>CM057453.1:442650000-448475000 GCA_016271365.2 Neoceratodus forsteri
TGGCACAAGTACAGCACACTGAGAAAAATACTGCAGCATCATGCCACAGTGAAAAAATGTTTTACACAGTCATGCTACTAGTGATTGGGAAACAGAAAAGAAGCACACAGAGCTGCAATACTGGGGTATTTATTTTTATGAGACTTCCTAAAAAAGTAATTGAAAGTTAACCATTCAAGTCTCAAAGTTACCCTCCCATAGTTCAGTCAAGCACGAACTTACTCCAAATAGTCACATTCTCCACTTGAGAACTTCACCTTCATTAAGACAACTACATTAAGACAACTAAATTATGTATTTGTTTGTAATTTTTCCATACCAAGCAGGGGTCGAAACTGGCACCAGCCCCCTAGCCAAATGCTGGTAGATTTTGTACCGGGCTAGTAAGATTTTCCTTCAACTAGCCCTGCGGGCTTGTACTGGAGAAGGTAACATTTCAATGAGTGCATCAGCAGGGCCAGTGGAAAAGTCTGTGGGGCTACTGGATTTTCCCAGTCACTAGTCCTGCTGGCTAGTGGCTGCAAAACTTAATTTTGACCCCTGCCAGGATATCTACAATCAGGCAGCACATCTATTTCTCAAAAGACACTCTTAAGATTCAGATTTAACTCCAAGAAACTGAAGAACAGATTAACTTGTTTTCAGAGGAGTGCTACCTGCCCCCTACTACAGAACAGCCCACCTGCAATGCATCATTTGGAGCTCCTGGAATAAGACATAACTATATGCCGAATTATTGATTGTACACTAGCCTTTGTCCTTTTCTTTAGTCTGGGGAGAGAAGTGTGTGTGTGTGTGTGTGGTGGACGCAAGAGGGAGGCTCTCCTGGTGCTATCCCATAATTTACTATTTGACCAATGCTGCCTTCTTGAATAATGGAAAATAAAAACTAAAATAAAGAATATACAAACAAGCAAGAGGTACTAGCAACTAATCCATCCCTTAAAAGATTGAACATTGTGAAGTTGGGAACACTTTTCCATACCTCAATCTCTCTAAAATGCATGAATGACACTTCCCTAGAGAACAACTGGTTAGAATGAGTAGCACGTTGTTATTTTAAAGAATTACAAGTTTAAGAACATAGTGCATCATGTGTTTAGTGTTAATAGTGTATATAGGTCCAGAAATCTAACATTATGAGGCTCAGTATGCATCTTCTTGGAACAAATGTGGATGTGAAATATAGACTTATGAGAAATGTATAGTTGTTGAGAGTTTATTGCCTAATGCCGATCCTCGACTTCTATGCCCTCACTTGTATCAGAAAAGTATCTCATACCATGATTGAATCCATACCCCTCGTGCTTAAAAAAAAAAAAAAAAACAGGGGCAGATGGCCCATATCAGGGATAAATCTTAGAAAATGAGAACATAAACTCAAGAAGCCAGTTACATTGTGTGACTTTTGCTGATGGAGAAATATAATGTTCCACTCATAATTGTTATAATTTTATGCTTCAAATCCCTACTTTTCAGTGACGGAAACCATCATTTTACGAGAGACACAGGACAGTTTAAAGACAAACTAAGGAGGAACAGTTGAGCGATATGGCTGAAACAGTAGGTACAAACTTCGCGAGGTAGTCAGCGGTTTTCACGTCTAGTGGAAGCAGGCGACAAGCTGACCAGCCCGCAACTGCGAAGTCTGGAGCAAATGTGCATTCCTTCTTTAATCGCTGCCCTAATTCTACCGCTCCACCTGAACTCCATCATTCGGATCACTATCTAACAGTGGGAACACATCCTAACAGAAGCAGCTAGACCGTGCCAGTCGGACTTGCAAGGATAAACCAGCGGTCTGGTTCGGTTCCCGAAGCCCGGTAATGGCAGAGGTTCGGTTTAACTGTAAACCGTTTCCAGTAGCATCTTTCGGCTGTAGTTTTTGGCATTGTCTTACCTGTTCCCAGACAGCAGCCCTCCTGTCTCTCCCGGCGCTGCGACGTGTTGTAGCACTCGTTCCCGTGACAGGCTGCGAGCTGCTGGTTTCCTTCCCCCGGGCTCACTGTTTACACTCGCAGCTCCAGGCAGTCAGGGGCATGGCATTTCGTCTGTCGCCCGCGCCCGTCTCCTCCCTGCTATTCTGTCACAACTACCCATCCCCTTCTTACACCGTCCCTCCTTCTTTTCTCGACATTGACTCGAGCTGGTAAACTGGTTAGGCGCTTCAGGGACGATCCCCTCCTCTCCTCCATGCAATCTCCTCCCCCGTGAAGCAGCTGAGAGTCACTCCCGACTGAGTCACTCCCCATGAACTGCGAGGAGAGGCTGCATACCGCTCAACTGGCACACGTTACGGGGTTCGTCACTCCTTTTACCTCTCAGAAACTCTCTCTTCCATATGAACAACTTAGGACTGTATTCCACATTGTATACCACAGTGTTAAGCAGAAATTCATAATACATTATCTTATGCTTAGTTATCAGCAAATATAAGAATTGGTGCACTCATTTCCGCAGTGTTTTTAGCTTACAGTATAATGTTTGTTGATGGGTCATATACTTTGCCCATTTGTCACCCATTCGTTTTGTTTTTCATTTTTTTTTTTTTTACCATGAAGTGAACTGGGCACAGCCCATTTTCAGTCACACCTGACAAATAGCAATAAACAATTATACAGGATGATCGACAGCACAGGTTCACCCAGGGAAGATCTTGTCAGACCAACCTTGTGGTCTTTTAGGACTGGGTGACTAGGGCTCTGAATGAAGGCAAGTCAGTTGATGTCCTGTATTTGGACTTCAGTAAGGCCTTTGACTCTGTGCCACACAGCAGGCTGATAGGCAAGCTGAAGAACCTGGGGTGGGAGATAAGGTGGTCAGATGGCTTGGGGACTGGCTGGAAAACAGACATCAGAGTGCGGTTGTAAGGGGGAAACTATCATCACTATAGGCAGTCATCAGTGGGGTCCTGCAGGGCTCAGTGCTGCGATTGGTGTTATTCAACGTCTACGTAACAGGTATGGCAGAAAGAATCACGGGTCGGATAAGCCTGTTTGCTAATGACACTGTAACCCCTAGGTGGCGCTATCCCAAGGGCTACTACCCCTGCCTGCGTGGCTAGTTGCAGGTTAAGGGGCTTGGGTACTGAAATGGGTGCCTCCACCCAGAGGACAGGGTTGTTAGTAACAAGGCTAACCTGGGTCCAGCCCTCCTGGACACTGTACCACCCCCTTTCTCCTCTAGTGGCCTAGACAATATGCAACAAACACTTTCACAGTAGCCCCTATTCAGCATACAGTTCCCCACACTGTTTGCAATTACCACCAAGGCTGGTTCCACCAGTTCGACCATGGAGACCTCCTGTAAAACAAGGTTAAGCACAGCAAATAACAGTACAGTGCTTTTGGTACAAACTGGAACCACAGTCAGATTAAATGCAAAAAGAGTTATATCTGATTTGTTCAGGGGAATTGAACAAGGGAGGGGCACAATCAGGTTGATTGTTTCGAAAACTGATCTAGTCAGGCAATTATGGATGTACTTTTAGTCCCTACACAGTCACACACTCTGGGTACCCACTTGGAAGTAAGGTGGGGCTAGCCTGGAACGTTGCCCGTGGTAGGCCAGCATCGCAGCTGGTTGGGGCCCTGTGATAAAAAGAAAAGGCATGCACAACCACACACAATTTTTCTTGTTTTTGTTTTAAATTTCTATTTTCCCCTCTTACTGCCCCACAGAGCTGCTCCATCAGGAGTCACCCATTAAGCCTGCCCATACCAGTGCCTACCTTGCAACCTCCGGTCACCTCCATCCGACCTCGGCAAACCCCCCGGGCGGGGTTGGGCAGCCCCTGAATTATTTCAAGTCTTGTCAGGGTCTGGGGTGGCAGGCAGGCACTGGCACATTGGGTACCAGCTCGGTGCTCCGTCTTCCCGGCTCTGAGGGGTGTTTTTCCCCTGTTCTGTAAGGGACGTTGCCAGCCCCTGATGTCAAGGCGCAAGCGCCGACGTCTGCAACATCTTCCCCCCTAGATGATACAGCCCCTAGAGGTGATTGGTCTGTAGGCCTCCACCCACGACCAATCAAACCCCGAGGTGCAGACGTGCTGTCATGCCCCCAGCCTCCACCAGAGGTCACCGCATGCCCGGGTAGAGTTCCCACCCTTCCCCGGAGAAGGCGAACCGTCGACAAACACTTAGCTATTCTCTCCGAGTCCGATCCTCAACCCGGTCGTCAGCGTGGTGCGAGGTGTGGTGTCCACGCCTCAACCCTCAGCGCCAACGGGCTGGCCCACCACACACAATTTGTAATCTAGAGCCTGAAGGCTCAGTTCGTGAAAGGAAAAACAACAATGCAATCAGATCACAACACTTGAGATTTAACTGTTGTTGCAAGGAGCTACCCTGATTGTTACTCACACTACCCAATACCAGACACAGGCTAGATAAAGTGGAGACTGCAGGTTGATGACTGGTTTGCCAGGAGAAACAGGGCCCACACGAATCACCGAGGTGTCGTTCCTGTTCGAGATGGTTGAGCAGGGGTCTGATCCCCGGGTGAGTCTCTCATCAGTGATGTTTTCTGTGCCTGAAGTAGCTGGCTAGGCCAGGTGGCAAGGCACAGGCTGGGTGGAACAGTTCGGATTTTGAGTCCTGTAGTGCTGGATGCAGCTCCCAGCAAGCGTGGAACATTTACACAGTGGGGAACCAAATTATGACCCACTAACAGCACATGTATAGTAAAGCAATCGCCATACCACAATGCGGAAGGCAGTCTGGCCGCAATGTCAGTGTCTCTGAGCAAAACCAGGAATTCTGTGGTAAATGGATTCCTGACAGGCTGATTGCGTACAGCAAATCTTCGGTCTTCTTCAGGTTCAAATCTGGTCACTCTTCAGTGGCTTTGTCACACTCCAATTTGGATACAGTCCAATTGTTAAGCCTCTCAAAGTATTCCCTTTCGAGGGACTGCGGGCAGACAGGCCAAACTCAGGGATTAGGTACTAAATCCAGTCCTAGAAAATACTGCCATGTAAAAAAACGCATAAAAGATCCTGAACCGCTATTTTCCTGACTCATTTGTAATTCCGACCTACAAAATACAGAAATGCTGCTGAAAACGGCAATGGTAGTTCAAAAGTATAGAAAAGTAAAAGGTGAACAGATGTTATGGTAACCCTCAATTTCTTTGTCCGTTCTCTCCCACACTGTGCTGTGCAGTACCTCCAGTTTGGGGTAAAAAATGAGTATTACGCTGTCTGCCCACTTCATTATCTGAGATATCATTATTTTCACTTTTGGAACCTGATGAAATATCTACCCCCTATTTTACCAGATTTAGTGGGTTCTGCTTTAAACGTCTGAATTTGAGAATCCATTTGCTGCTCCATTACTGTTAGTTGATGTGCGGGATGCTGTTTTTAATCTTATTTTTCCAGTTCTTTTATTTGAAAGCTTTTCACATTCCGTCCTTGATTTTTTTAATAACCAGTAGTATTAAATCATTGCTACATTTGTTTAATACCTTTTCCTAATTGCTCATAAACTCAGTGTTGTCTGTACTGAAAGAGGAGGGAGGTCTGTATTCTGAGGTCTCTCGGGAGTCTTTTCTCCCTCCAGTGTTGAGACAGGGTAAATGTGAAACCTCATTTCTTTCTTTTGTAATGTCTCCATCATTTTAAAATCATCATTATTCTCATTAGCAGCATTATCTGGTTTACACTTGTTTCAATTTGGGCAACAGTGAATGCTATACTTTCTGTGTTAGCTGCGGCGATAGCCGTAATTGCTGAACACACACCTGAATAATCAGCAAACTATAGAAACAAGGGTTCAGCAAGCAAAAAGTGCACAATACCCAAGGTATTTACCAGCTGCTGCAATGAGAGTCGCACTACGGGTGGCAAGTTACCATCATGATAATTATTTCAATGTACTGATGCGGGATTTCGCTTTTCAGTCTGCTGATTTTCTAGCTTTTTTTTCTGTATTTCGTTAATTCTATTTTTTTTTTTCAGGATTTCTTCAGGTGGGATATTTTGGGGCAGGATTTAGGACGGATCCCATTCCCCAAGCTCAGCCTTTCCACCAATCTCCCACACGAACTACGCAGGAGCTGCTGCTTGAATCACTCAAACTGTTTTCTCTCCAAACTCTAACTCCAGACTGACTCTGTGCTCGCCGTGCCCATTAATTGGAGTATAACGAAATGGCTCAGAGATGTGGTCTGAAATAAAGCTTCTCTTTTCTCTCCATGCGGGAAAGCCAAAGGCAGGCAGGCCAGACTCCACCTTCCCGCCAAGTCCCCACGCTACCCCACAGGACAGCAGCTCGTCGAGCTGGAGCTGCTCACTCTTCCAGTTCCAACTCACTTCTGCCTCTCTGCTGCAGACAGCTTGGGGATTTCCCTCTGATCCAAAAGATTTGGTTGGTTGATCCATCTGTCTGTCAAAGCAAGGGCTTCCCCTCCAGGTCTGCTTTGGCGCCAAAATGCAAAAACAATTCCTACAGCAATTTGCTCCCACAAGACCCATAGGGACAGGTTCCATTTTAGAGTCCCCAAAAGTATCAATTGGTGCTGACTAGCAGTCCAAAACCAAAATGGTGGTGCAATACAGAAAGTCCATGCTGCAAAGGAAAGCAGTTTAAACAAACTACAATATTATCACTACTACAGAAAATACTCAGCAAACAGTCATAGCTCTCAAGAGGGCTCCCTCTGCACAATTAGCAATGGCAGAATGGAGCAAAGGCACTGCAGCCCATATGGGACTTGAGCCTAGACACACTCGGCTGCCACCCAGAATAATTATACACTGCAAAACAGGCAACTCTTAAAGAGACAGGCGCAGAGGCGATTAGGCACTCTCATGCAATTTCTTTTTAAACAGCTAAAACACAGGACACCAGCCTGTCAGGGGGCATTTAGGCACACCCAAGGAAGGTTTTTAGGAACCCCCATTTGTAGGGTGGTTACAACACCAAAGTGGGAGCAGTGATGGATGGGGTGGGTGGGGGATACTGCAGAAAGACCTAGCAGCATTGGAGAGTGGTCATGCACTTGGCAGTTGGGTTCAGTACAGAAGTGCAGAATTATGCACTTCAGAAACAAGAATCCTAGATACAGTTACCAGCTGGGGGGGTGTACAGTTGTTGGTATCCATCAAGGAAAAGAATCTGGGGGTGCTGGCTAATACTGATGTCAGAATTAATATGGAAATTATAAAATAAAATAAAAAGCACATTACTAGTTAGGTAAATCAACTTAACAAAGGATATATGTGATGAACATATAGGCATGTGTGCATATTGTACAGTTCCATGATTTAGATAATGATTTCTTTGATGAATAAAAAGAAAAAGAGTGTTATATTTTTATTCTGCACTTTAACAGGAGTGATGCACTGGTATTCCAATCACTAGCTAGCTGGTGATTGGTTATGTAAGACACATGACTTGATTTGAATGTGTATAAATTGAGCACCTTTGTAGCCTGTTAAATAACTCTGAAGAAGCCTAGCAGTACGCTACGAGAAACGTCAGTCTGTTTATTTATTAAAGCCACATGGGCCAATATTTGCAGTTTTGGTACTTCATATAAAGGACTGCACCAACAGAGTTCTGAGGTCTTTGTTTTTTGTCCGGTACTGTGGGTGCTGCTTGCTTTTGCTGCTCTGGCTTTGGATTTGTTGAGAAGCACCACAGTGTTTTGCCCTGGTGCTCTATGTGTTTCTTGTGCTCACAGGGATATATGAATCATTTGGCACAATGCAGGAAGGCGGCGGCAGAGGCCAACAGGATGCTGGGGTACATAGCCAGGGGAATCACCTCAAAGAGTGCAGAGGTGGTTCTGCCACTGTACAGGGCACTGATAAGGCCTCACCTGGAGTACTATGTGTAGTTCTGGAGCCCCTTCTTAAAAAATGACATAACACTGTTGGAGGGAGTACAGAAATGGGCGACCAAGATGCTAAGTGGGTTGAGGGATAAGCCCTACGATGATAAGTTACAGAAGCTCAATACATATTCCCTGGAGGACAGAAGAGATAGGGGCGATATGACTGAGACCTTCAAAGGCCCTGTCTTCACTACCATTGAAAATCCCCTCTGTAGCGTCACATAGGGTCCAAACCGTTACCATAACGGTTTGTGTTTATACCGGTAACGTTACAGAAAGCGTTTTCATAACTGTTACAGAAACCTGTTGTGAGGTGGTTTCAACAACGGTTTCTATAATGGTTTCAAAACTCTGTTTGGCCCTGTCCACACTACTCAAGTAAAATCCTGTAACATTTTCAAAACATTTTCAAAGTGTTTTCATTGGTAGTGTGGATGCACTGTAACTTTTTCAGTCTGTAACGGTTTCAAAATGTTGCGTATTTCCAGTGCAGTGTAGACTGAGCCAAATACTTGAAGGGCATAAATAGGGTTAGCCACGATGGTCTGTTTAGGTAGAGAAAAGAAGGGATCACAAGAGGGCATAGTCTGAAATTGGAGGGGGGAACGTTCAGAAGAAAGCTGAGGAGGCACTTTCTCACAGAGAGGGCGGCGATGACTTGGAATGCATTGCCTGATGGACTGGTTTCGCAAACATCAGTAGGGGGATTTAAGAGGGGGGTGGGACAGGGTCAAGGGCAAAATCAGAATGGGGAAGGGGGAGAATGGTTATAACTCACATGCTGCAAGCAGGAAGGAAGGAAGGGAGGGAAAGAGGGGGATGGGAGCAGCATCAATATTCATCATGAGAGCTGCTCACTCAAGCAGACTTGATAAACCATAAGGGCAGTATCTGCTGGCATCATCGTATGTTCGTATGCACAATAAATAAATACAACAAATACAAATGTACAGTAGTCGAGTAAGCAATAACCCAGGACAGGGTATGAGGTTATAGGGATTTAATGCATGCCCCAGGTGCATTGTGAGGCACAAGGCTGCAGGCCAAGTGCTCTCACAGCACCCAGGGTGAAGATTAAATCCCTATAACCCCATACCCTGGAAGGGGTTATTGTGCTTTTTAAATGGGTTACTCGTTATTCATTTCAAAACATGCAGAAAACATTTTTTCCCCTATTTATATGGGAGAAATGTCAGTGTATCCTGCTGCTTTGAAAGTAGTCCGCAGCAACAGATACATACAGTATTTGATGTATTTTATGAAACTGCAAATGTCAGGAATACTGTGCTAAAATCATTTCTGACATTTGTTTTCCATAAGATACATTGTCACATTTCAGATAATACTTTACTACACCAATGGGGTTTGGGAAAAATGAGGGATGATCTGAAAAAGTTGGAAGGATGGTCAAGAGTTTGGCAGCTGGGTTTCAATGCAAAAAGTGCAAAATCATGTACTTGGGGCACAGAAACCCAGGGCTACATACCAACTGGGAGGGAAAGTACTAGCAAACTACCAAACAGGAAGGGGACCTGGGAGTAATCATCTCTGATGACCTGAAGGTAACCAAGCAGTGTGATAAGGCAGTGAGGAAGGCTAGAAGGATGCTCGGGTGCATAGGGAGAGGTATCACTGGTAGGAAGGAGGAGGTAATATTACCATTGTACAGATCACTGGTAAAACTCCACCTCAAGTACTGTGTCCAGTTCTAGAGACCCCACTTCTGTAAGGGTGTTGATAAGGTGGAGATGGCTGTCGCAAGGACAAGGGTATAAAGATAACACTGGACACAGTAACAGGGTACAACACACCTGCAGTGTGTTTTATTTTATACAAAAATAGAAAAAATAAATAAATAGAAATACAACAGTTCAGACAGAACAAGAAAATAAACAATAGGTCAAGTCTATTTCACCTTATATCAGGTATCCCAAAGCAAGTGAACAGCTTTCCTGCTGTTAGAGATAAATTCCTGTTCAGACACAGGTCCTTCTGTTAATCTGACTCTTGGTGTTTGAGGAGGGCTTATATAGCCCTTCCACTTATGGGAAAGTCTCTCCCATAGTATCCACGAGTCAGCCTTTGCTGACTGGAGTTATTTCTTTGCTGGTTTCCCTGATTTCTGTCAAGGTTTCACCCTGGAATGACATGCGGCATCAGCTGGTGCGTGACGCAGCATTTTCAAGGACTTTGGAGGAGCGTCCTGTCGGCTTGGATGCTACAGCCGCTTTAGTTTCCTGTCCTCCTGCTCTCTCCCGTTGTAGCGACTGGCAGTAATATCACCGACTGGAGTGAGTGACTAGAGTCAGGCTTGGGAGAGTGGTTTCCTACTGAAGTCCTTGCTCAAGCTGTTGATTCCTGTACGGACTTCATCACTGGATTCTTGGCGGCTCAGCTGCCGGTGTCTGCTTCTGACACTTTGCAGAGCATCTCAGGTAAATGCTTGGACATTGTGCATTCTTCTTTGGACTTCTCGTCTGTCAGTCCCTCCCTTGTTCCAGGTACTTTTGATACCTCTGCCTCTCTACCATGTACTGCTATACATAACGGAGTGGGTGCTTCAGTTTCTGTTGACTGCTCGGATCCTCCTGCTGTGTTTCCCCCCTCCCACTTTCTCCCTTTGATACTGCTCTGGCCACTCCTAACTATAATAACTATGTCTCCGTGACCAGGGTGACTTTTGCGGAGGCTTTACGAGGGGTTGGCTGGCAAAAATCGTTGGATTCTAGCACTTGGTCTTCTCCTCTTCGGGTACACCCTGGGGAAGTTGATGCTTGTGATCCCCTGGATATTCCCTCAGGTCTGCATTTGACTTCAAATCCCATTTTAAACTTGGGTTCCATTTCTTCTCCTACGGCTCTCACCTCTGGTTTGCCTGTTACTCCTATTCCTGCGCAACCTGTTTGTAACCCACTGGTACTTTCTCCTGTTGTTTCTCTCAGTGAGAAACCTTTCTCGGCTGATCGGTCTCTGGAACACTGTCAGCATGTGGTCATGGAGCATGCATCTACAATTACAACCCACCCCCACCCCCACTTATTCTGTGCCCACTGCTTCTCCTCCACAAAGGGGTGCAGGCTTCTCAGACTCTACGGGGCCTCACCCTAGATCTTACGCTGGCCTTTTCCATGCTCCTCCCGAGCTGGCTAAACGCAGGAACGTGGTCCGTATAAGATATAAAGGGGGTCTGGATGTTTTTCCTGATCGGATATATGTGGGGAAATCTTTGATTAAGGATAGTCTGCAATTATTACCTATGGACGTATATGCACTTATTCATACCTCTGGAGACTCTAATTTTGACCTCAGCTTTAAAACGACTGCTGACTTGGAGCAATTTTGGGCACGCTATCAACAAGTGAAGTATACCCCTTTGTGCTCTCCTTTTGTGGCTATTCCCCTTTTGAGACCTGCCATCAGAACCATCACTGTGCTGTTTAAAAATGAATGGGTGGCTGTTAATGACATTATTCAGTGGCTGAAACTGAAGTGTACTGTTTTGGGTCTTTCTGAGGCCATTATTGATTCTGAACAGTTTTGGATTGGGGGTTGGAAGATTCAAGTGCAATTACCCTATATCAATGGTGTGCTACAACGTCTTCCGAGCTGCTTTTATCTAGGACGGGATCATGGATTTATTTTTATCCTGGTCAATCTAAATCATGTTTTCAATGCGGTGCTCAGTCCCATTTGAGTAATGCCTGTGACAAACTAAAGTTCTCTCTTTGTTTAGGTGTTGGTCATACTAGTCTGGAATGCCCTAATCCTACCTACTGTAATCTCTGTGTCGCTACCTCTCATACTCTTCGCAATTGCCCTTGGGCTTTTCATAACGATCCTTCTCAAACACAGGATAAACAGGATGAGTGTATTTAAGGTACAGCAACATGCTGCTTCCTGGCTCCCTCCCTCTACTGCCCCGCCTCCTGCCTCTGCTGCCTGACCTCCACCCCCTGTAGCCCAACCATGGGATCTTAGGACAGCTCCAGAGCTACAGCCCCTGAGGTCTGAACCTCATGGCCTAGTCTCCACTCCTATCCAAATTACCGCTCCTGTTTTGGCTGTGAGTTTAGGGATGGTGGATGGCTCTTCTCCTGCCCCACCTTCTTCTGAGCCTGTATAAATGTCCCCCTCAGGAGAAGATGTCCCTGACTCTGGTGGTGTTACCTTGACTGTTCAGGCTGCAGTAGTAGATATTCCTGTGATGCCTCCTCCTGATGATATGACTTGGTCCCTTAAACCCCAAAACAGGTTACCAGAACTAGTTCCCTCAAGGGTTCTACTTAGTCCCTGCTTTTGTCTGATGTGTCTCGCTCAATGGATGTAGTGCCAACTGCTAACTGGTACGCCCCTTTGGCTAAGAGAATACAGACTGAAGGGACTGAGGATGAGTCTGATGCCTCCTCGTTAGCTTCTTCCTCCCAACCAGACCCTCTGACTGATTCAGAACAAATCTTAAGTAACTCGAAAAAATCTGGCAAAAAGAGGTGCAAGAGACAATCTCCTGGGAAAGGGAAGAAGTCCTAATCTTTCTTTTGCCTTTTCTTATGCTTTTTGAGCTTAAGTGTGGGACATTAAATGTTAATAGCATTCGGAATCCTAGGAGATGGTGTTCCACTTTTTCTGTCTTACAATCTCTTGATTTACACATTTTTTTTCCACAGGACACTAGATTGTATACCCTGGATGATACCTGAAAGGCTTCACGGAATGGCCACATGGGCTTTCCTATTGGTCTTGGGGGAAGAGTTTTGTGCTGGGGTTAGGATTGTGTTTAATCATTTGGACTTTGTTGTTACCCATTTGATTGCTCTGATTCAGGGGAGGGTTTTAATTTTGAAAGTTGTTATTTCTACACAGGAATGGAAGCTGATTAATATCTATAACCCCCAGGTTAAAACACATAGAGTGGAAGTTATGAAAGCCATACAGCCCTATTTACATACAACAAAGTCGGTTTTGTTTGGTGGGGATTTTAATTGTATTCTTTCCCTGTCAGATAAAACTGGTCTGATGCAGAAGTTGTACAGTGACTCTAATGTTTTGACTAAAATGTGTGATAATGTCCATTTGAAGGCTGGGGCTCTGCATGGTCCTCGGCCTCCTTCTCACACTTTTCATAAGGGACGATCCTCTTCTAGGATTGATTTTTTTCCTCTCTGCCTGGGTACACTATCACCGAACTTTGGTTCTCCCCATTGAAATCTCTGACCACTGTTTATTGCTAGCCCATTTGGGCTTACCTTGGAATAAGCCGTGTACCCATAATCACTGGAAGATGAACACTACACTTTTAGAAGACGCCCTTGAGTGGCGTGATTTAACTTCAGTCCTTCAGGCATGGCTTTCTTTGTTTGAGCTCTACAATGATCCCCTTATTTGGTGGTTAGAAACTAACCAAGAAATTAAACGTTTTTGTCGACTACGCTCTAAAATTAAACATAACTCTGATTATGTACAATACCTGGACAAAAGGTGACATTTGCAAAGCTTGCTTTCCCTTAAATCCACTCTTGGTCACAATTATTCATCACAAATCGCTCAAATAAAGAAAGATATGCGCTCCTTCCAGTACGATAGGGCCACTTCATTGTTCATGAAACAGAAATATGGCATGAAAGGCCCTGCCCAGTCTGTAAATCCCTATGATTGTTGCAAACAATGGGTGGACATCAAATATATGCCGAGTCTTAAAGATCGGTCTGGGGTAGTTTTTGACACTAATCAGGATATTTTGAACATTGTGGTTGAGCATGCTTACTCTGTTTTTGGTCAGTATGCTCCTGTTTTAGAAGATATGTCTAGTATTTTGGGTAAACTTTCTCTCCCTAAGCTATCTGAAGCGGACAATAGAGATATGATACAACCTGTTGTGGTCTCTGAAGTACAGTTCTTAATATGGCAACTGAAAACAGGGGTTACCCCGGGCCCTGATGGCATTCTGAATGAGTTTTATAAAAAATGCATTGATATGCTCTGTCAACCACTAACTATTGTTTTTAATGCAGTTTTACGAGGCTCTTACCCTGTTCCCCCTGATTTGGCAGATAGTTTATTAATCTTTTTGCATAAAAAAAATGCTAAAGATGATATTACTAATTGGAGGCCTATTAGTCTGATAAATACGGAGTGGAAGTTGCTTAGTAAACTCCTCTGTGTTAGGTTGTCTCAAGTGGCTGGTGATTTGATCCATCCCACTCAAACCTGTGCTATTCTACAGCGGTCTATGCTGGATAATCTCAGATTGTTGAGAGAAGTTTTTTTTTTTTATTATTTGTTTATCCCTCCTACGTGCCCCAGAGCTACCTCTCCTTCAGGCCGCCATGGACCCGGACATTCCCCTACTAGCTCCCCTCAGCCACCTACCTCACATCTTCAGCCTTCCTCGGGATAGTCCGGTGTAACCCTTGTAGCGGATGGGTCCCCCTCCTCCGAGGGGAAGGCACCAGTGAGCGGAGCAGCACACCTATTTCTCTCGGGCCCTCCGAGCTGCTGAGGCAATTGTGGCTCTCGAGTCTTTGGGATCCCCGGGGCGGGCTGTCATCCGGTTAACTTCCGGAGCGGGTTTTTCTCGTTTTTTCGTGTTCCCCCTTGTTGCGTCGCTACCTGCAGTGCCTCCAGTTTCCACTGGGGGCCGCTGCATGAGCGAAGACGATCCCTAACCCACCCAGGACAGGAGAGCGGTCCATCAGACGCTCGATCCTGCCCTCCCCTTGCCGACCCGCAAAGACCCGAGTCCGTTCCCGAACCCGGGTCGCCAGTGTGGGTCGAGGGAGAGAAGATTTTGATAGCTTCTACTTGGGCGGCTATGTTCTTAGTCTTGATCAAACAAAAGCTTTTGATTTAGTACCTTATTCATATTTATTTTCTGTATTAAGGCTATATGGTTTACCACACATTTTTGTGCAGTGGATACAGAAGTTGTATAATTCTGCCTGTTTGACTCCTTTGGTTAACAGCTGTTTGGGGCCACATATTCAAATTTGACATGGAGTTCGGGAGGGGTGTCTGCTGAGTAATTTGCTGTAAGTTTTTATGATTGATCATATATTATGACTTCTAGACACTGAGTGCCATATTCTACACATGCTCAGTCCCGCTGGTACAACATTCCCATGCACAATGGCTTATGCTGATGATGTCTGCCTTCTGGTGGCTGATCATGGCTCTGATATTTATGCACTTGAGAAATTGCAGTCTTTTTCCGAATGTTCTGGCTCACAGATTAATACATAAAAATGTACAGGGGTGGCTATAGCCATTAAGCCTGAATTTCGGGTTGCCGAGATAGCAGGGATACAGATCCATGCTGACGGGATATGTTTTTTGGGTATTTCATTTGGGGTGTAGCTGCTGCAGAAAGAAATTGGTTAGAAAAGTTAGAGGAAGCTGAAAAGAAAGTTACTAAATGGAAGTCTTATCCTATGACTAGGTTTAAGAGGATATATATGTTGAAAACTTATATTGCTCCTCTCTTTTTGACATTAAGTTCTGTGTTCCTACTCCCTTCTAAGCTTGAAGCTAGACTCAATAATATTTGTTTTCAGTTGTTGTGGGGAGCCGGTTGAACCCTGTCAGGTGGTCTGTAACTTATTGGCCTATTAAACAAGGGTGTCTAAACATGCTTAATTCAGTGTTGTTCTTTTTTTCTATTTTTGCTTGTTCTAATATCCTTCCTCTTCTCATGGGGAATCGCTTGGATTGAGCATTAAGTCTAAAGGCTAGATGCCTTTATTTTTTTCACAAAAGGGAAGCACCATGTTGGGGATCATTTTGATCAATTCCAAAAGGTACCTCTCTTTATCTAATTGAGGCATTTAAAAAGATTAAGCAATGGGGTGTGACCACTCAACTTTGTTATCGTTTAACTAGAAAAGCTTTTTATAAATCTATTTTGGAGAGTCAGTTTTTAATTGAGCCTTGTTTCCTTTACCCTTCTACTATTGACTTTATGTGTTTGTTGGCACAGCTTATAGAGGCTAGGATGCCAGAAAAGTTATGGGATACAGTATGGATGTGTTGCCATGGCAAATTGAACATAAAGGGTAATCATGCTCATAAGGCGGTTGCAGATCGCCTGTGTATTAGGGAAGCCTGCATTATGCAAGTGGAATCAATGCAGCATTTGTTCTTTGGCTGTTCTTGTATTGTTTCCTTTTGGGAGCAATTAGCTAGGCACTGGCACTTACCTCTCTTCTGCACTGTGTCTTATTCTGAATTGGTTTATGGTGATTTTGGGCCAGCATGGGATATGTTTTACCTGGGGACTTTACTTGTGCTTTTTGCAATTATAAAGTGGTGCATTTGGCAGACTAGATGCAAATTTTTTTTACATCAGTGTTTTGTACCTTTAAGAGGTCTTCTACTACTGTTACTAAAGAAGTAGCAATATTTTATTCGAAGGAACGTCTGGCTTTACCTCCTCCCGTACTTGCTGATTGGTGGAGGGCTGTTCCAATTATTTTGTTTGAAGGAGTGATGTGAATTTGGTCTCAGTATGGGTACAAGGAGTACTTTCTGTATGTTGCATTTTTTTTGGTTTTTGGTTATGAGATTCATTCCTGTTTTCTCTTACTTTATTTGGTTTTCTTAGGTATCCACTATACCATTGTTATGAATTTTCTTTTGTAATTTGATTGTTTTTCTTTTCTGTTTGGTTTTTCTTGAGTGTTATTGTATTGTTATAATTTTTCTAATAAAAAATTCCCCTACTCTTTTTAGATAAGTGCCATGGGATCTTTAGCATCCACCTGAACTACCACCAATCCAGGCAGATGGGACCTCGGTTTAATGTCTCATCCAAAAGACAGCACCTCTGAAGTGCAGCACCCCTCTCATGCTGCACTACAGTGTCAGTACTGGGATATTAACCCAAGTGCCAGATGTGGGAACTGAACCCACAGCCCTCTGATCTCCCAGCCTCAGAGGTGAGTGTGCTACCTACTGAGCCACTGACACGGACAAATACAGCCCTCTAGGGGCTGCTGTCCTCCTATAGGAAATCCCCTTCCTGAGGTCTTGCTGACAGGTGAGCACCTATTTTCTATATAAGCAAACAGTGCAAACATTTATTTAATTTATACATATGCTATATTGTTATAGCATGGACACCAGACCCTTATATCTCAGGGCTCTCTCTCTCTCTCTTTCTCTCTCTCTATACATACATACATATATATATATATATATATATATATATATATATATATATAAAATGGGGCTGCTTTAGAGACCTGCAGTGTCTCTTTATTCTTTAATTTGCTTTCTCCTTTATTGTGTTATTTTTATTTTACAGCTCTTTCCATATTCTGAGGGCTACTCTATCTGTAAAGCATTTCCATACATAGGGACCTTCCTGTCCCTTTAAATCAGTTGATTTCTGTGTTGCAGCAGAGCAGCAGGCTGCCAAAATAATCACTATCTAGCGGCTCTGCTATGGGGCTCTACATAGACTTGGTATGCCCCTTTTTTATTTCTTTTTATTCTGGGCTGTAGCTTTAATGTCCAGAGACAGCATAGTCCCTTTTTATTTTCAAGGTCTCGCTTTTCAGTGCGCTCTATTCATTCAGGGAAGTGGGGTGGCTGAAAGTGAAAGTAAATGCTGCCACCGCTTTGAACTGCAACACAGCAGTTCAGTGAGAGAGTGATGAGCGAGCACACTCCTCCTTTCAACAATATTACTGCACTCTCTCTTTCTTTCCTCTTAGACCCCTCAGAGTCTTTTCTCTATTTTAATATTTTCTTGGGGATTAAAGTGGAGCCACTGAGTGGCAGCAAAGTAAAAAGTGAAAGTTTGCCACTCCGTGGAAGCCTGCCTCTCTAGAAGCTTGGACTGGTTGCACACATGCCACGGACTCTTCCACGGCTAACTGGCACAATTCTACAGCATATTTTATACAAAGCCAGCATCCAAGAGTCCTAATAATACAGGAGAATCAACAATTTTTTACACAGATACTGAGCGGCAGCAAAAATTTGCTGCTCAGTTTAAACCTCTCCTGCTTCAATGCATAATTTCTTTGGCATAACATTCTGCATAACAATGGAGCAGCAGCAAATAATTCAAACAACATAAACATAATGCTGTTCTGTTTGTATCCGTAATCCACCTATCTTAGTGGACATTATTTTGTATTTAACTGTTATTTTAAACATTTCTAAACATTCCAGCACCATATACATAAAATGGCACAAGCATTAACTTAATTAAGCACTGCAGCGATTAAAACTCATAATATGTCTCAAAATGCACTCTATGCACTTTATTTCAAAAAATGCACTTTATTCAACCAGCAGCTTATATACTTAAAGGCACTTTATATCTTTTGGCATTAAATGCCATAGATGCACCTTATTTCATTCCTGCCAGCTGGCCTTAGCCTGGTGCAGTATTTTGGGGAGTTCTTTGTGAGGGATGGATATACAGAAACTAGAAATAAAAGTAGTAGAAAAAAAGATTTAGTGAGAAAATAGAAAAGACTGACATAGGTGGCCAACCTATGCCAGGGGTGGAAAAAGGTAAAATATAGCATAGGGAGATACTGTTGCTCAACAGATTTCAGTAGGAAAAAGACGAAACTAGGAAAGGCATCCCTCCACCAGGGTTATCAGACTGGCACATCACAGTTCTGCCACAGTGGTACAAAAGAGGGCTACCAAAATGGTGCAGGGCCTGCATCAAAAGCCCTGTGAGCAAGGCCACTGTTTTACAGTTTTTACTGGAATATCTGATAAAATTCTGGAATTAGAGCTGCCTGAAGGCTGGTAAAAACAAAGATTTCATGGAATCTGGCATTTTATATCAGATCGGTAAATCTATAAAAAAAGTGTGTTTTTCTTTCAATTCTTTCCTGTACTATTTTCAGTTTGCTTTATTTAATTCTCTGCATATTAAGCCTTCTTTCATTCTGATTATTTTTGCACATATTAAAGGAATGATAGCAGAATCCTTGCAAAATCCGGAAATTAGAATAACAATAACCATTGCAATTCTGGAATCTGAAGTCTTGAAAATGGAATTTTATTGTTTTAATCACAGTAAATCAGTAGCCTTGCCTATGAGGAGAGACTCGAGGAACTGAATAAGTACTCTCTGGAGGTGAGGAGGGGAAAGGTGGAATATGACAGAAATATTCAAATACCTAACAGGTATTAATAAGGTACAGGAAGGTAGCATTTTCCATCAAAAAAGAAGCTTGAGGACAAGGGGGTCATGCTGTGAGGCTTGGGGGGTTCAGATGAAATGTGAGGAAATATGTCTTCACAGAGAGGGTGGTGGATGCCTGGAGTAGTGTTCCAGTGGAGGTGGTGGGTGCCAAAATGATGATGGATTTCAAGCATGCATGGAAGAGATACAAGGGGACTTTGGTAGTAAGGCAAGGGGAGGAGACACCTTGAGATCGAGTAGGGTCTGCGGTGGCTCAGTAGGCAGGGAAAACTGGGCAGACTAGGTGGGCCAAGAGGTTCTTATCTGCTGACAATTTCTATGATACTTTGCTCTCCCCCCAACACATGCTATTTGAAGCCAATCCCAACAGCTTAGAGAGAGAGCATGAGCAGCTCACCGCAGTCCTGGAAAACTGCTGTGAAGAGACTGCAGGAAAGAGAGACAGCACAAGCAGCTCACCGACAGCGGTAACATTTTTTACCCAGCTGTTTTCTGTATCAGAAGCTGGAAGTCTGAATGAGCCAGATGTGCTAGGGAGCAGCAGCTTCTGTGGAGAGAGAGGGAGAACGAGTAGCTCACCGTGATCCTGGAAAACTGCTGTGCAGCGACGGGGGGTTGGGGAGAGAGAGACAGCATGAGCAATTCACTGACAGACGATTGTTTTCTGTAGCAAAAGCTGGAAGTCTGAATGGGCATGAAGCGCTGGGGAGCAGCAGCTTCTGTGGAGAGAGAGGCAGCAGAAGAGAGAGAGAGAGTGCAATAGCAGAGAGAGAGAGAGAGTGCACTAGCAGCTCATGGTGATCCTGGAAAACTGCTGTGCAGCGGGAGAGAGAGAGACAGCTCAAGCAACTCAGTGACAGCTGTCACTTTTTTAACACAACATTTTTCTTTGCAAAAGCTGGAAATAATGAGCACAAAGTTTTTTATTATTTATTTATTTAGTTTTTGTTGACCGGATAAGTGCACTAGACAAATCCTGCCTATTTTCAGGCACGACCCGGGGGAAGGGGATACAGATGAATGCCAACTGACCTTGAACCAGATTAAGCTCTTGGTGATATTTTTAGTGAATGAGGGAAATTTGGCCAGGACACCGGGGGAATCTCCCTACTCTTTTGCAGTGTGCTTGCGGACACCAGAGGAGAAGGACGTGAGGAGAGCTGAGGAGCTGCTCTCCTCAGCTCTCATCTGTATTACTATTTAACACTAATGGAACCTACTTCTTCATGAAGTGCTGCAACGGCAGCGGTTTCTACACCTTTGGAGGACAGCATGGAAGTTTCTACGGAGAACGCTGATGGGAGCCGTTTTGAAGAGATTGAACTTTTATTGCAGGAGATGGAATCACTTTATTTGCAGAAACGAAATGCTCTATTACAAGAAATGGAGCTACACCAATGGGCTTCAGATGATGGACGAAACCAGGAAATGGAAATTGAGCATGCAGGACCGATACTATCAACTTGGAAGGATTCACCGAGCACAGAGCATAATGCAGGCTTTTTTTGGGGTTCGGAAGTTTTGGATCCAGCTTTTTGCAGCACTCTAGTGAGTCAGGTGAGTCAGATTGCTTATCCATTTCCAAGGACTTAGCATCACATTCTGCTTTAACATTGACCTCAGTAACTGATATGGGAGCTTCAGTCCCACCGTCGGGATCTGACTTTAGACCTGCTGATAAAGATTTGGGCCTTACAGGTTCTAAGAGTGACCTTAAGGGCACTATGAAAGTCTTAAGTATAGACTTTCACAAACAGTCTGTGGTAACAGGTTTTGAACCCCGCCTTTGACCAGAATGACTCTCATGTTTCTAATGCCTCTCCTAATGTTTCAGTGTCTGTTGAGTGGGTTGCTTCTGCTCTAGAAGCTGCAGAATGGGTCGGATCGCCGGATGGAAAATCTTTGGATGCGAATGTGCAAGAGCTGGAGGTCACTCCAACTTTACCAAAAACAGTGGACATGAGCCTTCCTCCAGGTCAAATACATTTAAATTCCCCCCCCCCCACTAAATCAAATTCAGATATTTTGGAGGGCATTAGAGTTATTGAGGAGGTTTTTTGCGACCTCCTGCCCCCCCTCTTTCCCCCTCTGAAGTCTCTGTCGATCCTGGTATGGTACAAACACCAGATGTGGTGTCAGAGCCAGGAACAGACCAAAGACCTACTGTATGGCATAATAGAATTGCTGAACAATTATTCCCTGCTACTTTTGGTTTGGGAAATGAACCTGCAGTCAGAAGAAATGCAGTACGTCTGAAGTTTCGGGGATCTCAGGATGAGGTTCCTAATAGACTTTTCGTTGGACGGGACTTATTGAAACAAAGTATGAGGTTCTATACCTACGAGATTTATGCTTTGATTCATATGCCTGGGGACTCAGTTTTTAATATTAGTTTTAAACACCCCATAGGTTTGGATAGATTTTGGAAACAATATCAAACTTTAAAGCACACTCCTTTATGGAGACCTTTTCTGGCCATTCCTTTGACAAAACCTATTTAAAAAAAAATTACGATTTTATTTCGAAATGAGGGGGTAAACGTGGCTGACATAACTTATTGGTTACAAAAACATTGCTCTATAAAAGGTCCCCCGGAACCCATTCTTGATGAAGAACATCTCTGGACAGGGGGCTGGCGATATTTAATTGACTTACATTTAGAAAATGGTTATGTTAAACATTTGCCTAATTGTTTCTTTTTGGGTCGGGACAGAGGGGTGTTGTTTTACCCAGGACAACCAAGAGCGTGTTATAAATGTGGGGCTTTGGGTCATTTGAACAATGTCTGCGAGCAACAAAAATGTGGTTTATGTGGGGAATTAGGCCATATAGGGGCTCATTGCAGAAACCCCATGAAGTGTAATTTATGTGAGGAGCGGGGGCATACTTTTTGTTCTTGTTCCTGGGCCTCCCACAATAAAGCAAATATTGGTCTTAGGGCAGAACAGGATGTTTTTGTAGCTAATGCTCAGAAAGAACAACAGAGATTGCAGGAATTACTAAATACTGCTCCAGAGTCGGTTGTGAAGCCTCAGCATCTTACTAGCTCTGTGTGTGTGAGGTTTCACAAGATCAGAGTGTGAAAAATGATGGTGTGAGTACTTTGCCATCTACATCAGCTATAGTTTTAGACAAAATTTCACCTCAGGTGGCAGGCCACGGGTCTCTGGTAGAGGCCCCTGATCAAGACTCTATGGGGGCTTCTTTTCCTGCGTCTTTTGAAATTACTACCCCTTTAGTGGCAAATGAAGTTTCTTGTATGCCTCCACTGGAAGCTTTTTCTGACACTTCTTTCCAACGTGTTACTAGATCCAAAGCCAATACATCCAGTCATGGGGTTCCTATTCCTTTATCTGAAGTTGATTTCCCTCAAATCACAAATCCCTTTGCCCCTTTACAGGATCATGAGGAAGAGGAAGATGAGGTTGAATCCGATTTTTATTCAGTTGCATCCTCTCTTCCTGATCATTTTCTGGATTTTGATGTTAAGGGAAAACCCAAAGCAAAAAAAAAAGTAAAAAAGGAAGTGAAACGTCTTTTTTTTCAATTTTGGTTTTTTTTCCAACTTAATTTTCTTTCCTGACTACTGCTCTTTCTTTTCTTACTGTGAATGTAAACAGTATTAAATCTCGAGAACGTAGGCGCCTCACCTTTGCCAGTCTGAGTACCCATTCTGGATCCATTATTTTGCTGCAAGATACCAGACTGAGCTCTCTGGCAGATATTAAACTAGCTGGTCAGGATTGGCGTTGGGGTGCATCCTTTTGGTCAGCTGGAGAAGAAGTATGTGATGGACTAGGGATATTGTTTTTTTCCAGTCAGCACATTAAAGTGTTACAACTTTTAGATTTAGTCCCTGGTAGAGTGCTACTAATGGATATAGTTGTTCATCAATATGCTTATCGCCTTATAAATATTTATGCCCCTCAGACCAAAGCAGCGAGAGCAGCTTTATTTCACCGTATCTCGCCTTATTTACATACTTCTAAGTTAGTCATATGGGGGAGGATTTTAACTGTGGTCTAGCTGCCAGAGATTGGGGAAGAA
This sequence comes from Neoceratodus forsteri, assembly GCA_016271365.2. NCBI lineage: Eukaryota > Metazoa > Chordata > Ceratodontiformes > Ceratodontidae > Neoceratodus > Neoceratodus forsteri. The sequence continues at coordinate 442,673,054 of CM057453.1, forward strand.
AAACTCAAAAACTTTTTTGTGACACAAATGCTTTACTGTATATTTTAGGATTGAATCATTTGATAGAGGCGTACAACTCATTACACTAAAAGCTGGATCATACCTTTTTATAAAGGTTCCATTTCTACTAGAATAGATTTTTGTTTTTTCTCAAACTGGATGACTTGTTGTTCAGTTACCACTTTGCCCTTAGTAACTTCTGACCATGTTATTGTGAAAGTAACTTTTGGAAATTATCAAAAACTTATTTTAGGGCGTGGTTTTTGGACACTAAATACATCCTTACTATTAGACAGGAATATTGAAGCCCAATTAAATCTCTTTTTTTCCATCAGAGCGGACATTACCTTTCTATATGATAGCCCCATAGACTGGTGGGAGGATACAAAACAGGATCTAAAGTTGTTTTTTTTACAAATCTCCCGAAGGAAGGCACAAAACTCATATCTCACCTATTTAGGTTATAGGGCAAAATATATGGCTTTATTGTCACAGGCTATTTCTAAGACGGGGCAAAGAGGCAGGAGTTTTTGGATATAAAGGACAAAATTGTAAATTTTCTCCTCTCAAGGGAAAAAAGATATAGAAATCAGCAACAATTCCTGGTTTCTGGTACACAACAAGTAAACCCTTTGGAGGTTTCAGATCAGGATTTTTCACCCTTATGTATGACTAAGTTAAAAGGTTCTGAGGATACTATAATAACAGATACACGTAGTATTCAAAATTTAGTGCAGGAATATGTTGAAGAGAATTTTTCGAAACATACTTCAGAATGTCTTCCTTCCTTTTTTCATACTCTAGAGATTCCGACACTTTCTGAATTTGAAATTGCACAGTTGTTCCTCCCGTTTTCTCTAATTGAAGTTCAGAAAGCTATTGGACACTTATCAAGGCATACAAAACCTGGTATGGATGGATTACCAAATGCATTTTACAAAAAATACGCAGATATTCTTGCACCATGGTTGGTGGTTATTTTTCATGAAATCTGGAAGGAACGTAGACTTACCTCTAGAATGGGAAATGGGATTATGTTTTTTATTTATAAAAAAGGAGATCCTGCTTTTTTGCAGAATTGGAGACCTTTGAGACTCCTAACCACAGATTATAAGATTTTGGCCACAATTATTAATTACCGACATTTAGATATTTCTCAAAAACTGTTATCCTCCACTCAAGCATGTGCAATTCCTGGGAGGAATATTTCGCAGAATTTGATTTTTATTAGAGAATTGTTTGAACACAGTTTACAAAAAAAGGTGACAGGTTTTCTTTTAACATTAGATTTAGAAAAAGCGTTTGATAAATTGCATCATGAATATCTGCGGTCTATTTTAGAACATTATGGCATACCATTACCCTTTTTGGACATTATTAAAACTCTTTATAGCTCTGCAAGAGTAACCCCTCTAGTTAATGGATATCTGGGGATTTCAGTCCCATACAAGATCGGAGTTAGGCAAGGTTGTCCGTTGAGTCCTCTTTTGTTTGTTTTTGGTTTGGACCCCTTATTGTGATCTATTGAGAAAGATGTAAATATTCAGGTCATTACTTCAGCAGACAATTTCAGTTTTCCAAAAATAGTGGCATATGCCGATGATTGCATCTGCTCATTTACAGATATTGATTCTGGAACAAGGATTTTAGATGTCTTTAGTTCTATACAAATGGGTACTGGTATTAAAATAAATGTAACAAAATGCTCCTTGACACCCTTGGGGCAGGAAATTGGTGTGTCTTTGTTTAATATTCCGATCTGTAGTACTACAGTGAATATTCTAGGTATTTATTTTGGTTCCCACGAATCTGTGAGTAGTAACTGGGATAAGATATATGACAGTGCTCTTTTAAAGGTAAAAAAACGGCAATCTTGGAAGATGACCAAGAAAAAGCGTATTTATATGTTAAAATTGTATATTGCTCCCCTTTTTCTTTATCTATCACAAATTTTTCCATTGCCTTTTAACATGCATACTAAAATTTTGGGTCTTTTTTCAGCTATTGTGGGGTAGTCGACTGAACCCAGTGAAGAGAGCACAAACCTACAGGCCCTGGAAAGAGGGAGGCTTGGGTATGATGCATCCAATCGTTCATTTTTTTGGAAAAATTTTTTTTTATGCTTCTATTCGGCCTCTTTTGATGGAACAAACAAACATGGGAAATCTGTGTATGTCTTTGTGGGGCGGTCCCTTTTTAGCAGCTTGGAGGATGGGTAAATGGCACACGGTAGAAAAAACACTTTCTTTTTATGTCCAATACACACTCAAATACATCAGATTATGGAGAATAGAATTGAATTGACTTGGTTTGTGGCACATGAATGAAAGGCTTTTTATAATCAGATTGTCTCGGTGTGTTATTATGAGGATCCCCTCTTTGTTATTTCGGCTGGTTTAGATGAGCCTTCCCTTTTGGCTAGTATAACTGAACCTAGGATACCAGAAAAGATGAGGGATGTAGTTTGGTTATGTGCTCACCAAAAATTAAATGTAAGAGCAAACCATAAGCATAAAAAATTAAGTGAGAGAATATGTCCGGAATCAGTTTGTCAGGGAAAGCTTGAGACAATACAGCATTTATATTTTGAATGTATACACATGAAAACCTTTTGGTCTGATTTGGCACTTTGGTGGGGTGAATCGCTTGTGGAAAACATTCAATATGATTTTTTAATATTGGGACAAATACCTAAGACTTGGAGCAAAGTGCATAAAGGTACTTTGTATGTCATCATGGCATGTCTTAAATGGCATCTTTGGCTAGCACATTGTTTACGAATTTTACAAAACAAATTTGTTTCTAGGCAAGAAGTTTTTTTCTGCATACAGAAGGATTTAGATGCACTACACTCGTATGAATTCAATACTTTGGGGAACAAAGTAGGTACCTTACTGTGGAAATAAGTGGACTGGGTAGGTTAACCTATTTCTTGTTCTTTCCTTTCTCTTGTTTTCTTCTTTTGTTGTTTATGTTTTTTTTGATTTGATCTACTTTATGATATATATATACGCATATTTGTGTTCCTTTTTGTATGGTTATATCGCTGTGAGATTTTATCACTGCTTGTATTATGGTTTTTGTTTACTTAATAAAAATGTCCCCTACTCTTTTCGATAAGTGCCATGAGATCTTTAACATCCACCAGAACTACCACCAATCCAGGCAGATGGGACCTCGGTTTAACGTCTTATCCGAAAGACGGCACCTCAGAAGTGCAGCACCTCTCTCATGCTGCACTACAGTGTCAGTACTGGGATAGTAACCCAAGTGCCAGATGTGGGAACTGAACCCACAGCCCTCTGATCTATCGGCCTCAGAGGCGAGTATGCGAAGTGCTGGGGAACAGCAGCATAGGTAACTAAATAATATTTTAATCTTAGTTCCCTAAATAATAGTAATGTCCCCAGTCATTGTTACAGTGACTTGCTGTACTTGCAGCATGCAGGAACTCCCAAGAATTTTCAGAACCTGAGGGCAACTTCATGAAATGGGTTTGGAGAAACTGCAAATAGGATTGGTAAGCAGCCACAATAAAATGTAATGTTAAAATGATGTCTGCTTTACCTCGCACTCTCCCACTTTGCTGCTAAGTCCTGACACTGTAGTTTTGTACTTTCCCTGACTTACTCTGCCTAACTGTTGATTAAATAGGAGATTTAATCAATGGTCAGGTGATGCTTTTTCAGCAATCACAATTCAGAAAACTCCCTACTCATTTTATAAAAACAGTTAATGTTGACATTTGACATTCACACTATACAGTTTCTTAAACAGATGTTTAAAATGCATTTCATTGTGTGCTGTTTTGATGAAATCTCACAAATCATTAAGGATACTTGAGTTAAACCAAGAAAAAAAAAGTATCCAGTGTTAGCTTTGTGGGAGTAATAGAAAAAAGCTTGGATAAGTTACTTATATGCTTCATTCTGTCACACATTTGGGCAAGGAAAAGTTAAGAGATATGCATAGAAGTACAGTACCACAGAAACGCTGGTGCTGTGATTTTTTTTTTCCTTTCTTTATGAAGCACGTAGGAAACTGTATAGAGAATACTGGATGGACATCTGTGCACAAGCAGTGTGTTCTGCCACAGAGGGGTTCTGATTCCCTCTGACCTCGAGAGGGAAGCTCCAGAGGTCCGTGGGAATCAGAACTATGAGGTGGGAGAACACGCTGCATGTGGGTAAAGTTGCTCATCCAGTATTTCTCATAGTGTATAGTAACAAAAAAGAAATGCAGACATTTTTAGTCGTTTGGTTAAAAAAAGAACAACTGTTTCATTTTTAATCCCACCCACTTTCTGTTATGCCCTGCTGTCCCTCCCTACTCCAAAATCATTAATTGTATTTTTTTAATTTTAATTTTTACCTTAGCCATGTTTAAAAAGTGTTTATTTCTCCCTCTGCTATTTAGTCCCCCAGTTGCAGCTTCACTTTTTGTCTGTGTGAACTGCCATGCCATCAAGTCAAATATACAAACAGCAGTCCCTTCCCATTCAAAACAAAACTGATGCAGTATCTAGAGGTTTAAGAATGATGTTGTACCACAGAAGGGTGCAATCATGTTCCATGACCTTTGAACTGTGGTAAAACAGGATTTTGAAAAGGATGGAATTCTGTGCAGAACAACGCTTTACTGTAAAGTATGAATCAGTTTACATTCCCTCCAGTAATACATTACATAAATTATTAGCACTGTCCCATACCATACTATGGTAATAAATTATCCTAAAATACATGCAGTTCCAGTCACTCCTTCTGGAGTTCTGGTTTGAGTATATCCACTGTTCTGCAAAATAAAGTTCTGGTCACTACTGCAGTACTTCTGGGGTGGGTGGGTTGTTGGGGGCTGAGCACTTGGGAAATGGACCTTTGTGGTCATAAACAAACTGTGCATGCCACTGTCACATGCCTCACTGCTGACTCACGCTTATTTCCTTACAATTTTTTGATGAGATAGGCATGCTCCAGGTCTGATTGAAGAGGGAGTTAACTACAAGGAGATCTACAGTAACTGGTAAACATTGACTAAAATACAGATTATATCATGAGATACTAGAGTTGCTTAATCTGATTGGCTGACTGGCACCTTTTACCCATGGTAAATTCTATGATATACTAATGGGAAAAGGTGCCATTCAGCCACATCTCTAAAATCCATCCAGCCCCTGGAGTTGGCAGTGGAAAACAGCAATCTTGAATCCCCGTTAAATGGCCATCTCCACAACATAAAAAATCAGTACCTCTGTCCTATTTTTGCAGTGTCGGCTTTATCCCCGCTGTTTCCATGGCTCTTTCAATTTCAGCTCCTTCACAGTACATATTCAAAATGTCCTGGTACCAAGTGTCATAAATTTCCCTTCTCCCAACCATTGCAACCCCAAAAAAAAAAAGAAGGAAAGAAAAAACACAAACACTTGAAACGTGACTTCTGGCACAATAACACCGGAAACCAGACCGCTTTGTGGAATCCAATGGTACAGGCAGTTCCATCTCTCACTGCCGCCTCCCAACACTTTTAGGCACAGAAGTAAAGCTTTTTCTTCTACTTATCAGATGAGTGACCCTGCTCCAGCCAGCCTCTCTATCTCTTAATAACTTGCTGCTGCCACCATCCTCCAAAGTCGTCTAATGAACTACACTTCACCAAGTCTCCTTCCTCCTTGGATTCGACGCAGCTCTCCTGCAGTTTTTGCTCCAAGATCGATGTCTCCCTTCCCTCTACAGCCTGGCTCACTCGCTCCATTTCTCTCTCCCCCTTCAAACAAGACTCCAACAAAACCCCCTTGCAGAGCTTCCCTATACATTCCAAAACTCTCTTTTGCTCAGGATCTCCATTATTTCTCCTCAGCACGTTCAACCGGCTCCCACTCCTGCTACTGCTCTCTCTCTATCTCCACAGCAGCGTCCATGAGCTAAATGCACAACTTTTCCTTCTGTTTCCATTAACAAAACATAAATTACAAAAGCAGCAGTATCACTCTTCACAGCAGTTGCAGATGCCACTCGTGGTATAGCTCCAAGCCCTATCAACCCAGGACTGTTTTTTTCTGGCGCAGCAATAAATTCAACAACAAAAATTAAAAGAATAGAAAAAAAAATTATTTTTTTACAAAAAATACAGGGGACATTTAATAATTTCAATAAACCATGACAGGGTGTGGGTTATGCTGGGATTTAGCCACGGCTGACCTGGTTTGACCACTCAGACTGTGGCCTCGTGGCCAAACCATGCCAGCCATGGGTAAATCCCAGCATAAGCAACACCCTGTTGTGGTTTATTGCTTAAATAATGCATGACAGGGTGTGTGTTGTGCTGGGATAATGTCACACCTCGAGTGTTTGGGCACCAGGCCACAGTGCAAGTGCATCCAGCACACAGGAAGTGACATTATCCCAGCACTACACACATCCCTGGAGTGCATTATTCTGATTATACAATGACCCAGTTGTTAAAAAATGTAAAAAAAGGTTAAACTATTTTTCTAAATTACATTTTCATGCCTATTTTTGTAAGGGCAGGTATAGCTTATGAAAAAAGTGCATCACTTCTGATTTGTCCAGTAGGTGGCGCTAGTGATGCTGTTCTGTTTGTCTCTAGATTTCTGTGCTCCCCCCACTGTCTGTCTGTTTTGCTTGTCACCAGTCATCCCGACCCCTGACCTGCTGCCCACCTTCATTTTGTATTCGTTCTGTTTTAGTTCCCAATTTCAGTTTCTCTATTGAGATGTGCCCTGCTGTCCCCTGCCCTGCTGTGCTGACAGCAGTTTGAGCGAATGTTGTAGTTTTTCCTTCCTCTGCCTCGCCCCTGGCAAGAGGACTCACACTTCGGTTCATATTGTTACTGCCATTTGCAGTTTGGACATGTTTTTGGGTTCTCCCAGTACAGTTTGAGTATGTTCTAAGAGAAACAAAAATGATTGAAGGGAGTTAATCTGCAGGTCATCGGTGAGTGAAGTGCCTTGAGCACACATGCTCTCTTACTTGTGGCCATTGCGAGTAAAATCAGTTGTTGTGCTGGTGTTTTTTTCTATTTGTTTTAAATAAACATAGAGAAAGAGACAAGGAGCAAACTGATGGAATTCTGTGTTATGTTGGACAGATACAATTGTTTCGGATAGCTTGGGGCTCAGTTTGTGGCAGTGGGAGGGAGGGATTGAATTTAAAATAAATGAGCCAAGCACTGGCAAAAGCCAGCGCAGCCATGCCAAGTGCAGGCAATTTGGATATGGCCTAAGGAGTGATTCTTTTAATATTTAATATGGTCATGAGTGCGCTGGGTCGTGATCCGTCATATTGTGCTGGAATAACATCACAGGTCCAAGTCTCAGCTGACTAATTAGGTTACAAGATTTATTTTTGCCTTTGTACAACATGGGATGAAACCAACAGTGTGGAAAATCACGATTAAAAAATCAGTATAGCCCAGTGTGGAAAAAACTCAGAAAAGGCCACAAGTACAGTATATGCAATAGGCCATGAGACAGCTGACAGAGACCTGCTGGGGAAAAAAATGACTCGATGCCAGAATTAAAAGATGCAGACTATTCTGAAGAGAGGCCTGTCAGGAAAGTTTGTAGGATGGCTCTGTTCATAAGGAAGGAAATCACTGAGTGTTTACAATAAGTATGTCAGGAGGGCAAACAGTCTCACAAGGTTCATCTGGGCTGAGCTAGGGGAAGGAGTCATCCTAGGGGAGTGTTACAGACCCCCCAAGCACCTCAGTGGAGTATGATGCCCTGCTGGTGTAACCCCCCGTGGGGCTTACCCGAAGTGCCCTACTTGATTCCGGGTTTGTTGCTGCTTGGCTGGTTCTTCCCCCTGTCTCTGCCAGCAGACTGCCCTTTTTCTGCCCCACTGAGTGTGGATTCCTCATTGTGAGCAGCCGGCATGCTGTTTTCGGCCGGTGCTCGCTTAAGGGCATGGAGTACTTTAAAGTTTTGACCACCGTTGTGGTCCAGAAGTGGGGAGTTTTGCCCGTGGTCCTGGTGCCCTGTTGATGTTCTGGCGAACCGGGGATCTGAACAGGGTCGGGCAGAAACCCAGGGTTGCTGTACAATGGGAGTGGGACGGGGGGGCGCTTGAAGATCATGAATATTAATGAGCAGCCCCTAATGAATATTGATGAGGTTGCTGCCTGCCACCTTGGGGGACATAGTTTCAGCGTTGACAGTCAAATGGTTGGGGCCACAGCCCTGCAAGTAGGCTTGTTTGATTATAATCCAGTGTGGAGATGGTGCAGCAGGGGTGAAGTGTTGGGCTGCACCAGAGGTTAGAAGGGGAGAGACTGTATGAATGGAAATGGACTCCATTGAGCTGAATGGAAGCTGGCAGGTTTATGACCCTTAACTCCTTGCTCTTTAGCCAATCAGTGATCTAGGTGCCCAAAACTGTGACAGAGGGACTCCTGTAAACGAGCAGGAAATATTGATCACTATGGATATCAGTTATTGAAAGACTTCGATAGCCAATCAGAGGACTGGGATTTCGGCTGATACAGTGGGGACTTGCTGGTAGTGAGTCAGTCTGTTGCTGGGCTCTGTATGAGTCAGGACTGTGGTGTGAGAGCAGACTGTGGACTTCAGGGGCTTACCCAGGCCCTAATCTGAAGTGTGTATCTGCTGAAGGATTCCCCAGGTGCTGAAAGCAGGACTGGATTACGAAGGGGAAAGGAGAGAAAGAGAGACTGAACTGAGATCCTGTTTCTCCAGGTACTGAGAAGTTGCAGAATGAGTGTGGAAGAAAATACAGGTGGCAGATACCCTGCACTGGGAAACTGAGCTAACCAAATAGACTGAGCAGATTATCTGAGTTTTTACAGTTGCTACTGAGAGGGCACTTGCTTGTGTGGACTGCAACTGCATTTTTTCGAAAGAGGCAGAACTTCTCAGATCATGAGGAGTTAGCCAGAAAGTGTGTGTGTGTCTTGACTGAACTGGTTAAAGTGGCTGAGATTGGTGGACATGCTGTAGCCAAGTAAAAGAGTTGGGCACTGCTAAGCTGCAAGCATGGACTGATGTGCAGGGGGGTTGTTGTTGTTGCTGAATCCCCTCTGTTGAATTGCACTGACACTGATTGAATCATAGGCTAGTCCCTGTTAAAACTGACACTGGACTTCAGTGGAGTGACTTCATATAACTTTTCTTGGTGAGAGCTCAGTGCAGGGACTGCAGGAGGACCCCCACCATTTGGGAGTTCTCACCCAGAGCCGGGGGGGGGGGGACTTACTAACCCCTCCCAAGTGGGACTCACTGTCACAAGAAATCACAGGTCTTGCACCTGAGTGCTAGGGCACTACAATTAGGGAGCTGGGCTGTGGAGCCACTCCCAGATCTGGGCCTTCTGTTGCTGGTGATGTCCTGCCACAGTGCTTTGCACCGTGCCAGAAGCGGCTGAAGGTGACAAGTGGCCAGAACTGCAATCACGGTGACCAGCTGCAAGATCCTCAGGCAAGTTCCATCTGGGTGGAGGGATTCTGGCCGGCCTGTTTCTGTGTACTGCACTAAGATTCAAGGAGCTCCACTTCTCTTGGCGCAGAGCTCAACTGACTGTGAGTACCCAGGACCTGGTTCCTGGGATGGGTCAAGGGGGAAGTTGTGTTTGTTCTGTTTAAAATTCAAGCTTCATCATTTAAGGGCCCCAACAGCCGGCCACCCTGCGGTACCGAACAGGCCTCCAACTAGTGGGTACCCCTAGGGACAATTCAGGGGGTACTGGTATCAGTGGGGGAGGGCTTGGCCTGTGGGCCCACTGGTTTGAAAATTGCATATCTCACTAAAATTTCTTGCCTTCAAAGCAATCCCACATCCCAGTATCCTTTTCCCTATTCCTTACCTCCAAGCTGGAATTTGTTATTTGAGTCTGCTGTGTTACTGAAATTCATTGCATGCACTTATTGCTGAATATATGGTTTCTGGTGGAATAAGGTATTTGGGGACACAGTGTGCAGAGTGGTTGGTAAGGGAGGTGGGTAGGCACAGCATCCCAGGGGGCTGGGCCAAGTGGATATCTGGCCCACTGATATGCTACTCTGGGTGGAGGCACCACATTCTTTTCACTTTTTCTGGGAGCGAACCCCCAATAGTCACCATAGCAGCTGGCCCCTTACCGAGTATTGGAGACAGTCGGTGGGGGGGGAGTAGCCCACTGGCAAGCGGCACTTGGGCTACACTGGGAAAGGGAAATCATGTGAGCAGCCATATTGCATACAGAGGCCATCCTGGGATGTCAATCATCCGGGTATAGGCTGATATCTCAAGAGGACTGAGAAGAAGTTTCTGTCCACCATTAAGAACTGCTTCCAGAACAGCATATTGAACAAGGAACTAGAATTTTGGTCACCCTTGAGCTTGTTCTTTGCAGTAGGAATGAGGTCATCTCCAGTATAAATGCCAAGGAACCAGTGGGAGACATGACCACAGCTAGGTAAACTTTTCCCTTGTGACTGGGAAGTTTATTGGGTCCATGACAAGGATCCTGAATGTCAGAAAGGTGGACTTTGCCAAATGAGGGACCTAGAGTCCGATGTTTAGAAATGCACACTAGCGCTATTGTTGCACCAGTCCCCAGCCGAAGAATATTCAGAGGCATTACAGTGGTGCTATCTTCTAGGAATATAGCGCTAAGAGCACACTGCACAAATGGCATGCACTGGTGCAGCACAATGCTCATGGTCAGCACTGAATATAGCTCTGAAGATCGCGCTGAACACAAGGGGAAGCAGTGGGTGTGAGTGAGCCCCCAATAAAATATACATAACGCAGCAGCACAGGTATGAAAATGAAGCTTTACTATATGCAATAGAACAAGAACAAAACAAGGGCAACAGCCCGCACGGGGGGACAATGAAAAAGGGCACCTGTCCATGAATAATACAGAAAACACAGGGAACGTGCCTGTCACAGTCCATGCCCTCCAGGGGCTATCACAGGTGGTGGTGGTTGTTGCTGCTGGAGAGCGTGGCTAGGTCCCGGATGGCCTGATTGGTATCCTCCAACCTGCCTGATCAAGATCCGTGATCAGCATGCACAGAAGGCCATCCTGTCCCTCCTGTACCATGGCATCCCTTTGACCACTGGCAGTCCCCTGGGCACCTATGGATCGAAATACACTGAACTCAGTCAGCTGTGCACACAGAATGAGGGACACAGGAGTGGCCTAACATGTATAACAAGGCAGAGGGTCGTGGTAAATGGTGCTCAATCTGAGGAAAGGAGAGTGACCTGAGGGGTGCCACAGGGATCAGTTCTGGGCCCAGTCCTGTTTAATGTCTTCATAAGTGACATTGCAGAGGGGCTGGAGGGGAAGGTATGCCTATTTGCAGATGGCACTAAGATCTGCAACAGGGTGGACACTTCGGAAGGGGCGGAAATCGTGAGGAGGGACCTAGATAAACTTGAGGAATGGTCCAGTGTGTGGCAGCTGAGATTCAATGTAAAAAAAAAAAAAATAGAGCAAAATCATGCATTTGGGGCACAAGAATCCAGGAAAGGAGTACATGTTGTGGGGGGGATGATGATTACCAAACAGGAAAGAAATTTGGGAGTAATTATATCTGATGACCTAAAGGCGGCCAAACAATGTGCCAAGGCTGTGGAGAGAGCCAGTGGGATGCTGGAGTGCATAGGGAGAGGTATCCCCAGCAGAAGGAAGGAGGTGGTGGTGCCACTATATAGATCATTAGTGAGGCCTCATTTGGAATATGCTGTCCAGTTCTGGAGATCGCATCTGTGTTAGGACATAGACAGGGTGGAGGCAGTTCAAAGAAGGGCAACAAAAATGGTGCAGGGCCTGCAGCAAAACTCATATGAGGAGAGACTGGGAGACCTCAATGTGTATACCCTGGAAGAGAGGAGAGGAGAGGAGAGACAGCAGAGAGATGATAGAAATGTACAAATATCTAAATGGCATAAATAGGGTGCCAGAGGGTAGCATCTTTCAGAAAATGAGATGTCCAGGAACGAGGAGAATGGCATGAGGTTGGAAGGGGGGTAGACTAAGGGGTAGCGTGAGGAAGTATTTCTTCACAGAAAGGGTGGTAGATGCATGGTATAGCCTCCCAGCGGAGGTGGTGGGAGCAAACACAGTGGGGGGCTTCAAGCATGCATGGGACAGGCATAGGGAAACCCTAGCAATGGGAACAAGGAGGTAAAGCCGGAGATCAAGTAGGGTCTGTGGCTTTTATGGTAGGCAGGGGGAAATGGGCAGACTAGATGGGCTTAGTGGTCCTTATCTGCCATCAGTTTCTATGTTTCTAAGAGTACAAACAGCTGACACATGGGCCACCATGCCACTCATGGGTGGTGGGAGTCAAGCAGCTGCAATGCAATGTGCATGGCATACCCAAGAAAGCATTGTTTACCCATACAGTAGAGGACTGCACAAGCAGTGAGTGTGCCATGCTGCAAAGGAGCATGACCAAGCTGTGAAAGGGACACACACCACCAGTTGGTATGCCAGATGTATTAATGCAGCACATGCAACAGCAGTGCCAAGCCAGAGCCCAATAGGCAGTGCAATGGCCCAAGTGGCTAGGAGTTGCACCTACACACTCCACATCCACTGACCAGACATCCAGCACACAGGCCACCGCTGGTGTGCAAGACACAGACATCCATGAGTCACTCAGGGTGACAGCAGAGTCAGGGTTCAGGCACATACACATGGTGCACTCAGCACAGCTGTATATGGCTGGGACTGTCATGTAGCACTGTGTGTAGTAGACATGGTAACATGCGAGGATATTGGTGTTGTACATGGGCGGGCGCCTGACACACTGTTCCTCAGTCATCACAACACTGCTGTAGGAGCAGAGCTTCCTAGAGGCACCCTCCATCCCAGTAGATGTTGGTCCCACCCTCAGTAGAGGGTTTCCCCCAATACAGAGCATATGCAGGTCACTGACCCTGCAAAACCCAGTTGTGTTGTAATGTATGCATGGCTCCGCCTGTATACCATGGAGTTACCACAAATTGAACTTGACTGTGTTGGTTAGACACTGCCAATTATGCATCACAGTGTCAAACAAATATGGTAAGGTACATTCAAGACCCATCAATGACTTCGCCTACCCTTGGCCCCATGACACATAAGGCCACCTCTGGTGAGATGCACTGGGGATGGCACCAATGTGGGCAGACTGCCACGGGCACTGTATGCCGCACACAACATGTCACAAGGATGTACCAGTACATCAGTGGCCTGTGCCTACCTCCATCATACAGATATGCATACCCAGGCCTGAGCATGTGGCACAACAGACCCTACTACAGCTGATAGGTGTAGAACACTGGCCTGTGAGCAGTACTGCCAATACCCTGGTAGAGCAGTCCTGTGGCACAGGGGGCATGCCACCATATGCAGTAATGCATGCCTGGGCAAAATACACACAAGTAGGACAACATGCTTGTTGCAATAACAAGCACGACAGTAGATGGCATAGACCCTGAGACACCACAATTCAGTGATGGGACAATGCCCCAAGGGCCAGATGAGTGTCACCAGCCACAACTGAAGGGGTGCCTCCCCCACAGGCATGTATGCAGCCTGCTGAGAGACACTTGGACAGCCCCCATCACAGATCAGAATCATGCAGTATAATGTAAACATACAACCCAGGGGGAAAACAAATAATGCAGGGTAGTTATGTGGATGTGTGCCTCTGGAACATCCTTCTGATGGGTGCCCACGCTGGGCCCTGTCACGACCTTCATCTTCTCTTACCACTGCTGGTCCTGGTTGGGTCTGTTGCCCTCCAGCCCTGAGCTGGCCCTGCTGGTCCCTGGCATCTGTGAAGGTGGACAGAGGAGATGTGAGCAACAGCATACAGCAGAGCACGTGGCACAGTACCATAAACCCTACACATTACATATGCTTATCTAGTGGTACTGTGCACCAACAGCCACATGTACATCTTGTGGATGGATAGGACCATGCAGGGCCACAGCCTACTAATGTGCACACAGCCGTGCCATGACCCAGCTGCAGCAGCAAAAATACATCTCACTTTCATAGGTATTGTCCAGCACAGTGTACGCTGGTCAGTGTGGTGCCCATGTCCTGCCGTCCTACATGTACCAGTACAGCATACCCAGACATGCAGACTACAGGCCCTGTACACTTCATAGTATGCATGGAGCACCAAGTGATATATAACAGGGGCACAAGAGGCCCCCTCACAGACCAGGACCACCTTGAAAATGAGCTTGCTCAATGATGTGTATGCCTGGTTAAATAAAGTGATTGATTGACTGACTGATTGAAGAGGCATATTAGTGCAACTGTAGGGGGAGTGCAGGTGTGGTAGGTGTAGCCCATCTCAGTGGCTGGTACATGCCTGGCACACGCTGTGCAGTATAATAGTACCCCATGCATTACCTGGTACATGCATACCGGCACCCATGTGGCATAACACTGATAGTGCACATGACACAGACAGTGGCCACATCCACATGCTGTTGGGTACACCTACCAGCACATCTACATGTAGAAGACAAGTGACATTCTCTTCGGTCGTACCTGACAATAGGCATTAACTTGTCCTGTGTATCATACCTGACACCAAATCCTGAATATCAGTCAGTGAAGCTATACATTTCCTTGTCATCCACCCTGGCACTGCAGCCATGTCACTGTAGTAGCACACAATTGTACTTCCATGCCATGGCAGGTGCATGTCTGGGGGATCCACAGTGGGTCCTGTAATGTACAGGACAACGGGGACATCCCTGGGACAGTGAGCTCATATACTTACACTCGTATGATCAGGCTATGCAGTGGAGCAGGTCCCATAGCACAAAGCGGACACAGCAGGGACACACAGGTGCAGTGCGCATTGCCTCAGCAACAGCACCCCATAGATATAGTATTCATGGCATAGTACTGCACACATGACACCTCTCAAACCATACAAAGAGCCATCTGTACTCACCCAACCTTGGCACGGTGCCACTCTCCACCATCACCCACAGTTGCTGCAGGTAGCATGGCTCCCTCCTCTGCAGGTTGTTGTACCAGCGCTGACATTGGTCACCGGTGTGTGTGACCCTGGTGCATCATGTGAGGTTCTGCCTCACAGATACCCACACTACGCACTATGGCCTGTCTGACCCCATCACCTCACCCAGTAGCTGGTCCTCTCTGGCCACCACCAGGTTGACCAAATTGACCAGCTTTGTGGTGGACCACCTCTAGGCCCTTTGCAGCATGGTCCTGTTCCATCTGCCTGCCATGGCATTCTGCAGCCTAGGTCTAGCCCTCACACTACATTATTGCCAGTTTCAGAGCTCTCTGGGTGTGTCCTGTCCATTTGTGCAGCATGTGTCCATGGATGCACCATGCTAACATTTTGTTGTAAAGCGCAATGTGTGTGTCCAGGGGATTTACTATGAGCACATGCCAGGCATGGGGTGGTGCATGTACAGGGTGCACATGTGCATTGTGTGGGTGCGCAGCCCTGTGCAGGGCTGTGCTCAGACACTGAGCAGCAGCATGGTGCAGGGTTGCACTATATGATGACATCTTATGGGATGTATTACATCATTTCTGTACCATGGACCGATGTGCAAGTATAGGTGCTGCACAGGCACACACAATAGTGCAACAGCACTAGTGTGTGGGGTGAACCTGCAATATTTAACCAGTGTATAAAAATGAGCCAATTTCACAGTCCAAGGGTAAACAGCAACATTTGCATGTCATTACTGGAAGGTATGCATACATTATAATGCCTAATTGTGTCTGGAGCATATAAAGGTGCACATCGCACTATCTAAATTCCACAGCTGAACTGCAGGTGGCTACAGGTAGGTGTCTTGTGTAAGGGCCTAGAAAGGGGCATATGGGGATCATTGAACTGTGTGTATGCTGTATGCAGTGGTACACTGGATGTATACATCTCCTGGTGGTGGTGTTGTCATGACTAGGTGGGGATCTCTCCTATAGTAGTCACTGGTGCATAATAACAGAGGATTTGGCACCCTCACATATGTACTTAGGAAGTGGTGGCCCTGAGATCCTGTGGGCCGCTGCCCATTTCAACCCCTAACTGTGACCCTAACTATGACTGTGTCTTCACGTGGGCAGGCCTGTGTCTAGCAGGCCACCAGCTGTTGTAGGACATGCATTGCCAGGACACCTACGTCTCCCTAACGGGGGAGGTGAGGGCATTATCAAAATGCACTTTTCATTTGTGTTCTGCTGTGATTATTCCTTGGTCACCTGTATTCTGCGCACCTGTCTGGCAGGTACCATAGAGGACACAGATAAACTATAGACCCACCACTTTTCTGAAGTGGAGTTTCAGGTGCTGCACAGGCCTACATGGCCAGGGAGAAAGTCTTATGCTGGAGGAAGGCCACGAATGCCCAGGTGTGACAGGCCTGGGTAGAGATCACTGACATGGTCAGTGCTGTCAGTGGGCAGAACAGGCCCATGGAGGCTGTGCAGAAGTGCTTCAGGGATATGAGAAGGACAAAGATGGTCATGTTGATGCAACACAGGGAGATGCATGTGACAGGTGGAGGCCCACAAATATCGGCAGCTGCATGTACTCTGGGTGCTGAAGAGGTGACAAGAGCTTCCACACTATGCCCTGTGGAGGTGGTGGGAGTGTTGTGAAGTGGCTATCAGAGCCAAGTGGGACTGGCCAAGTCATGTCAGTGACTGACTGCATGTCGTCCCATCGGCCATGTGTGCATATATATGTTAGGGTGCAGGAACACACCAATGCTGTGCAATTCACTGGGTGTAGGCCACACTACTGTTTCTATGTTTCCTGGTGTGTAGCCATCTATGTGGTACTATATTACTGTGTTCCATGTGGTGTTACTTGTACGTTGGACATACTAAGCTGTCGGAACTCTCACACCTACATCTCCTGGTGGTGGTGGTGTTGTGATTAGGTGGGAGATCCCACCCAGAGTAGGCACCAGTGCATGATAACAGAGGATGTGGCACTCTAACATATGTGCATAGGAGGTGGTGGCCCTGAGTCCCTTTTGGTTCCTGTCCATGTCAACCTCTGTCTGCCTGTAGTCTTGACTGTGTCTGCACTTAGCATGGACAGGCCAGCATCAGGCAAGCTGCTGACTGTGGTAAAAAAAGATTGCAGTGGCACCTACGTGTACCTGACGGGGAAGGTGATGGCCTCACCTCAATGTACCTTTCATCTGTGTTTCACTGTGTATTATCCCTGGTCACCTGTATTCTGCTCCCCTGTCTGGCAGGTGCCATGGAGGACATGGACAGACTACAGACCCACCACTTCTCTGAAGAGTAGTTGCAGGCATTGGCATAGTCCTTCATGGCCAGGGAGGAGGTCTTGTCCCAGGGGCAGGCCACAAATGCTCCGGTATGACAGGCCTGGGTAGAGGTCACTGAGATGATCAGTGCCATTGGTGGGAGAAACAGGCCCATGCAGGCTATGCGGAAGTGCTTCAGGGACATGAGGAGGTGAACAAAGAATGTCCTGTCAGTGCAGCACAGGGAAATGTATGCGATAGCATTGGTGGGTGCATGTTCCCTGGATCCTGCAGAGGAGGCAATATCCTCCACCCTAGGCCCTGTGGAGGTGATTGGAGTGCCAAGAGTTGGCTATGAGAGCCAAGTGGGACCGGCCCAGCCATGTGAGTGACCAACTGTGTATCATCCCATCAGCCGTGTGTGTGTGTGTGTGTGTGTGTGTGTGTGTGTGTGTGTGTGTGTGTGAGACTGTGTGTGTGCATATGTGTGTGACTATGTGTGTGCATGTGTGTGTCTGTGTGTGTGTGTGTGTGTGTGCATGTGTGTGTATGTGTCAGGGTGCATGCACACGTCAGTACTGTGTGACACATTGGGTGTAGGCTGTATTAATGTTTCCATGTTCCCTGGTGTGTAGCCATCTGTGCGGTACTCCACTGCTGTGTCCCATGTATTGTCATCTGTGTGCCCACTGTGTTGGGAAGTGTGCTCCCTAGTGATGGGGTGTGTGCTCACTAGTGCCAGGATGTATGCTTACAGGTGCTGGGTTGTGTGAGCACCAGCATAGGGGGTGTGTGTCGTGTGTATGGCCATGGGGGAGCGGTATAGGTGGTGCATCACACAACCAGTTGTGTCTTTGTATTCCTAGCATGCATGCTGCCTCGGCTGGCACACTTCTTTGCATGATACATTGCTATGTAGCACCCTTTTCCTCTCTCAACAGCTCACAATGTCATACTGGACACAGTAGAGGATGCTCCAGGTCCATCTTGGCAGCAGCTGCCCCTGGCACCCACTCATGTGCACCTACTGTCACACACCAGTGAAGAGGGTGAAATAGATGGTGATGATTAAGCATTTATTGGGAGCTGGGGACAACTGAGGCCCCGCTGAAGACCAGGAGGGGTTTTCCACCCCACCAGGCTCCATAGCACTGGGACCCAGCCACTGTCTCCATACAGCACTGTAGTCACAGTGGTTCAGTCCCCACAGAGCCCCTGGCACAGCCATCACTGTGCCACCCCATGACCCCACCTCTGGCACGGCCATCAAACTGTCACCCCTGGCTGATACCACAGGGCCAGCTGCCACTGTGCCTCTCCATGATCCATCCTCTGGCATGACCATTGCCTTGCCGCCCCCAGCTGATACCACAGGGCCAGTGCTGCTGTACCTCTCCATGATCCATCCTCCAGCATGACAATAGCCCTGCCAACCCAGGCACATCCCACCAGGCCAGCCATAGTTGGCCCACAGTGACAACAGTGAACCTCAGCACTGATTGTGGTGTAGCCCCAGGCCATACAATAGCCAAGGGTGCAGCCTGACCCTGTCCTAATGGACATTCCCTGGTGACAGTGGGATGTGACTGCCAGCCAGCAGCTGCTGCAGTCAGCTGTGGAGGCACAGAGTGTCGCAGAACAGGAACTGACATGCATCCACCACATGCTACATTACAACATGCAGTGTGTTGAGGAGTGAATGGAGGCACATCTTATGGAGCACATGGTGGCTATCACAAATGCACTCCGCAGGTCAGGCCCTCTGCTGTCACAGTGCCAACCTTTGAGTGCAATAGTGTAAACAGGTAACAGACAGGTAAACCCTCCTGTCTGCTTTTGGATCTGAATCACGTTTAGTTTCAAGTTCTGGGGGGATCCAAACTGTGAACCTTATGCTAGCGTACCCAAATGTACAGGCTCAGATAATATTCCCTTTGGGGGTATGCAATGTATCTTTCACCTAAGGGCATCTAACCAGGTATCCAAAATGAACCCTTTTAACTCTGTAAGAGACCTTAGGTATATTCTTCCCTTTTTTCAAGCTTAGTAACACCATCAAGCTATTGAACAGTTTTGTCAGACTTAACCCCCTATACGTCACATGCAAAAAAGAACTGGCAGACACCCAAGCAGTCTTTCAAAGAAAAGGTACTTTACTAAAAGATGATAAAAATATGAAAAATGTAAACACAGAACAATATATCAAAGAGCTCACAATCACATAAAAGAACAAGGGAAAAGTACAAAACAAAAACTCCTACCACAATACATTTAGACCGTTGCTGTCTAAGTTATTACCTCTGGAAGTGCTTATAGTTAGATCAGAGAGCTGCGTCTCTCTGGAGTCCCAAAATGATATATCCACATTTCAGACACAAGTATCAGTTTAAACTCTGTGTCTCCACACCCCTTCTGTGAGTCATCTAGTACCTCCTTTTAGAATATAACATTACAGATAATGATTTCCTATCAGGAGGCATTTTAAATAATGTGACTTCAGAAGAAAAAAAGACATTTCCTAAATTATGACTGTCTTTAATCAAGCCTTTCCTTTGAACTGGTGGCTGGTTCCTGTTTTCCCAAGGAGATCAAAGGGATTTACAACATTTTAACACGTTGCTGTTATCAATAGGTTCCTCTAGGAAATCATAAAAGTTTATTAGGCTTATCCTGTGGCAGATGGCCAGAGCCATAATTAAGAACAGACAGGAAACTCTAGGTTTCCCCTTTACTGGTCAGTTTCACACATCCTCTGTTCAGTTTACATATCCCGTAGCTTCACTGAAACCTGGGGGACGGGGGGCAACCATGGAAGCACCGGCTGTCTGATGTGAGACAATCACATACTATATTTTTATATTACAAATATCATACAATAATCATAACCAGCTGGCCAAGCGTCACACTCCTTCCCACCTAGACTGAATTTGGGGGCTCTATCCCCTGCATTGGATGAGCTCCACAAGTCAGTTCATTCCTCATATAGACGCGACAAGGCATCTGTGTTCTGATTAGTCGCTCCAGCTCTATGTAAGATCGTCATGTCATATGCTTACAAGGCTAGACTCCACCTTAATAGTCTACCATTAGTTTTTCCCATTTGTGTCAGCTAAACCAGGGGGTTGTGGTCAGTTTGTACCTCAAAATGTTGCCCATATAAGTATGGCTTTAACTTCTTTACGGCCCACTCTATGGCAAGACACTCTTTTTCCACAGTAGAGTAAGCCTGCTCCTTGGGAAGAAACTTTTTACTCAGGTACACTACAGGGTGATCTTTCCCTTGGTTGGATGTCTGACTCGATATTGCCCCAATACCCACGTCTGAGGCATCAGTCTGGACTATAAAGGAACTGCTATAGTCAGGACTTGTCAATACAGGAACACTGCACAGTGCCTCCTTCATTCTGGTAAAGGCTTTTTCACAGGCTGGTTCCCAGGTAATTTTCTTAGGCATCTTTTTCTTTACCAGGTCAGATAGGGGAGCAGCCAGGGCACTGTAATTGGGCACAAATTTCCTATAGTACCCTGCTGTCCCTAGAAAACTCCTGACCTGCTTCTGCATTTCTGGTCTGGGCCATGCCTTGATCACCTCTATTTTTACTTGGTTAGGATGGAGCTGTCTCTGGCCTACAACATGCCCGAGGTATGCCTCTTCAGCCATGGCCACCTGGCACTTCTCAGCTTTGACAGTGAGCCCGGCCCTCTGTATCCTGCCCAGCACTTTCCTAAGGTGGGACAGGTGTTCCTCCCAGCAGCTACTAAAGATGGCAATGTCATCCCGGTATGCCATGGTGTACTCCTCAGCACCATTTAACACCTGGTTCACCAACCTTTGAAAAGTGGCTGGGGCATTCATCATTCTGAAAGACATTACTTTAAATTCAAATAAGCCTATCGGAGTGATGAAGGCAGACCTCTCCCTAGCTCTGTCAGTTAACTCTACCTGTCAATATCCCTTTATCACGTCAATAGCTGTAAGGTATGCCGCCCCTCCCTACTTGTCCAGGAGTTCGTCTGTCCGTCCAGGGCATTGGGTGGGCGTCTGACTTTGTGACTGCATTCAGTCCATGATAGTCCACACAGAAATGAATAGAGCCTTCTGGCTTGGACACAAGGACTATGGGTGAGGCCCAGGGGCTGTGGGATCTATGGATTACCCCTAAATCCAGCATTTCCTCCACCTCCCTCCTAATGTCCTTTTGGACAGCCTCTGACACTCGATATGCTGTCTGCCGTATGGGTGTCTGTGTCCCTGTCTCTACATTGTGCATTGCTAAGCGGGTTAGTCCAGGCTTGGTGCTAAACAGTGGGGCAAAGTCTGCTAAAACCTCCCTTACTTCCTGGATCTTGTCTGGGGCCAGCTGGGGTGACAATTTTATTGCTTCCACAGAGGACTCCTGTTTGCTTTCTTCCAGCAAGTCCAGATGGGGGTCTCCTTCCTTGTCCCTTCCCCAGGACTACATACTGCAACCACCATGTCAGCCCTATTAGCATATGGCTTCATCATGTTGACATGGTACATTCTTTCTGTATGTCTTCTGTCAGGTAACTCTGTGATATAGTTCATGCTATTTACCTTTCTAACTACTTTGTACAGTCCTGCCCACTCAGCCTGCAGCTTGTCATTCCGGACCAGGATAAGGACCGTGACTTCCTGACCCATCGTGTACAAGTGAGCTCTGGCTCTGCAGTTGTACCACACTTTTTGGTTCTGTTGGGCAACTGCCAGGTTGCTCTGGGCTGTCCCCATAAGCTGCTTCAGCATTTCCCTAAACCTAAGGATGTAATCCATTATGGGAGTGCCCTGGGTGGTGTGCTTGCCTTCCCAGTCCTCCCGGATCAAGTCTAGGGGCCCACATACCCAGCGTCCATATAAGAGCTCAAAGGGGGAAAATCCTGTCGACTCTTGGGGCACCTCCCTGTATGCAAACAACAGGTGGGGAAGGTATTTCTCCCAGTCCCTCCCATGCTGTTCAGCAAACGCTTGGAGCATTGACTTCAGGGTACCATTAAATCTTTCCATAAGCCCATTGACTTGTGAGTGATAAGGTGTCGTGCACCTCTGCACCACCCCACACTTCTCCCAAAAATATTTCATCAGGTCCGACATGAAGGAACCCCCTCGATCAGTGATAATCTCCTACGGAAACCCAACACGGGAAAAAATCCCAAGTAAGGCATCTGCCACTTAGTTTGTCCTCAGTGAGGATAGGGCGACTGCCTCTGGATACCGGGTGGCATAACCCACCACAGTCAGGAAGAACCTCTTCCCGGAGGAGCTGGGGGTATTTAAAGGCCCCACAGTATCCATTCCCACCCTCTGGAATGGCTTCTCCACTATGAGCAATGGAATTAGGGCAGCTTGGGTTTTCTTACCCGCCTTCCCTATTTCTTGGCACCGGTGACAAGACCTGCAATACTCCTTCACCTGCTGGGTGAAGTTGGGCCAATAGAAATTCTGGGCCAACCACTGCGTAGTGTGCGCAATTACCAGATGACCAGACAAAGGAATATCACGTGCAATCTTGAGCAACTGCTCACGGTACCTCTGGGGAATGAAAAGCTGCCTGTCTATCACCCCTTCCTCTGTCTTAGCATCCTGAGTATACATCAGTCCATTTTCCCAATAAACTTTATGTTTTCCATCACCTCCCTGTGCTCCATCAGAGTCTGCCCAAGCTCTCAACTTCTCTAGACTAGGATCATTTTTCTGAGTAGCTGCAAACTCCTTGCACATTCCCAAGGCATGGGACTGGTCCCCTTCAGTCTCTAAACTAGGGTCTCAGGCACTAGCATCCGGGCAGTCAGGATCACTGTCATCCCTAACCCTCTGACAATGGGTCACCCCTCCTTCTTCGGAGTAACCTTTCGTAGCTGCGTGGTTAACTGCTACTGGGGAAATTTCTACCCTACCCCCTTTTCATTAGTCTCCATATCAGGAGACACAGGCTGGGGAACCAGCCTCCCAGTGATTTCCACAATGGCTTCTATGGGGTCCAGGGAACTACAATTTTCCCTTGCTGCTTGGCTACGGGTAACTGCACACACCATCCCATGTTTGAGATTATTGCCGAGGATGACATCAACTGCTAAAGTTTTGGCTACAGCCACCTGTTGCACAGTTCCCCCTGTTTCACCCCAGTCTAGGAGACCACTATAGAGTGGCAATGTTTTTTCCTTACCAGTGAACCCTTGTATAGTTACAAATTTATTGGGTATAAGCTGACCAGGCTCTACCAGATCCCCTTTTACCAGCATCAGGGATGCCCTGTGTCCCTTAACCATTTTGTTTGTACACCATTCACCATGACTGGATGCAAGTGTTCACTCATGTTCACAAGCATGCTTCCAGGGACACGCAAACAACCCACTTCTTTCCTAGCCCCATTTTACAAATTACTCATCCTTTGGGGACACTGTCTGGCAATATGCCCAGTTTCTTTGCAAACCCAACATTCGTTTCTTTTCTAAGAAAAATCTTTTCTTTGAAACTTGGGGCTAACTGGTTTCGGTGGAGGCAGTGAGGGTTTTAGCTGCCCTAAAGGTGCGCATTTCCCTTTCTGCACTGCCACGCCCGCCCCATTCACTCTCAGAGCAGGTCTGCTCTTGGTATAGTGGTCCAAGAGTTCAGCAGCCTCTTGCACTGTTTTGGGATCTCAGTCCTCCAGCCAGGTTTTCAGTTCGGCTGAGCATGCCCAAAAAACTGTTCTAACAAAATAGCATTTTCAATTGTATCTACAGAGTTTGCTTCAGTTCCCTCCCACCAATATTTTAAACATTGATGTTGTTTCGTGGCTAGCTCCTCATAGCTCATTTCAGGACTTCTACTGAGCTTACGGAATTTAGCTCTGTATGCTTCTGCAGTTAAATCAAACTTTTTTAAAAGTGCAGCTTTAAGTTTGCTGTAATCATTACTGTCCTCATTGTCCATTTGACCCAATGCATCCCAAGCTTTCCTGGTAAGTACCAGGATAGCTCAAAGCAGGACTCTCTAGGAATTTTTGCCTGAATACAAACTTTTTCAAAGGAATTTAAAAAGGCATCCATATCCTCCCCCTCTTTAAATTCAGCTATCAATTTGGAATTTAATTGTAACCCAGTCCTGTAGTTCCAGTTAAACCCAAGCCGCTTACCTGCTCTGGTGCTGGTGGTTGGAGTCATAGCTTCTCCAGTTCATGTTGCCTCTGGTGTTCACGCTGCTCTCGGTATGCTTCTCGCTGTTCACGCTCCCTCTTCTCCTCTGTAGCTCATTTCTCTTGCTCCGCTTCTCTCCGTTCTCGCTCCGCCTCTCAGCCTCCCTCTGGAACTCCAGTCTCTTCAGGGGCATGGGTTCGAATCCCACTGCTAACACCAAATCTGTCACAAACGCACTCAGCAGGTCAGGCCATCTGCTCCCACAGTGCCTACCTCCGAGAGCAATAGTGTGAACAGGTAACAGACAGGGTAACCCTCCTGTCTTCTTTTGGGTCCAAATCACCTTTAGTCTCAAGTTCTGGGGGGATCCAAATTGTGAACCTTATGCTAACACACCCAAATGTACAGGCTCAGATAATATTCTCTTCGGGGGGATGCATTATATCTTTCGCCTAAGGGTACCTAACCAGGTATCCAAAATGAACCTTTTTAACTCTGTAAGAAACCTTCAAGTATATTCTTACCTTTTTCCAAGCTTAGTAACACCATCAAGCTGTTGAACAGTTTTGTCAGACTTAACCCCCTATATGTCACATGCAAAAAAGAACTGGCAGACACCCAGGCAGTCTTTCAAAGAAAAGGTACTTTACTAAAAGATGATAACAATATGACAAATGTAAACACAGAACAATATATCAAAGAGCTCACAGTCACATAAAAGAACAAGGAAAAAGTACAAAACAAAAACTCCTACCACAATACATTTAGATCTTTGCTGTCTAAGGTATTACCTCTGGAAGTGCTTATAGTTAGATCAGAGAGCTGTGTCTCTCTCTTTGAAGTCCCAAAATGACATATCCACATTTCAGACACAAGAATCAGTTTAAACTCTATGTCTCCATACCCCTTCTGTGAGTCATCTGGCTCCTACTTTTAGAATATAATATTACAAAAAATGATTTTCTTTCAGGAGTTATTTTAAATAATGTGACTTCAGAAGGAAAAAAGACATTTCCTAAATTATGACAGTCTTTAATCAAGCCTTTCCTTTGAACTGGTGGCTGGTTCCTGTTTTCCCAAGGAGATCAAAGGGGTTTGCAAAGTTTTAACACATTGCTGTTATCAATAGGTTCCTCTAGGAAATCATAAAAGTTTATTAGGCGTATCCTCTGGCAGATGGCCAGAACCTTAATTAAGAACAGACAAGAAACTCTAGGTTTGCCCTTTACTGCTCAATTTCACACATCCACTGGTCAGTTTACATATCCCGTAGCTTCACAGAAACCTTGGGGGCACCCATGGAAGCACAGGCTGTCTTATGTGAGATAATCATATACTATATTTTTATATTACAAATGTCATATAATAATCATAACCAGCTGGCTAAGCGTCACAGTGGCCATCAGTGACCTGCATGAGGATATTGTCACCAGCATGGATCACCTGTGTGCCACTGTGGTGGTAGGCAGTACTGGGGCAGGCTTTTTCACCAGCCTGTCCAGTGGGAATAGTGTCACCCCCAGCGGACAACATGGCGTATGCCCACATCACACAGTGTTGCAATGAGAAATGTCAGCTTACCCGGTACTCCCGGGACACCTAGGATACCACACACACAGCAGAACACTGCCTGCTCATTGACAGAGTCAGTATCCCATGGGGCCATGGCTGTGCTGGCTAACACAGTCCCCATGCTCATCCCTATATCATGGATGATGACCCCAGCCATATTGGGTACAGGGCACACATACTGTCCATACCTGGGGAGGTGGTAGGGGGCACACATAGGGTGTGAATCACTAATCCTAGCCAAAATGTGCTCCCT
Organism: Neoceratodus forsteri; assembly: GCA_016271365.2. Classification (NCBI taxonomy): domain Eukaryota; kingdom Metazoa; phylum Chordata; order Ceratodontiformes; family Ceratodontidae; genus Neoceratodus; species Neoceratodus forsteri. The sequence goes on from CM057453.1 coordinate 442,699,255, forward strand.
CAATTCTCAACCCCAAATTACCAATGTGTCACCATCCCCTATGGCCCATCTGATTCATGTCTCCCTCACCTCGGTGGCCTGTATGTCTATCAACCACCCCATTTTGCCCCCCACCGTCAACTGGCTAGCATGTATTTATTTTTCCACCTCTTTAGAACCCACTGCCTGACTGGACATGTATTTATGCGTTCCCTATTTGATACCCCTCTGCCTGGATGTTCTGTATTTCTGTTAACCCCTCCCTCCCTTTTGATACTTCCCTGTCGGGAATGCCTTTATGTATGTACTGATATTGTTATGTGATAATACATTGACTAAACACATTACAGTGTCCTGTGTGGTCTGTACTCCCCCTCCATGTCTGAAGAGGTCTGTTTGAGGAGGGTTGTGTATTCCTGGGCCCTTCTGGGATCATATCTGTCAAGCTCCTGAAGAATCCCCTGGCCCTCTGGCTCAGAATCTGCTGCAGGCTGTTCTTCTGGGGCTGGCATGCATATCCCACAGTTGAGTGCCATGTTGTAGATACAACATGGCAAGAAATATGGTACAGGCCTTCTGAGGGGTGTACTGTAGGGCACCACCAGAACAGTCAAGGCACCTAAACACATCTTGTGCATTCCAAAGACACATTCAGTGATGTTGTGCATGGCATTGTGGGCTTCATTGTACCTGTCCTCTGCAGTTGATGCAGGCCATAGGACAAGTGTGAGGAGCCAGGGACAAAGGGGATATGCCCTGTCCCCTGTGTATGTAAAGGGCATTTATTTAATGTCATCATTGGCAACATGGGGATGGGGAGGTGAGGTCATTGGGGTATGCTTACCAATGAGGTGGCCACTAGGGATGTCCCCACTTTCTACCTTCTGGCACAGAGTGGAGTTGTGAGTTCTACTCATGTTCCATGTTACGAAACTGATGATGCACCCTGTTGCTCACACACCACTTACCTATCCACATAGGCCACCACTCCATCACCAGTGGGTGCCGTCAGTGGCACCGAGTACAGTTGGTAGGTGTACAACTTGATAAACTGCTGCATGGTTGCTGTTCACTGTGCTGGTGAATATGACAAACTCTCCAACACAGGCCAGCGAGTCATTTAGGAACTGGCCTAATTTCCACAAGGTGGCTGACTGCGAGATACCGGTGGTGTCCCACACCAGTGTCTGGAATGTTGTGGTTGCCAGGAAGCACAGTGCGGCAATCACCTTGAGCTCTGTGGACACTGCATGGTTCTGCTGGGTGTCTTTCCAAAGCTGGTAATGCAGCAGCTCACACAGCTGGCTGAGCATGGGCCTGTAGAACCTATACTGGACCACAGTCTGTTTGCCACTGAGGACTTTGAATGTGAGTCATGGACAGGGCTGGATTAAGGCATAGGCAACATGGGCACTAGCCTAGGGCACTCACCTGCCAGGGGGCCCCCAACAATCCCCCAAATATATTTACTACATACCCATTTCTTTCTGCCTGAGCTGCATGTTTTTATATTGAACTTGCACACTGAGTAATTTGAACAATGCAGGAGCTGAACTGTGATGTGAATCTCACCTCCCTGAGTAAGTGTTAAGTACAGCTGATAACTTCAGAGGACTCCAGTCAGATTGACCTTTAAGGTGTAAACAGGCCCTTTTCCTTTGTTGTCTGCTTGAATGTGAATCTCACCTCCCTGATCAGGCCTTTTTTCTTTGCTTTTGTCTCTCACCCCCTTGGTGTCCCAAGTGTGAAGAAGTGGCTAGAATGATCCCTGCTCCCAGCTGATGTTCCTGATAGGGAGAGTGACTGGTGCAAATCTTAAATGGCCCCCCCGCAGTCGTTTGTCAACTACTTGCCTCATCTTGTGCATTTGAGGGGCCTCTATCATTCATATTGGGAGGATCGAAGAGTAAACAGAGCCTGCTTACTGAAGATCTTGTTTATAGTGCTAGATGCCTTTCTTTAGCACATGGATGTTCTGTGACATGCCCTAGCCCTGGGTAACATAGTATGCAAGCAGAGGTTGTGGTTTACAAATCCGAGTATTCTGAGTCTGCATGTTTTCCAAGTTCTTGATTTGGGGCTGTAGCCACTAGGCTCTACTGCCTAATGTAGCAATTATTTTTTCACTCCTTGACTGGAAGTGGATTATCACTGTTAAATGCAATTCTCCTCTCAGGGAAAATTAGTAGGAGGGTTAATCATTGAGTTTGGGTTGGTTCTTTAACAATACTATATTGCAGTTTGCAAATAGTATGGCTAATCCTGATCTTTAACACCACCTACAAAACCACATTTTAATTATACAAAGTTGCAAAGAGGCAACAGTACTATACTTAGATTTACAATGCCATCAGGGGCAGCAGATTTATATATATATATATATATATATATATATATATATATATATATATATTATAGGGCCTTTAGATTATATTTGTTTAATTTGCAGGCATTTATATGTAACCCCTAGGTGGTGCTATCCCACGGGCTAGTACCCCTGCCTGCTTGACTAGTAGCAGGTTAAGGGGCCTAGATTCTGCAACGGGTGCCTCCACTCGGAGGTCAGGGTTGGCAGTAGTCAAACTAACCTGGGCACAGACCTCCGGGACACTGTAACCCCACCCCTTCCCTTCTAGTGGCCTGAGCAATACATGATAATCACTTTCACAGTACCCCTCATACACCATACAAGTACCCACACTGTTTGCAATTACCACCAGGGCTGGTTCCTCTGGCTCGACCCTGGGGACCCCCTGTAAAGCAAGGTTATGCACAGCAAATAGCAACAGTACAGTACTCTAGGCACAAACTATAACAACAGTCATGTTAAATGCAGAAAAAGTCAGATCTGATTTATTCAGGGGACTTGAACAAGGAAGGGGCGTAATCAGGTTGATTGGCTTAAAGGCTATATTAATCAAACAGTTGTGCATGCACTTTAAGTCCCCACACAGTCACACCTCTGGCTACCCAGGTAGGGAGACGGGCTAGCCAGGAACGTTGCAGCTGGTTGGGGCCCTGTGATGGAAGATAGTAACATGCACAACACACACTATTTGTAATCCGGAGCCGGAGGGCTCAGTTTGTGGAAGGAAAAGCAGCCAGACGATCAGATGACAACACTTTAGATTTAGCTATTGTTGCAGGGAGCTACCCTGATGTTTACTCACGATACCCAATACTGGACACAGGCAGGATGAAATCGAGACTGCAGGTTGTTGAGCTGGAGTGCCCCGAGAAGCAGGGCCCACATGAATCACTGAGGCATAGTTCCTGTTCAAGTGTTGAGCAGGGGGCTGATCCCCAGGCAGGTCTCTCACTGATGGCTTTCTTTGTGCAGCGAGTTGTCAGGCTGGGCCAGTGCGGCAAGGCCAAGGCCCAATGGAGATGATTTTGGATTCAGTCCGTGGGGCTGGATGCAGCTTCCAGCAAGCAGAATACAGTTCAAACCACAGTGGGGAACCAAATCACGACCCACTAGCAGCACACAGCACATTTACATGTAAGGAAATTCTAATGCAGCTTCCAGCAAGCAGAACACAATTCAGACCACAGTGGGGAACCAAATCACGACCCACTATAAGCACACCACATATTCACATTTAAGGAAATTCCACTGTACCAGGCAAAAGGCTCTCCGGTCGCAATTACAGAGTATCTGCACAATCTGGGAGTTCAGAGTTGGCTGCAGGTCCAGACAGGCCAATCGCATTCAGCAAATCTTTGGTCTTCTTTAGGTAGGAGCCTGGTCACAATTCAGTAGCTTACTTCGCTCTCCAAGTTCGGATTCAGTCCAAAAAGGCACAAGTTCCCTCTCAGGGACAGCAGACATGCATGCAGGCCAAAACTCAGGCCTTTCCACAGTTCTCCCATGCGAATCCACTATGGATTGCTGCTCGAACTACCTTGTTCTGTTACTTCTTCACTTCCCAACTTAGATCTAACTGAAATTGCAAGCAGTTTGGGACTTCCCCAAAATTCAAAAGGTTCGGTTGACTGATCTGTCTGTCAATCACAACAAAGGCTCCCCCTCCAGGTTATTTTAGGTGCCAAAATGCAAAAACTACAATTCCTACAAGTTTTGAATCCACCAAATCCCTGTAGGCAGGCTCCATTTTAGAGTCCCAAATGTACTGATTGGCCCGCTTCAGCAGTCCAGGACCAAGATGATGGAAATAAACAGAACTGTCCATGCTGCAAAGAAGGCAGGTTACAAAAAACTGCAATATTATTACTACTCTAACAAATGATCAACAAACAAGCATATCTTCTAACAGAGCTCCCTTTTAGATTAATTATGACTGCAATCCAGGCAGCTCTTAAAGAGACAGTACACAGAGGCTATATAGGCACTGTCTGGCAATCACATTTAAAATGTAAAAATGCAGGACACCAGCCTGGCAGTGAGCATTTAGACAAGCTCAAGGAAGACTTTTTGGGAACCCTCATTTGTTGGGGGGGGTGTTACACTCTTCCCTGCCTGGAGAAAACTTGGCATCCGTGTCTAGTCTGTATCACAATATCAAAAATGCAATATAAACGAGACATAGATATATTAATAGCTTGTTACATTACTATACCTTTCAATATACTTCACATTACTACATCCATATTAACAATACTTATGCATGTTTCATACAAGTGATACTGATGCATTCAATAATTTCTTGTACATTAAACAATGTAAGAGGGGCCCTTCCCTATCAGCTAACTTGGGGCTGGATGGGGCAGGGGCACCATGGTGAGAGGGAAGAACAAGTAACCTGGAGTTGGCCATCAAGCTCAATTTGGGCAGTGAGCTTGGCGAAACATAAACCCCTTTGTGAACCACATTGAGAGGCAAATCCACTGACCTCCCAGGGGAATCATAACTAAAGTGTAGCACTAGCTTGACAGCACGGCCAGTCTTTCTTGGGGGAGCGGCCACAATCTCTGTACTTTCAGCACTAACTTTGGAGCTTTCATCACTTGTGAGGGGTGCCTCTGCATGGATGGGATTGTACAAACTTGGAGCACTGTCAGCTCCTTGCTCTGTAGGCTCTGTTTCCACAACACTTTGCTCATTATCTTCTGATGGAGGCCCAGGTTGCTCATTTTGAGGAGGCTCTGGCACAATTAGGCTTTGCGGCACTGAAGGGGAGCTGTCAACATTCTCACATTGTTCTTCAAGTTCTGGTATGTCACCAGAGAGACTAAGACCATCAGACCCTTCTTTGGGCAATTCACACAGTTCCACAAAACACAGAGAGTCAGCAACCTCAGACGTAATACTTTGCACTTCACTTTCAGGGAGCATTGGCTCCAAGCACGAAGCTGGGGAGTTAGGCAGTTCAGAAGGCCCAGCTTCATCCCCACAATTAGTGATAGGGTGACCTCGAAACAGCTAATTCAATTCATAGGAGAGGTAATAGGCATTGTCACACTCACTATCGTCAGAGGTGGATTGACAGTCATTATCATTCTGGGCCTGCTGCGGGGAAACGTTAAGTCTGTAACTACTGGGGCAGGTTGACTCTGTCTCTTTTTTGCAGCAGCATGAGTCACTAGCCAGGGGGAATCAATCTCTGATGATTCAGCCTCAATTATGACTTGGCTGATAGGTAGCAAACGGTTACAGTGCATGGTCTTGACAGCTTTGGAGTTATTCTCTGGGTGCACCTTGTACACTGGTAAATCATTCAACTTTCCAACTACTACATGGGGAAGATGGTGCCACCTATCAGCAATTTTGTGTTTACCATGCAGTCCCAAATTGTGTAACAACACACGGTCTCCAGGCCAAAGCTCTTGAGCCTTTACTTTTTTATCATGCCTCTCTTTGTTGGCGAGATTTCTTTTGGTGGCCATTGTCTGTGCCAGTTGATAGGCATGGTTCAATTGAGCTTTCAGTTTCTGTACATACTGTATGTCATTTTCAGCTCGGATCCCATCTGGAGAGACCCCAAAGCAGACATCAATGGGCAGTGGGGCCTCCCTCCCAAACATGAGGCAGTAGGGGGAAAACCCAGTAGTGTCTTTTTTTGTGCAATTGTATGCGTGGACCAAGGTGCAAATCTACTAGCTCCACTTAGGCTTGTCTTTGGGATGGAGAATGCCCAGCATGTCTAGAAGGGTGCAGTTAAAACGTTCTGGTTGAGGGTCCACTTGTGGGTGATAAGGGGTGGTTCTTGACTTCTGCACCCTCCCATAGAGAGAGCATTTCTTTGATTAGCCAACTTTCAAAATCTCTGCCTTGGTCGGAGTGGATCCACTGAGGAACACCATAGTGGACAAAGACATTTTCCACTAGCACCTTGGCCACGGTAGAGGCCTTTTGATCTTTAGTTAGAAAAGCTTGCGCATGCCATGTGAAATTATTTGTAACCACTAACACATTGCCAATATTCCACTGATCAGGTTCTAAACACAAAAAGTCTATGCAGACCATTTCCATGGGGGTGCTGGTAGTAATATTGACAAGGGGGGCAGCTCTCTGAGGCAGGGATTTCCTTTGCAGGCAACAACTGCAGGTCTTTACATGGTGCTCAACATCGGCCTCCATCTTGGGCCAGTAGAATCGAGATTGTACCAGGTCGAGAGTTCGGTCATTACCAAGGTGCTCCATGTGATTGTGGAGGGTCCTCAATACCAAATCTTTAAAGGCTGTAGGCAGGACCAATTGCTGCCTGTCTAGTTGACTGCCATGATCAGGGCCCCTACTTTTCTGCGGCACAGTGAGACCAAGTTCTGCGGCAAGACTACCATTTGCCGCAAAACTTCTGTGGCAGTGGTTTGTAATTTCTGCAGTAGTTCTGCGGCACTAACAAACTACCACATCACAGTGTCAGCTTGTCATCCTGACTTCACTTTCATGGCAGTGGTTATAGCAATCAGGATGGTGAAAAGCACAGTAACACTAGTTCAAAAAATAACAGACTTATAAAAATAATTTTATGCCTAAAAAAGCAAAACAAATGTCTCTTTCCCTAAGGTCCTAGCCTGTTGCATAAATGACACATGCAGAGAGGATCTTATGTGACAAATAAGGTATTTCTATATGCATGCTATCTATCCCACTAATGAGGTCTCCACTGTCTATCACTTATATATTTGTGTGTGCTTTCTACACCACTCATGAGGTTCCACTGTATCATATATATTTATATGCAATCTGTAAATACATACAAATATATGTGTGTGTGGTGAGAGAGACAGAGATACTGCATATATGTGTGTGTGTATGTATATATATATATATATATATATATATATATATGTGTGTGTGTGTGTGTGTGTGTATATATATATATATATATATATATGTATGTAGTTTTTATTTCCACGAACTTGCATCCTCATTCATACAGGTTCCATTGGAAATGGAATAGAGGAATTATTGCAAAACTCATTTTTCATGTCAACCTGCTTTCCCTTATGCACTGCGTAACACCATTAGGCCATGACATGCATGTGAACCAATTGTGAGATAGAGCTCTCCAACCCATCACAATGTGTCCACCATGTGACAGAACACTGCACCATGCCTTCCCAGGCTCTGAGCAGTGATGTGTTCCACCAATCCTTGTGCTGCCCAGCCAGCTCCCAGAGCTACAGTAATCTCTGAACCTGAGTTGCTGGCACGGGAACACAGCATGCTACCCTCTGGCCCAGCAGCTGTCCCTGCACACAACATTTCTCCATAACTTTTAGGTGATTCTCTCAACCAATGACAATATGTAATCAATAACCCTGGCAAAAATGTGTACAGGGCAATTATTTATTTAACAGGTTTATTCTTTCAACAGGTCTACACATTATTATATTCCACTTTTCGGGGCATAATAACTTTATTTTTCTTAAAAATGACAGTTAAATTCATTTTACCAGTTATTCATTTCAGATGGTGTCTCCATACCTTAAAGGCACAAATAGGTTTGTACAAAGTGAGGTATGGACTTAACAGGTCTGTGCTATTGACAAGGTTTTGTTTAAGTTGGCCCTAGTGCAATAACTTAAGACTGAAAATTGTATTAGGCTGTAGTGCAGGTTGAGCAAATATCACCATGCCTGATGTGCTGTGCCACTGCCTCTGGCAGTGGGAGCTGTGGTAGATAAGTGACTGTTCATTTCTGTTGCAGAATGCAGCCATTTTGTTAGCTAATGTATGATGTTATGGCAATGATAACATCACATTCTGAGCATATAGGGGGTTTGGGTATAAAAAGAGGGGACAGGAACCAGATTCTATGGATAAACAGAAATATTAATAAAAAATCACCAAGAAGAGTGAATTCTGCAGCACCGCAGAAGTTCTGCAGTAGATTGCAAGTTCTGCACAAAATTCTGCGGCCGCAGAATTCTAGGGGCCTTGGCCATGATCCACAGTCTCTCCGTACAACAACTGATTGAGTTGCTTCAACCTGGGGCCTTCTTTAAACAATAGAGCAGTTTGCAAGTCAGGGGAACACAACTTGTCACATCTTTCCCCGTACGCAGGGCATGAAGTGCAGGCTAAATCATAGGATCTTGGGATTGAGCCCACTGAATGCTGTCATTATCAAATTGAGGTAGTGCACTAATATCAAGAGCAGAAAAGTGGCAATAGACAGCCGGTATGCAGGTATCAGGAGGGTCCAAGCAATCTACTAAATAGTCCACTGTGTCCACAGACATCTGTTCATCTTGGTCAAATTTTTGGCACCAGGCTCGGATGTCAGAGCCTGACCCAATCACTCTTGGAAAATGGCCTTCGTGACAAGGTGTCAGCATCAATATGGTTCAGTCCTGGCCTGTATTCAACAGCATAATCATAGGTTCATAAGGTGGAAAGCCACCAGTGCCCAGTGGCGTCTAACTTAGCTGAAGTCTGTACATAGGTTAACAGGTTATTGTTGGTCTTCACCAATATCTTTGGCCCACAGAGGTATTCATAAAACTGGTCGACAATGGCACATTTTAGTGCAAGGAATTCCAGCTAGTGCACAGGGTAGTTTCGTTCCTACAGGTCAAGCTCCTACTGGCGAAGGCCACTGGTCTCAACCCATCCTCATGGGCTTGATACAGCACAGCTCCTAGACCCTGCAGACTGGCATCTGTATGCAGCACATAGGGCTTGGTGGGGTCAGCATAGGTGAGGATGGGGACTTTGGTGAGCTGGTATATGACTTTGTGAAAGGCTGCTTCACATTCGAGTGTCCAGTAGGGTCCAAAAAGTTCACCTGTGTGGAAGTACACTTTCTCTGGTTCTTTGACGGCCCCTTTTTTATATTTACGGTTGGTAGGAGGGTAACCTAGGGTAAGATTCAGGAGCGGGTGAATCACCTTTGAATAGTCTTTTATGAATCTGCGGTAGTAGCCACAGAACCCCAGGAAACATTGTAGTTCTTTCAAATTATGGGGCTGGGGCCAAGTAGTCAGTGATTCAACCTTATTGGGATCAGTCTTTATCCCTTCTGCAGATACTATGTGCCCCACATACTTCAAGGAGGTTTGAAAAAAGTGGCACTTGTCAATGGACAGCTTGAGGTCGAAGTCTTCCAATCGTTCTAGGACTTTAAACTGTCGGGTTTCATGCTCCTCTAATGTGCGCCCAAACACAATGACATCGTCTAGGTACACTAGACATCCCAGCAAGTTCATATCTCCCACCGCACGTTCCATCAGTCACTGAAAGGTGGCCAGGGTGCCTAAAATACCCTGTGGCATTCTCAGGAATTCGTAGAACCCCAAAGGACAGATGAAGGCTGGTTTCTCATGGTCCTCCGGTAGTATCTGTTGCGAAAATCCAATACCGAAAACCATTTGCTCCCATTCAAACAATCCAGGGCATCTTGTATATGGGGCATGGTGTGTTGATTGGGGATAGTCTGCCGTTTCAGGGTTCCATAATCAACACACATCCTTACTGACCCATTCTTCTTATGCACAGCCACAATGGTGGAGGCATATGGGCTCCTTGATTCTTGTATCACACCTGCAGCGAACATTTCCTGCAGGTGTCTCCTCACATCATCTGTGTCTGCTGGGGTGAGACATCGGGATCTCTCTCAAAATGGCTGGTCATCATGCAGGTGTATGTGATGCTCTGCACCCTGGACACACCCCACATCCCATTCTTTTAATGAAAACACTTGGTCCCTATGAGCGAGTTTCTTGCTAATTCTAGCCTTCCATGCAGCTGGCAACGAGGAGTCACCAAAGTCAATTAAGTCCGGGGTCACTCTCTCCTTCTCGCCAGAGCACTTGTTGCTGGGCAATACGGCAGTGGCGGCACAGTGTACTGTAGTTAGGGTACACCCTCTGTTCACCTGAATCTTCCGATCTGACACATTCTGAATCTGGACCATCACTTGTCATGCATAGGTGTAGGCACGAGCAGGCAAGATACTGGGTTTGACCAATAATCCCTCTGGCAACTTTCCATCTCCTGGTGCATCTAACATTAATATTTTGTTCTTTACATATCTCTTTAGGTGGACTTCACCATGGATTGTGCACTGCGTGTTGGGGGCCAATACAAAGGAGTCAGGTTCCTTTTTCCACACTATCCCCATTGGCTCATCTGGATCCACTTCATCCGGTCTCTGTTGCCGGTTATTAGCCCTTTTTACTGAGGCTGGAATTCTTAGGGCCTGTCCAGTTAGCTGCCCTTGTTTCTCATGGCAGAGTTGTGCTAGTCTCCCATACATGTGGGCATTTGTTCCAATTAACAGGGGAACCCCATCATACAGTCTGGTGGGAGGACACACTAGGGCCAGTATCTCTACTTGCTCCTCTATGCCAGTGACAGTTGCAGGAAAAGACAACCAGAGGCAGGCATAGTCTAGATATGGATAAGACATTGCTCAGCCCCCACACATGTAGGCCTTCCAGGGATTGTAAGGGCACATCAGATAAGTGTTTGTCATACCAGTCCTGAAACACAGTGGTCACTTGTGACCCACTGTCAAGTACAGCCCGAGCAGAAATACCATTCACAGCCAAATTAGTCTCCATTGAAGGGCCCACTATCTTGGACTAGTCTGGAGGGAGAACAGCAGGGGCCTGGACAGATGATTTAGCCACAGAGGGGTTTGAGTTAGGATGGCTGAATCCTTTACTACGGTCATTTCGTTTACCCATTGACCACTGACTCATTTTCCGAAGCTCTCCTTGAAGCTGGTTCACCACTTTCTCTAAGTCCTTCTGAGATTGGCATTCCCTCTTCATATGGCCATCCTTGCCGTAATTGTGACAAATGACACGCTCCCGGGGCATCCTTGGGGAAAACATAGCAGGGGATGCTGGAGCATCAGTGGGAGATTGTGATCTGATTTCTGCAGGTAGTGTACCATGTCTCAAAAGTTTCTTTAGGGTGGCAGTCAATTCCTTGAGCTCAGCCGAGAAGCTACCCTCAGTAGAGGATGCCCGAGGGTGTCCCCTCAACCCCATAACAGTTACGTCCTGACAGGGGCCAGAGTCTCTGTCAGCAGGGGATACCTCAGCGAACACATCTGATTGTACTTTTCTGACTTCCTTCAGCAACTCCTCCCCCCACCATTTAGCCCATGGCGGGACACTCTTAGCGGTCTCGATTTCGGAAGGGCCTTCTGGTTCCATGATCACTTCGGCTGCACTCACCCCATAATTACAATCTCCCTCTTCACCTTCTACTTCCTGGAGTTCTTTTATCAAGTCACAGTAGTCAGGTGGGTTACTTCTCCTATCCTGGAGCCTTAACTGGATAATCTGCAGTTTAGAATGCTTTGCATGTTGCAGTATGTGCCCCAATCTCACACAGTTCAAATCACTAGCGGCTATCCCACCTTTCCAGTAAGCTTTCTGCAGAGCTCTTTCTAGGCCAGTAACATACACAGACACACTTTCCCCCTTCCATTGTTTGGTACCTTGGAATTTCCACATCAAAGTCTTCCCTGACTCAGTGCTCCCAAAATTGCTTTCAAGTACAGATAAGTACTTCTGAGCAGATGCATCAGGGTTCGTGGACCTCAAAAATGTTATGGCTTCAAGGGCGGGAGCCTCAAACTTTCTATGATTCTTTTCCACTTCTCAGCCTCCACACACTGTCACTCTGGTACCAAGGGGGCAACATAGTCAATCCAGGTCTCCCAATCATCCTTCCCCTGGGGGGTTGGGAGGGTGCCCGAGAAGATTCTCAGCCTTCGGTAGGAGTCGTGACTAATGGTGGGTACAGATATAGGGGCCAGCATTAGCACGGGCACAGAAGGCAGGGCAGTAACAGGTGCTGGAGTGGGAAAGGGTGTTGGGGAAAGAACACCCCCAGGTGGCAGAAACAGTTTCTGAAAGTCCTCTATGGTTTTCCCTTCCTCCAGCAACAACTTAGCAAATTTCTCCTCAAAAGTCTCAGATAATGGTGGGAGCTCATCCTCTCCAGGGTCTTTACTGTCTTTTGTTATCGCTGTCCAGATGGCTGGGACCCTTTCTGAGGCAATAGTCTGTGGCACTTTAGAGCTGTCCATGAGGTCACAACACTCTACCAAGGCTATGAAAGTTTGGGTGATCAAATCAGCCTGTCGACCCACCACCACAGGGTTTTTTAAACATTCAACTTTGGAGAGTGCTCCCTTTACAGAGTCCTTACTGGTACCCAGGGGGAATATCCAGAATAAGCAGAGCATTTTGGGGGTCGATCTCCTGCCCCGTACATCACCCCACCAACCGGTGTACAGCCATTTCTACTGGGGTAGCCATTAATGTTTAACAATAATTCGTAACTCTTGGCCACTAGAAGGCACAAAATCCCAGTGGTGAGCCTCCAAGATGTAACCCCTAGGTGGCGCTAACCCACGGGCTACTACCCCTGCCTTCTTGGCTAGTAGCAGGTTAAGGGGCCTAGGTTCTGCAACGGGTGCCTCCACCCGGAGGTCATGGTTGGTAGTGGTCAAACTAACCTGGGCACAGCCCTCCGGGACACTGTAACCCCATTCTTTCCCTTCTAGTGGCCTGAGCAATATATGATAATCACTTTTACAGTATCCCTTGTACACCATACAAGTACCCACACTGTTTGCACTTGCCACCAGGACTAGTTCCTCCGACTCGACCCTGGGGACCCCCTGTAAAACAAGGTTATGCACAGCAAATAGCAACAGTACAGTACTCTAGGCACAAACTGGAACCACAGTCAGGTTAAATGCAGAAAAAGTCAGATCTGATTTATTCAGGGGACTTGAACAAGGAAGGGGCGTAATCAGGTTGATTGGCTTAAAGGCAATATTAATCAAACAGTTATGCATGCGCTTTAAGTCTCCACACAGTCACACCTCTGGGTACCCAGGTAGGGAGACAATGGGCTAGCCAGGAACATTGCAGCTGGTTGGGGCCCTGTGATGGAAGAAAGCAACATGCACAACACACACTATTTGTAATCCGGAGCTGGAGGGCTCAGTTTGTGAAAGAAAAAGCAAACAGACAATCAGATGACCACACTTTAGATTTAGCTGTTGTTGCAGGGAGCTACCCTGATGTTTACTCACAATACCCAATACTGGACATAGGCAGGACAAAATTGAGACTGCAGGTTGTTGAGCTGGAGTGCCCAGAGAAGCGGGGCCCACACAAATCACCAAGGCGTTGTTCCTGTTCAAGTGTTGAACAGGGGGCTGATCCCCAAGCAGGTCTCTCATCGATGGCTTTCTCTGTGCAGTGGGTAGTCAGGCTGGGCTAGTGTGGCAAGGCCCAGGCCCAATGGAGATGATTTTGGATTCAGTCCGTGGGGCTGGATGCAGCTTCCAGCAAGCAGAATACAGTTCAAAGCACAGTGAGGAACCAAATCGCGACCCACTAGCAGCACACAGCACATTTACATGTAAGGAAATTCTAATGCAGCTTCTAGCAAGCAGAACACAATTCAAACCACAGTGGGGAACCAAATTACGACCCACTATAAACACACAACACATTCACATGTAAGGAAATTCCACTGTGCCAGGCAAAAGGCTCTCCAGTCACAATTACAGAGTCTCTGCACAATCCAGGAGTTCAGATGTGGCTAGAGGTCCAGACAGGTTGATCGCATTCAGCAAATCTTCAGTCTTTTTCAGGTAGGAGCCTGGTCACAATTCAGTAGCTTACTTTGCTCTCCAAGCTTGGATTCAGTTCGAAAAATGCACAAGTTCCCTCTCAGGGACAGCAGGCAGGGATGCAGGCCCGACCTCAGGCCTTTCCACAGTTCTCCCACGTGAATCCACTATGGATTGCTGCTCGAACTACCTTGTTCTGTTACTTCTTCACTTCCCAGCTTAGATCTAACTGAAATTGCAAGCAGTTTGGGACTTCCCCAAAATCCCAAAGGTTCGGTTGGCTGATCTGTCTGTCAAGTCACAACAAGGGCTCCCCCTCCAGGTTATTTTAGGCGGCAAAATGCAAAAACTACAATTCCTACAAGTTTTGACCCCACCAAGCCCCTGTAGGCAGGCTCCATTTTAGAGTTGCAAATGTACTGATTGGCCCATTTCAGCAGGCCAGGCCAAGATAATGGAAACAAACAGAACTGTCCATGCTGCAAAGAAGGCAGGTTAGAATAAACTGCAATATTATTACTACTCTAACAAATGATCAGCAAACAAGCAGATCTTCTAGCAGAGCTCCCTTTTAGATTAATTATGACTGCAATCCAGGCAGCTCTTAAAGAGACACTACACAGAGGCTATATAGGCACTGTCTGGCAATCACATTTAAATGCAAAAACGCAGGACACTAGCCTGGCAGTGAGCTTTTAGACAAGCTGAAGGAAGACTTTTCGGGAACCCCCATTTGTAGGGGGTTACATGTGTATGTTCTGGAGCTATATACAGACAATACTATCCCCATTATGTGCAATCAATTGCCTGCAAAATAAACAAATAGTATTTGAAGGCCACCACTAAGCCTGACCATTATAAATCTATCTATAGCACTACAACCCCTTCCCTATGTGGTTTTGTGGGTGGGGCTGTATCAGGAAGTAAAAATGTACTTGCAGTAAGTTAAGTAGTGTGAGAAAGATGGCAATCTTGTATGCTGAGAGCAGTCTTGCATGTACAGTGATCCTTCAATTATCTACCAAATGTTTGTACAAAATGTTACCTATTCCATTGCACCTTATTATCTCGCACCCTTGATTATCCACCCAATTTTGTTTGTAGGAAAATGGGCAGATAGTGAAGGGCGCACTGTAGATTATCAGACTGAAATCAAACCGTATGAGACACTTGGGGAAAAGGGAGATGAGAAAATGGTGTACACTGTTGCCAATATAATTTTGAGAGAGGATAATAGAAGGGTATGAATTTGTATTCTGTTGCCCGTAACTCTTTACATACAAACTGTATCCTAACATGATATACTGTTTGTATGCAAATGAATTCCCAAGGTGCTTTACTGTCTGTGAAAGAGTCCCTTTGGCAAAGGGTCATGGTCACGGTAAGAGGGGTCTCAGATGTCTCTTGAACCTAGGGCCCACAGTTACCTTAGTCTGACCCTGGTCATGGACGGTACTGTCTGTTTGCAGCATAGTGCTTCCATGGCCCTCTCCTTATCCTTCGTGACCTGCTGCATCAGATGTACAATGTGTATTGCCATGTGAACCATCTTGGTGTATGGCCTGCAGTGTCTTCCTCTGCCTCTGGGGTTTGCCCCAGCTTAAGACAGCCTTTTATAGGGGTATTTGCCGAGCACTATCTGACCTGCACAATCCCATTTGTGCATCGCTATCACACTGAATATCATGCTGTGCACATTATGCGAGGTACTGCCCCCGTTTTGGGTGCTGCATGCAGTATCTCTGCACTAGTGCGCTGGTGCTAATAACACACTCAGCGATGCCTTCTAAACATGAGATTCCAGTGCAATTACATGTACAGCACAGGTGCACACATTTGACACTTGGCACAAACCTTTGAATGTCTGGACCCTGGTAGCCAAGGGTCTGGGGCAGCTCTATGAGGCTGGTAATACAGAGCACATGTGGAGTTTGTTAAAGATGGTACCAAAAGCAGTCACAAACATCTGCATCGTTGTAAGCAATATGGGGAAAAGGACCAAAAAAATGGCCACTTGGCTCAACAGGGGCTCAAGGCAGCTAACCTAAGTGTGGATATCCTGGAGTTCAAAATTCTAAATCAATCAAATGAAGCAGAAAAGAGGGGCATCACAGAGCCACTGAAATGATCAGGGGTATGGAAGACAAAAGCTGAGGAGACACATTCATGGTAAACTCTTCCTACCAGTAGTGGACAGGGGGTTGTCCACGGAGTGCCTGTGGACCAAGATTGGCAGACTTTTATGTCATGTCTCAAGGTGTGTGTGTTTGGGGGGGGGGGGTCAGAGTAGTGTAAGATAGGGAACCTAAGATTTTGGCAGGAGTTAGGGTGTTAGTTAAATATCTAGTCTAGGGTCCAAAAAAGTTTGACATGATGGAGAGAGTGAGCACAAAGGGACTGGGCTTCTACGGAGTTACAACCCAGCAGGGGCCCAACAGATGCTTAGATCTACTTTCTTGTACTTTGCTCCTAAAAAAAACAGTATGTAGAAGGAACAACAGGAGGGTGGTGTGTCTGTGGGTGATTCCCCCTCAGGTGGAGCACACTGATGGCTGGCTGCCTTGTGCACAGTTCCTTGAAAACCTCAGACCAGACCCTGTTGGTTGTGTATATAGAGAAGTGCCTATGTCAAGGAAGAGGCACATGAAGACACCATGTAGTGAGCCTGGCAAGGGTAGTGTTGCTGTAAGGTAAGAGATTCTTTGTCTCCAAACATGCTATGGTGGGAGTCAGTATTGAGGCCCGCGATTCATCTGCCTCACCCATGTAGGTAGAGGTATTGCTGTTGGTCCTTTACAGCTGAAATACTGTGCCCTGTATGCACTGAGATGGGGACTGTTACAGTCCATAATCCAAGAAAACCTTGAAGTAGCTGACATCCTAGTGACAGTGTGGCCGCTGATGGTGAAGCATCACAGCCCCAACTGTTTTGCCCAGTGTACAGACTTTAATGCCCAATTTAGACTTCAGTGCCAGACAGACCGACTTTCACAGCTAATTGCCCACAGAGGAGAACTACCAGTAACTAATCTACACCACTATGATTCAGACCAAATGGAGAGAGACAGTCTGGTAGTTCTGAATGTGGTGGATAAAATCAATAAATATGTACCAAGAAAGGCTGCCTGCTAGGAGAAGCAGAAATGTCGAAAGGGGTGGGATTGGGTAACCATGTGCTTCAGTGACAGGCTGACTCACCATATCAATGCATGGATGCCTGCTGTACATGAAGATGTGGGAGCTGGTGGCCATTCTCATCTAAGAGAGAATTAAGATGTGAGTGCTGGTGGAGTCTTTCTCATGATGTGTGAACAAAGCTCGTTCTGTAGATGTACTGAGATATGAGTGCTGATATTTATTTATTTATTTTATTTTAGTCTTTGGTAACCGGGTAAGGCCCACTAGGCACAAGTGCCTGTTTTCAGGGGTGATCTGGGAGCACTGGGTGGTTAAGTGACTTGCTCAGAGTCACACAGTATGCAAGTGGAGGTTGTGAGAATCAAACTCAGGTCTTGTCTGCTGGATGTATCAAGCTCGTTCACACCTGATATAAGATGCTTTATTGAGACGTGAGTGCTGATGGAGTCATTCCTGAGAGTTTGCCTGGGGTCCTGGGAAACTATGTCCCTGAGTGTTCTTAAACTACCTCAAGACACAATTAAACTATGGTCCCTGGACCTCTGTTGTAAATAGTAATGAACTACAGTTTGTCAGAAAGTAAATACCTAATATGCTTCAAATTTGATGACTCTAATTGTTGCCTATGGGTGTATGAGACAACACTAGATAATATTTCATTAAAGCCCAATCCAGAAATAACCATACACATTATAGTGAAGGAACCCTCCCACAAGCATAAAATCCCTTAGACAGGGAGGGTCCCAAGCGTCACCCTGGGAGAATGGGGGTGCTGCTGGGTAAGGCTGTAGCCCACAGGTTAGCAGTGAGTGGTCACACAGAGAAACATGAAATATGATGGTATAAACAGCCTTAAAGTCCATCCAGTCTGTCATATATTGCTACCTACTGTGCCATAGGCCTATGGCCTAACAGTGTCTATCTAGCCACTTTTATTCCTGCCTTTGTTGGAGACACCAAGCCCTTGAATCTATACCACCAAATCTTAAATCCCGCCATGGTCCCTACTCCACTATCCCCCATGGCAGTCCATTCCACTGGTCCACCACCACCTCTGTGTAGAAGAACTTCATAATGTCATTCTTGAACCTCATGCTCACCAGTTTCCAATCACACCCCCTAGTCACTACATTTTCTTTCCTAGTGAACAGGTCCTCATTATCTGCTCTATTGATTCTGTTTTGAAACTTGTACACCTCTAAGATATATCCCCCACCCCCACCCCGTAGCCTCCAGCAAGTACATGTTGAGGTTTTTCATCCTTTCCTTATATGTCTGCCCTTGTTGCCTCTGTATCATTCTGGTGTCCCTCCATTGCATGATCTCCAGTCAATCTGTCCTTGTGTGTTCCAGAACTGGGCACAGCAGTTTGGATGAGGCCTCACCATCATCGGAGTCTTGTATGGGAGAATGATCACCTCTTTTCTCCTGCTGTCGAAGCCCCTACCTATACATCCCACTGTCTTATCTGACTTACTGTAGGTCCTTTGTATTGCTTTGAAATTTTGAGACTGTCAATGATACAGACTCCAAGGTCTCTGCCCTCCAATGTCTCAGCTATTCTCACCCCTCCCATCCAATACTCGGTGCATGTATTCCTCCTTCCAATGTGCATAACCTTGCACTTTTTGGCACTGAATTTCAACTGCCATATTATGGACCACTTTTCCATCCAATCCAAATATCTCATCATATCTCTGACATCCTCTGTGCTGTCCACCCTGCCACATAGCTTTGTGTCATCTGCAAAGAAACACATCTTGCCGTTTATACCTGCCCCTATATTGCTAATGAATATGTTTAACAAGACAGGTCCTAGGACTGTTTCCTGCAGCACCCCAATAGTGACCCTCCAAGCTCCTGATTTCATCCCATTTACCATAACTCTTTTTTGTCTCCCCGACCAGTTTCCTGTCCATTTAGTCAGTTTTATCTTCAGTCTTAGATCCTCCTGTTTCTTTAATAGCCTCCTGTGTAGTACAGAATCAAAGGCCTAGCTGAAATCAAATGATAGCACATTAACAGCGATCCCCCTGTTTGCCCCAAGTCAAATAAAACTATCAGGTTAGTCTGGCGTGATCTTCCCCTCAATAAACCCATGCTAATTAATGTCCTGCAACCAGTTAACATCTAGGTACATCACTGTTCACTCCTTTATGTTGTTCTCCATGAGTTTACCAATAATTGATGTCAGACTAACTGGTCTGTAATTACCAGGGTCCTGCATGTCTCCATCCTTTTGAGTTGGTACAACAGCTGCCGTTCTTCAGTCCATGTGCATTACCCCAGTCTTTAGGGAGCAGTTTAACAAGGCTGTCAGATGTGCAGCCAGTTCTGGTCCCAGCTCTCTCGAGACCTTTTGGGAGTAAACCATTGGAAACTGATGTCTTGTCCACCCTAAGTGCTACAAGGCCTTTCCTTGCCCTATCCTCTGTGATTTGAACAGACTCCATTCCCCTCACTCCCTAGTGGATGTTTTCACTCCACTTTCTGACAGTGGGCCCCTCTTCCTCTACCATAAATATGGAGCTGAAGGAGCTGTTCAGTAGATCTGCTTTTTGCCCATCGTGTTCCACCCATCCTACCTCCTTTCTTAGCCTGATGATCCCTTTGGTTTTCTTTTCTCCCTGATGTATCTAAAACACTATTTTTCCCCTTTCTTGAGGGCTTCTGCAATTCTTAATTCAGTGCCCACCTTTGCTCTCATGACCATACTTATTGCATTTTTTTATTTTCTTAGTATCCCAACCAATTTTTGTCTGTTTGCCTTCCCTTGTATTTCCAAAACACCTTCCTGTTGGTCTTCACCACTTCCCCGATCTCCCTGGAGAGCCAGAGTGGTTTTTGGTGCTTATTCTTTTTAGCAACCTTTGCAGCTTTCTGTTACCTCCATAATCCCTTTGCTTACCCTCTTACTGTGTCCGTGACCCATATCAGCTTTACTCTGAGTGCCTCTCTCATCCTCTAGAAGTCTGCTCCCCTAAAGTCCAGGACCACATCTTTTGATGTAGAATGGCCTTACTGTGATTATGTCATACCACTCTGAACTGTGATCACTGGTTCCCAGTGGTTGTTTTACTTCCACCCCCTCACCATTTCTGTGTTGGTGAGCACCGTGTCAAGGATTACCTCCTATCGTATTGATTCCTTTACATATTGCACCAGGAAGCTGTCCTGAAGGACATCTAGTAGTGACTGACTTCTTGTACTGCTGGTTACTGGAGCTCCTAGTCCACATCCAGCATATTCAGGTTATCAGTTATCACCACATTTTCGTTCCAGACAAAGACAGCAGAGACCTTCAAGGTATGCATGGACAAATTTCTGTTTACAAAGGTGACATTGTGATGCTCTGAGTAGGTAGGGAACCCTGTTGAAACATAGAAACATAGAAACATAGACTTTGATGGCAGATAAGGACCGCTAGGCCCATCTAGTCTGCCCATTTCCCTACCTACAGGATAGGCCGCAGATCCTAGTTAACCAACAGCCTATATCTTCCTGCCCCCCACAAGAATTGCCTTATGTCTGTCCCATGCATTCTTGAATTCTCCCACAGTTTTAGACCCACAACTTCCTCAGGAAGGCTGTTCCATGCATCCACTACCCTCTCTGTGAAATAATACTTCCTCACATTGCCCCTGAACTGCCCTTCTTCTATCTTTAAATTGTGTCCCCTTGTTCTTGCAAGTCTCTTTTTCTGAAAGATGCTACCCTCTTGGACTTTGTTGATTCCCTTGAGGTACTTGAAAGTTTCTATCATGTCCCCCCTCTCCCTTCTTTCCTCAAGGGTATACATATTAAGCTCCTTTAGTCTCTCCTCATACGGCTTCTCTTGCAGACCCTGCACCATTTTAGTTGCCCTCCTCTGGACTGCCTCTATTCTGTCTATGTCCTTGCGGAGATGGGGTCTCCAGAACTGGACACAGTATTCCAGATGGGGTCTCACCAACTGTTTGTACAGAGGGATAACAACTTCCTGTTTTCTGCTGCTGATGCCTCTCCCTATACATCCCAGTATACCCCAGCCCTCCCTACTGCCTTCTCACATTGCTTGTTAACCTTAAGGTCATCTGATATGATTACCCCCAGGTCCCTTTCCTGTTTTGTTGTTGTTACTACTTCCCCACCCATTGTGTATTCTTCCCTGGGTTCTTGTTTCCCAGGTGCATTATTTTACTTTTTGCATTGAATCCTAGCTGCCATACGTCTGACCATTCCTCCAACCTTGCCAAGTCCCTTTTCATCCTTTCCACGCCTCCTTGTGTATTAACCCTGTTGCAGATCTTTGTGTCATCTGCAAAAAGGCATACTTTTCCTTCCAGTCCCTCTGCAATGTCACTGATGAAGACATTAAAAAGGACTGGACCCAATACTGAACCCTGCGGTACCCCACTAGTAACCTCCCTTTCTTCAGAGTGGACTCCATTTACACTTACCTTCTGTGTCCTGTTGTCCAGCCAATGTTTTAGCCAGGCTACCACCCTGGGACCCATTCCCAGGCTGGTTAATTTGACTAATAATCTTTTGTGGGACTGTGTCAAATGCCTTGCTAAAGTCTAGGTAGGCCATGTCCACAGCCCCTCCCTGGTCTACTACTTTGGTCACCCAGTCAAAGAAATCTATTAGATTCATCTGACATGACCTTCCGCTGTGAACCCATGCTGCCTTGGATCCTGTGCTCCACTGACCTCTAGGTACTCAACTATTCTTTCCTTCAGAGTGACTCCATCACTTTCCCTACCACAGAGGTCAGACTGACAGGTCTGTAGTTTCCTGCCTCTGTCTTGGTCCCACTTTTGTGAAGGGGAATCACATCCACCTTCCTCCAGTCCTCGGTACCACACCATCCTCCCATGATTTATTAAAAGAGTAGCAGTGGTTTCACTAGTTCCTTCCTTAATTCTTTTAGAATTCTAGGGTGAATTCCATCAGGACCCATTGCTTTGTCCACCTTCAGTTTTAGGAGTTCTTGCAGAACCCTTTCTTCTGTGAAAGGACTGGGATCGACCCCCTATCAAGAGTGCTTCTGTTAATTGGATTAGGCACTTCCCCCTCCTCTTTTGTGAATACTGAGCAGAAATATTCGTTCAGTATTCCTGCTTTTTCACTGTCCCCCTCTGCCCACCCACCGTTCATTCTATTCAGCCTCACTATCCCTCCCTTTGTCTTTCTAAGCTCGCTGATGTACCTATAAAAGGTTTTATCCCCCTTCTTAACTGAGTTGGCTATCTTTTCCTCAGTTTGGGCCTTTGCTATTCTGACTTCCCTCCCTGCTTCTTTCTGCCTTAATTGGTACAGCGCTCTGTCCTGCTCCTCCTGTGTTTCCTTATACTTCCGAATGCTATCTTTTCTTCCTGACTTTCACAGCCATCTCTTGAGAACCATAGTGGCTTTTCTTTCGTTTGATTTGTTTATTTGCTTCACACAAAGGCTTGTTGCCTCTGAGATGGCAGTTTGATAATTCCCCATTGTTGCTCCACACCTCCTTCTAGCCTGTTTGCTAGTGCTTTTCTGAGGCACTCTCCCATCTTGCCAAAGTCAGCCCTCTAAAGTCCAGTACTCTCACTTTTGTATGGCTTGACTCTGTAGCTGAGTTTAACGTGAACCACACTGTTTGATGGTCACTTGTCCCCAGATGGCAACCCACTTCTAGATCTGAGATCCTCTCACTGCCCCGTTTGAGATGAGGTCTAAGATTGCTCCCTCACGAGTGGGTTCGAAACTAGCTGTCTAATGCCTGCCACCTGTAGGGCATCAAGAATGGCCCTGCTCTTGGATGTGGCTGCAGCAAATGTGCTCAGTTAACATCTGGCATATTCAGGTCTCCATCAACAGTATCTCCCTTTCTCTGCCATTCTAAGAATGCCTTCCATCATATCCTTGTCCATTCCTTCCCCTGACATGGGGGTCTGTACACAACCCTGTGCATGGATTGTGGTGCCCTTTCCAGTCTCCAAGGTGACCCACAGTGCCTCCTCTCCTCCTGTTTACTCTTTTGTTCAGTTGCTTTTTATCCCTTCTTTTACATGAGAGCTACTCCTCCCCTCTTCTCCCCTGCCTGTCTCTCCCTGTAGGTTATGTACCCTGGTATGTTAACATCCCAGTCATGGTTCTCTGTGTACCATGTTTCTGTGACTGCTCTGATATCCAGGCATCCCTCTTCCATTAAGGCCACCAGCTCAGGGAGCTTGTTGCCCAGACTACGGCATTGGTATTCATTACCCTCCATTTCCTGATGGCCTTACCCCTTTTGCCCCCATCCCTGTCCTTCTTGCCTTTGTCGCTTTCTCCATTTACCCTGCCCTTCTCCCTATCGACACCTCCATGTTGGTGTTTGCCACACTTACTACTGTGATTGTTTGGGGCTAGGATTTTCCTGCTCCTTTCCAGTGCCTCTCCCTTGGCTACTTTAAAGCTTGCCAATGAAGCATTTAAACCTATCACCTAGGATCCTGGTTCCCTCCTGGACAGATGCAGCCCATCATGCCAGTATAGGCTTGCATCACTCCAGGTGGACCCCCAGTCCCCAATGAAGCCAAATCCTGAGCTCCACACCAGTTTTCAACCACTGATTGAATCCCATGTGCGGAACACCTAGCCTCTCCTATGCCATAGATGGGTAGCACCTCCGAGAAGGTTACTAGTACTACTTGACTAAAGCCCCTCTACAATTCCACAAACTCTTCCTGCACTTCTCTAATCCCTTTCTTAGCCAGGTCATTTGTCCCTAGGTGGACAATGACATCCAGCTCCCTCCCCTGTGCAGCTGCTCCAGCAATCCTGAGGATTCGCTCCCTGTCCCTCCAAGCCATGGCGCCAGGCAGGCACCTTACCTCCCTCTCCCCTTCCTTGCCCAGTTCTACCTTCCTAACAATGGAGTCCCCCACCAGGAGTTGTTTCCTTCCCCTGCCACCCTCCTGTGGGTCTCCTTTGTGGAGGTTCCTAGCATCCTCCTTGGTCTCCACTGTAGGTGTCCCCATAGAGGAACCACACTTTGCCAGAATGTCATAGGAATTGTGGAGAGGTACAACTGGAGGGATGTGCCTCTGTTCCACCACCCTCACCCTCCCTGAGCCCACTGTGGTCCAACCGCCCTCTTTCTTGGCAACCTCTGAGGCAACGGCAGTGGCACTGGTGGTCCCTGGATGGAAGAGGAGGTCCCACAAATCCTGGCAACTCCAGCCTGGAGATGAGCAACCTCCTCCCTCAGCCCAGAGAGGTGCCTGCAGATGGGACAACACTGCATCCTCCAGAACATCTCCCGGAAGACTGCTGCTCCACAGCCACTGCACTGCACCACTCCAATCATGTCTTATTTCTGGCCCCTTAACTGCTTGCAATCCTTACTCCTTCCTCTGTTTTTTCTCTCTCTCCTTACTTTCTGCCTGTGTGCCCTTTAAGCTCCTGATTGTCCTGTTCTGAGACAAGAATATCCTATATTTCTCAGTAGACCACTTACTTGTTCAGAGGCAGACCTCCAGCAGCTAGGGGGCGGAGGCTACTCTTACCCTTCTAGGATGGTGGGTCCTTGGTGGTTCTGTGATCACTCACTTCCTGCCCCTAAACAGGAAGTTCCTGTTGTCAGTCAAATCCTGTGCCTATAAAAATAGAACTAGCTTTGAGTGGGGGGAGGGTAATATAGTCCCAGTAGAGAAGTTCAGTCACACAGCAGTCCTTTCTCCTGGTGTCTTCTGCCAAGCTATTAGCAGAAACTTTCTAAGGCAGTCTTTAAATGTAGCTTCCTTCAGCTAAGCCACTCCCCCTACTTACCAGACCTTTCTACAAGTAATTTAAACCTCACAGCAGTTAAGTCCTTTCAGTCACCTGAGATTTACACCTAGATGACTTTTCAGTTACCCATTCAGTTCAGTTAACCCAAACACACACTTTTTTTTTTGTTTTGTATGTTAGTTTTTTTACCCTAAATTAAAGGTCCAAATACAAAAGTTCTTCTACTTTAGTCCCAGCAGAGAAGTTCAGTCACACAGCAGTCCTTTCTCCTGGTGTCTTCTGCCAAGCTATTAGTCACGAATTAGTACATGTTTGCATACCTCCTTGAGAAACAGATGTATGGGTGAACATAATGGACTTTGAGCCCCTTCCAACCTTGAATATTCAGAAGATAAGCACAGAAGCTTGCCAGGATGAAACACATTTCTAAGGCATTCTGCAGTATGCTGCATCAGTTACTGCAGTAAACAGTTTAATTTCAATGGAAATGAATCATGCAGGAAAATGTGACACTGCCAGGATGAAGTGAATGTTACAGTTTCCTGCATGAGGAAAGGGACTAATTGAAATTGAAATTATATTGTTTCCCACAGTAACTCTGCTGCAGCATGCTGCAGAGTGCTGCAAAATGTTGCAGAACTGGGTTTCATCCTGGTGAGCTTCACTGTATACAATAATTCTTGTTTCCCCTCCTGTAATACCCAGCAGCTTTCTTACTGCACCTGTTTCCTCCCCAAATATTGACTGAGTTCCCTTCAGTGTTATCTGACTTCCCACCTAACCCCCCATCATGCGCCTTCAATTCCTCTAAATCCTGTTTGTCCTGTGTTTCAGATCTGAAACCAACATTGTGCAGTCTGCCTTTCTCTACTCCGGAACAGCTTCCTCTCTGCGCTGTCTGCTCATCATTTTCCTGATCCTTTTTCAAAGAATTTCTCTGGGACCTCTCTACACATGTCTGTTCCTATGACTAGACCCTCCTCCCTACCCACTTCTCCCTTAACCTTGTCTCTCTCTCTTGCCCCTCTCATTATTACTCCTGCCCTTACTCCTCTTACCCCCTTTGGTTATTACTACACATGCACACTTCTTATTGTACCTGCCTCTCCTCTTGTTTCTCACTGCCCCCTGCCCTATCTTGTCCTGTACATAGTTAGTTGGAGTTTACTTCATAGTCCCCCCACCCTTCTCCAATCTGCAGGGATGAAGGCAGTATGGGTCCCTGGACATTTTGAAGTTGACGGCCCCTCCACCCTTATCCCTTGCAGGCTCTCCTCTGTCACCTGTCAGTGATGGACAGCATGAAAATTAAAGGTCTTCTTAAGTCTGACAGTTTTTTGTATAATTCCATATAACTTTAGCTGTTTATTGAAAGTGGTAAGTTAAGGCGTATATGCTGCAAGATCTGTTTATCCACACATGTAGTGTGATGGCATGCCACTCACCTGAGTGGCCGAATACTAAACTGACAGCCCTTTTTGAAGGAAGTCACTCTTTTTGGTTTCATGCTGTTTTATCACAGAGCTGACACCAGGAGCCAGGGAATGAGATTTAGAAGCCCACAAGAAACAGTGCCATTCTTACCAAGTAAGTGCTGATTGCCAGTGAGATTTAGAAGCCCACAAGACACAGGGTCATTCTTACCAAGTAAGTGCGGATTCTCTGTATCATAAGGCTGAAACAAAAACTAACAGCTTTGCTGACATTCTGTTTTTATGCTTACAATGTATATCCAAGGAAACCAGCTACTGTTTAGACCAGAATTAAAATATCCAATGGTACAATGCTTAGGATCACAAAATAAAAAATCAGAAAAGCTTAAGCAGACTTGGTAGAGATCAAGGACAGAGATGTGTCTACAGCCAAAGTGGGAATTAATGAGTGAAGTATGTGAGTATGGTTCTAAGTCAGATATACAAAAGCAGCTATCCTGAGAGATTATTGAAAAAGGCTGCAGACTAGGAAATATAGATGCTTACATATGATAAATCAGCTTTTGTATATTTAGAATGTAAGGATAATGAGTTCAGGAACTCAAGAACTGTCTAGTGCTTTAACAGGTTAAAGGGTAGGGACTAAGAGTTGCTTTGAGAACAGGACAGGATGCGTCAGTAGAGAGCCCATATTTTTTACTGCAGTTCAATACCTTATAAATGCTTTTTGCAGACAGAAATATGGGAATTGTTTAACAAAAGCAGAGAAGTAGGAACCTGTAATGTGTATACATTGTAGTCATTTGGCATTAGCTTCGAAGGCTAATAAACAGCAAGAAAGAGAGAGGGGAGGAGAGGAGAGAAGAGAAGAGAAGAGAAGAGAGCTTTTAACCTGTATAGAACCCACCATGATGAAACCCAATTCTGCAGAATTCTCCAGCAGATGGGGGGCAGAGCCCAAAGCTATCCTGACAGGACACGTGTTTCCTGCGTTCCTGCTCAAGCTATCAATAAAAAGTATATTTTATCAGGAAATCCAGGTTTATATTTATCAAAAACCTTGCTAAAGATTAGTGGAGAACTCTCAGCATACCTTATTACTTATTTTGTTATAGCTGGTCGATAGGAAATCCAAATGTAACCCCTAGGTGGCGTAATCCAAAGGGTTACTACCCCTGACTGCGTGACTAGGCACAGGTTGAGGGGCCTAAGTTCCATTAATGGGTGCCTCCACCTGGAGGGTTGATGTAAGGGTAGCATAACTGCTCTGGGTACAGCCTTCTGGGACACTGATACCCCTCTCTGACCCCTCTAGTGGCCTATACTGGTCAGCAAATAGACAATCACAATTAACACCAGAATGCAATGGTAGACCCACATTTGGCACGCTTACCACCAGGGCTGGATCAGTTGCACTGGCCCTGGAGACCCCCTGTAAAATAAGACCTGCAATGGAGAAAGGCAGTAGCAACACAGTATCCCCTCCACTAAGGTACACAACAGCCAGTTTAAATGAAGAAAGATCTGGATCTGATTTAGTCAGGGGATGTGAACAAGAGTGGGGCAGCAATCTAGTGTTTGAGTTTAGATCTGATTTAGTCAGGTTAAACATAGATGTCCTAAGAGTCCCTCTAGCACAGTCACACACACACACACTCTGGGTTCCATTTGTCATGCAGGCTAGCCTGAAGCATTGCCCAGGGTAGGCTGGCTTTGCAGCTGTTGTTAAGTCCCTTAGGAAGGAAAAAAAACAACATGCACTTTAACCTGCAATTTGTATTCCAGAGCCGGATGGCTTAGTTCGTAATGATCAACCAAAACAATTAAATCAGGTGACACACTTTGATTTGAGCTTTGTTGCAGGGAGCAACCCTGATGTTTACTCACACTACCCAGACCAGAATGCAGGATTGATGAAATGAAGACCTCAGGATGGTATTCTGGTTTGCCAGGGGAAGCAGGGCCCGCATAACGCACCGCAGTGGTTGATCCTGTTTGATGGTGTTGAGCAGGGAACTGAATCACTGAACGGGTCTTTCATTGGATGAATCTCTGTGGCGTGAGTGGCAATCTAGGCCGAGATGGTGAGGCCCAGACCAGATGAACATTTCAGACGTAAGTCTGGTTAGTTGCTGGATGCAGCTTCCAGCTAGCATGACACATTCAATCAGGTGGGGAACCAAATTGCGACCCACTCTAAACATTCAGCACAATTATAGTAAGAATTGTTAAATACCACTGTTCGGAGGTCAGTCCGGTTGCAATTAAACAGTGTCTCTGCACAAACCGAATGCTCTGCGGTTATTTGAAGTCCTGACATGCCGATCGCTCCAGGAGCAAATCTTTGGTCCACACCAGGTGAAATTCACTCTATCGACATTCCCAATATTTTCTGGTCAGGCTTCAGGCACAGAAAGTCGATGCAAACCAACTCCATGGGGGCACTGGTGGAGATATTGACTAGTGGGACAGCTTTTTGAGGTAAGGCTTTTCTTTGGCGGCAATGACTGCATGTTTGAATATGGGTCTCAACATCAGCCCCTATTTTCAGCCAGTAGAACTGAGAGCGCACCAGGTCAAGTGTCCGGTCATAACCGAGATGCCCCATGTGATTGTGGAGAGATTTGAGTACCAATTGTTTGAAAGCTGTGGGTGACACCAGTTGCTGCCTGTCCAGTTGGCCTTGGCGATTCACTGTCTCTCAGTATAATAGTTGGTCATGTAACTTAAGCCTGGGGCCTTCCCTGAGCAATAAAGCAGTTTGTAAATCAGGTGAACAAAGTTTGGATATATCTTGTCCAGCAGAGCATTGAGCGTAGGCTGGATCATTGGGTCTTGGGATTGAGCCCACTGGATACTGTCATTATCAAACTGAGGGAATGCACTGAGGTCTAATGCTGTAAAATGGCAGTAGGCTACAGGGACACAGGTCTTGGGGTGGGGGGTGGGGTTCCTAAGCAGTCCACCAAGCAATCAACAGTGTCTGCAGAAGGGTGGTCATCCTTATCAAATTTTTGGCACAACACTTTGATGGATTGTTCAGACAACCTCACCCAGTTATCAATGGGGTTTGGTTGTCTCGAGAGAGCATCTACGTCTATATGGTTCAAGCCAGGTCGGTACTCCACTGTATAGTCATATGTAGACAGGGCAGAAAGTCACCTGTGCCTGGTGGCATCTAGTTTTACTGAAATTTGTACATAAGTCAAAGGGTTGTTATCAGTTTTCGCTAGAATCTTAGCTCCATAGAGATATTCATGGAACTGGTCCACCACAGTCCACTTGAGGGTGAGAAATTCAAGTTTATGGATAGGGTAGTTACGCTCAGATGGTGTTAGACTTCTGCTGGCAAAAGCCACAGGTCGCAGGCCCTCCTCATAGCCTTGATATAGCACAGCCCCATGTCCATTCAAGCTGGCATCTGTATGTAGGACATAGGGTTTGGTAGGGTCAGCATAAGCATGGGTGAGTTGATGAATAATCTCGAAAAATGCTTACTCACACTCAGAGGTACACTGGATCCCGAACGGTTTATTTGTTCTGAAATATACTTTCTCTGTCTCCTTGATGGAGCTTTTCTTGTATTTTTGGTTGGTAGGGGGATAGCCTTGGGTAAGGTTGAGTAAAGGGCGGATGACTTTTGAGTCGTCTTTATTGAATCACCAGTAATAACCGCAGAACCCCAAGAATCACTGTAATTCTTTCAAATTGGTCAACTTAGGCCAGGTGGTCAGGGACTCCACTTTGCTGGGGTCTCTCTGGATTCCATCTGCTGACACTATATGCCCAATGTACTTCACGGATGTCTGAAAGAACTGGCACTAGTCTATAGACAGTTTCAGACTGAAATCCTCCAAACAACTTTGAACAACCGGGCCTCATGCTCTTCTAAAGTACTCCCAAATACGAAGACATCATCCAGGTACACCAGACACTCCAATAAGTTTATATCTCCCAAGGCACATTCCATTAGCCATTGGAAAGTGGCGGGTGTACACAAAATACCTTGAGGTAGCCGCAGAAACTCGTAGAACCCCAGGGGACAAATGAATGCTGTCTTCTCATGATCCTCTGGGGCCATCAGGGATTTGATAATACCCGATCCTCAGGTCAAGCACTGAAAACCACTGACTTCTGTTCAGGCTATTGAGGGCATCCTAAATGCGGGGCATTGTATACTGGTCTGGTACAGTTCTCCGGTTCAAAGTCGATAGTTTACGCACATTCTCACTGATCCATTTTTCCTGTGGTTTTTTTTGTGTACCACTGCAATCAGAGAGGCATAGGGGCTCCTTGATTCCTGGATAATCCCAGTCACTAACATCTCCTGTAGGTACCTCCATACGTCATGTATATCAGCCGGGGCAAAGCGGCGTGACCTCTCTCAGAATGGCCTATCATCATGGAGCTGAATATGGTGCTCAGCCCCAGTGACACATCCCACATCCCATTCTTTAAAAGAAAACACCTGGTTCCTCTGGGATAGCTTCCGACTGAGCCTGGTCTTCCATTCAGCAGGTAATGTGGACTCATCAAAATCAAACAGTTTGGGGGTCACCTCCTCTCTCTCTCTTTCTCACCAGAGCATTTTTTGCTGGGCAGAACCACAGTGTCTGTGCAGTACACTGTGGCTAAAGTACATCCCCAGTTTACTCGAACCTCTGAATCAGACGCGCTCTGGATTTGCACCAACACCCGTCAGGCATAGGCATGGGCTCGAGTGGGTAGAATACTGGGCTTGACCAATAATCCTTCCAGCAACTTCCCCTCCTCTGGGGCATCCATCATGAGAATTTTGTTTGTTACATCTTTCTTGAGGTGCACTTCATCACAGATGGTATATTGAGCATTGGATGGTAGCACCAGGGAGTCAGGATCTTTCTTCCACACTATCCCTACAGGCTCATCTTCCTCCATCTCTGTATTCTGTCTTCTTAACTCATAAGCTAATTTCACCAAGGCTTGAATCCGCAATGCCCATCCAGTTCACCACCCCTGCTTCTCTTGACACAACAGAGCCAACCTCCCGAACATGTGAGCATTGGTTCCAAAGAGCAGGGGAACACCATCATACAGTCCTGTAGGTGGACATACCAAGGCCAGGGTCTCATATTGCTCATCTACATTGGCCACAGCCATGGTTAAAGACAGCCAGAGCCGGACATATACCAGGTAGGGGTAAAACTTCACTCTCAGTCCCCACACATGCAGGCCTTCTAGAGGTTGTAATGGCACATCAGATAAGTGTTTGTTATACCAGTCTTGATCTGCTGTCTAGCACAGCCTGAGCAGAGATACCATTTACTGTCACAGTGGTCTCCATAGAAGGGCCCACCACTTTGGACCAATCGGGTGAAGCTGGTTTAGCAGTGCGCCCTATAGCAGTCTTTGAATAATAGGACTTTTTTACAGTCCCAGTCTCAGGCCTTATGTTGCTCCGACGGACCAAAGCCAACAACCTAGAGGTGATTATTCTCAAATTCTCAGGGACAGTGCAGCTCAGCCTAGTGTGTCCATCCTCACCACAATGATAACAGAATACTGGTTCCTTTGAGTCTCTGGGAGGGAAGGGGTCATCCCTCACTTTAGATTGGTTAGGAAAACTCCGAGGGTCCTCTTTGGGATGGGGCTCACTTTCCCTCTCCTCCTGGCTTCTCCAGGGATCAGTTGCATGAGTGGCTCAAATGAGGTCCCCCACCAGGGCTCTCAGCTCTCTCACTTCCTCCAGCAACTTGATTTCAACCCGGGGTTCAGGGGCAATGACGTGAACCCCCACCCCCCTCGGACAATGCTTTACCTCTGAGCTCCATGGATATCTGACAGGAGGATGAACTTTTAACCACCTCAGCGACTTGTTGACTTGCTCTTATCTCTTTCACCTCCTTAAGCAACTTTCTCATTTGTTGGAACTCGGACTCATCATTCTGTTCATCAGTCCGGAGAGGGGTTTGGCTGGTACGGGCAACCGCAGCATAGGGCTCCCAACCCTCTTCATCATTCTTGGCCTCCCGAATTTCCTTTATAAGTCAGCAACACTCAGGAGGATTTGCGTTCCAATCTTTCAACTTCAGCTTCAACATCAATACACTGGAGTACCTGGCAGATTTCAAAATATGTTCTACTCTGACTTGATTCAGGTCACGGGCAGGCACCTCTCCTTTCGTATGGACCCTCTGCAAGGCCCTCTCAATTCTGGTGACAAACACGGACAGTTTTTCATTTTTCCATTGTTTGGTGGCTTTAAACTTCCACATCAGGTCCTCTCCAGATTCGGTGCTGCTGAACACCCCCTCCAAGGCAGAGAGGTACTCAGCTGCAGTGGCTTCTGGGCTAGTGGAATGAAGGAAATGGATAGCCTCCAGTGCAGGGCCCCTTAAGCTCTTCATAAGTCTCTTTTGTTTTTCTCCCTCAGTACATTGCCACTCCTGAACTAGGGGGGTGGCATAGTCCATCCAGGTTTCCAAATCATCCTCCACCACAGGCACCGGGACGGCACCAGAAAACAGCCTAAGCCTACGGTAAGAGTCCAGGTGCACAGATGGTATCACAATGGGGATGCTACCATAGGGGAAGCTTTAGGGGTAGCTAGGAGGGACTGTAAAAGAGTGGTCTCTTCAGAAATATCTAGCATTTTCACTAGCTCTTTGGCAGTTTGCCCCTCAGCAGCTAGTAGTCTGAGCAACTTGTCCTTGAACCCCTCTACTGTCGGAGGAACCCCAAGGATAGGACGGGTCACTGTGTAAATTAATAATTCACCACCCCTTCTGGGACCCCTCAGGCAGGACAATGGAGGGCACTCTCTCAGGGTCGACGCGAGGCTGCAGTAGAGGAGGGCCACAGTGGTCTGGTCAAACAGGTCCGAGTTCCTTCCCCTCACTTCAACCTTCCCCAAACACTTCACCTGTTCTACAGTCTCTACAATAGTAGTAGTATCGGTCCCTAAAGGGATATCCAGCAATAATATGGCTTGCTGGGGTTCTATCCCCTCAGCCTCACTCCACCCCATCATGCGATGCACAACCAGCTTGTGGGGGGTGATCTTAAGTTTGGGCATTATGAGCGCCTCCATTTTGTGACAAATTCCAAGTATAGGTGTTGCAGTTCCCACTTCTGACCACTAGAAGGTGCAAACCCCTGTGGTGCCTCCAAGATGTAACCCCTAGGTGGCACTATCCCAAAGGATACTACCCCTGCCTGCGTGACTAGGCACAGGTTGAGGGGCCTGAGTTCTGTGAATGGGTGCCTCCACCCGGAGGGTTAGTTTAAGAGTAGTGTAGCTGCTCTGGGTACAGCCCTCTGGGACACTGATACCCCCCTGACCCCTCTAGTGGCCTATACTGGTCAGCAAATAGACAATCACAGTTAACACCAGAATGCAATGTTAGACCCACACTTGGCACACTTACCACTGGGGCTGGATCAGCTGCACTGGCCCTGGAGACCCCCTGTAAAATAAGACATGCAATGGAGAAAGGCAATAGCAACACAGTATCTCCTCCACAAAGGTACACAATAGCCAGTTTAAATGCAGAAAGATCTGAATATGATTTATTCAGGGGAAATGAACAAGGGTGGGGCAGTAATCTAGTGTTTGATTTTAGATCTGATTTAGTCAGGTTAAACATGCATGCCCTAAGAGTCCCTCTAGGATAGTCACACACACTCTGGGCACCCAGTTGTCATGCAGGCTAGCTTGAAGCATTGATCAGGGTAGGCCAGCATTGCAGTTGTTGTTGGGTCCCATAGGAAGGAAAAACTCAACATGCACTTTAACCCACAATTTGCATTCTAGAGTCGGATGGCTCAGTTCATAATGATCAACCGAAAACAATTAAATCAAGTGACACACTTTGATTTGAGCTTTGTTGCAGGGAGCTACCCTGAAGTTTACTCACGCTACCCAGACCAGAATGCAGGATTCATGAGATGAAGACCTCAGGATGGCATGCTGGTTTGCCAGGGAAGCAAGGCCCACACGATGCACCGTGGTGGTTGATCCTGTTCGATGGTGTTGAGCAGGGAGCTGAATCACAGAGCAAGTCTTTCATTGGATGAATCTCTGCGGCATGAGCAGCAGCCAAGGCTGAGATGGTGAGGCCCAGACCAGGTGAACAGTTTGGATGTCAGTCTGGTTAGTTGCTGGATGCAGCTTCCAGCTAGTGTGACACATTCAACGAGGAGGGGAACCAAATCGCGACCCACTCTACACATTCAGCACAATTATAGTGAGAATTGTTAAATACCACATTTTGGATGGCAGTCCGGTAGCAATTAAACAGTGTCTCTGCGCAAACCATATGCTCTGCGGTAATTTTAAGTCCTGATGGGTCGATCGCTCCAGGAGCAATTCTTCGGTCCACACCAGGCGAAATCCACTCTTCCACAATTCAGGATTCCAATCATAGTAACAGCAATCTTGGATAAAGTCTGATTTTAGATTTCAGACTTCTTCACTCGAGAAGATGGTAGCAGGCAGGCCAGACACAGCCTTCCCACTGATTCCCCCATACTACTACGCAAGAACAGCTGCTCGAATTACTCGAGCTGTTCACTTTCTCATCTCCAACTACACACTAACTCTTTTATGCAGGCAGCTCTGGGCTTTCCCAGTGATCCAAAAGGTTCAGTTGGTTGATCCATCTGTCTGTCACAGAAAAGGCTCCCCTTCCAGGTCCATTTAGGTGCCGCACAATAAAAACTACAATTCCTACAGAAATTCACTCCCCCAATACCTCTGGGAGCAGTCTCCATTTTAAGATCCCCAAAGGTACCGACTGATCCAAACTGGCAGTCCAGAACCAAAATGGTGGTGCTTAGCAGAAAGTCCATGCTGCAAAGGAAGGTGGGTTAGACAAACTACAATATTATTATTATTAAAGTAGACAATCAGCAAACAATCACAGATCCTAGTAGGGCTTCCTCTGCGCAATTAGTGATGGCAGAATGAAGCGGCTGTAACACAGCCCAGGCGGGACTTGAGCCTGAAACTACTTGGTCCCCTCCCAGATTAATTATAACCCACGAAATAGATACCTCTTAAAGAGACAGGCATGAGGCTAACAGGGCACTCGCATGCAAGCACTTGTAAACTGTTAGAACACAGAACACCAGCCTGCAGTGGGCAGTAGGCAATCCCAGGAAGCCATTTTAGGAACCCCCATTTGTGGGGTTACACAAAGAAAGGATCCGGGGACGGCGGCAACAAGAAAAGCATGTGGGCCATGTCTTCACGTGGCACTAAGACATCTAATGCATGAGGCAGCAATGAGGCATAGATCACTCTCGAAGATGTGCAGCAAGCTATCAAAGCACTAGATCCAGGGGAACAGATAAGGGGAGTAAGGGAGTATTTTACTCCCATTTTTCCTAATTTACTACCACTTTCTGATTTTAAGAATGTATTTACCACCCTACATATATAAAGTATATTTGCTACACATGCACAATATTGGCAGCACCATGCAATGCTAGCAGCCCCTGCGCCACTTGCTAGAAGAATAGAAGCATTTGGGATGGTGACAGAAAAAAGCATGAATATCAGTTGAGACTGCAGTACAGGAGACAGAGTCAGAAATTGGTAACTTGCTGGCCAGAAGGGTTGTTGTAACTTGTCATCATGTTATAAATAAGGCCACAGAACTATGTAGCATCAGGAAGGTATGTCAAACTCCATGGCAGCACCAGTCAAAGAGAATCAGCGGCTGCAGGTGCCCAGTGAGTCTGAGACTTGGTTTAGAGGTGGGGGGTTGAAACTGGTCAGCCGACAGCATTACTGCCATTTAGATGAAAATACTACCAGGCTGAAGAAGTTAGCAGTAGATACTTCCCAGTCCTAAATCTAATCAGGACCCTTGACTAGATCTCAGGGTAGCAACCGTGGGCAAGACAACAGGCAATTTTCAAACTCGGACCACTACATGTGAGTCATAGTCAGCAGCTTCTGCAGTAGAAGCCATGGAGGCTGCTGGAGCTGTACTGTGAGTCACATCTGCAATGACAGGCTTACTGAAAGAAAACTGAATGCTCAGTTGCCACACTGAGGCCTTGGAGACAACTACATGATCCCAGAATCTAAGAATCCTTGGGCTACGTGAGGCCATGGAGGTGGAAGACCCAACTGAAAATGGCTCAAAGACATCTTATGTTTAAACTGGGACCCCTCGGCCAGCAGAGCTTACAAGGTCACACCTCGGCAACGCCTGGACAATAAGGAGGCGGCATGCACTTTTCTAACTGTGCTAACTTACAAAAGCAGGATGAAATCCCTGATACTATCAGAAAGAAGGGTCCCATTACTCTGGCAAACAGTGAATGTGTCTCTATCTACCCTGATTTGAGTTATGCCACCTGCAGCCGCAGAAAACCATTTGATTCTGTATGAGCTGCTCAGAACCTATGGATTTACAAATGCATTGCAGTACCTGGCCAGACTAAAAATAGTCTACTCAGGTAAGATATACCTCCTTAACGACCTGCAGGAAACCAGCAAACAGGTGACCAAAATAGTAATTTTTCTACAGCATAGCTTGACAGAAAATTAAGATTTTATGAAGGATTTGGAGGTGGAGATTATAGGCTGCATCCTTCTTTTATTAGCACACAACAGCAAAGAAAGAATAAAATGATACAGCTAACAGTCTGACCAACTCTGGTCCTAACAGAAATATGCTAGGTACTACAACCCCCAACGTCCAAAGCAGCTCATACAATCCATCGCTTAGCGCTGCTCCTGAGCCCAAGAAGAGCTCAAAGCCTGCCAAAATTGCCCTCCTCTTTGCCGACTTGCTTCAACCATTCTCGATTTTGGAACTCTGGAGTTCATATGTGACTTGTCAAACATCAAACATCAGACCAGAATGACAGGAATTTCAGACCACTCTTCTTCGGTCCATCCTCTTGAGCTATCCTTCACACCAGACCAATTGGAAAATAAACACAGGGAGGGTGAGGTGGGACTATAATCTCCACCTCTGAGTCCTTCATAAAATCATAATTGTCTGTCAAACTGTGCTCTAGGAAAATTACTATTTTACATCAGGACTCAGAGGCTTCAATTACAAGCTTGTTCAAAGCCCTTCTTAAAACCACACTTATCTGACCAAGTGACTTGTGATAGAATGTCCTGAACACTGCATCCTTTAGTAGCACTTTACATAAGGGAAGGAATCAAAGCAACAGAACAAAAGAGAAAACAGGGAGGAGAAGAAGCACTGTGGGTAAATTTGGAGACCGGCAATGGCACCATAATCCTCACAGGGGTTGTATACAGACCCCCTTCTCAGGGGGAGGAAATGGACAAGGAAATGATAGAAAATATATTTAGTATGGCAGAAAAAGGGGAGATATTGCTGATGGGCGATCTGAATATGCCAGATGTTAACTGGAGTGCAGTTGCAGCAGCCACTTCGAAGAGTGGGGTTATTCTAGATGCCCTACAGGGGGCATACCTGAGACAACTAGTATTGGGCCACTCAAGAGGAGCAATCTTAGACCTGATTCTCTCAAATGGAGATGAAGAGGATCACAGATGTAAAGTGGGTAGCCATCTGGGGAACTAGCGACCATCAACAGTATGGTTCACAATAAACAGCAATAGAGTCAAGCCATACAAAGGCAAAGGTACTGGACTTTAGGAGGGCTGACTTTACAAATGGGTGAGTGCCTAAGGAATGCACTAGCAAATGGGCAGGAAGGAGGGTGGAAGAGCAATGGGGAATAATAAAACTGCCATCACAGAGGTATCGAGCCTTTGTGTGAAGCAAATAAACAAAACAAGACGATGTAAGAAACCACTATGGTTCTCAAAGGAAGTGGCAGTGAAGGTTCAAGAGAAAAAGAAAGCTTTCAGGAAGTACAAGGAATCACAGAAGGGCAGGACAGAGAACTGTATCAGTTAAAGCAAAAGGAAGCTGGGAAGGCAGTCAGAACAGCAAAGGCCCAAACCGAGGAAAAGATAGCCAACTCAGTTAAGAAGGGGGATAAAACCTTTTATAGGTACATCAGGGAGCGAAGGAAGACCAAGGGAGGGATAGTGAGGCTTAATAAAGGGGTAGGGGGCAGAGGGTGACTGTGAAAAGGCAGAGATACTAAACAAATATTTTTGCTCAGTATTTACAAAGGAAGAGTGGGAGGTACCTAAAACAAACAGTAGAAACACTCTGGATACAGAAGTTGATACCAGCCCATTTACAGAAGAAAGGGTTCTGAAAGAACTCTTAAAACTGAAGGTGGACAAAGCAATGGGGCCTGATGGGATTCATCCCAGAATTCTAAAAGAACTAAGGGTAGAATTAGTGACACCACTGACTACCCTGTTTAACAAATCATGGGAGGATGGGGTGGTACCCGAGGACTGGAGGAGGGCAGATGTGATTCCCCTTCACAAAAGTGGGAGCAAGGCAGAAGCAGGAAACTACAGACCTGTTAGTTTAACCTCAGTAGTAGGGAAAATGATGGCATCACTTCTGAAGGAAAGAATTGTCGAGTATCTAGAGGCCAGAGGGGCACAGGACCCAAGGCAGCATGGATTCACAGCAGGAAGGTCATGCCAGACAAATCTGATAGATTTCTTTGACTGGGTGACCAAAGTAGTAGATCAGGGAGGGGCTGTGGACATGGCCTACCTAGACTTTAGCAAGGCATTTGACACAGTCCCACACAAAAGATTAATATACAAGTTAGCTAGCCTGGGAGTGGGTCCCAAGATGACAGCCTGGGTAAGAAATTGGCTGGAGAATAGGACACAGAGAGTAATAGTAAATGGAGTCCACTCTGAAGAAAGGGGGGTTACTAGTGGGGTACCACAGGGTTCAGTATTAGGACCGGTCCTCTTCAATGTCTTTATAAGCGACATTGCAGAGGGACTGGAAGGAAAAGTATGTCTCTTTGCAGATGACACAAAGATCTGCAACAGAGTTGATGTACAAGGTGGGGTGGAAAGGATGAAAAGGGACTTGGCAAGGTTAGAGGAATGGTCAAATGTATGGCAGCTTAGATTCAATGCTAAGAAGTGCAAGGTAATGCACCTGGGAAACAAAAACCCAGGGGAAGAGTACACAATGGGGTGAGATACTAACAACAAAAATGGAAAGGGACCTGGGGGTAGTCTTATCAGATGACCTAAAGGTGGGCAAGCAATGTGAGAGGGCAGCAAGGAGGGCTGGGGGGATACTGGGATACATAGGGAGAGGCATCACCAGTAGAAAACAGGAAGTTATTATCCCTCTGTACAGACAGCTGGTCATACCCCATTTGGAGTACTGCGTGCAGTTCTGGAGACCAGTCTTCGCAAAGACATAGATGGATGGAAGCTGTCCAGAGGAGGGCAACTAAAATGGTGCAGGGTCTGCACCGGAAGACATATGAAGAGAGACTTAAGGAGCTTAATATGTATAGCCTCGAGGAAAGGAGGGAGAGGGGGACATGATAGAAACTTTCAAGCACCTCAAGGGAATCAACAAAGTCCAAGAGAGTAGCATCTTCAAAAAGAGGTGTGCAAGAACAAGGGGCACAATTTGAAGACGGGGAGGCGGCTCAGAGGTAATTTAGAAGTATTTTTCACAGGGAGGGTTGTGGATGCATGGAACGCCTTCCGGAGGATGTTTTGGAGTCAAAAACAGTGGTGGAATTCAAGCATGCATGGGACAGTCATTAGGCAATTCTAGGGGGTTGGGGTAGGAAGAAGAAGGCTGCTGGTTAACTAGAATCTGCAGCTTATCCAGTAGGCAGGGAAATGGGCAGACTGGGTGGGCCAAGCGGTCCTTATCTGCTGTCAAATTCTATGTTTCTATGTTTCTTTGACCAGTCTGCTGTCTTCAGGATATCCTCAAGATGAATTCTGCACCAAAAGGCCTGGCTTGCCAGTGTCCCATGGGTGGAGTGAGTGCCGAAGTGACTGCTTCCACTATAACCCTGCATATCCACCAGGTTATGGTGGCTACTGACACTGGATTGTGTGGTTTTGCCAGAGAGATGAGTTATTCCTGCCCTGGGAATGCCCTTCTGCTGTTCTTTCTATATAAGAAAGGATGCACATAACCACACATAGTTTGGGCTCCAAGTTGAACCTAGGGTAAGACACCCCTCAGGCGACCATCTTAGTATGGCTGATAATCTTGAAGTAAACTCCATCCACTGTTTGGAACATTCGGACACTTCGAGGGCTCTGATGTCTAATACTGTCTTGACAGAGATCAAGCAGAGTAGCATCACCAGTTTACTGGACAATTGCTTCATGCTGAGGTCTTCTTTCTCAGCCCAATCCTGGAACAGTCAAAACACCCTGGCCACATTCCATGTACATCTATACCTGGGTTGTGAAGTTCTCACCCATCTGATTGCTTTCAAAAATTGACAGACTAATGGATTTTGGCCTATGAACCTGCCTTCAGCTGGGTCATGACCAGCTGAGATCACTGATCTTGGTACATTGATGTAACAATAGGACTTAGCTGTGGAGAAAACATTATATAAGAACTTTGTGACCTTTGTTACAGGTGCAGAAATGGGATCCATGTGTCTTGAAAAACACCAACTAACACAGCTGCCCCAGTATGCTTTTTTAGTGTCCCAACCCCAGACTGGTGGAGAAGTTTGACAGCTCCATCTGAAAGACCTGAGACTGCCCAGGAGCCCCTGAAAAGAGCCAATGCTGCTAGTTGGAGGGACTGTTCCTGGACTATGGGGTGACTGCACCCCATTGAGTCAAGCAGGAGATTGAGAAGTTGGGGAAGGAGTAGAGGGATGCTGACTGAGAGTTCCAGGAGAACTGGGTACCATGGCTTGGCTTGCCAGATTGAGGCCACCAGGATCACTGTTGCTCTCTGTCATCTGATTTGAGCCAATGCCCTTCATATCATGGAGGGGGGGAGGTGAATCCCCTTTCCCCCTCCCAATTTTGTATAAACACATCCATAGCCTCTGCCTCTGGACTGGTCTTTAACTGAAGAACCTGCAAAGTTGGCAATTTAGTCTCAATGTGAATAGGTCTGTGCTTAGTGGACCCATTCTGATGTTGATTTTTCTGAAAATCTCAGGTGGAAATCGCTGAGGTCTCACAAGTGTCTCAAGCTCCAGTCCACCACCCTGTTGGTCAGGC
Source organism: Neoceratodus forsteri (assembly GCA_016271365.2). Taxonomy (NCBI): domain Eukaryota; kingdom Metazoa; phylum Chordata; order Ceratodontiformes; family Ceratodontidae; genus Neoceratodus; species Neoceratodus forsteri. The sequence continues at coordinate 442,740,657 of CM057453.1, forward strand.
CCAGGATGTAGATTACGAACATATGAAATTTGCCAGCAGATAAAGTCCTAGAGGTCTATCAAGTCTGCTCAAATGTGCAGCTAGCACCCCTTATTCTGCAGCTACCCCTCCCTTCCACCCTTCCCCTTCATTAACCCTCCCCTTGTCCTGTCCCATCCTCTTTTGAAGCAGTCCACTGTTCTACTGGATACCACTTCTGCAGGTAACGCATTCCACCCAGCCACCACCCTCTCTGTAAAAAAAAGTGTCTCCTCATCACCCTGCTGAACCTTCCTCCCTCCAGTCTCATATCATGGCTTCTGGTGTCCTTCCCCTCCCTTACTTTGAACAGCCCCTCTGTACCTGTCTTGTTTATTCCTTTCATGTACTTAAAGGTTTCAATCATATCCCCTGTCCATCCTCTCCTCCAGTGAGTACATGTTTAACTCCCTCAGCCTCCTCTCGTATGATAAGTCCCCCAGACCCTTGATGATCTTTGTCACCCTGCCCTGCACCCCTTCCAGTACTTAATGTCCCTCTTCAGATATGGGCACCAGTACTACACACAGTACTCCAGGTGCGGTCTAACTAATGACCTATACAGTGGCAGAATCACCCCCTCCCTCCTCGAGGATATACCCTTTGCAATACAACCCAGTATTTTGTTGGCCTTTGCAGCTGCCTTCCTACATTGTGCCGAGTTGTTCATTGACCCTGTAATGAGCACCCCCAGATCCTTCTCCTCCTCCTCTGTCTGGGCTAGCTGCACTCCCCCCAGCTGGTAACTCCTTCTTGGGTTCTTCATCCCAAAATGCAGCACCTTTCACTTTTTGGCATTAAACCCCAGTTGCCAGGTGTTTGACCAGGTTTCAAGCTTTGCCAGATCATCCTGCAACCCCTGCCATCCCCCTAGGTCATCCACCACCGCTCCTACCTTGGTATCATCAGCAAACAGATTGATCTTGCTCTTGATGTCCCATGATATGTCTGCAATGAATATCCCAAACAACACTGTTCCCAATACCGAGCCCTGTGGAACACTGCTCATCACTACCCTTGGGTGTGAGAGCTCCCTACCCACCACCACCCTCCTCTGTTGCCTTCCCTGAAGCCAGTTTCTTACCCACCTCACCAGCTTTGTACCTGCCCCATGCCTACTAACTTACTTCCCAGCCTTCCATGCAGCACCGAGTCGAATGCCTTACTGAAGTCCAGATACAGGACATCCACTGCATGGCCCCTGTCCAGTTGCCTAGTTACCCAGTCATAGAACTCCACCAGGTTGGTTTGGCAGGATCTGCCCCATATGAAGCCATGCTGTCTGCTGTCCTGTAGTCCTTTGGCCTCTAGGAGGGCCACTAGCCTCTCCTTCAGTATAGTCTCCATTAGCTTACCCACGATGGATGTGAGGCTCACCGGTCTGTAGTTTTCCGGTTCATCCTTGAGGCCATTCTTGTGGAGGGGCATCGCATGAGCCATCCTCCAGTCCTGAGGTACACACCCTGAATGTAGTGAGGCATTAAATAGGTCTGCCAAAGGTCCTGCAAGGACCTCTGCCAGCTCCTTCAGTACCCTGGGGTGGATGCCATCTGGGCCTGATGCCTTGTCCACCCTCAGTACCTTCAAACCCTCCTGAACTCTGCCCTCCATGATTTCCCCATCTGTCACCCCTTCTCCCCCGTTTCTGCCATTTCTCCTCCTTGGGTGTCACCCCCCTCTTCTCTTTAGTAAATACTGAGCAGAAGTACTCATTTAGTGCTTCTGCCTTATCACACTCTGCTTCCACCCAACTCCCCTCCTTCCTAATCCTTACTATGTGGTCCTTACAGCTCCTTTTCTCCCTGATGTACCTAAAGAAGTCCTTCTCCCCCTTCTTAATGCCTTGTGCCAGCCTGAGTTCCATAGATGCTTTGGTTCCCCTTACTGCCCTTGTCACCTCCTTTGATTCTGTCAAGTACTCCTCCCTGTCCTCCCCCTCCCTATTTTCTTGTACTTCCTAAAGGCAGCTCTTTTCCTCCTTACCTTTTCCATGACCTTCTTGCACAACCAGCTCAGTTTCTTAGCCCTAGCCTTCTTGCTCTGGGCCTTGCAGCAGGTTTTGGTTGCTACCACTATCCCCAGCTTTATGAGCTCCCACCTCTGGTTAGTGTCCATACTAGATTGAATTCTGGCCAGGTACCCTTTTACCACTTCTCCCATCCTCCCAAAGTCGGCCCTCCTGAAGTCCAGCACTCTTGTGCTAAATTCCACTCCTTCCTTGCCCATATCCAGTGTGAGCCATACTGAGTGATGGTCACTCCCTGACAGCAGTTCCTGCACTGTAAGTTCTCTCACAAAGTCCCCATTTGCCAGCACAAGGTCAAGGGTATTCCCTAACCTGGTTGGTTCACTGACCATTCGCAGCAGGAAGCTGTCCTGGAAAGCATCCAGCAGTACCTGCTCCCTTCTGTTCCTGGTTGTTGGGGTACTCCAGTCCACTCCTGGCATGTTGAAGTCCTCCACAATCACCACACTACCCTTCTCACAGGTCCTCCTGATCTGTCCCGCTAGTTTTCTGTCTAACTCCTCCATCTGAGATGGTGGCCTGTACACCATCCCATTCTAAGAATCCTATTCTTGGAATCCTGGATTTGCATCTAAAGTGACTCCATACTACCCTCCTCCCCTTCCTCCCTTACACACTTCAGTCCTTCCTCCCCATATAGTGGCACATCCCCTCCTTTCCCAATCACCCTGTCCCTACAAAATAACCTGTACCCTGGTACAGACAGGTCCCAATCATTGTATTGGGTGGCCCATGTTTCTGTGATGGCTGCAATGTCTACGTCTCCCTCTGCCATGAGCACCTGTAACTCTACAGGTTTCCTCCCAAGGCTCCTAGCATTAAGGGTAACTACCTTCCACCCTTCTCCCCCCATTCTGCCCTCCTTTACTAGCATCACCAATAGTACTTGCCATTTGTCCTTTGTCACTGTTATGCCAACAGCCCATACCCTTTAGCACAACACCAGGTTCTTAGCCATCCGTTAAATTCCTCTATTCTCAGCTTTCTTGTTGTGCTTGCCTTGGGCACTGGAAGTGTCTCTGAAAAAAGTTACTAATCTTTCTGCCCCCTCACATAATTGTGTTGGTTCCTCAAACCTCCTCTGGACTATATCTACTGTCTTGTCAGCCAGGTCGTTTGTCCCAAGATGTATAATTAAATTAGGCTTGTCCCTACTCCTTCTAGCATATTCTAGAACAGATGGTCCCACACTTTCCATTGTCATTCCTGGCATGGCCTCCACCCAAATGCGACTATCCCTCTCCCCCTTGCTACCCCACCTGACTCCTCTTAGTATTGAGTCCCCCAGCACTAAGATTCCACCACTCTTACTCCCTGCTTGTTTCCATTCATCTCCCTCTCTCATTTCCAGCTCCTCTTCTTCCTCCTGCACATTATTTCCCCCCTTTTGCCCCTGTTGCAATTCTCCCAGCAGAACTTTCCCCCACTCCAGTTTGGTCCAGGCATTTATCAATTACTCCTCTAATTTAATCATTTACCTTCTCCACCTTCTTCCTCTCTAGCAGTGCAAAACTATTGCCTGAATCTTGATTGAGTGCTGGAGGCAGAATTCCCAAAACACCTTTGCCGATGCGGTCCACTGCAGGGATCTAGTTCCCCCAGGTGGTTGATGTACCTCACTTTTGCTACATTGTCCACATGAAGAAGGACCACAATCCCTGGCTTGTCCTTTGCAAAGCTGCAGATGGCAAAGTTGGCTGTCATCAGCTCCAATATAGTGATGTGAAGTGTGGCCTCCACTGGGGACCATTTGCTCCCGATGAAGACACCTTGGCATCATGCTCCCCAATTGGAGGAACTTGCATTGGAATCTACTATTAGTTCTTTTTTTTTTTGTACTTTTTATTTATTGCATGTATAATAAAATGCAATAACAGAAACCTTCAAGTGCCAGACATCAGACACAATATAGGAGCCATCCAACAGTTAAGAAGAAGACAGTCTAAGCATTCAAAATTATGGATAGGGGTAATCCAAGTTAAGAAAAATACCATCAGGTGTAGTTCTAACAAAATGGCTACACCCTACCTGAGTATGGTGGGTCAGTCTCAAATATAAAAAGTCCAAAAATGTTGACACCTCAACAGCCAGTATTGATACTGTATGCCCCCCTCCTGAAAATCATAGAAATCCAACATGTTATAGTGCCCCCAAACTGTCACACAAATAAGGGAATTATATCAACTAACAGCAAAGCAACCAATACAGTGCAAGTCACATTAAACTGTTCCTCCAATGAGTTGGTGTAGCATTTCTGACTGAGTTGCTTAAGTGTTGCTGGATCCAGTTCAGTGCTGTGCACAAACTGTTTCTTAAGAGTTAAAATCCAGTTTTGGATTGTATTATGACTGGACTGCAGATGCATTCTAATTGAACTGCAAAAGCATTTTACAAACATTGTGCTTTAGCTGGTTAAGCACTGAAAAATAAAGCATTATGAGTTGCCAATGCATTGCCAACTGTAAAAAACAATGCTAAACCAACTCACTGGTGGAACAGTTTAATGTGACTTGTACTGTACATTAATAACCAACCCATAGGAATAGCTACTATACAGGAACTGCCCTTATATAATAAATGTGCAGTCAGCATTAAGGAAGGGAAGCAAAAAGAACATGGTACAAATACCAAAGCTCCAGAAAGAAAGCTCAAAGCAGCATCCATAATGAAGTGTCCATGGCAGTCCCATTACAGACTGAGGTCAGGATAGGCTCCAGTACTTCGTGTCCTTCAGCAGCATCGTCTTCAGAACTCTGATCGGGTGGTATCTGTTGTCGGGCAGTCTCAAATTCCTTGCTGATCTGCTCAACACTCTTGCCAGCCTCAACAGGATTGTTAAATTGAAAAGTATGACCTCTATAATATATTTGAAGATGAGCAGGCATCAATGAGTGAACTACCCCTACACTTCTCAATTTAGCTGTGACTCAATTGAATTTCTTCCAATGTGCCCTTGTGGCATAGGAAAAGTCTGGGAACAAATGCAGTGAATGCCCCTCATAGTTAAATTGCTCCATAGTATGAGCTGCATTAGCAAGGTATCCCTCATTTTGACTCCAACCATAACTAGTAAAACTGTCCGAGGGAGGTCTCGTTGTATCTCTGCAGAGCATGGGGAAATACAGTAATCTTGACTGAAATGGCTGGCACATTCTGGATCCAGGTGCAGAGCTCCAGGCAACCAAGTCTTCAAAAAGGTAAGTAAATTGGGATCTTCTTGACCTTCCAGCAGACCAACTAGGTGAATGTTTGAGGCTCAGTTGGCATTCTCCAAAGCATCCAGACGATAATCGAGTTGCGCATTTTCCTGAATAAGTTTGAGTGCGGCAGAGAGGGTCTTTGTTGCCTGGGATTTCACCATTGTTGCAGTTTTTGTGGCAATCTCTATCTTTGTATCTTATTCTCCAGGCCACTGCAGGATTGTCCCAACCTTTGCATCAATCGCTTGCAAAGAAAGTTAAAAAGTCTTCCATGGCAGATCTGTCCCTGAGGATTTGAGATTACATGCCAGGGCCTGAGACCCCACTGGTGGCTGGGTCTTTGCACCTCCAGAAGCTCTCTTATTTGAGCACCCCATTAAGAGATTTGTACACCAAACTGCTCCTTGGAAGGTAAACTACCAGTTGCTGCTTACGTAGAAGGGGGTAAATGAATCCAAATAAACAGAAATTAGCCAAAATATCCCCTTGAAATGCGGGGCTGTAAGGGAACATGTCCTCTCTGTAGGTGTGCTCAGCAGCACCCCCCCCCCCATTATTAGTTCTGAATGTGTGCCAAATATTGCTCTCCCATTTCAGTTGTCCATTTTGCTGAACCACCAAATAAGTTCTGACCTGACTGGTCCAAGGAGGGGGAGTTTGGAATCAAAGGATCCTGTCTGTTTGAGCGGAGTGGATTTTGAAATCTTGCAAGGTCCTTTAGTGGAGAGAGGCTAGGAAGATAGTCTGAACAGAGGATGATAGCAGTTCTATCACCCTGGCCAGGTCTCTTAGGGAGGGGCTATGGATTTCAAGATTCTCCTTATCTCTTTTTTTGTATTCTTCACCTGCTTGGAGGGAAGGTGGAGAGAAGTGAAGCAGGAGTCCACTTCAAAGCCTAGAAAGGAGATGGTCTGGATCGGGGTCAGAACTGACTTTTTTCCATTTATCACAAAGCCCAGGACCTCCAAGAGGGACTTGGTGAGGTGAAGGTGAAACAGAAGCCGAGCTCGATCTTGAGCTATAATCAACCAGTCGTCTAGATAGGCGATTAGTCTGTAATTTTATTGGTTAAAAAAACAAGTAATTAAAATAACGAAGATTGTACTCTGAAACAGATTAAGCCCGGATGTCTTTAAGACAGGATCACTTGTATCAATACAGTGTACTGACCAATTCCCTCAGGAAAAGCACTCGTCTGGGATACTGCTGGTGTTACATTATCTCCGGAGCACCAGGGAGCAAAGCTTCAAGCAGCTTTTAAGCACAGGAGCTGCAACTGCCTCTGTCAGCATTCCAGCCCCAACTGACTCTCTCTCTCTCCCTCCCTCCCCCTCTGGGAGCTGCAGAAAGAGGGGCTCTTTTTATAGCCCTCCCTCAGAATCACATGATCCCTACTTAAGGACACTTACATATGTGAGATTTATTTCAGACTTCACTGTTAGCCAATACAACAAATAATACATACATTCCAAGGCAACTGTTATACGTAGTCTGCACTTTTAAATGTAGCCCATTTCACTCTTTTCCTTGGGAATATGTGAAGAAAAAGAGATTAATATATGTAAAACCCACCCAGAATTTGCATATACCCTCACTGAACTATGCCTGCTGCCGTGAGTTCTATCCCATGATATTAAAAAAGGGCACTGAGTGGCCAGCTACCACTTTAGTAGCAACTCAGAAGAACAGGTAAGGAATACACTGAAACAGTACTGTATCTTTGTGTTTTTGCATTGCAAACAAACAGTTAGTTATTATAACTGCTTAACCTTGTTTGGAAACCTTCCAGAAAGACGCAATGCTCCTCAGACCAAGCTACAAAACTGCTCTGGCTTCAGGTATATCTTTCTCCCTGCTTACTCACAGTGTTTGAGTTAAGTAATAATGCACTACAGGGCATGTGTTGTGCTGGGATAACATCATGCCTCAGGTGGTTAAGCATGAGGCCATAGGCCAAGTGCATCCAACACCTGAGAGCTGACATTATCTCTATACAACACACACCCTGGTGGGCATTATTGCTATTCTACAGTGGCTCTTATTTATTAATATTGTGGGGACAAAAATGAGCAGATGTAGCTGGCTAAAACATTTCATAGTTAGGCAGAGAGCAAGTGTTGAAACATCCCTTTTATGTGTAGGGACATCTATTTTATAGTATCAGTTGTACCGTTTTATTTTTTTATTTTTTTTTTGGGAGGAAACACTCCCCATATGAATGCACTGCATCATGGGTATGCAAATAATCAATTGTCTGGTATCACTGTAGTGTGTTATGCGATACAATGCAATTAGGTATTTACATACCCATGATGCAGTGCATTCATATGTGGTGTGTTTCCTCATAAAAAATTAAACTGCAAAACTGATACTATAAAAGGGATGTTCCCACACTATAAAGGAGATGTTCTAACACTTGTTTGCTGCCTAACTATGAAACGTTTTAGCTATGACAAATATTTGCTGCAAAACTATTTTACTGTCAGCATAGTGTACTTCATCACTTCCAGCATTTAAAGTGATACTGTCAATCCTTTTTGCACCATATTATTTCTAGATGAAACCCCACATTTTATGATTGCTTACCCTCTCTAAAATTCATTGATGTTGTTGGTTGTTTTATCTGCTTCTTTTCTTGGTAGTGCTAAAATGCATGGTAGGGATATAATTATACCTTGCATTGTTTTGCTTCACATCTTTGATGAATTCTTGTTGCATGCATCCTGAACATTAAGAATGCCCCCAAACAGTGCAGCCACTCATGATGCAATAGTCTCCTCTACTCCCATTATATCATGAGTGGCTAGGTGGTGTTGGGGGTGTTCCCAAGTCCAGAGAAGATGCAGTGGGAGTTGAATCAAGGAATGTAAACAAACATGTTTTTGTGTGGTAAAACCAGTATGGTTAGCAATCTGTTTCTCACTTTAAAAAAAAAGAAAGAAATCATGATCAAACAACCAGCTGCTTTCTCAGTCTCTACAGAATGTAAACAATCATAAAATGTGTTTTTTAAACTAGGGACAATTTGAGGCCAAAGGGGACTGACAGTGTCCCTTTAATGTGCAAAGTTCACACAGTGCTAGCATCATCATTTTCTTTTGCAATAACCAAGGACAAGCATGTTCTGCTCTTATTGGGTATGAACCCACATCCCCATCACAAGAAAACAACAATTTTTCAATTGGAGTCAATCCCTTTTATCATGCAGGAAACTGTGACACATGCTTCTCCTTGGCGGGCTCTACTATACCACTAATAAGATTTGAGAGAGACTGGTTGAGCTCTAACACAACAGAAAAAATTCCTTACTTGCTCTGAGGATTTTGTAAGATTGTACTAAAGTGTAAAAATTGTTGACGTGTTCCTACATAGCCAAATTCGCTGTAATATTGCTATAAATGGAAAACATAAAATATTTGTACTTCAGTTCTATTTAAAGTGAGGTGTACTGCACTATGCACTGATCAAACATTTCTTTTTTTTTATATTCTTTAAGAATTCAGAAAGTACATTCACATAACCATTTATCACATTCTGCTGTCATATTAAGTAGTTTTACATATAAAACATTTCTGCCACCTTTAGGTGAGACAAGTCCTTGGGCACCCAGACTGTAGGGATAAACAAAAACAACATAAAAACTTTCAATGGTAAGTCCTCCACTTATCCACAATGTAGAGGCAAGGCTGTAGATTAGAGATAAGTGAACATAAATAACTGACAATTAATATTTAGGCAAGAGCAGGGTCCCACCCCCACTGCCCACCATAACCTGAACATCCACCTCCTGCACCCCTCCTGATAACCTCCCACCTCAAGGAACAAAGGAATCATCATCTAAAAAGATATATAAAATCCATAGCCTACAACGTAAATCAAACCGTGTTTAAGTGCCATTGCTATGGACAAAAAGCCATTCAAGATAATACATTTCAATAAGAATGTTATGCCAATGGGAAGCATTGGGGGAGCAGCCTGGCACCATAAATGTGTAACAGCCTTCTTAGCTGCCACTATATATGTTAAAATCATGGCTCTTGGGCTCAAACGTAGATTCCGAGAAGGTATGGATAATAGGACTATGAGTCAATACCACCCCTTCTCCCACCAACCCGGCAAGTTGTTCCTCGACTTGCTCCCAAAAGGCCAAAATGACTGAATAAAACCAAAAAATATGGGAGTGGGTAGCCACACTCTCCCCACAGACCCTCCAGCAACTACCAAATTCCACTGGGAGATATTCAATCAGTTACGATGGGGTATTGAAATACCTGCTATGGCACTTCCATTTGAATTCTCACCAATAGGGAGCATGAGAAGACTTCATGGGTGGCAGTGTATATTTTATCCAAGTATCAAAGGAAATATCAGTAGATAATTCCTTATTCCATGCATATAGGATGGATTGGGTAGTATAAGCTAGGTAGTCCCATAACCCTAATATAGTTGGTCTATCAAGTGGGGTCTAGAAAGGCCTTTAAGGGAATATCAAATTAGTTTTAAAAGAAGTGGCACTGGGTCCAGATGTCTACTTCTCCGGGGGGCCTTTATGAAGGAGAAAAGAACGGACGTGCAGATAACAAAAATGTTCACAATTTGTCAAATGATAAAGGGACTGCAGGTGAGTGAAGGGCACCACTCCGTGTGTGTCTAAAAACTGATAAATATATAGCAACCCCAACTGATGCCATTGATGAAAAGTGTGGTCAACACGTGCCAGTAGGAAATCCAATTCAGTAGCTAGCAATTTAACAAAATAAAATATTGGGGACAGGGAAGGGAGATCCTGCACCTTAAACCAGGAGCACAGTGTGTCTGTCGTACCAAATGTAAAATCAGTTTGATCCAGCTTGGTGGTGCTGAGGGTTGAGGCTCTGGATACCACACCTCATGCCACGCCGGCGACCTGGGTTCAGGAATGAGCTCGGGCCATTGGGGGTTGGCAGGGGAGGACTGGGATTGAGCATTCATAGACTGCTCTCCCAGTCCTGGGGTGGGCTGGGGAACTTCACCACGCTGTAGTGGCCCCTGGGGATGTTCACAGGCACTACTAGTGGTGGCGATACTGGAGGGGGACATCGGCACGCTGTGCCCAGAGGTCATTGCACGTCCACGTTCCAGTGGACCAATCAGGAGGAACATGGCTGGGCATGGCCATGCAGCTTGATGGCCGTGTTCCGAGCTACCTGGAGGACTTTGGCAGAATCCTGTCGGGGAGGGTCCGGAGCTGTCCTGGCTGGCTGAGGCAGAGGGGGAGCCCTCCAGCGGGATGGCAAGATAGCCATCCTGGATCCTCCTGGGTGCAGTTTGAGCTACCCAGTTCTCTGAGTGGGCAGAGCCGGCGGCTGGATGCCCCAAGCCGGTAGTGTGCCGCAGCAGGTGGAAGAAAGCATTACATGATAAAAAAATAAATAAAATCAGTTTGATCTGGAAGGGCAGTCAACCAGGCAAATAGAATCCTCTCCCCATCAGAAAGGTCATTAAGAACAAATTCAATATGTTTCCACAGCACTGTATATGAGGGGTTAAGCCACAATAACACTGTTCTCATGACCATTGCCCTACATATCCCATTAAATTTGGTACTGGGGAGCCAACTGGCCTACATAAAAATTAGGTCTTGTTCCAAGATATAAATTTGTAGGGGAATGGAATCATAGGGAGTGTCTGAAATAAATATAAAAGCCTAGGGATGATGTTCCTGTGAATAACCTCTATGTGGCACAAAAAGGATAGATGGAGACCAGCCCATTGAACAAACATTTCTCTTAAAAAAAGATAGAGGAAGGAAACATTTCAGTGATAATGAAACATACAGTATTATAAGTAATAATGAAACCAATCATTGGAGGCTTATGCATGTTCTGTATTAATGCTTATTCCTAGAGAGTTCATATTGAATTATGTATCCATGAAGTAAAAACAAGATAGTATTAAACCGTGATATCAAATATCAGCATGTAGTTATGCGTAGCTTTGTAAAAATGAATGTTTCTTTTTCCCATCCTTATGTCTTTATATTTTTCAACTCCCCCCCCCCACATGTTTTTAAACTATAGGGATGCACTTGGAACATTTCAACATATATATATATATATATATATATATATATATATATATATATATGTATATACACACACATATATATATTTAGATGTGCACATCATTTTTCTGCAGTTTGCATAAATTGGTCAGTTCCATATTTATTGTCAAACATTTAGTAATTTCACGTAAAACTTATAGGACCATGCATGATTAATCCTCAGTGTATGAGAAATGTTGCAAGAGATCTGTCAAAAGGTAATAAAATACTGTATATGTGGATAATGAGATGGAGTCTCATTCTGAGTTCTTTACAGCAAGTTCCCTTTCATGGAATTAAAAAAAAAATCCTGTGATTTTACAAAATTGTTTGGAATTTTTGTGAAATTGTGTTTTGATTATAACTCAGCCATTTCTACAGAAAGAGACCGGAACATTGGTTACTTGTTGTAAGGAGTCCTGATGGAATGCCAAATTTCCTGATAATTGATTGAATAATCTTTAACTTATAGGAGTTTAAAATCTGGACATTTATTTTATGCTAAATGTTCTGAAAATATTTCTCTGCTTCAAGCCGTCCCCACTTTGAAGCCAAATACCTGAATATGTGCATGTGTAAACATCTTGGGAGGCTCTTAAAATGGCTAAAGATGGAGGACTTAAGTACATTTTAAGTTAAAGGGGCTCATTATTTTACAATTTCATTATTTATGGAATTTTGTGAACATTTTCCAAAAATGTGGATGTTTGTAGCTCTGCTCCAACTGCAGGTGTATTCTTGAAATTAGCATGCATAACCAATGTCATTTGGTCCTGGAATTTAAAAAACTGGACAAATTTGACTCAACAGTTTAAAATGTACAGTGGAAAGACCACACATTTGTAATTGCTAAAATTTTCTCAAAAATTCACATTAGTGTAATGGGTAATGCCACCCAAATTTCATTAGTGGAATTTTATTTTCACGAGCATGCATCAACACTGCATCTAATAAACTGAGCCAAGTTTTTTTCAGTTTATTTGTTTGTTGTTTTGATTGCCGGGTAAGTGCACTAGACATGGAAATGCCTATTTTCCGTTATGACCCGGGAGAGTACAATTGAAACAGTCAACATACAATATTGTTCAGGACAAGCAGTACATACAAGAAACATTAGTCATAGCATCAATAGGAATTATACAGGGCAGATAAATGTAGCATACATTATAAAAACAACACAGAACAGAGATATTCAAATTTTAGGCAAACGTATACTCAACCAACAATACATATTAAACTAGAAAATACAGAGCGATAACCCAAAATAGTGGTTGAGGCAACCTAAGTGCTCAGGTAAAGCATTACAGGGAAAATCAGAAATTGAGTGGAAGCAGGCATCAACGAGTTCAAGGGGAACTGGGGCATGAAGGAGTTGAGGAGAAAAACAGAACTGTATTATACAGGGAAGGGTTAGATGAGGGGCTGTCAGAGTAGAAGTGCAGTGAGAGAGCAGTGGGGAAAACAGCCAGGGTTGTAGGGAGGAGGTTAGAAAGGCAGGGCAGAGAATGAGAGTAGGGGAGAAATCAAGTAGGATCGAAACAGTTGCAAGAGTCAGAGGTTGTAAAGTGCGCATGTAGCATCCTTTTGAAGCAGGCATGAGTTGTAGAGAGCCTGATCCCTACAGGTAGTGAGTTTCAGAACTGGGGTGCAGCATTTGAAAAGGCCCGGGTCCCCATGGTCGTTTTGCATCTAGGGACACCTAGAAGGGTTTGGTCCCCTAAACAAAGATTGTAGCAGGAGTTTGTCTGAGTCAGCATTTTAGCAAGAGTGAGGGAAAACCAGAATGAATTATGCCATCTATAAGGGACCCAAAGGAGAGAGAGAAAATGGTGGGCTAACAGAGAGGGCCAGTTCAGGTCACTGTAGAGCTGGCAGTGGTGAGTGAGGTGAGGAAAGGCTAAGGCATAGCAGCAAATGCTATTATAGGTGGCATAATATTTGAGAAGGCTAGTTTTGGTGGCTTCTGCATAGGTCACTGAGCCATAGGCAAGGGCTGGGGTAGAACACCATGAGCAATGGCAGTTCTAGCAATAGGGGTTAAGACATAACTGGTTTTATAGGCAATACCAAGTTTAGAGTTGACAGCTTTGCAAGTGTTGGTAATATGAAGGTGAAAATCTAGTGAGGGATCAAGTGTGATATCAAGATATCTGAAGAAACAGGAGCTACATTTTACAGCTGGAGTAAAGCGGGTCTCTGGGGAGAGACAGGTAAAGTGCTTCATAGTTTGGTGGTACTACTTTAGTGAGTATTTGAAATTGTACCAGGAGCAGGATACATTCGGGTGTGCAGCAGTAACTCTATTCCTGGTGCGCAGGGACTGCAGGGCTACTGGAGGAGCAGAATACAGGCTCCCAGTAACTAACAGACTATTCTCCACACAGTACATTGCCTTGCTGTCGTCTGATTTATTGGACTGTGGACTCAAGCACCTACGCATGAGTGAGGCTTTTTAATTTTAATTATTTAATTTCTTGTTGGCTGTAGTGGGGTACAGGAAGCAAGACATGCAGGTACTTCTGGGTTTTTCCCTTAAACAGAGCCCCACAGTGAGCGGGGTGAGTGTGCGCGGGGCCGTGCACGGAGATGCGTGCAGAGACACGTGTGTCTGCATGTGTCAGCTGGGTACCTGTGCCACTCCACCCAGTGGAATTAACTAAACACATAGATGGCATAAGTTGGTAAAATGAAGGAACAAGATAAGTTTTGGCTAAAAATCTCAGGAAATTGATGAGTATTTCAACCCCAGAGTAGGAGGGATGAGGGCATCTCCAGCATTGGGGAGGTCAACCAAGGCATTTGGTGCAAGAAGCATGGAAGTGTTTATTAGTTAATGCACGCAGCCTCACTAACAAACAGGATGAACTTGTTTATGCTATTAGGAGTCGAAAATATAGATCTGTGGGTTACAGTGACATGGTGGAAAAAGGAGGACACCTGGGGTAGACACATCCCAGGTTGTAATTTATATAGCAGAGAAAGTGGTAACACAAGAGGGGAGGTGTGGCACTTTATGTTGCTGATAACATCCCAGCTGTAAACATGGATACCTCTCATTGGGAATCTACGGAGGTCCTCTGGGTTATTATTTCCCCACCACATGATACCAACATTAATATTGTTGTTGTCTATAGGCCACCATCAACTCCCTTACTGAAGATAAACAACTTCTCGATTTCTTAAACAAGTTAAACCCAGTTGATAGAACTATTCTATTAGGGGATTTTAACCTCCCCGGGATTGATTGAACTGACCTAAGTGTTAAAACTTCCATAGAACAGCTTTTCATGGATTCATTTAATCTAGCCAGTTTGGACCACCTAGTGACAGAAAGTACCAGGGGAAACAACACTTCGGATTTTGTCTTGAGCAACATGACTGACAACATCTGTGACTGTAAGGTTTTAGCACCCCCTGGTTCTAGTGACCATTCTATGGTTAGTTTCTGGTATAGGGGTAACCTAAGTAAACCAATTGGCAACACCCTGGTTTATAACTATGGTAAAGCAGATTTTGACGGCATGAGAAGTGAGTTATCACTATGGGAGTGGGAAGTTGATATCAGCAATCGATCAGTTCATCAAATGTGAGAATTGTTACTAAGCAAAATTAATCACCTAGTAGAAAGTTATGTACCATCTAGGATGAAATACACTAGGGTCGGTAAGGGTTCCCCACCTTGGATGACATATAGGGTCAGGAAAGCTATAAAAAATTAAAACAAATCCTTTATCAAAGCTAAAAAAGTAATAGTCAGCATTGCTGGGAAAACTATAAAAGCACCTAAAGGAGTCCAAAAAACCAATCAACAAAGCAAAAAAACCCCTTGTAAACTCATATTACCTACCAGAGTAAAAGACAATTATAAATCCTTGTATTCCTATGTTAATAAGAAAAAAGGTGGTAACAAGGATTTAGGGCCTCTTAAAAACAGTGATGGGACCCTTATTACAGTAAATTGGGACATGGCTCAGCACCATAACAGTTATTTTTCATCTGTCTTTAATATTAAAACCAAAAAAGCAAAAGAGCATTTAAGTAGTAAGGACGGCCGCTAGCTACAGTTACAAGAATCAGACATCAGGGACAGATTAAAAAAGCTAGATCAAAATAAGTCTCATGGGCCAGATGGGCTGCACCTAGCGCTATAAAAGAGCTGGCAGGGTCCCTGGCGCCCCCTTGACCTTTCTATTTCAAGAATCCATCAGCCAGGGGGAGGTCTTGGGGGTTTGGTGACAGGCTAATGTGGTGCCAGTTTACAAGAAAGGTTCTAGACAGGAGGTTGGAAATTATAGACCAGTCAGTTTGACAACAGTGCTGGGAAAGTTCTGGAGGGAGTTATCAAGGAGCACATCACTGAGTATGTACATACATCAGGAAATATTGACCAGACACAGCATAGGTTTATCAAGGGGCGATCATGGCAGACAAATCTTTTAGATTTTTATGGTAGGGTCAGTAAAGCCCTTGATGACAGAAATTTGGTGCATGTTATCTTCCTGGACTTTGTTAAGGCATTTGACAAGGTACTGCATGGAGAATTAATAGATGCCTTAATAGACCATGGGATCTCAGGGAACTTGTCACATTGGACAGAGGCATGGCTGTCAAACAGGACACAGAGAGTGTGCATTAAAGGGGGCTACTTCGAATGGGTGGAGGTGACTAGCGGGGTTTTACAGGGGTCCATATTGGGGCCATGCTTATTTATATATTGCATCCATGAATACTGAATTGGGGGTTTGGCACTCCAAATTTGCTGATGACACTAGAGTAGGTTTAGTAGTCAATAAAAAAAGAGGACGCTGAAACCTAGCAATCTGCCCTTAGAGAACTGGAACAATTGGCAATAAAAAATAGATCGACCTTCAATACGGATAAGTGCACAGTGATGCACCTGGGAACAGATAACCAGATGTTCAAATATGCACTTGGGGGGTTGATCTTAAACCAGTAATGGATGAGAGGGATCTGGGGATTATAAAACTATGACAGAATTTAAGACAAAACTAGATAGTTACTTGATTTCAAACAACATAACTGGGTATAACTAGCATAACCAGCAAGCTATAATGGACCAATCGGTCTTCATAGAGCTTGTAAACATCTATGTAATTTATATATTTTCCAGGGGGAAACTCACCTCTGAGGCTGGAAGATTGAAAGCTTGTGGATTCTAGCCCCACACAAGGAATGTGGGATAAATCCCAATAATGTCACTGTAGTGCATCATGAGGGAGGTGCTGTCTTTTGAGTGAGATGTTAAACCAAGGTCATATCTGTCTGTTCTGGTGGTTGTTCAGGTGGATGTTAAAGATGCCATGGCACTTCTTGAAAAGGGTAGGGGAATTTCCCTGGTATCCCGGCAAAATTTCTCCCCTTCCACTAAAATACCACCAACAGCTTAATCTCGTTCTGTAAGTCAGTTGCACCTGTATCTTCCCTCTCCCAGTGGGACAAGGCTAAAAATAAGCAGAACCTCTTAGTCCTCCTTTCCTGGTCAACAATAAATAAATAAATTATGTTAGATTGCCACAGCAGCAGTTATTCCTCTCTAAGTCACTGGTCCTGGATGCAGCGCTGCCACATGGGACAGAAGCCATTGTAGGAAAAAGAAGAGTAATAAAATATTCAAACATGAGGGCCTCCAGGGGCTATAAAGCTAGCAGGCAAATTTAGAATAATTCCCAATAACAGACAAAGAGAAGAATGCACTAGTACTGTACACACAAATCAAAACACTCTCCACAACATGTGTTTTTGCAAATTTTGAGTAGTTTTCCTTTAAAAAGGGAGCCACCTACTCCTTTACCTGTGAGACAGGCATAGTTGGAAGTCATCGTTCTTGGTGCCCCAGCCCTTTTCTTCCTTCATTGGGTCTGCTGAGTTCCATTAAGTTATGGACATCCAAGTGCATCAGGCTGTCCAGCTAGTCAATGTTGCTGAGTATGATTCTTATAAGACCTGCTTTCAAGTCAGAATTGTTGCTACTCTGTGCTTTCTTGCTCCAACTGGAGGTCTACTATTCCCTTAGTGAACCCATGCATATAACGTCTGCTACTAGTGGCCCCCACAATAGATGCCTTCCCAACCCCTATCCTTTAGTTTAAATCCCCATGACTGCCCTGTTCCTTGATGTGATAAGTATCCCCTCACTTCTCATACAACTACAGCCCATCTTAAGCATTCAGGCATATCTTGCCACAGAATGCCCACTAGCTAGCCAGAAAAAATGACCCTCCCTCTTTAAACACAATATTAATGAAATATAAAGTTAGTTTGTCTAATTTCTCTGCCTCTGGCATTGATGTGACCATCCTATCTGCTTCTGACATTGAGGTGGCCCACTCCCTATTCTATTCCAAATTTTCCTTTGGCTGGGACAAGCTCACCTCCTTGAAAGTACAGGGTTAAATATTTCTGCCACCCCTGTATTACTCCTGAACTCATTGATCAGAGGTAAGTCCTCTGATCGTGCAAGGGTCCGTTACAAATTATCTTGTTCCCTGTCTGATCTTCCCTTCTACAGAGTGCTTAAAAAGTCTTGTTCAAAAGTTAGCCATGATGTCAAATCCCTCTAGTTTAAGGTCAACCTCCTGAATAACCTTAACTTTCCAGCCAAATTCTGGAAGGTGATTTACTCCCTTTTTGACTCCCCCCCCCATTCTGCTCCCACAGTCCTTGTGGTTAATGGTTCACCTGTCTCTGACCTTTCCTTTGTAGCTGCTCACTTCAGTTAGTTTTTCACTACTTGTGCTGACTTTTCCTCCTCACCCCCTAGCTTTTCTCTCTCCCCCCTGCTCCATCCTCCTCCTCCTCTCCATTCCACCCCCTCCTGTTACAACACAGGAAACCTTGCCTGCCCTTTCCTCTCTCAACCTGTCTAAATCTAGCCCCAATGGGCTGATCCTAATCTCCACCTCTCAGCCCTTGCCATTGCCTCCTGCTTACCTCCTCAGCCTCTCCTTCTCCCTCTCCCTCTATGCTGTTATTCAGTCATGGAAGATTGCTAAAGTTCTTCCTTTTCATAAAGAAGGTGACCCCTCTTCCCCTGGCAACTTCCATCCTAGCTCTCTCTTCCCCTCTCTTGAAAAGCTGCAAGAGAAACATATCTACTCTAGGTTTGCTGACTTCCTCTACTCATCTAACTTCTTTTCCCCTTTTCAGTCTTTTTTTTTGGAAGCACCACTCCACTGTCTCCTCCCTGCTGCATGTCACTGACTTCATTCTTACTGGGATAGATCGGGGCATATCACGGCCATTTTCATTGATCTGGCCAGTGCCTTTGACTTGGTGGCCCATCCACTCCTCCTGGACAAGCTGAGCTCTACCAACCTCGCAGCTCCCATTATTAAATGGTTCTGTTCCTACCTTGTGGGCTGTCAACAGTCGGTACAGGTCGGAGGCATCTTGTCACCTCCCCTACCCATCTAGGCTGGGGTTCCACATGGATCCATATTGGGTCTCATCCTCTTCTCAATTTTCCTGAATGACCTCCTCTCTGCCTGTGCTAACTCACATATTCACATGTACGTAGGTACCACACTTAAATACATCTCTGGCCCTTTGACCGTAGTGGTGGAAGACTTGTTCCAGCAAGACTTCCACAATACCCTGTGCTGGTTCCACTCCAACCAGCTCCAGGTCAACACTAAGAAAACAGTGTCTCCCTCTATCTGCAGTGGCTGACTATGGATCACACTCATTTGACCTGTATGGCAGACAGGCAAGACTCTTTACAACAAAGCCAGATGGTAATTGCAGTCCTTTAGAGCCACTGGGCTCAATTTTTA
The DNA here is from genome assembly GCA_016271365.2 of Neoceratodus forsteri. NCBI lineage: Eukaryota > Metazoa > Chordata > Ceratodontiformes > Ceratodontidae > Neoceratodus > Neoceratodus forsteri. The sequence continues at coordinate 442,759,776 of CM057453.1, forward strand.
AAAAGTAGTGCAGGGCTTACATCAAGTCCTGTGTCAAACCCATTGTTTGGTACAGCTGCATCAAACAACTGTGCAGCAACTACATCTGATTTTAGTACCTTGGGCATAGTTGTGACACTTTCCTCACTTCACGGCAGCTTACACCAAATTTTTGATGTAAGCACTGCAAAAATGGTTCCCTGAGTGCCACAAGTTAGACCAGGGGGTAGCTGATCTAACTTGTGGCACTTGGCACATGGGAGTGAAAATCCTGATTGGTGCTAGGAGAATGCTGCAAGCCCCATGTGCTGTAGGAATGGTGCACCAGGGGCTTGCGGAAGTCGCAGGGCCTTTGAAAACTGAGCTCCACTGTGTCTAGTGTCAGGTGTGAAAAATGAAAGTAAAATTCAGATGGATCTGTGAATTGCAGAAATGCATTGCTTAAGTACAGATATGGCATGAGACCTCTCACCTACCTCAAATGGACCAGGTGCCCAGAGGCTTTGCTCAGAGAAGCTTCATCAGTGGGCAGGAACCCGGCAGGAGGACAACCCTTTAGTACCAAGCCATTGTAGTAGCCAACCAGTCAGTTGAGACATGGTCATGCCAGAATACAATTTGAGTTGGGGTTAGTTGGCACTGGGGGATCCAAACAAGCACATAACTACTGTAACATGAAATTACAAAAATTTACAAAACAACATCTAGTTCGTACAAAAACACTTGATTTTTAAAATCAAATAGGGTTGTCAAAAGCTGATGTTGTAAAAATTAAACAGTAGGATACAAACCACCAATGACAATATTTCTTGTAACAAGATTAGATACTGCAAAAAAAAATGCAAACTGGCTGGTATTATCTAACCATAAACTGTCCTGTAAACACATTGATACCTGACATTTGGTTAGGATATAAGTGCTGTTGAAGATAGAGGAGGTAAAGCAGGAAAGGCAAATTGAATCAGACAGATAAAGTGGGAGAAAGAGAATACACCTGTCATGAGGTCATGAGACTTAGCAATGAACTCTTGGCAAGTAATGATAAAGTGAATGTGGTGGTCAGAATATATAAGGACAATTTCTCACTTCTGGAGTTGTCTTGTCTATGGGACAGGTAGTCCAGGATGTTGAGAACTGAGGAATTAATTCAATGGAGAACCAAGCTTATTGAGAGTCTGAGGGTGTCATGGTTGTTTTGATTTACCCAAATTCTGATGTGGTCTGTTTTGGGGATAAAGCTCCTAATATTCATGTGGAAAAATCTGAGATCTTTAATTAGGTTAGGAAAGCTGCCTATCAAGATGGATGCAGAGCCAAGATTAACCTCCATGTCACCTCCAAGAAGTAAAAGCACCAGCAGCAACAGACTGCCTTTGGGGGGCTTTCTTGAGAGAGTGATGGTTGGGATGCAAGGAAGGGGGAGCAATACATTAAAGGAAAACTAGACCCTCATATCTTGTAAATGTTATTTGTTTCCATGTCAACAACCAACTCTTTCTCTGTAGCTATTGAGATATGAGTTTTTACTTTACTTTATCTTCTCTGTTCATGCCATTCCCCTGTAACTATCCTGGAGGTCTCCATTTTATGGTTGTTAAAATCTCACTGTCCATGAGAGCTGCATTAGCAAAAGAGAAGATGATGTCACAGCAGCCATTTATACAATGTATCTCTATGCCGCAAGTACAAATATCCTGAAAAAAACTCTCTGGAACCTCACAAATTGAATGCAATTTATTGGAACCCCCGCGTTACAACTCAGACAGTTTGCAAACCTAAATGAAAGTAAATGTGGTATTTCACAACTTGTTGCAAATTGTTTTGTTGAACTCTAAGCAGATAGGCATACTGTGGAGTATAAAGGGTGCTTACACATCATGTTCTCATATGCTAATACAGCTCTCAGGGACAATGAGATTTCAAAAAACAGAAAATGGAAACTCCAAAGATAGTTACGGGGACTAGTAAGAAGAGTAAAAATAAACTAAAGCAGTCAGATATAATCCTAACAGCATCATGAAAAGAGTTGTCTGTTGACATAGAAACAAATACAATTTACAAGATATGCAGGTGTAGTTTTACTTTAAGTCTCATTATAGACTCTGTATGCAGGCAGCTGTCAAGATGAAGGGCTGAGTATATATCTGAACAGTGAGGAATATGGTCAAGCTGGGAGGAACTAGACAGAAAGTAGAGGAAAAGGAGGAATGAAAAGTAGACAGCAGAGAACCAGGTAAGTTGTTATATATGGTTATATAAAGTTTCCTTTTTCCCTGTTTCACTGAATTCATATCTGTTTTCCAGTTCTGTAGCTTCCAAACACAATTACATTAGTAGGGAAGAACTAACATTGAGGCAAAGGTCAGGAAGCATAGGAAAACAAGGAGCAGTTATAAATTCACAAGTAGCATTTTATTATCAGTAACAGCAAAATAAAAAAATAAAGTTGCACAAGATAGCTCTTAACAAAGGCAATACAAACAAAGAAAACAAAGTCCTTCATCTGAGGGTATCTCTAATTCTAAATTTCAATCTCTCTCTCTCACACCCAACAAAAGATTGCTTTCTTTTTATAAGAAGTCTTTGCCTGACAATTTTTGCATCCTTAGCTCATTAAAAGACATCCTTTTTCTTGCAAAATGTGTCAGAGTTCTTGTTAGTTTCTTTCCTGAGCAGGCTTTCAAATAGAACACTGTGTCCCAAAATTGATCTCCTGTTGACAACTCTGCAAATGAGCTTGTGGAGGCCAAACTGCATCTCAAGGTTTACCCCTTGAGTTCCAAACAACGTTTTACAATCATTTCAATAATTAAGCAATAAGGCATTATAGAGGGTGTGTTATGATGGGATAACAGCCTACCTCGGGGTGGGTTGAAGCATGAGGCATAGCAGTGTTTCCCACCACCGAAGGCGCGTTAGCCCACCATAACACACCCCTAAATGCCTTATGCGAATATAAAATAGGTAATTTTTAGTAAAGTTTATGCATTTTTAAACATAATACTTTCAGCTGGGTCATTGTGCTGGGATAATGGAGCAGCTGAAAGCAGCTCTCGGCCAATCAGAATTCAGCATTCTTTCTACCCATTTCATAATGCAACTATATACATTTTTAAACCACAGAACCCAGTTTCACATAAAGATCCACATATATTTTTATAACCACAGATAAGCAAGGGGGAAGAAAAAATAGAAACAGCAAGTGGAATCAAGGAGACAGCAGAAAGGGAAGAATCATGAGACTGTCAGAATGATCACTTCCTAGGTCTCACAAAAACTGATTGCACAATCAGACAGAAAAGGAGAAGATAGAGGAGAGATCCTTGCTTTTAACTCTTTCTGCATAACACATGGAACAGGTCTTATTCAACCCTGTCACAAGAACCTCATCTTAGTGTCAAACTTTTAATTTAATGTCTTTCATCCCATAAGGGTAAGAAGAGATGTACCCATAAATACATCCAAGACATCCACTGATATTATACTCATTTTAGAATGGAGCCAAAATCTGAGGCAAAAAAGCTGTATTTTTTATTTTTATTTATTTATTCATTCTCAGATTACAATACCTTTGAGCACATAACAGCTCTTTTACAAAGGTTCCACGTCAGTGGGAAGGGTGACAGACATACAACGGATGGTATTACATAAAATTTTGACAAGAAAGTATTTAAAATGACATTAACATTGCAACTAAAATTAAAACTATGAATCAGTAGGAAATCAAAAATAACCTAATAAAAGGAGGCACCCCAAGGTGCTTTGTCAAATAGGTATAGGTAGATTTGGGTGAACAAAAGTTCAGGTAAGTGAAGATAAATAGTGGAAAGAAGGTGGAGGGCGAGAGGGGTGAGGTGAAAGAAGGACCAGGGAAGGAGGCAGGAAATAGGGTAGAGTGGTTAGGGTGAAAGTGGTCATTTGCAGAGAAAGGGGAGAAGTAAGTACACAAGGATGTGTCAATCTCAAGCGGCACCTTGCCCAGCTCGACTGGTCCCCAATCACCCGTGCACCAGACATAGATACTACCTTAACCTACCTCACCAGTGCCTTCAGCAAGGCCTGTGACCTATTTGCTCCCATCACCATATCTCGCTCAAAAAGATGGGCTGCTGCATGGATTTCCCCAACACTGATCCAGCAACTAATACAGAGGAACAATCTATGGCACATTGCAGTCGAGTCCGGCAGTATGGTGGATAGGCAAGCCTATAGAACAGCCCGTAACCAATGCACCTGGGCAATTAAACAAGCAAAAGCCAGACACTATCAGGTAGCTCTAACATCTTCCTGGGGCTCAGCCAGAGCTTTCTGGGATAATATAAAAGAACTGAATTGGAATACCCGCTCCCCCCCAGATCGTTATCAATGGGGCAGTTACTACGGACCAAACGTGCATTGCAGACTGCCCAAACAAAACTTTCTCTGACCTAAGTGTGGTTCTTCCTGCCCAATTCTTTGACCCCATCCCCCCATATATCCACACCACTACCTCCCAGCCCCTATTCCACTTCAGGACAATCTCACCCTGTGACGCCAAACCTTTCCTCCTAAAAGCCCTCACCTCCCACAACCCGAGCGGTGACCCCCTTGACTCCAGGATACTCTGCCTCACACTGGATGTCATGCTAATCCCCCTCACAGATGTCCTCAACTGATCCCTATGCCTTGGTCAATTCCCAGATGCATGGAAACAGGCTGAAATCACCCCTATCCATAAGTCCGGAGACCAAACACTACCAAATAACTACAGGCCCATCTCCATCCCCCCCCGCCAAAAGCCCTGGAGAAAATAGTATCCACGCAGCTCATGGACTACCTATCTAAATATGACATACTATGCCCTGAGCAACATGGTTTCTGCCCAGGTCACAGCACCTCCACAGCCTTCCTGGAATTCTCCCACCAAATCCACACTGTGCTTGATGCTGGGAAACTTTCAGGTGCAGTATTCATCGACCTATCTAAGGCCTTTGACACTGTGTGTCACCCTCTACTGCTAAACTCCCTTAGCCGACTGGATTTCTCACCTGGCCCTCTGAACTGGTTCTCAAGCTACCAACAGAATAGATCCCAAAGGGTCAAGCTGAATGGGACCTTGTCTACAAACCTACCAGTACGCTCTGGGGTCCCTCAAGGCTCCATCCTTGGGCCTGCCCTTTTCAGTCTCTTCCTAAACACCCTCCCTAGCTCCTGCACTGATAAAATACTTCTTTACGCTGATGACGCTGTCATCATCTCATCACATTCGGACCCACTCTCGGTCCGAAGCACCCTGCAACGCACCTTCAGCCAAGCAGAAAAATGGTTCATCAGCCATCGGCTAGTCCTAAACCTGAAAAAAATGAAATCGATGCTTTTTGCACACCGACAAAACAGCGCCAGTGACTCTCCCCTTTTCATTACCCCCAGCACACTCCACCCCCTTGAACAGGTAGCAACCTACAAGTACCTGGGCATCACTTTAGACTCAGGCTTTACCTTCCACACACATTTAAAAGCTCTGTCATCGGCCATGAACTCCAGGATTGGTCTCCTCTATCGCCACAAAGACTGCCTCCCTGAATTTGCCTTAAAACTGGCCATCACCTCGTCTGTGTTGTCTCTGGCAGACTATGGACTCCTGACCTATGCAGCTGCAGACCCTACTGCCCTTACTAAAGTCCAGACCTCTAATAACAAAGCCTGCAGGCTCCTGACTGGTGCCCATAGCAGAACCCACACATGTCTACTATACTCTGCCTTGAACATACTCACCTTTGAGGAACGGCTGAAATACCACACCTGCCTGCTGGCAAAAAAGACCCTATCTGGGCTATGCCCTCCAGGGGTCACTACATCCCTGCAACAGGCCACCCGGCCGGCACTCACCCATAATTCCACTAAAGCCACCTTCCTAGTAGCTAGAGCCAGGACTTCACTCTGCCAAAGATCCTTTCACCATAGAGCACCTGTCTGGTATAACTCTCTCCCTGTGATCATCACAGACATTTCCAGAATTGGCCAGTTCAAAATAGCCCTTTGAAAATACATTGTTGATAATCAGAGCTGCAACTGCCAATAATCAGAGCTGTATTCTGTCCCAAATAGTACCTCCCAAAGTACCCTGGGATCTCACAGACTACTAAGCACTGGTCTCTATTGCAGAGTATGATTATGCCTTGTATAGTTAAAACAACTTGTGTTTGCTTATTTATGCCTGTATCTCATTTGCATTGTTACCATTGTCTAAACTTCACATGATTGTTTGTCCACCCTCCCTGTGATGAGGTACCTTTGTAAACGAGTCTCTGACTCAAAGGTTGTAAAACTGATTATCCGAAATAAATAAATAAATAAAATACTGCTGAGGTAGTGTCATGTCAGTTGAAACAGTCACAGGAACTGTTAGCTGTAAGATGCTGATGAAGAGTGCCTTTAAATGGTACCAATTTTGGTAAGGAAGACATATCACTGGGCAGCGCATTAAACCATAGTAGTGCTCTCTCTATATGCAAACGATTATTGCCCTTGTGTAGTTCGGCTTCTTAGGACAGAGAAGAGTTGATTGACTGAGCTACATGTGTGTTGGCAGCTGCAAGAGGTGTTGAGTAAGTTTGTAACATCAGAAGGCAGGAGCCCGAGAAGTGCCTTTTTAGTTAGCAAGCAGGTTTGATAGTGAATCCTCCCATTTAGCTGAAGTCAACCTGTTTGCACATACAGTTCACATGTGTGGGTAAGATGTACTGCTCCAGTAAGAAGTCGGCATGCTTTATTGAGAGCCACTGATACAGAAAAATAGCAAGAGGTAGACCATATTCAGTTCACTTTCTTTTAGACCATACCGTTTTGGATTCACAAACCTCCAATATAGCCATCCAATTTTGCAAATTTTATTAAAGAATACAGTACCATGGCCAGCCCACCAGCTCAGTGGCAGTGCTGCCACCTTCAACACAGATGACGTGTTTTCAGGAGTGAACCTAGGGCTGTCAGAAGACTGGCCGAGGGAAGAAGTTTGAGCATCCAATGGACTGCTTGTCTTTCCAGAAAGAGAGGTGCATGGCAGCACACTGAGCCCTAGCAATGGTTGGGGGTTGGTGAGCCTGGGACCAGTACTACAGTGGGGGGTGAAGGTTGAGGACATCTACACGTTGGGTACAGAAGGGTGCTTGCTCATGTGCTAAGGTCTTTGCATGGACAGTCTCACCAAGGGGGAAACCACAACAGAGCAGAAAATTCCTTGGACAACGAGCAGTGCACGAAGTCCAGGATCCTCGTGGGGACCCAGCAGACCAATGTGAGATAACTTCTCTAGCTGACATCCAAGGAGCAAAAACAGAGTCTTTAAAAAAAAATACAGTACCACAATAAAAGTTTTCAGTTTCCTTATCCTTCACACTCAAGACACAATTAAAATTCCCACCTAAGCCAGCTTCTTGGTGCTGGGCAACAGGGGATCACCTGGCACGCTGGTGAACCGGGTTCATGTCTGAGCCCAGGACATCAGGAGCAGAGGCTGGCAGGGAGGGTTTCAGAGTGTCCTCTGGATGCTCTCCTCCTGTGGGGGTGGTGAGGAAGCACCCTTGTGGCCGAACTCGGCATCACGCTTTGAGATGTGGGTGACCACACGTCGCATGCATGAGAAGCAAGGAAGACACGGCGTGCTTCCTAGTGGGTGGGGGGAAGAAACATAAGAAAAATGGCCACCCATGCCAACTAGATGATGGCAGCCCTTCTCCCCTTGCCAGGAAGCCAGAAAGCCCCCAAGCTGCACCTTGCCAACTGAGGCAGAAGCGAGGAAGAGCCTACGTGGCACTTCGATCTCCCCTGCCTGATGCCCCCACAGGTATGGGGGTCTCCCCTGGTGAAGGGATACACCGGATCAGTCAGGATGGTATGAAAAGGGTGTGGCAGATGGTGGAATGGGAGAGCAGTTGAGGGAATTACTTGGTTGCCCGAAGGAGTGGGTGGCTGGGTAGCACTATATCATTTAAGAATATTCACAACTGCATTCACAAAAGTCATAATTTGTAAATGGCTTACATCCTTGCTCCAATCCTGCAAGACTGGATACAGCAATGTAAATGAATGACAGACATGGAGAAGCTGATTCATAATTTCCGAATGCAGGCAGGGTTGTAAATAAATCTGATTGATTGATTGATATCTAGAATACTAGGTAACAGAATTGTCTTTGAGTTTTAGCTTTCTAACCCTAATCTTGACCTCTAATTACTACTACTCACACTCTACTCTGAGTAGACTAGTGGTGCCTGGACCCCATTTCCCTAATTTTTTTCTCCTTTGCCTCCTCCAGGTCATTAGGGGACAGGAGCGTGGCCCTTATGATGAAGCTGCTTGGCTCCTGCTTTGCAATCGGGGTGGAGCTTCCTCTAATGCTTGCATGTGTTGACCTCTTAGTGGTCCCAGCTGCTCGCTGCACCCCACAATGTTACGTAGCTGAGTCCTCTTTTACTCACTCAAACCTCTGTCTGGGGAAAACAACCCTTCCTTGCAGCCACATGTACCTGAGCTTCATCAGTCCTGCTCATATATCATGTTCTCTACTCCTTGTATTTCTTCTCGGAGGTGCTCTCAACTTAAATGGTACCAGGAAATCTGGCTTTACCTATTACAGATTTGTTTGGATGGAGATATTGAGTCAAACCCAGGTCCTCCATTTGTAGCTTTGTCTCAGAATACCCCCTCATGTTTTTTTTCAAAGGGTCTCAGAATCACACGTATGAATATTCACAGCCTCACCATTAATTATGCCAATTTGGAAGCCTGGATTGCCAACTACTCCCCAGAATTACTTAGCCTCACGGAGACCTGGCTCAGACCTAAAATAGCAGATTCCCTGTGTGCACTAAAAGGTTACAGGTTCTTGCGGGATGATCACTCCACATCTTACCGTGGTGGTGGCATTGCATTGTACTTTAAAGAGCATCTCACAATCAACTTCTCTCCAGACCAACCCCCGAACAGCTGTGAGTTACTGCACGCCATGCTCCTTCTGGGAAATGCCAAGAAATTGAGCATTGTCTATGGCTATGACTCTCCAAGGAATGAATTGAAAGGATTGACTGAGGTCATTCAGTACCTTGCATTGCGGAAGGGGAAGTCAGAATTAGCCCTCATCAGGGATTTTAACCTTGATTGGTTTGGGTGCAATACTGGTTCATAGGAGGAAGTCCTAGGCAAGTTCCATCTTTAAAATGATAACAAGTTTGACCAGAACTGCAGCCAATATTAACCATCAATACCTTGTAGACTGGATCCTCACGAACAGGAAGGATAGGATAACAAATGCCAGAACGCTGCCCAATGCTATCGGCGACCATGCGCCTGTCTTTTGTATATGGAGTGCTCGCTCTCATAAACCTCCTCCCAAAGAATTCCAGTTCCGAGACTTCTCTAGCCTAGACTATGGATCCTTGGCTCAGGCTGCCCAACTCCTTGACTGGTCCCCACTCTATCATACCACTGACGTAGATAAAGCATTCAACTTCCTACGTGCACCCCTTTTTAGCCTCCAAGATGCATTTGTTCCCCTCATGAAATAGCATCTCAGAGGCTCCCTGCCCAGATGGATAAACAGTCAACTACTTACACTAATGAAAATGAGGGATAAAGCATGGTCCAATGCTAAATGCACCCAGGATCACTCAGACTGGGCTGCATACAGACAGCTCAGGAAGGAATGCAGGAAAGCTATCCGTAATGCTAAAAGTGCCTATTGCCAACAGCGCCTTTGTTCATCTACTCATGACCCCCAAAGTTTTTGGAACCACGTGAAATCCTGCATGGGACAAGGTACTAATTTATCTATAACTGACATTACCCTGGATGGTTCCAACTGCAATAACTTAGTTACCATTGCTAATGTCCTAAATGCTCACTTCTCAGATATATCCCATCTCTCCTACCAGTTTGACCACGATTCAACCTCTCCCGTGGACCCCCTGTCCCAAAGCTCCCCATGCCTTGACACCAAGTCATTCACCAAAAAGGAAGTTTTTCAACTTCTCATATCCATCCCCGACTGTGGCTCTGCTGACTCGGATGGGCACCTACCGAGGTTTCTTAAGTTGGCCACCCCTCTCATAGTGGCCCCCATCACAAGACTGTTCAATTTGTCCTTTGCTTCAAAGTCTGTGTGAGCACTCCGGAAAACTGCTCGGGTCATTCCTGTACACAAAAAAGTGACACCAGATGTATGGATAATTATTGGCCCATTGCAATTCTCTCCACCCTCAACAAACTTCTCGAGAAAATTGTCACCTCTCAGGTTACAGGCTTCCTGCAACAAACCCAACAGATTACTCTGTGCCAACATAGTTTCAGGAGTGGCCACAGTACTACTACAGCACTCTTAAAACTGACTAATGACATCAGAACAGCTATGGAGAAGGGGATGCTCATGACAGCGATATTCATAGACTTAACCAAGGCATTCGACCTCGTAGATCACACCCTGCTGCTAGAGGAACTGCTTGCTTTGAACTTCTTGTCTCCTGCGCTGTCTTGGTTGAAAAGTTACATATCTGGTAGATGGCAATTTGTCAAAATAGTGGTGCCAAATCAGGTCTTGCCTCCATCGAGGTCAGAGTTCTTCAGGGGTCCATCCTTGGGCCGCTACTATTTTCTCTGTTTGTCAACATCCTGCCCAAATCTCTTAGCTCCTGTGAAGCCCTTATGTATGTGGATGACATGGTCCTCTGCACCAGTGCTGCCAACATCACTGACATCAACAACAAATTCAACCTGGATTTTGCCACCATCCAAACATGGATATCCTGCAACAGGCTCCTTCTCAACATGAAAAATACAGTCACCATGCTCTTTGGCTCAGCCCCCAGACTCAGAGCCTGCCCTTCTATGCTTACTATAAGGGGGCCTGGAGGCTCCTGTCTTGACATGGTGGACTCTTTCAAGTATCTGGGCATCACTCTCAATCCATCTTTTGACTTCAACCTTCATATTTCAACTGTTTGCCAATCTGTTCACATTAAACTTGGCATCACATATAAGACTTGCCACAACCTTACGTTCGATGGGAGACTTGCCATCGCTCAGGGTGTACTAAGGCATGGCCTCACATACAGCCTGTTATCATATATGGATGCAAATAAAGTTGTTCTAAGCAAATGGGAGACCTTTTCTGATGACATCTGTAGTTTTGCTCTGTCTCAGCTAAGGCGGACCCACCACAATGCGCTCTATGCTGACCTTGGCTGTCTCTCCCCTCCCTCGTACCGGACATATACCACTGGTTGCACCATAGACAAAATAATCAGAGAAGGCCTTCCTGAGTCTATCACTTGCTGGTTCAAACCTTCCTTCCTCACCTACTTACTCCCTGCGCTCCATGGACTGCTCTCTACTGGATATCCCCAAATGCAACACTAGGATGGGTGAGAATGCCTTTGTGGTGTCCGGACCAGAACTCTCTCCCTAAGGAACTGAAACACACACAGTCCCACTATATCTTTAAAAATGGCCTCAAAAGTTACCTACAAATGCTCTTGCCCCTAAACTATATGGAGTACTGACCTGGTTCTTGTCTCTCCCCAAGGCCCCACTAGCAGTTCTGGGACTTCCCTATCCTAGCTCACTGCTCTTAGAACCAAGCTGCTGGCCACTTACCCTTGACTCCCCTATTAGTCCTCTGGGTAATTCTTCCCAGCCTCTGTTTCATGGTGCCCTCTGTACTTACATGTGTTATTTTTTTTCCTTACAGTGATGACTGCCTGTTGAATTACTTGTACTCTCTGGCCCGGATATTCAAACTGCGCCAAGCTGTGGTGCAAGCCTGGGTGCAGCTCAACTTGGTTGCGAAGGGTTGTGGCCTGGGCAATATTCAATGGAGCTGCGCTATGGTGCAGCAGCTTTGAATCTCGCACCCTGCCCATCCCCACTGTGCATGGCGCAGTGGCACTGCACCAGCGCAAGTGGCCAGAGTGAAGCATGGAGATGCACTCAGCGAGTGCCATTCGCCATGCACTGCACCTACGATATTCAAAGGGGACATGCAAATGGGGCCATAATTTATGCAAAATGTACATGGGGCCATTTGCATGTCATTACATTGCTTGCATCCATTAGCATGCAGGTGCGCAGATCCCTGATGACTTGCGCCTGGCGCCCTGCCAGGCAGCAGCCATTGGGGACTGACACCCCCTGCAGCCCAATCACGGGCATTTGTGTAAAAAACAAAATCCTCGTCTAATATCCCTGGTGGTCCAGTGGACTGAGTGCTGCCCGATAGCAGGCATCTGGTTAAATAACCCCCCCGTCCTATTTCCCTGGTGGTCCAGTGGACCACTATGTTCCCGATCATGGGCATTTGTCTACAAAAAAAAAAGCCTCGACTAATATCCCTGGTGGTTCAGTGGACCGCTATGTGCCCGATAGCGGAGCATCGTATAATAAACCCCGCCAATATCCTGGTGGTCAGTGGACAATCGCTGCCCGATCGCGGGCATCTGTATAAATCACCCCCACCAATATCCCTGGTGGTCCAGTGGACTGCACTCTGCCCGATCGCAGGCATCTGAAAAACATAAAAATTACCTATTACCCTGGTGGCTGACCCTCCCCACCCACCCACTGAGCCCGCCGCCCTGCTCCCTCCCGGGTCAGCCAGCGGGTGGCAACACCACCTGCCTGCTGCCCCTCTGCCCGCTGACTGACAGCGGTAGGGCTGCACACCATTGGTTCTGGCGAGCCAATGGGCGTGCAGCCCATACTGTACTATATAGTCCAGATATGTGAATGAATCATTTACATATCTGGAATGTGTAGTATGGTATGGGCTGCACGCCCATTGGTCACAACCCCACTGAGCTGTCAGTCAGCGGGCGCGCGGGCAGCAGGCGGGTGGGGTGCTGCCACCGCACCGCTGACCCGGGGAGCAGGGTGGTGGGGCTCAGTGGGTGGGTGGGGAGGGGGTACACGACCACCAGGGTAATAGGTTGTTTCTATGTTTTACAGATGCCCGAATGGGCAGAGTACGGTCCACTGGACCACCAGGATATTGGCGGGGGTGATTTACAGATGCCCGTAATCGGCAGCGACGGGCCCACTGGACCACCAGGGATATGGCGGGGGTTTATTATACCGATGCCCACGAGGCACAAGAGGTCCTCTGGACCACCAGAGATGACAAGCGAACTTTGTAGACAAATGCCCTTCAATCTGGAACATGGCGATCACTGGACCACCAGGGATATAGGACGGGGGGTTTATTAACCAGATGCCCGCGATTAGGCAACTTTTCGGTCCACTGGACCACCAGGGATATTGGAGGGGTTTATTTTAAGATGCCAGCGATGGGGCATGAGAGGCCGCCAGGTGCGCAGGAACTGGTGGCCACCATGTTGCGCCTCTGCAATGTGGCAGTTCACCTGTGGGTGGCCATCATTTCACCTTTTTTGGTTTAACTTTGTGCAGGCACAAGTAGGGGCTGGCGCATGCATGGCCTCCTGCACATCCCGGGCTGAATATCGGGCTATGCAGGTTATGCATGGGCACGCCCCCCCACCTGTGTCTGCATACATTACTAATGTGCTTCAGCGCATCGGGATTTGTGCGGTGCACTTTTCCCTTTTGAATATCGCGCCAGGGCGCATCAGTGGGTTGTGCATGGTGCAGCACTGTTGTGCCATGCGCAACTCTTTTGAATATCTGGGCCTCTGTGTATATTCATTCTATACCATGTGTTTATTGTGTACCCCACTGTTTTCTGTGCTGTATGCTGTCTGGAACTCCCCTGTCATAATATGTTGGGTTTATCTGTAACTCTCCTGGGTCATGCCTGAAAATAGACAATGTTGTTTGGTGCATTTACCCAGTCAACAAAAACTAAATAAATAAATAATTACCATTCCTGTCATATTTAGAAGACAAAGAGGGAGGGATTCCAGGTTCTTGAAAATTTACTGGGTTCCTGGCAGCCAGAGTCAGTCCTTATATTTACACATAGGCAGTCAGAGTCAAACAGGAATGAATCAGAGCTTTGATGGTGAGCCCGAGATACACATTAACACTACCAGTAACTAACTACCTTAATGAGCAATTACAATACCATGGGTCTCCTACTATGTTTTATAATGTCTGCTTTCTGTAATGTGTCAATGTTTTTCTTGTCCTTCTCCCACTCTGCTTTTACTTTTGTTCTTGCCACAGTGCAGATGTAGGTTGCAAAAATACATATTAAACTATATTGAGGAAATAACAGTAGTGATGTAATATCTGTTTTCCTACCAAATGTGACTAACAGATTCTAAACTTGAAAGTAATACAACGTGAGCAGAGTTCTAATTGTCTGTATTTAAGAAAACAAACTTGATAAACCTAACCATCAAGTTTTAAAGTTGAGACATCAGCCTCTCTTTACCCTCTGATCTCATTAGTTTAACTACTATGGGGCGAGGCAGTTCCCCCCTCATCAGGCCTGGTTCGAAAGAGCTGTGTGAATCCCATGTATATCCATTTTAATGTTCTCCAGGTTGGTTTCCAAGTAAGCTGCAGCAATGTTCCTAAAGGTATTAGGCAGTGTAGCATTGTTATCCCATGACTCAGACACCTCGACAACTCTTAATTTGTTTTCCGCCTGGCCCTTGTTTCAATGTCCAGAAGTTTTGCCTGGGACTCTTTTTGCAGATTATCCAGATGTTTTATTTGCCTTGCCATTAGGTTCTTTTAATCATCTGGGTGTGTGACTCTCTGCTGTGTGTCTGCCAGTTGTTTTTGTTTTATCCTAGGATTATCTGCAATAATAACATTAAAAAAATCCTGAAGTGTGTCCACTTTGGGTTCCAATTCCTTATTTATTTATTTGTTTATTTTATTTGAATTTTGTTAGCCCTGTATTCTGAAAATGCCCCTTTTCAGGAGTGACCTGGAGTTAATTACATTGGACAGTCATAATTCAACACATATAACAGCCATTGATATCATGATACAAACAGCAAACGTAAAACAGTGAAGTACAGATAAAGTTAACAAGTGATTTAAAATCGTTGTGACGTCAAGGCAAGTTCACAGGCTTGTCCAGTACATTGTCTTTAACAATACAATATTAAGAGAGTGCAACAGCAAAGTAGCAGCAGCACACAAACAATTTGGGCAAGACATAGGTTAGGGTCTAACCTGCACAAGATAAACTGGAGCATTCAGATCACATCCTGCTTTAGAAGTGTGGTGATTCTTGAAGCACTGCAGAATGGGTTCCTGACTCAGGGAGTCTTAGAACCCACCTGTGAGGGAGCAATCCATGATTTAGTGCTCTCAAATGGGGGGCATGTACAAGACATACAGGTCAAGGAGCCCCTGGGTAGGAGTGATCATAACACAGTGTGGTTCCAACTAGGTTAGGCCAAAGACCAAAGAGAAGGGTCTCAGAGGGGTCTCAGCAGGGACAAGTGCACTGGCTACCTACAAAACGTAGGCTCTTGAGGGAGGTTTTGAAGACAATGTGATTGGTACATGCCTGGATGTCAGCCGGAAGGTCATTTCCCTGTGTAGTAACCACAGAGGCAAATGATCTTTTGCCAGCAGCTGTTGCAGTTCAAAGGACAGTACAGAGCAATTGAGAGGAAGACTAGAGGAGCCCCCTGTGAGGTTTAAGCTCCAGGATGAAGGCAAGGTTTGGGGGGAGTGTAATATTTTATACACCCTTGCAGACCACAATGGTAGTGGAGGCGTCCTTTAAGGGAAGGACAGTTTAACATGGATAATGCCTTGCAATGGCGCTTCCTCTTTTTAACTCCAAACAGCAAACCAAGAGGCAATGTGATACAGGGTCATATGAAGAGAGACTGGGAGACTTCAATATGTATACCCTGGTGGAGCGAAGAGACGGGATACATGATAGAAGCCTACAAATATCTAACGGGCATAAATAGGTTACCGGAGGGAAGCATCTTTCAGAAAAGAAGATGTTGAGGAACAAGGGGGCATAATATGAGGCTGGAAGGAGGTAGACTAAGAGGTAACATCAGGAAGTATTTTTTCACAGAAAGGGCAGTGGATGCATGGAATAGACTCCCAGCGGAGGTGGTTGGGGTAAACATAGTCGGGGAATTCAAAAATACATGGGACAGGCAAGGGGAACCCTAGTGACAGGAGCAAGAAGGTAAAATCAGAGATCACGTAGGGTCTGCGGCCTTTGCAGTACGTAGGGAAAATGGGCAGACTGGATGGGCCTAGCAGTCCTTATCTGCCATCTGTTTCTATGTAGGGTCTTGAGCTCAGTATCTTTGAGGATAGGACAGTGACACCACAGAGGATGACAGGCAGTAAGATACTGTTGGCTATGGATACCCCAGATGCAGAAGTGAGGTATGGATTTAGCCAATATAGAAGCCCTAATTTTTGGTTTAGCAATTTGGTCACCCGGTCAGCATAAGGATTAAACTTGAGTTCCTGATCCACTAAAGTACTCAGGTGCTTAATAGAATCAACAGTCTCAATGGGACCACCCTAACTGAAAATATTTCTAGAAGTTCCCTCCTGTCAGAACTGAGACGGAGTGGTCCAAAGAGGACAGACTTTGTTTTTTGGCATTTAATAGTAGCTTATTGTCCTTGAACCAGGATTTCAATAGCTGGAAGTCAGCTATGAGGCCTGATTCAATTGATTCAAGGGCCGAGTGGCACCTGTATAGTACTGCATTAACCACATAAAGCAGGGCCTTGGCACTGCCACAACATTTGGGTGGGTCATTAAAAAACAGGGAGAACAACAGTGGGCCCAGGATAGAACTCCTGGGGAACCCCATCTGTGATTTCTCTCAGAGTGGACTGGCTACCTCCCCATTTAACCATCTGCTTACAGTCATTTAGATAGTTGCTGAACCAGGAACAGGACGTTTGATGAAGACTTAGCCCCTTGAGTTTATGCAGGAGAAATTAATGCGTAACTAAGTCAAATGCCTTGGTCAGGTCAATAAAGATAGTACCAATA
The DNA here is from genome assembly GCA_016271365.2 of Neoceratodus forsteri. Classification (NCBI taxonomy): domain Eukaryota; kingdom Metazoa; phylum Chordata; order Ceratodontiformes; family Ceratodontidae; genus Neoceratodus; species Neoceratodus forsteri. The sequence goes on from CM057453.1 coordinate 442,776,705, forward strand.
GTTTGCTCCCCCCCCCCCGGCATCAAGAAGGTCCATTGTGAGCCAAATGAGGGCTGTGTCCTTTCCATTGCTCTTCATAAGCAGAAACAGGTATGGGATGGGCTTCTAGTCCTTCGGGGAGCACCAGAACATGGGCTAGCAATAGTATCTTGGGATTTAGGATATAAGCAGACCCCAGATAGGGAGTTACTCTGACTACTGGATAATGACTACATTTATGGTCCACAAGAAATGTATGATCTACAAGGGAGTGCATTAGGAAGGGCTGGTTCCATATGATTATGGCGATTGTGGAAAGACGATCACTGTTAGGGTGAGTGTAAATAGTCGAAAATCTATTTCGGCAATGTACACTCGGCACAACAAAGGGCGCTGAGGACTTTCTTTTTTATGCGAGGGGTACTGTGCCCTCTTACTCCCTACTAAAGGATTCTCAACTCTGGGGGTGATGTTGGGTGTGAGCTTAATCAGAGAAAAAGTCTGCGCAACAAAGGAAACGATGCCCGGAACTGAACCAGCACTCTGCAAACCTATCCTGCCACCCACCCACCATGCCACAGGGCCAGCTTGGTAGCCCACCACCGCACTATGCCTCACAAACCCTCCCTCCCCTTCCGCTCCATCGCATGGCGTGCTTGCTCCCCCCCCCACATGCGTGTACATATAGCAACATCCCATCACTATATTAGTGGAACTCCCTCCCATCCAGTCGCCCTCCCTGCCAGGTAGCCCTGTGGACAAGCACCACAATTGAGTCACCCTTTTTGAAAGCTCTCAGTCGTGGTCACCATTGTCACGGGCTACCCAAGGGCTTCTATAGTCCCTTATGATAAGAAAGTCCCTTATGATAAATACAAGTAGTCCCCAGATAGGGAGTTACTAGGACCTCAAGACAAAGAACAGTATCTAAGCTGAGCTCAGTAAGTTAACATGAAGATAACAAAACTAGTTGATTAGATATGCCAACAGATAAACCTTGCATTCAAGTGGATCATAAATCTCAAAAGCAATGTTGCTAACCTTCAGCCTTGTAGCCTGGTGACACCTGATCAGCTAACAAGTGGAGAAGCAGCAAGTAAGCAGCTAATGCAATAACTGCATAGCAACGAAGGCAGGGAAACAGAGCAATGTAGTACCCTTTTAGTAACTAATGCAGCAGAACAAAGGTAATGCACATGTAACAGCTGGCATAGTATGGAAAGACTTACACTTGAGTCAGCGTCCAATGATGGTAGAAGAGGCAGGTCAGTCTCTATGGGTGGTAGCAAGATATTGAAGGTTGGTGAGGGGCAGCATGAATGGCTGCCAGCAGCCTCCCACAGCTGACTCCCAGGCAGACTCCCTTACATAGTCCTTTGTGCTGTGGTCCTTAGCGCTCCAGACTGCCATGGGTAGCTGCCTTTTGTGGACAGTACTGGCCATGCACTCTACTGATGGGTTGGGCTGTAGAGGTGGGGTAACTGCTGAGAGTCAGGTGCAGTCTCAAAGCAAGGCACAATGGCAGTTTTTGTATCTGTCCTCTTGATTTCTTTAGGATTAAGCAAGTCCAATCGCGGATGGCAAAAGAGTCAGATTCTTCATCTTCACTACTCTTATCAGATGAAATGTCCTCAAAACCATTTCTACTACAATCTTTTTTTGTTTGCAGTAAGTATACTGAGGGAAACATATGAAGTATGAATTCTGAAAAAATGCTGCTCTGGTAGGGTGGTGCTCTGGCTAAAAAGCAGACATGTACACAAATACAAGCTGAGCACTTACCACCTCTAATTCATACCCTCTTCTGTTCTTTCCCCTTCCCCCTTTTTCTCTTCCCCCACCCTCCCCACTCGGCCCCATACTTGTACAACCATGCCTTCCCCCCTTTTTTCTTCCCTGGCCCCTTTTCTCCCCTTACCCCAAAACCCCCACTTGCCTCCTCTACCCTTACCCCCTTTCCCTTAACTTTTACAAATCCACATTTTGTTTCTTATTATGACTGTATATTTATCATAAAGTATTTTGTTTATATATAGTACTTTTGTATGGTTTAGATATAGCATTTATTGATGCACCTGGGTGTTTGTTGTTTTAACACTTGCTGCTTTTACCTGCTTTGTGATGTTATAGCTATCCCTTGATTCATATTATGAGTTGCACCTGCACTTAACATATATGCCTGTTATTGTCTAGCTTATCTCCTGCTGTTATGTACCTCGATGACAATGCCACTGTCTTGTATCCCTGCTGTATAACATTGTTGTATTGTGTCACTACCTTGTAACCTCCTGGGTCATGCGCACCCTATCCGGTAAACAAAAACTCAATAAATAACACATTATCTGTATGTTTGCTTTTAGCACACACAAGGTGGTGCTTCACATGAATCAAATGCAAGGACTGGTTGTTTTAAATTTATTATGTCCTAACAGGTCTTGACACATCATAAATGTTTCAGTGCTCAGTGTGTTTCTTGATGTTTTTAACCAGCCATTGACAACTGATCAAGAGATCCGAAACGCGTCAGGCAGGTTATGTCTGCCTGTCGTTTTTTTAAAATAAAATGATATTTTAATTAACAGACCCGGGTGCCCAAGTAATTAGAGGTGGTGAGTGCGTGACCTGTATTTGTGTACAAACATACGAAGTAGTTGCAATAACTGGACTGTTGTCGGTGGCTGCCATAATCTGTAACTGAACATCTTCTGTGCCTTTAGGGCTATAGTGGCATGAGACAGTTTATGCAAACATTGATCTTTTGCAACCTGAGCAGACTGTTTTATAGGGGGACAGCAACAACATTAAGTTATTGGGCTCTACTGAGTTAACCCTGACTCTGTGTATCTCTTTCCTCTTAGCCCAGACAGCCTCATGTCCTCCTTCTCCCAGTAACCCCACAATTTCCTCACAACTATTCTCAATAGCAGCTAGCAAAGCAGCAACATTATAACATTATTTTTAGGATTATCAAAAATCTGGCCTGCAAGAAGATCTGGTGAACGCAAAGAGGAGATCTTTTTTGGGGGGAGTATTGTGCTATTTGCTAGAGTTATTGGGGCTGTCAGAAAGGGTTGCACTGATAGAAGCCAGCTTTTCAGAGATCATCTTAGGCCGTAGAGCTGTAATTCCATTTCAATTCTCCTGTAACACAGGTAAACTGCTAGCCATGGTACTCTTTGAGGCCATCAAACCTGCAACCAGTAAGTCTTGGCTGCTGGTCAAAATCGCCTCCCCAGAAGCACTTGACCTGGAAGCATTTCAAGGTTCCAGACCTACTTGGCTGTTTTCCTCTGCTGCTGCCACACCAGGCTGTATAGAAATGCTATTTGCTCCTATCAGGATAGCTTTAGGCACCCCAACATGGATCTGTTTTTCTGGGACCTGTATGTGGGAGCTACTGAGAAATTTGACAATTTCAGTGTCTCTTACGAGAAGAGGGACTAGTCCTGCTGGTAGACACACTGCTCTACCACCTGACTCACATTCGGGCTCTGGTATTCTCACTGGCAAGTCACTCCACCACTGACACCGTGGGCTCAGGCTTACAGTAGGTACGCCTTTTTTTTTAAGTGGATTCCCAAATTCTGTTGTTGCTGCTTTTGTTGAAATTCAGTAACATGCTTCTTCTTGTGTTAGAGGCATGTGTTTAGAGAGTTTACTTGCCAACTTACTGGGAGGCTTTTTTTCATTTCTTTCTTTGGGGTCATAATCCCAAAAGAAGCAAACACTTTAATGTATTTTTATGTTTGCTTGCACGCATGTGCAAGAAACATAGTGCCATCATCTGAGTTTTCGGAGGTGTGTCATCCCCTCTTCCAATTCAGTCAGTGTGTTGGCAGGCGTGGCCCCAGTCCGCCAATGCATGCTGGAGCTGTCTATGACAAGCTCCAAAATGCAGTGGCATACAGTTGAAAGGGGGAGCTATGCTTCAGTGAGCAGTGATCAGATATCGCCTGCTCATGCGCAGCTCCCCCTACACACACACACAAACGCAGGCACGCATACTGCGTGCTGCCCCCCCCAGGCACACACGTATAGCCGACGGGGGTGCCCAGTCCCCCGTCGGCTGTGCTGCGCTCCCCCAAAGCCTTCCACATGCCACGCTGAGTGCCCATCCAGCGTGGCAACTCATAGAATAGCCGATGGGGGTGCCCAATCCCCCATCAGCTCCACTGTCCTCATCCCCCCCGAGTACTGGGTGCCATGCTGGGAGCCCACCCCAGTGTGGCAATAGATGTTATGGCCAACGGGGGTGCCCAATCCCCCGTCGGCTCCACGGCCCCCCCCAACCAGCTGTCCTTGTGCTACGCTGGAGCCCACCCCAGCATGGCAAATGTCCGTGTCATCAATTTAAGAAAAAAAACCTGTAAATTAAAGCGGTCCCACGGTCTCCTGCCCCTCCCACAACCCTGCACCCACCCACCGCGACCTGCTCTCCCACACCCCCTCACCCCATACTACCTCTGGACCTCGGCATGACGATCTTTGGTGGACCAGGAACATGTCTGCACTCTTCAAAGCCGACCGTGAACTGAGGAAATGCCGGTAAACTGTATAATGGGATAGATAGGGTTTTTTCAACTTTGTTGCATATCTCAGGCATTTTTTGGAATTTTTGCAGCAAATTTTCAACATGGGGTTTTTGGGACCCCTTCTCATGAATGCCATCACTGTCATGGCGTTATTCAGGTCTGAAGGGTGATTTTTCAGTCACTGCCCAAAATCACCTTTTGGGACCAATTAACGAAACGACACTGCCAGTGTTCATAAGGTGGGCTCTCAAGAAGCCTGTTTTGAAAATTTGGTGGAAAAATTCCAAAAAACAACTGTTTTACTAGCGCGCGTTGTGCAGTTCCTACGTACGCTCATAAGTTTGTGAATTTTCAATATTTTCACTCCAGATTTTCAACATTGCCATTCTACCACACCTTCTTATGAGTAGTGTAGCTGTCATTTTTCACATCTCACCCAAAATGTGTTTCCGCCAATGTAGCGCACAATGGCGCAGTCGGTGTGTGAAATCAATGTATGGGACAAATTAAGAAAATCAAAGTGACACTGTTCATGAGCAGAGATCCTAAAATGGCTATGTTGAAAATTTGATGAAAAAATTCCAAAAAATGACTGTTTTACGAGCGTGTGTTATACATTTCTTACGCACGCTTGTAAGTTCACGAATTTTCAATATTTTCACTCCAGATTTTCAACATTGCCATTTTACCACACCTTATTAGTAGTACAGCTGTCATTTTTCACATCTCACCCAAAACGTGTTTCCGCCCATGTAGCGCACAATGGCGCAGTCGGTGTGTGAAATCAATGTACGGGACAAATTAAGAAAATCAAAGTGACACTGTTCATGAGCAGAGGTCTAAAAATGGCTATGTTGAAAATTTGGTGAAAAAATTCCAAAAAATGACTGTTTTACGAGCGTGCGTTATAAATTTCCTACGCACGCTCCAGATTTTCAACATTGCCATTTTACCACACCTTCTTATAAGTAGTACAGCTGTCATTTTCACATCTCACCCAAAATGTGTTTCCACCCATGTAGCGCACAATGGCGCAGTCGGTGTCTTGAAATCAATATATGGGACAAATTAAGAAAATCACAGTGACACTGTTCATGAGCAGAGGTCTTAAATGGCTATGTTGAAAATTTGGTGAAAAAATTCCAAAATGACTGTTTTATTTGTGCGGTGTTGCACAGTTCCTATGCATCGCCAGAAGTTCGCTAATTTTCAATATTTCCACCCAGACTTTCAGCATTGCCATTTTACCATACCTCCTTATGAGCAGTACAGCTGTCATTTTTCACATCTTGCCCAAAATGTGTTTCCGCCATGTAGTACACAATGGCCAGTTGATGTGCTAAATCAATGTATGGGACACATTAAGGAAATCACAGTGATACTGTTCATGTGCAGAGGTCTTAAAATGGCTATGTTGAAAATTTGGTGAAAAAATTCCTAAAAATGACTGTTTTACGAGCGTGTGTTGCGAGGTTCCTATGCATGCTCGTAAGTTTGCGAATTTAATATTTTCACTCCAGGTTTTCAACATTGCCATTTTATTACACTTCCTTATGAACAGTACAGCTGCCATTTTTCATATGCTGCCCAAAATGTTTTTTCGCACATAGCGCATAAATGGTGCTGTTGGTGTGCGTAAAGCAATGTTTGGGACAGATTAAGAAAATCAAGTTACACTGTTCATGAGCAGAGGTCTTAAAATGGCTATGTTGAAAATTTGGTGACAAAAGTCCATAAATGACTGTCTACGAGTGAGCATTGCGAGTTTCCACGCACCCTCGTAAGTTCATGACTTTGTAATATTTTAAGTCCAGATTTTCACCAGTGGCATTTTCCACACTTCCTTATTTACAGTACAGCTGTCATTTTTACAACATGGCGGTGTGTTTCACCTTTTCAACGCAAGATACTTGATGGTCGCTGTGGAAATCATTGTTCGGGACAGATAAAGAAAATCACAGTGACACTGTTCATGATTGGAGGCACCAAAATGCCTGAGTTGACAATCTGCTGTAAAAATCCCAACCTAATTATATTACGGGTGCTGCACAGTTTCTATGTATTGCGTGACTTCACCATTTTTAAAATATTTTTACTGCAGATTTGCAACATTGCCATTTTTACACCTACCCATGAACAGTACAGCTGTCATTTTTACATCCTGTTCAGAATGTTTTTGCACCTGTGGTGCTAAATGCCGTAGTCGCTGTGCATAAGCAGCTTTCGGCTAACAAACTGATATTCCCCCGTCCATGAGGTGGGGTCACAAAGAAACCATGTTGAACATTTAGAATGAAAATACCAATGAATGCCTGAGGTATTAGGGTTTCCAACCATAACGCCCAACCCTGTAGAGAATGACAGGCATCAGGGGTGTGACTTGGGATTCTTGCCTGTAATGCTCATACCATTCCACACCCTGCAGCCAGTGAGACGCATCGAGGTATGCCTTGGACTCTTTGGCCCCAAAGTTCACCCCATTCTCCTATATCGCACCCATCTCACCATATTTCCTAGTGGAATGGGGTGCGCATAAGGGCCAAAGACCCCAAGGAACACCGTGACGCTTGTCAGTGTCTGCAAGGTAGGGTGTGGTGAAATGGTGTGGCCGTTATGCCTGACGCACTCCAAAGGCACACCCCAATGCCTGTCACTCTCTGCAGGGTGGTGGTGGGGTTGGCTTCAGTTCAATACTTCACTGCCATTCCTATTACGCAGCTCTGTAACTTCTACACTACCACTGCCAATGCCAGCAAGCAAACATTCGGCATTGACAAATACTTGCTTGGAGAAGCAATGCTCAAAGGAGTAATTCACAGACCCTGGTGTAACCCCACCATGCAAATGGGGGTTCCCAAAGGACTTCCAGGAGCTTGCTTGAATGCTCCAAGCCTGAATGGTGTTTGGCGTTTAAGCCCTTTATCTGTGAGTGTTTTTAGAGCCTCTGGTACTGTCTCTTTAAGAGCTGTCTGCTTGCAGACATAATTAGTTTGTATGGGGGGACTGTGTGTTTCTTTGCTTGAGTACCACTCGAGCTGCTGCCAATTCACTCTATTTTTGCAGTCACTAGGAGTGCAAAGGGAACCTATCTGAAAGATGTAACTGTTTGCCAGAAATCATTTAGAGTAATAATGAAAATACAGTTTGTCTAACTGGAAGACATATGAAGAGAGACCTAAGGAGCTAAATATGTATAGCCTCGAGGAAAGGAGGGAGAGGGGGGACATGATAGAAACTTTCAAGTACCTCAAGGGAATCAACAAAGTCCAAGAGGGTAGCATCTTTCAAAAAAAAGAGGTGTGCAAGAACAAAGGGGCACAATTTGAAGATAGAAGGGGGGCAGCTCAGAGGTAACTTAAGGAAGTATTTTTTCACACAGAGGGTTGTGGATGCATGGACCGGCCTTCCGGAGGAGGTTGTGGAGTCAAAAACAGTGGTGGAATTCAAGCATGCATGGGACAGTCATAAGGCAATTCAAGGGGGTGGGGGTAGGAAGAAGTAGGCTGCTGGTTAACTAGGATCTGCAGCTTATCCATTAGGTAGGGAAATGGACAGACTGGGTGGGCCAAGCGGTCCTTATCTGCTGTCAAAATCTATGTTTCTATGTTTCTAACCTGCTTTCTTTGCAGTCAGAACTGTGTTTGCCTAGTTCCCCATTCTAGTTTTGAACTGATGAACTGGACCAATCAGTGTGGGTTAAGGTAGCTCTAAAAAGGTGCCTTGGACGAATCAGAACTTGGACTCGTAATCAGAGCCAGCCACAAGAGGATTGTATGGGCAGTGACTCTGGGAGATGTAGTTTGGACTTCCGCGCCTTTTTGGACCAACAGGGGCAGTCTATTGTGAGTGACAGCCAATCCAGCCAAGAACTGGGAGGAACTCAAAGGAAGTGCCCGGTTTTGTCTGCTGGAGTTTCAGTTGAGCTCTGGCAGTGAAGAGGGAAGGAGCCCTGTGCTTTTTCGGTGTGCAGTTTTAGTCAGGAAACGCATGTAAGGCCCCAAGTTCCAGTCTGCAGCTTGTGTAACTGCTTGTTAGGACTGAATCCGTCCTGTGAAGAGAATCAAAGGATATCTGAAGAGTAGAAACCAGGCTCACCCTGTAGAAGACTGGAGAAATTGCTGAATTGCGCTCGGTCTGTCAGGAACTGAATCTGCTGTGTGTTCTCCTGGGTATTGTGCAGTAATTGCGATCGGGATAGAGAAGCAGCCTGCCTGGTATAGTACTTTCTTTTTACCATATAAATGTGTGAGGAGGCTTGTGTAGCTCAAGTGAATCCTGCTACCATTAAAGGACTTTTGCCTGTTACTGTTTACCATATAAATGTGTGAGGAGGCTTGTGTAGCTCAAGTGAATCCTGCTGCCATTAAAGGACTTTTGCCTGTTACTGTTTACCATATAAATGTGTGAGGAGGCTCGTGGAGCTCAATAGTAGCCCTGCTAATGTTGAAGGATTCTATCTTGTTTGGAGGTCGTGAGTACTAATTCATGGTCGCTCCGTGTTGAATTGCCACATTGAATCCAAATGGAATTACTGTACTGCTGACTGTTTAACTAGTTTTTCTTTTCTCTGTGTGAAAGGGCCCCTACCAGCTGCCACGGTTTGGACTAGCCACTAGGGCTTGGGTACCCAAGGACAGTAACTGGTAGGGATAGGCCTGTGCACAGAGCCATAGGTAGATGAGTAAAGTGATAAGCTAATTAACCTGATTTCCCCCTGTCCTTGTTATATCCCTCTAAATAAATCAGAGCTGCTTGTTTCAGCAAAGTTATACTGCCTGAGGTATTTGTCTATGTTAAAGTATTGTACTGTGATTGTTGCACTGTATCTTCTTATTTTACAGGGGGTCCCAGTGCCTGAACCAGTCCTGGGGGTAAGTGTATACTGTGAAGGTAATTCTGATATACTGTGTGGGCCACTAGTGGGAATAAAGGGGGGTTGCAGTGTCCCAGAGGGCTGTAACCAAGTTAGTTTAACTATTGCAAACCCTGACCTCTGGGTGGAGGCACCCGCCATCGGATCCAGGCCCCTCAACCTGTTAGTGGCAAATCAGGCAGGGGTAGTAGCCCCTGGGATAGTGCCATCTAGGGGTTACATCTTGGAGGCTCACCACTGGGATTGTGTGTCCTCTAGTGGCCATATTTACGAACCACTGTTAAGAAAAAAAAATGGGTACCCCGACAGAAGTGGCTGTGCCGCTGGTGGAGTGGTGTACTGGGAGGAGATCGACCCCAAAATGCTATGCTTATCCTGGACATCCCCCTGGGTATCAATACGGACACTGTACAGGGAGTACTTTCCAAGGTGGAAGGTTTACAAAACCCTGTGGTGGTGGGTCGGCATGCTAATCTGCTCACCCACACTTTCCTGGCCCTAGTAGAGTTTAAGGATCCCATAGATAGCTCCAAAGTGCCACAGACCATTACCCCAGATGGAGCCCTCACTGCCTGGAGAGTGATAACTAAGGACAGTAAAGACCTGGGGGAATGAGCCCCCACCACTGTCTGAAACGTTTGAGGAGAAATTTGCTAAATGGTTGCTGGGGGAAGAGAAAACTGTGGAGGACTTGAAGAAACTATTCTTGCCACCTGGGGGTGTTCCTCCTTCAACACCCTCTCCCGCTCCAGTACCCGTAATGGTGGCTGAACCAATGCAGACTCCTATTTCTGCACCTGCCATTAGTCACGACTCTTACGAAGGTTGAGGATCTTCTCTGGCACCCTCCCACCCCCAAGGGAGGATGGCTGGGAGACCTGGATAGACTATGTTGGCCCCAAGTGCTAGAATGGCAATGCTCGGTGTCAAAAGCGAAAGAGGGTTAGTGAGAGCCTCCGAGGTCCTGCCCTGGCTACCATCCGTGCTAAATGGGCCAGTAATCCTGAAGTGACTGCACAGGCCTATCTTGAGGCCTTGGAGAATGTATGGGAGCCCAGATTCTGATGAGGACCTATGGTGGAGAGTACTGAAATGCACAACAGTACCAAGGAGTTGTTGTCTGTGTATGTATCTCGCTGGAAAAATTGTTGCAAGAATGCCTCAGAAAGGGTAGTTTGCCAGCGATTGAACTGGACGAACCAGGCTGGACAGGATCCTTAAGTCTGCCCCTTCTCAGAACTGCTGTTGCTTCAGTTACGCCTGGCAAATCGACTGGAATCCCCACCCTCCTATGATTTTAATGAGAGAAATTCGAGGAGTTGAGAAAAGGTGACCTCGGGAGGGACCTGCACCAATAGCTGCGGCTACAACCCGAGTGACTGAGGGTGACCCATCAAGTGAAGTTCAGGGGCAGAGGTTGGCAGTCAATGAGTGCTCTGACAAGGAAAAAGATATGCCACAATGGTGAAAACTGTTGAGAGAGATCCGGGAATTCAAAAAACAGTCCCTTTATGAAGGCCACGCCTGCAAGTACGGGCCCCGACCTATATCCGACTGCATCTGCTATGGGGGTGGGGGTAGCCACCCATGTATCTCCTGCTGATAACAGCTCCAATCTCAATTCCTTGACCATGGAAGTGGAGAAACTGACGAGATATCTCCAAATGCTTATCACGCCGCAGACAGAGATGGCACCCAGGTTTCCAGTTAGTAGTACCCCCGCCCTGGCTCCCAGTGTGGTGCCTCGGCCAGCTCAAACTCCAGACAGTATGTTTTGCTATAATTGTGGGAAGGATGGGCACATGAAGAGGGAATGCCGGTCCCCAAAAGACACTGACAAAGTTGTATATAGGCTACAAGGAGAGCTTTGGAGAACAAATCAGTGGTTAAGAGGTGCACAAAATGATCCCAGTGAGGGCACCAAAAATGCTAACTCACGTCCTTTTGTGGCAAGGTCAGTTGCCCAGGCCCCCGCTACTGCCTCTCCAGACTGGTCCAGAATAGTGGGTCCCTCCATGGAGACCACTGTAAAGGTGAATGGAGTGTCTACAAGAGCTGTATTAGACAGTGGCTCCCAAGTGACAATTATGTTCCAGGATTGGTATCAGAAGCATTTGTCAGACGTACCCTTACAACCATTAGAAGGACTGCATGTATGGGAGTTAAGTGAGAAGGCCTACCCTATTCGGGTATATCGAATTTGGCTGTCTTTCCCCACCTCCGTGGCTGGAGTGGCGAACAAGTAGAGACCCTAGCCTTAGTGTGTCCCCCCACTGGACTGTATGATGGTGTCCCTTTGTTGATTGGAACAAATGCTCATATGTTCGGAAGGCTGGCACAGTTGTGTTATGAAAACAGGGTCAAAGACTAGTAGAGCTTTAAGAGTTCGGCTTTAATTAAGAAGGCCTATGAGGCACAGAGAGATGCTGAAAAAACAGAACCAGAAGAACGGTTGAATTGTATGGAAGAGGGATCCTGAGTCTCTGATCCTGGCGCCAAATGCCCAGTGTACCTTACAGGAGAGGTCCATATCAGAAAGGATGTTAAGAATAAAATATTAATGTTGGATGCACCAGGCGATGGAAAATTGCGGAGGGACTGCTGGTCAAGCCTAGTATTTTGCCGCTAGAGCCCATGCTTATGCCAGAAGGGTAATGGTCCAAGTTCATAATGTGTCTGAAAGAGACATTCGAGTAAATAGAGGTTGCATCCTGGCTAATGTGCATTGTGCAGACACTGCAGTGCTACCCAGCAGCAAGAGTTCGAGGAAGAATGACAGAGTAAAGCCTGACTTGTTTGATTTCGGCGACTCCCCGTTGCCAGCTGAATGGAAAGTGAGGATCAATGAGAAGCTTGCCCAGAGAGACCAGGTGTTTTCTTTAAAGGAATGGGACATAGGATGTGTGCAGGGCTGAGCACAATATCCGGCTGCATGACGAAACCATTTCGTGAGAGGTCTCACGCCTGGCACCTGCTGACATAGATGATGTGAGACGGCATCTGCAAGAGATGTTAGCTGCTGGTGTAATACAAGAATCCAGAAGCCCTTATGCTTCCCCCATTGTGGTAGTGAGGAAAAAGAATGCGATGGTAAGGATGTGTGTGGATTATCGCACCTTAAACCGGCGGACTATCCCTGATCAGTACACAATGCCCCGCATTCAGGATGCTTTGGACTGCCTAAACGGGAGCAAGTGGTTCTCTGTGTTGGATCTCTGCAGTGGGTACTACCAGATCCCGATGGCCCCAGAGGACCGTGAGAAGACAGCCTTTATCTGTCCGCTTGGCTTCTATGAATTCATGAGGATGCCTCAAGGGATTTCAGGTGCCCCAGCCACTTTTCAACGATTGATGGAGCGTGCAGTGGGGGACATGAACTTACTAGAGTGCCTGGTATACCTAGATGATGTTATTGTGTTTGGCAGCTCACTGGAGGAACATGAGAGCAGATTATTTAAGGTATTGGACCGACTGGAGGACTTTGGCCTTAAACTGTCCATTGATAAGTGTCAGTTCTTTCAAACATCAGTAAAGTATGTGGGACACATAGTATCCACCGAGGGAATAGAGACCGACCCAAGTAAAGTTGAGACCTTGACCACCTGGCCACAGCCCAAAAATCTAAAAGAACTGCAAAGATTCCTGGGATTCTGTGGTTATTATCGGCGTTTCATCAAGGACTATTCAAGAGTGATCCTCCATTTACTTAACCTTACTCAAGGGTATCCCCCAACCCACAAAAAATACCAAAAGTCAGCATCCCTCAAGACTGAAAGAGTGTATTTTCGTCCGAGTGAAGTATTTGGGGCCCGCTGGACTCCTGATTGTGAGACTGCTTTTCATGAGATCATGTATCAACTTACCCATGCTCCAGTGCTGGCCTATGCCGATCCAAGAAAACCTTATGTCCTGCACACTGATGCTAGCTTGCAAGGGTTGGGGCTGTGTTGTACCAAGAGCACGAGAATGGCCTGAGACCAGTGGCCTTTGCCAGTAGAAGCCTGACCCCATCCGAAAAGAACTATCCTGTACATAAGTTAGAGTTCCTAGCTTTGAAGTGGGCTATTGTTGACCAATTCCATGAGTACTTGTATGGGGCTAAAATACTAGTAAAACTGACAATAATCCTTTGACCTATGTGCAGACCTCAGCTAAGTTGGATGCCACTGGCCATAGGTGGCTTTCTGCATTATCTACATATGACTATGCTCTCGAATACCGAGCAGGTCTGAACCACATAGATGCTGATGCTCTCTCCCGGAGGCCTGTTCCCTAGAATGATTGGGTTAGATTGGCAGAACCTGACATTCAGGCACTCTGCCGGAAGTTTGACAGGGAGGAACAAATGTCCACGGACGCAGTGGACTGCATGGTGGATTGCTTGGGACCCTCTGAGAATTGCATACCTGCTGCTTATTGCCACTTTTCTGCAATAGACATTGGTGCACTGCCTCAGCTGGACAATGACAGTATTCAGCGGGCTCAATCTCACGATCCCATGATCAAATCAGCTTTAGAAGCCCTCTATGCAGGAAAAGATGTGTCCAAATTACGCTCCACTGATTTGAGAACTGCACTGTTATACAAAGAAGGTCCTAAGTTGAAACTGATCAATAAACTGTTATACAGAGAAACAGTAGACAGAGGGGACAAGTAGACAAACAACAACTAGTGCTGCCCACTGCCTTCGAGACTCAGTACTGATGTCCTTGCACAACCACATGGGCACCTTGGTATAGACAGAACACTTGACTTGGTGAGATCCAGATTCTATTGGCCTAAGATGGGAGCTGATGGATGTGGAGCAACACATTGAACTTTAGTCACTGCTTACAGAGGAAAGCTTTGCCCAGAGGGGCTGCCCCTTGTTAACATCACCACCAGTGCACCCATGGAGATGGTCTGTATTGATTTTCTGAGTTTGGAGTCAGATCAAAGAAATATCAGTAATGTGCTGGTGGTCACTGACCATTTCACGAGATATGCCCAAGCTTTCCCACCAAAGACCAGGAAGCATCCACTGTGGCCAAAGTACTTGTAGAAAACTTTTTGTTCACTATGGGGCTCACAAAGAATCCATTCTGATCAAGGAGAGACTTTGAGAGTCGTCTGATCAAAGAGATGCTTTCTCTGTGGGAGTGCAAAGTCCAGAACCACTCCTTACCACCCCCAGGAACCCACAGCCTGAACGTTTCAACCGCACTTTGCTAGATATGCTAGGCACCCTGCGCCCAAAGGACAAGCCTAGATGGAGCCAACAAATTAGCACCCTGGTACATGCTTATAACTGCACCAAAAGTGATGCCACTGGGTTCTCCCCCTACCGCCTGATGTTTGGAAGAGAAGCTCAACTACGGTAGATGTGTGTTTGGGGTCTCTCCTGATGGGGTTCAAGCTGACAACTATTTACAGTATATGCAAAGTTAAATGCCCAGCTAACTCATCGTACCAACTGGCTCAAACCATGGCTGCAAAAGAAATCTGGCCAACAAAGAAAGGTATGATAAAAGGTGAAAGCACAGGAACTCCAGGAGAGATCGGGTATTGCTAAGAAATCTGGGACTGCATGGCAAACACAAGATTGCTGACAGATGGCACCATCTCCCTCACATTGTAGTGGGCAAACTAGATGATCTGCCAGTGTACAAAGTAAGGCCTGAGAATTATTCAAAAGATGTAAAAACAATGCATAGAAATCATTTACTGCCCATTGGACAAATCTTGATTGAGTCTGAGCC
Organism: Neoceratodus forsteri; assembly: GCA_016271365.2. Lineage (NCBI taxonomy): Eukaryota > Metazoa > Chordata > Ceratodontiformes > Ceratodontidae > Neoceratodus > Neoceratodus forsteri. Next base: position 442,791,827 of record CM057453.1, read on the forward strand.
CCAGAAGATGCCCCCTCTGGACCAGTGACTAGAGCTGCTGCTAAGAAAAGATCAAGAAAGTCTGCACCTACAGAAGCAGAGTTAAAGTGTTCCTCCACAAGTCCCAGTTGAGCATGACTGTCAGTCCATATCAGAAGAAAGTGAGAGTGACTTTGAATACTATCCTTCTTATGAACTGAGTCAATTGTTTCGGGGCAATCCCCTAGTCAATACTGGAGACGAAGCTGGGCCTTCTGGACTGTCTAAGCCCCCAGCTTCGTCCCTGGAGCCAATGCTCCCAGAAAGTGAAGTGCAAAGCATCAGATCAGATGAAATGGAATCATTGTGCATGGTTGAACTGTTTGAGCTTTCAGGGGAGGAAAATGATGGATTGGGGCAGACTGGTGATACACCAGAACAAGAAGAGTATTTTGAGTGCCCTGACAGTCCACTGCCAGTGTCCAAAAGCTCTCCATGTGAGCCAAATGTTGTGGACTCAGAAACTGTAACTCCTGGAGCTGAAAGTGCCCCAAGTTCTAGCCTCTCTACCCCCATGGAGACTCCCCTGACAAGTGAGGACAATGCTGAAAATGAGGCTCAGAGTGCAGAGACTGTAACAGTTCCCCCTAGAAAGACTGGTCGAGCTGTAAAGCCTGTGGTGCACCTCAGTTATGATTCCCTTGGGAGGCCTGTGGACTTGCCTTTCAATGTTGTCCATAAAGGAGTGTATGTGTCCCCGAGCTCATTGCCCAAACTGAGTGTCAGTGCTAACTCCAAGTTACTTGTGTTGCCCTCTAAGTATGGTGCCCTTGCCCCATCCAGCCCCAAGGTAACTGATAGGGAAGGGCCTCCTCTCTTCAGGTTTCATGTACAAGAGGTAATAACTTGAGTTATGGTACAATGTGTGTAATACTGTGTAAAGAGTGACGTACTGCAATGTTTCAGAAATGTGTTCTTGGTAAAATGATATATTGACTGATGATTACATGTGTGAGCCTAATGCAAATGTGTATGGTTGCAGTTGAAACTTATGGGGGTACTTGCTTGATGCGGACGTCAAGCTTTCCCAATCCCAGGCCAGGAAGGGTGTAACCCCCCATGCAAATGGGGATTCTCAAAAGACTTCCAGGAGCTTGCTTGAATGCTCCAAGCCTGAATGGTGTTTGGCGTTTAAGCCATTTATCTGTGAGTGTTTTTAGAGCCTCTGATACTGTCTCTTTAAGAGTTGTCTGCTTGCAGACATAATTAGTTTGTATGGGGGGACTGTGTGTTTCTTTGCTTGAGTACCACTCGTGCTGCTGCCAATTCACTCCATTTTTGCAGTCACTAGGAGTGCAAAGGGAACCTATCTGAAAGATGTAACTGTTTGCCAGAAATCATTTAGAGTAATAATGAAAATACAGTTTGTCTAACCTGCTTTCTTTGCAGTCAGAACTGTGTTTGCCTAGTTCCCATTCTAGTTTTGAACTGCTGAACTGGACCAATCAGTGTGGGTTAAGGTAGCTCTAAAATGGTGCCTTGGATGAATCAGAACTTGGACTGTAATCTGAGCCAGCCACAAGAGGATTGTATGGGCAGTGACTCTGGGAGATGTAGTTTGGACTACGGTGCCTTTTTGGACCAACAGGGGCAGTCTATTGTGAGTGACAGCCAATCCAGCCAAGAACTGGGAGGAACTCAAAGGAAGTGCCCGGTTTTGTCTGCTGGAGTTTCAGTTGAGCTCTGGCAGTGAAGAGGGAAGGAGCCCTGTGCTTTTTCCGTGTGCAGTTTTAGTCGGGAAACGTGTGTAAGACCCCGAGTTCCAGTCTGCAGCTTGTGTAACTGCTTGTTAGGACTGAATCCATCCTGTGAAGAGAATCAAAGGATATCTGAAGAGTAGAAACCAGACTCACCCTGTAGAAGACTGGAGAAATTGCTGAATTGTGCTCGGTCTGTCAGGAACTGAATCTGCTGTGTGTTCTCCCAGGTATTATGCAGTAATTGCGATCAGGATAGAGAAGCAGCCTGCCTGGTATAGTACTTTCTTTTTACCATATAAATGTGTGAGGAGGCTTGTGTAGCTCAAGTGAATCCTGCTGCCATTAAAGGACTTTTGCCTGTTACTGTTTACCATATGAATGTGTGAGGAGGCTGGTGGAGCTCAAGAGTAGCCCTGCTAATGTTGAAGGACTCTATCTTGTTTGGAGGTCGTGAGTACTAATTCAGGGTTGCTCCGTGTTGAATTGCCACATTGAATCCAAATGGAATTACTGTACTGCTGACTGTTTAACTAACTTTTCTTTTCTCTGTGTGAAAGGGCCCCTACCAGCTGCCACGGTGTGGACTAGCCACTAGAGCTTGGGTACCCAGGGACAGTAACTGGTAGGGATAAGCCTGTGCACAGAGCCATAAATAGATGAGTAAAGTGATAAGCTAATTAACCTGATTTCCCTGTCCTTGTTATATCCCCTAAATAAATCAGAGCTGCTTGTTTCAGCAAAGTTATACTGCCTGAGGTATCTGTCTATGTTAAAGTATTGTACTGTGATTGTTGCACTGTATCTTCTTATTTTACAGGGGTCCCAGTGCCTGAACCAGTCCTGGGGGTAAGTGTATACTGTGAAGGTAATTCTGATATACTGTGTGGGCCACTAGTGGGAATAAAGGGGGGTTGCAGTGTCCCAGAGGGCTGTAACCAAGTTAGTTTAACTATTGCAAACCCTGACTTCTGGGTGGAGGCACCCGCCATCGGATCCAGGCCCCTCAACCTGTTAGTGGCAAATCAGGCAGGGGTAGTAGTCCCTGGGATAGCGCCATCTAGGGGTTACACCAGCATTAAAGCAGATACTTAGTATATGAACCATATAAAGAGTAGTTCAGGGAAGCACCTTCTCAGTATGTGGTCATGTTCACGATCTTCTCTTGGATCAGTTTTACCTCTTTATTTGGTTATTCACATATCCGATAAGTGACATCTACTACTATTGCCACTCCTACAACTCCTGGTGGCAATTCTCCCTAGGCTTCTCCCACTGACACTGGCACCACAGTTTGGCTCACCACTCCCAACAGTAGTAGCACCACTCCTAATCCTGATGACTCCTACAACAACTTTCATATTGTCCAGTGTGCAAAAAGCTCTGGCACTCACCACCTCTAAAATACAACAATGGACACTTGGCTAAAGACATAAAAACTTATTGGAAGCAGTAAAACTGCATGCCTGTTGCGTTTCAGACAGCATGTCCTTTCTCAAAGGCTAGACTTGCTGTCCGAAATGTGTCAGGCTTTTTGCAGTGTATTACTTTTTCGCTCTGTAGCACCACCATCCTTGTGCTGCCTCCAACTTGTGTTCACAACTTTCACATTGTCACCACCAGAAAGCAGCTAGCTCAATGTGAGCAGACATGCCACCGAGAACACAACTCACATAGAGCTGGTATCAGTTAAGGAAGACCCACGATGGGCAATGCAGTGCCCTACATTTAAAGGGAAACACTGGATAAGTCAACCTTTACCCAGGCTCTACAAAAATGCCTGATTAGTGCTTTCAGACAATATAATCTTTTAAAAAAATTACCTCTGATTGTTTTTTTAGTGATTTAAACAGTGGCCTTCAACTTTCACTTTCTATTGCTAGCAGCCACCATCTCATGGGCAGCAGAGAGCTTCCTGAGCTCACTTTATGTTAATATGTCCTGCCAACCAATAGCAGAGGTCAAAGAGACATATTAGCATACAGTGAGCTCAGGAATCTCACTGCTGCTCAACATGAGATAGTGGCTGCCAGCAACAGAAAGTGGAAGTTATGGGTAGCTGTTTTACATCATTTGAAAAAGTTGTTACTGTCTGAAAGCACTAATTGAGAGTGTATGTAGTATTTGCAGAAAGATGTGTCTTTTCCAGTGTTTTCCTTTAATGTCTTCCCAATTATGTTCAAGTGTTTATGTTTTTTGATGCATAACATTTTTTTAAATCAATGACACCAGACTCCAGAGAGAATACAGCAATTTGATATGGAGGCAAAGCAAAGACTATAGGGTGGGATCTGCCTTGCTGTCAGCGATGACTAGTAACTATTACTGTAGCTCACACTGGGCTGTGGCAGTCTTAGTGGGTTTTGCAGATGCTGTCACAATACCACAAACAGTAATCCACAGCAGATGCATGCCAACAGCACCTTTGACAAGGAAGCTGCAGTAATTCATTTTTATTGTTGACCTCAAGGCTTTTTTTCCCCCTATTTGTAGTCTGCATTACCTCTTGCCAGTTACTGCCTTGGGAGTTGAACTGGTCTGCCCAAATTCTCAAAGCCGAATCAAATTTATTGGCCCCAACTCAAAGCGAAATTGAAGTTGCCAATGGTCCACTTCTTTTACCCATATCTGCAGCTTCAGGCTCTGCACGTTGTGGACAAAACGCCAAAAGAATACTCTGATAACAGATTTCTACAATGTCATACAATGTTACTTACAGAAGTTGTTTTGTGTTATCACAATTGTACCAAGCAACACTATTAGATAAACCTGATCACTGCAAAATACCATTTGCTGTTACACAGTTCTTCTGTTACAATTATAGCCAATCTGTCTCAAGGGTCTCAGCTATACCAGTAACAAACAGAATACTCCAGTGACTGAGTACCTAAATTACTTTTTAACTACCAGTTATACTCCTGAAACCCAATCCAAGCCGCATGTGTTTTCTGGACATGACAGTGCCTCTTGTAGTAGTAGTAGTAGTAGTATATAGAATAGTGGATGGGTGACCATCCACAACAAGACTGTGTTTCCATCGAAGGGGTTGATGACATCATTGATACCTCGAGAGCGAAGCTCGCGAGGTCACTGTGATGTCATCAACTCCTCAGATGGTTTACCAGCCTTGTTGTGGATGGTCACCCCATCCACTATTTTGTATAGTATTTGGTTCCCCAAAATGCGCAAAATTTAATTTCACAAGATTCATACCTTGTGTCCTTACTCCTGCTTGCTCCTGAATGCTCCAAGACCTGTCCTGGCCACATTAATGCTCGGCTCCAGTGCTGTCCCTGAATATGCCGTTCCTGCTCGCTGCTATCCCACACTGCTCTGACCTGTAACTTCCCCACTGATTAAAAAAAAGAAAGAAAGAAACCTGGCAAATTGATAGTGTGGACACACGGAGCCCACTATGGCAGTCCGTGTCTAAACTATACTAATAACGTGCTCGCCCGACCACTCGCTTAGCTATGCCGCCATTTTCGAGTAATTTTTTTTAGTCACTGCTGTTTTAACCAATCAGGTAACAGCTCAAGGCCAAAAAGTTGTTGTACTATCGCTATGATGTCAGAATGGTAGTACAACAACTTTTTTGTCCTTTGAACTGTCCTATAACAAGATTTGGAAAACCACCGTTTTCTATACAAAATAAGCCATAACCATATACTATATATTGTATTCATTATATCAGTACAGATAACCCAATTGAGTAGAAATAATTTTCAACAGGGTCCGTAGTACAAAGTGACAAAAATAGTCATATGATTTGAACAATACTCAAAGAACTGTTATATATCATGTAATTAAGGTTTGCAAAAAAAAACCATAAAATATTTACATTCCTAAGCATGTTACATTACTACTCAACATACAATAAATACAGGTGCCTTCAAGCATTGCATCTGCAGATGCTGACTGGATGTAGCACTCTACTCTGTCACTTGTGGCATCTGTGTTGCACAGCCTGAATAAGGGACATGGGAAAAGTGCAATAAGAGATCACAAAACTTTGCCCCTCAGCATTGCTTTTGCTGTCAAGGCATCAAGCAACTCTTGGCAGCTGAACCTCAGCTGTGATATGACTGACTGCAGGTAAAGAACAGTGTCTGCCTCAGGAAAGCATGTATTCTGAAAAGTATACTTTATTGCATCTCATTTTTTAATTCTACTGCTAAATGCTGTGTTTCCCTGCTTCCTGCTATCTTTATCCATCGACAGTTTTGCTTCTCATTCAACTCATCATTGTATTTTATGTAACAATTTAGGCTGGTTTTCATTTGAGCACAGAGTGAATTATTTTAATTTATTGTTTTTGAGAAGGTTGTTGTCAACACTTATACCTGTTTCATTCATGTCTTTTAATTTAGATAGATCACATACTTATTGAGCTAGACCAGTAAATGTTGACAAATTGAACCCTTCCTCCTTCTTACTGGTCTTCTTTAGGTCAAAAATCATAGATTGTTCAAGTTGTAAAATTGTGCAATGATTTGCCCAATGATATTTTAACATGTAATTCATGGTATACTTTTAAGAAATAACCTGAAGCAGTGTTGTCTTACTCTTTCAACATTTTCTTGTCATTATTAATTTTTGTGTTTATTATATTGCATTGTATTGCATTCTATGTGTTGTTGTTTCTGTTGTGGGTCACCCATGAAAATGGGCATTTAATGCCCTTGGGTTTTTACTCGGTGATCAAATATTAAATATAATAATAAATCTCACTTGAAGTGTTTTGTCAGTTTCTCTGCCAGCTATATGCTCTTGGTTGAATTACTTTCCCTTGCTTCTTGCTATCTCTGTCTATTGACAATTCCCCCTTGAGGTGTTTCATCAGTTTCTCTATCTGCTATGTCCACTGTAGGTGGAACTACCAAAACCCTTTTCTGTTAATGTAGCCATGTACCTTGTATAAATGAAAGTTACAAAGTCAGCTCTTTAACCTTCAGTAACAGAAGAACCTCGGTTATCTGTAAGTATTGAAAAACCTTCATCATAATCATCCCTCACTTGTCCAAATTCTAACCTGTGTTGATTCTGCTTTAGTGCAGTTAGCAGCATTAAGGTAGGGTTGGCATTGACAGCTGTGATGCTGTTTAACTTCTTTAGTCACAAAGTTGACTATCCCAGTCTTTGCTATCTTAGTTTTGTCATCTGGAATAATAGCTGCTTCCTAGATTTGTTTCTCTGCCTCCTCAGTCTAACGGCTTTCCCATATTTCTTTCCTACATTTAACACTTCTCTGAACATATTCACAGAACATACATGCACAAATCTTTTCAAAATCACCAGAGGAAGATGCAGATGAATGCTAAATACTGGAATGTTATATCTATGAGGGATGGGAAGTTTCTGGCTCAGAATAGATGCACCTTGTTTAGTTCCCTTTGATATCGGTGACATTGTATAGTTAGTAGGTACTGTGACGATTTGCATCTGGCAATGATGTCATACAGGTGTGTATTTGGAACTGCTGCAAATACTCTGAAGTCTTACTTCTGTGGCTGATTAAACTTGTACTCATGTATCATTGTCAAAGTTCTTTACTTCTCCAGTTTTAGGAGGCCAAGCATGCAAAACACATGACAGGCTCTCAGTGCAGTATATATCAAAAGAAAGTTGACGTAGAAAATGATAGCATTGTCGTCTATTCTACTATAGCACTAAAATATATCACAAAACCTTTTGGCCTCTGACACAAGATTAAATGTTCCTGTACAGTAGCTCTTGCTTTAGAAACAGCCCAGCATATCTAGTTGCAAAGGCTAATGGTAACAGGCAGTTAAGCTCAATGAACTGGTTTCATAAATCTTTATTTAACTTAATGGCATACGCCTAAAAGGAATCAACCTTTCATACTAACATACTAAAATGCCAGCAGAATAGGCCTAATGGTCTTTCGTGTCTGCTCATTTGGTCAGCCCCCACCCTGGGTGCTGACCTTGCTGCCCCCCTCGCCTTCTCTGGCTTCTCCCTTCCCATTTCCGGATATTCTTGCTGCATTGGATTTTGCTTCCAGAACCCTTCCCCTGTACCTGTCCCACCCCCTCTTGAACCCCTCCACTGTCTCTTCCTCCACCAGCCCCCTAGGCAGCGCATTCCATGGCTCCACCACCCTCTCAGTGAAGTAGCACCTCCTCCTTTCTCCCCTGAATCTTCCCCCCTCCAGCTTCCACCCATGCCCTCTAGTGGCCCCTCCTCCTTCCTTCGAAGCACCCTGACTGTTCCTCCCCTATTTACCCTCTTCATGTACCTGAAGACCACTATCATGTCCCCCCGGTCCCTTCTCTCTTCCAATGTGTACATATTTAGCTCTTCGAGCCTCTCCTCATAGGTCCTGTCCCCCAAGCCCCAAATCATTTTGGTTGCCCTCCTCTGGACCCTCTCCAGGAGGTTAATGTCCCTCTTTAAGTGTGGCCTCCAAAACTGCACGCAGTACTCAAGGTGTGGCCTCACCAAGCAGTTATACAGAGGGAGTATCACTTCCCTCCTTCTGGAAGTGATCCCCCTAGCGATGCATCCCAGCATCCTGTTGGCCTTGGCTGCTGCCCTCCTACAAGTCTCAGAGTTGTTCATCTTGACATCCACCACCACCCCCAGGTCCCTCTCAGCCATCGAGACTTGTAGCATCCCCCAGGGTGTACACTTGGCCCGGGTTTCTGGCTCCTAGGTGGAGTACCTTGCATTTCCCTGCATTGAACCTCAGCTTCCACTTTCTAGACCATCTTTCCAGAGCCTCCAGGTCCCCCTGTAGGCTACCCTTCCCTCCTCCCCATCCACTACCACCCCCAGTTTTGGGTCATCCGCAAAGAGACTCATCTCACTCCTGATTCCTGTCCTTATGTCAGAGATGTAGGCATTGAACAGAAGGGGCCCAAGGACTGATCCCTGTGGGACCCCACTAATGACCCTCCTTGGGGATGAGACTATCCCGCCAACTCGACCCTCTAGGAGTGCGGTCCTGGAGCAATTGCCTATCCATCTGATCATCTGGTTCCCACCCCATTTCTCCCAGCTTATCCAACAGGCCCACGTGAGGAACAGAGTCAAATGCCTTGCTGAAGTCTAGAAAGAGGACGTCCACTGGTCTACCCAGGTCCAAGACACTCGTCACCCAGTCATACAACTCCACGAGGTTTGTCTGACATGATTTCCCTGGGATGAATCCATGCTGTCTATCGTCCAGGCACCCTGACTTATCCAGGTCCCCCCCCAGCCTCTCCTTGACAATGCCCTCCATCACCTTGACCACCACCGATGTCAGGCTGACAGGCCTGTAGTTCCCTGCCACCTCCCTTGATCCCCTCTTGTGGATAGGCACTATATGCGCCACCTTCCAGTCCTGGGGCACCCACTCTGTCCTCAGAGAGATGGTGAAAAGCTCTGCCAGGGGTTTCGCCAGGACATCCGCATGTTCCTTCAGCACTCTGGGATGTAATTTATCCGGCCCCGTTGCTTTCTCCGTCTTAAGGGAGCTGAAGGCTTCCCTCACTCTCTCTGCTGTGATTTCCACTTCCTGTACCTTTTCTTCCAGCTTAGCCCTTCCCCTCCTGCCAGTGATGCCTCCCCCTCTCCCCAGAGCCGCCGATCGGTAAGGGTTCCCCCCTCCTCAGTATCTCTGTCTCCTCCCATGTATGATGCAGCACCCCCATTTTCCTTGGTGAAAACTGAGGTGAAGTACTCATTTAGTACCTCAGCCTGCTCCCCTGGGTCTTGTGCCCATCTCTCCCCTGATTTAATCCTGCTAATCTGCCCCTTCACCCTTCGTTTTTCCCCAATGTATCTAAGAACCCTTGTTCCTCTCCCAATTTCCTGGCCAGGTTCTGCTCCTTCCTTGCCTTAGCCGCCCTCACCACCCTAGTGGCCCTTCTAGCCATCAGCTCATACTCCCCGATCCCTTTCACTCCTTGAGCACTTGAATTGCTTATAGGCTGTCTTCTTTCCCGCACCACCTCCTGGACCTCCCTGGTCCACCAGCAGAGTTTTGGGCCCTACCGCATTTTGTCTTACTCTTGCACAGGTGCTGGTAGCATCCTGCACCCCTCTCCTGATGATTTCCACCTACTATCAGCGTCCATGTCTGACCCAATCCCATCCAAATGCTCCTTAAGGATCCTTCCCATTTTCTTAAATCCGCCCCTGAAGTCGGTTACTTCTGTCTTTGTGCAGCCTTCTACCCTCCTAGGTCCAGGCAGAACCAGACCATGGCATGGTCACTCCCGCCAATGGGTCCCTTACCTCCAGGCTCCCAATCTGGTCACCGTCTGCCAGGACCACATCCAGTACCCATGCCTCCCTGGTCAGTTCCCTCACCTGCTGAGTTAGGAACGTGTCTTGAAAGACATCCAACAACCTCTGTTCCCTGGTCACAGAGGATGTCATAGTCTCCCAGTCTGTTCCTGGCATGTTTAAGTCCCCCAACACCACCATTGTTCCTCTGCCCAGTCTGCAGTGTCTCCCAACATCTGCCACCAGACGCTCTTCCAGCTCCTCCGCCAGGGCAGAGGGTCTATACACCACTCCTATTTTTACTCTCTTGCCCCCCCTTGTTATCAAGGTGACCCAAATTGCTTCCACGGTTCCCTCCGCCTCCTCTACTCCTCCTATGCCAATGCAGTTTTTGACTATCATTGCTACCCCTCCTCCCCTTCCCTCCCCCCTGTCCTTCCTGAACATAGTGTAACCCTCCAGGTTCAGGTCCCAGTCATGTCCTGCAGTGGCCCAAGTCTCAGTGACCGCTGCCACATCCACTGCTCCCTCAGTTAGCATCGCCTGGAGCTCAGGCATTTATTGCCCAAGCTCCTGGCATTTATGAGACTACCTTCCACCCTTTCCTTATAGTTCCATTTCCCCTGCTCGTGTTCCCATGGGATTCTGTTTCCCTGGTCTGCACTTTGCCAGTCAGCCTTTTCCCGCAATCCTCCAGCTCCCCAGGAGGGTGGAGACAGAGTCCCTCCTTTATCGGCACCCCCTTGACAGCCTTTTCTCCCATCCCTCCCCCTTCACAAGTTTAAACCCCACTTTTCACCAATGAACCCCTCTATTTTCAACTTAAGGATTCCTCCCCTCCAAATTGAGATGGAGTCTATCTCTAGCATACAGCTCCTTATCCTCCAGGTCTTCCCCAATCCCCCATCAACCCCATACCTCTGGTCTCACACCACTCCCTGAGCCACTGGTTTATCTCCTAATCTTCCTTTTGTGTTCCCCACTAGCCCTTGGCACCGGCAGGATTTCTGAGAAGGAAACTGTACATCCTATGTCATGACAGACCCTGGCGAGCTCCCTGAATCTTGCCTGTATCTCTAGCTCGCTGTTTCCCTCAATGTCATTTGTACCCAGGTGGACCAGTATGTCCGGGGAACCCCCACAATCCTTTGCCAGCTGATATACCTCGTGCTTAGCCCTGTGCACCATTAGTCCAGGGAAGCATCTTGTTATAACTGGCCAGGCTTCTCCCTCCCTATCCCATTTGATACCCCTGATCATAGAATCCCCCAACAGGAGCACTCTGACCGCTCCTTTTCCTCCATTCCCCTTCCATGTCCCTCATCCTTTCTACTGGCCCCTCCACCCAGCCGGCTTCTTGTTCCTCCCCCTATCTGGGTGCCACATGCCACCCCCTCCTTATTTACCCTGGCCACCCCTTCCCCTCCAATCCTATGCCTCTCCTCCTCCTGAGTATCCTTCTGTACCTTGCTAATTCCCCCTCACTGCTCGTGACTGGTCCTTCTCCCCCATCTGCTAAACTAGCCTGGCTCATCCTCCCTTCCTTCCTGTCTCCATTTAGTTCCTCCTTGCTCATCGTGCTCCCCTGGCCTAAACCCTCAGCTCCCTTTACTGAATCCTCCTTGTACTTCTGGTCCTTCTCCTTTACCTTTCCTCCCAACTGGTCCTTCTCCTTGCGCTTTCCTCCCTCTTCCCCCTGGCCCTCCTGCTCTGATTCACTGCTCCCCATTTTCCTGCATTCCAGGTCCCCCCGTTCTTCCTGCTATCTGGCCCCTGCCTCTTGCCCCCACTCCCTTTCCGTCTCTAACCACCCCTGTCGTGGCTACATCACCCCCCTAATCCTCAAGCAGAAGAAGAGATTTGAAGCAGTTACTGAGTGTATGGTCTGATCCACCTCCCCGCCTTGCTTCCTTCTGTCCTGCCCTGGCCATCTGCCTACTTCCCTGAGAATGTTGTCCTTCCATCCCTCCTTTGTGAGGGTCCCCAGTTACCTGCTTGCTTCCTTGGTAGTGTCCTTTTGGACCCCCTCTGCCAGGGCTCCTATGTGACGCCTGAGTATTCTCCTGCACTCCTTTCCCTATGCCCCCGCCCCCAGTGCTTGGTGCAACCCCGTGGGAGATCCCCAGCCCCCTTCCCCAACCATACCTCCCCCCTTCCCCCAGCTGTCTCCTAATCCCACCACCTCCTCCCTAAGCTGTGCCAGCTGGTAGCACACTGGGCAACCACCGAACTTCCAAGCCCAGTCCAGTATCATGGCTGCTCCACACCCTGTGCACCCCACCACCCTCCCAAAGATGCCGGCCCTAATGACATGTGGTTCCATCCCCTTCCAAATAGGTTTCCTTGGGTGAGCCACCAGGTTCCCCCCTAGTCCAAGATACACCCTACTGCCTAATCAGGTCACCCACTAATCTTAGAGACTGTCCCATGTAGTTCATGTAGTGGGAAATGTTGCCAAACCAGACTTTAGCAGATGATTACCTCTTAATCTTAATGTGATCCATAAAACCACAAGGTGATTTCTGCTAAACCATTTTTTAAGCCTCTCAGATAAGACGTCTCAGGCTGTTAGCCTTTAGAACAAACTTTGACTAAACTGACAGAACCTGTATGAGCTCACGTGTTTTTGATATCTGTTTTGAGTCATGGAACACAAACCACGTTCAGTAAGTTTTCAGGCAGAGAAAGAAAGCAAGCCAGTTTTAATCCCCCCCCCCACACACATTTTAGAATAGAATGAAATATAACAGAATTTGGTTTTATATAGAGCCTTTCACGTACACTGTACATCACAAAGCAATATATTGGTAGTGCAGGGACAGTATACAATCTGCATGCAGTAGCCATTAAGCATAATTCCACATTCACAATCATACAGCATTATATGATGTGTAAGTAAATACTACTCTATCATTGGTGCAGATTAATTACATGGCCGTGCATTATTCTTTAATGAAGACACCCTGTCTGTGCCTTTTTCATGCACTTTTTCCCGTGTATTAATTTTGCACCCATTTTATAAGTGTGATAACATACTTCAGGGTGTGCAGGTTCTATCTGATATACGTACTTCTTGGGTGGTTGAAGATGCACAACTCTGCCTTGTGGCTCACAACACACCTGAGACATACATATATCAGAGTACAACACATACCTTGTTGTGTGCTATCACTTGCTTGGAACATGTGATATTGAGAGGTAATGTTGGCCAGCACACCACGAATAACTCTACCACCCTTTTGAAATGTGCCACTGAATACTTAACTACCATCCAGGCAGCCATCAAAGATGAGCATGGGACCTCAGTTTAACATCTCATTTGAAGGTATGGAGGCAGCTGCAAGAGTGCAGCACACCCTAGTGTGTGTGTGTGTGTGTGTGTGTTCAAGTGCTTAGTATGGGACTGGAATACATCGTGATCCGATCCTTCTGGCCTAGAGGCAGGATTGTTATCAGCTGAGCCACTGACACTGAATCTTGGCATGACAAGTGAATCTTCAGCCACCCTAGTGATGTGAAGGGGAGGGCAAGGCTAAGAGTGAGACAGTGGTTAATTGGAACTCAGTGGAAGGATCAAAACCTGGCACTTTTGACAACCACGAAGCTGATCTTAAGGGACTTAGCATAATTTCAGTATTTTGACACTTTGACATAATGAGAGTTTTTTTTTTTTTACAGGGGTTGATCGCTCACTGACCTTGTACAAGTCACATAACCTAGTGCAGGCACTCCGTGATGCAGGGATCAAGAACTCTTCATTCAACGAACGCCTCAGTGCCATTTCTGTCTCTCTCTTTCTCTTGGCAGAGAAAGATATGGCTCCTGAGAGCTCTTTCTTTGACAAAATAGTGATTTGTGGTCAGGAAAAGTTATACATCATCAGAGAATTGTACATTATCATTCTAGTTAGCTAACTAACAGCAGTTAACTGCCCCACTGCCCAGTGTCCATGTTTTCAGAGATAAACAAGGTTGTCATTGGACACACATGGCCATCCCTGCTCTGTCTCTAATCTTCATTCATGATAACTCCATTTATGGTTTGTCCATGATTCATGAACAACCTCAAATGCCTGGAAAGCTATATGATTAAGAGATACCAATCAGGAGAACCAGTTTTGAACTGGCCCACCTGTACAGCTGGACATTTCCTGTTGGTTTTCTCAGTTAGGTTCTTTTCCACCTTTCAAATTATGAAAATCCTTGCATATATCATATATTTTCTAATCATATGAGGGTTCCTGAGTACTGCAAGTAAATGTAACACACAGGCTCATAGCCAGTATACAAAACTGAAGTGGAATGCTGATAGACGTGTGTTACACCTAGGCTAACCCCTACAAATTTTCCAGGTGGGCCCCTCCATATCAACTTTCCAGGTGGGCCCCCAGCACTGTGAGATATTAAATCAAGGTCCTATCTGCCTTTTCTGGTGGGTGTTCAGGTGGACATTAAAGATCCCATGGCATTTCTCGGGGACAGTAAGGAAATTTCTCCGGTGTCCTTGCCAGATTTCCTCCATTAACTTAAATACCATTAACAGCTTAATGAAGTTCAGTTTCAGTTGGTTTATATGTAGCCCGGGTGCCATTATACCAAGGGCTACTACCCATGCCTGCTTCCCTAACTGCAGGTTATGGGGCCTGGGTTCAGTATTAGCTACTACTGGGGTCTCCCTACCCTCAGGGTACATAAAATTATGGTGCCTCCACCCAGAGTAATGCTTAAGTGGGTTACTAACAAAATGGGTACAGCCCTCTGGGAAGCTATAACCACCCACAATGCCACCTAGTGACCTTCTACACTTAGTTTCACAACTGCAGCACTTTACACTCAGGGTACAGGTTAATATCAGCAGTAATAATATGCTCATGTACAGTCCTTACCAGCATGGTTCGGTTTCCTGGCATCCACCCTGCAGCCCCTTGTTCAAAACAGTTTCAATAACACAGACATGCATTTTCAGATTTTATTGATATTGTTCAGTAACTTTTAGGCTAGGTAATGATATGCTCACAAGCCAGGTTGACAGTAAACAAATCAGGTTTATTGAGGGGGCATGAACAAGGAAGGGGCAAGAATCTAGGCAAATGATTGCTTTACTGTAAGGAGACAGGCTAATTTACTTTTAATCACCTTAGTCCCTGACTTTATCAGTCTTAGCAACTACTGGGTACCCAGAATGGAGAACAGGCATGCCTAAGGCAGTGCCACGGGTTGGCTGGCATTGCAGCTGTAGTTGGGGCCCTTGATGGAAAGAAGGGTGATTAAATATGAATAACACATTTGTATCCCAGAACCATTTCTATCCATGGTCGGATGGCCCAGTCACTCTAAACCCTTTAAACTGATAAACGGAATTAGATGGTGCCATAGATAATTGAATGCTAGTTGCAGGGAGCTACCCTGGTTTTACTCACTGTACCCAGATGTATGGAATAAGATGCTGACGACATCAAGACCTGTTGCTTTCTTAAGTTGTTGTTGGGGACCTGGGCTGACACGACTCGCCTCCGCTTCATGGCCTTCCCCTTTAGGTGGCTGCAACATGCGTGTAGCTGCATCACAGGGGCTGATTCCCCGGTTCTGGTATGTCACTGAAATGGTGTCCCCAGTTCTGGTCTGTCACTGAAATGGTGCTTTGGCTGATACAGCAACAGTCTGACTGGGCCTCTGGTGGCATAGACCCAGCTGAAGAAAATGTCTTTTTTAATTTTTTATTTTAGCTGTTACTTTACGCTCCTTGCTCTCGTGGCCCTAGCTCAGGAGAAGCCCCCAGTCCCTTCCCTCGATGTCCACCATCTGATGCTGACCAATATCCCCAGGGTTTACCCACCCTGGTGGGGCTGGGTGTGCTCCCCAAACCTCACTGAAGACCGGATCCAGTGTGGCCGGTGCTGTGGCTATTCGAGGGCAGGACCTGTGAGGCACCCTCCGTCATCTAGCTGGGAGCTTCTTTTCCTCTCCTCAGAGGTGGAGCATTGAATGATGCAGGTGTCGGTAGCATGCACGCTACAATGTGCAGCCCATCAGATATCCGCTCTGCCTTTTACCCCAAGTCGGTAGCATCAGTGTGCCACCCTCAGCCTCTGCTAGGGGCCAGGCATACACCGACCACTGATCACCTTCTCCCTGGAGAAGGAGAGCAATCCTTGGGACGCTCGATCCTTCTCCTCCCCTGCCAACCCCCAGCGACCTGTGCTTGCTCCCAATCATAGGTCACCGGCATGGCATCCAGTGCCTCAACCCTCAGTGCCACTATGCTGATAAAGAAAATGTCTTTTGAAAGTCTGGTCTGCGTGCTGGTGGACTTTCCAGCTAGGTTTTGGCAAAAGTCCTTTCTGCACAGGAACAGCTCCTGATTTGGAACAAGAGTCCCAGGATCACTGTTTCTACACACGCAGTAGGCCACAACTGTGGTGGCAGAAGAACAGCAAACTTTCTCCTTTCAGTATCTGACCAGTTTTCCTTCAGCTTTCTGTGAAGAAACCTCTCTGGCTGCTTATCTGGCAGTCCCAGGACAATCATTCCCCTTTTTGGACCAAAGACAAGCTCGTGGGGGGCAATACACGTCTCTCCCAGTGAATGGACACAGAGCCAAGCTGGCTCCTCTCAGTTTAGAAGCTCAAGCTGCAATGCACACTGTTTGAAAAACAGTCTCAAACTTGTCTGGTTTTCATGTATTCTGATTGGCTGTGGGAGCTATCAATCGCAGTTCTAGCACTCATATTGTTCTATATAGGTGCCAACAAGAAAGTTCAGTTTCGCCCACAGGGTACTGTAATTAGGACCCCTTGAGGACCCCTTTTTTCTGATTGATCCAAATGCTAAGTCCCAGACCAAAAATGGTGGCTCCCATAGTGGAGGAAACAATAGGCAAAGTAAACAACTCATTTATTTAGTAACAGTAAAGATTTAGAAACAAACATTTACAGATTTGAGCAGTGCTCCCTCTGCTTTATTAAGTGACTACAGAGTGGAGTGGATTAGGATTATGCCTGGCTAGTCACAAGCCTTGATTTACTTGGACCCAGCCTAGGCTCTGTACACTATACCTAGGACTGGACTTCTTACAGAGATAGTACGGCGGCATGGATCTGCACACTCACACAGGGCAACATCAGAACATCACTGTACATGGACGCACATCCCCCTTCTGGATGTCTACTAAGCAGTGGGCATCAGAAGAGACCAGGGAGAAACTCACGGTAAGCTCCCTGAATCGGGGGGTGTTATATACATCCTTGTCCCCCCCGACGAGGCTGAAAACATACATTATTGTCTAGCCCTCATTTCTTTGTCAACAGAAATGAAATAAATAAATAGTGCTTTCTTTGGTTTTGTTTTTAATTATGGTATTAATCAAATGTATTCTCTTTGTGCCATATGTAATATCATGGATGGTATCCTGTTTAAAATATAGAGAATAACGTATGGACAGCCATACTCAGTGCCTGCATCGAGAGGTTTCTGTGGCAACCAGGGACCTTTTTTTTTGAAATATCTTTATTGTTTTAAGAAACAGCCAACAGTATCTGCAGTTACTTCATAATACAATTAATGAGCTTATTTGGGTTGTATATTCCTGACAGGAGTTCACTAGTACTTAAAGTCAACATTATGGTGTATACTGGAAACAAATCATATCATTCCTCTCCCTTTTAATAACAGCCTAGGGAGAGGTGTTGCTGATATAATACCTAAGAAAGCAGAGCAAAATTCTCCTGTACCGCTTATCACAACCATGTACGAGGGCTCCTGCTCAGGGCAAATGGGGGAGGTGTCCAGTGGTGGTGGGCCCAGGGGGCAAGCCCAGATCCTTATATACAGTGGCGTGAAAAAGTATTTGCCCCCTTCCTGATTTTCTCTATTATTGCATATTTGTCACACTGGATGTTTTCAGGTCTTTAGAGAAAATGTAATATTAGACAAAGGGAACCTGAGTGAACAAATAACACTTTTTTTTTTTTTTAATTTCACTTATTTAATGAAAAAGTTAACCAACACCAACTGGCACTGTGTGAAAAGTAATTGCCCCTTTACACTTAATAACTGGTTATGCCACATTTAGCTGCAATGACTGCAACCAAACACTTCCTATAATTCAATATCAGTCTTTCACATCGCTGTGGAGGAATTTTAACCCACTTTCCTCGAGAACTGCTTTAATTCAGTAACATTTGATAGGTTTTCGAGCATGAACTGCTCGTTTCAGGTCCTGCCACAGCATCTCTATTGGGTTTAAGTCTGACTTTGACTAGGCCACTCCAAAACTTTAATTTTACTTCTTTTAGCCATTCTGATGTGGACTTGCTTTTGTGTTTTGGATCATTGTCTTGCTGCATGACCCAACTACGCTTCAGCTTCAGCTGACGGAAGGATGACTGGACATTCTCCTTAAGAATTTTCTGGTACAGAGCAGAATTCATGGTTCCTTTAATTATGGCAAGTCATCCAGTTCCTTAGGCAGCAAAGCATCCCCACACCATCACACTACCACCACCATGTTTGACGTTTGGTATGGTGTTCTTACTGTGGAATGCTGTGTTTGCTTTACGCGAGACATTATGGGATCCATGTTGTCCAAAAAGTTCCACTTTGGACTCATCTGTCCATAGAACATTTTCCCAAAAGGCTTGTGGATCATCCAGGTGCTTCTTGGCAAATGAGAGATGAGCATTTATGTTCTTCTTGGTTAGCAGTGGTTTCCGCCTTGCTACTCTCACATGAAGCCCATTTTTGCCCAGTCTCTTTCTGATTGTGGAGTCATGAACACTGACCTTAGCTGAGGCAAGAGAAGCCTGCAGTTCTTTGTATGTTGTTTTAGGATCCTTTGAGACTTCTTGGTTGATTTTACACTGCGCCCTTGGAGTAATTTTGGCAGGCCGCCCACTCCTGGGAAGGTTCACTACAGTTCCAAGTGTTCTCCATTTGGAGATTATGGCTCTCACTGTGGTTCGATGGAGTCCCAGAGCCTTAGAAATAGCTTTGTAACCTTTTCCAGACTGATAGAGGGCAACAAATTTTTTCTGATCTTTTCAGGAACTTCCTTTGATCATGGCATAATGTGCTTGTTGAATCTTTGTGCTGGCAACGTGACTCTGATGGTAAGGGCCAAAATAAGTGAGGTTTATATTGAGCAGGGCTGGCTGTAATCAAGCCTGGCTGTGTTCAATCTGCTGACTCTAATTATCCCTTTAATTGGGTTGATTTAACTAGGGGCACATTTTTTCACACAGTGCCAGTTGATGTTGGTTAACTTTTTTCATTAAATAAATGAAATAAGTAAAAAATAAAAAGTGTTATTTGTTCACTCAGGTTCCCTTTATCTAATATTATATTTTGTCTAAAGACCTGAAAACATCCAGTGTGACAAATATGCAATAATAGAGAAAATCAGGAAGGGGGCAAATACTTTTTCACGCCACTGTAAGATCCATATTTAGGTGTATCAGAGCATCTAGAACACTTTCAGGGGGTTGTGTGTTGTGTATTGCTGGGACAGGTTGGTAGTTCAGGGGACAAAAGTTTCATCTTTTAGCATATGGTAGAGATCCAGACAGTCCATCTGGAGTTGCACTTCTGCTGATCATTGAGCCTGTGTGTTATTTCTTCCATTTGATATATTTGGTTAACTGTTACCCACCAGTCTTGGATGGAGGGGATTCTAGGGCAGAGTCATGCTTTGGTGATTGCCTTCTTGGTTGCTATGATGAGCAGGCCTAATGAGTATGTAGAATTTTTGTCTCTAAACCCTCTAGGGTAATGGAACAACATATACAGCTTCTCTGTCAGTTGTACCTGCCTCCCAAATACTTCTTGGAGTTCTGACTATATGGATTGCAAGAAAGGTTGCAACCTTGGGCAAGCCCACATGAAATGTGTGTGATGCGCTACCTTCTCCCCACACTGGCGCCAGCAGTCTGCTGTCCCCGAGGGGCTGTAGTGCCTGTCAATGACAGGTGTTCTAAAGTATCTAATAAGATTTTTCCACACATATTCCCTCCACTGAAGTGGACTAGTGACCTTAGCTACATTTTGGCAGGATATTTGCCAATCTGCTTGGGTAATGGGTGCCCCCAGCTCCTCCTGCCACCGAAGAAGAATGCCTTCAGTTAGATTTTCATGAGAGGCCACCATAAGTTGGTATATGGCAGAAATTAGGTGTCCCTGATTTAAGGTGGCGTTCAGGCTGATCAGTTTGGTGATCAACGGTGGGTGCAGTTCAGGGATTCTGACACCCCAGGGGAGGGAGTTATAGTAGTGCCTTAGCTGCAGGTGTCTGTAAAAATCCCTACAGGATAGTCCAAATGCTCTCTGTATTTCTTCAAAGGTCTTAAAGTTACCTCGTGTACACAACTGAGTGAGACTTTAGGCCGTATCTCTGCCACTCCTGGAAGCCATGATCAAGACGATCACGGAGAAAGTCCTCAAGACTAGAAATTGGGCAGAAGAGAGACATAAAGGGGGTAAGATGGAGGGCTTTTTGATTAAGGTCCAACTTGTTATGTAATACCTTATCCATGGGTTCATAGGGAGCGTCACTGTGGGGTCTGGTTTATGGTGATATAAAGCCTGGAGGTATTCCTGATGTGTGTGATCAAAGATTGTTTTATCTCTGACCAGTGGGTTAAAGGAGTAGATATATGTATTGCCATTAAGTGTCCAAGCTGTGTTGCCCTGTAATAAGACTGTAGATCAGGGAGGGATAGTCCTCCTTTTGTTTAAGGTAAAGTCAAGACTTTCAGGCATACTCGGGGCCTTTGTCCTGCCCAGATGAACCCAGAGATGGTCTGATTCCACATTCGGAACACTGATTGCCTCAGCAAGATAGGGACATTCTGGAATAGATAAAGGACTTTAGGTATGGTCACCATTCGAGCCAGGTCTATTCTTCTAGTGAGACTCAAGGGTAATGTGTTCCAGCTCGTAAGATCTGATTTTAGTTGTATGGTGAAAGGGGCAAAATTATTTTTGGACGCAGAAGAGGGGTTGCAGAACACATGTATCCCTAAGTATTTTGGCTTGGTCAGGTCCCACGTCTGTGCTCCATGGACTGCACTGGCTGCCAGTACAGTAGCAGATCACCTTCAAGATTAGTTTACTGACCCATAAAGCCTTACATGGGCAGGGACCTTATTACTTGCAAGATCTCCTTTGTTCCTACTGCCCCAGCCACTCACTCCACTCCTCCAACAAAGAATTGCTAGAGGTTCCCAGGGTTTGACTTAAAACAATGGGGGCCCACTCTTTTGCTTTTGTGGCCCCCACCCTGTGGAACTCTCTACCTCTTAGGGTGAGGGACTGCCTGACCATCGAGAGTTTTAAGATTACGTTGGAAACATAGTTTTTCAGCCTGGCCTTCCTTGATTGCTCATAGGATACTGAAAATTGCTGGCATAAGTTATCAGGACATGATAAGGATTCTAAGTATTTATGTTTTGATATTTAAATGTGGGTTTAAATAATATTGTAATATTTGTTTTGTTTTATAACCATTGTACAAGCACATGGAACAAGTTTGGAAATGCACTTTTTTATAAATAAATTTGATTTGATTTGTATGGGAATAAAGTCTTAGTAGGGGAGGGATTATAGTGAAAAGCAAGTACTTCAGTTTTAGCTACTGTACAATAAGGTTGTATCGGGATACCCTGCCTACATCATCCAGAAGGCGTTCTCTGGGTCTCGCATACACAGCAGAATGTCATCTGCATATAGCGCAATATGGTGTTCACTACCCTCTAGAGTTATCCCTAAGAGGTTTTCAGTCTCACGGATCCACTTCACTAGGGGCTCCATAAATGCCGCAAACAGCAAGGGTGATAGGGGGCATCCCTGTTGGGTGCCTCCAAACAATGGAAAATATGTCTGCTAATTTTAACACACGCTTTGTGTGCAGAATATATATTCTGCATAACCTGGTTTAAGATTCTGGGGATTCCCACTTTCTCCAGAATGGTGTACAAGAAAGGACAGGAGACCCAGTTGAATGCTTTTTTAGCATCGAGGTTTATTAAAGCTGATGGGCTTTTCCAGGTTTCCATCTCATAGATAATGTGGAAAGTTCATTTAATATTATCTGTCGTGGTACGAGCTCACACAAATCCTGTTTGGTCAGCCCCTATCAGCTGTGGGAGATGAGTGTCTATTCTATGAGTGAGAATACTCATAAATAGTTTATAGTCTGTATTAAGGACTGAAATCAGCCAGTAAGAACCACACAGCTGGGGGGTTCTTACCTGACTTCAGTATAACTGAGATGGAGGCGTAGGACCACAAGGGTGGGGGCATGTCTCCTCCATTACAGAATTAAAGGTGGAGAGCAGGTTAGGGACTAACTGATCCTTGCTGGTTTTATAAAACTCAGTTCCATACCCATACAGCCCAGGAGATTTTAGAGTTTTCAGTCTGGAGATTGCAGCTGCCAGCTCCATTTCCACTATAGGTAGAGTTAACTGCTCCCTCTGGTCCTGATTTAGGTGCGGCAGGGTAAGCATCTCTATGTATTTAGCCATCTCCCCTGAGGGTACTATTGTCTTGGCAGTGTATAGGGTTGAATAATAGGAAATTAACCCCCCCAGTTATGTCATGCAGTTGGGTTATGGTCTCCCATCCATAGGACATATTATGTAGTTAATTGTGGAGTTTTTGTTTTGCCTACATATTTGGTACGCAAGCTGTTGTGTGGCCCGGGGTCCAACTTCATAAAACCTCTGCCTTAGGAAGGTGAGAGCTGTTTCAGTCTGTTGTCTACACAGCTGGTCCAGCTCAGCCTTGGTGTGCTGTAACTGTGGAAGGATTGAACTGTTCCCCTGTTAACGTGCCATCAGTGCAGGGAGTCCTCTTCCTGTTGCTTACGTTCCCTGCATTTCCTAGTCTGGGCTGTCGTGTACTGTATAATTTGCCCCTCATGACAGCTTTATTTGTGTCCCAGTGGATTTCTGGGGTGGATTCTGCAGGGGAGGGTTATTGTTTTGTATTTCCTCAATCTTGTCTTATAGAAATTCTATAAACTGCTGGGTTTTTGGTGATAGGGGTTTAACCGCCACAATGTGTGACAGTGTTGCATCTCCAAGCTCCAGAGAGTGACCAATGAAGCATGGTCCGAGTGTACTATGCCCCCCATTCAGGAGTCAACCAGGTGCTGTAAGTTTTCTATTTGGGTGTAACAATAATCAGTTCGGAAGTATGTCTGGTGGACCGCCTAAAAGTGGGAGTAGTTTCTGGAGCTTGGGTGCATATATCGCCAAGTGTCGACCCAGCCCACCTCTCCTAGAAATTTTTTTAAAGTATTTGTGTGAAGGTGTCTGTTGGGAGGGTCTGGGTTAGAGGAATCTAATAAAGGGTCAGGGATAATGTTGAAGTCACCTGCCAATACCAATACTCCCATAGTCATTTGTGCAATTTTGTCCAGTAGTGTCCTCAGTTGTGGGACTGCAAGACCCAGGCATTAGCAGAGTAGGCATTAGCCAGCATGACTTTATGATTAACAGTACCCTGAACCACCACTGAACCACCACTAGTCGACCATCAGGGTTCACCCAAGTTAGGCCTGGTTGGAAGAGAGTATGGGTAGGGACCAGAATAGCCACCCTTCTCCTCCTTTCACACTGACTGGAGGAGAAGTACACCTCGCCGCATCCAGATCTAACCAATTTATTATGTTCAGACTTAGACAGATGTGTCTCTTGCAGGTAAATAAAGACTCTTCTTTTTTTCCTCAAGTAGGACATGGTGCAGGAATGCTTTATAGGTGAGGTGAGGCCATTTATGTTTAAAGAGAGCAATTTCAAAGGTGGGTCTGACATAATTACTAAAAAAAACATATCTGCTCTCAATTTTAGGGCTTGCACTCCCCAGAACTCCACCCAGACCAACCCTACCCTAACACACCCAAACATCATATTCAGAACCCATCGACCTTTTACTAAGAAAGAAGCAAGTACAAACAAGTAGACAATAGAAGTATGTAAAACATGTAAGAATACCCCCCTGTAAGGAGGGGTTAATGCATGGGGGTAAAGGTTGACTGTCTGCCAGGTAATCATAGTAGGCTACTCTGACACACATCAGGAGAATGAACAAAGTGGCCAGCAGGGTTACACAAACAGTAAAACTATTGTTAACTGGTACTTCCATCAGGTTAGAGTGTATCTGCAATCCAGTGGACAGGACTTGCATCCTGTTTGGAGGGGTAACTACAGTTGAGGGTCCTCCTGACATTTGCAATATTGATAGGGAAAGGGAAATGGGATTTGGGACATCAAATGCTTCCTCAGGATCGGCTTAGGCAGTTGCTGCTTCAAGGTTATGAAGGGGTGTATGCAGGTATAACTCACGTCTGAGTCCCTAGATTAGCTGGTTGTTAGGGAAGCATTCTTCTAAGTACCAGGGCCGGAGAGAAGAGGGGGGACCCTCATTTGTGTCGCTCATTGCATCCTCCTGTGAATAAAGACATTAGCAAGGAGGGAAGCAGAAAGGAGCGGACCAGACCCCAGGAGTATTAAAGAGGGAGCCCATTCCAGGGAGGTGGAGGTCTCAGCCACATACAGGGCCATCGGGGGGGTATCACAGTCCACTGGGGACTGCACAGGGGATCTTTATAGCTGCTATAACACATCTGGTGGCAGAAAGGGAACATGGGGGCAGGCAGCCACTAGCAACACATTATTTGTATGCATCCATTCCATAATTATCCCCTCCCCATCCACCCCAGACCCATCCCATTCCCCCCAACCTCTCCAGCACCCGCAGCATCAACAGATTCCTCCAGTTGCACCCTATTACCTGTCAGCAGGGATCACCAGCTGCCTTCCAGCCTGCAGGTTTGCTTACCATCGAGGCTTGGCCCCCTGTATAAGTGTGTCATTGCGTCTGGTCTCCTGATGAGGAGGACCTAGCCACTGCTAACATGCATGCACTAGGATGAAAAGGCAGAGAGAAAAAAGGAAAAACACAGCCTACTATTTACACAGTACAGTGTTTACATACAACCTGCAGTTCGAATAGGCTTTGTTTAACTCTTGTATTTCGCAGGGAACTACAGCTTATTTTTTATTTATTTTGATTTATTTATGGCTTAAGGACATGCATGTACCAGACTTTGCTACTCTGCTCAGGGTCATTGTGCAGTATACCCTCTTGGTACAACCCGGAGGTGTAAAGAGCTGCCATCCCCCCCAACCAAGGCAAGGATATCGCCCCGCCACTCCCCTAGAGCCCTGAGTGGGAGGTGTCACAGAGACGGTAGGTATTCAATATTAGATTGGCGGACCAAGTAACTTTCAATACATCCCCCATTCCATCTCTTCCACTTCACTCCCTCCCCCCAAGCCAGGGAGGAAAGCTGTCAGCTGACATCCGGGTTGCAGGGCATTTATCAACACTCATACTGCATAGTGAATGGGAGGGCTCTGTGCCATTTCAGGGTGGCTATAAGTTTATATTTCTTCCTTCCCTGTCCCACTATAGTGCCTTAGCCTGGCATCTCAGCAATCAGTACCAGGGAGCCTTTTACATAAGGTGCATAAATGTCTGCATTCCTCCTCCCGTTCCCCCTCCCCCCAGTCCAATCCCATGCGATAACATTAGTAATCACATTAGTACAGAAAAGCCCCTCTTACTCATATTGCTTCCATAGAGCAGGAGACTGGATTATATAGTGGCCCCTGGAAGACACAACCTGGAACAAAATAGGCAAACAGAAGGAGAAAACGTGTTAGTGTGCAGCAATATTCTTGCAAGTAGTGACAGATAAATCAAGTAACGGTGCAGGAAGGGACAAGAACTTATCTCCATGGTAGGCAGTGTTCAGTGTTGCGTGCACAAGAAGCAGTTCTGTCAAAGTTAGCGTGCACTAGTCTTGGGGCCATTGCAAGACTTCGTAATCTCCCCCTCTCTGATTCAGCAAGGGCAATGCAGTCTGAAAACGAGGTTGCCTTGTTGTGTTGACTCCAATCTAGGTAACTCTGGAATAAAATTCAGTCACAGCAAGAGAAGAGAGCCCTCCAGCTGAACGCCAGTCAAGCCCAAGGAGTCAGCATGGTGAGGTAGGCCCCTGCTGGGAGGTACAGTAGATGGGGTGGGAGGGAGTTATTTCCTTAAGGTCTCCGTGATTTGCTGTATAGCCTCAGAGCCCCATTGGCATCAGACCTCCCGCTGACCTTCCACCCAAAGGAGCTGGGATAGTTTGACTGCTAGGGAAGACTTTGCAGGAGCCTGAGGTTGAGATACAGTGATGTTCCTTTTCTTGAGTTGTTTGGCTGTAGCAGTCGCTGACTTGGAAGAGAGGGCTTCCTCTGGAAAGAACTCAGTCATTCTGGCAGGGTAGGGAGTTCTGAAGCATAAGTTCATATTCTTCAAAGCCTACATTTTTGGTATGTATGGCTTGCATCTTGTCATCACTTCAGAGGCATAATACTGTAGTTTTCAAAATATAATCGATGTTCCTGATGCATTACCGGCCCTTTCTGCCACACAGCATGAAAGGCAGCCTCCTTCTCCTGGAATCTTAGGAAGCACACTAGGATAGTATGTGGTCTAGCCCCTGGAGCTGGCTTGGGGCTGAGAGTTCTGTGCGCATGGTCTATTTCCAAGGTTATAGTCTGAGGAAGGACCAGGGAGGTTCTAAGCAGTTTTTGAATGAAGGGTACCATTTCAGTGCCTTAGGTTCCCTCGGGCAGCCCCTAAGTCCAAATGTTATTCCTGCGGTTTCTACTCTCCACATCTTCCACTCTGTCCTGCAAAGCCTTGATGCTTTGGTGCAGTTGCAGTATAGCTTTCTCTGTGAGATCCACTCACTTGTCTGATTCTGTGTCCTGAGCCTCGGCTCTTTTCTGGCACTTTCCTAGCTTACTGATATCATTTCTAAGTGCTGTTGTTATAGAGCGCATCTCTTTTTTGAAGTCCCTGTGAGGCTGATCTTATTGGGGTTGGCATGGCCGCACCATGAAGACACAGAGGCCTGTGAGCTTTCACTCTCTGACTCACTCTCGGATAATCGTTTAGCATCCTGAGACTCCATAGCTAGAGATTTACTTAATCCCCTTCTCTGTGGTATAAGACAACCTTCTACAGTAAGATATATCGAGTTTAGTTAGTAAAGTTAGCAAATATGAAGGCTTAGCTGCCGATCCTTTGGAAAGCTGTCTCAGCTAATATGCAGATGGGAGCATGACGTCACCAGAAGTCCGGCAACCAGGAACCTTGAGAGCAAAGGTTTAGAGATTCACTGGTTGCCATAGAAAACTCGAGATGAAGGCACAGGCTTGTCTGTGTATAGATGCCCATAAATTATCTTTTATAGGGGATGTCACGTGAGCACCTGCACAGAATGGCTGCTTAATCTGTTTGCTCCGAGCCGCCTCTCAATTTTCCTGTTCCATTCCGTCATCTTTAAGCTTAAACCAGCAATTTTGCTTCTCTGCCTTGGAGATTTAATGTAGTAGGAAGAAGTTCTATTGATGGAGCCACAAACACTGCAAAAACACAGGAAATCCATTGATTCTTCTCCCTTTCGGTGCCTGCTACCAGACTCGGAGATGGCGGCCATGGGAGAGCGTAGGCCCCTCTCACCGGATCTAATCTGCCAAACTCTTCTTATCAAGTGGATGTCGCAGTTGGTAGAAGCAATCCATCTTACTGTTACTGGGACTCAAACAAGTATCTCCCTCTTAAGCATCCAGGAAGAAAAAACTGAATCTACCTTATTGGTGATGGTGGAAAAAGTGACTGAACAGAACCAACATCTGGTGGAAGTGGAGACCCAAATGGCCTGGTTGTCTGCAGAGCTAGAGGATCTGGAAGGCCGTGGGAGGTGAAATCATTTATGATTGATCAGTCTTCTGGAGGGCCTAGAGGGGGAAAAATCCAGTCTTATACCTAAGCGATAACCTTCCATTGTGGCTCAATCTACCACCAGAGGAGTACCTGTTTAAAATTGAAAGTGCTCATTGTATCATGAGGGCTCAGTCCAGGGCCCCCAGGAAACCTAGACCTCTCATCTTCAAATTACTGTGCTATCAGGACAAGGCGCTTATCTTGTCAAAGGCTTGGGAGCTCCAAGATATCCGAGTGGAGGGTGCCTGTATTTCCCTGTACCCAGATTATCCAAAATCGCTATTGGAACAGCACCAGGCTTTTGACCCCGTAAAACAGATCCTTTGAGGGAAAGGTACCACATATGCCCCGCTGTACCCTGCTATTTTGGTGTTCTCCTGGGAGGGTTGCGCTGTTCAATTTACCTCCCCCTTGGATGCTGACCACTTCTTGCACCACCATATGGAGCTCCCCGCTGCCTCCTCTCTGCAACGGAAGGACCCTTCGCTCATACCCCTGGTGGCTGCTTCTCCTGACACCAGCCCTCACAAGACTCCGCTGATACCCAGTCGGGCTGACTTACTTAAACTCACTGATCTGCCTGGTTTTGCTATTCCATCCTCAGGAGGTAACTCACCCAGTGGTTTTGTTATTCCTTAGCTGGAGCCCCTGAAACTAACTGCCTGTTTTGCATGCAACTCAGTGTGATGCCTGCACTGATTTTGGCTTTGTCAGGAGCGGATCTATCAGTGCTGCCACTCCACCACCTTATGCCTATTACCACTTTTGAAGGACACCAGCATAATATTTGTGAGGATGGACATGAGAGACATTTAGGGGGCTAACTGTTTACTGCAGTGTTCCTTGCAGGGAGTTTATTTTTATTATGCCCCTCGGCTGACTGCAGATTTGCGGTAATAGTCTTCAACTGATGCTGGGCTTTTTTTTAACATTGTACTAATTGTTTTCTGGTCCCCTGAGCCTGCCATGCAGATACTTCAGTTAATTTTAATGACCCTCTCACTAGTGCACACTGGCTCAGTCCTGCCTATGAGTTAATCAGACACCATCTCGGCAGCTGGTTTTGGACTGTCTCCACCTCACTCAATTAAAGCAGCAAGTGTAGCCACATTATTTTATCAGCCAGGAAATGTTATACTTCTGAATTCATTGACTTTATTTATAGTTATGTGACTCCCTCTGTTCATTTCTGTATCATGTTTGTGTAGTCCTAGTGGTTCACAGTTCAAGATGTCTTAATAGTGAAATGTTTTATCTGTTGTTCTCAGGGGTCTATGCTGTTCAATAGACTTTAAGCAATTGTCAGTATAGAGGCTGTACATATTTTTTGGTTAATGCATTATGTCTTTTATAGGATCCTAACTACTCTTCTGGGGGTACTTAGACAGCAGTTACCTATACAGTGTTTTGGCTTACTTTGTCCTTTAAGTGACCTTGAGTCTGTCTTGTCCTTTCTGGACTCCCTTTGCTGGATTTTCTTTATACTACTCGTGATCGCTTCTAGCATCTGTTATTTCTCTTTCTATCTGCTCCTCCTGTGTTTCCACCCACCTGTGGTACTCTGACTCTGGGGCCGATACCTGTCCATTAGGCTTAACCATAGTAGGGTGAGCAGGTTAGTGGCCCCTGGTACCTAGGTCCTGGCTTCTCTCTTACTTTGCTGCTCTCCATGTGTTTTCCTCTTCTGTCCAGCTGGTTCTTAGCCAGACAATGGGTGGGGAACTGGGGGGCAGCAGGACTTTATGTTCTGTTTCTTCCCTGCAGGCCCATGAGAATATAGGCCTACAAGCCCCCAACTGTCTTTAATTAGCAAAGTGCCTAGTGTACCTTCACTGGGTTTGGGACCACTCATTCCACTCCTTTTTTGAGTTTTGCGCTTTTTTTTTTTACTATGATTTTGTAGTCTCCCTGTGATATTCTTTCTAGTTTCGGCAGTTTTCTTGGAGACTTAATTATTTCACTGATGTCTTCTATTTGTTGGTGTTTCTTGATTTAGCATACTTTGCAGTGAACTGTGGGGGTGGGGGTGGGGGACAGAGGGAGGGGGATTGATGATCTGTACAACTGCATTTCTACAAAGCTAACATACAGCTGTTGTGGGAATTTTGGAAAACTGGGCTGGGAGAGGGTTCCTGGAGTGATATAAATGGACACTTATAGAGTTGAATTCTAGTTGTTCAATCACGATATCTAATGCCAGTTTACTAGACATTATCTCATGGAATGTTAGAGGGCTTAACGACCCTAAGAAACGTCAAACTGTATTGAGGTACATCAGAGATGCAAAATGTGACATAGCACTACTTCAAGAAACATACTTGTTGGAAGGGGTTGCTACTTGCTTGGGGCGGATGTGGGTTGGTCAGTATTACCACAGTGCCTCAACCTCATGTCAGAGGGTGGTAGTGATCCTTTGTGGGAAGGATTTGTCTCTAGGCATCTCCTGGGAGCGCTGTGTTCTTATAGCTGGAACTTATCTGGGAAACCGATAACCCTTGGTAGCTTTTATGCCCCGAGTTCCCCTGACTTATCATTTTACCAAACTGTACTGACAGAGCTGCCCCCAATGCCTGCCATGACAATTCTAGGTGGTGACCTGAATCTGGCCCTTGATGATTTATTGGATAGAATGGCCCAGCTCTAGTTATGAGTCTGCACTGGCACCTTTAGTGTCCTCCCTCCTCAAGAATGTTGGCCTCATGGTATGGTATGGTAACATTTTATTCATATACAATATGAACAGGATTAAACTATATTGAGTAATACAACTCATTTACAAGGAGGTCCATAAGACATGGATGATAATTCCACACATAAGGTAAAAACTATAGCAGTATACAACGCATGTACATTATAAATTAAAGATCAATATTCAATACAGCTCAAATTAATTTTGCATACTTAAAGTTAAACACTTGTGCCTCCTCCTGAAAGGGAAGGCATGTACAATAAATACACACAATAAATCTCCCTTCCACTTTATCCTAAAATAATAATACCTGATAATACTGATTTTAAGTACTTGAGAGTGCAACAATATGCATAACTAATGTGCAAAACATTTTATAGTGAAACTCCTGACTAGATACTGCCCTCAAAGTCATTTTCCTTTACCGCATTTGCAGTCTGTGCATCATTGCCGTTTTTGTAGTTTTCCACCCTGCTGTTCTTAATTCTAATTTATATTATCCATGATTGAAAACACTGCCCGCTCCATGCTGTGCAACTGTGTATGCTCCGGCCGCGCAGCATATTCAAATGAGTTTATTTCTGCCTGAACTGAGGCACACTTCAACAGTGACTGTCCTCGCGCGGTCTCCGTAGCAACTGTGGTCATAGTGCAAAGCATAGTCTCAGCATGAACATGCAAACCCGAGGCTGAGATCGTACCTTATACTGCCTGTGAGCCTTTATTTTTAATTATTTGTGCTGCTTGTGATTGCTATGTAGCGCGATGTACTTGGCGTTCCTGGCAGCTGTATGTGTGTGTCAGTTATGCGTCATGGTCGACAAGTATTGCAGTGCCAATTTCAATACTGTTTGTGCAGATATTTGCAGAATGATATATAGTACTGTGTGTGAAATGGTAAAAGTGTTACTTCATATGGGATCATTCTCCATGATTGCTAGCAGGTATTTGCAAAAGCACAACAACAAGGTGAGGCACTTTCTCTGTTTCCAGTGGAATATATTCCAGAAACATAGCCTGTGGGAAAACTGGAATACATAGTAGTAGTAACATTTATTTATACCGTATAACACCATTAGGGCTTTATATACCCTATTCACAAGGTAGCCTGTATAACTGGGACATATATTGGTCGCCAGTGTCCCAAACTCTGAATTTCTTGCAGTATATGTCTGATTGAAACATACTGTCTTTCTAATTCTATATTGTAGTGGAAACAGAGAAATGTCCCCCTCTTCTTGTGCTTTACACAATACTTGCAAGCAGTCAGTGTTATTGAGCCCATATGCAGTAACACTTGTTCTGTGACGGAGTACCCTCATAACTATAACAAGGCACAAACTGGTCCCACCTCCACCCCATCCCTGCTCCTCCACCGAAATAATATATATCATTATTTAGCAGTACTGTTCAATCAAGGGTTATACAGTAGTTTATTATGTAAGAAGCCTAGGACAAGATGAGAGTGCAAAAAAAGCAGAAGCACTGTTGTGAAAAAACATCATATTTTGGGAGCAGTTAATGTTTTTAATTTCCAAGTGTCTTGTATGGCAAATGCAGTTTTACAGGAGAATGTGACACTGTAAAGAAAGCAGAAGCAGTGTTGTGAAGAACCACCCTATGTTGGGAGCAATTTCTATTTTTCATCTCTCAATGTCTTGCATGAGCAAATACAGTTTTACAGGTGTTGTAGGCACCACTTATTAGTGTGTTCTTGAAGCAGTGATCAACAAGTGTCATCCCTTGCTTTTGTTCCCCACACGCCATTACCCCTGCAATGTGTATTGTTAGCTGATGCTCCAGATTCGTGTAATCCCACCGATGCCTGGCTCCAATAGGTGGTTCCCACAGTGCTAGATTGTTTCAGCAGAAACAGTTATTTTACATATGTAAAAGTGCATTCAAAAGAAGTTCAAGCAATAAACACAACATTTTCCTCTGTGAGGAGATGAAACAACAAAAAGTTGTGTTTGACAGGCACCACATCCCATATCATTTCACCATGACAGTCAAGCATGCATGTGGTAGTATGTAATCTTGCGGCAGGCCTCCCTACAGTGTATGTGCACTTTCCTTATTGCATTCATGCATTGAGATGATGTGTCCCCCTACCAAGCAGCACCACCACAGGGAAAAGAAGTGTCTTAACACTATATTCTCCCTCCTCCTTAATAGCTCGCTTTGGAAAGAGGTATTAAAGCAGAGGTTGGAAGGGTATATAGCATCGGGGATAGATTGAAACTAGGTGGGGGGTGGTGAGAGGACAGCTAGTAGGCAGGGATCCCAGAGGAGGGAGCCATGCATGCCTACCCCAAACTATCAGAGAGGTATTTGAGGTGGGGACACAAGGTGAGATTAGAAGGGGGGGGAAGCCGGGGGAGGTGGAAAGACACAGGTTGGAGGGTGGTCTTGCTGAATGTGTGAGAAGCTTAGGTAACAAATCAGCCGAACTACAGGCTGTCTTGGCTGTGGGGATGGTGGACATTGCTGCCATCATGGAGACATGGGCCACCCAGAATCAGGACTGGGATGTGATGATCCCAGGGTACAGGATATTCAGAAAAGACAGGACTAGGGAGAAAGGGGGGTGTAGCGATCTACGTGAGGGAGGGGATAAGGTGTATGAGAGAGGAGGGGGTGGAGGGCAGGACAGAGGCCCTATGGATGCAGTTTCAAGACTCTAAAAGAAAGACACTGAGGGTGGGGGTAGTGTACAGGCCATCAGCTCAGGGGGATGACCTGGCTAGGGAGATGGCTGAGCAGATTAAAAGAATCTGTAGGAAGGGGGACACCATAGTGGTGGGGGACTTCAACCTCCCTGGGGTGGACTGAAACACTACAACCACCACATGTGTAAAGGAGCAGAGATTACTAGATGCATTTCAGGACTGCTTCCTGATGCAATTGGTCCACAAGCCTACTAGGGAGGGTAGGACTCTGGACCTGGTATTAACAAATGGGGAGGCTGTAAGGGATCTGGCAGTTCAGCACCCCCCTGGCTGGGAGTGGCCATCATACGGTGTGGTTCACACTCAATATGGGAAGAGTAACAGGAGGAACCGGTACCAGGGTGATCAAACTTTAAAAGGATGGGGGAAAGTTTGGGTGAGCATCTGGTGGGAACTCAGACTTGCATGAGTGCCAGCCAAAAATGGAATATAATTAAGAAAGGGCTGGCAGAGGTTACTGAGACCTGCACCAGGACACGGAGCAAGAAAGAGAGAGCAAAGAAGCTGAGCTGGCTGACTCAGGAGGTAATGGAAGGGGTGAGGGCCAAGAGAAAAGCATTCCAAAGAGGAAAGCATTCCAGAGGCTTAGGAAATCAGTAGGGCAAGGGGACAAAGATGAGTACGTGAAGAAGTCCAGGGAGGTTACCAGGCCAGTCAGAGTGGCCAAGGCTTACAGAGAGCTAAGACTGGCACAGGGAATGAAGGACAAGGAAAAGGACTTCTTCAGATACATTGGTGAGAGAAGAAGAAACAAAGATCAGACTGTGAGGATTAAGAAAGATGGGGGGTTGGGTGGAGAAGGTGGAGAGCCGGGCAGAGGCACTGAATGAGTACTTCTGCTCTGTGTTCACGAAGGAAAAAGGGGGGCAGATACCCCATGGGAAGGGTGGAGTGGGCAGGGGTGACTGATATCAGAATTATGGAGGGAAGGGTACTGGAGGGACTAAGGGCACTGAGGGTGGACAAGGCACCACAGCCAGATGGCATTCACCCTAGGGTACTTAGGGAGCTAGGGGAGATCCTGGTGGGACCACTGGCAGACATGTCCAGTACATCACTGGACACAGGATGTATGCCACAGGACTGGAGGATGGCCCACTTGGTGCCCATTCATAGAAGTGGCCTGAAGGATGATCCAGGCAACTATAGACCGGAGAGTCTCATTTCAATCATGGGGAAACTCATGGAGTCAATCCTAAAAGAGAGAATGGTGACCTTTCTGGAAGACAATGAGCTCCAAGACAGTCATCAGCATTGTTTCATATCGGGCAGATCCTGCCAGATAAATATAGTGGAGTACTATGACTGGGATACCAGGCAATTGGACAGGGGCCATCCAGTGGACGTCCTATTTGGACTTCAGCAAGGCCGCATGTGAGGCTGGGGGGAAAACTGGAATACATTGGGGTGGGGACTAAAATTTCATTTTTTTTCCATTTCATTTATTCTTTGGTAACCGGGTAAAGGCACTGGACCAAAGGTCCCGTTTCAGGCCCGACCCGGACAAAAAAAAAAATACAAAAATTCACAAATACAATTAACAACAATACAATACCAAAAAATACAAATTACAAATTACAGTTACAAGCAGATTTATGTAATAAATAACTTTTTAACCTTTGTTTAAAAGTTAAAACAGAGGGAGCAATCCTAACATCAAGTGGAAGTGAATTCCAATACAAGGGTGCTGCTATTGAAAAAGCTGTAGAACTTATTCTAAGCCGAGACCTGGGAACAAAATATAGGGGGCTGTCAGCCGAACTCAGGCTGGGAAGCAATTCTGTCATTACAACAAGATCAGAAAGAGGAAAAAGGGAGCCAAAGTAAAAACATTTATACGTCAGACAGCCAACAAAATATTCTGTTTTGCAACTAGGGGAAAACCATCCCAACCGAGAATAAAGATCACACCAATGTGTCCTATTGGGGGCTCCTAAAATAAATCTACAAATATTATTATCGGCCACAGTTAGTGCTTGCATTTCTTTTGTACCTATGTTATAATATAAACAAGAACTGTAATCAAAATATGGAAAAAGAGAACCAATAGCAATTGCTAATCTAGTTGCTTGTGAGAAGAATGACTTGAATTTGTATAACACCCCCATTCTTTGATTTACTTTCTTAACCATTGACTGAATCTGAGGTGAAAAGGTCAAACTGGGATCCAATAGTGTGCCCAAATACTTAAATTGAGACACTTGTTCAAGCAGACCACCCTGAAAATCAGATATCCTCAGTTCCAGGTTGTCCACCAACATAAATTGCATACCAAATAACATAACTTTTGTTTTAGCTGACTTCAAAACCATATCATTTAAAGTAAGCCAAGAACAGACAGCACCAAAATCCTTTTCTAGGGAACAAGAAAGTTCAGACATAGAATCTAACTGAGCACAAATTACAAGATCATCTGCATAAAACAGTTATTCACTAAACTTACAAAATCCAAGAAGCGGATTAGTGAAAATAGAAAATAGCAGGGGTCCCAGAATGGACCCCTGAGGCACGCTACAACTAATTGGCAAGACATCAGAAACCACAGAACCCACCTGAACAAATTGACACGTGTTGCTCAGATAATCATAGAACCAAGAAACAGCAACATCAGAAAACCCAAGATCTTTCAATTTTGTGCAAGCAAAACCATGATCAATCAAATCAAAAGCCTCGGTTAGGTCCACGAACACCGCTCCAGTCATCAAACCCTTCTCAAACCCATGTAGGATGGTGTTCGTGAACCCAACCAAGGCCGTGCCCGTACCAAAATGCTTATGAAACCCATGTTGTTGCCTTGACAACAAATCATGGGTAACCAAATAGGCATCAATTTGCTTAGCCACTAAATGCTCAGGTAGTTTGCTAAGGGGATACAGTACTGATATTGGCCTATAATCATCCATGGAAGTAGCACAGCTCTTTTTTGGAATTGGAACCACCTTAGCTTTCTTCCAGGACAGGGGAAAACACCTGTAGCCAATTACATATTAAAAATATAACAAAGGGGATCCATAATAATGGGGATAGCCAATTTTAAGAAGCAGGCATCCAACCCTTCCCCGCAGTCAGTCCCTTTATTTGGGAGAGACTGCAGAAGATGAAAAACTTTAGTTGATATTATTTCCTTAAACAAGAACCTGGTTCCATCTACCAAAAGAACAAACTAAAAGGATTTAGTATTACCAGCCCGAGGAAAAAAGATCTAAACTTAGAAAGATCTGAAAATTGAGAATTTAACAATTTCGGGCAAGTCACCAATTTCTTTGTTGTCAACATTTAATTTCTGGATGTCAGATTTTGATTTAGGAAAAAGTAAAGAATTTACATTATTCCAAAACTTCTTTGGATCTGCCCAGCTATCTTCAAAGTGATCCCCGAAATAAGCTTTTTTAGCATTTCTAACAGTTTAAGAGACTAAATTCCGAAGTCCAATTGATCCATTGAAACTCTACTGGGAGATAATTTAAATTTAGTCCAAGCACTACCCCTCTCCTTAATTAATTTCTTAATGCTGGGACCAAACCATCCAGTAGGAGAACCTCTGCATTGAATGGTCCACAAAGGAAAAAGGGATTCCTGAATGGGAAGAAGTTGGCTGCAGAAAAAAATCTAGTGTTGTATCCACATCTGGAATACATTCAAGAAATGACCAATCAATTAACCTCAAAGAAGAATATGACAGAGAATAATTTATCCTTTTAAATGATCTAGTCTGAAACACAGAAGAAGGGAGTTTAAGACAGTGAAAATCTAAGACACAAAAGGTGGCCATGTGGTCACTTACGGAATCTGCCAAGACACCAGAGGCCCCTCCCCTCCCCACCCTATTAGTCAAAACCCAATCCAATAGAGAATGATTCTGTGAGATGGGATTGAGATGGGTAGGCACATTTATACACTGAGTCAGTCCGTAAGAGAGAAGAAGAGATTCGAGCCCCATGGTGTCTTTAACCCTCCAATTCAAATTCATATCTCCAACAACAACAGAATCACTCTGCTTTAAATAAACCTCACAAACATCCAAGAAATGTTTAAGCCCTTGAAGACCACATTTAGGGGGATTACACAAACAGCCCACATTTAATTTTTTCTTTCCTCCAAGGAATAAATTGCAAAACCAACCAATCAGTATCACAATCCAAATCCTCACTAGACCTTAAAAAATGAATTTCTAAATGATCCCTATAATAAATCAAGACCCCACCACCCTTTTTTCAACCTTTACGGTCTACTCTAAATATTTTATAACCCTCAGTATGACACACGTTATCGGGCACCCCCGGCTTCAACCACGTTTCTGATAAAGCAACAATATCAGGCAGATATAGAGCAATAAGCTGTTCAATTTCAGCAATCTTAGGGATCAAACTATGAACATTCAAATGGATACTTTTAAATCCATGATTTCAGGATTTCAAACAATTATTCAAAGATGATGCTTGAGAGGAAGACATAGAATCCAAAGAGCAAAGCCCTGGATTCAGTTCAACATCACCAGAAACTAACAACAGAAAGGTGGCTGAAACACAATTGCCTAATTTAGAACAAAGTAACATGCCATAGTGCAAACAAGTAAAGTAACCTCTATTCCCACATTGCCTTATGGGCATAGGGCTATTCAATAACAATTGCCATGAATCAGTAACAACAACATCAACAACTAAGCAATATGAA
Organism: Neoceratodus forsteri; assembly: GCA_016271365.2. Lineage (NCBI taxonomy): Eukaryota > Metazoa > Chordata > Ceratodontiformes > Ceratodontidae > Neoceratodus > Neoceratodus forsteri. The sequence goes on from CM057453.1 coordinate 442,829,709, forward strand.
AAGCAAAATTCACTTGTCTCATATGAGGCAGTGTTCCCGGCGCCAAACCTATATAATTCAATATGATCCACATATATCAACCCCCCCAGAGAATACACACCCAAATTGGTCAACATTTAGGGTCCCACATTATTAACATAACATACTTACAACACCAACAGTATTACAGTCAAACACTCCCACTCCCCTGCCTCCCTTGGACTCCCTTAGACTCCCCTGCACTTATTGCACTTGCTGCACCTGCACCATACAAACACCACCGCGTTTGGCAAGTGAGATCTCTAAACACCTCAACCACACAGACTGAGTTGCCACCACCAATCAGGGGGAAGGGGTGCAGCTAGCAACAGGTAGAATAAGCTAGTCAGTATCTACCAACAGGGCTATGAGCAGGGTGCAATTACTGAAGTGGCAGCAGCTGTACTTAATTAATCGGCTCCACTCTTGAAAGGACAGCACAAACACCCTGAACAGTGCACTCTAGGTCCCTTTTTCAGCAGCACACAAGTAATCACTTTGTAACCAGCAGTTCAGCAGGGACTCAAACCAGCAGTGCTAAATAATAAAATCTCCATGACATTAAAATGCACCCCAATACTGTGACAAGTCATACACCAGCAGGCTTAGTTAATTCCCAAAGTCAATAAGGGGTTTAGCAGCATCACACTGTAACAACATGAGCTCACACAGTCTCTGAATAAAACAGAACACAGTGCAGCGACAATAGTTACGGTTCCTGTAGTCTCTCCAAAGACCCACTGCCACACAGCTCAGATCTCCCAGGAATACAGCAGCCTTCCAGATGGAAATGTGGAATATAGGGCTCTTCCTGTCATAATGACCAGATATTCTACTTGGTCCACTGTGCTTTTAAAGTGCCGTGTGGGTTGAGGTGAGCCTGCCACACTCCCTTAGACTCCCCTGCACTTATTGTACTTGCTGCACCTGCACCACACAAATGCCACTGCGTTTGGCAAGTGAGATCTTTAAACACCTCAACCCCACAATGGTCAACTGGATCACCAACAGACTGAGGGGTAAGCAGCAAAGGGTGGTAGTGGGGACTCTCATCACCCAGGAACGTCACGAGTGGGGTGCCCCAGGGTTCAGTACTGGGACCAGTGCTGTTTGGGATATTTGTTACCAATGTCTCAAACAGAATCTGGAGTAGGATCTGTCTCTTCACAGACTGTGGTAGATGACATAGAGGAGTGGAGTGGGCTGCAGGAAGACCTGACCAAACTACAGGAATGGTCAGAGACATGCCGCTTGGGGTTCAACACCAAGAAGTGCAAGGTACTGCACTTCGGAGCAAGGAACCAGGAGAGGAAATATCAGTTGGGAGGGGTACAGTCAATAAGCACAGTGGAGGAAAAGGATCTAGGGGTACTAATAACGGGGAGTATGAACCACTCAGCTCAGTGCAGAAAGGCGGCTGCAAAGCCAAACAAGATGCTGGGGTGCATAGCAAGGGGAATCTCCTCCAGGCACAGGGAGGTGATCCTTCCCCTGTACAGGTCACTGGTCAGGCTGCACCTGGAATACTGCGTACAGTACTGGCATCCATTCCTGAAGAGGGACATCAGATTGCTGGAGGGGGTGCAGCTTAGGTCAATGAAGATGATACAGGGACTGGAGGGAAAATCCTACGAGGAGAGGCTGGGACAGCTGCAAATGTATTCTCTGGAAGAGAGGAGGGATGGGGCGATATGATCAAAATCTTTAAGTACCTAAAGGGTATTAATAGGATTAATATGGAAGTGATTCTTTAGATCAGAAGGGGGAGGGACATGAGAGGGCATCAGCTGAGACTGGAGTTGGAGAGAGTCAGGAGGGAAATCTGGAGACACTTTTTCACGGAAAGGGTGATGGATAAGTGGAACACTCTGCCCGAGAAGGTGGCATCATGTAGAACGCTGGGAGGATTTAAGAGAGGGTGGGACAGAGTGAGGGGGTTGTGGTTATGAGGAGGGGAGGGGATGGTGGGGCAGCTGCAAGTTGAGGGGCTAGCTGCACAATCAAGCAGAATCGATAGACCGTGAGGCCTGTTTCTGCTGGCATTTCATATGTTCGTATGTTGGTATGTAACCTTAGTTGATGTGCTTGCAAGCAGTATCCATACTACTGCCTCAGCTTGCCAGTTCACAAGTATCTTATTTACTGAATAATACACGGCAAAGTGGTACATTATGTGATAGCATCATGGCTTGGGTGTGGTGGCATGTACCAGATCAAGGCTAGTGGTTTTGCAGAAACATGTACAATGTCAAAGCAAAAAATGATATTGTGTGATACAACCAACAGTATGCCATACTCAACCCCGCGACTGAATGACTAGCTTGTGTTTTTATCATTCTCTGTCTGCCTCCTGCCCAACCTTATTGCTATCCTACTGATAAAGTATTCGGCACTTTACTCAGTCTTAGCTGTTATTGACCCCATTAATGTATTTTTCTACCTCTACCTCTGTTGGTATACTACAAACATACTAAAAGTGACTGTAGCAAAAGGCCTTTTGGTTTACTGAGTTTGTTCAATTTAGCAGCTAGCAGGCCTATTCTGCATCTGCCGCTCCATCCATACTTCCTCCTCCTCCCATGGCCCTCCCTCTTGCCCTATCACAGCCTCTCTTGAATCATCCCACTGTTTTACAGTCCACCACCTCCACTGGCAATGCATTCCATTCTACCACCACACTCTCCGTTAAATAGTTTCTTCTCATTTCCCTCTTGAACCTTCCACCATACAACTGCATATTTATTTATTTATTTATCAAGTCTAGGATTACAAATACCTTTGAGCCATGGCTCTTTTACAAAGGTTCCACATCAGAGAAATACAAATTATGGGGAACATCAAGACAGGCATTACAACAATGTGGACATTGCAAACAGAGTACAGATTAATACAGTTCAAGGGTAGCATTGTAACAAGGCAGCCAGCGGCATTTGTCAGAGAAAATAGACAACAGATAAGAAGTGCCAGAGTCATAGGGAGAGGGAAGAGGGTTGGAGGGGGGGGAGAAGGAATGTAGGAAGGGTGGTGAGAGGGTGAAAAGTGCAGCATTGGGTATACCAAGATGTGAGGATAGAATCCAGTGAGGAGGGGAGGGGAGAAGGGGACAACTAGAGCAGAAAGGGAAGTGGAGAAACAAGGTTAAGCTGGCCTCTTGTGTCCCTCTCCAACCTTACCTTGAATAGTACTTCCATACCACTCCTGTGTATTCATCTGATATACTTGCAGGTCTCCATCATATCACCCCTGTCCCTCCTCTCCTCTAGTTACTACATGTTCAACTCTATCAGCCTACTTCTGTATTTTACGTCCACCAGTCCCTGGGTCACCTTTGTTGCCATACGCTGCACCTCTTCCAGTAATTTAATATCCCTCTTCATGTTCTGGTCCCAGCACTATACACAGTGCTCCAGGTGTGGTCTAACCAGCGATAGATAGAACTGAAGAATACCCTCCCCCCCCCTTTCCTGCAGGCAGTTCTCAACACATTGCACCATTTCCCTGGCCGCTCATGTGTCTTCTAGTTGTTGTTCCAAGTCTCCCATGTGGTACCAAATGGACTGCTTTACTAAAGTCCCAGTACACGCCATCCACTGCATCACTCTTGTCCATCTACCTAGTGACTCAGTCATAGTATTGTACCAGATTTGTCTGGCAGTATTTTCCCATGATAATACTATGCTGTCTACTGTCCTGTAGCCCATTAGACTGTAGCAGTGACACCAGCCTCTCCTTCATGATGTCTCCATTAGTTTGCCCATGATGAGGCCAGCCTGGTGTCACTGAAATCTGAGGCGCTGGATGCCACACATCACGCCACACTGTTGACCTATGTTCGGGAGTGGGCATAGATTGCTGGTGGTTGGCCAGGAGGAGGAGGATTGAGCATTCCATGGACAGCTCTACTCCGGGGAGGGTGGGTAGGGAGGTCTGCCGAGTGCCGTCTCCTGGCGGTGGGTGGTGGCCGGTGCATCCTTGGCGGCCAATTGGATGGGGCAGCATGGGTGGCGTTAGATGTGCAAAGTACGGAAACGTGCATTGCAGCATCATTGATGCCATTGCATGCCTATGCTAGGGGGGAGTAGGGAATATACATATGAAAAATCACTGCAGTGTGACATCTGCCTCGACAGCACCACCACGGACGTGCCTAAGTCAGCTCCCACCTGAGCCCTCACTCCAGATCTCCGCAGTGGTGGGGTACATACTCACTGTGATGCGGCCTGGGAAGGGCTGCAGCAGGGGGGTGAGCTCTGGCCACAACCATTGCAATGGACATGAAGGTTGGCTGGAAGGGAGAACCATAGGTACAACCCCCCAGCTGAGGAAATAAATAATAATAAAAAAAGTTTACCCACGATGGACGTTAGGCTCAGCAATCTATAGTTCCATGGTTCATCCTTGGGGCTGCGCTTATGTTGGGGAACCACATGAGCTATTAGACAATCCTAAGGTACCCATCTGTAGTCCAGCATGGCATAAATAGGTCTGCCAAGGTCCCTGCCAGAACCTTTGCTAGCTCCTTCAGTTCCCTTATGTGAACTCCATCGAGCCCGAGTGCCTTGTCCATCCGTAATGATCTTAATCACGGCCGCAATCTTCATTCTGTGATTACCCCATCCATCCCCACTCCCTCCTTTTCTATCCACCCACCCTCCTTGGCTCCCCACTCCCCTTCTCCTTAGTAAATTCTGATCCGAAGCTTATGCCTTCTCTCCCCACTTTTCTTTCCATCCCACCTCCTTGTGAATCCTTAATATCTGTTCCTTCAAACTCCTTTTCTCCCAGATGTACCTGAAGAAGTCCTTCTCCACCTTCCTAATACCCTGTGCCAACCTGCGTTCCCTGTAATCCTTGTCTGCCCTTGCTGCCCTAGTCACCTCCCTCAGTTCTGTAAGTTAGTCCTCCGCCCTCACATTTTGTTTATATCTTCTACAGGTGGCTGTTCTCTTTTGTGCCCCCAGTGAACACATTACAAATGACTGGCCCCATGCCAGACCACTGTGTTACCCCACTTTTGATCTTCATTCACCACAAGTCACATCACTTAACACTAGCCTCTGCTGTCTCCACCTTAACCTACTTCTCACCTATTTAACTATGTGCTTTGCTTCTCCAAGATGTTCTCATTTCTTCAACAGCCTTCGTTATGTCACTGATTCAAGTTCCTTTCTGAAGTAACAGTTAAGTAACTGTCATGCTTGTCTCTTAACCAACACCTTTGTTACAGTGCCTCGTTTATAGCATACTTTCATTTTAATTTCAGCATGTATAACACTGATTTGAGATGGCTACTGTGTCCAGTTACACACTGTGGGACATCAGCAGTTCAACTGACAGTGAGACTGAAGAACTCGTTATGGATGTACTGATGAGTGCAAGTAGTTCTGGTGGTGAAATTCGACCCTATTTGTTTGAGCCTAGGCATGTACGCACTTTGTCTTTCTCAAGTGACACCTCCCACTCCAGCAATTCCAGTGATGGCACTGCTTCAGCACTGCCAACTCGCTTTGATAATCTTGATTGGTGTTCTTGTACGAAATGCTCCATAATGCTGACTTTTAGGGAGTGTCTGTGCTGTGCTGAAGTCTCTCATCAGCTGGGTGAGAAATTGGATGGTCTCCAGTGCATCACTGAGCATCCCAACTTTCAAACTGGTTGTTTGGATTTGTTTATTGTCCATCTTGCACTTATCAATATTTGTGGGTGTTACCACCAAACAGGTACATGTAGACTTCTGTATGGGTTATATGTCCTGGCAGCATGATGAAATGTGCTCAACTTTATTTTGTTTTACCACGTGTGAAATTATTTCAGAAACAACTGAGCTAATGCTGCCATGTATATACTTCCCATTCTCCTCATTGGTATGACTTATTTTGTTACTTTGACTACATGTCTACGTCCTCTAAGAGTGGAAAAGAGGAGCCGCGGTTTTGGCCAGCCGCTTTTCAATCGCTGAATTAAAGTGGAGCTGTGGTTTTGGCAGCAGAGTGTAGGTGCTGTGTTGGAACTGAGCTGTTGGGCTTCAGTGGAGTCTCGGTGGTTATTGGAGCCATTCCTGCTATTCTTCCCGCTCAGTTTCGGTGAGTCAGCTGACTGGTTCGCCTTTCATTTTTTCTCTCATTTAAGAAGTTTTGGAGACTTTTTTTTTCCGACTTTGCTATCCTGAACCTGAACCTGGGGGGTGCTACTGGTGGGATTTGGTGTGAGGACCGGACCCACTGTTGTCGGAGGACGAGTAGCTGGTGCATGAGCCTTGTGGGTCGGGGGGGGAGCTGAAGAGCTTGTCCCTCACCTGGATCTAATACACATAGATCCCTGTTGGTGTTCCTCTCGGGGGATGGTTTGTTGGTTGGTGTTGGGAGAAGATTGGAAGGCCAGAAGTGAAATAAAGAAATAGCATTTGGTTTGGAGGCCCATCGACTTTGAGGTTGGTGAAAATCGATGTGAGAGAGTGATCTCTTGAGATGCCCACAGCCCAGTAAGAACGTTTTCTCTATTCTCCTGCCTGGTGGACAGTGTGAGTGTTCTCCTCTTTTTACAGACAGTTTAAGGACATATTCTTTTATTCTCCTGCCTGGTGGAAAGTGTGAGTGTTCTTCTCTCCTACAGACAGCTTAAGGACATATTGTGGACATTGAAAGTGTTTTTGCTGTCTTTTTAAAGATTATCTGGGTGATATACTGTATCCCAAATTGTACTGCTGAAGTGAGAGTTTGGTGGGGGGATACTTGTTTCTGGTGAGGTGAGAGCTCCCAGAAGTCATAAACTGTTTATTGGAGAGAATTGTGGCAACTTCCTCCTCATACCCATGTTGTAATTTACAATCCGCTCTATTTTGTTTATTTTGTGTTATTTATTATTGTTTGGTGTGAGGTGTATGATTGAGAGTTGAGTGGTTGGGTGTGTGGTGTTGTGTTGTTGGTGTGAATTTATTGTGTGTATTCTGAGTGTGTGAAGATGTGTTGGGGAGTTATTTGGATGGTCAGGCATTATTCCCCCTCCTGGCTTAAGGACCTCCACCCTTTTAGTTGTCCCCCATTATCCCCAGAGGTATACAGATGGTGTAGGGCTCTAGGGATTGTGAGGAGGAGGAGGAGGAGGAGGAAGGTGGAGGCAGGGCCTGGAGGAGGAATGGAAAGGAGTGGACGGATTGGGATAGTGGGGACAAGAAAACGCCCTGGGGCGAAATGGGTTAAGGAGAGGGATCCTCCCTGCCTGATTCCCATACCCAAGGGCTCTGCCTGTGGCAGGCAGGTGGCTCAGTCTTCACTGGCAACACATCCTACTCGGACGGTGTTATATAATGCCAGGTTCATTAAAAACAAGACTGCTATAATAGCTGATCTTGTAGGATCATCTGACCTGGCATGCATCACCAAGACCTGGCTGGATGATAATGCTGGCCCTGTTTTGGCTTCAGCTGTACCAGTCGGGTACTCGGTGATACACCATCCGAGATTGGATGATAGGGGTGGGGGAGTGGCAATTTGTTTTAGAATGGAACTGAACCTGATGGAGGTACCAGTAGGAATTACCAACTCCTTTGAATGTATCTTGGGTGAGTGTATGGGGTACAGGATTCTTCTCATTTACTGTCCACCAGGTAATGGGAATGTTTTCCTGCGGGAAGTTGCAGACTTCATTGTCGATATGACATTGAGATCCTCCAGATGGCTGATTCTGGGGGATTTCAATGCCTGGGTCAACGATGAACTCTCGCAGTTTGGTCAAGACCTCCTCCAGCTGATGAATTTGCTGGGCTTCACACAGGTTATTTCCTCCTTGACCCATATAGATGGTCATTCATTGGACTTGGCATTCCTCCTGGGGATGGAGATATCCAACTTGGTGGTGGAGCCAGTCAGATGGTCTGACCATCACACCACTGGATTCAGTTTCTTGGCCCCCCCGGTAGGTCAGCCCCTACGGAAATGGTCCGGTATCGCCCTTTGAAGGGTGTTACCGCGGAGGGCCTGATGGCGGTGCTGGATCTATCGACTTCACCGAGTGAATGCATAGATCCCGGGGACCTGGTTCTTGCCTATAATAAGGCAGTAGTAGGGGCCCTGGATTCCATTGCTCCTGTTCGTGTTTGACCCCTCACCCTTCACCCCAAGTCTCCTTGATTTGATGAGACTTTGAGGGAGGTGAGGAGAGTGGGAAGAAGGCTTGAGAGATGTTGGCGGAAGTCGGGTCTGGAGTGTGACAGGCTTAGTTTGATGTACCAATATCGGGTCTATCAATCAACAATTACCCGTAAGAAGGCAGAATTCCTGTCCAGGGAAATTGCTGCTGCACAGAATTGACCAGCCCAGCTCTTTTGGTCCGTGGACAGATTGTGCAATCCACTCTGTCTTCAGCCTGAGAGAGCATTTTCACAGGAACGGTGTGAGGAGTTTGCTCGATTCTTTGCGGATAAGGTTGACACAGTCAGGACCAATCTCCTTCTAACTCTTTCAAACAGGAGTTGTGGTGGTCGGCAGGAGATGTCGGACACCCAGTTTGTGTGGTCTGACTTTGACCGGCTCACAATCAATGCTATAGTGATGATCATCCAGTCGATGTGACCAACCAACTGTAGTTTGGACCCAGGCCCCACCCGCCTCTTAGTAGGATGTGTGGATAAAATCAGCCCGATCCTTGCTGAGATAGTCTGGCTGTCATTGGAGAAGGGGATCTTTCCTGATCCCTTGAAGGAAGCTGTGATTAGGCCCCTTCTTAAAAAGCCCTCCTTGGACCCAGACTGTCTGGCTAACTACAGGCCTGTCTCTAACCTGCCTTTTGTGGGTAAGGTTATTGAGAAGGTGGTTGCGTTGCACCTGGATGATCATTTGACCAGCCACAATGTCTATGATTCTCTCCAGTCTGGATTTAGGAAGAGACACAGTACCAAGATGGCCCTTGTTCGGGTACTAAATTACCTCCTAATAGCGTGAGATCGAAAGACTCGTTCCATCTTGGTCCTTCTTGATCTCTCTGAGGCATTTGATACCGTTGACCATGGAGTGCTTTTGGAGCACCTGCAGCTTATCTGTGGACTATCGGGCCCAGTCCTCAGTTAGTTTCGATCATTCCTCGAGGGTAGGACTCAGAGGGTGGTGTCTGGGATTTTGTCCTCTGCATCACTCCCCCATCCTCTGGGGTGCCGCAGGGCTCTATTTTGGCACCCATGTTGTTTGTGGTATATATGCTGCCATTGGGAGTGATTATTAGGTGGTACGGCTTGAGTTTTCACTGCTATGCAGATGATACTCAGCTGTACATGTTCTTTGTGCCCAACCAGGGTGATGCTGTCTCGGTCTTTAGCAACTGTCTCACCGAGATTCAGGACTGGATGACTGTGAGTTGGTTGTGGTTAAACCCGAAAAACTGAGATGTTGGTTGTGGACCCAGGTCGTCGGGGGGCAGGTTTGCTGACTGGGTCACCTTCAGGTCTTTGGCTTGGAGGGACCCAGTTGGCGACCTCAGTCCGGGTGCGGAACTTGGGTGTTATATTTGATGACTGTCTGACCCTTAAACATCAGGTGTCAGCCGTTGTCAAAACCTCCTTTTACCATCTGAGAAATATAGCCCGAGTGAAGCATCTGGTTCCTGCTGATGACCTTTCAATGTTGGTCCACGCCTTCGTTACCTCCCGCTTGGACTACTGCAACGCCCTGTACCTAGGGCTACCGGGGGTGGATATCCGCCGCTTGCAGTTAGTGCAGAATGCAGCTGCCAGGCTTTTGACTGGTAAGTCTAGGACCAGTCACATAATGCCTGTCCTCTGCAGACTGCACTGGCTGCCAATACAGTGGCGGATTACCTTCAAGGTCGGTTTTCTGACCTATAAAGCCCTACACAATCAGGGACCTAGTTACCTGCAAGATCTTCTTCGTCCCTACTGACCTTCTCATCAGCTCCGATCCACTGATGAAGGATTGCTAGAGATTCCCAGGGTTCATTTAAAGACATCTGGGGCAAGATCATTTAGTTTTATGGCCCCAACCCTGAGGAATTCTCTACCTCATCGGGTAAGAGATTGCCGGACCGTCCAAAGCTTTAAGTTAGCCCTAAAGATGTATTTGTTTAGTCTGGCATATTCAGATTTTTAAATATATTTATTGATTGATTTTAGGATGTTGTTTTAATTTTATGTATTGATCTACTGTAAAAGCGCTTTGGTTTTGGAAAGGTGCTTTTTAAAAATAAAGCTTTGATTGATTGATGTGCACATCTTAAAGTCTGCTTGAACACATCACCTATCTGTTGACATGTTTAACCTTGATTCAAGTGGTGCAGTGCTCACTTAAATTTTTCAGTATTGTATAATGTTTCTATTCCGAGCCCATACTTATTTTTTTTTTGCACTTTGTGTATGCTACTGCCCCCTGGAAGTCTGTGGTACAGACCACTTACAGTGTCGACTGCCTAACACCCAGCCTGAAGCAGACCACCATGGGAGATTGGGGACAGACATTTCTCTCCTCACCTCAGCACAAACGTCCAAGCCATACCTGCCTGAACCAATGGTGTCTGCTGATCAGGAGAGCCAGATAGTCATGCCTGGCTTTGGGCCTGTGTCACTGTTGTCTGGGGGGGTTCACTCACCTGTCCACGAAGCAGTGTATTTTAACTTTAATTTTGCCTCTTGAGTGCAGACATTCAATGATGTAAGCGCACCAACCTGCAGACATCTGCTGCCTCTTCACACACCCGTAAGGCGTCACTCCTTGCAGTGTACCAGTTTCCATTGCTGTCTGCTGCAGAACAATGCGATCCCGCAACCCAACCCAGGTAGAGGAGAGCAGTCCTCTGGACACACAATCCTTCATCTCCCCTACTGACCACCTGTGACCCTAGTCGGTTCCCTAACCTGGGTCACTGGCATGGCATGAGGTGAAGCTCACAACGCCCCAGCCATCATCGGCACTGTGCCATCCAGTGAGTATATACTGAGACCCCATACTGTATATGCATATTGTTTACAGTACATTCTCTGTAATGCCTTCATCCTGTCAATGTCTGTATGAAGTTTCATCCTCCATCAGTGCACACAGTTCTACAGCTGTGGCCTCAGCACTATTTTATACAATGGCATCATCACCTCCTGTGTAATGCTACTGGCACTTCTGCCTATCAACCCCAGAATACTACCGCACCTGCCAGCTGCTTATTTAACACCCATTAATAACTCCTTTCGTCACCCAGTACAAAAAATGTATCACATTCGTGTGACACAACCTTACTGTTGTGAATCCATGCTTAATTTTATCCTGGTCACCGATGTATTGAAAGTGTGACACTATTCTTTCTTTATGTAGCACTAACATCATGTTACACAGCGCTATACGAACATACAAACATATGACCTAGCCAGCAGCTACAGGCACTTTTGTCTATTGATTTTGCTCGATTGTGCCACTAGCAGCCATTATATTAAAGCAGCCCCTCCCTCCCCTCCCCCACTACAGTGACCCTCCCCCTTACACTGTCCCACCCCCTTTTGAAGCATTCCACTTTGTTACAGGATACAACTTCCTCTGGTAGTGTGTTCAACGATGTAACTACCCTCTACGTAAAAAAGTGTCTCCTCATATCCCTCCTGAACCTCCTACCCTCCAGTCTCAGATTGTGCCTGTTGGTGTCCCTCCACCTCCTTAATTGGATAAAAGACCATCTGTGTCAGCCTTATTTAATCATATCATGTACTGGAAGGTTTCAATCATGTCCCCCCTGTCCCTCCTCTCCTCCCGGTAGTACATGTTCAGCTCCCTCAGCCTACTTTCCAAGGGCCAGTCCACTAGCCCCATGGATCATTTTTGTCAACAATGCATTGTGTTGCCTCCATTCACATCATGTCCTTCTTCAGGTATGGCCGACAGAGCTGCATGCAGTACTCCAGGTGTTGTCTAACCAGTGACCTATATAGCAGCAGGATCGTCTACCCCCTCCTGGAGGATATGCCTCTGGCAATACAACCCAACATCCTATTGGCCTTTTTCAGCTGCCTTTCTACAATGTGTGTACTTGTTCATTGATCCCGTTATGTTCACACCCAGATCCATCTCCTCCTCTGTCTTGGATAGCAGAATGCCCCTAGCTGTAATCTCCTCCTCTGGTTATTTTCTAAGAAATGTAGCACCTTGGATTTCTTGGCATTAACCCCCAGCTGGCAAATGTCTGACCAGTCCGCTAATATTGTCCGATCCTCTTCCAACCCTTGCCACCCCTTCAAGTCATCCACTACTGCTCTCATCTTGGCGTCATCTGCAAACAGAGTGATCTTGCTCTTTACGCCTATTGCAATGTGTGTTACGAAAACCGCAAACAACACCAGCCCCAGTACAGAGCCATGTGGCAAACTGTTTGTCACTGCACTGTGTGATGAGACCTCCACTCCCACCACCACACTCTCCTTCTCTCGGGCAGCCAGGTGACTATCCATCCCACCATCTTTGCCTCTGCCCCTTTTTCTTCCAGCTTACTACCTAGTCTCCAATATGGTACTAAATGTAATGCTTTACTGAAGTCCAGGTACAGTACATCAACTGCATGGCCCCTGTCTAATTGCCTGTATACCCAGGCATAGTACTCCACTCAGTTGCTCTGACCTGATCTGCCAGACACAAACCCATGCTGTCTGCTGTCCTGCAGCCCAGTAGCCTCCAGTTGGGGAAACCAGCCTCTCCTTCAGTATCAACTCTCCCTGATGTACCTGAGTAAGTTATTCTCACCATGGTTAATGCCCTGTGCCAGCATGAGTTCCTGTGATGCCTTGATTGCCATGCATGCCCTTGTCTCCTCCCTTGACTCATTCAGGTAATCCTCTCTGTTCTTCCCTTGCCCTATTATTTTTTACTATCTGAAGGCTGCTCTTTTCTTTCTTACTTTCTCCATGATTCCCCTGCTCACCCAGCTAGTCTTCTTGTACCGCGCCCATTTACTCTTGGCCCTTGTAGATGTTGCGTTTTCCTAGTCAATACCCTGGTACTATTTCCCTCATCCTCCCGAAGTCGGTCTTTCTTTATTTTAACACCATTGTTCATGATACTACTCCCTCTTTCCCTGTGTTTAACCTGAACTGCAATGAGTGGTGTTTACTTCCTGCCACTGCCTCAAATATGCACAGCTCCCTCACAAATGCCACATTTGACAGTAGTAGGACAAGGGCATTCCCTAACCTGGCTGGCTCGTTGACCACGTGCAATCAGAAGCTGTCCTGAAAGCCGTCCCGAAGTACCTCCTCCATCGTATTCGTGGTGGTTGTGTTGCCTCAATATAACCCCAGCAGGTTGAAGTCACCCACAATCACTGTACAAACCCTTCAGCATGTCATTCTGATTTGTCCCTCAGGTTCCCTATCTAACTTCTCAGTCTGAGATGGTGGCCTGTACAACACTCTCATACTGAGGTTACTATTTTTGGAGTCTGAGAGCTGCACACACAATGAATCTGTGTTGCCTTCTTCTCTTTCCTCCCTGACACAGTTCCAACCTTTCCTCACGTACAGTGGAGCACACACCTTCTGTGATACTATGTCATGGATGACAGTGTCTGAGGGTTTGATGTGAGCATAGGATTGAGACTTGAGTTGGTAATTCCTGATGAACCTTTTTGTCTTTCTTTAGAGGCATGTGCCTGTCCGCCTACATACAGTACACTCACTGGATTCATGACATTTTAGGATGTGAGGTAAGGAGAGTCATTCCTGCTTGCATTGTTACTTCCAGTCATAACAAATGGCCAGAGGAGAGTGGAGTTTATAAGAGATTCCATAGTGCTGACGAGGAAGGGGATGAAATATGGACACAGTCATTCCGGGACGATTTTCAACAAAACAATTAGAAACTGTTTGAAAACTGTTTACCATGTTTATTATTACTTTTACCTGTTCATCAAGTGTCATTCTGTTGTCTTTTAAATAATGCTTCCTGGACCACTGAAGTTAACAGTTCACCTCTTGCATGGAAACCATGCTGTGAAATGTGCATGGCTAATTCTGTTGATTGTGGCATTTAATGCCTTTCATGGATCTTTACCTTTCACTGTTTCCATACCTTAAGTTTGCATTATGCAATATATAATCATTTCAATAAGTCTGACGACAGGTTACCAACTTTAAAGTTCGATAATTCTGTATGGTGTGTGATTACCAAAACAATACATTACCTGTTTGTTAACAGCATTTTTTTAAATGATGTTCATTTATCAGTACATACATGTGAAGTTTCAAGAAATACATTTTTACATGATGTACACAGTTGCAGTAACATCGCATTTAAGTACAGCTATTGATTACCTGAGATTTGACTAACTTTTGATTTGCATGGCGTTACAGTTTGGGTCATTCACCTGTTACACATGTCGTGCACCATATTCAAAGCACTTTGGTGAGCCGCACATCTCTTTGCGCAGCACAAAAGAACCCCATCACTTCCTGCCCAGTCACATGCTGGGCATTCCTTCCCTCTTACTGTAGTGGCCACCATCCCAACCCTCATACCCATCACCGACTGGTAATAAACAATGATAATCCCTGGTACTCTACTGGTACCCTCCATCTCAACCACAATCCATCACAAACACATAACATAAGAAACCAAAATCAATGGTAGTCTAGTGGTACCCCCCACTCACAAATCTCATCCATCAGAGACTGTTTCTCAAGTTCACGGCACTGCTGTGACTGGGGGAGCTGGGTGGGAGGGGATTCTTGAGTTGATGGGGGGAGTAGACTAACATGGCTTTGTGGTTTTTATGTTACGGGTTGGTGGCAGATCATGGTTGTGAGGTATGTGCCACTAGACTACCATGGTTTTCTGTTTTTTATTGTAAGGGTCTGTGATGGATGCTGGTTGTGAGTGGGGTGCCATATGACTACAAGGGTTTACGATTTCTTATTTTACAGGTCGACGATGGATGGTTGTTGGGAGGTTGTTGCCACTAGACTACTATTGATTTCTGTTTTATTTCTATTAGGAATCGACAATGTATCATGTTTGGGAGACCACAGATTTTCATTAATTATTACCAGTCGCCAATGTGTACTGAAGTTGTGAGTGGGGCCACTACACTGCCAGTGAAGGATGTTTCTGTTGTACAGTATGGGATTGTATGGTGTAGTTTGGCTAGCCACGAGGCTGCAGGCAGCTCCTCTGCTGCTGTGTCCACTGCAGTAGGCCACTTGTGGGTGGCTACTAGTTAGGGCTTTTCATTTTTGGTGGCACATCACCAAGATGTGGTGGCACATGGGCCACACATCGAGGATGACTATAGAGATGTCACGCATATTTATGTGTAGGTGCCCTTGAGATGTGCCGTGTCCATTATCACAGCACTTCTGCACACTTGGAGGTGCGTGTCACATCTCCAGCATTTCAATATAGCTCAGTTGTGCCTTTTCGTGAGATGCATTGGGGCATATGTGATATGAACGTGCATCTCCTTTGAACATGTCCCCCGTAATAGCAAACTCAATGCTTGTGTGCTAATTGTGATTGACAAGCACACAGGATGTGGCAGGATGCATGTCAATGCACACAGGGTGATCCCTACTCCGCAGTACCATCACACAGCACAGTGTGTGATTTGTTTGTTATTTCTGTCACTGAAATATGAGTCTGATGCTGATGTTGACCACCAAAGTAGCACAGCACATTTTTCCATTCTTACATTATGTGCTGGACAGCTTGCTAAATGGTAAAGCAGAACACCATTGCACACACCAGCAGCAGTAATACATGATAAACAATGTGAAACATGAACATTTTATTAACAATGCTTGAACGTAGCATTAACACATGATGAAAAAACATAACTATTTATTAACAGTACTTAGATGTGGACATCAAGAAGCTATTCAGTTCTACAGCGGAACTATAACTTTTGAGTCTGATAAACGGCATCTGTCAGTGGTAACTTGAAGGCTCTTTCCTCCTACCGGTTTCTTGTCCAGCGGTCCACCAGCTCGCTGCCGAAATGAAGTTGCCTGCCCCAGATCAACCAACAAGGCAAAAAAATGCTCTGATTTAATTGTGCATTATTATAATGAAAAATTGTTCAACTACACCTACACAGAGGCTTATACCTACAGAAATACTTTCCTGTATCCACGTTGATCCACGGCACAGCACTGCCTGTCATGCACACTCCACGCCACTCTCCAACCACTCACAGATTCATCTCTCGCCACTCACAATCGATTAAAATAAAAATGAAACCAATACCTGCACATAATAAGAAAGAAAAGAATAAAGCAATCAATTTCTCGAGCCAACACCTGTTCCCTTTCCCCCATATTTCCGTGTTTGACGTCATTTGGCATCTGCGTAGTAACCAATCAAAACTTTTTTTTTATTTATTGTTTTCTTTAGTTTCACATGGAGTTGTGGGGCTCATTTTTCTTTTGCTAGACTTGAATTTATGAGAGATGAATGTGTGAGTTGTTGGAGAACGGAGTGGATCGAATGAGAAATGACAGGCGGCGCCGTGGATCACCATGGACACCGGAAAGTAATGCTGTACCTGTAAGACTCGTATAGGTACAGTGCAATACTGTTTCATTACAATATTGCACAAACAAAACTCTGTCTTCATCTTTGGTTGTGGGGTTAAGAAACAGGGACTACTTTAGCACAAAAACATTTAAAGATCATTGTAACAACTTTTTGTAATTTATTTGAAATCACATAAAAAATTCATAGTGCTCATTTTGTAAGTGCAATAGTAACCTCAAGAGTTGGCAGCATGTGCAGTACTGGACCTTCCATGTGCCTGCAGATTTTGTCCTGCTTTTGCTCATTGGCGATCCAACATTGCCCAATACTGCCAAACCTGGAGGGTATTATTGCTTGCATGTCACACCTTACAGGTGAAAAATGGGAAAATATACACCCTTTTAATGGTGCAACACTCCTTGTGTCCTTGTGCCCCCCCATGACAATTGCCTTGTCCCCCAGTGTCGTTCTCATTGGCAAGTGTCATGACCACGCTGCAATGACATGTCTGGTAACCCAGGGAGTGCCACCAGCAGTAGAAAGCACAATCCAGAACATGGCGCATGCTGTTTCTGTGGTGCTACAACTCTGCAGACACACACATTTCAGACAAAACAGTTCAGAGCAAGAGCCAATGGGCATGCAGCCCATACCGTACAAGGCAGTCCAGATATGTGAATGAATTCATTCACATATCTGCATGCCCATTGGCTCTTGCTCTGAACCAATGGGCGTGCAGCCCTACCGAGCTGTCAGTCGGCAGGCGGCGGGCGTCAGGCAGGTGGGTGCTGCCGCCAGCCGGCTGACGGGGAGCAGGGTGGTGGGGCTCCGTGGGTGGTGGGCGGGGTGGGGAACACTAGATCACCAGGGATATTGGACTTTGGGGGTTTGACCTTATGCCCTGATCAGGCTTCACTGTCCACTGGACCACCAGGGATATTGGTCTTTGGGGGTTGACGTTATGCCAGCGATCGGGCTAGTGGAAGTGGGGGAGTGAGTTCTGCCAGCGATCGGGCTAGTCGGAGGGTGGGGGTGAGTTCTGCCTGCGATCGGGCTAGTTGGGGGGTTATTACGTTATGCCCATGATCGGGCTAGTGAGGATTTACTTTATGCCCTTGATCGGGCTGCAGGGAGCATCGGTCCCCAGCGGCTGCTGCCTGGCAGGGCGCCAGGCACAAGTCGTCGGGGATCAGCGCACCTGCATGCTAATGGCATGCAAATGGGCCATAATTAGATGCAAATGGCCTCCCGTGCGCCTTGCATAAATTATGGCCCCATTTGCATGTCACCTTTTGAATATCGCAAATTTGCGCATGGCGCAATGGAACTTGCCCCACCGCATCTGAATGCTCCACTCTGACCACTTGTGGTAGTGCAAGTTCCACTGCGCCATGCACAGTGGCTGTGGCCAGGAGGCAATATTCAAAGGAGTTGCTCAGTAGCGCAACTCCATTGAATATCGCCCCGGCCACACCCCAGCGCAACTTTTTTGAGCAGCGCAAGGGCTTGCACCACAGAATGGTGCAGTTTGAATATCCAGCCCCACATGTCCATAATGATGTAATGTGTATAAATCACATGTACATTGATGACTAAACAAAACGTAATGTACAGCACAAATACAGGAGCAGGCCTGAGTTAAAAAGTCAAGCTGCGGTATGGAACAGTAAATAAAACCTCATTTTTTGCAATGTTTTACAGTGACCAATGGTAATGCAGCATGCTGAATCATTGACTCTTAAAGCGAGTGTAGAGCTTCAGAACCAAGTCATCAGTTGCAGGACACTTTGTTGGTGTGCTATTTGAAGGTAACTCTGGTACAGGTAACATTTCAGTGTCTTTCAATGTTCCTTGCTTGAAGTTAACCACATCCTGCAGCATCGGTGCAACATATTTGTATGTCTTCTTCTTTTTCATCTTCTTTACAACCCATTGTTTTGTTTGTTTTGGGAAGGCAAAGCGATGCCATTTCTTCCTCTTATCTTTTCTCTTCTTGATCCTTCTTGATCACTTCCTGCTGAATATAACAGTTCTCTGAGTAGTTCAGCATTGCTAACTGAGAGTGTGCTGTCATTCTCAAATAACTGAAATGTTGCCTCTTCAGACAATATTCTGTCAGCAAGGAATTAAACACTTCCAAATTCCCTGTGTGGCAAAATTTTGTAATTTTTGTAATGTCCTTTAGTAGTTACGTATCCATGACCACGCTTTTCAGTGCCTCATGTGCCGGCTCACCCTTGCACAGTCAGTCTATTGACCTTTCCTCCTCCCTTGGTAGTTCACGATGGCCACACTTATGATATACCAGTCCAACCTCCCATACATGTATATTGGCGGTGTGGTCTAGGACAGTGATCCACTTTTCCCGAAGCACCATTGCATTTTCCCCACACATTGCAGCAGACCACCAAAAGTGATTCAAGAGTTAGTTGCTCACAGTGTTTTTGTTTTGATTTGGCAGCTAATTTCTTAACTATGGACTTCGAGACATGCCACATGTCGAATTGATGTTACAATCCTTCAAAGTGTGTTCTCCTTGACATCAGTGCTGTGATCTGTGGATGTTTTTCCATTGATACAGTAGTGACTTTCAGTCCTCCGTCTAATATTCGCGTAAGAGTGCGGATGAATCCTTCTTTATCCATGACATTGAAATTAGCTACTTCTGAAACTTGAATTAGAGAAGAGTCCAATATTTTATTACTGTCCATGTCCATAATGGTATATGTACAGTACTTTGCCAAGTGTCCAGGAGAGTCACATCTCCCATCACCAATAACTGTTAGGTCTTTCCCCAGCAATGATGCCCAAATCCTTTCCTTCTCCACCAACCAAGCATTATTTATTATAGGAAACAGATACTGTAGGTACGCTGTATTGCATGGTATTGGGACTGTGCAAATATATGGAGTCCAAAGAGCCGAAATAATTGAGCGACATGAGAATATGTATTGCCACCGAACAAAATAGATCCACTAAGCAATAAATTCCTAGCATCCATATGATTGACCAGTGGCTGTGAACACCACGTGACGCTGTGGTTCTTTGGATAGCAGAAGTTGGCAACTAATATTATTCCACAGACAAAATGTCAGTGAGCATGAGTTGCGGTTTGCAAAGTTGGCACACAATCATGCTCATTAGTATCAGCATTGAACTTTTAAAAACAATGAACTTAGCATCCCGTACAAGTCCATTATCGGATGTGAAGGAGTCATCCGGGCACATGTCATCATCGCTATCTGTGTTGTCTTCTGACTCAGGCGTGAACATTGATGGTTCAGTATCAGTGTGGATACTCAGTTCTGAGTAGACTTCTGACAAATCCACCAATTGTTTCTGTATAGTACCGACAGACCTTTTAATCGGCCTACATATGGAAGGAGGAATATCAAAATCAATGTTCTTGTCGTCTACATTGCTTTCTGTAACATCAGTATCTATGTTACTACTGCCATCTGCCACTTGCGATTCTCTTACTGAGTCTGAACTTGATTTGGAATTGTAGTAAGTGTGGTCCTTGTAGACATTTTCTGGTGTTTCTGGCCACTGGCAACAGAAATCCATCGTATCAACAGAACACTGGATGGCTGTGGAGAATGCTGTGATACTGTTATTGACTATTACTTGTTGCTTGTTGGCATCTATTTGAGTTGCAAAACCCTTGCTCTGTAAATGAAAAGGAACAGGTTCACAGTTGGGTTTAGCATTTTGATCTCAACATCTTACAGCACAAATATGTGCCAACAGCATACCAGACACTAACACTGTCAGTAATGTGCTGTACATGATCATGAGACTGTGTGCATCCCATACCAAGCTGTATTTCACCCCCTGGACCTGTCACAGTGACTTTCATGTGCGTACCCTCTGCAACCATCAAAACAGGGTCTCCACACCAGACCTTGACACGTATACTGGGTATACATATACTGGAGCACAATGCAAATTTGGCTTGGTAGTACAGGACTATACTCAACACATACCAAGCTGTATTTCTACTCCGGGACATGTACCCGTGACTTATATGTGTGCCACACCCACCAAAAAACACAGTACCCACCACTGACCTGAGAATAACACTGTCAGTGCTGTGCTGGCATGACTACAGTACTGCAGTAGTCCCATAGCAAGCTGCATTTGTGCTGCTGGACCTGTCATGGTGACTTCCATGTTCACACAACAGAGGGACTACATCACTGTCCTTAAAGAAACAAACCCTAGATGTATTCATCAAAAATTGGGAAGTTTTGCTTTGCATGTGGAGGAAATCCAATCAATTTATGTGTGATACCTTCTTATGAAAATATCTTATGACACTGCGCCAAGTAACACACACTCATGGGGCCTGGACAGAGTCAGACATAGGCTGTTTGCAAGAGGGTTGTGAATGTATGTAACGTGGACTGCGTAGAGTTACAGTTTGTGATGTACCGCCAGAGTTCATACTTGCATGGCCTCGCTTCAAAGAGGTTAAAAGTGTGTCACAACTGCTTGTTGATATAGAATAACACTGACATATCTGTATTACCAGTGGACCAGTCTGGAGGAGTGTTTGTACGTCTTTGAAGGTGTAAAGTTATGCCTTTTACTCATGCACACTGATGTGGACATTAAGCTCCTGCTGAGACCAGGCTCACGTAGTATGCCTTCTGCCAATAGCCGCTAAGACAAACCATGACCAGACCCATTGGTGTTCTGTATCGGGGTGTAAGATTACTTCCAGAAGTAAGCACCTCTGTAATGCTTGGCAGTATCCAGCCACCATGTAATAGACTGCTTGACTGTGTTGGATACAAGTACAGGTTAGTACAGTTCATCTAACTTATGATCCCACTGAACATGATGGTTCCACTGGATCACCCTCAGATCAAGCAGTGCCATAGGGACAGTGGTGATGGACACTGACATATGACACAATACCTGGACTACTGTCCAAGCCAAAACAGGGTGAGACAAAACCACCTGTTAGGCGTGTGACCAGAGGTGCTACATCCGGACCTGGTGAAGGAAGGGCTTAACTTCTGATGTGTCCAGGATGGCACCTATATATTTAAAACACTGACTTTGCCACAGGTAGGAATTATGGAGGTTTACAGTAACCCACAGGTCCACAATGGGGACAGTGGGTCTTGAAGGTTTTCTACCAGAATATGTGGAGTGGGAGTGGTTACAAGACAATTGTAGAGGTCTGAGAATACATAATGCCACTGCCTCATGAGACTTGATGCTAACATGCCAAGACACTTGGTGAACATCATTGGTGCCGAGGATGGCCCGAAGGGAAAAGCCCTGGACTGGTAATGGTGCCACTGAAAGCGGAAATGCAGGTACCTCCTTGGTGGTTGGAGAATCAGAATGTGGAAGTATGCATTGCACATGTCCAGGGATCATTGCCAGTCCCCATGGTGTAATCGTGGAAGAAGACTTATTAGGGTGAACATCCTGACATTTTAGTACTCTATGTACTTGTTCAGGTGGATTAAATTCAAGATGTGATGAAGATCACCTCTCTTTTTCAGAATGAAGAACAACTGGGAATAAAACCCTGTTCCTCGTTTTTCCATGTCCACTAGCTCGATGGCCTGGTTTTGAGAAGAAACTGGATTTGTTCCACTATGAGGGCACTGTGGGCCTGAGAGTATTGAGACTGTATTGGAGGGTTGTCTGGATGAATCACCATTAATTCAATAGTATGTCCTCTCGCAATGATCAGCAGAACCAAGTGGTACTTTGGGAAATAAAGGTCCTTATCTGTCCTCAACAGTTTCACAGGCAGAGTACAGTGGTGGCACAAGGGCACAATTGTTGACGGCCCTTGTGCAGTTGGCTTCACATGAGTTGAGGGTGCTTCTTTATCTTTGTAGAAGTCACTGGACCCTATGGATGGTTATGAGGCACAGCAGGGGTAACTTGTGTCAAGATGTCAGTGTTCTATCACCCCGGCATCAGGTCATCCAGTTGTGGTAACTGTGGCATTTGGGTACTCTGGTCCCCGTCATCTTGTGTCGGGATCACACGACTACCCTCAGGCGTTGCAAGTATCAAATAACACAACAGACCATCAGGCATCAGGTAGGTCAGCAGACGACTGGAAGCGCCTTACTCTATCAGCATCTGTGGGTACCCTGTGTTTTCCAGACTATGTGGCAAGTAAACTGTCATCTAGGTGACAGGCATTTGCGCAGGCATAGGAAGGGCTGGGGAAGTAGCTGGCCGATGAATAGTTGTAGTAGCCTGCGGTGGAAGCTTATTTCCAGATCAAGACGTGCACCCATTGTGCCCTGGTGAAGAGTGCCACAGTGCTGCATGCTGCTTGTCAGCATAAAGCTCAGGCCACACACAAACTCCAGGTGCCCTTATCCTTGCAACCATTAATATCTGCAGCCTACTACCAAAGCTGGATGTACTCCAAGCCTTCATATGCCCGCATAACCCTGACATCCTTGCAGTGGTGGAAACCTGGCAGACACCTAAAGTTCCTGACTCAGCAGTAACAATACAGGGCTACAATGTCCACAGGCTGGACTGTATATCCAAAAAAAGCGGTGGTTGCGCAATATATATCAAAGACTCCCTGTCTTGGCACCCTGTAGCAACTCCATCACTTTCTGCCTCGTCCCAGATTCTGCCAATAAAAATCGTCCTAGGTCCCAACCATAAAGCTCTGACTATTGTCTCCATATACATCCCGCCCAGGGACCCTAAACATGGATTCAACAACGTCCTCAACTTTATCAACTCTCATCCTGCCGAGGCTGAACTTATTCTACTAGGGGATTTCAACATAAACTGGTTAGCATTGAGCGCCAGTGCCTATAAAGACTCCATCTCAGCTGCTAACCTCACGCAAATGGTAAACTCCCCTACTAGGATTAACTACAAGATTGGCACCAGTATCCTCTTGGATTGGGTCCTCACCACTCACCCCACAAGGATTTCTCGTACGACCATTCTCCCAGACTCTCTCAGTGACCACTCCCCAGTCATGTGTGCATGGTCTAACAAATTCCTTAAGCCGTCTCCCAAAAAATTATCGCTAGCAGAGTCCTTCCTTGTGGAAAACTTCCACATCTCAAACAACACCTGCTTCTACAAGACTGGCTTCCCATCTATGAAGCAACAGATGTTAACTTGGCTCTTGATCACGTCATCTCAATTTTCAACAAAGCCTGCGACCTCTTTGCCCCTGCTAAAAGGCGCAAAACAAAATCTCTCTCTAACCCATGGGTCACCCGCAGCTCTTCTCTCACAGCTGAAACTAAGGGATCACCTCTGGGCAGTTGCCAGGGCCACTGGCAAACAAATGGACATCCAAAATTACAAACAAGCACGAAATGCCTGTACAAAAGCCATACAGCTAATGAAATCCACCTATTACAAAGATGCTGTCACCAATACATGGGGAAATGGTCGTGCTTTCTGGGACAATATCAAGGATGTCACAGGGAAGCAGCCAAAAACCTCTCCAGCCATGTTAATGGTTGATGGATCCTCAACCCTTGACACCAAGGTGATCGCAAACATCTTTAACACGGCTTTTTCAGACCTTAGTGCTGTTCTACCCCTTGACTTTTTCGAAAACAGGGCCTACTCCCCAAATACCTCAGCCCCTCAGTCTAACCATCCCCTCTTCTACTTCAGGGAGGTAAGGCTGAATGAAGCTTGCTGCTATATTACTGCAGCTATCTCTAAATCTAGATCTAGTAGCGACACCCTGGACCTTAAGCTTCTGTTGCTCACCCTCGATGAGGTAATTCATCCATTAACAAAATCCTAAACCTCTCTCAGCTGTGGAAAATTCCCAGACCTATGGAAACAAGCCACGTGACACCCATCCATAAAAGTGGGGACAAGACAGAATCACTCAAATTATCGCCCTACCTCCATACTGCCCCCACTCTCTAAGGCACTTTCGAGCGCATCGTGGCTGATCAACTTACCGACCACTTGGATAAATACAATATACCTTGTCCACAACAACAGGTTTCCGGAAAGGTCACAGCACCACACAGCCTTCTTGAGTTCACTGGAGCTTTGCACAAATCCCTTGACTCGGCCTTCTCCACAGGGGCCGTTTTGGTGTTCTCTCCAAGGCCTCGATACAGTACACCATGGACTACTAATACACCAACTACTGAATGCCGGGCTATCACCTGACTCTTCTCTCTGGTTTAAAAGCTACTTAGAAAACCGGTCACAGAGAGTAAAAATTGCGGACGCTCTTTCTAACACCCTGCCTGTTCGCTCGGGTGTCCCACAGGGATCCATACTGGGCCCCCTCCTTTTTAGCCTTTCCTTAAACTCCTTCCCTTACCACTGCTCTGAGCAGATCATACTATATGCCAATGATGCTGTTATATTCTCCACTCACAAAGATCCTGCAACTCTTCAACACAACCTTCAACTTGGTTTCAGTTCTGTAGAGACATGATTTCTTAATCATAAACTGGTCCTCAATGTCAAAAAAAACAAATCTATGCTCTTCTGCAACTCTCATAACCCACACAAGCTACACCACTTGGCTATCTCCACCAGCCAGGGGAGCACTCTAGATCAGGTGGGGTCCTTCAAATACTTAGGGATACAGCTTGACCCTAATCTCTCCTATGGACTTCATGTAGAAAATGTAGCTAGAGCTGCTAATACACAGCTTGGTCTCCTCTACAAACACAGACCACACCTCACGCCAGAAGCTTTGAAGGTTGCAGTCCTGAGCTCTGTGATCTCTGTAATAGACTATGGTCTCATCATTTATGGCTCGGCCACAACCACAACCCTTAGACGCCTCTCAACTGCCTTAAATAAAACATGTCGGCTCATCACTGGTGCTCACCGTCTCACCCACACGTGACCTGTACACTCAGACCGGCTGGCTCCAACTATCAAACTGCATAAAGTTTCTCACCTGCTCCATGGTGAAAAAAATCTACCTTGGCCTTGCACCTTCTGGGATCTCAACTCTGTTACATCACAGAATTAACAAATGGTGCCTTAGGAGATCCACGCTACAGCTACTGAAAGTCCCCCACTGTCACACTTCACAGGGACAACGCTCTTTTGCTTATCGAGCGCCACTCTGGTTCAATGGCCTCAGCCCAGCCATCTCCTCTGCCCCAACAATTGGTATGTTTAAAACTAGGCTTCGGGACTATCTCACTACCAACAGCTCCTGTGACTGCCCAACTTAACCTTGTTTCTCCACTTCCCTTTCTGCTCTAGTTGCCCCCCCCTCCACTGGATTCTACCCTCACATCTTGGTATACCCAATGCTGCACTTTTCACCCTCTCCCCACCCTTCCTACATTCCTTCTCCCTCCTCCCCTCTTCCCTCTTCCTATGACTCTGGCACTTCTTATCTGTTGTCTATTTTCTCTGACAAATGCCGCTGGCTGCCTTGTTACAATGCTATCCTTTAATTGTATTAATCAGTACTCTGTTTGCAATGTCCACATTGTTGTAATGTCTGTCTTGATGTTCCCCATAATTTGTATTTCTCTGACATGGAACCTTTGTAAAAGAGCCATGGCTCAAAGGTATTTGTAATCCTAGACTTGATAAACAAACAAATAACAAACAAATCAGCAACTGACGTCATGGCGGACTCAGAGGGCAACATGGACAGGAGGGACTGGCGCTCAAATGGCCACCACCTGAGCCACTAGGCTTACAGCACCCTGGGGTAATGGGCTTCAGCTGTACCAGCTGTGAGGTGTTGCATGAATTCACATGCACCAAAGAGCTTCTTCAGAAATGGAAATGAGGGAGGGAGGCTTAGAGAATGGGAGCCAGGAGTCAATTCTGGAGGAGGAGGAGGGGGTCACCCACTTCGTGGGTGACTGATAGCGGACTTCTGCCAGTGAGTTCTCCTTGTCTCACTGATTATGTTTGACAATCAATTTCTTCTCTTTGTGGGATGGCAGTTTACTTGCCACATAGTCTGGAAACTGCCGCCCTGGATCCTCCGAACTCCAGTTCGTTGCAGGGCCCAGAAATCTACAGAAACAGCCAAAAGCCACATATCCCCTCAGATGTGCCGTGCCCTCCTGGGGCTCGCACCTCACCACCAGAGGAAAAGCTACGAGCCTGTCCTGGGAAGCAACCCACGATTCAGCTACTGCAAATTAGCAGACCCTGAGGCTTTTTTCCCCTGTTGAAACTGCCGCCCGGGATCCTCCGAACTCCGGTTCGTTGCAGAGCCCAGAAATCTATAGAAACAGCCAAAAGCCGTATACCCTCTCAGATGTGCCGTGCCCTCCTGGGGCTTGCACTTTTCCACCAGAGGAAAAGCTACAAGCCTGTCCTGGGAAGCAACCCACGATTCTGCTACTGTAAATTAGCAGACCCTGAGGCTTTCTTCCCTTGTTGAAACTGCCGCCCGGGATCCTCCGTACTCCGGTTCGTTGTAGGGTGCAGAAATCTACAGAAATAGCCAAAAGCCGTATACCCCCTCAGGTACATTGGTATTTGGCACCTTTGGACATTCTGAATTTTCAGCGCCAACACTCTGATTGGAGGATCTCAGCCTCACTGTCTTCTTCCTGCTGGTCTCCATTTTACCTTGCTTCATTAGAGACGTTTATCAGCGCTGCTGACCCTGGGAGACTATCCTTTTTTGTAAAGCAAGAATTTCATTTTTTTTTTGTAAAAAAATTGTTCTTTTTTGAAAACCTAGAATGGTATGAAAGCCCTCCCCCCGACAGTTTCTCTCCTCATCTATCAATCCTGCTTAGGCCATTCAGTGTTACACTGCCATTGTTTAAAGTGATTTACCTGCTCTGAATGCACTGTGATTACATCCCTCTTTAGAATTAATTCTCTGCGAAAGGCTGAAGAGTTTTAAGTTGACCTTTTTATGCACTCCTTAATATCCTAAAACTACAGCCTAATCCTTTTCATTATTAATTCTGAAAGTAAAACTGTAGAGTCTTAAGATTATTAGACCTGTACTGCACTGTCTATTATTCTAAGCAAACAGCTGAATCATTTTTAGAATTAATTTCTGTGTAAAGCTGTAGTTTTAAATTTACCAGACTTTTCAGTGTACTTCCTAGCATTCTAAATTTAAAGCCCAATCCTTGCCTCTCGCTTTGCCACCAGTCTGCCCTCTAACCCACTTACGCCTCCTCCCTGTTTCTATTACCCACTTCATAGTTTAGTCTCCTCCTTCCAAATAATAGTAGCCACCCTGTTTCTTTGTTTGAGTTAACCACACCTCCCCTGCCTGCCCCTACTTAATCCATTTACTTTCCTCTCCCCCTCAGATGTGCCGTGCCCTCCTGGGGCTCACACCTTGCCACCAGAGGAAAAGCTACAAGCCTGTCATGGGAAGCAACCCATGATTCTGCTACTGCAAATTAGCAGACCCTGAGGCTTTCTTCCCCTGTTGAAACTGCTGCCTGGGATCCTCCGAACTCTGGTCCATTGCAGGCCCCAGAAATCTACAGAAACAGCCAAAAGCCGTATACCCCCTCAGGTACGTTGGTATTTGGCACCTTTGGACATTCTGAATTTTCAGCGCCAACAATCTCATTGGAGGAGCTCAACCTCACTGACTTCTTCCTGCTGGTCTCCATTTTACCTTGCTTCATTAGAGATGTTTATCAGCGCTGCTGACCCTGGGAGACTATCCTTTTTTGCAAAGCAGGAATTTCATTTGTTTTTTTGTTGTTTTTTTTTTTTAAGTGTCTCCTTTCTCATTTGCAAATTATACTACATAGCCACTAGAGGGCTACAACAGCTATCTTTTCTGTTACAGAGGAAACGCACTATATTTTCTACTTCCTCTTCTGCTCTAGTGGACCTGGGATACCTCTCTTTCTGAAGACCATCCCCGGGGTTTTTCTGCCTGTTTCTCAGGCCGAACCATGCTCATCCACTAAGGCTGCAAGACTTGAACGCCTGCCCCCACTTCCATTCTGTACTGGTGGAGCAGGGCCAGAAACAGAAATTAAAGCTACAGACCAATCTCGCCACACCGGATTGCAGCCTTGAACCACCTCACTGGCTCAGCTGCAAAGAGTTGCTCCACAGGTACGTTCAGTGCCAAAACCGCCTGTCAGCCAACAAAAGGATTTTGAACTTATGACACCTGATCGCCGATTGGTCTAGGCTTCTAGTGGCTTTTACTGCTGGCAGTTGTGGCATTTAGATCTACAATGGGAAATTACAGCTGGTTCCTTGGTGTGTCACTAGCTTTACTAGCACTCAGTTCAATTCTTCGGAACCCTCATCCCTCCCTAAAGTGGAATGACCCTTGCGCTTCTCCCTGTCCTGCGTCCAACAGCTCCTTTCAGGTAGCCATTCTGGACTATTGGGCTTCTCAGCTGTCTCTGCCAGGGAGTGGGACATCTCCTGAGCTGCCTCTGCAGATTACTCACCCATCCAGACTTGAGACTTCCTACTCATGGCAAATTTCTGCCAAGACACTAGTGGCTGCAACACTAGGCCAGTATAACACCAGGAGTGGGTACAGGCCTAGCCATCAACACCGCCTCCCCTATCGTCCAAAAAATAGTGTTTACAAATTACAGTTCGCTGCCTTAAAAAGAATCCTGCTTCTTTTACTATCGTGCTCAGGCAATGTTGAACTCAACCCAGGACCATTAGACACCCTTGCTTCTCCATCAGACCTGGCAGGTATCAAAGGAATGTCTTTTATTCATCTTAATGCCTGTAGTTTGCTGAAAAAGTTCACCCTTATCCAGGCTTGGGTGAGCCACACCCTACCTGACGTCCTAGTGATCACTGAGACCTGGCTTAGGCCAGCCACCCCAGACAATGAAATCAATATCCCAAATTATTTACTCTTCCGAGCGGATAGGCAATCAAGAGGAGGGGTGGCAATTTATGTAAGGGACAAATACTCAGCCGCATGCATAGACGCATCATCCTCCCCAAAGAATTTGAGTGCTTGACCCTAAAGATCGAACTTTCTCCTTCCAGTGCACTCTGTGTAACAGGCTGCTACAGGCCCCCTTCTGCCGGGCTGCATCTCCTGTCTCACCTCAGTTCCGTACTGGGGCTCAGTTCCTTGGAAACCATTATTCTTGGCAACCTGAACTACGATTGGCTGTCAAGAGCAACAGCTCCCTTGAAATCCTTTTGTGACACTCTAGGGCTGGTGCAACTCATTGGCAAGCCTACTTGCCCAAATAAAAAGAACCTTAACAACAGCTCCCTCTTAGATGTAATTTTGGTTAGCAAGCTACACCTGTTCTCTCATGTCGGAACATTTTTCCTCAGACATTAGCGATCATTGTATAATCACCACCATTAGATCCGTGCACAACCCACAGTCTGTGGCAACGTTCTCTATCAAGAGGTGCAAACACAACTTTGATTTGTTTGCTTATGTCCATGACTTGAAACATTCACAAGCGATGGCAGGAATTCTTCCTAGCCAAAATGGTTAACAGGGCATATACTATTTTTTACGATATTTTAAGTTAGTCTTTAAATAAGCATGCACCCTTGGTTAAGGTCCGGGTCAGGAGCAGCACCTGCCATTGGTTCTCACCTGAGCTCAAAGCTTCCCTGTTAGAAAAGGATACTTTATGGAAAAAAGCCCGAAGAAGCAAGAATGACTCGGATTGGTGTCTTTTTAAGAGAGCACTTAACAAGAGCGTCAAGTTGGTCAGAGCAGCTAAGGCTGCCTACTATTGTTCAGAGCTAGCCTCTGCCTCAAGAAATCCTTCAAAGCTCTGGAAAACATTAAAAGACATGTCTGGACATGCACCTGGTAATTCCATTCCAGCAAAAATTAAGGCCGGTGGCAGCGTTATCTCTAACCGATCAGAGATATTGGAAGCCCTCAATAACCATTTTGCAACGGCAGGGCTAGCATTTGATACTTCTCCTGCCAATGACCTCTGCACAGCTCAGGGCCCACCAACCCACGAGTCCCCCTCTATTGAGGAGGCCTTCTCCCTCCTGCCTGTCTCTCTAAAAGAGGTGGAAGACCTACTGCTGCAGCTGGACACCAGGAAGGGAGCAGGCTCCGACTTCATAGAGCCATACAATCTGAAATGTGCCTACCATGTGCTTGCGGTGCCAATCACCCACCTTTTCAACATGTCACTCTCCCAGGGTAGCCTCCCCCCTCAATGAAAAATAGCCCATGTCATCCCTCTATTAAAAGGAGGTGACCCCTGTGATCTAAATAATTACAGACCGATCTTCTTCCTCCTCATCCTGTCTAAATTACTAGAAAAAAATAGTGTGTGGCCAGCTAGGGGTATACTTAGAATCCACAAGCCTATTAAACCCGGTTCAGTCTGGATTCAGAGCAAAGCACAGCACCATAACAGCCCTAGCTAAGGTGACCAATGATTGGCACATAGACCTTGACAACAAAAAGCATGTCTGTGCCGTTTTCTTGGATCTTAGTAAGGCATTCAACACAGTCGATCACAGACTGCTTCTTTTCTCCCTAAGCACCTTAGGCCTGGACCATAAATCTATGTGTTGGTTTGCAGACTACCTCGGAGAATGGAAACAGCAGGTTAAAGCTGAAGGTGATCTTTCTCCATTAAAACCTATGCTGAGGGGCGTGCCCCAGGGCGCTATCCTTGGTCCCCTCCTCTTTGCAGTCTACATTAACAACATCAATGACCCCATCAAAAAAGCCAACATCCACTTATTCGTGGATGACACTGTACTGTACTTGAGTCATCCCATGCCGGAAGCAGCCTGTGAAGACCTCCAAGCTGAATTTAACCTTCTACAATACCAGCTCATAAACAAAAAGCTTTTGCTCAATGTGAAAAAGACAAAAGCCATGCTCTTCTCCCCCTCCTTGCATGTGGCAATCCCTGCTGTGGGGGAGCTATCCCACAAATTACCACTGTTCTTGGAGAAACACTAGAGTATGTAGCCAAATTCAAATATGTAGGAGTTTGGCTCGATCATAAACTTTCCTTCGACGACCTTCTCGAAGAACTACAGAAGAAACTAAGGCAATGATTAGGACTATTCTACAGAATTAACCACCTGCTCACAAAGGAGGCCAAGATTCAACTGGTTCAAGCTACCTTCCTATCTTTAATAGATTACGTGGACCTGCTCTACAGCCACTGCACTGTCTCTGCACTGGCTAAGTTGGACACCCTCTACCACAGAGCTATCAGGTTCATTACTGGCCTTCCACTTTCCACACACCACTGCTCCCTGTACTCATCGTTAGGCTGGACTTCCCTTCACTATAGCAGGAATAGAAATGCCGCCCTATGGGCCTTCAGAGCAGTGACCAACAAGCTCCCCTCATATGTCTCAGATTGTATTCCCCGGAGTGTGTTAGGCACCTACGCTCTAAGTAGCTATTCCCTAATTGCCCTCCAAGTTCCAAGGGTCAAAACTCGTTTAGGCAAAGCTGCTGTAAGCTTCTTTTTACCCACATTGTCGAATGGTTTACAAAGGAACTTGAAGCTGAGCTGCCCTGTTAGCCTGAATATCTTCAAGGCGCTCTACGATTGCATCATGAAAGCACCTTGCA
This sequence comes from Neoceratodus forsteri, assembly GCA_016271365.2. Lineage (NCBI taxonomy): Eukaryota > Metazoa > Chordata > Ceratodontiformes > Ceratodontidae > Neoceratodus > Neoceratodus forsteri. The sequence goes on from CM057453.1 coordinate 442,861,701, forward strand.
AATGTTTTCCTCACCGCTAGCCCACTAATTCCGCAACTCCCCCTTTCCATCCTGATGCTTGCCATGTTTCTACCCCTGGCTCTCACTCTTTCCCAATTAACTCTTCCTGCTGCACCCACCCCTTCCCTGTCCACTCCAGCCTAGCTAAAGTCCCACCCCATCCATAGTAGTGTCCCAATTATCTACCCCTCCTCTGTCATTATCATAATAAACAAGTACACAACAGCCATCGTCACTTTCTGTGGTTTTAGTTCAATTTTTCCCCCAGTCGTCAGTAATATCCCTCCTCTTCTTTACCTCTCTAACCTGCCACCTCATACACGGCCTCTTTCCCCTACATGTGTAGTTGCCGGCTGCCTAACTCAAAAGATCTCTGCTTATAACCCCTGTATGCCTATGGTTGATTGTACATCTGCTGACTTCCTAAATTGTAAAATAATGCTGTTTTTTGTATTTATTTCAACCTTGTACTGTACTGTATATACTTTTTCTTCCTTGTATATTATTGCTTTTTTGTATACCTGCTTCTGTACTGTACTTTGATGTATTCATGACCAGGTCCACCTTGCAAATGAGCCTTGCTCAATGGTGCCCACCTGGATAAATAAAGATTTTGATTGATTGATTGATTGATTGAGAATGAACAGCTCGTGCAATGAAGTTCCTTCTCCATGGCAGAAATCAGCTTTTTCAGCCAAAATTCTTAGAGTGTCTTCTGGCACCGGAGCCTTCTGTGCTGGTTGAATTCATGGCAGTGTTGGCAGTCCTCAATTATGTGGTCTTAGGCAAGGCAGAACAAGCAGGGCAAATGGCTGTCTTTATGTGGGATCTGCTTGCCACACGCACATTTACAGAAAAAGACGATATGCAGAAATCCATCAAAATTGTGCTAGAAAATGGTAATAAAAAGGCATTGAAAAATTGATCAAACTGGGGGTCAGCTAGCTGCAAGTGACCACAGAGGTCTGACTTGTGCTGTCAAAAGTGGAAAAAGAAATGTGTATTGGCTGGGGGACCGCGCCTTTTATACCATACGTGACGGGTACGTGCCAAGGTGGTGGGTAGTCCCAGGCTGGGTATTGCTAGCTAGAAAGTTTCCATGTAGTCCTGTCGACTGATGCCTTAGTCCTAAAGGTCTTAAAGATATTACCTGCTGCAAGACTTAATCTACAAGTCAGACATATTAAATCTGGAATTTGACAAGGCAAAAGTGCCAGATTGAGGACATCCAAAGGATATTGAAAGAGCTCACAGATGTGCTGGCTGCACCACAGTTTGGTATGTGATGGTTATAATCCTGTATTCATGTTGAGCACATTACTGCCAGTGTCATTGTCAGGTCCTGGCTGGGTACCCTGTGTTGGGGTTGGGAAAGACATAGAATTGACGTTGACCATTCCAGGAGAAGAACGACAGTTCTTTATTGGACAACTGCAGTCCTGTTGCCAATGATACTGTCAGTAATGGGCTTTACATGAGTACGTGATTGGAGTCGTACCATAGCAAACTGTCATTCTAATGCTGGACCTGTACTGCTGACTTCCATGTGCGGGCCCTCACCACCAAAACAGGTTACCCACCACCAACCTGATACTGAGGCTATCAGTAATGTGCTTCACATGACTACATAAGTGTAGCTGTTTCATTCAGAAGCAACATTCTGCACCGGAATCAGTCACGGTGACTTCCATGTTACACACTGCCCCAGAAAAACACACTGTGTCAGTTGTGGAGTGTGTATACTATTTTTTCTGGTGGTGTGCCCACATGGAACAGATCGTAACAGGCAGAGGGTCACAATGACATGCCTGCTTCAGCAACTACAGTGCTTCAACAACATACATGCATAAAGATGTTACATGTTGGTCTGCTGCACTACTGATGAAGACGGTGCAGCACAACATCATGACATCAGTGCTGAGGCATAGCAAGGAAGTAAGAGTAATACAATAAAAGCAACAATACAGATGTACCATATAATAACTACCATGGATTATGTACTTTAATAAGACGTGGATATGTCTAATCCATGCCCTGTCAGTGACTGAGAAGAGGGGGATCATGGAGTATCAGCACTCCCATTTCAAAAGAGCCATAATGGAGTCATCAAGCACTTGCATTATGCGACTCAACAATGGAAATGGAAAGAGAATGCCAATACTGATTTCAAATGAAGTTGCATGGAAGCTAAGGGCGAAAAATATTTGTTTCATGAAAAACATGGAAATGCAGCAGGACTAGGACAGGAAGCAGTATCTGGGGAAACAGAGTGAATCACGGAAACAAGTCAGAATAGCAAAGGCACGAAGTTGGGGGAAAGCAGAAGATGAGTTACAGAAAGGAGAAAAGACTTTATATAGTTAAATTTGTGAAATGAGAAAAAAAGCTAAAGCAGAATCAGGCTTACAGGAGAAATACATGTGTGTGTGGAAGGGGACGTACAAAAGTCATACAAACATAGGAATCTGACAGCAGAAACAGACCGCATGATCTATCAAAGTCTGATCGAGTGTGCAGCTACCACCTCTAGACTGCAGCTGCACCAACAACATCCCACTCACGCATCTTCAGGATGTTCTCAGCACTATTCAACAAGACCCTCACCACTTTCCTGTCCCATGCCCTTTTAAAACTTCACACTGTCTTACATATCACCCACTTCAGTAGGGCATTCCACGTCGACACCACCCTCTACATGAAGTAATGTCTCCTCATCTCTCTCTCCAGTTTGGTTAGCTCCCCTTGTAGTTGTTTCTACCCATCCAGTTCATCAACTACCAACACCATTTTTGTATTGTCTGCGAACAGACTAATCCTGCTCCCAGATCCATGTGATATATCTGATGCAACTAGCTCAAACAGCACTGGACCCAGCACAGAATACTGCGGTACTACACTCGTCACTGGCCTAGGTGCTGAGAGTTTACCCCCCCACCACCACCAAACATTGATGCCTCCCACTCAGCCAGTTCACGATCCAGTTTGCCAGTTTCACCACCACCCCTACCGAAATCAGCTTCCACCCTAACCACCCGTGAGTCGCTGAATCAAAGGTCCTGCTGAAGTCCGAATATAGGATGTCCACAATGTGCCCCTTACCTAGTTCCCTTGTTACCCAGTCGTAATACTGTAATAGATTGGTCTGACAAGACCTCCCTGAGGTGAACCCATGCTGCTGCACATCCTGGAGTTCATTTCAATTCAGCAATGCCACCAGTCTCTCTTTCAGTATAGCCTCCATAAGCTTATACACTATGGAAGTGAGACTGACAGGTCGGTAGTTTCCCAGTTCGTCCTGTGGACCGCTCTTGTGAATGGACACCACATGGGCCACCCGGCAGTCCTGGGGCACATAACCCGTGTCCAGGGAGGTGCCAGACAGGTCCACCAGAAGCCTGGCCAATGCCTCCACCATATCCCTCAGCACCCCTTGGGAAAATACCATCAGGACCTGGTGCGTTGTCCACCATTATTGCTATCAGTGAAACTTGCTTTTTTGAATAGTTAGTGAAATCAGGGTTACAAAACAGCTTATAACTTTAAAATGAAATAACGTAGAAACCTAAATATTGGTATGAGATTTATTGGGAGTGTGCTTATTCTAATTCTTCAATGTAGGACTTTTGGTGGGAGTCCATCTTTAAGTCAACAATATGGAGAAAATATATTGGTTCTGTATTCACAGAAGGAGCTGAGGTACTACAGTTGGGTAGCAAACAAAAATGTTAGGCAGGCACACAACATTAATGTTATGAATGAGACAGTATCACAACAAGTAACAAAACTGAGACTGGTAAAGGAATGGGACATGATGGAATACACCATGGAATGTGAAAGGAAGTACTGTACATGCTGGAAGCACCACTGCAAGCCAGGTTCAAGGACTCAAAAGATACAGTAGTGGTTCCAAAGTAATCGAGGATGGCATATGTAGTCCCTCTTCACAAAAGTAGGAGTAGGGAGGCGGATGGAACATGTATACCAGTCAGCCTCACATCAATAGTTTGTGACATTATGGAATCACTGCTTTGCTCCAACCTGTGACATTAATTGGACACAGTCAGTCAGTGGGTCCAGATGCTGATCCCTCTGCTTACATGGGTTGCTACTTCTATGAAAACTGAACACATTGAGGAGCTGCTCCAGTTTCAGTAATGTAGCAGCCTAAGCAAGTACAGAGATCAACATTAGCATCAGTAACCACTGCCTGATAGCAACTGTTGATGCCACTAATTGGCATCCCTATGTTGGTGCAGTATGGTGGCTACCTACGTAGCTGGTTTTATTCTTTTTAAATAGTGTTTATTTGCCAACTACCCTCCAGCCCTGTGGACACCCTTGTCTCGTCATGGACTCTACCACCACAGCTCAGTTACTTCACCATTCCCCAAGGCTTACTTCCTTCCAACTTGCTATGGTGGCTTGCTCTCCATGGTGGGGCCATCGATAGCATGCACTCATTCCCAACCCAGTTCACTGGCATTGTGAGTGGTAACTCTAACACTGTGCAGACCAGTAGTCAGTAGGACAGATATTACCGGGTGCCTCCCTCCGTGTCCTGTGACGTACATGGTGTCGCCATGCACTTATAACCACCCAGGAACTGTAGTGACATCTGTCTTACACCACATGCAGAACTGAAACATTTCGATTATATATTGACTTGTTTAGGTAGGAAAAATGTCTGAACGAGACATTTTACAAGTAAAAAAAAAAAAGTTCTAGGGATGCATTAATGGGCCACTAGCTGTATGTGGTGCTGCTGGACTGGAGTCCTGGGTTTGGTATGTTGGGAGGAAGGCCATATGTGGGACTGCTGCCACTGGATATGGGTTGCAATTGGAGAGGTCTGGCAGCAGGTTCAGGCACCACAACAACCCCTGCAGAGTGCCAGGTATCTCACTCCATCAAAGCACGTGGTGGGAATGCATTAGTCTGCTACATGTGGTGTATCCATGCCAGGGGAGGTTCACAAGGGACAGAAGGGAAGGAAATAATTCCATTATCTGTCTGGACGGTGACTACTGGATCACCAAGGCTGTGTGCACTGTAGTCCGCTGCAGAATCCTGGTTGGGTCATCAGACACCTTGTAGCTCTTTTGGATGTGCATGGTATGCACAAGGGTGAAAAGCCAATGAACACTCTATGAAGGTCAGGATATTTAAGGGAAACATCCAAAAGAACTGGTTCACAGAGCAAGTGGTGAAAACATGGGATTGACCTCCACAGCAGGTGATATCAGTTGATACTGGGAGGCCATTAATGCTTTGAGTCAACAAGTACTTTAGAGACATAGAGGTGATAGTATTCTTACTGAACTGGTATGGAGGAAATGGGTGGGCTGATGTAGGGGTGTGGGGGAAGAAGGAGCATGGAGGGGCACTATTGTATGTCAGGGAGACAGTGGGAATGACATGGTATGACATTAGTGACACAGTGGGAGTGCCATTTGAAGAGCCGTATAGCCCCTAGGATGGCAACATTTATGGGGGCAGGGATGGACAGTGACATGGTCCCAGGCTGGCACAGACCTGAAATGTCCCCCATGTGTGGAAACCACTTAGAACACTTTAGACTGGAAGCTGGGGTTAAAGGTTGGGGGCTGCCAATGGTAGTTTGGGGCCATTCTTGGGGCACCAGAACAGTCCAGTAGAACCCACTGTCCCACATTATAGAATGGTGCCTCACATCCACAGGGTTATGAGATGTTGCACCTATGGGGCACCTGCCAGGGCTGTGCTCACATGGGGTTATGTCACAGTCTGTCCATGGCACCATCAGATGAAGCAGTCCTATCCAATCGGCTGCATGGTTCTGCAAATTGCTGAAGTCAAATTCTAGGTTTCTAATGTTTAATTATAAACACTTTGAAATAAGCTTACAGACATAACTGAGCAAGGCTCTAATGATGAAGGACGTGAACGACGAAATACCAATGGAATGGATCCTTCCCTGAGGCAACGGACAGGGTTAATTGGATCTGTAAAAAATAAAACAGGCAAGAAGTTACAAAACAATTTAAAGTCCATCGTGTCATTGCTTTACAATTGATTCAAGTAATGTAAATAAAAAAAATACTTACTGTTCAGTAAGCTGGCAACCAGTATATCATAATCGTCAGCCTTGAAGTGGTCAGAACAGACCACATGGTTTCTTGTGGGTTAAAAGAAAGCCACATTTATGTCTGTATGACCTATTGCTTGAAGCCATTTCTGCATCTCCGGAGGTGCAGAGAGTAACCGATGAAAACTTACTTTCCTTCCAAAGTTCTTCTTGCCAGTGGTGTTACCACAACCTATGGCCATACAGGTTGACATTTTGTATTTTTAGCAAACACAGTGATGTGTAGAATTAAAACTAATAGGTATAATGCTGATAAACTGTCAAACTACAAACAGCAGTATTGGCAAATAGGTAAAATACAGGCACACTGAGAAATGCAATATGTCTATGCACGCACCAACTACACAAATAAACTGTCACACAACCAGTGGCTTTACAAGTAGTTTTATTGGTCACAGAATGAAAATATTTAGCAACACACTGATACACACATGCTGGTCTGTCAAATGACATGCCACCTTATTAAAAATCGTGGGACAATTTCCCAGGTATTTCTGCACTTGGCAAGAAGCGAGCAGAACACAAGCGGCATTCATTGGCAGGCAACACACACTGGTGCTTTATTATGCAGTGCGCCTTTAAGAAAACAGTGCACGTGGGACCGCATGGTAGCGCGCGCGCATAAACAGTTGAAACAGTGCAGGAGCATAACAACATGGCGCGGTCAGCAACGTCGCATTGCTGAAGAAACTGACTTTTTAAAATAATAATTTAAACACACGCTGGGATGTATTTGACTCTTTATTACTGCTATTGACAAACCGGAGGAAAGAAAACACAGAAAGGTAGGCTAAACAGTGATTGGAGTTTCCCTTTAAAGTACATAACTTTAGATGTTAATGTATACAGCATGTTCTTGGCTCATGTGCTAACTTTAAAAAACATTTTTTAATTGAATTTAAGTAGAAAGGGGTATCCACGCATCTTAGATCTAGGGGTAAATTGTTCCAGACTTTAGGACCCTTGTAAAAGGGAGATGCCCTACCCAGTTCCAGATTGCATTTAGGAACAGCAAATTTGATACCCTGGGAGGATCTCAAACCCTTTCTTAGTTCCCTGATCTCAGTCACTCAGGTTATTATTGGGCAGTTGTTGGCTCCTTATTTTACCTATGAATGTTGCTAAATGCCAGTTCCTCCTGTTGTCCAGGTACCACTAGTTCAGGGCTCTGTATAAATTACAATGATGAGTATTTCTGGGAGCATCAAGGATGAAGCGGGCCAGCCTGTTGTACATATATCCAGCCTTGCCAGCTCCAGCCCTGAGGCCCCCCCGACACCAAATCCCCATAATCTAGTACAGGCAGCACCATGGTGTCCACAATCCTACTCCGCACCGCCAAGATCATATAGGGCTTCAATCTATATAGCATACCCAATTTCCTACTAAGATTGCCCAACACATTTTCCAGATATTTATCCCATCTCAATCTGTGGTCCAACCAAACTCCTAGATATTTGTAACAAGTTACTTGTGGTCCTCCCCCCCTTGTCCTGATGTCCAATGGCTGATATTCTGTTGCATAGATATCTGGAGGTCACTACACCTGAAAGATTTGGACTTTACATGCTATTCCACCTCTCACAGCTCCTTCAGTAGGATTGATGTTCTCCTTACCACCCCTGATCTCCTCTCACAGACCTGGGATGTGTCCTTGGGGAATATTCTTCTTTCCGATCATGCCCCCGTTCTTCTTTCCTTTGCCTGGAATGTAGCTATGGGTAGACGTAACACCTGGTGGCTTAATACTGCCTTGTTATCCCAAAAGGAAACCTGTACCTGGATTGATCAAGCTATCCAAGTCCAAAAGTACCTTTTTTTTTAATGAATCCCCAGATTGATCACAGGCCACCCTTTCGGAGGCCTTAAAAGCTGTCCTCCGGGGCCGCTTGATAGCTCACACTACCCAAATTAAAAGGCAAAGAGAATTGACCCTAAAGGACTTTGAATCTGAACTAAAAGCCCTTTAACTCCAATCCTTCCAGATCCCTACTGCTGACTTTGCCCTTCAGCATCGACTTGTCCCTCAAAGCCGAAATAAAAAATATCTTCCAATACCGCATTTAATATGCACTATATAAGCTTAATCAGAAGTACTGGGAATCCAGGGAATGGTCAGGGAAGCTGCTCACCTCCCGACTGAGAGTGCAGGTGCAGGGAATATATATTCCAAAAATTCAGAGGCATGATGGAATCACTGTTACGTCTCCTGGGGACATTAATCAAGCCTTTTTGGCCTACTACAAGCAACTCTATTCCTCAGAGGTGGACCCTTCTCCTGCACAACTGGCTTCCTTCTTTTCAGGACTTTCACTCCCAAAAGTACCAGAGTCCTATCTTCCCTTGTTGGTGAATCACATTCACTCCTCTGAAGTCATCTTAGCCATCCAAGGCATGTCGCAGGGCAAGTCCCCTGGCCCAGATGGTTTTCTGGTGGAATTGTATGCTGCCTTCATCGATCTTTTATTTTATTTATTTATTTATTTCAGTTTCGGATTTACACCTTTGAGTCAGGGACTCTTTTACAAAGGTTCCAAATCAGTCAAATACAATACAGTCAAATACAGTACAGGGCAACACAGTTAAGCTAGAATCACATAGTTATCACAGATGATTACAGTTAATGTCACAATACAGAACATAAATTCAAAGATATAGATCAGAGGAAAAGTCCAGCAGAAAGCATTAGGTTGTCAGGGAACATTAGGTAAGTACACTGTTAGTGCAGAATAAAATGCATTACAAGGGTGCAGGGAGACCAACAGGCAGGGAGGAGACCCTGTATTTGGAAGGGTGGTATTTCGGCAAGGGCTTTGACAGGGGTGAGAAACACCGAGGTAGTGCTGCCAGACTAGGCTTTGTCGAGGAGAACATATGGTATTGCTGATAAGTGCTATGGGGGTGAGGGGAGGGAGGAGTGGGGGTAGGGGGAAGTTAGGATAGAAGTGAAAGAGAGAGTGGGTATACGGGGGAAGGCGTTGAGTGCAGACTGGAGCAATAAGGGTTTTAGGGGTAGGTGCTAGAGGCAGTCAAGGTATTGAAAGCAAGGGGGATTATTAGTTAGAGCATTGCCAGACCTTTTCACGCTCTGGATGAGTCCATAGCCCAGTTTTAAATTGGCTGATCTTGGTACACTCTCTGAGGGTATTAGGTAGCTCCTTGAGCAGTCTGGGTCCCTGGTAAGAGAGGGATTTCTGGGCAAGCTTTGTGTGCTTGAAAGGCACTAGGAGTCCACCTTTGGTTGCTCTTCTGGTTTGCTGAATAGGTTGTGCAGCTTTGAAACGTCTGCAGGTCATATCAGGCATGAGTCTCAGTGCTGCCTTTTTTACTAGTATGCAGATTTGGTATTGCACCCTGAGGTGGAGTGGGAGCCACCCTGTATCATTGTATAGAGTACAGGTATGAGTTAGGTGGTCAGCCCCTAGGGTTAGTCAGCAGGCCTTATTTAGAAAAGTTCTTACTCTTTTCAGGGTGGTGTCAGAGTCAGCCCCATAGATGGGCAGGCCATAGTCTATTGAGGATAAGACTGAGCTGCTCGTGACTAGTTTCAGGGCTGCTGCGGTCATTGAGTTTTTGTTGCACTAATGAACACCCAACTTTATATTTGCAGTTTTGACCACATGGTCAATATGAGTAGTGAAGCTGAGTGTGCTGTCCAGGTATACCCCGAGGTATTTGAACATGCATACTTGTTCCAAAAGGACTTCTTGACTGCTCTGGATCATCATGGGGTTGTACTTGTTCTTTTTCTGCGGTACGGTGAAGAGCATGCTTTTTGTTTTTTTGTGGTTGAGCATCAGTTTGTTCTGAGTGAACCAAGTTTCAAGCATACGGAAGTTTTCTTGTAGCTCAGTGGTGATTGAGGATTGCTCTCTACCAGCTGCTGAAATGATGGCATCATCAGCATAAAGCACTATATGTGCAGGGCAGGCTGACAGGAGGGAAAATTATAAAGAGGCTGAATTGGAGTGGGCCTAGGATGGACCCTTGTGGGACTCCTAGGCTCACATCCTTGGGTTCAGATAGTATGCCGTTAATCCTGACACATCGTGTCCTGTGGGAGAGGTAACTGTCAAACCAGGTAATGGTATCGCTGGACAGGCCAATGGCCAGCAGGCGGTTTAAGAGAAGCGGATGGTTAATGGTATTGAAAGCTTTAGTGAGGTCTAGAAAGATAGATCCCACAGCCATCCCTTTATCCAAGGCATCATAGGCCCTGTCCACACTACACCACTTACAGTCTGTAACGGTTCCAAACCGTTACAGACCGGAACCGTTACAGTGTGTCCGCACTGCCGGCAAACAGTCTCGATAACGGTTTGGAACCGTTACAGCCCATCCACATTTGTGGGTGCCCTGTAACATTACAGCTGCACCCTATCCCACAATGCAGTTTGTGTTGCATTGGGGGAATACTGGAGCTACACGCTCACACGTCCACACTATGGCTGGTAACGTTACAGGGGCACAACCATTTTCGTAACCGTTGTTCAAACCACCTCATAAGTGGTTTCAACAACGGTTACGAAAACGCCTTCTGTAACGTTACAGATGTAAACGTAAACCGTTTTGGTAACAGTTTGAGCCCTCTGTAACGTTACAGAGGCATAGTGTGGACAGGGCCATAGAGTTTGGAGGTGTAATCGACCAGAGCAGTGAGGGTGGAGTGCTTATTTTGGAAGCCATGCTGTTGTTTACAGAATAAGCTGTACTTCTCTAAATACCCTGTGAGTTGGTCTGAGATAACCCTTTCAAGGGCTTTGGATGGGGGGTAGAATAGAGATGGGCCTATAGATGGCTGTGTTTGTTCTATCCCCAGATTTATGGACCAAGGTGACAAGTGCTGCCTTCCATCTGTCAGGGAACACGCCTGATCTTAAAGAGGCATTGAACACTTTCGTGAGTGGGTCTCCTAACACATCTAGTGTGAGGACGACCAACTTCATGTTGGCTTGGTCGCTCCCCATTCTGGTCTTCTCAAGGACCTGCTTGATGTATTTAATCATCTTGGGCTTAGTTATGAGTTTGAAATAGAAAGGTGGTACATTGTTTGTAGCCAGGGGATATGGCAATTGGGGGACTAACCCATTGGTGATGGTGTGAGACATTCACTCGGTAGTACAGCAGATAGATCAGTGAAGGCTGTGTTGAGCACGTTAGCTATGTTGCTGGGTTCCTGGAGTGGCTTAGAATCTGTTAATATCAGATCAGGTGGAGCTCTTGAGGCCATTCCTGTGAGGGATTTAATGGAATTTCAGAACTCCCTGCCATCTCCCCAGCTTTTGTTTAAGAAGTCCTTGTAGTAGGAGGCTTTGGCTAAGCGAATGAGTTTAGTACAATTGTTTCTAGTTGCCCTATAGACAAATAGATTAGCCTGCATCCCAGACTCCTTGGCCTTGTGCCACAGGTTGTCCCTGTGTCGCATGAGTCCAATGAGGGCTCCAGAGAGCCGGGGGTTAGTGGCCCTTATTATTATTTTAGACTTGAATGGGGCAAAAATGTAGCAGGCCTTAGTAAAGGTCTTAAGGAAGTAGTCTAGGGCTTGGTTTCCGTCCTTGGCTTTATCAAGTGCGTTCCAGTCAATCTGTTTCAGGTAGTGCTTGAAAACATCCAGGAGCACCGGTCTTAGAGATCTGTTTTCTTGAGACCTGGGGAGGCACCTAGTGAAGTTATTCGTCCAGGTACATCACTGGGGAATGATCGCTGAGGGAGTCCAGGAGGACTAATACCTCAGAGATGTGTTCCAGGCAGGAGGAGAGGATCCAATCTCTGAGGGTACTAGAGCCCATTTTATAGTTTTGTCTTGTGGCTTGTGTTATCAGTTGGGTGAGATAGAGGCCAGTTACCTGATCTCTGGCTGAAATTTCATCCTGGGAGTGCCAGTTGGTGTTGAAGTCACCAACAATAATCCTTTCCCACTGTTTCAGGAATTGCTGTTGATTACTAATGAACTGCAGAAAACCAGTGCTGAGAGAACCAGGGAGTATGTATACTGTGGAAAGCAGTAAAGTTTTGTTCTAAAGGCCTATGGTTAGCTTTGGGTTCAAGAATTGTGCCTCCTTGGTATGTTGATTTGAGGGCAGAGTCTGTCCTTTAATATCGCTTTGGAGGTAGACCATGCAGCGACCACCGCGCTTTGATAGTTTGTCCTTTCACTTTCATTTCATTTATTTCCTTTATTCTTTGGGAATTGGGTAAAGGCACTGGACCAAAGGGTCCCTTTTCAGGTCCGACCCAGACAAAAAACATACAAGATATATAAATGCAGTCAAACAACAATAACAAGACTCATGCGACACAGGGACAACCTGTTGCACAAGGCCAAGGAGTCTGGAACACAGGCTAACCTATCTGACTATAGGACAGCCAGAAACAATTGTACTAAACTCATTCACATAGCGGAAGGAGTTGTAGCCATCTAAGGAGATGGCTTCATCTGTAATTTTAGGGAAGAGCAAGGTCTCTGTGAGAGCGATGATGTCGGGTTTGTTCATCTCCACCCAGGCCTGGAATTTTGCAAGCTTGGGTAGGAGGCTCCCTATGTTAAGGGACACAATCTTTAGTTGTCCTGCTTTTGGGATGGGTCCTGCATGGGGTGGCCCTGGGTTTGGGTGCACATTCCCAGATATCAGGAGTAATAGCAGGATCAGCTTTCTGAGAGATTGTGCCCAGAGTCCCCATGATGAGCAGTCGTGCTTTCTCCTGGGGAGCTCAGGTTTCTTAAGGTTAGTTGTATGAGGGTGACAGTGGAGTAATGCAGCTATAGAGATTCTAAGGGGAGCTAAGTGTTTCAGATTTTGAGGTGTGACGTTGGGAGCTTGATGCAGGAAGGGATCCGCATTTGTTCCATCTTTAGTGATCATCTCAAATAAAGGTTACATATGGTGTGTGGGGGTCCTGGGAGTGTGCATCCTCTCTATTTACTGCTGCCATGAGGCAGAGGATAAGTAACGAATAGAGCAACATCTTGTGCTGTGTCTAAATGTTTTTTTGTTTTGTTTAGTTTTTTTGTTTAATCTTTTTACTGTAGGGCTAGTAAGGTTTATCGCTGTAGAATGTTAGTTCATACTAGGAATAACAGGGTGCAAAGGGCCTACAGACCCATAAAGCCCCTAAACTTACATATGGCTTGAGGCACTCGAGTGTGATAACAAGTAGCTATCAAGCCTATTTTTAAATGTATTTTTATTAGTACTAATAACTATATTCAGAGGTAAACTGTTCCAAGTTTTCACCACTCTTTGTGAAAAATAGGATGTGCTCTTCTGCGTTCTAAATTTACGTCTCCCTAATTGAAGTGGATGACCTCTAGTATTAACATTAAGTTGCTTAACATCTAATCCACATTCAATTAATAAGTTGACATCATTGATAATATCCCAAGTAAATAACAGGTCACCCCTAAGACGCCTCTGTTCTAAGGACATTAAATTGAGTTTCTGAAGTCTACGTTCATAAGAGAGGGATTTATCAGAAAAAAGGACTTAGTAATTCTTCTTTGTACCCTCTGAATCCTATTAACATCTTCACGCAAATAGGGGGACCAAAGTTGAGGCACATAGTCCAAGTGAGGACAAATGTGAGTACGAAAAAGAGGAAAAAGGACTTTGGGATCCCTAGATACAGTATTATGCTTACCTGACCACCAAATGTTACTGGTTTTATTTATACTATTAGTAATTTGTAAATTAAAATTAAGATTTGAATCCACAATGGTTCCAAGATCTCTTTCATTCAGTTTGTCAGTAGTAGGTTCATTATATAAATAGCACTGATGTTTAGCATTTTGTTTTCCAAAATGTAAGACTGTACACTTAGAAGTGTTAAATCTTAAATTCCATTGGAGTGACCATAATTCTAGGGTGTCTAAATCATTTTGAATGACTGCACAATCATTAGGATGTCTTGAAATATTTACAATTTTACAATCATCTGCATACTTAGTAATATTACTTTCAATATTACAAGATAAATCTGATATAAAGATCTGAAATATAACTGGAGCAAGAACTGAACCCTGGGGACACCACTTAACACAGGATTCCAAGAGGACCCAAAACCATCAATAGACACACTCTGTCTTCTGTTCTTTAACTAATCCATAATCCAATTAATAATTAATGGATTAATTTTAAGTACCAATAATTTTTGAATGAGTGCCCAATGTGGTGCAGAGTCAAAAGCGTTTCTGAAATCTAGCAAAATCACATCACATGAAATTGCCTTACCGAGTTTATCACTAATATGGTCAAAAAAACTGACTAAATTAGTGACAACCAATCGTCCTTTAATAAATCTATGTTGATTGGAATCAATAGAGGGTATAATCAAAGAAAGTTCATCTTTGATTATTCTTTCAAGTACTTTACATAGAATCGGAGTTAAGCTAATAGGGTGATAATTTTCTAACAGACTCTTATCACCTTTTTAAATAGGGGAGTAATGTATGCATCTTTCCATTCAGATGGCACTGAACCAGAATTCAGACTTTTTTCATATAATATTTTTAAAGGAAGACTCAAATGATCATTCATCAATAATAACATGTTTCCTGATATACCATCTGGGCCAGGCAGATAACCCTTTTTTATGAAGTCTAGTTTATTTTTTATATTATCCAGAGTAATCTCCATATATTTATCTACAACTCTGGGCTCAACCTCAATACTTGACGTCATATTATTGAATGATTTACAAAAATGTGAGTTGAATATATTAACTATTTCTATTTTATCAATGATGTCTATTCCATCTACTTTTAAAGGACCTTTGCTTTCTTGTTTCTTTATTGAGTTGATATAACTATATAATAATTTATTATTCCCTTTTTGAGCCTGCTGAGCAATAATTTTTTCAATATTACCCTTTGATTGTTAAATCTCTCTTTTGCAAATCTTTTGCAGTTTTTTAAAGGAGGCTAGAAAAGTGATACATGTACTCTATATTTCCTAAATAATTTCTTTTTCTTTTTAATCATTTTAAGTATCCCGTGGGATAACCATTTAGGATGATTCTGTAGTTTCTTTTTTCTTACTTTAGGGATAAACTTTGATGCTGCTCCCAATATTATTGATTTAGATACATAACACATTTCATTGACATCGTCAGATATTAATCGTTCACACCGCTTTATATTAGATAAATAATCAACTAATGCCTCACAATCTGCCCTATGATATAAATAAACTTCAGTGACATTTTCAGATACCAAATGCGGAAACTGAAGAGTGAATGTTACTGCATTATGGTCACTATTTCCTAATGGTATAGAGACTAAACAATCTGATGTTTTTAATGGTTCGCTGCCTAGAACCACATCAAGTATATTTGAACCTCTGGTGGGAGAAACGACAAATTGGGATAAATTTAGTTCATCACATGTTTTTGAAAATTCTTTTGAAGGATTATGAGTAGTGTTTTTATTTAACCAATCAATATCATTCAGGTTTAAGTCCCCCATTACTATAGTATCCCCCAGATCTGCTGCCACAGCCATCTCTGACATAATTTAATTCATTACTTGTTTAATGGAGTTAGGAGCTCTATAACAGAGTCCTAAAATAAAATTATTATTATTAAACCTAATTCTCACCCAAAGTGAATCCACAATACTGGTCTTAGATTTAATTTTACTTGAAATATCAGTTGCATTCAAATCTGAAATAACAAACAAAGCAATTCTCCCTCCTTTACAATTTTCCCTACCTAAATGAAATAAGGAGTAACCTGGGATAGAAGTAACCCGCACAGGGTCATTATGCCACCATGTTTTGGTGATACCAACAAGATTGGGACACTCAGATACAGCCCTAGCAGTTAGTTCATCAAACTTAGGTCCTAGACTTTGTGCATTAAACATTTGAAAACTGAGGTTATTAATACTTTTTTTATTTCTTAATTGATTTATATTAGTACCACAAGTGCCCCCCCTTCCATTAGTTTAAATGTAAAGACTGTACTGAGTGTTGGAAAAGTTTACATAACTCACTTATCCCATTTCTTATTAAATGTAACCCATCTTTTGCAAATAAATTCCTATTTGTTACAAAAGTATACCAACAACCAATAAACTGGATATTTTCATTTGTGCACCCGTTATATAATCTGGCATTGATTCGTTCAATAATGTGCTTTTTTTCCACTTTTGCACGCGGGACAGGAAGTATATTAGAAATGTACACTTTGCAATTTCTTGATGTAATGTACTTTCCAAGCTCTATAATATCAGAACAGATGTCTTTTTCATGCTCATATCCTACATTATTTGTCCCTATGTGAAGAATGATATTAGATGTTGTGAAATTAAGTCATCAATTTTAGCAGAAATATCCTCAATTTGTGCTCCCGGGAAACACTGAATTTTCAGATTGTTGTTTTGAAACAGTTTGCTGGCGTATTTTATGATTGGGTCACCAATAATCAGCGTAGGAAGTGTGGAGTCTACAACCTCATTAACAGGAGTGAAAGCAGAAGGGGGAAGGGTCAACGGAGTGAATCTATTACTGGTTTCTATTGAGTTAAGCTGAACAGAACTGCTGTTTCGAATACAGGCAGCTCTTCTGCCCTTTTTAAATTTCCTTTTGGGAATGCTATCCCAACCTTCCTCAAATTTGGAGTTTATCTCCCTAAGTCTTTTATTGGGGACAGCAGGGGAATGCACATTCTGTGGGCATGGATTAGGCAGTGTTTGATTAAAGGTTGGATCAGCCTCCATTGTCAAGGAGAGAACAGCAGCAGGAGTATCTACATTGGTGTCTGTGGTACATATAACTGTTGGTTCAGCTAAAGGTACAGGAGGTGAGAGCCTTCGAACCATGTTATCCACAAAACATTCTAGATCTCTCAGTTCTTTCATAGTTCGCAATTCAGACGATAGACTTACAATTTCATTTCTCAATATACTCAACTCAAAACAGTTATAGCATTCTAAATTCTGAGATGAACCATCAGCTTTTGGCATTATACAGAGTTCGTGCTTACAAATTCCACAGATTACTAAACTGTGCCCTGTATGTAACATAAATGATAATGTAGTCTCCGTGGAGTCATCCATGTTTACACTTTTTTTTTTATATATGTTAACTATGGCCAATAGACTGACTATAAACTGTATTACCAGCACTGGTTCTCAACACACCCTATCCACAGTCCTGCAGTTCCCACTCTACATGCTTGACACGCATGCTGAGACTCGTGTGTCTCTGCATGCGCCTCCGTGCATGGAGCCACATGCTCGCCTGCACATGCTCGCTCCGCTCATGGTGCGAGTGTCTTATAGGATTCGGGACCCAGAAGTCACAGCTTGTGACCGATTTCGGGAGTCCTGAGCCTAGCAACCAGATGCAACCCTAATTAATTAATTTCCAGAGTTTCAGCTCAAACTCACTGAAAATCTGTGAACCTAACATACTCTGTTAGGCATTATTGCTTCCACCAATTTGGGCAAAATCAAGGAGTATTGCCCAGTTATCAAGGTAGTGTAAAATGGAAGCTATCAGTCTTATGCTGTTATAGAGCTTCTGTAGGCACTGGGGTGGGAGGTATGAGCTCTGCTCTACAGTAGTCAGCAGCCAACGGAAGGGTTGGGTAAGTAAGGGAGAGGAACTTGATTGTATTTAATACTGTCCGGGGCTGGGGGATGGTTGGGCAGGTAAAAATTTGCCTGAAGGAAGCACCCGTGAGAGAGAGAGAGCAGTGCTACTTGGACTGAGTTCCAGTCAGAGAAGCTGCCTTTTAGTGTCTGCTTCACTAGGATCCAGCGAGAAGCTAATGGCTCCAAGTTTAAAAAAGATGGAAGCAACCGCTCCTCGTACCTTCCGCTGTGGGGCAGGCTGGCTGGTGGCCAGTGATCACTGTGAAAATCGCTAGTGCTAGAGTGGCAGCATTGTACCTCTGGTAGAGTGGAGGTGGTCTATTGGGCTTATAGTGGCCACTAGTGGTTTGCGTTGATAATCTGCAGATGGAAAAGGCAGTAGATTGGTTTATTTCTGTCACGTGCTCACTCCTATATATTTGGAAGTTTACCAAGAGTGGTGGTGGGGGTGGTGGGGCAGCTGACACGAAGCGTCTGCAGGGACAACCAACTGTGATTCAATCTGCTCCAACAGTCCACCGTACCTGATTTTGTGAGCTGGGTGCTCAGGGGAGGGCATCTTGAACTGTCCTCATGACCGCTCCAGGCTGTGGAAAGAAGCAAAAAGGGGGGTTATATGCAGGTAAGAAGAGGAGGGGCTGAAGTTTGAAATGGCAGGGGAGTTGACTGGGGGTGGGAAAAAGACTAAGCTACTTGCCCCCTACTTAACCAGGGGTTTTTAATGAAGCCTGGGAGGCGGGTAGACTCTCCCCAACGTTCACCAAAGCCATCACTACTTTGATCCCTAAAAAGGGCAAAGATAGCATCCTCTGCTCGCAATGTAGGCCAATTTCACAATTAAATGTTGATGTCAAGATTTTTGCTAAAATCATAGCGAAACGGCTGGAACCTGTTATTCCTCTCTTGATACATCTTGATCAAGGCGGTTATGTTCCGAGTCGCCTGGGCTCAGACAATATACGTTGGATCCTAGACATTCTCTGGGAAGCGCGCTCTGTTCCTCACCCCATAGCTGCCCTGTCATTAGACACCGAGAAGGCATTCAACAGGATGGAATGGTCTTATTTATTTGAAACCTTACAGCATTTGGTTTTCCTCCTCATTTCTTATTGCTACTTCGGATCTTCTATTCTTCCCCCAAAGCTGCCGTTTTCATCAGTTCTGTCCTCTTCCTCATTTTCATCTCTATCGCGGTGCCTGGCAAGGTTGTCCCTTGTTGCCCTTTCCTTTTCTTTTGGCAATCAAGCCTCTGGCAGCCAGGATTAGAGCAGATGCTAGTTTCCCTGGCCTCCAAGTAGGCGCCAGACCTTATAAAATTGTACTTTTTGCCGACGACATCACTCTCTTTATTTCACGCCCTGAGACTTTGTTACAATCCCTCCAAATCATTATTTCTCACTTTTCTGTTTTATCTGGATATAAACTTAATGAGAACAATTCTCAGGTTCTTCTGCTTAATCCACATTGTACTGAAGATATGTTTGCTTGTTTCCCCTTTCAATGGGCCCCAAATGGTATGGTTTGTCTTGGGATTGCCCTGTGGTCCACTGTTTCAGATACGGTTTCCACTAATGTACAAAAGGCCATAGACACTCTTTACGCAGACCTTTCTAGGTGGGGATCCTTGATCTTGTCCTTATGGGATAGGGTCAATGCTTTGAAATTAGTGGCTCTCCTGAAAGTTCAATATATTGTTTCTAATCTTCCTCTGGCACTTCCCCTTCAGTTTTTCAAGCAGCTGGTCATTAGGATTTCTTCCTTCCTATGGGACAGTAAGCACCCCAGGATTAAATATTCTACTCTACAGAGACCCTGGATGGAAGGTGGCCTAAATCTCCTGGACATGAAATAGTTCTTCGACTTTACAATTCTGCATCAAGCAGTCCTGAGTTATGTCGCCTCCTTGCTAGATGCATTACCCAGGTGGCTCACCTTGGAAGTAGCACGGGGTGCCTCCCAACTCCACAAGCCCTGCTTTTTCCAGACTGGTCTCTCCGGGCTCCTATCTCTCCGTGTGCCCGTTACATGTGCTTTATCTGGAACAAGTATGCTCTCAGCTTGGGATGGTGCCCTCCTACCTCAGTTAGGAGGAAACTATGGAATAACCCCAACTGGATTATTGCTAGTTCTCCGTTAACATGAAAGGGCTGGGAGACAAGAGGTATAGTCTCCCTAGGCCACTTGGTTGATCCTTCTTCTGGAATCTTCTACTCTTTTGCGGTGCTCCAAAAGCAGTATGATCTTCCTTTCTCACACTTCTGGTGCTTCTTGCAAATGCATAGCCTCTTTAAGCAGAGGGTTTCTAGTAATCTTACTATTCTCCATGCTCTTCCCTTTGAGGAATTGTTGAGCAAGCTCTCAGATCCTTGGCACCTGACTGCTAAGCTTAAAGCCTACTGGAGTAAAATATCTCAAGACCCTTAATGTGTAGGGCCCAAGGACAAATGGGAGGTGGAACTTGGCCTGACTATTTCTCCTGAGGACTGGAACCAAGTCTGACACAACTCCTTCCACTCTACAAGGGATCTGCAGGCCCATTCTATCCAATACAAGATCCTCCACAGGGCATATTGTACTCCAGTGTGAATGTATAGGGCTGCCCTTCTCTCAAACAGTGACTGTTGGCATTGCAATTCCCTGCAGGTGTCCCTGACTCATAGTCTTTGGTCCTGCCCTGTGCTTGACTTTTACTGGTCTAAGATCTGGGCCACTTGTTCCTTAGTAATCTCCCTGCCTAAATTGAGAGACCCGCAGTTTGTTCTCCGTGGTCTTCCTGAACAGACCGTGCCCCCTTCAGTATCCCAGGTCTCCTGAGCTAACTGTGCCTTTACTGTAGCAAAGAGGGTCATCCTGAGGCATTGGCGCTCCCCTGACTCCCCCTCTAATGAAAAGTGGTTCCATTTAGTGGCCTTGACAGCAAGACATGAATAGACTTCCCGTCGACTGCTGGGCAAATTGTCACTTTTTGACCAAATCTGGCAACTCTTCTGTACTAAATTTCTTAGTCCTGCCCCACTACGGTGACCTGATGGTTGACATTGTTTTGGTGTTCTAGGTCCCAGCTCTACCTGTCCATATCCCCCTGTAAGAGTGCAATTCACTCACTATCCCCACTAGATTGTCAGCTATCCATTGGAAGTGGCTGTTATAGCCAATATACTAGACAGTCCAAGTATAATTGTCATAGCTAACCTCCTCCCTGTCAGACATTTTATTGCAGATCTATCCTAAGTTTAACCCAAATTTCAGTGCACCTCTGCATATTATATCTTCTGGCCCAGATATTCAAAAGAGTTGAGCCATGCGCAATAGGGTTGCACCTGTGCAAGTCCGAAATGCGCCATCCTGCGATATTCAGCAGGAGGCAGTTGCGCCCCCCAAATCATGCTGAGCAACAGCGCAATGATAATGAATGTATGCGCAACTGAAGGGGAAGGAACCATGCATAAACTGCACAGCTCGATATTCAGCCAGGCTGTGCAGAGTTATGCAGAAACCTTACCTGCGCCTTCACAACTGCGTAAAAAAAGATCAAGTCGAGGCCACCCATGTAATGCCGCATTGCGGCGCAACACAGCAGCTGCCACCTGTGGTGACCCTCCACCTGCCTCTCGGCGCGCCCCATGCCCCGATCGGGCAGAATGTTATGTCTCTCTTATTAGCTCGATCGCTGGCAGAACGTTATTTCCCATTAGCCCGATCGCAGGCAGAACGTTATTTCTCACCCATGCCCCGATTGCGCAGAACGTTATTCCCCATGCCCGATCACGGGCAGAATGTTTCCCCATGCCCCGATCATGGGCAGAACAGTATGTCCCCCAAGCAGCCAGATTGCGGGCATCAGACCTCCCCTCTCCCCAAAGTCCAATATCCCTGGTGGTCCAGTGGACCACGAGAAGCCCAATCGCGGGCATAAAGTCAAACCCCCCAAAGTCCAATATCACTGGTGATCTAGTGGCCCCCCACCCAGGGAGCCCCACCACCCCGCTCCCCTGGCAGCACCCACCCGCCTGCTGCCCGGCCGCCTGACTGACAGCTCGGGTGGGCTGCACGCCCATTGGTTCAGAGCAAGAGCCAATGGACATGCAGTCATACAGCATAAGGCAGTCCAGAAATGAATGAATGAATTCATATATCTGGACTGCCTTGTAGCAGCTGGTACGCCCATTGGCTCTTGCTCTGAACCAACGGGCGGCAGTCCTACTGAGCTGTCAGTCGGCGGCAGCATGGCGGGCAGGCGGTAGGGTGCTGCCGCCCGCCGACTGATGGGGGAGCGGGTGGTGGGGCTCCGTGGGTGGGAGGGGGGGGACTAGATCACCAGGGATATTGAACTTTGGGGGGTTGACTTTAAGCCGATGATCGGGCTTCGCGGTCCACTGGACCACCAGGGATATTGGACTTTGGGAGGAGGGGAGGTCTGATGCCTGCGATCGGGCTGCTCGGGGGACATACCATTCTGCCCGCGATCGGACTAATGGGGAGACATAATGTTCTGCCCGCGATCGGGCTAATGGGGAAATAACATTATGCTCGCGATCGGGCTAATGGGGGAAGTATAATGTTATGCCCACAATCGGGCTAATGGGGAGAAAAGTATAACGTTATGCCCGCAATCGGTTAATGGGGAAGATAACGTTATGCCCGCAATCGGGCTAATGGGGAGTATAATGTTATGCCTGCAGTCGAGCATGCGGGGACCACTATTATGCCCACGATCAGGCCATTTTGGTTATGCCCGCATTGACTGCAGGAGTTGCCACTTCTGCCGCTGCCTGGCAGGCACCAGGCGCAAGTCGCCGATCGGCGCACCGCATGCTAATGGCATGCAAATGGAGCTGTATTAGATGCAAATGGCCCCCGTGTGCCTTGTATAAATTATGGCCCCATTTGCATGTCACCTTTTGAATATCGCAGGTTTGCGCATGGCGCAATGGAACTTGCGCCGCCGCATCTGAATGCTCCACTTTGACCACTTGTGGTGGCGCAGTTTCACTGTACCATGCACAGTGGCTGTGGCCAGGGGGCAATATTCAAAGAAGTTGTTCAATAGTGCAACTCCGTTGAATATCACCCTGGCCACACCCCTCCGCAACTTTTTTGAGCAGTGCAAGGGCTTGTGCCACAGAATGGCGCAGTTTGAATATCTGGCCCTCTATGTACTAGTATTTTATTGGCAATAATGTTTGTGTTTATACCCCCCTTTTCCATGTGATTTTTTTTTATTTGATTGTACAGACCCATTTATCTTTCTCTATTTCGGTCTCAAGATATTGTATGTAATTATTGGACACCAATGTTGTGTGTTTACTAGTTGGTAATTGTCAAATAATTTGTGACAAGTTATGTGTTATGGAGAATTGTTCTGTGCACTATTTTGGAAAACTAATAAAAATTGTTATGGCAAAAAATATAATATATATATTTTATAGTGTATGGGCATTCATGCCCATTTCAGACACTCCTCTTCTTTTCAGTGAACTGGTGGTTGGGGGAGGCTCTTGAGGGTTGGTGGTGAGCTCAAATTACTGATTCAACATGCGGCTAGTGACTACAGCTGTTACTGTAAGTTCAAGTTTAAAAAAGTAGTTTCCAGCTTGATTGGCTAGAGGAAAGTATGTGAGTCAGACTGGCGGAGCTCCATGACATGGCGTGTGAGTCAGACTGGCGGAGCTCCATGACATGGCGTGTGAGTCAGACTGGCGGAGCTCCATGACATGGCCTGTGAGTCAGACTGGCGGAGCTCCATGACATGGCGTGTGAGTCAGACTGGTGGGGCTCAAGGACATGGCATGCAAACGTGGCATGGTAAAAACCAAGCAAGTTAAAATCACTTTTGGCTGTTATGCAAGGGTAAAAACAGTGGATGGGCAACAGTGAACGGCAACGTTGAGTTTACTTATCGAGTTTGTCATGACAACCAGAGACCTCTTGAGCTTCACTCCTCAGGTCTAATGGTTGTCATAAAAAATCTCTTAAGGCAAACACAGCATTGTTGTTCACTGTTGCCCATCCATTATCCTCTACTTATTGCAATTTATGAAAAAAGTAAGGTTTTACACAAATAAATTAATTACTTGAGCAAAAACCAAAAGTAATAATGTAAGATTTTACCACAGCATAAAAGATTTTCATTTTATGGTAATGTAAATAGCAATTAGGCCATTCTGTCAGCTATGAATGAGGAGATACTTCATAAGAAAGAGGAACAACAGTAGCAATTGGTAAGTAAAGAAAACTACTATAAAAGTACTGTATATGTGGATAATGGGCACTGTAGTCCAAGCCAGCTGACAGCATCATGCAAACAATAGTGGTGTGTGGCTGATAGTCGGTGGCTGTTAGAGTGTTATATTGATACAGACAGCATGCCATGTCTGTCTCATGTTGCCTATATGAATATGGGGCCATGTTGTCACCACACAAAGTGAATATGCATGGTGGTAAAACAGCCCCCTGCTGGCAACAGACTCCCAGGAGCAAAGTGAGAGAGCTAATCTCAAACGGGATAGCGCCTTTATCCTGGGAGCCATATTCAGTGGTTGGAATGCTAATGACCATGGATAGCCTGCACAGTGCTAAGGGACCATTTGCATATCATTATGTGGCCATTCGTGGTTCTACACAGTGACACTGTGCACAGTGTACATTGGCATTGTGCAGAGCCCCAGCCATTCCTCCCCCACCTAATGCCCAAGTAGCAAAGTAACAGCATGTGCTCTCATTCCGTGGCAGTCTAGTGGTCCACCCTCCCTTGCACAGTCTCTGTCAGAATATAATAGTAGTAATAATAATAGTACCCTGCTCTGGTAGTCTAGTTGGCCCCCCCTGCCCTCACCTGATCCACAATGGAATATTAATGTAATACCTTGTCTGTGGTAGTCTCCAGGTAGGCCATGCAATCCCTGTGTAGTACACAGGCCGTGTGCTCCCTGTAAAGTGCACAGGCCATGCTCCTTGTACAATACAGAGGACATGTGCACTGTACTGTACAGTGGACATGCGCTCTCTCTCCTTCCATATGATGGCCAGCT
Source organism: Neoceratodus forsteri (assembly GCA_016271365.2). NCBI lineage: Eukaryota > Metazoa > Chordata > Ceratodontiformes > Ceratodontidae > Neoceratodus > Neoceratodus forsteri. Next base: position 442,886,449 of record CM057453.1, read on the forward strand.
GAGGAGGTGAGAGGAGGGCTGTGCCGGTTGTCATTTGGGATCCGCGGCACCAGCACTTCAGGTAAGGGGGGGTGGCACGGTGGGTTTGTCAGTGCTGGTGGTGCTGGGGGGGGGCACCACTAGATGTCAGGGAATAATTGTTCAAATACAGGGCTGGTGATCAGAGGGTGGGGGAACCACTAGGCACCAGAATTACATTCAGTTACACCAGGGTGGCAATTGTAGGGTGGGGGTACCACTAGTCACCAGGGGTACATTTAGTTACACTGGGGCTGGGGATCAGAGGTGATCACTAGGCACCAGGAATACTTTAACTTACACTGGGGCTGGTGATAGGAGGGTGAAGTGGTAACTAGGTGGCAGAGATACATTCAACTACACCGTGACTGGTGACTGGATGGTGGGGGACCTCTAGGCACCAGGGATTACTTTGAAATATGAGCAGATGGTGATAGGGGAGGCACTAGGCTCCAGGGGTAAATTTGAAATGCAAGTGGATGGTGATTGGAGGATGGGGGGGGCACTAGGCACCAGGGATTACTTTGAAATTTAAGCAGATGGCAATCAGATGGAGAGGAGTGCCATCAGGGAATCCATGCTTGTTACTGGAGCAGGCAATAGAGCAGGTACTGAGCTGGCTGCATGGGTGCAAACGTACCGCTACTTCCCATGCAAATATGCCCATGATGGCCATGCAAACGGCCACTTAGAACCTTGCATGCCCAATGGACTCATTTACATGAGGCTGTCTGACTTTCGTGCCGGGAGCTTCCAGCACTATTGGGTCTGGTGGCACTGTTTCCTGCACTTGTGGTATCCATGTCGGGGTAGCCCTACTCTGCTTAGCACTGTATTGACATGCCTCTATATTTAATCGGAGTTCATGGGTGTGCTATCCGACTGAATATAGCATCCTCAGCATCATGGGCAATGGGCAAGCACAGTGCAAAACCTCTGCTTTGCCCATTTTTGAATATTGGGCCCCAGATGTTCAAATACTCCCTGGGCAATACAGACTTCTAGAAATATTTACAGATAAGAAGTACTGTACTCCTCCATATGCAACCCTAAGACATATCCCCCACATAGACCAGGCCCTCCTCTTTCCTAGGTGGCTCAAATGCAGAAGAAAAATGGGGATGATTTATGGGGTGAACTTTCACAGAGCATGCCAAATAAAATTATGCACCACTGGAATATGACTCTAGCAGTACTCCATTCACTGACATATATGTCAAATGATAAGTGCTGGTGGTTTTTCTTTAAGCAGGGGACCTTCCCATATTCTCTGGAATTGTTCTCTGACCTGTTTCTGGTAAAAAGTTAGCAGAGCTTGTGCCAGTGTCATGGAGGACCCCACTCTCTTTACACCGCAGTTCTGCGTTCTATGAATCACTGCCTCCTCTACCTTTATGCTTTCCCCAGTGGTTATTTTGGCTCTTAGAGCCTTGGTAGAGACCAAACATATGATTATCAGATGATGGAGGACTAAGGATGTACCCACCTTTGTAGAGTGGTAGAACACATTCGGCAAACTCACCACATATGAAAGATTGTTCAACTTTGCACACCAAACTATGGGCACCTACTTTAAAATCTGGGGACCATATTTGCACTCCTTCTTGTGAGGTGAACCCAGTACTGCAGATCCCCTTGAGTGACCAAATATCACCCTTCCAGAGGTTCCATCCCCCCCCCACCATGTTTCCCAGGCACAGAAGAAAGTAGAGATCAGGTCTCACAGGACATAGGATAGGCCTGAGATCCCACAGTCCAGCAGCCTATAGGATGCCTCGAATCCCTCATACTGACACCCTTGTTGCTACTGGTCTTTTGTACCCTTCTCTCCCTTGTCTACCTGATGGGTTCTATGCAGGAAGAGGATGAATGGTCGAAGGGACAGAAGGGTGGATGTTATCCAATGTTTAAGTCTGGCTGGGACAAAAGACATGCCCAAGCAACTATCTGACACACAAATGGAACCAGGATATAGGGTGAGGTAGAGAACAAGGTGTGTGATTTTGAACTGTACTAAAATGTATAGCTAAGAGATGGAGATCTCTGTCCCAGTGTATTTACTGGATAGGATGGAATAATGAGACTGAGTATTCAGTAGTTGTATATATGTTTAAAGTTCACTGTTAACTGTACAGATATTCATCATATATTGGTTGCATGATGGTAGTTTTTTTTAATTTACAGTTTGTTATTGAAACATTTTTAATAAACAGATCAGCTATAACATCTTAAGAAATATGTTAGGTCTCTTAGTGTCCCAGTAGGGTGAGGCAAGGGACTGTGGTCTGTGAAGTCATTAGGACTCAGGTGTGCCTGGGTGAAAATAAAAACAAATAAATAAAAACAAGTAAAATTAAAAGAAAAACAAACAGAGAGATTGATTGAGTTCAGATCCACTACAAGTAGCCTTCCCAGGTTGTCCAGTGCGACTAGTGATGACACCACCCTGGGCAATCCTGCAGCATACTGATATCCTCCTGCTCCTTGAAGTTCTGCCAGTTCCACTTTTTCTACCTGAGACAGAAATGACCCCTCTAAAAATATAAAGCCAGGCCCTCCCTTTTTCTATCTCATATGAATGACAGTTGCCCATCTCCAGCAACGTCATTCCACTTTCCATCAGGGTGCCCCCAAAACAATTATCTTGTCACTCACTCTTGAAAACACCTAGAGGAAGGCAAGCAGCAAGCACAAATCACTACGTTTACAATTCATGTTTCCTTGGCATATAAACAAAAAAAATAAGCAATAAAAGTGATCATGTCTTATTATCATAGAATTATTTATTATCACTTAGACTACAGCTGAGAAATACCTCATCTTCAAATTTATTCTGTTTTTAAGGTACTCATCTTCCTCTTGAAGTACTATAACGTTTGTAAATTATATATTCCTTCACATGTAGGAAATCAAGAGTCTACCATCACAAATTCATGATTTATGTTTTCCTAGCCTATAAATAAAGATAATAATAAAACAACTAATACAATTAGTATGTTATAGCACTATTTGTTATCACTCTTGGACTACAATCAATAAATACCTCATCCTCAAATGAATTTTGTTTATTAAACTACTCCTCATCCTCATGAAGAAATAAAATTATAATTATTAAAATAGAATTAAATTCTATAAATTAACAAATATATAAAATACTATACAATCTTACTATGACATAATTAATTAAATGGATGTGGTGTATTTTTATTAGGACACTAATGGTAGCTGTGGCCTTTAGCAAAATACGTATATTCCCACTGGATGCACAGAGTACATCAAACAGAAATTGTTGAGGTTGAGGTCAACAATTAATATCATTGACTACTGCAGCTCACCACTAGACCGTGGCAGTCTTTAGTGGTTGCAGACTCACAGCAGTCCTCAGCGATTGCATGCAAATGCCACTTTCCAAACGTATGCTAGAGTAATAATTATTTAGTGGTGACTTTAAGGCTTTTATTATCCACCTACAATATTTATATTCTTCTTTACTCAATGTCACTTACTGCAATGAGAGCTGAAGTCGCTCTTCTGAATTCTTGAAGCTGAACCAAATTCATGTCACCAACTCATAGTCAAACTGAGTTTGCCAGTGGCCCACTTCTCTCATCCTTAGCCAAGCCTAACACCTTGTGGAGGGAGAATGTTCTGCTCCTGGTGTGTCAGGAAGAAGAAGAAAGCCTTTAATTTGTACACTCCTTTCCTGTGCATTGGTCAAACAGCTGTTAGCCTATCTTCTGGGCTAGAGGAAAAGGTGTGACAACGGGGACCTCAATGACTGGAATGAAAGACCGGGGGGGGGTGGGGTTATGGAAAGAATGGCATTTTGTATCAGCACTTTTGATTTGCTGCTGAGGTACAGAGGAACAAAGGAACTGCTAAATGAAAAAGATTAAGGGTCTATCATGCTTGTCTCTGGGCATCCAGGCAGCTGCAGCACTCAGTACCCTGTAAAAACTAGAAATGTTGAGGAAGCCTCTCTTCCCCAATAAATTGAATTAAATGCTGCACCAAGTAATTGCATTTTTATGAAGAACTGATGTAATGAGTTCAAAAGATGTAATGGTTTATATTTGCACTGCTTCCTCTGGGAATGTGTTCCTTAGGTTTACCACTATCTGGGTGATAAAATACTTTATCATATTAACCCTAACTCCATCCCTCTAGTTCTGTTGCCCCGAAAAAGCTGAAAAAAGTTTCCCCTAGGCCACCATATCCTTAGCCAGTCCTTCTGAAGTTTTACATACAAAAATCATATCTCCTGTCAGCCTTCCTGTTAGCCTTCATTTTTTCTCAAGATAAAACCTCACCTAAACGTTCCCCATAGTTTGACCTCTTAGTTCCCTTGATTATTTTAGTTGCCCACTTCTGCACCTGCTTGATTGCTTAAATATACTTTCTGTACCAGAGCTGCATGCAGTACTCCAAAGATAGCCTTAACAGTGCCTTATAAACAAGCAGAATCACCCAGTTGTCATGGCAGGTTACACCCCTTTAATGAGCTAGTAGTACTAAAAACAGAAGATAGCAAAATGTGTTGATACTTTTTAACAATAGTAAGTTGTTACTTTATATTTCTAAAATATACTTTCTTTTTTCCTTTTGCTAAATGCAGCAGCAATTGACATGGTCAGATATTTCCACCCTGGAGACATTCCTTGCCTGTCTGCAGTACCACTGTAGGGCCACCAGAGAGAATCTCTTTAGACAGATTGCAGAATATCTGGAAATATCTGACCATGCCTATTGCTGCAGGTGTATAAGGTTTGCTACATGATAGTATTAGGTGTGATTATAGAACAGCACTCTCCTAGGATGCTGACATATCTAGTGCTGTTCCACATCATACCTCATCTGCACTGTGAGCACACTCATTGTGACATCACTAGGGACCAGTCAGGCAGAAGGTGATTGGTTCTTCATGATTAGCTGTGATGTCACAGTCTGTGAGACTGCAATACTGGCGATGGAGAATAGAACAAAATATGTCAGTCTCCAGCTGGAATATAATCCCACTCATCGCACCAAGAACAGTTAGGTAGAAAGTCTATTAACTAACAAAAGGGAAAAGAACATATTTTTCAGATACAAAAAGTACTGTAATAGTTGATTACTTTTAAAAGTTAACATTAATTTCAAACAGTGTACTAACTCTTTAATGTAGCTCATCATTTCTTTCACCTTACCTATTTTCACTGTCATTGCTGTGACAGCTTCAGTTAATTTATTACTATTTATTTAAGTAACTGGCACTCTGACACCAGGTACTGTTGGGCACACCACCATGCAGTGGTAGCCAGAGATAAGTCCCAGTATAGCTAGGTATTTCAAGCTATATCACAGGAAATATAGGACTTCCTGTGATATAATGATATATCTAGAGATACACTAGGACATATTTATTTATTCCCAGCATTTTAACAGAAAGAGCACACTAACTGAATAGATAACAACCCATTCCAGATCTATCCTGGGAGGGGGAAGAGAACAAATACCATACCATACCATGCTGTGCCATGCCATGCTGTACCGTACCGTACCATACCATACCCCACAATACAAGACAACACAACACAACAAAGTATGTATAAGAGTGGAAATGAACATAATAAACCAACTAAAGTTTAGGTGCAAAGCATGATAGTGGTGAAACTAACATGATAATAATAAAAAATATGTGCAAAAATGTGTTGTACAAGATAGACAACATTGTGGTGGTGCATAGCGTGTGCAAAACTGGATAATTCAATACAAGACAAAAATGGTATATGAGAATTGAGAATAACCAAGCACACAGGAGAAGAAGGTCATGGGTCAGCTGTAGATATGCATTGTATGGTGATGGAGGTGAACTTTCAGAGTAGAAGAGGAAGGAGAAGAGCAAATATGAGGGGGAAGGCTGGACCAGAATTGGGAGAACCTTAAAGCAAACACGGACTGACCCCCAGACATTTTTGTGTGGGACAGAGAGAGACAGAGAAAGTGAATGTCAGTGTTGCAGAGCGAGTATGAAGTGGTAGGGGTACAGGAGAGTAAGGAGCTGTGATAGGAGGCGAGAGTTCCAAACCAGAATTTAGAGATAAAGAAATGCAGCAGGCAAGTTGTCTACCCTTACGAGAGGAGAGTAAGCACGAGCTGTAGAGGGAGCAGTGGTGAGTGCGCAGATACAGCCAAAGGTAAAACAACAGAGGGAGTAAAAGAGGGGTCCAGTCTAGTGAGTGTGGAGCTCTGTACACAACATCCCCATAGTCAAACACCTGAAAGAATCATCTTATCAATGATCTTTTGAAAGGCAGGGACTGGGATACTGGCTTTGTTCCTGTAAAATGCACCAGGCTTAGGGTGCAGCTTCTTATGGATGGCGTACATTTGGCAATTGAAGTCAAGATGGCAGTCAGCCAGAGCCCAGGGTACTTAAAAGAAGGGACTTCTTCAAGTATGGTGCCCTCCTGGGCCATGGAGACTGCTGGGATTGGATTTTGGCTAGCTGCCATCTATTGCTAAAGGACATTATAATAATAAGTTGTATTTGTATGGCGCCTTTCAAAAAACCAAGGTGCCTTAACAATAATTAAAATCACAATATCCACACAGAATATCTCAGCAAAAAACAGAATAATAATAATACTGATAACATCATTTAATCAATCACCAAAAGCTTGGTTCCACAAGTAGGTTTTTAATGTTTGTTTAAAGCCCTCTATGGTCGAGCACTCATGTAATTGACGGGGTAGAGAATTCCAAAGGGTAGGGGCAGCATACATAAATGTTCTCACCCCAGAAGATTTCAAACATACTCTTCGAATCTCTAGCAACCCCTCTTCGGCTGAGCGGAACAATCGCCCAGGGGAGTGAGGCACCAGGAGCTCTTTCAGATAGTCCGGGCCCTGTCCGCATAGGGCAGGGTCAGAAGACCGACTTTAAAGGTGATCCGCCACTGAACTGGCAGCCAGTGCCGTCCGTGCAGCACAGGTGAAATATGACAGGACCAAGATGATCTCATCAGAAGCCATGCTGTTGCATTCTGCACTAGCTGCAAGAGATGGATTTTCACCCCAGGTAGCCCTAGATACAGAGAGTTGCAGCAGTCGAAACGCGAGGTCACAAAGGTGTGAATCAAAGTAGGAAGGTCACCGGATGGAACCAGGTACTTAATCCTGGAGATATTCCTCAGATGGTAAAATAAGAATTTAACAACTGTCAACACCTGCGAATGTAGGGTCAGCCTCTCGTCGAAGATTACCCCCAGATTCTGCACCCGTTTAGAGGTCAAGAGTGGTACACCCCCCCAAGGTAAAGACCAGAGGGTGAACCCCCACTCAGCCCCCCTGTCCGGTGACCCAGATCCACAACCAATACCTCAGTCTTATCAAAGTTCAACTTTAACCAACTGGCATCCATCCACTCCTGGATTTCAGCGAGGCAGCTATTAAAGACCGAGACAGCTCTATCCTGGTCGGGCACAAAAGAAAGGTAGAGCTGGGTATCATCTGCATAACAGTGAAACTTCAACCCATACCTTCTTACAATATCTCCGAGGGGCAGCATATACACTGTGAACAACATGGGGGACAGCACTGAACCTTGAGGGACTCCACATGATAGAGGGACTGAGTCCGAGGAAGAAACCCCAGGCACCACCCTCTGAGATCTTCCTGTGAGGAACGATGTAAACCACTTGAGGACTGTACCCAACAGTCCGCAAATGAACCTCAGGTGATCAAGCAGGACCACATTGTCCACAGTGTCAAACACTGATGAGAGATCTAGGAGGACCAGAATAGAACAGCTCCTCCCATCTCTAGCCATCAGGAGATCATTGAGCACCCATTCCAGCACTGTCTCAGTACTATGCTTCTTTCGAAATCTGGACTGGAGGGGTTCACAGATGTTAAGGATGGTCAAATGGTCATCCAGCTGTGAGGCCACTACTTTCTCAATCACCTTCCCCACAAAGGGAAGGTTAAAGATTGGTCTGTAGTTTGCAAGGCAGTCTGGGTCCAAAGAAGCTTTCTTCAAGAGTGGTGTCACCACCGCCTCTTTCAGTGAGCTTGGAAACTCACCTGTCTCCAAGGAGCACCAGACTATCAAAGCTAGGACCGGACTGATAACATCAATACAACCCAAAATCAGGGAAGTAGGTCCCGGGTCCAAACTACAGCATGTAGGGCGCACACTCTGGATGATCCACATGACATCCATGAAAGCCGGTGGGACAAAGGTACTCCAAGAAGACCGAGGATAAGTGATCCTACACTGATCCACAGCAACACCCATAGAGTGTGCTGAATGGCAAGCCAATCTGATGTCAACCACCTTATTTGCAAAGAATCGAGCAAGTTCATTGCACTCTTCTCGCGAAAAGGCTTTCCGGACTTGTAGACAGCCTGGGTTGCACAATCTGTTCACAGTTCGGAACACCTGAGCTGGTCGATTTTGAGTAGCTGCAATCTCCCCAGACAGGAATTCTGCCTTCTTACGGGAGATTGCAGATTGATAGACTTGATAATGATCAATTAATCTAAGGTGGTCGGCATCGAGAGCAGATCTCCGCCAGCAACGCTCTAACCTTCATCCTAGTTGCCGCAACTCCCTCAGAGTCCCATCAAACCAAGGGGATCGAGGGCGAAAGGAGAGAGGATGAACATGGACAGGAGCAATGAAACATAGAAACGTGACTTTGATGGCAGATAAGGACCACTTGGCCCACCTAGTCTGCTCATTTCCCTACCTATTGAATAAGCTGCAGATCCTAGTTAACCAACATCCTACTTCTTCCTATCCCCCACCAGAATTGCCTTATGTCTATCCCATGCATTCTTGAATTCCCCCACTGTTTTTGACCCCATGACCTCCTCAAGAAGGCCATTCCATGCATCCACCACCCTCTGTGGAAAAATACTTCCTCACATTGCCCCTGAGCCGTCCCCCCTCTATCTTCAAATTATGCCCCCTTGTTCTTGCACATCTCTTTTTCTGAAAGATGCTACCCTCTTGGACTTTGTCGATTCCCTTGAGGTACTTGAACGTTTTTATCATGTCCCTCCTTTCCTCGAGGGTATACATATGAAGCTCCTTTAGTCCCTCTCCATATGGCTTCTGTTGCAGACCTTGCACCATTTTAATTGCCCTCCTCTGGCCTGCCTCCATCCTGTCTATGTCCTTGCAGAGATGAGGTCTCCAGAACAGCACACAGTACTCCAGATGGGGTCTCACCAACTGTCTGTACAGAGAGATAACTTCCTGTTTTCTACTGGTGATGCCTCTCCCTATACAGCCCAGTATCCCCCAGCCCTCCTTACTGCCTTCTCACATTGCTTGCTTACCTTTAGGTCATCTTATATGACTACCCCCAGGTCCCTTTCCATTTTTGTTGTTCTTAATACCTCTCCCCTCCATTGTGTACTCTTCCCCTGGATTTTTGTTTCCCAGGTGCATTACTTTGCACTTCTTTGAATTGAATCTAAGCTGCCATACTTCTGACCATTCCTCCAACCTTGCCAAGTCCCTTCTCATCCTTTCCACCCCCCTCATGTATAACCCCTGTTGCAGATCTCAGTCTGCAAAGAGGTATAGTTTTCCTTCCACTTCCTCTGCAATGTCACTTATAAAGACATTAAAAAGGACCGGACCCAGTAGTGAACCCTGTGGTACCCCGCAAGTAACCCCCCCTTTCTTCAGAGTGGACTCCGTTTACTACTACCCTCTGTGTCCAGTTGTCCAGTCAATTTTTTACCCAGGCTACCACCCTGGGACCCACTCCCAGGCTGGCTAATTTGTTTATTAATCTTTTGTGTGGGACTGTGTCAAATGCCTTTCTAAAATCTAGGTAGGCCATGTCCACAGCCCCTCCCTGGTCTACTGCTTTGGTCACCCAATCAAAGAAATCTATTTGATTAGTCTGACATGACCTTCTCGCTGTGCCCAGCTGGTCTCTAGGTACTCAACAATTCTTTCCTTCAGAAGTGATTCCATCATTTTCCCTACCACTGAGGTCAAGGTAACAGGTCTGTAGTTTCCTGCCTCTGCTTTACTCCCACTTTTGTGAAGGGGAATCACATCTGCCCTCCTCCAGTCCTTAGGTACCACACCATCCTCCCATGATTTGTTAAAAAGGGTAGTCAGTGGTGTCACTAGTTCTTCCCTTAGTTCATTTAGAATTCTGGGGTGAATCCCATCGGGCCCCATTGCTCTGTCCACCTTCAGTTTTAGGAGTTCTTTCAGAACCCTTTCTTCTGTGAAAGGACTGATATTGACCCCCCTATCCAGAGTGCTTCTATTGATTGTATTAGGTATCTCCCCCTCCTCTTCTGTTGTGAATACTGAGAAGTAGTATTCGTTCAGTATTCCTGCTTTTTCACTGTCACTCTCTGCCCACCCATCCTCCCCTTTATTACGCCTCACTATCCCTCCCTTGATCTTTCTTCGCTCCCTAATGTACCTATAAAAGGTTTTATCCCCCTTCTTAACTGAGTTGGCTATATTTTCCTCAGTTTGGGCCTTTGCTATTCTGATTGCCTTCCCTACTTCCTTCTGCTTTAACAGTTGAACTGTGGCATGATCTGATTGAGGATAGGATGGATCACACATTCTGGAACCTGATAGATCCAATCTTTAGGCAGAAAGAATAAATCAGTTATAGAGTAGGAAGTGTTTTGGTGTGAACCGAATGCGTAATCCCCGTCATTTCCGTGCAGGTGTCTCCACATGTCTACAAGTTCTGTTTCTTCTGTTAGTGCCTTCTACACCTTTGTAGGGGGCTGATTACCATTTGAAGATGGATTCAAGTGATCAAGTTTCAGGGTGAAAACACAGTTGAAGTCCCCAGCACTATTAAGTATTTGGAGAGCATTGTTATTTTGTCACACACTGCTTTAAAAAATATCTGTCCACATTCTCGTTTGTGGCATATATATTAACTAAGATAATGGGCTCCCCTTGATTTCCCTGTTTTATATAACTAGCCTCCTCTCCATACCCACTTCTGCCTGCAAAACAGTGAACGGGAGACATCTGTTAATTAGAACAGCTGTGCCCACTTTTTTGTAGTTAGGATGAGAAGCTACTATCACTTTATCTACCCAGTTTCCTTTCAACTTACTATGTTCAGAATCTGAAAGGCGGCACTCTTGAACAAATGCTGTGTCTGTGTCCAACCTTTTTAGTGCTTCCAGAATTCTACTTTTCTGTGGTGAGAGAATTAATTCCCTTAACATTATATGTGGTTATTTTTATGTCAACCATGGATGACCACAGATGGCCCGGGACCATACACCTACAGTAATATCTCTTAATAAGTTTCGGATGCAGTTATGTTGTCTGAGGTGAACGATTCCGCATAATAATCAGCAAAGCCCTGTAGCAATGCCAAACAGAACAAAGAAGTAAACTGGGTGCTTGGGTTTACCAACCTCTTCAGGCATCTTTGTAGATTACATAACAGAAACATGTTTTTACACATTTCAATTGCTTTCAAGGTGATTAACAAAACAAAAGAGAAAAACACTTGGGACCAGTGTCACTGGTTTCTGAGGCGTGAATGCTTTATAGTACCACTTTAGCCCATGATAGTTAAGTGGGGCAGGTCTCCCTCACCTCCATGAGAGATCAGAAACCTTGTCACAGATGGCAGAGAAATAGCCTGAAGAGAATGTCAGTCTGTGTTCCTGGGGATCTCCCCCCCCCCCAGGAATTTCCATATCAAAACTGCATTCCTGCAGACCATCCAGTGAAGTGGGGCTGGCACAAAACTAGGTGTTGCCAGTTGCTGAGGGTGGGACCCAGCATGACTGGAACAATAGGAAATCATGGTATCTCAGGTAAGGAATCCAAAGTATAATACTGAGCAGAGGGCAGATTTCCATCTTCTGGACTTCCTGTAGTAGAGTGAATATTTTGTCTAACAAAGAGACGAAAACATCCAGGACCACTGTAATGGCCAAGTTATAAGCCACCACAAGGGCCTTTGGATCACTGTTTGCCTCAGGGAGGGATGAAAGATCCAGCACCACCATTAGGCCTTGAGAATTTATATCTCGCAAAGGGTGGTACCATGTCATCGCCACGGGGGTAGGCCTACCTAGGGGGGCACTAAAACTGAACCCCATGGTGTAGTGATCAGACCATCCAACTGGTTCCACCCCCAAATTGGAGGCCTCAGTCCCCAGAAGGAAAACTAAGTCAAGAGAGTGACCATGATTATGAGTAGCAGTGGTAGCAACCTGTGTAAGGCCCAGAGATGTTATCAACTGGAGGAAGTGCTGACTAAACTGCGACAGTTCATCGTCGACCCAAGCATTGAAGTCGCCCAGGACCATCAGCCTGGGCGACTCAAACGCCATGTCAACGACGAAGTCCGCAACATCCTGAAGGAATCGTTTCTCATCTCCTGGTGGACGGTAGATGAGAACGATCCTACAACCTACACCTGCTACCACGGTACACTCAAATGACTCAGTCTCCCCAACTAGTACATTCGTGAGGTTAAGTTCAATCTTAAAACAGACCGCTACCCCCCCCCCCGCGATCCAATCTCGGGCGGTGTATCACCGAGTACCTGGCTGGAATTGCAGCCTCCAAATAGGGGCCAGAGTTCTCATCCAAGCAAGTCTCGGTGATGCAAGTCAGGTCCACCAACTCAACAAGATCTGCAATAATTGCAGTCTTGTTCTTAATGGACCTAGCATTGCATAACACCACCCAAGTTGGATGAACCTCTTGGGCCGCCCAGACCATCTGTCTACCATCATTTGTAGTGCCCTTGGGTATGGAAACCAGGAATGGCGACCCAGATTCTGGGTTCCATTTTGCCCCAGAGCATCTAGTGGATCTCACTACCCTGATGCAGTGGCCCCCCTCATTCATTCTCCACTGTTCACACCCCCACACCCTCCTCCGTCCCCTTCAGACAATACCCAGTGCCTTACAGTGCAGGTATGTTGTACATGTGTATGTGGATGACACTAGTTTTTTTGCCTCAGATCCATTTTCCTCCAATCTGGCTATACAGCTCCACTGGAATTTTACCACCATCTAGCTTTGATTCCATTCTAATCAGCTTACTCTCAGTGCAAACCCCCTGGGGTTTACTCTGTTTTATCTTCGGAAAGATTTCTGAGATTGTTCCAACTATTGGCTCTGGGAGGTGTGAGCTCCCGAGAGGATTGTCCATTCCTATTGGTGGTGAGAGGACCTTTGGGATTTGGACATTTGAAATTCTTTCCTAAATGGTTTAATGTATTATCAGCCTACCCTGCCTGTCTGTACCAACTGTGCTTATCTGATATATTTAATTTTGTATATTGTTTGTTTATTTGGAGTTATTTTGTTTTAGAGTCAGATTGTAGGTATGTGCTGTTAGAGAGATGAGTTTTATGTTTTATTATTTGGGGGAGCGAATTTAAAGATATTTATTATTTTTATTATTTTAGGTTTTGGTTTTGCAATTCACAGTTGGATAGTTTGAAACGTGTCTTTTGTAAACTGAAGTGGGTGGGGGGAGAAGGGGAGGAGAGAGTGAAGAGCGGAGGACGAATAGTGCATGACCGTAGGAGAAAGACTACAACACATTTTGGTAATCCAGAAGACACTTTTCAACTATCCAATTGTGAATTACAAAACCAAAACCTAAAATAATAAAAATAATAAACATCTTTAAATTCGCTCCCCCAAATAATAAAACATAAAACTCATCTCTCTAACAGCACATACCTACAATCTGACTCTAAAACAAAATAACTCCAAATAAACAAACAATATACAAAATTAAATATATCAGATTAGCACAGTTGGTACAGACAGGCAGGGTAGGCTGATAATACATTAAACCATTTAGGAAAGAATTTCAAATGTCCAAATCCCAAAGGTCCTCTCACCACCAATAGGAATGGACAATCCTCTCAGGAGCTCACACCTCCCAGAGCCAATAGTTGGAACAATCTCAGAAATCTTTCCGAAGATAAAACAGAGTAAACCCCAGGGGGTTTGCACTGAGAGTAAGCTGATTAGAATGGAATCAAAGCTAGATGGTGGTAAAATTCCAGTGAAGCTGTATAGCCAGATTGGAGGAAAATGGATCTGAGGCAAAAAAACTAGTGTCATCCACATACACATGCATATTTAAGGAGACATGCTTTGGGGAAATCATTGAGGAAGACTGAAAACATAATCGGAGCAAAGACAGAGCCTTGTGGAACACCTGATCTGTTAGGGAGTAAGGGGGAGAGGGATGCTTCTATGTGGACTACTTATGACATTTTCCCCCAGGTAGCAGGCAAGCCATTTGACTGAGGGGTCAGATAATCCAACACATTTAAGCTTATCCAAGAAAATGGGGTGGGTTATGGTGTTGAAGGAATTGGCTAGGTTAGCAAGAAAAGCAGAGGTAATCAGGAACTGAGCCCTCGCTTGCAGGATAGCATCAGTGAGTCTGAGAATAAAAGAAGCAGTTGAGTTGGCCTCCCTGAAGTCAGACTGGAATGGGGATAGAGAGGAGTTCAGAATGTGGGAGAGTTGCCTACCTGGGTACCAGGCTGCTACTGTAGTAAGGGGGCAGCCAGGGTTCATCTGGGTTTCTGATGGGACCATGGGGCATGAAGCATGGGGGGGGGCACCTTCATACACTTTCTACACAACATGGTAACTTTAATATCCACACAATCTTATCCAGTCAAGCAATAGGACTGGATTTCAAAGTATAGGATATGCAGTAGGTTGCATGCTCACGTCTGGGGTTGGAAGATTGGAAGGCCACGGTTTCTACTTCTAGGAATTTGAGGTTATACCCAACGATGACACAGTAGTGCAGTACTAAGGGGTTCTGCATTGCTAATGTGCTATTCATCAGCTGAACTGAGGTCCTTTCTGTCCATTTTTGGTGACTGTCCAGGGTGAAAGATAGAGATCCCATGGCACTTATTGTAAGAGTAGAAGAGGAGAGGCCTCTGTACCTGGGATGACAAAACCATCTACGCACCTGATAGAGTACACCTAAGCAGGAGGGGAACCAGGCTGCTAGGGGAATGGTTTGGGGAATATATTGACAGAAGCCTAAATTTAAACCAAATAGGGTAGGGGTGGGAGGTGCAGCAGCATGGCTTATAGCACCCAATGTTTCTAAGATGAAGGGACATACAGCCCCCCCAGGTGGTGTACACAGAACTATCAGATAGGAGGAGACTTAGGGAGGCTTTTTTCTGGAGGAGGGGGCGATAAAGTACCACTTTAGGTAAAAGGCACGGGGGAACAGTGAAGGGGGAGAGTGGTGGGATTGGGATGGGACTGGGCGTGACTGAAAGGAAGGGTGAAAAGTAGGTAGGGGCAGGCCATCAAGCAGAGGAGGTAGAAGGCATCTGGTTAAAAAAGAGGGGAGAGAATCAGGAATGGTGGAGGGTAGTGACCCTTAATTCTAGAGATCTCGGGAACAAGATGGAAGACCTGCAAGTCATGATGGAGGAGAAGGTGGATCTGGCAGTGGTCATTAAGATCTGGGCTGCCCCAAATCATGACCGTGATCTTTCCAGTCCTGGTTATGCTCTCTTTTTTCAACATTTTATTGTGAGGAAAATAAGGGCAACATACATCAACCTCAATAAGCAAACCTCATACATAAATACAGGTCATAGCAAAAATACACTGTCATTGTTTTGATTTTTCCATTATTCTTTAGCAAACAAAACAGATTAAATTGCTGTGTTTAAACAGCAACTCTGGATACAAAGCTAACAAAGTTCCTAGCAGTGTTGCAGCATATTACATACCATTCACATCTACAATGACTGAGGTACAACTCTGTAACTCAGTTGAATAGAGACACACAAGCAGAGAAAGGGAGCACTTCCATAAATTGTTGCACAATTATGAGTTCTTGAATTTTAGAAAAGGACCCCAGACTTTATGATATCTAGCCATGTTGTGAATAGTCCAGTGGGTGATGTGCTCATACTCTGTAAGCTTGGTTGGAGAGAGAGAGATCCAGTTAGAGTCCCCCCCCCAAATGTTTAACCAGGTGAGACGCACTAAGCTGAAAGCTTGTTTACAGGTACAACCTGGGAGCACAGGGAAGTTAAGTGACTTGCTCAGGGTCACACAGTATGCAAGTGGGAGCTGTGGGATTCAAACCCAGGTCTCCAGATTTGCAGCTCAGAGTCTTAAATCACTGCGCTATACTGCCTGCCATAAGAGTTAGCTGGAGGTTAGTCAGATCTCCATTTGAGGAGGACTGGTCTCTTGACCTCCAGTGCTGCTGGGAGGAGCCATGACTTGAGCTTTGGAAGAATGGAACTACTGGTGAGTGGAGCACGAGAATCTAAAAGACAGTATCCTGCAGGACTGTCTGTAGTGTTGCTTAGATTGTGCTTTTGTGGATCCTACCACTATCTGTCAGATAGTGCTGGTATCCTACCTAGGATCCCACTAGAAATCCTAGCAAAGACAGATGTAGGATCCAGGGTCAGATAGCGATGGATCCTATCTAGGATCCAGGGATCCTAGGTCAGATAGTTAGGATCTGGGGTCAGATAGCAATGGATTCTAGTTAGGATCCAGGGATTCTAGGTCAGATCCAGGGATCCTAGGTCAGATAGTTAGGATCCAAGCTGGATCTGTTGCTAGGATCCACAAGATTCACAATGTTTGTAGGATTCATGCACTGGATCCTAGAGGGTAGCATCCATGGTTAGATAGCACTACTATCCTACCACAGTAACTATCTGGCCAAATGGGAGATATCTGTTGATATCCTAATTTCTAGGATTCTATCTGAGCAACACTCTGTCCTCTTATTGTGCTACGCAGAGTGAACACCTGCTTCCAAACATTGTGTAGGGTGCAGCAGGTCCACAGTATATGGGGTAGTGAGCCAGCATTTTGGTGACATTGTCAACAGATACTGTTAGACATCAGCTCCATTTTGTGGAGGGCCACAAGAGTGTGGTACCACTTGTACAAAATCCTTTTCTGGATAAAGTGGTATCTCATGCTGCTATTTTCCCACTGAAGGATAACTGCAGCTTTTTCCATCTGTAGAATATGACCTGCAGTGTTGGAATGAGAGGGGTAAGGTTAATCTCCACTAGCAGCAGTGTTCCTAGATACTATATGTGATATGAGAGGGCTGCCATTTTAGTCCTAGATGGGCTAGTGACCCCATTGGAATATCTTTACATAGAAGGAGTACTGCTGCTGTACTCCAGTTCACTCTGAGGCCTAACAATTGGCTACAAAAAAACATAGACTTTGATGACAGATAAGGACCACTTGGCCCACACAGTCTGCCCATTTCCCTACCTATTGGATAAGCTGCAGATCCTAGTTAACCAACAGCCTACTTCCTCCTACCCCCCACTAGAACTGCTTTATGTCTGTCCCATGCATTCTTGAATTCCCTCACTGTTTTTGACCCCACAACCTCCTCAGGAAGGCCATTCCATTTGTCCACCACCCAGTTAAACTTGTTCAAAATGGATGGTAAGCCAGGTAGCGATGTTTCTGGGTTACAGATCACCACTAAGAGATCATCTGCATAAGCCATGGTTTTCACCTGAGAAGAACCAGATAGTACCCCTCATCCTCTTTTGCTTGGTGGATTCTAAGTAGCAGGGGCACCACTGCAATGATAAATAACAGTGGTGATAGCGGGTAATCCTTTCAGGTACCCTTACTTAACCAAATTTGGGGGGAAATAGCAGAGTTCATTAAAATATGTGCAGAAGGATTGGTGTATAGGATCTGAACCCACCTCACGAGGACTGGACTTATCCCCATGGCCTGCATGGATTATATGAGGAAGTCCCATTCGACAGAGTGGAATGCTTTTTTAGTGTCAACACTAATCAACAAGCCATGGATTTCTGGATAACATCCACTGCAGCCCTCAGGCTGTCCATCTCCATTCTACCCTGGACAAACCCCATTTGCTGCAACTCTGTAATATTGGGGATAACTCTTTGCAGCCTGTAAGCCAGGATTTTTGTTAAGATTTTTGCGTCTACATTCAGCAAAGATATTGGGCCATAATTTGATACCCTCTGAAGATCTTTACTAAGCTTGGGAAGGAGAACTATTAAGGTGTCAGACATAGATGGAGGTAAGGTGGCCTTGCTGAAGGATTCTTTGAGAATGGCCATAAGGGGTTTGTCCATGGTAGGCACAAAGGTCTGATATAGCTCTGCCAGGAGACCAACAGGTCCTTGGGAAGAGAGTGCACTGCTCCTTGTAGTTCTCAGAAGGAAATGGGGGCATCCTGTTCAGCAGCCTGTTCTTCTAAAAGGTGTGCCAGGGGTGAACCTTTTAGAAGTTTTGTAGGTGTGGAGGGGAGGAGCCGCACTGCCTTTGGATGCATAGAGGTCTGAGTAGAATTGCTCAAAGGTCTCATTGATCTTCACAGGACTGCAAGTTCAACAGAGGGAAGTTTAATGTTCCCTATGTGTTTTGCTGCCACTTGAACCTTAGTACAGTAGTCCAGGAGGTGACCATTTTTTCCCGTGACTCCCAGTACCTGTGAGCGGTCCACAATACTGCTCTCTAGTCTGCAGATGCAGAGAGTGTACTTATTTGGTGTTTAAGCTGCAGTATGTCCCAATTAAGTTCTTCTTAGCATGGGAAGCATAGCTAGTTGTGTGATCCCTCAGGTACGCTTTAAGTGTATCCCACAAAATATCATGGGATACCTCAGTGTGTCATTTATTGGCTAGAAAGGAGGAAATCTCTTCCATATGCCAGGTTTTGAAGTCTGAGTTTGAGAGGAAGTGAGTGTCCATTCTCCACCCAGGTGGGCCTGTGACAGGGGGGGCCCATTCCAATTGTTAAGTAGAAACAGGCATGGTCAGAGATTACAACAGGCCCTACCGAAGTACTTTGCACCTCATGCATTTGGGATGTTGTTATAAGGGAAAAACCTAGCTGGCTATTCTAATGGGGATTTAAATGTGAGGTGAAGTCATGCCTTTGTGGGTTCACACTCCTCCAGGGGTCTGTGAGATGAAGTTCCTCAGTTACAGCATGCAGGGACCTCCTGAGTTTCGTGGCGCTTAGGTTGTGACAGCATAGTTGTTTAACTACTGGGTCTCAGACCTCATTAAAATCTCCCCCTAGAATGACTTTATCTCTCTCTCTCTCTCTTGTAGGAGTATTCAGATTGACTGTGCTACTTCAGGGCTGACACTGTCTGAGTTCGTATTTGGGCCATGTACATTTCTCAAGAGGACTTGTTAGGAGTTTAAAAGTGCCCTAAGCAGGACCCACTTGCCTTCTTTGGATGATGTGGAGCAGAGGATTTGAACTTGGAACCTTTTGTGAAATAAAATGGCTATTCCGCTAGCCTTTGTGGAGTACAATCTGCCGCCACATGACCCACCCATTCTCTGTTAAGTTTCTGAGTCTCTGCATGAAGAAGGTCAGTCTCCTGTAGCATCACAGTATCACATTGATTCTTGCGAAGGTGAGAGAGCACCTGTTTTCTTTTAAAGAGCTAGAGGAGCCAAAACAGGCAGACAGGAAAAGAACACACATTTTAAGAAGTAGTCAATTGTAACTTTTTATACCTGACTTATTTTGCTCTTAGAAAGTCTTCTATGTGATAATATTGTGCTGGATGTGTGGAATAGCTCTCCATTTGCCAGATGACATATCTATCTCTAACTCCCCCACCACATCATCAGCATTGTGATCTTACTGATAGTGACATCACATACAGTATGACTAACCTGACAGCTACTGAGTGGTTGTTCCTAAGCAGCAATGATACAGTATCACAGTCAGTGAGGTCACAATACTGATGATGTAGTGCAGGGAATAGAGCTAGATATGTCTGCTGCCCGGCAGAGTGCTGTCCTACACACCACACCTGCTAACATGAGGTAAACAATCTTTTCACTAACCAAAGGGAAAGGAAAAAGTACCTCAGATATAAAAAGTAATGGGTGACTGCTTTTAAAAACTAATCTTAGTTTTAGGCAGTACATTAGCTCTTTAATATGGGAGTTGAGTCCCTGCACATTCCATGAGACAGTTCTAAATAGCTTATGTTCCATACTCATGACCTAAAAGGCGGGGGGCCAATAATGTAGGAAGAGGTGTTTCCAGCTGGAGTTAGATAACATGAACTGCCCTCCTCTGGTTGGTGTTTACCCTAGAGTTGGAGAATGCTGTGCATTCTTTAAACATAAACCATACTAATTACTAACACTAACATTATTCTTAACAGTGGAGAAAACTAAGGAATGAAAACTCTGCCATCAAATGTCTGCAACTGTACAGTGAACTGTAATCTCTGGGAACTAGGAAATTAAGCAAGACATAAAAACCTTATAATGTATGGTAGAACGCTGTTAACCTTAGGAAATCATAATTTCCTAAGGTTGTTAACCTATCGATGTGACGTAGAAATGTTGTTAACCTATCGATGCTATGTCACATCAATAGGTTAACAACAGCGATCGGTCTGTGCATGTGCGTGCCTTTTTTTAGATGGGAACCGACGGATGAACGCGGCAGTTAGGGAAGGACTGCGGTGGTGACTTTTTCATAAAGTAAGCCGTTTTACTTTTTAAGTGGGACCATACACTATTAAAAATAATGTATGGTCCCTCTATCGGCAGCTGGTCACTGTTAACCGTCTGGAGGTTGCCATGGCGACATAAACCACTCGAGCTTCGCTCTTGAGGTTTACACGGTCGCCCTGGCAACCTCTCGACAGTTAACAGACCGGTTACCGATAGAGGACCATACATTATCCTCTATGTAATGCAGAAAAAACTAGCTGTTTGACAAAGACCTGGGGGAGTTAATCACCTTCTCAACAGAATTGACTAGTCTCTGCAATCATTGGGTGGAAGCCAATGAGGAAACCAAATATACTCCTCCTCGGGCTGGACGAGATTGTCATGCATTTGTGAACTGAGCACTCCTAATACGAACATACGAATGTGCCAGCAGAAACAGACCACCCAGTCTATCTAAGTCTGCTCAAGTGTGCAGCTAGCACCCCTAGTTTGCAGCTGCCCCACTCCCCCAATTGTCATCCCACTGCCACCCCCCACCTCCCCCACCCTCACTCTCCCCTGTTCCCTGTCCCATGCCCTTTTGAAACTGTTCACAGATTTACATGACACCACCCATTCTGGTAGGGCATTCCATTTTGCTACCACCCTCTCATGAAATAGTGTCTCTCATTTCCTTCCTAAATCTTCCCCCTCTATTCTTAGCGCATGCCCCCTGGTAGCCCTCCCCATCCTTAACTTAAAGACCCCATCTTCCCCATCCTTATTGATTCCCCTCAGATACTTGAATGTCTCTATCATGTCCCCCATCCCTTCTGTCCTGTAGGGTGTACATATTGAGGTCTCCCAGCCTGCTCTCATAGTTTCTCCCCTCCATTCCACATATCATCTTTGTTGCCCTCCTCTGCATCCCCTCCAGTAGCCTGATATCACGCTTTAGGTATGGCCTCCAAAACTGCACACAATACTCTAAATGCAGCCTTACCAGCGACCTGTAGAGGGGCAAGATCTCCTCTCTTTGCCTGGATGAAAAAAAACCCTCGCTATGCACTCCAGCATTTCGTTCGCTTTTGCAGCCACTCTCCTGCACTGGGCAGTGTTGTCCATGGTCCCTGTTATCCTTACCCCTAGGTCCTTCTCCTCCTCAGTGATCCCCAGCTTAACCCCTCCCAGCCAGTATTCTCTCCTTGGGTTCTTCACCCCAAAGTGCATAACCTTACACTTCTTTGCATTGAACCCCAGCTGCCACCTCTCTGACCACTCCTCTAGCTTGCTTAGGTCCCCCTTCGGCTGCTTCCATCCCTCCTCTCCATTCACCACTGCTCCGATTTTAGTGTCATCAGCAAACAGATTTATCTTGCTCACCACCCCATGTGCTATGTCTGATATGGGGGCACTGCTGACTGTCAATCTTTTGCTGTGTTTGTCCTGAATCTATACCATGATCTTTGGGAGTACTGATTCATGGCTGTACCAGGGTGGGGGTGGAGATCAGCCTCTGAAGTTCGGTCAGCCTGGTTGTCTTGTTATTAGAGAGAGGATGGAGATAAGAGGGAGGGATTTGTTAGAATGAGTAGCACCTGGGTTTATGGTCATACCAGGTTTGCAGAGCTTCAGTTCTTAAATCTGAGGAGAACATCTCCTGCCTGAACATATCCCTGTTTGTGCTAACTTTTGTTTGCAGGGCTGGGGAGGGAGAGTGGAGGGTGACCATCCTGATAGGGCAGGAATTTGATTATCTCTGGTGGCCTTAGGGCAGTCTCAGAAGCTGGAATCTGTGAATCACTGTGAAGTAGGTGGGAGGAAGTGCTGGTATCTCTACTTGAAAGATCTGCCCTCTAAATGTGGTTTGAAGGAGTGGGAGGAATTATGGTAGCGAGCACGATTTACTTGGAGGCCAGCTGCATCACACTCCAGCTGTCATGATGGAGTATCATTGAGAAATAGCAATTCACATGTCACGAGACTCCCTTTAACATTCAATACGTGGGATGGGAGCAAAGCCTTATCAAGGAGAATAGTGATGATTTCTTGGGATGTATTTGGGATGGGTAGTGGGAAGTTTGGGAGTGGGGGTCCTTGCAACAGGTACAGTTCATCAGCAGCATGGTCTGTTGGCTCAGTTATGTGATCAAGATAAAATCGTCTGGGAAATCTCAACAGCACCTTGAACAAAGGTGGCCAGATTGTTTAAATGTGTCCTCTGCGTCTGACTGCTTTTAAGAAGGGATTATGGCAGAACCAGGGGGGTGGTTGAATTGGAATTGGACAGGAGCAGTGGCCTAATGGAGTTAAATAGCTACCGGAGCTAGAGGATGGTCGAATAGCTGCAATGTCAGCATGGGGGGGGGGGGCTGCAGAAAACCTACTGTGCTTTTGACAAGTGTGCAGAGCAAAGTCTAAGCAAGCAAATAAACTGCATATGACTTCTTATTGTACCTGTGGTACTTGCATGGCAGATTGTACTGTGGCAAACAAATAACAAAATCTTACAGGGTCACTACTGCAAATGGTTTGTGTCCATGGACAAGTATCTGCTTTTCTTGCAACAGAGTCCACTTTAAGCGAGTGGTTGCCCTTTCTTCTTGACAGTTCTATTCTGGAACTACTGATTGAGGGGTCATGCTTGAGTGTCTCTGGGTGGCTTTGCGCTATGTCTGCCCATGAAGAATTCAGGATCACTGCCAATAGTGGCTCCATCACCATGGGCACTAGAGTCTGCAGGTCTTGTTCTGTTCTGATGATCTGAAGCCTCGGACGAGGGTCCCTGTTGGGTTTTATGGACCCTCTGCTCATACCTCTGTGTCACTGAGGTGTTTGGTTGAAGTTTGTGGGTCTGAATGTCCCAACGTTGCCTTTCTGAGATTCTCTTGCCACTTTTGCCATTGCTTTGTTGGGGCACAGCTGGTAGTTGAATTGGGCAAATAGCAGGAGGTGTCCATGTCTTGGGTGTCTACATAGTGGGGATGGTGGGGTGGTGGGTTTCTGGGCCTGGAGGGTGTTATGAGCATATTTTTTAGATGAACTTTGCTGCCTCTAATTCCATGAAATTGTGGAACAGCCTGTTCCATTTGATCTTGAAAGTGGCAGAATAGGCTATTTTGTATTGAATGCCCAGCTTTTGTATTGTCTGATGGGCATCGATGAAGGAGGTTCACTTTTTTCTAAGCTTGGCTGAGTAGTCTTGGTACAAAGAAATCCTGTTTCCATGGTACAACAGGGGGGCCGTCTCTCTGGCCATAGCAAAATGTTTTTCTTGGGCAGCATACTTTTGGAATGATGCTAGTATTGGACATGGCTTTTCTCCTGCCTTTGGTCATGGGGCAGTGAGCTTTTAGCCTTTTGAATCTCCCAAGAGCACGTTTTGATTTGAAAGAGTTCAAAAGCACATATCATACAAAGTCTGTCATGTCTTTACCTTCGGTCCCTTCTGGTACACCTATTATGTGCAAGTTTCTGCACCCTCGGCACTCCAGATCATCAATTTTCTTCCAGAGAAAGGTGGTTTCTGTTTGGAGTAGGTGAATCTCAGTACTGCATCTATGTGACCCCCTTAAATGTCAAGGTGCCGTAGGGTGCTCTCAGAGTCAATTACTTTTAGCAGTAGGTTTTTTGTTTTGTTCTCTAATATGTTAATTGTTTCACCCTTGTTGCCTCATTTAATATTTTTTGAAACATTAATCTGGTTGCAGGATCCACTCTTCCAGTGATTGCTGCAGTACTACCTGCCATGATGACAGCTGTGAGACAACGAAATTTCAGTCGACAAACTTGACAGGAGAATCATACCCGATTGATACCAATGAGGTATTTTTAGTTACTGAAGAGTTAACTCTAATGAAAGCTGGTAGTTTTTCTTTTGTGACTGTGGTTGTAACATTCATTAAATTTAAGTATGTAAGCTTGAGGTGAGGCGCCGAGAACTTAAGCGGCCATCTTGGTCACGGCACTACCGGAAGTCAGTTATGCTTTCTAGAGAAGGGACAGGGAGAAATGGAAGGGGGGAGGGGTTGCACTGTACATTAGGGAGGGCATTATTGCCAATAGTGAGGAATTTGGGGATGGGAAGGTAGAGGCACTGTGGGTTCAAATCCAGCAGCAGAAAGTAAATTAAGGCTGGATGTAGTTTATAGGCCACCATACCAGGATGAAGAAAGAGACAGGGGGCTGGGTGCCATGATCAGGATGACTGCTGAAAGGGGAGAAGTTATGGTAAGGGGTGACTTCAGTTTGCTTAAGGTGGATTGGAGTGTTCCATCCACCACCTGTGCCAGGAGCCAACAGCTACTGAACACAGTCCAGGATGGCTTCCTTGCTCAGTGGGTGACTGTATCAACATTGGAGGGAGCCAACCTAGGCTGGGTACTTACAAACGGGGAGTATGTATGTATGTATGGGACATCATGGTGGAGGAGCCCTTGGGAACGACAATTACCAACTGGTTTGGTTCTGAGTCAACATGCAGAAAGAAACACCAAGTATGAAGACAAAAGTGCTATACTTCAGGAAGGCAGACTATGGTATGATGGGAGAGATTCTGAAGGGACACCTAGCTAAACTTCAGTAAGATATGAGTGTGGAATAAATATGGACAGTGATCAGGGAATAGATCTCAGCAGCCGCTAACACATGCCTATAACAGAAGGAAGAATTTCAAGCCCAGGAAACCTAGTTGGTTCAGCAAGGAGGTTAGCCAGGCAGTGCAGGACAAGCTGGCGGCATTTAAAAAGTACAGAAAATCCCATAAGGAAGAGGATGAGGAGGTCTACCTGGAGATGCTGGTAAGATAGTCAGGTCAAAGCTGGGAAGGAGCTGTAAATTGCAGAGGGATTAAGAAGGAGGAGCAAGCCTTCTTTAGGTATATCAGAGAGAAGAGGGACATGAAGGCAAGGTTAGTTTAAGTTAAAAAAGGAGGAGGGGTTGATGGAAGGCAGTAAAGAGAAAGCAGAGGTGCTAAACGAATACTTCTGCTCTGTCTATACTAAAGTGAAGGATGGATCAGTGCTGCAAGGGAGGATGGTGGGTGGATGGGAGAACATGGCTGAGGACATGATCATGGAGGATAGGGTTATGAAGGAGCTAATGTCTCTAAAGGTAACTAAGTCCCTGGGCCCAGATGATATGCACTCAAGGGTGCTACGGGAACTGGCGGTGGAGATGGCAGGTCCACTGGAGGACATGTTTAACAGCTCTTTGCATACAGGGGTGGTACTGCAGGAATGTAGAACCATGCATGTGGTACTGCATCACAAGATTGAGCCCAGGGACAACCAAGGGAACTACAGGTTGGTCAGTCTGACAGACCTCCAGTGTGGATAAGCTCATGGAAACCAGTCTGAAGGAAAGAATAGCGGAGTTCCTTGAAGCCGATGGGTTACAGGATGATAGAAAGCATGGGTTCATGTCAAGGAGGTCCCATCAAGGTAGCCTAACTAACTTCTTTGACTGGTTAATGAGAGTGGTGGACAAGGGTCAGGCGGTTGAAATTCTATATTTGGATTTCAGCAGGGCCCATAAATCAGTGCCACACAAGAGGTTGATCAAGAGGTTGGAGGACCTAGGGGCAGGAGCAAATTAACCAGGCGGATGGCCCATTGGCTTAGTGGTAGGACCCAGAGGGTAAGGGTGGTAGTGGGGGGACTCTCTGGTACAAGGGAGGTTACGAATGGTGACCTGCAGGAGTCAATGCTTGGACCAGTGTTTAAATATGTTCATAATTTACACTAAGAATGGAGTGAAATGTAAGATCTGCCTCTTCGTGGATGACACCATGCTCTTGGACTCGGATGAATGGATGCAGGACATAAAGGAGGACCTGGCTAAGCTGCAGAAGTGGTTAGACATCTGACAACTGGGGTTCATTGCAAAGAAGTGCAATGTCATGCACATAGCAAGGAAGAATTCAGGGTAGAGTAGTATAATCTGGGGAAGGGGGGGACAGGGTCACTAAAATAGAGGAGGAGAAGGACTTGGGGATAGTCATCACCAGCAACCTTAAACAGGCCATGCAGCCGGCCTACCGGCGTAGTGGTAGTACTACTGCTCCCAACGCTGATGGCCCAGGTTCGTGAATGAGCTTGAATTGTTGGAGGGCCAGCTGGGGACAGGAGGATCAAGCGTCCTACAAACTACTCTGCTCCCTCGGGGAGAGGGGTAGCCACCGGTGCCAGAGTGACCCCATGCTGCAGCTAGGGTGTCTGGCAGTTGAGGCTGTATCTGTGTGGGGGAGGGGGTGTGTGTCAGATGTTCAGTGTGCTGCCCTAATGTCATTGCATGAAACACCTATCGGGGAGTAAAATGTAGAAAATCTGAGGCTCCGCTTCTGCAGGATGATGTCTGCCCTCATGTAGCGGACCCTGCCACTGCCCAGGCTCCCACTCCTGTGCTACCTACTAGTCTCCATCGGATGGAAGGGCCCACCCTGATGGGTAAGCCAGGGGTGTTTGGGGGTGGGGGTCGGTCCTATGGTTGGGGTGCGGGCAGAGTAAGTCTGAACTGATGGACTGGCAGATGTGGAGGCCAAGCAAAAAAAAAAAAACAGGCCATGCAGTGTAAGAAGGCAGCCGCCAAAGCAAACAGAATGCTAGGCTGCATTGCTAGAGGATTTACGAGCAGAAAAGAGGAGGTTATAATGCCGCTGTACAGATCCTTAGTGCAACTGCACCTGGGGCATGGTGTGCAGTACTGGAATCCTTACATGAAGAAAGACATCAGCTTGCTCATAGCAGTCCAGAGGAGATATGGGCACAAGCTGAGAGAACTCAACATATACACACTAGAGGAAAGAAAGGAGAGAGGGGATATTTTTTTAAAACTTTATTTCCTTCTGGTCATTGTCCAACAGGACTCCCTCAGATGTCCGGCTTTCTCCTGCCCAGCCTGAGAGCCCCCCATCCTGAGTCCCCCCCCGGTGCTCTGAACCCCCTTACACCTACCTGCAGCAAAACCCCCTGGCTTGCACACCCCAGGGCAGGGCCACCACCACTCACTTCGGTGCTCCTTAAATCCAGTTGTCTGCAGGCAGAGTGAGGGTCAGAGCATATCGGGGACTAGGTGAGTGGGATCTGGCAGTGGGTGTGGGGTCCAGTGTCATTGTCTACTTGGGGAGGCAGGGATTTTCCTTGTTCCAAGAACATAACCCCCCCCCCAGAGGCGCAGATGTGCAATGACATCCAGTGTGAGACAGGCACGCTTCCACACCCAGCCCGTGAACATCCACTATTGCCTCCACCCCTTCCTGACGTGGTCTCTGGCTGTAGCACACCCAGCCTCTGCTAGGAGCTGCTGTTGCCAGGGAATCACAACTCACCCTTCCCAGGAGAGGACAGCAGTCCTCTGGACGCTCAGTTCTCTCCTCCCCAGCCATTCTCCAGTAATCCAACCTTGCTTCTGAGCCTGGGTTGCCAGTGTGGTGCGATGTGTGGCATCCAGCACATCAACCCTCAAGAGGGGACATGATTGAAACCTTCGAGTACCTCAAGGGTATAAGCAAGGTTGATATCAGGAACTTTTCAGTCTCAGTGATAGCAGGACCACTATGGGGCACTGTCTTAAGCTGGCGGGTGGGGATTCAAGAAGGAGATCATGTGACTCATCTTTACAGAGAGGGTGGTATTAGGATGGAATAAAATCCCATCTGAGGTTGTCACCCAAAAGACAATGGAGGGCAGTGGTTAAAGGAACACTGTCAGTTTTTGCCTGACCTTTTTCTTCCTATTCGAAAAGGTGCCTGCAGCAGTCTAAATGAGCATTTAAGGCATCTAGGCGGAAAGGATGCCATGAATTCTTTTTTTTTTTATTTAGTGAAATTCAGTAATCCCACTGAACTGGAATAGACCCTCCATGTCCACCCTATTTATTCCTTTCAAATATTTGAAGGTCCCAGTCATGTCCCCTCTTTCACTCCTCTCCTCCAGGGAGTACTTGTTCAGGGCCTCCAACCTGTTTTCATATGTCTTACCTGCTGGCCCGTGATTACCTTAGTTGCCCTCCTTTGGACCATCTCCAGCAGGTTTATGTCCCTTTGATGGTATGTTCACCAATACTGTATGCTGTACTCCAGATGTGGTCTCACCAATGACTTGTACAAGGGCAGTATTACCTCCTCCACCTACTGCTGATCCCCTTGACAATACAGCCCAGCATTTTATTTGCCTTTGCTGCTGCTTTCCCATATTGCATGGAATGCTTCAGGACACCAGTGATCATCACCCCCAGGTTCTTTTCCTCCTCGGATGCAAATACCTGGGCCCCACCCAGGCTGTACTCAGTTCTCAGGTTCTTAGCTCCAGTGTGCATAACCTTGCATTTCTTAGCATTGAAGCCAAGCTGCCAAATCCTGGACCACCACTCTAGCTTTTCCAGATCTTCCCTTAGGTCCTGTATCCCTTCTGCTGTATCCACCATCTCACACAGCTTGGTGTCATCTATGACTAAGCACATTTTGCCCTTAATGCCATGGTATCATTGATGATGATGATGAAGACATTAAAAAGCACTGATCTGAGTACTGAACCCTGTAGGACCCACTGGTGACTGCTCTGGTGCTTGAGGGCTCACCCCGCACCGCCACGCTCGGGGGCCTGCCCCTCAGCCAGTTAGCCACTTACTTGATCTGCCAACTTCCTGACCACCCACTTGTGGGTTACCGAGTCAAAAGCCTTGATGATGTCAACCTCTTGGCCCCTATCGATGTTTCAGTGACCCAGTCAAGGAAGTCAATCAGATTTGTTTGACACGATCTTCCTCTCATAAACCCATGCTGCTACTGCTCATCCTGGAAGCCATTCTCTTCCAGATACTCTACTTATTTTCCTTACATATGGCCTCCATGAGCTTAAACACGATTGACATCAGACTGACCGATCTGTAGTTCCCTGGGTCCTCCTTGGGACCGCTGTTATGTAGGGACACTACATGTGCCATTTTCCAGTCCTGTGGTACCACACCCAACTCCAGTGAACTGTTGAACAGGTCAGTCAAGGAACCTTCAAGCTCCTCTGACTGCTCCCTCAGCACCCTTGGGTGTATATCATCTGGGCCTGGGGATTTATCTAGCCTTAATGATTGGACATCCTTCCTCACCCTATCCACCTCCATCAGATCATCTATGCACCCCCCATCTCCTCTGCTTCCCCCCCAGTGGCAAGAGTCCATCTGTCTCTCCTTCCCCCCAGTCCATCTGTCTCCTCAGTGACAACTAAATAGAAGTACTTATTCAGTACTTCCTGGCACATACCATTCTCTTCTACCACCCCTCCCCTTTCCTAAGCCTAACAATTCCCATCTTTCTTGTCTGTTTTATCACTAATATTCTGAAAAAAGGCCTTTTCCCCATTTTTAATTCCCTCAGCTAGCTGCAATTCCTGCTGAGCTTCAGCTTGCCAGACTACACTACCTGCTACACTAGCCATCTTCAGCCTGTCTTCCTCCCACTGGGTCCTCCTGAACATCTTGTAGGCTGACATCTTATCCCTTACTGCCTGGGCAACCTCTGTGTAACCCCCCTGCAAATGGGGGTTTCTAAAAAGCCTGCTTGGGCTTACCTTAGCCCTGCCACTCTGTCTCCTTTCTGCTGCTTCTTGGGCCTCTCCCGATTCACCCAGCAATTTCTTTTGTGTCCCCAGGTCTTTTTTTGTCTCTGGTGCCCCTGCATCCTGCCCAAGCAAAAATCCAGCCCCTTGGGGCTCCAAACATCATTGCGATCTTCTGCTGTATTTGTGCTGCCTCCAAGGCAGTGGGAATCGCATAGGAGCAAAAAGTGCCTTTGATCTTGAACTCTTCATTCTGCGGTCATCTCAGGGAGTGTTCCGTCTCTCCCGGGATCCCTCTCACCTAATTGGGACCCTATGACCACGGACAGGCTGCTGATGGTCCGTTTTCAATAAAATTTAAAGAGTTGTGCGAGGTATTGGATCCAGGGCTCATTTGAATATTCAGGAGCTGAGCCCCCGTCCTTTTAAATATTCATTGTGTGCCTGTCTGCCCCCAGAGCAGCTGTTCTTGGCCATGGCTGAGAAAAGAGAAAATAAGATTTTTTTTTAACATTTATTTACTATGCTTTTTTTGGCTGCTCTGTACCGTCATGTTATCTGCGCTGGTCATGGCGCCCCTTCATCCTTCCACCTCCTAAATCGCCGGAGCTCTTCCAGTCACCCCTGGCTTGCCCCCAGAGGGTGGGGTCATGGCACAGTCGGGCTACCAGTACCACGAAACTGTGACTGGTCGGGAGAGCCAGGCTAGGAGGCTAATTGAAGCCCGGGGCAGGGCTTCAAGGAGACAGCTGGAGCAGGATTTTCTCCCCTTAAGCTGAGGCGGGGACATGCAATGACGACCAGTGTTCGCCATGCCCCAGAGAGAAACTGGTGTCGGTGCAATGCGATGAACCCAGCCTCCGCCAGGTGTCGCTTCTGCAACCGGCAGCCAGTGCAGTCTGCCAAGCACAGGTGTTATGTGACTGGACCGAGAAGTACCAATCAATAGCCTGGCCGCAGCATTCTGCACCAGCTGCAAGCAGCAGATATCAACCCCAGACAGCCCTAGGTAGAGGGCATTGCAGTAGTCAAGATGGGTGGTGATGAAGACATGAACCAATGTTGGAAGGTCACCCGGCAGAACCAGGTATTTCACCCGGGCGATATTCCTCAGATAATAAAATGAGGATGTAACCATGGCTGACACCTGAGATTTCAGGGTCAGACCATCATCAAAGATAATGCCCAGGTTCCACACCCAATCTGAGGTAGTGAGCTGGACACCGTCAAGCCATAGGCCAGACATGTGCCCAGACCCAAAACCCACCCCTGGGTGACCCCCCGGGTCCACAACCAACACCTCAGTCTTATCCGGATTCAGTCTTAGCCAACTGGAGCCCATCCAGTCTTTGATCTCGGATCAATTAATATAGTAGCCACCCAGCTGGAGGGTTCACCAGCAAACTAATTCAAACCTTGTACATCTGTAAATAGTAATCAGCCTAACCTCTATTCCTCCTGTTTCCCTGTCCTAATTCCTATGTCCCCCCCCAAATAAATCTATTGTTATCGTTTTTGAAAATCTCTGTGTATGAGCATATTATTAGAAAGAGTCATTAAATGTGTAATGTTGAAATGTGGGAAATAGCTATTGGGTCATGTCTGGGGAAGATAACTGGTAATTGTGGGAGGTATAACATCTCAGGGGGTTATACCTGGTAACAGCTATCCCATGTTAAAGGTAACTCTGAGTGGAGGCACTACACAAATGTTTAGACTTGTTATAAGTTAATGAACCCAAACCCCTTAGCTTACTGTCCAGAGTGGTAGGCAGGGGTGTAATACTAGGGATAGCGCCACTTAGGGGTTACATCTGTGCTAAACCAGTTGGGTGCTTTGGTCCTCGAATCTTCCCTTTGAGCCTAACGTACTCCCTTGTGCCTACCATGATTCCCTTCTTAATAGTGGACCACCTCTGATCCACTGCCATATTCATTTGCATGCTTGCCAGGCAGCTCCTTAGCAACGTACCCATCCTTCTGAAGACTGCCTTTCTAAAATCCAGGATTTTAATATTAGTCGGGGCCCTTTCTTTGCCCATGTGCAATGGGTACCACACTGTGTGATGAGCACTTCCACCCAGGAGCTCCTCAGCCATAATATTCTAGACATGGTCCTCATTCGTCAGCACCAGGTCAAAGATTGTCCCCTCCCTGGTGGGTTCTGTGATGCCCTATGTCAGGAATTCACTTTGCTGTGCTTCTAGGATCACCTGATTCCTGGCACCGGTCCTAGCTGGTACCCTCCAATCCAACTTGGGTAGGTTAAAGTCTCCCACTATTACCACCTCTCCCTTCTCTGCAGCTATCCTTATTACTGAGCTCAGTTCCCAGTCTTCTTCCTCCTCCTCTTGGTTGGGTGGCCTGTAAACCACCCCCAATCTCACTTTCCCCTCTCTATTTCACAGTAATTGAATCCACATTGCTTCCAACCTCCTATCTTCCGTCTCCTCCCTCTTACAAGTTATACCCTCCCTAATGTAACCCCCCCGCCTCCCCTTTTCCTACCCCCTTGTTCCTTCTGTATAATTTAATCCGAGGGATCGAGAAGTCCCAGTCATGATTAGGTGTGGCCCATCTCTCCATGACCGCCATGATGTCCATGTCTCTCTACACCAAAAGCACTTGTTTCCAAGACTTTGTGCGTTCAGGGAGACCACCTTTCACCAAGACTCTGAGCCTCCTTCTCCTCCCACTGGTCTGCTTTCCTCATTACTCCACTTTGCCTGTGCCCCCCCCCAACTGCTAACTCTATTGCTCTAGGAGGAAGTAAACTGTTGATTAACTAGAATCTGCAGCTTATCCATCAGGAAGGGAAATGGGCAGACTAAGTGGGCAAAGCGGTCCTTATCTGCCGTCAGATTCTATGTTTCTGTTTCTCCCTCCACCTTTACCCTCCAGATCCCCTCTACTGGTATGGGGGGAGGTCTGCTGGCCTTCTTCTTTTTGAAGACTTGTGGCCTGTAGGCCCACTCGCCCCACCTGTACTTTAAATTAAGGTTTTGGTTTTTATACCTCCCTCAAGTTTGTCCTTCAGGACTCTCAACCCCCTTTAGTGAGGTTCAGTCTACCGGGTGCAAAAGGGGGTTTTACCTGACCAGGTCTCCCCCCAGCCCCCAATACAGCTGTACCCTTCCTCCTCGCACCACTCCCTCAGCTGGTCATTGAACTCTACTATCCTTTTCTTCCTGACCATGTTGGCTCTCAGTACTGGCAACACCTTCGAGAAAGCAGTTGGTCTGGCTACCTTTCTGCAGCTCTTCCCCACCACCCTGAATCTTTCCTGTACCACCCCCACCTCCTCCCTGGGTAGGCTGTTGGTACCTAGGTGTATAACTACATGTGGTTCCCCCCAACCATCAACTTCCCAGTCTTTGGGTACACTCTTTCCCTTGTCATCCCTGGCATGCAAATAACCTTCCTCTTCATAGCTGGGTCCCCCTTCTTTCCCCAGCTGCAAGTTCATGTCAAAGGTCTGAATCTGAGCACTGCAACTAGGCATTCATTGTGGAGGCGGGGGTGGAGTGGGTGACCTCTTGCATTCAGGTTCCCCTCCCCCTGCAATGGACTCCTACACGGGTTCTACCAGGACTGATCACACGGGACTGATTTCATCTTTGGGGGCATAAACTGGACTGAATTCTCCCATCCCTGAATAGCCGTCAGCTGAACCTCCCACCTTGGTCAGGCCGGAGCCCATGGGTCGGCTGAATCCTGAGCGCTATTTTCAAAAGTAATTTGTTCTGCCTGTGAAACAGTGGCCAAAACGCCAGCAACTTCTCCGACTGCATCTCTCCCCTACCTGAATTCCCCAAGCTGTATCTCCTCTGCTCAGTGGGGACCGGAGCTCCTCTGTCAGCTGATTTGGGTGGCAATTTTGAAAATAAATATTACCGCCTGATTTGCTGCCTGCTGTCGTGACGCCTGGCTCAGTCAGCTCAAAGGGCTGAATCTGAGCACTGGAGCTAGGCATTCATCGTGGAGGCGGAGGTGGAGTGGGTGACCTCTTGCATTCAGGTTCCCCTCCCCCTGCAAGGGACTCCTGCATGGATTCTACCGGGACTGATCATACGGGACTGATTTTATCTTTGGGGCCATAAACTGGACTGAATTCTCCCATCCACAAATAGCCATCAGCTGAACCTCCACCTCAGTCGGTCTAGAGCCCGTGGGTCGGCTGAATCCTGAGCACAATTTTCAAAAGTAATTTGTTCTGCCTGTGAAACAGGGGCCAAAATGCCAGCATCTTCTCTGGCTGCATCTCTCCCCTACCTGAATTCCCCGAGCTGTATCTCCTCTGCTCGGCAGGGACAAGAGCTCATGTGTCGGCCAATTAAGGTAATTTTGAAAATAAATATTGCTGCCTGCTGTCGTGACGCCTGGCTCAGTAAGCTCAAAAGGGCTAAATCTGAGCACTGGAGCTAGGCATTCATCGTGGAGGCAGGGGTGGAGTGTGTGACCTCTTGCATTCAGGTTCCCCTCCCCCTTCCCTGCAACAGACTCCTACACGGATTCTACTGGGACTGATCACACAAGATTGATTTTATCTTTGGGGGCATAAACTGGACTGAATTCTCCTGTCCCCGAATAGCCGTCAGCTGAATTTCCCACCTTGGTCAGGCAGGAACCCATGGGTCAGCTAAATCCTGATCGCGATTTTCAAAAGTAATTTGTTCTGCCTGTGAAACAGGGGCCAGAATGCCAGCACCTTCTCCAGCTGCATCTCTCCCCTACCTGATTTCCCCAAGCTGTATCTCTTCTGCTTGACGGGGACCAGAGCTCCTGTGTCGGCTGATATGGATGCCAATTTTGAAAATAAATACTGCCGCCTGATTTGCTGCCTGCTGTCATGACACCTGGCTCAGTCAGCTCAAAGGGCTGAATCTGAGCACTGGAGCTAGGCATTCATCGTGGAGGCGGGGGTGGAGTGGGTGACCTCTTGCAGTCAGGTTCCCCTACCTCTGCAACGGACTCCTACATGGATTCTACTGGGACTGATCACATGGGACTGACTTTATCTTTGGGGGCATAAAATTTTCTGCCCCCCCCCCCGTTCCTTCTCCCGTTAAATCTGGCTCAAACCCTTCCCACTTCCTTTGGAGGGCCTAGCGCATCCGTTTCAGCTGGCGCAGTGCTCTGTGTTAAATGCTGACATTAGGGTCACTCCCTTGCACTGTCTGACAGCCCTACTAGATCTTACTAAGTCTTCTCTGTACTGCACTGTGTATGGTATAGCTGATTGTTGTACCTGCCTGTTCCTACACTCTGCTGACTCCCTTGTGGTGGTCACTTTAAATGCCTATTAATTCACCCTAATTGCTGCTAATTTTGCCATGCTGTACTTCATAACTCTGTGCCAGACCGATCTTACTTTCTGCTGACTCCCTCGTGGTGGTCAATAGAACTGCTCATTAAGCTAACTAGGGTGACTGATTACTGCATTTAAGTTAAGAATTTATCTGCCTATTACTGCATTTAAATTAAGAATTTATCTGCCTGTGTTGAGCAGTATTACCATGTAGCGTTATATGCTGTCACGTTCTAGGCTTCCCCTTCCTTCTGTCTGGACTTGTCGTGTTAGCCTAATCCTCTGACCCCCCCCCCGCATGCAATCACTTATGCCCCCCTGTGGCAGAATGCTATGGGCTTACAAACTGCCCACCTCAATGTCTGCAGCCTTCTTGCTAACTCTCAGACCTAACGGCCTGGGTTGCCCACTATAATCCGGACATCTTAGGGACCTCCGAAACTGGCTTAAGCCAGCCTCTCCAGATTCTGTCTGCGCCCTCCCTGGCTACCTCACTATCAGGCAGGACAAAGTGGGAAACAAAAGTGGGGGAGGACTGCTGCTTTACTATAAACCCTACCTTAAGGTGTCAGTCATACCTCACCCTCCCTCTTGTGAGTTCCTACATTCCCTTTTTGTTTTGTTGGGCAATGCCACAAAAAGCTCCACCTGGCCTGTGTATATGATCCTCTGAAAGGTGGTGTTCGTGGCCTCTTCCATCTCCTTGACTGCCTCAGTCCTAAAGTGGGAACTAGTGAACTCTTATTGTTTGGAGATTTCAACTTAAACTGGTTGGGTGGCAACGCCAAACTTTACGAACCCCTCCTGTCTGGTCTTGCCCTAGGTCAAATTATCACCGAACCCACCAGATCCTCTTCCTCTGGGGTAAAAGGTACTCTTCTTGACTGGATGCTGAGTAACTGGCCAGACCGTATCACTGCTTCTGGCCTCTTCTCAAATTCCATCTCGCAGCATTCCCCTATCTACTGTGTTTGGAAAGTCCTTATCCCTAGGATCCCCCCAAAAGTCATTCAGATGAGGGACTACTCCAAATTTAACTACAACAACTTCCTTGCTGACCTCTGCCAGACTGACTGGCCCCTGGTCTATGCTGTCAGTGACCCCTCTGCTGCTTTTGACTACTTCCTGCCCATATTCACCCCTTTACAAGATAGACATGCCTCGCTCATAAACAGGAGGGTGAGGGACGCTGTCACTAAATGGCTGCAAGGTGGCCTGTTTGCCTTGATGAAGCTCAGTGATAAAAGCTGGCAGAAATTCAAGGACACCGGGGACAGGTTGGACTTTGAGGAATACAGGCAGCTCAGGAACTCCTGTAGGTGGGTGATTCACTCGGCAAAGAGTGAATTCTGCAAATCCTCCCTTGAAGCATCTGCCAAGAACCCTAGGAGCTTCTGGTGCACCATCAAACACACTGTAAGTGGTCCTGCCTGCACCCAGGTCTCCGACATGCTAATCAGTGGAGTCAGCTGCAACAATGCCCTGGCTATAGCCAATGCTTTTAACATCCAGATCTCCGACCTGTCTGACTATACTCTCACATCTTCTGTATCCAATGAACTGGGCCCCACTGGCAGCACTGTGCCCTCTCATCCACCCCCTCCCTTCTACTTTAAGCATGTCTCATGCAGTGAGACACAGAAGCTCCTAGCTGGACTCTCCCCTCACACCGGAGCCAGACACAATAATCTCGAGCCCAAATTACTCTGCTTGGGGGCCCCCTACTTGGCATGGCCTATCTCCCACATTCTCAACTCCTCTCTCATATCTGGGACTATCCCAGATTTATGGAAGATGGCTCATGTAGTCCCAGTCCTCAAATGTGGTGACCCCAAAATACTTGAAAACTATCACCCCATAGCGATCTTATCTGCTGTAAACAAGCTGCTCGAAAAGGTAGTGGCCTCCCAGTTTGCTGTCTTCTTCCAAACCCATGGCCTCCTCTCCCCAGTGCAGCACGGGTTCCTTAAAGGGCACAGCACTTCCACTGCCCTCGCACAGGTCACCTCTGAAATCAGAACTGCGACTGACCAAGGCAAACTCACGGGCACCATCTTCATTGACCTGTCTAAGGCCTTTGATCTGGTTGATCACACACTTCTGGGTGCTGCTCTCCAGTCCCTAGGCCTTTCCACTCCTGTCCTAGCCTGGTTTTCCAACTACCTCTCGGGCAGGCAACAGTACACCAAGTTCCAGAAAGCCTTCTCCAGGCTCACACCAGTTAAATGTGGGATGCCTCCCTCTTTACCAATCAGCTGCCCTCAGTCCCTGTCTCCGGGCACATCACCCTATATGCTGATGACCTTGTGCTTCTTGTTAGCTCAAAGGATATCAGTGTCATCAACACCAGTCTAAACTCTGATTTCAACTGCATTCAATCCTGGCTCAAGGCCAATAAACTTGTCATCAACTTCCAGAAGATGCAGGCCATGTTATTCGGCTCCCTTGCCAAGGTTAGAACATGCTCAGCCTCTCTCAAAGTCACTGGAGCTGATGACATCCCTGTGCAGATGCTTGACTCTTTCAAGTACCTGGGGGGTAACCCTAGTTCCTCAGCTGGACCTCTCCCTGCACATACAAAATTCCTGCAAGGCCACAAACTGTAAATTAGGTCTGGCATACAGGGCCAAAAGCTGCCTCACCCCAGCTGCCCAACTTGCCCTTGCAAAAGGGGTTCTTCTCCACATGCTCAGCTATGGGCTCACCTCCTTTGAGAATGCTCCAAAAGCCTGGCTCACAAAATGGGACACAGCATACAATAACATATATGTCACTTCTCCCTGTCAGCCCCCCGCCTCACCCATCATTGTCAACTCTACTCCAGGCTAGGGTGGCTCTCCCCCAGTAACCACCAATCCTTTGTTATGGGCAACTTCATAGACAACATCATCCATACGTCCACCCCATCGGCACTTGCTGAACTGCTCAAGCCTGCCCCCTCTGGCTACCAGCTGAGGTCCAGTAACTCCTAGGCTCTCAAGGTCCTGAAAACTCACTCCCTTGCAGGGGACTGTGCCTTCGCGCCCTTGCTCCCAGAGCCTGGAACCTACTCCCTGCTCATGTAAGGGCTGCCCCCTTCCACATTTGTTTCAGGTCCTCCCTCTGGGGCTACTTAAAACAAGCATCCTCCTGCCTTTGCTCTTAGCTGACCCACCCTGTATGGTGAGCCTGTGTCCCAATGACTGCGCATTTGCCGCATGTGTATAGTGTATACCTTGAATCTGTCCTGCTGATATATGTTTGCTTCCTTGACTGCCTCCTGCTGCTGCCATGCCTTAACTCTGTACTTGCCATTGTATTTGTTACTGTCTGTACCTGACTGTACCTTGTTGATTGCTGTACCTTGTGTCTGAATTGTTAGTGCCTGTACCTTGTAATTCTCACCTGAAAATAGGCACTTGACTATCTAGCGTGCTTACCTGGTTAATAAAAGCTAAATAAATAAATAAATGTCCAGTTCAGCTGGTGTAATGACTGGGTGATTCCCAGTCTAGCCACTAACATTGCATGGCTGACTCCTGCAGTGGATGCCTTTGATGTGCAAGCAGCAAGGACGTCTTAAGGGTATAGTCGCCCCATGGGGATTACATAACACCTCCCTACCAGGGTGTTATACTCTAAAAGAAGAAGAAGAAGGAGAATCATTTATATAGTGCTTTCATATACATTGTATCCCAATGCACTTTACATGCACTGAGAGAATGGAAGTGAAGTGACTGTAAATGGTTAATGGCAGCCATTTCACACATCAACACCCACACACAGCCTTAGACTGTTGCATGGTCCGGTATTATGGAAAGTGAAATTTTGGCTAGGACACCGGGAAAAATCCCCTTTTGCAAAAAGTGCCTTGGGTTCTTTTACTTCCTCCTAGACACCCACCAGGACAGCACCAAAGACAGGCAGAAAGGGCCTCGGTTTAACATCTCACCTGAGAGACAGTACACTCCCTCAGTGCAGCACTCCCCCAGTACTGCACTTAGGTGTCAGCGTTTATGATATGAGCCCAACCCATCTTGCCCAGAAGTGGATGTGTGCTACCAGCTAAGCCATGTTGACACCATAGAGGAGTTATATGTAGGATAAGGTAGCCCAGTGTGACCTTTTTATTTATTTTTATTTAAAAGTTAAGGGGTTTACAGGATATGTTCCATGAGTATAAAACTCGTTTACAGAATGTTCCAAGTCAGGATAAAACAATACTTGACAAAATTTATAAACTTACGTAACACAGAAACACTTATACAATATCAGAAGATAAAATACAACAAATAGACAAAATTGAATTGCTCATGAAAAACAGTTACAGATAGACCGTTCCAAAAGAAGCATTTTCTTAAGATTTTGTTTAAAAGAAAACAGTGTCCAAGAATTATGTAACTCAGGGGGCAGCTTATTCCAGGAAAGAGGCGCATCAAATGAAAAACAATTTTTTCCAAAATGAGTTTGATATCTGGGTAGAAGTAAACCTTGCTTGAGGACTTCTCCAAGGTTATGACTATGAATGGAAAATTGCAATCTGTCCAAAAGATAAGCTGGAGTTTGATGATTTACTGTTTCGTGCTGCTTTTGATTACTGAAGAGGCAGGCCTTGGCAGACCCCATTTTACAAAAGATTTATGAAATGGGTAATGCAAATCCTTTATTGTGATTACTGCAGCATAACTATAAAGTCCAGTTAAAAAGGCCTTTTTTTTAAACTTTTGGGCATTTTCAACCATGTATTGCAGGGTGTACAGTAAGCAATAATCCACAACAGGGTGTGCAGTAACACAGATTTTACCTCATACTTCAGGTGGGTTGTGAAGCACGAGACATAGACAAATGCTTTCAGCTACCTGGGAAGTGTGGTAAAATTTGTCTTACTAAACACTCTAAAATGGAATATTGCACTTATAAAATGGCTCATTAAGGCCAAAAAGTTTCTGAAAGAGACATTTTGAATTTGACTGAGAGCCAGATGTGTGGTAAGGTAGATCTTACCAC
The DNA here is from genome assembly GCA_016271365.2 of Neoceratodus forsteri. Lineage (NCBI taxonomy): Eukaryota > Metazoa > Chordata > Ceratodontiformes > Ceratodontidae > Neoceratodus > Neoceratodus forsteri. The sequence continues at coordinate 442,926,791 of CM057453.1, forward strand.
ATGGTCACATGACGTAGATTAGACATTCACATTCTTTCTTTTCTCTCTTGTTTTATAAAATGTATTTGCGTCCTTCTCAGGGATCTGGTAACATCACAATCTATTATAACAGATTATGTGTGGATTGTAGATGTCACCAGAACACTGAGATTGTATGATGGTCAGAGCACCCTGCAGTCCCCAGTAGCTCTCTCTCTCTCTCTCTCTTAGGCCTTTGCCACTGAGACCATCTGGACCAGCATTGCAGCCATCAAGGTCCTCTCTTTAGCAAGAATGCAAACTCCATTGATAACCTTTTTCTGCCACCTTCTACCCTTTAGACTCCCCGTAGTGAGGGTCTCTTTTTTGGGTAGGACACACTCTATTCTCTGTCAGAGGTTTACTATGTACCCCTTTATCCAGGTACCGTTCCCTCACAGAAGCAGTCACAGACAACCAGTTAATCCAGTTTCTGGAAAAACAACTAATTTACTTCTAAACACTGGCTGGTTGTCCAAATACAGAAGTAATATTCAAGTATTTACACTACACATAGTCAAACAGTACATATGCAGTATTACAAAAGGAAGCTTGTTTGGTGCTGTTCTAGTTTTATGGGGCCTTATTATATGGAAAAGACAGACTAACTGAAGCGGCATGGGTTTTCTACTGCATTCTTTAAACCACTGTGGAAGTGGAATTGCTGTATGTATTCATTGACTGCCTCCTTGTATGGTCAATTCTTTTTTCTTTATGGAGATGTTGTACTACTCATAAATTGAAATTTCAATAAAGTATATTAATTTGAAAAAAACCAAAGGAAGCTTGCACTCTTGTGCAGGTAAACACTTCTATCTTCCCAACCAGTTGCAAGGACTTCTTACCTTACTGTCCTGACTACTCTTTGTTACTTTATGTCCGTCTCTCTATAGACACACAGTCTGGCTCTCTCTCCTTTGGTACAACTCATACAGAAGCCCCTGTGAAAGACAGGGAGCCAAGCTGAGCTAGAGCATTTATGCCCTCTCCCTCTCTCACTCCCTCTGGCGCCTTAGTTGAGCAAGGCTGTGACGTCAGTTCACTGTTTCCAAATTCATCCAGTTATTGACTGAAGCCAATTTACTCTTGGAATTTGGGTGATCCCTACCTTAAAATATTATCCATCCCCTGGGTCTCAGGAACCCAACTTCCTTTAGAAGATTATTTAGCATCTGAAAGAATGTGGCTGGTCTCCATTGAGACTGGGTGTCCCCAAGCCTTTGTTCACTTGCGATCCCATACCGATTTCAGGAAGCCTTCACAGTGAAGGTTTAATCACCTGCTCAGATTGCTGAAATCTTCAAAACAGGCCATTTTAATTTTTTTGTCCCAGCTGATTATTACATCCTGTCTGGTACCCCCCCATATCTCTCTTGCCCCAAGAAGACAAGTACGCCAACACTTGGAGTAAATGGCCGCAGCCATGTGTTTATTGAAATACATGCAATGATCTTGAGCATGGGCACTGCTGGAAGGATGTGCCCTTAACTCCTGGGGGAGGTCATATGGCCAAGGCTCCCTCCAGCATCACCCACTGTCCTTGCAGTATCACCCGATGAGGCTGGACCACGCCCCCCACCTGGGTCATAATCTAGCTGTCCCCTGGCCTCATGCTGACCAGGGACAATGAGTCCTTTGGGAGAATTGGGCTCATCCCCCATGTTCCCTTGATACCTTTGGTCTGCACTGCTCCCAAGCTGCCTTACATGGCTGCGACAGTTCTGTTTGGAAATAACAACCTATTTCCAGTACAATATTACCAATGCCTACATGGACTAAATGATTTAACATCCCTTTGGAGGAGGCAAAAAACCCAGAAAACCCTAATGTTAAATAGGAATGTAACCCCCAGGGGGCGCTACCCTTAGGGCTACTACCCCTGCCTGCCTCCACAGAGACCGGGTGAGGGGCCCAGATCTGTTGGTGGGTGCCTCCACCCAGAGGTCGGGGTTAATATTGTCGAGATTTCCTCGGTCACAGCCCTCTGGGTTACTGCAACCCCCCTTTTTCCCCGCTAGTGGCTCACACTGGGTACCTACAAGGCTTTTCACCAATACACTTGCCCCCCCCTGGGTAGTATCTCTCAGCTCACTCCAGGGACCCCCTGTGAAATAAGATACAGTTATATCACAGTCACTATACAGCAGTTCAACAGGGATGCACAACCAGCCAGGGTGTGGCTGCAACACACAAATCTGATTTATTAAGGGGGTAACAAGGATGGGGGAATCAGGCTAATGGTTTATCATCATATTTAATTACCTAGAGCTCTGTGCACAGGCCTATCCCTACGAGTCACTGTCCCTGGGTACCCAAGCCCTAATGGCTAGTCCAAACGTGGCAGCTGGTTGGGGCCCTTAACACAGATAGACGCTGTAATCCTGAGCAAGTCAGCAGGGAAAGAAAGTTTGTTTAGGCAGTCAAAAGTACAGCAATACGATTGGAAAAACACTGATCGCACACTTAACAGGGAGCTACCCTGATTTAGTACTCACAACCTCCAGCCAGTCCCGGTTCTTCCAACACTGGCAGGGCTGAGCCTGAACTTCACAAGTCTCTGTACACATTTATATGGTTATCTCAATCCAGGCAGAATCCCTCACTGGCAGCAGGATTAACTTGAACTCACAAGTCTCTGTACACATTTATATGGTTATCGCAATCCAGGCAGAATCCCTCACTGGCGGCAGGATTAACTTGAACTCACAAGTCTCTTTACACATTTATATGGTTATCGCAATCCAGGCAGAATCCCTCACTGGCGGCAGGATTAACTTGAACTCACAAGTCTCCTTACACATTTATATAGTTATCGACACAGCAAAAATCCTTTAATTGCAGCAGGACTAACTTGAGCTACTTACACATGTATATGGTAAACAGCAATAGCAGAAGTCCTTTAATTGCAGCAGGACTAACTTGAGCTACTCTCACATTTATATGGTAAACAGCAATAGCAGAAGTCCTTTAAAGGGGCACTGTCAGCTTTGCCCCTCGGTTTTGCCTCAATTTGAAATAATGATTTCACAAGCACATACCCCTACCAATGTGAGAGTAAAATGCAGCTACATAAGCAAAAAACTCAACCGGTTACCTGTTTTAGTAAAAAAGCATTACTTCAGATAAATTTGACTGAAACAAACCCGCCCACGGAAGAAGATTCCATACCAGGAGCGTGCATGTAGTGGTAGCGGTGCCAAAGTCACATTTTATGGTCCCCATTAGAACAACTACATCATTTAGTAGAACTCCGTAATACAAAGTGCTGCTGGTATTTAAAACTTAAACCCGAGCACTGGTTCAGCAAAAAAACACTTTCAAACTGTGGCACCGAAATCCCGGGCATGCGCAATAGCAGCGGGGAGTAAAGATCTCGCGCATGCGCAGAGCGTGCTGCTATTGCGCTCAGCACTGGTTCAGCAAACACTTTCAAACTGTGCACAGAAACTTCGCGATAGCCAGCAGCGGAGGAAAAGATCCGCGACGCGCAAGAACGCTGCTAATATGCGCATGCGGGATTTCGTGCTACAGTTTGAAAGTGTTTGCTGCTGAACCGGTGCTCGGTTTAAGTTTTAAATACCAGCAGCACTTTGTATTACGGAGTTCTACTAAATGATCTATTTGTTCTAATGGGGACCATAAAAATGCACTTGGCACCACGCTACCGATTATATGCGTTGCCTCATGTAATCTTCTTCCGTGGGATGGTTTGCTTTTTAAATAAATTATCTGAAGTAATGCTTTTTTATGAAAACAGGTAACCAGTTGAGTTTTTTTGCTTATGTAGCTGCATTTTACTCTCATATTGGTAGGGGTATGTGCTTGTGAAATCATTATTTCAAATTGAGGCAAAACCGAGGGGCAAAGCTGACAGTGCCCCTTTAATTGCAGCAGGACTAACTTGAGCTACTCACACATTTATATGGTAAACAGCAATAGCAGAAGGGTACCACACCAGGCAGCTGCTCCCAGGCTCTTCAGCTTTCACAGTCACTCCAGCTCTGCAATGGCAGCTTTTTTTACTCCTCCCGCGGACCGAGTGCAATTCAGCAATGTTCTCCAGTCCTACTACAGGTCGAACCTGGTTGGTAGCTGTACAGAGCACAGCCTCCTCTGACCGCCCATCAACGGATTTCAAGATGAACTCCTCGCAGGAAAAACGGCCGACTTAGGCCTTCACGCACTTCTCGCGCGAACACTTCCCAGCGCAGAAGCACACAGCTCCTCACTCCTCACTAGCCACAACGATTCTGAAACTGGCAACACCCAGCACTCCTCTTAGTTCGGGCGCAACCCGTTGTCATTGGCTGGCCGAACCTGCCAGTCACTTCTCACGGCTCCCATTAGTGCAGAACGAGCGCCATAGTCCATAATGCCTTGTTCCCTCTAAACAGCTCCTCTATTGGTCAGTTAATTCTGTGGGATTCCAAAGTACTGATTGGTCCAATTTTACAGTTCGGGACCAAAATGGAGGAGGCAATCAAAACCCTCTGTGCTGCAAAGCAAAGCAGGTTAGAACAACTACTGTATCATTATTTTTACAGCTTATTTTAAGCAACCACCTACATCCTTTATCAGGACTCCCCCTGCACTATTAGCGATGGCAGAATGGAGCGCTCACTTGGCAGCACGGGCGGGAATAACAACACTAACCCCTTCCCATTTTAACGGATTTCGACTGCAAAAGGCAGCCCTTAAAGGGACAGTTTCACGGAGGCCTTAAAAGCACTCAACGGACCTCTCATCTCTGGCGCTTTATGCCGACTACCAACCAGGCAGTGAAAACATTAGGAACCCCTGTTGCAAGGGGTTACACCTCCTGGTTTGGAAAAGCTTGGCATCCGCGCCAAGTAATCACCCTTGAGGCAGAGTAGGTGAACATCCCTAGTAACACCATATCACATTTTACCTACATACATAAATATTAGATCTACAATGCACTATAGTGTATACACATCATACATATAACATCTTACACTCTCTTAAATCAGGTCATAGGGCCCTACCTGAACCCCGGACTGAGGGACTCCTCTTGGTTAGCTACTAACGGTCCCCCGACAAGGGCACCACACTTGAAAGGCTGTACTAAGTCTGGAGTTATCCCTCAAGGCTAACTTAGGTAAAGACCTTGGGGACACATACACCCCTTTGTGGACCACATTTAAGGGCAGGTCCACTGGCTGACCTAAAGATTCATAGCTTAACTTTATTACGGGTCGAATTTGTCGGCCGGATCATCTAGGAGTCTCAGGGATTCTGAACCAGGCCCTGACTCCACTCCAATGTCAGAGACATTAGCAACAGGGATCCTTCAAGGATCAGGCTCATACTCATAATACTATCAGGGCTTGACCTTCTATCCCTGAACCTCACCCCACTGGGCTCATCTAGGGGCTGTCCAGTTACTAAAGGGGAACCATCAGGGCATTCAAGATACTCTTCCGGTTCTGGCATATCACGGACTTGTTCCCCCACTTCACTCTCTTCTTCTGAAAAGTCAGATAACTCAGCTAGGCCAGACAGTTCAGTCAAGCCTAAGGACTCAGCCCCTTGAGTTTACCTGCTACCCCATTCATCTTCTGGCGGCAATTCCTCCGGGGACAAAGTAGGGGGCTCAATCAACACAGATGGGCTAGCTTCAGTTCCTGAGTTAAGGAGGGGATTGCCCCGAAACAATTGGCTTAGTTCATAAGAGGGATAGTATTCAACATCATCTTCGCTGTCTTCTGACACTGACTGTGGACCATCTCCTTCGGGGGGTGGACAAGGCTCCCTTGGTGGACTTGTTGAAAGCTCCATGGGCTTGGTTCCTCTCTTAGGAACAGATCTAGTCACGGGCCTGGAAGGAGGGGTAGAGGAAGGTTCAGCTTCAATCAAGATCTGCCCAATTGGCAGCAGATGATTTCTGTGTATGGTTTTCACATCTTTTGAATTGTTTTCAGGCCGCACTTTATACACAGGTAGGTCTGCCAGCTGTCCCACAACAATATGAGGGAGGTGATGCCATCGGTCGGCAATTTTATGTTTACCATGCAGTCCTAGATTTCTCAACAACACTCTATCCCCTTTTCTCAACTCTACTGTTTTCACTTTTCTGTCATATCTCTCCTTGTTAGCCAGATTTCGTTTAGCAGCCATGGTCTGGGCCAGCTGGTAGGCATGATCTAACTGGCCTTTAATTTCTGTACATACTGTAGATGGTTTTCTGCTCACACCCCATCAGGGGAAACCCCAAACACACATCCACTGGCAATCTAGCCTCTCTTCCAAACATCAGTCGATAGGAGAGAACCCTGTGGCATCACTTTTGTACAATTGTAGGCGGTACTAGAGTGCTAATCTGTTGACTCCATCTCGATTTATCTTTTGATTGTAAAGTGCCCAGCATGTCAAGCAATGTACGATTGAACCTTTCAGGCTGAGGGTCTCCCTGGGGTGGTAGGGGTGGTTCGTGATTTGCTGTACCTCCACAAAGACAGCATCTCCTTAATCAAGCCGACTTTCAAAGTCCCTTCCTGGTTGGAATGAACTGCATGAGCCCCATAGTGACTTAAAAATTCTCAACACGTATCTTAGCCACTGTAGTTACTTTCTGATCCTTGGTCAGGAAAGCCTGTGCATACTGGTAAATGATCAGTGACCACTAATATGTTGCTAACACTTCTCAGATCAGGCTCTAAACTCAGGAAATCAATACAGACCAGTTCCATAGGAGCACTAGTAGTAATGTTGACCAAGGAGCAGCTCTCTGAGGTAACGCTTTCCTCTGCAAACAACCACCACAGGTCTTGACATACTGTTCCACGTCCAGACTCATCTTTGGCCAATAGAATTGAGCCTCGTACTCAAATCAAGTGTTCAATCTATGCCCAGGTGCCCCATCTGATTATGCAATGACCTTAGAACTAGTTCTCTGAAAGCTGAGGCAGCACCAGTTGTTGTCGTGCACCCGCCTTCCTTACTCACAGTCTCTATATAGTAGTTGGTTGATCAGCTTTAATTTGGGCCCTTCTTTATACAACAAGGTAGTCCGCAAGTCGGTGGAACGAGTTTGATACATCCTTCCAGCCCGCAAAACCTCTATGGCCGCTCTTATCATAGGGTCACAGGATTGAGCCTGTTGGAGATCATCATTGTTGAGTTGAGGCAGAGAGCTGGTGTCCAATGCAGAGAAATGGCAGTAGGCGGCAGGTATACAGTTCTCCGGCGGCCCCAAACAATCTACTACACAGTCCACCATGTCCGGAGACACCTGTTCTTCTTTATCAAATTTCTGGCACAGGGCTCTTATGTCAGGCTCAGACAACCGGACCCATTCAGTCTGGGACGCAGGCCTCCAAGAAAGAGCATCCGCATCTATATGGTTTAAGCCCACCCGGTATTCTACAGCGTAATCGTAGGTGGCCAAGGCAGAGAACCACCTATGCCCAGTGGCATCCAATTTGGCTGAGGTTTGTACATAGGTCAGAGGATTGTTATCAGTCTTTACTAATATCTTGGCACCATACAAATAGTCATGGAACTGATCAACAATGGCACACTTCAGAGCCAGAAACTCTAATTTGTGCACGGGGTAATTCTTCTCTGACGGCGTCAGACTTCTACTTTCAAACGCTACAGGTCTCAGCCCATTCGAGTGCTCCTGATATAATACAGCCCCCAATCCTTACAGACTGGCATCAGTATGAAGAGTGTAAGGTTTGGCTGGGTCAGCATAGGCCAACACGGGTGCGTGGGTAAGTTGATATATGATGTCATAGAAAGCTTCCTCACACTCAGCAGTCCATCGATCCCCGAACATATCTTTGGGCCGAAAATACTTCTTTTCTAAGTCAGTGTGCACACCCTTCTTATATTTTTGTGAGAGAGGATACCCTGGGTGAGATTAAGGAGAGGGCTAATCACCTGGAATAGTCTCTGACAAACCGCTTATAGTAGCCACAAAACCCCAGGAATTGTTGCAGCTCTCTCACATTTCTAGGTTGAGGCTAGTGGTCAATGCCTCCACCTTGCTAGATCAGTCTCTATGCCCTCAGTGGACACTATGTGGCCCATATTTCACAGAAGTCTGAAGAATTGACACTTGTCGATAGACAACTTGAGGCCAAATCTCCAATCGATCCAGGACTTTGAATAATCGTTGCTCATGTTCTTCCAAGGATCGCCAAACACTATGATGTCATCTAGATAGACCAAACATCGAGAGATTCATGTCCCCACCACCCGCTCCATCAAGCGCTGAAAAGTGGCTGGGGACCCAAATTCCTTGAGGCATCCGAATAAATTCATAGAAACCTAACGGGCAAATGAAAGCAGTCTTCTCCGATCGCCTGGGGCCATCGGGATCTGGTAGTATCCACTCCGAAGATCCAATACAGAGAATCACTTACTACCATTCAGACAATCCAAGTGCCTTGTATGCATGGTATGGTATATTGATCCGGAATGGTCCGCCTATTCAAAGTACGATAGTCCACACACATCCAAACTGCCCCATTTTTCTTCCTTACTACTACAATGGGGGAAGCATAGGGGCTTCTAGACTCTTGGATTACACCAGCAGCCAACATTTCTTGCAAATATCACCGTACATCACCTATGTCAGCGGGAGCCAGATGTCGGGATATCTCTCGGAAAGGTCTTTCGTTGTGCAATCGAATGTGATGCTCAGCCCCTTGTACACATCCTACATCCCACTCTTTCAGGAGAAACCTGTTCCTCTCGCAAGCCTCTCACTGACCCTGTACTTTCCACCAGTTGGCAGCGGGAGTCACCAAAGTCAAACAGATCAGGAGCAACTCTATCACCTGTCCGGGAACTCTTTTATTTGGTAGGACAGCAGTATCCGCATAATGGACGCCAGCCAGGTACACCCTCTTTTATTCGAATCTCTTTATCAGACACATTGTGCACTTGAACCATCACCCTTTAACGTAGGCATGGGCCCTGGCCGGCAGAATGCTGGGTTTGAGCAACAACCCCCAGGTAGTTCTCCTCCATAGGCGCATCCAACATCAACAAATTATTCTGACATCTGTCTTTAATCGCACTCTCCATGCAGAACACACTGTGCATTTGGGGCAAGCACTACAAGGGCCGGATCCTTCTTCCATACCACTCCCACAGGGCTCTTCAGGTGCTCCTCCGGGCCTACCCTTCTTCTGAGTGGCCCTGGACTGCTTGAATTACAGCAGGTGCACCAAAACTCGCCCAGTCTGAAATGCTCACTTTCTGAACACAACTGGGCCAACGTCCAAATTCGCATGATTCGCTCCAATCAACAGGGGCACTCCATCATACAGTCCAGTGGGTGGGCAGACCAAGACCAAGGTTTCCACTTGCTCATCTGTTCCATTCAGTTGCAGGGAAAGATAACCATACACGGATGTACCTCAATACGGATAAGCCTTGTCGCCAACCCCCATACATGTAGACCAGTTAGAGGCTGCAGGGCACTTTGATAAGTGTGCTTGGTACCAGTCCTGAAACATGATGGTCACCTGGGAGCCTACTGTCCAATACAGCTCTAGTGGGAATTCCATTCACCTGCACCCGGGTCTCCATAGACGGCCCGACCACATCAGACCAGTTGGGGGTAGCAACATTGTTAGCCCGGCGGGCATGGGCCTGAGTCACACAACTTTTCTTGGGGGCCCGAGACTGGGTCTGGCGGTATCGAGCGATCAGTCTGCTGTTAACTTTCCTTAAATTCTCCGGCCTCTGGCAGTCAGGCTGGAAATGCCCATCTTCCCCACAGTGATAACAAAACGTAGGGGTCCGGGGATCACTATTCTGAGGGGGGCCTTGAGGGGAGGGAGGAAGCTCTCTAGGGCTAGGGTTCAGGGCTCTACATAACTCAGGGGCCTCGAGCCGAGTAGGATACACAGTAGACTGCTTTAAGTCCCTCACCAATTCTCGTAAATTCCTGATCTCAGCCCTCAACTCACCCTCCACATAGGGGTCAGAGGAAACAACCTGCATCCCCACCGTACCTGGGAAATCTGGAGACCCTTCTGACCCTCAAGGTGAGCCAGTCTCCTCAGGAGTATTAGATTCAGGGCTCCCACTAGGGTTCACTGCCCCCACACAGGGTTCCCACCCCTCTTCATCAGTTTCCATTTCTCGAATTTCCCTCATCAATTGACAATATTCAGGCGGGGTGGCCCGACGATCATGCAGCTTAAGTTTTAATAGAGTTACACTAGAGAATCTGGCAGACTTTAAAATATGTTCTAGCAGAACCTGATTAAGGGCTGCAGCAGTTAGTCCCCCTTTTCTACAAGCCTTCTGCAATGCCCGCTCGACTCTAGTAACAAAAACTGACAATTTTTCATTTTTCCACTGCTTAGCAGACCTGAATTTCCATAATAAATCTTCACCAGTCTCCGTACTCCCAAAAACCCCTTCTAAAGCAGAGAGATACTCCGCAGCAGTGGCTTCCGGATGAGTGGCCCAAAAGAATCTAATGGCTTCTAAGGCAGGACCCTGCAAACTCTCCATCAGCCTCTTCCTTTTCTCCCCCTCGGAGCATTGCCACTCCTGGACTAGCAAGTGACATAGTCCATCCACGCCCAGGTCATCCTCCCTGGGAGGCACTGGTACCATGCCAGAAAAAGCTTTAACTTACGGTAGGAATCAAGCTGTATGGATGGGACTGCCAAGGGCAAAGAAGCCAGCATGGAGCTTTTGGGCGGGCCAGGGGAGGCGCCCGGAGAATCCCGAGGGGTAGTATCACTGGACAGATCCAAAGCTTGTAGCAACTCCTGGGTAGTCCTCCCGTCCACAGCTAACAATTTAAGCAGTTTATCTTTAAAGCTGTTCATTTGAGGAGACCCCCCAGGAGTGACTGACCCACTTCGGAAATGGATTAGCCTCCACTCCTGGGACGCACTCTCCAGGTAAAGTACAGGAGGTACCTTCTCAGGGTCGATGGTCACACTGCATAGGAGTAGCACCTGCAATGTCTGGTCAAGCAAATCAGCATACGCCTTTCACTTCAACCTTACCCAAACACTTTACTGGTTTCTGCAACAGAGACAATATCAGCAGCCGAGGTACCCAAAGGCACATCTAATCAATAATACAATCTTTTGGGAATCTAGCTCTTCTGCTTCATCCCAACCCATTAGTTTGTGTACCATGGTTTTGATGGGTCCCAGCTTAATCTTTTCCAACATATCCCCTTCCATTTTTTCCATCTTTGGGGTATCTCCTCACTGAGCCACTAGGGGATGTTAATCCCAGCGGTGCCTCCAATTTGTAACCCCCAGAGGGCGCTACCCTTAGGGCTACTACCCCTGCCTGCCTCCACAGAGACCGGGTGAGGGTCCCAGATCCATTGGCGGGTGCCTCCACCCAGAGGTCGGGGTTAATATTGTCGAGATTGCCTCGGTCACAGCCCTCTGGGTTACTGCAACCCCCCTTTTTCCCTGCTAGTGGCTCACACTGGGTACCTACAAGGCTTTTCACCAATACACTTACCCCCCGGGCAGTATCTCTCAGCTCACTCCAGGGACTCCCTGTGAAATAAGATACAGTTATATCACAGTCACTATACAGCAGTTCAACAGGGATATACAAACCAGCCAGGGTATAGTTGCAACACACAAATCTGATTTATTAAGGGGGGGATAACAAGGATGGGGGGAATCAGGCTAATTGGTTTATCATCATACTTAATTACCTAGAGCTCTGTGCACAGGCCTATCCCTACGAGTCACTGTCCCTTGGTACCCAAGCCCTAATGGCTAGTCCAAACGTGGCAGCTGGTTGGGGCCCTTAACACAGATAGACGCTGTAATCCTGAGCAAGTCAGCAGGGAAAGAAAGTTCGTTTAGGCAGTCAAAAGTACAGCAATACGATTGGAAAACACTGATCGCACACTTAACAGGGAGCTACCCTGATTTAGTACTCACAACCTCCAGCCAGTCCCGGTTCTTCCAACACTAGCAGGGCTGAGCCTGAACTTCACAAGTCTCTGTACACATTTATATGGTTATCTCAATCCAGGCAGAATTCCTCACTGGCAGCAGGATTAACTTGAACTCACAAGTCTCTTTACACAGTTATATGGTTATCGCAATCCAGGCAGAATCCCTCACTGGCAGCAGGATTAACTTGAACTCACAAGTCTCTCTACACATTTATATGGTTATCGCAGTCCAGGCAGAATCCCTCACTGGCAGCAGGATTAACTTGAACTCACAAGTCTCTTTACACATTTATATGGTTATCGCCCCAGCAAAAATCCTTTAATTGCAGCAGGACTAACTTGAGCTACTCACACATGTATATGGTAAACAGCAATAGCAGAAGTCCTTTAATTGCAGCAGGACTAACTTGAGCTACTCTCACATTTATATGGTAAACAGCAATAGCAGAAGTCCTTTAATTGCAGCAGGACTAACTTGAGCTACTCACACATTTATATGGTAAACAGCAATAGCAGAAGGGTACCACACCAGGCAGCTGCTCCCAGGCTCTTCAGCTTTCACAGTCACTCCAGCTCTGCAATGGCAGCTTTTTTACTCCTCCCGCGGACCGAGCGCAATTCAGCAATGTTCTCCAGTCCTACTACAGGTCGAGCCTGGTGGGTAGCTGTACAGAGCACAGCCTCCTCTGACCGCCCATCGACGGATTTCAAGACGAACTCCTCGCAGGAAAAACGGCTGACTTAGGCCTTCACGCGCTTCCCGCGCGAACACTTCCTCAGCGCAGAAGCACACAGCTCCTCACTCCTCACTAGCCACAACGATTCTGAAACTGGCAACACCCAGCACTCCTCTTAGTTCGGGCGCGACCCTTGTCATTGGCTGGCCGAACCTGTCAGTCACTTCTCACGGCTCCCATTAGTGCAGAACGAGCGCCATAGTCCATAATGCCTTGTTTCTCTAAACAGCTCCTCTATTGGAGTCAATTCTGTGGATTCCAAGTACTGATTGGTCCACTTTCACAGTTCGGGACCAAAATGGAGGAGGTAATCAAAACCTCTGGCTGCTAAAAGCAAAGCAGGTTAGAACAACTACCTTATCATTATTTTTACAGCTTATTTTAAGCAACCACCTACATCCTTTATCAGGACTCCCCCTGCACTATTAGCGATGGCAGAATGGAGCGCTCACTTGGCAGCACGGGCGGGAGTCAAGCATAACAACACTCGAACCCCTTCCCATTTTAATGGATTTCAACTGCAAAAGGCAACCCTTAAAGGGACAGCTCACGGAGGCCTTAAAAAGCACTCAACGGACCCCCATTCCGGCGGCTTTATGCCGACTACCAACCAGGCATAGGGCACATTAGGAACCCCCGTTTGCAAGGGGGTTACAGAAAAAACCAGGAAAAGTCACTCCCCAACCCCTATTGCAGTCACTCATAATGGGCCAAAAGGGACCTTACCTCCCTGACCCCTTACCCTACTTTTACGAGGGTAGGCAGGTAGGGCTGCACTGGAAGGAGGAGAGAGAGGGCGAACTGCTACGTGAACAGGACTAAATATCTCCCTTGTCTCCTCCTACTAGCTATGCCATCCCTCCCTAAGGGCGGCCTGTTGGGGACCTCCTCCTGGGCATTGCCAGGCCCTATGTTCATCCCATGGAGGCAGTACTCCCTATCCTAACCAGGTCCAGGGAAGGAGGGGGGCCCCAGGCAAATGGCCAGCTGCTTCAACAGGCTGGCAGCCTCTCTATTGCCTGGTACCCCCCCCATATCTTCCTTTCCCCAAGAAGACATGTACACCAACACTTGGAGGAAATGGATGCAGCCATGTGTTTATTGAAATACATATGTAACCCCTAGATGGCGCTATCCCAGGGGCTACTACCCCTGCCTGATTTGCCACTAACAGGTTGAGGGGCCTGGATCCAATGGCGGGTGCCTCCACCCAGAGGTCAGGGTTTGCAATAGTTAAACTAACTTGGTCACAGCCCTCTGGGACACTGCAACCCCCCTTTCTTCCCACTAGTGGCCCACAATATATATGAATTACCTTCACAGTATACACTTACCCCCAGGTCTGGTTCCGCACTGGGACCTCCTGTGAAATGAGATACAGTGCAACAATCACAGTACAGTACTTTAACATAGACAAATACCTCAGGCAGTATAACTTTGCTGAAACAAGCAGCCTGATTTATTTAGGGATATAACAAGGACAGGGGAAATCAGGTTAATTAGCTTATCACTCTAATAATTCATTTATGGCTCTGTGCACAGGCCTATCCCTATCAGTTACTGTCCCTGGGTACCCAAGCCCTAGTGGCTAGTCCAAACCGTGGCAGCTGGTAGGGGCCCTTTCACAGAGAAAAGGAGAATTAAACAGTCAGCAGTACAGTAATTCCATTTGGATTTAATGTGGCATTCAACAGGAGCAACCCTGAATTAGTACTCACGACCTCCAAATAAGATAGGGTCCTTCAATGTCAGCAGGGCTCACTTGAGGTACACAAACCTCTTCACACATCCATATAAAAGAAAGTACTATACCAGGCAGGCTGCATCTGTATCCCGATCGCAATTACTGCACAATACCGGGAGAACACACAGCAGATTCAGTTCCTGACAGACCGAGTGCAATTTTCAGCAATTCTTCCAGTCTTCTACAGGGTGAGCCTGGTTTCTACCTTCAGAGATCCTTTGATTCTTTTTTCACAGGACGGATTCAGTCCTAACAAGCTGTTACACAAGCTGCAGACCGGAACTCTGGGCCTTACACACGTTTTTTGACTAAAACTGCACACTGAAAAAGCACAGGGCTCCTTCCTTCTTCACTGCCAAAGCTCAACTGAACTCCAACCGACAAAAACCGGGCACTTCCTTTGAGTTCCTCCCAGTTCTTGACTGGATTGGCTGTCACTCACAATAGACTGCTGCTGTTGGTCCAAAAAGGCACTGAAGTCTAAACTACATCTCCCAGAGTCACTGCCCATACAATCCTCTTGTGGCTGGCTCAGATTATGAGTCCAAGTTCTGATTCGTCCAAGGCACCATTTTAGAGCTAGCTACCCTACACTGATTGGTCCAGTTCAGCAGTTCAAAACTAGAATGGGAACTAGCAGACACAGTTCTGACTGCAAAGAAAGCAGGTTAGACAAACTGTAATTTCATTATTACTCTAAATAATTTCTGGTAAACAGTTACATCTTTCAGATAGGTTTCCTTTGCACCCTAGTGACTGCAAAATTAAGTGAATTGGCAGCAGCTCGAGTGGTACTCAGAGAAGCACACAGTCCCCCCATAAAACTAATTATGTCTGCAAGCAGACAGCTCTTAAAGAGACAGTACCAGAGGCTCTAAAAACACTCACTGATAAATGGCTTAAATGCCAACACCATTCAGGCTTGGAGCATTCAAGCAAGCCCTGGAAGTCTTTTGGGAACCCCCATTTGCAGGGGTTACACCCTTCCTGGTTTGGGAAAGCTTGACGTCCGCGTCAAGCAAGTTTCATAAGTTTCAACTGCAACCATATACATTTGCATTAGGCCGCACATGTAATCATCAGTCAATATATCATTTTACCAAGAACACATTTCTGAAACATTGCAGTACGCCACTTTACACAGTATTACATACACATTGTACCATAACTCAAGTTATTACCTCTTGTACATGAAACCTGAAGAGGGGCCCTTCCTATCAGTTACCTTGGGGCTGGATGGGGCAAGGCACCATACTTAGAGGGCAACACAAGTAACTTGGAGTTAGCACTGATGCTCAGTTTGGGCAGTGAGCTCTGGGACACATACACTCCTTTATGGACAACATTGAGAGGCAACACAGGCCTCCCAAGGGAATCATAACTGAGGTGCACCACAGGCTTTACAGCTCGACCAGTCTTTCTAGGGGAACTGTTACAGTCTCTGCACTCTGAGCCTCATTTTCAGCATTGTCCTCACTTGTCAGGGGAGTCTCCATGGGGTAGAGAGGCTAGAACTTGGGGCACTTTCAGCTCCAGGAGTTACAGTTTCTGAGTCCACAACATTTGGCTCACATGGAGAGCTTTGGACACTGGCAGTGGACTGTCAGGGCACTCAAAATACTCTTCTTGTTCGGTGTATCACCAGTCTGCCCTAATCTATCATTTTCTCTCCCTGAAAGCTCAAACAGTTCAACCATGCACAATGATTCCATTTCATCTGATCTGATGCTTTGCACTTCACTTTCTGGGAGCATTGATCCAGGGATGAAGCTGGGGGCTTAAACAGTCCAGAAGGCCCAGCTTTGTCTCCAGTATTGACTAGGGATTGCCCCAAACAATTGACTCAGTTCAGAAGAAGGATAGTATTCAAAGTCACTCTCACTTTCTTCCGATATGGACTGACAGTCATGCTCAACTGGGACTTGTGGAGGGAACACTTTAACTTTGCTTCTGTAGGTGCAGACTTTCTTGATCTTTTCTTAGCAGCAGCTCTAGTCACTGGTCCAGAGGGGCATCTTCTAGGGCTCAGACTCAATTAAGATTTGTCCAATGGGCAGTAAATGATTTCTATGCATTGTTTTACATCTTTGAATTATTCTCAGGCCTTACTTTGTACACTGGCAGATCATCTAGTTTGCCCACTACAATGTGAGGGAGATGGTGCCATCTGTCAGCAATCTTGTGCTTGCCATGCAATCCCAGATTTCTTAGCAATACCCGATCTCCTCCGGAGTTCCTGTGCTTTCACCTTTTATCATACCTTTCTTTGTTGGCCAGATTTCTTTTGGCAGCCATGGTTTGAGCCAGTTGGTACGCATGAGTTAGCTGGGCCTTTAACTTTGCACATACTGTAAATAGTTGTCAGCCTGAACCCCATCAGAGAGACCCCAAAACACACATCTACTGGTAGTCGAGCTTCTCTTCCAAACATCAGGCGGTAGGGGAGAATCCAGTGGCATCACTTTGGTGCAGTTATAAGCATGTACCAGGGTGCTAATTTGTTGGCTCCATCTAGGCTTGTCCTTTGGTGCAGGGTGCCCAGCATATCTAGCAAAGTGCGGTTGAAACGCTCAGGCTGTGGGTCTCCTGGGGGTGGTAAGGAGTGGTTCTGGACTTCGACTCCCACAGAGAAAGCATCTCTTTGATCAGACGACTCTCAAAGTCTCCCTTGATCAGAATGGATTCTTTGTGGAGCCCCATAGTGAACAAAAGTTTTCTAAGTACTTTGGCCACAGTGGATGCTTTCTGGTCTTTGGTGGGAAAGCTTGGGCATATCTCGTGAAATGGTCAGTGACCACCAGCACATTACTGATATTTCTTTGATCTGACTCCAAACTTAGAAAATCAATACAGACCAGCTCCATGGGTGCACTGGTGGTGATGTTAACAAGGGGGCAGCCCTCTGGGGCAAAGCTTCTGTAAGCAGCGACTACAAGTTCAGAATGTGTTGCTCCACATCAGCCCCCATCTTAGGCCAATAGAATCTGGATCTCACCAAGTCAAGTGTTCTGTCTATACCAAGGTGCCCCATGTGGTTGTGCAAGGACCTCAGTACTGAGTCTCGAAAGGCAGTGGGCAGCACTAGTTGTTGTTTGTCTACTTGTCCCTCTGTCTACTGTTTCTCTGTATAACAGTTTATTGATCAGTTTCAACTTAGGACCTTCTTTGTATAACAGTGCAGTTCTCAAATCAGTGGCGTAATTTGGACACATCTTTTCCTGCATAGAGGGCTTCTAAAGCTGCTTTGATCATGGGATCGCGGATTGAGCCGGCAGATACTGTCATTGTCCAGCTGAGGCAGTGCACCAATGTCTATTGCAGAAAAGTGGCAATAAGCAGCAGGTATGCAATTCTCAGAGGCTCCCAAGCAATCCACCATGCAGTCCACTGCGTCCGTGGACATTTGTTCCTCCCTGTCAAACTTCCGCAGAGTGCCCGAATGTCAGGTTCTGCCAATCGGACCCAATCATTCTGGGGAACAGGCCTCGGGAGAGAGCATCAGCATCTATGTGGTTCAGACCTGCTCGTATTCGAGAGCATAGTCATATGTAGATAATGCAGAAAGCCACCTATGGCCAGTGGCATCCAACTTAGCTGAGGTCTGCACATAGGTCAAAGGATTATTGTCAGTTTTACTAGTATTTTAGCCCCATACAAGTACTCATGGAATTGGTCAACAATAGCCCACTTCAAAGCTAGGAACTCTAACTTATGTACAGGATAGTTCTTTTCGGATGGGGTCAGGCTTCTACTGGCAAAGGCCACTGGTCTCAGGCCATTCTCGTGTTTTGGTACAACACAGCCCCAACCCTTGCAAGCTAGCATCAGTGTGCAGGACGTAAGGTTTTCTTGGATCGGCATAGGCCAGGACTGGAGCATGGGTAAGTTGATATATGATCTCATGAAAAGCAGTCTCACAATCAGGAGTCAGCGGGCCCCAAATACTTCACTCGGATGAAAATACACTCTTTCAGTCTTGAGGGACGCTGACTTTTGGTATTTTTGTGGGTTGGGGGATACCCTTGAGTAAGGTTAAGTAAAGGGCGGATCACTCTTGAATAGTCCTTGATAAAGCGCCGATAATAACCACAGAATCCCAGGAATCTTTGCAGTTCTTTTAGATTTTTGGGCTGTGGCCAGGTGGTCAAGGCCTCAACTTTACTTGGTCGGTCTCTATTCCCTCGGTGGATACTATGTGTCCTACATACTTTACTGATGTTTGAAAAATTGACACTTATCAATGGACAGTTTAAGGCCAAAGTCCTCCAGTCGGTCCAATACCTTAAATAATCTGCTCTCATGTTCCTCCAGTGAGCTGCCAAACACAATAACATCATCTAGGTATACCAGGCACTCTAGTAAGTTCATGTCCCCCACTGCACGCTCCATCAATCGTTGAAAAGTGGCTGGGGCACCTGAAATCCCTTGAGGCATCCTCATGAATTCATAGAAGCCAAGCGGACAGATAAAGGCTGTCTTTTCACGGTCCTCTGGGGCCATCGGGATCTGATAGTACCCACTGCGGAGATCCAGCACAGAGAACCACTTGCTCCCGTTTAGGCAGTCAAAGCATCCTGAATGCGGGGCATTGTGTACTGATCGGATAGTCCGCGGTTTAAGGTGCGATAATCCACACACATCCTTACTGTTCCATTCTTTTCCTCACTACCACAATGGGGAAGCATAAGGGCTTCTGGATTCTTGTATTACACCAGCAGCTAACATCTCTTGCAGATGCCGTCTCACATCATCTATGTCAGCAGGTGCCAGGCGTCGAGACCTCTCAGAAATGGTCTTCCGTCATGCAGCCGGATATTGTGCTCAGCTCCTTGCACGCATCCCACATCCCATTCCTTTAAAGAAAACACCTGGTCTCTCTGGGCAAGCTTCTCACTGATCTTCACTTTCCATTCAGCTGGCAGCGGGAGTCGCGAAATCAAACAAGTCAGGCGTTACTCTGTCATTCTTCCTTGAACTCTTGCTGCTGGGTAGCACTGCAGTGTCTGCACAATGCACATTAGCCAGGATGCAACTTCTGTTTACTCGAATGTCTCTTTCAGACACATTATGAACTTGGACCATTACCCTTCTGGCATAAGCATGGGCTCTAGCGGGCAAAATACTAAGGCTTGACCAGCAGTCCCTCTGGCAATTTTCCATCGCCTGGTGCATCCAACATTAATATTTTATTCTTAACATCCTTTCTGATACGGACCTCTCCTGTAAGGTACACTGGGCATTTGGCGCCAGGATCAGAGACTCAGGATCCTTCTTCCATACAATTCGACCGTTCCTCTGGTTCTGTTTTTCAGCATCTCTCTGTGCCTCATAGGCCTTCTTAATTAAAGCCGAACTCTTAAAGCTCTACTAGTCTTTGACCCTGTTTTTCATAACACAACTGTGCCAGCCTTCCGAACATATGAGCATTTGTTCCAATCAACAAGGGACACCATCATACAGTCCAGTGGGGACACACTAAGGCTAGGGTCTCTACTTGTTCGGCCACTCCAGCCACGGAGGTGGGGAAAGACAGCCAAATTCGGATATACCCGGAATAGGGGTAGGCCTTCTCACTTAACCCCCATACATGCAGTCCTTCTAATGGTTGTAAGGGTACGTCTGACAAATGCTTCTGATACCAATCTTGGAACATAATTGTCACTTGGGAGCCACTGTCTAATATAGCTCTTGTAGACACTCCGTTCACCTTTACAGTGGTCTCCATGGAGGGACCCACTATTCTGGACCAGTCTGGAGAGGCGGTAGTGGGGGCCTGGGCAACTGACCTTGCCACAAAAGGACGTGAATTAGCATTTTGGTGCCCTCACTGGGATCATGTCGGCACCTCTTAACCACTGATTTCTTCTCCAAGCTCTCCTTGTAGCCTATATGCAACTTTGTCAGTGTCTTTTGGGGACTGGCATTCCCTTTCATGTGCCCATCTTTCCCACAATTATAGCAAAACATACTTTCTGGAGTTTGAGCTGGCCGAGGCGCCACACTGGGAGCCAGGGCGGGGTATTACTAACTGGAAACCTTGGTGCCATCTCTGTCTGGGCGTGATAAGCATTTGGAGACATCTCGTCAGTTTCTCCACTTCCATCGTCAAGGAATCGAGTTCGAGCTGTTATCAGCAGGAGATACATGGGTGGGTACCCCACCCCATAGCAGATGCAGTCGGATATAGGTCAGGGCCTGTGACTTGCAGGCGTGGCCTTCATAAAGGGACTGTTTTGAATTCGGATCTCTCTCAACAGTTCGCCCATTGTGACATATCTTTTCCTTGTCAGAGCACTCATTGACTGCCAACCTCTGCCCCTGAACTTCACTTGATGGGTCACCCTCAGTCACTCGGGTGTGCTTCGCAGCTATTGGTGCAGGTCCCTCCCGAGGTCGTCTTTTCTCAACTCCTCAATTTCTCATTAACTCATCATAGGAGGGTGGGGATTCCAGTCGATCTGCCAGGTGTAACTGAAGCAACAGCAGTTCTGAGAAGGGGCAGACTTAAGGATCCTGTCCAGCCTGGTTTGGTCCAGTTCAATCGCTGGCAAACTACCTTTCTGAGGCATTCTTGCAACAATTTTTCCAGCCGAGATACATACACAGACAACAACTCCCCTTGGTACTGTTGTGCATCTCTTACTCTCCACCATAGGTCCTCATCAGAATCTGGGCTCCCATACACATTCTCCAAGGCCTCAAGATAGGCCTGTGCAGTCGCTCAGGGTTACTGGCCCGTTTAGCACGGATGGTAGCCAGGGCAGGACCTCGGAGGCTCTCACTCAACCTCTTTCGCTTTCACCTTCCGAGCATTGCCATTCTAGCACTTGGGGCAACATAGTTCTATCCAGGTCTCCCAGTCATCCTCCCTTGGGGGTGGGAGGGTGCCAGAGAAGATCCTCAACCTTCGGTAAGAGTCGTGACTAATGGCAGGTGCAGAAATAGGAGTCTGCATTGGTTCAGCCACCATTACGGGCACTGGAGCAGGAGAGGGTGTTGGGGGAGGAACACTCCCAGGTGGCAAGAATAGTTTCTTCAAGTCCTCCACAGTTTTCCCTCTCCCAGCAACCATTCAGCAAATTTCTCCTCAAAAGTTTCAGATAGTGGTGGGGCTGATTCCCCGGTCTTTACTGTCCTTAGTTATCACTCCAAGCAGTGAGGGCTCCTCTGGGGTAATGGTCTGTGGCACTTTGGAGCTATCTATGGGATCCTTAAACTCTACTAGGGCCAGGAAAGTGTGGGTGAGCAGATTAGCATGCCGACCCCACCACCACAGGGTTTTGTAAACCTTCCACCTTGGAAAGTACTCCTGCACAGTGTCCGTATTGATACCCAGGGGATGTCCAGGATAAGCATAGCATTTGGGGGTCGATCTCCTCCCAGTACACCACTCCACCAGCCGGTGCACAGCCACTTCTGTCGGGTACCCATTTTTCTTAACAGTGGTTCGTAAACATGGCCACTAGAGGACACACAATCCCAGCGGTGAGCCTCCAAGATGTAACCCCTAGATGGCGCTATCCCAGGGGCTACTACCCCTGCCTGATTTGCCACTAACAGGTTGAGGGGCCTGGATCCAATGGCGGGTGCCTCCACCCAGAGGTCAGGGTTTGCAATAGTTAAACTAACTTGGTCACAGCCCTCTGGGACACTGCAACCCCTTTCTTCCCACTAGTGGCCCACACAATATATCAGAATTACCTTCACAGTATACACTTACCCCAGGTCTGGTTCCGGCACTGGGACCTCCTGTGAAATGAGATACAGTGCAACAATCACAGTACAGTACTTTAACATAGACAAATACCTCAGGCAGTATAACTTTGCTGAAACAAGCAGCTCTGATTTATTTAGGGGATATAACAAGGACAGGGGAAATCAGGTTAATTAGCTTATCACTACTAATAATCTATTTATGGCTCTGTGCACAGGCTCTATCCCTATCAGTTACTGTCCCTGGGTACCCAAGCCCTAGTGGCTAGTCCAAACCTGCGCAGCTGGTAGGGGCCCTTTCACAGAGAAAAGGAGAATTAAACAGTCAGCAGTACAGTAATTCCATTTGGATTTAATGTGGCAATTCAACAGGGAGCAACCCTGAATTAGTACTCACGACCTCCAAATAAGATAGGGTCCTTCAATGTCAGCAGGGCTCACTTGAGGTACACAAACCTCTTCACACATCCATATAAAAGAAAGTACTATACCAGGCAGGCTGCATCTGTATCCCGATCGCAATTACTGCACAATACCGGGAGAACACACAGCAGATTCAGTTCCTGACAGACCGAGTGCAATTTTCAGCAATTCTTCCAGTCTTCTACAGGGTGAGCCTGGTTTCTACTCTTCAGAGATCCTTTGATTCTTTCACAGGACGGATTCAGTCCTAACAAGCTGTTACACAAGCTGCAGACCGGAACTCTGGGCTCATACACGCTTTTGGACTAAAACTGCACACTGAAAAAGCACAGGGCTCCTTCCTTCTTCACTGCCAGCTCAACTGAACTCCAACCGACAAAACCGGCACTTCCTTTGAGTTCCTCCCAGTTCTTGACTGATTGGCTGTCACTCACAATAGACTGCTGCTGTTGGTCCAAAAGGCACTGAAGTCTAAACTACATCTCCCAGAGTCACTGCCCATACAATCCTCTTGTGGCTGGCTCAGATTATGAGTCCAAGTTCTGATTCGTCCAAGGCACCATTTTAGAGCTAGCTTACCCCACACTGATTGGTCCAGTTCAGCAGTTCAAAACTAGAATGGGGAACTAGCAGACACAGTTCTGACTGCAAAGAAAGCAGGTTAGACAAACTGTAATTTCATTATTACTCTAAATAATTTCTGGTAAACAGTTACATCTTTCAGATAGGTTCCCTTTGCACTCCTAGTGACTGCAAAAATTAAGTGAATTGGCAGCAGCTCAAGTGGTACTCAGAGAAGCACACAGTCCCCCCATACAAACTAATTATGTCTGCAAGCAGACAGCTCTTAAAGAGACAGTACCAGAGGCTCTAAAAACACTCACTGATAAATGGCTTAAATGCCAAACACCATTCAGGCTTGGAGCATTCAAGCAAGCTCCTGGAAGTCTTTTGGGAACCCCCATTTGCAGGGGGGTTACACCTACAACCATCTGGAGCATGGGTGCTGCTGGGAGGATGTGCCCTTAATTCCTGGGAAAGGTCATATGGCCAAGGCTCCGGCCGCTGCCCCCATCCGGCGCTGCCCGCTGTCCTTGCAGTGTTCCCCAATAGGTTGGACTACCACCCCCACCTGGGTCATAATCTAGTGGTCCCCTGGCCTCATGCTGACCAGAGACAGTGAGCCCTTTGGGAGAATTGGGCTCATCCCCCATGTTCCCCTGATACCTTTGGTCTGCGCTTCTCCCAAACTGCCACAGGCTAGACCTGTCTGACCCCCCAAGCCCCTGGCTCAAGATGTTCCTCCAAGGCCTCTAATAGCTAACAGCATGCTATCCAAATCCACCACCTGCAGCTGTGTGTTGTCCCCCACTTAAATGGGCTGGCAGGAGGCATAAATGTCCCTATGTCTCAAAAGTGCACCCCCTACAGAAGCCAAATGGCTCCCATCCCCAGTTTACTGTGTCCATACCTAGTTTAGCAACCCTTGAACTCTGGCATGCTTTGGATCGATCACTGCCACAGGTACAACCAGATAAGAGCCACATGGGACCCCAGTCTCTAATGGCTCGCCAGTCTTCCTTCATCACTAACAGGAGGTTCACTGTCATCTGGAGACCCAGGTCTTCCCCTCGTAGTGGATCAGCAGAATATCTGGACTGTCTCACCAGCCAACCTCCTCTCGCAATCATGGGAGAAAACCCCCCAGTGCATGCTTCCTTGCTGAGCCAAATGACCTGAGGTTGCTCTCCCCACTTGGTTGGCTGGCACTCGCTCTGCCACCCAGTAGATGAAGGAGCACCTGCTCAGCCATATGTTCCTGGGGCCTTCTGAGGGACCTGCAACAGAAACAAAAGGGAGATTATTGTAGGTGAGGATGAACATAACACCAGAATGCCTGGGACCTCCAGCGCCCCAGCAACTGGATGCCTTGACCAACAACCCTTGGCCCCGAGCATTGCTGCTACTCCAATCCAACACGCATGAGAGCTAAACCTACATGTCACCAACCAATATGCTGCCCTGATAGTGTCACATATTGAAATTGATAAGTCGGCACCATCTTCCTGTCCTCACAACAGAGGAATGCCTCCCCCCATGCTGGGCAGGCCCGTACATATGCCCGAACCTTACCATCATGGCCACTACACTCCAGGGGGAGACCTTTGCCTATACCGGCATTCAGGCCCTGTCCATTCCATCTTAGACTTCCGTACACAGTCACAGACACCTCCTGCCAGAATTACCACAACCCTTGTCAGCCATCCTGGTGACCTCTGAGACCACGTCAGGTGGGTCAGTTCTGCCACCAGTGGCCACTACCACACAGTCTCTGACAATCTTGCCTTACTGGAGCTCCCACACACACAAGGCAATGGCTCTCAAAAGTGAACCAGGGTCACTGTAGGAATCAGCCGCCTGTCCCTGCTCTGATTCTTCGCGACCTTCTGAACCCTTCCCACAGCTTACCCACCTGAAGGCCCAGGTATTGTCAACCATGCCCCAAAACCTTAGTCCACCCAGAAGGGCCTGCCAAGTGTCACCTCTGGAACCCGGCGACTGGCTCCCGTTTAGCCCACCTAGTAATCGCAGAGTTGCTGCCCTCGGCTAGACCTGGAATCGAGCCACCCAGCCATTGAAGTAGGATGGCAAATATATGTTCTCCCTGGGAATCAAACCTCTGACCCTTTGCTTGTAAGGTAAGGGCATATCCAATGTACTACCTGAGGCCCCCTCCTGCATGTGAGTAATGCTGTACTCCATGGCAGAACACAGCCCCTGTCCCAGGAATGGGGACCTAAGTGTGGCCGTGGTCCACTATTGAGTCAGCTCCTAGCATCTTTGACCACATCCCAGGAGAGTGGCATCCCCCTCTTAATGCACTACAGTGATGATATTGGGCTTTCCCAAGTTCCTGGCAAGGGGCAAAACCCACAACCTATTGATCTTCCAGCCTTAGAGGCAAGCGTGTGCCTGCTGCGCCACCGACACTGCTCGCTGTGCATGAGACAAAGCATCTGCAATTCACCATCTCCCCAGGGTGCCTGCACTGTCTCAATTTGAATATTCAGCACCAAATGTGTATCACAGAAATCCAGAGATCTCTCCTGGGCCATTGGTCCCAGCCGTCCACAAATGGTGGGACAAGCTGGACCTTCCACCTGTTCCCACCACAATGCTATGCCATGAAAGGACTCGAGAAGGATCTCCAGACCCGGAGGTCCTCTCGAACTTGGCTTCACTGAAATAATGTGCCAACTGAGAACTGACCCTGGTCCCCAGAGCACCAAACTGCTGCTCAGCCACTGAGCAACAGGCCTACGTGATGTCCAAGCCCTCTTAATGGGCCACCCAATCTGAAAAACTCCGCCAACGGCATGAGGTGCCCCACCCACTGCTGTAATGCTGTTGCGGGCCATTGACCGCCTCTGCCTACGGAGCAGCCCTAGTGACTCCAACTAATGGCTGGCAACCTGCACTGCTGCTGAACAGTGTTTCAATGTCTAGAATACAATGACCGTGGACAGCAGGTCCAACCCCTTCCCCAATTGAACGATCATGTGGACCAGCGTGACATGACAGCAGGCAGCCCAAGTGCAGTTCCCTTGCCCTCCAGCTGCCAGGGGCAGGACAGCCGAGGAGGAGTTACTGTCCATCCACACTACTTCGCCACCTGGTAGGAATCCACCAATTATGGAAGGTCCGATGGACCCTGACCCTCCCTCCCCCCTAGTCTTTTAATCGGCACCTGCCTCCTATGCTCCAAAGGGGGGGAACATGTCCACATATTCTGGTTTGAATCTACTGCCAGACGGTGTCCAACAAGAGTGACCCTACTGGCATAGCCAATCCCACGAAGGTGTTGGCCGGAGGTGGCAGGAAGAGCTCAGGATTGCTCCGGCCCCTTGATGCGGTGGCCCTGCAGCCTCCAACGTCAACTGGGAGCCAACTGGGACCCCTCCCCCGGGTCCCCGGTCCTATCCTCTTTGCTTCTGCATCACCCTTGGATAGCCTCCAGCCTCCTGGATGGCATGGACCCTTACCTATGACCCATCCAATCCCTCTTTACCTGTAGGAATTGAATCTAGTGATGTCAATGGGCCATCATCCAGGCACGCTGAGAACCAAGCTGCCATGCCTGATCCTCGATGGCTGCCTGCCTCTCAGTGCTCTTCATACATGAAGCCATGCTCCTGAAAGAACACTAGAAAGCTCCCCCTTCCCACCACCCCATCATTAACCAATCACTTAACATGTATTGTTCCAATTTTCTTAATATTTTTTTTTTATTATATTGTATTTTCTTTTGTTGTTTTTTTTTGAGTGGGGATGAACACCCGAATACTTCTGAACCAGCAGGCAGGGAAGGAGAAGCCCCACACCCAAATGCCCATGAATATGGTCGGGCCCATGCCGACATGTGAAAATGGGAAGGCTGGAGCTGAACCTTAAACCCTTGCACATACCCTGAGCCTAGCCCATACTCAATAGGACAGGACCAAATGCCCTTATGCCCACTTCATTAAATTTGCAACCTATAATGACATGCACAGGATAACACCCTACAGTGGGGTTCCCTTAGCTTGAAGTAGCACCACATGTTTACAGTAAGGAGTGACACTCAACCAGTGCTAACATGTCAATGCTTCTGGATGATTTTGCATTTTCTTGTAACTCCAGGGTGATTTTCCTGAGTCCTACAGCTTACATTGCCTCTTAGCAAAGCGCTTTGTTTTCCTCTATGAGAAAAACAAGTCTATGAGAGCACTTCCCTGTCAGTGACTCCCAATCCCTGCAGGTCTGAGTGCCTGACCTGGGAAGAACTCAAAGGGGGAACACTAGCCACTGTAGACAACTCATGAGAGGTGATCCAGGGGATCAGGAGACCACCCCATACCTCTCAACCTCGCAGCATTAAAATCATAGCACTGGCCTTCAAAAATCATAGCAAAGAGCTAGAATGTGTAACACTTTCTTATTTTAAACAAAAACATGTCTACAAATAGTGGTCCCCATATAGTTAGCAATAGGGAATGTTTCTATCAGCTTTGTTCAGTGATTTAATAGTTTGTGTTTCCAGAAATAATTCTAACATTATTAAGAACATCAGTAAACCTATGCAGAGCAAGGGTAAATCTGAGTGTGAAAAATGACAGCGCTATGCGAACTTCATAACAGTTGAGAGGTATGGTGTCCCTTCACCATGTAGTTGAAGGGCATACACTGAATTGAACTGTGCCCTGAGTGGGGTGTTCCATGCAAGTCCCCCCCCCCCCACTCGGTACTCTCCTCCACCAGTGTATACAGTGGAGAGTGATGAAATTCATATCCAGGTCTTCAAGAGCCTAGCATAGCAAATAGAATGATAGTTCGACTCCTATTGACTAATTTGAAATTTCCAAATTTGAGCCATGGTCCTGTATGGACTCACCAGCTGTGTGCCAGTCCTCCACACCACTTAAATGGCACCTCTTTCCTTTTTTTTCTCGGATACTTCCTGGTGGGGGTAGCACAGGACTGCTAAGGCATTACAGCATGTAACTGACGACAGCTGGCAATCCATGCTGGAGAGACAGATGCCTCTACTGGACTGCACCTCACCCAATTTCTCTATCCCTGCTAACCTAGTGGTTTCACATTGAGTAGTGGCATTGTAGCCCAAACTGCTGTCTAACCTTCAAGTTACCTCTGCTTCCCTTCAGAAAAAGTATCTTACACTATTTTTATTTATTTATTAGATCATCAGTTTACAGACCTGTGAGTCAAAGACTCATTTACAAAGGCACCTTGTCAAGAGAGCAATACATCACAGCAAACAAAACAGTACAGTGCATAACGCTTAGATTAAAAAAGCAACTAGTGTTACAGGCATTCACTGGTGGTACAAGCTTGGTAATAGGTAGATCACAGTAGTCATAATATAGGTACATGAGTACCATGTCAGGTAGCAACCAGAGATATTTTATTACATTAGTCAGCAGATGTTGCCTGAGACCCCAGGCATATACAGCAAAAGTAGACAGGGCAAACCCAGCCTAAGAGTGAGGGTAAGGGGCAGGTGGGGGATTATGTGCAGTTGCAGCAGTGAGTGCTTGTCAGATGGCTTCTGAGGGAGACCTTGAAAGGACCAAGCTTAGTGGAGTCAGCTATGTTGGCTGGGAGGGAACTGAACCAGGAGGGAGCCCGATTGCAAAAGGATCTCTGGAACATAGAGGTCCTTACCCTGGGGACAATAAGGGAGGTTTTGACAGCGCTGCGGGTGGAGACTTAGGGGTAGGCATGCTGCAGGGTGGTGGTGACCCCAGGGGGAGAGCCCTAGCAGGGTCTTTTTTACAAGAAGGCAGGTTTGAAACAGAGTCTTTCTTCAAGGTTGAGCAAGTTGGTGGTGGAGTACAGCAGACATGTATGGGTGCTCCTAGGGGCTCCCAGCATTAGCTTGCAGGCTTTGTTTATAGAGAGCTGGATTCTTACAAGTGCAGTGTTGTGGACAGAGGAGGTGATTGCCAATCTAAGGGCCTCTTGTGGTAGGCAGTCCCTATGGCGGTATAACAGTCCAATCCTGACATTGGTGGCAGTAGAAAGGGCATTGATATGAGAATGGAAGGATAGTGCCGAATCAAAGGTAATGCCCAGATACTTGTAGGAGGAAACCTGCTCAATGGGGTTTAGTGTGCTAGGCAGTATCACGAGAGGGGCACCACTGGCTTTGCTTTGGCGATGCGAGAAGAGCATAGCTTTGGTCTTTTTTAGGTTCAGGACTAGCCTTCGTGATGTGAACCAATGCTCAGCTCTATCAAAAGCTTGTTGGAGGGTGGCCTGGAGTGTGTTGGGGTTGGGGTCAAAGGCGAAGAGCACAGTGTCATCCGCGTAGAAGAGGATCTTACTTGGGCAGGCCGAAGGGAGGGAGTTGAGGTAGAAACTGCAGAGGAGAGGGCCTAAAATGGAACCCTGGGTAACCCCAGAGCGGACAGGTTATGTGTCAAATAGGGTGCTATTGAGTTTTACACACTGAGTTATGGCAGAGAGGTAGCTGGTGAACAATGCAAAGGGGCTGGGGGATAAACCAAGGCATCTGAGGGAGTCAAGCAGGAGGGGATGGCAAACCGTGTCAAAGGCCTTGAAGAGGTCAGTGAACACGGCACTGGCAGGACTTCCGGCATCAACAGCAGAGGCAGGAAGTTGGAGAATTCAGGTAGCGCAGTTGTGGTGTTGTGACCTGCACGAAAGCCATTCTGTTCCGAGCACAGGATATTGTGTATGGCCATGTATTCGGCAAGCTGGTTGGCAACTACTTTTCAAGAGCCTTAGAGAGTGGGGGGAGGATGGAGATAGGTTGATAGTTACCCGGGGTTGCTCGATCGCCGCTTTTTAGGATGGCAGTGATGATGGCGGTTGTCCATGTGCTGGGAAATTGCCCCAGGAACAGAGAGCGGTTGAGCAGCTCGGTAAGTGGGATCAGGATAGCATCTAACATCAGACGAAGTAGCCTAGTGTCCATTAGATCGGTGCCGGGATTGTTACTACTAATGGCTTTTTGCAGAAGGGTTCTAGCCTCCAGCAGGGAAATGGTACATAGATAGAAAGGAGGTCTCTGGAGAGTGGGCAGGGCTGCTACTGGGATAGGGTCAAAGAAGTTACTGAGCAGGACTGAACTCAGGTCTGAGAAAGTGTGGTTTAGGCAGTCTGCAATGCCAAGGTGGGTTCAGAGCAGACAGTTCCATTAAAGGAGAGTTGAGAGGGGGGTGGGGAGTGGGATTTCCCATTCAGCTCCTTTACATTACCCCAAAAGTTTCTAGCCGACCCCCAGGAGGAGACAAGAGTGGATTGGTAGTACTGGGCTCTGGCCTGTCAAATGGCCCAAGTACACTTATTGCGCTCGGTGTTGTACGCTTGCCTATCAGCTGGCTTGCCAGATTCCATGGCAATGTGCCATAGGTTGTCTCTCATTTTGAGTTTGTGAAGGAGGGAAGGGTAACCCAGGGTGTGCTTTTTGGTGTGATTTCTAGTGAAGGGGGCATAGAGGTCACAGGCAGTGTTAAAAGTGCAAGTGAAAAAATCCAATGCCTCATCTATGGATGGTGCAAGCCTGATTGGGGACCAATCCAGTTGTGAGAGGTACAGTTTAAGGTGACGCAGGCCACCTGGGAGTAGGCGACGTTGCTGGGTGGTTTGTGGTGCAGGTTTGCTGTTGGCAGAGGACCATGAGAATATGACCGGGGAGTGGTCACTAAGTGAGTTGGGAAGTACCCTGATATCGAGCACTCTCTGGAGGCGGTTGGTAATAGTGATATCCAGGAGGATGCTGGAGCCAGTAGAGGGGTTGAATCTAGTTGAGGTGGTGACAAGCTGATGTAACCCCCCTGCAAATGGGGGTTCCCAAAAGTCTTCCAGGAGCTTGCTTAAATGCTCCAAGCCTGGATGGTGTTCAGCGTCTAAGCCGTTTATCTGTGAGTGCTTTTAGAACCTCTGGTACTGTATCTTTAAGAGCTGTATGCCTGCAGACATAATTAATTTGGATGGAGGTCTGTGTGTTTCCCTGCTTGAGTCCCCCTCGAGCTGCTGCCAAATCGCCCCGTTTCTGTCGTCACTAAGTGGACAGAGTGAGCACTTTTCAAAGATATAACTGTTTGTCAGACATCATTTAGAGTAATAACGAAAATACAGTTTGTCTAACCTGCTTTTCTTTGCAGTCAGAATTGTGTTTGCCTTGTCCCCCCTTCTAGTTTTGAACTGCTGAACTGGACCAATCAGTGTGGGGGAACCTCTGAAATGGAGCCTGCTGCTGGCAAATCAGAACTTGGACTCTCATTGTGGAGCCAGCCACCTATGTTCTGTATGGCCAATGCTTCTGGGAATTGTAGTTTGGACTTCGGCGCCTTTTTTCCACCAACAGGGGGAGTTTACTGCGAGTGACAGCAAAACCAGCCATTGAACTGGGAGGCACTCAAAGGAAATGCCCGGCTCTGTCTACTGGAAAGTTCAGTTCAGTTGTGACTGTGAAGAGGGAAGGAGCTCCGTGCTCCTGCGCCGTTGAGTTTTCACGTGGGAAGCTCGTGTGGGGCCCCAAACTTCGCCCAGCTGTTTGTAGAGTGCCAGTGTGGACTGAATCAGAGTTGTAAGGAGAAAGAAGCACCAGAAGTGAGGAAACCAGGCTCACCCTGTAGAAGACTGGAGAAATTGCTGAATCGCGCTCGGTCTGTCAGGAACTGAATCTGCTGTGTGTTCTCCCGGGTATTGTGCAGTTATTGCGATCAGGATAGAGAAGCAGCCTGCCTGGTATAGTACTTCCCTTTTTACATATAAATGTGTGTAGTGCTTGTGGGGAATCGCGTTTCAAATCCCCTGTACAGTCAGTGAACAGAGTGCACAAAGCTGGAAGTAAACCCCGGCTTAAGCCAGACTACAGCCATTTGCTTTAAACTGCAGTGGGGTCTAGTCACAAGGAACTTGTCCACATGGTTTGCTCCTCCTGGCAATCCAGGACAATCTGCCTTCCATCCAGTTCCCAGCATTGAGTTGAGAGTACAAAGCAGGGTAGCTCCCTGCCATCTGTTTGTCGAATTGCAAGTGTGTCATCTAATTGTTTTTTTCATTTCTTCATGAACTGAGCCCTCCGGCTCTGGATTACAATTGGGTATTGTGCAAGTGTTTTTTCCATCACAGGGTCCCAAGCAGCTGCAACCAATCCTGGCTAGCCCCCCCCCCATCCTTGGTAAATTTGGGACTCCGAATATGTGCACAGTACTGTGATTATTAATGTGTTTAACCTAATTAACTTGATTTCCCCCTGTCCTTGTTATATCCCCCTAAATAAATCAGATTTGTTTGTTTCAGCAAAGTTACACTGTCTGAGGTATTCCTTTATGTTAAAGTATTGTTCTGTGGCTTTTGCACTGTATTATCTTGTTTTACAGGGTGTCCCTGGGGTCCAGTCGACGGAGCCAGTCCTGGGGATAAGTGTACATTGTGAAGATATTCCTAATGCATTGTGAGGGCCACTAGTGGGAAGAAAGGGGGGTTACAGTGTTCCAGAGGGCTGTGACCAAGTTAGTTTAACTACTGCAAACCCTGACCTCTGGGTGGAGGCACCTGCCATTGGACCTAGGCCCCTCAACCTGTTAGTAGTTAAGCAGGCAGGGGTAGTAGCCGTTGGGATAGCGCCACCTAGGGGTTACACTGAGACATGTCAAGGGTGACAAGGATATCTCTGGTTTGGGAGGCTGTGGCAGAGAGCTAGTTGATATTTAGGTCACCAACAATTATCTGGGACATTTTGGGTGGTAGGCCAGAGAGGTAGTCAGCAAGCGCCTGAATGGCAAGGTCTTGCTTTCTGGGGGGAATATAGGCAACGGTGAGAAAGAGTGGGCCATTTCCAGGGTTGGGGGAGATTTCTAGCATGAGGGCTTGTGCCCCGTTATCAAGCTTGGGTGGTGGAAGTGCATGTCCAAGGAGAGAGTCACACATGTAGACAGCACAACCACCTCCATGCTTATCCACCCAATCTTCCCTGAAAAGGGTGTAACCAGGGAGGGAGACGAAGGAGTCAGGGATGGATTTGGATAACCAGGTTTCGACGAGTGCGACAATGTCCAGTTGGTGCTGAGTAACCCAGCATTGGAATGCAGCAGCGTTCTTAAGGAGGCTGCAAATATTCATAGAAGCTATGCAGAGTCCTTGAGCCTGGGCAGGCTTGTTCATAAGGTTGGGCACGGGGCCAGGATTTGGATGAATGTTACCTGATAGAAGCAACAGGAGGGTGATTTGGCACACGAAAGCATGGTAGTGATTGTGGCATTTCCCCTTGCGACTGGACACGGGGCCGGGTGCTGAGGTGAAAAGGGTGGGTAGAGTACGAAGGGTGGGAAAGGCATTGAGGAGAAAAGACCAAGGTATGAGTGGGAAGTAAGAAGTAGCAGGGGTGGAAGTGTGGGGGTACCGAGGGGGGAGGTGGACGAGCACTGGGGTGTCTGGTAGAGGTGTTGTAGATAAGAGGGGGGTACTATGGGTAGAGGGCGATGATCCTAAGTGAGGTGGGGCTGGTGTAGGAAGTAGGAGGAGGACCATAGTCAGTGTCAATGCACTTGATCCCGGATGCATTGAGGACGATAAGTTATTTGAGCACGAGAGAGGATCACCCCTTTAAGAAGTTACAGGAAGGAAAGCCCCTTTAAGGAGTTGCTGTAATTGACTAGTGTGAGGCCTCAGAGGGCAAGGATCACTGGGGAAGTGTACTTAATAAAGGAAGGAGGAGGGGGTGGGGGGGTGCACGAAAAAACTGTCCAGAGAGCAGTATAGCAAGGCAGTGGCCGAGCTGTGTTTTGAAAAAGGTGCCTTGGGTGCTTTCTTTCTCAATGGGGATCTGCAGCATCCAACTAGGAAGCAGCCACAGTCCCCAGGAGCCAGTCCAATTATGGGGATTGAAGCCTGAGAGCTTCGAGCTAGGAGCTGACCAAACGTATCTGCTTTCCTTGGTCTGGGGGTGGCAGGCTGGATGCAGAGGTCCGGCCGTCAGCAGGGCCACTCAGTTGAAATGGAGAGCCTGGTTTAGGCTTGTGGCTAAAACAGAGCAGAAAAAAAGGCGGGTCGTTAGTTAAAAAGTCAAAGACACTAAGCCCCTTATGCTTACTGGCATCTTGAATGAACCTTCCCGAGTCTGAAGTTGCCTTGCACTTGTGTTTCAATTTACAGTGCAATTGCCTGACTAGTATGCCATGGACCAGCTGCACTGCTAGCTCAGTATGGCACCATCTCCAAGATGGCGACCTCCTGTGGGTTACACCATGCTGAATGGTAATTACGACCTCACCACTGGGGCCTCTACCGGCTGAAATGCCATAGGTCTACCCCAGACCACAAGGGGTAACCCTACACCTTGCCCTCTGATGAGCACCTAGGGAAGGATGGGATGGAGCAGAGGCTATTTCCCCTGTCTCATCGACCATCCCTTCACCAAGGTGGCTGACGAGATTCCCATCCTGCACCAGATGGCGGTCGCCAATAGCCGAGCGGCCAGTCACTCCTGGGGGATCCACTGTCCGAGACTCCAGCACCGAAACCGTATGGCCGAACTGGAACTCCCCCATGTACAGAGTGAGTGGCGAGCGGTATGTCCGATCTCCATCCCCAACCCCGGCCTCCGGAAATGGCCCAGATGAAAGTGGATATGCTAGGGAATAAACCTGGGGGATGGACACCCCAGGAGCCACTGATGGCTCACAATGACCATAAGTCCAAAGCTACATGGAGGTTTGTGGGGGGAGACAAAGGAATGCTCCAGGTTAGGGGAGGAGGGGGAGAATAAAACCACAATAAGCTCTGAAGGGGGCATGCAACCTTCTTGTGGGGCCCTCAGGTAAAAATGAGGAAAAAATGAGGAAAAAAAATGGTGGCAGGATGGCGACTGACTCTCTGCAGGCACCGCCCCCGGACTGGGTGTAAGGTAAGCCCCGGTAATTCCGGGGGACGGAGCTGGGGGAGCTGGTCAGATGGGGGGCACACAGGGGAAGAAGTATAAAGCATTGTACAAAAAAAAAAAATTAAATGAGGGAAGCTGCTCAGTGCCCAGAACAGCGTGGGCTCCAGATCTTAGCTCGAAGCTCTCTTCCTATAAGAGGCCTAGGGGCTCTTACCTTGCTGCTGTAGCTGAGTCCTGATCCACTGGAAGGAGGAGAGAGAGGGAGATCTGCTAAAAGGAGCAGGACTAAAGATTTCCCATCTCCTCCTACCAGCTGTGCCATCCCTCCCTAAGGGCTGCCTGTTGGCGACCTCCTCCTGGGCTTTGCCAGGCCTTGTGTTCATCCCATGGAGGCGGGACACCCTCTCCTAACCAGGTCCAGGGAGGGAGGGGGCCCCAGGAAAATGGCCAGCTGCTGCGACAGGCTGGCAGCCTCTCCAGTTCTACAAAAATAAACTAGCAGGTGACATATAAAATAGTGTATTGGTGACCATACACAACAAGGCTGT
Organism: Neoceratodus forsteri; assembly: GCA_016271365.2. Lineage (NCBI taxonomy): Eukaryota > Metazoa > Chordata > Ceratodontiformes > Ceratodontidae > Neoceratodus > Neoceratodus forsteri. The sequence goes on from CM057453.1 coordinate 442,962,321, forward strand.
GTTTCCATCAAGGGTATGTGATGATTTCATACAGACCTCAAGAGTGAAGCTCGAGAGGTCTGCATGATTGTCATCACATGCCCGAGATGGAAACACAGCCTTAGTCGTGTACTGACACCCAGACACAGTTTTATAATGTGTATGGTTGCTCCTGTTGATACTTTTTAATTTCATAAGTTTGTCTGTACCTTTCAATCATTGCTCCCACTCACTCCGGCACCTCCCTGTCACTCCTTTCTCCTGTCATTGTGACCTGTCGCTGTTGACCATCCATTCCTTCCATTCCCATCTGTCTGTCAGTTTCAAGATCTGTGGTGCCAGTGTTTTTTAACAAACAAACTAAAAAACAAGACAAGACAAACTGGTAAATCCTGTTTGGTACCACATAGCCCTTTATTGCTGTCAGTGTCTAAACTGCCTTGGCCACCCGCTTGTCACTGAACGGCGCCACTATTTTCCTCTGAGTTTTTGTTTGAGAGCGCCGTCGTTAACCAGTCAGGTGGCACCTCAAGGCTAAAAAGTTGTTTTGCGGTTGTTGTGATGTCAGAACAATACCGCAACAACTTTTCATGACCTTTGAACTGTACCACAACAAGAAAATTGTGAGGATAAAAATCCACACACAATAGGGGCAAACCAAACACTGTGAAGTAATTCAGGCTACCGGTGAGTAAGTTATTTGGTCAGCACAGAGGGACTTTTCTGCCTTGTTCAGATTTTAAATGTTTTATTCTGAATAACAAAAAGATCTAATTTGCTTTCCACTTTCCAAACATCAAGTCTGATTTTCACAGAAATGAGTGCTTCTACTGATCTTCTCTCATTCTCTGGGAGACTCTTCTATATAGGAAATTTCTTTTTGTGATTGAAAAAGCTGGAGGATAGTATGCTAATATAAAGAAACTGCGTATAGTTTACACTCATGACATCATACCAGTGAATCTGAGGCTGTATCGTATCGCCGCTGTGAATTATGGGATTTTACAGCATCTTATTTCAGTGAAATATCAGACTTTTATATGTCACTAGTCCATAGTACATCCTGTTTCTAGTCAACACAAAAAGTTGAATAAGCAGCACAAAAGTGATTCTGTTTTTTCACTTGACTAATCTCAGTCAGACAGCGCATCCAGTAGAATCATAAAGATGGCGGGGTTGGAACTTGCCTCAGAAACTAATCCTCAGTTTGTCTGGTTTCTTGTTGCTATGAGCTGATTTTTTTTTTTTTTTATAAGTTTTCATTTTGGATTATCATTTATTTATGTTTTTGGTAACCGGGTAAGCAAACTGATCCAATGGATCATTTTCAGTTGAGACCCGAGCCATGCGGTGGCAAGACAAAACAGGTGCAAGTTATAATACAGTGGAATAAACATAGAAACATAGACTTTGATGGCAGATAAGGACTGCTTGGCCCATCTAGTCTGTCCATTTCCCTACCTACAGGATAGGCCGCAGATCCTAGTTAACCAACAGCCTATTTCTTCCTACCCCCCACAAGAATTGCCTTATGTCTGTCCCATGCATTCTTGAATTCTCCCACAGTTTTAGACCCCACAACCTCCTCAGGAAGGCTGTTCCATGCATCCACTACCCTCTCTGTGAAATAATACTTCCTCACATTGCCCCTGAACCGCCTCCTTCTATCTTTAAATTGTGTCCCCTTGTTCTTGTACGTCTCTTTTTCTGAAAGATGCTACCCTCTTGGACTTTGTTAATTCCACTGAGGTACTTAAAAGTTTCTATCATGTCCCCCTCTCCCTTCTTTCCTCAAGGGTATACATATTAAGCTCCTTTAGTCTCTCCTCATACGGCTTCTCTTGCAGACCCTGCACCATTTTAGTTGCCCTCCTCTGGACTGCCTCTATCCTGTCTATGTCCTTGCAGAGATGGGGTCTCCAGAACTGGACACAGTACTCCAGATGGGGTCTCACCAACTGTCTGTACAGAGGGATAACAACTTCCTGTTTTCTGCTGGTGATGCCTCTTCCTATGCATCCCAGTATACCCCCAGCCCTCCCTACTGCCTTCTCACATTGCTTGCTAACCTTAAGGTCATCTGATATGATTACCCCCAGGTCCCTTTCCTTTTTTTTGTTGTTACTACCTCCCCACCCATTGTGTATTCTTCCCCTGGGTTCTTGTTTCCCAGGTGCATTATTTTGCACTTCTTTGCATTGAATCCTAGCTGCCATACTTCTGACCATTCCTCCAACCTTGCCAAGTCCCTTTTCACCCTTTCCACGCCTCCTTGTGTATCAACCCTGTTGCAGATCTTTGTGTCATCTGCAAAAAGGCATACTTTTCCTTCCAGTCCCTCTGCAATGTCACTGATGAAGACATTAAAAAGGACTGGACCCAATACTGAAATAGTACAGTGAGTGCAGCGGTGTCAGAAATAGTGCTACATAACATCACCTCATAAGATAGAGGTTTAACATCGAAACAAGTTCATTACAGAAATAGGCAATGTTTCTCTGAATGCAGAGAAGTAGGACATACACTTCCAAAAGATACTGACATTGCAGCCAATAAACGGATAAAATACAGGGCATAAGAGATAACAACATTTCAATAGCATCCACACAGAGTAAGGAGAACAGACTATTGTTTATATAGTAACCAGTACATGAGAAATAAGGCAGTAGGTACGCTGAGCCCCTCAAGGTGGCTTATTGGCAAGGGTGTAACCTAGGGAGCAGGTACAGGTGGCCTGAGATATAAGCCAATCTTTTAGTTTCAGCTTGAGAGGCTGATGAGAGGGTAACATACAGATGGCAGGTGGCAGTTTATTCCAAAAGGAGGGGGCAGAGAAAGAGAAAGCCTTGCTCCCCATGACAGTGGATACACGAGGAACAACCAAGGGGGTAGCGGAAGAGACTCTAAGGCACCTAGTTATCACCTGATCAGTGAGAAAGGAGGAGTAAGGGGACTTATGTGGGCTCCTGAGAGAGATGTCGACTAGACAGCCCAAGGCAAATTCAAAATGGCCCTGCAGCGAGAGCCAGCCTAAGGACTGGTAGAATAAGCAGTGATGAGTGGAGTAGGGGGCCTGAAGGGCAAAGCAACAAACTGAGTTATATGTGGTGTTCAGGCGGGTGAAAAGTGAGGAGGACATGGAAGAGAACACTGGGGAGCAGTAATCAGTAAGGGGCAGGAGATTACCCTGGGCAATTGGGAGGCGTGCCTCTGTGGTCAGGAGATGGTTAATTTGGCAGGCTGCCCCCAGCTTTTGGTGGGCTCTCTGTATGGTGTTAGAAACGTGATCACTGTATGTTAGGGAGGGATCAAGAGTCACTCCTACATATTTGAAGGAGGACACAATGTCTAGAGGAGGGCCTGAAGGGGTAAGTATGCATAACAAGGTTTCAGACTTGGCAGTTTTAGCAAGGTATGGCTTGGAGCCAAAGAGCATGGCTTTTGTTTTTTTTCTCGTTTACAAGAAGCTTTTTGGAAAGGAACCAGTTATGAGTCGCTCCATAGTTTATCGAAAGGGTAGCAGATATTGATTCACGTGACTTAGAGCTGTGATAGATAATGAGGTCATCCACATAGAGTAGTGCATTACAGTTGATTCTTTCAGCTGGGAGATTATTTATAAACAATGAGAAAAGTAGAGGCCCTAGGATGGAACCCTGGGGAATACCAGTGTGGATGGGTAAAGTGGCAGAGATGGCTTTCCCAATCAGAACAGACTGAGATCTGTTTGTAAGGTAGCTGCTGAACCAGGAGGTAATGTCTTGGGAGCAGCCTATGTTTAGCAGGGTGGATTGGAGGAGGTGATGGTCAGCAAGATCAAAGGCCTTGGATAGGTCCACAAACACCACACAGGTGGCCTTACCCATGTCCATGTTTCTAAGGACATGGTCAGAGAAGAGAGCCAGGGCCGAGGTGTTTGCAGAAGCCATGTTGGAGGGGGCACAGGAGGTTGTAGTTATCTAGATGCTCAGATAGTTGATAGCGAATTATTTTTTCTAATTGTTTGCTGAGATGTGAGAGGAGGGAGATGGGATGGTAGTTTTCCAGGACAACCAGATTTAAAAATTGGCACCACATGTGCATGCTTCCATGATTCAGGCATAGCAGATGATGTGAGGGCAAGGTTAAATATGTAGGGCAGTGGTTTTACAAGGGCAGGGGAGAGGAATTTCAGGAAGGTGGGATACAGACCATCACTGCCTGGGCTTCCCTTTTTGGGAAGTGTCCTAAGGAGTTTGCCAGTAACGCTATGGCCAATAGCTCTGAAATAAAAAACAGGGCATGAATATAGTGGGCAGCTTGATTGTTTGTCCTGTGCAGGGGGAGGCTGTGGAGGGAGTTAGTTGGTGTAGGAGGTTAGATCAGTGAATATTCTGTTGAAAATGTCAGCAATCGTGCCAGGGTCAGTAGTGGGTCCAGAGGGGGACGTTAGTTCCGAAATCTGTTTATTTGATTTTGGGTTGATGAGGGAGTTTGTTGAAGCCCAGAAATTGCAAAGGTTGCCAAGAGACTCGTATTGCTGGTCATAACCTCCTCGTGTTCTGCACACATGGAGTTTTATCTACTGTAGTTCTTTGATATACGTGCCTCTGCTTCTCTGCTTGCATTTCAAACAGAATTTTAAAAGAACTAGCAGAGGACATTACTTCCACTAATGGTCATAATCAAGATCTTACAGATAGCCTGATTGAGATACGTGCAAACTGATTTTTCTTTAGATTTTGTTTATAAATGTGTGTGTGTGTGTGTGTGTGTGTGTGTGTGTATTCTTCAGTGGGTATTTACACAGTATTTGTAAAGAACTGCAAATACATCATAATGATAAATTATACAATGGCTCGAAAAAGTATTTATTTATTTATTTAGCTCTTGTTAACCATGAAAGTACACTAGACAATACATTTGCCTATTTTCAGGTACAACCTGGGAGAGTACAAGGAAATACAAGTACAAAACATAGGACAACATGATACATTTTAGGCAGTTACACAGAGTCAGGGAAACAGAGGTTTCACATAGTCCATGGGTAGAACAAATGGTCTGAACATATACATTGAGACACCAATGCAGAGTGCATACACATATACAGTTATATACAGTATAGGACACCAAAGTGGGGGCACAGTCAGAGCAATACCTAATACAGAGTGTGTATACATTATGTGCAGGACAGAGCACATGCAGGCAGGCTACACCTTAGGAAATGAGGTTCATTGTAGGGGTCCAGGTGCAGTTATGGAGGTTTGTGACAACCACACGCTGAGGAGAGCTTCAAGTGATTCCGCAGGGATGTTTGGAGGCATTCATGGGAGGGGGAGGAGCGACCTGGGTAGGAAGAGAGTTCCATAATCTGGGGGCACATGAGGCAAAATCTCTGTCCCCCATTTGAGCACAAGTGACAGGAACCCTAAGAACAGCAGGGTTCAGGGATCTGAGGGAGTAAGGGGAGGAGGCAGCCGGCATGAGGAGCTCTGCCAGTCCAGGGGGTGTGCCAGTACTAAGGACCTTGCCTGTGAAAAAGCCCAGGACAAAGTTTAATTAATTGGGCAGGGACAGCCAATTAAGTATGCTATACAGGTCACAGTGGTGGGTGAGATGAGGAGCAGAAAAAGCAAAACGGCAAATATTATTGTAGGCAATGGTCCACCTAGAGAGGTGAGCTTTGGAGGTACGGGCAAACAGGAGGAGCCCATAGCAGACAGATGGGAGAAACACGCCTCTAGCCAGTGCAAGGCAAGCAGTGGAAGTGAGACTACTCTTTGCTCGATAGGCCAGACCCAGTTTGCAGTTAACGGCTCTGCATACATTCTGGATATGGAGTCCAAGATCAAGCTGAGGGTCAAGTGTCACCCCAAGGTATTTGATGGAGTCAGTGATGAGGACATGAGCACCATCAAGACCAGGAATACATAATGGGGCAGGGGAGGCCTTTATCTTGGCCAGGGACCCAAAGAGCATGGCCTGAGTCTTTTTGAGGTTGAGGACCAGCTTGTGGGATGCTATCCAAGACTGGATATTCCTAAAGTCCTCGCTCAGCTGGTGGTTTATGACCCCAATGTCCCAAGAGTGGTTGAGGATGACCAGGTTATCAGCAGATAGGATGGACCTACACTGGGAAGAGGTAGCGGATTGATTGTTGACAAAGATGGAAAAGAGCAGGGGCCCCAGGACTAAACCCTGGGGAACACCCGAGGACACAGAAGTGGTGTCTGAGAGCACCTTACTGTATTTGATAAACTGCTGTCTGCCCTGTAGGTAGTTGGACAGCCAACTGAGCACAGGGGAAGACAAGCCAAAGGACCTGAGCTGAGCGCAGAGTAGAACATGGTTGACTAGGTCAAAGGCTTTGGATAGGTCAAAGAAGATGGCACTAGAGAGTTTACCCTGGTCCATAGCAGCTCTGATCCCAGATGAGACATTGACAAGGGCAGAGGATGTACTGTGCCCTTTGCAAAAGCCATGCTGCTCTGGAGACAACAGCTCGTGAGTCTGAATATACTCTGTGAGTTGTCCAGCCACAACTTTCTCAAGAAGTTTACTGATAGCAGACAATGTGGCTATTGGTCGGTAGATGTTAAGAATCTTAGGGTTGCCCTATTTGAGAATAGGGACAACTCTAGCCACCTTCCATATATCCGGGATGACCCCAGAGGCTAGGGACAGGTTGAAGATATGGGCCACCAGGGAGGCAATATGAGAGGCACCCAGATGGACGAGCTTGGGTTCCATGCTGTCATGACCAGCGTTGGAGAATGGGGAGAGACCAGAGAGCAATCTCTGCATCTCATGTACCATTACAGCTTTGAAATAGAATAATGGGCAGGAGATGGGGGCTGGTTGTGGAGCAGGGTCATGGGCATAAGTATCACATCCACTGGAGGAGAATAGGGTGGTGAAGGCAGACAGGTCCAAGAAGTGTGAGTTAAATGCATTGGCAATGGTAAGTGGATAGTTGCAACTCAAACCATCGATGAGCATGTCAGCAGACTCAAAGTTGGTGGACCCACTTACTATGTTTTTAATATTCCTCCAGAAAGACTTAGGGTCTTTAACTGAATTCAGCAGTGCAGCTTTGCAGAATTCACTTTTGGCAGCCCTGATTGCTTTCTTACACTCATTCCTGAGCCTCCTATACTGCTGAAGTATGGCCTGGTCCATCGTGACCTTGAATTTGGCCTAGCACTTATCCCTAGTCCTCATGAGGGCAAGGAGGCTCCCATACAACCTCTTGGTGGCACATCCCCTTAATACTGGCTCCTGATTGGCTGGCTGGCATGATTTACATGTTGTAAATCGTGCTAATCACCCAACAGTAAAAAGTGCAGCCACCAGTCAGCCGCATCTGGAACCAACCCTGAAATTCCTCTGACTCATTCCTCCAACCCAAAAGTCCTGCTTAACTAGCACGGTTTCAGCTGCTGCTCTACTCATGTTAAAAGCCTTCAAAACTTCTAAAACACAAAATCATTCAACTCTCCTAGTACCCTGTCTAAAAAAAAAAATCAATTGGTTTATCACTTAGCAGCTTCACTCACTGACTCCCCGCTGCTAAATACTCTCTCTCTCACCTCCATGTCCATCACAGGTCATGCTCCCGCTCTGAACCTTCGAGCGTTGGGTTCTGTACATTTCTCTGGGAAACGACTGGCACAAGAGAAAAAAAATGGGGTTATTTGTTTCAGCCGTTCCCTCTCTCTGACACTGAGCCTTCAGTCAGAGATCCACTGCACCCGATGAACACCAATCCATCCCGACAACCAACCACAGCAAACGGATGTCCGCTCTGCTCCATTAACTGGTACAGCAGTCACACAGAAGAACAGAAACTTGTCGCCATTGCTGCTCGGCACTCTGTGTCTTCGGGTCCTCTCCCTACAGTCATCCCCATTTAACACATGTTCTTTACCTGCCTGATCCTCTGACTTTCACTCCATACAGTTTCCACGTTCAGTGCTGCTGCTGATTCTCATCCCCAACTCTTCACCCTGTGATATGAAAAGACTTCAGGAGCGATATGTAGACCAGCGCTCCACATTCCCACCAAGTTGTTACATACCCCACATCTTGCAGGCTCTCTCTTTAAGATAATAAATCACAGCATATCACTGTCTGTGGGGCGGCCTTGGTATTCAGCAGCAGCAACACTGCAGCCATAGCAACAGTCTTGGCAATGCAGTACTACTTTTTCTGGCGCAGTAACAAATGTACTGAAAATACATAAAAATGCCCCCAAAACAATTATGATTATTTTTTTCTGTCCCACAAAATAGATGGCCACTGTATAATTGCAATATACCATGGCAGAATTTACCCACGCCTGGTGTGGTTTCCTCACTCGGCCTGCAGCCTTGTGAGCAAACCGCAACACCAGGCATGGGTAAATCCTACCATCACCCACACCCTGTCATGGTGTATATTACTTAAATGTTCAGTCAGTGTTTCTTTCATAAGTAAATAAAAGTTGCCTCATAGTTAAACTGTTGATGCTCCTCCCATGATGATGATGATGATGATGATTTTAGGCACAAGACGGTGTGGGTCATTTTGGAATTTACTCATGTCTTAAGATGTTGTAGCAGGAGAGAAAACTGAATGATTTAAACCACCAAATAAGTGTGTAAGACCCACATCATGGAGTGCCTCATAACCATTTTAAAATATTGGTTTAAAAAAAAAATCCTTTCATTAAAGAAGAAAATCAACTAAGAAGAATGCATGAGCAATATAAGTTTACAGATCATGGGCTGTGCTGAGGTTTTTTTATTTGTCAATCCAACTGCAGTATGCAAATTAACCATTTTGTAACACTTGTTCTGAATATTATTCCTGTTTCTTAATGATTTACACAGTTATATAAAAAGCTAGCTGGTGGTAAACTGTGCAGTTGTGGGCTGCCATGGTTTGGGAGCATACCTCTCAACCTTTTGTCACTGAAATGAGGGACATGCACACTCAAAATGAGGGACAATGAAGGACACGGACCCTCATCATGAGGGATACATCCTCAGACATAGAGATACAAGCTCAGAATACTGTGGAATCCATTGTGTTTCTTGCATGAAGTTTGTTTTTGATTTAGCATCTTAGAATATTATGAATTTCTGTTTTAAAGTCTGAATTTACAGCACATTCACTGTGTAGGCAGCATCTTTTCCATGAGGGATGGATGAGGGCCAGAGCAATTTTGAGGGGTAAAATTAAGGATGTCCCTTGTAATCAGGGACAGTTGAGAGGCATGCTTGGGACATAAAAAGTTCATATAAGTAGAATGGATGGGCAAGGACCACTGGTGGGAAAGCAAGGTGCGTTAAATACATATTGCCCTGATTGAACTATGAGTGACAGTTGTAATTTAAAAGTACCCCCATAAGCATGTTGGGAGCATTACTGTTATGAACAAATGGTATATGAAGAGTCAGGAGAGCCATCAGTAATGAAATTGTGCTTTCTCAATTGAAATGAGCTGGACTGTAAGCTCCATTCATTTCAGTTAAGACCTAGACACTACATTTCTAACTACAAACAAGTATTTGCCAATGCCAAACGTTCGCTTGCTGGTACTTGCATTGGTGTTTGGCATTTGTGCAGCCCCCTAGTTGTATCCATGTCTCTTCAGCATCCATATCCCAACAGAGTACGCCTTGTAACTCCTCTTGCATCTGAGTAACATTTCACCTCATACTTCTTAAGTGTCTGTCTTAGGAACCCTAGCGCCCTGGTTGTGCTCAAAGTGCGACCCTGTGTGGAAACTGCTTAACCCGCACTTATAACACAGTCATTCAGTGGAATTATTTCACCAAATTTTCAGCATAGGCATTTTGTCACCTCTGGTCATGAACACTGTCACTATGATTTTCTTACTGTGTACCGAACACTGATTTCCCACAGCAATCACACTATTCTGCGACGGAAGTGTGAAAACAGATTTCAGCTAGGATGTGAAAAATGACAGCTGTACTGTTCATAAGGAGGTGTGGGAAAATGCAAATGTTGAAAATCTGGAGTGAAAATATGACAAATTCGCGAAGTTACGAGTGTGTGTGGGAACTGCACAACGCACGATCGTAAAACAGTGATTTTTTGGAATTTTTGCACTGAATTTTCAACATAGGCATTTTAGGATGTCTGCTCATAAACAGTGTCACTGTGATTTTCTTACTCTGCACCGAACATGATTTCCCAGAGTTGCCACGCTATTGCATGCCAGAAGTGTGAAAACACATTTTGGCCAGGATATAAAAAATGACAGCTATACTGGTCATAAGGAGATGTAAGAAAATCGCAATGTTAAAAATCTGGAGTGGAAATATTACAAATTCACGAACTTATGAGTGTGCGTAGGAACTGCACAATGCACGCTCGTAACACAGCCATTTTATGGACTTTTGCTACCAAATTTTCAACATAGGCATTTTAGGACCTCTTCTCATGAACAATGTCACTGTGATTGTCTTACTCTGTAGCGAACACTGATATCCAGCAGCGACCGCGCTATTTTGTGCTGGATGTGTGAAAACACATTTCAGCCAGGATGTGAAAAATGACAGCTGCACTGTTCATAAGGAGGTTTGAAAATATGCCTATGTTGAAAATCTGGTGTGAAAATATTACAAATTCACAAACTTACAAGTGCGCATGGAAACTGCGCAATGCATGCTTGTAAAAGTCATTGTTTTGAATTTTTTCACCCAGTTTGCAACATAGGCTTTTTGAGAGCCCACCTCATGAACACTAACACTGTTGTTTCGTTACTCCCAAAAGGTGATTCTGTGCAGTGACCGAGAAATCACATTTCAGGACCGAATTACGCCATGACAGTGATTGAATTTATGAGAATGGGTGTCAAGAACCCCATGTTGAAAATCAGGTGTCAAAAGTCAAAAAAATGGACGAGATATCTACCTAAGATGGAAAACCCCTATTTATGCCATTATACGGCTCACTGGCATTTCCTCAGTTCGCGGTTGGCTTTGAAGAGTGCAGACATGTTCCCACTCCACCAAAGATCGTCGCACTGGGCTCCAGAGGTAAGTATGGGGTGAGGGGGGTGTGGGGTGGTGGGTGCACAGAGGGTGGGTGCAGGTTGGTGGTGGGGGGCAGGAACTCACTGAGGGACTGTTTTCTTCTTTCACAGGATTTAAAAAAAAGGATGCTTTTGGCACACAAGGGGTGGACTCACAGCATGCCACCTACCTGTTTGCTGGTGGGGACTGGAGCCGGCTGGGATTGGGTACCCCCACCGGCCATACAGTGTACATGGATGGGAGGCATGAGCACGCTGGGGTGGGCCCCCAGTGTGCCAAGTGGGTGTTTGTTTGAGGGAAGGCTGCAGCCGATGGGGGATTGGGCACCCCCATCAGCCACACAGTGTGGTGGGGGGCGCATGAGCTGAGGGGGATTGGGCACCCCCCTCGGCACACAACATCAGGGTGAGGAGCACACTAATGAGGGAGGGGGAGGACATTAGCAGAGGGAGGAAGCGGGAGTTTTTTTTAATGCTGAGCTGTACAGGACAGCAGTTCGGCTGACGTGTATGCTAACTGCATACATGCTACCACTGCTGATTGCAGCTGACTTTTTCTTTGAAGTGAAGACCAACACAGCTGAACTGCTGTCATACACAGCTCGGCATGTATTGGTCCCCTAGGGTTGCGCCTGCTACACTGAGCACTGGATTTGGGAGGAGGGTCACACACCTCCAAAAGTCGTACTGTTGCAAGGCGTTCCTTGGCAGTGCTTAACGTAAAATTATGCAATATGCTTGCAGGCAACTTTTTTTAATAGAGGAGACATTTTATAGATCAGACTTTATTGACTAAAAAGGTCTTCTTTTTAGAAAGTTGCATGTGAGCACAATGTAATTTTTGCATTTGTCAAATGTGCTTCATTTTACATGTTCACAGACTCTACCCCTCTGCCTTTATGGCCTTGTGCTGCCTTAGCAATGATTATGGGCTCAATTTTACAAGGAGAGGCAGCAAAGCAGTGGACTAGTGGCAGGGTGTTTGACGCAAGTTGCAACTTGCATCCAACATTGCGGCAAGAGTGACTTTCAAAGAAGTGTGCTGCAAATGCCCACCGCAAGTCCAGAATATGGGACACAGGGAGTTAGACCAGGTACTCACTGGTCTAACTTTGCATCTGAGATCACAGCACTTGTGCCAAACCTTTGGTGCAAGTTTTCGTAAAGTGAGAAAAGTGTCACAACTGCTCCAGCCTTTCTAAAATTGGACCAACCTGAATCCGAAGGGCTTTGGTGCAACTGCGTCAAACTTTGCAGTGAATGCAGGGCTTGATGCAAGCCCTGCATCCACCTTGTAAAATCAAGTGCATATCCACAGTAAAACCACCGTGAGTTGGCAAAGGTTAACACATCACATCACTCTCTCTCTCTCTCTCTCTCTCTCTCTCTCCTATATACTTACATTCAAACAAGACCTATGGGAGGGACATTTCCTCTGTGGTAATGGCCCCATAATGACAAACCCCATCAACTGGTAGCAAGCACAATGTGACTGGTTGGACACAACTGTTCAGGGCAATGGCTCATGATAATGCTACCCTTTTCAGTGAAAAACACACAAGGATTACTAGGGTGGGCATGGACCTTGATAATAAATGCTCCACAGAGATACACCTTCCACTGGAAAACATGCCAGAGCCAACAGAAGGGACTCTTACTTGTTGTGGCAACAATCTGATGGTGACACAATTGATGGAATAAACACAAGACTGACTTTTTTTATCTGTAGCTCTACACTACCACCAGAAATGATGCACTGTTTGCTTCTATGATTTCTCAAGTTATTGTGATGTTCTGACATAAGCCATGGTGGGCGTGTGTGTGTGTGAATTGTGATGGTGTGGTGCTCCACTGTCAAACTCACTAGGAGAGGCAGGAGGCAAACTTCATAAGAAGACTTGGATGTTTAATATCAGAGCAAAGTAGTACAAACTATATAAGGAGCAGGCCAAACATTGCATTCCAAACTTGAGGAGAGGCAGTAAACTTTAAATCAAATAACTTACTTCTGTACCAACTGATCAGTGGTCTTAACTTTAAGTAATTTACTGTAACTCCTCTACAAATGGGGGTTCCCAAAAAGTCTTCCTTGAGCTTGCCTAAATGCTCACTGCCAGGCTGGTGTCCTGCATTTTAGCAATTTAAATGGTGATTGCCGGAGAGTGCCTGTATAGCCTCTGTGCACTGTCTCATTAAGAGCTGCCTGGATTGCAGTCATAAGTAATCTGAGAGGGAGCTCTGTTGAAATATGTAACTATTTGCTGAAAATCATTTAGAGTGATGCTGATAATGTAGTTTGTCTAACCTGCCTTCTTTGCAGCAAGGGCTGTTTTGTTTAGCTCCACTTTCTTGGTCCTGGACTACTGAATTGGACCAATCAGTACTGGTGGGACCTCAAATGGAGCCGGACTACAGGAGCTGTCTGGAGTCCAAATCTATAGGAATTGTAGTTTGGGGATTTTGGTGCCTTTTTGCACCTGAAGGGGGAGCCTTTGTTGTGACTGACAGACAGATCAGCCAACCAAACCTTTTGGATCGTGGGGGATTTCCCAGACTGCTTTAAATTTTCAGTTAGTTCTGGGCTGAGAAGTGAAGAAGTAAGAGCTCAAGTGATTTGGACAAGAGTTGTGTGTAGTTTTGCATGGGAGAACTGTGAAAGGCCTGAGTTATGGCTTGTGTTTCTGCCTACTACCCCTGAGAAGGAGAGAAGAGAATTATTTCGGACTAAATCCAAGTTTGTGAGAACGAAGTAAGCCACTGATTTTTTACCATTCTCATACCTGAAGAAGACTGAGGATTTTGCTGAATGCAATCGGCCTGTTTGGACTTCCAGCCACCTCTGAACTCCCAGATTGTGCAGAGACTCTGTAACTGCGACCAGAGAGCGGTTTGCCTGGTACAGTAGGATTTCCTTACATGTAAATGTGCTGTGAGTTGTTAGTGGGTAGTGATTTGGTTCCCCATTGTGTGAACTGTGTTCTGCTTGCTGGAAGTTGTATTCAGCCCCAAACAGACTGTATCCGAATTTGTCTCCATTGGCCAGGGCCTTGCCACACTGTCCCAACCACACTGCACAGAGAAAGCCATCAACAAGAGACCTGCTTGGGGATCAGCCCCCTGATCCATGCCTGAACAGGAACGATGCCTCGGCGATTCGTGTGGGCTCTGCTTCGCCCGGCACTCCAGATTTTTTTTTTTTTTTTTTAAATTTAGTTGTTTAACCAGGTACATCACACTAAGCTGGAAGCTTTTTTACAGGAGCAACCTGGGAGCACAAGGAGGTTAAGTGACTTGCTCAGGGTCACACAGTATGCAAGTGGAAGCTGTGGGATTCAAACCCAGGTCTGGTCTGCTGGATGTCACCACATTTGCAGCTCAGAGCCTTAGACCACTGCGCTATACTGCCGCAGATTAACCACCTGCTGTCTCGATTTTCATCCAGCCTGTGTCCAGTATTGGGTATCGTGAGTAATCATCAGGGTAGCTCACTGCAACAACAGCCTAATCTAAAAGAGTGTCGTCTGATTGTCTTGTTGTTTTCTTTTCATGAACTGAGCCCTCTGGCTTCGGATTACAAACAGTGTTTGTTGGGCATGATATTTTCTTCTATCACAGGGCCCCAACCAGCTGCAATTTTCCTGGCTAGCCCACCATTCTTCATCTGGGTACCCAGAGTGTGTGACTGTTTATGGACCCTGGGGTGCATGCATAACTGTTTGATTGATAGAGCCTTTAAGCAAATTAACCTGATTACGCCCCTCCCTTGTTCAAGTCCCTTAAATAAATCAGATCTAACTCTTTTTTGCATTTACCCTGACTGTGGTTCCAGTTTGTGCAAGAGTACTGTACTACTGTTATTTGCTGTGTATAACCTTGTCTTACAGGGGGTTCCCAGGGCCAGGCCAGAGGAAAGCTCTGGTGGTAAGTGCAAACAGTGTGGGCACTTGTGTGGTGTATCCGGGGTATTGTGAAAGTGATTATTGTGTATTGTTCCGGCACTAGTAAAAAAAGAGGGGGTTACAGTGTCCCGGGAGGGCTGTGCCCAGGTTAGCTTGACCACTACCAACACTGACCTCCGGGTGGAGGCACCTGTTTCAGAACTCAGGCCCCTTAACCTGCTACTAGCCAAGCAGGCAGGGGTAGTAGCCCTTAGGATAGTGCCACCTAGGGGTTACATTACTGTTTGTTTAGACTTTAAGATTTTTAGCAACTTTAAACCCTACTTATGACTCAGTGACTTGCATGGTTGTAACGTGTGCTAATAACTCTATGGCTTGACTGTAACTTGTGCTTAGAACGCTATAACCAAAATAACTAACATGCTTAGAACTCTACAATCAATGGGCCCTATGTATTAATGGTATCCCAGCCCTACCCACCTTTTACATGGCATCTAGAGCCGGGATACAAACATCCCAGGTGTCAGACGGACTCCTGCAGATGCACTAATGGTGTGTACCACCCCATCCCGAGATGGTGCACAGGGATCCCATGCAACTATGTGACTGGTCTTGGTGGGGGATGAAGAGTAGGTGTGCCCAGGGAGGGCTGACAAAGTGCAGCACAATGCCAGTTGCATTCTTCCAGGCTGGTGTCAGGGGGCTTACCATTAGGCCAGACAGAGGGCTGCCATAATGGCTGTGTGGCCCTTGACTGGCCATCACAGGGCATATTGGAGCCCTGCCGTCTTGGGCTGTACTGAAACTCAATGCTTTGGAGGGCTAGAAGGTGGTGTGGTGCTAATACCCAAAACCAGAAAATGTGGCTGCTGTTGGGAACAAGGCAGCTTGTATGCAGGCTTTTATGTCCTATGATCCCATGCTCCTACAGAGAGAAGGATTCGCTATGGGGCCCGGTTGGAGCTTCTGATTGGAAGTCCTTGGTCTGGCCCACATCCATCCCCCTGGCCAGCCCTGCCCCTAGCTTGGAACTTTGTGGCCACATTTGGGATGCCTAGGCCCACCCAGACAGATGTGCATACTGACCCCACACATCCCGAAGGGGCTGTCTACACAGCCTGCCTTGCACAGCCTGGTATGCACCCCCTACTGGTGCATACTAGGTCTGTTTGTGAATAGAGCCCTATATGACTAACTTGTGCTAAGAACTCTGTGAATTAAATCACTGTACAATGTGCTTATAACTACAATTTAAATTACGTAACTTGTGTTTAGAACTTTACTGCTTAAATGACTGTAACACTGGTTAGTCTGAATTAGTACATGCCATCAGTCAGTGTCAAAACCTGACTTAATTTGTGTTGGCCAAAATGCAAGTCTGTCCATAGGCTGTCAAGAGCTTCAAATGGCAAACATCGAACGGACATCAAGTCAACAGTTGAATAAGGCAGATGGGCATCAAATTCCCACAGGAGGAGTAAAATGGGCTTGGAGTAACTGCATCACAGTGAAATTCCAGGAAACTCTCCCTCTTGACTGAAGACAAACTGGACTTGGGATGTCTGAATCACTGTGGAACTCCAGGGAACTCTCCCATTAGACTACAGGCACACTGGATGTGGGACATCTAGATCTCAGTAGAAATCATGGAACTCTCCTTCTGGCTTGAAGACCCACTGGACTGAAAACATTTTGGATGTGCGACATTTGGATTACTGTAGAACTCCAGGAAACTCTCTCTTTCTCTCTCTCTCGATCGACTGAAGACACATGCTGGACCTGTAAGGAAGGAAAAACCCTAACTCAGCTTTTCACTGAAGTCCTTCTCTCTTGAATGCAGGTGGTTTCTGAACTTACTACCTCACTGCTGGGGTTAGCAGGAGCACAAATGAGGCTATCTGTGATGGACACCTCTCCCTACCTTACTATGACCCTATGATAATTATACAGCTGGACCTACTGCTGGATGCTGCTGCTGCTTGGATATCTGAACTGTGACAAGTTTAAAATGTTACTGTTGCAACTCTGATGAACTCTCATACAAAGATGATTTGACTCAGTTCAAAGGTTGCATGCCATGGAAATTGTCGTAGTCACTTTAAGTAGACAATGTCAGCACAAAAGCACCAAGGAAAGGGTTACTAGAAAAATTGCACTGGAAACAAAGCCAGGTTTCAAAAAAGAAATACAAACTCACACATACCCAAATAATGCAAAGCATCATGATACGTTTATGCAAATCACCATTACATTTTTAGACCGGGTTTGCTTTAAGCAGGAGTACACGGTGCCAGATATCCTCTCACACATTCATCACTTTAAATAGTTTGTTAGGTGACTGGGCACATGCAGTTTCTTTCACAGTACCATCAGTTTCTGACTGTTTGTTAAGTGGCTGGCACTTTCAATACGTTTCATGCACAGTCACTTTAGCTAGCTTGTTATGTAGCAGGACAGATGCAATGCCTTTAAACATGCAGTCACTTTAAATGGTTTGTGAGGCAGTCAGGCACACACCATGCTTTAAATGCATAGTCACTTTTAAATGGTTTGTGAGGCAGTCAGGCACACGTCATGCTTTAAACGTGCAGCCACTTTAAATGGTTTGTGAAGCAGTCAGGCACACGTCATGCTTTAACTGCACAGTCACTTTAAATGGTTTGTGTGGCAGTCAGGCACACATGATGCTTTAAACACACAGTTACTTTAAATGGTTTGTGTCACAGTCAGGCAAACGCAGTGCTTTAAACAGGCAGTCACATTAAATGGTCTGTGAGGCAGTCAGGCATACGCAGTGCTTTAAACGTGCAGTCGCTTTAAATGGTTTGTGAGGCAGTCAGGCACACACTGTGCTTTAAATGCGCAGTCACTTTAAATGGTTTGTGAGGCAGTCAGGCACACGCCGTGCTTTAAATGCACAATGCAGTCACTTTAAATGGGTTGTAAGCAAGGCCCCTGGAATTCTGCGGTTCTGCGGTTGAGGAATTTGCCGCAGAATTTGCATCATTGCCGCAGAATATATATAGTGCCACAGAATTCATCGTTTTTGGTGAATTTTCATATAAATATACTGTTTTTCCATAGTGTCAGGCTTTCTTTCCCACCTCATTTATCCTGAAGCCCCTCTTCTATGCTCAGCATATAATGTCATCGATGACATCACATCATATTTAGCCAATGGCAGGACTGCATTCTGCCAGAGAAATGATAAATCATACGCATGAAATCAGAAAATGTTGCCGCGGAAGTCAAGGAGCCCTGCCGCAGAAATCAGAAAATTCTGCCACAGAACACCAGGGGCCCTGGTTGTGAGGCAGTCAGGCACATGCCGTGCTTTAAATGATTTGTGAGACAGTCAAGAACACGCCATGCTTTAAACGTGCAGTCGCTTTAAATGGTTTGTGCTACAGCCAGACACACATCGTGCTTTAAACATGCAGTTACTTTAAATGGTTTGTGAGGCAGTCAGGCACATGCTGTGCTTTAAATGCGCAGTCACTTTAAATGGTTTGTGAGGCAGTCAGGCACATGCTGTGCTTTAAATGCACAGTGCAGTCATTTTAAATGGTTAGTGAGGCTGTCAGGGATATGCAATGCCTTTTTTTTTTTCCTGTAGAGGTTTTTCTGCCCTGGGGGCAGTCAGGAGCTCTCTCAGCCCCTGCTCCCCTCTGACCAGCTACCACCTCCCCTTAGGACTCTCATGCTTGCAGTTCTGCCATTGATTGCCCTCTGTAGTGGGGCAAAGAGGGTGAGGGCCATTCTGACCCCCCTCATAGTCCACATCCAGAAGTTGTCAGGGTCCTGGGGCAATGGCATGGGCTGGAGCTGGAGAGCGAGGTTTCACGGTGCCTTATATTGAGTTTCCATTTTCTTTCTCTCCTAATCAGGCAGCATGTTATTTATGCAGTTGTGCATGTACGTGGAGTCACACACATACCACAGACCTACTGCTGCCTGTCCCAATCCTGTGTTACTTCTGCTGTCCCAGCATCACACCTCCATGTGTGACAGTACAGAAGCTGTGCAGCATATTCCCATTCCTTGGGATAAGAAAGTTGTCATTACGATGCTTGATCTTCTCCCCTGACTAACACCCAGCAAACCAAGTCTGTTTCCAAACCCAGTTCGCTGGCTTGGTGGGTAGTAACACTACCGCTGTGCCTCTGGATGGCCTCACATGTACAGCTTTAAATGTACAGTCACTTTAAATGGTTTGTTAGGCAGCTGGACACACAAGGCTTTAAATGTTCAGATGCTTTAAATAGTTAATGCAAGGGATGCTGTCACTTTAACCATTCCTACCGGTAGCGCCATATGGCGTTGGAACCACCCACTGCTTAACCTGACCAAAAATTGCCGCACAAGATTGAACTTTTCTTGAACACAGCCTTTTGTCTTTCTTTATATCACTGTTACTTTCCCCTGCAGCTGTTCACTTTGTGCAAAGAAGGCTGAGCAGCGATAAATTCTTGGGTACTCTTGTCCCTTACCCCACTGGATCATGGGACCTGTGTCAGAAGGAAAATCCTTGTTACAGTGGATGTCACAGGAAATTGAGCCACTCACACACACTGGAGTTGATTTAAATACAATTCATTTTTAATGTCACTGTCCTGCCCCTCTTCCATTGGGTCAAGTCTTGGAAAATGCTGTTTACTGTTGCTGTACTGTTGGGATGTGCTGAACGTCAGGTGAGATGTTAAATGGAAGTCCCTTCTGACCATCTCTGGTACTGCCCTGGTGGGTGTCCAGGTGGAAGCAAAAGAATGCATGACATTGTTTGCAACAGTAGGGGAATTTTATATTTAAAATAAATCATTCAGTAATTACATGGTAATTATACAGAAAAGAATGTATCATGGAAGAACAAAGTAAACAAAAGAAAAATTAATACTTGATTCAGAGTGTAAATAAATAAAATAAGATAGAAATTTTAAGAATACAGTGCTCCCTTACTATACCGAACCTCTCTATACCGAACTACCGGTTATTACAAACTTACAAAATGGGCATGTAAAATTCTGGCTTCTGATTGGCCAGTTCCCTACCCAAAGCCCTGGTCTATCTGACAGTAGAGTCTGGTAGACAACGAGTACCAGCCCCTGTACCCATTCACATAGCATTGTGTCCAGCTTGCTTTCTAATTGGCTGCGAGCATCTGATTAAATTGTGAATGTCTGTCATTTTTCTCTTGCTTAGCGAGAGCTACTGGACCCCCAATGCTGCCTGCGCTCCTTACATTTGTTTTTATATATATTTTTTTGTTTTATTTGGAGTACCATCTTGTTCCATGCCGCCCAATTACTGATAGTGCAATTCTCTGATAGAGAGAGCCAACTGAACTCTCGCTCCTCCAGCCATCTGCCTGCTAGCTCCCAAAAATTAAGCAACTTCTACCTTGTAGTGCTAGACACCCCTTGTCCTAACTAGTCAAAAAATGTCCGTTTCTTGCCCATGGCACATCTGCTATCCCGCACTCTCTAGTGTCCATTTTGCCCAGGATGCATCGTCTATCCTGCTCTCTCTAGTGTCCGTTTCTTGCCCAGGACACATCTGCTATCCCACTCTCTCTAGTGTCCATTTCTTCCCAACCACACATCTGCTAGGCTCTCGCATCGCCCATGCACATCCCTCACAACAGCCAAATGTCAAACTAATACCATTATAAATACTGTATCTTCAATGAAGATGACAAAAAAGGATGTGTACTCAGTGGCAAAAATGGAGGTGTACTGACTGCTAAACAAGCAAGCAGCAGTGTCTGTTTAGTCTCTCCCTCAATTTCAGCAACTGCTTCAGGAGTTGGGGGGTGCTGTATAAGCTGGACTTTCTGCCTATCAGTTTCGGAGTGCAACAGTGGAGGGATTACTTTACAGAACCTTTTTCCTTTACACAGTTGTATTTAATTTTTACATCTACTTTTGTACATAGTTGTAGGTATTTGTATGTAAAAAAATGAACAAAAAGCCCATTTTCTAAGTGCAATAATACCCTTCAGGGTAGGCGGTATTGTGCTATACCAGACCTTCCAGGGCTATAAAGCCCTCTGCCTCTGGTGTCGGGCCTCATTACACCCCTGGGCAGTCTGGCATAGCAAAATACCGCCCACTCTGTCGGGTATTATCGCTCACGCAATCCATGTCTCCCAATACTGAACACCATTTTTATTAGTACACATAAATCCTCCCCAAACTCCCACACAGACTGCCTGCCGACAGTTTGAGAACTAACAAACTACTGCACTAAGAGTCAAGAGCACTGTAGGAGAGATCTGACCCCAACCAGCTTAACATCAGTGTATTCTACTTCTGTCCTGTGTTCATTCTTGAATCCCACTCACACCTCACTCCTACTGTTCTGTCCTGTGTTCATTCTTGAATGCCACTCACACCTCACTCCTACTCCTGCTACTGCTATTACAGTACTTACAGTTCCCTGTAGCACTCATCCCACTTTCCTGCTTTGCCATAGTGTGTGTTGACAACTCTACCACCATGACATGCCATTGCCGAGTTTGTTGGCCCTTTTACATGACGGTAGCTGTGATGCCATACAGTACTGTACTTCTGTTCTTGAATGCCGCTCGAACCCTGCTCCCACTCCTGCTACTGCAGGTAAATTACTGCACTTATATTTTCCCTGAATATGTAATCAATAAGACACAATGGGGAGTGTATTGAACAGAACTTGCCGCATGCCTCGACCTTTAGCCCCAGGAAGTGCAGCAATATCTGTTCAATGCTCACCCTGGAGTGTCTTATTGAGCTTATAAAATGGGCTTTTTTTTTTTACTTTTACTTATTCAAAAAACTATTTTATATATATATATATATTCAAAAAGGGTATTTTAGTTAGTATTTTTGATAAAATAGTCCTTCTGTCTGGGAAAAATATCATCATGCTGCTGGCAGCCAGGAGCCCCCCTCCCCCAACCCCCAATTGTTATCTGGCTCCAGGAGAAACCGCACTGAGAAACGGGCATTTTTGTAGCCGGCAGCTGATGAGGAAAAGATTAAGTGTGTTTCTGATTATCACTATTGTTATTTTTTAAGCATGAATTGAGTACAACTGAAGGATGGAGTGGCCCCTCCTCTTCCCCATAATGGAGTGAGCACCATTGTTGTGGTGAGTGGAAGTGCTAGTCTCGCTGGTGCCTTGCTGTTTAGAAGTGCCATTCATAGTATTTTAATATAAAAGAATATATATATAAAAGACAGTGAATTTTTTGGTAAAAACCTGTGGGGGGTCAGGAGCGCTATTGATAAGGGAGACAGTGGGAGCTGGCATGATGCGGGACAGCTACTACAGTTGCATAGTGACAGAGTGTAAGCAGTTACCATTAGGTGAGACTTCAAGACCTACCTTCCCATTACAGTGTGAGCACCCTTGCCAAAGTACTTTCTCGTTGCCGCCAACCACCTTGAGTTTCAGTATTTTAAATAGCATTTGAAAAGTAACATAGAAATGTTTTCTCTGCCCAGTTTTTCCATTTCGGGAATGTGGGGACAAAAGCGTGATTTTCTACTGTAAGCTGAGGGAACAAACATGCTGCAGGAGCCATTATTGGCAGGTCAGACAATGGCAGTAGTTAGAAAGTTTAATTTAAATTTATGTGTTGTGTTTGTCTGCGGGTCGTATTTTATGTGAAGCGACGGTTACTGGTGGCTGTTCGGCTGTGTTTCATTCACTGAATGGTTCTCTTGGTAGTCTGCGAGAGAAAAAAATGGTGGAATTTCAAAGCTTAGTGTTTTAACGGAACACTGATTTTATTTATTTTGTACTGCAGTCTTGGTTTAAAGAACTTGTTTTCACCTGTGCAGTGAACGGATTCAATACACAGGTAAGACCCAATCAGAAGTCCAGAATTTCCCTGCCCATTTTATAATTATCAATAAATTATTTGTAGTGCACTTTAGTGCAGAAAACATTGACTCTGTGGCCTGTCTCAAAAAGCAGTTGGGACTCTGGAGTGAGCAGGTGAGTGGGAGGGCTGGACCAGGCAGTAAATACAGTGTTTAAATCATAAATATCACAAAATAACCAGTGACATCTGAGAATAAAAAAGTAATGACTTTGTAGAACCAAGTACATCAGCACATTAGCGAGCAGCATACCTGTCAGAGATGATCATGTGAATGGAACTTATTGCAGTACTGTAATAGCGCTCAGTAGTCTGCCTTTTCTCACCCCAGGAATTCTTCAGTATGCTTGACAAATGCAGTATGCCAGCTGGGTCCAGTTGTCCCAGAGGAGGAGGAGTTTATGCCAATAGCTAGTGGCATCAGCCAATCAGAGAGCAGAAAGAGGAATTGCTGCCTGAGCTAGAGCAGGAGGTCAATTAGATTAATTTCTCTGCAGACTGGACAACACTGCCCCAGAGCTTTCTCTTCACACTTCACTCAAAGTTATTTTCTGTGGTTAACTTAATAGTTTATTTCTTTGTGCTGCCTTAGTGATTTTTTGTTAAAAATGTGTTACTGTTTGCTATTTTTGTAGTCATGGTTCCTCCGGTCCCAGGAACCCCAATCTTGCCACCTCAGGGTTCCATGCGCGGTTCCTGTTCTCTCCTGCGATAACAATTTGAAAATAAATGTTCAGCTTCTATAGTTTAATTCACTGTTCCCTTTTCTTTTTGGTACTGTGATTTTACATTCAGTCCTTTATTTTAGCTCTTGGAAACTTTTTTTGTGATCTATTGACAATTGGCAAGTCAGACAGACCCAAAAGAAGATCTAATCATACTACTACTACAAAAGCTGTAAAGTGTTATTGTGAATTTAGCTCTAATCCTTCTGGTAAAACAGTGAAAAACAGAGCCAAAAGGCTGGAGATTATGGCTACTTAGTCTGCTCCTCCCCCAATAAAAATTCTAATGAAGGGTCTGCCTCTTATAAAACTAATGGAAGGTCTGATGAAGACTTTCTACAGAACAAAATAGATAAAAATAATTCTGACCAAGCCAAAAAAAAACATACTGAACAGGTCACTGATGAAGTGTCTGCTAAAAAGAAACAAAAACAAAAACATATCACTGTCCCTCCCTCTGAGAGGCAAAGGGAGACACAAGTGACACAAAAATGTATACCCTCTGATGAAGAGTTGGCTAAAGTTGGGCATTTATATCAAACGGAGCAGGCTATGGGCAATATTTTAACACTTCTCCTGACCCTACTACCCATCACACATCAAACTCTGATCATACCCAGAGTTTTTTTTATGAGGGTGATGATGATGATGATGATGATGGATTGGGTGGTGAACCCTTAGATCCAGAGGCCCCTTCTGACCCCGAGTTTGGTGATCACACTAATGGGCAGGAGGACTTTTCCTCTCATTTTACCTTCTTTCAATGTATGGTGGACACCCTCGATCTCACCATACAAGAAACTACTGACCAGGAGGTGGAGGAGGACATTTTAGATATGATGGGTCTCCCTCCTTCCAGAAAGTTACTGTTGCATGTATTTAAATCACTTCACGTGGCAACTTTTAATGTACTTGTAAACCCCACTTCCAGCTCGGCAGTGGACAAGAAAATTTAGAAAAAGTATCAACTTGGCAGATGTCATGCAGAGTTCCTGTGTACTCATCTTGATCATGAAGGGTTTGTGCAGGCTGATACTTGTGACAAGGCTAAAGCACCCATTTCTTCACAGCCTCCTGAAAAAGAATCTAATAGGCTAGATTTTATGGGGAAAAAATCTTAAATAACAGCCTCTCTGCTGCTTCGTGTATCTACTTATATGGCCTAAGCAGCCCGGTACTAAATAGCTCTCTGTAACTCAGTGCTAGCTATCAGCCAGCAGGTCCCAGTCAGAATAGCTCAGTACCTCACAGAAACTGCTAAAATGGCCCTAGAAGCTGCTAAGTACCAGTTTCACATGACAGTGGATACTAATGACACTGCCTCCAGAGCTGTGGCCCAGGCAATCTCCCTAAGACACCATGTTTGGCTAAGGGCAACTAATATCTCACAGTGGTACACTGTACTGAACAGAGAAATCCTGACTACCCCCAAACTAAGCACCTTCAAACTGTTGCTCTGGCAGCATCTCACGTCTAACAGTAACTGTGACTGTTTCTCCTAATTGGACATCCCCTCTTTCTACGCTCCAACCCCTTCCAATGCTCTTCCTCACCTCATTAATGAGCCTGCTCTCTCCCCCTTGTTTGCTCATTTTCCCCTCCTCTCCCCCCTTCTCCACTCTGCTCCCTTCCCACCTCTACCACCCCCCTCACACTTGCACTATATTGACCTCATGTCCACATTCTTCTACCAACCTGAGCACTCATCTACTCTCCTTTCTGCTATGTCAAGGCCTACCAGGCTGCCTCCTCTGTTTGGGTCTACCTTTTGCTATTCACATCCTACCTTTGCTCTTTCCAATAAGCATACCTTAGCACTCTGTATAGGTCTCAGGCCTAATATTCTCTCCACTTGAATCTTTTGTAATTTAATCCTTTTATGCTTAAAACCTGTGTTATTTTTGAAACCATGTAACTGTTTGACCTTTGTATGTTTGTCACCCTCCCCATTGACGTGGAACCTTTGTAACTGAGCTGTTCTTGCTCAAAGGTATTGTAATTAAGAAATAAATAAATAAATAAATAAAACAAAATATAAGAATACCCAGAATAAAGCCATGGATTTCCCCTGCAACAATAATTCATTATCTGGGGACAAAACTGAAGTTTATATGAAAAAGGTGGAAGAATATAAAATCACCTACCAGAGTAATGCTATAAAGGAAAAATACCCCAGTTCTCAGAGGTCTCAGAGCAGAGGGAATAGAGGCAGAGGCTACTACCCTAGGACATTCTACCCTATGCCAGTGCCCATGCCCCTGGACTACTCTTAGGTGAGAGGTCACTCAGGGGAAGGGGTAGGAGAGGCCAGAGACGAGCTGGTTCCTTTCCTCCCTCCAATACTCAGTCCAAACAAATCTGACTACAAAATCCAGGTAATCTCCCCTCTCCCAGTAGGAGGAAGGCTGTCACACTACCTTCCCCACTGGCACCTCATTACCAGAGACAAGTGGGTACTCGAGGTAGTGAGTCAAGGTCTTACCCTGTAGTTCAAAAAGTTCTCCTTTCCACACGGTCAAAAATCCCTAAAATCTCTAACTCCTACAGAAAAGTGACTGTTGGAGCTAGAAGTAAATTCCCTTCTGTCTGCAAAAGCAGCAGAGAGAGAGAGAGTTCCCCCTTCCCAGTGGGGAAAGAGCCCTTACTCCAGATACTTCCTAACTCAGAAAAAAACTGGGGATTGGTGACCCATTTTACACTTCAGGTACCTAAACAGACACCTTGTCAATCCCATTTTCAAATGGTCACCCTGGCCATGGTGATTCCATCTCTGCAAAAGGGAGACTGGCTAGCTTCCTTGACTTGAAGGACACCTATTTGCACATTCTAGTCAGACAGTCTCACAGGAAATGTCTCAGGTTCAGACTGCCTTCAGGCCACTACCAGTTTGCAGGAATGCCCTTCAGCCTTTCTTCAGCACCCATGGTCTTCATAAAGTGCCTGGCAGTAGTGGCAGCACATCTCAGGAGACAACAGGTGTCTGTCTTCCCTTACCTAGATGACTGGTTAATAGTGGGCAAGTCTCAACAGGAGGTCAGAGACTCTCTTAGATTAACTCAGACTACCCTGGAATCCCTAGGGTTTAGAATCAGTTCTCATAAATCCCATTTTCAACTAGTTCAGTTACTGGATTTCATTGGAGCAGAACTGGACACACAAAAGGAAAGGGCCCTGCTTCCCCTTGACAGGGCATACAACCTGCAGACCCCAGCAAACTTTTTCATCTTGGGTCAGCCAAGACCAGCCAGACACTTCCTGAAACTTCTAGGCCATATGGCTTCTACCACAGCTGTGGTACTAGGCACCAGATTTCAAATGAGAGACATTCAGTATCACCTAAGAGCCCACTGGTCTCAGAAAAAGGACTCTATAGCAAAACTCATTCTAGTCACAAGGATTTTGCTCCAAGCCCTAGACTGGTGGAAGGACTTACAGAATCTCAGGAAAGGGGTTCCCTTTCAGCAAAGGGAACTGTCCAGAGTTTGTATTACAGATGCCTCCCTCCTAGGCTGGGGAGCGCACCTGGCAGACCAGTCCATAAGCGGAACATGGTCCTCTAAGGAGTCTACTTACCATATTAAGCTCCTCTAACACAGGGCAGTTTGTCTGGCAATTAAAGCCTTTGATCCTCTGCTAAAAGGCCAGCCTGTTCAGATCATACCAGACAATGCAACAGCTGTGTTCTACATCAACAAGCAGAGTAGTACCAGGTCCACAAAGCTTTGCACAGAGACCATAAAAAACTTTGGTCTCTGGCCTACTCTCTGGAAATTCAGCTATCAGCCATTCACTTGCCAGGCAAGGATAATGTACTGGCAGATGCTCTGAGTTGTATCAGTCAAGGCCACCATGAGTGGGTCCTGAACAGACAAGTACTGGCCATGGTTTTTACAAGATGGAGCACTCCAGAGATAGCTTTCTTTGCCTCCAGTCTGAATTACCAACTATTCCTGTACTGCTACAGGCCTATGGCCCTGGGCACAGTACCAGTGGATGCCCTAAGTCTGGACTGGACAGGGAAGTTTCTGTGTGCCTTCCCCTCTTTCACTCTGATCTTCAGAGTCCTCCTGAAGCTCAGAGCCTAGCCTGCCACTATGATTTTAGCTGCACCAGACTGGGGAGGCAACCCTGATATTCTCTACTTCTGACCCTAGCAGCCAGACAGCCAGTTCGACTACCGTTGAGCCACAGTCTCCTGACTCTACCTCTAATGGGGATAACATACCCCAAGATAAAGTCTTTTTTTCTCAAAGCCTGGTACTTGAGCTAGAGTACCCAGACTCTCAGTACTCAGAGCAAGCCCTAAGGACTCTTCCCCTGGCTAAGAAGCCTAACGCTAAGAAAACCTGTGCCTCAAAATGGAAAAGATTTTCCTTGTGGTGCAAGGGCAGGCATATTCACCCACTGAAAGCTTCCCTTTCTTCAATGCTTGACTATTTGGTACACTTACAGTTCTCGGGCATCCGGGCCTCTTCCTTGAAAGTTCATTTGGCAGCTATGTCTGCCTATATTTTGACCAGAAAAGAAAAGTATTTTATTTCCCATCCCATCTTTAAGAACTTTTTCAAGGACCTGTCACACTGTCAACCCCCCTCTGAAGGAGCCTATCGCTCCATGGGACCTGAACCTCTGCATAGCCAAGCTCATGGAGCCTCCTTTTGAGCCTATGGCTTCAGCTAAGCTAAAGTACATCACTTGGAAAACTATCTTTTGGGCGGCAATCACCTCAGCCAGAAGAATTTCAGAGTTGCAGGCCCTCTGCACTGAATCTAATTACATTATCCCTCACAATGATAAGGTCGTTTTGAGGATAAATAGGTAATCCATTTCTAAGGTAGTATCAGAGTTCCATCTGAACCAGTCCATAACACTTTCTGTCTTCCTCACAGACGAATCCACTCCTGATGAGCGAAAGCTCCACAGTCTGGATGTGAAGAGGGCACTGACGCACTGTCCGAAGCACACCCAGCAGCTCAGGACTGCGCATACTTAGCTTTTCCTTGCCTATGGTGAGTTAGGGAAAGGCAGGCCCACTTCTAAAATAACTATCTCTTGTTGGATAGTCTCTTGAATTCAGTTGTGTTACAGTAAGGCTGGCAAACAGCCTCTTTAAGGCCTCGGGGCCCACTCCACTAGAAGCATAGCTGCCTTGGTGGCAGCTGCAAGAGACACACTCTTGCTGGATATTTGCAAAGCAGCTACATGGAGGACTGTACACACTTTCACAAAACACTACAGTTTAGATGTACAGTTCAGAGCAGATGCCAAATTTGACACAGTAGTCCTGCAGAACCTCTTTCCAAAGTAGGTTCTGTACCCGGCTCCCAGCTGTTTTGCTGCTTTGTAGTCTGCACTTGTCAAGCATGCTGAAGAATTCCTTGGGTGAGAAGAAAAAATTACTCACTGTAGTAATATTGTTTCTTTCCAAGGTATTCTTCAGTATGCTTGACCTCCCACCCATCCTCCCCTACATAACCTGACTGAATCGTTCTGCAGTCCATACTTGGGGCCAAATTTTACTGTTGGGCTTCACAATTAGAGTTTTTTTTGTTATTATGGGTGTTTTATGGTTGTTGTACATTGTTCTTGTTCCAATTTTTTGATGGTTTTGATGAGTATTGTTGGGGTCTTTTTTGCCCTTTAGCTTCAAAATTAATCTGATTGACCTCCCGCTCTAGCTCAGGCAGCACTCCCTCTTTCTGATCTCTGATTGGCTGATGCCAACAGCTGTTAGCATAAACTCCTCCTCTGGGCAGCTGGACTCAGCTTGCATACTGCACTTGTCAAGCATACTGAAGAATACCTTGGAAGAAATAATATTACTACAGTGAGTAATTTTTTTCTTCCAGCATCCCTCATTGTAAGGAACAGGGAGCTACAATGAACCCGCATTATGGCTCCCATTCCATTCATTATAGCAAGGGACTACTGTACCAAAAAAAAAAAAGAAAACTAAAGCAACCCAAGATGTACATAACATCACATACCGCTATGTACAGAAAATCAATATCACTTTATGTATTTACATATGTACACTATTTTTACATTGAGATAAAACGCAAGTTCGTTGTTCATCCTCATGATCCTGAAACATAGAAAAAGGTGGTGACACAGCTCTTGTAGCAGCAGTTAAAGTGGCTCTCCTGTTTGCAAGATCCCCAGGCAATGTTTCCAGTGTTCTCGTTATTGTGGTATTATGCAATGCCCTTTCCTTAAGATAGATGCATCCAAGGTGGTCTACTATCATCTTTACTGTGCTCTGTGGGGATATTTGTTTTTTTTCTGTATTGTTAATACACATTATGCTTGCCACAAGTAGTACTTACATGAGGCAAAAACAGAGTTGTAAGGTGTATTTCTGGGTTTCAGCCAAGCTCAAGAGTATATGCCTAGCACTATTATTTGATGCATGTCTCTGTTAAATAATGGTTTCTGACATGCTATTGTAACCCCTAGGTGGCGCTATCCCAAGAGCTACTACCCTGCCTGCTTGGCTACTGACAGGTTGAGGGGCCTAGGTTCTATGACGGGTGCCTCCACCCAGAGGTCAGGGTTGGTAGTGGTTAAACTAACGTGGACACAGCCCTCGGGGCCACTGTGACCCCCTTTTGTTCCCACTAGTGGCCCACACAGTTCACGGGAGTTACCTTCCCAATACCCCACATATGAACACGGTCTACACATATAGATTACACTTACCCTCGAGATGGAGTCTGCAGCACGTCTCTGAGGACCCCCTGTAAAACAGAGGTTAAGCAACATATACAAACACAGATTACAATGCTGGTTCCATAGGTACTGACACCTCAGACAGTATAAAGTTCAACAATAACAAATCTGGTTTATTCAGGGAACTAGAACATGGGAGGGGGAAATCAGGTTGATTAGCAATATTCAAATCACAGTACAGTACAGACATAAAATGGTCCAAAAAGTCACACTCTGGGTACCCAGGATGGTAGGGGGGTAGCCAAGTCTGTTGCCCGGGGCTGGCTGGCTGGTGCAGCTGGATGGGGCCCTGTAGAAAGAAAATATATGCACAAACAAATTGTAATCCAGAGCCGGATGGCTCAGTCCACAAACAGAAGCACACAAAACAATCAGTTGACACACTTTGATTAAATGAAGGCGAGAGGAGCTACCCCTATTTGTACTCACAAGCCCCAACCTGAGAGCTGAATTGAGGAGGTGGCTCTGGATGGCCAGGATGAGCAGGGCATGGAGATGAGACCCCTGTGACAGGGCCTAACTGATCTGGAAAGCAGAAGGATTCAGTCCGATTAGCTTTGAGTCCAGCTTCCGGCTTCAGCTCACAACTCACAGAACACGGGGAAAAGGAATCGCGATCCCCTACAAACACTAGGCACATTTATACATAGAGGAAATTATTATACCAGGCAGCTGCTTCTCGATCCCGATCCCAAATACTGCAAGACCCAAGAACACACACAGCAATAGAGTACCCGACAGGCCAATCGCACTTCTGCAAATCTTCAGTCTTCTACGGGCAAGCCTGGTTCTGCACACTTCCTCCTTCTCTTTCCACAACTCAGATTCAGTCCGATTGAGCGCTCACTAACGGCTACAGGCCAACTTCAGGACCTTACATGCGCTTCCCGCGTGAACTGCACGTCGTAGCAGAACAGAGCTCCTACTCCCTTCACAGTCAACTCGCATCTAGCCCTCCAGGAACAGTTTAGGGCATTTCCCTTAGGCTCCACATGGGTTCAGTTGGTGAATTCAACTGTCAATCACTGCAGAGCTCCCTCGGTTGGTGCAAAAAGGTGCCAAGGTCCAAACTACAGCTCTCATACATTCCCCCTTTAAGCAGGCTCCAGGTGAGAGTCCAAGTTCTGGCTGGCTCAGGCAGTCTCCATTTTAGGACTCCCCTAACCCAATTGGCTCAGATTAGCAGTTCAGGCCCAAAATGGAGGGGCAACACACACAGAGTCCCAGCTGCTATAAAGGCAGGTTAGACAAACTGCAATTTTACTAATGCTGTAAATGATTTCAGGAAAACAGTTACATCTTTCAGATGGGCTCCCTCTGCGCTTTTAGTGACTGCAGAAATGGAGCGATCAGATGGCAGCTCAGGGTGGGATTCGAGCATTAACTACACAGTCCCCCCATTCAAGCTAATTTAGCCTGTGAGCAGGCAGCTCTTAAAGAGACAGTACCAGAGGCTCTAAAAGCACTCACAGATAAATGGCTTAAACACCGAACACCATTCAGGCTGGGAGCACTTAGCCAGCTCCTAGAAGACTTTTGGGAACCCCCATTTGCAGGGGGGTTACACCCTTCCTGGCCTGAAAAAACTTGATGTCTGCGTCAAGTAGATACACTTAAATCACTTTAAGGCAGAACAGTTTAAACTTGCATCCCTTTGAAACAACAGTCAGAATATTAAACCTTTGTTATATACACTTATACTGTATTACACAGTCTACTACAGGTTACACAACATTACACATACAAACATTTTAATCAGGTTATTACTTCCTGCACATGAAACCTGGATAGAGGAGGCCCTATCAACTACCTCAGGGCTGCGTGGGGCAGGGACACCATACTTAGATGGTAAGACAAGTAATCTGGAGTTAGCACCTATGCTCAGTTTGGGCAATGAGCTCGGGGACACATACACTCCCTTATGGACCACATTGAGAGGCAGATCTATGGGTCTCCCAGGGGAATCATTGCTTAAGCGCACCACAGGCTTCATAGCTTGACCCGTCCTTCTAGAGGGAACTGCCACAGTCTCTGTGTTTTTACTCTCACTTTCTGCAGTGTCTGCACTGGCCATGGGAATGGCCTTTGGGGTAGAGAGGCTAAAACTTGGGGCACTTTCAGTTCCAGGAGTTGCAGTCTCTGCAGTCACAGTACTTGCCTCACATGGGGAGTTTTCTGACACTGGCAGTGAACCATCAGGACACTCAAAACGCTCTTCTTGTTCTGGTATATCACCAGTCTGTCCCAGTTCGTCATTTTCCTCCTCTGAAAACTCATAGGGCTGGATATTCAAACTGCGCCATTCATAGGCGCAAGCCCTTGAGCTGCGCAAAATAGTTGCGCAGGGGTGTGTCCTGGGTGATATTCAAAGGAGTTGAGCTATTGAGCAACTCCTTTGAATATCACCCCCCAGCCACAGCCACTGTGCATGGCGCAGTGGAACTTGCGCCACTGCAAGTTGACAGAGTGGAGCATTCAACTTGCGGTGGTGCAAGTACCATTGCGCCATGCGCAAAATCACGATATTCAAAAGGTGACATGCAAATGGGGCTATAATTCATGCAAGGTGCAGGGGGGCCATTTGCATGTGATTATGTCCCCATTTGCATGCCATTAGCATGTAGGTGCGCCGATCCCCGAGGACCTGCGCCTGGCGCCTGCCAGGCAGCAGCCATCGAGACCAACGCCCCTGCAGCCCGATGTACGGTATGGGGACACGCCCATTGGCTCTTGCTCTGCACCAGTGCAGCCCTGAACGATCGTCGGCGAGGCGGCGGGCGGCTGGCGGGTGGATGCTGCCGCCCGCTGCTGCCGTGGGGAGCGGGTGGTGGGACTTCATGGGTGGTAGGGTGGGGACAATAGCCACCAGGGCTATGTTCGGGGTTATCACACATACTGCCCAGCGATCGGGCATTTAGGTCCACTGGACCACCAGGGATGTGAACGGGAGGGGTGGGAATGATTATACATACGCCCATGATTGAGCATTTCGTCCACTGGACCACCAGGGATATGAGCGGAGGGGAGCATTGATGCCCGTGGATCGGGCTGGTGAGGGAGTACACTATGCCCGCGATCGGGCTGCAGGGGGGCACAGGGACTGGGTTGGGGGCCAGCCACAGATGGCAGCTGCTGTGTTGCGCCTGCAATACAGCAGCTCACCTGTAGGTGTGTAACCAACCTTTTTTTTTGGCTGAAAGTCCTGCGCGCAAGGTTGGGGGTTGAGCCTGACACCTCTGCACAGCCCGGCTGAATATCGGGCTGTGCAGTTTATGCATGGTTCCTCCCCCTCCAGTTCAGCATGCATTCATTTGCATTGCGCTGTTGCTCAGCATGTTTTCTGTGGCGCAACTGCCTTCTGCTGAATATCGCAGAATGGAGCAAGTTTGGACTTGCGCAGGCGCAACCCTACTGTGCATGGCGCAACCCTTTTGAATATCTGGCCCATACAGTTCAACCATACACAGTGATTCCATGTCATCCAACTTGATACTTTGCAGTTCACTTTCTGGGAGCATTGGCTCCAA
The DNA here is from genome assembly GCA_016271365.2 of Neoceratodus forsteri. NCBI lineage: Eukaryota > Metazoa > Chordata > Ceratodontiformes > Ceratodontidae > Neoceratodus > Neoceratodus forsteri. The sequence goes on from CM057453.1 coordinate 442,996,064, forward strand.
GGACAAAGCTGGGGGCTTAGGCAGTCCAGAAGGCCCAGATTCATCTCCATGATTGACTAGAGGGTTGCCTTGAAACAATTGGCTCAGTCATAAGAGGGGTAGTACCCAAAGTTGCACTCACTTTCCTCTGACATGGACTGACAGTCAGTTTCAACTGGGACTTGCTGTGGAGAACACTTTAACTCAGCATCTGTAGGTGCAGACTTTCTTTGCTTTTGCTTAGCAGCAGCTCGGGTCACTGGTCCAGAGGGAGCACTTTCTGGGGGCTCAGACTCAATTAAGATTTGTCCAATGGGCAGTAAATGATTTCCATGCATTGTTTTAACATCTTTTGAATTATTCTCAGGCCTTACTTTGCACACAGGCAGATCATCTTGCCTACCACAATGTGAGGGAGATGGTGCCACCTGTCAGCAGTCTTGTGTTTGCCATGTAGTCCCAGATTTCTTAGTAATACCCTATCTCCTTCCTGGAGTTCCTGTGCTTTCACCTTTTTGTCATACCTTTCTTTGTTGGCCAGATTTCTTTTGGCAGCCATGGTTTGAGCCAGTTGGTATGCACGATTTAGCTGGGCCTTTAACTTTTGCACATACTGTAAATAGTTGTCAGCTCAAACCCCATCAGGAGAAACTCCAAAACTTACATCTACCGGTAGTCAGGCTTCTCTTCCAAACATCAGGCGGTAGGAGGAGAACCCAGTGGCGTCACTTTTGGTGCAGTTGTAGGTATGTACCAAGATGCTGATTTGTTGGCTCCATCTAGGCTTGTCCTTGGGGTGGAGGGTGCCCAGCATATTTAACAGAGTGCGGTTGAAGCGTTCAACCTGTGGGTCCCCCTGGGGGTGGTAAGGGGTGGTTCTGGACTTTTGCACTCCCCACAGAAAAAGGATCTCTTTGATCAAGTACTTTTGCCACAGTAGATGCCTTCTGGTCCTTGGTGGGGAAGCTTGGGCATATCTCGTGAAATGGTCAGTGATCACCAGCACATTACTAATATTTCTTTGATATGGCTCCAAACTCAGAAAGTCAATACAGACCAGTTCCATGGGGGTGCTAGTGGTGATGTTAACAAGGGGGGCAAAGCTTTCCTCTGTAAGCAACGACTACAAGTTCTAATGTGTTGTTCAACATCAGCCCCCATCTTGATTTTGATTTGATTTGATAAAACGTATTTTTTCACAGGAAACAACATTTGTTAGGACAAAAGTCCCGTTTACAACAAAGTCCTGCATTCTAAACCTTATACAGTTATACTAAACACTTTACAAAACTTTACGCAAATACAAAACACAATACAACATTTACATTAAAAACAGGTACAAGATGATGTCAAATAATTAAAGTAGTTTTAAAGCTAAAAAGATTTGTATCTAATTTCAAAGAATTAGATAGCTTATTCCAGCTACATGCTACACTATTCTGAAGTGCGTTGTCACCTAGTCTATTAAAGCATCTGTGCATGACAATATTATTCACTGATTTCCTTGTCTTAATATGTACTTTCTTATTGCGTTTTCTTATTACCTGTTTGTGTAGTGGATGATTATATTTTTTATGAAGAATCTTATGACATGTGACAAGCCATAGATAATTTCTGTATGCCTCTCATTGAAGCCAGTTTAGTTTTTTATAAATTATACAGTGGTGCAAATTCTTACCACTGCCAACAGCAAATTTTCCTATCCTATATTATACTCGATTAATCTGTTTTAGAGCCAATTGAGTTGAATTCATGTAAATAATGGATCCATATTCCACCACTGGCAAAAGCATCTGTTTAGCCAACCGCTCTCTGGCCACCAATGGTAAACTGCCCGCTACTCTTCTAAGAGCTCTTAATCTCTGGTTTATATTTTTAATCTGAACTGTTATGTGCTCTGTGTATGTCATCCTTGAATCCACTTGAAACCCCAGATATCTATAATTTAATACCTGTTTAATTATTGTACCATCTTGGAGGTGGAGTTGCAACTCTGACCCAATTCCCCTTTGTTGACCCACTGAAAATAACATACTCTGAGTTTTTTTCGGATTAAGAAGAAGGCCAGAGTTACACATCCAGTTTTCCATTTGGAGAAAGTCATATTGAATTTTAGCTTTCATGTCTGTCAAGTTGTCTGCAGATGTTATCAATACAGTATCATCTGCATACAGTCTTATTTTGCTGTGTTCAATAACTTGGACAAGATTATTAACATAAATGTTAAACAATAATGGTCCCAGAATCGAGCCCTGGGGAACACCCCTCTCCAGTTTCCCAGGGCCTGACTCCAAAGATCCACATACTACATATTGCTGACAATTAGTTAAATATGACTTTATCCATAGGAACATTGTCCCTTGAATCCCTATCTCCCCTAGCCTCTCCAAAAGCAATTCATGATGAACTAAGTCAAAGGCTTTACTGAGATCCACAAACACCGCTCCAGTACTCTTCCCTTGGTTCATCGATGTTACCACCAAGTAATTGAATTCCAATAGGGCGGTGCTTGTGGATGTCCCTTTTCTAAAGCCATGTTGTTTCTCTGATAATTTACCATTGGATTCCAAAAAGTGACTCAGCTGCAAATATACTCTATGCTCTAGAATTTTTGACAAGATTGGCAAAAGACCTATAGGCCTATAATTTGAGGGGGTCATTTTATCACCTCCTTTATGCACCGGAATAACCTTTTCTATTTTCCAAACTTCAGGAACAGTGGAGCTACTCAGGCTCCAGTTGTACAGATAAGTTATAACAGAGGCTATCACTTGTGCACCCAGCTTCAAAAATCGTGCCTATGTGCCATCTATGCCTCCAGATTTATTTGGGTTTAAGTGCTGCAATTCTTTTACTATGTCTTTCTCATATATTTCCTCAAATTTATATATTTTAATTAGGTTTTCTATTCTGCCCCTTTCAGAAACATCAATTATGTCTGAAGTTGGTTTTAGTATTTTGAGAGCTGGTAAATTCAAAAAATAAGAATTAAAACATTTGCTACTTCCATATGGTCAGTCACTAACTTATCTCCCTGCACTAAACTTACGTTATTAACAGTTTTATTCTGAGTTTTTAAGTCAGAAATAAATTTCAGAATTGTTTGGAGTCAAAATTTATTTATCTTATTCCAATGATACATATTTTTAGTGTTTTTAATTATAGTTTTACATTTCTTCCTCCATTCCTTAAATGTGTTCCAATCTTCTGTATTTTTAGTTTTCCTGGCCTTTTTCCATGTTCTGTCTCTCATCCTTAAATATTTTTTTATCCTGTCTGTAATCCATGGATCTTCCTTTTTTCTTCTAATTTTTTTAACTAATGGAGCATGACACTGAATTACATTCATCATTATATCATTAAACCCCTATATTGCCAATTCTATGTCTGGAATCAAATAAACTCTCTCCCATTGTCTCTGTTTCAAATGATTTATGAAATGTTGCTCATTGAACCCCCTATAATCTCTACGCCAGTATGTACTTGAATGCTGGATTTTACAACTTCGCAATTCAATAGTACAGGTTATCGGATTATGGTCACCCAAATTCAATGGTAACACATCTCAACTTTTCACTAGATCTTGGGATACAAAAAATAAGTCTAAAACTGAACCCTGTTCTCCATTTTTAGTATTTCTAGTTGGTTTTTGAATAATTTGGTTTAACCCCAATATAGCAAAACTGTTTTTTAATTTCTTGCCTCTGTCCTGTAACCAATCAGCATTAAAATCACCTGTTAAGATCGTCTGTTTGTCTTTTATTTTTTCTAGAATTAATTCTGCCAGAATATCAAATGATTTATTTTTAGTCTTAGGGGGTGCATAAAAAAACTCCTGTCACTAACTTCATTATAAGTAACTCAATAATAAGAAAATCAATTCCCTCCAAGTTTGTACTTAATAGTATCTGATGGGGGCCAAGGGTATTTTTAATGTGTAACATCACCCCCCCTTACCCCTATCTGTCCGTTCAAGAGTATATCCAGAAAGTTGAATTTCCTCCCGCATTACACCAGGGTGCAACCATGATTCTGAAATCGCTAACAAATCATACTCAGCTTTAGTTGCCCATGCTCTGTATTCATCTATTTTATGTACTATACTTCTGGCATTCTCGTGTACAATATTAAACATTTTAATTCTTTTACTACCAGGACCAGGATTCAGTTCTATATCTCCACTTTGTGTCATTAGTAAGATACACAGTATGTTGGCACTCCTTGCAACGTTTAAGTTGCCAAAGTGCATATAACAAAGCAACCACTCGTAATTTCAGGATTCATTAGTAAATTGGTTTCTTCTCCAGACAAAATTCTTCTCATTTAGGTAATGAGGGTTTCCTGCTGAGTAAAAATTCTTAGTTTTGCTCATATTATCACTAACCTCATTTAAATCATTTATATGTACCCTAACTAGACCCCATACCAACCAACCCCCCAAAAATAACTGTAAAATAATCCCCATTTTTAAGTCTTTACCCTTTAGTAACAATCAGAGTCCAATAAATTTCTCCCAGAGTGGCGCGAGCGCCACTCAGTTCGCTCGTGCCTGTGGTTGATGCGAGACTTTGTAGTGTAGAAGCCTCCACCTCCTTCACTAGCCGACCCCCTCCTGCTCGATTCCGTTACTGATTCAGGTGAAGGCAATCAGAAATAACATATGATGAACAAGGCAGTTCTCTAGCAGCGATAATAAATAGCAAAGTAAAAGACAGGAACAGTTTAAAGTGCACAGTCACATAAGTTCATGCAGCTCTCTTGAAAAAGATTGTCCCGACTGAACTCTGGCTAATCTTAGGCCAATAGAATCTGGATCTCCCCAAGTCAAGTGTTCTGTCTATGCCAAGGTGCCCCATGTGGTTGTGTAGGGACCTCAGCACCAAATCTCGAAAGGCAGTGGGCAAAACTAGCTGTTGTTTGTCTATTTGTCCCCCTCTGTCTGCGGTTTCCCTATATAACAGCTCCAACTTAGGACCTTCCTTGTATAATAATGCAATTCTTAGATCAGTGGAACGTAACTTGGATATATCTTTTCCTGCATAGAGGGTTTCTAAAGCTGGTTTAATCATAGCATCTTGGGATTGAACCCGCTGAAGACTGTCATTGTCTAGCTGAGGCAAAGCACCAATGTCTAATGCAGAGAAGTGGCAATAAGCAGCAGGTATGCAATTCTCAGAGGGCCCCAAACAATTCATCAGACAGTCCACTGTGTCCAGTGCCACTTGTTCCTCTCTGTCAAACTTCTGGCAGAGTGCTCTAATATCAGGTTCTGACAGTCTGACCCAATCATTTCAGGAAGCAGGCCTCCGGGAGAGAGCATCAGCATCTATGTGGTTCAGGTCTGCCCTGTATTACACAGCATAGCCATATGTAGAAAATGCAGAAAGCCACCCATAGCCAGTAGCATCCAACTTAGCTGAAGTCTGCACATAAGTCAAAGGATTATTGTCAGTTTTTACTAGTATCTTAGCCCCATACAAGTATTCATGGAATTGGTCCACAATGGCCCACTTCAAAGCTAGGAACTCTAACTTATGCACAGGATAGTTCTTTTCAGAAGGGGTCAGGCTTCTGCTGGCAAAGGCCACTGGTCTCAGACCATTCTCGTGCTCCTGGTACAACACAGCCCCCAAACCTTGCAAGCTAGCATCAGTGTGTAGGATATAGGGTTTTGCTGGATCTGCATAGGCCAGGACAGGAGTGTGGGTAAGTTGATATATAATTTCATGAAAAACAGCTTCACAATCAGGTGTCCATCGTGCCCCAAAAACTTCATTAGGATGGAAATACACCCTCTCAGTCTCAGGGGAAGTTGACCTCTTGTATTTCTTGTGGGTAGGAGGGTAACCTTGAGTAAGATTAAGTAAAGGACGGATCACTCTTGAATAGTCCTTGATGAAACAGTGATAGTAGTCACAGAATCCCAGGAATCTTTGCAGTTCTTTTAGATTGTGGTGCTGTGGCCAGGTGGTCAAGGCCTCAGCTTTACTTGGGTCAGTCTCTATTCCCTTGGTGGTGACTATGTGTCCCACATACGTTACAGAGGTTTGGAAGAACTGACATTTATCGATGGACAGTTTCAGGCCAAAGTCTTCCAGTCGGTCCAACACCTTGAACAACCTATTCTCATGTTCCTCCAGTGAGCTGCCAAACACAATAACATCATCCAAGTATACCAGGCACTCTCATAAGTTCATGTCCCCCACTGCATGCTCCATCAGTCATTGAAAAGTGGCTGGGGCCCCTGAAATCCCTTGAAGCATCCTCATGAACTCATAAAAACCAAGCGAGCAGATGAAAGCTGTCTTCTCACGGTCTTCTGGGGCCATTGGGATCTGGTAGTACCCAATGTGAAGATCCAGCACAGAGAACCACTTGCTACCGTTCAGGCAATCTAGAGCATCCTGAATGTGGGGCATTGTATACTGATCAGGGATAGTCCGCCGGTTCAAGGTATGATAATCCATGCACATCCTTACTGTCCCATTCTTTTTTCTCACTACCACGATAGGGGAAGCATATGAACTTCTGGATTCTTGGATTACACCAGCAGCAAGCATCTCTTGCAGATGTCATCTCACATCATCTATGTCAGCAGGGGCCAGGCTTCGAGACCTCTCACGAAAGGGCCTTTCATCATGCAGCCGGATATGGTGCTCAGCTCCTTGCACACATCCTATGTCCCATTCCTTTAAAGAAAACACCTGGTCCCTCTGGGCAAGCTTCTCATTGATCCTCACTTTCCATTCAGCTGGCAACGGGGAGTCACCGAAATCAAATAAGTTGGGCGTCACTCCATCATTCTTCAACGAACTCTTGTTACTGGGTAGCACTACAGTGTCTGCACAATGTACATTAGCCAGGGTACAACCTCTGTTCATGCGAATCTCTCTATCAGACACATTATGAACTTGAACCATTACCCTTCTGGCATAAGCATGGGCTCTGGCAGACAAAATATTTGGCTTGACCAGTAGTCCTTCTGGCAATTTTCCATCTCCTGGTGCATCCAGCATTAGTATTTTATTCTTGACATCCTTTCTGATACGGACCTCTCCCTGTAAGGTACACTGGGAATTTGGCACCAGGATCAGAGACTCAGGATCCTTTTTCCAGACAATTCCAACTGGTTTCTCTGGTTCCACTTTTCCAGCATCTCTCTGGGCATTGTAGGCCTTCTTGATGAAGGCCAGAATTCTTAAAGCTCTACCAGTCCTGGACCGCTGTTTTTCATAACACAACTGCACCAACCATCCAAACATATGTGCATTAGTCCCAATTAGTAGAGGAACCCCATCATACAGTCCAGTAGGGGGACACACTAGGGCCAAGGTCTCCACTTGCTCTGCCACTCCAGCCACAGAGGTAGGGAAAGACAACCAAATTCGGATATAGTCAGAGTAGGGGTAGGCCTTCTCACTTACACCCCAGACATGCAGTCCCTCCAATGGTTGCAGGGGCACATCAGACACATGCTTCTGATGCCAATCCTGGAACATAATTGTCACTTGGGAGCCACTGTCTAACACAGCTCTTGTAGGCACTCCATTCACTTTTACAGTGGTCTCCATAGAGGGACCCACCACTTCAGACCATTCTGGTGGCACTGACCTGGATGTCAAGCGGGCATTGGCCCTGGTGGCATAACTTTTCCGAGTAGCTCCCTCTGGTGGCCGGGCATAGGTTCTGCAATGCAAGGCCACTAATCTGTTGGTAACTTTTCTCAAGTTCCCTGGCAAGCAACAAGCTGACTGAAAATGTCCATCCTCCCCACAACGGTAGCAGAACTTAATGTCTCTAGTGTCCTGGAAGGGTTGGGGGTCCCTTTTCTGTTGGGGCACCTCTTGAGTTCTGCAGGGCTCCTCTTGGACTGGGGGCCTACTTCCTTTGGCTCCTGGATCTCCAACACAGTTGGGGGTGAGGGCCACCCTCTGCAGCTCCCCCACCATCTCTCTCAATTCTCTCAGCTCTGTGAGCAGGTTGCCCTCAATCCGAGTCTCCGGGGAAACAACATTTTCTCCCACTCTACTCTTGGACTCAGGGGGAGCCTGGTACAGATCTGGTTCTCTGAATGCCTCAGTCAGTTCCTTAATTAAGTCCCTCAACTGTTAAGCCTCATCTAATTCACTCTTTTCGGGGGTCTGGCAAGGGTTCACAGCCCCAGCACAGGGCTCCCATCCCTCCTCATCAGTTTCAATCTCACGGATTTCTTTCATCAAATTACAATACTCTGGAGAGCTTGCCCTCTGGTCTTGCAGCTTGAGCTTTAATATCATCACACTTGAAAATCTAGCTGATTTCAATAAGTGATCTAATCTGAGCTGGTTTAACTCTTTGGCAGGCACTCCCCCTTTTCGATGGGCCCTCTGTAGAGCCCTCTCTATCCTAGTGATGAAGGCAGACAATTTCTCATTTTTCCACTGTTTGGCTGACTTCAATTTCCACAATAAATCATCCCCTGATTCTGTGCTGCCAAACACCCCCTCCAAGGCAGAGAGATATTCGGCTGCAGTGGCCTCCAGACTAGTAGCACGTAGGAACCAAATTGCCTCCAGGGCAGGGCCTCTCAAACTCTCCATCAAGCGCTTCCTCTTTTCCCCCTCGGAACATTGTCATTCCTGCACTAAAGGGGTAGCATAGTCCATCCAGGTCTCTAATTCATCTTCCCCGGAAGGCACTGGGACAGTACCGGAGAAAAGTCTGAGCCTTCGATAGGAATCCAGCTGAATGGGGGGAATTACCATAGGGGAGGTAGCTATTATGGAGCTCTTGGGGGACACAGGAAAGGGAATCGGGGAGTGTACAGGCGTATGGTCCCCAGACAAGTCTAACACTTTCACTGCCTCCTGGGCAGTTCTCCCTTCTGAGGCTAATAGCTTAAGCAGCTTCTCTTTAAACCCATTAGTACTAGGGGACCCACTCGGGGTGGCCAGACCACTATGTACATGAACAACCCTCCACCCCTTCTGGGCCCCTTCGGGCAGAATCATAGGTGGCACCTTTTCAGGGTCTACGGGGTAACTACACGAGAGTATCACTATCAAAGTTTGGTCAAATAAGTCAGCGTCTCGTCCCTTTACCTCTACCTTGCCCAAGCACTTAGCAGACTCTACCGTGGATATAATATCAACATTGTTAGTCCCTAAGGGAACATCCAGTAACAAAATAGCCTTTTGGGGGCCTAGCTCCTCAGCTTCGCACCATCCTATCAATTTATGCACCACCAGCTTATGGGGATTAATTTTTAACTTTGGCGTGGTACTCCCCTCCATTTTTTCCCTTAAATTAAACATATCGGGGTAATTTTCTCATGTGGCCACTAGAGGACGCTGATCCCAGCGGTGCCTCCAAGATGTAACCCCTAGGTGGCGGTATCCCAAGGGCTGCTACCCCTGCCTGCTTGGCTACTGACAGGTTGAGGGGCCTAGGTTCCATGATGGGTGCCTCCACCCAGAGGTCAGGGTTGGTAGTGGTTAAACTAACATGGACACAGCCCTCAGGGCCACTGTGACCCCCTTTTGTTCCCACTAGTGGTCCACACAGTTCACGGGAGTTTCCTTCCCAATACCCCACATATGAACACGGTCTACACATATAGATACCACTTACACTCGAGACGGATTCTGCAGCACGTCTCTGAGGACCCCCTGTAAAACAAAGGTTAAGCAACATATACAAACACAGACTGCAATGCTGGTTCCATAGGTACTGACACCTCAGACAGTATGAAGTTCAACAATAACAAATCTGGTTTATTCAGGGGACTAGAACACAAGAGGGGGAAATCAGGTTGATTGGCAATGTTCAAATCACAGTACTGTACAGACATAAAAGGGTCCAAAATGTCACACTCCGGGTACCCAGGATGGTAGTGGGATAGCCAGGTCTGTTGCCCGGGGTTGGCTGGCTGGTGCAGCTGGATGGGGCCCTGTAGAAAGAAAATATATGCACAAACAAATTGTAATCCGGAGCCAGATGGCTCAGTCCACAAATAGAAGCACACAAAACAATCAGTTAACACACTTTGATTAAATGAAGGCGAGGGGAGGTACCCCTATTTGTACTCACAAACCCCAACCCGAGAGCTGAATTGAGGGGGTGGCTCTGGATGGCCAGGATGAGCAGGGCATGGAAATGAGACCCCTGTGACAGGGCCTAACTGATCTGGAAAACAGACAGATTCAGTCTGATTAGCTCTGAGTCCAGCTTCCAGCTTCAGCTCACAAGTCACAGAACACGGGGAAAAGGAATCGCAATCCCCTACAAACACTACACACATTTATATGCAAAGGAAATTACTATACCAGGCAGCTGCTTCTCAATCCCGATCACAAATACTGCAAGACCCAAGAACACACGCAGCAATAGAGTCCCCGACAGACCGATCGCACTTCTGCAAATCTTCGGTCTTCTATGGGCAAGCCTGGGTCTGCACACTTCCTCCTTCTCTTTCCACAACTTGGATTCAGTCCGATTGAGCGCTCGCTAACGGCTACAGGCTGACTTCAGGACCTTACACGCGCTTCCTGTGTGAACTGCACGCTGCAGCAGAACAGAGCTCCTACTCCCTTCACAGTCAACTCACACCTGGCCCTCCAGGAACAGTTCAGGGCATTTCCCTTAGGCTCCACACAGGTTCGGTTGGTGAATTCAACTGTCAATCACTGCAGGGCTCCCTCTGTTGGTGCAAAAAGGCGCCACAGTCCAAACTACAGCTCCCAGAAGCATCTGCCATACATTCCCCCTTTAAGCAGGATCCAGATGAGAGTCCAAGTTCTGGTTGGCTCAGGCAGTCTCCATTTTTGGGCTCCCCTAACCCAATTGGCCCAGATTAGCAGTTCAGCTCCAAAATGGAGGGGCAACACACACAGAGTCTCAGCTGCAATAAAGGCAGGTTAGACAAACTGCAATTTTACTAATGCTCTAAATGATTTCAGGAAAACAGTTGCATCTTTCAGATGGGCTCCCTCTGCGCATTTAGCGAATGCAGAAACGGAGTGATCAGAAGGCAGCTCAGGGTGGGATTCGAGCATTAACTACACAGTCCCCCCATTCAAGCTAATTTAGCCTGCGAGCAGGCAGCTCTTAAAGAGACAGTACCAGAGGCTCTAAAAGCACTCACAGATAAACGGCTTAAATGCCGAACACCATTCAGGCTGGGAGCACTTAGCCAGCTCCTGGAAGACTTTTGGGAACCCCCATTTGCAGGGGGGTTACACTATACTGAAAAGATCCCAAATTTTTACTGTAGGGACTCCAGTAAAAACTGGTCTTGAGTCTTCAACTCATAACCACAGGAAGATCGAGGGCATTTCCTCTCCTCCACACATTTATCTTTGTACGTATCCCTCATCGCCATTTTTCCATTCATCCCCAAATCATGCGATGTTTCATATATTTTGGTACGCAGGGATTTTCAGGTTGGCTGGTTGCTTCCACTATGTGCACTGCTGGGCATTGCTTTATTTCTAGTGGAGAAGAAAAATGTATTCCCATAATTACCCTGTACAGGCCGTTCCTAGAGTTTGAACTTTCATCTTCCTTGGCAAAGTGCCAGTTTCTTATTTTCAGAAATGCCAGCCTGATGTATTGAGGCACTATATGTATGTATGCCTTGTAAAGTCTGGGGAATGAACTGAAGTTCCAATCTTGCATCGCTGGTATTAGTCATTCTTCAACAAAAGAGTTTCAGGGGCAGTTTATAGCTCCTAATGGTGGAGGAAAATTCCTATTAAGAACTATACTACATAAAAAAAAGCTATTAGACTTCCCATCTTCATCCCTCCTTTTGATTTTTCCCTCTATGTTTTTTCACTTTTAACCAGGTTTAATCTGGATTCCCAGATGTCCTGAAAGAAGAAGCTGTAAAGTTTGGTTTCTATTTCTTGGGGTGGGCGAAAACTTAACTTAAAAATATAAAACAGGGGAGTCATACCATTTTAACTAAATATACTCTTTTTAACTTGGATAGCTGTCTAGTCTTCCATCATGCTAGTTTCCTGTCTGCTGTCTGAATACATTATTGCCAGTTATGTGTAGAATCATTAATAGTGTTAAAAATGACCCCTAGAATCAGATGTCAGATTGATGCCTGACACTTGTATTTGTTCCTCCTGTCGAGGGTTACTTATCCTAATTGCATACTTTTTTTTAATAATTAATACAAGAGCCTGAAGTGTCTGAATATTTGATGATCACCATCCTGGCCTCGTGTCCTGATCTCGAATCTCTTAAGACGACACACAGGTTGTCTCCGTAAGGTAAGGTCTTTATGTGTTGGGAGTCTGAGGACACTGATATGCCTTGCACTGAGATATCTGAGTTCAGTAGCTTATGAAAGGGATCCAGGACAAATGTATATGCTGCCGACACCACTGCACTCAACAAAATTCACCTAACCCTGAATAAAGCGTGCAGATTGATTACTGGTGCCCCCAGGCTCACACACACCTGTCAGCTATATGATGATGCTAACCTGCTTACCCTGGATGAACGGCTCCGATACAGACCTGTCTCCTCACCAAAAAACCCTACTTGGGCTCTCCCGAGTGTAATGGCATCCATCCACCAGAGCCCCCCACCATTGCAAACGGTCTTCCTACAAGACCACTCTAAAGTCCCCAGAACAAGAACCAGCCGGGCTAGAGGTCCTTCAGCTATAGAGCCCCAACCTGGTTTAACTCTCTCCCTGACACCATCACCAATGCCATCACCATCTCCACATTCAAAACCGCACTTCGGAACCACATCTTCAGCACTCGTAACTGCTCCTGTCTCTGAACATAGCCTCCACCACTTTTTCTCTTGACAATGCCCCCCGGGCAGCTCTCCATCCAACCATCCCCTCCACCACTTCCCTGTACACCATGCCTAGGTTTAACCTAGCCAGTGCCAGCTGTTTCAATGTTTATCTACCAGAATGCTCACTTCATACCGACTTGTGTAATACCTGTTGTCAATTACATGTACCCTGTACCCAATTGTATCTGTCTGACCACAATGTGACGTGGCACCTCTGGTGAATGCCTATTGATTTTTTTTTGCAAATCTTGCTATGTAACCGAAACGCAATGTATGTCTTTATGTGACGAAGTACCTTTGGAAACGAGCCTCTGGCTCAAAGGTTGTAAACTGATTTCCTAAATAAATAAATAAATATAACTTGGGGTCCAAGTGGGCAGCCTTGTCTGAAGCCCCTGTTCACATTTGCAGGGAGACCTTATATAGAGTTGACCTGAGGTATCATTACTGCAGTATTGTACAACAGCATAATCCAATTGATAAAACATTGTGGAATACCATATTTCTTCAATACTTCAAATAAGAAAGCATGGCTGACCCGGTCAAAGGCTTTTGACTAAGCAATGCATGTCTCTTTCCAATGGTTCCTTAATTATTAACAGATTGTCATGAATGTGTGTCTGTGGACAGCACTTGGGAGTGGAATATTAATATTAGGGAGACCATTGATAACCTATTGACCAGAATCTTTGACAATATTTTGTGGTCTGTATTAAGGAGACACAGTAGTCTCAAGTTCTTTAACAAAGTTTGGTCGCCTTTCTTATATATAATAATTAAAGCTGTCTGTGTCAAGGCTTGTGGTACCTGTTTTGCAGCCAAAAACTGACTGTAAAAGAACTGCAGTGTAGGACTCATTAAATCTATACATTTTTTATACAATTCTGAGGTGAGTCCCTCGATCCCTGTAGAGATGTTGTTCTGAAGGCTTCTTATTACAGCTTCTACTTCTGACAACTGTACGGGGCCTGTCAACTGAGAAAGCATATTATCAGCTAAAACCTGGAGTTCAAGTTCAGATAAAGCCTGGCTCGCATCATATGACGGATTTGTGGTTCCAAAATGGGTTTGTACAAAATCATGTTCTAAAGACATGCTGTTAGCCATGTCAGTTTCTATAATACTGTCTGCCTCCTTACGTAACTCTCTTAGAATTCTCCTGTTTGTTCTGTCTTGACAAGCCTTGAAGCTGTCCAGAGATGTTTTTTTCCCTTGGGTACCAAAACATAGTTCTTGGGCCAATGTCATTTCTCTTCAGTACTGGTGTTGTCTCATCTTGTTTTTAACTCGGTCTATTTGTTCTGAGAGGTTTACATTTTCTTCATACATTTTAGAGATTAATTTCTGTAGATGGGTTCTTAAATTCAGATACTCTGCATATTTCCCTGTTTTCAGTTGTTTCATGCATGTTTGTAACAGGCTTCAGAAGTCCCTTTTTATATCTTTCCAGCAAGACAGTACATCATCATATGCACAGAGTACGTTCCATCTTGCATAAAACACGTTTTCCAGTTTCTTAATGGTTACTGGATTAGGAGGCAGTATAGCATATTGGTTAAGGGCACTGATCTGCAAACCTGGAAACCTGGGTTTGAATCCCATCAGCCCCCACTTGCATACTGTATAACCCTGAGCAAGTCACTTAACTTCCTTATGCTCCCAGGTTGCACCTGGATACAAACTCTGACTTAGAGTGCCTTTCCTGGTTAAACAATTGCCCCTGTTCCTTTCCCTTACTGGATTTTCTAGTAAAGTGGCATTTAACCTCCATATGGGGCTAGGTGTATGGGTACTTGCTGTACAATGGCATATCACAGCCAGATGGTCAGAGGTCTCCACCAGTATTGTCCTGGCTTGTCTACTTCACAGCTGTTTCAAGAGGAGTAAAAAGTCAATCTGGGTTGCCAGGGTCACTTTAGTAAAATTTGCACTGTTAGTTCACTGACGAGACAAACAAAGTCTTCCAGGTTAGCTACTGTAGTACTGTCATATTCTTAAAGTAGGTCAAATCGCATTGTGTTGTTGTAACCCCTCCCCGACCCTTTTTAGTAAGACCACAGTTGAAATCACTGCCAAATATTACTATTTTACTAGTGTGTTGATACGGTCTGATTTCTAAGAATAGATGAGTACAACCTGCCTTAGATGTTTATTAACTGTAGTGCTTTGTTCTCATATGTTATATCGAGCATCAAGGTCTGCCCTGGGAAATATTCCACTAATTTAGACACCTTAAAAGCTGATCCTCTAAGGAGAATTCCCACCCCATCACACCTATCTGGCTCCTGTGACTATAAAGAGGGGCCATGTAACCTAGATTGTTTAGCTGCTGATAATTCATGTAGAGTCTTTAATCTGGTGTCCAGCAGGAAGATGATATTTCCTGGCAGTGTTTCCAGCAGAAATATGGCAGTCACCCTTTTTTAACAGTTTTTATACTATTCACATTTTATTTATTTATTTATTTATTTAGGAGTTTAACCAGGAAGGCATGCTGAGCGGAGGCCGCTCGATTCCAGATGCGTCCTGGGGGATGGGAAAATCGGGATACATTACAAGCACAGTACATATACAGGAAGAGCAGTACAGTAAGCAGACTGTTGTATTACATTTAATGTAATGGAACAGATGGTGTGTCCTATACACATGTTAAGAAATTATTAAGTGGGTGGGTCAGGTTGTTCTCTGGTTTGAAATGTTTCCTACTCTCATGTCTCTCATCATGCCTGTATGTCTGAATATATCTATAACATATGTAAATCTTGTAAACGTCTTCCCTATGCAACCCAATTTCCCCCCAGGTCACACCTGGAAACGAGCCTTGGCTCAGTGTGCTTTTCCTGGTTACCAAAGTTTTAAAGTAAAATAAAAAATGTGGTTTACAGCAGACTCTTTTTCAGCAGACTCCTCTGTCTGGGAATCATGCATTTCAGATGAGTGATCATGGAGGGAAGAGGTAACCGAGGATGCCTTTGAGTCCCCTTCGTCCCCCTTCTAGTCCCCCCATTGTTGAGCTGTGACTAAGGCACTAAAGCAGCATATCTATTCTCTACAGCGGTGACAGTTTGTTTGTGCCCTTTGAATCTTGTTTATCTCTGTCTGCCTATTTTCCTGGCCATGAGAGTCACCATCTCTTTCTCCTGTGTTGGCGGGGGTGGGGGTGGGGAGGAAGAGGCGTTGCAGGCTGTGTGATTGAGGTCACACATCAGTTTGGTTTTGTGGCACTATTTCCACACTCAGTAGAGGGTCAGGGTTTCGACTCTCCAGGTTTGTGTCATCCCTGGGCTGAGTGGTGGGACTTGGAACCTCCGATTGAGGGGGGAGGTACTTGGGAGTTGTTTTCAAATGGCCGGAGGGTTTCTGAGTGAGCACTGGTATTATTCTCTGTATTCTGATGGAGTGTGCTCAGGAACATGTCTGTGAGTTTTTGACTCCTTGCTTTCTCCATGCCCTGTACCTGTTCTTTTGCAGTAAGGGTCCCCTGATCTATTCCACCTCCCCTGTTATGAGTGACCTGCCTGAAGGAGTGCCCCTGCTTCTCACACAAGTTGCACTTGCAAGGTTTGAGGTGTTGGTGACTAAGGTGACCATATTCAAGGCAAGTGTTACATCTGTCGGTGTGGAATGCAGAGGCAAGATGAATGCATGCTCCACGCTTATGGCATAATCTGTGCTGACCTGGGCAGAAGCACATTCCTCTATCACCTCTGAGGAACAAACTGCCATATCAATATCTTCTGCAGCTGAGATCATATCCATATGTAACACCCCCTTGACTCACCTTTGGCTGCTTCGGGGCCCTCGAGCTCCTCACAGCACTTGCCTTCGAGGGGGCAGGCCTGGGTTAGGATAGATAGGTGTAAAGTGGCATGGTGCCTCCACCTGAGGATGTGATAGGGAACACCTGCAGGCAAATAGCAGATCACCACCCCCCCAGAAAATATGTTAGCTGCCCTCCAACAGTTCCACACACACACACTCTGATGATATCCCCCTTCTGTACAGGAACACTCTAGAGCAGCAATTAAATAAAACAGCAGCCACAGTAACAACTGGTGAAATGATTCTGCCCCAAACAATCCCCACCTGCCACCTGCAGGTGCACCCATCTTTGCCATGGCAGCTGCCCAGAAAGTCTATAAGTCTCTTTGGTGGGTACCTCACTGTGGCACAGAATTCGACATGGGGGTCTTTCATTGCAGCCCAACTGTAAATTCAAAACTCTTGACTTGAACTTTCAGGCCTGGGCACAGCTTTAATCTTGGTGCAGTCCTGCTCAGGGCTTAATCCTCCTTAAGTCTGACTAGCTAGCTAGCTAAATAAAGACTTCCCCAAAGCCGCAGCCTGAGGTATCTATAGTTCAGCGGTTTAAGAGGTGGAAGAAACTGGTTTCACAGTAAAATGCTGGTATAGATGTTGGTGCACAAAGCAGCATGTGGATGAAGAAATGTTGAAAGATGGTTTTCACCTGTCAGGCCTTTCCAATCTTTGCCCCAGAGCCTTTCATATGCAGTGTTCACCTGGAAGACCTCTCAACGTCTTCCTTTCCAGTGGGCTCCTCTTCAGTCTGGGTACAGAGCAGGCTGGTGGTTACTCAGACTGATGCTCGGCACAAACTTTTCTCCATTGCAGATGTAACCCCTAGGTGGCACTATCCCAAGGACTACTACCCCGCCTGCGTAATCAGATACAGGTTGAGGGGCCTGGGTACTGAAAATGGGTGCCTCCACCTGGAGGACAGGGTTGGTGGTAGCGTAGCTGACCTGGGTACAGCCCTCCGAGACAATGTTACCCTCCTCTTTACCCTCTAGTGGTCTAAACATTGTTCTGAACACACAATTACCACAACTCCCAAACAGCAGGTGTACCACCATACTTGTTGCACTTACCACCAGGGCTGGTTCCACCTGCTTGACCCTGGAGACCCCCTGTAAAATAAGGTTAGACACAGAAAGCAATAGGAATCCAGTACTATTACTACAGAGATGCATCACAAACAGTTTAAATGCAAAAAGATTCAGGCGTGCACTTTATAGTGCCTCAGCACAGTCACACACTCTCTGGGTACTCAGTTGGTAAGGTAGGCTAACCTGATGCGATGCCTGGGGTAGGCTAGCATTGCAGCTGGTGGGGCCCTATAGGTGGAAAGAAATAGCCATGCACAGTAACCCACAATTTGTAATCTGGAGCCAGATGGCTCAGTTCATGATAATCAAGCAAAACAATTAAATTAGATGACACACTTTGATTAAGCTGTTGTTGCAGGGAGTTACCCTGGTGTTTACTCACGCTACCCAGTACTGGGCACAGGATGGATGAAATGGAGACTGCAGAATGATGTGCTGGTCTGCCAGGAGAAGCAGGGTCAAAACACAATTCACCGTAATGTCGTTCCTGTTCGTGATGTTGAGCAGGGAGCTGATCCCCAGGCAGGTCTCTCATCAATGTTCTTCTCTGTGGAGTGAGCAGCTGGCTGGGCCAAGGTGGCAGGGCCCAGGCCAGGTGAACAATTCAGATGGCAGTCTTGTAGGGCTGGATGCAGCTTCCAGCAAGCGTGACACAATCAGGCAGTGGGGAACCAAGTCGCAACCCACTAGCCACATTCAACACACTTATAGTAAAGGAAAGAAACAGTACCACAGTTTGGATGGCAGTCCGGTTGCAATATACAGTTTCTGTGTGCAAACTGATGCTCCCAGTCTCAGTTACTGACAGGCCGATCGCACCAAGGCAAATTTTTGGTCCCCTTCAGGAAGATCCAGTTTGTCACAATTCAGGATTCTGGTCACACCACACGGACTTCGGAGAAAGTCCAATTTCTCTTTGGCTCAGAAAGATTCTCTCACAAGGGAAGATGAGGCAAGCAGGCCAAACACAGCCTTCCCACCAGTTTCCCACACTATTACGCAGGGCAGCTTCTCAAATCATTCGAGCTGTTCACTCTCTAAACTCTAACTCCAGACAGACTTCTGCTGCAGGCAGCGCTGGGACTTCCTTAGAAAATCCAAAAGGTTTGGTTGGCTAATCCATCTGTCTGTTTAGACGCCAAAGTGCAAAAACTACAATTCCTACAAAAATTCACTCCCACAAGACCCCTGGGGACAGGCTCCATTTTAGAGTCCCCAAAGATACTGATTGTCACAACCCCACTCAGCAGGTCAGACCCTCTGCTCCCACAGTGCCAACCTCTGAGTGCAGTATTGTTAACAGTTAACAGTTAACAGAATAGGGTAACCCTCCTGTCTGTTTTGTGGGTCTGAATCACCTTTGGTCTCAAATTCTGGGGTGATTCAAACTGTGAATCTTATGCTAGCATACCCAAATATACAGGCTCAGATAATTCTGCTCTTCGGGGAATGCCCGATATCTTTCACTTAAGGGCACCTAACCAGGTATCTCAAATGAACCCTAAAAACTCTATGAAAGACCTTAGGAAAATTCTTACCTTTTCCTAGTTTGGTATTACCATCAAGCTCTGAACAGTTTAGTCAGCCTTAACCATCTGTAATTCATATGCAAAAGAAAACTTCGAAGGCACCAGACAGACTCTTTAAATATAAGAGGTTTACTTAGAAAATGGATAAAAACAGGTAAAATGTAAACACAGAACAATATACAGTGTAAGCCGTTTTGCATGGACACTTCAGTGCTTGTTAATTTTGTCCGTGGAAACCAATATTCGCAGTTGCCGGCAGGTGGCACCATTACATCTTTTGTAACAGTATGTTGTTTTGCAATGGGTAGAGGTGCCATACTGCATTGGTCTGCCACACTGGGTGAGTGAGCAGGGGAGCCAATGGGTAAAAACCTTATTCTGTACTGTATTTAAGAGTTCTGTGCTGTATGTGCTTTCACTTCTTTATCATTACACGTTATTCATTTGTGCTGTACAGTACAGTACAAGCTTTCACTTCAGAGGGAGGAAGGGAGGTGGTGGGTAAAATATTCACCATGTGGCACTCAATGTGTAAGAGTGGGAGCTCATCTAGGATAATCTCCATCAGATTAATTCACATTGTTACTGTGCAGCACACAGCACAATGCTGACAGCTCACAGTGAAGAAATGGAGATCTCTGAACACTGAACGCCACTGAACTTAAGTGTAAATGATTCATTACAGATCTTTTTGAGTGAGTGTGAGTGATTATCTAATCAGCGAGTGCTGCAAGCATGTTAAACGAGGTGTCAAAAGCTCTAATCAGTTCCATAATTAGCCTCTCAGCTGTCCGCGGTTGCCAGCGTGCAAGGTCCACATTAAAAGGCTGAAACAGTTAAATAAACATAGGGTTTGATTTTGGTTTTCACAAAATGTCCGTCGTACCCGATTGTCCATGTAATGCACGTCCGTGTTATGTGGCGTGGACTGTATCACAAAGCATACAATCACTTAAAAGAAACAAGAAAAAAAGTGCAAACTCCTACTACAATACAATTAGACTGGTCTATCTAATGTATTCTTATCTTCTTACAGTGCTTATAATTAAATGTTGTTGCTTCAGAGTACAACAGGAATGTGTCAGTTGAAAAACACAGAATACAATTTAAAAATGCTGTGTTTCAACCCTTTCCATGAGGTCATCTAGCTCCTCCTTCCAGAATACAAAAATTATACAAAACAGGATGTCCTATCAAGAGGTATATTAAAATACTACTGTGAGTTCAGCAAAACTCATTTCCCAAATTATGACACTCTTTAAATAACATCCCCTCTTTGATTTTGAGTAGTTTCTCTTCCCAGGACACTTCTAAGGATTTTTATGACTTAGCACCATAGTGATAGAACCTGTTTTCTTCTTCTAAAACATCATAAAATTGATATTTTAGTTCTTAGCTTCAAAGAAGCACAGCTCATCAACAAGGCCATAAAATGCGACTTCTTGGAAGTTAATCACATTACCGAGCTCTGCTGTTTAACATGTATCCTGTCATTTTAACTAAACCTGGGGGGGGGGATGTTATCCCAGGGGCACAGGATGTCTCCTGTGAGACAGGTCACATACCACATTCTATATTACAAATCATAGAACAATCATAACCAGCTGGCCAAGCGTCACACTGATTGGCCCCCAATAGATAGTCCAGAACCAAGATGGTGTTGCAATACTGAAATGTTTATGCTGCAATGGAAGGCAGGTTAGACAAACTATAATATTATTATTGTTAAAACAGATAAACAGCAAACAGTCACATTTCCTAACAGGGTTCTCTCTGCGTAAACAGCGATGGCAGAATGGAGCGATAACACTGCAGCCCAGGCGGTACTCGAGCCTGACACTACTTGGCCCCTACCCAGATTCATTTTACACCACAAAATAGGCAACTCTTAACGAGACAGGCATGGAAGCTAGCAGGGCACTCACATGCAAACACTTTTAAATCGCTAGAATACAAAACAGCAGCCTGGCAGTGGGCATTTAGGCAAGCCCAAGGAAGACTTTTGGGAACCTCGATTTGTAGGGGGGTTACACCCTTCCCCATCTGGAAAGAACTTGGCATCCGTGTCAAGTCTATACTACAATAGCACAGAAGAAGACAATATATTATATGCTATATACATGACATTACTACAGAATACGACGATGACTGATGCATCAGTAGAACGTAAACTTATTACATTACTATACTTATTCAGTGTTCTCTATTCATATACTATATTCATAATGACAGCAGCTTTGCATTTTTCATACATTCAATACTGAGTTTACCATGAACTACACAATAACATTACTATACTTGTTCATGTAATAGTTTATTGCACCTTGAATAACAAAGATGGGGGCCCATCCCTATCTGCTAACTTAGGGCTAAATGGGGCAGGAGCACCGTGTTCTGAGGGAAGAACAATTAACTTACAAGTGACAGACAGGCTCAGTTTGGGCAGTGAGGTCTTAGAAATGTAAACACCCTTTTGGACGACATAGAGAGGCAAATCCACAAGCCTCCCAGGGGAGTCATAGCTAAAGCGCATGACTGGCTTGACAGCTTGTTCAGATTTTCTGGCAGGAACAGACACAGGCTCTGGGGGGTCAACACTGGCATTGGTTTCTTCTCCTGTAGTGAGAGATGCCTCTGCACTGGTTGAAATGTCCAGGTTGGGAGCACTGTCAGCTCCTTGCTCTGTAGACTCTTTTTCCACAATACTCTGCTCATTATTATTTTCTGAAGAGGGCCCAGGCTGTTCATCCTGAAGGAACTCTGGGATCATTGAACTTTGTGACACTGAAGTGGTGCTGTCAATGCTTTCATACTGTTCTGAGAGTTCTGGTAGGTCACCAGGGAGATTTACCACATCAGATTCCTCCTTGGGTAATTCAAAGAGTTCTACTAGACACAAACATTCTGCCACTTCAGATGCAGTACTCTACACTTCACTTTCAGGAAGCATTGGCTCCATGGAAGAAGCTGGAAGATTAGGCAGTCCTGAAGGTCCAGCTTCATCCCCCTGACTATACATAGGGTTACCTCGAAACAGTTGACTCCATTCATAAGAAGGGTAATAAACATTGTCACACTCACTATCATCAGAGGTGGACTGACAGTCACTATCATTCTGGGACTACCTGGGGGAAGGCCTTGAATTTGTAACAACTGGGGCAGGTTGACTGTCTCTTTTTAGCAGCAGCACGAGTCACTGGCCCTGGAGAGGCAATATCTGATGGTTCAGCATCAATGATCACTTGGTCAATAGGCAGTAGGTGGTTTCTGTGCATGGTCTTGACAGCTTTAGAGTCATTCTCAGGGTGCACTTTGTACGCAGGTAAATCATCCAACTTACTATGACATGCAGAAGATGATGCCACCTGTAGGCGATTTTATGCTTGCCATGCAGTCCCAAGTTACGTAATAGCACTCGATCCCCTGGCAAAAACTCTTGGGCCTTCAGCCATCAATCATATCTCTCTTTGTTAGCGAGGTTTCATTTGGCAGCCATTGTTTGAGCCAGTTAATATGCACGGTTCAATTGAGCTTTCAGTTTCTGCATATATTGTAAGTAGTTCTCAGCTCTGACCCCATCTGGTGAGACTCCAAAGCAGACATCTACGGGCAACCGGGCTTCTCTCCCGAACATGAGGCGATATTGAGAGAACCCAGTAGCATCACTTTTGGTGCAATTGTAAGCATGTATCAAGGTGCTAATCTGTTGGCTCCATTTGGACTTGTCTTTGGGATAAAGAGTGCCCAACATATCCAGGAGAGTCCTGTTAAAGCGTTCAGGTTGGGGGTTCCCCCTGTGGGTGGTAAGGAGTGGTTCTAGACTTTTGCACCCCCCACAAGGAGAGCATCTCCTTAATCAATCTGGTTTCAAAGTCCCTTCCTTGTTCAGAATGGATATGTTGGGGCACACCATAATCTAGACCTCACCAGTTATGTGAGTGTGTGACTGTGGAGGGATTTAAAAATGCTTTAAAAACTCATCTGTGGCACCAAGCATTTGGCAACTGAGTGGTGTTATGATTTTATTTATTAGCTTGTTTAGACAACTGTGTTTTAACCAAGCTATTGTAAATGGTGCAATATGTTCATTTTTTAAAATTTGTTCAGCACCTTGGTTTTGGAAAGGCACCTTACAAATAAAGTTTTATTATTGTTATTATTATTATTATTAAATAACTTTTCTACTAGCACCTTGTCCACCATACAGGCCTTCTCATTCTTGGTCGGAAACGTTTGGATATATCGGTAAAGTGATCGGTTGTTACCAGTACATTGCCAGTGTTCTTTTGATCAGGCTTCAGACACAAGAAGTCTATGCAAACCAGTACCATGTGAGCACTGGTTGAAATGTTAACAAGAGGAGCAGCTTTCTTGGGCAATGCTTTTCTCTGAAGGCACCTACTGCAGGTTTTGACATGGTTTTCAACATCAGCCCCCATTTTTGGCCAACAGAATCTAGACCTCACCAAGTCGAGGTCCGGTCAATACCAAGGTGTCCCATGTGGTTCTGTAGGGACCTCAGCACCAGCTACTTGAAGGCTGTAGGTAGCACCAATTGCTGCTTGTCCAACTGACCCCGACGATCTACTGTCTCTCGATATAATAACTTGTCCTGCAACTTTAATCGGGGACCTTCTTTGAATAATAATGTAGTTCGTAAGTCGGCGGAACGTAATTTAGACACAGCTTTCCCAGCACGAAGGGCATCAAGTGTGCGCTGGATCATGGGATCTTGGGATTGAGCCCACTGAATACTGTCATTATCAAACTGAGGCAGGGCACTAATGTCCAATGCAGAAAAATGACAATAGGTTGCAGGTATGCAAGTATTGGGGGGGCCCCAAACAGTCCACCAAACAGTCCACTGTATCTGCAGATGGCTGCTCGTCTTTGTCAAATTTTTGGCACAGTGATTTACTAGAATGTTCTGACAGCCTCACCCAGTTGTCTTGGGGGCTTGGCCACCATGAACGAGCATCAACATCAATATGGTTCAGTCCAGGGTGGTATTCAACTGCATAATTGTAAGTTGACAGGGCAGAAAGCCACCGGTGGCCAGTGGCATCCAACTTTGCAGAGGACTGCACATACGTTAGAGGATTGTTTTCAGTTTTCATCAATATTTTGGCCCCATAGAGGTACTCGTGAAACTGGTTGACTATGGTCCACTTTAGAGCAAGAAACTCCAACTTGTGAACAGGATAGTTTCATTTAAATGGTGTCAAACTTCTACTGGCGAAGGCCACAGGTCTCAGGCCATCTTCATGATCTTGATACAACACAGCCCGAGTACCTTCAGGCTGGCATCCGTATGCAGGATGTAAGGTTTGGTAGGGTCAGCATAGGCAAGTACTGGGGCATGAGTGAGCTGATAGATTATCTCAAAGAATGATGCCTCACACTCAGGGGTCCAACAGTCTCCAAATGGTTCACCTGTTTGGAAATACACCTTTTCTTCTTCCTTGAGAGATCCCTTCTTATACCTGCAGTTGGTAGGAGGATAACCTTGTGTGAGATTAAGAAGTGGCTGTATTACTTTTGAATAGTCTTTAATGAACCACCAATAACAGCCACAGAACCCCAAGAAATGCTGCAGTTCTTTTAAGTTAGTTGGTTGGGGCCAGGTGCTCAGGGACTCTACTTTGCTGTGGTCTGTCTGTATCCCCTCAGTTGACACTATGTGTCCCACATATTTTACAGATCTTTGGAAAAACTGACACTTGTCTACAGACAGTTTGAGGCCGAAATCTTACAGGTGGTCAACAACTTTGAATAATCTGGTTTCGTGCTCTTCGAGGGTGTGTCCAAAGACAATGACATCATCCTACTATACTAGACATTCTAGCAGATTCATGTCCCTTACTGCACACTCCATCAACCTCTGGAAGGTAGCAGAAGCACCCGAAATCCCCTGAGGCATCCTCAGAAATTCATAGAACCCCAAGGGACAAATGAAGGCTGTTTTCTCACGGTCCTTCGGGGCCATCGGGATTTGATAATACCCACTTCGTAGATCAAGTACCAAAAACCACTGACTCCAATTTAGGTGATCCAGGGCATCCTGTATGGGGGGCATGGTGTATTGATCTGATACAGTCCGTCTGTTTAGAGTCCAATAATCCTCACACATCCTCATGGATCCATTCTTCTTGCGCATGTCCTCAATGGGAGATGCATAGGGACTTCTTGACTCTTGAATAATGCCAGCAGCTAGCATCTCCTGGAGGTGCCGCTGAACATCATCTATATCAGCTGGGGCAAGGCGGTGGGACTGCTCTCTAAGAGGTCTGTCATCGTGAAGCCTGATGGTATGATCAGCACCATGGATGCAACCCACATCCCATTCCTTTAGGGAAAACACTTGGTCCCTCTGGGCAAGTTTCCTACTGACTCGGGCCTTCCATTTAGCAGACAGTGGGGAATCACCAAAGTTGAATAGATCTGGGGTCACCCCCTCCTTTTCACTGGAACATTTGCTGCAAGGCAGTACTGCAGTGTCCACACAGTGTACCGTAGCTAACGTACACCCCTGGTTCACTCGGATTTCTTGATCCAATACTTTTTGTATTTGAACCATCACCCGCCATGCATAGGCATGGGCACGGGTAGGCAAGATACTTGGTTTAACCATTAACCCATCTGGCAGTTCCCCTTCGCTGGGTGCATCCAGCATCAATATTTTATTTTTCACGTCCTTTCTAAGCTGAACTTCCCCATGAATGGTGTAGTGAGCATTGGGTGGTAGTACCATAGACTTGTAATCTTTCTTCCACACTATCCCCACTGGCTCGTCTGTGTCCACATTGTCAGTCTGTTTTTGCAGGTCATAGGCTTTCTTTATCAAGGTGAGAATTCTTAGGGCCCACCCAGTCCATTGCCCTTGTTTCTCTTGACACAGCTGTGCCAGTATTTCAAACATGTGGGCATTGGTTCCAATGAGCAAGGGAACCCCATCATACAATCCTGTAGGAGGACACACCAGCGCTAGCATCTCTACTTGTTCATCCACTCCGGCCACCACAGTAGGAAAAGATAGCCAGATCTGAATATATCCCAAGTAGGGGTAGGACTTCTCATTTAATCCCCACACATGCAGACCCTCCAGGGGCTGCAGGGGCACATCAGGCAGGTGTTTCTGGTACCAATCTTGAAACACTATGGTCACTTGTGATTCAGTGTTGAGCACGGCCCTTGTAGATACACCATTTACTATTACTGTGGTCTCCATTGATGGGCCTACCACCTTTGACCGATCAGGTGAAGAAGACTCAGACGTCTGTTTTATGGCAGTCTTAGAGGAATAAGTCTTTCTCATAGGCCCCTTCTGAGGCCTTATATTGCTTCGCCAAATCAATGCTAGCAGCCTTGTAGTAACCTTTCTCAGATTCTCAGGCAAACTGCAGTTGGCCAGGTATGCCCATCTTCTCCACAATGGTAACAAAAGATGGGTTCTTTAGAGTCTCTAGGGGAAGAAAAAACACTTTCTTGTTTAGGTGGAGGAGGCAAATCCCGAGATCCCTCTGTGATCTGGGGTTCACTGTCACTTCTCCAAGAATCAGCTACTTGAGTGGCCCTTATAAGGTCTCCTACCAAGGCTCTCAATTCTCATACTTCTTCCATCAGACTACTCTCTGTTTGAGTTTCAGAGGAAACGACATGCACCCCCACCCCTCCAGGCGGGATCTCACTTTTTTGCTCAAGAGGCACTTGACAAGGGTTTGCATGTTTCGCCGCCTCGGCAGCTTGTTGACTGGCCATCATCTCTTTTAGTTCCTTAATTAATTCCCTCATCTGTTGTAGTTCTGTCTCATCACTTCTGTCAGGGGTCTGACTGGCGTGGGCAACCCCAGAATAGGGCTCCCAACCCTCTTCATCATTTTCCGCTTTGTGAATCTCTTTCATAAGGTAGCAATATTCGGGAGGGTTTGCCCTCCTATCTTGCAACTTCAGCTTCAATATCATTTCACTAGAGTACCTGGCAGACTTCAAAATATGCTCTAATTGAACTTGATTCAGCTCACTGGCAGGCACTCTCCCTTTTCTATGAGCCCTCTGCAAAGCCCGCTCAATTCTGGTAACAAACATGGATAACTTCTCATTCTTCCAATGTTTAGCAGACTGAATTTCCACATCAGGTCGTCCCACAACTCAGTGTTACCAAAGACCCCTCCAGGGCAGAGAGGACTCAGCAGCAGAGGCCTCTGGGCTGGTGGAATGAAGAAGTCGAATGGTCTCCAGTGCAGGACCCTCCAAGCTCTCCATTAATCTCTTCTTTCTCCCCTCAGAGCACTGCCATTCCTGGACCAAGGGGTGGAATAGTCCATCCATGTTTCCAGATTGTCATCCCCACGGGCACCAGGACTGTGCCTGAGAAGGTCTCAGTCTGCAGTAAGAGTCCAAGTGTACTGAAGGTATCACAATAGGGGAGGTCACCTCAGGAAGCTCTGGGGGTAGCAGGAGACACTATAGGGGTTTACAGGGGAGTGGTATCTTCAGGAAGATCTAATATCTTCACTAACTCTTTTGTGGATTGCCCCTCAGTGTCTAGCAGTCTAAGCAATTTGTCTTTAAACCCCTCTATATTTGGAGATCCCCGAGGAGCAGCCGGGTCACTATGCAAATGAATGACTCGCCACCCTTTCTGGGAACCTTCAGGAAAAATGATAGGGGGCACTGTCTCAGACTCTGTGGGGAGGCTACAGGATAGGTGGGCCACCATGGTTTGCTTGAACAGGTTCGAGTTCCTCCCTTTCACCTCAACCTTCCCCAAACACTTAACTTGTTCAACAGTCTCTATAATAGTTGCGTTAGTGGTCCCTAATGGGATGTCCATTAAAATAATGGCTTGTTGAGGGTCTACCCCCTCAGCCTCACTCCACCCAATCATACGGTTCACTAACAACTTATGGGGGGCAATCTTAAACTTAGGCATAGCAAGTGCCTCCATTTTATTACAATTTTTAAGTGTGGGGTTGTAGTACCCACTTCTGACCACTAGAAGGCACAAATCCCAGTGGTTCCTCCAAGCTATAACCCCTAGGTGGCGCTATCCCAAGGGCTACTACCCAGCCTGCATAACCAGATGCAGGTTGAGGGGATTGGGTACTGAAAACGGGTGCCTCCACCCAGAGGACAAGGTTGGTGGTAGCATAGCTGACCTGGGTACAGCCCTTCAGGACACTTTAACTCCCCTCTTTACCCTCTAGTGGTCTAAACAATGTTCTGAACACACAATTACCACAACCCCCAAACAGCAGGTGTACCACCACACTTGTTGCACTTACCACCAGAGCTGGTTCCACCTGCTTGGCCCTGGAGACCCCCTGTAAAATAAGGTTATTTATTTATTTAGTTTTTGTTGACCGGGTAAGTGTATTAGACAAATCCTGCCTATTTTCAAGCATGACCCGGGGAAGGGGGATACAGATGAATGCTAACTGACCTTGAACCAGATTAAGCTGTTGATGGAATTTTTAATGAATGAGGGAAATTTGGCCAGGACACCAGGGAAATTCCCCTACTTCCTGCTTCCTGTGAGCAGGGGGGACCCATTTTCTGGTGGGACCAAGATGGCGGAGGAGGAGGACAGTGGAGGATCTGCACATGGGGCTGCGTTGGCCCAGAGCATGTCTGAGTTTGAGAAGCCTTTTGCCATTGAAACCGCTGAAATGGCGGCTGGGGTGCACCCGCAGGGTGGCCAGCATACCCCGTGTGAGGGTCCTTTGGATTTTTCGGATGGAACTTGCCTTAGTCTTGAGGAGAAACAGGCTGTCTGGAGGAGGAACTATTGAGAGTGAGCAACCTGCTGATACAGGACGTTGGAACCTAGTAGTTGAGGAAGACAGGAAGCGGAAGAATCGACTGGTTCACGAGTGCTTTAGCTGCAGGCCCAGTAAACTTCATTGGCCACTGAGAGGCCTGAAGGGAAAGTGAATCGACTTCCAGGATTGGGGGACTTGGTTGAAGAATCTTGGTCACCGGAGACAAGCACTGCATGGGGCAGGCTGATTCCGATTTCAGGCGATGCATGGAAACCGGAGTGATGCACAGGCTCCCAGGAGACTATTCAGATAAGTACTGTGGATATTGCAAACTCTTCAGGTGTTGGCTTGGGGGCTGAAACTGCTATTTCCCCTACACCTCAGTCTATTACTGGCTTTGATTTGTCTTTGGGGACTCAAGTAGAGGTGGGAGGAGGGGGTGTGGCTACTCCCCCTGTCATCCAAGAGCCTACTCTGGAGCCTGTGGACAAACCTTCCTATGCTAGTCATTTCAAGCAACCTCTTGAGTTGGCCAAACGGTGAAATGCCGTACGTTTGCGTTATGTGGGTCCTAGGGATAATCCCCCTGACAGGTTTTTTGTTGGGAAGACGTTGTTAAAACAAAGTATGGGTTTTTTTCCTTTTGAAGTCTATGCCTTAATACATGTTCCGGGAGTTTACGCTTGATATCAGTTTTGTACCCTGCTCTGATGGAGCTGTTTTGGAGTCATTATTTAAACTTAAAATGAATCCCTTTATTGTCTGACTTTATTGTGTTACCTTTGTCAAAGCAGGCCTATAGAGTCATTACAATATTGTTTAGAAACGAAAGGGGTTAATATTGTGGATATCATAAAATGGTTATCTGAATCATGTGACATTCAGGGAATCCAGTCCCTATCCTGGATGTGGAAGGGTTTTGGAATGGGGGTTGGAAATTTGGGGTTAAACTCCATTCCACCGATTCTGGTTATTACATCTGCCCAATTGTTTCTTTTCTGGGAAGGGATAAGGGTTTCTTTTACCCTGGGCAGCCTAGAGTTTGCTTTAAATGTGGGTCTCGAACTACATAAGCACCTCATGTAATGTGCTTAAATGCTCTTATTGTGGAGAGACTGGCCATCCAAGTGCCCATTGTTTTCAGACCTCAAAATGTAATCTCTGTGATGTGGTGGGTCACACATTTGAAAATTGCCCCTCAGCTGCTAAAAACACTGCTGAAGCTGATTACGGGGTACAGGATCATTATATACGTGAGGCGGTTAGACTTGGTCATCCTACTAGGGGAGGGAAGGGACCCAGTGCCATTGGGGATGCTCCCCCTTTGGCTAAACCGAGTTTGTCTGAGGACTCTGATTTGATTTTAGGTAGCACAGCTGCACCTGGAGTTGGGGTAGAAGGGGTATCTGGGATAGGACAGGGGGAGGTCACGGGCCTTGCTCCCTTATTAAATGATTTAGAAACTGCGGAAGATGGGTTTGTGGTGGTTAATAGTAAAAAGGGGAAATCTACTAAAGGGAAGGGGAAGTTGGGGAAGAAATCAACCATACCTGTTCCTGCCACTTCCATTGCTGACCCAAATATATTTTCAGTTTTGGTGGACAGTCCAGTGAAAGTCCCAGATGGGGCTGGGCCTCCTGCACCCTTGCCAGGGTTAGAGTCTACTGCACCTGCTGCAGACCTGGTAGGCCCTAGGCCACCAGATGGTAAATGTGGTAGGATTACGAGGGCGTCCAGTAAGGTAAAGTGAATTTAGCTCCTCTTTGCTTCATGGTTCCCTTTTACTTTTGGGTGGCAACCTTAAATGCAAATAGTATTAAAACTCCTGCAAAACGTTGGAATACTTATTCACATTTTCTATATGAAAATCTGGATTGTGTTTTTCTGTAGGATGTACGATTGCATTCTCTTGAGGAGATAGAGGATGCCACTGCTGGTTGGATATGGGGGGATTGTTTTTGTCCTTAGGGAATGACTTGTGTAGTGGGTTGGGATTTGTTTTTCATTTTCACATTACTGTGATACACAGATAGAAATTCTAGCTGGTAGGGCCTTGGTTTTGGATATCAAATGGGGTTCACTACTCTTGCGATTGATAAATGTGTATGCCCCTCAATCTAAGTTTGAAAGGGTGTCCCTCTTTAACTCATTATATCCCTTTTTATGCACCGCTTATTACATAATTCTTGGGGGGGACTTTAATTGTTCTTTGCCTTCCAAAGTGACTTCTGGGAAAGGGAAAAGGTGTATAGCGATGGGGCTAGTTTATTGAAACTTCTTACAGATACTGGTTTAGTGGATGCTTTTGGGCCCTCCACTAGAGGGTTTGGGGACACTTATTTCTGTGGACCCAGAGCTTCCAGAGTCGATTATTTTTTTCTCACACCTGAGGTTGTTGTGCAGTCTCAATCCCTGCAGGAAGTAGCTTCATCAGATCATAGATTACTGAGACTGGCCTTAAGCGATGTTCTTAAAGCTCGGAGAGGGCCAGGTATTTGGAAATTGAACTCTGCCTTATTAGATATCCCCTGTGTGGTAAGTGGGTTACGCTCTCTTTTTTTGGCAAGGCAGTCAGTCTCATTTTTATATGATAATTTAAATCTTTGGTGGGAGGACACTGAAAGTGAAGTTCGGATCTATTTCAAGGTTGTGGGTCGTTTAAATGGGCTGTTATCGTGATGCTGGGTTGAGGCATCTTAGGACAGGCTTCATTTTTTGTCCACTCATAGACAGTTTCTTGGATCAGACTGTTTAGAACAAATTAAAGGGTTAAAATTGGAATTGGCTAAGGCACAGTCTCAGGTACTGCATGATATTGAAGCGAAGCATAAATTTAAGATTTGTGGTAGGAAGAAAGACACTTTACCCTTTGAGTATTTGAAATTTATTAAACATTCACGGGGTATGATGTATTTAAACACTCCAGGGGGAGGGCCGGTTACTAAAAATGTTGATATTTTAGACACTATTCATGAACATACTGTATTTCTGCCTCATTTCAGAGCAGAGCACTCTCTGCTGCTTCTATTTGTGATTGGTTTGCTAGTAGGTCAGTCCCAGCCTTGTCTTTGGCTGACCGGATTGATTTGGTACGACCCATTACAGTGGAGGAACTAAAGACTGCAGTCTGGTCTTTAAGATCAGGCATTACTCCCAGATCTGATGGGCTGCCTCATGAGATTTATAAGGTCCTATGGGAGATTTTAGGTGCAGATCTATGCCAGATTTTGAATGATGGGTTGCAGTCTGGGGTTCTCCCTCATAGTATGTTGCAGGGTGTGTTGCTTCTCTTGTATAAAGACAAAGGAGATCGTGGGGATTTAAGTAATTGGAGGCCTTTGTCGCTTTTAAACACGGATTACAAAATTCTGATGAAAATCTTATGTATGCGGTTGAGGGGGGTTATGGGCTCCCTGTTACATCCAACACAGTTCAGTGGTGTATCGCATAGAAGGGTTCAGTATGCACTGATTCTACTTAGGGAACTGGTCTCTAAGGGAAAGTCTGGGGAAATGTTTGGGCATCTAGTTTGCCTAGACCAGTCCAAGGCATTTGATCAGGTTGACTATGTTTATCTTTGGGAGCATCTAAAGA
Source organism: Neoceratodus forsteri (assembly GCA_016271365.2). Classification (NCBI taxonomy): domain Eukaryota; kingdom Metazoa; phylum Chordata; order Ceratodontiformes; family Ceratodontidae; genus Neoceratodus; species Neoceratodus forsteri. The sequence continues at coordinate 443,028,635 of CM057453.1, forward strand.
GGTATGGATTTCCTTCACAATTCATAGGATGGCTGCAAACATGTTATAGGGGCATTACTCTGATTCCCAGCGTAAATGGTTGGATGGGTAGGGAGATTGGGGTACATAGGGGAGTGAGGCAAGGGTGTCCATTAAGTCCCCTGCTCTATGTGCTTTCCTTGGATCCCCTTTTACATGCCTTAAATGGTTCAGATGACATTGTTGGTTTATCAGTTGGGTGCATGGACCCTCAGATAGCAACTTTGGCATATGCGGATGATTTAATTTTAGTTTTGTCAGATAAGGATTCTGCTATTGTGGCAAGGGCGTTATTGAACGCATTTTCTGTTATGTCTGGGTCCTCTATAAATTGGCTCAAGAGTGGGGTACTGCCTTTGGGGTATGATGTGGCTGATTGTCATTAATTTGGGATATGCCTATAGAATCTGAATATAGGAAGATACTAGGTGTTTACTTTGGGGTCTGGATGACCAACGGTATAATTGGGAAAAGCAATTATTGGAAGCTCGTAACAGGGTTCAGCTTTGGAATAAGGGACGCATGTCTAAAGCTAAACGTATTTATTTGATTAAAACCTTTCTGTTACCGTACTTTTTGTTTATTGCTGCGTTTTTTCCCCCTCCCATTTCTCTGGAGACATCTCTTTATGGTGTATTTTTTCTTTGTTTATGGGGCAGCAGATTAAACCCATTAAAGAGGGGTGTTACGTATTTACCTATTAGTGAAGGAGGTTTGGGGATGGTGAATCCGGTAGTGTTTTTACATAGTATTTTTATTTTTTATCATTTAGTACCCTTGCTGAAAGGGATGGATAAGATTTGGTCCCCGTGGGTGGCAGATGGTATTGGTCCACTTCTAACGCAATGGGACCAGGAGACCTTTCTGGCTCGTCAGGTTAGGATAGGTGTCTTAGCTAGTCATTTTTGTACAATGTTTCAAAAATTGAAAGCATGGCGTGTTGTTAAAAAATCTATTCTTTTACAGACGCGTCAACAATTCTATTATGCCATATTGCAAGATTTCTTTTTTGTCAATCCCTGGTACCATGATAGGCCTCATTCTGAACAGCATGCAAAGTTACGATTATTGATGAGTAAGAGGGTGCCTAAATATATGTGGGATTTTTTATGGCTTTGCCTTCTTAAAAAATTAGGGGTGAAAGGTAATATGAGGTATAAGGAAATATCAGAAAGATTTTGTCCTAGGGAAGAGACCTGTATTGGGGTGGTTGAAATGATGGAACACTTTTTTGTGGAGTGTCCTTTTGTTGTATCATTTTGGTTACATTTTCATAATGAATGACCTTTAAATCCTTTTAGGGTTCTTACAACAGAAATTTGGGTGGAGGGGGTTCTACCGAGCTCCTGGATTATTTACGATGCGATTACAATGTGCCTATTAATAGGTCATGTTGGTTTTCAGTTATGGCAAGCTAGATGCAATCTCACACTTAGGCAGAAGTACTCTCTGAATCTCAGTTTGTTCACAACATTCGCAAACTTGTCTTTAGTTGGAGATTGCAGGAACAAGAAAAGGTGCATCCTGAACTGTTTAGATTGTGGTGGAGGAAAATGACCTGGCTTGATACAGGGTAGAGTCTTTGTGTACGTCTTGGTCCTGATCTTGGGTAAAAGGGTTTCCCTTATAGGGAGGACAAGATCTCCTTTGTGTACACTGGTATACATCATCACTATTTTTATGTGCATACGAATGTTCCACTGTTGATATCTACTGTCAGTATTGGCTCTGATTATTTCCTGTATGTCTATTGCTTTTATGTTCAATACAGATTAAGGTGGTTTTGTATTTCTTTACTGAGTGTTATATTTTTATCTAAGAGGAAAAGATGGCATTTGGGGGTTGTTGTATTTCTTTACTTTTGTTTCTTGTTTATTCATTTGTGTTCTGTATCTATTTGATTATGTTTTCTTCTTAGCTATGCATTGTTGGTGGGTTTTGTATTTCTTTATGTTTATGTTGATTTCCAGTCATAATAAAGTATTCCCCTACTCTTTTCGATAAGTGCCATGGGATCTTTAACATCCACCTGAACTACCACCAATCCAGGCAGATGGGACCTTGGTTTAATGTCTCATCTGAAAGACGGCACCTCAGAAGTGCAGCACCCCTCTCATGCTGCACTACAGTGTCAGTACTGGGATATTAACCCAAGTGCCAGATGTGGGAACTGAACCCACAGCCCTCTGATCTCCCAGCCTCAGAGGCGAGTGTGCTACCTACTGAGCCACTGACACTGCAAGCAATAGGAATCCAGTATTTATTAGTACAGAGATGCACCACAAACAGTTTAAATGCAAAAAGATTCAGATCTGATTTATTCAGGGGGAATGAACAAGGAAGAGGCGTAATCAGGTTGATTGGTTTAAGTACTGATTCAATCAGGTTACAAGGCATGCACTTTATAGTCCCTCAACACAGTCACACACTCTGGGTACCCAATTGGTGAGGTAGACTAGCCTGATGTGGTGCCTGGGGTAGGCCAGCATTGCAGCTGGTCGGGGCCCTATAGGTGGAAAGAAATAGCCATGCACAGTAACCCACAATTTGTAATCTGGAGCCAGATGGCTCAGTTCATGATAATCAAGCAAAACAATTAAATCAGATGACACACTTTGATTGAGTTGTTGTTGCAGGGAGCTACCCTGGTGTTTACTCATGCTACCCAGTACGGGACACAGGATGGATGAAATGCAGACTGCAGGATGATGTGCTGGTTTGCCAGGAGAAGCAGGGCCCACACGATTCACCATAGTGTCATTCTTGTTCGTGATGTTGAGCAGGGGGCTGATTCCCAGGCAGATCTCTCGTCGATGCTCTTCTATGTGGAGTGAGCAGCTGGCTGGGCCAAGGTGGCAGGGCCCAGGCCAGGTGAACAATTCAGATGGCAGTCCGGTAGGGCTGGATGCAGCTTCCAGCAAGCGAGACACAATCAGGCAGTGGGGAACCAAGTCACAACCCACTAACCACATTCAGCACATTTATAGTAAAGCAGAGAAACAGTACCACAGTTCGGATGGCAGATGCGGTTCAATATACAGTGTCTGTCCGAGACCGATGCTCCCTGTGGTAGTCTCAGGTCCTGACAGGCCAATCGTACGAGCATATCTTGGTCCACTTCAGGAAGATCCAGTTCGTCACAGTTCAGGATCCTGGTCACAGCACAGCAACTATGGAGAAAGTCCAAATTCTCTTTGGCTCAGAAAGATTTCCCTCACAAGGTAAGATGAGGCAGGCAGGCCAAACACAGCCTTCCCACCAGTTTCCCACGCTACTACGCAGGGCAGCTTCTCAAATCACTCGAGCTGTTCACTCTCCAAACTCAAACACCAGACTGACTTCTGCTGCAGGCAGCGCCGGGACTTCCTTAGAAAATCCAAAGGGTTCGGTTGGCTAATCCCTCTGTCTGTCACAGCTAGACTCCCCCTCCAGGTTCATTTAGGTGCCAAAGTGCAAAAACTACACTTCCTACAGAAATTCACTGCCACAAGACCCTTGGGGACATACTCCATTTTAGAGTCCCCAGATGTGCTGATTGGTCCCAATAGGCAGTCCAGAATCAAGATGGTGGTGCAATACTGAAATGTTTATGCTGCAAAGGAAGGCAGGTTAGACAAACTACAATATTATTATTGTTAAAATAGATAAACAACAAACAGCCACATTTCCTAACAGGGTTCCTCTGAGCAAATAGCGATGGCAGAATGGAGCGATAACACTGCAGCTCGGAGGGACTCAAGCCTGACACTACTCGGCCCCTACCCAGATTAATTTTACACCACAAATTAGGCAGCTCTTAAAGAGACAGATGCGAGGCTAACAGGGCACTCACATGCAAACACTTTTAAATCGCTGGGACATGGAACAGCAGCCTGGCAGTAGGCAATTAGGCAAGTCCAAGGAAGACTTTTGGGAACCCCTATTTGTAGGGGTTATTGATACTGTGGGAATTAAGCTGTGACCTTTACAGTTTCTGATTTTCACTGCCAAACTCGCTGCTCCTTCTGCACTGCCAGAGCAGTCAGTTCTCTTTCTATGGCAGCAGATCTCAACAGTCTCTCACACTAGCTGCGGAGTCTAACTTTCTTGCATACAGCCGCAGGTTCAAATCTCAGCAGCAGCTTTCCATTCTCAGCAACAAATTCACTCAGCTGCAGGTTCAGATTTCAGCAGCTACTTTCAAATTCTCAGCAGCAAACTCACTCAGGTGCAGGTTCAAATCTCACCCTAGGAACTTCTCACACAGTCCAGTTCCTTTCCTAGGGGCTATGCTCTTTTCCAGACACTCTGCAGCTTGTCCAATACTGGGTCAGGCAAAGCCTTTGGAAAAATAGCCAGGCTTTCACGGTTAGCAAGCCCACAGCAGTCTCTCTCTACTCTCTGACTGCTCCCTCCAGAATTCACCTAGGTGGGCAAAACATTCCCTTTTATCAGTTCTCCAGCAGCTCCTTCTGATTGGATGCAGCAGTTTTTCAGCTGAACAAATTACTATTCATTTGGCACACTTGATGCCCTATTGGTCCTTCATTTGGGTGCCAAGAATTATTCCTCCTTTTACTCCCAAAAGTCCTCTGCACAAGCCTGGCTCCCTGATTGGCTGCAGGCTCAAGGCTCCCAACCTGCCCTCTGACCTTATTCCTAGCATCCCTCTTGCTTTTGAGAGATAGGGAGGGGAGAAGGGGGGTAGCTTTCTATGTAAGGGAAGGGATAAAAGCAACTGAGCAAAAGAGTAAACAGGGAGGAGAGGAGAGGAGGCACTGTGGGTCACCTTAGAGACTGGAAATGGCACCACAATCCGCACAGGGGTTGTATACAGACTCCCATGTCAGAGGGAGGGAATGGACAAGGATATGATAGAAGGCATAGGATGGCAGAGAAAGGGGAGATACTGTTGATGGGGGACCAAAATATGCCAGATGTTAACTGAAGCACCTTTGCTGCAGCCACATCCAAAAGCAGGGCCATTCTTGATGCCCTTCAGGTGGCATGCCTCAGACAGCTAGTTTTGGAACCTACTCATGAGGGAGCAATCTTAGACCTCGTATTCTCAAATGGGGACAGTGAGAGGATCTCAGATCTAGAAGTGGGTAGCCATTTGGGAACAAGTGACCACCAAACAGTGTGGTTCACGATAAACTCAGCTACAGAGTCAAGCCCTACAAAAGTGAGGGTCCTGGACTTCAGGAGGGCTGACTTTGGCAAGATGGGAGAGTGCCTTAGAAAAGCACTAGCAAACAGGCTAGAAGGAGGAGTGGAGCAACAATGGGGAAATATCAAAACTGCCATCACAGAGGCAACAAGCCTTTGTGTGAAGCAAATAAACACATCAAAATGAAAGAAAAAGTCACTATGGTTCTCAAAAGAAGTGGTGGTGAAGGTTAGGGAGAAAAAGATAGCATTTAGGAAGTATAAGGAAACACAGAAGGAGCAGGACAGAGAACTGTACCAGTTAAGGTAGAAGGAAGCAGGGAAGGTAGTCAGAATAGCAAAGGCACAAACTGAGGAAAAGATAGCCAACTCGGTTAAGAAGGGGGATCAAACCTTTTATAGGTATATCAGTGAGCGTAGAAAGACAAAGGGAGGGATAGTTAGGCTGAATAGAATGGATGGTGGGTGGGCAGAGAGTGACAGTGAAAAAGCAGGGATACTGAATGAATACTTCTGTTCAGTATTCACAAAAGAGGAAGTGGGGGAGGTGCCTAATCCAATTAACAGAAGCACTCTGGAGAGGGGTTGATCCCAGTCCTTTCACGGAAGAAAGGGTTCTGAAAGAACTCCTAAAACTGAAGGTGGACAAAGCAATGAGGCCAGATGGAATTCACCCCAGAATTCTAAAAGAATTAAGCAGAGAACTAGTGACACCACTGACTACCCTTTATAACAAATCATGGGAGGATGGTGTGGTACCTGAGGACTGGAAGAAGGCTGATGTGATTCCCCTTCACAAAAGTGGGAGTAAGACAGAGGCAGGAAACTACAGACCTGTCAATTTGACCTCTGTGGTAGGGAAAATGATGGAATCACTTCTGAAGGAAAGAATTGTTGAGTACCTAGAGGCCAGTGGGGCACGGGACCCAAGGCAACATGGGTTCACAGCGGGAAGGTCATGTCAGACGAATCTAATTGATTTCTTTGACTGGGTGACCAAAGTAGTAGACCAGGGAGGGGCTGTGGACATGGCCTACCTAGACTTTAGCAAGGCATTTGACACAGTCCCACACAAAAGATTAGTAGTCAGATTAACCAGCCTTGGAGTGGGTCCCAGGGTGGTAGCCTGGGTAAAACATTGGCTGAACAACAGGACACAGAAGGTAATTGTAAATGGAGTCCACTCTGAAGAAAGAGGGGTTACTAGTGGGGTACCGCAGGGTTCAGTACTAGGTCCAGTCCTTTTTAATGTCTTTATAAGTGACATTGCAGAGGGACTGGAAGGAAAAGTATGCCTCTTTGCAGATGGCACAAAGATCTGCAACAAGGTTGATACACAAGGCGGTGTGGAAAGGATGAGAAGGGACTTGGCAAGGCTGGAGGAATGGTCAGAAGTATGGCAGCTTGGATTCAATGCAAAGAAGTGCAAAGTAATGCACCTGGGAAACAAAAACCCAGGGGAAGATTACACAATGGGGCGGGTAGTAGTAACAACAAAAAAAATGGAAAGGGACCTGGGGGTAATCATATCAGATGACCTTAAGGTTGGCAAGCAATGTGAGAAGGCGGTAGGGAGGGCTGAGGGGATACTGGGATGTATAGGGAGAGGCATCACCAGCAGAAAACAGGAAGTTGTTATCCCCCTGTACAGACAGTTGGTGAGACCCCATCTGGAGTACTGCGTCCAGTTCTGGAGACCCCATCTCCGCAAGGACATAGACAGGATGGAGGCAGTTCAGAGGAGGGCAACTAAAATGGTGCAGGGTCTGCAAGATAAGCCATACGAGGAGAGGCTAAAGGAGCTTAATATGTATACCCTTGAGGAAAGGAGGGAGAGGGGGGACATGATAGAAACGTTTAAGTACCTCAGTGGAATCAACAAAGTCCAAGAGGGTAGCATCTTTCAGAAAAAGAGATGTGCAAGAACAAGGGGACACAATTTGAAGATAGAAGGGGACGGCTCAGGGGCAATGTGAGGAAGTATTTTTTCACAGAAAGGGTGGTGAATGTATGGAACAGCCTTCCTGAGGAGGTTGTGAGGTCTAAAACTGAGGGAGATTCAAGAATGCATGGGACAGACATAAGGCAATTTTTGTGAGGGGTAGGAAGAAATAGGCTATTGGTTAAATAGGATCTGCAGTTTATCCTCTAGGTAGGAAATGGGCAGACTAGGTTGGCAAGCGGTCCTTATCTGCCATCAAAGTCTATGTTTCTATGTTTTGTAGTCCATGGGAATGCCATATTTTTACATTTTCCCCAAACCACCTGCTCCACTTGATAAGTCTGTTACAGCCACGATAACTATGTTTGAACATTCATTTCCTCAAAGCAATTAGTAGCCCCTCAGCCCTTTACTTCAGATGCAGAGTTGCAAAGTTTAAATCAACTTCCTGCCTGTTGCTGCTGCCGAAACACTGTCCCCCAGGCAGCAGACAGGCTCATTAATATTTAAAGATCCTCATTAATATTCAAAGAACGTCATTAATATTGAAAAGGGGAGTCCTCAAGTGTTTATTATTGGAGCTCTAAAAATAAATAATTTCAGCGTTCCTCCAGTGCCTCCCCCATGTCTCTGAACCCCAATTAGCTGATCTGGGGGTCCAGGAGCAAAGAGAGAGCCTTTGTTGCACTTGGGTAGTGGCAAGATAACTGAAATGTGCTACAGTGCATGCGCGGATTGCTGCTCACACATTTGTGCAGAAGCAGCCCAGTGGTTCCGTGTCTTTATTCCAATGGCCCTATTCACAATGGAAAACACATTGGGGGGCCGGACGGAGAGTTTGGGGCTGACCAGAACCCAGACCAAGAAGTGTTGAGGACGAGGGCAAATGGGAGCCTACAAAATAATGTAAACCCAGAATGTGGGGCTTACACATATCATCATCCAACATAGATTCCAGGGTTTACAAAAGCAGGGAAGAGGGCTAGCTTCATTGCTCATGAGACATGCATCTGCTCACCTAAAGGCTGATGGCCAGAGTTCCCCCTGCTGAAGAGCAGGGGAATTTTCCCTAGTGTCCTGGTCAACATTCTCCTTCTTATAAACCTGGTTCATGCAATTGTCTAAAGCTATGTTTTGGTATTGACGTGTGAAATGTCTTCCACTGCATGTTTATGGTCACTTCAGTACCAGTCTATCATTGCTTAAGTCATTTGGGAATACAATGTGTATGAAAAGCGCTATATAAATGCTAATTCTACTTCTTCCCAGGTCAGTCCCAAGGGGAGTCTAGCCTGAACAAGCTCCGTCGTGATGGACAAGCCCAAAATCCTTTTCAGCCCTCCTCTTCTGAGAAGGACCAATCACATACAAGCACTCGCCTGCAGCCACTCCTGACTTGACTTGGTTGCTGTCACTGAAGGGAACTTCCCTTCTCTGCATCTGCGACCTCTGCTGAAAGTGCCGACTAGTGAGGAAGAAACAGTCTATTTTTAAAATTACTTAAACAAGGCAGATGGCACCTGACTGGTAGTGCCACTGTCAACTCATCACACTGACCAGGTGCTGCTGGGGTTTGGAAGGGCTTGCCTTGTTGAGTCTGATGGGCCTGGCACCTCTCCTGCCTTGCCTCTTGCTGATGCTCTCTCCTCCTGATGGCCACAGCCGGGACTGCTGCTACTTTCATTTTCAGCATGACCACACTTGATTGCTGCTGCCAACTGAACTGGCCCATCAAAACTGCTGTACTTCAGCTGAGTGATGCTGTCTCCTGACTCAGAGTCTTGCCACCGCAGCTGGATGTACTCCAGGAGGGAGCAAGAAAGACTGAAGCCAAACCTTTACACACAGTCCTGCATCACAAGATATGGAAATGTTCAGTTTACAGTGTCTTATGAAGGTATTTGAGTCTCTCTCTCTCTCTCTCTCTCTCTCTCTCTCTCTCTCTATTAGCGATGTTAAACTACATAATGTACTGCTTATGTGCCAAAACTCAAATCTGGCTTGTCTGTCTCTCTCTCCTTGTAACTAGTTGCTCCCCAACATTTTTGGTCAACCATGTTGCCACTAAAATAGTGCCAAACCACAATTTATTTTAAGCTGGTGCTGGGATCACAAGACAACTGAAGAGAGAGCGCGCGCTCACCTTTTACTTTATCATTCTCCTCCATATGGCTCGCCATTCTCCTGGTCCCAGGTCAGCCACAAAGTTCAAATCACTGTATTTTAATTATTGCTGGCTACTCACTGTCCTCAGTGTGTCTTAAATACTGCTAGTTACATGCTCTCAGTGAAGCCTCAACCAAGCATTAGCGCATGCACAGCAGTACTTGCTGTAGTCCCGAGTTGCTGGCTTCATTCAGTTTAATAGTTTTCTCTGGGTCTTGAGCCTGTTCACAACTGACAGAAAACATTATTGTAAAGCTCACAATCCTGGTCACGACTAACATCTGATATACTGAATGCCCTGTTACCAGTTCTGAAGTATGTAGGTCAGCTTTGCTATTAATTGTCTCACAATAGTGACATCTTGCATATTGTAACTAACAAACCCAGGCAAAACAGTCCTGTCTTGCTACAAAGTGCTGTGTTGTCTATATGAGACCTGCATCTTACTTTAGCTGTGCCCTTTGCTACCACTCCTTAGCTGGGTTCTGCCTAGATTGTCTCTGATCTTGCAGTGTAAATCCATCTAATGCTATTTCTATTTGCTTAGTCTATGATCAGTGGTTGCTCCTATGCATAATTTTTTCCATGTAAGTAGTTTAGGTACTTTCAGTTTTCTCCTGATCATGACCCCCTACCTAGGATGCGTAAATGGAGGCATGCACATGCCGCATCTCAAGGTGCCCTCCCATTTTGTCGCCCCACCACCTCGTGAACCATCGGATCTCCACCCGGTGGCAGTGGGACGATGGAGGAGGGGTGGTGACCACCCTCAGGAGAGAAGAGCTGCCTTCCGGCTGCTCAATCCTGCTCCAACCCTCCCCCCCGTGCCGGCACCCCAACGACCTGAGTCCATTCCCGAACCCGGGTTGCCGGCGTGGTGTGCAGTAAGGTATTCAACGCCTCAGCCCTCAGTGCCACTGGGCCAGCTGGATAATTTGTTTTAGGAAGCAATATAATGCAGTGGTTTAAGGCTCTGATCTGCAAACCTGGAGACTGGGGTTTGAATCTCACAGCCCCCACTTGCATACTGTGTGACTCTGAGCAAGTCACTTAACTTCCTTGTGCTCCCAGGTCGCACCTGGAAACAAGCTTTGGCTTAGTGTGCCTTTCCTGGTTAAACAATTTTGCCTTTCCTTTTACCTCCCAGACAGTAGTATCATGTCAATTGTACTGGTTTTAACATATTTCTTGCTGTTGAGCTCACTGTGTATGGGCATGGGCACCGAAATCAGACTTCAGGAAATACAAAAAAAGGTTGTGCACTGAATTGTCATTTAGATTAATTCGCTATATGTGGATGTGACTTGCGGTGAATTCACTACGCTGAATTTAACTGCGATGTTATTCCATGCACAGTAATGACATGGAACCCCCAAGAGTCCAGGTTAGAGGGGAACTTTGACTGTCTGATGGTTGACTGGCTAGTGGATGTTGGCTGGTTGCTGGTGGCCAGCATTTACTGGATCTACACTGGCCTAAAAGTCTGGGTTGAAGCTGGACTTTGGCTGGCTGGTGATTGGTTACTATTTGCTGGCAGCTTTTTGCTGGTGGCTAGTCATTGATAGCTGGCCCAAGAGTCAGGGTTAGAGGAGAACTTTGGCTGGCTACTGGTTGGCTGGCTTTGTCTGGCTGATGATGCTGGATGGTGTATAGACAGGTGCTACACTGGCGCCAAGACTGGGTTGAGGTGACTGGCTAGCATTGGCTGTCTGGTTTCACTGGATGCCATTTCCCATTCTGATGTTCTGGCTGAGCGGCATAAAGTAGAAACACAGAAGCACAGAATGTGTCACAGAAAAGGACCGGTAGGCCCATCTAGTCTGCCCTGTTTTCCCTGCCTAACACTACACCCTGGACTCTATCTGGTCACAGGTGTCCCTCCCTCCTCCCTTACCTCTATTAATTATACCTATATACAGTAACTGTCCCATGCATGTCTTGAAACTCCACAGTCCTGTCTTGAAGTCTCCACTATAGTGAATGTATCAGCTGACTCCAGAGGTACTCACTGTAAGTGTATCGTATGTATATAAGAAATACCTGCATGCAGCAGGTAACCACAGAAAAGGTTAGACTGAGCAGATGCCTTGCACCATAACCAGAGACAGGTGACAATTGTGGGGATGCCTTGTCTGTGTGTCTGTAGCACTTAGAAACATAGAAACATAGACTTTGACGGCAGATAACATACGCTGGCCACCTAGTTGCCACTTGCAAATCTTGCTGTATATATAACAGAGGTGACATGGGATGAGTGTTCTTCTGAACAACATAAGATGATGTTTCTGCAGACAGTACTGAAGTACAGGAATACAGACAGTACGCTTGTCATTTGCATAACCACAGGTAGGCAAGCATGACATGAGCATTGTAAGATCAGACAGATATGAATGGTGGAGGAAGAAGATGTGACATGGTCAGTGTGGTACTAAGGCACCATCCTTCACCTATAGTGCCACATTCACATGGCGCCAGCCAAGTACAGTCAGAAGACTGGGCTAATCCATAAACATTTTTTTTTGACCATTTTGTTATGTAATAAAAATATACATAGTAACCAGACAATGACCAGAGGATGTTTTTTGTTTACTTTATTTAAAAATTCAAAAATTGAACATTTGGAAATCCAGTACTGAGCAGTTAAAAACATTTCATTTCCCTTTCTTAATCATTTATGCTTAGTTTAATTTAAAATAATCCATGATTTTTTACTTAAAAGTTTCTACCCCTTTTGCATGTACAAATTTCTTTTTATGTCAAGAATACAGTTCATAGAGTTCCGTGTTTCTTCTTTGGAGTTTTGTTCCAGGTAGGAGCAGAGAACAGTTTTTACATCTTTAGATGTCCTCCTGTTTTCCTCTTAGTGTCTATCCAATATTCTGATATATTTTGACCTTTTGTTAAACTAATAATCTGTTTTTTGCCTTTGCAACTACTCAGAATCCTTCTCTTCTCAGCAGTTGCTGCTCTCTCTTTTCATACTGCCTGAACATTCTTTTTTTTTTTCTCCTTCCCAAGACCCCCAGTTGGCCACTTCCTTCGGGCCATTAAGGCCCAACGCTGCCACCCCTCTGGTCACCATTCGCTGCTCATTCAGTGCTGTGATCCCTGGGTAGGCAACTGGAGGGACGAGAAATGTCCACAGGCATCTAATATGCATCCCGGAAATGGCAGGGTTGGCACAGACATCTCCGGACTACCAGGGCAATGGGGACCGGTGGCCATAATCCTGGTTGTCCAAGGGCAGATTTTCCACTTTTCTCCCAGTCCACCACCCTCCCACAAAGGCCAGGCTGTGGCATCCTGGGGGTGGGGCATTCAGTGGCATGTCAAGGCCTTGCACTGCCAAGAATGCCATCCCAAGCCACCTCCAGAGGCCAACAGACAGCGGTCCAAGGCCCGCCTACCCTCCCCGGGAGAGAAGCATCCAAAGGATGCTCTAAACTCCCTCTTCATTGGACTCCGCTTCTGACACCCAGGCTCAGGACATGGACCCAGGTCGCCAGCATGCTGAGCAAACACTTTCATCCAGTGTTATGGAGCCGACTTCCACCTGAACATTCTGTGACTTCAATAGCACCATTCCAGGCTATTCAGAGGGATAGCATAGAATTGTGTCACTGATGTGTCACTAATGTCATAGAATGTTTTAGGAATATAAAAAAAAAAGAGTAGTAGCTGGTGAGGAGAGTTGAACTATATATATATATATAATCTGAGGGCGCTCCAGTGCTAAGTTATTTATTTATCAAAAATGTATCAAAGTATATCAGCTTAACTGGCATGGAAAGGAAAAAGGGAGGGACATTAACTATCAAAAAATAATTTCCTAACACCTTTAACATGCCAGGGGGGAGTAAGAGGGATTAAGAAATCCGCCATTAAATCACGCATTAACACTTGCACTGGATTACCCAGGTCCTAATGAATTGAGATAATAATTTTAGTACTCTGAACACAAGATTCAGATTCAGAAACAGAGGTCTCCATATTAAAGAGGTAGTTCTGGCAAAAAAATGGCAAATGGCAAAAATTCCATTTCAGAAGTTCAGATAATCGGTATATGTAATAACAAAACACAGATTACTCAGGTCTTACTTACCACACTGTCTCATCTTCTTCATCTTCCCATCCAGCATCTGCAGCCCCTGCACCTCTCGCTTGATCTAAGGCAGAACTGTCAAAAGTCACATCCAGCAGATGAGAAGGACATAGCCAAAAGTCCTCATTCATCTCAAGGAAAGTGAGCATCTCCATATTCCCAGTACTCAGCCTAGTGTGACTGTCACTCACAATGGCTCCAGCTTGCTGAAAACATGCTCTGACTACACACTGGAGCATGGGCATGATAGAAAGTACAAGGCCAGCCAAGTAAGCAATAACTGAAGACAGGGTGTATGGTTATTGGGGATTAATCAACACCCCGGGTGCGTTGTGAGACATGAGGCCACAGGCTGAGTGTTCTCACAGTGCTCGGGGTGTTGATTAATCCCCAATAACCACACACCCCCTGGAGTGGGTTATTGCACTTATAACATGGGGTGTCACCAGACATTCACAAAATATGAGGAAAGCATGATTAATTGGTGAAAACACAGGAACTTTTTTATGTGTTCTGCCACCACCAGACATACTGCTGTGCTGACACTGTTGAACTGAGCAGAATATGCACTGCTCTCACTTGTGAACTTAGCTCCATATGCACTTGTGATCACTGTAAGTCACCATGCAGTTTTGCACAGTACACACATAACAAAATTAAATGTGAAATAATTGATTGACTTGCTGACTCATGTCCATAATGGCACAGTGATTGTTATCATGCCTTATAAGCTGTAGCCTAACGCTTTTTGCAAGTCATTAATAGTTGCATCAAATATTACTTTAGTATATGTCGCTTAAGTGACATAGTGGCAGGATATGATAAATCAAATTAAGAGATTTTACAGATTCACACATCAGTCCCCACATTTATAGCTCTGAACTCTAACCATTACATTGAACAATGCTTACTTTACCTCCCCTCTATTCACTGATGCTGTGGCTGTCTCTATGATGTGTGTGGCTCTCTCTCTCTCCTTGCGGCACACGGTTAAACTACAGTGTCGGCTCCTGCTGCACTACTCTCTCTCTCTCTCTCACTGCCACCCATGCTTCGGTCTCACTGAGGGGAGGGCGATTGTGGGTGCTGGGGGGCAAATGACAGTGCATCGCCGGGGATGGGGAGGTGGCAGACTGTGAGTGCAGGACAGCAAACAGGAGAGAGATCTCTTTGAGGTGGCCCACTGCGGGTGCGCATCTTTGTGTCTTTGACTGCTGTACTATCCCCCCCCCCACCCGCCTGTCTTTCCAACCTCTGCACTGCACCTGTAGCTGCCTGACCATACCGACAGGCAAGTAACAGCTCCCAACACAAGTAACCTCCAGAACTCTGACCTGCTCTCAGGTGGTACAATACCAGACTGGAGAGAAGAGAACAGCACAGAGAGCCTCAGGACACTGCACAAATTCTGTTTTCACTGTGCGGGTCTCTGTGTGGCTGTCAGGATCTCTCATTGTCACCGTGTCACTGTCACAGATGGTGCAGGGTCGGCGATGTGCAGGTGAACTGTAGGGGGGCACCAACAACTTCAAAACACTGTCACTGTGGGACTGACAGCGGGTCACCATCACTCTCGCCAATGGAGGGGAGGATGGTGAAACACAGATGGCACAGCCATTCCCGAAGGAAAGTAGGTCGCCAGCACTCTTGCCACGTGAGGGGAGGAGGATGAAAAGAAACACTTGCAGCAGCACTGCTGAGCGACTGAGTGGTGATCAGGCAGGATGATGTGACAGGTAGCCGTACTCACACTCACCCCACACAGCACTGTTGCTTGGTACCTGGAGCTCTGCGGGGTGGGTGGGTGGGTGGGGAGGAAACACTAACATCCTCTGGTGCTGCCCACACAGGAATGGCTTGGTACCCGCAGATCCGTGGGGCAGGTGGAGTACTGCTGACTTGTGGTGCTGCACACATTCATGTACTGTGAGCTTGCCATACACGGAGAGAGTCACATCCATGCTGTGTAGCTATGGATGTCTCTCTCACTTAGCGGCAGGATTAATGACTGCCTTTCAAACTGTGTTTGGGGCACAATAACGAGATCTGGTCCACTCAATGACCACTCAGGGTGGATGCTTCACCACTTGCTGTGGGTATATCATGGATTAATCAATGGTCATCTGATGGCTCTGTACCAATCAGGGATCTGTCTTTGTCCACACCATGTTATAAAACATCTTAGGCCACACACCTATATTGGAGCTCTAGTAAATCATTGGATCCCGGCCACAAGAGAAGTTTGACCTGTCCCTGAAATACTCCACCACCTGAGTATAAAGGTCAGCAGATGTCCTGGTGCCCATCTGTAATTTCTTTATGGTCTACATTTAGGACATATATGCATTCCAGTGGCAATGCCCTAAGTGTAGGTGGACTCGTCTTCAATGTCTGACTCCTCTTCCTCTATGGATCCATGATGTTTCTCAACTCCAGAATCTTCAGCTGGTCCAGAGAGACTTAGCCATCTTCTCCAAGTTGTGATGCAGAACATCTCGCCAGTGTTTCATGTCAGTATCAGGAGGCAGGATGTTTATGAGCTGATCCTTAAAACACAGATCCAACATCGTAGAGAGAACATACTGTTCTTCAAAAATGTACTGCAGTCTTCTTTTGCAGTGAAGGAAACCCAATAAGGAGGTGATGATTGCCTTTGCACCATGTGCTTCTGCATCCCATCCATACTGTGCACTTTTTGTTTCCAAGCATAAATGCAGGAATCTGAGCTCTGGCAGCATCATGCTCATGCATGATAAGCTGAACTGATTCTCTCAGAACGGCAAGAGCCTACTAATGCCTCTCACCATATCCCAGCCATCAAAGACACCATGACATCTGCTCTGCCGATTTTGTTTTGGAGCAGATAATCATGGATTGCCAGCTTTGGCTCTTGGAACTGTTCCAACATATGATATGTTGAGTGCCACCTCTTGCACAGTCCTGTATTAGGGCATGTTCCAGCAGGTTTTCTCATGCTGGAGGATATGCCTTTATGGAGTGGGAAAAGAAAGTACAGATTTTTATTGTACCCGATATGTACTCCACAGTACAGGTCTTACTCAAAAGATTATGCCCAACTCAAGCATAGGCAATGGGTGAGACACTACACATGAATGTACTCACCATCATCCACACCTTTCAAAATGTTGGTAGCATTATCAGTCACAACAACCCCAGTCTCAAGTCCATGACTTAAACAAAGATACAGCAGATTTTGTGCCACTGCTGCCAACACCTGCCAGTCTTTTCCCTTCATTGGAATGAAGGCACACCCAATGTGCCATCACTGCAATGTAGTCCATGACCTGACCACTCATCCATATGTCAGTGGTGAGATGGACCTGTGGGATGGTAGATTGCCGCAGGCTATGACAGACCTTTGTTGACATGCTTTTGTATAGTTTGGACAAGGCAGCACAAGTCAAAAATGGCTTGATGACACAGTACCAAGGCTATACCATATACATTAATCTGCAGAGTGCAGGGCTGGAAACAAAGAAGGGCAGCAGGTTTTTGATCAACAGCTCAACCACTGCCCCGGTACAAACTTACATGTGTATTGCACACATTGCTGCATGGTCAACTGCTACCTGGGGGGAATGGGAACACAGAAAGATGATGGAGTGCTTGGTTTCTCTGAATGAAGTGATAACTTCCTCTGACCTACTGCTGTCTGGCTCGGAACAGGCAGGAAATGCTGACCAATCATGCTCTGCTGTCATTCCTGGACTACCTCATCATGGACCCTGGACTTTGCAGCCCACTCACGATGGTGATTAGTGCACAAGTTGGTGCTGGAGGTACCAAAGACTGGTGAATGACCCCTACTGATTTTGACTCAACACCAAGCAGTGAGCATGAGAGAAGTCACCAGAAGAAATCTCAAAATATGTCCAGACACCTGACTGTTTAGATTTTTTAGCTGGTATAGGTGATGGAGATGTCAGGGACAGGAAAGGTTGGTCACCATCACCTTCACCAGTACCCCAAGAGATGCGTGGCACCACCTTTCTCTTTTTGGCCAACGTTGACCTGCCTTTGGCAGTCTTTTCCACTTGCCTTCTCCATAGGTACAGTTGATTTCTTCTTTGACTTCTTACTCTTCTGTCAGCACTCCAGCCTTAGCTTCAACCATCAGCTACTCCTTCTCCATCTCATCGTAATCATCCAGTGGTAATGAGGGGACATAATCCACATCTCCATAGTCAGATGCTGGTCATGGTTCAGTCTTGCTGACATCTTCCACATCAGCACCCAGTTCAACTTCACCTACTTCTCTGCCACACCTTCTCTCTCTTCAGGAATCAGAATTGATGGTTCTGGTAGTACAGGCCTGGGTTTTCTTCAGTCACCTCAGATTGACTGGAAGGATGTGGTGCAATATGTGGTGGTGGTACTGGTAGATCCTGTTACTCTCTTGCATGCCGCATGCTTATATGGTGTCATGCAAAGTATGGGTCATAACTGTTGGTTTCTTTATTTTTCAGCAATATACTCCTCCAGAAATTTCCAGGTGTGACACAATAAATGAAGATACCTTTATTTCCATCCCAGGCACCTTGTGAACCTTACCTAAGGACAGCAGACGTCCTGCAACTGCCACACCAATGCTCAGAGAACTCGAGCCAGCACCCCCACCACGAGGAGAAATTGCTCCCACAACATGTCACTCAGAGCCAACAGTGGTACCATCGGCCCCCACCTTACCAGTGCAACTAGCCACCACCTTGACATAAGAACATTTACCAGCTGCTCCACTGCCATCCCCAGGCGTATTTAATAATGTCCAAAATTACAAGACCACAGGAATGCCTTTTCATAAACACAAGAATATTTTTTTGACAGCTGTCACCTAACAGAGACTGATAGTAATAAACAGAGAAAATTCTAACAAACATACTTTTTAATCAAACAAGTCAGGATTCACAGTTGCTGATTGAAATGGGCCTGGACTGCTACCTCAGCCAAATCAAGCAGACAGATCCAGACAGACACACACACCAACAATAAATCCAGAAAATACTACCTTTTGGGTAAACACCAAAGCACTACACAAGAAGAGGAAAGACCGGAAATACCTTTATGACTATCCAAGAAAAGGCTCATCAAAGGCACAAAGACCCTGGATTCACTCAGAAAGGATAGAACTGGCTCTGAGTCTCCACACTGCCACTGCACATGAAAATCGCTGAGACTGGGATGCCAGCATGGACAGACAGGCAGGAAGTACAGGATTCCATTTCCTGTCTACATAGCTTCTGTGACAAAATCAGATTTCAGATTGGGATTGCAGAAGCAGATTCTGAAACCCATTTCTGATTTTGAATTTAGGTATTAGAATTTGGAGGTTTAAAGTCTTAAATACCTAAAATCCTAAAATGGAATGGAATCTGATTCTATTTGGCAGAATCCTAGCAACTCTAATATATGGCGATAGAGTCAATAAAACATATACACACTGACAGATACACTGAACTAGGCATTGAAGTAGAATACAGCTGTAGGATGTTGATAAGGTGACCCAAAAAGTTGTAATGATCTGGACGCAAACTGCATTCTTTTGTTTACAATGCTAGTAAAGAGTCCAATGTAATTGCAGTCATAACTCCAGAAGCATCAGAATGTGGTGAAATCACCTGATCAGTTTTCTTTCTATGTTTGGATCAATATCACTTTTTTGTAATTTACTGTCAAAACAGGAATTACATTGGCTCATATCCACCAACTTGCAGGAGCCAAACCTGACAGTGTCAGTGGCTCAGCAGGTTGCACACTAACCTCTGAGATTGGAAGATAGAAAGGGTGTGGGTTCTAGTCCCACACCAGGCACTTGGGGGTAAATCCCAATACTGACACTGTAGTGCAGTGTGAGGGGATGCTGCACTCCTGAGGTGCTGTTTTTCAGATGAGACGTTAAACCGAGGTCCCATCTGCATGTTCTGGTGGTTGTTCAGGTGGATGTTAAAAGATCCCATGGCACTTCTTGAAAAGTGTGGGGAGTTTTTATTCAGTGACCACAACAAACATAATACAGAGACAAATCAACATATATACAATCACCATCAACACAAATCATCACCTAAACCCTTCTCCCACCACCCAAATTCCCACACCCCAAACAAATGCCGCATTACATACTTTTCATTTAGTATTCATTACCACAGCTATATCTGGATCTACCCATCCCTGCACATCCTTTAGTTATGCATATTTTTAAAAATGCGAATCCTCTCCACCACATTATCTCATTTCTCGGTGACTTTTACATTCTTTCTGTACACCTCCTGCATTACTTGTTCACATTGTTTACTAACCCCTTCATACAGAATTTCTTGTTGTTGCAATAACAGCTGGCAATGACTCTGCCATAAATAATAATTTAAACAAGCAAACAAAATGTGCAGTGTACCATTATGAAACTGGTTTAACAGCTCAGGAAAAATTCCTAACACCAGGTTTTTATAACTGATGTTTACTAACCACGGGAACCCCCATTTACCTGCCAGAAAAAACTACAGCCCTCTTACATAAATGCACAGAAACAAAAAATGGTCTTCAGTCTCCACTGATGCCCCACAGCTAGGATATAGACAATTCCTCTCCTCCACTGCCTTATGTTTGTGATTTCCCCTTACTCCTGTTCTCCCATGTGCCATCAACCATTGTACATCCCACATTTTTTGCTGGACTCGCTATTACCCAGCATTTTATATACATATTTATTCTTACTTGGGGGGTACACCCCTTAAATTCAGGATCCCTCAACCCTATTTCCCCTAAGATCTTACAATACATTCCCTTTTTATTATACTGTAATACTTGCGATCCTGTAATTTTCCATTTTTGTAATTTCTGTAACGTTCCCCTTTAATAAACTGGAACCTCCAGAGTCCTAAATCCTTTTGGCATTTCTTCCACCCAATTATCCAAAAACTTACCCAGAACATTCCATCCCAACTTCCCAACCAGAGACAATTCCTGTTGCAATAAAATATATACATTTTATACCAAAACAATGTATGGAAAAACAGGACTGGATTAATCATACCCAGACCTCCGTTTTGCAAGCCAAATCGTGACTTCTCTTTTAATTGGGTTCAAATGACACCCCATAATAGTTGAAAAAATAAACCTATAAATCTAGCTTCCATATTAACAGGTAAAGAAAATTGCTCCTATATATAAGAAGACAGGCAGAAGAAATTGTTTAGCATTTTCCATCCTTTCCACTAACTACTTTCTTTTCACCCTCCACTAATGCCTTTTCCAGTTTTTCTTATTCATCTCCTCTTTTCCAAACTGGATACCCAATATCTTTATTGGTTCCTCTATAATCTGGATTCCATTTACTTCCCTTCCCCCTCTGCAGGCTGGACCAGCCAAAACCCTCTACTTTTATTTACATTCACAACAGCTCCTGATGCTTTTGAATACCTTTCCATTATGTTTAATAGGGCAGGACTTTCTTCCTCTGTAGAAAGAAATATACACAAATCATTGGTGTATGCAGTAATTTTTATTTTGTCCCCCTCCTGACATCCACTAATCCCTTTCAATATGCTCACTTTCACAAATATGCCTTATAAATGGGTCCATCGAAAAAACATATAGAAATGGGCTTAGGGCATCCCTGCCTCATACCAGCTTTGGTGATTGGGATTCCCCCCCACCTCTGGGATTATTACCACATGTTCATATAATAAGTTAACCCATTTTATAAACCCTTATAGAATCCCACAGTGATGTAATACCTGAGTCAGATATTTATGATTCATGTGTATCAAAGCTTTACTCTGATCCAGGATATTAAACACCCTTTCCTCCTTTTCTAGCAGAAAATTCTATAACATCCTATAGTAGCAGGTTTTCTTGTATATTACTATTAGGGATAGCACAAGTCTGAACATTGTGAATCAGGTCTATTGCAACCCTTTTTAGCCTTTTCTGCAGTACCTGGGTTAAAATTTTAAAATCTGCGTTCAACACGCTTATTGGCCTCCAGTTCCCAATATCTGTTTTGTCCCCTGTTTTGAAACGAAAAATCACCACACCTAAAGTCTAGAGGTATACAATTTGATTTAAACAAAAAATTAAATACTCTAACTAAAAAGCCGCCATGACCCCTTCAGAGGTTTTATAAAATTCATTTGGGATTCTGTCCACCCCCATGACTGCCCCTTGTTTTAACTCCTTAATGATATTCAAAACTTCTTGCTCAGTAATCTCCCCCTATAATGTTGTTACTTTATAGCTCTGTATCCTAGAAATATTCAACTCTTCCATTCCCCGAGGTGAGGTGCAAGAAAAAAGAATTAAAAAAAAAAAAAAACTTATTTATATCCCTATCTTGGTCTTAACCTCTTGCATAACGCTTTTAAATGTTCATCCTCTCTCTCTCTCTCTCTCTGGTCCCTTCAGTAGTACTAATTACCTCTCCATTTTTCTCTTCAGACTTGTGAACCTAGATCTATTTTGTTTCTCCTTACAGGCTTAGCATCATGGGTCAGCGAAGGGAGTTCTCTGCATACCAAAATTTTATTCTGATGCTAAGGAAGCAGATCTGTCATACTGCACCATCCTGATTTTGCATTTTATGTTTTCAATTTGATCAGTCAGGTCTTTTCTACCTATGTAAGAAGCCTCTAATAATCTCATTAGCTGCCCTCTTAATCCCAAGTACTGCAGAAAGTTTTTCTTTGCCTGGGACTTTCCGAAATCCTTTCCAAAATCCTGCATCCACGTCCCTATTTCTTTTTCTGTGTCCGCCTACCACAGAAACATGTTATCATATAATCCCATTACTGAGGCCCTGGCAACAAACGAGGCTGCCAACCCTAGTCTGACTTCAGCCTTTGACAAACTGGACATATTCATTTTCCAGTGTGACCTTTCGTTGTTCCATCCCTGTCTCTGCACTCACTACCACCTTGATCAACAAATGACCTGAAAAAAACAGAGGAATAGTAGATGTCTGCACAATACCAATCCTTTTGGAAACATAAACATAATCTAGCTTTGAAAACAATTTTCTCTTCCTAAAAGTAAACTTAACTGAGGGTACAGCTTTAGCCAAACAATCTATCAGTTCTGCTGTTTCTGTGTAAAGCAAGAGTCACAATAAACTTTAGTCCCTATATTTCTCGTTCTTTTGTTTCTAAAGTGCACTTAAAATCTCCCCAAATAAACATTCCTGGCAGCCTTTACCTGAGGTCCATAGGCTACTACAAATCTACTTGGCTGGTTATGCCACAAACCATCCAGCATTAAAAGCTCTCCCAGGTTGTATCTCTACTCATTTTTGGAGTTTAAATCCTGTACCAGAAAACAAGTTCCCCAACCCGTCTGCTCTGTCTAGACCAAAGAACCAATACGATGGGCCCCAAACCCATCCCATTTGGGCTTGAGAGACTGAATGCACTGAGTTAAGCTAAGTCTCTTGCAAGAAAATAACTTCACAAGCTAAATCCCTTAACTCTACCCACACAGCCTCCCTTTCCCTTCCATTCAAAACACTACAGATGTTAACCAATGCTAAAGAAAATAAAGCCATTTTTTAAGGAAAACCCTCCCTTCTTTCACTACATTTTCATTCAATTTTCTTTTCTCCTTTTCTTCTTTTTCTTTTTTCCCCCACCCCTGATTTCTCTCCTTTATTTGCATCAGTCTGTTGAATAGAATATATAGAAGCAGAATCAGAATCTTTATCACCCATGTCAGACTCTTCTTCCTTCTGGGAGCCTAGAACCTCAAAAGAATTAGAAAGGGGAAGATCTGATGAAATCCCTTTTTGGCTGTGCAAACATTTTCTCCTTTCCAGCCCAGGGTTACTATCCTGTACCACGGGAGGGCATTATGAGCTCCTTGCCTTGACCCACAATCCTGTTCGGCGTCTCAACCCCATTCGTGGGAATTTCTTTTTCCTGAGGGATACTGTCCATACTTTCTGCCTTAGCCATTATCCCAGCCAAGGGCTCTTCCCTTGCCACATGATCCTGTACCTGGTTTCCTTCTGGCTCCTGACTTGGGGCCTCAGATGTTGAAGGCACAACTGGTTCCAACCTCTCAGCCTCCTTGGCCAGAGCATCTGGATCACTGGCAGCCTCTGCCTGTTGTGCTTTTATGTTTGCTTGCACGCATGTGCAAGAAACATAGTGCCATCATCGGAGATTTCGGAGGTGTGTGATATCCTCCTCCAATTCAGTCAGTGTGTTGGCAGGCGCAGCCTGCTAAGCCAATGCATGCTGGAGCTGTCTGTGACAAGCTCCAAAATGCAGTGGCATACAGTTCAAAGGAGCTCACGGCAGGTGAACAGCGATAAGCTATCACCTGCTCACGTGCAGCTCCCCCACACACACACCACACAGGCGTGCATGCCCCCCGCACACACTGTATAGCCAGCGGGGTGCCTAATCCCGTCAGCTGTGCTGCGTTCCCCGCCCCCAAAGCCTTCCAAAATGCCATGCTGGTGCCACCCCAGCGTTGCAACTAATGATATAACCCGGCGGGGTGCCCAATCTCCCGTCGGCTCACTGTCCTAACCCTCTCCTCAAGTAGTAAGTGCCACGCTGGGGCCCACCCAGCGTGGCAATCGATCACTGGGCGATGGGGTGCCCAATCCCGTCAGCTGAGCATACCCAACCATCCTTGTGCTACACTGGGAGCCCACCCCAGCATGGCAAGCGTCCCACGTCGTCCTTTTGGGGTTTTACCTGTAAAAAAGCGGTCCCACGTAGTCTCCTAGCCCCCCTCCCACAACCCGCACCCACCCACTGCACACCCTGCCTCCCCACACCCCACCCCATACTTACCTCCGGACCTCGGCGCAACAAACTTCAGTGGACCGGGAACACGTCTGCACTCTTCAAAGCCGACCGCGAACTGAAATGCAGGTAAGCTGTATAATGGGCTAGATAGGGGTTTTCAACTTTGTTGCATATCTCAGGCATTTTTTGGAATTTTGGACCAAATTTTCAACATGGGGTTTTGGGACCCCTTCTCATGAATGATGTCACTGTCATGGCATTGACGGGACCGAGAAAGGGTGATTTCGCGGTCACCGCGCGAATCACCCTTCAAACCTGAATAGCGCCATGACGGTGACATTCATGAGAAGATGCTCATGTTGAATTTAGTATAAAACAAAATGACTGTTCTGAGCGTGCATTGCACAGTTCCTCGCGAGGCTCGTAAGTTCACCAATTTTCAATATTTTCACTCCAGATTTTCCAACATTGCCATTTTACCACACCTTCTTATAGTAGTACAGCTGTCATTTTTACATCTCATCAAAATGTGTTTCTGTCCATATAGCGCGCACAATGGCGAGTCGGTTGTCGCGGATCAATGTCTTGGGACAAATTAAGAAAATCACAGTGACACTGTTCATGAGCAGAGGTCTTAAAATGGCTATGTTGAAATTTGGTGAAAAAATTCTAAAAATGACTTTGCGGCGATGCGTTGCACAGTTTCTATGCATGCTCAGTAAGTTTCAAATTTAATATTTTCACTCCAGATTTTCAACATTGACATTTATTACACTTCATATGAACAGTACGGCTGCAATTTTTCATATCGCTTAAAATGTGTTTCGCACATGTAGCGCACAATGGTGCTGTTAATTGATAAAGCAATGTTTAGGACAGATTAAGAAATTCACAGTTACACTGTTCATGAGCAGAGTCTTAAAATGGCTATGCTGAAAATTTGGTGACAAAGAATCCATAAAATGACTGTGTTCGAGTGAGCATTGCGCAGTTTCCACGCACCTCGTTAGTTCATGACTTTGTAATATTTTCAGTCAGATTTTCTGATGACATTTTCCACACTTCCTTATGAACAGTACAGCTGTCATTTTTCACAACATGGCTGAAGTGTGTTTCCACTTTCAGCGCCGTGAAGGTGCGTGGATCGCTGTGGAAATCACTGTTCGGCACAGATAAAGAAAATCACAGTGACACTGTTCATGAACAGAGGCGCAAAATGCCTGAGTTGACAATCTGCTGTAAAATCCCCAACCTAATTATATTACGGGTATTCGTTGCACAGTTTCTATAATATTTCATTGACTTCACCATTTTTTAAATATTTTACTACAGATTTGCAACATTGCCATTTTACACCTGCAGGGCACATCAGGCAGGTGTTTCTGTACCAATCTTGAAACACTATGGTCACTTGTGATTCAGTGTTGAGCACGGCCCTTGTAGATACACTCATTTACTATTACTGTGGTCTCCATTGATGGGCCTACCACCTTTGGACCGATCAGGTGAAGAAGACTCAGACGCTCTGTTTTATGGCAGTCTTAGAGGAATAAGTCTTTCTCATAGGCCCTTCTGAGGCCTTATATTGTTTCGCCAAATCAATGCTAGCAGCCTTGTAGTACCTTTTCTCAGATTCTCAGGCAAACTGCAGTTGGTTAGGTATGCCCATCTTTCCACAATGGTAACAAAAGATGGGTTCTTTAGAGTCTCTAGGGGAAGAAAAACACTTTCTTGTTTAGGTGGAGGAGGCAAATCCTGAGATCCCTCTGTGATCTGGGGTTCACTGCTCTCTCCAAGAATCAGCTACTTGAGTGGCCTTATAAGGTCTCCTACCAAGGCTCTCAATTCTCATACTTCTTCCATCGGACTACTCTCTGTTTGAGTTTCAGAGGAATGACATGCACCCCCACCCCTCCAGGCGGGATTCTACTTTTTGCTCAAGAGGCACTTGACAAGGTTTGCATGTTTCACGCCTCGGCAGCTTGTTGACTGGCCATCATCTCTTTTAGTTCCTTAATTAATTCCCTCATCTGTTGTAGTTCTGTCTCATCACTTCTGTCAGGGGTCTGACTGGCGTGGGCAACCCCAGAATAGGGCTCCCACCCCTCTTCATCATTTTCCTTTGAATCTCTTTCTTAGGTAGCAATATTCGGAGGTTTGCCCTCCTATCTTGCAACTTCAGCTTCAATATCATTTCACTAGAGTACCTGGCAGACTTCAAAATATGCTCTAATTGAACTTGATTCAGCTCACTGGCAGGCACTCTCCCTTTTCTATGAGCCCTCTGCAAAGCCCGCTCAATTCTGGTAACAAACATGGATAACTTCTCATTCTTCCAATGTTTAGCAGACTGAATTTCCACATCAGGTCGTCCCACAACTCAGTGTTACCAAAGACCCCCTCCAGGGCAGAGAGGTACTCAGCAGCAGAGGCCTCTGGGCTGGTGGAATGAAGAAGTCGAATGGTCTCCAGTGCAGGACCCCTCAAGCTCTCCATTAATCTCTTTCTTTTCTCCCCCCTCAGAGCACTGCCATTCCTGGACCAAGGGGGTGGAATAGTCCATCCATGTTTCCAGATTGTCATCCCCCACGGGCACCAGGACTGTGCCTGAGAAGGGTCTCAGTCTGCAGTAAGAGTCCAAGTGTACTGAAGGTATCACAATAGGGGAGGTCACCTCAGGAAGCTCTAGGGGTAGCAGGAGACACTATAGGGGTTTACAGGGGAGTGGTATCTTCAGGAAGATCTAATATCTTCACTAACTCTTTTTGTG
Organism: Neoceratodus forsteri; assembly: GCA_016271365.2. Taxonomy (NCBI): domain Eukaryota; kingdom Metazoa; phylum Chordata; order Ceratodontiformes; family Ceratodontidae; genus Neoceratodus; species Neoceratodus forsteri. The sequence goes on from CM057453.1 coordinate 443,055,544, forward strand.
GATTGCCCCTAGTGTCTAGTAGTCTAAGCAATTTGTCTTTAAACCCTCTATATTTGGAGATCCCGAGGAGCAGCCGGTCACTATGCAAATGAATGACTCGCCACCCTTTCTGGGAACCTTCAGGAAAAATGATAGGGGCACTGTCTCAGACTCTGTGGGAGGCTACAGGATAGGTGGGCCACCATGGTTTGCTTGAACAGGTTTCGAGTTCCTCCCTTTCACCTCAACCTTCCCCAAACACTTAACTTGTTCAAGTCTCTATAATAGTTCAGTTAGTGGTCCCTAATGGGATGTCCATTAAAATAATGGCTTGTTGAGGTCTACCCTCAGCCTCACTCCACCCAATCATACGGTTCACTAACAACTTATGGGGGCAATCCAAACTTAGGCATAGCAAGTGCCTCCATTTTATTACAATTTTAAGTGTGGGGTTGTAGTACCCACTTCTGACCACTAGAAGGCACAAATCCCAGTGGTTCCTCAAGCTATAACCCCTAGGTGGCGCTATCCCAAGGGCTACTACCCAGCCTGCATAACCAGATGCAGGTTGAGGGGATTGGGTACTGAAAACGGGTGCCTCCACCCAGAGGACAAGGTTGGTGGTAGCATAGCTGACCTGGGTACAGCCCTTCAGGACACTTTAACTCCCCTCTTTACCCTCTAGTGGTCTAAACAATGTTCTGAACACACAATTACCACAACCCCCAAACAGCAGGTGTACCACCACACTTGTTGCACTTACCACCAGAGCTGGTTCCACCTGCTTGGCCCTGGAGACCCCTGTAAAATAAGGTTATTTATTTATTTAGTTTTGTTGACCGGTAAGTGTATTAGACAAATCCTGCCTATTTTCAAGCATGACCCGGGAAGGGATACAGATGAATGCTAACTGACCTTGAACCAGATTAAGCTGTTGATGGAATTTTTAATGAATGAGGGAAATTTGGCCAGGACACTGGGAAATTCCCCTACTTCCTGCTTCCTGTGAGCAGGGGGACCCATTTTCTGGTGGGACAAGATAGGAGGAGAGGAGGACAGTGGAGGATCTGCACATGGGGCTGCGTTGGCCCAAACATGTCTGAGTTTGAGAAGCCTTTTGCCATTAGAAACCGCTGAAATGGCGGTTGGGGTGCACCAAGTAGGGTGGTGGCTAGCATACCCAGCCGGTGTGAGCGGGTCCTTTGATTTTTCGGATGGAACTTGCCTTAGTCTTGAGGAGAAACAAGCTGTCTGGAGGAGGAACTATTGAGAGTGAGCAACCTGCTGATACAGGACGTTGGAGCCTAGTAGTTGAGGAAGACAGGAAGCGGAAGAGATCGACTGGTTCACGAAGTGCTTTGAGCTGCAGGCCCAGTAAACTTCATTCGGCCACTGAGAGGCCTGAAGGGAAAGTGAATGACTTCCCAGGATTGGGGGGACTTGGTTGAAGAATCTTGGTCACCGGAGCAAGCACTGCATGGGGCAGGCTGGATTCCGATTTCAGGCGATGCATGGAAACCGGAGAGTGATGCACAGGCTCCCAGGGAGACTATTCAGATAAGTACTGTGGATATTGCAAACTCTTCAGGTGTTGGCTTGGGGGCTGAAACTGCTATTTCCCCTACACCTCAGTCTATTACTGGCTTTGATTTGTCTTTGGGGACTCAAGTAGAGGTGGGAGGAGGGGGTGTGGCTACTCCCCTGTCATCCAAGAGCCTATCTGGAGCCTGTGGACAAACTTCCTATGCTAGTCATTTCAAGCAACCTCTTGGAATTGTCCAAGCGGTGAAATGCCGTCGTTTTGCGTTATGTAGGTCCTAAAGGATAATCCCCTGACAGGTTTTTGTTGGGAAGACGTTGTTAAAACAAAGTATGGGTTTTTTTCCTTTTGAAGTCTATGCCTTAATACATGTTCCGGGGGAGTTTACGTTTGATATCAGTTTTTGTACCCCTGCTCTGATGGAGCTGTTTTGGAGTCATTATTTAAACTTAAAAATGAATCCCTTATTGTCTGACTTTATTGTGTTACCTTTGTCAAAGCAGGCCTATAGAGTCATTACAATATTGTTTAGGAACGAAGGGGTTAATATTGTGGATATCATAAAATGGTTATCTGAATCATGTGACATTCAGGGGAATCCAGTCCCTATCCTGGATGTGGAAGGGTTTTGGAATGGGGGTTGGAAATTTGGGGTTAAACTCCATTCCACCGATTCTGGTATTACATCTGCCCAGTGTTTCTTTTCTGGGAAGGGATAGAGGGTTTCTTTTACCCTGGGCAGCCTAGAGTTTGCTTTAAATGTGGGTCTCGAACTTCATAAGCACCTCATGTAATGTGCTTAAATGCTCTTATTGTGGAGAGACTGGCCATCCAAGTGCCATTGTTTTCAGACCTCAAAATGTAATCTCTGTGATGTGGTGGGTCACACATTTGAAAATTGCCCTCAGCTGCTAAAAAACACTGCTGAAGCTGATTACGGGGTACAGGATCATTATATACGTGAGGCGGTTAGACTTGGTCATCCTACTAGGGAGGAGGGACCCGTGCCATTGAGGATGCTCCCCTTTGGCTAAACGAGTTTGTCTGAGGACTCTGATTTGATTTTAGGTAGTACAGCTGCACCTGGAGTTGGGGTAGAAGGGTATCTGGGATAGGACAGGGGAGGTCACGGGCCTTGCTCCCTTATTAAATGATTTAGAAACTGCGGAAGATGGGTTTGTGGTGGTTAATAGTAAAAAGGGGAAATCTACTAAAGGGAAGGGGAAGTTGGGGAAGAAATCAACCATACCTGTTCCTGCCGCTTCCATTGCTGACCCAAATATATTTTCAGTTTTGGTGGACAGTCCAGTGAAAGTCCCAGATGGGGCTGGGCCTCCTGCACCCTTGCCAGGGTTAGAGTCTACTGCACCTGCTGCAGACCTGGTAGGCCCTAGGCCACCAGATGGTAAATGTGGTAGGATTACGAGGGCGTCCAGTAAGGTAAAGTGAATTTAGCTCCTCTTTGCTTCATGGTTCCCTTTTACTTTTGGGTGGCAACCTTAAATGCAAATAGTATTAAAACTCCTGCAAAACGTTGGAATACTTATTCACATTTTCTATATGAAAATCTGGATTGTGTTTTTCTGAGGATGTCTGATTGCATTCTCTTGAGGAGATAGAGGATGCCACTGCTGGTTGGATATGGGGGATTGTTTTGGTCCTTAGGGAATGACTTGTGTAGTGGGGTTGGGATTTGTTTTTTCATTTCACATTACTGTGATACACCAGATAGAAATTCTAGCTGGTAGGGCCTTGGTTTTGGATATCAAATGGGGTTCACTACTCTTGCGATTGATAAATGTGTATGCCCCTCAATCTAAGTTTGAAAGGGTGTCCCTCTTTAACTCATTATATCCCTTTTTATGCACCGCTTATTACATAATTCTTGGGGAGGACTTTAATTGTTCTTTGCCTTCCAAAGTGACTTCTGGGAAAGGGAAAAGGTGTATAGCGATGGGGCTGGTTTATTGAAACTTCTTTACAGATACTGGTTTAGTGGATGCTTTGGGCCCTCCACTAGAGGGTTTGGGACACTTATTTCTGTGGACCCAGAGCTTCCAGAGTCGATTATTTTTTCTCACACCTGAGGTTGTTGTGCAGTCTCAATCCCTGCAGAAGTAGCTTCATCAGATCATAGATTACTGAGACTGGCCTTAAGCGATGTTCTTAAAGCTTCGAGAGGGCCAGGTATTTGGAAATTGAACTCTGCCTTATTAGATATCCCTGTGTGGTAAGTGGGTTACGCTTCTTTTTGGCAAGGCAGTCAGTCTCATTTTTATATGATAATTTAAATCTTTGGTGGGAGGACACTGAAAGTGAAGTTCGGATCTATTTCAAGGTTGTGGGTCGTTTAAATGGGCTGGTTATCGCGATGCTGGGTTGAGGCATCTTAGGACAGGCTTCATTTTGTCCACTCATAGACAGTTTCTTGGATCAGACTGTTTAGAACAAATTAAAGGGTTAAAATTGAATTGGCAAGGCACAGTCTCGGTACATGTATGATATTGAAGCGAAGCATAAATTTAAGATTTGTGGTAGGAAAAGACACTTTACCCTTTGAGTATTTGAAATTTATTAAACATTCACGGGTATGATGTATTTAAACACTCCAGGGGAGGGCGGGTTACTAAAATGTTGATATTTTAGACACTATTCATGAACATACTGTATTTCTGCCTCATTTCAGAGCAGAGCACTCTCTGCTGCTTCTATTTGTGATTGGTTTGCTAGTAGGTCAGTCCCAGCCTTGTCTTTGGCTGACCGGATTGATTTGGTACGACCCATTACAGTGGAGGAACTAAAGACTGCAGTCTGGTCTTTAAGATCAGGCATTACTCCCAGATCTGATGGGCTGCCTCATGAGATTTATAAGGTCCTATGGGAGATTTTAGGTGCAGATCTATGCCAGATTTTGAATGATGGGTTGCAGTCTGGGGTTCTCCCTCATAGTATGTTGCAGGGTGTGTTGCTTCTCTTGTATAAAGACAAAGGAGATCGGGGATTTAAGTAATTGGAGGCCTTTGTCGCTTTTAAACACTGATTACAAAATTCTGATGAAAATCTTATGTATGCGGTTGAGGGGGGTTATGGGCTCCCTGTTACATCCAACACAGTTCAGTGGTGTATCGCATAGAAGGGTTCAGTATGCACTGATTCTACTTAGGGAACTGGTCTCTAAGGGAAAGTCTGGGGAAATGTTTGGGCATCTAGTTTGCCTAGACCAGTCCAAGGCATTTGATCAGGTTGACTATGTTTATCTTTGGGAGCATCTAAAGAGGTATGGATTTCCTTCACAATTCATAGGATGGCTGCAAACATGTTATAGGGGCATTACTCTGATTCCCAGCGTAAATGGTTGGATGGGTAGGGAGATTGGGGTACATAGGGGAGTGAGGCAAGGGTGTCCATTAAGTCCCCTGCTCTATGTGCTTTCCTTGGATCCCCTTTTACATGCCTTAAATGGTTCAGATGACATTGTTGGTTTTATCAGTTGGGTGCATGGACCCTCAGATAGCAACTTTGGCATATGCGGATGATTTAATTTTAGTTTTGTCAGATAAGGATTCTGCTATTGTGGCAAGGGCGTTATTGAACGCATTTTCTGTTATGTCTGGGTCCTCTATAAATTGGCTCAAGAGTGGGGTACTGCCTTTGGGGTATGATGTGGCTGATGTGTCATTAATTTGGGATATGCCTATAGAATCTGAATATAGGAAGATACTAGGTGTTTACTTTGGGGTCTGGATGACCAACGGTATAATTGGGAAAAGCAATTATTGGAAGCTCGCAACAGGGTTCAGCTTTGGAATAAGGGACGCATGTCTAAAGCTAAACGTATTTATTTGATTAAAACCTTTCTGTTACCGTACTTTTGTTTATTGCTGCTTTTTCCCCCTCCCATTTCTCTGGAGACATCTCTTTATGGTGTATTTTTTCTTTGTTTATGGGGCAGCAGATTAAACCCATTAAAGAGGGGTGTTACGTATTTACCTATTAGTGAAGGAGGTTTGGGGATGGTGAATCCGGTAGTGTTTTTACATAGTATTTTTATTTTTTATAATTTAGTACCCTTGCTGAAAGGGATGGATAAGATTTGGTCCCCGTGGGTGGCAGATGGTATTGGTCCACTTCTAACGTAATGGGACCAGGAGACCTTTCTGGCTCGTCAGGTTCGGATAGGTGTCTTAGCTAGTCATTTTGTACAATGTTTCAAAATTGAAAGCATGGCGGTTGTTAAAAATCTATTCTTTTACAGACGCTAACAATTCTATTATGCCATATTGCAAGATTTCTTTTTGTCAATCCCTGGTACCATGATAGGCCTCATTCTGAACAGCATGCAAAGTTACGATTATTGATGAGTAAGAGGGTGCCTAAATATATGTGGGATTTTTATGGCTTTGCCTTCTTAAAAATTAGGGGTGAAAGGTAATATGAGGTATAAGGAAATATCAGAAAGATTTTGTCCTAGGGAAGAGACCTGTATTGGGGTGGTTGAAATGATGGAACACTTTTTTGTGGAGTGTCCTTTTGTTGTATCATTTTGGTTACATTTTCATAATGAATGACCTTAAATCCTTTTAGGGTTCTTACAACAGAAATTTGGGTGGAGGGTTCTACGAGCTCCTGGATTATTCAGATCAGATTACAATGTGCCTATTAATAGGTCATGTTGGTTTTCAGTTATGGCAAGCTAGATGCAATCTCACACTTAGGCAGAAATTGCTCTCTGAATCTCAGTTTGTTCACAACATTCGCAAACTTGTCTTTAGTTGGAGATTGCAGGAACAAGAAAAGGTGCATCCTGAACTGTTTAGATTGTGGTGGAGGAAAATGACCTGGCTTGATACAGGGTAGAGTCTTTGTGTACGCCTTGGTCCTGATCTTGGGTAAAAGGGTTTCCCTTATAGGGAGGACAAGATCTCCTTTGTGTACACTGGTATACATCATCACTATTTTTATGTGCATACGAATGTTCCACTGTTGATATCTACTGTCAGTATTGGCTCTGATTATTTCCTGTATGTCTATTGCTTTTATGTTCAATACAGATTAAGGTGGTTTTGTATTTCTTTACTGGAGTGTTATATTTTTATCTAAGAGGGAAAAGATGGCATTTGGGGGGTTGTTGTATTTCTTTACTTTTGTTTCTTGTTTATTCATTTGTGTTCTGTATCTATTTGATTATGTTTTCTTCTTAGCTATGCATTGTTGGTGGGTTTTTGTATTTCTTTATGTTTGTACGATTTGATTTCCAGTCATAATAAAGTATTCCCCTACTCTTTTCGATAAGTGCCATGGGATCTTTAACATCCACCTGAACTACCACCAATCCAGGCAGATGGGACCTTGGTTTAATGTCTCATCTGAAAGACGGCACCTCAGAAGTGCAGCACCCCTCTCATGCTGCACTACAGTGTCAGTACTGGGATATTAACCCAAGTGCCAGATGTGGGAACTGAACCCACAGCCCTCTGATCTCCCAGCCTCAGAGGCGAGTGTGCTACCTACTGAGCCACTGACACTGCAAGCAATAGGAATCCAGTATTTATTAGTACAGAGATGCACCACAAACAGTTTAAATGCAAAAAGATTCAGATCTGATTTATTCAGGGGGAATGAACAAGGAAGAGGCGTAATCAGGTTGATTGGTTTAAGTACTGATTCAATCAGGTTACAAGGCATGCACTTTATAGTCCCTCAACACAGTCACACACTCTGGGTACCCAATTGGTGAGTGGACTACGCCTGATGTGGTGCCTGGGGTAGGCCAGCATTGCAGCTGGTCGGGCCCTATAGTGGAAAGAAATAGCCATGCACAGTAACCCACAATTTGTAATCTGGAGCCAGATGGCTCAGTTCATGATAATCAAGCAAAACAATTAAATCAGATGACACACTTTGATTGAGTTGTTGTTGCAGGAGCTACCTGGTGTTTACTCATGCTACTGCAGTGCGGGACACAGGATGGATGAAATGCAGACTGCAGGATGATGTGCTGGTTTGCCAGGAGAAGCAGGGCCCTACGATTCACCATAGTGTCATTCTTGTTCGTGATGTTGAGCAGGGGCTGATTCCCAGGCAGATCTCTGCCGATGCCTTCTATGTGGAGTGAGCAGCTGGCTGGGCCAAGGTGGCAGGGCCCAGGCCAGGTGAACAATTCAGATGGCAGTCCGGTAGGGCTGGATGCAGCTTCCAGCAAGCGAGACACAATCAGGCAGTGGGGAACCAAGTCACAACCCACTAACCACATTCAGCACATTTATAGTAAAGCAGAGAAACAGTACCACAGTTCGGATGGCAGTACGGTTGCAATATACAGTGTCTGTCCGCAAACCGATGCTCCCTGTGGTAGTCTCAGGTCCTGACAGGCCAATCGTACCGAGCATATCTTCGGTCCACTTCAGGAAGATCCAGTTCGTCACAGTTCAGGATCCTGGTCACAGCACAGCAACTATGGAGAAAGTCCAAATTCTCTTTGGCTCAGAAAGATTTCCCTCACAAGGTAAGATGAGGCAGGCAGGCCAAACACAGCCTTCCCACCAGTTTCCCACGCTACTCAGGGCAGCTCTCAAATCACTCAGCTGTTCACTCTCCAAACTCAAACACCAGACTGACTTTGCTGCAGGCAGCGCGGACTTCTTAGAAAATCCAAAGGGTCTGGTTGGCTAATCCTCTGTCTGTCACAGCTAGACTCCCTCCAGGTTCATTTAGGTGCCAAAGTGCAAAAACTACACTTCCTACAGAAATTCACTGCCACAAGACCCTTGGGGACATACTCCATTTTAGAGTCCCCAGATGTGCTGATTGGTCCCAATAGGCAGTCCAGAATCAAGATGGTGGTGCAATACTGAAATGTTTATGCTGCAAAGGAAGGCAGGTTAGACAAACTACAATATTATTATTGTTAAAATAGATAAACAGCAAACAGCCACATTTCCTAACAGGGTTCCCTCTGAGCAAATAGCGATGGCAGAATGGAGCGATAACACTGCAGCTCGGGCGGGACTCAAGCCTGACACTACTCGGCCCCTACCCAGATTAATTTTACACCACAAATTAGGCAGCTCTTAAAGAGACAGGTACGGAGGCTAACAGGGCACTCACATGCAAACACTTTTAAATCGCTAGGACATAGAACAGCAGCCTGGCAGTAGGCAATTAGGCAAGTCCAAGGAAGACTTTTGGGAACCCCTATTTGTAGGGGGGTTACACCGATACTGTGGGAATTAAGCTGTGACCTTTACAGTTTCTGATTTTCACTGCCAAACTCCGCTGCTCCTTCTGCACTGCAGGGCAGTCAGTTCTCTTTCTATGGCAGCAGATCTCAACAGTCTCTCACACTAGCTGCGGAGTCTAACTTTCTTGCATACAGCCGCAGGTTCAAATCTCAGCAGCAGCTTTCCATTCTCAGCAACAAATTCACTCAGCTGCAGGTTCAGATTTCAGCAGCTACTTTCAAATTCTCAGCAGCAAACTCACTCAGGTGCAGGTTCAAATCTCACCCTAGGAACTTCTCACACAGTCCAGTTCCTTTCCTAGGGGCTATGCTCTTTTCCAGACACTCTGCAGCTTGTCCAATACTGGGTCAGGCAAAGCCTTTGGAAAAATAGCCAGGCTTTCACGGTTAGCAAGCCCACAGCAGTCTCTCTCACTTCTGACTGCTCCCTCCAGAATTCACCTAGGTGGGCAAACATTCCCTTTATCAGTTCTCCAGCAGCTCCTTCTGATTGGATGCAGCAGTTTTTCAGCTGAACAAATTACTATTCATTTGGCACACTTGATGCCCTATTGGTCCTTCATTTGGGTGCCAAGAATTATTCCTCCTTTTACTCCCAAAAGTCCTCTGCACAAGCCTGGCTCCCTGATTGGCTGCAGGCTCAAGGCTCCCAACCTGCCCTCTGACCTTATTCCTAGCATCCCTCTTGCTTTTGAGAGATAGGGAGGGGAGAAGGGGGGTAGCTTTCTATGTAAGGGAAGGGATAAAAGCAACTGAGCAAAAGAGTAAACAGGGAGGAGAGGAGAGGAGGCACTGTGGGTCACCTTAGAGACTGGAAATGGCACCACAATCCGCACAGGGGTTGTATACAGACTCCCATGTCAGAGGGAGGGAATGGACAAGGATATGATAGAAGGCATAGGATGGCAGAGAAAGGGGAGATACTGTTGATGGGGGACCAAAATATGCCAGATGTTAACTGAAGCACCTTTGCTGCAGCCACATCCAAAAGCAGGGCCATTCTTGATGCCCTTCAGGTGGCATGCCTCAGACAGCTAGTTTTGGAACCTACTCATGAGGGAGCAATCTTAGACCTCGTATTCTCAAATGGGGACAGTGAGAGGATCTCAGATCTAGAAGTGGGTAGCCATTTGGGAACAAGTGACCACCAAACAGTGTGGTTCACGATAAACTCAGCTACAGAGTCAAGCCCTACAAAAGTGAGGGTCCTGGACTTCAGGAGGGCTGACTTTGGCAAGATGGGAGAGTGCCTTAGAAAAGTACTAGCAAACAGGCTAGAAGGAGGAGTGGAGCAACAATGGGGAAATATCAAAACTGCCATCACAGAGGCAACAAGCCTTTGTGTGAAGCAAATAAACACATCAAAATGAAAGAAAAAGTCACTATGGTTCTCAAAAGAAGTGGTGGTGAAGGTTAGGGAGAAAAAGATAGCATTTAGGAAGTATAAGGAAACACAGAAGGAGCAGGACAGAGAACTGTACCAGTTAAGGTAGAAGGAAGCAGGAAGGGTAGTCAGAATAGCAAAGGCACAAACTGAGGAAAAGATAGCCAACTCGGTTAAGAAGGGGGATCAAACCTTTTATAGGTATATCAGTGAGCGTAGAAAGACAAAGGGAGGGATAGTTAGGCTGAATAGAATGGATGGTGGGTGGGCAGAGAGTGACAGTGAAAAAGCAGGGATACTGAATGAATACTTCTGTTCAGTATTCACAAAAGAGGAAGTGGGGGAGGTGCCTAATCCAATTAACAGAGGCACTCTGGAGAGGGGTTGATCCCAGTCCTTTCACGGAAGAAAGGGTTCTGAAAGAACTCCTAAAACTGAAGGTGGACAAAGCAATGAGGCCAGATGGAATTCACCCCAGAATTCTAAAAGAATTAAGCAGAGAACTAGTGACACCACTGACTACCCTTTATAACAAATCATGGGAGGATGGTGTGGTACCTGAGGACTGGAAGAAGGCTGATGTGATTCCCTTCACAAAAGTGGGAGTAAGACAGAGGCAGGAAACTACAGACCTGTCAATTTGACCTCTGTGGTAGGGAAAATGATGGAATCACTTCTGAAGGAAAGAATTGTTGAGTACCTAGAGGCCAGTGGGGCACAGGACCCAAGGCAACATGGGTTCACAGCGGGAAGGTCATGTCAGACGAATCTAATTGATTTCTTTGACTGGGTGACCAAAATAGTAGACCAGGGAGGGGCTGTGGACATGGCCTACCTAGACTTTAGCAAGGCATTTGACACAGTCCCACACAAAAGATTAGTAGTCAGATTAACCAGCCTTGGAGTGGGTCCCAGGGTGGTAGCCTGGGTAAAACATTGGCTGAACAACAGGACACAGAAGGTAATTGTAAATGGAGTCCACTCTGAAGAAAGAGGGGTTACTAGTGGGGTACCGCAGGGTTCAGTACTGGGTCCAGTCCTTTTTAATGTCTTTATAAGTGACATTGCAGAGGGACTGGAAGGAAAATATGCCTCTTTGCAGATGGCACAGATCTGCAACAAGGTTGATACACAAGGCGGTGTGGAAAAGGATGAGAAGGGACTTGGCAAGGCTGGAGGAATGGCTGAAGATGGCAGCTTGATTCAATGCAAAGAAGTGCAAAGTAAATGCACCTGGGAAACAAAACCCAGGGAAGATTACACAATGGGGCGGGTAGTAGTAACAACAACAAAAATGGAAAGGGACCTGGGGTAATCATATCAGATGACCTTAAGGTTGGCAAGCAATGTGAGAAGGCGGGTAGGGAGGGCTGAGGGATACTGGGATGTATAGGGAGAGGCATCACCAGCAGAAAACAGGAAGTTGTTATCCCCTGTACAGACAGTTGGTGAGACCCCATCTGGAGTACTGCGTCCAGTTCTGGAGACCCCATCTCCGCAAGGACATAGACAGGATGGAGGCAGTTCAGAGGAGGGCAACTAAAATGGTGCAGGGTCTGCAAGATAAGCCATACGAGGAGAGGCTAAAGGAGCTTAATATGTATACCCTTGAGGAAAAGGGAGAGGGAGGGGACATGATAGAAACGTTTAAGTACCTCAGTGGAATCAACAAAGTCCAAGAGGGTAGCATCTTTCAGAAAAAGAGATGTGCAAGAACAAGGGGACACAATTTGAAGATAGAAGGGGACGGCTCAGGGGCAATGTGAGGAAGTATTTTTTCACAGAAAGGGTGGTGAATGTATGGAACAGCCTTCCTGAGGAGGTTGTGAGGTCTAAAACTGAGGGAGAATTCAAGAATGCATGGGACAGACATAAGGCAATTTTTGTGAGGGGTAGGAAGAAATAGGCTATTGGTTAAATAGGATCTGCAGTTTATCCTCTAGGTAGGGAAATGGGCAGACTAGGTTGGCCAAGCGGTCCTTATCTGCCATCAAAGTCTATGTTTCTATGTTTTGTAGTCCATGGGGAATGCCATATTTTTTTACATTTTTCCCCAAACCACCTGCTCCACTTGATAAGTCTGTTACAGCCACGATAACTATGTTTGAACATTCATTTCCTCAAAGCAATTAGTAGCCCCTCAGCCCTTTACTTCAGATGCAGAGTTGCAAAGTTTAAATCAACTTCCTGCCTGTTGCTGCTGCCGAAACACTGTCCCCCAGGCAGCAGACAGGCTCATTAATATTTAAAGATCCTCATTAATATTCAAAGAACGTCATTAATATTGAAAAGGGGAGTCCTCAAGTGTTTATTATTGGAGCTCTAAAAATAAATAATTTCATCGTTCCTCCAGTGCCTCCCCCATGTCTCTGAACCCCAATTAGCTGATCTGGGGGTCCAGGAGCAAAGAGAGAGCCTTTGTTGCACTTGGGTAGCGGCAAGATAACTGAAATGTGCTACAGTGCATGCGCGGATTGCTGCTCACACATTTGTGCAGAAGCAGCCCAGTGGTTCCGTGTCTTTATTCCAATGGCCCTATTCACAATGGAAAACACATTGGGGGGCCGGACGGAGAGTTTGGGGCTGACCAGAACCCAGACCAAGAAGTGTTGAGGACGAGGGCAAATGGGAGCCTACAAAATAATGTAAACCCAGAATGTGGGGCTTACACATATCATCATCCAACATAGATTCCAGGGTTTACAAAAGCAGGAAGAGGCTAGCTTCATTGCTCATGAGACATACATCTGCTCACCAAAGGCTGATGGCCAGGGTCCCTGCTGAAGAGCAGGGAATTTTTCCTAGTGTCCTGGTCAACATTCTCCTTCTTATAAACCTGGTTCATGCAATTGTTAAAGCTATGTTTTGGTATTGACGTGTGAAATGTCTTCCACTGCATGTTTATGGTCACTTCAGTACCAGTCTATCATTGCTTAAGTCATTTGGGAATACAATGTGTATGAAAAGCGCTATATAAATGCTAATTCTACTTCTTCCCAGGTCAGTCCCAAGGGGAGTCTAGCCTGAACAAGCTCCGTCGTGATGGACAAGCCCAAAATCCTTTTCAGCCCTCCTCTTCTGAGAAGGACCAATCACATACAAGCACTCGCCTGCAGCCACTCCTGACTTGACTTGGTTGCTGTCACTGAAGGGAACTTCCTTCTCTGCATCTGCAATTCTGCTGAAAGTGCCGACTAGTGAGGAAGAAACAGTCTATTTTAAAATTACTTAAACAAGGCAGATGGCACCTGACTGGTAGTGCCACTGTCAACTCATCACACTGACCAGGTGCTGCTGGGGTTTGGAAGGGCTTGCCTTGTTGAGTCTGATGGGCCTGGCACCTCTCCTGCCTTGCCTCTTGCTGATGCTCTCTCCTCCTGATGGCCACAGCCGGGACTGCTGCTACTTTCATTTTCAGCATGACCACACTTGATTGCTGCTGCCAACTGAACTGGCCCATCAAAACTGCTGTACTTCAGCTGAGTGATGCTGTCTCCTGACTCAGAGTCTTGCCACCGCAGCTGGATGTACTCCAGGAGGGAGCAAGAAAGACTGAAGCCAAACCTTTACACACAGTCCTGCATCACAAGATATGGAAATGTTCAGTTTACAGTGTCTTATGAAGGTATTTGAGTCTCTCTCTCTCTCTCTCTCTCTCTCTCTCTCTCTCTCTCTCCATTAGCGATGTTAAACTACATAATGTACTGCTTATGTACCAAAACTCAAATCTGGCTTGTCTGTCTCTCTCTCCCTTGTAACTAGTTGCTCCCCAACATTTTTGGTCAACCATGTTGCCACTAAAATAGTGCCAAACCACAATTTATTTTAAGCTGGTGCTGGGATCACAAGACAACTGAAGAGAGAGCGCGAGCTCACCTTTTACTTTATCATTCTCCTCCATATGGCTCGCCATTCTCCTGGTCCCAGGTCAGCCACAAAGTTCAAATCACTGTATTTTAATTATTGCTGGCTACTCACTGTCCTCAGTGTGTCTTAAATACTGCTAGTTACATGCTCTCAGTGAAGCCTCAACCAAGCATTAGCGCATGCACAGCAGTACTTGCTGTAGTCCCTGAATTGCTGGCTTCATTCAGTTTAATAGTTTTCTCTGGGTCTTGAGCCTGTTCACAACTGACAGAAAACATTATTGTAAAGCTCACAATCCTGGTCACGACTAACATCTGATATACTGAATGCCCTGTTACCAGTTCTGAAGTATGTAGGTCAGCTTTGCTATTAATTGTCTCACAATAGTGACATCTTGCATATTGTAACTAACAAACCCAGGCAAAACAGTCCTGTCTTGCTACAAAGTGCTGTGTTGTCTATATGAGACCTGCATCTTACTTTAGCTGTGCCCTTTGCTACCACTCCTTAGCTGGGTTCTGCCTAGATTGTCTCTGATCTTGCAGTGTAAATCCATCTAATGCTATTTCTATTTGCTTAGTCTATGATCAGTGGTTGCTCCTATGCATAATTTTTTTCCCGCCCGTAAGTAGTTTAGGTACTTTTTCAGTTTTTTCTCCCTGATCATGACCCCCTACCTAGGATGCGTAAATGTGGAGGCATGCACATGCCGCATCTCAAGGTGCCCTCCCATTTTGTCGCCCCCACCACCTACGTGAACCATCGGATCTCCACCCGGTGGCAGTGGGACGATGGAGGAGGGGTGGTGACCACCCTCAGGAGAGAAGAGCTGCCTTCCGGCTGCTCAATCCTGCTCCAACCCTCCCCCCCGTGCCGGCACCCCAACGACCTGAGTCCATTCCGAACCGGGTTGCGGCGTGGTGCAGTAAGGTATTCAACGCCTCAGCCTCAGTGCCACTGGGCCAGCTGGATAATTTGTTTTAGGAAGCAAATATAATGCAGTGGTTTAAGGCTCTGATCTGCAAACCTGGAGACTGGGGTTTGAATCTCACAGCCCCCACTTGCATACTGTGTGACCTGAGCAAGTCACTTAACTTCCTTGTGCTCCCAGGTCGCACCTGGAAACAAGCTTTGGCTTAGTGTGCCTTTCCTGGTTAAACAATTTTGCCTTTCCTTTTACCTCCCAGACAGTAGTATCATGTCAATTGTACTGGTTTTAACATATTTCTTGCTGTTGAGCTCACTGTGTATGGGCATGGGCACCGAAATCAGACTTCAGGAAATACAAAAAGGTTGTGCACTGAATTGTCATTTAGATTAATTAAGCTATATGTGGATGTGACTTATGTGAATTCACTACGCTGAATTTAATCATGATGTTATTCCATGCACAGTAATGACATGGAACCCCAAGAGTCCAGGTTAGAGGGGAACTTTGACTGTCTGATGGTTGACTGGCTAGTGGATGTTGGCTGGTTGCTGGTGGCCAGCATTTACTGGATCTACACTGGCCTAAAAGTCTGGGTTGAAGCTGGACTTTGGCTGGCTGGTGATTGGTTACTATTTGCTGGCAGCTTTTTGCTGGTGGCTAGTCATTGATGGCTGGCCCAAGAGTCAGGGTTAGAGGAGAACTTTGGCTGGCTACTGGTTGGCTGGCTTTGTCTGGCTGATGATGCTGGATGGTGTATAGACAGGTGCTACACTGGCGCCAAGACTGGGTTGCTGGAGGTGACTGGCTAGCATTGGCTGTCTGGTTTCACTGGATGCCATTTCCCATTCTGATGTTCTGGCTGAGCGGCATAAAGTAGAAACACAGAAGCACAGAATGTGTCACAGAAAAGGACCGGTAGGCCCATCTAGTCTGCCCTGTTTTCCCTGCCTAACACTACACCCTGGACTCTATCTGGTCACAGGTGTCCCTCCCTCCTCCCTTACCTCTATTAATTATACCTATATACAGTAACTGTCCCATGCATGTCTTGAAACTCCACACAGTCCTGTCTTGAAGTCTCCCACTATAGTGAATGTATCAGCTGACTCCAGAGGTACTCACTGTAAGTGTATACGTATGTATAATGAAATACCTGCATGCAGCAGGTAACCACAGAAAAGGTTAGACTGAGCAGATGCCTTGCACCATAACCAGAGACAGGTGACAATTGTGGGGATGCCTTGTCTGTGTGTCTGTAGCACTTAGAAACATAGAAACATAGACTTTGACGGCAGATAAGGACCGCTTGGCCCACCTAGTTGCCACTTGCAAATCTTGCTGTATATATAACAGAGGTGACATGGGATGAGTGTTCTTCTGAACAACATAAGATGATGTTTCTGCAGACAGTACTGAAGTACAGGAATACAGACAGTACGCTTGTCATTTGCATAACCACAGGTAGGCAAGCATGACATGAGCATTGTAAGATCAGACAGATATGAATGGTGGAGGAAGAAGATGTGACATGGTCAGTGTGGTACTAAGGCACCATCCTTCACCATAGTGCCACATCTACATGGCGCCAGCCAAGTACAGTCAGAAGACTGGGCTAATCCATAAACATTTTTTTTTGACCATTTTGTTATGTAATAAAATATACATAGTAACCAGACAATGACCAGAGGATGTTTTTTGTTTACTTTATTTAAAAATTCAAAAATTGAACATTTGGAAATCCAGTACTGAGCAGTTAAAAACATTTCATTTCCCTTTCTTAATCATTTATGCTTAGTTTAATTTAAAATAATCCATGATTTTTTACTTAAAAGTTTCTACCCCTTTTGCATGTACAAATTTCTTTTTATGTCAAGAATACAGTTCATAGAGTTCCGTGTTTCTTCTTTGGAGTTTTGTTCCAGGTAGGAGCAGAGAACAGTTTTTACATCTTTAGATGTCCTCCTGTTTTCCTCTTAGTGTCTATCCAATATTCTGATATATTTTGACCTTTTGTTAAACTAATAATCTGTTTTTTGCCTTTGCAACTACTCAGAATCCTTCTCTTCTCAGCAGTTGCTGCTCTCTCTTTCATACTGCCTGAACATTCTTTTTTTTTTCTCTCCCAAGACCCCAATTGGCCACTTCCTTGGGGCCATTAAGGCCCAACGCTGCCACCCCTCTGGTCACCATTCGCTGCTCATTCAGTGCTGTGATCCCTGGGTAGGCAACTGGAGGGACGAGAAATGTCCACAGGCATCTAATATGCATCCCGGAAATGGCAGGGTTGGCACAGACATCTCCGGACTACCAGGGCAATGGGGACCGGTGGCCATAATCCTGGTTGTCCAAGGGCAGATTTTCCACTTTTCTCCCAGTCCACCCACCCCCTCCCACAAAAGGCCAGACGCTGTGGCATCCTGGGGGTGGGGGCATTCAGTGGCATGTCAAGGCCTTGCACTGCCAAGAATGCCATCCCAAGCCACCTCCAGAGGCCAACAGACAGCGGTCCAAGGCCCGCCTACCCTCCCCGGGAGAGAAGCATCCAAAGGATGCTCTAAACTCCCTCTTCATTGGACTCCGCTTCTGACACCCAGGCTCAGGACATGGACCCAGGTCGCCAGCATGCTGAGCAAACACTTTCATCCAGTGTTATGGAGCCGACTTCCACCTGAACATTCTGTGACTTCAATAGCACCATTCCAGGCTATTCAGAGGGATAGCATAGAATTGTGTCACTGATGTGTCACTAATGTCATAGAATGTTTTAGGAATATAAAAAAAAAAGAGTAGTAGCTGGTGAGGAGAGTTGAACTATATATATATATATAATCTGAGGGCGCTCCAGTGCTAAGTTATTTATTTATCAAAAATGTATCAAAGTATATCAGCTTAACTGGCATGGAAAGGAAAAAGGGAGGGACATTAACTATCAAAAAATAATTTCCTAACACCTTTAACATGCCAGGGGGGAGTAAGAGGGATTAAGAAATCCGCCATTAAATCACGCATTAACACTTGCACTGGATTACCCAGGTCCTAATGAATTGAGATAATAATTTTAGTACTCTGAACACAAGATTCAGATTCAGAAACAGAGGTCTCCATATTAAAGAGGTAGTTCTGGCAAAAAAATGGCAAATGGCAAAAATTCCATTTCAGAAGTTCAGATAATCGTATATGTAATAACAAAACACAGATTACTCAGGTCTTACTTACCACACTGTCTCATCTTCTTCATCTTCCCATCCAGCATCTGCAGCCCCTGCACCTCTCGCTTGATCTAAGGCAGAACTGTCAAAAGTCACATCCAGCAGATGAGAAGGACATAGCCAAAAGTCCTCATTCATCTCAAGGAAAGTGAGCATCTCCATATTCCCAGTACTCAGCCTAGTGTGACTGTCACTCACAATGGCTCCAGCTGTGCTGAAAACATGCTCTGACTACACACTGGAGCATGGGCATGATAGAAAGTACAAGGCCAGCCAAGTAAGCAATAACTGAAGACAGGGTGTATGGTTATTGGGGATTAATCAACACCCCGGGTGCGTTGTGAGTCATGAGGCCACAGGCTGAGTGTTCTCACAGTGCTCGGGTGTTGATTAATCCCTCAATAACCACACACCCCCTGGAGTGGGTTATTGCACTTATAACATGGGGTGTCACCAGACATTCAATACAAATATGAGGAAAGCATGATTAATTGGTGAAAACACAGGAACTTTTTTATGTGTTCTGCCACCACCAGACATACTGCTGTGCTGACACTGTTGAACTGAGCAGAATATGCACTGCTCTCACTTGTGAACTTAGCTCCATATGCACTTGTGATCACTGTAAGTCACCATGCAGTTTTGCACAGTACACACATAACAAAATTAAATGTGAAATAATTGATTGACTTGCTGACTCATCGTCCATAATGGCACAGTGATTGTTATCATGCCTTATAAGCTGTAGCCTAACGCTTTTTGCAAGTCATTAATAGTTGCATCAAATATTACTTTAGTATATGTCGCTTAAGTGACATAGTGGCAGGATATGATAAATCAAATTAAGAGATTTTACAGATTCACACATCAGTCCCCACATTTATAGCTCTGAACTCTAACCATTACATTGAACAATGCTTACTTTACTCCCTCTATTCACTGATGCTGTGGCTGTCTCTATGATGTGTGTGGCTCTCTCTCTCCTTCTTGCACAGCGGTTAAACTACAGTGTCGGCTCCGCTGCTCTCTCTCTCTCTCACTGCCACCCATGCTTGGTCTCACTGAGGGAGGCGATTGTGGAGTGCTGGGGGGCAAATGACAGTGCATCGCGGGATGGGGAGGTGGCAGACTGTGAGTGCAGGACAGCAAACAGGAGAGAGATCTCTTTGAGGTGGCTTCCATCATGGTGCGCATCTTTGTGTCTTTGACTGCTGTACTATCCCCCCCCCCCCGCCTGTCTTTCCAACCTCTGCACTGCACCTGTAGCTGCCTGACCATACTGACAGGCAAGTAACAGCTCCCAACACAAGTAACCTCCAGAACTCTGACCTGCTCTCAGGTGGTACAATACCAGACTGGAGAGAAGAGAACAGCACAGAGAGCCTCAGGACACTGCACAAATTCTGTTTTCACTGTGCGGGTCTCTGTGTGGCTGTCAGGATCTCTCATTGTCACCGTGTCACTGTCACAGATGGTGCAGGGTCGGCGATGTGCAGGTGAACTGTAGGGGGGCACCAACAACTTCAAAACACTGTCACTGTGGGACTGACAGCGGGTCACCATCACTCTCGCCAATGGAGGGGAGGATGGTGAAACACAGATGGCACAGCCATTCCCGCAGGAAAGTAGGTCGCCAGCACTCTTGCCACGTGAGGGAGGAGGATGAAAAGAAACACTTGCAGCAGCACTGCTGGCGACTGAGTGGTGATCAGGCAGGATGATGTGACAGGTAGCAGTACTCACCTCACCCCACACAGCACTGTTGCTTGGTACCTGGAGCTCTGCGGGGTGGGTGGGTGGGTGGGAGGAAACACTAACATCCTCTGGTGCTGCCCACACAGGAATGGCTTGGTACCAGAGATCCGTGGGGCAGGTGGAGTACTGCTGACTTGTGGTGCTGCACACATTCATGTACTGTGAGCTTACATACACGGAGAGAGTCACATCCATGCTGTGTAGCTATGGATGTCTCTCTCACTTAGCGGCAGGATTAATGACTGCCTTCAAACTGTGTTTGGGGCACAATAACAGATCTGGTCCACTCAATGACCACTCAGGGTGGATGCTTCACCACTTGCTGTGGGTATATCATGGATTAATCAATGGTCATCTGATGGCTCTGTACCAATCAGGGATCTGTCTTTGTCCACACCATGTTATAAAACATCTTAGGCCACACACTATATTGGAGCTCTAGTAAATCATTGGATCCCGCCACAAGAGAAGTTTGACCTGTCCCTGAAATACTCCACCACCTGAGTATAAAGGTCAGCAGATGTCCTGGTGCCCATCTGTAATTTCTTTATGGTCTACATTTAGGACATATATGCATTCCAGTGGCAATGCCCTAAGTGTAGGTGGACTCGTCTTCAATGTCTGACTCCTCTTCCTCTATGGATCCATGATGTTTCTCAACTCCAGAATCTTCAGCTGGTCCAGAGAGACTTAGCCATCTTCTCCAAGTTGTGATGCAGAACATCTCGCCAGTGTTTCATGTCAGTATCAGGAGGCAGGATGTTTATGAGCTGATCCTTAAAACACAGATCCAACATCGTAGAGAGAACATACTGTTCTTCAAAAATGTACTGCAGTCTTCTTTTGCAGTGAAGGAAACCCAATAAGGAGGTGATGATTGCCTTTGCACCATGTGCTTCTGCATCCCATCCATACTGTGCACATTTTTGTTCCAAGCATAAATGCAGGAATCTGAGCTCTGGCAGCATCATGCTCATGCATGATAAGCTGGAACTGACTTCCCTCGTAACGGCAAGAGCTCTACTAATGCCTTCACCATATCCCAGCCACTCAAAGACACCATGACATCTGCTCTGCCGATTTTGTTTTGGAGCAGATAATCATGGATTGCCAGCTTTGGCTCTTGGAACTGTTCCAACATATGATATGTTGAGTGCCACCTCTTGCACAGTCCTGTATTAGGGCATGTTCCAGCAGGTTTTTCTCATGCTGGAGGATATGCCTTTATGGAGTGGGAAAAGAAAGTACAGATTTTTTTATTGTACCCGATATGTACTCCACAGTACAGGTCTTACTCAAAAGATTATGCCCAACTCAAGCATAGGCAATGGGTGAGACACTACACATGAATGTACTCACCATCATCCACACCTTTCAAAATGTTGGTAGCATTATCAGTCACAACAACCCCAGTCTCAAGTCCATGACTTAAACAAAGATACAGCAGATTTTGTGCCACTGCTGCCAACACCTGCCAGTCTTTTCCCTTCATTGGAATGAAGGCACACCCAATGTGCCATCACTGCAATGTAGTCCATGACCTGACCACTCATCCATATGTCAGTGGTGAGATGGACCTGTGGGATGGTAGATTGCCGCAGGCTATGACAGACCTTTGTTGACATGCTTTTGTATAGTTTGGACAAGGCAGCACAAGTCAAAAATGGCTTGATGACACAGTACCAAGGCTATACCATATACATTAATCTGCAGAGTGCAGGGTTGAAACAAAGAAGGGCAGCAGGTTTTGATCAACAGCTCAACCATTGCCCCGTACAAACTTACATGTGTATTGCACACATTGCTGCATGGTCAACTGCTACCTGGGGGAATGGGAACACAGAAAGATGATGGAGTGCTTGGTTTCTCTGAATGAAGTGATAACTTCCTCTGACCTACTGCTGTCTGGCTCGGAACAGGCAGGAAATGCTGACCAATCATGCTCTGCTGTCATTCCTGGACTACCTCATCATGGACCCTGGACTTGCAGCCCACTCACGATGGTGATTAGTGCACAAGTTGGTGCTGGAGGTACCAAAGACTGGTGAATGACCCCTACTGATTTTGACTCAACACCAAGCAGTGAGCATGAGAGAAGTCACCAGAAGAAATCTCAAAATATGTCCAGACACCTGACTGTTTAGATTTTTTAGCTGGTATAGGTGATGGAGATGTCAGGGACAGGAAAGGTTGGTCACCATCACCTTCACCAGTACCCCAAGAGATGACGTGGCACCACCTTTTCTCTTTTGGCCAACAGTTGACCTGCCTTTGGCAGTCTTTTTCCCACTTGCCTTCTCCATAGGTACAGTTGATTTCTTCTTTGACTTCTTACTCTTCTGTCCAGCACTCCAGCCTTAGCTTCAACCATCAGCTACTCCTTCTCCATCTCATCGTAATCATCCAGTGGTAATGAGGGGGGGACATAATCCACATCTCCATAGTCAGATGCTGGTCATGGTTCAGTCTTGCTGACATCTTCCACATCAGCACCCAGTTCAACTTCACCCTACTTCTCTGCCACACCTTCTCTCTCTTCAGGAATCAGAATTGATGGTTCTGGTAGTACAGGCCTGGGTTTTTCTTCAGTCACCTCAGATTGACTGGAAGGATGTGGTGCAATATATGTGGTGGTGGTACTGGTAGATCCTGTTACTCTCTTGCATGCGGCATGCGTGCCATAGGTGTCATGCAAAGTATGGGTCATAACTGTTGGTTTCTTTATTTTTTCAGCAATATACTCCTCCAGAAATTTCCAGGTGTGACACAATAAATGAAGATACCTTTATTTCCATCCCAGGCACCTTGTGAACCTTACCTAAGGACAGCAGACGTCCTGCAACTGCCACACCAATGCTCAGAGAACTCGAGCCAGCACCCCCACCACGAGGAGAAATTGCTCCCACAACATGTCACTCAGAGCCAACAGTGGTACCATCGGCCCCCACCTTACCAGTGCAACTAGCCACCACCTTGACATAAGAACATTTACCAGCTGCTCCACTGCCATCCCCAGACGTATTTAATAATGTCCAAAAATTACAAGACCACAGGAATGCCTTTTCATAAACACAAGAATATTTTTTTTGACAGCTGTCACCTTAACAGAGACTGATAGTAATAAACAGAGAAAATTCTAACAAACATACTTTTTTAATCAAACAAGTCAGGATTCACAGTTGCTGATTGAAATGGGCCTGGACTGCTACCTCAGCCAAATCAAGCAGACAGATCCAGACAGACACACACACACCAACAATAAATCCAGAAAATACTACCTTTTTGGGTAAACACCAAAGCACTACACAAGAAGAGGAAAGACCGGAAATACCTTTATGACCATCCAAGAAAAAGGCTCATCAAAGGCACAAAGACCCTGGATTCACTCAGAAAGGATAGAACTGGCTCTGAGTCTCCACACTGCCACTGCACATGAAAATCGCTGAGACTGGGATGCCAGCATGGACAGACAGGCAGGAAGTACAGGATTCCATTTCCTGTCTACATAGCTTCTGTGACAAAATCAGATTTCAGATTGGGATTGCAGAAGCAGATTCTGAAACCCATTTCTGATTTTGAATTTAGGTATTAGAATTTGAGGTTTAAAGTCTTAAATACCTAAAATCCTAAATGGAATGGAATCTGATTCTATTTGGCAGAATCTTAGCAACTCTAATATATGGCGATAGAGTCAATAAAACATATACACACTGACAGATACACTGAACTAGGCATTGAAGTAGAATACAGCTGTAGGATGTTGATAAGGTGACCCAAAAAGTTGTAATGATCTGGACGCAAACTGCATTCTTTTGTTTACAATGCTAGTAAAGAGTCCAATGTAATTGCAGTCATAACTCCAGAAGCATCAGAATGTGGTGAAATCACCTGATCAGTTTTCTTTCTATGTTTGGATCAATATCACTTTTTTGTAATTTACTGTCAAAACAGGAATTACATTGGCTCATATCCACCAACTTGCAGGAGCCAAACCTGACAGTGTCAGTGGCTCAGCAGGTTGCACACTAACCTCTGAGATTG
Organism: Neoceratodus forsteri; assembly: GCA_016271365.2. Classification (NCBI taxonomy): domain Eukaryota; kingdom Metazoa; phylum Chordata; order Ceratodontiformes; family Ceratodontidae; genus Neoceratodus; species Neoceratodus forsteri. The sequence continues at coordinate 443,079,490 of CM057453.1, forward strand.
AAGATAGAAAGGTGTGGTTCTAGTCCCACACCAGGCACTTGGGGTAAATCCCAATACTGACACTGTAGTGCAGTGTGAGGGGATGCTGCACTCCTGAGGTGCTGTTTTTCAGATGAGACGTTAAACCGAGGTCCCATCTGCATGTTCTGGTGGTTGTTCAGGTGGATGTTAAAGATCCCATGGCACTTCTTGAAAAGTGTGGGGGAGTTTTTATTCAGTGACCACAACAAACATAATACAGAGACAAATCAACATATATACAATCACCATCAACACAAATCATCACCTAAACCCTTCTCCCACCACCCAAATTCCCACACCCCAAACAAATGCCGCATTACATACTTTTCATTTAGTATTCATACCACAGCTATATCTGGATCTACCCATCCCCTGCACATCCTTTAGTTATGCATATTTTTTAAAAAATGCGAATCCTCTCCACCACATTATCTCATTTCTCGGGTGACTTTTACATTCTTTTCTGTACACCTCCTGCATTACTTGTTCACATTGTTTACTAACCCCTTCATACGAAATTTCTTGTTGTTGCAATAACAGCTGGCAATGACTCTGCCATAAATAATAATTTAAACAAGCAAACAAAATGTGCAGTGTACCATTATGAAACTGGTTTAACAGCTCAGGAAAAATTCCTAACACCAGGTTTTTATAACTGATGTTTACTAACCACGGGAACCCCCATTTACCTGCCAGAAAAAACTACAGCCCTCTTACATAAATGCACAGAAACAAAAAATGGTCTTCAGTCTCCACTGATGCCCCACAGCTAGGATATAGACAATTCCTCTCCTCCACTGCCTTATGTTTGTGATTTCCCCTTACTCCTGTTCTCCCATGTGCCATCAACCATTGTACATCCCACATTTTTTTCGGGACTCGCTTATTACCCAGCATTTTATATACATATTTATTCTTACTTGGGGGGTACACCCCTTAAATTCAGGATCCCTCAACCCTATTTCCCCTAAGATCTTACAATACATTCCCTTTTTATTATACTGTAATACTTGCGATCCTGTAATTTTCCATTTTTGTAATTTCTGTAACGTTCCCCTTTAATAAACTGGAACCTCCAGAGTCCTAAATCCTTTTGGCATTTCTTCCACCCAATTATCCAAAAACTTACCCAGAACATTCCATCCCAACTTCCCAACCAGAGACAATTCCTGTTGCAATAAAATATATACATTTTTATACCAAAACAATGTATGGAAAAACAGGACTGGATTAATCATACCCAGACCTCCGTTTTTGCAAGCCAAATACGTGACTTCTCTTTTAATTGGGTTCAAATGACACCCCCATAATAGTTGAAAAAAATAAACCTATAAATCTAGCTTCCATATTAACAGGTAAAGAGAAAATTGCTCCTATATATAAGAAGACAGGCAGAAGAAATTGTTTAGCATTTTCCATCCTTTCCACCTAGCCACTTTCTTTTCACCCTCCACTAATGCCTTTTCCCAGTTTTTCTTATTCATCTCCTCTTTTCCAAACTGGATACCCAATATCTTTATTGGTTCCTCTATAATCTGGATTCCATTTACTTCCCTTCCCCCTCTGCAGGCTGGACCAGCCAAAACCCTCTACTTTTATTTACATTCACAACAGCTCCTGATGCTTTTGAATACCTTTCCATTATGTTTAATAGGGCAGGACTTTCTTCCTCTGTGAAAGAAATATACACAAATCATTGGTGTATGCAGTAATTTTATTTGTCCCCTCCTGACATCCACTAATCCCTTTCAATATGCTCACTTTCACAAATATGCCTTATAAATGGGTCCATCGAAAAACATATAGAAATGGGCTAGGGCATCCTGCCTCATACCAGCTTTGGTGATTGGGATTCCCCCACCTCTGGGATTATTACCACATGTTCATATAATAAGTTAACCCATTTTATAAACCCTTATAGAATCCCACAGTGATGTAATACCTGAGTCAGATATTTATGATTCATGTGCTCAAAAGCTTTACTCTGATCCAGGATATTAAACACCCTTTCCTCCCTTTTCTAGCAGAAAATTCTATAACATCCCTTATAGTAGCCAGGTTTTCTTGTATATTACTATTAGGGATAGCACAAGTCTGAACATTGTGAATCAGGTCTATTGCAACCCTTTTTAGCCTTTTCTGCAGTACCTGGGTTAAAATTTTAAAATCTGCGTTCAACACGCTTATTGGCCTCCAGTTCCCAATATCTGTTTTGTCCCTGTTTTGAAGCGAAAAATCACCACACCTAAAGTCTAGAGGTATACAATTTGATTTAAACAAAAATTAAATACTCTAACTAAAAAGCCATATGACCCTTCAGAGGTTTATAAAATTCATTTGGGATTCTGTCCACCCCATGACTGCCCTTGTTTTAACTCCTTAATGATATTCAAAACTTCTTGCTCAGTAATCTCCCCCTATAATGTTGTTACTTTATAGCTCTGTATCCTAGAAATATTCAACTCTTCCATTCCCCGAGGTGAGGTGCAAGAAAAAAGAATTAAAAAAAAAAAAAAAAAACTTATTTATATCCCTATCTTGAGTCTTAACCTCTTGCATAACCGCTTTTAAATGTTCATCCACTCTCTCTCTCTCTCTCTGGTCCCTTCAGTAGTACTAATTACCTCTCCATTTTTTCTCTTCAGACTTGTGAACCTAGATCTATTTTGTTTCTCCTTACAGGCTTCGCATCATGGGTCAGCGAAGGGAGTTCTCTGCATACCAAAATTTTATTCTGATGCTAAGGAAGCAGATCTGTCATACTGCACCATCCTGATTTTGCATTTTATGTTTTCAATTTGATCAGTCAGGTCTTTTCTACCTATGTAAGAAGCCTCTAATAATCTCATTAGCTGCCCTCTTAATCCCAAGTACTGCAGAAAGTTTTCTTTGCCTGGGACTTTCAAATCCTTTCAAAATCCTGCATCCACGTCCCTATTTCTTTTCTGTGTCCGCCTACCACAGAAACATGTTATCATATAATCCCATTACTGAGGCCCTGGCAACAAAGCGAGGCTGCCAACCCTAGTCTGACTTCAGCCTTTGACAAACTGGACATATTCATTTTCCAGTGTGACCTTTCGTTGTTCCATCCCTGTCTCTGCACTCACTACCACCTTGATCAACAAATGACCTGAAAAAAACAGAGGAATAGTAGATGTCTGCACAATACCAATCCTTTTGGAAACATAAACATAATCTAGCTTTGAAAACAATTTTCTCTTCCTAAAAGTAAACTTAACTGAGGGTACAGCTTTAGCCAAACAATCTATCAGTTCTGCTGTTTCTGTGTAAAGCAAGAGTCACAATAAACTTTCGTCCCTATATTTCTACGTTCTTTTGTTTCTAAAGTGCACTTAAAATCTCCCCCCAAATAAACATTCCTGGCAGCCTTTACCTGAGGTCCATAGGCTACTACAAATCTACTTGGCTGGTTATGCCACAAACCATCCAGCATTAAAGCTCTCCCAGGTTGTATCTCTACTCATTTTTGGAGTTTAAATCCTGTACCAGAAAACAAGTTCCCCACCCCGTCTGCTCTGTCTAGACCAAAGAACCAATACGATGGGCCCCAAACCCATCCCATTTGGGCTTGAGAGACTGAATGCACTGAGTTAAGCTAAGTCTCTTGCAAGAAAATAACTTACAAGCTAAATCCTAACTCTACCCACACAGCCTCCCTTTCCTTCCATTCAAAACACTACAGATGTTAACCAATGCTAAAGAAAATAAAGCCATTTTTTAAGGAAAACCCTCCCTTCTTTCACTACATTTTCATTCAATTTTCTTTTCTCCTTTTCTTCTTTTTCTTTTTTCCCCCACCCCTGATTTCTCTCCTTTATTTGCATCAGTCTGTTGAATAGAATATATAGAAGCAGAATCAGAATCTTTATCACCCATGTCAGACTCTTCTTCCTTCTGGGAGCCTAGAACCTCAAAAGAATTAGAAAGGGGAAGATCTGATGAAATCCCTTTTTGGCTGTGCAAACATTTTCTCCTTTCCAGCCCAGGGTTACTATCCTGTACCGAGGAGGGCATTATGAGCTCCTTGCCTTGACCCACAATCCTGTTGCGTCTCAACCCCATTAGGTAGAATTTCTTTTCCTGAGGGATACTGTCCATACTTTCTGCCTTAGCCATTATCCCAGCCAAGGGCTCTTCCTTGCCACATGATCCTGTACCTGGTTTCCTTCTGGCTCCTGACTTGGGGCCTCAGATGTTGAAGGCACAACTGGTTCCAACCTCTCAGCCTCCTTGGCCAGAGCATCTGGATCACTGGCAGCCTCTGCCTGTTGTGCTTTTATGTTTGCTTGCACGCATGTGCAAGAAACATAGTGCCATCATCGGAGATTTCGGAGGTGTGTGATATCCTCCTCCAATTCAGTCAGTGTGTTGGCAGGCGCAGCCCGTGTAAGCCAATGCATGCTGGAGCTGTCTGTGACAAGCTCCAAAATGCAGTGGCATACAGTTCAAAGGGAGAGCTACGCTTGAGTGAACAGCGATAAGCTATCACCTGCTCACGTGCAGCTCCCCCCCCCACACACACACACCCACACAGGCGTGCATGCCCCCCGCACACACTGTATAGCCAGCGGGGTGCCTAATCCCGTCAGCTGTGCTGCGTTCCCCGCCCCCAAAGCCTTCCAAAATGCCATGCTGGGTGCCACCCCAGCGTTGCAACTAATGATATAGCCGACGGGGGTGCCCAATCTCCCGTCGGCTCCACTGTCCTAACCCTCTCCTCAAGTAGTAAGTGCCACGCTGGGAGCCCACCCCAGCGTGGCAATCGATCCTTAGGCCGATGGGGGTGCCCAATCCCCCGTCAGCTGAACGCCCACCCAACCATCCTTGTGCTACACTGGGAGCCCACCCCAGCATGGCAAACGTCCCACGTCGTCCTTTTGGGGTTTTTTTACCTGTAAAGAAAAAACGGTCCCACGTAGTCTCCCTGGCCCCCCTCCACAACCCCGCACCCACCCACTGCACACCCTGCCTCCCCACACACCCCCACCCCATACTTACCTCCGGACCTCGGCGCAACAAACTTCAGTGGACCGGGAACACGTCTGCACTCTTCAAAGCCGACCGCGAACTGAGGAAATGCAGGTAAGCTGTATAATGGGCTAGATAGGGGGTTTTCAACTTTGTTGCATATCTCAGGCATTTTTTGGAATTTTGGACCAAATTTTCAACATGGGGTTTTTGGGACCCCTTCTCATGAATGATGTCACTGTCATGGCGTTATTGGCCCGAAGGGTGATTTCGCGGTCACTGCGAAATCACCCTTCGAGCCTGAATAACGCCATGACAGTGGCCTCGTCATGGAAAGTAAATACATGTTAATTTAGTATAAAACCATGTTTGTTCTGACGTGCATTGCACAGTTCCTCGCGAGGCTCGTAAGTTCACGAATTTTCAATATTTTCACTCCAGATTTTCAACATTGCCATTTTACCACACCTTCTTATGAGTAGTACAGCTGTCATTTTTCACATCTCATCCAAAATGTGTTTCTGTCCATGTAGCGCACAATGGCGCAGTCGGTGTGCGAGATCAATGTACGGGACAAATTAAGAAAATCACAGTGACACTGTTCATGAGCAGAGGTCTTAAAATGGCTATGTTGAAAATTTGGTGAAAAATTCCTAAAAATGACTTTTCTTGACGTCGTTGCACAGTTTCTATGTCATACTAAGTAAGTTTGCAAATTTAATATTTTCACTCCAGATTTTCAACATTGACATTTTATTACACTTCCTTATGAACAGTACAGCTGCAATTTTCATGTCGCCCAAAATGTGTTTTCGCACATGTAGCGCACAATGGTGCTGTTGGTGTGCGAAAGCAATGTTTAGGACAGATTAAGAAATTCACAGTTACACTGTTCATGAGCAGAGGTCTTAAAATGGCTATGCTGAAAATTTGGTGACAAAAGTCCATAAAATGACTGTGTTCGAGTGAGCATTGCGCAGTTTCCACGCACCCTCGTTAGTTCATGACTTTGTAATATTTTCAGTCCAGATTTTCACCAGTGACATTTTCCCACACTTCCTTATGAACAGTACAGCTGTCATTTTTCACAACATGGCTGAAGTGTGTTTTCACACTTTCAGCGCAGAGGTGCGTGGTCGCTGTGGGAAATCACTGTTCGGCACAGATAAAGAAAATCACAGTGACACTGTTCATGAACAGAGGCACCAAAATGCCTGAGTTGACAATCTGCTGTAAAAAATCCCCAACCTAATTATATTACGGGTGTGCGTTGCACAGTTTCTATGTACGCACGTGACTTCACCATTTTTTTAAATATTTTTACTACAGATTTGCAACATTGCCATTTTACACCTCCCCATGAACAGTACAGCTGTCATTTTTTACATCCTGTTCGGAATGTTTTTGCACCTGTGGTACTAAATGCCGTAGTCACTGCGCATAAGCAGCTTTCGGCTAACAAACTGATATTCCCCCTGTTCATGAGGTGGGGTCACAAAACAAACATGTTGAAAATTTGGAGTGAAAATACCAACGAATGCCTGAGGTATTAGGGTTTCCAACTATAACGCCCAACCCTGTAGAGAATGACAGGCATCAGGGGTGTGACTTGGGATTCTTGCCTGTGATGCTCATACCATTCCACATCCTGCAGTCAGTGAGAGGCATCAAGGTATGCCTTGGACTCTTCGGCCCCAAACTTCACCCCATTCTCTATATCACACCCATCTCACCATATTTTCTAATGAAATAGAAGTGCGCATGGGCCAAAGACCCCAAGGAACACCGTGACACTTGTCAGTGTCTGCAGGGTAGGTGTGGTGAAATGGCGTGGCCGTTATGCCTGACAACTCAAACGCACACCCCAATGCCTGTCACTTTCTGCAGGGTGGTGGTGGGGGTTGGCTTCAGTTCAATACTTCACTGTCATTCCTATTACGCAGCTCTGTAACTTCTACACTACCACTGCCAATGCCAGCAAGCAAACATTCGGCACTGACAAATGCTTGTTTAATTAGGTCGTTAGGGTTCATACATCGTGCATTGTTCCTGGTGGCCCATGGGCAATTCTGGTACATGTAGCCGTACTCATCACATAAATTACATTGAATGTGGTTCCAACACTGTGAATTACTGTGACCACATTCCCCACACAAGCCACATCTTGTAGTGTCACAGACATTTGAAAGATATGTATGATAACCACACCTGTAACATGCTTTGGGTTGTCCAGGGTAGAAACATATCCCTAGGTCTCTACCCAAAAAGAAAGTACTTGGGATGCAGTGGTGCAGCTTAACCTTGAACCATCAGCCACCAGTCCAAAGAAACTCTGAGTCTATTACAGCCTCTGGGGCACTTAGCACCACACATCTCTGGTTAAGCCAATGGGTTATGCCACTCACATGCACACACTCATTTTTAAACATCACTATTATAGTCTTAATGGTAGGCTTAGTTAGGAGAATTGCTATGAATGGGGTCCATAATGTGGAGAATTTAAGCTGGTTATATTTTAGCCAGAACCTTTCCAGACCACTCATTGCTCTAAAGCTGATGTCAAATACATCCTCACCAGATACGTGAATTAATGCATAGATCTCAGATGCAATAAATCTCATGGAATCCTTGAACAGCTTTCTCCCCACATATAACCTGTCTGGAAAAATCTTCAACCCTACTCTATATCTAAGATGTGCTGCATATCATCTAGGAGTAAGCTCTGTATAGTTAAAAGAATAAGTGGATCTAGCTCTTCCTCTGGAGGAGGGGGTCATTGGAATTTCCTGGCTCTTGGTCATGGGCTCCTGCATTAGTTTTCTTCACAACCTCAGAAAAGAGTCTGACACCATTGCACCTGTTAATACTTTGCTCCTGACCTGAGACCCTGCTGGTTATTCCAGCAACATTCCTGGTCCCTGCAGCCTGGTAATTTTGCCCCTTATCTGTTACTGCTCCATTCAGATTGCTGGGCAAGCCAGACTGACCACTTTCTGTATCCCTTCCCCCTGGTACTGATGCTCTCCTCTGTTCCTCTCTTTGTTCCCCCACCATCTCTGAAGGCTAAGAGCAAAGTCCTTGACCCACCACATTATTCCCTTCAACAGTCACAGAATGTTACTTCTTTCCAAGACAGGATTCTCCTGTGTTACCTGTTCTAGCCATTTTTCAGTGTTTATCCTCCTCTGTGAGTTTTCCACAACTCCTTTTGAAAGGTCCATCCATCCATTTACCGGCTTCCATTTCCCATTTGGCCTTGAATCCAGCCCGCTCCTTGCAAGGCCTCACCTGGAGACCACTCTTCTGTTGGATAATCCCCCACGGGCAGCCCAAATGCCCACACCACCATTTGCTCCTTCATTGACTCATCCGTTGCTACAGCCACCAGGTCTGACTCACTTCCTGCTGTTACCTCCTTGCTCGCCCTCCTGGTCGCACTGCTGCTGCTTCTGAGTTCCACACTCAGCTTTCTCAGGGCCTCCTTCCTTCGTTCCTCCATTCATAGTCCTCTTCCAGAATCCTTTGGACACTCTGCCTTTTCTCCTCCATTATTTGTTTGAGTTGGGCTGCTGCCATCCCGATGTCTTGATCTGAGGTCGCTTGCAAATCCTCCCAGACCTCCATACCTTCCTCAAGACTGTTCCCTTCTTCTTCTGAGAGATCACTCCCGGATTCACCCAACACTGGAGCAGATTCATACTGCTCCTGATCATCCGACATTCATTCCCTGGAGACTCCTGCCTCCTCCCCTCCAGGTTGTACAGGTATGACTTCCTTCAATGCTTCCATAGCTCAAACTGAATCTCACACACCAGGACTCAGTTCCCCCTACCATCAGAGAAGAGGAATTTTTTATTAAACAAAAAGAAAATTGTACAATCAAATCAATAATTCATTTCTCAATACACAATACATAAACATCTGTCCAACGGGCAAGATCATAACAAAAGCTGATTTTCAATTTACAATCATATTTACAATACTGTGTAACAGAATAATTTTGGGGAGGGGGAATTAAAACAAACATAAAAGATGTACATAAATTCATCACCTTTACCCTGAACCAAACCTTTTAACCCTTCAGTCCTTGAATTAATAGACTATTAATCCAAAATCCACCCACAGTTTTTCCAGTATTTTTTGTGTATAACCCTCAGGAGCTTGGATTCTTCAGTGTGATAAATAGCTTGCAATTGTGTTTCAATCTGACCCAAAACTTATTCTGCAGTATAAGATTTCTGCTGCATCAAAAATGCACATTGTGCTTGCCATAAGTAAAACCTACAGAAAGCAAATATGAGTTGTAGTGTGCTAGGATCATATGAACATAGGTTATAATTAAAGACACCATATATTAAAGCTATTAGGATATGGGGATCAGATGCTTGTCTTTCTATTTGTGCAGTAATAGGGTCTATACGGATGCACTGAATGGGCATTCTATGAAAAAATAATACATTGTCTCCAGAGTTTCAGGGCAGGTATTTCGGGGACACATTCTCTCCTCCACGGATTTGTGTTTATGGTTGCCCTGAACACCAAGGCACCCATGGCAAGCTAGCCATGTGACATTCCATAGTTTCAAGGGAACTCTATGGTCAGTGAGCTGCTGAAACACTAAGTTTGGGTCTATAATATTTCCTTGTGGGTCTTTAATCGAGGGGGGGTCTCGGAAAAGTTGTTATCTAATATATAATGATACATCTGTTTTCTTGTTGATGTGAGGTAACCCATCTGGGGAAATATGCCACTGGTGAATTTTGAAAAATGCTAGGATCATATACAGTAAAGGGACATATTTCCTGAAGTTTCTAGGGAGTTCAAAAGGCTCTTGATTCCATACCAAAAGTAGAGGGGCAGTTAGATGTTTAACTATGGAATACCAGAATGGCGAGGAGGCCTGTAAAATATGCAATATGCCATGTGAAAAAAATAAAGTATGAAAAAAACTATGGGATTTATCATCCTCACTCCCCCAAAACAATAGTCAGTGTAGGTATACTGCCTTTTGACAGGGTTTAACCTGCTGCTCCAAAATCAGTGGAAGAACACATTGTAGACTTTGGCCTCTAGCATCAATGCCAATGGGTATATTGAGGCCACGTATAAGAATTGAGGCAGAATGAGTGTTTTTATTAGAAATACTCTTTTCCTTTTGGATATGGATCTACCTTTCCAGGACATTATTGTCCTATTTGCTGTTTCGATGGCCAGCATCCAATTATGGGAAGAGTCATCATTACTACCAAAAAAGAGCCCCAATATTTTAGTAGGGCCAGTAGCCACAGGTATCCCGGAGAACAGACTGGCTTGTGCAGGTGCTGACTCTGATGGCTTGTATAACACAGAACTTTTGTTATCATTTAGCTTCGACCCAGATTGATTTTCAAAAGTAGTGATGATTGCTGTCAGATCAGAATCTCTGAGAGAGGGAGTGGTACAAGTGCACAGATCATCTGCATAGGCTGTAATGGCTGGCAGTGGTGCCCCTGTTGGTAAGAGTATGCATGGGATGCTGGGGTGCTGTAAAATCTCTCGCGGTAGGGGATCTATTTGAAATGCATATAGTATGGAGCTTAAAGGACAGCCTTAGCGTACCCCTCTTTGCTCTAAAAATGGTGACCCAGGGGAGTTATTTATATGAGGGCTGATCCAGGCAGTGTGGTATAGTAGTTTAATCCACTGAATAAATGTTTGTGGAATATGATAATGCTGTAAAACCCAAAATAAGTAGTTATGATTGACCCGGTCAAATGCTTTCTCTTGATCTAGGGAGATTAACATTGCAGGATTAGCTGTAGAGGAAGAATATACAATGTCTCTTAATAAGGAAAGGTTTTGTTTAATAGATCTGAGTGGGACTGCACATGTTTGGGACTCAGCCAGAAGGAGAGGGGCCACTGCCAATATTCTAGTCAGCAAAATGGAAGCTAGGCTCTTACAATCAACACTGAGTAAACTAAGTGGTCTCCAGTTTTTTTACGTCTGCATTATCTCCCTTTTTAAATAGTAAAATCATAATAGCATCAGAAAAATGCTTAGGAAGTGAGTGTGATAGCAATAAAGTATTGAACACTATAGTCAGAATAGGAGCAACTATCTCTATGTAATGCTGGTAGAAGTCAGTTGTGAGGCCATCTTGTCCTGGGGAGGTAAGTTTCTTCAGACAGGAGATAGTCTGTTTAGTTTCTAACACTGAAATAGAAGCAAGAAGGGAAGATACTTGCTCCTGAGAGATATTTGGTACGGTGATGTTTGTAAGAAGGTCAAAAGGTCCCTTAGTGGGTGACACTTCCCCAACCATATGCTCCAAGTACTTCTGTGCTACTTTTTTTATATAAGGTAGTGTAGTATAATGAGTATTCGTGTCTGGATCCACTAAACTCTCTATGTGGGTGGCTGCCACTCTGTCTGAGCATCACTTGAATAAATCCAAGGAGGGTTTAGAGTTCTGAGTGCCACGCTCTGCCGCTGTTTTTAAAGACATGGCTCTATTATATTGGTGGGACTCCATCTGAGTTTTGACCTCTTTAATAGCCTGAGCATTTTCAACCTGATTTTCATATGCATAGGAAATAAGATCTTGTAACTTTTACCTTAGTTTTGAGTAAGTAAGGTATGCAGATAGAGTTTTGGACCTAGCCTTACTCTGAAAGAATTTCTTTAAGCCCAATTTTGTGTCCTCCCATCAACTTAAGGGAGAGGGATAGACATCCAGAACAGTGCACCGTGCCCTTAAAAGTTCTAAACATGCTGCATCTATACCAGGGTCTGCAAATAGGGTATTATTTAATTTCCATCTGGAGATAGGGATATAAGGCAGAGGTCCCCCTGCAGGAGAGCAGGTTAAGGAAACTACCATGTGGTCCGAGGTCTCACAAGGGATAACTGTCCCATGAGATACAGTAATGCTATTAGATAAAAAAGAAGGTCAATTCTCCTGGCATGTGTGCACCTATAATATGTTTTTTTTTTTTTTTTTCCTTTTTGATATATTGCACTCATTTCATCATTCATTTTAGCAGTAGCTAAAATTTTATTCAGGGCAACAGAGTCTCCAAACATTTTTTTTGTAGTACCCCCTCTATCACTCAGGGATAATCCACAGTTATAGGCTCCTCCCAAGACTATTTGTCTAGAGGTGTGCAGGTATGGTTGGATTAGGTGAAAAAGCTCTGACCTGGCAGCAATACTCTGGGGGGCATATACATTAATGATTCTTAATTTTAGTTTCCTAAAGAGACAATCAAGAAGCATAGCCCACCCAGGGAATATATCCAGCACTTTAGTTATGTGAAAGTGATATCCAGAAAAAAAGAATCCCTAACCCATCGCATAAATCCTCCCCATGAGCCCAAAATGAGGGACCCCTTGACCATTTCAATTTAGCTTGTGTGATTTCATGCCTTGTTTTCATTCTGGTATCTTGTAACAGGTAGATGTCATGAGGCAAGTCTGCTAAAAATGGTATGGTGGTAAGTTGTTTGCGAAAGGACTTCATACTGCATGCAATTAAAGTGAGACACCTTATTTTAATGGCAGTATGCACAAGAAGTTAGGCGGAGAGGAAAAAATAAAAGGAAAGTTCACCTTTTGGGAGGAAGTCTTTTCTCAGCATTGGAAGTTTTATCCTGTTCTTCCAGGGGGACCTCCATTTTGGAATAGGACACCCTGGAGGAATCAGAGTCCTCTTCCTCTTCCTCTTCTGTATCCCCCCATTGTTTATGCTTTTTTGCTAGAGCCTGGAATTTGTTTCTGGTTAGGATTGTCTTCCTAGGGGTGCGGGCATCAGATTTCCTTTTCCCTTCCCTCTCCTAGAGCTCTTCACGAAGTAAATCCCTGGGCTTGGGGTGGGGGAGGGTTGCATATAGCCTGATCTGAAACAGCATCTTCTATTATGGGGGTTGATTCATTGCCAGTGGGGAGGGGTTCATCTTGTTCTGCTTTCATGACTGCTACAGGGGAGGGGGGTAGAGTCACAGGTTCAGAAGCTGAGGTGCCAGGTGTCTCTGTGTCTTGCTGGGCTGGAAGGGCTACAGTTAGAAATGCTATCTCTTCTCTGTATTTGAGGGCCAGTGTCTGAGAATCCATGATGAGAGCCACTTGGTCCTGTGGGGGCCTGTCTAACCTGTTATGGTAAGCCCATGGGCATTGCTGGTATGTGTGGCCTTGCTCATCACACAGATTGCAGACTAGGGGGTTAGGGCAGCCTAAACTAACATTTCCATAGACCAAGCATAAAGTGCAATGGGGTTTGTTGCAGGAGTAACTAAGGTGAGTCCAAGACCCACACTTATGGCAAGTTCGGGGCTGCCCTGGATAGAAACAAATGCCCTTATCCTTCCCGATGTAAAAACTACTGGGGAGATGTACAATGCCTCTCTCATTCTGATGCAGTTGGACCTTAATTTTCCGCCCCCCTGGTCCACACAAAATCATTATCCAAAATAGGTCGGGGGGGTATCTAGAATCTCACACCTCTGGCGCAACCAGTACTGCATATCAGCAATGCTGACCCCCTCACTCCTAAACAACAGTATGATAAATTTCACTGCAGGCTTTGTAAGGGGAATAAAGAGAAAAGCAGCCCATAAAGGAGAGGTTTTCACTAGCTCATACTTTGCCCAAAATGATTCCAAAGTTGTCACAGTTTTGAAACTAATATCATAAGTTAGTCCCCCATGTACATGAATAAAAGTGAACAGTTCAGATGGGCTAATACCTAACATGTCCTTCAGCATATTGTGGAGAACTGTCTTCCTGGTTGGAGCAGTGGACACATCTCCTAAATACTTCAGCCTTAAAGCGCTATGCCGCTGAGCAGGCTGTCCTACAGCTGTAAACAAGTCACTTAATTTGAATGGTTTGTCTTTGTTCCTGGTACCTGCTTGAGGGAACAAGTCTCTCTGTGTAAGTTCAGGAGGCAGTTCATCTTCAGAAGAAGATTCCAGTTTTGCACTGTTGGGGCCCATGGAAGGGAAATCCTGAGACTGTAAATATCCTTCTGCTGTTTTAGAATAGTCCTGAGCATTCCTGGGAGCCTCAGAGAGCTGTTGCGAGGAGGCTGCTGTCGAGCGAGAAGTTTGGTCGGCTGGTTGAGCTGCAGAGATTATCTCCGCAGCACTGACAGGTCCCGGTGAGGACCAGGGATCTGTTTCACTAGATCTCTGCCATCCGGCTACTTTTAATGCAGCTGCAGGGGACCAAGTGGTAGAGAAGTCATGCTAAGTCCTGCTCGTCTGCCTAAGGTTTAAAGAGGCAGGTTGATTAGAAGTATCATCATAAAAGTTTGTCTCAGCATTACAGGGTGAGAGAATAGTTTCAGCAGAGCGTCCTGCAGCAGCAGGATAAGTTGCTTCTGGTATATCAATGTTTGAGGCATTTTCCTCTTGTACCAGTTGCTTCATAAACTCCTTATGCATATTGAAGACTTGTCTTAAGCTCTCTTGAGAAAGATCAGGTGAAGATACAGGAACTGAATTAAAGTCAGTACCTTGTACATCTCTTCTGTCCTGAATGAGAGGAGCCATGGGGGGTTAGAGTTGTCTTCTGCATTAAAAGTAGTATTTCCAGCTTCAGGTTCCATTCCATTAGGTCTTGCTGAGTTTGGCAAGTTAGCAGCAGTCCTGCTAGAGTCTCCTTCCACCTCACATCCACCATCTTGGACGTCAGCCATCTTCTGCTGTCCAGCTCCAAACTGAGCTCCTCCACTCTTCAGAAAGTCAAGTCCCCTGCTGGCAGAGTAGGGGCATTTAGTGTTTATTGAAGAAATCATACAGCAGGTAAATATAACACAAAAACATAAGGAAAAGCAGACAAAAGTAAATTACAAAAAAAAAGAGAAATACGGAATTAAATTCACAACACAAAAAGTAGTATACAAGAAACAAAAAATAAAAAATTTGTACAGGCAAAGAACAGCACAGAAACATCATGTGATCGGAACATCAGAATCCGTAATCCAGGGAAGATTCCGCCAGGATTGAAAAACCCAGGCACAAGATTTAGTTTTAAGCTCATGCTTATACAGTAATGTTATGTCCCACTCAATTTTCTCTAACAGCTCAACAAGAGATACTGTCTTCTGCTGTAAAGTAAACCAACACCGAGAATTCCAAATGTACCATTTCATCACAGTAAAAAGGACTTGCAAAGTAGATTTATCCCAGGTATCCCAAGTAGCATCCAAAGTTCCATACAGTAAATCTTCTAATGTAAGATGCTGGAATTGGGGCATATTCCATTTCAAGGCTGCAAAGTACCAAAAAGTGGAAATGTAAGAACAAGTGAAAAATAAATGTGACAGGGTCTCCAATTGTAGACAGCAGTGAGGCCTAGGACACATTCGTTCAGACATCTGCTTATGCTTTTGATGCGCTTTAACGTTCAGCCGGTTATGAAAACATAGACAATGAACATCCCACATCTTGTTCAGAATTCTAGGATTATTCAGGTAATCAAGTAACACAGGCATTAAATGCATAGGGCAGCTAGGAAAGGTAACGGGTTCCTTGAAATTGGCAGAGAGAATCTGTTTATACAAAAACTTCCTATGCTGGTTGGTAAGCATACTAGAAGTCTAATGCCAACACTTAAGTTTTAAGAACACATCATGTAAATACTGGGGACCAACATTCAACTTCTTAACCAAGCGAAGAGAGTCAGTGAACCATTGGGGGAACCATGGGCTACAAGAAAGACCATACAAAAACACCCAGGGATGTCTGATTCGAGTCAGGAGAGGCCTTAAATTTGTTAGCATGTACCAAATATGAAACAGGACAACTGGGTTAACCATACCCAGACCTTCTTGTGTTTAGGGCAAATATAAAAGATTACATTTTAGGGGGTTAAGTCGGCTCCCCCAAAGAGCCTGAAAAAAGATACTGTAATGTAACTTCCAAATTCTTTGGCGGGGGGAAGCAGATTAATATGCAAAAATATAGGGAAAAGGAATGTTTTTACCAAATTCACCCGCTTCAGTTTACTCATGTGCCATAAATTCCAACATTTCACCAGCTTTTGGGCTTGTTCAAGTTCCGGCTTCCAATTAAGAACATCTACATTCTCTGAACCAAAGGAAATCCCTAAAATAGTAATTGGGTTCCTGGTGACGGTAATTCTGGCCACAGTGGAAATCGGGGGTTGTGGATTCCCGAATTGTCAGCCAAGACATTTGTTCAAATTCAAAGAGGAACCTGAGATGGATCCAAACCCCTGACAGGTATGCAATACTTGGGCCACACAATCTACATCCTGCACAAGTATGGTAATATCATCCGCACATGCCTGTGCTATGTGCGGAACAACATAATCAGCAATATGGATATGGGTCAAACTAGTGGCAGAGTTAAGCTTCCGTAAGAGGGGGTCAATGCTAAAAATATATAATAAGGGGCTTAGGGGGCAACTTTGCCACACACCCATCTTAATGGGAATCAGCGGACCCAAACATCCATTTATCAGTGGAGAAACTGTGGCAGTTTATACACAGAAATAAGCCAAGTAATAAAGGAAGTGGGTAAACCATAATAAGCAAGTACATCCCACAAATAAGCATGTTCCACAGCATCAAAGGCTTGTCTTTGATCCAGGGAAAGAAGAAAACCTTCCAACCCCTCGCAATTGTCACATTCTATCAATTCCCATAAAAGAAGTAAGTGATCACTTAGTTTCCTCTCAGGAATAGAACATGTTTGGGTAGGCGAGATATAATATAATGCTGCCTGTAACAATCTGGAATGAAGGATTTTTGCAAGAATTTTAAAATCGGTGTTCAGGAGGCAAATGATCTCCAATTTGAAATATCAGTCCTCTCACCTTTCTTATATAAAAATATCAGAAGACCATTTGCCATGTCAAGAGGAGTAGAATCCTGAGTCAACATAGATGTAAATGCTAAAGCCAATTCAGTGGAGAGTAAAGGGGCCAGGAATTTATAAAGCTCCGGGGTCAGGCCATCAGGCCCCGGAGCAGTATTAGGTTTTAAAGATTGAATGGCCAATGTTACCTCAGTAGCAGTGATAGGCCTTGTCAAATCCTGCAGTATAAAGGCCAGACAGGCAGGAAGTTGTCCTGCTGGAAAGAACTCAGGAAGTCAGCCAAGGGAAGCCGTCTGCTTAGAAAAGAGAGCCAATGTACTGTATGGTGAGTGACAATCCAGAAAGCATTATCTTTATTGTGAAATAGCATCCCTGAAGAATCCACAAGGGATTCAATTTGTTTATGTTTAAGTCTATCATGACAATGTAGAAAGGGGCACACAACTGCTGCATTGCCCTGAACCCCACATTTTTGTTGGTGGTGCAGACTGTCCTGTCATCGCAAGTGAAAAGCTTGCATCTCGTGCTGTAAGGATTGAATCTGTGAACTAAAATCATGTGTAGAGGATCTTGCCAAAGATTGCAACTTCTGCAGCTGCTGTTGTCTCTGCTTCAAATACAAGAGATAAGCAGCATCTCTATGAGTCCTACTTTCATGTTTCAGCAATTGTTTCAGATCACATTTCACATCTGCCCACCAAAGGGCAGGGGTATCAAACATTTCAAACACTGACTTCTTACAAGTAACAAAATACTGAATATTACGAGAGATAGAAGGGGGCGATAAAAGGGAGGAGTTAAATTTCCAAACATCGGGACCCTGGGGGAACTGAGAAGGGACACCTAAACATAATTCCAAAAGTTTATGGTCAGAGAATTCAACTTCTGAGACCTGAATGGAGGAGATGGTGAGAGGTTGGGAAATAAAGAAAAAATCAATCGTGGTTGCTAAAGTACCTTTCTGGAATGTGGGATGCGCTTTCTGAAGAACTGACATATAAACATCTTTCAACTGTGATGTGGAAATGATGGATTTTAAAATAGCCATATCACAATAAATGTTACTAGTGGAAGTACACTGTCCTCTATCCCTTTTGTCCAAGCCACAATTAAAATCCCCCCCAAAAAATCACTGCCTGAGAGGAAATTAAATACAGCTGCACAAATTTAAACAGCGCAACC
Organism: Neoceratodus forsteri; assembly: GCA_016271365.2. NCBI lineage: Eukaryota > Metazoa > Chordata > Ceratodontiformes > Ceratodontidae > Neoceratodus > Neoceratodus forsteri. The sequence continues at coordinate 443,097,507 of CM057453.1, forward strand.
CTCTCTGCTTTCATTTGAGGGGCATAGATGTTCACAAACCTATAGTAGGAATCAAAAATTTTCATAACTAAGACCAAGGCCCTACCAGGTACCAGGTCCACCAATTTCAAGACCTGAACCTGTATACGTGAACAAAACAAAATCCCCAACCCTGAGCAAGTATCCATGCCAATGGACCAGTATGAAGGACCCACATGCCATAATTTGGTGGTAATACCAATCTCTGAAGTAGTGTGAAGCCTGGTATCCTGAAGGAAAAGAACCTGAAGGGGGCTAGCCAAAAAAAAAAGACAAAGCTATCTGCTTTTTTTTATTACCTTTGATGCTGTTAACATTTAGAGAACAAATAGTCAGAGGGGCAGGCAACATGCTGGAAAAGTAGGAAAACTCCCGTCAAGGGAAAAAAAACCCGTAAACATCAAGGTGGTTTCTTTCTAGTTCTTCAGGACATCTGCTGCTGCTCTTTAGGCTTCTGTTGGGAGTCATCAGGTTCTGAGGGCAAGTCCACCTGTGATGAGCACAAAGAAGAACCCTCTGAGTCAGCATCCGAGAGCTCAGAGACCACCTGGAAGGCCTCATATCGGTTATGTAAAGGTAAATCAGAGGTTTTAGATACCTTGGGAGTTGGCTGTTCAATAGCCAGAGTACATTTGATAGATCTTTGCTGGACCTGGGGGGGCATATCTATGAAGTCCCTGTCAGACTGCTCAGCGGTAGTCTCTAAAGGAGCAGTACTAGCCCCCGCGGTGCAGCAAGAGGAGGCATCGTCACACACTCTTGTGGATCAGGAGTTACATCTGCAGGAGGGTGGACCCCAGAGGGCTCCAGTTGTCCTGAAGGATGAGGAAAGGATTCACGTTGTGCAACAGCAATCAGAAGCCTCTGCTCAACATCATCTGAGGATTCAGAGTGGTTGTGGGCTGCCCACTTGCAACTTTGATAAGTATGTCCCATAGAGTCACACAAGTTGCATTTTGGTTCATTCAGACAATTTCCACTGGTATGGCCCAACTTCTGACATAACGTACACTTCACCTGATCTCAAATGCTGCTAAGGTGGGCCATGGAGCCACACTTGTAGTAGACCTTTGGCTGTCCAGCATAAAAAAGAACCCCTCGATCCCTGCCCAGAAAAAAACAGTTGGGAAGATGTTGCAGCCCTATATCTGAAGAGCGTAACATAACCTTCACCTGCCACCCTCCAGTCCATATATGTTCGGGATCAAAAATTGCTTCTGGAGACCCTAGAACAGAACAACGTTGTTTGAACCAATAGGTAAGATCAGTAACACTGACCCCCTCATTCCTAAACAGTAATAGTCTTATAGGCAGGTTTGGTAAGGGGGATAGCCTCAAACGGCACCCATAAGGGGGTCTGTTTTAACACCTGATATTGTGCCCAAACCCTTTGCAACCCTGCATTTAGCTTAAAGCCTTTTTCATCATTCAAATTTTATTGAAAGTTTTAAAATATTTATACATATAATACAACATTAAAAGCAATTAGTCATATACAGTACTGATCTAACATCTATATAATAACCAAGTCTGAAAAAGGAAAATAAATAAAAATAAACTTATCTTCATATAAATATACAAACCATTTTTAACTATAGAATTTCTTTACAGAAAACTTGGTGTTCCCTTGTAAATTTCAAAAAGACATCTATCAAGAAAGGAAGCCTTTGATAAATTTCAGTTAAAATTGTGAGCATTTAGCTTAAAGCTGATATCATATGTGGTCTCACCAGAGACATGAATAAGCGCATAAACTTCAGTAGCAAAAAAGTTCATGGAGTCCTTAAGCAAATGTTTTGCAATAAACACCCTGTCAGGTATTGTGTCCATACCACTTTTATATAGCAGCCTGAAGGCATTATGCCGTTTAGCAGGGTAAATAGGCTGGTGGAATAATGATGCATATGGTCTACGTGGAGGCTTGTGCAGTAAATTCAAACGTGCTTAAGGGGGCCCCTCTGGTGCAGCTGGTAACTGAAATGGAAAAGGATCTGGAGGAAGTTCTGTGGTATTACAGGGCTGGTCAAAATGTAACACAGGAGTCTCTGTCAGGCGCAAGTCGGTCGGCAAATGAAGAGGGGAAGCATTGCCAGTGAAAAAAGTTCCTCCTTGCAGCTGTGTAACAACAGGAGCAGCAGTGGGGAAGTCCTTAGAGTCAAAAGGACTTTGTCGGATCGGCGACGTAACAGTAGGGTAGGGCCAGATACCCAATTGCCCTGTGTATCAGTAATCCAGCCTGTCTGTTCGAGTGCACTGTGTAGAGACCATGGTTGAGTCAATACTGAAGCAGAAGAAGGGCGTCTTAGGCCAGACTTGCAGTCAGTCAATGCCATTCCCGGCACTCCTTCCACGGCGCCGACCTCCTTTGAAGCTGCGCGGCACTCGTTTGAAGAGGAAGCACTCATTCTAGGGTCAGAAGAAGGCATGTGTGGGCGTACTGTGTTCTCAGTAACCAGGTCAGTCATATCAGTGGGTAAAACTGCATCAGGTAGCACTGTTTGTGGGGAAATCAATACCAGAGATTGTGATTTAGCCAAATGTAAAGCAGACTGCAGCAATTGTTTTCGCTGTGAACAGCGCTGTTCCTCAGAGTGTAACATGCGTTCTAGACTGCTAATATCCAAAGAGTCAGGACTTAAACTAGCCAAAACAGCAGGTTGGCTCACCAGTAATTCAGCAGGCAAAGCAAGGTCATGCTGGCTTATTTGATTGTCCTTCAGCATAACAGATTCCTCTAGCATCAGTCCTTTAGGGAAGACGGTCTCAGAACGAAAAGAGGCAGGGGTTGAGACTAGGTCCCCAGCCTTCACTGCATCCATCAGCTCCTCCAGCTCCTCCACAGCAGCCATCTTGGTCCAGAACCAGGATGTCAGAGAGTCCCCCTACTGTCAGAGTAGGGGAATTTCCTCAGCGTTCTGGCCAAATTTCCCCCATTTACTAAAAATACCACCAACAGCTTAATCTGGTTCAATTTCAGTTGGTTACCATCTGCACCCCCTCCCTGGGTTGCCCCTGAAAAAGGGACTTCTAATCTCAGTGGGTCTACCAGGTCAACAAAATTCAGTAAATAAATAAACCACTCTTGACAAGAGAGGAGTTCATCAATCCTCAGTTCTCCAAAGTCAATATGTAACTAGGCAATCAAGCCCCCCTTACCCAGAACCCAGGGGGATAAATATTCCTCCATCTGGTCATGTGATCCCCCACTTACATTCATAAAATGTTTTTCTTAAAAACACTAAGGGCAAATCAGGACAATTCAAGAACAAAAATCAAGCCCAAAGCTGTTCTGTAAGTGCAGCGGTAGGGCCACCACTTGTGATGCTGATGATCAGGGTTCAGGAACGAGCCTGACTCATCGGGATTGGCTGGGAGGAGGACAGTTGTGTATACCAAAGGATGCTTGCCTCCTCTGGTGGGGGAAGGTCAGTGTCTCTGCTGCAGTGCTGCCACCTAGGTGACAATGGGTGGCAGCACAGTGAGAAGCAGGCAGGGAAGGCCGGTTGTTGGCTGGCGCGTGGATAAAGTGCTATCATGTGTGCCCTGACTGTGTTCCTAGCAATCTGGCAACCTATGCAGGAAAAAAACAGGAAGGAAGGCCCTACTGCTTGAGGTGAAGGACCTTGGTACATCCAGGCCCCCTATGTCTCTCACACTGCCACATGACGAGCCTTGGGATGTTTGCTCCACCTTCCTTTCTTGTAACAGACCACCAGTACAGTAGGTTAGTGGGGTGAGGTAATATAATAAGGGCAGACTCGATGGACCTTCAGTCTCTTTTTGCCACCAAACTCTATGCTTCTATGTTTCTCTCTTCTCTCAGTTCCTTGGCTGTCGATAAAACATTCAGACTGCAGCAGGCCTGGCTCTTGTAACACACAGAAGAAAGGGGCACCCTGAGGACACCAGGTTGAGGTAGTCTTGTTATAGGCAAGAAGTTACAGACCAAAAAATTAAATAAAAGGGGCCCTGTGAGAGTTTTTTTTAACTAATTTAAGTGGCAAAATAGTTCTATGTTATGATGATTAACAAAGGACAGCAGGGGTGTGCTTTCTGCGTTTATACCTCTCCAGCCCCTGTCAAGCCCTGCAGTAATTGGGGGGAAGGGGGAAATTATTTAACCAGGAAAGGCACACTAAGCCAAAGCATGTTTCCAGGTGTGACCTGGGAGCACAAGGAAGTCAAGTGGCTTGCTCAGGGTCACACAGTGTGCAAGTGGGGCTGTGGGATTCAAACCCAGGTCTCTAGGTTTGTAGTTCAAAGCCCTAAACCACTGTGCTATACTGCTTTAATTGACAGGGGAGATAATGCTTCTGACCAACCTTTTTATCACTGACAGTTGACTGTGTCAGCTAGCTGCCTCACTATCTGAGGAGAGCGGAAATGCCATAGACTGTAGATGGAGACTCATTTTCCAGAGCTGTGTCTGGGCATATTTTACTACCGGGCAACTGACTTCTTGCTGCACCAGAAATATTAGTCTCCCTTACTTCAGTTGTAAATGGCAATAACCAAATCACACCCTTCCTTTAACTCTTTGTCCCTCAGCATTAGTCAAGTCTAGTCAAACTTTATTTCTTTAGTGCCCAATCCCAGAGGCTCTGGGCGCTTTACATGACGGTGAAAAACAGTAAGCAAACATAGTTAAAAAATTTAACAGGATTGGTCCATCATACAAATTAAATAATTAAAACCATTCACATTAAGCTTTAAAAACCTCTTCTGCTTTAAATTAAAACTAGTGGACATCAAATGTAAGATTAAAAAGATAAGCTTTAAAGCCCCACTTGAACACTTCCACAGAGGAAGCCTCCCTTAAATCTCTTGGCAGAGAATTCCATTGAACTGGTCCCTCCAGTGCAAAGGTGCGGTCCCCAGAGGTCTTCAGCCACGTCCTTGGGACCACAAGGAGGTCCTCCGCAAAAAACCGGAGTGAGCACACCTGGCAGACTGGTGTCAGGAGGTCAGACAGGTAACCAGAACCTGACCCATATAGGGCCTTATAGGTGAGCAAGCCCACCTTGAAGGCAACCCTCCACCTGACCAGCAGCCAGTGCAGTTTGCACAAAACTGGGGTTATATGACTGGACCTCGAAAGGCCCATCAGCAACCTGACTGCAGTGTTCTGCACCAGCTGCAGTAGGCAGAAGTTAACTCCACTGACCCCAAAGTATAGAGCGTTACAATAATTGAGCCTGGAAGTGACAAAAATGTGTACCAATGATGGCAGGTCCTCCAGCTGGATCAAGGGTTTAATCTGGGCAAAATTCCTTAGATGGTAGAAACCACTCCAGATGATGGACAACACCTGATTTTTTTGTGTCAAACCATTGTCCAGGATGATGCCCAGATTTCGCACTTTTGTGGCTGCCACTAATGTGGTGGTCCCTAGGAACAACCCTGTTCCTGCTCCACATCTTGCCGGTGACCAGGCTCGGTCATTAGTATCTCCATCTTGTCCGGGTTGAGCCTCAACCAGTTAGATGACATCCAACTCTGAATCTCGGATAGGCAGTTGTTTAACACCTCCACAGTGTCTGATGTTCTGGGGCCAAAGGACATATACAGCTGTGTATCATCTGCATAGCAGTGAAAACCCAGACCATAATGCCTAATGATGTCCCCCGGGGCAACATGTACACCACAAACAACATGGGTGACAAGATCGACCCTTGAGGCACTCCACAGGTCAGGGGCTTTGGGCATGAAAAATTTCTCATAACTACCTGTTGCTTCATGCCTGTCAAAAAAGACTCAAACCAGTTGATGACCTTGACGGTGAGTTCACAGCACTCTCTCAGGCGATCCAGCAGCACCACATGGTCTATGGTATCAAATGCTGAGGAGAGATCAAGGAGGACAAGAATTGACCATTCCTCTCTATCTCTGTCCCTGAGGAGATCATTTTGCACCCTAACCAATGATGTTTCAGTGCTATGCTTTCTCCTAAATCCAGACTGGAGTGGCTTGTAAAAGCCACATGTCAAAGGCTGTCAGGTGAGCCTCGAGCTGCAAAGCCTCCACTTTCTCTAGTACCTTCCCCAAGCATAGAAGATTAGAGACAGGTCAGTAATGCGCTAAGATGTCAGGGTCAAGTGATGGTTTCTTCAACAGGGGTCTCACCAATGCCTCCTCCAAGGTGTCAGGAAAAAGCCCCCCTGAGAGCGCGCACCCGACAATCTTAGTGAACACTGGACCAACGGACCCCACACAACCCACTAAGAGACGTGTCAGGGCCCGGGTCCAGATTGGAAAAAGTGGGTTGTAGCTTTGAAATCACCTTGACAATATCAGCCACCCCCACTGGCCAAAACTCCTTCCAGACAGATGGAGTGCTTGTATCATCACCTGGATCAACACTGCAGGACAGATCTTGCTTCACTGGTGAGATCTCTGACCTAATGGAGGACACCCTGTCAGAAAAGAACTGAGCAAATTTTTCACACTGTGCAACTGAGACTGCTCTTTTCAGATGCAGAAAAGCTGGATGAAGAAGCCTGTCTACAGTCCTAAAGAGCACAGCTGGTCAGTTCCTTCCTGCAGCAATCTCCCTGGACAGGAACTCTGCCTTCTTACGGTTGATTGCCCTTTAATATTCACTGTAGTGAATTCTCAAAGCCATTTTGTCATCCACAGCCCCAGTCCTCCTCCTCCTGCAATGCTACAACTTCCAACCCCTGCTCTTCATCTCCTTGAGTGCCTCATCAAACTATAAAGGTCTCAAGTGAGAAGACCTGGGTCATATACGGATTGGCGCAATGGCATTGAATGGCTTGGTGACAGCATTATTATACGCTGCCACTGCCACATTCAACCCCACTGCACATGCAGCACTTACGCCAGACAAATCTATTACCGCCAGCAGTCCCTCTGGGGACAAACCCTCAAACGGCGGTAATGGACCAACTCCATAGGGGAAGGACTAACAGGCGGGGCTCCGAACAAGAATTCCACCGTGCAATGATTCAACCAAGCAACCAGATCAATCTTGAGATTCGTGATCTCAAGCCCCAGTGATAATGCTAGGTGCAAGGTGAGGCCGTAGCAATGGGTTGCAGAAGCAACTGCTTGTGCAAGGCCTATAGATGTCATCATCTGGAGGAAGTCTTTTCCAACATGCAAGAATTCATCATCAATCCAAGCACTGAAGTCCCCAAGAATTAACCATCTGAGTGACTCCATCACCCTGTCTGCGATGAAGTCCGCGACTTCCTGCAGGAAATCCCTCTCATGCGACGCCCCAGAGGGCAATAAACGAGGAGGATCCTGAAACCTGCACCCAGACCCCCATGTTCCTCCATGCATTCAAGCCGTGAAGTAGATTCCACTGGGTGCACAGAAAAATTCAAGTCAGATCTAAAACAGACAGCCACACCCCAACCCCTATCTTCCCTCCTTGGGCAGTGCACTCCAGAGTATCCTGGTGGGATAGATACCTCCAAAACTGGACCCGCATTGTCCCCCAACAAGATTTCTGTAATGCATGCCAGGTCGACAAAATAAATCAAGTCAGCCACAACAGCAATCTTGTTTCTTATCGACCTGGCATTGCATAGCACTGCTCGAAGGGGACCAGCGGAGGCTGCCAGTCCTACGGCTACCTGCCCACTCTGTCCAGTGGGAGCCCTGGAGATGGGAACCAAATATGTCTGGCCTCTCTCAATGTCCCAATTTACCCCAGGGTGCCTCCTGGACCCGATCACCTTGATGCTGCTTACCCCAGCCACATCCCCAGCATCCTGCTGCTTACCCTTACACCTCCTCACAATCCCGATCTCTCTGCTGTGTCTTGCCGCAGTCTCCAATACAGGTACAGAGGTCGTGCAGCTGGGATGCTGAATAAATGATGTGGCCATAACTCTTGCCCAAACCCCTACTAACCCACTCCCCCCACTCAATCTTCCCTCACAAACAAACACTCCCTTTATCCACCCCAACTCACTATGTAACCATTCATACACTTCCAACCTGCCAATTACAATACCTCCTCCCTCCACTCACACACTATTTATTCCCTCAAATCCTAATAATATCAAAATACAATCAAACACTCCCCATCCACACCAACTTTAATTTAAAAATTATAATGGAGAATCCAACTGTGCACCTCAGAGGAGAAATATAAGTTATTTCAAAACTTGTCCATGAAACTCTTGTAACAAGAGTATATGTCCAACTTCAAAGCCAGTATCAGTGCTCACACCACCGAAGATCTTATAGCCTATACCTGGTAAAGTGAGAGGACAGTTTAATGGTGAGGAAAAAATGCTCTCCCACAGCAGACTTTCGCTAGCAAGTCACCAATGGGAGTCCTGCTGCCAGGCCATGGTAAAATGTCTCAGAACAGAATAAGATTTTTAAGTTCCTCAGCCTGAGCTCACAACTCCTGCTGTGTATTCCATTAAGCTTAGTTTATTTCCCACCTTGCAACCGTGGCCCAGTTACCTTGTGAGCCCCTCTTCACAGCCATAAAAGTACTTGAATCCTGTTTCTCAGCCAAAGTGAAACTGCAAGCAGAGCTCTCACCTCTTTCTCCAGGGCAATATCACTCCAGAGATTTTATGAGATTCAGAAAAGTACTCACAACCTGTGTGCCTGGATAGTCATTCACAAGAGAAGTGGCACCACCATTACCACCAGACGAACAGGACATGCACACTTTCTACAGTTTTAGGGATGTGATTCATCAGGGTGGACATTGCATTTTTTTGTACCCAGATGGGCACATCACATTCAGAGGAACACATATCAAGTGGCCTGAAGACTAATAAGTCACCATTTGGTATTATTAGTTTCACATCAGGGTTCAGCATGATCACCTGCAGCCACAAGATGAAGGCTACCCGCCCAGTGGGTGGTGCACTCAGCCCCCTGTAGAGTACCTGCATTATTTACATCAACTTAAAACCTTACAAATGTTAACCAAAGGGATATACTCTCCTAACATTTACACAGCAGTACCTAGAGGGGCACAATATAAAACAGATTGTTACCCACATACCTTTACTCCTAGACTTGAGTTACACTATAGCTTCAAAAGTTGCCCTCGTATTTGAGACCGCTGAGTGCACCTCGCTTCTGACAGCTTCTGCTTTGGTACATTTCTGTTTTCAAGATCTGGATCCACTGGGAGGATGCCATATGGTAGAATCCCTTGAGGAGGAAACCTTTAACAGGCTCCCACCATACTAACGGAGATCCTCTCCCTGAACCTCAGGCTCCAGATACTCTGCCAGCAGGGGACATATGCCACTCCCAGACTCGGGACTAAGTGCCACCCCTCAAGCCTGGTGAATCCTCTCTTGCTGGTCTCAGCTGGAGGGGAGATGGGGCAAGACTCATACCTTCAACCTGGGTAATCTATCCTCGACCACCACTCTCGCTTTTAAGCAGGAGTCCTTACATATACACAGCATCACAAAGAAAGAGCACTCACTCAAAAGTCCAGTGCTAATTTAAATATTCTCTTACAAAGAAACACAAACTCTGTTCACATGGAGGCATCAGGTACAGTATATAGCACTGTCTATGAAATGATATAGCTAGATTAGTGATGTGACTTTACCTGTACAATTCTGAGTAAATAGTATTGTTCCATTATTTATATATAAATGATGAATTAAGGGCGTGTTGGTGCAGCAATAGTGCTACTGCTCGCAATGCCAGCAACTCAAGTTTGGTAGTGAGCCTGAATCGTTGGGGCTGGCTGGCTGGATGTGTGTGTGTGTGGGGGGGGGGAGGTTTGAGCATTCCAGAGATCCTCTCTTCCAGGGTGAGTGGGCAGCAAGCTCTGCCACAACACTGCCCCCTAGGTGACCATAGGTGGTGGGGCAAGTTGAGCAGCTAAGGGATAGGAGTATGCTCCCTGAGGAAGACATCAGCACTCTCTGTGTGCATTGTCATGCTGCCCGCACAATAGAGTGTCCTGGGGGGAAGAAGACAAGGAAAAGCCCAGCTGTGGCAAGATAAAGCAGATGGCCCCCCACAGACCCCCACACCTCCTACTGGGCTCAGGGTGGGGTTGCCCTAGCAAGGCTTCTGGAAGGGCAACTGGGGTACCGCTCTCTGGCACTACCACAGGGGAAAGCTGTGGGGATTCGAACCAAGGCCAAAGGTAAAGCCCTGAGATGGTGGGTGATAGGGTTGGAGGGCTGTTGGCAGAGAGAAGGCCAGCAGGTGTACAGGAAAAAAAAGAATGATACATTAAGGTATGTTCCTTTAATTGCAGCACATACAATGCTATATCTTTGGGCTTGTTCTCTCCCCCGCCCCCATGAAGCCTCTTGGGTAGTTCTGTGCCCAGCTCTCGGTTTCCTCAAGAAGCCAATAGAACCTTTTTGCACTACATGCCTTATACCTCCATGTGTACTGTGTTTGTGCTTCTGCGTTCCATGTTTATACCCCTAGGGCAGGCAACCAAACCAGTGAGGGGCCTCAGGAAGGAACATGAGACCATGTGTGGGCCTACTTCCTTCCTGCCAGTTATCTGCTAGATAAGACTAAGCCTGAAATGTACTGGATGGGCTAAAAGCCCTAAATTGTTATGATGGAGAGCTTGCAGCCCTGGACTAGGACCCAGTAACACTAATCTGGGCCATGGATTGTACTACAAATGCAGTGAGAGAGAGCACTTGGTGGGGTACCCTTAGAAGCCGTGCTACCTTTGGTCTTAAATTTGCTGTGAGAGGGTGGTTAAAAGACCTGGATGCGCTATTTTCTGATGTGACTCTGTTCCCTATTTTAGGGACTATATCCATCAATTTGTGGATTATGTGCAATCTCTAATTATCTTTTGATTGCAGAGCCTCCTAAAGTGACTGGCTTCTTGCTCTGAATTACTGGGACTGCTCATTTAAATCTCTGACTTATTATTTTATTTATACTTGGTGGTATCTTGTATGGCTGGCATGCTTGGGACGAGAGTATTTAGTGTACGTGGTATATGAGTTGGTCGTGAGTTATTGTAAATGGTTGAACATAGGAGGTGAGGATAATTTTTTTGGTGTGGTTTGTTTATTTTGTTATAGACTGTATGGTGGGGGGGAGATATTGTAGGAGTATTACGAATTTAATTAGCAGAGATGTGCAGAATAGGTAGGGAGCACCACCATATCCCCTATTCTTTGGACTGACTTTGTGAACTTCATCTCTTCTGTTGCCCCTGGTCTCTTCAGTGGCTGCATGCTGCTGCAGAGAGTTGGGGATACTGAGAACCTGGGGTCACTGATACTGGTTTATTTGTGGGGATGAAGTGGGGAAGGGGAGGATCAGGAGTAGGACAGAGAGACACCCTGGGTTAAAGTGGAACCTGGAGAGGGGTAAACCATGCCTGGTTCCCATCCCGAGAGATCATGAAATTCCATTGGAGAGGGTACCCATAAGGTTCATATGTGCGACTGCTCCTCTTTGAACAATTCTTTGTAATACCAGGTCCATTAGGAATAAGGCTACAATAGTGGTGGATTTTATCACAGATTCTCAGCAGGTCTGGTGTGTATTATCGAGACCTGGGTGGGAGTCAACTCTGGTCCTGTGCTGGAGGCATCTATCCCATCTTGGTATTTTGAGGTGCATTGTCTGAGACAGGAGTGGATGGGGATGGATATCTGTTTTGCATCTGGTTTGAGACTTGAGACATAGCTGGTGGTAATAGCCAGGTCTTTTGAATGGTGATGCAGGTGTGGGGGGCAGGATCCTTCTCGAATACCGGCCTCCAGGGTGGAAATCTGGATCCCTGCAGGAATTTGGGAAGTTCATTCCTGGCATGACACTGGAACACACTAGGTGGTTGGTGTTGGGTGATTTCAGTGTTATGGTTGACGATGTTTCCCTTGTGCCTGGACAGCAATTCCTTCAGCAGATATCTATGCTGGGTTCATGCAGTTACCTCTGCAACCCATCAGTTTGGCCACACCTTGGACTTGGCATTCTTATAGAACTCGATGTATTTGTAAGCCCCTCCCCCCCCGGCATCCATGGGTATGATATGGTACTTTTCCATGGGAAGGGGACACTCACAGCAGCAGAAACCAAAAAGTTGTTCCTTGCTGGGATGGCTGGCATTAACAGGGTCCATGGCAGGGGGATGCCATCTTCTGGTGCTGTGCTGGAAGGGAGTTCATGTTAGCAGGCATAAACAGTCCCATAAAAATAATTGAAGTCCACACAAACATAAGATTAACAGGGGGATCCCATTTAATGAACAGTTTCATTGCACCATACGAACTATTTACACTGTACATCAGGACCGCGGGAGTCCTTACAGGGAGGTTAGTGGTTGCATTTTGTGGCCAAAATGGCCCCACTAATCTTGGGTGGCTTTCTTTTGGGCTGACCTGGCCACTAATGAAGCCAGCAGCACTTCCATAGGGTCAAATCTAGCCCTAAAATGGCAGCAGGCTATCTTTCTCTCTCTTACATTCTCAGCTCCCAGAAATCTCTCTCTCTCCCTTCCTCCCTCCCTCCCCTCTCTCTCTCTCTCTCTCCCCCTCTCTCCTCTCCACACTGGGCTGAAACTGCTCTTCACATTCCAACCACTGGATCTCTACAAAGGCTGGCCCAAGTGAGAGACACTACCCTGGCACACAGGCAGACATCCCACAGACCTGCACCCTCTGGGAGGCATGCTGGACTCCAGGTATTTGCCTCAAGCCCAGGCTTCCACGAAACTCCCTGGCTGAACTGGCTGTTCCTACACAGGAACTGGATCCCAGCTTGGATGCATGGGAATGGCTGTAATCCATGTCTCTCTCAGTGCCCCAGCTGCCACAACCGGGTTGGCATATCTGCTCCAGGACTAAGACTCTCATTCTCTCTTGCAAATTCCAGTTCTCCCAATGGGTCTCTCTCTCTCTCTCTCTCTCTCTCTCTCTCTTTCATCCCAGAAAGGTGGAGCACACACAGGAGCCATACTGCATATGTACTCTGAGCCTCCCAACATCGACTCCACCGGGGTGGCTTCTTAATTGTGGGCCCCAAACCTAACATTTTCCCAATTTTATGCACACATCCGGGGGGGGGGGGGATGTTACATCTTTAATGTTGGGGTTGCCAGTTTGATTCTGTTTTTGAAAGCAGCACATTAGGGAGAGTAATTGAGTACAGCCAGCAAAAGCTCCCCCTCCCTCATATTTCTCTTAGCACCTAACTGGGACAGCTACATGGGAGGGACCTTTGACCTGTGAAAGCAGAGTCCGGTTTTCCCCAGATCCATTTTGATTTTAATTTTAAAAGTAGTGCATTAGGGAGAGTAGCGGGCTAGAGCTGCTAAAGCTCCCAGTGGTAGTGACCTGTGACCTTAGGTTTTCCCCAGACTGACTTCAAGCCTCTCTCTGCTAAAGGCCCTCTGTGTTAGGGACTGCAGTGAAAAGGACATCAGGAGAGTCTGCCAAGGAGAGTCAGACAGAAGAGAGAGCCAGCAGCCAGGAACTCCGCACACTGCATCACAGGTAGAACTGTTCAAAAAAGGTAACTGTATTGTTTGTTGTGCGTGCTACAACTAGGTCTTAGTTGTGTAACCCCTAGGTGGCACTGTCCCAAGGGATACTACCCCTGCCTGCGTGACTAAGTGCAGGTTGAAGGGCCTGAGTTCTGTGAATGGGTGTCTCCACCCCAAGGGTTGGTTTAAGGGTAGCGTAGCTGCTCTGGGTACAGCCCTCTGAAACACTGATACCCCCCTCTAACCCCTCTAGTGGCCTATACTGGTCAGCAATTAGACAATTACAATGAACACCAGAATGCAATGGTAGTCCCACACTTGGCACACTTACCACCAGGGCTAGATCAGCTGCACTGGCCCTGGAGACCCCCTGCAAAACAAGACCTGCAATGGAGAAAGGCTATAGCAACACAGTATCCCCACCACAAAGGTACACAATAGCCAGTGTAAATGCTAAAAGATTTAAATCTGATTTATTGGGGGATGTGAACAAGGGAGGTGCAGAAATCTGGTGCTTGATTCTGGATCTGATTTGAACAGGCTAAGCATGCATGCCTCTAAGAGTCCCTCTAACACAGTCACACACACTCTAGATACCCAGTTGGTCTGCAGGCTAGCCAGAAGCATTGCCCAGGGTAGGCCGGCATTGCAGCTGTTGTTGGGGCCCTTAGGAAGGAAAAATTCACAACATGCACTTTAACCCACAATTTGTATTCCAGAGCCAGATGGCTCAGTTCGTAATGACTGGCCAAAATAATTAAATCAGATGACACACTTTGCTTTGAGCTCTGTTGCAGGGACTTACCCTGATGTTTACTCACGCTACCCAGACCAGGAGGCAGGATGGACAAAATGAAGACCTCGGGATGATTGACTGCTGTGCCAGGAGAAGCAGGGCCCACACGATGCACTGTGGTGGTTGATCCTGTTTGATGGTGTTGAGCAGGGAACCGAATCCCCAGGCGGGTCTCTCGTCAGATGTAACTCTATGGCGTGAGTGGCAATCTTGACTGAGATGGTGAGGCCCAGACCAGGTGAACAGTTTGGATATAGTCCAGTAAAGTGCTGGATACAGTGTCCAGCTAGCGTGACACATTCAAGCAATGTGGGGAACCAAATCGCAACACACACTGCACATTCTGCACAATTATAGTAAAGGATAGGCAAATATCACAGTTCGGATGACAGTACGGTTGCAAACAGCAGTGTCTCTGTGCAGACTGTATGCTCTGCGGTTGTCTCAAGTCCTGACAGGCCGATCGCACTGAGGCAAATCTTCGGTCCACACCAGGCGAGTTTCACTTTGTCACAATTCAGGATTCCGGACACAATCACATAAATCTGGATAAAGTCTGAGATATTACTGCAGACTTCTTCACTCGAGAAGATGGTAGCAGGCAGGCCAGACACAGCCTTCCCGCCGATTCCCCTGTGCTACTACGCAGGAGCAGCTACTCGAATTACTTGAGCTGTTCACTCTCTCAGCTCTAACTATATGCTGACTCACTGCTGCAGGCAGCTCTGGGACTTCCCAGTGATCCAAAAGGTTCGGTTGGTTGATCTGTCTGTCACAGCAAGGGCTCCCCATCCAGGTCCATTTAGATGCCAAACAGTAAAAACTACAATTCCTACAGAAATTCACTCCCACAAGACCCCTGGGGACAGTCTCCATTTTAAGGTCCTCAAAGGTACTGATTGGTCCAAACTGGCAGTCCAGAACCAAGATGGTGGCACTTAGCAGAAAAGTACATGCTGCAAAGGAAAGCAGGTTAGACAAACTGCAATATTATTATTGCTAAAGCAGATAATCAGCAAACACTCACAGTTTCTAGTAGGGCTTCCTCTACGCAATTAGCGATGGCAGAATGAAGTGGCTGTATTGCAGCCCAGGAGAGACTTGAGCCTGAAACCACTTGGCCCCCACCCAGATTAATTATAAACCACGAAAATGACACCTCTTAAAGAGACAGGCACGGAGGCTAACAAGGCACTCACATGCAAGCACTATTTAACTGTTAGACACAGACACCAGCCTAGCAGTGGGCATTTAGGCAAGCCCAGGAAGATAATTTAGGAACCCCCATTTGTAGAGGGTTACAGCTGCTACCTATCTAGGTGAGCACTGCTGAGTAAGGGAGTAGGTTGTTTCTGCTACAGTTGTACTTATTGTTATATACAGTAGGTATAATTTGCTATACATTTTTTATGTTATACTTAAGTCTTACAGCTACACCCTATCTGGGTGAGCTCCATGAGGCAGTTTTTTTCCCCTGTTTTCTGTGCTATACTGTAACTGAAATTTACAGGTACACCCTATCTGGGTGAGTACTATGAGGTAGTTTTTTCCCCTGTTTTCTGTGCTATGCTGTAGCTGAAATTTACAGGTACACCCTATCTGGGTGAGCACTATGAGGTAGTTTTTTCCCCTGTTTTCTGTGCTATACTGTAGCTGAAATTTACAGGTACACCTTATCTGGGTGAGCAGCACTATGAGTTAATTTAGTCATCAGTTTAGTACTATAGCTGCTGAGCTTGCTGACTTCTGTTTAATATCATAGGCCAGGTGAATACCACACATTGTAAACTGTGAATCTGTTGCTGGAAATCCACATCAGCTAGGTTTAGCCTAATCCATAGGCCTGTATAGGGATGGGGTTCAGAAGGGAGGCAGTCAGTTGTGGTGACTCTGGGTAACTCTTCTTTTGGGATATGCTCTGGAGGAGGGGGCACAGTCCCATCTGCAGGATCATGGCAGAGTTCCAGGCTCAGCTGGTGGCAGCAGGAGTAGAACTTTCTCAGCAGTGTCATCAGCTCAACTGGAGCCCACCACCAACATCCCAACCCCCCCAGAGACCCACTGGTCCAGGGGTGGAGACTGGTGGAGGGGGAGGGGTAGCCATAAGGAGATTGTCCAGCCCAGCACCATCCAGATAATGTACTGCTTCCCACCCCAAGAGGAGGCTCTGGCACCTGTCTGGGGGGGGAGTGTCTCAGAATCAGTCGATGGGTGAAGTCAGGACAGTGTGATGGCACCCAAGGGGAGCAAGTCTACCAGGAGGGTCTTAGTGATGGGAGACTCAATAATTAGGGGTGTAGAGAGGGTGATGTAGGGAGGATTGGATGGGATGGGGATAGTCCAGTGCCTTACTGGTGTATTGGCTATCTAGGAGTTAGACAGGATTGGAAGGATGGCCGAGAGAGAGCAGTGGGAGCTGGGGGTGCTGGTACACCTGGCTATCAATGATCTGATGAACCACTCAGTGGAGATGAAGAAGTGGAACATATGTTGAGTGGGGGACAGATAGGCAGCACAGTCAGTCTCCCTGGCCTTATCTGAAGTCCTCCCTGGTGAGGTGGGGGAGCAGAGCAGGATAGGATAAGGACTGATGTAATAGAGGAGTTTAATGGATGGCTTAAGAGGTGATGTCAGGAGAAGGGTACTTGTAGGGGATTGGTGGGACTTCTGGGACAGGAGAATCATCAAGGGTGACAGACTTTACCTGACAAATGAGGGGTTATGCGCAAGTTTGACATCTATATCAGATGTTTAAATGGACTGCGGTTGAGACTGGGACTAGGGGAACCATGGTGACAGGTGAGAAGAACGGGGATCATAACTTGTACACCCCCATATTTGGGGCTTGTAACAGCACAGCGGGTACAAAGAGCTTTGTGGCCCTAACTGAACTAGGTGAAGGGACATTAGAGGGGGAATGCAAAGTGTGCAAACATCAAGAAAAATAAGAGGATGAGAGGACAAGAAAAGCACAAGGATAGTAGCAAAGTAGTATCAGGGGTCAGATGGGAGAGGGCCCTGCCTTAATATCAGGAGCCTGGGTAACAAAATCATTGAGCTCCAGGCACCACAGAAAATTGGGCTCTGGAAAATAACAACTGGGACCTGACTGTCCCTGGGTTCAGGAGGGACAGGGCAGCAGGAGTAACCCTTTTTGTCAAGGATAGCACTGAAGTCACAACAGGATAGTAATGGGGAGACAGAGTCACTCTGGGTGCAACTCACGGCAACCTCAGTCAAGAAACTGTGCTTGGGGGTAATCTATAGACCTCTGGGGCAAGGGGAAAAGAGGGACAGAGAGCTCAAGGAAAAACTTTAAAGAGGTGTGGCAAAGGGGGAAGTGCTGGTGGTGGTGGTGGGGGGTGATCTGAACCTCCCAGACATCGATTGGGATGTTCCAGTGGCCAGGAGTGCCAGATGTCAGGCCTTGCTAGTGTAGCTAGTTAACAAACCCACCAGGCAGATTGCAGTTCTTGAGGTGGGTGGTCTGCAACTCAGAGGTGGTAGGAGCTGTGAGAATAGGGCAGCCACTGGGGAACAGTGACTATAACTCCATTTACTTTGAACTGGCCCTTGGGTCCAGAAAACCCTATTCAAGAGCTGCAGTCCTTGGTTTTAGAAGGGCTGACTTCAGCAACCTGAGAGAGCTGGTCAGGGAAAAGTTGGTCAGGATGGACAAAACAGAGGGGTGGAAAAAAGATGGGGCAATAAAGAGAGCCATTCTCGAGATATGCATGAGAACAGTAACTAAAAAGAACAGTTTCAAGAGACAGTTATGGTTCTTGGCAAGAGTCAGGGAAGCAGTAATGGCCAAGAAAAAGACCTTCTACCAGTATAAAGAAGAACAGGGTTAGGAAGAATGGGAGAAAACTTACTGAAAAATAGGGAAGCAAAGAGAGAGGTTAGGGAAGCAAAAGCAGATGCAGGGCTGCATATTGCACGGGAGGTCAAAAGCGGAGACAAACAGTTCTTCCAATACATTAGGGAAAAATTAAGACAGGAGGGGGCTATGGGGGGTAGGTTGAAAGAGGAGGACAAGTAAATGGCTGTTGTCCTTAATAATTACTTTTGCTCAAGTTTAACTAAAGAGGACAGTAAGCCCTTGCCAGAGATGATATCAAAGCCACCATTAAGTGGGTCCCGAAGATAAGGTAGCATCATTAGTTGCCTGGTGAAGATACCTCACTTCTCATACAAGAGGAAGAAGAAGGAGGCAAGGTCCCCCTTGTAATATGACGGGAAGCCCAGGAGTAGGACACCAATAGTGAGCATCTCGCAAGGTAAAAACAGCTGGTGGCATCTTCTAAAATTTGATTCATTCAAAACAAGATTTAAATAGCTCCATTCGCTTTTCACGTCCTTTAGTAAAAAATTTGAGGAAGCTGATTGGCTTAGAGGTATTTGAAGCCGTGATTGCATTTAAACACGCATGGGACCGGCTCTTCATTATAAACAAAAACAGCAAAATATACGGGATAGGGTTGGGTTTAAGGGCAGACTAGATGGGTCACTCGGTCCCCTTCTACCATCAAATTCTTATGTTCTTATAGCTCACTACATACTCACGGTTTCAAAAAGCCTCTGGCCACCAGCCTCCTAACCTACAGAAAATCTATCCACCAGCAATGATCGCCACGTTCCTCAGTCCGCTACACAGAACACCACCACAAACAGCCGCTGCAGTCTGGAGCAATTCAGAGCTTGAGACACAGAAATTGCTCAGAAATATGCCATGCTTATACAAATAAACTGCCACTGACTGCGACACACATAAAAGCACCAGCTCTCACACAACAGTGGCGCAACACTGCCACGCCAACCAAAAGCCACTAACAGCTTAGAATATCCGACGGGAGTGGAGGCTTGAGTATCTCTTGACATAAAAAAAGAAGTAGCCCAAAACCAGCCACAATATGTGTATTTTTTTTTTCTTCAACAGTTCTACTGACTGGCCCTCCAGTACATTTGTCGATTGCCACCACAAAAGTGAAAGTTTCCATCTCAATTCTTCTTCCCCTACAGGTCGTGTTATTCACAGATTGTTTTGAAAATAAAAAAATATATATAAATCCCACACAAATGGTCACCAAGTCCCAGAATAGGAAGTGGGACCGGGTCAAACACAAGGAGAATACAGTATGCTTCCTGGAGCAGAACTGTGAGAGTGAGACACAGTTCATAGCTGCACCTCCTCCATGAACTCCGCTCACCACCATGCCATTTGCTGCCCAAAGCCCTCCAGGAACTATTTTCTCAAAAGATACTCTTCTAGCATCCCAAAACAGACATATTCAAGTAATTTTCAAAAGACATAAATTTTTTTTTTCACTGCTAAAACTTTTAATCCAATTCATAATAGCAATAATGCTTTCCAGGGTGTGTTATATCATGGGGTATTGTCATTTCTCGGGTGTCGGACACACTTGACCTGCAGCCTCGTGCCCAACCACCCGAGGCGTGATGATATCCCATGATATACCACACACTGTCGTGCATTTATTGCTTCATTATGTAAGAGTAAAGATATTTATAATTGTTCTCAGATTTATTTTGATTGTATTTACAACTTGTTGTAATCACGAAATTCTCTATTTTACTACCTTTTGTCAAGTCTGCCTACCCCCTATAAGGGAATTTTTGTATGTACATGGTCAAGATTAATGTCTGTAATGTTGTGTGCTGTGCTTACGATGTGGAACTGTTGTAAAAAAGTTCATACTCAAAGGTTGTTTCCGAAGAATTACAAATAAATAAATACATTTATGTTTATATTATTTTAGCCATTTACCCTGATGAAGAGATCAGCAAAGTCTTGAAATGTTGGTTTTTGAATTAACTTTTATTAATACTGGCAAGAAAAATAAAGAGCTTCTGGAAGGCACATAATGGTCAATTTTTTTCACTTTTCTGTAGCCAGTATTTACAAACAAAAGGGTCCAGAAAGGGCAGGCAGGCCATAAGATAGATAAGGCCATGGGCCAAGATGGGTTACATCTAAGGTTACTCAGGGAGCTGGCAGCAATACTGGCTGAATCTTTACTAGGTCTACTCAACAGCTCACTAACAGGTGTAGTTATGAAGGATTGCAGGGTGGCAGATATAGTTCTGCTCCATGACGAGGGGACAAGAAACAGCCCGGGAACTACAGACCTTCCAATCCTACCTCTACTGTAGGGAAGCTGATGTAGTCACTGGTCAAAGAGGACTTCATGGACATGGTCTCCAGGATAGTCAACAGCACAAATTCATGGTAGGGAGGTTTTGTCAGACTAACCTGGTAGTTTTTGTTGACTGGGTGACAAAGGAATTGGACAAGAGCCATGCTGTGGATTTGCTGTACTTCAGCTTCAGCAAGGCTTTCATCTCAGTGCCTCACAGAAGCTTGCTGAAGGTGAGCGTCGGCATGATGGCAGCTTAACCTGAATGCTCCATCCCTTACCAAGGGAAATTTCGTAGTCTCTAGATGTGATCTGACCGTAGTTTACGGTCCCTGCTATGGGACCCGACTAGCCTATCCCCTTCCGACTGCCACTAAATGTAATTTTGCCTCCCGCTTTCCTGCAATGGCTGATTCGTCCAGAAGGAATCACCGCAACCAATAGTAGCCCTGGGCTGCATAGGCCGCCACGGTGGATTCCTGTATATCTAGTTCAGGAGCAGTTGCATTGGGCCTACCTCTAATCCTGCATCGGGGACCTACAGCTTCTGTGATTTCTCGCTAAAGCCTGCATTGCATTTTCCTCCCCTGGGCATGGTGACTTCGGGCTCCTCACAGCCTTCCATATATCTCCTCACCGTTAGTGTTTTTACACTTTAGAAGTTCTATATCTTGTTATCTTGTTATTGTTTTTGATACTTCGGCATTATTTGCTGTATGGTGTTTAACATTGTTTCTTTTTTCACCTAGTATACATCTTATTGCTGCAGTTTGTACTTTTTGCATCACAGGACTTCATACTACAACACATTCTAAGGTCCCCGGTTGGTGACGGCAGTGGTTTATCCCAACCCTTTCTCCCTGTGGCTCAGGTAACCCACTACTTGCCCTTGACTGCGGACCCAGAGGTGAGTGGAATCATATCTCTCAGCTGCCTTAAACATGTCGAGATCTACACATAATGAAATGAGGTGGATCTCTTGCAATGTTAAGGGCCTGGACCATCCAGTAAAGTGAACGAAGGTGTTGCAGCACATTCAGGTCTTAAAGGCTGACATAGCACTTATTCAGGAGACTCACCTCACTGCCAGAATGGTGGTGTGGCTTAAAAAGATGTGGGTGGGCAGGTAACGTCTAGCCCTATGACCACTAAATCGAAGGTGTAGCCATATTAGTACACAAAGCCAGCCCCTGGGTGGAGGAAGCAGTTAAATCCGACATGCATGGTCGCTGGGTGGTGGGTCATTTTTCCGATCCCGAAAGGTAAAGCTGTAGTCGCCAATATTTAGGGGCCCAACTCAGACTCAGATGACTTCCTGGCTGGAATTAGTCAAGCTCTCACCCTTCTCACTAAGGACCACCCTACCCTCCCAATTATACTGGGGGGGATTTCAACTTGGTTTCCAGTATTTTTCTGGATAAATCCAGTCCCACTCGTAAACTCACCCAAAGGCGAGGGCGTCCTTACAAGAGCTCTCTGAAGAATGGGGTCTTATTGATCCCTGAAGAAGAGACAACTCCACCGGCAGAGACTACACTTTCTCCTCACCGGTACTCAACATGTACAGTCGCATTGATTACTGGTTAGCTAACATGGAGGCTGCCCGAGGTATCAACGGCACTAGGGTGGATAATATTCTGATCTCCAACCACGCTCCAGTCATGCTAAATTACCTTCCTGTTGGACCGGGTTCAGTGAGTACCAGCTGGAGGTGTAACCCCCTGTTACTACAGGACAGGGAATTCAAAAGGCTGTTAAGGAGGAGGCTAAGGCCTACTTTTTAAACAATGCCAGTGGTGAGGTGAGTGCCTGAACTGTCTGGGAAGCATTCAAAGCAGTACTCCGGGGCCTGATAATCTCTTACTCTGCTGCTAAGAACAAAAGCTCGCAAACAGGAACTAGGATGCTTGCAGGCGGAGCTAACTGTCTTGGAGGCTAAGTTCAAGGCATCCCCTGTGGCGCACACAGATTACACCCTGGTAGCCTCCATCACCAGGATTAAATATCGAATTAATTGTCTCTTACAGCACAATGCCAAGTTGCAGCTCCTTAGAACTAAGCACAAATATTGGGAGGGGGGCAATAAGGGGGGGAAATTGCTGGCTTATTAGCTTCGGAAGCAACAGGCTGCTTCTCATATTCATGCACTGAAGGATGCTTCTCGATCAGTGGTCTTGGCCCCAAGGGTGTGAACAGAGTAATGAGTCATTTTTACCATGCTCTTTACCAATCTAAAGCCTCCTTGGATGTCAAGAACTTGTCTAGAGAGCTTCGGACATTCTGTGTGTCCACCGATATCCCTCAACTGCCTGCAGAATCAGTGGAGGCACTGGATAAGCCATTCACCAGTGAGGAGCTACGCTGTGCCCTATCGCAGCTAGCCAAAGGCAAAGCCCCAGGACCTGATGGTATGACTGTGGAGCTGTACCAGCTTTTAAGTGAAGAAATCTCTCCCCCATTACTTCTGGCTCTGCAGGAGGCTCATGCCAAAGGCTTTCTCCCTCCTACAATGAGAGAGGCTTTGGTTACTCTTCTACGGAAAAAGTCTACGGATGCCCTAGACTGTGCCAATTTCCACCCTATTTTGCTCTTATCAGTTGATGCCAAAATTGTGGCAAAAAATCCTGGCCAATAGAATGGTAGGCATTCTGCCATCTATTATCCATCCCTCCCAGGCAGGGTTCACCAAAAGGAAATCTGGTGCAGATAACCTTAGATTGGTGCTGAATCTCAAGTGGCTAGCACTGCAGTCCTCCGAGGGGATGGCTGCCCTGGCGGTTGACTTTTCCAAAGCCTTCTACTCCATAGAATGGAGTTACTTACATGAAGTCCTGAAGCTCTATGGTTTTGGCTCCTACTTTCATGGGTGGGTCTCCACACAGTATAGCTTGCCCTCAGCAAGAGTATTAACCAACAAAGTTATCTCCTACCCCTTTCCAGCCTCATAGAGGCACCCGACTGGGATGCCCTCTCTCTCTCTCTCTCCCCTGCTCTTTCTAGTGGCTCTGGTCCCACTGGCCAGGAAGCTTATAAGTTCTAAGGACATCTCCGACATTAAGGTGGGGAGTCTCTCATATCTTGTTAATGCATATGCAGATGATCTCCTGCTCACTATATCTCACCCAAAACACTCTCTGCCTCGGGCACTTGCCATTCTGCAAGAATTTGCTAATCTGTCTCGTCTTAAAGTTAACCAAAAGAAAACTATTCTAGCCCCCCTAAACCTGGCATGCTCTAGGGACTGCCTGAAGGGCACTGACATCACCTGGGCCCCTCGGAGTTTCTCGTACCTCGGGGTGGCTATAACCACCAGGTGGCAAGAGTTGGAGAATGCCAAATTTTCCCTTCTTCTTACCTCCCTGGTGGCAGAAGTGGACTGGTGGCTCAAACTCAGTCTATCACTATGAAATAAGGTTGAGGCAATGAGCATGTTTATTCTTCCCAGAATTGTCTATCTTTTTAATAACCTGCCCATTCGATTATCTCCCAAGTTATTTCAGTCTCTGGATAAACTTATCTCTCTCCTTCTCTGGGATGGTAAAACCCCACAATGGGGAAGGCTTAAGCTCCGGGCCCACTAGTGTAAAGGGGGTCTGGGACTACCATGGCTACAAGGATATCAGCTGGCATACCTAGCTGCTCAGGCGACCAAATGGTTTGCTCCCTCCCTATCGTCCCCTCCTTTGTGGGTCAGCTTAGAACAGCACCTAGCTCAGGATAATCCTTTGTGGTCTTTGCTCTCCCTTGCCCCTCCATCGACTTCTCGCACTACCCCATTTATACTAGAGACTGGGTGAGCCTGGAGAAAGTGCATGGCCACCTCTCATACACAGAGCACTGCATGGCATCCTCCAATGGACTGCATCCCCCCTTTGGCACAATAAGCACATCTCTATCGACAAACAACCCCTTTACTGGCCCAACTGGGCCAGCAGAGGCATCCGGATCCTCCGGGATCTTTACATGCCGAATGCCAAAGAGTTGATCTCTTTTGATCAACTAAAGGCCCATTTTCATATTTCTGCCCGGGACTTTTAGAGATATTTGCAAATTTGAAGTGCGATCATGTCCTACCAAACTCAGATAGTCACGGACCCTAAGTGGCTCTGGTTGGACGCCCTGCATAAGCAAGATTCACAGCATGGTTTAGCTGTAAGATTCTATAGAACCATGTGGATGCGCAATCTGACCCCACTGAGACCTGTAGACAGAAATGGGAGGTAGAGCTTCAAGACACACTCTCCTATGACAAATGGAGCTGGTGTATTAAGGCAGCACATACTGCCTATAAAGATGCCAGGAGCCAGAGTATCCAGTTTAAGATACTCCTTAGATGGTACAGGACTCCCGCTGCTCTCCACTCCATGGGACTACTCAGTCATTCTTACTGTTGGAGGTGCCATCAGACCCCCGCCCACTTGCTCCACATACTCTGGCAATGCCCAGTGATTAACCCCCTTCTGGTCCGCAATAATTGAAGACTGTGCTAAAGTAGTATGCCACCCTATCAGCCACTCAAATGGGATGTTACTCATTGGCAATTCTTCGTCCTTGGATACACTTCTGCCTCCTTTTCAGGGCTGGGTACTGGTGACTGTGCTTGAGGCCAAGCGGGCTATCTTGATGTGCTGGAGACAACCCCAACCTCCATCTGTCTCAACATGGCACTTGGCGTTCGCTCAGGCAGCGATCCTTGAGAGACTATCTTACTCCAACCTGGGCCAACTATCCAGATATCAAAAGAAATGGGGCGCCAACTACACTCACACTTGTGCATTGCCCCCCCCCCGCCGTCCAACCCTCCGATCTGAAGGGACTGCCCCACGTCTAGTAGCCAAGCCACTCACCTCCCCAGGCTGCTGGAAGTATTAGTAGCAGATTTGAGCAGATGAGCATGATCTTTTTCCCTCCTGCTGAAGGAGTGTTTTAGCTATTGATGGCAAATTATCAGACTTGTTACTGTTTCTTTTACTTACACGTCAGCATACCACACTCCCATCCTTTGTCTTTTTCTGCTATGGTGTAATAGATATTTTACTGTATATGACTCACTACTTACAGCTTTGCTGATATGTAATAAACCTGTGATGCTCTGCAAAATGGAATAGCAATAAAATATTATATGTTAAAAAAAAAGAAGCTTGCTGAGGAAGATGGAGTATCTGGGTGCAGCTAAGGTCATAGTAAACTGAATAGGTAACTGGCTAATGAGGAGGCAGCAGAGGGTTTTGATCAATGGGGTCAAATCAGAAAAGAGAGAGAGGTCTCGACCGGGGTACCACAGGGATCTGTCCTGGGTCCGGACTTCTTCAATATGTTTATCAGTGACACTGACGAGGGAATCCAGGGCAGGTTGCATCTCTTTGCAGATGACACTAAGCTCTGTGGGAGGGTGGACAGTGACGAGGGAATCAGGGAAATACAGACTGACTTACAAAAGCTAGAGGGATGGCCTAAGATTTGGCAGTTACAATTCAATGCCAGAAAGTGAAAGATAATGTACCTGGGGATCAAGAACCCCAGGACAGAGTACTAGATTGGGGGGGTGAAACTTAGCACTATGGCCGAGGAATAGGACTTTGGAATTATCATCAGTGACTCCCTCAAACAATCGAGTCAGTACAACAAGGCATATAGTAAAGTGAGTAGGTTGCTGGGATGTAGCGGGAGGAGTATTGACAGCAGAAAGAAAGAGGTAATACATCCCCTATATAGATCCTTAGAGAGCCCCACCTGGAGTATTGTGCTCAGTTCTGGAGTCTTCACCTCAGGAAGGATAGGAATGGGCTGGAGATGGTGCAGAGCAGGGTAACAAAAAGGATTCAGGGCCAACAGGGCAAGTCCTATGAGGAGTTCCTCAAGGCACTAAAATATGTGGACTTGAAGGGAGAGGGGAGATATGATAGAAACCTTCAAGTTCCTACAAGGAATTAACAAGGTGAACCGCCGGGAACTATTTAGCTTGAATACCAGTTTGCAGTCATGGAGGACATGAGTGGAAACTGACAGGAGGGAGGTTTAGGAGGGATATGAGGAAGTATTATTTTACAGAAAGGGTGGTGGAGCCATGGAACAGTCTACCGGCCAAAGTGGTGGGTGCCAAAACATGGTGGTTTCAAGCATGGTTGGGAGAGAATGAAGGGTATAGTGGTTGCTCAGGGTGGCAGGAATTGGGACGATAATGGGGGAAGGATGGGGAGGGATAGGACTCTGGAGGGATGGTAGGTATAGTACTAAATAGGATCTCAGGCAGACTGGATGGACCGTTGGTCTTTTTGTACCATCGTTGTCTATATCTATGTGATCTCTTAGTCAGATCATCATGCCATGAGTTTTCTTATCAGGCACCCCCCCCCCACCAAAGAGCTTCCCCACATGTGGAGTTAGTTTAGTGCTGGCCTTTACATCCTCTGGAGCCCTTTAGGCTTCTATTAGCATTTAGCTGCTTAAGCCTGTTTCAAGTGTATTGAGGGAGTTGAGACTTATAATGCAGTCACTACATCAGCTATTGTCTCTATCACATAGAAACATAGAAGTTGACAGCAGAAGGAGACCGCTAGGTCCATCTAGTCTGCCCATTTATTTTAGACCTATATTGACACTCTAGTTGTCCTTTGTAATCAGGGATCCCTTGTGTCTATCCACACCAGTTCATGTATACCCTAGAGTCTCCTGCTCTAGTTACCCTGATTTAATGGGAAACTGAGATGGGTAAGACCAAAGTGTGGAGGTTAGAGAGATCTTGGAGGAGATTGGGATCGCAGGAGGATAGACTAATCCTGAAAGCTCATTCAAGGGATAATTAGGAGGCAATCACCCTGAAAAAGGCAGTTCCTGTCACGGGTGATTGCTGCAGGGAGAAACAGACTGGCTCCAGTCTTCTGCACTGTGGACAGATTGTTGCATCCAGTCTGCCTGCAGTCAAGGGGAGAGTTAACACCAGTAAGATGTGAGGAGTTTGGTCAGTTCTTCATTGATGGGGTATCTCCTATTCAATTGACTGCCTCCACAAGTGGGCTGTTAAGGACCAGCATAGCCAATTTGATGATGGGTGAAGGCCTTCAGTCAGTCTGTTGTGAGTTTCAGCTGATTCCAACTGGAAACATTTTCCATTTGATCTCAGAGCTGCATCTCACTTTCTGTTTACTGGACCCAGAACCAACCCAGCTGGTGGTGAGCAGCCAGGAGTTTCTGGGTGCAGTGATTGCCAAGATAGTCCAGTGTTCCCTTTAGGAGGGTGGTTTTCCAACCAACCACACTCAAAAGGCCAGTCAATAAGCTCCTTTTAAGAAAACATTGTTGAATTCAGACATCCTGTCCAGTTACAGGCCTGTCTTTAACCTTCTCGTCTTACAGAAGGTGATTGAGAAGTCTGTGGCGATGCAGCTTGAGGTTCATTTGGAGGGATTTTCCACCTATGAGCCTTTCCAGTCAGGATTCACGGGGCACAGAAACGGCACTTGTCATAGTACAGAATGATCTCTCAGTGAGAGATAGAGGGGAATGTTCCATCCTGGTTCTCCTTGACCCCTCTTCAACATTTGCTACTGTAGACCATGGGATTTTAGCAACTTGGCTAAGGGACTTGGTAGAACTTGGAGGCACCACATTGAGGTGCTTTGAGTTCTTCATTTCCAGTAGGGTGCAGCAGGTAGTATGAAGGAATTATTGCTCCTGCCCTGCTACCCTGAACTGTGGAGTTCCCCAAGGTTTGATCTTGTCACCTACTGTAGATTGTTTGCAGTATATATATACAGTATATATATATATATATATATATATATATATATATATATATATATATAGATATATATATATATATCTCTGGAAGAAGTCATTTAACAATATAGTCTACAGTTTCATTGTTATGCTATCGATACTTATCTATATCTGTCTTTTTTGCCCTGAGAGAAAAATACTTTTGATGTGTTGAATACATGCTTGTCTGATACCAGTAACCAGATGGCCTCCAGCTGACTTAAGCTGAATCCAGAAAAGACTGAAATTCTGCTAAGTGGATGCAAGTATCCAAAGCATGGCAGATTTGGGAGTGATGGTATCTGGACTGTCTTGGTGCTACCTCTGTCATATCCAGGGTAGGATAAAAGATCTGGGCATAATCATGGAGAGTAACCTGACATTAGAATATCAAGTGTCAGCTATAGTTCATGGTGGATGTTTCCATCTCAGGAACAGGGCCTGGATTAAGTCCTATTTCTGAGGACCTAAAGACACTGGTGCATGCCTTTGGGGCATCTAGGTTTGACTATTGTAACGCTCTGTACCTTGGGTTATCTGGAAACTTATGCATCACTTGCATCTTGTGCAGAATGCCATGGCTAGATTGGTTGCCATAGCTCCCCACTTGGAGCATATCACTCCCATTTTAACATACACAGCCCTACATGACCTGGGCCCTGGCTACCTGAAAGAGCTCCTGTGTCCATATGCTCCTGACTAGCCTCTACGTTTCTCAGAGGACGGTTTCCTTAAAGTCCCTAGGTCTCATCTCAAATGATCAGGGGACCAGCCATTCTCTGCAGATGTGCTCATTTTGTGGAATTGGCTGCTACAGGTCCTGAGGGTGGTCCCCCTCTTTGGAAACTTATGAAGGGGTTGATGGGGTCCTGTTTGGCTTTTCCTTTTTTCTGAATTGTTATAGCTACACATTGTAATATGATTTATTATATTATCTATTTGTGATGCTGTGGTTATTTATCTTGTTGTAAGTTATGAATGAAAACTGATGTGCTGTGGTATGTGTAGTTTGTTAATGAGCCGAGAGCCTGTGGAGTTGGGTGCATTACAAATAAAAACTACTGCTACTGCTACAACAGGATATACTGTGAAAAGCATAGTTACATAAGAACTTACCATAACAGTAGATTTGCAAGGGGATCTCTTGCAGCAGGCCACACTTGTGGAACTACTGCTATCAGGCACTAGGACCACTAAGAAACTGTTCTAGCTAGCAATCTATCTAGGGGCTTCCCACTCCAACGTCACCCTCTGAAATCGGCCAACCCTATAAGAGTGGATGGACCTTGGTCCCTTCCCAGTTGTCTTGCCAGAGATCAGAGCAAAGTGTCTCCTGCTGAGGAACCGAGGAGGTACCGAAGGTTCCCGCCAACATGGAAACAGAAGGGAGTCCACAGGCAACAGAAAGCTCTACCAGAGCTAGGGGGAAGGAGGGAGGGATGGCATAGCCTGCTGCAAGAGATCAACTCACAGATCTACTGTTACAGTAAGTTCCTATGTAACTGTACTATCTGATGTCAGGGGTATCTCATGCAGCAGGCCACACCTATAGAATGAGTCCGAAACAATTCTGACATCAGAATAGCCAGTCTTGTTGGTTGGAACCAAGAGCATGAGGAAGTAGGCCCCGTAGAACAGCTAGGCTGAAATTGGCCCTGTATCTAGAGAGCAATGTCCAGACTGTACTGCTTGATAAAGGTGTGGACAGAACTCCAAGTAGCCGCTGCAGAAATCTCTGCAGTTGAGGCGTTTCTGAAACAGGCAGCTGAAGCCACCATACCCCTGGTGGAATGGCCCTTGTCATATCCAGGAAGTTCCTTGCCATACTTTCTGTAAAAGAATGTAATGCAGTAGGCCAACCATTTGGACAAACACTGTAAGTGTAAGCCCCCCCCATCGGGAGGGCTTACTAGCCTGTGTTTGTTTTTCCCCCCTCCCCACTCCCCCTATGGTGCTGTTTAGTCTGGGAATGCCCCTCGGCCTTGTGACCCATACTGCCACCAGGGGAAGCAGCAAGGAAGGTATTTAAGGCCCAGGTTTTGCCCGGGAAAGAGAAGAGAGCATGAGTCGTCTGTGGGTGTAGGGACAATGTCCCGAGGGGAGGCCCCCTTCAGCCTAGTAGGTCGGCAGGCAGCAGCGTCACTGTGATGTGGGGTATGGTGCTCCAAGGGAGGGTGTGTAAAAAGTAGCAGTGGTCGAGTGGGTCTGGGAGGGATTTTCCCCCTGTTTGAGTTTAGAACATCTGCGGAGGGCAAGAAGTGCAGGAGGCAGTAGGCGCAAGAACTAAGTGCCAGCAGCAATCTTTCTGAGGAGTAGGGGTCCCAGTACCCCATTCAAGGTTAAGGGGTAACCAGGCAGTGGGGTTGCTGCAGTGGTGGCAGCTCTGGGATGTTCACCCACATGGCACACTGCCTGGGAGAAAAAAGTACAGATGGTTGGGAGAGTTTGGGCCTGGGATTCACCGTAGGGCCTGCCATGCCCGTGTCTGGGGCAGGCCCTGGGACCTACTGTGCCCGTGTCTGCGGTAGGTCCATCAGACCCATTAAGGGCCAGGGTTTTCCTGTGGGAACAGCAATTTGAGGAAGAAAAGGTGTCACAGTTGTTACACTTGCAGCCTGGTGCTGGTGTGGAGGAGCCCCAATGTAAAGTGCACCATTTGGCTCAGGAAAATGTTTTGGGAAGTCCATTTGGGAGCAGTTGCAGAGGCTTAGGCTACTAATTCACCCCAAGGTCTTTATGGCTCGGCTGGCGCTGGAGGAGTAAGGCACTCCCCAGCAGGAGGTCTAATGGAAGTGGAGATGTAATCAAGGGAATTGCGATGTGCAAAAGGGTTTTTGTGGAAGAAGCTGTCAGATTTTAAGGAGCCAGTTTGGTTTAATTGTTCTTAGACCAGTGTGAACAAAGTCTTGCTGCATGCTGGTTGAAAAAGAAAAGTATAATACCTGAACCTACTATTTGTACTGTTGCACTCCCAGCCCCATGGAGCTGCTCCAGTTAAATTATGCTTTATTGAAATGGTCTGGGTCTAATCATTTTCAGGCCTAGAATAAAGTTCTTGATTTGCAGAAATCATGGTGCTGGTGTTTATTCTCAATCTAGTGAAGTGGATGTCAATGAATTCTGTTTTAAATTCCTTCACTTGTCGCTTTGCCTTCTGAGATAAGAACAGTTCTGAACCCCCCAGCTCGGGGGATCATAACAGTTGGCGCTATCCAAATTTGGTGATGTTGCTGTTGCCACTGCCACTGGAGTTGGAAGATTTGGCTGGGGAAGAGGTAGGCCATGTCCAGTTTGAAGACATCATAAAGTAGGCCACCTCTTTTCTGTATGTTTGAGCAGAGGGAAGTGTCATGGAGTGTTTCTGATCTGTGGCCCTCTTCTCTCCACACAACATCTGGTACCTTTAGACATAGAGGGAAGGGGGGTTACAGATTGTGGGGGCTCATCCGGGATCTATTTCTTCGCACCCCAGCATCTGGTGGCACTGCTACTGAGGGGGCTGGGCTGGCCTAGGCCTGTGTCCATGTGGTGCAATTATGGCAGGTTGTAGGCCTGTTTGTGAGCTCCTCATAGGCCTCTCTCTCTCTCTCTCTCTCTCTCTGTCTCTCGTTGGTGCCTCTGTGGCTGGGACTGGTCATGTGATGAGAGAAAGCAACTGTGATTGGCTGGCTCGGGAAAGATGCCAAAATAGAGCTGTGCCTGAGGCTCCATTTTCTGCCTAGATACTGAGAGACTTAGAGGGATAGAGAGAGAGAGAGAGAGAGAGAGAGAGAGAATACAAGCTGTCAGCAGCAGTGCAGAAGTGTTTGAGGACTGTTTGAAGCAATTTATCTGCAGAAGGCCATGGTGGAAGGTTATACACCTAAAGAGGAGCCCCAAGCAACCGTTCCTACCTCCCTGCCCTCTTGGCTCTAGGACTTAGCAGGGAGGGGACAGGCTAAGAAAAGGTGCATAAGATGTGGATACAGAGGTGAGGGGGTTGTGAAGTTGCACATTTGTGTGCTGTGCTCCAGTGCTGTACCCGGAGGAATTTTTGAGGGGACACCCATGGGGGATCCTTGGTGTTATCCAGCCAGTATTCCGGTGGGCACAACTTCCCTGTTTTCACGTGAAAGCCTGGATCTGGGAGCTGAAGCCAAGCTGGATGTGCAAGACAGTGGTGACTTGGTGGTCGAGGTGAAAAGGGGGTCTCCGTACATGAAGACTGAGGCCATAGAAAAGACTCTTGAAGGTAGTGAGGGGGAGCACAGCCATATGCGCAGCTCCACCCTGATGGCTGTCGACTATCTCCATGGCAGAGGGAGGGGCAGGGTCTGCAGTTGGCATCAGGGACCCCCAGGGTCCAAGGGGTCTCCAGTGGGATTTCTGCCCGGTGACAGCATACCTGGTCCATCAGCAGGAGTACATATAGTGTCCACCCTGTAATAAAGGTGGGGCTTACCAGTGTGGAGGTAGTTCAGGAGGAAGTCTGGGATGAGCCTGCTCCGGTGGTTACCAGAGGACCCCCCACAAGCACTGTTATTTTTCTGACCATGCGATACAGCAAGTAATCCCTAAGCCTTTCCACAGATGAGCCATAACTTTACTAGATACCACCCTGCACCTGATGGTGCAGAGCAAAGCACTTACAGCATGGATGGACAGCCTTCTGAGGAGTGACCTGGCAAATATTGTGTATAGGAATGGTGTGCGGCTGGAGCCTGGGGCTGCTCAATGAACCAGTGTCAGGGAGTTGCCTGAGTAGTCCTAGGCTGAGCAGCGGATCAGAAGAAGAATCCATCTCGAATACCCCGCTGCTGAGTACCTATATATTTCTGAACGCCGCTGGGATGTGATTGAGGAAAAGAGGTCAGACTGGGTTTTTCGAGAAGTACTCACCAAGTTGCAGTTGAGGTCTGGAGGGACTGGTCACACCTCTCATTAACTCATTCAAAAGGCTCAGTCCATGTGTTTCTCTGGTCCCTGGGCCGGCCTTGCACTACCTAAACACTTCGCCCTGGTGCAAGACCTAGCAGGGTGCAGGGTCAAGTACTACATTATTTCTAAGAATTCCTTCAGAGATGAAACAACCAAGCCTGAACCAGACTATTATTTCCCCCGGTGCGGTGGGTCCCCTATTAACGCAAAGTGAATAAATGGAACCAAAAACCAAGCCAGGACTGTCTCACTGATTGACCTATGCAAAGGAAAAACAAATGACAGTTTCTTACTGAGTTGTATGCCTGAGTTTCTGGCATTACTGTTACTGTTCCTCTATTTGTATTATTGTACCCATGTTGCTGTTGTTCAGCTGTTCTCTTTTTGCTGTACTCTCTCGGGTCGTGCCTGAAAATAGTCATTTTATGGCTAGTGCACCTACCCGGTTAACAAAAACTAAATAAATTAATTTCTAAAAGGAAAACAAGACATATTGTGCCCAAGGAGAGTTTCTGTTCCCACCTAGGGGGACTGGCACTTAATCATTTGCCTATTCTCCCTGAGACTGTGAAGAGAACTTTGATCTGTTCAAGTGTTTAAGGAAAAAAAAAACAGTTTTGCTAATGCTTATTCCTTGGGTACGCCTGCGGTGAGGTATATACACATCTACCTAGTGTGAGTGGAAAGTGAGTGGGATAGTGTTTGGTGAGTGAATGAAAAAAATTTTCTTATATTTATTTTAAGAAAATTTGTTTGATTGCTTGTTTCCAGTTTAGCTTGTTTAAAGAGGCTACTTGGCATCTAATTTTCATTTTTAAAAAGTCTTTTAACGACAATTTACCTTAACGTTATTCTGACCATCCTTGCTCCTTAAGGTAAGGTTAGGAGGGGGCTTTAGGTTTGGGGAGTTGGCATTCCTGGTGGTCTCAGGGACTGTTCACCCACCCTCATCGGGTGGGCTTAGTAGCCTGTGTTTGTTCTCCCCCCATGGTGCTGTTAAGTCTGGGTGTGCCATCCTTGTGATCCATGCTGCCACCAGGGGGCAGCAGCTAGGAAGGCATTTAAGGCCCTGGTTTTGTCTGGGAAAGAAGAAAGAGCAGGAGTCAGCGGTGGGTGTAGGGATAGTGTCCTGAGGGGAGACCCCCTTTGGCCTAGTAGGTCAGTGGGCAACAGCGTCGGTGCAACGTGGGGTATGGTGCTCTGAGGGAGAGTGTGTAAAATGTAGCAGCGGTCGAGTGGGTCTGGGAAGGATTTTCCCCCTGTTTGAGTTTTGGACATCTACTGCAGAGAACAAGATGTGCAGGAGGCAGTAGGTGCAAGAACTAAGTGCCAGCAGCAAGCTTTCTGAGGAGTAGGGGTCCTGGTAATGGGGTACCCGGGCAGTGAGGTTTCCAAAGTGGTGGCAGAACTATAACAAGGCATCTCTGGAGGTGGCAGCTCTGCGGTGCTCACCTGTGTGGCATGCTGCCTGTGAGGAAAAGTACAGATGGCTGGGAGAGTTTTGGCCTGGGATTCGTCATAGGGCCTGCCATGCCCGTGTCTGGGGCAGGCCCTGGGACCTACCGTGCCCGTGTCTGCGGTAGGTCCATCAGACTCATTAAGGTCCAGGGTTTTCCAATGGGAACAGCAATTTGAGGAAGAAAAGGTGCCACTGTTGTTACATTTGCAGCTGGTGTGGAGGAGCCCCAATGTAAAGTGCACTGTTTGGCTCAGGGAGATGTTTTGGGAAGTCCATTTGGGCGCAGCCGCAGAGTCTTAGGCTGCTAAATCACCCTGAGGTCTTTATGGCTTGGGTGGTACCAGAGGAGTAAGGCACTCCCCCAGTAGGAGGTCTAACGGAAGTGGAGATGTAATCAAGGGAACTGCGATGTGCAAAAGGGTTTCTGTGGAAGAAGCTGTCAGATATTAAGGAGCCAGTTTGGTCTAATTTTTCTGAGACCAGTGTGAACAAAATCTTGCTGCATGCTGATTGAAAAAAAAAAGTATAATACCTGAACCTACCATTTGTACTGTTGCACTCTTAGTCCCATGGTGCTGCTCCAGTTAAATTATGCTTGATTGAAATGGTCAAGGTCTAATCATTTTCAGGCCCAGAATAAAGTTCTTGATTTGCAGAAATCATGGTGCTGGTGTTTCTTCTCGATCTAGTGAAGTGGATGTCAATGAATTCTGTTTTAAATTGCTTCATTTGTCACTTTGCCTTCTGAAATAAGAACAGTTCTACCCCCCCCTTGCCTTGGGGGATCATAGCAGTTGGCGCTATCCATCTGTTCAGTGCCTCCCTGGTCTCAGGAAGTATACCTTAGGACTGGAGGATGGTTCACATGGTACCTCTCCGTAAGAGCAGTCCCAAAGACGATCCAGGAAACTACGGGCCGGTAAGCCTCACATCCATCATGGGAAAACTGATGGAGACAATTCTGAAGAAGAGACTGGTGTCCCTTCTGGAAACCAATGGGCTGCAGGATGATAGGCAGCATGGGTTTGTCATGGACAGATCATGTTAGACTAACCTGGTGGATTACTGGGTAACTAGACAGTTGGACAAGGGCCATACAGTGGATGTCCTGTTTCTGAACTTCAGTAAGGCATTCGACTCGGTGCCGCATGGGAGGCTGGGTAGTAAGCTGGCAGGTACAAGTGCAGGGGTGAAAATGGTGGGATGGGTAGTAAACTGGTTACAGGGAAGGCAGAAGATGGTGGTAGTGGTGGGAGGGGAGCTCTCATCTCCGAGGGCAGTGACAAGCAGAGTACCGCAGGGCTCAGTGCTGGGACTGGTGTAGTTTGGGTTGTTCATATCAGACATCTCAATGGGCATCAAGAGCAAGATCAGTTTGTTTCATTGTACATTGTACGTTGTACATTTTGGGGCAAAAAAAACAAGAAGGAGCTACCAGCTGGTGGGGGGGGGGTCAGCTAGCTGTGACAGAGGAGGAGGAGAAGGATCTGGGGGTGATTATAATGGGCTCAATGAACAGCTCAGTACAATGCAGGAAGGCAGCTGCAAAGGCCAACAAAATGCTGGACTGTATTGCCAGGGGTATATCTTCAAGGAGAGGGGAGGTGATCCTGCCATTGCATAGGTCACTGGTTAGGCCACACCTGGAGTACTGCGTGCAGTACTGGCACCCATACCTGAAGAGGGACACTAAGTTACTGGAGGGGGTGCAGTGCAGGTTAACAAAGATGATCCTGGAACTAGGGGCATACCCTATGTGAGCAGGCTGAGGGGGTTGAACATGTACTCACTGGAGGAGAAGAGAGACAGGGGGATATGATTGAAACCTTCAAGTACTTGAAGGAAATAAACAAGACAGGCACTGAGGGACTATGCAAGTTAAGGGGGGGGTTAGGGACTCCCGAGGTCGTGATCCCAGATTAGAGCGGGGAAGATTCAGGAGGGAAATGAGAAGACTCTTTTTTTATGGAGAGAGTGGTGTCTGGGAGGGACGCATTGCCTGCGGAAGTGGTATCCTGTAGAACAGTGGACTGCTTCAAAAGGGGATGGACCAGGATGAGAGGGAGAGTCAAGGGAGGGGAGGAAGGGGCAGCTGCAGTATAAGGGTTGGTAGCTGCACACTCAAGCAGACTCGATAGACCATAAGGCTTTTATCTGCTGGCAAATTTGTACATTCGTATGTTCATATCTGAATTTGGTGATGTTCCTGTTGCCATTGCCACTGGGCCTGGAAGATTTGGCTGGGGAAGAGGTAGGCCATGTCCAGTTTGAAGACATCATAAGGTAGGCCACCTCTTTTCTGTATGTTTCAGCAGTGACAAGTGTTGTGGAGTATTTCTGGTCTGTGGCCCCCTTCTCTCCCCACAACATCCAGTAGCCCTAGACTTAGAGGGAAGGAGGTTATACTTAGAAACAGGTGTGCCCTCTTTCCCAGGGGTGAAAGAAACAAACAACTGTTTGGACTTCCTGCAGTCCTTAGTACGTTGTGTATAGTAACTCAAAATTCTATGCACATCTGAAGTGTGGAGCAATGTTTATCTGTTTAATTTTATTTATTTATTCAAGTCTCGGATTATAACCTTTGAGCTCAGAGCTCGATTACAGAGGTTCCACGTCAATATAAAACAATATAAGTCATATACAGAATACTAAAGATAACTTTTTACGGGCAGTAAACATGTGTACATAAAGTTGACAACGAACATCAGGGTGGTTTGGAGTAGCATTGGAAACAGCTCATTGTGTCAATTTTGTAGAGTGTTAGCAAGAGGTTAGCAGTGAACAAAAGGAGGAATTAGGGTGAGGGGAAGCAGGAACCAGGTAGTGCAGGAATCCACTGTCATGGAAGAGGGATATAAGGTAAATTGCTATAAAGAGAAGTGGTTGCCAAAAGATAGAGGGGTCAGGGTGGAGAAGCAGGGGGAGATAAATGGGGGGGGGGGGACTTAGAATGATGTAAGTGCTAGATAGGGCAGAGCAAGGCCTCAGTAACTAGTAATTGCTAGGATGTGCAGGTACATTTCATATTGCTAGAGAGATGGGTGCATAGTTTTGACTTGAAGGGGCCTATTCTATTTTCGGTAAGAATGTCGCTTGGTTAGGGAATTTAGTAGGTTTGACATACAATATCCAAAGGATCGCTGGCCTTGGGAGGTGCAGCGAAATGGTACCTTATAGGGGTTGTTCTGTGTTCTAAAGTCTGTCTAGTTGGAGCAGCAGGTGTTAGCAAGGTCTGGACCCCGGGGGGGTGTCATACCTAGGGTAGCCTTTTTGGCAAGGAAACAGCTGGTAATTTATTCTGCTGTCAGGGTCCAAACAACACAAAAGTGAGTATAAATCGCAGGTGTGGGTAAAGCGGGGAACTCCCAGGAGTAGTCTGCAGGCCTTGTTAAGTGTTAGGGCTAACCATTTTAGGGCCGTGTCGGTGGTCACACTCACCATATACAACAAGACTGTAGTCAATAACAGAGTAAACAGATCTTGTTAGGGCGCGTTTGAGAGCATTTTCTGTAAGGAAGTGCTTGTGTCAATATAATTGCCCAATCTTCCTGTTAGCAGACTTGGAGACTTTGTCAATATGGAGTGAGTATGAGGGAGCTGTCCAGTGTAACTTTTAGATATTTAAAGTTTTTGACCGTTTCAAGAATATTGTTTTATTACGAATGACTAGCTTGGCCGATTTGTTTGCATCTGCTGTGAGTTGAGGCAAACAGCAGTTTTTGGTTTTTTTTTTATAATTGAACAATAAGCACAAGTTGCTGAACCAGCTTTCTACTTGATTGAAGTCACTTTGCATACTTTGTTCCAAGGTTTTGATGTTCGAATGACTTGTGAATAATACAGCATCATCTGCAGAGAGGAGGATCTGGCCATGGCAAACTCACGGCAGGCGATGTAGGAATAGACTTTTCCCCTGGATTGGCTTGCTCTGGAAAATAGGCAGGTGAATGGATGGATTGATTCAGGGCAAACTCAAACAGAACCTTAGGAAGAAACTTAGGGTTAGTACGCAAAGACACCCTGTTTTTTATAAACTGTGGTTTATTGAACTATTGAATAGTATTTTAATATTTTATTGTTGTAATTTCTGTATTGTTGTACTGCGCTCTGATACATTGTTGAAGAGCGCTATATAAATAAAGTTTATTATTATCATTTATTATTATTATTACTACTATTTGTGGAAAACCAAATAAGGTTGCTTACACATGAGCACTTGTAGCTTGGAAATCCTTCAAGTAGAAGTAATGGCAATTAAAAACAACTCTTTCCATGACAGAAAGTGTAGCTCACAAGTTGAGGCAGGCTCAAAAGGAGCCAAAGTAAGTTTTTCCAGCACAAAATATAAGTCTCATGGAGGGACGGGATTGTAGATAGGAGGCTTCAGGTGAGGGATGTCTCTCAAAAAGTATATGATACTTCCAATTGTGCCACCGTTCGGCCATCAGTGGGCACATTGAAAGCAGAGATGGTAGATATTTGCACCTTAAGAGAGGAGTACCCCAGACCCGAGTCTGAAAGGGACAGCAGGTACTCCAAGATCTGATTCACAGGACATATGAAAAGATCCAGGTGGTGTGAAGCAGCCCATAGTGTAAAACGCTTCCACTTACTGGAATAAGTGGCTCTGTTGGAAGGCTTACTGGCCACCACCAGGACAGCCGCCACCTTAGGTGACACCCCAGACTGGGCTATGGCTATGTCCTCAGGAGCTAGGTGTGAAGGTGCAGGGACTGGAGGACCAGATGGACCAGGATGCCCCAGTTATGGGAGACCAAGCCAGTGTACAGAGGAAGAGGTAATGGAGATTCCACTGCTAGCTGTTAGAGTAAGGGGAACCAGATCTGATGAGACCAAAAGGGGGCGATGAGGGCCATTGTGGCCCATTCCATCTGTAGCTTGATTAGCACCCTCTGAAGCAGCAGGAAGGGAGAGAGGGAGGGAAGGTATACAGAAACCTCTCTTTCCAGGAGATGGACAACACGTCACCAGAAAATTCCAGGCCCTGGATCTAGCTAGCAAAACCGTGGCAGTTTTACATTGAGTGCGGATGCAAAAAGGTCCAACTCTGGATGACCCCATCTGTTGAAGAGGTCTTTGACGACAGAGATCAGGAGCTCCCACTTGTGTGTCTTTGACTTTGACCAGCTTAGATCATCTGTCAGGATGTTTTGGATGTTTGGGACATGTACGGCTGACATTTCTAGGCCATGGTCCAGAGCCCAGTACCAAACTCTCATTGCTTCCCTACAGAGGGGATATGAGTGAGTACCTCCCTGCTTGTTGATGTAGTGGACGACAGTCATATTGTCTGTCTGCACCAGCAGAAGGCCTGGGGACAGCCGAGTCTGAAAGGCCAGGAGGGCATACAGCACCGCCCTCATCTCCAGAACATTGATATGGAGAGAGGATTCCAGCTGGGACCACGTCCATTGTGTTTGGTGTGGACCCAGATGAGCTCCCCAGCCCATACCTGAGGCATCTGTGGTCAGGATCTGCTGAAGGAAGGGAATAGTAAAGGGGACTCCTGAGAAGATTGATGGGTTCCATCCACCGGAGGAGAACTCTTTCCACTGGGGAAGAGACCAGGACCTCCTATTCCAGGTCATCTGTACTTTGGTCCCACTGGACTCTCACTGTCCATTGAGGGATCCTCATATGCAGTCTGGCCAGAGGCACTGTGACTATGGCTGCTGCCATCTTGCCCAGGAGCCGGAGAAAATCTCTGGCGGAAATGCAGTGGCTGTGGAACAGCAGCCTGGCTTGGGATATGATACAATCTGCCCTGTCCTGGGGAAGGAAGGCCATGTCCAAGACTGCCACAATGTTCTGGAGTCACTGACTGGGTGTTAGGATGGACTTGGGCAGGTTGACTGTAATGCCTAGGTCAGGGTCTGGACTAGGCTGTCCCTGGATGAACTTTTGAGCAGCCAATCATCCGGCTAGGGGGAAGACGTAGAATCCCTGTCTCCTGAGGGCAGCTGCGACCACTGTTAGGCACTGATAAACACTCTAGGAGTGAAAGACAAGTGAGGCCCGGAACTGGAAATGTGCCCACTGAAAATGAAATCTGATATATTGTCTGGGGGGGGGGGCACATATCTTGATGTGAAGCTATGCATCCTGTATTTCAAGGGAGCATATCCAATCCCCTTTGTTCAGGAAGGTCAAAAACCCCTGAAGGGTTACCATCCGGGACTTTTTGCACTGGATGATGAGATTTAACTCCCTGAGGTGCAGAATGGGCCCGGAGGTTGCCCGTGCATTTTGGGATCAGGAAGAAATGGGAGTAGAACCCTCTGCCCTGCTGGGCTTCTGGTACAGGCTGTATTGTTCTTTTCCTGAGCAGGGAGTGAGTCTCCTCCTAATGAACGGGGATGTGGACAGGAGGGTAAGAGGAAGGGACTAGAGGTCTCTCTGGGGACCGCTCTATGAGTTCCAGAGTGTGGCCATGGCTTATGAGCTGTAGCACTCAGCTGTCACCTGTGATCTCCGCCCACCTGTCTCGGTGCACGGAGAACCGACTCCCAACCACCTCCGCCAGATCCACTGGAGGGGAGGGGAGGGCAAGGAGTCAGGCTGAGGTGGCAGGGTTGGTGCCACCCTCCTCCTGTAGAACCCTTGCTAGAGAAGGAGGGGTGGGCAGGGCTGAGGCAGCCTTACGTTTGATTGGTTTGGAGGCTGGTTGGGGTCTATGGGTAGCCTGATGAAAGGGCGCCTGTTGGGCACTCTTCGGCTGAGTATGGTACATCGAATGTACCAACTGTAGGGTGCATCCAGGGGTTGTAAATTGGAAAGAATATTCTTGACATCAGCCCCGAACAACTTATACCCTCTGAAGGGAGCATTCAGGATGGACATCTGAACATCCTGAGCAAACCCTGACACCCTCAGCCAGTAGTGCCAGCAAAGGCATATTATCACTGCCGTCGCCCAGGCTGATGTGTTTACCACATTGTAGGCTGAACGCAGGAGGTGGCAGCTGATGTCCATGCTAGATTTCAGGGCCTGGAGGAGGTGTAGGGTAGTTGGCCCTTCAAGCAGTGACTTAACCATCTCCATGGTTTGTTCCCACAGAACATCTTAGTACTGGATCATGAGGACCATATAGTTGATGGTCCTAATGGCCAAGGTGGCTGAGGCAAAAGCCCATTTGCCAAAGAGGTCCAACCTGCAAGATTCCCTGTCGGGGGAACTGAACTCAGGTGTTTCAGCCTCTTAGAGGAGTCGTGCGCCACACTGAATACTACTGAGTCCACCTGCGGCTGTTTCCCAGAGAAAGGTTTACCCACTGGGGCCTTGTATAATTTATCCGCCTTCCTATGCATAGCCAGTATTAAATTAAGATGATGCCAGGTGGCCATGGTGGAATCCTCAAAGGTGTCACTCAGCGGGGGAACCACCAGAAGGGACGAGTCCGGCAGCTTGAGTTAGATGGACAGCAGATGATGGGAGGGGTTCAGTTCCAAAGTTTCAAACCCCCTGGTCGACTGGATGTGACACATGAC
The DNA here is from genome assembly GCA_016271365.2 of Neoceratodus forsteri. NCBI lineage: Eukaryota > Metazoa > Chordata > Ceratodontiformes > Ceratodontidae > Neoceratodus > Neoceratodus forsteri. The sequence goes on from CM057453.1 coordinate 443,139,559, forward strand.
CCCACAGAAAGATGGGTCATCTGGGGGAGACCAGGATATATATTTAGGGGTCTCTTCCCCATCAGATGAAACTGTGGAGGAGGAGGAGAGGGAAGGCCCCTCATCCCCATTTTCACTGGACTCCTCAGACCCTTCAGGAGGTTGGAGGTCCAGGTGATATTCTTCCTCTTCTCCCGGGTGAATTCGAGGCAAATAGGATGCTGACTGAGATGGGGCAGGGAGTGGTTCCCTGGGGACATCGGGTGTTGGGGCTGAACATGCAGGCCCGCATGGGGCTGGGTCCTGTGGAGGGACAAGCCACACCTGCATGAAATCCCAAAGGGACATCAGAATAGACTGAAAGTCCACTGACATTGGGTAGCCCAGTGGTGTCAGTTGTGGAGGAACTGGCACCTGTGTTGGTGGTGGAAGAATAGGTGCTGGCATAGGTTGAGGAAGAATTGGTTGCAGCATTAGTTGAGGAGCCAGCACTGGTGTTGGTTGAGGAGCCAGCGAAGGTACTGGCTGAGGCCAAACAGGTGTCGGAGGAGGGAGAGGCCTGACTGACACTGGTGCCAGGTGAGGAGAGTCCCGAATTGCTCTGAGAGAGAGATGTTGGTGGTAGGCACCTCGAGAGCCAGTGAAGATGATCAAAGTATTGCTGGAGGGAATGCTGGGGAAAGCATAGGGTCTGCGGCCATGGAGGTCACCTGTGCGGAAGAGGGAATGGACAGGTTATAGAAAGAGACCCTGAGCTCACAATACCCATGCTGGACTAAGTAGAACCTGAGAAGCCTCCTGACTATGGCCCTGCCATCAGAAGGGGCCTGAACAGCAGGGGCTGGGGGAACTGGAAGAATCCCACCCACGAGGAGCTGCCACCCGATAAGGAGATGTTGGTGGGTGGCACTGCCAAGAGTAGCCCTTTCAAGGAGAGGGCGTGCAAGGCTGAAGCGGCTACCTCCGAGGAGGATCCGTCATGGCCTTAGGCTTATGCGGGGACCATAAGCAGGAAGAGGACCAGGGTTTTATGCAGTCCTTGTCTCAGTGCTTGTGCATGTCACTGAATTCCCGGAGGAGAAGGATTGGGACACCGAAGACAGGGCTGGAGAAGAGGAAGAGCTTCAGACCTGTAGCTCCCATTCCATGTTGGCAACCTCCTGCTACAGGATGAATTCTTCTAGGGCCTACTGGTGATGGTGTTGAGTGGCCTGGTTGAAGCCTCTGCAGATGTCATAGGCCTGAGTGTCATGAGTAGACCTGAGGCAGTGGATGCAAGCAGAGTGGCTGTCCTTCTCCGGAAGCTGCTTCCCACAAGCACACTTTGTCTTGGAGGCCTGGTCGGAAGACGAAGACGGGTTTGACATACAAAAAGAATTGAAGAAAATTCAAGAAACTAGGGTGAGAAAATAAAATAAAATTCAAGGGAAAATTGCAGTTGATTGAAGTCGGTCTCTGGAGGTCTGTCATGCTTTGGTCGATGGCGGGAAAAGAACTGGGGAGGGAGCTGGGGTCACCCACTCTTATAGGATCGGCCAACGTCAGAGGGTGATGTCAGTGTGAGCGGCCCCCAGATAGACTGCTAGCTAGAAAAGTTTCCGGAAGTTGGAGGCACATGATGCTTTAGTCGGTGTGGCAGCTCTTCTCTAGCTCTCCCTACCTTTGCCAAAATAATTTAAAATAAATACCTTCTGCAGTTCACTTTTGTTTATCCCTGTGTTGTGCCCAGCAAGCGAACCTCGGCGGTGACTCGGTGGAAGATTGGAAGCATTTTAATCCATGCCAGTGTCAGTGGCTGAAATAAAACTAGCGTTTCCTTCACGCACCCCGCTGCAAACCCCGGAAAAGCTCCCGAAGTGGTCCAAGGCCCATAACGCAGGTCCCAGTCATCCTTCCAGAGCTACTCCGGTTCCTCCTCCACTCACAAAAGACTGCCTGCTACAAGCCCTGGAGCCGCTGACCTCTGCCATTAAAGAACTCACTGTGCAGGTTAAGACAGTCCATGAGGATCTCAGCGATCTAGGCAAGCGGATGGACGACGTGGAAGCCCGAATTTTCTTGGTTTAAATTTGGAAGGACCAGGCCACCACTGAAAATGCCTCCCTGAAGCACAAGATTTCTAAGCTAGAGGCCAAGCTGGAGGACCTAGAAGGGAGAAGTAGGAGAAACAATTTGGTGGTATTTGGGCTCCCAGAGGGGACCAATCCTATTTTATTCATACAAAAACTGGTAGAGAGAGTAGCTGGTCCTTCCCCCAGTGGCCCAACTTATATCGCTGAACGGGCCCATCAATCCCTCAAACCTAAGCCTCCCTCAGGATCCCCCCCTCCCCCCGGCAATTTCTGCTGAAATTACTGAATTTTCTTGACAAACAATTCATACTACAGAAAGTTAGAGATTTAAAAGATATGCTGTGGGAGGGGAAAAAGCTCCGCATTGCACAAGATTTACTGGTGGGGGTTTACTGTTATTTCACTGTTGCTTCCTTGTTGTTTGTTATTTCTGACGTGGAACCTTTGTAAAAGAGCCTAGGCTCAAAGGTGCTTGTAATCCTAGAATAAATAAATAAATAAAATAAAAATAAATAAAAGAGGACCTCATTTCACCCAGTGGTGACAAAAATAATTGCAGCAGAGCTTAAATTTCAGATGAAGTATCCGGACCACCTTCAGGTTTCTATTAACAACACCTGGCACTCTTTTGAGACGGAAGACCTGGCCACCCAAAAGCTTAAGAAACTCCTACCAAATTTTTTCCGAGGATCTTGAGTCAACAGCGGTCCCTAGTACTGGATATCACATTTCCTGTTCAAAGGAGATATCCCAATTGCTGGACTGTGGTATTTGTTACCTGGATCCCATTTGTTAAGGGTGGACTCATTTCTAGGGGATACTGGTATAGTTAAGCTGGACATATATTCCCTCTGTTGCTATCTGCATTAGTCCTTTGGGCATTCAGGCTGCAACATCAGGAGCGATCAGATGGCGGTGCTCTGCTTATGGCTATGGACACTGAGTGGGGGGGGTTACTTACTATTATGGTTGTGTTCCTCGAAAGAGCCTCGGGAGGAGAAATGGCACAATATTGCTTGTTTCAGGATTAGCCATGTTTTTATCCTTACAGCACACTGCATCAATGTTTAATTTTTTTTTTTGATCTGGAGTCTCCTTTGGGCGATTGATGTGATGGGTTTTTCCCACTTTAATCCCAGGTTGCACTGTTAATACGCCAATGGCCTCATTTTTAGGTTGAACTTATATTGCCTCCTCAGAATCAGTTGATTTTGTTTTATTCTCCGTTTTAGTAATGCCTTTGTCTTTTTGTTATGCCCCAGTCTTCCCCTCCAAAAGGTAATAAGGGATAGGTAATGTTTATCTACCGTTGCATTTGAGGCCGGTTTAATGTTTATACACATTATGGGGCAGATAGTAGGTGAATGTTTAAATCATACCTGTTGTTGTTTCTTAAAATGTTAATGTTTTCCTCTTGGTAAGGTGTAGAAGGGTTTTATTAGCTTAGCTATTATGCAGTTTGGTGATGGGGGCGGGAGGGTGGCAGGAATGCTACAACAAGACTGAGCCTCACGAGCCAGATAGTGAGTTGGGGAGGGGAGATGGGCCTCAATTTTTGTCATTGAGGCTATATGGCCTCTCAATTTGTTCTATTGTTATGGGTCAGCAGGGTTTTGGCCTATCGGAAAGCAAGTAATACTTTTGGATATCGGGGTCCACAAGGTGAATGGTGTTTTGGGGGTGAATTTTACAGATTATGGATAGATTACTCTCGGTTGTTGGTGGGGGGGAGGGGGTTCCACAGGAGTTGGGGTTCTGCTGTTGTCAGTGGGTTTTTTTCTTTGTTTTAAACACCTAAAATGGTTTCCCAGTGTTTTTCTGACCGGTACACAGTAAAATGGCAGTGTATAATTTTTGTACATGGAATGTTAAAGGGGTGCAATCTCCTCTTAAACAGTATAAAATCCTGCTCCACTTGCAAAAGCTGCATATAGATATTGCTTTTATACAAGTGACCCACTAGCCCTCCTCCCAGGTCCTTCTGTTTAGGAGGGCCTGGGTAGGGCAAGCATTTGGTTCTGGCCTGGACTCCCGTAAGAGAGGGGTAACTGTCTTGATAGCCAGGAGGATCCCCTTTCAACTCCTACAGGAAGTGACGGATCCACAGGGCCAGTTTATTTTTCTTAGGGCTCTACTAGGTCATCTGGAGGTTGTACCTGGGACTATTTATGGTCCTAATACAGACGACCCTAGCTTTTTTACCACCCTTATGTCTATCCTAGCCCCTTGGTTGAACTTGCCTATAATTCTAGGCGGAGATTGGAATTTGGTTCAGTGCAACTCATGGGACAGGACAAGTTCATCCCATTTGGCTCCCTCCTCTGGTCAGTTTGCCCTTCAGGAGTTTATATGCTCAGCAGGATTGGTAGGTCACTGGAGGACTCTCAACCCATCCAGCCAGAAATACTCCTTCCATTCTCTCCCTCATAATTCTTTATCAAGAATAGACTATTTCTTGATGGGAGTGAGTTATCTCTCCGGCATAATGTTATGCCAGTATTTAGCTAAGGTAATTTCAGACCACCATCCTGTTTTACTCCAACTAAGACTAACTGCTACCTTGAGTAGTGATAAAATATGGATTTTGAATAATCAATTGCTTAAATCCCCTGATATAGTAGAACACCTCCAATCTTTTATTTCAAACTTTTCCTATATAACTTTCCTACTATGGCTAAACTTGACATTTTATGGGGGGGCCTTGAAATGTTCACTTAGAGGGGAGCTGATCTGTATAGCGGCTCGGGGTAAGAAACTAAATACAGCTTCTCTTACTACTCTGCTCAACCAAATAAAGCTCCTGGAGCAACATCTACTAGTCTCCCCCTCTCAGTCAGATTTGGAACAACTTGAACAACTTATGTTTCAATATAATACACAATTGGGAGAAAGAGCAGAACACATGTTACTATGTGCTAAGGTGAAATATTTCGATCAGGGGGAGAAAGTGTGCAAACTGCTAGCCCTTCGACTTCGCTCCCAAGCTATGGATAGGATTGTCCATTTGATAAGAACTCACTCTAACCATTTACTCACGTCACCTCGGGATATAGAAGAGGCCTTTAAATCATACCACCAGCAATTATATACAGCCCTGCCTCATTTAACCAGTCCCTTTTTGATTCTTTTCTTCAAGACATCATACTCCCTAAACTAAATGAACACTACCAAGTTATTTTAGGCACCCCTTTGACCCTGGCGGAAATCTTACAAGCTATAGATTCTTTGACTGTTGATAAGACTCCAGGTCTGGATGTCTTCACCACGAACCTTTGCAAAACCTTGAAAGATCAGGTGGCCCCTATCCTCCTTAACACATATAACTATGTTTTTCAGAAAGGTCTATCCGACTCATCTGTCACGGCAGCATCCATTGTAGTTCTCCCCAAACAGGGACGGGACCTCCGGTTGATCCCGAATTACAGACCCATATCATTAATTAATGTTGATCTTAAAATACTCACCAAGGTACCAGACAAGGTTGACCCCATTCCCCTTTTCTATTTAATCTCTTCCTCGAGCCTTTGATTCATAAACTTAATGCCTCCCCACTGGTACCGGTATCCCAGTTGGTGGCACGGAGCACAACATTTCCACCTATGCGGATGATTTATTATTGCATGTGTCCTCTCCAGCAGACTCATTATCTGCTGCTTTCCAGATAATTTCTCAATTTGGGACCATTTCTAATTATAAGCTAAACATCTCTAAAACTGAGCTCATGCCCCTTAATACTAAAACTTTTAGAGTGGAAGTGGAGCATCTAGGCCTCGTATGGAAGAAAGACAAACTAAAATACCTTGGTATCTTTCTTCCTCCCCAGCTAATGTCAAAAAATTCAATCTGAATGCTATGGTGGCCCAAATTAAGATGGATCTCGATTGTTGGTATATGCTCCCTCTTACCCTTTGGGGCAGACTGAGTATAATTAAAATGAATATCTTACCCCGCCTACTATACCCCTTCAAATGTTTAACTCATTTCTTCCCAAATCATGGTTTACTCAAGTTCATAGAACTGTCACAGCCTTTATCTGGCAAGGTAAAGCTGTCCATCGGGCTCTTTCAAAACTCATGCAATCCAAACAGGATGGTGGTCTACAAGTTCTTAACTTCTACTTATACTTCCTTGCCCTACACCTCAGTAGAAGTTCTCACTAGTACCGTTTACTAGGGTCTAACCTCAGTCTGGTATATACCCCACAGTGGGTCGACATAGAACAGTCACTTTGCAACCTAGCTGGGATAAATATTCAGGTTCTCCCTTTTTTGCCTAGAGGGAAGCTGCCTCACTCCCTAAAAAATACATCCCTTAGTTCGTCTCTTCAAACCCATACACAGCTTTGCTCTTTACTAAAAGTTAATAGTACTAAGAATTCCTCCCAACCCCTGTCTGAGAACCCTAATTTGTGGATTGCAGGACAGATGATTTCCAAATGGTTCTGGCCAAATATTGGTGTAGATCAGGTTAAAGATCTTACACACAGTGGCAAGTTATTCTCTTTTCAGGAAGCAAGTTTGCTTTATCACTGGCCCACTACCATGAGCTTTAAATACTTTCAATTGTCTCACCTGCTTTTGACATTTTTTGGTTCAGGTTCTTGGTCCAGCCCAATGAGTACGGTGATTCTTCCAATTTTTTCTTCAGCTCCTCCCTCTCATCTTATATCCTGTTATTATAGATCACTGCAAAATTGCTTGACGGCCAACGAAGGTCCCCAAGTTTATGATTGAGACCGTGTTCTCCCTCCCAATAGATCCCTCAGTAAGTGGCCTATCATCTGGAACCACCTATATAAGTTAGTAAAATGGAACAGGTACCATCTGATGCAATTTCAAATACTGCACAACCTTTAATTTACCCCTATTAAGTTACATAGAATGGGTCAGCGACCTCTGCTCCAGATGTGGAAAAGAGCCTGGTTCCCTTTATCACAATCTGTCGACCTGTCAAAAGGTGGTTCCCTTTTGGGAAGCAATTGGGCCCCTTCTAGATCCCTTGTTGGGGCTTTCTGATGCCTTTCGCCCTGAACTTTGTATTGTGGGGGATTACGCAGGGTCCTTGACTGGCAATCAGAAAGCCCACATGACTTTAATTTCACTATGTGCCAAGAAGGTTATCCTTCGACATTGGTTGGACCAAGACATCCCTCACTTCTTGGAGTGGTATAAGGAAATGTTGTTTGCTTTGCAAGCTGAGTGTCTTATAGCTAGCCCATCCCACAAGCCATCTAAATATAAGCGGATCTGGGAACCTCTGTATACTTTATCAACTGTTTAAGTACTGTTCAAGTTTAATTTTCTCTATGACTATCGTGGAACACTCAGGTGCTTATTGAGCAAGTTTTTACCATTCCCACTTTTGTCTAATTCTGGGTCTTAGGGGTAGGAGGGAGGGGGCGACATTTTAAATGTACTTGTGTTCTGATGTTCTTCTTGTCTCTGTAATCTCTGTTTTTAAATAAAGTTTACTAAATTTGAGAAAAAAAAAAAGAAACATTTCCGGGTGGTCCTAGTGCTTGACTGTGGTAGTTCCATAGGTGTGGCCTGCTGCAAGAGATACCCATCACCCCCGCCATCAGATCTTACTAGTTCCAATGGACAGGACATCTCAGGGGTAGTAAACAACTTAATTACCTTGCATCACTCTGAAATATTTAACCCTTCACTTTCAGGTCAGGACAAGACGTACAGCCCTGGTTAGAAGAGTAAGCCACCCAACTGTCTGCATGGGGGAGTGGTTACACTGGTGATTGCTGGAAATTTGTCAGCTGACAGTGCAACATTTCTGCACCTCAGCCTGGACCTTATTTTATGTGGCTCTGTCCCAGAGATGGTGGATACTGACTGGGGGGAAATGACGTCAAAAATCTGCAAAATGCCAAGTGTTAGCGTGGCATTTTTATGTTGTGCCCAGAGCCCCAGCCTCTCTCTCTCTCTGTCTCTTACAATATGAGAGATGTAGAGAGAGAGAGGGAGAACCACAATCAGTATGGAGAGCATTGAAATTTATAAAGTAAAACTGGCAGTTTTGCTGAAAAACCACAATGAGCAGTTCCACTTTTAGTTTATGAACTGCACCTTCTATTTACCGAATTTGAGGTTATAACATGACGACAGACCAGACCGGGGTGGGGGGAGCTAACACAAGCCTGTACTGCAGGCTGTGCTAATAGTAAAACAAATGTGCTGCACACACAGTGTTGCATCAGACATTAGATTATTCATAGCAGCAGAAGCAGCAGCTTACCTAAAGCCCAGATCCATGCTGCTTTCAGACTTTCTGTTCCATGTGTTACCTAAAGAGAAGGAAGAGAGAGGAAGAAAAGGCCAGCTCAGCCAACAGAAATTGGAGCAAGATGCCACACAGGGAGGGGAGCATTTCACAGAGGGTCATTCTGTAAACCAGAGAGAGGTACAGTATGGTACAGCAGGGCAGATTAGAGGGTCGTGACCAGAGGAGATGCATCCAGACTCCTTGTTATCCACATTTTTCAGACGTCTCCCAGGCAGTTTGGATAATCAGGAGCCTGCTGCACTTCTAGTTTACCTCTTTTAGTACTGTAGTGACTGGTACCTTAGTGGGGAGGCCTTGATGTGGCAGTGCCATTAACCACTATTGTCACCCTATTTATTTTAACAACACATCAACAAATAAAGGAGAGAGACTTCCATCCCTCTCACAGTTGCTTTCCAGTTCTAAACAAAGGAGAAATGGTGCACTTGTGCAGCTTTAAAAAGTGGGTATATAGAATTAAATGATGATAAGATATTTGATCTTGAGTTCAAAAATCTCATTATTTATACATCAATAGACTTTGATTCTCTCTGTGAATCCTTTAAATGCTCACATCAGTCATTTGTAACCTTCTGAGGGACTATTGTAACCTCATTAAACTAGCCCCTCTTTATTTTGTATTTAATGTTTTCACGTCTCATTATTTCTGCAGGCCTATGCAGTACCTACTCTGTTTCTATACTGTACTGTACTGTACTGTTCTGTACTGTACTATACTATACTAAAGGAGGCAGTATAGCACAGTGGTTTAAGGCTCTGACCTGGAGACCTGGGTTTGAATCCCACAGCCCCCACTTGCATACTGTGTGACCCTGAGCAAGTCACTTAACTTCCTCGTGCTCCCAGGTCGCACCTGGAAACAAGCTTTCAGCTTAGTGTGTCTCTCCTGGTAAAAAAAAAGTATATATACATCCTGAAGAATAATTTTGTGGGGGTAATCTTCACAGTTTTGCACATAAGAAATAATATGTGACAGAGTGGGTGTTATGAAACAGGTAGGGAATTACCTGCATCCTGACTGGCTGAGAAGATTCTGCTGCCATGTGGTTTAGGAAATGGAACACATGGCTTTGCACTTCTTCTGGCAAACAGGAAGCAGACGACTCAATAATCAATGCCTGCCAGTGTGGAATTCACTACATCCCTACAAGAAGTTATGACTTTTTAATATCTGTTTATGCAATGGATAATTATGCAACAATTGTACTCGTTTTAGATGATGGTAAGTGTACATGTATTTGTACATTTTAATTAGTATTGTGCATGTATGTCATTTTCTGCAATATTTGTTTTATTGATTAGTATTGTAGCACTGTTTGAGTGCTAGGATGTTCTTGTGAACAAGTCTTTTGAGACTCAATGAACCTCTACTGTTAGCAAGTGTAACCCCAGTATCCTCCTCCCCCTCCCACATTACTAGAGTGTGTACTAGAAGTGTTTTCTAGAGTGTTTGCTGCAGTGTTTACAAAGTGTGCTAGAATTCTATGCAGTGTAAGGGGTTTCTTTTTGTTCAGTCACTTAGGGCAGCAAATAATTAACTTTCAGGTTTCCCCTGAATTCCCTGTCAGTCCCCTGGACAGAGGTTCCAAGTGGGAGGTGCCCTGTGGCAGCATACACCACAACGGAATGTTGCGGTGGTAGTCAGTTGCTCGCTGAGAGCAGAGCAGAGCAGTCACCAGTTTGACTGAGGAGAGCCTCAGGAGAGGTATCAATTCTCTCCTATTCCGATTCAATTCCTAGTTTGGTCCTGGAGTAGCTGAGCATTGAATCACTGTGTCGGCCTTCTCCTATGGCGTACCCCAGTGTGGGGTGAAGAACTTTTAAGATATCTGGTCATGGGAACCATAACTAAAATGTGTGAAACTTCTATGAACTGTTAGAGACTTTTTCCTTTGTGTGGCAGCCCAGAGCTGGCTCCTCCAGGATAGCCCTAATGGGAATGCCTGTGAGGGTTTGGAGGGACTAAACTTCAGTTTTCCTGACAGGATGTTTGAAAGATAACAGTCTGAGTTGTGCCTCCTTGGCACAGATTCTTTAGGGGGTGGAGTGGATCAGTTACCAGGAATAAAGTCTAAGCTGCCAGCCACACCACGTCAACTCTCCAAACCAAAAAATATTTTTTGAATGACTTTATCATTTGTTCCAGCATAGTATCATGTTAAAACGTACAGGCAGTAGTACACAGAATAACTAGCCAATGATTGTTTTGCACTGAAAGTGCTTTTTCGAGGCTCAGGAGTGGATCACCCGACTGGAAAATGGGACAGTATCTCTCTGACCAGAAGATGGGGGATGGCTCATGTACTACAAAATGTTGTACATGTCACAAAATGTGCTTTTCAGTAAAGGACATAAGCTGTCCCTAAAGTGTGCAGTTTCTGACAAGAAAGTATAGTGTTTTTAGTAAGGACACCAGCTGTCCCCAAAGAGTTTTCCTGTTTTTGACAAGTGTGTTTCAGTATGGACACCTACTGTCCCTAAAGTGTTTCTGCCTGTGTAGAAAATTGTGCTTTGTGAACCTAAAGTTGTTCAAATCCAGTGAGAACATGCTGTGTCCTGGCTCTGATCTCGGAAGAGGGATGGACAAAGAGACTTTTGCTTGATCCCTAGTTCAGGGACCAACTTGGCCTTTATGTACAGTGCAATGGACTTTGTACCTTCTGCAGCTGCAGTCCCCATTTGGGCAAAATGTCTGTTTCCATCTTGTGACAGAATAAAACCTACTACTTCACCCTCGCTAAAGAAGAGGACATGCATCAGGAGAGGACATATCACTTAAGAAGACACTGAAGAGGACCAGTTCCAGTACTAAGCCCTGCGACACCCCGCTGGTCACACTCCTATCATTAGAGTGAGTGCCATTAAACCACCATCCTCTGATGCCTATCCGTTAATTAGTTTCTAACCCAGTTCACCACATTGGATTCCACCCCCGAGCTGTTCAATTTCTTAATCAGTCTCCTGTGTGGCACAGTGTCAGAGGCCTTGCTAAAGTTCACATAGGCCACATCCACTGCCCTCCCTGGACATATTTCCCTGGAAGAACTCAATCAGATTTGTCTGGCATGACCCACCCTCCCATGAATTTCCCCAACACTGGAGTGAGGTTTACAAGCCTATAGTTACTAGCCTCCTCCCTGCTGTCACCCTTATGTAGAGGAACCATGTCTGCTCTCCCCCAGTCCTCCAAACCATGCCTGATTCCAGTGAGCTGTTGAATAAGGCCATCAGTGGGACAACCAGCACTTGAGTTTTTTCAGTATCCTTGGATGAATCTTGTCTGGTACCATAGCCTTATCTACTTTCAGAACTGCAAATCCCTTCAGAGCTCTTTCCTCTCAAAATGGACCTGAGTTTGCATCCCTTCCCCCTTGTTCCTGCTAATCACTGGTAGTCTGTCCCCACTCTCTCCATCATGAAGATTGAGCAGAAGTACCTGTTCAGGATGCCTGCTATTTCAGGGTCCTGTTCTGCATAATCTCCCTTTGCCATCCTCCTTATCCTCACTATCTCTCCCCTTGCTTTCCTCTGCTCACTAATGTAGCTGAAGAAAGTCTTATCCTTATGTGCTGCCCCTTTGACTATCCTTTCCTCTGTATGCACATTTGCTCCCCTTACTGCCTTAACTACTTCCCTCTGTTTTTACCTGGTACACCTCTCTGTCTTCCTTCCTCTGTGTTTCCTTATACCTTCTGAATGCCACCTTTTTTTCCTTTGCCACCATGGCTATTTCTCTAGAGTACCATAATTGTCTCTTTTTCCTTTTGCTTTTACTCACTTCCTTTCTGCAGAGGCTTGTTGCCTTAATTATGCCCTCCCTTATTTTAACCCATTGCTCCTCTACCACCTCCATGACATCTCCCCACCACTAGGCAGTTTTGGAGGCAGTCTCTTATTTCTTTAAATCCTACCCTCCTAAAGTCCAGTACCATTGTCCACATGTGGTTTGCCTCTGCTGCCATCTTCATGTTAAACAACACTATTGGGTGATCACTGGTACCTAGGGGACTGCTCACTGTGACTTCTGCAATGGTGTCCCTGTTTGTAAGCACCAGGTTCAGCCCTGTCCCATCCCTAGTGGGTACAGTAACTAGCTACCTGAGAAAGGCCTTGTGTAGGGATTAAAGGGTGGCCTTGCTGCTTGCCGGAGCTGCAGCCAGAAGGCTCCAATTAACATATGGCAGATTGAAGTCACCAGCCAGCAGTACCTCCCCCTTATTTGCCATCTTGATGATGTCCTCCCCAAGTGAGTGCCTTATCCAACTCCCCTGTGCTTGAGGTCGGTATACCACCCCTGTACAGATAGTGGCCCCAGCGCCTGTCTTCAGGATGACCCACAGCACCTCCAGCCCTTCCGTTTCCTTCCAGTGCCCTTTCACTTCCATAGCCTTGATTTCCTCCCTCACATATAAAACAACCCCTCCTCCCTTCACTGTACTCCTGGACAGAGAGTAACCTGATATGGCCACAAGCCAGTCAGGACTGTTAGTGTACCATGACTCCATTATGGCCACCAAATTCAGACTAATTTCTTCCATGATGGCCTCCAGGTGTGGACTTTTATTTCCCAGACTCCTTGCTTTGGTGTACGTGACTCTCCATACCTTACCCCCCATCCACCTGCCTCCATGCTTTCTCCCCCTCTCCTGCCTGTACTGGTTCCTGAAGCTCCCCTGGCCCCCCTCTTCCTTTGTGGATAATACTGTGGATTTAGGACAGTAGAAGGCATGAACCCATGTTAACTGCCCCCACTACTCAGTGGTAGTAACTACAAGAGTTACCATCCTGGAGGAGTTTGTCTAGTCTAACCTTGAAACTGGCAAGGTTAGGTGCTTCGACAATATTCCCTGCTAACTGGTTCCATATTCTAATTACCCTGGGCAGGAATGTATATTTTCTAAGATCAGTTCTAGGTGTGTAGTCTATTAGTTGGCATGTGTGGCCTCTAAAGTAATGGTTGTGGTCCCTAAACTTTAGACTCAAATCATTAGATGGTGCTGTATCCTCCAGTAACTTATACAAAAATAAAAGATCCCCTCTTAATATCCTTTGTCTTAAGGATCATAGCCCCAAGTCTGCAAGTCTTTAAGTCTTTGCTCATATGATTTAGACCTAAGCTTTGGGATTAACCACATTTCTCTGGATTAACTTGGTAAATCTACATTGCTTCCTTTCAAGCAGATCATTATCCATTTTTAGATAGGGACTCCAAATCTGTGTACAATAGTCAAGGTACGGTCTTATGTATGACTTGTAAAAAGGCAGCAGGACAGATGCATTTTTGGAGAAAAAAGCTTGCTTAACACAGTTGGTTAAATGGTTAACTCTATTTGCCACCTGTTTACAATGAGCACTACCCTTCAGGTTGCTGTCAATCACCACACCTAAATCTCTTTCACTATCAGCCACCTGAAGCTTCATTCCTAGTATGTGGTATTCTTACCTTACGTTATTTTTGCCAAAATGTATGACTATACACTTTCCTAAGCTGAATTGCATATGGTTGTTTTTAGCCCATTCCACAATACTATTTAAATAATTGATAATACTGATCCTACCAGAGATGCTGTTGATTAATCCACCCAATTTAGTGTCTGCAAACTTTCTAAGTTTATTGTCACTAGTTAACTGGACGTCTTGGATAAAAATGATGAACAGCAATGGGCCCAGAACCGAGCCCTGGGGCACCCAACTAGTCCCATTCCCATCTGCAAATGGCAGTCCGTTGATTCTCGCCCTCTGTTTTCTATCGGAGAGTCAATTGTGTATCCATCTAACATCAGGTTTGTCTATCCTCAATGCTGTCAATTTAGCTAGTATGCTATCATAGGGTAGCATGTCAAACACCTTTTTGAAATCAAGAAAAATCACATCTGCTTCAACATTTTGATCGATATCCTTGCTAACATATTCATAAAAACTTATCAGGTTGGTGGAACAGGATCTGTTCTTTACAAACCCATGTTGTGTATTATCAGTTAACCCTCTTACTTGTAGGTATTTGTTTAATGCATCCCTTATTGTGCTCTCAATTTTTTTTCTAACAATGGGTGTGAGACTTATTGGTCTGTAATTACCTGCAATGGATTTGTTACCTTTTTTGTGGATGGGGACCACTACTGCCCTTTGCCAATCCAGAGGAGCATAGCCTTCATTTAAAGATTTGTTCACGTCAGTAATAGTGGGTGCTAATTCCCTGGCTAGCTCCCTCAGCAATCTGGATAGAAACATAGAAACACAGAATTTGACAGCAGATAAGGACCGCTTGGCCCACCTAGTCTGCCCATTTCCCTACCTGATGGATAAGCTGCAGATTCTAGTTAATCAACAGCTTACTTCCTCCTACCCCCACTAGAATTGCCTTATGCCTGTCCCATGCATTCTTGAATTCTCCCACTGTTCCTGACTCCACAACCTCCTCAGGAAGGCTGTTCCATGCATCCACAACCCGCTCTGTGAAAAAATACTTTCTAACATTACCTCTGAACTGTTCCCCCTCTGTCTTCAAATTGTGCCCCCTTGTTCTTGCACATCTCTTCTTCTGAAAGATGCTACCTCTTGCACTTTGTTAATTCCCTTGAGATACTTGAAAGTTTCTTTCATGTCCCCCCATTCCCTCCTTTCCTCAAGGGTATACATATTAGGCTGCTTTAGTCTCTTCTTGTATGTATTCTGGTGCATACCCTGCACCATTTTGGTTGCCCTCCTCTGAACAGCCTCCACTCTGTCTATATCTTTGTGGAGATGGGGTCTCCAGAACTGCATGCAGTACTCCAGATGGGGTCTCACCAACTGTCTGTATAGAGGAATAACAACTACCTGTTTTCTACAGGTGATGCCTCTCCCTATGCATCCCAGTATCCCCCCAGCCCTCCTTACTGCCTTCTCACATTGCTTGCCCACCTTTAGGTCATCTGATATAATTACTCCTAGGTCTCTTTCAATTTTTTTGTTGTTATTAACTCACCCCCCATTGTGTACTCTTCCCCTGGGTTTTTGTTTCCCAGATGCATTACCTTGCACTTCTTTGCATTGAATCTGAGCTGCCACATATTTGACCATTCCAACTTTGCCAAGTCCCTTTTCATCCTTTCCACCCCATCTTGTGTATCAACCCTGTTGCAGATCTTTGTGTCATCTGCAAAGAGACATACCTTTCCTTCCAGGTGCTCTCCAGTGTCACTTATATAGACATTAAAGAGGACCGTTCCCAGTATTGAACCATGCGGTACCCCGCTGGTTACCCTCCTTTCTTCACTGTGGACCCCGTGTACTATTACCCTTTGCATCCTGTTGTCCAGCAAGTTTTTTATCCAGGCTACCACCTTGGGACCCACTCCAAGGCTGGCTAACTTGTACAAATCTGGTGACATCCAGCAGACCAGACCTGGGTATGAATCCCACAGCTTCCACTTGCATACTGTGTGACCCTGAGCAAGTCACTTAACTTCTCTGCGCTCCTAGGTCGCACCTGTAAAAAAGCTTTCAGCTTAGTGTGCTACTCCTGGTTAAACAACTAAAAAAAAATATATATATTAATCTTTTATGTGAGACTGTGTCAAATGCCTTGCTGAAATCTAGGTAGGCCATATCCACAGCCCCTCCCTGGTCTACTACTTTGGTCACCCAGTCAAAGAAATCTATTAGGTTCATCTGACATGACCTTCCTGCTGTGAAACCATGCTGCTTTGGGTCCTGTGCCCCACTGGCCTCTAGGTACTCAACAATTCTTTCCTTCAGAAGTGATTCCATCATTTTCCCTACCACTGAAGTCAAACTAACTGGTCTGTAGTTTCCTGCCTCTGCCCTGCTCCCACTTTTGTGAAGTGGAATCACATGTACCCTCCTCCAGTCCTCAGGTACCACCCCATCCTCCCATGATTTGTTAAAGAGGGTAGTCAATGGTGTTACTAGTTCTACCATTAGTTCTTTTGGAATTCTTGGGTGCATCCCATCAGGCCCCATTGCTTTGTCCACCCTCAGTTTCAAGAGTTCTTTCAAAACCCTTTCTTCTGTGAATGGACTGGTATCGACCCCCCTATTCAGAGTTTCTCTCTTGCTTGGTTTAGGTACCTCCCCCCCTCTTCCATTGTGAATACTGAGGAGAAACATTCGTTCAGTATCCCTGCTTTTTCACTGTCACCCCCTGCCCACATTCTCTCCCCTTTGTTAAGTTTCTGTATCCCTCCCTTGGTCTTTCTTTGCTCCCTAATGTACCTATAAAATGTTTTATTCCCCTTCTTAACAGAGTTGCTATCTTTTCCTCAGTTTGTGCCTTTGCTATTCTGGCTGCCTTCCCTGCCTTCTTCTGCTTTAACAGATAAAGTTGTCTGTCCTGCTCCTTCTGTGTTTCCTTATATTTCCTGAATGCTGTCATTTTCTCCTTAACCATCTCTGCCACCTCTTTTGAGAATCATAGTGTTTTTTTTCCTTCGTTTTTTTTTGTTGATTTGCTTCACACAAAGGCTTGTTGCCTCTGTGATGGCTGTTTTGATTATTCCCCATTGTTCCTCCGCCCCTCCTTCTTGTTCATTTGCTAGTGCTTTTCTGAGGCACTCTCTCATTTTCCCAAAGTCAGCCTTCCTAAAGTCCAATACTCTTGTTTTTGTATGGCTTGACTCTATGGCTGTGTTTATTGTGAACCACAGTGTTTGATGGTCACTTGTTCCCAGAGGGCTACCCACTTCTAAATCTGAGATCCTTTCTCCTTCCCTATTTGAGAGTACCAGGTCTAAGATTGCTCCCTCCTGAGTGGGTTCCAACACTAGCTGTCTGAGGCATGCCCCCTGTAGGGCATCAAGAATGACCCTGCTCTTGGATGTGCCTGCAGCAACGGTACTTCAGTTAACATCTGGCATATTCAGGTCCCCCATCAACAGTATCTCCCCTTTTTCTACCATTTTAAGGATGCCTTCTATCATTTCCTTGTCCATTTCCTCCCCCTGAAATGGGGGTCTGTACACAACCCCCATGCGGATTGTGGTGCCATTTTCTGTCTCCAGGGTGACCCATAGTGACTCATCAACTTCCTGTTTACTCTTTAGTTCTGTTGCTTTAATCCCTTCCCTTATATAGAGAGCTACTCCTCCTCCTCTTTTACCCACCCTTTCCCTCTTGTAGACTATGTATCCTGGTATGTTGACATCCCAGTCATGGTTCTCTGTGTACCATGTTTCAGTGACTGCCACAATATCCAGGCATCACTCTTCCATCAAGGCCACTAGTTCAGAGAGCTTGTTGCACAGACTGCATGCATTGGTACTCATCACCTTCCCTTTATTTTTTATGGTCTTACCTCTTTTAGCCCCATCCCTGTCCTTACTGCCTTTTTCTGCATTTACCCCGTCCTGCTCCCTACTGACTTCTCTACCTTGGTGTTTGCCTCTCTAACCACTGTGTTTTGTGGGGGGAGGCTGGGATTTCCCTGCTCCTTTTCAGTGCCTCCCCCTTGGCTAGTTTAAATGCTTGCCAATGAAGCATTTAAACCTGTCACTAGGATCTCGGTTCACCCCCTGGACAGATGCAGACCATCGCGTCAGTATAAGCCTGCATCCCTCCAGATGGCTCCCCAGTCCCCAGTGAAGCCAAAACCCTGAGCTCCACACCAGTTTTTCAACCATTTATTGAGTCTCATGGTGCGGAATACCATAGCATCATCCTTGCCATACACAGGCAGCACCTCCGAGAAGGTTACCGGACATGCTACTTGTCTAAGGCCTCTCCCCAACTCCACAAACTCCTCTTGCACTGCTCTGATCCCATTCATAGCCAGGTCATTTGTCCCTAGGTGGACAATGACATCCAGCTCTCTCCCTCGTGTAGCTGCTCCTGCGATCCTGAGGATTTGCTTCCTGTCCCTCTGAGCCATGGCGCCAGGCAGGCACCTTACCTCCCTATCCCCTTCCTCCCCAACTTTTACCCCCCCAATGATTGAGTCCCCCACCAGGAGTTGTTTCCTTCCCCTGTGGGGTCTCGTGCCACCCTTCTGTGGGTCTCATTTGTGGGGGTTCCCAGCATCCTCCTTTGTCCCCACTGCAGGTACCTCCATAGAGGAACCACTCTTTGCCAGAACAGCATATGAATTATGGAGAGGTACAACTGGAGGGATGCACTTCTGTTCCACCACCATCTTATTCCCTGAGCCCACCTTTGTCCAACCGCTCCTCTTTCTTGGCAACCTCTGAGGTAACGGTGGTGGCCCTGGTGGTCTCTGGGTGGGGGAAGAGGTTTCACAAATCCTAGCCAGGTCAGCCTGGAGATGGGCAACCTCCCCCCTCAGACCAGAGAGGTGCCTGCAAACAGGGCAGCATCACAGCCTCCAGATTGTCTCCCGGAACACTGCTGCCTCACAGCCATTGCACTGCACCACTCCCATCTTGACTTATTTTGTGTCCCCTCTCCTGTTACTTTGTATGCTTACTGTCTCCTCCCTCTATGTAATGCAATCCATCTGACCCCGCTGATTTGTTAGTGTCTAGTACAGACAGTTTGTCATAGACAAACTCACAGTTGACAATGTCACTTTGGTCATTAACAGCCCCATCCCATGTATTGGCTATCTCAGTTTCCTTAACAGGATTATATACTGATCAAAAATATTCATTAAATTTCTTGCCCATGTCCTTTGGATTACTATAGGTCACACCTTCATGAATCAAAGGACCAATTACTCTAGAGATGCCCCTTGTCCTGTTGACATACTGTAGTTGTAGAATGCCTTGTGGTTGTTTTTGGTGTTTGCGAGTGAACTCAGTGCCCATCCTCTCCTTCCTTATTGCAGCTTTCAGCAGTCTTAGAGCAGATTTATATTTTCATGTTTTCTGCTGACTGATTCCTTTTCGTTGCAGTAAAGCACTGTTTCTTTAAGGATATTAATTTCTTGATCTTATTATTTAACCATGTTGGCTTCTTTTCTCTACTATTGTACCCTTGCCTATTGAGGACATATTTATCCTCCAGTGACTTAATAGTACTAATGAGAAGATTCCATGAGTCTTCTGCGTTAAGATTGGTCATCTTACCCCTCAAGTCTATGCTTATTAAATTCTCTTTGATAGCTGCTATATTTGCTCTGAGGTAGTTCTTAAAGATGGTTACCCCGTTGGTGTGGCCTGCGTTCCTACTAATGTTAAACCATATGGTGTTGTGGTCACTGCTACTCAGGGGTGCATCAATAATAATGTCTTCAGTATCAGTAGGTATATTAGCTATATAACATCTACCATGTTTTCTCCCCTTGTGGGATGGTGTACTAGAGTTGTTACCCTCTCTGTTACCTGTCTCCTTTACTCCTTGCTTCTTACTATCCTGATTTATAACCCCCTTGTCTTCCACCTTGACCCCCACCATTGTCTTCCTGCACCCCTGCCCTAGAGGAACTTCCTCCACTCGGGCCCTCCCTTTTTATAGCTTCATCTTCTGGGGGAGGTAATATTTGCCTCCTTTGGTATTACAGTCTCCCCTCAGTTAGTTTAAATGCTCATCTAAGTAGCATTTAAACCTCCCACTAAGAATGGTGGTCCCCCTCCTGGAAAGATCCAGGGCATCTCCCTTAAAGATGCTCATAGCCTCCCAGGATGTTCCCCAGTCCCCAGTGTAGCCAAAGACCTCTTCCATGTACCATACCTTCAAGCAATTGTTAAAAGCCATGGTGCTCTTTCCTCTCCTCAGTCATACACAGGTAACACCTCAGCAAACACCACCCTGCATGCTACTTGCTTCAGGCCCCTCCCCAGCTCCCTGAAATTATCCTGCACTGCCCCTAGCCTATCAACTTCCAGGTCATTTGTCCCTAAGTGGACACTAACATCTAGCTCCTTCCCATCTCCTGCTGCACTAGCGAGCCTCTGGATCTGCTCTCCATCCCTCCAAGACAAAGCATCAGGGAGGCACTTCGCCTCCCTCTCCTTTCCTCTCCCCACTCCCAAGTCTATCCCCCAATGATAGAGTCCCCCACCAGCAGCTGCTTCCTCCTCAGCTGGGGGACCCTTCCTTCCTCCCTCCTTGGGGCATCAACTTCCGAGGACCCTGACTTCCTCCCTTCCCACTGCTGTGGGTGCTTCCTCCCAGATGCCCCGTTCCACCAGTAGGGGGAAGGAACTGTGCAGTGATACAGACTGACCACCCCCACCCTCTCAGAGCTCACCAAGGTCCAGCTGCTCTGCCTTGATTTGGTAGCCCCTGAGTGGGCCAGAAGATTCTCTGCACCCTTACCAGTTCAACCCGGAGTCCAGCAACCTCTGCCCTCAACCCAAAGAGATGAGTGCAAATGGAGCAGCACCTCAGTCTCCAGAATCTGTCCTGAAAGACTGCTGCTCTACACTCATTGAACTGCACCACTTTTAAGCTCTTTCCTTTCTTAACCTTTTTATCTTTTATCCATTGAATCTCTTCTGTACCTTCCTGCCTCCTCCTTATGTCCTTTGACTTCCTACCTCTTCCTTCACCTGTCTGAAATGCATTTGTTACCCTACCCTACCCAAGATAGAGTGTTTCTTACTTTCCTTTTTCAACCCCTCTAGCAGTTGTACCTTCCTGATGTCTACTACATCCTACCCCCTAGTTGTTACCCCACAACCTGCACCTACTTAACCTTAAGCTGTCTATTCCAGTATATCCATACACAGTACTGTTATCTCCTACCTTGATCAGGTGTTCCTCCTGCAGGGTCTCCTGCAGACTGTGAACTATCTGTGGATGCTTGCAGATGCTTTAAGGTGGATGGTCCTCTTCTGCGCTGTTCCACTCACGTGCTTGGGCATGAGCATGATGGGACACACTGGACAAGGGAGTCTTTTAATTAATTGAATGATCGATTGATGAACATTCTAAGCGGTGAGTTGATGCCCAAGGTGAAGCTGACGAAACGACTGTTACATTATGTTCAAAGATCATGGTTAATCTTCAGAAGTCATCATTGTGAACATGACTAACAACGATGAAACATGAATGTCAAATGGCCATAAATTAAAAAAAAACAAGGATGTTATGGAAAATATGATTATGTTTAAAGATGATCTCATATCATCATGATTCTTCATGATTGCTAATAGCCAAGATCATGCTGATGAATTAAAATGTAGTTCAGTTACCTTTTCACAGTACTTTCAAACTTTTTGTCTTCTATTTAGAAGATTGTTATTGGAATGATCAATTGTGATGCATCTGTTTTTTAATAAACAGCTTTTATTTTTATTTACTCTTACACCTCACTTCTTACTCATGTTATAAAGGCTCAAATTGGTTTATATAGCTCCATAAAGTGGTTCGTTTTATGGTTGTGGAGAGTTTCTATAAGCACTAGGTTTGAATTCAAAACATTTCCTTATAGTCTGCAAACTAATAATGCCAAGTTAAAATTATTTAAAAAATTAAAAAACTACCATTGTTTTGGTCCATATAATGTGCTTTCGAAATATGAAAATTAGTTATGCAAATGTATATACAATACCAAACTGATTTATTTATTTATAGTTTACCAGGTAAGCAAGCAGAGTCCTTAGGGCTTGTTTCCAGCTGCAACCCGGGGAGGGAGGGTATCAGGAGACATAATACAAGCAATTCCAATATGGAAAAAACTCCAATATAAACCAAAATCAAATAATATTTCATTTCAGTTTTTATTTTTTATACTTGTAGGCATGATGAGCAATACTGTCTGTTTTCACAAGCGACAAGTCTTATATTGAACATCAAGTATAAATACAAACATACAACAAATTAAAAAACAAACATGTTCAAAGACAATACAAGGTGTACCAACAAATATACAGTGAGGCATACATTCAAGCAATTCCAATACAGACAAAATTCCAATATAGGCAACACGTAGAATAATGAATCAACAAATATACAATATTACAATAAACGAAGGGTATACAGTAACAACCATGAGATGACACATAAGAGATTACAAGCCCTGGCTGATGCAGATAGTTTCTCACTCACTATGTTACAATAAACAGGTCAAGACAAATACATACTACGTAGAAGAGTACAGGTGAGTGTGATATAGATTTTATTTATTTTTTATTTATTGAAGATTCGGAAATACCTTTGAGTCAGAGACTCATTTTCAAAGGTTCCACGTCAGTACAGGTGAAAACAAAGAGAACAATATAGAGTAATACAGAAATAGAATTACAAATATACAGGTAGTCGGCTAACAATTAGATACTGTTAGTTCAGGTAACTAGTCACAATAACCCTGTTCAGTGAAATTCCAGATGAGGGCTAAAAAGGAGCTACTAGAGAGTGTGTGTGTGGGGGGGGGGAGTTTACAACCGGGCCTAGGTCACTGGATATTGGGGGGGGATTCAGGTTCCACTGCAGTCACATAGGTTCGAGGACTGTAGGTGGCTCCTAAGTAAGGATTTGTAGAAACCAAGCCTGTTCATGTTTAAGAGTGTGCTAGGCAGTTTATTGACCCAGGAAGGGGCTCGGTAGCTGAAGGTTCTTTGGAATTGGGAGGTGCGGCACCGGGGAACCATGAGGAGTTGCTTACTAGTGCTAAGGGTGTGCTGTAGTGACTGGGCTGCTGTATTAGAGGGGAGAGATCTGGGGGGGCGAGTCCAAGGGTAATCTTTTTGGTCATGAGGCAAGTATGTAACCGGATTCTGTTATCTAGGTTAAGCCAGTTTGTGGTATTGTAAAGAGAACATGTGTGGGTTAGACGATCACAGCCCAGGATGAGACGACAGGCTTTGTTGAGTGAGAGCCGCAGTCTGGATAAGGTCGAGTCGCTGGCAGTGCTATAGATTATAATGCCATAATCAAGAAGGGAGAGGACCGAGGAGGAGACCGCCAGACGTAGGGCATCTGGAGTGAGGCAGTTTTTAAACCAGTAGAGGATGCCCAGCCGGATATTGAGGGTTAAAGACAGTTGGTGAATGTGTTGGTGGAAATTGAGGGCTGGGTCAAGAGTGATGCACAGATATTTAAAGGAGTCCACTTGCTCGAGTGGGGTCTTGTTCGTAGTTAGCAGTAGTGGACAGCGGTCCTTCTTGGAGTTAAGTGGGTGTGAGAAGTACATTACTTTAGTCTTGTTATAGTTTAGAATAAGGCGCTGTGAGGTGAACCATTTTTCAGCCTCCCAGAAAGAGGATTGGAGGGAGAGGTGCAGCTGAGAGGGGTCAACGTTTGAGGAGTACAGGACAGCATCATCCGCGTATAGTAGGATGTTTCCTGAGCAGGACTGGGGGAGGGAGTTAAGAAAGAGGCTGAATAGCAAGGGACCAAGAACAGACCCTTGGGGTACACCATAGCTTACAGGTAGCTTGCCGGATAGTACGGTGCCAATTCTGACTTGTTGAGAACAGTCAGCCAAGTAGTTAGAGAACCAACCAAGGGCATCTTGGGAGAGACCAAGGTTGTGGAGGGTGGTTAGGAGGAGGGAGTGGTTGATGGTGTCAAACGCTTTAGTGATGTCCAGGAAGACTGCACCAGAGAGCTGACCACTATCAAAGGAATTAACAATTTGCTTCATAGGATTTATATGATAAATAATTTTGATTAGCAGATATTGGACCCATTTATATTTTCGTAGTAGTAAGAAATAAAACTTTGTTTAATCTTACTTATGTGTCTTACATTCTTATGTCATGGAACTCATATAGTCATTAATGATCACTAGTTGATCATTTTCAGATCATCAAAAAACATTCTGCCGATTTCAGCTCACAAAAATATTAATTAATTATCAGGTGATGGTTTGAAAGTTACGTGTTTGAGGATTAAATCATCTAAATAGTGAAAATCATGATCTTGCTGAAGATCTTATATTATGATCTCCCTTGATAACCATATGGTGACACATAGTGAATGGCAATTGTCAATCATGACTGATACAAAAAAAAACATGAATGCTGATTTACTGATTTGCCTGGGTGCTTCAACCTCCATAAGGTACTTACATATATAGAATAGTGTATAGGCAACCATGCACAACAAGGCAGTGTTGCCATCAAGAGGTTGAGATGACATCATAGGGACCTCGAGAGTGAAGCTCAAGAGGCCCCGATGTCATCTCAACCCCAAGAGGGGGACACAGTCCTTGTTGATGTAAGACAATACACTATTTTACTTTGCATATGGTTTAAAAATTAGTTTTTAGTTGAGCGAGTGAAGGCGCATGCCTGACTGTCAGCTCACCCTCACCCCACCCTCCCACTTGCTGGTCTGCTCACCCACCCACAGGAACATGATAGTCAAGCAAAAATGTGAACATTTTAAACAGGCAACATTATTTTTTTTTAAACTCACTGTGTGTTAGCACGGTAGGAGTGGCACCAGGGTGAGTTCATTTGAAAAGCAAGGCACAAGGAGAACAAAGTAGGTACACACTTCAAAGGTGAAAAGTTGCAGTATCGCTGTGATGTGAGAATGATACTGTGACAACTTTTCATGATGTTTGAATTATCCTACAACAAGAAAATGCTGTGTATGTATTTCCATACACAACAAGGAGCAACCATATGCTATTGTAGATTGTATAAAATTGGAGTAACTTATAACAAGCATTTGTCAATGCTGAATGTTTGCTTGCTGGCATTGGCATTGGTGGGGTGTGTCTTTGGGTCATCAGGCATAACGGCCATGCCATTTTACCACACCCCACCCTGCAGACACCGACAAGTGTCACGGTGTTCCTTGGGGTCTTTGGCCCTTATGCTCACCCCATTCCATCAGGAAATATGGTGAGATGGGTGCAGTATAGGAGAATGGGGTGAACTTTGGGGCCGAAGAGTCGAAGACACACCTCGATGCCTGTCACTGGCTGCAGCATGTGGGTGGGGGTGGAATGGTGTGAGAATTACAGGCGACATTCCCAAGTCACACCCCTGATGCCTGTCAGTCTCTACAGGATGGGGCGGTATGGTCGGAAACCCTAACGCCTCAGGTGTTCATTGGTATTTTCACTCCAAATTTTCAACATGGATTTTTTGAGACCCCCCCACCTTATGAACAGTGGCGATATCAGTTCATTAACCGAAAGCTGATTTTGCACAGTGACTACAGCATTTGGCACCACAGGTGCGATAACACATTTTGAACAAGATGTGAAAAATGACAGCTGTACTGTTCATGGGGAGGTGTAAAAAATGGCAATGTTGAAAATCTGCAGTAAAAAAACTGGTGAAGTCACGAGCGTGCATAGAAACTGTGCAACACACACCCATAATGTAATTAGTTTGGGGATTTTTTACAGCAGATTGCCAACACAGGCATTTTGGGACCTCTGCTCATGAACAGTGTCACTGTCATTTTCTTAATCTGTTCCAAACAGTGATTTCCCACAGCGACCACGCATTTCTGCGTAGAAAGTGTGAAAACATATTTCGGCCATGTTGTGAAAAATTACAGCTGTACTGTTCATAAGGAAGTGTGGAAAAATGCCAGTGGTGAAAATCTGGACTGAAAATATTGCAAATTCATGAACTTATGAGGGTGCATGGAAACAGCACAATGTTCTCTCGTAACACAGTCATTTTGTGGACTTTTGTCACCAAAATTTCAACATAGCTATTTTAAGTCCTCTGCTCATGAACAGTGTCACTGTGATTTTCTTAATCTGTCTCAAACATTGATTTCGCACACCGATTGCGCCATTGTGCGCTACATGCACGGAAACACATTTTGGGGGAGATGTGAAAAATTACAGCTGTACTGCTCATAAGGAGGTATGGTAAAATGGCAATGTTGAAAATCTGCAGTGCAAATATTAAAAATTTGCAAACTTATAAGCGCGTATAGGAACTGTACAATTTGACATCAGAACGAAATATTTTGGAATTATTTCAAAAAATTTTCAACATAGGGTTTTTAGCCTACCTCATGAATTGTGACACTGTCATTTTGTACATTGGTCCCGAAAGGTGGTTTCATGCAATGACCGCAAAATCACCTTTCAGGGCCGAATAACAAAATGACAGTGCCAGAATTCATGAGGTGGGTCCCAAAAACCCCATGTTGAAAATTTGGTGAAAAAATTCCCATAAATGCCTGAGATAGGCATCAAAGTTGAAAAAACCCTATTTATTCCATTATACAGCTTACCGGCATTTCCTCAGTTCGCGGTTGGCTTTGAAGAGTGCAGATGTGTTCCCGGTCCACCGAAGATTGTCACGCCGGACTCCAGAGGTAAGTATGGGATGAGGGGGGTGTGGGGAGGCAGGGTGCTCAGAGAGTGAGCGCGGGGGTCAAGACAGTCAGTGAGGGACTGTTTTTTCTTTCTAGGTTTTTTTTTCTTTAAGAAGACGACGCAGGACGCTAGCCATGTTGGTGGGCTCCAGCATGGCAGCTGGAAGTTTTTTGGGGGGCCAGCAGAGCTGATGGGGGATTGGGCACCCTTGCTATAGAGAGGTTTGCCACGCTGGGGTGGGCTCCAAGCGTGGCACCTGAAGTGTGTTGGGGGGCAGCAGATGGACTTTGCCATGCTAGGGTGGGCCTCCCAGCGTGGCACCTGGAAGGCTGTTTGGGGGGTAGTGGAGCTGACAGGGGATTGGGCACTCCCGTCGGCTTGGCCTTAAAGATTGTTGTCACGCTGGGGTGGGCTCCCAGTGTGGCACCTAAAATTCTGTTGGGGGGAGCGCAGCCCAGCCAATGGGGGATTGGGCACCCCCCTTGGCCATACTGCGTGTGTGTGGGGGGGGAGCACATGAGTGCGCTGGGGTGGGCTCCCAGCATGCTACTGTTGGGGAGAGTAGTGTCTATGACAGCTCTTTCACTGTAGTAAAGTCGACGAGCACTTTGCATACGTCGACGGCAGTATGCAAATTGCCTACACGCTGCAGTGCTTTTCTTTCAACTGTACGCCTCTGAATTTGCAAAAGCTGTCATAGACAGCTCTTACATTCATTGGTGCGGTGGGGCTGTGCCTGCAAAAGGCAGCAGGGCATTGGATGTAGGGAGGCACACCTACGAATTCTTGTATGGTGGCACTATGTTTCTTGCACATGCGTGCAAGCAAACATAAAAATGGGTACTAAGAATCCTACATTGTGATTGGCTGAAACTTGCTTCTACCCATTGGATTGAGACAGCACAACCAATGGGTATGAAAAAGTCCCAGTGCCAAAGTTGCTGAATTACTACAAATATCAGTGTGCAGCTCCTAGATGTTGCAATTCTTAATTCCAATTTCACTTTCATGCACACTAGTACCTTGCTGGTCCACTCAGTCACTGAACTAAAAGGCATTAAGTCAAAGTCTATGTTTCTGTGTAAAAAGAGATGTGCAAGAACAAGGGGGCACAATTTGAAGATGGGGGGACGGCTCAGGGGCAACATGAGGAAGTATTCTTTCACAGAGAGGGTAGTGGATGCATGGAACGGCCTTCCTGAGGAGGTCATGGGGTCAAAAACAGTGGGGGACTTCAAGAATGCATGGGACAGACATAAAGCAGTTATAGTGGGGGGTAGGAGGAAGTAGGCTGTTGGTTAACTAGGATCTGCAGCTTATCCAATAGGTAGGGAAATGGGCAGACTGAATGGGTCAAGCGATCCTTATCTGCCGTCAAAGTCTATGTTTCTATGTTTCTAAGTCAATTATTTCTGATTCAAATCCACAAAGTAGAAAAATATCAGTTTTCTTTAATTTAAAGAACAAGAAAAGGAAACAAAACTGGGGGTGTGTGATTTCAAGAGACGAAGGGGGCGACTTCAAGAGACAGTTCACACAAAAAGTACACAGACCATAGTGGCTTACACAGTGCATCTCAGGCTACCACCCTGTAGCGACAGCCCATCTGTTGAGGGACTGTTTCACACATAAGTACTGATTTTCAAACATTGTACTTTTTTTTTTAATTTTTAATTTTCTCATGTTCTTAACAGAAGCTCCATTTTATAAGCACAGTAAGAAACACAGGGGTGTTTGTCGTGCTGCCACAATAGTATATAATGGTTGCTAGCCTTGCTTGTAGAGCAGAAAGCAGCTAACTAAAAGAAGCTACATTTTCTTCTTAATTTAAAACTTATATCTCGGTAGGAGTCAGTGTCAGCTAAGAGTAAGTAGACAGATAACTTTATTAGAAGTAGAAGGGGTCTTATTTAGGGTTAAAAAAAAAAAAAGAAAGAAAGAAAGGCAGTGTGTGTTCTGTGCAGGGTAAGGTACTGTATCAGGTGACTTTGCTAAACCAGTAGGAGGAAAGAGAGCTTACCTGGGGGTGTGGTTTAGACACTAGAAAAGCAGGTGAGTCAAATTACAACTTCCTGTTGCTAGCCTTTTTTCTTAGAAATTGCCCTCCATCTCACCCACCCAAAGCCAGTTCTACTTTTATAGCCACTGGATTTAACTGTCAACAGGAACTTCCTGTTTGGTAGTAGGAAGGAAAGGATCATAGAGAAACAGTGGTTTTGTCAACCCTGAAGTAGAAAAAGTAGCTCACTCTCCCCCCCTAGCTGCTGGTAGTGTGATACTGAGCAAGAAAGAAGGAGACTACTGAAGAAGATAGGAAGTTGCTATCCCAGAACAGAAAGGGTGAGAGTTGTAAGGAGAGGAGAGAGTAAGCATCCAGAGAAACAGTACAGGGGACACAAAATAAGACATGATAGGAGTGGTGCAGTGCAATGGCTGTGGGGCGGCAGTGTTCCGGAGACATTCTGGAGGGCTGCGATGCTGCCCTATTTGCTTGCACTCTCTGGTCTGAGAGAGGAGGTTGCCTGTCTCAGGCTGACCTGGCTAGGATCTGGAAACTCCTCCCCACCCAGGGACCACCAGGGCCAATGCCACTACCCCAGAGGTTGCCAAGAAAAAGGAGTGGCTGGGACCAGGTGGCTCAAGGAGGGAGAGGGTGGTGGAACAGAGCTGCATTCCTCCAGCTGTACCTCTTCACAATTCATTCACTCTTCTGGTGGATAGTGGTTCCTCTATGGAGGCACCTGTAGTGGAGACCATGGAGGATGCTGGGACCTTCACAAAGGAGACCCAAAGGAGGGTGGCATGGGACCCCACAGGGAAGGAAACAACTCCTGGTGGGGACTCAATCGTGGGGGTAGAAATGGGATGATGGGAGAGGAGGTAAGGTGCCTTCCTGGTGCCACTGCTTGAGGGACAGGAGCGAATCCTCAGGATCGTGGGAGAAGCTCGCAGGGAGGAGCTGGATGTCATTGTCCACCTGGGACAAATGACCTGGCTAGGAATGGGATCAGAGCAGTGCAAGAGGAGTTTGTAGAGTTGGGAAGGGGCCTTAGACAAGTGGCACATCACGGTAACCTTCTCGGAGGTGCTGCCTGTCTATGGCAAGGAGATGCTAGGCACTTCTCACCAGGGAATTCAATGAGTGGTTGAAAACTGGTGGAGCTCAGGGTTTTGGCTTCATTGGGGACTGGGAGCCACCTGGAGGAATGCAGACCTATACTGGTGCGATGGTCTGCATCTGTCCAGGGGGGGAACCAGGATCCTAGGTGAGAGGTTTAAATGCTTCATTGGCAAGCATTTAAACTAGCCAAGGGGGGAGGCACTGAAAAGGAGCTGGGAAATCCGAGCCTCCTCCCACAAAAACATGGTGATTAGTGAAGTAAATGCCAGGGCATGAAGTTATTAGGGGACAGAACAGATTTAAATGTAAAACAAGGCAAGGGCAGTAAGGACAGAAATGGGGCTAAAAGGGTAAGGCTATCAAAAGTGGAGGGTGATGAGTACCAATGCCCGTAGTCTGTGTAACAAGCTCCTGAACTAGTGGCCTTGATGGAAGAGGGTTGCCTGATATTGTGGCAGATCACAGAAACATGGTACACAGAGAACCATGAATGGGATGTCAACATACCAGGATACGCAATCTACAGAAGGGACAGGGAGGGTAAAGAGGAGGAGGAGGCTCTCTAGTGTAAAGGAAGGGATCAAAGCAACAGAACTAAAGAGTAAACAGGGAGCAGATGAGGCACTTTGGGTCACCCTGGAGACAGGAAATGGCACCACAATCCGCATGGGGTTGTGTACAGACCCCATCTCAGGAGAGAATGGACAAGGAAATGATAGAAGGCTTTTTAGAATGGCAGAAAAGGGAGATATTGTTGATGGGGACCTGAATATGCCAGATGTTAACTGGAGCACCTTTGCTGCAGGCACATCCAAGAGCAGGGTCATTCTTGATGCCCTACAGGGGCATGTCTCAGACAGCTCGTATTGAACCGACCTGGAGGGACAATCTTAGACCTGGTACTTTCAAATGGGGAAGGAGAAAGAATCTCAGATTTAGAAGTGGGTAGCCATCTGGGAACAAGTGACCACCAAACAGTGTGGTTCACGATAAACACAGCCATACAATCAAGCCATCAGCAAGAGTACTAGACTTTAGGAGGGCTGACTTTGGGAAAATGAGAGAGTGCCTCAGAAAACACTAGCAAACAGGCAAGAAGGAGGGGTGGAGGAACAATGGGAAGTGATCAAAACAGCCATCACAGAGGCAACAAGCCTTTGCGTAAAAAAAATCAATAAAACACAACGAAGGAAAAAACCGCTATGGTTCACAAAAGAGGTGGCAGGGAAAGTTAAGGAGAAAAGGGCAGCATTCAGGAAATATAAGGAAACACAGAAGGAGCAGGACAGAGAACTTTATCAGTTAAAGCAGAAAGAGGCTGGGAAGGTAGTCAGAATAGCAAAGGCCCAAACCGAAGAAAGAATAGCCAATTCTGTTAAGAAGGGGGATAAGACCTTTTATAGGTACATTAGGGAGCAAAGAAAGACCAAAGGATGGATACTGAAGCTTAATAAAGGAGAGGGAATGTGGGTAGAGGGTGACAGTGAAAAAGCAGGGTTACTGAATGAATATTTCTGCTCAGTATTCACAAAGGAAGAGGAGGGGGAGTTACCTAAACCAAACAAGAGAAACACTCTGAAGACGGGGGTCGATACCAGTCCATTTACAGAAGAAAGGGTTCTGAATGAACTAATAAAATTGAAGGTGGACAAAGCAATGGGGCCTGATGGGATTCACCCAAGAATTCTAAAAGAACTAAGGTAGAACTAGTGACATCGCTGACTACTCTCTTTAACAAATCATGGGAGGATGGGGTGGTACCCAAGGACTGGAGGAGGGCAGATGTAATTCCTCTTCACAAAAGTGGGAGCAGGACAGAGGCAGGAAACTACAGACCAGTTAGTTTGACCTCAGTGGTAGGAAAATGATGGAATCACTCTGAAGGAAAGAATTGTTGAGTACCTTGAGGCCAGTGGGGCACAGGACCCAGGCAGCATGGATTCACGATGGGAAGATCGTGTCAGACCTAATCTAATAGATTTTTGACTGGGTGACCAAAGTAGTAGATCAGGGAGGGGCTGTGGACATGGCCTACCTAGATTTTAGCAAGGCATTTGATACAGTCCCACACAAAAGATTAATACACAAGATATCCAGCCTTGGAGTGGGTCCCAAGGTGGTAGCCTGGATAAAAAATTGGCTAGACAACAGGACGCAAAGGGTAGTAGTAAATGGAGTACACAGTGAAGAAAGGAGGGTTACTAGTGGGGTACCACAGGGTTCGGTACTGGGACCAGTCCTTTTTAATGTCTTTATAAGTGACATTGCAGAGGAACTGGAAGGAAAAGTATGTCTCTTTGCAGATGACACAAAGATCTGCAACAGGGTTGATACACAGGATGGAGTGGAAAGGATGAGAAGGGACTTGGCAAGGTTGGAGGAATGGTCAAATGTATGGCAGCTCAGATTCAATGCAAAGAAGTGCAAGGTAATGCACCTGGGAAACAAAAACCCAGGGGAAGCGTACACAATGGGGGGTGAGATACTGACAACAGTAAAAATGGAAAGGGACCTGGGGGTAATTATATCAGATGACCTAAAGGTGGGCAAGCAATGTGAAAAGGCGGTAAGGAAGGCTGGAGGGATACTGGGATGCATAGGAAGAGGCATCAATAGTAGAAAACAGGAAGTTGTTATCCCTCTGTACAGACAGTTGGTGAGACCCCATCTGAGTACTGTGTACAGTTCTGAGACCCCATCTCCAAAGACATAGACAGAGTGGAGGCTGTCCAGAGGAGGGAACCAAAATGGTGCAGGGTCTGCACCAGAAGACATACGAAGAAAGACTAAAGGAGCTTAATATGTATACTCTTGAGGAAAGAAGGGAGAGAGGGGACATGATAGAAACTTTCAAGTACCTCAAGGGAATTAACAAAGTCCAAGAGGGTAGCATCTTCCAGAAAAAGAGATGTGCAAGAACAAGGGGGCACAATTTGAAGATAGAGGGGGGACGGCTCAGGGGTAATGTGAGGAAGTATTTTTTCACTGAGAGGGTTGTGGATGCATGGAACAGCCTCCCTGAGGAGGTCGTGGAGTCAAGAACAGTGGTGGACTTCAAGAATGCATGGGACAGGCATAAGGCAGTCCAAGGGGCGGGTAAGAGGAAGTAAGCTGTTGGTTAACTAGGATCTGCAGCTTATCTGTTAGGTAGGAAAATGGGCAGACTAGGTGGGCCAAGCGGTCCTTATCTGCCGTCAAATTCTATGTTTCTATGTTTCTATGTTTCTATATCCAGGGGATGAAGAGACACTCAGCCTATGGCACTGTACCTTACTATGCCACTGGGCGTGAGACTGTGGCAATACAACCAATACCTCATTGTGTTTTATCGTTTATTTATCTCACTTAAAGAATACTTTTCAAAGATAAATGAACATGGGTTCTTCCTATCAGTGCATAGCCTTTCAGTTCCTCCACTCTGAAGCAGCCATGTTGCAAATCAGTGGAATTGTCTGACTTTGAAAAGCTCTTTGGGAAGAAGAAGAGTTCATGGTTGTGCTGCTATGTCTTTAATAGAACTAACTTCCTGTTGGATGGCACCACCACACCAGCTTCCATTCAAAACCTTTCAGCAATGCCATGCAGCAATGCAGAAACAGAGCAGTGAGTTATGGTTTTGGTTGTTTAGCTTTTTCTTCTCTGTTTTTTTTTTTTTTTTTTTTATATATGTATCTGTGGGGGGTTGTGTGCTTTAATAAGATGAAGTTCTATGTCTGTGTGTGAATGTGGACTTTGCATGAAATAGGGGACTTTACCTAGTTTTTTTTTCAGATTTGGTTGGTGTGTGTGTTAGGCTGTGAGTTTTATTGTGATAAAGCTGATTTGATTTTGTTGTTTGTTTGAATTTGGGCTTTGCATATAAAGGAGGTTTTAGCAAGCATCCCTTTCTATTGTGGTGGGTGTGGATCTGAATGCTTTAGTTTGATAAAGTTATACAGTATCTATGTGTGTTAATTTAGGCTTTGTATGCAATGTGTACTTTTTGCTGGCTCTCTGATGTTTGTTTCTCTGTAGACTGTGTGTGTGTGGTGTGTGTGTGTGGGGGGGCGGGGTGAGTTAATGATTTGTTAGGTAGTTGCTTTGATTAGCATAATGACCTTTTGATCCTGAGATGCTATGTTCTGTAAGTACACATCCCCAATGCATTATGCTATGTTGGCATACCTTCTTCTGGCTAGGTTTTGATCACTCAGGAGGCAGAAATGGCCTGATCCTTCTATATATATTTTTAGAAAACTGGTGAAGAAACACTAGTGATCTGAATGGCCGTGGGTGTTATGTGACTGTCCAGCTTCCAGTTATCACAGCACAACCAGACACCTCAGATCTCATGGCAGATGTTTCATAAGATGAATAACACATTTCGGGGTATCCCGTTGTACTAGATCTAGAGACATGTCTGGTGGTTAGAAGCATGAGGCACAGGAGGAGATTGAGGATCTGGGTGAACTGCTGTCATGGTCGAGTAAGTAGCATTTCCTGGGCTGATGTTTCGTTTTTGCCACGGAGCAGATTAAGGACCTGTTGCTGTCAGGGGGGAGTAAGCAATATTTCCAGAGCTGATGTTTGCTTTTTGCCATGAGCAGATTCAGAACGTGTTGCTGTCAGGGGGGAGTAAGCAGTATTTCCTGGGTTGATGTTTTCTTTTTGCCACAGAGCAGATCTGGGTGACTTGCTGTCGGGGGGAGTGAGCAGGATTTCTTGGGCTGATGGTTTAATTTTTTGGCAGCAGTATTCTGTTTTTTTTTGTTTTCGGGTTCAATTGTTATTGCATCCTGCCCCAGAATGCTGCTCCATTTCTTGCGATTGGAGCAATTGGCAGACCAGTAGGATCATAGACTGACTTTGTTTCGGTGGCCAGTCACAGACATAATTTCCCTGTCCTCGTAGCCAACTTCAGATAACAGATGTAACGCAATAGCATGAACTGAGTGATTCATGTAGATTTGTGACAGGTCAGCTTCCTTGCTTAAACGAGTCATCATAGTGGAAAGGAAGTTTAATCCCGTCGGCTCTCAGCTATACCATGTATTTTGGGTATCTAGAATGTCCTGTGGCAGTTTTCGAGGGTGGCAGTACAGGGATTTTGTATCTGGAGGTAGTTTACAGATGTATTTTTTGAGACTTTGGACAGGCCAAGATGGGGATCCAGGGTCGCCATAAATGAAGCCACAGTACGACTCTTTGTTGGGTTATCTAGGATCACTATGATTTTTTGTGTGCTCATTAAAACAGAGGCTCGCAATTTCATTGCCTGTTTCATCATACTGGAATTTAAAGCTCTCCGGTTTTAAAAGAGGCAATCCTTCATGGCCGTGCCTGGCCATGTACAACTGGATGTCCGGCCACACTTTGCGGATAAGGCCAGGCACGGTATTAGGTGACAACATTGCAGAGTTCCTTAATTTAGTTAAATCAGGATTACTGATAGGTGGATGATGCTTTGAACAGTCTTTTTGTTCCTGCCTGTATTTTTTCATTACTGCAACAAAGACATTGTTGCTGGATGTAAATGCTTGATCTGTGATTATGTTGATTTTTCTGCCTACTGCTGTACAATTTAACTGTCTATTTAAGGCTGCCCTTAAACTGCAAACACTGCTCAGTGCATACTCTTTGCCATCAGCGTTACGGACTTCTGCGTAGAATTTGCGGAATGTGTCATTCAGCACTATGGCAGAAGTGGTTTTAAAATCAATATTTATTTGCCTTGCAGAAGCCTAATCATCAAACATTTTTATTCTCCATGTGGTGGAACGTTTAGTGTTCATTTCGTTACGGGGGTCCTCAATTTCATTGAAATCATTTTCGTCTACAAACTGGTGCCTGCTTTTTCCCGCCACTGCTTTTGAAACTGACAGCTGTGACTCGCTACTCACTGCGGCTGTCGGAGGATCACTGTTATTGTCGGCAGCTTTTTCAGAAGGAATGCTGGTTTCCTGTACATTATTTTCATTTTTTAAGATTTCCTCTAGCTCCTCTTCAGTTAAGCTAATATTGAAATTAACAGAAGACTCACGTGACATGTTTGCATGTATGCAGTGTGCTTAGCGTGATAACAAGATGGCTAACTGAGCCTTTCTGAACTTTCTATGTTTAGCATGTTCAGCACTCAACATTCTAATTTGGAGCATTGATTTCTACGACTGTCCTTTTTTTCCCTGTGTGTAATACACATATTACACTGGTTTTCTAGCCAATCATTAAGCTTATTTTTCATGCCCATTTTATAAGTTTCTGTATAGCTCAACACAACCAAACACCCTGGTGTGTATTATTCCATACATACGCATTTACATAGAAACGTAGACTTTGACGGCAGATAAGGATCACTTGGCCCACCCAGTCTGCCCATTTCCCTACCTACTGGATAAGCTGCAGATTCTAGTTAACCAACAGCCTACTTTCTGCCACCCCCACTACAATTGCCTTGTGTCTGTCCCATGCATGTTTGAATTCCCCCACTGTTTTAGCCCCAGCAACCTCCCCAGGAAGGCAGTTCCATGCATCCACCACTCTCTCCATGAAAAAAATTTCCTCACATTACCCCTGAGCCGTCCCCCCTCTATCTTTAAATTGTGTCCCCTTGTTCTTACACATCTCTTTTTCTGAAAGATGCTACCCTCCTGGACTTTGTTAATTCCCTTGAGGTACTTGAATGTTTCTATCATGTCTCCCCATCCCTCCTTTCATCAAGGGTATACATATTAAGCTCTCTCCGTCTCTCTTCATATCATTTCTGATGCAGACCCTGCGCCATTTTAGTTGCCCTCCTCTGGACTTCCTTCTGAAGGTGGTGTCAGAGTTTCACCTTAACTAGTTGTTAACCCTGCTGGTATACTACCCTAATTACACCTCGGAGGCAGAGTTCAGGTTCCATACTTTGGACCTGGGACGAGCCGTTTCCTATTACAAGGAGACGACGGCGTCCGCTCGTATCTTAGCCCACTGAAAGCCAGGTGTTGTGCGTCCACACTAAATATATCTGAGTGATTATTCAATGTGGTGTTGCCATTACCCTATCTTAAGCACTGTTTATCAAGGCACAGACATTTACTGACACATCAATGCTGTGAGAGAGAAAGGGCCATAGTTAGGGTAATGCCAGTGCTGCTTTAAGTAATTGTTCAAACCTCAAGAAACACCATGTCTTGCACAATTTTGAGGATTCAGGGGACTTTTTACCCTAATGTTGCATTTTCTTACTTTTGAGGCATTATGCATTAACCCTAACAGATGCCTAAATCATGTAGTTATTTACAATTAATTTGCATCCCATTTAAAAAGGACATTAAATAACAAATGCAAAGGAAATTCTTCAGCTGGCACTGTCAATACTTTTTGTGCAACATAGACTCCAGTCCAGTGGCACTCCTCACCCCAGCCTTCACTCCAGTCGGTGTCATGCAGTCCCTTGTGTCCAGTCAGTGGCACTCCCCTCCCTCACCCCACCCTGTTCCAAACAGTCCCTGACATCCAGTGCCCCCCCCCACCCTAGCTCAAGCCAAGAATTCTCTGGTCTCTGGTTGTATCCTTTATACCCTAACCCACATGCAGCAGTCTCTGACATCTACTGGTACCCCCTCCCTCACCTTGCCCCATGCCAAGCAGTCTCTGTCGTCCAATGGCACCTTCTCCCTCACCATTCCCCAAGTCAAGTAGTCACAGACAGCAGCCTGAACAAACCTTCCCCTCGCTTCCTCAGCCTGCCCCTTGCTGAACAACATGATTTTCCATGTTTCTCCAGAACAATTACTGTTGACACTGGCAGGGCTCAGCTCTCATAAAACTCCCCAGAAATGTGGATTTATGGGCTTTCCATTCTTTATTACAGAAGACATGTGCATAAAAAAAGGATGTTTGCTTCTTAGACTTTCATCTGTCCTCTGTGCTTTTCCTGCTTTGAACTCCTAATCCTCTGGGTTCACTGCCAGCTCACACACTATTCTGATTTTATACCTTAGGATCAAGCTCCCCTTATTACTTTCTCAATTTTATATACTTATCCACCCCTCTTCCCATCTTTATCTCCTGCTGTGATGACCTTCTCTTTCCCTTTTTCTTGTTTTAACATATAATCTCAGTACATTTCTGAAACACATAAAATGCATTTAGTATTAGACTTCATTTGTGTAACAGTGGCCCTAAAGGGTGACACATTTATTTTTTGTATTAGATTATTAACCATGTCATGTGTCTGTATCTTTCTTATCATGATTTAAACATTGGCTAGCAGATTATTTTCTGTAAAGTAAATATTTGATGTATTCTTGGATTTTACCTACCATTTGGAACTGCCACTATGTACCTGTTTAGAAACTTAGAGGACCATATCAGGTTCTGCTTACACAGTATACATCTTGCTAACTTTGTTGGTTGCCTTTTGATATATGTTGATTGTAACACGTGTCTTTAAACTTCTCTGTATGATTTTCTTGACATTTTAATAAAAATAAAGTTAAAAAAAGAACTCCTAATCATCTGCTTATGATATCAGAATCATTGCAGTAGCAGCTAGTTGTGATGTCACAAGCGGAGGCTTATGATTTCACAGCAGGAATAAGCAACTGGCACAGATGAAGTCTAAGGAGAAAAGATCATGTTTTAATGAAAACTCATTCTGTAATTAAAAAAAACTGGTAAGTCCTGAAATTCAAATTTGGGAGCCATTATTGGAACTTCTTAGTTCTTACCTTGTGGCTGCTTATATTTTATTGCATTGCTTAAGTCATTTTAATGTTACTGCTTGTTGCAACTTTGTGTAACACCTACCTTTGTATGTCTGTCACCCTTCCCACTTATGTGGAACCTTTGTAAAAGAGCTGTTTTGTGCTCAAAAGTATTGCAATCTGAGAACAAAATAAATAAATTAAATAACATTTTGTGTAGCTGAGTGCTGCTCATGCCAATTGTGAATTTGCTGCTGGATACTGGAGAGTCTCTCTAAAGCACAATCAATGAAATAGATGCACTGCATCTATTTTATAAATTATAAAGTTTGCAATAATGTTTTTGCAATCCGTGATTTATGACACAGATGCAGTGTTCATCTTTTTTCATAGATCACATTTTTTTATCATGTAGTTTAGATAGTGGCCAGCAAGAAGGTGAGTGGATGGCCTGTGTTGTCTGGGAAGAGAGTGTTTGTCGGCAGATGGGATGGTGTCCTGTTGCTAAAACAAGTTGTGTGGGTGAGAGGTGAGGGGTGTGTATGTGGTGTAACTTAAAACATTATTTTTTGAAGAGTTGTTCACCAATACCAGGGATGGACTCCCAGTGTTAGGATTAAAATGGGGGGCTCATCTCTATTGCGAACTGGGGTTGGGCTCAAAGTGTCACACTCTGTAGTGGGAAGGGGAGGGGCATCCTGTACGACACCTGGGATGGGCTACCAGTGTCAAACTCTGTGGAGGGGGGCATCTTTTGTACCACTGGGGATGGACCCCTGGTGTCACACCACACAGTGACTAGGTGGAGGGAGGGTGGCTTATCTTTTGCAATACCCCCACTGTCATCATTAGGAGCTGGGGAGGAGCAGAGAAGAAAAAGTTACCCAACACTTTTAATTAAGAAGGTCTACAGGACCCATCTTAAAGGTCTCGACTGAGGTGGCCTCTCTCAGAGATCTCAGAAGTGAGTTCCACAAGGTTGGGCTACCTATCTCAAATGCTCTATCGTCTGATGACTTCTAGTTTACTCTGGGAACAACCAGTAAGCCCTCCTTGGCGGAGCGAGGGGGAGAGCGGGGTGGTAGGGAGTCAGGAGTTCTTCTACATAACTAGGGCCCAGTCCGTATAAGGCCTTATCAGTCAGCAAACTGACTTTGAATGTAATTTGCCACTTCACCTGCAGCCAATGTAGTTCAAACAGGACTGGGGTTACATGACAGATCCTGGTAAGGCCCATCAGCAGTCTGGCCACTACATTCTGTACCAGCTGCAGACTTTGCAGGATACCTCCACTGATCCCAAAGTAAAGAGTATTACAGTAGTCAAGCCTGGAAGTCACAAATGCATGTACTAGTGATGGCAGGTCTTCAGGGGGATCAAGGCTTTAATCCTGATGTTGTCCCTGAGATGATAAAAGCCACTCTGGATTACTGCTGACACCTGAGTCTCAGGTGTCTGCCTGTCATCCAGAATGCCTCCCAGATTTTTCACCTTAGCGGAGGCTACCATCCTAGACGGGCCGAGTGCAAGCCCAGTCACCTCCTTGGTTGCCTCCACATCCTGCCTCTGGCCGGGCTCAGTCAT
Source organism: Neoceratodus forsteri (assembly GCA_016271365.2). Lineage (NCBI taxonomy): Eukaryota > Metazoa > Chordata > Ceratodontiformes > Ceratodontidae > Neoceratodus > Neoceratodus forsteri. The sequence goes on from CM057453.1 coordinate 443,179,420, forward strand.
CAATACTTCTGTTTTATTCGGGTTTAATCTTAGCCAGCTGGATGACATCTAGTCTTGACTCTCAGTCAGGCACAAATGTAGTACTTCAGCTGCATCAGGCATCCGGGGTGCAAACGACAGATACAGCTGGGTATCATCTGCATAGCAGTGGAAACACAGCCTGTATTGTCTAATGATCCCTTCCAGGGGTATCGTGTACACTGTGAACAGCACAGGTGACAGCACTGACTTCTGGAGTAAGCCACAGAGCAGGGGCTTCAGGAGTGAGGAGAAATTTCCCATCGCCACCCTCCACATCCTATCAGTGAGGAAGGATTCAAACTAGCTGATGACAGTGCTGCCGAGTCCACAGTACTCCCTAAGGTGGTACAACAACTGCCCATGATCCACATTTCAAAGACTGATGACAGATCAAGGAGGGTGAGCAATGATCATTCTCCTCTATCTCTCACCTTATAAGAAGATTGTTAACCAGTGCAGTCTCCATACGATGTCTAGACCTAAATCCAGACTGGAGAGTCTTAACAGATGTAAGAGGCCGTAAGGTGTGCCTCAAGCTGCAGTGCCACAATCTTCTCAATAACCTTTCCCAGAAATCGGAGGTTAGAGACAGGTCTATAATCTGCCAAGCAGTCCTGGTCCAGAGATTTCTTCAGAAAAGGCCTCACCAGTACATCTTTCAATGAGCTTGGAAAGATCCCTTCTGAGATGGAGCACCAGACAATCACGGTGAGCACTGGACCCAGAAGCCCTACACAACTTACTAGAAGATGTGTCAGGACTAGGTCCAGATCACAAAAGGCAGGACACAGATCCAAAATCACCCCACAGACCTTTTCCACTGTAACTGGCCTGAACTCTTCCCCAGATCAAAGAAGCATACTCGTTCACAACCTGCTTGACCCTGCTGGGTCATGACAACCCAGTTGGGGCGATCCTAGCTTGAATAGAGGACACCATGTCCATGAAGAATCGAGCAAACTCTTCACACTTTGCAGATGTATTAGGTCTCACCATTTGCAGACCGGCAGGATGGAGTAATCTGTATACAGTCCAGAAGAGTTGACTTGGTCGGTTCCTCCTAGCCACAGTCTCCCTGGACAGAAATGCTGCCTTCTTTATGAGACAGTGCCCTGTGGTACTCACCATAGTGAGTTCTCAAAGTCAGTTTGCCCTCATTGGTCCTGTATCTCCTCCAACAATGCTCTAGCCTCTGACCCCTGGACTTAAAGTCCCTGAACTCACTGTCGAACCACAGGAATCTTAGGTGTGAGGCCCAGTATCATATACATACCAGTGCTATTGAAATGAAGGCTGAGGTAATGGCCCTCTTATATGCCACCATTGCCTCCTCTGATCATGCCTCACACACCGCTGTCACAGCTGAGAGGCCCATTACCACCTGGAGTCCTTCTGGGGAAAGCCCCTGTAAATGGTGGTAATGGACACATCTCCACAGGAGGTAGATTATGAGGGGGGTCCCAGAATGAGAACTTCACTGTTCAATGATCTGACCAGCTGATTGGATCAATCTCATGCACCAGGGTGAAAACCAAGTCCATGGCATGCCTGTGTTAATGTGCTGCAAAATTAACTACTTGTGCTAGGCCCAATGATTCCATCAACTGGAGGAAATCCTGACCAGGACAGGCCTGTAAACATGGATCCTGCAACCTCACAGGGACCCCATGCATAGCTATGCATTCAAACAGTGAAGCTTCCTCCATTAGGTGCACAGTAAAGTTCAACTCAGATCTATTTTTTTTTGTGTGCAATTTAATAGATTTTATTAGAGATTTTAGGGAACACAAGAATACAATTCCAATAACAACAAATCTACAGAACTGAACAAACAACCAATATACATACTAACACAATCCAACTCACCCCCTCCCCACACTCCCACCCAAAGTCCTCATCACCCACCCGTGCAGCATCCTGGTGAATAATCACATTACAAACAGATACTAGAAACAAAAGCCCCTAGAGACTACTGTGTGCCAGTAAAGCTAATGAACATAGGAGGGTAAAATACCTACAATTCTATAAACCTACAACATAGGAGGCTTCACCAAGTTAGCATAAAGCGATGACCAAATATCTTGGAATCTTGTCCACATGCCATTAAACATAGCAATAGCCCTTTCAGCCACCAAAGCTGTTAGGAGTTCTTGGAACCATTCCACGTATGAAGGCTCCCAAGTACTCTTCCAATGCTGTAAAATAAGAAGTTTGGTAACTAGAGCCACCAAAGCCATATAATGCTTGAGGGTAGTGGAAGGGATAATGGACTAATCTCTTAAAAAACACATGTGAACCGTAAAAAAAGTTTGAATAATTAAATATGCTTACAGTCTTTTCTCTAATCATTTGCCAAAAGCTTTTAATCTTATGACATAACCAAAGCTTATGAGAAAGGGACCCCTCCATGTCTCCACAAACATCACAAGCAGGCGATGGCAGCTTGCCCATTTTATAAGGCCTTACAGGAGTAAAGTAAAGGGCATGGAGCAAATTAAACTGTAATAGGTGAAGCCTATCCTGCTTGATGAAGTGACATACATCTGACCAAATTCTATGCCAAAAGGATTCAGGTTGGTCAATTTTTAAGACTGATTTCCAATAATAGGAAAGTGGTGGAAACCGACTCCAGGACTTCACACACAACTCCTTATATAATCTAGAGATAGGTTTATCTTTTTCTACATGTAACCCCCTTACAGATGGCGGTTCCAAAATAGCCTCTATAGAGCCTGCCTAAGTGTTTCCCTGCCTGTTGGCATTCGGCATTTAAGCCGTTAAATGTGGTTCCAAGTGAGTGCTGTGTGACCCTCCATGTACTGTCTCTTTAAGAGCTGTCTGCTTGCAGACTTAATCAGTTTGTATGGGGGGGACTGTGTATTTAATGCTCGAATTCTGCCCGAGCTGCTGTCAAATCGCTCCATTTCTGCAGTCGCTAAGAGCGCAGAGGGAGCCTAACTGGAAGGTGTAACTGTTTGCCTGAAACAAGTTAGAGTATTAAGTAAAATGCAGTTTGTCTAACCTGCTTTTCTTGCAGCTGGGACTCTGTGTGTTATGCCCTTCCATTTTGGATCTGAACTGCTGAATGGGTCCAGTCTGTGAGAGGGGGGCCTCTAAAATGGAGTTTGTTCGGACCAACCAGGATTCAGACTCTCTTGGGAGCCGGCTTACTATGAGGGGATATAGTATAAACTAGTAATTCTGGGAAGTGAAGTTCTGGACATTGGCACCTATTTGCACCAACGGGGAGAGTTCTGAGTGATTGACAACTGAGTCCACCAATTGGACCGGGTGGCATCCAAAGAGAATGCTCTGCCTTGCAACTGGACAGGTCAGATCCATTGTGACCATGAGGAGAGAAGGAGCTCTGAGCTTCTGCGCTGTATAGTTTCACGCGAGAAGCACGTGAGAGGCCTAAAGTTGGGCTGTTGCATTGCCAATTCAATTTGGACTGAATCTGAGACTACGGAGAGGAACAGAGGCTGAAGGAGTGGAAACCAGGCTCACCCTGTAGAAGACTGGAGAAATTGCTGAATCGCGCTCGGTCTGTCAGGAAGTGAAGCTGCAGTGTGAATTCCCAGGTGTTAGCAGTAAGTGCGATCGGGACCCGAAAGCAACTGCCTGGTATAGTAATTTCCTTTGCATATAAATGTGTGGAATGCTTGTGAGGAATAGCTAAATGGGTTCTCTTATCACCGTGCGGTGTAGACTGAAAGCCAAGTTGAATGTATGCGGATTGAATCCGTTTGCTGAACAAAGCCATGTGGCCCGGCTTGTAGAATCTCATCTCCCTGCTGTGTGTGTCTGGAAATCCAGAACCACCATCTGCACCAGGTTTTCAGCGTGGGGTATTGTGAGTACCAATCAGGGCATCCCCTGTGACTGATTAACCATCAACAGTGTTTCATCTGATTTCCTTTTCCTCATTTCTTCAAAGACTGAGCCATCCAGCTCCAGATTACAATTGGGTATTGTCCATATCTCTTTTACAGGGCCCTTTCCATCTGCACCTGCCGGCCAACCCTGGGCAACGGACCTGGCTAGCCCACCCCCAACCTGGGTACCCAGAGTGTGACTTTCTATACCCTGTAATGTGCACAGTACTGTGATCTAATGACACTAGTTAATCTGATTTCCCTCTCCCATGTTGTGGTCCCCTAAATAAACCAGATTTGATGTTGTTAAACTTTAAATTGTTTGAAGTGTCAATACCTACATATCAAGCCTTGTATTGGTTGGTGTATGCTGATTAACCTTATTTTACAGGGGGTCCTCAGAGACGAATTTCAGAATCAGTCTCGAGGGTAAGTGGTACCTTATGATTGAACAGTGTGTACATGTGGGGTATTGGGACTGTAATTTCTGTGCATTGTGTGAGCCACTGAAGGGAATAAAAGGGGGTCTCAGTGTCCCAGAGGGCTGTGACCAAGCTAGTCTAACCACTACAAACCCTGACCTCTGGGTGGAGGCACCCACCATAGAACCTAGACCCCTCAACCTGTCAGTAGTCAAGCAGGCAGGGGTAGTAGCCCTTGGGATAACGCCACCTGGGGGTTACATACAGCTAAGATAAACTCATGAAAATAAGCACCGGCAAGGGAATCCCTGGGCAGGGGCCAAGAAAATGAGTGATGCGGGTCCTAAGCTGGACTATTTTATAATGTTCTTTAATGCCCAGAGAGAATTTGGTCATAATTTATGGTATCAATCAAATTTTCTCATCCCCAAATGTATCACTAATGAAGGAACCTACCATACCCCTACAAAATGTATTTGGTAATGGTTTAGTGGAAATGCTTGGATTAGGGTTACCAAAAAGGGGTTGATTAATATATTTTTCATACCGTAAATTAAAAACCTTACAGAGCTGCTAATAAGCTGCAGGATCCCATCCTGCTGGGGTACCCTTAAAAACTTTCAGTAAATGTGATTTTGCAGTGTACAACAAGGGAGCTTGCTGAATTTTATGTTTCTGAAAAAGAGCATCCTCTATATGTTTCCAACTCACAAAGTCATCCCTTACCCTGTTAGTAACACCCCACTGGAAATATTTAGCACCATGAATAGCTAGATAGTAAAGGTACAAATCAGATAGCTGGAGACCGCCTATTGCTCTTGACCTACACAGTTTTGAATAGGAACACCTAGGAGGTTTCCCTGCCCATAAAAAGTAGAACAGATTGAGTGGATAACCGTAAACCATTTTTGGGGGAGGTGAATATTAAATATAGATAAGGGGTAGAAGAGGCGAGGAAGAACCATCATTTTAATAACATTGGCTCTGCCCCAAAAGGACAGTGGGAGGTGGCACCACCGATTCAGGTCACCCTCAAGAGTTTTGAGTAAGGGATCTAAATTTAGCGTTTTTAGTTGACTCAGATCCTTTATAAGTTGGATACCAAGATAGGTGAGAGCTTTAGGTTCCCAGTGGAGTCCCATTTCTAATACCGCCGCTTTAGTGCAAGATTGGCAAAGAGCATAAACTGAAGTCTTTTGTTTATTCAGTTTGTAACCCAAAAAAACACTAAACTGATGAATAATATCAAATAAAATGGTTAGGGAGGAATGCCAGTTTGTAACATGAAGTAATAAATCATCCACAAATGCAGAAATGTTATAGTGAACCCCAGCTACCCGAATTCCTAAAATCCAATCGCCCTGGTTAATTTTCCAATTCAAAGGCTCAATATATAAACTGAACAAATATGGGGACAATGGGCAACCCTGCCTCATTTCACTAGCAAGCCACATTAGATCTGAAAACTCGCTATTGCAGAATACTCGAGCAGACGGGAACTGATAAAGGGTTTGTATTCTTTGAATAAATTCATCCAGTATATGGTAACATCGTAAATTGGAAAACAAATGAGGCCAGTCCACTCTGTCAAAGGCCTTTTCTGCATCCTGGGACACCAGAGCCGCTTGGGAGCTGGGGTCCCTGGACACAAAAATGAGGTAGAACAATTTCCGGAAGTGATCACTGGCATTCCTGCCTGCAATGAAGCTGGTTTGTTCAGCACCAATAAGTGATAGCCACACCTTGGATAACCAGAGAGCTAATATTTTAGCATAAAGCTTAACATCATTATTCAATAGGGAGATGGGATGGTAATTCCCAGGTTTAAGTGGATCTTTCCCTGACTTAGGTAATAAAACTATTTGGGCCTCAAATAGGGACGTCTTCCGGACTGGTGATGTACCCCAAGAATTAAACAAATCTACCAATAATGGAAGAAGAAGAAGCTCTTTACAGGTTTTATAGAATAAAGCAGAAAAGTCATCCAGTCCAGAACTTTATCTAAGGATAAGGAATTTATAACTTGACTAACTTCTTGCGTTGTTATGGGACCTGTTAAGGGGACTGTTGCTCAAGTGTGAGTCTGGGCAATTAGACCTGATCTAAAAAGACATTCATGAAAAAGTCAGATGAAGAAGACGAAACAGAAGGTGAGTATAGTTCCTGGAAATATGCTTGAAAAATCTGCAATATCTTTTTAGCATTACTAGTGGTTAGGGTGGAGTTGGGAATCTCTAAAGCTGAAAACCACTTGGAGACATTCAGTTTCCTCAATCGTAAAGCCAATAATTTCCTGGCTTTCTCACCCTGTCCTATATATGTCACCTTAAGGTGAGAATTGGCTCTGTCCACCTGATCTTTTTTTTTAAACAGAAATTTATTGGAGAGTTTTTTTCCATAAAAAGTACACAAATAAACAGACACTTGAACAGTACATTACTACTCTCTTCAAATGACTTTATAACCAATAACATATAGAAAGAGAAAAAAGAAAGAGTAAAAAAGCAAGACCAGAGGTATAGAAAAGGGGAGAAAAAGATCAGTAGTTAATTGTTAATTAAGTAAAGTAAAATGATGGGAGAGTACCTTCAAGAATATAAAAACAACAGCAGAGAAAGAGAAAGGGAGAAGACATTATAGCTATATAAATGCCATCAACAACTTATTGCCTTTGGTATGTTTCGAAGTTGTTTCAATTATAGCTGGTGGTTTCCACATACAAAATTGTTTTGCACATACAACTGTATATTGAAAGCTTCATAAAAAGAGAGAAATCCAACAGTTAATATTAGGACAGGTCTGATACACGGACACAAGAAGACCCGCCAAGGTAAGACCTGGACCGTCCTCTCAAGCATATCTGGCAAGCAGTTCTAAAACTGACTTACCCTCCCAAGAGGCCATGAAATGTAAAAAAGGTAACCATCTCCCTTTAAATTTATCTAAGGATAACCTCAGCTTGGCTGTCAGACACTCCATGTCCAGAATCCTGGTACAGATGCTATACCACGTAGAAATAGTGGGCCTATCCGGTGTGAGCCATGATAGGTTAATAGCCTTGAGGGCTGCTGACACCAGGATTCCAAACAGAAGACAAGAGGGTCTGGAGACCAAAGGAGGGGGTGGCAATCCCAGTAACCAATACTGTGGGGACCTCGGCAGCACTAGTTCAAAAATATTATTAAAAGTATCTATTACTTCCCTCCAAAACTCTTGTATAACTATGTAATCCCAGAATATATGAAAATACGTACCAACCAACTGACAATTTTGCCAGCAAAGATCAGAATGATGTAATCCATAATGTTTTGTCATCACAGGGACTCTAAAAAATCTAATAACTAACTTCCAGCGGAATTTCTGTCAGAAAAGGGACGACGTAGAGTTTTGAATGGACCTCCAAATAGAGGTCCTTTCGATTTCTGACAGGGCCGTACCCAGGTCTCCGTGCCATTTATCCTTAACCAGCAGCAAGGAGTCACCCTCAGCATGATTCATCCCTTTTACTAAACTAGAAATCAATTTTTTTTGATTTGGCGACCTGATCAGGGAAGAAAGAATAAGTTGCACTGGGTTATTTAAGGATTCTGTGCCCACCTCAATTTTCCGCTCATTTATCTGAACGTAATGTCTTAACTGGAGATAACGAAAAAAATCCGTACCCTGAAGATTAAATTCAGCCTTTAGTTGCTGAAATGTTTTAAATAAATTCCGGTCAAAAAGCTGGCCCAGGTTAACCAACCCCGCTCTAGCCCACCACCGAAAACCCATGTCCCACCTGAGTGGGCCAAAATCCAGGCAGCTCAAAATAGTCGTGTGTTGGTTAAGCTTTAGGGTGATACCTAATTTTAAGTTCATATCCCTCCACACCTGGGGGATCACCCTTGTAAACGGATTTCTGAAATCAAGCTGACTCAGCCTAGGTGCGTCCAAAAAATAAGGTCTAAGATATTTCCCAGAGGAGAGTCAACCCCTTCAATCAGAGCCCATTTTGGCGGGGAATCCTGAGCCATGGTCACCAAGGGTAGCAACTGTGATGCCCAGAAATACTTCTGGATATTCGCTACCCCGAAGCCTTCCCTATCTTTTGGGGCCACCATGATCTTCCACCTCACTCAGGGTCTCCGCCTGGACCATAAAAATTTGGAGAGGGTAGAGTCTAAGTCTCACCAGAAATTCCTAGGGGGTTTCAGGGGAATGGCCCCCAGTATGACTAGAAGACGAGGAAGAATGTTCATGCGAATAGATTCACCCCTACCTGAGATGGAAAGAGGGAGCTCCCTCCATCTGTTGCAATCTTCCCTGATATCTTGAAGTATTTTTAAGTGATTCTTGGAGTGTAAGGCCTTGATATCCCTAGGAACCCATACCCCTAAATATCTGAACCCCGACTTACACCATTTAATTTGCTGCACCCTCGGTAAGGGCTGATTCCGGGGACCCCCAAGGGGAATAGCTCTGATTTATCCGGATTAACCTTATAACCTGAAAGGGCTCCAAATTCTGAGAGAAAACTAAAAATCTTTGGTACTGCCCTTACCGGATCCGAGATATATGTAATAGGGTATCATCTGTGTAAAGCGAGACCTTGACTTCCACCCCCCTGACCTGAAGGCCCCGGAAAAAATCAGTTTGCCGAATGTAAGCAGCCAGAGGTTCCAAACTAAGGACAAACAAGATAGGGGAAAGGGGGCAGTCCTGCCTAGTAACACGCTCAATCCCGAATTGCATGGAAATCGTCCCATTCACCCGGACCTTAGCTCTAGGCTCAGTATATAGATTAGGTATCCAAGCCTGAAATTTCTCTCCAAACCCGAAGACCCCCAAAACCAAATCTAAGTACTACCAGTTTAAACTATCAAAGGCTTTCTCAGCATCTAATGATAATATTGTTGAGAGAGGGGAGTCGATAGGGAGCTGGGCTGAGCAAATAACATTTAACAGCAATCTGATGTTGACCTGGATGTGCCTCCCAGGTATAAACCCCATTTGGGCCGGGTGAACTAGGACAGGAACCACCTTCTGCAACCACAAACTAATAATCTTGGCAAAAATGTTTGCGTCCTGGTTAAGTAGCGAAATAGGATGGTACCCAGCACATGAGGTAAGATCTTTCCCCGGTTTGGGCAATACTGAAATAAGAGCCTCCCCCATGTATCTGGCAAGGCCGCCAGCTCCTGAGCTATGTTGCAAACTCTAGTAAGCAGCAGAATCAGCTCATCCTGAAATGTTTTTTAAAATTCTGAAGTGAATCCATCAGGGCCAGGAGCCTTCCCAGAGTCAAGGGCCTTTATAGCTGCCCCCACCTCTAACTCAGTGAAGGGGGCCTCCAAGGAGTCCCTCTGAGTACCCGACAGTACAGGGAGCTCTATACCTTGTAAAAAATCCAAAATGTTTTTGCCATGGTCCTGTGTTTCTTCCTTCATATATAATTGTTTGTAGAATTCCTCGAACTCTTGTGCAATTTCCCCAGGAAGAATCTTATAGGGAGAATTTTGCGGATCAGAACTAACCTTGGCCACGTACCTTTTGGCAGCCTGCTTATGGAGCCTGAGTGCCAACAATTTGCCCACCCTCTCTCCCCCCTCGTAATAATGCTGCCCAGTACAGTATATCTAAGGGAATTCTCTATCCGTCTCTGTAGTAATAAGTTATACTGTATAGCTCTCTGGCCTCCCTTAGCTTTTTAAGTGCTTGCTGGGACTCCATACGTTTGTGTAATGCTTCCAGATCAGCAACGGAAGCCAGAGCTTCCTTCATGTGAACCTGATGCTGCTTGTTCCTATGGGAGGCGAAGGCTATCGTATGCCCTCTCACCACCGCCTTTAAGGTGTCCCACAGAAACTTGGGTCTAGAAAGCGCCTCAGTATTTTCTTTTAAATAACATTGAATAACTCTTTTAGTGGACTCAATATACTGTTTATCATTAAGTAGCCCTGGATCGAATCTCCAGAGGTCTCCCCCCTCCACTGTGTCCCAACCAAGCTTTACCTTGATCATAGCACGGTCAGAGATCATAATCAGAAAGATAGATATATCCCTAAAAGAATGCAAAGCATTCCTCTGAGTGTAGAATCTGTCCAATCTAGAATATGTATTCGAAACTGGAGAAAAAAAGGTAAAATTTTTCACTGAGGGATTAAACTGCCTCCATGGGTCAATTAATCCGGCTCCTGAAACCAAACTACGAAGTAATCAAGAGCAGGACCTGGATCCAGGGGTTTTAGTGGAGCTTCTATCCAAACTAACACCCTCAACGCAGTTCCAGTCCCCCATTAAAATAACTTGTCCGGGGGGTAAACTGGTTACTGAGCTGAAAAGTGATCGAAAAAATTCTCCAGAAGGTGGGGTAGGGGCGTAGACTCCCACCAGGTGAATTGTCCTCCCCTTGTAATTGCCGGAAACCGTCAGTTGGTGTCCCAAACCTGATTTTCTTATGGCTTGAATCTGAAACGGAAGACCCCTCTGGAATAGGATTGCCACTTCCCCCCCTTTTTGATTGTGGGTGCTCATCAGAGCACACCATGTTCACCCAATCCCTACGCAGTTTCATATGCTCTCCCAGGGTCAACTTCGTCTCCTGCAAGTAGGCAATATCACACCTTTCTCTTTTAAATTCTGCTAATATCTTAGCACGTTTAACAACATTGTTAATTCCTTTAACATTAAGTGAACAAATTGTCAAATCAGCCATGTTTCATATTCAGAAAGATTCCGAACATAATTGTGTATCCTGTATTTGGTTGCACATTCATAACACCCAGTCACACAAAGAGGTACTCTCCCCAAGACATAAAAAGACAGGAAAGAAAAAGGAAATAGAAGGAAAAACAGAGCAACAATCCATGCATACACAGTAACACACCCTAAATCTAGAAAAATTGCTGGTCCAGCGCCTAAAGCACTGGGCCTGCCTCCCATACAGGAGTGCTACGACAAGTAGTCATTGCTCATACGTAACGTAGCAACCAAAGCCGCCATCCATGCCGAAACACTCGGCCAGGTCAGCACTTCGGTGCACAGTGGGGGGAAACAGAACCTTGCCCCCTAGAGGGAACAACACTCCACCAGGAGTGAGAGGGTTGGAAGGCTACCCCAACCCAGGGGAGTCACCAGCCTGTGCCCTCTGTTAGTTTGTATAGGAAAATACTTCCGGAAAGGGCTGGGAAAAAAGAAGAAAGGACCCCTCAGGACTCCAACATTAACTCAATTGTGAACACACTTCTTTTGTAAAGAATCCAGTGCAGCTCAAACTGTAAGAGAAACAGACAAAAAAAATAAAGAACCCCCACCACCACCCAACCCCCATCTCTTCCCCAAGGCCGTGAAACCTCATCCCATGGGCATCATAATGGGAATGGGGGGCTATATACCCCTTCCTTATTACTAACGCGAACACCACCACAAGGGCATAAAGAGGCCTGTAATGAGAAGGGCCCGATTAAGCTCTGCACCTATTAGCGGCCTACAACGCTCAACTATGTCACAGGAGAAACATAGAAACATAAAATTTGATGGCAGATAAGGACCGCTTGGCCCACCTAGTCTGCCCATTTTCCTACCTAACAGATAAGCTGCAGATCCTAATTAACCAACAGCTTACTTCCTCCCACCTCCCACTAGGACTGCCTTATGTCTGTCCCATGCATTCTTGAATTCAGCCACTGTTCTTGACTCCATGACTACCTCAGAGAGGCTGTTCCATGCATCCACTACCCTCTCTGTGAAAAAATACTTCCTCACATTACCTCTGAGCCATCCCCCCATCTTCAAATTGTGCCCCTTTGTTCTTGCACATCTCTTTTTCTGAAAGATGCCACCCTCTTGGACTTTGTTGATTCCCTTGAGGTACTTGAAAGTTTCTATCATGTCCCCTCTCTCCCTCCTTTCCTCAAGGGTATACATATTAAGCTCCTTTAGTCTTAATTCATATGTCTTCTGGTGCCGACCCTGCACCAATTTGGTTGCCCTCCTCTGGACAGCCTCCACTCGGTCTATGTCTTTGCTGAGATGGGGTCTCCAGAACTGAACACAGTACTCCAGATGGGGTCTCACCAACTGTCTGTACAGAGGAATAACAACTTCCTGTTTTCTACTATTGATGCCTCTCCCTATGCATCCCAGTATCCCCCCAGCCTTCCTTACTGCCTTTTCACATTGCTTGCCCACCTTTAGGTCATCTGATATAATTACCCTCAGGTCCCTTTCCATTTTTACTGTTGTAAGTATCTCACCCCCATTGTGTACTCTTGCCCTGGGTTTTTGTTTCCCAGGTGCATTACCTTGCACTTCTTTGCATTGAATCTGAGCTGCCGTACATTTGACCATTCCTCCAACTTTGCCAAGTCCCTTCTCATCCTTTCCACTCCATCTGGTGTATCAACCCTGTTGCAGATCCTTGTGTCATCTGCAAAGAGACATACTTTTCCTTCCAGTTCCTCTGCAATGTCACTTATAAAGACATTAAAATGGACCGGTCCCAGTACTGAACCCTGCGGTACCCTGCTAGTAACCCTCCTTTCTTCACTGTGGACTCCATTTACTACTACCCTTTGCGTCCTGTTGTCTAGCCAATTTTTTATCCAGGCTACCACCTTGGGACCCACTCCAAGGCTGGCTAACTTGTGTATTAATCTTTTGTGTGGGACTGTATCAAATGGCTTGCTAAAATCTAGGTAAGCCATGTCCACAGCCCCTCCCTGGTCTACTACTTTGGTCACCCAGTCAAAGAAATCTATTAGATTAGTCTGATACGACCTCCCCATCGTGAATCCATGCTGCCTTGGGTCCTGTGCTCCACTGGCCTCTAGGTACTCAACAATTCTTTCCTTCAGAAGTGATTCCATCATTTTACCTACCACTGAGGTCAAACTAACTGGTCTGTAGTTTTCTGCCTCTGTCCTGCTCCCACTTTTGTGAAGAGGAATCACATCTGCCCTCCTCCAGTCCTCAGGTACCACCCCATCGTCCCATGATTTGTTAAAGAGTGTAGTCAGCGGTGTCATTAGTTCTACCCTTAGTTCTTTTAGAATTCTTAGGTGAATCCCATCAGGCCCCATTGCTTTGTCCACCTTCAATTTTATTAATTCTTTCAGAACCCTTTCTTCTGTAAATGGACTGGTATCGACCCCCTTCTTCAGAGTGTTTCTCTTGTTTGGTTTATGTACCTCTCCCTCCTCTTCCTTTGTGAATACTGAGCAGAAATATTCATTCAGTATCCCTGCTTTTTCATTGTCACCCTCTACCCACATTCCCTCCCCTTTATTAAGCCTCAGTATCCCTCCTTTGGTCTTTCTTTTCTATTGCTCCCTCGCACTCCTCCTGAAGGGAGCACAGGAGGGATAAATCAAGGGGCCTAATCCACCTCGACTCCCCCCTTCTGCTCCTACCTCCCCACAAGACCTGAGCTAAATGCAACTAGCCATAATTTTCCCTAAACATGTAATGGGGATAGATATCGGGGAGCCACCCCACATCCACTGGAAATAACAACTCATCTCACCTTAAATAAAAAAATTAAAAAAAACGTTGTTGGGACTGTCTGTATTATCGTCATAACACTTTCTCCTCCGACTACAACAACCCCTTCTATAAACAACTATCCTCAAGGGGGGAAGGGGGAAGGGAACAAGAGAATCCCTATGGAGTCGGGAGGACCACAACCTAGGACTGACTCCAGAAAGGTGTCACCTTGAAAAGCAGTCGCACCTACCCCAAAAAAAACAACCAAAACAAATGATCCACCCACCCGGCCCTCTATGGCACACGTTGATACCAGCTTTCACCCAGGAGCGACGGGGGGCTCCCCCCTCACGTGGCCCAGGACCAGAGCAACCGCTGGGGAACCTAAACAACGAGGAGGGCTGCCAGGTAAACCCTTAAATCACCCCATTCCTATATTCTGAATGAGTTATATTTGAATTATAATAGAAGCACTACTGGGTCAGAAGACAAGAAAATGTAGATTTAACAGTCAAACTCCTAATTAGTAGGGGAAATCACTAAACGGGCACTTGCTATAGTTCAGCCAGTCTCTTCAACGGATTTCTTCTTTGTGATCCATTTGGATAAGTCCGCATGTAAGGGTTAAAACTGAGTCCACTCTGAAATGGGGCCGGTTAGTGCTCTTCGAACCTGGGGCCACTGCCCAAAGTAGTTGCTCAATTTCCTTCTCTGTGATCTCTTCCTTTATATCAGGAACCAGAATGTCTTTAGCGACCAAAAAATTACGGGCCATCAGTAACGAATCATACATTTTTGGACCCTCAGGTGCATCTATCCACAGTCTTGCGGGGTAACGCAACTGGGCCTTCCAGCCCTTCTCTTTTAGCTGTTTTACCACTCCAAGCACCTTTTTCCAACGCTGGGCCAGGGCAGGGGGAAAATCTTAATCCACAAACACCTTCATTCCATCAAAATTCAAATCCTTCTTCGCCCATGCCAGACGCAGGAATCTGTCCTTGGTCGGGTATCTCAGAAATTTGATGATAATAGCTCTGGGAGGGGCACCTTGTTTAGGCTTTGGGGCAAGGGCCCAGTGTGCCCTTTCGATCTCCAAGGGAGAATCCTCTCCAATCTGCAGCTCCGTCTTTAACCAACAGTCCATGAAGTCTGCCATATCAGCCTGCTCGGCCCCCTCTGGTATACCAACCACTCTTATATTATTGCGTCTGGAGCATGCCTCAGCATCTTCAGCCCTTGCTGTTAAAGCCTTTGCCCTACCATATAAAAATGCCAGTGATCTTCCAAAGGCCATGTGTTCGGTCTGTAGCCCCTTTAAATGCTGTTCGACAGCGGTGGTTCTGGACTCTAATTTCTTGAAATCCCTTTGAATATCCGATACTTTTGTGTCTATCTTGTGCAAAAACTTGATAATTTTTCTTGATTCTGCTCTCGCACTAGTTGAACCTGAATCAGAGCATGAATCATCAGCCCCGACACAGGAAGCACTGAAGAGCGCGAGGGAGACGGGCTGAGGCCTGCCATCTGTCTGCCCTGTAGGTTTTCCAAAACGGTTTTAGTAATCAAGGAGCCTCTTTTCTTTGTACAGACCATTGCAGGACACATATTATGCCCGTAGCACAGATGTTTCCACAAAATACCGGATTCTCTTCTAATTTTACGTTGGAGAATCAGGGCGAGGAGTTAGGCGGCCATTCCCACCAACTACGTCACCGGAAGTCTCTCTGTCCACCTGATCTACCAGGTGAGTCACATATTGAGATTGAAGTCCTGCCAATTCTAAGCAAACCTCTTCAGGGGATAAGGAAGACAAAGACCCCTCTATAACACGAATTCTGTGTAACCAACTCTCCAGTTGGGCAGTCTGTGTCTTTTTTCTAACTGTCGCCAAACGTATAAGTTCCCCCTTTCAGATTGATTTCAGAGCGGCCCAAAGCACATCCATAGAAGAAACTGAATTTCTGTTCTCCTGAATAGACTGTTGCATAAATGTCTTAAATCGTGATAACAAAGATGCATCCTTCAACAGTAAAGAATTAAGTGACCAGGTATGGGGTTGTAAAGTTAAGTGTGGTATCTCAAGGAGGAGCTGAACAGAGGAGTGATCTGCTATCACCCTGGCATGGATCTAACTTTCTGTAATGTATGACAATATTTGCTTACTTATTAAAAGGTAATCCAGCCCTATGAGAGGCTGAATAAAAAGTAAAGTCAATCACGGAGGGATACTACACTCTCCAGGGATCAACTAACCCCAAATCATCTAAAAATTCCCTCAGGGCCCACTGGCCAGGAGAAAGACCTGCTGATGTCCGATAGGACCTATCTAAGTCATTAGCAAATTCTGTGTTCCAATTTCCACCAAGTATAATTAGGAGATGAGAAAGGGGGGCCAGAACCATTGCCAGATTGGTAAAAAAGGAGGGACAATCCGAATTCGGACCATAAATCCCCCCAACACTATTTCATTGTGACCCAGAGTCCCCTGTACCAGAGTGAACCTTCCCTAGGGGTCCTTTATCTCTTTTTTAAAGTGAAAGGGAAGGGATTTATTTATTAGTAAGGCCACCCAACAGTGCTTGGAGCTATTCCCTGCCCCAAAAGCTTGCCCCACCCAAGTTTTACACAATTGACCAACCTGAGAATCTAAAAGATGAGTTTCCTGTAAAAAAACTAAGTGGGGAGACAGCTTGGCTAAATGTCCCAAAACTTAATATTTCTTCCTATTATCCCTCCCGCCTTTTATATTCCACATTAACAATATTAATCGCTTGAGCCATACTGGCACACTCTCTCCCCGCTAACCAATCGATTCCTGATGGATGCTGCATGAGGAACCCACCCCTTGACACCTCCCCGGCAACACACAACTGTCCCCCTGCAAAACTAATCCACAACAGCAAAACTGAAAAGCAAGAAAAACCACCCCGGTCCAATTGACTGCCACCCAACCAACTGCAGGTCCATGATGTAAACAATCACCCACACTGAGCCCCCCACCCTCTGCCCCTCAGTCCCAAATAAACATCATACAAACAAAACATATTTATCAATAGGGAGATCTAGCGCTAAGCTAAGTACAAAGTCAAATACCTAACCTACCTAAAAATGACATAAACCATAGCGTAATGCAATATGAGCGTCTAAAGCCTTGCGGCCAACCCCAAACAATAAACCACAATGTAATAACACTTATAGCACTGTAACAAACACTTAGACAATATAGAAAACATCCCCCCCTATGTATAGTCCAACATTAATTTTTCAGCGGTGGTAAAAATAAGAAGGCAGGAACTTACCTTCCAGGAAATTAAGTGGAGACCGGAACAATAATGCCGAGGTGATCCCAATCCCAGGAATCAGCTCCATGAGCTTGGGGAAGTCCTCAGCAACACTGCAATCCAGTAATTCCATGAGCAAAATGGTGCTTAAGACTGAAGCTTAGATTTTCCCACTCCCCCAGTATCCCCACCATAGAAAAACGGAGTTCCTAGGAGCAACCAATACCTCCAGAGCTAAACACAAGATCCTTAGATGCAGGGTTTCCTCAGGGGGAGAACCCACACCTGCGCACCCCTCCAGACACTGAACCCTGAATATTGCAATGTAACGAGGACAGGTTGCATCTGAAGGATAACCAGTTATGCCACTCCTGAAGGCCTCATGCTAGACACTCAAACTGTGGTGAACAAAGGAGAAGTATGGCAAGAAAAAAGAAAGAAACCCTGAGCAGGAGTCAGCAGCTTCAACACTCTTTCCCATACATAGCAGTAAAAAGGCAGACCTTCCTTACTCTAGAGCCAATCAGGAGGACTTATCTCACATCATACTTGGTCTCTCAATGTCCCCAAGGAAGTTATGTATGAGTTCCATGCCATAGAACTTAAAAGGAAAAAAACCTTGGTTCAAACGTAAGGGGATCGGTATTACATCGAGACCACAAGGTGAACTCACAAAGTAGCTCTCAGGAAAAACAAGAATTATAGGGATATCCAGGTCACAATCTATAGCCATTATCGAGGGCTGTCATATCCATTGAGCTTTTGCAAACCAGAATCCCATACCGAATAATTATGGCCCCCAAATTAACCGAAAATACACTGTATGGAAATGGTAATCTGTATAAAGAAGCAAAGAAGGTCCTCTCAGGTGTTCCGCAGGGGTCTATACTGGGCCATTACTCTTTTCTCTCTTCCTGAACAGTCTCCCTAGTGTCTGCCAACAGAGAATATTACTCTATATGGATGATGCAGTACTGTTTACTAGCAACCAAGACTCTAAACAACTTGAGAGTCAGTTGCAGTGTGATTTCAGGCATGTTGAAGAGTGGTTTAGCTCACATAAACTCGTCCTGAACTACAGCAAAACTAAGGTCATGACATTCTGCAATGCACGGAGCAAGTATAAACCTCTGTCCCTCACCATCAAGAACCACGTGGGGAATTCACTTGAAAATGTTCCTGAGTTTAAATATCTCGGCATCACCTTGGACAGTTCCCTTTCTTATACGCGGCACATTGGCAATGTAGCTAAGGCCGCCAACATACGGATTGGCTGCTCCACAAGCACAAACACTGCATGACCACTGATGCCCTTAGACTGGTCATCTATAGCTCCGTCACCTCCATTGTCGACTATGGTCTAGTCATCTATGGCTTTGCTTTCCCTACTGCCCTCCAGAGGATATCAGTGACACTCAACAAGGCCTGTAGGCTTCTAACGGGTGCCGCCCGCCTAACACACACCCGTGACCTGTATACCCAGGCTGGATGGCTACCACTCCTTAATAGAATACAATACCAGACCTGCTTGTTAACCAAAAAAGTTCTCCTCGAGCTAATGCCATCAGGAGTGGCAAAGCTCCTTACTGCCAACAGCAGTACCCAGCCTACACGCAGTGCTCTATATCAAACCTTCCAGGTCCCCAGATGCCGGACCACAATGGGTCAGAGGTTGTTCACACACAGGGCTCCTCAGTGGTATAATACCCTTAACAAAGAAATACTTACAACTGTGATGCTTGGTCCCTTTAAAAGGCAACTCCGACTACTCCTCGCCTCTACCACTCAGTGTGACTGCCTCTCCTAAGTAACTGCCTCCACATTTTACCCTAGTCATAGGTGACCTGTATCCTCCCTTAGAGCTCCACTTTTTTGGGCACCAGTTTCCCCCACTCTCACCCCTTACCCCCCACCACACACACTGCCTCACCCACCCCTCCCTCTCTAATGGCACTTTCAGATATGGGGCCTCCAGCCCATCCACCTCGCACTTTTACCACCCACCTCTACACGGCAACAATGGCCCTTTAGTCTGCCTACTTCTTCCTGACTCTCTCCTACCCTGTACTAACTATATACTGCACCCTGAAACTTGTCTGAAGCTGGCTTATGTTGTCTCTCTCTCCATTTTTGGCTGGACACTAAAAGCTTAGACATCTTTGTGTTTTTAAGACTGTAACCATTGTTGACCTTTGTATGTATGTTACCCTACATCCTTTGACGTGGAACCTTTGTAAGTGAGCAGTTCCCGCTTGAAGGTATTTGTAATCCTAGAGTTTAATAAAATAAAAAAAATAAAAAAATAAACAAATTAAAAAGAAAAAAGGGGTTGGAACCAATAAACTGCCTCTATAATCTCTAAAATGAAATAACGGCAGCTGAGTGGATACAGCAACGAGGTACTTCAAATGGTAATCCTGGTCCGAAACAGAATCAAGTGACAAAGCCGACTGGGCAGCTAAGGAGCAATGAACATAAAAGCTCATGTCACTGCTGAATGAGGCCACAATGTGAGGGTCCAAGAAGAAAACAACAGTCCAGGAGCCCATGAAGAAGTCCAGAAGGCATAAACTGAAGAAACAGAACATGACATCACAAAGGGCCCACTATATCGAAGCAGAGTGGTTAGAAACCGCAAAGAAGCAACTGAAGCAGAATCCTGCTATGAAGAAGGAGTTAGCGGGTGACTGCTGCAAGGCTGAGAGGGGCTCCGATAGACGGGTCAGAGCAACAAGTAAAACGAGGGTGGCCCGCAAGTCCAGGGTCCGAGTAGCCATCGTTCCCAGATTCACAAGTATTTCTGCAGGAAGTACTTTCAGACAAAAATAAGGATGCAGACACCAGAAGTAAGGCAACAAGGTAAAATATACTGTCCTATACTGACCATGGACTTAAAGCAACAGGAGCACCAGTTGTGCAGTGAACAGGAATAGTGATTCAAGCTGGGGATTTGAACAAATCTGGAAACAATTTAGATAGTTCTACTTTAGCCAGATCATTGGATTCAAATGTTTTCAGGGATCCTTGGATGGAAAGTTGGAGCCTGGCAAGGTACAACATCTTAAAATGAATTTGTGCAGCCATAAACGTAGTGATCACCGGGCTGTATGCAGCCCATTGTAGTCTGACCAAGCGTGGAAGATTCTGTGTTATTTGACCCTCCCAGCAGATCTCCCTAAGCTCCCTAATTTTTGTAAGAATAGATGTCTTGTCCAGAAAACAGAGCAATTTAAATAATAATGGCTGTGGGGCAGCTCCTGGAGGTGGAACGGGACAGAGAACACTGTGAGCACGCTCCACTATGTAATCCAGGCCGTTAGGAGTTGGTCCAGCAATTTTCAAACAGAAATTTTGAACAAAAATAATGGCATTTTGGTTTTCCGATCCCTGTAGCAAACCTATGATTACTAAGTTATTTTGTCTGCTATGGCCCTCAAGATCTTCCGACTTCTCTTCCAGCCAGTGAAGACATTGCTTGAGGGCCGTAGTTTCAGGCTCAGTGTGATTGTGCCAGTCCTCCATGGAACTTATTCTAGATCCTGCATCTTCAAACCATTGTGTAAGTTTATCATTAGCCAACCTAATTGATCTCAGGTCCTCTGTGATTGCTGTTAAGGAATCTTTTGGGGGGAAAGCTCTTGCAAAAAGCGTCTCTGTTAGGGCCTGAAAAGGAGCCTCAGACTTAGGTGTTGCAGGGCTCTGCGTTTTGGTCCTATTCAAGGCCTTATCACATTCCAGCACTGGAGGAGGTGTGTGGTGCACCGGAGCAGATCTCATTTCAGTATCCATTATCTCTTAGAATTTTGCAGTCACCAGGAGAGCCTTTACCTCTGAAGAGGTTGGGTGCAGCAAAAGGCCTTATTAACTTTCTGGAATCATTGAATAAAATAGTTTAATGTTGGGTGAGAAGCGGAGCCAGGGAGCAAGGCTACCTACTCAGGGAGGTGCATCACATGACCCTAAGTTCAACTCACATCTAAAGCAGATGGCCCTCCCCCCATGATCCCTCCATGGGCAATGAACCACAAAGAATCTGGCTGTGACTGTCACCTCCAAGACTAAACTGGTGTTGCCACTCAGCTAGGTCTTCACGATGCAAACCAGGTCCAGTAAGGAACAAGACATTAAATCTGCCATGATGGCAGTCTTGTTCCTCATTTATCTGGTGTTACAAACCACTGCCCACAGGGGGTGAATGGAGGCAGCTGGCCTAACAGTTACCTGCCCACTCAGTCTGGTGGGATCCCTAGATATGGGAATCCACCGCATCTGACCTTGCACTAGGTCCCATTTTGCCCCTGGGAGCCTCCTGATCCTCACCATCCCTATGGTGCCCTCTCCGTTAGCACTCCCCACACCCCACCATCTACCATTCTACTTCCTTACAATGCCCACCTCCCTGGAGCACCTATATGCTACCTCTGGTAGAAGGGTCATTGAAGGGGTGGAGGTTTAACAGCTGGGATGCAGAGCAGCTAAGCCTGGGGGCCCGAAACCTAGACACATGATGCCACCAAACAATGAAACAGCATAAAAACTCATGCACTTAACAAAACCCATGTACCTCCCACACAGTCCACTATTTAAACCCCCCACACACATTTTTGAACCTTAAGCAATCACAGCAGCACACTCCCACTGATACAATGAGTACCTAAACCACACATTCCACCATTCAGCACTATCCTAACCACTCAAACCACCCCACTCCCCTCAAATCAAATAAAGTAACAACAGTAAAAGAAACGTTTAATGGAGAATCCACAAAGAGTTTAGATCAGGGTGCAACAAAAGAAAATTGCTTATGTATGAAGTCCACACAGGTTATTGCAGCATATGAAATCAAGCACACTGCTCTCACCAGAGAGTTAGTCCATCAGGAAACATGCTAAAATATATCTCGAGAAAGGCAGGAATTCTGGCACCAGCTTAAAAGGCTCATTTAAATAAGTATTTTTCTATGCCACTTCTAAACAAAACAGGAGTTCATGCTTCAAACTTATTTCAAGTGCAAAAAGGTCTTTTAATTCCACAAGTGAGTAAAAAGCACATAAAAAGACTCACGGTCTGTTACAAGTAGCAATACAAATACATATAGAAGTCAGCATGGGCACAGATAAAAAAATCAGTTCAAGTATAATGCTGAAATTCCATCACTGAGGTTCCTAGGTTCGAACCTCCTCTTCCTCCTCCTCCTCCTCAGCCTTCCTCGCTCCTCCTAGAGTGGTCACCTGATGTGTTTTGTGACTGATTTACTTTGTCAAAGGTATAACTCCAAAGTAACTCTCTCACTGCTAGTTTTGGAGACAGAAATAATAACAGTACACAGGCAAAAAAACTGGATTTGAACCCATAGGTTCTCTCAGTATCCACGACATGCTTTCCTCAGCCAGACAAACAGAGTTCTTTCCTAGAAATCTTCTTACAGTCACGGACCAGCAAGATAATCCAGAAGGTAAGTCTCACACAATTCCCCCCTCGCTCCAAATGGTGACCGCTTCTGGATGTTAAATCCAACTGCCCGTATGCAGTCAAGTCAGCTCCATGGCAGCTGCTGCACCAGCGCACGCGCGCACGTGTGTGTGTGTGTGTGTGTGTGTGTGTGTGTGTGTGTGTGTGTGTGTGTGTGTGTGTGTGTGTGTGTGTGTGTGTGTGTTTGGTGGGTGAGGATATAAATTTCCAACACTGGGAATAGGTTCCCAGGGTCACTGGGAATGGGTTTTCAGTGCCACAAACACTTACGTATCCAGGAGTTGGAAAGTTCAGATAGACCCACCCCCATGAGCTTGTTAAGTAGGAGGGGGAGGGGAAAGATATACTGTGCAATGTAGAAAATCTTGGCTAGGTTGGCAAAGATGGCAGAGGTGAGTAGCCCCTGCTCCATCCTGTTCAGAACAGAATTAGCAGTAGAAGGGATGAGACAATACAGTGGGATTTCCAGAACTCAGACTGGAAAGGACAAGGAAAAAGAAGTGCATAGATAGGAGAGCTGGAAGAACACAGGTTTTGTTGCACTTTGGCCAGATCATGCAGAAGAGAGATGAGGTGGGAGTCACTATGTTTGGGGAGGAGGGATCGCCCCTTTATGGAGGAGGAGTACAGGGGCATGCTTTCACTCCCTGGGAACTTTACCCCATGTGAAAGGAGAGACCTAGGAAGTAAGACATAGGGTCCATAATAGCAAAAGAGTGGTGAAGACGTTTATGATCAAGACCATTTGGAGTATTGCTCTTGGAGAGGTTTAGGGACAGATGAGCAGATAGTGCAGCAGCTGATGAAATGGGGAAGAAGGAAAAGGAGGCAGGAAGGCGGAGGGAGCAAGGGGAATGGATGGAAGTGGGAGAGCAGGGAGTGAGTAGCAAGAGAGAGAGAGAGAACAGAAGGTAAAGTACAGGTTACAGGGAGGCAACCTCAGCTGGGTCAGAGCTGAGAGAACCTTTTGACTTGAGGACAGAAGTTGTAAACTGAGGCAGGAAGATCAAAAACAGAATGAGTGACATTTCATAACTTGGCAGTGGTTGTTCTGGAGGTTAGCTGTGACATACTGTAACTGTATTTGATTTCAGTAGCCTTGGTGCTGGCATTATGGAGCTGTTCATAACTCCAGTAAGTCCTCTGCTGAGCCTGAGGACTTACACTACCAGAGTCCCATGCTTTTACGGAGGAAATCAGTTCTGCAGACAGCCAACAAAGGTGGAAGCCATGAACACACAATCTTTAAAGGAGAACATGTTTGTCCAAGAAGGAGTTGAATTTAGTATGCTAGAAAGACAGAGATGCATTGATGCTGTTGAAACAATGATGGGTAACCATTTGGCAAACCAAAAGTCCTGCAGATACAAAAAAAAAAAAGTGTGAGTACTATGGTGTGTGACAGCTCAGATGTCCTAAAAAAAAAAAATGATAAAAGATGCAGGGCAGGATTCACAAAAGAGATGCGCCCAGCGCAACCCAGATGCTTCGGCACAAGTTAGAAATGCGCCGGCAGCCATTTCAGAAACAGGGTGAATGTGCCAGCCCAACCAAGATGCCCTGCACCGAACAACATGCGCCATAGGTGCAATGTAATGACATGCAGCTCATACACAGGGGGTGTACCCATGCATACACAGTGCAGCTCGATCCACAGTGTAGAACCATGGCGCATCAATGGGGCAACTCCAGTGCAAAGCCAAGATGTGCCATAGAAAGATAAGTACAAAAGAAGGAGACTTATGTCCAGCACACCTGCAGGTTGTGAATGGAACACCTGCAGCAGCACACAGCCAGAGCCAGAGAGGAAGAGGAAGAGGAAACCAGAGAGAGGGAGAGACACAGCCAGCCAGCCAGCAACAAAGCCAGGCAGCAAACAATGCCAGAGGGCCACATTGACAGCAGAAATGAACCCGGCAGCAGTCACCATAGCTGGTGCCCAAATGAGTAGGAGGAGGAGGCAGGGCACTGGAAGTCACTGTAGGCGGCAAGCCCCACGGCAGTATCATGCCCGGCTGTCCTTCGAGCAGCTCACAGAGGTGGAGACAGTAGGGCGATACCACCTCAACAGGGCCATGCTGAGGCAGCTCTGTGAGCTGTGCCATGATGAGATGCGGGCACCCACCGCATGAGGCCATGCCATCTCGATGGAGACCAAGGTGACAACGGTCATGTGCCTGCTCACCACAGGAACCTTCCAGAGGCCTACTGGGGACACCACTGGCATATCACAGGCCTCTACATCCTGCCACCTCAAACAATTCCTCACCGCACTGCTACCGCATGCTTCAGAATACATCCATTTCCTCAGCACGCAGACAGAGTGGACAGAAGCCATGCAGGGGTTCTACAGGGTGGCACGCATGCCAGGCGTCATAGGGGCCATCGACTATACCCATGTTGTGATTCATGAACCACCTGGTGAGGAGGCAATCACATACGTGAATCAGAAGGGGTACCGTTCTGTCAATTGCCTGGTGGAGTGCAATGCCACAGGGCACATCACCAATGTCTGTGCCACACATCCTGAGAGTGCACACAATGCTTTCATATGGCACCAGTCGGCATTCTGCATGATGTTCGAGGCCAGGAACATCCCAAGTGGCCATCTGATAGGTACATGTCACAGGGTGCTAACAGCACGGGGGGGCACCAAGGCCGAGTCACATGGGGTGGGCCATGGGCAGTGTGAAGCAGGTGCATGGGCCCTGGGACAGCAGGGGTGTGAACGGGTACAAAGGCAGACACAGGGTGGCATGCAGGCGCCGTGCACCACATGCCAGACAGGGGCATGCATGCGCAGTCATGGTAGGGATGCAGGACTGCCAGGTATGTGGATGTATGGGTGGGAGTGCAGGACATGGGCACACACCACAGAGGGCAGGGATGAGGACAGGACACATGCCACAATGGAACCCAATATACTAATGGACTCACATCTCCCCAACAGGTGACACCACATACCCACTGAGGTCCTGGCTCCTCACCCCCATTTGTCGACCCAGAACAGTGGCGGAAGAACGCTACAATGAGGCACATATCACGACACGTGCCATTATAGAGCATGTCTTCGGCATGCTGAAGATGCGATTCCGGTGCCTGTGTCAGTCAGGTGGTGTCCTATAGTACAGTCCTGAGAAGGCCTGTGGCATATTCCTGGCCTGTTGTATGCTACACAACATGGCCCATGAACGTGGGATACCTGTCAAGGCTGGTAAGGGCGACAGTTCCGGGGAGGAGCAGGAAGTGGGGGAGGGGATGGACAGGGCACCCCCTGAGGTCCAGGGAGGCGAGGCCGGACAGGGACGCAGGGAACCCAGGCTGGCAGAGAGAGCACGGGAATACCGCATGCGTGTGGTGGAGGAACACTTCGGGCCCCACAGGTGAGTACGCAGGTATATATGTGTGCAGATGTGAGCACTGTGGTGTAGGGAGTGCATGACTTGGGAACAGTGCACACCGGACACCGCACAGTGGCGCACACACAGGCGCACGCACACGGTGGATGGCAAACAGACACACAGACATACAGACACCAGGCATGCATCAACCCAGCACCGCCCAGACCTTGTCGTGCATGTCACGGGTCAGTGCACACTGAGGCCTGCACATGGGCACTGCAGGCACCGTAACACACTCATCTTTCCCATGACACATGGCACAACAGTGGTACACAGACACACTGGACAGCCTGCACAGGTAGCACAGGGTGGTGCCAGGACAGCAGTGGGGCAGGAAACCACCACACACACCACCACAGGCACCACCCACAGGGCATCCGGTTCACATGGGTGT
Organism: Neoceratodus forsteri; assembly: GCA_016271365.2. NCBI lineage: Eukaryota > Metazoa > Chordata > Ceratodontiformes > Ceratodontidae > Neoceratodus > Neoceratodus forsteri. The sequence goes on from CM057453.1 coordinate 443,205,748, forward strand.
GCCAACCTGCAACCACATGTCTGTGGACATGGGAATCACAGGGTGGCCCCTGACTGCCATGGACATGAGGGTGACCTCTGCCATGGCTGGTGGTGGCAGGGGTGCCACCACCGGCCACATGGGGCATTCCCAGTGACCCTGCAGGGGTGCTGCACTGAGACCATGAATGATTGCCCAGTGGAGTGGCCATCTGACTCCCACCGGCTGAGCCATGGACGGTGGGTGTGGATGCCAGTGGCGATGGAGTCAGCAGCAGGGGGTTCACCTGGCTCCACAGCTGGGGTGCATGGGACATGCTCCTGGGCGACCAACTGGACACACGATGTCCACGGGGTGATGTGAATGCAGCCACCATGTCCGCGGCCACTGCAATCTGCTCCAGAGCTGTGGTCATGCCCACCAGCATGATGCGTCTTTGTTAGCATCTGAGCATACCACGCAGCCACGAACTCATGCTCCTGGACCATCACAGCCTTGTGACTCCCGATCTAGGGGTGTTTCAGCCTGACCAGGTGCAGCCATGGGCAGTGGTTGCACCCTGGCAGGCTGTGATGTGGGTGGGGCTTTTCAGGGCACTACCACTGGCTGCCCATGGGTGGTGTCCTCCAAGGCCATTGGAGCAGGTCGTGCACACAGGTACCCTGCCTGGATGACACTAACATCGCTAGCACAGCACTGGGCAGTGGTGCAGGGGTCACAGCACCCACAGCCACAAGCAGCTGTTCTGCGACTGCACCGGGAACCCAGCACAGTGGGAACATCGGTGACACCCAGGGACCAATGCACAGGCAACCCCATGACATGTGCACTGCTGTCAACCATGTCTGTGGTGCTGGTGTCAGTTATGCATGTGGCGGCGCCAATACCTTCCCCCTGCATGCCACTGGTGAGCATGAGGAGGGCATCTGCAATGTCCACCACATCATCTGCGTCAGCATCAGTCAACCCGGACAGGCTCCCCAACCAAGCGATGTACCGCTGGCTGTCCCGCCATCGCTGGCCAAGGGTCCCGCAGGGCCCTCCATCACTGGGGCTGTGACCGGTGTTGCACGGGATGTGGATGGTGCAGGTGTGGAGTCATCCATGGTGGTGTCATCTGCCCCATGTGACAGGCCCGCATCATCGCCCGCGAGGGCTTCACGGTTAGCCATGGCCATGGCTATGGCTGCACCCTGGAGGCGCGATGGTGCTGTGGAGAGAGGAAGGGAGACCATGGTTAATGCACAGTACACACATGTCACAGTGGTGAAGCACACATGAAACATGGCCATCCACATGATGCCAGGGCCATACGCCTGTCCACAGCAGGGCCAGGGCGCGACGGAGATATGCAGCCCATGTTGTGGTCAAGCCTGCCACTGTCCCATTGTGCACATTGTGTAGTAGTGGCCTCACATGCCACATGGGTGCACAGCGGTCATGTGCCTTCTGGCACTGCGGCCTAGCACCCACAGCACCACGGGGCTGGACATGCCATGCCAGGGATGACCGTCCCAGGGACGCTGTGCCTGGTTGTACAGTGACAGTGCTCGGCACTCAGGGACAGGTGTGCCTAGCATGGCACATGGGTGAGCGAGCATGGCCAGGTCACACAGCTATGCACCATGCTATGACAGGCTGCCTCTCATCTGGAACCACCACCTGGGACACCATGCATGGCTGTCCTGGACACACTGGTGGCTAGGGGGGCCTCACTGGGGCTTAGCCGTTCCACCATGCTGAGTCCACCCCCTGTCTGCCAAGGGATGCCTGGATGCTGGCCACCCTCTCTTTGGCTCTCCTGCGGCCATCGTTCCAGTACTTGCAGCACTCTTGGATTGTGTGGTTATACGGTACCACTCCATTCACCTGCCGGGCCACCTCCTCCCAGCCTTCTGCACACGCCATCTGGCTGCCTCCCCTGCCAGTGAGGATGTCCAGGCGTAGGTGGCATGCTTCGATGAGCACCCTCTCCTCATCGTTTGTGAAGTTGGGGCACCGCATGCTGGCGGCACCTGCTTCCTCTGACATACTAGCTACTGTGGGGGGAAGCATCCCAGTGTCAGTCATGCCTGTGGGTACATATGTTCCCGCACATGTCTCTCTCAGTCTGTTGCCCCCCCATGGTCCGTGACATCATTGTACTGGGCCGTGGCCTGCGGGTGGTCAGCCTAGCACAGGTGGCCATGCACCATGGTACGTGGTCCACAGGGGCACACTGTGCCGTCTGCCATGGTCATGTCCTGGTACCTCTGCAGCATGTGTGCCACCACCGTAGTACTGCCCCCGTCCTGGGAGACACCCATACAATGGCCACAGGGAGGGAGGCAACGGACATGTGGTAACAGACACGGTGCAGCTGGCAGTGGTATGCGGCATGGCGACACTGCCATCGTGCCTGCACGGGTGCCACTGTGTGCCTCGAACTGACCTGTTGCACGTTGCTGCATCCACCACACATTGCCAGTGCCACCCAGTCACACATACCTCCCCTGTGTCCCTGTGTACAGTGGACGGCTCAGCTGTTCACGTCGCATGCCCTCCCTGTTCCACATTGCAATGCCTAGGCCCACTGACGACCGTATCATCACTCAACAGAACTGTGTTGTACATGCTGGGATGTGTACATCCTGGTTCACAAACAGCCATTGTGGACATGACAGGGAACAGTCCATTGGTGCTCTGTGCACCTTCTGTACTGCCCTGCCACTGTATTCCACATTATGGCCATGGGTTGCACATATTGTTAGTACTGATTCCACATCTGGGGTACTGGAGCATTGCCTGGTGCACGCTCACAGTCAGTCACCCCAGTTTGTTCTGTTGCCCAATAATCATGGCTGTGTACTCATCCTCAAGGCACTGACTCCTCTCAGTAACCTGGTCTCAGCCTGCTGAATTGGGAGCATTTATGGCTCAGGGCATGCAAATGAGGCCTGAGCACCTGGTAAGGAGATGCAAATCAGCTGAGTTGCCCATGCATGTTAGATGAGGCTGTTTTGGGTGCATTCTCTGTGAATTGCACAATTGCTCCCAGCTTATCTCACTTTGCACGGAGCATCTGTGGGATACGCTGATGGCCGTACAGCACATCTCCGGTGCATGCGTGTATCAGTAGGTGCATGTTCCTGTATCAGGAGCATTCTAGTTGATGCTTCTGTCATGCATGCACGGTCTCCCTGTCCAATGGTGCATCTCCCATGATGCACCGTTCCACAGCTACCCCAATGCACCATTGCAGGCCTGCTGGCCATGACGCTGTGTATCCTATCGCACAGTGTGTTCCACTATGCACCATCTATGCTGCACTGTGCTTGTACTGCACATGGATCATGTACAGAGCGTGTAGCTGTTCGTAGCGCATGCCATGCATGTCTTGGTGCCCGCTCACTCATCACGCATGTGCGACAGGGTCCTGGCCTCACCTACGCTGTTGCAGACTGCATTGCGCATGTGCGGGCATGTTGTGATTGACCTATCACGCTTCATGTTCGGTGCGTGCTGTGCTGCATGTGCCTCAGTGTTTCACGTGGCGCATAACGACCGCTTGACTGTGCACTGCCTTTTTGCAACTTGTCACTGTCAGTTCCCATTGTAAGATGCCTAGGGCAGGGAGACAGATACCTAGGGCCATGAACTGGTCACAGGTGGAGCTACTACATCTGGTAGCACTTGTTATGTCTGTGGAGGGCGCCTGTTTGGCCTGGATGACCTCCATGAGCCCAGGGCCCAGGTGTGAGCCTCCACTGCTACTAGGCTTGTCCGCCATACAGGGATGCCACGCACAGGGGAGAAGTGCAGACATCGTTATGGTGACCTCCAGAGGCAGGACCCAGAGTGGCTGGCACAGCTGTGGTGCCATGCACACAGGGGTGCACTGCCGAGACCAGATAGCTGTTCTTCATCTGGCTCCTTTTGTGGTGCATGCTGGGTGTGTGTGTCAAGGCCCTCATGGGGTACCCTCGTGGGTCTCACAGCATCCTGCACACATAGCAGTGGCTGCACCTGTCCTGTGCTGCCATACCATGTGTGCCATGGAGGCAGGGCGCTGGGTGTGACTGTGTCTGCCTGTGGGCAACTGGGTGCTTCACAGCTGGTCACCACTGTCTGCTGCATGGCCACAGGCCGGCGAGGAGGGGGGGCACTGTGGCACTGCGTCCTGCATGGTGGCAGTGGTTGCTCATGGTGCTGTCTGTTATGTTTTGCAGCAGCAGATGCGAGGCAGCTGAGGTGCGGATGCGGAGGATCATGGGTGCCAGGCCTGGTGCCCTTCCAGGGGCAGGAGAGTGCTGCATTCTGCTATTGCTGCATTTCACATACTGTAGGGTTACTGGTGGGTGGGGGTGTGATCCACATTCAGGCCCTCAGTGTGTGTTCTTTCTGTCATTGCTGTAGGTCTCCAGGATCGCCATGCTGTGGCTGGGGGTGGTGCCCCTGTTGACATGGACCGGAGGATCTGTGTGGCCATCCAGGTAGCTCTGCACCTACTGTCCAGCACAGTTCAGTACCTGTCAGCTGCCCTGCAGGGCATCCTGCTGCGTCTCCCAGTCCATGACTGTGCCAGGGTGGTGTGTGGCAGGGCACAGCAACCCTAGTGGCCCCCTGCCTCTTCCTGGAGCCATCCCTTGTACATAGTTAATGTTCACCATCCACTGTTACTGTCCTTTTCCTGCCCTCCTTCCCATCCCTGCTACTCCCTTTCTTCTTTTGGTATTGTTGTTGTTGTTGTGCTTTGTTGTTCATATCTGTTGTACAGTTTTTTATGATCTTAATCTTTTATGAACATGTTTTTCTCAGCACTTGTGTCTGTGGGTGTGTTTGTTCCAGCTCTGTGGTTGCTCCTCATGCCCTGCTGACCTGCTCCACTTGCTCTGCATAGCTCCCCTGTGTGACTATAGGGCATTCAGCTTGCCATGGTGCATCCTAGGTTGTGCCGGCGCATCTACAGTTGTGCTGTTGTGTTTCACATCGATTCACAGTGGTGTTGCGCTTGGCGCTTCCCACTGCGCATGCCTCTGTGAATGGCTCTGTCTGTGCTCAGCATATCTGATTTGTGCTGACGCCTTTGTGATGTGCCAAGCGTATCCTCTTTGTGAATCCTGCCCATTATCTTCAGTCAGGTCATGTCATGTTCTGTTTATACAACATATGTTTTTGGTCCAATCCAGCACAACCCCCACATGCCCCCCCTCAATACAGTCAACCACATAGGTGTGATGGCCATCCCAACATAACCCCTGGCAGTTGTAGTTTAAAAAATAGCTGTTTGATTCTGCTATTTCAAAGTAATTTAAAAACCTTATCTGGCTGACCGTGCCATGCTTCCACCTAACACAATGTTTCATACTCCCCCCACACACACACACACACACACACACACTCACAAACACAGCAGATGATATATATGTTATTGAAATATATTATGTGATTGATTCTGCCATGTTCAGGTTATTTAAAAACACATATCTGGTTGATCCTGACATTGTAGAAGTGATTAAATCTTATCTGGTTGATTCTGCCATTAATTTTAAGCAAGTTAGTATTTTTAAGATGTATCTGGTTGATCCTGCTACTTACTGCACTTTTGTTTTTCCCCCTCAAATGTCGCACTGTGACTGAGCACTAGCTAAACTGATACATGATGCGGTGCCACACGTTTACTGCAAGGCACCCTGTGTTACCACATTTAGAAAATGACGTTAAAAACTACTCTTATTGTTTGTTTGTTTTTTCAAAGAATGTGCAGGCTGTAGAGACTCTACAGTGAGTGTCCACCATTTCAGCTTCAGCACTGCAGAGGGAAGTGTGAGCAAAAGTTGCTATAGCAACACTCGCTCACTCACGTGCACTTCTGTCTGCAGTTCTGAAGCGGCGGACACTCTAGAGTCTCTACAGTCTGCACACTCTTTGAAGCAAGGCAACTCAAACAAACAGTGAGGTGAGGATAAAACTCATCATTTTCTAAATGTAGTAACACAGGGTGCCTTGTAGTAAACATCTGGTACCACGTCAAATATTAATGTAGATAGCACTCGGTCACGTTGCAGTATGTTTCGGGGGGGAAGCGAAAGTGCAGTAAGTGGCAGAATCAACCAGATACCTGTTAAAAACACTGATTCGTTTAAAATTAATGGCAGGATCAGACGCTTTTATTTAATGACTTCAATAATGGCAGGATCAACCAGATAGATGTCTGAGAAGCGTTGGGGGTGCTTACAGGTGGCAGAGAGAAACTAGCACTGGAAAGTGAAAGAGTTTCACTATCATTAGGATGATGTACAGGAACATAGAGACATCTCCATGATGTATAGGAACATGGAAATATCACGATGATGTATAGGAACATGAAGATATCAGTGATATCTCCACTGCCTGTCTGAGATATCACTTTTTATCCATTCATGTATCCCAAAACATGTGTTGTATAAATATATATATATTACGGTGGCACTATAGTTAGGGTTGAGCACCCCATTTAAGGTTAAATGGTGAAACTTTGCACCTTAATATCTTTGCCACCGTTCAATGGATTTGCCTAAAATTTGGCAGGCATGGGACGTAACCATAGGTCTTGGGATCTGCCACCTTTTGTACTGGTCGGATATACGGCTGCGGAGTTATTAAGCAACATTCTGGGGCACATTTACTTTTTTTGCACATTCTTTGCTCGCTCCTACATGTCACACAGTTTGCGTGACCAGTCCTAAAACTTCAGGGAACGTGTGGCCAGGTTCCCCAATGTGCCTTTTGAAGATTTCGTGAAAAAATATTGAACGGTTCAAAAGTTATTCAAAAAACAAGTTTCCCATTATAGTCAATGGGAAAAGTTGACAAAAAGTTAGACAGTGTTGCAAATGCAGTTTTTAGTGTCGCAAATGACCCCTGTAGTGTCGTGAATCAGCCATTTTTTTTTTTCAGTTACTGATCACAGAAATGCTTGGCATTTAAAATTGGGACCATCTAGGGACACAATTCTTTTTGTGTTTACCTACTCGAGCCCTGAGGATGCTAGGCATGTCTTTATTTTGGGGTTAAACACCCCAGAAATATGTTTTTGAAATTTTGGGAATAGTACTGTCACAAAGTAGTGTCACACCTGCGACACTTTCGTGAGTTTGTTTTGCAAAAGTGTCTCAAATCACGACACTACTTTGCAACACTATGGTAAAATGATAGGAATTGTTTGCCACCCTGCTGCAAGACAATGGTTTGGTCTTTTGGGCTGAAATTTGGAGGGAAGAAAGCCAACATCTCACAGATGTGCTTTGTGGTGGTTTGGTGAAAAAATATTGCAGGGTTGCAAAGTTATGGCACTCTAAGTTGATGCTTTTCCCATAGACTAACATTATGGCGTCTTACGTGCCTTCGAGAGCCCGTATCTGGAAGCAGTCGAGATAATGGACTTTTCGTTGGAAAACCCCTTAGCCCCAAATGGGGGTAAGTGCAAAACTAGCTAGAAAGTCATAATTCATATGAAATGTTCATTTTTTTCCTACGTCGTACGGTTCCTGAGATATCAGCAATTTAGTATTCCAACTCCTCATTTTCTGCTCCGAGCCCCATTATTATGCATACATTCTTTGTACTCACTGTGTTTCTCTTTGTAGCTGTTGGGGAAAACCAGGGTGTGCGCTCCAGTTACTCTTACACGAACATATGAAATTTGCCAGCAAATAAAGGCCTAGAGGTCTATCAAGTCTGCTCGAATGTGCAGCTAGCACCCCTTATTCTGCAGCTGCCCCTCCCTTCCACCCTTCCACTTCATTGACCCTACCCCTTGTCCTGTCCCATCCCCTTTTGAAGCAGTCCACTGTTCTACTGGATACCCCTTCTGCGGGTAACGCATTCCACCCAGCCACCACCCTCTCTGTAAAAAAGTGTCTCCTCATCTCCCTCCTGAACCTTCCTCCCTCCAGTCTCATATCATGGCCCCTGGTGTCCCTCCCCTCCCTTACTTTGAACAGCCCCTCTGTACCTGTCTTGTTTATTCCTTTCATGTACTTAAAGGTTTCAGTCATGTCCCCCCGACCCTCCTCTCCTCCAGTGAGTACATGTTCAACTCCCTCAGCCTCCTCTTGTATGATAAGTCCCCCAGCCCCTTGATCATCTTTGTTGCCCTGCACTGCACCCCCTCCAGTAACTTAATGTCCCTCTTCAGATACGGGTGCCAATACTGCACACAGTACTCCAGGTGCGGGCTAACTAATGACCTATACAGTGACAGAATCACCTCCTCCCTCCTCGAGGATATACCCCTTGCAATACAACCCACCATTTTGTTGGCCTTTGCAGCTGCCTTCCTACATTGTGCCAAGTTGTTCATTGACCCTGTAATGAGCACACCCAGATCCTTCTCCTCCTCTGTCTGGGCTAGCTGCACTCCCCCCAGCTGGTAACTTCTCCTTGGGTTCTTCATCCCAAAATACAGCACCTTGCACTTTTTGGCATTAAACCCCAGTTTCCGGGTATCTGACCAGGTTTCAAGCTTTGCCAGATCATCCTGCAACCTCTGCCATCCCCCTAGGTCACCCACCACCTTGGTATCATCAGCAAACAGACTGATCTTGCTCTTGCTGTCCTATGATATGTCTGCAATGAATATCCCGAACAACACTGGTCCCAACACCGAGCCCTATGGAACACCGCTCATCACTGCCCTTGGGTGTGAGAGCTCCCCGCCCACCACCACAACCACCACCCTCTGTTGCCTTCCCTGAAGCCAGTTCCCTACCCATCTCACCAGTTTTGCACCTGCCTACTAACTTACTTCCCAGCCTTCCATGCGGCACTGAGTCGAATGCCTTACTGAAGTCCAGATACAGGACATCCACTGCATGGCCCCTGTCCAGTTGCCTAGTTACCCAGTCATAGAACTCCACCAGGTTGGTTTGGCAGGATCTTCCCCATATGAAGCCATGCTGTTTGCTGTCCTGTAGTCCTCTGGCCTCTAGGAGGGCCACCAGCCTCTCCTTCAGGATAGTCTCCATTAGCTTACCGACGATGGATGTGAGGCTCACTGGTCTGTAATTTCCCGGGTTCATCCTTGGAGCCACTCCTGTGGAGGGGCACCACATGAGCCATCCTCCAGTCCTGAGGTACACACCCCGAATGTAATAAGGCATTAAATAGGTCTGCCAAAGGTCCTGCAAGGACCTCTGCCAGCTCCTTCAGTACCCTGGGGTGGATGCTATCTGGGCCTGGCGCCTTATCCACCCTCAGTGGCTTCAAACCCTCTCGAACTCTGCCCTCCATGATTTCCCCATCGGTCACCCCCGTTTTGCCATTTCTCCCTTGGTGTCACCCCCTTCTCTTTAGTAAATACTGAGCAGAAGTACTGATTTAGTGCTTCTGCCTTATCACACCCTGCTTCCACCCAACCCCCCCCCGTCCTAATCCTTACTATGTGGTCCTTACAGCTCCTTTTCTCCCTGATGTACCTAAAGAAGTCCTTCTCACCCTTCTTAATGCCTTGTGCCAGCCTGAGTTCCGTAGATGCCTTGGCTCCCATTACTGCCCTTGTCACCTCCTTCGATTATTCCATCAAGTACTCCTCCCTGTCCTCCCCTCTCTCTGTTTTCTAGTACTTCCTAAAGGCAGTTCTTTTCCTCCTTACCTTTTCCATGACCTCCTTGCTCAACCAGCTCGGTTTCTTAGCCCTAGCCTTCTTGCTCTGGGCCTTGCAGCAGGTTTTGGTTGCCTCCACTATCCCCAGCTTTATGAGCTCCCACCTCTGGTTAGTGTCCATACTAGATTGAATTCTGGCCAGGTACCCTTTTACCACTTCCCCCATCCTCCCAAAGTCGGCCCTCCTGAAGTCCAGCACTCTTGTGCCAGATTCCACTCCTTCCTTGTCCATATCCAATGTGAGCCATACTGAGTGGTGATCACTTCCTGACAGTGGTTCCTCCACTGTAAGTTCTCTCACGAAGTCCCCATTTGCCAGCACAAGGTCAAGGGTATTCCCTAACCTGGTTGGTTCATTGAACATTTGCAGCAGGAAGCTGTCCTGGAAGGCATCCAGCAGTACCTGTTCCCTTCTGTTCCTGGTTGTTGAGGTACTCCAGTCCACTCCTGGCATGTTGAAGTCCTCCACAATCACCACACTACCCTTCTCGCAGGTCCTCCTGATCTGTCCCACTAGTTCCCTGTCCAACTCTTCCATCTGAGATGGTGGCCTGTACACCACTCCCATTCTAAGAATCCTATTCTTGGAATCTTGGATTTGCATCCAAAGTGACTCCATACTACCCTCCTCTCCTTCCTCCCTTACATACTTCAGTCCTTCCTTCACATATAGTGCCACACCCCCTCCTTTCCCAATCACCCTGTCCCTACGAAATAACCTGTACCCTGGTACAGACAGGTCCCAGTCATTGTATTGGTGGCCCATGTTTCGGGATGACTGCAATGTCCACCTCTCCCTCTGCCATGAGAACCTGTAACTCTGCAGTTTTCCTCCCAAGGCTCCTAGCATTAAGGGTAACCACCTTCCACCCTTCCCCCCCCCATCCTGCCCTCCTTTACTAGCATCACCAACAGTACTTGCCATTTTTCCTTTGTCACTGTCATGGGGGGGGGGGTAAGCTCATATGGTTTCCCAACCTGTGGTCTCTGCATGTCTCTTGCCCAATTGCCACCCCCTACTCCTAGTTTAAATTCCCTACTTCCTCTATGTACTCCTCCATCTTCTGTTTCAACACTTTCTTTCCCTCCTCACTCAAGTGTAGTCTGTCCTTGGCATAGAGACTACTGTCCTCCCAGGTCCCTCCTACATGTAGCGTTTCCACTTGTGTTTTCATACCCGTTTGCATTAGCGTTCCCATGTACGCCACTGTGTACGTTATCCTTTGCATTTTTGTTTGCACTTGTTTTTGCGTTACTCTTAGCATTTGTGTCTACAATACTGTTTCTGTTTGTGTTTGCTTTGCGTCACCATGTGCATTACCATTTGCGGCTGCCCTTCCGTTTGCGTTTGTCTTTCCTTTTGCGTCATCGTTGTTGTTACTGTTACCATTTGCATTTCCAATTGCGTTCCTGTGCCCGTGCGTGTTATGGTTTGCATTTCCATATGCGCTTGCATTTGTGTTTATGTTTTCTTTGGCGTTATTGTTGCTGTTAGCGTTACCATTTGCATTTACAATTGCAGTTCCGTGACCGTGCACGTTACGGTTTGCATTTCCATACGCGCTTCCATTTGCGTTTCTGTTTCCTTTGGTGTTATTGTTGCTGTTACCATTACCATTTGCATTTACAATTGCAGTACCGTGACCGTGCATGTAACACTTTGCATTTCTGTACGTACTTGCGTTTGCATTTCTGTTTCCTTTGACGTTATTGTTGCTGTTACCATTACCATTTGCGTTTACAATTGTGGTACCGTGACCGTGCGTGTTACGCTTTGTGTTTCCATACACGCTTGTGTTTGCCTTTCAATATCTAGTTCCTTTGACATTATTTTTGCTGTTATGTTACCATTTGCGTTTGCAATTGTGGTACCGAACCATGTGCTTTATGCTTTGCTTTTCCATACGCGCTTGCATTTGCGTTTCCATTTCTGTTCCCTTTGGCATTATTGTTACTGTAACAGTTAACATTTGCATTTACAATACCGGTACTGTGACCATGCCTGTTACCAGTTGCACTTCCGTATGAGCTTTCGTCTCCATTTCTGTCACTGTTCACTTTGGCGTCACTTTGCGCTTGCATTTCCATTAACGTTTGCTTTACCATTTACGTTTGCATCACCATGTGTGTAACCGTTAGCGCTTGTGTTAGCATTGCAGTTACCGTTACTATGTTACAAGACATCATGTGGTGGGAGCGTGGGGCCCGAAGGGCCTGCACTCCCGCCACCACATTCCATTCACTATTTATAGTCCTCATTCTCAAAAGAAGTGAAATTCATGGCAAAAACTCAGTTTAATGCATCAGTTAGGGTTGTTCCACGGCGATAAAGCGAGAATTCGGTGTTGGGCTTCAATCCCCCTGCACCCTCAGCCGCCCTCTCCAACCCGGCATCGGGGTATGCGTTGGGGTTGTCGGTCCTAACTCTCACCCCATTCTCCTATGCCTCAGCTTGTTTACACATGTGATGAGGTGAGAGTTAGGGCTGATGACCCAAAGCACACCCCATGCAGCTGCTGGGTGGGCGCTGGTGGGGGTGCAGGGGCTTAACCCTAACACTGAATTTCCTCACTTTGTCGCTGTGGAACAACCCTAACAGATGCATTAAATGGAGTATTTTGCCATGAATATATATATATATATATATATATATATATAGCAGATTATATATAAGACAAAGAACCTCTGTGCGTAAACACTGAGGCAAGGGTTACCCCAAAGGGCATTTGGCTGGGAAGCCAAGTTTCAAGAAAATACAAAATCACATGCACCCACAATGCAAAGCATCATGGGCTGCATATGCAAATCATCACAGAATGTTATGCTGGTCCAACTTTAAACAGAATTAAGTATGCAGCCCATGATGCTTTGTATTGTGGTGCATATGTGAGTTGTAGATTATATATATATATATATATATATCTACACACACACAACACCGCTTTATTTAGGGAAAAGGCCTAAGGTGGGAAAAAAGGGTTAAAGGGCTATTGAGGTAGGCAGTTGTCCCCTGGCCAGTATTCCAATGATACGCAGGCTCAGCCTATATCTGTGACTGCTCTTACTTGCCCTGAGCAGGTGTGATCAAAAGAAGTGTTGCTACTACTCCCCTCTCCAAGTTTTCATGTACAAACACATTTGACCATGGACATCCATGGCCATCCTCGATCTGTCCCTGATGACTTCATCCAAGGTTTCTCAAAAGCAAAACAACTATGTACATGGAAGAATGCCTCAGCACACACTGATGCATGCAAAATATATTTTATTTTAAGGTGCCATCACAGGCGCGACACTGCACTTCAAGTTTTGAGCTGGAGTGTTTTATCAAAAGTGTGCGTGGGTGCCACATACATGCTGCTTTACATAAGGCACAAGTGAAGGTGCAGCTCCAGAAATACATAAAGGTACAAATATGAACTTGCAAAGAGACAGTCAAAAAAAAGGTTACAGAACTATATAGTGTACATTATTACAAAAGTTCAAACAGTTTGCCAGATAATCTACATGTGACTTGGAGTATAAAAATCCAGAAATTCTCTCTGTTAGCCAACAGTAGATTCAAGTCCCCCCCTTGGCCAAGACTGTTCTCTTGATTCCCAGGAAGGATAGGTTGTGGGAAGTGGGATGCGATGCTTCCAAAAGATGGCAAGCTAGGGCATAGTCCCTGTTGCTGTTGCTGATCATCAGTCTCATGTGATCCCAAACTCTGTCCTTCAGTCTTCTTTTGGTGTGGCCAAAGTAGAATACCCTGTAAGCACAGCTAGCATGGTAAACTGAATAGGTAGTGTCACAATTAATGTACCTGTAAATGTCCTGGTTTGCCATTTGAAGGACTGAGGAAGGGTTTCCCTCTTTTATGACAACACACTACTTACAATGGCCTTATCTGAGGCATCCCTTCAGTGGTGGTAGCAGGCACGTTGTGCGATGCTTTAAGGCCATAAACTGTGTGTCAACCTGTCTCTCAGGTTTGAGGCCCATATGACGGATCATCCTGGGTGGTCTGGTAAAAAAAAGGCTCCAGCTTTTCTTCACTTTGCAGGATTTTCCATTTTTTTCTGATGAGCCACTGTTCCTCCCCTGCCTGGACATTAAAGCATTAAAGACAGGTACAGAACTGAGTGCATTCTCACTATGCCTTTGATGCACCTTAGGCTTTAGGAGAGAAGATCTATCAGGTGTGCTCTGTCTTCTCTCTGGCAGCACCAATATCACCTTTATTGTACCTCCTGGCAATAAATCTACCTTCAAGGTCCGCAGCATTTCTCTGCTACGTCTCTAGGGAACTGCACTTCTGACGTACACATGGGAACTGACTTGTGGGGATATTCTTGATGGTGTGGTGGGGATGGCAATAACTGGCAAGAGGAAGGGAAAGGCACACTTAGCCAATGCTTGCTTTCAGGTGCATCCTGGGGGAATGGGTATATGTGAGATAATGTGCAGAAGTGCAGAATACAATAGATACAATGGCAAAAAGAAAAGAGTACAATGCTTAAGAATACATGTAAGTAAATAGTCACTATTGTCCAATGTGCTAATGGCGCAAAAGGAATACATGGTGCAAACAGGCAAATAAAACAGAGCACAAAATACAGTGCAGTATGCTACAAAGGCAAAAGGCCACGTGATAAAAAAGGGGTAAAGTAGTGTAAGAGGAGCAGAGGGAGGGTGCTGCATGGGAGCAAACACTGAGTGGCTTTAAATGAGGAGGGGAGAGCCATAAAAAGGGGGAGAAGAAGAAGAGACAGAAGCCAGAAAAGCAGCAAGAAAAGGAAATCCCATGGTGTGGGAGTGGAAGAGGAGAGGAGAAGAAGGCAGAAATTTTAGGGAGGCAGAAAGAGAGGTGTGGAGGAGAACAGCAACTGTTTAGGTACAGGCAAAGAAAGGAGCAAAGTGGCCCCGTAGGAAATGCTTAAAAGTGAGGTAGGAGGGTGAGAGGCTGAGGTGAGTAGGAAGGTTGTTCGAGAGGGTAGGGAGATGGATTGAAAAAATAGTTTTGCCAATGGAGTTTTTGCAGTGGGGGTTGTAAAGAGTGCTCAAGTCAAGCAGGAATAACGGACAGTTAAGAAGAGGAAGGAAGAGAGGGAGGTGAAGCGTAACAGTACCTGGAGAGGATCAAGAATAATGGGAGAGTTGTTAAGATTCAAGGGAAAAGGGTGAAAGGTTTAGGTAGAGGGAGCAGAGGTGGATAAGGGGGAGGATAGTTGGAGGCAAAGCAGCAGAAGGAATGAAAGGAAAAGTCCAGCCTAGAGTTGCAGCAACTTACATGGTCAGATATTTTCTGAAGTTTCTGTGCTCTCTCTAGAGAAAGTCACTGCCTGCCTGCAGTACCACTGCAGGGCCACCAAAGAAAAGCTCTTCAGAAATATAGCAAAATATCTGGAAATGGTATCCTGTGATATGGGGCACTAGCGAGTGGACGCCTGCCGAAATGGCGACCCACTTTCAGCTAGTCTTGACAGCGAGGTATGGGGTGTCACAGCAGATGGGGGTTGCAGGCGACAGGATGTCGAGCAGGTATATGCATGTGGGGGTGGGAGTGAGTCCAACAGAAGTGGGGTGGGACGGTATGTGAGGGGTGGTGCCGCTGGGTTCCGGTGAGCTGGTGTTGTGGGATAGGTGCTGGCTTGGGGTGGTGAGGTACAGGATTAGGGACCAGGCGGTGATGGTTTTGTTGTGCCTGGCCCGAGACAGTGTTTTTCATTTTTGACTTGCGCTCCTCCGACATGCACCCACCTGGGTTGAGAATACTAAGCGGGGGTGCGAGGGGGTGTGGGGGGGTGCAGCCCCTCCACATACAATGAAATAACAAGTTTTTGTGCACTGGGTTTGGTTTGGCCTGGATCCCACATTGCTGAAATTGAATTTTGGCGATGTGGGGTTGCCATAAGGGTGTTTGGTATGCCGAATTTGCCATTATGACATGGAACCTCTGGAAACATCTGACCATATCTATTTCTGCAACTGTAGCAAGAGAGCACTTTGTGGCAGTGCTGTGAACTACACCTGCATAGGCAAACACTGGCAGGATCATTTTTAGAAGGCTCTCATGGTGGACTGGGAGGGGAAGGAAAGCTTTATTGCAGTAGAGGGCACCAAGTCTGGGGTACAGTTTCTTATGGATGGCATCAATATGTGTGGAGAAGTCCAGGTTTCTATCCAACCACACACTGAGGTACCAAAAGTGAGACCTCTTCAAGTGGGGGCCATCCAGGGTTTTACAAATGGGGGTGTTGGTTAGCCTAGTAAGCTTCTACCTCATGCAAAAGGATATGAATACTGTCTTCTTGCTATTTGGTGCAAGCTGATTGAGCAGAACCAACAGTGAATGTTATCAAAGTCACACTGAAGTGATGTTCCAGCTCAGAGACTGGGGTATCAGTGGCAAAAAGCACAATGCCATTAGCATTCGTATGTATGTTTTATTTATTTATTGCTGTTGGGGATTAATACCTTTGAGGTTTCAAGTCATAAGGAGGCAGTACAAAACAATACATTACACATAGTATATGCATTTTGGGTAACATTTTCTAGTATACAATAGGAGAAAAGGTAAAACAAAATTACAAGTCAGAGGTTTGAACAAATACATAGGGTTTCTTACAATACATAAGGTTTTTTTGTTTGTTTTTTTAACACTAGGTTTAGTTTGGTACTTCTCTTGTAAGTGCAGGAAACGAGAGGGTTGCCTAAAGCCCTTAGGCAGGGGAGAGAGGGGAAGCAGCCAGATAAGGTTTTGTCAGGGATGGGAGCATAGGGGATGGGGGAAAAGTGGAGGAGGAGGAGAAGGAGGGAATGGGGTTAGGCAGCTGGGAGAGTACGCTCGTGATGAGTTGGTTAAAGGTGTAGGGGAGCAGAAGGGGGCTGCAGGGAGAGTAGGGGAGGGGCGGCATTGTATACAATAGGCCATGTTGGGTTACATGAAGCTGGCACATGTAGCTTCTTGGGCAAGGTGTAAACGGAGCAAGGCTTTGAAATGGCTGGGTTTTTCACAGCCAGATAGGTCAATTGGGAAGTCATTGAACCATTTTGGTCCCTTGTAGCAGGTGGATCTCTGTGCCATTGACATGCACTTGAAAGTCACCAGAAGCTGAATCACCACAGGCCTTAATCACAATAATAACATTTCTTTGCAATTTCTGAATAAATAAGAATTATTCAAGGAAATTGCTTTAGTATAAAACATTAATATGAGAACTCCCCACATCTTAAGAATTTTATTTTATGGTGGTATAAATAGCAATTAGGCCACTCTATAAGTGATGAATGAAGATCAACTCCATGAGAAAAAGCCATAACATCAGCAGTGGGTAAGTAAATGAAAGCTATTTCCAAAGTAGGTGTTGATAATATGTATTCAGTATTGAATGCTAAGGTTATTGGAAACAATAAAATAACCTGAGTGATGCAGACATTTTTTTTATAATGCAGCAAACATCTGACATTAACAGCCATGGATAACCATGGATGAATATGTTCAACTTAAATAATCCTTAAACTACATTGACCATGGTCTTCTATGGTCTGTCCCACTTCCAGGGCCATTTACTGACAGTGGTTGTCTATGGATAACTATGGTTAAAATCACAGATAAGCCATGAATAACCATAGTTGCTGACCATGTGTATAACCAATGATTCGATCATGTACAATTATGGCTTCTCCATTGTAACCCCCCGGTGTGGGGTGTGCACATGTTCTGTGCACTTTAGGTCCAATTGGTCCAGTAATTAAATGGTTAATTCCCCTCAGTCACACTGGTGGGAGCTTCTGTAGGTCAGAAGTTACCATTGGTGAGTGGAGGTATAAGTAGGATAGTTTGGCACCAGAAAGGAAGAGAGCCCAGGCAGCAAGAAGGGGCCAGAGGGAGAGCTGCAGGAGAGTGGGGCCGATTGCCCACTCTCAGGGGATCCAGAAGTTTTCCATGGGCTGGGGGACCGTGAGTTCAGAGATTGACATGGTGGCAGCCATCAGCCAGGTCCACAGAGTTAGTCCATGGTGTGGATCCTCCAAAATGCCCCCTGTCATCGCAGAAAGAGATCCATAGCCAGAGGGAAGGAGGTATTGGAACCAGAGATTTGGTGAGCCCTGTAAAAATGGTGTAGCCTGTGTGTTGCCCTGCCAAGAGAAAGAGAAGGAGAGACCAGAAGGGAGTCACCTATGTGGACCTGTGGGCTATAGCCATGCCCGTACATCCACAGGGAGAACATTTGAAGCCAGAAAGAAAGAGGGGCCCAGGGACACTGGGCTAGGTATCCATAGCACAGGAGTCCAAATGCCAACCCAGTTGTGGCAGCCTCAGTGGGGACATTTGCCTGTGAGTTTTGGGTGAAGTCGCTCGCCAGTGCCCAAGTCCTTTGCGAGAAAGTATGCAGAGAGAGACAGCCCTGAAATTCAAAATGCCAACCCGGTTATGGCTGCTGTGGTGGGGATGTTTGCCCGTGAGTTTAGGGTGAAGTCGCTTGCCATGGCCTAACTTTTGTGCTGAAGTTCAAGAGAGGAGTGGTAGCCCATGCTAAAAGGCTTGCCCCTGTGAGTCAGAGGAGCCAGAATAGAGAATGGAGCTGAAAGGGAGAGAGCAAATTAAATTCTGCCTGCTGTCTAAAGTTTAAAGGCCATAGCAGCCACAATTTAAAGCTGCCTGCAGTAAGTGGCTATCTCAGCCCAAGAAAAGCCGCTCAGAATTAGTGCGGCCATATCAGCCACAATGGACACTGGCAACCTTTGTGACCCTTGCAGTCAGGACTGATAACTCAGTTGTTTAAGTGTGTTACCTCCATGGAGTGTTTTGTTATAAATTAAATGGAATCTCCTGTTAATGTTAATTTACTTCTGAGTGGACGTCAGCCATTCATTTTGAATTGTTTTGTGACTGCTAACCAAAAGTGTATTGCAGTCCAGCACCAGAAGAAGCCTGCATCCCAGCACCAATGAACTCCAATCAATGCCAGCCATCCTGGTAAGAAATTTCTGTGGTTTCTGCTGTGAGTGCCCCTGCCCATGAACTTTACCACCTAGCATACCTCTAGACATCGAGGGGGGCTTACAATGTGGGGACTCATCCGGGATCGTGTTTTTAGGATGCAGGGACATTCGGAGTGGACTGTAATGGGTGCTGGGCACCAGTGGACAATGTTGACTTTATTTTTGGCCTGAACTGGAACTGTAAAATGTGGAGCAGTAGTAGTGAAGAATTTCGCACCTTTGGAAGCAGAGGTTGTGGCACCAGTGGGTCTGGACTGTGGTGCAAGAA
This sequence comes from Neoceratodus forsteri, assembly GCA_016271365.2. NCBI lineage: Eukaryota > Metazoa > Chordata > Ceratodontiformes > Ceratodontidae > Neoceratodus > Neoceratodus forsteri. The sequence continues at coordinate 443,224,610 of CM057453.1, forward strand.
CTGGAAACGTGAAAGATATGCTAATGCACTGTGCCAGCCTGTTGATTGGACAGAAGAGACTTGTGAGGGCAGAGTGGAACCATCTCTGGACAAGACTGGCACCAGAGAGAAAAGAGCTCAAGAAGCAGTTGGGAGAGATCAGTTTGAACGATTGCTGTTAGTGAGCCAAGAGAAAGAAAATGGTGTCAGCAATGGCGAAAGTGCCAGAGACTGCAGAAGTGATGGTCCCTTCCCTCTGCTATGTTCAGGTGGATGTGGAAAGTGGTAGAGAAGTCTACAGCTACCAAGTGTGCCCTGTGCCAGTTTGAGGGGCCTGGCATATTGGCGCTGCCAGTGTGTGCAGTGTTGCCATCAAAAAGTCTCATCGGAGATTGGACACCTGCTTTTCCCCAGGCCCAGCAGGTCTGTTGCATCAGCAGAATTGGCTCTAGAGAGTTGAGAAGAAATCAGTAGCCAGTTAAGTGTGGCATCAGCATCGAAAACTGAGAAGGCCAGTCCCACTGTGAAGGCCATCCCCCAGGAATATTCAGTCCCCCTCAGAGCCACCCAGCTCAAAATACCAGTAGTCCAGGGACAGGGACAGGGTTATGGAGTGCAAACAAAGATGTTGACCCCCGGAGAGCCAGAGAAATCAGCTGTGGGAATGTCCCCAGAGTCGGTGAGCACCGCCGTTCTAGAGTCACCAAAGACATCCAGGGATCCAGTGCTAAGTCACCCCAGAAAGGAGAGCCAGAGAATGACTTGAAAGGAACTTGAGCAACTGCCTTGAGTGTGGATGATGTGGTGGAGATCAGTGATGATGACCTTGAGAGGGATATCCCATCCCGCTATTAATCACTGTATCTGACCCCCTGTGAAGAGTGTCCTACCCTATCAGCCAAGAGCCATAAAATGTGGGAGATGTACGAGGCTGTTCACAATGGCAATCCCAATGTACGACGCTACTGAGAGGGTGTGTGTCTCCAGGATGGTCAGGCCCCATGATCCTCTATACAGTCTGCCTGAATGGAGTCAGGCTGAATGACTTATAAGGTGGAAGATCCAGCAGGATTACCCACAATATGTATACTCCTACCTGCGAGAAAGACTTTGGGACCTCATAGAAGAGATCCACACAGACTGGGTGTATTGGGGCACTTTAGACAAGCTCTACAAGAAACACAAGCTGGGTCCAGAAAGCTCCTCCATGACTCTCAGCGAGTTGCCAGGGGGATCTGCACTTGTCACAACTATAAGGGACTGGCACTCTTTGGGACTTTTTCTCTGGTGCGGGATCTAAATGGGAGACATACAAAGCACTATGTGAAGGGCATTGACTCATTTTGCCAGGAGACCACCAAACCGAATCCCCATTACTGCTTTTCACGTCAGCGAGGTGTCTGCTGGTGGCCTGTGGACTGTTCCAGTTTTGTTGCCCCAAGTTGACCTATTTTGTGCCCCAGAGGTGATGCCCACTGTAAAAAGAGGCTGTGGACTAGTACAAGAGCCAGCAGCATGGGGTGAGATCAACCCTTTCTTTCTTTAAGTTTACCAGCAAATGTTCTGAAAGTTTTGGGTATTTGGGATATTTTGCTTGGATTCAATAGTTGCACCACGATGCATGGGGGATTGGGGTAAATTGTAAATCCACCGGCCTTACATATGTGTTGGGTTGCTGTTTATTGTGGGGTTTTTTTTCAGTACTGTATAATTACCATATGGTTATAGTGGGCTAAGGGTTAAAGTGCTGTTTCCATGTACATGTTAAAAAGAAAAAAAATCTGCTATTGCACTGTTTTGCATGCTTGTTGTGAACTTAAAATGGGTAAGACTTTGGCAGCTTTGCAGCACGCAGAAACATAGAAACATAGAATTTGACGGCAGATAAGGACCGCTTGGCCCACCTAGTCTGCCCATTTTCCTACCTAACAGATAAGCTGCAGATCCTAGTTAACCAACAGCTTACTTCCTCCTACTCCTCACTAGGACTGCCTTATGTCAGTCCCATGCATTCTTGAATTCCCCCACTGTTTTTGACTCCACGACCTCCTCAGGGAGGCTGTTCCATGCATCCACAACCCTCTCTGTGAAAAAATACTTCCTCACATTACCTCTGAGCCGTCCCCTTTATCTTCAAATTGTGCCCCCTTGTTCTTGCACATCTCTTTTTCTGAAAGATGCTACCCTCTTGGACTTTGTTGATTCCCTTGAGGTACTTGAAAGTTTCTATCATGTCCCCTCTCTCCCTTCTTTCCTCAAGGGTATACATACTAAGCTCCTTTAGTCTTTCTTCGTATGTCTTCTGGTGCAGACCCTGCACCATTTTGGTTGCCCTCCTCTGGACAATAGAAACATAGAAACATGTAGGTAGGTAGGTAGGCAGCGATTTAGGTACAGGTAATTATAGATAGGACTGGGATACCACCCCTGTTTTTAGTTAGGCAATCCGTCCAGGGCAGTACAGGTGGTTGGGTTGCCGGGGTGTCCCTTTGGAAGTAGTTACAGGTTTTGGGATTATTCTTTTGTTGGGGAGTATCATACACCAATGTGGCGGTGTGCTGGCCTAGCCTCTCTGTGCTAAGAAGGGGAAGGGAATGCACATACCTTCCCAGTTGGTTCAGAGGGTAGCTGATATAAATACTCACCGAAGGCGGTGAGTGTTTAAGTCAGGGGAGGAATGTAACCCCCCTCCCCCCGCAGGGTGTGTACATGTTCTGTGCACTTTAGGTCCTTTTTGGTCCAGTAATTAAATGCTTAATTCCCCTCCATCACACTAGTGGGAGCCTCTGCAGGTCGGTTGTTACCATTGGTGCATGGGGATATAAGTGGGGTGGTTTGGTGCCAGAAAGAGAGATAGCTCAGGCAGTAAGAAGGGGCCAGAGGGAGAACTGCAGGAGAGCAGGGCTGATTGCCCATTCTCAGGGGATCCAGAAGTTTTCTGTGGGCTGGGTGACTGAGAGTGCAGTGAGTGATGTGGCAGCAACCATCAGCCAGGTCCATGGGGTTAGTCAATGATGTGGGTCCTCCAAAATGCCCCCTGGCATTACAGAAAGAGATCCATGGCTGGAAAGAAGGAGGTTTTGGGAGCAGAGATTTGGTGAGCCCTGTAAGAATGGTGTAGCCTGTGTGTCACCCTACTGAGAGAAAGACAGGGAGAGACCAGAAGGGAGTCACCTATGTCGACCTGTGGGCATCAGCCTTGTCCAAAAGTCCACGGGCAGAACTGTGGATCCAGAAAGAAAGAAAGAGGGGCCCAGGGATGCTGCTCCTGTATATTATAACAATAACATTATCTGGTGGTCTAGTGGACCTCCCACCCCAGCAGGCAGTGCCCCCCCCCTCCTGTTCCATCCCTAAACTGGCGACCGGCACAGTCCTTTGCTGTCCACCATGGCTGGCTACCAACTGAGCTGTCAATGAGTGAGTACTGTACAATCAGTTATTAGAGTACATGCTCATTGACAACTCCATCGGTGGCTGGCCATGGTAGAGAGCAGAGGGCTGTGCCAGTCACCGGTTCAGGATGGGACGGGGGAGTGGGGTGGTGAGGCACTGCCTGCCGGGGTGGGAAGGTCCACTAGACCACCAGAGAATGTTATATGTTATAATATATGGGCAGATCGGGGATAGGAAGGGGGTCCACTAGACCACAAAGGACGTGATTACTATTATTAAAAAGGGGATTGGGGCTGGGTGGTATTTTGCTGGACCACCAGGGACATGATTACTTTATTAAAAAGGGAATTGGGCTGGGGGGGGTCTGCTAGACCACCAGGGATAGATATATTTGTATTTAAGGGAGAGATTGGGGATGGGGTGTCTGCAAGACCACCAGGGACAGATATATGCATATTTAATCAGGGAGATCAGGAATAGGAAGGGGGGGACCACGGCACATGTTCCCTCCCACCAAGGGTGGGCTCTATGGGTGGCACAAGGACCCTTAGACCAGCAATGGCTGGTCTAGTGGGTGTTTGATTTTGGTGGCAGTGCACATCTCTGTGAATTCTGAAAAAGGGGATGGTGCAGCAAAGCTAAAAACGGGTGGTATCCCAGTCCTACCTATAATTACCTATCCCTAAATCGCTGCCTACCAACCTACATGCTGCAAAGCTGCCAAAGCTTTACCCATTTAAAGTTCATAACAAGCATGCAAAATAGTGCAATAGCAGATTTTCTTTCTTGTACACTGGCACAAGGCTCCTTGCTCCATGCTGCAGTCCATTTTGTGCTGCAAGGATGGTGCAAGCCCCCTCTGGCGCATGCAGTCTGCATTTGATGCAGGCTGCTTTTGAGGACTGCTCCCAGCACATCATTTGGTGCAAGCTGTGTTTTGCGCCATTCCTTGTGGTGCAAGCCCTTTGCGCCAGTTGGGGGAGCTTTGAGAATTGAGCCCATTGTCTTTAAACAGGCTTGCACATCTGATCCTGTTTAGGCTGACAATGTCATCACTGAGTGCACTGAACAGTAATCATGCCTTGTGTAGGATTAATTTAACAACCCCCCTTCCTCCAGTGCCCATGGCCTGACCATAGGAGAAGGGATCTGAGCCAGCAGATAAGGGGTTTGCTAAGAAGCATATACAGACATGCAGTATGTGGGATGTGATCCAGCCTGCTCTCTCAGGAATTAGGACATTGGGTGGGTTGTTGGGTGCTGCTGCCTAGTAACTTGCCCAGCCTGGGGTAATTTCTAACTATGCCCTTATCATCCCCTCCTTACTGTGCCACAACTGGTGGTTATATTTTATTCTACTTTCCACACATCTACATTTTTGTTGGTACATTTCTCAGTGTAAACATTGCCAAGATAAGGTAGGAGATCTATATACAGTACAGCAGGGAAAAATCTGAATCCCTTTTAGAGCATTGCCCATGGCCTGACCCATGGGGGAAGGGATCCAAGCTGGCAGATCAGGGGGTTACTAGGTAGCAAAGAGAGACATATGTGTGTAACCCCCCTGCAAATGGGGGTTCCCAAAAGACTTCCAGGAGCTTGCTTGAATGCTCCAAGTCTGAATGGTGTTTGGCGTTTAAGCCATTTATCAGTGAGTGTTTTTAGAGCCTCTGGTACTGTCTCTTTAAGAGCTGTCTGCTTGCAGACATAATTAGTTTGTATGGGGGGACTGTGTGCTTCTCTGTTTGAGTACCACTCGAGCTGCTGCCAATTCACTCCATTTTGCAGTCACTAGGAGTGCAAAGGAACCTATCTGAAAGATGTAACTGTTTGCCAGAAATCATTTAGAGTAATAATGAAATGACAGTTTGTCTAACCTGCTTTCTTTGCAGTCAGAACTGTGTCTGCCTAGTTCCCCATTCTGGTTTTGAACTGCTGAACTGGACAATCAATTATGGGTAAGCTAGCTCTAAAATGGTGCCTTGACTGAATCAGAACTTGGACTCATAATCTGAGCCAGCCACAAGAGGATTGTATGGGCAGTGACTCTGGGAGATGTAGTTTAGACTTGGCGCCTTTTGGACCAACAGCAGCAGTCTGTGAGTGACAGCCAATCAGTCAAGAACTGGGAGGAACTCAAAGGAAGTGCCGGTTTTGTCTGTTGGAGTTTCAGTTGAGCTCTGGCAGTGAAGAGGGAAGGAGCCCTGTGCTTTTTCGATTGTGCAGTTTTAGTCGGAAATGTGTAAGGCCCTGAGTTCCAGTCTGCAGCTTGTGTAACTGCTTGTTAGGTACTGAATCTGTCCTGTGAAGAGAATCAAAGGATATCTGAAGAGTAGAAACCAGGCTCACCCTGTAGAAGACTGGAGGAATTGCTGAATTGCACTCGGTCTGTCAGGAACTGAATCTGCTGTGTGTTCTCCCGGGTATTGTGCAGTAATTGCGATCAGGATACAGATGCAGCCTGCCTGGTATAGTGCTTTCTTTTTACCATATAAATGTGTGAAGAGGTTTGTGTACCTCAAGTGAATCCTGCTGCCATTAAGTGACTTTTGCCTGTGACTGTTTACCATATAAATGTGTGAGGAGTCTCTTGGAGCTCAAGAGTAGCCCTGCTGATGTTGAAGGACCCTATCTTGTTTGGAGGTCGTGAGTACTAATTCAGGTCGCTCCCTGTTGAATTGCCACATTAAATCCAAATGGAATCACTGTACTGCTGACTGTTTAAACTAATTTTCTTTTCTCTGTGTGAAAGGGCCCTACCAGCTGCCACGGTTTGGACTAGCCACTAGGGCTTGGGTACCCAGGATAGTAACTGATAGGGATAGGCCTGTGCACAGAGCCATAGGTAGATGAGTAGAGTGATAAGCTAATTAACCTGATTTCTCCCTGTCCTTGTTATATCCCCCTAAATAAATCAGAGCTGCTTGTTTCAGCAAAGTTATACTGCCTGAGGTATTTGTCTATGTTAAAGTACTGTACTGTGATTGTTGCACTGTATCTTATTTCACAGGAGGTCCCAGTGCGGAACCAGTCCTGGGGGTAAGTGTATACTGTGGAGGTAATTCTGATATATTGTGTGGGCCACTAGTGGGAAGAAAGGGGGGTTGCAGTGTCCCAGAGGGCTGTGACCAAGTTAGTTTAACTATTGCAAACCCTGACCTCTGGGTGGAGGCACCCGCCATTGGATCCAGGCCCCTCAACCTGTTAGTGGCAAATCAGGCAGGGGTAGTAACCCCTGGGATAGCGCCATCTAGGGGTTACATGTGGGATGTGATCCAGTGGTCCCTCTCTGGAATTGGGACATTAGGAGGATCGATGGGTACTGGCAAGGGAAGTACCAATCGACAATGTTACTTCTAGGATCAGAGGAGCTCACATACAGAGAGAAGAATGTCCTTTTGGTGTGCTGTTTGAAGTTTAAGTAACCTTAAAGCAAAGCCTAGCCCCTGCTTTTAGTGGAAGCTAATGCTAATGCCACTACACAGAATAGAGAAGTAAACAGGAATCTCCTGGCAGAGCAATGCTCTGACAGGCATAGAGAGACCATCTGTGAAGCATACCTTGCACCTAAGGAAGGGAAAGAGAGCATCACTATAACTGCAGAAATTATAGAAATTGGATGCCACTGGGGACAAGACAGGGTTAACATTGATTCCAGTGGGAGGCTGTGAAGAGGTGCATTTCACCTGTGCCAGCCTGGGAGTGGAGTCAGGAGGCCACCCCTAGCCCTGGGATGAATTTGGGACTGTGCCAATTAAGAATTGAGAGTAAATGATTTAGGATCCATGGGTCCATGTTTATCTGTACAAATGAACTCTGCTAGAACCTTACAGTAAATGTCAAATGCTTGGACATTTGAGAATGTGCATGCTTATTTTACTACATCATGGCTGGGTCTAAGGAGTGCCACCAAAATCTTCAAGCATTTCCTTCAATCCTTCGACAAAACAGCACTGAAATATCTACATGTCATGGAGCTCACCGTGAGCATAGATCCCCTTAGACACGGGAGTTTCCTTGGACTATGCCCTCCCCCCATTTTGGGACAGTATTACTGGTCGTGGGCATACCACCTGAAATGGGGTGGGGGGTGCACTACTACTTGCCTTGCCATGGCCCAGCTGCTGGTTTCTAAAAATTCTGAAAACAGGCCTGCAAAGGAAGTTTATTTATCCCATTAATGGTTTTCTCACCAAAATAGCATCATGAAATCTGGCATCTTGTTTTCATGAGGGTTCCAGAGAAAGTTACACATTCACACTATTACTTCATTTGTTCCATTTCATGGCCAAGACAGGAAACCTCAAATGGACAGTTATGTATTATACAGTCATCAGATCATGTAGTCATAGAAGCAAGAGCCTTGAAGATGGTGATACGGTGTTTAAACGTTTGAAATGTAAACAGATGGCATTGAGGCTGAGTAGTAGTTGTCCAATGAAGGAGTACAGTGTAGGTACAATAGGTACCTGCTTTGGGTGCTCCACCTGGTAGTTTTTTCTAGTCATCCTGTGCAGAGAAAGAAAATGCTTGCCTGCCATAGTTTTCTGTAACTCTGAACAGTCTGAAGAGAAACACACCAGAGCACAGCAGGGAATAGTTACATCTTTCAAATGAGTCGGATTGGAGGCAGTCCAGGTTGTTGAACTTAGTGTGCATTGAAAAATACGTTGCACCTCTAACCACTGGGGCTCAACTCATTTTGTTGATCGTAGATGTAATAACCCCCTCCAACTCACAGGGGGAGAGGTAGCTGTTCACCAGTTGGTATCAGCTCAAGACTGGCTGCTTTCAGTTCTTGAAGAAATAGTTTAGTGGGAGGAATTAAGGAGGATAAAATCAGTTAATCTAGAAGTATTTGGGTCGGGCCCAAAGAAATTCAGGGGAGGCTTGGATCTGTTTCTTTATCAGATATCACCATTTGATAGCCAGTAAGTAGTGGAACCATTGGAAGGGTTTGGGAACTCTTGGTGGGGGGGGGGCACCCTGATGGCTGACTGGCCTGAGTATGGTTCCCCTGAAACTTGGAGGAAGACTGAGGTGCCGGGGGTAGTGAACTAAGTAAGATTCCCATGCCAAGGAAGAGGCACATGAAGAAAGCATGTGTGAGACCTAGAGTAAGCAGCAATGCAGACGAAGTAAAAGATCCTGCATCTCAAGTGAAGCCCTATGGTGTACCAAGAGAGAAGAGCCCCAGCTGGCAGGCACTCCATGTCCCAGTGGGGCAATTTCCCGGCACAGCATGAGGGTGTTGTGCCAGTAAGCTTCAAATGCAGATGAGGATAGCTGGGGAGCAGCCGCCCAAGCTATTGCTGGGGGGAAAGGGTTGGTGGGGGTGGGTTCAAGTAGCCACCTGAGCTCACAATGTCTTTGCCTCGTGTATCTATATAGATATGCCGGCAGATGAGCTAATGGAAGAAACTTAGACAAAGATCTACATGATCATTAATTATACCTGGACATGGATGCCAGAAAGACATTAGCTCTGTGGTGGATAGCTGTCAGAGGTTTGCTGCAGACAGAGCATTGAAGCCCAACTGCTTTGTCCCCAGTCGTGCACCTGACGGAAACAAAAACTCAGAGAGAAAGAGAGTACATGATCTGAATAAAGACTGAAACTGAGAGATTGTGCATGAGTTGCTAGCATGGATGGAAAGTAAGTAGTAGTAATTTTTATTTGTAAAAACCATGAACAGGGATAAGACAACTCCATTGAGCAAGGCTAATTTCCAAGGAGGTCCCTTGCCATACATACAATGTTTCATAAAAACATTTAAAGAAATTAAAAATCATCATATAATTCAATAACACTTACAGACAGGGAAATAAATGATCTTAAGTACGGCACACTTACACAATAGATTGAAGTTGATCAATTACACAATTGACAAAGGAAAGTAACGCCTGCCCAGGATTGCAATGGTGTGTGTGTATGTGTATGTGTGTGTATGTGTGTATATGTGTGTGTTTGTCTATGCATGTATGTATGTATGTAAAAGGGTTATCATAGACCCCAAACTAGAGAGAGCCTCACCTTGCCATGGTGAGGATGCCTACAGTGATGAGACAGGGGTTGCAAGAGCCTGGTCTCACAGAGCTGTTTATGACTAAGCTGCAGTGGATGTTAGAGCCAAAGTAGTAAAGCACAGCTGAGGTAGTAAACAAGAGGCCCAGTAGGACTGATAAAATTATTCTGGGTGAATGAAATGTGATCTCTGGACCTCGATGTACATACAACATGTCATGAACCGCCACCATTTATAGTGAAGAAATTCTTATGCGTGTTGCTTCAATACTGTCTCAAGGGCTTATTGACCAAAAGGTGCAATAGGTCTGAATCAAGCTGGAACACTCAATTGCCTGAACTTGGAATACATATAAATTTCACTGTCAATGATTCTATTATTACGCAGCATCCTTAGACAGGGAGGGTCCCAGGCATCAACTAGGCTGGCGTTGCACATAGATTCATGCTACATGTTCACACAGAGTTCACAGGAGTGTGTTCTGAAACCATTGGAGATTGCAGATCTATACAGTTAATTTAACAAGACATCTGTCTTATGGAGTAAAGATCTGAAGACTGTACAATAGGCAACATCTCAGTAATTCAGGATGAGTGAGAAAGTGCTGAGCAATGCATTTCCTAGCATGAGAGTTAATGCATTGATTCATGCTGTGAAGTGTACCTTTTCTGAGTTCTTTGTTCTGCTGTGGTGAGAATATAGCCTATGCATACCTGCTGCAAGACAAGGAAGAGTCAAACCTTATCCATACGTATTTGAAAACTTTTGCTTGTGTAGAAATTGTCTGGGCTTATATACTTAAATTGTTCACTGGAAAGCATACTGACCTGAGAACAGCTTGCTTCCAAATGCTTTCAGGGGTGTACAAGGGATAAAATAACAAATGTCATGGTACAATAAAGAGAACAAAACTAGGTACAGTCAGCAGCTAAAAGTAATACATCAGATGGGAACAGAACACTACAGTAGAAAGTGCAATGCAAAACTAAGTACCATCAGTGGCTAATAGTGAGATATGAGACTCAGAAGAGACACTGTTACAAAATAACGCAAAAGTGAACAATATACAGTGCAGCTGAAATTCTAAGAGGCACCTAGAGGGCAGGAGGAAGGACCGAGGCGCCTCGAACAATGCTTTGTATAAATGCGTGGTTAGAAATGGGAAGCCAGAAGAAGGCATCTCAAGCAAGGTGGGGAAAGGGAGATGGTGGTGGATGGTTATTAGGTGGACTCTGAAAGGGGAGATAGGGAGAGAGAGTCTAAGTGTATGAGGGAACATTTGGGGGGGTTAAATGCATGAACAGAGATAAGAGGTGTGGAAATGGAGTAAAGACTCCAGGGAAGAGGGTAATGAGGGAGAGGAACGTATGAAGTAGGAGTGGCTAGAGCTGTGGAAGCTTATAAGAGAAAGCAGCCTGACTGGACCAGGTTTTAGTATGAGGATGAGAGACAGAGTGCGGGTGAGGTTCTAGAAGGTGTGAATGGAACAGGAAAGGAGGGAGTAAAGATGGAAGATGGGGCTGAGGGGAGAGACCCAATCCAGAATTTGAAGATGTGGGTGGTGTAACGACCGGCCATGCCGGGGCTTTTGGGGGAACATGTCCCCACATACTGAAGGGGCTGGCCTGGGTTCCTTGGTGCACAAATGCACAGAGGGTCTGAGTTTTTTAGCGCAGTACCTCCTCCTGGGGCAGTCCCTTGCAGTTCGATGTTTTCAGGTAGGAATGTTACCCCCCAGGAAACACTCCTTTCGGTGACACAGGTGCACTGCATCCCCATGGATATCAGTACACTTCCCCTGATTTATGGGCCCAGTAAGGATGAGGTTAGGTAGTAGGTAGGTAGATAGGTAGCATTTATTTATATGGCACCAAATCCCAGAGGCTCTGGGCACCTTACATAAAAACAGGTGAGGTAATGCAAATAAAATAAATTACAAAAATAAATACATTTAAAATACATCCTGCACATATAATACAGATTTAACATTAATAAATACAATCTTCAATACATAAAACAGCTCTGGCTAGTCTGGGTAAGCCAACTTAAAGTGCTGAGTCTTTAGACCCCTTTTAAAAGCTTCCACTGTTGGGGCCTCCCTAACAAAGATAAGAAGTGAATTCCAAAGGACTGGTGCAGTGACCTCAAAAGCTCGATTGCCAGATGTTTTTAACCTAGCCCTTGGAACTGCAAGGAGACCCTGGGAAAGGAGCGGAGGGAATGGACTGAGTTGTCAGGTGTCAGGAGATCAGTCAGATAGCCAGGGCCCAGTCCATATAGGGCCTTATAGGTGAGCAAGCCCACCTTAAAGATGATCCTCCACCTGACAGGCAGCCAATGCACAGCTTGCAGGATCAGGTCACATGACATGACCTAGACAGGCCTGTTAGTAACCTGGACACTATGTTCTGCACCAGCTGCAGCCAGCAGAGGGTCCCACCACTGACCCTGAAGTATAGAGTGTTACAGTAATCAAGCCTGGATGTGACAAAGGTGTGTGCCAGTGATGACAGGTCTTGAGGTGGAACTAGGGGTTTAATCCTGGTGACATTCCTTAAGTGGTAAAAAACACTTTGGACTACAGATGATACCTGTGCATCAAGTGTCACTCTGTTGTCTAGAAATATGCCAAGATTTCTTACCCTGGGAAGCCATCAACAGAGTGGATCCCGGGACCAATCCTGTCACCACTCCAGAGGCACTCCCATCATGCCCTCGACCTGTCTCAATCACTAGGGCCTCTGTCTTGTCGGGATTCAGTCGCAACCAGTTGGAGGACATCCAGTTATTGATCTCAGCCAGGCAGTTGTTTAGCACTTTCATGATATTCTGTGTTCCAGCAGCAAAGGACATATACAGTTGGGTATCATCTGCATAGCAGCAAAAACCCAGACTATAATGCCTAATGAGCTCACCCAGGGGTAGCATGTACACTGCAAATAACATTGTTGATGAGATCGAGCCTTGAGGAAGAGCCACATGGCAGCAGCTTCGGGGAGGAGGAGAAATTTCCCATCGCCACCCATTGCTTCCTGTCTGAGAGATAGGACTCAAACCAGATGATGACAGTACCATTGAGTCCAAAATATTCTCTAAGGCGATCCAGAAGCACAAAGTGATCCATGGTGTCAAGACAGATCTAGGGGCCATGGTTGATAACTTCTGTGGGGATTTGTGTGTGGTGAACAGGAAGAATCACAAAGTGCAGCCTGACTCATAATTTATTTCATCACCTATACCTTTTGAAAGAAGTAACTACTTTTTGCAACTGATAATGGTTTTCAGATGCACAGAACAGAACTTATCAGCTGGCCAGTCAGCCCAGCAGTAGTGGTATTGTTCACGATGCTGTCAACCTGAGTTCTGGAATGGGCTCGAGTCATCAGGGAGCCAGCCAGAGGGAGGTGAGTTTAGCATCCGAGTGGATGCTCCCCACCTCAGGGAGGAGGGTGTATAGATGCTGGTGCAATACTGCCACCTGGATGACTACAGGAGGGAGTGCAACTGGCACCATCGATTAAGGAAAGGAGGATGCCAGATTCATTCCGACGCATGTGTGCATCTCTACGTACACACACGCAAAGTCTTGGGACGGACCAGGAAATAGGAAAAAAAAACAGCCTGTGGGATGATGACTCCTTTCTCCACAAGCCCCACTCCTGCGTATTGGGCTGTATGGTCTGCAACCGAGCTAAACATCTCCCGGGGCAAGGGGAGGTCCCAGAGGACTCAGCCACGGAGGGGGGAGGGGATGTGGGGCACTACACAGACCAGATGGTAAGTCCCAGAGATGGCGGGGTGATGGGGCTAGGAGAGTAGAAGTCTGATAGATGCAGGCTAGGTGTCAGGGGACATAAAAAAAAGAATAGAATTTACCAACGATTACACATGTGTGAGAAATGTGAAGTTTATAACTAGGTGTGCAATTCTTAATTAAAATATGCTCAGTTATAATAAATGAGAACTTCACTGTTTCCTACATGAATGGGTAGTACAGGTAAACAGAAATACAATGAGAAAGCTACTATTGGGGTAAACAATTTTTCACTTCTTTATTTAAACCAAAAGGATGCACAAAATTATAGTTAATTCAACAATTAAAAGGGTGTGCTATATGTGTGTATTTTTGTCTTTTTATAGTGACCAGCTAGTATATGAAATGAAGTGTACCCCTGTACACATTGGGAAATTTAAAAAGAAAGCTGATCAGATTGTCACATTAATGTTATATGTATATGATAAGCTTAATGGTGATGAGAAAGTAGTGAGGTGATGCAACGAATTTCAACTGTGAGAGTTACAATAAATTGACTGTTGAAGCAGCAGTATTAGCCAGCAAAAAGTGACATCCTACCTTTTTTTAGCAGTAATATATTCCTTATACTCATAGATTCTTCATTCAGGTATTTTAAATTCAATCAGCTATTTTTAAAACCATGTTAATTACAACTTTCGTAATTTTTGTGATTCTACAATAAAGATGGCAGCCCCCAGCAACTTTAAAAAATCTTCTCCTAAGAGATCACACACTAACTGCACCCACTGTACTTATAATGCAGATATGTCAGGGGGTTGGCAAGCAACTGCTTCTGATGGCCAACAACACAGTGCCACGCAGATCTGCTTACTTTCATGATGGTGCACCTGGAAAGGACCGGTTGCCTTTAAGAACTTCAGAATCCTCTACCTTGCCTCAGGAATGAAATAAAGCAAAAACAAAATCAGATGTATAATGAGGAAAATATTTTGAAAGAAAGGAAGCAATAGCTACAGCAGATTAAACAGAGCAAAATGAAAATAATATAGAAAATCATTTACAGCAAAATACATTTAATGTAGAGATTTAAAATGCTCAGGTATAAAATACCACAGTCTATGCAATTATGTGATTTTTACAGGATTCCATAATTTTATATTTTTTTCCAATAAGGATGATAAATCGAAATCAGTGGCCCTGGTTATGCTATCCTGAGCCATTTTCTCAGTACTCAGGGAGGACAGAAACATACAACAGATCAGCATTCTGATCACAGTGGTGCCTACAAAAAGAGCCATGTAGAAATTCGTATACCATTGTCGGTGACTCCCTGATCGCGAAGATGACCTCAGCGACAGGAATCAGGCAAAACCCATCAGTCACTGTGGTGGTCTGTATGGCGATCAGGACTGCCTCGCTGGGTGTCCCCCCACGGGTCCAACTCTGACTCAGAGTTAGAATCCTAGAGACAGGGGTGGGTGGGGAGCACCGATCGATCATGGAGGCATCCCCAACACTGCAATGCCAACAGTCAGCACTGCGGCTGTCGCTGTCGGAGATGTCTCCGTGATGACTGTTGCTGTGGCATGGGTAAACTGCAGGAATTCTATTGGTATAGCTGGTTCTTATCAGACCCAGGGAGTGACTGCACACTTGTCGTCAACTATGCATTTCCCGGCCGTATGGAAATGTCTTTCAGAACCACAAGGGGTTCAACTCACTCAATGTCCAGGTGGCATGTAATGCCAAGTGCCACATAACCAGTATGGTGGCCTAGGAGCCAGGAACAATAAACAAGCCCAACATCTATGACAGTTGCTCCCTGTATCTACTGCTTGGAACAGGGTGACCACATGGCAGATGACTTGTTGGTAAGCACACAAGTCATCAAGGTTTGAGAATTAAATGTTGTTACGGTTCACATTTTATTTTACCAAATGTACCTTCCTGAAACGTGAGGGATATCACTGGGCTGAGATCAAACATCCAAAGTGACATAAAAATTCCACAAGGATGCTTGCCAAGTAGCAGCCCATCAATTCAGATTTAACAAAGCTGAAAACAAAGCAATATATTCAAGGCAGAGGGACAGAATGGAGCAAATACTACTAATAATAGCAGTAATAATCATAGAGAATGAACAGTGCATTCAGCTATGCTGCCTATGGCCATGACTCCTGAACATTACAGGAAATGGGGTAAGGACAGGTGGTGTTGCCATCTTCATCACATGGGGAACTGGCCAGGGAGCTCCTATATGCTTGGGACAGGCCCAGTAGAAACAGGACACACTGATGACTGGTGAAGTGGGGGCTGGGGAGGCATACCATTCTATGCTTTCAGATAGGTCCTGGTCACTGTAAGTCTTGTCAGATGCCTCAGTGTCCTGCCATTGTTCCGGGGTGTTCATCCTGCATTTTAGAAAGCAAGAGGAGTGTTTCCATTGGTACTTGCTCCTACGTGCTGTCCTCAGACAGTAGAGCATGGTTCAGTCTTGCCCTCCTATCTTCCTGATCCACCATCACCACCCATTCTCCATGGGTACTTGCCTGCAATAGTGTGAATGGACAGGCACATTACTGATATACAGTATTCTACATTGATGGGTACCAGTAATGAGCTACAAGGAGGCAAGCCAATTGCTGGCACCATCCCAGGTAAGTGTTACTCAAGCACTCGTATGTTGTAGTCCAAGAAATAAATTAAAATGTTCTCTCCATTCCTAGTGGACTGGTGTTGCAACCTAGCAACACGGTTTACCACCTACGTGGATGTAGCCCAGTGGTTGTGGCCCGTGCCCATGACGCATCACATCACGCATGGTGCTTCATCTTGCTCCTAAACCAGCTCACATCGTGTAGCTGTTGCATGTGCCTGTTACTTCAGAGTGCCTTCCAACCAGCTCACAAAATGTAGCTGCTGCAGGTGCATGGTGCTTCAGCATGCTTCCCAACTAGTTTGCACTGTGCAGTAGTTGCAGATGCATGGTGCTTCAGCATGCCTTACAACCACCTTGAACCTTGCAGCTATTGTATGTGCATGGTGCTTCAATGGGCCTCCCAATCAATTCCCACCATGTAGCTGTGGTATGCACATGTTGCTTCAGTATGCCCCCCACATCAGTTCCCATTGTGCAGCAATTGAATGGACACTGTGCTGCAGCATGACCTCCTTATGGCTCCCACCATGCACCTATGGCTTGCACATTGTGATGCAGCATGCCACTCCCCCATGGACTACAAACTGACAATTGTGACATTTTGAAGGCTAGCAGGTAAACAGCCTTTCACACATTGGTGAATGCTGCCCATCTGTAGCAGTTACATACATGACAGGTAAATGAAACATGCTCTGACCTGGCTCCAGCATTTCTTAGGTTGTGTCTACTCCACCAAGATCCCTTCTATCTTTATTTAACAGAGTGTGCACTGGACACCAGTCACTTCATGAGGGTGAGGTCTGGCGGTTGCTGCACTATCAGTGACATTTTGACAGCACGGTCCAATACAGCGAAAACCAGCGCCATGTTGCTGTAGGGAACCATCTGGAACCCGGCACTGTATGTTGGGGTCCTGCCCCCCCCACCCGAATCAGCTCCAACTCGGAGTTGAGAATCCTAAGTGAGGGGAGTGTGGGGGGGCACAGCACCCTGTTTAAGGGGTTGGGGGGGCAAAGCCCCCCCCCAAAAGAAAACACTTGTTTTCCTACGAAACAAGCAGCCAACTGCAAAATGCGGTCAACCTGCCAGTTTCGGTGTCTGGCCGTTAGACAAAAAATTTGTCGACGACCAGTCATGGATCCAGGTTTGGCTATCTGAAAGGGTTAGCCCATTCTACACAGGCTAGCATGTGCTTGTGTCTGCTTCTCTTTTGTCCTGACCTTCAGGTCCTAGTAGTCTAGAGTTTCATAACCTTCATTAGCTGACTGCCCCAGCTACTGGACGAGGGAGACAAGTAGGGAGGGGGGTAAGGGGCAGACTCGATGGGCCAAAAAAGGGTCCCTTTCTGCCATCACATTTCTATGATTCTATGATTCTACTAATAGAACTCACCACAGCAGTGGCCTCTTAACATCCTTGGCCAGTTGCTGTTCTTGCTGTGGATTCATAATTTAGGACCTACTCATGGGCCACACAGTCCTTTGTCAAGACATCTTCCTCCTCTGGGGGAGAACTGTGGCCGTCGCCTGCCCTGCTGACATCCATCAGCAATTCATGGAAAGGGACAAGACCAACTGTACTAAATGAGCCAATTTCTGTGACATAACACAGGCTGTGTACTTGGTTCACAAAAGAGGTAAACAGACTGCAGTGTTTGCTACATGTGTAACCCCCCCCCCCGCTTAGGTTTACCTTGGTCTGGCTGCTCTTAAGGTCTGCCTCCCAATAGCGCTACCACCTTTGGAACTCCTTCCACTATGCCTGCTGGTTTTTCCCTCCTTTCTGTGCTGCTCCTCCCTTGTAGTCCTGTGCCCTTTCTCCTTAATCAGGCAGCCCCAACTAATTCTGCAGCCTGTTCGGGGTGCTCTGTTGCTCCACGGATCCCCACCATGAAGGCAGCGCTCTGGCACTAGTGGGGACCATGTGCATGTATAGCGGCTCTTTTGATCTCCGGCTGGGAGATTTCCAGGTCAAGTGGGAGATCAGCTGTGGTTCCCTGTGCTCTCCTTCAGGTGCAGAGGGGCCCTGTGACCTGAACAAGTTGGCTTGTGAGCTGAAAATGTAAATAAATTAAGAGTTTGGGCAGGAGGAGTTCTGGAGGAGCTCATATGCAAGAGCCCCTCATAAATATTAATGAGGTTGCTGCCGTCCATGCTAGGGGCCATAATTTGCGGTGGCAGCAACAGCAAACAGGAGCAATGTTAAAATAAATAAACATATGTGTGCAACAAAGGGTTGTTGGGGTTACATTGTACAGGGGAAAGGAAATGTAAATATGCATTTTCCTGGCTGCACCAGTGTAACGTATGGACTCAGAGTGTGCAGCCTGCTGCAAGTCCCCCTTCCAAAATAATAGCAGTAGCGACTGGCGTATGGACTGAGGGAGAACCTTTATTGTGCAGCATTTACAAGGACACACTATGGGCTATTGATTCAAGGGGTAATGGAGCAAAATAAATATATTGTCTGGCTGCACCAGAGCTTTAATGTGGGACTGCCTATGATTCTACTTTGGGGACTGTGGGTTAGCAGCCATTTCATGCAGCAGCAGCCAATAGGAAAAGGCAAAGGATAAAGACAGGACTTATGGGACTTTTACCTAAAGCTCATGGGAAAGTACCAAGTGTTCATGGGGAACTGCAGGGACTAGTGTTTAAGCGCCAAAACATGGAGCCTGTGAAGTATCAAGTGAAGTCATGCATTATTCATATTTGTGACTGACAAGTGCTTCAGCCATTCAGAGAGGAAGTATCAGGCTGCAGCAGCCAATCAAGGGCCTCCGAGGAGCCCTATAAGAGACAGTGCTTTCTGACTGTGTGAGCAGATTGAGCAGGAGCTCCCTGCAGAGCAAAATGGGCCTAACAGACAAGTTGGAGCCCTCCACATGGGAGAAGGGCATTTCTCCTTTCAGAGGAAAGACAAGTGGAAGTTTGTAGCAAAAGCCTCTAGCCTGGAGGTTGACAGAGAATGTCCTCCAGGTCTAGATCCAGCATTCAACGTAGTGGGAAAACGTGGGCCAGCAACTTGATGAAGCAGCTGTGAGAGAACTGATCCTGCCTCAACGGTGAGAGCATTGAAGAAATAAATAATTCCAGAAAAAAATAACAGCAACTAACAAATTGCTACCAAGGTCTGAGTAAGTAAACCTGTATTACAAATGTAGTATCGAAGCAGTTTGGAAGGCCGCTAAGTACAGAGCAAGGCGAGTTAAAGTATCTGCGTGGGGCAGACAAGCCCATAGCAATCAGAAAGTGACTACAGTTAATCATATAAATGTGTGGAAAAGCTAGCAAAGCGTATGAAACAGTGGGAGCTGCAAGAGTCAGCACAGAGCCACATGGGACAGTCAGTTATGGTCTGAGTTAATGCATCTACAGTATCTGGTCAAAAGCAAAAAAAAATCTTGAGACAAATAAGCTTAAAGCAGTTCAAGCAAGCAGTACAGTGTATACAGCAAGCGTGTGCGCTGAAGGAACCCTTGAGTCTGTTGTGCCACCAAGCAAAGGCAGTCAAGGATAAGTTGTTCAAGTGTTTCACATGGCGGTGGGCCGAGCCCCAAGCCCAGTCGAGTTCAAGTTTGTGCAAAAAGTAGTGGGTCGCAGCCTCAAACCCAAGTCAGGTCTCAAGCGTAAGGATGGTAGTGGGTTGTAGTCTCAAGCCCAAGTCAGTTAAAAGCTGCTATACCAGCGCAAGATCAGACGAGAACTGGTGGCCCAGTGTGTGAAGTATAGTCTTGGAGCTGTCTGGCCTTGTGAAGTAGTGATCAAAGCTCTAGATGCTGTAAATGTACTGAATGCAACCAACAGATTATTCTGACACCCTCAGAATCATATCGATGTGTGAATGAGGTATGTAACCCCTAGGTGGCGCTATCCCAAGGGCTACTACCTCTGCCTGCTTGGCTAGTAGCAGGTTAAGGGGCCTGGGTAATGAAACAGGTGCCTTCACCCGGAGGTCAGGGTTGGTAGTGGTCAAACTACCCTGGGCACAGCCCTCTGGGACACTGTAACCCCCTTTCTCTTCTAGTGACCTGAGCAATATACAATAATTACTTTCACAGTACCCCTTGTACACCATACAAGTACCCACACTGTTTGCACTTACCACCAGGGCTGGTTCCTCTGGCTCGACCCTGGGGACCCCCTGTAAAACAAGGTTATGCACAACAAATAGTAACAGTACAGTACTCTTGGCACAAACTGAAACCACAGTCAGGTTAAATGAAGAAAAAGTCAGATCTGATTTATTCAGGGGACTTGAACAAGGAAGGGGCGTAATCAGGTTGATTGGCTTAAAGGCTAACCTAAGCAAACAGTTATGCATGCAGTTTAAGTCCCCACACAGTCACACCTCTGGGTACCCAGGTAGGGAAACGATGGGCTAGCCAGGAATGTTGCAGCTGGCTGGGGCCCTGTGATGGAAGAAAGCAACATTAACAACACATACTATTTGTAATCCGGAGCCAGAGGGCTCAGTTTGTGAAAGAAAAAGCAACCAGACAATCAGATGACAACACTTTAGATTTAGCTGTTGTTGCAGGTAGCTACCATGATATTTACTCATGATACCCAATACTGGACACAGGCAGGACAAAATCGAGACTGCAGGTTGTTGAGCTGGAGTGCCTGGAGAAGCGGGACCCACACGAATCACTGAGGCTTCGTTCCTGTTCAAGTGTTGAGCAGGGGGCTGATCCCCAGGCAGGTCTCTCATCGATGGCTTTATCTGTGCAGCGGGTAGTCGAGCTGGGCCAGTGTGGCAAGTCCCAGGTCCAGGCCCAATGGAGATGATTTTGGATTCAGTCCGTGGGACTGGATGCAGCTTCCAGCAAGCAGAATACAGTTCAAACCACAGTGGGGAACCAAATCATGACCCACTATAAGCACACAGCACATTCACATGTAAGGAAATTCCACTGTACCAGGCAAAAGGCTCTCCAGTGGCAATTACAGAGTCTCTGCACAATCCGGGAGTTCAGAGGTGGCTGGAGGTCCAGACAGGCCAGTCGTATTCAGCAAATCCTTGGTCCTCTTCAGGTAGGAGCCTGGTCACAATTCAGTAGCTTACTTCACTCTCCAAGCTCGGATTCAGTCAAAAAAGGCACAAGCTCCCTCTCAGGGACAGCAGGCAGGCATGCAGGTCAAAACTCAGGCCTTTCCTCGGTTCTCCCATGTGAATCCACTATGGATTGCTGCTCAAACTATCTTAAGCTTCACTTTCCAATTTAGATCTAACTGAAATTGCAAGCAGTTTAGGACTTCCCCAAAATCCAAAAGGTTCGGTTGGCTGATCTGTCTGTCAGTCACAACAAGGGCTCCCCTTCCAGGTTATTTTAGGTACCAAAATGCAAAAACTACAATTCCTACAAGTTTTGACCCCACCATGCTCCTGTAGGCAGGCTCCATTTTAAAGTCCCAAACGTACTGATTGGCCCATTTCAGCAGTCCAGGACCAAGATGATGGAAACAAATAGAACTGTCCATGCTGCAAAGAAGGCAGGTTAGAACAAACTGCAATATTATTACTACAATAACAAATTATTAGCAAACAAGCACATCTTCTAACAGAGCTCCCTTTTAGATTTAGATTAGCTGTTAAAGAGACAGTACACAGAGGCTATATAGGCACTCTCTGGCAATCACATTTAAACTGCAAAAATGCAGGACACCAGCCTGGCAGTGAGCATTTAGACAAGCTTAAGGAAGACTTTTCGGGATCCCCCATTTGTAGGGGGGTTACAGGTATATAAATGTACTGGATGGAAACATAACCAGACGTGTCTCTTTGTGAGTGTTTCTACCTAGGGACAGGGTCCAGCCAAGGCCCAAGGTGTCGTGTTCCTCTCTGCACTAGCTATTCCACCCTTGCAGTAGTTTTGGTGTAGGGCGGCTGTTAGCTTTGCCAGCATTCTTGGTCCTCTAGGAGGAGCCTGCCAGAACGAAGCACTTGCAATCTAAATCAAGACAGCAAACTGTGAGTAAGGCAGGGCCATCCCTACACCAATGCTTTAAATCATGTAAATAGTTCAGCTCAAGGAGCTCAGGAAAGGTCTGCATTCGGCAGTGCCAGCATTTAGGGATACAGAGTCTATCTCAAGTTAATCTTTCAATAATGGGCCCCAACCTTTGTATGCTAGCCAGCATACAGCAAATTGTCAGTCAGGTCTGTACCCTTTCAAGGGTAATTTCCTGGACTCACAGGTTGTGTGGGATTGCGGGGTACTTGCACAGGTGGGATACTGCTACCAGTGTGGGCATTAATGGGTAACAACCTGATTATTTTAGCTAGTTAGTTAGTTAGGGCTCTGACTACATCAGAAGGTTTTGGAGAAACAGCAGTGATTTGCTCTATGTTTGAATTACCCAGCCAGAGGGTTTCACCAGCACCAATCAATCAACCCATTATATATTTTGTAAATGCATAAACTCTACTCCAGTTCCCCTTCTCCTAGACCCCCCCCCCCCAAATAAATCATTTGTTTGTTGTTTCTTGCAGATCCAGTGTCATGAGCATATTAGAGACAGTCAATAAATGGTGGGGGTACAAATTGTGGGAAAATGTCTATTGGGTCATGCTTGGGGTGGCTTATGGTTCTTGGATATGGGTGCAGCATCCCAGAGGGCTGTACTAGGGTGAGGTTATGCCTATTAAACCATATACTCTGGGCAGAGGCACCACCAATGTAATCTAATGACAAAACTGTACATAGTGTAAAGTTAGTTTAAGGAACCCAGGCCCCTCAACCTTGGTAAGGGCAAACCAAGGCAGGGTGTGTAACCTAGGAAGTAGTGCCACCTAAAGGTTACACATGTACCTTAACACCAGGACTCCTCTGTGTGTCCAGCTGTACACAAATTCCACCTACTCCCTCAGAGCCCACAGTGTCAGGTGCATGCAGAAGCTGCGGTGTTCCAGATCTATGAGTTAGGTGTCTTTTACTTAGAGGCTCCCAAACCTGTGAAACATAGAAACATGGGGTCTGATTCTCAAAGCCCCCATGAATGGTGCAAAGGGCTTGTGCCATAAGGAACTGCACAAGGTGCAGCTTGTACCAAATGATGCACCTGGAGCAATTCTCAAACGCAACCTGCAGCAAACTCAGGCTGCGTGTGCGAGAAGGAGCTAGTGCCATCCTTGCGGCACAAAATGGGCAGTAGCATGGCACTAGGGGGCTTGTGGCAGACGTAGGCTGCCACATCCCCTAATTTGAGATTCTCAAAACCTCCCAGAGGGCAAATTACTAAGTTCCGTTAGACCAGCCAGGGTACTTAGAAGTGTGTCCTCTGCGAGGGTTTAGAAAACTGCATCAATGTGCAGCGGTCCTCCACCACCCTTGATCCCCTTTGTAATAAAAAAAGTCATGTCCCTGGTTGCTAGCAGCCTCCCCCCCCCACCAGCCCTGATCCCCTTTTTATTAAAGGACTTCATATCTCTGGTGGCTAGCGGTCCCCCCCCCATCCCTGATGTCCCCTATGAAATATTCATAAATCTCTCCGTGGTGGTCTAGCAGTCCCCCTTCCCTGTTCCTGATCTGCCCATATAATGTTCAGTGATAACTGCATAAAAGTTTCTTGGTAGCGCGGTATCAAATTGCAAAGAACCAGAATCCCACAACTTTCAGAAAAGCCACCAAATTGTGCAGAATTCCATTGGCAGTGCAATTCCTCAAATTCAAAGTGGAACACTTTTCATGGATTAGTAATCTGCAGTTTATGTAATCCACTGATTCCTTTTCTACAATCCACAGAAACTCTGAATGCAGTGGCGGAACTGTAATCTGTGGTTTACAGGAAAATGCTTTCAGAATTCTGTACAGTTGCTCTAGTGGACTCCCCAACCCACCACCCGCTCCGGCTGTCCCATCCCAGAGCCGGTGACTGGCATAAGCCTCCGCTCTCCAACACAACCGGCCACTAGCTAAACTGTCAGTGAGCCTGCAATGCATGCAGTATGTGTTCATTGACTGACAGCTCAATCAATTAGCGTGTACTGTATACAGCATGTGTTCATTGACAGCTGAATTGGTGGCCGGCCATTGTGGACAGTGAAGGGCTGTGCCAGTCGCGGCTGGGGGATGGGATGGTGGGAGCAGGGTGGTGGGGCACTGCATGCTGGGGTTGGGGGCACTAGACCACCAGGGAATGCTAGCTGTTATATTATATGGGCAGATTAGGGATAGGGAGGGGATCTGCTAGACCACCAGGGAGAGATCTGAATATTTCATGGGGGACATTGGGGGGGCCGTTAACTACCAGGGATGTGAAGTCCTTTAACCCTTAGGCTGCTGACAGAATTAGAATGTATAGTAATTCTGGATTGATACAACAGTCTGCATACAGTAAGGATTAATAAAACGGGTTTGGGGATGGGGGGATGCTAGGCACCAGGGACGTGACTTTTTTGTTATTACAAAGGGGATCGGGGCTGGAGTGGTGCTAGCTACCAGGGAGTTCTGTACTGTTGGCATAGGCATACAGGGGACATTGGGGTTGAGCTAGGAACCAGTTGCTTTCCATGGGAGCAACTGCTACCCGACTGACTTGCAGCTTGCGGCAAACCTTGCATATGCACCATCTGTTTGGTGCATGGCCACCGTTACCAAAGCTATGGGAGATTGCCACCAGGATCCTACCCAATAAAGAATCGGGTGCAAGGTCCCTAGCACACCAGCAATCAGCACAAGCTGCCATTGGCTCAGCTTGCACGACCTTTGAGATCGAATATGATGGCACATAAGGATTGCTTGGCCCATCCAGTCTGCCCATTTCTCCCTACCTACACTATTACTGCAGACTGTGCCTGATCTATAGTTCTTTCTCCCTCTCCCTTTCCTTTCCACTATGATTCCCTTGTGCTTATCCCATGCATTCTTAAACCCCACCACTGTTTCCCATGAAACAACTTATCCCATGAAATCAGAGGTGCAGACTTCCATTTACACTAAAGAAACTGCTCAAAACCCACTATGCCCACACCTGCACTTTTCAGCCATACTGCAATAGCATAGCAATTTATTTTCCTGTTTTAATTTTTTTTCTCGTTTTGTTTACCAACTTAGCTGGAATATTACAAATGGTTATGAGCTCCTAGTTCTAGAAGTACACTGCTATGTTCTAGCCTGTATAATCTTCGGAAGAATATTTAGGCACGCTCTTACCCTCTCTGCTGTTCAGTCAGCATGCCTTTGTAAATGACGCTGCTCAGCTTGACAGGATAGACCAGCGACAAACATCCTTTACTGTAACCAGAAGAACAGAGACAAGGGTCCTGGTGCTAAGGTACATCTAGAAAACACTGCAGTCTGTTTACCTGCCCCCAAGCCCCCTGGAATTACCTCATGCAAGTGGAGTGAAGCGTGTGGGTGGGGGACAAGTATCTGCAGATTGGTGAGAAGAATGCTTCTGTGGTGAGTGGGCCTGGAGGTGGTACATGTGTATGAGCCACTACTGATTACTTAATCATGTTTTATTTAAATTGCATGAAATTTAAATTTATTTAACTTTCCTGTTCTGCTGGGTCCTGGTGAGTGGGAGTTCCAGTAGCCTGAGGTAATTCGGGGGGAGGGGGTGCTGGGGAGACATGGTGCATACCATTGGTGGATGGGGACCAGTGGTTTGCATTATGCCCCTGCCAAGGGTGGTAGAGGACTGGGGAGTCATGAAACATACCATCAGGCTGGGGACAGGTGATTTGCACCATGTTCTCCAGCTGTCCCCTATCCAGGGTGGAGGCACCATGCCTTCCTGCCCCCCCTCCCCGACATCACATCATGCAAGTGGCATGGAGCACGTGAGTGGCCGAACACGGATGAGGAGGTACATGTGTACAATGCACCACCACCAGTAGGAAGATCAACTGGATGAAGGGGAGCAGGTGGCATTACCAGCATCCTGTGTCGTCATTATTGTGGTGGATGCAGCTTTGGAAGCAGCAGCAGCATCTGTGGAACTATGAAAAATACTTTGCATGAAAATTTTGAAGTAATTCCACTAAAGGGCAAGGGACTAGGGGACATGATGCATACCACTGGTGGATGGGGACCAGTGGTTTGCACTGTGCCCCCAACAATCCTCTGCTTTGAGGGGAGAGGACTGGGGTGACATGGTGCATACCACCTGGCTGGGAGGGAGTGGTTGCACCATGATTCCATCAGTCTCCTACTGGGGGCAGGGGGCTGGGAAGGGAGGACTGTATGAGTGAGAATGTGTTCATTTCTGATAATACAGAGAAATGGCCAGTTCAACCTAATAAGTTACATTTTTTATTATAAGACTATACAGATGTGTGGCTCTTAGGGGACGTGAGAACTACTTGGTAGTGCTGTGCTGAATTTTCAGATTCCAAAGAACTAAAATCCCACTACTTTCAGAAAATCCACCAAATTATGCAGAATTCCACTGGCAGTGGAATTCCACAATTTCAAAAGTGGAACACTTTTTACGGATTAGTAATCTGCGGTTTACATAATCCACTGATTCCTCTTCTGCAATCCGAAGGAACTCTGAATGCAGTGGTTTATAGGAAAATGCTTTCAGAATTCTGTACAGTTCAAAAAGATGTTCCAAGAAGGAATTCAGAAAGCAGAATTGCCATTCCGCACAAATTCCACCTGCGGAATTCCGCATTCTGCACAAGTTTACTAAGTGGGGATTGGGTGGTTAAAATCAAATTCTGAGTCTGACATTTTTGTAAAAAGGGGAGCAGCATTACAGTGGAGGGGGGACAGGACAGTAACCTTTTTTCTTTATTTTACCAGTGTAAGTCCCCTATGGGAGCTTACTGGTATTGCCCACAGGTTTTAGCCCTGGTAGTTCTCTGGGACTGCCTGCTGGCAGGAGAGGCCTGGGTGCTACAGGGTATAAATAGAGGGATTTGGCACCAGTGAGGTGGAATCCCATGTAGGGAGCGTGAGTTTGAAGTCAGTCTGTGGGGCCAAGGATTGAGGCTGGGGTGGGGCGATTGCCACCCCATCCCGCCATCTCCGATGCTGCATATCCTCAGAAGTGGAGCAACTTGGGGGAGAACAGTGCTGGCTTTGTGGTGCTGTACTATGGACCTCCATGCTGCTGAAGTAGGAAGGGATCTGGGACCCAAAGCAGGGGAGTGCCTGCCCCATGTCCCCCGGCACCGGGGTAGGATGGCGTGGAGGGGTTATGCCCTGAAAGCCAGTCTGTTAGCCGCTTAAGTCCAGGGTCATGGCCGAAGGTAAGAGCCCACGTAGTTGGTAGAGCAAGGTGGCAGTCTGCTTCATGGTCACCCCATGTTTTGGGACTGTTTGGCGCTGAATTGGAGAGCCAAGCCAGAGGAGGTAGGGATGGCCTGGAGATTTGCAAGGGGCCCATGGCTTCAGCCTTTTCAAGCAGCCACAGTAGGGGTAGCCTCTTTGGTCCCTGGCTAGAGCGCCCATCTGGCTCAAGTGCCATTGCGGTTTATAGCTGGAAAATTAGCAACTGTAGGACACCTCCTCCCCCCAAATCACCCATCACTGTCAAGGTTGAGACCACCATGAGTAGCAGGTGTCTGCCCAGCTGTCTTTAGGGGTGTTGCAAGAAGGGCAGTTGTAAGGTGTTAAGCACTAGAGTCGGAGAAGAAACACAAGGTATTGTGCAGGAGGGAGTAAGAGAGCTGCCAGATCAGGGAGAGGCCTTATTCATCCCAGATAAATGCTGCTGCCATTATTTCAAGAGCCTTATTCACCTCTGGAGGAATGAAGTGAGGTGGAGATCCTACTCGATCATTTCAGCCACTGTGATCTTGGTCTTATATTAATTGTACCCAATGAAACACCAATGCTCTACGGAGTGGAAATTTGTTTTAACTGGTTTGGACATTAAATCCAATTTTGGACTCTTAAATCTGGGTGAAACTTGAAATCAAAAACTGTCATCTTGATTTGCACTAACTTAGTTTTGCAACCCCAGCAGCCTGCACCCTAGAGAGAGACTGTGGCACCCCCAAGATAACAGCAGTCGGACTCAAGTAATCGATGCAGTTTCTGAAACTGTGTGCTCTATGGCTGTGAGTGCCCCCTCCCCACAGATTTTAACATCAAACATACCCTTAGACATCGGGGTGGGGAGCTTACAATGTGAGGGCTCATCTGGGATTCATTTTGGTGAGCCTAGTGCTTACCTGGACTTCAATTTGGGGTGCTACAGCATGGAAGACTTGTATGACATGTGTGGAACTGGATTTCACTGTTTGCGATCCCACCATTTCGTACTGTGAGTTTTTGTGCCTTCTCAAAGAATGGATTGAGGAAGAAGATGCACAGTTACTAAATTATGCTAATGTGCTGAAACCCCTTGTGATTGGTTCTGGGATGGTTGCTGGGCTAAAACACTACTGGGAATGGGTGAGAGTTCAGAGGCCAGGAGAGAGAGCATGCCAGAAGCAGCCACATGGGGAGAGAGTCTTGATTAGATGCACCACCAGTAGAGTAAGGCTAGGCACTGGTTTTGGGTTGTATGGGGAAAAGTGAAGGAAGCAAAGAACTATGGCACAAACACCCAGTAGGTCGGGGCAGAGGTGATGGTCCCAACATCGCTGCTGAGTTGGTTGTGGGATGCTGTGGAGAAAAGCACCTCACAGGACGTGTGTTGTCTGCAACTTTTTTGGGTCTGGAGTACGGAGACAGCTGTTATGCTTCAATTGCTCCCGCAGAGCTGTCCCATCGCCTAACTTACTATTGCTGCCCCCATATGCCCATCTTAGGGCTGGCCAGCACCTCTCATCCCACACAGCACTACCACTACAGCTGCCAGCATGGAGACCTGGGAAGAGGAAAATGTGGAACTGAACAAAATGTAACCTGCAGGGAGAGGCGAAAGAAGTCTGCCCAGCCCTTCTCTGCTCAAGGACACTGCTCCTCCCCATGGCAGAGGGAGGGGTCACGGGTGGAAGTCAGCCACAGAGAACTCAGGCCCCACCAAGCCAGCTAGTGACCCCACTGCTGCAGTGGCCCTAAAAGGAACCTTGCCCAAATGGCCTGCAACTGCAAAGCCTACACTGCCAGATGTGGACCTAGAGGAGATCATTTCTGGAGGAGATTCCAGCTCGGAGACAGAGGCTTGGGATGAAATCAATGCACATGCAGCTGCTCCAGGTAGCCCCCCAACATCCTTGGCATTTGAGGACCTAGTAATTGAGAGGGACATTCCCAGGCCTTACAGGTCTCCCATGTTCTTT
The DNA here is from genome assembly GCA_016271365.2 of Neoceratodus forsteri. Classification (NCBI taxonomy): domain Eukaryota; kingdom Metazoa; phylum Chordata; order Ceratodontiformes; family Ceratodontidae; genus Neoceratodus; species Neoceratodus forsteri. The sequence continues at coordinate 443,253,615 of CM057453.1, forward strand.
TACCCAGACACCATCTCCATTCTAGCCCAGGTCTGCCATCATTGCCATGAAAAGATGGACTGCTTCAGACCCTTGGACCCCCTAAACCTGAAGTACAGAACTGGAGTCTGGTTATCAGAAGGAAAGGTGCCCAGGACCTGTTTGAGAAGTATCCCTGACTAGTCCCAGGCAGAGAGATGGGTTCATCGTCGGACGATGGAGTATCATGGGAAGACATACCCCTACATCTCTGAGAGGCTGTGGGATACAATCAAGGAGAGGAGTATAACTTGGTAATAAAATTACCTTTCTCAGATTCTTGTTGGAACGGCACAGAGGAAAAGACAACAGACAAGTGTTGCACATATAATAAATATAATTTATTACAGGTAAATAATAATACAGGTTTACTACCAACAGTGAATACATTGGGAGAGCTTTCAGTTTTCCTTACCTATGTAGGTGCAGTTTCTAGTCTCAGAGAAGCTATGTGCTGCAAGGGGTCTTATACCCCAATAATAACCATGGTTACTACTAAAGAAAATAGATAAAAAGTGTATAATTGGACAGTAGCAGGTGGCATGAGTAACCAGCCTAACTAACATGAGAAATTGCTTAGTTAGCAAAGATAGCATGAACAATGGGATCTCTATGTCTGTCAGTTGCAGTTACAGTGATGTACAAGCACTAAAGGTGGCACTGTTGCCTAACTTATAATTATACAATAAAATATAATGGAGATCATATCCCAGGACTAAGATACATTGGTAAAACATAATGAAGCATAATATGCATCAGTAAAATACAGTAGAACACAGATCCTGATACTTATGCTTATACAATAAGTGTATCTGCCCTAAGGTTAGTACATGTACCTACATATATGTTGCTGTCTGCAAGGTGAGGGTACAATCAGGTGTGCTGGACCATGGATAACATTCTCCCCCTTGTTGCCTCAGAAGGGGCAACAATCCCAGGAAAGTAGTGGGATAGAGCTAAAAAGTAATTTACAAGCCTGATGCACGAGCCTTGTAAAGGAATTCGAGTTGTTCTCGGTGTTGTCTTAGAGTGCATCGTAAACAGCAAAGGGTTAGTATCAGAAAAACAATCAAAAATGCTCAAATAATATAAGCTTTAAAAGTCAATTCTAACCAAGTATTGAATAGAGCAGTACTTAAGTCACATCATGAATAAGATCATTAAGAGCATCACCAGCCTTAGAAATATTATTGCTAATATAAATCAATTGTAAATCCTTCCTGGCTAAAAGAGGTTTCAGGGAAAGAGTCAAAGGGTCACTGCATGTTAAACATGGGCAAATATTGACATAAGGCAAGCAAGTATTGTGGATCAGTATCAGTAACATCTGGTTCAGGGAGAGGAACAGGAGTAATTACAGTGTGACCAATTACTGTTTTTTTGCTGTGGAGTAAAAGAAAAGTTAGGAGTTGAAATATCACAAGATTTTTGACAATAAGCAAAGAATTTATGATTTGTCACTACACAATACTGCCCATCAGAATTGTAAGTCACTCTTACAGTTGGAATCCTCCATTGCTGTAGATGTACAGGACAAGAAAAGGACTGGCTGGTGAGCTGTGAAGTGAAGCGATGTACCTCTTCCAGGTAGCTTTGAGATGCAACTGTTTCAGCGTCAGGCACTGAAAATGCAGCTCATGGAGATTCAGATTCGCCATCCTCCTCAACATCAGTCAGATTGGATGGCAATTCATTACCCAAGGAGAAAGACCAGTTAAGATGTTCCGGCGAATACCCACATACAGGTTTCACGATGTTGAAAATGTCACAGCAGCACAAGTAGTAATATACCTTCTTGGCGCAACATGGACACATCTGATCTCAGTTTCCAAGTGGAATGGGAGATTTGGTTAGGACTGATCAGTGCTGGGGCTGAGGCTGAGGCTGAGGCCAAAGCCTGCTTGAGCTGCATAACAGCCTCAGTGTGAGTGGGGGCCCCATGTCCATGGGACATCCTTTTTCAGAAGTTCATACAAGGGAGCAGCCTTCAAGGCAAAGTCAGGGATAAAATCCCTTGAGTAGTTTACCATTCCTAAGAAGCATCTGAGTGTTGCCATGCTAGTCAGAAGTGGCAGATCTTGCAGACCCTGGAGTTTCTTGACAGCTTGGCTTCTGCTTTGGTCTGTGATGCGTAGGCCAAGGAAGATGACCACTTTTTCACACAATTGTGCCTTAGAGGGTTTGCATTTGAGGCCTGCTCTCTTGAGGAGACAGAAATTCATCTAGGAGGGTCAAATGATCTTATCTCATAGTGGTTGCTAGAAGCAAGTCATCCACATACTGCAGGAGACACTGCAGTTTGGAAACCCCTGCAGGGCATTCATCATGTGGAGATGGAAGAGGGAAGGGCTATTGTGAAAGCCCTGGGGAAGGCAGGTCCAGGTGTACTGGCGTCCATCAAAGGTGAAAGCAAATTTATATAGGCTTTCCTGTGCTAGTGGGAGTGACCAAAACCCATTAGAGATGTCAAGAGCTCTGAACCACTTTTTGTCAGGTGTCAACAGCTTGAGCACATCAGGTGCTGATGCTACCGTTTGGGTGCAACTGGGGGTAACTTGATTAAGTTTCCTGTAATCAATTGTGAATCTCCAAGCTCCATTTGGCTTTTTCATAGGTCAAATAGGTGAACTGACAGTGGAGACACAGGTCCTAATCACTCCTTGCTGTAGCAGTGATTGGATGGTCTCCCTCAATGATGGCAAGGCTTCAGCTGGAAATGGGTACTGCTTCTGCCTCACAGGGTTGGGTCCTGTGAGTTCAATAGTAGTATGCATCCTACCACAGTCATGCTTGTTGGTGGCAAACATGTCAAGGTATTTCTATAACAAGGGTGTAAGCTCAGAAAACAGTTCATGACTTTTAAACAAGGCCATGATGTCATACTCATTGTTGTTATGGGAGATGGCTGCCACCACATGTGAGTCTGGAATGGTGACAGCATGACATTGTCCTTTGATCTGAAGGAGTAGCCTGTTGGCTAGGTCCACTACACAGCTGTGTAGTGCTAAGAAGTTAATTCCCAATATGTTGGGGTGATGACAAAATACCATGAGGTCAAAGACAAAATCAGCCCTGAGGTGGCCTATCACCACATGTAGAGGAACAGATCAGTAGGTGTGTAGCTGTATACCATCTACACCCTGGGCACTGGTCTTCCAGTCAGTAGACCAGTCAGATGAGCTTGGATCCTCATCATGGAAGACAGACATGGCTGCTCTAGTATCCAGAAGCATGGTAAGGTGGCGGTCCCCATCCGTGGCCTTTACACAAGGCTGTCCATTTGTGTCAACAATCAAGTCACTCACAATCCAGACTGCAGCCTATAATTGTCAATCTGCATTTTCAGAATCATAAACATCATCCTGTTCCTGAAATCTAAGGCCTGCAGGATCTTTCAAGGCCTCCTGTATGTCCTGCACAGGATACAGATGTACCTGTGATATCACAGGCATGACAGCAGCCTGCACATATGGTTCCTCTGTCATCGCATCGACCTGGCCAGTAGCTGATGCCATGAAAGGATTCTTCCCCCAGCTGTTTGTTTGTTCGATAGCTGAAGGCAGTAAAGGATTCCCCTGACTGCATGGCTGTCCAGCGGCTAGGACATGGGCTGCTACAGTTTGTCACTGCTTAGCCACTCTTTCAGCATGGATCTCCTCCAGCAGTTTGCGGAGAGTCTCATTCTCGTCTTTGAGACTTCGATAGGAAGGGCCTTTACGGTTCTGGTAGTTCTGCTGGGCATTTGGATTTTTCCAATTGCTCTTGTCTCTGTTCTTGTTGTTATAGTTCTGGTCCCCTACACCCCTTGTGCGACTGCTTGTCGTCAGAAGGGGTATTGGTGTTCTGGTTATTGCCTTCCACGGTATAGAGGGTAGGCATATTGGGGTGGGCTGTATTGCAGCCACTTGTGCTTCTGGGACTAGTATTATGGCAGCCTTGTTGGGTTTACTGGAAGCAAGGTTACGGAAGTAGACCTGATAGGCATGCTCCATTTTGGTAAGAATAACCGCAAAGGTATTGGTACTTGGGTAAACAATAAGCTCAACCTTTTCCCACAAGGCCGGAATCATGTTCCAGATGTACAAATCCTTATACTCAGTTTGGTCTCGGTCTGCAAGTTCACCTGCAAGGCCTTTGCCAGTGTAGTATACAAGCCATAACCATTGGTGGTAGGCCACGGGGCTTTCCTTGACATTCTGCCTAACCTTGTAGGCCAAGCGAGCTCCTACGACACCCGGGGAGTTGGTGGTGATGAGGGCTGCTAAAATGTCATTACAGACAAGGGTATCACAGTTGCATACTGTCTCTGAGAGTTTGGCCCAGAGGGCAGGTTCAATCATCTGTCGCAAAACTTGAACCTGGTACTCGGGTTAGAAAGAAAGCTTCACGCAGAGGGAGCGCACCTTCTCCAAGTGGCAACTGAGATTGCCAGTTGTGCCCATCAGTCCAATACTTAGGGCAATTTGCTGGACAGAGTGGGCGACTTGCATGGGGTTGGAAGTATACGGAGTGGCATTCAACTCAATACACTCCATGGCACCATGAAGTGCAGCTTTCACTGCTGCATCAGTGACTGCCTTGTACGCATGGTCCTGGGTGACAGTTTCCTTGAACATTCTGTCAGTTTGGTCTCTGATGGCTCTCCTTTGGTCCTCCGGTACTGTGACGTTACTGAGTGCTTCCCAAATTAGGCGGCAAAACTCCACTGGGTCTCCACTGGTGAGAGGAGCAAGTGGAGGTGCACCAAGAAATACAGGCCCTCCGCCTGTGTCATGGGGGGCCACCATCTTGGTGGTGTAGGTGGCTTCTGCTGTGTTTGTGTAGATGTGGTGACGCAGAGTGCGTGCCAACATAGGTGCCAACTTGGACATGGCTGGCAGAAGTTGCTCCACCACGGGGGTTGGACTTGTGTGTGACGTGGCATGCCTCGTCATCAAAGTCAGAGTCATCATCACCAGATGATGCAGTCTCAATGGGTGTATACTGAAACCCATTCATGACCTTAACATGACCAGCAAGAACCTCCCGTTAATGGCGCAACTTTGCCATCTTTTCTCTACACTTCCTGTGACAAACTCTTGCAGTGCCCTGCTCAGTACCTTTTTCAACCTCATGCTGCAACACTCTGTACGCAACACCAAATTCAGTGTTTTTCCTAAGTTCTTTCTCCAACTCACAATTCATTCAGATACTCCTCTCTCAACTCAGCATTCTCCTCTCTCAGACCCTCATGCGTATCACTCAAAATATTTAAATACACTAACTGTTTCTTAGAGTCTTGAGCAGTACAATGCAACAGTCTGTTATTGGCATCGTGAACTGACTGTGTCTCCTCCACTAGTTTCTGTTCCTTTTTCTGTAACTCCGATGCCTGCAAGCCCATCTCTCTCTTTTTTTTTTTTTTTACAGCGGTGTTTTGCAGTTCAAGGAAGACACACTTTGCTGTGAGACTCAACAGCGGTATGTAGAGCCACAGCCAAAAGACCTTTCAAGTTGTGACTAGGGTGGAAGACTAGGTTTGCTGGCCAAGACACCGAGCTTCACCTGAGCTCTTTCCTTCTAGGTTACTTGAAAGGACAGAGCAAAGAACCGTACCAGAGCAAGGGAAAGGATTAAGACTTCTTTTGGCTAGGCAGATTTACTGTGTGTTATTTTTATTTTGTACTCACAGGGATTGTTACTGTTTGTTAACATTTTATTGCTTTATTTTTCTCTGATCCAAATTGTTGTTGCTGGGTATACCTTCTGCTGCATTATTACAAGGTGTGCCTACAGGTGTGTGCTAACAGATTACTGCTGTAATCTTCTGATTCAAATTGTCTTTTGCAAGGTATATCTTCTGTTACTGCTTTATTTTTCTCTGCAGTAAAGTGTTTCTTACAGGGTATATCTTCTGTGAAATTATTACAGGTGGTGCTTTACAGGCTTTACAGTTTTAGCTATCATTAGGATAAGCTTTCAGGGTTACTGCATTTGTTGCTGACTGATTGTTTCTGCTCTTACCTCCTTGTTTCTTTCATCCGTGGTTTTTCTTTTTCGGCAGGGGAAGGGCCCAGCCACCCCACCCCATCCCCAACCACCCCACAATACACTCCTTTTGCAGGGTAGTTCAGTCATGACATTTCTTGTGGCAAAGCAGGAAGGGGCGGATCAGTGGGGTATCCAAATGGTGACCCCATTTACAGGGGCACTAGTAATTTAACTTGTTATAACAAATTATACAAAAAACAAATAAACAAAACACAAAATCAAACTTTTGCTTTCATTTTCTTCCTTCTAATTACTCTGACCAGGTTATAAACCCAGCAACTTATCTGGAATGGATATCATTAACTGCAGGTACTGCAGAACACTTTTCAGAAGGGCAGTTTTACAGGATTTAGGACACTGTCCTACATTTTATTTATTTATTTATTTAGTTTTGGTTGACCGGATAAGTGCACTAGACAAATCCTGCCTATTTTTCAGGCATGACCCGGGGGAGGGGGATACAAATGAATTCCAACTGACCTTGAACCAGATTAAGCTGTTGGCCAATGGCCCAGCTACATGCTGGGCCATTGGAGATCTTAGGGCTCAGCTCCAGGCAGCATGGGCAGAGATTGCACCCCTCAAATTTTATATTCAAGAGGAAATATATTATAAGGACCACCTGCTATTTCTCCAACATACAACAGAAGCACCTCGACCGCAGAGGGGAGCTGGTCTGGGAAGTTGGCAGGTGGTTAGGAGGGGCAAATCGGGTGCCCCATCACTCGGTGCTCTCCAACATATTACCTCCACAAACCATATAAAAAACTACAAACAGGTATCTGCCTCTATCTCTGAAATCAAATAAAGGGGCACAGGACACTGCAGAGCAGGACACTGCAGCACAGGAGCTAGCACAACAAAACTTGCTCAAAATGGAAACCAAAACAAAAAAAACAAAAAGGAAATCCAAAAAAACTTCTGATCATAGGAGACTCCATGATTCGGGGAGTTGATACCTATCTCCAGCCAGGGGTAATGGTCAGATGTCTCCCAGGTACATCAGCATGGAGAGACACTGACCGCATTGCTACAATTGTTCAGGAAGCAGGAGAAAACACTGACATCCTGGTAAACATAGGGACTAATGATGTCACCAGCCAGTCAGTTGTGGAGACCAAGGAACACCTGACCAGACTAAATGACAAACTATCATCCATTTTGTCCAGCATCTCTTTCTCTGAGATCCTGCCAGTCTGGGAGAGGGGGCAGATGGACAGAAGGTCAGAGAAGGGGAGATAGGGGAGCTAAATATGTGGCTCAAGGGCTGGTGCCAGGAAAAAGGACACAAATTTGTAGGGAACTGGCAACAGTTTTGGGAGCGAAAGTGCTTTAAATTTGATGGACTGCATCTGACTAAGGAGGGAGTCAGTGCACTGGGGCAGAAGTTTAACATCTTTGCAGAATATTTAAACTAGCAAATGGGGAGAGGGGTGCAGCACCCCATACGTCGAATGGGAAGAACACCCTTCCCCCCCAGCTAGTGGTCAAACAGGATTTCAGCATGTTTGCAGTTCATTTGCATCACCAGGTAAGGAAAAAGGTCCAGCTCCCCATACAATGCACTGGGGAAATGCCAGACGTCACCCAACAACTAACACACTGAAATCTGACCAATGGAAAAGCATGTACACAAATGCTCGCAGTCTGGGAAACAAGATCCCAGACCTGCAGGCAATAATGACAGAGGCTAAACTGGACATAGTAACAATTAGCGAGACATGGTTTACCAGTAACCACACTAGGGAGACTTCAGCACCCGGCCATGTAGTTTTCAGAAGAGACCGAGGTGCAAAAAGGGGAAGGGGGGTTGGAGTGGCCCTGTATGTCAATGAAAATATCAAAGCTACAGAAATTCAGAACACACATAAGGAGCCAGAAGAACTGTGGGTCACCCTGGAAACAGGAAATGGGACAGCCATAAGAACTGGGGTTGTCTACAGACCCTCAGACCAGGGGAAGGACATAGACACGTTACTGTTAGAAGATATACAAAACATAACAGCGAAAGGGGAGGTTCTGATAATGGGAGACTTCAACATGCCAGATGCAGATTGGTCAATACCAGCAGGAACATCTGCCAAAACTAGACATGTGGTGGATTCCCTGCAGGGGGAGGGCCTCAAACAACTGGTACAACAACCCACAAGAGACAGAGCTATTCTAGATCTGGTGCTGACTAACAGGGAAGGGATCTTAGATCTCCAGGTAGGTCACCTGGGGGCCATTGACCATCACATGGTATGGTTCAATTTGGTCACTAGAACTAAATCATCCCATTCCAAGGCAAAAATATGGGACTTAAGAGGAGCTGATTTTGATAAGATGGCCAACAGAGTTAAGCTAGCCCTGGCAAAAAGAAACACAGGTGAAGGGGTACAGGCAAAGTGAGCAAGCATTAAGGATACAATACTTGAAGCAACATCCCATTGTGTTAGAGAGAAAAGGAAGTGCAAAAGAAGAAGGAAATCACTTTGGTTCTCAAAAACAGTAGCAGAAAAGGTCAGAGCTAAAAGGCTGGCCTTCAGGAAATATAAGGGAACACAGCGGGATGAAGATAGGGAGGCATACCAAACTTCCCTAAGGGAAGCAGGGAAGGCAGTAAGGCAGGCAAAGGCCCAAACTGAGGAAACACTAGCACGAACAGCAAAAGAAGGTGACAAGATTTTCTATAGATACATTAGTGAAAGGAGAAAGTCCAGAGGGGGTGTTGCTAAGATCAAAGGAGATAAGGGGGCATGTGAGGAGGAGGACCATGTAAAAGCATCTATTCTAAATAGATATTTCTGCTCAGTATTTACTGAAGAGAAGGTACGGCAGGGCCCACAGCTCAGCATCATGAACACAGGGGGGAGGGAGGTGAGCACTAGTCCCTTCACAAAAGAAAGGGTCCTACAAGAGCTTGATAAGCTCAGGGTGGACAAGGCAATGGGACCTGATGGCATACATCCCAGCGTACTAAAGGAGCTAAGGGTGGAACTAGCTGAGCCATTATCAGAATTGTTTAGTGAGCTCTGAGCACAGGAGAGGTCCCAGAAGACTGGAGAAGGGCTCATGTGATCCCACTCCACAAGAGTGGTAGCAGGGAGGAGGCAGGGAACTACAGACCAGTCAGTCTTACCTCAGTAGTGGGCAAGATTATGGCGGCACTCCTTAAGGAAAGGATAGTGCAACACCTGGAATCCATAGGAGCACACAGGATCCAAGACAGCATGGGTTTACAAAAGGAAGGTCCTGTCAAACTAATCTCATAGATTTCTTTGACTGGGTAACCAGAGTGGTGGACCAAGGGGGAGCAGTTGATGTCGCCAACCTTGATTTCAGCAAAGCTTTCGATACTGTTCCACATAGAAGATTGATTAATAAGCTGGGTAGGCTCTGGGTGGGTCAGAAGTTGGTCAACTGGGTGGCAAATGAATTGGCGGGCAGAAAACAGAGAGTGGTGGTAAATGGTATACTGTCAGAAGAGATGCAAGTCACAAGTAGGGTACCTCAGGGATCAGTCCTAGGGCCAGTCCTCTTCAATATCTTCATCAGTGACATTGCAGTTGGACTGGAGGGTAAGGTTTGTCTGTTTGCAGATGACACCAAGATTTGCAACAGAGTTGATGATCCAGATGGGGTGGGCAGAATGAGAAGAGATCTGGATAAACTAGCAAAATAGTGGCAACTGGGGTTTAATGCAAAGAAGTGCAAGATCATGCACATAGGGAAGAGAAACCCTGAAGTCACCTTTAGGCTGGGAGGGGAATTGCTGGCAGTCACAAGGGAAGAAAGAGACTTGGGCATCATCATCACCGATGACCTGAAATCATCCAAGCAGACCACTAAAGCAGTAGGTAAGGCCAGGGTTATGTTTACATAGATGGTGCGCGTAGGCTTGAAACTTCAAGTATCCCGCCCGCGCATCTGGTTTGCACCCCATGTGCCCACACACACACACACGCATACTTGATGTCGACCCCTGCCATGCTCTTCCTTGGGTAGGGAAATCATGGCTAGAGAATCATGCATGAGCTGAATTGAACAAAATTCCTATGAAAGCTCTTGTGAAAATAAGAATGGTGAGCTATTGGCTAACAATTATGAATGATACTGTTTATAATTGGCCAAGGCATGCCGTGGAAAAATACCCTTCTCAGAGGTTAGAGCATCTGAAGAGCATCCTATTAAAGGGACACTGTCAGCTTTACCCCCTTATTTTTTTTTCCAGTTTCTATTACTGACTCTGTAGGCACATACTTGTGAGGAGGTTACTGTAGAAATGCTCAGCATAAACCAAAAAGTAGCAAGTTTACCTATGTAACCCCTAGGGGGCGCTATCCCAAGGGCCACTACCCCTGCCTGATCTGACGTTAACAGGTTGAGGGGCCTGGATCCAATGGCAGGTGCCTCCACCCAGAGGTTGGGGTTGAAACAGTCTACTATGACTTGGTTACAGCCCTCTGGGTCACTGCAACCCCCCTTTCTTCCCACTAGTGGCCCACCCCCGTCAACCACAGTACCCTTGCCATATACACTTACCCCCAGCTGGAGTTCAATCAGTTTGGCTCTGGGAACCCCCTGTAAAGTAAGATGCAGTTATACAACAACCCCTGTACAGTAATTCAACATAGACACACAGTTCAGTCAGTATACCTTTGCAAAACAACCAATCTGATTTATTTAGGGAGAGATAACAAGGACTGGGGGAGATCAGGTTAATTAGCTTACCACTGTAATACATATATATCTATGTATCTATCTAGGGCACTATGCACAGGCCAAACCCTATAAGTCATTGTCTGTGGGTGCCCAGGCCATAGAAGGCTAGCCTCTCGATGCAGCTGGTTGGGGCTCTGATGCAGAAAGTAAGCACTTGATTCCTAAGAGGATTAAGCAGAGTGAGCAGGCTCAGTTCGTGTAGCCAATAAAGCAGCCAGACAAATCTTGCCCTCACTATGAACATCTGACAGGGAGCTACCTTGATTTAATACTCACAACTCCAACCAAAAGAGCACTCTCACACCACTTGCAGGACCGAGCCTGGAGTTCAAACACTTCACATATTTATATGACGAGCAGAGGGGTACCATACCAGGCAGCTGCTGTATAATCCTGATCGCTTTCACTACAGTACACTGGGCCCAATGACGCACCTTCACTTGTCCTGGCAGACCGAGCGTGATTGAAGCAGATTCTCCAGTCCTCTACAGGGTGAGCCTGGTAGGTCGCTGCGCTTTTGCACAGCCTCCTATGGCCGCTGCCTAGCGGATTTTGTCCGACACTTGCTGGCGTTCAAGCTGCCTGAATCTGGCCTTCCACACATGCTTCCCGCGTGAAAACTCAATGCTGCAGGAGCCCAGAGCTCCTTTCTTGCTCACAGTCACAACGACTCTGCCCCTTGGCAGTTTGGGCAGAGCATCTCAGTTCAGGCGTCACCTGATCCCATTGCTGGACTGCAGATGCCAGTCACTTAATTCGGTCCTCATTGGTGCAAAAAAGGCACCACAGTCCAGAACTTCATCTCCCAGAATTACTGGCTGTATCCCCTATGGCCAGCCAGCTCCAAAGAGAGTCTTAATTCTGGCTGGCTCAAGCGGTCTTCATTTTGCGTATTCCTCTTTACCCCATTGGCCCAGTTCAACAATCCAGGTCCAAATGGAGGGGCCTAGTACACAAAGTCCCAGCTGCAAGGAAGGCAGGTTAGACAAACTGTAATTTCATTAATACTCTAAATAATTATAGCCAAACAGTTACATCTATCAGTCAGGCTCCCTTTTGCACTTACAGCAACTACAAAATGGGAGCGAGTTCACTGCAGCTCAGGTGGGATTCGAGTAGGGGAAACCCCAGTCCCCCCTGTACAAACCATTGAAGCCTGCGAGCAGGCAGCTCTTAAAGAGAGATGGTACTGGAGGCTTTAAAAGCACTCACAAGTTAGGCAAGGTGCTCTTGGGCAGCTCCGGGAAGGCTTTTAGGAACCCCCATTCATAAGGGGGCTACACCTATTTTTGTAAATTATTAATTATTTTCATTAGTGGTAGTCTGAAATTGTAGAGGGTTCCTGGTATCTGCAAAAAAAAAAAAAACGGAGGACTCGAGCTGCAAAATACTTTTTATAGCTGGTGTCCAAATCCTGCACATGCTCAATAGTGACACATTCAAACAACGTGAAGTCTTGCTGTATTCTTACAATATGTAGCATGAACGACCAGTTCAGCTGCCCTAGAGAACAGAGAGTTAAACACTATGCAAATGCATAGTACGTTGAGCTCAAGCTCAGTTTTCAAACCACCGTCCTCGGTACATTCTATGTAACTGACTAGATTCTGTACTCTGCTCGCCTGTGAAGATGCCTCTGAGACTGTTCCTCAACTTCTTCGGTTGAATTTCAAATTTCGACAGTCATTTTATCCACCGTTTATTTCTTTATTTCAAACTTCTGTCCTGCGGTTACAGGTTAGACTAGCCTAGGTTTAACTTCATTTTGGTAAGTTTTCGGCTTACAAGCGGTTCTTGGCGACCAGTAGGGAACCAAAGATGTTTCTTTCTTTTCTTGTGGTAATTTGTTATTTAAAGCATATCCGTTGGTGTTTTTGGGATCCAGTTCAAAGTTTCAGACTAAAAACCAAGATTTTTTTCTCAATTTTTAACGCAGGTGGTGAACTGCTTGCTGCCTGAAACTTTGTTCTCTCTTTTACCCAGCCTAATTAAAGCCGCAAAGGGTAAATACATCAGTTTATTCTCTTTATCCGGGCCTGACTAAACCATCTTCGGATAAAATAATTTCAATTGGATTCACTTAACCAGCCTAACTAAAGCCTTTGGGTTAAGCTCTATATTTGGTAAAGGTTATGTCACTGAAACCCAAGAGAAAAACCCGTCCCACTGAGTTTCAACGCTGCACTGAGTGCAGGGAACAATTTGCTAGGGCTGATCTGCATTTGATGTGTCTGTATTGCCTGGATTTTTACCATTTGCAATCAGACTGTGAAATTTGTAAAAACTTCCCTCAATCTACCCTAGATAGATGTTTGGGTAAACTGAGGGATAGAATGGAGAAGCCCTCTGACGAGGTCCACTCTGGTTCCAAAGAATCTGCTGAACCGGTGACCGAATACTCTGATCAAGGTGAGTCTTTGTCTGGTAAACGGCAAGCTGAATCAGTCCCTGAAACGGCCCCGCTAAGAAGATGAGAAAGGCAGTTCAGAACCACGGAAGCAAGTGGTTTCGGTTCCAATTGCTGAAGGAATCATGAAAGTGATATGCATAGTTCAGTCTCTTCGGCTTAGTTGGGGTGAACCAACTCAACAACCTCTTGCACACCTCAGTTCAGGTGCCTGTAGGTTCGGTTCCTTCAGGCCCCCTGGATCCAGAGGAATATTATGAATCTGAATATGAGGATTATGATGAAAAGGAGAATGAAGGAGAACCTGTTAAGCCTGAGGTTTCTTGAGAGCATCCTCAGTATGAGTCTCCCCCTCATCCTTCAAGAGAAGCTACCTCTCATTTTCTTCTATGAGACAGGTAGCAGAAACTTTGCAGTTATCTGTCCAGGAGACCAGACCAGGGGTTGCTCCATCTTCACCCTCCTCACAGGTAGCCTACTCCATCTTGGGACCTTAATATCTGCATAACTCAGCTTATGCAGCCCCCTTTTGAGCCTATGTCCTCAGCAGAGCTCAAATTCCTGACATGGAAGACTGTCTTTTTGGTGGCTATCATCTCAGCCAGGAGGATTAGTGAGCTTCAGGCCTTGTCAATAGAACCTAACTACATTGCCTCACACAGGGACATGATAGTTCTAAGGACTAACAAAGTTCCTCCCCAAAGTAGTCTCAGGCTTTCACTTGAATCAGTCCATAACACTGCCTGTCTTCTTCACTGATCATTCCAGTTCAAGTAAATGCAGGCTGCATAACCTGGATGTAAAGGTCTACCAGCTATTACATGGACAGAACAAAAGAACATAGGAAGGACTGTACTCAGTTGTTCCTTACCTATGGTGAAGTGGGCAAAGGCAGGCCAGCCACTAAGAGGACCATCGCCAGATGGATTGTGGCCTGCATTCAGTTCTGCTACAGCAAACTGGGAAAGGAGCCACCAGAGGGCTTGTGAGCCCATTCCACTAGGGGGACAGCTGCCTCAATAGCAGCTGCCAGAGATATCCCCCTGCTTGAGATATGTAAAGCAGCTACCTGGAAAACTGTTTCACACATTCACTAAGCACTACTGCCTGGATAAACAGGCCAGGAATGATGCCAGGTTTGGCACAGCAGTACTGCAGAGCCTATTCCCTTAGTAGGTTCTGGACCCATCTCTAAGGGGCACTGTATGGTAGTCCGTATATTGTTAAAATACAGCAAGACTTCATGTTGTTTGAAGAAAAAATTACCAAAGTAATGTTGTTTCTTCTAATGGAGTCTTGCTGTGTTCTAACCTCCCACCCTACCTCCCTTATGGAACCTAGGGAGCGGGGCTCTCTGCATTCCAGTTGTTTATCTTAGAAACCACCAGTGGTGTGTATTTCCCTTTTGGGTGTTAGTTATGCTTATTTATCTCATATTTAGTTTATTATTAGTAGTTTCGTAAGAATCTGGTAAGTTACTTAGAATGTACCGGGGACTGTGGTTTGAAAACTGAGCTCGAGCTGAACATTGTATGCATTTGCATAGTGTTTAACTCTGTTCTCTGGAGCAGCTGAACTGGTCGGTCATACTGCATGTTGATAGAATACAGCAAGACTCCATTAGAAGAAACAACATTACTATGGTGAGTAATTTTTTTCTTCTCACACATGCACAAGACCTTTTCCCAGGCTGCTATTGTGCATCATCATGTGCGGGATTTGGGCATCAACTTTAAAAAGTGTTTTGTGGCTCAATGAGTTCTCGTTTTTTCTTTGCAGATACCAGGAACGCTTTATAATAAGATGCTCTAATGGATTTAATGTTTTTTGCCATGAGGATGTTAAAATGTGCATATTGGGACAGCGCTCCTGGTAGACGCGCATTCTCGGCGTGGTTAGGCTTCCTGTGCCAAAGGGATTTAAATTGAACCGCCACTAATGAAAATGGGGAGAAAGATGTATTTACTTAACGTAATCAGTATGAACATTACAGTTATTACTGTACCTTGACTGTATGGACTTCCTGCTAAACCATGGTTTGCAAGACTAGAGACCAGATACATTGAAGCAGTTCTCAGACACAGAAAAGTGTTCTTCAGTCCAAAAAACTATACTTTAAAGGAATGTCCACTGTTGTGCTTCTGATATGACATTTATTTTTAGTCATTTGAAAAGTGAAATGTTTTTATTCATGTATCTGTGTGCACTTATCTATTTTGTAATGAGCAATGGTAAAAAATAAAACCTTAGAATTTAATTTATAGTAACATGACTTGAGTTGCAAAAACATAACTCAAAGATAGCCCAATGTCATTTTAAACCAACCACAGCACATGCCCTTTTAAAGAGGTTTGAAACTGTAGAAACATCTTTTCATCCTGGAAGAGCTAAATTCCATATTGGCTAAGCCCTACCCATACCTTTTCTTCTAAAGGGTCTGGCAGACTGTGCTGTGGTTTAAAATGATCTTAGGCTGTCTCTGAGTTAGGTTTCAAAGAGGGAAAAGGCAGAAGACTGAGGGAGTGGGGACAAGGGTTAAGGTAAAATCGTCCCTCCATGCACAGGTTAAAAGTAAAAATCCTCCCTCATAACTGTGTCCAAATTTAGACGCACACCAGAGAAGGGCATCATTCTATTTTCTTGTATGGTATGGTCTAAATTTAGGAATGTAAAAAAAAAATCTATATATTGATATCAGAACAGTTAGTTGCTTTTGGAGATTAAGGGCATAATACTTCAAGGCAGGCTCTCTAATCTTGCTCACTCACAATAAGAGAACAAGTCCACAGTCCACAGTCCACTGATAAACAAAAACATATCCAGCCCCCAGTCCCACACAGGCTGCCAGTGGCACACACAGGATCACGTTTTTTATTAGGGGGGGGGTTCACAGTTAAAAAGTTTATTTAGAAATTATAAATATATATTCACATCCTTAAAGCTTAATTCTTCCTCACACAGTGAAGTAAAAAGCACAAGTTAACTGATGACTGCTGAATCCCACCCCCACCCCAGGTCACCACACACTACATATGCTATCATTTTAATACCAGTTGCTTCACAATGAACATCTTACTTAACATAGTTTATTTTTAGAGATTAATTTAATATACTGTATTAACCAAAAGTTTAATTGTTTCTATACTGGGCCTGGTCTGAAGGACCAGGGCAGCAACAAGACTACATTCAATTTGGGTGTGACAAAGCAAGCTAGTAGCCAGACAAAACAGTTACTAAGTAGTAAGTAAGTTACTAACTAATGTAAAAAAAGTATAAACTCAGTGTGATCGTTCAAGAAAGTCAGAGACACAGAATTCTCATCTGCTCTATGCTTGCTTGCTTTTGCTTTGCGAAAAAAAACATTTTTTTTTTTCATTTGATTTCCCCACTTGACGACTTGACTTACATCCTAATCTGACTGTGGCTCAAGTTTGTGTTGCTTGCTGCTGGCTGCTCGCCTGCTCATATCTCCGTGCCAACTGCCAATGGTGCATTTGGTGGCTGCCTCGGTGCAGCCATGCATATGTAGTGCTGTGGGTGCGCCGAGAGAAGATGGGAGCGACTAGTAGTGAGAGGCTGATGAGCATCATCACTCGTTCATGTCACTGAATGACAGGGAGGGACATGGGAGGGGGGGCACAGAGGACTGGGCAAGCTGAGGATGTTTCATTCAGGTCACGCACAGCACCGGGCACAAACTTTCGAATGAATGCTATTGCCTGGGATATGGGTTGGGGGGGAGACAGACAAACAAGCAAGCAACACGTCATCAGCACAATAGTCTGCACCAATATACATTTTTGTCTGCCAGGAAGGGAGGAGGACCTGGAGGAGAGAGGAGATCCAAATGTCTGATGCTGGCAGCAGGGGGTCACACAGTGGGAGTCTGGATGGGCTTTGTGTTTTTTTTTTCTATTCTACTCGGAGGCAATTCTGGCTTGTCATGCTATATGCTAGTATCCCAGCAGAGACAATAAACAAACAGCCAGCCCAGCAGCCAAAAAAGTATATCTTGGTGCCTCATTTTCCAGGCACTCCTAAAAGGCTGGCACCTCTAGGCTGCAGCCTAGTTAGCCTATGGACAAAAAACGGCCCAGGGTAAGGCTAGGGAGATATTTTATTTTTTTATTTTTTATTTTATTTAAATCTAGGATTACAAATACTTTTGAGCAGGAACTGCTCATTTACAAAGGTTCCACATCGACTGGGGTGTATTAGTAGGGGTATCAAAAGTTGGAAGAGGGAGGTAATAATCCCTCTTTACAAGACACTGGTTAGGCCCCATCTGGAGTACTGTGTGCAGTACTGGAGGCCACACCTGCACAAGAACATTAACCAAACTGAGGCAGTCCAGAGAAGCGCAACCAAAATGGTGCAGGGACTGCATCAGAAAATGTATGCAGACAGATTAACTGAGCTCAATATGTATACCCTCGAGCAAAGGAGGAAGAAAGGTGGTATGATTGAAACATTCAAACACCTTAAGGGCATTAACAAGGTGAAAATGTCTAACATGTTTCAATATAAGAAAAATAGCAGGACAAGAGGACACAGCAAGAGATTAGGGGAAGCTGATTAAGTCGTAATGTGAGGAAGTTCTCTTTCACAGAAAGGGTGGTGGATGTATGGAATGGCCTACCTCAGGAAGTGGTGGATATGAATACAGTGCAGGGCTTCAAACAGGCATGGGGTAGGCATAAGGGAGCAATACAGATGAGTATGAATAGATTGGCCATTGAAAGAACAAAGGCCGGATAGCACATTTATAAGGTAGAAAAATAAATGGGCAGACTGGATGGGCCTTGTGGTCCTTATCTGCCTTCAACTTCTTTGTTTCTATGTTGTTTTTCTTGGCTGTTTGTTCTGACTCTAAGTATTGGTCAGATATTAGCAGCAATGGTTTTTCTGCAGATTTTGCATGCAGTGTGAAATCTGTCTATCCGCCATGGGATGTGAGGTAGTTTGAGACATCCAGTCACAGTTCTGTGCAAAGATCAGACATAACAAATAAGGGATAGACAAACAAAGAAGCAGTCGGAAACTGGACAAAATCCTTGGCCCCATCACCAACCACTTTCCAGTCCCCGGTGGGTGAATGGTGAGGCCAAGATGGTATGCTGTCACTCGCAGAGGGAGTGTACAGAGGTCCGGTGTGGGTCTGCCACACCCGAGACCAAGAAGGAATGTGTCCGCCACAATCACTACCACTGTAAGCATGAGTAGGTCCAAGTAGACGAAAGTCGCGCTACACTACTCGACATTCAAAATAAATTGAATAAAATCTTCTTTTGCACCTTCCAACCTGCACATGGTTGCCAAATGCAACTTGGTAATAAAATTACCTTTCTCAGATTCTTGTTGGAACGGCACAAAGGAAGAGACAACAGACAAAGTGCTGCACATGTAATAAATGTAATTTATTACAGGTAAATTATAATAATAACTTACTACCAACAGTGAATACACTGGGAGAGCTTCCAGTTTTCCTTACCTACATGGGTGCAGTCTCTAGTCTCAGAAGCTACGTGCTACAAGGAGTCTTATACTTCAATAATAACCATGGTTACTACTAAAAAAGATACATAAAAAGTGTATAATTGGACAGTAACTCACATGTGTAGAGTCGGCACGCAGCTCCATTCCCACTGGATAAATGTCAGATATCAAATATGGCTGCTGCATCATGGTTAATGTTCTTTACTGGAATCTGTACAAAAGTTAATCAGAAATAATCCACAAAACAAACAATGAAGCAAACGGTTGAACACCAAGAGCCAGTAGCTGACCCCTCCCCACTGGAGCCTCGCTCCAAAGTGCCAGTCAAATGTTTTTTGCACTAGAAGGGTCTTGAGAGAGCTATTCTAGCACAAAAATGTTTGATTGGCACTTTGAAGTGAGGCTCCACTGGAGAGGGATCAGCTACTGGCTCTTGGTGTTCAACCTGCTTCATTGTTTCTTTTGTGGATTATTTCTGATGAACTTTTATACAGATTCCAATAAAGAAAATTAACCTTGAAGCAGCAGCCATATTTGATATCTGACATTTATCCAGTGTGAATGGAGCCATGTGCCCACTCTACACATGTGAGTTACTTTTAGCTTTTTTGTTGGCAGCGGCCGTTTTGTGTTGAGCTGCCTTCCCCTTTCCTTGTTATAATTGGAAAGTAGCAGGTGGCATGAGTAACCATCCTAGCTAACATGAGAAGTTGCTTAGTTAGCAAAGATAGCATGAACAATGGGATCTCTAAGTCCAAGGTCAGTTACAGTTAGTGATGCACAAGCACTAAAAGTGGCACTGTTGCCTAACTTATAATTATACAATAAAATATAATGGAACACATCTCCCAGGACTAAGATACATTTGTAAAACATATTGAAGCATAATATGCATTAGTAAAATACAGTAGAACACACATCCTGACACTTACGCTGATACAATAAGTGTCTCTGCCCTAAGGTTAGTACATATACCTCCATACATGTGTCTGTCCGCAAGGTGGGGTACAGTCGGGGGTGCTGGACCATGGATAACAGGAGGGACGACTGGCTGTTCCATGGTGCTCTGGATAAAGTCCAGCAAAGGCAGAAGATGAGTCCCTCCTCCTACGGGGCGCAGCCAACAACAGGAAGTAAACCAAGCTAAATCCATCTGCTCTTTGACGGTATGGATGGGAGTTACCCTCTTTAAAACTTTTGCCCTGATCCAGGACCCTGAAGGGCAGAGAACAAAGTATTACTTCATCAGCAAGGATTCTTTTGGCAGAGAAATCACCAAGCCTGATCTCCAGTACCACTTCACCCATGACAGCGGCCCAGGAAAGTGAGCATCTAGTACACATGTGCCCAGCGATTCCTGCAGGACTATGATTTTTGCAGCTGACCCCCCCCCCAATAGGTAAACATTTCTTTGAGGACTGCATTACCCACTGTATAATGAGGGAGACCACTCCTTTTTTTCTCTGTTTAAGATGTTAAAATGGTTGAAATATTTAAGATGTTTAAAATGTTTGGATATTTTGCCTGGGTTAAAGTGCTGTTCCAAATCTGTGATCAGAGGTTGGGGTAGTTCCAGTTTGCTGTAGCAGCCTATTAAGACTGAGTGTTCCAGAAACTTTTAGAAACTTTCATGGACTCTAGTGAAGTATAAATCTGACTACCATTGCAATTCTGCACACGTTTTCCAGTAAAAAGGGGGAGGGGTGAGTGCGTGTGTGTGTTTGTGTGTTTGTGTGTTTGTGTGTGTTTGTGTGTTTGTGTGTGTGTGTGTGTGTGGTTACCTGCAGTATGTGGGAAAGTTTGGGAGGTTACCTGCAGTATGTGGGAAAGTGTGAGGGTGTGTGCCTTAAATAGTGAGCAAGCCTGCAGCAGATCACACTTGGTATCAGTTTAAATTGTTTGAACTAATGTTTAGGCTCCCCAGAGATTGGTGAGTCACATGTTACAGTGTATTGCAGTATGTTTAGGGACCTGTGGTTGGGCTAAAGGAGTTGCACCCTCCAGTATGGCGGCAGCAGCATGTGTCAGCGTTAGACAGAGTTGGACAATGGGAGTGGGGTGGGACGCCACCACCGCTGTACCAGGCAATCCGTCTGGAACCGGTGGGTAGGTCACCACAGCCCTTAGTTAGCATAGAGTGTGTGCCAGGTTTGGGTAGGAATGTTGTGGAGAGCCCTGGGGGGGTGTTTGATTATAGGAATCCCACCAATATGATGGTGTAACCAGCTGTGCCAGGTGGCACCTGGGGGAGGGAGAGTGCACATATTTCCCCCTGAGTGGCCATCATAGTGACCGGTCAAGTGTTCACCAGGGGGGGGTGAATGTTTTGTGTGGGGGGGGAGTGTTAACCCCCTATGGGAGCTTACTGGTATTACCCACAGGTTTTAGCCCTGGTAATTCTCTGGGACCGCCTGCTGGCAGGTGAGGCCTGTGTGCTACAGAGTATAAATAGGGTGTTTTGGCCGCCAGTGAGGAGGGATCCCATGTAGGGAGCATGGGTGTGAAGTCAGTCGATGGGGTCAGGGTGGGGGCGACTGCCACCCTGGCTTGCCATCCCAGGTGCTACATATCATCAGGAGAAGTGGAGTGACTGGGGGGAGAACAGTGCTAGTTTTGTGGTGCTGCAGTATGGACCTCCACGCCACTGAAGTAGGAAGGGAGCTGGGTCCCAAAGCAGGGGAGTGCCTGCCCTGTGTACCCTAGCACTGGGATAGGATGGCATGGAGGGGTCCCACCCTGAAAGCCAGTCTGTTAACGGGGGTGGTGATTAAGCAGACAAGTGTACACCAGTAGGTTGATGGCCATACTTTGTGACTGGCAAGTTTTCTGTGATTAAAAAAACAAAAACAATGTTTTGATCAATGTCTTCTACCAAGTTCAGCTCTTCTCCTGAAGAAACTATGTGCTGGATCAGTTGGTAGTAGCTAAGTTTAGCTTTGCTTTTTTTTTCTCATTTGTATTTATGTTCTCTGTCTATTTTGCTGTGGTTTTGGAAACATAAAGAAGGCAGGGTGACTGACTTGATCCCAAACCCTCTAGCAATTTCATTTATTTTTTTTGTTGACCAGAAAAGGAGGGCGAGATAATACTGCTAATTTTCAGTCTCATCCCGGGTACAGATTTATACCAACTGAAATTGAACCAGATAAGGCTGTTAGTGTTGTTTTAGAGAATGGGAATATTTGGCCAGGACATGGGGGAATGCTTCTTCTCCTTTTCAGCAGTGCCATGGAATCTTTAACATTCACCTAAACAACCACTATAAAAGGCATACAGGACATCTGTTTTAACATCTCATCCAAAGGCTGGCACACCCTGACAGTACAGCATCCCCTTAGTACTGTGCCCAAGTGCCAGTGTTTATGGTGTGAGCCCAATCCTGGTATGGGACTAGAACCCATGACCTTCTGCTGATGGGAGAGTTGTAGCAGTAGTAATGATTTGATTCATAATACACTGCCCCCACTAGTAATCACAGTGTCTGCGCAGTTATTTTATTTATTTTTTGTTGACCGGGTAAGTGCAGTAGACAGATTCTGCCTGTTTTCAGGCACAACCTGGGGAAAAATGATATAGATGAATGCCAACTGACATTTAACCAGATTAAGCTATTGGTGGCATTTTTAGTGACTGCATATACTGCACAAAACAAATGAACATAGAATGAAAAGTTATTCCTGATATAATATTCATGGTTTATGCTTAATCCAAAAGCACAAACTCATTAATCTGCATTATACGACAGGTATCTGCTCTTAGCCAATCACAATGCTGAATACCTGACAGTTATTCTCCCACAAACTACCTCCAAAGAGCCCCAGAGTCTTATTCACCTAAACCTCTCCCACATAGTTGGTTATTCAGCTAAAACCCTGCCCACAGTTGATTATTCAAATAAACTCGACCCATAGTTAGTTAATTAAACTCGGGGGCACTGTCAGCGTTTGTCTGCCTTTTTTTTCCCATTCTATCTATTTATTTAAGTTTGTTGACTGAGTAGGCCCACTGAGACCAGTACAGGTCCCTTCTTCAGGGGTAACCTGGGATAAGTTACAGATAAATAGAATACACAGAGTTGGATTGGTAGAGTACCATAGACATTATTTACAATCAAATGTTAGATACAAGAATTTACAAACAAAAACAGACATTTTTCCTTACATGACATTATATACATCATTAGAGCACCATCAAATGTTGGAACAATGACTGACAATAAGACAATGTAGGCATTTTTATGTTTGCTTGCATGCAGGTGCAAGAAACATAGTGCCATCATCCGAATTTTCGTAGGTGTGGCACCCGTCTTCCAATGCAGTCAGTGTGTTTGCAGCCACGGCCACAGTTCACCAATGAATGCTGCAGCTGTCTATGACAGCAGTTGAAAATGCAGTGCTGTACAGTTCAAAGGCAGAGCTATGCTTCAATGAGCAGCGAGAAGCTACTGCATGCACATGCGCTCCCCCCCCACATGCACACACACACACACACACACACACACACACACACACACACACATATTGTGTGCTAATGCACCCCCCCCACGCACACACTGTATAGTCAATGGGGTGCTAATCCCCTTAGGCTCTGCGCCCCAACAGAGTTCCAGATGCCATGCTGGGAGCCCACCCCAGTGTGGTAGCAGTCCGTATGGCCGGGGGTGCCCAATCCCCCGTCGGCTCCACTGCCCCCCAAATAGCCTTCCAGCTGCCACGCTGGGAGCCTACCCTACGTGGCACAAGTCCCGTGTCATCCAAGAAAAAAAAAAACATGCAGGAAAAAACCTTAACTTGTTGACTGCCCTGACCCCCGCTCCCCCCCTACCTGTTCCCACCCTCTGTGCATCCACCTCCCCACACCCCCACCTCACCCCATACTTACCTCCAGAATCTGGCACAGTGATCTTTGGTGGATCAGGAACACGCCTGCACTCTTCAAAGCCGACCTGAACTGAGGAAATGCCGTAAGCTGTGTAATGTAATAAATAGATTTTTAAACTTTGCTGCATATCTTAGGCTTGTGAGTTGCCATCATTTTCAACATGGGATTTTTAGACACCACCTCTGAATTTGTCACTGTCATTTTGTTAACCGCCCCGAAAGGTGATTTCACAGTCACTGCACAGAACCACCTTCTGGGACTGATTTATGAAATGACAGTGTCACAGTTCATGAGGTAGGTCCCAAAACCCTATGTTGAAAATTTGGTGAAAAATTTCAAAACGACTGTTTTACGAAAGTATTATCAAGCATACTGTTCCTATTTATGCTTGTGGGGTTCAAGAATTTTCAATATTTTCATCTAGATTTTCAACATTGCTATTTTACCACACCTCCTTCTGAGCAGTACAGCTGTCATTTTTCACATTTTGCCCAAAATGTGTTTCATATTACGTAGCGCATATTGGCAGAGTTGGTGTGTGAAATCAATGTTGGACAGAGTAAGAAAATCACAGTGACACTGTTCATGAGCAGAGGTTAAAATGACTGTGTTAAAATTTGGTGAAAAAAGTCCATAAAATGACTGTTACGAGCGACCATTGCGCAGTTTCCACACACCCTCATAAGTTCATGGATTTCTAATATTTTCAGTCCACATTTTCACCACTGGCATTTTTCCACACTTCCTTATGAACAGTACAGCTGTCATTTTTCACACCAAGGCCAAAATGTGTTTTCGCACTTCTAGCGCAGAAATGCGTGGTCGCTGTGGGAAATCACTGTTCAGGACAGATTAAGAAAATCACAGTGACACTGTTCATGAGCGGAGGTTCCAAAATGCCTGTGTTGACAATCTGCTGTAAAAAAATCCCCAAACTAATTGCATTACTGGTGTGTGTTGTGCATTTTCTATGCATGCTTGTGACTTCACCAGTTTTTTTAATATTTTCACTGCAGATTTTCAACATTGCCATTTTGTGCACCTCCCCATGAACAGTACAGCTGTTATTTTTCACATCCTGTTCAAAATGTTATCTTGCACCAGTGGTGCCAAATGACGTAGTCGGTGTGCAAAATCAGCTTTCCGCTAACAAACTGATATTGCCACTGTTCATGAGGTGGGGGTCACAAAAAACCCATGTTTAAAATTTGGAGTGAAAATACCAATTAACGCCTGGGGCGTTAGGGTTTCCGACCATAATGCCCCACCCTGTAGAGACTGACCAGCCTGAGGGGTGTGACTTGGGATTGTCGCCTATAATACTCCAGCCATTCCACCCCCACCCACACCCTGCAGCCAGTGACAGGCATCGAGGTGTGCCTTGGACTATTTGGTCCCAAAGTTCACCCCATTCTCCTATACTGCACCCATCTCACTGTATTTCTTATGGAATGGGGTGAGCATAAGGGCCAAAGACTCCAAGGCACACTGTGACACTTGTCAGTGTCTGCAGAGTAGGGTGTGGAGAAATGGCGTGGCCGTTATGCCTGATGACCCAAAGGCACACTCCAGTGCCTGTCAGTCTCTGCAGGGTGATGGTGGGGTTGGCTTCAGTTCAAATCTTCACTGCCATTCCTATCATGCATCTCTCTAACTCCTACACTACCAATGCCAATGCCAGCAAGCAAACATTCGGCACTGACAAATGCTTGTTCCTTATACTACAATATATATATATATCTTTGTACATGACAGTGGAGTACATCTTTAGAGCACAGTCATAGCTGGCGAGGATGAGTGGGCACATGAAGAATCGTGCAGGGATGTCAGAGGTAGCAGTTGCACTTGTTGAGCCTTTGTAGATAGGTCTTTAGGCCTTTTTGAAGCCACTTAGTGAGGTACTTTCCTGTAGGGTGGTTGGGAGTGCGTTCGGGGGCATGGATTGGAAAAATCCTGGACCCATGGGCTGATAGTGTCCTGGGTACTGTTAAGAGCTGCCTACTCGAGGACCTTAGAGGTCGGCCACTCAGTTTGGGCACCAGGAGGTTTACTAGACTTGGGGAAGGGGCGGTAGGCTGCCTGAGCACGTAAGCTAGGCAAAGTGATGAATATTATTGTAACTTGCTGTCTCTTCCATGTTACGCCTTCTGATATCCACTACGGCCCCAAATTTGCATGCACAATATTTTCTTTATATAAAAAATGTATTGGTCCCAACCTCCTGACCTGCTGCCCGCTGCTCCTGCTTGTCCATCAGTGAATTTGTCACCACAGCGCATGTAAACTCCTCCATCAGCCAGTTACTTTTTACGTTCACCTGCGCGCATGCGCAAGGAACGTCTTGGGAGAATGGGACACTTTGGAGGTGTGCCTACCCTGTGCAATCCCCTGCTCCGTTGAGCAGGCGTGGCGGTCCTGCACCAATCGCTGCGGTGCTGTGTATGGCAGCGGTGGTCTTCTCTTCAAAGAAAACCACCGCTGTGTGCTTGCAGCGCGTCACGCCCCCCCAAAATCTCTGCTGCCACACTGGAGCCCACCCCAGCATGGCAAAATGTCCTGTCGTCTGCCTCGCGACGGGGTGCCTAATCCCCGCCGGCTCCACCTCCCTCAAACGGCTTTCTGCTACACGCTGGGAGCCAACCCCAGCACGGCAAACGTCTGCCATCTGCCGACGGGGTGCTCTAATCCTTCGTCGGCTCCACGGCCCCCAGTTAGCCCTTGTGCCACGCTGGGAGTCCACCCCAGCGTGGCAAATGTCCCACGCTGGTTTTTTTTTTTACCTGCAAATAAAATGGTCCCAGGCGCTTCTCCCAGGCCCCTCCCACAACCTGCACCCACCCACTGCACACCCTGCCTCCCCACCCCTCACCCCATACTTACCTCGGAGCTCGGCGCGACGATCATCACTGACCAGGAACACGCCTGCACTCTTCAAAGCCGACCGCGAACTGAGGAAATGCCGTAAGCTGTATAATGGGCTACATGGGGGTTTTTCAACTTTGTTGCATATCTTAGGCATTTTTTGGAATTTTTGCACCAAATTTTCAACATGGGTTTTTTGGGACCCCTTCTCATGAATTCCGACACTGTCATGGCGTTATTCAGGCCCGAAGGGTGATTTCGCAGTCACTGCGTGAAATCACCTTTTGAGCCTGATTAATGAAACGACAGTGCCAGCATTCATAAGGTGGGCTCTCAAAAAGCCTATTTTGAAAATTTGGTGGAAAATTCTAAAATGAACGCTTTATGAGCGCATGCCAGTAGTTCCTATGCAGGCTCATAGTTCGCCGAATTTCAATATTTTCATCCAGATTTTTCAACATTGCCATTTTACCACACCTTCTTATGAGTAGTACAGCTGTCATTTTTCACATTTCACCCAAAACATGTTTCCGCCCATGTAGCTCACAATGGCACAGTCGGTGCGCGAACTCAATGTATGGGACACATTAAGAAAATCACAGTGACACTGTTCATGAGAAGAGGTCTTAAAATGGCTATGTTGAAAATTTGGTGAAATAATTCCTAAAAATGACTGTTTTACGAATGTGCATTGCGCATTTCCTATGCACGTTCGTAAGTTTGTGCATTTTCAATATTTTTACGCCAGATTTTCAACATTGCCATTTTACCACACCTCCTTATGAGCAGTGCAGCTGTCATTTTTCACATCTTGCCCAAAACGTGTTTCCGCCCATGAAGCGCACAATGGCACAGTCGGTGTGCAAACTCAATGTATGGGACACATTAAGAAAATCACAGTGTCACTGTTCATGCGCAGAGATCTTAAAATGGCTATGTTGAAAATTTGGTGAAAAAATTCCTAAAAATGACTGTTTTACGAGCATGCATTGCTCAGTTCCTATGCACTCATAAGCTCAAGAATTTTCAATATTTTTACTCCAGATTTTCAACATTGCCATTTTACCACACCTCCTTATGAGCAGTACAGCTGTCATTTTTCACATCCTGCCCAAAACGTGTTTCCGCCCATGTAGCGCACAATAGCGCAGTTGGTGTGCGAAATCAATGTATGGGACACATTAAGAAAAACACAGTGACACTGTTCATGAGCAGAGGTCTTAAAATGGCTATGTTGAAAATTTGGTGAAAAAATACCTAGAAATGACTGTTTTACGAGCGTGCGTTGCGCAGTTCCTACGCACGTTCGTAAGTTCACGAATTTTCAATATTTTCACTCCAGATTTTCAACATTGCCATTTTACCACACCTCCACATGAGCAGTACAGCTGTCATTTTCACATCCTGTCCAAAACGTCGTCGCTCTCTATGAGCGCATAATGGCGCAGTCAATGTCAACTCAATGTATGGGACACATTAAGAAAATCACAGTGACACTGTTCATTAGCAGAGGGCTTAAAATGGCTTTGTTGAAAATTTGGTGAAAAATTCAAAATGATTGTTTTATTTAGCTGCCAGTAAGTTCCTACGCACGCCAGAAGTTCGTGAATTTTCAATATTTGCACTCTAATGACTTCCAAATACCTAAACAGCACATAGAAGCAAGCAACATTCAGCATTGACAAATGCTTGTACTTCTTTGTCCCTGATTTTTTTAAGCCATGTCCAAGTGCCAAATACCACTGCAAATACCTGCAAGCGAACGTTCGGCATTGACAAATGCTTGTTTTTTCAGGCACTATGTGTTAAACACAGAATGTGATTGTCTGTTTTTCACTGAACTCGGCAAAGTAACTTTAATGCAAAAACCAGCGGCATATCCTAGTGACTCGGCAGTTTGGAAAAGTAAATCTGTGACTCTGATGCGCATGCCCAGAGTCACAGATTTACTTTTCAAACTGCTGAAGCACTGTGATATACTGCTTGTTTTTACATAAAACTTATTTTGCCAAGTTCATGTGTTTAACTCATACTGCTTGAAAAAACGTAACTCGTTTATGTAGGAGTTTACTGGGGCTTCAGTGGCATATTCACCGATGCAAGATGCCTTCCCCTCACCCTCCCTTTTCCCTCTTCCCCAGCCCATTCTGCCTCTCACCCCTTCTCTCCTCTGCACTCACCTCTTCCACCCTTCCATTCATTCCTTCCTTCTTTCTTTCCCCGACCAAGGCCACATGGGCTCTTCATTTCCTCTCACTCGTTTACTTCCACTCCTTGCCTCCCCCCCTTCTCTCACCCCTCCTAACTTTGCCTTGGGTTGATTATCTCCTCCTAAGCTTCCTGCTATCCCTAATGTATGTAGTACTGTAGTAATCAACTGATGCTGGCATACTTTGTACAATGCCTACCTAATATTTTCATGCCTTCTCTTTGTTATCTGTGAAAGTTCTTGTCTTTAATAGTGTCATGTATTCCCTAGGTATATGTGTTTACTATTTTGTACCACTTACCTGCTTTGTTATACTTTAATTGTTGACTGCCTGGAGACACTTGCAATGTAACCTGATGCTTGTATTGTTTCCTGACTATGTTATCTTCTGATGTGGAACCTATGTAAAGAGCTTCTGCTCAAAGGTATTGATCCAAGATTTCAATCAATCAATAAATAAATAAATAAAATCTTGGGTGGCGGGCCTAGAGGTCGGAAACAGGTCAATTAATTTTCCAACCCCCCCCCCAAAAAAAACATAAAAAAATACCCCAATTCATATAATAGTAATAACATTCAGTGAGTTGTCAAATACTTGCAATAACTGGCTTCTGTAGTGGTTAAATGCCTTGGCTTTGCCTCGGCTTTAATCATCCACAAAAGCCAGTTATTGCTTCATATACTCCAACTCATCAAATGTTACTACTTAATTAATCTGTGTGGATGAAAGCCAGCAATATTAGAAGGTGTCTTAACATACATTTGAAGGAGGTGAAGGAATCGGTGACCAGATCTCCTGAGGGTGAGTTCTAGAGAGGGGCAGCCACCATAAAAAGTCGCTCTCTGGTGGACTTCAGACAAGAGGGAGGCACCCACAACTGCCCACAGACCTTAGCTACCTGGTGGGTGCATAAGGAGTCAGGAGCTCACTGTGATGCTGGGGCCCAATTTGTTCAAGGCTTAGTCTGTACATTATTAAGAATACATTATAGACAGTACATCGTCTAAATGGCAGCCAGCCCAGGATTCATAGCAATTGAGTACTATCATCTGACATCCTTCAGAATCTTTGCTGCTGAGTTTTGAACAAAACAAGTTCCATGCACACAGCACTCAGGAAACACGGAGAATTAACAACGAAGTGAACTGGGTTCTCACCCAAACCTCCTGACAAAGGCTAATCGCTGAAGCGCTGGGGTTTGGGTGACAGCCCAGTTCTCCAAATAAATCTACTCTGCTGATATACTGAGACTTTGTTGTTAATTCTCACAAAATGGAGGCAGTCCAGAGAAGGACAACCAAAATGGTGCAGGAACTGCATCAGAAAACATATGAGGACAGATTAACTGAGCTCAAAATGTATACCTCGCAAAGGAGTGAGAGAGGTGATATGATCAAAACATTCAAACATCTTAAGGGCATTGACAAGGTGAAAGAGACTAACATGTTTCAATATAAGAAAAATAGCAGAACAAGAGGACACAGCATGAGATTAGAAGGAGGCCGATTAAGGGGTAATGTGAGGAAGTTATTTTTCACATAAAGGGTGGTGGATGCATGGAATGGCCTACCTCAGGAAGTGGTGGATATGAATAGAGTGCAGGACTTCAAGCAAGCATGGGATAGGCATAAGGGAGCAATACAGATGAGTATGAATAGATAGGCCATTGACAGAGTAAAGGCCTATGGCACATTTATAAAGTAGACAAAATGGGCAGACTGGATGGGCCTTTCGGTCTTTATCTGCTGTCAGCTTCTGTGTTTTTATGTTTCTGTTCTCCATGTTGCCCAAGTGCTGTGTGCATGAAACTTGTCTTGTCTTGCTCTGTGGTTGCCGCCCTTCACGCAGCAACGGCCCCACTGTTAGATCGCAGCAGCTATTTTGTGTGTTTGAGTTTTGAACAAGCAGTAGACAGTGCAGTTAGTTGAACACCAGGTAAGCCCTTACACAGCATACTGCAGTAGCAGAGTTGAGAGAAGATGAAGTCCTATACAAAGGTGCAGAGATCTGCAGAATGATTGGGGCAGCAGAATCTGGTAATATTCTCAAGGTGATAAAAGAAATTCTTGGCCACAGAAGATTCAATTATCTGACAAGAACTGTTCCCAGACCTCCTGTCTCTCTAACCGCCTACAGTTGCTCCCCCATCAAAAACTGAGTCTGAGGTTTCCCTGTAGACTTGTATCTGCATATCATAGCCCACAAAGAGTAAAAGTCTTGTCGGGGATTAGAGTACATAGATACATAGACCGTGTTGTCAGATAAGGGCCTATGGCCCACCCAGTCTGCCCATTTGAGCTTGTAAGTTCAGTTTGTTTTCCCAGAAGTCTGTTGCCCCTTACCCCTGACCTCCAGAATTCCTTTATGTCTATCCCATGCATTCTTAAATCCCGTGATTGTTTCAGCCCCCACCACTTCCTCTGGCAGGGTGTTCCACTTGTCCACCACCTGCTCTGTGAAGAAATTTCTTCATGTTTCCTCTGAATCGTCCTCCTCCAACTTCACCCATGTCCTCTTGTCCTGGAAACATCTTTTTCGCTTAAAATAGTGTTTTCCTGCACCCTGTTCCTCCCTGTAAGATACTTGTATGTCTCTATCATATCCCTCTCCTCCTCTCCTCCAGGGAGTACATGTTCAGTTCCTTCAACCTGTCTTCATAGGACTTGTGATGCAATCCATGCACCATCTTTGTTGCCTCCTCTGAACCTTCTCTACCCTGTCTATGTCCTACGTAGGTATGGTCTCCAGAACTGTACACTTTACTCCAGGTGGGGCCTCACTAGTGTCTTGTATAGTGGAATTATGACCTCCTTTTTCCTGCTGGTGATGCCCTGCCTATGCATCCCAGCATCCTATTTGCTTTACCTGCTGCCTTGTCACACTGTTTCCTACCTTGAGGTCATCAGAGATGATAACCCCAAGATCCCTTTCCTGCTTGGTGCATGCTATATCCTCACCCCCCAACTGATATATTGTGCCAGGGTTTTTGTGCCCCATATGCATTATCTTGCACTTTTTTGCATTGAATTTCAACTGCCAAACCCTGACCATTCTTCAAGTTTCTGCAGGTCGCTTCTCATTCTGTCTACACCCTCTGGTGTGTCTACTCTGTTACAGAGCTTTGTGTCATCAGCGAACAGTGAAATTCTGCCTTCTAGGTCCCATGCGAATGTCACTGATGAAGATGTTGAATAGGACCGTCCCAGCACTGATCCCTGTGGTACCCCACTGGTCACTCTTCCCTCTGTGGAGTGACAGCCATTTACCACCACCCTCTGTGTCCTGCCACCCAGCCAGTTACCTACCCACCACACTACTGTCCTGCCCACACCATATTCCCAGTTTGTGTAATAGTCTCTATGTGGCACAGTGTCAAAGGCCTTGCTGAAGTCCAGATAGGTCATGTCCACTGCCTCCTCTGATACACCTCCTTAGTCACCCAGTCAAAAATTCAATGAGGTTGGTCTGACATGACCTCCCCTGGTGAAACCATGCTGCCTTGGGTCCTGTAGTCCATTGACAACCAGATGCTCCACCAATCCTCTCCTTCAGTAGTGCTTCCATGATCTTGCCCACTACCGAGGTGAGGCTGACTGGTCTGTAGTTCCCTGCTTCCTCTTGTTCCCACTTTTGTATAAGGGGACTACATCTGCTGTCCTCCAGTCTTGGGTACCTCCTGTTTCCAGTGATCGGCTAAACAGGATAGCCAGAGGTTCAGCCACCACCTCTCTTAGTTCTTTAGGACCCTGGGTGCACCCATCTGGCCCCATTGCTATATCAACTCTTATTACTTCCAGTTCCTTCAGGACCCTTTCTGTAAAGGGATTTGTGTCCATTTCTGCACCATTCTCACCCCTTGTACTCCCTTTTAGACCCATTACCTCCCTCTTCTCAGTAAAGACTGAGCAGAAATACCTGTTCAATATGTCAGCTTTACTGTTGTCATCCTCCACGCCCCCATCCTCCCCCTTCAGTCTCACTATCCCTCCTTTGTCTTTCTTTTTTCACTTATGTACCTGTAAAAGGTTTTGTCCCCTACCCACTGATTTTGCAATGTGTTCTTCTGTCTGAGCTTTGGTTTCCCTACTGACCTCCTGCCTCCCTTTGCTTCTCCTGGTACTTCTCCCTATCCCTTCTGCCTGTGTCTTTTGTATTGCCTGAATGCAACCTTTTGCTTTCACTTTCTTTGCTACCTCTTTGGAAAACCATAATGGTCTCCTCTTCCTTTTCCTCTTGCTAACCTGCTTAATGCATAATTCTGTTGTTCTTGTAATCCCAATTTTAAATACTGCCCACTGTTCCTCAACCCTGATTCTTGTCCCATTCCCCAATGCCTCTTTCAAGTATCTCCCATTTTCCCAAAGTCCCCTAAAATCCAGGATACGTGTTTTTGTGTGGTTTGGTTCTGCTCTTTCTGTGATTTCAAACCACAATGACTGGCGGTCACTGTTTCCCAGGTGCTCCCCCACTGTTACCCCCATCACACTGTCCCTAGCAGTTTCTCTAAGGTGAGCACAAGGTCCAGTATTGCCTTCTGCTGAGTTGGTTCCATGACCAGTTGCTTGAGGAAGGCACCTGAAGGAGTCCAGGATAAATCTGTCTCTAGTTGATGCTGCTGCTGGGATGCTCCAGTCCACGCCTGGAATATTGAAGTCTCCAACCAGTACTACCTCACCTGTGTCTGCCATCCTTTGGATGGCTAGCATCATCACCTATCTGTTTCTTCCTCCTGGGCTGGTGGTCTATAGACCACACC
This sequence comes from Neoceratodus forsteri, assembly GCA_016271365.2. Classification (NCBI taxonomy): domain Eukaryota; kingdom Metazoa; phylum Chordata; order Ceratodontiformes; family Ceratodontidae; genus Neoceratodus; species Neoceratodus forsteri. The sequence goes on from CM057453.1 coordinate 443,286,979, forward strand.
TGTGCGGATGGCTGTCCCCATTTTCCTTTCCAGCTTAACCCACAGTATCTCTCCCCATTTTGTTCCTCCTGGATCTCTGTGGCCCTTATGTTATTTTTCACATACAGTGCCACTCCTCCTCCCTTCCTGCCTGCTCTGTCTCTTCTGAATATGTTGTAGCCAGGTATGGCCATCTCCCAGTCGTGGTTATCATTACACCAGGTTTCAGTGATGGCGACAATGTCCAGGTCTGACTGTACCATGACAGCCTCCAGATCTTCCATCTTGTTGCTAATGCTCCTGGCATTTGCACACATGGTTTTCCATGATTTGACCTCCCTAGACTGTTTCACTGTTCTACTCCAGCCCCTTCCTTGGTTGTCATTTATCCCTGGTTCTCCTTGCTGTCTGCCCTTCTGCTGAATGTTGCCCCTTTTCTGCTTATCCACCTCTTGGGCACTAATCTTCATCTTTTGCACACTGCTTTGCAGAGATAGCCACTCCTCTGGTTCACTGGTTCCACTGCTAGCTGTAGGGGTGAGCAAGTAGGTACCCTCCTGCTGCCTCCCCCCTCCTCAGTTTAAATGCTTGTCAATGTAGCATTTAAACTTATCAAGTGCTTGATTCCCTCCAGGATGGATGCAAGCAGTCAGGCTTGAACAAACCTCCATCCTCCAGGTGGGTCCCCAGTCACCAATGAATCCAAACCCTTCCTCACAGCACCAGTTCTTCAACCATGAGTTAAAGTTCTGGTGCATGCACTCCTATGCTCTCCCTTGCCTCTCACAGGTAGTACTTTGAGAAAGTGACAGAAGTAGCTACTTGCTTGAGACCCTCCCAGTTTCCTAAACTCTTCCTGAACTTCCTTTGGCTCCCCATTTGCCAGGTCATTAGTACCTAGGTGGATAATGACATCCAGCTCACCCTCCCGTCTTTGCCTTCCCAGTGATCCCCAGGATCCTTCCATCCCTCCATGCCGTGGCACCTGGTAGGCACCTCACCTCCCTGTCCTCCCTCCTGTGTTCCTAGCTGGATCCCTCTTATGATGGAGTCCCCACCAGGATTCACCTCCTCCTCCTCTGGGGTCCACTGCTTTCCGCTGAGGTCACCTCCTTGGCTAACCTCCACATCCTTTCCTTCCACTTCTGGTACCTCTATTTGGTTGTCCTCATTTGCCAGTGTGGCATATGAGTTCTTGAGTGGAATAGGATCTGGATGTGCCTCTGCCTGACTGCTCTAACCTCCTGAGCCCACTGTCATCCAAATGCTCCTCGCTCGGCATCCTTTGAGGCAGTTGCATTGGACTGGTGGTCCCTGGATAGGGTGATGGTACTCTGACCCAGTTTACTTCCGCCTGAGTCTGGCTACCTCATCCGCAGTCCAGAGAGATGCATGCAGATAGGGCAGCACCTCAGTGTCCAGAAGGTCTGCCTGAATATGGCTGCCCCACAGCCACTACATTGCACCACTCCCACATTATACTGCAATTCCACTACTTGTCTGCTACTGAAGCTCTCCTAGTTCCCTTTTTATTAATTTACTGTACTAAAAATCCTGCCACTGATCCTCAGATATTTTTTTTTAAAGAAAAGAAACCAATAAAATAAATGAGTCAAAACACTTGTCGTGCTGAGGGTGGGCTTCTTCCCGTTATGCCCTCCTACTTCACATCCCTTACTATACCCTGTGTTTAGCTCCTGTCAATCAGATTTAACAGGGCATATAATTAAGAGTTGGGGAAGGAGGGGTGAAATTTCAGCAATTAAAGACAGCACAGAATTACACCACCACTATGTTTTAAATTTTCAACAGCCCAAAACAATTATAAATAAAGACAACAAAGAAAGTATAGTGTCACTAAAAGCCCACAATCTAAGTTTAAAAGAAAATAGCAATTACCAGTTACTCTAAAGCACTGAATTGAATATGTTTCCTTCCTTCCTTCTGGCTTCTTCTGAGAAAATAAACTCTGCTTGCTACTTTAACTCTGACTAAGCCCCACCTCCAGTTATCACGTAGCTGAGGTCAGAGGCCAGACAATTAACACCCTTCACCCAACTACAGGGCAGTCAGACAAGTCAAGATAAAATTTGCAGCAATTAAAGACAGCACAGAATTACACCACCACTATGTTTTAAATTTTCAACAGCCCAAAAACAATTATAAGTAAAGACAACAAAGAAAGTATAGTGTCACTAAAAGCCCACAATCTAAGTTTAAAAGAAAAATAGCAATTACCAGTTACTCTAAAGCACTGAATTGAATATGTTTCCTTCCTTCCCCTTCTGGCTTCTTCTCCAGTTTGAGGTTATCCAAATCCTGATTTCTTCCAAGCATTGTTCTAGCTTTAGCACTGACAGCACCATGTCAAGGACAAAGGACTCACAGCAGTGTATCATCTGCATATAGCAGTGAAAACCCACACTGTAGTATCTAATGATCTTACTTAGAGGAAGCATATAGAAACACAGAATAGAATGGCGGAAAAAAGCCAACTAGCCCATCCAGTCTGCCCAGCCCTACCTATTACTTGAGTACATATACACCCCCAAACAATGGTGGAGATAGGACAGAATTCCGAGGAACTCTGCAGTCAAGAGCTATTGACTGTGACCAAAATGAACTAGGCCCATAAATGGTAGTCTACTTTTTTCCCAGAATTGCCACTGTTTGCACAAATAAAATGATGCATGTAATTTTGTTTTTATACAAGCTGCTATAAAGCAGGGAAACTCAACAATGAGAGGTTGGAAACTATCATTTGAATGTTTTGGGGCATTTCAGATGATGTTGGTTCACCCCAGTTTTGGGAACTGCATCTGCACCATCACTTCTGAAAATCCAGCCGATCATTTCTGAGGAGGGGGAGGTACCTAAACCAAATGATAGAAGCACACTGGATCTATGTGATAAAGGTGATAGCCAATGGGCGATTGCTGTTAGGGTGACTGCACATCATCGAAAAAATATTTCAACAATGTACTCCCCAGCGCACAGCAAAATGGTGCCAGGGAGTTGGGATTTTTCATTTTATGGGAGGAGCTGTTCCCCCCGCACCCCCACTTAAGGAATCTCAACTGGGGGTGTGTCAGGGGTTGCAAACCGCAAATAAAATTCTTGGGTTGGGTGCAACAAAGTACCTGCTCCCAGACCCAAACCCAGCACCATTCCCGCCACAGCCCTGAACCCATCCACCACACCACAGAAGCAGCTCGACAGCTCACTACAGTGCCACCCATTACAACCCCTCCATCCCCCTCCCACCCCACGCTTGGTGTGCTCGCTACCCCCTGCACACACAGGCATGTAGCACCAGGATGTCGCTATTTCGCGAACCCCTCCCATCTGGTCGCCCACCTTTCCCAGTAGCCCCGATGACAGATGTGGTGATTGAGTTGCCCTTTCGGTAGGAGCCCAATCGCGGTCACCAAAGCCATGGGATACCCAACCACACTGGATATGAGGATCGATACCAGTCTATTCAGAGAAGAAAGGGTCCTGAAATAACTCCTAAAACTGAAGGTGGACAAAGCAATGGGGCCTGACAGGATTCACCCCAGAATTCTAAAAGTACCAAGGCAAGAACTAGTGGCACCACTGACTACCCTTTTTAACAAATCATGAGAGGAGGGTATGATATTTGAGAAGCTGAGGATGGCAGATGTGATTCCCCCTTCACAAATGTGGAAGCAAGGCAGAGGCAGAAAACTACAGACCTGTTAGTCTGACCTTAGTGGTAGGGAAAATGATGGAACCACTTCTGAAAGAAAGAACTGTTGAGTACCTAGAGGCCAATGGGGCACAGGACCCAAGGCAGCATGGATTCACAGCGGGAAGTTCATGTCAGATGAATCTAATAGATTTCTTTGACTGGGTGACCAAAGTAGTAGATCAGAGAGGGGCTGTGGACGTGGCCTACCTAGACTTTAGCAAGGCATTTGGCGCAGTCCCACACAAAAGATTAATAAACAAGTTAGCCAGCCTGGGAGTGGGTGCCAGGGTGGTGACCTGGGTAAAAAATTGGCTGAACAACAGGACGCAGAGGCAACTGGGACCGGTCCTTTTTATTGTCTTTATAGGTAACATTGTAGAGGGACTTGAAGGAAAAGTATGCCTCCTTGCAGACGACACAAAGACCTGCAACATGGTTGATACACGGGGGGTAGAAAGGATGAGAAGAGACTTGGCAAGGTTGGAGGAATGGTCAAAAATATGACAGCTTAAATTCAATGCAAAGAAGTGCAAAGTAATGCACCTAGGAAACAAAAACTCAAGGGAAGAGTACATAATGGGAAGGGGAGTATTAATGATGACAAAAATGGAAAAGGACCTGGGGGTAGTCATATCAGATGACCTACAGGTAGGCAAGCTATGTGAGAAGGCAGTAAGGAGGGCTGGGGGGATACTGGGATGCATAGGGAGAGGCATCACCGGTAGAAAACAGGAAGTTGTTATCTCTCTGTACAGACAGTTAGTGAGACCCCACCTGGAGTATTGTGTGCAGTTCTGGAGACCCCATCTCCGCAAGGACATGGATAGGATGGAGGCAGTCCAAAGGAGGGCAACTAAAATGGTGCAGGGTCTGTACCAGAAGCCATACAATGAGAGATAAAAGAGGTTAATATGTATGCCCTCGAGGAAACGAGGGAGAGGGGGGACATGATAGAAACTTTCAAGTACCTCAAGGGAATTAACAAAGTCCAAGAGGGTAGCATCTTTCAGAAAAAGTGATGTACACGAACAAGGGGGCACAATCTGAAGACAGAGGGGGAACGATTCAGGGACAATGTGAGGAAGTATTTTTTCATGAAGAGGGTGGTGAATGCATGTAACAGCCTTCCTGAGGAATGTCGTGGTGTCAAAAACAGTGAGGGAATTTAAGAATACATGGGACAGACATAAGGCAATTCTGGTGAAGGGTAGGAAGAAGTAGGCTGTTGGTAAAACTAGGATCTGCTGCTTATCCAATAGGTAGGGAAATGGGCAGACTGGGTGGGCCAAGCGGTACTTCTCTGCCATCAAAGTCTATGTTTCCATATTCCTAAACAAGACAATGATTCTGTTGGGTCTGTGTTAAATATCTCAATTAATTGTGGAACACTTTCTAACAGTGGACATAGCGGCCACCACTGGCACAAATGTAGTGACAGGAACAACTGTGACGTTAAAAATCTTGTAAACCATGGCCAGCTAGTCCAGCCTTGCAGGATATTACAGGGCCACTGAAACGTTTATCTCCAGTGACAGTAGGTTTTTCATAGTTTCTACCAATAAACTGTAACAGAAATATATCCCTTGGCTATAAAGGAGGTGCATTAGAGAACAGACAACAAATTATGAATAACCTCTGTAGCAAATAAAAAGAAACATGGTGGAGCAGGGAGGTAGCTGCTTGGGAGTGCTAAATTTATTATTAAATGCTACCACTCCTTAGAAACCTCTTACAAAAATAGTTGGGCAAATTACATGCTTGAAAGTTAACATCGTAGTTTAAAAACAAAGCCATAATTATGCTTTTGAACTCTGCATATTTTATGTACTATCATGTAAACACACAGTACCACCTATTTAAACATATATTGCACATGCCAGCTGACTGACCACAGATTTTTCCAATGCAGTTTTTTGCCAAATGTTCTGAAATATATTATTGTCATGAAAGAAATCATAAAATAGATTATGTAACCAGTTTGTGAGCCATTCATAACTTGGCTGTACTAAAAAAACAAAACACTAGAAATCTTGTATTTGACAGAAAGATGCATCATGGCAGTGCCTGCAACTCTAGCACGTAATCTGTGATAGGACTTGTAAATCTGGCTGTCACATACTTTATGATAGGGACTCCAAATTTCACCAATATGGTTGAAATCCATTCATAAGGGATCAAATGAGATATTTACATAGTGTCGTATAACCAGGTCTGAAAAGTCATCCTAAAAGTAAAACACTTACGGCATAATGCTCTAGTTGATCACAAAACCAGGTTTGTGAAAATCTCAGGCTTGGGCCGTCTTTCTGCCATTTGAGAGCTAAACATCTGAAATTTGTTAGCTCCATACTTTATAACGGGGTGTTCAAAATTAGTCAAAGTTGATGAAATAATATGTAATCTTTAAGCTAGGTATATGCTGTTCTGCCATACAACCAATTAATTCAAAACTGTATTGTCTGGCGTAAGACCAAGTTTAAAAAGTTGTCAAATGAGCTTTGTAAAAGCCATTGTGTGTCACGTGAAAATTTTAAAAAGCCCTTATAATCCATCCAGCTAGTAGTAGTGAACAAAATATGTCTCTGGTTTCTGTTATGTGACGCTCTGGCTTGACAATCACATTCTCTCTGTCATAGAGTCAGTTCTATCATCCATAATGTAACCCCTAGATGGCGCTATCCCAGGGGCTACTACCCCTGCCTGATTTGCCACTAACAGGTTGAGGGGCCTGGATCCAATGGCAGGTGCCTCCACCCAGAGGTCAGGGTTTACAATAGTTAAACTAACTTGGTCACAGCCCTCTGGGACACTGCAACCCCCCTTTCTTCCCACTAGTGGCCCACACAATATATCAGAATTACCTTCACAGTATACACTTACCCCCAGGATTGTTCCGCACTGGGACCTCCTGTGAAATGAGATACAGTGCAACAATCACAGTACAGTACTTTAACATAGACAAATACCTCAGGCAGTATAACTTTGCTGAAACAAGCAGCTCTGATTTATTTAGGGGATATAACAAGGACAGGGGAAATCAGGTTAATTAGCTTATCACTCTAATAATCTATCTATGGCTCTGTGCACAGGCCTATCCCTATCAGTTACTGTCCCTGGTACCCAAGCCCTAGTGGCTAGTCCAAACCGTGGTAGCTGGTAGGGCCCTTTCACACAGAGAAAAGGAGAATTAAACAGTCAGCAGTACAGTAATTCCATTTGGATTTAATGTGGCAATTCAACAGGGCGACCCTGAATTAGTACTCACGACCTCCAAATAAGATAGGGTCCTTCAATGTCAGCAGGGCTCACTTGAGGTACACAAACCTCTTCACACATTTATATAAAAGAAAGCACTATACCAGGCAGGCTGCATCTGTATCCCGATCGCAATTACTGCACAATACCCGGGAGAACACACAGCAGATTCAGTTCCTGACAGACCGAGTGCAATTTTCAGCAATTCCTCCAGTCTTCTACAGGGTGAGCCTGGTTTCTACTCTTCAGAGATCCTTTGATTCTTTTCACAGGATGGATTCAGTCCTAACAAGCAGTTACATAAGCTGCAGACCGAACTCTGGGCCTATACACGCTTTTTTGACTAAAACTGCACACTGAAAAGCACAGGGCTCCTTCCTTCTTCACTGCCAAAGCTCAACTGAAAACTCCAACCACAAAACCGGCACTTCCTTTGAGTTCCTCCCAGTTCTTGACTGGATTGGCTGTCACTCACAATAGACTGCTGCTGTTGGTCCAAAAGGCACTGAAGTCTAAACTACATCTCCCAGAGTCACTGCCCATACAATCCTCTTGTGGCTGGCTCAGATTATGAGTCCAAGTTCTGATTCGTCCAAGGCACCATTTTAGAGCTAGCTTACCCCACACTGATTGGTCCAGTTCAGCAGTTCAAAACCAGAATGGGGAACTAGGCAGACACTGTTCTGACTGCAAAAGAAAGCAGGTTAGACAAACTAATTTCATTATTACTGTAAATGATTTCTGGCAAACAGTTACATCTTTCAGATAGGTTCCTTTGCACTCCTAGTGACTGCAAAATGGAGTGAATTGGCAGCAGCTTGAGTGGTACTCAATCAAAGAAACACACAGTCCCCCATACAATCTAATTATGTCTGCAAGCAGACAGCTCTTAAAGAGACAGTACCAGAGGTTCTAAAAACACTCATTGATAAATGGCTTAAACGCCAAACACCATTCAGGCTTGGAGCATTCAAGCAAGCTCCTGGAAGTCTTTTGGGAACCCCCATTTGCAGGGGGGTTACACATAATTTAATGTGTTCCCATTGGCAGTAGTGTCTAGCTGCCAACCACACATCCACGGGAAAACTACCTAATTCAAAAGGCTACTCTGATACCACAGATCAAAGGGTGTAGCTGAGGTATTTTGCATCAACTCTGCAACATCTTTATAGCTGTTCCACAACTATATTGCAATCGTACCAGCAGTAGTTCCAACACTGTTATCACTGGAGGAGCATGAGGACCTATCACAAATGGACAGAGTGTTGGAGAACCTCCATATGTGATATGGTTCCATTCATAGATGCATAGAAAATGATGACTGAAAAAAGGTCTGTTGGCCCACCATGTCTTCCCACCCTACCTAACTACTCTGCACTTGCTGTAGTGGCCATCCCTCCCCTCTGTTTCTGCCAACCCCCCTTTTCAAAGTACAGTACTCCATATGCATGTTCCATCCCTGCTTGAAGCTGCTCACTGATTTAGCCTGTACCACTTCCTCATGCAGCTTCTTCCACTTGTCCTCCACTCTTTCTGCGAAAAATCATTTACTTATGTCCCATTTGAATCCACCTTGCGAGTTTAAGTGAGTTCCCGCTCATCCCTGTATTTGAGCTCTAGGATAAAAGTTCCCTGGTGTTCCCCCTGTTTATCCTGTGCAGGTACTACTCTGCTTTGATCATGTTGCTCCTTTCCTCAGTGATGTACATGTTCAAATTCTGCAGCCTCTCCACCCATGTCTTGTTCCCTAGTCTATGGACCATCTTGCTTGGCCTGCACTATACTGCTTCCTCCTTGTGCCAGTTCCTCCTCATGTGCGGATTGCAGTACCTTGCACAGTATTCCAGGTATGGTTGCACCAGGGAAAGCAACAGTGCATAAATGAGGTGAACATTTTGGCCTATACTTTTTATGCCATTTTAGACTGACCCTTATTTTCTGACTTGTATGATACCTTTCTTTCTCCATTTTGAGCCTGCTTTAGTATTTTTTTTTTTACATTTGAAATAATAAAAGGAGCACCTCTTCTTAACATGGCTTGGACCAGGTTTTTATCAGTATTCTCAGCTGTCTTGAACATGTACTGTCCCACAAGGTTAGAGAGCACTGCCTGTTGCATAATTAAGCAGTATATCCCGACAGGGTGTGGGTATACTAGAGGATTTACCACGGCTGGTGTGGTTCAATCCCGAGGCGCAGCCGAGGGACTTAACCACACCAGTAGTGGTAAATCCTCCAGTATACCCATTCCCTGGAGGGGTATATTGCAATTATACAAAGGCCCCCCCCTTTTTTTTTCACAAAAAAAAAAAATGTAAATGTCCGTTTGTTTTAAAAGTTGCTGCTCATTTGTTTTTCACTGCTGCGGTACTGCTCTGATTTTTTTTTTTGCAGGTTCTGTGCATGTGCCGGAGGATTACAGATTTCAACCGCCACTGTTCCGAATTTTTTTCAGCTTCTTTGCTTTGGAGAGAATGAACTGCATTTTCTTTCTTTTTTTCTTTCCAGTGCTTTGTTTTTTTCAGAATGGTGCAGCAATTTTTCTTAACTTTTCAGCCTACTGACAGACTATCGAGTGTGGGGTAAGGACAAGGTAATCTCACTGTCCTCTGTGTGTTTGGCAGCGGTGTGTTTGTGAGGAACGGAGGGATTTGCCAGGGAGTTCCTGATGCGTCTGAGTGGTGGCTGGTACCTTTTCCAGTGGGTACTCTGGAGGATTTACAACGCTGGAAAGGTGCCAGCCAGCCAATCAAAATGCAGGATTCTCTCTTTTTTTATTTTTGCCCGTTGTATAATAGTTCATTTTAATCACAACAGAAGTGATTTTATACAATTGATGTACAAATACAGCTGAGAATATTGATGAAAACCTGGTCCAAGCCATATTAAAAGGAGCACTCCTTTTATTATTTCAGATATGAAAAAAGTACTAAAGCAGACTTAAATTGTGAAAAGAAGGTTATTACCCAAGTCAGTAGATAAGGGGCAATTTAAAATAGAATAAAAATGTATAGGTCAAAATGTTCACTGCATTCATACACTGCTGCATGAATGCATGGGAGGATCACCTCCCCACTTCTACTGCTTATCCCTTCCCTGTGCAACCTAGCATCTTGTTTGCCTTGCACCCAGCTGTATTACAATGTGCTATTGTTTTTAGGCTCTCCGATATCATAACTTCTAGATCTTTGTCCTCCGCGTTGCTTTTCACTACCACTCCTCCCATTTTATATTGCACTCTTGGGTTCCTCTTCCCAATCTGTGCCACTTTACGTTTTTTAGCATTGAAGTAAAGCTGCCGGCTCTTCAGCCAGCTCTCCAACCTGCCCAGATCCTCCCCAACTTCACTGATCTCTTCCTCTGTGTTCATCTTGTGCAGATCTTAGTGTCATTTGTGAGGATGCAGACCTTGCCCTTAATACCTTCTCCTATGCTACAAATAAATACATTGAATAGGACCAGGCATAGCACCAACCCTTGAGGATTCTGCATGTTACTTCCCTTACCTCTAAAAACTCATCACCATTAACTATTACTCTTGCATTCTTCCCCTCTGCCAGTTCTCCACCCAAGTTGCTGATTTTTTCCCCACCCTAAGTCTCTTATCTTTTTGACCAGCCTTCTAGTGGGGAATGGATAGAAAGCCTTGCTGAAACCCAACTATATCATATCTATCTATCCCCTATCTGCTGCCTGGTCACCTAGTCCAAGAAGTTGACCAGATTTGTCTGGCAAGACTTTCACCTTTGTGAATCCATGTTGCCTGTGGTCCCGTAGCCCATTTGTCTTCAGGAAATTCACCAGTTCCTCCCTTAATAAAGAAGCCATAATGTTTCCCACTACAGACACTAAGCTGACTGGTCTGTAGTTGCCTGGCTCATCCTTTCTTCAACTCTTGTGCACTGGGATCACATCCATGGTCCTCCAGTCCCTGGGGGGACCACCTCCATTGTCAATGAGCCATGGAATATGTCTGCAAGTGGCCCTGCTATCACTTCTGCTATCTCCTTCAGCATTCTTAGGTATAAATTGTCAAATCCTATAGATTTATCTACTTCAACACTTTAAGCTTTTCCAACACCATTTTCTCCATTATTTTGATAATGCCACTTAATCCCTTGCTCACCTACCTCCCCCTCTTAACCCTACATTCTAGAAGTGATCCCTGCTACCTAGTGAATGCAGAAAAAAATATGCAATGCCTGTGCTTTCCCTTTGTCCCCCTCCTCCATCCTCACTGCCTCTTCAGTCTCACAGTACCCACTTTGACTATATATTTCTTCTGAATGCACCTGAAGAATGCCCTTTACACTTGCTTCACTCCCTTTGTAAGCTGGACTTCCATCTTCACCTTGGCATCCCTTACTTTCCTGCTGGTTACTTTTGTTGCCTCTAGGTACTTGTCTCTATCCTCCTTTCATTGGCTTCCCTTATGTTTTAAAAATGCTCCTTTTTGTTTCGTAATGTTGTCTTTTCTTTGGCCATGAACCACTTTGGACCCCTTGTCCTTTTTCCCTTTCATACCTTCACAATTGAGCATTCTGTTGCTTCCATCATTGATTTTTGTAAAATTCTTTCCACTTTTTCTCTGCCGCTCCAAACCTGCTCTCTCCTCCTTGTGCTTTTTTCCAGCTATTCCCTCATCTTGCTGAGATGTACTTTTTTTAATGTCCATACCCTTACTGTGTTTGCCACATTGGTGGTCCCTATTTGGACATCCAGCTCCACTGTTCCATAGTCACTAGAACTGAATGGTTCCAGGCTGCAACATTTTGGATCTTCTCACTGTAAGCAAGCACCAGATCCAGCTGAGCCTCTTTCCTTGCCAGGCTCTGGACTAGATGGACTGCGAATGCCTCTTGGCATGCATCTACAAGGTGGTGATTCCTAGTACTTGCTGCAGTTGGCACTTTCCAGTCTACATCTGGCATATTAAGGTCCTCTACTACCACCACCTTCCCTATAGTGGCCATCATCCTAAACATCTCTTCCAGCTTCTTGTCTGTCCCCTAATCCTGATCCAGTGGTCTGTAGACCACCCCAATCCTGATTTGCTTCCCATTCCCTGTTACTGCTAGCATCCAAAAGGTTTCTAGTTTGCCTGCTTCACCTAGGCTGTCTATTTCAGGTGCCTCTATCACCTGTTTTACATACATCACTACTCCCCATCCTCTGCCCTTTGCTCTTTCCTTCCTGGACAGTACATACCATGGTATGGTAATGTCCCATTCATGGTCTGATGTTGCCCGCATCTCTGTGACAGCCACCAGGTTGAGGATCCCTTCCATGGCCATTGCCTGAAGTTCTGGCATTCTGTTGTCAAAACTCCTTGTGTAGGTGCGAATCATTTTCCAATATCTAGCCCTGCCCCCTCTTTTTGCTTTTACCCTGGGTATGTTTGATCCTGCTGTATTGTTCAGTGGGGGAAGGCAGGCAAGGCTCCCCTTGTCTGTGACATTTTGTGTGTACCACGCCACTCCCTCACTAATTTGAACTAGCTACATGCTGTGATCACTTTTCTCCCAGTATCCTCCTGGCCTCCTCATTGGGATGCAAGTTGTCCCTATTGAACAGCCTCTTATCCTTCCAGGTTAAGCCCCTGTCCCAGAGGAACCGAAATCCCTCCCAACACCATTCCTTTAGCCATGCTTTAAATTGGAACACATGGAATTGTTCCCGCTGATTTAGACATGTCCGTGGTAGCAACATGGAGAAGGCTACCATCCCTGACCTCTCCTTTGCTGTCTTCCCCAGAGCACAGAGGTTTGACTTCATCCAATCCATGCTTTGCCTGCTCAGATCATTTGTGCTCACATGCACAATTAGATCTGACCTTCCCTCCCCCTTCCCATGTATTCCAACATCCTGGCTATAAGGCTGTCTGCTGTCACTCCAAGGTAACAGCAGACAACTTCTTTACCATCAGGTATGAGACCCAGAGCCATTCCTGTGCCCCACCCACAACTGAATCCCCCACTACATATACCTTTCTTGTGCCCCCTTTGGGGCTCTGCCCACGCCTGGTAAGCTCTTTGGCAATGCCTGCCTGTTAGATGTCCTGGTTCCCTCTTTCCTTGTGGGGGAGATTGGGGTATCTCTTGTTACAACAGGGTGAACCTATTGCTGGTGCACAGTCTTCAGGCTTGGACTTCCATCCTCTCTTCTTTTCTTCCTCCGCACCACTACTATTCAGCCATCTTCTCTGGCTTGTGTTGGCTTTGGAGGTGGCTGTGGCAGTAGTACCCTATGAGGTCCAGTGCCTGCAACTCTCAGGCAGCATATTTCATCCCTTGCAGCTTTCAGTTCCACTCTCATGTCCTGGAACATCCTGCAGTTGAGACAGTGACCAAACTCCCAGAGCACCCTTTGCTTCACCACTATCCTACACCCCCTGCATTCACCCCCACATCCCACCAATGTGTCCCCACCTGCATCATGGTGTGTTTGTGCTGAATGTAGCTGTCTACTTCCAGTACCCTCTCAAAACTCAGACTTTGTATACTGTTTTTTTAATTCACACTTTTTTCCTATTATGCTACCCTAGACAGAGTATCCCTAAAACCCCCAACTCAACCTGTCATACTCAACTGCAATTAGTACTATAAGGCTACCCACGACAAAGTATACCTAGGATCCCTTTACACACCTGCATTGCCAGTTATAATTATACTATAAGGTGCCTGGACCACCTTCCAGAGTCCCCTGTGGACGTGCAGATGTCCCTTAGGCAGATACCACACTCCTACTCTGTGAAACGTGCCATGCAATGAGATGCTGGCAGGCATGGTGCTTAAGTCTTCTGTTTTCTCTAAGCCTGCTTAAGCTCCTCCCAGAATCAATACACCTTTTTCTCAGATTAATTTTCCCTTCACAAATTCTCCTAATTCCTTTCCAAAACCTGATTCTTTTTAGGTGGCAAAGTATAGCTTGCAGTGCCTCTCTGAGTTATGCATACACTTTTTGTGTACATTCAAAAATGGTTAATTTGTTTTAAACTGCCTCTGCGTTATGCTTCATCTCTGATGAGTCACTTCAGACTGTAATAGGTGCTTCATTCATTGGTCTTTAGTGGATAACTGATGATTCTGCCCAAGGAGTAAGTGTATTGCTTGCACAATTGCTTTAGTCTTCTGGGGTCTGACAGTGATCAAACAAGCGTGCTGCTCTATGTGGCACTCTGTTGATCTGTTGCTGAGAAAACAAGCTGGCACTCCCTGTGGATTTCCAATCCAGCAGATGTTGTGGAGGAAAAGTAAGAGCCAAGGTCATTGAGGGAAATAGGAACACAAAATGAGAAACACTATTTGGAGCTTCTCACTGTCACCAGTATATTTATCTACTAGTAGGTTGTGAACTGTAGAAACGTGTAGAATTTTTTGGCACCAAACAAAGTTTGGAACCTATTGTTCATCGGTATGACTATTTTGTAACTCATATTTTCGGCAGTGGTGTGTAGGGAGCTAGTCCCCGCTGACACCCCGAGGGAAAAATCAATAATGTGATTTACCCAGTTTTGACTGTGGAAGGAGCTGACTCTGTAGGGATACAGCACATCTGGAGTGAATTCAGCACCTAAAGCTTGTTTTACCTTTTCTGTTTTTCGTTTCCTTCTTGCAGTGATGCCAGCCTGGCTGCTGTCTTCAAAGGACGTGGAGAAATAATTTAATATTTTTCAATATGAGATGTAGATATCCCAAGTGGATTTAGGGACAGAGGGTGAGACAGGTAGCAGATTCACAAAGACAGCAAGAGACTGTTGCACTGTCATCATGGAGTATAATAAATTTATAAAAATAAAACTGATATTGGAGGATCCGAGCAACTGATTCTCAGACTGTGCTCTGCTCTGGCTTTCTGGAGTTCCATATTCAGTCTTGATAACAAGAGACACAAAGGCTACACTCCAGGTAGAAGTATTAAAATAGCAACCACCAGATTATGATGCAAAGTATTGAAAAACCACACCAGTAACTGCAAGGAGTTGCCAAAGTAGTTTAATTGCCAAGAGCTGCAGCATACAAAAAAAGAGCTTGGTGGAGCTGTACCCTGGTGCTTCATGTCCGAACATGTGATGCTTCATCAGGAGGCCAGTTACAGTCTTATCTGACTGTTCCCCCAACACTTTGTTCACTTTCCCACATTCAACATAGAGGATGATGAATGGGCAACAGTGAACAACAATGCTGTGTTCACTTCAAGAGGTTATCATGACAACCTAATAAATCTCGAGAGCAAAGCTCAAGAGGTTTCCAGTTGTCATGACACTGTGAGAAGTGAATTCAGTGTTATTTACTTGTTGTCCATCCATTGTGTTTTATAGTGTACTGAGAACAGTTATACACCAACAGATCACTTCATGAGGAATTTGTGGATTTCCCCTCCCGCCCAGCCCTCCCCCACACTCACGCAGTCTGTATTTATTTTAAAAATAAATCAGAACGAACATCCTATGGCCCAATGTACCTTGGAGACTGCAGTCTCTGTCTGGGATTTCCTTGGTGTGGCAGCGATACTGAAGCTTCAGAGATGACTGTAGTCAGATGCCAGTGAACTGCCTGAATGCCAGAGTCGTGATCTGGCATGGAAGCAGCAGTACGCTTTGGCATTCCATGTTGTTGTACCATCGATGTGACATGCTCAAGATGATATGACAACATCATGACTTTACATCGATGTTACTACAACACTTGTAAATTATGGAAATCAGTTAATAATAACCCTCTCCCACACACTTCATTTTCTGTAATGAATCAGTGTCTTGATTTTGACAATTAAAGAGAAAAGCCTAACAAATTGTCAGTTGTGTGGAAATTAAACAGGAACCAAAGAAAACCATCCAGCACATGAAGTGAGCACATTTAAAGGGTCTAAGAAAATGAACATGTAGTATTAGTAGTATAGTAAAAGAGGTCATAAACATTTTGGGAACATAAGGCCAAGCACAATGTTGCTAACTTTGCACCTCTGGGGACCCTTGAGCCCACGGGCAGAGAACAAAGAGTACCACCCTGGATCCTCCGTGCAGTTCGGTCTTGACCTGGCATCCTGGTTTTTCTAGGGGAGCCTGGTCTCACCCTTGTGGGTATTTGCAGTTATTTTTATAGAAAGAAAAGCAGCTCAAAATATGATGCTTTCTTTAACATGTTCCAAGACGTTGGCATACTTGATGCTTACCAGATCTGCCTCAACAAGGTAACGTAACCAAGCACTGTTTCCTTTACCCTTGCCTCAGTGTTTGCCCACAAAAGTTCTTTGTCTTTTAAATAGTTTTTTATTTTAATAGGTTCACCACAACAGAACCCAGACAGACCGTCTTAGGGTAGCTGGTTCATTCCACTGGGGTGTCAAACAGATGAGGCATACTGATGAGTCCCGGTAGGATGAAACGTGTTTATGTCATCTGTTGGCACCCTTTGCAAACTGTGTGAGAGGCCTTTTGGCACCATGCAATTCTGCTTAAAGTTGAATCAGCATAACATTCTGTGGTGATTTGCATATGCAGCCCATGATGCTTTGCATTGTGTGGGCATGTGTGATACTGTTTCCTTTAGTTGTATAGCTTTGTAATGCTAAAAAAAAAAATATCGGGATAGGGTTCCATGAGGTTAACTAGCGTTTTGTTTCCTCTAGATCCACCTGGAAGCCAATGTCAAGAGTGCCAGTGAGAGTGCAGACGACTAAAGGTGCCAACCTAAACTTGAACTAAACAGACAATCTAATGATAATATTTTATTGTATTCTTTATTTCTCTGTTTTGTTCTTTTCTCTGGTGTGCTGTTTTGCTGCATATGACAGCTTTTTATCAAGTGCAATGCATTACAATAAAGTGCTGTACCTCTAACAAACTAAATGAAATGAGAGTAAAACCATTTTCTTTCTCACTTCTTCACTATATTTTTGCCACCATTTTATTTTTTTGTGGATTTTTGGTGGGTCTAATAATAGCCCAAATAAAAGGCTAGTGAAAGTAAGCTGTTACGCACTCTGTCAACAAGTAAGACATTATGTATTTTGATAGGTGGCTCACATACTTTGCTAGCTCCATTTCAAATGTGAAAATTGGTGTGATGTGTTTATTCAATTACACATTTTATTCCTCACTTTACTTTCCTTTGTGCTCAGATGGGTTTTATAAAGTTTGACCTCTCACAGTCTGCCTGCTGTTTGTTATATTTAATTCAATTTTAACTAAGAGTTTCAAAGCCCATGGTGTTATAGGGCATTGTACGAGAGAGGGAGAGGGAGGGTGAGAGACTCTCAGGCCCCCCCCCCCCAACCTGCCAAGCCTTACTCCACGATACATTTTGCTAAGGCACTGTGCTACTTGGAGAGATGGAGGATCCCCACAGGCAGCCATGTGCCTGAAAATGTGTGCAATGACTCATTTAGCTCAGCATTACAGCACCAGCCCAAAACAGGACACAGGTGAATGGCATTCACTATCACCCACAGCATCCCCTCTCATCTCAATTGCATAACACCTTAAAGGGTATGGGGTAGTCTGAGGGGTAAAGTAGGCCAGTTGGCAGCCTGATCCAGCTTCAGATGGGATCCTTTGCTTCCCAGCAACAAGGGGTCATAGGATACAGTAGTACACAGCCAAGACTGCCATATTCCCTTCAATGGATTTTGATTTTGTAGGTTTTAAAATAGGAAATGCTAGCCCAATGGCATGCAGCTCTCCATGGCAGGGAGAAAGGCTAGGCATGGGAGGCCTCAGTGAGACCATGACAGGGTATCTAGAGGGTATACATCAGCTTTTAGACGATCATAAATGTTCACTCTGGCACATGTACAAAGCCTGTCATAATGCTTCATGCATGTATGTATCAAGGTGGCTTGCATGGACACATTTCCTTTCCACCCCATCTCCAGCTAGTGGTTCAGGTGCATGGTTTCCAGGCTGGTTGGGGTATATCAGGCACGTCAGGCCATGAGAACCACTTAGTGTATACATAGGTGCTGGGCATAAATAAAGGCAGGTCATTATTGCCAAACAATTGTCTGGGCATAACACATAGCGTTAGGCTCATAAGCATGTTGTGACTACAGATTACAAGTCTTTGAAATCTAACTATGAATTTTATTTTATGTTGTCCATGATCCCAAATGTTACTTTAACTTAGTCTTTTTTATATACATTCAATAATACATATTACAGCTTCATACCAAAATCTTTTTTTTAACTTAAAAATACTCCATAGCTTCAGCGTGCATTACCCTGCCTCCTTTAGGTGTGGGGCCTTGTCTTATATTTTTTTTTGTACTTACTGCAAAATACCAACTTAAAATCCCACTCTTTTGGGGGTGAGAGGTTAGACTCAATAGTGTGCAACAGCGCAAGATCATACAGGTGTATAGCACTTAATTCTGAACGTTCATTCCCTAGGAAAGCATAAGTGCTGCTTATTCAACACAAAATCCAAAAGAGTGGGATTTTAAGTTTACATTTTCAAATAAGTGGCAATAAAGAGATCATTGAATATTTTACACAGAGTAATATTTGGGTTTAAGTTTACCCTTAACAAGTTCTAATTAAAATCTAATAGAAGAGAGATTGTAACCACTTATGGGAACAGTACCTTGGGAAGTTTTGACTGTGCAGTAGTTCAGCCGCCCACTGCAACCAAGCACTTGGTTTGAGTGCTCACAGCGTCACGCACTGTCGTCACACCTATGTGCTTGGCATGTGATGTCGGGATACTGAGCAGGGGCAGACTCAAAAGGATGAAGCACAGGAATGCCAACAGACTGCAGAATATTGGCAACATTCTTATAAGCTATATATGAGCCAGTGTGAGCTAGCAGGTGGAGACCTGTTGAAATACATGCTTTTGCAATTTAGGCCTGATGAGTGTACAACAAGTAGCCAATATGTTTGTACAACTATGTACCAAGAAAGAAAGTAAAGAATGTATTTTAGGATTTTTTTTGGTTACTGGTGCAGCATGACTGTCATTACTGAAAATAAAGTGACTCTATATATATATATATATATATATATATATCCATGACATGACGTTGACAACTTCATTCCGATGTGTCTCAACAGTGAGGGATTTATGTCGACTGCAACTTGCGGTCATCATAAATCCTTTGCGAAACTGTCTGTTTTTTTTACCCCCAACCTGCGCCTGCACAACTTTGAGCCAAAAAAATAGGAGTAAGTCAAGGGCCACCCACAGGTGAGCTGCCACATTGCAGGGCGCAACACAGCAGTTGCCACCTGTGGCTGGCCCTCAACCTACTCCCTGTACCCCCCCCTGCAGCCCGATCGTGGGCAAAAGCATCAAAATCCCCCTTCCCCCCCGACTGGCCCGATCGCGGGCAACAGCCTAAATAACCCCCCACCAGCCCGATTGCGGGCAGCAAAGTACCCAAATGTATCCCTGGTGGTCCAGTGGAAGCCCGATCACAGGCTGAAGAAGTGTAAAATCCCCCCTCGAATGTATCCCTGGTGGTCCGGTGGAAGCCCGATCGCGGGCTGAAGAAGTGTAACCCCCAAGCGTATCCCTGGTGGTCCAGTGGACCGCTAAGCCCGATCGCAGGCTGCATAATGTGGTGACACCCCCTGCCCCAAGACCCTATCCCTGGTGATCTAGTGTCCCCCATCCCACCCACCCACGAAGCCCCACCACCCGCCCCGCAGCCGGGCGGGCGGCAGCATCCCACCCGCTACCTGCGCCTGCCCGCCGACTGACTGTCAGTAGGGCTGCACGCCCATTGGTGCAGAGCAAGAGCTAATGGGCATGCAGCCCATACATACAAGGCAGTCCAGGCTGCGGGGGAGCGGGTGGTGGGGCTTTGTGGGTGGGTGGTGGGGGACTAGATCACCAGGGATATGGTCTTGGGGGTGGGGAGTGTCGCCACATTATGCAGCCCGCTGATTGGGCTTAGTGGTCCACTGACCACCAGGGATACATTTGGGGTTTATACTTCTTCAGCCCGCGATTGGCTTCCACTGACCACCAGGAATACATTCAGGGGTTTACACTTCTTCAGCCCGTGATCGGCTTCCACTGACCACCAGGGATACGCTCGGGATTTACACTTTTCAGCCCGGGATCGGGCTTAGCAGTTCACTGGACCACCAGGGATACGCTCGGGGCTATACTCTTCAGCCCACGATCAGGCAAAATAGTTGCACAGGGTGGTCGGGCGATATTCAAAGGAGTTGCGCCATGGAGCAACCCTTTGAATATCACCCCCCTGGCCACAGCCACTGTGCATGGTGCAGTGGAACTTGCGCCACTGCAAGTGGTCAGAGTAGAGCATTCCAGTTGCAGTGGCACAAGTACCATTGCGCCATGCGCAAATTTCCGATACTCAAAAGGTGACATGCAAATGGGGCCATAATTCATGCAAGGCACAGGGGAGCCATTTAGGACTTGCGCCTGGCACCCTGCCAGGCAGCAGCCGTCGGGGACCGATTCCCCTGCAGCCCGATTGTGGGCAAATGTGTATAAACTCTCACACTCCGACTGGCCCGATCACGGGCAACAGCCTAAATAACCCCCACCACCAGCCCGATCGCTGGCAGCAAAGTATCCTCTCGAACGATCCCTTGGTGGTCCAGTGGATCGCTTAAGCCCGATCGCTGGCTGAAGAAGTGTAAACCCCCTAACGTATCCCTGGTGGTCCAGTGAAGCCCGATCATGGGCTGAAGAAGTGTAAACCTCCAAACGTATCTCCTGGCGGTCCAGTGGATCAGCAGGCCTCACCGCGGCTGCATACACGTGGCGACACTTCTCAGCCCCCGCAAGACCATATCCCTGGTGATCTAGTGTTCCCCACCCACCCACTCTAAGCCCTCACCACCCCCCGCCCGCAGCCGGGCGGGCGGCAGCATCTCACCACCTGCCGTTTCCCACCGCCCGCTGACTGACTGCTAGTAGGCTGCACGCCCATTGGTGCAGAGCAAGAGCTGACGGGCGCAGCCCATACTGTACAAGGCAGTCCAGGCTGGGGGAGCGGGGTGGTGGGGCTTCGTGGGTTGGGTGTGGGGACACCAGATCACCAGGGATATGGTCTTGGGGCGGGGTGTTGCACATTATGCAGCCCGCGATCAGGGCTTAGCGTCCACTGACCACCAGGGTACGCTTTGGGGGTTTACACTTCTTCAGCCTGCGATCGGGCTCCACTGGACCACCAGGGATACGCTCAGGGGGTTTACACTTCTTCAGCCCGCGATCGGGCTTAGCGTCCACTGACCACCAGAGATATGTTCGGGGTTACACTTTTTCAGCCCGTGATTGGGCAAATAGTTATAAGAGGGTAGCGGGTGATATTCAAAGAAGTGCGCTATGGAGCAACCTTTGAATATCACCCCTGGCACAGCCACTGTGCATGGTGTAGTGGAACTTGCGCCACCGCAAGTGGTCAGGGTGGAGCATTCAAGTTGCGGTGGCACAAGTACCATTGCGCCATGCGCAAATTTCCGATATTCAAAAGGTGACATGCAAATGGGGTCATAATTCATGCAAGGTGCAGGGGGGGCCATTTGCATCTATTTATGGCCCCATTTGCATGCCATTAGCATGCAGGTGCGCCGATCCCCGAGGACTTGCGCCCGGTGCCCTGCCAGGCAGCAGCCATCGGGGACTGATACCCCCTGCAGCCCGATTGCAGGCAAATGTGTATAAAATCCCCCCACCCCCACTGGCCGATCGCGGGCAAAAGCATCAAAATCCCCTCCCCGACTGGCCCGATCGTGGGCAATAGCTCAAATAACCCCACCACCAGCCCGATCGCGGGTAGCAAAGTTTCCCTGAACATATCCCTGGTGGTCCAGTGGACCGCTAAGCCCGATTGCGGGCTGAAGAAGTGTAAACTCCCCTGAACGTATCCCTGGTGGTCCAGTGGAAGCCCGATCGCGAGCTGAAGAAGTGTAAACCCACCCCAAACATATCCCTGGTGGTCCAGTGGACCGCTAAGCCCGATCGCGGGCTGAAGAAGTGTAAACCCCCCCGAACGTATCCCTGGTGGTCCAGTGGAAGCCCGATCGCGGGCTGAAAGTGTAAAACCCCTCCCGAGCGTATCCCTGGTGGTCCAGTGGACCACTAAGCCCGATCGCGGGCTGCATAATGTAACAACCTCCCCGCACCAAGACCATATCCCTGGTGATCTAGTGTCCCCCACCCACCCACCACGAAGCCCCACCACCTCACTCCCCCTCAGCCTGGACTGCCTTGTATACGGTATGGGCTGCACGCCCATTGGCTCTTGCTCTGCACCAATGGGCGTGCAGCCTGACTGTCAATCGTCGGAGGTGGGGGGCAGGCGTGGTGGGATGCTGCCGCCGCCTCGCCGCCTCGCCGCCACGCCGTCACGACTGACTGTCCAGTAGGGGCTGAATGCCCACTGGTGCAGAGCAAGAGCTACGGGCGTGCAGCCCATACCATACAAGGCAGTCCAGGCTGTGGGGAGCGGGTGGGGGTTTCTGGTGGGTGAGGTGGGGGACACTCAGATCACCAGGGTATGGTCTTGGGGGCAGGGGGTGTTGCTATACTATGCAGCCCGCGATCGGGCTTAGCAGTCCACTGACCACCAGGGATACGGTCGGGGTTTACACTTTTCAGCCCGCGATTGGGCTTCCACTGGACCACTAGGGATACGTTCGGGTTACACTTCTTCAGCCCGCGATCGGGCTACGCTCCACTGACCACCAGGGATACGCTCGGGGAGGTTATACTTCTTCAGCCCGCGATCGGGCTTAGTGGTCTCACTGGACCACCAGGGATACGCTCGATACTTTTGCTGCCCATGATCGGGCTGGTGGTGGGGGATTATTCAGGCTGTTGCCCATGATCCGGCCAGTCGGGGGAGGGGATTTCAATGCTTTTGCCCGCGATCGGGCCAGTTGGGGGGTGGGGGTATTTTACACACATTTGCCTGTGATCGAGCTGCAGGGGGCATCGGTCCCCGATGGCTGCTGCCTGGCAGGGCGCCAGGCACAAGTCCTCGGGGATCGGCGCACCTGCATGCTAATGGCATGCAAATGGGGCCATAAATAGATGCAAATGGCCCCCCCGCGCCTTGCATGAATTATGGCCCCGCTTGCATGTCACCTTGAATATCGGAAATTTGCGATGCGCAATGGTACTTGTGCCACCACAACTTGAATGCTCCACTTTGACTACTATGGTGGCGCAAAGTCTCCGATTGGTAATTATGCACAGTGGTTGTGGTTTGGGTGATATTCAAAGACTTGCTCCATAGCGCAACCTTGAACACGCCCGCCACACCCCTGTGCAACTATTTTGTGCAGCGCAAGGGCTTGCGCCACAAGATAGCGCAGTTTGAATATCCAGCCCTGTGTTATTAGTATTAGTTGTGTCTTTCTTGTTATCTTTTCTTGGTTTTATTGTAATAAGTTAGAAGATGGCGGACATCAGTCGGAATGCTCAGGATACTAGATGTAAATAATATTCGTAATTCTTTTGTCCATATCTATTTTTTATCTTTTCACTTTTTTTTGTTAATCCTCCTCTCTGTAACTGAAAATGTTATGAATATTTCTTAAGATGATATCAGGAAAAATCAATAAAGTTTACTCAATCTGCAAAAAAAAAAAAAGAAAATAGAGAAAAGATCTGGGCCCTAAACAAACCCTTGAGCTAACAGAGTGTGTGTGTGTGGGGGGGGGGGAGGCTGCCACCAATACGGACAGCTTGTGTCCTGCCTCAGTATAGGAGTGGAACCACTCAACTGAAGAAAATGAGAGGCCAGATGCCTTAAGCCTGTCCAGGATAACTGGGTGAGCGCTACAGTGTCAAAAGCTTTGGCTAAATTGAAAAAAACAGCGGAGGTGACGAGGCTCTGGTCCATACCGGAGAGGATGGCATCAGTAAGCCGAAGGAGAGAGGTGGTAGTGGAATAAAACTTCCTAAAGCCAGACTGGAAAGAAGTAAAAAAGGAGGCTGAGTCATTTATAATTGTACATAAATTATGTACATTCTACATAATAAGATGCCATGGGCCATGCCCTACATGATAGCCCTTTCAAAACTCCTGGGAGCTCTACATAACTCCCCCACCTCTATTGTGGCATACATTACTACTGCTGCTTCCGAACACTGGTCTGGTGGTACCCAGCTTAACTGTGTTGGGGGGGGGGGCTGGTGCAATTCGGAGAGATTTTGTGCCCCGTATTAGATGTGATGTTGCTTTAAAAATACATGCTGTGGCAGTATAAGCAGTGCAGGAAAGGCCAACACCATAGCAGCAACAGATTACCCTACTGTACCTGCTGTTTGGATGACATATTGCCGAGTGCTTTGGCAGGCAGCATTTTGCTTTTCCCTGTTTATACGTGAAAATCACATAATAGGAAAGGAACATGAGGTTATTACATACCCTCTGCGCAATCCAGTAAACACCCTTGTAAGACTGAGATCTGCACCAGCTTTTGTTTTTAACATACTGTATATGTACACTTCAAGAAGCACCAGCAGTTTGAGAAATCACGTAATGTGCCATTTCGTTGATTTGTTTTCAGCTCTTCCAGGAATGAGTCCTAAAAGTCTTTGGCACCTTGCATGCAGTTAACCCATAATTTTACATCCTCATAATTGATAGTTTCAGAAGCAAGATATTTATGTAACTAGTACAGTGTTTGAAGTTTTCCTGCCTGTGACCGCATTGATAGGTGGGGCACTCCATCTTGTGTTTTGAGATAAAAGTTGCTTGTCTCTCCTCACTAAAAGCTCATGTTTTGTTGGGTTAGTGCATGCAATTACACTGTCTGTGACATAGAAGTCTTCTGCAAGACAACACAGCACAAGAAGCTCATGAGAAATTTTGCTGTGAAACAGTGACACGTTTAATCTTCTTGTAATCATAGTTTTTCTTCCTATTCAAAAAGGGTTTGTCTGCAAACAAAAATCTTTTTCGTCCTGCTAAACATGCATGCATTAGGACTGGCAGAACTTGGTAAAGTTCTGGCCCTTATTAAATAAGAACAGGAACACGGGGAAGGGGGGGGTCTGAATAGTTCTGATTATTTGTAAATATTTTAATAATTGTGGAACAATGCATACCAGGGGCAAACTATGCGTTTCAACACGGAGGAAATAGAAGTACTTTACATCATAACTTGTATAAAATAAAATAAATCTGCTAATGTGGAAGGAGACAAGCAGAGCCAGGCACCCACTAGGAGGGGACGACTGTGAGACGTGTAGGCAAGTACAGACAGCCAGCATAGCAACGTCTGATCTCTCTTTTCACTCACTCACTCACTCTATCTCTCTGATATGTTTTTTTTTTTTTTTTGCAATCTGCAGACAGGTACAGGCAGCCAGCACAGTGCACACTCACTGTTGTCTTAAACTCTCTTTTTCTTTCTCACTCTTATCTTTCTCTGATCTGCTTCATTAATCTGCTAACCATTTTCTCTTGGGCTTCTGTAATTTTTGAAAGCCCTGCTCTACAAACACATGCAGCTGGTGACAGCACCATCTGATTTCTCCTTTTCTCTTGCTCACTAAATTTCTTTCTAGTCTGCTTTTTTTTTATTCCTTTGCTGCCAGTACATTTTCCTTCTGTATTTTTAATTTTTTTTGCTGCCTGCAGGTGGACACAGTCACCCACAACATACTCACTGCCTGATCACTCTCCTTCGCTCCTGAAAATCTATTTTATTTATTTAGCTTTTTCCTTTTCATTCTGTCTCTCTGCTGCATCGATGTTTGTTTTTGTACTGCAGTTGTGTTTTGCAGGCACAGTATGGCGGTTTAGGCAACAAGGCCCAGCAATGCAGCTCACAACCTCCCCATGCCATGATCAGTTCCCCCCCACCACCGCCACCGTCTGATCTCTGTTTCTCACAATTCTCATTTCTAAGTTTGCTGATGACTGTGTTTGTGTGTTTTCTGGTAACTTTAGGCAAGCCCTGGACTGCACTCTGTTCAGTCTGTCCTTACTGAAAAAAAAGGAAAGAACTTTGCAAGAATTTTGACGGTACAACATGCAAGGATATATGCTGGCATATGCATGCTACATGCAAGTTTTTATGTAAGTTTACGTAAGCTGTTATGTAAAAATTATATTCAAGGAATATGAAAGGATTGTGACCTTTTCCTTGCATGAAAAATTCATGCAAGAAAACTTCTTTGTGTCAATCAATCAATCAATCAAAATCTTTATTTAACCAGGTGGACACCATTTTGCAAGTTCATTTTCGAGGTGGAGCTGGGGTAAACAATATAAGAGTACAATGAGGGTTTGAGAAAGAAACGGCAGATAAGGTAATGACACAAGCATCAGAACATAGTACGCAGTAACAGACATGTACAGGTTAAAAAGGAGATAATAATTACACTAGGCACAATGTACAGAGCAGAGTATAACAGTAACAGATATATACAGGTTACAAGCATAGTTTAACATAATAACAGATGTGTTGTTTTTTGGAACGGAAGGGGGCTAGACTGCAATAGAGGGCCAGGGTAACTGAGGGCTGGGGCATAGACAGGGAGTAGGGCAGTACAGAGTCGGAGCAGGGGAACAGAGTAGACTTAAATGTATACTCAATCAATCAATCAATCAAATCTTTATTTATCCAGGCAAACACCATTGAGCAAGCTCATTTACAAGGTGGAGCTGCATCACACAAGGTCAAGGACAAAGCAATTAAGTACAGTCAGTGCAGCTCTATGTACACAAAATTAGGTAAAAAGGTTATATACATAGCATTCATATTCATAACATTCATATGCATATTCATAACCTCTTCAGGGAGAGGATGGAGATAGATAAGAAGGAAGAATGACAAATGGATCAAATGCATTTTCAATTATGGGTGAGAAATGGACAGGGATAGTTACACTACTAGGAGGACTAAGTTAACAGGCCGTGACACGATGGATGGACAAGGGTTGAAGGGATGAATAAGGACCCATGAATAAGGAATAAATAGAGAGATGATAGTGGCCAGAATGAGGTTTGTGGATTGACACAGGAAGGTGGTCAGGAGGCAGCCAGCAAGCAAACTAAGGGCGATAGAAGCAGTTGCATACTTCAGTGACAGTTTTGTAAAACAATGTCTTAAACACAGCAAGACTAGATAGATAATGATTTCTGAAGCTTATTCCAGAGTGAAGGCTCTGTGTACTATCCTGGAGTTAAGGGAAGCAGCCACAGGATTCCTTGATATGGCACATGTATAAGGCTTTGAATGATAATGGAGAGACTTATTTTCAGTGTTTTTTTGCAACTTTTTCCACATTTGGGGCAGTACATGACTCATAGATGCCCTGCCGAAGCAGGATCTAACCTTGAGTACTTTCAGCGTAATGTATGAAGCACTTTTCAGAGCGTAATTACTTGGAGTACTTAACGGTAAACAGACTGCAATATAGTTAGGTAGTTTATTTGTTATGGCTTTATAAGTCCAGAATGCAGCATTTCTCTGGTGTCTGAGAGTAAGGGATGATCAGCCCACAGCAGTGTACAGGTCGCAATGGTGAGTGGAGTAGGGGAGATACATTATGAACCTTAAGGCTCTGTGGTAGAGCGTATCAAGTTTGGTGAGAGCACCAGCTGAGCCCTGGTTATAAAGAAAGTCAGCATAGTCTAGCAATGGGAGAAAGGTGGTTTGAATTAGTTGCATCTTGGCACCCTTGGGGAGGAGTTTTTTTTCCCCTAAAGAAAAGGCCTAGTCTCTGGTGGAGTTTCTTTACAAGTTCTTCTATGAGTCCTTGGAATGAGAGTGTATTGTCGAGACAGACCCCCAGATATTTGAATTTGGACACGTACTCCAGCTGCTCACCAAGGATGGTAGAAATCGACGGGAGTGACCTGGGGAGATCAGGCTTGGTGAGTTGGAAAAGGGAGAGAACAGCATAGCTTTTGTTTTCTTAGCATTCAGGAACAGCTTCTGGTTTAGGAGCTGAAGCTGCAGCAGATTGAATTCATCCTGGAGAGTTAAGAGTACTGCATCAAGGGAAGGTCCACTGGTGTAGAGCACTGTGTCATCAACAAAGAGATGTATTTGAACCTTATTGATGGTGACGTTAATTCTATTAATGTAGATTGCGATTAGCAAGGGACCCAAAATGGAGCCTTGTGGTACACCCCTAATAAGGGGTTTTAGGGGTGAGATCTCACCTTCAGCCTTTACTTGCTGTGACCGGCCTGATAGATAGTTGTTGAACCATCTAAGTGATAAAGCATCCAGGCCAATATTCTGGAGTGACGAGAGAAGCAGGGTGTGGTTGACAGTGTCGAAGGCCTTACTGAGGTCCAGAAAGACTGCACCAACAAAAATTCTTGTTATCCAACTCACACTGCTAATCGTTAGTAACCTCGGCTAGGGCCGAGATTGTACTATGTTGTACTCTAAAGCCAGACAGTAGTGAGTTGAAGAGCTTTGCCGATTTCAAGTAGCTCCTAAGTTGGGTATTTATGATTTTTTCCAGCAATTTAGATAGGACTGGGAAGAGGGAGATAGGCCTGAAATTATTCAGGTCACTAGGATCTCTGGACTTAAACACAGGAATAACATGGGCTGTTTTCCAGATGGTAAGAAGGTCACATTGGGAGATAGATAAATTGAACAAATGTGTGATGGACACCGCTAGAGCACAGTAGCCCGCCTTTAGAAAGTATGGGTCAATGAGGTCAGCACCAGAACTTTTCCTAACATCCAGCTGGAGCAAGAGGTCTACCACTTCTTTCAGAGATGTGGGTTGGAGTGAGAAGGGTGGGTTAGATATGGTGGTGGTGTCTAGGGTGTCGATTCCAAGTTGTGCACGCAGGTTACTAGCAGGGGAGGAATCAAAAGCTAACCTTGCAGTGGCAAAATGATTGTTGGAGTCAAGGATGGTAGGTTTGTCAGTGACTGAGGAGGCACCAACCAAGATTTTTGTCGGCAGGGAGTTACCAGTTGGGTGTCCTTCAATGTCCATAATTGCACTCCAGAATTTGGATGAGCACTTGGTAGAGAGTTCAAGTTCCGAGTGGTAAAAGTTAGCCGTAGTTCTCTAACCATCTTAGTGCAGAGATTTTTCGCTCTGCTAAAGAGGTTCCAGTCATTTGGTAGCTTTGTCTTACGAGCATTTTTCCAAAGTGTATCCCTATTCCGTAATGCACTCTTTAGCTCTGGAGTGACCCAGCGGCAATATTTGCTTCTAACACAGGTTTTCACTAATGGTGCTTGTTTATTTAGAGCAGTTGACACAATGTCTTGGAAAATATCATAGGCAAGAGCCACGGTTTCAGCTAAGTAAAAGTCCTGCCAACGAGAGGAGTGACTTAGCTCAGCGGTATATGCCCAAGGATCAAAATTTCTTGCCGACATCCCAGGATGTAAGAAACATTGTGTGTGTGGTGGGTTTCCAGTACTACAGTTCTAGTTTTATAACCTGATGTAGGATAAAACCTACAACCTTCTGGCTCTATAGGCAGGCATGCAACCTACTAAGCCACTTACACTACACTGTTCAAGTGTCTTGCAAAAAGTATGTAAACAGATATGCAAGTGATATTCTTAATAAATTGTTACATATATCTTGCATTTTTAAAGGAAATGTCTTCATTCTGCCCCCCATATTTTTGGTTTTAATGCACAAGATGAATCTTACTGTTCTTAGAGTGGTGTCCACATCGGTATCAATAAACACCTGAGGTAATAATAGTGTACTCTACTTATGGAATCGCAGTCATTACCTTGACTTATCATGCAGTTATAGAGGGATATGGATTTATTTATTTAAGATCACATAGGAATTACAACCGTTTGAGTCAGACTCATTTCCAAAGGATCCACGTCAAATACAGAATAAATACAGTATCAGCAACAGATTATTACAGGACAGCATTTGGGTCAGTTAATTACAAGTGGATGTCATACACATAAGAATACAGAACTATGCAAAGGTTACTAACAGTTTGTGGCCTCACAGGCACTGGCATTGTCAAAGGAAAGACTGTCCTATACAGGTGGTAGCTAAGGCATATTAGTGGAGAACACATAAATACAGCACTAAACATGGGTGCTGCCCTCAGAGGAGACATTGATTGGAAACTGTCCTGTACAGGAGGTAGCTAAGCGCAGTGGTGGAGACACATACTTACTGTCCTATAACGGGGTGCTGCCTCAGGGGAGGCGTTGTCAAACAGTCCTACACAGGTATTAGCTAGTGTACTATGTAGTCTAACATATAGGCACAGTAGGCTTCAGAGGCGTTAAAGAGAGTGCTGCCTCAGGAGAGACATTATCAGAGGCAAGTGTAGTACAACCTCGAATGCAAAAGCAGGGCCTGGGACTACGCCTAGAGAGCACACTGACAGTTGCGAGGTCAGAATGTGATTCTTTAGAGCTGTCTTAAAGGGACCTATTTTAGTTATGGAGGTGACAGCAAAGGGGAAGGCATTGTACCAGGAAGGGGCTCTGAAGGGGAAGGATCTTTGTGCTAATGCAGTCCTGACCCTGGGAACCTTTCATATGTTCTTGGTGGCAGTGCAAGTGGCAACAGCGGAGATGGCCATGAGAAGGGATGCGGTAACCCTGGGGTGGGGGTCATACCCAGGAGGATTTTTTTTGGCAAGGAGGCATGACTGGTATTGGAGTCTCTCATCTAGAATGAGAACATTAGTTAGGGAATAGAGGGTACAGGTATGAGTTCGTTTGTCCACTCCAGAAAGGAGCCAACATGCCTTATTAATTGCCAGTTGGATTTTGCTCAGCACGGTGGGGTCAGAAGCTGCATATATTGTGAGCCCGTAGTCCACTAGTGACAAGACTGAGGATGTGACTGCCAGGCGGAGGGTCTCTGGAGGAAGGCAGTCTTTATGTCTGTATAAGAGGCCAATGTGGGCCTTTATGGCGAAGGAAAGTATGTTGGTGTGTGTGTGTGTGTAACCTCCCTACAAATGGGGGTTCCCGAAAAGTCTTCCTTGAGCTTGCCTAAATGCTCACTGCCAGGCTAGTGTCCTGCATTTTAGCAGTTTAAATGTGATTGCCAGAGAGTGCCTGTATAGCCTCTGTGTACTGTCTCTTTAAGAGCTGCCTGGATTGCAGTCATAAGTAATCTGAGAGGGAGCTCTACTGAAAGATGTAACTATTTGCTGAAAATCATTTAGAGTGATAATGTAGTTTGTCTAACCTGCCTTCTTTGCAGCAAGGACTGTTTTGTTTATCTCCACTATCTTGGTCCTGGACTGTGAATTGGACCAATCAGTTCTGGTGGGACCTAAAATGGAGCCGGACTACAGGAGCTCTCTGGAGTCAAAATCTGAAGAAATTGTAGTTTTGGGCTTTCGGCACCTTTTCGCACCCGAAGGGGGAGCCTTTGTTGTGACTGACAGGCAGATCAGCCAACTGAATCTTTTGGATCTTGGGGAAAGTCCCTGGCTTGCTGGCAGTTGAACCAGATCTCAGTTGGGAGCTGAAGAGGCAAGAGCTTGAGACAGTCAAGCAGCCGTCTGAGTAGTTTTGCAAAAGGAGATCTGTGGAAAGGCCTGAGTTGTGACCTGCATGTCTGCCTGCCACCCCTGAGAGGGAGAGAAGAGGATTATTTCAGACTAAATCCAAGTTTGTGAGAACGAAGTAAGCCACTGATTTTTTTTTTTTTTAACCAGGCTCATACCCGAAGAAGACCAAAGATTTTGCTGAATGCAATAGGCCTGTCAGGATTTCCAGCTGCTTTTGAATCCCCGGTTTGTGCAGAGACTTTACGATCGTGACCGGAGAGCGGTTTGCCTGGTACAGTAGAATTTCCTTACATGTAAATGTGCTGTGTATTGAAAGCGGGTCGTGATTTGGTTCCCCACTGTGTGAACTGTGTTCTGCTTGCTGGAAGCTTTATCCAGCCTAATTGGACTGAATCCGCATTCATCTCCATTCAGCCCGGGCCATGCCATGCACAGAGAAAGCCACCAACAAGAGACCTGCCTGGGGATCGGCTTCCTGCTCCATGCTTGAACAGGAATGATGCCTTGGCAAATTGTGTGGGCCCTGCTTCTCTTGGCACTCCAGATTAACCATCTGCTGTCTCGACTTTCATCCAGCCTGTGTCTTGTCTTGGCTATCATGAGTAATCATCAGGGTAGCTCCCTGCAACAACAGCCTAATATAAAAGTGTGCCATCAGATTGTCTTGTTGTTTTCTTTTCATGAACTGAGCCCTCCGGCTCTGGATTACAAATAGTGTGTGTTGTGCATGTTGTTTTCTTCCATCACAGGGCCCTGACCAGCGGCAACGTTCCTGGCTAGCCCACCGTTCTCCATCTGGGTACCCAGAGTGTGTGACTGTTTATGAACCTTGAAGTGCATGCATAACTGTTTGATTGATAGAGCCTTTAAGCAAATTAACCTGATTACGCCTCTCCCTTGTTCAAGTTCCTTAAATCAGATCTAACTCTTTTTTGCATTTACCCAGACTGTGGTTCCAGTTTGTGCAAGGGTACTGTACTGCTATTATTTGCTGTATGTAATTTTGTTTTACAGGGGGTCCCCAGGGTCAGGCCAGAGGAAAGCCCTGGTGGTAAGTGCAAACAGTGTGGGTACTTATGTGGTGTATCAGGGGTATTGTGAAAGTAATTATTGTGTATTGTTCCGGCCACTAGTAAGGAAAGAGGGGGGGGTTACAGTGTCCCGGAGGGCTGTGCCCAGGTTAGTTTGACCACTACCAAAGCTGGCCTCCAGCGGGAGACACCCATTTCAGAACTCAGGCCCCTTAACCTGCTACTAGCCAAGCATGCAGGGGTAGTAGCCCTTAGGATAGCGCCACCTAGGGGTTATACATGGATTAAGAGGGTAGTGTCAAAAGTGATGCCAAGGTATTTGTAGGTATGGACCTGGTCCAGAGGGAGGAGTGAACTAGAGAGGATCTTTAGGGGGGAGTCCTTGGCCTTGTTTTGGCGATGAACGAAGAGCATGGTCTTGGTTTTTTTGATGTTAACAACTAGTCTGTGGTCCGTAAACCAGTTTTCAATTTGATTGAACGAGTCTTGGAGGGAGGACTGGAATGCAGAGGGGTCAGGGTGGGAGGTGAAGAAAACTGCATTGTCTGCATAAAGAAGTACACTACCAGAGCAGAAGTTGGGCAGGGCATTTAGGTAAATACTAAAGAGCAGTGGACCCAGGATAGAGCCCTGGGGGACACCAGAGCACACTGGCTGGGTGGTAGAGAGGGTGTTGTGAATTTTAACACATTGGGATCTAGAGGAAAGATAGCTGGAGAACCTGGAGAAGGGACCTTGCAATTAACCAATATGCTGGAGTGTGTTCAATAGGAGGGGGTGAGAGATCGTGTTGAAGGCCTTAGAGAGGTTGATGAAAATGACCCCTGCAAGATGTCTCATATCCAGGGCAGAGTGAAGGAAGTTAGAAAATTCTGTTAGGGCAGTAGTTGTGCTGTGACCAGATCAGAATCCATGTTGTTCCCTGCATAATAGGTTGTGGGTGAGCAGGTACTCAGTGAGTTGATCTGACAGGATTTTTTCAAGGGCTTTGGAGAGTGGGGGGGGATGGAGATGGGTTGATTGTTGTTGGGGGAGGAGCAGTCACCACCTTTTAGAATTGGGGTTATGACTGCTGTTTTCGAAGCGGTTGGGAACTGTCTCAGTCACAGGGAGCAATTGAGGAGGTCTGTGAGTGGAGAGAGGACGGTGTCAAGGACCATGCAAAGGATTCTCATGTCAAAGGAGTCTTTACAGTGATTGGAGCCACTGAGGGCTTTGGTTGGGTAGGATTTAGCTTTCTGTGGGGTAATGACCCTTTGGTAGAAAGGAGGGTGTTGGAGATTAGGCACTGGGGTAGGTGGTACAGGGTCAAAAAAGTTACTTGGGAGGACTGTGCTAAGGTCAGAGAAGGTGGAGTTGAGGCAGTCAGCGATGCTTTGAGGATCTGTGGAAGGGATGTTATTGATGTTGAGTTGGGACGGGGGTGGGGAGCGGGATTTCCCATTAAGTTCTTTAATGTTGCCCCAAAATTTTCGTGCACTCCCCCAGGAGGTAACCAGGGTGGTTCTATAGAACTCTACCTTGGTTTTGCATATGGCCCAGGTGCATTTGTTGCATGCGGCACTGTAAATCTGTCTGTCCACCTGCTTGCCAGAGGCAATGGCTCTGTGCCAGAGGTTATCCCTTTGTTTAAGCTGCTGCAACAGCGTAGGCATGACCCAAGGTGCATTGCGCTTCTTGATATGTGTTTTGGTAAGTGGGGCAAAGATATCACAGGCCCTGTTGAAGGAGCAGGTGAAATAGTTGAGGGCATCATCAATGTTCTGGGCCCATGTTATGGAAGACCAATCCTAGAGGGCCAGGTATTGCTTGAGTTTGGTGAGGCCACCAGGCGTTAGACGGCGAAGGGAGATGAAGTTGGGATGAGGTTTGGGTAGCTGACGTGACCAGGAGAAAAGGATCGGGATGTGGTCACTCAGAGAATCGGGAAGGACCACAAGATCCAAGATTCTGTGAGGACAATTAGTTAGTAGGATGTCAAGCAGGGTGTGTGAGCCATTGACCTAGTGGGTTGGGATACCAATAGGGTTAAGTCAGGGGCCTCAAAAGTGTCCTTGACATGGGCTGCTGAGCTGGCTAGCAAGTTTATGTTGAGGTCCCTGACTAGGACCTGTTCCACTCTGTGGGGAAGGTTGGTGAGGTAGTCTGATAGTGATAGAATAGCAGCTGCTTGATTCCTTGGAAGGACATAGGCAATGGTAACAATTAGTGGGGCCCTGGTGGGGTCTGGGGTGAGTTTTAATGAGATGGCTTGAGCCCCATGGTCCAGTGAAGGAGCAGGTAGGGTTTGGCACAGCAATGAATCACGTACATAGACGGCACACCCACCACCACGTTTTTCCACTCTGTCCTCCCTGTGGAGGGAGAAGCCAGGGAAAGATATAAATGAGTCAGGGGTCTTTTTGGAGAGCCAGGTTTCCGTTAGTGCCAGAACGTCAGGTTGGTGCTGTACTAGCCAGCATTGGAGGGATGTGGTTTTTTTTGGGAGACTACAGATATTCATTGAGGCTATGCATAGCCCTGAGGGGGGACTGTAGCTGATTGTGTGTTACCTGGCCTGGATTGGGATGGATGTTGCCTGACAGTAATAGTAGCAGGGAGATTATTCTAAAGAGAGCAATAAGATGTCTGCTATTTGCTGGGTGAGGATGATGGGAGAACTTGATACGGAGTGAGCAGGGGATGGGCATGGAGTGGAGGGCTGGGATGTCAAGGTAGAGTAGGGGGCAGGGTGGCTGCAGGGAGCGTAGGGCCAGAGGGAGATTAGCTGGGGTGGGGAGGACAGAGGAGTTGACATGGTAGGGGAGAGATGTGGGGCGGTGGGTTTAGGAATAGGGAGTGGGTGGGTGGAGGGAGGGGAGGAGGAGAGCCAGAGGTCCAGTGCAGTGCAAGGAAAGTGTCAGTAGTAGTAGTAGCATGGCTAGTTTGTGAGGGCTGGTGGGGCCCGCCATCATATTAGGTAGGGTGCTGTTCCAGTGTGAGTATAAGGAGAACATGCTGACAACCTTGAGTGAGGTGGTCTCCGTGGTGCAGAGGTAGGGGGACAGACTTTGGTACAGGAGGAACCAGGTTGGATACCCGGGGGGGGGAGACACCTTAAGAACTGCCTGGTGAGACCTAGTGCTACCATGAGAGGTGTCTCATGAGAGGTGGGAGGCAGACTGTAAAAGCAGGGTTCGCTATCGATTCCTAGTGGTGGGAAAGGGAAGGTGGTATGGGGTGGGGCAGGTCAGGAAGGGCTGTGGTGAGCAGGAGAAGGTGGGACAAAGAAATAGGAGGGATTAGTGGCAAGCAGGGTATATAGAGGCAAGCTGGATTTATAGTAACAGACAGGGGAGGGGTATCCTAGAGTGTCAGGGAGAAGTGAGAGGAGAGTGGGTCCAGAGAGGCAGGTACTCTGAGAGGATTGAAAGCCCTCTAGCAAGGAGTTTGTATGACCTGCAAATGGGAAACTAGAGACATCGTTACAAGCACAGCAGGAAGTCACGTGATCAGGGTGGTCCTTAAAATGAGGGCCGGCCTTCAGTGGGAGGGTGGCTGGGACAGGCTAACACCCCCAACAAATGAGCGTAGTAGGATGCTGCAGGTACTTACCTCTTGTAGCCTCTCGGAATGTCCAACCCCAGGCTGTATGGCCGCTTCTTAGCTGCTTTGGCTGACTGCTGGGAAGGGGGGTCCAGTGAGGCCTATAAGGTGGAGGAGAACAAAAGGATTCATTAATTGATGTGCAGCAGGAAGGCCTCTGTTACCTGTCTAGTCCCTACTGTGCATGCGCTAACTCTTCAACACATTGTCGGGAAAGAAGCCCTACTGCACATGCGCGAGGTAATACAGCAGGAATTCAAGTGGGGAGTAAGAAAAAAGGATAGGTACGCTGTAAAGGATTAAGACTCTGTTTTCATACAGTGCTCCTCAGTGATGACAGGTAGGGGAATCTAAGAAAGATATATGTAATATTAGCTGAACAGTAACTTAATAGCACTTTTTTTTTTAATTTACTGCAGTGCATGCAGCTTTTTACAGCTCAGATTGTACCTAAAGATTTCTTCCAGCACCATGGGACATGCATTCTTACCTATAAATATATAGCAATCTTCCTTGCACAGTTCTTACAAGATGTTCTTCATCCTTAAAGAGCTAGTGGAGCCAAAACAGGCAGACAGGAACATAATACACATTTTAAGTAGTAGTCAGTTGTAACTTTTTATTTCTGAAGTATTTTTCTTTTTCCTTTTGCTCATCAGAAAGCCTTCTATGTGATGATATTGTGCTAGATGTGTGGACCAGCTCTTAGCCTAGCAGCTGACATGTCTAACTCTACTGCCCCACACTACATCATCAGCATTGTGATCTCACCGACAGTGACATCACAGCTGAATGACCTGGCAGTCACTCACTTGCTGTTCCTAAGTAGCAGTGATGTCACAGTCAGTGATGTCACAATCCTGATGATGTAGTGTGGGGCAGTAAAGTTATATATGTCAGCTGCCAGGCTAAGAGCCGTTCCACACATGACATCTACTAACATCAGGTAAACAACCTTCTAATTAAACAAAGGGACAAGAAAAAGTACCTCACATATAAAAGGTAATGGTTGGCTGCTTTTAAAATCTAATATTAGTTTTAGGCAGTACACTAGCTCTTTAAACACTACATTTTATACCTGTATGTTTCTTGACTAGTTTAAGCACAGGAATTTTTTCTTTCGCTGTTCTTACATACGTAGTTTTTCTTGCTTTATTCTTACAAACATGTATACATGTTTGTAAGAATAGTACAAGACAAAAATAATGTGCTTACTCTAGTCAAGAAACATGCAAATATATTTTGTACCACACTACATTTTAAACTTGCAGA
Organism: Neoceratodus forsteri; assembly: GCA_016271365.2. Taxonomy (NCBI): domain Eukaryota; kingdom Metazoa; phylum Chordata; order Ceratodontiformes; family Ceratodontidae; genus Neoceratodus; species Neoceratodus forsteri. The sequence continues at coordinate 443,324,248 of CM057453.1, forward strand.
GTTCTTACACTTGTATTCTGATCTTGCAAAATCTTTGTGTGTACTTGCAATAAACTTGCATTCGTTCATGCAAGAAAAATGACAGTTTGTGTTATTTGATAAAATTCTTGCAGCATTCAAATAATGTTCAGTAATTTTGACATTAAGTGTATTTTCTTATGTTATTGTTACAATTCATGCAAGATCAAGCATAAACCTTATATTTTTTTCAGTAAGGGGTGTCTCTCGTTCTCTCCCTCTCCTTGCATTTCTCTCCTGCCCTCCTGTGACCCTGGGCACTGCATCTATTTTGCACTGCCTCCAAGTAGTTACATGATTTCTTTTTTGCCAGTGGTGAGGATTGGCTAATGAAACTCGTAATCCTCACCACCAGTGCCAGTGCTGCCCAACTTGTAGTCAGTGCAAAATCAACACCAGAGTGCTGCATGCACAGGTTCTTTCTCCCTCCCCGTCATGCAGCCAGTGCAAGAACCAGGAAGTAACACTCACCACCTGAGTGGCACATGGTTTCTCTTCCTTCCCTATCATGCAGCCAGCACAGGAACTAGGAAATGACACTCACATACTCGGAACCGGACTTGGCTGCTCAAGTCAGCATTTTTGTTCGAGTTTGAGTTATGGATCCGGGGGTGGGGGGCTGATTTTTGGTGGAACAGCCCACGCAGCCCTAGTATGTATTGCATCATCTATCCTTTTGTTTTTGTGAAAGTGAAACATTCTTGTGCTGGCTATTTCATCAGTTGACTATTCCAGGTGGAAGGGCCAGATACCCCCCACCCCCAATTTCTCGGGGTATATGGTGGTGCTTCTTGTTCAGAGGAGAACCCGCCTTACACCAAGAAACAATGTCTCTTTTTCTTTGCATTTACCTTTGCCACCATGGGTCAGGGCAAATGGGGACCACCACCACTACTGCACATTTTAGGGCACCACAGAAAGAACAGTTACGTAAGAACTTATCATAGGCCAGCCCAGTGACGCAGAGGGTTGAGGTGCTGGTGCCTTACAAGCCCGCTGAAGCGTCAGGTTTGGGAATGGACTCAGGACACAGGGGCTGGCAGGGCAGGACAAGATCGCGCATGCATAGGACTGCTCTGCTGTCCTGGGGGGGTAGCGGGTTGGCATCGCACTGCAGACCGGGAGCACTGCAAGACACGCGCAGGTGGAACCATCACTAGAAAAAGTGGAAATACCACTTCACATCAGCCAGATGGTGGCTGCCCAGCTCTCTGAGGCCATCTATACCCCACTGAGTCCTCTGACTCAGCAGCACCCCGGGGCCAAGTGTTGCGATGGTACGCAATCCCCCCTTGACTGGCGCCTTCCTTGGAGGAGGAGGGGTACCCACCTGGCAATAGGTTACACCGGGTTACTCTGGAGGTAGGCTGCAATTTGAGATCAGAGGCTCGGGGGGGGGGACAGGTCAGGGGAAATGCCTTGGCAAGCCTGAAGGAGAGGCTACCGTGGAGCATGGAGAGGATAAAGAAATTACACCAAAAAAAAGAACTTATCATAACAGATCTTTGAGGGAATGTCTTTCATCAGGTCATACCTAAGGAACTTACGCCGTTAGGTACCAGGACCACATGGAAACTTTTCTACAGCAGTTCATCTGGGGCTGCCCATGGGGACGTCTGACATCATCTACTGGATATAAGTGTGGGCGGCCCCCTTCCTCCTCAGTTCTGCTCCCTGCCAGAGACTGTGCTCAGAGGATTTCCTGACAGGGAACCAGGATGGAAAGGATAGATCTGCCTGAAAAGCAAGGCAGAGGGAGTGAAAAAAGCTCATAATACCAATCAAGAATCCCGATTTAACCAGTAGGACCTGGATGGGGAGGGGCCCAGAAGGTCACACCCTGAAGAGCTCTGAGAGAGCAATAGAACGCCCAATACCTGCAGCAGCTGGGAACGGCAGGAAGTCTGGCCCCAAGAAGGGGCTGGGCAAGACCCAAAAGCCATGAAGAAGTGCACAAGGCTGAAGAAGACAGAAGAGAAAAAGAGAAGAAGGGCACCCAGCCCCTTGGAAGGTTGGGATCTGCAGGCAAACCTCCCAGTGGAGAGAGACAGGGGCAAGAAAGCCTGAAGCCCACAAAAAGAGGGCAACGGAGGGTGGGTCAGCATGACCTGATGAAAGAGATTCCATCGAAGAGCTACTGTTACGGTAAGTTCTTACATAGTTGTTCTATCTTCTTCGGGGATATCTCTTTCATCAGGTTACATCTTTTGGAATGGGTCTCAAGCAGTTCTTACTGCAAGATAGTTTGGGTGACAGGAGGTCAAAGGCATAAGAAATAAGGCCTTGAAATACAGTTAGGCCAAAGCCTGCCCTTCTTCTAGAGGTAATGCATAGACAGCAGGGCTTAGTGAAAGTAGAGACCGCACTCCAAGTGGCAGCAGCACAGACTTTTACAGCTGACACAGGCCCTGAAATAGGCAACAGAAGTGGCCCGGCCTCTGGATGAATGGCCAGGGGCTACATCTCCGTACTTCCTATAACAGAAAATAAAACAGTGGGCCAACCTTACAGACAAACACTGTTTAGAAAAAAGGAACACCCTCTTTCCCAGGGACAAAGGAACAACAACTGTGAGGATGGAAGCACCAAGTTAGGTCGACAGTAAAACTGCCGACCTCCCGCTTTGTGATAGCACAATACCAACACAGGTTTCAGTCCCTCCAGTGTTTTCTGTGGGGCTGTACACTTCAACTTTAGACTTCAACCCAGGTCGGAGTTGGTCCGGGGAGGGGGCAGAACACTGGGGGAAAGTGAAACACGGAAACGGAAAATTACAGTAACTGTCGCTGTAGTGGTCTTTTTCTGTGTTTCACCATCGGGGTGTCGGTCAAAAGGGGGCCACCCATGAGGACTTGTTGCAGTCCCTTGCACGGTGTGCATAGCACCTAAGTATTCCATATACGTCTAAGGTGAGGAACAATGCTACCCCTGGAGTGGCATGCTCAGGTATCAGAAACAGGCAGGTGGATAGCTTGATTTTAATGTGAACCCAGCACACCACATGTTGGAGTGGCATGCTTGTGTAACCCCACTACAAATGGGGGTTCCCAAAAAGTCTTCCATGAGCTTGCTTAAATGCTCACTGCCAGGCTGGTGTCCTGTGTTTAGCAGTTAATCGTTATTGCCAGAGAGTGCCTGTGTAGCCTCTATGTACTGTCACTTTAAGAGCTGCCTAGATTGCAGTAATAATTAATCTGGAAGGGGGCTGAGTGTTATGCTCGAGTCCCACCCAGGCTGCCAGGTGATCGCTTCGTTTCTGCCATCACTAATTGCGCAGAGGGAGCCCTGTTAATAGATGTAACTGTTTGCTGATCATTCATTAGAGTAGTAATAGTAATGCAGTTTGTCTAACCTGCCTTCTTTGCAGCAAGGACTGTTTTGTTTATCCCCACCATTTTGGCCCGGAACAGTCTGGTAGGACAATAAAATGGAGCTGGACTACAGGAGCTGTCTGGAGTCAAAATCTGTAGGAATTGTAGTTTGGGGCTTTTGGCACCTTTTTGCACCTGAAGGGGGAGTCTTTGTTGTGACTGACAGACAGATCAGCCAACCGAATCTTTTGGATCTGAGGGAAATCCCCAAGCTGCCTGCTGTTTCAATCAGTTCTGAGCTGGGAAGTGAAATGAGAACAGCTCAAGTGATTTGGGCAGTAGTTCTGTAGTTTTGCATGGGAGAACTGTGAAAGGGCTGAGTTTTGGCCTGCATGTCTGCCTGCTGCCCCTGAGAGGGAGCGAAGAGAATTATTTTGGACTAAATCCAAGTTTTTGAGAATGAAGTAAGCCACTGATTTTTTTTTATACCGGGTTCATACCTGAAGAAGACCGAAGATTTTGCTGAATGCGATCGGCCTGTCAGGATTTCCAGCTGCTTTTGAATCCCCGGTTTGTGCAGAGACTTTGCGATCGTGACCAGAGAGTGGTTTGCCTGGTACAGTAGAATTTCCTTACATGTAAATGTGCTGTGTATTGAAAGTGGGTCGTGATTTGGTCCCCCACTGTGTGAAATGTGTTCTGCTTGCTGGAAGCTGTATCCAGCCCAAAACTGACTGTATCCGAATTTGTCTTCATTTGGCCTGGGCTTGCCACACTGGCCCAGCCAGACTACCCGCTGCACAGAGAAAGCCATCATCGAGAGATCTGCCTGGGGATCAGCCCCCTGCTCCACGCTTGAACAGGAACGACGCCTTGGCGATTCGTGTGGGCCCTGCTTCTCCTGGCACTCCAGATTAACCACCTGCTGTCTCTATTTTCTTCCAGCCTGTGTCCAGTCTTAGGTATCGTGAGTAATCATCAGGGTAGCTCCCTGCAACAACAGCCTAATCTAAAAGTGTGTCATCTGATTGTCTTCTTGTTTTTCTTTTCAGAAACTGAGCCCTCCAGCTCCGGATTACAAACAGTGTGTGTTGTGCATGTTGTTTTCTTCCATCACAGGGCCCCAACCATCTGCAACGTTCCTGGCAAGCCCACCATTCTCCATCTGGCTCCCCAGAATGTGTGACTGTTTATGGACCCTGAAGTGCATGCATAACTGTTTGATTGAAAGAGTCTTTAAGCAAATTAACCTGATTACGCCCCTCCCTTGTTCAAGTCCCTTAAATAAATCAGATCTAAATCTTTTTTGCATTTACCCTGACTGTGGTTCCAGTTTGTGCAAGAGTACTGTATGCTGTTATTTGCTGTTTATAACCTTGTTTTACAGGGGGTCCCCAGGGCCAGGCCAGAGAAAGCCTTGGTGGTGAGTGCAAACAGTGTGGGTACTTGTGTGGTGTATCAGGGTATTGTGAAAGTGATTATTGTATATTGTTCTGGCCACTAGTAAGGAAAGAGGGGGGTTACAGTGTTCTGGAGGGCTGTGCCCAGGTTAGCTTGACCACTACCAACCCTGACCTCCGGGTGGAGGCACCTGTTTCAGAACTCTGGTACCTTAACCTGCTACTAGCCAAGCATGCAGGGTTAGCAACCCCTGGGATAGCACCACCTAGGGGTTACACTCGAGTATCAGAAACAGGCAGGTGGATAGCTTGATTTCAAGTGAACCCAGCACACCACATGTGTGCAGAAACTAAGGGTTAGTGGGAAAGACAGCCTGTCTTTGTGGGTAATCAAATAAAGAGGCTGACACAACAGCCTGCAGCTTGGAAATCCTTTGAGCAGAAGTAATGGCAAATAATACTTACCACAACAGAAAGCGGATCGTGCAAGTCACGGCAGGCTCAAAAGGCATCAAGATAAGCTTCCCTAACACAGAATTCAAGTCCCAAGCCTGGACTGGGTTACAGATAGGAGGCTTCAAGTGTAGAATGCCCCACAAGAATGGATGGGCCCCCCCTAGCTGGGCCACAGTACGGCTAGCAATATGCACATAGAAAGATGATATAGCGAGCAAGTGCACTTTCATAGAAAAATATGGCAGATCTGCAGCTGCTCTGATTCACAGGGCAAGTGAAGGAATCCAAAGGATGAGAAGCAGCCCACACGGCAAAACACTGCCACTCCAAGGAGTAAGAAGCTCTGGTGGAAGGTACCCAAGCAGCCACCAGCACATCGGACACTTTTGGGAACACTTCAAATCTCACAATGGCTATGTCTTTAGGGGTAAGTCATGGAGATGGGGTGACTTGATGTCCAGATGGACCAGAGTTCCCTGGTCCTGTGGCAGCAAGCACTCTCATTGGGGCAGGAGTACTGGGGGTTCCACTGCTAGATGCCGACACAAGGGAAACCATATCCAACAAGGCCAGAAGGGAGCCACAAGAATTAGAGTGGTGCTCACCATTCAGAGCTTGATCAGACCTCTCTGAACCAGAGAAAAAAGGGTGGGGGAGGTGTCAAGGAAGCACCCCTGCCAAGGGCTGGACAAGGCGTCTCACCAGAAAACTCCAGATCCTGGATCGAGCAAGCAGAAACGTGACAGTTTTGCATGGAGTGGGGACGCAAAGAGTCCCAACCCTGGATGACCCCGCCTGGCGAACAGATCTTCTACCACTGAGGACAGCAGACCCCACTTAAGCCTTCTGGAGCATGACTTGCCCAGCCTATGGGCCAGGGCATTGGAGATGCTTGGAATACTGATGGCCAATTGATTCCGGACCGTGATCCAGAGCCCCGTATCATACTCCCTTCATGCCCAGTACAGAAGCAAGAATGAGGTCTCACCACAACAGCAGACGACCTTGGGCAAGAGGGTCAGGAAGACCCATATCACTGAAACATTCATATGAAGGAGAGGGTCCACCAGAGACCACATTTCACAAGGTCAGATGGGGCCTAGTCCCACTCCCCAGCCCAGGCTCGAAGCATCCATGGCCATGAGTTGCTGTGGGGATGTGGAGAAGGGGACAGCCCCCTCAAGAGAGTGTTGGGGCCTCTCAACGGGGTCGGTTAGGACCAGCCCACCCTGAAACACCTTGCAACATAGTATGTGCAACTGGGCCATGGAACAGTAACCATGGTCATTATTACTCAGCCCAACCACTTCATAAATGGACAAGCAGAAACATACTTGCCCTGGGGACCTGAATAGGTGCAAGGCCCATGGTTTTGTGCCCCAGCCCCAGCCCCAGGCATGAAGGCCAGGCCATGGGTCATGCGCAAAAAGGCCCATAGTTAGCACCAGCACAGACATGGGTGGAGCAGGGTAGACTGGGGCAGGATGCCAGAGCAAGCCCTAGGGCCTGAATTCGACTGCCTAGGAAACCACTAGGGACTGAAGGAATAGCACCCTGGACTGCTCTGCAAGCAGCCAAGTAGTAAGACAAGAGACAGCACCCTGGCCTATGCTCCTGAGAGTGTTTGACACTGTTGGTAAGCACCAGGAAAAATATCTGGAGGATGGAAGGTCGGCCAAAGGGTAACGTGCTGAAAGGTGGCGTGCTTCATGAGGCCGAACTATGAGGACAGTCCCCGTGGGGGTGGGGTGAGAACTCGATAAGCCAAAAAGCATCCTTCAGGGAGCAAAGCCCCTATGCATGGGTTCCTGGGGCTGCTGCAGACCATGTAGAGTGACCCTTTTTGGAGCATGGAACAAAGGGAGAGGGGTTAACAGCCCACCAAGACCCTCTAGGCCCCCAAGACCCCTGAGGGCTTGAGGGTGGCAGAAAGGAAGGAGAAAGGAAAGAACCCCTTTGAAAATGCCTGATGTATCACTAGGGCAAAGGACCTCTGGTGCAGCTGGTGCGTGTCCCCTCTGGTAGCCCTGGTAAGAGGTAAGGGGAACAGGGGGGACAGGACCCGGAGAAAGCCCCAGAAGAGTGAGAACCACAGAAGTGCCAAAGTGTGGCCTGGCAGGTAGATGGGCAGAACGTAGGCATTGGCTGTGTATCCCCTACCCCACCTGAGAGAGAAGGGGACCCCCAAGTGTCACCCCTAGCTCAGGGCCGGAGGACGGGGGTTGGGAGATAGCAACCAGATATAGTATGATGAAGTGAAACTCTGCTCACCAAGTTTCAGTAGCCAACACCATTTGCCCGAAACACACTTGCCCAATATGTGAAATTCATCTGTGGCAGAGGTAATTTTGTGTTTCGGGTGGTTTTGCCCCCCGCACCCCCTTACATAATATAATCAACCCCTCTGTGGGCAAATAGGGTGGGCACTCCAGACGGGGTGGAAAGAATGAGAAGAGACCTGAGTAAATTGTAGGAGTGCTCAGGAGTGTGGCAGCTTAATGCACTAGGAATCCTGGAGAGGAATAAAATATGGGGGGGAGAGATGCTAACAACAACAAAACTGGAAAGAGACCTGGGGTAATCATAACGGATGACCTGAAAGTAGCCAAGCAATGTGAGAAGGCAGTGGAGAGGGCTGGAGGGATGCTGGGATGCATTGGGAGAGGCATCACAAGTAGAAAACTACATTAAAATTTAATTGAATTGAACTGAATTGAAAACAGGAGGTGGTGATGCCACTGTACAGACAATTCGTAAGGTCACATCTGGAATACTGTGTTCAGTTCTGCAGACAAAATCTTCAGAAGAACATAGACAGAGTGGAAGCAGTACAGAGAAGGGCTACAATAATGGTGAAAGGAATGCACCAGAAAACATATGAAGAAAGACTGAAAGACCTTAATATGTATACCCTTGAGGAAAGGAGGGAGAGGGGAGATATGATAGAAACATTCAAGTACCTCAAGGGGATACACAGGGTTCAGGAGCGAAGCATCTTTTAGAAAAAGAGAAGAGCAAGAATAAGGAGGCACAGTATGAGGCTGGAGTGTGGGATACTCAGGGGTAACATGAAGAAGTATTTTTCACAGAATGGGTGGTGGATGCATGGAACAGCCTCCCTGCAGAGGTTGTAGGGGCAAAAAAACAATAGGTTAATTCAAGAATGCGTGGGATAGACAGAAGGCAACCATAGTGGTAGGAAAGAGAAGGTAAGCTGCAGATCGTTTAGGATATGGTTGGGAACTTCCTCCAACTGATGATTTTGTTAGGCTTCACACAGGTACTTACTACTGCAACCCATATTCAGGTTCATTCCTTGGACCTGCTGTTCCTCATGGGGATGGGGGTCACCGATCTGGTGGTGGAACTGGTCGGATGGTCCAACCATCACTCTATAAGGTTCAGCTTCGTGGCTCCCTCTGTGAGATCTGCCTCTGTGGAGATGGTCCAGTACCGCCCTTTAAAGGGTGTTACCCCTGAGGGTCTGATGGCAGTGCTGGACCTATCCAGTAGACCATTGGAATGCTTGGATCCAGGGGAGCTGGTACTGCACTATAATAGTGTGGTGGTTAGGGCCCTGGATTCTGTAGCTCCTGTCCAGGTTCACCCGCTCCCTCTTCGCTCTCGATCCCCTTGGTTTGACGGGATTCTGAGGGAGTTAAGGAGAGTAGGGTGAAGGTTGGAACGTTGTTGGTGGAAATTTGGCCTGTAGGAGGACAGACTTAGGTTGATAGCCCATTATTTGGACTATCAATCAGCAATCTCCCATAAGAAGGCAAAGTTCCTGTCCAGAGAGATTGCTGCAGCAAGGAATCGACTGGCTCAGCTCTTTCGGACTGTGGACAGGCTGTGCAATCCAACCTGTCTTCAGGGCCGGAGAGCCTTTTCACAATTGCAGTGTGTAGAGTTTGCTCAATTCTTTGCAGATAAGGTGTCCTCTATCAGGTCGGAGATCCACTTGACTAGTTCAAATGAGCATGGCGGTGGTCGGTGTGAGGACACAGGCACCCAGTCTACATGGACGAACTTCGACCAGCTAGCGATCATGGACATCGTGAAGATGGTTCGGGGCATGCGACCGACTTGCTGTAGTTTGGATCCTGGTCCAACACACCTCCTAGTGGGCTGTGTGGATGTTATTGGCCTGATCCTCGCTGAGATAGTCTGGTGTTCGTTGGATAAGGGTGTGTTTCCAGCCCCCCTGAAGGAGGCAGTGGTAACACCCCTTTTAAAGAAATCTTCCCTCAACCTAGACTGTCTTGCAAACTACAGACCTGTCTCTAACCTGCCCTTTTTGGGCAAGGTTATTGAGAAGGTATTCGCATCGCAACTTGAGAACTTTCTTACCACCCACAAGGTCTATGATCCTCTCCAGTCCCAGTCTGGTTTCAGGAAGAGGCATAGTACTGAGACAGCTCTAGTTCGGGTACTTAATGATCTCCTGATAGCGAGGGATTGGAGGAGCCATTCGATCTTGGTTCTCCTTGATCTCTCTGCAGCATTTGTCACCGTGGATCACGGGGTGCTGCTGGAATGCCTGCGGCTACTCTGTGGACTGTCAGGGACAGTCTTCAGTTGGTTCCATTCTTTTCTCACAGACAGGACGCAGAGGGTGGCATTGGGGATTTGTTCCTCAGCTCCCGTCTACCTGCCTGTGGGATGCCACAGGGTTCCATGCTGTATCCCTTGCTGTTCACTGTGTATATGCTTCCATTAGGAGACATTATAAGGTGGTACAGACTGACTTTTAATTGCTATGCTGATGATACTCAGCTGTACCTGTCCTTTGTATCCGAACAGAACAACGCAGTCTCTGTCTTTAACAACTGCCTTGCCGAAATTTAGGATTGGATGAGTGCTAGCTGGTTGCAATTGAATCTGGATAAGACTGAGGTGCTGGTGCTGGACCCTAGTTGTTGGGTAGAGAGGTTGACTCCTGATCAGCCATCTGGTATTGTGCTAGGGGGGCAGTCAGTTGAGACCACCTGAACAGGTGCGGAATCTGAGCGTTGTGCTTGACGGCAAGCTGAAGCTAAAAGACAAGGTGTCGGTAGTCATTAAGTCCTCATTTTATCATCTGAGGAACATCGCCCAGATAAAACACCTTGTTCTGCCTGAGGACCTTCCTATGCTGGTCCATGCCTTTGTGTCTTCCCGCCTTGACTAATGCAATGCTCTATACCTAGGGCTACCGGGGGTGAATCTCCATCACCTGCAGCTGGTGCAGAACACTGCAGCCAGGTTACTGACTGGCCTGTCTAGAACTAGCCATGTCACCCCTGTGGTCCGTGAACTGCACTGGCTGTCTGTGTGATTGAGGATCACCTTCAAGGTCGCGTTGCTGACCTATAAGGCCTTACATGGACAGGGACCAGGTTACTTGCAAGACCTCCTTCGACCCTATTGCCCCCTCCACCCACTCTGCTCTGGCAATGAGGGATTGCTAGAGGTTCCCAGGGTCCGTCTTCAGACTTCGGGTGCTAGGGCGTTTTCATTTGCAGCCCCGACCCTGTGGAATTCTCTACCTCGTTGGATTAGAAAGTGCCTGTCCACTGAGACTTTTAAGTCTTCCCTGAAGACATATTTATTTAGTCTAGCCTTCGGGGATAATATTTAATTTATGAGACTGCTTCCTATTTTATATATTTAAATACGTTTTATTTAATGGATTATTTATATGTATTTTTTGTATTCACGCTTTGATATTGGAAAAGCGCGTTATAAATAAAGTTTGATTTGATTGATTTGATTATGTAGGTAGGAAAATGGGCAGACTAGGTGTGCCAGCCAGTCCTTATCTGCCATCAAATTCTACGTTTCTATGTTTCTAAGTGTGTTTCGGGCAAACGGTGTTGGGCTAATGAAACCGGGAACAGAGTTTCGGTTTATTGCAGTATTCCCTAGCAACCCACCCCCTAAGAAACAGATGCACACGGCAAGTGGCAGACAGATCAGAGAGTCGCAGAAGAGGTACCCAGTGTGCCCACTAGGGGAAGGAAATTCCAAGAAAAGGGGGGTAGCAGCTACTGGAGCCCACTGGGGTAACCTCCGAAAGGGACAGAGGCCCAGCAGCCACAGGTGAGGGAGAGCAGCAGAAACTCGATGTGTCCAGAACTACCTCAGTTTTGTTCCCGAAAGGGAGCTCTCCAGAGTCTTCTGGCACCACAGTCTGGAAGGAAAGGGTGCAGGAAGCACAGTCCAGTGTCTGGGTACGAAAGATGGACGACTGGGGAAGATACACCTGGGCACCATGGACCTGAGGGAGTGCTTCTCATAAGGGAACAGTGCTGTGGTCCAGGTGGTGTCAGAACCTAGCCAGGAGAAGCTGTGCCTTGGCTAGGGACTTAGGCTGTTGGGTATAGGAAGGGGCGCTAGAGACCAGCCCCAAGGCATGACCAACTGGGTGCTCCGTTAGGGCAAGGGCGCTGTGGGCCATCGGCATAAGGACTGACAACAAGCACTAGACACCAACTGACGGGGAAGACCCATTGCGGAAATGAGTCCCACCACTGCAGGGTGATGGGAGAGAAACAATGAGGGTGGGTTCAAAAACGCCACCTTTGGAGGGCCAGTTAGGAGGAGCTTGAAGCCAGAGAACTCCCTGTGGCCAGACCACCACCTGCAAGGACAGTGGGGGTAAAAACATCCCTGTTTGCAATAGCGCCAACCCCAGTGGGGCAACTGTGATCTGCCCCTCACCTCCTACCTTAACTGGATGGTAGATGGGGGGTGTCCTCTGAACAGGCACCTGGAAAGAGGAACACCCTGTAAGAAGGAGCACAGAAGAGGAGCTCCCAAAAAGGAAAGTTCAAAGCCCCCCTCAGAAGCAAAGAAGCATCCCGTGGCCCAAATCCCTAGCTCTGGAGATCACGGGAAGGAAAGCTGCAAAAGCAAGGACCGTAGTGGGCTGCCAGCCATTGCCCCTCCCAAGAAAACTTCTGGAGGAGGATCGGGCAAATTCCCGCCTGCTGAAAATTCTGAGGAGGTCCAGCCGAGAACTAAAGTCCGGGCACCAAGCCAAAAATTACTGTATGCCCACTAGAAGGAAAGCCCACTAAAACCGACCTCCAGTGCACAACCATGGGCTACAGTGAAAATAACGCCCCCTCCAGTGAGAACAGAAAAACAATAAATGGAGGAGGCAACCAAAGCTGAAAAATCGATTAAAATACTGAAACGTTGAAATAAAACACAGAAGTACAGATTGTGTGTGAAGCTTCTGCAGGGTCCAACGAGCAGTGGTTGATAATGGGAAAAGAACTGAGGAGGAAGGACGCTGCCCACGCTTATATCAGGTAGATTACATCAGACATAATCATGGGTGGCCCCAGATGAACTGCAGTAGAAAAGTTTCTGTGTGTTCATAGTGTCTGGTGGCATAAATTCCATAAATGTAATCTGATGAAAGAGTTATCCCCGAAGAAGATCTGTGAGACCACACACAGAACAAATATCTATACTGGGAGATGTGATCAGGAAGTATGTATTTTTATTAAACTGTACCAGTGTCATACAGCTTTTTTTTTTTAATTTAACATACTTTGTTTGCAATTTTACTCAGGTACATACATCATACAAACAGTGTAAAAAATGTTACAAAATACAGTGCAGATAGTTACACATTCCCAACTATATACATTTCTTCAAAACAGAGCAAGGTAGCTTGTCTTAAGGGTTGTTGCAGACACAGAGACTCTCAGCCAGCCAGGGTTTCAATTATGCTGTCATTCTGACAGTATACATGCATTTTGATTACTTTACAATTATCATACTTTTTATTCAGAATTGTCGTAGAACGTGCAGGGTAAACAATTTTCCCCACCTTTTTTCAAAAGTTGGCAACCTGCTGTTTAAGCTTGAGATCACATTTTCTACCCATAGGTTTGTAAGCAGTTCTTGCTGCCATTCTTGATAGATCAACTTACCTGAGTCAAGCCAGTGGTGAAGAACCAGTTTCTTGACTGTGGCAGTAATGATGGTTACATAACATTGTCTCTGTTATCTAGATATAGTTTGATAATTACCTAAGATGCAGATATTGGGAGAGAATACACCCTCCAGACCCAAGAGGGGTCCAAGCAGCCCCTAAATACTCTGCCAGAGACCCTGCACTAATTCATACTACCAGAAAATATGCAGGAGGGAGCCTCTCACCTTGTGACATCTAGAGCATAGATCAGAGTGAAGTTTGACCCTCTTTTGTAGCTTACTAGGCATGTAGTATAGACAGTAATGGCCAAAAAGAGCAAAATTCCCTCTAGTCTGCCCAGAGTCCTTTTGAACACCCCCTCCCCAAGGTCGCACCTGGAAATGAACTTTGACTCTGTGCATCTTCACAGTCATCAGTTTTCAAACATATCAATATATAAATAAAATGACATGAGATGCTACCAATTCTGGCTAGTTTCTTGGGGGTGTAATATAAGTTGTAAAGTACTTTGTTCTGTAGCACCCTAGAATCTGAAATCGATGTTGCTTTCCTGGTGAATGCTCATACTTTCTCCCATGGTTCAGATTGTAAACTTTTATTCTTACCGGTTTCTTGGGACCTCCACACCCTTGTACTTTAGAGGCTTTACCTGCTAACGTTACTATTAGAGATTCATACCATGATGCTCTTAAGTTCAGAACTCTTCCCCCTTTCCCATATATACTCACCTGCTTCACCTTTTCAGGATTTGTTCATTTCCCGTTGTAATGGGAACTAATGCATTTATGTTTCTTATGTAAAAAGGGATTTCTTTAGCTGTTACCCTGAATTCTGCCCTGATTTCATTGAAACCCTACTAAAACCCATGGCCTGCCGACCTAGGATTTTTGGGAGTCTTATTGTCTGTCTTAATAATCTTATTCCAAATAGATATTGGATATAGTGACTCACCCACCTGTAGTTATTGTTTTTATTATATATCATAACAGCTAGAACCCTATTCCAAGCAGGCTGGGCCCAGAGTTTCTCAGTAACCTCCTAACCCCTTATATCCTGCCAGGCAGGTGAGTTCCATGGAGTAGGGGTTTCTGTGGGTACCACCCTACCATTTAAAGTCAGCTGATGACTGCTTTTGTGGTGACATACCCTGCCATTTGGAACTCGCTTCCAGCTGAAACTCATTACTGTTGTCGGGATACCATTTTCAAAATCAGTTAGAGGGTGTTTTTCTTAACTCAGTCTTTTCTTCCTGTGTAATGCTGATCAAGTTATGACAGGTTTATTGGTCATTTTTATTTGGCTTTCCTAATGATCTAACCCCAACCTCATTTGTTTTGCTTTGTGGTCTCTGGTTTCTATTTTTCATCTGCTTTTGCAATATGTAAACAGCTCAGCGTTCTAAGGGCGCTCTATAAAATAAAAATGACTACTACTGGTACTACATAGAAACATAGAAACATAGACTTTGACGGCAGATAAGGACCGCTAGGCCCATCTAGTCTGCCCATTTCCCTACCTACAGGATAGGCCGCAGATCCTAGTTAACCAACAGCCTATATCTTCCTGCCCCCCACAAGAATTGCCTTATGTCTGTCCCATGCATTCTTGAATTCTCCCACAGTTTTAGACCCCACAACTTCCTCAGGAAGGCTGTTCCATGCATCCACTACCTTCTCTGTGAAATAATACTTCCTCACATTGCCCCTGAACTGCCCTCCTTCTATCTCTAAATTGTGTCCCCTTGTTCTTGCAAGTCTCTTTTTCTGAAAGATGCTACCTCTTGGACTTTGTTGATTCCTTGAGGTACTTGAAAGTTTCTATCCATGTCCCCCCTCTCCTTCTTTCCTCAAGGGTATACATATTAAGCTCCTTTAGTCTCTCCTCATACGGCTTCTCTTGCAGACCCTGCACCATTTTAGTTGCCCTCCTCTGGACTGCCTCTATCCTGTCTATGTCCTTGCAGAGATGGGGTCTCCAGAACTGGACACAGTATTCCAGATGGGGTCTCACCAACTGTCTGTACAGAGGGATAACAACTTCCTGTTTTCTGCTGCTGATGCCTCTCCCTATACATCCCAGTATACCCCCGGCCCTCCCTACTGCCTTCTCACATTGCTTGCTAACCTTAAGGTCATCTGATATGATTACCCCCACCTCCTACCTTAACTGGATGGTAGATGGGGGGTGTCCTCTGAACAGGCACCTGGAAAGAGGAACTACAAGTGAGCACAAGGAATTTAAAGCAGCAGTATTTGTTCATCAGGAAAATATTTCATTATGCAGTTTTTATGTAATAATAAAGGTTATTAAGGAATTTGAACTGCCTGAGCCTCAGTCTGTCATTTTTTGTATATATGTATAGATCTTGCCATATTTGTCCCATTTGATTTGTGGATCTGGGAAACCCATTTCCCACACAGGACATGGACCGTCACTGGCCAGTGGGGATTTGTCTAGAATTAAATGATAAAAGTAACATGATGACGTGGGGCTGCGTGGCAGCATGGGCCAGCTGACTCAGTCTGTGGTAGGAGTTTGTAGTCCACGGATGCTGGCCCATATGCTGTATCAGAGCATGTGTCAGTTGCATGTATTTGAAGGCTGACCTATTGTCCACTCTGTACTGGACCTTAAAAGAGTTAAAGGGTAGTAGGTTACCACTTAGTAGAACTGAATTAACTGATAGGATGTTTAGCCCTTGCCAGAATGTGTCTCTGATGAGTAAACCACCTATCTTAAAGTTGACATTGTCGAATATGAATTGTGAGATATTTTTGATGGGTGAGATTTTTAATAGTTTACATTGCTGGTGGTGTGGTCTAAGAGATCTGCAGTCACAGCTGACTTAATAGCTTTGGGCAGTTTTCTGATGGTGGAGTATAGTAGAGATTCTGGGGAGACCCCTGCTTGCTGGCATAGCTCCTTTTCAGTTGTCAGCCTCTGGGGGTATAACCTTGTGCTTCAGCTTGGGCTGTTATGTTGACCCATTTTTAAGTATTTGCCCACTTCAGCCAGTAGGTAGTATATTTTGAATTTTAGGAGGTTGAGTCCACGCCGGATTTATGGCCTACTCAGAAATATAGAATTTGATGGCAGATGAGGACCACTTGGCCCACCTAGTCTGCCCATATCCCTACCTGATGGATAAGATGCAGATTCTAGTTAATCAACAGCTTACTTCCTCCTACCCCCCCCCACTAGAATTGCCTTATGCCTGTCCCATGCATTCTTGAATTCCCTCACTGTTCCTGACTCCACAATCTCCTCAGGAAGACTGTTCCATGCATCCACAACCCGCTCTGTGAAAAAATACTTTCTAACATTACCTCTGAGCCATCCCCCCATTATCTTCAAATTGTGCTCCCTTGTTCTTGCACATCTCTTCTTCTGAAAGATGCTACCCTCTTGTACTTTAAGTCCCTTGAGATACTTAAAAGTTTCTATCATGTCTCCTCTCTCCCTCCTTTCCTCAAGGGTATACATATTAATCTGCTTTAGTCTCTCCTCGTATGTCTTCTGGTGCAGACCCTGCCATTTTGGTTGCCCTCCTCTGAACAGCCTCCACTCTGTCTATGTCTTTGCGGAGATGGGGTCTCCAGAATAGCACGCAGTACTCCAGATGGGGTCTCACCAACTGTCTGTACAGAGGGATAACAACTTCCTGTTTTCTACTGTTGCTGCCTCTCCCTATGCATCCCAGTATCCCCCCAGCCCTCCTTACTGTCTTCTCACATTGCTTGCCCACCTTTAGGTCATCTGATATAATTACTCCTGGTAAGTTTTTTATAGGAATGTCTGACACCGTTACTGGTCCATATAAATTGGGATATGATGGAGTGAACGTTGGTAAACCAGGCCATTGGAGTGCATAAAGTCAGCATATTCAGGGTATACAGCAGCCTGGGTAGGACATTCATTTTAATAACGTTTATCTATCACCAGAGGATCAGGGTGCTGCCCCTTGCTAGGTCCTGTTGGATACATGTGACCAGATTGTCTAGGTTGTCCATTTTCATGGCATCTTTACATTTACCAATCTCAATGCCTAGCTATGTCAGCTTCTTGGGGGAACACTTAAGGCCCAACAGGGTTATGTCATGTTTTAGCACTCCGGCATTGAAGGGCATAACCATAGTCTTGGTTACATTCAGTTTATAATCGAAGAGTGCCTTGAATCTAGCCCTGGTCTCAAAGGCGGCAGGCAAGGATGGGCAATGTGCAGGAGTATGTCATTGGCACAGATGGATAGTTTGTGTATGTTGTGATCTAGTCGGATACCCTGCACCTCTTACTGTGATTTAAGTTTCTTAGCAAGAGGTTCCAAATATAAGTTAAAAAAGAGCAGTGAGAGAGGACATCCCTGTCTGGTGCCTCCGCCAAGCTGTACAAATTCTGATAAGACCCACTTGCAGTACACTGTCACCCATGGCTTAGCATATAGGACCCTGATTTTATTTATTTATTTATTTAGCTTTTGTTGACCGGGTAAGTGCACTAGACAAATCCTGCCTATTTTCAGGCACGACCCGGGGGAAGGGGATACAGATGAATGACAACTGACCTTGAACCAGATTATGCTGTTGGTGGTATATTTAGTGAATGAGGGAAATTTGGCCAGGACACCGGGGAAATTCCCCTACTCTTTTCGATAAGTGCCATGGGATCTTTAACATCCACCTGAACTACCACCAATCCAGACAGATGGGACCTCGGTTTAACGTCTCATCCGAAAGACGGCACCTCAGAAGTGCAGCACCCCTCCCATGCTGCACTGCAGTGTCAGTACTGGGATATTAACCCAAGTGCCAGATGTGGGAACTGAACCCACAGCCCTCTGATCTCCCGGCCTCAGAGGCGAGTGTGCTACCTACTGAGCCACTGACACTAAATGTATGAAGGCCACAGGGAAGCCCAATCTCTTGATCTCCAAAAGGTATGAGCATTAAGCAGGAGCCATTGGGCTGGCAGTATAGCCTAGAGGTTAGAGGAACGAGGTGTGACTGAGCTTGATACATCCAGCAGACCAGACCTGAGTTTGATTCTCACAACCTCCACTTGCATACTGTGCGACTCTGAGCAAGTCACTTAACCGCCCAGTGCTCCCAGGTCGCCCCTGAAAATAGGCACTTGTGCCTAGTGGGCCTTACCCAGTTACCAAAGACTAAAATAAAATAAAATAAATAAAAAATAAAATTAAAATCCTGTCGAAAGCTTTCTCTGCATCTAGGGAGACAAGAACCGTTGGGTTGTCTTGCTCCCTAGACGCAGAGAAAATGTGTGCCAATTTCCTCAAGTGGTCACAGGACACTCTGTGTGGCATAAGCCCGACTTTCTCAGGTCCAATTAAGTAACTCCATAGTTTTTTTACTCACTCTGCTAGAACCTTGGCCATAACACTGATATGGTTAATCCGGGAGATGGGACGGTAACTAATGGTGAGTTCTGGGTCCTTGCATGTTTTGAGGAGTAACGTAATTAACGCTTCTGTGAGGGTTTGGTCCTCACTTTTTGTTTATTTATTTTATTTAATGATATCTTCGAGAACACCTGTGAGTGGATGCCCATTTGTAGGTTCCGTGTCAGTTACAAGAAGAAAGTGAACAGGTGCATAGCATTACATACAAGGCGTTACATTACAAGCAAGTACAAAATTGCATTGGTACAAAACAATACATTACAAGCTAGGCAGACAATAAATTGGTGTGGATTACAAGATTGGGATAGCATTTAGCTTAAGGTATAACATTTAGACATTGCTTCGGCATTGGTGAGAAGGTGCCTGCATCAGAGAGCTAAGCCTACTTGTGGGTGGAGAAACAGAGTGGCGAACAGGCACAGCTGTGGCATAGTGAAGACTATGCCTGCATACAGGGTTAAGAACAGATTTAAGGAAGGTTGGTGAGAGTGGGGCTAGGAGAGCAGCAGATGGGGGGGGGCATGAAGGTGAGGGACAGAGAGAGGAATGGTGCCCAGTGGGGAGGGAAGGGGGGTAGACAGGGAGATGGGACAATGAAGTGCAGTAGAGGTAGGTGCCTGTAGGATTAGGTGGAACACTAAGTGCTACTGCTTTATTGTGGTCCAGATGTAGGAGAGTTGTTTTGGTCATCATGAATGGCCAACGGAGTCTCAATTTTCATCTGTGGCAAGGTGCTGCCTGAGCTTTCACTTGAAAGCACCAGTGGTTGTGGTATTAGATATGTCTGAAGGAAGGGCGTTGGTCCAGTGTGGTGCACGGTAGTAGAATGCACGTTGACCCAGTGTAGTGCAGCATCTAGGTTCATTGAAAATTTGGCTGTGGGTGTTTCTGGTCAGCCTGGCACTTACATGGCATGTGAGCAGATTCTGGACTCCTGGTGGCATCAGATTTAGTGCAGTTTTTTTGGACCAGTAAACAGGTATGGTACTTAGCTCTGCTCTTTAGCTAGAGCCACCCTGCCTGTGAATAGAGCTCACAGGTGCGAGTAAGCCTTGCAGCACTTGTGAGGAGTTGGCAGGCCTTATTAAGGGCCAGAGAGATGCGATGGAGGGCTGAGTCTGGTGCAGAACTATAAACTGCTAGGCCATAGTCAACAAGGGTAACAATAGAGCTGCTGATGGCCATGTTAAGTGCTTTATATATAAGGCTGTGCCTGTGGTGGTGGAGTATCCCGATTCTGGAACTGATGGCCTTGGCTATGTTGTCTATATGCTGCACATAGGGCAGGGTGGAGTCCAGGGTGATACCCAGGTACTTAAAATACTGCACGAGGTCCAGCGCATCACCACTGTTATTCAGGATGGATAATGGAAAGGTCTTGTGTTTACTGTGGGTACTGGAGTAGATCATAGTCTTGGTTTTCTTGTAGTTAATGATTAGTCTGTGCTCCTTAAACCATGTTTTGGCAGCAGTAAATCCTAGTTGGTCATTTTGAAGTAGTTTGGGATTGGGGTTGCAAGTGAAAATGACAGCATCATCAGCATACAATAGCATGTGACTGGTGCAAGAGCCTGGAAGTTTATTTAAGAAGATACTGAAGAGAAGGGGTCCCAGTATTGATCCCAGGGGGACCCCTGAGTGAAAAAGTTTGCTATCCAAGACAATGTCCCCAATCTTGACCCACTGTGAGTGATTGCTGAGATAGCTTTTAAATCATAGAACTGTATCAGAAGAGAGACCAGTGTTGGCTAGCTGTTCAAGGAGGAGTGTGTGGTGAACCATATCGAAAGCTTTCGATAGGTTGATGAAGGTAGCCCCCACTAGCTGCCCTTGATCCAGGGCTTGGTGGATATAACCAGTGAATTCCAACAGGGCTGTGATAGTGCTGTATCCCGCTCGGAACCCACGTTGTTCTGGGCATAGGAGTTGATGCATGTTTAGCTATTCCACAAGCTGATCTGCCATTATCCGTTCAAGTGCCTTGGAGAGTGGTGGGAGTATGGAGATCGGTCTGTAGTTGTTCTGTAGTGCCCAGTCTCCACTTTTGTGTACTGGTGTTACAGAAGCCAACTTCCAGAGCTGGGGGAACTGAGAGTGGTGGAGGGATAGATTGATGATGGTGGTCAGGGGGCTTAGTAGTTCTGCAAGTGGCATAGTGACGAACTTAAGGTCCAGGGTGTCTCCACTGTGTCTCGACTTGCCCAGCACCTTCTCAAGGTACTTTCTAGCCTCAGTCATGCTGACTTCTTTAAAGCAAAAAAGTGGACGGTTCCCCATAGGGGATTGATCACCCACTGGGTGCTTCTGGACTGAAGGGTCAAAGTTGTCTGCTGGGAGCACTCCACTTAGGTCTGTGAAGGCAGTATTTAGGGCATTTGCTATTTGGAGTGGATCCACTGTTGGTACATCGTTGACCAGGAGCATGGAGGGGGCTGTTCTTGGATCCTTGTCAGTAATATCGCTGAGGTTGGCCCAGAAGGATTTGCTGCAGTTCCAGGAGTTGGAGAGAGCTTCCTTATAGTAGGAGCATTTTGCTAGGTGGATAGCTTTTGTGCACTTGGTTCTAGCTTTTTTATATAGTTGGATATTGGCAGCTGTTCCATGTGCACGTGCCTTTATCCAGATTTGGTCCCGAGCATTGAGTTGTAGCAGGAGTTCTGGCATTATCCAGGGGTTGCAGGGAGCTTTAGATTTTCTTGTTTTCAGGGGGGCATGTTTATCGCAAGTGGCATTAAATTTTGTGATAAAGCATCCGAGTGCAATGTCTACGTCATTTGTTTCATGTAGGTCAGACCAGTCTTGGCCTTGAAGGTCTGCCTTGAGTTGTGGTAGGTGCCCTTTGAGGAGTACACAGCTGGTTATGGTTCTGGGTGGGGGCTTGCTGAAGTTGTTTTGCCAGGTGCAGGTAACAGGTGAATGATCACTCAGTGAGTCAGGGAGAACAGTGATGTTGGTGATGTGGACTGGGTGGTTTGAGAGGATCTAGTCCAGCAGTGTACTAATACCAGTTTTGTAGTCGACCCTAGTTGGGGTTGCCACCATCCAAGGATGCCGGAAGATGGTAAAAGCTGAGGGGGCTGAGAATCAAAAGGGCACTTATGAGGGTACAAAGGGCACTTTTCTATACTAGTTTTTACCATACAGAAATAAAAAGTGGAGGGGCTACCGCCCCTTTCGCCCCTCCCCCCGGTTCTGGCACCTATGCGCACCATCTGGGAAAAGTGGATAGTTGCTAGGGCATCTCTCACTGTGACAGCTGCCGGAGACAGCCAATTGATGTTGAAATCCCCAAGAAGAATGATCTCAGAGTTAAGGTGCATGGAAGTAGTAAAGTCCATGAGGTCGCTAGCACCTGAAATAGTTGTTTTAGGTGGGATGTAGACTGTGAGGATCGTAAGCGCCTTGTTGTGAGCGCCCAGTAGGATTTTGATGGGTATGATTTGCAGATTGGTGCTTCTGTTGGGGAGGGGAAGGATATGCCCCTGAAGTGTGTCCTTTACGTAGACTATGCAACCCCCTCCTTTCTTTGAGGTACTGTCCTGCCTAAAAAGGGTGTATCCAGGCAGCACGATGGCAGAGTCCAGTACCTTGGATGGTAGCCACGTTTCCACAATCGAGAGAATATCAGGGTTATGTTTAGTAATCCATACCTTTAGGTTGTCCAGTTTGGGCAGCAGACTGCAGATGTTTAAGGTGGCAAGGGTGAGTCCTGTAGAATTTTGTTGTGGGCTATTCTGAGAGCGAGGAGGGCCAGCGTTGGGGTGTATGTTGCCCAATAGCATTAGTAGCAGTAGTAGTAGACAGGTAATGTGGTTCAGAAGGAGTCTGTAGCTTCTTGAGCATTGCCTTTTCCCTGATATCAGCATTTTATTGGAGATGTAGTGAGCAAGGAATCCATGGATGTGCCAGACTAAGGAGGGATATTTAGGCCTGTGGTCCTGGGGACGATATGTGGCATGCCCATCCATAGAGTATGAGCTTGTCCAGGAGTCAGGAGAAGGTTTCCAGGACTTAACAGTTCGTTTTTTAGGCTGGTTGTGTGTGGATGCATATCCAGCAGGGCCAAGATTAGGGTGAACATTGCCTGACATATGCAGTAAAAGTAGGGTGATTCTGAGCAAGCTTCCTTTAAGTTGTTTGTGAAAAAGCTTATTGGCTGTTCAGGGCCAAGGTGCCTTCTGTGTTTCGAGCACAGTACCATGAGCTTAAGTGGAGTAATTAGGGTGGAATATGAGGCAGGGACCCCAGCGGTAAGCCACCCCTGTAGAGGCAGCAGGAGCCAGTGGCAGGACCAATGACCTTTGATTAACAGTTTAAAATGTCCTGTGATAAAGCAGGGGTCATAATGGATATTATGCTCGATAGTGGTATGGGATAGGGGAACCGACATATCACTTTGTGAAGTGCCATTGCTTAGAATAGACAGCAGTATGAAAGAGAGAGATTGGATGAGGTGGACATAACCCATTTTCATAGGAGGAAGAGCTTGTATGTAGCCCTGGTTTCGTAGGAGGCAGAGGAAGCAGGCAAATGTACACAGAGTTGTGATAATAACGGCAGGGGAACAGAGTGTGTGATGTGCCAGACAGGATAGGAGCCCCTAGTGGCAGCTGCATATAACCTGCTAATAGTGGAGTAGACACAGAAAATGTCACTACTACCAGAGATATAGCCCTCTAGTGGCTAGAAGATAATATGCTAATGGAAAAGTCAGCAGTACTATTCTCATGCACGTATGCAAAAGCATGAGTCAAGACTGGGGCCAGCTCTGGCTCAAAGCACTTATAAACAAGCATTTGTCAATGCCGAATGTTTGCTTGCTGGCATTGGCATTGGTAGTGTAGAAGTTACAGAGCTGCGTAATAGGAATGGCAGCGAAGTATTGAACTGAAGCCAACCCCACCACCACCCTGCAGAGAGTGACAGGCATTGGGGTGTGCCTTTGGGTCGTCAGGCATAACGGCCACGCCATTTCACCACACCCTACCCTGCAGACACTGACAAGTGTCACGTGTTCCTTGGGGTCTTTGGCCCTTATGCACACCCCATTCCATCAGGAAATACGGTGGGATGGGTGCGGTATAGGAGAATGGGGTGAAGTTTGGGCCCGAAGAGTCCGAGGCACACCTTGATGCCTCTCACTGGCTGCAGGGTGTGGGTGGGGGTGGAATGGTATGAGCATTACAGGCAAGAATCGGAAGTCACACCCCTGATGCCTGTCATTCTCTACAGGGTGGGGCATTATGGTCGGAAACCCTAATGCCTCAGGCATTCATTGGTATTTTCACCCAAATTTTCAACATGGTTTTTGTGACCCCACCTCATGAACAGTGGCAATATCAGTTTGTTAGCGAAAACTGCTTTTGCACAGTGACTACGGCATTTGGCACCACGGTGCAAAAACACATTCGAACAGGATGTGAAAATGACAGCGGTGCATTCGCGGGGAGGTGTAAAAATAGCAATGTTGAAAATCTGCTATGAAATCTTAAAAACTGGTGAAGTCACGGCGTGCGTGAAACTGTAGCAACGCACACCCGTAATGTAACTAGTTTGGGGATTTTTTACAGCAGATTGTTAACACAGGCATTTTGGGACCTCCAATCATGAACAGTGTCAGTGTGATTTTCTTTATCTGTCCCGAACAATGATTTCCCACAGCGACCACGCATTTCTGCGCTGAAAGTGTGAAAACACATTTCGGCCATGTTGTGGAAAATGACAGCAGTACTTTTCCTAAGGAGGTGTGGAAAAATGCCACTGGTGAAACTCTGGACTGAAAATATTACAAATTCATGAACTTACGAGGGTGCGTGGAAACTGCGCAGTGCTCACTCGTAACACAGTCATTTTATGGAGTTTTGTCACCAAATTTTCAACATAGCCATTTTAAGACCTCTGCTCATGACCAGTGTCACTGTGATTTTCTTAATCTGTCCCAAACATTGTTTTCGCACACTGACTGTACCATTGTGCGCTACATGTGCAGAAACACATTTTGGCGAGATGTGAAAAATGGTAGCTGTACTGCTCATAAGGAAGTGCGGTAAAATGGCACTGTTGAAAATCTGGTGTGCAAATATTACAAATTCGCAAACTTGCCAGCGTGCGTAGGAACTGCGCAACGTGCGCTCCTAAAACAGTCATTTTTGGAATTTTTCACCAAATTTTCAACATAGCCATTTTAACACCTCTGCTCATGACCAGTGTCACTGTGATTTTCTTAATGTGTCCCATACATTGATTTTGCACACCGACTGCGCCATTGTGCGCTACATGGGCGGAAACACGTTGTGGGCGATGTGAAAAATGACAGCTGTACTGCTCATAAGGAGGTGTGGTAAAATGGCAATGTTGAAAATCTGGGTGAAAAAATATTGAAAAATTCGCGAACTTACTGACGTGCACAGGAACTGCGCAATGCACGCCGTGAAACAGTCATTTTTAAGAATTCACCACCCTCAACATAGCCATTTTAAGACCTCTACCATGAACAGTGTCACTGTGATTTTCTTAATGTGTCCCGACATTGATTTTCAAGACACCGATCGCTACCATTCTACGCCACATGGGCGGAAACACGCTTTGGTGAGATATGAAAATGACAGCTATACTGCTCATAAGGAGGTGTGGTAAAATGTCAATGTTGAAAATCTGAGTAAAAATATTGAAAATGGCGAACTTATGAGCGCATAGGAACTGCATAAGCAAGTCAGAAACAGTCATTTTTAGGAATTGTTTCACAAATTTTCAACATAGACTTTTTGAGAGCCCACCTTATGAACACTGGCAGTGTTGTTTCATTAATGGGTCCCAAAAGGTGATTTCGCGCAGTGACTGCGAAATCACCCTTTGGGCCCGATAAACGCCATGACAGTGCAAGAACTCATGAGGAGGGATCTCAAAAAACCCATGTTGAAAATTTGGGCCCAAAATTCCCAAAAATGCCTGAGATACATAGATACATAGATACCTAGACAGTGTCGGCAGATAAGGGCCTATGGCCCACCCAGTCTGCCCATTTGAGCTTGTAAGTTCAGTTTGTTTTCCTAGAAGTCTGTTGCCCTTACCCCTGACCTCCAGAATTCCTTTATGTCTATCCATGCATTCTTAAATCCTTGATTGTTTCAGCCCCCACCACTTCCTCTGGCAGGGTGTTCTACTTGTCCACCACCCGTTCTGTGAAGAAATTCTTTCTCATGTTTCCTCTGAATCGTCCTCCCTCCAACTTCATCCCATGCCCTCTAGTCCTGGAACATCTTTTTCGCTTAAAAATAGTGTTTTCCAGCACCCTGTTCCTCCCTGTAAGATACTTATATGTCTCTATCATATCCCCTCTCTCCCTCCTCTCCTCCAGGGAGTACATGTTCAGTTCCTTTAACCTGTCTTCATAGGACTTGTGATGCAATCCATGCACCATCTTTGTTGCCCTCCTCTGAACCTTCTCTACCCTGTCTATGTCCTTACGTAGGTATGGTCTCCAGAACTGTACACTGTACTCCAGGTGGGGCCTCACTAGTGTCTTGTATAGCGGAATTATGACCTCCCTTTTCCTGCTGGTGATGACCCTGCCTATACATCCCAGCATCCTATTTGCTTTACCTGCTGCCTTGTCACACTGTTTCCCTACCTTGAGGTCATCAGAGATGACAACCCCAAGATCCCTTTCCTGCTTGGTGCACGCTATATCCTCACCCCCCAACTGATATATTGTGCCAGGGTTTTTGTGCCCCATATGCATTATCTTGCACTTCTTTGCATTGAATTTCAACTGCCAAACCCCTGACCATTCTTCAAGTTTCTGCAGGTCGCTTCTCATTCTGTCTACACCCTCTGGTGTGTCTACTCTGTTACAGAGCTTTGTGTCATCAGCGAACAGTGAAATTCTGCCTTCTAGGTCCATGCAATGTCACTGATGAAGATGTTGAATAGGACCGGTCCCAGCACTGATCCCTGTGGTACCCCACTGGTCACTCTTCCCTCTGTGGAGTGACAGCCATTTACCACCACCCTCTGTGTCCTGCCACCCAGCCAGTTACCTACCCACCACACTACTGTCCTGCCCACACCCATATTCCCCAGTTTGTGTAATAGTCTTCTATGTGGCACAGTGTCAAAGGCCTTGCTGAAGTCCAGATAGGCCATGTCCACTGCCCTCCCGATCCACCTCCTAGTCACCCAGTCAAAAATTCAACGAGATTGGTCTGACATGACCTCCTCTGGTGAAACCATGCTGCCTTGGGTCCTGTAGTCCATTGACAACCAGATGTTCCACCAATCTCTCCTTCAGTAGTGCTTCCATGATCTTCCCACTACCGAGGTGAGGCTGACTGGTCTGTAGTTCCCTGCTTCCTCTTTGTTCCCACTTTTGTATAAGGGGACTACATCTGCTGTCCTCCAGTCTTTGGGTACCTCCCCTGTTTCCAGTGATCGGCTAAACAGGATAGCCAGAGGTTCAGCCACCACCTCTCTTAGTTCTTTAAGGACCCTGGGGTGCACCCCATCTGGCCCCATTGCTTTATCAACTCTTATTACTTCCAGTTCCTTCAGGACCCTTTCTCGTGTAAAGGGACTTGTGTCCATTTCTGCACCATTCTCACCCCTTGTACTCCCTTCAGACCCATTACCCTCCTCTCCCTCAGTAAAGACTGAGCAGAAATACCTGTTCAATATGTCAGCTTTACTGTTGTCATCCTCCACGCGCCCCCATCCTCCCCCTTCAGTCTCACTATCCCTCCCTTTGTCTTTCTTTTTTCACTTATGTATCTGTAAAAGGTTTTGTCCCCTCTACCCACTGATTTTGCAATGTGTTCTTCTGTCTGAGCTTTGACTTCCTTACTGACCTCCTGCCTCCCTTTGCTTCTCCTGGTACTTCTCCCTATCCCCTTCTGCCTGTGTCTTTTTGTATTGCCTGAATGCAATATTTTTGGCTTTCACTTTCTTTGCTACCTCTTTGGAAAACCATAATGGTCTCCTCTTCCTTTTCCTCTTGCTAATCTGCTTAATGCACAATTCTGTTGTTCTTGTAATCCCCATTTTAAATACTGCCCACTGTTACTCAACCCCTGATTCCTGTCCCATTCCCCTTAATGCCTCTTTCAAGTATCTCCCCATTTTCCCAAAGTCTGCCCCCCTAAAATCCAGGATACGTGTTTTTGTGTGGTTCGGTTCTGCTCTTTCTGTGATTTCAAACCACAATGACTGGTGGTCACTGTTTCCCAGGTGCTCCCCCACTGTTACCCCCATCACACTGTCCCTGTTTGTGAGCACAAGGTCCAGTATTGCCTTCTGCCGAGTTGGTTCCATGACCAGTTGCTTGAGGAAGGCACCCTGAAGGGAGTCCAGGATAAATCTGCTCCTAGTTGATGCTGCTGCTGGGATGCTCCAGTCCACGCCTGGAATATTGAAGTCTCCAACCAGTACTACCTCACCTTGTCTGCCATCCTTTGGATGGCTAGCATCAGCTCCCTATCTGTTTCTTCCTCCTGGGCTGGTGGTCTATAGACCACACCTGTGCGGATGGCTGTCCCATTTTTCTTTCCAGCTTAACCCACAGTATCTCTCCCCCATTTTGTTCCTCCTGGATCTCTGTGGCCCTTATGTCATTTTTCACATACAGTGCCACTCCTCCTCCCTTCCTGCCTGCTCTGTCTCTTCTGAATATGTTGTAGCCAGGTATGGCCATCTCCCAGTCGTGGTTATCATTACACCAGGTTTCAGTGATGGCCACAATGTCCAGGTCTGACTGTACCATGACAGCCTCCAGATCTTCCATCTTGTTGCTAAGGCTCCTGGCATTTGCACACATGGCTTTCCATGATTTGACCTTCCTAGACTATTTCACTGTTCTACTCAGCCCCTTCCTTGGTTGTCATTTATCCCTGGTTCTCCTTGCTGTCTGCCCTTCGCTGAATTTTGCCCTTTTCTGCTTATCCACCTCTTGGGCACTAATCTCCATCTTTTGCACACTGCTTTGCAGAGATAGCCACTCCTCTGGTTCACTGGTTCCACTGCTAGCTGTAGGGGGTGAGCAAGTAGGTACCCTCCTTGCTGGCCTGCCACCCGCCCTTTGCTAGTTTAAATGCTTGTCAATGTAGCATTTAAACTTATCATTGAGTGCTTGGATTCCCCTCCAGGATGGATGCAGGCCGTCAGGCTTGAACAAACCTCCATCCCTCCAGGTGGGTCCCCAGTCACCAATGAATCCAAACCCTTCCTCACAGAACCAGTTCTTCAACCATGAGTTAAAGTTCCTGGTGCATGTACTCCTATGCTCTCCCTTGCCTCTCACAGGTAGTACTTCTGAGAAAGTGACAGAAGTAGCTACTTGCTTGAGACCCCTCCCCAGTTTCCTAAACTCTTCCTGAACTTCCTTTGGCTCCCCATTTGCCAGGTCATTAGTACCTAGGTGGATAATGACATCCAGCTCACCCTCCTGCCTTGCCTTCCCAGTGATCCCAGGATCTTCCTTCCATCCCTCCATGCCATGGCACCTGGTAGGCACCTCACCTCCCTGTCCTCCCCCTGTGTTCCTAGCTGGATCCCTCTTATGATGGAGTCCCCCACCAGGATTCGCCTCCTCCTCCTCTGGGGTCCACTGCTTTCCCCACTGAGGTCACCTCCTTGGCTAACCTCCACATCCTTTCCTTCCACTTCTCTGAGTACCTCTATTTGGTTGTCCTCATTTGCCAGTGTGGCATATGAGTTCTTGAGTGGAATAGGATCTGGATGTGCCTCTGCCTGACTTCTCTGACCCTCCCTGAGCCCACTGTCATCCAAGTGCTCCTCGTCTCGGCATCCTTTGAGGCAGTTGCATTGGACTGGGTGGTCCCTGGATAGGGTGATGGTACTCCTGACCCAGTTTACTTCCGCTCTGAGTCTGGCTACCTCATCCCGCAGTCCAGAGAGATGCATGCAGATAGGGCAGCACCACAGTGTCCAGAAGGTCTGCCTGAATATGGCTGCCCCACAGCCACTGCATTGCACCGCTCCCACATTATACTGCAATTCCACTACTTGTCTGCTACGAAGCTCTCATAGTTCCCTTTTATTAATTTACTGTACTAAAAATCCTGCCACTGATCCTCAGATAATTTTTTTTTTAAAGAAAAGAAACCAATAAATAAATAAATGAGTCAAAACACTTGTCGTGCTGAGGGTGGGCTTCTTCCCCTTATGCCCTCCTACTTCACACCCTTACTATACCCTGTGTTTAGCTCCTGTCAATCAGATTTAACAGGGCATATAATTAAGAGTTGGGGAAGGGGGGGCGAAAATTTGCAGCAATTAAAGACAGCACAGAATTACACCACCACTATGTTTTAAATTTTCAACAGCCCAAAAACAATTATAAGTAAAGACAACAAAGAAAGTATAGTGTCACTAAAAGCCCACAATCTAAGTTTAAAAGAAAAATAGCAATTACCAGTTACTCTAAAGCACTGAATTGAATATGTTTCCTTCCTTCCCCTTCTGGATATGCAGCAAAGTTGAAAAAAACCTATTTATTCCATTATACAGCTTACCGGCATTTCCTCAGTTCGCAGTCGGTTTGAAGAGTGCAGACTGTTCCCGGTCCACGATGATCACCTCGCCAAGCTTGGAGGTAAGTACAGGGTGTGGGGTGTGGGGAGGCAGGGTGCGAGTGGTGGGTGCGGTTGTGGGGGCGGGAGAGTATAGGGAAGGTTTTCTTTACAGGTTTTTAGACGAGCGATGCGTTGCCACGCTGGGTGGGCTCCAGCATGGCAGCTGGAAAAGCTGTTTGGGGGCTGGAGCCGACGGGGATTGGGCACCCCTGTCGGCCGCAACATGCTTTGCCACACCGGTGGGCTCCCAGTGTGGCACATGGAAAGCTTTTTTTGGGGTGTAGCTGCGTGGAGCTAATGGGGGATTGGGCACCCATTGTCTATGACAGGTTCTTGCCACGCTGGGGTGGGCCTCAGCATGGCACCTGGACAGCTGTTGTGGGGAGGCGGGAGCCGATGGGATTGAGCACCCCGTCGCCACACAGTGTGTGCATGGGGGCGCATCAACCACGCAATATGCGTGCTTGCATGTGTGTGTGGGGAGGGGGAGAGCTCTGCTCACCCAAGCGGAGCTCTCCCTTTCAACTGTATGCCACTGCATTTTCCTGCTGTCATAGACAGCTGCAGCAGTGATTGGCGCACTGCGACCACGCCTGAAAACACATTGACTGAATTGGAAGAGGCTGACACACCTCTAGAAAACTCGTATGATGGCACTATGTTTCTTGCACATGTGTGCAAGCAAACATAAAAAAAGTTTGCTGTGAATCCATCTGGGCCAAGAGCATGATCTAGTGGCAGGGATCTAACAGCTCTTGGAACTTCCGAGACAGAAATGGGCCAAGCAAGGGCTTCCCTCTCATCAGCAGACAGTGTAGGTAATGGGATGGATGCTAGATAGTCTGCCACTTGCTGGTGGTATGCTGGGTGAGCAGGACTCTGGTAAAGCTTGTGGTAAAAGGAATGAATTCTTGAGCAATGCTCTTAAGGGAGGAGAGTTATCTGTGTTGGAGTGGATAACTTTGATTGTCCTGGAGGCCTCCTGCTTTTTAAGGCATCGGGCCATAAGCTTTCCAGCTTTCTGTCCCTGATTAACATATTTGGAGTGTGTGCAGAACATGGCATGCTCCGCCTGCTGTCTCAGTAACTCCTCATATTTGGCTCTCAGGAAGAGAAGCTTAAGCCATTTAGACTCTGGGATGGTAGGGTCCAGCCTTGTCTCTGTAGCCACCACCTCCCCATATGTCTAGAGGCAGCCGATGGTCCGAGTGAGTGGGGCCCACAGCATAGATTCTCTCAATTCAGTTCCAATAAATAATCAAATAGATCTTACTGGGCAGATGCAGGCCCTCCCCCCCCAAACTCGATAGACCACTTCAGAATTCATTCAGGTTGGCACTCACAAGGTCCACCGAACACCCCGGGCACCAAGGGAATAAGCTGGAACTTCCTTAAAAACAACTTGGGGAAATAAGCCTCATGGGCACATCTACAACTAAGTGTAACCCCTAGGTGGTGCTATCCCAAGGGCTACTACCCCTGCCTGTTTGACTACGGACAGGTTGAGGGGCCTAGGTCCTATGGCGGGTGCCTCCACCCAGGGGTCAGGGTTTGTAGTGGTTAGACTAGCTTGGTCACAGCCCTCTGGGACACTGAGACCCCCTTTTATTCCCTCTAGTTGCTCACACAGTACCCAGAGTTACAGCCCCAATACCCCACGATACACACTGTTCACTCATATAGATACCACTTACCCTCGAGACTGATTCTGCAGCACGTCTCTGAGGACCTCCTATAAAGTAAGGTTAAACAACATACACTGCCAAACACAATACTGTTTCCATAAGTACCAACACCACAGACAGTATATAGTATAACAACAACAAATCTGATTTATTTAGGGGACAGTAACACAGGAGGGGGAAATCAGGTTAATTAGCGGCATTAAATCACAGTACTGTGCACACATACAGGGTCTGAAAAGTCACACTCTGGGTACCCAGGTTGGGGGGGGGGCTAGCCAGGTCCATTGCCCGGGGTTGGCCAGCAGGTACAGATGGATAGGGCCCTGTAGAAAAAAGATATGCACAACACCCATTTGTAATCCAGAGCCGGAGGGCTCAGTTCATGAAGCAGTGAAACAACAAGAATTAGATGACACACTTGTGATTGGAAAACAAGCTGCAGGGGAATACTCTGATTTGTACTCACAATACCCAAGCTGAGGATTGGATGGAGAATGTCCTTCTGGATTGCCAGAAGAACAGGGCATGGGGCCAAGGTCCTTGTGACTGGACCCCACGACAGTTGATAGCAAACGGATGTAGTCCGAATTAAGCTGGGGTTTACTTCTAGCTTCAGCACACAATTCACTGTACAGGGGATTTGAAATAGTGATTCCCCACAAGCACTGCGCACATTTATATGTAAAAGGAAAGTACTATACCAGGCAGGCTGCTCCTCGATCCCGATCGCAATTACTGCACAATACCCGGGAGCACACACAGCAGCTTCAGTTCCTGGCAGACCGAGCGCGATTCAGCAATTTCTCCAGTCTTCTACAGGGTGGGCCTGGTTTCCACACTTCTAGTGTTTCTTTCTCCTCACAACTCGGATTCAGTCCAAACTGGTACTCACAAAGGCTGCAGACCGAAACTCGGGGCCTCACACATGCTTCCCACGCGAAACTATACACCGCAGAAGCACAGAGCTCCTTCTCTCTTCACAGTCACAACTGATCTAATCTTTCCAGTCACAGAGCAGGGCATTTCCTTTAGCTCCACACCATTCTGTTGGCTGGTTAGGCTGTCACTCACAATAAGACTCCCTCTGTTGGTGGAAAAAGGCGCCAAGGTTAAAACTACATTCCCCAGCGTCACTGCCCATACAATCCCCTTGGGGCTGGCTCACAATTGAGAGTCCAAGTTCCGATTCGTCCACAGGCTCCATTTTAGGGTCTCCCTGTCATCCTGATTGGTCCAAGTCAGCTATTCAGGACCAAAATGAAAGAGTTACACTGAAACAGTTCATGCTGAAATGAAGATAGGTTAGACAAACTACATTTTCTCAGTCACTCTAAATGATTTCTGGCAAACAGTTATATCTTTCAACAAGGCTCCTTCTGCACATGTAGCAACGGCAGAAACAGAGCAAATTGACAGCAGCCTGGGCGGGATTCAGGCATTAGAACACACAGTCCCCCCATACAAACTAATTGAGTCTGCAAGCAGACAGCTCTTAAAGAGACAGTACGTGGAGTCTCAAATAGCACTCACTTGGAACTACATTAAACAGCTCAGATGCCGAACACCACCCAGACTTGGAGCATTCAGGCAAGTTCCTGGAAGACTTTTGGGAACCCCCATTTGCAGGGGGAATACATAAGAAATAATTGCATTAATGACCAGAATCGAATCAGACACTGAGACTGGACTCTAAAATCTTACCAAATTTATTCTCCTGGGCCCCAATGATTTAGAGGAGCCCAGGGGTCCCATTAGCTTATGTAACCCCTAGATGGCGCTATCCCAGGGGCTACTACCCCTGCCTGATTTGCCACTAACAGGTTGAGGGGCCTGGATCCAATGGCGGGTGCCTCCACCCAGAGGTCAGGGTTTGCAATAGTTAAACTAACTTGGTCACAGCCCTCTGGGACACTGCAACCCTTTTCTTCCCACTAGTGGCCCACACAATATATCAGAATTACCTTCACAGTACACTTACCCCCAGGACTGGTTCCGGCACTGGGACCTCCTGTGAAATGAGATACAGTGCAACAATCACAGTACAGTACTTTAACATAGACAAATACCTCAGGCAGTATAACTTTGCTGAAACAAGCAGCTCTGATTTATTTAGGGGATATAACAAGGACAGGGGAAATCAAGTTAATTAGCTTATCACTCTAATAATCTACCTATGGCTCTGTGCACAGGCCTATCCCTATCAGTTACTGTCCCTGGGTACCCAAGCCCTAGTGGCTAGTCCAAACCGTGGCAGCTGGTAGGGCCCTTTCACACAGAGAAAAGGAAAATTAAACAGTCAGCAGTACAGTAATTCCATTTGGATTTAATGTGGCAATTCAACAGGAGGACCCTGAATTAGTACTACGACCTCCAAACAAGATAGGGTCCTTCAATATCAGCAGGGCTACTCCTGAGCTCCAAGAGACTCTTCACACATTTATATGGTAAAAAAAAGAGAGTACTATACCAGGCAGGCTGCTTCTCTATCCCGATCGCAATTACTGCACAATACCCGGGAGAACACACAGCAGATTCAGTTCCTGACAGACCGAGTGCAATTCAATAATTTCTCCAGTCTTCTACAGGGTGAGCCTGGTTTCTACTCTTCAGAGATCCTTTGATTCTTTTCACAGGACGGATTCAGTCCTAACAAGCAGTTACACAAGCTGCAGACCGAACTCTGGGCCTTACACACGTTTTGACTAAAACTGCACACTGAAAAAGCACAGGGCTCCTTCCTTCTTCACTGCCAAAGCTCAACTCAAACTCCAACCGACAAAACTGGCACTTCCTTTGAGTTCCTCCCAGTTCTTGACTGGATTGGCTGTCACTCACAATAGACTGCTGCTGTTGGTCCAAAAAGGCACTGAAGTCTAAACTACATCTCCCAGAGTCACTGCCCATACAATCCTCTTGTGGCTGGCTCAGATTATGAGTCCAAGTTCTGATTCGTCCAAGGCACCATTTTAGAGCTAGCTTACTCCACACTGATTGGTCCAGTTCAGCAGTTCACAACTAGAATGGGGAACTAGCAGACACAGTTCTGACTGCAAAGAAAGCAGGTTAGACAAACTGTAATTTCATTATTACTCTAAATAATTTCTGGCAAACAGTTACATCTTTCAGATAGGTTCCCTTTGCACTCCTAGTGACTGCAAAAATGAAGTGAATTGGCAGCAGCTTGAGTGGTACTCAATCAAAGAAACACACAGTCCCCCATACAAACTAATTATGTCTGCAAGCAGACAGCTCTTAAAGAGACAGTACCAGAGGTTCTAAAACACTCACTGATAAATGGCTTAAATGCCAAACACCATTCAGGCTTGGAGCATTCAAGCAAGCTCCTGAAGTCTTTTGGGAACCCCATTTGCAGGGGTTATACCTTCCTGGCTTGGGAAAGCTTGACGTCGCGCCAAGCAAGTACCCATAAGTTTCAATTGCAACATATACATTTGCATTAGTCGCATATGTAATCATCAGTCAATATATCATTTTACCAAGAACACATTTCTGAAACATTGCAGTACGTCACTCTTACACAGTATTACATACACATTGTACCATAACTCAAGTTATTACCTCTTGTACATGAAACCTGAAGAGAGGGGCCCTTCCTATCAGTTACCTTGGGGCTGGACGGGCAAGGGCACCATACTTAGAGGGCAACACAAGTAACTTGGAGTTAGCACTGACGCTCAGTTTGGGCAATGAGCTCAGGGACACATACACTCCTTTATGGACAACATTGAGAGGCAAATCCACAGGCCTCCCAAGGAATCATAACTGAGGTGCACCACAGGCTTTACAGCTCGACCAGTCTTTCTAGGGGAACTATTATAGTCTCTGCACTCTGAGCCTCATTTTCAGCATTGTCCTCACTTGTCAGGAGTCTCCATGGGGTTGAGAGGCTAGAACTTGGGGCACTTTCAGCTCCAGGAGTTACAGTTTCTGAGTCCACAACATTTGGCTGCAGGGAGAGCTTTGGACACTGGTAGTGGACTGTCAGGGCACTCAAAATACTCTTCTTGTTCGGTGTATCACCAGTCTGCCCCAATCTATCATTTTCCTCCCTGAAAGCTCAAACAGTTCAACCATGCACAATGATTCCATTTCATCTGATCTGATGCTTTGCACTTCACTTTCTGGGAGCATTGGCTCCAGGGATGAAGCTGGGGGCTTAGACAGTCCAGAAGGCCCAGCTTCATCTCCAGTATTGACTAGTGGATTGCCCCGAAACAATTGACTCAGTTCGTAAGAAGGATAGTATTCAAAGTTATCTCACTTTCTTCCGATATGGACTGACAGTCATGCTCAACTGGGACTTGTGGAGGAACACTTTAACTTTGCTTCTGTAGGTGCAGACTTTCTTGATCTTTTCTTAGCAGCAGCTCTAGTCACTGGTCCAGAGGTGGCATCTTCTGGGGCTCAGACTCAATTAAGATTTGTCCAATGGGCAGTAAATGATTTCTATGCATTGTTTTACATCTTTTGAATTATTCTCAGGCCTTACTTTGTACACTGGCAGATCATCTAGTTTGCCCACTACAATGTGAGGGAGATGGTGCCATCTGTCAGCAATCTTGTGCTTGCCATGCAGTCCCAGATTTCTTAGCAATACCATCCCCTCCTGGAGTTCCTGTGCTTTCACCTTTTATCATACCTTTCTTTGTTGGCCAGATTTCTTTGGCAGCCATGGTTTGAGCCAGTTGGTACGCATGAGTTAGCTGGGCCTTTAACTTTTGCACATACTGTAAATAGTTGTCAGCTTGAACCCCATCAGGAGACCCCAAAACACACATCTACTGGTAGTCGAGCTTCTCTTCCAAACATCAGGCGGTAGGGGAGAATCCAGTGGCATCACTTTGGTGCAGTTATGAGCATGTACCAGGGTGCTAATTTGTTGGCTCCATCTAGGCTTGTCCTTGGGTGCAGGGTGCCAGCATATCTAGCAAAGTGCGGTTGAACGTTCAGGCTGTGGGTTCCCTGGGGTGGTAAGGAGTGGTTCTGGACTTCGCACTCCACAGAGAAAGCATCTCTTTGATCAGACGACTCTCAAAGTCTCTCCCTTGATCAGAATGGATTCTTTGTGGAGCCCCATAGTGAACAAAAAAGTTTTCTACAAGTACTTTGGCCGCAGTGGATGCTTTCTGGTCTTTGGTGGGGAAAGCTTGGGCATATCTCGTGAAATGGTCAGTGACCACCAGCACATTACTGATATTTCTTTGATCTGACTCCAAACTCAGAAAATCAATACAGACCAGCTCCATGGGTGCACTGGTGGTGATGTTAACAAGGGGGGCAGCCCTCTGGGGTAAAGCTTTCCTCTGTAAGCAGCGATACAGAATTCGAATGTGTTGCTCCACATCAGCCCCCATCTTAGGCCAATAGAATCTGGATCTCACCAAGTCAAGTGTTCTGTCTATACCAAGGTGCCCCATGTGGTTGTGCAAGGACCTCAGTACTGAGTCTCGAAGGCAGTGGGCAGCACTAGTTGTTGTTTGTCTACTTGTCCCCCTCTGTCTACTGTTTCTCTGTATAACAGTTTATTGATCAGTTTCAACTTAGGACCTTCTTTGTATAACAGTGCAGTTCTCAAATCAGTGGAGCGTTAATTTGGACACATCTTTTCCTGCATAGAGGGCTTCTAAAGCTGCTTTGATCATGGGATCGGGATTGAGCCGCTGAATACTGTCATTGTCCAGCTGAGGCAGTGCACCAATGTCTATTGCAGAAAAGTGGCAATAAGCAGCAGGTATGCAATTCTCAGAGGGTCCCAAGCAATCCACCATGCAGTCCACTGCGTCCGTGGACATTTGTTCCTCCTGTCAAACTTCGCAGAGTGCCCGAATGTCAGGTTCTGCCAATCGGACCCAATCATTCTGGGGAACAGGCCTCCGGGAGAGATCATCAGCATCTATGTGGTTCAGACCTGCTCGGTATTCGAGAGCGTAGTATATGTAGATAATGCAGAAAGCCACCTATGGCCAGTGGCATCCAACTTAGCTGAGGTCTGCACATAGGTCAAAGGATTATTGTCAGTTTTACTAGTATTTTAGCCCCATACAAGTACTCATGGAATTGGTCAACAATAGCCCACTTCAAAGCTAGGAACTCTAACTTATGTACAGGATAGTTCTTTTCGGATGGGGTCAGGCTTCTACTGGCAAAGGCCACTGGTCTCAAGCCATTCTCGTGCTCTTGGTACAACACAGCCCCAACCCTTGCAAGCTAGCATCAGTGTGCAGGACGAAGGTTTTCTTGGATCGGCATAGGCCAGCACTGGAGCATGGGTAAGTTGATATATGATCTCATGAAAAGCAGTCTCACAATCAGGAGTCCAGCGGGCCCCAAATACTTCACTCGGATGAAAATACACTCTTTCAGTCTTGAGGAGCTGACTTTTGGTATTTTTGTGGGTTGGGGATACCCTTGAGTAAGGTTAAGTAAAGGCGGATCACTCTTGAATAGTCCTTGATGAAGCGCGATAATAACCACAGAATCCCAGGAATCTTTGCAGTTCTTTTAGATTTTTGGGCTGTGGTCAGGTGGTCAAGGCCTCAACTTTACTTGGGTCGGTCTCTATTCCCTCGGTGGATACTATGTGTCCCACATACTTTACTGATGTTTGAAAGAATTGACACTTATCAATGGACAGTTTAAGGCCAAAGTCCTCCAGTCGGTCCAATACCTTAAATAATCTGCTCTCATGTTCCTCCAGTGAGCTGCCAAACACAATAACATCATCTAGGTATACCAGGCACTCTAGTAAGTTCATGTCCCCACTGCACGCTCCATCAATCGTTGAAAAGTGGCTGGGGCACCTGAAATCCCTTGAGGCATCCTCATGAATTCATAGAAGCCAAGCGGACAGATAAAGGCCGTCCTTCTCATGGTCCTCTGGGGCCATCAGGATCTCAGGTAGTACCCACTGCGGAGATCCAGCACAGAGAACCACTTGCTCCCGTTAGGCAGTCCAAAGCATCCTGAATGCAGGGCATTGTGTACTGATCAGGATAGTCCGCCCGGTTTAAGGTGCGATAATCCACACACATCCTTACTGTTCCATTCTTTTCCTCACTACCACAATGGGGAAGCATAAGGGCTTCTGGATTCTTGTATTACTACCAGCAGCTAACATCTTGCAGATGCGTCTCACATCATCTATGTCAGCAGGCGCCAGGCGCCGAGACCTCTCACGAAATGGTCTTTCGTCATGCAGCGGATTTTGTGCTCAGCTCCTTGCACGCATCCTACATCCCATTCCTTTAAAAACACCTGGTCTCTCTGGGCAAGCTTCTCACTGATCCTCACTTTCCATTCAGCTGGCAGCGGAGTCACGAAATCAAACAAGTCAGGCTGTTACTCTGTCATTCTTCCTTGAACTCTGCTGCTGGGTAGCACTGCAGTGTCTGCACAATGCACATTAGCCAGGATGCAACCTCTGTTTACTCGAATGTCTCTTTCAGACACATTATGAACTTGGACCATTACCCTTCTGGCATAAGCATGGGCTCTAGCGGGCAAAATACTAGGCTTGACCAGCAGTCCCTCTGGCAATTTTCCATCGCCTGGTGCATCCAACATTAATATTTTATTCTTAACATCCTTTCTGATATGGACCTCTCCTGTAAGGTACACTGGGCATTTGGCACCAGGATCAGAGACTCAGGATCCTTCTTCCATACAATTCCGACCGGTTCCTCTGGTTCTGTTTTTCAGCATCTCTGTGCCTCATAGGCCTTCTTAATTAAAGCGGAACTCTTAAAGCTCTACTAGTCTTTGACCCCTGTTTTTCATAACACAACTGTGCCAGCCTTCCGAACATATGAGCATTTGTTCCAATCAACAAAGGGACACCATCATACAGTCCAGTGGGGACACACTAAGGCTAGGGTCTCTACTTGTTCGGCCACTCCAGCCACGGAGGTGGGGAAAGACAGCCAAATTCGGATATACCGGAATAGGGTAGGCCTTCACTTAACCCCCATACATGCAGTCCTTCTAATGGTTGTAAGGGTACATCTGACAAATGCTTCTGATACCAATCCTGGAACATAATTGTCACTTGGGAGCCACTGTCTAATACAGCTCTTGTAGACACTCCATTCACCTTTACAGTGGTCTCCATGGAGTTACCCACTATTCTGGACCAGTCTGGAGAGCGGTAGTGAGGGCCTGGGCAACTGACCTTGCCACAAAAGGACGTGAATTAGCATTTTGGTGCCTCACTGGGATCATGTCGTGCACCTCTTAACCACTGATTTGTTCTCCGAAGCTCTCCTTGTAGCCTATATGCAACTTTGTCAGTGTCTTTTGGGACTGGCATTCCCTTTCATGTGCCCATCTTTCCCACAATTATAGCAAAACATACTTTCTGGAGTTTGAGCTGGCCGGGCGCCACACTGGGAGCCAGGGCGGGTATTACTAACTGGAAACCTGGGTGCCATCTCTGTCTGCGGCGGTGATAAGCATTTGGAGACATCTCGTCAGTTTCTCCACTTCCATGATCAAGGAATTGAGTTTGGAGCTGTTATTGAGGAGATACATGGGTGAGTACCCCCACCCCATTAGCAGATGCAGTCGGATATAGGGTCAGGGCCCGTACTTACAGGCGTGGCCTTCATAAAGGGACTGTTTTTGAATTCCCGGATCTCTCTCAACAGTTCGCCCCATTGTGGCATATCTTTTTCCTTGTCAGAGCACTCATTGACTGTCAACCTCTGCCCCTTGAACTTCACTTGATGGGTCACGCTCAGTCACTCGGGTCGTAGCCGCAGCTGTTGGTGCAGGTCCCTCCCGAGGTCGCCTTTTCTCAACTCCTCGAATTTCTCTCATTAACTCATCATAGGAGGGTGGGATTCCAGTCGATTTGCCAGGCGTAACTGAAGCAACAGCAGTTCTGAGAAGGGGCAGACTTAAGGATTCTGTCCAGTCTGGTTCGGTCCAGTTCAATCGCTGGCAAACTACCCTTTCTGAGGCATTCTTGCAACAATTTTTCAGCCGAGAGAGACATACACAGACAACAACTCCCTTGGTACTGTTGTGCATTTCTTACTCTCCACCATAGGTCCTCATCAGAATCTGGGCTCCCATACACATTCTCCAAGGCCTCAAGATAGGCCTGTGCAGTCGCTTCAGGGTTACTGGCCCGTTTGCACGGATGGTAGCCAGGGCAGGACCTCGGAGCTCTCACCAACCCTCTTTCGCCTTCCGGAGCATTGCCATTCTAGCACTTGGGGGCAACATAGTCTATCCAGGTCTCCCAGTCATCCTCCCTTGGGGGTGGGGAGGTGAGAGAAGATCCTCAACCTTGTAAGAGTCGTGACTAATGGCAGGTGCAGAAATAGAGTCTGCATTGGTTCAGCCACCATTACGGGCACTGGAGCAGGAGAGGGTGTTGGGGAGGAACACCCCAGATGGCAAGAATAGTTTCTTCAAGTCCTCCACAGTTTCCCTTCTCCCAGCAACCATTTAGCAAATTTCTCCTCAAAAGTTTCAGATAGTGGTGGGGCTGATTCCCCGGTCTTTACTGTCCTTAGTTATCACTCTCCAAGCAGTGAGGGCTCCCTCTGGGGTAATGGTCTGTGGCACTTTGGAGCTATCTATGGGATCCTTAAACTCTACTAGGGCCAGGAAAGTGTGGGTGAGCAGATTAGCATGCCGACCACCACCACCACAGGGTTTTGTAAACCTTCCACCTTGGAAAGCTCTCCTGCACAGTGTCCGTATTGATACCAGGGGATGTCCAGGATAAGCATAGCATTGGGGTTGATCTCCTCCCAGTACACCACTCCACCAGCGGTGCACAGCCACTTCTGTCGGTGCCCATTTTTTCTTAACAGTGGTTCGTAATATGGCCACCAGAGGACACACAATCCCAGCGGTGAGCCTCCAAGATGTAACCCTAGATGGCTTATCCCAGGGCTACTACCCCTGCCTGATTTGCCACTAACGGGTTGAGGGCCTGGATCCAATGGCGGGTGTCTCCACCCAGAGGTCAGGGTTTGCAATAGTTAAACTAACTTGGTCACAGCCCTCTGGGACACTGCAACTCTTTCTTCCCACTAGTGGCCACACAATATATCAGAATTACCTTCACAGTATACACTTACCCCAGGACTGGTTCCGCACTGGGACCTCCTGTGAAATGAGATACAGTGCAACAATCACAGTACAGTACTTAACATAGACAAATACCTCAGGCAGTATAACTTTGCTGAAACAAGCAGCTCTGATTTATTTAGGGGATATAACAAGGACAGGGGAAATCAGGTTAATTAGCTTATCACTCTAATAATCTACCTATGGCTCTGCACAGGCCTATCCCTTATCAGTTACTGTCCCTGGGTACCCAAGCCCTAGTGGCTAGTCCAAACCGTGGCAGCTGGTAGGGGCCCTTTCACACAGAGAAAGGAAAATTAAACAGTCAGCAGTACAGTAATTCCATTTGGATTTAATGTGGCAATTCAACAGGAGGCGACCCTGAATTAGTACTCACGACCTCCAAACAAGATAGGGTCCTTCAATATCAGCAGGGCTACTCCTGAGCTCCAAGAGACTCTTCACATTTATATGGTAAAAAAAGAGAGTACTATACCAGGCAGGCTGCTTCTCTATCCCGATGCAATTACTGCACAATGCCGGGAGAACACACAGCAGATTCAGTTCCTGACAGACCGAGTGCAATTCAATAATTTCTCCAGTCTTCTACAGGGTGAGCCTGGTTTCTACTCTTCAGAGATCCTTTGATTCTTTTCACAGGGACGGATTCAGTCCTAACAAGCAGTTACAAGCTGCAGACCGGACTCTGGCCTTACACGCTTTTGACTCAAACTGCACACTGAAAAGCACAGGGCCTTCCTTCTTCACTGCCAAAGCTCAACTCAAACTCAACCGACAAAACGGGCACTTCCTTTGAGTTCCTCCCAGTTCTTGACTGGATTGGCTGTCACTCACAATAGACTGCTGCTGTTGGTCCAAAAGGCACTGAAGTCTAAACTACATCTCCCAGAGTCACTGCCCATACAATCCTCTTGTGGCTGGCTCAGATTATGAGTCCAAGTTCTGATTCGTCCAAGGCACCATTTTAGAGCTAGCTTACCACACTGATTGGTCCAGTTCAGCAGTTCAAAACTAGAATGGGGAACTAGCAGACACAGTTCTGACTGCAAAGAAAGCAGGTTAGACAAACTGTAATTTCATTATTACTCTAAATAATTTCTGGCAAACAGTTACATCTTTCAGATAGGTTCCTTTGCACTCCTAGTGACTGCAAAATGAAGTGAATTGGCAGCAGCTTGAGTGGTACTCAATCAAAGAAACACACAGTCCCCCATACAAACTAATTATGTCTGCAAGCAGACAGCTCTTAAAGAGACAGTACCAGAGGTTCTAAAAACACTCACTGATAAATGGCTTAAATGCCAAACACCATTCAGGCTTGGAGCATTCAAGCAAGCTCCTGGAAGTCTTTTGGGAACCCCCATTTGCAGGGGGGTTACACTTAAAAACTCAGTAATTTTTATAGCTCCATGGGGCTAACTTTTAACAATCGTCACTGAGAGGGAGATATCTTGGAAGCTGAATACAACAGACAAGCAGAGTATTTTTCAGCTCAAACTACAGCACCGAGCTGCCCCCAGATCAAACAATTTTCTTCCAGAAGCGTGAAGTTCCTAACCCACTAGCATTGGTAAGTACCTTCTACAAGAACTTCACTTTCTTTCCTTGAGGCCTCCGCAACCCTGTTCATCACCGGT
Organism: Neoceratodus forsteri; assembly: GCA_016271365.2. Classification (NCBI taxonomy): domain Eukaryota; kingdom Metazoa; phylum Chordata; order Ceratodontiformes; family Ceratodontidae; genus Neoceratodus; species Neoceratodus forsteri. The sequence continues at coordinate 443,367,808 of CM057453.1, forward strand.
GTGCTCACCTAGACACACCTAAACTACTCCATTGCCCTCGAGAAGCGATCAGCTTCTTACTCACCATTCCCTGACCCTTTCTTACCCCAGGAACATGGAGGTGCACCTGCTAATACCTGAGCTGCCACCCCTGCACCAAACACTCTCCTCAGCCTCCAATTCTAGCCTGCTCATCTGTCTACGGTCCCAGGGCTCTCACATCGCCAGCACTGCCCATCTCCTTACTGCCCCCAGGAAACTTTCCTAATGATGTAGCCCTCGAGATGGTGGTTCATTCATGCGACCACACTAACCGTTCCCTCCAAATCATTTCTCCCTGGGCTTGATTGGAGCTAACTGGCACAGGGGGAGAAACACTCTAAGGCACTCTGCAGCAAACCTGGCAGATCCAGCAGCCCCAGGGCCTGTCCCTCCAAACAAGCCCTAAACTGGGTAGAGCTTCCCCCCCCGGCCCCATCTCTGACCTGCCTGAGCTGCCCTGCCACCCGGGAAAGAGAAAGACTGCTGCCATCATCCGCTCCTGTGGGAGCCCTGCAACAACCCCACAGCCCTGATAGCCCAGGCTACTAACCTGCCTCCATGAGCCTCAGGACCCCAGGGCCTACTCACCACCTACCTCCCAGGAACCCAGGGACAAGCGACTGCAAACTGTGGCTACCTACCACCACCCACAGAAGGCTCTGAACCCCAGACCCGGTGCCTCAACGCTGCATTTAGCCGGCCTGCCTACTGAAGAAGGGGGGGTTGCCCCCTCAACTGCCCTAGCAGATGTTGCCCACTGGTCTCCCTCCAAAGACCCAGAAACTTCCTGTCTCCCTGCTTATGTACTTCCTCACACCCTTATCTCTGCTGCCACCAAGTGGCGACTAGCAAAAATTGCACTCCTCCAGAGCACCTTACAAAAACCTAAACCCTGGAGGAGAGGAAGGGGGACCCTAAGATGAGCAGAAGCCCCCTCTCGAATGAGAGGGGGCTTATATCTCTATCCCCCTAATATTATGCAATAGCTCAGATGCTTTGGCTGCTCTTTTCTTTTTGCGTATAGATGCCAGCCTAATTCTCATCTCTAATGGTGCAGTTAAGGTAGGCCCAGAGGGCTTCAAGATTTGCTGTGGTGCCTTCATTTTCATTTAAAAAGCAGTGATAACACTCTACAATTAACTGACTATATACTTGTCCCTTAGGAGCGGATTGTTGAGTTTCCAGATTGCATCTTTGTCTGTCTTCTGGGTGAAGGCATGCCAGAAAAGGACCGGTGAGCAGGCTGAGAACACTCGAGCTATTATCTGACACCATTGCACCCCATGGACTAGTTGACTACCCATAAGGAAGTAGTCAAGATGGGAAAAACATTAATGGGGAATGGAGAAAAATGTATCCTACCCACTGTTGGGTGATAGGATTCTCCAGGTGTGGGCTAGGTTCAGGGTGTCTATTAATTCCCAGACAGCCCTTTGTGCTTGGGTAAGGCCCCCATGCATGTTGCCAGAGCTATCGAGCTCATTATTATAAGGACAATGTTCCAGCCCCTGCCAGAATGATGGGGAGTTGTTTAGTAATGATGCAAAAAATTCTGGGCAATTCACATGTGGCCCATAGATACTGCCAATTAGAATTTCACTGTTCTTCAGGATGCCTGCTATAAAAAGATATCTGCCCTGGTGGTCAACAATGAAATTCAGGAACTGGAATCTGACAGATCTGGCAATTCAGGTGGCTACCCCTCTTTGTGTTGTGGAGTTCCCTGCACTGTATGCTTGTCCCACCCAGTCCATACAGAACAGCATGGCTTCAGACTCAAGAAGTTGTGTCTCCTGCAACACTGCAATTTTAACTGCTGATTGCTTAATCTGATACCTTTTATTTTTTATCTTGACCCTTAGACAGTCCATGAGATCTATTGTGTGGTGCTACCATTGTCAAACTCCTGGTGTGATACTGTCAGGCCTTGTGTAGGCACGTCTAAATTCCCTTACAGTACTTAGAATATTGTTCCAGTTTGAGACATGTCCCCTTTTTGTTCCCCTCTCCCCACAGTAACAGAGAAACAAATAATTTTACATACATATCAAAAGTTTCAAAGCACAGAACATCACACTTTTTTTTATTGGGGACATCTTATCCCCTACTGCCAACGAGGGCTAGGTATTGGCAAACCAACCATCCCGTGCTCTTGTCTCCCCATTACGTGGGATCATGCGGCACAGTAGTGAGGCTAGAGTTTTTTCATGGTTACAGAGGCAGTTACTGAAGACAAAGTCCCTCACATCCGGAAGTTGCCTGCACGATGGGCCATAGCCCAGGCAGGAAGCTGTGCTGAGCACACGGTTGCCACCAAGCACCTAACAGCTTCCTCCCCTCCCTACACTGCTTCCTAGTAAAGCAGTGCCTGAAACCCCAGTAGAGGAGAGCTGCTGTTAGGCTGCTCAATCCATCTCCCGTACGCCCCCCCGGCCGACACCCCCCGATAACTCAGGCTCATTCCCAAACCTGGGTCACCAGCATAGCGTGAGGTGTGGTGTCCAACGTCCAACCTTCGGCGCCACTAGGCTGGCTCAGAACATCACACTTTATCCAATAGAGGTGAGTATCCTGTGCAGTTATAGAGGAGGCACTGTGATGGTTCCTTAGTCCCGAAGACCACAGTCCATACATCTGGTCTGTGGTGAGTAGGTGAGGGAATCAAGTGTCAACCTGCTCCATGCAGTGCTCATCATATTGCCTCCCCAACTGGGGTCTAAAGATGTTCTGTATAGCGGGGTGTTGACGTACAATGGAAACCTGCCAGTAGCTAGTGTGGTGTAAGGCACAGTGGTTGATCCAGTAACATGGTTAACATGAACAGGTTAAATTGCTCTCTAGGAGAGACAGAGACTCTGAAGTGAATTTATACATTTATTAAAACATCAAACTGGTGAGCATAAAAAAATAAGCCTTGGAGGATGCAGAATAAAACCCCAGCACTTCGACCTGGCTGGCCTTCATCAGGGTTAATGAGAGCATATAGAATGCCATGCCCTCCATACTGTAGCAATTAAGTGTAACTTTGAAAACAAGTGAAAGTATTCAAAGCTAGTAATGTGGGAATTTTGGTTGAAATGTGTTACCCGCAACAATGTACAAAATCAGCATACCAGACCCCAATATTATGTAGCTATAGTGCAGTAAGTCAAACTGGTCCCTGGGGCAGTAACCCTCCCCATGTCTACTGTTTGCAAGTCATGCATGATTAAATTTTTCCTTGTGGGGGAGCACTCAGGTAGCCTCACAAACTAAGAACTCTAGTATCCTCGTATACCTGGAACTGCAAAAGTCAAACAATCTTATGATTTAATTTGTATTGACCTTCCCTGCATTTGATGGAGAGCAGGGGTGTGTTAGGTGGAGGTTATTGGAGAGGCTTGCAAGTTTGGTTGAGATTAGTCCTTGTCAGCCTAAGTTCCCGATGGACTGCTTCCACGTCCCCCATTATCCCTGAAGTTACGTAGTCAGTACGTTGAGTCGCCATGTGGTCGGGTTAATTGATCAACCCATATAGACATCTTCAGTCTTGGCTGAACAGGAGAACTAAAAGTTCATTGGCAAGACAATTAAGCCATCATCAGGGGTTATAAAAGAGCTCAAGGTGGTGGTGGGGCTTGCAGGTTTGTTTTAGGAGGACTGCCACCGAAGAATGTCAGGATGTGTAGGGAAAAAATCCAGCACAGGGCTGAGTCACAGCATTGCTGAAACTGCCTCTTGAAATGGTGAGTAACATCAAAACAGGGTCCTTTTGTGTGTGAGGAAGAAAACAGTGCCATTGTTCCGTGAATATAAGTAGATTCCTTGCAGTCAGGATCTAGAGGAAGAATGCTAGGCCATGTAGTAAAGGGTGTGTTTTCTTATTCTCTTACAGGAGCAACTGAGTCTAGGGTACTTTGGCTTTACTGTGGTATGGAGGGTGTTTACGTATTCTAGTACATTAGCAACGGAATCTGAGGTATCTGCACCAGGTACTAGGCACAAAGTAATGCATAAGTGTGCGGCTTGTTTTTCCTCCATAGCAGTGAGGGGATTAAGCCTGCCCTCCCTTCCTCCCACCTGCCCTGGGCTAGTCCACCTATATAGGCGGATGATCAGAAAAAGGTTTACCACTTTCTGATTTAGGTCAGGGCAGGAGGGGCTACAGCCACATCATATAACCATGTAAGTGGGGGATTGGGATCACAATCTTGCATAGCGGCAGAGTAAAAAGAAGGGCAGTTTAAAGCAACAGGAAAGGAGAACCAAAAAAATTAATAAATAAATAAATAGTGGGAGCCTAACATAGCAAAGGGTTACAAATAATGCAGGCAGGAGACTGTAACTGGTAGTAGGGGGCATAGGTAGGACAGACAGGTAAGATGCAAGGAGTGGTACAGTGTAGTGGGTGCGGGGCCACAGTGCACAGAACAACATTCTGGATTATGCGGTGCTGCCCCATCTGCAGGTACCTCTCTGGGTTGAGGGAGGAGGTTGTCTGTCTCCGAGCTGAGTTGCCAGGGTTCAGGAGACCTTCACCCCCACCCAGAGGTCACCGTGTCCACAACCAGAACCACAAAGGATGCCCAAGAGGAGGAGTGGATGGACCACAGTGGGCTCAGGGAGAGTGCGGGAGGCATGTCTGCAACATATCCCCCCAACTGGTCCAACTTCTACACTGTATTGGAGGAGCGGGAAAGCCCCAGAAGAGTACCCAAGGTTGAGACCAAGGAAGATGGGCGGGTTCTCTGAGATGGAGCCCCAGGGAAGGGGGGTAGATGACTACAGAGGAAGAGGAAGCTACTCCTGGTGGGGACTTAGTAGTCCAGGGAGTGAAGTTAGGGGCCGCTAGCAGGGAGAGAGGGAGGTCAAGTGCCTCCCAGGAGGCACAGCATGGAGGGATGGGAAGCGGATCCATAAGATCGCAAGGGCAGTATTTCAAAGGGAGGAACTGGATGTCATTGTCCACCTGGGGAAAAATGACCTGACATGGGACAAGGTGGACATAGCCAGAATACAGGAGGATTTCAGGAAGCTGGGAGGGGGGCCTGAAGCAGATAGCATGTTCCTTCTCCTTCTCGGAGGTACTACCTGTACACAGCAAGGGGGAGGCTAGGACACTCTGCATCCAGAACTTCAACTCCTGATTGAAGGAATGGTGTGGAAAGGAGGGATTTGGCTTCATGGGAGACTGAGGCCCCACCTGGATGGATGTGAGCCTATATAAGGAGAACGGCCTACATCCATCCAGGAAGGGGACCATATTCCTAAGCAAGAAGTTTGAATGCTTCAGGGTCCAGGAAGGTTTGGAGGCATAGTATCCCCCGGGCACAGGCTCTACACGGGTACTCAAGATGAAGATGGACAGGCAGACGGCACTATTCAATATCAGGGAGGGAGACAGGGAGGACAGGGTAGGAAAGAAGCCAAGAAAAATGGGGAGCACATGTCAACAAAGCAGGGGAAGGTAGTCACATCCTGGAGAGCCATGTGCGCCAAAGCCTGGAGTCTGAGTAACAAAATGGAGGCCCTTGAGGCAGCCATGGCAGAGTCAAACCTGGACATTGTGGCCATCACAGAGACCTGGCGTAATGATAACCATGATTGGGAGATGTCCATACCAGGCTGCAATCTATTCAGGAGGAACAGGGTGGGCAGAAAGGGGGGAGGAGTGGTGCTTTATGTAAAAGATAATATAAAGGCCACAGAGAGTCAAGGGGAACATGGAGCGGGTAGATACTGTCGGTTAAGCTAGAAAGAAGAACAGGGTCAACCTTCCGCACAGGGGTAATGTACAGACCACCAGCCCAGGGGAAGGAGGGATAGGGATGTGATATTAGCTATTCAAAGGATGATGCACAAAGGGGAGGTAGTGCCGGCTGGCGACTTCAATGTGCCAGACATTGACTGGAGCCTACCCACAGCAGCAACAACCAGGAGCAGGTTTATCCTGGACTCCCTATAGGGAGCCTTCCTTAGACAACTGGATGAAGAACCCACACGGGAGATGGCAATACTAGACCAGGTGCTCACTAATGGGGACAGTGTGACAGGGGTCACAGTGGGGGAGCAGCAAGGAAACAGTGACCACCGGTCAGTAGTATTTGAGATAACTGAAGGGGCAGAATCCAGCCACACAAAAACACAAATCCTTGACTGTAGGAGGGCAGATTTTGGAAGAATGGGAAAATGCCTGGAAGAAGCATTAGCTGGAACAGGGAGGGAATTAGGGGTAGAAGAGCAGTGGGCAGTGTTCAGATCCAGAATAACAAAGGTGATACAATTATGTGTAAAACAAGTGAGCAAGGAGAAAAGGAAGATGAGACCATTATGTTATTCCAAGGAGGTAGCTGTGAAAGTGAATGCAAAAAAAAAGAATCGCATTGAAACAGCACAGAAACACACAGGCAGAAGGGGACAAGGAGAGGCACTAGGAGAAACAGAGGGAGGCAGGGAGGGCTGGGCAGTGAGGGAAGCCAAAGCACAAGCAGAAGAATGCATTGCAAAATCAGTGGGGAGAGGGGACAAAACCTTTTACAGGTGCATAATAGAAAAAAGGAAGGGACAGTGAGGCCGAAAGGGAAGTACAGGAGTAGAGTGGAGGATGACAACCATAAAGCAGACATACTTAACAGATATTTCTGCTCAGGCTTTACAGATGAGGGGGCAGGAAATTGGCCAGAAAAGAGTAGAAAGAGTAGGAAGGAAGGGCACAGAAATGGATAGAAGTCCTTTTCCATGGGAAAGGGTCCTAAGGGAACTGGAAAACATTAAGGTCGATAATGCTATGGGGCCAGATGAGGTACACCATAGGGTGCTGAGGGAGCTAAGAGAGGTGGTGGCAGAACCTAGCAACCCTGTTCAGCTGGTGTGACAGGGCGCTCCTGCCACTCTTGAGGACCGACCTTTTCTTAAATCTGTTGCAACGGTTCTTCTATTTCTTAGCCTAAGCTGTCCTTTACAATTTCTAGTCCATAAGGTTGGCTACCTATGGGCATCTCCTTCCCTTTCTTGACTATGCTATAGTTTCCTCTTTATTTTTCCTTTTCCCTCTCAGGTCCTCGTACAGGGAGGTTATTGTGGTGGTGACCTCCAAGTGAATGTAAAACAGGGTGTGTTTATCGTTGTTGGATTTAGTATGTAACAGCATTATGTCTTAAAATACCTTGATGTAGATACCTTATGTTTATGAAACCTGTAAATGTTGAAAATACCACGGCACTAGGTGTTTTTGATAATAGTAAAAAGCACTAGGTGACTATTATAGAAATTAAGTTAGTTGTGCTATTTAAAATGCATGTAAATTGCTGTAAACTGAACACGTCTGAAATTTCATGGTGATTTGCATATATCCCATGATGCTTTGCATTATGGACATATGTATGATATTGTATTTCTTTGAAACTTGACTTGTTGCCAATGCCCTTTGGGGTGACCCTTCTTTTAGTGCTTCTACACTGAGGTTCTTTGTCTATAGCTTGTTTTATTTTATTTTTTGAGCCCCCACTACCCAAGCAAACGGGGCCCACATAGGGGTGGAGGCTAAATCTCAACTGCTAAGTTAGGTTAGAGATCAGTGTCAGTAGATGTTGGCTAAATGCATAGAAAGGACATTCATAGTCTCTTGCTGCAAACTGATGTACTGAAGAAGAAATATGCCATTTCTGAAGGTTATTTCCTATATTTTCAATAAACATTACACAGAGATTGTGTGTTGAACTTGAAGTTCAGTGTTTGGTCCATCTGTTATCCCCAAACCCCTCCACAGCTGGTCACTGGAAACATGGGAGGAATCAAAAGACTGGAGGACAGCTGATGTAGTCTCCCTACACAAAAGTGGGAACAGAGAGGAAGCGAGAAACTACAGACCTGTCAGCCTGGCCTCAGTAGTGGGAAAGATCATGGAAACACTACTGAAAGAAAGAATAGTAGAACACTTGGTTGCCAATGGTTTACAGGACCCAAGGCAGTATGATTTTACTGGAGGGAGGTCGTGCCAGACTAACCTCATCGAGCTCTTCGACTGGGTGACAAGGGATGTGGATCGGGGGGGGGGGTAGTGGATGTGGCCTACCTGGATTTCAGCAAGGCCTTTAACACTGTGCCACACAGAAGCTTTTAAACAAGCTGGGGAACATTGGAGTGGGCAAGGTGGTGGTTAAGTTGGTGGAGAACTGACTGGATAGCAGGACACAGAGTGTGGTGGTAAATGGCTATCACTCTGCAGAGGGAAAGGTGGCCAGTGGGGTTCCACAGGGATCAGTGCTGGGACCAGTCCTCTTCAATCTTTATCAGTGACATTACAGAGGACCTAGAAGTGAGAATTTGCCTGTTCACTGATGACACAAAGCTCTGCAACAGGATGGACACACCAGAGGGTGTGGATAGAATCAGGAGAGATCTGCAGAAGTTTGAGGACTGGCGAAGGGAGTGGCAGTTGAGATTTAATGCAAAGAAATGCAAGATAATGCACATGGGACACAAAAACCCAGGAACAACATATCAGCTGGAAACAGAATGCTCCAAGCGGGAAAGGGACCTAGGGGTTATCATCTTGGATGACCTCAAGGTAGGGAGTCAGTGCGGTAAGGTAGCTGGAAACGCAAACAGGATGCTGGGATGCATAGGCAGGGGTATCACCAGCAGGAAAAGGAAGGCCATAATTCTACCACACAGTATGTTAGACTACACCTCGAGTACAGTGTCCAGTTCTGGAGACCTTACCTATGTAAGGACATAGGATGGAGGCAGTTCAAAGGAGGGCAACTAAGATGGTGCAAGGATTACACCACAAAACCCTATGAGGACAGGCTAAAGGACTTAAATATGTACTCCCTGGAAGAGAGGAAGGAGAGAGGGGATATGATTGAGACATATAAGTACCTCACAGGGAGAAACAATGTGCAGGAAAACACAATTTTTCAAAAAAAGAGATGCTCCAGGACTAGAGAGCATGGGATGAAACTGGAGGGAGAGAGGTTCATGGGGAACGTGAGGAAGTGCTTCTTCATGGAGAGGGTGGTGGACAGGTGGAGCAGCCTGCTGGAAGAGGTGGTGGGCAAGAAACGTTTACAGGATTTAAGAATGCATGGGATAAGCATAAGGGGATCCTGGTAATCGGGGGAAGGGGACAACCTAGCTCTAGAGAAGCTTGAAAAAGCACAGTTACGTGCGCAAATGGACAGACTAGGTGGGCCATAGGCCCTTATCTGCTGTCGGCATCTGTGTATGTATGTATGTATCCTGCTGTAGGCCGTCAGTTTAGTAGGCTGGGCTATGGACTGCTGAGAGTAGGTTAGTGAAGCTTTTGGGGACCTTGTGTCAAGCTTCTGCTGCCGTAGCAAACTGCTTCTGGCCATCCAGGGCAGCAACCACAAGCTTCATAGGGTAGATCATCCTGAATTTGATGCCTGTTAGCTACAGTTTGTTTTTGATGTCTTTATACTCGGCTTGCCAGGAGCAGAGTTGGGGGCTCAAATCGCTGAAGATGTGGAGCCTATGTCCCTCCCACCATATTTCTTTGGTGTCTTTGACTTTGCTCAGGATATGCATTTTGTCCAGAAAGTTGAGCAATCATAGGATAATTGGCCTGGGTGTATCACCAGGATTGGGCATAAGTTATAGCGCCTAATGGGCCCCGTCAATACAGTACTTTGGGCCATTCGGTGAAGGACCTGCAATTTTGCTGCACAGTTTCTGTGTGAATAAGATTGTGTCTGTCCCCTCTAACCACTCTGGAAGACCAACTATGATGAGGTTGTTCCTGTGACTTCTTCCTTCTTGTTTTTCCCGATAGTATTCTAACTTCTGAATCTTGCGCCTCAAGCTGATGATTTCTGGCTCAGATCATTCCATGCGGTCTTTGAGCTGATCATTGCTTCGGAATTGGTGACTCTCTGTGTTAATGCTTCCAGGGCTGGATTAGAGGTTCTAAAGTCCCCCAGTAGGTCCAAGAGTGTGTCCTTAATGGATCCTAGTTCTTTACATAATCACTCAAATTAGTCAGAGTTGGCCGCTCGCTCAGGGGGTGATATGGGAGAGCTGTCCAACTTATGACATTTGGGTGCCTGGGATCTCTTAGGTAGTGAGATCGGTGTAGCAGATATCTCCATTTACACAGTCTTGATATCCATTTGTAAGTCATGCTTGCTATGTTTCAGGAGCTGGAATCTTCCTTGTAAAGGAGATAGGAAATTATATTTACATAGTTAACTGCCCTTTCAGCTTCCTTTCCATGCCAGTTATGTATTCTGACATGCTTTGATCATTGTTTGATAAATAAATAATCTAGCTTTGGGGTGCCTTCAGATCTATATCGAGTTTCACTCTCCTCACCAGCTACTGTTCTTGATTTTCATATTTCTAAGACATTCTATGACATCATAAACTCCCATTCCATGCTCTTCATCGGAATGGCCTGGAATGGGTGTTTCTGATGTCATAGAATGTTGAGGCAGTATGAAAAGAGAAAGCAGCAACTTCTGAGGAGAGAGGAATTTGGGGTAGTTACAAAGGCAGCAAAATTAGATTATTAATTTAACAAAAGAAGTGAAAAACATATCAGAATACTGGCTAGCCAATAAAAGAAAACTGGAGGGTATCTAGAGGTGTAAAAACTGTTTCCTATCACAGTTAAGGCTACTTGCAGTTTAAAATGCTGAAATTCAGTTAAATGTGTTTAAAACTTTTAAACTTTTGAGGGCAATGAGGAGCTGACTTGAGTCCGTCTTCCCACCACAAGTGCATTGTGTGACTTCCCCATCACACAGCTTTGAAGAGCATTTTCCTTCAGTTCTTCATTAATCATCATCAGTCATCACATTCCTTTACCATAGGATTCTAAATATACCCAGTATACTACATTATCACAGCCACATTCCCAGATCGTCTTCATTTTGATTTAAATGGGATTCTACTGTTGCTGTTCTATTCGCTATGGGTCCCACTACCGCTTGGAATCTCTGACGCCGACTATACTACATGGTTCCATTTCACTTGTCAGGATTACCTCTCTTTGATTCTAAAAGGGCCACTATTGTCATCATTACATCTGTTACTGCTACTACAGAACCAATCACACATTTTGGGGTCCCTGGAGCCCCGTCACTCCCAAGACCATGTATGTGTGCCATCCTCCCAGGGAGGCAAGCACTACTCTGGGGGTAACCACACCTGCATGTGTCTTACTGTTGGCACGTAACATCAATTTGAATATACTACATCAGAATTGTGATGTACTCTAACTGAATATATCAGTCCTGCCAGGTGTGTCTCTTCTGACACCACACTGATAGCTGCAGTGACCCAAAGAAATGGACTCCACTGTCCAGCACCATACTGGGGACTTACTGACCTCAACTTTTATCAGGCCCCCTCCACTTGATTACTTTCCTTTGGCGCACCTCCTCATGGGGTTATATAACTACATTTGCCTAGGCCTTTAACTTCCACAGAGCAATTCAGTTAAGGTTAACTTACATATCTGCCCTCTCCCTTGTGTACAGATGACAGGAGTGGATCCTCATGGATCCTGGCAACCTCCCTTGAGAGGTGGCCCTCCACAATTCCCATTGTGCCATCAGGTTTCCGTTCTCCAGGCATGACGTCTTCCAGGTGCTCCTCCTACCATCTAATGTCCCACAGGGGTACTTCCGGACAGGGACCCTAATTGGATCCTGAGGTTCCGGAGATCTCACTAGAGGGGACCAGTGTCACTCTGGACCCAGGGACCCTGCCCCCATCACTGAGTCCGCAGGTCCCCATGTCTTGATCTCAGCCAGAACACTGGACTTTGCTGCTTGGTGGTCACTCTCCCCCTTCTATGTTTTTTGTTGCCAAAACACAGCTTGTCTTCCCCTCTTATAGGGTAAAAGGGGACTGGTAGAGCCAAGAACATTCATGCCCAAGCTTCCCACTTCTGACTGAGTCAGGAAGATCTAGGCACAAACTGAAGACATGACGGGCCAGATTTTCAAAGGAGGACACAGGGCTTGTGTCAACCCCTTTTTTGGTGCAGCTGTGCCAGACACCTTTGCCACAAGAGCACCTGATTTCAGTAGGTCAGATGCAGTTGTGACAATTTATCTGATTTATGGCAGCTTGTGCCAGACATTTGGTGAAAGCCCCATGAAAAGGGTGCCCAAGAGTTGCAAAAAGCTGATCTAACTTGCGACAGTTGGCACACGGGATAGAAAATACCGATCACCAGCCAGTAGAATGCCGCAAGCTCCATGCACTGTATGTTCGGCGCACCCACGGCTGCGGCATTCAGCAACTCTTGAAAATCCAGCCCCACATCGCCAAGCTGGGGCCCACTAGAGAACATTTCCAAGGGTCAGGCTTAACCCTTTGCATACTTCTCCAAAGCTACCTCGAGCTGGAAGAGGAGAGAGGCTGGTTACACAAGAATACAAGCCGTGATTGGTAACATGGCCAAGTGATCATGTGCATAAATGCTTGAATGATTTTTTTTCCAAACACTGCTGTGGGTTGCTGTCTACATATTTGTGACAGTGTCATTGGTTCGCCCTCGGTTCCCTTTAATAAAATGTTGTCCAAAGAATAAGGGGGAGTGACTTCCAGTTGGTGAATAACAATTTGTGTACAAGTGAACGGAGGAGATTCTCAACCCATTCATGAATGTGTTATTTCTTTTTACTTGAATTTCTGTAATTCCATAAACTGTCTACATATACCTTTGTTCATTTCTGATGCATCTACTTCTTCTACATGGGGTGGGACACAAAGAGGTGGAGTGGCTGTGGGGGGTGGTAATATGCATGCCATGTCAGTTCATGGACCACTCAGAGCTCTGAAGGCAGTGGGAAACACCTAGACAAGGGCCTATAACGCCAATGACATTTTGGCTTCCCCCTACATCAGTGTCTTTGTGGAGTGATTTTGGATCATCGTATACCTCTTCCTGATGCATTCACATGGATCCACTCACAGCAGGTTTGCAACACAACACCACTTGGAGCAATTCTGTGAGGTTAGTTAAAACACACCTTTACAGCTGGGAGGACACAAGCAAGGGAGGTGAAGGTGTTGCTCACGTTTGCACATTAAGCCTTCAGCTGGAATGTGATTCAAGAGTATTTTCTTTCTCAGTGTTCTGTCTGACAGCCATCAGACCATACTGCATCCAACTTTTTTCTAGTATGTTGCATAAACAAATATGACTGTTACAATATATACAGGCTAGTATAGAAATTATAAACAGTAATAAATATAAATGCATCATTAAATAAATAAATAACATCATCACCCATTTAACCAGCATAGAGGCTATCTGTAGATGACTGAAGGTCTCCTCAAACAGGTACAATTTAAGACCCCCTCTTAAAGGCCTCCACTGAGGGGACCTAGGGACCTGCCTCAGTGATCTTAGTAAAGAAATCTATGGCATTGAAGTGGTCACTTGAAATGCATGGTACCCCGAGGATTAAGCCTTGCCCTTGGAACTGGGAGGAGGCCCACTTTGGTGGAGTGAAGACGGCATGCAGATCAGTGAGAAGACAGCAGCTCAGACAGGGAGCCTGGGCCCAACCTCTATAGAGCCTTAAAGGTAAGTAACCTAACCTTAAAAATAATATGCCACTTCACCGGCACCCAGTGTAGCTCACACAGGACTGGGGTCACATGACACAAATGGAAATGCCTGTCAGCAGCCTAGCCACTGCATTCTGCAATATCTACATGTAATGTAGAACACCTCCATTGACCCTGAGGCAGATGACATTACAGCAGCAAAGTCTGAACATCACTAAGGCATGCACTAGCATTGGGGGAGGGGGGATAAGAGACTGAATCCAGGTGATGTTATCAAGATTATAAAAGCCACTTTGGACTATGGCCAATATGTGAGCCTCAAATGTCGGCCTCTCATACAGAATGACCCCCAGATTTTTCACCTTAGCGGAGGCCTAGAGCCTAGAGCATAAGCCCGTTACCTCTTGGGCAGCCCCCATGGCCTGGCTCTGTCACCAGTACCTCAGTCTTGTTTGGGTTGAGTTTCAGCCAGCGAGATGCTCGCTCAATTCTGCATCTCAGTCAGACACACATTTAACACCTCAACTGCATCAAGCATATCATCTTCATAGCAGTAAAAACCCAGCCTGTAACATCTAATGATTCATCCCGGTGGGAGCATGAATACTGCAAGCAACATGGGTGAAAGAACTAACCCCTGGGGTACACAACAGAGCAGGGGCATCAGGAGCAGGTAGGAATTCCCATCACTACCCTCTGCATCCTATCCCCAAGGCAGGATTTAAATCAGCAGATGAGATTTCCAGCGAGTCCATCATACTCTTTCAGGTGGTCCAACACCAACCCATGGTCTACAGCACCACCTAAAGAGAGGTTGAAAAGATTGAGTATTGACCATTCTCTTCTATCCCTCCCCCTAAGAAGGTCATTGTGCACCCTGACCAGTGCAGTCTCAGTAATGTGCCTGGACCTAAAACCAGGCTGGAGAGACATATAGATGTCGTATGCTGTCAGGTGTGCATCAATCTTCAGTGCCACAATCTTTGCAATGCCCCTTTCCAAAATGAGCAGGTTAGAGACAAGTCAGTAGTTTGCTAGGCAGTCAGGGTTCAATGATTATTTCCTCAAAAGGGGTCTAACCAGTGCATCTTTCAATGCAGCCAGAAAAAAAACTCCTAAAGGGAGCACTGGACAATGCTAGGAACAATGGACCCCAAACCCCCATGCATCTCACTAGTAGATGCATCAGATTCAAATCCAGTTCACAGAAGGTGGGCCACAGCTCAAAGATCACCTCAAAAACCTCTTCTACTGGGGCTGGACCAGTGTCATGGAGGGCTGAGGCATCAGTGCCTTACCACCTGCAATGCCGGCGACCCATGTTCGAGGTGCGAGTGGGTCCTGTGGGTTGGCCGGGGAGGGAGAGGATCAAGGATCCAAAAGGCAGCTCTCCTCTCTTGTGGAGAGTGGCTTGACAACCCCACCTAATTACTGCCCCCAGGTGGAGGCCTGAGGATAGAATGAAATGGAGATGCCAGTGAAGGGTGGGTGCTGCGGGATTCCGCAGTGTGCGTACGCCTCCACGTACACACACTGACATGTCCGCGCCCCGGCAATGGGGAGGGCAAGGGAGAAAATTATGGAAAAACTCCAGCTGCGGTGGATAAGGATCACCTCCTCCCCCATAGGCTCTGCACCAGAGGAACTGGGTGATGGGGCTGGGAGGCACCAATCAGATGGGGGCTGCCAGGGCGATATGAAGTACAAAGTATATATGGAAAAAAAAACCTCTTCTACTGTAACTAGCCTAAACTCTTCCCAAGACAGAAGAACATCAGACCTTCATAGATAGAGAGGCCCTTACAGATGTCCAAAAGTCTTTTTGAACATGTAGCCCCCCGTTCTCAATTGTCTAGGAGCCAGAGTGTTTTGGGAAAGGGCCCCAGGCTTAGAACCTCACCAAGCATTTCTCTGAACAGTAACAGCACTGAAAAATGATTTTTCTTACCTTGAGACATCTTCTATCTCACCATCTCAGTGCCCCAGAAACGAGGGCAATCCTGATCTAGTGAACCCCCTTTATTCGACATCCCTATCTAATGGACTGGCAGCATGTCTGCCAAGTGAATACTCTCTGAACGTTTTAATCCCAGTTTTATGGACTCCCTTTTATCCAAACTAATTTCATGTCTCCCGAGCAGTCTGGATAATCGAGATTGTACTATATTTTGCCTTCCCAACAGGTTGGACCAGCGAGCTGACCCTGAAAACAGTTCATCTTCAGGCTTCTTGGATCTGCCACTCACTGGTCCCAGAGCAAGAGGGCACTTGTAGAACAGCTTCAAGACCCCAGGGAAACCACAGAACCCCTAAAAATGAAAGGACTGGTTATTTCATTTAATCCTTCATTGGAATTAATCACTCTGGACTCCGGTTTCTCCCAAAACAAATCAGGTTTTTTCTCCTGAGCCCATAAATCATTACAGGGCTCAGGGTCCCAATTGCTTAAAGGAATAAAAATGCACAGCTCCATTGGGCTAATTTTTTTACATAAAAAGGATTACTGAGAGAGACATTTTCAGGGATTCTTAGGCTCAGACATTCCTCAAATATAGAATGAGCAGCAAACACTTTACTCAGGACCAAAGATTAGTCTTTTTCCCTTGCCGGAAGCATGAAGCTCCCAAATAACCACCAGCACTGGTAAGCACTTAAAACTTTGTCAGTGTCTCGCTTTGCATAGAGCTTCAACCCAAACTCTGGTCTTTCCTAAAAGTTCACTTCTTTTGCCTCAGCACCTCTACCAGGGGAGCGATGTGCTCCTCTGATGCCACTGAGCTATTTCATACTCGGGGCGCAAGTTCCACAACCTGCTAATTCCACGGCTGCCTCTTCACAAAACAATGGCTCATTCTCTCTTAAAATCCTTGTCCTGGACCAGCCTGGTCCCTGCACATTTTCTCTCTCTCTCTCTCTCTCTCTCTCTCTAACTGGCTCCTGAAGCTTTCCCAGAGCTGAGCCTCCCACACAGCAGTTACAGTGGCTCCATTACTTTACTGTTTCTAACCTGAGCTGAGCCATGGCATACAAGACCTCAAGGGTAAACATGAAACTCTAACCCAAAGGTTGGAGACCCGCCCTCGAGTTCTAACCCCAAGGTCTCAGGACCTGCCCCTCCAAGCAAGCCCCACACGAGTAAAGGCTGCCA
The DNA here is from genome assembly GCA_016271365.2 of Neoceratodus forsteri. Taxonomy (NCBI): domain Eukaryota; kingdom Metazoa; phylum Chordata; order Ceratodontiformes; family Ceratodontidae; genus Neoceratodus; species Neoceratodus forsteri. The sequence goes on from CM057453.1 coordinate 443,384,507, forward strand.
CCTGCTCCCAACTGCTAGGCCATGAGCTGCCCTGCCACATGGAAAACAGAATCGAAGAACACTGCCACCACCCCCTTGACCCCTTGCAGAGGCCCTGCCACAACCTCAACAGCTCTGACGGCTCAAGAAAACCACTCCTGAAACTGGGCCCAACGACCCTGGGGTTCTTCACTTCCTGCCCTCAAATGCTCCCTGGTTGCTCTAACCACCCAGTTCCAAGGGACCCAGGACCCAAATGACCCCCAAATGCCTTGCTGCTCACCTCTATCGGATTCCTCACCAAGGGAACCAGTGCAACGCTGCTGAAACTGCCATCCTGCCTACAAGGGGGGGGGCCCCTCAAACTGCCCTATTGACAGACCGACGATCTCTCTCTCTCTCTTAACTCTCTCAAGGTCCCTCTATTTATAGAAACTGTGGCAAGCAGAAATTACACACCCCAATGCACCAAAATCCCCTACACACTGGGGGGGAGGTCCTCCTAGGTGAACAATAAGCTCTCCCAAATGGGGGGGGGGCTTACAAACAGGTAGGTCTTAAGATCTCTCTTAAAAGCCTTCACTGAGGGGGCTTCCCTCAGGGCTCTCAGTCTAGAGTTCCAAAGCCTGGACTGGCCACTTTGAATGCGCAATACCCTAAAAATTTAAGCTTCGCCCTGGAAAATGCAAGGAGGTCCAACCTGGTGGAGCAAATGGGGTGGGAGGATCCATGAGAAGTCAGGAGCTCCAACAGGCAGCCAGGACCAAACCTATACAGGGCCTTATATGTCAGTATTTCAACCTTGAAGGTAATATACCACTTAACTGACAGCCAGTGCAGTTTACATAGGACTAGGGTCACATGGCATGACCTAGTTAGCCTTCGGCAACCTGGCCGCTGCGTTCTGCACTAGCTGTAGGTAACATAGAATACCTCCATTTACTCTGTGGTAGCAGGTGTTATGGTAATTAAGCCTGGATGTCATAAACCCATGCACTTGGATTGGCAGCTCTTCCAGGGGATAAGATACCTGTCCCTAAGATGGTAAAAGCCACTCCGGACTACTGCCAACACCTGAGCTTCCAATGGCCAACCTCTTGTCCAGAAAGACCCCCCCACCACCACCACCACCAATTTAGGTCTCAGCCAGCTGCATGCCATCCAATCCTGAATGTCAGCCAGATAAAAATTTAGCACCTCAACTGTGTCAGGAGTCTCAGGTGCAAATGACAGATACAGCTGGATATCTTCTGTACAACAGTGGAAACCCAGACTGTAACCTCTAGTGATCCTTCCCAGGGGTAGCATATACACTGTGAACAGCATAGGCGAGAGGACTAACTCCTGAGGTACACCACAGAGCAGGGGCATCTGAAGCAAGGAAAAATTCCCCATCACTGCCCTCTGCATCCTATCCCTCAGGTAGGTCTCAAACCAGCAGATGACAGTGCCAGTGAGTTCACTGTACTCCATTAGCTGGTCCAACAACAACCCATGGTCCACAGTGTCGAAAGCTGAGGACAGACCAAGAAGAACAGGTATTGCCCATTCTCCTCTATCCCTCACCCTGACACTGTCATTATGCACCCTGACCAATGCAGTCTCGATGCTGTGCCTGGACCTAAACCTGGACTGGAGGGATTCATAGATGTCGTAGGCTGTCAGGTGTGCCTCAGGCTGCTACACCACAATCTTCTCAATGACCTTCCCCCAAAAGCGGGAGGTTAGAGATAGGGCAATATTTTGTTAGATAATCTGGGTCCAGAGATTGTCTCCTCAGAAGGGGTCTCACCAATGCATCTTTCAGTGCAACTGGAAACCTCCCTCAAAAATGGAACACTGGAAATACCGATGAACAACAGACTCAGGAACCCCACACAGCTCACTAGAAGATGGGTTGGGCCCGGACCCAGTTCACAGAAGGTAGGTTGCTGCTCCAAGATCACATCAAAAACCTCTTCTACCATAACTGACCTGAGCTCTCCCCAGGACAGAGGAGCATGTCCGTGAAGTGCAGGCTCAACCCTGCAGGATTGCCATAACCATTTTATGAGATCCCAGCCCAAATAGAGGACACCTTGTCCAAGCAGAAGTGAGTAAACTACTGATAATTTGCAGATGAGTCAACTCTCACTGGTTGCAGATACATAGATACATAGACTGTGTCAGCAGATAAGGGCCTATGGCCCACTCAGTCTGCCCATTTGAGCTTGTAAGTTCAGTTTATGTTTTCCTAGAACTCTGTTGCTCCTTACCCCTGACCTCCAGAATCACTTTATGTCTATCCCATGCATTCTTAAATCCTGTGATTGTTTCAGCCCCCACCACTTCCTCTGGCAGGGTGTTCCACTTGTCCACCACCCGTTCTGTGAAGAAATTCCTCCTCACATTTCCTCTGAATCGTCCTCCCTCCAACTTTATCCCATGCCCTCTAGTCCTGGAACATCTTTTTCGCTTAAAAATAGTATATTCCTGCACCCTGTTCCTCCCTGTAAGATACTTGTATGCCTCTATCATATCCACTCTCTCCCTCCTTCTCCTCCAGGGAGTACATGTTCAGTTCCTTCATCCTGTCTTCATAGGACTTGTGATGCAATCCATGCACCATCTTTGTTGCCCTCCTCTGAACCTTCTCTACCCTGTCTATGTCCTTATGTAGGTAAGGTCTCTAGAACTGTACACTGTACTCCAGGTCAGGCCTCACTAGTGTCTTGCATAGTGGAATTATGACCTCCCCTTTTCCTGCTGTTGATGCCCTTGCCTATGCATCCTAGCATCCTATTTGCTTTACCTACTTCCTTGTCACACAGTCAGACGGAGTAACTTGTCCACTGTTTAGAAAAGCTGAGCCTGTCAGTTCTACCCAGCAGCAATCTCCCTGGACAGGAAAGCTGCCTTATTATGGGTAATTGCCCTTTGATATTCACCATAGTGCACATTTAAAGCTAGTTTGCCCTCCAGGCCCTGGATCTCCTCCAACAGTGCTCTAACCTCTGACCCCTAGACTTCGACTCCCTTAGCTCCCTATCAAACCACAGGAAGCCTTGACATGAGATCTGGGTTCATATATGAGTGGGTGTAGCAGCCCTTTTATAAGCCACCACCATCACCTCCTCTGATCCTGTCCCACATGCTGCCAATACACCCAAGATGTCCAATACTGCCTTAAGTTCCTCCAGCCACAACCTTCTTAAATGGCAGTAGTGAACTATCTCCAGAAGGGGTGAACTACAAGCTTACCACTCTAATATATATATATATATCTATACTAGGGCACTGCGTACAGGCCTAACCTATAAGTCACTGCCTCTGGGTACCCAGGCAATAGAAGGCTAGCCTATTTGGTGCAGCTAGTTGGGGCCCTGTGATGAAAAAACACTTGCACAATACTCAATTGTAATCCGGAGCCGGATGGCTCAGTTCGTGAAGAAATAAAACACAACAATTAGATAACACAGTTGGAATTCGATAAACAGATGGCAGGGAGCTACCCTGCTTTGTACTCACAAACTCAATGCTGGGAACTGGATGGCAGGCAGATTGTTCTGGATTGCCAGGAGGAGCAGATCATGTGGGCAAAGTCCTTGTGACTGGACCCCACTACAGTTTGGAGCAAATGGATATAGTCTGGATTAAGCTGGGGTTTACTTCCAGCTTCATGCACTCAATTCACTGTGCAGGGGATTTGAAACGCGATTCCCCACAAGCACTACACACATTTATATGTAAAAGGAAAGTACTATTCCAGGCAGGCTGCTTCTCTATCCCGATCGCAATTACTGCACAATACCTGGGAGAACACACAGCAGGTCCAGTTCCTGACAGACCGAGCGTGATTCAGCAATTTCTCCAGTTTTCTACCGGGTGAGCCTGGTTTATACACTTCAGATCGCCTTTATTCTCTTCACAGGTCGGATTCAGTCCGAACAAATGCTTGCACAAGCTGCAGACCAAAACTTGGGGCCTTACATGCATTTCCCGCGCTGAACTGCACACCGAAGAAGCACTGGGCTCCTTGACTCTTCACTGCCAAAGCTAAACTGAAACTCCAGTAGACAAAACCGGGTACTTCCTTTGAGTTCCTCCCAGTTCTTGGCTGGCTTAGCTGTCACTCACAATAAACTCCCCCTGTTGGCGGAAAAAAGCGCCGAGGTCAAAACTACATTTCCAAGAGTCACTGCCCATACAATCCTCTTGTGGCTGGCTCAGATTAAGAGTCCAAGTTCTGATTCGTCCACAGGCACCATTTTAGAGCTCCCTCAACCCACACTGATTGGTCCAGTTCAACAGTTCAAAACTAGAATGGAGGGCTAGGCAGACAATTCAGACTACAAAGGAAAGCAAGTTAAACAAACTGTATTTTCATTATTACTCTAAATGATTTCTGGCAAACAGTTACATCTTTCAGATAGGCTCCCCTTGCACTCTTAGCGACTGCAAAACGGAGCGAATTGGCAGCAGCTCGAGTGGGACTCAAGCAGAAAAACACACAGCACCCCCATACAAACTAATTATGTCTGCAAGCAGACAGCTCTTAAAGAGATAGTACCAGAGGCTCTAAAAGCACTCACAGATAAATGGCTTAAACACAAAACACCATTCAGGCTTGGAGCATTTAAGCAAGCTCCTGGAAGATTTTTGGGAACCCCCATTTGCAAGGGGGTTACACTTAACCCCCCCCCAGGAAAACACATCAAGGCACATGATCAGGAAGGGCTGGACTCGGGTAGGGGGAAAAAAGTGTCAAGTGGCAGAACCTCAGCTCTGCTCGACCAAAAACCAGCTGCTTAGATTGTCCTGCAGTCTCCAGTTCAGCTCAGCACATCATGATAACCCCCAAACCACCCTGACCCATGATACCCCTACCCACCTGATGATGATGCTACTGCCCTGGTAATGAATGGGGTGATAAGCTGGTGCTGCTCCTGGCTGCTCTGACTGGTGTGCTGCACAATTCCTGCTCAGACTGCTGCTGCCCCTAGCTCAATTGGCTAGGCTTGGCCAGCGAATTCCTCCACCTTGTGTCTTTATGTGCCACAAGTTAGTTTTTACAAATTCTGCAGCCTGAGCCTGGCTGTGTGAGTCCTCTGCTCTGATGTGAGCATGAGTGGCAGCGTGGTCCAGAATAAGACTGAAGTACAATATATATATATATATATAGAGAGAGAGAGAGAGAGAGACCATTGGCTGGGGGATCCTGCAAGAGGAGAAGAGGCAGAGGCTGACAGCATGGAATAGACACTGGCACTTGTCAGTCAAAAGTGGATGAAAGGGACCCGAACCATCAGTGCCACACTGCCATTGCCTACATCCATGCATGCCATGTGCCACTCACTGCTCCAGTTGGCAGGGGGATGGAAGGGGGTCCAGTCAGAAGGAGAAAAGATGAACTACAAATTAAACATCCTAGTTAACCCCCCAAAAAAACATAAAACAGAGGCAGAGGCAGACACAGAGATCAGCACATCACTTCAGTGCTGCCCACTAGTGGAAATCTTAAACAAACAAAAAAGACATCCATAGAAAGAGAAATGTATGTCAGTGTTTGTTCCTTGTTTAAAGTTTTGACATAAAATACTTCAATTAATCTATTTTTGGCCATTTTTGCCCAATTTTCAGATGTAAAATATGTCTAGAAAATAATTAACTGAACCCCTGCTCTTTTATCTTCTTTCAGTGTAATAGTGGAGTGAAGAGAAGTTTGATAAGTTGTTTCAAGTGCATGGAGTTTGTCTATTATTGCTGTTGTTCTGATGATAGGTAATCAATAAGACAAGATGGGGTGTGCTTGAACAGATATTACCGCATGTCCAGGGGCATAGTGAAGCATTATTTTAAAATGATGCACATTTACTCCGAGGACACACATAAGAGTGAACAGTCCCTCCCCTCCCTGTAGTGGAGTCAGTTACCTTGCCAACTGAGCAGAAGTACTTGCTTCTCGCAGGCACCTTCCATAATGTAACTGAGTAAAGCGACAGTGGAAAAAAAAAAATATATATATATATATACAGTATATATATATATATATGAAATTGATTTTTGTGTTAGAAGTGCGGGGGCAGAGACTGAGAGAGCAGGAGAAGGCATGCTATGGGACTGGCAGTGGGATCGGAAGTTCAGACCATGGGACAAGTTGGTTGTTTTATTTTTGAATCACATTTAGGTTGTTTTTGGGCTGATAGGGAAAAGAATTATAGAGCTAGTAGCACCTGAGGTTCCCTGATCAGCTGGCAAGTATTGTTAGAGCCGCATTACTGAGAGAGAAAAAAATGGCGGCATTTGAAAGACTAGTGTTCCAAAGGCTCATTAATTTTCCTTTTTATTAAAACGCAATCCTGCTTTTCAGTGCTTGTTTTTAGCTGTGCATGAAACGGATTTGATGTACAGGTAAAAAATAAACAAATCGCAGGATTTTCTATCCCCATTTTTAAAATCTTCATTTGTTCATACTCTCTCGCATTCTCTCTCTGTCTCTCCCCTTCCCTCCGTCTCTCTCTCTCTCTCTCTCTTTCCTTGATTCACATCTGCCTAGTGTAACACAACTACCTGGCTATTTTATGGACTACTGCTGCTGCTACTATTCTCACGCAGGGCCCCATTTTAAACAAGATGATGCATCTGAATGAGCTTATTTTGCCATACAAACTTCAACTAACAATGAAATAAAAAATGCCTAGACATTACATGGAGGTATGACAGCCCTGTGTTTTGCTTTGAAAATCATTTGTTTTGCAACATTTTTAAATTTCTACTTTTTGGTATTCAAGAGACATAGTTACAGCCATTGGTGCCGATGCACCATTCGGGTCTGGGTACATGTGATAATTGCGTACCCAGCCTGCGTAGCTTTGCACCCACGGACAGGTGCATGGTGGCTGGCATTCAAAAATGCTGGTCACTGCAGGATGTCTGTCTGCAGTCCCACCTCTGCCATGCTGGTGCATGGGATGTGGATTGGAGGACACAGGTGGCCATCTAGTCGGATGCTCAACCTGTTCCCCAAGTGGATCCCATGCTCTGAATGTAGCAGGGGCTCTGGGAAGCTGCCGGACTTAAAATCTCCAAAAGGATGGGTAAGTGCCCAAATGGCTGTCCCAGCCCTCCCAACCTAACTGGAGGGATGAGCCAGCATGGTGGGGGGCTTTGTTGTCCCACATTAGGTGTGTGGAATCGTGGGGTTGTGCAGTGGCTACAGCAGGCTCCCTGCTGCCATATCCTGTGCCTCCCTTGCCCAGCTCTCTGCTCCTTTGTGAGTGGTGCTGAGTGTGGGCCCGCCCCAAGACATCCCCCCAAATCATCCGAGTGTGTAGCTACATGAACAGCAGGGGATCCTGTGTGGAAGGGGCGTGTGTCCCTTCCGTGAATGTTACTGGGATTCCACAGAACCCCCAGTGCACAATATTCTGACTTAAGGTTGCCTATGCACTGCAGATCTATGGGGTGTAGGCAACCTGCACCTTAATGCACAGAGGCCAAGTAGAACAAACCAGTAAAACACAATACACTGGTTTCTATGTCACCTCTCTTGAAACAGGGAAGGCAATAGGATTTAGTAATTATACCACTGGACCGTGGAACAGTTTTATTTTACATTTCACATGCCTAGAGTTGTCCAGCTGAAATTCAACATCTTGCTTAAAGTGGGGTCGTCGAAGAACAGAGACTTGCATATCCAATTGAATTGCCTCCAAGTACACAAATCAGAACCCCTGAGTTACAACTAGAAGAGTAAGCAGAAAATGGTGTACACGCCAGGTAAGTGAGGAAAACTGGTTTTATTGCCTGTTACATTATAGATGACACCCGTAGTGAGGACTGCAGATCAAAAGGCACCCAAACATATCACCTCAAAGGCCTCGTCACCCCTTCCCCCCCCCCGATGGTTGCTGCCTGCTATTTTGAAAAAAACTTTTCCACTGAGGCCACCTTTTTAATTGTACATGTGCTAGATTCTAATTTTGGATCATTGGGCTGGTGCTCACATGTACTGTACAGGCACAAGAGTGAGGGCTTTTACAAACTTAAAAATCCCATATCACAGTCTAGGAAAGACAGAAAGAAAATGAAATGAGAAACAGGTATATTGAAGTTTTTTCCAGAAATATATTTTTGCTGACACACCTAAATGGTGACTAACAAATACTGCAGCTTTAGGCAAAACTGAAGTTCTAGAATGTCATGGAATAGGGTTCTCAGTGCATCTACAGTATCTCCAGCTGCTGCAGAGGCCTGATTCTGACAACATACCATAATAAAAATACCCATCAAGGGCAGGGATCAGTAGTGTCCAAGAATCCTCCTCACTACACGTACAGTGTCCAAGAATAACTCAACCACAGACACCAAGCCTTTCAGTCTCTCCAACCAAAGAGACGGACAAGAAGAAAAGCTTAGCTTTAAAGAGCCCCGTCATTATACCAGATGGTGCAGTAATTAAAGTAACATGCAGGGCACAGATGATTAAAAGTGTATCTTCTCATAAACTGTCCATGTATCTACAGTACTTTGTCATTACTTGAATGTTTAACTACCCCTCCCAAATCTCATGAATTAAGTTACAGAGTACTAGAAACAAAATCTCAAACAGAATTTGCAATGATTGCCTGCTGCTGTTTACTCACTTACTTGGAATGGGTGGTGACGACGGTGGCGTGGTTAGTGTGGAGGTAAATCTTAAAATATTCAAGGTTGTAGCTGTGTTGCTTTATACGCCTACATAAATTAAAGTTGTGCTCCAGATCCCAGATCCTGTATTGGATCAATGAAATAAATAACGTTTGTGTCTTTGTTCCTTCTTGAGCTTGGAGAAAATAAGTGCACTCCACAAGTGAATCCCTCTAGTACTATGAACCCCTCTTCTAACCCATGGAATCCATTAGTATGTATTTATTTAAAAGTTGATGACTGGGAAAGGCACTGTGAGCAGAAGCTCATTTCCAGGTGCTACTTGGGGGGTGGGGTTTACCTATGCCGACACGACAACATTGTTGTCAACGTTCGGCATAGAGACATCCCCAATGTCAACAGGTGAAATTTTGCCTGTCGGACATGGGTCTGTTTTTCTATCGGGGGCCCCCTGCGCCCTCTTCTAAAGATTGTTAACTCAGAGTCAGAGTTAACATGAAGGGGGGGGGGGACATGGCAACAGGTTGAAATTTCTCTAGCGGGTCCCCGACAGCGACATTTTCGAAACTTTATCGAAAATGACACTGTGGGGATTTTGCCAACTGGGTTTCACCCTTGCATCGATACACCGGGGCGAAGAATGAAAATACAGCATTAAAATAACAGGGATGAGACATGGTAAATAGATTGTACAAAATAAACTACAATTAACACAATTTACAAAGGAGTAACTGATAAATAAAGGGAAAATATATATAATACAAAGCTATCTCAAATAAACTGCCCCAGTATATCTCTGTCTGTTTACCTTTTTACACTCTGGGGAAGTATGCCCTGAGAAGCACCTCATATATCTACCTTTATGTTTACAAAGCAAAATCTTGCATTGGCAGAGCAGTCATCAGCTTTGTGCTCCCTCAACTGTGGAACAAGCTGCAAAAAACTTTGAAATTAACTCACCCCATCAGCCTAGCAGCTTTTAAACCTCTATATCTACATCATAATAAGGAGTCCTGTGCCTGTCTACCCTAAATAGTGACTCCTATAAGTCCAAGTACACTCTAATTACTACTGTTAAACGGCTGATCACATCTATAATTGACTCTTCCCTCCCATTTTTTGCCCCCATGTCTGTCCCTTCCACATTCCTTTGACCCTGGTTCCAGCTCTAAATTCTCCATACCGTATCACTATATATCTTTTTATATTAGGTTTTATTTATATTCGGTGCACCTGATATGTAGATTTCTTTACTTATATGAAAAATTGTGTCCTACCCAAAACTAGCTGTATCTTCTGTTCCAAACATACACTACTGTCAATGCTACCTGCTGATACTTTGTATATACTGTATTATTGTATCTCACTTTATTTTTATTATTATTTTCTTGTGTGTTGCATCCCATGTATATTGTCCCTTGTTCCTTGTTGAAAAACCCAGGTCCACCTCGAAAATGAGCTTGCTCAACGGTGATCGCCTGGTTAAATAAAGACTTTGATTGATTGATACAAAGCAATATATACATGGCTATATACAACAATATTACAGTGGATATGAGCAGTGAGGTGCAGTGAGAGGCAGGAGAGAGAGATGGGAATGTCAGGGTCCTGGGGGAAGAGAGCAGATACAGGAAGTAGTGGGGGTTGGCTTGAGGAGGCGCTTGAGGGCAGGGAAGATAGGAGAGAGGTGAATTTGAAGGGTGACAGTATTCCAGAGGGAGGGAAGTCAAAAGGAAAAAGAAAGTTTGCCAGCTGAGGTGCGTACTCGTGGGAGTGCAAAAGTGCAGGTGCAGGTTGACCGCGAGTTGTAGGGTGAAGGTGTGGCCGGATTTAGGAGAGAGGCAAGGTAGAGTGGTATGGTCCCAAACCAGAATTTGGCTATGAAGGTGGAGCAGTGTGAGGAGGGTCTCTGTGCAAGGGATTGGAGGGAAAGTGAGGAATATAGGTCACAGTGGTGAGTTGAGAAGGGAGAGTTGGTGGCGAACCTGCAGAAGGCATTAAACAAAACATTGAGTCTGGTAAGGGAGGTGGCAGGGGCAGCACTGTAGACAATGTTGGCGTAGTCAAAGGATGGGAGGATCCATTTGACTCGGAGATGGCATCTGACCGGGAGGGAGAGGCTGTCCTTGTGGCAATATAGCAGCCCAAATTTAGGTCACAACTTTGAGTACAGGGCACTAATATGGGAGAAGTCAAGGGAGGGATTGCGCCAAACTCCCAGGCACACCTCTCAACCGTCCCTGATTTTCAAGGACGTCCCTGATTTTGCCTCAAAGTTTTACCCTGTCCCCTCCTAAAAACTGTGTTTCCATGGCCAAACAGTGGCGGTTCAAAGCACAAACTAATGTCAAACATTAAAGTTACAGACTTGTTGCTACTTAGAAAATGCATTTTACACTAAGCCCCTTACACTACCAGCTTCCTGAGTGGATAGCACCAATTTAGAAGCTGTGTCCCTGATTTTGGTCCTTTGTCCCTGATTTTTTTAAGCCTTGTCCCTGGTTTATGAGGCAGGAGGTTGAGAGGTATGCTCCCAGGTACTTGTAGGAGGGGACATTGTCAAGTGGTGTGTTGGCTGCAGAGAAGAATACTGGTAGGGTGGGAAGCCTGGCAAGTTTTTGTTTGGAGCCAAAAGTCATAGCAACAGTTTTTTTTTTATGTTAAGCTTTAGGCAATTGGCTTTAAACCAGGCCGTAACCACTGTAATATCACTTTGAAGGGGGGATTGTACGGATTGGATGGAGGGGCCTGACATGAAAAGGACAGTGTCGTCCACGTACATGTGTATACTAGCATGGGTGCATACCGAGGGGAGATCATTAATAAAGAAGGAAAAGAGGACAGGCCCAAGGATCAACCCCTGGGGACACCTGCTAGGATAGCGAGAGAGGGGGATAAGGTATTGTTTATAGAGACTGCCTGGGAAAGGCCGGTGAGGTAGGAGCTAAACCAGGATACAGAGGCAGGGGATAGGCCAGCAGAGCTGACTTTGTAGCTTAGGAGGGGGTGAGTGAGAGACAGAGTCAAAGGCCTTGGCCAGGTCAATGAAGATGGCAGAGGTGATCTGGCCATGGTCCATAGCAGTGTGACCAGCATTGGTAAAGTGCAGAAGAGAGGAGGTAATGGAGTGGAATTTTCTGAACCCAGATTGAAACAGGGAGACAGTGTTAGAGATAAGAAGGAATTCATTTAGCATAAAGAGAACTAGAGACTCTTGAACTTTGGCAAGGGATGGGAGAAGGGAGATGGTATGGCAGTTACCAAGGATAGTAGGGTTGCCACCTTTGAAAAGTGGGAGGACAGTAGTAGACTTTCAAGCAGTAGGGACAGTTGCAGTAGAGAGAGAGAGAGATTTAAGATGAAGGTTAAGGGGGTGATTATGGAGGGGGCCAAGATTTTGAGGAGCCTAGGGTGCAGGCCATTGGGGCCTGACTTTGAGGGGTTGAGTGAAACTAGAGCTTTTAAAACTTCAGATGGTGTAAGTATGCAATAAGACATGCCAGGGTGTGTAAATATGCTTTCATAATTGCAAGGCTCGAGGGTGTTGTTCGGCATGAGGCACTTGCACCGAGTGCCGTTAAACACCCAAGAGCTAAGTGCAATTATGAAAGCATATTTACACATCCCTGAATTGTCTTATGGCACTTATAACACAGTGAGAAAAAAACGAGTCATTCCGGTCAACAAACAAGTTGAAAACAACAAATTTAGAGCTGAAAAGAAGCAGAAGTCATTTATGATTAAATAGTCCCTGTAAACGGAGCCACTACAAGTAGGTAGGGACTTACTGAAGAGTACAACCGAGCCCTTACACTGTGCAACAGAGGCAATAAAAGTGGAAGACAACATCACCGGTGAAGGTACAGTTCTGCACAGTTGTGTTGCTCTTCGGATGCTGGATTTCGTTGTCAGGAGTGATCTCGGCTATTTCTGCAGTGGCTCTCATAGTGGAAGGGTTTGCTAAGTTGCTGACTGGAGCTGCTTACTGTGAATAGGCGAAGTATTCAGTCATTTCCTACATTTTCTTTCCAGCATTGATGGCTACTGTCGGGTTCAGAAGTAGAGTGCAGTGTACCGATTTTCTGCTGTTGCTTGTGCTTAGGCTTTTGTCTATGAAAGAAGCACCGGAGTGTAATTATGCTTTTGTAATTATACTCCTGTACTTCTCTCACAGCCAATCAAATTGCTCAGTTTTTTTTCACTGTGTTATAATAGGTGATAGCTGGAACCCAGGGGGCTGAGAGGGTGATAAGGGGAAGAAGGAAGGAGAAATAAGGGGCTCCTGGGGAACAGTACAGGAAGTGAAAAATTTGTTGAGGGCTTCGGCAACAAGAATGGCATCAGAGATTATTTTGCCCACCTCTTGGATGGAGGGTGGGGGGATTCAGAGGAAGGGGTGTAGGAGAGAGTGGAGGTCCTGCCAGAAGGAAGATGGAGTACTATTAGAGGGGTAGAGGCATGCCTTAAGGAAATCGGATTTGCATTGGTGGATATGGGTAGTGTAGTTATTGTGGAGGGTGCAAAATGCTGCTTCGGAGATGGAACCTATGCTAATTATGTAACTTTAGAATTAGAATGAAGTTCAAACTGCTCTGTGGTCATTCTCCCACCAACATTCTAATGTCAGGCTGAAGAGAGCAGTCGCTGTGAAGTACAGCTCTACTCTTCTGGTCCGTTTACGGTTGTCACAATTTTAGTTTAAATTAATTTTCATTTATTCTTGATACTCTTCATTAGTTAGGGTGTATATTTATTTTAATTGTAATATTTAGTGGTTTCTCCAGTTCCCGATTGGTTCCCAGGAACTGGAAAAGGCTGCTATATAGCAAGGTTACTGCCATTTGGGGAACTGCTATTTTTAGTATAAGGTATAAATTAATGGTATAACTACCACTTTCCTTTATTATTAGAGGTTTTTGATTTAAAGAGAAGAAGAAGAATCAGCATTTATATAGCACTTTTCATACATCCAAAGTGTTTTACAAGCAATGCTAGACTGGTAGTGAAGTGACTGAATGTGTGGTGGGGCCATATCACACATCATCACCCACACACAGCCTGGACAATTGCATGAACCAGTTTATGGGAAGGGGAATGTTGAACAGGACACCAGGAATGTTCCCTACTCTTTGCAAAGAGTGCCCTGGGTTCTTTTACTTCCACCTGGACACCCACCAGGACAACACCAGGATGGGCAGAAGGGACCTCGGTTTAACGTCTCATCCGAAGGACGGCACACCCCAGCAGTACAGCACCCCTCAATACTGCACTCGGATGCCAGCGATTTTTAGGTGCAAGTCCAATCCCGGTGTGGGACGAGAACCCACGACCTTCTGGTCCAGAGGCAGATGTGCTACCAACTGAGCCCCACTGACACCTAGAGCTGGTGTACTGCCTAAAACTAATATTAGATTTTAACAGCAGCCAACTATTACCTTTGATAAGTGAGGTACTTTTTCTTTTCTCTTTGTTTAACTAGAAGATTGTTTACCTGATGTTAGTAGGTGTGATGTGTGGAGCAGCTCTTAGCTTGCTCTACTGCCCCACACTACATCATCAGGATTGTGACCTCACTGACCATGACATCACTGCTACTTAGGAACATCAAGTGAGCGACTGCCAAGTCATTCACCTGTGATGTCACTGTCAATGAGATCATAATGCTGATGACGTAGTGTGAGGCAGTAGAGTTAGATATGTCAACTGCCAGACTAACAGCTGTTCCACACATCCAGCACAATATTATCACATAGAAGACTTACTGATGAGCAAAAAGAAAAAGAAAGAGCTAAAGCTACACTATATACAGATGATCCAGTACTTTAAAGAACTGCCCCAAATTCCAGCTCATCTAAGTCAGCAACTATGTAAAGACCTATTGTCGTTCGAAAACTGGCTTCTTGCCAATAAACTCCTTCTTAATGGGAAAAAAAAACAAAGGCAATGTTATTCGGGCCAAGGAGTCTTGGCATGTACTGCACTGCAAAACTTGAACTCGGTCTCTCTGATAGGACAAGGGTAGAGGTGGTCAACTCCTTCAAGTACCTGGGGGTATACCTTGACCAAGATGATATGTTCAATACCCATCTCAGTCACATAATTAAAATCATTAACCAGAGGGCGGACCTACTGTACCACCTGAGCCCATTCCTTACCTCTGAATCATAGAATTGCACAAGGTACCCTCCTTCCTACCCTACTACATAGGGCTCCTGTACTACATTCTGCCAGGGGTACAGAGCTCCAGATACTGAGAACTCTCTACCATAGGATAGGTAGGTTTTCCAACTCAGCCAGGCCACATGACCACCACTGTACAGTACTGAAACAGCTAGACTGGCCATCACTCAAGGGGAGACTTGCCTACCCCTCCTTATGCCTAGCCTAAACATTTAGACAGGACAGCACCTCCCCCCTCACCCTAAAAAATCTGCTGCAACCCAAACATTGCGAAAGAACCTTAAGGTCCTCTAAATAACAGCTACTTCAGGTACCCACAGTCAGAACCTCTTGCGGAGCTTGACCCTTCTCTTCCTCCATTCCCTCCCTATGGAATGGGCTCCCTGGCAGCATCCAAGTGTCTATTTCCCTAAGGAGTTTCAAAAAAGAGCTCTAATCCCATCTGCTGAACTCAAACCACTGTTCCTGCTATAAATAACAACAGCTTAATTTAGTCTCCTAAGCCTTAACTTAGGTGATTATAAACTGTATAAAGTAGAGATCTAGTACTGCTCTGAAGGTATATGATGTTCAAAGTGTATAGTTATCCCCTGCTGTACTGTACTGTTCTGTGATGCATACTTTTCCTCCCCCTCCCTTCTTCTTTGTTAAATGCCCTTGCACACTATGTACTGCTAATGATCTGATGCTATTGTCACCAACTCAATAGGAATTGACTGTAATATGTTGACTAATAATGTTGTATTTCTCTGTATGATGTGTCTATTGTTACATTCTGAATGTATATTGTTTGAATCACTGCTTTATGTATTTTTGTAATTAACCCCGAGTTTCCCCTGAAAAAGGGACCATCCTGTCTCATGGGCCTACCCAGTTACCAAAATTCAATAAATAAATAAATAAAAATACTTCAGTAATAAAAAATTACAACTGACTACTACTTAAACATTTTAATATTTTCCTGTCTGCTGCCTGTTTTGGCTACATTAGCTCTTTAATTGATGCTTAGTTCCATTACAGAGAGAATCCAGCTGCTTTTTTCTTTATATTTTTTCTTTTCTGAGGTAAAAAAAAAAAAATATTAGCGGTTCCATTTTAAAGGAACAGAAACACATTTTAATTCTCTACGCTCCTGTTTTTACATACTTTGGGCTGGTTTTGAATTATTGCTAAAACTTGGGAACCAATAACTATTTCTTTGGGTTTCAGCATTTGGCATGACTGACAAACCTAAAAAGAAAGAATAGGACCAATGGGTTTTAAAAATTGCATACATTTTTTTAGCTCCTGGCAAAGGCAGACTGCCACAAACGTTGTCTAAGGTGCCTGGGTCCTAACCACTCTTTTATAAATTGTGATCTCTGTAAAATGTTTTGCCCTAAAACACAACAGAAAATGGCTAAGAAAAGAGAAGATTTTATGGTTTCTCAGTCTGCCTCCATGTCACCAAAATGTACTGATGAGGGCCCTGCCCCTCAAAGTAAGCAGCAGCAGCCTTTGTTAAAGAGGGCAGGAAAGAAAGATAAAGCTGAAAAAGATGGTTCAGAAACCAGGGTATCTCAAATGGGGAACACAGAGTTCAGTAAAAGCAAAAGAGCCTCAGAGCAGGCACTGGAAATGGTGTCTGATAAGAAAAATAAAGTCTCTGTCATTCCTCCTGAAAAAGGAAAGACGCAGGCATTGGACTCAAAGCAAATGCCCTCAACAGAGGACATGATAAGGGCATGGCAATTTTTCCAGGCCTTCCAGGCCATGGGAAATTTTATGAATATGCCTGCGCCTCCTCTCCAGGCCCCGGTTCCATACCAAATGCCCATAGAGGAGGAAGGATGGTATTATGAAGTTAAGGAGGAAGAGGAAATTCTGGAACCAGATCAGTCTAGGAGCCAGGCGCTTTTATCTATGTGTCTAGGTCCGAAAGGTTTGATGACTGTTTCTTACGTAAAAAAAAATGTGTAGAATCCAGATTTACAACTCTTACTCACTCAAAGTTGAATGTTTTCTTGGAAAATGTACTTCCTCAATGAAAAAATTAACTGTCGGTGAAAATTGTATATACTTTAATTAATGCTTCCTTCTTTAATTTCAATTCAATAAGCTTTTATTGAAATACTACAGACATTGTAACAAACAGCAACATATGTATCAAACGCTTAATATTGACATTATTATTTATTTTATTCTATATTTAACTTGAAACAATCAACTTTTTATGATGTTTTATGAATCTAAGTACAGCAATCAGTTTTCTTGTTCACTTTCTGTCATGGATGTAATACCCTTGCCCAACAAGAGGTGTTTTTGTGGTTTGATTATTCCCCTTGACACTGTGAACACTGTCATCTGCAATAGATTGAACTACCCTCTCCTGTCATTCACTGCCCACTTCTGACGAACCCGTGAGTACAGTACGTAGGAATGTCTGAAGAACGGGTGGCAGTTTTACATTTTCTTCCATTAAGTCTTCAACTTTAACTTTGGTTTTATTATGAGGCTGTACCTTTGGGAGTTCCAACAACTGTTCTCTTATGTATTGAGCTGCTTATGCTGCTTCTGCTTCCCTCCAGTCAGCCTGTTTCTTAGCAGACCTGATGAATGTACCCACTTTTCTACTTTTGGTATCAAATATGATACCATCTTTAAAATGATCCGCCAGTTTTGACTGCAAGCTGTGTGGGTCATAATTTGTTTCACGCCCACTGCACTCAATAAAATGTCCATATACCTTTTGTGTAGAGATAGCAATGATCCGTCTTGCATTCCATTAACAATGATGCACTGCACATACTAAACAAGTCTGGAAAAGGCAACCTAGTGACTGTCCCTCAACTGACTGTATTCACATTTTGTACCTGTGCCCTTTATTCGTTCTGCCTTTTTACATATTTGTTCTTACAGCTGTTGTAGTACTTCACTTCTTTGGCTATGAGCTCAATACCGCCTACCATCATATCCATTTGTCGATCATCCATTTCTTTTGCTGCTTTTTTTATGCTGTTTGCTGCCCCATAAGTTACATATATTGTAGGATATTCAAAAGTCTCCTTTGACCCCTTGGGATTCCTTTTCTTGTATGATTTGCAAAATTTGCATTCATTTGGGAATATGCCTGATGTAGATGCTGCAGATTCAGTTAGAGCACTATGAACTTGGGAGCAAAGCAATTTTGCCGGATAACTCTTTGCAATGTATTTTTTTAAAGTTTCATCACCTGCAAGTTTACCGGAACTATTGTATGCAGTGAAGTTCTTGTATCAGATATAATAATATCCATAGCTACTGGAGTAATGTTCAGGCAATTCAAGACACACCATGTTGTACTTTAACAGTGTTTGACTAGAATGCCTTTCCTTTGCATCAACTACTTTCTCCCAATGAACATTATCAAAAGGTAGCGGGCCTCCATGATCTGTGCTAACTCCTGGATCAGTGTGTCGGATGCATTGCCTCTACAGTTTGTGAGAAGTCTTGCTAGCCATATCTGAAACATTAAATAAATTACATTAATAACTAACTAAACTGAGTCTATTAAATAAATTAGATAAATTAAATAAATAACTAAGTAAACCGAGTCTATTACACAGATACACAGAAATGTGACGGCAGAGAAAGGCACCATGGCCCATCTAGTCTGCCCAACACCCTACCTCCCCCCTTCTGTTATGCTTCCACCCTCTTTTCCCAACCCCTTAAATCTATCCCAAGCCCTCGGGAACCCCTCAAACGTTTCAGCTGCCACTACCTCCTCCTGGCAGGTTGTTCCAGGCTCCACCACCCTCCGTGAAAACTGCCCCTGACATTACTCTGTATTGCCCACCTTCCAGTTTGAGGCTATGTTTCTCGTGTTCACTCCTTCTTCAATTTGAACAAGCTGTTACCCTCTACTTTATTTATTCCCTTCAGATACTTAAAGGTCTCAATCATGTCCCCCCTCTCCCTCCTAGTCTCCAGAGGGTACAAATTCAGTCCTTTCAATCTTCTCTCATAGGGTACATTCTGCATCCCTCATACCATTTTGGGTGCCCTTCTCTGCACCCTCTCCATCAGCTCAACATCTCTTCGTAGGTGAGGCCTCCAGAACTGCACCCCATACTCCAGATGCGGCCTAACCATGGTTCTGTATAATGACATTAGCACCTCCCTCTTCCTGCTATTAAAACCCCTCGCAATGCAGGCCAACATTCCATTTGTCTCTCCCACTGCCCTGCTACACTGGCTGCCCACATTGAGGTCACACGATACCATAATCCCCAGGTCCCTTTCTGTTTCCTTCTCCTTAATCGCCAGCCCCCCAAGGGAGTAAGTTTCCCTCCTATTCTTCCTCCCCAGGTGCATCAGTGAGCACTTTTGAGTATTAAACTTCAATTTCCAGGTGTCAGATGACCTCTCCAGTCTCTCCAGGTCCCGCCTCATGGCTTGCACTCCACTAGGTGAATCCACCCTATTGCAGACCTTTGTATCGTCTGCAAACAGGCACACCCATCCCTCCAGACCCTCTGCTAGGTCACTAACATAGATGTTGAAGAGTATTGGTCCTAGCACTGACCCCTGTGGCACCCCACTGGTCATCGCCCATTCCCTGGAATGTGTCCCATTTACCACCACTGTCTGACTCCTTCTCTTCAACTAGTTTTCCACCCACCTGGTGATCCTGTTGTCCACCCCAGTCTGTCCAGCTTATGTACCATTCCACCATGTGGTACGGTGTCAAAGGCCTTATTGAAATCCAGATAGGCCACGTCCACTGCTTCTCCCTGGTCCACTATCTGTGTCACCCCATCGAGAAACTCTATCAGGTTAGTCTGACAGGACCTTCCCTTGGTGAAGCCATGCTGCCTGTCATCCTGCATGCCATTCATCTCCAAGTATTCTATCAACCTGATCTTAAGTAGTGTTTCCTTTACCTTCCCCACCACCGAGGTAAGACTAATAGGATGGTAGTTTTGACCTCGTCCTTCTGCGCCCCCCCCATGTAGTGCGACCACCTCTGCCCTCTTCTAGTCCATTGGCACCACCTCTGTGACCGAGGACAAGTTAAACAGCCTCGCTAGATGTGGTGCCAGTTCATCCATCACCTCCTTGAGAACCCTTGGGTGTATTCCATCAGGCCCTATTGCCTTGTCTAGCCTAAGTCTACCCAGCTCTTCCCTTACTCCTTCAGCAGTGAATTCTGCCACAGCCACCTGCCTGTGGCTGTTACCCTCCCCACCCCTTCCTGGTCCCCTACCCTCCCTTTCCTCCATGAAGATTGAGGCAAAATAGCTGTTTAATGCCTCTGCTTTTTCAAAGTCCCCTTCCAGTATTGTTCCACTTCCCCCCCTTATCCTTCCAATTCCATGTTGTGCCCTCCTCCTTTCTCCAACGTACCTAAAAAAGGTTTTGCCCCCCTCCTTGCCTGCTTCGCTATCCTCTCCTCAGTGGCCTCCTTAGCCCTCCTTATCTTTTGCCCAGCCTCCTTTCTTTTTTCCCTGTAGGTTTCCTGTCCTCATCCTTTTGTGTCCTTCTGTACCTCTCGAATGCTCTAGTCTTCTCCTTGACCCCTAATGCCACCTCTCTAGTGAATCATAGAGATCTTTTCTGTCTTCTATTCTTTCTTACCCTTCTTATACATGAGTCCATGGCTTTAAATACCCCTCTCTTGATGGCTGCCCATAATTCCTCCACCCCCTGCACATCCCCTATCCTCAACATTTCTTTCCCAACTACCTTCCTCATTCCACGAAAGTCAGCCTTTCTGAAGCCCATTACCTTGGTTCTTGTCCTAACCCTCTCCCTGCCCGCTCTCACCCTGAATCTGACAGTCCTGTGGTCACTGGTGCCAAGCTCTTCCCCCACCTCCACCTCCTCCACACTGTCGCCATTTGTGAGGACCACATCCAACAAGTTTACACCCCTAGTGGGCTCACTGACCCTTTGTTGCAGGAATATGCCCTGAAGAGCCTCTAAGATGCCCCTGCTCCTTGTAGAGATTGCTGTCTGGGCCTCCCAGTTGATGTCCGGAAGGTTTAAGTCCCCAACTAGCACAATTTCTCCTTTCTGTGCCATCCTCGCTACTGATTCTACAAAGTGTCTATCTTCTTCCTCCCCCTGCATAGGAGGCCTATAGACTACCCCAACATGCAGGTTTTCCCCCGTCCCCTGTCTAGGGTGACCCACATTATCTCTGTTTCCCCATCCTCATCCTCCCCTTCCATGACCCCAACCCCTTTCCTGATATATAATGCCACCCCCCCCTTCCCTTGACTGATCTTTCCTAAACAACCAATACCTCAGATACTCAAAGAGTGGCTCCTCCTCCTGGGGCTGTGTGGGTGGCTGTTTGTGCTTGTCTGTGTCTGTAGGTTAGTTTTTGTTCATTTACATGTTTTTCTGCTGGGAATACCTGTGCCATTCTTGCACACAACATTGGTGAAAGTCTCCTGGACTGAATTTCTGCAAATCGCCATCATCAGGTATCAGCTTTTTAATTTTAAATCAACTTTCTTGAAGCCTCCCCAAGGAAGCATATGCCTTTCAACTAGTCTTACAAACATGGTGATGCTGGGTCCTGCAACTGAATCAACATTTTCAACATTCTCATCTGACCACTCTTAAAGCAACTGCACTTGTGGACTTTAAAGAACAAAGGAATTTTAACACATTGACTGAATCAACATTTTTGTCTGACCTTTCCAAAGGTATTGTACTTGTCTCTGAGGACTTTGAAGATCAAAGGAAACATACAGACAAAAGGATTTCACACATTGCATATGCCTACTGTCTGACCTACTCCCAAGGTATTGTACTTATCTCTGAGGACTTTGAAGAACAAAGGAAACATATAGACAAAAGGATTTTACACATTGCATATGCCCAGGCCACAGTTTATCACCTTTCAGGAACTTTAACATATTATGTGATCCTGGATCTCAACAGTACTTCTCTTAAACCCTCTGGCACCAAACCCTCCCAGTCTTTTTTTTCATTTTTCTCTGTACTTCGCCATAGTGCTTAGCTATCCACCTTAGCCCACTAAAATCCGTACCCCACCACCCTCCTATTGCTCGCCACCCCCGACTGCCTAGCCCACACTGCTTCTCCTGCCTTGCTAAAAATGCTTGGCTTAGTCCCCACCACCTGTTCCTGCTCACC
The DNA here is from genome assembly GCA_016271365.2 of Neoceratodus forsteri. NCBI lineage: Eukaryota > Metazoa > Chordata > Ceratodontiformes > Ceratodontidae > Neoceratodus > Neoceratodus forsteri. The sequence continues at coordinate 443,406,425 of CM057453.1, forward strand.
CTCACCCTCCTTTTCCCTTTATGCCAACTCCCCTCCACCTACCCTACCCTCCACCTACTCTCACCTTTCTATACTACTACCGAAACATTGTACCATGGCCTTTACTCTGGAAGTCTTAAACAAACATCACCCAATTAATACCTGGTGCAAAGAGCCATATTTCCTAATTGGAAACTGCCACATCATTATAACTCACTAACCGATCACCTCTACTGGGACTCCAGAAGACAATCCAAGCATCTTAAAAGTACAAGCAGAAACTCACTCCAACCTATTGTGAACTACTGAATGGCATCGCTGAAACTCCTGCTCCTCCTACTTTTAATATCTGGTGGGATACACCCAAACCCTGGTCCTGTTGCACTGAAGCCGACAAAAACAGGGAAAGTTGGTAGTGGTCTCTCCATTATCACTCTAAATATCTGCAGCCTCCTTCCCAAATTGACATCTCTTCAAACTCGCTGGACAAAAAACCTGATATACTAGCCATTGTGGAAACCTGGCTATCTCCCAGCACCGGATCATCGGTCTCGCTTGAAGGCTACAATCTTTTCAGACTCGACCGGGCAAGCAAGAAAGGTGTGGGCTGTGCTATCTACATAAAGGACAACCTCTCCTGTCAACGCAGCAGCTTCACCCCCACAAACGCAGATGCAACTCCTCCCTATCAAACTGCTTCTTGGTGCACAAAACAAAGTTCTCACAGTGGCCAGCAGTCTATATCCTCCAAAAGACCACCGTGCCAGTATTAAGTCTGTACTTGTTTTGTTAGTCTGCAGCCCTCTGAAAATGAGCTCCTCCTCCTGGGATTTCAACATAAACTGGCTGCCTCTGACACTGGCTCTTACAAAGATGACATCCTAGCAGCAAACCTGACTCAGATGGTAACCTCCCCACCGGAAAATTACAAAACTGGTACAAGCACCCTTATTGACTGGGTTCTCACAAATCACCCTGACCGGATAAAAAACATTAAAGTCCTCCTGACTCCTCAGTGACCACTCCCAGTGTCCTGTACCTGGTCTAATAAATTTCTCAAGCCACCCCAAAGTTATAACAAGCAGAGTATTGCCTTATGGGAATCTTATCAAGTTGAAAACCCATCTCCTACAACGGACTGGACGATAACCTTGAATCAACTGATATTAATACGCACTAGAATACTTCATTAAATCTTTCAACTCTGCATGCGACTTATACGCCCAGTAAAAACGTAAAATCAAAGCGCTATCAAATCCATGGATTACTGCCAAACTATTTGCCAAGCTCAAGGTTCGGGACCACCTCTGGGCAGTTGCAGAGACACAGGCTCACCTCATGATACCCTAAAATACAAGCAGGCACGAAATAGATGTACCTCACAAATTAGGCAAATGAAGACCTATTTCAAAATGCCCTTGAATCCACCTGGGTGATGGAAGAGCTTTTGGGACAACATCCAAAACATAATGGGTAAACAATCAAAATCGTCACCTACCATTATGAAAGTTGATGGATCCACCACTCTTGACTCAAAGTCTATTGCAGATGCGCTTAATAAGACATTCACAGACCTTAGCGGGGTCCTCCCCCCAGATTTCTTCTCGGACTTACCTGTGCCTAGCCTAGTATCACAAAACACCCCTCGTGACAAACCACAATTTTACTTCAAGAAAATCAAAGTGCACGAAGCACACAAGTACATAAGAAAGGCCTGCTCCAAATCCAGAACAAGTAGTGACACGCTAGATCTAAAAATCCTGTCTCTCACCCTGGATGAAGTAATTCACCCCCTTGCAAAAATTCTTAATCTGTCACTTGCAAAGTCAATTTCCAACAAATGGAAATCTGCCATAGTTACGCCAGTGCACAAAGGGGGGGACAAAACCTCAACAGGAAACTATTGACCAATATCAATACTCCCTCCCTTCTCCAAAGCACTTGAACGAATAGTGGCAGACCAACTCTCTGATTACCTGGACAAATACAATCTACTCTGTAATCAACAGCACGGCTTTAGGAAAGGACATAGTACAACAACAGCCTTACTTGATTTCTCTGGAGAAGTCCACTCAGCCCTGGACAAAGGGTGCCAAACAGGTGCAGTCTTTATCGATCTTACAAAAGCTTCGACACAGTCCATCATGGCCTACTTACCTCCTACTTTCTAGCCTAGGCCTGGCGAAGGTCCTTGTGCTTGGTAAAGCGTTACCTGTCCAATCGGTCACGGCTGTAAAATCTCTAATGAACTCTCCGACTTCAAACCAGTTCTTTCGGGTGTACCACGAGGATCAATTCTTGGACCGCTCCTCTTTAGCCTGTTCCTAACTCTCCCAGATATCTGCCAGGAGAAAATAATCTTATACGCTGATGATGCTGTAATTCTCTCTTCCCACAAGGATCCAAACTCCCTACGAAAAAGCCTGCAACTTGCTTTCTCTAGTGTTGAAAGGTGGTTCCTGGATAGTAAACTGTGCTAAACCACAATAAAACAAAAGCCATGCTCTTCTCCAATCACCAAAACAAAATAGGCATACTCCACTCACCATACAAACCTCTGCAGAATTACACTGGACCAAGTAAATACTTTCAAATACCTTGGCATCACTTTTGACCAAGGGCTCACCTTTGCAACCCACGTGACAACACTGCGAAAACAGTGAACCAACGCCTTGGAATACTATTCCGTAACCGTCAATTTCTAAATCAAGCGGCACTGAGAATAGCTATACAGAGTTCCATAATCTCAATCATTGACTATGGCCTTTATTTATGGCTCAGCTACTCCACTGCTCTAAAGCGTACTCAATCACTCTAAATAAGGCCTGCCGGCTCCTCACGGGGCTCAAAGACTGACTCACACATGTGATCTGTACTATGAATCAGGCTGGTTGAACCTATCAAATCGTCTTATTTATCTCACCTGCACAATGGCAAAAATCTATCTTGGGACTGACTCCATTATGTATTCAAAACCTACTCCTACTGAATCCTGGCTCACGACCCTCCACCAGATCTGAACGCAACCTTTCCTGGTTCCGAGATGCCGGACTGCACAGGGACAAAGATCTTCTGCGACACAGGGCCCCGACATGGTTCAATGCACTTAGTCCACCTACTCTATCCTCAACCTCACTTGAGCTTTCAAATCCATGCTCTATGCCCACCTCACCACCACTAGCAACTGTGACTCGCTTAGATAAAGACTACTACTCCTCATGTCCATCCTCACATCTGAGGCCTCTTCCTCCTGACTAATGAACCCTCTGGTACCTCTACTACTTCCTGTCTCCCACCCAAACTCACTCCCCTTTTTCCTGTCCCTCTCACTTACTCTCCCGCTCACCACCTTTCCCTCCTCTCTAGCCTCCTTTTGGCGCCTAATGATCACCCTGTCCTGGAAGTTTCCTTAACCTCGAAATTGTCTACTCGCTTGAACCTGTTGTAGCTTGTTCTTCTATGAAACTTAAAAACGTTACTGCCTTAAACTGTTAATAGCAAATTTATGATGTAACTTTCCTGTCTGGTTTTACCTGTAATGTGTATCGTGCTTTGTTAAATGTTCTTTGTGACGTGGAACCTTTGTAAAAGAGCCCTGGCTCAAAGGTATTAATTCCTAGACTAATTAAACAAACAAACAAACCCTGGGATCACCATCTCCCAGGCGTAGTGCTCATTCCACCAAGTCTCACTCACTCCTACAATGTCTAGGTTCTTCTCCATCATGGTGGCCTCTTGTTCTCCCATTTTGTTCTCCAGGCTCCTGGCATTTGCAACCGAAGCCCTCCAACATGTAGCCCCATCCCGTTCTTCCCTGCTGCTAAGTGTTCCCTTGATGAGTGTTGTGACCTGGGGGGAAGGCTGATAGCCTCTCTGCTCTGCCTCACGTAAGGCTGGCCCTGTTCTTAGCCACCCCCCCTTACTTAGTTTAAATTGAACTTCCTTGCCATGCAGTCCCCCAGTTTACTGTTTAGTGCAGCTGCCCCTGAAGAGCTCAGGTGCAGCCTGTCTTGGGCATACAGCCCCTCTTCCTCCCATGTAGAGCCCCAGTCACCTATCCAGCCAAACCCCATCTGACTGCACCAACCTTATAGCCAATTATCGAATGCCCTTATCATCTCCTTTCTGGGTGTGCTCGCTCATGGTACTGGCAACACCTCAGAGAAGGAAATGGAAGGAAAAACAGTGTTGCTCCTACAGAACCTAGCAAGTTCCTCGAACCTTGCCTGTACCTCCATCAGACTGTTCCCTTCCAAGTCATTTGTGCCCAGGTGAAACACCAGATGTGTCCTTTCATCCTGCTGCTTACCCCAGGAAGGAATATGATGCCTCACCTCCAGCACCATCATCCCTGGCATGCACTGTACCCATATTGCATTGTTTTTTGCTCCCTTCCTTCCCCATTTTAGCCCCTTAATTATTGAGTCCCCCAAGAGTGCCACTCTACTGCCGCCTGCTTCCAGGGTGTCCTTTTGGACTCTAACTTTGTGTTGTGGGGTTTGGCTCCCTTTGGACTCCTCCTCATGTTCCATCCTGACTTGGTTTCTGCCCCTGCTCATATTTTGTTCCCCATCACCTAGCCTATCCTGATTTTTACCCACACCCAGCATCTGTACCTCTTCACCATCTCCCTTTAGGCTTTCATCAGACTCCCCCCTCCTGTATCTCTTCATCCCTTGTACTTCTGCCTGGCTTCCTTCATCCCTGCAGACCCCTCCTGCTTCCCTGCTTGAGCATGATACAATTTCACCTGACCCCCCTCTAACTGTTCCTGGCCTTCCCTTATCTGCATCACTGTGCAAGATTGTGCCAACTGTGCTTGATCCCCTTCCAACTGTTTCTGTCCTGCCCATCTTTGCAGAAGGTTTTGAGCACCGTACCCCACATGAGGAAGTCTTCCTCCTTACCACCTGCCATGTCTACATATTTCCTCTCTCCTGCACCCTGCCCGGCGCATGCCCCAGGCTCCTACTGCAGCTCCTACCCTGCAGGGTTTCCTCCAGTTCATTTTCAGCCTCCCAGGAGCTCAGCTCCAGCTCTTCCAGTGCTTCCTTCCTGCCCCTTTTCTTATGCCACAGTTCCCCTAGTGCCACCTTTTGGTGTGTCCCTAATGTGCCCATCCCCTCCTCGTCCACCCCTTCTCCTGCATGCGATGTGCCTGCCCCCTCCTCCCCCCCTTCCACTGCACCTGAGATCTTTCCCCACATCCCCAGCCGCTCTGCACCCCCCTTATCTGATGGCCCCTGCTGGACCCCTTCCTCTCCAATGTCCTCGACTAGAATACCTAGGAGGGCAAAACTATTTGTTACTTCCACCCTCTGGCCCATTTCACATATGCCTGCATTGCCCTTTATACTGGGCATCTGTCTGCCTTTTCCTGAGCCTACTGTCTTCCATTCCTCCTGATCCCTGACTGACCCCTTTTCTCTAGCTACAGGCATCATTTTTGTGCCGCTAGACTTCCTGCTGTCAGTTTCCACTAACCCCTTTCCTCCGGTCTCGGGCGTTACTGTCCCAACTCTGGACTTGCTGTTATCTGTTACCACCTCTGGTCTATCCCTCTGGATCCCCTTCATCCTCTCCTCCCAAGCCTTTGACTTCCGACAGTGTATCTGATCCTCAGTGAATCCACTCAGCCCTTCCTCCTTCGCTTGCTATACCGTCCTGGTCTCTTTACCCCTTCCCCAGCTTCCCCCATTTAACCCCACCTTTGCCCCGACACTCCTCTCTCAGCTGGAGTGAGCTGCTTACACATCATACAACCCCCCATCCTCCAAGCCCAATTTAGGATCATAGCCCTTCCACAGCCACTGCACCCCACCACCCTGCTAAAGATCCCCCTCCCTTGGTCGTCCCTCCCTCTGTGCTGCCCTACTATTTCTTCCATGATACTTAGATACAGTCCTAAAATCACCCTTATATATTTTTTGGGCCCCCCAACCCTCACCCCCTCCTCAGCCCCAACCCACAGTCAAGACTTTTTAGAAATAATAAAGCATGTGCAAACCATAGGCATCAAGAATTAATAACCATAGACACGACGTTCAAGTCCAAGTCACCAAGTTCAAGTCCAAATCCCCAGCACCTCCAGCGTCAGGAGTCCAAGATCAAGTTCCCAGCATCTCCAGTGTCAGTAGTCCCGACCCAGTTTATTTTACCTCAATTTCAGCTCTTTTGCAAAGGATTTCTTAGTGTCTGTGTCAATTTCCCATATCCACTGAGGTTGAAGTCCAAGTCCCCTGTGGAGAAATGCAGAACCCAGTTCCTTCGCTGCAAACCAGCTCCTCGCAGTGATTTATTTAGCTCAGGATGCTCCTTGCCCCCCCTTTTAGTCCTTCTATCGGTCTGGCTAGCTATTTTTAAAGCCTACCGCCTTTGCACCTCTCTTCCTGATTGGCCTGATCCTACACCGCTGTCTGCGGTTGGCCAGCCGTCCATCCCTGCTTCAGTTGCCGGACTGCCACCTGTGCCCCTTGCTAGTTCAGCTCCAAACAGCTCAGCTCTCCTTCCTCTGATCACCAACCCTGACCCCGCTGCCGACTGCAGCCACAGCTCCATGCAGCTCTCCACTCTCCTTTCTCTGGTCGCCGACAGCGACCTGCTCCCCCGCTGCTGACACAGCTAACAAACACAGGAATGCACAGTCCAATTTCTTTCTTTGCCACCTGGGCTACTGGTACAACTTATGACAGAGGTCAACCAGGGTCACAGCTAGGCAGATATTGACAAGAGGCTTTGGCTATGCAAGACCTTGCAGGCATGCACTTCCAGGCCCATTACATTGATAGTCTGGGGCACACTTACTCAAGTACAAGTGCAGGATGTGAAATTCTTTTGTCCTTGTGCTTCCTTTGTTATTTAAAGAGGTTGTTTAAAAGCCCACAAATAGATCCCTTAGGAGCAAGTCAGACGAAAATGTGGATTTGAGCAGGACCCAGAGTCACTGGAGTTTGACAGATCTAGTTGCTTGACTTCTGTCTTTATTTTTTATTTTATTTAGCTTTTGTTAACCAGGTAAGTGCACTAGCCATAAAATGACTATTTTCAGGCACGACCCGGGAGAGTACAGACATGCAGAAACTTAACAGGATAACAATTTATAAGTGCTTTACATACAATGAGTTAAAGAGGATACAATATATCGGAACATACAAAGTAAAGCGCTTTACATACAATGGCCCGGATATTCAAAAGGGTTGCAACCCACTGATGCGCCCCAGCGTGATTTTCAAACGGGGATTGCGCCTGGCACAATTCCCGATGCGCCAGAGCGCATCAGTAATGTATGCAGAGCAGGTGGGGGCTGTGCCCATGCATATTCTGCACATCCCGATATTCAGCCCGGGATGTGCTGAGCCCACGCATGCACAACCCCTACTTGCGCTGCACACAGGTGAGCCAAAAAAAAAAGGAACAACAGCTGGTCACCCACAGGTGAGCTGCCATGTTGCAGGGTGCAACACGGCAGCTGCCACCTGTGGGTGGCCACCTGAGCTCCAGCTGCACCTTCGTGGTGGTGCCCCCCATGCCCGATCGTGGGAATAAGTAAAAAAAGTAAGGTCCAATATCCCTGGTGGTCCAGTGGACTGCTCGCAGCCCGATCATGGGCATAGGTAAAATTAAAAGTGTTCCCACATCCCTGGTGGTCCAGTGGACCGCTTGCAGCCTGATCGCGGGCTGAAGTTAAAATAAATGAGGTCCAATATCCCTGGTGGTCCAGTGGACTGCTCGGAGCCCGATAGCAGGCTGAAGTTAAAATAAATGAGGTCCAATATCCCTGGTGGTCCAGTGGACTGCTCGGAGCCCGATCGCGGGCTGAAGTTAAAATAAATGTGGTCCAATACCCCTGGTAGTCCAGTGGACCGCTGTCAGCCCGATCGCAGGCTTAGGTATATAAAAAAAAACACGTCCTATATCCCTGGTGGTCCAGTGGATCGCTCGCAGCCCGATTGCGGGCATTTGTATTATAAAATTGAAGTCCTATATCCCTGGTGGTCAGTGGACCACTCACAGCGATCGTGGGCATTTGTAAAAAAATAGGTCAATATCCTGGTGGTCGCGGTGCCCCCTCACCAGCGCACTGGGTCCACCACCCATCCCCCTCGGTCAGCGGGATGACACCCACCACCTGCGCCCACTGACTGACACCATAGGTGGGGCTTGCGCCCATTGATCCACAGCATGAGCCAATGGGGCGTGCAGCCTCTCCACTACTACAGTCAGATATGTGAATGGATCAATTCACATATCCGAATGTGTATGATAGAACTGCATGCCCGATTGGCTCACGTTGTGGACCAATGGGCGTACAGCCCTACCTGGTGTCAGTCGACGGACGGCGGGCGACAGGTGGTGGGCGCTGCCGCCTGCCACTGACCGGGGAGCGGGCAGTGGGGCTCAGTGGGTGAGGGGAGGGGACACTATGGACAACTAGGATATTGGACTTATTTCTTGATACAAATGCCCATGATCGGCTGCGAGTGGTCCATTGGACCACCAGGTATATAGGACTTTAATATTCTTAATACAAATGCCCGCGATCAGGCTGCGAGCAGTCCACTGGATCACCAGGGATATAGGACGTGTTTTTTTTTTTTTATACCTAAGCCCGCGATCGGGCTGACAGCAGTCCACTGGACCACCAGGGATATTGGACCTCATTTAATTTAACTTCAGCCTGCGATCGGGCTGCAAGCGGTCCACTGGACCACAAGGGATGTGGGAACACTTTTAATTTTACATATGCCCATGATCGGGCTGCGATCGGTCCACTGGACCACCAGGGATACTGAACGAATTTGAAAGCTTCAAATGCCCACGATCGGGCAGAGCGGTACATTGCCATGCTGTGCAGAGGGTGTCGGTCCCTGACGGCTGCTGCCTGGCAGAGCGTCAAGCACAAGTCACCGGGGATCGGCGCACCTGCATGCAAATGGGGCCATAATGACATGCAAATGGCCCCATTTGCGCCTTGCATACATTATGGCCCCATTTGCATGTGCACTTTTGAATATTGTGGTTGTTGCACATAGAGCAACGGAACTTGTGCTAGCGCATCCCCCTGCTCCACTCTGGCCACTTGCACTGGCACAGTGCCACTGCGCCATGCACACTGCGGGTGACCAGGGTGCGATATTCAGTGATGCTGTGCCATGGCGCAGTTCCGTTGAATATCGCCCAGTCAATGCCCCTGCGCAGCCAAGTTGCGCTGCACCCAGGCTTGCGCCACAGCCTGGCGCAGTTTGAATATCCGGGCCAATGAGTTAAAGTGGATACAATATATCAGAGACATGCAGAGTAGACCATTCATAAGTTCATAGGTGCCTACCTATGCAATGAATAGAGAGGACCTTGGACAATAAATTATCAGGTGACATCATACAAACAGAACAAGGTACACAAAACCAAAAACAGGTAATACAAAAGGAAGAAATAACCACTGAGAGCAGGGAGTGACATTAAGGAAAAGGTTGGTAAGAGAGGAAGAGGGGAGCAAGCCATGAAATTAGATTATACAAGTGTATGTAAGTGTAAGGGAGATGCCTGCTTTGCAAGATTGTATATGGGCAGGGAAAGGGAGCTGGGACAGGCTGAGGCAGTAAGAGGGTTATATAGAGGTGAAGAAATACTATTGTATGGCCAGAGACATCAGTCATTATGCAGGGTGAAAGCAGGAACAGGTATCAGCAATCAGCAGATTTGAGCACAATTTTCTCTTAAAGCATGTGTGGGAGTTAGAAAGTCTAATGTCGAGGGGAAGGGAATTCCACAGCTGTGGAGCTGCATGCTCAAATGCAACAGTTCCTTTCCTAGTGCGGCACCTCGGCAAATTTAGAAAGGATTTATCAGCTGATCGTAGACCATGGAGTGTGTCCTGAGGAACAAGCATAACTGCAAGACACCTAGGGGTTTGATTTCGAATTATCGAATCAATAAGAGAGCCAAGGTAGTATTTCCTACTAGCTAATGGAGAGCCAACCAAGATCATTATAAAGTTGACAGTGGTGTTTAAGCGAGGAGTAGAAGAGCGTATGACATATGTTGTTATCGTAATATTCCATCTGAGTAGGTCAGTTTTATGAGCAGCCCCAAATAAGGGAGCCCCATAGGTTAGGGTGGGGAGTAGAATCCCCTTCGCAATGGCCATTTTAGCCGATGGCATGAGCATATAACTAGTCTTATATGCAACACCCAGTTTGGAGTTGACAGCTCTGCAAACAGACTGTACATGAAGATTAAGATCAAGAGATTGATCTAGCAGGATGCCCAGTTACTTGAAAGAGGTCACACTTTCCAGTAATTGACCTTCTAAGTCCTGCACCATCAGTGCTGTTGTGCAAGCCTGGAGCTTTGGGGCTGATCCGAGCAGCATGGCTTTAGTTTTGGTAGTGCTGACAGCCAGTTTGTGGTTGTATAGCCAGTTCTGGATATTGTTAAAGTCAGAGGAAAGGGTTGTATTGGTAGTGTCTATATTAGTAGAACTTGTATAGATGACAAGATCATCAGCATATAGAATAGCAGAGCAGGATTTTAGAACAGCTCCAATGTTATTTATATAAAAAGAGAATAGGAGGGGCCCTAGGATGGAGCCCTGAGGTACACCAATGTTAATGGTGGTACTGTTTGATACAGAGGAATTAAATTTCACCACTTGAGTTCTATTTGTCAGGTAGCTTTCGTACCAGTCAACAACAGAGGAGGAGAAATGCAGGTGTCGAAGCGAGGAGAGAAGCAAAGTGTGATCAACAAGGTCAAAAGCCTTTGTGAGGTCAATAAAGACAGCCCCAATCAGATTGCCAGTATCCATTTTTGAAAGAGTGTCTGTGGTGAATTTAAGGAGTGCAGTCATTGTGCTATGTCCTTTCCTGAAGCCATGTTGGGTATCTGAGAGCAGACTGGCTTAAGTAGATAGTCAGTTGTCTGAGTTGCCACAGTTCTCCAGGATTTTGCTCAGTACCGAGAGTATGGCAATTGGTCTGTAGTTCATGACAACCTTAGGATCCCCTTTTTTAAGTACATGTGTGATCCGAGCAGTTTTCCAGAGATCAGGGACCATTCCACCTGAAAGTGATAATGTATAAATTTTGGCCAGCGGTAATGCAATAAGGAAAGCTGCAAGTTTCAAGAGGTGGGGTTCCAGGGAGTCTGAGCCAGAATTGGTATGATCAGAGATGGACCTCAGGAGCTTCAGGACTTCCTTTCTAGACACAGCCTTAAAATAGAATGAAGGAGTATAAGGAGGCACAGGGAACAACACTTCCAGCTTATCCAGACAGGTTCCTGATGAGGAATGGGAGTTCACTGCAGTGGGACTGAAGGAAGAGGTATATTGGGAGAGATCAGAGAAATGCAAGTTGAAAGAATTAGCTATGGTTTGTGAGTCATTGCAATGCACATCATTTATCAGCATATCACCAGGGGTAGTTGACTGTGAGGATCCAGGAAGGATTTGATATGTGACCAGAATTTTCTGGGATCATTGGCCGAGTTAATCAGTAGGTCTTTACAGAACTTGCTCTTAGTAGCTCTGACTTGTCTTTTACATGAATTCCGTAGTGTATGGTAAGCGTTGAAATCTGTTTGCTGGCCTGATGTTTTGTAGCGCTTCCAGAGTTTATCTCTAGATGCAAACTTTTGAGCAAGTCTTTGTTTAGCCATCTTGTTTGTTTATCCCTCACTCTCCAGGTGATCTTTGGGGCATGTTTACATTGAACCGTAAGGAATTTAGTGATGAAGAGGTTAAGAGCGTCCTGAGAACAGTGTGATAGATAGATCTCCGACCAATCAATTCTGGAGATGTCATATAGAAACTCCTCTTGGTCTAGGTGAGCAAAGTTTGTGAGAGTGATGAGACATGGTGGAGTAGATGGAGGTGCCCCCAAGGACAGGATGCAGAAAGTAGGAGAATGGTCAGTTAAGGCATCAGCAAGAGTACCAGCGGCTGAGATGTGTTCGATCTGGTTTACCAGCACCCAATCCAATAGTGTGCCTAGTGGTGATGAAGACAGACTTCTAGTCAGCACTGTTACCATCTGATGCAGGTTGTAGCTATGAGTCAGAGATTGAAGAGAACTGAGAGCTGCCCCAAGCCAGTTTAAGTTTAGGTCCCCTAAGATGACAACCTCATTATGATTAAAATTCTGAGAGGTATTTTCCAACAAGTGCTCTAGACCCGCAATCCCTCCCGCTGGGGGGTTATACGCACAGATAACATGCAGTCTCTTGGCTCCCAACGCAAGGGTAGCATGCAAGTATTCACATACTGATTGAGCATCCGGGATAGCGAGAAGAGAGACAGTCAGATTATTTTTGTAGTACAGAGCAACTCCACCACTACGTTTGTTCGATTTCCTATCCCTTCGAATAATGGAGTAATTTGGTAGGGATCAGAGGGAGTCAGTAACCGATGGTTTTAGCCAGGTCTCAGTGAGACAGAGGATATCAGGATTGTACAGTTTGACCCATGACTCCAGTTCCACGAAGTGACACATCAAACTTCTTATATTCAAGTGTGCAATTAACAGCCCATGTTTGGACATACTATGTTTGTCATTTGCTTGGGATAGCTTCCAAAAAGTTGATTTTAAACTGAAAATGCAAATACCTTGTGGTGATGCTTTGCAGAAATCCAGTCCAGGAGATCTTCACAGAGGTAGTGAGCAAGAATGGTGCAGTTACTCCAAGCAGAAAATCTTGTAAATCCCCCAAAATTTAAGCTACAGACACAGACAAACACAAACAGCCACCCACACAGACCCAGGAAGCGGGACGTAAAACTTTTAGTTACTCTTAAGAAAGTGCATTTTCCAAGAAAACGTACAACAATGGACGAATACAAGTTGTAAATCTGAATTCTCCACACTTTTTTACATGAGAAACAGTCATTAAACCTTTCCGATCCAGACACATAGATAAATGCACCTGGCTCTTGCTCTAAATGGTTCCCCTGAGCAAAAATGTGTCTATCCTCCCAGGCCTTCGGTGGGTTACACATCCCATTATTGCCTGGTAAGGTAAATGGTGAGTCCCCTCAACATTGCCTCCCATGAGCCTGAGGATGATGAAGAGGAGGTTGAGTTTATGGATATGATGGAACTGGCTCTCACAAGAAACTTGTTGCTTCCTATCCACAAATCCCTCAAGAAAACCACTGATAAGATCATGTTGGCACCTACCTCAGCTGCTGGTATTGACGAGAAAATAGAAAAAAAGTATCAGGTGGATAGACAGGGGTTGAGTACCTGTATTCCAACCCTAATCACGAGGGAGTGGTTCAGGCTGCTGCATGTGAGAAGGCCAAAGTGCCCTTCTCTGTTCAGCCTCCTGAGAAAAACTCCAGAAAACTGGATAACATAGCCAAAAGAAGTGTATATATCGGCTTCCTTGCTCCTCAGGCAAGCATCTTACTAGGCATACATGGCTCAGTACCAGAACGCACTTTATAACTCCATACTGGCACTGAGTTAGAAAGCAAGTAGTGACTTGACACAGAACGTGGCTGACACAGTTACATCAGTAATGGATTTTATTTATTTATTTGTATATTCGGAAACAACCTTTGAGTATGAACTCTTTTACAAAGATTCCATGTCATTAAACAAGAAACAAGACAAAACAGATGAGGATTTCTTACAATATAGTTAGTTAAAAGGAAGTTGGTTGAAACAGGTAATCAGACTCGTTTTGATACTAGTAATCATGGTCATTTATTTTAACATCATGTGGAGCTGCAGCTCGGAGGAAGTGAATGGCATCCCTGGGGACCCTTGTCAGAGAAAGAAACATTGGTATAGAGGACCAGTGCTAGGAGAAAAGGGTACGGGTAAGAAGGGGAGGAGTAGAGATGAGAGGTGGGTAGGGAGAGGGCAGTAGGTGACCAGAGGGAGGGAGTAGGACAGGAAGAGAAGACAGACTTGAGGGAAGATTTGCGGGGAAAGGGAGGAGGACCTGGGTGCCACCAAGTACCTGTTCCACATGGCTGTGGGCACTAATGACACTGCTTTAAGGTTTCTGGCCCATACAGTATCCTTAAGAAGGTTTGCATGACATAGGACTACCATCCTATCCATGGAAAAATGGTAACATGGGTTGGGCTGGTGGGGGCGGGCAGTTACGGTGGTGGCTGCAGCAGACATTGATGGATGTTTTTTTTAGCTACCACAAGGAAATTTCACAAAACTGTTTACAAAACCTTTTCTTCCTCTGGACTGAAGCAGGTATCTGACTAAAATAAAAGTTACCTTTCATGTAGACATCAGTTTAACTAACAGTATTTAGTATCTCTATGTGTCAGTTTCTAGCACCAGCGAGAGCTAAAAGGGTCTTTGTGAGAAGCCTTGGCAGAAATCTCATTTAATTAAAACATAAAAGGTAAACCAGCCCATTGGCACAGTAGTAGCGCTACTGCACACAATGCTGGTGACTCAGGTTCAGATGCGAGTATGTGATGACAGGAGCTGGCCAGGCAGAGGAGGAGGATCACAGGTGTTTCAGGGGATGCTAAACTCCTCCAGGAAGGGAGGACAGCAGGCTCTGCCATAGTACTGCCCCCTGGGGACAACAGGTGTCACTCCAGTTGGAGCTGCTCACAGCAAGGAGTCCAACTGGTGCTGTGCACAGCCACCCATCTCTGCACGCATGTGTACATGGCCCCCTTGCTGCCAGCATCCTGCAGGGTGGGTGTCACAAATATGAAATCCAAAGAGTGAACAGGAGGATGCCAACTCCTCTTGGGTCGTGCTAAAGCCGCTGGCCAGCCCCTTCTCAAAAATAAGATAGATTTAAAAGGCCCTGCTACCAGCCCAGAAGGAATCATGCACAGCTGCAGGGGCTGCAGTGTGGACCACCTGGACAGAGGTCATAAGAGTTGGGATAGTAAAGACAGAGCTTAGGAGGGCAAGCAGAGTAGGGCAGCACCAGTGATGAGAGATTAAGACAGTATCTTAAAAAATAGACAGGATACAATATTTAGTGTTTGTGAGGTGGGGACATGTCTATTGGGGGGGGTGGATAATTGTACATTTCAAGTTATCCAGGTTGACCAACCAAACACTATGCAAATAATTGTCACATA
This sequence comes from Neoceratodus forsteri, assembly GCA_016271365.2. Taxonomy (NCBI): domain Eukaryota; kingdom Metazoa; phylum Chordata; order Ceratodontiformes; family Ceratodontidae; genus Neoceratodus; species Neoceratodus forsteri. The sequence goes on from CM057453.1 coordinate 443,421,477, forward strand.
GGTACCTTTATTAAGAAGGTAGCGAGAGAGTCAGAGGGTTGCATACAAACTCTCAACTCTCTAAACAAAAATAGCAAATGCAAACCTTGAAAATGAAGTACCGTGGGCTGAAACCTGAGTGAGGAGGAGGCTGTGGTCATGGATGGAGTGGTGGAGAGAAGATCTCCTAAGTCCTCCACCTCAAAGCCTTGAGAACTTTGAGAAGCAAGATGGAGAAGGATGTGAGGTAGGTGAGAAAATAGGCCTGTCTGCATGGCTCACACGCTTCACCCCTAGAGATGTATTGGATCAGCTGCAACAGGCAACAGTCAGGATCACCAGACACTCCAGAGTGACAGCAGCTTCTACTTGAGACCAGTCATGAGAACAGATTAGGGCTCTCAGCCCAGCAACTTTACTAGATAGGGCACAGTTAGCTATGGGAAAGTGCTATGCAAATACTTGTACATGCCCACTAGAAAAGTGTCCAGGAATCTGGTGGGATGCTTCTGTTGACTGGATCAAAAAACTCCCCAACTATAAACTCTATCCTAAGAACAGGGATGGTAGAATAGGGGGAGGTATCTGTCTGTATAGAAGACATGATATTCCATCACATGAAATAAGTACCACTAATGACACAGAAAGTGTCTGGGTTCAAGTTCACATCAAGAGTTACCCGAAACTTATTGTGGGGAAATTTTCGTATCACCCTCAGCTGATATACATTATACAAATGTTTTGCTTAAAGAAATTATTGATTTGTCTAAGGGAGATGTGCTGATCCTGGGAGACTTCAATCTTCCAAAAGTTGACTGGATCAATATGAAAGGGGGAAGTGACCCCGAAAGTGCCTTTGTCACTGCCATGCTTATCCATGGTTCAGAACAACTGGCAGATAGACCGACTAGAGGCAGAAATATCTTAGACCTCATCTTAACAAACATCGAAGAAAAAATCATGGAGATAGAAATAAATGTACCCCTGGGCAACAGTGACCATAATTCTGTTCAGTTTGGCACTACTACAGAGAATATTAAATGTTCTAATCATTCAGTGTTTAAGAACTATGATAAAGCCAACTTCCCTGAAATTATTAAATCTATTCTGGCAGTCAACTGGACTAATGTCCTTTCAAATCTCACTGTTAGCCAAGCTTGGGAAACATTTTCAAGTACAGTTCTACACCTTGAAAACTCTTATGTACCCCCCAAAAAAAAATATATAATAAAAAACATTAAATTCCAATATGGTTAAATATTTCAATAAGAAAACAAATCAAAGTTAAAGAAAAACTATTTAAAAAACTCAAGACTTCCCCAAGTAAAGAAAAAAATGCATTATCTAAACTTAAAAATACGATTAAAAAATCTAAACAGAATATTGAATTCAAACTTGCACACTCTCTGGACAGCAAAAAAGTTCAGTTTTCATATAAAAATGTAAAAAAGGGAACAAATAATATGGTAGGTCTATTAGTTCATGAGATGGTGTCCGACATAAAGACAGCGAGCTACTTCAACAACTTTTTCTGCTCCATTTTCTCATCACATAACCCTTGTCCATTAGTAGTGGAACCTACCCCTATTCCCAATGTTATTACTATTGAAGATGTCCTGACGGTATTGTGTACTTAAAAAAAACATACTAGCCCTGGACCAGATAAAATACACCCCATGCTTCTCCTAGGAACAGCTCCTGCAATAGCACTTCCCCCTATCTATTATATTCAATAATTCCCATCTGAACACAATATTCCATCTGACTGGTTAAAGGCAACTGTGAGTCCCATATTTAAAAAGGGTAGCAAGTTTGAAGTACAATATTACCGGCCAATAAGCCTAACGTCGATTGCATGTAAATTAATGGAGTGCATCTTTAAATCATATATTGAAAAATAAATAATTGACCTAGGACTTATAGACCACTCTCAGCATGGTTTTAAAATGGGTACTCTTGTACCACCAATTTAATATCTCTTTACAACCACATAAGTGAGAGACTTGACGTGGGTAGCCCCATGGACGTCATTCTTCTTGATTACAGCCATGCATTTGACACTGTACCCCATCATAAGTTAATAAATAAACTAAAGCAACTGGGATTTTCACCCTATTTGGTTAACTGGGTTAACTTATGACTTTCTAATACATAGATACATAGACAGTGTCGGCAGATAAGGGCCTATGGCCCACCCAGTCTGCCCATTTGAGCTTGTAAGTTCAGTTTATGTTTTCCTAGAAGTCTGTTGCCCCTTACCCCTGACCTCCAGAATTTCTTTATGTCTATCCCATGCATTCTTAAATCCCGTGATTGTTTCAGCCCCCGCCACTTCCTCTGGCAGGGTGTTCCACTTGTCCACCACCCGTTCTGTGAAAAATTCTTCCTCATGTTTCCTCTGAATCGTCCTCCTCCAACTTCATCCCATGCCCTCTAGTCCTGGAACATCTTTTTCACTTAAAAATAGTGTATTCCTGAACCCTGTTCCTCCCCGTGAGATGCTTGTATGTCTCTATCATATCCCCTCTCTCCCTCCTCTCCTCCAGGGAGTACATGTTCAGTTCCTTCAACCTGTCTTCATAGGACTTGTGATGCAATCCATGCACCATCTTTGTTGCCCTCCTCTGAACCTTCTCTACCCTGTCTATGTCCTTACGTAGGTATGGTCTCCAGAACTGTATACTGTACTCCAGGTGGGGCCTCACTAGTGTCTTGTATAGCGGAATTATGACCTCCCTTTTCCTGCTGGTGATGCCCTGCCTATACATTCCACATCCTATTTGCTTTACCTGCTGCCTTGTCACACTGTTTCCCTACCTTGAGGTCATCAGAGATGATAACCCCAAGATCCCTTTCCTGCTTGGTGCATGCTATATCCTCACCCCCAACTGATATATTGTGCCAGGGTTTTGTGCCCCATATGCATTAACTTGCACTTCTTTGCATTGAATTTTAACTGCCAAACCCCTGACCATTCTTCAAGTTTCTGCAGGTCCCTTCTCATTCTGTCTCGCCCTCTGGTGTGTCTACTCTGTTACAGAGTTTTGTGTCATCAGCAAACAGTGAAATTCTGCCTTCTAGGTCCTGTGCAATGTCACTGATGAAGATGTTGAATAGGACCGGTCCCAGCACTGATCCCTGTGGTACCCGCTGGTCACTCTTCCCTCTGTGGGTGACAGCCATTTACCACCACCCTCTGTGTCCTGCAACCCAGCCAGTTACCTACCCACCACACTACAGTCCTGCCCACCCATATTCCCCAGTTTGTGTAATAGTCTTCTATGTGGCACAGTGTCCAAGGCTTGCTGAAGTCCAGATAGGCCATGTCACTGCCCTCCCTGATCCACCTCCCTAGTCACCCAGTCAAAAAATTCAATGAGGTTGGTCTGACATGACCTCCCCCTGGTGAAACCATGCTGCCTTGGGCCTGTAGTCCATTGACAACCAGACGTTCCACCAATCTCTCCTTCAGTAGTGCTTCCATGATCTTCCCCACTACCGAGGTGAGGTTGACTGGTCTGTAGTTCCCTGCTTCCTCTTTGTTTCCGCTTTTGTATAAGGGGACTACATCTTTAATCAACAGCTTAATCTGGTTCAAGGTCAGTTGTCATCTGTATCCCCCTCCCCCGGGTCTTGCCTGAAAATAGGCAGGATTTGTCTAGTGCACTTACCCGGTCAACAAAAGCTAAATAAAATAAATAAAAATCTGCTGTCCTCCAGTCTTTGGGTACCTCCCCTGTTTCCAGTGATCGGCTAAACAGGATAGCCAGAGGTTCAGCCACCACCTCTCTTAGTTCTTTAAGGACCCTGGGGTGCACCCCATCTGGCCCCATTGCTTTATCAACTCTTATTACTTCCAGTTCCTTCAGGACCCTTTCTCGTGTAAAGGACTTGTGTCCATTTCTGCACCATTCTCACCCTTGTACTCCCTTCAGACCCATTATCCTCCTCTTCCTCAGTAAAGACTGAGCAGAAATACCTGTTCAATATGTCAGCTTTACTGTTGTCATCCTCACGGCCCCATCCTCCCCTTCAGTCTCATTATCCTCTCTTTGTCTTTCTTTTTCCTTATGTACCTGTAAAAGGTTTTGTCCCCTCTACCCACTGATTTTGCAATGTGTTCTTCTGTCTGAGCTTTGGCTTCCCTTACTGACCTCCCTGCCTCCCTTTGCTTCTCCTGGTACTTCTCCCTATCTCCTTCTGCCTGTGTCTTTTTGTATTGCCTGAATGCAATCTTTTTGGCTTTCACTTTCTTTGCTACCTCTTTGGAAAACCATAGTGGTCTCCTCTTCCTTTTCCTTTTGCTAACCTGCTTAATGCATAATTATGTTGTTCTTGTAATCCCCATTTTAAATACTGCCCACTGTTCCCCAACCCCTGATTCCTGTCCCATTCCCCTTAATGCCTCTTTCCAATAGATCCCAGAGGGTTAGAATAAACAGTGTCCATTCCAACATTGGTGATGTTAGCAGTGGAGTGCCTCAGGGATCAGTTCTGGGGCCTTCAATATTCAATATCTTTATTAGTGACATGGTCATCCATGGAAATAATTTCATTTCTAAATTTGTAGATGACACTAAGCTAGGTGACATGGTAAACAATGCTGAAAGTGTTTTGTCACTTTCTTTTTTAAAACTTCGTTTTATTGAATGGAATAAATCAGGTACATTACATCCACAATCAGGATACAAAACAAGTACAATAATAATAATTGAGTTATATGCATGAGATCAGTCCTTAAGTCACATAAACGTAGTGTTCATGTAAGTAATTATTTCTAATCAGTCCTTAAGTCACATAAAAGGAGTGTTCATGTAAGTAATCATTTCTGTCTGCTGCCCTGCTATATACCTTGTTCTTTTACATCAAGTAATGCTATCAAGCCTGGGCATGTGTGGAGCAAGTATTTTAGCATCTTCATAGTGTCTATTGGAAAGACTTCCAATCAATAAACCATATTATTCAGACACCTTTCTTGTCTCGGGTCCTCATTTCTAACTAGAACTGTAGTAATAACATAACAGAAATTGGTAAGCAACATGGCTGTCCGTCTGCCTCCACGTGTCTTAAGAGTATAGGTTAATCCCTTACTAAACTCCTCCTCCCTTAGGGTCGGGAAACTTAAGTCAAAACCATTCCTTGTAGTCGATAACATAAGCCAGCCCAGCCCAATCCACCCAGAATTATGCACGTGATTTGTCTAGACCTCCTGCTCCGTGGTGTCTACACCCCGCCCCACCCTCACTGTAGTTCAGGGATGGACAGTTGAGTCCTCCTCCTCCTCTGCTTCACCTCGGAGCCCTGAGTCACATCTCTCCCAGGCTCCCCACAGCTCCCTGAATTTTTCTGAGGTGAGACGCAGGGTAGCCGTAATCTGTTCCATTGAATGTATTTCCCTCACCTTGGCCCGCCATTCCCCGAGGGTGGGTAGCATCTCACTCAACCAGTGAGTGGTGATCCCCTTCATGGCAGGCAGGCAGAAGGTCCTGAGCATCCTTTGTTGTGCAATCCCCCTAGATCTGGTACAGTTTTGCCCAAGAACAGGTGTTGGAAGGTGCCTGGGATGGGCTGCCCCCCAAATTCCCTCTAGTGCATCATGTATCTGGGACCAGTACATTTGCAGAAGTGGGTATCCCCAGATGATGTGGTGGTGGGAGCCTACCTGTCCACACTTCCGCCAGCATAACTCTGAACTACCTGGTTGGAAATGTTTAGTGATAGTTGGTGTATGGCAGTGTCTTATTAGGCATTTCCATCGGAATTCAAGCCAGGATGGGGAGGATGAGGTGCGCCAGCCCATCTTCTACATGCCCTCCCACTCCTCAGCGCTTATCGAGATCTGAGTATCCTGTGCCCAGGCCACATGGACTGCTTGAAACTCTGGTTGAGCTGGGCCCTGCAACATTCTGTAGGTCTGCACTATGTTACCTCAGCGTCACACTAACTTAGCAGCCCAATAGAGAAATTGCTCTAGGCCTGTAAGGTCCCGTGTCACTAGTGCCACTCTCCCTGGGATCTGTAGATAGTTACGGATTTGTAGGAACCTGAAAAAATCCTGCCTAGGGAGGCCAAATTGCTGTTGAAGATCTACAAAGGATGCCACCGTTCCATTGTAGACCAATTACCCGAACCGGATGAGCGTTTTGTGGTTCCAGCTTCTAAACCCCTTATCTTCCAAGACTGGTATGAAGCCCAGCTCTCCGATGAGAGCTGTCTGGGGGCCTATATCATTCGGGGTGCTAGAGATCCACCTGGCCATTTGCAGTATACCCAAGGTGTGCTTTGTGAAAGGATTCTTTACAGAAGATAGTAAGCGTCCAGATATTGGGGCATGGGGAAGGACAAACAGAGGTTCTGGGAGAGAGGGGCTCGCCTCCATGTCCAACCATGCTGACTCTTCATTTTGCTTCAGCCAAGTGACCACTGGGGCCAGCTGGGCTGCTATATAGTATAGGCACCTGTCTGGGAGTGCCAGAACCCTGCTCTCCCTGGGATATGTGAGCATGCGCCTGCGGACACGGTGTCTGTGGCCTGCCCAAATGAAAGATAGGACTATTTTCTGTAATTTCTTCCAGAAGGTTTTCAGACTAGAAATTGGAAAGGCCTGAAAGAGGAAAAGATACCTTGGGAGAACATTTATTTTGACTGTGGCTATTCTCCTTGCCACCCCCAATGGAAGTAGGCCCCAACGGCCTATGTCCACCAACACCTCAGTCTCCATTTTCCTGTAGTTTAAGTGGTAAAGATCACTTAGCTTGGCTGGCACCCATATGCCCAGGTATCTCACCACCCTGCCACTGGCTCATTGGAATGGGAAGTCTTGTCGAAGTTCAGGAGGAACCACTCCATGTAACTTGAGGGCTTCCGACTTTGAGAAGTTGATTTTATATCCTGAAATGGAGCCATACAATGAGAGTTCCTTGATTAGTTCAGAGAGAGAAGCAAGGGGCTATGTGAGGAAGAACAGTGTATCATCCACATACGAGGATATCTAATGCGTCCTACTTGGCCCTTCTACTCCCCAGATCCCCATGTTTGCCAGAACCACTTGCGCTAGTGGTTCCATGCACAGGGCGAAAAGCAACAGGGAGAGTGGGCATCCCTGCCTGGTGCCTCTTGTGAAATGGAATCTCTGTAAGAACACTCCATTGACTCTCACCATAGCTTGTGGGGATGCATACAGCTCCCTAACACTCATTAGAAATGAGCCCCCCATGCCCATCTCTTCCAGTGTCCTGTATAGGAAACCCCAGTTTACCCCGTCGAATGCCTTCTCTGCATCCGTGAAGAACTTGGAGAGCAAGATGGATGAATACTTCCAGAGGATCCAAGTTCTGAAACAAACAGAAGAGCAAAGAGAATTAATCTTGGCTCCTCTTATAGTGCTGGAAATCTTGGAGGCAATCAAAAGAAGCAAGCAGGGGAAAACTCCTGGCCCAGACGTACTAGGGGCAGAATTTTACAAAGCATTCCTGGATAAACTGGCACCACAGCTGTTGTCGGTATGTCAAAAGATCCAAGAGGGAAGGGGGTCCTGCCATCCTTGCAATATGCACAAATTACTGTGCTCCTGAAACCAGGGAAGGATGCCACATTATGTGGCTCATACCGCCCTGTTTCGTCACATTCATCCGACCTAAAGAAATTTGAACAATGGGCCCTAAATAATGATATGAGGTTGAATGTTGATAAGTGTACAGTTATGCATTTTGGGAAGAAAAATACAAACACAAACTACTTTTTAAACAACAGTTTAATCAAGGTCTCTATTTGTGAACGGGATCTTGGTATCCTTGTAAACAACAAATTAACTTCATCAGACTATTTTATAAAAAACACCCGATTGGTAAATAACTTATTGAAACAGACCAGGCGCACTTTGTTACCAGGACAGAACAATGCCTAGTCCCTATCTATCGAGCATATAGTAGGCTACATTTAGAGTATGGTTCTCCCTTCTGGAGCCCCTACCTTAAGGGAGACATAGCTATGATTGAGAGGATCCACAGGAGAGCAACAAAAATGGTACCTAGGTACCTAGACTATCCAATAATGATTACCAAACAAGACTAAGTGAAACTGGTCTCTTCTCTCTCCATACTAAGAGATGTAGAGGAGAGCTCCTTCTCATATATAAAATTCTACAGTCTCAACACTTGATGGAACAATGTGGACTCAGATTTTCAAATAGGCGGACTGTAGCCAGATTACATAACAAACAACTCGTTGTTGAATGGGCAAACACTTCAAAAAGGGATTGCTTCTTTAATATTAGAGCCCCCAAAGTCTGGAACAACCTTCCCCAGGAAATGATTGACTCTAATAACTTTAACATATTCAAAAACAAATTAGACAAATGGCTCTGCTCTCTTCCACCATAGGTAAATTGCCCACTCACTGTGGGGGATGATCATGATGGGCGTAAGCCTACTTTTGTCCTAACAAACTAAGTTAACTATGTAAGTAATCTAAATTGCACCAGAGACTGAAAACTTCTTAGGCCACTTGTTGTGTTTATATTGTTCTTGGATCAGCAACAACAGCCAGACCATATTAGTACCACACCAGATCTGCAACCTGCCTTCACTGCTCAGTGAAGACTTTGGGAATTCCAATTGGGACTGTGGGATTACCTGGTGCGCAAGAGGGAAGGTCTGTGGAATGCACTGGCCTGGATTTTCAGAGGTCTGGACGCAGCATTCTCAGCAGTTGTACTGATGCAACCATGCCCCTGTAAATGCGCTGGAGTATTTGCTGGTGATTTTCAAACATTCTGATACATTTAGAACACTTTGCTCAATTTAAAGTCAAAAAATGTCACATGTGACAAACATTTGATTCATGCATCATTTTCAGTACAGAACTCATGGCACTTATAATAAGACAAATCAAGTTTTCTGTGGTCTAACAGCTTTGTGGCAAGCTTATTTATTGAATTTTTGAATTTTGTTGACTGGGTAGGCTCACTGGCTCACTGAGACTAGCAGTCCTTTTTCAGGGGTGACCGGGGAGGATACAGGTGATAACCAACTGAAATTGAACCAGATTAAGCTGTTAGTGGTATTTTTAGTGAATGGGGAAATTTGGCCAGGATACCGGAGAAATTCCCCTATTCACAGGTAGGGGAACCTCCATCATCCTGGCACTTGGCCAAGATGGTGTCTGGGCGGGCAGAAGAGAGGATGAAAGTTGAGGAGGTAGGGGAGAGGGTCTCCTCTCCCATCTCAACCCAGCTAGAGACCCACACAGTGGTGACAACTTCAGAAAAGGATTTTCCAATGGATACAATAGAAGAGTGCTTAATGTATGGACCGGCTGACTGCCCTTCGGATATGGAGAGGCAAACGAAAGATGGAGCACCACAAAATATTTCAGAAACCAGAAAAACAGAATTGGTAATGACAAGCCACAAAATACAGGATTTATTGCAAGAGGAAGAAGCCAGATATATTGCACAAGAAAGCGTCACTACTTGCGCAAATGGCAGCCCTAGAAAAACCTACCAAAGAGATTCCTGCAACAGTTGTACAGCCAGTCGCTATGGAATCTGTAACTGAGGACCTTGTTGAAGGGTGTGGAATTTCAAGAACGTCAGACACAGGCAGACAACTTTTAGGTGCATAAAAAACGCTTGAGAGTGTTTGTCATTTTATTTTCTGAATAATAGACGATGAAATGAACAGAAAGCCAAAAGTAAACTGGTTAGTCAAAACAAATCGAACAACTGTTTTCATCACAGTTTCTGCATCTCTGCCATTCTTTAAAATGAACCGTGTGCAAGTACACACCATCAGGAGGTCTTTCTCCCAACTCAGTCAGCCTCCAACTGACCACCCTATCTGACTCAATGCCTCTAGTGGCAGGCTTTTATACAGTTTGGTGAAGTCACCTGACCTGGCCCTTAACTCATAATACAGAAAACAAACTCTCTGGGTTTGTCTAGCTTAAACATAGAAACATAGAATTTGATGGCAGATAAGGACCGCTTGGCCCACCTAGTCTGCCCATTTTCCTACCTAAAAGATAAGCTACAGATCCTAGTTAACCAACAGCCCACTTCCTCCTACCCCCCAATAGAATTGCCTTATGCCTGTCCCGTACATTCCTGAATTCCTCCACTGTTTTTGACTGCACGACCTCCACAGGAAGGCTGTTCCATGCATCTACAACCCTCTCTGTGAAGAAATACTTCCTCACATTACCTCTGTGCTGTCCCCCCTCTATCTTCCAATTGTGCCTCCTTGTTCTTGCACATCTCTTTTTCTGAAAGATGCTACCCTCTTGGATTTTGTTGATTCCCTTGAGGTACTTGAAAGTTTCTATCATGTCTCCCCCTCTCCTTCCTTTCCTCAAGGCTATACAAATTAAGCTCCTTTAGTCTTTCTTCATATGCCTTCTGGTGCAGACCCTGCACCATTTTGGTTGCCCTCCTCTGGACAGACTCCACCCTATCTATGTCTTTGCGGAGATGGGGTTTCCAGAACTGCACACAGTACTCCAGATGTGGTCTTACCAACTGTCTGTATAGAGGGACAACAACTTCCTGTTTTCTACTGGTGCTGTTTCTTCCTATGCATCCCAGTATCCCCCAAGCCCTCCTTACTGCCTTCTCACATTGCTTGCCCACCTTTAGGTCATCTGATATAACTACCCCTAGATCCCTTTCCATTTTTGTTGCTGTCAACATCTCACCCCTATTATGTACTCTTCCCCTGGGTTTTTATTTCCCAGGTGCATTACTTTGCAGTTTTTTGCTTTGAATCTAAGCTGCTGTACATTTGACCATTCCTAAAACCTTGCCAAGTCAGTCCCTTCTCATCCTTTCCACCCCACCTTGTGTATCAACCCTGTTGCAGATCTTTGTGTCATCTGCAGAGACATACTTTTCCTTCCAGTCCCTCTGCAATGTCACTTATAAAGACATTAAAAAGGACCGGTCCCAGTAGTGAACCCTGCGGTACCCCACTAGTAATCTCCTTTCTTCACTGTGGTTTACTATTACCCTCTGTGTCCTGTTGTCCAGCCAATGTTTTACCCAGGCTACCACCCTGGGACCCACTCCCAGGCTGGATAATTGGTTTATTAATCTTTTGTGTGGGACTGTGTCAAATGCCTTGCTAAAGTCTAGGTAGGCCATGTCCACAGCCCCTCCCAGGTCTACTACTTTGGTCACCCCGTCAAAGAAATCCATTAGATTCATCTGACATGATCTTCCTGCTGTGAATCCATGCTTCCTTGGGTCCTGTGCCCCACTGGCCTCTAGGTACTCAACAATTCTTTCCTTCAGAAATGATTCCATCATTTTCCCTACCACTAAGGTCAAACTGACAGGTCTGTAGTTTCCTGCATCTGTCTTGCTCCCACTTTTGTAAAGGGGAGTCACATCCGCCCTCCTCCAGTCATCAGGTACCACACCATCCTCCCATGATTTATTAAAAAGGGTAGTCAGTGGTGTTATTAGTTCTTTTCCCCTTAGTTTTTTTCAGAATTCTGGGGTGAATCCCATCAGGCCCCATTGCTTTATCCACCTTCAGTTATAGGAGTTCTTTCAGAACCCTTTCTTCTGTGAAAGGACTGATATCAACACCCCTATCCAGAGTGCTTCTATTGACTGGATTAGATATCTCCCCCTGCTCTTCCTTTGTGAATACTGAGCAGAAGTATTCGTTGAGTATCCCTGCTTTTTCACTGTCCCTCTCTGCCCAACCACCCTCCTCTTTATTGAGCCTCAGTATCCCTGCCTTAGTCTTTCTTTGCTCCCTAATGTACCTATAAAATGTTTTATCCCCCTCCTTAACCGAGTTGGCTATCTTTTCCTTGGTTTGGGCCTTTGCTGTTCTGACTGCCTTCCCTGCTTCCTTCTGCTTTAACTGGTACAGTTCTCTGTCCTGTGCCTTCTCTGTTTCCTTATACTTCCTGAATGCTGTCTTTTTTTCTCCCTAACCTTCCCTGCCACTTCTTTTGAGAACCATAGTGTTTTTTTCTTTCATTTTGATTTATTTGCTTCACACAAAGGCTTGTTGCCTCTGTGATGGCAGTTTTGATGTTTCCCCATTGTTGCTCCACCCCACCTTCTTGCTTGCTTGCTAGTGCTTTTCTGAGGCACTCTCCCATTTTGACAAAATCAGCCCTCCTGAAGTCCAGTACCTTCACTTTTGAATGGCTTGACTCTACAGCTAAGTTTATTGTGAACCACACTGTTTGGTGGTCACTTGTTCCCAGAAGGCGACCCACTTCTAGATCTCAGATCCTCTCTCCATCCCTATTTGAGAGTACCAGGTCTAAGACTGCTCCCTCCCGAGTGGGTTTCAACACTAGGTGTCCGAGGCATGCCCCCTGTAGGGCATCGAGAATCTGTCTGTAAGTCACAACAAGGGCTCCCCCTCCAGGTTATTTTAGGCACCAAAAGCCCAAAACTACAATTCCTACAAGTTCTGGCCCCACCGAGCCCCTGTAAGCAGGCTGCATTTTAGAGTCCCAAATGTACTGATGGCCCATTCTGCAGTCCAGGACCAAGATGATGGAAACAAACAGAGCTGTCCATGCTGCAAGGAAGGCAGGTTAGAACAAACTGCAATATTATTACTACTCTAACAAATGATCAGCAAACAAGTACTGTACATCTTCTAACAGAGCTCCCTCTCAGATTAATTATGACTGCAATCCAGGAAGCTCTTAAAGAGACAGTACACACGGAGGCTATACAGGCACTCTCTGGCAATACATTTAAACTGCTAAAATGCAGAACACCAGCCTGGCAGTGAGCATTTAGGCAAGCTCAAGGAAGACTTTTCGGGAACCCCCATTTGTAGGGGGATTACACTAGGGTCACTCTCATGGCAGGGGGCACCCTGTCACAGACCTGAATGACTGACAGAAAAAACTGCAGCCGCACAACCAGATGCTCAAACTCCCAAAGAGGAGGTAAGAGTTTGTCCATCTACTTATGACAAAACTGTGATATTGTCAGACATTGAGGTGGGAACCACGTCAAAAATGGCACAAATGGATAATTTGTCCAGCCTAAGATGCCCCACCGTACAACCAGATACTGTTGTTGGAAACGAGCCTTGGTCTGTAGACGAAGTCCCTGCAGGCTGCGGGGTGAGAAAAGAGGCCACTACAGGATGATGGGTGTTGGATGCTTCACCCATCTGTATTCCCGGAGCTATATTTGATGGAGATATTCCAAACACGCAACCTGGGCTGGAGAGAACAGTGGAACCCCAGGCCCTAGAACTCCCTCCAGACTTGAACTTGACACAAAACCCAATTCTACAATTGCCACTACAGTCTCCTGAGCCACCAAATAATGAAAATCAGAGACACAATACAAATTCTGATCTAAATCTGAGAGAGAGAGTCAAGAAAATCAACAAAATAGTAATACTTCCATGCCAAGGGCTGGAGCAAGGACTTATGCATCCTTGTTCAGAACCCCTACATAACCTGCAAAAAGGCATAATGCGATTAGGCTGAAATACATTGGGGGTATGCAAAAAGCCCTGGACAGACTATATCTGGCCAGAATTCTGTTGAAAGACCCCAAAATTTTTTGGCTAATGAAATACGTGCTGTCATATATGTGTCAGAAGAAATCACTTTCGGCATCAGTTTTAAAACTCTCCAAGGCTTGGAACGTTTTTGGATGAAGTACCACAGGTTAAAAAACATTCCTCGGTGGACTCCTTCTGGTTCTGTTGCACATCTGAGCAGCGTCTGTGACCAATTAAAGTGCACTATATGTGGAGCCTTGGGGCATTCTGGGGTTCAGTGTAAATAAGGAGAAAAATGCAACTTATGTGATGAGGCTGATCACACCATTCAGTGCTGCCCCTGGGCAGCACACAACAAACCTGATCTAGCAGATGGAGCTGAACAATGCTTATATAGTATACCCTGATGCAACAACAAAAAAATATCCAGAAATACTACTGTGCTTGGAGAGGCTACTGCATGACAATCTCACCCTGACAATGGGCAAGGCAAAACTACTAATGGGGAGCACAGTGGTACACATGGCTCAGAACAACCAAATGGAACTGTTCCATCTAGGAACCGCCCCCTCCTCCCCAGGTAGATGGTAACAGCAGCCATTGAAAGAGCAACAGAAAGAGACTCAGAAACTGTAACATCACCGGTCATGGAACCAGAGCAAACTATAACAGTGACGTTACCGCAAACATCTAAAGAAATAACAGATATGAGACCTCCACCCCGGCCCCCGAAATGCTGACCAGTTTTCAACTGTAAGAGCTACCAGAAGCAGAAGACTGCAGGGCCCTGCCAGCTCCAAATCCTCCAAAACTGAGCCTGTCATCGCCCAAAACAAATTCAAACTAGTACAGACAGATGGGGATGATTCAACGATTGATTCAGACACTTCCTCTATTCAGTCTTCTCTCCCTGAACAAACAGACACTGAAGTACCAATGGAGACCTCTGGCCCACAGAAAAGCAAAAACAAAACACAAGATATTCTACCCAAGGAAAGGGACAACAAAATAAAAATGGAACAGAAAACAAAAGCATTTTATATGGCAGAACATGAAAACTTTGCTTACCATACTGTGAATGTTAACAGTATAAAAAATACAGATAAAAGAGATCTAGTGTTTTCATATTTATGAGTGCCTTAGGCATTGTGTTTTTACAGGATGTACAATTTCACACATAGAAACATAGAAACATAGAATTTGATGGCAGATAAGGACCGCTTGGCCCACCCAGTCTGCCCATTTCCCTACCTGATGGATAAGCTGCAGATCCTAGTTAACCAGCAGCCTACTTCTTCCTACCCCAACCCCCTAGAATTGCCTTATGACTGTCCCATGCATGCTTGAATTCCACCACTGTTTGTGACTCCACAACCTCCTCTGGAAGGCTGTTCCATACATCCACCACCCTCTCTGTGAAAAAATACTTCCTTAAATTACCTCTGAGCCGCCCCTTCTATCTTCAAATTGTGCCCCCTTGTTCTTGCACACCTCTTTTTTTGAAAGATGCTGCCCTCTTGGACTTTGTTGATTCCCTTGAGGTACTTGAAAGTTTCTATCATGTCCCCCCTCCTTTCCTCGAGGCTATACATATTCAGTTTCTTAAGTCTCTCTTCATATGTCTTCTGGTGCAGACCCTGCACCATTTTAGATGCCCTCCTCTGGACAGCTTCCATTCTGTCTATGTCTTTCGAGATTGGGTCTCCAGAACTGCCGCAGATGACTCCACATGGGGTCTCACTAGCTGTCTGTACAGAGGATAATAACTTCCTGTTTTCTACTGGTGATGCCTCTCCCTATGCATCCCAGTATCCCCCAACCCTCCTTGCTGCCCTCTCATTGCTTGCCCACCTTTAGGTCATCTGATATGACTACCCCAGGTCCTTTCCATTTTGTTGTTGTTAGTATCTCACCCCCATTGTGTACTCTTTCCCTGGGTTTTGTTTCCCAGGTGCATTACCTGCACTTCTTAGCACTGAATCTAAGCTGCCATACATTTGACCATTCCTCTAACCTTGCCAAGTCCTTCTCATCCTTTCCACTCCACCTTGTGCATCAACTCTGTTGCAGATCTTTGTGTCATCCAGAAAGAGACATACTTTTCCTTCGGTCCCTCTGCAATGTCACTTATAAAGACATTGAAGAGGACTGAGTCTAATACTGAACCTCACGGTACCCACTACTAACCCCTTTTTCAGAGTGGACTCCATTTACTATTACTCTCTGTGTCCTATTCTCCAGCCAATTCTTTACCCAGGCCGTCATCTTGGGACCCACTCCCAGGCTGGCTAACTTGTATATTAATCTTTTGCGTGGGACTGTGTCAAATGCCTTGTTAAAGTCTAGGTAGGCCATGTCCACAGCCCCTCCCTGATCAACTACTTTGGTCACCCAGTCAAAGAAATCTATCAGATTTGTCTGGGATGACCTTCCTGCTGTGAATCCATGCTGCCTTGGGTCCTGTGCCCCTCTGGCCTCTAGATATTTAACAATTCTTTCCTTCAGAAGTGATTCCATCATTTTCCCTATCTCTGAGGTTAAACTAACAGGTCTGTAGTTTCCTGCTTCTGCCTTGCTCCCACTTTTGTGAAGGAGAATCACATCTGCCCTCCTCCAGTCCTCGGGTACCACCCATCCTCCCATGATTTGTTAAAGAGTTTAGTCAGTGGTGTCACTAGTTCTACCTTAGTTCTTTTAGAATTCTGGGATGAATCCCATCAGGCCCGTTGCTTTGTCCACCTTCAGTTTTAGAGTTCTTTCAGAACCCTTCTTCTGTAAATGGGCTGATATCAACTTCTGTATCCAGAGTGTTTCTACTGTTTGTTTTAGGTACCTCCCCTCTTCCTTTGTAAATACTGAGCAAAAATATTTGTTTAGTATCTCTGCGTTTTCACAGTCACCTCTGCCCACCCTCCTCCCTTTATTAAGCCTCACTATCCCTCCCTTGGTCTTCCTTCGGCTCCTGATGTACCTATAAAGGTTTATCCCCTTCTAACTGAGTTAGCTATCTTTTCCTCGGTTTGGGCCTTTGCTGTTCTGACTGCCTTCCAGCTTCCTTTTGCTTTAACTGATACAGTTCTCTGTCCTGTTCCTTCTGTGATTCCTTGTACTTCCTGAATGCTTTCTTTTCTCTTGAACCTTCACTGCCACTTCCTTTGAGAACCATAGTGGTTTCTTACCTCATTCGTTTTGTTTGTTGCTTTACACAAAGGCTTGATACCTCTGTGATGGCAGTTTTATTATTCCCATTGTTCTTCCATCCCTCCTTCCTGCCCATTTGCTAGTGCATTCCTTAGGCACTCACCCATTTTGACAAAGTCAGCTCTCCTAAAATCAGTACCTTTGTCTTTGTATGGCTTGACTCTGTTACTGTATTTATTGTGAACCATATACTATTCGATGGTAGCTAGTTCCCAGATGGCTACCCACTTCTACATCTGTGATCCTCTCTTCATCTCCATTTAGAGAGAACCAGGTCTAAGATTGCTCCCTCTCAGTGGGTTCCAATGCTAGTTGTCTAAGGCATGCCCCTGTAGGGCATCTAGAATAACCCCACTCTTAGAAGTGGCTGCTGCAACTGCACTCCAGTTAACATCTGGCATATTCAGATCACCCATCAGCAATATCTCCCTTTTCTGCCATTCTAAGTATACTTTCTATCATTTCCTTGTCCATTTCCTCCCCTGAGAAAGGTCTGTACTCTAACCCTGTGCGTTTGTGGTGCCATTGCGGTCTCCAGATTTACCCACAGTGCTTCTTCTCCTCCTGTTTACCCTTTTGTTCTGTTGCTTTGATTCCTTCCCTTATGTAAAGAGCTACCTCCTCCTCTTTTACCTCCCTGTCCCTCCTGTAGATAGTGTATCCTGGTATGTTTACATCCCAGTCATGGTTTTATTATTGTACCATGTTTCTGTGACTGCCACAATATCAGATGTTCCTCCTCCATCAAGGCCACTAATTCAGGAAGCTTGTTACTCAGACTACAGGCATTGGTACTCATTGCTCTCCATTTTTTGATGGCTTTACCTTCTGTTGCAGCATCCCCACTGACCTCTCTACCTTGGTCTTTTCTCATTTAGTACCCTGTTTTGTAGGGGGAGGCCGGGATTTTCCTGCTGCTTATCAGTGCCTCCCCCCTTGACTAGTTTAAAAGCTTGCCAATGAAGCATTTAAACCGATTGCTCAAAAGACTTGTTCCCTTCCTGGACAGATGCAGACCATCCTGCCAGTATAGATTGGTGTCCCTCCTGGTGGAACCCCAGTCCCCAATGAAGCCAAACCCCTGTGCTCCACACCATTTTTTCAACCATTCATTAAACTGCATGGTGCAAAGTACCCTCGCCTCACTCATGCCATTGACAGGCAGCACCTCTGAGAAGGATACTGTGTGTGTGGTACTTGTCTTAGGCCCCTCCCCAATTCTACAAAGTCCTTCTGCACTGCTCTAATCTCATGATGAGCCAAGTCATTTGTCCCTAGGTGGACAATGATGTCCAGCTCAGACGCCCGTGCAGCTGTTCCCGTGATCCTGAGGATGCGCTTCCTGTCCCTCCAAGCCATGGCACCAGGCAGGCACCTTACTTCAGTTTTCCCTGCTCCCCCCAGTTCTATCCCCCTAATAATTGAGTGCCCACCAGGAGCTGTTTCCTTTCCTTGTGGTGTCCTCTGTCTCCTTCCTGTGGGCCTCCCTTGTGACAGCTGTCCTCAGCCTCCTTAGTCTCCTCTGTGGGTGCATCCATAGGGGAGCTATGCTCCCCCAGAATGGTGTACGGATTGTGGAGTGGAACAACTGACTGGGTGTGCCTCTGTTCCACCATCCTCACCCTTCCTGAGCCCACTGTGGTCCAACTGCAGTGTTTTCTTCACAACCTCTGAGGTAGTGGTGGTGGCTCTGGTGCTCCCTAGATGGGGGAGGTTCCCTTCCTACCGTCCAGTGTGGCCTGGGGGAAGGTTCCCTTACTACTGTCCAGCATGGCCTGAAGATGGGCAACTTCCTCCCTCAGGGCAGAGAGTTGTCTGCAAATAGGGCAGCATCTCAGCCTCCAGAAAGACTCCCGGAAGACTGCTGCCCCACAGCCATTACATTGTACTACTCCCCACATGTTTATCTACTTTTTTCTTTGTGTGTGTGTGTGTGTGATTGGTTTGTTATATAGAAATATATATATTATACAATGTGTATGCTTATATTGTCAGTGCAGTGTGCTAGATTGTCAGTGCAGTGTGCTAGAAGGCCCGGGTACATGGAAGCTGAATACCTCATTACTACAGAATGAGAGATTTGTATCCCTCTTAAAAGAATTTCTGATAGCTAAAAAATTAGTCTTTATTTTATATGACAATGTAATCTGCCAAAGTTAGAGGTATCCCCTGCAGTTCCTCAGTAGTCCCCAGTTTCCCCTAGATGCCCACACTCTACATGAAATCAAGCAGGCAAAACAAGCTTGGTATTTAGGGACCTCCGATTGGTCTTTTGGCCAAGAAACATGTTCCAGGGTAGGGATTTTGTTTAGCTTACCCAATATGGAAATCATAAAATTGATAGAGTTAGTACCAGGGGAAAGTGTCAATTTTAGACGTGAAAATCCAAAATATAGTATCTAGATTAATAAACATATATGCACCTCAAACCAAGGCACTTAGGACTGACTTACTTAAATTAATTCAACCCTTTCTACACACTTCCCAGTATATCATCTTTGGTGAAGACTTTAATTGTGGTCTTTCATTTAGAGATAAAACTAACACTTCAAAAACTTCACACATTTTTTGCAACTCAAACTTCTTATCCACAATGTTGAAAACAGCAAATTTATTTGATGCATACAAAACAAAAACAACTCTACATACACCCACATTTCATAAAGGTAATCTAGCTACACGTAGTGATTTTTTCTTTACATCTAAACATTTGCCTATATTAAAAGTAGCTGTGGAAGTCACTGGATTTTCAGATCATAATAAATTAACTATATATATAGGGACTCAAAATACAGAACAAAAAGGCCCGGGTACATGGAAGCTGAATACCTCATTACTACAGAATGAGAGATTCGTATCCCTCTTAAAAGAATTTCTGATAGCTAAAAAATTAGTCTTTATTTTATATGACAATGTGATCTGCCAAAGTTAGAGGTATCCCCTGCAGTTCCTCAGTAGTCCCCAGTTTCCCCCAGCTACCCAGTAAAGTGCTCAGTGCACTAAATGCTTGTAAAAAAAAGACTTGGTATGCAGCACAAGCAACCATGGTCTAGATGGAATGTTGTGCTGACCTGCTTAATAGCACTCCACTCCAGCCATTCTGGAACCAGAAGCTCTGGTTTTAAAAATGTTAACTGTTTTTGTGGAGTTCCTGGGTAGCTGTTGAGGAGAGAGGACACAGCAAGTTACGGGGACAAGGCTTACCTGATGTTGAAACAGTCCCTGAGGAATTGCCTGTGCGCTTGCTCTGCCTCCGGCACCTGAAGACAGACCCTGAAGAGCGCCGGTGTGGTCGGTGGTGCCATCGGGGCACCAAAAGTAAAAGAAAGCTATCTGTTTCAGTCGTTGGGCTGAGAGCCCCGACGTTTTATTATTTTGTGCCTCTTATTTAATTTTAAATGTTTCCCTAGTCCCTCATCGTTGGCTTTGCCAGTGTCACATCATCAGTTCATTCGTCGGCCTTCCTGAGGCCCCCTGATGGCCGCCGCACTGCCTGTGTTGTTCCCTCCCTCTGCAGCTGTACCTCCCACCTCCTGATCTGCCCCAGAGTGAGAGAAGAGTGGTGAGTCTGCGGCAGCACATTCTAATGTGCTGACTGCCGCATTTTGAACCAGGACTGAATTTAAGTGCACAGTAGGCACGTAGAGTAGCGTCTGAGAGTCGCGAGGAGAGCGGGTCAGAAGGACCCTAATTAATTATTCAAAAGGGTAAGATATAGGGACACCCATGGGAGGAGCTATCCAGCGAGGCTAGGGTAAAGGCCTAATAAATATTCATAAGAGGGTCTGGAATAGGGAGGGATAAAGGGGACTGAGTGGCAGCAGGCTAGAACAGAGCCTGTGAGTGTTAAAGGGGCCCAACCACTGTCAGGCTATTACAGAGTTAAAAAGGCAAGTCAGGCCCAGTAAAGCGAAGGGCACCAGGCCCACAGCAAAGTGAGGGCACCAGGCCCAGTGGTAATAAAGGCACCAGGCCTATAGTAAAGTGAGGCCACCAGGCTCAGTGGTACGAAGGGCACCAGGCCCAGTAATAATTAGGACACCAGGCCCAGTACAGTTGGGGCACCAGGCCCAGTAGTAGTAAAGTAAGAGCACGCTTAGGCCCACTGCTCCCACAGACCTAAAAAGGGCAAGTTAGGCCCAGGTCTACATATCTAATTTATGCCCACCTGTCTTAAAGGGGCCTGTTCAAGGGAAGGCCACTGAGATTTAAAGGGGCAACACAAGACCCAGGACCCATAGCTAGCCATTTAGGTCCTCAGATGTTATAGAGGCCCAGCGAGAGAAGCAACCCCCTGGTATACTAGGATCCTAGCTAGCCACATAGTCCTACCTGTTAAAGGGGCATGATCAGACATCCAATTATATAGCCCTCCAGGGAGCCTATTCCCCACAGTAGTGTTTCTGCAGTAACAGGAGAACCCAATTTAGCTAAATGGATCCCATTATAGTTAGGTCCATCAGATCTAGGGTTGAATTAATGCACTAAATTGCCTGTATATTTGCTGTGGTCTGGACACTGAGACTGTATATGTATTGACCACTACAGTAGGAACTGAGACTTTGTTTGCATTTGCCTGCATTACTAGTCATCCTACAAACATTATTGAGTATCAGAACTGTCTTGCATTACTTTGTGCCAGCATTTCAGTGCTGGACAACCATCTGAATCAGTCTTCAGCTGTCTTCGGAGTCACTTCTCCTAGGCCACCCTGTCAGTCTTCACCTATTCTTCACTGCATCCTGGGGCAGCCAACAGCCAATCTATGAAGAGCCATAGTGGCATCGTCCTGTTTGTTGTTTTCCTCTTACAGTTTCCCAGTACGGCTTGGCCAGTGCAGAAGTCTGTCGTCCATTTCTTGTTTTCACGTCCGCAGGGGAGTACCATTCGGCTTGTCAGTGTCAGTTCTCTGAGTGACGTTCAGTTTGTTGTTTTAGTGTGTCCTGGCTCATCTGGCCATGGACTCCAAATCTGATCACAGTTCGACGTTTGATTTATTGTTTTGGTGAGTACCCCAGCTCGTCCAGCCTGGGAACTCAGAAGACCGATGCACTTCGACACCCAGAGTAAGTGGTTGCCTGGAGTCCAAGAGTGGTCCAGATGTCCTAGTCCAGTGTGGTCATCAGATCAGCGTGTGTCTTCAGTCCAGAGGGAGTGCTTTCTTGGAGTCCAAGAGTGGTGCAGAGGTGCCGATTCTTACGATCCAGCATCTTCATCAGTCCAGAGTGCATCTACAGTCCAGAAGCAGACTGTTGGTTCTACTTCTTCTTCTTCATCGTCTCTTCACTTGGCAATCCAGAAGTGGGCTGTGGCAAGTGGTTTGCATTGCTTCTTCATTCCAGGCAGTCCAGAAGTGGACAGCAGCTGGATCGTGTGTTCCTCTCCGGCAGCCCACAGTGGGTTCTTAGCCGTAGAAATCTTGCAGGTATATTCCAGCAATCCTAGAGATGTGGGGTGTAGCTGAGAACTCATGGTCTGTTAAACCCTCTCTGTATGCTTTAGTTTCTACAACGATTCCAAGAAGTTCACTGGGAGTACAGTGTAGTGGTTCCACATTTCTTTCGACGACAGAGAAAACCTGCGTGCACGAACTGCAAACCATCTACTGTATAGACTTTTCTTGTAGCATTAGAGTGGCTGTATTTGAAAACCTTAGTTTGGAAAGAATTGCACCTTGGGGTTGAAGTAGACATCTGAGGATAGGGAAGACACTCTTACAATGTAGTTGTTACAGCCGATTAATCCAGTCTGACATCTTGTAATACAGAGTTCCCCTCTGCTAGGGAAGTATAGGTAGGATGCTCTTACAGCGTAGCTGTTACAGTCAATTATTTTTACTGTTCCTCTTGCATAGAGTGTAGTATAAGCCTCTGGGCACAAGATAGAGGTAGTAATTTGTGTATATGATGGTTATCCCTTTCTCCTGTCCCTACCCTATGGTCAGTTGCTAATAAACTAGTTCCTTCTTCTAATCGTGCCTCCTGCCTGTCCATTTTGGTGAAGAATTACATCATGTAGCCAAACAGAAAAAGAACTGCCTTACCACCTATGTGGATGGATGTGAAAACATTCTTCATCAGCACACTTCACTTGGCCTGAACAATAACAATACCACACCATCCATTCTCTCTCTCTCTCTAGAACTCTCTAGAACTACTCTCCCTCCTAGCTCGGCTCACTTCAGTAACAGTATAGAGTGGTGGGAAGACACTAAACATGATCTCTGTACTTTTTTAAAATACCAGAGTAAAATGCACAGTATGGATAAATATAAAGACTATCTATGCAAAAGAACGCAGTTACAGAAGCTCATGACTCTGTCTGTAATAACTAAGCAGGATTATACTGCCCAAATTAATGTGATTAAAAATGAACTTCGGCAATTCCATAAGGAAAAAGCACAAACCCTTAAACAGCACAAGTTTGGTACATCTGGGGCATCAGAAATCTTTTGTCCTTATGAAGTATGTCACAACAGAGTTGGTAAAAAGGAAATAACAGCTCTATATAACATTCATAATGAATTACAAGAGACCAGTGTGGGGATTTTGGAGGCAGTTATTGAATATTCAGGAAATAAACATGGCTTTTTACAGATTGCTAAAACACAGGCCACAGCTTTTTTGGCTGACTTACACCTACCACAAACCTCTCTGGCAGAGAAATTAAAACTGGGTCAAAACATACAAACCTTTGAAGTAATGGAAGCAATTAGCTCCCTAAACAATAACACAGCCCCAGGCCCAGACGGATCACCCTCAGAAATGTATAAATTTATGAGCACTGAAATTTGTGAAGAATTAACACAGGTATTTAACCTTATGTTGCAGAATCAAGATGTTGCACTGAATAGGAATATGGGAAGGTGGAAGGTATACTCTCCCCACTCCTCCTTCTTACAAGGGGAGCACCGCACGACTTAATCCTTATCTTATTATTTATTTTTTTATTTTTATTAGACTCTAGGATTACAAATACCTTTGAGCAATTACTGCTCGTTTACAAAGGTCCCAAGCTGAAGGATGGAGGGGAACATACATACAGAGATAGATCATGGTTACAGAATTAATACAATGAAGGCAAGGCTATAAATTTACAATACATAATGGACAGACATAATGAGCCAGTTAATGAGAAAAGATGTTTCATAGCAGACAGTACATATAGAACAGATAGTGAATATATGGTAGTAGGGTTAAAGGGAGGGTGGGCAGGCTGATGGGCTATTGTCAGAGAGCGATGGATGGGTAGCAAAAGTGCAGGGTAGGTAGGGGTTGGGGGACCCAATATCTGAAACTGCCTACGAGAGGGGAGGTAGAGGGTAGGTCAGGATGTTGATGGGGAAGGGTAGGGGTGGGAGGAGGCGACAGGTGACAGGGGAGAATGCCAAGGGCGGTAACAGGACACCTTAGACTGAGGTGAGGGAGGAGGCTGCCCCTAGGGGAAGCAGTCACATTGCGTGGTTGATGTTAGGTATAGACCGAGTTGCCTTTTAAAGGGTCCAAGTGTTGCAGGTGTAACCCCCTTGTCATCCGGGGTTACTAGAATCCCACTTAGAACTAATGGCAGGCAGGGAAAGGCAGGTTGTGAGACACCAGTTAAATGGGTTTCACACTGTCTCACTCTGTCCTCAGCCTCAGCTGAGCTGGAGGGATGACATCACTATAGAATTCTTGCAGCAGCATAAGCCACTGTGGAATGCTGGCTGCAGGGGTTAGGTTAGAATGTTGGGGTTTTTCAAGTCAGTCTTCAGCCAGACTCAAGAGAAGGAGGAGGAGGTGTGCTGCAGTTGGCAGCCCCTCAGAGCCTAGCTCTATCATAGAGCTACACCAGAAACAGGGTAGTGTGTTTTCACCCTAGAGAAGAACACTGAGTATACCAGCAGAAGTGGTAAAGACCACTCCCCGAGTTGTTCCAGTGCCCCATCCCTGGAGGAATGGGGGGGGGACACCAGCATTTCAGGGGCAATCCCCTGGCCCTGCTGGGAATGGGAAAAGCTGCCTGACAAGAGTTTGTTCTGAGTTACCAGAGAATTTTGTGTTTCCTCTGAGAGAAGCCCTGGGGCACTTGCGAACCATGGTGAGTCTGCTCTGACATAGAGCCCATGTTTTCACCAAGACAGTTGTGTAAAAGTATCTGCCTACTGTGGGGTCAGGAAAGGACTAACCAAGTACAGTGCTTTTAAGATATGTGTATGGCTTGAAATGCATCTAACCAGTGGAAGTCTACAGGGATGGACATATCCACTCACAGTACGTTGCAAGTCAGGACACCAGCTACATAAGAGTAGAATGTTAAATGTGATATACATTTCGAGATAGTAATCTACAACCAGAGAGTTTGAAGAAAGGTGTGATTCCAAATGAATAGCCGGGTATGGATTTGGGAACAAGAGGTGAGAGATCCCCCATCTGGAGTAACCAGGTTTACCTCTATGGATTCACTTTGGGCACCTATAGCTTTCTCCCAGGCTCTTGGCCAGTGTCTGCAGAAAGTACCCAGACATGGGATTAAGGATGAGATTTTCCCTTTAGAGCTAGAGAGAGCTCAAGGTGACATATGGAAAAGGGTACTAGTGCTGGCCAGGGGGCCATGCCAGGGAATCCAAGAGTGAGAGTACAAGTTTGGGCGTGTGAGCCCAGATGTGTTCAGAACCTGAGGGTTGTCAAGTGATGAAGAAGATGTGTTCTGACCTCTGTAGATCTTCATATCCAGTGAGTGTAGCCCCGTGGGGGTCCATCTTGCTTTGTATTCTTGTGTTGAAGTGAATAAAAGCCACACTTTAGAATCCCACTCCTGGTTTGGACATTTTCAGTTATTGCTTCCTGTGTCCAGAATTACTTGGGTGCCCCTGACCAGAAGTATAAACCTAGCCCTGATGCTGAGCAAATGTTTTCTCCCTGAACCCAGGCTAGCCAGGTAGTGGGTTACGAAAATGATCACCCCACTCCATAGGCTAGTTACACAGGTGTAAGTACTTCATTGTTAAGGGCATTGTACCACTGAGGAGCTCTATGGGTGAATGACCTTTGACCCATTGTCATCCTGCATCTAGGGACCTGGAAGGTTTGATGTTGAGCATTACGTGTATGCTGGGTACTGCTGTATGTCATGAGGAGCCTTTGAACACCTTCTTGGAGATCAGGCATCTCTGATACTGGATTCTGCTATGAAGTGGAAGCCAACCGGCCTGTGTGTACAGGTCACAGGTGTGGGTTCGGCGGGCAGCACCAGTTAGAAGCCTGCAGGCTTTGCTGAGTGTCACCGATATCCTGTGGAGAGCAGTAGGAGAAGCAGAGCCGTAGATAGCTAGACCATAGTCAATGATGGAGATGACAGAGCTGTAGATAGCCAGTCTAAGGGCATCCGCAGTCATGCAGTGTTTATGTCAGTGGAGTAGACCGATTCATATGTTGGTAGCCTTTGCTATGTTGTTGATGTGCAATGCATAGGAGAAGGAGCTGTACAATATGATGCCAAGATATTTAAACTCGGGCACATGTTCAAGTGAAGTCCCAGACTGGTTCTTAATGGTGAGGGACTGAGATTTGTACTTGCTCCGTGCATTGCAGAAAGTCATGACCTTGGTTTTGGTATAATTTAAGACGAGCTTGTGAGCTTTGAACAATTCTTCAACATACCTAAAGTCACTCTGCAGCTGACACTCCAGATGTTTGATGTCATGATGACTAGTAAATAGGACTGCATTGTCCATGTAGAGTAGTATTTTCTGGTGGCAAACCTTAATGAGGTTGTTCAGGAAAAGAGAGAAGAGTAGAGGGCCAAGTATGGACCCTTGCGGAACTCCTGAAAGGACTGTTTTTTCATCGGAGGTGACACCGGCAATTCTAAAATGCTGGACCCTTCCCCCAAGGTAGCTAGCGAACCAGGGCAGTGCATCATTAGAGAGCCCAATGGCTGACAGCTGCCTGAGTAGAAGTGGGTGGTTAATGGTATCAAAGGCCTTAGTAAGGTCGATGAATACTGCCCCCATACAGTTAACTTGGTCAAGGGTGGCATGTATGAGTCCTGTAAATTCCAGAGTGTAGTGGTGGTGCTATGCCCTTTTCTGAAGCCGTGCTGTTTCGGGCATTGGATGTCATACTTGTCCAGGTATTCAACTAGCTGGTCCAGGACTATACGTTCAAGTGCTTTGGATAAGGGGGAGGATGGAGATAGGCCTGTAGTTGGTGTGCAGCGACTTGTCTCCACTTTTGTGGGCTGGTGTTATAGTCACCTCTTTCCAGAGTGATGGGAATTGGCCCAACCTTAGTGAGAGGTTGAAGATCTTAGTCAGGGGTTCAAGGATATTGTCGGATATAAGGATATAGGAGATCGTCGGCCGTAGGACGAGCGGCCACCGGGCGGTTGGCGCTTCTCTAGCCGCCGCCCGAGACCACTGCCCAGACTCTCCCTGCCAGCAAGGGATTCCAGATCGTCGGCCGTGCAGGGCAGCGGCCACCGGGTGGTTGGCGCTCTCAGCCGCCACCGAGACCACCGCCCCGGACTCTCCCTGCCAGCACGGTACAGCAAAGCCGCAGCCTATCGGCGCGCGAGTGCCTTTCCTCAGCGGACTCCGATTGGCTCACCCTTCTACCCCTTACTTTGAACTGAATTTTGCAAAAAAGGAGCTGTTCTCTTGTTTCAAGGGGAAAACTTTAAATTGTAATTGTGTTAGACTGCATGTAGGTAGCCTCACTGTGTGTAAACTGTTGCCAGAATTGTTAGAGGAGGGTACAATTTAAGCCATTACAGCCCTTCTTTTGAATCTAAGCAGACACCAGCTAGACATAGGGGCGCCCAGGAAATCGCTACTATTGTCCTGCAAATTTAGCTCTGCATCACCCCTGGTCTGCCCGCCTTCAGCCAACTGGGACTAGTACTAATAGTCCCCCCTTCTGTCTCCCCTAGGAATTCCAGATCGTCGGCCGTAGGACGAGCGGCCACCGGGTGGTTGGCGCTTCTCTAGCCGCCACCCGAGACCACCGCCCGGACTCTCCCTGCCAGCAAGGTACGGCAAGTCAAGAGTCATCGGAGCGCTAGCGCTTTCCTCATGCGACTCATTGGCTCGTCTCCTTCACCTTTACTTTGAACTGAATTTTGCAAAAAGGAGCTGTGCTCTTGTTTCCAGGGAAAACTTTAAATTGTAATTGTGTTAGACTGCATGTAGGAAGCCTCACTGTGTGTAAACTGTTGCCAGAATTGTTAGAGGAGGGTACAATTTAAGCCATTACAGCCCTTCTTTTGAATCTAAGCAGACACCAGCTAGACATAGGGGCACCCAGGAAATCGCTACTATTGTCCTGCAAATTTAGCTCTGCATCACCTCTGGTCTGCCCGCCTTCAGCCGACTGGGACTAGTACTAATAGTCCCCCTTTCTGTCTCCCCTAGGGATTCCAGATCATCGGCAGTAGGACAAGCGGCCACCGGGCGGTCGGCGCTTCTCTAGCCGCGGCCCAAGACCACCACCCCGGACTCTCCCTGCCAGCAAGGTACGGCAAAGCCGCAAATTTTCGCCCACCCGCCCATCCGCCTCTCCGAGCATTATCTTTATAGCCCACTAGCCCCACCCTCAGTTTTCCATTGGCCCTCCCCATGCTGAACAGGCATTTTTACCAGCCTTTAGTGAAAGAAATATACCTCTTGCATTCTAGATACTCTCTGTCTTCCTCCTTATTCCCCTCCTCTCAGTAAAGCTCCTGCATTAAATAAATGTGGCATTGAGACGTGTTACTGCTAGGACTACAGTTAACTGCTTTCATTGAACACTGACTACCAAGATCTTGCTGCAGTAGCATCTTTTGCAACAAACTTGGGGACTCAAAAGACCCTGGTTGGCAGTTCCCGTGGTGGTACACCTCACTTTGTGTAAAAACAAACATGGGAGGTCCCGACTGGCTTTGCCTATTAGCCAACATTTTCCTGCTATGTAATATGAATGGACCCTTTTACAGATCTGATTTCATTAAAGAGACATGTCCCACGCCACCAGTCTCCCCACATAATAAGAATATGTACTTAACATGCTGCCCTTGTCTGCCCCTGATTCACTCGAAGTATGTTGAATCTACCAATAGTGGGACGGCAATCTACTCTGCTATGCATGCCCCCAAACCTCAGACACCTAAACAATGCATAGGCTGTTGCTACCCTGCTTGGATCCTAAGCTACACATCTACAGGGCAACACAAGAGGACGACTCGATCCCTGGATCCATGAGATCTGGCTTGCAACAAACGCAACAAGACCCGTGCTTTTAAAAATCTCCTTGCCAACCTGAGAAGAATTCTCCTCCTTCTACTACTGTGCTCAGGAGACATCAAACTTAATCCTGGCCCCACAAGGTTGCTCTCATCACCGTCCGAAGTTACTACTCTGAAAGGAATCAGTTTCCTGCATGCCAATGTCTGCAGCCTTCTAAAGAAGCTGGAGTCTGTCCAGGCCTGGATTATTCATACCACTCCAGATATTCTTGTGATCTCGGAATCCTGGCTTTGGGCATCCACACCAGATAGCGAGGTCAATATCCCCAATTATCTACTTTTCAGAGCAGACAGAAAGACCGGGGGGGGGGAGGAGTAGCCATTTATGTTAAAAACAAATTCACAGTATCTGTATTAGATGCTACTTCCATTGCTGGAGGATTCGAATGCCTGTCCCTCAGTGTTGAACCATCTCAATCTGTGGCTTTCCGCATAATAGGCTGCTACAGACCACCTGCAGCAGGACCACAGCTCTTGACTCATCTGTCACCACAAATGGACGCGACACCTATGGAGACAATCTTACTAGGCGACCTAAACTACGACTGGCTAACTAACGGATCACTACCCCTAAAACGATTCTGTGACTCCCATGGGTTCACCCAACTTATAACTGAACCAACTCGCATCAACAATAAAAATCCAATGAGAAGCACCCTCCTGGATGTCCTCCTTGTCAACAAACCTCACTACTTTTCACATGCCAGTATCCTTCCGGCTGATGTTAGTGACCACTGCCTTATAGCTGGCATCAGAACCATCACTAAACCACTATCCACATCAAAGTTCTCTACCAAAAGATCCAGATGGAACTTTGACCCTCTGGCCTACTTCAATGATCTAAAAAACTCTTTGCTCTGGCAGAGTTTCTACCTGGCTAAATCAGTGAGTGACGCCTATGATGTTTTTCACGAAATCATAGCCAGTGCCCTAAACGACCATGCTCCTTTGATCAAAGCTCGAATAAAAACCAGAACCTGGCATTGGTTTTCACCAGACCTGAAGAAAGCCTTACTCAAAAGAGACCAACTGTGGAAAAAGGCCCCGGAAATCACATGCTGATGCAGACTGGTGTCTTTTTAGGTCAGCTAGGAATGCCTGTACGAAAATGATCAGGGAGGCTAAGGCCACTTTTTATCAAAATGAATTGCTCTCTGCATCCAACAGCCCTACCAAATTCTGGTCCACTATAAAGGAATTGTCTGGCTACTCACCAGGTAGTGTGCTACCATCCAAAATTACCATTGACAATGTCACTATCACTGATAAATCTGAGATTCTCCAAGCCTTCAATAACCACTTTGCCACAGCAGGCATGGCATTCGATAATGCACCAGTAAGTAGTCTCCGTCCGCTGCTCAAAGCCCAGCCACCCGAACCAAGTAACAAAAATATGATTTTCTCCTTTTCCTCAACCACCATAAAAGAAATTGAAGACCTTCTGCTACAACTAGACACTAGAAAAAGCGCAGGAGCCGACTCATTTGACCCTTACTTTCTGAAAATAGCATACCACATACTTGCCGCACCTATATCGCACTTATTCAACCTGTCTCTAGCCCAAGGCTCTCTCCCCACAGAATGGAAAACTGCTCATGTTATCCCTCTATTTAAAGCAGGGGACCCAAGCGACCTAAACAATTATAGGCCAATCTCTCTACTACCTATACTTTCAAAATGCTGGAAAAAATTGTGGATACACAGTTGAGATCATTCCTAGACAACTCTACATTGCTTAACCCCATGTAGTCCGGATTTAGAGCTAAGCATAGTACTATTACGGTGCTGGCCAAAGTCACTAATGACTGGCAACGGGACCTTGACAATAAAAAATTTGTTTGTGCGGTGTTTTTAGATCTCAGCAAGGCTTTCGATACCGTTGACCACTGCCTACTTCTCTCCACCCTAAATACCATAGGCATGGACTCAATCTCATTGGATTGGTTCCAGGACTACCTCTCTGATAGGCAGCAACAAATCAAGGCCGAAGAAGAGCTTTCTCCACTCAAACCAATAAAAAGAGGAGTCCCACAGGGATCCATATTGGGCCCCCTACTGTTCGCCATCTATATTAACAACTTGGACTAAGGAATCATGGAAGCCAGTATCCACTTGTTTGCCGATGATACGGTGCTCTACCTAAGTCGTGACTCTCCTGGAGCCGCTTGCTCAGAACTACAAGCCGAATTCAATACGCTGCAGAACCAGCTTCTCAACAAAAAGTTATTACTAAATGCAAAAAAAACCAAGGCCATGCTGTTTTCACCATCCAGCTCTGGGGCCAACACTGCGGCTGCTGGTACAGTTCCTCCCATAACCACCATACTAGGCGAAAAGCTTGAATTCGTGTCTATATTCAGATATCTGGGTATATGGCTGGACAACAAACTCTCCTTTATGGAGCACACAGAAGAATTGATGAAAAAGCTTAGGCAGAGGCTTGGCCTCTTTTACAGAATTAAACACCTCCTGACTGCAGCCACAAAAGACAGCTTGTTCAATCTACATTCCTCTCATTAATTCGACTACGCTTGACATTATCTATGGCCAATGCTCTGTCTCACACCTTGCAAAACTGGATGTACTGTACCACAGAGCCTTAAGATTCATAACTGGCCTCCGTCCTCACACACCACTGCTCTTTATACGCTGCAGTAGGGTGGCCTTCTCTGCAATACAGGCGGCATAGAAATGCAGCCCTCTGGATACTTGAGCACTCACCAACAAACTCCCTGATTACATTGTTGCCTGCCTCCCTTAAGTCCAACAAGTAGCTATGCCATAAGAAGCCACTGCTAATTTCCTAAAAACCCCAGGATCAGTAACCACTTTGGTAGGGCTGCCATAAGCCATGCTTTGCCCACACTCTGGAAAAGGATACAAAGATCTCTGAAACTTAGCTTTCCTGTCAGTATTGCTGTGTTTAGGATCTTTATGACAAAAGCGTTACTGAAATCTGTAAATGTTTCCATAGTACCTAGCTGTCCTGCTGATGGTTCCTCTCTAGCCTTACCATATGCAGCCACGAACCTAACCCTCTCTTCCCTATCTAACTTGTTCAATCGTCAGCTATATTGCTATTTTCGAACCCTTGGCACTACTTTCTCTCTAACTACCCTCCGCCACTCAAATAGATGATACAGTCTTCATCATGGGCCCATCTGAAGCCTAGGACACCACCCAAGCATATAACGGTCACTGAGGGCTGAAATGTTAATAATTGTACCTTTCTATAGAGCCCTGAATAAATATGTTACCTTAACTTCTATGTCCATGAAGGTTGTATATACCGCAATAATGTTATGTGATGCATGTATGTTCCCACGTGAATACTTGGAATGTATATATTGCACCTACCATTTGTTTGTAAGTTTGCTTTTACCTTTGCACATTTTGTATACTGCACCTTTAATCTATGTATGTATAACTGTCCTTGACAACAACAGGTCCACCTTGTAAATGAGCTTGCTCAATGGTGATCGCCTGCATAAATAAAGATTTGATTGATTGATTGATTGATCTAGGACTAGCACCATCAGCTTCAGGTCGAGCACGTCACCACTGTACCCAGCTTTGCAGATGGCCTTGTGAATATAGGATCTGGCTTTATGCATAGGGACCTCCTCGAAGAAAAACTGTGGAGCCATGTGTACATGGGATGTCCTGCCATAGGGGGTGCTAGAGGAAGGGGTGTTGAAGAAGTCAGGTGGGAGGACACTGCCAAGGTTTGAGAAGGCATTATTGAAGGTGTTGGCGATGATGTCCAGGTTTTGCATAGGTGTTCCATCAATGTTGAGCATTGTGGGAGGAGTTTTAGGATCCTTGCCTGTGAGGTCTTTCATATTATTCCAGAATTTTTTCCCGTCACCCCAGGAGTTGGTCAGTGACTCCCTGAAATATTTGCTTTTGGCATTCCATATTGCTAGAGCGCAGTTTTTTCTTGCAGTTTTGTATTTTTGTAGGTCCCCTTGTGTGGATGAGGCTCGAGCACAGTGCCAGAGGTGGTCCCGTTGTTTGAGCTGTGTTATGAGTTCAAAGGTGATCCATGGGTTGGGTCTGCCTTTGACCTTCATCTGTTTGAGTGGAGTGTACATATCACAAGCAGCAGAAAAGCGGTTGATGAAGAGATCCAAGGCTTTGTCAGTGTCATTTAATGTATCACTTATAGCCCAGTCCAGCCTGTTAAGATGGCATTTTAGCAGTTGGAGGTGCCCCTGTTTTAGAACCCTGGTGTGAACTACCTTGGGGGGGGCCTTGGTGAATTTGTTAGCCCAGGAGCAGATAACAGGTGAGTGGTCAATTACAGTGTCCAGGAGTACTGAGACCTTTGAGATATGTTCGGGACGGTTAGTCAGTACCCAGTCTAGCAGGGTGTATGTCCCATTCCTATAGTTGCACCTGGTGGGGGTAGGGACCAGCTGTGTGAGTTGCTGTGCTGAGATAGCATCTTTGTAGGTGCAGGCCTCAGGTGAAAGCCAATTTATGTTAAAATCTCCCACAATTATAGTCTCAGAGTTATGGTGTAAGCCCCTTAGATAATCCATGATGCTATTGATGCCCCTAGTCTGATCCTTAGGGGGTAGATATACTTATGATATGCTTATTATGGGCTCCGAGGACCTGGGAGTGGGGGTCCAGACTAGAGAAAGGAATAACATGCCCCATGAAAGTATCCCTCAGATAAATGGCACAACCCCCACCTCATTTTGCAATTCTGTTCTGCCTGAAGATAGAGTATCCGGGGATTGCGACCGCAGTGTCAGGTATCTTAGGGTTTAGCCATGTTTCAACCACAGAGAGGATGTCAGGGTTGTGATGCTGAGCCCATGTTTGGAGATTATCAAGTTTGCTGAGGAGGCTACAGACATTGATTGATGCAAGTAAGAGGCACCCCTCCCTCCTATTGGGGGGGTGCAGTTTGCCCTGCTGGCCCAGGGTTGGGGTGTATATTACCAGAGAACAGAAGCAGCATTAGAATAAGTCTCATGAGAGAGGTCTTAAACATTTTGTAGACTTGTTTGTTTGTTAGGCGCGTGTGTCTCTTGGCGCTATAGTAATGTTGGTGCCTCGCTATACTGCAGAGTATTGTCAATAGTTGAAAGTTCTCTACAGAGCTGAACACTTGGAGCTTCAGCAAGTAAACAATGTACCAGATTGGGGCGTAGTGGTCCATGGAAATATCATTATGGGTTCCCGTTGACGCACCTTGCACGTAATGCATGGCAGGAGGTGGTCTTGCTGGAGGAAAGTTTGATATGAGGTTCCCACAAGGGTTATGGGGTAGCATAGTACCATGAGCACCACTAGTAGCATCTTAGGGTGCAGGATTAGGCAAGACAACCTATAGGTACTGAGAGAGATGCCGGATTGGCAGAGGGAGGTCACTGATAGAGATTTGCCTATCAGTTGGTAAAGCGAGCTATGAAGGCAAGAGGAGGTGGTTTAAGGCTGTGATTACAGAGCCAATGGGATGAGAGAACCCCAAGGTGGGAGTTGCAGTAGTGTATTTAAGGAGGCTTGGGTGGGGTGGGGGGCAGGAGAAAATGTGCCTGACTGGAAGGCAAAATAAAGCAGAGAAGGCAGTCCAGAGAGCGGTCCAAAGGTGCACCAATGGCTGGAGAGCCGAAAGCCTTTCGAACCAATCACTGTCCACTAGCAACAGCTGCTCACCAATCAGGTTGCAGCCATAGAGTATGGGGCACCAGGAAGGATTAGGCAGTCATACCTCGGGCTGAGCTTGCCGATGAAGTCGGCGCGGAGGCCGGGTTGCGGCTGGAGTGGCCGTGCAGGCAGGATCCTTAGACCTCTTCTGTTCATGATTTACATAAACTCCATCAGGGTCAATGTCAGCAAAGCTAAGTTACATCTATTCGCAGATGACACAGTCCTCTATATCTCCAAACCCTCAGTAATCAAAGCATGCGCAGAGTTTCAGGCTGAATTTGACCTTCTCCAACAAAATCTTTTACAGTCTAAACTTCTACTAAACGCTAAGGAAACTAAGGTCATATGCTTCCACTTCACCATCTGGCTGCAGTTCCAAAGGCTCTCTCCTCTTTGCCGCCCATCGAAACCCTCCTTGGTGACAACCTTGAAGCTGTCAACAAATACCTCGGCAGTGAATTAAACCACCACCTAATGTCCTCAGCCCATATCACTTCACTCACAAAAAAACTAAGGCAAAGACTCTGTTTCTTTTTTAGGAATAAATCCCTTTTTTCAACAGAAGCTAGGCTGAAATTGGTGCAGACCACGTTCATTCCACTCCTTGATTATGCCAACATAATCTATGGACATTACTCAGACTCCCTGCTTCAACAGCTCGATGTACTCTACCATAGGTCTATACAATTCATCACTAATGCCCATCATTGCACACAGCACTGTGATTTATACACCTGCCTGGGCTGGACATCCCTGTCCACAAGGCAGCTCATCCACTCACTCACATGGCTTTACAAAGCCCTCCTGCTAAAACTCCCTTCCTACATATCCGGCCTTTTTCGGCGATCTACCTGCCATTATCCGCTACGGAGCAGCTCACTCATTTTGCTGGATGTTCCACACTCTCGCTCCCACTTTGGCCAGCTGGCTATATCCAGTGCCCTTCCAGCTGCTTGGAATAAAGCACAAGCTACCCTCAAACTTCAAAATCTTGTATCACTAAATATTTTTAAAAACCTTGTCAACAGTAAATTGTACAACTCCTGTACATGCCAATCTCAAAAAAAACTTTATCATATACTTATCCTCCTAATTATGTCACTGTCACACTCTCTTCTCATTAGAGATGGCTATAGTATCAACTTACTACAAAGAGGATAAGTGCACACCCCATACTAGCGCCTTCTATCCTTCTGTCTATCCTCTCTGTCGTGTCATCTATCTTCATGTCTATCTCATGACGAAACTCCTACCTGAACATACCTATCTCCCTTTCCTGCTCTGGTTGTAAAAGCTCCCATTATTCAGGTTAAGGCACTTACCTCTGAAAGTCTAGTGCTTATACCCTTGCACTT
This sequence comes from Neoceratodus forsteri, assembly GCA_016271365.2. Taxonomy (NCBI): domain Eukaryota; kingdom Metazoa; phylum Chordata; order Ceratodontiformes; family Ceratodontidae; genus Neoceratodus; species Neoceratodus forsteri. The sequence goes on from CM057453.1 coordinate 443,457,436, forward strand.
GTTGCCGACCTCATAATGACTAAAGTGACTGTTTCAATTGTATAAATGAAGTAAAAAAAATATGTTTCTCTGTTGTTCATCCATGTATCTAACCTGTTCTATTATGTTGACCATTGTAAAATATTATTTCTGTATTTGTATTGTTTGCTAGTTGTATATCTTGTACCAAATTGTCCGTTCAGGACCTCCTTGTAAATGAGCGTGCTCAATGGAGTTATTCCTGATAATAAACTTTAACTTGAATCTACTTACACAAAAAAGGGGAAAAGACATTAATGCAGAACTGGAGACCAATCAGTCTCTTAAATACTGATTTTAAAATATTAACTAAAATACTGGCAAAGAGACTGATGATGGCTGCAAAATCTATTATATTGGAAGCCCAAGCATCTTCAATATCAGGCCGCTATACTCAAGACCACTTGTTATTAATAAGGGAATTAATAGAAAAATGAAATACAGGGAACCTTTCTGGATTTACGATGTCACTAGATCAAAGCCAAGCATCTGATGCAGTTAACCATGATTACTACTACTTAAGCGACCGCTTTCATTTTCCTCTGGGAGTATTTAAAATTACTAAAATCCAGTATTTGAAACAGCCCCCATAGATTTGTATGGGGCTCACCCCCACACTCTCCCTGGCCACATGTCACAAATTCTGAGAGAGCAGGGGCGGAGTTGGGACAAAGCAGGCTCATCAGGAAGCTGGAAGGGATCGGCTGGCCACGTGGGTTCGGTGCCAGTTGTGATCCCTTCCCCTACTAAAACCACACATTTAAAAATTACAATTTTTGTAGCAGTGAGCTCACGCTGCTATAAGATATTGGGCTGTGAAGCTGAATACCTTATAGCATCATGTTGTAAATTCACTTTAATTAATATTCCTAGCCGTAAACAGCCATCAAACATTATGCACTCTCATTTTAAATGAGAACAGTTAGCCCTAAGAGTACAACACCCAAGTGTGTGGCTGGTCCCAATTTGCAGTTTGTGTGCAAAAATATATTTTTTTTACTTACATTTACTGCAGTATGAAAACATTTTGTAACAGGATAATTATGTTGCGTTACAAGTTGACAATATGCTGTAACCAGAAATCCCAGAACCACCAAGCAGCTGAACTAAAATTAGCATTATACTTTCTATACTGCAGAAAACAGCAAGTAAAAAAGATGAGTTTTCACACTTAGTGCCAACAGGGACCAGCAGTACACTTGGGTGTGGGGTTCTTAGTGCTGACAGTTCCCATTTAAGCAGCCTGTGCTCATCATGCACGACACCCAAGTTACACTTCCCTAATGTAGCAGTTAAAGTAACCCCCTTCCCACCTTGAGGAATCATGGGGGATTACATAAAATGCCCAAGAAGTGAGGGTATGAAACAGTGAGAAATCACTGGGCCCATACGCTGAGGCAGAGAACACGGTAAAAAATCCCAAGGTATTACCCAACAAGTGCCCTACATTACCTGAGGTTGACTTGGGTGGATGGGGGAATACTGCATAAAGAACATGTGTTTGCTTTCTGACCTTTTGTTGATAAGAAAATAAAATTACATTAATTAGAAAGACACTGCACTGGTCTTGTTATTGTGTAAGTCTTCATCTGCACACAGAGAACAAACCTTTGTCAAAAATTATCTACACATTCACAAAACAACTACTGGCATTGGTAGCTTTTTCTTTAACTCAGTCTAAAGTTATGGGGTACATGGAGTCGAGGGACTCAGCAGAGTGTGACTAGGTGGTGGCTGTTTAGGTCGGCTGTCAGCTACACATGGAAGAGCTGTCCCCAATGAGATTACGCTTCTGCCTATGTACTCTGTAGGAAATCAGGGTCATTTCGGAACAGCATGACTTCATCAGCTTAGTTCATCCTCGTTAATGTTTTACATCCCTGACAGAAAGTATCAGAAGGTTTGAAAGGGACAAAAGTCATAGGTGGCTCCAAACTGGCTGCATCATTAGGAACAAATCATTGATATCAAACTGATCAAAATGCCAGCTTTCGTGGAACAATAACAAAATGTGGAGGCAGTTATTTAGAACAGCTTCCGCAGAAAACAGGTTTACAGACAAAATACTGATGATCAAAGTACTCTGGCATATCACTTTTACAGGAAAAGCTGTGCTTCCCCATCCCTCAATGTTTGACAAGATTTGCAGGGATTTTTCTTCCAAGACAAAGGTAATCAAGAAAATGTTTTTTTTGTTTTACTGCCACGTTCGGATTAAAACTGACAGTAAATAGTGAGGTCTTCCTCTGCTGCTGTCCATGGCCAGCTTTAAGGATAGGCAAACAAGGCAGTCACCTGAGGTGCCAGTTGTGAGGGAGCACTAAATCAAATAAATCCCTATTTTGTTGGCTGTTAGGATGCCACCAAAAGGTATCAAGTTTACCTAAGGCACAGCAGAACTTAAGGCCATCCCTGCTTCTGTGACAATAAAACCTTGGTATCAACACATTTTAACATGCAGCCCTGCATGCTACTGCCCCCACCCTTGGTCAAAGTGGTTGGGAGCCTAAAGAATGTTGGAGTTTGTCCACACTAATTTTTGTCCACTGTTATGCACTGAATACATTAATTACGTTTTACTACCTGCCTCTGCTTTGATACACTGTCGTTTTTGAACTGCGTGCTACATCAGTCTGCCAAACTCACACAATACAAATAGAAAGATCTTGGCTCAAAATGACAAAAGAGTGTGATGTTTTACTGAATAAAGAAATGTTGTAGGATTTGCACAGAAAAGAAACTCAAAAGGGCACACTCAGTTGTTTAGTATAAAATTGGTGCCACAAATGCACATACAACTATACTTTCAAATGCCACATGCCATTAATTGCAGCACACTGCAGTTGTAACTAGATAGAGTGGATTTGTGGACAAATAAATATGCACATTAAAATACTGCACACACATCAGCCAGATATACTGCTCGGAAAACCAGACGGCCCTATGACTGCACAGACAACCACACCAAAAGACCCATGGGTGTCAGAAGATTGAGAAGGGTGGGGTGGTCTGGAAGCTCAGCAGGGCACTTATTAAGCTATAGGGGCAGTTGATAACAATTTTTCTAATGCAGAACAAGTGAACATTTTTATGCAAAATGGCATATGAAAGATAATGTTATACTACGGAAGAGCCCCCAAGAGTCAGTAAGTCTTTTGGTGGCAGTTTCCCTCCTGCTGCACCTGACTGGAGTCTTTAGCTTCTCCCATAGGGCAGCATGCCCCTACCCCCACTCAACCCAGGTCACAGCAGTCCTCTTCCAGTCTTCTCATTTCATCAGCCTTTTGGTATCTGAAGTGTACCTTTTACTGTTTTACTTTTTTTTTTCCCTGCTGCATCCATGTCATCTCCTCAGCCACCAGTCATCTGCTTCACGGTCAGGTATGTCTCTCACTGCTGGCAATACATCCATGGTGCGCTCTCAGGGCAGCGTCCACAACACATGTGCAGTTGTCACATAGGGGCCAATCAGCGTGACTCATGGATGTCATCCACATGTTGCTTGACCGATCATGACTGGGGAGGTGGTTTGCTGGAAAGAGGGGGAAGATGCAGAGCACAGAACCATCGTGTGCACACTGTAAACACCGTCTGCGGTAACTGTAGTGGAGGGGCTGGTGGGGTGGGTGGATTTAAAGAGACACAGTCACACCCTAAAACTAAATTTAAATTAAAAAAAAAAGTTCAAAGAACTGGACGAACCCCAGCTGGCAATGGGCCTGGAGCGAAGTTCTATGTGATAACGGTGATAGCGAAACCTCAATCGCGTTAGGCTAGTGTATATCACCAAAAAGCAAATCGGCGATATACACTTGCGGTGAACACACATCAAACAACTGGACTTAGTATTTATGTGGGGCAGCTGCACTCCCGCACCCCGGCAAGGATTACTAACTCCAGGGGGTGCATATGAGGAAGGGTGACACTCGGATTACACACACACACACACAAAAAAAAAAGTCAGTGGCAGCCAGCAGCAAAATATTTCCCCGGTCCCCAGTCCGAGCCCAGTGCCTGCTGTGCCAGAGCTAGCCACCGTCACCACCATACCACATGGCTAGCTCGACTGCAGCAGGCACTCTACCCCCTAAGAAACCATCTTCCCTATCCCTCCCCTTTCCCTCACTATTCTCCCCTTCCAGTCGCCCTCCCCTATGGTCGCCTTCACATAGGGTCTCTACCTTTGCAGGGTAGCCCATGAAGTTAGCACTGTTTATGAGAAACCGTTTTGATGGTCGCTCATATTCAGTCGCTATCCTCGCCAGATATCCTGGAGGGAATTTTGTGTTTTTTGTGTACGGGACAGGGAAAGGAAGGTGGAGGTGGGACAGCACACAGAGGGAGGGAGCAGGAGGGTTTTGTTTTTGTGTGTATACCAGGACAAAGAACAGAGGGTGGGGTGGGACAGCACACAGAGGGAGGGAGCGGAGGGGTTTTGTTTTTTGTGTGTATACCAGGACAGGGAACAGAGGATGTGGGTGTGACAGCACACAGGAAGGGAGTGGAGTTTTTTAATTTTTTTGTGTGTGTATATTGAGACAAGGAACGGAGGGTGGGGGTGGTACTACAACACACAGAGGGAGGAAGGGAAAGGATTGTTTTCTACATACCCAAACACTTAGCTGGTTGCTGGATGGCCTCAGTCAGCCGCTATTTGATAGGGCAGCTGACTCATTTTCAGGTAGTTTCCTCCAGCAACCACAGATTTATGTGATAACCATGAAAGCGCAATCACAATCAAGCTGACAGTGAGTGTACATACATGAAAATCAGTTTGTTGATGTATACCCCGGTCCAATAAACAGCACCGGGACTTAGATTTTGACTGTTCATGCGGGGCTGCACAAGGATTCTTAACTCCAGGGGTGAAATGTCGGGGAGGGTGCAAAATCTGGAGAAAAAAAAATTCAGGCTGGGCACACACAAAAATGTAGGTGCGCCCGGCCCCGAACCCAGAACCCTCACAGCTTTGGGCTGCCACCCACCCACCATGCTACAGGGCCAGCTTGACAGCCACACACCAGCCATGCCAGGCCAACCCTCCTCCATGCGTATACATATAGTGACGTCCTGTCACTATATGCGCCCACCTCCCCCATCCGGTCACCCTTCCTCAGCAGTAGCCCCATTGACATGCTCCTGGAGTGAGTTGCCATTACTGCAAGTGTTCAATTGCTGACGCCCATGTCACGGGCTACCTCAACCACTGAGTAGGGTCATTACCACTATGTCATGAAGTCGACCAGCTGTTTGCTGTTTGTTGGCTTCTTGCACTCAAAGCCCTCACTGATTGGAGCAGCTTTGGTCCTTTGAAGAGCATGAGGTTTCACGCCCAACAAACAGCAAGTGATGTCAGAACCACCTGTGTATTAATTGGTCTAGACTGCCGAGCCCCTTGCAGTTTCAACTGCAATGGGCTCGGCAGTGACACACCTCCGAAATCTCAATGTACTTGGTCTCAAAAAGTTTGGTGCCCAAACGCAACAAACGCAAAAAGGAAGCTTTGGATCCCAAAGACCAGCACAATATAGGGGTCTGTGTTTTATAATTAGTACAATTGCTCTTGGAATATTAGAAGTTTCCTAAACTTTTCCCTAATGTGTAAAAGGGTAATACCTTTGGATAAGTTAGGATAAAATGTGGGCATATATTGAAATATGCTCTAGTTGACTAAGAATTAAATTTTACCAATCCCCCCTTCCCTGTGCATCTCTAGAGATACACTACCAACACCTAGTCATAACTGCATTCATGAGAGGGGGTAGTAAGATCCAACTATCTTACAAATTCTGGATTTGACAAGTCAAATGATTATGTACCCAGCAATTTTCTCTTTTTAAAGGTTTATCTAGAATTACGTAGAACAAAGACGAACCCGGGGAACAGATTATACCACAGCCCTGGTCGTGATTCCTGCATATGGCTGTTCTGGTATAAGATAGATATCTTTCACCACTATATATACATACCCTTTGCTTCACACATAGGTGTGTAATTTATACAGACCATTAGGGATCCTAATGTACGCCTCCTAGTACCTTCCACATATAATATTTCTAAGAATGCAATTCACTCTCTTTGAACAGTGCTCCACCATTGAGGACGTCAAATAAATTGAAAGTGTACATTTCTGGAAGGTTTTACTGGACCAAATAACAATGGAACAACAGATGTCGAAATGTGAAGGGTAAGACAAAAACAGCAAAAGGTGCTGCCATGCCCCAGAAACAATTTCTGAAGGTCATAGGGAGCCTTGATGGTATTATACTATTGATCTGACCTCCCCCATCTCCTTGGCCCAAATAGGACTTTTGAAAAATAATTTCTTTAGATTTTTTTTTCCAACAAAAATGTTTTTGTTTACTGTTTTGCTTTATTTTAAATGTTATACGTTTACAAACATACAGAGTTTAAAAATGATCAAACTCTGAACAAGATTAGAGATGTGCATGTTTTTAATCAATGTCATATTTTGTTGTGTTACATAACAGAATTTTTCTGTCTCATGGTTCTCTATATTCTTCCCTTTAATAGCTGTTCTTAGTGTAACTCCCACCGGCCCCTTATTTAACTAGCAGGCACACCTCCCACATGTTTTTTGTCTAGGGAATAGAGAAGGGAGGGGGTACAAAGCAATTGCAATGAAGAAAACACAAAGTCTGTGTGTACTAGACACAAACAGACCTATACCAAAACCCAGGTCCTGGAAAGAGAACATTTGCTAAGGACTATGCTAGGTCTGCACTTCTGGACAGGACTACACAGTAAATCCACACAGGAAGCCGTAACTAGATTGTCCATGCCAGGTTGGGATTCTAGAGTGTGGCTTTATTCCGAAAAACAAAGTTGGAAACACAAAAACAAAGCTGGGCCCCCAAGGATTTATACTCCATGGCACAAGGCAATGCAGAACACATCTGTCGAAACGGAAACTTGAACCTCCCATATAGCATAGGATTAAACATCTGGAATTGTGGAATTAGCCACGGTGAACACACAAAATCTCTCCTCGAAATGGCACTAGGCCAGTACTTAGAACAGTTCCCATATGGTACAGGATTAGACATCTGGAAAATTGTGGAACTAGCCACGGTGAAAACACACAAACTCTTCTGGAAAAGGCACTAGGCCAGTACTTAGAACAGTTCCCATATGGCATGGAGTAGACGAAAGGACTGTGGCACACTGGCCACAATGGAGCACACAAGGCTCTAAAGTAACAAAAAAAAAACACATACAAGGGGTAAACTTCTTCAGGCATTGGCCACATACACTGACAGAAAACAGGCACCCTTACAGAACCCGAAGTGCTGAACTGGTCACTCCAGATGGGGGTGATCTCCCACCTTTTGCTTCTACGTCCATACCCAGCCATTCTTTCAGAATTACACCTTACAAATACTGAAACTGTAGAAAATGATGCTATCTTGAAATGTTTAGCACATTTAACATCAGGAACACCACTAGGGTGTAAGGTTAAAGTCCTGAACAAAGGGCAAGTTGCGTATGGGACATCCACTGTTGTCAGCAAACTTTAAAACACAAATCTTCTTGAGAAAATCTCACAGAAATGGGTGAAAGGGTCCCTTTATCAGAGAGTCACCCAACAGAAAAAAGCAGGTACATATTCTAGGTAACTCAGACAGAATCTACTCACAGTTTCTACACCAAGGCAGCTTCACAAAAGTTCAAGGTTGGATCAGGGGATTGCTCCTCAAATCCTCTGCAGTCCCCCTTATCCCACATGGGATAAAGGAACAGGAAACATAGAAACATAGATTTTGATGGCAGATAAGGACCGCTTGGCCTAGCTAGTCTGCCCATTTTCCTACCTACAGGATAAGCTGCAGATCCTAGTTAACTAACAGTCTATTTCTTCCTAACCCCAACAAGAATTGCCTTATGTCTGTCCCATGCAGTCTTGAATTCTCCCAGTTTTAGACCCCACAACCTCCTCAGGAAGGCTGTTCCATGTGTCCACCACACTCTCTGTGAAAAAATACTTCCTCACATTGCCCCTGAGCTGTTCCCCCTCTATCTTCAAATCGTGTCCCCTTGTTCTTGCACATCTCTTTTTCTGAAAGATGCTACCCTCTTGGACTTCAATGATTCCACTGAGGTACTTAAAAGTTTCTATCATGTCCCCCCTCTCCCTCCTTTCCTCAAGGGTATACATATTAAGCTCCTTTATTCTCTCCTCGTATGGCTTCTCTTGCAGACCCTGCACCATTTTAGTTGCCCTCCTCCAGACTGCCTCCATCCTGTCTATGTCCTTGTGGAGATGGAGTCTCCAGAACTGGACACAGTACTCCAGATGGGGTCTCACCAACTGTCTGTACAGAGGAATAACAATTTATTGTTTTCTGCTGGTAATGCCTCTCCCTATACATCCCAGTATCCCCCAGCCCTCCCTACTGCCTTCTCATATTGCTTGCTAACCTTAAGGTCATCTGATATGATTACCCCAGGTCCCTTTCCATTTTTGTTGTTGCTGTTACTACCTCCCCCCATTGTGTAATCTTCCCCTGGGTTGTTGTTTCCCAGGTGCATTATTTTGCACTTCTTTGCATTGAATCCAAGTTGCCATACTTCTGACCATCCCTCCAACCATGCCAAGTCCCTTCTCATCCTTTCCCGCCTCCTTGTCTATCAACCCTGTTGCAGATCTTTGTATCATCTGCAAAGAGGCATACTTTTCCTTCCAGTCCCTCTGCAATGTCACTTATAAAGACATTAAAAAGGACTGGACTCAGTACTGAACCCTGCAGTACCCCCCTAGTAACCCCTCTTTCTTCAGAGTGGACTCCATTTACAATTACCCTCTGTGTCCTGTTGTCCAGCCAATGTTTTACCCAGGCTACCACCCTGGGACCCACTTCCAGGCTGGTTAATTTGATTATTAATCTTTTGTGTGGGACTGTGTCAAATGCCTTGCTAAAGTCTAGGTAGGCCATGTCCACAGCCCCCTCCCTGGTCTACTACTTTGGTCACCCAGTCAAAGAAATCTATTACATTTGTCTGACATGATCTTCCCTCTGTGAATCCATGCTGCCTTGGGTTATGTGCCTCACTGGCCTCTAGGTACTCAACAATTCTTTCCTTCAGAAGTGATTCCAACACTTTCCCTACCACAGAGGTCAAACTGACAGGTCTGTAGTTTCCTGCCTCTGTCTTGCTCCCACTTTTGAGAAGGGGAATCACATCCTCCTTCCTCCAGTCTTCAGGTACCACACCATCCTCCCGTGATTTGTTAAAAAGGGTAGTCAGTGGTGTCACTAGTTCTGTCCTTAATTCTTTTAGAATTCTGGGGTGAATTCCGTCAGACCCCATTGCTTTGTCCACCTTCAGTTTTAGGAGTTCTTTCAGAACCCTTTCTTCTGTGAAAGGACCCCTGGAGATGGTTTCCACCACTTCACAAGTCAGGAAAGGATGTCCTCCACTAGGGTGAGAAAACTGTCACTGCTCCCTCTCTGAGCTGCTGGACTGAACACTCTCAGAATTCTAAAACTCCCCACTCTCACTCAAGCTGTGTTGCTTATGTTGCTGCGAGCGTTCTAAAATGACATCACCTCTCTGCTCTCAGCAGTGATCAAGCAGCAGAGAGAGGCAAGGTGAAAATCCATTTAGCTAGATATTAACCAGCTGCCTTCCTTACCTAACACTGACACTGATGGGATTCTAGTAACCCCAGGGAATAGGGGGGTTACACTTGCCCCATGCCAGGTAAATGACTATCTGCAGTCCTTTCTCTACTCAGCACCAGGCCATTCTACCCTCTGTGTTACCTACAGGGAGGTAGTGCTACTTCTACCCTACCATGTGCCAGGCACAGGCAGACAACACTAAAGGCACAGAGGCCAATGGCTGAAACTTCAGCCCCTATGCCACGATCTATCTATGGAAAATCAGTGGCTCCAAGAACTGCCAGAAGCATGCCCTAATAGACCAGAACTGAGGCCCCTTCTGCAGCTCAGGACCACAACCTGTCTATCCCCCTAGCCCTCTAGGGAAAATCTATCTGATCAAGTTGTCCACAGGGGAACCTGCTCCCAAACCCAGGGTACCAGCAAACCAAAACACCAAGCAAACAATATATACAATGCATTACATTTACCACAACTTTCCCCACTTACACCTGTGAAGGAAAAACATGTTAACACCAACAATTCAAAACTCTACGGAAAAATAAGAGGAACTCAGATGAGCTCCCACATCCTATTCTTTTCTTCTCTTGTTTTCTTCTTCAGGAACACCTGAAAGAGTAAAAAAACACAAAAACCACATTCTGCATACCACACGGTGTCTAAACTTCCATATGAACACTAAAGAATCCCCCAAAAAATATGTTTATAGAAAAGTAAAAAAGTAGAAAACTAGAAAAACAAACATCATACAACACATTTTGGGAGATGGAATGTCCTAAGTGTCCCACATTAGTGACAGAATGTTGTTGCCCAAGGGCAAGGTCCATAAAAGAGTCTCTCCTGAGTTGGATCCCACTGAAGAACAGTCCTGGAACAGGGCAGGGCCTGAAAAGCACTGCAATTCATGGGGAGAGTCTTTGAGGACAGTTAAAACAGTTTGTGGTAGTCTGCCAGATGTAGGGTGTGTTGTGCAAAGTCAGTAAAAACATAGAAAAGATTGTTCTTACCAGTTCCTGGAAGATCGAAACAGAGATCACCTTACTTCTCCAAGCTGAAGACTCTCACCTACCAGGTGGCATCTACAGATGCAGGTGGGTTGATGTCCTCTGGAAAACAGATGATGAAACAGGAAAACAGCTGGATAGATGTCATCTTGGATACCAGGCGATGAATCAGGAAGACAGCAGGGTTGAGGTCATCTGGAAGGCCAGGTGATGGAAATGGGAAAACACTGCTGGGATTACAAATCTGGACACACTTGGAGATCCTGGAACACCAGTAGAGCTGCATCTTCCTCCTTGGAAACTGCTGCTGCTGGATGACAGACACTGTGCTGCCACTGCTTTGCTTCCCTCAGGGCATGCTGGGAATATTCACAGGGAGTGGCATCATTAAGGGTAATACCACTCGGGGTGAGGTACAAGAACTATGACACCATCTGGGCATTCAAAGTTGATGTTGTGGAATGTCTCATTCCCTGCCTTGTCCACAGTTCATACAGTGTCCATAAACAAAGTTCTGCCCAATTTACAGAATTTCAGTCTATCACTGATGACTCTGTCTCTGACACATGCTGCTGCACCAGGCTGCAGATTTTTGCTTGCCTCTTCCAATAACCAGGATTGCCTGTTCTGTTCAATTTCCTCCAAAATTCTACGAGGAAAGGTAGGAAAGGACCTCCTATATATGGTGTCAGCCCTCCTACATACCAGTCTCTCCTCCTTACTACTTTTCACAAGTGTAAGGCCCATGGCTCAGCTTGGGGGTGGCCAGTCCTGGTTAAGCTAGTGCCGCATACTTAACGAAAGAACTTGTCCCCAAACATCTCTGTGGGCTGGACAGTAGAGCCTTCTTCTTCTCTTTCTGGTTCCTCCTAGGCAAGAGCTTGAGGCTGAAAACTGGGACCCACAACATAAAGATACATATCATCATCCTCCTCTTCCTCACTCAAAATCTGAGCCCAGGAGTGAGCAGTCGTCCTCACTCCCGAGACAGTCCACTCCTCACTGGGTGTGGAGGTAGACACCTGCCAGTTTAATGTCTCTCAAAGTTCATCCTCCCCTACTAGACTATGCCTAGGACCCTCCATCCATGGGTCCACAGATCCTTCTGTCACACTGCCCATCTGGGACACAGGCATGGAAACATCTCTAGGTGTCTGCCCTTGCAGTAGATCCATACTCTCTCCTCCTGTGCCACACTCTGTGGGGCCTCCCCTAACAGATTCATCCTGGTGCTGTGTGCTGCATGCTGCTACTTGCAGGTTTCCTACTTTGGTCCAAATGGGAGCAAATTGAATTCGTGATGCCCTCTCTGGTGGTGCACCCCTGCTCATGCTATAATTCACTAGGAAATCCGAACAGTGGGGTATCAGAATCACATTCCTTCCAGCCCTGAGGAACATAATGCATAATCTGACTGGATAACTAGGGATCGCAACATCTGGAGGAAACTCTTCATTGTAGAAAGTTCTCTCTATTTCCCTTAGTGTGGCCAACTCCTCTGCTATCATTGTTCAGGCATGATCCGGGTAGCGGGATGTTCCCGAGGCCATGTCTACAATTAAAACACATAAAAGTTCATAGTTACTATTTGTTTACTAGTCTCTGAACAGTCTCACAAAATGTCTCCCTGCTGCTGTGTTTACATTGCTAAACCTGCCCTGTAATGGCAGCGGTAGCTCTCCTCACGCATCAAATCTGTTTCTGACTCAAAAAAAAAAAAAAACTGCACCTCTGACCCTTTCTGCTACTGATTTTACTCAAACTGTTATTGATTGCACTGCTTATATCTCTCTCTTTCTCTCAGCACATTCACATGATTTTACAGGACTTTACGATTATCATACGAATCAAACTATTTACATATGCTTAAAGTCACTTGCATGTCACAGTATTTCTTTTTCACAGGATTGCCTGTTTACTGCAGGATAATACGACTCAAAGTCTCTCACTTGCTTTAAGAACATGTTACTGTTGCTGAACCCATCATAAATGCTTACAGTCTATGCTCAGAATTTTGTTTGTTGCACTTGCGGTTTACAACTCACAGTCCTCTTTGCAAAACAATCTAACTGCTTGCACGCAGATTCAGCTGGCTTGAAAATCACAATACAGTTTGATGCACAGTTGCTTCAATTTGTACTCACTGAAATCAGTAGCTGGCTTTCTATGGTGGAAATTTTCAGCCTGGTGCCGATCCTGAAAGGCCTCTGGGGTAAAATGGGCTGACAGTCCCACCGATTGTTACCATGAATGCCATGTTCACTTTCTAGTCAGTCAGATAACGGGTTGAGCCTGAATTTTAACAGCAAAAGTCTGTATTTCACAGATTAGAATGTTCACAAGCCCCTTGATTGTTGATCCTGGTCTGATCAGCTCACATGCCACTCGCTCTCTCCTTCTCGAACACTGGGCTGCACTCTGAAGCTGGCTAGTGGGCAGGACTGATTGCAGTCGCACCAACCACTCGACGCCATGCAAATTAACCTCACTCTCTCGTGCACGCTCTTCCTTCACAGCAATCGTCAGGCAGATCAAATTTAAACTGCAAACTGAACTTTTTTTCTCGGCTGCAATTTTAATGGCAAGAGCACTGTTTTGACCATTTTCTCTCTCAGAACTTGGCAATTTCTTTTGCGACTCCCCCAATTTGCACCCAAAGTATATGAAACATTCAGGGCACATTTTTCTCATTGTTTCCCAAAGTCCACATTACTTTGGGCAATTAAAACTTGATATTTAAAAGTTCTGTAAAACATTCTGGATGCAGAGACAAAGACATACACTTTCTGGCTTTACAGTCCATCGTTAGTTGGCACAATCACACAGCAGCTCTGTACTATCAGGCACACAGCGGCACATGTGGATGGCACTCTCCTGGGCATGATCCTTTTGTGCAAAGCTTCCTTTCCTGTTTTGGGCTACCAAACTGCCAGACAGGCAAAACACTAGCCATACCCTAAGCAAACATCTACTGTTCTCTCCCCAAATTAAACAATATCATCGGACGGGCCCCTCATTTTTGTAACCCCCCTCGCCAGCCCCTTATTTAACTAGCAGGCACACCTCTCATACTTTTTCTGTCCAGGGGAAAAGAGAGGAGTAGGAGAACAAAGCATTTGCAATGAAGAAAACACAAAGTGTGTGTGTACTAAACACAAACAGACCTATACCAAAACCCAGGTTCTGAGGAGAGAATGTTTGTTAAGGACTATGCTAGGTTTGCACTTCTGGACAGGGGTACCCAGTAAATCCACACAGGAAGCAGTGACTAGATTGTCCATACCAGGTTGGGATTCTAGAGTGTGGCTTTATTCCGAAACAAAGTTGGAAACACAAAAACAAAGATGGACCCCCCCAAGGGTTTATACTCCATGGCACAAGACAATGCAGAACATATCTGTGGAAATGGAAACTTGAACCTCCCATATAGCATAGGATTAAACATCTGGGATTGTGGAACTAGCCTCAATGAACACATAAAATCTCTCCTCGAAATGGCACTAGGCCAGTACTTAGAACAGTTCCCATATGGCACAGGGTTAGACATCTGGAAAATTGTGGAACTAGCCACTGTGGGGGGGGGGGCGCTGTGGAGCCCGAGCAAGCTGGTGACTTTTCTGTGGGGCTCTTAAACCCACTATATAAAATAAGATAAAAATATACTTTTCAGGTGAAATCCTTGAGCCAGACCAGGTAAAATCGCTGTCGGAAAATAAGCTGCTCATCATGGGAAATGCTCATCGTGATTGGACTACAGGGGAAGGAGCCAATTCGAAAGCTTCAATAAGCCATCCTGCAGCCACGAGGTCCCAACCAGGCCCTGATGCAGATAATTTGGATGCAGCTGCTGAGGAGTCACTTCAGTCGATCGGCATCAAATTAAATAAGCTAATAGCATCAGTCGGAGGGCTCTCCGATAAATTTGATGCCCTAACAAATAAGGTGGCAGGTCTGGAAACAATAGTCAATGGCGTACAAGAGGCAACAGTGGAAGCTACTAAGTGATCTGACTCAGCACTGGGTGCAGTGACAACTATTATAAAAGAGAACACCCACCTGAGAACTCACCTTGAGACATTGGAAAATCAGGCGAGGGAGTTGAATCTACATGTGTTGGGCATACCGGAGGAGTCTGAGGGAGATCATCTTCTTCTCTTTATCAAAGACTGGCTGATTGAACAGTTAGGAGAGAAGGCTACAGAACAGGTTCAACATCTACAGAAGGCATATCGAGTGACCACTCATGGTAGATCAGTTAATCTGGAGGCCTCAAGGGCTATACTAGTGATCACTGATGGTATTGGAGCAAGGGATTTCTTCTTGGCGAGCGCCCAAGCTAAAAAAACTTTACTAGGTGAAGGGGAACAGGTTCGCCTGTTTCCGAACATCGGATATGCAACCTGACAAAAAAGGAAAAAATTTGACCGGGTTCGGGCGCTATTGAGAGAAGTCAGAATTACACATGGCCTTATTTTTCCAGCCAAGCTACGCATAGTAAACCGAAACCATGTATATATGTTCAATGATCGCAGTGAGGCCATGAAATGGGTACAGAGGCAAGCGATTCCCAGGGCTGGAGAAAGATGTTTCTTCTTCCGAGGATATACCCTGAAGTTACTCTGGATTATAGGACTTACAGCTAAGGACTTGCCATGATGTTTCTTTATTCTTGCTTTAATAATTAGAACATGGGGGTCATGTAGTAAACAAATACCATTGCCTGGTTTAGCTCAGTTAAGCATAGTTAGCTACATCGTTTTAGCGCCATAAGAAAAGTAAAGTGGAAGTTTCATAGTTTAAACGTTTATTCATATTTCAGAATACATTAAATTATACACAGTTTACAATTTTAATATATTACGTGCTTCTAGATAAAATCTCATTGCGGCATATGAACAAACCTTATTGTGTCCATTTATGAACTTTAAAGGTAAAACTTCACTTTTTTGTCCTTTTCATTCATTTAACAAGGGCCCCAACCATTTTTGCCTTATAGTGTTCAGTAATACACATTCAAGTAATAAGTGGTGTGGTTGTAATAACATTGTTTTTTCCACATTTACATTTGCGGAGCACTTTCAATGTTTCCCATGGGGTCATCTGAGATCTGTAGTGAAAATGGATGTCAAATCTCATTCTTGCCAGTGTTTTCCTATGTAACATGTTTTGACACCATTTTAGGTAGGTCTGTATGCCAACCTGTGTAACAGTCCTTTTATACTGTTCAAACATTGTTGAGGCCAACATTTTCATATTGTCAGCTTGCAGTTCGTTATCTTTCCATCTTATCACTATATTATCTATGAAACCTGTTATATTTGCCATACCTAATCTAAATACTGTATCAATTAGTTCAGTTCATGGAACCGCGATTGGTATTGTATGCCCTCTTTTTGAAACTGTTTACCTGCTTGCCAGCATGCATATCTTAATTTGATCCCTGGATCTTTTACAATTTTTTTCCCAATAATTTAATGCTCCTATCCTTGCTGATAATTCTAAGGATATCATGCCCTATTCCCTTCTAAGGTGAACTCCAGAAATTGCCACGGAAAGATCCAGGATATTTCTAAAGAATAAATGTTGAATTGGTTCTAACGAAGAATAAAAATCAGCATTTATATAGCACTTTTCATATGCAGTGTATCCCAAAGTGCTTTACAAGCAATGCTAGACTGTAGTGAAGAGACTGAATGTGTAGTGGCGGCCGTATCACACATCAACACTCACACACAGCCTGGACAATTGCATGATCCAGTTTATGAGAAGGGGAATGTTGGCCAGGACACTGGGAATGTCCCCTACTCTTTGCAAAGAGTGCCCTGGGTTCTTTTACTTCCACCTGGACACCCACCAGGACAACACCAGGATGGGCAGAAGGGACCTCGGTTTAACATTTCATCCGAAGGATGGCACACCCCTGCAGCACAGCACCCCCCCAATACTGCACTCGGATGCCAGTGTTTTAGGTGTGAGTCCAATTCCGGTGTGGGATGAGAACCCATGACCTTCTGGTCCAGAGGCAGATGTGCTACCAACTGAACTACACATAGGTAATGTGCCAGCCTCAACACTGATGGCCTGAAGTACTTGGGTATGACCATCATCCCTGGGTTAAAGAACCTTATCCCTAGTAATGTTAATCCCCTCCTGGACAAACTACAGAGTGACATGCAGAGATGGCTTACTGCATCTATAACATCCCTGTTTTAATTAACTCCAAAGTATGGGACAAAATAGACAGACTCTTTGCCAATTTCCTATGGGGATCACAAAAAAGTGTATTTTAGCAAGCAGATACTTTGAGCACCACCTGTTAATGGGGGATGGAATCTGATGTGGTTAAAACATATCATAATAGCCATGGTATCCAGCAGGTGCTTCAATGATTAATGGCAGAAAGCCTGCAGTCTCCCCATGGGTAGAAATTGAGCAAGCAATACTTGGATCATTGACCCTAGATGCATTGTTAAAAGGGGTATCTCAAGGAACATGACAGATAACTCCTCCAATGTTGCATACACTGCAGGCAAGGAGGTGACTAATCAAGTATCATGACAAGCAAAAAAACAGCATTGGTAAATTCTAGCTACGTTGCAACAACCCCACCCTACAGTTAGATCAGAGGTCAATAAACTGGGTATCATGACACAATAGAGGGATATCATGACTTCACAATTTGCTACATCCCCTTAATAATTCTCTTAAATCTTTTCAGCAACTGCAAGAACAGTATCACCTTCCACACCAAGACCATTGGTGGTACCTGCAGTTGTGACAGGCTCTCCAGAGATGGTTGACACCACAGCATACTTTAGAACAGTCATATTTTTCACAAATGATATCAGTATGGCTTTCACATGATAAAGGTATGTCTGCAAATATTTACAAACATACTACATCAAGACACCCTCCAAATTGAGAGGCTTATAGACAAAAATGGGAGGTAGAGATGAATATTCTAATACACCCTGGCAGTTGGGAAAGATGTTGGAAGGCAGCTCATAATGCAAGCCAAGATTCCAAATCACAGCTTATTCAGAAACAGTTCCTAGTGAGGTGGCATAGGGCACCTGACAAGTTGACACATATGGATCTGGAGGTAGCAAATGCATAATGGAGGTGTGGCTCCTCTCCTGGCAATATTTATCATATTTTGTGGCCATGCCCAAAATTTAAACCATGGTGGGAATTGATTATTTCTAAGTTAGAGAAAATGCTAAATTATAACCTCCCAACATGCCCAATTTTGTAGGTACTGGGTGATCCAGATTTGGTTCCTATATCTGTGAAAACACAAACATATTTACTTTTTACTGCAGCCCTAGAAGCTAAGAGACAGCTTCTTATGTGTTGGAGACAGCCACATACTCCATCTGTAAAAGCTGGGAACTAGGCCTGGCTAAAACATCTTCTTAACTCCGGATTGTCCACAGACATAGGGGTAACATGGGAAAGTACACCACAGCATGGTCTCCATGGCTGAAGTTGGTAAGAACTGATATCAGTAGAGAACAACACATTTTACATTCCAATACAAACAGTCAGTTTTCAAATAAGTTAAAGGTTCCTTTACACGGAATAACATTTTAATTTTTTTACAAGGGGTAACCTGGAGTATGGCTCAAACATTACATTGCTTGCTTATCATGTGCATGTTTCTTTTTAGGGATCACAATGCATGTTTTTGTTCATTATTGTTAGGACCATTTTAATGTAATACTCAGAAAGAATAAGGTACCTGCATGCTATCTAGTTTTCCACAAAAATATAGTAAACATTGGAACCACATTGCTGGATATGACACCTTAATCTAGTGAGAGTAGTGATAGGGAAGGAATGGACAAATTTTAAACTTTAGATAATGAGACATATTTTTATTGGCTATACTAAAAGAAATTATATTATAGGCAAAGCTGAATCATAAAAGTTCTGTACCACACCAGCCCGGTGGCACTGAGGGTTGAGGTGCTGGACGCCTTACCTTGCACCACGCCGGCACCCTGGGTTTGGAAATGGACTCAGATCACTCACGGGTTGGCTGAGGGAGGAAGAATCCAGCATCTGGAGGACTCCTCTCCTTTCTCGGGGTGGGGGGATTTGCGCTGCGTGCTGTCAACCGACACCTAGCGGTGGCTGGCACATGTGAGCAGCCACACAGGGGGTTAGCCTACATGTAGGGTGATCTGCTGCCTTTACCGAGGTGGAGATGGCCTACCTACCCATTGCACAGATGCGGGGCACAGGAGAAAATGGAAAATTCTGGGATCCGGCAGGATCCATGATGGCCTAAGAAGGATGGAGAATGAACCCCTGCTGGGTCCGCAGCAGCGGAGAAAATAAAAAAAAAGTCCTGTACCATTGTTATATTTTATAACCAGGTAAAATGTTTATTTTCTAGCCTATGTATGCATAGGATTATGTAGCAATTAATATATACTGTTACAGATTGTTAGGCATTTGTTAATGATTACGATTTTAGTGTTGTACCTCCAAAGGACTTTCTCCTGGCTAGGATAAAATGTGATAAATATGCATCACTAACGTTATGTTTGAAAATTCAATAAAAAGATTATATACAAAAGAAATGAGAATGTGGCACCCACTTTGTCCGAGGATATTCCATCACTAGTTGATGAACTGGGACTATACTCAAGAAGAATAGCCAGTGCCACCAAGATGCTCAGAAAGAGCAGTTAAGCCACTATTGAGACTTAAAGGATGCAAAAACAGGAGTTTCTTAAGAAGTACGATCTGCAAAACCAAAAACACAGCACTGTAGGCTAGAGGCTTACCTACATCATGATCTGATCCATTTGCCTCAGAAATGGGTTTTAATCCATATTCATCGTGTTTAAATATTTCCCACAAATGTAAACAAATCCCTGGTTCGTATTCAAACATCAAGCTTCAGTAGGTGCCTAAAATGGCCTGGACATCCTTACATGATGATGATTATGTCAGTGGACAACAGTGCTCCAGAGTGATAATACAGTCTGCTTAGGGACCTTACAAATAAACTCTTGAAATGACACTAACAAAACGCTTCTCCTCCAAATCCCTTACAGTGCATGTGGAAAAGGGTTGTCATACCTGCACAGTAGAGGATTTGGAGGAAAAGCACTCTGTTAATGTTATTTCAACAGTTTATTTGTAAGGTCCCTATACAGCCTGTATTATCACTCTGGAGTGTTGTCCAGCCACTGATGTCATCGTGTAGACACGTTGCAGCCATTTTAGGCACTTTCTGAAGTGCGATGTTTGTATATGAAGCAGGGGTTTGTTTATATTTGTGGGAAACATTTAAATACATTCCTTTGTGTTTCAAATTCCCATTTTTTCCAGTGCTCTCGAAAAAGTTTTCAAGGTTGTTTTCTGGCACAAGTACATTCTTAAATATATGGAAACATTATTAGAATAATGATTTATCCTATTATGTCATATCCAGCTAAGAATATATACAGGATGTCAGGAAGGACATTAGCTCCCACAATTGCAGCAGTTGGTATCATTCAAAGAGCTTTACCTAAATACCTGTCTTGTCTTTCGTTGCACTGTTTATTTAATGTTAAAGTCTTTGCTATTCCATGTATTCTTTTGAATTGTTTGAATTGCATTCTTGCAAGTTTTATTTTTTTATAGGGATCTTTCAACTATTTTTGTCCTGGGCCAACCACCTCTGAAACGGAAACTTTGAAAGCAGATATAACCAAAAGAAGCATGGCAACCCCGATATTTTGTTCTGGTGTTATATTCATAACCATATTCTACATCTATCAAAAAAGTTATAGAAAAATGACATTGGTTTGAAATGGTTTTATGTATAAAAACATACAAATATTTCCCCTTTTTTGGTGAATATCAGTTCAAGAGGGTGTCACAGTACTGGTAATTTACTCATTAATTTTGCATTTGTGGAAAAAGTGAAGCAAGCATCATGATAAACGATGTGTCCTTGTGTCATGTTGCCATCTAAAATGTTGATGTCATAACCACATAAAACAGTCTCATCCCTTCCAGATTTTTTCCATAAGGAGAGATTAAGTTTCACCAATGTAACTTAAAAAACAAGCAATCCATGTTTTTGTTGTGGATTTTAAATGTTCAGATGACTATCATACGCTGGGCAAAAAAAACAATGACTTTGACATGGGGTTGCTGAAACACCAGGGAACGCCCTTAAACATGCCAAAAATGGATTAAAATGCACTGCTGAGGCAAACGGGGTACATCATTATGTAAGTAAGCCTCTTACTTACAGTGCTGTTTTTGGTTTTGTTTTATTAAGAAACTGCTGTTTATCTGTCCTTTAATATCTATGATACCCCAGGAGTACCCACTGAATTACCCATGAATGTGGTGCATGAATGCAAATATGTCACTCCCAGTTCCTTGCTTAGGATTGTAGTGGGCCCACCTGAAGCCTAGTTCCCCCAGAGTGGTTAGAAACCTTAGAAGGGGTATAGCAATGTATTGTTACAAAACACTAGTAGTGTGTTGATTGTACCTGCTGATGATTCTGAAGCTTAAAAGTGTTTATAGCTATTTGAAAAAAGTGAGAGATCTCCTTATTGCTTTTAGTATCTGAACTTAATGGGGCGCCCAAATGTGTCATGCCTAGATAGAAGTATTTGTCTAGGACTGGATTATTAATTGCCTTTGCTAGCTGGGAACTAATTGTCTAGACAGATTAAAAATGTTTAAAGTTGCCATGGCTGAAATATTCAGATGTGATCAGGTCCTTGTTTAAGGCTTGGCGAGGGCACCAAGCATTTGGGCTTGGGAGAGTGTAACCCTGCCCTCACGGGTAGGGCTTGCTAGTTCAGTCTCCTGGTGTCTGATCCTGCCAGCCCTGGACCCATGGTGCCCAGCATTAATCCTGTCAGCCTGGTGAGCCCGTTTTCACTGTGAGGTATGGAGGGGCTTGTACACAGTTAATGCTCTGCTCCAAAGGGGCGCTTCCAGGCTCCTGCTATTTCTGCCCCTGGGGCTATCCAGGCTTGTCTTTAGTGTGTTCTGACTCCTGGGATCCCTAAACATGTATAAGGGCTCAGACGTACCTAATAGGAATTAAATAGAAGTGTATTATATATGTGAATGGGTAAACTGCAAATGTGTGTACTTTTGCTTTAAATGATTAAGACTGCCATGTAAATGTTTCTGCCTACGCAGTGAGACTTAACACTGCAGTGCTAGTGACAGGCAGACTAGGACTCTATCAGCACCCATTTCACAACTGGATTTTATTTATTTATTTATTTATTTAAGAGATTTACCAGGAAGGCATGCTGAGCAGAGTACTGCTCGATTCCAGATGCGCCCTGGGGGTAGGGAGTTACAATGGTATGGAAATTACAGCAGAAAAAAACAAGAACATTCATAGACAGTTTACAAGCAATGGGTGAGACAGTTCTAGTACAGTTGCGTAGGTACAAAATCACTTCATATTATATGTATTACAAGACATGCATAAGGAGCAGATCTACAAGTTAGAATCAGAACTAGTTGCTACACAACTGGGGGGATTTTGGAGTAAAGGGGGGGGACTAAGGGGGAGTTGCAGTTGGTAACGGAGTGCAATTTGAGAAGAGCATTCTGTCGAGGAGTACTTGTGGAGTGTCTAATATCGGCTGTCAGGGAGTTCCATAATTTGGGCAACCTGAAGTTGAAAGCAGCCTGGCCTGACCCGGTGGATCTGTGGGGGATGTGTAGGAGCCTAGCGTCCATATTTCGAAGAGCATAGGTAGGAGGAGAGAGGGTGGCTAAGGAGGAAGACAGGTAGGAGGGGAGGGTATTACACTACACAGTTGCAGCTGTTGAACCCAAGGATATTTGTGTATTAAAACAGTTTACTTTGCCTGCAGCAAGATCACGAAGTTGAACTTTTTTCATAAACTGTTTATGTGGATGCCATCTTTGTGACTCCCTGACCCTTTACTGCCCAATCAGTGATTGAGCAGCACAATGGATTGCACCTATGGCTCCTGGGTAGGGGGTGTGAATGTTGTCCTCTGTGCCTTTATCATCATCCAATCAGTTACCAAGAATTGCTACTGCATATTAATTTCTGTGATGGCAGCTGTATTGCTCTATGGTGAGTGGCTCATGGCAGATCGTGGCTGGGACTTCCTGAAGGAAGAATGGAGTTGTGTTCTGAGCGAGAAGGACTTTGATGAAGTTGGCCCATGACTTCTGGATTGGCTGCAAAGATACTCATGATGTTTTTCCATGAGCTGAGAGAGCCAGAATCCCAGTTCTAGCAAAGAGAGTGATTTGGCATCCTGCTGTATAGCCTCTGGCCATTACAGGGGCTGACTCTGTGTTTCCAGAGCTTGGAGAGTGTTTCTGTACTTAGTGACAGCATTTCACATCAGGAGAAGCCCATTGCATTTCTGCACCCTGGAGAACCTGAGAGTTTACAGGTTACCGCCAAAGAATGTGGAGTCCTGCCAAGAAATTGTAATGCTGTTTGCCAGCACAGTTTTAAATATGCCACCAAACTGTGCCTGTTGCCTGCAGAGTGAGAGACTGTTTGAGTTTCATTTTGAGGAGGGACTGCATGCACTCAGGTTGGTCTGAGGAGTCAATCCAGTATTTTCAATTTTAGGCAGAACTGAACATTTGCCCCTGTGAACTACTGTAGAAGCCTTGACATGTGGTGCGAGCATGTGGCCTTGGTCCCCGAGTCTGGCCTAACCCAATATCTTTCTAATGACATCTTGAAGGTGACAAGCTGCAAGATGCTGCACCCACCTGGAGAGGACAAGCTGTCAGACATCACAACCAACATTGCCAGCTGCCAGCATTTCCATTCCTAGCCCAGCATCATTGAGACAACCGCTATTCACTGATTCTGTTCAGACTCTGCACCATGACCTGTAAAACTGGAAGTAAGCACAGGGCCTGCTCTGTGCTGGGAAAAAGTTAACAAGTTAAATAAAAAGTTTGTTTAAAAATCCAAGTTTACCAGTGCCAGCCAACCTGCAGCAAAGATCAGGCCGGTACATTTCCTTTTCCGGGTGTCCAGACAGACTCATAAGGGACACTGGTACCAATGGGGAGGAGGACTAGTTGAATGTTGTTGCTGCTAGGAGTAGGCATTGTTATTGATGGGTTTTACTGCTGTTTCCAAATTACCAATTGCCCGCCATTGTATTATCTTTGCATTTCCTATTCCCAGTGGTGTAAGTGATAGGCAAGAAGTACAGGAACTCAGGCACTGGCAAATATGAAATACAGAATGAAGATCCTCAATCTGAAGAATAGCTGTGTTGAGACATACCTATCTGTTCAGACACTAATTGATTCAGTTAGAGATATTGAAGTATTTCTAGGAAAACAGCATTGTTGTACAAGTCAAATGTTGTTATGGAAACCCTGGTTTCAGGTCATAGGCCCAGGAACTGTCATTTTGTTGCTGGTTTAAGAATTTCAGTTCCAGTGTCAGTGGGAAGAAGTACAGGAACTCCGTTCCTGCTGCAAAAAAGGTACAAGAACTGAGTTCCTGTGCATTCCTGTTCACTTTCATCACTGCCCATTCCCCATTCCCCAATAATAAATGTATTATTGTTGTTGCTGTTAAACTTGACTCTGATCATATTATTAGCAACAGCTATTAATTGCATGCACTATAGAGTATGAAGCTGTTTTATAGTATTCTGTGTGGAGAGTGACTGAACATGGAGGTGGGTAGATACAGCATCCCAGGGGATTGTACCCTGCAAATACCTGTCCCACTATATTCACTCTAGGTAGAGGAACTGTGCTATTATTTATTTTTATTTGGGAAAGAACCCCCATTCACCATCAGAACAGAGTCAAGGCCCCTCAAGCTGGTTGGACTGCAATAGGCAGGGTAGTAACACACGCAGGTAATATTAATAGGATCTCCCCGCTAACCCAAATTGGGTCCTTTTCTAGATTCTGCAATGAATACCTGCCCACAGCCCAAATCTACCAGAGCCATAACAGTTTGATTCCCCACTTGCACTGGTACTGTGTATGGATTTTTAGTTTGAGACTCATGTACTGGCTGTAGTTATGCATTCTATAAAGTCATAGTCATTGCAGTCACAAAACTTTCTGGTATTCACCACTTTACCACAATGAAAACAAACAATGTTACTATTACATCTCTGACCTGCAGGTCCCCCCACCCTCATTTGGGTCACTGGAGAATGAGGTCTTGGGACTGGGGTAATATGCCAGGCCATGGGGTTATACCCATTTGGAGTGGAGGGGTAAGTACTATTTCATCACTTAACCACTTATTCATATTAGTATATTTTTTCCCATCCACCAAATATTCATTCTCCCCTCTTTTGCAGGAATCTTTTCTCAGGTCACCACTTGAGGTTTGTCTTGGGTTCCACTGTTTTTAGCAGCCTCTGGTCTTTCAGCCTCCAGGTAATGTTTTGTGATTTTCACTGCTGTGGCCAAATTGGTCTGTTCATGTTGGCTTACCCAGTCATAGACTCAGTCTTGCAAAATGTTCTGGTACTGCTCCAGTACAATTAAATCCATTACCACCTCTTTAGTTCGTACCTCTGGCTTTAAATCCCAAGTAGCCAGTTCTGATCATCTTTGTGCCAGCACTCTAGCTCTTGTTCCAGCCTTGAAACCCAAGGTGTGAATGTTCCATCAGTAACTCTCTTTGGTTATTCTGAGCTGGTCTAAAATAGCTGCCTTTACCTAATCCTAGTCTCTGGCAGTGGCATCCGTTAGGCTTCTGCCCACAGTCTGGTATCTCTGGTCAGGTATGGTGCAATGTGAGTGGCTCAACTTTCTCATGGTCAGGCAGTGGTACTGCCAACTCTCTCAAAAGTCATAATGTAGGGCTCAGGATCATTCTCAGAACCTGTCTTTGTTAGCATGGGTTGGAGCCCTACAGCGACTGGATTTCCTATGATTTGGAGCTGGGGCACAGTCTCTTTCTGTGCCTGGAGCACCTGCTTCATAAACTCCTGCTGTTGCTGGTCTCTCTGCACCTGCAATTACACTTCCTGGGCCATCCAGTCCCTTTGTACCTGGATCTGTTGCACCAACTGTTGGTCTCCCTGAATTTGCTGTTGCACTAGCTGGGCCATTCAGTCCCTTCATATGCGGGCCTGTTGTGCTTACTGCTCTGCCAGCCATTTCAGTACTTGGTCCGAGTCCATCTTGCTCTTCTTTAGACAAGGGGGAGTTCGATACCACCACTAAAGTCATCCACATGTGACAGGGTAGGGAGGTGGGCAGCTTCTCAGGAAATACAGAGAGAATGCTCCAGACACCAGTTTAAATTAAGCGAAAACTGCCTTACTTTAAAAAAAAAAAAAGAGCTTGCATTTAGCTACACCATTTCCCCTGTCTCCCTCTTTTTATTAGGCTCAGGTGTTGCTTGTTAACACCCTCCACCCCGCTGAAAGATAGCCAACAAGTGAAGCATGTAGTCCAGTGAAGTCTTAAAGGGCCAATTGTAAAGCAAGATGGGTTTGGTACAAATCTCCTCCCAGCCACTGTCAAAACCTGTGCTTCCTGTATTGCAGGGATGTGATGGGGTTTACAGGTGAAAGGAGCATGGAGGACATACACTCCGTCACAGATCCCAAATGCTCTGTGGGTGAAAATGCAGCTCTTCACTTGAGCTGTGTTTAAGAACATTATACGGCAATGGATCACCATTGACCAATCAGTGAGCAGAATGGTGCTACCTCTTATTGGCCCCTATGTATTAAGGGGTGGGTAGCCAACACACCGCAGATCTGTGGTGTATAGGCAACCCTGTGTCTGAATGATGTGAGTTAGGGGTCCTGAGGACCTCTGCATGCAGTCACAGAAGGGGCATGTGTCCCTTCTGCACAGAATCCCCTGGCGTGCCACAAGCTATGCACATGGCTGGCCCAGGGGCATGTCTGGGGGTGTGCCTGCATTCCACACTATTCACAGAGGCATGGGGTGCCAGGTAAGGGGAGGCACAGGATACAGCAGTAGAGCCTCCTATATCTTTTGTGTGCTCCCTGAGTTTACACCTGCTTGCTGCAGTGGGATGAGGAATCCCCCCACCATACTGCCCCAACCCTGTGGGCTGAGTGAAGGGCTGAGGGCAGCTATTTAGGCACTCACCCCTCTTTTTAAAAAATGGACATCCTATGCCATCCCAGAATCCCCCGCTCTGCACAGAAAAGAGGATCCACTATGGGACCAGGTTAAGCATCCGACTGGATGCCTGCCTGTATTCTCTGATCTGCTCCCTGTGCAACAGCGCACTTGAGGGCAGGGCAATGGACAAGCACCTCATGGTGGCATACATTAGTGGGGAGCTGTGTGAGCCAGGTACATGCCTCTTATGCATATCCAGCTCACATTCATACACACTCCCATTCTGTGTACAGCCATCTCCTCATGCTGCATGTCTGACACGCATGTCCCCAGCTTTTCAGTCTAAAGCGCTGAAGTGGACAAATGTTCCCTTTCACTGTCTTTCAACTCAGCAGACTGTGGAGTCATAGCACAGATCAAAACTTCCCCAAAAAAGGCACATTCTGGAACTTTCCTATGGCCATCAACCATGCCACCAAAAATTTAACAGCCTCCACACTACCAAATCGAGCTATAACAGACGTCCACAGTGGCCATTGGTCAGCCAAACCAATGAAACAGTGTTTGGGGGGGCACGGAAATTAAACTACATAAACTACTGGGTAAAAAACTATTTTAATGCAATCCATAATCATGATATGCACATGGAGAAGTCCAGGGAGGTTACCAGACTGGTCAGAGTGGCCAAGGCGTCAAGGGAGCTGAGACTGGCGCAGGGAATCAAAAGTAGAGAAAAAGACTTATTCCACTACATCAGAGAGAGAAGAAGCAAGGATCAGCTGGTGAGGATTAAGAAGGGTGGGTTGAGAAAGGAGTGGAGCAGGCAGAGGCACTGAATGAATACTTCTGCTCTGTATTCACGCAGGAGAAGGGGGCAGACACCCAGGCAAGGGGGTGGTGGGTGAGGGGAGACAGTAGGGATTACAGAGAGCAGGGTACTAGATGGATTGAGGGCATTAAAGGTGGACAAAGCACCTGGACCTGATGACATTCACTCTAGGGTACTAAGGGAGTTGGCAGAGGTTCTGGCGGGGCCACTGGCCAACCTGTTCAATACCTCCCTGGACACAGGACATGTACCACAGGACTGGAGAATGGCCCATGTGGTGCTAATCCACAAAAGTGGCCCAAAGGATGAACCAAGAAACTATAGGCCAGTGAGCCTCACATTGATCATGGGAAAGCTCATGGAGACCATCCTAAAAGAGACACTAGTGAGCTTCTTGGAGGAAAACAGTCTCCAGGATGGTCAACAGCACAAGTTTGTAGCAGGTAGATCCTGCCAGACAAACCTTGTAGAGTACTACGACGGAGTGACGCGGGAACTGGACAAGGGCCATGCAGTGAATTGCCTGTATTTAGACTTCAGCAAGGCCTTTGATTCAGTGCCATGGGAGGTTGGGGGGAAACTAGAATATGTGGGGGCAGGACCAAAAATGGAATGGATCACAAACTGGCTAAAGGGAAGGCAGCAAAGGATGGTGGTGGGGGGGACCTCTTGTCACCGAGAGCGGTGACGAACGGGGTACCACAGGGATCGGTACTGGGACCGGTGCTGTTTGGGATTTTTATTGCAGATATTTCACACGGGATCTGGAGCAGGATCAGTCTGTTCGCAAATGATACCAAGCTGTGGGAGCAGTGGTTGATGATGCAGAGGAGTGGAAGGGGTTGCACAAGGACCTGACTAAGTTGCAGGAGTGGGCAGAAACATGGCAGTTGGGGTTCAATGCCAAGAAGTGCAAGGTTCTGCACTTCAGAGCCAGGAACCAGGGGAGGGATTATCACTTGAGTGTGGTACAGTTGGGGAGCTCCACAGAGGAGAAGGACCTAGGAGTGATCATTACGGGGAGCATGAACAACTCTGCTCAGTGCAGGAAGGCGGCAGCAAAAGCCAACAAAATGCTGGGGTGTATTGCAAGAGGGATCTCCTCCAGAAGGAGGGAGGTTATCCTGCCCCTGTATAGGTCATTGGTCAGGAGCCACCTGGAGTTCTGTGTGCAGTACTGGCACCCATTCCTGAAGAAGGACATCAGATTGTTGGAGGGGGTGCAGTGAAGAGCCACGAAGATGATCCAGGGATTGGAGAGCAAGCTCTACAAGCACAGGCTGGGAGAGTTGAATATGTATTCGCTGGAGGAGAGGAGGGATGGGGGGATATGATTGAGACCTTTAAATATCTGAAGGGGATAAATAAGACCAACATAGAAGGGATTTTCCAGATGAGAAGGGGGTGGGACACGAGAGGGCATGGACTGAAATTGAAGGGGGGGGAGATTCAGGAGGGAGATGAGGAGACATTTTTCCACTGAAAGAGTGGTGGACAAACAGAACACCTTTCCAGATGACATAGTGTCCTATAAGACAGTGGACAGTTTCAAGAGGGGTTGAGACAGGGTAAGAGGAAGGGATACTGGGAAGAGGGGGGCAGGAGGGGCAGCTGCGAGATGAGGTGCTAGCTGCACACTCGATAGACCGGGAGGCCTGTTTCTGCTGGCAATTTCGTATCAATTTCATATTATAGTGATCCATTGCCATATGATGTGATTATGCATATAGTAATGTGTGTTTCTTGCTGTTTCACTACAACTCTGAACCCTGAGTGAAAAAAACTGGGCAAGCTGCCTGCAACACAGTTTTGTTAGTGAGTTATTTAGCAACTAGGGTTGCAATATGATTATGGGCATGATAATGTGTGTTTCTTACTGTTTCACAAGTGTCTGTCATATTGGTTGGGCAGGCAGGACCACTCAGCTTCACTTCATGGTCCTTTCACCCGACCAGCATGAAAGACACTTGTGAAACAGTAAGAAACAACACACACTACTGTGCCCATAATCATATTTCAGCCCTAATTCCCAAATAACTCACTAACTAAACTGTGTTGCAGACAGTTTATCCTTTTTTTTTTCACTCAGGGTTCAGAGCTGTAGTGTCCCAGGGAGATGACCAGTAAGAAGAGGGTTCTTGGCCAGCCCGGTGGCACTGAGGGTTGAGGCGCTGGACACTACATCTCGCACTCTGCCGGTGACATGTGTTCGGGAGTGAACTTGGGACACTGGGGGTCAGCAGGGGAGGGTTGAGGATGAGTGCCCTTGTGGTGCTCTCCTCCCCAGGGAAGCAGGGTGGGGATGACCTGGCATGCCAGCGGCTCCCAGTGGAGACCAGGGGCACTGCAGCAAGCCGGGCGGCACGTAATTAGCATGGCCGACGCTGGCAGAGTTGCCATGTGCCAGAGCACTGAGGGTGCACCATGCACAGGGGGAGAGCGCAGAACAGGGAAAACACTGGCTCATGGGACAGGCAATGGCATCTGTCCGCCACGCCCACCGCCGGGCTCACTCCAACTGGCCTTCCAGGTCCTCCATTTGGGCCCTTACCTGCAGCCGGAGTCTGACGTGGAAGAGCACCCAAAAGGAGGGGCAACCTACCCTGGGCGGGTTAAATCAGGGGTGCTGGTTGCAGGGAGGGGAGGAGAGAGAGAGGAGACACGGACCAGAGGGGCCTCAGGGGGGCAGGAAATGGACAGGATGCCCAAGAGAAGGTTCCACGAGCCGTGACTGGAGGGAAAAATATTTAAAAAAAAATAAAAAAAGAAGAAGAGGGTTCTTCTCCACTGCTGTACTGAAACTGTGGTCTGGAGTACAAATATTGCTCCAGTAGCTGAGCCATCTCCTGGTGACTTCAGGTGCTAGCAATCATCAGGCATCTTGGCCTCTGATAATCCTCTTCACCCCTTAGTGGGACTTTTTCCTATTCACCACTGGTAGGGGACTTACTTTCAAACAGCTGCAGATTGTCCAGATTGGCCTGGCTGAACACAGCCTTTATTAAAGGGGAACAATCAGCACAAAGGACCCACACACTCAAGTGTCAGGGTGGTCCCAATGAGCACTTTGTAGGCAAAACATTTTGGATTAATTGCTGTTTACTGTAGTATAACAGATTATATTAGACTAATTTTGCTTAGTTATAGGCTGACATGTTCATTTACTACAAATCACAGATTATACAATGGGCACACAAAACCCCACTTCCTGATTGGTCAGTTGGCACTTCGAACCAGTTGTAAATCCTCACCAGTACCAACAGGAACAAGTGCCAACCAACCGCAGCACCTGCCAAGCTGGTACTTATCCATATGACCCACCGCTTTCTCGCTACACTTCTAAGTGCTGTGCTACATCGCCCGCCTCATATTGCCAACAAGCTCTCTAAACAAACCGCAGGGAAATTCAAAAAAATGGAGACTTCCTTTATTTTAATTGACATGAAGGAGCTAGAAAGTGTATTCGGAGTACCGTTCGACCACTCTGACACTGAAGCTGTCCAAATTCATGAAATTCCCGAAAGAATCAACATACCTGGCATTCCTGAAAATGAAAGCACCTCAGGCCACATGCCCATCATGGACCATCGCATTCGAAGTGACCCACAACCTCCATGGCCATCTCAGCTACCAGTCCAGGAACCAGTCTCACCACAGCCAAATCAACATACGGAGCAGCCCTGTAAGAAAAAAACAAAAAGGCACAATACCACCACTGAACAAGACCTAGAGCAACTAGAACGCTATAGAAATGAGCAAACGACTGTAAAGCAAACCAGGTGGGCTAGGAATGTCTTTTTTGACTGGTTGAAAGAGAAAAACATTACCCTAGACTTAAAAACAGTTTCACCTGACCACCTAAACGCCATTTTAAGGCAGTTCTGTAGTTCAGTGAGAACCAGCTAAGGAAACCAATATGTTCTCACAAGTTTTGTAGGCCTATGCTCAGGAATCAATAGATATTTTAATGATACTCCCATTAGCAGAGCTATAAATATTATGACTGACTCTGCATTCACAACAGCCAATAACGTTTTCAAGGGGGTGGTCAAAACCTATAGAAAGGCAGGAAAAGACTGTCCCATCCACCATGCACCCCTAACCAAAGAAGAATTGCAGATCCTGAGACATTCAGTAGCATTATCTCCAAATACAGCCAAAGATTTAGTTAATAGTCTGGTTAGACTTGCAGCTCCACCTTGCCAGGCGAAGAAATGAAGGGGTGCAAACTTCCAAAGTAGACTCATTTTCCATCAATATTGCACCAAATGGACTAAGGTAACTAACAAAAACATATAATAAGGACACCAAAAACTATTAAAACATACATGACCAAACACAGAACCTATCCAGAGGATTAATATTCGAGAGGCCCAACAATCCACTATGCCCTATAGTGAGCTATTTAAAATACCTAGAAAAACTACCACCAAATCCACCTGCCCTGTTTCTACATCACCCAAAACTGCCAGACATAGATTTACAAAAGCAAAACGTGTGGTTCACCCGAGAAACAAAGGGCATTAACTTTCTAGGGAAAATGCTCCCCAAACTCTGCAAAGAAGCTGGCTTAGAAACTCTATACACCAACCACTGTCTATGGGCTACGGCAGTAACACTTCAAACAGAAGCAGGGTTCCAATCCCACCATGTCATGAATATAACTGGTCACAGCAATGAAACTTCTTTGAAAATTTACTGGAAACCATTAAGCATGGGGCTCAATAATCGCAGGAACCAGCACCCGTCCTCCAGCATCACAACCTGCTATCCCTGAAAAGCAATAGTACCTACCACAATACCATAGCCAACCATCAACAAGCAAAGAGTACTAGACCATACCTGAACAAACAACCACAAGACAACTACAGATTTCCCAGCCAGTTCACCAAACTAAAACAATCAAATAAAAACACACTATTATGCAGTCAGACCAGTGAATCCAACGCATCTCAAAGAACTATATCCCAGAACCAGAGTCAAAACACCCAAATAACAGCACAATATGGAGACCTGCTAGACAAAGACTACCTCTTCCAAACTCAGCAAACTGTGCAGCTGCAAGACGAAGATGGCGCCACTCCAACAGCCCAAACGGCACATCAACAGCAGCAACCATCCAGCATTAGATCGCAGACACCAGCAGCTCCCATCATGAGCCACTTTGTCAACTACAGCAATATCAACTTCTATGCAGGTCTAACTGAGGCAGATAGAAGAATCGAGGCATGTCTCAGCAACCTCAGCAGGTACATACATTACCACTACAAAACTCATCTAGCAACCACAAAATTACTAATGAATTTCTTTCTCTCCCCCAACAGGTCAAAAACCGAAGAAGAGAACCTCTCCAAAGAAACCATCGCCCCTAAAAATCTCCAACCTGAAAAAAGAAAACAGCCCCTCACGAAGAAGAAAGCACTCCAGCTCCAAGACAACCTCTCACATAGTCGACAGAGCTCCACTGCAAACAACAGAAAACTACATCACACACCACCTGACCCACAAGCCTCAACTGGGAAAGAAAAAAAAAACTTAAAGGCAGAACAACAGGAAAACGTCTGCACAGCAGAGACGGGCCTGGCTCCTCCAAAAACAAGAAATCAGCACTTAGTTTATAAAAAAATGTTTATAAAAACTTAATAAAAGTTTAAAACCATTAACAAAAATGTTGCAAATAAGTTAATAAATCTTAAAACAACTTAAAAAAATGTTAAAAATGACTTGTTACTTGTTAAATAAAAAAAAGGCTATATTACTAATAAAACAATATATCCACATGACCTCCCACTACAATAAAAACCAGCGAGGAACTACTTTTCCTGGCACAGCAGCACAGCCACAAAAAAATCCAGTTCTCCCACATACACACAAATAAATGCGCCCCCCCCAAAAAAAAAACTACAAACAACAAAAAACATTGTATAATCACAATCTACCACTCCAGGGTGTGGGTCACACTAGGATTTACAATGCCTGGTGTGTTTTGGTCATTCGGCCTATCGGCCTTGTGACCAAACAACACACCAGGCATTGTAAATCCGAGCGTAACCCACACCCCGTCGTGGTAGATTGTTTAAAATCTGCTGCAGCTAACATCAGAGCAGTAGGCAGTAGTGGGAGATTCAATAGCTTGCAGTGCATGTTAGAGCTTTTATAATCTCCAATCAGATGTTTTCTCCAGTTGCCAAGTATAGGATCATCTACGGAGGTTGTGAGGGTGCAAGCAGGTGCCCTCCCCCCCCCCGAAACCACCACAGCAGATAGCTGCTCCCAGGATCATCCACGGAGGTTGTGAGGGTGCAAACAGGCGCCCTCCCCCACCCCCCGAAAACTCCACAGCAGATAGCTGCTCCCAGGATCATCCACGGAGGTCATGAGGGTGCAAGCAGGTGCCTCCCCACCCCTGAAAACCACCGCAGGAGACAGCTGCTCCCAGGATCGTCCCACGGAGGTCATGAGGGTGCAAGCAGGCGCCCTCCCCAACCCCCTGAAAACCACTGCTACAGGTATGGCACACACACCGGAGAACTCACCAGCTCGAAACCACCTTGCAGGACAAGCAAAGTTCAGCGTCAGCCATTGGAACATTTTTTTTTTTTTTTGGTGCCAAAAAACAAACTGGGCTAAAATAGCCTGGCTGTTGCCTTAATTTAATTGTTGTCAGCAGAGCACTTCAGATAGAATTTAAGCTCTGCCTGTAAGGGTGGATTTGTAAAATAATTTAAAGCATTCAGCTCTGCCTGTAAGGGGTTCTTCACCAGCTTGCTAGGGGGGATGCTTTAATTACTCTTTAGTTACTATATCAGGCCCTAACCCTCAGTCTGCATCCCCTCCCCCTTGGCCTGTCTCCACTGTATAAATTTCTCACCTGCGTCTCCTGTTTCCACAGATAGCTGCTCCCAGGATCATCCACAGTGGTAGTGAGGGTGCAAGCAGGCGCCTTCCCCCACCCCCCGAAAACCACCGCAGCAGGTACGGCACACACTCCGGAGAACTCGCCAGCTCGAATCACCTTGCAGGACAAGTGGAGTTTGTCCCTGCCAACGCACTGCGTCGGCTCCCCACATCCCCTAGCACCACCCTTGCTCAGCACAGTCTTTTATAGGACTGCTGAGCCAATCAGCCCATTTCTCCACTAGCAGTCTATCTCAGTTTGCCACTAAAGGCTGCTCAACTCTCACTCCTACAGAATTCTCACCTTCCTCCTTTACTCGTATTACTATGCTCTTGCTACTGTTAACTCTGACCGCTCGGCTGTCCCCTGTTCTAATCTCCCTTCCCCCATCTTCCCCAAGAATCAACCTCCCTATGCCCCTGACATCTGCTTGTCTGCACTACAGCTCTCCCCTCATGGATATCCAGCATCCCCATTAAGGCTTTGCTGTCTAGGCAACCTTAACACTCTGATATCATCCTCCTCTCCGAAAGGAGCCAACTTCCTGCCTACCTTCACTACGATCAGCAGTCATGACCTCTGTCCCAGACACACACCCTCAGCCCCCTGCCACCTCTCCCGGAATCTCAGACCCCTTTCCCCTCGCCGCTACCTCTCTTCCTGGCTATTCCCCATTCCTCCATCCTGGCCATACCTGCACTCAGCCCCCTGCCCATCCTCACACCAGCTCCAGCATAGCTGCTCCGGCCTTCGCAGTCCACTGCTCAGACTAATCACCCTACTTCTTCTGCTCTCCGGGAATGTTCACCCCAACCCTAGCCCTGGGTAATCTACCCCCCACGCTGGATGTGGCCTACACATTACCTCAATGAACATCTGCAGTCTTCCAAAGAAAATTGCCATACTCCAGTGCTGGGTCGTGCAACATAGGCCCGATATCATTGCCATAGTGGAAACCTGGTTCTCAGCATCAACCCCTGACTCAGCTGTCTCCCTCCCTGGTTTCACCATCTTCAGGGAAGACAGAGTTGGCAAGAGTGGGGGCAGATGCGCTGTCTATATCTGTGACTCTTTCCTTAGCTATGATCTCCCTACCCCCAAGCTCGATCATGGGGCCCAAGCTATCACCTTAAAAGTCTCCCCTGATCCAGGCAGGAGCCCTGTCTATCTCACTACTGCATACATACCTCCGCGGAGTCAGGGACTAGCAGTCCACTCCCTTACCGACTATCTATCCACCCTACCCCACAAAGCTGAGCAGCTCGTCCTAGGTGACCTCAATGGCTTAGCTCCACCACCGTACACATAAAAGACACATTTACCGCCCTTGACTTCTCTCAGTTAGTCACACTTCCGACCAAATTCAGACAGTCAAGTGGCATCAACTCCCTCCTTGACATAATTCTCTGCAACCACCCCCACAAAATAGAGGATGTTAATATCTTATCTAACTCACTCAGTGACCACTCCCCCATCCTCTGTCACTGGTCTTCACCCACACAAAAACCCATGCCCCGAGTCACCTCCCACTGACGCTTTTGCCCAGGGGGCCTCATTAAACTGAGGCAGCACCTATCCCATATAGACTGGACCCCAATCTCTCTCACAACTGATATTGACACAGCACTAGCCTACCTCACCAGTGCTTTCTGCAAGGCCTGTGACCTCTTTGCCCCTTTACCAGCACCCTGCCCCTTGGATCTCCCCCACTCTCATTCAACAACTGAGACAGAGAGACAACCTATAGAATATCGCAGTGGAGTCGGGCAGGCCTGCGGACAGACAGGCCTATAACGCTCTTTGTAACAAATACACCTGAGCCATACGGCAAGCAAAAGCCAAACACTACCAGGCCACCCTGGCCTCCTCCTGGGGCTCTGCACATGCTCGCTGGGATTATATCAAGGAGCTCAATGGAGAAACCCACTCCCCCCCATCCCAGATAGCGATCAATGGCATTATCACCACTGACCCCCTACATATTGCTGAATGCCTCAACACGACCTTCTCAGGTCTCAGCTCAGTCCTACCTGCCCATTTCTTTGACCCAGTCACTTCTTCAACCTCCCCCCGCCCTGGATCGCCCCCCATTTCTCCTCCACACCATATCCCCCCATGAAGCCAAACCTCTCCTGCTAAAAGCCCTCTCCAGCCACAATCCCAAGTACGACCCGATTGACTCCAGGATTCTCCGGCTAACTCTAGATGTCATGCTAAACCCTCTCACTGACCTGCTAAACTGGTCCCTTTGTCTTGATCCATTCCCGAGCACCTGGAAATCAGCTAAAATTACCCCAATTCATAAGAATGGAGATCGCACAGTACCAAATAGCTACAGGCCAATCTCCATCCTCTCCCCTCTCTCCAAAGCCCTGGAAAAAATAGTCTCCACCCAACTCATGGAATACCTCACCAAATACAACATACTGTGTCCAGAGCAGCATGGCTTCCACCCTGGACACAGCACTACCTCAGCCCTACTGGAGTTCTCACACCACATACACTCTGCACTTGACTCTGGTGACGTTACCGGGGCAGTGTTCATAGACCTATCTAAGGCCTTCGACGCTGTGTGTCACCCCCTCCTACTCAACTCCCTCCACAAACTGGGTTTCTCATCTGGCCCCATTGCCTGGTTCTCTAGTTACCGCCATGGCAGATCCCAACAGGTCAAGATAAATGGTACCCTATCAACTACCTGTCTACTCCGGTGTCACCCGGGGTCCATCCTGGGCCCTACTCTGTTCAGTCTCTTTCTCAACACCCTTCCCAGCTCCTGCTCAGGCAAAATGCTCCCATACATCAACGACGCGGTCCTTGTCACCTCCTACCCTGACCCCACCATCCTCCAGGACTCTCTTCAGCTCGTTTTCAGCCAGGCTGAAAAATGGTTCCTTGACCACTGTCTGGTCTTGAACCTCAAAAAAACTAAATCCATTCTCTTTGCCCGCTGTCAGAACAATGCCAGTAATGCCCTCCTCCTCATCCTCCCCAGCACCAAACACCCCATTGAACAGGTAACAGCATACAAATACCTGGGCATCACCTTCGACACAGCGCTCACCTTCCACGCCCAGCTCAATACCCTGTCCACTGCAGTAAACACTCGGATTGATCTCCTCTACTGCCACAGAGACTGTCTCCCTCAGACTGCCCTCTGGCTGGCTATCACCTCCTCTATCCTGTCTCTTGTTGACTATGGGCTTCCTATCTATGCTGCGGCTGACACCACCACCCTTACCAAAGTCCAGATCTCAATAAACAAGGCCTACAGGCTCCTGACAGGTGCCCATAGCAGAACTCACTCAAGCCAACTCTACTCCTCCTCTAATCTACTCACCTTAGATGAGCACCTGCGCTACCACACCTGCATACTGGCCAAAAAATCACTACTTGGGCTATCCCCTCCTGGGGTTACCTCATCCCTAAAACCAGCCTCCCAGACGGCTGCCACCCGAAGCACAGCCAAGGCCACCTTCCAGGTTCTGAGAGCTAGGACCTCACTCGCCCAAAGGTCCTTCTACTACAGAGCACCCTCCTGATTCAACTCTCTCCTCCCACATATCACTAGCATCCTCCAAATCTGCCCTTTTAAGGTCGCCCTCCGGGAAAAACTTCACAGACACTCGGATCTGTAAGTGCCCCTGACTGCCCTAGAGCCTACACTTCTTCTGGCTTTCTGTATCTAACAACGTCCTCTCTGACTGCCTCTCTGCCCCCCCAACCCCGCTCGCCCACTGGAGGCCACAGTCCTCACCCACCCCAGGTACTCACTCCATAGACACACTAGAGCAGGCCTATTATTTTTATGAATGTTGGTCAAATCTGTAATTAATTGCAAGCCTCTGATTTTCTTCTTTAATGTATCATTTGTAATTGCTGTGTATATTCTATTGCTGTACCTCACCTGTATCATCCTCCACTGTTTTATTTCACTGTCACGTGTTGCCTACCCTCCCTGCGACGAGGTGCCTTTGTAAATGAGTCTCTGACTCAAGAGTTGTAAATCCGATTTACAAAAATAAAAAAAATATAAAAAAATAGTCCTCCATGTACTCATGTACTTAGCCCAGGGAGGACAGCCAGACCAGCAAAAAAAAAAAATATCAGGGCTTATATAAACTCTAACATGCACTGCAGGGTCTGCAGTACATGTCCTAAGAGGAAAGACTTAAGGAACTAAATATGTATTCCCTGGAGCAGAAAAGAGAGAGCGGGGACATGATTGAAACATTCAAGTACATAAAAGGCATTAACAAGGTACAGGCACAGGAACCTTTTCACTTCAAGAAGGGCTCCAAGACCAGGGGACATGACCTCAGGCTGCAAGGAGGGAGGTTCTCTACCAACACTAGGAAGTTTTCCTTCACAGAGAGAGAGTGGTGGACGCCCAGAACAGCCTGCCCCAAGAGGTTATGGGGGTCAACACTGTGGTGGGGGGATTCATGAATGCATGGGATAGACATAAGGGAGCCCTGACTACAAAGGGCAACTAGAGTGTCAAAATAGGTCTAAAACAAATGGGCCGACTAGACTGACCTAGCAGTCTCCTTCTGCCATCAACTTCTATGTTTCTGTGCTATTGAATCTTCTCACTGCTCTCTACTTCTCTGATGTCATTTGCAGGGGATTCTGGAATTTGTAGTATATGTAAGCCTAGAACTAAGCAAAATTAGTCTGATACAATCTACTATACTACAGTAAACAGTAAGTAAACCCAAATATTTTTGCACATGAAGTGCACATTGGGGCCAGCCCCACATTTGAGTGTGGGGGCACTTGATGGAGATTGCTTTCCTTTAAGCCTCACGAACAGTGCAGGAAGCAATGTCCCCATGTAGCTCTCTTCCTCGGGTGTCTGCCTACTTCTGTCTCTAGCTGCTGTCACTGAGAAGGAGGGTCTCTTCCCCCCCCCTTTCTCAGCTCTGTTGTAGCTCCAAGTAGGAGTTCCTTCACTTACACACTTCACAGATGAATTTGTCAGTCTTTACAGGGAGGTCTCTACTCATTACCTCCAATAGCTCCATATGAAGTCTGAACTATCCACTGTTTACCTGACACAAAATGGCTGCCCAGGAGGTAATGAGTTAATCGCTTCACAAACTCTCCAAATCTGCTGCTGCAGCTGCTACTTCCCCATGAAAGCCTTTTTGCCCAGTGCTGTCAATAACATTCTTCCAGTCTCTCCTGACTCCCTCTTTACAAGCTCTCTGATTTTCAGGCTTTTGATGACCTTAGTCCCCAGGATGCACTGCTGGGCTTCTTTGCCAGTTTATTTCCCTCTGACTGGTTTAGTATTGCTGGCTTAATCGTGTTCCTCTAATCCTTACAATGGTCAGCTGTAAAGTCAAGGGGCATAAAAATGGTGGCACCCAGGGAGCCTAATGTCTCTGGCGTTTGAAGCATTGGGCGGCTGCAGTCCTGAGTCAGTGTTTTATCCTCTTTTTCACAGTCCATGGGAATGAGGACCAATGCAAAAGTCAGCAGCTGCCTGTCACAAAGTTCACATGCCCATGCAGCACTGCTGCACCTCTCCCTCACCTTCCAGGTCCCTTCTTACTGAAGTCCACAAGGGCCAGGTCAAGCTAGTGGGAGCTGGTGGTCAGAGCCACAGAGACTACTGGCTGGATCCCTGGAGGGAACTAAGATGAGTTACCATAATGGGGGTTGCACTTAAATAGTGAAGCCTGCCATGAAGAAACCCAATTTTGCAGTATATTGTAGCAGAGTTACTGCAGGAAACTAAGGTACCTTTAATGGGAGTTAATCCCTTTTGTCATGCAAGGAACTGTGACACTGTGCTTCATCCTGGGAAACTTGACTGTTTGAACTTATTTAACCATTAAGGTATGGTGAGTTGAAAGCCAACTCATTTCAACTGTACTATGTATTAATACTGTACTGTATAACTGATTGCTTGTGAAAAAGGGCTATGATATTCCTAACACAACACAACAAGCCCTCCTTCTTAACACAAGGAGCCCTCAGTTGCCAGTTGGGACTCCACAATATGGTCAGACTTGATAGACCATTAGGCCTTCTTCTGCTGGCATATTTCATATGTTCGTACAATTCCAATTTGTTGTTTGTGTAGTGAGTAGGGAAATGGGCAGACTAGGTGGGCAGTATAATCCTAATCTGCCGACAGATTCTATGCTTCTTTGTTTCTATGTTTTTTTTTTTTGTGGCACTGTTTTGTCTGTAGAAAAATTCAATGTGCCCTTTTTTGCTTACTGTGTTTTTGGGGGGAATGGGTGAGGGTCAACTGAGGAAAACTAGTTTGTGATCATACCACATCCATCGATGTAAAATTCAAACTATGCCTTTTTCCGAGCTATTTGACTAACTCCATTTATTTCTTCAAATTGAGTCAATCAGAAAATCCTGACGTTTGGTTAGAAGTGGGTTAATTTGGCTCCTGCTGCCTGGCATGCCTACTGCACCAAATGAATTGATTGCAGCCCATGAGCAAAGCGCTGCTGCTAAATGCTGTTGACACAGTGCACAGTCCCAGTTGGCTGTAAAGACTGTCAGTCTTTTTCTTCTCCTGCTGTTCCGCCAGACCTGTCATGCTGTTGATGACCATTTAAGGACTTGGAGAGAGGGAGACTGTGAACTGGGCAAAGGTAGAGAGAGTCAGGACTCGGTTGGAACTTTGAGAGTGTCATCACTGCACTGTGCTATTGCGTGTCTGGTGGACTGTTGGTAGGTCTATCTATGAAATGTGAGGGCTATGAGCAGAGTAGGTCTCATGGTGCAGTGGCAGGGAACCAGCCAGCCAGCCTTAGCCAGCATTAGGTAGGAGGCCAAGCCACACAGGGAGGGATGGAGGCAGCAAAGAGAAGAGGGAGACTGGGCATCCTGCTGGGAGACAGAGACCTGGCTAAGTGGAGAAGGAGAGAGAGAGAGAGAGAGAGGACCTTTAGTAGCTTGGGCCTGCAGGCCGCAACTGAAATTTGAAGCCAATAGGCCGTCCCGGGATGAAGGGAGAAAGCATGGAGCCATGTTATCTGTTGGGGTTGAGGCAGAAGTAGGCAGGAGTTCCAAGCTAGGAAGAGGGGAGGGGGGAGAGAGAGAGAAAGAGAGAGAGCAAGAGTCTGTCGAGTCCTCCACCCCATG
This sequence comes from Neoceratodus forsteri, assembly GCA_016271365.2. Lineage (NCBI taxonomy): Eukaryota > Metazoa > Chordata > Ceratodontiformes > Ceratodontidae > Neoceratodus > Neoceratodus forsteri. The sequence continues at coordinate 443,499,028 of CM057453.1, forward strand.
GCAAACAGCATGATGCTCTGTCACCCAGGGGACACTTATACCCTGTTCTGCCTGTGCTGGCTGGGTTGGCAAATTTAAATATAAAGGTTTTTCTCCCCAGCCATCTGCATCTTTCCAGGGATATACCCTGATCCCAGTGATATACCCCATTTGCCCCCCTGAGGCAGTTCACCATGTGAATTAGGATCCAGTGGAGGCAGGCACTAGGACTCTGAGAGTCCTATAGACCCAGACCATCATTGTAGCTGGAATTGTCTTATCATTCTGTAGATATTTAGCACATTGTGGACAGCTTCAGGGTTTGCTAAAAGCCACCAAAATGCACCATTTGGCTTTAATTTTTCAAAATTTTCATCGGTGGGCATGCTGCCTGCCCCCAAAGAGTTTGGATTTTGTGCCTCTGAAATTTGTGCTTGCATGATGCCCCGTAGCTCATCTTGCTCTCTGATATAAAAAATAAAAATGAACTGAAATGATCCTTCCAGGGTGTATTTTGGAGGCAAAAACAGGGGATAATGCAGGGAAAATAATTCAGTAATAACATGCTACAGAGAAACTCATACAGATCACCATGGGAAAAAAAGGAACCAAAATTCATTACAGAGAACATAATCCGGAAGGGCATTTGTCCCTTATGGAAGGTCATACGATTATACAGGGTAAAACAGAACAGTGTGCTTCTAGAATCTGGAGCACAGAAGCATCTGGAGTACTCCAGCAAGATTGGTAAACAGCATGAAACCCAGGTATATACAAAATTACTTACTAGTATGGCTGATACGCAGAGCTACTGTATGGACAGATTTAGATCTGAGCAATTTATTTAGGGTAACAGCAGATTATGTGCCTCTAATTTCATGGGGAAAGTTGCTTTACAGGTTTTGGAGTCAGTGAGCAAAGGATGACCCATGGTTCTGAAACACCTAGACTTTTGTAGGCACCCGACTGTGGGTTCTGAGGGTAGAGCTTAACGTGGGTGTAGAAGGTCTGAGAGGCAGCTGGAAAGCTTACCAAGACAGAACATGTAGAAAAACATAGTGCAGTGTGGCAACTCGCAAGGGAGGGCCAATTAACTGACTATAGAGATCACAGTGGTGGGTAAAAGCAAGGTAGATAGTCGAGGATTAATTTTTTAGAAGGAGTGAAGTAAGAGGTCCAGTCTGGCTAGTTGGAGTCAGAGCAGCCCATTAAAGGATTTTTCCCTAATTGTGTATGGGAAGGATCATTTTAGAGGCTAGCTCCTTTCTTGTGGTGTAGGAGGGGTGGGGTGGGCGCAGGCAGTCTTGATTTCGGTAGTGAACACCAAAATTGAGGTGAAGCTTTGGACACGAAATGGTCTGTTGCATACAGACTGAGAAGTCAAGGTGGAGATCTAACCAGAGGCCAAGGTACTTGAACTTGCTCACCACCTCAAGAGGGGCCCAGACACAGTCCTGAGGCATAGACAATTGGGGGTCACACCGGAGGGTTACAAGTAGAGTTTGCTTTGCTCTGAAAAGCATAGAAACAGTCTTTTTGCAGTTAATGCAATCCAGTTATTCAGAAAGCACCCATGTATCTCCACCACGTTATATTAGAGACTGGATTCCACTTCTAGTGGTGTACTATATCATATGCATAGATGTGAAAGTCACACAGAACAAAGGAGAAAACCAGGATTAAGGGACCCCTGTACTGATCTGTATGGGTAAGGATGTAGTGGCACCAATGTTTATTTGAAAAAGCTTCACCAGGAAGTACATCATGATCTGTAATAGCTCGTTTCTAGATGTGTCCTGGGGAAGGGGGATACAAAAGAGGGCACAGTAAACATCCCAATTACATAGCGAATACAGAAAACATACAGTATAATCCATCAAAATGGAGAGAGGTAATAATAATACAATAGCATACAACTTGAAATTAGAGCATATACAGCAGTGTAACAAAGAGACAATCATATACACACTGTCAGAGTAGGTTATACAGTACATTACAGATAAGTAGTGCAATACAGGCTTAGGCTTTGCTGTATACATTTGATTTCAGAGAAACCAAAAGGATACTACACGTAAAGTGTTAGATTATACATTGCCATGAGTGAAACTTCAACAGTAAAGTGCTATAGCCAACCAATATAATTGTGATTGTATAGTCACAAGGGTACAGAGTGAGGGGGTAGCTAAAGGTCCTCTCTTTGGGATGCTGAGAACCCCACAAAGGGACAGGGAATTAGCATGGGGGAAGGGATGGGACAGATCAGATTGGCTGGGCTTTGTAGAAGAGGGATGAGTAGAATTAGAGGGGATGAGAGGAATTAGGTGCAGTTCCAAGATGGAGCTATGTGCTGATGGAGGAGGAGGCATAAGAAGCAGGTGGACTGAGTGGAGAGGATATCTAAAGGTAGGGAATTCAAGGTACTTGAAAGTCAATACGAGAAGGTGGCTTACCCAGACGTGGTACACCGGGAAGGGAGGGCGAGAGCCCTGAGTGCAGAGGAATGGAGGATGTAAAGGGGTTGGGTGGGACACAGATGAGAGAATGCAAGTAGGGTGGCAGAGAGCCAAGCCAGTACTTCCCAATTAGGGTAGCTCTATGTGCAAGTGTAACCGCTATGTGGTGCTATCCTATGGGCTACTACCCCTGCCTGAGTGACTATGCACAGGTTGAGGGACCTGAGTTCTGTCAACAGGTTCCTCCACCCAGAAGAATGGCATTGGGGTAGCATACCTGTTTTGGTATAGCCCTCCAGGATGCTATAACCACCCACCAACCCTTCTAGTGGCCTGAACAGTGAAACAATAGAACATTCACATTCACTGAATAACAATAATAATATGCTCACAACCCTTGCACTTACCACCAGGGTTGAATCGTCTGCAATTGCCCTGGAGACCCCCTGGAAAATAAGATCAGTGATGCAGCAGTACAATAGTAATATTGTAACCCAACCAATAAGGTACAATCTAGCCAGGTTAAATGTGAAAACCAACAATCGGGTTTATGTAGGGGACGTGAACAAGGGTGGGGCATGAATCTAGCAAATAATTGGCACTTCTGATTTGATTCAGATTGATTCAGCATGCACTGTAAGTTCCTTTGAAACAGTCCCACAATCCTGGATATCCAGTATGTTAAACAGGCTAGCCTGAAGCATTGCCCAAGATAGGCAGGCGTTGCTGCTGTTATTGGTGCCCTTAGGAAGGAATAAGATAGTTAGCATGGACACAACCCAAATATTTGTAATCCACAGCCGGATGGCTCAGTCCATTGTAATAAACCCAAAACAAGAAAATCAGATCACACACTATGATTGGAGCTGTTGTTGCAGGGAGCTACCCTGATTTGTACTCACGGTACCCAGACCAGGATGCAGGACAGACAAGATGAAGTCCTTGTGGTGTTACGCTGGATTGCCAGGGGAAACAGGGACTACATGACTCATCTCCTGGTGGTTGCTACCTGTTCGGTGGTGTTGAGTGGGGAGCCAAATCTCCAAGCGGGTCTTTTGCCGAGAATGTCTCTGAATTGGGAGTAGTGGCCTAGGCCGAGATGGCAAGGCCCAGGCAGGAGAAACAGTTTGGAAAATGTCCGTGGTTGGATGCTGGAAAAACCTCCAGCTGGCATAACAGAACTTGCTGTGGGGAACCAAATCACGACCCACAAAACACATTCAACACATCTACAACACTTAGTTTCCTAAGCCACAGTTTGGATAAAGTCTGTTTGCCAATCACAGCTTTACTGCGCAAACCTTTCCATCTGAGACTCTCTCCTAACATCAGGCAGGCCGATCACTTCTGGAGCAAGTCTTTGGTCCACTTGTAAGTAGCAATAACACTCTGTTCTCTCCTCCACTGATGCAGGTCTTAAACAGCAATCAGAAAAGTCTGACTGTCACACTTAAGGCTGGAGAACGTAACAGGCAGGCCAGCAGAGCCTTCCTGACGATTCCCCTATGTTCCTCCTAGAAGCAACTGCTCGACAGCTCAAGCTGTTCACTCTTCAACCTCCAGCTTTCAACTGACTCTGCTTCATGCAGTTCTGAGTTTATGTTCAGAGAGCAAAAGGGTTCGATTGGCTGAGGGAGCTATCTGTCACAGCAAGGGCTCCCCTTCCAGGTCCATTTAGACGCAAAACCCTTATTACTACAATTACTACAGAATTTCCTTCCCACAAGACCTCTGAGGACAGTCTCCATTTTAGGTCCCCTGAGGTTCAATTGGTCCAATACTGGAAGTCCAGAACCAAAATGGTGGCTCCTATTCAAAAGCTCAAGCTGCAATTTAAAGTAGGTTAGACAAACTCCTCTATCATTATAATTATAACAGATAAACAGTAAATAATCACGTTCCCTAACAGAGCTCCCCCTGTGCAAGTGGCGACTGCAGAATGTAGCAGAACAATGGACTGTCTGGCTGGTCATGAGCCTTAAATCACTTGAACCCAGCACAGACTGATTTTCTAACACAGGCTAGACGTTCTCTTAAAGAGACAGGCACGGAGGCTTCCTAAAGCACTCTTATGCAGACAAATAGAATTACTGCAGACAGGACACCATCCTGACATTGAGCATTTTAGGAGCCCAGGAAGGCATTTTGGTGAACCCCAGTTTGTAGGGGGGTTACACTCTTCCCTGCCTGGCAAAACTTGGTGTCCGCATCAAGTGTTTACTTACTGTAACATTCTATATAGAAAACTTTATATGAGAATACATGCATGTTACATTTGGTATACCACAAAAAAAAAGACTGATGCATCAGTTAAAATAAACTGGCACTAAGCATTACTATACTTTTCCATGGCAATAACATCTACACAGATACAGTTTCCATACTTTTTCATAAACATGTCAGCATTTTCAAAACAGTTTCAAACAGATAACCACATTACTCTGACCATTTGAGTCTGTATTACCTCCTGTACTTTAACCCACATGGCTTGGGGCCTATCCCTATCAGCTACATTAGGGCTGCATTGGGCAAGGGCATTGGCACCATGGTCTGAGGACTTAACTAGTAACTTGGAAGTAGCAGAGTAGCTCAGTTTGGTAAGAGAGCTTTCGGAGATATACACCCCTTTATGAACAACATGTAAGGGAAGATCTACAGGCCTCCCAGGGGAGTCATAACTGAGGCGTATCACTGGTTTGGTGGTTCTTCCAAACTTATTGGGAGGAACAGGCACAGGCTCAGTCTTTTCAGCAGGTATGTTTGGATCTGCGTCCGAAGAAAAGGGCACCTCTCCACTGGCTGTTTGTTCTGCACTGGAAGCACTGTCAGCTTCTTGTTCTACAACACTACTTTCATTTGGCTCTGGCGAAATAACAGGTTTGTCATCTAGGGTGAATTCCATGGAATTTAAGTCTTGCAACACATTACTGATATTTCCAGAATCACTGACATCATTAACAACATTTCCCATAATATTGTCAGCTTCATTATCAGCAAACAGTTTTATACTTACTGGTATGTCACCAGCTGTGTTTTCTGTTTCACATTCTCTTTCCTGCAACTCAAATAATTCTACCAGACACAACAAGTCAGCTACATCAGAAATCACACTTTGCACCTCGCTTTTGGGGGGCACAGGATTTGTGGAGAAGGCTGGAGGGGTAGGCAGTCCTGAAGGTCCAGCTTCATCTCCGAAATTGTACATGGGGTTACCTTGAAACAACTGATTCAATTCATAAGATGGATAATTGGGTACTTCACAGTCAGTGTTATCAGATTTAGACTGGCGATCAATGTCATTTTGGGCCTGCCTGGGGGAAGGCTTTGAATCCTTGACAACTGGAGAGGGGGTTAACTGTTTCTTTTTAGCTGCAGCTCTGGTTACAGGCTCGGGAGGGGCAGTGTCTTGTAGTGCCAAATCACTGATAATTTGACCAATGGCAGCAAGGGATTTCTGTGCATTGTCTTGACAGTTCGTGGGTCATTTTCTGGATACACTTTATAGACTGACAGATCCTCCAGCTTACTGACAACAATGTAGGGGGTGTGATGCCACCTATCGGCAATTTTGTTTTCCATGCAGTCCCAAATTTTGTAGCAAAATTCGGTCTCCAGGTTGCAGTTCTCTGGCTTTGACATGTTTGTCGTGCCTTTCTTTATCTGCTAAGTTCCGCTTTGCTGCCATGGTATGTGCTAATTGGTATGCATGGCTTAACTGAACCTTTAACTTTTGAACATACTGAAAGTGACTTTCAGCTCTGACTCCATCAGGGTACACTCTGAAGCAGATGTCTACTGGCAACTGGGCTTCTCTGCCAAACATTAGGCAGTATGGAGAGAACCCAGTGGTATCACTTCTAGTGCAGTTATACACATGTACTAAGGTGCTTATCTGTTGACTGCATTTGGACTTGTCCCGGGCATGAAGTATGCCCAGCATGTCTAGTAATGTTCAGTTAAACCTTTCAGGCTGCAGATCACCCTTGGGGTGGTAGGGGGTAGTTCTGGACTTTTGCACTCCCCAGAGTGAGAGCATTTCCTTGATCAAACAGCTTTCAAAGTCTCTCCCCTGATCACAGTGAATTCTTTGGGGGGCACCATAATGGACAAAGAACTTCTCAATTAGGACCTTGGCCACTGTGGAAGCTTTCTGGTCTTTGGTTGGGTATGCTAATACTAAGGCTCATACTAAAACAGATGAGGAACTAGGGGGGCTTGACAGCCCATAGGTGCTCCTATATCTTAATATGAATAATATTTAACTTATGACCAGAAAGCAGCAAGGTATTGCGTCTTGTCTTAAAAATACTTTTTGATTCACTGATCACGATGTTTAACGGTAAACTATTCCAGGGGTTTATAACCCTTAAGGTGAAGAAAAACTTCCTATAGGTACGGTTCAGTTTTTTACCAATAAGCTATAAGGATGACCTCTAATACAATATGTACTTCCTTTGAATTCGAGCCCTGCTCAGTCATCAGAAATGGATCATTTATAATATCATATAAAATAAGAGATCACCTCTGAGCCTACACGTCTCCAGCGGCATCAAATTTAGAGTGGATAATCTTAGTTTAGTTTAGTTTATTGTTCTAGGAATTATTACCTTTGAGCCATGGCTCTTTTACAAAGGTTCCACGTCAGTAATGTACAAACAAATCATGATTACATCGAAATGGTCAACAAAAAAATATAAAGTAGCAATAAGCTAGTATAATACAGTACAATAATGTCAGAAAACTTCAGAAAAAAGAGGGGAAGGACAGAGAAAATAATATTTAGCATACATAGAACAAGCTGTATTAAGGAAAAAACTTAGGATAAAATGGTCAAAATGGAACTGGGTAGAAGGAGATAGGGAGCAGACATAGTGAGATTCAAGATACTCATATGCCTTTGTCAAGAGGAGCAGAGGAGGAGGAAGATGAAAACAGTAAAACAGCCATGAGGGAGAATCTTTAATCCATACAGTCACAGGAGCTAGATGCTGAGAGATGAGAATAAAGCATAGATTTGAAAGCTCCTAGGGAGGTGTAGGATGTAATGCACATGCTGAGGGCATTGAACCAGCTAGGGGCTCAATAGGCAAAAGATCTTTGGCCCTGTGTGGTCCGGCATCGGGGACCTGAGAGTTTGGTGTTCGATCTTCTGGTGAGACGGATGCTGGTATTCGGCATAGTAGAGCTTGATACTGTGGAGTGATGCCCATGATGGATTTTTTCACCATCAAGCTATGGACGACTTTATGCGATTAGAGAGTTGCAACCATCCTGTTTCAGTGTAGAGCTCACATGTATGAGCACGCCTTTGCACTCCAGTGAGAGCCGACAGGCCTTGTTTAGGAGGTTGTACGCTTGCCGCAGTGGTTGAGGCAGGTTTCATAGATAATCAAACCATAGTCTACGATTGAGATGACAGAACTTTGGATAGCAATCCTCAGCGCTGATTGGGTAAGGAACTGCTGGTTTTGGAACAGGATACCAATGCGTTGGTTCACCGTTTTTGCTGTGTTATCAATGTGGGTCACAAAGGTTAAACCTTGATCAAAGGTGATCCCAAGATATTTGAATGTTGACACTTGTTCAAGGGTATTTCCTTGGTACGTTTTGATAGAGAGTGGAATTTGCCTTTTCTTGTTTTGTGGACTTGTAAAGAGAATGGATTTTGTTTTTTTGTGATTTAGGACCAGCTTGTGATCTAGGAACCACTTTTCAACTTCGGAGAAGGCAAGTTGCAACCTATGGAGTAAGAGTTTCGGGTCCTTATGAGAGGAAAGAATCACGGCATCGTCAGCATAAAGGATTATTTGTTCAGGGCATGACTTGGGGAGAGAGTTTAGGAAAAGGCTGAAAAGGAGGGGGCCTAAGATTGATCCCTGTGGGACACCTGAGAGGACAGGCTTTGAGTCTGAGAGAACTCCTGAGATTTTTACTGATTGAGAGCGTTTGACGAGGTAACTTTTAACCCAGGCACCTGGTCCTTGCAAGAGCCCAAGAGTTTGTAGTTGTGTGATAAGCAAGCCATGGTGAACAGTATCATACGCCTTTGTTAGGTCAATGAAAACTGCTCCAGTTTGATATCCTTTGTCCAAGGCATTGTGAATTTCTCCTGAAAATTCCAGCAGTGCGGTCGACGATGTGTCCTTTCCTGGAAGTCTGCTGCACACAGGGCACAAGCACTTGTGCAGGTAGTCTGAGAGTTGGTCAGCCACAATACACTCAAGGGCCTTGGAGAGGGGTGGAAGTATTGATATAGGTCGATAGTTCCCAGGTAGGGACTTGTCACCACTTTTGAACACTGGGGTGACTATAGCAGCCTTCCATTTGCTGAGGAATTGACTAAGGCAGAGGGAGAGATTGAAAATTTTGGTGAGTGGGTGCAGCACTTCTCCAGGGTCAGGGACAGAATTTTAAGATCAATTGTATCACTGCTTGCTCTGCATTTAGAGATAGCATTTTTTATATATTTGTAGACTTCATGTCCTTTGACTAATTTGAAGTGGAAAAGCGTTTGGTTTGGTGTGGCAGTAGGAGACGTTGGTTTTGGTGAGTCCGTATCAGAGAAGAAGTCCGTCGGGAGGACCCCACTGAGGTCTGTGAAAGTTTTATTTAAGGCCTTAGCCATGACCATTGGGTCTAGGGTAGTGGTTCCATCTACAGTCATTAAAGTGGGAGAGGACTTGGACTGCTTGCCCGTGATATTTCTGATGTTGCCCCAAAAAGATCTCCCGTCACCCCAGGAATTGGCGAAGGCATTTTTGAAATAGGAGCTCTTCATTAATCGGATTTGTTTAGTACAGTTGTTCCGTGCTTGTTTATACTTTTGGTATCTATCAGGGAGTCTGTGGCTCTGGCTATGGCCCAGAGGTGGTCCCTAGCTTTGAGTTGGGCCAGTAGTTTGGCCGTAAGCCAGGGATTTGAGAGTGCTTTGATTTTACGCTTTTTTACAGGTGCGTAGATGTCGCAGGCAGTATTAAAAGTAGTGATAAAATAATCTGGGGCTACGTCAACATCTAGAGCATTGTATATTAGGGACCAGTCTTGCTGTTTGAGGTAGGTCTTGAGCTTAGCAAGGTTTCCATGAGGTATGACTCTACTTGAGATGGTTTTTGGTGGTGGTTTTCGGAACTTATTTATCCAGGTACAGATCACAGGGGAGTGATCACTGAGGGAGTCCGGGAGAACAACTGTGTTCTTTATGCAGGCTGGGTGGCTAGCAAGGATCCAGTCTATGAGAGTGCTAGTTCCAGTTTTGTAGTTTTTTCTAGTAGGAGAGCTCACCATCTGCATTAGGTTAGCTGCTAGGATAGCATCCTTGCAGGATCCAACGTCTGGTGCGAGCCAATTTATATTAAAATCGCCAAGGAGAAGGAGCTCAGTGTCAGGTGGTTGCGATCTTACGAATTCAAGTACAGTCTGGAGGCCGGTCTCTGGATCTTTTGGAGGGATATAGACAGCAGCCACAGTGAGCACTTTATTTTGGGCTCCAAGTAGTAGCTTGACAGGGAGAAATTGCACTGAGGAGCTTGTGGTAGAGAAACAGACAGGGTGGCTAGAGAGGTTGTTCTTTATATAAATTGCACAACCCCCCCCCCCTTTTATTTATCCTATCAAGTCTGTACATACTGTAGCCTTGTAATGAGATGACATGGTCCGGAGTCAGCCTGGTTTCAACAATGACTAGGATGTCAGGGTTGTGTTGACTGACAAAGATTTGAAGGGATGCCAGTTTTGGGAGGAGGCTACAAATATTTAAAGTGGCGATGGTGAGACCCCCCTCCATTTTTCCACAATTTGTTTCCCTGTTTGGACCTGGACCAGGGTTTGGATGGACACTTCCTGACATCAGAAGGAGGAGGAGCAGGAGTTTAAGGGTCATCTGCCATAGCTCACAGTGTGCCATGTAACGCCTCTGTTGCTTGTGAGGTTGAGTACAGTGTTGTCGTTTAGGGTCCCAGTGTACGGTAATGGCTAGAAGCAGATGTTGATATCCCAACGTTACAGTGATGTGAGCTGTCATTTGCACCCAGTCCTTTATAGGAGGGGGCCACAAGTGAGGGTAGGAAGGATAAGCCATGGTGCCAGGCTTCTGGTATCGAGCTTGAATGGTTAGCGTGAGAGGTGGAGAGGGGTAGGAGGAATTAGGAAAGTGGCATAGAGGAGGAAAGAAGGAGAGGGCTAAGAGAGTCATGAGGAGGTTGCTAAAGAGAGGCATTTCAGAGGGAAACCAGAGATATGTTTAGATAAAGGTGGTGTGATGCAGAGCAGAAAAAGAAATAATGGACACTGGAGAGCAAAAAAGCTTTTGAGGCAGGCTTTAGTACAAATAGGGAAGCTAGCAGGGCAAATGCAGGAAGAGTGGGAGTGTTTAGCAGGGGGACTGGATGGGAGGCAGGATAAGGGGTGGTTCCTAGGTGCAGGGGCGGAGCGAAGACACTATTTAATAAAGGTCGGAGGGGGGGAGGGGGCGACGTAAAAAATCGGCACTGAGCAATGTAAGTGAATGGGCGCCGAGCCCAGCAAAGCACAAATTCAGCAGCACCAATAGGAAGGCAGTGGCTGGAACCAGGGGCCAATGTGTGTGCGGCTCGGAGCGCGGTGGTCCAATAGCAGCCGACCACAAGTTCCCCAGCCCAGTGGATGTCCTTACCTGGCTTTCAGGGGTTTAGCGGTGGAATGGTGGAGGCATCAGGGGTGGCGTGGATACCCGGGCACCAAACCATGCCTACGAGGCACACGGCTGGCTCGTTCAGGCTGCAAATCCGGCTTTCAGGGGTTTAGCGGCGGATTGGTGGAGGCATCGGGGTGGCGTGGATACCCGGGCACCATTTCATATGGTTTCATATGGATCATTTGTCAGGCCTTGGATATGTTTAGTGTATTTACGTTGAACTTTTTCTAAGGAGATGCAATCAGACTTATTAAAAGGACACTATAATTGGGAAGCAGACTCCAGGTGCAGCCTGACATATACAATGGTAGCATTACATTATGTGTACGTGATTTGATATTCCACTTTATAGACCAAATGACCCTGTTTGTTTTATTAATTACCTGGTTTATATGGGAGGTTTATTTGAAATCATTTGAAATAATAATACCTAGATCTTTCTCTTCTTGTGACAAATTTAATATAATGTCACCTAGGGTATATGAGGTGTTAGGGTTTTTTTTTTCCCAAATGCATAACTTTGCATTTTTTAGTATTAAGCCTCATACCCCAAAGTATTACCCAGTCATAAATCTTATTAAGATCACATTAGATTATATATGCATCTTCCAAGCTGGAACAGGGGCCACCAATCTTTACATCATCTGCATATTTAATTGTTTTAGATAGACAGTCCTTTATTAAATCTGAGATGAATAGTTGAAGTAAACAAGGGCCTAAAACCAAGCCCTGAGGACCCCACTTGTAATAATACCAGGCTCAGACATGCCTGGGCATAACAAGTGAAATGATCAGTCACCACTAGCACATTGCCAACATTCTTCTGATCTGGTTCAAGGCACAAATAATCAATACACACAAACTCCATGGGTGTGCTAGTAGAGATATTGACCAAGGGTGCAGCCCTTTGAGGCTGAGCTTTTCTCTGGAGACAACGGCTGCAAGTTCTGATATGAGTCTCAATATCAGCCCCTATTTTTGGCCAATAGAATCTGGCATGGACCAAGTCAGTAGTTCGGTCACAACCCAAGTGTCCCATCTGGTCATGGAGGGCGCGTAGAAGCACACATTTGAAAGCTGTAGGTAACACTAATTGCTGTTTGTCAGTTTGATCTTGTCGTCTTATAGTCTCTCTATAAAGTAGCTGGTTATGCAGTTTTAGGCTGGGCCCCTCTCTAGACAACAGAGCAGTTTGTGGGTCTGAGGAGCTAAGCTTGGACACGTCTTTCCCAGCATCGAGCATGGGCTTAATCATAGGGTCTTGAGCCTGTGCCCACTGTATGTTGTCAGGAGTAAGTTGAGGCAATGCGCTGAGGTCTAAGGCTGCCAGATGACAGTAGGCTGTGGGAACACAAGTGTCAGGAGGACCTAAGCAGTCTACCAGGCAGTCAACTGTCTCAGAAGAGGGATGCTCATCTTTGTCGAATTTTTGGCAGAGGGCTTTGACAGACTGTTCAGACATTCTCACTCAATCTGTATTAGAGTTAAGTCTTCTGGAAAGGGCATCAGCATCAGTGTGGTTCAAGCCCGGTCTTTACGCCACCGAATTATCATAAATGGAAAGTGCAGATAACTAGCGATGCCCTGTGAAACATAGAAACATAGAATCTGATGGCAGATAAGGACCGCTTGGCCCACCTAGTCTGCCCGTTTTCCTACCTAACAGATAAGCTGCAGATCCTAATTAACCAACAGCATACTTCCTCCTCCCCCCCACTAGGACTGCCTTATGTCTGTCCCATGCATTCTTGAATTCCCCCACTGTTCTTGACTCCATGACCTCCTCAGGGAGGCTGTCCCATGCATCCACAACCCTCTCTGTGAAAAAATACTTCCTCACATTACCTCTGAGCCGTCCTCCCTCTATCTTCAAATTGTGCCCCCTTGTTCTTGCACATCTCTTTTTCTGAAAGATGCCACCCTTGGACTTTGTTGATTCCCTTGAGGTACTTGAAAGTTTCTATCATGTCTCCTCTCTCCCTCCTTTCCTCAAGGGTATACATATTAAGCTCCTTTAGTCTTTCTTCATATGTCTTCTGGTGCAGACCCTGCACCATTTTGGTTGCCCTCCTCTGGACAGCCTCCACTCTGTCTATGTCTTTGGGAGATGGGGTCTCGAGAACTGCACACAGTACTCCAGATGGGTCTCACCAACTGTCTGTACAGAGGGATAACAACTTCCTGTTTTCTACTATTGATGCCTCTCCCTATGCATCCCAATATCCCCCCAGCCTTCCTTACTGCCTTCTCACATTGCTTGCCCACCTTTAGGTCATCTGATATAATTACTCCTAGGTCCCTTTCCATATTTACTGTTGTCAGTATCTCACCCCCTATTGTGTACACTTGCCCTGGGTTTTTGTTTCCCAGATGCATTACCTTGCACTTCTTTGCATTGAATCTGAGCTGCCATACATTTGACCATTCCTCCAACCTTGCCAAGTCCCTTCTCATCCTTTCCACTCTATCTGGTGTATCAACCCTGTTGCAGATCTTTGTGTCATCTGCAAAGAAACATACTTTTCCTTCCAGTTCCTCTGCAATGTCACTTATAAAGACATTAAAAAGGACAGGTCCCAGTACTGAACCCTGCGGTACCCTGCTAGCAACTCTCCTTTCTTCACTGTGGACTCCATTTACTACTACCCTTTGCGTCCTGTTGTCTAGCCAATTTTTTATCCAGGCTACTACCTTGGGACCCACTCCAAGGCTGGCTAACTTGTGTATTAATCTTTTGTGTGGGACTGTATCAAATGCCTTGCTAAAATCTATGTAAGCCATGTCCACAGCCCCTCCCCTGGTCTACTACTTTGGTCAGCCAGTCAAAGAAATATAATAGATTCATCTAACACGACCTTCCCATCATGAATCCATGCTGCCTTGGGTCCTGTGCCCCACTGGCCTCTAGGTACTCAACAATTCTTTCCTTCAGAAGTGATTCCATCATTTTACCTACCACTGAGGTCAAACTAAGTGGTCTGTAGTTTTCTGCCTCTGTCCTGCTCCCACTTTTGTGAAGAGGAATCACATCTGCCCTCCTCCAGTCCTCAGGTATCACCCCATCCTCCCATGATTTGTTAAAGAGAGTAGTCAGCGGTGTCATTAGTTCTACCCTTAGTTCTTTTAGAATTCTTGGGTGAATCCCATCAGGCCCCATTGCTTTGTCCACCTTCAATTTTATTAGTTCTTTCAGAACCCTTTCTTCTGTAAATGGACTGGTATTGACCCTCATCTTCAGAGTGTTTCTCTTGTTTGGTTTAGGTACCTCCTCTTCCTTTTAGAATACTGAGCAGAAATATTCTTTCAGTATCCCTGCTTTTTCATTGTCACTCTCACCCACATTCCCTCCCTTTATTAAGCCTCAGTATCCCTCCTTTGGTCTTTCTTCGCTCCCTAATGTACCTATAAAAGGTCTTATCCCCCTTCTTAACAGAGTTGGCTATCCTTTCCTCGGTTTGGGTCTTTGCTATTCTGACTGCCTTCCTAGCCTCTTTCTGCTTTAACTGATAAAGTTCTCTGTCCTTCTCCTTCTGTGTTTCCTTATATTTCCTGAATGCTATCCTTTTCTCCTTAACCTTCCCTGCCACCTCTTTTGAGAACCATAGCGTTTTTTTCCTTCGTTGTGTTTTGTTGATTTGCTTTACACAAAGGCTTGTTGCCTCTGTGATGGCTGTTCTGATTACTCTCCATTGTTCCTCCACCCCTCCTTCTTGCCTGTTTGCTAGTGCTTTTCTGAGGCACTCTCTCATTTTCCCAAAGTCAGCCCTCCTAAAGTCCAATACTCTTGCTTTTGTATGGCTTGATTGTATCGCTGTGTCTATCGTGAACCACACTGTTTGGTGGTTGCTTGTTCCCAGATGGCTACCCACTTCTAAATCTGAGATTCTTTCTCCGTCCCCATTTGAGAGTACCAAGTCTAAGATTGCTCCCTCCCGAGTGGGTTCCAGTACTAGCTGTCTGAGGCATGCCCCCTGTAGGGCATCAAGAATGACCCTGCTCTTGGATGTGCTTGCAGCAAAGGTGCTCCAGTTAACATCTGGCATATTCAGGTCCTCCATCAACAATATCTCCTCTTTCTCTGTCATTCTAAGGAAGCCTTCTATCATTTCCTTGTCCATTCCTTCCCCCTGAGATGGGGGTCTGTACACAACCCCAATGCGGATTGTGGTGCCATTTCCTGTCTCCAGGGTGACCCAGAGTGTCTCATCTGCTCCCTGTTTACTCTTTAGTTCTGTTGCTTTGATCCCTTCCTTTACATAAAGAGCTACTCCTCCTCCTCTTTTACCCTCCCTGTCCCTCCTGTAGATTGTGTATCCTGGTATGTTGACATCCCAGTCATGGTTCTCTGTGTATCATGTTTCTGTGACTGCCACAATATCCAGGCAACCCTCTTCCATCAAGGCCACTAGTTCAGGGAGCTTGTTACATCCACATCCATCCTGTGGCATCCAATTTAGCTGAAGTCTGGACATAAGTGAGAGGATTATTATTAGTTTTGACCAGAATCTTGGCACCATAAAGGTATTCATGGAATAGGTCCACTACAGTCCACTTTAATGCAAGAAATTCAAGCTTGTGTACCGGATAATTTCTTTTGAATGGGGTTAGGCTCCAACTGGAGAATGCCATTAGGCATAAACCTTCCTCATACTCTTGATACAGAACAGCACCAAGTCCCTTCAAGCTGGCATCAGTGTGCAGCACAGAGAATCTGGCTGGGTCAGCATATGCAAGCATAGGGGCATGGGTGAGTTGGTGAATGATACCATAGAATGCCGCTTCACTCTCATTAGTCCACCTGGCTCCAAAAGGTTTGTGTGTCCCGAAGTAAACCTTGTCTTCCTCCTTAACTGCACTCTTTTTATACTTCTTGTTTGTAAGAGGATAGCCTTGAGTTAGGTTGAGCAAAGGGAGGATGACTTTGGTGTACTCTTTTATGAACCAGCGGTAATAACCACAGAACCCCCCAGAATCTCTGCAGTTCCTTTAGATTGTTAGGCTGAGGCCAGGTGGTCAAAGACTCCACTTTGCTCGGGTCTGTCTGAATCCCATCACCTGACACTATGTGACCAACATATTTCACAGAGGTTTGGAAGAATTGACAGTTGTCTCTTGATAATTTTAGTCCAAAGTCCTCTACTCATAGAAACATAGAAACATTGAAGTTGACAGCAGATAAGGACTGCAAGGCCTATCCAGTTGGCTCATTTTTTTACCTTATTAATGTACCATAGGACTTTACTCTGTCAATGGCCTATCTATTCATACTCATCTGTATTGCTCCCTTGTGCCTATCCCATGCCTGTTTGAAGCCCTGTACTGTGTTCATATCCACCACTTCCTGAGGTAGGCCGTTCCAGGCATCCACCACCCTTTCTGTGAAAAAGAACTTCCTCACATTACCCCTTAATCGGCCTTCCTCTAATCTCATGCAGTGTCCTCTTGTCCTGCTATTTTTCTTATATTGAAACATGTTAGATTCTTTCACCTTATTAATGCCCTTAAAATGTTTGAATGTTTCAATCAGTGTCAGTGGCTCAGTAGGTAGCACACTCACCTCTGAGGCTGGGAGATCAGAGGGCTGTGGGTTCAGTTCCCACATCTGGCACTTGGGTTAATATCCCAGTACTGACACTGTAGTACAGCATGAGAGGGGTGCTGCACTTCTGAGGTGCCGTCTTTCGGATGAAACGTTAAACCGAGGTCCCATCTGCCTGGATTGGTGGTAGTATAGGTGGATGTTAAAGATCCCATGGCACTTATCGAAAAGAGTAGGGGAATTTCCCCGGTGTCCTGGCCAAATTTCCCTCATTCACTAAAAATACCACCAACAGTTTAATCTGATTCAAGGTCAGTTGGCATTCATCTGTATCCCCCTCCCCCGGGTCATGCCTGAAAATAGGCAGGATTTGTCTAGTGCACTTAACCGGTCAACAAAAACTAAATAAATAAATAAAAATATCACCTCTCTCCCTCCTTTACTCTAGGGTGTACATATTGAGCTCCATTAATCTGTCCTCATATGTTTTCTGATTCAGTCCCTGCACTATTTTGGTTCCCTTCTCTGGACTGCCTCCATTTTGTTAATGTCCTTGTGCAGGTGTGGCCTCCAGTACTGCACGCAGTACTCCAGATGGGGCCTAATGAGTGTCTTGTAAAGAGGGATTATTACCTCCCTCTTATGACTTTTAATACCCCTACTAATGCATCCTAACATCCCCCTAGCCTTACTTACTGCTTTAGTGGTCTGCTTGGATGATTTCAGGTCATCTGTGATGATGGTGCCCAAGTCTCTTTCTTCCCTTGTGACTGCCAGTAATTCTCTCCCAACCTATAAGTGGCTTCAGGGTTTCTCTTCCCTATGTGCATGATCTTGCACTTCTTTGCATAGGCTAGAAGGCATCCTTAGGATGGTAGAGAAAGGGGAGAAACTGTTGATGGGGTACCTGAATATGCCAGATGTTAACTGGAGCACCTTTGCTGCAGCCACATCCAAGAGCAGGGCCATTCTCGATGCCCTACAAGTGGCATACCTCAGACAGCTAGTTTTGGAACCCACTCATGAGAGAGCAATCTTAGACATCATACTCTCAAATGGGGACAGTGAGAGGATCTCAGATCTAGAAGTGGGTAGCCATCTGGGAACAAGTGACCACCAAGCAGTGTGGTTCACGATAAACTCAGCTACAGAGTCAAGCCATACAAAAGTGAGGGTACTGGACTTCAGGAGGGCTGACTTTGGCAAGATGGGAGAGTGCCTTAGAAAAGCACTAGCAAACAGGCTAGAAGGAGGGGTGGAGCAACAATGGGGAAACATCAAAACTGCCATGACAGAGGCAACAAACCTTTGTGTGAAACAAATAAACAAAATAAAAGAAAAAGCCACTATGGTTCTCAAAAGAGGTGGTGGGGAAGGTTAGGGAGAAAAAGATTGCATTTAGGAAGTATTAGGAAACACAGAAGGAGCAGTACAGAGAACTGTACCAGTTAAGGCAGAAGGAAGCAGGGAGGGAAGTCAGAATAGCAATGGCCCAAACTGAGAAAAAGATAGCCAACTCAGTTAAGAAGGGGGATAAAACCTTTTATAGGTACATCAGGGAGCATAGAAAGATAAAGGGAGGGATAGTGAGGCTGAATAGAAAGGATGATGGGTGGGCAGAGAGGGACAGTGAAAAAGCTGGGATACTGAATGACTACTTCTGCTCAGTATTCACAAAAGAGGAGGAGGGGGAGGTGCCTAATCCAATTAACAGAAGCACTCTGGATAGGGGGGTCGACCCCAGTCCTTTCACAGAAGAAAGGGTTGTGAAAGAACTCCTAAAACTGAAGGTGGACAAAGCAATGGGGCCAGATGGAATTCACCCCAGAAGTCATACTAAGGTTCATGCTGAAGTGGAAATAGGAATAGAAGGCCAAGAGCTCATTTGAGTTCCATCATCATCTGTAATACCTTAAATCAGCACCAACCAGAATATATTTATCTAGCCTATTTTTAAATATACTTTTTGTTTCTGCTATTATAATATACCATGATAATGAGTTCCACAAGTTCACCACCCTAACAGTATAGAAATATTTCCTTGCATTTGTTCTGAACCTCTTTCCTTTAATTTGTAGTGGATGCCCCCTAGTTTCCATATTATGTTCTTTAAAACTTATATCCAAGTCACACATTAATTTAGAGTCTTGAAGAACGTCATACAGGAACAAAATGTCCCCACGAGCACTTTGTACTTCCAATGACATAAGTTCCAATGAATGTAATCTTTCTGTATATATGTCATGTTATTATGACCATTAATTCTTTTTGTGAAGCGACGCTGTACCTGTTCCATCTTTTTTCTTTCATATACTTTACAAGGGTTCCAAATCTGAGATGACTACTCAAGATGGGGATGGACATATGCCCTATATAAGGGAACAATAACTTTACTAGATCAGGGCACAATATTCTTCCTTATAGACCATAGTACCCTATTTTCCCTATTGGTGGCTTCCGTAACTTGCCTCTGTGTATCGAGGTTGTCACTTATATATATATATATACCCAGGTCCTTTTCACTAACTGTTTGACTGAGTAAGACATTTTCCAAGAAATAGTTCATTTTATTATTTTGTCTTTCCAAGTGAAGTACTTTACACTTCTCCATATTTAGTTTCATACCCCATTTTTGGGACCGGAGAAGGACAGTATTCAAATCTTGCCAAAGTATTGCCCCTTCCACATTATTGGTACAAGGGCCACCTAACTTTAAATCATCTGCATACTTTACCACTGTACTATTTAGTTTATGAGTGATGTCAGAGGTAAGTACATTAAAAAGTATCAGATGCAGGACGGAACCTTGGGGCACTCCACTCATAACAGACCCCACTCCAGACAAATGCCCATTTATCGTAACACACTGTGTTCTTGTGGACAGCCAATCTATATTCCATTTAACTGTTAAAACAGGGGTACCAATTTTTATCATTTTTTCAGCAATGGCCCAGAATGATACACGATCAAAACCTTTAGAGAAATCCAAAAACATCACATCACATGGTATATTATTATCCAAATGTTCACTTATCTGTTCATAAAAAACTAACAAGTTCGATGTACACCCCCTACCCCTGACAAAGCCATGCTGATCATGTTCTACATTATTAGTTTTTTCTAATATTCTATCTTTAATTATGCTCTCCATGATTTTTCCAATAACACTTGTTAAACTAATTGGGCTGTAATTTTGCACCAGTTCACGTGCCCCCTTTTTAAAAATGGGCACGACATGAGCAACTTTCCAATCAGCAGGTACCTGGGATTGCATGTAAGAATTATTAAACAAAATTTTTAAGGGGGATGTGATGTTTTTGGATATTATTTTAAGAATTCCAGCAGATATTTCATCTGGTCCTGGAGAAGATTCTGTTCTCAATGCATTGATTTTTTTTTTTCTCAATTAACTCTTCAGTAATTTCCTGGAAATTATTTTCTTCATCTGATTTTATATGTACAGTTTGATGTCTGTCTTGGCCCTTATCATATACATCGCAGTAGAAATCATTAAATGCCTCAGCCATTTGTTTGTTTTCAGATATTATTCCTCCTTCTCCCAATATTGGACCAATCTTGTTCTGAGAGTGCTTCAAAGAATTAACATAAGAATAAAACTGTTTAGAATTTGATTTATTTGCTTCAGTTGCAAGCTTTATTTCCATATTCCTTTTAGTTTGCCTGATTGTTATTTTACACTTATTTTGTATATATTTAAACGACTCATATGTATTAGCATTGCCATTTATTTATATTTTTTATATACCCTTGACTTCTTCTTGATTAATCTTCTAATATTATAATTTAATCAGTAAGGTATTTTATATTTAACAGATTTTTTAATTTGTGGAATATTATCTGATACTACTTTCAAAATGGTATTTTTTATAATCCTCCACATGTCTTCCACCGTTTTATCCTTCAGAATATTATTCTGTGCTATTTTCTTTAGATCCATCTCAATACCCTTTTTATCCACTTTTTTCAGGAGAAATATTGATGTACAATTATTTCTAGGTATATATGTGTAATCTACAGTAAAGCAAATCTAGTTGCCAATGGAGAATCTATATAACAATCTTTTATAACAATATTAGGTGTTGCTAACACTAAATCCAATATTTCCTTTCCTCTCATTGGTTGCTGAACATGTTGTATTAAATTTAGCTCACTGCAGACATTAATAAGCTCAGTCCCCAATTTTGATTTAGAAACAACATTTGTCCAGTCTATCCCTATAATATTGAAATCCCCCATTACAATTTTATCTCCCTTAGCTTCTGCTGTAACAATCTCAGACATTATTTGCTTTGTTATTTCCATTGTACTATTAGGAGGGTGATATATGCATCCAGTGAAAGTGATTTAGTAACATTTCCCTGAATCCTCACCCAGCCTGATTCGTATGTGGTATTAGTTTTTATTTTAGCTGTAATATCCAGCAAACTCAAGTTTTCTTTAATAAAGTGTGCCACCCCTCCTCCCTTTCTATCAATTCTCATATTTTCAAAGGTGATATGTCCAGGAACCCCATTTTCCCAACCATCAGGGTCATTCTTTCTCCATCTCTCAGTAACAGCAATTATATCAGGTGATTTCTGATTAACAATTACCAGAAATTCATCCATTTTGTTATTAAGACTTCTTGTATTTAGGTATAGAAAGGTTAATTCCTTTTTATTATTATATCCAGATAATTTTCTAGAAGATGTGGAAATAATGGGCTGCTGGTTTCCCACCCCCCAACTAGCCATTTAAATTGCCAGTTCCCATGGCTTGATTTATGTTGGCTGCTAATTTTTTAACCCCTTGAATGTTAAGATGCAACCCATCTGTTGAATATAAATCCCTCCTGTTCCTAAAAGTAGACTCATTGTCAACCAGTAACAAATGATTTCCTTTGCACATGTTACTTAATCTTGTGTTAATACGCTGAATTGTTCAATTTCTTTCCCTATGTGCCTTTGGAATTGACAGTATACTAGAGATAGCAACTTTGTGCCCTTGATTTTTTTAAGTACATAGGCAGTTCAATAATATCATGACATATATCCTTCTTGTGCATTTTTCTAACATCATTCATCCCTACATGTAAGGTAGTAGAAGACTCTGGGGGTATGGTTACTGTAGGTATGATTCTGGCTATATCATGAACACGTGCCCCTGGACAGCATGACACCATGACCTGCTCCTTTTTATTTCCACATATGTAGGTGTCACAGCATCTAATAATTGAATCCCCAAAAACATATTTAAGAGTCCACAGTTTGCACCTGACAGTGAGTCAGACATTGTGTATTAATATCTACCCCTTCAGTGTTATTAATAGTGTCTGTGTGATTTTGACCTGGGGTTAGGTTGTTTTCTTCAGATCCATCCACTTCAAGTTGTTGATATCTATTTGTCAGTTCAAGGGAATGTTTTACTTTTTGAGATGTATTTTTCCTTACTGTAATCTGTGAATTTTGTTTTATTTCCTCTACGTTTGATGTTTCTTTTAACATCTTAGATCTGGGCGCCTGATCCACAAAGTGTTCAGGACTATCATTCATTTTCCGAGTCCTTTTCCTATTCATTGTTATTAAATCAGTTTCCTTTTCTACATTTTGTACAAACTCATGTATTTTACTAATGTCCTGTAGGTCTTTTATTTCCTGCTTAAGCTCCTCATTTTCTGACTGGAACAGTACGAGTAACTCACATTTAGCGCACTTGTAATATTTCTCACTAATACTAGTATTCTGAGCTTTAGAAAACATGCCACATAGGGTGCATACCAGTAATACAGATTTTTTAACCAAATAATCAATTGTTTGTTCAGGGGTGTCATAATTTTTTTCTGCATTAATTTTATTAAACTTTACAGAATAGTCTGAACAGTCTGTAAATAAAAGTACAAACACAACTATCTGTGTAAGCAATGCAAAGGATATACCATTCCAGGACCAGATAAAATATCCACTGGAATTCGCACACTAATGTTCATTTGCCCTCCGGTACAGCTTAATGCTGACCAGTACTTCCTGTTATCATTTAAGCAAACTACCAGGTTAACATATGCATTAAGCGTTCTTATCTCTATGGTCTGCTATATTGCAGCTCAGCTGATAGAAGATATCTACTGTTCATTAAATTGTTTACCCCATTTTCCCCACTTGACACGTGTGATGCATGTGTCTCAGCGCACGTCTCCATGCATGAACACGAGTGCATGCTTACTCATGCTCACCCACTCACAAGGGAGCGTAATTTAAATCATGTGACCTGGAACACCTAGGTTCGGGTCAGCTTATTCTCGCCACAAAACTCTTTGTTTCTCAAGCAATATTCCATCCCTGAGCTCCATTACAGGTGTGCTTTGCAATGTAATGCCCCATAAATATCAGCAGATGAATTTGCACTCACAGTAGCAACTGGTAGTTTCCCCATTTAGGCATGAAAACTACGAGTCGTTACACTGCTTCCTGGGTCAAGGAACACTCGTAGGTACTCGTGGCTACAGCAGTAGATAATAAAATAAAACAATTTCTGAAATAAAAAGCTGTGCTCAGACTAATACATCTGCACTACTGCATATACTCTGTTCACTGCTCACCCACTTGCAAGGGAGTGTAATTTAAATCCCGTGACCTGGAACATCTAGGATTGGGTCACCTTACTCTCTCTACAAAACTCTTTGTTTCACAAGCAATTTTCCCTCCCTGAGCTCCATTACAGGTGTGTTTTGCAATTTAATGCCCCAGAAATATCAACAGAGGAAATATGAGCTCACAGTAGCAACAGGTAGTTTCCCCATTTAGGCATGAAAACTACCAGTCACTACACTGCTTCTTGGGTCAAGGCACAATCGTAGGTGCTCATGGCTACAGCAGTAGATAATAAAATAAAACAATTTCTGAAATAAAAAGCTGTGCTCAGACTCATGTCTGCACTACAGCATATACTCTGTTCACTGCTCACCCGCTCGCAAGGGAGCGTAATTTAAATCCCGTGACTCAGAACACCTAGTATCAAGTCAACTTACTCTCTCCACAAAACTCTTTGTTTCACAAACAATGTTCCCTCCCTGAGCTCCGTTACAGGTGTGCTTTGCAATTTAATGCCCCAGAAATATCAGCAGATGAAATATGCGCTCACAGTAGCAACAGGTGGTTTCCCCATTAAGGCATGAAAACTACCAGTCGCTACACTGCTTCCTGAGTCAAGGCACACTCGTAGGTACTTGTGGCTACAGCAGTAGATAATAAAATAAAACAATTTCTGAAATAAAAAGCTGTGCTAAGACTCATAGGTCTGCACTACTGCGTATGCTCTGTTCTAAAAGAACTAAGGGGAGAACTAGTGACACCACTGACTACCCTTTTTTACAAATCATGGGAGGATGGTGTGGTACCTGAGGACTGGAGGAAGGTGGATGTGATTCCCCTTCACAAAAGTGGGAGCAAGGCAAAGGCAGGAAACTACAGACCTGTCAGTTTGACCTCTGTGGTAGGGAAAATGATGGAATCACTTCTGAAAGAAAGAATTGTTGAGTGCCTAGAGGCCAGTGGGGCACAGGACCCAAGGCAGCATGGGTTCACAGTGGGAAGGTCATGTCAGATGAATCTAATAGATTTCTTTGACTGGGTGACCAAAGTAGTAGACCAGGGAGGGGCTGTGGACATGGCCTACCTAGACTTTAGCAAGGCATTTGACACAGTCCCACACAAAAGATTAATAATCAAATTAACCAGCTTGGGAGTGGGTCTCACAGTGATAGCCTGAGTAAAACATTGGCTGGACAACAGAACACAGAAGGTAATTGTAAATGGAGTCCACTCTGAAGAAAGATGGGGTTACTAGTGGGTCCAGTTCTTTTTAATGTCTTTATAAGTGACATTGCAGAGGGACTGGAAGGAAAGTATGCCTCTTTGTAGATGATACAAAGTTCTGCAACAGGGTTGATACACAAGGAGGCATGGAAAGGATGAGAAGGGACTTGGCAAGGTTGGAGGAATGGTCAGAAATATGACAGCTTGGATTCAGTGCAAAATAATGCACCTGGGAAACAACAACCCAGGGGAAGATTACACAATGGGGGGGGTAGTAACAACAACAACAATGGAAAGGGACCTGGGGGTAGTCATATCAGATGACCTTAAGGTTAGCAAGCAATGTGAGAAGGCAGTAGGGAGGGCTGGGGGGATACTGGGATGTAAAGGGAGAGGCATCACCAGCAGAAAACAGGAAGTTGTTATCCCTCTGTACAAACAGTTGGTGAGACCCCATCTGGAGTACTGCATCCAGTTCTGGAGACCCCATCTCCGCAAGGACATAGACAGGATGGAGGCAGTCCAGAGGAGGGCAACTAAAATGGTGCAAGGCCTGCAAGAAAAGCCATACAAGGAGAGACTAAAGGAGTTTAGTATGTATACCCTTAAGGAAAGGAGGGAGAGGGGGGATATGATCGAAACTTTTAAGTACTTCAATGGAATCAACAAAGTCCAAGAGAGTAGCATCTTTCAGAAAAAGAGATGTGTAAGAACAAGAGGACATTATTTATTTATTTATTTATTTAAGAGTTTTACCAGGAAAGCATACTGAGCAGGTTATCACTTGATTCCAGTTGCGTCCTCTGGGAGGGGGCAATTGGACACATACAAATCATAAATCATAAGCACAGGGAGAGAGTACAGAACGCAAATTGTGGAAACATACAAAACATAAGCACAGAGAAGAGTGTACCAGGTGCATATACATTTACATACAGTAGAGGGGTATTGTATCATCATTATATTTGCACTAAGCAGAATATTGTGGTAAGACCGCATCAAGAGAAAACTAGAGCATGTAAAAAACACAATGTAGTTGGAGATGTATGTAGATTACATATTATAAACATCAGATGAGGAACAATTGTACATGTAAATAGAAGAACTTCAAAAATCTCAAAAAGTAATTACTTTACTGTGAGGAGCCTCCAGGTGTAACCTCTAGCTATACTCAATTTAAATGTGTGAGCTAGACAGGGAGTGATGTGCTAAGAGCACAGCGACTAAGGGGGCCAACCCCCTGGGTGTCCTTATGTGCAGGCACATGTTGAGGAGAAGTGTGCTTTGAGGAGGAGATTTAGGTGAGAGGTGTTAGTGCAGTCATGAATGCTTGTTGGGAGTGCGTTCCAGACTTTAGGCATGAGGTATTTGAATGCCGCCTGGTCCTTTGCTGTGGACATACGTGGAACTCTTAGAAGCTGGGAGTTACCGCTTCTGAGGGAGTAGGCAGGTCGTTCTAGGGCTGAGAGGGCAGATGCAAGGTGGGGGGGGAGGGACTGTGACCAGAATTTCGCTGTGGTCCTGATCCTGTGGACGTGTCTACGAGCCTGGAGCAACATTAGATCGAGGGAGCTATAGAAGTCACAGTGATGAGTCAAGAGAGGGCAGTCAAGGGCAAAATGACAGAAGGAGTGGAAAAGAGGGTCGAGGCTGGCAAGGGCAGACTTGGGGGCAATGTTGTAGACTATATCCCCGTAGTCAATTATCGGGAGACTCATTTTCTGGACAATTTCCTTACGGGTTGCCAGAGGTGAGCTATCCTTGTTTCAGTATAATGCACCTAGTTTTGGGCATAGCTTTTCGTGGATCGAGTCGATGTGAGTGGAGAAGTCAAGGTGCTGGTCAAGCCAGACCCCGAGATACTTGAAGGAGGTGCAGGTCTCTATGAGAGACCCCTCAGCTGTGAGGAAGGTAGGTGTAGATTGGAGCCAGGAGAGCCTTTGTCTTGTCCCGAAGGTTAGGGAGACAGTTTTCTTGGTGTTAAGAAAAAAGTTGGCTTGAGCGGAACCAATGCTGTACCGCATTAAACTCTTGTTGGAGTGTGGCGGCCACATCAGTGGGGCAGGGGCCTGTTGCGTATAGTACAGTGTCGTCAGCATACAGATGTATGGATGTGTGAGTGCAGACTGTGGGGAGATCATTTAGGAAAATGGAGAAGAGTAATGGGCCAAGGACTGAGCCTTGTGGGGACCCCAGTAGTAGTGAGCAGGGGGGAGGAGGTGTTAGGTCCAATTCTCACTGATTGAGATCTTCCTACTAGACAAGAGTGAAACCAGCTGGTGGCAACATCTGAGAGTCCAGCACTAGAGAGTTTGGAGAGCAGAAGGGAGTGGGAGACTGTGTCAAAAGTTTTTGTGAGATCAACGAAAATGGCTGAGGTGGTATGTCCTTTATCCATACCTGTGAGGATGGCGTCAGTGAGCCTTAGCAGGGAGGTTATGGTGGAGTGCGATTTCCTGAAACCTGGTTGGAAGGGTGTAAAGAAAGAGGAAGAATCAAGGAAGGAGGAGAGCTGATCAAGGACAAGGCACTCCTGTAGTTTGGCAAGGATGGGGAGAAGGGAGATAGGGCGATAGTTACCCGGTGATGAGGGGTCGCCCCCTTTTGGGAGGGGGATGACTGTTGAATGTTTCCAATCTGATGGGACGTCGGCAAGAGAAAAAGAGAGATTGAACAGCGCGGCCAGTGGGGTGGCAATGGCCGGGGCAGATAGATGTAACATTTTTGAGTCAAGTCCTGTAGGGCACTTGCCTTTAGAGGGGTTGTGAGACCTCAGGGCTTTCAGCACAATCAGTGGGGTAACCTGATGAAAAGAGAAGCCAGTTCTCTGTGGGGATGTTGGCATCGGGGAGGATACATACTTGGAGTGAGGCAGAGAGGCTAAAAGTGAGGATGCACTGCTGGTGAAGAATGTGTTGAAGACTTAGTCCACTTCAGGTGGTTCAGAGACAGTGGAGCTGTCCACCTTTAGGGTAGGGGTGGGCGGCTGGGCAGGGGGAGAGAAGAGTGACTTGATTGATTTCCAGAAATTTGTAGGGTGATTTAGGTTTGTGAGGAAGGATGCATTGAAATAGTTGGATTCGGCCTGTCAGATTTGCCTAGTGCAGGAATTTCGAAGTGAACGGTATAGTTGAAGTGCTGCCTGAGTGCCTGTTGCCTTGTACGACTTCCAGGCCTGGTCCCTGGAGTGGAACTGGTCAATGAGTTTGGCAAAGACCCAGGGCAGGTGGGCACCTCTTACTCTTTTTCTTCTGAGGGGCACGTGGGTGTTCCACACAGCGAGGAAAGTGTCTTTAAAAAAGTGTAGGGCTGAGTCTAGGGAGGAAGCCTGGGAGATGAAGGACCAATTGGCTTGCTCTAGGACCCTTAGAAGTGCATCTAGGTTGAGAGCTTTGTATGACCTAATGAGTAACATCCTTGGAGGTGGTGCTTTGGGTCTGAATATTTTTCTTACTGCGTAAGTCATGTGGTGATCACTTAGGGAGTCCTGGAGTACTCCTGCTTCAATGATCAGATGGGAGTGAGAGGTAAGGACCCAGTCCAAGAAGGAGTGGTTCTGAGATTTGTGGTTTAGATGAGTGGGTTCTGAAATTTGTTGGGTGAGGTTTAAGGCTGTGATGTGGCTGCAAAGTTTTGAATTATTATTTGCAAACCAATTGAAATTGAAATCCCCTAGGATATGTAGTTCGCCTGTGAAGGGAGTAGACTTTAGGGTGCCCAGGTGATCCAGCATGTCAGGCTGGGAGGTGTCCAGGGTGCAGTAGGACCCTGCAATATATAAAGGGGTGGAGTAGGGAAAGGAGAGTTTGATTAGGAGATAGTTGATTGACTGAGTGGGCATGGAGAAATGAACCTGAGTGAACTGAATGTTAGAGGAGATGTACATGGCTATGCCTCCCCCCTTTTTTTTGCCCAGGCAGTCTTGATGAATGAGCAAGTAGCCGTGTATAGATACTTCTGTGTCTGGGTTATGGGGCTTTAACCAAGTCTTAGTGATTATCATTACATCTGGGTGAAGTGAAAGAACAATTGGTTGCAAGGCTGTGAATTTATTCAGGATACTACAGATGTTGAGGTGCACCAGCTTAAGACCTCTTGGTAAAGTGAAGGACTGGTAGGTGCTGGTGGGTTGTGGGCTGGGGTTTAGTTCTATGTCCCCAGACAGAAGGAGCAGTAACACTAGCAAATGGTTAGGAACGTGCATGCTCCATTTTGGCTTGCGAGGAGTAGTAACCTGTTGTGACGTGTGTGAAGGGATAATTAGTGCGAAGGTGATTAACACTGTTAGGCCTGCATGAAAGGATGGAAGCAGGATGGAAGCAGAAGGGATCCAGACGTTCAGGGAGTAATGGTGTATAAGCATTACTGGGGTGAAAGTAGCATGATGGGGGGTAAAGACGTTTCCTAGTGAGAAGGGGTATGGAGGTAGGCTAGGATGGGAGGCAGGTGGGAGGGAAGTTAAGGGAGAAAGCTGGCACATTGTGGAAAGAAACAGAAGCAGCATGATGCTTGCAGGGTTTAGGAGAGGGATAGTAGCATCCACTGGGGGGGGGAATCCTATAAGCTGCTAAAGGGAGAGTGGGCTGATAGGTTTCAGACACACACGTGACTATTATTATAAATGTCAGAGTCGACTAAGGTGGTGGGGGTGGTGGGGTAGCAGCTGCAGCACTAGGTGCCTTTAAATTCAGCGCTTGTAGGCCTTTAAGGCATACCTGGGCAGTGGATCGCTTCTCGCAGCGTCCGCAGCGGGGGAAGAAGGCGATCCTCCGGTGACTGCACAAAGACTGGGGAGGAAAGAGAGAAGGAATGATTATTTAATGGTACAAAGCGGCGCGAGAGCACAATCAGTTCCTGAACTCAGGTAAGGACTTCTGCTACAAGCGTGCAGTGAGCAAGGCCCTTTTGGTCAGACAAAATGCTTCAACCTTATACCTTAACTAATAGCTCTATCTTATGGCCACCACACGTTGCTAGCGCTTATGTCGGACAACAGTTTAACAGGTCGCAATATTACCAGTAAAATTAGCGCTCCTTACAGCACTAGCTCCACTCTGCAGTAGTTAATGTACAAACATAGTAAGAAATTTAAAGCTCCTTGCAGCTCTTGCTCTAATCTGCAGGGATTAATGTACAATAGAATTAAAGCTCCATTCCAGTTCCAGATCTACTCTGCAGGAGTAATTGTAAAAGCAGCCATATTGCAGCTCTAGCTCTAATCTGCAGGGATTAATGTACAATAGAATTAAAGCTCCATTACAGTTCGAGATCTATTCTGCAGGAATGATATACAACATTGCTAGAAATTTTAAAGCACCTTACAGTTCGCGCTTTGCTCTGCAGGGATTAATGTACAATAGCGCTAGAAATTAAAGCTCCATTCCAATTTGAGATCTACTCTGCAGGAGTAATTGTAAAAGCAGCCATAAAAACTATCAGCAATGCTACGCCGACCAAAAATGGAGAGGCCTGCTTGAAATTGGTGCCATTACTCATCTACCATTGTTCCTGCCACGCGTCTTTAAATTCAGCGCTTGTGGCTGCCTTCAGGCGTACCTGGGCAGTGGATCGTTTCCTCCGTGGTGCTCCGGCAGTGGGAGGGGGGAGTGCGATTCCTCTGGTGACTGCACAACAGACTGGGCAGTGGATCATTCCCTCCACAGTGCTCCATCGGCGGGAGGGAGGGCGATTCCTCCGGTGACTGCACAAGAGACTGGGCAGTGGATCATTTCCTCCACGGTGCTCCAACGGTGGGAGGGGAGGCGATTCCTCCAGTGACTGTACAACAGACTGGGCAGTGGATTGTTTCCTCTGTGGTGCTGCGGCAGGAGGGCAATTCCTCCGGTGACTGCACAACAGACTGGGCAGTGGATCGTTTCCTCTGTGGTGCTCTGGGGGCAGGAGGGGGGACTGCTCAGGGGAAATGTGAGCAAGTATTTTTTCACAGAGAAGGTGGTGGATGCATGGAACAGCCTTTCTGAGGAGGTTGTGGGGGTCTAAAACTGTGGGAGAATTCAAGAATGCATGGGACAGACATAAGGCAATTCTTGTGAGGGGTAGGAAGAAATAGGCTGTTGGTTAACTAGGATCTACAGCTTATCCTGTAGATAGGGAAATGGGCAGACTAGGTGGGCCAAGTGGTCCTTATCTGCCATCAAAGTCTATGTTTCTAAACCCCAGTTGCCTCTCTTCCAACCATTTTGCCAGTTTATCCAGATCACTTTTCATTCTGTCCACCCCATCTGGATCATCTACTCTGTTGCAGATCTTGGTGTCATCTGCAAACAAACAAACCTTACCCTTCAGTCCATCTACAATTTCACTGATGAAGATATTAAAGAGGACTGGCCCCAGGACTCATCCCTCAGGTACCCCACTTGCATCTCTTCTGACTGTATGCCATTTACCACCACTCTGTTTTCTGCCTGCTAGCCAGTTTGCCACCCAGTTGACCAACTTCTGACCCACCCCAAGCCTACCCAGCTTATTAATCAATCTTCTATGTGGAACAGTATTGAAAGCTTTGCTGAAGTCAAGGTAGGCGACATCAACTGCACCCCCTTGGTCCACCACTCTGGTTACTCAGTCAAAGAAATCTATGAGATTAGTTTGACAGGACCTTCCTGTTGTAAACCCATGCTGTCTTGGTTCTTGTGCTCTTATGGATTCCAGGTGTTGCACTATCCTTTCCTTTAGGAGTGCCTCCATAATCTTACCCACTGCTGAGGTAAGACTGAATGGTCTGTAGTTCCCTGTCTCCTCCCTGGTACCACTCTTTTGGAGTGGGATGATGTGAGCCCTTCTCCAGTCTTCTGGGACCTCTCCTGTACTCAGAGATTCACTAAACAGTTCTGATAATGGCTCTGCTAGTTCCACCCTTAGCTCTTTTAGTACCCAGGGATGTATGACATCCGGTCCCATTGCCTTGTCCACCCTGAGCTTAGCGAGCTCTTGTAGGACCCTTTCTTTTGTGAAGTGACATGTGCACACCTCCCTTCCCCCTGTGACCATGGTGCTGAGCTGTGGGCCCTGCCTTACCTTCTCCTCAGTAAATACTGAGCAGAAGTATCTATTTAGGATAGATGCTTTTCCTTGGTCCTCCTCCACACACTCACCCTTATCCCCTTTGATCTTAACAATACCTCCTCTGGACTTTATCCTTTCACTAATGTATCTATAGAAAGTCTTGCCCCCTTTTTTTACTGTTCATGCTAGTGTTTCCTTGGTTTGGGCCTTTGCCTGCCTTACTGCTTTCCCTTGCTCTCTTAGGTATGCTTCCTATTCGTCTCCGCTACGCTCCCTTATATTTCCTGAAGGCCAACCTTATGGCTCTGACGTTTTCTGCTACTGTTTCTGAGAACCAAAGTGGTTTCCTCCTTCTTTTGCCCTTGATTTTCTCCCTAACACAATGGGATGTTGCTTCAAGTATTGCATCCTTAATGCTTGCCCACTTTGCCTGTACCACTTCACCTGTATTTCTTCTTGCCATGGCTAGCTTAACTCTGTTGACTATCTTATGAAAGTCAGCTCCTCTGAAGTCCCACATGTTTGCCTTGGAATGGGATGATTTAGTTCTAGTGGCCAAATTGAACCATACCGTATGATGGTCACTGGCCCCCAGGTGACCTTCTACCTGGAGATCTGTGATCCTTTCCCCATTATTCAGTACTAGATCTAGGATAGCCCTGTCTCTTGTGGGTTGTTGTACCAGTTGTTTGAGGCCCTCCCCCTGCAGGAAATCCACTATGTGTCTAGTTCTGGCAGATGTTCCTGCTGGTATTGACCAATCTGTATCTGGCATGTTGAAGTCTCCCATTATCAGAACCTCCCCTTTAGCTGTCATGTTTTGTATATCTTCTAACAGTAATACGTCTATGTCCTGTCCCTGGTCTGGGGGCCTGTAGACAACCCCAGTTCATATGGCTGTCCCATTTGCTGTTTCCAGGATGCCCCACAGTTCTTCTGGCTCCTTATGTGTATTCTGAATTTCTGTAGCTTTGATATTTTCATTGACATAAAGGGCTACTCTCCCCCCCCCCCCTTTGCACCTCTGTGTCTTCTGAACAGTACATAGCTGGGTACTGAAGTCTCCCAAGTGTGGTTACTGGTTAACCATGTCTCGCTAATTGCTACTATCTCCAGTTTAGCCTCTGTCATTGTTGTCTGCAGGTCTGAGATCCTTGTTTTCCAGACTGCAGGCACTTGTGTACATGATTTTCCATTGGCCAGATTTCGGTGCGTTAGTTGTTGGGCGAGGTCTGGCATTTCCCCAGCGCATCATATGGGAGCCAGACCTTTTTCCTTATCTGGTGATGTAAATGAACTAGAAACATGCTGAACTCCTATTTGATCACTAGCTGAAGGGGGAGAGCTGTTCTTCCCATTCGATGTAACGGGTGCTACATCCTTCTCCCCATTGTCTAGTTTAAATATTCTGCACAGACGTCAGATGTCTGCCCCAATGCACTGACTCCCTCCTTAGTCAGATGCAGTACCTAAAATTTAAAGAACTTTCACTCCCAAAACTGTTGCCAGTTACTTAATCGATCAAGAACCTTGAACAGAGAGTTCAAGCTATACAGATGAACTCTCTTCCTAAAATATTATACATGATGCAGAACATCCCGGTCCCCTTGAGGACACAAGATATACAAACCTGGAATAGTCTTACCAGGAAATTTATTTGGAATGGCACTCAACCACGTATAGCCTTAAATAAGCTCCAACTTCTGAAGGAATGAGGTGGTTTAGCTCTACCAAATCTTTATGGATACTGGATAGCAGTACTACTTATGCATCTGACTGCCTGGTTCCAAAACTGAGCACTGACCTCACTATGGCCCCCTCTGGAGCGGGCAATGGCAGACACTCCATTAGATGCATATCTAATTTTTCAGCCCAACACTCTAAATCAGCTGATCACTCACTCTTGATTTACAAGAGCTTTACTGAAAAGCTGGTCCTCCTTTCTCTTGTTCCCTGTGAATGCATTCTTGGCAACGTGGATGAGTGTCCCAGCCAAGGACTGCTCCTGGAGTCCTGCCCGAGAAGATGCCACTTTTATGAGATGGGCCAGACTAGGTTTAATGCAGACAAATCAGTTTTATGACAACGGAATATTCAAATCATTTACACAACTAAGCCAAAACTACCCAATTCACCATAATGATTTATTTTATTACCTCCAAATCCATCATTATATACGTTCCAAAATAGGCCTAGATATTACTGCTCAGACAATCCCCCCTCTACTCTCATATATCCCAAATGACGATCTCTAGGTTCTACAAAACTGTACCAAATTTCCCGTTCCAAAACATGGAATCCATACAGACACATTGGGAGACCGAGTTACAAATTGAGTTGTCACAGAGGGATTGGCTCCTCATATGGAGGAAGCAGCATAAAGTAACTAACTCTTACTCTTGGAAAGAATTCTCTTGGAAGGCGGTCTCTCGCTACTTCCACACTCCCCTGATAGTAGCTAAAATTAAGAAAACTGGGAATGCAGAATGTTGGAGGTGTTGCGGAGAGACCAACGCTACCCATTTCCATATACTATGGGCATGCCCTATGCTGACTCCGTTCTGGTTGAGGATAGGAGATCAGCTGACTGATCTCTTCCCAAACCTGGGCATACTCTCTCCTGAGATTTCCCTCCTAATGCATTACCCCAAACCATATAAAAATTCACAGCGGTCATACCTCCTTAATATTCTGCTAAGCACAGCTAAAAAATGTATTACTCGGCTCTGGTTTCGTCCAGAACCACCTGGTATCACTTCCTGGCAAAACGCTATATACGACATTTACAAACCGGAACATATGACTGCCCGCTTACAGAATAAGCTCCCACAATTGATGACCAAGTGGAACAAATGGTTTCTTTTCATAGCACAATCTAGACCAGATCTGACACCTTGATTGAGCTTGAATTACCTTTCACTGAGTGTGCAGTGCCTTTGGGAGCGGAGCTCGGTTCCTCCCTCTCCTATAACCCAGGGATGAGTCTCCTTGGAGATGAGAAATTTAATATCACTTTCCCCTGGGCAAATTAGCCATGTTATTGACTCAGCCGTGTGGGCCCCCTCCTCTCCCCAACCCCACCCCCATGTGTTCTTGTAAATGTTTTCTTTTTATATATATATAAGGCCTTATATGTTATTTCTAATCTATAATAATCTATGTGGACAATTAGTCTAAGGCCTAAGCACAGGGAGATGAATCCTTTTATTGAAATGTACATTCTACTTTACTTGAGATATTTATCTCTTGAAATTAATTTTGTGGACTCTATTATGTATGAATATATAAGTTCACTCTGATGTAAATAAGTATCTATGTAAAATGATGCTCTGTGTCAAATACCCCATCTCCCCCTACCCCTTAAGAGAAAATGTAATATGAATAAAGAGTGTAAAAAAAAAAAAAGAACCTTGAACAGGCAGGCTTCATGTTCCTCAAGGGTCCGGCTGAACACAATGACGTCATCAAGATATACAAGGCATTCTAGTGTAACCCCTCCCGGTGGCGCTATCCCAAAGGTTACTACCCCTGCCTGCTTGACTACTGACAGGTTGAGGGGCCTAGGTTCTAGGGCGGGCGGGCGCCTCCACCCAGAGGTCAGGGTTTGTAGTGGTTAGACTAGCTTGGTCACAGTCCTCTGGGACACTGAGACCCCTTTTATTCCCTCTAGTGGCTCACACAATGCACAGAAGTTACAGTCCCAATACCCCACATGTACACACTGTTCATTCATAAAGTACCACTTACCCTCGAGACTGATTCTGAGGTTCGTCTTTGGGGACCCCCTGTAAAATAAGGTTAATCAACATACACAAACCAATACAATGCTTGATAAGTAGGTACTGACACTTCAGACAGTTTAAAGTTTAACAACATCAAATCTAGTTTATTTAGGGGAATAAAACACGGAAGGGGGAGATCAGGTTAATTGGCAGAATTAAATCACAGTACTGTGCACACATACAGGGTCTGAAAAGTCACACTCTGGGTACCCAGGTTGGGGGGGACTAGCCAGGTCCGTTGCCCAGGGTTAGCCGACAGGTGCAGATGGACAGGGTCCTGTAGAAGAAAATATATGCACAACACCCAATTGTAATCCGGAGCCGGATGGCTCAGTCCATGAAGAAGTGAAACAACAAGAATTAGATGACACACTTGTAATTGAAAACAGGCTGCAGGGGAATACCCTGATTTGTACTCGCAATACCCAAGCTGAGAACTGGATGGTGGATGTTCTTTTGGGTTGCCAGAACAACAGGGCATGGAGACAAGGTCCTTCTGACTGGACCCCACTGCAGTAGATAGCTAACGGATTTAGTCCGAGACAAGTTGGGGTTTGCTTCCAGCTTCAACACACAGCACACAGAACAGGGGATTGGAAATAGCAATTCCCCACAAGCACTACGCACATTCATATGTAAAAAGAAAGTACTATACCAGGCAGACTGCTCCTAGATCCAAATCACAATTACTGCAAAATACCCGGGAGCACACACAGCTGCTTCAGTTCCTGACAGACCGAGCGCGATTCAGCAATTTCTCCAGTCTTCTACAGGGTTAGACTGGTTTCTGCCTTTCAGACTTCCTTCTTTCTCCTCATAAGTCGGATTCAGTCCGAACTAGCGCTTACAACGGCTGCAGGCCGAACCTCAGGGCCTCACACGTGCTTCCTGTGCAAAACTATACACCGCAGAAGCACAGAGCTCCTTCTCTCTTCACTGTCACAACTGATCTGATCTTTCCAGTCACAAAGCAGGGCATTTCCTTTAGCTCCACACCATTCTGTTGGCTGGTTCGGCTGTCACTCACGATAAGACTCCCTCTGTTGGTGAAAAAAGGCACAAAGGTCAAAGCTACATTTCCCAGAGTCACTGCTCATACAGTCCCCTTGTGGCTGGCTCGAAACTGACAGTCCAAGTTCCAATTCATCCACAGGCTCCATTTTAAGGCCTCCCTATCATCCTGATTGGTCCAAGTCAGCAATTCAGGACCAAAATGAAAGAGCTACGCTGAAACAGTTTGTGCTGAAATAAAGACAAGTTAGACAAACTACATTTTCTCAATCACTCTAAATGATTTCTGGCAAACAGTTATATCTTTCAACAAGGCTCCCTCTGCACATGTAGCGATGGCAGAAATGGAGCAAATTGGCAGCAGCTCGGACGGGATTCGAGCATTAAATACACAGTCCCCCCAAACAAACTAATTAAGTCTGCAAGCAGACAGCTCTTAAAGAGACAGTACGTGGAGGCTCAAATAGCGCTCACTTGGAACCACATTTAAACAGCTCAGACACCGAACACCGCCCAGACTCGGAGCATTCAGGCAAGCTACTGGAAGACTTTTGGGAACCCCCATTTGCAGGGGGGTTACACCAGTAAGTTCATGTCTCCTACAGCTTGTTCCATCAATCACTGGAAAGTGGCAGGTGCACCCGAAATACCTTGAGGCATACATAGAAACTCATAGAAATCCAGGGGTAAATGAAGGCTGTTTTCTGTCGGTCTTCCAGGGCCATCAGGACTTGGAAATACCCACTCTGAAGGTCGAGTACTGAGAACCACTGGCCCCAGTTGAGGCAGTGGATGGCATCCTGGATATGGGTCATGATGTATTGGTCCGGGACAGTTCGCCGATTTAACGTCTGGTAGTCCACACACATCCTTACCGATCCATTCTTCTTCCAGACTACCACAATCGGGGAGGCATATGAACTTCGAGACTCTTGGATAATTCCTGCAGCCAGCATTTTCTGAACATCGTCTATGTCAGCAGGTGCAACGTGACGGGACCTCTCTCTGAATGGCCTCTCATCATGAAGTCGGATGCAGTGTTCAGCCCCTGTGACACAACCTACGTCCCACTCCTTCAAGGAGAATACTTGGCTTCTTTTAGCCACATTCTGGCTGATCCTAGTTTTCCATTCTGCAGGAATAAATCAAACAGGGCCACCTCATCACCCTCTCCAGGGCACTTCTTGCTGGGCAGCACAGC
Source organism: Neoceratodus forsteri (assembly GCA_016271365.2). NCBI lineage: Eukaryota > Metazoa > Chordata > Ceratodontiformes > Ceratodontidae > Neoceratodus > Neoceratodus forsteri. Next base: position 443,536,501 of record CM057453.1, read on the forward strand.
AGTATCTGCACAATATACAGTGGCTAGGGTGCATCCTCGATTTACCCGAACGTCTCGATCTGACATGTTCTGAACTTGCACCGCTACCCACTGAGCGTAAACATAGGCCTGAGAGAGTAGAATGCTAGGCCTGACCAATAGTTTCTCGGGCAGTTTCTCCTCTTCTGTCATATCCAACATAAGGATTTTATTTGTAACATCTATTTTTAGGCTCACTTCACCACTGATGGTGCACTGAGTGTTGGGAGGTAGTACCAGTGAGTCAGGATCCTTTTTCCAGACAACCCCCACAGGTTAATCTTTCTTAATCTCTTGTGTTCATGTCTGTAAATCGTAGGCTCGCTGTACTAGGGCCAGAATGCTCAGGGCCCTTCCAGTCCGCTTGACTTGCTTTTCCTGACAAAACTGAGCTAACTGGCTGAACATATGTACACTGGTACCAATTAGTAAAATGACACCGTCATACAGTCCATTCGGTGGGCACACAAAGGCCAGGGTCTCCACTTCCTCATCCGCACCCACTACAGCAGTAGGGAAGGACAATCAAACTCGTACACACCCCAGGTAAGGATAGGATTTTTCACTCAACCTCTATACCTGCAGTCCCTCGAGGGGTTGGAGTGGAAGGTCAGACAAGTGCTGGTCATACCAATCTTGAAATATAATGATGACCTGTGAGCCACTGTCTAGCACACCATGAGTGGAAATGCCATCAACTGTTACTGTGGTCTCCATGGAGGGGCCCACCATATTAGACCAGCCCGGAGATGTCGATTTAGCAGATGGGCCCAAAGCAGTTTTGAAGGAAAAAAATTTTCTTGGCAGGCCCGGCTGAGGCTTTATAGTGCTCTGATGAATTAAATTTAGCAGTTTGGTCATGACTTTCCGTAGGTTTTCCAGAGAGTTACAGCCTCGTCGGGTATGCCCGTCTTCTCCATACCTGTAGCAGAACACCTGTTCCCTGGAATCATTGGAGTGGCTAGGTTCTTCCCTAACTTTGTGCCAATTGGAGGAGGGAGTTCTACTGTCTTCCTTTGACGTGGGCTCAGGCTCCCTGTTCCTGCAACTCCCCCAGTGGGCAGAAGTACAGGTAGTGTTTATGAGGTCCCCCCACTAATGCTCTCAGCTCTTTCATTTCCTCTACCAATTTGGACTCAGCCAGGGTTTGGGAGTGATGGCATGGGCCCCCACACCCCCGGGTGGAGCCTCACTTCTAGTCTCAGTTAGCTACTGGCAAGGATGAAAGCTTTTGGCTGCTTCACCCACAGCTTGCTGACTGGCTTGCATCTCCTTTATCTCTTTGAGCAGTTCCCTGACCTGCTGGATCTCAACAGATTCCTCTCTTTCTTCAGATCGGTCTGAGACTTGGCTGGTGTGGGCAACCGCTGCATAGGGCTCCCATTTATCCTCATCATTCTCAGCCTCTCAAATCTCCATCATTATAAGGCAGTAATTGGGAGGATTAGCTTTCCTGTCTTGAAACTTCAACTTCAGCATGAGCACACTGGAGTAATGGCAAGATCTGAGAATGTGCTCCAGCCTGACTCGGTTCAGTTCACTAGCTGGGATGCCCCCTTTTCTATGGGATCTCTGCAAGGCCCATTCAATCCATGTGACAAAAGCAGACAACTTTTCATTTTTCCATTGTATAGCAGACTTGAAATTCCACATTAAGTCTTCCACAGATTCCGTGCTGCCAAACACCCCTTCTAAGGCACATAGGTACTCAGCTGCAGTGGCCTCTGGGTTGATGGACCAGAGAAATCAGATAGCTTCCAGAACAAGGCCCCTTAAGCTTTCCATAAGTCTCCTTCTCTTCTCCCCCTCTGAACATTGCTGCTCCCGGACTGGCGGAGTAGCATAGTCCATCCATGTTTCTAGGTCGTCATCACCTGCCAGTACAGGGACCGCACCAGAGAACAGTCTGAGCCTGCAATAGGAGTCCAGGTGTACAGAAGGTATCGCGATGGGGGAGGTCACAATGGGGGATGCCCTGGGAGAAAACAGAGAGGCTGGAGGAGATTGTATGGGAGTGGTCTCATCCAAATCCCCCAAAACCTTTAACAATTCCTTAGATGTCTGGCCTTCAGCAACTAGCAACCTTAACAGTTTGTCTTTGAACCCCTCCACCCTCGGGGACCCCAAGGGGAAGACGGGTCACTATGCAAATGAATAACTTTCCACCCCTTCTGGGACCCTTTGGGCATGATAACAGGAGGTACCTTTCAAGATCTATAGGGAGGTTACAAGAAAGGAGGGCCAAAAAGGTCTGATCAAATAGATCTGAGTCCCACCCCCATACATCAACCTTTCCCAGACACTTAACCTTCCCCATAGTTTCTTCAATAGTTTCATTAGAGGTCCCCAGAGGGATATCAAGTAACAGTATGGCCTGGCAGGGATCAATCCCTTCAGCCTCACTCCACCCCATCATGCGGTGCATGACCAGCTTGTGGGGAGAAATTGTCTATTTGGACATGGTAAGCGCCTCCATTTCCATTCCTGTCTCCGTTTTGCACTTGGCTGAAATTTTACCTTTTGGCCACTAGAGGGCACAAATCCCAGTGGTGCCTCCAAGATGTAACCCCTAGGTGGTGCTATCCTATGGGCTACTACCCCTGCCTGAGTGACTATGCACAGGTTGAGGGGCCTGAAGTCTATGAATGAGTGCCTCCACCCTGAGGACTGGTATTGGGGTAGCGTAGCTGCTTTGGTATTCCCCTCCGGGATGCTATAACCACCCATCAACCCTTCTAGTGGCCTGAACAGTGAAACAATAGAACATTCACATTCACTGAATAACAATAATATGCTCACACCCCTTGCACTTGCCACCAGGGCTGGATTATCTGCAATTGCCCTGGAGACCCCCTGGAAAATAAGATCAGTGATGCAGCAGTACAATAGTAATATTGTAACCCAACCAGTAAGGTACACACTAGCCAGGTTAAATGTGAAAACCAACAATCTGGTTTATTTAAGAGAAGTGAAAAAGAGTGGGGCGTGAATCTAGCAAATGATTAGCACTTCCAATTTGTTTCAGATTGATTCAGCATGCACTGTAAGACCCTTTGAAATAGTCCCACAACCCTGGGTACCCAGTATGTTAAACAGACTAGGCTGAAGCATTGCCCAAGGTAGGCTGGCATTACAGCTGTCGTTGAGGCCCTTAGGAAGGAAAAAAATAGTTAACATGCACACAACCCAAATATTTGTAATCTGGAGCCAGATGGCTCAGTCCGTTGCAATAAACCCGAAACAAGAAAATCAGATTGCACACTATGAATGCAGCTGTTGTTGCAGGGAGCTACCCTGATTTGTACTCGCACTACCCAGACCAGGATGCAGGACAGGCGATGACCTTGTGGTGTTGCACTGGATTACCAGGGGAAGCAGGGCCTACACGAATCACCTCTTGGTGGTTGCTACCTGTTCGGTGGTGTTGCACGGGGGTCAAATCCCCAAGCAGATCTTTCTCCGAGAATGTCTCTGAATTGGGAGTAGTGGCCTAGGCCAAGGTGGCAAGGCCCAGGCAGGTGAAACGGTTTGGAAAATGTCCGTGGTTGGATGCTGGAAAAGCCTCCAGCTGGCGTAACAGGACTTGCTGTGGGGAACCAAATTGTGACCCATGAAATACATTCAGCACATCTACAACACTTAGTTTCCTAAGCCACAGTTCAGATAAAGTCCGTTTACCAATCACAGCTTTACTGCGCAAGCCTTTCCATCTGAGGCTCTCTCCTAACATCAGGCAAGCCGATCACTTCTGGAGCAAGTCTTTGGTCCACTTGTAAGTAGCACTAACACTCTTTTCTCTCCTCCAGTGATTTAGGTCTTAACCAGCATTCAGAAAAGTCTGACTTTCACACTCAAGGTTGGAGAACATAACAGGCAGGCCAGCAGAGCCGTCCCACCGATTCCCCTACACTCCTCCTAGGAGCAGCTGCTCGACAGCCCAAGCTGTTCACTCTTCAACCTCCAGCTTTTGACTGACTCTGCTTCAGGCAGTTCTGGATATATCCTCTGAGATCCAAAGGGTTCGATTGGCTGAGGGAACTATCTGTCACAGCAAGGGCTCCCCTTCCAGGTCCACTTAGGTGCCAAACCCTTAATACTACAATTACTACAGAATTTCCTTCCTACAAGACCTCTGAGAACAGTCTCCATTTTAGGTCCCCTGAGGTTCAATTGGTCCAGTACTGGAAGTCCAGAACCAAAATGGTGGCTCTTATTCAAAAGCTCAAGCTGCTATTTAAAGCAGGTTAGACAAACTCCTCTATCGTTATTATTATAATAAATAAACAGTAAATAATCACGTTTCCTAACGGGGCTCCCTCTATGAACAACAGACTGTCTGGCTGGTCACAAGCCTTAAATTACTCTGACCCAGCCAGACTGATTTTCTAACACAGGCTAGATGTTCTCTTGAAGAGGCAGGCACAGAGGCTTACTAAAGCACTCTCATGCAGACAGATACAACTACTGCAGACAGGACACCATCCTGACAGTGGGCATTTTAGGAGCCCAGGAAGGCACTTTGGTAAACCCCAATTTGTAGGGAGGTTACACAAGGCATATGGTACTGAGGGACAGGAAGGAGAGCGAGATGTAAATGTCACAGTGGTAAGTATGAGGCAAACAGCTGAGGGCAAAACAGCAGAAGGCAATGAAAAGAGTATTCAGTCTGGATAGGTGGACTTTGGGGGCAGTGTTGCAGACAGTATCTCCAAAGTCAAAGATAGGGAGAATCATCTTTAGGACAATCTCTCTCTGGGCTTGTGGTGGAAGGCAGCTGCAGTGTCTGTACAGAGCACCGAGTTTGGGGAGTAGCTTTTTGTGGATGACATCCACATACACTGCAAAGTCATGGTTCTTGTTGAGCCATAGCCCAAGGTATTTGAAAGAGGAGACATCTTCCAGTACAGAACCATCGAGGGTATGAAAGGTGGGAGTGGCCTCAAGCCTGGTGAGTTTTTGCCTGGTGCCAAAGATCACAGAGGCTGGGTTTTTATGGCATTTAGGGAAAGTTGAGTTAGGTGAAACCAGTGCTGGACATTGTTGAAGTCCAACTGGAGGCTGGTCACCAGCTCTGAGGGGGAAGTACCAGAGGTAAATAACATGGTCTCATCTGCATACATGGGGATACTAGCAGATAAATAGGGGTCAGGTAGACTGTTCAGAAATATGGAGAATAGTGTTAGACCAAGTACCGAGCCTTGAGGGGCACCGGTGATGATTGGTAGAGGTGAGGAAAGGGAGTTACCGACCCTGACAGACTGGGACCTGCCCATGAAATAGGACCGGAACCAAGGGTGGTGGAGGTGGAGAGGCCAACCATGGTCAGCTTGCTGAACATAAGGGAGTGGGTAACAGTGTCAAAGGCTTTGGCCATATCGACAAATATGGCAGATGCGATGCGTCCCTGATCCGTGCCAGAGAGAATGGAGTCAGTGAGATGAAGGAGGGAGGTGGTGATGATGGAGTGGGTCTTATGGAACCCAGACTGGAAGGGGGTGAAAAAGGAGGAAGAGTTAAGGAAAGTGGAGAGCTGCGCCAGAGTCAGGTGTTCCTGAAGTTTAGCCAGGATTGGGAGTAGAGATATAGAGTGAAAGTTGCCAGAGTTAGAGGTGTCACCACCCTTAGGAAGTAGGACATCAGCGGTAACATTCCAGGCATCGGGGACGGTGGCTAGTGAGAAGGATTCAAGAGGGCAGCCAGTGGGTGGCCTATGGCATGAGCTGAGAGATGCAGTAGCTTGGGGTCAAGCCCATCAGGGCTTTTACCCTTATGAGAATTTAGGGCTAGTAATTCAAGCAGGGTATCATCAGGGGAGACAGATCTGAAGGAAAAACCTGATGATGAGGGGGTCTGCGTTGGGGGTGGGAGTGAATGAGGGACAGTGGGGGGGTAAGGAAGCAAGGAGGGAAGAGGCACAGGTGGTAAAAATGTTGTTAAATTCAGCTGCCACGGAGGAGGGTTCAAAGACAGTGCATTCCCCAACTTTTAGAACAGGAGGAGGGGACTGGGTGGTGGTGGGGGATAAAGCATGAACAAACTTCCAGAATTTGGAAGGATTGTTAAGGTTTTCCTGAAAGGAGGAGTTAAAATACTCAGGTCTTGGCAAGCCAGACAGCCCTGGTGCAAGCATTGTGGAGGGAGCAATAATTCTGCAGATCCTTAAGAACTCCTGAGGCTTTAAACACTGCCCAGGCCTGGTCTCAAGCACACTAACATGCTAGCAGCTCGGCAGAGACCACGAGGAGGTGATTGCCACAGACTCTTGAGTGGGGTATGGCATGGGCATGGTGGGGCATGGTGGTTCCAAGCACTCAGGAACTGTAAGCTGAAATAGCTCAGGCCTGAGTCCACAGAGGAGGCAGTGCCAGTGGCTGACCAGGCAGTACTGGTAAGGTCATTGTGGAGGGAGGATAGGTCAAGGGAGCGGAAGGAACAAAGATTGAGAATAATTGGGGGGGTGGATTTTACCCGGTGGATTTTCCGCACACTGCATATTATATAGTGGTCACTAAGCGTGCTGGGAGTAGGCCTGAGGAGATGACTCAGTGTTAATGAGATGTCAATACGCAGTTAATTTTTTTTTAAATGCATTTATTTATTTCAGTTTGAGATTAACACCTTTGAGCCAAAGGCTCGTTTACAAAGGCTCCAAGTCACACATAGTACAGAACAGAATAAACAGTAACAACAGTAAATATATAGAAATACATTTGGGTACAAAAGAGAACATGATTTCAAAGTTAAATAACATACATACAAAAGAAATATTGTGCTGTCAGTTTACACTTTGGCTACAGATTGTCTAGAAATTCACAGTGAAATTTCACCATTAGTCCTACATATATAGACAGTCAACTCAAGCCTGCACAGGTCAGCAGAAGGATTTCAGGGAACTAGTGCTTGGGTATAGTAAGGCCACCAGAAGGAAAGGTCTTGTTGAAGCTGTGCTTGAGTGGCAGCCTGAGTGGGCTTTGTCATTGGGTGTGAGGGGTCAGTGTTGAGAGTTAGGGGATGGGGAGAAACAGGAAGAGGGTGGTCGAGGAGGGTAGGCAGTAAAGGGGGGAGGGAGAGACGATAGTACAGGTGGGGGATGGGTAGGGTGAAGGCAATAATATGTGGGATGTGGGGGGTGGGAGGTGGAGGAGAAAGAAGAGGATGGAACCTGGGGGGAATAAGTCAAAAGTAATTGTTACAATGGTGGGTTGGAGGGGATGTTTAGTGACAGTCCAAGTGCTTGAGTTCGAGCATTCAGGGCACTCTTGGATTGTTAGTAAATGGGTTAGATACTATTGGGGCACTCACATACACAGGCGAGAGCTAGGAGTTCTCTGAGACCAACGTTGAAATTGCAGACCTTGTTACATTCAAAAAGATTTGGGGGGAGATTGTTTACCCACTTGGGCCCTCTATAGGAGAGATAGCTCTGGACTATTGAGGTATGCGTAAAGGGTACCACTAGCCCACCCTTCGATGCATTTCAAGTACTGATAGTTGGCTTATTTAGTTTGAATAGAAAAGATATGGATTCAGGCCCGAGCATGGCTTTCTTTGCCAGAGTGCAGGCCTGGCATCAGGTCCTGAGGTGAAGGGGTAGCCATCCAGTTGTTTTATTGAGGTCACAAGAGTAAGTCCAGTGGTCTGCTCCCAGGACAAGCCTACATGCTTTATTGAGAAGGGTTTTTACCTTTTTCAAGGCTGTGTCAGTTCCAGCACCATAGATTATAAGCCTGTAGTCTACGGTAGCTAGGACTTGCTGCTTGTGACCAGCTTTAGGGCCTCAGATGGCATGTAGAGTCGGCGTCAGTAGAGAACACCTAGTTTTGCATTGGCTGTTTTGACTACATGGTCTACGTGGGTTGTGAATGAGAGGGCATTATCCATGTGTACCCTGAGATATGCATAGGTGTCAACATGCTCCAGTATAACCACCTTGTTACTCCACACCCGCAGTTTCCCAAATTTCTTTCTGTTCTGATGAACCGTAAAAAGCATGCTGTTGGTTTTTTCATAGTTGAGCAGCAGCTTATTATTAGAGAACCATGTCTCAAGCCTGAGGAAGTTTGCTTCCAGTTCATGGGTGATAGAGGGTAGTTTTTTTCCACTTACTGACACGACCGCATCATCAGCGTATAGCACAATGTGTGCTAGGCCTACTGAGGGCAGAGGGTTTATGAAGAGGCTGAAAAGGAGCAGCCCCAGTATTGCGCCTTGTGGGACTTCAAGATTCACCTCTCTTGGCTCAGATAGAGTGCCTTTGATTTTGACACATTGAGATCTGCCCAAGAGGTAGCTCTTGAATCATGTATATATATTACAAGATACGTAACTAGATAACTTACTAAAATAAGTTAAAATAAATAATAAAATAATATTAAAGTATGTTTTTAAAAAGTAATTTGAGATTTTTATCCCTCAGTGGGGGGGCAAACCACTGCCTGTGTGTTCTGGCACAGTATCCGCGTGTCCTTCTTATCCATCTGAGCCACTGGGACACAGAGGTGCCTGCCTTTTTTGGCAGTTTCCAGCACCACTGATGAGTGGAATCAGTGTGACGTCACGCGTTGCCTTACGCATGACATCTGTTACTCTCCCCACTTCATGGGTTTTTAAACCGCGAGGCTAGCCACAGCAGAATACTTCTGTGTTTGGAATGGCGGTGTTGTGGTGCAGATCCACAGAGTAAGTGAAGATGTTCTTTACCAAGTATAGATAAGCTTATATTATATCCAAACAAGATATGTGGTTAAAGATTTAATTTTTCCAAAAATTATAGATGCTGAAGGCAGCAAAGTGCATCGTTCTGAGAAAACGGTAAGTATTGAAACCAGGAGCCATGAAATTTAGAGACCTTGTGAGGTACATTATTTTCACCTATGAATGGTGTCTCAGCGATACTGAAGGATTAAGGCCAGTTGCACAAGTAAACAAGAAAGTATTACGGTAAGAGACTTGTGTCTAAACCAACGCCACTCTGTCACGCCTCTTCCGGTTTATGCCCGAGTCACCGAACAGTTCATAGAATAGTCATATAATAGTTATAGTAATGTACAGTACAGTGTGTGTAAAGTACCACATTGGACCCGGGGGGCTGGGGGGGCAGAGCGCCCCCACAGAAGATGAAAACAGTCCACTAAACAACTAAACAACAAAAGAAAGAAGATATTCGGGGCGTACATAGCAACAATAATTTAAGTCATAGGACCCGGGGGGTGTGGGAGGCAGAGCACCCCCACAGAAGATATAAACAGTTCACTAAACAACTAAACAAAAAAAGAAAGAAGATATTCGGGGAGTACATAGCAACAATAATTTAAGTCATAGGACTGAGGGTGTGTGGGGGCGGAGCGCCCCCACAGAAGATATAAACAGTTCACTAAACTAACTAAGCAAAAAGAAAGATGATATTTGGGGAGTACATAGCAACAATAATTTAACTCATAGGACCCAGGGGGTGTGGGGAGGCAGGGCGCCCCCCACAGAAGAAAGAACATACAAATATTGTCTTGGTTATTTAAAAAAAGTCTAAATATTGATTGCTTCTTTCTTCTGTGGGGGCGCTCCACCCCACACACCCCTCGGGTCCTCAGTGGTTATTCTGTATTCAGTAATATGGTATCTGAGATAAAAATAATTTCACTGTATTTACTGTCATGTCTGCTTGCTTTCTTCTGTGGGGGCGCTCCGCTCCCACACCCCCCGGGTCCTCAGTTGTCATTCTGTATTCGGTAATATTGTATCCAAGATAAAAAATAATTTCTCTGCATTTACTGTCATGCCTGCTGTGTTAGTGGTGATTGTGTAGAAAGCGCATGCAGTTTCACTAGCTCTCTGGCTGTTTTCACTCACTCGCGCAGCTTCAAGATACACATTACCATGAAGTCTCTGAAAGCTGTGCAGCGACACGATCTGACCTTAATCCTTCAGTATCACCTGTGTCTCTTTAATCACCCACACAGCATAGCATGGCACCCTGGATATGGGATTTAAGACGGATATCTTATTTTCTATTTTTTACAGGTAATTCAAATTATAAAAGATGGCCTAGTTGCAGGATTTACACTGGATAAGGGTGAGCCACTATTCACATAGAGAGGCCTTTTCCTTGATAATTGTATGAGAAGATTTTATTAAAATATGGAATTATTTTTTGTTTTGTCTAGAAAAGAAATGCAAGGATAAAAAGAGTGACAAAACGCCGAGCGTTTGAATTATAAACATATACTGTAGATGCGGGTAAGAGCTTATTTGATTCCTTGAGGTTCAGCTGCCTTCGCATGATAAGATTAAAATAGTACTTTGTTTTTGGACACGTTCAGAAACTAATAAATTCAGTGAGTTGGGCACAGTGATTAAATAATAAACAGATATATGTAATGGGTAGTGGTGCATTAAGTGGTGCTTAAGTTGAAAAGATTGTTTTTTTTCAACTCTTGTTTATTAAATTTTTCATAAAACAACAGACAAACATATAACTATATACAAACAGATCAGCTGAGAGGCAATTGATTTCTGGTTGATACAGCTCATACAGGTATTCAACTACAGCAGAGCAATACAGGTTACATCACACAGAGATGCAGATATCTTAATGTTAAAGTTATATCTCAAAATAAATATATGAATCGAGTAAATAAGGGGAACAAATGGGGGAACTGAGATTTTCAATGCATGTATGGCTCCAAATTATCATTTCATTTCCAGCTTACAAGGGGTGTGCTGTGGATTCCGTCCTCCCTCTTCCCACAGCAATTAAAGGACACAGTTCATGCTTCAACCCTTATTCTAGATGATCCACTGGGGAGACTCCAGGAGAGGAAAAGATTTTTTTAAAGAAATTAATACAATGATTCTAAAACACTGTTTTTGTGTATATTGCAGAAACACAGTGGGGCCTGAGGAAGTGGCGAGGCCATGAAACTGTTGCCCCTGTTCATTTGTGTTTGAATGATAAAGGAAAAAAAAATCTTTATGAGGAATTTGTGGCTGTGGAGTTCATCCTTTTCTTTATTGATTATACATATTTTTGGTACCTTTTGGATGAACCAACCTTAACTGTTTTCTTAAAAACACAGCTAGGCAACTTGATAGCTATTTGTTTGTAAAGTAATCCAGTTGCCCAGGTCTCAGGGATCGATTTTGTGAGACCAGGGGAGCACTAATTGTAGTCTTATTTGACCATATGCACATTACCGGAGCGTGATCACTGAGGGTGTCTGGAAGGACAGTGACCTCAGAGACTGGTTCCTTGCAAGCTGCCCAGAGCACATCAGTTAAGAGTGCTAGTGCCAGTTTTGTAATTAAATCTGGTAGCTAATGTGACCAGTTGGGTGAGGTAGAGACCAGATACCTGATCTCAGACTGTGAGGGCATCGTGGGACAGCCAACTGGTGTTGAAGTCACCAACAATAATATGCTCCCAGTTGTGCTTTAACTGTTCCAGATTGCTTAGCACTTGCTGGATACCTGTTTTATGGGTGCCAGGGGTATGTATACAGTAGATAGTAGTAACACTTTGTTTTGCTGGCCCAGAGTGAGCTTTAGGCTTAGTGTTTGTGCCTCCTTGGTGTGTGAACTACAAGGCAGTAGTTGGGCATTTATCTCACTTTTCAGGTAAACTAAGCATCCTCCGCCCCACTTGATCAGTTTGTCCTGCCGGAACACTGTGTAGCCATCTAGGGCAATGGTGGCATTGCTGACCTTAGGTGACAGCCATGTTTCGTTACCAGCTATTACATCTAGTTGAAGTAGCTCAACCCAGTCCTGGAACTGTGGTAACTTGCTAAGGAGACTGTGAATGTTTAATGAGACTATCAGGAGGTGACCCAGTCTCATGTGTGGTCTGGTAATAGGCAGCCCTGGGTTCGGGTGGACATCTCCAGAGATCAGTAACAGTATTAAAAGCAGCTTTCTTAGTATGCGTGCCCAGTGTACCCAGCTTAGCCTATTTGTTTTTACTCTGTGAGGCTGAGTGTTAGGTGCAGCCATGACGGTACGGCTGCATAATCGGGCTGCTATAGGGATTCTGTGAGGTACAGGGAGTTTGTAAATTTTGGATGGGATTCCGAAGTCATGTTTTAGGCATGACTCAATCAGGGTACCTCTTAATTTAAACCCAGTGGGGGAGGTGTATCCAGGGCTGGAAACAGGGTTAGTCTTGGGTCTGGTACTTTTTAAGCCCACTTCCAGCACAAGATAGGAGATGAGGAGGGCTTGTAGCCCCATTCTTGGTGGTGACAACATTTCTGAGTGCATAAACAGGTATGGGCCTTTACATTCAGATCAAGATTACTGCAACAGTATAGGGCTGCAGTAGTTTTGGAGCTGTAGTAGAGTGGCACGGGACAGTAGCAAAAGGAAAAATATGAGAGAGAATCCTACATCCAATGGTAGCAGGGAAGCTGAGGTATGAGTGGGAGATCAAACATCCTATAGTTGCATGGTAATCGAGGAGAAGGAGGGGCTTATGCATATTTAATGGACTGTGGGGCAGGTTTGGGCAAGAGGGAAGAAAATCTCCCCTAGTATACTGTTTAAAATGCAAGCTAAGAAGGCAGGGAGAGCAAGCAGTGAGAAAAGCAGCAGCGAACACTAGAGAAGCACAACAGCCAGTCAGAGGAGGTCTTGTGAGCTAGCTGTCCAATAGCGGACTTCTGCTGAAGCTCATGGCCCAATGGGACAGGTGCTGTTAGATGCCAAGGAGAAGGAGAGTCCTACAGCCATCCTAGAGCATTCCTTGTGTGGGTCAGCTTGCCAGCGAGTCTTGGAGCGTGGTCAGTGGCTTTACCAGAGAAGCCAATGCCTCTGAGGAGCGATATTCACCCAGTTCAGGGGTGAATGTCTAGAGGGGGAAGAGAGAGAAAGAGAGAGAAAAACAACATTTAATAATGGCCATAGGTGCAGCCTGTTCTAAATCCGTGGGTGGGTCACAAAGGATAACAAAAGGCAAGGCAGAGAACAGTGTAGAGGAAGGGAGGAGGGGTTGCTGGTGTCAGCCAGAGAGAATCAGTCTTGGAAGTAGGATATGGACCAGAGAGCAGTTAGAGGTGGGTGGGTAATAAGAGATGCAGCAGGGTAGGGGGGGAAGGGAGACAGCGAGAAAGATTTCTGTAAGGAGAGTAGGTTTTAAAAAAAAGTAATTGCAGAGCACAATATGGGAGCAGAAGTAAGTACCGAGTAGGTTAGAGATATTACACAAATTAGTTAACACAGAGCAAGTCAGGCACCAGTTCTAATCAAATCATTAACTAAAACTCTAACGAAAGACTGTATACTACAAGCTCTAACAGTTTTCTTTTTTTTTTCAAACAATTCAGGAAATTAATTATTTAACATTTTCCCCTCGAAAATCTTCCCTAGTATACTGTTTAAAATGCAAGCTAAGAAGGCAGGAAGAGCGAGCAGTGAGAAAAGCAGCAGCTAATGCTAGAGAAGTGCAGCAGCCAATCAGAGGACATCTTGTGAGCTAGCTGTCCAATAGCGGCCATCCACTGGAGCTCGCAGCCCAATGAGACAGGCGCTGTTAGATGCCAAAGAGAAGGAGAGTTATACGGCCGTCCTAGGGCATGCCTTGTCTGAGTCAGCTTGCTGGCGGGTCTTGGAGCACGGTCAGTGGCTTTAACAGAGAAGCTGCCACCACTGAGGATCGGGATTCGCCCGTTTCAGGGGCAGATGTCTTGTCTGGGTCAGCTTCTCAGCAGGTGTTAGAGTGCAGTCAGTGGCTTTAGCAGAGAAGCCGCTGCCGCTGAGGAGCAGGATTCACCCGGTTCAGGGGTGGATGTCTAGAGGGGGAAGAGAGAGAGAAAAGCAGCATTAAATAATGGCCATAGGTGAGGCCTGCTCTAAATTGGTGGGTGAGTTACAGAAGATAACAAAATGCAAGGCAGAGAACAGTGTAGAGGAAGGGGATGTTGCTGGCATCTGCCAGAGAAAATCAGTCTGGGGGGTAGGAGATGGACCAGAGAGCAGTTAGAGGTGGGTGGGTAGTAAGACACAGCCTGGGTAGGGGGAAAGGGAGAGAGCGAGAAAAATTTCAGTAAGAAGAGCAGGTTTTAAAAAAAGTAATTGCAGAGCACAATATGGGAGCAGAGGTAAGTACCGAGCAGGTTAGACATATTGCACAAATTAGTTAACACAGAGCAGGTCAGGTATCAGTTCTAATCAAATAATTAACTAAAGTAACAAAAGACTGTATACTACAAGCTCTAACAGTTTTCTTTTTTTTTTTTTCAAACAATTCAGGCAATTAATTATTTAACATTCTCCCCTCGAAAATCTCCCCTAGTACCCTGTTTAAAATGCAAGCTAAGAAGGCAGGGAGAGTGAGCAGTGAGAAAAACAGCAGCTAATGCTAGAGAAGCACAGCAGCCAATCAGAAGAGGTCTTGCGAGCTAGCTGTCCAACAGCAGCCGTCTGCTGGAGCTCGCAGCCCAATGGGACAGGCGCTGTTAGATGCTGAGGAGAAGGAGAGTCCTATGGCCGTCCTAGGGCATATCTTGTTTGGGTCAGCTTGCCAGCGGGTCTTGGAGCACGGTCAGCGGCTTTAGCAGAAAAGCTGCTGCCGGTGAGGAGTAGTATTCACCCAGTTCAGGGGCAGATGTCTTGTCTGGGTCAGCTTCCCAGCGGGTCTCAGAGCGCAACCGGTGACTTTAGCAGAAAAGCCACTGCCACTGAGGAGCGGGATTCGCCCAGTTCAGGGGTGGATGTCTTGTCTGGGTCAGCTTCCCAGAGGGTCTCAGAGCGCGGCCGGCAGTTTTAGTAGAGAAGTCACTGAGGAGCGGGATTCACCAGTTTAGGGGTGGATGTCCTGTCTGGGTCAGCTTGCCAGCTGGTCTTGGAGCATGGTCGGCGGCTTTAGCAGAGAAGCTGCCACCACTGAGGAGCAGGATTCACCCGGTTCAGGGGCGGGTGTCTAGAGGATTAGTGTATGTTTGCCTGATTTGTGGTTTAAGCGTATAGGATCTTTAATGATTTGTTTTAGATTTAGGGACGAGATTTGAGTACAGATTTTAGATTGGGTGCTAGACAACCAGTTAATGTTGAAATCCCCTAAGATGTAGAGTTCCCCAGATGTGACAAGGGTGTTGAGAGGAACGAGGAGGTCCCTGATAGAGGATAAGGAAGAGGCAAAAAGGTTGGGGCAGTAATAGACACCATCCACAAAGATGGGAAGGGAGCAGGGTAGGGATAGCTTTGCTAACAAAAGTTCGCAGGCAGAGGGGAAGGCTGTGGTGAGGCAGACTGAGACTTGGATAGAGGTGGAAACATACATAGACACTCCTCCACCCCTGGACGATCTGTCCTGACAGATGATGGAGTACCCAGGGATAGAGATGGCAGAGTCAGAGATTTTACAACTGAGCCAAGACTCTGTGATGATGAGGGCAAAGAGTTTTAAATTGGACATAAGGGGTTGAAGCAGGTCAATTTTGGAGAGGAGGCTTCTAGTGGTAGTCATAGAAAAGTTTATCAGTACTGCGGTATACCTGGGTATACTGAGGCAGAATGAGGCAAGATCACATTACAGTCAATGCAAATTGCCTCAGTGGTACTTCAAGGTACATCGAGGCAGTAAACTTTTAGATAACTACCACTGTATTTACATACGAACATATGAATCTGCCAGCAGAAACAGACCACCCAGTCTATCAACGTCTGCCTGAGTGTGCAGCTAGCACCCTAGATTGCAGCTGCCCCAACCCCCTCCCCTTCTGTCACTCCCATGCCGGCCTCATCCCCGCCACTCAAACCCTCCCCTTTGCTTTGTCCCACTTCCTCTTAAAACTTCCTACTGTCTTACATGATACCACCTCCTCTGCTAGAGCATTCCACTTAGATACCACCCTCTCCATGAAGTAGTGCCTCCTTATCTCCCTCCTAAATCTTCCACCATCCAATCGCAGTCCATGCCCCCTTGTGTCTCTACTCATCTTCAGTTTGAACACCCCTTCAATGCTAGCCTTGTTTATCCCTCTCAAGTACTTGAGCATTTCCATCATATCCCCCCGTCCCTTCTCTCTTCCAGTGTGTACGTATTTAGCTCCCACAACCTATCTTCATAGGCCTTGCCCTCCATCCCTTGCAACAATTTTGTTGCCTTCCGTTGCACCCCCTCCAGTAACTTGATATCCCTCTTCAGGTATGGCCACCAGTACTGCATACAGTACTCCAGGTGCAGCCTGACCAGAGATCTGTAGAGGGGCAGGATCACCTCCCTATGCCTGGACAAGAAACCCCTTGTGATACAGCCCAGCATCCTGCTTGTCTTAGCCACTGCTTTCCTGCATTGGGCAGAGTCATTCATGCTCCTTGTTACCAACACCCCAGGTCCTTCTCTTCCTCAGTGGTCCCCAGCCTCTCCCCTCCCAACCAGTAGTCCCTCATTGGGTTCTTTGCTCCGAAGTGTATAACCTTGCACTTTTCCACATTGAATCCCAGCTGCCACTTCTCCAACCATACCTCCAGTTTGGTTAGGTCCCCTTGCAGTTGTTTCCATCCATCCTCCATGTCCACCACTGCCCCCATTTTGGTATAATCTGCGAACAGACAAACCCTGCTCCCCTCTCTGTGTGCAATGCCTGAGACAAAGAGCCCAAAAAGTACCGGGCCCAGCACTGAGCACTGTTCTAAGTGTCGATAGTCCCCCCACAACCACTGTTGCAGCCCCCTGTAGCAAGTTCTGTATCCAGCTTGTCAGTTTTTTCCCCACCCCTGCAGCAGTCAGCTTCCCCCCAATCTCATATGAGGCACTGTATCGAAGGCCTTGCTGAAGTCCAAGTACAGGACATCTACAGCATGATCCATGTCCAGTTCTCTTGTAAGCCAGTCATAATATTCAATTAGATTGGTCTGATAAGAGCTCCCCGAGATGAACCCATGCTGCCACCCATCCTGGAGGCCATTACCCTCGAGGAACGATACCAGCCTTTCCTTCAATATCGTCTCCATAAGTTTACCCACTATGGAAGTGAGACTGACCGGACGATAATTTCCTGGCTCGTCCCTAGGACCACTCTTTTCGATGGGCACCACATGGGCCACCCTCCAATCCTGAAGCACATACCCCGTGTGCAGGGAGGTGCTGAACAGGTCCGCCAGCACCTCAGCCAACGCCTCCGTCATCTCCCTCAGCACTCTGGGATGGATACCATCAGGACCTGGTGCCTTATCCACCCTTAATGCCCTCAGACCCTCTAGTACTCTACTCCCCTTGATCATTTCATCTGTGATCTCCCCACGCCCCAGTCCATGGTGGTAGTGAATCATCTTTCTCCTTCATGAATACAGAGCAAAAGTACTCAATTAGTACTTTCACTTGTTCCACTCCCTTTTCCACCTACTCCCCTCCCCACTTTATCTTCACTATATGGTCTCTGCACTTCCTCTTTTCCCTGACATATCTAAAAAAGTCCTTCTCCCCTCCCTTAATGCCCTGCGCTAACCTAAGCTCCCTGGAGGCCTTGGCTACTCTCACTTGCTTAGTCATCTCAATCAATCAATCAAGCAATCAGTTTTATTTATAAAAAAGGCGCCTTTCTAAAACCAAGGCGCCTGTACAATAAATACACAAAATAAAATATATTATTACAAAAAACATATAATTCAACAAATAACAGTATAATAGCAACACAACGAAGCAAACACAAAATCTCAATCAGCAAAGGCCAGGCTAAAAAAATAAGTTTTTAAAGCAGTTTTAAAACTCTGGACGGTTAGGCAATCTCGAACCCGATGAGGTAGAGAGTTCCACAGGGAGGGAGCAGCAAAGCTAAATGCCCTAGCTCCAGTTGTTTGCAAACGTACCCTAGGAACCTCTAGCAATCCCTCATCGGAGGATCGGAGAGAATGGAGGGGATGGTAGGGACAGAGGAGATCTTTCAGGTAACTCGGTCCCTGTTTGTGTAGGGCCTTATAGGTTAACAAAGCAACCTTAAAGGTGATCCGCCACTGTATCGGCAGCCAGTGCAGACCGCGGAGCACAGGCGTTATATGACTGGTTCTTGATGCACCAGTCAAAAGCCTGGCTGCTGCGTTCTGCACCAGCTGCAAGCAGCAGATATCAACCCCTGACAGCCCTAGGTAAAGGGCATTGCAGTAGTCAAGGCGGGAGGAAACGAAGGCGTGAACCAACATTGGAAGATCATTGGGAGGAACCAGATGTTTCACCTGGGCAATATTTCTCAGATGGTAAAAAGAAGTTTTAGCAACTGATGATACCTGTGACTTCAGGGTCAAGCAGTCATCAAACATAATGCCCAGGTTCTGCACCTGATCGGAGGTAGCTAGCTGGACATCTCCAAGCCATAAACCCGAAGGTGAACCTGCCAACATGCCCGCCTCACGACAACCCAGGTCCACAACCAACACCTCGGTTTTTTCAGGGTTCAACCTTAGCCAGCTCACATTCATCCAGGCCTGAATTTCAGTCAGACAGCTGTTGAGCACCGAGACAGCATCGTCTTGTTCAGGGATAAAAGACATATATAGCTGAGTATCATCTGCATAGCAGTGAAAACTCAAGCCATAACGTCTAATAATCGCTCCCAACGGCAGCATATACACTGCAAACAACATGGGCGCTAAAATGGATCCCTGCGGGACCCCACAGGGCAGGGAGAATGGAGCTGAGGTAGAAACCCCTGACACCACTCTCTGAGTCCCACCCGTGAGGTAAGATCGAAACCATCTGAGGACTTCCTCTGAAAGTCCGCAGATAAGCTGCAGGCGATCCAAGAGCACACCACCGTCCATAGTATCAAATGCTGCAGAGAGATCAAGAAGGACCAAGATGGAACAGCCCCTTTGATCTCTCGCTACCAGGAGGTCATTTAGTACCCGAACAAGAGCCGTCTCAGTACTATGTCTCTTTCTGAAACCAGACTGGAGAGAATCATAGATAGTGTGGCTGGTCAAATGGTCCTCCAACTGTTGCAGCTGTACCTCCTTGGACCAATACATAAGTCACCCTATCCTCTTCCTTCCTTGTTCTCCTGAACTTCTGGTGCGTGACTCTCTTCACCTTCACCCTCTCCAGTGCTTCTCTGTTCATCCAGCATGGCTTCCTGGCTCTGTGGTTCTTTCTCCTAGTCCTGGTGCAGGCTTCTGTAGCCACTATTAGCCCAGTTTTAATAATCTCTCACTTCTGCTGTGCATCCATCCCAAGCCTAACACTCTGCAGTCTCCCTTGTAGTATTCCTCTCATCCTCCTGAAGTCCACCCTCCTAAAATCAACCATCTTAGTTCCTGTGCCTCCAAACTCCCTGTCCAGCATGAGAGTGAACCACAGTTTGGTGGTCACTACCAGCTAGTGGATCTTCCACCCTTATTTCTCCCACTGCCTCCCCATTTGAGAGCACTAGGTCCAGCATGTTACCTAATCATGTTGGTCCACTGACCAGCTCTATCAGGAGACCATCCTGTATCGCGTCCAGGAGTACCTGCTCCTTGGCACTGGAGGTGGCAGGGGTGCTCCAGTCTACCCCTGGCAGATTGAAATCCTGCACAATTTCCACAATCCCCTTTCTACACACCCTCCTTATTTGCTCCGCCAACTCTCTGTCTAGTTCCACTGATTGGGCTGGTGGTCTGTACACCACCCCCAGCCTCAACTTTCTACCCTTGGAGTCCAGAAGCTGCACCCATCGTGCCTCTGACCTCCCCTCCTCCCCCTTGTCCCTCGTACAACTGATCCCTTCCCTCACATATAGTGCTACCCGCCCCTCTCCCAACCCCCTGATTTTTCCTGTAGATTTTATAAACCAGGATTGCCAGGCCTCAGTCATGTTACTGAGTGGCCCAAGTCTCCGTTACTGCAGCAAAGTCCACATTCCCCTCTGCAAAGAGCTCCTGAAGTTCTGCTATTTTATTACCCAGACTCCTCACTTTAAGGGAGACCACCTTCCATCCGTACCCCCCCCCAGCTCCTTGGTCCATTCCCCTCCTCCCAGTGGTCCTCTCCTCTTACCCACCCCGTTACCACAGGGGGGATAGCACATTTTGCACTCCACCCAGGAGACCCTTTATGCTTCCTCCCTGTGCCTCTTTACCTCTACCTTTACCAATAACTAGGGGGGTGAGCTCACTAGGCTCTCCTTTCCAGACCCTTTTTCTTATCAGCAGTCCCTATGCCACCCCCCCAAGTTTAAATCCACCTTTGTTTCTATGTACTTCTCTATTCCACTTTTTAGTACTCCCTTCCCCTCCTTGCTCAAGTGTAACCTGTCCCCTGTGTACAAGTCACTGTTGCCCCAGTTCCCACCCCAGTCTGACACTGATCCATACTTCTTTGTACGGCACCAGTCCCTCAGCCACTCATTGAACTCCTCTATCCTTTTTTTCCTCCATGTTCTTGCACATGGTACCGGGAGTACCTCAGAGAATGCCACTGACCCCCCCCCCACCTCCTCGCACTGCCTTCCTACCTCCTCGAACCTCCCCTTCACCTCCGCTACAGTCTTTCCAGCCAAGTCATTTGTACCCACGTGCATCACTATGTGAGGTTTTTACCTCCCCTTCCATGCGCTCTTGACACATGCCTGCCCGCCCTCCCCGCAGTCAACCTGGGAATACCATCAACCCAGATACGACTGTGCTTTTCTCCCCTTCCACCCCACCTGACCCCTTTCAGTATAGAATCCTCTATCACCAGTACCACCCTTGCTCTTGTCCCATACCCCCTCCTCCCTATTACCCTGTCCTCATTTCCATAGTCCACCCTACCCTGCCCCTTATACTCTCTATCTGCACCATATGTGACTCCTACATCTTACCCCCCCATTCCTGCCTCTCCCTCTGTCACTACCCTACCCTTCCCATCCCCCCTTCTTACCTTTTCCCCCTGACTCCTGACTCCTGGGCTTTCACTGTCCTTCTGCACCCTTCTCCCTTTGATCTCCGGCACCTCTACTACCACCTCCAATGCCAACACTGGGCACCTGTTACTTGCTACCCCCATAGTGGTGCCGCTCTCGTTCTTCTCCCTGCCCTGAGTCTTCTCCACACCGGTTTCAGCCACTCCCTCTTTCCTTAATAGCACCCCTTTAACCCTGCCATTTGTGCTTTTCTGGCCTGGTCCCATTGCCAGCCCTCCCCTCAACCCCTTGTCCCCCTCTACACTGGTTTAATCCTCCTCCCCCTCCTTCCTTAATAGCAGTGGTGCAAATCTGTTTTTAAGCACTATGCCTCTTTCCATGCGTCCCCCTGGAGGTACCCCCTTCCCCTTCCTCCTCTCTGAGTCTCGTCCGGGCCTCCTCTACTCCCAGTCAACTGCCAGCTCCCATGATGCATTTTGCAATCTCCCCCTCCCTCACTGGGGAAGGGGGCCTTTATTGTGTCATTCTCCCCCTCATCAGTTCTGCATGTGCCTCTCATCCTGGGGGCAGCTTCAGGACCCATATGACCTAATACTGTCCTCCCCCAGCCCCCTTCATCTCCCCCCCCGACAGAGCAGCCTCTATCCTCGCCTGCCCTGCCCCCTAAGCTCCACCCTAACCACCATAGCTCCTCCTTTAAAGTAGCTAGCTGACTACAAACCATACACCCACTCATCCTCCAAGCCCAATCCAAGACCATGGCAGACCCACACCCTGTGCACCCCACCACCCTTCCAAAGATTCCGGCCTTATTGATGTGTGGCCCCTGCCCCATCCTAGTCCCCATCCTGAGCTTCTGGACCTTACGCAAGTTCTGTTCCCTCCTCAAAATTGTAACACTTCTGCCACACAACTAATAAGGGTAGCTCAGTTACAAACCACATACAATCAAGATCTATACTATGAAGCTGTAGAATGAATACAATACAGTCTGCCACTCAGCTAATAAGGGTAGCACAGTTACAAACCACATACAATCAAGGTCTATAATATGAAGCTGTAGAATGAATACAATACAGTCTGCCACTCAGCAAATAAGGGCAGTGCAGTTACAAACCACATACAATCAAGATCTATAGTATGAAGCTGTAGAATGAATACAATACAGTCTGCCACTATTTCACCCCTCAGATGCTAATAATGTCTCACATACAATCAAGATCTGTACTATGAAGCTGTAGAATGAATAAAGTACTGTCTGGCCCTAATTCACCACTCAGCTGCTCCTAATGTCTCAGTTCCAAGACGCATTCAACAGGTTAGTATTTCGTGTCAAAGATCCCCCCACAAGATCCCTTGCCCTCAAAGGACCATCACTACACCCCTTTGTTAGGCTGAAATCCAAAGTAGGTCCTCCCTTAGCCAGCCCAGAAGAGGTATTTAAACAGGAGGTGATGTGGAGTGGGTGGCCGGCAGAAAATTCCAAACACAGCTCTCTGATCTTGTGTGCTGTAGCTGGGCATCTCCTTTTAAGCCCAGCCACTCAGTTTAAAAATTCTGCTGTCGCCTCCAATTGGCTCCAGGGACAAAGGAGCCTGCCTCCTCACCTCTGACTGGCGATGAGGTTGAATGCTGCCCCACAGTGCTGCACCTCCTTCCCAAACCCCTGACCGCCACCATGGTCATTTGCTCCGCCTTTCAAGGAGCCAAGTTCCCCAAACAGCAACACAGCTCTCCGATCTTGTGTGCCACAGCTGTTTGGGCAGATTGGAGGGTGGGGTGGGGGACGGACTGGGGTTGGAGTCAATGTTGCCTGTGTTGAGGAGCAGTAGTACTATAAGCAGTCTGGTGAGGATAGCCAGCCATCTCCTAGGCAGGGATGGTATGCAGGTAGAGGTGGGGGTTGGCAGATTTGTGGTGCTACTGTAGGGCAATTTAAGTGCACAGAAGGACATCAAGTGAGTTTCTGGCGAGTGGAGGATTGATGCCACTGGATGCCAGGGATAATAGAAAAGGGAGGTGGCAGAAGGATGGGAGAGTGGGGGAGGAGAAGGGAGGGCATAGGATAGGAAATGTGGGGTCACCAGAAGAGAGATGGGGTGGATGTTGGGGAGAATAGGAAGGGAAGGCAGGTGAGGATAAGGAGGAGCATGGTGGTTGGTGATTGGTAATGCCTGACGTACTGTTGTTCAGTCATCTACTACTCTAAAGTGGGGGGGGCATGGCACAAGAGGGTCTAGAAATAGGTTTGGAAAAGGTGGGGTTAAGGAGCATGAAGAACTTACAGTCTAGCCACTTGGATGGCCTAATGGTTAGGGCCACCAACTTTGATGCAGGAGGTTAAGGGTTCGAATCCCAGCAGAGACTCAGGAGGAATAAGGAAGGGAGGATTACTTGGGTTGTGTCTGCTGAGGGTGAGCTAGCACTGGTCAGGGCAAGGAGATGATATAGAAGGGGTTAAATTATGCTAAGGATGTAGTTTACCATAGTGTGTACAACAGTGACTCCTAGTGGCAAAACAGTATAAAAAACAACAGGGAAAGTGGGAATATTGTCCCAGGGGGAGCGGGTCATGTGATAGGTCATGTGACCAGGGCTAACTATAAGAGTAGTGTCCTTCCAGGGTGGGAGGGGTAGTCGCCATGTAAGCAGCGACGGGCTAGCACAGGCACACACAGCACAGCTCTGCTGACACAAACAAACAGTGAAGAGAGGGATTCTTCTACCTTCTGGTTGCTGCTGGAAAATGTCCATTTCTGTGTGGAGAGAGGGTGAACTAAAGTTAGGCAGCCTGAAGGAGAAAAGATAAAGTAAATTGTAATGGCTGAGTACAAAGGGTGAGGGGGCCAGGCGCGAATGCGACAAAGGGATGGGGAGGGGGGCAGAGTGAACTGCGCATGTCTCACTGTCAGCCACAAGTAGTGGTGGCTCCTGGAGCTAAAGATAACTAGAGTGCAGGTAAAGTGCAGAGGCCTTGTGACCTGTCCCTAAGGTATCATTTTAATCTGGACTTTGTTGTCAGCTGTGTGTTACAGCTGGGGCACAGCAAATTTATTTTGTTGTTTATTTATTGAAATGTTTCTGGAAGGCACACTGAGCAACAAGTTACTTGTCTCCCATGCGACCGGGGGGTAGGGAACAATGGGATAGAATACAGAGAAATGTTACAATGTTGGAATACAGTTTGCTTACTTGCATACAATGAGAACAGGAGAGATTACAGGTGGATCACATTGGCCAACAATGTAACAGTTAACTATAGTAGATATGAAGACACATATAGCAAATTGGCAACAGTTGGTAACACTGGAACACATATAATAACTTGCCAACAGTATGTAGCACTAGACGGTAAGGTGACACAATAGTAATTGGTAACCATTACCGTAACATAGATATTCAAGAATTACAGTAATTGGAGTAAAGAGAGGAAGAATGGAAGGAGGGAACGAAAACTTGCGGAGGGTAGAATGGAAGAAGTCAAAGGAAATTTATGGAGTGACGTAGGCAGAAAACGATTTTCAAGGCAAACAAAGATGACAGGGTGGAATATAGTGCATATAAGAGGGGTATAGGGGTAGGTTATAAGTGTTTAATTGAGTGTAGGGGTAGGCCAGTGTTAGGCTATGTTAACCAAAAGGGGGTAGGAAGATAGGAGAGGTAGAGTGTGACAGGGTGATGAGAGAGAGGTATTGTAGGTGGGGGTTATCCAAGGGAAGGGGAGGGTTGAAATTAACAGTGTCCTGTTATCCTTATCTGGGTAGGGCAGTGGACAGCCCTACTGGTAGGACACAGGTTATAGGCAATGAAAGTTATTTATATATAGTGATGCGAGGGAGGGGGGTGATTGGAGGAGGGATGTTGTGGGAGGGTAGCAGAAGGCAACTATAGTGGGGGGGTGGTACCCCATCAGTGTGCTGGGTGACCCTGCCTGCACAAGGCAGTGATCTAGCAGTGACAGAGGGGTGCAGTAAAAGGAGAAATAGGGGAAAGGGGGTAAAGTTGTTGCCCACCATGCGCTATGGATCCTGATGCACAAGGCAGTGATCAAGCTCACAGGAAGGAGATAGATTAAGGGTGGAGAAAGAAGGGGGAGGAACACTTTAGGAGCAGGGAAGAGTAAGGGACTAGGAGGAGCACTATCAGAGGGAAATAGGAGTGGTGGGGAGTAGGCATATAGTAATATGGGCTCAGGAGAAATGGCTGTGGGATTAGTGAGGGCCATGGCAGGCACAGGAATGGGCAAGGAAGTTCTTGAGGGCAGAGTTAATGGAGTAGCAAGAGGATGGGTGGCGAATTTGAGGGGGAAGTGAATTCCAGATTTTTGGGAGACGATAAGAATAACCCGATTGGCCAATAAGGGTGGAGCAGCGAGGGACCACCAGGGTTCGTGAGTCGGTAGATCTTAAGGAATGGGAAGGGGGGGTGGTTGTAAAGGCAGGGTAGAGATAGGAGGGAAGTTCACCCAGCCAGTGCTTGGAAGTGAATTTTGTGCAGTGAGAGAAATGTCAGTTTGTCAGGGAAGGGAAGGACAGGGCATGGTAGAGATCACAATGATGAGTGCGAAGGGGGGCATCAAGGGCAAAATGGTAAAAGGAGTTGAAGAGGCTATTTAGTCTGCCCAGGAAGAACTTAGGGGCAGCACCATAGAGTATGTCACAGTAGTCGAAGATAGGTAGGATCATCTTCTGGACAATCTCACACCTAGCCATGGGTGGGATGCAGGCACAGTTCCTGAATAAGGCACCAAGCTTGGGACGCAATTTTTCTGAATGGCATCGATATGACCAGAGAAGTTGAGGTGTTGGTCCAGCCAGACACCTAAATACCTGAAGGAGGATGTGTCCTTGAGTAAAGTCCCATCAAGGGTGTGGAAGGAGGATAGAGAGGAAAACCTGGTAAGTCTCTGCCTGGTGCCGAAGGTCATGGAGACTGTTTGTTTTTGGTGTTGAGAGATAGCTGGTGGTTTACAAACTAAGGCTGAACTTTGTTGAAGTCATGCTGCAAGTTGGATGCAACCTCAGTGGGGCAGGAGCCAGATGCATGCAAGACTGTATCATCAGCATACGTGTGAATGGAGGAGAAGGGAGAGCAGATGGACAGGAGATTGTTTAGAAAAATAGAGAATAGTGTGGGGCCTAACATCGATCCTTGGGGGATGTCAATTCTTATTAGGAGGGTTGGGGAAATTGCGTCAGAGATCTTGACTGATTGGGTTCTGCCAGTGAGGTATGTCTTGAACCAGTCTGTGGCTCAGGGGGTTAGCCCATCTGTTGATAGGGTGTCAAGGAGGAGGGAGTGGGAGACTGTGTTGGAGGCTTTGCCCAGATCGACAAAAGTGGCTCAGGTGATTTGGCCCTTGTCCAGTCCCGTGAGGACAGAATCAGTGAGCCAAAGAAGGGAGGTGGTGGTGAAGTGATTTTTCCTAAAGCCAAACTGATCAGGGGTGAAGAAGGAGGAGTCATTGAGGTAAGCGGTGAGCTAGGAGAGGGCTAGGTGTTTCTGAAGTTTGGCAAGGGTAGGGAGAAGAGAGATGGAGCGGAAGTTGCCATGGGAGGTGAGGTCTCCACCTTTGTGGAGGAGAAGGACCACTGCGTGTTTCCATGGGGAAGGTACTAAGGTGGTTGAGAAAGAGAGGTTTAGGATAATAGAGAGTAGGTAGGTGATGGCTGGGGCTGAGAGGGATAGTAGTTTAGGGTCAAGGCCATCCGGGGAGGAGCCTTTTGAAGTGTTGATCGCTTGCAGGGCATTTAGGTTGTCATTTGGGGAGGCAGTAGTGAAAGAGAAGAGGGAATCAGAGGAGGGGTCATTCATAGGCAATAGGAAGGGGAGAGAGAGGGGCGTAGTTTGCGAGGGATTGGAGTAGCTCATCAGCACAAGTGATGTAATAGGAGTTGAATTCAGTAGTTACTGCAACTGGATCGGCAACGAGGGTGGCATTTATCTTAAGTATAGGGGTGGGTGGACAGGATGGGGGTAAAGAGGGTGTGGACCACTCTCCAGAACTTGGAGGGGGAGTTGATGTTTGTCACGAAGGTAGATTTGAAGGACTTTGTTTTGGCTAGCCTGTTAGCCTGGGTGCAGGCATTATGGAGTTTTCAGTAAATAAGGTCATTGGAAGCTGGGAGACTTTGTGCCATTTCCAGGCCCGAACTCTGGCTCTGTGGCAGGCTAGTAATTCAGGGGTAATCCAGGGGAGGTGATGACCTCTAACCCTTGTTTGTTTTAGGGGTGCAAAGGCATTCCAATTTGTAAGGAAGATATCTTTGAAATAGATTAGGGCTTTATCAACCAAGGATGTGCTTGCTAGAGGGAACCAGTCTGAGAGGGCAAGGCTATGCAGGAGAGGTTCCAATTCTAGGGATTTATAAGTCCGTATTTGTAGAGTTTTATTTGGGGACTTAGGGCTGTGAACTTTTCTGACCAGGAAAACTGGGTTGTGGTCGCTGATAACATCCGGAATGATGCTGGAGGCGATGATTCTATGGGGATGGAAAGTTAGGGCCCAATCAAGTAGGGAGTGGTTTTGGGTGTTGTGATTAGTGCGGGTGGGTTCTGTAATTAGTTGAGTGAGGTTGAGGGCACTGATAGCATTTCTTGTGGTAGATGTTGTTGGGGACAACCAATTTAAATTGAAGTCGACAAGGATGTAAAGCCCACCAGGTTGAAAGAGGGAAGTAATGGAAGTTAGGAGGTCAAGGGAGACAGTGGGCTGGACATTTGAATGGCAATAGATAATGGCTACGAAGATAGGGAGTGAGAAAGGGAGGGATACAGTGACAGCTAAGGCTGGGTTGGAGGAGGAGAAGACTGAGAAGTACTGGAGGGAGGCACGGATATACATGGCCACTCTGATTTTATCAGGCATGTGGCTATCTGGCCCAGTCCTGAACCAGCCACTGGCCACAAGACATTAAATATGGCAAGCACATTGGCTTTAATCAACTCTTTTTAATGTAACAGTGCAAGTGGAAAATCTAACCATAGTCTGCTTTTATTATAAGCCCCACTACCATTTATGTAGTTTTTTTTTAACCTTTCCATTAATTTCACAAGAAAAATATGATATGACTGAACTCCCTTTCCTTTAGCTTCTACCACCTTGCTCTCCTTTAAGCCCAAGGCATCAGTTTCCACATGATATCCATGTTACGGCAGTTCTAGTCCGGTATCCCAGCAGTTGTCCACCATGCCAACAGGCCATGGCATTGAGTGAGAAGACTGGAAAAAATCACAAAAATAAAATCTGATTTCTAAGAATAAGGTGCAATCTTCAAAAATAGAGGGGAGTATGTATTTGGGCCCCCAAACAAGAATATTTGGTCATATCTGATTTTTTAAGTCAGAAGCGGTTGATTTTTTTTTTAAATAAAGGGTATTTTACCAGTAATGTAGTGTTAACC
The DNA here is from genome assembly GCA_016271365.2 of Neoceratodus forsteri. Taxonomy (NCBI): domain Eukaryota; kingdom Metazoa; phylum Chordata; order Ceratodontiformes; family Ceratodontidae; genus Neoceratodus; species Neoceratodus forsteri. Next base: position 443,564,729 of record CM057453.1, read on the forward strand.
CCAAAACGTAGTCTGTTGGAAACATTTTTACTTCCATAAAAAGGGAGTGATTTCCAAATATGGACCAGTTAAATTTTTTTATTTCCCCTCCAAAAAAATGAATTGAACCCCTGAGCGTACAGAAAAGGAAGTACTTAATGTACAATATTTGTATTTATTTAGAAACATAAAATTGTTGGTAGAAAAGAATTGACTGGTCTACCCAGTCTGCCAAGATTTTCCCTGCCTATTCTGTCTCTGCAGACCCTAACTGGTCTTCATTGACCCTCCCTGCCTAGTTACCAATATTTCTTTATGCCTATCCCATGCATGTTTGAAGCCCCCCACTAGACTGTCTCCACCCTGTCTATGCCCTCTGTGAGATGTGGTCTCCAGAACTGGATGCAGTATTCCAGATGGGGTCTCACCAGTGACCAATATAGTGGTAACACCATCTCCCTCCTCATGCTGGTGATACCTCTCCCTACAAGTTCCAGTATCCCACCAGCACTGCACACTGCCTTATCACACTGAGCCACCACTTTGAGGTCAGATATGATAACCCCAAGGTCTCTTTAATGCTTGGCGACCATCAGTACCTCCCCCCATTTTATACTCAGTTCCTGGGTTTCTATGCCATAGGTGCATGGTTTTGCACTTTTTTGACATTGAACATAAGCTGATGTGTCCTCAACCACTTCTCAAGTTTTCTAAGGCCCCTACTCATCCTCTCCAAGCCTTTTCAGGTATCCACCCTATTATAGGTATTTGTGTAATCTGCCAAAAAGCATACTTTCCCTTCCAGTTCTTCTCCAATTTCACTTATGAAGATGTTGAAGTGGACCAGTACCAGTACTGAGCCCTGTAGCACCCCCCAGGTCACTCTCCCCTCATTAGAGTGAATGCCATTTACCACCACCCATGGTCCCCTAGTCATTAACCAGTTTTTTTATCCCGTTTACCACTTTGGAACCCACTTCTAGACAGCCCAATTTTTTATCAGTCTCTTATGTGGCACAGTGTCGAAGGCCTTGCCGAAGTCTAAGTAGGCCACGTCCACTGCCCTTCCTTGATCTGTTTTCCTGGTCACCAGTTGAAGAACTCAGTTAGATTCATCTGGCTTGACCTCCTCACTCCTCCTGAATCCATGCTGCCTTTGGTGTTGTAACCCACTGGATTCAAGATACTACACTAACCTTTCCTTTAACAGAGTTTCCATCAATTTCTGGGATAACATAAAGGATCTCTTAGACAAAGATGACAGGAAACATCCCATGATGGTTAATATCAATGGTACCCCCACACTAGACCCTCACACTATCGCCAAATCATTCATCGCAGCCTTTATGGACCTAAGCTCCTTACTGCCTGCCAACTGTCTCAAGGCTACTGAACCCTCCCTAAATACCCCAAGATCTGGCAATAAACAACTGAACTTCTGCTTCAAATGTATCACTGTCAAGGAGGCAAGGAATTATGTAAAAAAGGTCCTGGGCAAAAACAGGCTTGCAGTGATAAAATCAACATGAAACTGGTTGCCCTTGCTCTTGTCGAAGTTATAGTCCTCGTCTCAAAAATATTTAATAAATCTCTTGCCTTGGCTAAATTCCCCTCAGTCTGGAAGTTGGCCCTGGTTACCCCAGTACACAAAAGTGGGGATCGATTCAGCACTGCCAACTATAGGCCCATCTCAATCCTCTCCCCCCTCTCAAAAGCGCTGGAAAGGATTGTGGCTGATCAGATCACAGATTATCTCCAGAACTACAATCTACAATGTTCCCTGCAGCATGGCTTCTGAAAGAGCCACAGTACCCAACTGCTTTGGTAGAGTTCATTGACTGTACATAAGGCCCTGGATGGTGGAAAACTGGTGGGATCAATCATTATTGATCTCACTGAAGCCTTTGACATGGTCAATCACTCCCTTCTATTAGAGCAACTACTGACCCTGGGGTTGACCACCAACCCAGTTTACTGGTTTCAGGACTACCTATCGCTTAGATCACAGTGCATCAAAATGGGAACGTCTGTCTCTGGCACTAAAGAAGTCACTCTCTGTGTCCCTCAAGGGTCTATCTTTGGCCCGCTTCTATTCAGTTTATTCTTGAATGCTCTTCCTGAGGCCTGCAAGAGCAAAATAATACTGTATGCCGATGATGCAGTCATCCTAAGTAGCGATTCCCATATTGACAAACTCCAAAATGACCTACAGTCTACCTTCTATCAACTTGAGGATTGGTTTAGTGCACATAAACTTTTACTAAATTATAAAAAAACAAAAAACATGCTTCTCTCTAGTGACCAGCATAAGAAAATCAATCCACTTCTAACCATCTTTACCAATGAAGCAGTCACTCTTGAGCAAATCTACTCATTTAAGTACCTTGGAGTCATGATAGATGATACCCTCTCTTTTCTGCAGCACATAGACCTGGTAGTAAAACCCGTAAATTCCAGACTAGGTGTCCTTTGCAGACACAGGATATACCTTACACCTACAGCTCTCTGCTTCTCTGTCTCCTGCTCAATTCTGTCAATAATAGATTTCAGGATGGTAGTCCACAGTGCAGCCTCGAATCTGCACTCAGACATATAGCTACAGCCCTTAAGGTATGCAGACTTACTCTTGGGCAGATAACCTCACCCACACGTGTGCTCTATATGAACAAACCAAGTGGCTTAATTTGAATGACAGGATAAATTTCCAAATATGCCTCCTCGGAAAAAAAGCTCTGCTAGGCCAAGCACCCCCCTCTGCATTCTAAATATTCTCTAAGCGGCACACTCGCATTACAATACAAGGGGTAAAGCTTGGAGTTCACTCAGTGTCCCTTTCAGAAGAACAGCCCTTGGACGACACTCATTTGCATCTAGGGCACTTCTCTGGTTGAATGAGGTCCCAGTTGAAATAAACAATATTGTGAACCTTCCAACCTTTAAGCTTGAAATGAAACAACACCTAGTCAAAACTGGGGCTTGTGCTTGTAGGAAAACAACATGACCTCCCAACTTCTACCCTTAGTCTCTTCTCCTACACCTTAACAGCCCCCGGTGAATGAGATGAAACTTCAGATTCTCTTTTCTACCTTTGATCTACATCTTCCCCGTGTCTATACACTTACTCCCCTAATATTCCCCCACCAGTTACCCTATACTCCATGCTTTCCCCCTTACACCTCTCTTCACTAGGCTCCAACCTCTCTAACTCCACATCTTTCCTGCTCTATACCCCTAACTTACTACCCACTCCCCGACAGCCACTCCATAGCTCGTGCACTTGTACTTCTCACCCCCCCAACCTGGCCATACTTAGGTCCCACCACTTTCCACATGTCTCTCTTTCTCACTTTAATAAGTTGAAACTTCATCAATTGACAATGCCGATGTACCTGGCTGCTCTTGACCCATTCTAGGTCTGAAACTAAACTTGTGTTATATTATTGTTAATAACATTATACTCTAACCTGTCAATTATTTTCTGTTGTCTGTGCAATTATGAGTCTTTGTCTTTGTGAATTGTAATAATGGAATTGTCTTGTACTGCTGATATGGAACCTTTGTAAATGAGCACCTTGTTCAAAGATTGTTTCTGAAGATTTAAATAAATAAATAAAGTTTCATCACCACTGATGTGAGACTCATCAGCCTATGTTTGCTAGCCTCCTTCCTGCTGCTGCTCTTATGGAGCGGAACTACATCTGCTCTGCTCTAGTCCTCTGGAACCCCTACTGTTTTCAATGAGTTGTTGAATAAGGTTGTCAGTGGTGCAGCAAGCAAGCACTTCAATGAGTTCCCTTAAAGAGGGACTCCGGTCAAAATTTCTGGCATCAATAAAGTCAAAATTTGGATTAGCAGAGATCCAATCAGCCTCATCCCAAAAATGAGATCTCTAAGTTACTTTGTTTAAAGGTTACAAGCCATTTTACAACCCTAAATTCACTGCCTTTACAAAAAGGGCCAATTTCAGTGAATAACTGCTGATGATGTTATAACCTGAACTCACAGTCTAGTCCTCCCTGTCAGCAAGCTTTTAGGACCTGTTCCTCCAAAGTTTAAAGATCATGTGCAATGCTTTTCACAAGTAAAACAGGCAGCACCATTCAATGAACATTGCCATAATAACTATGTGTGTTTCAGGTTTTGTAACAAAGTTGACAAATTTGTATTTTGTATGAGCCTTCTTGGTGTCATCCAGTTCTCCAGGGTTGCTGGATGCAGAGTCATTGCACATTGCTGTGAGGTTTAATGACTGGATAACTTTATGATGTGGAGAAAGGCTGTGATCATTCACACCTGTCATTCAACTAAGGTGATTTTCTCAGGATGGCACTTTACAACAATTATTCTGCTGGCCCATTGGTGCAGCAGTGGGATTTCTATTTGCGACACCGGTGACCCAGGTTCGAGAATGGAGCTGGGTCATTGGAGGACTGGCCGGGGCAGAAGGATTGAGTGTCCCACGGACTGCTCTCCTTCTCCAGGGGGAGGGTGCGATGTGTGACCAGTGCCTGAGGGATCCCTGGTGGAGGCCGGGGGCACCACAGTGATCGGCACCAACAAGAATCTAAGGGGTGGGATGGACGCAGGCATCACTGCATGTTCCCACTCCCACTTACAGGGGAGAAAAAGCCTGCTACCCACTGTCTTGATGATGCCTGCCCCCAGCTGCACTCGGTTCCCAGGCCAACTCCCACCCTATCCCGTCGATCACAGCACCCTTCAGAGGGGTTCGGGTGCCCATACCTCTCAACCTTTTATCCCCCAAATGTGGAACATTGCCTCTCAGAATGTGGAACAAATTAGCAAAATGTGGAACACTTAATCAGATCTTTACCTAAGAAGCTCAGAACACTGTTAAAATGTTTGCATTTATGTTCAGAAAGTCTGTTATTAATTGAATAATACATTTTTTGCATCATTTACTATAGATTTTTGCTTTAAAATGTTAACACTGAATGTGGGACAAGTCCTCACAATGTGGAACAGGGAGCTTTTGTGAAGTAAAATGAGGAACATTCCTCCTCATAATGTGGTACAGTTGAAAGGTATGTGGGTGCCACGAACCTGCCCTGGGGGGCAAGCCAGGGGGTATTGGGAGGGTGGCTAATATGGGAAGTCACAGCCAAGGGGTCCGTGACCGGGCAGATGGTGCCGGGAGTGGGTGGCACCAAAAAGTAATAAAAAAAAAAAAAAGATCCCATCTCCCTGTAAATGGGGGTAGGAGAGGTAATGTATTTATTATGTTTGCTTGTGCGCGCAACACACAAGAAACAATTTGAGGAGAGTGGAGTATTGCAGAGGTGTGTCAGTGTTTGCCCAATCTAGTGAATGCTTTCAGGGGTGTGTCCCTCAGCCACCAATCAACAGGGAAGCTCCTGATGATGGCAGTTTCAGAGCGAGTGCCAGACTTGAAAGAAATCTGCCGCTCCAGTCACGGACAATTTCATCACTGTAGCAGCAGATCCCCCCCCCCCCAACAACCAGGCAAATTCCAGCCATGTGCATTACAGTGCACAGTAATGCGCATGGCTGGACTTATGAGCAACTCATTTACTTTGTGTGTTTTCCTGGTGAAATAAATAAATGAGCCCGCTCTTGTATATTTACAGCTCCTGCCACCCACCACATACTCCCCCAAAGCCAACATCGGGATGTCCAATTCCTGTGTTGGCATGCCCCCCCAAGCCCAAACATATATTTTGCTGACAACGGAGAGTCCAATCCCCATGTTGACATGCCCCCCCCACTATTGTAGCACACTGGGAGCCCACCCCAGTGTGCCAAAATAATTCTTGTGTTTTTACGACACTGGAATGCCCACTCCTGATGTCACACGGGCCCCCCACACCCCCTTTTTATCAGCTGACTTTGGGGAGCCCAATCCCCAGATCAGCTTTGATCTCCCTCCACTAGTCTGGCATAATGAGGGCCCACCCTAAGTGCAAAATCCATTTGTGTTTCACCTGTAAAAGAAAACAATCCCACACGTATTTTTTTAAACCTGAAAAAAAGAAAATGGACCCTTGTCGTCCCGCCAGAGCCCCTCCCCAACGCACCTCCTCCCTCCTCTGTATACCCCACCTCCCCGCACTTCATCCATACTTACCTCCAGAGGTCAGTAGCAGCGATCTTCTGAGGACTGGGAACATGTCTGCTCTCTTCAAAGACCAACCGGGAACTGAAGAAATGACAGTAAGCCCAATAATGGCAGTTAATGGAGGGTTCTCGCTTTAGGTTGATATCTCATCCAATTTTTGGAGTTTTGGTCCCAAATTTTCAACATGGTGTTCTTCATACCCCACCTCATGAACACTGGCATTGTCATTTCATTTCTCCATCCCGAAAGGTGATTTCGTAGTCACTGCGCAGAATCACCTTTCAGGACCGATTAGCGAAACAACAGTGCCACTATTCATGAGGCAGGTCCCAAAAAGCCCATGTTGCAAGCTTGGTGAACAAACTGCAAAAAATGACTGCATTATGAGCATGCGTTGCGCAGTTTGTATGCATGCTCGTAACTTCACCAATGTTTAATATTTTCACTCCAAATTTCCAACATTACCATTTTTTCACAATTCCTTATGAACAGTACAGCTGTCATTCTTTGCATTCTGCCCAAAACATGTTTTCACACCTGTGGCACAGAATGCATGGTGCAGTCACTGTGCAAAATCAATTTTTGGACAGATTAATGAAATCACAGTGCTACTGTTCATGATAGGAGGTCCCAAAAAAGCAATGTTGAAAATCTGATGAACAAATTCAAAAAAATGACTGCATTACAAGTGTGCATTAAGCAATTTCTACGCATGCTCGTAACTTCACCACTTTTTCATATTTTCACTCCAGATTTTCAACATTGCCATTTTTGTTCACTTCCACATGAACAGTACAGATGTCATTTTTTCACATCCTGCCCAAAATGTCTTTTCATACCTGTTGCACCAAATGGCACATTTGCTGTGCAAAATCACCTTTCAGGATTGAGTAACGAAATGATAGTGCCACTGTTCATGAGGCAGGGTCCCAAAAAGCCCATTTTGAAAATTTGGAGTGAAAATACCAACAAACGCCCTGCAGCCACTGACAGGCATCGAGGTGTGCCTTGGGGTCTTCAGCCCTAATGTTCACCCCATTCTCCTATATTGCACCTATCTCAGCTTATTTCCTTATGGAATGGGGTGAACATAAGGGCCAAAGACCCCAAGGCACACAGTGACACCTGTCAGCGTCTGCAGGGTGGGGTGAGGTGGAATGGCGTGAGTGTTACGGACAGTGACCCAAAGGCACACACCAACACTTGTCAGTCTCTGCAGGGTGGAGGTTGGCGTTAGTTCACTACTTCACTGCCATTCCTATTATGCATCTCTCTAACTCATGCAGTACCAATGCCAATACCAGCAAGCAAACATTCGGCATTGACAGATGCTTGTTTAGTTAAAGACTGGTAGCTGGGAAGGGCACACTGAGCCAAGGCTCATTTCCAGGTGCAACCAGGGAGAGGAGGGAAAAGGAGTTTACAATTTACACACACAGTTACATGCGAAATACCAAGTACAATATCAGGTAGTGCAATAACACATACATAGACGTGCCTAACCGATTTCCTCAGAGTGACATATGAGGTATGTATTGAACAAGCAAACAAAATGAGATAGCTAGACATTTGTGTTAGACAGAAATGGCAGTGTAAGGAGAGATGTAGTGGGAAGTTAATGCTGTTTTGAAACCTTTCTAAGACTTTCTATACAGTATCCAGCCCAGTGCTTTCTCCCTGGCAGGCTGTTACTTGACCTGCATTTAGGCTCATCTATTTTGTACTCCACATGATCAGGCTAACACTGTCATCCCTAGTAGAAATTAACACAGACAAGGCCCCTATTAAAACATATTGTAAAGCAGACACTGACAAACAGCAATGAAGTTATCAGCGTTACAATACTAGTAATAATGCAGTTTTCTAATAGGCACAGTAGAGTAGCACCCCAAGTGACATTAGCAGCCTGGAGGTATGCTGACTCAGCATTAATCAACCCTGGAGAAATGGCCCACACCAAAAAGGCACAAAAAAGACATATTTGTCAACTTTGTTACAGAACCTGAAACACACATAGTTTTTATAACAATGTTTATTGAATGGTGCTACCTGTTTTACTTGTGAAAACCATTGCACATGATCTTTAAACTTTGGAGAAACAGGTCCTATAAGCCTGCTGACTGGGAAGTCTAGTACATCCAGTCAGAGAGAAACCTGCGCTCTAGTTTTAAAGATGGGGTGCTACACCTAAAGTTGATCTAGTTATGGTCCACCTGCAACATAACAATAAATCACACTAGTGTGAAGCACCAGGAGAAGGTGTGCATCAGGTAAGGTCTAAATTGGAGAAAAATACAGATGCAGTTCATCCATTCAAAAAGCTTTTATTCATCCTTTGATTTTTAGTCTTTTTTCTCCATAAAACCATTTAAACATGTGCAAAAGTGCCAAGGTGACAAGTTCTTTGTGCAAAAAAATGCACCAAACACAGGATTAAATCCTACTTGCACAACACAAAAAGGTATTCGACCTTACCCCAGTCCAACAGCCAGCCACCTCTAACCCCAACGCTTCGCTGCAAGGCTTCCTCAGGGGCCTAGACTGTGAGTTCAGTTTATGACATCATCACTGACTCATCACTGAAATTGGCTTTTTTGAACAGGTAGTGAAATCAAGGTTAAAAAATAGCTCATAACTTTAAAATGAAGTAACGTAGAAACCTATCTTTTGGTGTGAGGTTTATTGGGGGTATGCTAATTCCAATTTTGAAATGTAACACTTTTGGCCAGACTCCCACTTTAACACCCTTGGTTATATTCCATCTGGTCCCATGGCCTTGACCACTTTCAGATTTGCAAGTCCCTTTAGGACTCTTTCCTTTGAAAATGGACTTGTGTCCACATCCCCCCTCCCCCCAAAGTGTTCCTGCTGCTCCCTGGTGGTCTGTCCCCCTCTCCCTCCACTGTGAAGACTGAGCAGAAGTACTTGTTCAGGATGTCTGTGGTTTTCTGATCCTCCTCTGTGCAGTCTCTCTCTCTGCTGTCCTCCGTATCCTCACTGTCTCTTCCCTTGCCTTCCTCTTTTCACTTATGTACCTAAAGAAAGTCTTCTCCCCTTTTGCTACCCCTTTGGCTATCATTTCCTCTATCTGCACCTTTGCTCACCTCACTGCCTTACCTACTTCCCTCTGTTTTATCTGGCACACATTATCATCATCCCTCTGCATTTCTTTGTACCACCTGAATACCACCCTTTTATCCTTTACTTTCATGGGTACTTCCCTAGAGTACCACACTGGTCTTTTTTATGTTCACTATGCAAATATGTGCAGTGAATATTTTGTTAGAAGACTGGCTTTTGAGGGTTGAGACACTGTCAGTTCAATGAAGAGTGCTCTGCAAGTGGCTTGTTAGTGTCACACCAGTCATCAGCCAGGCTGGTCATGACAGTGTTCTGGCTTGCTAGGCGAAAACTTTGTGTAGTTCAAAGGAGAGAGCTGACACATTCATAGGTCGGCTCTTTCCTTTGATCTACATATAGTGAGGATAAAAAAGGGTGGGGAGTGGACGGAAAGGGGGGAGGAACAGGAGGAAGCACTGAATGAATACTTTTGCTCAGTGTTCACAGAAGAAAAGGGGAGACCGCTACCATGATGGCCTGGGAGGGTGGGGACAAGAGAAGAGGAGGTGACAGATGGAAGAAATGAGGGAGGTAGAGTCCTACAGGGACTGAGGAAACTGAGGGTAGACAGAGCACCAGGGCCGGATGGTATCCACCCCAGGGTGCTAAGGGAGCTGGCAGAGGTGTTGGCAGAGCCACTAGTAGATCTGTACAGCACCTCACTGGAGTTGGGATGTGTGCCACTGAACTGGAGGATGGCACACGTAGTGCCATTACACAAGAGTGGACCAAGGGATGAATTGGGTAACTATCATCCAGTAAGTCTCACCTCCATAGTGTGCAAACTCATGGAAACAATACTAAAGGAAAGACTGGTGTCTTACCTGGAGGACAGCGGGCTCCAGGATGTGAGGCAGCATGGGTTCATTTCAGGAAAGTCTTGTCAAACCAACCTGATACAATATTATGACTGAGTGACAGGTGAGCTGGATAAGGGTCTTGCAGTGGAGGTTCTTTACTTGGACTTCAGCAAGGCCTTTGATTCGGTGCCTCATGGGTGGCTTGGGGGGAAGCTAACTGGTGTAGGGGTAGGGGAAAAAATGATGAACTGGATTACAAGATGGCTGAGAGGGAGGCTGCAATGGATGATGGTATGAGGAGAGCTCTCAACTCCAAGGACGGTGACGAGTAGGGTGCCACAGGGCTCTGTGCTGGGACCAGTTTTATTTGGGATTTTCATATCAGACTTTGCACATGGGGTGGTGAGCAAGGTAAGTCTGTTCGTAGACGACACCAAAATGGGAGCAGTGATGGATGGAGGGGATGGATGGAAGCAGCTGCAGGGTGACCTAAGCAAGCTAGAGGAGTGGTCTGAGAAGTGGAAGCTGGGGTTCAGTGCAAAGAAGTCAAAGATTATGCACTTCATGGTGAAGAACCCAAGGAGAGAATACTGGCTGGGGGGGGGGTTAAGCTGGGGATCACTGAGGAGGAGAAGGACCTAGGGGTAATGGTAACAGGGACCATGAACAACACTGCCCAGTACAGGAAAGCGGCTGCAAAAGTGAACAAAATGCTGGGTGTATAGCGAGAGCGGTTTCATCCAGGCAAAGAGAGGTGATCTTGCCCCTCTACAGGTCATTGGTAAGGCCGCACTTGGAGTATTGTGTGCAGTTTTGGAGGCCATACTGGAAGCATGACATCAGGCTACTGAAGGGGGTGCAGAGGAAAGCAATGAAGATGATATGTGGAATGGAGAGGAGAGGCTATGACAGTAGGCTGGGAGACCTGAATATGTACATCCTGAGGGATAGAAGGGAAGGGTGGACATGATAGAGACATTCAAGTATCTGAGGGGAATCAATAAGGATGGAGCAGACGGGGTCATTAAGCTAAGGAGGGGGAGGGACACCGGGGGCACAGGCTAAGAATAGAGGGGGGAAGATTTAGGAGGGAAATGAGGAGACACCATTTCACAGAGAGGGTGGTAGCAAAATGAAACACACTACCAGAATGTGTGGTATCATGTAAATCTGTGAACAGCTTTACAAGGGCATGGGACAGGGAACAGGGGAGAGTGAGGGTGGAGGAGGTGGGGAGCAGCAGTGGGATGACAAAGGGAAGGGGATGGGGCAGCTGCAAACTAGGGTTGCTAGCTGCACACTCAAGCAAACTTAGATAGACTGGGTGGTCTGTTTCTACTGGCACATTTGTATGTTCATATATAACGCCGCACAGCAAGTACAGCTGATCTGTCATGATCAGCCTGCTGAGGCTAAATTACACCCTGAAAAATAGAAAACTGTCCATTGATGTCTGTTGCTGCTGTCGCCCTTACTGTCCCCCACCTGTCCCTCCCACTCAGCACTCGTCACCTCACCCACAAACATAACACCAACACTGAGGGTGACCTATCTCCAGTGTTGCCACCTGAAATAAAGAAGAGCATCCCTCATAGTTTCTTTTATCTATACCCTGTGTAAAAGAAAACCATACATCAATGTCTGTTGCTGCCACTACTGTTAGTCCTCTCACCCAACCCTCCCACTCAGTACCCACCACCCCATGCCCTTACATACCCACCCACCAGGGGTCCAATGCCGTAATCCTCTCTGGACCGCAGACACATCTTCACTCTTCAACGCTGGACAACAAACTGAGGAAATCAGGTATGCAGTTCAATGTATTTCAATGTGGTTTTGAACTTAGTGGCATAATTTGGTCATTTTTGAATATTTTTGCCCCAGATTTTTAACATGCCTTTTTGGGACCACACCTTATGAACAATGGCAGTGAAATTAGTCATATCTGTCCCGAAAGGTGATTTCATGGGCACTGCAAGAAATCACCTTTCAGGCTGGAGTTGAAAATTTAAGGCTATGTTGAAAATTTAGGGTAAGACTACTGTATTTTATGAGCCTACATTGAAATTTACAAACTCATGCTCATAACTTTGGTAATCCTGAATATTTTGACCCCAAATTTTCAACATAGCCATTTCTTCACAGCGCATCAGGAATGTGACAGCTGCTGTTTTTCAAATCCTGGTGAAAATGTGTTTTCACACTTGTGGTGTGAAATCACCTTTTGGGCAGGATTTGACAATTTTCTCCACCCTTGTTTATGAGGTGAGGTCACAAGACAGCTGGCTATATGGGGTCATAAGAAGGGTATATTGAAAATTTTGGGTAAAAATATGAGAAAGCAACAAAGTTACGAGTCTATGTTGCAATTTTTCAACGCACGCTCATAACTGTGATAATTTTCAATATTCTGACCTCAAATTTTCAGTATAGCCATTTTTTCACACCACCTCATGAATGTGACAGCTGTCATTTCTCAAATCCTACCCAAAATGTGATTTTATTTATTTATGGAACTTTGGTAACCGGGTTGGCCCACTGAGACCATGGGTCCTTTTTCAGGGGCGACCTGGAGTTAGTTACAAGTAATAATTACAAGCAAATACAACAACAACAGTACATCGTCAAAGGTTTTGATACTTGTGGTGCAAAATGACTTTTCAGCCAATGTTTTGTAAATGACACCTGTCATGCTCAGAAGAAATGGTCATAAAAAGATTATGTTGAAAATCTGTGGTAAAAATGTGAAAAAACAACTAAGTTATGAGGAAATGAATTGTTTCAACATTCACTCATAACTATTTTTTGCAGACTTTGGCCCCTAATGTTCAACATATCCCTTGTGTTACCCACCTCCTTAACATGGCAGGTGTCATTTATCAAATCCCCTCCAAAACTTGTTCCCACAGTCGCACAGCGAAATCACCTTTCAGATTGGATTTTAAAAATTCCACCTGTCTTGATCATAAGGTCAGGTCATAAAAAGAACTGCTGTACATTTGAGGTTAAAATGTGGGAGCCCATTTAAAAGTATATTGCCTCTCAGATGCCCTGTTCTGTGTAATTACAATCTAACAATGTGTCAAAGCAGGACATCACTGAAAATGAGACACTGCACCTCATCTGCTCTATCCTGGGTAAATATATGGTAAAAATGTGTACAAGCAAGACCTGGTATAACAGCAATACCAGCAGCAGACATTCGGTATTGACAAATGCTTGTTTCCTCCTGCTTTTGCTCACTTCCTTCACACGGAGGCTGGTTGCCTATACTATGCCTTCCCTTAATTTTTGCCACTGTTCCTCTACCTGTCCCTGGCAACCCTCCCCTGCTATGCTGCTTCCAAGATAGTCTCACATTTCTTTAAAATCCACCTTCCTAAAGTCCAGGACCCTTCTCTTTGTGTGGTTTGCCTCTGCAAGCATTTTAATGTTGAACCACACTGTGTAGTGATCATTGATTCCCAGGGGACAGCCCACTGTTACATCTGCAAGGGTAACTCACCTTCTGAAACAAATGTGCCACCATGTGTAGAAAAGAAAAATTCCATTACTGTGTGTGATCTTTGTTATGTGCTAACATCCTGTAGAACATTTATTGTTTCTCTGTTCTTTATGTATGACGTGGAACCTTTGTAAATGAGTCTTTGACTCAAAGGTCTTTCTGAATATCTCAAATAAATAAATAAATAAATACTATCTCTGTTAGTAAGCACCAGCTCCAGTACTGCCCTTTCCCAAGTGGGTTCGCTGACTAGCTGCCTTGGAAATGCCCCCCTGCAGGGAGTCAAGGATGACCATGCTTCCAGCCAAAGCTGCAGCTGGAAGGCTCCAATCCACATTTGGCAGAGTGAAGTCCCCAACTAGCAGCAGCTCCCCATTTTTTTGCCATCCTGCTGATGATTTCCCCTAGTGCTTTATCCCACCCCTCCCCTCGTGCTGGAGGTCTGAATATCACCCCACCGTATGAATAGCACATGTCTCCAGGGTCACCCTTAGCATCTCCAGCCCTTCCTGTATCTCTAGATTCCCTTACACTTCCATAGCCCTGATACCCTCCCTCATATACAGAGCAGCCCCTCCTCCCCTTCCTATCTATTCTGAACTGGGAGTAGCCTGATATGGCCATGTCCCAGTTAACTCAGTCTATGGCTACCAGATTCAGGTCCAGTCCTCCATGATGGTCTACAGATCCGGAATTTTATTTCCAAGACTCCTTGTGTTGGTGCTATGATATGGTGCTCCAAAACTTTCTCTCTCCCTATTTAGCTGGCTTCTTTAAAAAAAAACTTTATTGCACAACTGCAGATATAAAAAAGCAGAACAAAAAGAAAAATATAAGGGCTTTTATTGCACACCAGTGCCATTTTCTGCACTAATTGCCCTACTGAACATGAGCTTTTAGTAGGGTGAGACAGGCAGCCTTTACCACAAAATGTAAAATGAACTGCCCCCACCTAGCAATGTGGTTACAGGCAAATAAACTTCAAACGCTGGACTGGTTACATAAATAGTTTGCTCATGTTCAGTAACTATCAATTATGGGTTAACTGCAAATGGAAACAACTGACACTGGAATCCATGGCTCCCAGAAATCTTAGGTCCCAAATCTGGAAGCCCCCCATACATACAAAAATATTAGAGTAGTATCTCAGACATTTTGCATTGTAGCAAGAGTTGTGTAAGTGTCCTACTGTCAAGCAGGAAAACTGTTGCAGATCCCCATGCTGTAATTCCTTATGCACTAAGGGTATGTCACATCTAAGGCTCATACATATGATGTGTTAAGGACTCATTTGTACTGCATAATGCCACTATTATTTGTTATCATCCTTGGTCTGAAACTTGAGAAAGTCTGTTCAACATGTTTTTTTTTACCTTACCTATTGGGGCTTTCTGCAATCCTCAACTCCAGATTCCTTACACTGGAATAACTTCCATTATCAGTCTCCTGCACATTTTAAACAGCCTGAGTCACTTCAAGCACATATGCACTGAACAACAATATAGTGGTAATAGGAGACTCTATACTCAGGGGCATAGACACAGTAGTATGTCAAGGGAGAAAAGCTCAAACAACAGTTAGCACGCTCCCAGGAGCTTGCGTTAAAGATATATCAAGACTTCTTGATGGGCTTTTAGAAAATATACATGAACCCTTGGTACTTCTGCATGTAGGCGTAAATGACTTACCTTCCAATAACCTGTCTTATGTAAAATCTGGGTATATTGATAACATTAATAGAGTTTTGGAAACAAAGGGGCGATAATAATTTCTGGAGTGTTGCCTACTGTTGGGAGGAATACTTACAAAAACAAATCAATTCAGGGCCTAAATATATGGTTACGCCATTTATGTCATGAAAGGGGACTGGGGTTTATGGACAACCTAACCACTTTCTCCAACAAAGACTGTTTTCAAAACGATGGACTGCATCTAAATAAATTCGGTACTAGATCATTGGGAAAAAAAGATTAATAAAGTCCTAGCATTCCATTTAAACTGGAAAATGGGGAGGGTGGGAACAGAATAGATATTGACATCACCTGCCAGGCTAATACCTTAGAGGAAAATAATCAACAAAACCAGCGAGTTTCCCACAACAGTAAAAATGCCCCATTATACCCAATATGGAATGGCTTAATGACCAACGCCAGAAGTCTGGCCAACAAACTAGACAAATTTAAGTTCAGGCTGTATGACCAGGACATACATTTTAGCCTTAGTCACTGAAACATGGGGTACTGATAGTGACAACTGGGAGAGAGACATTCCAGGTTACAAAGTTTTTACTAAAAATAGGAAGTTTAGAAAAGGTGGTGGCGTGGCCATTTATATACATAACTCCATTGAATGTGAGGAGATGACTGAAGACGTGGAAGGCTTTGAAGTAATATGGGTTAAAATATATCACCAAAATAGTCCTATAATAAAATTGGGCTTGGCATACAGACCTCCCTCTACTGTGCTAGAAAGTGATAATAAACTTAAGGAACATATTAGAAATCTTAACCCAACTGATAATATAATCATTATGAGGGACTTTAATTTGCCCTGCATAAATTGGTCTACACAAAATGGGATCAGTAAAATTGAACAAACATATTTGGATACGGTTTCACAAACAGGGCTCGAATAAGTGGTATTAAGTGCAACCAGGAATGACAAGATATTAGACATTATATTAACTAATATGAGTAATAGTATCACTGATGTTTATAGTACAATGCCCTTGGGCAACAGCGACCATCTTTGTGTAAATTTTAGGGTGTCAAGACACAACTAGGGACGGGAGTTACAGAAAAACTTAATTTCAGAAAGGCCAATTTCACTTCCCTAAGAAAACAATTAGCTAAATGGAACTGGGAAGAAGATTTTACTAACAAAACTGTTGAGAGGAAATGGAATTGTTAACCTCAAAGATTAAAGGAGAGATTAAGGATTATATACCTACTTTAAGAAAATATACTACAAAAAGAATATTACCAAGTTGGATGAAGCCCTCTATAAAAAAACTCATAAATAATAAGAGTAGAATGTTTAAAAACATTAAAAAAGGCAAACAGCATTTATTACCAGCATACCGAATACTGACTGAAAAAATTAAACTTGAAATAAAACAAGCAAAATCTAATCAGGAAATATTTATGGCAACAAAAGTTAAAGGTAATAAAAAACTTTTCTTCTCTCATATTAATAACATAAGGGGAAGAACAAACGTAGTCAGACCATTTGCTAGAAACACAGGAGAACCTACTAATAACAAGGAAACAGCTGATATTCAGAACAAATATTTTTCCTCAGTATTTAATAAACCCAATCTAAACAAGATGGAGGACGTGCATATATCCACACCAGGAATAATAAAGATCTATCCACTTGAAGTCCTTAAAAGGCTAAAATCACTAGATATAAGCAAATCCCCAGGTCCTGATGATCTACACCCCAGAGTCTTGAAAAAATATGCAGATTATATTTATAGACCACTAACAAATATATTCCAACATTCCTTAGATTCCGATGATATTCCTTTCAGTTGGAAAGCAGCTGTAGTTGTACCACTTCATAAACAAGGATCTACTTCAAAATCAGAGAATTTTAGACCAGTAGGTCTGACGTCTTTACTGGGAAAAATATTAGCATACTAACATACTAATTGCCAGCAGATTAGGCTTTACGGTCTATCGAGTCTGCTCGAACCTCAGATCCCTAGTTGGGTGCTGAGATCCACCCCCCTTGTGTTCCAGAAACTCCTATCATCCATCCCCACCCGCCTGAGCCAGGCCATCATCTGATACATCTGCTTTCTGTGTCTGTCCCACCCTCTCTTGAAGCCCTCCACTGTGGATCTCTGAACCAGCTCTCCAGGCAGCGCATTCCAAGGGTCCACCACCCAATGTGATGGAGCCCACAAGGGAAGGGCATGTCCTGGACGTAGTTCTGGCAGATGAGGATCTGGTAAGGGAACTGGTTGTAGAGGATCCCCTAACTGGAAGCGACCACAATACTGTCTGGTTTCAAATAAGCATGGGGGAAGGGGGAGAGATCTAGGACACTGGCAGTGGACTTCAGGGGGGCAAAACAAACGTAGTCATACCGGAAGAACCCCTTTTCCCCTCCATGTATCCCCTGTGCCAGCTGCTGCTCTTACTGAACTTTGTCCCCCTCACCATCTGGGTGACTTTTCTAGATGCAATATGGTACATTTCCTTTTCCCTATCCCCTCTTGTTGTTTTATATTTTTTGTAGGCCACCTTCTTTTCTCTGACCGCTACCTGAACCTCACTGGACCACCAACTTGGTTTATGTGACCTTGCTCCCTTACGTTTCACCTTAGGACTGCCTCATGAAGTCCCCATTTTATGACCTCCAATCTCAGTGAAAAACCTCCTCCTCTTTTCCCCCCTCACCCTTCCACCTTCCAACCTCAAACCATGCCCTCTGGTGATACCTCCCTGCTTTAGTCTAAAGATCCTCTCCGTGTTTACCCTATTTATTCCCTTGAGGTACTTGAAGACCTCAATCATGTCCCCACTGTCTCCCTCTCCTCCAATGAAAACAGGCAGAGCTCCTCAAGTCTGTCCTCATACGTCAAATCCCCTAGTCCTCGTATCATCTTAGTTGCCCTCCTCTGTACCCTCTCCAGGAGCTGTATGTCCCTCTTCAAGTGTGGTCTCCAGTACTGTACACAGTACTCAAGGTGTGGTCTAACCAGTCCATTGCACAGCGGCAGATTCACTTCCCTGCTCCTAGAGGTGATCCCCCTTACGATGCATCCCAGCATTCTGTTTGCCTTGCTAGCCGCTCTCCTGCACTGCTCAGAGTTATTCATACTTGCATCCACCATGACCTCTAGGTCTTTTTCCCCTGTTGAGGCCTCCAGCATGTTTAGGGTTTCCACGCCCAAGATGTAACACCTTGCACTTGGTGATATTGAAATTTAATTTCCATGTGTGAGCCCAGCTTTCCAGGGTGTCCAGATCCCCTTGCAGGGCCAACCTCCCCTCTTCCCCTCAACTACTGCCCCCATCTTGGAGTCATCAACGAAAAGACTCATTTCACACCCTATACCCTCCCTGATGTCCGATATGTATTCATTAAACAGGATCGGACCCAGGACCTGAGTCCTCATGGATCTCCACTACCAACCTCCTAGGTTCTAGAGCTCCCCACCACCACTACCTCTGAGTGCATCCAGCTAGCCAGTTTTCAATCCATCTGACCATCAAAGGGCCTACTCCCAATCCCGCAGTTTCTCCACCAGACCATTGTGGGGACAGAGTCAAACGCCTGCTGAAGTCCAAGAATAATACATCCACAGGCTTTCCCTGTCCAGTTCTGATGTTACCCATTCTAGAACTCCACAAGATTGGTTTGACATGATCTACCTGGCACAAACCCATGTTGCCGACTATCCAGACCTCCACATCCTCCAAGTACACCCCAATTGTTCCTTTAGTATAATCTCCATTAATTTTCCCACCACTGAGGTCAAACTGATGGGTCTATAGTTACCTGGTACTTCCCTCGACCCCCCCTTTATGGATTGGCACCACATGTGCCTCTCGCCAATTCCTAGGCACCCTCCCTGTCTCAAGCGACCTGTTGAAGAGCTCCACCAGGGGTGCAGCCAGTATGTCCGCCAGTTTCCATAGTACTCTTGGATGAATGCCATCCGGCCCAGGAGATTTATCTTTCTTTAGGGCCTTGAGGGCTATCCACACCCTTTCGGTGGAGATAGCATAATCCGTCCTCTCCACCTTACCGGCCTTTTTGTCCTTATCCTGATGTGACACCCCTGGGGTACCTCTCCCTCCCTCTTGCTCAATTTCTGTTGTTCCCTTGCTCCCAGTCACTACCGCTTCTATCCCCATCGTGCCTTGCTTTGTAGATATCCCATTCCCCTCCCTAGTGAACACAGAGGCGAAGTACTCATTTAATACCTCTGCCTGGTCCCTCGCCTCTTCCACCCACCCTCCTTCTGATCTCAATCTGCCAAGATGGCCCTTAGTTTTTCTCCGCTCCCCAATGTACCGGAAGAACCCCTTTTCCCCTCCATGTATCCCCTGTGCCAGCTGCTGCTCTTACTGGACTTTGTCCCCCTCACCATCTGGGTGACTTTTCTGATGCAAGATGGTACATTTCCTTTTCCCTATCCCCTCTTGTTGTTTTACATTTTTTGTAGGCCGCCTTCTTTTCTCTGACCACTACCTGAACCTCACTGGACCACCAACATGGTTTATGTGACCTTGCTCCCTTACGTTTCAACTTAGGACTACCTCATGAAGTCCCCGTTTTATGACCTCCCATCTCTTTTCCACATTTGTCATTGAGGTAATCCCCTTCAAGTGTTCCTTGAGAATATTTCCCATGCCCACAAAGTCTGCCCCCCTGAAGTCCACTGCCAGTGTCCTAGATCTCTCCCCCCTCCCCCCATGCTTATTTGAAACCAAACAGTATTGTGGTCGCTCCCAGTTAGGCGATCCTCTACAACCAGGTCCCTTACCAGATCCCCATCTGCCAGAACCACATCCAGGACATGCCCCTCCCTTGTGGGCTCCATCACATGCTGTGTTAAGAACACATCCTGGAAGCTGTCCAGCAGCCTCTGCTCCTTGGCCACCTTAGAGGACATGGTTCCCCAGTTTGTACCTGGCATATTAAGGTCCCCCATCAACACCACTCCTTTCCTTTTGGTCTACACTGGGCAATGATGTTGTCCATCAAACCATCCTCCAGAACATCACCCATCCTGGGGGGCCTATATACTACACCCAGCTTGACCTTACCTCCTGCTGGGGTTCATAAGGTGACCCATAAGGCCTCCATGTTTCCCTCTGCCTCTTCTACCCTAGCAATTTCTATGTCATCTCTAATGAACATAGCCACTCCACCCCTCTGCCCTCCTTTCTATCCTTCCAAAGCATAGTGTACCCCGCATGTTTAGGTCCCAGTCATGGTTTTTGTTGGCCCACGTTTCCGTGACCACCACCACATCCAGCCCTCCCTCGAACAGCATGGCCTGGAACTCTGGCAACTTGTTTCCCAAGCTCCTGGCATTTACTAGCACCAACCCCCACCCCTTATCCCTGATCCCCTTTGTCAAACCCCACCCAGGTTCCTGATACTTCCATCCTCACTCTGCTCCTCCTGAAACCTCCTCCCCCAGTCTGTTTCCCCCTTCCCCCCTTTGGGTTTGAAGGCTACTCCCCTCATCTGGAGGAGAGGGCTTCTGGTCAGCCCCTCCCTTATCCCCCCTCACAAGTTTAAACCCCACCTTTCTTGAATGTAGTCAGCCACCCCCTGTTTAAGGACTTCCTTCCCTAATGGGGCAAGATGAAGCCTGTCCTTGGCATACAGTACCTGATCCTCCCAAACTCCTTTCCAGTTCCCTGACACCCCCAACCCACTCTCTTCACCCCACTTCCTGAGACAGTCATTAACCTCTGTGATCTTAATTTTTTTCTCCATTGAGGCCTTTGGTACTGGCAATATCTCTGAAAAGGAAATGTTGCATCCATTATCCCGACAGATTCTGGCAAGTTCTTTGAACCTTGCTTGGATTTCCAAAATGCTATTTCCCTCTAGATCGTTAGTGCCCAAATGCACCAGGAAATCTGATTTCCCTCCACAATCCCTAACCAGTTCGTACACCATGAACTTTGCTCTGTGCACTGTCAGCCAAGAGATACTCACTACCTTCACCTGGCTATGGCATCCACCGCACTGTCCCTCCCACTGGATACCCCTAATCATCGAGTCTCCCAATAACAGAACCTTAACATCGCCATCATCTTTATGGTTACCTCCACTATGCGCTCTCAACCCCCCATCCCCCCCTTTATTCATGATCTCAATTCCATGGGAGTCTTCCTGCCTTATTAGAAACCCCCTTGTCACCCTCCCCTTTCTGCCTCCCTTGTTATTTTGCCCACTTAACTCAGACCCCCCCCCGAATAGGTGTCCCCTTTAACCCTCTCTTATCCGAACCATTTATCCTGGCCCTGATGGTTTCCCCTTCCCCCACACCACCATCCTCCCACCTTGTAATAGTACTCCTACCTGCAGAGGCCCTCTGTGGGTCCCCTTTACCTAGGGCCCCATCCTTGGTACAGACCCCCCTACTGAAGGAGGGCCCTTCCCCCGCCTCCTTGTCTCCCAGTTTCTCTCCAGTCGTGCTCTCCTCCCTCATGTCTGCAATATGTTGCATCTCCCCCATCTGCTTAACATTTATGTTCCCCCTTCTCCCACTGAGACTATTTCTATCCTTTCCATTGCCGGTCTGTGATGCCCTATGGGTATCTGACTCCCTCCCCCCCCCGGCCTCTGTATCAGTTTCCTCTTTTCCACCAACCCTTTCCTCCCCCCCCAGGTTGCTTAGTAGCTCACATTTATTGTAACACTCTATGCCAGCCTCCATCAAGTAACCTGAGTTTCCCCTGACTGCCCCTCTAAACTGCCCCTCTTCCTCCCCTCTTGCCCTGTTCTCCTTAGGAGCTGCCTTCCCACAGTCTGCTCTTTTAGGCTTCCCCATAACAGCCCCTCCCTTCTCACTGTCTGCTCTTCTAGACTTCCCCACAACAGCCCCTCCTGACTCTTCCCCCTCCACTCTCTTTATATTCGGAATGTTTACCCCGTACGTTTTCCCCTTAGCGTCAACATCCCTATCTAAGGGTCCTCTGTCCTAATATCCCCCTCCTGCTTGCTGTAACATAACATTCTGTAATTTCCAGCTTGCTCAGCCTCCCTCAGCCCCACCCTTCTACCACCCATATCCACACCCTTATCCTTGGACACCCCCAACTCCCCAGCTTACTCCTAAACCAATATACTTCACTCCTGATACAAGATAGCTGTCTACAGAGTGGGCAGCCTCCCTCTCTCCAGGCTCAATTGAGAATTATTGCCATCCCACAGCCTGTGCAGCCTACAACCCTTCCGAAGATGCCTGCCATGGTGGAATGTGGCCACCCTGTTTGTCCCTCTCTGTTCATAACGGCACACACCCCTTTCCTCAGTCCCTTCCCCTTGGAATACAGTCTCTCTCTCTCTCTATACTGACTGCGGTTATTTACGAACCCAATTTCAACCCCACCAATAAAGTTCCCAAGTATCACCAAAGCATGCAGTCCAGTGTGTGTTCAGTACCACTAACAGTGTGTGTATGCAGACATCAGGTACCGTATGATGTCACAGGCCCACCAGTTCCTGTTGCTTCAAATTTCAGTCACAAACAGAAATGCTCTGTGCAACAGCCCTTCAATCCCAACCCCAGTGGCTTTTCAGTAATTAAGAAAGCCTACAAAACAGGGTGGGTGGGAGGCTCACCACCACCAGGCAAACATCACATTTAAATTTCACTCAATTATCACTGCCAAACAAGTATTCCACACCCAGCACACAAGCCCCAATAGTTACAATATCACAGCCCAAGTAACAGTTCTAACTTGAAGTAGTAATTTTTAACATACATAACTAATTTCAAGTACAAAACTATTCAAATATGTCAGTTAAAACAGAAGCTAAAACCAAACCTCTTTCCTGAACAACCTCCTACTATTGGAAGGGACATACAAAATTACTTATCAGCTATAGGGGCTATAGACCTGTATCAGCATGGGTTCACCAAAAATAGAACGTGTTTGACTAATTTACTAGGTTTTTACGAAAAAGTAAATAAAGAGGTCGATAACAAAAATGCGGTTGATGTAGTATTCTTAGACTTTGCAAAGGCATTCGACAAACTACCTCACTCTGAATTAGCTAATACTTTAAGGAATCTTAAAATATGTACAAATATTACAAACTGGATTTTAAATTGGCTGACGGGAAGACAGCAGAGGGTGGTGGTGAATGGAGTATTCTCTGACTGGGTTTGAGTTACAAGCGGTGTTCCTCAGGGGTCGGTGCTGGGGCTGGTTTTGTTTAACATATACATTTCTTCATTAAAATTACAACTACCGAATGTGTGGCTGTCCAAATTTGCAGACGACTGTAGATTCGGATCAGTGGTTAATACCCCGGAAAGCAACAAAAATCTGCAGGAAGCACTGAACCATATTTGTTCTTGGACTGCTCATAATAAATTGGAACTTAACATTAATAAATGCAAAGTTATGCACTTGGGACCCAAAAATAAACAATGTGATTACACCCTTAACAACAAACTATTAACCGTAACCACAAGTGAAAGGGATTTGGGAGTGACTATAAGTTATGATCTCAAATTTAACATACATTGTAGAAATCAGGTGAGAAAGGCTAACCAGATGCTGAATTGTATTACTAAACATATTTCTAGTAGCTCTAAAGAAGTATTACTCCCACTGTATGTAGCCCTGGTTAGGCCGCAGTTAGAATATTGTGTGCAAATATGGTCACCTTTTAGAAAGGAAGAAATAAATATGGTTGACGTAGTACAACACAGATTTACAAGACTTGTCACAGGTTTGAAACAGATACCTTATGCTCAAAGATTGAAAATACTAAATTTATATTCATTAAAATATAGAAGGACAAGAGGGGACCTGTGTATGTTGTACAAGGCAATATGACATGAAACCTACACAACAGAACTTGGTATAAAGTTTAATCAAGATAGAGTTAGTGGTAGGAGACACTTTTTACAGTTACGCTCCGATAAATGGAATACATTAGCTAGGAAATATTGGTATAGTCAAAGAGTTATTGATCTATGGAATAACCTCCCAGTGGGGCTAATAACCAGTAAAACTACAGATGTCTTTAAAACTAGACTGGATAACGTAATGAAGGATGATATCAAGTTTGGGTAACAAATAGAAATCAACCTAGCAAGCATAAAGGACGCAAGTCTATAAAGCTTGATTTCACCTATGATGCCTCTTGGTGGAACCTGCTCCATGGGCAAAATCAGAGTTGGGAGGTGGGCAGAGGCAAGACAACAGCATCATGAGGCTCCAAGTGGGCAGGATCGAAGAGGTAGCTTCACCTGCCCAGAACCTACTCATTTTCTCTTTTCCACGGCACGTTCTAGTAATCTGAGTGACAGGCAGACAAACTGTCCCCTCCCTTTCCCATGCATAGGTGTTCCAGCTGCACTACTCCTTGTGGCCACTAGGGAGTAGCCACAATGGAAGATTCAGCCCTCCCTCCTCGAAGAAGAGCAGCATTAGCATTGATCCTCTTCCTCCTCTGTCTGACCCGTCATGGTAAACAGTCTCTGACCATGAACTTGGGTCAACTTGTCAGCATAACAAGTAGTGCCTGTCTGTTATGTTAGCCATTTCAGCTATTTTTTTGTACTTCTTACAGTCATCTTAAATTCTAACTACTTTCAAATTATTGTTGTATCTTATTGTGATTTTTGAAAGCCCCTAACATGGATATAATACCTAATTTTTTACTGTCAGGCGCTGCTCTGGTATGTCTCACCCAGGCTCCATCTTACTGGAGCTATTTTCAAAGGATGGACATATTGGAGCACCATTTCAACTGATTTAATAGTAGTTGAAATCCAACTTAGAATATAGGTTAAGAAAACTCAATGTAAATGTAGGACCAGGTTAATCTTGGTCTGGAATTATGTCCTGATGTAGCTATATGTGAACTTTTGGACATAACTAAGGTACAAAACTGGACTTCTCTATATCCTACCTTTGAAAATTGGACATGGATGCAAACTGTTCTTATGTCCAAACTTCTACACAAAAGAAAACTGCATTTAGACACACTGTAGGATTTGATCCCCCCCCCCCCACCTTTATGTCTTTATGTATGCTTGATGTAATGGGGGTGTCCCTGCTTTTTTCTCCAGCAGCCAACAACCTTTTTCTACCATCAGCGTCTGTGTATGTACATATCTCCTGCTCTGGACCCTCATCAAAATGAAATGTCACCTCTCAAGAGACTATCCTGGATAGAAATATTTCAAATATATAAACACTTCGGGGCCAGTTACCCAGATGAATTTTGTTTTAGAGACAGACCTTATGCTTTACTACTGAACTATTCCTGGTAGAATTGTTTTTATTGTTTTTTATTTCCATTTCCTGAACAATATTTTCTCAAGTATTTGAGATTATGATAAACATATCAATCCAAATATTGAGCATAGTAATAATATCTTGGAAGTACTGCAAGCTATTGAACTTTCAGTCCTGTAATTAAGAAGCTCCTGTTGACTATAAGTTTATAATTGAAAGGTTTCACCTGAGGTTCAATGGGGGTTGCCAGATTCCCCCTCGCACTACACACACATACACACACAGAATGTGATGGCAAAGAAAGGCACCACGGCCCATCTAGTTTGCCCAACACCCTACCTCCCCCCTTCTGTTATGCTTCCACCCTTTTTTCCCAAACCCTCTTGAACCCCTCCACCATTTCAGCTGCCACTACCTCCTCCTGCAGCTTGTTCCAGGCCTCCACCACCCTCTCCATGAAAAAATGCCCCCTGACATTACCTCTTTATTGCCCACCTTCCAGTTTGAGGCTATGTCCCCTCATGTTCACTCCCTTCTTCAAGTTGAACAAGCAGTTACCCTCTACCTTATTTATTCCCTTCAGATACTTAAAGGTCTCAATCATGTCCCCCTCTCCCTCCTAGTCTCCAGAGGGTACAAATTCAGCCCTCTCAACTCTTCTCTCATAGGGTACATCCTACATCCCTCGTACCATTTTGGCTGCTCTTCTCTGCACCCTCTCCATCAGCTCAACATCTCTTTGTAAGTGAGGCCTCCAGAACAGCACCCAATACTCCAGATGCGGCCTAGCCATGGTTCTGTATAATGGCATTAGCACCTCCCTCTTCCTGCTATTAAAACTCCTCACAATGCAGGCCAAAATTCTATTTGCCTTTCCCACCGCCCTGCTACACTGGCTGCCCACCTTGAGGTCACGCAATACCATAATCCCCAGGTCCCTTTCTGTTTCCTTCTCCTTAATCACCAACCCCCCAAGGAAGTAAGTTTCCCTCCTATTCTTCCTCCCCAGGTGCATCAGCGAGCACTTTTGTGTATTAAACTTCAATTTCCAGGTGTCAGACCACTTCTCCAGCCTCTCCAGGTCCCGTCTCATGGCTTGCACCCCACTAGGTGAATCCACCCTATTGCAGACCTTTGTATCATCTGCGAACAGGCACACCTGTCCCTCCAGACCCTCCAATAGGTCACTAACATAGATGTTAAAGAGTATTGGTCCTAGCACTGACCCCTGTGGTACCCCATTGGTCACCGCCCATTCCCTGGAATATGTCCCATTTACCACCACCGTCTGACTCCTTCCCCTCAACCAGTTTTCCACCCACCTGGTGATCCTGTTGTCCATCCCTAGTCTGTCCAGCTTACGTACCATTCCACCATGCAGAACGGTGTCGAAGGCCTTATTGAAATCCAGATAGGCCACGTCCACTGCTCCTCCCTGGTCCACTATCTGTGTCACCCCATCGAAAAACTCTTATCAGGTTAGTCTGACAGGACCTTCCCTTGGTGAAGCCATGCTGCCTGTAATCCTGCATGCCATTCATCTCCAAGTATTCTATCAACCTGATCTTAAGTAGTGTTTCCATTACCTTCCCCACCACCAAGGTAAGACTAATAGGACGGTAGATTTTGACCTCATCCTTCCACCCCCCCATGTAGTGCGACCACCTCTGCCCTCTTCCAGTCCGCTGGCACCACCCCTGTGACCAAGGACAAGTTAAACAACCTCGCTAGATGCGGCACCAGTTCATCCTTCACCTGTTTGAGAACCCTTGGGTGTATTCCATCAGGCCCCATTGCCTTGTCTACCCTAAGTCTACCCAGCTCTTCCCTTACTCCTTCAGCAGTGAATTCTGCCACAGCCACCTGCCTGTGGCTGTCACCCTCCCCACCCCATCCTGGTCCCCTACCCTCCCTTTCCTCCATGAAGATTGAGGCAAAATAGCTGTTTGATGCCTTTGCTTTTTTGAAGCCCCCTTCCAGTATTGTTCCACTTTCCCCCCTTATCCTTCCAATCCCATGCTGTGACCTACTCCTTTCTCCAACTTACCTAAAGAAGGTTTTGTCCTCCCTCTTTTCCTGATTCGCTATCCTCTCCTCAGTGGCCTCCTTAGCCCTCCGTATCTTTTGCCCAGCCTCTTTTCTTTTTTCCCTGTAGGTTTCCCTGTCCTCATTCTTTTGTGTCCTCCTGTACCTCTTGAATTCTCTAGTCTTCTCCTTGACCCCTAATGCCACCTCTCTAGTGAACTATAGAGGTCTTTTCTGTCTTCTACTCTTTCTTACCCTTCTTATACATGAGTCCATGGCTTTAAATACCCCTCTCTTGATGGCTGCCCATAATTCCTCCACCCCCTGCACATCCCCTATCCTCAACATTTCTTCCCAAACTACCTTCTTCATTCCATGAAAGTCAGCCTTTCTGAAGTCCATTACCTTGGTTCTTGTCCTAACCCTCTCCCTGTCTGGTCTCACCCTGAACCTGACAGCCCTGTGGTCACTGGTGCCAAGCTCTTCCCCCACCTCCACCTCCTCCACACTGTCCCCATTTGTGAGGACCACATCCAACAGGTTTACACCCCTAGTGGGCTCACTGATCTTTTGTTCCAGAAATATGCCCTGAAGAGCCTCTAAGATGGCCCTTTTCCTTGCGGAGATTGCTGTCTGGACATCCCAGTTGATGTCCGGAAGGTTTAAGTCCCCAACTAGCACAATTTCCCCTTTCCATGCCATCCTCGCTACTGATTCTACAAAGTGTCTAACCCCTTCCTCCCAATGCATAGGAGGCCTATAGAGTACCCCAACACACAGGTTTTCCCCCATCTCCTGTCTAGGGTGACCCACATTATCTCTGTTTCCCCTCCTCATCCTGCCCTTCCATGGCCCCAATCCCTTCTCTGATATATAATGCCACCCTTCCCCCTCTTCCCCTCCCGATCTTTCCTAAACAACAGATACCCTGGGATCACCATCTCCCCGGCATAGTACTCATTTTACCAAGTCTCACTCACTGCTACAATGTCTAGGTTCTCCTCCATCATGGCGGCCTCCAGTTCTCTCATTTTGTTTCCCAGGCTCCTGGCATTTGCAACCAAAGCCCTCCAACATGTAGCCCCATACCATCCTTCTCTGCTGCTAAGAGTTCCCTTGATGAGTGTTGTGACTTGGGGGGGGGGAGGCTGACAGCCTCTCTGCTCTGGCTCACGTAAGGCTGGCCCTGTCCTTAGCCACCCCCCCCCCCATTTAGTTTAAATTGAACTTCCTTGCCATGAAGTCCCCCAGTTTACTCTTTAGTGCTGCTGCTCCTGAAGAGCTCAGGTGCAGCCTGTCTTGGGCATACAGCCCCTCCTCCTCCCATGTAGAGCCCCAGTCACCTATCCAGTTGAACCCCATCCGACTGCACCAACCTTGTAGCCAATTGTTGAATGCCCCATCTTCTCCTTTCTGGGTGTGCTCGCTCTTGGTACTGGCAACACCTCAGAGAAGAAAATGGAAGGAAAAACAGTGCTGCTCCTACAGAACCTAGCAAGTTCCTCGAACCTTGCCTGTACCTCCATCAGACTGTTCCCTTCCTAGTCATTTGTGCCCACGTGAAACACCAGATGTGTTCTTTCATCCTGCTGCTTACCCCAGGAAGGAATATGATGCCTCACCTCCAGCACTGTCATCCCTGACATGCACTGTACCCATACTGCATTGTTTTTTGCTCCCTTTCTTCCCCATTTTAGCCCCTTAATTATTGAGTCCCCCAAGACTGCCACTCTACTGCCCTCTGCTTCCTGGGTGTCCTTTTGGCCTCTAGCTTTGTGTCGAAGGGTTTGGCTCCCTTTGGACTATTCCTCATGTTCCATCCTGACTTGGTTTCTGCCCCTGCTCATATTTTGTTCCCCATCACCTAGCCTATCCTGATTTTTACCCACACCCAGCATCTGTACCTCTTCACCCTCTGCCTTTAGCCTTTCATCAGACTCCCCCTTCCTGTACCTCTTCATTCCTTGTACTTCTGCCTGGCTTTCTTCATCCCTGCAGACCCCTCCTGCATCACTGCTTGAGCATGATCCAGTTTCACCTGACCCCCCTCTAACTGCTCTTGGTCTTCCCTCATCTGCATCACTGTGCGAGACTGTGCCAACTGTGCTTGATCCCCCTCCAACTGTTCCTGTCCTGCCCATCTTTGCAGAAGGTTTTGAGCACCGTATCCCACTTGGGGAAGTCTTCCTCCTTACCACCTGCCCTGTCTGCATATTGTGCCCCTCCTGCACCCTGCCTGGTGCATGCCCCAGCCTCCTACTGCAGCTCCTACCCTGCAGGGTTTCCTACAGTTCATTTTCAGCCTCCCAGGAGCTCAACTCCAGCTCTTCCAGTGCTTCCTTCCTGCCCCCTTTTCTTTTGCCACAGTTCTCCTAGTGCCACTTTTTGGTGTGTCCCTAAGGTGCCCATCCCCTCCTCCACCCCTTCTTCTGCATGCGATGTGCCTGCCCCTTCCTCCCCCCCTTCCACTGCACCTGAGATCTTTCCTCCACGTCCCCCAGCTGCTCTGCACCCCACCTTCTCTGATGGCCCCTGCCGGACCCCTTCCTCTCCAATGTCCTCGACTAGAATACCTAGGAGGGCAAAACTATTTGTTACTTCCACCCTCTGGCCCATTTCACATATGCCTGCATTGCCCTTGATACTGGGCATCTGTCTGCCTTTTTCTGAGCCTACTGTCTTCTACTCCTCCTGATTCCTGACTGACCCCTTTTCTCTAGCTACAGGCATCATTTTTGTGCCTCTAGACTTCCTGCTGTCAGTTCCCACTGACCCCTTTCCTCCTGTCTCTGGTGTCCCTGTCCCAAATCTGGACTTGCTGTTGTCTGTTACCACCTCTGGTCCATCCCCTCTGGATCCCCTTCCATCCTCTCCCTCCCAAGCCCTTGACTTCCGGAACAGTGTATCTGATCCTCCAGTGAATCCACTCAGCCCTTCCCACTCCTTCCTTGGTTTATACCGTCCCTGTCTCTCTACCCCCTTTCCCCAGCTTCCCCCCATTTAATCCCCGATTTAGCCCCGCCAATTCCTTTCTCAGCTGAGTGAGCTGCTTACACATCATACAACCCCCCATCCTCCAAGCCCAATTTAGAATCATAGCCATTCCACAACCTCTGCACCCCACCACCCTGCTAAAGATCCCCCTCCCTTGGTCGCCCTTCCCTCTCTACTGCCCTACCATTTCTTCTGTGATACTTAGATACAGTCCTAAAATCACACTTATGTATTTTTTGGGCCCTCGACCCTCACCCCTCCTCAGCCTCAACCCACAGTCAAGACTTTTTAGAAATAATAAAGCATGTGCAAACCATAGGCATCTAGAATTAATAACCATAGCCACCACGTTCAAGTCCAAGTCACCAAGTTCAAGTCCAAATCCCCAGCATCTCCAGCGTCAGTAGTCCAAGATCAAGTTCCCAGCACCTCCAGTGTCAGTAGTCTAGACCCAGTTAATTTCACCTCAATTTCAGCTCTTTTGTGAAGGATTTCTTAGTGTCTGTGTCAGTTTCCCATATCCACCGAGGTTGAAGTCCAAGTCTCCTGTGGAGAAATGCAGGACCCAGTTCCTTTGCCGCAAACCAGCTCCTTGCAGTGATTTCCTTAGCTCAGGACGCTCCTTGCTCCCACTTTTAGTCCTTCTATCAGTCTGGCTGGCTATTTTTAAAGCCAACTGCCTTGGTGCCTCTCTCCCTGATTGGCCTGATCCTACACCACTGTCTGTGGTTGGCCGTCCGTCCCTGCTTCAGTCGGCGGACTGCCACCTGTGCCCCTCGCTAGTTCAGCTCCAAACAGCTCAGCTCTCCTTCCTCTGATCACCAACCTCGATCCCGCTGCCGACTGCAGCCACAGCTCCACGCAGCTCTCCACTCTCCTTTCTCTGGTCACCAACAGCGACCCACTCCCCTGCTGCTGGCACAGCTAACAAACACAGGAATGCACAGTCCAATTTCTTTCTGTGCCATCTGGTCTATTAGTACAATTTATGACAGAGGTCACCCAGGGTCACAGCTAGGCAGGGATTGACAAGAGGCATTGGCTAAGCAAGACCTTGCAGGCATGCACTCCCCAGCCCCATTACATAAACCACAGACTCACACACCTCCCTTGCTTAGTGTTTTTCGCTTGTGGTCCTACCTGCATGCTGCTTGGCTCCTAGGTTTGCTGTTATTGTCTGCTTCTTCTCTTCCTGATTTATTTCCTGTGTCCCCAATGCTTCATTTTCTCCATTGTTGTTGTTTCTTTCTTTTTGTCTGTTTCTTTCTTTCTTTGTTCATTTTCTGCCCCCCACTCCCCAGCTGCACTGTTTCTGTCCATGTTTTTTTCCTCCCTATGGCCCCTATGCTCTAATGGGTGAGAAGTATGCACCAGCGGTGTGTATCCAGCCCATGTAGGTTTGCACCTGCAGACAGGTGCGCACATGCCGGTATTCACTACTGGCGACCACCTGTCTGTGGCCTCACCCCTTCCGGGACGCAGGACTCTGCAGGGCGGCCAGGGGGCAGAGTCGCAGACCCAGCCAGACATCCAGTTGGATGCTCGGACTGGGTCACTCAGTGGATCCCCTATGCGGTCGGGCATGAGTTGGCAGTGCCCCATGGATGTCTGATGGTTGGAGGCTGTGGAGGTGAGAGGAGGGCAAAGCCACCAGCCCTCCTGTGATGCAGCACTGGAGCTGTGCAGAGCTACGGGGTATGGGAGTTTGTTGGCAGTGCCAGGGGGGCACTGTACCCCTCCATATGCCCAGAGGGGCTTGTGGTGGGGGTGGGTCGGCAGTTCTCACTGGGGAGGCAGCATCCTTGGGCCGGTGCCCCTGTGAGGGGTGTGTGTTAGTTGGGGGGGTGCCTGGTAGGGGCCGCGCACTGATGTGTGCTGGGGCGGGTGGCACCGGGTGGCCACAGGGTGGTACGGCCACAGTGGTCCCGGTGGGTGAGTAGGCTATCCGCCCTGTCCGAGTGGGGACCCGATGTGTGCATGGGGCACATAGGGGCTTACGGCAAGGTTCTCCCTGGTGTAACAGGTACCCTCCTCTGCACCCCTGCAGTCAGCACTATGTGCCTTGGTGCATGACGCATAGTGCTGGCATGCCCCCCAGCCCACCCCCGGCGCATTGTGGTCCTTGGGCCCAGGGGATTGGGTGCATTAGGGCAGCATGTCCCCCCCTTAGTGCATCCTGTGCGAGGGGCACAGTGGGTGTGGAGTGGCTATGCGCCACAGATACACAGCACGTAGCCACTCTGCACCATCGTGTATAGGCCCCATTGTTTGCTTGTTGCCTCCCCTCCCTCGCAGCTCCACTTTTCTGTTCTGC
Source organism: Neoceratodus forsteri (assembly GCA_016271365.2). Lineage (NCBI taxonomy): Eukaryota > Metazoa > Chordata > Ceratodontiformes > Ceratodontidae > Neoceratodus > Neoceratodus forsteri. The sequence continues at coordinate 443,597,523 of CM057453.1, forward strand.
CTCTTACTCAGCTCCACTGCTCCCCTTGTCTTTTTACCATCCCTTCCTCACCTTTAATGGCTCCTGCTGTTATTTACCCTCCCTGTTGGTGTTTTATCTTCTTCCTCTCTGTCCCCTCACTCTCTCTCCTCCATAGCCTCGTGCCACTCCTGTGTGTCCTTGTTTGTCTTCCTTCTGCTCCATCTGCTCTGCCCTCCCATTCCACACATGTCTTGTTTCCTTCACTGTAGGCTGCTGCCTTCTGTCTCCTGCATGTGGCTGCTGTTTCTCTTATCTGCTTCTGTCATTCAGCTTTCTCCTGCCAGGCCCGGCTTGTGTTTGTCTGCCTCCTTGGTTTGTTCTTTGGGTTCGACCTTCTGCCAAACACAGTTTCGCAGTCACTGTTGCCTTTTGTCTGGTCATCTGAATTTGTTCCTTGTGTGCCTTCTAGGTTTGCTGCGACTTCTATTTCCCATGGTTGTCTCTAGTCTTGCCTTTCCTTTGTTAGAGTTTTATCCCCTTTCTTCTCTTCCTGCTTCTCAATTCTCTGCTCTTTTCTTGTAGCCTGAACCTGCTGAGTTGATACACAGCATCAGCTCAGGTGTCTAAGGCATCCCCCTCTCTCCAGACCTCCTATGATAAGCTCTGATGTGTGCCAGATCTGAGCCTCTCTCCAGTAACCATATGCTTCTAGTATACATTTTCTCAAGTCTCCCTTGCTCCAGGGATAAGTGACATAATGGTAGAGCAACAGTCTCTGGAAGCACAATTATGCAGTCAGGTGCCTAGCCTAGCCTGCACTTGGAAATGGGTCCCATCCTCTGAACATCGCTTGGAATGCCAGGGGTCATCCACCCTTAGCAGTTACATCCTCAGGACAGGCTCAACATCCCAAGCTTTCTTAACTGTACCTTATTTCAGTTACCTTTCTGCTACTATGTTGAACAATGAGGAAGCATACCCTTGTTTATCAGACCACAATGACTCAAATTCTCCACAGTCAATCCATAGGAAGGTAACTGCAAAATCTCAGTTCAATGTCATGGGGTGGACCATTCCCAATCTGCTAGCCACACTTCAAGCACTGAAGATCCTCTTTTCAGCACCTGCAACAAAAAACAGGATCTCTTCAGTTTATATGTAACCACAGTGCTGGCCAATCCAGTTCCTGCAATTTCTCTGTCTGTGCCTTCAGTACCAGCTCTTGCTCCATCCCATTTTACTGGGTTTCATGACCTAATCTTACAGGCCAGTTCAGCTGCAACACAGCTGGATTCCAGGGTCACTGCTTTGGAATCCATGGCTTCCAATGACATTTCAGGTCCATGACCTTCCACTGTACCTCCTGAAACTCCCACCACCCTACTACAGACTTCTACAAGAACTCCACTTGTGCCACCTTCACCAGTTTCACCTTCTCCAGGTCTTTCAGTGAGCTCCAGTCTCTCCGTAAGCATACCCTCAACAGGAAATTTGTCTATGAAATAGCAAATTCCCAGTCCAGCCAAAGCCTGTAATACACATCTAGTACCAACCATATCAGGAAGACATTAAAGATGGCAAGGACATGGACCTTGTAGCTCTCTTTAGCTCATCACATGAAATTACTGAGAATAAAGTTATCTCTTGTGGAGATGTTTACATGGTTTTAAAAGCTGAAGATCCTCATCTGCTCAAGAAGTTGACCATAGCAGAATTAACAGCAGCCTTCAGTTTTTATCGAGAAGTAAAACGTATCCATCCAGGTGTGAGGAGTTGGACTCCCACCTCTATCTTGTAGCTGACCTGGCAATTAGATGTGGTGGCACATATTTCTATGTGGGTCTCAATTCCTCAACTTTTTCGGGCCATTCATTCAGGACCAGAGCAGCCACCTCCACTTCCAGAAAGAACATTCTGGCTTACATCATAAAGATCATGGGTCACTGGACTTCATGTTGCTTTGAAAAGTAGAACCATATACAGTTTTTTTGTTCTTCTCCATCATGTTAGCCAGCCTTGGAGTAGGTCCCAAGGTGGTAGCCTGGATAAAAAAATTGGCTAGACAACAGGACGCAACGGTTAGTAGTAAATGGAGTCCACAGTGAATAAAGGAGGGTTATTAGCGGGGTACCGCAGGATTCAGTACTGGGACCAGTCCTTGTTAATGTCTTTATAAGTGACATTGCAGAGGAACTGGAAGGAAAAGTATGTCTCTTTGCAGATGACACAAAGATCTGCAACAGGGTTGATACACAAGATGGAGTAGAAAGGATGAGAAGGGACTTGGCAAGGTTGGAGGAATGGTCAAATGTATGGCAGCTCAGATTCAATGCAAAGAAGTGCAAGGTAATGCATCTGGGAAACAAAAACCCAGGGGAAGAGTACACAATGGGGGGTGAGATACTGACAACAGTAAAAATGGAAAGGGACCTGGGGGTGATTATATCAGATGACCTAAAGGTGGGCAAGCAATGTGAGAAGGCAGTAAGGAAGGCTGGGGGGATACTGGGATGCATAGGGAGAGGCATCAGTAGTAGAAAACAGGAAGTTGTTATCCCTCTGTATGGACAGTTGATGAGACCCCACCTGGAGTACTGTGTGCAGTTCTGGAGACCCCATCTCCACAAAGACATAGACAGAGTGGAGGCTGTCCAGAGGAGGGCAACCAAAATGGTGCAGGGTCTGCAGCAGAAGACATATGAAGAAAGACTAAAGGAGCTTAATATGTATACCCTTGAGGAAAGAAGGGAGAGAGGGGACATGATAGAAACTTTCAAGTACCTCAAGGGAATCAGCAAAGTCCAAGAGGGTAGCATCTTTCAGAAAAAGAGATGTGCAAGAACAAGAGGGCACAATTTGAAGATACAGGAGGGACAGCTCAGAGGTAATGTGAGGAAGTATTTCTTCATGGAGAGGGTTGTGGATGCATGGAACAGCCTCCATGAGGAGGTCATGGCGTCAAGAACAGTTGGGGAATTCAAGAATGCATGGGACAGACATAAGGCAGTCCTAGTGGGGGGTATGAGGAAGTAAGCTGTTGGTTAACTAGGATCTGCAGCTTATCTGTTAGGTAGGAAAATGGGCAAACGAGGTGGGCCAAGCGGCCCTTATCTGCCATCAAATTCTATGTTTCTAAGTTTCTATGTTATTGGATCTGCTCTGTGAGTTGAAGGAGGCAGGTTTTGTTTAATCACTCTTTGGTCTTTTGGCTCTTTAAGCTACCAGTTTTCTTTAGCCCTGAGACACTTCTCCTGGCACCTCTACCAAAGTGAGGAAATCTAGAGGAAAGAGACAAACCAAAGTAATTAATCAAAGTAGTGCTGCGCAAGCACTTACGCAACTGGCAGCCACACATTGCATTCTTTTTTTATCCTGTTTTTTCTTCCAGATCCTGTCTGCCTGACCTTCACCCATTATTTTGTCGACATCATCACCACTTTACCTGGATAATAGTTGTGTAGGCTGGTACCATCCTCCAGACTGATGACCAGTTCTGCTCTAGTGCTGTTTACTGGGAGAAAGAGAGGGGGAGAAAATGCATCACCTCCATAACACAGTCACTCTCTGCTAACCTGGGAAGTACAAAGACCCAAGGTCACTCCCTTAGCCCAAGTCACCCGGGCTGCAGCATGACATGCTGTTACTGAGTTTCTAGACCAGCCTAAAACATTTTTGAGATTTTGTTAGGTAGGTAGTGTCACACATGGACAGCTGGTTCTGATCTTTGTTATCATATTCTTTGTAAATATGGGGATGGGTTATGGACTGTCAGTCCTGAGAGCTGCTGAATCAGCATGTGGAACTGTCACATCAAGAAAACCCCACAGGCATAAGTTCTAAGGAGAGGAGGTATTTTAAACTACAGAGATCTGAGGTTCAATTAGCATGTTAAATTTACTTTGATCCCAGGAAATGAAATTAGCCATTCAGGGCATCCCCACGGAAAACATTTGATTTTGCTCTAGGTGTCATAATGAAAAGAGCATGTATGTGTGTGTTTGGTATCAGCCCACGAAACCAGCTTATTTCATCAAAGAGACCTTTGATGTGTAGATACCAAAGCCCAGACAGAATTAAGAAGTCAAATACACTTTTGCTTTGAATACAGTGACTTATATCAAAGAGACTTTTGAAGTGTGTGTGAAGCAAAGCACAAACTGGTTCTGACCAGTCAAACGTAAGAAGAGGAAATGCATTATGCCATGTCTTATTTTTTTTAAATACCTTAGTAGGCCATCTTGGTGTTATCAAAAATATAGATTTTGTTACACCAAGGTGGAGATTGGTGACCTCAGAGAAGGCCGGCTCAGGACTGGTTTTAACTGCAGAGAGAACCTTGACAGACACACATTCATTATCTGACTGAGAGAAGAGAGACCATCAAAGCACTGAAGTAAGGATCTTAGACAAGATTAGTCTGAAGTTTTTTGTAGGAATTTGCAATTTAAACCTGTTTGTTTTAAGGCTGTATGTGTTGGAATATTTTGTTCTGTAATTTTACTGTTTTCCTATTTTCCTATTTTAAAGTAAAGATATATATTTTAAAACGGAAACTGCCTGGAGTGCCTAGACATTTCTTTTTATTTAAGTGGAGCTTTTAAAGGTTATAGTTGACACTGCGTAAGAGCTTATTTTGCTACCAAACTGGGAAATGGATAGAGTTCCCTAAAGTCTTGCATAGAGTTCTAAGGGTTCATTTTGTAGTCTTGGTCAGGTGCCTGTAGGCAAAGATATCTGGTCCCCCGAAGACAAAATTATCTGAACCTGATAATTGGGTATGCTAACAAGAGGTTATCCATTTGAATCCTTCTAAAACTTGAGACTAAGGTGACTCAAACCCACAAAACAGACAAGAGGGTTACCTTGTACTGTCCACTGTCCACAAATCATACGCTCAGAGGTTGGCACTTTGGGAGTAGAGGGCTGACCGGTGGAGCGAATTTGTGACAGGTAGGACCAGGTTTTCATCAGTATCCTCAGCTGTTTTGTACACCTGTTGTCCCATAAGGTCAGGGGGCAGTGTCTACTATATGCTAGTTCATTTTCTTTTCCTTTTCCCAGGAGTAGCTGGAACAGAGGCATTTCTGGTTGATGGAAATATGCACGACCACTCCGACACAAGGACTTCAAGTCACTTGACTCTTCTTTTAATGAGACAGATGGTACTTTATGATACACCATAAATGTATGTAAGTCATAGAGACCCAAATCAGTTCTTCTAACATAACTAATTAAGGTATTAGTAATGCCAGTCCACCATTGCAGCAATAGTGCTGTTGCTCATGATGCCGGTGACCCAAGTTCGGGAATGAGTTTGAGTCACCAGGGGCTGGCTGGAGGGGGGAGGATTGAACATCCCTGAAGATGCTCACCTTCCCAAGGGAGGGAGGGTCTTGTTGACCGCTGGCACACTGCTATGTGGTTTGCAAGGAGTGGGAGGAGCCAGACGATGCTATGCTCTGTGTTCATGTGTCCTTGCAGCCCTTGTATGTGTGGCTCCTGTGGGGTATGGGAGAAATAGTAAAAGCCCAAGTCCTGTAACAGACACCATGTAGGATCCCCACCCCCGGTGCTGCTGAATCCTTATTATTGGCTGGTGTTGCCTCCTGATGAAATTTAGTAGTTCAGGGTATATCCTCTCTACCTGTCCCCACCCAGGGGAGGAAGTTGAGGCTCAGTGGAGGATGGAACCTTGGTTCAGGTTAGGTGGCACTGGCAGACTGCCGGGGGGGGGGCTTGGGAAGGAAGTGCAGGGCAGAGAACGAAGGGGAGAAAAAATAAATTACAAAAAAAATTATGGTACTGTACTACTTCAGCTCCTTATACTGCAGAGACCCCACTTTAGCAGCCACGGTGCGACCTGTGATCTCATCCCAGACTCTTCTTCATTCCTGTTACACTGGACATCTATTATCCCTGGAAATGCCTTTCCCACCTTAGCAACCTGTGGCCTGGGAAGCACGGTTCCCCAAGTTGTACTGTTTAACCACTGAAACAAAGTTAGTCCCATTGGATAACATTAGTCCCACTGGATGGCATCCTAGTGTGACAGAGAGATAGGAGCTGTGAGACGATGAGCCGTTGTCTGGCAAACACTGCTAGCCTGGCAGGCTAAAGAAGTCTGGAATCCCAGCAACTGACTCTTGTGAAGAAAACAACAGTTTGTATTAAAACTGACAGTTTGAAGGCAAGGATTGGAGCTGGGATTTTCTTGCCCCACCAGTGACTTTCTATTCTAGGGAAATGAACTTGTTCAAAGAATGATCAACGAAGAAGACCACTGCCTGCTTCAGGGTCCCTGTACCCCCTGCACCTGCAGCCTTAGGTCTGCCATGTGAGAGAGCCGAGACCACTGAGTGAACACCACATGACCCCAGGGAAGCCTGCTCTTCAGCAGAAGCACGCCCAGCCTTCTCGCCTGTTCTATCATCAGACACCAAAGGTATATGTGAAGCTACAAAACCGTGAGTAACCAGCAGGATTTCTGCCTCACAACTGGGGAAAATTGCGATTGTGCTGGGGACTGAAGGAAAAGCCCTGGGTGGGTCTTTTACAGGCCCAGGCAGAAAAGCTATGGAGGCCACCAGACCACCCAGCTATGTGTGGATTACAAATAGGAGCTCCTTTTCTACAGTTTACATTTTCATTGTTCAGCAGCAGTTTGTGTTTTAAAGTGTGTTTTGCCTGCAACAGTTAAAACATGCCACTGAACTTCTACCCTTCTATTAGCAAATGCATTCCTTCTGAGGTAGCCACTGCAATGAAAAAAGAGAGCTCTCGACCATGTCTTTTGGGAGTATTTAAGCAGGGTGCCTCGCTTAGGGTTTAAAAGACTGCGGGAGGAGCAGATTGTGTGGGCAACTGTTGTTGTTTCTACATAGAATATATAGAGGATTGTGTATTAGCAATCATACACAACAAGGCTGTTTTTCAACCAAGAGGTTTCCATGGTAACAAAAGACCTCGAGAGTGCAGCTTGAGATGTTTCATTACCATGGAAACCTCGAGATTAAAAAAACAGCCTTGTATGTGTATGGTTGCTCATACACAATCTTTTATAATGTATGGACAACCGTAAATTTAAGACTGTGTCCTTACTGTTGCGATTTTTTGAGTGCCGTTCTCTTCTTGGGCCAGCTGTCACCACTGCGGTTGTTTCATGAAGAGCAGAGGTTTTTGGAATGTGCATGTCCAAATGCGTTCCATGTTGTTGTGCTGCAGTAGCTGTGTATCTAGTGCAGCACAACAACCAAATGACGTAGCTACTGCAGCACAACAATGTTATTCTATGTATGGATTTCTACATAGAATAACATTCTGCCATACACTATAAGAATAATACTGCTACCCCATTGTTTCAATCTGAACATGGCAAGCTGGCGCTGGTGCACTTAAATAAACAAATAATGTGTTACAAAACCCCATATTTGTAATCCAGATTGGATGGCCAAGTACAATAAACTTATAATTAAATGACGTTGCAGTACCCTTTGGCCCTGTTCAAGTACTCATGGTTACCCTTGGTGACACGGCAGCAACCACTTCTCCCTCTCCTCAGTCTTGGCTGGATGAATCTGCTCCTCTTTTTAGAGGTTGGCTCACACCTTCAATTCCTCAGCTCTGTTCAGCCATCACCTCCAGCACCTCTGCTGATCAGCTGCGCTCTCCAGCAGGGGTCTCTCTCTTTCTCTCAGGATGGTCAGGTAAATGTGTGTCTGCTGAGCTCACCCACTGCAACACCCTCTGCAGGCTGTTATCAGGCAGAGATGACTGGCATAGTGTCTCCTGGGCCTCCCTGGCATTGTTGTTGTTATGTATGCCACACAGGCCTGAGTGGATTAAAGTCTTTTGGCTTCTCACTCTGGCTGGTCATGACTGCAAGGCAGAGCTCCCTTGCAGCCTAATAGCTGGTAGCTAACAGTTCAGTTAGTTGATTGGATCGCAGTAGTCCTGAGTGAAGCAGCTCCTCCTTAAAAAACACAATTTTCCCTCACACAAATGTATGCACAGTGCTGGCTTGCATTCACAGATGATAGGTGTGCCTCCTCATACAAACAGGAGCACACTCACTAAGCTGGGCAGTTCTGTGTAAAAAATCCCAAGCAGACAGCTATCACATTATCCAAGGTCGCATGTTAGTCTCAGGGAGGGACTGTCTGTTGATTCTTCAACAGCTGACTGTGCCCGTCACTGGTGGCTCTGGAGTAGGTTCTGCTGTCCAGTTGCTTGCTTGCTATCCTCTGACCCTGGTTGGCACATTGAAAAGGGTCAGAGCTGCAAAAGATAGTTGTGGCCATCAGTCCCAAAGGCTAGGTTTATTAGGTTTACTAGGTCAATAGGACAAAAAGGGGCAAAAATGCCCATCGAGATTGTCCCCCACATTGGTGGGTCAAATCATACCATTCAATGTTTGGTATAGTATAGTCTGTCAAGCATCTTTTTGAAAAGATCAGCCTTTTTTGATGTCGACCACCTCTTGGGGCAGTCTGTTCCAAGCTTTGACAGCCCTAACTGTAAAATAGTTATTCCTTTTGTTTGTGGAAACTCTTGGGACCACCAAGCTCTTATTATGTGATCTCGTATTCTTTTTAGTATTGCAATACTCCAGACCACACTGGTCACAAAGGTCTGGAGATTGCAGCAGTTTGAATAATAATAATAAGTCACCCCTCTGACATCTGTGCTATAAGGGGAATAATCCAGTTTTTGCAACCTTTCATGATAGGTTAAGTCTTTGAACCTTGTAAATAATTTAGTAGCAGATCTTTGAACTCCCTCAATCTGTGCTATGTCCTTGGACAAATGGGGTGACCAGACAGGGGACTCATAATCCAAAAGGGGCCTAACATAACTTCTATACAGTGGAACAATAAAATGTTCAGATTTGCACATAAATGTGTGCTGAATTCTCTTGATCATTCCCTTTGCTTTTCTGCTGACTAAATTGCAGTGATTGGAAGAGGTGAGTTCGTTGTTAATCATAATTCCAAGATCAGATTTGGTAGTAACAGGTTTAAGTATGTTGTTGCCTAGTATATGGATTGTTTCTGCCAAAGTGCATAAGAACACATTTATTTGTGTTAAAGGTCATTCCGTTCTTTATAGCCCAACCTTCTATCTTGATCAGGTCACTGACCAATGATAGATGCTTATTGAATTTATCTACCTCCCCCCAGTTTAGTGTCATCTGCAAATTTAGAAATATGATTATTTAAAGGGACAGTAAACATTGCAGGGGTCACTCAAATTAAGAAAGTCCATGAAAATATATTTCAAATGAGGCACTGGACTTCCTTGTAGGTGTCAGGAGTCCTGAAATATGACCGTCTAATTAATCTGTAAATCAAAACAAGGCAGCAGCCATTTCAGAGCAGGAAGTTATGTCACTGAGGGGCAAGCTGCATGTTATTAATTACAGCTTGCCTTCAGTGATATCACTGTTGGGCTCATGATTCAATGAAATAGCTGATGCCTTGTTTTGATTTACAGATGATTTAAGTATTCTAACTCAGGACTCCTGACACCTAAAGGTAAGCCCAATGCCTCATTTGAAAGATCTCTTTATGGGCTTTCACAATATGAGTGAACTCTGCAATGTTTACTGTCCCTTTAAATCTTTATTCATATCACTAACGAAAATGCTAAATAAAGTCGGGCCCAGAAGAGAACCCTGAGGGACTCCGCTAGTAACAGTCTTCTCATTAGAAAAATATCCCTTTATTCTCACCCTCTGGACTCAGTCCAATAGTCAGTTGTTAATCCATCTCACTATGTCAGCACTGAAGCCCAAGTTGACTAACTTAGCAATTGTGGGACTTTATCGAAGGCTTTAGCATAGTCTAAAAGAATTACGTCGGTAGCTCTACCGTTATCAAGACTATTACTAACGGTTATAGAAGGTGAGCAGGTTGGTAGTACAGGAACTCCCTTTTTTGAAACCATGTTGATATATGTCACCCAGTTCTAACATCTCTAGCTCATTATCTAATCTCATTTTTACTAGTTTTTCTATTAGTTTGCATGGGATGGAAGTTAGGATAATGGGCCTGTAGTTTTCAATTTTCCCTTTGTTTCCCTTTTGAAATATAGGGATCACTGTTGCCCATCGCCAGTGTAATGGAACATCACCCGTATCCAGAGATTTATTGAAGATTACAGACAAGGGGTAGGCCAAATGTTTAGATGCTTCTATTAGAAGCCTAGGTGATATGCCATTAGGACCCGGACTGGTGATGGACTTGACTTACTTAAGTTCATCAAAAACCTCTTTCTCTGAGAATCTGCACTTATTGGTAGATGCATTACCTAGTATGTTTTCCCCTAGTACCCTTGGAGAGAAGACTGAGCAAACATATTGGTTAAAGTTCTCTGCAACAATCTTGTCCTTATCAATTACATTCCTGTTTATAACTGTAAGGCCAATACCCCCAGCAGCGGTTTTATTTCCTGAATTAATATAGGAGTAAAGAAGTTTGTTGTCTTTATTATGGGCATGTTTGAACTCAATATTAAATCTTGATTTTTTATCATATTTTTTTGTGCCTTCTGTTCAGTAATGTAAGCACGTTTCTGGACTTCTGTTAGATTAAGTTTGTATTTCCTGTATGCTTTTGGATTAACTTTCATTTGCTTCTTAATCCCAACTGTAAACCAATTTGGGATTCTTCCTTTCCTATTATATTTGTTTTTTAATGGGACCAAATCATTTTCTATATTTTTGAGAATATTTTTAAATGTTTCCCAGGCCTTTTCGATGGATAAACCTGCTAGTTTCTCATTCCAATTTATCTCTGACAAGTGACTGTTTTTAAATCTGAAATCAGCCTTATTATAATCCCTGATTTTAGTATTGCCTGTAGTTTACATATGGTAGCAGTACAAGATACCTTGTTGTGATCATTGTTTCCTAATGGGCTTATTGTATGAACTTTGATAATGTCATTCTCCAGATTAGTCAACATGAGGTCTAATATATTGTTCCCTCTGGTAGGTTCATAGACAAGTTGTTCCAGGCCATGGTTAACTATGGTATCCACAAGTAGGTGCTCAGTTTCAGGTTTTGCTGTCAAAAATTGCCAGTTAACGCCTGGAAGGTTGAAATCTCCCATGAGAATTGTATCACCTGAGTTGGGCGCTAGGATAATTTCTTTAATTAGGGCATTGTTGTATTCGATCCCCAAAAGTCTTTTTAAAAAAGGCACAAGCCCTCAAAACTCACTTTATGCCCCATGCTGTGTCCTGCATGGGAAAGTGCTAGTAACCAGTCTGTCAGGACCACAGCTCGGGAAATCTCCCACCTGTTGCAATGCTGTCCGTCAGTAATAAAGAAAACCATTTGATGACGTTGCACAAAACCACCAGTCCAGGTGCAGGGGGCACTAAAGAAGTAGCACTCCTCTTCACTCACTTCATGACCCTCAGTGATGCAGTCCACAGACCCTGGAGTTTGTAAAAAACAACAAAATGTCCACAGCACAACAGGGGTTCATGCTGGATAAAACTGATAAAATCCGCAGATGGGGGAGGAGGGGGGCTACATATTGATATACTGTAAATGCACTTTTACTGTATCAATATTCTAATACATTTCCACTATAATGACAGAAAGTAGTTTGTTTATCAGGATAGTATAAATATATAATATACATCCACTATATCAACAGAAAGCCTTTTCTTAAACATATTTTGAAAACTTAAAAAAAAAATTCAGATTTTGGTTCACAGAGAAGCAAAACAAATAACAATGGTATTTGTTTAATGAAAAAGTGTTTTAATGTTGTCTAATCATGTTATAAAAATCTTCAGTTTGTGGCCAGCTCAGTGGCGTGAAGGGCTGAGGCACAGAATCCCATACCTAAAACCATGTTGGCATCCTGAGTTCAGGAGTGAACTCAGTCACATGGGTGTCAGCCAAGGAAGTAGAGTACTGAGCATCTGAAGATGTGCTCTTCTCTCTGGGGAGTGAGAGGACATGCTGCATAGCTCTGAGATGGCCAGCATGAGGAGGCATGGTAGTAGGACAGTGAAAACAACATGCTGGGGACTGCCAAAAGCTGAATACATGGTGCCTCCATGCCTCCACTCACATACACACCTGCATCCCTTGCATGCTACTGGACATTTAGAACTGGGAAAAAGAAAAGGTGGATGATGCCCGACTTTCTTCTGGCCTGCACTTCCACCCCAGACCCCAGCAGTATCTGGATGTGCATTCTCTGAGTTGAAGGCCCCCCTATTCCTGGACCCACTATGGGGGGAATCTGTGGGGGATCGCACTGTAGGTGCATCCTGGGGGTAGACAGTAGTCAGCTGGTGTCAAGCAGGTGCAGAGTGGAAACTGGTAGCTCATGGAAGACAAACTAGTGTTGGAAAAACAAAAACTTAATTTCCTCCTTAGGTAACCCCAAAATCTTACATAGAACAGAAACAAAGAATGTGTCAGCAAAAAAGGACCCCTTTTTTGGAGGCAGTGTAGCGCAGTGGTTTAAGGCTCTGAGCTGCAAACCTGGAGACCGGGGTTTGAATCCCACAGCCCCCACCTGCATACTGTGTGACCCTGAGCAAGTCACTTAACTTCCTTGTGCTCCCAGGTCGCACCTGGAAACAAGCTTCAGCTAAGTGTGCCTTTCCTGGTTAAACAACTTCCCCTTTCCCTTTCCCTTACCCCTTGGCCCATCCAGTCTGCCCAGATGGTCCTTGTCTAGTTTATCTCCACAGACCGTACCTGGTCTCCAGCGACCCCCTTCCTCCCCGCCTATCTACTAATATTCTCTCATGTGTATCCCATGCATGCTTGAAGCCCCTCACTGTTTTCACCTCCACCACCTCTACTGGCAGTCTGTTCTAAGTGTCTAACACTTTTTCAGTGAAGTACTTCCTCACATCTCTCTTAAACATCACCCCTCCAGCTTCATCTCATACCCTCTAGTCCTGATGCTCTTTCTCATTTGAAAGAGACTACCCTACTGCACTTACACCCCCATGAGGTACTTATAGGTATCTGTCATGTCTCCTGTCACTCTCTTCTCTTCCAGGATGTACATGTTGAGATCCCTCAGTCTCTCCCCATAGGGCTTTTGATGCAACCCCTGCACCATTTTAGCTTATGTTTTTGCTGGAACTGGACAATACTAAGGACATAACAGAATTTGGATTAAACTGTGGAAAGAAAATGTCACCAGTAAAACTGTGAGAAACTTTAAAAACTGTAATCCAGGAGAAATGATTGCTATGCATTCTTCAAGAAAATAATAAAAGGAGAACAGGCATGGGAGCTCGAAATGAAATGGAAACGACTGCAGCAAGAACACATAGGGTTGAGGGTCTTGGGGAAGGGTGGTAGACCCCTGCTGAATAATACAGTAAAAAAAAAAAAAAGGCAGGATACAAACACAGTCATCCAGGGCCTACTTTGTACTCAGCGCTGTGTGATGTATGAATAACAGAGCTGGCCATCTCATGGATCCAGACATGCCAGGCACCTAGCTCTGTTTGTTTTTAGAAACTGACTTGGCAATTTCCAGTCTGGCAAAATGAATTTCTTGTACCTGCAACTAAGTCACCTTAATTGTTGCACTGTTGGCCACAAAACAGTTTCCACAAATAACCCAAATGCAAAAGAAACTCTGACTAATTGCTCCTTCAGTAACAGGTTGCTTTAACTGTGGAACAACTTACTACATAGTAGCACCAGCCTATCCTATCTCTAAGCTGCTGAACAAAAACTAAAGTTAAACTACGTCCTGGTCCACTCTTTGGGTAGATCAATTGCTTCCCCGTGGTGACGGTTTTGCTGTCTGTGGGATATTGTGCTCTAATTCTCTGCTAGTCTGTTCAACTGAAACAAGCTGGGATTTAGCAAAGAATGACTCTGTGGCTCCTCTCTGTGGTCATTTTGTAAGATTGCACTGTACTATACTTCTTTTGAGTTTCAAAATCCTGTCCTCAAACTAGTTTTATAAACATTTTTGTTGAAGTCATAAGCTAAATATTTAGCATTTCCACTTACCGCCAACTTGTTAATTTATCGTTAGCAATGGACGCCATCACTCAGGTTTGGAAAAATACACCATTATTATACAAGTGCATAAATCTGGGAATAAAAAGTAATTACTTTGCTAGGTAGTTTCCAAAAAATAAAGGAATGGTTAGTCCTTGAACAACTGATGTCACAAGTTATTGAAAAATGTGTTTGATTTAATCTCCAGCCAGGTTTTAGAAAATAATTTATTTTACAGATACTACTTTTTCTAAGGTAGTCAGTGGCAACAGGATTGGCCTTGATTAGGGGCTTAACGTTTACAGTTTTTTAATATGATTGGTATTTGGTCATGTGTGAAGTCCATTTAATGACACCAATGCATTGTTTTGTATATTTGCTTTAAAATAATCTTGTTTTTTCCTTATTTAGGGTCTCTTGTTAATGCTGCTATGTTTTTTCGACCAGTTTTCATTTTAAATTACTTATGAGTTCTGGAACCCAGGGACATCAGTTGAGCTAAAACCTGCAGTGAAGCATTACATGCATGGCTTCCACTCAGCTGATGCCGCTTAGTTCCAGACCTGCTAAGTACTGGAATTAAACATTGATACTGAGCAGGAAAAAGGCTGTATTAAAAAGGGGAAAAGACTTCACACATGTCCAAATTTACAGTTATCTTGAAAAGTGTAAAAAACAGGGTTTATGTTTCCTTTAAGGGTTGGGACAGTGCTCTGTGATTTGACTACAACCTTTAATCCTAATAAATATATAAATTATTATGACAACATCTGGGTAAATTTGGATATGCCCTAGTTCTTATGTATTGATTATGTGATTATCTCAAAGATGGGAAAAATTTGGTTCAGTTACAGTCATGGGGTAAAAGCTTCAGAGAACAACATATCTAGAGGAGCTCCTCAAGGCTCCATACCTGTGCTCTTATTGTGTACTTTTTTATATAAATGGCACACCTTACAGTATAATATTAATTTCCACTTATATGCTGACAATGAGGGTGATTACATCTAGGTGACACTACTCTGTGCTACACACTAGGGTTTACATGTAGCTGATAGATTGTTTGGAAAGATCCAGAAGTTGACTCTGCATAGGCAACTCTCAAAGGAAAGGGAAGTCATGAGTGGGGTGTCCCAGGGATTGGTTTTAGCACTGGTTCTATTTAACATGTGATAAGGGGAGGGGATTCAGGGAAAGACATGTTTTTTGCTATGACACCAAGATCTGTGGAAGCGTGGACGCTGAGGATTGGATGAGGGCCATAAAGAAAGATCTAGAGAGGTGGTTGAGGGTGTGACAGTGGGAATTTGATGCAAAAAAGTGGAAGATAATGTACATCGAGGCCATGATCCCAAGAATGGTGAATAGGATGAGGCGGGTGGTAGTGGAGAGCACACCAGGGGAAGCAGAACTGGAGGTGTTAATGGAGAACATGCAAGCATCAGCGCAGTGCAGTAGAGCTGTGGGTAAGGCAAATCAGATTCTGGGGTGCACATGGAGAGGATCACTAGCAGAAGGAGGGAGGTAACACCGCTGCTGTAGAGATGCCTGGTTTGCCCTCAGTTGGAGTATTGTGTGCAATTATGGAACCCACACTTAAGGAAGGAAAGGAACAGATTAGAGACAGTGCAGTGAGAGTTTTCAAAATGATATAGGGGCAACACGGTAGGTTCAATGAGGAGCACTTGGAGGATCTCAACATGTACATGTTGGAGGGCAGGAAAACGGGGGTCGGCATAATTGAGACATTCAAGTACCTCTGCAAAATAAATAAGGTATACAACAGGAAACTGCTCGCAATGAGTCATAACATGGGTACCAGGGATAACCCCCAGAAACTGTCGGGGAGGGGAGAAGATTCAAGAAGGATGTCATGAAGTACTCTATAACAGAATGCATGGTGATATAGTGGAACAAACTTCAGCAGGAGGCCATCAGGGCTGAAACAGTGGGAGGATTCAAAGGGGGTAAGACAGGTACATATAAATAGTGCGTAAGGGAGCAGACTGGTTAGGGTGGAGTCTCCTACAGCTCAGAGACTCCATCCTAACCAGGATGAACAATGGCCAAATTACCACTGCCATTTTTGCTGACCTGACCAAGGTCTTCGACACTGTCTCTCAATCCCTTCTACTTGACTCACTCCTGGCAGCTGACCTATCTCCCTCTGCCACAAACTGGTTCAAGGCCTACCTTATTCTTGGAACCCAATCAGTTAAGATCTTGGACACCATTTCCCCTCCCCACCTCGATTAGCACTGGAGTCTCCCTGGGCTCTGTATTAGGGCCCCTCTTATTCTCTATCTTCTTAAATGACTTTCCCTCTGTTTGCTTCCCATCCTCTGCTATACATATGTATGCCGATGAAACAGTCCTGTATGCATCTGGCTCCTGTACTGATGAGGTTACAGCCAGCTTACAGCAAGACTTTGACAAGGTTCAGCTCTGGTTTGCTAACCATCAACTTTTCCTCAACTCTAAGAAGACTGTCTCCATGACCTTTGGCACAAGGCAGAGACTCTCAAGGCTTCCCTCCCTACCCATTTTCCACATCCTTGATGGGACTTTACTTGAGGACACATCCTTCTTCAGATACTTAGGTGTTTGGCTGGACCAACACCTAAACCTTTCTGGACATATTGACGCCATCCAGAAAAAACTGTTCCCTAAGCTTGGTGCCCTGTTCAGGAACTGTAGTTGCATCCATCCTATGGCTAGGCATAAACTTGTTCAGAAGACGATGCTGCCCATTTTTGACTACTGTGACATAGTCTATGGTGTTGCCCCTCAGTCCTCCTTGGCCAGACTGGACACCCTCTTCGATTCCTTCTGCCACTTTGCCTTGGATGGCCCCCCTCGCACCCACCACTGCGATCTTTATCATATCCTATCCTTCTCCTCTCTTGCAAATAGGTGGCTCTCCCACTGTGTTAAATTCACCTCTAAGAACTGGTTGGGTGAGCTCCTTTCCTACCTCACCTCCTCCTTTATAACACACCACCCACCTTCTAATTCCCTTAGATCAACCGACTCTCGCACCCTGGTAGTCCCCCAGAAATCCACCCAAGTTGGCCAATCCAGTTACTCTCACCACCTCCCAAAAATCTGAAATTCCCTCCTCCCTCAAATCCGGTACTCATCCTCTGCCTACTCCATCAGCTCTGCCCTCAGTAATTACCTTGCTCCTAGCTGCTCCTGCCATGTCCCTCCCTAACTCCCTCCTCTTAGCCCTGAATAAACCCTATCCCTCTACCATCACCTTCATTTTACCCTGTGCATACCCACTCATTCCTAGCTCTCTTCCCCTTCCCCCAAATTGCTCCCCCTTACTGGTCTCCCTTGATCTGTCACAGAATGTAAGGGGCCCCGAATCGTCTCCATGGGTCTCTCCTACCCCCAAAGGGGCTCATCTACTCCCTTCCCCCACCATCCTGAAGGGGTCTCTCTGGGACACTTCCTTATCCCCTTCTCTCTGGTCAGTGCAGTGCAGGGTCCTCGCATCCTGAAGTGGTCTCCAGGGACACGGCTCTTCCCCCTCCTCACCCACCTCACCACTGCCTCTCTTTTCCCCCTTTCTTTCACATAAGCTCTTGTTACTTATTAACCCAGCACTTATTGTCCACTCTTTTTACCTATCACGTGCAACACTGTTGTAACACTGTTTGTAACATCTGCCTTACAACTGTATGCTAATGTTGAACTTATAACTTGAATGTTTAATGTCTCATTCCTAATGTACCCCTTCCCCCCAGGTCGCAATGGGAGATGAGCAACTTGTCACTCAGTGTGCTTTCCTGGTGAAACATTTCAATAAATAAATAAATAAAAAGTGATGAGTAATAAGGAACTTGGCTGCAACCATCTAGGATACCAGGATTCAATGCTAGGATACATTAAAAAACAATGTTTTATCGGAAAAATTTAAAACAGTAGCACCCCCTCACAAGGCTGATGTTTCACGCTGCTCCAACGCTTTACGATTCCTCTCAAATGGAGACAGAGAGAGGATCTCAGATTTAGAAGTGGGTAGCCATCTGGGAACAAGTGACCACCAAACAGTGTGGTTCACAATAAACACAGTCATAGAGTCAAGCCATACAAAAGTGAGAGTACTGGACTTTAGGAGGGCTGACTTTGGCAAAATGAGAGAAAGCCTCAGAAAAGCACTAGCAAACGGGCAAGAAGGAGGGGTGGAGGAACAATGGGGAAAAATCAAAACTGCCATCACAGAGGCAACAAGCCTTTGTGTGAAGCAAATAAACAAATCAAAATGAAGGAAAAAAACACTATGGTTCTCAAAAGAGGTGGCAGGGAAGGTAAGGGCGAAAAAGACAGCATTCAGGAAGTATAAGGAAACAGAGAAGTAGCAGGACAGAGAACTGTGCAAGTTAAAGCAGAAGAAAGCAGGGAAGGCTGTCAGAATAGCAAAGGTCCAAACCAAGGAAAAGATAGCCAACTCAGTTAAGAAGGGGGATAAAACCTTTTATAGATACATTAGGGAGCGGACAAAGACCATGGGAGGAATAGTGAGGCTTAATAAAGTGGAATGTGGGTGGGCAGAGGGTGACAATGAAAAAGCAGGGATACTGAATGAATACTTCTGCTCAGTATTCACAAAAAAAGAGGAGGGGGAGGTACATAAACTAATCAATAAAAGCAGTCTGGATCGGGGGGTCGATACCAGTCCATTCACAGAAGAAAGGGTCCTGAAAGAAC
Source organism: Neoceratodus forsteri (assembly GCA_016271365.2). NCBI lineage: Eukaryota > Metazoa > Chordata > Ceratodontiformes > Ceratodontidae > Neoceratodus > Neoceratodus forsteri. Next base: position 443,616,199 of record CM057453.1, read on the forward strand.
TCCTAAAACTGAAGGTGCACAAAGCAAAGGGGTCTGATGGGATTCACCCAAGAATTCTAAAAGAACAAAGAGGAGAACTAGTGACACCACGAACTACCCTTTTTAACAAATCGTGGGAGGATGGTGTAGTACCTGAGGACTGGAGGAGGCCGGATGTGATTCCCCTTCACAAAAGTGGGAGCAAGGCAGAGGCAGGGAACTACAGACCTATTAGTTTGACCTCAGTGGTAGGGAAAATGATGGAATCACTTCTGAAAAAAAGAATTGTTGAGTACCTAGAGGCCAGTGAGGCACAGGAACCAAGGCAGCATGGATTCACAGAGGTAAGATCATGTCAGACAAATGTAATAGATTTCTTTGACTGGCTGACCAAAATAGTAGACTAGGTAGGGGCTGTGGATATGTGGATATCTGTCATGTCTCCTGTCACTCTCTTCTCTTCCAGGACGTACATGTTGAGATCCCTCAGTCTCTCCCCGTAGGGCTTTTGATGCAACCCCTGCACCATTTTAGCTTATGTTTTTGCTGGAACTGGACAATACTAAGGACATAACAGAATTTGGATTAAACTGTGGAAAGGAAATGTTACCAGTAAAGCTGTGAGAAACTTTAAAAACTGCAATCCAGGAGAAATGATTGCTATGCGTTCTTCAAGAAAATAATAAAAAGGAGAACAGGCATGGGAGCTCAAAATGAAATGGAAACGACTGCAGCAAGAACATATAGGGATGAGGGTCTTGGGGGAGGGTGGTAGGCCCCCGTTGAATAATACAGTGAAAAAAACAAAAAAGCAGGATACAGACACGGTCATCCAGGGCCTGCTTTGTACTCAGCACTGTGTGATGTATGAATAACAGAGCTGGCCATCTCAGGGAACCAGACATGCCAGGCACCTAGCTCTGTTTGTTTTTAGATACTGACTTGGCAATTTCCCAGTCTGGCCAATTGAATTTCTTGTACCTACAACTAAGTCACCTTAATTTTTTGCACTGTTGGCAACAAAACAGTTTCCACAAATAACTCAAATGCAAAAGAAACTCTGACTAATTGCTCCTTCAGTAACAGGTTGCTTTAACTGTGGAACAACTTACTACATGGTAGCACCAGCCTATCCTATCTCTAAGCTGCTGAACAAAAACTAAAGTTAAACTACATCCTGGTCCACTCTTTGGGTAGATCAATTGCTTCCCCGTGGTGACGGTTTTGCTGTCTGTGGGATATTGTGCTTCAATTCTCTGCTAGTCTGTTCAACTGAAACAAGCTGGGATTTAGCAAAGAATGACTCTGTGGCTCCTCTCTGTGGTCATTTTGTAAGATTACACTGCACTATACTTCTTGAGTTTCAAAATCCTGTCCTCAAACTAGTTTTATAAACATTTTTGTTGAAGTCATAAGCTAAATATTTAACATTTCCACTTACCACCAACTTGTTAATTTATCGTTAGCAATGGACACACTCACTCAGGTTTGGAAAAATACGCAATTATTATACAAGTGCATAAATCTGGGAATAAAAAGTAATTACTTTGCTAGGTAGTTTTCAAAAAATAAAGGAATGGTTAGTCCTTGAACAACTGATGTCACAAGTTATTGAAAAATGTATTTGATTTAATCTCCAGCCAGGTTTTAGAAAATCATTTATTTTACAGATACTACTTTTTCTAAGGTAGCCAGTGACAATGGGATTGGCCTTGATTAGGGGCTTAACGTTTACAGTTTTTTTAATATGATTGATATTTGGGCAAGTGTGAAGTCCATTTAATGACACCGATGTACTGTTTTGTATATTTGTTTTAAAATAATCTATTTTTTCCTTATTTAGGGTCTCTTGTTAATGCTGCTATGTTTTTTCGACCAGTTTTCATTTTTAAATTACTTATGAGTTCTGGAACCCAGGGACATCAGTCGAGCTGAAGCCTAGTGAAGCATTACATGCAAGGCTTCCACTCAACTGATACCACTTGGTTCCAGAACTGCTAAGTACTGGAATTAAACATTGATACTGAGCAGGAAAAAGACTGTATTAAAAAGAAGAAAAGACTTCACACATGTCCAAATTTACAGTTATCTTGAAAAGTGTAAAAAACAGGGTTTATGTTTCCTTCAAGAGTTGGGACAGTGCTCTGTGATTTGACTAAAACTTTTAGTCCTAATGAATATAAATTATTATGACAACATCTGGGTAAATTTGGATGTGCCCTAGTTCTTATGCATTGGTTATGTGATTATCTCAAAGATGGGAAAAATTTGATTCAGTTACAGTCATGGGGTAAAAGCTTCAGAGAACAACATATCTAGAGGAGCTCCTCAAGGCTCCATACCTGTGCTCTTATTGTGTACTTTTTTATATAAATGGCACACCTTACAGTATAACATTAATTTCCTCTTATATGCTGACAATGAGGGTGATTACTTCTAGGTGACACTACTCTGTGCTACACACTAGGGTTTACATGTAGCTGATAGATTGTTTGGAAAGATCCAGAAGTCGACTCTAAATAGACAACACTCAAAGAAAAGGGAAGTCATGAGTGGGGTGTCCCATGGATTGGTTTTTGCACTGGTTCTCTTTAACACGTGATAAGGGGAGGGATTCAGGGAAAGATATGTTTTTTGCTATGACACCAAGATCTGTGAAAGCGTGGACATTGAGGATTGGATGAGGGCCATAAAGAAAGATCTAGAGAGGTGGCTGAGAGTGTGACAGTGGGAATTTGATGCAAAAAAGTGCCAGATAATGTACATCGAGGCCATGATCCCAAGAATGGTGAATAGGATGAGGCGGGTGGTAGTGGAGAGCACACCAGGGGAAACAGAACTGGAGGTGTTAATGGAGAATATGCAAGCATCAGCACAGTGCAAAAGGGCTATGGATAAGGCAAATCAGATTCTGGGGTGCACAGGGAGAGGATCACTAGTAGAAGGAGGGAGGTAACACCATTGCTGTAGAGACCCCTGGTTTGCCCTCAATTGGAGTATTGTGTACAATTATGGAACCCACACTTAAGGAAGGAAAGTAACAGGTTAGAGACAGTGCAGTGAAAGTTTCCAAAATGACATAGGGGCAACATCTGGGTGACAGCCTGAGGACTGTGTTATTTGATGTTTTGTCTTCCATGTGCTTTTATTAGTTTATTTGTTCAATTATTTAGCTGTTAATTAGATAGGATTAGCGAGTGAAGTATTTAGTAATTGGAACATTTTTTCGGGTTTTTAGTTTTAGTTTGGGTTTTTTGCATTTCACTTCGTTTAGTATATCGTATTTTTAAGTGTGTTTTTTACTTGTACTAGGCAAACTGGGCGAATTGTACTCAGAACAACCATTTGGATTTGTTTGCCTGGCTGACTTCTGGAGTTTACGATGTAGTCTATACGAGCAAGCTCCTCCGTAGATACAAGAGAGGCATTGGAGTGAATCTGCAATCTGTGACTCTGTGACTCTGTGCAATTTGTGAGTCGGTCCCATTACCCGCTGCATCTACCTGCAGTGAGAGGGCAGGTGGGATGAGTGAGGGAAGGAACTGTTTGTGGGAGTTGGTATAAGCCTCTGGGATCTAGTGGACCTCAAAGTTTGGCTTTGTTATTCGTGTTAATATTGCAAATGAAACGAGTGAAGAAGTTGCTCCTTAAAAGTACTCTCACAAGTGATATATTTTCTGGAATCGTTATTGGTCACTAAAGAAGTGTATTTACTGCAGCGGAGGAATTGGGACTGAGACAGGTGGGGGGGCTCTTTTTTTGTGTTGGGGTTATACTCGCTAAGTCACCATATACGATCAAAAGGGAGGTTTCGGACAATTCTCCGGGGAACCGAGAGTTGGTTCATTCTCTTCTAGGCCTCCTGCAGGGTGAGTTTTGTTGCCTGTCCTTTGGACAGTCACAGTTGTGGATCATTGGGGGTTGGCTGGCGAGGCCTGTGGGTGTTTTCACCTGGAAGGGGAGCCCCCCTCTAGGTTCCTATCTTGAATGGTCCCTGACTTCTGCTGTAGCGGGACTTCTGGATTACATTTTTATTTTGATGCTTATACCTTGGATTGGATTCATTTATAGTTCATTTTACAAGTTTTGCTGCTGCCACCCAGTTCTGGTGAGAGAAGAATTTGGAGTGGGACTTGGATATTTTTGACATTACTGTCTAGTGGAGGTGGGTGCTTCCCTAGCCTATTTATAAGTACTTTGCTTGTTTTTTGTTTTCTGGACTCACTTATAGTTTATTTAATAAGTTTTGCTGTTGCCACCCAGTTCTGGTGAGAAAAGAATATGGAGTGGAAAAGTACTGGTTACATTGCCTAGGGGAGGTGGGAGCTTCCCTGGCTTACATATATCTTTTTGGACTCGAATGTTTGGACTGAGGATTACTGTTTTTTGTTATTATTTGCTTTTTGTTACCAAGGATTAATCATATTTTGATTTATTTAAGTGGATTGTTTTAGTATGATTTAGGTATTAATTTAATTATAAGTTTTGATTTGTATATGTTTTTTTAAGTGGTTTATTTTTCTTTCAATTGCAGTAATGCTGTAGCACACGGAACTGAGTTGTGAGAATTGTGCCAGATGCCGGTTTCCACAGTTGTGCACTATTCCTCCTCCTCCGCTCTTCGTGCCCTCCGCACCTTCTTCACTCCTCTTCTTGAGTTTTTAGTTTACCAGTGCTGTAGAACATTTGGTATTGTATGTAGGAAGTGGAGGGGGACGGTGGGCTTCAAACAGTGGAGGAGGGATGAGGGGAGTCATCGCATCGGGGTGGTGGAATCCAGGAGATGCCCTGGGGTGAAATGGAACCCAAAGCGTGGTCCTACATGTCTGGTTTCCAAAACCAAGGGCACCACCGATTATGGTGGGCTGGTGGTTCGGGCAGCTCGGGAGGTTCGTCCTACTTGGGCGGTGTTATGCAATGCCAGGTCCATTAAAAACAAAACTGCAATTGTTGCAGATCTTGTTGAAACAGTGGACCTGGCATGCATCATGAGACCTGGCTGGACGAGAACCCTGGCCCCATCTTAGAGGCTTTTACACCAGCTGGGTACTTGGTGATACACCGCCCGAGATTGGACCACGGGGGGAGGGGGTTGCCATCTGTTTTAAGACAGAACTTAACCTCTTGAGTATACTAATTGAGGAGGCTAAGTCATTCGAGTGTGTCATAGTAGCAGGTGTAGGTTGTTGGATTGCTCTCATCTATCGTCCACCCGGTGAAGAGAAGCTATTCCTTCAGGAAATGGCAGACTTCGTCGTCGTCATGGCGTTTGAGTCACCCAGACTGATGGTTCTAGGTGGCTTCAATGCCTGGGTCGACAACGAACTCTTGTAGTTTGGTCAGCACTTCCTCCAGTTGATGACTTCTCTGGGCCTCACACAGGTAGTTACCACTGCTACTCATAAACACGGACACTCCCTTGACTTGGTCTTTCTCCTAGGGATTGAGACTTCTGACTTGGAGGTGGAACCAGTAGGGTGGTCTGATCATTACACTGTGGGGTTTAGTTTTAGCAACCCCCTTCGTAAGCCTACCCCTGTAGAGATGATCAAGTACCATCCTTTTTGAGATATAAATTTTCATAGCCTACTGACTGTGCTTGACCTCTCATCCCTTTCGTTAGCAAGCAGTGATCCAGATGCCCTCGTGACGGCCTACAATTTGGCTGTCACGGCGGCTCTGCATATCATTGCTCCAGTCCTCTTTCCCTTTGCCCTCGATCCCCTTGGTTTGATGGGACTTTGAGGGAGATGCAGAGACAAGGACAAAGGTTAGAGAGTTGTTGGTGCAAGTCTACTCTAGATGCCGACTACCTTAGATTGATGGACCATTATGAAGCCTATCAATCTGCAATCTCCCGTAAGAAGGCAGAGTTTCTGTCCGGGGAGATTGCAGCAGCTCAGAACTGACCGGCTCAGCTTCTCTGTACTGTAGACAGACTGTGCAACCCAGCCTGCCTGCAGGTGCGGAAAGCTTTTTCGCAATTAGAGTGTGATGAGCTTGCTTGTTTCTTTGCTAATAAGATGGCTGACATCAGAGCAGCACTTCAACCGACACACTCTAAGGGCATGGCTTTTGATCAGTCCGAGGTCACTACACAACCATTTTCCTGGAGTACCTTCAGCCGACTGAAGTTCTCAGACATCATGCGGATTATCCAGGTAGTACACCCTACGTACTGTAGTTTGGACCCCAGACCAACATCCCTAATTTTGGGTTGCGTAGATGTCACTGGTCCAGTCCTTGCATGGACAGTCTGGTGCTCCTTGGAATCCAGAGAGTTTCCTAGCTCTCTGAAGGAAGTGGTGGTGACACCCTTCTTGAAGAAAGCTACCTTGGACCCGACTGCCACGCCAACTACAGACCTATCTCGAACATTCCCTTTTTGGGGAAGGCAATTGAGAAAGTAGTGGCAACACTACTGGAGGACCATTTGATCATCCATGATGTCTATGAACCGCTCCAGTCTGGTTTCCATAAGAGACACAGTACTGAGACAGTGCTGGTTCAGGTGTTCAATGATCTCCTGATGGCTAGAGATCAGAAGAGTTGTTCTATCCTAGTCCTTCTGGATCTCTCGTCAGCATTTGACACCATGGACCATGAGGTATTGCTGGGGTGCCTGAGCTACAACTTTTGACTCTCGGGTACGGTCCTCAGGTGGTTTACATCGTTCCTCATGGGTAGAACACAGAGAGTGGTGTCAGGAGTTTATTCTTCAGACCCCATTTCTCTGTCGTGTGGAGTCCCTCAGGGGTCGGTGCTTCCCCCATGTTGTTTGCGGTGTACATGCTTCTCATCAGAGACACTGTAAGAAGATATGGGCTGAGGTTTCACTGCTATGCTGATGATACCCAGCTCTACCTGTCTTTCACACCTGACCAGGTTGGAGCAGTCTCGGTTTTTAACAACTGTTTGAAGGAAATCCAGGAGTGGATGGACGCCAGCTGGCTAAAGTTGAACTCAGGAAAGACGGAGGTGTTGGTAGTGGATCTGGGTCACTGGATAGGGGGGTTGGGAGTCGATACACCTACGGGAATTTTTCTCGATGGCATTTCACTCCCAGCCTCTGAACAGGTGCGTAACCTGGGGGTAATTTTTGATGAAGGGCTGACCCTGCATTCGCAGGTGTCGGCCATTGTCAAATCTTCCTTTTACCATTTTAGGAATATCGCCAGGATTAGGCACCTAGTTCTGTCCAGAGACCTGCCCATCTTGATCCATGCCTTTGTGTCCTTGCACTTGGATTATTGCAACTCCCTTTACCTAGGGCTGCTGGGGTTGAAATCTGCCACTTGCATCTAGTGCAGAACGCTGCAGCCTGGCTATTGACAGGGTCTCCTCGATCCTGTCATATTTCACCGGTTCTGCATGAACTGCACTGGCTGCCAGTTCAATGGTGGATCACCTTTAAATTTGGCTTGCTGACTTTTAAAGCCCTACATGGACTGGACCCTAGCTACCTGAAAGAGCTACAGGTTCTCTACCGCCCCGGGCAATCTCTCCGCTCGGCCGACAAGGGGTTGCTAGAGATTCCAAGGGTATGCTTAAAAACATCGGGGTCAAGAGCTTTTGAATATGCTGCACCTACCCTTTGGAATTCTCTACCCCGCTGGCTTCGGGAGTGCACAACTGTGGAGGGATTTAAACAATCCCTCAAAATGTATTTGTGGCTTCAGGCCTTTGATTAATTGATATAGCTGATTTTATTAATTGATGTTCTGTTTTTAACTACTGCCCTATCTTTGTCTGTTAGTATTTTAAGGTTTGTTTATTTATGAATGTTAAGGTGCCTTGGTTGTTTATAAGGTGCTTATTAAATACATTTTTATTATTATTATTATTAACATAGTAAGTTCAATGAGGAGCACTTGGAGGATCTCAACATGTACATGTTGGAAAGCAGGAAAATGGGGGTCGGCATAATTGAGACATTCAAGTACCTCTGCAGAATAAATAAGGTGCACAGCAGGAAGCAGCTCACAATGAGTCGTAACATGGGTACCAGTGGTAACCCCCAGAAACTGGTGGGGTGGAGAGGAGATTCAAGAAGGATGTCATGAAGTACTTTATAACAGAATGCATGGTGATGTACTGGAACAAACTTCAGCAGAAGCCATCGGGGCTGAAACAGTGGGAGGGTTCAAAAGGGGGTAAGACAGGTACATATAAATAGTGCGTATGGGAGCAGACTGGTTAGGGTGGAGTCTCCGACAACTCACAGACTCCATCCTAACCAGGATGAACAATGGCCAAATTACCTCTGCCATTTTTGTTGACCTGGCCAAGGCCTTCGACACTGTCTCTCACTCCCTTCTACTCGACTCACTCCCAGCAGCTGACCTATCTCCCTCTGCCACAAACTGGTTCAAGGCCTACTTTATTGGCAGAACCCAATCAGTTAAGATCTTGGACACCACTTCCCCTCCCCTCCTGATTAGCACTGGAGTCCCCCAGGGCTCTGAATTAGGGCCCCCTCCTATTCTCTATCTTCTTAAATGACCTTCCCTCTGTTTGCTCCCCATCCTCTGCTATACATATGTATGCCAATGATACAATCCTGTATGCATCTGGCTCCTGTTCTGATGAGGTTACAACCAGATTACAGCAAGACTTTGACAAGGTTCAGCTCTGGTTTGCTAACCATCAACTTTTCCTCAACGCTAAGAAGACTCTCTCCATGACCTTTGGCACAAGGCAGAGACTCTCAAGGCTTCCCTCCCTACCCATTTTCCACACCCTTGATGAGACTTCACTTGAGGACACATCCTCCTTCAGGTTCTTAGATGTTTGGTTGGACCAACACCTAAACTTTTCTGGACATATTGGCGACATCCAGAAAAAACTGTGCCCCAAGCTTGGTGCCCTGTTCAGGAACTGTAGTTGCATCCCTCCTACAGCTAGGCATGAACTTGTTCAGAAGATGATACTGCCCATTTTTGACTACTGTGACATAGTCTGTTGTACTGCCCCTAAGTCCCTGGCCAGACTGGACACCCTCTTAAAATTCCTTCTGCCGCTTTGCCTTGGATGGCCCCCCTCGCACCCACCACTGCGATCTTTATTATGCCCTATCCTTCCCCTCTCTTGCAAATAGGTGGCTCTCCCACTGAGTTAAATTCACCTCCAAGCACTAGTTGGGTGAGCTCCCTTCCTTCCTCACCTCCTTCTTTATAACACACCACCCATCTTCTAATTCCTTTAGATCAACCGACTCTCGCACCCTGGTAGTCCCCCACAGTTCCACCCAAATTGGCCAATCCGGTTACTCTCACCACCTCCCAAAAATCTGTAATTCCCTCCTCCCTCAAATCTGGCACTCATCCTCTGCCTACTCCATCAGCTCTTCCCTCAATAATTACCTTGCTCCTAGCTGCTCCTGCCATGTACCTCCCTAACTCCTTCTTTTAAGTCCTCGACAAACCCCTACCCCTCTACCATCACCTTCATTTTACCCTGTGCACATCCACTCACATTCCTAGCTCTCCTCCCTTTCCCCCAAATTGCTCTCCCTTACTGGCCTCCCTTGATCTCTCATAGAATGTCAGGGGCCCCGAATGGTCTCCATGGGTCCTCTCCCTACCCCAAAGGGCTTGTATCTCATCTACTCCTTCCCCACCATCCTGAAGGGGTCTGTCTGGGACACTTCCTTATCCCCTTCTCTCTGGTCAGTGCAGTGCAGGGTCCTCGCATCCTGAAGTGGTCTCCAGGGACACGACCTTCCCCTTCCCACCCACCTCACCACTGCCTCTCTTTCCCCCTTTTCTTTCACATAAGCACTTGTTACTTATTAACCCAGCACTTATTATTGTCCACTCTTTTTATCTATCACATGCAACACTGTTGTAACACTGTTTGTAACATCTGCCTTACAACTATATGCTAATGTTGAACTTATAACTTGAATGTTTAATGTCTCATTTCTAATGTACCCCTTCCCCCCAGGTCACACTGGGAGATGAGCGACTTGTCGCTCAGTGTGCTTTCCTGGTGAAACATTTCAATAAATAAATAAAAAGTGAAGAGTAATAAGGAACTTGGCTGCAACCATCTAGGACACCAGGATCCAATGCTAGGATACATTAAAAAACAATGTTTTATTGGAAAAATTTAAAACAATAGCACCCTCTCACAAGGTTGATGTTTCACATTGTTCTAATGCTTTACAATTACTCAAATGGAAACAGAGAGAGGATCTCAGATTTAGAAGTGGGTAGCCATCTGGGAACAAGTGACCACCAAACAGTGTGGTTCACAATAAACACAGCAGTACAGTCAAGCCATACAAAAGCGAGGGTATTGGACTTTAGGAGGGCTGACTTTGTCAAAATGAGATAGTGCCTCAGAAAAGCACTAGCAAATGGGCAAGAAGGAAGGATGGAGGAACAATGGGGACAAATCAAAACTGCCATCACAGAGGCAACAAGCATTTGTGTGAAGCAAATAAACAAATCAAAATGAAGAAAAAAAACACTATGGTTCTCAAAAGAGGTGGCAGGGAAGGTAAGGGCGAAAAAGACAGCATTCAGGAAGTATAAGGAAACAGAGAAGTAGCAGGACAGAGAACTGTGCAAGTTAAAGCAGAAGAAAGCAGGGAAGGCTGTCAGAATAGCAAAGGTCCAAACCAAGGAAAGATAGCCAACTCAGTTAAGGAGGGGATAAAACCTTTATATGATACATTAGGGAGGAGAAAAACCAAGGGAGGGATAGTGAGGCTTAATAAAGTGGAGGTGGGTGGGCAGAGTGTGACAAGTGAGAAAGCAGGGATACTGAATGAATACTTCTGCTCAGCATTCACAAAAGAGGAGGGAGAGGTACATAAACCAATCAATAGAAGCACTCTGGATCGGGGGGGGGGGGTCGATACCAGTCCATTCACAGAAGAAAGATTCCTGAAAGCACTCCTAAAACTGAAGGTGGACAAAGCAAAAGGGTCTGACAGGATTCACTCCAGAATTCTAAAAGAACAAAGGGGAGAACTAGTGACACCACTGACTACCCTTTTTAACAAATCGTGGGAGGATGGTGTAGTACCTGAGAACTGGAGGAGGGCGGATGTGATTCCCCTTCACAAAAGTGGAAGCAAAGCAGAGGCAGGAAACTACAGACCTGTTAGTTTGACCTCAGTGGTAGGGAAAATGATGGAATCACTTCTGAAATAAAGAATTGTTGAGTACCTAGAGGTCAGTGAGGCACAGAACCCAAGGCAGCATGGATTCACAGAGGGAAGATCATGTCAGACAAATGTAATAGATTTCTTTGACTGGTTGACCAAAATAGTAGACTGGGGAGGGGCTGTGGATATGGCTTACCTAGACTTTACCAAGGCAATTGACACAGTCCCACAAAAAAGATTAGTAAACAAGATAGCCAGCCTGGTAGTGGGTCCCAGGGTGGTAGCTATCACAAACCCACTCAGCAGGTCAGGCCCTCTGCTCCCACTGTGCCAACCTCTGAGCGCAGTCTTGTGAACTGGTAACAGAAACAGGGTAACCCTCCTGTCTGTTTTGTGGGTTCGAATCAAATTTTGGTCTCAAATTCTGGAGGGATTCAAACTGAGAACCTCTTGCTAGCGTAACCAAATGTACAGGCTCAGATAATTCTGCTCTTCAGGGAAATGCCAGATATCTTTCGCCTACAGGCACCTAACCAGGTGTACAAAATGAACCCTTAAAACACTCTATGAAAGACCTCAGATAAACTCTTACCTCTTTCCCAGTTTGGTATTACCAGTAAGCTATGCATAGTGTCAATTTTAACCATATATGCTTTACTTGTTGAAGAAAAAATTTCGAAGGCACACCAAGCAGCCTCTTTAAAATAAAGGTTTTCTTTAAAATAGATAAAAATGAAAAAAATGTAAATACAGAACAATATATCACAAGACATACACTCACTTAAAAGAACAACGCTGAAAGTGCAAACTCCTATCAACCATACACTTAGACTTGTGTATCTAATGCATTCTTATCTTCTTACAGTGCTGATAGGTGTTGTAGCTTCAGAGTCCAAACATGAATGTCTCTAAAGGTCAGTCACAGCATAATTAAAAAACTGTCTTGAACCTGCCTTCTCCATGATGTCACCCAGCTCCTCCCCTGTTTATTAAAAATCATAGAACCAGGATGTCTTATCATTTAGAAGGTAAATGAAATAAGGTGACATCAGCAAAAACTCATTTCCCCATATTACTTCTTAATCAAGTCTGTGATTTTCCATCATCTTCTTTCATCCATGAGCCATTTACTGCTTTCACAAAGACATCAAAGAACTTTTTATGGCTAACTGTCAGATCTTACTGAGATGTATATGCTTTGTAACACCAGGTGCAATTAACTGTGCTTCTTCTGAAGACGCCATAAAATGGATATTTTCATTTCCTTTGGCTTCAAAGAAGCACAGCTCAACAAGACCATACAATGTGAGTCTTTCTAAGTTAGTCACATTACAGAGATTTGCTATTTAACATATATCCTGTCAGTTTAAGTGATACGGGGGGTCATCCCAATCACACTACATTTTATATTACAAAAATCACAGAGTAATCAGAACCAGCTGTCCAAGTGTCACAATCCTCCCCATCTAGACTGAATTTGGGGGCTCTATCCCCTGCATGAGATGAGCTTCTCAAATTAGTTCACTCCTCAGAGACACGAGACAACCCATCTGAGTTCTGATTTTTTGCTCCAGCCCTATGTAAGATTGTCATGTCATACCTTGCAAAGCAAGACTCCATTTTAACAATCTACCATTAGTCTTTCCCATTTGCGTCAGCCAAACCAGGGGGTTGTGGTCAATTTGTACCTCAAAATGCTGCCCATGCAAGTATGGCTCCAACTTCTTTGGGGCCCACACTATGGCAAGACACTCCTTTTCCATGGTAGAGTATGCCTGCTCCCTAGGAAGTAACTTTTTACTCAGGTACGCTACCAGGTGATCTTTCCCTTGGTTGGATGTCTGACTCGGTACTGCCCCAATACCCACATCTGAGGCATCAGTCTGAACCATAAGGGGTTTGCTATTGTCAGGACTTGTCAAAACAGGAGCACTGCACAGTGCCTCCTTCAATCTGGTAAATTCTTCTTCACAGGCTGGTCCCCAGGTAATTTTCCTTGGCATCCTTTTCTTTACCAGGTCAGATAGGGGAGCAGCCAGGGCCCTGTCATTGGGTACAAATTTCCTATAGTACTCTGTTGTCCCTAGAAAACTCCTGACCTGCTTCTGCATTTCTGGTCTGGGCCATGCCTGGATCACCTCTATTTTTATTTGGTTAGGACGAAGCTGTCCCCGGCCTACCACATGCCCAAGGTATGCCACTTCTCCCATGGCCACCTGGCACTTCTCAGTTTTGACAGTTAACCCAGTCCTCTGTATCCTGCCCAGCACTTCCCTAAGGTAGGACAGGTGTTCCTCCAAGCTGGCACTAAAGATGGCAATGTCATCCAGGTACGCCACAGCGTACTCCTCAGCACCATTTAACACCTCGTTCACCAACATTTGGAACGTGGCCGGGGCATTCTTCATTCCGAAAGGCATTACTTTAAATTCAAATAAGCCTATCGGAGTGATGAAGGCCGACCTCTCCCTTGCTCTGTCCATTAAATCTACCTGCCAGTACCCCTTGGTCAGATCAATGGTCGTAAGGTAGGTCACCCCTCCCAACTTGTCCAGAAGTTCATCCGTCCAGGGTGTCGGGTGGGTGTCTGACTTTGTGACTGCATTCAGTCTGCAATAGTCCACACAGAAATGAGTAGAGCCATCTGGCTTGGACACAAGGACTACGGGTGAGGCCCAGGGGCTATGGGATCTCTGGACTACCCCTAAATGCAGCATCTCCTCCACTTCCCTCCTAATGTCCTTTTGGACAGCCTCTTATACTCGATGTGCTGTCCACCACTTGGGCATCTGTGTCCCTGTCTCTACATCATGCGTCAGCAAGGGGGTTAGTCCAGGCTTGGCACTAAACAATGGGGCAGAGTCTGCTAAAACCTCCCTTACTTCCTGGATCTTGTCTGGGGCCAGCTGGGGAGACAATTTTACTGCCTCCACAGAGGACTCCTGCTTGCTTTCTTCCAGCAAATCCAGAAGGGAGTCTCCTTTGTCCGTCCCCTCACCAGGACTACACATTACAAACACCATGTCAGCCCTTTAGCATATGGCTTCATCCTGTTGACATGGTACATCCTTTCTGTCTGTCTTCTGTCAGGTAACTCTATAATATAGTTCACGTCATTTACCTTTCTAACTACTTTGTACAGTCCTGCCCACTCAGCCCGCAGGTTGTCTTTCCGGACTGGAATAAGGACCATGACTTCCTGACCCACCATGTATGAGCGACCTCTGGATCTGTGGTCGTACCACAATTTTTGTTTCAGTTGGGCAGCTGCCAGGTTGCTCTGGGCTGTCCCCACAAGCTCCTTCAGCCTTTCTCTAAACCTAAGGACGTAATCCATTATGGGAGTTCCCTGGGTCGCGTGCTTGCCTTCCCAGTCCTCCCGGATCAAATCTAGGGGCCTACGTACCTGGCGTCCATATAAGAGTTTGAAGGGAAAAATCCTGTTGACTCTTGGGGCACCTCCCTGTATGCAAACAACAGGTGGGGAAGGTATTTCTCCCAGTCCCTCCCATGCTGTTCAGCAAACACCTGGAGCACTGATTTGAAGGTACCATTGAATCTTTCCACAAGCCCATTGGCTTGTGGGTGATACGGTGTCGTGCATCTCTGCACCACCCCACACTTCTCCCACAAACATTTCATCAGGTCCTACATGAAGTAACTCCCTCGATCGGTGATAATCTCCTGCGGAAACCCAACACGGGAGAAAATCCAAAGTAAGGCATCTGCCACTTTGTCTGTCCTCAGTGAGGATAGGGCAGCATAATCCACCACAGTTAGGATGAATCTCTTCCCTGAGGAGCTGGGGGTATTTAAAGGCCCCACAATATCCATTCCCACCCTCTGGAATGGCTCCTCCACTATGGGCAATGGAATCAGGGCAGCTTGGGCTTTGTTGACCCCTTTCCTTATCTCTTGGTGCTGGTGACAAGACCTGCAATACTCCTTCACCCGCTGGGTGAAGTTTGGCCAATAGAAATTTTGGGCCAACCGCTGCATAGTGCACATGATTCCCAGATGACCAGACAAGGGAATATCATGTGCAATCTTGAGCAACTGCTCACGATACCCCTGGGGAATGACAAGTGCCTGCCTAGCACCCCTCCCTCTGTCTGCACAGCCTGAGTATACATAAGTCAATTTCCCCAATAAACCTTATGTTTACTGTCACCTCCCTGTGTTCCATCATAGTCTGCCCAAGCCCTCAGCTTCTTTAAACTAGGGTCACTTCTCTGAGAGGCTGCAAACTCTTCACACATTCTCAAGGCATGGGACAGGTCACCTTCAGTCACTAAACTAGGGTGCCTAGAACTAGCGTCAGGGCACTCAGGATCACTGTCAATCCCAACCCTCTGACAATGGGTCACCCCTCCCTCTTCGGAGTAACCCTCCATAGCTGTGTGGTTAACTACTACTGGGGAAATTTCTATCCCCTTTTCATTAGTCTCCCCATCTGGAGACACAGGCTGGGGAACCAGCCTCTCAGTGGTTTCCACAATGGCTTCTGTGGGGTTCAGAGAACTACAATTTTCCCTTGCCACTTGGCTACGGGTAACTGCACATACCATCCCCTGTTTGAGATTGTTGCCAAGGATGACATCCACTGCTAAGGTTTTGGCTACAGCCACCTGTTGCACAGTTCCCCCTGTTTCACCCCAGTCTAGAAGAACACTAGTGAGGGGCAATCTTTTCTCCCCACCAGTAAAGTCTTGTACAGTGACATATTTATTGGGTATAACATGACCAGGCTGTGCCAGATCCCCTTTTACCAATGTCAGGGATGCTCATGTCCCAACCCTTGTATCTGTACACCATTCACCATGACTGGGTGCATGTGTTCCCTCATGTTCACAGGCATGCTTCCAGGGACACACAAACAACCCACTTCCTTTCTAGCACTGCCTTGCATATTGCTCATCCGTTTGGAACACTGTCTGGCAATATGACCAGTTTCTTTACACAACCAATATTCATTTATTTTCTCAGAGAAATCTTTTCTCTGAAACCTGGGGGTAACTGGTTTCAGTGGAGGGAGTGAGAGTTTTAGCTGCCCTGAAGCCTTTTCCCTTTCTGCACTGCCACACCTGCCCCATTCGCTCTCAGAGCAGGTCTGCTCTTGGCATAGCGGTCCGAGAGTTCAGCAGCCTCTTGCACTGTTTTGGGATCTCGGTCCTCCAGCCAGGTTTTCAGCTGTGCCGGGCATGCCCAGAAAAACTGTACTAACAAAATCACATTTTCAATTTTATCAACAGAGTTTGCTTCAGTTCCTTCCCACCAATGTTTAAAAACTGATGCTGTTTCGTGGCTAGCTCTTCGTAGCTCATGTCAGGGCTTATCCTGAGCTTATGGAATTTAGCTCTGTATAATTCAGCAGTTAATTCACATTTTTTTAACAGTGCAGCTTTAAGTTTGCTGTAATCATCACTGTTCTCATTGTGCATTTGACCCAATGCATCCCGAGCTTTGCCGGTAAATAGCGGGGATAGCTGGAAGCTCCAGGACTCTCTAGACATTTTAGCCTGACTACAAACTTTTTCAAAACAATTTAAAAAGGCATCCATATCCTCCCCCTCTTTAAATTCAGCTATCAATTTGGAATTAAATTTTTAACCTAGTTCTGTAGTTCCAGTTAAACCCAAGCCACTTATCTGTTCTGGTGCGAGTGGTTGGAGTCGTAGCTTCTCCAGTTCATGTCGCCTCTGGTGCTTACGCTCCTCACAGTCTGCCTCTCACTGTTCACGTTCTGTCTGTCACTGTTCTTGTGCCCTCTTGTCCTCTGCAGCTCACTGTTCTCGCTCTGCCTGTTGGCGTTCTCCATCTGCCTGTTGGCGTTCTCGCTGTGCCTCTTGGCAGTCTCGCTCAGCCTGCTCCTCTGTAGCTCACTCTTCTCACTTCTCTTCTCTCTGGAACTCCATCTTCATTCTACACAACTCTATCTGCAGCCTGAGTACTTCTGGCTCCAGAATGCTGGTGACCTTCCCCGCCACTGTGGCCTTTCGCTAGCACTGGCCCTGCTACCCTCATCAGATCTGGACACTGCACTGGCCACTAGCCCTTCCACACTCAAGGTCCAGTCCTTTACAGTCACTGTGTGTGATTCGATGCTCTGGGTATCCGCTACTATCAGAGCATCTACAAGGTTCTGTTTGGTGGCTTTCACCTCGTACGGGAATCGTCTGTCCATGCACAACTGCTTTAAGTAGTCTACAGTGTGACCGCTGTAGTTGGAAGCCATCTTCTTCCCTGACTACAGCTATACTAACTTGCACGTTAGAAAAAAAAGAGAAAACAGGTAGGAACTTGACTGTAAGCCAAGTGATATAGTTCTGTTTCCTTTTAAAAAATAAATAACTGCCCTTTCTTGGCAAGTGAGCTGTACAGTATCAAGCTGACACACTGAACAATAAAAGCTTGTAATACCAAAATTATCTGCACTGCTGACAATCAGTCTGTCACAAACCCACTCAGCAGGTCAGGACCTCTGCTCTCACAGTGCCAACCTCTGAGCGCAGTCTTGTGAACAGGTAACAGAAACAGAGTAACCCTCCTGTCTGTTTTGTGGGTTCGAATCACCTTTTGGTATCAGGTTCTGGAGGGATTCAAACTATGAACCTCTTGCTAGTGTACCCAAATGTACAAGCTCAGATAATTCTGCTCTTCAGGGAAATGCCAGATATCTTTCGCCTACGGGCACCTAACCAAGTGTACAAAATGAACCCTTAAATCACTCTGTGAAAGACCTCAGATAAACTCTTACCTCTTTCCCAGTTTGGTATTGCCAGTAAGCTACGCACAGTGTCAACTTTAACCATATATGCTTCACTTGTCAGAGAAAGAATTTCAAAGGCACACCAAGCAGTCTCTTTAAAATAGAGGTTTACTTTACAATAGATAAAAATGAAAAAAAATGTAAATACAGAACAATATATCACAAGACATACACTCACTTAAAAGAACAAAGTTTAAAGTGCAAACTCCTACCAACCATACACTTAGACTTGTCTATCTAATGTATTCTTATCTTCTTACAGTGCTGATAGGTGTTGTAGCTTCAGAGTCCAAACATGAATGTCTCTAAAGGTCAGTCACAGCATAATTAAAAAACTGTCCTGAACCTGCCTTCTCCATGATGTCACCCAGCTCCTCCCATGTTTATTAAAAAATCATACAACCAGAATGTGTTATCATTCAGAAGGTAAATGAAATAAGGTGACATCAGCAAAAACTCATTTCCCCATATGACTTCTTAATCAAGTCTATGATTTTCCAGTATCTTCTTTCATCCATGAGCAGTTTCCTGCTTTCACAAAGACATCAAAGAACTTTTTATGACTGTCAGATCTCACTGAGATGTAATATGCTTTGTAAAACCAGATGCAATTAACTGTGCTTCCTCTGAATACACCACAAAATGGATATTTTCATTTCCTTTGGCTTCAAAGAAGCACAGCTCAACAAGACCATAAAATGCAAGTCTTTGTAAGTTAGTCACATTACAGAGATAAGCTGTTTAACATATATCCTGTCAGTTTAAGTGATACCTGGGGGAAAGGTCATCCCAATCACACTACATTTTTATATTACAAAAATCATAGCGTAATCGGAACCAGTTGTCCAAGTGTCACAGTAGCCTGGGTAAAAAATTGGCTGGACAACATGACACAGAGGATAATAGTAAACAGAGTCCACTCAGAAGAAAGGGGGGTTACTAGCGGGGTACCGCAGGATTCAGTACTGGAACCGGTCCTTTTTAATGTCTTTATAAGTGACATTGCAGATGGAGTGGAAGGAAAAGTATGCCTGTTTTCAGACGACACAAAGATCTGCAACAGGGTTGATACACAAGGAGGTTGCTTGAAAGGATGAGAAGGGACTTGGCAAAGTTGGAGGAATGGTCAAAAGTATGGCAGCTCAGATTCAGTGCAAAGAAGTGCAAAGTAATGCACCTGGGAAACAAAAACCCAGGGAAAGCGTACACAAAGGGGGGGGTACTAACAACAACAAAAATGGAAAGGGACCTGGGGTTAGTCATATCAGAGGACCTAAAGGTAGGCAAGCAATGGGAGAAGGCAGTAAGGAGGGCTGGGGGAATACTGGGATGCATAGGGAGAGGCATCACCAGTAGAAAACAGGAAGTTGTCATCCCTTCATACAGATGGTTGGTAAGATCTCATCTGGAGTGCAGCATGCAGTTCTGGAAACCCCATCTCTGCAAGGACTTAGGATGGAGGCAGTCCAGAGGAGGGCAACTAAAATGGTGCAGGGTCTGCACCAGAAGCCATACGAAGAGAGACTAAAGGAGCTTAATATGTGCACCCTTGACTGGCCCAGTGGTGCTGAGGGTTGAGGCACTGGACGCCACACCTCGCATCACACTGGTGATCCGGGTTCAGACACGAGCCTGGCAGGGGAGGGATAGGATTGAGTGTCTGGTGGACTGCTGTCCTATCCTGGGGAGGGATCCAGGGAACCACCACTCTGTAGCGGCCCCTGGTGATGACCGGGGGCACTATCAAAGCAATTGTAGCAAGGGGCGCCGAGTGGGCAGACGTCGGCATGTTGTGCGTCAGACGTCATTGCACGTCCACTCTGCAAGGGGCAAAAAGTCAAGGCGGAAACATGGTGGAGCGACGATCCCAGTAGCTGATGGCCGCTCCCGGTGCCCCCGGTTCCTGAGAGGATACTGCCACAGAGTGTATGAACGACAATGGCTGGCTCTGTGGAGGTGCCAGACCAGGCCTGCGGGGTGTGGGTGCTGGCGGCCGGAAATCGCTGAGATCCACGCCGCTAGGAGGAGGTATAAAAAAATGTAAGATAAAAAAAAATATGTACATCCTTGAGGAAAGGAGGGAGAGGGGGAACATGATAGAAACTTTCAAGTACCTCAAGAGAATCAATAAAGTTCAAGAGGGTAGCATCCTTCAGAAAAAGATGTGCAAGAACAAGAGGGCACAATTTGAAGATAGAGGTGGGATAGCTCAGGGGCAACGTGAGGAAGTATTTTTCATGGAGAGGGTGGTGGATGCATGGAACGGCCTTTCTGAGGAGGTTGTGGGGTCAAAAACAGTGGAGGAATTCAAGAATGCATGGGACAGACATAAGGAAATTCTGGTGGGGGGTAGGAAGAAGTAGGCTGTTGGTTAACTAGGATCTGCAGATTATTAAATAGGTAGGGAAATGGGCATACTAGGTGGGCTAAGCAGTCCTTATCTGCCATCAAAGTCTATGTTTCTGTGTTTCTATCAAGACCTAGATGGTTGCAGCCAAGTTCCTTCTTTCTGCTCACTCTGTGTTGCCGTACCTTAGCTTCATCATTCAAGGCTTGAAGCTGATCTCTTCCTGGTTTGCAGACTTGGGGGTAGGGAGGATGTACTTGGGCACAGACCCAAATAAACAGGTTTGGGCAGACTGGAGGGGCTGCTATGCCTTTATCTGCCATAATTTTCATTGTTTTTATTTTTTATGTTATGTACATATAAAGAGTTACTAACCCATGGAACACACTCCCATCAGATATCATCATCAGTAAAACTAACAAGCATTTTTTCAGTGCCAAGCATTCGCTTGCAGGTATTTGCATTTGTGTTTGCCATTTATCCAGGCCACCTCCCCCCAGTTGTATCTATGTCCCTTTAGCATCCATATCCCAAGAGAGTACCTCTCTGCAACTCCTCTTGCATTAAATCAACATTTCACCCTTATATTTCTTAAGAGTCTGTCTTAGGAACCCTAACACCGTGAGTGTGCTCAAGGGTACAAACCTGTGTGGTAACTGTGCAACCTGTGCTCGTAACACAGTCATTCAGTGGAATTATTTCACCAAATTTATAACATAGGCATTTTGTCACCTGTGATCATGAACACTGTCACTATGATTTTCTTACTGTGTACCGAACACTGATTTCCCACAGCAATCGTGCTATTCTGCGCTGGAAGTGTGAAAACGCATTTCAGCCAGGATGTGCAAAATGGCAGCTGTACTGTTCATAAGGAGGTATGGGAAAATGCAAATGTTGAAAATCTGGAGTGAAAATATGACAAATTTGCGAAGTTACGAGTGCACGTGAAAACTGCGCAAGACACGCTCGTAAAACAGTCATATTTTGGAATTTTGCACTGAATTTTCAACGTAGGCATTTTAGGATGTCTGCTTATGAACCGTGTCACTGTGGTTTTTTTACATTGTACCGAACATGATTACCACAGCGGCCACGCCATTGAACGCCGGAAGTGTGAAAACACATTTTGGCCAGGATGTGAAAAATGACAGCTGTACTGGTCATAAGGAGATGTGGGAAAATGGTAATGTTGAAAACCTGGAGTGGAAATATTAGAAATTCTCAAAGTTACAAGTGTACATAGAAACTGCGCAATGTATGCTTGAAACACAGCCATTTTACGGACTTTTGCCACCAAATTTTCAACATAGGCATTTTAGGACCTCTGCTCATGAACAGTGTCACTGTGATCATCTTACTCTGTAGCAAACACTGATTTCCAACAGCAACAGTGCTATTTTGCACCGGAAGCGTGAAAACACATTTTGGGCGGTATGTGAAAAATGACAGCTGCACAGTTCATAAGGAGGTGTGGAAATATGCCTATGCTGAAAATCTGGAATGAAAATATTACAAATTCGCGAACTTACAAGTGTGCTTGGAAACTGCGTAATGCACGCTCGTGAAACAGTGATTTTTTTGGAATTTTTCACCAGATTTGCAACATAGGCTTTTTGAGAGCCCACCTCATGAACACCAACACTGTCGTTTTGTTAATCAGTCCCGAAAGGTGATTCTGCACAGTGGCTACAAAATCACCTTTTGGGACTGAATAATGCCATGACAGTGACTGAAATCATGAGGGGGGTCACAATAACCCCATGTTGAAAATTTGGTGCCAAAATTCCCAGAAATGGCCGAGATATGCGCCAAAGTTGAAAAAAAACAATATATGCCATTATACAGCTTACCAGCACTTCTTCAGTTCGTGGTCGGCTTTGAAGAGTGCAGACATGTTCCCGGTCCATTGAAGATCATTGCGCCGGGCTCCGGAGGTAAGTATGGGGTGGGGGTGGGAGGTGGTGCACAAAGGGTGGGTGCAGGTTGACGGGGATGCCAAGGACTCACCAAGGGACCGTTTTCTTGTTTTACAGGATTAAAAATAAAAAAGAAAATGGAGGCTTTTGGTATGCTGGGGTGGGCTCCCAGCATGCCACCTAGGTGAGGGGAGATGTGCAGAGAGGTGGGAGCACAGAGGGTGGCCGCGGGTTAGCGGGCGGGGATGAAGGAAAAAAAACAGACGCTGCTGGCATGCTGGAGTGGGCTCCCAGCACGTCACCTACGTGTTTGTGGGGGGGAGGACTGGGCACCCCAGCCAGCCATACAGTGTGTGGGGGTGGGAAAGCATGAGCACACTGGGTTGGGCTCCCAGCATGCCAACTGGTTGTTTGTGTTTTTGGGGTGGGGGCTGCAGCCAATGGGGGATTGGGCACCCCCATCAGCCACACAGTGTGCTGAGGGGCACATGAGCCAAGGGGGATTGGGCACCCCCCTTGGCACACAAGTTGGGGGCTGGGGAGAACAGGAAGGGAAAGAACATTAGCAGAGGGAGGAAGCAGGAGGGCTTTGAAGCCGAGCTGTGCATGACAGCAGTTCGGCTGACGTGTATGCTAACTGCATACACACTACCACCACTGATTGCAGCAGACCTTTTGTTAGATGTGAAGACCAACACAGCCGAACTGCTGTCATACACAGCTCGGCATGTATTGGTCCCTTAGGGTTGCACCTGCTATACTGAGCACTGCATTGGGGAGGAGGGTCACACACCTCCAAAAGGCACACTGTTGCAAGATGTTGCTTGTGCATGCAAGTGAATGTAAAAATGAATTCAAATCCAGACTAGGCAAGCTTATTATGAGTGGACATAATATAAATTACTTCACTAGCCTCTAGGAGCTATTCCTGGGCGTATGCCTCTTCTGCTCCTCAAAATCCATAGAATGATCCATAATACGTTTCTATGACACCTGTCACAAAAAGTACAACTAGAACATTTAGAACACTCTGAGTGAGCAGACCAGTGAGCAGTGTGTAGACAGTACAAGGAGCTGGAAAAGGACGCTAGGAGAAATATCCACTTTTTATAATGAAATGTTTCATTAGAAACTTTCAGAAGGAACAATGAAAAATACTGCAGCAACAAATGTCATACAAAGAACAGAAATAGCAGGCAGTACTTTACAATATTCACAAAAATACAGGGTGGAAAGGGTATCACATCGCAACAGCAATGGGAATACTGCGAAGACCATCACAGTGACATTTTTGGCACTTCGTTGTGATGGTCTGCACATTTCCCGGACACTGTTGCCTCTGGGGTGTTTGCCCCAATCCCCCAACCAACTCTGACTGGAGTTGGAAATCCATGTCTGGGGGGTGGGGGCAGAGCCTCCCTGCGATGGGAGGTTGGGGCAAAGCCCCCCCCCACAGAAAACACCAGTTCCCCCAGTGAGGCCACAACACCAACTGGCGGTGTTGTGTTGTCGCTATGCAGACAGTCGACATATTTCATGTCGCTGCGGCATGGTGGAAAGACAGATGCATGTTGTTATAAATATATTGATGTTGGTAATATGCAATCTCTAAAAGAAAGAATATGTTAAAGTGTATCTCCACTGCAATAAAACTATGAAATTTTATGTTAAATGAATATCATCCATTACCAATCAACACACAACAATCTAACAACAATACAGGTAATCATGGTACAAACCCTGTCTGTGTCTCATTTATATAATACACATTTTCCCCAAATTTCCTCAAAGACAATTTGATTATAGGCTTTATTGCTCCCGTTATTAATATGAAGAGAAGTTTCAACTGTCGCCCCCTGATAGCCACAGTATTTGGTGGGATGTACAGTAAGACCAACTGTGGGATAACCAGACCAGGGTAATTAAACATGGTTTCCAAAATCTGAGTAAGGGTTGTCCAATAGGGTTTCAGAACTGGGCAACCCCCCCCCCCCCAAAAAAAATGTGCATGATCTGCCTACGTTTCCCTGCACGCCCTCCAACAAAGTCCCAAACGCTCCTCCATGAATTTCATCTGCATGGCAGGGGTTCTGAAAAATCTAGTTCGACTTTTCCACACATATTCTTTCAGATAAGGGACCAGAAACAATTTTCAGAGCAGGGAGTGCATATTTCAACCAGAGATGTTTCTCACAGGGAGACTGCAGATCAATTGGCCTTTATGTAACACTATTAATAGGGACATGTCCTTAGACAAGTCTCTCAAAACAGCATAAAGCTTGCCTACTAAGGGTCCACCAACCCCCCTATTGCTGATAAAACTGAAGCTGTAAAAAGAGTTCTGGGGGAGGGTCTGGGAGCTGCCTAAGCTGCAGGGGAAGTGGTCTGGTTTTTTTGTATCTCTCCAAACAACACTCATACTCTAAAGCCTCAATCCCAGTGCAAAGCGTAATGGGTATACAAATTCGTGTGCAAGTCGAGGCTTTGGAGTATGTGCGTGGTTTGAAGAAATGTACAAATAACGAAAAAGTACAAACAGAGTTATAGGAAAACTTTAGCAATTAGCTTCACTTCTTTTTTTATCTTCATATTGATAAAGATTTTCAAAAGGAATCCAGTCTAAGGGTTTATATGTTTTCTTCACATTTTTAGAACAAAATACTAGTTGCAGTTTTCTGTGACTGTCAACTACAGTACCTATAAACAGGGTTCCATCAGCAGTTTACATGTTGTTGACATTCAATGATAACTGTGATCACTGTTTTTGTAAAGAACGATAAAATACACTTTAAAGCACATGGATCAGCATGTAAACCTGTACCATTATGAACAAACATAAACCCGGTACTGTAGCATGGTGTAGTGTAGTGTAGCATTGTGTCAACTTCCTGTAAACCACCATAGTGTAATAATTTATGCGTGTGACAAATTGTTAACAGGATAAAAAAAATATATATTTTTTTTAAGCCGGCTCCTTGGCGTTGAGCAGTGGGGGACTGCACAGGCATGCTGGTCACCCAGCTTCCTGCCGCCAGTCTGGAATGTCAAGAGTGGAGGCCAGCAGGCGGTGCAGAGCGTCCATACAGATGCCCTCCTCGAGGGTGGGTGGGGTGGGGGTTCAGTGCTGTACCACTCGTAGAGTGACACCAAGTGGGGCTTAATGGAGATGTTGTTTATGATATGGATGGCCACACTTTGCCTGGCATCTCCCCTCATAGGAGCACTGTGGGCATGCCCACTTAAACCTGGTGGGAGGGTGGGATGAAAATTGGGGAGAACCCCCCATATTTGGATGCACTATGATGTTGTTCCAGATGCCATGCACATCCACTGGGCACACTGAAAGGACTGCCCCTCTCCCTGACTGTGGCATGGCAGTGTGGATCCTCCCTATGAGTATAATGTATTGGGGCACCTATAAACAGGGACAGGGTAAGCTAGTGGCAAGAGTTGTGGCTAGTAGGGACAGTGTGTTGACTAGGTTGGAGACCCCAGATGGGAGATATAGGAAGCCACCAGAAGAAGCAAAGCACAATAAAGAATAACGCAAGAAGCAAGTAACAACAATATTTTCAAACTAATTTTTCAGCTCTTTAAAACTGGTTAATTTTTTTGGGTGTGGGGCATTTGTTTTCCTAAATGTCCAAATATTTCTTATATTTCATTTTTTTTATTGTTTATTTATTTTTTGGGTGTGTTCTGAAAGACAGTCCTGGAGTGTGTGCATTAGCTACCAGGGCAGCAGACTGGCTGAAGTTCGTGAGTGTCGGAAGGAAGGCTCGTGATGGGCCAGCAGTGCACATCAGCATCTGAATGATGTTAGACATGGCTGCTGCTTGCTGTCAGAAGCAGCAGGTTGGTTAGGCTCAGTGGCACAGCAAACTCATAACAGGAAGTGACTTCAGGGGGCACCAGAGAAATCCCTTCTAGGGTAGTAAATGCCTGAAATAGTCTGCCAGAGGCAGTGGAGGAGCCAAGTAGAATTAAATACTTTTAAGTCCAAGACTGGATAAATGCATGAGAGAGGAAAAATAGTAACTAACCACTGAAACGTGAGAGGCAGTTAGAAAGAACTGCAAGGCTTGCTTCCATCTTATGTTTCTGTGCTCATACAGTAGGTTCTTTCCAGCAGTATTCAGCTCAGCTCAGTGTAATACCATGCAGATGGTTGGATCTGTGTGAAGAAAGTCTGATAACAAAACAGTCTGATTAAAAAACAGATGACAAAATAAACAAGCACCAACTAACACCAAATATACTGTATATAATAGCCACCTTAGAAAACCCTCATATAAATCAAGTCACAGAACTAACCATCAGCACCCAAAACAGCACCTCACTACCTAAAAAACCGCAAGGACTTGCACCACACTACTGCAGCTCCCTCGCACATTCCCACCTGAACATCATGCCCCAACTAGCCAGAACCCACAGTACCTGCCCTCCATACTGCTGCTAGATCATACTCCTCCAGGCCGACTCCAAAGCTACCATGCTGCTGCCTTCTTCAATGCATGACGCTCCTCACCCCAGACCACCACTCCCGACCGTTCAGCTTCACGCCACATACCACTGCTCCCAACTGCACACTGAAAGCCACTTGTCTCCACATAATGCCGCTCCTGACAACACGATGAAAGATGCTCACACCGTCCTGAATTCAAACTCCCACCATGCGCTAAACTGCCACTCCAGACCGCATGCTGAATTCACACTCCAGAAAAGGAAATCCCACCCAAACCACTTCCCTTTTTATAGGGGACTTCATGAAATGGGCACACACATGCAACAATGCACAAGTCTACCCTACATTACAGAAAAAAATTAAGAAAAATACTTCACTAAACCACTGCACTCCATCGCATCAACACCACACTATGGAAAACCATACATTGTAGAAAAACACTAAGAGGCCCTCTGGGGGAAAAAACAGTTCAAAAAGTACACAAGCACAAAGGTGACCAAACGTATGTGTTATATAAAATAAATGATGGCAAAGTCCACTATACTCATGAAATAATACTATCTTGGAGTCAAACAAGCTCATAAAGGCTACTTGCCCTTTGAGCTCATGGCTTTATGGCTTGTTTGATGATTTGATGGTATTATTTCATTGTATACCATGCCTTGCCATCGTTTATTCTTATACCATGCTTTGCCATCTTTTTTTCTCTCTCTCTCTCTCTCTCTCTATATATATATATATATATATATATATATATATATATTCATTGCAAAAACTCCATTAATGCATCAGTTAGGGTTTTTTCCACAATGACAAAAGTCGAGAAATTTGGTGTTAGGGTTAACACCCCACCACCCCATCCTCAAATCCCTAACTACGCATGCCCTTCCCACCCCCACCCCACACACACTCATGCAAGCAGTACAAGAGACATCCATCATCATAGTGCTACAACTGTATGAGTTCTGCTGCCATCAGAGTGCCTTGGGGGTACACACTCATGCTGGGCAGTCATGGGTGATGGCCCACAGGTAGCATTTTTCTGTTACGAACATTAATAACAAGATTTAAGCAGATGCCTATATTTCAATTGTTAAGAAATGATGAAACACACAGTATGTTACCTATAGATAGCTGTATTGGAAATAAGAGTTTGGATAACCCTAGCAGTAGTCAGTGGATGTTTGCATATGTTTTTTCTAACAGAGTGAGTCAGTCCTAATAAGAAATAATAATGCTTGGAGGAATGGTCAAATGTATGGCAGCTTAGATTCAATGCTGAGAAGTGCAAGGTAATGCACCTGGGAAACAAACACCCAGGGGAAGAGTACACAATGGGGGGTGAGATACTAACAACAACAAAAATAGAAATGGACCTGGGGTAGTCATATCAGATGACCTAAAGGTGGGCAAGCAATGTGAGAGGGCAGTAAGAAGGGCTGGGGGGTACTAAAAGTAATGTTTTGTAGTAGAGTTTACAAGCAGCATGTGAGAGCAACAGTTCTAACATTCAGAGTTAACCATAACATGCTGCTAATGAGTATTTGCAGTTAACACAGCAGTATTACAACATGTGATGGTGCTAGTTTCATGCCTGAGCAGTATGTGAAAAGTACTATGTATGTGTCAGGTGTGTCTGTACTGCTAACACATGCCTATGTGGTGGCAGCGATACCCGCAGCAAGCCAATCATTAAATTATGACAAATAAAAAGGAGTATTTAGAATGTTCGTGCAGACTAAGTTTCACTTTATGAAAAAGATGTGCCAGCAACAATGTGTCATCATACTGTGCTGGCAGTATAGAGTCAATCACACTGTATGTGTTTTTTATTACATTGTGGTATGTGAAAAGAGTACAGTGTCATGATTATTGTGCTTACAGATGTGACTGACTGGTATAGTGTCTTACACTCGTGCATGTGTCTTACATGTGTGTGTGTGGGGGGGATGCGTAGTTAGGGGTTTGAGGATGGGGTCGTGGGGTGGGGTAGTGGGGTGTTAACCCTAACACTAAATTTCCAAACTTTTGTCACTGTGGAAACAACCAAACTGATGCAATTAACAGAGTTTTTTGCAATGAATTTCCCTTCTTTTTGAGAGGGTGTAATGTGAATAGTAAATGGTATGTGTTGGTGGGAGTGCGGGTCCCGAAGCTTCCCTTTGTGCATAATGATATGTGTTTGTGGGAGCACGGGCCCTCCAGGCCCTGCGCTCCCACTTACACATAAGCATGGAGCTATACAGTAGCCCTATGGGGCAAGGAACCCATGTAACACTAATTTCCCAATATCTCGTGAACCGTAGCACATAGAAAAAAAAATTCAAGTGTCATTGTAATGATGAGAGTGAGTATTTCTCGCAATATAAAGTAGATCGAATCCATATCTCACATCATTTCTGAGATACGGGCACCGAAAGGCACTGTGTTTGCTAACTTTGAGGGCATAATAGTGACCTACAGACATGAAAATGAGCAGCTGAAACACTAATTTGCAAATATCTCAGGAACCGTACAAGCTAGAAAAAAAAATTCTAGTTTCATGGCTTTCCAACCAACTTCTGAATGGGTTACTAAGAAATTTTGCAACGAAAAGTCCGTATCTCAAACCATTTTCGAGACACGAGCCCTGAAATGTGTCACGGACGCCGCAATGTTATTCTATGAGAACATTTCTGAAATTCAGAATGCTGTAATGTTGGGCCCCTGTACTGTTTTGACACCAAACCACCAAAAGGCACATTTGTGGGACCAGGGCTTGCCACCCTGCAAATTGCAGCCCAAAAGACCCCAGCATTTTGTTGCAGGAGGGTGTCAAAGATTTGCAGTTATTTTGGGCGTACTTTGGCAAAATACTTTCTCAAATCACGAAAGTTTTGTGACAAACCTCATGAAACCTTCGCATTTGCAAAAGTATTTTACTAAAGTATTTTTCAAAAAATTTTAAAATGCATTTCTGGGGGTTTAATCCCCCCCAAAAAAGATATGGCTAGCATCCTCAGGACCCAACTAGGTAAACACAGCAATCAATGTTTACCTAGAGGTTCCCAGTTTTAAACGCCAGGAATTTTTCTGTGTCACTAACTGAAAACAAGATGGCCTCATCACGAAAGTAAAAGGGCCATTTGCGACAGTAAAAATGGCCTCTCACTAAAGTTTCGTGATTTTTGCTTACATTTCTCTTTGACTATAATGGGAAATTTGTTTTTTGAATAACTTTTGAACCGTTTAATATTTTTTCACCAAGTCTTCGAAAGGCACATCGGTGACCAAGACTGCTTCTTCCCTAATGATTTTGGACTAACTCGCAAAAGGTTTTTTGGTATTCTTTAGCTCCACAACCATACATCCAACCACAACAAAACTTGCCAGATTCAGAGATATATGGTACCAGACTGTGCGTGCAAAATCTCAGGCAAATCCGTTTTACTGTTGCAAATGTATTAAGGTGCAAAATTTGAGGTTTTGCATTAAAGTGGCTACTCAACCCTAACTATAGTGACACTACCTTGTCGCTATAATATATATATATATATATATATATATATATATTCATGGCAAAAACCTCGGTTTAATGCATCAGTTAGGGTTGTTCCATAGCAACAAAAGCGTGGAAATTCGCTGTTAGGGTTAAAACCCTAACTCTGCACCCCCCCCCCAGCACCACACACATGCACATGCAAGTAGTGGGGGAGGACCAAGACAACACAACCCATCACAGACAACCAGCAGCAGGTAACAGAAATAACATACAACTGTCTAAACGTACTACAAGACACATCCATCATCATGGTCCACCAACTGTAGGACTTCTGCTGCCATGTGGGTACACACCCATGTGGGCGATTTGCACAGATAAGATACCAGAACAGGAGTACTCTCCACACAATACTTAAGATATTGTTGTTTTGAATATCTCAAACCATTTCTATAATAATGTCAAGCATGGGCCATGATGATATTAAACACTTAGTGTTGTATAGTACCATGTAGCTGCCCAAGCGTACAGGATAAGATCACAGTGCAGCAGCACTCTGTATATAACTGTGTTCTGATACATTATTTACTAATGTCACTATAGCATGAGCAACCATTAACACACATGAAAGACCAGTGAAAAAGCAGTCTCATAATATGCATTCATAGCTACAAAAGTAATAGCATGGGCTCTTTTCCACCCCCCTGATACCACCAGTGTAGAAATTTGTATAGAAACAGACATGTGTTTGAACCAAGAAAATGCTACCAAGGCAAAGAGAGTGAAATGGTACCATGGAACACTTTGGGTCACACAGTCTCATACAGCTGTGCTGCTGTACAAGTTCAGAGAACAGTGCAGACGATCTCTTCACATAATACTGCACTGATCCATTATTTAGTTATGCCAGGCTAAGATCAGGAGGTATTTACACACATGAAAGGGTGTTGAAAATCCTCTGTGATACTACATGGTCAGAAACAGAAAAGTGTGAGCATGAGGCACTGTAACCTGCTTACTGTCAGCAACATATTAATTAGTAGAGAAAACACTTACCTGTTTCAAATGTGACACTGTCCACAATTCAGATATAGTGTAGTGTGACCATGTGACTTTTTGTGTCTGAGAATCCTGCAGAGATCTGCACCTGTACAATGTAAGATAATGGTGCAGCAGGACTATGCAGATAATAGTGTACTGATACCTCATTGGCTTATAGCAAGGTAACATCAGAAGAGATTAACGGTGAACCCCATCTCACTCACACCTGCGAGTTGTACATTCAAACAAAATGGCTCAACCTTCCAGTCACCTCCAGTATCAAGTATGCATGTTCGCCAAGAAGTCTATGCTAGGACTTACCACCCCAGACCTGCAAAGCCTCCTTAGCTGACCTAATTCCATCAGATGCACTAGGGGTACAAACAACTCAGCCCTCTGAGTCCCTTTCAGTAGAATCACACAAGGCCAACGGTTCTACGAATACTGGGCACCACTTTGGCTTAATGTGCTTGACCTAGGCATCACAAAAGAGGACAAAATAGGCCCCTTTAAAGATAAACTCTGAGTGGCTCTTGCCACAAACAGGAACTGTGACTGTGAGACCTGAACTTCCCCACACGCTTCCCTCCTCTTTCCTGCTACCCTCATTCTAACCTGCATCCTTGCCTTCTCCTCTCTTCTTGCTAACTAATACTCCCCAAGTAGGCTCCAGGTTCCAGCCTCAGCACTCCCCCCAGTGAGTCTAGCCCTCCTTTATGACTACACTCTTTAGCACTTAAGACAAAAGAACTGCTTCCCATCAAGCAGGGCCAGTTTTAGGACTTTGGGGGCCTCCAGCAAACTCTATGACTGGGGCTCGACAGACAGGGCGGGGCCCCCCCAGTAATCTTTCTACACAGTATTTATATTTCGTAAGATATATGCCAGTGCATACTTCAGTCTAAGCTAGCATCCCGACAGGCCTAGCACAGACCACATATGTACCAGCCATTCTAAATGCTTCACAAATATTCCAGATCACCTTATCTCAGAACTGTTCGATTTGTTCATGTATTAGGCTTACATAATAAAACACTCATTACAGTGAACAGTATTCAGCAAGCCTGTCTAGGGGTGGAGAGAGAGATGAGGGCATAGTGCACTAAATCATAAGAATCCGAAACCAGCAGATTTTTAACTCTCGAGTCCCAGACTGCTGAAGGACTGTAAATGTACCTTGGTGGAGTGATCAGTGGGAATACTGCCTTGCCCCCTCCGTCTTTCCACAGACCCCACCACACTGAAGGGAGAACAAGGATGAGGCCATCTCTGCCTAAAAATGAGGCTATTGGACATAAAAAAAAACTATCCACAAACCAGGCAGTCAGACCACCACCCCCTGCAACCAGTACTCTCTCAAAGTATCCACCACTATCTTAATGAAGTCAGATTTATTTCTGGTATAACAAAAAAAGATACAGGTTAACATGCAAGTGAGAAGTGGAATTCTTTGCAATTTGTAAAAAGGACAGCTCCTGTCACTCATGTTTTCAAAGCCCAAGATAACATTTACCCAAACTCCAGCATTACCTAAACTGGCTTGGACCCCAAAGGAATCTATTCTCCCCTTATACAATTTGTATCAGAGTTCCTGTGCCTCCAAACCTTTCTTCACTGGAACATTATTTGGGGATATACAGCTCGCCCACCTGCTTGCTTGCTCCCTTCCAAATCTAGAGATGAGCGTTCAACCTCAACCGGAACCAGGCTGTCCAGCTTAATCATGGCAAACCCACTAGCATTTAAAACAGGTCAATATGAAGCACCAACAACGCTGAATGGCGTGTCGCTGGGGATTCTGCAAGTTATGAGCAACACAGACACACAGCCTGCTTTTATAACGTGCCACAACTATCAGAAATCCGAGACTTACTTTTTGTATGTTCACGTTACACTAGATTATTCAATCGCCATCTTTCTGCGGGGGGTCCTCTGGTCCAGGTCACACTGCTGCATTCATTCCATGTGCTAAGAAAACTAAATTAGAATTGGGACTTACCGGATTTAAGAGGATATCTGTAAACCGAATTAGAAGAGATATCCAGCTCTTCCAAGATCAGGAACCAGGTAGTTGGCTTCAGATGCAGTGTGGTTTCTGGTCTTCTCTCTCTCGACTCTCTCCTCCAGGCTCAGCTCCAAGTTAGCAACTCGCCGACTTAACAATATGATTCTCTCTGAAGCTCTGGAACTGGTCCTCGGCTGAATAGTTCCAAGAGCGCCGGAGGGATCATCTTTATGGGACAGTCACGGACCTGAGTGGGGACCAAACATTTCAGATCCGAGGGGGAGGAGGTGCAAAAACAGCAAGGGACTGAGTGGAGCCCTGTGATTGGCTCCAGCAGCACCTCCGCATCACCATGATGTGCAGCACAATAGGGGACTGTGTGGAAGCAAACATCCTTGTTGCAGTCTCAGTGGGACAGTGTGGACATGCACAAGCAGGCAGCCTGAGTGAGAAACATTGGCGGGGCTCCTGACTTCTTTGTGTGTGTTTGCGGAGCGTGCGGGCCATGCGGCGGAGTGACCTTGCAGCTGGTCGGTTCCCATTCTGAACTACGAACTACTTGCCAGACTGAGTTGCTTCTTGCCTAACTTGTCTAGGCCTAGGGTCAGGGAAAGGAAATCAGGTGGGCGGCAGGCGGTCGGAGGCCCTGGCGGCGGCCGGGTAGCATGAATGTTGACCTAGCAAGGCGATACATTATAGGACTAGACGAAAATGAAAAAACGTATAAATGAAGGAAAGGATTGGGAGGTATGTAAGCTGTGCTGGGCTGCTGCTTTTCAATTTAAACATGAACGTTTTTTGTGTGTGTATTTTTTCATATGTGGGACTTGGGAGTGCAGCAGGGATTTGGGAAGGGTCACCGCTTTGTCCTTACATGCGGGGGGTCGGCGGGGGCCTCCCGCAGCCGTGGGGTTTGCGGGTGCCTAATGCCGGCCCTGCCATCAAGTTCTCACCTCCTTGAGTTTAGTATTAGTTAATTATTTTATAGACTATATCATCCTCTGTTCCCTACCTGATTCACTCTATATCCTGTAGATTCTCAAGTTGTTCACTTAACAACCTGTCAACCTAACCTGCTTTAAATTATGTGTCAGTATATTTTTACTTATGTACTCCCTGTTACTGTAATTATGTAACCTCTGTAACCTGATGTACTCATGTTTTTCTAGGCATGGAACCTCCTTATATCTGCTTATGTACTTGTAACCATTGTAAATGATGTTATGCCCATGTATTACTATGACATGGAACCTCTGTAAAAGAGCTTTTGGCTCAAAGGTACTTCCTAGAAATAAATAAATACAAATAAATAAAAAAGTCTCCAAAACCATTGCCTGACATTGCATGTGTTAGACTGATGCATTAACAATACACTCTCATTCAGAACAGATGCAAAATGTATTGGTAATACAAAACTGTTTAACGTGGTCCACCAATAACTCATGGCCAGTATGCCTGTATACCCCAAGTCACTTGGATGGCATCAGAAGTCCTACAGTTTGTGGACCATGATGATGGATGTGTCTTGTAGTACGTTTAGACAGTTGTATGTTATTTCTGTTACCTGCTGTTGGTTGTCTGTGATTGGTTGTGTTGCCTTGGTCCTCCCCCATTACTTGCATGTGCGTGTGTGTGTGTGTGTGGTGCTGGGGGGGAATGCGGAGTTAGGGTTTTAACCCTAACATCGAATTTCCTCGCTTT
Source organism: Neoceratodus forsteri (assembly GCA_016271365.2). NCBI lineage: Eukaryota > Metazoa > Chordata > Ceratodontiformes > Ceratodontidae > Neoceratodus > Neoceratodus forsteri. Next base: position 443,651,019 of record CM057453.1, read on the forward strand.
TGTCACTGTGGAGCAACCCTAACTAATGCATTAAACAGATTTTTTTGCCATGAATTTCCTGTCTTTTTGACAAAGTATAATGCAAATAGTATACTGTATATGTTGGTGGTAGTGTGGCCACTTTGTGTCTCACATTCATACCAATATATACATAGCTTAATTGTAACATGTACTTGTGTTAATGAATGAATATTTCAATGCTTCTTGTGATAGATTTTATAGCTAAAGACATAGTCATGCAGAAATCATATAGTTCAGTAATACGTTTAACATATAGATGAACAACACATCTACTGTGCTAGGTCCAATACATACACAGATGAACACTGTTGTACTTGCATTATATGCAGCAGTATAACAAATGGAATATGAATATGAGCAGTTTCACATTATCTATAAGTAAAGACACAACACAGATAGATAAGGTTAAAAACATATTTATTACCGAATCAATTCTTAATCAAAAAGGCCAAATTAAAAGCCAAATTGAATGACATAATCAGTCTCACAATATAATATAAAAAAAAATAAAGTATTACAGTAATGTTCAATATGTATATTACAGAGTATGAACATACTTGGCAACCAAGCCATCATAGTAGTACTGACCAGATAAAACAGTTGTTGAGATACAGTTGTGCACACTGTTTAATATATATGTAACAGTAATACTATTATTGTCACTGTGTGACTAACACTGTCAATGTTCCTGGGATGGGCGAAAAACCATATGCCAAGTGTTTAAACAATATCAACAGTACCAAATAGTGGTATTGCAACAAAAGTGACTTATTTTTAGTATTTCCTTTTACTTAAATTAATAATATATATGTGTGTGTGTGTGTGTGTGTGTGTGTAGTGTGTGTGTATGTATGCATATAGATATATATATATATATATATATATATATATATATAATATATATATATATATATATATATACACACACACACACATAGATATATGGCAAGAAATATAGATATAGAGATGCATGTAGAAAATTCCCACCCAACCCCCCAATTGAGGCAATCGTAAAATATTGTCAAGAACATAAAAAGCTGTTGTTATCAGTACAAGTATCTGATTTACGATAGTGCACAATTCTGTAAATGTACGTAACTTACCTTCTTACATATTATTACATAAAGTATTATATGTTGTTAGGCACGCTATAAAACAATAGATATTTCAAATGCAGTAAAGAGGCATAGTACTAAAGTTACCAACTCAGTATATAGCTAGGAACTCTGTAACATATAACTTAATAATAATTAACAGTTGTATGTCATACAATAAATCTTAGAAACTGTTTCTTAGTATTGCACACATGCCACATATTGTTCAAAGGAAACCTTATGCAGTATACTATCTATTACTATCAATAATAGTTATGGTAAAGTCACTATTAACTCTAAAAAGTTTACTAAATCTGTACGTAATATGAGAGAGGCATACAACTAACTGTTAGAAATAGTTAATAAAAACTGTGTTGAACAGCTACATCTTTGTTATTGCTTATTGCATAAACTGTAAGATCCATAAATACAACCCCTGAAAAGTTCATAGTAAAGAGTTATATATCATAATTTATTTATTTTATTTATTTAGTTTTTGTTAACCGGTTAAGTGAACCTAGACAAATTCTGCCTATTTTCGGGCATGACCCGGGGGAGGGGGATACAGATGAATGCCAACTGACCTTGAACCAGATTAAGCTGTTGGTGGTATTTTTGTGAATCATGTAACGATATAGGATATTTACATATATACAATACAACTGTTACAAAACAAAGGCGATATAGTAGTACAGTGTTGCTATTAAATATGGATGTTGACATTAAAACTGCAAAAGAGCAAGAAGCAAAATCACACATAATAGTCAACTTGTGACATAGTCATAGCAATATGGCTCTGTGACACTGATAAATGCAGGTCAGGATACAACAATATCAAACATTGTAAAAGTGAATGATTCAGTGAACTGTCACCCACAAGTAAAGGATATGTTTCACTCAGAAAAAACCTTGTCATATGAAAACATTGTACAAACATATAATAATACATACAACTCAGTTGTTTTGCGTACATATTCAAGTATTGTACATCATCATCATCATCATCAAATCTTTATTTATTCAGGCGAACATCATTGAGCAAGGCTCATTTACAAGATGGACCTGATAAGGTCAAGGTTCAATAGTTGATACACAACAGATACATCATACACTTATATAAGACAGTTATACATACAGGGGAAAATAACATTAATAAACACAGTGATGTACAGTAAATTCACATGATAAAAAACGGTTACAGGAAAGTTAAGCTAATATTTACAGTATGTACAGTATATACATATCCCAGTGGGGTAGCATGCTGACACTCAACATAATGTATTACTAGGATGGTGAAGGTATTACTGGGTGCCATAAGATGGGTGTCTGTCTGGAAGGAATATGCCATATATGGTTTGGAAGGAGATTTGTAAGATGACAATGCTAGCTCTAGTGGTAGCAATTGCATTTCTTTGAAGAAGACTGTACAATGCTGTTTAAAGGATGCAAATGGAATGATATTGGACAGTTTTAGGGATTTTTGTAGGGTGTTCCATGCTATAGCTAGAGAATAGCTGATTGCTGCCCTCCTAGCCTGGTGTTGAATTTGGGCAATTTGAGCAGGATGATGTTGTTGCTTCTTAGGGCATAGGAGCTAGGAGAGGTCTGGGTGAAGCAGTCCAGGATATAGTTTGGAAGTTTTTTGACAACGCCTGTAAATCCATAGTGCTTCATTTCTGTTCCTTCTGAGGTGAAGGGAAACCCATCCAACTGCAGCATAAAGAGAGCAATGATGAGTATTAGATGGCAGATCTGTAATGAACCTTATTGCGCTATGATATAAGGTATCCAACTTGTGATGGTAGGAGATGGGGCAGTGACTATAGAGGAAGTCTGCATAGTCAACAACTGATAGAAAATGGCCTGGACTAACCTCATCTTTGAGTCTCTGTTTAGGAAGGGTTTTAATCTACAGAGAAGGCCAAGCCTTTGCTAAGCTTTTTAATAGTTCTTCTAAATGATGAGTGAAGTCAAGTCTGTTGTCAATCCACACACCTAGGTATTTGAAGTTTTCTACATACTCCAGATTTTCTCCAGTATAGTGCATAGCTGGGGAGAATGATTGGAGAGGATGTGCAGGTGGAGCTTTGATTTGTGAACATCATTGCTTTAGTTTTCTTTGCATTTAACAGAAGCTTTTCTGAAGTAGCTGATATTGTAGCAAGGAGAATTCTGTTTGTAGGATTTCACGAGCAGTCAGAGATAAGAGTTGCTGACATACAGAACAGTGTCATCAGCAAAGAGGTGTACAGAGGAATTGGTAAGGGTTGAATCAATGTTATTTATATAAATGGCAAAAAGGATAGGACCCAGAATAGAACCTTGGGGGACTCCTCTTGACAGTGGTTTTAATGGGGATAGGTCACCTTCAGCTTTTACCTGCTGTGACCTACCGGTGAGATAGCATCTGAACCACTTAAGGGAGGATGGATCTAGGCCAATGGAGTACAGGGATGAAAGTAGTAGCTCGTGGTCCACAGTATCGAATGTTTTGCTACATAACAAAAGATGTGCAGTTGGCAAGCGTGCCAAGTAAGACTTGTCATGTCGAGATGGAATTTGCTCATAACAAGAGACGATGCCAGAACATGATAACCAAACAGTGATATCTGTTTTGACACCAGAAAGTCTTTGTTAATCAACTAAGTGTGGTTTCTCTAGTGATTGTAAACACAGTTGGCGCCGATTGAAGACCACTGCAACTACATTTACTGTATCACTGATTAACACAACAACCTTAGATGTCAGGTTAGTAAAACCATATGCAGGTAAACCATGAGATGTATAGTGAATGTAAATTTTCACATAGATGTGTAGAATAAAGAATAGTAGTACTTTCTGAGTGGTTACTGTGTTGCAAAATGGGACAGCAATGTATGTCACATGTTGTGTGACTACTCTTCTGAATGATGAAGATTCTCATAGCTGTTCAAAATCAGTACATAAGCATTTTTAAAGTGGCGTGGTAGCCTCCGCTTAAATTTGCTTGTTGAGTCATTGCATTCAAGCCACCAGTTCTGTACCTCAACAAAGTAATGTAATATCTAGAATGTACAGACTGTCTTTGGTGGCAGATCACAGCATGAGTGTCAAATACAGTTTGATTAAATGTCACTCTACCAGCTGTGAAATCTGTGATAGGTGTGTCAACTCTGAGCCCATGAGAGTCAAACCTATGCAGGACAAGCATAAGATGTTGAGATGAACTCCTCAGTCATATAGACTCAGTACAAGACTCTCCACACCTAACACAAAGGTGACCACTGTCTGCGTTTGTGAACAGCTTTCTGAACTTAAAGGAAAACTCCATGTTAAAATCAGAAAAAGATATGTAGTAGTCTTTTTTTCTGTGTCTAACCAGTTCCCAGTGTTTTTTTTTCCTCTGGCTGTGAGAGATGTTTTTTCTAACTTTCCCTAACCGTTTTATTGCCCTTGGAGGATGCCATTCTGATTTATTTTATGGCCTGTAGTCTTCCCAGAGTGCCCTTTGGTGTGATGCCTAATTGCCCCTGCAGGAAGCCAGTGTCTTGTTACAGGGTCTGTCACAGCTCAGCCACAGAGAAAATATTTCTTCCAGAGGTCTTCTCTGCTAGATTTTGGGTGAGTGTAATCATTATTTTTTGATATCAGTACTTTGTCCTGCTATGTTCTGCAGTGTGTGTGTGTGTGTGTGTGTGTGTGTTTGGATCATGTCACTGTTTACTCTATTCCTCTCAGTCACTTTCAGTTTTTGCACCAGTACTAAGTAGCAAAAATTGAACATCACCTTATAGGTTGTAACATAGCAAGACAAGGTACTAATATCGAAAAATAATAATGATTACACTCACCCAAAATCTAGCAGTGTGACTTCTCTGAAGGAAGTATTATCTTCGTGGCTGAGCTGTGACAGACCCTGCTAAATCTAAGGGCATGGCTACATCAGTGTCACATGAGCCAGGGTGCATCGTGAGGAGAAAGAAAGCCAATAAACCTATTTGTGATGGAGGATCCCCAGGGTCGTAGAAACTAAAATACAGCTAGCAGGCTAATTTAGAAAAAAATCCTAATAGCAGACAGAGGGAAGGACACACTAGGGCTTAACATACATATCAAAACACTCTACATAACATATGTTTTTGCACATTCTGGGTGGACTTCTCCTTTAACACTTTGATACTGGGGAACATACAAAGAAATCTAAAGCAAGTTTTCAGTGGTTTCTCTCTATGAATGGCCGCATGACACACATTCATATCTGGTAACATTGGAGACAGTAAAGTACTGTCTCATTGGAATGCCCTCTTCATCCAAAGTGTTTATAATAGCCATAATAAACTCAGTGGCATCCTGTTGCATGTTACCTGCAAATGTACTGTGTCCATCATATTTACCAAGAACCTGCCGGAGAGGTGTCAAAGAGTGTACATTGTGTAGCTGCTGAGAAGTCACATTTACAACTTATTTCAATGCCTTTGATAAGGCAGTTTCTTCACAAGCTGATATGGCCTGCACAAATTGTGGCATGTGGAGTAATGCTTGCATTGCTGAATTAGCATAGCAGTTAACTCCAGTACTGTTGTCAAACACTGGCACAACAGCCATACCAAGTGACTTCTTACGACAGATGATGTTGCATCCGTGTTTGACATTGTGACCTTGTTGGTACGCTGTGTAGTTAATACAGTAGTGCTTGATTGTTTCCTCTTCTTGCCAGTTGAAGCTTCGACTATGGCATTTGATCCAACCACATACATAGGTACTGGTATGAGAGGCATCTGTGGCTGGTATAGAGTACGTAATCTGTTGTACTCAACAATATACCGCTTGTCAGCACATATCTTCTGTGGTGCTACTGTGATGATGTGCAACCCAGACAGACTATGAATGAGTGAAAGCACAACATAGGTCATGCCATGCTTGAAAAGGTCAGTACCTATGTCCACCATCACAGAATCCAAACTCAGGCCCTGTGATGTGTGAATGGAAACAGCATATGCAACACACATATGGAACTGTTTCCTGTTGACACATATATCTTTGAAGACCTGAAACTTAACACAAGTCCAATCTATCTGCACAGACTGTTGCATGTTGTCAAACTGAACAACAAGAGCCTCAACAAATGTCTTCTGAACATTGTAGTGAAAGTCTATGATGTGACCCATTGCACCATTTACCATGCCACGTTCAACATCCAGATTTTGGCGTAGCATGATATGTGCATTCTTACAAATGGTAAGAACAGCTTCTAGACCATCTGTACATGACACATCTGACTTAAGTTCAGACAGGCGCCCAGTCATCTTTGCTACCAGCTTCCGACTTAAAATAATACCATCAACTGTATCAACAGCATGCAGTGTAACCATTTCTTGATTCTCTCTCTGCAACATAACACTGTTGAATTCAGCACATTTCTTAAGTCATGGCATAAGACAGACAATTTGTGTGCCCTTGGAGGAGACATCACTGAAAACATCACACGCTGCATGTATGGATGTAGTATCTGTTGTGATTATTCGGCTATTGAACATCGAAAGATGCGTTGGTGACAGTGTACCTGTATGAGCTTAATCTAGCAGTGCCTAGTAAGGTAGATCACCACTCTGCCGCAAGTTCTCACACAACTCAACATACGTGAATAAATCTCACAGGTTACAACCCCCAGTACAGCCCTGTGTATTCTTTGCCTGCTTGACATACAGAGTTGCAAAGACATGCTCTGCATTAACTGGTGCAAGTTGTAAAAGGTCTCCAAATACAATGATGCTTTTACCACCAAATGCATCTCCATAGTCAGTGGCCAAAACCTCCTGTAGATGAAGGTCTATACAGGCAAGCATCACATTAGACACCTTCCTGATCTCATCATGATCAGTAGCTTAATTTTAGTAAACATCGAACGAAGTTGAGATGCAACCTCAAATGACAGCTTACGATACTTTCCTGTTTTACCATGCTCCACTGGCAACATGAAGAGATGATGTAGAGTTGCTCCACCAATGTTGAATGCAGCCAGTCCAGTGGGAGCAGTAACAGCAGCAGACATTAGTGAGTCTGTCAGTGTCCTTATTTCAGTTGTAATAGCCTCTATAAGGAAACTCTTACCTGTACCTGCTGAGCCACTAACAAACATTAGTAGTGGCTTATGCCCATGACACTTACATTTCTTCTGTTTGTGTAGTATGTCATGTCAAACAGCATCTGTGACTGCAGAGTGAACCACACATTGCTGCTGATTGAGTCTCTCTCTCAATTCCGCAGCATCAACAGTGCAGTGTGTGCCATGCTCCATAGCACTTTCCACTTCCGACAGGAGTACTTCTGTGGCATTGAGAGGCATGGGCACTCCAAGTGTACTTTCTCCTTCCATATCAAGGTTATCCTATGACCTAACTGGAGTATCCTACTCAAGCTGTTTCTGTGCATTTTCAATTTGTTCCTTCTCAGCACCCTGTCTCTGTATGTATGTCTCAGAGTACTGAGTTTTGAATGTGTCATAACTGTGATTGAATCGTTCCTCAAATGTATCACAGTCACCTTTTAATTCAGCTTCATTCCTCCAGGGTTCGAATAAGAACAGTAGAGCAAAGTAATAATGCTTTCTGCTCTCAGATGTGCCTAGATGTAACTTATAATGGTCAATGAGCCAAGGCTTACATCTCTTCACAAGACAGCCATAAACCCCTGTGACCTTGTAAATGTTTTGTGTACAATCAGGTGAGACATCAGTCTTAAAGTCGTACCACTTTGCTACCTCAAATACAAAAATATTGTCCATGTCACTGTGTTTTCTGGGGTAGTATGTGTCAATCAGATTATTCTTCAATATCTGCTTAGAAGAAGGCCTGTTTAGGGCCAGTTCCTCAATCTCAGTGTGAGGTATTAGTACACGTTTTTGCTTCTCTTTGAAGTTGACACTGAGAAAGCGCATAGCATCAGATTTGCCATACAAATGTGTACCGATCAGCCGATCACTGGCCTCATATGCACCACATTCTCTATGTGACAGGGTCTTCAACCCAAGTCACCACAACTGAGATGTCAGTGACTTGCTTGAATTGGCAATATCCTCCCAAACATCTTGCAAGCAGTCTGTTCATGTTTAGTGATGTATGAAGTGACGTACCAAACCAGAGCCAGCGAGCTGTCAGCCTCAAACTGAACATCTATGTTAGCATGCCACATCAGAAGAAGTGTGGGGTTGTAATCATTGATGTACACCTCCTTCTCCTCTCTGGGTAACTCATATACCCTCATGGTTGATTTTGCCTTCAAGTGATGTCGCATTGCTGAAAAGAGTTCATTCATGCGACCATTCTGACACACACACATCTAGGAAATCCAAAGCGACATCTTGTGTACCAATCAGATTTATTTTTCACTGTGTGATGACAGTATTTGGCACATATATGTCATTGGAACTTTTGCACCAACTTCCACAGTGTAGGACTATCATACTTGTCTGGTATCTGGCAAGTAATGTAATGCTTTATGAACACCAGCACTTCTGTTGCTTCATGTTCACCTATGTGTGGGGCATCCTTGATCCATAGTATCATATGAATATGAGGAGTACTTCATGCCTGATACTCCATTCTCCAGAAGTAATGTTCAACAGTACCAAGAGGTGGATTGTCCTTAGACAAAATGAAAGTCAGAATATCATGGAATCACTTGTGAAAATGCCTACTCACAGACATTGGGTCAAGTGCACACATCTCTCCAAGAGTCATTGATGAAATGCCCTCAACATCCGAATTTGCCCACTTCAAGAGTTCAATCAACTTATCCCTGGTATACTCAGCACAGTTGAATGTAACAAACCATGTTGCTGCACCTTACTCATGCAGCATGGTCATCACCTCAGAGTGTCTGCGATACCAGTATTTCTTGATGCCACGTCGACTTGACAGTATGGATGACAAATTGACCTGTACAGTTTCATCCTTTTCTGTGAGTTTCTGCAAAAACTGTACGGCAGTGATTCCATCAAGTAGAGTCATGAGCCATATAGTATGTGCAATAGATGCAGAGAGGATGCTACGCTCACTCTCACATAGCAAGTGAAACAAGTACTGTATGTTGCATCTGAATTTGCCATCCTTACTGAGCACTCGACTGGTACGGTATTCTGCACCTTGTACACATACTTCTCTATCATCTAAATGGCCACCTGACCCTTTTGGAAATAAATCTGGAAAGCAGTGCACTTCCCAAATTGCTTCCCAAATACTAACAGGGGCGCCTTCCATCTGTTTCATCTGATACAAGTCATTGTTATCCACAACTGGATCTCTGCCATGTAGCGGATGTATTGTGTGTTGTTCATACACATTGTCAGTTGTTTGTACATTGACCATCTCAATCATTGGTTTAGTGGTCTCCAACACACCGTACTGAGCAGACACACTACTCATGCAATCAATGTTGAGGTCTGCATAGAAGGGATTGTTGCTCTTCAAGTAAATGAGAGCCTGTTTCACCTTCTGTACATTAACAGCATCCTGCCAGATGACCTTTGACTTTGTTGGAACAGCATTCACAAGAATCACCAAACTGTTTTCACTGGAGATTGCCTCAACATTCTCCTGCAAAGGAAGTAGAAGATACATAATGGCACCCTTAAGAGACTTAATAAGCTTTTTTTGTGGAATGTTCCGTATCCTGGTATTCAAGCATAGTATAGTTTGAAACAGTTTCATAGTCTGAATAAGAATCCATTCAAATATATTCAATGTGGCAATCTCAGCAGGTGTAACATCTGCCTCCATATTATTCAACAGTGACCTTGGTGACGGACTGCTATTTTTCACCTTGTTAAAACAGTGCTTACACAGCACAATGGTTGATTGCAATTGAAAGTCACTCTTTAATAGCAGATATGCCAAGAGTCTGAACCACATGTCATTGTATGATGACAAGGTTTCCAGGTTAACTCTGACTATTTGTTTTTCATAACACAGCCTATCACACGACACACATACAGAGTCAAATTTCTCTGTCTTTGCCAACTCAAATTTGGCAGTGGATTTACCAAACAGTTTGACTATGTCTGTTTCCAATACAGAGATTTAATTGCCAGTACCACTTGTTACCTGATCAAGAACAGTATCAGTGACAGTCCTGTCACGTTGTATATCTTTCATAAATGCCATGGCACCACGCATGTCACCAGACTGCAACAACTCATTAAGACAACTGTACTGAGCAGCAACTCGGTGCACACCATACACCCTATAGACAAAGTTACACATACCAGAATGATGCACCGCTAGCATCCGCATGTGGTGAAAGATGTTGTCACAAACACCACTATCTAAGCATGCTAGTGAATGACCCGTAAGTCCAGTATGTGGACAGATCTCACGAAGGTCTATAGTCTGAAACAGTTTATGTCTGTCCTTCCAGTCAGTAACAATGAACAGATTAATAAAGTGCTCAACTTTATCAAACGATGATTACCTTCAATTGCATGTTGCATCACATGTCCAAGCTAGACAGTGATGCCTACGAGGCTGAACAATTGATTGAGATTCATCTTCTGAGTCAGTTGCTCTGTCATCACAGACTGTTAGCACATCACAAACTTTTCCATCCTCATCAACACAGAATTTGGGGTCCTTCTTCTGCGTATTATATAATTCCTCCCAGAAATATGCCTCTGAGTGCTGCGTGTGTAGCCAGTTACCTGTGAAAACATCATAGAAGTTGTGTAGGTTCAAAATGGGGTAGTGTTTTAACCTTATCTTTATACCATAGACTACTTTTCTAGATTTTTCCAGTACATCTGTCATTTTCTGCCACAAGCGTTGAAGAACAAATATTGCTCTATTGACAAATGTGCGGACTCTGAGACGCAATTTCATCAATGACAGATGACCCTTAAGTTTTCTGCGTTCACGTCTCTTCACAGCCGCAATAAGTGTATCATTCTTGGCTTTAGACACCAGTGATTGATAATACTTTTGCTTCCTCAGGTGACTAGCAGCAGCCAGACTTTTTTGCTGTTGCTGAGTGCATCTTTTAATGCTTGGCTTTGCAACAGATTTCTCACATCTAAAAGATTTCTTAACCTGCTGCTCAGCTGTACATTTTTTTCTTGCAGTTGAGCAACTCTGTAAAATGTCTCTAGAAGGTGTAACCGATAAACTAATGCTATGTAGAGACTGAGTACTCTGCACATGTTGCGATCTACCATGTGTACAATTGTAGCCACTCTAATACAACACTGTACTACTATTAAACCTCTTTGTTTTCTGAATAACCCTACATCTCTGTTTAGATGGCATTTTTTCTGTCCAATGTCACACCACTCTTGCAAAATATAAGGTTAGACTCAGACAACTGTATAAAAAAAACAGAGAAAAAGAGACACTCAGTGTCAACTAGTTATTGTTAAGTAACATAGAATAGTTATATACACTGTATATCTTTTATACAAGATAAAACATATAGAAAAAAGTGCAACAACACAATATCTGTAGTACTAGAAAACTACTTGTAACAGAACTGAATACTGAAACCTGTTCCACAATATAATCAGCATACCAACAACAAATAATATGTTATAGAATGTCACGAAGACATAGTTGCATGTTAAATAGTTGTACGAAACATGACTAGTTAAAGGTAACACAAATTCAAATCCAAAAACTGTAGTAATCATGGCCACATACATCACACTGTAACCATAAACAGAAATCTTAAATACAAATAGTTATTCAAACTCAGTGCTTAAGTTGTACCTGTAAGATAAGAGCAATTAACATAATAAAATCACATTATTAAAACTTTCTGATTGTTTTTAAAAGCACACTTCAATCTGCAATGCTTTTAGAAAGTAATATTGAATACATGAAAGTGTCGAATAGTACTTTCGCAAAGTAGTTTCGAATACACGAAAATGTCGAACAGTACTTTCGCAAAGTAGTGTCGAATACAGGAAAGTGTTGAATCGTACTTTTGCAAAGTTTGATGCTTTTGTAAAGTAGTGTCGAATACAGGAAAGTGTCGAATAGTACTTTCGCAAAATTCGATACTTTCGCAAACTAGTGTTGAATACACAAAAGTGTTGAATATGCATGCCAATAAAACACCCTAAATAAAGGTGAGCCAATCAGAGACAGTATTGCATTTGACTGACAGGCACAAAGGCCAATAGCATAGCCAATTAATCTGGTAATTTCAAGCAGCGAATCAGAAGCACTGAATTTTGGAGAAGAAGGACACAGCAGCCATCTTAGACCACATGGCAGCACCTTTCTGTTTGTGTCTGTAAGTAGCTACCATTTTCTACAGCATTTTAACAAACTATCAAATCTGATAATTGAACAAAAATAGCATAAAACAAGACTTTTTTTTAGCTGTATCTAACTGTTGTAGTAGGAACTGTCTGTCATAGTGTGGCAAGAAGTTATAACAGTTTAAAGTAAAGCTGTTAGTGAGTACTTACTAGCCCAGATGACAGCTGTAAATAGAGGCAGTAAACAGCCAGCACGTGTATCATGAAATGACAGGCAGCCAATCATTGCTAGTTATTTTCTTGTGATTGTTTAATGCAGCCTATTAAAATGTAGCATTTTCCCTCCTAGAAAGTTTGATACATATGTGTTTGACAGCAGCTACAACCATTCCCTGTTATTTTAGTATATGCAGACACTGTATTGGTTAACTGTGAAAAATTGTAAGCCAATAGTTTTAGTTATATTGTACATTTGCCCAGTCCACTGTAGTACTGTTGTAGTACAGACCGAAATATCACTTTCATATTCAGTAGTGACTAGACACTGCAGCAGACATTCTGATTTATGTGGTAGCTGTCTGTCCAGTTCTCAGTTTGAAAGCTTAGGATGGCAGAAAACAGCAAATATACTGTGTGGTTGGTCGGAAGCAGTTTAAATAGACAAGCTTGTGACTATGCTTGGACCAGTCAATTTGGCAAGGACCTGCAGCTTCCAAATTGTTCTGTCAAGTGGTTTGGCAGGGGAGACCTTCGAGATGGAATCCTCACAGTACTCTAAGTATCAGAGTGTTTAAATGTACCCTTCAAAAAAAGATTCTTATAAGAGCCACACAACCTTGGTCAAAAAAGAGAAAAGCTGCTTACATAGCACATGTCACATATGCATGCAATCTTTGTTGCTGCAGTATGTTAACACATGCCATACAAAAAAGTTCAAATGCAATACACAACATTTTTCTCTGGCTGCACACTCAGGATGCAATACCTGTTCTTACACTGTCAGGACATTGCTTGCGTGATAGCATGCAGCCCCTCACTGTCCTCACTTGTGTTCACGTATTATCATAGACTTGTACCGTAAATGTAAATGTTTAGTTCAGAGGTGCTACACAGTCATAATACAATACCTGTTTTTTCCGGGGGGGTGGCGGGCATTGCCTACATGCTGTCATTGAGGTGTTCAGTGGCCTACCTTGTCTGCAACTGCTACCACACAGGTATAATGTGAATGATTGTATCTTGCATTATACTGTGACTGTGCAGTCAGTATGCAATACTTACTGTTGAAGGCTGTGTACAGTACCTCCTCAGAACACTTACCTCCTCAGTATCCTAGCATGTGTGCAGATGTTACCAATTACGTATAATAGAAATATCTGTGCCTCTAGTTAGGCATGCGTATGAACTGTGCATAAAACCTGTTTTGTTTTTGGGGGAGGAGAGCAGATTCGCTGTGTAATGCCATGCAACTGTAAGTGTTGTAAGTGGTGTACACTGCACTCACGCTGAAATAGCAAATCTTGTACAGGGGGTGATTGGGAGGGCACAGCCTGTCTCATGGCATATAACTTCTAAGTGTTCTAACATATTCCCACCTACTGTTTGAGAAGTACAAGATTCATATGTATAGCTTCAGGTGTACTCTGAATCAGAAATGTGTAGCAAATGCATAATTCACAGTGGTATAGCATTTCCTCAGTAACAGTATACATCTGTCAACATACTTAATGTTCTGTGCCTGCTACAAATAAGGAATAATGTACCATCATAGTGTAAAAGACTGTTTCCATATACATACTAAAAATGTTAATCCTGAATAAACCTAGCCTTAGAATAACACACAGCCAACATATACTTATGTTGCTATTGTAGCTCTCTCTATCTATTTCAGCTACAAAACTTGCAAACCAGCGGTATGAGACTCTGGAGTTTGAGGGAGGTGTGTTTCCTTGTTGAGGCGGTGCAGAGAAAGAGAAATGCACATGTTCTGATGCGCAGTACGAATTGGAGACTGGATGCCACGTGGAGGCACATCAACACACATTTGAGCTGGCACTTTAGAGTCAAAAACAAGACAGCTCAGATGTGTAAAAGGAAGTGGAAACTGCTGCGCCGTTTCTACACCCTCAAAGAGCGGGGGGAGATACCGGAAATTGACCTCTGCTGGTACTACCTGGCCCATGAAATGTGGGAGACAGCGGGCAAGCCTGAGGCTGGGCAGCGCCTCTCACGCCATATGTATACAAACAATATTCTACTCATGATAATATGTATCACAGGTTCTATAATTGTGTACAGTAAAAGTTAGTAGCACTATGCATTATTGTATATGATATTAATTGTACTAGAGATAAATGTGCAGACGGTATCATACCTCTAGTACTTTGGCTTGTAAAAGTTGTCAGCAGCACTAATAAGCATTTTTTTTTGTAAATATGTTGCTGAAGTATATCACTATTTGTTCTAGAAGTAGTACTCTGCGTGTGTTTAATATTGTACCTCTTACACTACAGCCAGTGTCTTGAATTGTGAAATATAGAAATCATTGCACTGCATAGTGTGGCATATTATGTAACTGAATATACCTGAGTATTGCATTGCAAGTGAAACATACAGTAAGGTGCAGGTAGTCATGAACTGACATAATAATGAACACATGACATTTGTTAATCAACAAAAAATATAGTCAATAATTAAAGTAATATCTACTGAAGTTGTGAGATAATGTACAGAAAAATTTTAATATGTATTATTATTCATTAACAGATCATCGTAGGCGCTCCCCACCACAGGTGGAGCTAGTACCAGCACAGGCTGAGGCAGTGGAGAGTCCCGAGTCCGACACAGAAAGTGTTATTTTTGTTGAATCAGAAGGTAAGACAAAAATAGTAGAATGATAAGAATAACTGATAACGTGGTGTATGGTGTTGGAGGGTGGGGGTGGACATTGGCTGACTAACTCTGTAGAACTTGTCTGAGTACTAACTCATCTCCAGGTGCTATCACAGAGGTATACCATTTATGTGTATCTGTTTACTTCAGCTGTAGCTGCACACTTTTTAGTGTCCTAAGTTCTGTACACCTCATATCAG
This sequence comes from Neoceratodus forsteri, assembly GCA_016271365.2. Taxonomy (NCBI): domain Eukaryota; kingdom Metazoa; phylum Chordata; order Ceratodontiformes; family Ceratodontidae; genus Neoceratodus; species Neoceratodus forsteri. The sequence goes on from CM057453.1 coordinate 443,666,453, forward strand.
TCAGCGATACCATTGATGTCTGTTGCTTTAATTGGACTGTGTCTGCACTCAAAATGTAACCATGCTGTGTGAGTATGGCTGGGCTTAGGAGATTCCTTGCTGTCACCATTGAAGTCTTCAGTGTGCTAACTCCTGTGCAGCTGGTATCAGTAAGGAACACCGTCAATGGGCATGGCTTTACTTGGCCTGTGGGTCTGCACTCAGAATCCAGTACCTGTTCTCTGTGGGGGTTGGGAGTGGAGTATTGCTTGGCTGAAACTGTGCATGTCATGACAGTCGTAACTTGTGCGCAGCTGTTATCAGAGAGGTATTGCATTGCTATACATGGCTTCAGTTAAGCTGTGGCTCTGCCCTCAAGATCCAATACTGGGCCAGGGTTGGGGTGGGGTCACTGCCTGGCTCAGGCCGTGCAACTGTTCAGTGTCCTAAGTTGTGTGCAGCTGGTATCAGGGAGGTATATCATTGATGTCCATGACTTCACTTCACCTGTGACTCACCACTCAGTATCCAATAGCTGGTGGGGTGGGGGGAATTGCCTGACTGAAGTTGTGCAACTCCTCGGTGTCCTAACTTCTGTGCAGCTGTTGTCAGGGAAGTGTACCATTGGTGTCCATGGCTTTATTTTGTCTCTGCCTCCGCACTCAGGAACCACTACCTGGGCTGGAGGGGGTGGGTGCATTGCCTGGCTGAGACCATGCAACTCCTCACAGTCCCAACTTGTATGCAGCTGATATCAGGGAGGTATACTGTTGACATACATGACTTCAGTTAAGCTGTGACTCTGCACTGAAGATCCAATACTGGGCCAGGGCTGTGGTGGGGTCATTGCCTAGCTGAGGCTGTGCAACTCTTCAATGTACTAACTTGTGTGCAGCTGGTATCAGAGAGATATACCATTAATGTCTGTGACTTCACTTTACTGTGGCTCACTAGTCAGTATCGAATACCTGTTTTGGGGGGAGGGGCGGGCATTGCCTCGCTGAGGTTGTGCAAGTCCTCAGTGTCCTAACTTCTCTGCAGCTGGCATCAGTATGGTATACTGTTGATGTCCATAGCTCGATTTGGTCTGTGTCTCTGCACTCAGGATCTGCCCTGGAGGGGCTGGGGCATTGCCTGGCTGAGACCATGCAACTCCTCACAGTCCTAACTTGTGTGCCGCTGCTATCAGTCAGATATACCATTGATGTTCATCAGTTAAGTTAACTTGTGCTCATCAATGACTATCCAATAGCTGGTGTGTGGTGGGGGAGGGTCATTGCCTGACTGACACTGTGCAACTCCTCAGTGTCCTAACTTCTGTGCAGCTGTATCAGACAGCTATACTGTTAACGTCTATGGCTTTATTTGGTGCCTCCCTCTCCACCTAGTATACAATAGCTGCTCTAGCAGGAGTGGGGGCATTGTGTGCCTGACACCATCCAACTGCTCAGTCTCCTAACATGTCTGCAACTGCTATCAGGGATGCAAACCGTTGATAGCTGTGGCTTAGTTGCCTGTAGCTCTGCAGTCAGCATACAATACCTGTTGTGAGAGAGGTGGGAGCATAGCATGACTGAGGTTGTGCAACTGTTCAGTATCTTAACGTTTGTGCACTTGGTATTTGGCAGCTATAGCATTGATATCTATACCTTTACTTGAACTGTGTCTTCACTCAAGACCCAATACCTGCTTTGTGGGCCATAGTGGCAGTGGTTGCTTATTCCCCAGGTGAGCCCATGCAACTCCCCACTGGCCAAAGTCATCTAAAGCTGGTATCAGAGACGTATACAGTTTATATCTATGGCCTTATCTAGGCTGTAGCTCTGTACCCATGATACAATATCTGGTCTTTTGGATGTGGGAGCATTGTGTGGCTGAAACCGTGCAACCACTCAGTGTCATAACTTCTCTGCATGGGGTACCATGGATAGCCACACAAAACAGTTCTAAACATTCATTACTGTTACAATTCAGTAACAGTTTTTCATGACAGTGTTAATCCTCACCCTTCATACTATTATGTAGTAGTAACATAGAAACACAAATGAAATACTTTACTAGTCTAGATTTACATGGACATAGAAATACAATCATTATTAACAAATGAATATATCTTTTCTCTAGTGTCCGGGGAGACTGAGCAACATCTTCCACTGCAAGCGGCGTTAAGCAGGAGAGTGACACCAGTGCTGCACGTAAGTGTTGTAATATAATACACACATTTCTGGCAAACTTACAAACATAGTGCAACTCCTCAGTGTACTAAGTTGTGTGCAGCTGGTAACAGGGAGCTATAGCACTGATGTCTTTGCCTTTAGTTGGGCTGTGGCTCTCTACTCATAATCCAAGACCTTGTTTTGGAGGGGGGGGCATTCCCTGGCTGAGTACATGCAACTTCTCAGTGTCCTAACTTCTGTGCAGCTGATATAACGTAGGTATACCATTGCTGACCATGGGTTCACTTGGTCTGTGGCTCTCCACTCAGCATGCAATACCTGTTCGGGGAGGAATGGGGGGGCATTGACTGGCTGAGGCCGTGCAACTTATCAGTGTTCTAAGTTCTGTGCATCTGGTATCGGGGAGGCATAGCATTGATGTCTTTGCCTTTACTTGGGCTGTACTTGTGTACTCAGCATCCAAAACCTGGTCTGGGGTGGTGTGGGGCATTGCCTGGCTGAAGCCATGCAATTCCTCACTGTCCTAAGTTGTGTGCAGCTGTTATCAGGGAGCTTTACCATTGATGTCTATGGCTTTAGTTGAGCTGTGGCTCTCCACTCAGGATCCAATACCTGTTCTTGGGGGTGTATGGAGGCATTGGTTGAGTCAGGCTGTGAAACTCCTCATTATTCTAACTTCTGTGCAGCTCATATAAGGAAGGTATACGGTTTATGTCCATGGCTTTAGTTGAGCTGTGGCTCTCCACTCAGGATGCAATACCTGCCTGAGGGGGAGCCATTACCTGGATGAGGCTGAGCAACTCCTCAGTGTACTAACTTGTCTGCAGCTGGTATAAAGGAGCTATACTGTTCATGTCCTTCACTTTAGTTAGGCTGTAGCTCTGTACTCAGAATCCAATACCTGGTCGGCAGGGGGGGCATACCCTGACTAAGGCCATGCAAGTCCCTACTGGCCTAACTTGTGTTCAGCTGCTATCACTCTGGTATAGTGATTAATATCCATAATTTCAGTTAATGTGTGGCTCTGCACTCAGGATCCAATCTCTCATTAGGGGTGGTGGGGGCATTGCCTGGCTGACTCCATGCAACTCGTCAGTGTCCTAACTTCTGTGCAACTGATATCATGTACATATACTGCTAATGACCATGGGTTCACTTGATCTGTGGCTCAGCACTCAGGATCCAATACCTGTTCGTGGAATGGGGTGGGCATTCACTTGCTGAGGCTGCACCACTTGCCAGTGTTCTAAGTTCTTTACAGATAGCATCGGGGAGCTATAGCATTGATGTCTTTGCCTTTAGTTGGGCTGTGGCTCTCTACTCAGTATCCACTACCTGACTTTGTGGGGGGTGGGAGGGGGCATTTCCTGGATGAGGCCAAGCAACTCCTCAGTCTCCTAAGATCTGTGCAGCTCATATAAGGGAGGTATACCATTGACATCCATGCTTTTAGTTGGATCTGCACTCAGGATCCAATCCCTCCTTAGGGGTGGTGGGGGCATTGCCTAGCTGACTCCATGCAACTCCTCAGTGTCCTAACTTCTGTGCAGCTGATATCATGTATATATATTGTTAATGACCATGGGTTCACTTGGTCTGTGGCTCAACACTCAGGATCCAATACCTGTTCAGGGAGTTGGGGGCATTCACTTGCTGAGGCTGTGCCACTTGCCAGTGTTCTAAGTTCTGTACAGGTAGTATCGGGGTGCTATAGCATTACACATTTATAAGGTAGAAAAAGAAATGGGCAGACTGGATGGGCCTTGCGGTCCTTATCTGCCGTCAACTTCTATGTTTCTATGTTTCTATGTCTTTGCCTTTACTTGGTCTGTGGCTCTCTACTCAGTATCCAAGACCTGGTGTCAGGGTGTGTGGGGGCATTGCCTGGCTGAAGACGGGCAAGTCCTCAGTGTCCTAACTTGTGTGCAGCTGTTATTAGGCAGCTATACCATTAATGTCTATGGCTTTAGTTGGGCTGTGGCTCTGCACTCGGGATCCAATACCTGGCTGGGGTGGGGGGGCGTTGCCTGGCTGAGTCCATGCAGCTCCTCAGTGTCCTAACTTGAGTGCAGCTGGTACCAGGCACTATACCATTGAAGTCTATGGCTTTAGTTAGGCTGTGGCTCTGCACTCAGCATCCAGTACCTGGCTTTGTTGGGGGGGGGGCATTGCTTGGATGAAGCCAAGCAACTCCTCAGTGTCCTAACATCGGTGCAGCTCATATAAGGGAGGTATGCCATTAATGTCCATGGTTTTAGTTGAGGTCTGACTCTGCACTCAGGATCTAATACCTGCCTTTGGTGGGGGTGAGGCATTACCTGGATGAGGCTGAGCAACTCCTCAGTGTACTAACTTGTCTGCAGCTGGTATAAAGGAGCTATACTGTTCATGTCCTTGACTTTAGTTGGGCTGTAGCTCTGTACTCAGAATCCAAAACCTGGTTGGTGGGGGGGGGGACATTCCCTGACTAAGGCTGTGCAAGTCCTTAGTGGCCTAAGTTGTGTTCAGCTGCTAACACTGTGACATACCATTGATATCCATAATTTCAGTTAATGTGTGGCTCTGCACTCAGGATCCAATTCCTCCTTAGGGGTGGTGGGGGCATTGCCTGGCTGACTCCATGCAGCTCTTCAGTGTCCTAACTTATGATGTAATTCTGCAATCATGAGTGTGTACGTGTTCTTGGTGGCTACAGGGGGGCAATTCATGCCTCAGAGCAATGAACTACTCAGCGTCATAACTTCTCTTCAAGTGGGACAGCAACATATAACATCAATGTCTATGCCTGTACTTGGAATGTACCTCTGCACTCAGGATACTATACCTGTTCTTCTGTGGTGAGGGGGGTAGTACCTGGCTGAAGTTTTTCAACTATTCACCATCCTAACCTCTGTTGTTTATGCAGATTGTATATAATGTATACCAGTACACTACAGTTACCAGTGTACTATATTGATTTTTATGTTGATTGCGTGCAGCGCAAGAAACACATTGGGACAGCTTGCTGAGAAGCAGGCTGTGCAGGCAGGGCACTGTTGTGGCCAATGCCCCCACAGTCTGCAAAGGCTTGTCCCGTTTCCCCCAGTGCCATTGCAGGCTGCTGGTGACACAAGTTTGGAACGTTTGCACCAACTTGTGACAAATCAGCCACTGCAATCAGGGGCCGCCTGCTGCCAGGAAGCTGAAGCCATCCGCCAATGAGGGAGGACCACATTGCATGGTGGCTCTAGACAGCCTGATATTGTTTGTGAACATGGCAGCGGTTGCCGACCTGTTCACAAACAATATAACCCCACCCCGTGTTTATAAAGCCGACAGGGCCCCCAATCCCTGTTGGCTTCAGTGCCCCTGTGTTGATTTTGCGATGGGGAGCCCACTCACCGTCAACATTCTGTAACCCCCACTTTCATTTTCTTGCCGACAGGGTGCCCAATCCCTGTCAGCATAATGATACCCCTTTGTGTGCTGACAGGGTGCCCAATCCTGCCGGCTACTGCTGCCCCCAAAAAACAGAAAGCCTTCCAGTGGCATGCTGGGAGCCCTCCCCAGCATGCCACATGCCCTGTAAAGTTAAAATGGTCCCACAATGTTTTTTTAACTTGAAAAAGGAAACAGCCCCTCATAGTCTGCCTGCCCCTCTCCCACAACCCGCAACCACCCACTGCGCCCCCAGCCTCCCCACACCCCCACACCCCAAACTTACCTCTGGAGTCTGGCACGACGATCTTCGGTGGACCGGGAACACGTCTGCACTCTTCAAAGCCGACTGCGAACTGAGGAAATGCCGGTAAGCTGTATAATGTAATGAATAGGGTGTTTTCAACTTTAGTGCATAACTCAGGCATTTGAATTTTTTTCACCAAATTCTTTAACATGGGTTTTTGGACCCTCTCAGCGAATGCTTGAACTGTCATGGCATTAATCGGCCCAAAAGGTGATTTCGATGTCACCGCGTGAATTACCTTTGGAGCCAATTAACAAAATGACAGTGCCAGTGTTCGCGAGGTGGGCTCTCAAAAGCCTATGTTGCAAATTTGGTGGAAAATCTCTGAATGATTGTTTTATTTAGGCCGCGATTTTGCGTGCTGTTGCTACCGTAACTTCGTGAATTTGCAATATTTTGATGCCAGATTTTCAACATTGGCATTTTGTCACACCTCCTTGTGAACAGTAAAGCTGTCATTGTTTGCATCCTGGCAGAAATGTGTTTTCCTACTTCCAGCGCAGAATAGCGAAGTCGCTGTGGGAAATCAGTGTTCGGGACAGATTAAGAAAATGACAGTGACACTGTTCATGAGTAGAGATCCTGAAATGGCTATATTGAAAATTTGGTAATGATACTCCATAAAATGACTGTGTTACGAGCGTGCGTTGCGCAGTTTGCACATACGCTCATAACTTTGCGAATTTATAGTATTTTCACTCCAGATTTTCAACATTGCCATTTTCCCACACCTACTTACGAACAGTGCAGTTGTCATTTTTCTCATCCTGGCCAAAATGTGTTTTCGCAGTTGCGGCACAGAATAGAGCTGTCACTGTGGGAAATCACTGTCCGGGACAGATTAATAACATGACAGTGATACTGTTCATGAGCAGAGGTCCTAAAATGCCTATGTTGAAAATTTGGTGATGATAGCCCATCAAATGAGTGTGTTACAAGTGTGCGTTGCACACTTTCCACACACCCTTGTAACTTTGTAGATTCGTAATATGGTCATGCCACATTTTCAACAATGGCATTTTTTCACACCTCCTTATAAGCAGTACAGCTGTCATTTTTCACGCTCTGAGGAAATGTGGTTTCACAGTTGCGGCACAGAATAACGCTACGTCGCTGTGGGAAATCAGTGTTCGAACAGATTAGAAAATGACAGGCTGTTCATGAGCAGAGGTCCTAAAATCCCCATGTTGAAAATTTGGTGACAGAACTCCATAACATGACTGTGTTACAAGCGTGCGTTCAACTGTTTCCACGCACCCTTGTAACTTCGCAAATTTGTACTATTTTCACGCCACATTTTCAACAGTGGCATTCTTTCACACCTCCTTATGAACAGTACAGCTGTCATTTTTCACATCCTGGCTAAAATATGTTTTTGCACTCCTGATGGAGAGTAGCACAGTCACTGTGGGACATCAGTGTTTGGGACAGATTAAGATGGAATGAGCAAGAGGGGGGAATGACCGAGCTCAACTGAGCTCTGTCAGGACTGCTCCGGATTTGTTTGTGGGCAGAAAAAGGCCCCAACGCAAGAGGCCAGTATAAAAGGGCAGCCTGCAGCACTGGGAGAAACAGAACAAGAGAGCGAGTGAGGGAGGGGGAGTGAGCGAACTCACCAGAGCGCTGTCAGGACTGGTGCGGATTTCTTTGTTGGTAGAAAAAGGCGTCAATGCAGGCAGGGCCCAGTAGAAAAGGCCAGCCTGCAGCGATGGGAGAAACAGTACGAGTGAGTGAGACAGAGGGACTGAGTGAGCTCAACGGAGCTCTGTCAGGACTGCTGCAGATTTCTTTGTTGACAGAAAAAGGCGCCAATGCAGGCAGGAGCCCCGTACAAAAGGGCCGCTTGCAGCACCAGGACAAACAGAATGAGCGCGAGACAGAGGGAGACTGAGCGACCTCAATGGAGCTTTGTCGGTACAGCTGTGGATTTTTTTGTGGACAGACAAAGGTGCCAACGCAGCCAGCAGCCCCGTACACAAGTGCAGCCTGCACCGCCAAGAGAAACAGAACGAGTGAGTGACAGAGCGGTAGTGAGCGAGCTCAACAGAGCTCTATTGTGACTGCTGCAGATTTCTTTGTGGGCAGAAAATGCGGCAACACAGGCAGGAGCCCAGTACAAAAGGCCAGCTTGCAGCGCAGGCAGAAACGGAATGAGTGAGTGAGAGAGGGGGAGTGAGTGAGCTCAATGGAGCTGTGTCTGGATTGCTTCAGATTTCTTTCTGGCCAGAACAGGCCACCAATGCAGGCAGGAGCCCAGTACAAAAGGGCAACCTGCAGCGGCAGGAGACCCAGAATGAGCGAGTGAGGGAGGGGGAGTGAGTGAGCTCAGTGGAGCTCTGTTGGGACTGCTGCAGATTTGTTTGTGGGCAGAAAAAGGCAGCAATGCATGCAGGAGCCCAGTACAAAATGGCAGCCTGCAGTGGCAGGAAACCCAGAATGAGCGAGTGAGAGGGGGCGGTGAGCGAGCTCAATGGAGCTGTATTGTAACTGCTGCAAATGGCAGCAATGCAGGCAGGAGCCCAATAGAAAAGGGCAGCCTGCAACGCTGCCAGAAATGGAATGAGCGACTGAGAGAAGGGGACTGAGCGAGCTCAACGGAGCATTGTCGGGACTGCTGCAGATTTCTTTGTGGGCAGAAAAAGGTGCCAACAGAGCCAGGAGCCCAGTACAAGACAGCAGGCTGCAGCGCCAGGAGAAACAGAATGAGTGAGTGACACAGGGAGAGTGAGCGACCTCAACAGAGCTCTGTCGGGACAGCTGTGGATTTCTTTGTGGGCAGAAAAAGGTGCCAATGCAGGCAAGAGCACAGTACAAAAAGGGCAGCCTGCAGTGCCGGGAGAAACACAATCAGCGAGTGACAGAAAGGGAGTGAGCGAGCTCAATGGTGCTCTCTCATGACTGCTGCGGATTTCTTTGTTGGCAGAAAAAGGCGGCAACGCAGGCAGGAGCCCAGTACAAAAGGCCAGCCTGCAACGCTGGCAGAAACGGAATGAGTGAGTGAGAGAGGGGGAGTCAGCAGGCTCAGCAGACCTGTGTCGGGACTGCTGCAGATTTCTTTGTGGGCAGAAAAAGCGACCAATAGAGCCAGGAGCCCAGTACAAAAGGGCAGCCTGCAGCACCAGGTGAAACAGAATGAGTGAGTGAGAGAGGGGGGAGTGAGCCACCTCAATGCAGCTCTGTCGGGACAGCTGCAGATTTCTTAGTGGGCAGAACAAGGTGCCAATGCAGGCAGGAGCCCAATACAAAAGAGCAGTCTGCAGCACCGGGAGAAACAGACTGAGCGAGTGACAGAGGGGCAATGAGCGAGCTCAACACACCAATGCAATCAACATTCAGAATTGACAAATGCTTGTTATGTTTTCAGTTTGCAGGTGTTGAAACACCAACATGTAGTGGGCACTGTAGTAGTGTAGGCAGACTCGAGAAGAAGGTTGACCTCCTGCTACAGGGGCAGCAAAAAATGCTGTCCCTGTTGCAGGCACAACAGGGCACGGTCAGCCTTCTGCTTGAGCCTGTAGACACAGCTACAGATGCCACAGCCCACTGCAGCACAGCTTCGCCGCATGCAGGAGAATCCAGTCTCCCTGGCCAGACCTGAAGGACCCTCCACAGCATCTGGTATTTCCTCTCTGGCGCAGCAGTTTCCACTTCCGTTGCGCCTCCACATCGCTCCAGTCTACTGACCTGCACCGCCAACCAGGAGACACACCTCTCTTTTTCATTTGTTTTTATAAAAAGAAAAAATTATTTTAGGGAAAAAATTATGTTGAATATATCAAACAAAAATGTGTTTTTATAATAATCATGCATATTTATTTATTATAATCAATTTTTTTTGTTGTTTTGTACAAATCTATTTTTTATACAGCTACTTGAAAAAAAAATTATATTTTATATAAATATTTTGCCAACAAAACAATGAAGTGTCTTTATTATAAGTATTGAAAAGTTATGTAAGCAATAATACCCCACAGGGTGGGTGGTACTGGGAAATACAGACCGCCCAGGGGCGTAATGAGGCCCGACGCCGCAGGCAGTATTTCCCAGTACCGCCCACCCTGAAGGGTATTATTGCACATAGAAAATGGGCATTGTAAAAAAAAAAAAATTTGATGGGAAAATTGTTAATAAAAAAAATGAAATGTTTCTTAATTAAATAGTTCCTCCACCTTCATCAGAATGAAGGCTTTTTGTCCTACAGCATACTCCATAGTTTGAAAGCTGGCTGTATGCAGTTAATGCTCCACAGCAGACTGTTTTTTTTTTCAGCTGGAACCCTTACTGTTTAGGTATTGAGCTGCATGTAATGCCAACCAACAGTACTGTCTGTCTGTCTGCAGGCTGTGCTAGCAGTTTTCTTTTTCTCTGCCCCTGCCCCCGTGGACTAGCAGTATTTCTTATTCTTGCCTCATTTACGGTCACTCAGGAGAGGATTGTGATCACCTGCAAGACATCATGAAGTGGAGGAGAATTTATTTTATTTTAGAAAGTTTTACCAGAAGAATGGAGCACACACACGATGTTACCAGCTGCGGGAGGAATGGAGCAGGGGAGGTAGAATGATGTGGCAATCAGTGCCATCTTTACCGGTAGCCCTGTATTCTTTTTCTTTTCTATACAACTGTTTTAGCAGCAGACATCAACGACAGGCAGAGGTGGGGCAGGGAGCCTGGACACTTGGAAAAGGTTATTGTAGCAGCGCTGAGAGACGACTTAAAAACAGAAAATGCTGCAGATTGCAGAACAGTCACATTGGAGCCTGCAGTAAAGCAGAGACTGCGGTATCTCTGGCACCGCTACTGTGTATGAGAACACCGGTATTTTCTTCATTTTTCATACCGCAGATGGACGTCCATGTGGAGGCGGAAAAGCAAGGAAATACCATAGTGCCTCATGCTCAGTGGCTGTTTCGGTGATAGCGCTCTCTGTATCTCACTACAGTCAGCAGTTTTAGCATCGGAGTGAAGCGTTTAGTACGCCGTGCCATTTAATGGCAAAACAGTTTTTTTTTTTTGTTATCTGGGTCATGGGAGGAGAGCGGCCATCAAGGCTGAAGGAAATAGTGTTGGGGACAGTTGTACTTCTTGCTAAGCGAGAGAAAAAACATGGTGGGTTTTTCAAATTTTCTAGGGTGCTTTCAGCCAATTAGAAAGCAGGCTGGGCACCTCTGGAAAATACTACACTGTGACATGGCACTTGGACTGGCTCTTATTTTTAGCTGGGCATCTATTGAAAAATAAATTCCCAGCTTGGAGCCTGTCTCAGCCAATCAAGTTTCAAGATTGATTCTTGTCGTTTTCTAATACTATTTTGTACAACAAATAACTAAACAGCTAAAACTATCCTAACTTGTGTACAGCTGGTAACAAGCAGGTATACCATTGATCTACATGGCTTTTCTTGAGCTGCGGCCCAGCAGTCAGTATCCAATACCTGCCCTGGGGGTTGGTCATGGCATTCCCAGGCTCAGGCCATGCAAATTCTCAATGTCCTAACTTGTCTGCAGCTAGTGTTAGTGAGATATAGCCATGACTTCAGCTAAGATATAGCTCTGCAGTCAGGATACAACACCTAGTTTTGTAGGGGAGGGCTGGGGTGGGGCATTGCCTGACTGGGACCGTGCAACTCCTCACTCTCCTAACTTCTGTGCAGCTGTTATCAGACAGGTATGCTGTTCATATCTATCACCTTAAGTTGTGCTGTCTCTCAGCAGAGACACTACAATACCTGGTCATGTGGGGCCATTGAGTACCTCATGGCATGCAACTCCTTACAGTGCTAACTTAGTTGTCAGGGAGGTATACCGTTGAGGTGTACCATTGCTGTCCTTGACTGTACTTGCTCTCTGGCTCACCACTCATGATGCAGTATCTGGCCTGGCGGAGCTGGGACATTGCCTAGCTGAGGTCATGCAACTCCTCAGACTCCTAACTCATGTGGAGCTCATATCACACAGGTATACCATTGACATCCATCACTTCACTTGAGCTGTGGATCTGCACTCATGAGCCAATACCTGGTCTGTGGGGGGGGGACCATTGCCTGGCTGAGGCTGTGCAACTCTTCAGTGTCCAAATTTGTCTGCAGCTTCTATCAGTGAGGTACAGTGTTGATGTCCATGACTTCAACTTGAGCGGTACCTCTACAATCAAGATAAAATACCGAGTCTCCAGAGGGGGTGGTTGGGGGCATTGCCTTGTTGAGGGCATGCAAGTTCTCAGTCTCCTAATTAATGTTCAGGTCATATAAGTGAGATACAGCCTTAATCTCCATGACTTCAGTTGAGCAGTCCCTCAACAATCAAGATACAATACCTCTTCTCATGGTGGGGTGGAGGGTTGGAGCATTGCCTGTTTGAGGACATGCACCTTCTCAGTGTCCTAAGTTATGTTCAGCTCGTATCAGTGAGGTACAGCATTGATGTCCATGACATCAGTTGAGTGGTACTCTACAATCAAGATACAATACCTGGCGGGGGTGGGGAGGGCATTATCAGGCTGATGTCATACAACCCTCAGAGTGCTAACTGTCTTATCAGAGAGGTATACCATTGAGGTATAGCGTTGATGTACCTCACTTTAGTTGCTCTCTGACTCAGCACTCAGGATCCAGTATGTGGCCTGGCAGGGTGGGGACCTCACCTAGCTCAGGCCTTGCAACTGCACAGAGGTATCAGGGAAGTATTCCATCAATGTCCATGGCTTCACTTAAGCAGTACCTCTACAATCAAGATACAATACCTGTTCTCGAGAGGGGGGGCATTGCCTGGCTGAGGCCGTGCAACTCTTCAGTGTCCTAATTTGTCTGCAGCTGCTATCAGTGAGGCACAGCATTGATCTCCATGACTTCAGTTGAGCACTAGCTGTACAATCAATCCACAATACCTGTTTTCGGGGGGGGCGTGGGGGGCATTGCCTGGTTGAGACCGTGCAACTCCTCAGTGTACTAATTTCTGTGCAGCTGGTATCAGGGTGCTATACCATTGCTATCCATGACTTCACTTAACCTGTGATTCTGCACTCAAGATCCAATACCTGATCAGTGGGGGCAGTGGGGGTATTGCCTGCCTAAACCGTGCAACTCCTCAGTGTCCTAACTTGTGTGCAGGTGGTATCAGGGATGTATACCATTGATGTCCATGCCTGTACTTGGGCTGTGGCTCTGTAGTCAGGACCCAATACCTGGTCAGCGTGAGGGTGGGGGCATTGCCTTCGTGAGTCCATGCAGCTCCTCACTGTCCCAACTTCTGTGCATCTAGTATCACTGACATATACTATTGATATCCATGACTTCAGTTAAGCTGTGGTTCTGCAGTCAGGATACAATGCCTGATCTGTGTGTGGGGGGGTTAGGGGACATTGCATGGCTGAGGGCGTGCAACTCCCAGTGTACTGACTTCTGTACAGCTGGTATCACAGAGGTATACTATTGATATCCATGACTTCACTTTAGCTCTGGGTCTACACTCATCATTCAATACCTGTTTTGGGTTGGGGGGGTGCATTGCCTGGCTGAGGGCATGCAACTCCTCAGTGTCCTAATTTGTCTGGAGCTGCTATCAGTGAGATACAGCATTGATCTCCATGACTTCAGTTCAGCTGTACCTCTACAATCAAGATACAATACCGAGTCTCCGGGGGGGCCGGGGTCATTGCCTCGTTGAGGGCATGCAAGTTCTCAGTCTCCAGACTGATGTTTGGCTCATATAAGTGAGGTACAGTGTTAATGTCCATGACTTCAGTTGAGCAGTAAAGATACAATACCTCTTCTCGTAAAGGGGGGTTGGGGCATTTCCTGTTTGAGAGCATGCTCCTTCTCAGTGTCATAAATTATGTTCAGCTCATATCAGTGAGATACAGCATTGATGTCCATGACTTCAGTTTACCTGTACCTGTATAATCAATATACAATGGTAGCAGTAAAAGTAATGCAAATGCACACAAGAAACAGAAACAATTATGCAAATGTTACAGGGGGTGGAGTCATTGCCTGGCTGAGGCTGTGCAACTCCTCACTGTCCTAAGCTGTTGCAGCTGCTATCACAGTGGTATACCACTGATAGAGATGAGTTCACTTAAGATCTGACTCCCACACTGAGAATCGAATACCTGCTCAGGAGTGGTGGGGGTATTGCCTGGCTGAGGCCATGCAACTCCTTAGTGTCCTAACTTGTGTGCAAGTGGTATCAGGGAGGTATTCCATCAATGTCCATGGCTTCACTTAAGCAGTACCTCTACAATCAAGATACAATACCTGTTCTCGAGGGGGTGGCATTGCCTACCTGAGGCTGTGCAACTCCTTAGTGTCCTAATTTGTCTACAGCTGCTATCAGTGAGGCACAGCATTGATCTCCATAACGGTGTCGGAAACAGAAATGCAAATGGTACCACAAACAGTAACGAAAACACCAACGGGTAACAGTAATGCAAATGGAAATGCAAACACTAACGGTACGGCAATGGTGACATCAAAGGAGATAGTAACACAAATAGAAATGCAAATGCAATGGAAAATGCAACCACAAATGGTAACGCACATGGTGACGCAAAAGGAAACACTAACTGCAACTGGAACGCAAGTGGAAACATGAACACAAATGCTAATATTACAAGTAACAAAAACATGTACGCTTTGTGTCCCAAAAAGGTGCATTGAGATACACAGTAAATACAAAGAATGTGGGCACAACAATGGCACTCGGACCAGAAAATGAGTACTTGGAATACCAAATTGCTTAAATCTCAGGAACCGTATGACGTAGGAAAAAAATTAAAATCTCATATTATTTATGACTTTACATGCTAGGTTTGCACAGTGGGGGGAGCTAAGAATTTTTATGATGAAAAGTTCGTATCTCAAACTGTTTTCGAGATACGGGCCCTGAAAGGTGCTGCGGACGCCGTAATGTTATCCTATGGGGAAAACTGTCAACTTTGGAGTGTTGTAACTTTGCAGCCCTATATTATTCAGGCATGAAACCACCAAAAGGCACATCGGTGTGATGTTGGCTTTCTTCCCTCCAAATCTCAGCCCAAAAGACCAAACCATTCTTTTGCAGCAGGGTGAAAAAGATTTCCTATTGTTTTGGGCATAGTGTCGCAAAATACTTTCGCAAATCACAACACTTTCAGAAAAAAAATCACGAAAGTGTCGAATATGCGAAAATACTTTGTGACACTATTTAAAAAAAATATTTAAACGTATTTCTGGGGTGTTTTACCCAAAAAAAGACATGGCTACCATCCTCAGGGCTCGACTAGGTGAACACAACAAGAATTGTGTCCCTAGAGGGTCCCAAATTTAAATGCCAAGCATTTCTGTGACCACCAACTGAAAACAAGATGGCTGATTTGTGACACTACAAGGGTCATTTGTGAAAGTAAAAAGTGCATTTACAACACTTTCGCATATTTTGTTAACTTTTCCCATTGACTATAATGGCAAACTTGTTTTTTGAATAACTTTTGAACGATTAATATTTTTTCATGAAATCTTGAAAAGGCACATTGGGGTCCCTGGCTGCATGTGCCCTGAAGTTTTTAGACCAACCACTCAAAATGTGCGGGCTGTAGGCACAAGCAAAGAAAAGTGCAAAAAAACATAATTTGTACATTTGTTGGCACGCTCAAGCTCCGCAACCATACATCTGATTGTAACGTACCTTGGCAGGTCCACAGATCTATGATACCAGACCAGGCATTCCAATTTTCAGTCAAATCCGTTATACGGGGGCAAAGTTATTAAGCTGACAAATTTCAGATTTAACCATAAATGGGGTGCTCAACCCTAACTATAGTGGCACTACCATGCCACTAATATATATATCTATTCATTGCAAAAGCTGGCTCCTTGGCATTGAGCAGTGGGGGACTGCACAGGCATGCTGGTCACCCAGGTTACTGCCGCCAGTCTGGAATGTCAAGAATGGGGGCCAGCAGGCCGGGTGCAGAGCGTCCATACAGATGCCCTCCTCGAGGGGTGGGTGGGTGGGGTTCAGTGCTGTACCACTCGTAGAGTGACACCAAGTGGGGCTTAGTGGAGATGCCATTTGTGATATGGATAGCCACACTTGCCTGGCATCTCCCCTCATAGGAGCACTGTGGGCATGCCCACTTAAACCTGGTGGGAGGGTGGGATGAAAAATGGGGAGAACCCCCCATATTTGGATGCACTATGATGTTGTTCCAGATGCCATGCACATCCACTGGGCACACTGAAAGGACTGCCCCTCTCCCTGACTGTGGCATGGCAGTTCGGATCTTCCCTATGAGTATAATGTATTGGGGCACCTATAAACAGGGACAGGGTAAGCTAGTGGCAAGAGCTGTGGCCAGCAGTGACAGTGCACTGACTAGGATGAAGACCCCAGATGGGAGATATAGGAAGCCACCAGAAGAAGCAAAGCACAATGGAGAGTAACGCAAGAAACAAGCAACAACAATATTTTCAAACTAATTTTTCAGCTCTTTAAAACTGGTAAAATTTTTTTGGGGGGGGGGCATTTGTTTTCCTAAATGTCCAAATATTTCTTACATTTATTTATTTATTTGTTTTTTTTTTGGGTGTGTTCTGAAAGACAGTCCTGGAGTGTGTGCATTAGCTACCAGGGCAGCAGACTGGCTGAAATTCATGAGTGTCGGAAGGAAGGCTCGTGATGGGCCAGCAGTGCACATCAGCATCTGAATAATGTTAGACATGGCTGCTGCTTGCTGTCAGAAGAAGCAGGTTGGTTAGGCTCAGTGGCACAGCAAACTCATAACAGGAAGCGACTTCAGGGGACAACAGAGAAATCCCTTCTAGGGTAGTAAATGTCTGAAATAGTCTGCCAGAGGCAGTGGAGGAGCCAAGTAGAATTAAATACTTTTAAGTCCAACACTGGATAAATACATGAAAGAGAAAAAATAGTAACTAACCACTGAAATGTGAGAGGCAGTCACAATGGGCTGCAAGGCTTGCTTCCATCTTATGTTTCTGTGCTCATACAGTAGGTTCTTTCCAGCAGTATCAAGCTCTACTCTATGTAATACCATGCAGATGGTTGGATCTGTGTGAAGAAAGTCTGACAACAAAACAATCTGATTAAAAAACAGATGACAAAATAAACAAGCACCAACCAATACCAAATATACTGTATATAATAGCCACCTTAGAAAACCCTCACACAAATCAAGTCACAAAACTAACAATCAGCACCCAAAACAGCACCTCACTACCTATAAAAAACACCAGGACTTGCACCACACAACTGCAGCTCCCTCGCACATTCCCACCTCAACAACATGCCCTGAACTAGCCAGAACCCACAGTACCTGCCCTCCATACTGCTGCTAGATCATGCTCCTCCAGGCCAACTCCAAAACTACCATACTGCTGCCTCCTTCAGTGCATGATGCTCCTCACCCCAAACCACCACTCCCGACTGTTCAGCTCCACTCCACATGCCGCTGCTCCCAACTGCATGCTGAAAGCCACTTGTCTCCATATACTGCCACTCCTGACAACATGATGAAAGATGCTCACACCGTCCTGAATTCAAACCATGTTTAGTCTTGAGTATATGCTGAGAGAAAACAATTATAGGCTTTGAGGATCCCTCTGAAATTTGTTTTGAAACTTCTTGCAGGTACAGCTGGGTGAGAGAGGTATACTCAAGGTTACCAGGCATGAAAATAGCTCACAAATTGACATATGGGTTAAAAACTATGAAATTGCTGGGAAGCTTCTACTGAAAAATGGTATACTTGATTCCTTGGGCCTGCTGTTAGTAAAGTCTAATGATATTTTTGAGTTTAATAACACCCCTACTTACAATCTGAATTTAAGTGCTGCCTATAGGTTTACCCATTTAAAGCAGACTACTGATTGTGTAGGGTCAGTTGTTACCCTTGGTTAATAGATATGGGGTTCTTACTGAATGTGATGACTGACTAAAGGTATGGTATTCCAAGCCTACTGTTTCATATACATCTGTGCATGATAAATTGGATTCTGCTTTAGAGCAGACTAGTAATTTTTGATTGGTTAATGAAAACACACTATTCATTGTTTCATGGAACATATCATGGATTGCAACAAAACTAGCAGATTCTGAATGTATGAATTATCTAATGAAACATGCTGTAATTAATTTACAGGAATCCTGGCATACCTTGGACATGATAGACACTTTGGCTTTTAATGGTTATCATCTTTTTCACATTCCCGCTATTAGAAAATCAAATATGGGCCACTTTGCTGGGGGGCTTATTAACCTACAGTATATCAAGAGTAATGATCATATACACATTAGAAATACCATCTTGTCTCACAATTTCCTTTTGATACTCATGGAAATTTGGAACAAGCAGGTTCTTTTTGTGAACTTATATAATATGGCAAAAAACTCACCACTTTTTGATGATGATCTGCTCTCTAAACTTGCAGATGCTATAGAAGAATTGAACAATCCATATATTGATGTAGAGATAGTATTTATGGGAGATCTTAATATTAGACTGGGTCAGGATAGTGATCTGGATAACTCTATGACCCAACTTCAGGAAGAGATCTATGGAATTGATCCAAGGAATTCGCAAGATCACAAAAATACAGATTACAATAATCAACTAATTATATTTCTACATGTGTTAAATCTAATTGTTCTAAATGGTTGATTACTCCCCTGGATAGCACTGGTAACTTTACATGCTTCACCCATAATGGTCACTCAACAATAGATTATGTTTTTGTTTCTCCATACAATTATTATAAATATCTTGACCTTAAAATAAACCCTAGACCGGAGAGTGATCATCAAGGCCACTGTTTTTCGTTTTTTACTGGAAAATCTGGTAAAATTCCAGAATTAGGGCGGCCTGAAGACCGGTAAAAACAAAGATTTCATGGAATCTGGCATTTTATATCAGATCAGCAGATCTACAAAACTTGTGGTTTTCTTTTAATTCCTTCCTGTACTATTTTCAATTTGCTCTATTTAATGCTCTGTATATTAAGCCTTCTTTAATTCTGATTACTTATGCACATACTAAAAGAATGATAGCAGAATCCCGGTAAAATCTGGAAATCAGAGTAACAATCACCGGTGTAATTCCGGAATCTGAAGTCTTGAAAACGGAATTTCATTATTTTAATCACTGTAAATCAGTGGCCTTGGTGATCATTTCCCTCTCTGCTTAAACAGGAAGATTCAAGGCAGGTTGAGTAGAAAAAAAGATCAGGTGGGAAATATTTAACAACAAGAAAATTATTATATGGAATCAGATTCCTAAGGATGAACTGGATAAAAATATAAAAACTTTTTCCAAAATAATTGATGATCTTATTTCTCCTGACCCTGACCCTGAGAACAACTGTCATGAAATAGTTCAGCAGTATGATTGTCTTCTAGCGGAATATAGATCATCACATAAAGCAGATAAGTTAAGATATCACAATTGGTTTTGTAAAACCTGCCACTTCCAGAGAAAGCAGCTGACCAAGCAGGTTAGACTTGTAAGACATTTCCCTATGTGGGAGAATATTAAGATGCTAAATAAAAGTAGGAAATTATACAGGGATCATGTTCAGAAACAAAACCAAAAACACCATTCAGACTTGTGGAAGAATATGTTAACTGCAATACAACAAAAAAATGATAGAGCTTTTTGGAAACTGGTAGTTGCTGGGACGAAAAACTATAAAAAGAGTTATGAGGCTTCTATCCCTGTAACAACTTGGGTGAATTTCTTTGGTACTATCTTTTATAAGACTAGTGAAACATCCTTCTATCATATGAGTTTAATTAATGATGAAACTACTTGGATTACAACTGAAGAAACTCTCTCTGCCATAAATAGCAGTAAGCTAAATAAATCTCCAGGTCCAGATCAAATATCAATAGATTTTTATAAAGCTGCCCCAGAATGGTGGGCAATTACTGTCACGGACTTGTTTAATAAATTCATTATGTATGTTTTCACCCCAGATTCCTGGAGGGGTAGCTATGTCATTCCAATTTTCAAGACGGGAGCTAGAGGAGACCCAGCGAATTACCTCCAGATAAGTTTGATAGATAATACGGCAAAAATTTATTCAAATATTTTGCTAAATCAGTTACAACTATGGATCCAACGAAAAAGAATAATTTCTCCCTCACAGGCAGGATTTCAAAAAATAATGGGACAACTAAACAAATTTTCATACTCTTACATATTATTGAAAAATATTGCTAGTTAAAAAAGCAACCCTTGTTTATTGTTTTCATCAACTCTACGTCAGCTTTTGCTTCGATCTGCAGAGATTTATTATGGTTTAGTATGGAGACTCTTGGTGCAGACCCTAATTTAATATATCTTATAAAAATACTTTACAATGAAACTTGGGTTAAGATAAGATATAATAATAACGGTGGTCTCTAAGAAAAAAATTATAGTAACATTGGCATGCTCCACGGGTCTGTGCTGGCACCAACATTATTTAATCTTAATTTAAATAGTATATTGATAGAATTAATTAATCCTTCCTACCATACGCCAAAAATTATTGAACATTCTATACCAGTTCTGGCATATGCAGATGACCTTGCGCTTATTGCAACATTTAGATTTGGTCTACAGAAGAGTCTTTGTAAACTACAAGATCTTTGTACTGTATTGAAATTAACAATTAATAAATTAAACACCAAAGTTATGATCATAGGGTCCAGAAAGAAGTATAGAAATGTGTTTCTAGCCAATCAACCATTGGAATTTGTTAATCGGTATACTTATTTAGGGGTTACTGTATCAAACACAATCTCTTGGAACAAGCATATTAGGACTGTGGCAGCAAAAATGAGGATTACATCTTCAGCCTTGTCCTGATTTAACAGAGTTTACAGAGGTATGACAATAGAGCCCATGGTCAGGGCCATAGATGGTAAACTAATAAATCAAGGGCTTTATGCTGTTGAAACCTGGGGAGTTTCTAATTGAAATATCCTAGAATCTATTATTAACAAATTATGTAAGAAAACTTTAGGCTTACCTTTTTCGGAAGCCAATGCACTGGTAAGGGCACATCCTGGTCAAATTACATTTATGGCTAAAAGTCACATAAGAATAATACATTTCTGGATCAATGTGTTACAGAAACCGACTGGTTCCATTGTTGCGTCATGTTTGAAAGAAAAAAATAACGTATTTAGACTTGTTGGGCCAGATATTCAAAACATTGCCCCGTGGCCGAGGTAGCACTGCCTGGCGTGCAAACATAGCCTGGAGCAAAATGTCAGCTATATTCAAAAGGGAAAGCCCAGTGCAAAACTAGCTGAATATAGCAAGCAAAGGAAGCCGGGCAAACAGGGCCAGGAGTGGAGGGCAAAAACAGCCCAGGAATAAGACAGCACTGAATATAGTACATAAGACAACACTGAAGATGGCACCCAGGCAGGCAGTGCAAACACACAATGGAACACAGTGTGGAAGTGAGACAGCCTGACCCTGGGACACATGCAGTGAAACACAGGCTGGAATGAGCTATCAGGAGCAGACCACAGTACACATCCCGGAGGATGCTACA
Source organism: Neoceratodus forsteri (assembly GCA_016271365.2). NCBI lineage: Eukaryota > Metazoa > Chordata > Ceratodontiformes > Ceratodontidae > Neoceratodus > Neoceratodus forsteri. The sequence goes on from CM057453.1 coordinate 443,687,870, forward strand.
CATGCACAGGAATGGCAAGCAACAACCCGGACCCATGTGGAGAACCCAAGGAACAGTACAAACCATGTGAAACCCCAGCACCCAAGAATGACACAGGACACAGTAAAATGTAGTAAATGCAATGTAATATCAAATATTCAAAAGGAAAGGTAACAGGAACAGAACAGTGATGCAAACCCATACCATACCAAAGAACAAACCAAATACAGAACTACCAATGCCCCAACCACCACTGAACGACCCACCCCATAACAAAGAAAGACAACAGAACTAATCCCACTAAGCGACATGCCAAGCCCCCCCCCAACACACAACCCATGCAACAATAAGCCCACTACGGGAACAACAAAAGGAACGCACAATAGGCAAAGCAAGGATCTAAAAGGCAAACATATGTACAAATAATAACAGGATGTACAATAAGGCACAGGAGAAGGGTGCAAAGGGGAGGAGGATGCATACAGGGACACAGGAATATAGTCCAGGAAATAATAACATGTCCAGTAAGGGAGGTGTGAAGCCAACACAATACAGGATGAAGGGCATGGCTAGCTGCCCATTGGATCTGGGAGCCGAGCCTCCAACACAGCTGCCACCCTCCTCGTCTCCGTTATCAAGATGGCCTGCTGCTCTATCAGAGTCCTCTGTTGGCGGACGATGTGGCGCAGCAGGTCCTCCATCCCTTCTGACTCCTCTGGCCTGGTCGCCCACAGTGATGCTCGGAGTGGACCTACAAGAGGAAGGGTGAGACTATGAGGATGGGACACCAGCCAAGAGGCAGACAGCAGCCACAGGTGGCCATACAGGGATGGACAGCATGTCCCAATGGACAATCCCGAGTGGAGGTGAGTGCCTCACTGGTAGGCCAACCTGGAAGGTGCCCACAAAGCACCACAGGGTGACACAGGCACCAACCCAAACTACAACATACATGATGACAATGATCCCGACAGCACCAGGGTACATGTGACACCGCCCACCCCGGCACAGCACACAGTGAGACAGGGAAGACACACAGCCGAACCCCCGGAGAGCTGGGTGCAAGGGCCATGCCACAACATCCACACGTTGGGAAATGCTGCCCACCGACAGATGGCAATGTACCATAATGCAGAGCACAGCAGCAACAACAACAACTAAAGGCATGCTGGAGCAGCACTGAACTGTGACAGTGGCCTGCCAATGACCGACCCAGGCCAGGGGATAACAGGCGGGCAGGGCACAGATGCTGGCAGTGAAGGGCTGACACATGCCACCAAGCAAGGCCACTGAAAGCATACCTCACAACTGTAACACAGTACAAGGAAGGTTCCCCATGCCATGGGGCAAAGGCCCCCTGTTCCCCCCTGTGAGGACATGTTTCACAGCTAAGATCAACAGTGTAATGCAACACTCAATAGTAAATGATGCACATAATGTAGTAGTATGGTGATGACAGACCCTCGGAACATAAATGCAACACAGTAACAGCGTCATGAGATACCCAGGTAAGAATTCCACTATGTGTACCACATATCGCCAATATGTACCATGGTATGACAGGCAATGTTCCACGGATGGTGGACAAAGGTATGAGAGGTATGCCTGGAAGGCATGGGGCGTGGTGTCCTGCAGCCACAACAGGCATGCAGGTGGCACTATGCAGGCCTGTCCAGTGAACACCCAGGACAGCATGGTAATGCCAACTGTGCACATGTGGACACTCTGTGGTGGGGGGGCTGGAGGGACTGCAGAGGTGGGCATGGCAGCCAACAGCGTGCGACCCCCACCGAACACTCGCCGCCAGAGCCTCCACCACCATCAGGCACCCTCACAGCAATGCAAGCCGACAGTGTCCCACTGCACCCCCCCCCGGGCCAGACTGGCAGCACCCAACTGTGGTGTGCAACACAGGTGTGAAGCACAGCACAGTGCCACAACGCCACTGTCCCACTACCCGTCGCAACTAGGTCACCAGACCAGTCAATGGCAGGACACCCAGATGAGACAGCACAGTGAAAGAGCACAGATCACAGAGCAATGAGATAGGTACTCATGCAACATGCCACTACTCTCAGGGCTGCTCTCTTGCGCCCGCTGCAGCATGGACAGCACCCTCGGGCTGCCTCTCCGCTGCTTCTGGGTCACGTTCTGGCCCCCCTCTCCGGCCATGGACTGCTCGATCCACTCTACAGAGGACAGGTAAAACATTGGCGTTAGAGCATGCCACAGCATACACCACGTGCAGCACAGCAAGATGCACGTGCAACCCCAACAACACTGCACACACAGGAAGTGAACACAGAGGACACCCACACAGAGGGTGGCATGGCCCACAGAGCATTCGCCAGGCACATACGACATGATGTCACGGCGTCACAGTGGTGCAACAGTGCCTGTTGCGGCTGTCCTGCAATTATCTGCATACCCATGTATGTATGTCGACAGTCCCCTAGGAGTAGGACCCCAGCACCATGGTGTCACTGGCCGCAGGCTGGTGCTGCACCAGGACATGCCACCAACCATGTCCCACCCACCACCTACACCCATGCCACCCCCATGGCCACAGCATGTACTGTGCCCCCTGCACTGTGATGCCCCCCAGGGGGCCAACATGTGAGTCCCCGCCAGTGCCACATGCGCCCAAGCACCATGCAGAGTGGCACACACACACACACACACACACACACACACACACACTTGCAGCCCGACATGACTGTGATAGTGGGTGTCAACACGCATCACCACCTACCTGGCACAGGCACAGTGCCCTCGCACACCATGCGCCTGTAGCACTCAAGCTGCTGTCGCTGTCGCAGGTCTGTGTATCTGTACCTGCACTTCTCCGCATCTCGGGAGATTCCCATGCGGGCACACAGCTGCCTTGTGACTGAGGACCACACCTGCATGCGTGGGAGGTCCCCCTCCCTGACCTCCGCAAAGAGTCTTCTGGACCAGCTCCACCAAGTTTGCTGTCTCCACCTCCCCCCAGTGCCTGTCCCTGTGCACCACAGCATGCTGTCTCCCTCATCCTGGCATTGCCCACACAGCACGGATTCCCTTCCACCTGTTTCAAAACCCAGCGTTTGACACACCCAGGACCCTCCTGCAACAACTGCAGTGGTGCCACACTATCACATGACATAGCGCGGCACTACCCAGAAGTGGTCACAATGCGCATGTGTGACCCCTGGCATGACCCTGTATATATAAAATCCATGCATGCGCATAGCGCCGTGTTGTGTGGGCTAGCGCAGCGCTATATTGTGCTATGCCAGGATGCTAGTGCCGCCATGGGAGCTTCACGAGCATGCGTGGTGGTTGCTCTATACCACAGAGCGCTGCGCAACTGGGATAGCATGGTGCTGGCCCTCCAATAGCCCTGCACTGACATTTGCACAGCGCTAAGCTGTTAGCCTGGTGCTAATCAGGGCCATATTCAACCGGCATATGCAAATGGAGGTACTTGTGCATGCATGGTGCAAACTGTGTGATTAGCATATCATTAAGTATTGATTTGCATGCATAATAGGATGGATTGCCTGGCTGGGCTATAAAAGGGCAAGCAGTGCACCACTGGTGTTGTGTTGTGGGAATGCAGCATACTTCAGTTACTGCGGAACAACACTGGACAGGGGGTGACATGCAACAGGGGGCAGAGCAGCGTGATGCAGGTATGTACAACTGCTGTGGGACTCTCGGAATGGCACTAGCTCAGAACAGTGTCGGCTCATTCTGCAGCCCACAGATGTACTTGCTGGGGAAGGGTCACCAACCGCAGGACCACAGGCAAGCACTGTGCTGCATAATGGGGTACATCAACATACGGCCACCAGTACAGCAGAATGTCCAGTGCAATGTGCATGTGCCCCTGCATCGTACTGCACTGTGTGGCACCGCCTGCACACTGTGGGTGCCAGGCATTGGCCAGTGTGCAATACTGCGATGTGCCCTGCAACACTGACTCACTGCCATGATGCCCTGGATGTGGGGCGTGGTGGGCTGTGAACGCTCTGCTGGAGGAACACAGGGTCCCGGCACTGTGCCGTCACCAGCACCGCGTGGCCTGTGCCTGGTGTCCTGCCATTGTGTATGTGCCAGTCTCAGTGTCCACGCCCTCAGTGTAGTGAACACGCAGGGAACATTACAGTGCCAGGTGGTGGGCGTAGGGTGGCCCCATCCTCGGGTGCACATGCCAGCCATGGGCGACAGCAGTGCACATGTGGGTCCAGTGTATGCTGTCCAGACACAGGGTGGCCAAAAACGTTGAGGCCATGTACACCGTACATGCACGTGCTGCCCAGTGCCATATCCATGTGGCCTGTGACACTCTAGGGGGTGGCATGCTGATGTGCATGCACGATGCACCACAGTCCTGCCACAGCTGCTGACACATATCCCTTTCCAACTGTCCCATGGGTAGTGCAGCACAACCAGAGTGCATACGTGCACATTGATTTTCCCAAGATGAGTTCAAGACCCCTGTGCATGCAGTGAAGGAGAGGGAGCAGGTGCTCCTCACGCACAAAGCCACGGATGCAGTGGTGCGCCAGGCATGGGAGGAGGTGACAGTTGGGATCAATGCATTTGGCGGACGTGGGAGGATGACTGAAGTGGTGCGCAAGTGGTGGAATGATCTGCTGCGCCAGGCAAAGGAGGAGGAGGCACAGTGGCTGCGTGAATGTATGCGGACCGGTGGTGGACCACAAGCACAACATCAGCAGGAGGATGAGCCGCTCATGGCCGTGGTGGCATCCACACTGCGGTAGGTGGCAGTTGCAGGTGTACTGAGTGGTGGATGTGAGACGCCTCTCACACTGCCCAGGACAGGTCTGTATTCGCATGTGTGTACCCTGCATGGTGTGATGACACAGGTGCAGAGTCCTGCTGTTGGTGCCTTGCATGGGGTGCACTGTGGGCCTGCACTGCTGTGGGCTGCCTAACAGCTGCCTGGCCATGGCATGTGCACTGTGTGCTGGGTGGGTGCATGTGGTCAGAGGCTGGTGTGTGGAATGTGCATGACCACAGCAGGTGGCACGTGTCCTGGGGTGTGCATGGTGTGTTGGTGGTGGTGGTGGTGTTGGTGGCGGTGGTGGTGGTGGTGGTATGGCACACTGTCCATGTACAGGTGACTGACCCTGTCCCATTTTTCTCCACAGTGGTGTCTGCAGGGCCTGCGGCAACACAGGAACAGGCCAGGATGGCTGCCCTTGGTCAAGAGGATGTGGAGGATGAGGATGACTGGCCATCAACGTCCGGTCTGGGTGCCAGTCAAGGATGCCCAGAGCCACTGCATGTGTGGCATTCCATTGGACAGGGGTTGCATCTGCCAGGGAAGGGGGGACATACTGCAGGCTGAGAGATGGAATCCATTGAGCACCTGGAGGATGCCCAAGTGGAGGAGCTGGGTGTTGGGCAAGTACTCCTGATGACGGTCACCAGTGATGTTGACACGGACATGTCGGAGGGTTCATACCACCTGGACATGCATGTGGAGGGGGATGCAGGGGTGGGGCTGGGTGCAGGCTGTGGAACAGGTGCCAGGGGGGTGTTCGGCATTGCTGGCATGGCTGTACCTGTGCAGCCGGTGGTGGGCAGTGTGGGGGACATGTGTGCACTGCTGGACATGTGGTGTCCCACACAGATTGTTGTTCAAGGCCCTCCTGGTCAACAGCACACCACCAGCAGTCTGCAGCAGCAGGATATGCCGGAAGTGCAACAGCGTCCCGAACCATGTGTGCAGCAGGCACCAGTGCCAGCTGTCATTGAGGGGGATGAGCCTCTGGAGCAGGATGCCCCTGGTGCCCGCCCACTCCTGCAGGCTGCAGTCACATCCCAGCAGGAGGCTTGAATGGACCTGCAAGGCCTGCAGAGGGAGCTGAGGCATGAGCTGGCACTGATGCGGGAGTCCATATCAGTGGGCTTTGCCCATGTAGAACAGTGGGCAGAGGACAGGTTGGGCCACATGGTGGCTGCGATTGACCGTGGCTTTGATGGCCTGATGGCTGCGGTGGTTGACATCGCCACTGTAGTTCGTGGGGTGCATGGGGGTCGCCAGCATGTACTTGTTGGTCAGGGTGCACATGGCACAGGGGCCCACAGGCGGTCAACCCGTGGCTGCAGGGCTGGCACTGGTTCCAGTTCGAATGCTTCACACACCTCTTCAGGCACACAGCGCCGCTGTGGCCGTCCACCTGCCCTGTCAGGCTCCGCTGGTCAACGGGGGCACAGGAGGTCTGCCCCACCTGCCTCACCTTGTTCTTCAGCCATGTCCTCAGCTCAGAACACCCCGGGGTCTTTGACCCGCATACATGGTGCGCAACATGTGCGTGGTGGTAGTTGGTGGTGATGGTCGACCTGCACTTCTGCACAGTCATCACCCCTCATGTCCACATTGGCACACCCACAACCCTGTGCACACAAGCACACACACCAACACACAAACACCCTCACACTCCATTCCATGCACACACACACACACACACTTCCACTGCCATGGTTGCCCTCCTCACACTCCCACCACGCATCATGCATCCCCAATTACACTATACCATGGCTGTGTGTCCACCTCCCATGTGACCTGCGCACCCTCCACATTGCACCACACTCACACATGTATTCTGTGCCACTTTGTTGTGTTCCTTATGCGATTGTTGTTTTCGCTGTTCTGGTTGTCGGTGCACATTAAACAATTCAGCATTGTACTGTTTCATGTTGCTGTGCAGTCTGTACTTACCCTCTGGCCTGTGACAGTGTCCTGATGATGTTGGCCCTGTGCTCTAGGGCCCTGCAGGCCATGTGAGGATCCCTCCTCTCGAGTTGCTCCACTATCCCCCTGACCGCTGGCTCTGGGTCACTGTCGGCCTGTCCCTCAGGTTCAGGTGCCTTGTATCCCACAGTTCATTGCCATGTTGTGCAGCATATAACAGGCTAGGAAGATATGGCATACCTTCTGAGGCATATACTGTAGGGCACCACCTGATGTGTCTATGCTTCTGAAGCGCATCTTCAGTATGCCAAACACCCTCTCTATGATGTTCCTTGTGCTGGCATGTGCCTCACTGTACATTTCCTCGGCCACTGTGGCCGGACGGGGTACCGGTGTCAGCAGCCAGGGTCTCAGGGGAGAGGCACTGTCCCTTGTCAAGAGATGTGTACCTGTTAGTGCCATACTACAGTCTGGCTGTTACTGTCCTGCACCCCTGTGTTGCCCTCCCACACCCCTTCCCTGGCCTTCCCTGCCTGCCCCATCCATGATGTCATGTGTGTGCCTTGTATGCTGCTACTCACCAACTAGATGCCCACTGGGTATCCTGCCCTCCTCAAATGCCTGGCACAGCTGGGACTGGTGCCAGATGAAGGCGTCATGGGGACTGCCTGGGTACTGTGCATAGACATTGCTGATGTGCCCAGTCACATCGCACACCACCTGGCAGTTGATGGAGTGGTACCCCTTCCTGTTTATGTACACATCACTGCCATCGCCAGGTGGTGCACGGATGGGGACATGGATGCAGTCAATGGCACCTAGTACAGATGGTAGGTGCGCCAACTTGATGGAATTGCTGCATTGTTTCTCTGTGCTCTGCTGCCATGCTGGGGAATACTATGAACTCCCCAGCATGTGGCAGGAAAGCCTCTAGGAACTGGGTCAGGAGGCATGAGGTGGCAGACTGCGATACCCCGACAGTGTTGGAACGTCCCTGTGGCAAGGAAGCACATCGCTGCAGTCACCTTCTCCTCCACTGTCATGGCATGGCTGCGTCTGGTGTTTGGGGTGCAGCTGCTCATGCAGGAGTTCACATAGCTGCCTCAACATTCCCCTGTTCATCCTGTACTGGCCAGTGATGTGGTCATCTGGCAGGTTCTCAAAGGAGACCCTGGGCCAGTACCACCTGTTTGCAGCATACCGTCTCCTTGGCCTGTATTGTGGCCCATGTTGGGCCTGCTCCCCCTCTCCTCCTCCTCCTCCACTACAGCTGCCATCAATGGCAGTATCACTGCTACTGGCACTGCACACATTCCCACTTCCTGTTGTGGTCTCTTCTCCTAGGTGTTTTGCCCTGGGTTAAGGACAGCCTTTTACAGGCGGTAGCTAGTGCTGCGCTAGGTGTCGCGCTATGTGTCCTAGCACGGCGCTAGGGCTTTGAATATCCCTTAGCGCATGTATGAGTCCACCCCCCCTCACTTTGCCCCTTGCATACATTATTGGTTTGCTCCACGCTACTGCTGTTAGCGTGCGCTAACAGGTCCTTTTAATATGGCTGCTCCATGCTACTCCTGAGTTATTCCCACGCAATTGGTTTGCTCACCCGCACTATGCTTTGAATATCTGGCCCGTTAAGTGATGTCTGGCTGTCAGCTGTCTTTTCTTTATTAGAGAGATATGATCTTATGCGTTTTCGATATTGGGATGATCATGCAATAAAAATACGTAAAAACTAAGCTAGAGTTGTTTCTGCAATGATTACAAGAAAGGACAGGGAAATTGATTTACAAAAAAATCAAACAACTTAAAGTTTCTAAGTGGTTAATTAATAATATACAGGAGCATTCTATTAAAGAGTATGTACTGTTAATAACTAATCCAACTCATAGGCAAATTCTGACTCTACAGAACTGAGTTATTTCCCAGCAGCATACTAACTGCCAGATACTCTCGACAAGTCCCTGCTTCTTCTGATTGTTTATGCTATTTAAAGGAACCTGAAGATCTACACTTATAAGATGTCAGTGGTATGAAAAAATAAGGAAGAAATACTTAGCTAAATATTTCTCATCATACTGTATATCATACCTTCACGTTATTTTCTCTATCTCTTGTTAAACTCTGAAAATCTGAAAATTCTTACTGATTTGGAGGCATTTTTTTTGTAGCCAAAAAAAAAAAGACTGAAATATGTTCAGCAAAGACTGTAAACAAAAAGTCCTAATTGATCTTGCTAGGATATTTTTTCTTGTATGAGACTTGAGATTACAGTTTAACTTGGGGGTGTAGGTAGCCAGACCCAAACCTGTTTTTCCCGTTTACCCCTCTTTTCCCTGAAATGGACAAGGGGTTTGTTAGGGCTTAAGTCTATTGTGTCTCTCATGTTCAAAATATATATGTACAAATCCAGCCTTGGTATGTGTTCAGTGAAATATTGCTGTATACTTAATACTATTTTCATATTGAAAGCCTACAGTATGTGGAGATAGACAAGGTCACATCTTTGTTGTACATTAGGATAATGTTAATGAATGTTATGAATTCTTGGGAGGGATCCACATCACTGTAATAAGAGATGTACAATACAAATAAGCAAATATGTGTGCAATACTTTTTTGTCATGATTTTAAAATATTATGGTACAAAAGAATTTTTATGTTTGTATTAATATTGCATTTTTTAACTTTATGTATGTAACGACAATATATGTCGAACAATAAACTTTGAATTTAACTCCTGCCATGCGCTAAACTGCCACTCCAGACCGCATGCTGAATTCACACACCTGAAACGGAAATCCCGCCCAGACCACTTCCCCTTTTCTAGGGGTTTGAAATGGGCACATGCATGCAAAAATGCACATGCCGACCATACATTATGGAACAAACTAAGAAAATTATTTCACTAAGCAACTGCACTACATCACAACAACACCACACTATGGAAAAACCATACAATGCAGAAAAACACTAAGAGGCCCTATGGGGGAAAAATAGTTCAGAAAGCACACAAGCACAAAGGTGACCAAACGTATGTATTATATAAAATAAATGATGGCAAAGTCTGCTATATATACTCATGAAATAATACCATCTTGGGGTCAAACAAGCTCATAAGGGCCACTTGCCCTTTGACCTCATGGCTTTATGGCTTGTTTGACCATTGATGGTATTATTTCCTTGTATACCACGCCTTGCCATCTTTTATTCATATACCATGCTTTGCCATCTCTTATTCTCTCTCTCTCTCTCTCTCTCTCTCTCTCTCTCTATTGCAAAAAACTTTGTTAATGCATCAGTTAGGGTTCATATTAAAGCGACAAAAGTATGGAAATGAGGTGTTAGGGTTCCCAACCCTAACACTAGCTACCCTCCCCCACAACCAACTGTACCACCCCAACCCTACACACAGCAACATGGGTCTGGGTGTGTCTTGGGGTCACTGACCCTAATGCTCACCCCATTCAGTGTATAAGGAAGCTGAGATGTTACAGCATAAGAGAATGGGGTGAGTGTTAGGATTGATGACCCCAAGGCACACCCTGGCATCTGTTGTTGTGTGTAGGGTGGGGGTGGCATGGGTGGTATGGTTGGCTGTGGAGGGAGGGAGGGTGGTTGTAGTGTTAGGGTTGGGAACCCTAACACCTCATTTCCATACTTTTGTTGCTTTAATATGAACCCTAAATGATGCATTAGCAAAGTTTTTTTGCAATGAATTTCCTTACTTTTTGAGAAAGTGCAATCATACCCTTATGTGATTGTGAGAGCACAGGGCTCCTCCCATCAGTCTATAGTGTGTTGTGGGAGCACAGAGCCCTCCAGGCCCTGTGCTCCCATGCATACATATTGCAATTGTCCCCGATTTTCATGTAGGAGCACAGGGCCCTCGGACCCCGGCACGCCTATCTAACCATAAGTGTAAAGACATTGTAATTAATCCTCATCTCCCTGTGGGCCCTGCATGCCCATTACTGCATAATGTTATCCATATGTGGGCACACAGGGCCTTCCAGGCTCTGCACTCCCATCTATCCATAAGTGTAGAGACATTGTAATTAACCCTCATCTCCCTGTGGAAACATGCAGGGCCCTCTGGGCCCTGCGCTCCCATTACTGCACAATGGAGGGTCCTGCACTCCCATTACTGCATAATGATATCCATATGTGGGAGTGAAGGGCCCTCTGGGCTCCCATCTATCCATAAGTGTAGAGTTAGAGTGCAAGGCTACAGATATTCCAAGTAACCTTTGTGCTGCAAATGGCACAGTATCACAGTAACCACAGGGACATTGTAAAAAATTCCACCACAGTTGCAATCAAGGGCTGGCAACATGCATACTTGCTTAGTACATTAGCAAAAAATCTGTATCGTGAAGCATTTTTGAGATATGGCCACCGAAAAGTACTTCAACCGCCACAATGTTATTCTGTGGGAAATTTCTAAACTTCTGACTGTTATAACTATGGAATAAATGTAAATTATATCATCAAACTAGCAATAGGCACATTTGTGGGGTAAGCCCTTTCTACCTTGCAAATTTCAGCTCAAAAGTCCTAACCATTTATTTGCAGCGAAGTAACAAAGAAACAGAAATTTTTTGAAAGTAGTGCTTCTAATCGCACAACTACTTTTGTGAACGTGCCACAGTTTGTGGCATTACCATGGGTCTTTCATGAAACAATGTCTCAATTTGCGACACTTTTGCAAAGTAGTGTCACAATTTGCGAAAGTGTCGCAAAAGTAATGTTGCAAATTTGCAACATCAAAATGGCCTGATTAAAATAAACATATTTCCAGGCATTTAATCAAAAAACTGATGTCAGCATTGCATTCCTTGGGCCTAGATTAGGTAAACACAACCACTGGTGTTTACCAAGGGGCATTATTTTTTGAATTATAACGTTTTGTTCCTGTTGCTAACTGAAAACAAAATGGCTGAAACATGAAAGAATTGACCCCATTTGCGAAAGAGAAAGTACTTTCGTGCAAGAGAAACGGTACTTTCACACTGGACAGCTAATGTTCCCCATAGGAAATAATGGTAAACTTGAAATTTTAATAATTTTTGAATGGATTAATATTTTTTCACCAAACCTTCAAAAGGCAAATCTGTGACCCAAACCCCATATATCATGAAAGTTTTGGACCAAAGTGGCAAGTGGTTTTGGAGAAATGGCATGACAAAGAAGTTGACAAAAAAGTAGTATTTTTCAAATGTGTTGACATTCCGTAGCCCCGCAACTGTACATCCGACTGGAACAACATTTGCCAGATCTAGAGATCTATGGTATCCTACAGCGCATGCAAAATGTCAAGTAAATCGGTTGAACGGTTGCAAAGTTTTAAAGTGCAAAAGTTTGGGTTTAACATAGAAGTGACCGTTGAAACCTATATACCTTTGTTTGTGTAGTATATATATATATATATATATATATATATATATATATATATATATATATATATATATACACACACACACATACTATACTTGTGGGATAGCACAAGTATAGTTAGAGTTGAGTACAATGTTTAATGTCAAAGCCCTAAATTTGCACCACAATAACTTTGGCAGTGTTCTACAAAATTGCCCCATGTTTGGCATGTGTTGTCCAGGTGGCAGGTTCTTGGGATGTGAGAAGTTCTGTGATGGCCAAATATCTGGTTTCTGAGATCTGTATGTGTCACATTTACAGGAAAAGCTGCACTTTATGCCATTTTTGCCATTTTTGCCATTTTGTTGTTCTCTTCTACAGCCTAGATGGTACAGAATTTTGTTCCAAACTTTCAGGGTGGAAGGGGCCTGTGCCAAGTCATCATGCTCTCATGTAACACCTTGATGCCTCTGTCCTCCCTTTGATACTGGTCTATCTTCCCGCTTTCTCCAGCCTTCTTTTCTCAACTCTATACTGCACTCATCCACAATCTACACGCAATCAATCTATAAAAGTCCTAACTCCCCTTTCCCTCTCCCCGTAGGCTCCCACCGCTGCATCAGTTCTACCGACCTATCCTTGGGACTTCACTTCTCACAATGTTTATCCTTCGCCTACATATTATATACCCCTCCTGGTACCCCATCTGCCATTAGTTGGTGGTTCTCCAAGCCATTTTCATGGCTAGTACTAGTGACTGCCCCTGGTAAATGAACTAACGGGTACTTCTGTACAGAGAACATGGTTTATATACAGTTGCATGGTTCAATGGTGGACCTGCCCCCTTGTATTTGAATCCTCCTCTGTTATGGCTTGCCTTGTCTTCCTTTTATCATTTGACTCCCCTATTACTGCATCATTGTGTTTGTGATTATATACTTATTTACATGTATTTATATGTTTTTATTATGGATGTTACCCAACCCTGTTCTAACCAGGTCCATCTTGTAAAAGAGCTCTGCTCAATGATGTTCGCCTGGATAAATAAAGATTTTGATTGATTGATTGATTGATTGAAGTGTGTGCCTTTCGAAGGCTTTGTGAAAAAATACTAATTGTTTCCAGAGTTACAAGGTTTTAAATTTTCACTTCTGAGCATGCTCAGTAGAGCTTAAGGATATTCCTCTGAAAACAACACCAAAATGTTGATTTTGTGAGCATTTTCCTTTCACAAAATTAGTGCTTTTCCTGCCATGAGAAAATTGTTTTTGGTTATGATGGCCGCCAACTTGTTTTTTTTTTTTTTTTTATACAAAAAAGATGGAAAATACAAATAAATGATGATTTCTCAAACAAAACAACACCTGAACCTAGGTAAACAGACCTGTTTAGCTAGATTCTGGTATACGTTTTTTAAATTTGGCCCCAAAAACTCTTTTTATGGCACCCTAAAAATCCTGGGGGGTTATCTTAGCAAGGGGAGCCATTTTCAAGGTCAGTAGCCATCCTGTATGCTCCCTTCCCCTCCCAGTTCAGCCAGCCCTCCCTTGTCCTGCCCCATGTCAGTTTACACATTTCAAGCTACCCTCCCCTACAAATCTCCTGCCCCCCTAAATAGCTGGCAAAACCAGGATGCCAAACCCCAGTGCCGCTGAGGTATATGCCTACACTGGGGAACCCAATCCCCAGTATCGATCCAGTCCCCATGTAAAAAACATGAAAACTGTCCTTCACAGAGTTTTCTTTTTTTTTTAAGTAGACTGGGATACCCACCCCCCAAGTACTGCTCAGTGCCCCCCAATAGATAGGTGGCAACACTTAGGTGCCGACCACCTGGTGCTGCCAAAGAATATGCCAACACTTTGGTGTCCAATCCCCAGTGTTGGTCTGTTCCCTCTGCAAAAAAAGAAAACTGTCCCTTGAAGATCTTTTTTTTTTTTTTGTTAAACATCTGAAAAAAAAGAAAATGGTCCCTTGATCTCTGACCTCCCTACCCACCCCACCCTGACTCCCCCACTCGGCACCCACCAGTCCCCTTTTGTAGATCCAGTTTCTGAGCCAAAAGATGTCCTCTTCCTCCTGGAACTGCAACTGTGAAATGAGGAAAGAATGTAAGTGCTGTTAATGTATTTCAAAGCACTTTTATTCATAAACATGGCCTTTTGGGGATGCCACCTCATGAACAAGGTAGGTGAGATTGTTAACCTCTAGCCCAAAAGGTGATTTCACAGTCACTCCATTAAATCACCTTTCTGGCGGGATTTGAAAATTTTCACCTACTGGGTTCATGAGTTGGGGTCATAAAAAGACTATGTTGAAAATTTGGTGAAAAAAGATGGTAAATTACCAAATATTTCAATGTTTACTCATAACTTCACTATGCTTCACTGTCCCGGTGGTGCTGAAGGTTGAGGTGCTAGATGCCACACCTCACCTCATGCCGGCGACTCGGGTTTGGGAGCGAGCTAGGGTCGGCAGGGGTCAGCAGGGAAGGGGAGGATTGAGCATCCAGAGGACTGCTCTTCTCTCCAGGGGAGGGTGTGTGGATGATTCCCTGGCACAAGCAGCTCCCAGCAGAGGCTGGGAGTGCTACAGTCGGGGGATCACACTGACGCAAGAGGAGGAGCCTCGGCAGACATCCACAGGCTGGGTGCGGGAGCGTGCCCGGCAGCATTGAATGTCATTGCATGTCCAGGCTCCTAGGGGAAAGGGGATTCTCATGAACAGGGAAAACACTCATTGGCTGGGGGGTAGACATCGCCTGGCCCCACCTCCACCACTGGATCCTTCCCACTGGAGACCTCGTCTCAACGTCACCTCCACTTGTGGAGAGCCAGAAGAAAGCACCGAGAAGCAGAAGGTGGGCCCAGAATTATGGGGGGATAGCTCCACAGGTGTGTCGCTGGTGTGTGGAGACTACAGGTGCAGATGGGAGGATCTCAGGCAGGGTGGAAAGGTAGGTCGACTGAAGAAGCCCCAGCCCGCGGTGATGGGAAGGAAAGAAAATTAAAAAAAAACAAAATTTCACTATGTTTCAATATTTTTCTACCAAACTTTCTATATGGCCTTTTTGGGACCCCCCCAACAGGTAGTTAACATTTTTGAAATCTGGACTGAAAGGTGATTTCACAGGCGGTTCACAAAATCACCTTTTGGATGGGATTTTAATATTTTCTCCTACTAGCTTCATGAGAAGGGGTCATAAGAAAACTATGTTCTAAATGTGGGGTCAAAATATTTAAAAACATTACAGTTATAAATGTACATTGACATTTTTTCATGCTCGCTCATAACTTTGGTGACTTTCAATATTTTGACTCCAAACATAGCCATTTTTCACACCATCTCATGAATGTGACAGGTGTCATTTTTCAAATGCAGTCCAAAACATATTTTTGCACTAGTGGCACAAAATGATGTTTCAGTCAGTATTCTATAAATGCCACTTGTTATGCTTATAAGGGGAATCATAAAATGACTGTGTTGAAAATTTAGGGTCAAAATAAAAAAAAAAATTAAGAAACGTTATGTGCTTTATCAGCGTTTGGCCCAGCAGGTAGTGCTCTGTGATCCCATGCTGGTGAGCTGAGTTCAGGACAAACACAGAGAGCCAGCTGGATTGGCCGAGGCTGGGAGGACAGCGCTGACATGTAGCTCCACACTCTGCCTGGGAAGTGAAAGTGCAGCGTTGGCCACGTGAACCAAAGTACAATATAGTGATTAGAGCTCTTTTCTTGGCATAGCACCCTGCATCTGTAGCTGCCAGAGGGCCCTGCACTTTGGCTGATAGATGGACCCTTGGCCCTGCGCATCTGTATCAGTAACCACATGGAAGCGCAGGGGCCATGCTGCAAGTTATCATAACATTTGTACTTTTTAAGTGACACCAGAAAAGTATCAGAAATAATCTCATTGTTTCAAACTTGAAGCTTTGGTCTGTTAACGGCCAAACTGTTAAAGAATTTGTCTCTGTTCTTGTCAAAGGAATGTGACCTGTTAATGTTCAGAGTCTCTCTACAACTGGTACAAGCTAGGAGTTATTTTTGATATCAGAGCCCAAAAGATAATATATGTCTTTTCTGTTGCTGAACAAGAGTTTAAAGATTGCCTGCAGGATCAGACGGCCGGCTGGGGTTTGGGGGGGAGGTAGGATAAGCATCCCCTGGACAGCTCTCCTCCTCTAGTGTGTGTGTAGGTGTGTGGGGGGGGGCATGAGCTTCCAGCGCACTAGTGACACCTAGTGAAGACTGGTATACACAGGTTAGGACACAGGCAATGGGGGACGTGCATGGAAGCATGCACATCTGCGCGCTGACATCAGTGCACAGCCACACCTTTAGGAAAAAACCACAGGGAGAAAACCCTCTAGGCAGATGCAGCATGAAGCCTGGGATCCATGGACCACCACACCATCAAAACAACCGCATGTAAGTCTTGACCAGGGCTCAAGGGTGAGCTTGGTGTCTCCTTGAGGTGAGCTCATCAGTGAGGGAAAAGTCATAGTCCTCTTGGAATGGGCAGCAGTGGGAGGGATGGGGGAGGGGTCAGGAAGGGGTCTGTGAGCTGACATGGAGGCAGTATAGTGCAGTGGTTTAAAACTCTGAGCTGCAAACCTGGAGACCTGGGTTTGAATCCCGCAGCCCCCATTTGCATACTGTGTGACCCTGAGCAAGTCACTTAACTTCCTTGTGCTCCCAGGTCGCACCTGTAAACAAGCTTTCAGCTTAGTGTGTTTCTCCTGGTAAAACAAAGGCAAAAAAAAATAAAAACATGGAGTGCATCCCTACCCTGGCCAGGACAGCCAGAAACAGAACTGAAAAAAAAAGATATAGTCCTTTTTGCAGGATTATTATTAAATAAAGCCACTTAATTCCTTAAAAGCATTCCTATTACTTCTGTCACTATGGAACATAGTATCTTTCTTCAGTTAAAAAAATAACAAGGGGCCATCCCATCAGTGCAGCGGTAGGGCTACCACTCGCAACGCCTTTGACCTGGGTTTGGGAGCGAGCTGTGGGTCATCAGGGGCCAGCTGGAAGCAGGAGAACTGAGCATCCCACAGGACACTCTCCTCCTCCGGGGAGGAAGGGAGGGTTGCTGTCCCCACTGCAATGCTACCAACTGGGTGACCACCAGTGGCAGCAAAGTCGAAGGTACCAGGGGAATGGGATGGGCATTGGCGGCTTCCGGAAGCAGCATGCCCATGCATGCACATGCTCCCTTGCACTTCCACTGCATGCCGACATCCTTGGGGAGAAAACCGGAAAATGGTTCCTGCTCACACGAATGACGGTGCGCCCAGCACTGCTCTGGATCCTTCCTGCCTGCCCGACTGCCCTGGCTGTCCTACGCATGCAAGATTTTGGGGGATGCCCCCAACTCATCCCAACCTGGGGGGGGTAAGCTATAGCTTGATGGGGGCTAGGCCCAAGCACTGGCATGCAGGTAGGAGGGAAAATAGCAGCAATGGGTGCCTTTGTGACTCCTGAAGGAAGTGCAAGCAGGGATTAAGCTAGGGGATAAGTAGAAATATAAAAAAAAAATAAAAAATAAACTAAAATAAGAACCCTTCATTCACATAAAAGTATAATTAAATATGTCAGATTAGTCTAATCTGATGTGACAGTGGTAGTTTGGTGCCTTGACAGGCTTGAGTGACCACACCCTGGCTGGTACTGCCCTGGCACAATACATGGTGCACACTAACATGAGTTGATGGGGGTAAGAGTCTCAAAGCAAGGAAGAACCATGCCTTTCACAGCATGCTAGATGATGGCTGCCATGCCCTGCCCTATGCCACCTGGTCCCTGTTACACTGCTGCCACCCTCCTCAGCTGAGATATCCAGGTGCAACATGGCAGTATCTGCAACGCATAATTGGTGGTACATGCAAATCACCATGACACAAATGAGATGGCCCATGGCAAATGGGCCAACTAGTATTGCTTTCTGCTGACCATACAACCATGTAGACCACACCACAACCAGCCAAAACAACATAAAGCACTACGAGTCATCTATTCAGTATTTATTCAAACATCAAAATGTTGTATTGCTGCATGCTAAGTCGCATCATTTAAATAAGCACATGCATCAGACTGATTATACCCTGCCTCTGAAATCAGAAAAGGCTATGCTCCAAGAGAATTTCCCAGTTCATTAAATTCCTCCAGAATAAATGTCTACATAACAGGAAAAATTATTTATCCTACCAATCCTTTACTCCAACCTCAGCTTCATAAATGACAAACTGATTAATAGTGACACCTTTCCCAAACAGGTAAACTTCTTGATGACACAACTAGTACTGTCCCTTTTAGTTGAGGGTGCTATTCATGATTAGCTTTCAATAACTATTTGCAGACTATGGTTTCAGAACAGACATCTAGAAATATTGACTTATTCTGACATAAACAAGCAGAATTAGCTGTTTATAGTAGGAATATTTCTAAAATTTGGTGGTTCCATCATGTTTTGGAAGCCAAATTTACATAGACACATAGACGTCAGCAGAAAAAAGGCCATTAATCCATCCAGTCTGCCCAGTTTTATCCTATTCTACCCAGTGACTTATTGTCTAGATGGGGTTTTCACCTTCACCTCCTCTTGTACACACATCTCTTGCCTTAGTGCTATACCCCTGAGTAATGATTAAGCCCTTTACTCTGTCCCAACAGTGCCTGAACCCATTGTTTTTGTTCCCAGCATCTCTGCTGGAAGGCTGCTCCATGGCTAAGCACTGTCTTCATAAAGCAGAACTTTCTCGCATCCCTCCTGGATCTCCCTCCCCCCACCAGCTTGCATTTCTATCCCCTTGTTTTTGATCTGCCATTGCTACTTAATGGTTCCTCACAGACCTTGTTTACTCATTTCAGGAACTTGAAGGTCTCTGTCATGTCGCCCCTCTCCCTTTTGGCCTCCAGCAAGTATATGTTCAGTGCCCTGAGCCAGTCCTCATAGGATATGGCCTGAGGCCCTGAATCATTTTGATTGCTCTGTGCTGCACCATCTCCAGCCACTCTCTGTCTTTCCTCAGGAGAGGACACCAGCTCTGTGAACAGTTCCAGATGGGGTCTCTCGAGTGATCTATAAAGAGACACCATCTGGGGAGATGGGGTCTTTCCAGTTTTCTACAGAGGTAGTATTGCCTTTTTTCTCCTGCAAAGAAACCCCATCCATTACACCCCAGCATTCTGGTTCCCTTGCTGTAAGCCTTCTTATATTGGCTTGTTTGTTTTAGGGAGTAGCTTATGATGACCCCCAGTCCCTTAACCCCTCTCATCCAGTATTCCATCCTGAATTTCTTATTCCCTGTGTGCATCAACTTGCACTTTTTTGCATTGCGTTTCAAGCCAGAGCTTGGACCATCATCTCTAACCTTTGCAAGCCCCTCTGCAACTCCCTTGCCCCCTCCTCCCTGTCTACCTTGCCACAGAGCTTAGTGTCATCTGCAAAGAGACACATCTTACGCTGTGCTCTTTCTCCCATGTTACCAATGAACATATTAAAAAGGCCTCGTCCCAGGACTAACCCCTGTGGTACCCTACTCATGACCTCCCTTTTCTCTGATATTTACCACCACCCTCTGCCGCCTCCCACCTAACCAACTTCCCACTCATCTAACTAGATCCTTTGCTACTCTCAGTTCCTCTAATTTCTTTAGCAACCTTCTGTATGACGCTGTCAAATGCCTTGCTGAAGTCTGAGTAACTCTACTGCTTGTTCCTTATTCTCTGCCTTTGTTACCCAGTCAAAGAATACTATCAGGTTGGTCTGACAAGGCCTCCCTGCCATGAACCTGTGTTGCTTATTAGCTTGGAGCCCATTTCTCTCCCGATTTTCCACTGGGTCCTCTTTGACTAGTGTTTTCATCAGTTTATCTAAAATGAATGTAAGACTGATGGGCCTGTAATATCCCAGTTAATCCCTGTACATAAGTTTCATTTATTGTAAACTGCCATTACAATACACATCAAAAGTTGGCTGACCTCTTTCCCAACTCAGGATACAGAATATTATTGTCCTGACTTAGATTGTACAGACCTTTACTCTAAAAGTACTTTTCTGATGACTTTAAGCACATAATAACCCTGTCTGTAGCAATATAATGTACTAAGCATATGCTTTAACTAGTCTTGTAGCATGCAAAATGTCACATACCCAGTAATGCAGAGCATCATGAATAGTACATGCAAATCACCATTCTACAATTTGAACTGATAGGAAGTGACCTTACTGGTACTACATTCTGCTGACCATGCCACTACACAGACCACATCATAGACAGCCAAAAAATGATAAAGTACTGCAAGTCATCTATTCAGTATAAATTCAAAAATCTTAATTACTGAAGTTGTATCCATACTGGCAACCCAGGTTTGCATCTCAAGCTTGAAGAGAAATCACAGACTTATAATTTGGGAAATGTGATTTTGCTGATGTCATCTTATTTAAAATACCTTTTGATAGGACATCATGTTTGTAATTTTTTTATATTCTAAAAGGAGGAGCTAGATGACTCGTAGAAGGGATGTGGGGAGACACAGTTTAAACTATACTGTGTCTCAGCTGTTTGATATATTCCATCTTGGGAGAGAGAAACACACAACTCTCTGATAAGCACTTAGAGGTAATACATTAGATAGAAAAGTATCTAACTGTATGTTGGTAGGAATTTGTCTGTAGTTTTCTTTGTTTTCTTGTGATTGTATGCTTTGTGATATAGTGTTCTGTGTTTACATTTTTCATATTTTTATCCATTTTTTGTAAAATCTGTATTTGAAAGATACTGCCCGGATCTTCCAAGTTCTTTTGTTTTGCATGTGACTAATAGAGGGTTAAGACTGACAAAACTTTTCAAACGCTTGATGGTGTTACTAAACTGGAAAAAGGTAAGAATATACCTAAGATCTTTTATAGAGTTTTAAGGGTTCATTTTGGAAGCCTGGCTGGGTGCCTCGGCATAAGATTGTACCTCAATCCCCAAAGAGGGTACGAATCTGTGCCTGTACATTGGGTACACTAGCATAAGGTACACAGTTTGAATCCCCCCAGAACATGAGACTAAAGGTGATTTGGACCCACAGGCAGACAGGAGGGTTAGCCTATCTGTTACCTGTTCACACTCTTGCGCTCTGAGGTTGGCACTGGAGAAGCAAAGGGTCTGACCTGCTGAGTGCATTTGTGACATATTTGGCTGGCAGCGGTGGGATAAAATTGGTAACACAAGCTTTAACTGTTCAGTGTGTCAGCTTAATACTGTACAGCTCACTTGCAAAATAAGTTAGTGATTTATTTTTAAAAAGGAAACAGAACTATATCATTTTGCTTACAGTCAAGTTCCTACCTGTTTGATTTTTTTTCTAAAGTGCAAGTTAGAGTAGCAGTAACTAGGGAAGAAGATGGCTTCCAACTACAGTGGGTACACTGTAGACTACTTGAGGCAGTTGTACCAGAACAGAGGAATCCTGCACGAGGTGAAAGCTACCAATTCCAAATTGATAGCTGAATTTAAAGAGGGGGAGGATATGGATGCCTTTTTAAATTCCTTTGAAAAAGTTTGTATTCAGGCTAAAATTCCTAGAGGGTCCTGGAGCTTCCAGCTATCCCCGCTACTTACCAGGAATGCTCAGGATGCATTGGGTCAAATGGACAATGAGGACAGTAATGATTACAGCAAACTTAAAGCTGCACTTTTAAAAAAGTTTGATTTAACTGCAGAAGCATAGAGAGCTAAATTCTGTAAGCTCAGGAGAAGCCCTAATATGAGCTATGAGGAGATAGCCATGAAACAACATCAGTTTTTAAAACATTGGTGGGAAGGAATTGAATCAAACTCTGTAGATAAAATTGAAAATGCTATTTTGTTAGAACAGTTTTTTTGGGCATGCCCTGCAGAGCTGAAAACCAGGCTGGAGTACCGAGATCCCAAAACAGTGCAAGAGGCTGCTGAGCTCTCGGACCACTATGCCAAGAGCAGACCTGCTCTGAGAGTGAATGGGGTGGGCGTGGCAGTGCATAAAGGGAAAAGCGCACCTTCGTGGCAGCTTAAACCCTCACTTCCTCCACCAAAACCAGTTAGCCCCAGGTTTCAGAGAAAAGATTTCTCTGAGAAAAGAAATTAATATTGGGTCTATAAAGAAACTGGGCACATTGCCAGACAGTGTCCCAAAAGGGTGAGCAATACGTAGAATGGGGCTAGAAAAGAAGTAGGTTGTTTGTGTGTCCCTGAAAGCATGCCTGTGAACATGAGGGAACACATGCACCCAGTCAGGGTGAATGGGGTACAGACACAAGGGTTAAGGGACACAGGGGCATCCTTGACGCTGGTAAAAGGGGATCTGGTAGAGCCTGGTCAGCTTATACCCAATGAATTTGTAACTGTGCAAGGGTTCACTGGTGAGGAGACCACATTGCCACTCACTAGTGTTCTCCTAGACTGGGGTGAAACAGGGAGAACTGTGCAACAGGTGGCTGTAGCCAACACGTTAGCAGTTCACATCATCCTTGGCAACAATCTCAAACAGGGGATGGTGTGTGCAGTGACCCATAGCCAAGCGGCAAAGGAAAATTGTAGTTCTCTGGACCCCCCAGAAGCCATTTTGGAAACCACTGGGAAGCTGGTTCCCCAGCCTGTGTCTCCTGATAGGGAGACTAATGAAAAGGGGTTAGAAATGTCCCCAGTAGCAGTTAAGCACACAGCTACGGAGGGTTACTCTGAAGAAGGAGGGGTGGCCCATTGTCAGAGGGTTAGGGATGACAGTGATCCTAAGTGCCCTGATGCTAGTGCTAGGGACCCTAGTTTAGAGACTGAAGGGGACCTGTCCCATGCCTTGGGAATGTGTAAGGAGTTTGCAGCTGCTCAGAAAAAAGTTACCCTAGTCTAGAGATGCTGAGGGCTTGGGAAGACTCTCATGGAGCATAGGTAGGTGATGGTAAACATAAAGTTTATTGGGAAAATGGACTGATGTATACTCAGGCTGTGAAGACAGAGGGAGGGGTGATAGGCAGGTAGCTTGTCATTCCCCAAGGGTACCGTGAGCAGTTGCTCAAGATTGCACATGATATTCCCTTGTCTGGTCATCTGGGAATCATGTGCACTATGCAGCTTTTGGCCCAGAATTTCTATTAGCCCAACTTCACCCAGCAGGTGAAGGAGTATTGCAGGTCTTTTCACCGGTGCCAAGAAATAGAGAAGGCAGGTAAGAAAACCCAAGCCACCCTAATTCAATTGCCCATAGTGGAGGAGCCATTCCAGAGGGTGGGAATGGATATTGTGGGCCCCTTAAATACCCCCAGCTCCTCCGGGAAGAGGTTCATCCTGACTGTGGTGGATTATGCCACCCAGTATCCAGAGGCAGTAGCCCTATCCTCACTGAGGACAGACAAAGTGGCAGATGCCTTACTTGGGATTTTCTCCCATGTTGGGTTTCCACAGGAGATTATCACCGGTCGAGGGGGTTCCTTCATGTCGGACCTGATGAAATATTTGTGGAAGAAGTGTGGTGTGGTGCAGAGGTGCATGACACCTTATCACCTGCAAGCCAATGGGCTTGTGGAAAGATTTAATGGTACCCTTAAGTCAATGCTCCAAGCGTTTGCTGAACAGCATGGGAGGGACTGGGAGAAATGCCTTCCCCACCTGTTGTTTGCATACAGGGAGGTGCCCCAAGAGTCGACAGGATTTTCCCCCTTCAAACTCTTATATGGACACCGGGTACGTGGGCCCCTAGACTTGATCTGGCAGGGCGGGGAAGGCAAGCATGCCACCCAGGGCACTCCCATAGTGGATTACGTCCCTAGGTTTAGGGAAAGGCTGAAGGAGCTTATGGGGACAGCCCAGAGCAAACTGGCAGCTGCTTAACAGAAACAAAAAGTGTGGTACAACCGCAGAGCCAGAGATCGCTCGTACACAGTGGGTCAGGAAGTCATGGTCCTTATCCCAGTCCAGAAAGACAAGCTGGAGGCTGAGTGGGCAGGACCGTACAAAGTCCTTGCAGTGTCAGTGGCTCAGTATGTAGCACACTCACCTCTGAGGCCGGGAGATCAGAGGGCTATGGGTTCAGTTCCCACATCTGGCACTTGGGTTAATATCTCAATACTGACACTGTAGTATAGCATGAGAGGGGTGCTGCACTTCTGAAGTGCCGTCTTTCGGATAAGACGTTAAACCAAGGTCCCATCTGCCTGGACTGGTGGTAGTTCAGGTGGATGTTAAAGATCCCATGGCAATTATCGAAAAGAGTAGGGGAATTTTTATTAGAAAAGGGGGACTGCATTACAATACATACAAACAATACAAATAGAATACAGAATGTTAAATAATACATACATAACAAAACCAAGTCATGTGCCAGGAACAAAAACAGTACGTAAATCAGTCACACAAATGTATACAGTTTAACCATTAATGAGCAACTCTAGATAGAGGATAGTTATACAAATCATCACGAAACAATAGTTGTGTAGCCTTTTTCACATTCAGAAATACTGCATTCTGATTAATCTATTTTTGCTGTAGGACCCACAAGCATTTAGCTTGCCATAAATGATATCTAATCAGAACAAATAGAACATAGATGGTATCCTTATGATATTTTCCAAGCAGTCCTGGATTGTTACCATGCATAATCTCAGTGTACTGCAACTTCAAAAACAATTGCTCTCACCACTCTTCAGCTAAAATATCCCAAAATAACTGAGCAAATCTGCACTCTAGAAACAAATGACTCTGGGTTTCTAATATCCGAGTACAAGTATCCCTCAGACAATATCTATCTGAAAGCTGCTAATGTTTATTATTGCCCTTTACCCCTAGTCTCCCATAATTCCCCAAGCACACACAGTCCCATGCACACAATGGAATCCTAGGATTAAGTAATTGTTTTAGGACATACTGCTTCTGGAATCCTAGGATTAAGTAATTGTTTTAGGACATACTGCTTCCATTGTGCTGGACATAAGGGACATTCCAGAACATCTGTAGTCTCATAATTCAAAATGTGTTGATACAACTTTTTTCTGTCCCCAATAAGTATAACATCTGGAGTTAATTTCCTTTGTAGAGCCCATTTAATTCCCTCCAAACCATACTTCGGCATGGGCCGTGTCCTACCTAACAATCTGGGCCTCATCTGTTGCCATGGCTCAACATTAGGTGCCACCCAATAAACTAACCATTCTTTCCAAACTATAGCTCCAGGTCGGAAACACTTCCCAAAGTTATAGTCCAAAAAAAAATACTATAAAAGAAGGCAATGGGGTCAAGCATACCTAATCCCCCTTCAGCTTTGGATCGATAAGTGAAGCTACGTTTCACAGGATTAAGTCTGGAACCCCAGAGACCTTGAAAAAATAAACTATAGATCTTAGTTAGTACTTCCTTAGGAGGAGGATAAACATAAGCAATGTACAAAAAAATGGGAACCAATAAAGTTTTAACCAACCAAACACGTTTCAATTTACCAATGACTTTCTGTCTCCATCCCAAAAGCACCCTGTTTGCTCGGGCAATAACTGCCTCCCAGTTTAAAACAGCAGCATTAGGTGAACCAAACACAACACCTAATATTTTCAGAGGCTCTGTAGTAATGTGAATTCCTGCAATAGTACCTGAGGTAGGTAAGGGAGTCTGACCCAAAGGTACCCCTCTACTTTTAACAAAATTAATTCGGGAACCTGAAATTCAGATTGCAAAGCATAGTCATCTGTTTGGGGGGCTGGTGTTAACACCACATCATCTGCATAGATCAACATTTTTATGGGCTGTGAACAATGAGGCAACCCTAGCCCTATTATCCCCTGATTATGCAGACATAACCTAATAAAAAAATCCGTACAGAAAGCATACAGCAAGGGGCTCAAGGGACAACCCTGCCGAATACCCCGTTGTACAATAATTTTATCCCCATATCAACCATTTACATTAGGAATCACAACTACATCCCTGTACAATAATTTAATCCAACCTATAAACATTTCTGGAATATCAAAAGCTTTTAATACCAGGAACAAAAAATCATGGGAGAGACGATCAAAGGCTTTTTCCTGATCAATACTAATTATCCAACCAGACAACCCCCGTTCTCCTTGATAGAACAGTTCCCAAGGCAAAATCAAGTTATCCTTTTGTTGTCTACCCTGAACAGCACAAGTCTGTACATCACTAATTATATATTGTGCTACTTTGTTAAGCCACCCCAATAACAGTTTAGTTAAAAGTTTAACATCTGTATTCAGCAGACTTAAAGGTCTCCAATTATTTATATCCACAGAAAGGCCCTTCTTATGTATCAGCATTAATATAGCGTCTTTCATAGAGGAAGCCAATCTATCGTCATGTAACATATAGTTATACAAAATCACCAAAGCTGGGGCTAGGTAATCTTTAAACGTTTTATAAAGGCCTGCACCTATGCCATCAGAACCCGGGGCAGAGCCTATTTTTAAACTATCAATTGCCTGCTCCACTTCCCTGATAGTAACCTCACCAGTAAGCATGGCAAGATCCTCTAAGCCTACCTGCGGAAGATGCAAACCATCCAAAAGCCACCATCAGTGGTAGCATGAACTTTCTCACCGAACATCCTCTGAGCCTGAGCTTGTACAATACCTAAAATGCCTAAAGGAGAGGAAACAGGTACACCTGTTGAGGAAAGTAATTCCGTAATAATTCTATCTTTTACCCATTCCTTACAATCCCTGTAAGGGTCAATACTATGTTTCCCAGCATGCATCCCAAATTTAGCCTCCTGCCCCAAAGACTGTGCTCTGTCATATTGAAACTTTTGTAACTGTGTCTTAATAATCCGGATTTGTGACTCAGAATCCTGAGAGGAAGTTTCTGATAATGAAATCAATCAGTGCAACTGCTGTCTCAACTGTAAATAGTCTAAATATTTGTCCATATGCACCTGATGTGATCTATGTTTGAATAGTTCCTGCCATGATTTTTTAGTATCTTCCTTCCACTCTGTAAGATCCTCATAGCAGTCCGCTACTGACAATCTGGCTTTCCAGTTTCGTTGCCAAAACTTCTGAGTTTTAGCATCCGATAAAACAGACTCATTCAACCTCCATTTAGGCTTTCTACATCTTAGGGTGTCCTGCCAGGAGATCCGTGTACAAAGAGCGACATGATCCGAGTATTCCACAGGTATAGTCTTACTAGACAATACTTTACACATTTTGGACACAAAAACAAAATCTATTTGAGTCTTTAATTTACCTTTAAAAAAGATAAAACCCCCTGAGGCAAGCAAACTGGGATAGGAATCTTGCAATGCAGCAGTAGAAATGACATTTAACAATGCTACAGAGTCACAAAAGAGCTTGTCCGTCTGTAACCCTCTATCTTTTTGGTGCAAACTACAGTTAAAATTTCCTGCCCATAGGACAAGTCTGGAAGTATGCAAAAATGGATGCATGTCTTTAAATAAAGCAGACCTAAGAGCCTTGGTCTGAGGGGCATAAGTCACAATTAACCGAAACCTATCAGCAAAATAAGAAATATCCAACAACAATGCCCGCCCCAGACTAATGTCTACCAATCTAGTGACTATGAGATCATTATTAGCCAATAGAATCCCCACACCATCACATAAATCCTGTCCTATGGACCAAAAAGAGGGCCCTAAATGCCACGCATGCGAGGTCCAGGAAAGTTCACCCCCACTTTTTAATCTGGTATCCAAAACACAGGTAATGTCAGAAGCATGCTCTTGAAGAGAATACAAGGTACCCACCAATTTCCTATCCCCTTTAATGCTATTTACATTAACAGAAGTAGTGGAGAGATGTTCAGGAAGGTTAGCAGAATATCTCATGATGCAAGGTAATTATGAGGCCTGTTTCTTTTGTCTGTGCCTTGTCCAAGTGGCTATGGAGTGCACACCCCCGCCCTCTTCAGTATCAGTGCAAGAAACAACAGAAGAGGAGTCAGTCCCTTCCCCTTCTGAATCCCCATCCTCTGAATGCAAAGCTGCAAACTTATTACCACTTTTCCAGAACCCAGGAGATGCAACTCTGTCCATCCCGCCAACCTTTTTAGACACCACTTTACCCATCCTAGACCTCTTAGTCTGAACAAGTTTAAACCCATCACCATCTGGGGGGGAGGGGGGCATCACTATAGGAGAACAACCAGTGCTATCAGTCACCAGTGGAACAACAGGTTCCGAAATAGAGTCTCCCTTGAAAGCTGATATAGAATCCTGTCTCATCTCAGGCTCAAGGGCCACAGACAGAGAGGGACGATTCTCTTGGGGAACCAAGACAGTGTCCTGTCCTTGTGCTCTCACCTCATTCCTGGCACTTAAGTCAGCAATTTTCTTAGCATGAATTTTCTGGGCTATGTTTATAAGCCCTTCATGAGAGGGACAATCCTCCCTGTTATGCGAAGCCCAGGGACACCTGCCATAAGAATGACCAATCTGCTCACAAAGATTACAGCAAAACAAATTTAAACATTTCCCTGAAACATGACTGAATTCTAAGCAGTGACTACATTTTGCTGTATTACAGGCTGAACTCAGGTGTGTTCTATCCCCACATTTAAAACAGGAATGAGGCTGACCTGCATAAAAAATAGCACCTCTATCCCTATCCAAATAAAAAGTACTAGGCAGGTGAACAGGGCCAGTATTTATCATAATCAATTTAACTTGAACCCTCCACCCACCATCCCAAATCTGCTCACTATCAAGAGTAGGACTAGGCCTATTTAATATCTCACAATGTTGCCGTAACCAATAAAGAATATCCTCGATATTCACTCCCTCATTTTTAAACATAATCGTAATGGTTTTAACTGCTGGCCTGGATAAAGGTACGGCATGAAAAGGTACCCATAAAGGAGCATTTTTTAACTTCTCATAATGGGCCCAAAATCTATACAAATCTGACACATTTTTAAAACTAATATCAAAATTATGATTGCCCAAATGCAGGAGTGCAAAAATTTCAGAGGAAAAAAACTTTAAAGATCCTTTCAATAACTGCCTAGCAATAAAACTGTCTGGAGGCTCCACCATACCTCCTTTATACAACAACCTCACTGCATTGCGTCGTGGAGCTGGCTCACCTTTGTTCTGAAATAAATCAGATATTTTCAATACTGGACCATCCCCTCTACCCTCAGCATTTAACATTTGGTCAGTAAGACCTAACCTAAGTGGGCCCACAGATATATTCTGCACCTCAACATCAGCTACAGCAATAACAATCGCTTGTGCATCAGTAGTGTTACAGTTCTTACCCCGGGGATTCTTGAAGCTCATGTTGACAAGTTTGTTGGTGGCCACAGGAAGATTTGTTGAAACACTGGATGCAGGGCAGGTAGGGGCCAAGGTATCAGGAACCCAAGTCCCATGAGTTTTTTGTTCCCAACCTGTGTTCTGTAATGCCTGACTAGGAGACCACTCAGAGCCATCCACCATATCCTGATCCGTAACTGAGTTGAAAACAGTAGAGTTATCCTGGGGCATCAGCAAATGTTGTGTAGGAAGCACGCCTGACTTACTCCAACCCCGCCGTGATTTATTCCGAGGGAAAGTACACTCCTGCCCCTGTTGTTGCTCATGAGAAGTCCCAGCAAGAACTCGCAAGTTGGGCAGATCTAGACAACGGCTGACACTGAGCCGCTTTCGCTGCACCTTCTTGCTAGCAACCACGTGTGTCTCAGGCTCCCAGCACACAGCATTAATGCTACTAGAACTGCCAGCCTGAACAGTAGTATCAGAGCATACAAGCACATCCTGAGTTGTCAGCACACAAACCGCTGAGTCAGAAGACACAGCAGTACTCACAAGTTCCGGGGAGTCAGGTCTATCAGGTAGAGACGACTCCTGTACAAGTCCTGCAGCCTGCCGTGATGAGGCACACACCACAGCAGCAGGCTGCATGCTCACAGTGCCAGAAGAAACCATAAAAACTGATTCAGAGTCGCAAATGCCATGCTCTAGCGAAGCATCCAATTTTTTTAATTCAAGTAACAGTACCTTCTTCTTTTGAAGTATAAGTCGTTGCTTATCAGGAGTCAGAGATTTCAACTCCTTACATGTAGTGTCATGCAAATCGTTATCCAAACCAAGCTCCTCCAGTAGGTGAGAAGAATCAAAGTCCAACAAATAAGCCGCAGTCAAAGCAGCATCCACAGCCTCTTGCAAATCAGTGCATGGGGAGGAGGCCTGCTCCCCAGCACTTGCTACATCCACCTCCCCCAAAGGTTCAACCGGACTGGCCATCCTGTGAACAGTCAGCCAAGGGGTCCCCCTGCTGGAGAGTAGGGGAATTTCCCTGGTGTCCTGGCCAAATTTCCCTCATTCACTAAAAATACCACCAACAGCTTAATCTGGTTCAAGGTCAGTTGGCATTTATCTGTATTCCCTTCCCCCGGGTCGTGCCTGAAAATAGGCAGGATTTGTCTAGTGCACTTACCCGGTCAACAAAAACTAAATAAATAAAAGTAGTTAGTAAGGTAAATGATGTGACCTATATCATAGAGTTACCTGACAGAAGACATACAGAAAGAATGTACCATATCAACATGATGAAGCCATATGCTAATAGGGCTGACATGATGTTTACAGTATATAGCCCTGGGGAGGACAGGACAGAGGAGACCCTTCTGGACTTGCTGGAAGAAAGGAAGGGGAGTCCTCTGTGGAGGCAGTTAAAGTGTCTCCGGCTGTGGCCCGGACAAGATCCAGGAAATAAGGAGGTTTTAGCAGACTTTCCCCTGTTTAGCACCAAGTCTGGACTAACCCCTTAGCTGACCATTGAATGGAGAGACAGGGACACAGGCACACATACAGGCGGACAGCATATTGGTGTCAGAGGCTGTCCAAAGACATTAGGAGGAAGGTGGAGAATGATGGATTTAGGGGTAATCCAGAGATCCCACAGCCCTGGGCCTCACCTGTAGTCCTTGTGCCCAAGCCAGATGGCTGTACTCATTTCTGTGGACTATCATGAACTGAATGCAGTCATGAAGTCAGACACCCACCCAATGCCCTGGACAGACAAACTCCTGGACAAGTTGGGAGGGTGACTACCTTCGATTATTGACCTGACAAAGGGATATTGGCAGGTAGAGTTAACTGACAGAGCTAGGGAGGTCGGCCTTCATCACTCTGATGGGCTTATTTGAATTTAAAGTAATGCCTTTTGGAATGAAGAACGCCCCGGTCACTTTCCAAAGGTTGGTGAACCAGGTGTTAAATGGTGCTGAGGAGTACGCCATGGCGTACCTGGATGACATTGCCATCTTTAGTGCCAGCTGAGAGGAACACCTGTCCCACCTTGGGGAAGTGCTGGGCAGGATAGAGAGGGCCGGGCTCACTGTCAAAGCTGAGAAGTGCCAGGTGGCTATGGCTGAAGTGGCATACCTCAGGCATGTTGTAGGCTGGGGACAGCTCCATCCTAACCAAGTAAAAATAGAGGTAATCAAGGCGTGCCCCAGACCAGAAATGCAGAAGCAGGTCAGGAGTTTTCTAGGGACAGCAGGGTACTATAGGAAATCTGTACCCAATTTCAGTGCCCCTGCTGCTCCCCTATCTGACCTGGTAAAGAAAAAGATGCCTAAGAAAATTACATTGGAACTAGCCTGTGAAAAATCCTTTACCAGACTGAAGGAGGCACTGTGCAGTGCTCCTGTATTGACAAGTCCTGACTATAGCAGACCCTTTATAGTCCAGACTGACACCTCAGACGTGGATATTAGGGCAGTACTGAGTCAGACATTCAAACAAGGGAAAGATCACCCTGTAGTGTACCTGAGTAAAACGTTACTTCCCAGGGAGCAGGCTTCCTCTTCTGTGGAAAAAGAGTGTCTTGCCATAGTGTGGGCCCTAACGAAGTTAGAGCTATACTTATATGGGCAGCATTTTGAGTTACAAACTGACCACAACCCCTGGTTTGGCTGACAGAAATGGGAAAAACTAATGGTATACTAGTAAGATGGAATCTTGCCTTGCAAGGGTATGACTTGACGATCTTACATAGGGCTGGAATGACCAGTCAGAACACAGATGGCTTGTCGCGTCTATATGAGGAGTGAACTGACTTGTGGAAGCTCATCCCATGCAGGGGATAGAGCTGCAAAATTCAGGCCAGGTGGGGAGGATTGTGACGCTTGGCCAGCTGGTTATGATTGTTGGATGATATTTGTAATATAAAAATATAGTGAGTGATTGTCACAGTGCTTCCATGGCCGCCCCCCTCTCCCCCCCCCTCAGGTTTCAGTGAAAATGACAGGATATATATTAAACCAGGCAATCTCTGTAATGTAATTAACTTCCTTGAGACATTGCCTTTTATGGCATTTTTTTTATGACCTGTTGTTTCTTTGAAGTGGAAACGAAATGGGACTTTATGAGTCTGCCAGAGGATGGAGATCATAAAATGTTATGATGTCTTAAGAGGAAGAACATTTAATATCAAATGGTGTTAAAAAGCTATAAAACTCCTTTGAAATGCTTGGAGAGAAGAAACTGGGAAATCACAGACTTATAATTTGGGAAATGAGTTTTTGCTGATGTCACCTTATTTAAAATACCTTCTGATAGGACATCATGTTTGTATTTTTTTTTTATATTCTAAAAGGAGGAGCTAGATGACTCACAGCAGGGGTGTGGGGAGACACAGTTTAAACTATACTGTGTCTGAGCTGTTTGATATATTCCATCTTGGGAGAGAGAAACACACAACTCTCTGATAAGCACTTAGAGGTAATACATTAGATAGAAAAGTATCTAACTGTATGTTGGTAGGAGTTTGTAGTTTACTTTGTTTTCTTGTAAGTGATTGTATGCTTTGTGATATAGTGTTCTGTGTTTATATTTTTCATATTTTTATCCATTTTTAGTAAAAATCTATACTTGAAAGATACTGCCTGATCTTTTTTTTTTTTTGCATGAGACGTATAGAGGGTTAAGA
The DNA here is from genome assembly GCA_016271365.2 of Neoceratodus forsteri. Classification (NCBI taxonomy): domain Eukaryota; kingdom Metazoa; phylum Chordata; order Ceratodontiformes; family Ceratodontidae; genus Neoceratodus; species Neoceratodus forsteri. The sequence continues at coordinate 443,720,864 of CM057453.1, forward strand.
CTGACAAAACTGTTCAAAAGCTTGATGGTGTTACTAAACTGGGAAAACATAAGAATATACCTAAGGTCTTTTATAGAGTTTTAAGGGTTCATTTTGGAAGCCTGGCTGGGTGCCCCTGGTATAAGATTGTACCGCAATCTCCAAAGAGGGTACAAATCTGCACCTGCACATTGGGTACGTTAGCATAAGATTCACAGTTTGAATCCCCCCAGAACTTGAGATTAAAGGTGATTTGGACCCACAAGCAGACAGGAGGGTTATCCTGTCTGTTACCTGTTCACAATCTTGCGCTTGGAGGTTGGCACTGTGGAAGCAGAGGGCCTGACCTGCTGAGTGCATTTGTGACAGGGGGGATATTGCTTCTTGAGGTGTGCATGTGTGATTGTGAAGGGGTGCAGGTTTTCTCTTCCTGTATCTGGTCATACTCTCCTCTTTCTCCATTATCTCACCCCCACTCCACCCCATCCCAAACATCAACTGGACACACCCAGGCCACAGTAAAAATCACCAAAACATTTTCATGCAGAAAAAATGAACTAACATTTTCACTGTTATACCTGAACACTGTGTTTTTGTCCTGATAGCATTTTATTGGGTATACCCGAAAATACCACCTCCTAACCCCAGCCACACACCAAAAGATGCAAATTATTGAGAAGGAAGCTGGTTTAAGAATGCCTTCTCTAAATAGGAGCGAATCGCCAGCCTAGAAAAGATGTTCAAACAACAGGAATCTATCAATGATGCTTTACAGTAGCATCATTCCTCAGAGTGTGATGCCTCAGAGATAGAACGTTTTACTAATTATCAGAACTTAGAATACTAGTTCAGACTCTGCACTGTGGTCACATGCACCCTAGTGATATAACATCAGATTTGTTTCTCTGCCTGAGGAGAGCAGTTGCCTCATAGAAACAGAGAAATTGTCAGCAGATAAGGACCGCCAGACCCATCCAGTCTACCCATAGGCCCTATACATTGTATGTGGCCACTGACCCTATGTGATCAATGGCTTTACATAACTCACTCCACTCTCAACGTTCCCTTGTGCCTGTCCCAGGCATGCTTAAACCCATTCACTGTGCTTGCCTCCACTACCTCATGTGGCAGACTATTCCAAGTGTCAACTACCCTTTCTGTGTAGAAAAACTTCCTTGCATTACCTCTTAATCTACCCCGCTCCAATTTCTTATCATGCCCGCTTGTTCTAGTACTTTTTGTACATTGGAAAAGGTCCCACACCAGCACCTTGTTTATGCCCTTGAGGTACTTGAAAGTTTCAGTCATGTCCCTCCACTCTCTCCTCTCCTCCCCTCCAGTGAGTACATATTGAGGTCCCTCAGTCACTCTTCATATGTTTTGTGGTGCAAGTCCTGCACCATCTTTGTTGCCCTTCTCTGTATAGTCTCCACCTTGTTTATGTCCCTGCGCAGTTGTGGCCTCCAGACCTGCATGCAGTACTCTAGGTGAGGCCTTACCAATGTTTTATGCAATGAGATCACCACCTCCCATCTCCTGCTAGTGATGCCCCTGCCTATACACTGCAGCATGCCACTGGCCCTCCCTGCCACCTTTGCACACTGCTTTGATACCTTAAGGTCATCAGACATGGTAACCCATAGGTTCCGTTCCTCCTTGGTGACAGTCAGCTCCCCCCCACAACATGTAGCTCTCCCCAGGGTTCCCTCTACCCAGGTGCATTATTTTGCATTTTGTTGCATTGAACCTCAGTTGCCACATCTCTGGCCATCTTTCAAGCGTCTCCAGGTCCCTCTTCACTTTCTGCACCCCTTTTGGAGTATCCAACCTGTTGCAGATCTTGATGCCATCTGCAAACAAGCAGACCTTTCCTTTCAGCCCTTCTGCAAAGTCACTAATGAATACATTGAACAGGACTGGTCCCAGTACTGATCCCTGCGGTACCCTGCTGGTCACCCCACTCTCCCCAGATTGTACCCCATTTACCACCACCATCTGTCTCCTGTGTGCTAACCAGTTTCTAACCCAGTTCTCCACCTTGTCTCTCATGTCCAGACTACCCATCTTGTTAACCAGTCTTCTGTGTGGGACAGTGTCAAAGTTTTTGCTGAAATCTAGGTAGACGATGTCTACTGCTCCTCCTTGGTTTAGTTCCCTAGTCACCCAATCAAAAAAATCTTGGATTACAGCTCGAAGTACAGCTACAGCATTCCAGTCAACAAAGACTTATTTTACTAACCTTTTTGTTATTTTCTGAAGTTAAGTTAGCTTCTCGATGCTCTGCATTAGTTAGGGTGTTGATTGTGGTTTCTCTGGTTCCCAGTTAGTTCCAGGAACCAGAGAAGGCTGCATTTGAAACATGGTTCCCGCATTGAGGGAACTGATAGTAAATTGAATACAAATACTTTATAAACTACAAAGTTTTAATATTAGAAGAAGAAGAAGAATCAGCATTTATATAGCGCTTTTCTTACATCCAAAGCACTTTACAAGCAATGCTAGACTGGTAGTGAAGTGACTGAATGTGTGTTGGCGGCCATATCGCACATCATCACCCACACCCAGCCTGGATAATTGCATGAACTGGTTTATGGGAAGGGGAATGTTGGCCAGGACACCGGGAATATTCCCTACTCTTCACGAAGAGTGCCCTGGGTTCTTTTACTTCCACCCGGACACCCACCAGGACAACACCAGGATGGGCAGAAGGGACCTCGGTTTAACGTCTCATCCGAAGGATGGCACACCCCAACAGTACAGCACCCCCCAATACTGTACTCGGATGCCAGCAATTTTTAGGTGCAGGTCCAATCCCGGTATGGGACGAGAACCCACGACCTTCTGGTCCAGAGGCAGATGTGCTACCAACTGAGCCACGCTGACACCTAAGGCATTAGGCAGCTTTTGGTGAGAATATTGAACTTGGTTCCAGTTTTAAGGGAACCAAACAGATTTTTTGTTAAATCATCAAACTGCTGTGTATCCAGCAGTTCCCCACTATCTGCATAGGAAAACATGTAAAAGTAATTTGAATACTTTTTTTCTTTAATGCTGACGATTGGGAAATGAATAGTTGGTTTTAACGAAGGTCTTCAGTATGTGGCATGACAGACAGACCTAAAAAACTAACAGGACCAACAGGCTTTAACATTGTACAAATTGTTTTCAGCTCCTGGCACAGGTAGACTACTGTAAGCTTTGTCTAAAGTGCCTTGGTCTAGATCATTACTTTATCAAATGTGAGTGCTGTTAGATGTTTTGCCCTAAAACCCAAAAAGAAAAGGGCTAAAAAAGAGAATATTTTACAGCTTGTCAGTCTGCCCCTATGTCACCAAAACACAATAAAAGCTCCTAGGGGGTTCCCAAAGACGGTGCGCATGCATCCGAGGGTTCTTCTTCTCATAAACAGCAGCATTCCCTGTCAAAGGGGACAGACAAAAAAGAGAGATGTTCAGTGATCAGACAAACATGATAAAGATGGTACAGATACCAGGGTATCTGAAAGGGAGAGCCCTGATTCCAGTGATGACAAAAACACAAATAAGAGACCCTCAAAGGAGGTACTGGAACCAGTTCCTGCCAAGATAAAAAAAAAACAAAAAGAAAAGCTTGGCCTCCTGAAAAGGAAAAGGAGCAGGCAGTGAACCAAAGACAAATGTCCACAACAGAAAAGATAACCAAACCATGGCAGTTTTTCCAAGCCTTCCAGGTTATGGGGAACTTTCTCAATACGTCTATCTCCACTCCCCCCAGCTCAGGTCCCAGACCATTTGCCATCAGAGGAGGAGGAGAAGGAAGGTGAACCTATAGAATTTGACAATTCCTTTGATCAACAGTTTGGCTGTCCTCCTAGGCCCACCGAGGATGATACCTCTTACTCCCCATTCATCAAACTGATGGCAAATACCATCAGCATCCCCTCTCATGAAACAGAGAAGTGAAGTTCATGGATATGATGGGGCTGAAACCCACAAGGATACTACTAGTCCCCACCCACAAGTCACTTCAAAAAGCTACTTCAATGCCAGCCTGGTGGCACTGATGGCTGAGGCGCTGGATGCCTTACCTCACGCTACGCCAGTGACCTCAGTTCGGGAATGACCTCGGGTCACCAGGGAGCCAGCACGGGGGGGAGCGTTGGATCGGGATTGAGCTGTGATAGGTAGCTCTCCCCTCCAGGGGGTGGTTGTCCACTCCCCCCATAGTTCCACTCCCACCCAGTGGAGGTCCAGTGGAAAGCATAGGTGAGGGGCAGCGGTGGTGAATGCCAGGGGTGGGGCGGAAGGGGCCAAGCCAGTACCGGCATCCACATGCACCTCCATGCATGCACATGTACGTGTCTGCCAGGATCCCAGGTCTGGGGCACAAAAACGGGAAAAACTCATAAAATACATAAAGAAAAAAAGCTACTTCAAACATCATGTCAGGGGGCTGCTAGAGAGCCTGCTTACTGAGAAGATGTACATTACCTCAGCTCTGCAAACCTGGGTTGATTTTGCAATAAATATAAATATTATATTATCAAAGTACGCTTTGCAAGTGTAAATACTGGATACCCTGTGTCGTCAGGGATCTAGCAATACCAAATTCTCCCATGGGCCACTCGAATAACGGGGAACTTAGCAGTTCCAAAAATCTGCCAGCTTCTGAACAGCAGGCCACCATGCGACAGGTAACGGGCTGGTCCCGAAGCCATGACTGCAGAGAAAAACAAACAAATGCTCACTGTTTATTTCAAGTCCCACTTTGATGGAAACGTTTCTACAAAATGGCTCCCCTGCTGCTGTGTTTATTTTACTACTCCACCCTGTAATGGCGGCGGCAGCACTCCTGCACATCAACATTCTGTTTCTGGCTCAAGCCACTGCACATCCGATTTACACACTCTACTGATGAAGTTCACTAAAACTGCATAAACTGCACTGGTTGCTCTCTCAGCACATTTATATGATTTCTGCTGGACTTTTCATTCACTTTAGATCACTGTTTTAGCTTAAAGTCTCCTAAAGCCACAGTATTTCATCGCACAGGATTGCCTGTAAACTAGTTGCATCTGTCATACAACTCACAGTCTCTCACTTGGCTTTGAAAATTATACTGTTGCTGTACCCATAATTATGCTCACAGTCTAATGCTCAGAATTCTTGTTTTAGCTGATTAACTTGCCACACTCCTTTGCGAAACAATCACACTGTTACACACAGATTCAGCTGGATTTAGATTAAAATCACACACAGTTTGAGCTGTTTCTCAGGATGGTACTCACTTAATCAGTAGCTTGTTATTGCGATGGAAAATGCGGCCAACAGCTGGTCTTGAAGGCCTCTGGATGGAAGCAGGCTGGCAGTCCTGCCGATTGTTCCTCTGTACACCATGCTCTCTTTCCAGATGATTGATATGCAGATTGAGCCCGATTTTAAACAGAAAAGTCAGATTTTACTAGTTTTACAACGTTTTCAGTCACCTCGACACTCCTCCTCCTCCTGGCAAGCCAGTTCCCTCACTCCTCTCTCTCTCCCTCTCAAACACTGTGCAGTCACTTTAGAGCTGGCTTGGGGGCGAGACTGATTGCAGTCTCACCAATCACTCGACACCATGCAAATGAGCCTCTCTCTTTTTGTGCTCTTCTCCTCCACGGCGATCGTCAAGCAGGCAAAATTTAAACTGCAAACCACACTTTTTTTTTTCAACTGTGACTCCTCCGCGTTACCTCCATTTCAACCACTTTTCATGTTCGGGCTGAGGGCCCAGAGTGTTTAGAACCTGAGGGTTACAGTGTTATGAAGAAGATGTGTTCTAGTCTCCGTTAATCTGCATTACCAGGGAGTGTAGCCCCATGGGGGTCCATCTATGCTTTATTATTCTGTTGTTGTTGTGAATAAGAGCCACACTCTAGAATCCCACTCCTGGTTTGGACATTTCAGTTATTGCTTCCTGTGCCCAGATTACTTGGGTGCCCCTATGCAGAGGTTTCAAACCTAACCAAAATGCTGAGCAACAGTTTTCTCCCTGAACCCAGGCAGCCAGGTAGTGGGTTACAAAATGGAGGCACCACACCGCACTAATAAAACAAAAAATATCATCAACCTGACCCTTGGCTGGTTACAGAAGTTCATGCAGTGGCCTGCAGATGTCGCTATATAGCATTTATACTGCACATGCATCACCCTTGAGCATGGTAAGGGGACAGCAGTTCAAAGATGCAGCAAGTAATAGGTGATCTAGGGCAATAAACACTCTAATACACACTGTGTAACACTTTGGAATACCTAGGGGGATAGTGCGTGGTCCTCTGCAAAAATACTGTGCCATTCTCACCTGAATTTTAATGATTCAGCAGGCTAGGGGATACAGCTTTGACTGTGGAGAGGTGCCCACTGTACCTCACAACCTTTTAGGTTTCCAGTTGAGGAGAGGAGTCCTTTGGAAGCACTATGTCACATTCTCAGTTTAGGAGATGGGGCCCTTTGGAAACACTAGGTGACATTCTCAGTTTAGGAGATGGGGCCCTTTGGAGACACTATGTCACATTCTCAGTTTAGGAGACGGGACCCTTTGGAAACACTATGTGACATTTTCAGTTTAGGAGAGGGGGCCCTTGGGAATACTACGTAACATTATCAGTTTATGAGAGGGGACCCTTGTAAACACTGTCACATTCTGAGCTTAGGAGAGGAGGCCCTTGGAAATACTATGTGACATTATCAGTTTATGAGAGGGGGCCCTTTTAAACACACTCTCACATTCTCAGTTTAGAAAGGGGCCATCTGAAACACCATGTGACATTCTCTGTTTAGGAGAGTGTGCCCTTGTGAACTCTATGTCACATTCTCTGTTTAGGAGAGTGTGTCCTTGTGAACTCTATGTCACATTGACAGTTTAGGAGAGTGTACCCTTGTGAACTCTATGTCACATTCTCTATTTAGGACAGTATGCCCTTGTGAACTCTATGTCACATTCTCTGTTTAGGAGAGGGTCCCTTGTGAACTCTATGTCACATTCTCTGTTTAGAAGAGGGGCCCTTGTGAACTGTATGTCACATTCTCTGTTTAGGAGAGTGTGCCCTTGTGAACTCTATGTCACATTCTCTGTTTAGGAGAGGGTCCCTTGTGAATATGTCACATTCTCTGTTTAGGAGAGTGTGCTCTTGTGAACTCTATGTCACATTCTCTGTTTAGGAGAGGGTCCCTTGTGAATATGTCACATTCTCTGTTTAGGAGAGTGTGTCCTTGTGAACTCTATGTCACATTGACAGTTTAGGAGAGTGTGCCCTTGTGAACTCTATGTCACATTCTCTATTTAGGACAGTATGCCCTTGTGAACTCTATGTCACATTCTCTGTTTAGGAGAGGGTCTCCTGTGAACTCTATGTTTATTTTATTTATTTATAAAGCAATCAGTTTACAACCTTTGAGCCAAAGGCTCATTTCCAAAGGTACCTCGTCAACAATGGTAGAAAATACAGAATAAAACAGATAATACAGGTAATACAGAAAGAGGGTACATACAGAGCAGCGCATGATAACAAAAAAAAGAAAAAACAGACACGCATTAAAGGCACATGGTAACAGCAACATTGGTAGTGTAATACAGAGCAAAATATGGTATAATTGACAACTAAGAATAAAAGGGATTTAGCAGCATAACGGTATGTCATGTAGGTGAGAATACAGCCAAACAGGTCTACTGTGCCAGATTACAAGAAACGACTGCATGAGACAGTCGCAGTACAGGTAACTCGATAGAGCAGTCACACAGGTGACATGATATCTGATTACACAAGTGTAGTGCCTGGGACAGGAGTAGTACAGGAGACGGGTACTAACGTATAGGGTTGGGTAACTAAGATAAGTACAAGCAGCATAGGAGTGCAACGTGGTTGTTCCAGCCAGCTAAGATACAGTCGGTAGACGGAATCATGGAATAGAGAAGTTGATAGGTAATAAGGAAGCGAGGGACTGAGCAGCCCAGAGGGCATTGTCAGAGAAGGGGGTTTAGAGCATCCGTTAGCACAGGAGCAGCAGCAGCCTGCTGAATAGCTCGCTTTGAGGGCATTTTGAAATTGGAGATGGTGGTGGTATCAGTGATGGCCTGAGGAAGAGTGTTGTACCAAGCGGGGGCTCTATGGCAGAAAGATCTCTGTCCAAGTGAAGTCCTAGCACGAGGAACCAGGAAGGTGGCATTGCTGGAGGTCTGGGTGCTGACAAGGGGCTGTGCTGGGAGGAGGGCGGAAGACAGCCCGGGAGGAGAAAGTCCTAGTAAGGTTTTTTTTTAATGAGGCACATTTGGTATAACAGGCGTCATGAGGTCAAGCATTGCTGCAAGATCATAGAGTTGGCAGGTATGAGTCAGCTTAGGGGCCCCAGTGATTAGCCTGCAAGCCTTATTTAGGATGAGGCGGATTTTGTTGAGGGCCGTCATATTGGCAGTCCCATAGATAGGTAGCCCGTAGTCCACCAGGGAGAGTATGGAGGATGTAACTGCTAGCCGGAGTGCGTGGGGGGGAGACAGTTTTTGTGGCGGTACAGGATACCAAGTCGGATATTGGTAACAGAAGCGAGTGCATCGATGTGGATATGGTAGGAGAGGGCTGAGTCAAATAGGATCCCTAAGTACTTATAGGATTGGACTTGTTCCAGTTGTAGTTTAGAGCCGGAAAGGATACGGAGAGGGGTGTTGGATGATTTATTTTGAGGGTGGGCGAAGAGCATGGTTTTAGATTTTTTAAGATTTATGACCAATCTATGCTCTTTAAGCCAAGCTTCAGCTACGCCATAGGCCCTTGTAGGGAGACCTGGAGGGAAGTAAGTCACGGGTTAGTGGCAAAGAGGACGGTATCACATCTATGCATAGCAGAATATTCCCAGGGCATGCACTGGGCAGGGTGTTAAGGTAAAGCGAGAAGAGAAGGGGCCCCAGGATGGAGCCTGTGGAACCCCAGAGTGGATCGAGCGAGGGTCAGAAAGGGTCCCACCAATTTTGACTCATTGGGAGCAGACGGAAAGGTAGCTGGAGCACCAAGCCAGTGGTCCAGAGGCAAACCCAGCGTGACAGAGGGCTCCCAGAAGTAGGGGGTGGGAGACAGTGTCAAAGGCCTTTGATAGGTCAAGGAACACAGCCCCCGCCAGGGACCCAGTATCCAATGAGGAGTGAAGGAAGGAGGCGAATTCAATAAGGGCAGTGCTAGTACTGTGTCCTGCGTGGAAACCGTGCTGTTCCAGGCAGAGGATGTTGTATTTGGTCAGGTATTCAGATATTTGTGCGGCAACTAGTTTTTCCAGCGCCTTGGAAAGGGGAGGGAGAATGGAGATCGGTCGATAGTTCCCAGCTAAGGACCTGTCACCCCCTTTATGGATTGGAGTGACCGTTGCAGTTTTCCACGAGGAGGGGAATTGACCCAGGCAGAGTGATTTGTTAAGAGGGCAGGTGAGTGGGGTGAGGACTTGATCCAGGACTAACCGGAGAATTTTGTGATCCAGGGAGATGTCACTGGTACTGTTGCCTTTTAGAGCATGGGTCAGGTGCAGTCTGGCTTCCTGGGTGGTAACCCTGTGAAGGTGGAAGCAAGGGCGATGGGGGGCAGGGGTAGGATGGGGGGGTGGCTGATCAAAGAAGTTACTGGGGAGGATGGGGCTAAGGTCTGTAAAGGCGGTGTTGAGGAGGTTTGCAATGTCGGCGGGGTCCGTGATGGTGGTGTTGGTGGTAATCTGGGATGGGGGAGGGGAGCGGGTGTTCCCATTCAGTTGTTTGACCTTATCCCAGAAGGTACGGGCGCTCCCCCAGGAGGCAGTGAGGGAGGCCTGATAGCGGTCGGCTTTTGCTTTCCTGATGGCCCATGTACACTTATTCCAACAGCATTGTAGGCCTGTCTGTCAGCTGGGCGCCTAGTTTCGCTAGCACGATACCAAAGGTTGTCCCTGTGCCTGAGCAACATAGAGAGTGTGGGGGTAATCCAGGGCAGGTTAGGTCTTTTGGAGCGGATGGCAGAGAGGGGAGCAAAGAGATCGCAGGCTTTATTAAAGGTGGAGGTAAAGAAGACAAGAGCGGTATCTATATCGGGGGCGTGGAGAATCGGGGACCAGTCTTGCAGTTCAAGATATTGTTTTAGGTTTTTTAGTCCATAAGGTCGGAAACGCCGGCGGGGAACGCACTGAGCAGTAGGTCGGGGTAGGGTGGCCAACCAGCCAAAGAGCACAGGGGAGTGGTCACTGAGTGAGTCTGGGAGGACTTTGATGTCCAGGATTTTAGGGGGGCAGTATGTGATGATGACATCCAGGAGGGTGCTAGTACCTCTCTTGGGGTTCACACATGTGGGTTGGGAGACTAGTTGGGTTAGATCCAGAGCTGTGAAGGAGTCCTGAGTGGGGGAGGATGAGGGACAGAGCCAGTTCACATTGAGGTCCCCAACTATGATTTTGTCAGCATTGTGGGGAAGGGTGGCAAGGTAGTCAGTGAGGGATAATAGCGCCGGGTTTTTGAGCTTGGGCGGTATGTAGGCAGTGGTGAGGTAAAAGGGGGATCTGGTGGGGTCCGGGGTAAGCTTAATGGTGAGGGCTTGGGTCCCGTTTACAAGGACTGGTGCAGGGAGGGCGATACCAGTGAGGGAGCTCCTGGTGTAGATAGCGCAGCCTCCCCCACGTTTGGTTACCCGATCCTCGCGATATAGGGTGTAGCCAGGGAGGGTAACAAGGGAGTCAGGGAGGAATTAGATAGCCGCGTTTCCACCAGTGCAATGATGTCAGGTTTGTGCTGTGCGACCCAACATTGGAGGGAGTCGAATTTTTTCAGGACGCTGCATATATTCATGGAGGCAATCAGCAGCCCGGGATGCCCTCCTGCTGAGGCGGTCCTGGGGGGTCCGGGGTTAGGGTGGATATTGCCAGATAAGAGTAGTAGGAGGACAATAGTTCTGGCCAGAGCACGCGTGGGAGATTAAGCCTCAGGCTAGGGAGTTGGGGGTGGGACATAGAGAGCAGGGATAGGTAGGGAATTAACAGCAGGGAGGGCAAGGATAGTGAGTTGTCCGAGTAGGGGGGAAGGGAGGGGAAGAGGCAGAGATGGGAGTTGTTGGTCCATGAGCATGGACATCGTCGGGTGAGTAGGAACTAAGTTGGTGGGAATTAAGGGTGAGATAGCCTGTGTCCTAGGGGAGATGAACGGCTGGTGGGAGTGGGGAACCAGAAGGAGGATGATGGGAAGGGAGTTTAATAGTAGGTGGGCTAGCATGGTAGACAGGTGGTAGAGGAGAAGGGAGTTAAGAAAGCTGTACTGCCTCCTAGGGACTGTGGCTGCCACTTTAGATTAGATTATATGTCACATTCTCTGTTTAGGAGAGTGTGCCCTTGTGAACTCTATGCCACATTCTCTGTTTAGGAGAGTGTGCCCTTGTGAACTCTGTCACATTGACAGTTTAGGAGAGTGTGCCCTTGTGAACTCTATGTCACATTCTCTATTTAGGAGAGTATGCCCTTGTGAACGCTATGTGACATTCTCTGTTTAGGAGAGTATGCCCTTGTGAACTCTACGTCACATTCTCTGTTTAGGAAAGTATGCCCTTGGAAATACTCTGTCATATTCTCAGTTTAGAAAAGGGACCTCTGAAACACCATGTGACATTCTCTGTTTAGGAGAGGGGGCCCTTGGAAACACTCTGTCACATTCTCAGTTTATGAAAGTCCCAGCAGGTGGCATGTCAGCCTACCAGAATAAAATCAAGCTCTGGTCAGAGCCAGTATGGCTGTGGAGGGCTTTTAGGAGTGGCAAGAGTGGTGAACCGAATATGCTGTGCTCTTGCTGTGCAGGAGTCAGCCATAATACAGCAGCGATTACAGTACTGCGTATGCGTGATACTCGCTCATGTGCAGTTCGCCCTGGAGTCAGCCCTGCGCAGCATGATGGTGCTGACATAACTACTTGTAACAACCCAGTTCCCTCAGGTGACTAGAATCCCATTAGCACTAGCCTTAGGCAGGTAGGAAAAGGCAGTTAGTGGAGAGGTCATTAGGGGCTTTCTACATAATGACATCATTGTATTCTCAGCTAGCCTGAGAGAAAGATGATTATGTCATTTAGAAGTCTCACAGCAGCATAACCATGTTATAGTCAGCTGCACTTGCGGAGCTTAGAATGTTCATCAGTAAGTTCAAGTGTGGCAGTTAGACTGGCAGGAGGTCTGCCATTGGGGGTCTGTCAGAGGAAGCCCTGGTATTTCTCACCCTAGTTTGGTAAAATCTTCAGTTTGCCTGCAGGACTCTTTAGTTTCACTCCAGAGGGAGTGGGAGGGAATGTAGTTCTTGTGGATCCTAGGGGTGATACCCTGAGGTTCCTGAAGTTCACAGCTGCCTTTAGGATGAACAATGAATAGAATTTGCCAGCTACCAGAGAAAGAAAGGTGCCTTTTGTTCTTTCCATGACTGGGAGGAAGGAACAACTAATCTGTGAGTACAGAATTTGAGACTGTTCTCTGAGGGAGTTGTCTGAGGTGTGTGTGCCCTAGATAAGGCTAGGTCACACCCGTCAGGACCACTTTCAACACAACTGTGCTGAATTTAATGTTAAAGTTGGGAGTCTTTAGCAATTCATTGGGGATTGGAGACTCATTTGGTGTAACCCTGAAAGAATGGCAGAGGCTGTTTGGGGCACAGGATGAGGACCGCCATCTGGAGTTCAGGCAGGGCTAAGTGGTTCATGGATGGGCACCAGTGTTCCCTGGGCAATGACAATGCACCAGGAGGATTTTAAAGTGTGTGGCCACATCCCATAGATATTCACTTTGGAAATGGAAATGTGTGGAAAATGTTTAAAGTGTGTGGCACATCCCACAGATACACACTTTGGAAGAGAGATAAAGATGTTTTTTGTGGAAAACAGCACTGCCTAGCAAAGCATCCTGTAAAAGAGAGTGTGCCTGTATTGCAATGATAAACATTTGGGGGATCACCCTTGCATTAAGTAACATTTGTAAATAAAGCCATACTGCAAAATCCCAGTTACTACTTTGGACATTCCACTTATTGCTTCTAGTGTGAATGTTATTGGGGCTCCTCAGCAGTTAGGTCTAGTATATGCCTAGCATCCTCTCCCTGGACCTGGTTGTAAAAAAAGGTCAATTTTGGTATATACCCCCATCCTCTAGATAATGAGCCTGGTATGCACTCCAACACTAGGGGTGGTACCACGAGTGTAGTTCTGCCAAAAGAAAATTGTATGCCATGTAGTTGCTGTAGTTCTTTTAAGGGGGATGCCAGCTAGCCAAATGTGCTGTGGGGGTTACATACATATGCATGATACTCGTGCATACACAGTTTAAGTCTGTGCCACCATGTTGCACACGGTGACTGTCATGTCCGCACTTGCGGAAAGGAAAAGTAGTGCACCAGGAAGTGGGTATGTTTATGCGGTCCACAGAGGGGAAGAGCTGCATAAACAGAATCATTGGAAACTGTGCAGGAGCACTGGGGCAGAACAACAGACAGCAGTCCAGTTACATGCTTCCACGGTGCTCTTTTACAAATCTGATGATGGCATAATATCTGTGGAGCTTGGCCCACACAACCGTAAAAATCAGACTCAGGAGGAGATTATTAACAAACTAGAGATCTGGTCTCAGTTTTGTTCATCATCACAGTCACTTTCTCATTCTTTTCTAAGCAGTAATTTCTGGTAAATGTGCCTTAACCATGTTGATTTCAGTGCTGGTAGACTACTTCTGGTTTTTCCCTGATTGCATTAGGAGAAGGTAGTAGCAATCTTGAAGTGGCTTCTGCCAGTGGTGGCATAGCATGAAAAAAGTGGCCCCCACGCTCATCTGCACATTTTAGAAGTGACCCCTTGAGTTAAAGTGGACAGGAATTGATTACTTATGTGCAGCTGTTTGTCTCTATTTTTATAAATTACATTCATACCTCTAAAGGATCCCTATTTTAGTAGTGCTTGAATAAAAGTTGAAGCTGTCAGTTGTGTTTTGTTTTGGTTTTAGATTTATAGAACTGTTATTTAATACAACAGCAGATTAGGTACATATGGACACATGTTGATACATGGACATATTACGATAACAGTATCTCAATTATAAGGGGGTCTGTGTTAGTTTTGGGTTTTGAATGTACACGTATACTAGTCACTTGTTACAGAATGGCAGATATACTGTATCATGTTTAAGATCGTATAAATTTGACTATTCATGAGTAATATGGACTTATTGTACATGGAGTTTAAGAAAAATGTATCTGAACAGTATGCTGTGTAAAATGTGATTGACACCACTGTGTGAAACAGTTGGTACAGTAGGACAGGTTGTCTCCTAACCTATTTTTTCACTTAAGACATACATATATTCATATTTATAAGACTTGTAACATTATTTACTATGTATTGCTTAAGCTTATTTTTCCTTGTGTTTTTAATCATTGTGATTTACTAATGCTAGCACAGACACACACAGAGGGTTTTAAAATGAAGATTCACTTGGTTTATAGCTTGTGTCAGGGAGTGAACATTCAAGTCAGTGAAATCTGGCCATGGGATAGCTTTCTTTTGATGGAACTAATCCTGTCTTGGCATAGTAATTTGCAAAGCTGAAGCTGTTTAGAAATATAATAGGAGTTATGCTAAACAAATGTAATTATCTCTAAAAGTATACAACTTACAGATAGTAAACCTGTATGAAAGTTGTTCAGGACAAAAATACCTTTCAAATGAGCCTATTCATTAAGCTGCAAGAATTAAATTTGTTTAACTTTTGCCATCTGATTCCCTCAATTTTCATTTTTCATAGGAGTTATGCCAAACAAATATAAATATCTCTAAAAGTATACAAATTATGTATAAACCATTGTATGAAAGTTGTTTGGGACAAAACAACCTTTCAAATGAGCCTATTCATTAAGCTGCAGTAATTATATTTTTTAAACTATGGCCATCTGATTACCTGAATTTTCATTTTTTGTCACAATTTTCACCTTTTAGGTGGCTATATTTAAAAAATATCTAGTTAATTCAGATTAGTGACTGCCCTCATTTGAAAGGTAATTTTGTCCTGAACAACTTGCATGTTGTATATTGGTAACTTGTATACTTTCCGAGATATTTACATTTGTTTGGCATAACTCCTGCTATGTTCACTCGGAGAGAAAAAAAATGAGGTTGTTTTGAAGACCACATTTTACAAAGTATAAAGAATTCAGATTAGTGACTGCTCTCATGTGAAAGGTCTTTTTGTCCTGAACAACTTTCACCTGGAATAGTTTTAAAGATATTTAGATTTGTTTGGAAGGTGTGCACATTTGCTCTCAGAGAAAAGCAGCTTGGAGTTCTGTGTCCATCATTCTAATTAAACAGAAAGAAGGGAGTATTTCTTTGACATAGAGATTCGCAGAATGGAAGGATACACTGAAAACTCCTAAAAGATGTGTTCCACGGAAACACCTTTTTTTTCAAGTGAAAGCAGGATGGTTGTAGGCTCCACCCACAGCCATAGTGACACAGATGTACAGTATATAAATGTTCATTTCCCTATGTATATTTATATAAAATAAAATAAAAATATCCCATCACCAGATGGAAAAATACAGCCAGACAAAGGAATCCTAGTCCTCCTCCTCCTCCTCTTCCTCCTGGGAATCTTCACTGGATCCCTTGGGGGTAGTGGGTGTGTACCCCCTCTCCACTAGCACCATCCTTTTAAGCAGTCCATGATAGCACTGAAATGAGAAGAACACAGATGACAGCCATGAGCTAGCTGCATATGCAAGCCTGTAGCTGTATAAAGCTAGCACACAGTGCCCTCCATCACACACATACCTCTGATAGCTCTTCCAGGGCCCACAACTCCCCATCCATCTTTATAATGTGCATGCCAGCTATCTACTCTCCAGGACAGGTAGCCCAGGATTAAGAGTGGCCACAGCCACTGGTGCCTCTGAGCCACAACCACTGAGATTGTTCCATCATGGTGGGGGCACAGGGGACATAGGAACAGGTGTAGTACAAGGCGAGAGGGGTCAGGGGGAGTGGCAGGTAGTAGGATCAAAAAGAGCAAAGCAAGCACAGACAGGGAAGAAGCAGAAAATAGGAGGGGCACATCAGATAGTAGACTGCAAAAAAAAAGTATACAGCAGGAAAACAGATTCGTACCCCTGGGGATGCATGAAGAGGATGAGAGAAAGGAGAGTGGTGGTGAGGAGACCATAGAGGATTGAAGTGGGGCTAAGGTAAAAGAATGTGCTGGAGGAAGGGGAATTGGGGATGCACCCTTGGGAGGGAACCTAGAGGAAAGTAGCCAAATAAGGCAAGGGGTAGCGGTGAAAACACTCTTAAGGGGGACACACTCCACAGAAGAGACTACAGTAAGCTCAGGACAGGAGAAGATCAACAGAGAAGGGAAAGAGGGTAACCATTCACAGAGGAAATCTGAAAATAAAGAGACAGGACAAGTGCAACGGAAGGGGACAATGCTCACCAAATGGGAGGCAAGAGTGAGTGGGACCGGTGGTGAAACCAGAAGGAGGGAAAAGGGAGATGTAGTCCAGGGGGAGAGCAGAACTTGGGGGAAGGAGATGGACAAGGGGAAAATGTGAACAGGGAAGTAAATGGGATGCCAGGAACTGGGTGTAAGCTAGAAAACCAAAAGTACAAGCAGAAGGAAAGAAGTAGCAGGGTCTTGCTCATAGGGGACTCAGTAATAAAGGGAATCAGATGGGGGTTAAGGGAGACAGGAGCAGTACAATTTGGGTTGAGTGCATGTTGGGAATGATGGCACTAGAGGTAAGGCACAATATACCCTCATGGGGCAAATGGCAGGATGGGAAGCCACTCTTGGAGACCCACCTGGGCATCAATGATCTGGAGGGGAATAGTCTAATGGAGGTGCAGGCAAGATTCAGGGAGTTTGCTAGCTTTTGTAGTAAAACGGGCTTCCATTCTACTGCTTTCTCTGAGGTACTGCCCATGCCAAGAGCAGCACATCAAGGAAGCAGAGGGTTGAGGAATTCAATCAATGGCTGGTGGGTTGGTGCAAGCAGATGGGGTTTGGGTTAGTGGGGGACTGGGGATCAACATGGGAGGATGAGAGACTATTGGCCCTGGACGGACTGCACCCGAACAAGGAGGGATCAGCAGTACTAGAGATTAAATTAGGGGAGTTTATCAAAAAAACATAATTTAAACTGAATTTGGGGGGTAAGAAAAAGACCACTCAAGGAGACAGGAGAGATGGGAGGTTACCAGCCACCCTCCCCATGATGGAGATAGAATGCTGGAAAAAAGCATGTACAAGGGAAGGTTGGAAGGGGAGGGCAGTGAGGGGGTAGATGGCGGAAGGGATTATCAGCAAACACCAGGAGTTTAGTGGAACAAAATGGTGGACTTGTAGGCCATCATGGGGGATGAGGGTCTTGACATAGTAGCAGTAAGTGAGACGTGGTGGACAGAGTATCATACCTGGGAGACAGTTATCCCAGGCTTTTTAGGAGGGACAGGACAGAAAAGAAGCGGGGGCATTATACATCAAGGACAACATTAGGGCAATGGGAGGGCAGGAGGAGGAAGGAGAGACATAGAAACATAGACTTTGACAGCAGATAACAACCACTTGGCCCACCCAGTCTGCCCATTTCCCTACCTTTTGGATAAGCTGCAGATCTAAGTTAACCAACAGCCTATGTCCTCCTACGCCCCACCAGCATTGCCTTATGTCTGTTCCATGCAGTCTTGAATCCCCCCACTGTTTTTGATCCGATGACCTTCTCAGAAAGGCCGTTCCATGCATTCACCACCCTCTCTGTGAAAAAATACTTCCTCACTTTGCCCCGAGCCGTCCACCCTCTATCTTCAAATTGTGCCCCCTTGTTCTTGCACATCTCTTTTTCTGAAATATGCTTCCCCCTTGGACTTTGTTGATTCCCTTCAGGTACTTAAAAGTTTCTATCATGTTCTCCCCCTCCCTCCTTTCCTTGAGGGTATACATATTAAGATCCTATAGTCTTTCTTCATGTGGCTTCTGTTGCAGACCCTGCACAATTTTAGTTGTCTGTACAAAGGGCTAACAACCTCCTGTTTTCTACTGGTGATACCTCTCCCTATGCATCCCAGTATCCCCCAGCCCTCCTAACTGACTTCTCACATTGCTTGCCTAACTTTAGATCATCTGATATGACTACCTCCAGGTCCCTTTCCATTTTTGTTGTTGTTAGTACCCGCTCCCTCCCCCCATTGTGTACTCCTCCCCTGGGCTTTTGTTTCCCAGGTGCATTATTTTGCACTTCTTTGCACTGAATCTAAGCTGCCATACTTTTGACCATTCCTCCAACATTTCCAAGTCCCTTCTCATCCTTTCCACTCCCTCCTTTGTGTATCAACCCTGTTGCAAATCTTTGTGTCGTCTGCAAAGAGGCATACTTTTCCTTCCAGTCCCTCTGCAATGTCACTTATAAAGACATTAAAGAGGACCAGCCCCAGTACTGAACCCTGGGGTAACCCACTAGTAACCCCCCCCTTTCTTCGGACTAGACTCCGTTTACTATTACCCTCTGTGTACTGTTGTCCAGCCAATTTTTTACCCAGGCTACCACCCTGGGACCCACTCACAGGCTGGCTAACTTGTTTATTAATCTTTTGAGTGGGACTGTGTCAAATGCCTTGCTAAAGTCTAGGTAGACCACGTCCACAGCCCCTCCCTGGTCTACTACTTTGGTCACCCAATCAAAGAAATCTATGAGATTTGTCTGACATGACCTTCCCACTGTGAATCCATGCTGCCTTGGGTCCTGTGCCCCGCTGGCCTCTATGTACTCAACAATTCTTTCTTTCAGAAGTGATTCCATCATTTTTCCTACCACTGAGATCAAACTAACAGGTCTGTAGTTTCCTGCCTCTGTGTGAGTCACACTAGATAAACAGACTGGAGAATCACTGAGGCTGGGGGTGATATATAGACCTCCTATGCAGGGGGAAGAAGGGGATAGACAGCTGATGCAGGCAGTTACATGGATGGCTCTCAAGGGGGAGCTTCTGCTAGTGGGGAACCTAAATCTGCCTGATGTGGACTGGGAGATCCCGGTTGCAGTACCAGCTAGGAGCAGGGGGATCCTAGAGGTGCAACAGGGTGTATTCATACAACAGCTGGTTAGGGAGTCCACTAGGGGAGATAACCTGCTGGACATGTCCTCACAAATGGGTAAAGTGTAGAAGAGGTAGTGGTGGGTGACGGTCTAGGTACAAGTGATCACAGGACTATAAGGTTCAGGGTAAGGATGGGGAGGGAGTCAAACTGGACCAGTACAAAGCAGGGTTCGACAAATTTTAAAATTCAGTGCTTGTCCAGGACAAGTGGCTTGACTAAAAGTAGTAGTCCTCGTACTAGAGTTGGTAGTCCGGTTAAAAATAGGCTTATTTTAAAAAAAAAATTATTAAAAGTAAAGAAAAACAGGTTGTATGTACTTTAGGGGGGGAATAGCTAAATACTAATAAGCTAACAGTATAAAAATGTGTAATTTTTTGTCCTAGGCAGGCTAGATGGAACCAGTTCTCCTTATGATGAGTTAGTGAAACCAAAGAAGTAGTAGAAGAACCTTTTTTGCTTTGTTTGCTTATTTTTTTGCATAGTAAATTTGTATACAATACAAAGTCTGAATATGAAATAAGTAATGGATCTGGTTAACCTTATTTTTCTGTTACTTGTGCACTCACTGCAAATAAAGTAATCTGGATTTTCAAATCTTTTTTTTTTAAGTCTTTCACAAGCCAGCAGTAGGACAGTTACACTGGGCAGGTCACCCCACCCCTCTTCACTCTGAACCCTTTCCCCAGGATCTCTTCTCATAACAACAGCCCACACACAGTTAGGCTTCTCATATTTGCTAAGAGGCAGTATAGCACAGTGGGTTAAGCTGCAGATCTGGAGACCTGAGTTTGAATCCCACAGCTGCCTAGGTGCATACTGTGTGATGCTGAGTAAGTCACTTAACTTCCTTGTGCTCACAGGTCGCATCTGGAAACAAGCTTTGGCTTAGTGTGCTACTCCTTTCCCTCACCTACCTCCTTCCCTTCTTTAAGCAGGTCAACCCTCTTTCACTCCTTTGCCCATGATCTTCTCTCCCAAAAGCCCACACACAACAGTTGGCTCTCTTAGTCTATTTTCTTTGGACAGGTCACCCCTCCATGCCACTGCCCACAATCTCCTATCCCAGCAGCCCGCACAGCACACAATCAGGCTTCTCTTTTTTTATTTTCTTAGGGTTGCTCTTTCATTTCTCCCCATGATTTCTCAGACTCCCAACTGCTGCCCTCACACACAGTCAGGCTTCTTATTTTCTTTTCTTTGAGCAGTTCCCACCTCTCCCCTCCTTCACTCCTCAGCCCCACCCCCACAGGCTGTTTTTGTTGTAACAAGTCTTAAGGGCAACAAAACTTTTACAAAAAGGCCAACCCTTCACACTTTCTTACCCTTTCCTTTAGTCTGCTTTTGTTTATTCTGAGTCACTATTCTATTCAAGGGGTAACTTTCACTTCAGCTGTTTCTTTCTCCCCCTTTACTTTTTACTGCTACAGTCTAGTTATGCCGTTTTTGTTCATCACTCTCCTCCCTAGCTTGTAACAAGTACCCCTCTCATGTATTCTCAGTGTCAGAGTTGTTCTTCTCCCCTTACTGCAACAATCGCGATTCGTCAAATTACTTATTTCACACATGACACACACTCGGTCCCACTCCCTCCTGATCCAACATTCACCCTTCTCTTGCAGTCTGAATCAGTTCAGAACAACTCATGGTTGTGGGTCCTGGCTGCAGTGTTTCCCGCCATTCCCCTCCCCGGCTCCTCAACACCACTCGCCCTCCCTCATTGTGTCAATTCCCCAATATCCCCTTTTTTGCATCAGCAGCTCCAAAATTTATATTTTATTATTGGCAGCCCAGGCAAAAGTAACAGCAGGTGTGTCTGGCAGTGAATTCCATGGTTCCTGACTCCAAACAAGCTCCTAACAAAAACAAAACACCTAGCCCCTCGCACGACCATTTCAGATGCACGCAAGACCCTTCTACTCTAAATGAAGTGAGAGGGTGCCTCCGATTACCCCAGCCAAGTCATATCAGTGCTGCCAATGGTAGAGAATGGGTCCCTTACCAGAACAGCCCAATCTTCATGACATCTGCCAGTCCGATGACTGTCTCCACTTCAAGTCTCCTTAAGGACATGGCTCGTTCCCCACAGGAACTCTCTCAGTACTGCTTTCGCTCTCTACGCCGTCATGTGCAGCGCTGAAGATTATGTAGCTATGCTTGTGGCACGTCACAGGACAGCCAGACTTCCACATCGCCAGTGAGCACTTTAGTGGAGGAACCTGGCACTGCAGCAGAAAATCTTTTTTTTTTTTGCTTTTTAAAGCAGTACTTGTCCACGGACAAGTACCCCTGTCACCAACTGCTTGTCCTTGCCTGAAATCTGGTAGCCCCGGACATCGGGCTATGGGATTTTTCGAACCCTGGGAAAGGTTATGGACTTCAGGAGGACGGACTTTAACAGAATGAGGAGGATATTTAGGGAAGAAAGGGGAATATAGGGGATGTGGAGGAGTTATGGGAAACTATTAAAGGGGGGGTACTGAAAGCCACTGAAATTTTGCATTACGAAGGTAAGGAAGAACAAAAAAGGAGGAGACCATTCTGAATTACAAGGGAGGTGGCATGGTTGGTCAGGGAAAGGAAGAGGGCATTCAGAAAATATAAGATGACACAAAGGAAGGAGGACAGGAAGACTTATAGGGAGAAACGAAGGATAGCAGGGCAGAAAATAAGGAGAGCTAAAGCTGACACTGAGGAGAAAATAGCTAAACAGGCCAAAAGGGGAGATAAAACTTTTTTTAGATATGTGGGGGAAAGAAGGAAGGCAAGGCAGGGGATAGTAAGATTGCAGGGGGAGGGAGGAATACAACTGGAGGGGGACTTTGAGAAAGCAGAGGAGCTGAATAGCAACTTCTACTCGGTCTTCATGGAGGGAATGGGTAGGGAACTCGAGCTGAGGGGGAGGGGTAGGGAAGACAAAAAGGTGGATCCTAGCCTGTTCAGCGTAAACAGGTTTAGTTAGGAACTAGGCAGGTTAAAGATGGACAAAGCAATGGGGCCAAACGGCTTGCACCCGAGGGTACTCCAGGAACTGAGGGAAGAGCTGGCTGCCCCACTGACAAGACTGTTTAACTTGTCCCTGGATACAGGGTGGATGCCAAGGGACTGGAGGAGGGCAGATGTGGTGCCACCGCATAAGGGGGGCAGTAAGGAGGTGGTGGAGAATTATCACCCGGTCAGCCACTCTGTGGTGAGTAAAGTGATGGTGGCACTAATAAAGGAAAGGGTGATGGACTACTTGATGAGTAGCAGCCAGCAAGACGATAGGCAACATGGCTTCACGAATGGGAGGTCATGTCAGATGAACCTGAGAGAGTTCTTCAGTTGGGTGACACAGGTGGTTGACCAGGGAAGGGGGGTAGACATAGCCTATCTGGACTTCAGTAAGGTCTTCAACACCATCCCTCACAGAAGGATAGTAAATAAGCTGGAAAGCTTAGTGGTGGGATGGAAAATAACTAGGTGGGTGGAAAACTGGTTGGCGGCCAAAAGCCAAAGAGTGGTGGTAAATGGGGTGCACTCCAGGGTGAGGAGAGTGACAAGCGGGGTGCCCCAGGTGTCAGTACTGGGACACATCCTTTTTAATATCTACATCAGTGATGTAGCGGTTGGGCTGGAGAATAGGGTGTGCCTATTTGCAGATGATAAGGAAATCTGTAATAAGGTGGACACCCGTTGGGGGGGGTGGAGGCCATGAAGCAGGACCTGAAGATTCTGGAGGGATGGTCAGAAACTTGGCAACTGAAATTCAATGCCCAAAGTGTGCTGTGATGTACTTGGGGCGTAAAAACCTGCGAGCAGCTTACCCTCTAGGGGGAGGAAATAAAAAAAAACAGAACAGGAGAGGGATCTAAAAATATAGAAACATAGAAACTGTCGGTAAATAAGGACTGCTAGGCCCATCCAGTCTGCCCGTAGGCCCTATAAATGTATGTGTCCACTCACGCTAAGTGGTCAGTGACTTTTCATCACTCCCTTCCCACCCAAGGTTCCCTTGTTCTTGTCCCAGACATGTTTAAACCCCTCCACTGTGCTTGCCTATACCACCTCTTGTGGCAGACTATTCCAAACATTTATCATCCTCTCTGTGTAGAAAAACTTCCTCATGTTACCTCTTAATCTACCCCTCTCTAATTTCATATTGTGCCCCCTCATTCTGGTATCTTTTCTACATTGGAAAAGATCCCCCACCTGCACCTTGTTTATGCTCTTGTGGTACTTAAAAGTTTCTATCATGTCGCCCCTTTCTCTCCTCTCCTCCAGGGAGTATATATTGAGGTCTCTTAGTCTCTCCTCATATGTTTTGTGGTGCAAACCATGCACCATCTTTGTCATCCTTCTCTGGATAGCCTCCATCTTGCTTATGTTCTTACACATGTGTGGTCGCCAGTACTGCATGCAGTACTCCAAATGAGGCCTTACCAGTGTTTTACAATGGCATCACCACCTCCCGCCTCCTACTAGTAGTACCTCTGCCTATGTACCCCAGCATGCCACTGGCCCTCCCTGCAGCCTTTGCACACTGCTTTGATATCTTAAGGTCATCAGATATGATAACCCCTAGGTCCCTTTCCTCTTTGGTGACATTCAGCATACACACCCCATCCTGTAGCTCTCCTCAGGGTTCCCCCTACTCAGGTGTATTATCTTGCACTTTCTTGCATTGAACCTCAGTTGCCACACCTCCGACAATCTTTCAAGCTTCTCTAGGTCCCTCTTCATTTTCTGCACCCTTTCTGGAATATCCAACCTGTTGCAGATCTTGGTGTCATCTGGAAATAGGCAGACTTTTCCTTCCAGCCCCTCTGCAATGTCACTAATGAAGACATTGAACAGGACTGGTCCCAGTACTGATCCTTGTGGCATTCCGCTGGTCACCCCTCTCTCCCTGGATTGGATCCCATTTACCACCACTCTCTGCCTTCTGTTGGTCAGCTAGTTTCTAACCCAATGTATCACCTTATGCCTCATGCCCAGACTTCTTATCTTGTTAACCAGCCTTCTGTGTGGGACGGTCTGGAAGGCTTTGCTGAAATCTCGGTAGGTGACATCTATGGCCCCTCCCTGATTCACTTCCCTAGTCACCCAATCAAATAAATCTATCAGATTTGTTTTTCAAGACCGTCCTGATATGAATCTGTGCTGCCTCAGATCCTGGGCACCAATGGATTCCAGGAGTGCCACTATCCTTTCTTTCAGCAGTGTCTCCATGATCTTCCCCACCACTGAGCTGAGGCTGATTGGCCTGTAGTTACCCACTTCTACCCTACTGCCACTTTTGTGCAGTGGGACTACATGCGCCCCCCTCCAGTCCTCTGGAACAATGCCTGTGTTGAGTGACTCTGTGAACAAGGTGGCCAGAGGCACTGCTAGTTCCCGCCACAGCTCCCTTAATATCCTTGGGTGTATGTCATCTGGCCCCATAGCTTTATCCACCTTCACTTTTGTGAGTTCCTCCAGAACTCTCTCCACTGTGAATGGACTGGTGTCCACTTCCCCCCCCACCCCAATTGACTCTGCTCCCCAACTGTTGTCCTTAATCCTCTCCCTCCTCAGTGAATACTGAACAGAAGTGTTTGTTCAGTATTTCTGCCTTATCTAGATCCCCCTCCTTACACTCTCCCTCCTCCCCTTTGAGCCTCACAATCCCCCCCCCCCGCATTTCCTTCTATCACCGATGTACCCATAGAATGTCTTGTCCCCTTTTTTCACAGTCAATGCTAAACCCTCTTCTGTCTGTACCTTGGCTTTCCTGAAAGCCTTCCCTGCTTCTCTTAGACTTTCAAGATGCACCTCCTTGTCCTCCTTCCTTTGGGTCCCCTTATACTTCCTGAAACTTGCTCTTTTAGCACTTACTTTGTCTCCCACCTCTTTAGAGAACCATAGTGGTTTCTTTCTTCTTTTCCCTTTGGCCACCATCCTAATGCATTAGTTAGTTACCTCCATAATGGTTCCTTTTAGTCTCCCCCACTGTTCCTCCACCCCCTCCATTACCTCTACCTTCTCCAGGGCTGCTCTTATACATCTACCCATATCATTGAAATCCACCCTCCTGAAATATAATACTTTTGTCCTTGTGTGGTTTAATTGAGTCCCTGTCTCCAGACCAAACCATACCATGTGGTGGTCGCTGGATCCCAGCTGCCCTTACACCTGGATTCCTTTGACTTTGTGCCCACTGGTCCGTACCAGCTCAAGAATCAATTTGTCCCTGGTTGGCTCATGCACCAGCTGTCTGAGTCCAACCTGCTGCAAGGATTCCAGGATGGCTATGCTTTTGGCTGAAGCAGCTGCCTGGGTGGTCCAATCCACGTCTGGCATACTGAAATCCCCCATCAACAGGATTTCACCTTTAGCTGACATGTCATGAATTTCCTTCACTAGTACCCCTGTCCACTTCCTCCCTCTGTGCCAGAGGTCTGAAGATCACCCCAGTACATATTGTTGTGCCATTTCCTGGTTCAAGGGTGACCCACATTGCCTCGGCCTCCCCCTGTCTTCCCGGTACTTCTGTAGCCTTTATGCCTTCTATGACGTACAGGGACACCCCCCTCCCTTTTTACCTTTGCTGTCCCTTCTGAATAGTGTGTAACCTGGTACATTGATGTCCCAGCTGTGATTAGCAGAATACCATGTCTCTGTTATTGCTGCTGTGTCAAGGTCTGCATCCGTCATCAAGGCTTCCAGGTCTGGAACCTTATTTCCCCAGACTGTGGGCATTTGTGAACATGACCTTCCATGTTTTACACTGTTACACAAGGTCCCTGCACCCTAATTGATACCCTCAGAGGTACACCGTAGACAGCTAATGCTTAGGTATAGGTTACACTAATACTTAGGGCATCTACCATACAAGAGTAGATGTCAGGATATGAATGCGTATTGTTGTAATCCACTTTGCTTGCTAATGCACACATATTATACCATGTATTTTCTGTCTATTTCTTACTTGTCAGATGCCAAGACACCTGTCCGTGAAGTAATTATAATATGTAAGGCAACATTGCCATCCTTCGGTGATGTGCACCACTACTCTTGGTTATATAAGACTCTGTATAAGAACTTCTTTGTTCTAAAACTGATGACTTTACAGAATTATATAATGTTATCTTTGACCGTGGAGCCACCTCTGATTTAGCCAGCAGGGCTCATCTCTGTAACTAGAAATGTTTCTATCTTTTAGTAACCATAGTAATTATCATAGGTATATAATGTAATGCACAGGCTTTACACCTCGGAGACCCGAGAGATCCCAAGAGACTACAGAGAAACCTTGAGGTGTAGGGAACGCTTAGCACTGGCTCCCGGTTCGTATTGGTAAGAACTGCTTAGGGCAACTGTGATTTATCCCTTTTGTAGTAATAAACTTGTTTATTACTCGAATGCAACTTGTTTGTGATTACTTGCATTCCCAATATTGTCAAGAATCTGAAGGTGAGGTTTAGACCTCTCAACAAATTGACGACCGTGTGCAGGCTATATTTGGTGTTTGTAAGTTTTCACTTGTTGCTTAAACTTTTCCCTTCCATACGGGGACTGTAGGCGTACATTCCCGTATCACCTCTCCCTCTTTTAAAACCAGTTTGTAGTCACTTGCAAAGTCTGGCTGACTTTTCGGGTGTGGTCAATGCCGTCTCGACCCACTCCATTGCAGCTTTAAATTGCAAGCCTGCAACTTATACAGTAGCCCGGCTGTGTTTAAAGTACTCATGTTGTGGATCGATATGCAGCACGCTGTCTTTTTCACAGTTTCAATTTTCGTTCCCTCCCACACAATGGCCACAGTATCAGATATCTGCGCAAAACTGAGACTCCATGTCTCTAACTTCCTTGCCTCCCATTGAGGATGGGCTGACTTCACGTGGCACGCCCCTCATATCTGTTTTCTCTACTTTGCCTCTTACCCACACCCCATGCTCATGTGCTCTTGCCCCCCCATCCCCCCTTATACACGTTTCGCCTGCCTGACCCTCACTGCTCACTTCAGTTGTTCCTGTTGTCAACTTGTTCTCTTGCATGTTCTTGCAGGGGGGGCGGTGTTCCTAAGCCACCTGTCTCTCCCTACTTGGCCAGTTTAAATGCTCTCTGCTGAAGCATTCCAACTTCTCACTAAGGACTGAGGTCCCCTTTCCTGACAGGTGCAGGTAGTCCTCTTGATACAAGCTCATATCTGCCAAGGTTGGGCCCCAGTCCCCTATGAAGCCAAATCCTTCCCTTCCAAACCAATCCTTCAACCAGGAGTTGAAGGTTCGGATGTGGAGTGTCCTGGCCTCCCCCATGCCTTGGACAGGTACCACCTCCGAGAATGAGACGGAATGTGCTGCCTGTTTCCGGTGCCCTCCCAGCTTCCTGAAATCCTCCTGGCCTCTGGCTAACTCTACCCTTCTCCTTGCCAGGTCATTGGTCACCAGGTGGACAATGGCATCCAGCTCCTCCCTCATGGCTATCACCCTAGTGATCCTATGGATTCGCTTCCCATTCCTCCATGCAGCAAATTCCTGGGAGCCACTTGACCTCCCTGTCCCCCCCCCTTGCTAGGTGTCCCTAATTTCACACCCCGGACAACAGAGTCCAACACTAGGAGAAACTTACACCTACTCCGGGGTCCCTTGCCACCCTTTCCTGGGGCTCCAGCTTGGAGGTCCCAACCATCATCCTTGGTCTCAGCTGCAAGTGTCTGTGTGGGGCATTCTTATTCCTCCAAAATAGCGTAGGAGTTATTAAGCTGGACCAGTTGGGGGATGTGCCTCTGACCCATCCCTAACCTCCCTGAGTCTACTGTGATCCAGTCACTCTTCTTCCTGGGCAACCTTTGAGGTTCATGTTGTGGACCCGGTGGTCTCTGGGTGGGGTGGACACTGCCTGTAACCTGGCCACCTCTGCTCAGAGATAGGTAACCTCCTCCCTCAGCCCAGAGAGATGAACATAGAAACATAGACTTTGATGGCAGATAAGGACCGCTTGGCCCACCTAGTCTGCCAATTTTCCTACCTATTGGATAAGCTGCAGGTCCCAGTTAACCAACAGTCTGCTTCTTCCTATCCCCCATCAGAATTGCCTTATGTCTGTCCCATGCATTCTTGAATTCCCCCACTGTTTTTGACCCCACAGCCTCCTCAGGAAGGCCGTTCCATGCATCCACTACCCTCTCTGTGAAAAAATAATTCCTCACAGCCCCTGAGCGTCCCCCCTCTGTCTTCAAATTGTGCCCCCTTATTCTTGCACATCTCTTTTTCTGAAAGATGCTACCCTCTTGGACTTTGTTGATTCCTTTGAGGTACTTGAAAGTTTCTATCATGTCCCCCCTCTCCCTCCTTTCCTTGAGGGTATACATATTAAGTTCCTTTAGTCTCTCCTTGAATGGCTTCTGTTGCAGACCCTGCACCATTTTAGTTGCCCTCCTCTGGACTGCCTCCATCCTGCCTATGTCCTTGTTGTGCAGATGGTATCTCCAGAACTGCATGCAGTACTCCAGATGGGGTCTCACCAACTGTCTGTACAGAGGGATAACAACTTCCTGTTTTCTACTGGTGATGCCTCTCCCTATACATCCCAGTCCCCCCCCCTTTACTGCCTCCTCACATTGCTTGCTTACCTTTAGATCATCTGATATGACTACCCACAGGTCCCTTTTCATTTTTATTGTTGTTAATACCTCCCCCCCTCCATTGCGTACTCTTCCCCTGGGTTTTTGTTTCCCAGGTGCATTACTTTGCACTTCTTTGCATTGAATCTAAGCTGCCATAATTTTGACCATTCCTCCAACCTTGCCAAGTCCCTTCTTATCCTTTCTACCCCCCTTGTGTATCAATTCTGTTGCAAATCTTTGTGTCATCTGTAAAGAGGCATACTTTTCCTTCCAGTCCCTCCACAATGTCACTTATAAAGATATTAAAAAGGAACAGACCCAGTACTGAACCCTGCAGTACCCCACTAGTAACCCCGCTTTCTTCA
The DNA here is from genome assembly GCA_016271365.2 of Neoceratodus forsteri. NCBI lineage: Eukaryota > Metazoa > Chordata > Ceratodontiformes > Ceratodontidae > Neoceratodus > Neoceratodus forsteri. Next base: position 443,749,914 of record CM057453.1, read on the forward strand.
GCATGGACTCAGTTTACTATTACTCTCTGTGTCCTGTTGTCCAACCAGTTTTCTATCCAGGCTACCACCCTGCAGATAGGGCAGCATCGCAGCCTCCAGAATGTCTCAATGAAGACTTCTGCTCCACAGCCACTGCACCGCACCACACCTGTCATGTCTGATGTGACCTGGCCTGCAATATACTCTAGATATGCTCTCTGGATTAACCCCTATGTTCCTCCCTGTCCTCAGTGTGGAAATTCCTGTGTGGTGTGGTGTGGTGTAGGAAGGTGTAACACTATGGGCCCACACTCTATATAAGGAGGACTAGCCAAGGGGTCAGTGGATTGAGGGGTGGGTGGGCAGGTGGGATTACCCCCTGGCTGAGTCCAGAAGCAATCAGTTGAGGACCCCTCTACCCTATGTTCACAGAGGACAAGCCGTAATGATCAAAAAATGATTACCCAAAATCCACTGAAATATGAGACCTGTACTTAAAGTATCAGACTCAGCCAAGTACAAACAGTCATGAGGTTATCAGCAACTGAATCCTTCACTCCTGCGCAAACAAAATGGGAAATCACACTCTAGGGATTATAATATCAAGCAACCTTAAGGTAGGTGGCCAATGCAAATGGAATGTTGGCATGCATTGGGCGGAGCATAACTAGCAGAAGGAGGGGGGGGTATCGATGCTTCTTTATAAAGCCATGATGAGGCTGCACCTGGAGTGCAGGTTCCAGTTCTGGAGACTGCACCTATGCAAGGACATAGATGGGATAGAGAGGGTTCAGAGAAAGGCAACCAAGATGGTGTGTGGTATGCAGGGGAAGCTATATGAGCAGAGATGTAGGGAATTGGATCTGTACCCATTGGAGACCAGGAGAGAGAGGGCTGCATGACTGAAACTTTTAAGTACATGAAGGCTATCAATAAGGTGAAGGAGGGGAGCTTATTTAAAAGGAGGGAGGGGGTTAAAACTAGAGGGCATAGCCTAAGATTAGAAGGAGGAAAATATAGAGGCAATTTGAGGGGGCAATTCTTCATGGATAAGGTGGTGGAGGCCTGGAACAAACTACCAGAAAAGGTGGGGGGGCTGAAATGGTGGAGGGATTCAAGAGGGCATGGACAGACATATGGGGTCAATAAGTTGGGGGAAGAGGAGGGCCTGTGGAAAACTAAATGAGTACGGGGGAGGAAGGGGCAGACTCGAAGGGCCATTGGGTTCCCTCTCTGCTGTAGGATTTCTATGATTCTATGATATGATTCTATGATCTGGTTGGTCCCTCCCTTCTTTGACTATCCATCCCAGATGACCATATAAATTCTGTGGAGACATAAAAACAGAGACAACATCAGTGACAATGTACACATACACAAACAGGTAAAGCATGCATCATCAACCCATTAAAGTGTGTACTGTACTTACCATTGCAGGTTCAGTAACCTGACAGATGACCCCCCCCCCCCGGAGTCCTGATATGTGCAGAGGGACACCCTCCATAACTCTCAGGGGTATACTCCAAGTCTTCCCACACTCGGCACTGACATACCACACACATGCATAGCCATTTTGATGCAAACTACCGGATCAAACCAGGACAGCATGCTGAATGTCAAAGGTCATGCAGGTGAGATGTTCTGTGGAATCCATATTGTGGGGGTGACATTTTGGGGGAAATAGTTTTATGCAAGTTAACATAGAAACACCCAACAGAGTATCACAATAGAGGAGAAGTTCAATGCCTTTTCCTATACTGCAGTGACTGTACAAATATTCAAACCTGTCCCAACATCCTCCCTCCCAATGACACAGCAGGAGGAATTGGACTCAGCTTCAGCAGCCAACAATCAATCAATCAATCTTTCTTTATTGTTCAGCAAAACTATTACAATTTACTAATTATAGTCACAAATCACGTTAGTACAGGTATTCCATAGTCATACAATTGACTGCTTGTGGGCATTTGTAAAAATCTGAAAAATATAAAAACCTTTCATTTAACAATTTATTAAGTTTAATTTTAAAAGAATATTGTTAGCAAAAACTTTGCTACATTTTGTAGTACAATTTTCTCAGGGCAAGTGAAAAGGTATTCAATAATCTCATCTGGTGGGAGGTTAAGGCCACTAAGTATGGAACCCAACCATTTTCTTCTATTTTGTTCAAAAAGAGGGCGTAATAAGACAACATGCTTCAGATCATCCTTATAAGGTTTGCCACATTTACAGAAAGGAGACATAACATTGCTTCTTTTTTGCCTATATAGAACGAACTGAGCGTTGTAACTTTCAGTTCTAAATCTCGAGTAAGCTCTCCTGATTTTTGGGCATGTTAAATATGATAAATATGGCTCAAAATCCCAAAGACTTCTGAATCGTTTGTAGTCATTATGCAATTTAGACCGAGCCAATTTAGAAAATGTTTGATTTAAATCCAGATCTTGAATTCTGTGTTTAACTGTGGAAGCAATCTCATCCCAATATTTTATGTATATATCATAAAGAATATGTCCCAAACCCAAGGGAAAAATAATTTTCCTAATTAACTGTATAAGAGGATGTACAAAACCCAAATTTTCCATCTTAATTTCTTCCTCAAGACACTTTCTAGGAAATCGATAGTCCTGAAGTGAGAAAGTTTTAAGTAAAAACAAAATTTGTCTTTCCTTTATTAAGGAGCTCAAAGAATATTGACCAAGCTCCAATCTAAGGATACAATTGGGGGTGCCTAATGGTAGCATAAGAATATAACGGTATAATTTGTTAAGTACGGTTTCTAATGGGTTAATATTAGTAGACCCCCATACTTCTCCTCCATATATTATACTGTTTTTAATTTTAGTATTAAGTACCCTTAGAATCCCTTTTATCGAGGTCTTCCCCATTTTGGCATGGAATATTTTGAATGCATTTACAGCCAACATTGTCTTATTTTTAGTGTATTCTATATGCTTGTTTCAATTTAGGTTGTAAGAAAAACGTACACCCAAATAGTCATAAGTTTTTACTATCTCTAATTTCTCGCCATTTAATTCAAATTTGGGTTCATATCAGGAAAAATTCCAAAAATCAAGATTTTGGTTTTATTTAAGTTTACATTAAGATTTCTCTCTCTGCAGAGGGTGTCAAAACATTTCATTTTTCTCTTGAGTCCCAATGCAGAGTAGATAATAAAACCAAATCATCTGCATATGCTAGGCTATCGATTCTACTTTCATTAATTTTTGGCACATGAAACTCTGTGTTTTTAATTTCAAGTAGAATAGAGTTTATATATATATATTAAAGAGAGTGGGCGCTAAAATACAACCTTGTCTAACTCCAATATTTGTCTGAAATGCCTCTGTAGTATGGCCGTATTGATTGTATTGAATCTTTGCCCATGTATATTCATGTAGTCTTATGATAATGTCCAAAAGTGTCTTCTCAAGTCCTAGTTTTTCCAATGTGGTCCAAATAATTTTCCTACTAATACTGTCAAAGGCTGCTGAGAAGTCCACAAAACAACAATATAATTTTGATTTCCATATTTTTGTGTACTTCCATGCTAAATGGTGTAAGACATAGCAATGGTGGATTGTGGACCTATTTCCTCTAAATCCATTTTGTGCCTCATCCAGGATTGAGTTCTCTTCTAACCATGTTAGTAATCTTCCGAGTATAATTTTTGAGAAGACTTTTTGAGACACATCTATAAGGCTAATGGGTCTATACATCCCTGGCTCCTTTACATTACCCTTTTTAAAGATCGGGAATATAATACTACCAGCCCAGCTCTTAGGGAATTTTAAATTCTGAACAAATCCATTAAACATTAAATAAAAGAATGGAGTCCACCATTCTTTTAATGACTTATAGGCATCTCCAATAATTTTATCAGGTCCAGGTGCTTTATTAGATTTTAAGGAATTAAGGGAGTTAAGAATTTCCAATTCTGTAATCACAAATGGCTTTGGAAAATTTGCTTCATATCTTATATTTATTTCCATTTCTTCTTCACCTTTGGAAAAATATAGCTCATGAAAATAGTCAATCCAAGTTTGTGGTGTAATATGACATTCTATTTTCTCTTGATATTTATTGTAGCCTTGTGCTACTATTTTCCAAAATTGTTTGCTATTTCTTTCAATAACCGCTGATCTTAGTTTTTCCCATGGAAGAAAATAGTTTTTATTTCTTTCTTCTTCTAAAACTTTCTTATAAATCTCCCTTTCTTTCCTTAAATTCTGATAATCCATTTTATTTTTATTTGTATTCTTCCTATGTTGTCTTAATATTTTAGAAAAGCTGGCTTTTGTTTTTTTACATCTTTGATTGAACCATGATTTAACATGATTTGGATGTTCTTTTTTAACTATATTATTTTTCCTACAGAAGGCACTCAGTTTTATTCGGGTATTTTCCCAGATGTCATAAATATCGGAGTTATAAAGGTTAGCCTTATCTTGGGAGGAGATTGCAGTTATTTCTCCAGAATAGAGTATTTCCTGCAATTGATTTTGATAAATTGGGTTCATTCTAATTCTTTTTTCATTAATGATTTCCACGTATTCAACTGTATTCTCCGCATCTTGAATTGTTCCTATAAAACTATTATCTATAGTAAGGGACGGGGAAGATGAGAGGATTCTGAACGCTCAATAATTTCCAGTTGATAAGTTATTTTTAATCCCTCCAAATTTGCCCACATCAAATCAGAAATAGAGGATCCCAGAGGACCCCTGAAGGTTAATTTTCCTGTATTGTCCCCATTAGTTCTTCCATTTAAAATACAAAAATTCCTACTGGCAAGTGCTGTAAATAATTCTCTACCCCTATAATTAGATCTTTTTTCCAATGTTGATCTTGAATAGGACAGTCTAGGGTTAATTACTCCCAGAGCATCTGCTAAAGTTAAATATATAAACTCTCTGAGATTCCTCCCTTAATTCTTGCATTAAAATCTCCCAGAATGAAAATGGGCCAATTTCCTTCTGTTTCATGAATAACATTTAGTTGTAGTTTGAGATTCAAAATATAGGGAGCCTCTATTTCTGTAGAATTGGGCCCTGGCAGAAAATAAACATTACACAGTATTATTTTCTGAGAATCCTTAGAAAGTTCAAGGGCCAAAATATTATAGGTCTTAGGCAGTAGCTCTTTTATCTTCAAATTTAAACCAGTTTTTGCTAATAATATTAAGCCCCCCCTTATATCTACCAAATTTCTTGCTCTAATTGCTGGAAAAATATAAGGTGCATAGCCAGGAAGTCTAGGAGTTGCCTCTTTCATACACCAAGTCTCTTGGAGGCCAATTATATCAAATGTTTCCAGGAAACTAACTACCTCAAGGTCCATAATTTTCAAATGAAGACCTTCAATGTTCCATGACAAGATGGTTAGTTTCTTCTCTTTATTGCTATTCCCCCAGACAAGTGTATCAGATTCTGACTGTCATTCTGAGTCCAGGTTTATTAAAGTTTCAAAGCCATTTGGATCCCTCCAATTCTCAAATTCTGTAAGGGGATAATCTGTATCCTTTTCGGATTTTCTGATGGATTCTTCCCCCATTTCTCTTCCCATTTCTTGTGGGTTAAATAACATATATGCCCAATTTGTCTAAGCTTTCCGCCATATCCAAAAGTATTTTGGCCTTTTCTGGGTTTTTGAAAGTACAGTCTATTTGACTAGAACTGGATTCATTTTTATAAATTTTGATGTGATCTACCTTATTCCTAGATGTTTTAGATCCAGAAATTCTTGAAAGGAAGGAGAGCAGTTCCTCTCTAATGCTAAAATCAGAATCCTGCCTAATTGTCTCCCATCCAAATATTACCACTGTTCTACACAGCCAACTCTTATTTTGTTTTTTCCCATATTTGTCAATTATTTCAGTTATCTTTGCTATTTCTCTTGCCTCATTCCTTTCCTTTCTTATCCTTTTGAAACGTGTTCTCAGGGAAGCTGTTTCAGTGGAATTAGTAAGATTTTTAACTATCCTGGATCCACTATTATCAGATTTATTTTCTAGACTAGTAATTTTTGGGACTAGGAGAGGTAACTTAATTGCAATTCCTTTTTCTTCCAGAGACATTTTTTTATCCATGATCGTTTGGCTATTTCCTCAGTTTCACAATATAACAAAACTGTATCATAGAAGGCCGGATTTGGTGGCCTCATAATAAATATCTCTTCCTTCACTAATGATGGTATAATCGCCAACATATGTAACATTCTTTCCTTTAAATCCTCCCTAGTCTCTGTTATAGGTCTTAAAATTCCTGCTATTTCGATCAAGTATTCCACTTCCCCTTCTATTAACTTAATCTGAGATTTTGTTGCTTGAGACAGATTAATCTTATTATCTTTGTCCATTCTGCTTACTGATGTTAACATCATAGAGCTAGACACATCCTCATAAGTAAGATTAATCGTCTCATTTGTTTCTGCTTTGTTTGTTTTTTGCTTGGATTCTATTGTCTCCATTCCAACATTTCCACTATCTTTTTTGGCACTAACAAGATTTTCCCTTTCTTTGCTCCCTTACTATTATATTCTGTAGACTTAACTTTCTTTTTGGCTGTTCTTTTCCCTTGCTTGCTTTTTCCATTTTTAAGTACTGTAGGAATCACCTTTTTAACTTTGTCTATTGTTTTGTCTGTTGTTTTAATTTGACAAAACCAAAAACTGTTTTTATTTACGTCAAAAGGTAATGGCAATGAAACTTGAACCCCCCCTGTTCTCCATTTTTTTAGTTTTAGGTGACAGATTCTTCTCACATATAATCCCCTCTTGTATTCTTATGTCTTTATTAAGGTTTTGAATAAGCACCCAATTATGAAATATGTCTGCCCTGATATTAGTCAGTTCTTCTTTCAAAACTAAGTTATTCTCCAGTACAATTATGTCTGCATGATATCTGTTTTTAATTGTTTCCAGCATTTGTTTTGACAGTGAAGAACAAGCTGTAAAGTTTCTCCTATTATAAGAGTGTTCTTCCTCATGATTGGCAAAACCAATCTGAGGGGTATCCCTAATTTCCGAAATATTTAATTCAGGGCAGTGACTTTCTATGAGCATATCCCCACTTTGTTTAACCATTTTTTTAATACCTTCTATAGTTGTACGTAATTCTTGAATAATCCCTTTCAATTCCATATTACCTTTGTTCCCTTTATGTGATACGTCCAAATTAGGAGGATGCAAAGATGGTCCCTCGGACCTCAAATCAGTATTATTTTTTGGTCTTGAGGTAAGGTAGCTATCTATATTTGAAAAATTAAGGGAAGCATCAGAGGAAAGGGCTATAACTGAATGGTTTAAGCTATTGTTACTATTCCTTTCCCCACTTCCTTTCTGAGAAAGGGTTTCCCATTCATAGTTGTTGAAGGAGATTTCTTCTGAATTATTAAAGTAGTTTTGGGAATGCTCATTATACACCCTTTCTGGAAAATGATAATCTTTTCCCAATTTGCTAACTCCATTTATTTCTAATGAGGTAGAACATTTTGGGGTAGAAAAGTACCTTGGGCCTCCCTTCTTATCAGCCCATATATCTGTTATTTTCAATTGTTTTTTATTTGTACTACTATCAGTATAATTTCTATCCTAAATTACAGAGGTATTTTTTAAGTTGGATGTAAAATTCAATGATCTAGACTGTGGACTGACTTTATTTTCCAATATAACGGATTTTTTCCTTCTATTATTGCCTTTATTGCTTTTAATTTTCTGATCTTTATGGGCTAATTTTATTTCCGGGCCCAAAATACAGTCACTACCAATTATTTCCCTGGCTTCAATTTCAGTAGAAGTTGCCCCCAGGGTCAAACTTCCCTTACCACTTCTAGTTTGTACCAAAATGAAACAATAATGAAACAATATGTTTCTTAACAATTTAAAATAAAATTCAAGTACAAATTCAAGTTCAAGTTCGAGTTCAGTCTCCGTCACTGGAAGTCTATAATTTAATCAGTTCCAATAAATCAGTAGTCTGAAAGCATATTAATCCGAAGAAGAATCCAAGCTCCAGCTCCAGGATATACCAGCACAATTTAAAATGATTTGAAGCATAGATCTCAGAAGGGACTTTCGTGAATCTTTATATTCCTATTGTAATAAATCACTGAAGGTAGTAAAAAAAAACCTTGTCAAGAATTAGAGCATTGGACTTGTAATGTCTTTGTATCCCCTTTAAACTGTGGCCATGGAATAATAAACCATGTACGAGAGGAGAATTCTTGCGCAGGGGCACCCCCCATCCTTTTCTGCACTAAAAAGGGGTAAAAAGAAAAAAAGCTAATAGGGCAAATAGGTTGGCAGGAGTATCAGTGTTCAACACAGTTTTCAAAACAAATTTTTAGTGCATATCAATACATCAGATAAATGTAAAGTTAGACCAAAGTTTTCAGTATATCTAACAGGGGAGATATTATCTCCTAAAAAGGCTTCACTGCAAGTTTAGAATAAATCCTATGTACTGACATATGCACTTAAAGTACTTAAAATTCTAACCCTGCACTAAATTACGAAGTTTAAAAAAAGGAATAATCACTTTCCAATGATTTTCAGATGGTTCACTCAATACCCAATACCCAAAAATATAATGCCCTCATGTCTACTCCTTATAATTACTTGTAAAGAGATTCCAAGGTGCTTACCATCTGCTCAAGCTGCGTGCTCAAATCATTTAATCTATTTGAGATTTATTTTAAAGGTAAGCAAGGCCCCCTCAGCGCTAACGCACAACGCTAACATCCGTACACCAATAGCAATTTTGTATATAAAATAAACAAAAGCAAATGCTATAACTTAAACTTAAGGTGCAAATCTTCACACAGCCCTTAACTTCAATCTCCATTGACTCAGTGACTGCACGATACCATATATGTGCAGTGCAATACGCGACCGTTAACACCCAAATTGAATGAGTTCAATGAATACAATTCAATTAAGAGAACTTGTCAATCAACTTGTCAATTAATCCGCTCACTCAAGTAATGGCTCGTGTAGATTAATTACCAAAGGCGGGACACTTGGTGTTTCCCTCCCTTAATTAACTGATCAATAGCAATTCAAGACCTCTTTACCAGTTAATAATTATTTGGTCAATTAGCAAGTGTTTTTAGAAATTTAAAATTAGATTCAAAAATAAGTATAAAGAAGGTTAATATAATTTCAAGTTAATTTAGCCCAATTAGGCTCAGTTAACTTCTTTGACTCATAGATAACAATATGCACAAGGCTTCTAAAGAACACCACATACTTGTCTAACAAGGTTAGATGTATAACTATCTTCTGTTTATAGCAATAAAACCATAAAATAAGTAGTTAAAAGGGTGTGGCTGAGTTAGTTGATATATGTCCCCAAAAACAAACAAATGAGCCACGCACGTACATGCAGTGTTAAATACTAAGTACAAAAATACAATAAAAAGGAAAAATATAAGGCAATCAAACAGTTTAAGTAAATATCAAGTCAGGATCTAGATACATCAAACCCAGACCAAAACCCCTGTGCTTTACCAGGATAAAGACTACTGGCTAACCAAACAACCGGTAGTTGTATTAGATAGCGAGTATCCAACAAAAGAGAGCAAACTAATATAAAAGAACAATAAACTATAAAATATATAATATAAATATTCAGCAGATGACTTAAAAATGTTTTGGTCTTCCAACCTCCACAGTCTTCTCCATTATAAAAGTTATAAGTTGTAAAAGTTATTAGCGAGCATGACAGGTACCAGACACTGATGGAATGGAGGGTCGTACAGATGAAATCTGTAGTTTCTGTAGTTACTAAGCCTCCAGTACCTAAGTTTTGAAAATACAGAACTTATTGAAGATACCGATCCTCTGCAGGACCGCTCCAACTGTCCCCTCCTCCAGTATGGCTCCCCACCTGGACTCCTAGTACCGGGGGAGAGAAAAAGGACTCCACAGATAAGCCTGTATGAATCTACAGCACAAGCTGGCCTGGAAAGGCACCAGAATTAAAGCGCTGCCACCGCTTCTCACTGTTCTACAGTTCTGCAGACTCTCAATAAAAAATTAAGCTCTGTTCAGGCAATGGTGGCATACCTGCCATAGAGCAGTGGCAAGCGTTTCTGGTGCTCCTGCTGGAGTGCTCCTCCTCAGCCTCTCTAACGTACAGCTGCGCAATCTGATACCGCTGACACAGAGTCCAAGCACCTGCTCAGAAAAACCACCTCTTCCCTGGAGTTCTGTTCTACAACATATCACTTGTTCTGGTGGTGCATGATTACATAGTGTGCAAATATGGGACACTGCTTCTAAATCACAGTCAGAGCTACATTACCCCTGGGGCTGGATTCAGAGATTAAACTTGACCTTGTGTATGTGAAGCAGATTGCTCTGTGTTCACATACAGTACATACAGTAGTACATTGAGGCAGGATTTTTTTTTTATCAATAACAAATTTGGTTTAGTATTAAAAGTACAATACTCATAATACATCAAACAAATCAGTTTGAACATTTGTGCTACATAACTTAATTAATACAGAATTATAAACTTTGTAATATAAATTATTCAGCAAAACATTTTAAAAATATCAAATTCACAACCTCAAAAAGGAGAACACATTACCATAACCAGTTTATCTAATAATACTACTGTCTTTTTCCTTGATATTTATTAAATACCTAGAAATAGTCTAACTTAGATGTTACAAAAAGAAAACAGTGCCTAAGCTTTGAGACCAACCAAGTCCTTCCTCGGAGACTTAACAAAGGAAGGACCTGGTTGGTCTGAAACAGGAGGTCCAGTTTTGAAGGATAAAGCTGACACAGAGAAGATGCAATCACCCCCCCCCCTTTTTTTTTTGGTTTCTACTTTCACTCTATCCTGTCTTCTTCTGCTTATTCTTATCTATCCTAATTTTCTTGTCAGGGTGGCAAACCTGGCAATTTTCTACTTTGCCTTTACTGTCACTTTTTTGCTCTGGTAGTAAAAAAATTGCATCTTGTTATAATATATTAAAAAAAGGGGCTGAAATAGAATCAAGGACACTAAGGGCATGCAAGATAGGAGCCCTGTGTTCCAGAATAAAAAAAAAAAAACAATATATACAAAAAAGGAGCTGTGTCACTTAAAAGAAGCCCCAAAATGAGTAGATGGCTGGGTTGTGGAAAAAGCCTTCAGCTACAATTTCAATTAGTGAGTAAGGAAAGTTGAGACTGTAAACTTGTTGCAAACAGTGGAAAAAATGTTTTAGGCAACACAAAGTACAGGTTTGCAGTAAAGTGCTATAGAACCTGTACAATTTCTGTATGAGTTTAATACCTATGTATCCAAACATTTAAGTTTAAATTTAGGAGGAAATGAAAGCAACTGTGTTTGGTTGCTATGGTGCTGATTCTAATAAGCCCCAAAGCAGTGAAAAATGTACCCTTGTTTTTAAAACACTTGAAAATGGGCTAAAGTAAGACAGTATAATTAAAACACTACAGGCAGATTAATTGGAGTTCTGTAAGTGTCAAACATTTATTCAAAAGGGGGCTGTAATTACTGAAGTTAAGCCTTCTCTGTTTTAGAAGGCAGAGTTCCTCAGCAAGGCGTCGGCTGAAAGTGCAGCAGCCAGATAAACTGTTTGCTGAAAGTACAGCAGCCATAGAAACATAGACTTTGATGGCAGATAAGAACCGTTTGGCCCACCTAGTCTGCCCATTTCCCTACCTAGAGGATAAGCTGCAGATCCAATTTAACCAACAGCCTATTTCTTCCTACCCCCCACAAAAATTGCCTTATGTCTGTCCCATGCATTCTTGAATTCTTCCACAGTTTTAGACCCCAGAACCTCCTCAGGAAGGCTGTTTCATGCGTCCACCACCCTCTCTGTGAAAAAATACTTCCTCACATTGCCCCTGAGTCATCCCCTCTATCTTCAGATTGTGTCCCTTGTTCTTGCACATCTCTTTTCTGAAAGATGCTACCCTCTTGGACTTTGTTGATTCCACTGAGGTACTTAAACGTTTCTATCATGTCTCCCCTCTCCCTCCTTTCCTCAAGGGTATACATACTAAGCTCCCTTAGCCTCTCCTCGTATGGCTTCTCTTACAGACCCTGCACCATTTTAGTTGTCCTCCTCTGAACTGCCTCCATCCTGTCTATGTCCTTGTGGAGATGGGGTTTCCAGAACTGGATGCAGTACTCCAAATGGGGTCTCGCCAACTGTCTGTACAGGAAGATAACTTCCTGTTTTCTGCTGGTGATGCCTCTCCCTATACATCCCAGTATCCCCCCAGCCCTCCCTACCGCCTTCTCACATTGCTTGCCAACCTTAAGGTCATCTGATATGATTACCCCTAGGTCCCTTTCCATTTTTGTTGTTGTTGCTACCTCCCCCCCACTGTGTAATCTTCCCCAGGGTTTTTGTTTCCCAGGTGCATTACTTTGCACTGAATCCAAGCTGCCATACTTGACCATTCCTCCAACTTTTGAAGTCCCTTCTCATCCTTTCCATGCCTCCTTGTGTATCAACCCTGTTGCAGGTCTTTGTGTCATCTGCAAGAGGCATACTTTTCCTTCCAGACCCTCTTGCAATGTCACTTATAAAGACATTAAAAAGGACTGGACTTCACTTATAAAGACATTAAAAAGGACTGGACCCAGTACTGAACCCTGCGGTACCCCACTAGTAACCCCTCTTTCTTCAGAGTGGACTCCATTTACAATTACCTTCTGTGTCCTGTTGTTCAGCCAATGTTTTACCCAGGCTACCATTCTGGGACCACACTCCAAGACTAGTTAATTTGACTACTAATCTTTTGTGTGGGACTGTGTCAAATGCCTTGCTAAGGTCTAGGTAGGCCATGCCCACAACCCCTCCCTGGTCTACTACTTTGGTCACCCAGTCAAAGAAATCAATTAGATTAGTCTGACATGACCTTCCCACTGTGAACCCCTGCTGCCTTGGGTCCTGTGGCCCACTGGCCTCTAGGTACTCAACAATTCTTTCCTTCAGAAGTGATTCCATCACTTTCCCTACCACAGAGGTCAAACTGACAGGTCTGTAGTTTTCTGCCTCTGTCTTGCTCCCAATTTTGTGAAAGGGAATCACATCAGCCTTTTTCCAGTCCTCAGGTACCACACCATCCTCCCATAATTTGTTATAAAGGGTAGTCAGTGGTGTCACTAGTACTCTGCTTAATTCTTTTAGAATTCTGGGGTGAATTCCATCTGGCCCCATTGCTTTGTCCACCTTCAGTTTTAGAAGGTCTTTCAGAACCCTTTCTTCTGTGAAAGGACTGGGATGCACCCCCCCCCTCCAGAGTGCTTTGTTAATTGGATTAGGCACCTCCCCCACTTCCTATTTTGTGAATACTGAACAGAAGTATTCATTCAGTATCCCTGCTTTTTCACTGTCACTCTCTGCCCACCCACCATCCATTCTATTCAGCCTCACTATCCCTCCCTTTGTCTTTCTACGCTTCCTGATATACTTATAAAGGGTTTTATCCACCTTTTTTACCGAGTTGGCTATCTTTTCCTCAGTTTGTGCCTTTGCTATTCTGACTACCCTCCCTGTTTCCTTCTGCCTTAACTGGTGCAGTTCTCTGTCCTGCTCCTTCTGTTTTTCCTTATACTTCCTAAATGCTATCTTTTTCTCCCAAACCTTCACCGCCACTTCTTTTGAGAACCATAGTGGCTTTTTCTTTCATTTTGATTTGTTTATTTGCTTCACACAAAGGCTTGTTGCCTCTGTGATGGCAGTTTTGATATGTCCCCATTGTTGCTCCACCCTCCTTCTAGTCTGTTTGCTAGTGCTTTCCTAAGGCACTCTCCCATCTTGCCAAAGTCAGCCCTCCTGAAGTCCAGAACTCTCACTTTTGTATGGCTTGACTCTGTAGCTGAGTTTATCGTGAACCACACTGTTTGGTGGTCACTTGTTCTCAAATGGCTACACACTTCTAGATCTAAGATCCTCTCACTGTCCCCATTTGAGAGTATGAGGTCTAAGATTGTTCCCTCACGAGTAGGTTCCAAAACTAGCTGTCTGAGGCATGCCACCTGAAGGGCATCAAGAATGGCCCTGCTTCTGGATGTGGCTGCAGCAAAGGTGCTCCAGTTAACATCTGGCATATTACGGTCCCCCATCAACAGTATCTCCCCTTTCTCTGCCATCCTAAGTATGCCTTCTATCATATCCTTGTCCATTCCCTCCCCCTGACATGGGGTTTGTATACAACTCCTGTGCAGATTGTGGTGCCATTTCCAGTCTCTAAGGTGACCCACAGTCCCTCCTCTCCTCCCTGTTTACTCTTTTGTTCAGTTGCTTTTATCCCTTCCCATACATAGAGAGCTACTCCCCCCTCTGCCTTCCCTGTCTCTCCTGTAGTTTGTGTACCCTGGTATGTTAACATCCCAGTCATGGTTCTCTGTGTACCATGTTTCTGCAACTGCTACGATATCCAGGCATCCCTCTTCCATCAAGGCCACCAGTTCAGGGAGCCTGTTGCCTGGACAACGGGCGTTGGTACTCATTACCCTCCATTTCTTGAAGGCCTTACCCCTTTTTGCCCCATCCCTGTCTTTATTGCATTTGTCACTTTCTCCATTTACCCCTGTACTTCTCCCTATTGACATCTCTATGTTGGTGTCTACCTCACTTAGTACCCTGATTTTTGGGGGGGCTAGGATTTCCCTGCTTCTTTCCAGTGCCTCCCCTCTTGTCTACTTTAAATGTTTGCCAATGAAGTATTTAAACCTATCACCTAGGATTCTGGTTCCCCTTCTGGACAGATGCAGACCATCATGCCAGTATAGGCCTGCATCCATCCAGGTGGACCCCCAGTCCCCAATGAAGCCAAATCCCTGAGCTCTGCACCATTTTTTCAACCACTGATTGAATCCCATGGTGTGGAGCAGCCTAGCCTCATCCATGCCATAGACAGGCAGCACCTCCGAGAAGGTTACCGTGTGTGCTATTTGTCTAAGGACCCTCCCCATATCCACAAATGATTCTTCCACTGCTCTGATCCCTTTTTTCACTAGGTCATTTGTCCCTAGGTGGACAATGACATCCAGCTCCCTCCCCTGTGCAGCTGCTCCTGTGATCCTGAGGATTCGCTCCCTGTTCCTCCAAGCCATGGCACCAGGCAGGCACCTTACCTCCCTCTCCCATTCCTCCTCCAGTTCTACCTTCCTAACAATGGAGTCCCCCACCAGGAGTTGTTTCCTTCCCCTGTGGGGTCCCATGCCACCCTCCTGTGGGTCCCCTTTGTGGAGGTTCCCAGCATCCTCTTTGGTCTCCACTATGGGTGCCTCCATAGAGGAACCACACTTTTCCAGAACAGCATAGAAATTGTGGAGAGGTACAACTGGAGGGATGCACCTCAGTTCTACCACCATCACCCTCCCTGAGCCCACTGTGGTCCAACTGCTCCTCTTTCTTGGCAAACTCTGAGGCAACAGCAGTGACTCTGGTGGTCCCTGGGTGGGAGAGGAGGTCCCACAAATCCTGGCCAACTCAGCCTGGAGAAGAGCAACCTCTTCCCTCAGCCCAGAGAGGTGCATACAGATGGGACAACACTGCATCCTCCAGAACGTCTTCCAGAAGACAGCTGCTCCACAGCCACTGCACTGCACCACTCCCATCATGTCTTTTTTCTGGTCCCCTAACTGTTGTTTGGAATACTTACTCTTTCCTCTGCTTGTTTATTTTCTTTTTTCTTTTTTTTTCTTCCCCTACTTACTTACTGCCTCTGTGCCCTTTTAGCTTCTGATCTTCCTGTTCTAAGACAAGAAGTTCCTATATTTCTCAGTAGTCTCCATACTTGCTCAGAGTCAGACCTCCAGCAGCTGGGGGGGATGGAGAGCTACTCTTGCCCTTCTCGGATGGTGAGTCTTTGGTGGCTCTGTGATCATTCACTTCCTGCTCCCAAACAGGAAGTTTCTGTTGTCAGTTAACTCCTGTGCCTATAAAAGTAGAACTGGGTTAGGGTGGGGGTGGAGGGAGGGAAGGAGATCAATATAGTCCCAGTAGAGAAGTTTTATTTATACCAGTAGCTCCTTACTCCTGGTGTTCTGTCTGTTCTCTGGCAGAAGCTATCTAGGGCAGTGCTTAAATCTGGTTTTAACCTGGCTCCTTCAAGCTAAGCCACTCCCCCTACTTTGCAAATATTTCTACACTTAGTTAATTTCACAGATAACAATTTCCTTCTGACACCTGTGACAAGCACCTAGATAAGTATACAGATAACACAGATAACAGATAACAATTTAATTCAACTACCTCTGACAAACACACTAACTCTTTTTTTTACCCTTAATTGAAGGTCCCAGTATACGATTTCTAGTTCTTAGTCCCAGTAGAGAAGTTTTAGTTATACCAGTAGCTCCTTCCTCCTGGTGTTCTGTCTGTTCTCTGGCAGAAGCTATCTAGGGTAGTGCTTAAATCTGGTTTTAACTTGGCTCCTTCTAGCTAAGCCACTCCCCCTACTTTGTAAATATTTCTACACTTAATTTCACAGATAACAATTCCCTTCTGACACCTGTGACAAGCACCTAGATAAGTACACAGATAACACAGATAACAGATAACAATTTACTTCAACTACCTCTGACAAACACACTAACCCTTTTTTTTTACCCTAAGTTGAAGGTCCCAGTACAAGATTTCTAGTTCTTAGTCCCGGTATAGAAGTTTTAGTTATACCAGTAGCTCCTTCCTCCTGGTGTTCTGCCTGTTTGCTGCTGTAAGCAGTTAAGCTGTTTGAGAAAAATAATAAAAGGTTCTGGAAATATAAAACAAGGGAGTTGGGAAGAAAATAATGCTTGTCAAAAGATTAGAGTACCATATTATGTGAAACAAAATATAGATACTACAGTGGTTCATTTATGTATGTTTTCCTTATATGAACAAAAAGACAAAAAGCTATAACCTTATATGGAGGCAGATAGGGAGCACACCCCTCATCTCTCTTTTCTATGCTAAGTTATAGACTGTTATTTGTTCTTAAACAGGTCTGGTTTATCGTTATACTTTTTCACATTTGTAAAGAAAAGTTGTTTTACTTAGAGGTTTGTCTCATGCTATAAGGTCCTACTATAGGACAAGCTGCCCCTGAAATGGCAGGTTTTATAGATGCAAGAGAATGTGATGTCACAAAGGAGGAGGGGCACAGTGAAAACCACAGCCCTTTCCTTCACTATATAAACCCTCCACTAGGAGGCTTAGATAGATAGGTTGGTCAGTAGGGTTCTGACCAAGGTGAGAGAAGGATCTCAGCAAGGAGGTAATGTGCAGGCTTTCACATTAACTGAGGAAGGAGAGAACACAGGAATTTCTTTATAGCATCTAAAGAAGAAATATATCCTGACGTTTGAACTGATGTGAAGAAATAACATATTTTTCCTTTCTATAAATATTGGATTTTTTTTTTTGGTTTTGTGTTTTCCTAAAATAAAATCATAAACACAGAAGTATACGTTTTTTATGCATCATAATCTGGTTGTACGATCTGTTTATTAAGACCCACACATTTACAACATCCAAAAGCTTAGGCACTGTTTGCTTTCTGTAACATCTATGTTGGTCCAATAAAAGGCATCAAACCAGTTGCTTCTGGCTCTGTTCTTACAAGGACCAATATGGCAACTAAACAAATTCTGTAGAAATAGTCTGAAAGAGATAAGAAAGAAAACCATGTCTTACTCTGAGGAATCTTTTAAAAGGTGATAAGTGAGTATAGAAAGAAGAAAGGAAACTGCATAAAAGTGTTTCATATTGAGAACTGAGAAATGGCAGTAGACGAAACCAGCTATAATCTAAGATTTGTGCAATACCCAGTGTCCAAACAAGCTAAAAGTTCCAGAACCTTAGATTACAAAATCTGATGGTGTATGTGATTTACTATTTTCAAGTATGTTATAGTAGGACATTCAGGTCAGCATGTGCAATTTGTCCAAACTTTCTAGATAAGAAGGACAATGTAGACATGTCTTAATGGGATGAAGCAATATCGATAGAATCTCTGTCTGAATAAAGGTTATATACAGTCCCCCATCTGTCTTTGAACTTATGCACAAGGTCTCTCATACAGAGGGCCATCTTTTCTATTCTTAAAAGTTCAATAAATTGGGCTTTCCTTTCTGAAAAAGACGGCATTTTATAATCCAACCAATTTTTAAGAATACTGTTCCTGATTGAGACCCCTATTACTAGTGAAGTATATTTTTGTTCTTTTGACCAAAAGCATTTTCACTGAAGTGTCCCAGTATACAAGTTTCCAAATTCATTTTGCTATACAGGGAAGGGATATCTTGAAAATGTCCTTTGACCTCTTTCCACCGTACTTGGACAGAGGGACACTCCCAAAACATATGAACCAGAGAGCCTACTCCTCTAATACATTTATTACAGCCAGGGCTATTTCTAAGGTCCATTTTATACCTATGATTAGGTGTGAATAAAAGATTGTGTAGTGTTTTGAAATGTACACACTTTAAATTAACAGCATTAAATGTCTTAGTTGAAAATAACCATATAGTGTTCCAATTCCAGTCTTCTGTACTTACCCCTAGTTCTTGTGATCACCATCTTATGGGTTCTGAGAGCAATTATTGAGAATGATCTAGAAGAAAATTATATAAGGGTGAGATCATGGGGGTGATATGTAGACAGCCCAAGAAATTTTTAGTGTTTTCATCTGAGATATTATTAATCTGCACTGAAGCTCCTATTAACAGTTTGAGATTGTCATAGTCTGCTTCTTTGGTTTCTCTAATTTTATGTTTTTGTATTAGATCAGTAAAATTTATAAAACTGTGTGCCTTAAAAAATAACTTGAACCTGTGTTATACCTTTCCGAGACCACTCATTATTTCTAATTGGCAAACCATTTTCTGTAAAGTTATTATTGTTCCATATTGGCTGCATTTTGGAATTGGGTAAATCAAGAGGTATAAGGGATTTCATGTACCTAAGTACTTTAAGTGAATCTGACATAATTCTAGAGTTTTGTATTTTGAGATTCTTTTAATATATCATGGATTCTAATTCTATATCTTGCCCTGCAACATGCTCCTTCTCAAATCAGGACCCACTCTGGGGGGGTGTATATATCATCAGTGTTAAATGTTACCCACTTAGCTATTTGAGAGATCCTAGCTGCTAAATAGTATAGAAAAAGGTCAGGTGCCTTAAGGCCACCTTTGTCCTTATTTCTTGTGAGTTTATGATATGATAATCTAATCTTTTTATAACCCCAGATACAGCTAGAGAGATATGAGTTAAGCATGACAAAAATATCTAATACCCTGGGAGGATATTCATTTTAATCGCGTCTAATCTCCCCCACAGCCCTAATGGCAATTTATTCCATTTTGACAAGGAATCTAATATATCTGTTTTAAGTAGAGCTAGATTCTTGGTGATTGTTTGTGCTAAAGTTTTATGCAGTTTAATCCCTAGTCAATAGTAGCCCAAGCCCATGCATAATGATGTCTTCTTTAAAGCATAACCTGTGAAGAGGCAAAAAATCGATGTTCCCAGTATTGAGCTTATAAACAGAAATATTACCAAACCTGGTTAGGATTTCAGAATCTGAGGTATGGATCCATTCAGGTTCTGCTAGTGAGATGAGTAAATCATCTGCATACACCGAGGTGCAAAGATCCAGTCCCCTGATCCTAACACCTCTTATTGTATTGTCCATATTAATTCTTCTCACCAATGGGTCTATTGTTAAGTTACATAGCAGTGGAGAAAGTGGGCAGTTCTGTCGTGCACCTCTCATAACCTTGAAATAAGGTGAAATCACACCATTTGTGATAACAGCAGAGGTGGGGTCATTATATAGCACTTGGATCCACCTAATACATGTTTTAGAGAATTAACAGAGGTTAAGGCTATTAAATATATGTTGCCAGAGAATCTGGTCAAATGCCTTTTCTGCATCTAAAGAGAGTAGACCACAAGGCAATCTGGATTTGTTTGCAGATTCAATTACATGAAATATTTTTCTGGTATTATCTGCCAAAATCCACCCTTTCATAAAACCAGTCTGTTGTGGGGCAATAAGATATGGCATAACTTTTTCTAATCTGCAAGAGAAGATCTTAGCCAAAATTGTTATATCTGTGTTCATCAATGAAATAGGATGGTAGCTGTTATAATTTTGCTGGTCCCTTGACGATTTGTTTATTAACGTTATCAAGCCACAAGTCTGATCAACTGAAAGACTCCCCTTATGAAGTGCTTCATTAAGCAACTCCTTTAAGAGGGGGAGGAGGGCCAAATCTTCTGCAAAAATGTGATAAAAGTTTGATGAATACCCATCAGGCCCTGGAATCTTGTTCTTTTTAAGAGCTTTAATGGCATTTATTATTTCACTTTCAGTGATCCTAGCTTCAAGAAGTGCTTGGTCTTGTGGTGCCACTTTTGGGATTATTAAGTTTTCACAGAATGCAGACAAAGTGTCAACACTTTATTTTGTCTGCCTCATAAATTTTCTTATAAAAATTATAAAATTCCTGGCAACTCAAAGCCTCTCACTCGTGGTCTCACCTGCCAGAAACTGGCACAGCTACACTTATCACTAGGAAGTCTCGGTCCACCCATCTACAGCCCAACTTTTAACTTAGTAAAGGAAACCTGACAGCAATTCCAAAAACATAAACTTTTCACTGGTGCATGTAAAACTGCCACCTTTAAGCACCTTCTGAGCAGCGACACCACATCCTTCAGTCTGTGGAATTTGTCATACCATTAAGAAGTGTGGGGGGGGAATAAAAAATTAAACTTTATTTAAAAGCTTCGAAACACCTCTCTAATTTTGTTTTTCTTTGACAGCAGTTAGACTGCTTCATAATAAAATATTTATATGTAAACTTGTGTTTGTTTCTTGCAGCATAAGAATGTTATCTTGTGCTGTTTGTGTTGTCAGGACTGCTTAGTTTCACTTTGCAGTCCTCTTGTCCAAGCAGCACAAGATAACATTTTTTTTGTATTTATACTTTTTCCCCCTCCGCTAAGCTGGCAGGTGGCTCCAGCCCTCCCTTGGAGGGCTGATCTTCTGAGCTCAGCCATCCCCGCTCAGCTGTACCCTATAATTCCCCCACAGATTACCCCCTTTGTGGGGCCAGGGTGAGGAGCACCGGCTTTCTCCCCCCCAGAGCACAATTCAGAAGTCGGGGTAACTTGTGGCAGGGTCACATCGGGTCATCATGGAGCCTGCCAGCTCCCAGTTTTTCTGCCTGGTTTTACTCCCCAGGCCCATGAACATGCAATGGGTGGAGCGACTGGGCTCCAACTCTGTGGAGGCAGCCTACACCCTGGACATGGGGTCCCTCCCCATTCTGGCTGCAGGCATGTGCTGACACTCAGCCACCGCTGGGTGTCAGGCAAACAGCACACTACACCATCCCCCCTCTCTGAGGAAGGAGAGCTATCTACAGATGCTCAATCCTTCCTCACCCCTGCTGGCCCCCGAGCAACCTAAGTCTGTTCCCGAGCCTGGGGTACTGATGTAGTGTGAGGTGTGGCATACAGTGCCCCAACCCTCAGCACCACTGGGCCAGCCCATGAGATAACATTCATATGCTGTAAGAAACACACACAAGTAGACATATTAATAAATAATGCACTGACTATACTGTCTGTTCTTTGATGCTGATGATTCCAGGGATTTGGACATATTTCTGGCTGGACGTTTTCTTTCAGTCTGCATCCTTCTACAGAGTGATCTTCACACCCACAGTCAGGATTAGCAAATATGAGTTCATACCTCTGCATGCTGCCCCGCTAGGTGTTGGAATATAACACCGCAACATAACACTACCTATTCAGTGGTTCCTCATATTCTTTGGCATCCATCCCCAAAGTTGTGTGTTTTAGCAAACCTGAAATCACACCTCAAGATGCTGTGAGGCCAGGTGTTTGGCTAGAGCAGATATTACATATTGACACAGCAAAGATGTAGGATACATAGAAAAAAAAAAGCAAAACACTTTATGCTGGAAAAAATGAAGTTCAATTTTATTATCATTTTTACATGGCAGTGACGCAACCATTGGCACAATGACTGGCATCACTTTTTCCATGTGATCAATATATTTATTACAGTCTTCAACTGTCAGCAATCTCCTCCAAAAGTGTCTTATGCCCTACATTAGCTGAACATGATTCCTTGGCTTAACACATTTCCAAATATAGTGCTTCATCTGATGCAACACCATCTCTATTGGGTTCAGGTCTGGCGATTCTGGTGGTGTACTGACCCAGTTCACTCCCTGGTCCTTTACGTACATCCAAGATGTTGCATGCTTTAGGTCATTATCTGTACGAGAGAAAGAACACATGTTAGTAAACACATTCATTTATTTAGTTTTTGTTGACTGGGTAAGGTGCACTAGGCAGACATTTTCTGATAGAACACTGTGCTGTATATCCCCATGATGAACACAGAGAAAATGTAATTGCAAATTGCTCAGTATCGACCTTGAAAAAGCCGATGCCCATCTGCAAAAACTCACTCGATAAAGGGCACCAGTGTATTGGACACTATCTCCTCTCTGAGGAAATCGCCCTTCGTGATGTCACTGAACAGTAGTATTGTCCCTGGCCTGCAGCACAAGATGTCACCCCAGACGTGTATTTTTTTTGGGGGTTGGGCTGTGGTTTCTGTATAAGAAACCATTTTCCAGAAAGCCATGGGGCAAAAAGATTGCATCGCTATGGAAGTCTCATCAGCAAAACAATGTCCACAAATTGTTCATTTTCTTACATGTATGCCTTAGCCTGTTCCAGATGCTTATGTTTGTTGGTTTCATGAATGAGAGGGCCTTTCAAAGACCCAGTCACCCCACTATAAATAATTCATTATTCACTTTGTTTTTGGCAATGTTTGAGACATGTGCTATTAGCATTATCTTCAGATTCTAGAAGCCTGAAGTATCCTAAAAAAAATATACTTATATCAAGCCAAGATGTGTGTGTGTGTGTGTGTGTGTGTATATATATATATATATATATATATACTGATCTTTAAACCTATCTCTCTACTCTGCATAATATTATCTTGTCAATATATCCCCATATCACACTGGTACCCTAAACAGATATATATTATATAAAGCAGGACATTTTCCCTCCGCATCCTTATTTTATTTAACAAGCTTCCACATATTATTTAATCCCAAATCATAAATATGATTATGTGGGTAAATATGTTTAAATAGTAGGCCCTATTTACTCTGCCTTACACAGCTTTAGAACCTCCTTACGCTATGTTGGCAATTATGTGCTCCAGTTCAAGTTTTATTGTTCTGTCTGGGATTTATTAAGAACTCAGCAATTTCATTCTACATAAATGGTAAGATGTTTAAGGTCCTCCCCAGGGTTTTATTCTAATTACCTGAGTACTAGTCATAATTAAGATTTACTAAATACTGTGAATATAGTTTGTAGCTTAAGATTATAGCACGTTGCTTTCTCTTAAGATCTACTTACTTCAACATATGCTTAGTAGTGTAGCGAGAGAGTCTCTGGTGTGCTCACCAACTCTTATCTCTCTACAATTCACAAATGTTCTTTAATCAGTTTCTTTCCTTTATTGTAACATATAAGCTCTTGTTTGTATCAATGTCTATACCCTGTATGTTCTACTACTTATACTATTCTTCAGTGAGACCTGGCAGATATAATTATTTCAAATTTTTTGAAACCATACAGTCTAATAGTCCTGTACACAGCTGTTTATTTTATAGATATCCCCTTTGAGCCTATGGCATCCGTTATCTTATTTATGAGGAGTCCCTTATTTGTACTCGTATCTCTCATCTTTATCTATTATTGTCATGAGTGATTTAATTTTTCATTCATGGAATGTTAAGGGACTCAATTCACCTTGTAAGTGTAAGCAAGTACTTACTTATCATAAAAAACACAAAACACATATTGCTTTCTTACAAGAATCTAAACTTTTATCAGAGGATGTCGATAGGCTTAAAAGGGATTGGGTCAGTCAAGTATATGTGTCTTCCTCTCTTTCAAAAATATGTGGGGGTTGCTATTTTAATACATAAATCCCTCAATTGGTCTCTCATTAATACCATCATGGATTCAAATGGTAGATGGATTATAGTTATATTGAATTCCATGGCAGGACCCCTTATGTTAGTAAATGTATATGCCCCTAACTCAGACTCTTCCGAGTTTTCCATAACTTGGCCCAACAAATTATGAATAATAACAATTTACCTATATTCTCATGGGTGGAGACTTTCATCTAGCACTTGAGGCACAAATAGATAGAAGTAATTCATCAAAGGATTCTCACCCCCGATGTTCAACGCTTTGTTAATATTAATGAAAGAGTTGGGTCTTTCTGACAACTGGAGGCTTCACCATCCTAGACAATGTGACTACACTTTTTACTCCTCACTACATAAATCTTACAGTGGAATTGATTATTGGTTCTCATCCCCTCCCATTACTGAAAAAACAATTAATACAAAAATTCTCCCGATTAGCATATCAGATCATTCTCCTGTAAGTTTACATTTACTTTGGGGTCCATATTCCCCTGAATCTCCTTCCTGGCATCTTGACCCTCTTTTATTAAGGGACCCAGAATTTCTGCCTTGGATTACAACCCAAATTCAATACTTTCTACCTTTAAATGATACTCCTAATGTATCTCAAGGTATCATTTGGAAGCATTAAAAGCTACAATTAGAGGCAAAATAATTTGTTATGCTGCTCACAGGAAGAAACAGAGAGCAACAACTTTCCGACTTAGAAAAATCCCTTAAAGAAAAAGAAACTCTATATTACAAAACAAATAAACCCAACCATAATTCACAACTTCATCACAAAATTTTACAACTAAGAATTAAAATCAACAAATTAGTATCCAGGAAAGCAGAACTTGCACTTTTAAGACTTAAGCATCGCTATTGGGAACAGGGTGATAGATGTGGTAAGCTACTGTCATACCAACTTAAATCCCAACAGATGGAAAGACATAGTGCTGGCCTGAAAGACCCCTCAGGTCAAATTCAAACAGATAGCTCCTTAATTAGCCGCATTATGCAATCCTTCTATCATCAATTATATTCCCATCAAAACCCAATACAATCTAATCAAATGCAAACATTTTTGGAAAATCTACAGCTACCTCATCTTAGTCATCAAGATATGGCCATGTTGGATGAACGCCTTACCTTACAAGAAATTCAAACAGTGTTAGCTTCCCTAAAATCCGATAAGTCACCTGGGAATGATGGCTTCCTGTTGATTTCTACAAACTTATCTGACACTCTCTGCCCTCTGCTTTTAATGTCTTTCAGGAAGCAATCTCTGTAGGTAAACTGCCCCATACTATGACTGAAGCAATTATAACTGTTTTACCAAAAAAAGATAAAGACCCCTCTATTCCTTCTAGCTCTGGACCGATATTGCTGCTCAACACAGAAGGGAAAATATTTGCTAAAGTACTAACCCTTCACTTAGAATCATTAATTCTGAAACTTGTCCATACTTCCCAAGCAGGATTTATTAAGAATAGAACTGACTCTGATCACCTTCGTTCTTTAATTAACTTAATCTACAAAGCAAGATCCCTTAATACTCCAGCTGCAGCCATTGCCATTGATTTTGAAAAAGCATTTAATTCCCTTAACTGGAATTATTTATACCATGTACTATCCCATTTTGGTGTTACTAACAAAGTTTGTGCTTGGATTCAATTATTGTATACCTTCCCCTCTGCTCGATTCCTCACTAACTGTATTCTGTCTTCCTCTTTTTAGTTAGAAAGAGGTACGAGACAAGGATGCCCCTTATCACCCTTCTTGTTTATACTTGCCATGGAACCCCTATCTGCATCCCTTCATCAATCATGCAAAATCAACGGCATCCCTGTCCGCAATACTCATTATACCTCACTTTCTTATGCAGATGACTTTCTTATTTTACTAGATAATCTCGAAATCTCCAGACAGCCTCTAATACAACTACTCAATAATTTCACCTCTCTCTCTGGGTTAGCTTTGAATCTTAATAAATCTGAAACACTACCATTGAATAGCCATTGTAAACCTTATATGAACACTCCCTTGTACTTCCATTGGGCCCCCCAAAATATCACTTATCTCAGCTTTTGGACCACCCCATCATTAGACAAAATATGGGATGCTAATCTTTCTTCTCTACTAACTAACATCAAAGCCACACTTAATAGATGGAAACTACTTAATCTATCTTTCAATGGGAAAATTTCTGCCATTAAAATGTCAATAGCCCCTAAAATATTATATCTATTTCCTAACATTCCCTTAATACTTACCTCTAGCTTTTTCATTAAAATTGACAAAATCATAGGCCACTTTATTTGGGATGGCAAAATCCCTAGATTTAGCTGTAATAAACTTCGATCCCACTGGTTAAGAGGGGGTTTCAGACTTCCCTGGTTCCAAGCCTATTTTTGGGCCTTTCATTTAGCCCAAACCACTAAATGGTTTAGCAAACCGAACTCCAAATCACCATTATGGGTTAACATGGAAGCCTCTCTATGTCCAGGTAATGTTGCTACATCCTTCATTTATAATCCCCTCCCACCAAAATTAAAGTCTCACCCCACTATTGCATCATCCACGTTTTATTGGAAAATAACACATACATTTCTAAAATCAAACCCAACCCCTCTTGCCTGTGCTCCCATTTGGGGAAACAGTGGCATATCTCTACATAATCATCCAATCTTCTGTCGAACCTGGAAAAACAGGGGTATCTTCTTTCTGAAAGACATACTCGAACCCCATGCTCTAAAACTAAAATCCTATTCTGACTTGCTCACTTTGTGGACTCTCTCCTGTCAGGATTTTTGGAAATACTTGCAACTTCGTATGGCTTGCAGCTCCTATTTTTCCTTTTTTACCAATCAATCCCTGTACAACAAATGTATTTACAAATGGACAAAAATAACTTCTAACCTGAACAGTGTCCTCTATAAAGAGATCAGAGATGCACTCCCAGATCAGTTATTATTGTTCCATATTGGCTGCATTTTGGAATTGGGTAAATCAAGAGGTATAAGGGATTTCATGTACCTAAGTACTTTAAGTGAATCTGACATAATTCTAGAGTTTTGTATTTTGAGATTCTTTTAATATATCATGGATTCTAATTCTATATCTTGCCCTGCAACATGCTCCTTCTCAAATCAGGACCCACTCTGGGGGGTGTATATATCATCAGTGTTAAATGTTACCCACTTAGCTATTTGAGAGATCCTAGCTGCTAAATAGTATAGAAAAAGGTCAGGTGCCTTAAGGCCACCTTTGTCCTTATTTCTTGTGAGTTTATGATGTGATAATCTAATCTTTTTATAACCCCAGATACAGCTAGAGAGATATGAGTTAAGCATGACAAAAATATCTAATACCCTGGGAGGATATTCATTTTAATCGCATCAAATCTCCCCCACAGGCCTAATGGCAATTTATTCCATTTTGACAAGGAATCTAATATATCTGTTTTAAGTAGAGCTAGATTCTTGGTGATTGTTTGTGCTAAAGTTTTATGCAGTTTAATCCCTAGTCAATAGTAGCCCAAGCCCATGCATAATGATGTCTTCTTTAAAGCATAACCTGTGAAGAGGCAAAAAATCGATGTTCCCAGTATTGAGCTTATAAACAGAAATATTACCAAACCTGGTTAGGATTTCCAGAATCTGAGGTATGGATCCATTCAGGTCTGCTAGTGAGATGAGTAAATCATCTGCATACACCGAGGTGCAAAGATCCAGTCCCCTGATCCTAACACCTCTTATTGTATTGTCCATATTAATTCTTCTCACCAATGGGTCTATTGTTAAGTTACATAGCAGTGGAGAAAGTGGGCAGTTCTGTCGTGCACCTCTCATAACCTTGAAATAAGGTGAAATCACACCATTTGTGATAACAGCAGAGGTGGGGTCATTATATAGCACTTGGATCCACCTAATACATGTTTTAGAGAATTAACAGAGGTTAAGGCTATTAAATATATGTTGCCAGAGAATCTGGTCAAATGCCTTTTCTGCATCTAAAGAGAGTAGACCACAAGGCAATCTGGATTTGTTTGCAGATTCAATTACATGAAATATTTTTCTGGTATTATCTGCCAAAATCCACCCTTTCATAAAACCAGTCTGTTGTGGGGCAATAAGATATGGCATAACTTTTCTAATCTGCAAGAGAAGATCTTAGCCAAAATTGTTATATCTGTGTTCATCAATGAAATAGGATGGTAGCTGTTATAATTTTGCTGGTCCCTTGACGTATTTGTTTATTAACGTTATCAAGCCACAAGTCTGATCAACTGAAAGACTCCCTATGAAGTGCTTCATTAACAACTCCTTTAAGAGGGGAGGAGGGCCAAATCTTCTGCAAAATGTGATAAAAGTTTGATGAATACCCATCAGGCCCTGGAATCTTGTTCTTTTAAGAGCTTTAATGGCATTTATTATTTCACTTTCAGTGATCCTAGCTTCAAGAAGTGCTTGGTCTTGTGGTGCCACTTTGGGATTATTAATTTTCACAGAATGCAGACAAAGTGTCAACACTTTATTTTGTCTGCCTCATAAATTTTCTTATAAAAATTATAAAATTCCTGGCAACTCAAAGCCTCTCACTCGTGGTCTCACCTGCCAGAAACTGGCACAGCTACACTTATCACTAGGAAGTCTCGGTCCACCCATCTACAGCCCAACTTTTAACTTAGTAAAGGAAACCTGACAGCAATTCCAAAAACATAAACTTTTCACTGGTGCATGTAAAACTGCCACCTTTAAGCACCTTCTGAGCAGCGACACCACATCCTTCAGTCTGTGGAATTTGTCATACCATTAAGAAGTGTGGGGGGGGGAATAAAAAATTAAACTTTATTTAAAAGCTTCGAAACACCTCTCTAATTTTGTTTTTTTTGACAGCAGTTAGACTGCTTCATAATAAAATATTTATATGTAAACTTGTGTTTGTTTCTTGCAGATAAGAATGTTATCTTGTGTTGTTTGTGTTGTCAGGACTGCTTAGTTTCACTTTGCAGTCCTCTTGTCCAAGCAGCACAAGATAACATTTTTTTGTATTTATACTTTTCCCCTCCGCTAAGCTGGCAGGTGGCTCCAGCCCTCCCTTGGGAGGGCTGATCTTCTGAGCTCAGCCATCCCGCTCAGCTGTACCCTATAATTCCCCACAGATTACCCCCTTTGTGGGCCAGGGTGAGAGCACCGCTTTCTCCCCCCCAGAGCACAATTCAGAAGTCGGGGTAACTTGTGGCAGGGTCACATCGGGTCATCATGGAGCCTGCCAGCTCCCAGTTTTTCTGCCTGGTTTTACTCCCCAGGCCCATGAACATGCAATGGGTGGAGCGACTGGGCTCCAACTCTGTGGAGGCAGCCTACACCCTGGACATGGGGTCCCTCCCCATTCTGGCTGCAGGCATGTGCTGACACTCAGCCACCGCTGGGTGTCAGGCAAACAGCACACTACACCATCCCCCCTCTCTGAGGAAGGAGAGCTATCTACAGATGCTCAATCCTTCCTCACCCCTGCTGGCCCCCGAGCAACCTAAGTCTGTTCCCGAGCCTGGGGTACTGATGTAGTGTGAGGTGTGGCATACAGTGCCCCAACCCTCAGCACCACTGGGCCAGCCCATGAGATAACATTCATATGCTGTAAGAAACACACACAAGTAGACATATTAATAAATAATGCACTGACTATACTGTCTGTTCTTTGATGCTGATGATTCCAGGGATTTGGACATATTTCTGGCTGGACGTTTTCTTTCAGTCTGCATCCTTCTACAGAGTGATCTTCACACCCACAGTCAGGATTAGCAAATATGAGTTCATACCTCTGCATGCTGCCCCGCTAGGTGTTGGAATATAACACCGCAACATAACACTACCTATTCAGTGGTTCCTCATATTCTTTGGCATCCATCCCCCAAAGTTGTGTTTTAGCAAACCTGAAATCACACCTCAAGATGCTGTGAGGCCAGGTGTTTGGCTAGAGCAGATATTACATATTGACACAGCAAAGATGTAGGATACATAGAAAAAAAAAAGCAAAACACTTTATGCTGGAAAAAATGAAGTTCAATTTTATTATCATTTTTACATGGCAGTGACGCAACCATTGGCACAATGACTGGCATCACTTTTTCCATGTGATCAATATATTTATTACAGTCTTCAACTGTCAGCAATCTCCTCCAAAAGTGTCTTATGCCCTACATTAGCTGAACATGATTCCTTGGCTTAACACATTTCCAAATATAGTGCTTCATCTGATGCAACACCATCTCTATTGGGTTCAGGTCTGGCGATTCTGGTGGTGTACTGACCCAGTTCACTCCCTGTCCTTTACGTACATCCAAGATGTTGCATGCTTTAGGTCATTATCTGTACGAGAAAGAACACATGTTAGTAAACACATTCATTTATTTAGTTTTTGTTGACTGGGTAAGGTGCACTAGGCAGACATTTTCTGATAGAACACTATGCTGTATATCCCCATGATGAACACAGAGAAAATGTAATTGCAAATTGCTCAGTATCGACCTTGAAAAAGCCGATGCCCATCTGCAAAAACTCACTCGATAAAGGGCACCAGTGTATTGGACACTATCTCCTCTCTGAGGAAATCGCCCTTCGTGATGTCACTGAACAGTAGTATTGTCCCTGGCCTGCAGCACAAGATGTCACCCCAGACGTGTATTTTTTTTGGGGTTGGGCTGTGGTTTCTGTATAAGAAATCCATTTTTCCAGAAAGCCATGGGGCAAAAAGATTGCATCGCTATGGAAGTCTCATCAGCAAAAACAATGTCCACAAATTGTTCATTTTCTTACATGTATGCCTTAGCCTGTTCCAGATGCTTATGTTTGTTGGCTTCATGAATGAGAGGGCCTTTCAAAAGACCCAGTCACCCCACTATAAATAATTCATTATTCACTTTGTTTTTGGCAATGTTTGAGACATGTGCTATTAGCATTATCTTCAGATCCTAGAAGCCTGAAGTATCCTAAAAAAAATATACTTATATCAAGCCAAGATGTGTGTGTGTGTGTGTGTGTGTGTATATATATATATATATATATATATATATATATATATATATATATATATATACTGATCTTTAAACCTATCTCTACTCTGCATAATATTATATATCCCCATATCACACTGGTACCCTAAACAGATATATATTATATAAAGCAGGACATTTTCCTCCGATCCTTATTTTATTTAACAAGCTTCCACATATTATTTAATCCCAAATCATAAATATGATTATGTGGGTAAATATGTTTAAATAGTAGGCCCTATTTACTCTGCCTCACACAGCTTTAGAACCTCCTTACTATGTTGGCAATTATGTGCTCCAGTTCAAGTTTTATTGTTCTGTCTGGGATTTATTAAGAACTCAGCAATTTCATTCTGCATAAATGGTAAGATGTTTAGGTCCTCCCCAGGGTTTTATTCTAATTACCTGAGTACTAGTCATAATTAAGATTTACTAAATACTGTGAATATAGTTTGTAGCTTAAGATTATAGCACGTTTTCTCTTAAGATCTACTTACTTCAACATATGCTTAGTAGTGTAGCGAGAGAGTCTCTGGTGTGCTCACCAACTCTTATCTCTCTACAATTCACAAATGTTCTTTAATCAGTTTCTTTCCTTTATTGTAACATATAAGCTCTTGTTTGTATCAATGTTATACCCTGTATGTTCTACTACTTATACTATTCTTCAGTGAGACCTGGCAGATATAATTATTTCAAATTTTTGAAACCATACAGTCTAATAGTCCTGTACACAGCTGTTTATTTTATAGATATCCCCTTTGAGCCTATGGCATCCGTTATCTTATTTATGAGGAGTCCCTTATTTGTACTCGTATCTCTCATCTTTATCTATTATTGTCATGAGTGATTTAATTTTTCATTCATGGAATGTTAAGGGACTCAATTCACCTTGTAAGTGTAAGCAAGTACTTACTTATCATAAAAAACACAAAACACATATTGCTTTCTTACAAGAATCTAAACTTTTATCAGAGGATGTCGATAGGCTTAAAAGGGATTGGGTCAGTCAGTATATGTGTCTTCCTCTTTCAAAATATGTGGGTTGCTATTTTAATACATAAATCCCTCAATTGGTCTCTCATTAATACCATCATGGATTCAAATGGTAGATGGATTATAGTTATATTGAATTCCATGGCAGGACCCCTTATGTGAGTAAATGTATATGCCCCTAACTCAGACTCTTCCGAGTTTTCCATAACTTGGCCCAACAAATTATGAATAATAACAATTTACCTATATTCTCATGGGTGGAGACTTTCATCTAGCACTTGAGGCACAAATAGATAGAAGTAATTCATCAAAGGATTCTCACCCCCGATGTTCAACGCTTTGTTAATATTAATGAAAGAGTTGGGTCTTTCTGACAACTGGAGGCTTCACCATCCTAGAACAGTGACTACACTTTTACTCCTCACTACATAAATCTTACAGTGGAATTGATTATTGGTTCTCATCCCTCCCATTACTGAAAAAACAATTAATACAAAATTCTCCCGATTAGCATATCAGATCATTCTCCTGTAAGTTTACATTTACTTTGGGGTCCATATTCCCCTGAATCTCCTTCCTGGCATCTTGACCCTCTTTTATTAAGGGACCCAGAATTTCTGCCTTGGATTACAACCCAAATTCAATACTTTCTACCTTTAAATGATACTCCTAATGTATCTCAAGGTATCATTTGGGAAGCATTAAAAGCTACAATTAGAGGCAAAATAATTTGTTATGCTGCTCACAGGAAGAAACAGAGAGAGCAACAACTTTCCGACTTAGAAAAATCCCTTAAAGAAAAAGAAACTCTATATTACAAAACAAATAAACCCAACCATAATTCACAACTTCATCACAAAATTTTACAACTAAGAATTAAAATCAACAAATTAGTATCCAGGAAAGCAGAACTTGCACTTTTAAGACTTAAGCATCGCTATTGGGAACAGGGTGATAGATGTGGTAAGCTACTGTCATACCAACTTAAATCCCAACAGATGGAAAGACATAGTGCTGGCCTGAAAGACCCCTCAGGTCAAATTCAAACAGATAGCTCCTTAATTAGCCGCATTATGCAATCCTTCTATCATCAATTATATTCCCATCAAAACCCAATACAATCTAATCAAATGCAAACATTTTTGGAAAATCTACAGCTACCTCATCTTAGTCATCAAGATATGGCCATGTTGGATGAACGCCTTACCTTACAAGAAATTCAAACAGTGTTAGCTTCCCTAAAATCCGATAAGTCACCTGGGAGTGATGGCTTCCCTGTTGATTTCTACAAATCCTTATCTGACACTCTCTGCCCTCTGCTTTTTAATGTCTTTCAGGAAGCAATCTCTGTAGGTAAACTGCCCCATACTATGACTGAAGCAATTATAACTGTTTTACCAAAAAAAGATAAAGACCCCTCTATTCCTTCTAGCTCTGGACCGATATTGCTGCTCAACACAGAAGGGAAAATATTTGCTAAAGTACTAACCCTTCACTTAGAATCATTAATTCTGAAACTTGTCCATACTTCCCAAGCAGGATTTGTTAAGAATAGAACTGACTCTGATCACCTTCGTTCTTTAATTAACTTAATCTACAAAGCAAGATCCCTTAATACTCCAGCTGCAGCCATTGCCATTGATTTTGAAAGCATTTAATTCCCTTTAACTGGAATTATTTATACCATGTACTATCCCATTTTGGTGTTACTAACAAAGTTTGTGCTTGATTCAATTATTGTATACCTCCCTCTGCTCGATTCCTCACTAACTGTATTCTGTCTTCCTCTTTTAGTTAGAAAGAGGTACGAGACAAGGATGCCCTTATCACCCTTCTTGTTTATACTTGCCATGGAACCCTATCTGCATCCTTCATCAATCATGCAAAATCAACGGCATCCCTGTCCGCAATACTCATTATACCTCACTTTCTTATGCAGATGACTTTCTTATTTTACTAGATAATCTCGAAATCTCCAGACAGCCTCTAATACAACTACTCAATAATTTCACCTCTCTCTCTGGGTTAGCTTTGAATCTTAATAAATCTGAAACACTACCATTGAATAGCCATTGTAAACCTTATATGAACACTCCCTTGTACTTCCATTGGGCCCCCCAAAATATCACTTATCTCAGCTTTTGGATCACCCCATCATTAGATAAAATATGGGATGCTAATCTTTCTTCTCTACTAACTAACATCAAAGCCACACTTAATAGATGGAAACTACTTAATCTATCTTTCAATGGGAAAATTTCTGCCATTAAAATGTCAATAGCCCCTAAAATATTATATCTATTTCCTAACATTCCCTTAATACTTACCTCTAGCTTTTTCATTAAAATTGACAAAATCATAGGCCACTTTATTTGGGATGGCAAAATCCCTAGATTTAGCTGTAATAAACTTCGATCCCACTGGTTAAGAGGGGGTTTCAGACTTCCCTGGTTCCAAGCCTATTTTTGGGCCTTTCATTTAGCCCAAACCACTAAATGGTTTAGCAAACCGAACTCCAAATCACCATTATGGGTTAACATGGAAGCCTCTCTATGTCCAGGTAATGTTGCTACATCCTTCATTTATAATCCCCTCCCACCAAAATTAAAGTCTCACCCCACTATTGCATCATCCACGTTTTATTGGAAAATAACACATACATTTCTAAAATCAAACCCAACCCCTCTTGCCTGTGCTCCCATTTGGGGAAACAGTGGCATATCTCTACATAATCATCCAATCTTCTGTCGAACCTGGAAAAACAGGGGTATCTTCTTTCTGAAAGACATACTCGAACCCCATGCTCTAAAACTAAAATCCTATTCTGACTTGCTCACTTTGTGGACTCTCTCCTGTCAGGATTTTTGGAAATACTTGCAACTTCGTATGGCTTGCAGCTCCTATTTTTCCTTTTTTACCAATCAATCCCTATACAACAAATATATTTACAAATGGACAAAAATAACTTCTAACCTGAACAGTGTCCTCTATAAAGAGATCAGAGATGCACTCCCAGATCAATCCATCAATGCAAAAGATAAATGGAGTAGGCTATTACATTATAATATAACCGATATGCAATGGTACAGATGTTGGTATTCTCGCCATAAATCTTTTAACGATAAATGTAGTTCTCTCATTCAGATCAAAATTCTTCATTTATGGCACAGAACTCCAACTATACTACATAAAATGGGTTTTAGGGATAACAGCAACTGCTGGTGTTGTGGTCCACCCAATGGTGACTTATTACATATTTTATGGAACTGTCCTCCCATTCAAAAACTCTGGCACCGTATTCATAATTTTGCAATGAAAGTAATTGGTCAGTCATTTACATTGGACCCCAAACACTGTATACTTGGTATCTTTAATTTCTGTTCTCAGAAAATATCCCACTCTATGAACAGATGGCTAACTATACTCTTTCTTCAAGTCAAACGCATTATACTTATACATTGGAGATTTAATGTAATCCCATCTTTTACTGATATCCTTAAACTATTATCTCTTTACGCCTCTCTTGACCGTATAACAGATGTACCCTCTGGTCGACTCACTATATACAACAATTGTTGGCAGGGCTATTTTAGATACTTGGAATCATTCAGTCTATCTGTTAATTAATGTACAGTATGGTTCACTATACATAACTTCCTTCTCTCACTATTTTCTACACAGATTTCCTGTAGTGGTCTCACCTTTCCCTTTCCCTACTCTCTAACTCTCCCTCTTTCTTCCCCTCTCTCTTTCTCTCTTTATCATTCTTTCTATTTCCCCTCTCTCTTTCCTTTTCACTTCTCTCCCATACTCCTTTTTACCATTTGGCTATTCTTCTTAAATAACAGTTATTATTTCATATTATCCTCCATTATACATATTTGCAACACTGGAACATGTAATTTAGTATAACAATGCATAATTACAGCTGTGCATAATACTAATGCCATTTTATTTGTTATACTCTCCTTTTTTAATTATAAATTACTAAATTTCATTTTATGACACTACTTATATTTCCTACTTCAATCTTCAACCATTTGTTTCACTACATCAGTTGTGTAATGTTTTAAGAAATGTTGTTTAATTTCTTTTTTTTTCTATACTTGAATATACAGAATTGCATTGGAGGATGTTTATTGTTTCTTCTTTTTGTTATAAATGCCTCAGTAAAAAGATTAACTAAAAAAAAAGAATGAGAGGGCATATAGTGTTGGGGGAAAAGGGCTGTCAGAATCTTGCTCTTTTTGAGGTACTGTACAGTACATTACCTGCAGTGCATACGGTACAACATGTAGATTCTTACACAGTCAGTCAGTACATTAGCAAAAGATGGACAGCTTACAGAAATGGGCAGGCTATAAATAGTTTTTTTGACATACACTGCCCAGAAAAATTAATTACATATGTACATGCAGTGGCCACAGCTCTGTACTTCCCATGCTCTGTGTGACAGGGAGCTCCTGCCACTCTTGAGGACTGACCTTTTCTTAAATCTGTTGCAACAATTCTTCTGTTTCTTAGCCTAATCTATCCTTTACAATTTCTAGCCCATAAGGTTGGCCACCTATGGGCACCCTCTCCCCTTTCTTGACTATGCTATAGTGTCCTCTTTAATTTTAGTTTTCCCTCTCAGGTCCTCGTATAAGGAGGTTATTTTGGTGACCTCCAAACATATGTAAAACAGGTTGTGTTTATTTTTGTTGGATTTAGTATGTAATAGCACTATGT
Organism: Neoceratodus forsteri; assembly: GCA_016271365.2. Classification (NCBI taxonomy): domain Eukaryota; kingdom Metazoa; phylum Chordata; order Ceratodontiformes; family Ceratodontidae; genus Neoceratodus; species Neoceratodus forsteri. The sequence continues at coordinate 443,786,702 of CM057453.1, forward strand.
CATAAAATACCTTGATGTATATACCTTACATTTTTGAAAACTGTAAATGTTGAAAATACCATGGCACTAGGTGTTTTTGATAATGGTAAAATGTACTAGGTGACTATTAAAGAAATCAAGTTAGTTGTGGTATTTAAAATGCATGTAAATTGCTGTAAACTGAACAAGTCTGAAATTGCATGGTGATTTGCATATATCCCATGATGCTTTGCATTATGGAAGTATGTATGATGTAGTATTTTTTTGAAACTTGATTTGTTGCCAATGCCCTTTGAGGTGACCCATTTTTCAGTTATTCTGCACTGAGGTACTTTGTTTTTAGCTTGTTTTTTTTTTTTTTTTCTTTTTGAGCCTTCACTACCCAAGCAAACAGAGCCCACATAGGGATGAAGGGTTTTCACTGAAACGTGGTTAGATCAGATATCAGTGTCAGTAGGTACTGGCTAAGTGCAGAGAAAGGACATACATAGTCTGTTGCTGCAAACTGATGTACTGAAGAAGGAATATGGCATTGCAGAAGCTTATTTCCTGTATTTTAAATAAACATCACACAGAGATTGTGTGTTGAATTTCAAGTTCAGTGTCTGGTCCATCTGTTATCCCACAACCCCGCCAAACTCTGCCATAACTCTATTCATTTTGGGGTTGCATTTGTCTTACTGATGATTCGGATACTGAGTACCCCTATTTTGCCAGTTTCAGACAAATCTCTGCAGCACTGCTCTCATCCTTCATTGTTAGCTGATTCACAGTTTGGGGAACCTCACTGCAAAAAGACAATAAGACACATTAGTTAATGGCATACCTTCATGTTCCAAAAGTTTCCTAAGAAATAAATCATAAAAGTCTGACATCGCATGATATGTAGGATTACTAAAGGCCACAGAGGCAACCCTGGAACATTTCACTCCCTTGTAGTGTACTGTGGCTTGCTGAAGACAACAGAGGAAGCCATAGAACATTTTGCTGTCTTGTACTGTGGCTTGCTCAAAGCCACAGAGGCAGCCCCAGAAGATTTCATTGCCTTGTACTGTACTGTGGCTTGCTCAAGGCCACAGAGATAGCCCCAGAACATTTCACTGCCTTGTAGTGTAGTGTGGCTTGCTCAAGGCCACACAGGTAACCACGGAACATTTCATTGCCTTGTAGAGCATTTGCAGTTTGCTCAAAGCCACCGTAATCCCAGAACATTTCACTGCCTTGTAGTGTAGTGTGGCTTGCTCAAGGCCACACAGGTAACCACGGAACATTTCATTACCTTGCAGAGCATTTGCGGTTTGCTCAAAGCCACAGAGGTAATCCCAGAACATTTCACTGCCTTGTAGTGTATTGTGGCTTGATCAAGGCCACAGAGACAGCCTCAGAACTTTCACTGCCTTGCAGTATACTGTGGCTTGCTCAAGGCCACAAAGGCAGCACTGGAACTTTCACTGTCTTGTAGTGTGCTGTGGCTTGCTTAAGACAACAGAGGAAGCCATAGAACATTTTACTGTCTTGTACTGTGGCTTGCTCAAAGCCACAGAGGCAGCCCCAGAAGATTTCATTGCCTTATACTGTATTGTGGCTTGCTCAAGGCCACAGAGATAGCCCCGGAACATTTCACTGCCTTATAGTGTAGTGTGGCTTGCTCAAGGCCACACAGGTAACCACAGAACATTTCATTGCCTTGTAGAGCATCTGTGGTTTTCTCAAAGCCACAGAGGTAATCCCAGAACATTTCACTGCCTTGTAGTGTATTGTGGCTTGATCAAGGCCACAGAGACAGCCTCAGAACTTTCACTGCCTTGCAGTATACTGTGGCTTGCTCAAGGCCACAAAGGCAGCACTGGAACTTTCACTGTCTTGTAGTGTGCTGTGCTGTGGCTTGCTTAAGGCCAAAGAGGCAGCCCTGAAACATTTCAGTGCCTTGTAGTGTACTGCAGTTTACTCAAAGATGCCCACCTAGTGCACACTGTTTTCTTGTGTGGATGTTCTTTGCATGGTAGAAGGTGTTTGTAGAGGACAGAAAGAGAAATTATGAAGCCAGCCACTACCAGGTAGTTCTGTATGTCCAGCACTGGAGTCCATATTTTTGTGCATTTCATGGACAGCATTGCTGTATCTCGCATCCAGCTTCTCGGCCAGTAGTAGTCTAAAGGTAGTGGTTTCTCGGTCTGCAAATCTCCTGCAAAAGATGTGGATAAATGCCACAAAAAATGTATAGTATTTATACAGTTGAGGAACAGGTACAGTAGGTGCGACCAGGAATTGTGACGAATCCCATTGGGATTAACGAACAGACAAATCAGATGTTGAAGATCTGGGAGGCACGGTGTAATTATGATGTCAGAAACAGTGTTAGCCAATCAGTTCCAAATTGATGGCTGTCTTGAAGTCAGGGAACAGTATATAATGGGGGCTTTGTCGATCTTGAAAAATGTACTGCTGACTGAGAGGTAATACACTGTATGACTCACTGTACTGCATCAATCAATCAATTAAGCATTATTTTACCAGGTGAAACATCATTGAGAAGAACTCATCTACAAGATGGACCTGGACATGTAGTAGACAATGATGACAGTGCAAAACCAACATAACAATACAGTAAAAGCAGTGCAAAACCAGCATAACATATAGAATAGTGGATGGGTGACCATCCACAACAAGGCTGTGTTTCCATCGAGGGAGTTGATGACATCATAGAGACCTCAAGAGCGAAGCTCAAGAGGTCTCTGTGATGTCATCAACTCCTGAGATGGAAACACACCCTTAGTTGTGGATGGTCACCCATCCACTATTTTATATAGTATATGGTTCCCAGGATTAGTAAAACATTTATTTCACAAGGTTTCATGCCTTGTTTTCACACTCCCGCTTGGTCCCGGTAGCTCATTTACAGTCCCACTTGGTCCCAGCCAGTCAATCGGCTGTGAAGTTGCTCCATTGCTGTGTCCTGCTCCACTGATTTGAAAAAAAAAATCTTTTATTTTGACTCCCGCTTGGCTCCCAACCCTAAAAACATTATCAGCAACAGTAATTTAAATAACAAAAAAAAAAAAACGTTCAACCGTCAGCTCGTGAAGTGCTCCATAAGCGGCACCGCCATGTTTGCTTCAATTTTGTACTGCAGAGCAGTGTCTTCTCCAGTCAGGTGGCATGTCAAGACTGAAAACTTGTTGTACTATCGATGTGACATCAGAACGATAGTACAACAACTTTTTTGACCTTTGAATTGCCCTACAACTTTCTGAGAGCCTCTGATTTCAGTGCACAGTAACAGGTAACCAAATACTATAATACGACCGATAATTTCACAAAGGAGAGGCATACGCTTCATATGAACATATATGCATGGGCTAAAAATATACATAAGTACATACAAAGCACAGGTTATTACAGATATAAGAAAATTTGTAGGGGAAAAAGAAGAAGGTAGGGGAGAAAGGCATGAGGACAGATTCATGCCGCATAGCTGGCGTAGATGGTACAATAATACTAGCTTGGAAGGAAATCATTTCCTGCAGTTACAGGATTCTGTGATGGTTTGGGAGAATAGGGTTTTAAAAATGGACAATTTCACAGGAGAGGTTAGTCTGAGGATTTTTTGCAAATTGTTCCATAATGCAGAGAGGGAATGGCTTATGGAAGCTGCACCAAAGCGAGTTCTGACTCTGGGAATAACCAGGGATATATAAGAAAGGCTTCTCAGTGTGTAGCTACCAGGGGGACAGATGGGTAGGCAGTCAGAGATATATTGAGGAACCTTCTTCGTGATGGCTCGGCATGTCCAAAGGACTGCATTTCTCTTCATAGTTCTCTGCATACTGGATTGAAGATGACTACCAGATTCAAAACTGCAGACTTTTATGGAACATCAAGTGTAAGCAGGCCTGCCAGGAGGAGGAAAGTGGTAACGCAACTAAAGAGCAGCAGAGGGGGAAAGGAAAATACCACGCCACCAGTAAAACAAAGGATTTTGTTTTGTATTGTTGTTTTGAATAATAGGTGTTCAAATAGCTCTCAACCACAATGCTTTTCGCATAGCACCACTTATGTGCACTATAATATTAAGTAACTTGATAGAAACTGTCCTTAACACTACACAAATGTTGACCATAATTTTTAAAATTATTATTCTTTTTCCCAGATGTGCCTCCAGTCCCATACCCCTCAACCCCCGCCTCATGCATCAGTGACAAAGGACCAAAATCAGGGACACATCTTAAACATTGATGATACAGTATCTACTCATGAAGCTGGTAGAATAGGAGATTTAGTTTAAATGATTCTTCTGAGCAAAAACAAATCTGTAGCTACAATGGTTGGCATTATTTTGTGCTTACAAGCCCCACTGTTTAGTCACAGAGACTCAAATGTTTAGAGGGATATCCCCAAAAACCAGGGACAATTTAGAGGTATGGTCCGATTTTCCAGATGGGCACCCTCCACCTCAGTCAGACTCTGATAAGTGAAGTTTGCAGACAGACTGGCAGGCAATATTCTGTTTTAAGTGTTTAGATTCTGACCACATTTCTTGTTTCAAAACAGTGTGATACCATCGCCAGGGACAATGTTTTATAAAGAGCATGAAGAAAATCTCATGTCAAAGTCCCAAGAGGAGGCAGCAGCACAAGATAGGGCAGCACCCAAGTAGCAGGCCCATCCAGTGGACACAGGAGCACCACACCAGCTGGCCCATCCAGAAGATATGGAAGCACCTGAGCAGCTGGCCCATCCAGAGAACAAGGAATCACCTGAGCAGCAGGCTGACTCAGAGAACCAGGAATCAACAGAGCACCGTGTGGAGGATATGCGAGGGGGGGAAAAGCAGCTACAGAGCACCAAGAAACAGAGACTCATGTGAAAACACAGAACAGAGTAGAAGAGAGGGAGAGAGACAAATTTAAGCTTTTTATGTGGAAGAGCGTAAAAGAATGGAAGCAGGAAAACCAACAGGTGAGGGAGACCATGGAACATCAAAAGGCAGGGCAATTCCATCTGCAGGCAATGATTCAAGACTTGAAAGGGGAATAAAGGAGATGCAGCAGCAGATGTCTATGCCATGAACATCAACACCACTGTAGAGGCACAGTACAGCTAGTCTTTTGGAAGACACTCACAATACAGAGGCAGAGAAAATGAGAGACTCACTACAAGACAGTGAAACAGTGCTGGAGGCAATGGCAGATGAAAGGGTACTTGTGTCAGTTCCAGTGTGAGCAGTCCATGGTCACATCATGGGTACAATGAACATTCTGCAGGATATGGACATTGTGCCACTCCCAAGTGAAAAAGATACAAGTAAGGAATGCTCCCCGATGGTCTTATGTTCCCCTCTGAGTGTATTAACTGAGCAAATCCTGTGATGGAATGTTTCTAGTGTTTCACCCCACTACGTTTCCTGTACATTTCCTCACTTGCTGTGTAAACTCTCTCCTGGGTTACTTCTAGCTGCCAGTCTGCAGGCAACTCACTTTCTGTTTTGCTTCTTTTTTCTGCACTCTAGACATTTGATATTATGTCCATACTGTCTGTTACACACTTCCTTCCTTCCAAGCTTTTCTGTCCCATTGCCATTTTCTGCTAGCCCAATTCCCCCCCCCCCACACCTTTTCCGTCTCATCTCAAATTGCTCCTGCTAGCTCCCCCGCCCCCATCACCTGGGCAGAAGTTCAGCTCTTGTATTGTCCTATAATCTGACCCCCACTGTTGAATGTCTGCCCCTCACCTACCTGTTTACCTTTCTCCCTCTGCAGACTTCTCCACAGAACACTGCTTCCACGTCTCCATGAGGTCCAAAGGGTGCTGTTTCCCAGCCTTCCCCCCCAAGTTGCTCCATCGCTGGCACAAGGAGGACATCAGGTATTTTATTTATTTAGAAGTTGGTAACTGGGAAAGGCACACTGAGCCAAGGCTCGATTCTAGGTGCAACCCGGGGTCATAAAAGGGGTAGGTACAAAGTACAAAAAAACAATGGAGAAATGCAAATGTACAGAATGGTACAGAGAGATTAGTAGTTCACACAATATACAGATTAACACAAATGTGAAAAATAACACAGGCAATTCAGGTCAGTAGGAAAGCAACAACACTGTAGTAACAAGATTTCACTTAAATGCATAGAAGATCAACAATGAGGTCAGAGTCAAATCCAGGGTGTGGTGCCAGGAGGAGTGGATTAGATTAGATCATGCTGGGGGGGGGTGCAGGAGGGGGAGGACTGGCAAGAGCAAGTTGTGCTGGGTAGGAGTCGTAGAAGTGATTTCAGGGAGGTGAGAGAGGGGGAGTGGCGAGTGACCCAGGGAAGTTGATTCCAGAGGAGAGGGAAGCGACAGGAGAAGGCAGATTGACTTACGCAGGAGCAAGGGTGGGGAAGGGAGAAACAATAAGAGTCCCTGGAGCAAAGGGAATAAGTACGTTGACTTGCTGGTGCCAGACAGGAAGAGAGGTAGGATGGGAGTGTCCCAAACCAAAATTTGGCAATGAAGGAGAGGCTATGGATCTTACGCCAGTGGGATGGTGGCATGATGGAGAGGGAGGAATAGAGGAGACAGTGATAAGTGTGGCGGGGTAGCAAAATGGCAAAATGCAGTAAGGAGAGTGTCAAGCCTAGCGAGGGAGGTAATATCGGCAGAGCTGTAGACAATGTCAGCATAATCAATAACGGACAAAATAGTATTGGGACCACCATGCTGTTTTTGGCATTTGGCGCCATTATCCATGCGCTGTCCTGATGGTTTTTAGTCAGCACACAGCTACTAAATAACTGCACCTCTGTGGCAGCAAAGGGGAGTATGCCACCTACCCTCTCCCCACCACTCTCACCCAGGGTTGTCTATCGCACTTTATTTGTCAATCTGCCACTTTTCCATCCACCAATTATTTACACCTGCTGCACGCTTCAATATAATTCCCTAATCGGTGCCACACTTCAAATACACCTCCACATCTGATAAGTCCCAGCTGTGCCTTCTATACAACTCTTTTGTAATCCTTCTAAACCACGGGTCCACAAAGCAATGCTGATATATTCATTATAACATTTCAGACTTAAACTATGTAAAATGCAATTACTGCCTTTAAAGTACTACTTCGCTTTATAGCTCCACACCCCACCCCCAAGTCGCACCCCCAATATAATACTAGATGACAAATACAGAATCCTCACATGTTCTTTCTCTAATCTTGTAAATCCTTCAATCCAAACACAATACCTCATTTCCACCCCTTGCACATTCTGCAAATCTACCTATTTTTCCACTTCAATCAAATAACTACATACACCACCCTCATACACTGTATTTCTACCTTACCTGCCTGTCCTCTAACCCCTGCCCCATTTACACTCCTCACTCAAGCCTGCTACTTCTTTGCACAAATAATCATTTCTTCTCCTCAAATGTACCACATTACCATCTTCCTCCCTCTTGGATCTAATTATCTTAGTCTTCCTCCCCGTCCCTCCTCCCCTCCATCCCAGCCTCCCCTATCCCCAGCCCAACTGCATCACCTACTCTCCCCTTACCTCTCTCTCTGTCTCTCTCCAAGCATTGCCCTACTCCCCATGGCAACCTGAAGCAGCAATCTTTTGACCCATTACTCTCCTAACTATCCTACCAATGCCCAAAACCACTTCACATCTCAAACCATCAGTAGCATAGCAAATTCCCAGAGGGTCTGGGTGCAAGGCAATGTTACAGGGCCCTTCCCCAGTTTTGAATAAACATCAAAATTATGATTTGAGCCCCTCAATCCTCATGGGCCCGGGTGCCACTGCACCCCCTGCACCCTTGTAGCCACGCCCCTGCAAACCATCCTCCCCTCCCTACCCCACCTCTCACTACTCAAAGATTATTAAGATATCATACAAGCTTATTAGACTTCTCAGCACTTTATTACTACTCTCTGCTGGGGACATCGAACTCAACCCAGGCCCTACCCCTCATCCCTATCCAGCTTCCCAAAGGTCTCAGAATCACACACCTAAACATAAGAAGTCTAATTCTTAAACTACCCCTTCTCCAGCCCCTCATGTTGGACCTACAACCAGATGTGCTGGTCCTATCTGAAACCTGGCTCTCCCCTAAAATAACTTACAACAGCCTACACAAACCAGGCCACTCACTTATTTGACAAGATCGACCCAGTAAAAGTGGTGGTGTAGCCATGATCTTTCATGCAACCTCCACTTTTCCCCAGTGGTCTCACTCTCCTCCTCCGCCTTTGAGCTTCTCATAATAAAACTCTCCTTGCCTCACACTCTAGTACTCTACCCATATTTATAGCTGGCGCATACTGCCGTTTTTGTCTCCCCTCATCAACACACAGAACTCATCTCCACCATAACTACTCATGCATCCTCTGATGAACTGTATATCCTAGGTGATTTTAACCTGGATTGGCTCTCCCTTACACGTAGTAAAACCTGCTCAGAACTCAAATCCCTCAATCAAATACAATTTATATCTGAGCCAACCTGACTCAACCTCAAAACCTGCAATTACTCCCTCTTAGATTGGGCCCTCACTATACATCCTCACTGCATAATTACTCAGGCATCTTCCCAAACTCCCTGAGTGCTCACCATATGATTTATTGCATCTGAAAAGTTCACAGAGCTAAAGCCCCCCCAAAACAAATTTTATTAAGCTCATTTCTATCACTAAACCTAGCCCCCTTCCTCTCTGACCTTGAGCATACAGATTGGTTGCCTATCACCACTGCATTCTCAACTGATGACGCCCTCAACTATTTCAATAAGAAATTCTTGGGAATCTGGAACCAGCATGCCCGTCCTCAAAAAACATCAGGGTAAGAGGCTCACATCTCACTTGGGTAAACGCCAAACTACTGGCCTGCATGCGTGCTCATGACCAGGCCTGAAAATCCTATAAGGCTTCCAGCTCCTACACAGAGCTACTCAGATACCAGCACCTCAGAAACACATGCACCAGAGCCACCAGATATGCCAAAGCTGAATACTTCTCCAGCTCCTTTAATACCGACATAAGCCTCCCATCTAAATTTTGGAAAGTTGTCAAACCCCTCTTCTTATCTGCCACTCAACCACCCACAACACTCCTCAAGGAGGGTCACTCCACCCTGACCAACCCACCCTCTGTTGCGCATCCTTCAACACATTTTTCTCCTCCTGTGCCTTATCCCTCCTTGCCACCCTCCACTCATCCACCTTCACAACCAACCCATCTATTGCAAAACTCTCAAACACCACTTGACCCTTCCCCTCCCCTTCTCCTTCACACCCATCTCCCCAAATGAAACCCTTAAGGCCCTATTAGCCCTATATCCTTGCAAAGGCAAGAGCCTCAATGGGCTCAGTTCAAAGCTTCTTTACCTATCTGCCCCTTCTATCTCCACCACCCTGGCTGCACTACTAAACCCATCTTTCTCTCTTGCTTCTGTCCCCTCAAAGTGGAAATTATCAACTGTCATCCCACTCCCAAAAGTCGGTGACCCCACCAACCCTGGTAACTATCGCCCAATCTCCCTACTCCCCATCCTAGCCAAACTACAGGAACACATAGCTCTCTTCCAACTCACCCCTTATCTTGACTCCTCTTCCTTCTTCACCCCTTTGCAGTCTGGCTTCCGAAAGATCCACTCCACCACCACAGCTCTCCTTCAGCTCACTGACTCTATACTGTCCAGTATGGATCAAGGGCAGATCATGTTCATGATATTTGCTGACCTGACTAAGGTCTTCGATACTATATCACACTCCCTCCTCATCCACAAACTAACAGCCACTGGTCTATCCACCTCAGCCACTGCCTGGTCCCACTCCTACCTGGAAGGTAGATTGTAATCAGTAAAGATTGCCTTCTCTCCCCCCACACCCATCAATACTGGAGTCCCACAAGGCTCAGTTCTCTGCCCAGTCCTATTTTCCATCTTTTTAAATTACCTACCTGCTATCTGCTCATTAGCTCAGATACACATGTATGCAGCCAACACTATCCTCTACTCCTCTGGTGTTTCCCATTCGGATGTAGCAGCTACACTTCAGCAGGAATTCCAAGGTTCAGCACTGGTTCAAATTTATTTAATTATTTAAAATTTGGTAACCGGAAAAGGCACACTGAGCCGAGGCTCATTTCCAGGTTTGACCCGAGGGATTGGTTCAGATCCAACCAGCTGTTCCTAAACACCAAAAAGACAGTCTCCATGACCTTTGGCACTAAGCAGAGACTCTCTAGATCCCCACCCCCCAACTACTTTCCACACACTGGATGGTACACCCCTGGAGAATGTCACTTCCTTTAGGTATCTCAGGGTCTGGCTAGACAATATCTGGACTTTTCTGTTCACGTGAATACAACACATAAGATACTGCACCCCAAGCTTGATGCTTTATACAGAAACCGTGATCACATTCCTCTACTGGCCCACCATGCTATTGTACAGAAAATGATCCTCCCCACTTTTTTTTTTATTTCATTTTATTATATAGAGGTGATAGACAGAAATATAATTAATACGGTCACTGACATACAGACAAAACGTCATAGCTTAAATAAATATACTTCTTGACTAATAGTTTTACTGATAAACCATTCTGTTATCTTCCCTACAAGCACATGGTCATTCGGCAAATGACTGAAAGTTAACTGTAAAGACATATAGCTCCCAGATAGTTTTTAAAATGAGATTTCTCCAGGGTAAAGGATCAGTCCTCAAAAGAAGTGCCCGCATCCCCAAAACTGGTAGTTACCCCTCACTCCCAAAGGTCCTGTATAATGGTGTATGGAGAGGCTCAGAGGATGAAGTCAGGGTCACACTCAGAAAAATATATCACCCATGGCCTCCACAATGGCTCAAACACTAATTGTCTGTTATGGAGTGTGGCCGAGAGGGATTCCATATAGTAAATGTCTGCCACCAGCCCCCTCCACTCTTTGGGCCAGATTCTAGAAAAGTTACGCCTGGCGTTACAGTAGAATGGCGCAAGTAGCAACTTACACCAGCAGTTGCAACTTGCGCGATTCTACAAAGTGGCCTGTGACATGTCCCGAACAGCTGTTATGCCAGCAGTTGTGCCATAAACCCCTTGCGACATGGCGCTACGGGGTTTATGGCAGCAGTTGCACCCCATTCCAGAAGGGTAGCAACAAAGACCCCAATGTCGGGATTCTATAAGAACCCCCAGAGGAGAACCATCAATGTAAGTCACACCTTCATTTAGCTGGTGTAACTTACATCCATTCTCCGAGGGTCCTGTAGAACCCGGTCCATGTACCCCGCCATGCCCAGACCGCCCTGTGGTTGCTCCAAGGGGCACTGCACAGAAGACTCGGAACCACGATCCCACCCCATCCCCCTACTGTACACGCCCCCCATACAGAAGGTTCCTGTGAGGCTGCCAGCACCAACTGCCCCTGAATTGTTCAAACAGAGCCCCATGGGCGTGTCCCACACCCCAGCCCCAGATCCCTGTTGGAACATGCCTCGCAGGGTGGCTGTCATCCCCACCCGGCCCCTGACCCTGGTGCCGGCTGCAAATCGGCAGATACCCTGCCCTGGTAGTCTAGTGATCCCCCACCCAGCCATGCCAGCCCATGCAGCACCCCACCCGTCCCCAGCTGGCGACTGGCACAGCCCACCTCTCACCACCACAGCCAGCCACCGACTGAGCTCAGTATGAGTTTGTACTGAACAGGCGCACTCAAAAATTAATTTCTGAGTGCGTCTGTTCATGCCTCCTGCAGGCTTAGTCAGTGGCTGGCCATGTGGTGAGAGATGGGCTGTGCCAGTCGCTAGCTGAGGATGGGTGGGGTGCTGGGTGGGCTGGCATGGCTGGATGGGGCCACTAGACTACCAGGGCAGGGTATTGCTGCAGTTGCCATAAGCGCACTTGGGGGTCGGGGCACATATGGGGGATGACAGGCCGCCCTGCAAGGCATGTTTCAATGGTGGATTCGTGGCTGGGGTATGGGATATGGGCTCCGCTTGAACACCGGGGCATCGGGTATGGGAAAGCCCTGCAGGGCTCCCGATTGGACACTTTGGGAGCAGCTGCAGTGGGCAGCCCTGCGGGGTGCGGATTGAGGCTAGCTGGGCATGGGGAGCACTTGCGATTGGCGTTGCAGCTTGTGACATGCTCACCAGGTGCGTCCACAGTTCAGCATACCTGGCCACATGTCGCAAGTCACAGGACTTAGCTGCGGAGACCCTGCCCCTTCTAGAACAGGGCACAGGGTCAATGTTGCAGTTGCGGGTGACGCAAGTTGCGTTTGGCGGTGACTTGAGCCACCCTTCTAGAATCAGGCCCTTTAATTGTAGGGACAACAGGGGATCACCAAAGTCTTGTTATGGACTTTTTGGTTGCCAGAATATAAATGGGTAGTGGGGTCCGCTGCCAGGATGGGTTATGAGGAGGGGAAATAGAGAGCTATACCATTTCTACTGAGTTCAAGCATCTCTCTCAGGCAATCTGAAATTTCTTGTTGTAAAGAACACCAAAAGGGCTGACCTTTAATATTATCCTCCAGATATTTCCAGGCCATTGGTATCAGCCCCGGTAATTTAGAAGTGACATCTTTTTGCCGCCGGAGATAATTCCTCAATTGGGTGTATCTAAAATGGCCGTTGTTGGAAAGGCCAGATTTGTTTGTAGGGTTTCAAATGGAATAATGCCAAATGGGGAGATAAATTGTTTGAAAAATTGAAGCCCTAGCTGTCTCCATCTGAAAAGGTATGATCAAGGGATGCCAGGAGAAATCGATCATCCTCTGAAATCTGTGTATAGAAAAAGAAAAGTTCTCTAAAGGTCTTATGTTGTTTTAGCTTCTACCATAATTTTAAAACTTGAGCTGTAAAGGGGGTAAAGTCTCGTGAGGGGGGTAGCCTGGCTGCCGAGGCTAGCATCACTTTAGTGATATCGTATAAATAATTTATGGCAAATTCCAAATCTTTCCAAGGAGACTGATAAGTTGGTGATGTCCACAAGGACAATATTTTGAAAAAGGCTGCTAGTGCATAGAACTTCAGATTTGGAAGGTTAGCTGCCCCCAAGGAGAGCGGAAGCTGTAGAAGAGACATTCTTAGTCTCAGCTTCTGCTCATTCCAGATAAAATTGGATATGAGTTTGTCCCAAGAATTAAAATAAAAACCAGAGGGAAAGGTGGGGACACTTTGGAATAAATATAATAATTTTGGGAGGACTATCATGTGAATGGTTTCAATGCTTTGAAAAAAGTTCTATGGTAACTGAGACCAAGAGAACAAATCTGCTTGGATCTGAATGGATAAAGGTTCATAGTTTAGCAGTTCCAGGTTGTCTAAATCTTTCACAATAATGATTCCCAAATATTTAAATTTGGTTTTATACCATTTTATAGGGTATTTGTCTTTAAGAGCTTAGGAGGGGATAAAGTATAAGGGAATCAGGTCTGTTTTAGCTATATTTAACTGGAAGCCTGAAACTTTTTTTAAATCCCCCAGCAGTTAACATAGAGCGGGGATAGAAGTATCATGGGATAGAGCAGTTACCAGAATATCATCTGCAAACAAAGCCACCTTGTGTTCTCTTTGACCCACTGGGACCCCCTCTATCCGACTGATCCTCCCCACTTTTGACTATGCTGATATAGTCTATAGTGTCGCTCCCAAGTGCACCTTTGCCAGACTGGACACCCTCTTTCACTCTTTCTGTTGCTTTGCTCTATCCTGCCCCCCTCAGACCCATCATTGAGACCTCTATAGAGCCCTCTCCCTCCCCCTCCCTTGATTCCAGATGCCTCATCCACTCTGCAAGCTTTGCGGTCAAATACTTGTTCAGATCCCTACCCACCTACCTTACCTCTGTACTAGCTATCCCCTCCCTACCTCCCTATGCTCTCCGCAACACCAGTCACAGAGTCCTGTCTCTCACCCATAGGTCCACCTCAATCGGTCAATCTGCCTTCTCATATTGATGTCCTAAACTGTGGAACACCCTCCCCTTCACTATCCGAAACACATTCTCCCCCACCTCACTTTCCTCCCTACTTAAAGACCATACTTTCCCAGTCTATACCTGCCCCAATTCCTCTATATCCTTCACATCCCTAGCTCTGTTTTAGCCTCTTCTCTCTCTGTATTTCCCACTCCTAAGGTTTCTACTTTTTAATACCTCCAATACAACAAGGAATGATGCAACTCACTGTTATTGCTGCTTCTAACTGTGCTGTGATTGCCCACCTGCTACAAGTATCTATTGCATATCACTATTATGCTTGCTATATGGAAATCACAGTTGCTAAATGTAAATATTGTATATTATGCAAGTTCTTGTTATTTTTTGTAAATGTAACCAATAAGTTATTGCTATGTTTGTAAATGTAACCAATTCTCCCCTTCCCCAAGGACGCATCTGGAAATGAGCAAACCCGCTCAGCATGCCTTCCTGGTGAAATATTTAAATAAATAAAAAGGGATCCCAGGTGCTGGAGCTCAAAAAAACCTGAACGCTTTGCAGTGCTGATTTTTCATGCCCTTGTGCCGCAAAACATATATGTGCAGTGGGCAAATAAAGTAATCTAGGATGGCACAAGGGGCAAAAAAGGGCTGCCCAGAAACCAGATCAATGTTATCTCGACCCACGTCAGACGGAACTTTGATTTAACACCAATTCTTGCAAAAATAAGGGACGGAATAAATGAACAGCTATGAATGATGCAGAAAGGTGAAACACACCCTCTGACATAGTATTGTACCATCTGACCATGTAATGACTGTTTTCATATTACTGACTTCTAAATATATGTTCCAGTTGTATTTGCCACTGAAATGTGTGTGTGTAAAAAGTGCTGTGCAATTCAATGTGATATCCTGATTGGTGTGTGTTTTTATTTTTGCTTGTACAATACTGTTCGGTTGTTTGAAAATAAAAGTCTTTGAAGGAATCAGATTTCTTGGTTACCCTGAGTTTTTTTTAATGATAATAATGATCTGATAAACCACAACTTTAGGGGGGGATAGAAATGTATCAATATAAAATCAGGGATGAGATAACATTGGCTAATGTTAGTTAAAGAGCAGGGGCTCGATATTCAAAATTGCTCAAAGCAGAGTGCCAAAATTTGAGCTCCGCTTTGCAATAGCCCTGGTCCCCCAAAGATGTTATATTCAGTGGAATAGTACACCGGTCCCATTTGACTGAATATAGGGCCATGTTGACCCAGAACTAGGTCCCTTAGTGCTGCCCTGAAATGACTCCTGAAGTACGCCTCCAGAATGGATAGCACCGGAACACTATTTGCAATATACAAAGGTACCCATGCAAATGAGCCCATTGGACATGCAAGGCACTAAGGGGCCCTTTGCATGCCCATTACAGGTTCATTTAAATGGATAGCCAGGCAGTTTAGCACAGCGCCACCACCACCCCCCCCACAATTGTCTGTTCCCAGATGCAGAGCTATCCCTGGTGCTAGTGGAACCCCACATGATCCATCACCCAGTATATACACACAATTTCACTGGTGTCCAGTGGTCCCTCCCCCCCACACCTGTACCCATGCTCAATGTCCACACACAATGTCTCTGGCATCTAACCGTCCCCCCCTCCTGCACCCATGCCCAATGTAACAGAACATTTACCCTGATGTCTAATGGTCCCCTCTTCACCAGATGTTCTGTCCGATTAATAAAAGAAGATTCTCCCTGGTTTCCAGCGGTTCCTCCCCTGTATGATCATTGTCCCTGTACCAGTGAAAGCCCATCCCAGTTTGACAGTCCCCCCACCAGCGATCACCAGCCCACCACTAACATGCGGGATGCCTGTGGCAAATAATGCCCCCCCAACAATACAGCTCTGGCCCTGTTCCCGAATAGTGATATTCCAACCCAGCCCATGTCTCACTGGTGTCTAGTGGCCCCCCTCCCTCCCGCAGCACTGAGGACCCCCGGCCACACTTACCTGAATTTTGGTGTCATGGTAAAGTGACGGAGAATGACACAGCCCTCCACACACCTCCTCAGCCGCCCACTGTCTGACAGAAGCAGGAAGCATGCTGCTTATTTATAGCGCAACTAAGCAGCTCACGCCCTGCTTCTGTCACATGGCGGGTGGCCGAGGTAGTGTGTGGAGGGCTGTGTCCCTTGCCATCACTTCACAGTGGCACCAAGATTCATGTAATGGTGACTGGCTGAGGGGGGTGGGTTCTCTGTGCCATGAGAGGGAGGGGGCTACTAGACACCAACGAGACATGGGCTGGGGGGTTTCAGAACATCACTATTTGGGAATGGGGCTGGAGCTGTGTTGTTGGGGGAGCATTACTTGCCACAGGCAACCACACATTAGTGGTGGGCTGACGATCACAGGGGGGATTGTCAATCTGGGGTGGGCTTTCACCAGTATGGGGATGGGGAACCAGATGGGGTGAGGGACTGCTGGACATCAGTGAGAATCTTCTTTTATTGATCGGGCAGGGCATTGGGTGGGTGGACCACTAGATATCAGGGTAAATGTTCTGTTACACAGGGCATGGGAGCAGGTGGGGGAAGGACTGCTAGACACCAGGGATATTGTGTGTGGACATCGGGCATGGGTGTGAGTGGGGGGAGGTACCACTAGACACCAGGGATATTGTGTGTGGACACTGCGCATGGGTGCGTGTTGGGGGAGGGACCACTAGATGTCAAGGGCATTGTGTGTGAACATCGGGCATGGGTGCAGGTGGGGGAGGGACCACTGGACACCAGGGACACTGTTTTGGTGGCTCAGGACTAGCGAGGGGGGGGACACTGCACTTCCATCTCCAAACATTAGGGTTGCACAGGAGTAAGATGTGGTCTCCGTCAGTGATATTTGTGCCATGCAATGGGACAGCACAAAATGACCTTGCATGGCAAAAATACTCTGGACTCTTGGACTGCACCGATATTCAGGTCCCTGCCTCTCCATTTGCATTGCGCCCCCTCCACAGTCCCTGCAAAGCCCGGTCTGCACGCACAAACCAAGATTTGTTCCCGGGCAAACTTTTGAATATTGGGCCCCAGGTGTTTACTTCTAGTATACAACTATTTTATTTACTGTATTTTGGTGTGTATGTAGTTACTTTTTTACATTTTGTAATACAATATTTTATAGTGCACTGAAACAAGCGGGGTTTCACCTTTGATTTGAACAGTGCTAGTGAAAAGAATTCTTATTAATCACCTGCTCTTTAATGTAACTGTTGATTTTTGGCTTGGTGTTCTACCTGTAGCTAGACACAGGGAGGGAGAAGGGGGAGAGTAGAAAGGTTGCAAGAGTGAAACTCAAAGTACAAAAAACACGGCTATCAGACACAAATGTGTATATTGGTTATTAGGTGTTGCATCTTAAATGTGTACTCCACAAGGCCAGTGGCAATGCAACCATGCCAAACTAAGTAACACATCACAAGACACCTAGTGACAAGCTAAACAATTCCAAAATCAGCATTTGCTCCTCTGACATCAGATTACATGTTGGTGGGCTGATAGCGCACTGCTGTGTGCTACAATGTACGATATCTTTGAAAGTGACAATGGTTACCACTGTAACGTCAAGCTGCCTCCCAGAGCCATCATGCTGCCCACAACTGTGCATAGGGGACGGAACCGGAGAGCGAGGGGGGGGGCTGCCGCCGCTCCTGTTTTTTGGGGCCAAGGTAGATTGCCCTTTTTAACCCCTTCTCACCAGAATTATATGGAAGTAATTTGAAAATGAGCCATGTATGTGTCTTCCAGGCTGAAATAATTCAGTTGTAAAGGGGTTAATCTTCCCATGCTGATTCAAAGAGAAGCAGGGGAGAGGGGATGTATACCGGCTGTATGCTGTAAAGATAGCAGGGGATCAGGGCTGTGACAGTGGGGCTCAGCTCTGAACTGACAGAGCCAGAGATTGTTTTCAATTGTTTAACAAGATTTACAATTATTTAATTACTAAGTGGTCCAGCACTCCACTCATGTGTGTCTCACATGCACAGTGTGGACAGTTGATCAGTTGGACCAATCAGTACAGATCATTATGGCTTCAGGAATGTTTTTTTTTTTTATTCCCACCCAGAGGCTTGACAGAGAAGTTATACTCAAAAGATAGCTCTGTATGCAGTCAACTGGTGGAAGAGTTAATAGGGGTCTGGATTTCCTTTACTATACCTCTGCAGTGGGAAACTGAAAATGATCCTCTACAAATTCGGAAAAGTCCTAGGAGGTATTGATCAGAACAGGTACTGCCTACTGGAATTGTGAAAAATGTAAGTTTGTTGCAGTATACAATGCTTTTAAGTAACTGTTTCTTAGAAACATAGGTGGAAGCGTTAACCCCTGGTAATACTACATCTGACACAGTCACATATTGGCTCCATCTTGAGACTTCAGATGTCAAAATAAATCACATAAGGGCTTATATCACCGTATTATTATATTAGGAGGGACCTCCTTGTAAATGAGCATGTTCAATTGTGTTTTCTAGCAAATAAACTTGAAACTTGAACTTGAAACTTATATTAAGAGTACACAGTGATCCTGTATATGTAGTAACTTGACTTCCGTACCTTACAGTATTGATGCTGTATAAGGTAGTTTTCAAAATATTTTAATAAAATCATTTAACAATAAAATCATTTAACAGCCCTCATTTTATGGCCTACAGTGCCAGATCTGGCGACTGCATACAAGTTTAGGGCTTAAGGGCAGACTAGATGGGCCTAGCAGTTCTTATCTGCTAACAATTTCTATGTATTTATGTATAGCCATTTAACCGCCAGTAGAAAAAAAATGACACATAGCATTTCTCAATATTATTAGTTTTATAGGTACTCTCTGATTCAGTGCGTAGTCTTCTCACCGAGAGTTACTATGCACAGCATGGTCGAAGTGTAAAACTGGGTATTAGACACTGTATCTGACTGTTTTGTATTTTGTGTACATTTTACAGATATAAGGATAGCATAATTCAGTGAAGTGTGGTTCCATATATTTGTCATTTGAAAAAGTATCGGATTCATTGCTAAAAAAGCTTAAAATTGATGGCAAAGCGTGATATACAAGTATTGTGTTGCTGATTAGAATACAATATTTGCACAGTTTGAGATACATGATTAGTGGTCCTGAACTTTTTTTAATGCCTGATGTCCCAGGTCATTTTTTTTTTTTTGGAGCATTATATTATGAAACGTGATTGATCCAACCTGATATCTGCACCATCCTCTCAAAACATAAGTAAATCCCATTTTAGACTGAAATGATCTGGAGCACAATGCCACGTATTAGGTGCATTGCTAACAGGTAAGTGGTTCTGGTGGGACGAGAGTAAAAGAACTAGCACAATGAACAAAAGTGTTGAATGTGATAAAAGTGATAAGGTACTGGTGGAAGCCATTGGCAAAAGGGCAGAAGGGGGAAATGCTGCTGTTGGGGGAGTTCAGTGCACTAGATACAGATTACTGGCCGTGTTCCTGCTGTTGTATTGGTTGGAGACAGTGCAGAAGCAGTTTGTTAAAACTCGGGGTGGTAGGCCCAGATACACATTTCTGGCTTGCAAACATGTCTGTAGTTTTATTCAGCAGGGTAATGGTAGCCAGGTCTTTTCTTCTTAGAAAAAAATGTTACTGCTGTTATTATCATTGTGTGTTGAACAGCTGCCTCGGGGAGGGGGGCAGACAGTGGGTTCAGGAATAGAGACAAGAAACATGTTTCCCTGCAGAGTACACTACCATTTAAATGTCTTGCTTCTTCCCTTTTTAAGGATTGTTGGATGCCTTTTATTTAGATGCATTTACTCCAAAGGATCCTGCTTTATACTGGGAGAAGGGGGGGGTCACCTGGTCCCTGTAATATGTCACATCTTACTGCTAAATGCACTGCAGTGTGAAGGATTGAAGGAAATTCTTGGTCCATCATGTCTGTGCAGTGTGACCCTGCCCAACCCTACCTTGGTTGCAGTCAATCTGTACTGTGCAGCTGTTATTTGGGCAGTCATTTTTGTTTTATTTAAAATTATACATGTATTTAAAGCTTTTTAAATATTCTCATATGCAGCCTATCAATGTACTGTCATCATAAATGTGCATTTATTATATTTCTGTATATCAACAACTGGTTTGGAAAAAGTGCCCTTTATGCTGTAACAAGTGCCCTTCCGACCTTCAACACCCCCACCTTTTACAATCTTCCGGCACCCCAGCAACTGTGCATCTCTGACAACTGTGCATTTCTTAGTGTACTTTCCCTGCAGTGACTTTCCAGCCGTAGGATTGCCAACCATTGTAGGTGATATTGGGTGTTCCAGAGGCCTGGTGGGTCCTTAGGCTATCTCCACTAAAAGTCCATGCTGTCCAGACTCAAGCAGCGTTCAAGGGGAGAAAGTTAACATGAAGCTGATCTCCAGAGTCATCACGCTGACTACAGCTGTGCATCTTTGACAACTGCCTGCATTGCTCAGTGTATTTTCCCTGTGGTGTCTTTCCAGCTGTAGGACTGCCGACTGTTGCAGGGAGCACGGGGGCATACTGGAGACCAGTTGAGTTCATGGGGGTGGGGCTATCTCCACTAAAAGCCTGTGCTGCCCAGACTCAAGCAACACTTAAGAGGAGAGAGTTAACATCAAGCTCCCCCCCAGAGTCATCACATTAATTACAACTGTGCACCTTTGGCAACTGCCTGCATTTACTGGTGCATTTTCCCTGCAGTGACTTTCCAGCCATAGGACCACCAGCTGTTGTAAAGGGTAGGGGGGGCATACTGGGAGCCAGGTGGACCCATAAAGGACAGGGCTATCTCCACTAAAAGCCCATGCCACCCCTGCTCAATTGTTGGAAGCGCTAAAAAAATATTTCTGATTAGAAAATGGCACTAATCAATTCTTAAACCTGATTGGCTGAGACAGTCTCCTAGCTGGGCATTTATTTTTCAGTAGATGCCCAGCTAAAAATAAGAGCCAGTCCAAGTGCCTCTTCACAGAGTAACATTCTCCAATGGGCCATTTTCTAAGCGCAATAATACCCTCCAGGGTGGGCATTATTGGGAAATACTGGACCTTCCAGGGGCTGTAAGACCCTCCGCTCTGTGGCTGCTGGCCTCATTACGCCCTGGTACGGCATTTCCCAATAATGCTCACCCTGTCGGGTATTATTGCTTACTTTGAATACAAATAGAAATGTAAGGAATATGTGTAAAACAAATATCAGACGAAAGAACTCTAACTACTTTCTAAATAAGCAAAATAAAAATTTGGACTGCCCAAAATTATTTAGGGCTTTTGTTAGGGAGTTGACAAATTCAGTCGAAAAGAAACATGCTGATGCACTGATCTGCAATGAACAACCCATTTCAGACCCAGCTAGCATATGTGGGATTTTTGTGGATAAATTCTCAGATATGACTACGCACAAGGCTGTATTTGATGACGCAAAAATAACTCTCCTAGGTGTAACCCCCCTGCAAATGGGGGTTCCCAAAAGACTTCCAGGAGCTTGCTTGAATGCTCCAAGCCTGAATGGTGTTTGGCATTTAAGCCATTTATCAGTGAGTGTTTTTAGAGCCTCTGGTACTGTCTCTTTAAGAGCTGTCTGCTTGCAGACATAATTAGTTTGTATGGGGGACTGTGTGCTTCTCTGAGTACCACTTGAGCTGCTGCCAATTCACTTCATTTTGCAGTCACTAGGAGTGCAAAGGAACCTATCTGAAAGATGTAACTGTTTGCCAGAAATTATTTAGAGTAATAATGAAATTACAGTTTGTCTAACCTGCTTTCTTTGCAGTCAGAACTGTGTCTGCTAGTTCCCCATTCTAGTTTTGAACTGCTGAACTGGACCAATCAGTGTGGGGTAAGCTAGCTCTAAAATGGTGCCTTGGACGAATCAGAACTTGGACTCATAATCTGAGCCAGCCACAAGAGGATTGTATGGGCAGTGACTCTGGGAGATGTAGTTTAGACTTCAGTGCCTTTTTGGACCAACAGCAGCAGTCTATTGTGAGTGACAGCCAATCCAGTCAAGAACTGGGAGGAACTCAAAGGAAGTGCCCAGTTTTGTCGGTTGGAGCTTCAGTTGAGCTTTGGCAGTGAAGAAGGAAGGAGCCCTGTGCTTTTTCAGTGTGCAGTTTTAGTCAAAAACGTGTGTAAGGCCCAGAGTTCCGTCTGCAGCTTGTGTAACAGCTTGTTAGGACTGAACTGGCCCTGAGAAAGAATCAAAGGATCTCTGAAGAGTAGAAACCAGGCTCACCCTGTAGAAGACTGGAAGAATTGCTGAAAATTGCACTCGGTCTGTCAGGAACTGAATCTGCTGTGTGTTCTCCGGTATTGTGCAGTAATTGTGATCGGGATACAGATGCAGCCTGCCTGGTATAGTACTTTCTTTTATATGGATGTGTGAAGAGGTTTGTGTACCTCAAGTGAGCCCTGCTGACATTGAAGGACCCTATCTTATTTGGAGGTCGTGAGTACTAATTCAGGGTTGCTCCCTGTTGAATTGCCACATTAAATCCAAATGGAATTACTGTACTGCTGACTGTTTAATTCTCCTTTTCTCTGTGAAAGGGCCCCTACCAGCTGCCACGGTTTGACTAGCCACTAGGGCTTGGGTACCCAGGGACAGTAACTGATAGGGATAGGCCTGTGCACAGAGCCATAGGTAGATAATTAGAGTGATAAGCTAATTAACCTGATTTCCCCCTGTCCTTGTTATATCCCCCTAAATAAATCAGAGCTGCTTGTTTCAGCAAAGTTATACTGCCTGAGGTATTTGTCTATGTTAAAGTACTGTACTGTGATTGTTGCACTGTATCTCATTTCACAGGAGGTCCCAGTGCCGGAACCAGACCTGGGGTAAGTGTATACTGTGAAGGTAATTCTGATATATTGTGTGGGCCACTAGTGGGAAGAAAGGGGTTGCAGTGTCCCAGAGGGCTGTGACCAAGTTAGTTTAACTATTGCAAACCCTGACCTCTGGGTGGAGGCACCGCCATTGGATCCAGGCCCCTCAACCTGTTAGTGGCAAATCAGGCAGGGGTAGTAGCCCCTGGGATAGCGCCATCTAGGGGTTACATCTTGGAGGCTCACCGCTGGGATTGTGTGTCCTCTAGTGGCCATATTTACGAACCACTGTTAAGAAAAAATGGGTACCCGACAGAAGTGGCTGTGACCGGCTGGTGGAGTGGTGTACTGGGAGGAGATCGACCCCAAAATGCTATGCTTATCCTGGACATCCCCTGGGTATCAACACGGACACTGTGCAGGGAGTACTTTCCAAGGTGGGAGGTTTACAAAACCCTGTGGTGGTGGGTCGGCATGCTAATCTGCTCACCCACACTTTCCTGGCCCTAGTAGAGTTTAAGGATCCCATAGATAGCTCCAAAGTGCCACAGACCATTACCCCAGAGGAGCCCTCACTGCTTGGAGAGTGATAACTAAGGACAGTAAAGACCGGGGAATCAGCCCCACCACTATCTGAAACTTTTGAGGAGAAATTTGCTGAATGGTTGCTGGGAGAGGGAAAACTGTGGAGGACTTGAAGAAACTATTCTTGCCACCTGGGGTGTTCCTCCCCAACACCCTCTCCTGCTCCAGTGCCCGTAATGGTGGCGCTGAACCAATGCAGACTCCTATTTCTGCACCTGCCATTAGTCACGACTCTTACCGGTTGAGGATCTTCTCTGGCACCTCCCACCCCCCAAGGGAGGATGACTGGGAGACCTGGATAGACTATGTTGCCCCAAGTGCTAGAATGGCAATGCTCGGAAGGTGAAAAGCAAAAGAGGGTTAGTGAGAGCCTCCGAGGTCCTGCCCTGGCTACCATCCGTGCTAAACGGCCAGTAACCCTGAAGCGACTGCACAGGCCTATCTTGAGGCCTTGGGATGTGTGGGCCCAGATTCTGATGAGGACCTATGATGGAGAGTAAGAGATGCACAACAGTACCAAGGGGAGTTGTTGTCTGTGTATGTATCTCGGCTGGAAAAATTGTTGCAAGAATGCCTCAGAAAGGTAGTTTGCCAGCGATTGAACTGGACCGAACCAGGCTGGACAGGATCCTTAAGTCTGCCCCTTCTCAGAACTGCTGTTGCTTCAGTTACGCCTGGCAAATCGACTGGAATCCCCACCCTCCTATGATGAGTTAATGAGAGAAATTCGAGGAGTTGAGAAGGCGACCTCGGGAGGGACCTGCACCAATAGCTGCGGCTACGACCGAGTGACTGAGGGTGACCCATCAAGTGAAGTTCAGGGGCAGAGGTTGGCAGTCAATGAGTGCTCTGACAAGGAAAAGATATGTCACAATGGGGCGAACTGTTGAGAGAGATCCGAGAATTCAAAAACAGTCCCTTTATGAAGCACTACTGCAAGAAATCAGGCCCTGACCTATATCGACTGCATCTGCTATGGGGTGGGGTGCCACCCATGTATCTCCTGCTGATAACAGCTCTGAACTCGATTCCTTGACCATGAAGTGGAGAAACTGACGAGATGTCTCCAAATGCTTATCACGCCTCAGACAGAGAATGGCACCAAGGTTTCCAGTTAGTAATACCCCGCCTGGCTCCCAGTGTGGCGCCTCGGCCAGCTCAAACTCCAGAAAGTATGTTTTGCTATAATTGTGGGAAGATGGGCACATGAAAGGGAATGCCAGTCCCAAAAGACACTGACAAAGTTGCATATAGGCTACAAGGAGAGCTTCGGAGAAGAAATCAGTGGTTAAGAGGTGCACGCATGATCCCAGTGAGGGCACCAAAATGCTAATTCACGCCCTTTTGTGGCAAGGTCAGTTGCCCAGGCCCCCACTACCGCCTCTCCAGACTGGTCCAGAATAGTGGGTCCTCCATGGAGACCACTGTAAAGGTGAGCGGAGTGTCTACAAGAGCTATATTAGACAGTGGCTCCCAAGTGACAATTATGTTCCAAGATTGGTATCAGAAGCATTTGTCAGACGTACCCTACAACCATTAGAAGGACTGCATGTATGGGGTTAAGTGAGAAGGCTCACCCCTATTCCGGTATATCCGATTTGGCTGTCTTTTCCCACCTCCTGGCTGGAGTGGCCGAACAAGTAGAGACCCTAGCCTTAGTGTGTCCCCCACTGGACTGTATGATGGTGTCCCTTTGTTGATTGGAACAAATGCTCATATGTTCGAGGCTGGCACAGTTGTGTTATGAAAAACAGGGGTCAAAGACTAGTAGAGCTTTAAGAGTTCGGCTTTAATTAAGAAGGCCTATGAGGCACAGAGAGATGCTGAAAACAGAACCAGAGGAACCGGTCGTGAATTGTATGGAAGAAGGATCCTGAGTCTCTGATCCTGGCGCCAAATGCCCAGTGTACCTTACAGGAGAGGTCCGTATCAGAAAGGATGTTAAGAATAAAATATTAATGTTGGATGCACCAGGCGATGGAAAATTGCCAGAGGGACTGCTGGTCAAGCCTAGTATTTTGCCGCTAGAGCCCATGCTTATGCCAGAAGGGTAATGGTCCAAGTTCATAATGTGTCTGAAAGAGACATTCGAGTAAACAGAGGTTGCATCCTGGCTAATGTGCATTGTGCAGACACTGCAGTGCTACCCAGCAGCAAGAGTTCAAGGAAGAATGACAGAGTAACGCCTGACTTGTTTGATTTCGGCGACTCCCGCTGCCAGCTGAATGGAAAGTGAAGATCAGTGAGAAGCTTGCCCAGAGAGACCAGGTGTTTTCTTTAAAGGAATGGGATGTAGGATGCGTGCAAGGAGCTGAGCACAATATCCTGCTGCATGACGAAGACCATTTGTGAGAGGTCTCGACGCCTGGCACCTGCTGACATAGATGATGTGAGACGGCATCTGCAAGAGATGTTAGCTGCTGGTGTAATACAAGAACCAGAAGCCCTTATGCTTCCCCATTGTGGTAGTGAGGAAAAGAATGGAACAGTAAGGATGTGTGTGGATTATCGCATCTATAAAGCGCGGACTATCCTGATCAGTACACAATGCCCGCATTCAGGATGCTTTGGACTGCCTAAGCGGGAGAAGTGGTTCTCTGGCTGGATCTCCGGTGGGTACTATCAGATCCCGATGGCCCCAGAGGACCGTGAAAAAGACAGCCTTTATCTGTCCGGCTGATTTCTATGAATTCATGAGGATGCCTCAAGGGATTTCAGGTGCCCCAGCCACTTTTCAACGATTGATGGGCGTGCAGTGGGGACATGAACTTACTAGAGTGCCTGGTATACCTAGATGATGTTATTGTGTTTGGCAGCTCACTGGAGGAACATGAGAGCAGATTATTTAAGGTATTGGACCGACTGGAGGACTTTGGCCTTAAACTGTCCATTGATAAGTGTCAATTTTTCAAACATCAGTAAAGTATGTGGGACACATAGTATCCACCGAGGAATAGAGACCGACCGTAAAGTTGAGGCCTTGACCACCTGGCCACAGCCCAAAATCTAAAGAACTGCAAGATTCCTGGGATTCTGTGGTTATTATCGGGCGCTTCATCAAGGACTATTCAAGAGTGATCCCCTTTACTTAACCTTACTCAAGGGTATCCCCAACCCACAAAAATACCAAAAGTCAGCATCCCTCAAGACTGAAAGAGTGTATTTTCATCCGAGTGAAGTATTTGGGGCCGCTGGACTCCTGATTGTGAGACTGCTTTTCATGAGATCATATATCAACCCATGCTCCAGTGCTGGCCTATGCGATCCAAGAAAACCGCCGTCCTGCACACTGATGCTAGCTTGCAGGGTTGGGGCTGTGTTGTACCAAGACGCGAGAATGGCCTGAGACCAGTGGCCTTTGCCAGTAGAAGCCTGACCCCATCGAAAAGAACTATCCTGTACATAAGGTAGATTCCTAGCTTTGAAGTGGGCTATTGTTGACCAATTCCATGAGTACTTGTATGGGGCTAAAATACTAGTAAAACTGACAATAATCCTTGACCTATGTGCAGACCTCAGCTAAGTTGGATGCCACTGGCCATAGGTGGCTTTCTGCATTATCTACTTATGACTATGCCTCGAATACCAGCAGGTCTGAACCACATAGATGCTGATGCTCTCTCCCGGAGGCCTGTTCCCCAGAATGATTGGGTCCGACTGGCAGAACCTGACATTCGGGCACTCTGCCGAAGTTTGACAGGGAGGAACAAATGTCCACGGACGAGTGGACTGCATGGTGGATTGCTTGGGAGCCTCTGGGAATTGCATACCTGCTGCTTATTGCCACTTTTCTGCAATGAACATTGGTGCACTGCCTCAGCTGGACAATGACAGTGATCGGCGGGCTCAATCCCACGATCCCATGATCAAAGCAGCTTTAGAAGCCCTCATGCAGGAAAAGATGTGTCAAATTACGCTCCACTGATTTGAGAACTGCACTGTTATACAAAGAAGGTCCTAAGTTGAAACTGATCAATAAACTGTTATACAGAGAAACAGTAGACAGAGGGGACAAGTAGACAAACAACAACTAGTGCTGCCCACTGCCTTCGAGACTCAGTATTGAGGTCCTTGCACAACCACATGGGGCACCTTGGTATAGACAGAACACTTGACTTGGTGAGATCCAGATTCTATTGGCCTAAGATGGGGGCTGATGTGGAGCAACACATTCCCGAACTTGTGTAGCAAGCTGCTACAGAGAAAGCTTTGCCCAGAGGCTGCCCCCCTTGTTAACATAACCACCAGTGCACCATGGAGCTGGTCTGTATTGATTTTCTAAGTTTGAGTCAGATCAAAGAAATATCAGTAATGTGCTGGTGGTCACTGTGACCATTTCACAGATATGCCCAAAGCTTTCCCACCAAAGACCAGAAAGCATCCACTGTAGCCAAAGTACTTGTAGAAAACTTTTTGTTCACTATGGGGCTCCACAAAGAATCCATTCTGATCAAGGGAGGACTTTGAGAGTCGTCTGATCAAAGAGATGCTTTCTCTGTGGGGAGTCAGAAAGTCAGAACCACTCCTACCACCCCAGGAGACCCACAGCCTGAACGTTTCAACCGCACTTTGCTAGATATGCTAGGCACCCTGCACCCAAAGGACAAGCCTAGATGGAGCCAACAAATTAGCACCCTGGTACATGCTTATAACTGCACCAAAAGTGATGCCACTGATTCTCCCCTACCGCCTGATGTTTGGAAGAAAGCTCGACTACCAGTAGATGTGTGTTTTGGGGTCTCTCCTGATGGGGTTCAAGCTGACAACTATTTACAGTATGTGCAAAGTTAAAGGCCCAGCTAACTCATGCGTACCAACTGGCTCAAACCATGGCTGCCAAAAGAAATCTGGCCAACAAAGAAAGGTATGATAAAAGGTGAAAGCACAGGAACTCCAGGAGGAGATCGGGTATTGCTAAGAAATCTGGGATTGCATAGCAAGCACAAGATTGCTGACAGATGGCACCATCTCCCTCACATTGTAGTGGGCAAACTAGATGATCTGCCAGTGTACAAAGTAAGGCCTGAGAATAATTCAAAAGATGTAAAAACAATGCATAGAAATCATTTACTGCCCATTGGACAAATCTTAATTGAGTCTGAGCCCCTAGAAGATGCCCCCTCTGGACCAGTGACTAGAGCTGCTGCTAAGAAAAGATCAAGAAAGTCTGCACCTACAGAAGCAAAGTTAAAGTGTTTCCCTCCACAAGTCCCAGTTGAGCATGACTGTCAGTCCATATCGGAAGAAAGTGAGAGTGACTTTGAATACTATCCTTCTTACGAACTGAGTCAATTGTTTGAGGGCAGTCCCTAGTCAATACTGGAGACAGAGCTGGGCCTTCTGGACTGTTTAAGCCCCCAGCTTCATCCCTGGAGCCAATGCTCCCAGAAAGTGAAGTGCAAAGCATCAGATCAGATGAAATGGAATCATTGTGCATGGTTGAACTGTTTGAGCTTTCAGGGAGGAAAATGATAGATTGGGGCAGACTGGTGATACACGAACAAGAAAGAGTATTTGAGTGCCCTGACAGTCCACTGCCAGTGTCAGAAGCTCTCCATTGCAGCCAAATGTTGTGGACTCAGAAACTGTAACTCCTGGAGCTGAAAGTGCCCCAAGTTCTAGCCTCTCTACCCCCATGGAGACTCCCCTCGACAAGTGTGGACAATGCTGAAAATGAGGCTCAGAGTGCAGAGACTGTAACAGTTCCCCTAGAAAGACTGGTCGAGCTGTAAAGCCTGTGGTGCACCTCAGTTATGATTCCTTGGGAGGCCTGTGGATTTGCCTCTCAATGTTGTCCATAAAAGTGTATGTGTCCAGGAGCTCATTGCCCAAACTAGCGTCAGTGCTAACTCCAAGTTACTTGTGTTCGCTCTCTAAGTATGGTGCCCTTGCCCGTCCAGCCCCAAGGTAACTGATAGGAAGGGCCCCTCTCTTCAGGTTTCATGTACAAGAGGTAATAACTTGAGTTATGGTACAATGTGTATGTAATACTGTGTAAAGAGTGACGTACTGCAATGTTTCAGAAATGTGTTCTTAGTAAAATGATATATTGACTGATGATTACATGTGCGAGCCTAATGCAAATATATATGGTTGCAGTTGAAACTTATAGGGTACTTGCTTGGACGCGAGCCAAGCTTTCCCAGGCCAGGAAGGGTGTAACCCCTGCAAATGGGGGTTCCTAAAGACTTCCAGGAGCTTGCTTGAATGCTCCAAGCCTGAATGGTGTTGGCATTTAAGCCATTTATCAGTGAGTGTTTTAGAGCCTCTGGTACTGTCTCTTTAAGAGCTGTCTGCTTGCAGACATAATTAGATTGTATGGGGGACTGTGTGCTTCTGAGTACCACTTGAGCTGCTGCCAATTCACTTCATTTTTGCAGTCACTAGGAGTGCAAAGGAACCTATCTGAAAGATGTAACTGTTTGCCAGAAATTATTTAGAGTAATAATGAAATTACAGTTTGTCTAACCTGCTTTCTTTGCAGTCAGAACTGTGTCTGCTAGTTCCCCATTCTAGTTTTGAACTGCTGAACTGGACCAATCAGTGTGGGGTAAGCTAGCTCTAAAATGGTGCCTTGGACGAATCAGAA
Source organism: Neoceratodus forsteri (assembly GCA_016271365.2). Classification (NCBI taxonomy): domain Eukaryota; kingdom Metazoa; phylum Chordata; order Ceratodontiformes; family Ceratodontidae; genus Neoceratodus; species Neoceratodus forsteri. Next base: position 443,816,641 of record CM057453.1, read on the forward strand.
CTTGGACTCATAATCTGAGCCAGCCACAAGAGGATTGTATGGGCAGTGACTCTGGGAGATGTAGTTTAGACTTCAGTGCCTTTTGGACCAACAGCAGCAGTCTATTGTGGTGACAGCCAATCCAGTCAAGAACTGGGAGGAACTCAAAGGAAGTGCCCAGTTTTGTCGGTTGGAGCTTCAGTTGAGCTTTGGCAGTGAAGAAGGAAGGAGCCCTGTGCTTTTTCAGTGTGCAGTTTTAGTCAAAGCGTGTGTAAGGCCCAGAGTTCCGGTCTGCAGCTTGTGTAACAGCTTGTTAGGACTGAATCCGTCCTGTGAAAAGAATCAAAGGATCTCTGAAGAGTAGAAACCAGGCTCACCCTGAAGACTGGAAGAATTGCTGAAAATTGCACTCGGTCTGTCAGGAACTGAATCTGCTGTGTGTTCTCCCGGTATTGTGCAGTAATTGTGATCGGGATACAGATGCAGCCTGCCTGGTATAGTACTTTCTTTTATATGGATGTGTGAAGAGGTTTGTGTACCTCAAGTGAGCCCTGCTGACATTGAAGGACCCTATCTTATTTGGAGTCGTGAGTACTAATTCAGGGTTGCTCCCTGTTGAATTCCACATTAAATCCAAATGGAATTACTGTACTGCTGACTGTTTAATTCTCCTTTTCTCTGTGTGAAAGGGCCCCTACCAGCTGCCACGGTTTGGACTAGCCACTAGGGCTTGGGTACCCAGGGACAGTAACTGATAGGGATAGGCCTGTGCACAGAGCCATAATGAGATAATTAGAGTGATAAGCTAATTAACCTGATTTCCCTGTCCTTGTTATATCCCTAAATAAATCAGAGCTGCTTGTTTCAGCAAAGTTATACTGCCTGAGGTATTTGTCTATGTTAAAGTACTGTACTGTGATTGTTGCACTGTATCTCATTTCACAGGAGGTCCCAGTGCGGAACCAGACCTGGGGTAAGTGTATACTGTGAGGTAATTCTGATATGTGTGTGGGCCACTAGTGGGAAGAAAGGGGGGTTGCAGTGTCCCAGAGGGCTGTGACCAAGTTAGTTTAACTATTGCAAACCCTGACCTCTGGGTGGAGGCACCCGCCATTGGATCCAGGCCCCTCAACCTGTTAGTGGCAAATCAGGCAGGGGTAGTAGCCCCTGGGATAGCGCCATCTAGGGGTTACATAGGCATTTCTGAGAACTCTTCATTTAAAGCAATTCCTCCTTCTTATTTTCACTTATAACATGGGGTAGGGAAAGGGAGCTAAGTGACTGGTAGAGTGCCATCAGGTGACAGTGCATTAATGCACAATATCAAATATGGGGTGAGCTACGAGATCCATGGGGCGGGGCGGTGGGAGGTGACACATGAACTCACGGATGGTGGGACGCCATGGAGTGGGATAGGACAGACAACAAAGACTCTCAAAACTCGGTACTCCCTCTCCCCATTCAGTGTGCAGTACCAGAGATCCACAGGGGTGGGTGGTGGGGCGGATAAGCACATGGATGGTGACACGTGAGTGAGCAGGGTGGGAAAGACAGAAAACACTGTGAAAACTTAGCACTCCCTCTCTCCATTCAGTGTGCAGTAGCCAGAGATCTGTGGCCCAGGTGGGTGGGCAGCCCATTACAAATGGCTGTTTTTCATGTTGTTGCCATCAGGAACAAAACAAAACCCATTCTGCCCACTGATTCACCATCTGGGGGACCTCTTCACCCCAACTGTGCCGATAATGTGCATTAATGCAGTGTCACCGATGGCAATCTACCAATCACCTAATTCCCTTTATCTACTCCATGTTATAAAAGTACAATAACCCACTCCAGGGTGTGCTGTTATTGGGGATTAATGCATACCTGGGTACTGTGAGGGCACTCAGCCTGCGGCCTTGTGCCTCACAATGCACCCGGGTGTGTGTTAATCCCCGCTAACAGCATACGCTGTCATGGTTTATTGCTTACTCATGAAAGGTGAGGCTGTAACTTTATAATTGAATGAAATGTTTATTTGAAAGTATCTCAAAAGCATTGATCCACTTGTCCTTTTGGTTAATATATGTGCAACACAGCTTTTTCTGTATGAATTCCTACTGAGTAACTGATCGTTTTATATGGCTGAAAGCTTTTACTTTGCATTGCTCGCTGAATGCTAAATAAAGTTTACAAAAAAAAAAAATCCCTGTCTCCTGTCCCAGCACAATTATTATTATTATTATTATTTCACTTGATTATCAGTTCCTAATAATTTAATTACTCGAGTCCAGTTCTCATTTTCCAAGAACATAAATGCTCATCTTTTCTCCCCTGACTTGTGATGCTTTTCTAGCCATTTAAATTTACCTATTACTGTCTTATTTATGTAAGGGCCTGTCACACCCCTGTGTCTAGGGGTATTTGGTGGCATATCTCTTCCAGGGAGCACCAACCTTACACCATGAAAACCACTACCTCTCTGCTTACTATGCCACCAGGAGTCAGGGCAGATGGGGACCAGGGCACCAAACACATATAACAGGAGCAGCACAAACCACAAGACCATGCACAAACCAATGTCCATTCTGGGAGCTGCGGTCAAGTAGGTTGTACATTTATTTGCTGTGCTGGTGGTGCATGGCTTCAAAGAGCATTACCCGTGCTACTTCACTTCATTCATGGCGTCATTACCTTATTACCCCCGGCATGCTTTACACCATTTCAGTTAATGTAGTACACTCCTGCTATACACCTCCACTGTTGCTACAACCCCTCGCATTAAATGAATCTGCTCCTTCTTTGGATTACTATGAACTCCCTAGCTCCCATTTGGGCTTTCTCATGCTCTTTCACCCACAAGACCATTTGTTTGGTGACATTCTCCCAGGCAGGGCTGATACCCTAGGGGCAACTATGTCTGTACTTAGCTGCTATGCCAGCCAATGGCCTCCCATGAAGTTGCAACCAGATCTATGGTTTACTCTTAAATACTGAATGCAATTGATTCAGTCATGTGCCCAAAGAACAGACTCCCATGCCTTGTCCAACTCCATGAGGCTTAACCATTATTAGCTTTGCCAGGCCTCACAGGCACAGGGGGGATGGGGGAGTGGACAGAATTCCATTTATGGAAGAGAAGTCCATCAGGGATTGGAAGCCTAAAAGAAAACAAGGCAATGAGGCCAGACAGGCTCCAACCAAGTGTACTAGAAGAACTAAGCATGGTGACGGCCACCCCTCTGGCAACACTATTTAGCACCTCATTGGAGTGAGTGGAAAAACAAAAAGAGCAGAACACACGCTACTAAATGTATCAAACTCTACTGAGCCATATTTGATGCAATGTTAAAAGTCCTCTATGTAGCACCTCACTGGAGAAGGGGGTGGTTCCAGAGGACTGGAGGGGGGCCAATGTGCTCCCTCTGCACAAGAGCAGCAGCAGAGAGTAGGCCAGCAGTTACAGACCAGTCAGTCTCACATCAGTGGAAGGGAAATTAATGGAGTCCCTGCTGAAGAGAGACTGAAGTAGTACCTGGAGGCAGATGGGCTGCAGGACCACTGGCAGCACGGTTTCATGGGGGGAGTTCAAGTCAAACAAATCTCACAGATTTCTCTGTCTGGGTAACTAGAGAAGTGGATCAGGGGGAGGGCACTGGATGTGGCTTATCTGGATTTCAGTAAGGCCTTTGACGCTGTACCACACAGGAGGCTGATAAAGAAACTTAGCAGCCTGGGGGTGGAGGAGAAAGTGGTGAGCTGGGTTTCCAACTGGTTGATTGATAGGAAGTGGAGGGTAGCTTTACATGGCAGTCACTCAGAGGATGAGTGAGTGACCAGTGGAGTACCACAGGGATTGGTACTGGGACCTGTCCTCTTCAATGCCTTTATTAAGTGACATTGCTGAGGAACTGCCGTGGGAGTCGTGTCTCTGCAGATTACACAAAAATCTGCAAGGGGGGGACACTTAGGAGGGGGTGGAAAGAATGCAGAGGAATTAAAGGAAATTAGAGGAGTGGTCTAAGGAGTAGCAGCTGGGTTTCAATGCTAAACAATGCAAAGTCATGCACCTTGGGCAGGGAAACCCAGTTGCTATGTATAAGATGGTGGGGTGGTACTTACCAAGCAGGAGCGGGACCTTGGTGTAATTTATTTATTTACTGTATTTTTAACTGGGTTAGCATACTGAGCCAAAGGTCCTTTTGCAGGTGTGACCCGGTGCTGAACAAAAGGTAGCTACAAGATGATATATGTTAAAAATGCAGTAGTTTTCACATGCAATATGCAAGTCTAAAATTTCAAATATTACAATACACTTTACAATGCATAAAACATAATCCAGCACACGTAAACATGTTTAAAAAGCACATACAGACTGAGTAAGTAAATACTGCTTTAGTCTTGTTTAAAAAAAAAATCAAGTGCGTATTAGCTGCGTGAATAGTTATAGAAAGGTCATTCCACTGTTTAGGAGCAGTAAATGAAAATGCATGCTGACCCATTAATGTGCTCACCTTAGGTGCAGTGAGCAATACATTATCATTGACCTCAGATTTCTGATATTTTCATTAAATTCAATAAAATAAAGGTAAATCAGAGTGCAATCTCAGAGTCTTATCTATAAGACAATATTGGTATTCTATATGCTGTTCAGGACTCATCCAGCCAAGTAAATTATATAATATACAATGATGAGTTCTATGGGAAGCATTTAGCACAAAATGACAAACGTAATTGTACGCTCAGTTTAGACGTTGTAAGTCAGGATGTGAGATGTTTGAAAAAACAAATGAATTGTATGTCAAAGTGGGCAGCAGAACACCAGTTCTAGTTTGTTTTCTAGTACAGGTAATAAACTGTTTTTAACTCTGTATAAGACACTCTGGCCCAGATATTCAAAAGAGTTGAGCCATGCGCAATAAGGTTGTGCCTGCGCAAGTCCGAAATTGCGCCATTCTGCGATATTCAGCAGGAGGCAGTTTCGCCCCTGAAATCACGCTGAGCAACAGTGCAATGATAATGAAGGCATGCACAACTGAAGGGGGAGGAACCATGCATAAATGGCACAGTGCGATATTCAACAACTTGTGTCATGCGCAATAGGGTATCAAGCGGAAGCTGTGCCACATGAGAAATGAGCCAAAATAAAAAGGAGCAAGGGAGGCACAAGAACGCTACGGGAAGGCACATGAGGCAGAACCCTAGCCACACAGACAGGGCAGGAGGGACACACGGCAGGCCAGGAAGGGGCACCCTGAACATAGAGGCACGGGAAGGTGTGGGGCCATAGCCAGTGCAGAACGGGAAGTGCCACACAGCATAGAGGCCACCACAGGTAGGTGTTCCCGGTGCAGGGGAAGTAGCAGGGAGGACAGCGGGGGAAATACAGGAACAGCTGCCAGGGGGGGTGAACACAAGCCAGGGACTTGGCTAGTGCCACCTTCCAGATGGAGGCCATTATGAGGGGGGTGAGAAGGCGGGCAGCAGGGGGGCGTGGCCGTGGAAGGGCCCGTCGGTGGTATGCCCCCAACAGGCAGTACCGAGCCCGCACCAGCTTCGAGCTGTACACTGATACTGAGATTGTGGGCCGGTACTGCCTGAATAGGGCAATTCTGAGGCGGCTCTGTGAGCTGGGCAGTGATGTGATGCAGGTACCCACACGACAGAGCCATGCCCTATCAGTGGAGACTAAAGTGACAGCTTGCATGTGCTTGCTCACCACGGGTACCTTCCAGAGACCAACCGGGGACACCACAGGCATAACCCAGTCAGCCATGTCATGCCACCTCACCCAATTCCTCAGCGCACTGCTGCCACATGCTGCGGAGTACATCCATTTCCCCAGCACACCGGCGGAGCGCACAGCAAACATACAGGAGTTCCACAGGGTAGCACATATGCCTGGCATGCTAGGGGCAATAGACTGCACCCATGTGGCCATACACACACCACCTGGCACCGAGGGGGCCGCATACATCAATCGCAAGGGCTATGCCAGCATCAACTGCCAGGAGTGCGGCTGTAGGGGCACATAATCAATGTCTGTGCCACGCACCCTGGGAGAGCACGATGCCTTCATCTGGCACCAGTCGGCACCTGTGCCACAGATTCAAGAGTGGGGACATCCCCACTGGCCACCTAGTGGGTGAGTATGCAAACCACATGGACAATCATAGGGCCTGGGGGGGGCATGGCCAGAAGTGACATGGGTAGTGGCCTACATGGCCCGGGGCAGGGCAATGCTGATCACCAAACTAACCTCCACCCTCTACACACAGGTGACAGTGGATACCCACTCTGTCCCTGGCTGCTCACACCCTACCGGTGGCCCGCGACCCCATCGCAACAACGCCACAATGAGGCACACGCCACTACATGTAATGTCATCGAGCAGGTGTTCGGGATGCTGAAGGCACATTTCTGTTGCCTGGACACCTCCGGCAGTGCCCTACAGTACAGCCCCTCAAAGGCCTGCGGGCTATTCCTGGCCTGTTGCATCCTGCACAACATGGCCAACGAATGTGGGATAGCCATACAGGTCGAAGAGGGGGACAGCGATGGGGACGATGAGGATGCCGGTGATGATGGTGATGGGCAGCCCCTTGGCGATGGGACCCCCGACTGATCCGGCTGGCACAGCTGCACCGGGACACCATCACGGTGGAGCACTTCAGCCAACCCAGGTAAGTCATGGGGCCATGTGCAGTCAACAGTGGCTAAGGCACAACCCACAAACATGCATGGACACACCAGGGGTGCATGCAGTCAAGGGAAGTGGCAGGGCACGGAACCACACACACAACCAGGGATAGGTGAGGACTAACATGCCACATGGATGGACACACACACACACAATGCACCAAACTTGCACAAAGGGCAGGAGGCACACCAACCCAGAACGCCAACCCTAGCCACACACATGTCCACAGGCCACCACCACTGCCTGTCCATGTGCGTGTGTCAGATGCTGAGCACCATTGCACATTAGTGTACAGTGCAATACAGGCATCATCATGCACACACAACTGCGGACAGCAGCCGGGAGGGTGTGCAGGTGGACTGTGTGTCTGTGTGCAGGGCCGGGTACCCACCCGTGCACTGCCCACTGAAAGACACAATGCACACAGGGCAGCACCAGACAGTAGCCACGCTGGGAGACAGGTCAGTCACACGACACAGTGCCGCAGCCACCACGGATGCGTGGGCGGCCCCGCTGAGACCCACCAGCACTGACAGGCTGACCACTGGCCTCATGGGGTGGCACCGATGGTCCCCCAGGGGTTCCATTGCGTGAACGCGACCATGCTCGTGCAGGGGTCTGCAGCACACCGAACATGCCTGCGCCAGGCGTGCTCGGGATGCCCACAGCTGAACTCCGTGTCGACAGGGAGGGAGTCGCATGATGCTGGGAACGGGGAGTGGACAGTGCACTGCGTGTTGTCTGCGATGCATGGGCACCTGACTGTGTGCCCATTGTGGCCATGACAGCAGTGAATGCCTGTGCATGCCTGTCAATGGCAGCGGTCACATCCTCCCGCAACCGGTCCATCTTTGCCAGGATCAGAGCAGTGTCCCTGCTGTGACGCTCCTCTGCATGCTCCAGAGCCACACGCAGTGCATCCACCGATGTCACAAGCTGCATCTGCTGCTGGACTGATGCTTGCAGTAGGTGGGTGTGCTCGTCCAAGAGGTCATCTGCCTCCTCGGCATCCTGTCCCTCAGGGTGTGTGCGGCCCTGATGCTCAGCACCCCTTGAGGGTGGGCGCTGTGCACCAGGACCAGGTCTGGGCATGTCCACAGGCGGTGCACAGATGCCACCGCTGAACCCTGTACCCCCAAGCCCATTGGCCGACTGCTGATGCTGCCCCTCTGGCTGCAGCTCCCCAGGGCTCAGTGGTGCTGCCGCAGTGGCCGCAACAGTCCCACTGTCCTGAACAAACACCAGTGCTGCCCCACTAGTGCTGACAGGCACAGGCTGGGACTGTGATGGCACGCAGGCCTCCACAGCAGCACCACCCACAGCCATGGCTGCGATGTGTCCTGCTGTGTGACCATCCCATGGCACACACGTGTCACTGCCCATGACGTTAGCAACATCATCATCGGTGACGGACTCTGCACCGGCCCCAGGCAGAGCTTGCCGACATCCGTGGATGCCGGCATGCTGGGACACAGGCAGGGCTTCTTCCGCACCTGTTACAACAACATCAGTGTGGACAGCCAGGCGGCCCCACTGTCGCACTGAGCCACGTATACCTGTGGAGGTGGATGGGCCCTCCTCCATCTCCAGCTGACTGTCCTCAGTGGACAGGCCCACCACCGCTGACTCATGCAGATGCTCAGGATCTGTAAGGGAAAGCAAAGTCGCGTTACTGCATGTGACCTACCCTGTCCCACCCCCATAGACAGACCATGACTTACCATGCAGTGATGGGCCACCACCCATCTGGAAGCCACCACCCAGAACACCCTCAATGGCACTACGCTGCATGCTTCCAGCAAGCCTCTCCTCCTGTGGGGTCAGCTGTACCACCTCCGGCTGTCCCCCACCTGTTGCAGCTCATGCTGCCCTGATGGCAGCCACCTTCTCCTTTATCCTCCTCCTCTCCGTGCCCATCTTTTTCTTGCACTCCTGCATGGAGTGCTGGTGGCTGCCATGCAGGTTCACAGCAAGTGCCACCTCCTCCCATGCAGCAGCACGGGCTTGAGGTGTTCCCTGCCGTCCACTGAGCAGTGGCTCCTGATCCAGGTAGGCCTCGAAAAGGGCCTTGGTTTCAGCCTTAGTAAAACTCGGCCTCCTCCTCCTCCCACCACCGTTGTCCTCCTCTCCAAGAACGTGCTCGGTCATTATGTAGCCTATAAGAATGGCAGTTGTTACCTGTGACTGTGCAGTCCCATGCATGTCCCAAAATCCACAGTCCACACTCCCAAACAGCATGCAACTCACCAATAAACTGCAGTAACCGACTATGGCCACTGCAGCCCAATGTCGCACTTTTATAGCGCAACCCATGCAAATGAGGTGAGGCGCTACTTTAAATGGATGCAAATTGCAGTGCTGCGCCATTGAATGGCTGATTAGATGATTTGCATATGACGGCTGAATATCGCACTTTTGCGCTTTGCACAATTGTGTTGAACGTGCTGAGCCAATGGCGCAGTTCTGTGACATGCATAGTACACGCCTCACTGCGCATGCCTGGGTTGCTGAAGCAGGCGTCTGCCACGCTGCTGACGTGCTGTGCGCAGTAGGCAATGCAGGGCACGGCCACCATTGTGCCAGTGGCACTATAGCAATGGTCACTATATGGCGCTGTGGCACTGGGCCATCACAGGCGCACTGGGCCAACTGCACAGTAGGCCGCTAATGGCGGTAGCACACAGGCAGCCAATCACGCTACACGCATTGGGTTCCAATGGCGCTGTGCGTGTCCACGCGCCAGAGACCCTTGACCCTGTGCCCAACCTTTGCCCCCTAGGCGCCATGCGCCAGGCATGGGTGCACCTCTATCGTGCTGTTCAGTGACAGCGCGATAGGGAATGGCAGCGCTGTACCGTGCAGCATCTGCACATGGGGAGCCACGCCGCAGAGCGCCATATTGGCAAATTGAGCAGAGAGCATGGCACGCAGGAGGGCAGCTCAGTGGTTGGCAATAGAGCTGGTCAACCTAGTGGCCATTGTGGAGCCACACCATGGGCCACTGTTCGGGGAGGCACCCCTGGACAGGTCCAGGACCCAGGTGTGGGAGGAGGTGGCCACTGCACTTGAGGAGGCCACAGGACGGGGGAGGAGCACTAAGCAGTGCCGCCACAGGTATGGGGACCTGCGGTGGAGGGAGCCGGAGCTGCTAGCATGCCTGCAGGCACGTGCCAGGAGGGGCAAGGTGCCACGGCCAGGTAGGTGTTACGTCAACACACTTTTATCTTCCATATGGGTAACACTGTTGTATGTGTCCAGCACATGGGGAGGACCGTCGGGGTTGGCTGTGGTGGTGTTATCAGGGTGTGGGGTGGGTGGGTCTGGCTGGGTGGGAGGCACACACCTGGGGCAGGGGACTTTGCTACGGGATTGTACTGATGTTCCTCTCTCCATGTTTGCACCACAGGCCCAGAGAAATGCCGCCGTACCCACAATCTTCGGTGGCAGGAGGAGCAGAGGGAAGCCAGGCGGGGCGAGGGCCCTCACCGCCCACTGGACTGGCCCGATGAAGATGAGTGCCATAACTCCATGATTACTATTGCATGTTGTGTAACAGGGTGGGCAGCGGGGCATGGCCACCATCCATCGACACCACTGCCATGCACACGACTTGTTACAGTCAACACTGTCCAGTGGCAATGCATGTCTGGGAGTGCGTCGATGGTGGTCCATGCATGCACCGGGTACATGGTTGTGCCACTGCCTTTGCACCACATAGCCATGTCACTAAATGGCCACGGTGGTGCTGTGTGTGACTTGGCTGGTGGGTGTGTGCAGCGTTCTGCATGGCTGTATGCGCCTGGGTGGGCAGGTCATGTGGACGTGATCACTGTAGGTGGTCACACACCATCGCAGAGGTATGTCCCACGGCCGTATGCTATGCACAGTGGGCAGACTGTATGGGGCTGTGCATTCACACCTATTGACTGTGCTCCCTTGTCCTAGGTACACGCCATCTCCGTGAGATAAGGGAGGCACTGCGGGAGATCCTCCAGGTGGCAAGGGCATCACTGGACATCCTCCGCAGGATTGACGACACCCGGGGTCCTGTGGAGGCACCGAACAAGACAGTGCCAGAGTGGGGAGCGGCGCTCCCACTAGGGGTCCCTCAGCCCCTGCAATCCCCTACCCCCTGAACTCACCCTCACACCCCTCCTTTCCTGTCCCATTTGTCCACCCCTGCCCCTTACTCACCCCCACCTTGTTTGTGGCCCCCCCATCTTGTATATATTTTGTAAATAGTCTTGTAAATAGTTAACTTTTATATGTGTTTTCAATACAGTTATTTTGAGATGAATACTGTGGTGGTCTCTGATTTGCAGTGGGCTATAGGTGCTCAGCTGCAGTGGTGTGCATGGCATCAGGGGTGGTGCAGTCATGGGTATGTGTGTGTGTCCGTGTGGAGGTGACTATGGTGTGGGGGGTAGCTATCAGTCAGTGTCTGTGGTGTGTGTGTTGTTCCCTGTGCACTGGATGACTGTGTGCAGTGGTCCATGGTACGTGCTCTGTGTCCATGGTGCCCCTATCAGCCCGTCCATGGCCTGTGCAGCTGACACACATGCATATCTGTGACCTGCACGGTCTGCTGACATGTCAGAGGTGGCAGTCCCTGCAGGGCAGCCACTGTACCCATCACAATGCTGGGTTGCCTCCTGTCACTAGTGTGGTGCATGTCTGCCTCGGGTGACACTGTGGCCTCCACAGTTGTTGTCCCATCTCCATGCTGTGCCTTGTGTGTGTTGCAGGGGATGTGCCCCACTGTCTGTGACTTGTACTCTGGGTGACTGATGGTGGTGTACGGGTCCACAGTGCCTGCACAGGGTGGCTGGCACTCCAGTGCCATGGAGGACTGTGGGTTGTGTGTACACAGTTTACATGGGCCCACACTGGGGGCTTGGTTGCCCGCCACTGCATCCCTGTGTTGTTGTGCCCTTGGGTATGGGTGAGTGTCTGTCCATGCTGTGTGGCATCTCGTGTGGTGCGTGCTTCCACGCACCACTGTGGGTGTCTGTGCTGGCTGTTGTAGCCAGTGCTGGGCCGGGGTGTGTCATTGAGATACTGTGCAGGGTGCTGTACCACTGGTGGTGGTGTCCGGGGCAAGCCCTGTCCCGTGTGGGGTACCTCATGTGCCGAAGCATGGTTGGTCTCTCAGCAGTACCTCAGGGGGACTCTACATGGTGGCACTGTGTATGCCATTGTTGCATTGCTGTGTGCTGCCACCCACTGATGGGTGCTTGTGGTGGGGCTGCCATGCATGGTTCTGTGGTGCACAGGGTTGCAGTGTCACAATGGGGGTGGTGGCATGCATGGGGTTTCCTGCAGTGGTGATCGCTGCTCCTGGGAGGAGGAGTGTCTGGGGGTCACAGTGCAGGGCGTGCTCTACATTGGGGGATGGTGTGGCATGGGGTGGTCAGCCCTCCGCCTTGTGCCAGTCACAGCTTGCAGGGGTGTGATGGGCACCATGGCCCAGCTGTGGGTTGGTTGCTTGTCTCCATGGGCCGGTGGTTATTCCAGCCCTCCCCCAGTTGTGCAGTGCATGGGGTGTGGGGGGATGATGTCTGTTCTGCTGTGTGTTCCTCTGCCCATCTGTGGCATGGGTGGTGGGCCCCTACCTCCCTGGTTGTGCAGTTGCATTGCTCTGCTGCTGGGAGGCGGCTCTGGTTGCGCTATGGCACCTCTGAACTGCTCAGCTGCACATCTCTTGTTGCACTATGGTGCATCAGATCTGCTCAGCTTCCCCTCCCTAGTTGCGCTATGGCGCAGGTGGTGCGATATTCAGTCGTCGGCTGTAGGCGCAGTTTGGCCTGCTCCATTTTTGAATATCGTGCCTCTTGCGCATGGGCGCAATGGACTTGCGCTTGCTCCTGCTATTGTGCACTTTTTGGGTGCAGTTTGAATATCTGGGCCTCTGTATAAGACAGGCATCCTGACTGGCAGCTAAAGGCCAAACCCGGACTACCCCGACGGACACCCCAAGGAACGTCAATGGCCCTGTCCTACAGCCCCACTGGCTTAAGTAGGCTTGCAAAGTGTAGAATTGTTTAGAGGTTGCTCTCCCACAATGTTCAACCCATCATCCAGTAACCCTCCCCCGTGGAGAATCCTCCCTGGCAGATCCATTCAATATCAAAAGGTTGAAAACCAAGGTAGCCGTAGTGCTTTCTCCAGCAGCCCCCACATAGTTTGGTATTTTGAGGAAATTTTTAAGAAAATGTTTAGAAGACAACAGAAAGACAAATACAAAAAGAGAAATTAGTGCACCTGATAAATATTAACGCTATCAGTTGACCTCAGTTAATGTACTTGTTACTCAGATCTGATATTTTGAGACAGGAGTACAATAGAGTGCTCACGGATCCATGCTTTGATTCATGTGCACAGAACAAAGGGTCTACTCTAAATTTGATGGATTGAGGATTTGAGAAAGGCCTGTGTGACATATTCAGGTTGTCATGCCCCTTGAAGAGGGATTACAGCTTCTCTCCCCCACATGATTAATACTCACATGTTGTTGATACAGTACTTTTTGCCTTCTTTGATTCTCATGCATATAGACTTAGACAGTTTCTATTGATTGGCTATTGTATTAGTTAGTGCACAGCAAATGATCAAGCATCACCAGATGAACAGAAGCATTAAGGACATATTTATAGTGTGTTTCCAGTATCCAGAAAGACTTTTTAAAATAGAATATTCTGTACAAGTCTATGTTAATGTTCTCACTTTTCATGTACCCTCAATCTTTACTGTTGATGACATTTTCATGAAAACAGGATCTTTGCCTCAGAAGTCATCTTATCCTCCTGCTCTTTCCCCTGCTGAAGCCATAACCCACTGTTTGTGAGATCAGAATCACTTACATGGCCAAAGATTGTGATGTCATGAAGAGAATTATGACTTCAACAGGGGCAAGCAGCAGGAGGATGAGATGACGTCTGAGAGACAGAGAAAATGTTTTCAAGCAAATGTCCTCAGCAATAAAGAATGAGAAGTAATAAATATAGAGATTTCATGAATTATGATAACTGGCCATCAATTTTTTTGAATGGGGTTACGAAAATACATACGAATTTGCCAGCAGAAACAGGCCACGTGGTCTATCAAGTCTGCTTGAATGCGCAGCTAGCACTCTTACCTTGCAGCTGCCACTCTCCCCTTCAAAATAACCCCCACCCCTCACCCTGTCCCATCCCCTTTTGAATCCCCCCACTGTCTTACAGGATACCACCTACTCTGGCAGAGTGCTCCATTCCACCACAACCCTCTCTGTGAAAAAGTGTCTCCTCATTTCCCTCCTATATCTTCCCCTCCAATCTAAGCCCATGACCTCTCGTGTCTCTCCCCCTCCTTAATTTAAATATCCCTCCTGTACCTGTCTGGTTAATCCCCTTTAAGTACGTAAAGATCTCAATCATATCCCCCCTATTCCTCCTCTCCTCCAGGGAGTACATATTCAACTTCCTCAGCCTCTCCTCGTATGGCCTGTCCCCCAGTCCCTGGATCATCTTAGTTGCTCTGCGCTGTACCCCCTCCAGTAATCTGATATCCTTCCTTAGATATGGACACCAGTGTACTCCAAGTGCAGCCTGACCAGTGACCTGTAGAGAGGCAGGATCACCTCCTTGTTCCTGGAGAATATTCCTCTCGCAATACACCCCAGCATCCTGTTGGCCTTTGCTGCCGCCTTCCTGCACTGCTCTGTGTTGTTCATTTTCCCAATTACAACCACTCCAAGATCCTTTTCCTTCTCAGTGGTATCTAGCTGTACTCCACCCAGCTGGTAACTCCTTCCTGGGTTCCTTGCTCTGAAGTGTAGTACCTTGCACTTTTCAGGATTGAATCCCAGCTGCCACACTTCCGACCACTCCTCCAGTTTAGTCAGGTCTTTCTACAGCCTCTGCCATCCTTCTATGTCACTCACCACTGCCCCAATGTGGTATCATCAATGAAGAGGCTGATCTTATTCCTGATGCCATGCAAGATGTTCGCTATGAATATCCCAAACAGCACCGGCCCCAGCACCAATCCCTGTGGCAGCCTGCTCGTCACCACCCTTGGAGACAAGAGCTCCCCACCACCACCACTACCCTCTTCTGTCTTCCCTGTACCCATTTCTCAATCCAGTTAGCCATCTTAGTCCCTGCCCCCACATCTCTTAATTCCCCCCCAACCTCCCATGCGACACTGAATCAAAGGTCTTTTCGAAGTACAAAAATATGACATCCACTGCATGACCCTTGTCCAGTTCCCTTGTTACCCAGTCATAATACTCAACTAGGTTAGTCTGACAGGACCTTCCCAATACAAACCCATGTTGATGACCATCCTGGAGTCCATTGTCCTCCAGAAATGTCACCAGCCTCTCCTTCAGGATTGTCTCCATCAGCTTCCTCATGATGGATGTTAGGCTTACAGGTCTGTAATTGCCCAGTTCATACTTGGGGCCACTTTTATGGAGGGGCACCACGTGGGCCATCCTCCAGTCTTGTGGTATGCATCCTGTTTCCAGGGAGGTATTGACTAGGTCCACCAATGGCCCAGCCAGTACCTCCGCCAGTTCTCTCAGCACCCTGGGGTGTATGCTGTCTGGTCCCGGTGCCTTATCCACCCTCAGAGCCCTGAACCCCTCCATTACCTTGCACTCAGTGATTACCCATCTGTCAGCCCCTCCCCTGCCCACCCTCCCACTCCGGTAGCTGCCTCGCCCCTTTCCTTCGTGAATGCAGAACAGAAGTACTCATTTACTGCTTCTGTCTGTTCTGCTCCTTTCTCTGCCCACACACCCCCGTCCCTCCTGATCCTCACTATCTGGTCCTTGCAGCTCCTTCTGTCCTGTATGTATCAGAAGAAGTCATTCTCCGATCCTTGATGCCCTGGGCCAGCCTCAGTTCCCTGGAGGCCTTGTCCACCCTAACACCCCAGGTAACTTTTTTGGTCTTCTTCCCATACTCCTCCCTATCCTCCCCCTCCAGGATTTCTTTTATCTTCTGAATGCAGCTTTTTTCACCCTCACTTTATCTAAAACTTTCCCACTCATCCAGCTTGGCATCTTAGCCCTTCCCTTCTTGCTCTGTAATTTGGTACATGTCCCAGTAGCCTCCACAAGCCCCAATTTGATTTTTTTCCCATTTCTGGTTCGCATCCCAGTGTGGTTGAATTCCTGCCAGGTACCCCCCTAAGATTTCACCCATCCTTCTGAAGTCAGCCTGTCTGAAGTCAACCACGCTAGTCCCAGTACCCACTGCCTCCCTGCTCATGTTGTGTGTGAACCACACAGTTTGGTGATCACTCCCTGCCAGTGAGTCCTCCACCCTCACCTCCCTTACAGCCTCCCCATTGGATAGAACTAGATCCAGCGTATTTCCCAGTCTAGTTGACTCAGTAACCAACTGTGCTAGGAACCTATCCTGGAATGCTTCAGGGAGTATCTGTTCCCTAGCACTCAATGTTACTGGGGTACCTCAATCCACTCCTGGCAGATTGAAGTCCCCTATGATCACTGTATTACCCTTCCCGCACACCTTCCTAATTTGCTCTGTTAGCTCCCTATCCAAGTCCTCCTCCTGAGCCAGAGGCCTGTATACCACCCCCCCATCCTGCAAGTTCTATTATGCGTGTCCTGGAACTACACCCACAAGGCCTCAGTTCTACCCTCCTCCCCCTCTTCCCTTGCACAATTTATCCCCTCCATCACGTAAATCGTCACCCCTCCCCCTTTACTCTTTACCCTATCCTTCCTGTAGATCCTATACCCAGGGATCATTAGGTCCCAGTCCTAGTATTTGTTGGCCCACGTTTCAGTGATGGCCACTATGTTCACCACCCCCCCCCCCAACAACAGAGCCTGAAGTTCAGCAGGTTTGTTTCCTAGGCTTCTAGAATTCAAGGAGACAACCCTCAAGATGCTCTCCATCCTTCCTTCCTTCCTTCCTTCCTTCTTTCCTTCCTTCCTTCCCCTTATCCCACCCTTCTTAACCCCTCCATTGACCCCAACCTGGATCCATCCCTGCTCATACAGGGGGTAGGCTCCTTTGGCTCCCCTCTTTGGAGACCCCGTTCTCTAACTGCCCACTCACCACCCTCCCTACCTAGTTTAAATTAACCTTTGTCGCTATGTATTCCACTGTCCCCTGTTTTAACACCCCCTTGCCCTCCCTGCTCAAGTATAATCTGTCTCCTGCGAACAGATCACTATTGTCCCAGACCCTGCCCCAGCCTCCCACTATCTCATACCCCTTGGATTGACACCATTCCTCCAGCCAGGTGTTGAACTCCTCTATCCTACCCTTCCTTGCTATACTTGCTCAGAGCACCAGTAGTACCTCAGAGAAGGCCACCGATCCCCCTACCTCTTCATACAACCTCCCCAGTTCTTTGAACCTCTCCCTTACCACCTCCACTGTTTCACCTGCCAAGTTGTTCATCCCCAGGTGCACCATGACATGCAGTTTCAGCCTTCCTCTTCTTGCGCACTTCAGAATAGTCAGACCTGCCCTACCTGCCGACATACCAGGCATGGACTCTACCCATATGCAACTATGCCTTTCCCTTTTACTTCCCCATCTTACCCCCTTCAGTATGGAGTCTCCCAGCACTAGTACACTCCCTTCATCATTTCTCCTCCCACCCTTTTTCTCTTTTTCCTTGTAACCACTTTGGGATTTCACCCTGGCCTATTCATCTGCATCCCCCCCCACCCTGCACTTCTATGTCACAATCTTTATCCATTGTGCTGCCTCCAGCCCTACCCTGTGCTCCCCCTCCCTAGTGCCCACCCTGTCTGACTTCCCTCCTCCCCACTAAGCTTTTCCTCTATTGCCATTTTCCTCCTCTTAACACTAGGCCCCTTCACCCTTCCCCACCTCTGCTGTGTTACCCTGGTCCACCCTTTTGCTGGACTCCTCTTCCCTAACTTTGCCCCTCCTCTGTCCGAATGCTGTCCCTGGGCATTTGCTCCCCATCCTTCTCCTGCCCCCTCACAGAGCTCCCTCCATCCTCATCCCCCATTGTAGCCAGCACCACAAACCTATTTCCTGTCATCACTGTACTGCCATGCATTGGTTCCTTCCCATTACCCCGAGACTCCCCCCTTACTGCTGGCCCTTCTGTAATCTATGGCCCTGTGTCCTGACCTTTTCCCTTCTCTTGGCTTGGGTCTCATGCTACTCCTTGAACCTGAACTCTAGCTCCTCCATGGAGGAGGCCATCCTGTTCCTCTACTCTCGCCCCTTCCCCCAACCTCTCTAGCTCCCTACCAAGCCACTGTGCTTCTGCCTCCAGTCTCCTCAGTCTTAGACAAACTGGACATCCCCCTATCCTCCATAGCATGTTCATCCAAATAGCCGCCCCACATCCATTACAGCCCACTATTCTCCCCATCTTTGCCCCCCTACTGTCCTGTTGCCCCCTGTACCCTTCTCCTCTCCTCTGCCACCAACCCCCCTATGCTCACCATTCGCCCCCATAGTAACCTTCACTAGTATGCCCCATTCTTGTACTTCTAGTCCCTTCCCTGTTTCTCTAACCACTGCCTGTTTGTTCCAGAGCCTACTTAACATTAGCACTCAATACATTAAAGTAACAGCTAACCCCTAAGACACTGCAAGTTACTAATCATGCACAGAAAGATCTCAAAACATAAAACAATCAATTAAATACCGACTAGCACACTCTTGAATTTTTGGTTATTTGCACATAAACATCCCCCCACCAAAGGTGCAGATGTTGCCTAAACTACTCAAGCTATAATGCCAAATCTCCTTTAAATGTATATGCGCCACCTCTTCCCCCACTGGCCAATCACAGGGGACCTACAGTCCATTTAAGAGTCGAGGGGGTCGGGGAGAGTGGGCAGGAGAAATTTCACACTGTCACACAAGTCTCCATGGCTCAGCATTTGCAGCAATGGCCACCAGTAATCCCCCTCCTCAGCTGAGCAGCAGTGGCCACCGGAATCCACAGTCTCACAGTCCTGGATAAGAGTTGTGGGTGGCTTTATAGCCCGGCTGCTCTTTTCAAAAGTCCTACTCCTCTTCCTGATTGGCTCATCGGACAGTTACTATTTCCCGTAATAACTGTCCAGTTGTTAATGGCAAACACGTGCATACAAATAAGCAGCTGTGTTTAACACTCTCAGTCTCTCTCTCACTCTGTCCCTCTCTCTCTCTCTCTTTGTCATGCAGCACTAACTGAAATGGTGGTAGTACCTCAGACCGTGTTTTTTTTCTCAATAAAGAAATGCTGATTAGCATCAACAAACCTAAAACTAAGTTTTAAATCCTGAGTGCCACAAACAAAAGGTAAGCTAATCTCCAAATGTACTTTCTATGAGACATGAAAAGCGGTCACAGGTATACAACACTCCCGAGACACAAAGAAAGGGGGGGTGGGTGGAATTGATAGTCAGTGAGTATATAACATAAATCTTGGGATAGTGTAATTACTTGGATTAATACCCTTGGTGTATGATACTTGAAAAAAAACCTCGATCTTCGCTCTTGGGGTTTATGTAGCACTACACACCTCAGGTGTGTATTAAATATCGAATAAAGTATGGGGTGGTGTGTGTAACAAGACGTTTACACACACCCGAGAGGTTAGATGCTCCTAAACCCTGACAGCGAAGCTCGAGGGGTTTATGTCAACATCTAACCTCAAGGGCGTGTGTAAACTTTGAGTTTACACACCACCGCATGTTTTATTTTATATAATTGATGGCTATGATTTTTTTGCCACAGCAATTAAATAAAATAAAATATCCCTGTGCAGCTGCGCCTCAATCCCGACTCGGTTCGCGGTCAGAAGTGGCTGCTGAAGACGCATCATTTTTTTTCTTAAACAGTAGCCTACATTTAGCCCTGAGTTCTTGTATTTATTTTTTGGACTTACTGCCCAGTCAGAGTTTACTGTGTGATCTCCGGTGGTAAGCCACAGTCTCAGACTACCAGGAAGAGCAGAGTGGCACCAGGCACATGCGCAGTGATAGGGAAACCCGGCGCGTGTTTGCCGTTATAAACGCTCCTGTATAACGGCAAATTATGCCACAGGTTTCCAATGGAAAAAAATCATAGCCATTAATTATATTCTTGTAATGTACACCATCCCATGCATCATTCTATATTTATAAAATGGCAGGGTAAAATCCAATAATCTGACTGGCTCTTATTTATGTGTAAAATATGTAAAATATTATTTATGTGTAAAATACGGTTTACACATGGTTCGGCCTCCGGCCTTGTGCCTTACTATGCCCCTGGTCGTGCTGTAAAATATGTTTAACACGCATCCCTTCATGCCTTATTGCTTACATATGCTGAACTGCATCGGAATATTATTGTGAAGGCATGCCCGGGCCATGGTACTGCCACCACTTTTGGTAAACTAATGCGGTCCAGTAAAATTAGATTCGGTGGCAAGTGCTGGAGGTGCTCCAATTGGCAGAGCCACAAGGGCCTCGACTCTTGGTGGACATGAAAGCATAGTTGCACAGGACTAGTTTAGGGCCAAAACATTGTTCAGCTGCAGAGCTTTGTGTAAATAAAGACATTTTGGAAAGAGTGCCTTTGGACTACAAAATCGGCAGCCATCTTCGAGCCTCTAACCCGAGCTGGCATGGCGGAGTTCGAGGGTGACTGCACAACCAACCAGGGTCAGAATGCCTGAGGAGAGAGACATAGGGGCATGGAGTTGTAATAAATTTCATTAATTCAGGTGCCTTTATAGCATCCAGTCATTTGATGAGTTGTAGACCTCTAGACCTGCTGGAAAGTCAGTGACAGGCTGACAGCTTGAACTACCAATTAGGAGCTGCAATTCCCCAGTGAACAGCAGAGGCTGTTCCAAACTGTTTGAGATCTGTGTGAGTCCCCAAAGGGAGTAGATCTGCATGTACAGCTGAGAGAGAGACTGCTCAGGACTGCTGTGCTGCTAAGAGAGAGGTGAACCACTCATCTGTTAGACAGAGAGACTGAATGAAAGAGGAGTGAAACCAATCTCCTACTGAGAGAAGGAGGTAATCACATGCTAGCGCAAGGCTGCAGCAACATTTACAAAAGAAAGCGAAATTATCACACCCAGCTGGAACTAAAGGAGACACAGAGCTCAACGTATATGTAGCTCACAGTAATATTATTAAAGTGCAAAAAGCACCACTCAAAATGGTACAAGATATTACTCACAAGTAAAAACATGCTTGTGACCAAGCAAAACATTCGGCATCAATCAATCAAATCTTTATTTATCCAGGCGATCACCATTGAGCAAGCTCATTTACACAGGAGCAGGATGTGTATGGATGTCATATACAAACCATAGAAGAAAAAAGAAAGATTATTTATATTCCTGTCCAGCAGAAACACGTTACAGGCCTGGATGGAAATTCCTAAGCTATGGAGTTGCGCATAACAGTGTGTAAGCCTTAGGTAAATGCGGCAGAAGGGGGATGGTGAATAAGAGGGATGCAGAGGGTGCTAAGAGCAAGTGGGGCGGGGGGGAATAGTAGTGACAAGGGCTGATTTGGGTAAGCTGATTTGGAACAATAGTCAAGCTGCTAGGAGCAATAGAAGCAATTACAGATTTCAGCAAACGTTTTGTCATAGAGGGTCTTAAAGAAGGCAGGACTGACAGGTGAGCTAAGTCTCAACGATTTTGTATCCTATTCAGAGAGTAGGCAGGGCATGCTTATGGTGGCCCTTCCAATGATGTTGTCCTTAGGACATTCAAAGAAATCTGCGATTGACTTCTTAAGGCATAGTTCCTAATAGGACTAAGGGAGACAGTCAACAACGTATTGTGGGAGTTTGTTGGTAAGGGCTCGGAGCGTCCATAGGGCTGCATTTCTATAACACCTGTATTGAAGGGAAGGCCACCCTACAGCTGTGTATAAAGAGCAGTGATGTGTGGAGTACGGGGGGCCAGTTATAAATCTCAGTGATCTATGATATAATACATCCAGTTTTGCAAGATATGAGGCAGGGCAATGGCCATAAATGAAGTCGGCGTAGTCAATTAATGAGAGGAATGTAGATTGGACAAGCTGTCTTTTTGCGTCTGTGGTCAAGAGGCATTTAATTCTGAAAAAAAGACCAAGTCTCTGCCTCAGTTTTTTCAGCAGTTCTTCTGTGTGTTCCACAAAAGAGAGTTTGTTGTCTAGCCAAATACCAAGGTATTTGAATTTAGCCACAAATTCAAGATTTTCTCCTAATAAGGTAGAGATTGATGGTAATGGACTAGCGACAGTAGAGTAAGCCCCTGGGCCTAATGGTGAGAAAAGAATGGCCTTGTTTTTTTTTGCATTTAGTAGTAACTTTTTGCTAAGGAGCTGGTACTGCAGAGCATTAAAGTCAGCTTGTAACTCAAGCGGGCAGCTTCAGGAGATTCCGGCTTAAGTAGAGCACCGTGTAGTCAGCAAACAAGTGAATACTGGCATCTTTGATGCCTACGTCCAAGCTGTTGATATAAATGGCAAACAGTAATGGGCCCAGTATGGAGCCATGGGGGACACCTCTTTTTATCGGTTTAAGTGGAGAAATCTCTCCATCAGCCTTAATTGTTGCTGTCTATCATAAAGGTAGTCTTGGAACCATCCCAGTGCGGTTCAGCCAATGCCTATAGTTTTTAAGGTGGAGAGGAGCAGGTAGTGGTCGATGGTGTCGAAAGCCTTACTGAGGTCCAGAAACATGGCACAAACAAATTTTTTGTTGTCTAGGTCCCGTTGTCAATCATTAGTAACTTTTGCCAGTGCCGTAATTGTACTGTGCTTAGCTTTAAAGCCAGACTGCATTGGGTTGAGTAGTCTAGCATTGTCTAAGAAAGATCTCAGCTGCGTATCCACAATTTTTTCCAGAAGTTTTGAAAGTATGGGAAGAAGGGAGATTGGTCTGTAGTTATTTAGGTCACAGGGGTCCCCTGCTTTAAACAGGGGAAAGATGTGAGCAGTTTTCCATGCCTTGGGGATGGAGCCTTGTGCTAGGGACAGATTGAATAGGTGTGTTACAGGTGTAGCAAGTATATGGTATGCTATTTTCAAGAAATATGGGTCGAAGGAGTCGGCCCCAGCACTTTTTTTAGTATCTAGTCTTAGAAGAAGATCTTAAACTTCTTTTATGGTGGTAGGTGAAAAGGAGAAGTCCACGTTATTGCTACTTGGTTCTGAAGGCTGGGTGTTGGTCTGAGGAAGAAGGCTACTTACAGGTGCATTATCAAACGCCAGGCCAGCAGTGGCAAAGTGATTGTTGAAAGCCTACAGTATCTCTAATTTATCGTTAATGATAATATTATCAGTGGTAATTTTGGAAGGAAGTGCACTTCCTGGAGAGTGGCCAGATAGCTCTTTTATGGTGGACCAGAACTTGGTAGGGCAGTTTGACGCAGAGAGTAGCTCGGTTTGATAAAAGTTGGCTTTGGCCTCTGTGACCAACTTAGTACAGACATTTCTAGATGCCCTGAAGAGACACCAGTCTGTGTCAGCGTGAGATTTACGAGCCTTTTTCCAAAGGTAATCTCTTTCGAGTAAGGCAGCCTTGAGATCCGGTGAGAACCAACGACAGGTTCTGGCTTTTATTCGTGCTTTAACCAGGGGAGCATGGCTGTTTAGGGCGCTGGATATGATTTCATGGAGACCGTCATAGGCATCGCTCACTGACTTGGTCAGGTAGAAACTCTGCCAGAGCAAAGAGTTTTTTAGATCATTGAGGTATGCAATAGGATCGAAGTTCCGTCTGGATCATTTAGTGGAAAACTTTGATATAGATAGAGGTTTGGTAACAGTTCTTATGCCACCAATAAAGCAGTGGTCACTAACGTCCGCTAAGAGGATACCACCATGGGAAAAGGAATAAGGTCTGTTAACAAGGAGAACATCCAAGAGGGTGCTTCTCATTGGATTTTTTTTGTTGATGCGAGTAGGCTCAGTGATAAGTTAAGTGAGCCCATGAGAGTCGCAGAATTGTTTCAGGGGTAACGAGACCTTAGTCAGCCAATCATAGTTAAGGTCGCCTAGTATGATCGTTTCCATTGGGGTAGTATCCAGGTGCGATGACAGGTGTGTCAGAAGTTGCGGTCCTGCTGCTGGAGGTCTACAGCAGCCTATGATGTGGAACACCACTGATGGGGAAAGCTCGACTTTAAGAGACAGGCATTCAAATCCACGGTATGACTGTGTCATGATGACATCTTATACTATCATGCATATAGCATGTTTGTACTTGTGAGTATTATTTTGTACTTTTTTGAGCACTGCTTTTTGCACTTTAACAAAACTACAATGAGCTACATTATCTTGAGCTGTTCTTATAGGGCTAAGTAGTTCTATGTAACTGTATTTAGCCCTGGAAGGACAGCGGGACCAGCAAACAAATGATCAGAGCTTATATAAACTCTAACATGCACTGCAGGCTGCTGAATCTCCCACTGCTGCAGCCCTGCTCTGAGGTCAGCTGCAGGGGATTGTGGGATTTGTAGTTACAGAATGTGTCAGCCTGGAAGTAAGCAAAGTTAGTCTAATATAATCTATAATACTACAGTAAACAATAAGTTATAAAAAAATGTGCCCATAAAGTGTAAATTGGGACCAGCCCCACACTTGGTTGTGGAGCTCTTTATGCTGATTGTTACCCTTTAAAAAACAGAAGAACCAACAGCCAGCATGAACAACAGCTTGTCCGGAGACTGAATGGCACAATATAAGTTAGGACTGCCAAAATGATGTACAAATGATATCTGTGTATTATGTTTCTTTCCTGCCTGTTCTTTCTTCTAGCTTGTGTGTTGGACATGAAAGAATGGCTCCTTTCCATGAGGGTCATCACATCTATGAATGGTATCATAATGGGCACTAGGGGAACACAGACACAGGGACACAGGGATGAGGTGAAGGGATAACGGGTGGAGGAATGGATCAGTATGAGCTGACAGTATTGCAAACGTAAAAAGCCCTTGAATTGCTCTCATTAGTTTCAGAGGTTGTACACTTTACAGATTTTCAGGGCATTCATTTAAAATATTAATTTGTTTTCCATTGGGGAGTATCAAACATGTTGTGGGGGTGGGGCAGGCTGGGATGGATCAAACAATGCCTGACAGAGTAAGTGGGAGGAAGAGAAGGGGGGACCCACATATGATGGGTCGGACTGTGCAAGGCGACATGTTGCAGCTGGGAAGATGCCTAGTACTGCCAGCCCACATGGTTACCTAAGGTGGAAATGAGAATGGATGCAATTAGGGATTAGTATTACTTCTGACATATACATTAGTGTTGCTCAGATAGTATCCTATAAATCCAGATCCCACCAGATACCAGCTTTTTACCAGATAGTGGATCCGGTCAGATAGTAGCACTAAGTGGATCCTACCATCCTGGTTCCACCAAATGGATCCAATGACCAGAATGGATCCCGATGGATCCATTAGTCGGATCCAACCGTCCATTGCTGGATCCGATGGGTCCGTGGGTATCCGGCTGTGGATCCGACATCTGACTTTGATCAAATTTTGAGTTGGATCCAAGGTCGGATACTTGCACTATCTGACGGATGTCAAACAGATCCACCAAGGCACTATCTGAGCAACACTAATATACATGAATATGGTACCTAAGATAGGTTCAGGAAAAGCCGCAGAGGTAGCCACCTCAGAAGTCTCCACTTTTACAGAGGTCACAGGCTATAGGGGAAGGGACTCGATTCTAGAAGTCCTCTGCTGGGACTGTG
Organism: Neoceratodus forsteri; assembly: GCA_016271365.2. NCBI lineage: Eukaryota > Metazoa > Chordata > Ceratodontiformes > Ceratodontidae > Neoceratodus > Neoceratodus forsteri. Next base: position 443,842,009 of record CM057453.1, read on the forward strand.
CACCCCTGCTCTGAGATGTCTGCCTCAGAGGAAGAGGGATAGTCTCTCTTTCAGGCCATAACTTAATTGGGCCTGGTTTGCTTGCATGCTGTTGTATCCCCTTATCTGACAGCAATGTGGTTCTAGTTGCCTGGAGTCAATTGTTCAGTAAGTTTGCATTTTCTGTGTTTGTTCTGTGTATCTGTTGGGGTGGGGGACTGACTCCACATGGGAAGGCTGCCAGCAGGCAAAAGGTTTTTTTTTAAGGTAATAGGTACATTAACTGTTTTAAAATCTGTATAGATAATGGCTGATCGTATTTAACAATGCTGTATGCTGAGAAGTACAATACCAAGGGATAAAGGTGCTATTATGTTACCAAGGGAAAATGTTTTGAGTGGCATTATGGTTTGGGTAAAGGATCTGTGTTGAAAGGTAATACTCTCTTAAAAAGATATGGGTAGTCTCCACGTTGTAACAAGCACCATAAAGGGTGTCTCTTCAGTTGCGAAAAGGGAAAAAACTCTCCAAGAATTAAGCAAACTGAATTGCACAAGAGGACTGTTACAGGAAAGACATCACTCTGTTACGAAACATGCCAAACTCTAATGGGTAGACACAGTAGTTGCAGCCTCCCACTCCAACAGTAAGAAGACAGGTGTCAGAATACTGCTGAAAAAGGATTGCCTATAAAAATGATTAGCTTCTATACAGAGAAGGAAGAGAGAATAGTGCTGGCATTGACAGAATGGTGGCGGGGGGGCAGGAAATGCTGCTCATAGTAAATGTATATGGGCTAACTCCAGCAACTTCTGCTTTTTTAAAACACTTTTGATCAAGTTAGCAGACTTACCATATGGACTTGTGGTGATGGGAGGGGAGAGGGCTACAATGAGTTGGAAGGTTCAGGTCTGGATAGAACTACACACAACCTGGGGTCCCATCCTCTAAAAAAGCCTCATGTATCTTTAAAGGACTTAGAGATGAACATGGTTTAGTAGATGTATGGCAAGAATTAAACCCAGCAGAACAAGGAGCCAGGCACTTGTATATCCATTGAAGCACTGTACACCATTGCTAAGGGCCACAAAATGGGGAGGAGGTGGGGGTAGTACAAGGTAGATTCAGGACAATAGTGAGGACCTGCAGGGAGAGAGCCAGATCGTTGGTATTCTCAGAGGTGTTGCCTGTACCCAGAGCCAACATAGTCAGGAAGAAAAAGATAGATGGCTTCAGTTACTGGCTGAGGGAATTGTGCAAGGAGGAGGGGTATGACTGTATTGGGGGCTGGGGGCAGACCCGGTCATATAAAACACTTTTTGCACTGGACAGACTGCACCTCGGGGGGGGGCTTGAGGGTTCTTAGGGACAAACTGGGGGGTACATAACCCATGAACTTAATTTAAACTACTGAGGAGGAACAACTGGGCTTTCAGGCCCTGAGACTCTGGGAGGAGGTGGTCAGCAGAGATCCTCCCCATACCAGTAGAGGGGGACTGGAGGGTAAAGGGGGAGTGAAAGGGTTAGCAGAGGGGGTGGGGGCAAAAGCAATGTGGAGAAATGAGAGAGGCAGATGGTAGGGAAGGGAAAGAGGCTCAGACTCAAGGTGGAAGGTAGAGTCCCTGAACGCACGGAATCTTGGAAACAAGATGGATGACCTGAAGGCGTTGTTGGCAGAGAGGGAAGTGAACATCGCAGCGGTCACTGAGACATGGGCCACACAAAACCATGACTGTGACCTCTTGACCCCTGGATATAAATTATACACAAGGAACAAGGCAATAGGAAAATGGGGAGGGTGGCAGTTTACATCAGGGAGGGTATAACATGTACAAGGTGGGAGTCAGAGGAGGCAAAGGCAGAAGCAATGTGGATTCAGTTGCTGTATAATGGAAGAAGGTGAGATTGGGGTTCGTTTACAGACCAACCAGCCAACCAGCAAGAGAAAAGGGACAGAGAAATGAACTCACTAATATTGAGTGCTGCAGGGAAGGGAGAGGTGGTAACAGTAGGAGACTTCAACCTGCCCAAGATGGACTGGAGGGTGCTAGCCATGACATGCGCCATGAGTTGGGGGATCCTAGATGTACTGCAAAGTGGGTCTAACTCAGGGTGTCACAGAACCCACCTGGGAGGGGACAATACTTGATCTGGTGCTGACAAATGGGGGAGCACGTCCAGGATATAATGGTCGATGAACCCTTGGGTAGAAATAACCATTGTACAAGGGGATTCTGGTTGGACATGGGCAGAGAAAAGGCCTCCATGCAGACTAAAATCCTGGATTTTAGGAAGACTCAGAAAGATGGGCAAGTTGCTAAGAAGTCATCTGGCAAGCATCCTAGTGGACATGGGGGTGGACCAAAGTTAGTCCCTAATCAAGAGAGAATAATGGTTGCCACAGATCAGTGTGTTAGGCTCAAGGAGAAAGATTCAAGGGCCAAAGTACCTAGCTGATTTAGTACGGAGGTTGCCCAGGCAGTAAGGGACAAGAGGCTAGCCTACAAGAAATTCAGGAGGACTAAGAGGGAGGAAGATGGCTTGTGTAGCAGGTAAGGCAGTGCAGCGGGCTAAAGCTCAGAAGGAAGTGCAGCTAGATGAGGTAATTAAAAGGAAGAGAAGGCCTTTTCTGGCTATATTAGCAAGAAAAGAGACAAAAAGGATGGAAATGTTAAGCTCAAGAAAGGGCCTAGGTGGGTGGAGGAGAATGAAGGCAAAGCAGAGGTACAGAATGAGTACTTCTGCTTTGTCTTCACCAGGGAGAAAGACAGACTGGTACCACTAGGAGTAAGAAGAGGAGCAGGGGTGCGGGGAGCAGAGATGTTGGGATAGAGGCGGATAGGGTGAGGACAGGGTGGCTAGCACTGAGGGTGGACAAATCCCCAGGCCCAAATGGCATACACCCAAGGTGCTGATGGAACTGACAGAGAAGCTTTCAGATCCATTAACTGGCCTGTTTAATAGTCACTGGAGTCAGATGTGGTACCATAGGACTGGAATATGGCACATGTATTGCCTCTCCATAAAAGTGGTCCCAAAGATGACCCAGGGAATTACAGACCGATCAGTCTAACCTTAAGTGTGTGCAGGCTCATAGAGACCATGCCTAAGGGAAGGTTGGCAAAGTATCTAGATGAGTATTCTCTCCAGAATGTGAGGTATCATGGGTTTATGGGAGGGAGGCTGTGTCAAATTAATCTGATCACAGAAATCATAGAAATCTGGTGGCAGAAAAGGACTTCATCGGTCCATTGAGTCTGCCCTCCCCCCCACTCGTCTCCACTCTTGCGGGCCTTCCCCCTCCCCTCACTTCCCAATCCCATATGTCTGTCCCATGCCCGCTTAAATCCTTCCACCATTTTGGCCTCCACCACCTCTTCTGGTAGTCTGTTCCAGGCCTCCACCACTCTCTCCGCGAAGAACCGCCCCCTCACATTGCCTCTATATCGTCCATCTTCCAATCTTAGGTTATGCTCTCTAGTTTTAGCCCCCTACTTCCTTCTGAACAGGCTCCCCACCCTCACCTTATTAATACCCTTCACATATTTAAAAGTTTCAGTCATGTTCACCCTTCTCCCTTCTAGTCTCCAGTGGGTACAGATCCAGTTCCCTACACCTCTGTTCACATGGTTCACATGCCGTGCACCATCTTGGTTGCTTTTCTGGGAACCCTTTCCATCCCGTCAATGTCCTTATGTAGGTGCGGTCTCCAGAACTGGATCCCATACTCTAGATGTGGTCTCACCAAAGCCTTATAAAGCAGCATCAGCACCTCCCTTCTTCTGCTAGTTATGCCCCTTCCAATACATGCCAACATTCCATTTGTCTTTCCTACCACCTTGCTACACTGGCTACTCACCTCAAGGTTGCTTGATACTATAATCCCCAGATCCCTTTCTTGCTCTGTATTTTTGATTTCTTCCCCTCCTACAGTGTAAGCATCTCTCGGGTTTTTGAGCCCCAAACGCATCACAGCACACTTTTTGGCACTGAATTTCAGCTGCCAAATTTCTGACCACACTTACAGCATCATCAGGTCCTGCCTCATGGCCTCCACCTTCCCCCCCCCGGGATGTCAACCCTATTGCAGACTTTCGTATCATCCGCAAACAGGCACACCCTTCCCTCCAGACCTTCTGCTATATCACTGATGTATATATTAAAAAGGGTTCCATGCCATAATAGCGATCACAATATAGCGATTGCTATTATGGTGAGTGCATATCACCAAAAAGTAATTTGGCAATATACACTCCCAGGCAACCCGACAGCCGGAAAAAGAAAAAAAGTATTTTTGGGGGGGGGGTGCTGCACCCCCCCCCCTTGCGCCCCTCCTGCAGGTGGCTTCACCCACCTCACCCCCCTGAATAAGGATTCTCAACTCCAGGGGGGTGCATGTCGTGGAGGGGGCAAAGTCCCTGCATCTAAAAAAACATTAAGTGCTGTAGCTGCAGGTAGTGGCAACATTTTCCAGCACCCGGTCCTGAACCCTGTACCAGCTGCACCTGAGCTAGCCACCCACACCACCACACCACATGGCTAGCTCAGTGACAGCAGGTACACCAGTCCCCCCCCAAACCCCTTCCCTGTCCCTCTCCTTCCCCTCGCTACCCCCCCTTCCTGTCACCGTGTAGCACCCTCACATTCACATAGGGTCATTATCCTTCCAGGGTAGCCCAGGAGGAAAGCACTGAATATGAGTCGCCATTTTGACAGTCGCTCATATTCAGTCACCATCCTCACTGGATACCATTAAAAAGGAGTGGCCCCAGCACCAACCACTGGGGCATCCCACTCATCACCCCCCCACCATTGAATGCACTCCATTTACCACCACCCTTTGATTTCTGCCCGCCAACCAGTTTTCCATCCATCTAGTTGTTTTCTGCCCCACCCCTAAGCTTTCCAGCTTATTTACTAGCCTTCTGTGAGGGATGGTGTCAAAGGCCCTACTGAAGTCTAGATAGGCCACGTCAACCCCCCCCAACCAGGTCAAGCACCTGCGTCACCCAAATGAAGAACTATCAGGTTCATCTGGCAGGACCTCCCATTCGTGAATTAATGCTGCTTTTCATTTTGTAGTCTGCTGTCCACCAGGTAGTCCACCACCCTTTTCCTTATTAGTGCAACCGCAGCCTTTTGGACTGGATGCTGACCCATAAGAAACACAACATCAAGGTCGCGGGACTTTTTTACTGATGGCCTTAGTGACCACCTCCCCACCTATTGTGTTTGGAGGAACAATTTCTAGCCTCCTCCACCTAAAACCATAAAAGCTCAGGACCTGACAAACTTCAATCCCACCGCTTTCATACTTAGTCTAAAATCTGTTGATTAGTCACCCATTACATCCCTCTCTCACATTAATGAAGCATTAGAATACTTCATCCACATCTTCACTTCCATCAGACATCATGCTCCTTTCAAATTAAGGCACGCCAAAGGCAACCACTCCCCCAGGCTATCCCGGGACCTTAGGCATTTAATGCACTCTTGTGATAAAGCATGGAAAACGTTTAAAGAATCCGGACTACAAGCTGACTGGCACTCCTACAGGCAATTACAAAATAACTGTGTAACCCCTAGGTGGCGCTATCCCAAGGGCTACTACCCCTGCCTGCGCGGCTAGTAGCAGGATAAGGGGCCTGATTTCTGAAAAAGGTGCCTCCACCTGGAGGTCAGGGTTAGTAGTGGTCAAACTAACCTGGCACAGCCTCCAGGACACTGTAACCCCCCTCTTTCCCTTCTAGTGGCCTGAGCAATATACAGTAATCACTTTCACAGTGCCCCTTGTACACCACACCAGTACCCACACTGTTTGCACTTACCACCAGGGCTGGTTCCTCTGGCTCAACCCTGGGGACCCCAAAGCAGACATCAACGGGCAGTCGGGCCTCCCTCCCGAACATGAGGCAGTAGGGGGAGAACCCAGAAGCGTCATTTTTTGTGCAATTGTATGCATGGACCAAGGTGCTATTCTGCTGGTTCCACTTAGTCTTGTCTTTGGGATGGAAGGTGCTCAGCATGTCTAGAAGGATGCGGTTAAAACGTTGTGGTTGAGGGTCCCCCTGTGGGTGATAAGGGGTGATTCTTGACTTCCACACCGCCCCCATAGAGAGAGCATTTCTTTGATTAGCCAACTTTCAAAATCTCTGCCTTGGTCAGAGTGGATCCGCTGAGGGGCACCATAGTGGACGAAGAAATTTTCCACTAGCACCTTGGCCACGGTAGAGGCCTTTTGATCTTTAGTTGGAAAAGCTTGCACATACCGTGTGAAATGATCTATAACTACTAACACATTGCCAATATTCCACTGATCAGGTTCTAAACACAAAAAGAATATGCAGACCAGTTCCATGGGGGTGCTGCAAGTAATATTGGCAAGGGGGGCAGCTCTCTGAGGCAGAGTTTTCCTTTGAAGACAACAACTGCAGGTCTCTACATGGTGCTCAACATCGGCCCCCATCTTGGGCCAGTAGAATCGAGATCATACCAAGTCGAGAGTTCTGTCAATACCAAGGTGCCCCATGCGATTGTGGAGGGACCTCGGTACCAAATCTTTAAAGGCCGTGGGCAGGACCAATTGCTGCCTGCCTACTTTGCCACCACAATCTACTGTCTCTCTGTACAACAACTGATTGAGTAGCTTCAACCTGGGGCCTTCTTTAAACAATAGAGTAGTTCACAAGTCAGGGGAACGCAACTTGGACACATCTTTCCCCGCATGCAGGGCATGAAGTGTGGGCTGAATCATAGGATCTTGGGATTGAGCCCACTGAATTCTGTCATTGTCAAACTGAGGTAGGGCACTAATATGTAGAGCAGAAAAGTGACAATAGGCAGCCGGTATGCAGGTATCAGGAGGGCCCAAGCAATCTACTAAACAGTCCACTGTGTCTGCAGACATCTGTTCACCTCAGTCAAATTTTTGGCACAAGGCTCAGATGTCAGGTTCAGACAGCCTGACCCAATCACTCTTGGAGACTGGCCTTCGTGACAGGGCAGCAGCATCAATATGGTTCAGTCCTGGCCTGTATTCGACAGCATAATCATAGGTTGATAAAGCAGAGAGCCACCGGTGCCCAGTGGTGTCCAACTTAGCTGAAGTCTGTACATAGGTTAACAGGTTATTGTCAGTCTTCACCAATATCTTTGCCCATAGAGATATTCATGAAACTGGTCGATGATGGCCCATTTTAGCACAAGGAACTCCAGCTTGTGCACAGGGTAGTTTCACTCCGACGGGGTCAAGCTCCTACTGGTGAAGGCCATTGGTCTCAAACCATCCTCATGGGCTTGATACAGCACAGCTCCTAGGCCCTGCATACTGGCGTCTGTATGCAGCACACAGGGCTTGGTGGGGTCAGCATAGGCAGGGATGGGGGCATGGGTGAGCTGGTACATGACTTCGTGAAAGGCTGCTTCACATTCGGGAGCCCAGCGGGGCCCAAAAAGTTCACCTGTGTGGAAGCACACTTTCTCTGGTTCTTTGACAGACCCTTTTTTTATATTTATGGTTGGTAGGAGGGTAACCTGGGGTAAGATTCAAGAGCGGACGAATCACCTTTGAATAGTCTTTTATGAACTCATGTAGTAGCCACAGAACCCCAGGAAACATTGTAGTTCTTTCAAATTATGGGGCTGGGGCCAAGTAGTCAGTGATTCAACCTTACTGGGATCAGTCTCTATCCCTTCTGCAGATACTATGTGCCCTACATACTTCACGGAGGCTTTGAAAAAACTGGCACTTGTCAATGGACAGCTTGAGGCCGAAGTCTTCCAATTGGTCTAGGAGTTTAAACAGTTGAGTCTCATGCTCCTCTAATGTGCGCTCAAACACAATGACATAGTCTAGGTACACTAGACATTCCAGCAAGTTCATATCTCCCACCGTACGTTCCATCAGTCGCTAAAAGGTGGCCGGGGTGCCTGAAATCCCCTGTGGCATTCTCAGGAATTCATAGAACCCCAAAGGACAGATGAAGGCTGTTTTCTCATGGTCCTCTGTGGCCATCAGGATCTGGTAGTATCCGCTGTGAAGATCCAGTACCAAAAAACATTTGCTCCCATTCAAGCAATCTAGGGCATCTTGTATACGGGGCATGGTGTGTTGATCGGGGATGGTCCGCCGGTTCAGGGTTCAATAATCAACACACATCCTTACCGACCCATTCTTCTTATGCACAACCACAATGGGAGAGGCATATCAATCAATCAATCAAGTCTTTATTTATCCAGGCGAACACCATTGAGCAGGCTCATTTACACAGTGGGCCTGCATTACACAAGGTCAAAAATAATACTTTTATGTACAGATAATAAATAGACATAATTCTACAGAAATAGAAAAAAAAATACACAGAGCAATAACAAGTATTTCAGGTATAGGGTTAACAAGGTTAAGGAGAATGGTATGAGAAGGGGAATTAAAACATTCTGAAACAGCCAGCATATTAAAACATTTTCAAACAGCACAGCACATCATTGGTCAGGACATACACAAACTTAAGGGGCAGATATGGAGGGGAGGGGTATAGGACTGCAGCTGTTCTAGGAGGGGTGCTACGGTAGGTGGGCTGGGGACATATATGTTAGGAGTCTGAGGGTAAGAAAGGTAGTGAATTAGCAGGAAAAAAGGGGGGAGTATAGGTGTAGACAATCAAGGAGCTGGGTTAGGTGAAGATGTAGTGGGCAGGTAAGCAGTAGGCACCCTAGCACGCTAAACATTCTGGAAACAGCTGCATAGCTCCTTAACAGCGTTAGCATACAAGGTCTTGAAGGTGGTAAGACTAACAGGGAGACTCAGCTTCATAGATTTCTGTAGTTTTTTCTAGAGTGAGGGCAACACAAAGCCTATGGCCGCTCTCCCAATGTGTGTATTGGCCATAGGTACCTTCAGTAGAAGCAGAGAATAGCTTCTCAGTACGTATTTGTCTACCACGTATAACGGCAAACAGTCGGAAATGTATTGGGGTATTTTGTTGGTAATAGTTCTGTAAGTCCAGAAAGCCACATTTCTATTCCTTCTGTACTGAAGGGAGGTCCACCCCACAGCTGTATATAAGGAGCAGTGGTCATATGGGCTCCTTGATTCTTGTATCACACCAGCAGCGAGTATTTCCTGCAGGTGTCTCCTCACATCATCTATGTCTGCTGGGGCGAGACGTTGGGATCTCTCTCGAAATGGCCGGTCATCATGCAGGCATATGTGATGCTCTGCACCCTGGACACACCCCACATCCTATTCTTTTAATGAAAACACTTGGTCCCTCTGAGCGAGTTTCTTGCTAATTCTAGCCTTCCATTCAGCTGGCAACAGGGAGTCACCAAAGTCAAATAAGTCCGGGGTCACTCTCTCCTTCTCGCCAGAGCATTTGTTGCTGAGCAATACGGCAGTGTCAGCGCAGTGTACTGTAGCTAGGGTGCACCCTCTGTTCACCTGAATCTCCTGATCTGACACATTCTGAATCTGGACCATCACTCGTCGTGCATAGGTGTGGGCACGAGCAGGCAAGATGCTGGGTTTGACCAATAATCCCTCTGGCAACTTTCCATCTCCTGGTGCATCCAACATTAATATTTTTTTCTTTACATTTCTCTTTAGGTGGACTTCTCCATGGATTGTGCACTGGGCGTTGGGGGCCAATACCAAGGAGTTGGGTTCCTTTTTCCACACTATCCCCACTGACTCATCTGGGTCCACTTCTTCAGGTGTCTGTTGCCAGTCATAAGCCCTTTTTACTAAGGCTGAAATTCTTAGGTCCCGTTCAGTCAGCTGCCCTTGTTTCTCATGGCAGAGTTGTGCTAGTCTCCCAAACATGTGGGCGTTTGTTCCAGTTAACAGGGGAACCCCATCATACAGTCCAGTGGGGGCGGACACACTAGGGCCAGTGTCTCTACTTGCTCCTCTACGCCAGTGACAGTTGCAGGAAAAGACAACCAGAGGCGGGCATATCCTAGATATGGATAAGACTAGCAGCTCAGCCCCCACACATGTAGGCCTTCCAGGGATTGCAAGGGCACATCAGATAAGCGTTTGTCATACCAGTCCTGAAACACAATGGTCACTTACGACCCACTGTCAAGCACAGCCTGAGTAGGAATACCATTCACAGCCACATTAGTCTCCATTGAAGTGCCCACTATCTTGGACCAGTCTGGAGGAACAGTAGCAGGGGCCGGAACAGATGACTTAGCCACAAAGAAGTTGGAGTTGGGATTTCCTGAGTTTTCACTGCAGTCGTTTCCAGCACCCCTCAGCCATGGTTTCGCTTTCCGGAGCTCCCCTTGAAGTCTGTATACAACCTTATCTAAGTCTTTTGGGGACTGGCATTCTTTCTTCATATGCCCCTCCTTCCCACAATTATGACAAAGTATGCTTTCTAGAGCCTGGCCTGGCTGAGGCATCACATTGGGGGCTGAGGTAGGGGTACCACCAACAGAAAATCATGATTCAACCTCTGTCTGGTGTGTGGTGAGCATGGGGAGATGCCTCAGTAATTTCCTCACGTCCATAGTCAGTTCATCAATCTTTGAGCTGTTGTCAACAGGGGATGCCTGGGAGTGCACCCCCACCCCCATAGCGGACACGCTCTGAGAGGGGTCTGGGCCCATTGTATCTCTGGAATGGGCTTGTAGGGAAACGGTAGCCCTCATTTCTCGGACCTCTCACAGTATCTCGCCCCAGAGCGGAGCATCCTTGCTAGCCTCCCAATGTTCAACTGGCACTGTATTTCGCCCCTGGGCATCACTCACATGTGCATCCTTGGTCATCTGGGCAGCAGCAACAGCAGATACAGGAGGGCCCCCCCACACACATGGCTGCCTCCTCTCAATCCTCTGAATTTCCTTCATCAGTCCGTCATAGGTAGGCGGTGCATCCAACCGAGCAGCAAGGCATAGTTGGAGCAGCAATAACTCAGAGAATGGGGATGACTTGAGAAGTTGGTCCAACATATTCTGATCTAACTTAGCTGGGGCCATGCCACTTTTCTTTAGCCATTCCTGTAGCACCACTTCGAGTCGAGGCACATACACGGATAAGGGCTCCCCTGGGTATTGTTGAATGTTTTTGACCCTACCCCACAGGTTCTCATTCGAATCAGGACTCCCATAAACATTTTCCAATGCATTCAAAAACTCTTGAGCAGTTGCTTCTGGATTACTAGCCTGTGTAGCGTGGATAGTAAGTTGGTTGGGATCTCTGAGGCTTTCAGCCACCCTTCTCCTCTTCTCTGGTTCGGGGCATTGCCATTCTCGGATTTGAGGGGCAACATAGTCTATCCAAGTCTCCCAATTGTCCTCCCCCTGGGGTGTGGGGAGGGTGCCTGAAAACATCCTCAGCCGGCGATACAAGTCATGACTAATGGCGGGTACAGATATAGGAGCCAGCACTGGCACAGGCACAGAAGGCAGGGCAGTAACAGGTACTGGAGTGGGAGGGGGTGTTAGGGAAGGAACACCCCCAGGTGGCAGGAATAGTTTCTTAAAGTCCTCTATGGTTTTCCCTTCCTCCAGCAACAACTAAGCAAATTTCTCCTCAAAAGTCTCAGATAATAGCGGGAGCTCATCCTCCCCCTGGTCTTTACTGTCTTTTATCACTCTCCAGGTGGCTAGGACCCCTTCTGAGGCAATAGTCAGTGGCACTTTAGAGCTGACCATGAGGTCACTACACTCTACCAAGGCTATGAAAGTTTGGGCAATCAAATCAGCCTGTCGAACCACCACAGGGTTTTTTAAACATTCAACTTTAGAGAGTGCTCCCTCTACAGTGTCCTTACTGGTACCCAGGGGAATATCCAGTATAAGCAGAGCATTTTGGGGGTCGATCTCCTGCCCAGTACACCACCCCACCAACTGGTGTACAGCCATTTCTACTGGGGTAGCCATTAATCTTTAACAATAATTCGTAATTTTTGGCCACTAGAAGGCACAAAATCCCAGCGGTGAGCCTCCAGCAAGCAGAACACAGTTCAACACACAGTGGGGAACCAAATCATGACCCACTAACAGCACACAGCACATTTACATGTAAGAAATTCCACTGTACAAGGCAGATTGCTATCCAGTCGCAATTATAGAGTCTCTGCACAAACCGGGAGTTCAGAGGTGACTAGAAATCCTGACAGGTTGATCGCATTCAGCAAATCTTCGGTCTTCAGGTTAAAGCCTGGTCACAGTCCAGTGGCTTAAATAGTCCTCACAACTCGGATTCAGTCCGAATAAACTCTATTTTCCCTGTCAGGGACAGCAGGCAGACAGACAGGCCAAACCTCAGCCCGTTGACAGTTCTCCCATGCAAAACTACACAGAACTGCTGCTCAAATCACTTGAGCTGTTACTCATTTCACTTCCCAACTCAGAACTAAATGAAAACTGCAAGCTGTCTGGGAATTTCCCCAAGATCCAAAAGGTTCGGTTGGCTGATCTGTCTGTCAGTCACAACAAGGGCTCCCCCTTCAGGTTCATTTAAGCGCCAAAATGCAAAAACTACAATTCCTACAAGTTTTGACCCCACCAAGCCCCTGTAGGCAGGCTCCATTTTTGAGTCCCAACAGTACTGATTGGCCCATTCTGACAGTCCCGGGCCAAGTTGGTGGAGATAAACAGAACAGTCCTTGCTGTAAAGAAAATAGGTTAGAACAAACTGCAATATTATTATCACCACTCTACTAGATATTCAGCAAATAAGTATATCTTATAACAGAGCTCCCTCTGCTCAAATAGCAATGGCAGAACGGAGCAATTATCTGGCAGCCCGGGTGGGTCTCAAGCATAGAAACACTCAGCCCACTCCCAGATTAATTATAACTGCAATCCAGGCAGCTCTTAAAGAGACAGTACACAGAAGCTATACAGGCACTCTCTGGCAATACATTTAAACTGCTAAAACACAGAACACCAGCCTGGCAGTGAGCATTTAGGCAAGCTCAAGGAAGACTTTTTGGGATCCCCCATTTGTAGGGGGGGTTAAACCTGTAAAACTAAAACTAACAAAGCCAAGCAGGACTACTTCCATTCCCTGCAGACAACACATCTTGCTAACCCAATTAGCTTCTGGTCCCATATTAACTCCTTACTCAAGGGCAAAGATCGCACTATCGCCCAAACTATGATCTTTAAGGGTGAAACACTATCCAGCCCTTCTGATATAGCTACGGGCATAAATAACTTCTTCACCGACCTGGACAAATACAAATCTGACTTGTCTTCCACATCCCATCATCCACAGTCCCCAAACCCTACGGTCCATGATCCCCCTTTCCATTCAAAACTCACAACACGTTCCGAGGTTCTTAAGTTAATAAATGGCCTCAAGTTTGGACAGTTCTCCAGGATTTGATTCACTCCAACCTAAATTCCTCAAAATAGCAACTCCTGCAATAGCTTACCCAGTATCACTGTTATTCAATAGATCCTTCCTCGCACAAACCATACCAGACAAAAGGAAGACCGCGGTAGTTGTCCCCATACACAGAAGTGGACCCATTGACCTAATAGAGAATTACTGACCAATCTCTATCTTAAGCCCCCTAGCTAAGATACAAGAAAGGATACTCTACAAACAACTTTATTTCTACCTTGAGCAGACTAATTCCTTAACCATACACCAGCATAGTTTCCGGAGACTGCTTGGCACTGAATCTGCCCTCTTACGTGTCACAATGGATATTCTTCAGGCCATGGATCAGGAACTTGCGACAGGGGCCACTTTCGTGGACTTAATGAAAGCCTTTGATCTCGTCAATCACCAACTTCTACTAAGCTTGGCAATATTGGTCTCGATATCCTCACTATGTCTTGGCTCGCCAACTATCTAACCAACAGGTTACAATGTGTCAAATGGTCTGACTCTATGTCTTCCCTATTACTCATCACAGATGGGGTTCCCCAGGGCTCTATACTGGGCCCACTACTCTTCTCTGTCTTTATCAAAGAGCTACCATCAAACTGTGGAGAGGCATCAATACAGCTCTATGCCGACGATGCCATACTTTACAGATCCTCTAATGATATCTCTTCCCTCAATATCAATCTAGAGAGTGACTTCCGGCAGTTGGAGGCATGGTTTAAGACCAACCTATTGGTGCTCAACATCAAAAAAAACAAGTCTATGTTATTTCACCACACCGCTTTTGATAGGTCCACCCATCCTCCTTTCATAATCAAGACCTCTACCGGCGAGACTCAAGAAGGGGTAAACTCATTCAAATACCTCAGTTTAACACTCAATGAACACCTATCATTTGAGACACATATTGACAAGGTCACAAAATCCACACATCAGAAGTTAGGCCTCCTATACCAGACTGCCCCCTACCTTCAACCTCAGACCAGGAGAACCATAGCCTCCGCTACCCTGCTTCCGAGCCTTCTCTATGGCACTTCACTATTGAACACAGCTAAGACTACTAACCTAAACAGACTAAGATAAGCTTATCATAGAATAGCTCAATTCACTGCATCAGTCCTTGCGTGCACCCACCATGGTGATGTGCTTTATACCATAGGCTTCCCATCATTTGAAGCCCGTCTTGAATTCCCTTAGCTCTGCACCACTTTTAAGCTCATCCACCTGCCTTCCCAACATACTCACACTGAAACTGAAAGGTAGAAGACTTGGTTTGCTGGCCAAGGCACCTAGCTTCACCTGAGCTCTTTCCTTCTAAGACTGCTTGAAAGGCAGAGTAGAGAAACTTACCAGAGCAAGGGAGAAGGATTAAGACTTAGTTTGGCTAAGCAGATTTACTGTGTGGTGGTGTTTTTATTTTTTACTCACAGGGATTGCTACTGTTTGTTGCTAACATTTCATTGCTTTATTTTTTCTCTGATTCAAATTGTTGTTGCTGGTATACCTTCTTCTGCATTATTACAAGGTGTGCCTACAGGTGTGTGCTAACAGATTACTGCTGTAATCTTCTGATTCAAATTGTCTTTTGCAAGGTATATCTTCTGTTACTGCTTTATTTTTCTCTGGAGCAAAGTGTTTCTTACAGGGTATATCTTCTCTGAAATTATTACAGGAGGTGCTTTACAGGTTTTACAGTATTATCTAACATTAGGATAAGCATTCAGGGTTACAGCATTTGATGTTGACTGATTGTTTCTGCTCTTACCTCCTTGTTCTTTCGTCCGTGGTTCTTCTTTTTTGGTAGGGGAAGGGCCCAGCCACCCACCCCCATCCCCAACCACCCCACACTACACTCCTTTTATAGGGTACCACAGTTGTAACATTTCCTGTGGCAGAACAGGAAGGCGGATCAGTGGGGCTCTACAAGGTGATCTCATTTACAGGGCACTAGTAATTTAACTTGTTATAACAAGTTAAACAAAGCACAATTAAACCATTACTTGCATTTTTTTCCTTCTAATTACTCTGACTAGGTTACAAACCCAGCAACTTATTTGGAATGGATTTCATTAACTGCAGGTACTGTGGAACAATTTTCAGAAGGACAGTCTTACAGGATTTAGGACACTGTCCCACGTGCTGGGCCTTGAGATCTTAGGTCTCAGCTCCGGCAGCATGGGCAGAGATTGCACGCCCAAATTTCATATTGAAGAGGAAATACATTATAAGAACCACCCGCCATTTCCCCAGCATCCAACAGAAAAACCTCGACCGCAGAGGGTAGTTGGTCCAGGAGGTTGGCAGGTGGTTAGGAGGAGCAAATCAGGTGCCCCATCACTCTCTGCTCTCCAACACATTACCTCCAAAACCATATAAACACTAAAACAGGTATCTGCCTCATCTCTGAAATCAAATAAAGAGGCAGAAGACACTGCAGAGCAGGACATCTGGCACAGGAGCTAGCACAACAATACTCACCCAAATCAGGAACCAAAACTAAACAAGCTCAAAGGAAATCCAAAAACTTCTGATCATAGGAGACTCCATGATTCGGGAGTTGATACCCATCTCCAGCCAGGGGTGATGGTCAGATGACGTCTCCAGGTACATCAGCATGGAGAGACACTGACCGCATTAGCAAAATTGTTCACAAAGCAGGAGAAAACACTGATGTCCTAGTACACATAGGGACTAACGATCTCGCCAGCCGGTCAGTTGTGGAGACCAAGGAACACCTGACTAGGCTGGGTGACAAACTATCATCTATTTCGGTCGGCATCTCCTTCTCTGAGATCCTGCCAGTCTGGGAGAAGAGAGCAGATGGACGGAAGGTCAGAGAAGGGAGATAGGGAGCTAAACACGTGGCTCAAGGACTGGTGCTGGGAAAAAGGACACAGATTTGTAGGGAACTGGCAACAGTTCTGGGAGCGAAAGTTCTTTAAATTTGATGGACTGCATCTGACTAAAGAGGGAGTCAGTGCATTGGGGCAGAAGTTTGACGTCTTTGCAGAATATTTAAACTAGCAAATGGGGAGAGGGGTGCAGCACCCCATACGTCGAATGGGAAGAACACCCTTCCCCCCTCAGCTAGTGGTCAAACAGGAATTCAGCGTGTTTGCCATTCATTTGCATCACCAGGGTAAGAAAAAGGTTTGTCTCCCATACGATGCACAGGGTAATGCCAAACTTCACCCAACAACTAACACACCAAAATCTGGCCAATGGAAAATCATGTACACAAAATGCTCACAGCCTGGGAAATAAGATCCCAGACCTGCAGGCAATAATGTCAGAGGCTAAACTGGACATAGTAGCAATTAGTGAGACGTGGTTTACCAGTAACCACACTTGGGAGACTTCAGTACCTGGATATGTATTGTTCAGAAGAGACCGAGGTGCAAAGGGGAGGGGTGGCCCTGTATGTTAATGAAAATATCAAAGCTACAGAAATTCAGAATACACATAAGGAGCCAGAAGAACTGTGGGACCCTGAAACAGGTAATGGGACAGCCATAAGAACTGGGGTTGTCTACAGGCCCCAGACCAGAGGGAGGACATAGACACATTACTGTTAGAAGATATACAAACATGACAGCTAAAGGGAGGTTCTGATAATGGGAGACTTCAACATGCCAGATACAGATTGGTCAATACCAGCAGGAACATCTGCCAGAACTAGACTCATAGTGGATTCCCTGCAGAGGGAGGGCCTCAAACAACTGGTACAGCAACCCACAAGAGACAGGGCTATCCTAGATCTAGTACTGACTAACAAAGAAGGGATCACAGATCTCCAGGTAGAAGGTCACCTGGGGCCAGTGACCATCACATGGTATGGTTCAATTTGGCTACCATCTAAATCATCCCATTCCAAGGCAAAATATGGGACTTCAGAGGAGCTGACTTTGATAAGATGGCCAACAGAGTTAAGCTAGCCCTGGCAAAAAGAAACACAGGTGAGGAGGTACAGGCAAAGTGGGCAAGCATTAAGGATACAATACTTGAAGCAACATCCCATTGTGTTAGACAGAAAAGGAAGTGCAAAAGAAGAAGGAAACCACTTTGGTTCTCAAATATAGTAGCAGAAAAGGTCAGAGCCAAAAGGCTGGCCTTCAGAAAATATAAGGAACACAGCGGATGAAGATAGGGAGGCATACCAAACTGCCCTAAGGGAAGCAGGTAAGGCAGTAAGGCAGGCAAAGTCCCAAACTGAGGAAACACTAGCACGAACAGTAAAAGAAGGTGACAAGACTTTCTATAGATACATTAGTGAAAGGAGAAAGTCCAGAGGGGTATTGCTAGCTTAATGGAGAAAGGGAGCATGTGAGGAGGAGGACCCTGTAAAGGCATCTATCCTAAATAGATACTTTGCTCAGTATTTACTGAAGAGAAGGTAGGCAGGGCCCACAGCTCAGCATCATGGACACAGGGGAGGGAGGTGAGCACTACTCCCTCATAAAAGAAAGGGTCCACAAGAGCTTGCTAAGCTCAGGGTGGATAAGGCAATGGGACCTGATGGCATACATCCCAGGGTACTTAAGGAGCTAAAGGAGGAACTAGCAGAGCCATTAGCAGAATTGTTTAGTGAGTCTCTGAGCACAGGAGAGGTCCCAGAAGACTGGAGAAAGGCTCTATGTGATCCCACTCCACAAGAGTGGTAGCAGGGAGGAGGCGGGAACTACAGACCGGTCAGTCTTACCTCAGTAGTGGGCAAGATTATGGAGGCACTCCTTAGGAAAGGATAGTGCAACACCTGGAATCCATAGGGGCACAGGATCCAAGACAGCATGGGTTTACAAAAGGAAGGTCCTGTCAAACTAATCTCATAGATTTCTTTGACTGGGTAACCAGAGTGGTGGACCAAGGGGGAGCAGTTGATGTCGCCTACCTTGACTTCAGCAAAGCTTTTGACACTGTTCCACATAGAAGATTGATAAATAAGCTAGGTAGGCTCGGTGGGTCAGAAGTTGGTCAACTGGGTGGCAAACTGGTTGACTGGCAGAAAACAGAGTGGTGGTAAATGGTATACAGTCAGAAGAGATGCAAGTCACAAGTGGGGTACTCAGGGATCAGTCCTGGGGCCAGTCCTATTCAACATCTTCATTAGTGACCTCGCAGATGGACTAGAGGGTAAGGCTTGTCTGTTTGCAGATGACACCAAGATCTGCAACAGAGTAGATAATCCAGATGGGGTGGGCAGAATGAGAAGAGATCTGGATAAACTAGCAGAATGGTCAGAAGAGTGGCAACTGGGATTTAATGCAAAGAAGTGCAAAATCATGCACATAGGGAAGAGAAACCCTGAAGCCACTTATAGGCTGGGAGGGGAGTTGCTAGCAGTCACAAAGGAAGAAAGAGACTTGGGCATCATCATCACTGATGACCTAAAATCATCCAAGCAGACCTCTAAAGCAGTAGGTAAGGCTAGGGGGTGTTAGGGTGTATTAGTAGGGTATCACAAGTCGTAAGAGGGAGGTAATAATCCTCTGTACAAGACATTGGTTAGGCCCCATCTGGAGTACTGCGCAGTATTGAGGCCACACCTTCACAAGGACATTAACCAAATTGAGGCAGTCCAGAGAAGGGCAACTAAAATGGTGCAGGGACTGCATCAGAAGACATATAAGGACAGATTAACGGAGCTCAATATGTATACCCTTGAGCAAAGGAGGGAGAGAGGTGATATGATCGAGACATTTAAACACCTTAAGGGCATAAACAAGGTGAAAGAGTCTAACATGTTTAAATATAAGAAAAATAGCAGGACAAGAGGACACAGCATGAGATTAGAGGGAGGCCGATTAAGGGGGAATGTGAGGAAATTCTTTTTCACAGAAAGGGTGGTAGATGCCTGGAATGGCTTACCACAAGAAGTGGTGGCTATGAATACAGTGCAGGGCTTCAAACAGGCATGGGATAGGCATAAGGGAGCAATACAAATGACTATGAATAGATAGGTCACTGACAGAGCAAAGGCCGATGGCACATTTATAAGGTAGAAAAAGAAATGGGCAGACTGGATGGGCCTTGCGGTCCTTATCTGCCGTCAACTTCTATGTTTCTATGTTTCTAACCCTTTACCAGATCCCTACGATCCTCTCAATATCCAATCCTAAAACTACTCAAGACTCAACTAGCTATTTGTGAAAGATCCTTCTCTGTTGCTGCACCTCAAAAATGGAACAATCTCCCACTGGACCTACTCGCATGTACATCTGTTATGCAATTTAAAAGATTGTACAAAGCAATATTCTTTCCACCACCATTCTGTGACTAAATAATCCCTACTTTGTTCTACAAGCCCTCCCTCCCACAGGTCTTCCCTCCCTTTCTAAGCCTGCCCTCTCTCCCAACTACCCTCCCCTTCCTCTACCCCATATGTCTTACTGAGCACGGCAATTTCAATTCCTCACCTATGGATTTTTTTCTGTCTTTAATTCTCCTAGATATATGTATTGAATGCTCAATAGACAATATTTATGTGTATGTACCACACTGCCTTTATTAGACATACCTAGTACTCTAATCCTGTGTAATTATGTTAAGCTCGTCTATTTTTGGATTCCTTGTCCTGTTTATTGTATGATATACTGAGTATATCCACAAGTCACAGTGTATCTCTGTACATTATATGTTTTAATTTCCTGTACTTATAAGTGTAATTTGTTTCCCCCACTGTATAGTAATGTTTATCTTATGTATGTGTAACCCCTAGGTGGCACTATCCCAAGGGCTACTACCCTTGCCTGCGTGACTAGTTGCAGGTTAAGGAGTCTGGGTACTGAAAACAGGTGCCTCCGACCGGAGGATAGGGTTAGTGGTAGCATAGCTGACCTGGGTACAGCCCTCCAGGACACTGTGACCCCCCCCTTTCCCTTCTAGTGGCCTAAACAATGAACAGCATACACAGGTACAATAGCCCCTAATCAGCATACAAATCCCCACTCTGTTTGCAATTACCACCAGGGCTGGTTCTACCAGTCCAACCCTGGAGACCCCCTGTAAAATAAGGTTAGACACAGCAGATAACAACAGTACAGTGTTTCTGGTACAAAATGGAACCACAGTCAGGTTAAATGCAAAAAGAATTAGATCTGATTTATTCAGGGGGAATGAACAAGGGAGGGGCGTAATTTGGCTGATTAGTTCTGTAACTGATTCAATCAGGCAATCATGCATGCACTTTAGAGTCCCTTCACAGTCACACACTTTGGGTACCCAGTTGAAACAAAGTGGGGGCTAGCCTAACTCGTTGCCCGGGTAGGCCGGCGTTGCAGCTGGTTGGGGCCCTGTGATGGAAAGAAGAAGCATGCACAACCGCACACAATTTGTAATCCAAAGCCAGGAGGCTCAGTTCGTGATAATTAGATGAAACAAATAAATCAAATGACACACTTTCATTGAGCTGTTGTTGCAGGGAGCTACCCTGGTGTTTACTCATGATACCCAGTACAGGACACAGGATGGATGAAATGGAGACTTTAGGACGACTTGCTGGTTTGCCAGGAGAAGCAGGGCCCACACGAATCACCAAGGTGTCGTTCCTGTTCGAGGTGTTGAGCAGGGGGATGATCCCTGGGCAGGTCTCTCATTGATGGTTTTCTCTGCATCGCAAGTAGCTGGCTGGGCCAAGTTGGCAGGGCCCAGGCCAGGCGAACACTTCAGATTCAGTCCAGTAAATGCTGGATGCAGCTTCCAGCAAGCGTGACACAATTAGGCAGTGTGGAACCAAATCGCGACCCACTAACAGCATTCAGTACACTTATAGTAAAAGAAAAGCAATACCACAGTTTGGATGACAGTCCAGTTGCAGTTTCAGCTTTCCTGAGCAAAACCATGATCTCGGTGGTGATTCAGACGTCCTGACAGGCCGATTGCGTGGAGCAAATCTTCAGTCTTCTTCTGGCAAAGGTACAGTCACCATTCAGTGGCTTTTGTCACAACTGGTTCAGATACAGTCCTGTTATTTAAGCCCTTTTTAAGGATCCCTTTCGAGGGACAGCAGGCAGGCAGACAGGCCAAACTCAGCCTTTCCACCAGTTTCCCACGCGACTATGCAGAAGCAGCTGCTCAGATCACTCAAGCTGTTCACTCTCTCAAATCCAAACTCAGACGGACACTCTGCTGCAGGCAGCACTGGGACTTCCTCTGAGATCCAAAAGGTTCGGTTGGTTGATCCATCTGTCTGTCACAGCTAGAGCTCTCCCTCCAGGTCCATTTAGGCACCAAAGTGGAAAAAACTACAATTCCTACAGAAATCCACTCCCACAAGACCCCTGGCGACAGATACCATTTTAAGGTCCCCAAAAGGTACTGATTGATGCAATACAGAAATGTTCATGCTGAAAAGAAAGGTAGGTTAGACAAACTATACCATTGTTATTAGAGCAGCTAATCAGCAAACAATTACCAGTTCTAACAGAGCTCCCTCTGCACCATTAGCGATGGCAGAACAGAGCAATATTACTGCAGCTCGGGTGGGACTTGAGCCTGGAAACACTTGGCCCCTACCCAAATTAATGATACACTACAAAAATAATGTCTCTTAAAGAGACAGGCATGGAGGTTAACAGGGAACTTGCATGCAAGCACTTTTACACCTGTAAAGACACAGAACGCCCACCTGGCAGTGGGCATTTAAGCACACACAAGGAAGACTTTTGGGAACCCCCATTTATAGAGGGGTTACATATGGAATGCTTATAGTCCCCAGGTCACCCCTGAAAAAGGGACAGCTTTGTCTTAGTGGGCCTACCCGGTCAACAAAATTCAAATAAATAAACAATGACTCCATCATCTGTCCCACTGCTGAGGTGAGGCTGACTGGGAGATCATTTTCTGGCACCTCCTTACTGCCCTCTTTATGCAGTGGCACTACATCTGCCCTCCTTCAGTCCCTTGGCACACATCCTGTATACATGGACAAGTTAAACAGTCTCGTCAGTGGGGCTGCCAGCTCCTCCCTCAGCTCTCTGAGTACCCTCGGGTGCAAGCCATCAACCCATTGCCTTTTCCACCTTAACCTACCCAGTTCCTCCCTTACCCTGTCTATGTTGAACATACTAGGATCCACCTTTTTGCCTTCCCTGCCCCTCCCTCCCAGTGCTGGTCCCCTACCCTCTCCCTCCTCCTCCGTGAAGACCAAGCAGAAGTATTTATTCAATACCTCTGCTTTCTCAAAGTCCCCTTCAAGTTGTATTCCTCCCTCTCCCCACAACCTTACTATCCCCTGCCTCTCCTGCCTTCTTTCCCCCACATACCTAAAAAAAAAATGTATACCCCCCTTTTTGCCTGCTTAGCAAAATTCTCCTCAGTATCCACTTTAGCCCTCCTTATCTTCTGCCCTGCCACCCTCCTCTTTTCCCTATAAGCTTCCCTGTGCTCCCCTCTTTGTGTCTTCTTATATTCCCTGAATGCTCTTTTCCTTTCCCTGACTGCCTCGCCACCTCCTTTGTAAACCAGAGCAGTCTTCTCCTCTTTTTGTTCTTTCTCACCATCTTAATGCAAATTTCAGTGGCCTTCAATACCCCTCCTTTGTTAGCTCCCCATAGCTCTTCAACATCCCCTAGATCTCCCTTCCCAGCCATTTCTTCCTCAAATATCCTCTTCATTCTGTTAAAGCCCATCTTTCTGAAGTCCATCACCCTCATTCTAGTCTGATTTGTCTCCCTCCCCATTTTTACCCTGATCCTCATAGTCCTGTGATCACTAGTTCCTAGTCCATCGCCCACCTCCACCTCTTCCACACTCTCCTCATTTGTGAGGACCACGTCCAGCAGATTTTTTCCCCTAGTGGGCTCCCTGACCAGCTGTTATATGAATACCCCTTGTAGTGCCTCTAGGATCTCCCTGCTCCTAGCTAATACCACAGCCAGGATCCCCAGTCCACGTTGGGAAGGTTTAGATCCCCCACAAGCAGAAGCTCCCTCTTGAGAGCCATCTTTGTGGCTGCCTGTATCAGCTGCCTGTCCCCTTCTTCCCCCCGCATCAGAGGTCAGGAAACCATCCCTATCCTCAGTGATTCCCCAGTCCATCTGTCAAGTGTGACCCATGTGAGCTCTGTCTCCTCTTCCTCCTCCTGCCCTTCTGTTGCCCTGTCTTCTTTGACATATAATGCCACCCCCCTTGCCATCCCTGTCCTTCCTAAACAGCCTGTAACATGGGATAACTGTTTCCCAGGCATGATGTTCTGTCCACCAGGTCTTACTTACTGCTACTATGTCCTACTGTCTGATTGACTTATTTGACTGGGTCACTAAAACTGTAGATGGAGCCAAGCAGTGGACATCTTTTACCTAGACTTCAGCAAGGCCATTGACTCTGTACCCCACAAGAGGTTGATCAGAAAGCTGCTGGATCTTGAGGTTGGAGAGAAGTTGACCAGATGGGTGGAAAACTGGCTGAAGGGCAGGAGCTAGAGAGTAGTGGTGGGAGGTGAGCTATGTGGCATGGGGGGAGGGTCACCACAAGGGTCTCACAGGGATTGGTGCTCAGACTGGTGCCATTCAATGTCTTTATCAATGATATTGGTGAAGGTATTAAGGGCAAAATTTGTCTATTCACAGATGATACCAAGCTCTGTGGGAAGATGAACAGAGCGGAAGGGATACAAGACCCAAAGGAGGATCTGGAAAAACTAGAGAGGTGGTCTGGCATTTGGCAGCTAGGCTTCAATGCAATGAGATGCATAGTTATGCACAGTGAAGCCAAGAACCCAGGACTGAGTACAGCCTGGGAGGGGTCAGGGTACCTACATCAGAGGAGGAGGGGGAGAAAGATCTAGGAGTAATGATCAATAGTGACCTGATGCACTACATGCAGTGTAGGAAAGCAGCAGCAAAGGCAAATAAAATGTTAGGCTGCACTGCCAGAGGGATTAGCAGCAGGCAAGAGAGGGTAATACTGCTTTTGTACAGTTCATTAGTGAGGCTGCATCTGGATTACAGTGTACAGTACTGGTGCCCATACTTTAAAAAGGACATTAATCTGCTGCAGACAGTCAAAAGGAGGGCAACACAGATGATCATGGGCTAGCAGGATAGGATATATAAGGTGAGGTTGGAGGCCTCGAACATGTACTCCCCGGAGGAGAGGAGAAACAAGACAGAGGGGACATGACTGAGATCTTAAAGTATTTGAAAGGAATAAATAAGGTGGATAAGGAAGGTCTCTTTAAGCTTAGTGGGAATCAAAACACAAGGGGACATAGTCTCAAGTTGGGGGGGAGGTTTAGGAGGGAGGCTAGGAGGCACTTCTTCACGGAGAGGGTGGTGGGTTGGAATCTGTTTCTGGAAGAAGTGGTTTCGATGAAAACAGCAGGCAGCTTCAAGAGAGACTAGAATAGAGTTAAGGGGAAAATAAGGGTCAAGGAAGGGAAAGACGGAGGGGAATGATGGATTGGGGAGGGAGAAGGATCAGTAGCTGAAGCTGAGGACCCTGCATAATGAGCAGACTAGATAGACCAAATGGCCTTATTCTGCTGGCTTCTTTGTATGTTGTATTTACTGTAAAAGACACCTTTATTATGTTAAAGAATTTATTACTTTGAAACTTGTTGACAGTTACCATAGCGGGCACCAAGGTTTCTATATTGTCTGTATCAACTTCTAAAACTCTGGTGTAATGGGAAATCTTAGCAAGTTTGTTCATTGCCACTTGATAAGACATGTATATCTGGTATATTTCTTACCTGCATGTATGTAAAAAACTGAACATTTTCAATAAAAACTTTTATGGTAAAAACCAAAAAATTGTGAATGCTGCATGGGGAGGGGAATTGTAGTTTGACCCGGAAACGGTAGCCAGCCAATCCCTTCCATTTCTCGACTGCTTTATCCATCCCAGATTCAGTGCACTTGTGATGTATGGCACACTCATAAATTTATCAACCAAGGTAGGGGTAGGGTTGTCATCTGAAATTAGATAGATAGATAGATAAAAAGCTTTATTTTTTAACAGGAGAATAACTTTTAGGACCATGGGCCCTGTTTATCAAAGTTGTCCTGTTTAAGGTTACAGTTACAAAGAAAATGTGCCTTCACGTAATACAATATTACAGTAACATTCTTAAGAACATTGACACAGACTAGATACATTGAATACATACAAAGGGAAGAACACACATGTACCTGGGAAGCAAAATGAAGCCCCTTGTAAGTTATAAAATGTTGTCTATATAATAGGCAGGGAAGATATGTGTAAACAATGGTATGTAACATATAGAATAAAGTATGGGTCAGGGTGTGTAATGAGATTTTACACACACCCGAGTTGTGGGATGCTACATAAACCCCGAGGGTCGAAGCCCAAGGGGTTTGTGAAAAGCATCCCACAATGAGGGTTTGTCTAAAATCGAGTTTGACACCCTGACCCATTTTTTATTTTATATAATGGCTGGGTTTCCCTTTTTCGCCTCAGCAATTATATAAAATAAAGAGCTTCCGGTGCATCCGCGGTGTGGTTTAGTTTTAGCCTGGTGCCGAGATTTGCCGTAGTGTTAACCTATTTTTTTCTTCTAGTAGGTCTTTATGTGTTTGCACTGTGTATGTGGGGGGGGGGGAGAAACGAAAATAACTTACCACCATGTTCTTCTGGTGGCTTTGTGTCGGGCGAGAGGGAAGCAGTGAGCGGTCTCAACTGGTCGCTCTGCTGTCTGAGCATGCGCACAACAAGGGAAATCGTGCACGTGTTTGCCGTTATAAATGCTCCTTTATAATGGCAAATTACGCCACAGTTTCCCTATGGGAAAAAGGGGAAGCCAGTTATTATAGACCATTTATTATTCATGATAGGGGAAGAAATCAGCAAAACCCCAAATATTTTGGACACAAAATAGCATACATGGTACTACGATGTCTAATTCCATTTTAATTCATCCACCTAATCCAACCAATGGACCCCGACATCCAATCCCAGGAAAAAAAAACAATAACAGAGATTACTCAGAGACACCATAGCAGATACATTTATCTTTCCAGGCTAGATCTAGACAATGTTTGAACTGACTTAGATTTTCCATATTTCTAATTTCTGGATCTAGTTCTTTCATTCCATATTTTTGGTGAATAGAAACGTCTTTGCATTCTACTACAGATATTTACTTCCAAAGGGATTTTCAAGCATCTATGTTTCAAATCCCTCAAGTTGTACTTAAGGGGAATGGATGCATCATAGGAATTCATTTTATTCCTATTTTTTCCTCCATATTCCGCATAGGCTTTTTGCCCTGCTAGTTTTTTTTCCTACAATTTGCAAGGGAATCCCAATCTAATTTTTGAAGCAGGGTACAATGGTGAGTGGAAAAAGGACATTTCAACACATATCTTGTCATTTTGTTGTATGTTTTATCCAACCTATTCAACAGTGTTTTGGAAGCAAATTTTTATATTACGCTACCATATTCAAATGTTGGTAAGAGCAGCTGCAAGGCCACTCTGTTTCTGGATTCTCTAGGAAGGATCGAAGTTTTCCTTCTAAGCACACCAAATCTAGTATTGACCTTACTGACTACACTAGTTATGTGTTCAGAGAAGGTAAGAGTACTATCTATATATACCCCTAGATACTTATAAGCAAAAACCTGTTCTAGCACTTGTTCACTTATTGTTTGTATATTTAGTGTCTGACTATGAGATGTTTTACCTTTAGAATTAAATAGCATTACCTGAGTTTTCTTTATACTAAGAACCATTCTAGATTGGAGTAGCCATTGTAAAATATAAAAATCCAATTGAAGGTTTTTTTGTAAACTATCTACATTTGTTCCTCTTCCTATTAGAGCCATATCATCTACGTACAAATAAATTTTACTATTTTTAATGTATGATGAAAGTGGATTTATGTATATTAGAAACAACAGGGGGCCCAAGATCAAACCTTGAGGGACACCCCTGAAAGTACCTTCCCTATCTGACAGTGTTCCATTTATACAAACTTGTTGTGTGCACTCGGTCAAATAGGAAAGCATCCATGTCTGAATGGGTTAAGACATGCCTATTTGGGCCAATCTCCCTAGCAATATATTGAAATCAACCAAATCAAAGGCCTTCAAGAGGTCAACGAACACCGCGCCAACAGTCTCCCATGCCTCAATCCCACTTGCAACCGTGTCAATGAAGTCCATCAGGGCATTGTCCGTCAACCTCCCAGGTCTAAAACCTGCCTGACACTCTGATAATTGCCCTGACGTCTCCAGAAATGTATTTTGGACTCCACTTCCCAAGTACTAGGTTCTCATGAGGAGATTTAAATGGGTCAATTGTCCTTGGCTGTCCTAACTTTTAATTGCCTCTGCAACTACAGTAGGTTATCTTGGATGGGGAAGAAGAACCGGCTACACTTACTAATGTAAACCCCCAACTGCGGTAGGGCCACCACGCCCAGTCCTTTTTAATGTCTTTATTAGTGACATTGTGGAAGGGCTGGAATGGAAGGTTTGCCTGTTTGCAAATGACACCAAGATCTGCAACAGGATAGAAACTCCAGATGGGGTGGAAAAAATGACGAGGGATCTAGGAAAGCTGGAAAAATGGTCAGAAGTGCGGCAACTGAAGTCCAACGCAAAGAAGTGCAAAATCATGCACCTGGGGTACAGAAACCCTGTGGAGAGCTACAGGATGGGTGGGAGGAGTTCCTGACAGTCACCAGGGAGGAAAGGGATTTGGGGATTATCATCTGAGATGACCTAAAGGTGGTCAAGCAGAGTACAAAGGCTGTAAGGAGGGCCAGTGGCATGTTAGCGTGCACAGGAAGGGGTATCACCAGCAGAAGGAGGTAGATGGTAATACCACTACACTGGTGAGGCCTCATCTGGAATACTGTGTGAGGTTCTGGAGGCCGCATCTTCGTAAGGACGTAAACAGGGTGGAGGCAGTTCAGAGAAGAGCAACTAAGACGGTGCTGGGCTTGCAACAGAAGACTTATAGGGAGAGATTAAAATACCTCAATATGTATGCACTGGAAGAGAGGAGCGAACAGGGAGATATGATTGAAACCTTCAGTTATGTTAAGGGCATAAACAAGGTGCAAGTGGAAGACATCTTTCGGTACAGGAGAGGTACAAGAACAAGGGGGCACGATATGAGATTGGGGGGGCAGGATAAGGGGTAATGTGAGGAAGTTCTTTTTCACAGATAGATTGGTGGATGCATGGACTAGCCTGCCCCAGGAGGTGGCAGGAGCGAGCACAGTGGCGGGATTCAAACATGCAAGGTATAGGCATAAGGGAACCCTAGACATATGAATGAGAAGCTAAAGCCAATGATAAAGTAGGATCAGTGGCCGCTGATACAGGTAGGGTATATGGGCAGACTGAAACCTAGCGGTCCTTATCGGTCATCAGCCTCCATGTTTCCTGGAGGTGTGATCACTGCTGGGAGGTGGAATGGTACAATGTCCCACTTAAATGCTTCTTTTGGTGCAGGCACTGTCATTTCTTTTTCCTTGGACACCCCCCTTCCTCCACTGCTAATGGGACAAAAAAAAAAACAGGAGTGAGAAACATGTATGGCAGTCCTGTGATGCTGTAAGGTAGTGGTGTCATGCTCCTGAGCCACCCAGAGAGCAAGTCCACTCTACAGGAGCCTCACACAAGTCCTGCTTTTTGTACAGAGGAAGACTGATAATAGTATAATATAGTGCCCTCTGTGACACTCAGATAGCTGGTTCTGATTAATCTATGCCTTTTGTACTATAAAAATGTGTTATAGAATGTCTCTCATGAGAGATGCTGACAGTCTGTGGAGTGACACCCCCCGACAGGTTTTAGCTACAAGGTGTGACCTGGAAGGCCAAGAGATAATTACAGGCTAGAAGATACCTTAACAAATAAGCATCTCCTGTTTATGTGACTTATTGCAGCTCGCCAACTGCCAAGATAGATCATAAACTTTTTTAGAAAATGGGCTTTTTATTTCCTGGCATCTGATTGGCTAGTACTCTTGCCAGGGGGGGTACATTAACTTTCAATAGATGCCCAGGAAATAAAAAGTGCCAGCCTACAGTGCCCCTTCACCCACTGAAATATCCTACTGCCCATCCCTGCTTCCTAATTGGGCAAAGAGCACCCCAGTGAATTTGAAATCCCCGCCATTTTTTATCACGCTTGGCGAGAGATACTCCCCCCCCACTGCCAAATTCAGTGGCATCTACCACACAAACCCGCACACCAACTTTTCCTGGGCTCACTTCACATTACACAAAAGAAAAAGTTGCCATACATTTTAAAACAAAAAGCAAGCTGTCATGCTAATCGGCTTCACTCACATGCAGTGGGCACTGCGTTTAAACGGCAGCGGCGCGCGCACCTCTCCGTAACAAATAACTGCTGTTTGCCACACATTTTGCACCCTGCAGAAACACATAAAAAGATGGAAAAAGCCAGCAAGATAAAATCCAGCAGTACCTTATACTGCCCATGATGACCACAAAACACACCTGTAAGTCTTCCCCCCGCCGCCGAACTGTACTACTGTGTCTCAGACTGACCGCATTCCCATACGACCACAACAGCTTCGTTTCCTATTAAAAAAGAGGGAGCATCAAA
The DNA here is from genome assembly GCA_016271365.2 of Neoceratodus forsteri. NCBI lineage: Eukaryota > Metazoa > Chordata > Ceratodontiformes > Ceratodontidae > Neoceratodus > Neoceratodus forsteri. The sequence continues at coordinate 443,871,882 of CM057453.1, forward strand.
ATGAGAAAAGCCCTTTTCAGTTCTAATGGCGGTTGCCTGGGAGACTGAGAGAGCAGGGATGGCTAAATGAGTACACAAAGCTGCCGAAACTCAATAAAAATGATTTTACTCACGGCATTGGTGCAGTACTACTGTGCCTCAAACTGACCATGTTCCCAAGTCACTGGTACCGATTGCGATCGTGACCACAACAGCTTCACTTCCAATTTTCAAGAAAGAGCATTGAAATAAAAAAAAACATTTCATTGCTAACTAATGGTGATAGCCCAAGTGATTGGGAGAGCAGGGATGGCTGAAGTCGGGTACAGAAAGCTGCAAAAACTCCATATAAAATTCTAATGCAGAAAACTAAACCACAGCGCTCTCTACTGACAAGTACAGCATTGACACTGTAGTAGAGGGACTACTTAACAAGAACCTGTATTTTTATACTTTTTATGTCTTTATTAGAATTGTTTTTAATCTTTTATTAAAAATCAGTAAAATATTACTTATGGACCATTTTCTAAGTGCAATATTACCCTCCAGGTAGTGTATGGCACATACCGGACATTCCAGAGGCTATAAGGCCCTCCGCCTGCGACATCGGGCCTCATTACATACCTCGGCAGTCCGGTATTGCCCAATATCACCCTCCCTGTTGGGTATTATTGCTTGCATAACATTTAGAGGAAGAAGAGCAGGTTATGACACTTTAGTGCGAAGTCATAAAAGATGCTTTGATGTCCTGGAAAGGGGAAGCTGCTCATAGATCAAAGAAAGAAAATGAGTTGTGCTGAGGTTACAGAATTTAATGCTTTGATAAGACATCCTGTTTTGCATAGATATATTTTTTTATATTCTGACAGGGAGGAGCTAGGTGACCTCATGCAAAGAGGTTGACAAAGCCATTTTTTAAACAGTATTCTGTTTTCCATTTTGGACACAAATGCTTGGACTCTGAAAAAGAAACATCTACAGCACTGTGAGATAAGAATACCTTAAAACAGAGAAGTCTAAGTGTATTAGTGGTAGGAATCTGCACTTTTTAAAACCTTATTCTTTTAAGTGATTTGTATGTTTTGTGATATATGGTTCTGTATTTACATGTTACATTTTTTTATCTATTGTGAAGTAAACCTCTACTTTAGAGATTACCTGGTGTGCCTCTGAAATTCTTTTTCTTGACAAGTGCAGCATACATGATTAAAGTTGACACGGTACAAAGCTTACTGGTTTTACCAAATTGGGAAAAGGTAAGAATTTATTCTGAGGTCTTTAATAGAGTTTTAAGGGTTCATTTTGTACACCTGGTTAGGTGCCCGTAGGCAAAAGATATCTGGCCCCCCCGAAGAGCAGAATTATCTGAGCCTGTACATTGGGTACACTAGTAAGAGGTTCACAGTTTGAATCCCTCCAAGACTTGAGACCAAAGTTTGATTCAAACTCACAAAACAGACAGGAGGGTTACCCTGTTCTGTTAACTGTTCACAAGACTGTGCTCAGAGGTTGGCACTGTGGGAGCAGATGGCCTGACCTGCTGAGTGGGTTTGTGACAGACTGGTTGGCAGTGGTGCGATAATTTTGGTATTACAAGCTTTTATTGTTCAGTGTGTCAGCTTGAGACCATCAGCTCACTTGCAAAGAAAGAAAAAGGCAGTGATTTATTTTTTAAAAAGGAGACAGAACTATATCACTTGCTGTACAGTCAAGTTCCTACCCATTTTATTTTTTTTCTAAAGTGCAAGTCAGAGTAGCCATAGTTAGGGAAGAAGATGGCTTCCAACTACAGCAGGCACACTGTAGACTACTTAAAGCAGTTGTGCGGGGACAGAGGAGTCCTGTTCGAGGTGAAAGCCAGCAAACAGAACCTCATGGATGCCCTGATGGTAGCAGATATCCAGAGCAGCGAGTCACAGACCGTGACTGAAAAGGACCAAACCTCGAGTGTGGCAGGGCTAGCGGCCAGTGCAGTGTCCAGATCCGATGAGGAGGGCAACAGGACCACTGTCAGTGAAGGGCCACAGCAGCAGGGGAAGGTCACCAGTATCCTGCAACCAGAAGTACTCAGGCTGCAAACTGAGTTGCGCAGAAAGGAGCTGGAGTTCCAGAGGGAGAAGGACCGTGAACAGCGGGAGGCAGAGCAAGAACAGTGAGAGATGGACCGTGAAGAGCGTAAGCACCAGAGGCAACATGAACTGGAGAAGCTACGACTCCAACCAGCAGTACCAGAGCAGGTAAGTGGCTTGGGTTTAACTGGGACTACAGGACTGGGTTACAAATTTATAGCCAAATTTAATGAGGGGGAGGATATGGATGCCTTTTTAAATTCTTTTGAAAAAGTTTGTATTCAGGTTAAAATTCCTAGGGAGTTCTGGAGCTTCCAGCTATCCCCACTACTTACCGGGAAAGCTCGAGATGCATTGGGTCAAATGGACAATGAGGACAGTGATGATTACAGCAAACTTAAAGCTGTACTGTTAAAGAAATTTGAATTAACTGCTGAATCATACAGAGCTAAATTCCATAAGCTCAGGAGAAGCCCTGACATTAACTACAAGGAGCTAGCCATGAAACAACGTCAGTTTTTAAATCATTGGTGGGAAGGAATTGAGACAAACTCTGTTGATAAAACTGAAAATTTGATTTTTGTTAGAACAGTTTTATTGGGCATGCCCTGCAGAGCTGAAAACCTGGCTGGAGGACCAAGATCCCAAAACAGTGCAAGAGGCTGCTGAACTCTCGGACCACTATGCCAAGAGCAGACCTGCTCTGAGAGTGAATGGAGTGGGCACGGCAGTGTAGAAAGGGAAAATCATGCCTTCAGGGCAGCTAAAACCCTCACTGCCTCCACCAAAACCAGTTAGACCCAGGTTTCAGAGAAAAGATTTCTCTGAAAAGAGAAGTGAATGTTGGTTATGTAAAGAAACTGGGCATATTGCCAGACAATGTCCTAAAAGAATGAGCAATAATATGCAGAATGGTACTAGAAAAGAAGTGGGTAGTTTGTGTGTCCCTGGAAGTGTGCCAGTGAACATGAGGGAACACATGCACCCAGTCATGGTGAATGGTGTACAGACACAAGTGTTAAGGGACACAGAGGCATCCTTGACCTTGGTAAAGGGGGATCTAGTAGAGCCTGGTCAGCTTATACCCAAAAAACACATCACTGTACAGGACTATACTGGTGAGGTGAAAATATTGCTCCTCGCTAGTGTTCTCCTAGACTGGGGTAAAACCGGGGGAACTGTGCAACAGGTGGCTGTAGCCAAAACATTAGCAGTGGATGTAATCCTGGGCAACAATCTCAAACTGGGGATGGTATGTGCAGTTACCCATAGCCAAGCGGCAAGTGAAAACTGTAGTTCCCTGAACCCCACAGAAGCTATTGTAGAAACCACTGAGAGGCTGGTTCCCCAGCCTGTGTCTCCAGAGGGGGAGATTAATGAAAAGGAGGTAGAAATATCCCCAGTAGCAAGTAACCACACAGCTACAGAGGGTTACTCGAAGAGGAGGGTGACCCATTGTCAGAGGGTTGGGATTGACAGTGATCCTGAGTGCCCTGACAGTGAGTGCTAGGGACCCTAGTTTAGCGACTGAAGGGGACCTGTCCCATGCCTTGGGAATGTGTGAGGGGTTTGCAGCTGCTTAGAGAAGTGACCTTAGTCTAGAGAAACTGAGGGCTTGGGCAGACTCTGATGGGGCACAGAGAGGTGACAGCAGACATAAATTTATTGGGAAAATGGACTTATGTATACTCAGACAGTACAGACAGAGGGAGGGGTGCTAGGCAGGCAGCTTGTCATTCCCCAGGGGTATCACGAGCAGTTGCTCAAGACTGCACATGATATTCCCTTGTCTGATCATCTGGGAATCGCATGCACGATGCAGCGGTTGGACCAGAATTTCTACTGGCCTAACTTCACCCAGCAGGTGAAGGAGTATTGCAGGTTTTGTCACCGGTGCCAAGAAATAGGGAAGGCGGGCAAGAAAACCCAAGCCGCCCAGATTCCATTGCCCATAGCGGAGGAGCCATTCCAGAGTGTGGGAATGGATGTTGTGGGGCCTTTAAATACCCCCAGCTCCTCAGGGAAGAGAATCATCCTGACTGTGGTGGATTATGCCACCCGGTACCCAGAGGAAGTCACCCTATCCTCTGTGAGGACAGACAAAGTGGCAGATGCCTTACTTGGGATTTTCTCCCGTGTTGGGTTTCTGCAGGAGGTTATCACCGATCGAGGGGGGTTCCTTCATGTCGGACCTCATGAAATGTTTATGGGAGAATTGTGGGGTGGTGCAGAGATGCACAACACCATATCACCCACAAGCCAATGGGCTTGTGGAAAGATTCAATGGTACCCTGAGGTCTATGCTCTGGGTGTTTTCTGAACAGCATGGGAGGGACTGGGAGAAATACCTTCCCCACCTGTTGTTTGCATACAGGAAGGTGCCCCAAGAGTCAACAGGATTTTCCCCTTGAACTCTTATATGATGGCAGTGCAGTGGGCCCTAGACTTGATCTGGGAGGACTGGGAAGGCAAGCACGCCACCCAGGGAACTCCCATAGTGGATTACATCCTTAGGTTTAGGGAAAGGCTGAAGGAGCTTATGGGGATAGCCCAGAACAACCTGGCAGCTGCCCAAAAGAAACAAAAAGTGTGGTATGACCACAGAGCCAGAGCTCGCTCATACATGGTGGGTCAGGAAGTCATGGTCCATATTCCGGTCCAGAAAGACAAGCTGCAGGCTGAGTGGGCAGAACCGTACAAAGTGGTTAGGAAGGTAAATGATGAGAACTATACTGTAGAGTTTCCTGACCGAAGACAGACAGAAAGGATGTACCATGTCAAAGTGATGAAGCCATATGCAAATAGGGTTGACATGGTGTTTTCAGTGTGTAGTCCTGGGGAGGGGATGGATGAAGGAGACCCCCTTCTGGACTTGCTGGAAGAAAGCAAGCTGGAGTCCTCTGTGGAGGCAGTAAAATTGTCTCCCCAGCTGGCCCCGGACCAGATCCAGGAAGTAAGGGAGGTTTTAGCAGACTTTGCCCCATTGTTTAGCACCAAGTCTGGGCTAGCCCCCTTAGCGATGCGCGATGGGGAGACAGGGACACAGATGCCCATATGGCGGACAGCATATCGGGTGTCAGAGGCTGTCCAAAAGGACATTAGGAGGGAAGTGGAGGAGATGCTGGATTTAGGGGTAATCCAGAGATCCCACAGCCCCTGGGCCTCACCCATAGTCCTTGTGCCTAAGCCAGTGGAATGAATGCAGTCACAAAGTCAGATGCCCACCCAATGCCCCAGACGGACGAACTCCTGGACAAGTTGGGAGGGGCGACCTACCTTACAACCATTGACCTGACCAAGGGGTATTGGCAAGTAGAGTTGATGGACAGAACTAGGGAGAGGTCGGCCTTCATCACTCCAATAGGCTTATTTGAATTTAAAGTAATGCCTTTCCGGAATGAAGAATGCCCTGGCCACTTTCCAAAGGTTGGTGAACCAGGAGTTAAATGGTGCTGAGGAGAACGCTGTGGCGTACTTGGATGACATTGCCATCTTTAGTGCCAGCTGGGAGGAACACCTTTCCCACCTTAGGGAAGTGCTGGGCAGGATACAGAGGGCCGGGCTCACTGTCAAAGCCGAGACATGCCAGGTGGCCATGGGAGAAGTGGCATACCTCGGGCATGTGGTGGGCCAGGGACAGCTCCGTCCTAACCAAATAAAAATAGAGGTAATCTGGGCATGGCCCAGACCAGAAATGCAGAAGCAGGTCAGGAGTTTTCTTGGGACAACAGGGTACTACAGGGAAATTTGTACCCAATTACAGTGCCCTGGCTGCTCCCCTATCTGATCTGACAAAGAAAAGGATGCCCAAGAAAATTACCTGGGGCCCAGCCTGTGAGGAAGCCTTTTCCAAACTAAAGGAGGCACTGTGCAGTGCTCCTGTTTTGACAAGTCCTGACTATAGCAAACCCTTTATAGTTCAGACTGATGCCTCAGATGTGGGTATTGGGGCAGTACTGAGTCAGACATCCAGCCAAGGGAGAAATCACCCAGTAGTGTACCTGAGTAGGAAGTTACTTCTCAGGGAGCAGGCATACTCTACTGTGGAAAAAGAATGTCTTGCCATAGTGTGGGCCCTAAAGAAGTTGGAGCCATACTTATATAGGCAGCATTTTGTGGTGCAGACTGACCACAGCCCCCTGGTTTGTCTGACACAGATGGGAAAGAACAATGGTAGATTGCTAAAATGGAGTCTTGCTTTGCAAGGGTATGATATGACAATATTACATAGGGCTGGAGCCAAAAATCAGTACTCCGATGGGCTGTCTCGTATGTACGAGGAGTGAACTTATTTGGGAAACTCATCTCCTGCAGGGGATAGAGCCCCCAAATTCAGTCTAGGTGGGGAGGAATTGTGACACTCAGACAGCTGGTTCTGATTAATCTATGCTTTTTGTAATATAAAAATGTATTATTGAATGTCTCTCATGAGAGATGCTGACAGTCTGTGGAATGACACCCCCTCCCAGGTTTTAGCTACAAGGTGTGACCTGGAAGGCCAAGAGATAATTACAGACTAGAAGATTAAAAAATAAGCATCTCCTGTTTATGTGACTAACTGCAGCTTCCCAACTGCCAAGATAGATCATAAACTTTTATAACATTTAGAGTAAGAAGAGCAGGTTATGATGCTTTAGTGCAAAGTCATAAAAGATGCTGTGATGTCCTGGAAAGGGGAAGCTGCTCATAGATCAAAGAAAGTTATTTGAAGAAAATGAGTTGTGCTGAGGTTACAGAATTTAATACTTTGATAAGACATCCTGTTTTGAATAGATATTTTTTTTATAATCTGACAGGGAGGAGCTAGGTGACCTCATGCAAAGAGGTTGGCAAAGTATAGTTTTTAAACAGTATTCTGTTTTCCATTTTGAACAAAAATGTTTGGACTCTGAAAAAGAAACATCTACAGCACTGTGAGATAAGAATACCTTAGAACAGACAAGTCTTAAGTGTATTAGTGGTAGGAATCTGCACTTTTTAAAACCTTATTCTTTTAAGTGATTTGTATGTTTTGTGATATATGGTTCTGTATTTACATGTTTCATTTTTTTTATCTATTTTGAAGTAAACCTCTACTTTAGAGATTACCTGGTGTGCCTTTGAAATTCTTTTTCTTGACAAGTGCAGCATACATGGTTAAAGTTGACATGGTACAAAGCTTTCTGGTTTTACCAAATTGGGAAAAGGTAAGAATTTATTCTGAGGTCTTTAATAGAGTTTTAAGGGTTCATTTTGTACACCTGCTTAGGTGCCCGTAGGCAAAATATATCTGGCCCACCCAAACAGCAGAATTATCTGAGCCTGTATATTGGTTACGCTAGCCAGAGGTTCACAGTTTGAATCCCTCCAAGACTTGAGACCAAAGTTTGATTTAAACTCACAAAACAGACAGGAGGGTTACCCTGTTCTGTTAACTGTTCACAAGACTATGCTCAGAGGTTGGCACTGTGGGAGCAGACGGCCTGACCTGCTGAGTGGGTTTGTGACAGACTGGTTGGCAGTGGTGCGATAATTTTGGTATCACAAGCTTTTATTGTTCAGTGTGTCAGCTTGAGACCATCAGCTCACTTGCAAAGAAAGAAAAAGGCAGTTATATATTTTTAAAAAAGGAGACAGAACTATATCACTTGCCGTACAGTCAAGTTCCTACCCATTTTATTTTTTTTCTAAAGTGCAAGTCAGAGTAGCCATAGTTAGGGAAGAAGATGGCTTCCAACTATAGCAGGCACACTGTAGACTACTTAAAGCAGTTGTGCGGGGACAGAGGAGTCCTGTTAGAGGTGAAAGCCAGCAAACAGAACCTCATGGATGCCCTGATGGTAGCAGATATCCAGAGCAGCGAGTCACAGACCGTGACTGAAAAGGACCAAACCTCGAGTGTGGCAGAGCTAGCGGCCAGTGCAGTGTCAAGATCCGATGAGGAGGGCAACAGGGCCACTGTCAGTGAAGGGCCAGAGCAGCAGGGGAGGTCACCAGTATCCTGCAACCAGAAGTACTCAGGCTGCAAACTGACTTGTGCAGAATGATGCTGGAGTTCCAGAGGAAGAGGGACCGTGAACAGCGGGAGGCAGAGCAAGAACAGTGAGAGATGGACCATGAAGAGCATGAGCACCAGAGGCAACATGAACTGGAGAAGCTACGACTCCAACCAGCGGTACCAGAGCAGGTAACTGGCTTGGGTTTAACTGGGACTACAGGACTGGGTTACAAATTGATAGCCAAATTTAATGAGGGGGAGGATATGGATGCCTTTTTAAATTCTTTTGAAAAAGTTTGTATTCAGGTTAAAATTCCTAAGGAGTCCTGGAGCTTCCAGCTATCCCCGCTACTTACCGGGAAAGCTCGAGATGTATTGGGTCAAATGGACAATGAGGACAGTGATGATTACAGCAAACTTAAAGCTGTACTGTTAAAGAAATTTGAATTAACTGCTGAATCATACAGAGCTAAATTCCATAAGCTCAGGAGAAGCCCTGACATTAACTACAAGGAGCTAGCCATGAAACAACGTCAATTTTTAAAACACTGGTGGGAAGGAATTGAGACAGACTCTGTTGATAAAACTGAAAATTTGATTTTTGTTAGAACAGTTTTATTGGGCATGCCCTGCAGAGCTGAAAATCTGGCTGGAGGACCAAGATCCCAAAACAGTGCAAGAGGCTGCTGAACTCTCGGACCACTATGCCAAGAGCAGACCTGCTCTGAGAGTGAATGGGGTGGGCATGGCAGTGTAGAAAGGGAAAATCACGCCTTCAGGGCAGCTAAAACCCTCACTGCCTCCACCAAAACCAGTTAGCCCCAGGTTTCAGAGAAAAGATTTCTCTGAAAAGAGAAGTGAATGTTGGTTATGTAAAGAAACTGGGCATATTGCCAGACAGTGTCCTAAAAGTATGAGCAATAATATGCAGAATGGTACTAGAAAAAAAAGTGGGTTGTTTGTGTGTCCCTGGAAGTGTGCCAGTGAACATGAGGGAACACATGCACCCAGTCGTGGTGAATGGTGTACAGACACAAGGGTTAAGGGACACAGAGGCATCCTTGACCTTGGTAAAGGGGGATCTAGTAGAGCCTGGTCAGCTTATACCCAAAAAACACGTCACTGTACAGGACTATACTGGTGAGGTGAAAATATTGCCCCTCGCTAGTGTTCTCCTAGACTGGGGTAAAACCAGGGGAACTGTGCAACAGGTGGCTGTAGCCAAAACATTAGCAGTGGATGTAATCCTGGGCAACAATCTCAAACTGGGGATGGTATGTGCAGTTACCCATAGCCAAGCGGCAAGTGAAAACTGTAGTTCCCTGAACCCCACAGAAGCTATTGTAGAAACCACTGAGAGGCTGTTTCCCCAGCCTGTGTCTCCAGAGGGGGAGATTAATGAAAAGGGGGTAGAAATATCCCCAGTAGCAAGTAACCACACAGCTACAGAGGGTTACTCCGAAGAGGGAGGGCTGACCCATTGTCAGAGGGTTGGGATTGACAGTGATCCTGAGTGCCCTGACAGTAGTGCTAGGGACCCTAGTTTAGCGACTGAAGGGGACCTGTCCCATGCCTTGGGAATGTGTGAGGGGTTTGCAGCTGCTTAGAGAAGTGACCTTAGTCTAGAGAAACTGAGGGCTTGGGCAGACTCTGATGGGGCACAGAGAGGTGACAGCAGACATAAATTTATTGGGAAAATGGACTTATGTATACTCAGACAGTACAGACAGAGGGAGGGGTGCTAGGCAGGCAGCTTGTCATTCCCAGGGTATCATGAGCAGTTGCTCAAGACTGCACATGATATTCCCTTGTCTGATCATCTGGGAATCGCACGCACGATGCAGCAGTTGGACCAGAATTTCTACTGGCCTAACTTCACCCAGCAGGTGAAGGAGTATTGCAGGTTTTGTCACCGGTGCCAAGAAATAGGGAAGGCGGGCAAGAAAACCCAAGCCGCCCAGATTCCATTGCCCATATCGGAGGAGCCATTCCAGAGGGTGGGAATGGATATTGTGGGGCCTTTAAATACCCCCAGCTCCTCAGGGAAGAGAATCATCCTGACTGTAGTGGATTATACCACCCGGTACCCAGAGGAAGTCACCCTATCCTCTGTGAGGACAGACAAAGTGGCAGATGCCTTACTTGGGATTTTCTTCCATGTTAGGTTTCCGCAGGAGGTTATCACCGATCGAGGGGGTTCCTTCATATCAGACCTGATGAAATGTTTATGGGAGAATTGTGGGGTGGTGCAGAGATGCACAACACCATATCACCCACAAGCCAATGGGCTTGTGGAAAGATTCAATGGTACCCTGAGGTCTATGCTCTGGGTGTTTGCTGAACAGCATGGGAGGGACTGGGAGAAATACCTTCCCCACCTGTTGTTTGCATACAGGGAGGTGCCCCAAGAGTCAACAGGATTTTCCCCCTTCAAACTCTTATATGGACGCCGGGTACGTGGGCCCCTAGACTTGATCTGGGAGGACTGGGAAGGCAAGCACGCCACCCAGGGAACTCCCATAGTGGATTACATCCTTAGGTTTAGGGAAAGGCTGAAGGAGCTTATGGGGACAGCCCAGAGCAACCTGGCAGCTGCCCAACAGAAACAAAAAGTGTGGTATGACCACAGAGCCAGAGCTCGCTCGTACATGGTGGGTCAGGAAGTCATGGTCCATATTCCGGTCCAGAAAGACAAGCTGCAGGCTGAGTGGGCAGAACCGTACAAAGTGGTTAGGAAGGTAAATGATGAGAACTATACTGTAGAGTTTCCTGACTGAAGACAGACAGAAAGGATGTACCATGTCAAAGTGATGAAGCCATATGCAAATAGGGTTGACATGGTGTTTGCAGTGTGTAGTCCTGGGAAGGGGATGGACGAAGGAGACCCCCTTCTGGACTTGCAGGAAGAAAGCAAGCTGGAGTCCTCTGTGGAGGCAGTAAAATTGTCTCCCCAGCTGGCCCCGGACCAGATCCAGGAAGTAAGGGAGGTTTTAGCAGACTTTGCCCAATTGTTTAGCACCAAGCCTGAACTAACCCCCTTAGTGACGGACGATGTGGAGACAGGGACACAGATGCCCATATGGCGGACAGCATATCGGGTGTCAGAGGCTGTCCAAAAGGACATTAGGAGGGAAGGGGAGGAGATGCTGGATTTAGGGGTAATCCAGAGATCCCACAGCCCCTGGGCCTCACCCATAGTCCTTGTGCCTAAGCCAGTGGAATGAATGCAGTCACGATGTCAGATGCCCACCCGATGCCCCAGATGGACGAACTCCTGGACAAGTTGGGAAGGGCGACCTACCTTACAACCACTGACCTGACCAAGGGGTATTGGCAAGTAGAGTTGATGGACAGAGCTAGGGAGAGGTCGGCCTTCATCACTCCAATAGGCTTATTTGAATTTAAAGTAATGCTTTTCGGAATGAAAAACGCCCCAGCCACTTTCCAAAGGTTGGTGAACCAGGAGTTAAATGGTGCTGAGGAGTACGCTGTGGCGTACCTGGATGACATTGCCATCTTTAGTGCCAGCTGGGAGGAACACCTGTCCCACCTTGGGAAGTGCGGGGCAGGATACAGAGGGCTGGGCTCACTGTCAAAGCCGAGAAGTGCCAGGTGGCCATGGGAGAAGTGGCATACCTCGGGCACGTGGTAGGCCAGGGACAGCTCCGTCCTAACCAAATAAAAATAGAGGTAATCTGGGCACGGCCCAGACCAGAAATGCAGAAGCAGGTCAGGAGTTTTCTTGGGACAACAGGGTACTATAGGAAATTTGTACCCAATTACAGTGCCCTGGCTGCTCCCCTATCTGACCTGACAAAGAAAAGGATGCCCAAGAAAATTACCTGGGGCCCAGCCTGTGAGGAAGCCTTTTCCAAACTAAAGGAGGCACTGTGCAGTGCTCCTGTTTTGACAAGTCCTGACTATAGCAAACCCTTTCTAGTTCAGACTGATGCCTCAGATGTGGGTATTGGGGCAGTACTGAGTCAGACATCCAGCCAAGGGAGAAATCACCCAGTAGTGTACCTGAGTAGGAAGTTACTTCTCAGGGAGCAGGCATACTCTACTGTGGAAAAAGAATGTCTTGCCATAGTGTGGGCCCTAAAGAAGTTGGAGCCATACTTATATAGGCAGCATTTTGTGGTGCAGACTGACCACAGCCCCCTGGTTTGTCTGACACAGATGGGAAAGAACAATGGTAGATTGCTAAGATGGAGTCTTGCTTTGCAAGGGTATGATATGACAATATTACATAGGGCTGGAGCCAAAAATCAGAACTCCGATGGGCTGTCTCGTGTGTACGAGGAGTGAACTTATTTGGGAAACTCATCTCCTGCAGGGGATAGAGCCCCCAAACTCAGTCTAGGTGGGGAGGAATTGTGACACTCAGACAGCTGGTTCTGATTAATCTATGCTTTTTGTAATATAAAAATGTGTTATTGAATGTCTCTCATGAGAGATGCTGACAGTCTGTGGAATGACACCCCCTCCCAGGTTTTAGCTACAAGGTGTGACCTGGAAGGCCAAGAGATAATTACAGACTAGAAGATACCTTAAAAAATAAGCATCTCCTGTTTATGTGACTAATTGCAGCTTCCCAACTGCCAAGATAGATCATAAACTTTTATAACATTTAGAGGAAGAAGAGCAGGTTATGATGCTTTAGTGCAAAGCCATAAAAGATGCTGTGATGTCCTGGAAAGGGGAAGCTGCTCATAGATCAAAGAAAGTTATTTGAAGAAAATGAGTTGTGCTGAGGTTACAGAATTTAATACTTTGATAAGACATCCTGTTTTGAATAGATATTTTTTATATAATCTGACAGGGAGGAGCTAGGTGACCTCATGCAAAGAGGTTGGCAAAGCTAGTTTTTAAACAGTATTCTGTTTTCCATTTTGAGCAAAAATGTTTGGACTCTGAAAAAGAAACATCTACAGCACTGTGAGATAAGAATACCTTAGAACAGACAAGTCTTAAGTGTATTAGTGGTAGGAATCTGCACTTTTTAAAACCTTATTCTTTAAGTGATTTGTATGTTTTGTGATATATGGTTCTGTATTTACATGTTACATTTTTTATCTATTTTGAAGTAAACCTCTACTTTAGAGATTACCTGGTGTGCCTTTGAAATTCTTTTTCTTGACAAGTGCAGCATACATGGTTAAAGTTGACACGGTACAAAGCTTACTGGTTTTACCAAACTGGGAAAAGGTAAGAATTTATTCTGAGGTCTTTAATAGAGTTTTAAGGGTTCATTTTGTACACCTGCTTAGGTGCCCATAGGCAAAAGATATCTGGCCAACCCAAACAGCAGAATTATCTGAGCCTGTATATTGGTTATGCTAGCCAGAGGTTCACAGTTTGAATCCCTCCAAGACTTGAGGCCAAAGTTTGAATCGAACCCACAAAACAGACAGGAGGGTTACCCTGTTTCTGTTAACTGTTCACAAGACTGCACTCGGAGGTTGGCACTGTGGGAGCAGAGGGCCTGACCTGCTGAGTGGGTTTGTGACACCATCCCATGATTCATTTTTTTTTATTTTAATTTGTTTGCTGATGCCCCTTCACACTGATTCTGGCTTCCCTGGATTCCATTTCACCACCATCCAGCCCTCATATTACCACAGACTGCACTCATGCCCCCATGATGCCTAAGTTACCCTCAGGTGGGTTACAGGACATGGGGAAATACCCCCCTGCAATCCATGTGTTACACAGAGGGGTCAGGAATATAGAGCTGGCATGGGCGTACAGGTTCTCAAGGGGTTGCCAAGACCGGGTCCATTTTTCCTGGTTTTCTCCCTAGATCCCCTAAGGAGGGTAGCATGCTTGGGGGACCAATGCATGTGCTCACACTAAGCGTGCACAGTGCATGTCCCAGGCCCACATCACCCCTTCCCAAACTACCTCCTCCACTGCACTGCCATCTGTGGCTTCCCAGATGGCAGTAAAGCAGCAGGTAATGCTTTCGTCCCTCCCTGGATGGAATGCTTGATTTTCCTCCCCCCACCACTGGTCCCCAATGGCCCAGGCTTGTCCCTAAACCCATGTCACTTCATGAGCAGCACCACTAACACTATACCGATGGACCAGCTTTGATTACATTTTGATTGTATGCCCCCCCTTCCCCAAAACTCATCTTGGCATGATGTGCCTGGCTTGTGTTACTAGTTAAAACTGCTGGTTCTCCTCCCTGGGCAGTGACTGGGTTGGCATGGCTCTGTTGATATGTAATGACACAACAGAGAAGCTAAGAGTACAAATGTTAGTGGCACAAGTTGACTGCGTGGCACAGGGGACCTGCCAGCCTGGGGGAAGCACAGGACATCAAGTTTGTATGGGGGTTTGGCTTCCCAGATAGGTCCAGCCCCCAGCAGCCAATAATCCCATACAGAAGGGTGCTTATAACTCTGAGGCAGAGGGGTGGCCAAGTATCAAGGTAAGGCAACACCTTGGGACCCATGTCTTTGGACACCCTCTGCTGGTGTAGGGATGCTAGCTAGTCAGTAGATGTGCCAGTAGTAAATCCTGTTATGCCATGGAGGGCAAGTCTAGTTTAACCCCAAGAGGGATAAAGTTGGTCTGTCAGTCCCCAGTTTGCACTAGTACTGAGCTGGAGTGGACTGCACTCACTGGGTCACTCTCCAAGGCACTGGTGTGCCACTGAAGCTGTACCTGGGGTGCCAGAGGGAGAGATGTTGTGCCACTGTGTGTGTATGGTGGGTGTGTGTCCATCCAAGGAGGAAGACACCCAAGTTGTAGCATGCGCTGAGCTGGAGGAACATGTTAGGGGAAAAGTAACATTGTGGGTTGCAGACCCACTTCATTTGTTCCTAGTATCACACAGGATCACTGGGTGAGATTTCCAAGGCAAACCCTACAAGACTAGCTAAAGATCCTGAAAAGAGGATGGAGCAAGTCAAGCAGAGATTAGTGCATGGTTCTATGATAATGTATTTAAACTCTGTACCAAAAGATTGTTTCTCAGCATCAATTAAGCCCCGCACCAATATTTAAATTCTGACTTGATTTGCGACTGATTTTCTGCAGCTTTTCATACTTCACTCCCCCTACAGAGGTTCTAATGTCATTTTAAACTGATGAGCCTCATATTCAGTACCGGTCATTTTTGCCGCACACCCATTAGTGGGTTCACGTGAGATAGCATAGGGCCTGCCTGGGGGCCATATTCAGAAAGGGTGCTTGCCCAGAAAGAGTGCACTGCAGGTCTGAATATGGAGCTGTGCTACTGCTGCACACAGTGACTGTATGTGGTGCTCATGCTAGTACTGTAACTAACAAATTGTCCTACTCGGCACATTACCTATAGTGCCTTTATATGTAATATCTGCACATGTATACACCTAATTTTTTCCTTTGTGATTGTAAACTGTTTTATGGACTATGTAGGACCATTGTATAGTGTTCTCCTTTATGTAACTAATTCCAGGTCACCCCTGAAAAAGAAACCTCGTGTCTCAGAGGCTTACCCGGTCAACAAAATAAAGTAAATAAACACTGGCCCCAGCAGCAGTGCTGGTACTCACGTACTGTACCTCTGTGTAATATGGGCAACAGAAGTGAGTTGAGAAAGGGCATCACAAAACAGATAGCGCCACTGCTCCTGTGAGCCATACTTAGCTGTCAGCATGCTAATAAGCCCATAATGGCATGCAAGGCATTAAAGGGCCAGTTACATGACATTATGGGCTCATTAGTATCTCCCCACAATGCGTCCATGTATGACTGCATAAAGGCATTGTGTGGAGCTGTGCTGGCCACCCCCCTCATTGCCATTCCCAGGAACAGTTTTAGACCTAATGGCACCCCAAGCAGAAATACTTGTGATGTCCCCTACACTGCTTCCCATCGCCCCTATTCTCCCTTCTTCCCCATCCCACATCCAAAAAGTGATGAGTGCTATGAATACAAGGGTGATGACAACAATTATGTTTTTTAGACTGACACTTTTTGCATTTCAAGATGATTAAATAATATACTTGATTTAATTTTTACTAATATTGAAGGAGTGACCAAACCCAAAGTGATCCAGCCACTTGGAGATAGTGATCACAAAATGGTACAACTAGCGGTTGATATAAATATCAACAATTGTATTAAGAGGAAAACAAAAATTAGACTACTATAGAGCTGACTACCATGAAATGAGAAAATTGTTAGCAGCATGGAACTGGAAAACAAAAACAGACTTAAATAACCTTGGACTGATGGATATATGGGACAAATTAAGAGGCAAAATAAACTCATGTATTGAACGCTGGGTACCAGAAAGAATTAAATATAATAACAATTGTAGAGTCTCTCCATGGTTTCATAATAACATTAAAAATAGTATCCTGAACAAAAAAAAAACTATAAAACAAATACAAAAAGCAGCTACTGTAGCTAATTAACAGCTATACAAAAAATAGTAAATAAAACCAAGAACTCTATAATAAAAGCAAATCAGAAATTAAAAACAAATCTGGCTACTTCGGTCAAAAACAACAAAAAGAAATTCTATAATTACATTGGTTCTGTGAGAGGAAATAATCAAGGGGTAGGTCCATTGCATACTGAAACTTAGATAGTTAGTGGTGAATCAGAAATGGCTATCGAATTAAACAAGTACTTTGTCAGTGTATTTGGACCAAAGGAACATATTTGCACAGATGAAATAAAATGCACAGAAGATTTCATTCCATTCACATCTCAGGAAGTACTAGATGTAATTAAATATATCAAACCAAACTGTTCAGCTGGGCCAGATGGAATTACACTGAAATTCTTAAAAGAACTGGCATCCTAATTATCAGGACCGATAGCACTGTTATTTAATGCTTCACTCAATGAAGGAAAAACATTACTGGAATGGAGAGTAGCCACAATCACTCCAATTCATGAAGGCAGCAGCAAATTGGATGTTAAAAATTACAGACCCATTAGCTTAACATCTGTCATTAGTAAATTACTGGAAAGATTAGTACAACAGCACATAACTACACATTTACAACAAAATGGATTTATAGACATTACACAGCATGGATTTTTCCCGGGTAGATCTTGCCTGACAAACCTTCTGCAGTTATTTGAACCTGTTAGTGCTGCTCTAGATAAAGGTTTATTAGTTGATATAGTCTTTCTAGACTATTCAAAAGCCTTTGACACAGTGTCCCATAAAATCCTGGTTGTAGTAGTAGTAGCAATGTATTGTTCTTCCAATACCTTAGTAAAGGACATTGCAAATTTTAAATACAGTAAAAATCAGATGGCTCATACAAAAAAAATCACAGTTTAAATACATGTACAATAAATTAACATACAATGAAGATCCACCCTACCAATATGCAAGCATTTATCAAATCTAACAGATTAGTATGTGCAAAACCAGCAGGTCACCAAAATTAATATTAAGGAGCTAGAAAGTACTTTCTTTTGCCCTTCATCACATTAGCATAGAATTTTGCAGCTGTTTCTGCATCACCTCTTGTCATGAGTCGAAGAAGAATGAATAAAGGATCATAATCCAATTCTGCGTACTTCACCAAAAACTCTTTTAAAATTTGATCCTGTGGGGTCTTAAATAAAGGGCATTGAATAGTAATATGGTACAAAGTTTCAAAGAAACCTCTATTGCATCGACAGTGGTCTTGTTGCCCAGTTTCGTAATTTGACTTGTTAAAACTAAATATATTTTGAGCATATAATACCAAATCTAGCCTAGGTAATAATTTTCCTAATATTGCAAGTTAGTGGGAAGGTTAAATATTCCTCGAGAATGGAATCAATCTTATTAGTTCTAAGCCAAATGGCTTGCTTCTGGGCCTTAACCTGATCCATCTGGTTTGACTGAGCAGCTGTGAAAAGTTTCTTTTTTATTATATCTTTGAAAATTGGTGAAATCATAATCCCCTCTGAGAATCTAACCATAAATGGTTTAATGAAGCTTTAGACATGATAGCTCTGAGAGCTTTTAACCAGAGAGATGAAAAGTCTGAAGCCGCCCTTCTGATTTTCTCCTGCAGGTAAGCTATAGGGGCCAAATTATCCTGGTTATTTAAAATTTTAAGCCAATAACAAACAAGGCGTAATTCAACTATCACAATTAAAGGTAACCTGCCCAATTCAGCTCTAACAACTGGATTAGAAGTAGAAAGGGGAACTTGTAACAAAGCTTTATAATAAAGGGATAAAGGAGATTCTAGAGAAGGAGCATTTGAAGATCCCCAAACTTCTGCACCATACAATTAAATAGGATTAATCTTAGCTTCTCCAGCAATAAGAACAGGTGCGACTGTGTGCCCACCATATTTATAGTTGAATTGTAATGTTTTGGCTGCTAATTTGGCCTTTGAGATCTGATCATTCCAGTGGGCTGTCCATTGACCATTTCAGGTAAATTATACACCTAGGTAAATGTAAAAAGAAACAACCTCAATTAAATCACTGTCTAAACAGAGTTTAGGTGGTACAGTATTGGGATTATTTGACCCAAAAACCATAATCTTAGTTTTTTAAATTGATTTTCAACTCTAATTGGTCACATTTAGTTTTTAGTTGGTTTATCTTTTTCTGTAATCACACTACAGAAAGTGACAGAAGAATCAAATCATCGGCATATGCCAGTACGTGTATATCATGTGACCCAATCTTTGGAGAATCCATATTTATAGCAGTATCAGAATGTAAGATTGAATCTATATAAATGATAAACAACAGAGGAGGTAGTAGGCATCCCTATTTTACTCCCATGAATGTTTTAAAATATTCTACGATATTGCCCATGTTGTCATAGCTTATGGTGGTCACTGTGTTTGAACAAAGATGATAAATTGGGATAAGTAAATTTAAAGGTATTCCTCTACTGATTGGAGTAGACCAAAGGTTTACTCTGACCACAGAATAAAAAGCTGCAGCAAAATAAACAAACAAGGCATATATTTTCATTTTTCTATACAATCTATATTTTTCTAACAAATGCGCCAATATGAAGATATTATCAATCGTTGAGTAACCGTGATGAAAACTGGCCAGAAAATTTGATAAGGGCGATTCTAATTCTGTAGTTTGTTCAGTAGAATGCTCAAAATTATTTTGCCACTGACATCAACCAGGCTAATAGGTCTGTAATTTGTGGGGAGTTGACATGGGCCCTTTTTATGGATTGGTACTATTATGTTCTTGGTCCACGAGAGAGGTATAAATCTCTCCTTTAAACATATATTGAAAAAGTTTGTAAAAAATATGACCCAATAATTTAAACAGGCCTTGTAGATTTCACCTGGGATGGTATCAGGTCCTGGAACTTTATTATTAGAAAACTGAATAATGACTTGCTCAACATCATATAATGTCATTTTCAGAGCACAGATCTCCTCTGTTACTAACCAGGAGGGAGCAGTATGGTTTTTGGGAGCTGGCAACTCTCTATTAAAAAGAGTTTTATAATGTAATGGCAACTCTCTATTAAAAATAGTTTTATAATGTAAGACCCAGGTTTCTTTGGGAATATATGTGGGAAGAGATGGAGAGTAGACTTTTGTCCCCTTAGCCACCAGAGTCCAGAAGGATTTCGTGTCCCCAGACTTTATAACCTGAAATATGTTATCCCACTGTTTAAGAGTAAAGTCTGATTTTTTTATTTGCCAATAATTTTTTATATGATTTCCGTGATTTATTTAAATGAGCAAAGCCAGCCTTAGAGGAATTTTTCTTAACTTTTTTAATTAATTTCCATAATTTTTGTTGTTCTGTTTTGTATTGAACATGGAACCACCCATTCATCTTTGTCTTGTTACCCACTGAACAGTATATTATTTGACTTATCTGTTGGTAACACTTGACCAAATGCTTACTTATATATTCTGTGTTATAATTTCCCTCAGTTAATGAGAAAAGTGTTGAGAAAGAAGGAGAATACATTAGAAGAGTGACCATATCCGTTGCTTTAGAGCTGAAAACCAATTTTGTTTTTCCACCTAAAGTAAGTGAAGTATTATCCTCATTCACTGAGGGGTCAAAAGGGTCTAATAATAATAGTATTGTAGTGTGGTCGCTTTCTGGTCTCATAGAAATCTTCAATTTTTTAAAGTGATCATAGCTATGTGGTGAACAAAGGGCATAGTCAATAACACTTTGCTCTTGTGGAGAAAAAAAAAGTGCATGCTCCCAGTTGGTCTCCATCTGTCCTACCATTTAGTATCAAGAAATTATTATTTTTGATGAAGTTCTGAAAACACTTTCCTGCTTTGTTTTGAACATTATCCAACAAATGTCTGGGGACCAAGTCCCCTAAATAAAATTGCTCCTGTAAATTAACAAGATTATCACACTGGGCAATTCTAGCATTAACATCTCCTGCTAAGATACTAAGTTTCATACTAAGAAGAGTAGGCATACAGAAGGCCGTGGCCCATGTATGTATGTCTCCAGCCAAGCTGGTTCATCGTCCCATTGTTTGTAACAAAAAATGGTCAAGATTTTGTTTAAAATTAACATGATCAGAGTTTTCTAGTAGTGTGCTAGGAAGAGTATTCCATAGGGGGATAATTCTCCGAGTAAAATAAGATCTCTTTTTGTTAGTTCTGGGATATTTTAGTGTCAATTGGTATTTATGGCTTCTGAGGTTACATTCTCGTTTACTATAGGATATTCCCAACTGAGTCAATAGCTCAATATCAGTGCAGATTTTTTGCATTAGTAGGAGGTCCCCTCTCTTTCTTCTCTGTTCCAAAGAGTACAGGCCCAGTTTCTTCAACCTTACATCATAACTCTTGTCACGCATGTTATGACAAATTTGGTTACTCTCCGCTGCACCCCCCCTCTAGTCTGTTGATCTCTCTCCTAAGCTAAGGACCTCACAAGGGGGAACAGTAATCAAGGTGTGGTCTCACACATGCCCTGTAGAGCAGCAAGATACATCCCCTGTCCCGAGAGGTGAAGCTCCTCTTAATGCAACCTATAAGTTTGTTAGCTCGATTAATGATATGATTACAGTGGCTGCAGAACGTTAAATCAGAATTAATTAATATACCTAAGTCATTGTGCTGCACTATAGGAGTTAGAACTTGGCTGTTTAATATATACTGATTATGTTTGTTTGTAATTCCCAAATGCATAACCATATATTTACTAACGCTAAAAGCCATCTGGTTTTTTTCTGCCCATTTCTCAAGTTTTTCCAAATCATTAACAAGGTTTAACCTGTCTTCTAATGTTTTTGCCAGTGCTACTATTTTAGTACCATCTGCAAATTTAATGGCAAAACTATTAATATTATTAGTCAGGTCAGATATGAAAATGTCAAATAATATTGGGCCCAGAACTAACCCCTGTGGTACTCCACTGCTAACTGAGTGTATTTCCGACATATGTCCCCTAATACATACCCGCTGGGTGCGATCATTTAACCATTCTTCAACCCAGTTAGTGATTGTATTATTTACTCCTAGTATTCTCATCTTGTTAATTAGAAGGTCATGGGGCACTTTATCGAATGCCTTACAAAAGTCAAGGTAAATCACATCCACGGGTATGTTATTATCCAAGGTTTTACTGATGTACTCATAAAATACCAAATTTCCAGACAGACAAGATCTATTTTTTCTGAATCCATGCTGTGTTCTATTTACCAACCCTTTTTAATTTAAATCCTCCTGTAATCTAGTTTTGAGTAGGGACTCAAATATCTTTCCTCTTACGCTGTTCAAACTGATTGGTCTATAGTTGGAAATATCTGCATGGTTTCCCTTTTTATAAATTGGTGTAACAACAGCTGTTTTCCAGTCATTTGGTATTTTATAGGATGAAAGAGACATATTAAATAATTTGTGGAGTGGTCCCACTAACCAGTCCTTAATTTCTTTTAGAAGTCTGGGATGAAGTTTATCTGGCCCCAGTGATTTATTTATATTGATATTATTTAATTTTGCCAGGATCTCATATTTTGAGATCTCCAAATGGTCACCAACTGTGTTTCCTAATGGTATTCCATTTGTTATAGTTTTAATATTAAATACAGAACTAAAATATTTATTGAATTCTTCTGCAGTTTCCTGAGGGGCTATCTCTTTTGAATTTATTGTCAATGGCCCAATGATCCTTGGTG
This sequence comes from Neoceratodus forsteri, assembly GCA_016271365.2. Lineage (NCBI taxonomy): Eukaryota > Metazoa > Chordata > Ceratodontiformes > Ceratodontidae > Neoceratodus > Neoceratodus forsteri. The sequence continues at coordinate 443,894,011 of CM057453.1, forward strand.
TTTGTTTTTTATTTATGTAGGAATAAAAGCTTTTACCCCCCCCCCATCATTTCTATATGTTAGTCTGTATTCAAACCTATTTTTTTCCATTTTTATTTTAGTTTTACATTTCCTTAAGATCAACATGTACCTCCATCTGTTGAAGTCGCTGCCATCTTTTTTCATTGTCCTATATACCCATATTTTTATTTTACTAGCTGAGTTATATTTGGTGTTACCCAAGGTGGGATCTTTCCTTTTTTATTATGGATTATTTTATTTGGGACATACTTTGATTCCGTTTCTAAGATTTTATTTTTTACTCTAGTCCAAAGTTCATTTGGAGAGGTTATCCCCTCATCCCATCTCCATTCATAAAGATCCAACTTCAACTGTACAAAATTGGCTTTGTTATAGTTTTTGAAGACTGTTTTTCCTGTCTCAGGTTTTATTTGTATATTACTATCAAAGGTTATAATCATGTGATCACTATTTTGGATTGGTGTTTTAACCAGAATATTGCTAATTTTATCAGGAATATCAGTTAAAAGTAAATCAAGAATATAATTTTTTTCTTGTAGGTTTGCTGACTACTTGATATAAACCATTTGTAGAATATAGGTCTAGAAATTAATTCTCCAGGTTGTTACTTCCCACACAGTCTTTCCAATTTATTCCAGGGAAATTAAAATCTCCCATTAATATGATTTCTTTATAGTTGGATTTACTACTTACACTGTTAAAAATATCTAGATTGCCTACTAAATCTGTATCAGGTGGCCTATAACAAAGATTAATTAGTAGTTTGGGTTGTCTTTCCCCAAGTAACCCTACCCAGATTGTTTCACAAGAGGTTTTTACTGTTAAATCAGTAATTGGTTTGAACTTGATGTTATGTTTTATGAATAATGCCACCCTACCCCCTATTTTTCCTGATCTATTTTTATAATAGGTAGTGTATCCAGGTATATTTGTATTCCAATCAGAGTTATCACTCCACCATGTTTCTGTTACCGCTGCTATATCTGTTTTGTCATTATTAAGTATTATTTGGAGTTCATTTGTTTTTGTTCCATGTAAACTCCTAGGGTGGGATATTCAAAAGGGTTGCACCATGCGCAACAGGGTTGCGCATGCACAATTCCAAAAGTGCGCCATTTTGCGATATTCAGCAGGAGGCAGTTGCGCCACCGAAAACATGCTGAGCAACAGCACAATGCAAATGAAGGCATGCGCAACCAAAGGGGGTGGATCCATGCATAAAGAGCGCAATGCGATATTCAAAGACTTGCGCAATGCGCAACAGTGGAACAGCCGGAAATTGCGCACTAGCAGAAATGAGCCAAAATAAAAAGGCTCAAGGAAGCGGCGCAAGAACACTACAAGGATGCCAAGTGGGGTAGAGAGAGAGAGAGAGAGAGAGAGAGAGAGGAGAGACAGACAGACAGACAGTGAGAGGCTAGGGCAGGCAAGGCAAGCATGGGCCATAGACTGTAGAGGCCAGCGGGGGGTGCCCGGTGCAGTGGAAGTAGCAGTGAGGACAGCGGGGGTAACACAGCAACACCAGCCAGGGGGGGTCAGAAGCCAGGGAGATGGACAGTGCCAGCTTCCACATGGAAGCTGTAATGAGGGGGGTGAGAATGCAAGCTGCAGGGGGACGAGGCCGTGGAAGGGCCCGTCGGTGGTACGCCCCCAACAGGCAGTACCGTGCCCACATCAGCTATGAGCTGTACACAGATGTAGAGATCATGGGCCGGTACCGCCTGAACAGGGCAATACTGAGGCGGCTCTGTGAGCTGTGCAGTGATGTGATGCAGGCACCCTCATGACGGAGTCACGCTCTGTCAGTGGAGACCAAGGTGACAGCCTGCATGTGCCTGCTCACCACGGGCACCTTCCAGAGGCCGACAGGGGACATCACAGGCATCACACAGTTGGCCACGTCACGCATCCTCAGCCAATTCCTCAGCGCACTGCTGCCACATGCTGCGGAGTACATCCATTTCCCCAGCACCGCGGCAGAGCATACAGCAAACATGCAGGAGTTCCACAGGGTAGCACGTATGCCTGGCGTGCTAGGGGCCATAGACTGCACCTATGTGGCCATTCGCACGCCACCTGGCCCAGATGGGGCTGCATATAGGAACAGAAAGGGCTTCTCCAGTGTCAACTGCCAGGTGGTGTGTGATGCCACTGGGCGCATAATCAATGTCTGAGCCACACACCCTGGTGGAGCACATGATACCTTCATATGGTATCAGTCCGCACTGTGCCATCGATTCGAGAGTGGGGACATCCCCACAGGCCATCTAGTGGGTGAGTACACATGTATGGAATGCAAACTCGGGCAAGGGTGGAATGCCACAGGTGCCATGGTAGTGGCACACAGGGATATGGGCAATATGGACCTGAACATGATACTGATCTCCACTATCTCCACACAGGTGACAGCGGATACCCACTCCATCCCTGGCTGCTCACACCGTACCGGCGCCCCATGACCCCATCGCAGCAACGCTATAATGAGGCACATGCTTCCACACGCAACATCATAGAGCGGGTGTTTGGGATGCTCAAGGCATGCTTCCGATGCCTAGACACCTCCGGCGGTGCCCTACAGTACAGCCCCCAAAAGGCCTGTGGGATATTCCTGGCCTGTTGCATCCTGCACAACATGGCCAAAGACTGTGGGATAGCCCTACAGGTTGAAGAGGGGGACAGCGATGGGGACGCCAGTGGCGCCGGTGTTGATGGTGATGAGCAGCCCCCCCAGGATGGCGGGACCCCCGACTGATCCGGCAGGCCCAGCTGCAACAGGACACCATCACAGAGGAGCACTATGCACAACACAGGTAAGTCAAGGGGACATGTGCAACCAATACTGTTCATGCGCAAACCACAGGCACACAGGGTAACACACCAGGGGTGCATGACGGCCAGGGGAGTGGAAGGGTCCAGGCATACAAACATACCATCAGGAAGGGGTGAACACTCATATGGACACACACACACCAGGCACAGAGCATACATGGGCAGATGCACAGCACAGAAGAACTGACATTGCTAACACACAGAACCACCGACCACCCCCACCACCTGTACTGTCCAAGTACATGTGTCAGATGCTGGGCACCCTTGCACCTTGGTGTACAGTACAATGCAGGCATCATCATGCACACACACCTGTGGACAGCAGTTGGGAGGGTGTGCAGGTGGTCCGTGTGTCGGCGTATTGAGCAGAGCACCCAGCAGTACACTGCCCACCATGACACACATTGCACACAGGGCAGCACCAGACAGGGCCCGCACTGGGAGACAGGTCAGTCATGTAGCACTGTCCCATGGCCACCGCGGATGCGTGGGCAGCCCCGCCGTGACCCAACAGCCCTGGCAGGTTGAGCAGGGGCCACATGGGGTAGCACTGTTGGACCACCAGGGGTCCCACTGTGCGAACACGACCTTGCCCGCACAGGGGTCTGCAGCATGCCGAACAAACCTGCACCAGGGGTGCGCGGGATGCCACAGCAGAACCCGGCATTGACAGGCCTGGTGTCGCACGATGCCGGGAATGGGGAGTGGAGAGTGAACTGTGTGGGGTGTGCAGTACAGGGGCATCTGACTGTGTGCCCAATGCGTCCACGACAGAGACCACTGCCTGGGTCAGCCTGTCAATGGCGGCGGTCACATCCGTCTGCATACGAACCAGCTCTGCATGGTCCAGAGCACACTCCCTACTGTGCCACTCCACAGCCACAGACAGTGCCTCCACGGACATTGCAACCCACCTCAGCTGCTGTACTGATTCCTGCAGCAGGCGGATGTGCTCATCCAATGGGTACTGTGCCCCAACGGCATCCTGTCCCCCAGGGTGTGGAAGGTCCTGATGCACAACACCCCTTGAGGGTGGGCGCTGTTCGCAAGGACCAGGAATGGGCGGATCAAAGGGCGGCGGACATGTGCCACTGCTTGACACTGTACCCCCAGACCTGGTGGGTGACTGCTGCTGCTGCCCTTCCAACCGCTGTGCCCCAGGGTCCACTCGTTCCACCGCTGTGACCACAACAGTGCCAGACACCTGCACAGCCACCGGTGCTGCCCCACCGGTGCTGACAGGCACAGCCTGGGACTGTGCCAACATGCTGGTACACAAGTTGGAACCAGAAAGGCCCAGAGGCACGTGCTGGCCTGCTGTGTGTCCGTCATGGGACACACACATATCACTGCCCATTGCAGTCCTTGCATCATCAATGGTGCAGGTACGTGCTACAGCCACAGTCACAGCGTGCTGGCATGCTTGCATGCCAGACTGCTGAGACACAGGCTGTGCACCCCCCACACCCAAATCACCGACACCAGAGTTGGCGGCCCAGCGTGCATGCTGCTGCAGTGCATGCTGGCTGGTGACAGAGGTGGATGGACCCTCCTCCATGTCCAGCAGGTCATCATCACTGCCTGGACCCACCACCACCGTCTCCTGAAGACGAACAGGATCTGTAACAGAAAGAGAGTACATGTGAGTGCATGTGAACAACCTCCCCCCCAACACCACCATCATGTCATACCGTGCAGTGATGGGCTTCCACCTGTCTGGAATCCACCTCCTGGTACGCCTTCAATAGCGCTCCGCTGCATTGATGCAGCCAGTCTCTCCTCAGCCGGGGTCAGCTCCAACACCGCTGGCTGGCCCCCGCCAGTGCCAGCACGTGCCGCCCTGAAGGCTGCCACCTTCTCCTTCAACCTCCTGCGGTCTGTCCCCATCTTCTTCTTGCATTCCTGCACGGCGCTGGTGGCTTCCGTGCAGGTTCACGGCCCGAGCTACCGTCCCATGCAGCCGCTGAGGACTGAGGGTGCCCGCCGTCCACTCAGTAGTGGCTCCTCCTCCAGGTAGGCCTGGAAGAGGGCCTCTGTCTCTGCTGGGGTAAAGTTGGGCCTCCTCCTACGCCCACCATCCTCACCCTCACCTTGTCTCTGCTCGGTCATGGCGATCTGTATGGGGGGAAGTGGACACCTGTCACTGTTCAGTCTACAGCATTTTCCCATGACCATTGTCCAGAACATCACACAGCATGCAACTCACCTCTCACCTGCAGTACCCGAATCTGGCCAGCGCAGCCCAGTATCACACATTTATAGCGCAATGCATGCAAATTAGGAGTGGAGCAACTATAATGAGATGCAAATCAGCGCCTCTGCGCCTTTGAATGGCTGATCAGATGATTTGCATGTCGGCTGAATATCGCGCAGTTGCACTTTGCGCAACGGTTGAGTCGGCTGAGCCAATGGCGCAGATCTGTGGCTGTGTGGTACACTGCATTGTGCATGCCCAGATAGCTTACGCAGGTGTCTGCCGCGCTGCTGACGTGCTGTGCACGATCAGCAATTCAGGCCATGGCCACCATTGTGCCAGTGGCGCTACAGCACTGGGCACTATATGGCGCTGTGGCACTATTGTGCAATAGTCCACTGTGGCACTGGTACACAGGTGGTCGGTCATGCAGGATGTGTATACATCAGATGGCACTGTGCGTGGCCTTGCATCATTGCCCATGACCTGGTGTCCGACCTTTGCCCCCTGGTGCTGTTCGGCTGCCATGTGTACGGCCCTATTGTGCTGTCTGGTGACAGCGCTATGTGAACTGACGGCGCTGTTCGAACAGCACGATTGGAACCTATGGTGGTCTATTGCACAACATCTCCACGTGGGGTTACGGCGCAGCGGGGCACCATATTGCCTGCTGTAAAGTTGGTAGCATGGCACGCAGGAGGGCAGTGCAATGGAGCCCCGTGGAAGTGGCCAACTTGGTGGCCCTGGTGGAGCCCCACTATGGGGCACTGTATGGTGAGGTGCCCCTCAACATTGCTAGGGCCCAGGTCTGGCAGCAAGTGGCCAGTGACCTGGTGGGGGTCACTGGGTGGTGCCAGTCAGCTGAGCAGTGCCGGCACCGGTACAGTGACCTCCGCAGGAGGGATCCTCAGCTTCTTGAGCGGCTATGGTCACGTGCCAGGAGGGGCGTGGTGCCTAGGCCAGGTGGGTGTACCATCTATGCACCTGTATTCTCTGTAGGGGTGTGAGTGTGTTTTGGTGGCTGTGCATAGGTGATGGCTCTGCCATGGTTGGCTGTGTCAGTGTGTGCAGGTGTGAGATGCATGGGTCTGGCTGTGTGGGCAGGCACTCTCACTGGGGCAGGGGGCAGTCTGCTTTGGAGTCACACTGATATTTTTCTCAACATTTGTCTCCCACAGGATGGGCGGAGAGGATGCAGGCACGGGGTGAAGAGAGCCGTGCCAGGGCCCCGGTGCCGGGCGGTGGTGCTGTGGGTGGTGTGCCCCAGCAGCAGCAGCCACAGCTGCTTGAGGAGTGTGAGTATCATTACTTCATGGATGCTATTGCATGCTGGGGGGGGCATGACCACCAGCCATGCACAACACAACCATGCACAACACAGGCGACATTCATCATCGTCCAGTGTCACAGCACGTTTGTGTATGCGTCACTGGTGGTCCATGCATGCACTGGGCACATGGCTGTGGGACTGGCATCGCACCACGTTGCCACGTCACTTGACAGCCTTGTCTATGCTGTGATGTACATGGCCACTGTGTGTGTGCAGTGGTGCACATAGCTGGTGCTGCCTGGTTGGGCGTGTCATGTGCATGGTCACTGTGGGTGGGTGCATACTATCACAGGTGTGGGGCACTAGGCTTTATTACATGCAGGATGGGTGGTGTTCATGGTTTTGAACAGTCACAGCCATTAACTGTGTTCCCTTTTCCTAGGTCTCAGCATCCTAAGAAGGATGGAGCGTGCCCTTCATCGGATCACACGTGTCTCCATAGCAACACATGGGATCCTGAACGACATGTACCGCCATGGGATCCGGAGACGGTGGAGGGGACAGTGATGGTGGCAGGCAGCGGCAGACCAGCCTGCCAGGCCATGATTGTGCTTCCCTTCCCACTTCAACAATCCCTCCCACCCTGCCTTCCCTCTCCCAGTTGTTCACCCCTACCCCTTACCCACCCCTACCTTGTACCCCACCCCTTGTCTTGTACATAACTGTATATAGTTGTTCTTGTTCTTGTTGTTGTATTTTATTGTTTCTACGAATATATATATTTTGTTATGAATACTGTGGTGGTCTCTGATTTGCAGCTGGCTATGGTTGCTCAGTTGCAGTGGTGTGCATGCCATCTGGGGTGGTATGGTCCTGGGGTGTGTGTGTGTGTGTGTGTGTGTGTGTGTGTGTGCTGCGCGTGTGTGTGCATGGGAGGTGTCTCCAGTGTGGCAGTGTCTTTCTGTTGGTCTTGCCATCTGCTGCCGCCCACTGCTGGGTGCACAGGGTGGGTCTGGCTTGTATGCTTCTCTGCTACACGGGGGTTGATGTGTGCCAGGCGGGATGCATGGTGTTTCCTGCAGTGCCAGTCACTGCACATGGCTGGTGTCTTGGGGTCACGGTGCAGGGTGTGCTGTGCGTATGGGGGGGCTGATGTGCACTGTAGTTGTCATCCCCTTGTGTGTGGCAGTCTCAGCCTGCCAGTGGTTGTGCTGGGGCGTCATGGCCCTGCTGTGCTTTGTTGGCTTGTCCCCAGGGGCCAGTGGATCATCCATCCCACCCCCAGTGATGCAATGCTTGGGGTGTGCAGGTGTCTTGTTGGTTCTGCAGTGTGTTCCTGTGCCCATGTGTGGCATGGCTGCGGTGGGCCCCAGCCTGCCTCCCTGGATGTGCAGTTCCATTGCTCTGCAGGGGGGGGGGCTCTGCTTGCGCTATGGCACTTCTGGACTGCTCAGCTGGGCTGCCCTGGTTGCGCTATAGTGCAACCTTTCTGCTCAGCTTCTCCTTCCTGGTTGCGCTATGGCGCAGTTTGTGCGATATTCAGACGTTGGCTGCTTGCGCAATTTGTTCTGCTCCATGTTTGAATATCGCGTCTGTTGCGCATATGCACAATTGATTTGTGCTTGCTCCTGCTGTTGCGCACATTTTGGGCGCAGTTTGAATATCTGGGCCCTAGTATTAGTTAGGAGGAATGACAGACCTATTTTTTTTCTTTTTTATTGTGTGAGATTTTAGTAACTTTTGTCATATTAATTATTGACTGTTGATTGTTTCCTTTTATTTCAGTGCTTGACAATTCCCCTTGCCCCGTAATCTTTAGTTTTTTGTTTGAGTCAGTGCATTATAAAAGATACAGCTGAGTAGCTGTGATCCTTGCCTACTCAGATGTAACCAATCATGTCCATACAGTGAATAGTTATCATCAAATTTTTTCCCAAGTTCTTATCCACTGTATATTATTTCTGAGACCATCTACATAGCCAATTATTAAAACATTTAATACTTTTGGTTCATTTTGTAACTTGCCCTGGGTACTGGTAGAATTTCTGAAATTATAGGGGTCATGTTTAGATCTTGTAAAGTTTTTATAGCTACTTCCATGTCTTGTATAATTTATTCCACCTCTTGTTTTCCAAAGTTATTCATGCCAGCATGTAATACCACAGTTTTGGATTCTGAAACATTTTGTAATATTCCTGGAAGTAACTGAGTAATATCTTTTATGGTGGCCCCACTGTAATTGCAATTTGTTACATTCTCTTTGTTTCCCCTAGTGGTATATCTATCTGTGAACCTTGTAATGGAATCTCCCAGAATTAATATTTGCTCTGATACATTATTTATCTGTAATGGGGAATTGATGGAGCTATTGTGATGATTGTCCTGTTCCTTATTTGTATTGTTTGGAGCTAATAGCTCAACAACAATGTATTGCACTGAGTTTACTTGGTCTGGTTCAATCAGAGATAATATTGGGGAAGGGTGGCCCAAAATAGCTGTACTATCATTTTTATTTTATTTATTTATTTCTGGCTCAGATAATGTCTATGTGAAATAGCAGAGATACAGCCTCAATTTCCCTAGTTAGTTTTGATCAGATTTCATATATTGGATTAGAATGAAAACAGGGTGGGATATATACATTTACAATCAGTACTAAGTGGGAATTCCAACTGATAACTATCAGTAGCAATTCCTGGGTAGGTGTCAAGTTCATAAGAACCTGTCTCCTATCCCTGATCTTTACTAATGTGGCAAGACGCCCCCTTCCCCAACACACCTATCTTGTGATTTTACCTTAATGGCAGGTATAAAATAAGATTCAAATCCATTAATGTACGGCTGTACTGAAGCCCAGGTCTCCTGAATGACCAAAATCTCAAAACCAGTGACAAAATGTAGCCACTGAGAGTCTGACAATTTATTCCCCAACCCTGCAATGTTCCAAATTAAAATACTGACATCTTCTACCTGATTAGATAGTAGACTAACATCTGGGGTGGTACTCTCTGCCTGTTTTGATGTTACTGATAGTCATTGTGAGTTTCTAGCTTCTTTGAAGGAATTATTCAAGTATTCCCAGCCTGTATATGAAACCAGATGTATATTGACTGAGTCAAGAGTGTCACTTTTACTTAATAAAAGGGAGTACAAATCTGCTGACTGAATATGACAGACTATTTGTGATCCTTCAGTCCCTGAGTACAGCCTCTCTGCTAAATTCAAGTCAGATGAAGAGATATTTGTTTTAGTGACAGAGGCTAAAATCACCCTTACATATGAGGCTAAATGTTCCAGTGTTTCTCCCTCATAGGGATCAATCTCAAAAATGAACAATATTTTTGTTTGACATGACCCATCAAAATTCCAATTTAATAGTGCTAGAGTAGAAGAGAAAGTGTCATAAGAAAGTATTTTGTTGGGTCTAACAACACCATGTAGCATCTAGGGTACCTTAAGCATTAGAAAGAGGGATAGGGCAGACTGGATGGGCCACAAGGCCCTTTTCTGCTGACATCTATGTATCTATGTATCTAAACGTGTGTTTCCAAACTGTGGGCCAAGTCACTGGAGAAGATATATTAATACCCAGTGAGTTTAGTGTTTGTTGTTTTGCCCATATTAGTTTGGCAATTTCCATGCTAGAAATTAGCACATAGACAGGATGGACCTATCTCTATGGACAAAAATAAGTGAATTTGCTGCCCTGAGAAGTTCCAGTTCAGCTTTAAACAAGTGAGTTATTAGACCAGTTAAAGACTCTTTAGTCTCACGGGATTCAGTATACAAATTGTTGATTTTAAAAACTACCTCTTTACCAGTAGTAACTCATTGAGAAAAAAGGTGTGTGTCAGCATTATTCTGTACCTCACCCCCCATCAATACCCGTACTTACCTCCAGAGGTCGTCCGCTGCCATCTTCTGTGGACCGGGACACGTCTGCACTCTTCAAAGCCAAACCGTGAACTGAGGAATCAAGGTAAATGACATGTAGGAATCTTTGCACCAAATTTTCAACGTGGGCTTATTGGGACCCCACCTCATGAACACTGTCACTGTTGTTTTGTTAATCGGGCCCGAAGGTGATTTTGCAGTGACTGCATGAAATCACCTTTCAGGACCGATTAATGAAATGACAGTGCCAGTGTTCATGAGGTGGGGTCTCAAAAAGCCCATGTTAAAAATGTGGTAAAAAAATTCCTAAAAATGAGCGAATTACACACACTCATTGAAATTTCTTGAAGCATGTGTGTAACTTTGGTGATTTTTAATATTTTGACTCCAAATTTTCAACATACACATTTTTTTTTACACCACCTCATGAACAGTATGGCTGTCACTTTTCACATTCTGCCTGAAATGTGTTTTCTCACCTGTGGCAGGGAATGACACAGTCACAGTGCAAAAGCATGTTTCAGGACCAACTAACAAAATGACAGTGCCAGTGTTCATGAGGTGGGGTCCCAAAAGCCTGTGTTGAAAATTTGGTAACAAAGATTTCTAAAAATGTCTGCGTTATGCACGCTCGTTGAAATTTTCCTGTGCACATGCATATCTTTTTTATATTTTCACTCCACATTTTAAACATTGACATTTTTTGACACCACCTCATAAACAGTAAGCTGTCACTTTTCACATCCTGCCCAAAACATGTTTTCGCACCTGTGCTGCGGAATGGCATTTTGACATGGATTCGAACATTTTCACCTATGGTGTTTATGAGGTGGGGTCATAACAAGACTATGTTCAAAATCTGGGGTCAAAATATAAAAAAATGCATACGTTATGACCATTCATTGCAATTTCGGTACGCCTGCTCTTAAGTTTGGAAATCTTACATATTTTGACCCCAGATTTTCAGCATAGCCTTCTTCTTACCCAACCTCATGTATGTTACAGCTGCCATTTTTCAAATCATGGCCAAAATGTATTTTCTACTGAGTATATGTGCTCAGGTAATAAGATGGCAATGCTGATAATTTGGTAATGTATCTACTGAGGGATGGGTGCACAGGGTCCAAAGGACCCTGCGCTCCCACAGATAACTATCTGAAAAAGTAAACATGCATGGAACAGGTATAGGAGAACCATAGAAGTAAAGCAGAGGGAGTGTCAGAAGCTGTAGTCAAGTACACAGCTTTCAGGCACACTGGATGTGCCTAAAGTCAGGAACATGACAGACCAAGGGAGCACAAGGCCTAAACGCCATGCGCTCTTACTGTAACATAAGGACAGTTATGGAGGGAGGGATAAGGATACAAATAAACTATCTGAAAAAGTACCCCACCCTGCATGCAGGAACAGGTATGATGGGTGTGCCTTGGCATTTCGAACCCTAATGCTCATCCCATTCTCTTATTCTGTACCCATCGTAGCTTACTTAGTCTTGCAATGGGGTGAGCATTAGGGTTCGAAATGCTAAGGGACACCCATCACACCTGTTCCTGCATGCAAGGTGGGATGGGGTCTTAGGGTTGGAAGCCAAGAGAGGGGGTGGGGTGTAGGGATTGGGAAACTTAAGTTCCCCTCATGCCAGTTCCTGCATGCACAGTGGGAGTGGGATCTTAGACTTGGAACCCTAAGGTTGTATTTCTCTACTTTTGACAGTTCAACCCTAATGGTGCATTAATGAAGTTTTTTGCAATGAATGATTATTATAATTGTAACGTTACTGATGTAACTTATTAGTTTCACTCTCCACAACCCCTTCCCCCAGGACACATCCGGAAATGAGCTATTTAGCTCAGTGTGTTTCTGCTGGTGAAACTGTTGAGATAGATAGATAGATAGATAGATAGATAGATAGATAGATAGATAGATAGATAGACAGACAGACAGACAGACAGACAGACAGACAGACAGACAGACAGACATATACACTTTGTCTTGAACTATGATTTAGATTTGCTTATAATGACATCTGTTGGTAGTTTGTTCTGTGGGTTCACTATCATCTGTGTATAGTAATATTTCCTTTTCGTAGAATTACATTTTTGGCTCTTTACTTGTAAGAATTGACCTCTAATATAAGATTTAGTTTGTTTAAATTTGATATTCATTTCACACATGAAATATGAATCCTGTATAATAGCATGCATTAAAAGAAGGTCACCCCAATCCTACGTGTGTGTAGTGTCATGAGCTTTCATTGTGATAATGTTTCTTCATAAGGCATGTCTTTGAAGCCTGAAATAATTCTTGTGGCTTTTTGTTGTATTTTTTCGAGTCTGTTGATCTCTTGTTTTTTTGTTTGGGCACCAGAATGGACTTGCACAGACAAGATGAGGTCTGACATATGCTCTATATGAGGCAATATAATCTCCCTATTACAGCTCCTAGGCCCAGATATTCAAAGCTTTGCATTGGGTTCAAAAAATGTTTGTGCCTGTGCTGTGCATTTAATTGCGCCAGAACCCCATATTCAAAGGAGACTACTGTGCACGCTGTTAGTGCCATTGCACTAGCACAGATATAATGTATGTAGCACCCAAGCTGGAGGAGGGGGACTGTACCCTGCATAACGTGTGCAGCACAACATACATTGTGATAGTGCTGCACAAACAGGATTGTGCAGGTCACATAGTGCTACACAAATAGCACTGATAAAAAGGCTGTCTTAAGTTAGGGCAAACCCCAGAGGTAGAAAGAGACACTGCAGGTCATACACCAAGATGGCTCACATGGCAATTCACATTGTATATCTGATGCAGCAGGTCACGCAGGATAAGTGAGGGCCATTGGCCACCCTGGGCCCAGGCGTAGCCCACGGAGGTGCTATGCTGCAAACAGACAGTACAGTCCATGAGTCACATTCAAAGTCCTCCGTGATGACCAGATAGTGGGCCAGTACAGGTTCAAAAGGCCCATGATCAAGCAGCTGTGTGAGCTGCTGCACGATCAGCTCTGTACAGACATCCAGTGTAGCCATGTGATGTCCATAGAGCTCAAGGAGACAGTTGCATTGTGCTTCTTGTCCATTGGAGCATTCTAGACTCTGCTGGGGAACACCAGAGGTACCTCGCAGTCAGCCACTATGTGGCTGTTGAACCAGTTCCTAGATGCCATGCTGGCCCATGCTGGGGAGTTCATCATATTCCCCAGCACACCAGTCGAGTGAACAACCATATAGCAGTTCTATCAAGTCACGCACATACCAGCTATAGTCGGTGCCACTGAATGCATCTGTGTTGCCATCCAGGCACACAGTGGTAATGGAGTGGAAGCCTATGTGAACAGAAAGGTGTACCACTCTATCAATTGCCAGGTGATGTGTGATGCAACAGGGTGCATCATCAGTGTCCTGGCATGGTACCCAGACAGCACCCATGACACCTTCATCTAGCACAACTCCATTCTATGCCAGAGGTTTGAAAGTGGGGAAATCCCTAGTGGCCACCTCACTGGTGAGTATATCCCAAAGGCCCCTCCCCATGCTGCAGACAATGACACTAACCAATGGCCTTTACCTACACAGGGGACAGTGCATATCCCCTGCATCCCTGGCTCCTCACATCTGTCCTATGGCCTGCATTTGTTACAGAGGACATGTACAGTAACATCATCGAGCATGTCTTTGGGATGCTCAAGATGTAGTTTAATTGCCTTGATCATTCCGGTGGTGCCCTACGGTACACCCCCCAGAAGGCCTGTGCCATATTGCTTGCCTGTTGTATACTACACAACTTTGCACTCAACCATGAGATATACATACCAGCCCCAGAGGAACAACCTGCAGCAGATTCGGAGCCAGAGGGCCAGGGAATACAGGAGCAGCTCGACAGGCATGATGCCAGGAAGGCCAGGAGGGCCCAGGAGTACACAGCCCACCTCATAACAGACCTCTTCAGACACAGAGGGTGAGAACAGACCACACAGGACACTGTAATGTGTTTAGTCAATGTATTATCACATAACAATATCAGTACATACATAAAGGGAATCCAGCCAGGGGGTATCAAGGTGAGGTTAACAGAAATACAGACAATCCAGGCAGAGGGTTAGCAAATAGGGTGTACACACATACAAAGTCCAGTCTGCCGGGGGGGGAGGGGGTCCAAAGGGGTGTAAATGTAAATACATGCCAGCCAGGTGCGGGGTCCAAAAGGAGTGGGTTGATGGAAATACATATCATCCAGGTGGGGGCATGAATGGAATAGGCCACAGGGCAGGGTGGTAACACATGGGTAATGTGGTGTGGAAATTGGCGGACTCAGTTTGATGAGGGTTGACAATTTGCAGCTTTCTTCATCCCCTACCACTTCTAAAGGACAGACAGTATGTGTGCACTGTACCTATTATGGTTGATGAGGCCATCATCCTCAATATGGAGGAACCGAACCTGAGGGATGGTGTTGGCGATCCTTGGCTATGGCTCCCCGGGGTACTGACTCCGTCAAGGAGCAGGCCGTGTCCTGGCGTGCGTGGTTTCCTTGGTGTCTTGGGAGTCCTAGGTGTGCTGGGCAGTCTCATTACAGCACTGTGTGGCATGGGCGTACACCGTTTTGCCTGCTGTGGGGTGACACTACTCCCACTGGACAGGCCGGGGTTATGGCTGGCTCTGATGGTGCCTGCCACTATGGCTGCAGCCTCCAGTACTGTGGCACACAGGCAATCCATGTTGGTGACAAGATTCTGATACAGGTCGCAGAAGGCCGCCATGTGCTCTGCATGACGTACCTCCCCCAGCTCCTCGGCATGCTGTATGTCATTGTGCAGCATGTGGTGCATATGTATCAGTTCTTGCTGTGGGACACTCTGTGCTTCCATGGCCAACAGCAGCAGCTGCAAGTTGGCAGACACATCCCGCTGTTGCCGGGGGCTGTCCACTGGGACTCGGTCAGGATGCACCCTTGGACGCTGTATGGCCTGGGACTGCACCGCAGTCGATGCTGAGGTTCATTGTAGGCATTGCAGGCCAGCTGTGGCTAGCCCAGTGGGATAGGCCTGGGGTGGCAGGCCTGTGGCCATACCAGAGGACGGATCATGGGGAGGCACAGCAGTGGTTGCCCCTGTGGTATCATTGCAGGGTGGCAGGGCAATTGCCAGAGGTGTGGTCATGGAGTGGCACAGTGGTAGCTGTGCCAAGGGTTGCAGGGGCTTCACTGCTGTGACTGCAGTGCCACGTAGGGACAGTGGCTGGGCCCCAGTATCATGGGGGCTGGAAGGGGTGAACAACTTCTCCTGGTCTTGGGTGGTCCCCAGTTGTCCCCCAGGTCCTGATGAATGTCTTGTCATCATCATCCACTTCATCCTCTTTGATGGTGTCTGTTAGCAGGTGCATATGGGTGAATGGAAGGGGGAACTGCCAATGAGATGGACCTGTAATGTCCTCCACCATGTCTGGTACGATGTAGTGAGCTGTTGTGAGAGGAGAAGAGAGCTATTTATCAATGCACTGTTCAAAGCTGTGTGCCAGCTGAGGCAGCATGCATACCCAGCATATGGTGACACAATACCATGCTGGTTGTATGGTACACTGCCTATACTCCCCTTGGCCATACACATCACACACCCCTACACTGGAGAGCACACAACCCATCATCAGGGAACACACATTCCAGCACCAATGAGCACACAGTCTGGCACCAGTGAGCACACATCCAATCACCAGTGAGCACACATCCCATCACCAGGGAGCATATAGGTGACACCACATGGAACACAGTAGTATACTGTAGTACCACTAGATAGCTACACACCAGAAACAGTAGTGTGGCCTACATGCAGTGCATCACACAGCATTGGTGTGTGCATGCACCTAACATATATATATATATATATTTACACACACACAAATGGCCAATGGGGTGATCCAGAGTCAGCCACTGGCATGGCTGGGCCAGTCCCACTTGGCTCTTATAGCCACCTCCCAGCAGTCCCACCACCTCCACAGGGCATAGGGTGGAAGCTATTGCCACTTCTGCAGCATCCAGGGTACATGCAGCTGTCAATATTTGTGTGCCTCCACATGTCACATGCATCTCCCTGCATTGCATCAACAGGACCATCTTTTTCCTTCTCATGTCCCTGAGGCACTTCTGCAAAGCCTCCATGGGCCTGCTCTGCTGACCAACAGCATTAACCACATCAGTGATCTCTATCCAGGCCTGCCACACCTGGCATTCATGGCCTGCCTCCGGCACAAGACCTCCTCCCTGGACATATAGACCTATGCAGCACCTGAAACTCCCCCAGAGAAGTGGTGGGTCTGTAGTCTGTCCATGCCCTCTATGGTACCTGCCAGACAGGTGAACAGAATACAGGTGACCAGGGAATACACACAGCGGAACACAGATGAAAGATTAATTTTGGTGACGCCCTCACTTCCCCTGTCAGGGAGATGTAGGTGTCCCAGCACTGCATGTCCTACCACAGCTGGCGGCCTACTAGACACAGGCCTGCCCATGTGCTGACACAGACATAGTCAGGATCACAGACAGGGATTGAAATAGGCAGGGGCCCAAAAGAACTCAGGGCCACCACCTCTTAAGCACATATGTGAGAGTGCCACATCCTCTGTTATCATGCACCAGTGACTACTATAGGAGAGATCCCCCACCTAGTCATGACAACACCACCACCACCAGGAGATGTAGACATTGTATGTACCACTGCATACAGCATACACACAGTTCAGTGATCCCCATATGTCCCTTTCTAGGCTGCTTCCACAAGACACCTACCTGTAGCAACCTGCAGTTCAGTTGTAGAATCTAGGTGGTGCACTGTGTATCTTTTAATATGTGCCAGATGCAAGTAGGCTGTGAATGTATGCATACCTTCCAGTAATGATGTGCAAATGTGTTTTTTTTTGCCCTCAGACTGCAAAACTGGCTTATTCGCATACATTGGTTGAATACTGCAGGTGTGCCCCATGTGCTAATGTGGTTGCCCTAGCATGTCCATTCTGCATGGTGCCTGTGCTTGTGCAATGTCAGTCTGCGGCGCAAACATGACATCATATGCTGCATATGATGTCATCCCACAATGTGGCCCTGGGTGCCATGGTGTTGTGTAATGTCTAAGCACTGCCCTGCACAGGGCTGCACATGTGCACAACACACATGCATGCTTTGCACATGTGCCACTCCATATCTGGTGTGTGTTTAAGGTACAATCCCCAGAAGTACGCACAGCACTATGCAACACATCAGAATGTCACACCCAGGACACATGTTGCACAAATGGACAAGACACACCCAGACAGCCCTGAAACTGGCAAGAGCAGTTGTGAGGGCTAGGCCTAGGCTGAAGTACACTGTAGGCAGGCAGAGTAGGGCTGTACTACAAAGGGCTCAGAGGTAATCTACCACAGAGATGGCCAATTTTGTTAACCTGGTGGTGGCCAGAGAGGACCAGCTACTTGGTGAAGGGGTGGGGAAAGACAGGCTACTGTGCAAAGTGTGGGCATCTGTGGGGCGGCATGTCACATGACACACTGGGTCACATATACTGGCTCCGGTACAATGACCTACACAGAAGGGAGGCACGCTGCCTGCAACAACTTTGGGTGATGGTGGAGAGTGGTGCCATGCTATGGCCAGGTGAGTACAGATGGCTCTATGTATGGGTGGAGTCCTGTGTGCAGCTAATATACCTCAGGGTCACTATCCCTTAGCGAATGTGCACTGTACCTGTGTGACCCTATTGTGTCCCCTCTGTGCTATGGGACCTGCTCCACTGCATGGCCTGATCATATGAGTGAAGTGCATGAGCCCACTGTCCCGGTGGATGTCTCCATTGTCCTGTACATTACAGGACCCGCTGTGGATCCCTCAGGTGTGCACTTGCCATGTCAACACAATTGTGTGCTACCACAGTGTGACATGGCTGTGGTGTCAGGGTGGATGACAGGGAAAGGTATTGTTTCAATGGCTGATATTCAGGGTTTGGTGCCAGGTACAGTACACAGGACATGTTAATTCCTATTGTCAGGCACGACTTGGGAGGATGTTACATGTGTTCTACATGTAGCCGTGCTGGTAGGGGTGTCCAACGGCATGTGGACATGGCCACTGTCTGTATCATGTGCACCATCCATGTTATGCCGCATGGGTGCCGGTATGCATTTGCTAAGTAATGCATGGGGTACTATAACACAGCACAGGGTATGCAAAGTATGTATCAGCCATTGTGACGGGCTACACCTACGGAACCCTGCCCTCCCCTACGGTTGCACTAGTATGCCTCTTGTGTCCCTGTTGTATGTGATCTGGTGCTTCATGCATCCAAATGCACACTATAAGGTGTACAGGACCTGTAGCCAACATGTATGGATATGATGTACAGGGGGGCTGGAAGGAAGGCAGGATATGGGCAATGCACTGGCCAGCGTATACTGTGCCAGGCCATACCAACAACAGTGGGATGTATAATTTTTGCTGTGACTGGGCCATGGCACAGCTGGGTGTGGTGCCACAGCTGTACACATCGGTAGAACATGGCTCTGCATGGTTCTCTCCATCCACAACATGTACATGTGGCTGTTGGTGCACAGTACCAGTACATAGGCTTTTGTAATGTGTAGGGTTTATGGTACTGTGCCATGTGTTCTGCTATATACTATTGCTCACATCTCCTTTGTCCTCCTCCTCAGATGCCGGGGCCCAGCAGGGATGCCTAGGGGCAGCCCAGGGCCCAGAGAGCAACAGTACACCCAACAGGACCAGTGGTGGGAAGAGGGCATCCAAGGCCATCATGGGGCCTATTATGGGCAGCCAGCAGAGGAATGTTCCACAGCTATATGTTCATGTAAGTACTCTACATTATGTGTTTTGCCCTATGGTGCATAGTTAACACTTTGCTACATGATTCTGATGTGGGAAGGGGATGTCCGTGTGTGTCTTGGCAGGCTGCATGCATGCCCTTGGGGCGACATCCATGCAGTTGTGGTTGGCAACACTCACCTGCCCTAGGGGCATTGTCCCACTACTGAAACTGTGCTGTGTCAAGTACTGTGCCATCTACTGTCTTGCTCATCACTGCAACAGACATGTCCTGTGTGTGTATTGTGCCACCTTGGTATGCATTACACCCTGTGGTGGCATGTCCTCTGTGTCACAGGACTGGTACACCATGATGTTGGCAGTACTGCTCATAGGCCCAGTTTCTACACCTGTCAGCGGTAGCTGGGTCTATTGTGCCACATGATCAGGCTTAGGTATGCGTATCCGTATGGCGGAGGTAGGCATGGGCGACTGTTGTACAAGGTACACCCTTCTGATATGCCGTGTGTGGGATACAGTGACTTGCTGCAGAATTTGTGGTTGGCCGCAGAATTTGGGGTTGGCTGCAGAAATTGCACAGAAATTGCTCCAGTAAGACAGACAGAGACTGAGTCCACTCCTTTCAAGCAATTCCTCTGCCTGCTTGTACCTTTATAAGAACTAAAATTCACCCCCAACCCCTCAAACCATCCCTACCGAGCCCTGAGAGCCCCCCTAGAGTCACTCGATTTTTTTTTTATATCAGCACCCCATTCTTGGTGTAAGGCTGCATGATAATCCTTTGTCTTTTCCTCTCACTACTAGTGGGCCAGAATGCTTTTTTCTTATTCCTGTAGTGCTCTGTAGGGCCACACAAAGCCATACTGTGGCATGAATCCAGCATTTGGGTCCAGCAGTAATAGGAAGAGGTGGAGGATTGTCCTACACTGTTAGACCCAAAAAGGGGTGCCAATATAAAAAACAGAGTGACTCAATGAGGCTCCAGGTGGCATGACTCTTGGGGCTGAACTATGCAGGGTTGGAATTTCTTGTGTTATGAGCCGGGGGGGGGGGGCAGATTAATGTCTAAGAGGAGACTTTACAATACTTTTGAGGCAGGAAGAGACAGATTGAATCACTATACAGTGTTGGGCTGGATAACGACATACATTAAAATCTACAAGACCACCCAATGGCATTCTCAAGGCATGTTAGGAAAGTGGTGGGGTTGAGATGGACAGTGGGGGGGAGGAGAAACCCTGAAGCCACCTATAGGCTGGGAGGGGAGTTGCTGGCAGTCACAAAGGACGAAAGAGACTTGGGCATCATCGTCACCGATGACCTGAAATCATCCAAGCAGACCACTAAAGTAGTAGGTAAGGCTAGGGGGATGTTAGGGTGTATTAGTAGGGGTATCACAAGTCGTAAGAGGGAGGTAATAATCCCTCTTTACAAGACACTGGTTAGGCCCCATCTGGAGTACTGCGTGCAGTACTGGAGGCCACATCTTCACAAGGACATTAACCAAATTCAGGCAGTCCAGAGAAGGGCAACCAAAATGGTGCAGGGACTGCATCAGAAGACATATGAGGACAGATTAACGGAGCTCAATATGTATACCCTTGAACAAAGGAGGGAGAGAGGTGATATGATCGAAACATTCAAACACCTTGAGGGCATTAACAAGGTGAAAGAGTCTAACATGTTTAAATGTAAGAAAAATAGCAGGACAAGAGGACACAGCATGAGACTAGAGGGAGGCCGATTAAGGGGGAATGTAAGGAAATTCTTTTTCACAGAAAGGGTGGCGGGTGCATGGAACGGCCTACCTCAGGAAGTGGTGGCTACAAATACAGTGCAGGGCTTCAAACAGGCATGGGACAGGCATAAGGGAGCAATACCGATAAGTATGAATAGATAGGCCACTGACAAAGCAAAGGCCGATGGCACATTTATAAGGTAGAAAAAGAAATGGGCAGACTGGATGGGCCTTGCGGTCGTTATCTGCCGTCAACTTCTATGTTTCTATGTTTACCTGTTCTAAAACCATGAGAGGGTAAAGTGCTCGGGGGGGGGGATTTGCTATTCTTATTGGGTTTAGAGCACAAGTGGTTGATGTGGATGGGTCAACTCTGGTACTCTAGGAAAGAAAAATATAAATTATAAAAAAATGAAAGCAAAGGGACAGCTAAGTAAATAAAATAAACCTGTTGGGGCAGGAAAGGAATGAGAGAATGCTGGATAGACTGAAGAAATTAAAAAGATGAAACCAAGGTAAGAAAAGTGAAAAGCCAAAGATTATTTATGTAAAATGTGGAAACTAAATAAGGGAAGAGAAAAATAAATTGAGAAAATAGAGGAAGTCATAATGACATTGCAGATGAAACATTTTTTTCATTTTTTAACATTTATATGTTGCTCCAGGACAATAAGCAAGGTGGGCAAGACAGATTCCAACCTCACTGCATCACAATTAAAAATGCCACTGAGGGACAAGTAGATTTACTTGGAGCATCAGTGCAGCTTCTAAGATTTTTTTTTAAGCGCACGTAGCTTGACCATTCAATACAGTAGTCATTCTTTTCTATACTTTGGTAACCAGGTAAAATCACAAAAGAATAAATCCAGAGTAGCCCACCCCCAACTTGAATAAATCAAATTGTGGTCCTGTTTAACTGGCAACCCTATCTCTTCTAGTTCTCTAGTCTGATAGTCAGCCCCCAGTGTGTTAACATTCAGTGATAATGTAACCCTACCCGGTCTGCCGTTGCCATCTGACAGCAATACCAGGTGGGCTGGGTTCGGGGAGGAATAGGTCACTCGGCACAAAGGCTAGGTTTGGCTACTCTGCACAGGGGCACCCAAGTAACTCCGAACACAGGAAGCAATAACTGTAATGTCCAATACCAGAAGTGGGATTCTAAAGTGTGGCTTTTTATTCACATCCAAATAGAATAAACAAAGCATAGATGGACCCCCATGGGGCTACACTCCTAGTAATGCAGATTAAGAGACTAGAACACTTCCTCAACACTTTAGCCCTCAGGCTCTGAACCCACTGGGCACACAGCCTGGACTTGCATGCTGCTTTGGGTTACACAGCCCAAACTTGTACACTGTTCTGGGTTTTCCCTGGCTCGGCTCCCTTGCCAGCCACTTGGACACCCTCCATACTTCATGGAAACATTTTCTTGGTGGCTCCTTAAACAACCCAAGAGCACCACGGCCCATCAGGGAAACTTCCTTTCAATCCCACGTCTGGTACTTTCCTCAGGCACTGGCCAAGTACCTGAGGGAAAGCAAAGGTGTCTCAGGAGCAAATCCGTAGAGGTGAATTTGGTTACTACTGATGGGGGGTCTCCCACCTCTCGCTACCACAATTCATACCCGGCCATTTCTCTGGACAGTAAACACCTCGTCCTGTAAAGCTTTGCAATGTAGATTCTTGCTAACTGTATTTCACATTCCATCTACTTGTCTTGCTTCCCATTTGTGCTGGACTTGAGCATACTTGAAAGTGGCATTGTCCATTACTCTAGGACCCCCCACTGGTTAAGCAGTCCAATCCCCACTTTCCAACTGTACTTGGCTGTCTTTTCCTGACCCCACAGTAACAGTCCCTTTAGTTTCCTTCTGTTCAGGTGAAAAACACTTGGCCCTTTTTCAGAGCGAACTCACCCTTTGGTTGCAGGTGCCCCACAGGCGTTTCCTCCACAAGGAATCTTCCTCTCTGAGCTTCTGGTGCCTCAGCACAACTTGAACAGGCAGCTTCTTTCCCTTAGCTGGACCCAGGGGGTTTTGCCCTTGGAAAACAGGCAAAAACCTTCCCCCCCATCCCCTCAGGGATGGGGCTACTGAACTATTGAATGCGGTCTCCACCACTTCAGTTACCAGTTCCTGTGTTCCTCTTCAGGTGGAAACACACACCTTCCAAAAGTAGCTCTGAAACAGAGCTTAAAGCTCTGAGAGCCTGCACACACTCAGCTGCACTACTGTCTCTCACTCAGACTGCACACAGACTGGCTTCAAATTTCCCAACATTCTACTCTAACCTCCAACTGCAACATTCTAGTGTGGCTTATGCAGCTGCGACAGTTCTATAATGATGTCATCCCTCAGTCTCAGCTGAGACTGAGAACAGAGTGAGACAGTGTGAAATCCATTTAACTGGAGTTTCACAAGCTGCCTCCCCTGCCTACCACTAGGTCTTACTGGGATTCTAGTAACCTTGGGTAACAGGGGGGGTTACAATAAAATTGGAGAGCATTGCAAATACCATCCTTTTCCTTCCTGGGTGGGTAGTGGTGCTAAGATAGGTGGAGAAGGGCTACACTGGATTTTAAAAACTGGGACCAGGCAAGGCTTTTGGGGGTTAGGATCATGCTAGGAAGAGGAGAAAATATCTTACTGTCATTAGGTCTAGGCAGGGTGTGGGGAGGTTGCAAAGAGCATTATTACCAGTATGGGGAAGTGGGAGAAAAGAGAGCATTGCTGCAATTAGGTCTGGGGAAGAGAGGAGAGGACAGATTCTTGTTGCCATTATGTAGATTAGGTGATGAGATAGCATTACTGCCATTAGGTACAGTAGGTGGGAGGTGGGGGAGGAGAATGCTTTTCTTTTACAAGGTTTTGGAGAGGGAAGAAGAGAGCAGAGGGCACTGTAGCATTTTGGTCTGGTCTGGAGTATAAGTGGGGGCACTGCTGACATTTTTTCCTCTGGGGGAAGGGGAACTTTGCCTGATGAATGAGACTACAGAGTTAGAAGAAGAAGAAGAAAAAAAGGGAAAAATACAAAAAGCTAGCTAAGCCTACTAGGCTAGTAGTAGTGTATCCAGGTTCCATGAGGGCAACCCATGATTAGGTGCAATCCTGAGATTACCTGCTCTAGGACAACCCATGGTCAGAGGGCCTTGCAGATGCCAGGGCGTTCAGGCTAGGGAAATGAGGTGCACAATTTAAGAAAGATGACAACAAAGCTAAAATGTTAATTCAAAATGTGAAAACTAAACAAGGAGAGAGTGAAACAGAGAAAAAGACAGAAATAATCATGCTGACTCTGCTGATGTTAAATATTTTATATTTTTAATGTGTGGCAATTTTCAGGGTGGCAGTAAGGGGAAGTCTCTGTATGCACCAATAGCCTGCCACCCCCAACTATGACTGTGTATGGGGCCCCTGATAGGTGTTCCCAGAAGAGGGGAGCCTTGGGTTCTCCATGGCTAGTCTATTTCAAGCTGTCCCTTGGAAGACAACTATTCAGCTGTTTGCTTTATTGCCAGTACATTGAGGCAATGCCTGCCCATAACTATTAATGTTGCATGACATAGCACTAAGCTCTAAATAGATTTAGATAAATATAGAGAACCAGGACAGCATCTGAATTGCAAAATAATAAACTTAAGGAAAATTATGTAGCTTACATTTATGTGGGAAAGTCAGAGGCCCCCCTTACAGGCCATCCTTGTTGGAGTCCTCCAAAACTATAAAGCTGGCACTGTATTATTTACAGTATATATATATATATATATATATATATATATATATATCATGTGCCTCAGAACTTTAAACCTTGCCGCAGAATTTGATCTAACAGTGCCGCAGAAGTTCAGAGTCCCTGCCATAGAATTTACAAAAGTTTGCTGCAGAGAACAGGGGGCCTTGATTATAAGGTGGTATGGGCTGAGTTTTCACTGCTGATATTCAGCTATACATGTCCTTTGTCTCCGAGCAGGGTGGGGCAGTCTCGGTCTTTAATAGCTGCCTCTCCGAGATCCAAGACTGGATGATTGTCAACTGGCTGAGGTTGAACCCGGATAAAACTGAGGTGTTGGTAGTGGACCCAGGTCATCAGGGTGTGGGGTTGCTGGCTGGACAGTTGTCCAGGCTTTAGCTTGGAGGAAGCCAGCTGCTGACCTCAGACCGGGTGCAAAATCTGGACATTGATCTCGACAGTGGTTTGACACTTCAGTCTCAGGTGTCTGTTGTCAATACCTGTTTTTACCATCTGAGGAACATTGCCCGGATTACACACCTGATCCCGCCCACAGACCTTTCAACTTTGGTCTATGCCTTTGTGACCTCCTGTCTTGACTACTGTACCTAGGACTACCGGGGGTTGATATCTGCCACTTGCAGCTGGTGCAGATTGCAGAGGCTAGGCTGTTGACTGGCTTACCAAGATCTTGTCATGTCACACCTGTGCTCCGCGGCCTGCACTGGCTGCCAGTACAATGCCAGATCACCTTCAAGGTTGGGCTACTGACCTATAATGCCCTACATGGACGGGGACCTCGGAACTTGCAAGATCTTCTATGTCCCTATTGCCCCCTCAGCTCACTCCGCTCCTCCAATGAGGGATTGCTAGAGCTTCCCATGGTTTGACTTAAGACCTCATGGGCTCATTCTTTTGCTTTTATGGCCCCCACCCTGTGGAACTCTCTACCTCATTGGGTTAGAGAGTACCTGACCATCGAGTGCTTTAAACCTGCTCTCAAAACTCATTTGTTTGGAATGGCTTTTTCTGATTTTGAGTAATTGGTTTCTGTCTTAGTAATTCAAGAATTTTAACTGTAATCTGTATTTTATTACTGTTTTTATGGATTATTTATTTGTACAAGCACTTTGATCTTATTGGAATTGCGCTTTTTAAAAATAAACAATTGAACGATTGAGTGATTGATTGGGTAGAGGACACCAATTAGGCCGACTGGGACCTGGCCAAGGCTCTATGGTAGCAGCAACAACCACCACCACTTGCTACAGCCCCTTGAGGGCACAGACTATGATGGGCATGCACCCTCTGTTTTCTTTATTATTCACAGGCGGGTGCCCTTTTTATGGTTGTGAGCGAAGCCTACAGCCATCTTGCTGTCTGTAGCTGGATAAATGCAATATCATGGAACACATTTTTGGAGTTTTCAATGTATCCTTCCACAACTACAAATCAGTATGCCAGTTGAAATAAAATACTCCCTTCTTTCTGTTTAGAATGTTGGAGGCAGAACTCCAAGCTGCTTATCAGATGGCCATTAGGAAACTGAACCAGCGTGTTAAATATTGGTTGACTATTAAACTGGAGATTTGTTTACCCCCTTCAAAATGCAATAACTTGCACATTTAAATACTTAGGCCAAGATATTCAAAAGGGTTGTGCCAGTGCAAGTCCGAAAATGCGCCATTCTGCGATATTCAGTGGGAGGCAGTTGCGCCCCCCAAATCACGCTGAGCAGTAGCGCAATGATAATGAATGTATGCACAACTGAAGGGGGAGGAACCATGCATAAATGGCGCAATGCGATATTCAACAACATGCGCCATGCGCAATAGGGGAGCAAGCAGAAGCTGCACAATAGCGGAAATGAGCCAAAATAAAAAGGAACAAGGGAGAGGCGCAAGAACGCTACAAGGAAGGCACATGTTGCTGAACTATAGCCAGCCACACAGACAACACACACACATACAGGACAGGACAGAGAAAGGGCACCTGGAACCCACAGGGTCAGGAAAGGTGTGGGGAGCCACAGCCACAGAGCAGAAGGGGGAAGTGCCACACAGCACTGAGGCCAGCACAGTTAGGTGTTCCTGGTGCAGGGGAAGTAGCAGCCAGGACAGCGGGGGGAACACAGAAACAGCTGCCGGGGGGGTGAACACAAGCCAGGGATGTGGACAGTGCCACCATCCAGATGGAGGCAGTAATGAGGGGGGTGAGAAGGCAGGCAGCAGGGGGGGCAGCCATGGAAGAGCCCGTCGGCGGTATGCCCCCAACAGGCAGTACCAAGCCCACACCAGCTTTGAGCTGTACAGTGATACTGAGATTGTGGGCCAGTACCACCTGAATCGGGCAATTCTGAGGTGGCTCTGTGAGCTGTGCAGTGATGTGATGCAGGCACCCACACGACGGAGCCATGCTCTGTCAGTGGAGACTAAAGTGACAGCTTGCATGTGCTTGCTCGCCACGGGTACCTTTCAGAGACCAACAGGGAACACCACAGGCATAACCCAGTTGGCCACATCACGCCACCTCACCCAGTTCCTAAGCGCACTGCTGCCACATGCTGCGGAGTACATCCATTTCCCCAGCACACTGGCGGAGCGCACAGCAAACATACAGAAGTTCCACAGGGTAGCATGTATGCCTGGCATGCTAGGAGCAATAGACTGCACCCATGTGGCCATCCGCACACCACCTGGCCCCAAGGGGGCCACATATATTAATCGCAAGGGCTATGCTAGCATCAACTGCCAGGTGGTGTGCGATGCCAGGGGGCGCATAATCAATGTCTGTGCCACGCACCCTGGGGGAGCACACGATGCCTTCATCTGGCACCAGTCAGCACTGTGCCACAGATTCGAGAGTGGGGAAATCCCCACTGGCCACTTAGTGGGTGAGTATGCAAACCACATGGACAAACTTAGGGCTTGGGAGGGGCATGGTCAGAGATGACATGGGTAGTAGCCTACATGGCCCGGGGCAGGGTGATGCTGATCACCAAACTAATCTCCACCCTCTACACACAGGTGACAGTGGATACCCACTCTGTCCCTGGCTGCTCACACCATACTGGCGGCCCGCGACCCCATCGCAGCAACGCTACAATGAGGCACATACCACCACACGTAATATCATCGAGCGGGTGTTCGGTATGCTGAAGGCACGTTTCTCGCTGCTCTGACACCTCCGGGCGGTGCCCTACAGTACAGCCCCTCAAAGGCTCGCGGGCTATTCCGTGCCTGTTGCATCCTGCACAACATGGCCAACAATGTGGATAGCCGTGACAGGTCAAGAGGGGACAGCAATGGGACCGATGAGGACGCCGGTGACAATGGTGATGGGCAGCCCCCCCTTGGGCAACGGGACCCCTGACTGCTCTAGCTGGCACAGCTGCACCGGGACACCATCACGGAGGAGCACTTCAGCCAACCCAGGTAAGTCATGGGGCCATGTGCAACCACCAGTGGCAAAGGCACAACCCACAAACATGCATGGACACACACCAGGGATGCATGCCGTCAAGGGAAGTGGCCGGGCATGGAACCACACACACCGCCAGGGAAGAGTGAGGTCTAACATGGCACGCGGACAGAACCACACACACACACACACAACTCACCAGACATGCACAAAGGGTAGGAGGCACGCCGACCCAGAACGCCACCCCTAGCCACACACATGTCCACAGACCACCACGCCCCCTGCCTGTCATTGTGCATGTGTCAGATGCTGGGCACCATTGCACATTGGCGTACAGTGCAATGCAGGCATCATCATGCACACGCAACTGGAGACAGCAGCCAGGAGGGTGTGCAGATGGACTGTGTGTGTGTGCATGCAGGGCCGGGTACCCACCCGTGCATTGCCTGCTGAATGACACAATGCACACAGGGCAGCATCAGACGGTAGCCACGCTGGGAGACAGGTCAGTCACACGCCACAGGGCCCTGGCCACCACGGATGCGTGGGTGGCCCCACCGAGTCCCGCCAGCAGTGACAGGCTGACCACTGGCCTCATGGGGTTGCACCGATGGTCCCCAAGGGGTTCCACTGCATGAACACGACCGTGCTCACGCAGGGGTCTGCAGCACACCAAACATGCCTGCACCAGGCGTGCTCGGGATGCCCACAGCTGAACCCGGTGTCGACAAGGATGGTGTCGCACGACGCCAGGAATGGGGGATGGACATTGCACTGCGCGGTGTCCGTGACGCATGGGCAAATAACTGTGTGCCCTCTGTGGCCATGGCAGCTGTGATTGTATGTGTCAGCCTGTCAATGGCAGCGGTCACATCCTCCCGCATCCGGTCCATCCCTGCCAGGAGCAGAGCAGTTTCTCTGCTGCAACGCTCCTCTGCCTGCTGCAGAGCCACACTCAGTGCATCCACCACCATCACAAGCTGCATCTGCTGATTGACTGATTCTTGCAGTATGCGGATGTGCTCATCCAAGAGGTCATCTGCCTGATTGGCATGCTGTCCCTCAGGGTGTTCATGGCCCTGATGCTCATCACCCCTTGAGAGTGGGCACTGCACACCAGGGCGAGGCCTGGGTATGTCCAAAGGCGGTGCACTGATGCCAGCCCCTGACACTGTACCCCCAAGCTCATTGGCCGACTGCTGATGCTGCCCCTCTGGGTGCCGCTCCCCAGGGCTCAATGGTGCCACCGCAGTGGCCGCAACAGTCCCACTGTCCTGTACACACACCAGTGCTGCCCTACCGGTGCTGACAGGCACAGGCTGGGACTGTGATGACACGCAGGCCTCCACGGCGGCACCACCCACAGCCATGGCTGCGATGTTACCTGCTGTGTGGCCATCCTGTGGCACGCACGTATCACTGCCCATGACGTTAGCGACATCATCATCAGTGACGGACCTGGCACCAGCCCGAGTCCCAGCATGCTGGCATCCGTGGACACTGGCACGCTTGGACACAGGCAGGGCCTCCTCCGCACCTGCTCCAACAACATCAGTCTGGATGTCCAGGCGGGCCCACTGTTGCCCTGAGCCACGTATTCCTGTGAAGGTGGATGGGCCCTCCTCCATCTCCATCTGACCGGCCTCAGTGGAGAAGCCCACCACCGCTGACTCATGCAGACGCTCAGGAGCTGTAAGGGAAAACAAAGTCGCAGCAACCCTCTCCTTCTGTGGGGTCAGGCGTAGCACCTCCGGCTGTCCCCCACCTGTCACAGACCATGCTGCCCTGATGGCAGCCACCCTTCTCCTTAATCCTCCTCCTGTCTGTGCCCATCTTCTTCTTGCACTCCTGCATGGAGCGCTGGTGGCTGCCATGCAGGTTTACAGCACGTGCCGCCTCCTCCCATGCAGCAGCATGGGCCTGTGGTGTTCACTGGTGTCCACTGAGAAGTGGCTCCTGGTCTAGGTAGGCCTTGAACAGGGCATCCGTCTCGGCCTTCATGAAATTTGGCCTCCTCCTCCTCCTCCCACAACTCTGTTCCTCTTCCTCCACAACTTGCTCGGTCATGATCCAGCCTGTGAGCATGACAGGTGTTACCTGTGACTGTGCAGTCCCATGCATGTCCCAAAATCCACAGTCCACACTCCCAAACAGCATGCAACTCACCAATAGACTGCAGTAACCGACTATGGCCAGTGCAGCCCAATGTCACACTTTTATAGCGCAACCCATGCAAATGAGGCGAGCACATCTTTAAGTGGATGCAAATGCAGTGACTGCACCATTGAATGGCTGATTAGCTGATTTGCATATGATGGCTGAATATCGTGCTGTTGTGCTTGGCGCAATTGTGTTGGAACGTGCTGAGCCAAGGGCACAGTTCTGTGACATGTGCAGTACCACACCTAACTCGCATGCCGGGTTGATAGCGCAGGCACTTGCCGTGCTGCTGATGTGCTGTTCGCAGGAGGCAATGCAGAGCATGGCCACCATTGTGCCAGTGGCGCTACAGCGCTGTTCACCTATATGGCGCTGTGGCACTGGGGCAACAGCGCGGTAGGCCACTACAGGAGGTGGCACACAGGCATCCAATCGCGCTAGACGCATTGGGTTCCAATAGCGCTGTGGCTGTCCATGCGCCAGAGACCCTTGACCCTGTGCCCGACCTTTGTCCCCTAGGCGCCATGCGTCAGGCATGGGTGTACCACTATCATGCTGTTCGGTGACAGTGCGATAGGGAATGGCAGCGCTGTACCGTGCAGCATCTGCACGTGGCGGAACCGCACTGCAGAGTGCCATTTTGACTTCACTGAGCAGTAGAGATGGCACGGAGGAGAGCTGTACAGTGAAGCCAGGTGGAGCTGGCAAACCTGGTTGCCATTGTGGAGCCACATGTTGGCCCACTATTTGGTGAGGCACCCCTGGACAGGGCCAGGAGTCAGGTGTGGCAGGAGGTGGCCGACGCCCTGGAGGAGGCCACCGGTATGAGGCGGGTGGCGGAGCAGTGCTGCCACAGATATGGGGACCTGAGGCAGAGGGACCCGGACCTGCTTGCCCGCCTGCGGGCACGTGCCAGGAGGGGCACGGTGCCACGGCCAGGTAGGTGCAACATCCATACACTTTTATCTTCCATACGGGTATCATGGTTGCATGTGTCCGGCACATGGGGGAGCCATCCTGTGTTGGCCGTGGTGGTGTTATCAGGTTGTGGGGTGGGTGGGTCTGGCTGTGTGGGATTGCACACACATGGGGGCAGGGGGGACTTTGCTACAGGATTGTACTGATGTTCCTCTCTCCATGTTTGCACCTTAGGCCCAGATGAGCACAGGCTGGTGAGGGAGAGGAGGCACCAGCAGGGGGACCATCAGTCCGGGAGGGGCGAATGTCCGCAGAGGCACAGGGACCAGCCTGATGATGGTGAGTGCCTTACATCCATGATTACTATTGCATGCTGTGTAACAGGGCGGGCAGTGGGGCATGGCCACCATCCATTGACACCACTGCCATGCACGCAACTTGTTACAGTCAGCACTGTCCAGTGGCACTGCATGTCTGGGAGTGCGTCAATGGTGGTCCATGCGTGCACCGAGCACATGGCTGTGCCACTGCCTTCACACCGCATAGTCAAGTCACTGTACGGCCATGGTGGTGCTGTGCAGGACATGGGAGGTGGGTGTGTGCAGTGGTCCACATGGCTGTGGCTGCCTGGGTAGGCAGGTCTTGTGGACACGGTCACTGTGGGTGGTCGCACACCATCACAGGGGTGTGGCACATGGCTGTATGCCATGCACAATGGGTTTGCTGCAGGGGACTGGACAGTCACTGCATTGACTCTGCTCCCTTGTCCTAGGTGGACAACGCTGGATGGCCCTGGAACGGGCAATACAGGAAATCCTGCAGCTGGCACGGGCATCCCTGGCAGCCTTGGAGAGGTTGGAGAGACATGGGGTCCGGAGGAGGAGAACCCAGAGGCACCACAGGAGTACAGAGCAGGGCAGGGAATAGGCCCTCCATTACCCCCTGACAACCATACCCCCTGGACCTACCCTCACACCCCTTCTTCCCTCTCCCATTTCTACACCCCTGCCCCATGCCCGCCCCCACCTGGTTTGTGGCCCTTCCCCCCCTTGTATATATTTGTAAATATGTTGGATAGTTCCTATATTTTAATACATACATTTTGTTATAACAGCTGTGGTGGTCTCTGATTTGCAGCGGCTACAGGTGCTCAGCTGCAGTGCTGTGCATGGCGTCAGGGGTGGTGCACGCATGAGCGTGTGTGTGTGTGTGTGTGTATGTGTGTGTGCAGAGGTGAACTGCCTATGGTGTGGGCAGGGGGATCAGTCACTGTCTGTGGTTTGTGTGTTGTACTCTGTGCACTGGATGCCTGTGTGCAGTGGTCCATGGGGCCTGCACTGTGTGCATGGCACCCCTGTCAGACCGTCCATGGCCTGTGCAGCTGACACCCTTGCATGTCTGTGATATGCACGGTCTGCTGGTGTGTCAGTGGTGGCTGCTGTGGCCAGTGCTGGGACAGGATGTGTCCTGGGGAGGGTGTGCAGGGTGCTGTACCGCTGGAGGTGGGGTCTGGGGCATGCCCTGTCGCATGTGGGGTACCTCGTGTGCTGATGCACGGTCGGTCTCTCAGCTGTACCTCGGGGGGACGTGCAGGGCAGCACTGTGTATGCATCTGTTGCATCACTGTCTGCTGCCGCCCACTGCAGGGTGTCCATGGTGGGGCTGCCTTGCATTGCTCCATGGTTCACAGTGTTGCATTGTCACAGTGGGGGTGGTGGCATGCATGGGGTGTCCTGCACTGTCGGGTGCTACTCCTGGCAGGGTGTATGGGGATCATGGTGCAGGGTGTGCTCTGCATTTGTGGGATGGTGTGGTATGGGGTGGTCGGCCATCCTTGTGTGCCGGTCACAGCTTGACAGGGGGTGTGATGGGGCACCATGGCCCGGCTATGGGTTGGTTCCTGGTCTCCATGGGCCAGTGGTTATTCCAGCCCTCCCCCAGTTGTGCAGTGCATGGGGTGTGGGGGGACGATGTCTGTTCTGCTGTGTGTTTCTCTGCCCATCTGTGGCATGGGTGGTGGGCCCCTGCATCCCTGGTTGTGCTGTTGCATTGCTATCCTGCTGCTGGGGGGCATCCCTGGTTGCGCTATGGTGCATCTGGACTGCTCAGCTGAACATCCCTTGTTGCACTATGGCGCATCAGATATGCTCAGCTTCACCTCCCTAGTTGCACTATGGCGCAGGTGGTGCAATATTCAGTCGTCGGCCGTAGGCGCATCTTGGCCTGCGCAGTTTCTGAATATCACGCTTCTTGCGCATGGGCGCAATGGACTTGCACTTGCTCCTGCTGTTGCGCACTTTTTGGGTGCAGTTTGAATATCTGGGCCTCAGCATTTAAACATTTTCTTGCAACTAGCTTCAGCTGGGCAGGTACTGTCTTTCAAGAAAGATTCATTTCTCATAAATGCCACCCTTTTCCAGCAACAAATATAAAAAGATTTACTGTACATTGTTTTTTTAAGCTCTTAAGGCACTATCTGACAAGAACTGTCTTAGACATATGCCAGGTCTTCTGTGAACTATCCAGGCCAAATATATAGCAGTATATATAGCAGTCAGCATGCATTTTTTACTATGCTTTTTGATAAAAAAATATATTGAGCTACAGCAAACACACACACACACACACACATACTGTATACACCTTCCTCATGGCCACAACATTAGAAATAAATACTGCAATCTAATATGCTATAAAACAATAAAGAAACTGTTTATGTCAGTGAACACAGTGAAGTTCAGTTTACATGTAACAATCACACAGGAGTGTGGTGTGCATATTTTATGGAACGCATACAAACAGAGGTGAGAAAGAATAAGTGCCTTATACTTGTTTGTTTAAGTTCAGTTTACAGTAGATTTCCTTTAAATATTTCTTATCCTATATTTTGTATCCTGGATAGCGCAGGGGAGAGGTTACATCTTATTGTCATAGGGATCTTCGTTTTACACATTTTTGCACTGCGTTTACTCAGGATGTCCCAGAATAGATGCACTATCTTCTTTTCAGTGGGGTCATGATTTTACCATTTTTATAATGTATTTGTTCAGGGTAGCCTAGTCCAGATGTAAAATATTGTTTTCAGTGTGTTCTGATTTTATGCAATGCAGCATAATATTGCATAGATGCAGAGCCACACTGAAAATAAGATGCTATGTCTTCTGTGAACTATCCAGGCTAAACATATAGAAATCAGCAGGCATATTCTAGGAAAACACACTGTAAAAATGTGTAAAAGGAAGACCACATTGAAACTGCCCTCAGCAGATCTGCATTGTGCAAATTCATTAGAAATAATGGGTAATAGTATCCCAAAAGCTCTCCACAGCCATATCAGCTCTGACCAGAATTTGTTTCTATTGGGGCTGGCAGTATAGCCTACAGGTTAGAGTAATGAGCTGTGAATGAGCTTGGTATATCCAGCAGATCTGGGTTTAATTCCCACAACCTACACTTGCATACTGTGTGACTTTGAGCAAGTCATTTAACCTCCCCAGTGCTCCCAGGTCACCCCTGAAAACAGGCACTTGTGCCTAGTGGGCCTTACCTGGTTACCGGTTACCAAAGACTATTATTCTCTCCCCCTTCCTTGTACGGATGGTTGCTTTTTTTTTCTGTACTGTTTGTCATCTATTTGTTTTTGTTTGGCTTGGTTAAGTCTTCTGTTTTTTTTCTCTTTGTTGATGGATTTGAGGATTTTTCTTTGTCTTTGATGATGTATTTGAGGATCTTCCTAAGTACAGATGTAAGACTAATTGGCCAATGATTCTTAACATCCTGTTTACTGCTTTTTTGGATGTTGGTACTGTGTGTGCTTTTCTCCATTCACTAAGAACAATCCCATTTTCTATTGATTTTTCATATATTTATTTATTTAGTTTTTGTTTACCATGTGGGTGTGCTAGCCATAAAGATGACTGTTTTCTGGCAAGACAAGGGAGGTTACAGGGCAGACATTGCAGGTATAACAAACAGTAGATTACATCGAGATACATAAAGAAGGTGTTGTGAAACATTAAACAATAGGCTAAGCAGCACAAGTAGTATACAGGGTATTTGGAAAAACATTTAACAATATGCTAAGCATTACAGGTAGTACACAGAGTGGTCCTGGTAGGATCATAAAGGTTTTTACAGTCATAGCATGACAAAAACATACAGTAGCAAGAGTATTGCAGTAGTAGTCCTGAAAATAGGATTTAGAAGGTACAACAAAATTAGATAAATAAAAATGTGGTCAAATACTGACAAGTGCAGGGGATAATGGGCAGGGGAATGGCAAGATTGTGAACAGTAGGGATAATAGCAGGTCAGGATAAGGAAAGGTAGGGTATAGGATAGGAGCTGGCAAAGAGGGAGAGGGATGGCTGCAGGGGGGCTAGTGTCAGGAGAGAGAGCAGGGATAGGCTGTACCGCAAGGGGAGTATTGTGGAGAAAAGATAAGAGCTTTGGGATAGGCAGGATACCCAGAGAACTAAGGAGGGTTGCAACCGGAGCATTGGTTGGTGGAGCTGAGATGCTGGCGGAGCGCTTTTTTAAAAGCACTGTGTGTAGGAGCTAGCCTGACATCCAGAGGGAGTGAGTTCTATAATTGAGGAGCATGGTGAGCAAAGGCTCTAGAACCTTTGGTGGTACTGCATTTGAGGATGCATAGTAGGGATTTGTCAGCCAAGTGTAGACCGTAGTTGGAGGTCTGGTAGGTGAGTAGCTCGGCCAGAGTTGTTGGGGTA
Source organism: Neoceratodus forsteri (assembly GCA_016271365.2). Lineage (NCBI taxonomy): Eukaryota > Metazoa > Chordata > Ceratodontiformes > Ceratodontidae > Neoceratodus > Neoceratodus forsteri. Next base: position 443,929,748 of record CM057453.1, read on the forward strand.
CGAGATCTCATGATGATGTCGACAGTGGAGCTGAGGGAGTAAAGTCTAGTATTGTTGGGGGACAACCAGTTTTGATCCGAGTATAGTAAACAATGGTGTTTTAGTCTGTGGGAGGCTGAGGCGAACCTGCAGATGTTGTTATAGGTGACATCCCATCTTTGAAGATTTGATTTTGGTAAAGGAGCATAAGTGGCCACTCCATAGGTCAGAGCAGGTAGGAGTATGCTCCGAGCTATAACCACTCTAGCAGTAGGAGTTAGCATGTGGCTGGTCTGGTATGACATGCCTAGCCTGGAATTGACTGATTTGCACGCGTTGATGATGTGGACTTCAAAATTTAGAGATTGGTCAAGGGTAACCCCAGGGTATTTAAATGATGTTACAGGAGTTATGAGTGAGCCATCTAAGCAGGAGACCCTGAACTTATCTTGGAATGTCTTGAGTTTAGGGAGGGTACCAAATAGCATGGAGTGTGTGTTTGCCTCATTTAAAACAAGTTTGTGGTCCCGTAGCCAGGCTTATGTGTGTTGGAAATCAGAGGCGAGACGTAGGTTGATATCGGACACATCTTTTGCACTGGCATACATGACTATTTCGTCCACATAGAGTAGAGATGAGGTGTCAAGGAGATTAGTGGTGATTCTGTTGATAAAAATTGAGAAGAGAAGTGGCCCAAGGACTGAGCCTTGAGGAACGCCAATGTTCACCGTCTTTAGGTCAGAGCATGTAGAATTGAATTTACCGGGTTGGACCCTATTTGACAGGTAACTGTTAAACCAACTGACAACACTAGGAACAAAGCCCATAGAGTGGAGTGTGTCGAGAAGAACTGTGTGGTCTACCAAGTCAAAGGTTTATGACATGTCGATGAAAACCGCTCCCGTGAGAAGCCCTTAGTCCATGGCAGTGAGGGTGTCTGTAGTAAATTTGAATAGGGCAGTTGTGCTGTTGTGACCTTTCTGAAAGCCATGTTGTGCAGCAGTTAGGAGGTCATTGTCTCAGAGAAATTCAATGGTTTGCATGGCAACTAGCTTTTCCAATATTTTGCTTAGAACTGACAGGATGGCTATGGGCCTGTAATTAGACGGGTCTTTAGGATCACCTTTTTTAAAGACAAGGGTGACTCTCGCTGTTTTCCAAATGTCTGGGACTCTGCTATGACATAAGAAGAGTGTAAAAATTCTAGCCAGAGGTCCGGCAATGAGAGGTGTGGAAATTTTTAGCAGTCTGGGCTTGATACCATCTAATCCAGTGGCTGTACTGTTCGAGATCTTTCTGAGGAGTTTTGTGACCTCCCTACAAGTAACGGCCTTAAATCGAAGGGAGGGGATTTTTGATGCTTGTTGGGAGGGAGTTGCAGGACCCAGTTGATTCAAGGCAGGGAAAGTGGATGTGTATTTGGTCAAGTCTGCAAACTGGTAATTAAAGAAATTAGCGATGGTCTGAGGGTTGTTGCACTGGGTACCATTTAGTACCATATCATTCGGGGTAGGGGAAAGATTAGATCCCAGGAACGTTTTTATGTGGGACCAGAATTTTTTAGGATCCCCAGATGCACTGGTCAATAACCTTTTGCAATAGGAGCTTTCAGCTGCCCTGATCTCCTTTTTGCATGTTTGGTTATTATTTTTAATGACTCAAAATTTTCAGCTATGATTTTCAGCACCTGTGGTTAGATCTTCTCTGGCCCTGGTGGTCTTTGATTTTTTTTAACAGTTTTATTTTATTCCTTATTTTATCTGTTTGCTTTGTTAACCGAGTAGACCCACTGAGGCATAGCTGTCCCTTTTTCAGGGGCCACCCAGAATTAATTACAATTAACTAGCAGTCAAAACAGTGCATAGGCAAAGATGTATTGTCAGGACAAGTCAGATATGACATACTCAAAAATACATGCGTGTAAGACTATACATTTGGCCAAGCATGGAGTTCAACATATGACACAGAGTTAATAATCTCAGACTACATATGGTAGGGAAGGGACACATTAATCACTAGTGCATCAAGATGATCCAAAATGGTAGGGCATCATCAATTATAGTGCAGGGGGATGTCACCTATTACAGGCACAGAGGCTCCGTTCCAGTAGCACAACTTTAAGTCCTTTTTTAAAACCCCAAGTGTAAGGCAGTCTTGAAGAGCAGAAAGCAGGGCATTCCAGATAGTTGGTGCTGAGGTGGCAAGGGACCTCTTTCCCAAACAGGACCTATGTTTAGGTATCTCCAGCACATAATTGCTGGAGGACCATAGGACCCTCCTTGGGGGCTTGATTTTTATCATGTCACACTTAAGATTTTAAGATTTTATGTGCTGATTTTTAAGTGGATTGCAGTTGTGTAATTTTAATAAGTTTGTATTTGTATTGTCTGTAAGTATGGTGTAAGGGTGCCCTGAGCTATGGAAGGTCGCCTTGTATAAATAAAATTTTACTTACTTACACAGGCTAGGGGGAGGGGAGGAACCTAACAGTTTTATAGGCCAGGCAGAGGAGAGGAGAGGGTGCTCAACTCAACCCTCCCATGAAGGCCAGTTCAGTGAGTGCAGTATTGTATAATACTTTGAGCATATTAAGCTCATAGCACCTCAGGGACTGCAAAACAGGGGCACCATATTGCTGAAGGGGAAGTGCAGTACAGCTAGCAATTATAAGTCATGATTACTTAGTAATAAGATTTCCAAGATGGTAGTGTAGGCCACTTTTTTGGTGGAGGATCAGTGTAATATGGTTCATGTGAGTTCTGTAGGAAAGTTCCTAGTTCAAGTGGACCCCTAGGAATCTGCTGGACTGAACTACTTCTATGGGTGTTTCAGCAGAGGTAGTGAGAGCAAGTAGGTGTTGCCTAGACAGCCCCATGTTCCTAGGGTCAAACAATATTGCCTTGGTCTTTGTGGCATTAAGGACCAGCTTACTGGCCATAAACCAATTTTCTAGCTCTAGGAGGTCACCAGCAATCTGAGTATTAAGGCAGCAGGGGTCCCTACAGTTTCTATATAGCACAGCATCTTCTGCACATGGCAGAATGCTCACTTCCCCACAGTTCCTAGGCATGTCCTTAACAAACAACGAAAATAGCAGTGGGCCTAAAATAGAACCCTGTGGGACACCATCCAGGATTGGAGAGACAGCCCTTCCTCCTGACCAGTTTGGACCTACCAGTGAGACAGTGGGAGAACCAGCTGAGGGAGAGTGCATCAAGACCAAACTGCTTTAGTTTTTATACGAACATACAAAGAAGACAATGGAAGAAGGCCATTTGGTATATCTAGTCTGCTTGTATTGCAGAGTCCACAGCCTGAGCTACAGACCCTGCACCCCCTTCCCCACTCCTCCCATGCTTTCCGTCCTCCCTACCCATGATCCATACCTTCCCCATATGCCTATCCCAGCCTCTCTTGAAGCTGCCCACTGTCTTAAACAAGACCACCTCTTACAGCAGTGTATTTCAAGTGTCCACCACCCTCTCCATGAAGAAGGGCTTTCTGACCTCCCTTCTAAACCTCCCCCCTTCCAGCTTAAGAATGTGCCCCTTGTGTCATGCTTGCCACTTAGCTTAATGAGATCCTCCTTATCCACCTTATTTATTCTGTTCAAGTACTTGATGGTCTCTATCATGTCCCCTCTCTCTCTCTCTTGTCCTCCAGGGAGTACATGTTTAGTGCCCTCAACCTCTCCTCGTATGCCTTGCCCTGCTGACCCACTATCATCTTTGTAGCCCTCTGCTGGACTTTCTCCAGCAGGTCAATGTCTGTTCTGAGGTGTGGACACCAATATTGAACTCTATACTCTAGATGTGTCCTTACCAGTGACCTGTACAAGTGCAGTATATCCTCCTCTCTTCTACTACTGATCCCCCTAGCTATGCATCCCAGCATCTTGTTTGCCCTTGCTGTTGCTTTCTTGGACTGCATGGAGTGCTTCAGGTCACTAGTGATCATCATTCCCAGGTCCTTCTTCTCCTCTGATGCAGATACCTGGACTCCACCCAGGTAGTACTCCATCCTGGAATTCATGGCTCCAATGTGCATAACTTTGCATTTCTTGGCATTGAAGGCAAGCTGCCAGATCTTGGACCACCTCTCCAGCTATTCCAGATCATCCTGTAGATCCTGTATCCCTTCAGCTGTGTCCACTCTCCTGCAGAGCTTGTTGTGGTTCATGAATAGGCACATTTTGCCCTTAATGCCATCCCCAATGTCATTGATGAAGATATGGAACAACACTGACCCCAGCACTGAACCCTGCAGGACCACACTTGTGACCTCTCTGGCACCAGATATCTCTCCCCCCACAACCACCCTTGAGGTTCTGTCCCTCAGCCAGTTTTCTACCCATCTGGTCATTTTCTTCCCAACCCCTAGATCCGTCAACTTCCTGATCAACCTTTTGTGGGGCACAGAGTCAAAGGCCTTGCTGAAATTCAGATAGAGGATGTCTACTGCTTGGCCCCTGTCTACTGTCTTAGTGACCCAGTCAAAGAAGTCAAACAGATTTGTTTGACACGATCTCCCCCCAAGAACCCATGCTGCCTCACATCCTGGAGTGCATGCCCCGCTAGATATTCTACCAACCTTTCCTTAAGTATGCACTCCATGAGTTTGCACACGACTGAGGTCAGACTGACTGGTCTGTAACTCCTTGGGTCATTCTTGGGACCACTTTTGTGGAGGGGCACCACATGTGCTGTTCTCCAGTCCGGCAGTACCACGCCTGACTCCTGTGAACTATTAAATAGGCCTGCTAGTGGCCCTGCCAGCTCCTCAGCCAGTTCTTTTAGTACCCTTGGATGTACTCTGTCCGGGTCTGGTGATTTGTCTACCTTCAATGCTAGCAACCCCTCCCTCACTCTATCCTCCTCCATAACTGTCACCCCCCCTTCTCCCTCCTGAGGACACTGGTCCTTTCTTCTCCTTGGGTGAAGATGGAACAGAAGTATTAACAATCTTTTTTTTGCTTATACAGCAAATGAAGGCCTTCTCCTGCTTCTTAATTCATTCAGCTATCTGCAGTTCCATCTGTGCCTTAGCTCACCAGACTTCCTTACTTGCCTCACTAGCCAGTCTTACTGTAGGTAATTTTCCCTGTCCACCTATCTCTCTTGGTCTTCCTGAATTTCCTGTAGGCTAACCTCTTTTCCTTTACTGTGCATGGGCGACCCCAGAACCGAACCAGCTAGGTGCTTTGGCCCTTGTGTTCTTCCACCTAAACCTAACACACTCCTGTGTGACAACCAGTATTACTTCCTTAATGGTGAACCATCTTTGGTCCACCCCATACCTGCTCTGATGTTTTACAGAAGAAGGCAATGACTGACCAAGTCAATAATTTTAGTGAGGTCAATGAAGACTGCGCCAGTAAGCAACCCTTCATCCATGTGTAACCCCCCCTACAAAGAAGAGGGGTTCCCAAAAAGTCTTCCTTGAGCTTGCCTAAATGCTCACTGCTAGGCTGGTGTCCTGCGTTTTAGCACTTTAAATGTGATTGCCAGAGAGTGCCTGTATAGCCTTTGTGTACTGTCTCTTTAAGAGCTGCCTGGATTGCAGTCATAAGTAATCTGAGAGGGAGCTCTGTTGAAAGATGTAACTATTTGCTGAAAATCATTTAGAGTGATAATGATAATGTAGTTTGCCTAACCTGCCTTCTTTGCAGCAAGGACTGTTTTGTTTATCTCCACTATCTTGGTCCTGGACTGCTGAATTGGACCAATCAGTACTGGTGGGACCTAAAATGGAACCAGACTACAGGAGCTGTCTGGAGTCAAAATCTGTAGGAATTGTAGTTTTGGGCTTTTGGTGCCTTTTTGCACCTGAAGGGGGAGCCTTTATTGTGACTGACAGACAGATCAGCCAACCAAACCTTTTGGATTCTGGGGAAAGTCCCAGGCTTGCTGGCAGTTGAGTCAGATCTAAATTGGGAGCTGAAGAAGCAACAGCTTGAGACAGTCAAGCAGCCGTCTGAGTAGTTTCACGTGGGAGAATTGTGGAAAGACCTGAGTTCTGGCCTGCATGTCTGCCTGCTGCCCCTGAAAGGAAAAGAAGAGAATTATTTCGGACTAATTCCAAGTTTGAGAGAATGAAGTAAGCCACTGATTTTTACGGGCTCATACCTGAAGAACACCAAAGATTTTGCTGAATGCGATCGGCCTGCCAGGATTTCCAGCTGCTTTTGAATCCCCGGTTTGTGCAGAGACTTTGCAACCGTGACCGGAGAGCGGTTTGCCTGGTACAGTAGAATTTCCTTACATGTAAATGTGCTGTGTATTGAAAGTGAGTTGTGATCTGGTTCCCCACTGTGTGAACTGTGTTCTGCTTGCTGGTACCGTAGAATCCTTTATATGTAAATATGCTGTGTATTGAAAGTGGGTCGTGATTTGGTTCCCCACTGTGTGAACTGTGTTCAGCTTGCTGGAAGCTTTATCCAACCTAATCGGACTGAATCCGCATTCATCTCCATTCGGCTTGGGCCATGCCACTCTGGCCCTGCCAGACTACTCCTCTGCACAGAGAAAGCCACCAACGAGAGATCTGCCTGGGGATCAGCCCCCTGCTCCACGCTTGAACAGGAACGACGCCTCAGTGAATCGTGTGGGCCCTGCTTCTCCTGGCACTCCAGATCAACCACCTGCTGTCTCGATTTTCGTCCCACCTGTGTCCATTCTTAGGTATCGTGAGTAAATATCAGGGTAGCTCCCTGCAACAACAGCTTAAACTAAGTGTGTCATCTGATTGTCTTGTTATTTCTTTTTCTTCATGAACTGAGCCCTCTGGCTCCAGATTACAAATAGTGTGTACTGTGCATGTTGTCTTTTCCATCACAGGGCCCCAACCAGCTGCAATGCCAGCCTACCCTGGGCAATGGTCCTAGCTAGCCCATCTCCTCTCCACCTGGGTACCCAGAGGGTGTGACTGTTTAGGGACTCTGAAGTGCATGCATAACTGTTTGATTGATAGAGCCTTTTTTTTTTTTTTTTTATTAAAATATTCAGAAAGACCTTTGAGTCAGAGACTCATTTACAAAGGTTCCACGTCATACAAAAAAGGAAACAGGAACATTACTTGATTACAGATTAACAGCACCTGATTACGCTCCTCCCTTGTTCAAGTCCCCTGAATAAATCAGATCTAACCTTTTCTGCATTTAATCTGACTGTGGTTCCAGTTTGTGCTAAGACTACTGTACTGTTGCTAGTTGCTTTGCCTAACCTTGTTTTACACGGGGTCCCCAGGGTCGAGCTAGAGAAAACTGCCCTGGTGGTAAGTGTAAACAGTGTGGGTACTCGTGTGGTGTACAAGGGGTATTGTGGATGTAATTATTGTGCAGTGTTTAGGCCACTAGCAGGGAAAGAGGGGGATTACAGTGTCCCGGAGGGCTGTGCCCTGGTTAGCTTGACCACTACCAACCCTGACCTCCGGGTGGAGGCACCCGTTACAGAACCTAGGCCCCTTAACCTGCTACTAGCCAAACAGGCAGGGATAGTAGCCCTTGAGATAGCGCCACCTAGGGGTTACACATGGCATCAGTTTGACAAGGGCAGTGCCAGTTCCATGATGCTGCATGAAGCCATGTTGCCTATCGGTCAGCAGATGCCTCTGCTCCAAAAAGTCAAGAATCTGGTTGTAGACCAGATGTTTCTGAATTCTAGCAAGGGAGCAGTGGAAAGAGATGGACTGGTAGTGCTCAACAGGTTCCACTGAGCCACCTTTATGCACTGGCACAACTGCGGCAGTTTTCCAGCGTTCTGGAATTCATCCTTCATGTAGGGATTTATTGATGAGCATGACAACTGGGGAGGTAATAACAGGGGCAGCAATTTTGAAAAAGTTAAGGCTCAAGTTTTCCATAATCTGCAGATCCTTCCACTTTCAGCCTCTTTAGGAGAGGTAGTACAGTAAAACCCCATTTATCTGAATGTTTTGGGCAACATGAAAAACATTCGGATAAACGGGGTTTCAGATAAGTGAGGTTCCTATTCTTACTACTATAATGGGCAGACAGGATGGTTCAACATGCCTTTTCCTTGTGACAGATTCTGTTTTTATATTCAGAAAGCCCCCTAGTTGGAGCTTTTTCAATGAAGAAGGGATTTGTTTTTCAAGATAGTTTACTTGAAGTTTGAACTTCTTTTTTAGATGTACTGTACAGTACTATACTGTATCTTACTTCACGGAGATTTTAATACTGTACAGGCAGTCTGCAGCACTGAAGCCTGAAACTGCTGAGCCGTGCCGCGATGTCTTGCCACTGCACTGAAATATAAAACCCACCCCCCAAGCTTATCACAGTACTGAAGCCCTAAACTGAAAAAAAAAACCACTGAAACCAGTATCCCGTCAAAAGGGTGACTGAGATTGAGTGACTCAAATATGAGCGGCTCAATCTCAGCGCCTGTGTAGTGGGCCACCCTGAAAGGGTAGCGACAGGAGAGGGCAGGGTGAGAGGAACAGCAACAGTATACCAGAAGGTATCCGTAAGGTATGTGAGGGGTGGCAAGAGGGGAAGCCACCAAGCTGGCCTTGTGGCACGGTGGTCAGGGAGGCTGGCTCTAGTGGGAAGGGTTCAGGGCTGGGGTGGAGCACAATGTTTTTATGCTATTCTGTGCCAGTTTTTATTTTTTTAACTTATGTCCTGGTTCTCCCCTGTCCCCGACATGCACCCCGAGTTAGTTATTTTAGTTAGGTGGGGTCTGCGCGGGGGGTGAAGCATGAAACAATCAAGTTTGTTTTTCTCGCTGTGAATGTACATTGCCATTTTTGTTTTCGGCAATGTACATTCGCCATTTTGACACAGAACCAATTAAACCATGCTGACACACTGCTGGAGTGACCGCAACACTGATTCCCATCATGACACTGCTGGACCATGCTAGAGAAGTCTTTTCTCTGACAATAAGAAGTATAAACCATACATGCTGGTCATTGCGAGAAGGGAGAAGAAGGGAAGTGCGGCTGCAAGAGTGGGTGTTTGATGGTTATCATTAGCCCTGACTGGCAAGTGTCTTAAAAATTCCACTGCTTTTTGCAGAGAGGTGGTGCAGTAAATTGTAGAGGTTTCCTTCACAAACATAGAAACATAGAACATGTCGGCAGAAAAGGACCGCCAGGCCCACCCAGTATGCCTAGCATGCCGCTAGGACTTTGCTATTGCCTTCCACCCTCCCCCCCCCGACCAAACAGACCCTTCTGCCTATCCTATGCTCTCTTGTATCCCCCCACCTTTCTTGCCCCCACCACCACCTCTGGGAGTTTGTTCCAGTTCTCCACCACCCTCTCCATGAAGTTGAACTTTATGATGTTTCCCCTGACTCTCCCCCCTACTATCTGCAAATCATGCCCCCTTGTTTTTGACTGCTCCCTTACCTGAAAGATATCCACTACTGGCACCCTGTTGATACCCCGGATATATCTGAAGGTCTCAGTCATGTCCGCCCTTTCCCTTCTTTGCTCAAGGGAGTACATGCTGAGGCCCCTCAGCCTCTCCTCATATGACAGATGACTGAGACCCCTTATCATTTTTGTCACCCGCCTCTGGACGTGCTCCACCCTATCCACATCCTTCCTGAGGTATGGCCTCCAGAACTGGACCCCATACTCCAGGTGAGTCATGACAAGCTGATTGTACAAGGGTATTATCACTTACCACTTCCTGCTAGTTATTCCCCTGCCGATACATCTCAGCATCCTACTGGCCCTTGCCACCACCTTCTCACGTTGCTTTGCCACCTTCAAGTCCTGTGAAATGATTATGCCAAGGTCTCTTTCCAGCTCTGTAACCTCAAGGGCATGCCCCGCCCCCCCATATGGTATTTCACACCCTGGTTATTCTTGCCTAAGTGCATGGTCTTGCATTTTTTCGTGTTGAAGGACAACTGCCATTCTCTGGACCATTCCTCCAGTTTCTCCGGATCCCTGTGTATGCATTCAACCCCCTCTGGCTTATCCACTCTATTGCAGCCCTTCATGGCATCCATGAACAGACACACTCTTCCCTCCAGCCCCTCCGCTATGTCCCCTATGAATATATTGAAAAGGAGTGGCCCCAACACTGACCCATGAGGCACCCCACTGGTGACCATACCCTCCCTTGAGGGTACCCCATTAACACTTACCCTTTGTCGCCTACCCTCCAGCCAGTTTTGCACCCACCTAACCACGAGCAGCCCCAGCACACGGCATCTCATTTTGTGCAGTAGTCTTCCGTGCGGCACAGAATTGAATACCTTTTTGAAATCTGGATACACGTCTATGACCCCCCTGATCCAGAACCCTGGTGACCCAGTCAAAGAACTCTATCAAGTTCGTTTGACATGACCTTCCCTCAGTGAACCCATGTTGCCACCGATCCTGTAGACCATTGGCTTCTAGGTAGCTAGTGATTCTCTTTTTCAGCAGTTTCTCCTTGAGCTTGCCCACCACCGATGTAAAGCTCACCGGCCTATAATTGCCTACTTCCCCCTTGTCACCCCCCTTATGAAGGGGGACCACATCTGCCCATTTCCAGTCATCAGGGATCTCCCCTGTTTCCAATGATCTGTTGAAGAGGTTGGTCAGAGGTGCTGCTAGCATCCTACTAAGCTCCCTCAGTACCCTGGGGTGCACCCCATCCAGCCCTATCGCCTTATCCACCTTCAAACCCTCAGGACCTCCTCCACCTGGAAAGGACTAGAGTCAGACCCCACCACCACCACCACCACCACCTCATGTTCCCTGATTTTTTTTTTAGCTCCCCCTCCTTCTCTACCATGAATACTGAGCAGAAATAACTGCTGAGAATTTCTGTCTTCCCTCAGTCATCTTCCACCAGCTCCCCTTCACTGTTTTTCAGCCTGACTATCCCATCCCTTGACTTCCTCCTCTCACTTACATACCAGAAGAAAGTTTTAACCCCCTCCTTGACTGTGTTGGCTATTCTCTCCTCTGTTCTTGCCTTCACTCTCCTGACCTCCTTACCTGCTTCCTTTTGCTTCTCTTGGTATATAGCCCTATCCTCCTCCCTCTGTGTCCTTTTAAACCTTCTAAACACCTTTCTCTTTGCCCTGGCCTTCTCTGTCACATCCCTATTAAACCAGAGTGGCATCCTCTTCTTCCTATTCTTATTTACCCTCCTGACACAGAGACTAGTGGCCTCCACTATCGCCCCTCTTATTTGTCCCCACATTTCTTCCACCCCCTCTTAGTCCTCCCACCTCTGCTAGTGCTAGCTGAATGTTTCCCCCCATTTTCTGAAAGTCTGCATGCCTAAAATCTAGGACCTTCACTCTGGGTCAATGGACCTCAGCAGTATTTTTTTACCATGAACCAGACAGTGCTGTGGTCACTCGTACCCAGGTTCACTCCTACAGATATCTCATCCACCCTTTCCCCATTTGTAAGAATCAAATTTAGGATCGCCCCTCCCTGGTCAGTTCTCTGACTAGCTGCTTCATGAGTGCTCCCTGTAGGGAATCCATGATTTCTCTGCTACTGGCGTATGCTGCAGATAGGGTGCCCCAATCCACATCTGGCAAGTTGAAGTTCCCCATCAGCAGCACCTCCCCTCTGTGTGCCATCCTCTGGATTTCCTCCATCATTGTCCTGTCCACTGTATCCTGCTGCACTGGTGGCCTATATATCACCCCAGTACGTACGACTCCCCCCCCCCCGTGTCCAATGATACCCATAAAGCCTCAGCCCCCCCCAACCTTCCCTGCAATTCCGTAGCCTTGTGTCCCTTTACATATAGGGCACCCCCCTTACTTACCCTGTCTTTCCTATAAAGTACATACCCCGGTATTGCCAGGTCTCAGTCCTGGTCCTCATGTCCCCACGTCTCCATGATACCCATGAAGTCCAGGTCTGCCTAAACCATGACAGCTGCCAGGTCTGGGATCTTATTGCCCAGGCTTCTGGCGTTTGTGCACATGCCTCTCCATTCACTGGGCCCATTCTGCTGTCCCCTGGTGCGCTTCCCTACTCCTCTAGCCTGGTTGTTTCCATCCTGGGGGGGAGGCTGGTAGCCCCCCATTTCTCCTGTTCCATGGCATGGGTTTGTTCCAAACTCCCCCCTTTTAGTTTAAAGTATAGTTATGTTGAATGAAATCCTCTAGCTCACACTTTAGCACTTCTGTACCCTCACTGTTCAGATGCAGTCTATTCGGGGCAAATAGACTCTGATCCCACCACGTTGTTCCCCAGTCCCCTGCCAACCTATACCCCACCTGTGCACACCATCCCATCAGCCACTTATTAAATTCCTCAATCCTCAGTCTCCTCTCTGTGCTTTCCCTTGGTATGGGCAGGACCTCCGAAAAAGCCATGGATCTGAACCCCAGGGTGCTGCAGTACCTAGCAAGTGCCCTAAATCTTGCCTGCACCTCCAACAAGCTATGCCCCACCAGGTAATTCATTCCAATGTGGAAAACCCAGGTGAGTTTTCTCCTCCTGCTGTCTCCCCCCCGAGGGGATATAGTGTATGACCTCTGCCGCTGCCATACCTGGTAGACACTTGGCCCATATTGTACTGCTTATGTCCCCCGTCCCCCCCCAAGCAAATTCCTTTTACTATTGAGTCCCCAAAAAGTAAGACCCTTCTCCCCATAACCTTCTGTTTGCATTTTTCGTCTGTCATGTTTCCAGTCCCTTGCATTACCTTTATTTCCCTATTCCCACTTCCCTCTTTGCCCCTTGTATCTCCTCGAGTGTTTATCTTCCCCTTCTCACTACTCACTCCGAGCTCCCCGCAGTTATTCTCTTTAAAACCACCTCCCCCTACCCCTCTATCTGCCAGTTCCATCACCGCCCCCCTTGCCCTTCCCTTTCCGTAGCCCTGACTCTTTCCTGTGCTCGGGTCGCTTCCCCATTTCTGTCCTGTTTTGGTCCCCCTAAGTCTTCTCTCACTGTTTCCTCTCTATTGAGGGTTTGCCCTTTTTGGGGTGAGTTCACCCCAGTGCCCTTGTTCTTTTCTTTTGCCCTCCTCTTTGTTTCTTGTGAAGGGGCCACCCCACTCCTCCTGTCTACTGCGCCTTGCATCATGTCTGCCTTCCTCGTTCCCCCTGAGTCTGCCTCTGCTCCAATATCTTTATTCTCATCCCCATTTAGTGACAATAGTGGTGCAAATCTGTTTTCGTGCTCTATGCCCAAGGCCCTCTGTTTTCTGCAGTTCTGCGGCACATGGCGATTGCCACAGAAATTATGACTTGCTGCAGAATTTGTGGTTGGCTGCAGAATTTGGGGTTGGCTGCAGAAATTGCACAGAAATTGCTCCAGTAAGACAGACAGAGACTGAGTCTACTCCTTTCAAGCAATTCCTCTGCCTGCTTGTAGCTTTTTAAGAACTAAAATTCACCCCAACCCCTCAAACCATCCCCACCCAGCCCTGAAAGCACCCCTAGAGTCACCCTATTTTCTTTTATATTGGCACCCCATTTTTTGTCCAAGGCTGCATGATAAACCTTTGCCTTTTCCTCTCACTGCTAGTGGGCCAGAATGCTTTTTTTCTTCTTATCCCAGTAGTGCTTTGTAGGGCCCACACAAAGCCATACTGGGGCATGAATCCAACATTTGGGTCCAGCAGTAATGGGAAGAGGTGGAAGATTGTCCTACACTGTTGGACCAAAAAAAGGATGCCAATATAAAAAACAGAGTGACTCAATGAGGCTCCGGGTGGAATGACTCTTGGGATTTAGCTATGCAGGGCTGGTATTTCTTGTTTTATGAGGAGGCAGAGTAATGTCTAAGAGGAGACTTTACAATACTTTTGAGGCAGGAAGAGGCAGAGGATCACTGTACAGTGTTGGGCTGGATAATGACATACATTTAAATCTACAAGACCATTCAATGGCATTCTCAAGGCTTGTTAGGAAAGTGGTGGGGTTGAAACGAGCAGTGGTGGGTTTTACCTGTTCTTAAACCATGAGAAGATAAAGTACTGTTGGGGAGGGGGGCAATTTATTTATTTTATTTTTATTTTATTGAGATATTCAGAAAGACCTTTGAGTCAAAGACTCATTTACAAAGGTTCCACGTCATACATAGAAGATACAGGGACAATATTTTTTTACAGATTGCTGTACATTACATTATCTTACATACTTAACATGGTTACACATTTGCTCAGTGAGTGACTACCCTTCCAAGATGACATGATTTACAGTGATTCGTACAGCTATAAGGTAGCAGAGAGGTTCTGAAGGAGGCTGTTTGTTAAATAATTAGCTCGTAGAAGCATTAGCTACGGAGGTCATGGGGGGGGGGTCAGTTGCAGTCACATAGGTTAGAGGCCTGTAGGTGATTCCTTAGCCTGGCTTTGAAAGGGCCAAGCCTAGTTTCATCAGTTATTAGGCTAGGGATCGAGTTTGTCCAGGAAGGGGCTTTGTAACTGAAGATTCACTGGAATTGGGAAGTCCAGCAACAGGGTGCCCATAACAACGGTTTGTACGAGCTACAGGTGGTTCTGCCAGGAGATGTTGGGAGGATAATTTTGTCAAGGGCAGGGGGGTGAGGCCTAGGATTATCTTTTTGGTCATTAGGCAGGTGTGATACCTGATTCTGTTGTCTAAGTTTAACCAGTTTGTGGTACTGTAGAGGGAGCAGGTGTCTGTGAAGCGATCACATCCAAGGATGAGACAGCAGGCTTTGTTAAGCACAAGCCGGAAGTCTATTGAGGGCTGTGGCGGGTGCGGCACTGTAGATGAGAATGCCGTAGTCTAGCAGAGAGAGGATAGAGGAGTTTATGGTAAGTTGTAATGTTTCAGGGGTGAGGCACTGTTTGTACCGATAAAGTACGCCTAGTCGGGAGCTAAGGGCAGTTGATAGGTGCAGGATATGTTGATTAAAGTTGAGAGCAGGGTCTATTGTGATCCCTAGATATTTGAAGGTGCTCACTTGTTCTAGGGGGGTTTGATTAGCAGTGAACAATTGGGGGCAGAGGCTCTTGAGTGGGTTCTGGGGATGGGAGAAGATCATGACTTTTGTCTTATTGTAGTTAATTATTAGACGCTGGGTGGTGAGCCATTGTTTGATTTCATGGAAAGGGTGTTGGAGAGTTAGGTGGAGTTTAAGGGGGGCCGGGTCAGAGGCGAAAAGGATGGCATCGTCCGCGTATAGGAGCAGGCTGCCAAGGCAGGCCGATGGGAGGGAGTTAAGGTATAGACTAATAGCAAGGGGCCAAGTATGGAGCCCTGTGGGACACCGGAGCGGATTGGGAGGCTAGGGGACAGGACTGTACCAACTTTGACCAGCTGTGTTCTATCAGAGAGATAGCTGGTGAACCAGTTCATGGCATCATTGGATAAGCCAGTGTAGGCCAGAGTGTCCAGTAAGAGGGCATGGTTGACGGTATCAAATGCCTTAGATAGGTCCATGAAGATGGCGCCTGTGAGGTGGCCACGGTCCAAGGCTGAGTGAACATGGGAGGTAAATTCAAGGAGGGTGGTGGTGGTACTATGACCCTTTCAGAAGCTGTGTTGCTAGTTGCATAGAAGGTTAGATTTAGTAAGGTGGTCAGTAAGTTGATCAGCGACTATGCGTTCTAGTGCTTTAGATGGGGGGTAGAATGGAGATGGGGCGGTAGTTGTTAGTGGATGTGCGGTCCCCACTTTTATGTATGGGTGTGATGGAGGCCAATTTCCAGCGGGAGGGGAATTTCCCTTGATAGAGGGAGCGGTTGAGAATGTGGGTGAGCGGAGCTAGGACTTCCAGGAGGGTGAAGCGGAGAAGTCTCAGGTCCAGAGAATCGTGACTATAGTGATAGTGGCTAATGGCATTGGTTAGGTAGGGCTTGGCTGCCTCCGGGATAAGGACATGAAGATAGAAGGGAGGAGCAAGGGGAGGATGGGGGTAGATTCGGGCAGGCATGGGGATCGAAGAAGTTGGGGGGAGAGGACATGGTTGAGATCAGTGAAGGCAGAGTTTAGGGCCGAGGCTATACTGAGGGGGTCGGTGGAGAGGTTTCCGTCTATTAGCATTTGGTCTGGTGGCAGATTTGGGGCTTTGCCACAGAGCTCCTTAATATTATTCCAAAATTTGCACCCAGTGACTCAGGTGGAGGTTAAGGTGGCTTTGTAATAGTCTGCTTTGGTGGTGCGTATGGCCCAAGTGCATTTGTTTTGGGCCTCCCTATACCGTTGCCTGTCCAGAGGCCATTGGGTCTCATTAGCTAGGTGCCATAGGGCATCACGCTGTTGTAGTAGTCCTAGGAGGTGGTCTGAGAACCAAGGGGCATGGTTACCTTTGGACATAGTCTTGGTGTGGGGGCAAACTTGTCACAGGCAGCATTGAATGTGGTGATAAATACATCAAGAGCATGATCTGGGTCGAGGGTGCTTGTTAGGGGTGTCCAGTCCCAGTCTCTGAGGTGGGCCTTGAGTTGAGCTAGTTTACCAGGCCCAAGTTTGCGTTGTGAGGTAATTTTAGGTGGGGTTTTGAGGGGAGTACAAGACCAGTTGCAGAGTACTGGAGAGTGGTCACTTAGAGCGTCAGGGAGGACTAGGGTGCTGGTTATTTTGTGGGTGCGGTTTGTGAATACTAGGTCTAGTAGAGAGGATGTCCCCATGCGGGTGTTAACCCAGGTGGGGGTTGTAACGACCTGCACGAGATCGAGGGCAGCAGCCTCATTAATGAATGGGGCAGCTGTCTTGTCCAGCCAATTTACGTTGAAGTCCCCCATGAGTATTTTTTCATGCTGTGGGGGAAGAGTAGAGAGATAGAACAGGATGGCTTGGAAGGCTTGCTTCTGGTCTCGGGGAGGGACGTTGGCAGTAGTGAGGAGGAGAGGGGAGGTTGACTTACCTAGAGTTAATTTTAGGGTGAGGGCCTGAGCCCTGGATGTTAGTTGGGGCAGAGGAAGTAGGTGGCCTGAGAGCGAGTCCTTGAGGTAGAGAGCGCAGCCTCCCCCTCGCTTACCCACCCAGTCAGAGCGAAAGAGGAGATATCCAGAGAGGTTTACTGCCGAGTCAGTGACAGAGGGGGAGAGCCAGGTTTCACTCAGTGCAGTGACATCAGGGTG
This sequence comes from Neoceratodus forsteri, assembly GCA_016271365.2. Lineage (NCBI taxonomy): Eukaryota > Metazoa > Chordata > Ceratodontiformes > Ceratodontidae > Neoceratodus > Neoceratodus forsteri. The sequence goes on from CM057453.1 coordinate 443,946,726, forward strand.
ATGCTGGAGTACCTACCCCTGAAAGGAGTCCCATTTTTTTTGAAGGCTGCAGATCTTGAGTGAGGCAATGCGCAGCCCATTGACTGGTGATGGGTGGGACAGTGGAGCATTCTGTGGACCTGGGTTGGGGTGGACATTGCCCGTCAGGAGCAGAAGTATGAGTGACCTGAGGTGATTGCTACTCACTCGAGTAATTGATCTTTGGCATATTCACTGTGGGCACCCCATGGTAGGTATTGGAAGTTTCAGGGTATGGGGGGCTCATAGGAGGAGTAAGTGGGGAAGGGGGGAGATGCACTGTGGTGTGGACGTGGTAGGAGGTTGGCAAGAGAAGGGGGGGCTCCAGAGGGTCACTTGCCGTGGGAGATGGTATCTAAGGGGGAGGGAGAAGATGTTGAAGTTCATGCTTATGTATGTGGTGTAGTGGGTGTGTGTGTGCTGTCGACTGGTAACTTGCCTGTGCTTGTAAAGGCTGGTTGCACATGTGTAGCGTGGGGGGAGGAAGAGGGGGAGTGCCAGGCTGCATGAGGGTAGGGTGTGGCAGTTGTGCTCCACTTTGCAGCATTTGGAGTGGGAGGGTGAGTTGTTAGAGGAAGCAGAAGAAGGAGAGTAATGAGGGTATGTAGGAGCATGGTTGGGCTAGAGAGCTTTGTCATAGCAATATGAAGTCAGGTCAGGAGCATGAAATGTAAAGGGACCTCTAGTGGTGGGAAAATATAAGATGTAAGTGGAAAAGCTGGTTTGCTATCCTTATGGGGTTTGGAGCACAATCGGTTGCTGTGGATGGAGCTATGAGGATGCCAACCTGATGGGTCAACTCTGGTGCCTAGGAAAGGAAAATGTGAATTATAAAAAATGCAAGCAAAGGGACAGCTAAGTAAATAAAAAAATTGTTGGGGCAGGAAAAGAATGACAGAATGCTGGATAGACTGAAGAAATTAAAAATATGAAACCAAGGTAAGAAAAGTGAAAAGCTAAAGATTATTTCTGTAAAGTGTGGAAACTAAATAAGGGAAGAGAAAAATAAATAAACAGAGAAAGTCATAATTACATTGCAGATTAAACATTTTTTAATTTTTTTAACATTTATGTGTTGCTGCAGGACAATATGCAAGGGTGGGCAAGACAGATTTCAAGCTTACTGCACCACAATTAACAAGTATTTGTCAGTGCCAAATGTTTGCTTGCTGGCATTAGCAGTGGAAGTGCAGGAGTTAGACAGATGCAGTATAGGAATGGTAGTGAAGTACTGAACTGACACCAACTCCACCCTCACCCTGCAGAATGGACAGGCATTGGGGTGTGGCTTTGGGTCATCACCCATGACGGTCACAACATTTCACCTCACCCTACCCTGCAGACACTGACAAGAGTCGAGGTGTGCCTTGGGATGTCTGGGCTTTACATTCACCTCATTCCATAAGGAAACACGCTGAAATGGTTGCAGTATAGAAGAATGGGGTGAACTGTGGGGCCAAAGGGTCCAAGGTGCACCTTGATGCCTGTCACTGGCTGCAGGGTGGGGGTGGGGTAAAATGGCATGAGCATTACTGTCACAATCCCAAGTTACACCCCTGATGCCTGTCAGGCCTACAGGAGGCGCTATAGTCAAAACATTAACGCCTGGTGTTTTTAGTATTTTTACTCCAAGTTTTCAACATGGGATTTTGTGACCCCACCACATGAGCAGTGACACTATCAGTTCGTTAGCCGAAAGGTGATTTTGCACAGCGACTGCGCCATTTGGCGCCACAGGTGCAAAAACACATTTCAAACAGGATGTGAAAAATGACAGCTGTACTGTTCATAAGGAGGTATAAAAAAATGGCAATGTTGAAAATCTGGAGTGAAAATATAAAAAAAAAACTGGTGAAGAGCACGGCGTCCGTAGAAACTGTTCAACGCACACCGGTAATGTAATTAGTTTGCGGATTTTTACAACAGATTTTCAACACAGGCATTTTGGGACCTCCGCTCGTGAACAGTGTCACTGTCATTTTCTTAATGTGTTCGAACACTGATTTCCACAGCAACCGCTGCTATTCTGTGCGGAAGTGCGAAAACACATTTTGGCCAGGGTGTAAAAATGACAACTGTACTGTTCATAGGAGGTGTGGAAAAATACCAATGTTGAAAATCTGGACTGAAAATATTACAATTCGTGAACTTACGGTGTGTGGAAACGCACATAGCATGCTCGTAATACAGTAATGTTATGGACTTTTGTCACCAAATTTTCAACATAGCCATTTTAAGACCTCTGCTCATGAACAGTGTCACTGTAATTTTCTTAATCTGTCCCGAACATTAATTTCGCACACCGACCACGCCATTGTGCGCTACATGTGCGAAAACACATTTTGAGCAAGATGTGAACAATGACAGCTATACAGTTCATAAGGAGGTGTGGTAAAATGGCAATGTTGAAAATCTGGAGTGAAAATATTAAAAATTCTCGAAGTTACCAGCGTGCGTGGGAACTGCGCAACACACCCTTGTAAAACAGTCATTTTGGGAATTTTTTTGTCAAATTTACAACATAGGGTTTTTGGGGCCTACCTCATGAACTGTGACACTGTCTTTTCATTACTCGGTCCCAAAAGATGGTTCCGCGCAGTGACCGCGAAATCACCTTTCGGGACTGAATAACCAGATGACAATGACTGAATTCATGAGATGGGGTCCCAAGAACTCCATGTTGAAAATTTGGTGCAAAAATTCGAAAAAATGACCGAGATATGAACCAAAGTAGAAAAAGTCCTATTTATGCTATTATACAGCTTACCAGCATTTCTTCAGTTCGCGGTCAGCTTTGAAGATTGCAGACGTGTTCCGGGTCCACTGTAGATTGTCGCTGGGCTGGGCTCCGGAGGTAAGTATGGGTGGGGTGGGGAGGGGAGATGGGGTGCGCAGAGGGTGGGCACCAGTTGGGGCAAGAGAGTCAATGAGGGACCATTTTCTTTTGTTACAGGGTTTTTAAAAAAGTCAACGTAGGAGTTTTGCCACACTGGGGTGGGCCCCAGCGTGGCACTTGGAAGTTTGTTTGGGAGGCAGTGGAGCCAACGGGGGAGCTACAAACCCTCTACTGGCCATACAGTGTGGGGAGCACATGATGTCTGCTGGGACTTTGCCACGCTGGGGTGGGCTCCCAGTGTGGCACCTTGAAGTTTGCTTTTCCGGGGGGCACTGGACTGGAGCCGATGGGGATTGGGCACCCGTCAGACATACAGTGCACTTGGTGAGGGGAGTGTGAATGTGCTGAGGGGGACTGGGCACCCCTTCAGCACACAACAAATGGGGGGACGCATCATGCCGGGAGATGCAGTGGGATACAACTGAAAGAGAACGACTGCTAAGGTGGTGACGTTTATGCAATTGCATACTGCTGACGGCACAGCAGTATGCAAATTGCCTACACATTACCACCACTGATTGTAGCGGTCTTTCTCTTTCAACTGTATGCCACTGCATCTGAACTGCTGTCATAGACAGCTCGGATATTCATTGGTGTCCTGCTGCCATGCCTGCAAAAAACAATCAGAGCATTGGAAGTGGGGGTACCACATCTACAAAAACTCCTATGGTGGCACTATGTTTCTTGCATATGCATGCAAGCAAACATAAAAATGCCACTGAGGGACAAGTAGATTTACTCAGAGCATCAGTGCAGCTTCTAAGTTTTTTTTTTAAGCACGAATAGCTTGACCATTCAATACAGTAGTCATTGTTTTTTTCTCTTCTTTTGTAACCAGGTAAGGTTACAAAAGAATAAATCCAGGGTAGTCCACCCCCAATTTGAATAAATCAAATTGCGGCTCTGTTTAAATGTCAGCCCTATTTCTTCTATTTCCCTTGTCTGACAGCCAGCCCACAGTGTGTTAACATTCTGTGATAAAGTTTGGAGAGCAATGCAAACACCAACCTTTTCCTTCTTGGGTGGGTAGTGGTACTGAGGTGGGTGGAGGTGGCCTACACTGGATTTTAAAAACTGGGATCAGGCAAGGCTTTTGGGGGCAGAATCATGTTAAGGAGAGGAGCAAATATCTTTGGGAGGGCTTAAGCCCGAGGTTCAATGTGGGGAATAGCTCCTCCCACAACCTCTACTTAAACCCTTCACTAACATACCTCCCTTGCTTAGGGAGTGTTTTTGTAGCATTCCCGGGGCTCCCTGCGTGGTTCATGTGGCTGTGCTCTTACCTCTGTTTCCCCCCCTGCTCTGCTGTTTTGTCTGTTTTCTCCTCCCTTGTGCTCCCCCTACCTTCTCCCGGCTGCATTGGTTGTCCTTTTTGTGTCTTCCTGCCCTCTCCTCAGCAGCTCCGTTCTGCCTCCCTCTCCTTTCTTCCGCTCATCCCCTTCCCTCACTGGTTGCTGGGTTCTCCCCCTTTCCGTTTCTTCTGGGCTTTTTTTGCCCACATCAGGCTTTCTTTCACCTCAGCACTTCAGAGCGTCCTCTGCTCCTCCTTTTCTCTCCTGACTCACCTCTGGTCCCCTCCCGCTGCACGCTCGCTTCCTGTCTGTTCAGATCAGCGGTCCCTATCTTCTCCTCGCCTTCCCATGGCAAATCCAGCTCTTTTCCCTCTTCCTACACCCCAGGACACAACTCATGCCAGAACCACACCAGACCTGCGTAATTTTCTGGACGTCCTCAAAGGTCGGGGCTTTCCGCTTGAATCTGTTCACGTACTTGCAGACTTGCTGTTTCACTCACCGCATGCCATCTGCTCCATGGCAGCTCGGCGCTCCTTCTCTCCAGGCTCATATCTCTGCTTCCTGGACCCAGGATACATTGGAGGTGAGTGTGAGCACTATTCTTTGCCCATTCGGTTTGCTGCCTTATGTGCTCTACATGCTTCAAACATTAAATGTTTCTAAACCGGAATGTTCCTGACAGCTACCAAGTAGCACAGCCACCTAGCATGGTGCTGTGTATTGGTTTGGATGAGATTCACTGATTTCTTTATTCCTGTTATTTTAATTCACAAGTGTAACCCCTAGGTGGCGCTATCCCAAGGGCTACTACCCCTGTCTGTTTGACTACGGACAGGTTGAGGGGCCTAGGTCCTATGGCGGGTGCCTCCACCCAGAGGTCAGTGTTTGTAGTGGTTAGACTAGCTTGGTCACAGCCCTCTGGGACACTGAGATCCCCTTTTATTCCCTCTAGTGGCTCACACAGTACACCGGAGTTACAGCCCCATTACCCCACGTATACACACTGTTCACTTATATAGATACCACTTACCCTCGAGACTGACTCTGCAGCATGTCTCTGAGGACCCCCTGTAAAATAAGTTTAAACAACATACACAGCAAAACACAATACTGTTTCCATAAGTACCAACACCACAGACAGTATATAGTATAACAACAACAAATCTGATTTATTTATGGGGCAGTAACACTGAAGGGGGAAATCAGGTTAATTGGTGGCATTAAATCACAATACTGTGCACACATACAGGGGCTGAAAAGTCACACTCTGGGTACCCAGGTTGGGGAGGGGGGGCTAGCCAGGTCCGTTGCCTGGGGTTGGCTGGCAGGTGCAGATGGATAGGACCCTGTAGAAGAAACTATATGCACAACACCCAATTGTAATCCGGAGCCGGATGGCTCAGTCCATGAAGCAGTGAAACAAGAAGTAGATGACACACTTGTGATTGAAAACAGGCTGCAGGGGGGAATACCCTGACTTGTGCTCACAATACCCAAGCTGAAAACCGGATGGTGGATGTTCTTCTGGATTGCCAGAACAACAAGGCATGGAGACAAAGTCCTTGTGACTGGACCCCACTGCAGTTGATAGCAAACGGATTTAGTCTGAGACAAGCTGGGGTTTGCTTCCAGCTTCAACACACAGCACACAGCACTGGGTATTGGAAATAGCGACTCCCCCACAAGCACTACGCACATTCAAATGTAAAAGGAAAGTACTGTACCAGGCAGACTGCTCCTCAATCCCGATCGCAATTACTGCAACATACCCGGGAGCACACACAGCAGATTCAGTTCCTGACAGACTGAGCGCGATTCAGCAATTTCTCCAGTCTTCTACAGGGTGAGCCTGGTTTCCACACTTCTAGTGCTTCTTTCTCCTCACAACTCGGATTCAGTCCAAACTGGCACTCAAAAGGCTGCAGACCGAAACTCAGGGCCTCACACACGCCTCTAAGTTAAACTATACACCGCAGAAGCACAGAGCTCCTTCTCTTTCACAGTCACAACTGATCTACTCTTTCCAGTCACACAGCGGGGCATTTCCTTTAGCTACACACCATTCTGTTGGCTGGTTCTGCTGTCACTCACAATAAGACTCCCTCTGTTGGTGGAAAAAGGTGCCAAGGTTAAAACTACATTTCCCAGAGTCACTGCCCATACAACCCCTTGTGGCTGGCTCAAAATTGAGAGTCCAAGTTCTGATTCGTCCACAGGCTCCATTTTAGGGTCTCCCTATCATCCTGATTGGTGTAAGTCAGCTATTCAGGACCAAAATGAAAGAGTTACACTGAAACAGTTCGTGCTGAAATGAAGACAGGTTAGACAAACTACATTTTCTCAGTCACTCTAAATGATTTCTGGCAAACAGTTATATCTTTCAACAAGGCTCCCTCTGCACATGTAGCAACGGCAGAAACAGAGTGAACTGACAGCAGCCCAGGCGGGATTCGAGCATTAAATACACAGTCCCCCCATACAAACTAGTTAAGTCTGCAAGCAGACAGCTCTGAAAGAGACAGTATGTGGAGGCTCAAATAGCACTCACTTGGAACCACATTTAAACAGCTCAGACGCTGAACACTGCCCAGACTTGGAGCATTCAGGCAAGCTCCTCGAAGACTTTTGGGAACCCCCATTTGCAGGGGGGTTACACCCTTCCTGGCCTGGAAAACTTGGCGTCCACGTCAAGTACCCCCATAAGTTTCAATACAACCATATACATTTACATCAGTATCACATTAGGCTTATACATGTAATCATCAGTCAACATATCGCCTTACCAGAAACACATTTCTCAAACTTTTCAGTACATCACTTTTTACACAGTATTATACACACATTGTACCATAACTCAGGTTATTACCTCCTGTACATGAAACCTGAAGATAGGTGGTCCTTCCCTATCAGCTACCTTGGGGTTGGATGGGGCAGGGGCACCATACCTAGATGGCAACACAAGTAACTTGGAGTTAGCACTGATGTTCAGTTTGGGCAATGAGCTCAGGGACACATACACTCCTTTATGGACAACGTTGAGAGGCAAGTCCACAGGCCTCCCAGGGGAATCATAACTGAGGTGCACCACAGGCTTTACAGCTCGACCAGTCTTTCTAGGGGGAACTGTTACAGTCTCTGCACCCTGAGCCTCATTTTCAGCATTGTCCTCACTTGTCAGGGGAGTCTCCATTGGGGTAGAGAGGCTAGAACTTGGGGCACTTTCAGCTCCAGGAGTTACAATCTCTGAGTCCACAACATTTGGCTCACATAGGGAGTTTTCTGACACTGACAGTGAATTATCAGGGCACTCAACACACTCTTCTTGTTCTGGTATATCACCAGTTTGTCCCAGTCCATCATTTTCCTCCTCTGAAAACTCAAACAGTTCAACCATACACAATGATTCCATATCATCTGACTTCATGCTTTGCACTTCACTTTCTGGGAGCATTGGCTCCAGGGACCAAGCTGGGGGCTTAGGCAGTCCAGAAGGCCCAGCTTCCTCTCCATAATTGACTAGGGGGTTGCCCTGAAACAACTGACTCAGTTCGTAAGAGGGGTAGTACCCAAAGTTGCACTCACTTTCCTCTGATATGGATTGACAGTCATGTTCAACTGGGACTTGTGGAGGGGAACACTTTAACTCAGCTTCTGTAGATGCAGGCTTTCTTGATTTTTGCTTAGCAGCAGCTCTAGTCACTGGTCCAGAGGGGGCATTTTCTGGGGGCTCAGACTCAATCAAGATTTGTCCAATGGGCAGTAAATGATTTCTATGCATTGTTTTCACATCTTTTGAATTATTCTCAGGCTTTACTTTGTACACAGGCAGATCATCTAGTTTGCCCACTACAATGTGAGGGAGATGGTGCCATCTGTCAGCAATCTTATGTTTGCCATGCAGTCCCAGATTTCTTAGCAATACCTGATCTCCCTCCTGGAGTTCCTGTACTTTCACCTTTTTATCATACCTTTCTTTGTTGGCCAGATTTCTTTTGGCAGCCATGGTTTGAGCCAGTTGGTACACATAATTTAGCTGGGCCTTTAACTTTTGCACATACTGTAAATAATTGTCAGCTCGAACCCCATCAGGAGAAACTCCAAAACATACATCTACCGGCAGTCGAGCTTCTCTTCTAAACATCAGGCGGTAGGGGGAGAACCCAGTGGCATCAGTTTTGGTGCAGTTGTAGGCATGTACCAGGGTGCTAATTTGTTGGCTCCATCTAGGCTTGTCCTTTGGGTGGAGGGTGCCTAGCATATCTAGCAAAGTGCGGTTGAAACATTCAAGCTGCGGGTCCCCCTGGGGGTGGTAAGGTGTGGTTCTGGACTTTCACACTCCCCACAGAGAAAGCATCTCTTTGATCAGACGACTCTCAAAGTCTCTCCCTTGATCAGAATGGATTCTTTGTGGAGCCCCATAGTGAACAAAAAAGTTTTCTATAAGTACTTTTGCCACAGTGGATGCCTTCTGGTCCTTGGTGGGGAAAGCTTGGGCATATCTCGTAAAATGATCTGTGACCACCAGCACATTACTAATATTTCTTTGATCTGACTCCAAACTCAGAAAATCAATACAGACCAGCTCCATGGTGGCACTGGTGGTGATGTTAACAAGGGGGGCAGCCCTCTGGGGCAGGGCTTTCCTCTGTAGACAGCGACTATAAGTTCGAATGTGTTGCTCAACATCAGCCCCCATCTTAGGCCAATAGAATCTGGATCTCACCAAGTCAAGTGTTCTGTCTATACCAAGGTGCCCCATGTGGTTGTGTAAGGACCTCAGTACTGAGTCTTGAAAGGCAGTGGGCAACACTAGTTGCTGTTTGTCTATTTGTCCCCTCTATCTACTGTTTCTCTGTATAACAGTCTATTGATCAGTTTCAGCTTAGGACCTTCCTTGTATAACAATGCAGTTCTCAAATCAGTGGAGCGAATTTGGACACATCTTTCCCTCGGAGGGCTTCTAAAGTTGATTTGATCATGGGATCTCAGGATTGAGCCCGCTGAATACTGTCATTGTCCAGCTGAGGCAGTGCACCAATGTCTATTGCAAGAAGTGGCAATAAGCAGCAGGTATGCAATTCTCAGAGGGTCCCAAACAATCCACCATACAGTCCACTGCATCCTGGACATTTGTTCCTCCTGTCAAACTTCTGGCAGAGTGCTCGAATATCAGGTTCTGACAGTCTGACCCAGTCATTCCAGGGAACAGGCCTCGGGAGAGGCATCAGCATCTATGTGGTTCAGGCCTGCTCTGTATTCAACAGCATAGTCATATGTAGATAATGCAGAAAGCCACCTATGGCCAGTGGCATCCAACTTAGCTGAAGTCTGCACATAGGTCAAAGGATTATTGTCAGTTTTTACTAGTATCTTAGCCCCATACAAGTACTCTTGGAACTGGTCAACAATAGCCCACTTCAAAGTTAGGAACTCTAACTTATGTACAAGATAGTTCTTTTCCGATGGGGTCAGGCTTCTACTGGCAAAGGCCACTGGTCTCAGGCCATTCTCGTGCTCTTGGCACAATACAGCCCCCAATTCTTGCAGGCTGGCATCAGTGTGCAAAACACAGGGCTTCACTGGATCTGCATAGGCAAGGACAAGAGCATGGGTAAATTGATATATAATCTCATGAAAAGCAGCTTCACATTCAGGTGTCCATCTGGCTCCAAATACTTCATTGGGATGGAAATACACTCTCTCAGGCTCAGAAGAAACCGACCTCTTGTATTTTTTGTGGGTAGGAGGGTAACCTTGAGTAAGATTAAGTAAAGGACGGATCACTCTTGAATAGTCCTTGATGAAACAGCGATAGTAGCCACAAAATCCCAGGAATCACTGCAGTTCTTTTAGATTGTGGGGCTGTGGCCAGGTGGTCAAGGCCTCAACTTTACTTGGGTCGGTCTCTATTACCTCAGTGGAGACTATGTGTCCCACATACTTTGCAGATGTTTGGAAGAATTGACATTTATCGATGGACAGTTTTAGGCCAAAGTCTTCCAGTTGGTCCAACACCTTGAATAATCTGCTCTCATGTTCCTCCAATGAGCTGCCAAACACAATAACATCATCTAGGTACACCAGGCACTCAAATAAGTTCATGTCCCCCACCGCACGCTCCATCAGTCGTTGAAAAGTGGCTGGAGCACCTGAAATCCCTCGAGGCATCAACATGAATTCATAGAAACCAAGTGGACAGATAAAGGCTGTCTTCTCATGGTCTTCCAGGGCCATCGGGATCTGGTAGTACCCACTGCGAAGATCCAGCACGGAGAACTACTTGTTACCGTTCAGGCAGTCTAAAGCATCCTGAATGCGGGGCATTGTATACTGATTAGGGATAGTCCGCCAGTTCAAGGTGCAATAATCCACGCACATTCTTACTGTCCCATTCTCTTTTCTCACTACCACAATAGGTAAAGCATATGGGCTTCTGGATTCTTGTATTACACCAGCAGCAAGCATCTCTTGCAGATGCCATCTCACATCATCTATGTCAGCAGGGGCCAGACGTCGAGACCTCTCACGAAATGGTCTTTCATCATGCATCCAGATGTGGTGCTCAGCTCCTTGCACACATCATACGTCCCATTCCTTTAAAGAAAACACCTGGTCTCTCTGGGCAAGTTTTCTACTAATTCTCATCTTCCATTTGGCTGGCAACGGGGAGTCCCCAAAATCAAACAAGTCGGGCATCACTCTGTCATTCTCCCATGAACACTTGTTACTGGGCAGCACTGCAGTATCTGCACAATGTACTTTAGCCAGGGTGCAACCTTTATTTACTTGAATCTCTATCAGACACATTATGAACCTGAACCATTACCCTTCTAGCATAAGCATGGGCTCTGGCAGGCAAAATACTTGGCTTGACCAGCAGTCCTTCCGGCAATTTCCCATCGCCTGGTGCATCCAGCATGAGGATTTTATTCTTGACATCCTTTCTGATACAGACTTCCCCCTGTAAGGTACACTGGGCATTTGGCGCCAGAATCAGAGACAATTCCAACCGGTTCCTCTGGGTCCACTTTTTTCAGCATCCCTCTGTGCCTCATAGGCCTTCTTGATCAAGGCCGGGATTCTCAAAGCTCTACCAGTCCTTGACCTTTGTTTCTCATAACACAACTGTGCCAACCATCCAAACATATGCGCATTCATCCCAGTTAGTAGAGGAATCCCATCATACAGTCCGGTAGGGGGACACACTAATGCCAGGGTCTCTACTTGCTCGGCCACTCCAGCCATGGAGGTGGGAAAAGACAACCAAATTCGGATATACCCGGAATAGGGGTAGGTCTTCTCTCTTAACCCCCAGACATGCAGTCCTTCCAACGGTTGTAAGCGTGCATCAGACAGGTGCGTCTGATACCAGTCCTGAAACATAATTGTCACTTGGGAGCCACTGTCCAATACAGTTCTTGTAGACACTCCATTCACCTTCACAGTGGTCTCCATGGAGGGACCCACTATTCTGGACCAGTCTGGAGAGGTGGTAGCAAGGGCCTGGGCAGATTATCTAGCCATAAAGGGACATGAGTTAGCATTTCTGGGACCTTCACTGTGGTCATTTCGTGCACCTCTTAACCACTGTTTTGTGCTCCAAAGCTCTCCTTGTAGCCAGCTCACCACACTCTCTAAGTCTTTCCAAGACCGGCATTCCCTCTTCATGTGCCCATCCTTCCCACAATTATGGCAAAATATGTCTGCTGAAGTTTGAGGGGACTGAGGTATCACATTGGGGGCTGCGGCATTGGTACTATCAATTGAAAACCTTGGTGCCACCACAGCCGGCGGAGGGTTGGACATTTGGAGATATCTCTTCAGTTCCCTCACTTCCATAGCCAAGACATCAAGTTTTGAGCTGTTGTCAGCAGGAGGTGCCTGGGTGGGCACCCCCACTCCCATAGCAGAAGCAGTCGGGCAAGTGTCAGGGCCTGTACTCATAGGAGCGGCCTTCATGATGAGACTGTCTGTTGCTTTCCTAATCTCCCTCAGCAGTTCATCCCATGGCAGAACATCGGTAGCCATCTCTCTCTGGCTGGGCCCCCCTTGGCTGACATTTGGGTCACGGGTTCTGTCATGTGATTTCGGTGATTCCAGACCATCAGCATCTGACTCCGCACCTGGGGCAGGTGATGTAGCAGCTACGACTGCACAGGGCTCTGAAAAACCTTCCTCCTCCTCAACTTCCCGTACCTCCTTCATCAACACATGGAAAGGCAAGGGACCAGATTTTCTTTGATGCAGTTGCAATTTGAGCAACACCCAGCTAGAGTGCCGGGCACAGCAAAGTATATGATCCAGTTTTACCCAGTCCACTTCACTGTGGGTCCAACCCCCCTTTTGAAAAATGGTTTGCAAGATTCCCTCTAATCGATCCATATAGGCAGATAACAATTCCCCCGGCTGTTGTCTAACATCTTTAAGCTTCCATTTCAAGACCTCAACACTAGTGGTGCCCCAAAACACATTTTCAAGGGCAATTATGTACTCTTGGGCTTTGGCGTCAGGGTCAGAGACCCTCAGGGAGCGAAAAGTACATTGGGCAGGTCCCTGGAGGCTCTTCCCCCAGGCGAGCCCTGTTTTCTGCCTCAGATCATTGCCAGTCTTGTACCGCAAGAGTAGCAGAGTCTATCCAGGTTTCCAGATCGATCTCCCCATTTGGAGTGGGGCGGATGCCAGAGAACACTTTGAGCTTGCGGTAAGAGTCATGACTAATGGCAGGTACAAACATAGGGGCTAGCACTGGCACAGAAGGAGGGGCAATAACGGGTGCGGGAGGGGGAGAGGGTGTTAGGGGAGGAACACCCACAGGTGGCAATAATAGTTTCTTTAAATCCACAACAGTTTTCCCTTCCTCCAGCAACAATTTAGCAAATTTCTCCTCAAAAGTTTCAGATAGTGGGAGTGGGTCATTCCCCCCCCCCGGGTCTTTACTGTCCTTAGTTATCACTCTCCAGGCAGTGAGGGCTCCCTCTGGGGTAATAGTCTGTGGCACTTTGGAGCTATCTATGGGGTCCGTATACTCTACTAGGGCCATGAAAGTGTGGGTGAGCAGATTAGCATGTTGACCCGCCACCACAGAGTTTTGTAAACTTTCCACCTTGGAAAGTACTCCCTCTACAGTGTCCATACTGGTACCCAGTGGGATATCCAAGATAAGTATAGCATTTTGGGGGTCAATCTCCTGCCCAGTACACCACCCCACCAACTGGTGTACAGCCACTTCTGTTGGGGTATCCATTTATTTTTAACAGTAATTCGTAAATGTGGCCACTAGAGGACGCTAATCCCAGCAGTGCCTCCAAGATGTAACCCCTAGGTGGCGCTATCCCAAGGGCTACTACCCCTGTCTGTTTGACTACGGACAGGTTGAGGGGCCTAGGTCCTATGGCGGGTGCCTCCACCCAGAGGTCAGTGTTTGTAGTGGTTAGACTAGCTTGGTCACAGCCCTCTGGGACACTGAGACCCCCTTTTATTCCCTCTAGTGGCTCACACAGTACACGGAGTTACAGCCCCAGCCTTGCCATTATACACTTCTTTCCACTCATATAGATACCACTTACCCTGAGACTGATTCTGCAGCATGTCTCTGAGGACCCCCTGTAAAATAAGGTTAAACAACATACACAGCAAAACACAATACTGTTTCCATAAGTACCAACACCACAGACAGTATATAGTATAACAACAACAAATCTGATTTATTTATGGGGCAGTAATACGGGAGGGGGAAATCAGGTTAATTGGTAGCATTAAATCACAGTACTGTGCATACATACAGGGGCTGAAAAGTCACACTCTGGGTACCCAGGTTGGGGAGGAGGGCTAGCCAGGTCCATTGCCTGGGGTTGACCGGCAGGTGCAGATGGATAGGGCCCTGTAGAAGAAAATATATGCACAACACCCAATTGTAATCCAGAGCCGGATGGCTCAGTCCATGAAGCAGTGAAACAACAAGAATTAGATGACACACTTGTAATTAAAAACAGGCTGCAGGGGGATCCCCTGACTTGTACTCACAATACCCAAGCTGAAAACCGGATGGTGGATGTTCTTCTGGATTGCCAGAACAACAAGGCATGGAGACAAAGTCTTTGTGACTGGACCCCACTGCAGTTGATAGCAAACGGATTTAGTCCGAGACAAGCTGGAGTTTGCTTCCAGCTTCAACACACAGCACTGGGGATTGGAAATAGCGACTCCCCACAAGCACTATACACATTCATATGTAAAAGGAAAGTACTATACCAGGCAGACTGCTCCTCGAGCCTGATTGCAATTACTGCAACATACCCGGGAGCACACACAGCAGCTTCAGTTCCTGACAGACCGAGCGCGATTCAGCAATTTCTCCAGTCTTCTACAGAGTGAGCCTGGTTTCCACACTTCTAGTGCTTCTTTCTCCTCACAACTTGGATTCAGTCCAAACTGGCACTCACAAAGGCTGCAGACCGAAACTCAGGGCCTCACACGCGCTTCCCGTGCGAAACTATACACTGCAGAAGCACAGAGCTCCTTCTCTCTTCACAGTCACAACTTATCTACTCTTTCCAGTCACACAGCAGGGCATTTCCTTTAGCTACACACCATTCTGTTGGCTGGCTCTGCTGTCACTCACAATAAGACTCCCTCTGTTGGTGGAAAAAGGTGCCAAGGTTAAAACTACATTTCCCAGAGTCACTGCCCATACAACCCCTTGTGGCTGGCTCAAAATTGAGAGTCCAAGTTCCGATTCGTCCACAGGCTCCATTTTAGGGTCTCCCTATCATCCTGATTGGTCCAATTCAGCTATTCAGGACCAAAATGAAAGAGTTACACTGAAACAGTTCGTGCTGAAATGAAAACAGGTTAGACAAACTACATTTTCTCAGTCACCCTAAATGATTTCTGGCAAACAGTTATATCTTTCAGCAAGGCTCCCTCTGCACATGTAGCAACAGCAGAAACGGAGCAAATTGACAGCAGCCCGGGCAGGATTCGAGCATTAGATACACAGTCCCCCCATACAAACCAATTAAGTCTGCAAGCAGACAGCTCTTAAAGAGACAGTACATGGAGGCTCAAACAGCACTCACTTGGAACCACATTTAAACAGCTCAGACGTCGAACACTGCCCAGACTTGGAGTATTCAGGCAAGCTCCTGGAAGACTTTTGGGAACCCCCATTTGCAGGGAGGTTACACAAGTTTTACCAGACCACTCATGCTACGTTGGTCTCAGCTAAGTTCCAGATGCCTCCTGGAAGAAGTGGGGGGAGGGTAGATAACTGCACAGATGCATGCACATTTCCTATGCTGGCTGTCTCATTCCGTAGCCTGTCATCGAAACCCAGCTTCACATCTCTGGCTATAATGCTCCCTTAATGGCTGTACAATCATGGAGCCATATGTCCATCTACTTGTACATTGTTCCCTGCATGTTGCCTTGTTCATTCCTCACTTGCCACTAATTATGTCAATCCTGAGAAAGCGCAGCATTCAGTTAAGTAGCATCAGGACCTAAACAGCCTGGAATCACCATGATTATACTGGTATCCCTCCTTCTACCTGCATATTCTATTCCAGTCAAGTCTGGCTCCTACTTGTGCCACTTAGATACTGTCTCAACCTCAGTGTGTCACTTCCCTCCCTGGGTTTCCAGTTCACACCTGTCTACAACACTGGGCTTACCCCCTGACTCACCTGCCCTCATATCAGTGCTCTTCCCTGGTGACTGCGTCCGTTCATCGAAGCTCCTGCCCTGCTCTCCATGATTCTTGCTTCCCTGCCAGCCCCTCCTTTCTGCATATCTTTCCTGTTTGTGCGCCCATCTTCGATCTTTCCTTCGTTTGTCCTTCCATTTCTATGTGACATTCATTCTTGCCTGCCTACCCTGCAGTTTCCTCCTGTACTCTCTCTCTCTCTTCAGCAACATTTTGCACTTTCTGCCAGCCCATATCAGCAGTACTCCAGTCTCCATCCCTAACTCGCACCTTCTGAGGTGCAGAGCAAAGGTAGGCTTCCCCTGTCTACCAGAGATGGGATTCCGTTACAATTATTACTTCCTACTACTTACCAGCTTAACATCCTCCGTCCCTAACTCTGCTTGGCAGCATCGAGTGCAGGTTAGCTCCCCCCGACCACCAGGGATGGGAGTCACGTCTACAATCTACTGTGCATACCACGTCTTCTCTACCTCATACCGGTTGCTGCTTCCTTCAGGGACGGAACTGCTTTACCCCATGTGCCCTCATCATCCTACCTATGCATAGCTACCTCTGGTCAAGATCATCCCACCTCAACTGTCACAGCTGGGTACCTAACTACGTTCCAATGCTTCACCATTTCGTATTCTCAGACTGCTGCCTGGATGCCGCTGCCCTTCAGGAACTAGACCTTGTCCTATTTGCCTTCTCCAACTTACCTTGCCTGCAGCCTCAAATCATGGTCCTATCACACTGCCTTCCATGGCTGCGATGCAGAGTCTCCTATCGCCTGTTTCCATGTTCTACATCCTTTACCTGATACAGGTTGTTGCTTCCCATTGGGAACGGGACCTCTAAGACCCATTTGTCTTCCACTTCCCAACTCTCCTACTGACATTATATATAGGTCTTCACGCACTGACTACCTGGTTTGGTTGCCTGTTTCTGTGACTTCCCTAGTTTCATACCATATCTGTCTCATGCCCAGTTGCCACTCCCATCTAGAGCAAGATCTCATCCACTCAGTTGCCTCTGTCCTACTACCTCTGCCTGCTAGTATTGGATAGAGGTCATCTCTCCTCTATTGCCAAGACTGGAAGTTCTATTTTGCAATTGGCTGTTTCAGCCTTCGATGCGCTATACCAGACCATCACTTGCTGCTCTCTCCTGGACCTAAAACATTTACCGAATTCACCTTCACTGTCATGCATTATCTGGCACGTCGCATCCAGGTTGTCTCACCTCGACTACCTCAGTTTGGAGTATGCGTCCACACCTGAAAGTTCATCCTGTTGCATTTTCTATCTCCTACCGGATTACCACTTCCTTCCAGAAACAGAACCCTCTGCTCTGACTGACTTGTATCCTTCTCAGCAGTCTCCATCCTGCGCATCCTTGGACCATTGTGCTCAACCCCCTTGGCCTCCTTCCCCTTATGGTTTGGATCTTGCCAGCTTCTTCAGTCTCTATCTCAAGCCAGTTCTGCTGCGTGTTGGACCTCCTTGCTGCGGGTCACCCCTTCCAGCTGCTGTGCGAGTTTGTTTTCTCCTTTGGATTTGGGAACCTCGTCCTTCTTCGCTCCAGCATATTCCATCCTTTCCACTCGACATTTGACACCTTCATCAGATGTGGGACTGATGTATTTCAACTCAGTTCATAGTATCATAGTAAAAGCAAGCAGAATAGGCCCCATGGTCTATCATGTCTGCTCGGAAGCTAGCCCCCTACTGGGAGCTCACTCCTCCACCCCCCCAGCCCCAGAGTTGTCCCTCCCTGGCCTCAGCTTCCCCCTGTACCTGTCCCGATCCTTCTTGAATCCTTTCACAGTGCTCTCTTCCACCAGACTCCTGGGCAGTGCGTTCCATGGTTCCACCACCCTCTCTGTGAAGAAGTGTCTCCTGCGCTCCCCCCTGTACTGCCCCCCTTCCAGCTTCCACTCATGCCCACTGGTAGTTCCCCTCTTAAGCCTGAACACTTCCCTGGCTCCACCCTTATTTATCCCCTTTACATACTTGAAAGTCTCTATCATGCCCCCTCTGTCCCTCCTCTCCTCCAATGCGTGCAGATTGAGTTCATCCAATCTCTCCTCATAGGTGCTACCCTCCATGCCCTGAATCATCCTGGTCACCCTCCTCTGGACCCTCTCCAGCAGCGCTATGTCCCTCTTAAAATGGGGTTTCCAGAACTGCACACAGTACTCAAGATGCGGCCTAACCAGGGTATTATACAGAGGGAGGATCACCTCCCTCCTTCTGGAGGTAATCCCCCTGGCTATGCACCCCAGTATCCTGTTTGCTTTTGCTGCAGCTCTTCAACAATTCTCTGTGTTATTCATTTGCTCTTGGTACTTCACTTCGCTCCTTGGCCTTCCATGGATTATCCTCTAGTGACTTGCTACAGCCTTCCTGCATTCTGCTGCAGTTCATTGAGGAGCTGACCTGGTCCTGTTCCTTCCTGCACTGTATGTCATCGGCTTCACCTAGGTCATCTCCTTCCCCAGATCACTCCTTCCATCAATTTGGTTTCACTCCAGACTTTCCTGCCATTTTAGATACCTGCCTTTTCTTCTCCACCTTCCAGGCTCGGGGCTTCGTCCTGTTTGCGGTGGCTCCTTTGGGCATATTACCCTATCTCCGGCCAGTATTCCTACCCGGTCAACAACTCCTCCCATTTATTCACATCATACTTCTACTCTGGCCATTCTAACAGTTCCCATCCACTACTCGATGGATCACTTGCTCATAACACTTGAGGAAGACTACTTCTAGCAAACATTGGATAACATGCCTCATAGACTCTTACGTCATTGTAGAATTTTCTGTACTGCTCAATCAGCTCCTCACGATCATTCCTGGAATCTCATTCGACTGGACAATGGAAAGATCTCATCCATCTCTATTGGATACTCCCTACGAATCCTGTCTATTCAATCACTGTGGCTTCCCTGTCTACCATGTCTCACAGGCTATCCTCATACATAGGAAGGATTTAAATCCTTCTTTTATGCTCAGACTCTGTAACCATTATCTTAGCTATGGATATCAGGAATAGCAAGATACCTCATACCACTATGGACATCATCCGTTTTACCTTCAGCAGCATCTCCTACCAACACTGACTCTGTTGACCACGTTACTTGACTCCTACCTTCTCAACAGCCATTGCTTATTCTAAGACCTAAGACCTTCACAGCTGCCTTCCTAGAACTTCCATTATTGGATCTCCCATGCCTAGTTGCTTTACCAACGTCCTGCTATTCAAACCACTGCTTCCTAGCTTCTGGACATCACCATAGCCCATACAAGCATCGGCATTTCATCATCTTAGTACCATCAGTCAAGTTAGCTGCCCATCCAGCCATCCTTCTAATCTATCCTTCAGGAATTACCTACATTACTCCCTCCAACGAAGACTTGCACCGAGAACAGGCTCCTCTGACTCTCAATCCAGAAATCTGCAACTGGTAAGGCAAATTCACTATCCCAGTCTTGACTCCCAACAGGTCTTAATCAACCAAAACACTAGGATCCTCAGGCATTTCACACTACTCGACCTCACTGCCAACTCAGCCTATAGATTATTCCATATATCTGCTTCCAAGCTTCTCTCAAGTATTTAGGCATCGGATTACCTGTAAACCTAACCAGCCATAGCCACCTCAGTGCATCTCACGAGCAACTACACCTCAGAAATATCCATATTTACTTCAGCTAGTGGACCAGCAAAGCATGTACAGTTATAGTTATGACATCAATGCCCAAATAAGCTATCCAGTGCCTTATACTGAACTTCCAAACATTTGTTATACTGTATATATTCGGTTGCCATCTGAACTGCATCTGCCATTCTTCCCGAATTCACCAACAAATCACTTACGGCATTTCTCCTATCAGGCTCTCAAAGGCTCAGCTCGACTCTGTCCTTCACTTCTTGGATGCTTAGTTTCACAACTTATCATTTCTCTTCGTTCACTGTCTGGCAGCACATCAATCAAATCATGTTCTCCCTGCTCATTACGTCCCGTAATCCCTTTGGACAACCATCCTTCATTACCTTGGAAATCTGAACTTCATTTGCCCTTTGTCGACTGGAGCTGCTTCACACTCAGGATTCTACCTCTTCTTCAGAAAAGATCTACTTCTTCAACCTCAGGATCATCCTCCAAACTACGTCACCCATGGATTAAGGATGGACCATCATTTCTCCAATCAGCTCATCTTCCTCAAACTAGTTATGGTTACTAGAACCTAGGTCCATCTCCTCTTAGTATGCCCAGAGGACGGGCGGACCAAACGACCATGGATCCTTAGAGGTTTCCTCCACCTGGAGGGTTTTCCTCTCCTGAGTGTCAGTGGTCATACTCTCTGTGAGCTGAAGAATATATTGTTTTGGGCCTTCTATTCTCTACAATTCCTACCTACATACCTACTACTCAAGGGTGGGAATAGAGTAAAGCCACAAAAAGTACTACAAGTTACACAAGCACTAATACCCCATCGCTATTCCCCAAACATTGAATGGGAGGGCTTAAGCCTGAGGTTCAATGTGGGGAATAGCTCCTCCCACAACCTCTACTTAAACCCTTCGCTAACACACCTCCCTTGCTTAGGGAGTGTGTTTTGTCCACTGCCATCCCCTCCTTCTCCTCCTTCTCCAGTGCCCTTCTCACCATTGTTCATGGGCCTTCTATTCCCTACAAATTACTTCCTACATACCTACTACTCAAGGATGGGAATACAGTAAAGCCACAAAAAGTACTACAAGTTACACAAGCAATATATACCCCATTACTATTCCCCAAACACTGATGCTGCCATTAGGTCTAGGAAGGGGGGAGATTGCAAAGAGCATTACTACCATTATGGGGAGGGGAAGGAAAGAGATAATTGCTGTGATTAGGTCTGGGGAAGAGAGCAGAGGACAGATTATTGCTGCCATTATGTAGACTGAGGGAGGAGATAGCATTACTGC
Source organism: Neoceratodus forsteri (assembly GCA_016271365.2). Lineage (NCBI taxonomy): Eukaryota > Metazoa > Chordata > Ceratodontiformes > Ceratodontidae > Neoceratodus > Neoceratodus forsteri. Next base: position 443,967,592 of record CM057453.1, read on the forward strand.
CATTAGGTACAGTAGGTGGGAGGTGGGGGCGCAGAAAGCTTTTTTTTTTTTTTTACAAGGTTTGGTGAGGAACAAGAGGACAGAGGGCATTGCAGCAAGGTGGGAGCACTGTTGCCATTTTTTCCTCTGGGCAAAGGGGAACTTTGCCCGACTTAGAAACACAGACAATGAGACTATAGAGGCAGAAGAAAAAAAAGGGAAAATACAAAAAGCTAGCTGAGCCACCCGGCTAGGCTAGTTCAAGTTCAAGTTTATTGCAGGAATAACTCCATTGAGCAAGCTCATTCACAAGGAGGTCCTGAGACATATATTAGGTGCGCATACAAAGTAGCAGCATGATATACATACAAACATACATAATCAGGTGGCAGCATAGAGTATAAACATGCATAATACAGGCAATAAGAGTGGGTGCAATGTGTAAAATAAGCCTAAAAGAACATATGCAGGAGTAGCATGTTGAAGTTTATGCAGACGTGGAATACAATAAATAATGTAGGCAAAGTAAACAGTAAATAACAGTGAATAACAATGGCCACAACTGTGCTACATGCAGAACAGGAGTAAAAATGGATTAAAGACATATAAGCATCAGTGACTGAACTACAACAATATAAAAAGTGCAAGGCCTTGTAGTGGATACTAGTTACATACAGAGATGGCCACAAGAGAGTTCATTAAGTACTGGCGTACAGGTAGTGCAAAGTTGAAGGAAAAGAAGAGCTAGGAGGGGAAGTGGGGACTAAACAAGAGGGAGGGATGAGGGGGGGTAGCAAAGCGAGAGGGAGGGATGAGAGGAGGGAGTAGCAAAGCAAGGGAGAGAGGGAAGAATGGAAGGTAGGGGGGATGTGTTGTGAAAGGCCTGGGGGGGGGAGGATAAGGGACCGAGCAAAGACTAGGGAACCATTAGCAAAGGCCAGGTTTACAGCCTATGACAGTTGCATATTTCCTTAACTAATCTCGTGATTAAGGTTTTAAAGGAGTTAACAGATAATGAGGCAGGTAAGCTTCAGAGTAGATTGTAGTTTGTTCCAAACAGATGATAGGGTATAGGAGATGACAGTTTTGCCAAAGGCTAGTAGTTGTGCATCGAGGTTCCATGAGGGCAATCCATGATTAGGTGCAAATCCAATCCTGAGATTACCCACTCTAGGACAGCCCATGGTCAGAGGGCCTTGCAGATGCTAGGGCTTTCAGGCCAGGGAAATGAGGCACACATGAAAGAAAATTTTAAAAAAATGAAGCCAATGCAAGAAAGATGACAACAAAGCTAAAGATTATTAATTCAAAATGTGACAACTAAACAAGGAAAGAGTGAAACAAACAGAGAAAAGATAAAAATAATCACGCTGACACTGATGATGTTTAATATTCAATATTTTTAATATATGGCAGTTTTCAGGGTGGCAGTACGGGGAAGTCTTTGTATTCACCAATAGCCTGCCACTCCCAACTACGACTGTGTATGGTGCCCCGATAGGTGTTTACAGAGAGGAGAGTCGGCTGCTCCATGGCTAGTCTACTTCAAGCTGTCCCTTGGGGAACAACTATTCAGCTATTTGCTTTTTTGCCAGTACGTTGAGGTGGTGCCTGCCAGTAGCCATTAATTAGGGGTGGGCAGATAGCAAAAAATCACTGGATATCGGATCCGGATAATCATAAGGCGCTATCTGACCGGTTCGGGTATTTATCTGGTCAGATAGCAGAGGTACTTTAATTATAACATTCCTCACCGCATGTCTGCCTGATCGCGACCCACCCCATCAAAACCAGCACTACAACTAGAGAAAAACAACTGTGCTGCTGCTGCAGGCTCTAGAAAGGCTGAAATACTCTGCCAGTCAACACTGTAACTGGGCTACATGAGTGACACAGGAGGGTGGCAGGGACCAGTTTCAGTACAAGTAAAAATATCCAACTCCCCTCTCCCTATGGATATTTAATATATAACTGCCGTAATCACTCCCTGATGAGAACAGTTAAGTAGGAGAGCTGCTCCATACCTTTGCCTTTACATCAGTGCTGCTGGTTCCAGCTGGAGTCAGGAAAAAAAGAAGAGAAGACAGTTACTGTAACTGTACAAAAGTAAGTTGTGCTGGGAGGAGAAGGAGGCTCTAGCCACGACTTGAAATTGAGTATCTGACCCAATATATCTGCATTATCCGTTTGGATCAGGTCAGAAAGTGTAAAATCCAACCGGATTTATTTATCAGATTGGATATCCGCCCATCCCTACCATTAATATTGCATGACACAGCTTTAAGCCCTAAACAGATTTAGATAAATATGGAGAGCTGGGACAGCTTCTGAAAAGCAAAAGAATAAAACTGAAGGTTTAAGGGAAATTATGTAGCTTACATTTAAGTGGTGGAAGTCTGAGATACTCCTTACAGGCCATCTTTGCTGGGGTCCCCCAAGACTGTAAAGCTGGCTCAGTATTATTTATATATAAATGTGCTGCAGAACTTTAAACCTTGCCACAGAATTTTACCTAACAGTGCCGCAGAAGTTCAGAGTCCCTGCCGCAGAATTTACATCAGTTTGCTGCAGAGAACACAGGGCCCTGTCTATGCCTATTGCCTTTTTTCCTCCTGCTTGTGCTCCTTCCCCTTCACTTCCCTTTTGTTTTGGCTTTGTACCTTTGTACCTTACCCCCTGCCAGTACTCATGGCCCCTCTCATGTCCCGTACTGCCTCTACCCAGTTCCCCAGGAGCCCCCTTTAAGCCCACCCTTGCACCTCCTTCCCTGCTGTTCCAATCTGCCTCCCAACTACCCTTGCCTCTTTCAGCTTTTGCTCCTAGACCCCCCACATCTCCTCCCTTACTCACTCCTCTGCCCCTACCCCCATCTTGCTCCCCCAGCGGATCCCCTGTCCTCCCCACCACCCCTCATTCCTGCCCATCCAAGTGTCCATCTCAGCCACCTAACCCCCACCCTTAGATGCACCAGCTGCCGACACACCATGCAGCCCCCCATCTTCCAAGCCATGGCCAGCACTGTGGTTGACCCACACTCAGTGCATCCTACCACTCTACCAAAGATGCCACCTGTCCTTGCAGTATGGGGATCATGCCATCGCCCTGTCCCCACTCTGTTACAAATGCCCCCCCAAAATTGGTTGCCCCTCCATTTTTCACAATCTTCCTATAAATTCAGATGTTATGGCCCAGCTACAGCTCTATGTTAAGCAATGCAATATTGAACTAGCTTCAAGTCTGTCACCAAAAATTCCAACCAAAGCTGTGCGAGTCAGTCCAGAGCAGTGCAGTAGCTTCTAATTTGTCACCTAATTTACCAAAACATGCTTGTTTGCAGCTGGCCCTTAATCAGCACAGTTTCACCCCAGCCCCAAAGCAGTGCAAATCAAACCAAAATTTTTCAAACTCAAATTTTCCAAGACAAGCTTGCTAGCAGAATGGCCCTTAGTACAGATACGCCCCGACCCCAAAGCAGTGCAAATCAGGCCAAAGCTCTTTACTGTGCTCTCTTGTATCTCTTGTGATCTTATGGCTATTGGTGACTGTATTTTTTTCCCCAGTCCCAAAGCGGTCCAAATCAAATCAAAAATTATGAGACAAGCTAGCAGTTGGTCCTTTGTCAGCACAGATACACCCCTTCCCCCAAAGCAGTGCAATTCAGACCAAATCTTTTTGTTCTGTGTTCTCTTGTGTACATATTGATGTCCTGGAAAAAGCTAGTGATTTCTGGTTCAGCCACTGTCAAGCTGTGGTATCCCAGGAATGCTCCTTCTCCTCTTATTGGCTCCCCTCTAAAGTAATGTTGCTCAGATAGTACTTTTGTGGATCCTACCACTATCTGTCAGATAGTGCTGGTATCCTAACTTGGATCCTACTAGAAATCCTAGCAAAGACAGATGTAGGATCCAGGGTCAGATAGTGATGGATCCTAGTTAGGATCCAGGTATCCTACATAGGATCCAGGGATCCTAGGTCAAATAGTTAGAATCTGGGATCAGATAGCAATGGAACCAAGTTAGGATCCAGGGATCCTAGCGGGGATCAAAGGATCCTAGATCAGATAGTTAGGATCTGAGCTGGATCCTAGAGGGTAGGATCCAGGGGCAGATAGTACTACTATCCTACCACAGCAACTATCTGGCCAAATGGAGGTATCTGTTGGTATCCTAATTTCTAGGATACTATCTGAGCAACACTACTCTAAAGTGGGCGGGTAAATAGCCCATTAATAGAGGAAGTGGTGTGTGGTGGGAGGAGAAAATCTAAAATCTTTTTCTCTACTCCATTTCAGTCGCAGACTGCAGCCTCCAGTTCCTCCTCCCAGCCACTGATACTGTCCCTGATGCGGCTCCTGTCGCCGATGTGGCCCTCTCTCCCAGAAGCCACCAGCTGCAGTTTCTTACGTGATACAGCCCTTCTGGAGTAATCCATGGTGCAGCTGTGGCTGGCTTTATATAGCCACCAGCCAAAGGTCAAAACTGGTGCCCTTGTCTCTCCTAGCTCCTGGATTGGCTACAAAGGGAGCCAGGTGAGAAGCCCTTTTCACCTGTGCATCAGGTCCTAGTGCCGCCAATTGCGGACACTTCAACAAGACTCTTTTCTCCTTTGCTCCCTTTCAGCCACCGATTGCGGCCTCTGGTTCCTCCTTCCAGCCACCGATCCTGTCCCCGATCCGGCTCCTGCCGCCGATGTGGCCCGCTCTCCCAGAAGCCACCAGCTATGGTTTCTCAAGTGATACAGCCCTTCTGGAGTAGTCCATGGTGTGGCTGCAGCTGGCTTTATATAGCCACCAGCCGAAGTTCAAAACTGACACCCTTATCTCTACTGGCTCCCAGATTGGCTACAAAGGGAGCCAGGTCAGAGGCCCTTTTCACCTGTGCGTCAGGTCCTAGTGCCACCAATTGCAGCCACCTCAACAAAAATCTTCTCTCCTCTGCTCCCTTTCAGCAGCCGACTGCGGCCTCCAGTTCCTTCTCCCAACCGCCGATGCTGTCCTCAATCCGGCTCCTGCTGCCAATGCGGCCCGCTCTCCCAGAAGCTGCCGGCTGTAGTTTCTAAAGTGATACAGCCCTTCTGGAGTAGTCCATGGTGCAGCTGCCTTTATATATTCACCAGACATGGCTGCGGTGTCAGGGTGGAGGACAGGGAAAGGTATTGCTTCAATGACTTGATATTCAGGGTTTGGTGCCAGGTACGGTACACAGGACATGTTAATGCCTATTGTCAGGCACGACCTGGGAGGATGTCACATGTGTTCTACATGTAGCTGTGCTGGTAGGTGTGTCCAACGGCACGTGGACATGGCCACTGTCTGTATCATGTGCACCATCCATGTTATACCACATGGGTGCTGGTATGCATTTGCTAGGTAATGCATGGGGTACTATTACACAGCACGGGGTGTGCAAAGTACGTACCAGCCACTATGATGAGCTACACCTACGGTTGCACTAGTATGCCTCTTATGTCCCTGTTGCATGTGATCTGGTGCTTCATGCACCCAAATGCATACTATAAGGTGTACAGGACCTGTAGCCGACATGTATGGGTATGATGTACAGGGCAGGAAGGAAGGTAGGATATAGGCACTGCACTGGCCAGCGTATACTGTGTGGGGCCATACCTACAACAGTGGGATGTATCATTTCTGCTAGGACTGGGCCATGGCACAGCTGGGTGTGGTGCCACAGCTGTACACATTGGTAGAACATGGCTGTGCACGGTCCTACCCATCCACAACATGTACATGTGGCTGTTGGTGCACAGTACCAGTACACAGGCTTTTATAATGTGTAGGGTTTATGGTACTGTGCCATGTGCTCTGCTTTATGCTATTTCTTATGTCTCCTCTGTCCTCCTCTTCAGATGCCGGGTGCCAGCCCAGGTCCAGAGGGCAACAGTGTACTCGACAGGACCAGTGGTGGGAAGATGGCAGCCAAGGCTGTCCTGGGGCCCAGTATGGGCAGCCAGCTGAGGAATATTCCACAGCTACATGCTCATGTAAGTACCCTGCAGTATGTGTTTTACCCTCTGATGCACAGTTAACAGTATGCTACATGATTCTAATGTGGGAAGGGGATGTACGTGTGTGTCCTGGCAGGCTGCATGCATGCCACTGTGGGTGTCATCCATGCAGTTGTAATTGGCAACACTCACCTGACCCTTGGGGCATTGTCCCACCACTGAAATTGTGCTGTGTCAAGTACTGTGCCATCTACTGTCTTGCTCAACACTGCAACAGACATGTTGCCCTGTGTGTATTATGCCACCTTGGCATGTATTATACCATGTGGTGGCATGTCCTCTGTGCCACAGGTGTGGTACACCATGGTGTTGGCAGTACTGCTCATAGCCCCTGGTTCAACACCTGTCAGCGGTAGCTGGGTCTATTGTGCCACATGATCAGGCCTAGGTATGCATATCTGTATGGCGGAGGTAGGCATGGGCGACTGTTGCACAAGGTACACCCTTGTGATATACCGTACAAAGTACACCCTTGTGATATGCCATGTGTGGGATACAGTACTTGTGACAGTCTACCCACATCAGTGCTATCTCCAGTGCCATATGCATTGTGTGTCACACCACTGCATCTCACTGGAGACGGCCTTGTGTGGCATGGGGTCAAGGGCAGGGGTTGTTATTGATGAATCTTGAATGTACCTTACCGTATGTGCTCTACATTGTGATGCATAGTTGTCAGTGTCTATGCAACACAGTGACTTCCACATTGTGATCATTCCATGGCATAGAGGTAGAGCCATGCATACATTACAACACAACTAGGTCTTTGCAGGGCCAGTGACCTGCACAGGCTCTGTATTAGGGGAAACTCTCTGTGACAGGGCAATCCTGCCACTCTTAAGGACTGACCTTTTCTTAAATCTGTTGCAACAGTTCTTCTATTTCTTAGCCTAATCTATTCTTTACAATTTCTAGTCCATAAGGTTGGCCACTATGGGCAACCCAACCCCTTTCTTGACTATACTATAGTGTCCTCTTTAATTTTCCTTTTCCCTCTCAGGTCCTTGGACAGGGAGGTTATTATGGTGACCTCTGAGCTGATGTAAAACAACAGGCTGTGTTCCTCACTGTTGGATTTAGTATGTAATAGCGCTATGTCATAAAATACCTTGATGTATATGCCTTATGTGTATGCAACCTGCAAATGTTGAAAATACCACTGCACTAGCTGTTTTTGATGAAAGTAAAATGTTAGTAGGGGACTGTATTATAACAAGCATTTGACAATGCCAAATGTTGTCTTGCTGGCATTGGCACTGGTAGTGCAGGCGTTAGAAAGACACACAATAGGAATGGCAGTGAAGTATAGAACCGATGTCAACCCCACCCCACCCTGCAGTTAGTGAAGAGCATTGGGGTGTGCCTTTGGGTCGCTGGCCATAACGCTCATGCCATTTCACCTAACCCTACCCTGCAGACCTACCGGGTCATAATGTCATACGCTTAATAGCGTATGACATTATAGCTAACCCGAGACAGCGCTGTGTATGACAACGAATGGTGCAATACCACGTATACTGCTGTACATGGCATTGCACCATTCACACACTCCCAGGCAAAGGATAAAACCTCTGCTGGGAGTGGGCTCCACTGAGCAGCTGCTGGACTGAGCCACAGTAGCAGGAACCCAGGTGCTGCATCTGGGACCAGGTTTGATTCCGGTCCTAGACATTTTATTTTTCCACGGATTGTGCACTCCCCAAGTTGGACCTCCCCAAGAGTTGAGAATCCTTAGTGGGGGTCTGAGGGCACAGCCCCGTAGGGGGTGTGTGGGCAGCCCCACAGAAAAGGCGCCACATGGCAATATCGCTGTATTGGCAGCCGCACCTTACGCGCATACAATGTCTTGCGACATTATGACCCCATGTCCCCTGCAGACTCTGACAATTGTCGTTGTGCCTTGGGGTCATCGGAAGTATGTTGAGATGGTGCAGCTTGGGAGAATGGGTGAACATTAGGTCCGAAGAGTCCAAGGCACACCTGGATGGCTGTCAGTGGCTGCACGGTGGGGGTGGGGGTGGGTGCACTGGCATGTGCATTACTGCCGACAATCCAAAGGCACACCCTGACGCCTGTTAGTCTGTACAGAATGGGACATTATAGTTAGAAACCCTAATGCCCTGGGTGTTTATTGGTATTTGCACTCCAAATTTTCAACATGGCCTTTTTGTGACCCCACCTCATGAAAGCATGTGGGACCTCTGCTCACGAACAGTGTCACTGTGATTTTGTTAACGTGTCCCGAATGTTAATTTCCCACAGTGACCACGCCATTCTGCACCACATAAAAATGTCAGCTGTACCATTCACAAGGAGCTGGGAAGAGATGACAATGTTGAAAATCTGGAGTGAAAATATTAAAAATTCTCAAAGTTACGAGCATGCATGAAAACTGTGCAACACGCGCTCGTAACAGTCTTTTCTTGGAATTCGTTCACCAAATTTTTAACATAGGCATTTTGGGACCTCTGCTCATGAACAGCAGCAGTATGATTTTCTTAATCTGTCCCAAACGTTGATTTCCCACAGCGACTGCGCCATTGTGCACCAGATGTGCGAAACCACATTTTGGGCAGGATATGAAAAATGACAGCTGTATTGTTCCTAAGAAGGTGAACAAATATGGCAATGTTGAACATCTGGAATGAAAATATTAAAAATTCTCGAACTTACGATTGTACGTGGACACTGCGCAACACACGCTTGTAACATGGTAATTCTGTGGAATCTTTTCACCAAATTTTCAACATAGGCATTTCAGGACCTCTGCTCAAGAATAGTGTTGCTGTGATTGTCTTACTGTGTCCTGAACATTGTTTTCCTACAGCGACAGTGCCACTGTGTGCCGGATGTCCGAAAACACATTTCAGGCAGGATATGGAAAATGATCACTGTACTGTTCATAAGGAGGTGTGAAAAAATGGCAATGTTGAAAATCTGGAGTAAAAATATTAAAAATTCTCGAAGTTACAAGCATGTGTGGAAACTGCACAACACATGCTCGCAACACAGTCATTTTTTGGAATTTTTTCACCAAATTTTCAAAATAGGGATTTTGGAATCTCTGCTCATGAGCAGTGTTACTGTGATTTTCTTACTCTGTCCTGAACATTGTTTTCCTACAGCGACTGCACCACTGTGTGCCAGATGTGCGAAAACACATTTCGGGCAGGATGTAGAAAATGACAGCTGGGTCTTTTCATGAAAAAGGGTTACCAATGCCCACCATACAGTGCATACCAAATTTTTAAAAATCAAGAACTGTCAAGCATATGTTTTTGACTAAATCTGAATGCTGGCTATATGTGCAGATAAATAACATAACTATAGAATTCTAGGGTATCCATATTTTTTTTGATGGGGTGTCCCGCTCTATTTTGCTACTTTTTTTACCTGAAAAAGTGTGACATGCAAAAACACATATTTTACTAATTATTTTTGCAAGCTTTATTTACTGTTTTCTCTTAATAAAATAACTCTGCTTACTAATCTGGAGTTGTGTATTTTATTATCTGTACTCTTTAGCCCATTGTAATGCTCCATTTTTTATTTGTGCAGCTTTGTATTTAGTGTGATGAATGTAACAGTTGGTGTCACAGCATGTTACATTCACCTGCATGGCCCCCAAATCTGAAATTGTGCTATTAGTACTTTAAAAGATTTTCTGGCTTCGCTCCTAGTTTGCCTCCTCCTGATAACTGTGTTACTGCTTGAACTAGCTTTTCCACAGAAGGGAGAGCAACCGTTGACCCTCACTCTACTTGGAGTCACATAAGACCCAATGTTTACCCCGTCAGTCCTTGACAGTTGCAAAGTCATAATCTACCCATCAGAACCAAGGAGCAACCATAGAGGGAGAAGCTGAGTTGTGGTTTAAAACCCATTGTTTGCATGTGGCTCCTCCATTTTGTAGGACTGCATTCCATGAAGATAAGCACTGCATGCAACAATGAGGGCTGCAGTTACATTCACCATAGGCTTTGGTTACCAACAGTCATTGATTTTGGGGCAAATTTTCAGGGAGCATACTTCAGTGACAACTGCATGTCTAGGAAAAGTGCTGGGCATCAGTTGTGATAGGGATTATACTGAGCATATGGGGTTGAGGGTTAAAATGGATTTTCTTTGTGGTGTCACTCGTTACATTCACCACGATATGTGGTGTTAACCATCATATCTGCCAGTACTGTTATTATTGTCAAATTTCTCCAGGTTTTGTAACACTATGTCAGTTATTAGTAGTAGCATGATAGCCACAAGGCATGTTCAATAAACTTTTTAAAACTGAAACAAATGTGTGGTGTCACTTGTTACATTCACCACGTTATGTGGAGTTAAGCATCACACTTGCCAGTAATGTAATTGTTGGATTTTTTCATGTTTTATAACAGTATGTCAGTGAGTAATAGTAGTATGCTAGCTAGCTGTTTGGCAAGTTTAGTACAGTTTTAGTAAGCCAAACATAAGTGTGGTGTCACTTGTTACATTCACCACAGTATGTGGAGTTAGATATCACACCCATCAGTAACATTAATGTTGTAAAATTTCTCCAGGCTTTGTAGCACTATGTCATTCATAAGCAGTAGCACGTTAGCCATTAGACATGTTCAGTAAACTTTTTTCTACTGAAACAAATGTGTAATGTCACTTGTTACATTCACAAGAGTATGTGGTGTCAAACTTCTCACCTGTCAGTACTGTTATTGTTGTCAGATTTCTTCAGGTTTTGTAGCACTGTGTCGGTTATTATTAGTAGCATGTTAGCCATTAGACATGTTAACTAAACTCTGTAAAACAGAAACAAATGTGTGGTGTCACTCATTACATTCACCACAGTATGTGGTATTGAGCATCACACTTGCCAGTAATGTAATTGTCAATTTTTTCATATTTTATAGCAGTATGTCAGTCAATAGCAGTTGTAGGTTAGTTGTTAGGCATGTTTAGTACAGTTTTAGTAAGTAAAACATAAGTGTGGTATCACTTGTTACATTCACCATGGTATTTGGTGCAAAACATAAAATTTGTAATTACTGTAATGTTTCTCATGTTTTAATATAACATTACACATGTTTATTAAAGTTTTTACTACTAAAACAGATGTCTTGTGTCAGGTGTTACATTCACCATGGTGTGTGGTGTCACTTGTTACACTCACCACAATACAGTTATTTTAGTTTAGGAACCCGTGAGATTTTTATCTCCCAATATGTTTCTTTTTTCATACTTGGGTCATAGTATCTTGAAATGCATCACAAATGTAATCTAGAAATAATCTGAAAATGTGACCCTCATGTCACACTTTGGTAACCCCTTTTCATGAACAGACCCAGCTGTACTGTTCAGAAAGGTGGTGTGGAAAAATGATAATGTTGAAAATCTGGAGTAAAAATATTAAAAATTCTTGAAGTTACAAGTGTGCTTGGAAACTGCGCAACGCACGCTTATAACACAGTCATCGCACCGCCGCCAGGCTCTGGAGGTAAGTATGGGGTGAGGGTGTGTGTGTGTGTGGGGAGGTGGGGTGTGCAGAGGGTGGCTGCGGGCTTGGGGAGGGGACCATTTCCTTTGTTTCAGGTAACAAAAAAAAAAAATTCACTGCGGACCATTTTCTTTTTTTACAGGTTTGGCCACACTGGGGTGGGCACCCAGTGTGGCACATTACTTTGGGGGGGCATGTTAGCCACACTGGAGTGGACTCCCAGTGTGGCACACAATCAGGGTGGGACAATGACAGGCAAATGGGGTGGGGGTTAACATGCCAACAGGGGGATTGGGCACCCCATCGGTAAGCACATCTATGTTCGGAGGCATGATGCCGAGGGGGATTGGGCACACCCTCGGCAGACCACATCAGTAAAGGGGTCACATATGCCGATAGAGGGATTGGGTACCCCCCATATCGGCTTCCTAGGGACTGTGAGCGGTGAGGGCGAAGTTATGTTTCTTGGAAATGTTACACCAGGCAGACGCCTGCAATGAGGGGTTGCTCCTCATTGCAGCGGCTAAAACATTTCAAGTTGGCGGCACATTTTGCAATTCCTATCATAGACAGAGTGCAGTCTAATTCATGCCACAGAGCCCAGCCCTAAAAAGCAGTGGCGCCACTGGCCACAACACAACCACGCCTCCAAGACCTGCTCTTCCACTTCAGGCAACCCCTATATGTTGTCTGCGCTACAAGACAACATACAAAATAAGTTAGTTGTGTTATTTAAAATGCATGTAAATTACAGATTGTTTGAGAGGCCCTTTGGCACCATGCATTCCTGCTTTAAGCTGAAAAAGCCTAAAATGTCATGGTGATTTGCATATAGATCCCATTGCATTATGGGAGTATGTGTGATGTTGTATTTCTTTGAAACTTGGCTTTACTGCCAATGCATCTTCAGGGTAACCCTTGCTTCAGTGCTTCTGCACAGAGATTCTTTGTCTTTAGCTTGTGTTTCAGCTTTTCTTTATTGAGCTCCCCATCACCTAAACATACAAGACAAACATAGGGAATAAAATAATTTTCACTAAAGAGATAGACCAGTGGGTCAGTAGGCGCTGACTAAGTGCAGAGGAAAGACATGCATAGTTTGTTGCTGCAAATTGATGTACTGAAGAAGGGATATGTCATTGCTTAAGGTTATCCTGTGTGTTTTAAATAAACATCACGCAGAGATTGTGTGTTGAACCTGATGTTCTGTGTCTGGTCCATCTGTATCCACAACCCCTCCATAGACTTGGTGTTAGAAGTGGGATAGCTTGCTGGAAATGTCTGGACTGGGCCAGGGGGATGTTTTCTGGTGGATATTGCCCAGATATACCAGGTGGACTGATGCAGCAGGAGTCACCAGAGGAGACCCTGGAAAAGAAAGTCCATGGAGTTCTGACCAGAGCCATGGTTGACAGACTAGGAGAGAAGCTGCTGCCTGTATTGGTCAGGGGAGCTCAGAGAAAGGCCAAGTCTAAAGACGATGAAGAGATGCAAAGGGATGAGGAACGACCGTGGCATCGAGACAGACCAGAGATGGTGGAAAACCTGATGAGGCAAATATGGCGGATGAGCGGGCAATGGCTGGAGGCAGACCGACTATGCAGAGAGATGGAACACTGGTGCCAGGTCCTCAAGAGGTCCCTGCCAGAGAGTTTGGATAAAGAATCACAGGAGGATTTTTCGTGGGCTCAGCTGGAGGAGGATCCTCAAATTGAGCAGGATATTCCTTTGTTGCCTGTGTTCCCAGGATATTACCTGTTGGAGGTCAGATATGCAAGTATGGAGCTTGAATGTGAGACCCCAGGTAAGACTGTGCCTAGTGATATTGTGCTGAGGTTGAAGACTCCAAGCAAGCAAGAAGAAGCCTATAAGGCTGAAGGGACTTTTTCTTATATTGATACAGCTAAATCTACAGTATTGACTGGGATATACTACAGACTAAAGATGCTAATGTTGCCAAACTGTCACAGTGTGTTAAGGTCAAGGAGGGTGTGCAGATTAATGGTGATGTGGAGGCAAAACAATGTTGGTGGTACGAACTAAAGAAGGGTGTTTTGTACCACGAGTCCCAACCCCTATACAAAAAATGTGGATGCCCAGGTAGTGATGCCTGAGGCCTACAGACAAAAGGTGATGGAGACTGCTCACTCCAGTCCCTGTGGGCATCTGAGCCATAGTAGTATCTTGGCTTGGTTAACTCCTTCTTATTACTGGCCTGGTGTGTACAGACAGGTGTTGGCCTATATTGGAAACTGTCCAATGTGCAGTGTAGTGGAGGTTCCTGCTGGGAACAGAAGACATCCGTTCAGCAGAGGTACTGGTTCATGGGGAGTGGGAAGAGTGTTCCAAAGGGAAGGGGTCATTATGGAGAAGAAACAGCGCCCTTGGAATAGGGGACACTTCCCGGACAGGACATATGGTACCAGATAGTAACAGTTCTTGGTACTGTTAGTTCACATATTGCTGAGATGACCACTGTAAATCATGATGATGTTAATGACTTTCACTAAAATGAGATAGTGGTACCGTTTATTTCTGTTGAGAAATGTGTTAACTCATTGCCTCCACAGGCTCACTCTGAGATTACACCACTTGCCTCCTGAATCTCCTGTATACTTTTAATAGTGAATCCTGGGCCTTTCTAAGCAAAATGAAGCCATAGTCAGCATGTCGCAAACAAATGCTAATAGCTCAATAACTGTACATGCTAGACACAAAGTATGAGTGGCAGAGTTATTCAGCACAAAATTGCTTTTCCAATGGTGGCATGCATGTAATAATAAGTAATTTTGTTTTTTTCTATGCTGGTCGAAAGAGCAAACTAAATATTTTTTTCACTAAAAAAGGGCAACATAAGCCATTTTTTGTTGGAAAATATGTAAAATATCAACACCAAATTAAGCATACAGACATTAGATGGCTTTAATATTATGTTTGTTAAAAAATATCTTTTACTATAAAATGTAATTTTTTCCCATTTTAGTCATAGGTGCTTTGATGAGATTTGAGGGCTAAATCTCAACCACACACACCATATCATAAACAAATGTGTATAACTCCAAAAGTATACATGATACACACAAAGTATCAGCACGAAAGTTGATGAGCACAAAAATGCCTTTCCAGTGGTGCTATGCAACCAGTTGTAATCAATATGGTTTTTATTTTATACCTGCTGAACTGCCAAAAAAGTGAATTTTATTCAAGCTGCTTAGGTAAATCTTAATGGAAAACATGTCAGCCATACACACCATACCATAAACAAATGCAAATAACTCCTAAAGTATACATGATATACACAAACTATCAGTGATAAAGTTGTTCAGCATAAACTTATCTTTCCAACGGTGCTATGCAGTCAAATATATATTATATTCTGTTACGCTATATATTAAAATACATAAGTGACTTCTCCAGACGTTGCAAGGGCACACTGGGAGTCAGTAGCCGACTTCTGCAGACGTCCTCAGGACACACCAGTGTTTTGTTACTGACGACTACAGGCGTCTGCTAGGAGACAATGAGTTAATGCCTCCGGGTAAAGAATGATAATATCCACTATGTTTAAGATGGAATGTTTATCGTTAATAGGGACCCTCAGATGGAGCTTCTGCAGAGGGATGGGTGAAAGCTCCATCCCCTTCCTGGGACAGGAAAGTGATAAGCAGTCTGAAATAACTGCTTCCCTGTTAAGGTGGGGGATACATGACAGGGAGATCCTACCACTCTTGAGGACCGACCGTTTCTTAAATCTGTTGCAACAGTTCTTCTATTTCTTAGCCTAATCTAGCCTTTACAATTTCTAGTCCATAAGGTTGGCAACCTATGGGCACCCCCTCCCCTTTCTTGACTATGCTATAGTGTCCTCTTTAATTTTCCTTTTCCTTCTCAAGTCCTCGGACAGGGAGGTTATTGTGTTGACCTCTGAGCTGATGTAAAAAAAACAGGCTGTGTTCCTCGTTGTTGGATTTAGTATGCAACAGCACTATGTCATAAAACACCTTGATGTATATGCCCTGTGTGTATGAAACCTGTAAATGTTGAAAATACCACAGCACTAGGTGTTTTTGATAAATGTAAAAAGTTACTAGGGGACTGTACTGTATAAATTAAGTTAGTTGTGTTATTTAAAATGCATGTAAATTACAGATTGTTTGAGAGGCCCTTTGGCACCATGCATTCCTGCTTTAAGCTGAACAAGCCTAAAATTTTGTGGTGATTTGCATATAGATCCCACTGCATTTTGGGGGTATGTGTGATGTATTTCTTTGAAACTTGGCTTTATTGCCAATGCCCTTTGGGGTAACCCTTGCTTCAATGATTTTGCAGAAGAAGGATATGCATAGTCTGTTGCTGCAAACTGATGTACTGAAGAAGGGATATGCCACTGCTTAAGGTTATCCTGTGTGTTTTAAATAAACATCACACAGAGATTGTGTGTTGAACCTGATGTTCTGTGTCTGGTCCATCTGTTATCCCTCAACCCCTCCACACTCACTAGGGTGGGACCAATATCTGGGACGAAGGGTGCCTCTAGGCAGCTCTGCATCCTGCAGCAGTGTTGTGGTGACTGGGGAACAGTGTATCAGGCGCCCACCCATGTACAACACCAATACCCTCGCATGTTACCATGTCTACTGCACACAGTGCTACATGACAATCCCAGCTGTACACAGTTGTGCTGTGTGCTCTATGTGTGTGTGCCTGAACCCTGCCCCTGCTGTCACCCTGGGTGGCTCATGGATGTCTGTGTCTTGCACACCAGTGGTGGCCTTTGTACTGGATGTCTGGGCAGTGGATGTGGAGTGTGTGGTTGTGACTACAAGCCGCTTGGACCATTACACTACCTGTCAGGCTCTGGCTTGGCATTGCTGTTGCTGTGCTGAGTTTCCACATCTGCCATGCCTGCTGGTGGCATGTGTTTCCTTTGTGGCTCAGTCATGCTCTGTTGCAACATGGCACACCCATTGTATGTGCAATCTCTACTCTATGGCTCACAGTGCTGCCTCTAGTATGCCATGCACAGTCCACTGCTGCTGCTTGATTCCCTCCACCCATTTATGGCATTGTGGCCCATGTGTCAGCCGGTTGTACTCTTGTTGTGCATGTTAGGCCACCCCCCTGTGTCCATCGTTCTGTGTGCACAGCTGACTGAGTTCAGTGTATTTCTGTCCATATGGACCCAGAAGAATGCCAGTGATGGGAGGGATGCCACGGTACAGGAGAGACAGGATGCCCTTCTGTGCAGGCTGATCCGCCTGCTGAGGATCCTGATAGGGCAGGCAGAGGACACCAATCAGGCTAGCTGGGACCTGGCCGATGCTCTGTGGTAGCAGCAACAACCACCACCTCTTGCTACAGCCCCTTGAGGGCACAGACTATGATGGGTGTGCACCATTTGTTTTCTTTATTATTCACAGGTGGGTATTCTTTTTTGTTTTGTTCTCTCCCCCTTCCTTGTACGGATGGATGCCTTTTTTTCTTTTGTTCCTCCTTTGCTTGTATGGTCTGTTGCCCTTGTTGTTTTTTTCTTGTTCTATTGCATAGAGTAAAGCTTATTTTTCATACCTATGCTGATGCGTTGTGTGTATTTCCTTTGTGGCCTACTCACACCCACTGCTGCCCCATGTGTTCAGTGCTATCCTGAGAGCTATATGCAGTGCTGCAAACATGCACTGTACTGCGCCAGTGCATGTAATTTGTGCAGCATGCTGTCAGCCCTATATTCATAGAACATAGCACCAGCCCAATGCCTCTGAATGCACCTCAGTTGGGCACCGATACAAGCACCAGTGTGGTGAGGTGCCCTTAATGTTTTTCCTCATAAACAACAGTACTGTGTTTGCTTTTGAAATTACCTTCATCCCCCACCTGTATGCTCATTGGGTAATGTTATCTAAATCAGATTCAATGTCTTTTTTCTGATTTAATGTTTCACATGGACCCCTAATTTGGTGTCATCTGCATATTCTGTACTATAATTTAGCATTTTATCATCCATATCTGAGATGCTCATCTGAAAAATGATTGGCCTGACTCTAAACCTTGTAGTACACTACTGGTTACACTACTGGGCAGTGATGAGTGTCCATGTATTATGTATTGTGTTATGTATTTTAACCAGTTACTTATCCAGTTAACCCTTAGACTACCAATAGAATTAGGACGTATACGAATTCTGGACAGACATATCAGTCCGCAGCACAGAGAGGGTTAATGATCAAGGGATTTATAGAGTGTTTTTCCATTTTTTTCTCTCACAGCCCAGTATGAAACCATATCAAAAGCCTTACAGAACTCAGGGAATACTATATCAACTGGAATTCTGTGGTCCAATGTCTTTCTGACATTTTCATGAATGCAAATTAGACAGGTTGTACAGGATCTATCATAGGTAAATTCACACTGTCATCTATTTGTTTATGTTTGGTTTGGTTAAGTGTTCTGTTGTTTTGTCTTTGATGATGGATTTGAGGATCTTTCTTTATCTTTGTTGATGGATTTGAGGATCTTTCCAAGTACAGATGTAAGACTAATTGCCCGGTGATTCTTAACATCCTGTTTACTGCCTTTTTTGGATATCGGTACTGTATGTGCTTTTTTCCAGTCACTAAGAACACTCCCATTTTCTATTGATTTTTTATATATTATTTTTAGTGACTTTACATTTTCAGTTATGATTTTCAGCATCTGTGATGAGACCTTATCTGGCCCTGGTGGTCTGTGATTTTTATAACAGTTTTATTTTGTCCCTTATTTTATTTGTTTACTTTGTTAACCAGATAGACCCACTGAGACATAGCTATCCCTTTTTCAGGGGCAACCTAGAACTAATTACAATTAACTAGCAGTCAGAACAGTACATAGTCAAAGATATATTGTCAGGACAAGTCAGATATGATTTATTTAAATACATGTGTGTGAGACTATGCATTTGGCCAAGCATGGAGTTGAACATATGACACAGAGTTAATAATCTCAGACTACATATGGTAGGGAAGGGACACATTAATCACTAGTGCATCAAGATGATCCAAAATGGTAGGGCATCATCAATTATAGTGCAAGGGGATGTCACCTATTACAGGCACAGAGGCTCCATTCCAGTAGCACAACTTTAAGACCTTTTTTAAAAAACCCAAGTGTAGGGCAGTCTTGAAGGGCAGAAGGCAGGGAGTTCCAGATAGTTGGTGCTGAGGTGGCAAGGGACCTCTTTCCCACACAGGATCTAAGTTTAGATATCTCCAGCAGATGATTGCTGGAGGACTGCAGAACCCTCCTTGTGGGGCTTAATTTTTAGCATGTCACACAGGCTAGGGGAAGGGGAGGGACCCTTAACAAGTTTATAGGCCAGGCAGAGGAGAGGGAACTCACACCGACCCTCCAGTGAAGGCCAGTTCAGCGAGCACAGTATATTGCAATGGTACTCTCTGAGTGGAGCACTGTCGGCAAAACATCCAATTGTAGTGTATAATACTTTGAGCTTAATGAACTCAGAACACCTCAGGGACTGCAAAACAGGGGCACCATATTGCTGGAGGGGGAGTACAGTACAGTTAGCAATTATATGCCACAATTCCTTAGTGATAAGATTGCCAAGATGGTAGTGTAGGCCAGTTTTTGAGTGGAGGGTCAGTGTAATATGGTCCATGTGAGTTCTGTAGGAAAGTTACTGGTCCAAGTGGACCCCTAGGTATTTGGTGGACAGAGCTACTTCTATCATTGTTCCAGCAGAGGTAGTGAGAGCAAGCAGGTGTTGCCTAGACAGTCCCAAGTTACTAGGGCCAAACAGCATTGCCTTGGTCTTTAGGCATTAAGGACCAGCTTACTGGCCATAAACCAATTTTCAGGTTCAAGGAGGTCACCCGTGATCTGAGCATTAAGGCAGCAGGGGTCCCTAGAGTTTCTGTATAGCACAGCATCATCTGCATACGCAGAACGCTCGCCTCCTCAGTTCCTCAGCATGTCATTAACAAATAACAAAAATAGCAGGGGGCCTAAAATACCCTGTGGGACACCATCCAGGATTGGAGAGAGAGCTCTTCCTCCTGACCAGTTCAGACCTACCAGTAAGATAGACTAAAGCTGGTACAGTAGATTGTAAAGGTTTCCTTTATGAACAGGAAAGGAATGTTTTTGGCAGCTGGTAGTTGAGAGAGAGAGAGAGAGAGAGAGAGAGACAGACATGAACCGGTCACAGAGAGAAAGAGAGAGTAGCCTCTGACAGTCCTGACTCTCTCCCTGTATTTCTGATTTTATGGGGGGGGGTCACTAAACTCTCATTACTCTAAACATGCATAGACAAAGACCATTTTTTTTAGAAACTATTTTTTTTTTAAAGTTGTACTATAGCTGGTTTCAGAAGGAACAGGAAATGTTGGCTTGGCTGTATGGCTCTGTCCATGACCAGTTCATATCTGTCTCTCTCACCCACCGTCTGCCAAAAACATTCCCCTCCCATTCGTGAAGGAAACCTCTACAATGTACTGTACAGCTCTCTGCAAAAAGCAGTGGGATTTTTAAGAAACTTTCCCATCAGGGCTAACGATAACCAGCAAACACCCACTCTTGCAGCCCCACC
Organism: Neoceratodus forsteri; assembly: GCA_016271365.2. NCBI lineage: Eukaryota > Metazoa > Chordata > Ceratodontiformes > Ceratodontidae > Neoceratodus > Neoceratodus forsteri. Next base: position 443,987,658 of record CM057453.1, read on the forward strand.
TCACTTCTCCCTTCTCATAATGACCAGCCTGTACTGTTTGTACTTCTTACGTCAGAGAAAAAACTTCTGTATGATCCAGCAGTGTCATAATGGGTATTAGTGTTGCAATCATTCCAGCAGTGTGTCAGAATGGTTTCAGTGTATTTTTTTTAGCTTCGGGCTTCAGTACTGTGGTGAACTTGGGAGTGTGGTTGTGTTTCAGTGCTGTGGCTGGCAAGACAGTGCTGCAGTGATCTTTGGGAGTGGGTTTCAGTAAACTCTAATTACCCTAATCTAGCTATTGTATTACACACTAAGCAGTTTGCTAAACAGCTGCTGAAAAATGAATGCGATGCTGAAGAGAGTTAATGAGTGAATGAGTGAATGAATGAATGAATGGATGAAGGCACTAATGGCTCTGTTAACAGCTATCTGTGCGGGACATAACCAAAAACCTCAATTATCTGAAACTGAGTTAAGTCAGATGACCTAAAAGTGGGCAAACAATGTGAGAGGGCAGTAAGGAGGGCTGGGGGGATACTGGGATGCATAGGGAGAGGCATCACCAGTAGAAAACAGGAAGTTGTTATCCCACTGTACAGACAGCTGGTGAGACCCCATCTGGAGTACTGCGAGCAGTTCTAGAGACCCAATCTCCACAAAGACATAAACAGGATGGAGGCAGTCCAGAGGAGGGCAACTAAAATGGTGCAGGGTCTGCACCAGAAGACAAATGAAGAGACACTTAAGGAGCTTAATATGTATAGCCTTGAGGAGAGGGGGGACATGATAGAAACTTTCAAGTACCTTAAGGGAATCAACAAAGTCCAAGAGGGTAGCATCTTTCAGAAAAAGAGGTGTGCAAGAAAAAGGGGCACAATTTGAAGATGGGGGCTCCGAGGTAATGTAAAGAAGTATTTTTTCACAGAGAGGGTTGTGGATGCATGGAACAGCCTTCCGGAGGAGGCTGTGGAGTCAAAATCAGTGGTGGAATTCAAGAATGCATGGGACAGTCATAAGGCAATTCTAGGGAGTGGGGGTAGGAAGAAGTAAGCTGTTGGTTAAAGGATACCACAACATTTTGACAACAAACTATTCAAAACTCTGACTCCGTAGGTGACTAAAGGAAAGGCTGCTGTATTCATTAAGGCTAAAACTACATATATATAATTTACCTAAATGTGGTTCCAGAGCATTTGAATATTGTAAAATCAGCCTTCTAATTTCAAAAAAAACTGTCTTACCTGCTTCCTAAAATGGCCGCCAAATGTGTTATGTGATGACATCATTTGAGCCAAAGTCAGAAAGATATATGGCTCTCTATAGTGCTAAAATGTTATTTTTCCCTTTGTATAGAATTGTTTCACCTAAAGTCAAAACCATGTGCATTATTTTGTATAATACACATGTTAGGCTATGGTTCTGTTCATTTTATTTATTTTAACATGCTGAAATTGTGTTTCAATCCAACCGACTTTCTCTGTGGCAAACCACAGTGCAGTACAAATCTTGAATAACCTGGTGGTCTAGTGGTTATGGTGGATCCAAGATGTTACAGTGGGGGTGCTGGGTTGGTGTGCATGCTTAATATGCACTTGTTAACATTTTTATTAAACCTTTATATTTTCTGCTGTTATTCTTTTCTAGTACATTTTTGACAGAACCTACAAATGTAATCCATAGTTTGAATGAAAACATTTGTACAATCAATAAATCAGACTTCTTAAACAAAGTGAAATGCAGCAGCGGCACGCAAGTACATTACTATGTGTGTGTGTGGGGGGGGTGCAGCCACACCCTTCACAGCCCCCTAGAGCCACCACTTTTTTGTAGCAAAGTTCTTGTTCAGTCCAATGTTAGAGTTCATACTTTCTTGAAACTCAAATATATGCTTGACTTGTCTTCTTTTTTCATGGGAAATAATAATAATAAGAATAATCAGCATTTATATAGTGGTTTTCATACACATTGTATCCCAAAGTGCTTTACAAGCAATACTAGACTGGTAGTGAAGTGACTGAACATGTAGTGGCAACCATTTCATACATTAATATCCACACACAGCTTTGGACAATTGCATGAACTGGTTTTATAGGAAAAGGAATGTTTGCCAGGACAAGGGTCAGGTAGTGATCAAATGCTGGCAGCCCCATCTTATTTCTCACAACAATCTGCTCATATTTCTCTCCTCTGTCTTCCCTTCCCTGAATATAGCAGTACCTGCAAAGTGGCCTTTCAGTCCCCTCTGGTATTCATTCGTCACTATTCTCCTTACATCAAAACTGGTGAGTTTTTCCGCATCATGAATGCAAATTGTAGAGTCCCTGCTTTATTTTGACATATCAAATATATCTTTCCAGTAAGTCAGGCTGATAGCAACAGGGAACAAGCGGAATGATGGGCTTTCCTATCCTTAAAAGATCTAGGCTACCTTTGATTAGGCACTATTAAATGATGGGTGTGCACACCATTATGCACGTCATTTAATAGTGCCTAATCATAGGTGGCTTAGATCTTACATGGTTAGGAAAGCCTATTTCCACTTGTCCCATGCTGCTATCAGCCTGGCTTACCAGAAGATCATGTTTATTATTAATATGTAAAAATAACATGGGAGACTGTACTAACCACATTCATGATGCAGAAGGGTAGTGAACTCACCAGTTTTTGGTGTGGTGTGCAGGTGAGAAGAATGAATGCCAGAGAGGGACTGAAGAGGGCATTCTGGCAGGGCATAGCTATATTTAGGATAGTTGAAGACATGAAGGAGGACGTTGAGCAGATCACTGTGAGATCTGAAATGTGGGTCTGCCAACATCGTGATCACTACCTGACTGTGGATGAGAGTAGCCAGCGATGACAAATACTCAGAGTGGCAGGGCTGCACCTAAACTGTTACTTGAATTCAGTGTAGGGAGATTACCCTCAGGTGGGGAGGGGGTTGACGTTTGTTAGGACAGTATTGAGGGAGTTGTGTACAGCTCATTCAAGATTTGGAAGGGTGGTAGCCAGAAAACTCGCATAGTGGAGTACAGCACAGAAAAGTACTGGAGAAGAATTGTTGGGAACTGTCCCATGGGTTCTGCAGATCACAGGTAAAGGAGTAGACTGACAATGGAAGTCGGGTGGATTTGCTCAAGGTATTAGTATGCCTCTCCTGCTAATAATATCGTTACCCATTCTAAGTGCAGCCCTTATGAGGGCATGAACAGCAGTTTTTCTGATGGGTCATGATGCTTATTGCTTGGCCCTCCAGGAAGACCTAGTTGTTGGTTAATGAGGTGGGAAAAAACACAACAGGGGAACTGTACATACTACCGTCACTGTGCAGAAGGGTGGTGATCCATTCAATGTTTACCTTGGGAGCAGAAGTCAAACACTGAGAATGTGGACTGCAGAGTGATTTGGGAGGCATTTTTTAACAGTGCCAACTGATGATGCATATTGATATAGGTGTGCACAACTCTCTGAGGTACAAGATTACAATCTGAGGTATGATAATTCTCTTCATGAGACCGTAAGCACATATGTGGCACCAGGCAGTACTAAGGACAGGGTATGGATGGTGGGGTGTTCAACAGAAGGCAGGCTAGGTGCAGGGGGTTCACATGGAAAAAGAAAGCCTTATTTGTGGATTAACAAGAGAGCATGGGCTTTAGAACTGAACCAGATCAGTACTTTGCTCTGTGACCCTGAGCAAGTCATTACATTTCTTTGTGCTCCCAGGCCACACCTGTAAACAAGCTTTCAGCTTAGTGTGTCTCTCCTGGCTAACAAAAACCAAAATTCAGTGCATCACATAACCACTAGATCATCAGGTAATTGAAGTGTTGTACTGTAATGCAGGTTGCCAAGGAAAAAGTCCGCTGGATTGCAAAACATTTTCCACAAGTTAAAGTAAACTAAATGAACAAAATCATAGCCTAATATGTGTACTGATAAAAATAATCCACGAGTTAATACATGGTGTTGATCATTCTGGTACAACAATTCAAAACAAAGAGGGAGAGAAGAACTAGTAAGCACTATAGAAATACATGTGGGTCTCTGTCTTTGGCTCAGATGATGTAATCATTTATTAATTTATTTATTTGTGAAATCAGTTTACAACCTTTGAGCCAGGGGCTCGTTTCCAAAGATACCTCGTCACATTGAGGACATACATAGAGTTTTAGGTTACATAGCACAGGTTTGCTAAAAATAGGCGTTCATCAGAGGCGCCACGTCATACTGAGGTCAGACAAAATACATATAAGTTACAGAGTACAAGTAATTGAGACAGGTGTAACACAAGTTGGTATCATATATTGAGCAATCTATTGGCATACCATTAAAAACAGCAGACTCATCACTTAACAGACTTGGCAGCCATCTTAGGGAGAAACCAAGGTTGTTTTTGGAAAGTGAAAGGCTGATGTTTACATTTTTCAAAAGCTATGAAACTGTATTTATGTTATTTACATAAATGCAGTTTTAGCATAAATTTAAACAGCAGCCTCTACCTTACCTTGCTACGAAGCCAGATTTTGGAGTTTGCAGTTTTAAAAAACTGCTTGTTTAGGTACCCTTTAACTAGGATCTGCAGCTTATCCATTAGGTAGGGAAATGGGCAGACTGGGTGGGCCAAGCGGTCCTTATCTGCCATCAAATTCTATGTTTCTATGTGTCTAAGTGAGATTTAGATAAGTAGGGTTTTACTGTACCTCATTCTGAGTAACCAACTGAAAGTGGACCTTAGGGAAAGTTTGCACTGGTTTGGGAAAGATCAGATGGAGAGAGGTGGGACCAATGGAGGAAGGACTGAATCTCTCCAGGTCGGTGAAAAAGTCATTAAAAGCGTTGACTGTAGCCAAGGGGTCACTGACAGACTGACCATCCACTACTATTTCAAATTCAGTGGATTTGGAGCAGCCTTTCAAGTAGGGAGTTGATTTGTGCACAAAACATTTTGGGGTTGGATATATTTTGGTTTCACAATTGGAAGAGAGAGTTTCTCTTGGCACTTTTTTGTCTCTTTCTCACAAGTATTCCTAAGCTCCTTGTACTTGACCCAATCCACCATAAGGCGAGTGAACTTGAACAGCCCCCCATGCCTTATCCCTAAGTTTTAAACATTTTCTTAGCTCAGGGGTATGCCATTTGGCGTGCTGGCCTTTGAGATTCAATATTGGGTAGGCAATTTATTGTGGCCCAGTTTCTGCCAGACAAGGAGGCCAAGAAGGAGGAAGGATCAAATCTAGAATAATCCCGAGCCACAAATATCCTGGGAGGGGGTCTGGGGCCACTGTTCTTCCATATGCAGGAGATACGGGCTGGTCACTAAGAGAATCTGCAAAAATCACAGCAACTCTGATTCTTAGTGGATTAGAAGCAAGGGGCCAATCTACCTAAGTGTGGCTTCTAGACTTCTTGTTAAGTCTTGTGGGTTCATTGATAACCTGGGTGAGTTGGGCCCCAAGCACGGCTGACTTAGGCCCAAAATCCATACTGGGAGACCAGCTGATATTAAAATCTCCAAGCAGAATATATTCCCCTAAAGAGTCACTTGTAATAGTTTGACAGAGAGCATCTAAAGCAGAGGAGGCTGTCTGGGGAGGGTTACAGATGCAGCCAACAAAGAGGGGCTTTGCTCCCCTAAGCAGTACTTTTATCATGAAAGCCTTGCAGTCAGACCAATCTAAGGTCAGAAAGTTTACTAGGGTAGCATTTAATAAGGATTTTGTGTATATGCGTACTCCTCCTCCTCCCTTCTTACCCGCTATATTCTTCCTAAATACATTGTAGCCTAAATACATTGTAACCTCATGATGGAGTATGAAGGGTTTTAACCAGGTCTCAGATATTGCATTTAGGTCTGGGGTGTATATGTCAACCCAACTTTCCAGTTCCTGGAGCTTAGGCCGGAGGCTACTGATGTTCATATGTATAAGTTGAAGGCCATGAGTCTAGGACCACCCTATGTCTGAAGGGAAGGTTATCTTATAAATGGGAGGACAAGGACTGGGATTTAGTTCAATATCCCCAGCTAAAAATGTAACAGAAGGGCTAACATAGCCCTAATACAGATATTTCTGTTAGGACTAATTCCTGTGGGTTATAGATCGCTAATGAGTTTATAACATGTACCCTTACTGTAGAGCCCAAATACTGCTAAAAGTAAGGGGTCAGGACTGCAGGGAATGTATCTAAATGTGGTGGTGGAGCCTCCGTATAGGAATGCTCATACAGGGGACAGGCAGTTGGAATGAAAACACAGTCCAGTCACAGGACTAGTAGTATATACAAGGCAGCACTGAGCAAGCCTTTCTTGGCCATGGCCAGGGTGGGGTGTCAGAAGGTCTGTAGGAAGAACAGATAGCTAATTATTAACAGACAGTCAATTATTAACCACCAGTCTCAAAGTGGGAGGCAGGATGGTGGAAAGAGTTCAGAAAGCACGTTCACTGTGGCACATAATCAGGCCTATGCGTAGGCAGTGCATAAAACAGCTAAAATGAGTGGAGACAAGCTGCCCTCTTTAGCTATTAAAAGTTCATGCAGGAGAGAGCACAATACTTAAGTTGTTGGTACCCTCCATAGTAAGGAGCCAGGGAATCTTTGAAAAGAAGAGCCAAGTGCATCTGCAATTTTGGCAAAAGACAAACTTATAAGGTTATTGCATGTAATCCTGAATCAGCTTATTGTAATGAGCACCTATAATTTATTTATTTAGTGAAGATTTAGTAACAACCTTTGAGCACAAATTGCTCGTTTGCACAGGTTCCACGTCATTTGGAGGACAATACAGTTTTAGTCAGCTCAAGTGGAGCCTAGCCATGAAACAGTATCATACAGAATATTCACACAATTGTACAGGTTTTGGAAATCACATAGAGGTGTAGCATGTTACAGTACAGTACAGTACAGTACAGAATATTCACAAATTGTACAAACAACTAGGCTTAATGACTGCAAGAGTTAAAACATGGTACAGATGATTACAAATAAAAAAAAACAATTACACAGAGACCCAGCGTGGCTTTAGTTGGTTAGCAGTGGGAAGAAGTAAGTTTAATTGAGCAACCACAGGACCAGCACTCGGACATGACTGACTGCAGTAACAGGGTACTACACTGAGGTGGAGAGGGAGTTAGTATAGGAGCAGAGAAGAGGCCAAAGAGTAACTGTTGTTCAGGTTGGGTCAAACCAATGACAGCCAGAGTTCAGGGCACTATTAGACATGAGGGCCCTTTTGAATTGCAAGATATTGGGGAAGCTGGCTATGCCAGCAGGGAGTTCACTGAACCACAGAACTGCCTGATTTGCAAAGTAGCACTGTCCCAGGCTAATTCTCCACAGCTGTATAGCTAGGGCTTGTCGGGTCACGCTCCTCATGGTGTATTGGTTGTGGATGGGCCTGAAGAGGGAGATAATGGTGGGGAGTGTAAGGCTCTGAAGTGCTTTTTTGGCTAGTAAGATTGTCTGATATCTGAGACAAGCAGATAATGGGAGCCAGTTTGTGAGGGCATATAAATTGGAGGTATGTGTGTATTTGTGTGAGCCAGATACAAATCGGCAGGCTTCATTGAGCAACATCCTTACTATATCTAACACCATATCAGTGGCTGAACCATAAATTGAGCGCCCATAGTCTATAAGTGAGAGCACAGAACTGGAGACAGCCAGGCATTTAGCATCAGGGGTCAGAGTCAGCCTTTGTCTGTAGAGCGCTCCAAGTTTCCTATTTGCAATCCCTACGATGGCGTCAACATGCTCTGTGAAAAGATAGGGTGTCATCTAGGATAACACTCAGGTATCTAACGGATTTTCCCTGCTCCAGGGTGGTGCCCAGAGTGTTGAGTATGGTGAGGGGAAGTACCTTATTCTTAAGGTGTACTCCTGAGAAGAGCATCGTTTTCGTTCGTTTTTATAGCTGAGAACAAGTTTATTGAGCTTAAACCATGTTTCTAGGGCTTCAAAGCTCTGTTGGAGTTCACTAGTAAGATTGTTGTGCAGAGCAGTGCTGCTGTAAATCACAGCATCGTCTACATATAGCAGCATCCTCAACCTTGGGCAAGCATCAGGCAGGCTGTTTGCAAAGAGACTGAATAGGAAAGGGCCCAGGACTGACTGCTGTGGGGCTCCTACAGTGACACTCCTTGCACTTGAGAGGACCCCATTAATCTTTACTCTTTGCCAGCAGTCTGTGAGCTAATGCCAGGCACTAGCTTCAGTGAACCTCCAGCAAGATACAGGAGCCTAAAACTGGATTGTAAAAGCAAGCAAACATCTGAGAAACACGTTTTCAGCTATAGCCCTGATACCAATTCACTCAGCTTATTGTAACAAGCAACTACATTACCAGGCATCAGCTTCAGTGAACCCCCAGTAAGATACAGCAGGATGCTATAAACAATAAAATACAATAAACAGATTGCACAAGCAAGCAAACATTTGAGAGACAGATTTGCAGCTGTAACCCTGATAGCAATTCACTCAGCTTACTGTTGTAACCCCTAGATGGCGCTATCCCAGGGGCTACTACCCCTGCCTGATTTGCCACTAACAGGTTGAGGGGCCTGGATCCAATGGCGGATGCCTCCACCCAGAGGTCAGGGTTTGCAATAGTTAAACTAACTTGGTCACAGCCCTCTGGGACACTGCAACCCCCCTTTCTTCCCACTAGTGGCCCACACAATATATCAGAATTACCTTCACAGTATACACTTACCCCCAGGTCTGGTTCCGCACTGGGACCTCCTAGTAAATGAGATACAGTGCAACAATCACAGTACAGTACTTTAACATAGACAAACACTTCAGGCAGTATAACTTTGCTGAAACAAGCAGCTCTGATTTATTTAGGGGATATAACAAGGACAGGGGAAATCAGGTTAATTAGCTTATCACTCTAATAATTCACCTATGGCTCTGTGCACAGGCCTATCCCTATAGTTACTGTCCCTGGGTACCCAAGCCCTAGTGGCTAGTCCAAACCATGGCAGCTGGTAGGGCCTTTCACACAGAGAAAAGGAGAATTAAACAGTCAGCAGTACAGTAATTCCATTTGGATTTAATGTGGCAATTCAACAGGGAGCGACCCTGAATTAGTACTCACGACCTCCAAATAAGATAGGGTCCTTCAATGTCAGCAGGGCTCACTTGAGGTACACAAACCTCTTCATACATCCATATAAAAGAAAGCACTATACCAGGCAGGCTGCATCTGTATCCCGATCGCAATTACTGCACAATACCCGGGAGAACACACAGCAGATTCTGTTCCTGACAGACCGAATGCAATTTTCAGCAATTCCTCCAGTCTCTACAGGGTGAGCCTGGTTTCTACTCTTCAGAGATCCTTTGATTCTTTTCACAGGATGGATTCAGTCCTAACAAGCTGTTACACAAGCTGCAGACCAGAACTCAGGGCCTTACACGCTTTTGACTAAAACTGCACACTGAAAAAGCACAGGGCTCCTTCCTTCTTCCTGCCAAAGCTCAACTGAAACTCCAACCGACAAAACCGGGCACTTCCTTTGAGTTCCTCCCAGTTCTTGACTGGATTGGCTGTCACTCACAATAAACTGCTGCTGTTGGTCCAAAAGGCACTGAAGTCTAAACTACATCTCCCAGAGTCACTGCCCATACAATCCTCTTGTGGCTGGCTCAGATTATGAGTCCAAGTTCTGATTCGTCCAAGGCACCATTTGAGCTAGCTTACCCCACACTGATTGGTCCAGTTCAGCAGTTCAAAACTAGAATGGGGAACTAGCAGACACAGTTCTGACTGCAAAGAAAGCAGGTTAGACAAACTGTAATTTCATTATTACTCTAAATAATTTCTGGCAAACAGTTACATCTTTCAGATAGGTTCCTTTGCACTCCTAGTGACTGCAAAATGAAGTGAATTGGCAGCTTGAGTGGTACTCAATCAAAGAAACACACAGTCCCCATACAACTAATTATGTCTGCAAGCAGACAGCTTTTAAAAAGACAGTACCAGAGGTTCTAAAACACTCACTGATAAATGGCTTAAATGCCAAACACCATTCAGGCTTGGTGCATTCAAGCAAGCTCCTGGAAGTCTTTTAGGAACCCCATTTGCAGGGGGTTACACCCTTCCTGGCCTGGGAAAGCTTGACGTCCGTCCAAGCAAGTACCTCATAAGTTTCAACTGCAACCATATACATTTGCATTAGGCTCGCATATGTAATCATCAGTCAATATATCATTTTACCAAGAACACATTTCTGAAACATTGCAGTACGTCACTCTTTACACAGTATTACATACACATTGTACCATAACCAGTTATTACCTCTTGTACATGAAACCTGAAGAGAGGGGGCCCTTCCCTATCAGTTACCTTGGGGCTGGATGGGGCAAGGGCACCATACTTAGAGGGCAACACAAGTAACTTGGAGTTAGCACTGATGCTCAGTTTGGGCAATGAGCTCGGGGACACATACACTCCTTTATGGACAACATTGACAGGCAAGTCCACAGGCCTCCCAAGTGAATCATAACTGAGGTGCACCACAGGCTTTACAGCTCGACCAGTCTTTCTAGGGGGAACTGTTATAGTCTCTGCACTCTGAGCCTCATTTTCAGCATTGTCCTCACTTGTCAGGGAGTCTCCAGGGTAGAGAGGCTAGAACTTGGGGCACTTTCAGCTCCAGGAGTTACAGTTTCGAGTCCACAACATTTGGCTCGCATGGAGAGCTTGGACACTGGCAGTGGACTGTCAGGGCACTCAAAATACTCTTCTTGTTCGGTGTATCACCAGTCTGCCCCAATCTATCATTTTCCTCCCTGAAAGCTCAAACAGTTCAACCATGCACAATGATTCCATTTCATCTGATCTGATGCTTTGCACTTCACTTTCTGGGAGCATTGGCTCCAGGGATGAAGCTGGGGCTTAAAAGTCCAGAAGGCCCAGCTTTGTCTCCAGTATTGACTAGGGATTGCCCGAAACAATTGACTCAGTTCGTAAGAAGGATAGTATTCAAAGTCACTCTCACTTTCTTCCGATATGGACTGACAGTCATGCTCAACTGGGACTTGTGGAGGGAACACTTTAACTTTGCTTCTGTAGGTGCAGACTTTCTTGATCTTTTCTTAGCAGCAGCTCTAGTCACTGGTCCAGAGGGGCATCTTCTAGGGCTCAGACTCAATTAAGATTTGTCCAATGGGCAGTAAATGATTTCTATGCATTGTTTTTACATCTTTTGAATTATTCTCAGGCCTTACTTTGTACACTGGCAGATCATCTAGTTTGCCCACTACAATGTGAGGGAGATGGTGCCATCTGTCAGCAATCTTGTGCTTGCCATGCAGTCCCAGATTTCTTAGCAATACCCGATCTCCTCCTGGAGTTCCTGCTTTCACCTTTTATCATACCTTTCTTTGTTGGCCAGATTTCTTTGGCAGCCATGGTTTGAGCCAGTTGGTACGCATGAGTTAGCTGGGCCTTTAACTTTTGCACATACTGTAAATAGTTGTCAGCTTGAACCCCATCAGGAGAGACCCCAAACACACATCTACTGGTAGTCGAGCTTCTTCCAAACATCAGGCGGTAGGGGAGAATCCAGTGGCATCACTTTGGTGCAGTTATAAGCATGTACCAGGGTGCTAATTTGTTGGCTCCATCTAGGCTTGTCCTTGGGCAGGGTGCCTAGCATATCTAGCAAAGTGCGTTGAAACGCTCAGGCTGTGGGTCCCCTGGGGTGGTAAGGAGTGGTTCTGGACTTTCGCGACTCCCACAGAGAAAGCATCTCTTTGATCAGACGACTCTAAGTCTCTCCCTTGATCAGAATGGATTCTTTGTGGAGCCCCATAGTGAACAAAAAGTTTTCTACAAGTACTTTGGCCACAGTGGATGCTTTCTGTCTTTGGTGGGAAAGCTTGGGCATATCTCGTGAAATGGTCAGTGACCACCAGCACATTACTGATATTTCTTTGATCTGACTCCAAACTCAGAAAATCAATACAGACCAGCTCCATGGGTGCACTGGTGGTGATGTTAACAAGGGGGCAGCCCTCTGGGCAAAGCTTTCCTCTGTAAGCAGCGACTACAAGTTTGAATGTGTTGCTCCACATCAGCCCCCATCTTAGGCCAATAGAATCTGGATCTCACCAAGTCAAGTGTTCTGTCTATACCAAGGTGCCCCATGTGGTTGTGCAAGGACCTCAGTACTGAGTCTCGAAGGCAGTGGGCAGCACTAGTTGTTGTTTGTCTACTTGTCCCCTCTGTCTACTGTTTCTCTGTATAACAGTTTATTGATCAGTTTCAACTTAGGACCTTCTTTGTATAACAGTGCAGTTCTCAAATCAGTGGAGCGATTTGGACACATCTTTTCCTGCATAGAGGGCTTCTAAAGCTGCTTTGATCATGGGATCGCTGGATTGAGCCCGCCAATACTGTCATTGTCCAGCTGAGGCAGTGCACCAATGTCTATTGCAGAAAAGGGCATAAGCAGCAGGTATGCAATTCTCAGAGGCTCCCAAGCAATCCACCATGCAGTCCACTGCGTCCGTGGACATTTGTTCCTCCCTGTCAAACTTCCGGCAGAGTGCCCGAATGTCAGGTTCTGCCAATCGGACCCAATCATTCTGGGAACAGGCCTCGGGAGAGAGCATCAGCATCTATGTGGTTCAGACCTGCTCGGTATTCTGAGAGCATAGTCATATGTAGATAATGCAGAAAGCCACCTATGGCCAGTGGCATCCAACTTAGCTGAGGTCTGCACATAGGTCAAAGGATTATTGTCGTTTTACTAGTATTTTAGCCCCATACAAGTACTCATGGAATTGGTCAACATAGCCCACTTCAAAGCTAGGAACTCTAACTTATGTACAGGATAGTTCTTTTCGGATGGGGTCAGGCTTCTACTGGCAAAGGCCACTGGTCTCAGGCCATTCTCGTGCTCTTGGTACAACACAGCCCCCAACCCTGTAAGCTAGCATCAGTGTGCAGGACGTAAGGTTTTCTTGGATCAGCATAGGCCAGCACTGGAGCATGGGTAAGTTGATATATGATCTCATGAAAAGCAGTCTCACAATCAGGAGTCCAGCGGGCCCCAAATACTTCACTCGGATGAAAATACACTCTTCAGTCTTGAGGGACGCTGACTTTGGTATTTTTGTGGGTTGGGGATACCCTTGAGTAAGGTTAAGTAAAGGGCGGATCACTCTTGAATAGTCCTTGATGAAGCTACCGAAATAACCACAGAATCCCAGGAATCTTTGCAGTTCTTTAGATTTTTGGCTGGCCAGGTGGTCAAGGCCTCAACTTTACTTGGGTCGGTCTCTATTCCTCGGTGGATACTATGTGTCCCACATACTTTACTGATGTTTGAAAGAATTGACACTTATCAATGGACAGTTTAAGGCAAAGTCCTCCAGTCGGTCCAATACCTTAAATAATCTGCTCTCATGTTCTCCAGTGAGCTGCCAAATACAATAACATCATCTAGGTACTCAGGCACTCTAGTAAGTTCATGTCCCCACTGCACGCCCATCAATCGTTGAAAAGTGGCTGGAGCACCTGAAATCCTTTGAGGCATCCTCATGAATTCATAGAAGCCAAGCGGACAGATAAAGGCCTCTTCTCACGGTCCTCTGGGCCATCGGGATCTGGTAGTACCCACCGCGGAGATCCAGCACAGAGAACCACTTGCTCCCTGCTTAGGCAGTCCAAAGCATCCTGAATGCGGGCATTGTGTACTGATCAGGATAGTCCGCCGTTTAAGGTGCGATAATCCACACACATCCTTACTGTTCCATCTTTTTTCCTCACTACCACAATGGGGAAGCATAAGGCTTCTGGATTCTTGTATTACACCAGCAGCTAACATCTCTTGCAGATGCCGTCTCACATCATCTATGTCAGCAGGTGCCAGGCGTCGAGACCTCTCATAAATGGTCTTCGTCATGCAGCTCGGATATTGTGCTCAGCCCTTGCATGCATCCTACATCCCATTCCTTTAAAGAAAACACCTGGTCTCTGGGCAAGCTTCTCACTGATCCTCACTTTCCATTCAGCTGGCAGCGGGAGTCGCCAAATCAAACAAGTCAGGCGTTACTCTGTCATTCTTCCTTGAACTCTTGCTGCTGGGTAGCACTGCAGTGTCTGCACAATGCACATTAGCCAGGATGCAACCTCTGTTTACTGAATGTCTTTCAGACACATTATGAACTTGGACCATTACCCTTCTGGCATAAGCATGGGCTCTAGCGGGCAAAATACTAGGCTTGACCAGTAGTCCTCTGGCAATTTTCCATCGCCTGGTGCATCCAACATTAATATTTTATTCTTAACATCCTTTCTGATACGGACCCTCCCTGTAAGGTACACTGGGCATTTGGCGCCAGGATCAGAGACTCAGGATCCTTCTTCCATACAATTCCGACCGGTTCCTCTGGTTCTGTTTTTCAGCATCTCTCTGTGCCTCATAGGCCTCTTAATTAAAGCCGGAACTCTTAAAGCTCTACTAGTCTTTGACCCTGTTTTCATAACACAACTGTGCCAGCCTTCCAACATATGAGCATTTGTTCCAATCAACAAAGGGACACCATCATACAGTCCAGTGGGGGACACACTAAGGCTAGGGTCTCTACTTGTTCGGCCACTCCAGCCACGGAGGTGGGGAAAGACAGCCAAATTCGGATATACCCGGAATAGGGTAGGCTTCTCACTTAACCCCTACATGCAGTCCTTCTAATGGTTGTAAGGGTACGTCTGACAAATGCTTCTGATACCAATCCTGGAACATAATTGTCACTTGGGAGCCACTGTCAATACAGCTCTTGTAGACACTCCATTCACCTTTACAGTGGTCTCCATGGAGGGCCCACTATTCTGGACCAGTCTGGAGAGGCGGTAGTGGGGCCTGGGCAACTGACCTTGCCACAAAAGGACGTGAATTAGCATTTTGGTGCCCTCACTGGGATCACGTCGGCACCTCTTAACCACTGATTTCTTCTCTGAAGCCTCCTTGTAGCCTATATGCAACTTTGTCAGTGTCTTTAGGGACTGGCATTCCTTTCATGTGCCCATCTTTCCCACAATTATAGCAAAACATACTTTCTGGAGTTTGAGCTGGCCGAGGTGCCACACTGGGACAGGGCGGGGTATTACTAACTGGAAACCTTGGTGCCATCTCTGTCTGGGCGTGATAAGCATTTGGAGACATCTCGTCAGTTTCTCCACTTCCATGGTCAAGGAATCGAGTTCGAGCTGTTATCAGCAGGAGATACATGGGTGAGTACCCCAACCCCCAAAGCAGATGCAGTCGGATATAGGTCAGGGCCCGTACTTGCAGTCGTGGCCTTCATAAAGGGACTGTTTTTGAATTCCCGGATCTCTCTCAACGGTTCACCCCATTGTGGCATATCTTTTTCCTTGTTGGAGCACTCATTGACTGCCAACCTTGCCCCTGAACTTCACTTGATGGGTCACCTCAGTCACTCGGTCGTAGCCGCAGCTATTGGTGCAGGTCCTCCCGAGGTCGCCTTTTCTCAACCCTCGACTTTCTCTCATTAACTCATCATAGGAGGGTGGGATTCCAGTCGATCTGCCAGGCGAACTGAAGCAACAGCAGTTCTGAGAAGGGGCAGACTTAAGGATCCTGTCCAGCCTGGTTCGGTCCAGCTCAATCGCTGGCAAACTACCTTTCTGAGGCATTCTTGCAACAATTTTTCCAGCCGAGATACATACACAGACAACTCCCTTGGTACTGTTGTGCATCTCTTACTCTCCACCATAGGTCCTCATCAGAATCTGGGCTCCCATACACATTCTCCAAGGCCTCAAGATAGGCCTGTGCAGTCGCTTCAGGGTTACTGGCCTGCTTAGCACGGATGGTAGCCAGGGCAGGACCTCGGAGGCTCTCACTAACCCTCTTCGCCGCCTTCGAGCATTGCCATTCTAGCACTTGGGGGCAACATAGTTCATCCAGGTCTCCCAGTCATCCTCCCCTGGGGGTGGGAGGGTGCCAGAGAAGATCCTCAACCTTCGGTAAGAGTCGTGACTAATGGCAGGTGCAGAAATAGGAGTCTGCATTGGTTCAGCCACCATACGGGCACTGGAGCAGGAGAGGGTGTTGGGGAGGAACACCCCAGGTGGCAAGAATAGTTTCTTCAAGTCCTCCACAGTTTTCCTCTCCCAGCAACCATTCAGCAATTTCTCCTCAAAAGTTTCAGATAGTGGTGGGGGCTGATTCCCTGGGTCTTACTGTCCTTAGTTATCACTCTCCAAGCAGTGAGGGCTCCTCTGGGGTAATGGTCTGTGGCACTTTGGAGCTATCTATGGGATCCTTAAACTCTACTAGGGCCAGGAAAGTGTGGGTGAGCAGATTAGCATGCCGACCCACCACCACAGGGTTTTGTAAACCTTCCACCTTGGAAAGTACTCCTGCACAGTGTCCGTATTGATACCCAGGGGATGTCCAGGATAAGCATAGCATTTGGGGTCGATCTCCTCCCAGTACACCACTCCACCAGCCGGTGCACAGCCACTTCTGTCGGGTACCCATTTTTTCTTAACAGTGGTGAATATGGCCACTCAGAGGACTCACAATCCCAGCGGTGAGCCTCCAAGATGTAACCCCAGATGGCGCTATCCCAGGGCTACTACCCCTGCCTGATTTGCCACTAACAGGTTGAGGGGCCTGGATCCAATGGCGGATGCCTCCACCCAGAGGTCAGGGTTTGCAATAGTTAAACTAACTTGGTCACAGCCCTCTGGGACACTGCAACCCCTTTCTTCCCACTAGTGGCCCACACAATATATCAGAATTACCTTCACAGTATACACTTACCCCAGGTCTGGTTCCGCACTGGGACCTCCTGTGAAATGAGATACAGTGCAACAATCACAGTACAGTACTTTAACATAGACAAATACCTCAGGCAGTATAACTTTGCTGAAACAAGCAGCTCTGATTTATTTAGGGGATATAACAAGGACAGGGGAAATCAGGTTAATTAGCTTATCACTCTAATAATTCTATTTATGGCTCTGTGCACAGGCCTATCCCTATAGTTACTGTCCCTGGGTACCCAAGCCCTAGTGGCTAGTCCAAACCATGGCAGCTGGTAGGGGCCCTTTCACACAGAGAAAAGGAGAATTAAACAGTCAGCAGTACAGTAATTCCATTTGGATTTAATGTGGCAATTCAACAGGAGCGACCCTGAATTAGTACTCACGACCTCCAAATAAGATAGGGTCCTTCAATGTCAGTAGGGCTCACTTGAGGTACACAAACCTCTTCATACATCCATATAAAAGAAAGCACTATACCAGGCAGGCTGCATCTGTATCCCGATCGCAATTACTGCACAATACCCGGAGAACACACAGCAGATTCAGTTCCTGACAGACCGAATGCAATTTTCAGCAATTCCTCCAGTCTTCTACAGGGTGAGCCTGGTTTCTACTCTTCAGAGATCCTTTGATTCTTTTCACAGGACGGATCTCAGTCCTAACAAGCTGTTACACAAGCTGCAGACCGAACTCAGGGCCTTACACACGTTTTTGACTAAAACTGCACACTGAAAAAGCACAGGGCCCCTTCCTTCTTCACTGCCAAAGCTCAACTGAAACTCCAACTGACAAAACCGGCACTTCCTTTGAGTTCCTCCCAGTTCTTGACTGGATTGTCTGTCACTACAATAGACTGCTGCTGTTGGTCCAAAAGGCACTGAAGTCTAAACTACATCTCCCAGAGTCACTGCCCATACAATCCTCTTGTGGCTGGCTCAGATTATGAGTCCAAGTTCTGATTCGTCCAAGGCACCATTTTAGAGCTAGCTTACCCCACACTGATTGGTCCAGTTCAGCAGTTCAAAACTAGAATGGGGAACTAGCAGACACAGTTCTGACTGCAAAGAAAGCAGGTTAGACAAACTGTAATTTCATTATTACTCTAAATAATTTCTGGCAAACAGTTACATCTTTCAGATAGGTTCCTTTGCACTCCTAGTGACTGCAAAATGAAGTGAACTGGCAGCAGCTCGAGTGGTACTCAGAGAAGCACACAGTCCCCATACAACTAATTATGTCTGCAAGCAGACAGCTCTTAAAGAGACAGTACCAGAGGCTCTAAAAACACTCACTGATAAATGGCTTAAATGCCAAACACCATTCAGGCTTGGAGCATTCAAGCAAGCTCCTGGAAGTCTTTTGGGAACCCCCATTTGCAGGGGGGTTACACTGTAATAAGCAAATATATTACCAGGTATGAGCTTCAGTGAACCCCCAGCAGGAAACAGGAAGCTATAAACAGATTGCAAAGGCAAAGCAAACATCTGAGAAACAGCTTTTAAGCTGTAACCAAATCAGGAGTGCAGAGAGATACAAGTGTAACCCCCCCTCCCAAGGTTGGGAGCATACCTGCTCCTGATGCCGCTTATAAGCTCCTGCAGCTGCCGTCTCCTCTCTCCCCCAGCCTGATCCTGGACTGCCAAAGGCCCAGGGAGTGCTGTAACGTGTGTCAGCGCCTCCTGCACCTGTAAACTCACTGCCAAACAGCCGCATAGTCCTCCTTGCTCCCCCAAACTGCCAATGGGGCTGGGGAACGTAAAAAAGTTAATTCTGGCACCTTCTGCACCCAGCTTGAAGCAGCCCATGTGCTGCACAGTTCAATTGCTCCCCTGCTCTCCGAACTGTCCACAGAGGGACGGGGAGCTCCTGGAAAGGCTGCACTGTTGGCCTAGCACTGGAGGGCACTTGCAAGAAGCAGCAGAAACGCCGCAAGGAGGGATTCCTCTCCCCAGCCCCACCAGATTGCCACAGGGGCTGAGGGGATCAGAAAAAGAAAAATAAATCACTTTTAAAGCACTCCCAGACCCTGCCAATGCCACCAGTGGGTTGGGGAGTAACTGGGAGAATGGCAACTGCAGGGATTACAAGTCCCATAATGCTTTGTGGCCGTGGACGGCTGTTTCTATAAACAGTTCCATCAGGGGAGTCCTTAAAATGGAGCCAGTGACTCGGCTCCTGTCCCAGGAATGTACTGCCTGGCCCGAGCAAACCTTAGAAGGGACTAGGAGGATGCTAGCCATACAGCCAAATGCTGCCAACAGTAAGCAATAATATTTCTACAGTTTTTGAAAAGTGACTGAGCTATGAGAACTGTTTGATGGTGGCCATCTTTGAAGAGGCTGCTGGACAACAGCGTAGGATCCAATTGGTAGCTGCAGTGCATCCAATCATGACCAAGAGCTCGTAAGTCGTGTGAACCAATCAGAGACTGAGTTTTGAACCTGAGGATTCTGAACTTTGACAGTTGGTGTGTGACTTCTGTATGAGGTTTTGAAGTGAGAAGGAGTGTTTCTTGTCTGCTCCTGCTGCTGATAACCTAAAATCCTGCCATTTTTGTGCCTTCTGCACAAGCTAGGAAACAGAGAGAGACCTTCCAAGGACTTGTAAATCAGAGGGTGTATTTTTATCTGCTTTTGCTGTGACCAGATAGAAGATCCTGCGGTTGGTGCCTTCTGTGCAGGTCCAGAACTGGTGACTAAATATTCTACAGCCCGCTAAATTATTTGTTGCCTGCAGTGGAGAGTGAGGTAAACTAAAGCTACTGCCTCATTTCCCTACCAGTTCAGAGACTGAGTTTCTGGTGCTGTACCTATGCTCTGAGGTCCTGCCTGCTGTTTGAATTGCTGCTGCCTACCTACAGTCGAGGTGGGTGAAGACAAGTCCCTTTATGGGGTGAAGACTGCCTACCTACAGTCGAGGTGGGCGAAGACAAGTCCCTTTGTGGGGTGAAGAGGATCATCGCCTGCATTCCCAGCCTTCCTGCCTGTTCTTCCAAGTTGCCTGAAAAGGGGACCAACATCCTGCATCTGTTCATCTAAGGTAGTGAGTACTAAGTTTGTAACCCACACAAATACTTTCCTAATTATTCAGCTAGCTAGCTTGTTAACCTTACATCTGGGCTTCCTGCGTGACCTTAGCAACGCCCATAGCAACTAGTACAGCCAGGAATAAACTGTTTAACTGCACCCCCTGGTGTAGTTGGTACTTTGCTCTGCAGCCACTCAGTGTTTCATCTGTGCTGCAATCAGCTTTTCCACATCACAGGCCTACAACTACTCAGTGTATGCACACCAACATTGAGAGCTCTCACAGGGACTGTGGGGTTAACTGGTGCACCAGTGGCGGGAGTAGAACTGGAACTGGTAATTCTGAACTGCATTGTACCTTTTCTGCATGTCTGTGTTTTGATGTTACTGATTTTGCATAAAGTGTAGAGCATTATTTAATGCTTTTATTTCCCTTTGTTTCCACTGCTCCCTACCTCTTTATCCACCCCAAAATAAACCCCCTGTTGTTTATTTTCTGAGAACTATCATAGCCATTGCATTCTTGTGTGGTGTGATATTTCACGCTTAGAGTTATAAGTGGGAAGGGGACTGTATATTGTTTTACCTGTTTCCAAGGAAGGGGGCTGAATGTCATTTCCTGTAGGGAAGCACCCTGGCAGTATGCTGCTAAAAGGATCCCCATAGGTGGAGGCACCGGGCCAGTCACACAGCCAGTTTTACCCACGAACCTGGGTGGCAACCCATATCCCCTGAGGCAGCACCACCTGTGGGTGGGTGTGCAGGTAGAAGAGAAGGGGTGGTTACACAAGGAACCTTATTTGTTGTGTAATGATATTGTCCCTGCTCAGAGTACCTCATGGAGTAGTCCTACCAGTACAAGCCCTAAACTACCAGAACAGTTCAGTAGACTGTTGATGGAGGAAACATGCAGATTTTGTCCCTTATACAGTATCATTCTTAGTTATTTCATTTGGCTGTGGTTTGGTTATGATTGTGCTTTGATTAATCTATTTTTTAGAAAAGGCAGAACAAAAATATTTATTGAAATGATTTGCCATCTCTGTTGGTTCGATAGTTGTTCCCTGTTGCTAATGATAGGTACTATTTTTTTGTCTGTTTAAATGAATTTATATAACTAAAAAACTGCTTGTTGTTTGCTTTGCTGAGTCAAAATTCACGTCTCTTTTTTATTTTTTTGATTTTGTTTTTACATTTTCTTCAGAGTGATTGTGTGTGGATCCCATGCTTACAAAGTTTTTAATTGTTGATATTAGTTTCATATTTTTACCTTTTTTTTTAATTAATTTCTTTAGACTGTTTTAACCATTTTGGTTTTACTCCTTTTTAATATATTTTTTTATTTTAATTATCTGTTTCACACACATAGTTATTACTTTTTTTTTTAGTACAACCACATCTCATCAATTGATTTATTTCTGAATTATGTACTCCTGCTTATATTATTTATTGATTCCCTGGAATTAGTAGTTGGTTATTTGGCTACAGAAACAAGCAATATAGTGGTCACTGTTGGCTAAAGGCGGTCTTATATGGCAGTTTACTAGCTGTAGTTGCTCAGAATTCAAAACTGTGCCTAATATTTTGTCGCCACAAGTTGGGCATGCAATGTGTTGAACAAGATTTAATTCTCTGCTTACTTTAAGAAATGTTTTACTCATTTTGGTTTAACCAGTCTTTAGAAAAAATAGGCTTATTATTTCCTGGTCTCTGATTGGCTGAGATATATGCCAAGTGGGTACATTAAGTACCAGTAGAGAACAGGAAATAATAAGTACCGGCCTCCCTGCCTCAGTATCAAGCTGGTATCACTGTGTCAGTTTGGATTTTAAAATGTATGAGCTGCCATTTTTTTTCCATTCGCTAAGTGACAGGAGTGACCAAGACCCCCCACCACCAACCAAACTGCACTTGAATGCCAGAAACAATGTATTTTTTTTAAATAAATACATTTCCTTACACGATTCTTCATCACTGCCAACCCTGTTAACTACATCCCCGATCTCCACTGCCTGGCCGCTGTATGCTGTGGTACAAGTCGGCAGCATGCCTCCATCTGTTGGTACATAATAATTTGAGAAAGTACTGCTGGTCTCAAGCTTGAGACAGTGGTAAGGGACCACACTATCCTGATGCCTGATGAGATTAGTTTGGGGGGGAGCTGAGCTTGGCTTTTGTTCAGAATCCTGATTTTACTGGTTTCCAAAAAGGGAAATATACTGATTTTTTTTGTAAATAAATTAACTAAAAAAAAAAAGACACACTGCAAAGCCAACATATGGACTATTTTATCAAAAATTAGACAAAAAATTTATATTAAGTAAATGTTTATGCCATTGTTTTTTAAATCCTATAAAAAATGAGACAGGTAGCCCATTTTCTAGTGCAATAATATCCTCCAAGGTGGGTGGTATGGGCAATACTTAACCTTCTAGGGACTATGAGGCCCTCCACCTATGGCTTTGGGCCTCATTATGCCCTGGACAGTCCGGTATTGCACAGTACCATCCACTCTGTCAGGTACTATTGCTTGCATATCTCCCATGTTTGTATCTCCCATAGAGAGTATTTTTTTTTAATTTTTTATTTATTATACTTTATTCTCCCGCCGCCAGCAGCCCGGTACCTCTGCCCGGTCACAAACCTCTGACTTCCACTTCCAGATTGGCCGTGACCCTGCAATACCCCCTGGCTTACCCCCCAGGGTGGAGTTGTGGCACCATACCCCCACAGTGCCGCAGACAACGGGATAGGTCGGAGGGTTGGCCTGGAAGCTAACTGAGGCCAAGATGGGCTTCATCTAGGGCAGCCGGCAGCAGCATTTTTCTCCAAAGCGCAAGAGTGGGGACGTGCAATTACATCCAGCATCTGCCCCGCCCCCCCCAGCTACTAGGCATCGGCACAATCGGTACACCCAGCCTCCGCTAGGTGTCCGTATTGCACCGATCGCTCTACCCCCTCCCCCCAGAGAGGGACAGCAGTCATTGAACGCTCAATCCTTCTCCCTCGGCCAGCCCTCCGATGACCCGGGTCCGTTCCCAAACCCGGGTCGCCGGCGCCATAGGTAAGCGCCCTGCCCCTGCACCAGCGGTCCGGCTTATAAAGAGTATTTCACCTAAATCACACGCAATCTCTATCTCATGCAGGATGTCTAAAACTATTTCTTCAGTGGAGTCAGATGGTCCACAGCAGGGATGGGCAGAGTGGTCTGACAAAAATCAGAACCCCCATCGGATCTCGTAATGCCCATTGGACTTGGGTAGATCCAAACTCTGGGTGGCGGTGTACCTGGTCCACCTCACAGTGCGTACCTATGCAAAAAATAATTCTTCCAGAATCCCCTCTCCCATCTGCTGAACACCCTCTGGACATATAATGACAAAAAATATGTATTTTTTGTATCTTTTTCCCATCTATTGCTCAGAGCTGCAGCTCTCTCAAGCAGAGTTTTAAGTATGCATGCTTGTGGGAAGGACTGCACAGTAGGCATCATTCAATGTGTGTGGCAGGATGGGTATCAGCAGATGGGCGTGGGTATTCATTTCTTTATTTATTTGTAACCCCTAGGTGGCACTATCCCAAGGGCTACTACCCTTGCCTGCTTGGCTAGTAGCAGGTGAAGGGGCCTAAGTTCTGAAACGGGTGCCTCCACCCGGAGGTCAGGGTTGGTAGTGATCAAGCTAACCTGGACACAGCCCTGCGGGACACTGTAACCCCACTCTTTCCTTACTAGTCACCAGAACAATACACAATAATCACTTTCACAATACCCCTGATACACCACACAAGTACCCACACTGTTTGCACTTACCACCAGGGCTTTCCTCTGGCCTGGCCCTTGGGACCCCCTGTAAAACAAGGTTATACACAGCAAATAACAGCAATGCAGCACTCTTGTACAAACTGGAACCACAGTCAGGGTAAATGCAAAAAAGAGTTGGATCTGATTTATTTAAGGGACCTGAACAAGGGAGGGGCGTAATCAGGTTAATTTGCTTAAAGGCTGTATCAATCAAACAGTTATGCGTGCACTTCAGGGTCCATAAACAGTCACACACTCTGGGTACCCAGATGGAGAATGGTGGGCTAGCCAGGAACGTTGCAGCTGGTTGGGGCCCTGTGATGGAAGAAAACAACAAGCACAACACACACTATTTGTAATCCAGAGCCGGATGGCTCAGTTTGTGAAAAGAAAACAACAAGACAATCAGATGACACACTTTTAGATTAGGCTGTTGTTGCGGAGGGCTACCTGATGATTACTCACGATACCCAAGACTGGACACAGGCTGGACAAAAATCGAGATGGCAGGTGGTTAATCTAGAGTGCCAGGAGAAGCAGGGCCCACACGAATCACCAAGGCATCATTCCTGTTCAAGCGTGGAGCAGGGGGCTGATCCCCAGGCAGGTCTCTCGTTGATGGCTTTCTCTGTGCAGCGGGTAGTCTGGCTGGGCCAGTGTGGCAAGGCCCAGGCCAAATGGAGACAGATTTGGATACAGTCCATTTTGGGCTGGATACAGCTTCCAGCAAGCAGAACACAGTTCACACAGTGGGGAACCAAATCACGACCCACTTTCAATACACAGCACATTTACATGTAAAGGATTCTACGGTACCAGCAAGCAGAACACAGTTCACACAGTGGGGAACCAAATCACAACCCACTTTCAATACACAGCACATTTACATGTAAGGAAATTCTACTGTACCAGGCAAACCGCTCTCCGGTCACGATCGCAAACTCTCTGCACAAACGGGGATTCAAAAGCAGCTGGAAATCCTGATAGGCCGATCACATTCAGCAAAATTTTCGGTGTTCTTCAGGTATGAGCCTGGTAAAAAAATCAGCGGCTTACTGCATTCTCACAAACTTGGATTTAGTCCAAAATAATTCTCTTCTCTCCCTCTCAGGGGCAGCAGGCAGACATGCAGGCCACAACTCAGGCCTTTCCACAGTTCTCCCAAGCAAAACTACTCAGACGCCTGCTTGACTGTCTCAAGCTCTTGCCTCTTCAACTCCCAACTTAGATCTGACTCAAACTGCAACAAGCCTGGGAATTTCCCCAAGATACAAAAGGTTCGGTTGGCTGATTCATCTGTCAGTCACAACAGGAGCTCCCTCTTCAGGTGCAAAAAGGTGCCAAAAGCCCAAAACTACAATTCCTACAGATTTTGACTCCAGACAGCTCCTGCAGTCCGGCTCCATTTTAAGTCCCACCAGTACTGATTAGTCTAATTCAGCAGTCCAGGACCAAGATAGTGGAGATAAACAAAACAGCCCTTGCTGCAAAGAAGGCAGTTTAGACAAACTACATTATCATTATCACTCTAAATGATTTTCAGCAAATAGTTACATCTTTCAACAGAGCTCCCTCTCAGATTACTTATGACTGCAATCTAGGCAGCTCTTAAAGCCTGGCAGTGAGCATTTAGGCAAGCTCAAGGAAGACTTTTTGGGAACCCCCATTTGTAGGGAGGTTACACCCTTCTCAGCCTGGAGAAAACTTGGCGTCCGTGTCAAGTCTGTACCATCATGCTTCAGTTAACATAAACTTATTACTTTACTATACATATTCACTACATTTCCCAATACTTTGTCCATTCTGACAATACATTAAGTATATTTCACACAAGTCAGTTGAGGTAGGAGGAATGGTCAAATACGTGGCAGCTCAGATTCAATGCAAAGAAGTCCATGGTAATGCATCTGGGAAACAAAAACCCAGGGGAAGAGTACACAATGGGGGTTGAGTTAATAACAACAACAACAATCAAAAGAGACCTAGGAGTAATTATATCAGATGACCTAAAGGTGGGCAAGCAATGTGAGAAGGCAGTAAGGAGGGTGGGGGATACTGGGATGCATAGGGAGAGGCATCAACAGTAGAAAACAGGAAGTTGTTATCCCTCTACAGACAGTTAGTGAGACCCCATCTGGAGTACTGCGTGCAATTCTGGAGACCCCATCTTCGCAAAGACATAGACAGAGTGGAGGTTGTTCAGAGGAGGGCAATCAAAATGGTGCAAGGTCTGCACCAGAAGACATACGAGGAGAGACTAAAGCAGCTTAATATGTATACCCTTGAGGAAAGGAAGGAGAGGGGAGACATGATAGAAACTTTCAAGTATCTCAAGGGAATTAACAAGGTACAAGAGGGTAGTATCTTTCAGAAGAAGAGATGTGCAAGAACAAGGGGGCACAATTTGAAGATGGGTGGGGACAGCTCAGAGGTAATGTTAGAAAGTATTTTTTCACAGAGAGAGTTGTGGATGCATGGAACAGTCTTCCTGAGGAGCTTGTGGAGTCAGGAACAGTGGGAGAATTCAAGAATGCATGGGACAGGCATAAGGCAATTCTAGTGAGGGGCAGGAGGAAGTAAGCTGTTGATTAACTAGAATCTGCAGCTTATCCATCAGGTAGGGAAATGGGCAGACTGGGTGGGCCAAGCGGTCCTTATCTGCCATCAAATTCTATGGTTCTATGTTTCTGTTACTATACCAAATCAGGTAATAACTTCTTGTACCTTGAACAATGCAAGAGGGGGCCCTTCCCTATCAGCTAACTTGGGGCTGGATGGGGCAGGGGCACCATGGTAAGAGGGCAGAACAAGTAACCTGGAATGGGCCGTCAAGCTCAATTTGGGCAGTGAGCTTGGTGAAACGTAAGCTCCTTTGTGAATCACATGGAGAGGCAAGTCCTCAGGCCTCCCCGGAGAATCATAGCTGAAACGCAATACTAGCTTGACAGCTCGGCCAGTCTTTCTGGGGGGAACAACCACAGCCTCTGCACTTTCAGCAACAGTCTTGGGGCTTTCATTACTTGTGAGGGGTGCCTCTGCCTGGATGGGAATGTCCAAACTTGGGGCACTGTCGGCTCCTTGCTCTGAAGGCTCTGTTTCTATAACACTTGACTCATTTTGTGAAGGCTCAGGCACAATCAAACTTTGAGGCACTGAACCGGGGGTTGTCAGCACTCTCATAGTGTTCTTCAAGTTCTGGTATGTCACCAGAAAGACTCAAACCATCAGCCCCTCCCTCAGGCAAATCATACAGTTCCATAATACACAGAGACTCAGCATCTTCAGATGTGAAACTTTGCACTCCACTTTCAGGGAGCATTGGCTCCAAGGACAAAGCTAGGAGGTTATGCCCAGCTTCATCCCCACAATTAATCAGGGAGTTACCTCAAAACAGCTGACTCCATTCATAAGAGGGGTAATACGCATAGTCGCACTCACTGTTGTCAGAAGTGGACTGACAGTCACTATCATTCTGGGTCTGCTGCGAAGGAAACTTAAATCTTTGACCACTGAGGTAGGTTGACTCTGTCTCTTTCAGCATGAGTCACCGGCCCAGGGGGTCAATTTCTGGGGGTTCAGGATCAATCATGACTCGGCCAATAGGTAGCAAGTGGTTACAGTGCATGGTCTTGACAGCTTTGGAGTTGTTAACTGGGCACACCTTGTACACAGGTAAATCATCCAACTTTCCAACTACTACATGGGGAAGATGGTGTGCCACCAATCAGCAATTTTGTGTTTACTATGCAGTCCCAAATTGCATAAAAACACACAGTCTCCAGTTTGAAGCTCTTGAGCCTTTACTTTTTTATCATGCCTCTCTTTTTTGGCTAGATTTCTCTTGGCGGCCATTGTCTGGGCCAGTTGATAGGCATGGTTCAATTGAGCTTTCAGTTTTTGTACATACTGCAAGTAGTTTTTGGCTTGGACCCCATCTGGAGAGACCCCAAAACAGACATCAACTGGCAGCCAGGCCTCTCTCCCAAACATGAGGTAGTAGGGGAAGAACCCAGTAACATAATTTTTCATGCAATTGTATGCGTGTACCAAGGTGCTAATCTGCTGGCTCCATTTATGCTTGTCTTTTGGTGGAGGGTGCCCAGCATGTCTAGAAGGGTGCAGTTAAAATGTTCTGGTTGAGGGTCTCCCTGAGGGTGATAGGGGGTGGTTCTTGACTTTCACACCCCCCCATAGAGAGAGGATTTCTTTGATTAGTCGACTCTCAAAGTCTCTGCCCTGAATAGAGTGGATCCGCTGGGGGGCACCATAGTGGACAAAGAAATTTTCCACTAACACCTTGGCCACGGTAGATGCCTTTTGATCTTTGGTGGGAAAAGCTTGTGCATATCATGTGAAATAATCCATAACCACTAACACATTAACAGTGTTCTGCTGATCAGGTTCTAAACACAAGAAGTCTATGCAGACTAGTTCCATGGGGGTGCTGGTAGTAATATTAACAAGGAAGGGCAGCCCTCTGAGGCAGGGCTTTTCTTTGCAGGCAGCGACTACAAGTCTTTACATGGTGCTCAACATCGGCCCCCATTTTGGGCCAGTAGAAGCAAGATCATACCAGGTCAAGGGTTCTGTCAATACCGAGGTGCCCCATGTGATTGTATAACCCCAACCTTGCACTTATGTCCTGGGCCTATTTTGCCCTATGTACTATGTGTAACTGTGATATACTGTACGTCCTCTGTTGTTTACAGCTGTTACTACTGTGCTAATTTACCTTGTCTGCTGCTTCTTGTCACAAACATTTTTATTTGACACTATAATATCCTAAGCATTCAATGTGCGCTGCTTGTATATTCATGCAATCATGTATCCTTATGCTGCTTTTTATTTGCTTCTGTTAATTGTTCACTTGATAACCTGCATGTTATCATATCCATGTGTACCCCCCCCCCCAGGTCGCACCGGGAGATGAGCATCTTGTTGCTCAGTGTGCCTTTCCTCGTGAAACAATTGCAATAAATAAATTGTGGAGGGACCTCAGTACCAAATCTTTAAAGGCCGTGGGCTGGACCAATTGTTGCTTGTCTACTTTGCCACTATGATCTACTTCAGTCTGGGCCTTCTTTAAACAATAAAGCAGTTCGTAAGTCAGTGGAACGTAACTTAAACACATCTTTCCCCGCACGCAGGGCATCAAGTGCTGGCTGAATCATAGGATCTTGGGACTGAGCCCACTGAATGCTGTCATTGTCAAAGTGGGGTAGTGCACTAATATCTAGAACAGACAAGTGGCAATAAGCAGCTGGTATGCAGGTGTCAGAAGGGCCCAAGCAATCTACTAAACAGTCCACTGTGTCCTCAGACATCTGTTCATCTCTATCAAACTTTTGGCACAATGCTCAAATGTCAGGTTCAGACAGCCTGACCCAATCAATCTTGGAAGTGGGCCTTTGTGATAGGGCGTCAGCATCAATATGGTTCGGGCCCGGTCTGTATTCGGCAGCATAATCATAGGTTGATAATGCAGAAAGCCACCTGTGCCCAGTGGCGTCTAACTTAGCTGAAGTCTGTACATAGGTCAATGGGTTATTGTCAGTCTTCACCAATATCTTTGCCCCATAAAGGCATTCATGAAACTAGTCAACGATGGCCCATTTTAGCACAAGGAACTCCAACTTATGCACAGGGTAGTTTCATTCGGACAGGGTCAAGCTCCTACTGGCAAAAGCTACTGGTCTCAGGCCATCCTCATGGTCTTGATACAGCACCTCTCCTAGACCCTGCAGACTAGCGTCCATATGCAGCACACAGGGTTTGGTGGGGTCAGCATAAGTGAGGATGGGGCAAGGGTGAGCTGGTATATGATTTCATGGAAGGCTGCTTCACAGTTGGGCATGCAGCGGGGCCCAAAGAGTTCACCTGGGCAGAAGTATACTTTTTCTGTTTTTTTAACGGACCCTTTTTTGTATTTACGATTGGTAGGAGGGTAACCCTGCGTAAGGTTCAAGAGTGGGTGAATCACCTTGGAATAGTCTTTTATGAACCTGCGGTAGTAGCCACAGAACCCCAGGAAACATTGTAGTTCTTTCAGATTATGGGGCTGGAGCCAAGTAGTCAGAGCTTTAACCTTATTGGGATCACTCTCTATCCCTTTTTGTAGATACTGTGTGCCCCATATACTTCACAGAGGTTTGGAAAAACTGGCACTTGTCAATGGACAGCTTGAGGCCAAAGTCTTCCAGTCGGTCTAGGACTTTAAACAGTCAGTTCTCATGCTCCTCTAAGGTGCTCCCAAACATAATGACATCTTCCAAGTACACCAGGCATTCCAGCAAATTCATATCTCCCACCGCACGTTCCATCAGTCGCTGAAAGGTGGCCAGGGCGCCTGATATCCCCGTGGCATCCTCAGAAACTCGTAGAACCCCAATGGACAGATGAAGGCTGTTTTCTCATGGTCTTCTGGGGCCATCAGGATCTGGTAGTATCCGCTGCGAAGATCCAACACTGAGAACCATTTGCTCCCATTCAAGCAGTCCAGGGCATCTTGTATATGAGGCATAGTGTATTGGTCTGGGATGGTCCGCCGGTTCAGGGTTTGATAATCAACACACATCCTCACAGACCCATTCTTCTTACGCACAGCCACAATGGTAGAGGCGTATAGGCTCCTGCATTCTTGTATCACGCCAGCAGTGAGCATTTCCTGCAGGTGTCTTCTAACATCATCTATGTCTGCTGGGGCTAGGCGTTGGGACCTCTCTCGAAATGGCTGCTCATTGTGCAGGTGTATGTGATGCTCCACACCCTGGACACATCCCACATCCCATTACTTCCACGAAAACACTTGGTCTCTCTGTGCAAGTCTCTTGCTAATTCTAGCCTTCCACTCAGCTGGCAACGGGGAGTCACCAAAGTCAAACAAGTCTAGGGTCACTCTCTCCTTCTCGTCAGGGTGCTTGTTGCTGGGCAATACTGCAGTGTCTGCGCAGTGTACCATAGCTAGGGTGCACCCTCTGTTCACCCAGATCTCCTGATCTGACACATTGTGAATCTGGACCATCACTCATCGTGCATAGGCATGGGCATGAGCAGGCAAGATGCTGGGCTTGATCAATAATCCTTCTGGCAATTTTCCATCGCCTGGCGCATCTAACATCAGTATTTTGTTCTTGACATCTTTCCGGAGGCGGACCTCCCATTGAATGGTACATTGGGCGTTAAGGGGCCAGTACCATTGAATTGGGGTCCTTCTTCCACATGATCCCCACCGGTTCATCCTGGTCTACTTCCTTGGGTTTCTGTTGCGAATTATAGGCCCTCTTGATCAGAGCCAGAATTCTCAGGGCCCTCCCAGTCCATCGCCCTTGTTTTTCATGACAGAGTTGTGCCAGTCTACCATACATATGTGCGTTTGTCCCAATTAACAGGGGGACCCCATCATACAGTCCGGTGGGGGGACACACTAGGGCCAATGTCTCTACTCAAGCCTCTATACCAGTTACAGTTCCAAGAAAAGACAACCAGAGGTGGACATACCCTATGTAGGGATAAGACTTGTCGCTCAGGCCCAACACATGTAGGCCTTCCAGGGATTGCAAAGACACATCAGATAAGTGTTTGTCATACCAGTCATGCAATACAATGGTCACTTGCGACCCACTGTCAAGCACAGCCCGAGTATGAATACCATTCACAGTCACCATAGTCTCCATTGAAGGGCCCACTATTTTGGACCAGTCCGGAGAGGCAGTAGCAGAGGCCTGGAAAGACAATTTAACCACAAAGAAATTTGAGTTAGGGTTTCTCAAACCCTCACTGCAGTTATTTTGGGACACCCTTGGCCATTGATTTGCTTTTCGGAGCTCCCCTTGGAGTCTGTTTACTACTCTTTCTAAGACCTTCTGAGACCGGCATTCTCTTTTCATATGGCCGTCCTTTCCACAGTTGTGACAAATGATAGACTCCTGGGTCAACCTGGGAGAGAACATCGTATGAAGAACTGAAGCGGTAGTAAGAGATTGGGGTCTAGTATCTGCTTGCAGTGGTGAGAGTGGTGCAACATGTCTTAACAGTTCCTTTAGAGTGGCAGTCAATCCGGTGATCTCAGCCTTGGAGCCACTCTTGTAGCAGGTGCCTGAGGGTGCACCCCCATCCCCATGGCAGTCATGTCCTGAAAGGGACCATAATCTTGATCCATAGGGGAAACCCTTGCAGAGGCACCCATCTTCACTTCTCGGCCTTCCTTTAGTAGCCCATCTTTCCAATGCTGGGCCCGGGATGGGAAGTCCTTTGCATTCTCAGAGTGCCCGTTAAGTGCAGACTTTTGCCCCTGAGCCTCACTTGGCTGATCACTCTCGGTCACTTGCGCAGCAGCAGCAGATATGGGTGCAATTCCCCCATGGGGTCGCCTTTGCTCAACCCCCCAAATTTCTTTCATTAGCTCATCATAGGAGGGCGGGCAATTCCAGTCAGGTGGCAAGGCTCAACTGAAGCAGTAACAATTCTGAAAACAGAGCAGACTTAAGGATCTGGTCCAGCCAAGTTCGATCTCATTCATTTGATGGCAAACTACCCTTGCTGAGGCACTCTTGTAGCAGCTTTTTAAGCTGAGGTACATACACAGACAATGGCTCCCCTGGGTACTGCTGAGCGTTTCTTACTCTCCACCACAGATCCTCATCTGAATCCGAGCTCCCATACACATTCTCCAATGCGTCAAGACAGTCCTTTGCAGTTGCTTCGGGGTTATTGGCCCGCTTGGCATGGATGGTAGCCAGGGCAGGACCTTGGAGGCTCTCACTCAACCTCTTTCGTTTCTCTGCTTCTGAGCATTGCCATTCAAGTTCTAGAGGGGCAACATAGTCTGTCCAGGTCTCCCAGTCATCCTCCCTCTGGGGGGTGGGGAGGGTGCCTGAGAAGATTCTCAGCCTTCGGTAGGAGTCGTGACTAATGGCAGGTACAGATATAGGGCCAGCATTGGCATGGGCACAGAAGGTGGGGCAGTAACAGGTGCTGGATTGGGAGGGGGTGTTGGGGAAGGAACACCCCCGGATGGCAGGAATAGTTTCTTAAAGTCCTCTACGGTTTTCCCTTCCTCCGGCAACAACTTAGCAAATTTCTCCTCAAAAGTCTTAGATAATGGTGGGAGCTCATCCTCCCTGGGGTCTTTACTGTCTTTTGTTATCACTTTCCAGACATCTGGAACCCTCTTCTGGGGCAATAGTCTGTGGCACTTTAGAGCTGTCCACGAGGTCACTTACACTCTACCAAGGCTATGAAAGCTTGGGCGATCAAATCAGCCTGTCGACCCACCACCACAGGGTTTTTTAAACATTCAGCTTTGGAGAGTGCTCCCTCTACAGTGTCTTTACAGGTACCCAGGGTAATATCCAGTATAAGTAGAACATTTTGGGGGTCGATCTCCTGCCCAGTACACCACCCCACTAACAGGTGTACAGTCATTTCTATTGGGGTAGCCATTAATCTTTAACAATAATTTGTAATTTTTGGCCACTAGAAGGCACAAAATCCCAGCGGTGAGCCTCCAAAATGTAACCCCTAGGCGCTATTCCAAGGGCTACTACCCCTGCCTGCTTGGCTAGTAGCAGGTTAAGGGGCCTGAGTTCTGAAATGGGTGCTTCCACCCAGAGGTCAGGGTTGGTAGTGGTCAAGCTAACCTGGGCACAGCCCTCCGAGACACTGTAACCCCACTCTTTCCTTACTAGTCGCTGGAACAAAACACAATAATCACTTTCAAAATACCCCTGGTACACCACACAAGTACCCACACTGTTTGCACTCACCACCAGGGTTTTCCTCAGGCCTGGCCCTCAGGACCCCCTGTAACACAAGGTTATACACAGCAAATAACAGCAGTACAGTACTCTTGCACAAACTGGAACCACAGTCAGGGTAAATACAAAAAAGAGTTAGATCTGATTTATTTAAGGGACCTGAACAAGGGAGGGGCGTAATCAGGTTAATTTGCTTAAAGACTGTATCAATCAAACAGTTATGTATGCACTTCAGGGTCCATAAACAGTCACACACTCTGGGTACCCAGATGGAGAATGGTGGGCTAGCCAGGAACGTTGCAGCTGGTTGGGGCCCTGTGATGGAAGAAAACAACATGCACAACACACACTATTTGTAATCCAGAGCCGGAGGGCTCAGTTCATGAAAAGTAAACAAGAAGACAATCAGATGACATACTTTTAGATTAGGCTGTTGTTGCAGGGAGCTACCCTGATGATTACTCACGATACCCAATGTAACCCCTAGATGGCGCTATCCCAGGGGCTACTACCCCTGCCTGAATTGCCACTAATGGTTGAGGGGCCTGGATCCGATGGCGGGTGCCTCCACCCAGAGGTCAGGGTTTGCAATAGTTAAACTAACTTGGTCACAGCCCTCTGGGACACTGCAGCCCCCCTTTCTTCCCACTAGTGGCCCACACAATATATCAGAATGACCTTCACAGTATACACTTACCCCCAGGACTGGTTCAGGCACTGGGACCCCCTGTAAAATAAGATACAGTGCAACAATCACAGTACAATACTTTAACATAGACAAATACCTCAGGCAGTATAACTCTGCTGAAACAAGCAGCTCTGATTTATTTAGGGGGATATAACAAGGACAGGGGAATCAGGTTAATTAGCTTATCACTTTACTCATCTATTTATGGCTCTGTGCATTAGCCTATCCCTACCAGTTACTGTCCCTGGGTACCCAAGCCCTAGTGGCTAGTCCAAACCGTGGCAGCTGGTAGGGGCCCTTTCACACAGAGAAAAGAAAAATTAGTTAAACAGTCAGCAGTACAGTAATTCCATTTGGATTTAATGTGGCAATTCAACAGGGAGCGACCCTGAATTAGTACTCACGACCTCCAAACAAGATAGGGTCCTTCAATGTCAGCAGGGCTACTCTTGAGCTCCACGAGACTCCTCACACATTTATATGGCAAACTGCAACAGGCAAAAGTCCTTTAATGGCAGCAGGATTCACTTGAGCTACACAAGCCTCCTCACACATTTATATGGTGAACAGTAACAGGCAAAAGTCCTCTTAACAGCAGGATTCACTTGAGCTACACAAGCCTCCTCACACATTTATATGGTAAAAAGAAAGTACTATACCAGGCAGGCTGCTTCTCTATCCCGATCGCAATTACTGCACAATACCCGGGAGAACACACAGCAGATTCAGTTCTTGACAGACCGAGTGCAATTCAGCAATTTCTCCAGTCTTCTACAGGGTGAGCCTGGTTTCTACTCTTCAGATATCCTTTGATTCTCTTCACAGGACGGATTCAGTCCTTACAAGCAGTTACACAAGCTGCAGACCGGAACTCTGGGCCCTACACGCATTTCCCAACTAAAACTGCACACTGAAAAAACACAGGGCTCCTTCCCTTTTCACTGCCAGAGCTCAACTGAAACTCCAGTAGACAAAACCGGGCACTTCCTTTGAGTTCCTCCCAGTTCTTGGCTGGATTTGCTGTCACTCACAATAGACTGCCCTGTTGGTCCAAAAGGCGCCAAGTCCAAACTACATCACCCAGAGTCACTGCCCATACAATCCTCTTGTGGCTGGCTCAGATTACGAGTCCAAGTTCTGATTCGTCCAAGGCACCATTTTAGAGCTACCTTAACCCACACTGATTGGTCCAGTTCAGCAGTTCAAAACTAGAATGAGGAACTAGGCAAACACAGTTCTGACTGCAAAGAAAGCAGGTTAGACAAACTGTATTTTCATTATTACTCTAAATGATTTCTGGCAAACAGTTACATCTTTCAGATAGGTTCCCTTTGCACTCCTAGTGACTGCAAAAATGGAGTGAATTGGCAGCAGCTCGAGTGGTACTCAAGCAAAAAAACACACAGTCCCCACATACAAACTAATTATGTCTGCAAGCAGACAGCTCTTAAAGAGACAGTACCAGAGGCTCTAAAAACACTCACAGATAAATGGCTTAAACGCCAAACACCATTCAGGCTTGGAGCATTCAAGCAAGCTCCTGGAAGTCTTTTGGGAACTCCCATTTGCAGGGGGGTTACACCAAGACTGGACACAGGCTGGACGAAAATCAAGACAGCAGGTGGTTAATCTGGAGTGCCAGGAGAAGCAGGGCCCACCCGAATCACCGAGGTGTCGTTCCTGTTCAAGCGTCGAGCAGGGGGCTCATCCCCAGGCAGGTCTCTCGTTGATTACTTTCTCTGTGCAGCAGGTAGTCTGGCTGGGCCAGTGTGGCAAGGCTCAGGCCAAATGGAAACAAATTCGGATACAGTCCATTTTGGGCTGGATAGAGCTTCCAGCAAGCAGAACACAGTTCACACAGTGGGGAACCAAATCACGAACTACTTTCAATATACAGCACATTTACATGTAAAGAATTCTATGGTACCAGCAAGCAGAACACAGTTCACACAGTGGGGAACCAAATCACGACCCACTTTCAATACACAGCACATTTACATGTAAGGAAATTCTACTGTACCAGGCAAACTGCTCTCCGGTCACAATCACAAGGTCTCTGCACAAACTGGTGATTCAAAAGCAGCTGGAAATCCTGACAGGCCGATCGCATTCACCAAAATCTTCGGTCTTCTTCAGGTATGAGCCTGGTAAAAAAATCAGTGGCTTACTTTGTTCTCACAAACTTGGATTTAGTCCAAAATAATTCTCTTCTCTCCCTCTCAGGGGCAGCGGGCAGACATGCAGGCCACAACTCAGGCCTTTCCACAGTTCTCCCACGCAAAACTACTCAGACGGCTGCTTGACTGTCTCAAGCTCTTGCCTCTTCAACTCCCAACTTAGATCTGACTCAAACTTCAGCAAGCCTGGGAATTTCCCCAAGATACAAAAGGTTCGGTTGGCTGATTCATTTGTCAGTCACAACAGGAGCGCCCCCTTCAGGTGCAAAAAGGCGACAAAAGCCCCAAACTACAATTCCTACAGATTTTGACTCCAGACAGCTCCTGTAGTACGGCTCCATTGTAGGTCCCACCAGTACTGATTAGTCCAATTCAGCAGTCCGGGACCAAGATAGTGAAGATAAACAAAACAGCACTTGCTGCAAAGAAGGTAGGTTAGACAGACTACATTATGATTATCACTCTGAATGATTTTCAGCAAATAGTTACATCTTTCAACAGAGCTCCCCCCTCTCAGATTACTTATGACTGCAATCCAGGCAGCTCTTAAAGAGACAGTACACAGAGGCTATACAGATACTTTCTGGCAATCACATTTAAACTGCTAAAATGCAAGACACCAGCCTGGCAGTGAGCATTTAGGCAAGCTCAAGGAAGACTTTTCAGGAACCTCCATTTGTAGGGGCATTACATATTTATTTAAAATTTGGTAACCGGGAAAGGCACACTGAGCCGAGGCTCATTTCCAGGTGCAACCTAGGGACAAGGTACATAAAAGGGGTGGCAAAGTAGCACTCAGGGGAGTAGATGCATACATGTGATATCTCCCTCTTTTCGCAGGAGACTCCTGTTTTTTTGACTGAACTCCCTCCCTCCTGGGAAACAAAATCTCCTGCTTAAGTAAAATTCTGTCCAAAATATCCATTCACGTTTTTTGGGGGCAGATAAAGACACATAAAAAGTAAATTAGTGATGAACAATGTAAGTGATAATGTTGTAGAACTAGTTGTTGATTCTTTTTAGTGCTTATTCTTGACAAAATGAAATATAGTACATTTTTTTAAATGCTTTTTTTCTTATTTTTTGATGCAATTTAAGGACAAACTCGTGACGTTACGGCATCTCCCTACTAGCAGGCCAATTTCCCTAATAATTTGACCCAAATCTCCCTCTTAAGCAAGTTAGACGTATCACACGTATGTAGATGGTACAAGATCCAGAGCACAAATGACAAAAGTTAGGCCAGCAATATAAAAGATTGTAAGAGACAAAAAGATACAATGAGTTAATTACAAACTAATTTAAAATAATAAATACAAATAATATAATACAATTGTAAAAATTCTCAATGTAGATAGTGATGGGTCACAGGAAGTAGAAGCAGGGGAGCGACCACTAGCCACCAGAGTAATGATGGAAGACACTGGCACTTGAAAGGAAGGCAGACGCAGGGGAGGAGAGGGAAGGGGAGAAGCCTGAGGAGTCATTTGAGAGAGGAGAAAGAGGAGGAGACACGAAGATCAGAGGGGAGATTGTTCCAGAGAAGCGGGAGGCGGTAGGAGAAAGCCGATTGACCAGCAGAAGAAAGAGGGTGGGGGATGGAGAAGGTACAGGGGCCTCTGTTATGTAGAGAGTAAGAAGTAGAGGAGGCAGGTGATAGGTGGGTGGAGAGATAGTATGAGAAGGTGCCAACCAGTACTTAGCAATGAGGGTGGCACCATGAATAGTTCTCCTGTGTGACAAGGGAGCTAGGGAAACCGGGGCATATAGAAGACAGTGGTAGGTGAGTGGAAGAGAGGCTATTGCAAAGTGGCAGAAAGAGTTCAGGAGTGTGTCCAGTTTGGAGAAGGACAAGGCCAGGGCTGTGCCATAAACAGCATCAGATTAGTCCAGGACGGGAAGAATTGTTTTGAGTACCAATTCGCGTTGAGTGGTAAGAGATAAGCTATCTTTATGGCGATAGAGGACAGCAAGTTTGGGACTAAGCTTGGAACAGATGGCGTCGATGTGGGTGGAGAAGTCCATGTGTCTGTCCCACCAGACACCAAGGTATTTAAAAGCAGGGACTATCTCGAGAGGAGAGCCATCCAAGGTAGTGAAAACAGGTGGAGAGGAGAGGGAGGACAGCTTCTGTCCAGTGCCGAAGACCATTGTAACTCTTTTCTTGGCATTTACCTTCAGTTGGTTGGTTTTGAACCAAGACTGAACTCTGTTGAAGTCCTCTTGAAGGGGGAAAGCACGCTGCCAGAGGTGGTGCCAGAGGTGTAGATGACAGTGTCATCACCATACATGCGTAGATTTGAGGAATGCCAAACGGAGGGGAGGTCATTAATGAAGAGGAAGGAAAGGATGGGGCAAAGTATGAAGCCTTGCAGAACCCCTAAAGTGGATGGGGAGAGAGTGGGTCACCTACTTGGACAGATTGTTGTCTATCTTGAAGGTATGATCAGAGCCAGTTTACTGCAGGCTTAGCAAGGCCAATGGATTCCAGTTTTTGAAGGAGGGGGTGGGAGATGGAGTCAAAAGCCTTAGCTAAGTTGATGAAAATGGCAGCAGTGGTCTGGCTTTGGTCCACAGCAGAGAAAATCGAATCAGTGACCCGCAGTAGGGAGGTGATCATAGAGTAGTGCTTCTGGAAGCTAGACTGCACAGGAGAGAGGGAGTTGTTGGAGGTAAGAAAGTCAGAGAGTTTTGCATTGATGAGCAACTTGTGCACTTTGGCCAGGGAGGGGAGAAGAGAGAGATAGGGTGGTAGTTTCCAGGAAAAGAGGGGTCTCCACTCTTGTGAAGAGGAATTATCTTAGCAGACTTCCAAGCTTTGGGTACCATGGCTGTGGAGAGGAAGAGATTCAGAATATAGGTCAGAGCTGCGGTTATAGCAGGAGCAGAAATATGGAGAATTCTAAGGTGGAGCCCATCTGTATTTAGCAGTGTTTATAGACATTATGGTGGAGAAGACTTCATGGGGGAGAAGGAGAAGAGAGGTCAGGGTGGTGAGGGGAGAGTGGGTTGGGAGAAGGGAGTTAGTTGGGGAGGGGGTCAGGTGGGCGCAAGTGGCAAAGAACTTATTGAAACACTCTGCTACGGAGGCTGGGTCAGAGTCAGGGGAATTGTCGATTCTGAGGATGGGGCAGGCCTGTAGGGAGGGAGGGAGGACCGAAGAGAGAGTGAATCACTTTCCAGAAAGAAGAGGGGGAGTTGTAGCATAGGTGAAACTGGGAATTGAAATACATTGCCTTGGAGAGGGGTAATGCCTTGGTACAGCTGTTTCTTAGCTGCTTGTAGGTCTGCTGTGGCTAAGGAAGCTTTGTAGAGTTTACAGGCTTTATCCCTGGCATGACATTTGGCAAGGAGCTCAGCCGTTATCCAGGGGTGATGGTGATGTTTAACCCTGGCTTTTTTCAGGGGAGCATGGAGGTTTCAAATGCAATTAAAAATGCTGTAGAAAAGGGAGGGGGCTTGGTCAACATCGTGGGTAAAAATATGGGCTGCCAGTTGGCGTTGGAGAAGTCATGTTGCAGGGCAGCTATGTTGAGGGTGTGGAGAGAGTACGACCATATGTATTTGGGAGGGGAGCATGTGAGTGGATTTTACGAATACAGAAGGTGTTATTGTGGTCACTGAGGGCATCAGACAGGATACCAGAGGAAGTGATGCAATGAGGGTCTGAGGATAGAACCCAGTTGAGCAGGGAGTGGTTTTGGGACCAGTGGTTTAGGGAGGTGGGTTCCTGGATTAATTGTGTGAAGTTTAGGGCCTCAATTCTGAGGAGGGTCGGCTTTGCAGCAGGGGAGAGCCAGTTGATGTTGAAGTCGCATAGGAGCAGTAGTTCTCCCTTGGAAGTGTGAGAGGTGACCGAGGAGATGGCTTTGACAATGGAGTCCCGCAATGTTTGTTTTTTTTTAACCTGTAAACCAGAAAACAGTCCCTCGTTGAGTCCGGTGGGCCTCCCCCACACCGCCCTCTCGCACCCTACCTCCCACCCCCTCTCACCCCATACTTACCTCCGGGCCCAGCGTGGCATCTTGGTGGACCGGGAACAGGTCTGCACTCTTCAAAGCCGACCGCAAAGTGAAGAAATGCTGGTAAGCTGTATAATGGCATAAATAGGTTTTCAACTTTGGTGCATATCTCAGGTATTTTTGGGAATTTTGGCACCAAATTTTCAACATGGGGTTTTTGGGACCCCTCCTCATGAATTCAGTCACTGTCATGGCGTTATTCATTCCTGAAATGTGATTTTTGTGGTCACTGCATGGAATCTCCTTTTGGGACTGAGTTATGAAATGAAAGTGTCGTTGTTCATGAGGTGGCCTTCCAAAAAATCTATGTTGTAAATTTGGTGAAAAAATTTCAAAAAATGACTGTATTACGAGTGTGCATTGGGGAGTTTTCACGTGCACTCGTAACTTCGCCAATTTGTAACATTTTCACTCCAGATTTTCAACATTGGCATTTTTTCACACCTCCTTATGAACAGTGCAGCTGTCATTTTTCACA
Source organism: Neoceratodus forsteri (assembly GCA_016271365.2). NCBI lineage: Eukaryota > Metazoa > Chordata > Ceratodontiformes > Ceratodontidae > Neoceratodus > Neoceratodus forsteri. The sequence continues at coordinate 444,028,392 of CM057453.1, forward strand.
TCCTGGCCAAAATGTGTTTTTCGCAGTACTGGCACAGAATATCACGGCAGCTGTGGTAAATCAGTATTCAGGACAGATTTTATGAAAAGCACAGCAGCACTGTTCATGAGCAGAGGTCCTAAAATGCCTATGTTGAAAATTTGGTGACAAAAGTCCATAAAATGACTATGTTACAAGCGTGCGCTGTGTAGTTTCCACGTGCACTTGTAACCTCGACAATTTGTAATATTTTCACTCAAGATTTTCAACATTGTCAATTTTGCACACGTCCTTATGAACAGTACAGCTATCATTTTTCAGATCCTGCCCAAAATGTATTTTCACACAAGTGGCGCACTATGGCGCAGTCGCTGTGGGAACCCAACGATCAGGACAGATGAAGAAAATCATAGTGATAGTGTTCATGAGCAGAAGTCCCAAAATGCCTATGTTAAAAATTTGGTGAAATAATTCCACTAAATGACTGTGTTAGGAGTGTGCATTGCGCAGTTTCTAGTATGCTCGTAAATTCTAGCATTTTTAATATTTTCACTCAAGATTTTCAACACTGCCATCTCTTCACACCTACCTATGAAAAGTATAGCTGTTATTTTTCACATCCTTCCCGAATGGTGTTTTCCCACATCTGGTGCAGAATGGCGTGGCCGCTATGAGAAATCAATGTTCGGGACAGATTAACAAAATCAGAGTGCCACTATTCATGAGCAGAGGTCCCAAACACTTTCATGAGGTGGGGGTCACAAAAATGGCATGTTGCAAATTTGTAGTGTAAATACCAACAAACAGCCAGGGCATTAGGGTTTCTAATCATAATGTCCCACCCTGTGCAGACTGACAGGCGTCATGGGCGTGTCTTTGCATTGCTGGCTGTCATGCTCACGCCATGATATCCCCCAACCCTCAAGCCACTGACAGGCATCGAGGTGTGCCTTGGACTCTTTGGCCCCACAGTTCACCCCATTCTCCTATGCTGCACCCATTTCAGCGTATGTCCTTATGAAATGGGGTGACTGTAAAGCCAAACACCCCAAGGCACACCTCGGCACTTGTCAGTGTCTGCAGGATAGGGTGAGGTAAAATGCCATGAGCGTTATGGCCGAATAGGGTAAGCATAAAGCCCGAGGACCCCAAGGCACAATGCGATATTTGTCGCACTGCAGGATAGGATGAGCTGAACTGCCATGAACATTATGGCTGATGCCCAAAGGCACACCTCAGTGCCTGTCAGTCTCTGTAGGGTGATGTGGGGTTTGACGTCACTTTCATACTTCAATGCCATTCCTATTATGCATCTGTTCAACTCCTGCGCTACTGATGCCAATGTCAGCAAGACAGCATTCGGCATTGACAAATGCTTGTTAATTGAGGTGTTATAGTTGTTATGCTGCGCCATGACATGTACTTTATTTTGTAGAGCTGTGCTAGTGCCTTTTAGGGATAATGTAGTCAACAAGATGCATATGTGTAATATTATGTAATGGGCATACATTTTCTGCTACAGGATCATCGTCGGGGGGGCAGTAGGCAAGGTAAGGTACTGATGTGGGGGTCCTTAGATTTAAGTATAACAAAAAGGTATTGAATAGTGTTGCTGCCAGGACAGAGTAGTGGTAGAGTCACTGCCTCTGATGTAAAGGGTCAGAAGTTCAATATCCAACAGTTCCCATTGACTAATTCAGTGGGAAAATAAAGAAAAAATGCTTTGGCCTTGTTGATTTTCAGTCTACTCAAGGTCCTTTTTAGCCAGTATTTGGGCCGTAATGTTTAAGCTTGATACCTGAGTAGTCTTGAATCCTAAATAATCCTAAAAAATGCTTCACCTTACTGAGCCTTGCAGAGGTCAAGATCTTTGGGGGAAGTCTTCCCTGCTATCAACCAGCAATCTATTCCGTGGCATCACCACCTTCCTCCTTCTGCTGGTGATACTCCTCCCTATGCACTTCAACATCTTACTGGCCCTACCCACTGCCTTGTTGCACTGCCTTACCACTTTGAGGTCATCAGATATGAATATTCCTAGGTCCCTTTCCTGTGTGGTGACCATCAATACCTCTTTTCCCATTTTGTACTCTGCCTCTGGGTTTCTGTGCCCTAAGTGCATGATTTTGCACTTTTTCACATTGCAGCCCGGCTGCCATGTCCATTTCTCAGGTCTCTGCACATTTTCTTCAACTCCTCTGGAGTGTCCACCCTACTGCAAGTTTTGGTGTCATCCACAAAGAGGCAGACTTTCCCTTCCACTCATTTGCAATGTCACTTACAAAGACATTAAAGAGGACTAGTACTACTACTGACCCCTGAGGCACTCCGCTGCTCACCCTCCCTTCACTGGAGTGAGCTCCATTTACCACAACCTTCTCCTGCCTATCCCTTAACCAATCTGTAACCCACTTTACCACCTTTGGACCCACACCCAAGTTGCCCAGTTTCCTTATGAGCCTCTCTGTGGAATGGTGTTGAAAACTCTACTGAAATTTAAGTAGGCCACATCCACTGCCCCACCTTTATCTAGTTCCCTAGTCAACCAGTCAAAGAAACCTACCAGATTTGTCTGATGTGACCCCCCCCCCCCCGTGAATCTGTGTTGCCTTGGGTCTTGTAAAACTCACTGGATTCAAGATACTCCACAATCCTTTCCTTGTGCAGTGACTCCATTAGCTTCCTGACCACCGATGTCAGGTTGACTGCTAATAGTTTCCAGCCTCCCACCTGGTACCACTTTTTTTTTTATTTACATTTTATTGTTTTTTTGTCCCGATTTACACCCCATCCCCATTCTCTGGCGTGACCACACATGTGTGGAGGCATGCACACGTCATGTCCTGAGACCTCCCAACTTGCCGTCCCCCTCCCACCTACGCGGCCACCGGACCTCCACCTGCTGGCAGTGGAACTATGGAGGGGGGCAATGACCTCCCCAGGAGAGGAGAGCTACCATAGGCTGCTCGATCCTGCTCCTCCTCCTCCTCCCCCCGTGCCGATACTTGATGACCTGAGGTCATTCCCGAACACGGGTCACTGGCACAGCGCAAGTTAAGGCACAGTGCCTCAACCCTCTGTGCCACTGGGCCTGCTACCACTTTTGTGAAGTGGGACATCTGCCCTCCTCCTGTCCTCTGGAACCACTACTGTTTCCACTGAGTTTTTAAAAAGGACTATCGGGTGCAGCCAGTACCTTCCTGAGCTCCCTCAGTACCCTTGAGTGTATCCTGTCTGGCCCCATAGTTTTGTCCATTTTGACATTTTTGAGTCTCTTCAGGACTCTTTCTTTTGTAAAGGGGCTTGTGTCTACCTCCCTCCTCCAGAATCCCTATTGCTTTTATGTGGCCCATCCCCTTCCCCTTTGAAGACTGAACAGAAGTATTTGTTTAGGTTATCTGCTTTTTCCTTACCATCCTCTGCATAGTCCCCACCGGCCCTTCCTAACCCCATAGCCTCTCCAATAGACTTCCTCTTTTCACTTATGTACCAAAAAAATGTCTTGTCACCTTTTGCTACCCCTTGGGCTATTCTTTCTTCAGTTTGTGTCTTCACACTCCTCACCATACACCTTCCTGTCCTTTTCCCTCTGCGTCACCTTATACCTCCTAAAAGCTACCCTTTTAGCATATACCTTTTCAGCCACTTCCTTCAAGAATCATAGAGGTCTCTTTTACTTCTTGTTTTTGCTCCTTCCTTTCTGCAGAGGTTTGTTGCCTTTATTCTTTATTATACCTTCCCTTAGCCCATTGCCTCCCCCCCCCCACCACCACCACACTAGGCCATCTCTGAGGTGTTCACCCATATTTTTTTTTAATCTGCCCTCCTGAAGTCTGGGATCTTCGTCCTTGTGTGGTACTACTGTAGATAGTGGTAATAAAACTGGTACAGGGTGGATGTCACCAGATGGAGGGGGGAGGGCCAGGGTATTTGATACTGGGACAGAGAAGGAGCAGATGTATCCATTGTGGGACAGGGTGGTAAGGTATTCATTCTTGGACATGGTGGATATAAACTAATATTAGGAAGGGTAGGGATATTCATTGGTGCTGGGGTAGCAGCAGATGAAGGGGCAGGGGTTTGCATACTGGGGCAGTGTGGTTGGTGGCAGATGGAGAGGGCAGAATGTACTTACTGGAGAAGTGTGGGTATCAGCAGATATAATAGGGAATTAAAGGTGGCCTGCATATTGGGGGAGGGTGCCATCAGATGGGGCAGGCTGGGGATATGCATAATTACTGGGTCAGAATGGGGGAATGATACGATGCCTTGGCCCACACAGAGGTTAAAAAACACAAGTGGATAACCTATAGCCAGCATATGACTGCTCCACACCCCAGCTGATCTCCCTATTTGCAGTTGTACCAACCTTTCAGCCACCGGACAAGCCTCCCTAAATCTGAGCACCCTCCCTGGAGCTTGACTATCTCCCAGCTCTCGGAGCAGTCAGTCCCCCAGTTGACCACCCTCCCTGCAGCTATACCCCCACTCCCCCCTGCCAGACTGCCAACAATTATTAGTTTGGGGTACCATTATTTATTTATTGCAGTTTTGATAACTGGCTGGAACCACTAAGAAGTTAAAAATAAAAGTGGTGTGTTGCTCATCTTACAGATGTACTGCAGGGCTATCACCAGAGGTATAAAGTTGGGGGGGGGGGGCTAATGGCCCTCAGTCAAAATCCTAACAAAGCTAGGAGTGTCTGGGGGCATGCTCCCCCAGAAACTTTTGAGATTTTTACCTTCAAATGGTGGCTTTTCCTGCATTTTAATGGTGAAATATATGTTTGAGAAGCCTGATTATCATGACATCTATTAAATGGTACATGTGCAAAAATTTGGTTACTGGACCAGTGAGAACAACAGAAAGAGAGACAACATTATCCCAGCAGATCTGCTGGGAAGGTTACAGTCCCCCACAGCAATTAAGAGACCATTCAGACACCATTATCCCAGCCAGACACCATTATCCCAACAGATCTGCTGGGAAGGTTACAGAACCCCAGAGCAAGTAAGAGACCAGCCAGCAGACACCATTATCCCAGCAGATCTGCTGGGAAAGTTACAGGACCCCAGAGCAAACAGCCACCACTTCCACACTGCATAATTCTGAACAAGTCACTTAACATTCCTGCCCGTAATCTCTCTGCATGCCCTCTCTCTCCCTCTCCCTCTCTCTCTCTCTCTCTCTCTCTCTCTCTCTCTCTCGTCAATTTCTGTAGTCTTTGCATCTCCCTGTGTGCTGCAAACTATCCCTTCCTTCCCCCACTTCCTGGATTCTAAGGAGTTTGGGAATGACCATTATGATTGTGTCTATGTAGGTTGCTATATAAAAAGGCAGCAAAATTCTCTCCCTCCCTCCCTCCCTCTCACTCAGGAATACAGTCTGTATGAAGGGTGCTATATAAATCAAAATTTCTTTTCACACAAGCCACAGGCACAGATCTTCCTTCTCTAAACTGCGTAAAGACTCATGCTGCACAGCCTTTTAGATGTGTACCACGTCTGTGCCTGTCTGAAAAATATACCTGCTGTGCAAGCAATGCTGACTGTGTTGGCATGACAATTACTAAAAGTGGTCACCAATCCCAATCACAATTTATATCAATCGCTCCCAGTCCTGTCCAGGTGTTCCCTCCTGCAAGGCAAGGTATGCCAAACCTGTCATGCTTCTGAACCCACTGAACAGAGTCCAAGAGACTAGCGGAGGCAGAGCGCATTTGTTGTAATCCCCCCCCATCAGATTGGGATCCAACTAACCTGGGAGTGATGATGACCAACGCCTGCCCCAAGCTCTGAGCTCTCCCATGGTGACATCCTGACTCCTGTCCCAATGTTCTCTTTGTCGACAGCACAGTACACAGCAGCCAGCCACCAGTGCAGTCCGCTCATGAGACTTGCTTTCTTTTTTCTCCATCAGACTTGTGAGTGGACGAGTGTAGTGCCCCAAAGTTTGCCAGGCAAGCAGACCAAAGAGGACTCAGGGAGGGTAAGGGTTAACTCCCCACCCACCTCATGCATAGCCAGCTGGTTTATTGACCAAACTGGCTGGCTGACCATTTTCTGTCTCTATCCCTTTCCCCTTCAGGTGCTGGATCCTTTGTCTTGGACAGTTCAGGTCTCCAGCCAGTGCCTAAAGGGGCCATAAATCAGTCAAATGTGCTGATCTTAGCCCCAGATACCCAATCATCTGTCCAAAAGCCAGGTCCACCTCTAGGCTAGAAATGGTCTTCCCTGCTAGCCAGTGGCAGTTCTGGACTGTGTGACTGACAGAGTAGAGAGCACAGGTGTATGGATGCCTGGAGTCTTACCTGAAGCTCGGGTTCGTAACTCCTGGGTGGCTGCTCCTCTATAGCCAGTGGTCCTTGGGGTCTCCAGCAGCAGTAACACCTTAGCTCCTGAAAAGGACCTGCAGTCCTCCTGATGGCCAGCAATAGCCAGTTCCATAGGGTGAGCTCCCTTTAGTTGTCTGCTCCCTCGGTTTGCAGTTTTTGTATTGTTTTTTTCTGGGGTGTCCTGACGCTGGGTGCCAAGTAGTGCATGTAGCACAAGTATCACATTTCAGATGCAAAGTGACGAGGATAATGCTCACCCAGGTTCTCTTTTGTTCGAAAAAAAATATGGCTTGGCAAGTCTGTTAGTTTGCTTCCTGTTATTTTGCAGAATAAGTGTGGCATGGTTTGTGTTTTTTTGGGGCTGCCATTGCAGTTCCCCTGTCTCCCCTCTCCAGTATGCTGGCTGTTTTTTTTCTGGCATTGACATTGGGTGTTGCCACACATGTGGCTGCTATTGCAGTCCCCTGTCCTTCCCTATTTGTTTACTGCCTCTAGTGCCACTTGCTGGTTGGCAGGCTGTTGCCCTGCCCAGCTTTGCTGGAGTGGTTATTTTTTTTCTCTTCTTTGTTTTGTTTCATTTCTTTCCCTTCCCCTTTGGGGGGCTCCAGGTTGCTTCTGTGGGGGGGAGGCTCTTTATTTTCTGCCTACAGTTTTGCCATTTCTTTGTTTTTATTTGTATCTGTTTTGTGGGCTCCCCGAACCCCTTTCTTGCTCCAGTCCTCTGAAATTACCCTCCGACTGTGGTCCTTCTCCTGCAGCCCCCCCTCTGAATGAAACAATGGCATTTGTTTTGGTGGTCGTTGGTGGTGGATTACCCCTGCTCAACTCTCTTCCCCACCTCCCTTCCACAGTAAATTAGTGCAACTGCAGTCACGGACCTGGACACCCAGCTGATCGCGGTCCATGTGGCATTCAGCAATAGGGGACAAGTTTGGGCAGACAGACTATGAGGTGCAGCAGCAAAGTGTGTCTGGGTGGAAACCAGCACCCGGACCACTAAAGTTCCGCCCTGCCACTGTTCAGGGGAAACCAAAGCATTGGGTGGGAGCAGAGCTCCCCGACCTCCACCACTAGCACCAACAATCGTAGCAGGATCCGGAGGACCCGGGCCAGGCAAATGTAACCCCTAGATGGCGCTATCCCAGGGGCTACTACCCCTGCCTGATTTGCCACTAACAGGTTGAGGAGCCTGGATCCAATGGCGGGTGCCTCCACCCAGAGGTCAGGGTTTGCAATAGTTAAACTAACTTGGTCACAGCCCTCTGGGACACTGCAACCCCCCTTTCTTCCCACTAGTGGCCCACACAATATATCAGAATTACCTTCACAGTATACACTTACCCCCAGGTCTGGTTCCGCACTGGGACCTCCTGTGAAATGAGATACAGTGCAACAATCACAGTACAGTACTTTAACATAGACAAATACCTCAGGCAGTATAACTTTGCTGAAACAAGCAGCTCTGATTTATTTAGGGGATATAACAAGGACGGGAAATCAGGTTAATTAGCTTATCACTCTAATAATCTACCTATGGCTCTGTGCACAGGCCTATCCCTATCAGTTACTGTCCCTGGGTACCCAAGCCCTAGTGGCTAGTCCAAACCGTGGCAGCTGGTAGGGGCCCTTTCACACAGAGAAAAGGAGAATTAAACAGTCAGCAGTACAGTAATTCCATTTGGATTTAATGTGGCAATTCAACAGGAGGCGACCCTGAATTAGTACTCACGACCTCCAAATAAGATAGGGTCCTTCAATGTCAGCAGGGCTCACTTGAGGTACACAAACCTCTTCACACATCCATATAAAAGAAAGCACTATACCAGGCAGGCTGCATCTGTATCCCGATCGCAATTACTGCACAATACCGGGAGAACACACAGCAGATTCAGTTCCTGACAGACAGAGTGCAATTTTCAGCAATTCTCCAGTCTTCTACAGGGTGAGCCTGGTTTCTACTCTTCAGAGATCCTTTGATTCTTTTCACAGGACGGATTCAGTCTCAACAAGCTGTTACACAAGCTGCAGACCAGAACTCTGGGCCTTACACACGTTTTTGACTAAAACTGCACACTGAAAAGCACAGGGCTCCTTCCTTCTTCACTGCCAAAGCTCAACTGAAACCCCAACTGACAAAACGGGCACTTCCTTTGAGTTCCTCCCAGTTCTTGTCTGGATTGGCTGTCACTCACAATAGACTGCTGCTGTTGGTCCAAAAAGGTGCTGAAGTCTAAACTACATCTCCCAGAGTCACTGCCCATACAATCCTCTTGTGGCTGGCTCAGATTATGAGTCCAAGTTCTGATTCGTCCAAGGCACCATTTTAGAGCTAGCTTACCCCACACTGATTGGTCCAGTTCAGCAGTTCAAAACTAGAATGGGGAACTAGCAGACACAGTTCTGACTGCAAAGAAAGCAGGTTAGACAAACTGTAATTTCATTATTACTCTAAATAATTTCTGGCAAACAGTTACATCTTTCAGATAGGTTCCCTTTGAACTCCTAGTGACTGCAAAAATGAAGTGAATTGGCAGCAGCTCGAGTGGTACTCAGAGAAGCACACAGTCCCCCCATACAAACTAATTATGTCTGCAAGCAGACAGCTCTTAAAGAGACAGTACCAGAGGCTCTAAAAACACTCACTGATAAATGGCTTAAATGCCAAACACCATTCAGGCTTGGAGCATTCAAGCAAGCTCCTGGAAGTCTTTTGGGAACCCCCATTTGCAGGGGGGTTACACAAAGAAAAAGGAAAGTGTGCTCCATGTGGTAGAGCTATAAAGTGCTGACTCTGAACCAAGTTTTTTTTTTTCTCAGCAAGCAGTGAAGCTATAAGTCTTTACATTTTTCAGGGAAAATAATTGGGGGGCTTGAGCTTACATTAGGGGGGCTTCAGCCTCCCCAAAAACAGCCTGGTGATGCCACTGATGTACTGCAAGTAACTAATCCTCTCCCCAGACCAGGGACACAGGGCACATTAGGGTGCTTGTGGACTTCCTTAGGGCCCTTTTAGTTAGTGCAGGGTACCCAGGAAACAGTGTTTGTGGTGGGGATATATTTTGGGCACTCTGCCCACTTCAGAACTCCTTTATAGCATGGCTAGAAATCCCACCTCTCTCCCACAGAAATACCCAACACTAGTTTCCCAGTGTTGGAATACGTTTTGAACTTTACACACGACCAAGTTAGCAGAAAAAGGCCTTGTGGTCTATCATGTCTGCCTGAGTTTGCAGACCCCTCAGTGTCTAATGAGGGATCTGCCCCACCTCCCTGTTACCTACTCCTCCTTCCCCACTGATTTTCATTCCTCCCCATTATCTACTGCTCCTTCCACACTGATGTCCTCCCTCCCCTACAAGCAACTTCCCCTTTGCTTTGTTCCAGCCTCTCTTGAAGTTATCCACTGTCTTCAGGGAGTCTACTTCCTCTGGTAAATCATTGCACTTAGCTACCACTCTTTCTGTGAAAAACTGCCTCCTCATTTCTTTCCTGAATTTCCACCCACCAGCTTGAGGCAGTGCCCCTAGTGGTCCTGGTCCCACTGTGGCTGAAGGGACTCAGAGTTAATTGTTGAAACCCTTCCCTAAACATATTTGAAGGTTTGAATCATGTCACCATACCTCACAACTGGCCATGATTTTGAGGGACATCCCTCATTTTACCCCCCCAAATTGCTCTATCCCTCATGGAAAATATGCTGTAAATTCAGACTTTAAAACAACTACTTCAGCCGGCCCAGTGGCGCTGAGGTTTGAGGCGCTGGATGCCACACCGCGTTCCATGCCGTCGACCTGGGTTCGGAAACGGACTCGGGTCGGCGGTGGGTCGGCCGGGGGGGAGAAGGATTGAGCGCTCAATGGCTTGCTCTCCTTCTCTGGGGGGGATGTGCAGCTTACTCCGCTGCAAGACCGCCACCTCCTGGGTAACCAGGGGAGGTCGTTGCATAAGGAAGCACAGGCAGCAACACAAGGGGTGGTTGACGCTAACAGAGAACTGGGACGAACGCATGTCTCAACATGCGCCTGATCCCTTGTTCACATTGCTCGTTGGCTTCAGGAGCGGAGAAGAAACTTGGAGGAAAATGCCCTTCAGCCCCCTAGATGAAGTCCTCTGGAGCCAGTGTCACCATCAGCCGACCAAGGGCAGATCCCACTGTGCAAGCTCGCTGCAGAGGATGAGAGGAGAGGTAAGAGGGAGATCTCTCCTCGCTCCTCCCGGGGGGTAATCTAGGACATCTAATAAGTCCCAATAGCAGTGAGCGTGTGGCACTCAAGGGGCAGACCCAGATGGCCGGAATGGATGTGGAGGGTGTCACTCCCTGAGCACAGAAGGAGAGGGGGTTGAGGGGATGTAAGGTGTGGAAAAAATAATAAGTAAAAAAAAAAAAAACTACTTCAGTATAAGGAAAGGACAGCCACCAACAGAATACCCTTAGTAGTCACATATCATCCTGACCTTGAACTTCTGTGCAAGATTATAAAGGACCTCCACCCAATATCTAGTAAGGATGAGATCTTTAATTGTATTTTTAAGGAACTACCACTACTATCTTATAAACAACCACCAAACTTAGCCAACCTAATTATTAGGAATTAACTTTCATCAGAACAGAATGCCATGACACTTAATGGCACATGACCCTGCATTCAACTCAACTGTAAGACTTGTGAGTTCATTTTCACTTCCGACTGTGTGGTTACATCACAAAACAGACAATTCAGGGTACAGGGGAATTATACATGTGCATCACGGCATGTTGTTTATTTCATTCAATGCAAGAGATGTCCACAAACAGGTTATGCTGGAGAGACAAGTCAACCGCTCCGCACTAGAATGAACTCGCACAGACATAATATTAATCTCAAGATGACTGAAAAACCAGTGGGGCAACACTTTTCTCAGCTGGACCACTCAATCTCAGATATATCAGTAGTGGTCTTAAAAGGAAATCTCAAACGTACACAATAGAGATGGGCTTTTGAGATCAAACTTTTATTACTCTCAGTATGGTAAATGATGGCATGAACACAGATTTGGGATTTATGGCACATTATCGGACTTAAACAGACACAGACTTTTTCTTCAAAGGATAGACATATTATAGGACTTCAGCACCTTCTTGGGTGTGTGTGTGTGTGTGTGTGGAGGGGGTTGTGAGTGTGGTGGGTGAGGGGGTTGCTGTTACATTGAAGTGGTCTTATATTTAGGTGCATGACATAATGGTGTTACAGTGTGTAATGAGTCTCAGTTTACACTTATAATAAATATTGTTTTCTTTAAAAGCTATCTTAACCGGGGGTGGGGGGTAATTTCATTGGGTCTTATTCAGATTCCTTGCCTGTCACTCTTCATACAATGGTTTTATTATATACTCTCACATTTTGTACTCTGAACAGATTGTAGTACAGGATCTCATTTGCATGGGGGTCCTGGACAGATTAAATTACATTGGGCTAATACTGTAGTGATCTGTGGAAATGAAGGTATGTTAGGACACGTGTCTCACATACATATAATGTACATTCATTTCTAACTAGTTATCTACTCTGGGGAGGGTGGAGTTTTTTTGCATTTTTGAACTCTGTACATATCTCTTCTACTTGGAGGTTCAGGACAAGTTTAATTCCTTTGGATAACATCTGAATTGATTGAAGTGAATGATGGTGCATTAGGATATATGTGTGTGTCCTCACAACTAGTTATCCCCCCCCCCCCCGGGATTTAATTCACATGATTTCTTATTCGGATTCCTTAGACATTTTTAGTACATCAAGTTGAAATTTGTACACATCAGATTGCATGGTCTTAGTTTCTTGGTGGTCTTTAACAAGCAGCTTTTTGTTTGAGTCTTATACTGCTAATTTATATCATCATGTATAAACTCCTGTTACAACACTAAAGGACTTAGGTTTATGGAGCATAATAACCAGTTTGAGAGTATAGCTGGGTAATGTTTCCAGCTATTGCTCACATTAGGTAAACTTTACTTTAAACCCTTTGTATGCCATGTATATTTATTTTTTGTAGTTCTAATTCCTGTGGCTTATTTTTAACTTACAATTATGACAGTCTGAGTGAGGTTTGTTTTTCATGATCTGCACTCATAATTGAGCTATAAAGATCTATTCTCCAGATATCCTTATCTTACTCTGAAGGTATCGCTAAGTCACTTTATGTGCAGCACTCCTTGCATGACACTAGGCTCTAAGCACATCTGACCTTTAACCTTTTTCATCTGAAGCTGAACTGGTATTCTTAGTTTATCTGATGAGTCTTGTGTTGTTTTTTAAATGAGTATTTTAAACCAATGGAAATTTTTTCTGTTTTTTTCCTGCACGATCTAGGTGTTAAAAGTATGGGATTTTTAAATAACTGTCATTACACTTCCAAGGAAGGACTGGGTTGGTCTGAAAGTTTCAGCACTTTGTTCTTTTTGTTACATCTATGTTGGTCCAATAAAAGGTACCAACTCATTTGCTTCTGGATCAGACTTTAAAACAGAAATTCATATTATTCTAAGATGCTAAATCAAAAAGAAACTTTCTACAAGAAAAACACCATGGTTTCCACAGAGATCTGAGCTTGTATCTCCATGTTTAAGGATGTGTTCCTTATTTTTTTGGGGGGGTCAGTGTCCCTCATGTTGACTGTCCACGTCCCTCATTTCAGTGACAAAAATGTTGAGAGGAATGTATATCATCTCTCCCATATATTCTCCAAGGAGTACATGTTGACATCTCAGAGCCTCTCCTCCTACGTTCTGCATTGCTGTCCTTGGATAATTTTGGTTGCCCTTCTCTGGACCATTTCCAGCAGGTTGATGTCTTTCTTTAGGCCTGTCCGGGAACTATCTGTAAACTGAACCCCCTTCCCATTATATGTCAATAGCAATGATGTGAGAGCTAGCAGGGTTCACTTCAGATCTAAAGGGGGGTCCAATCTCTGGCAAGCCCCCCCCCCCCACAGTAATTCCAACACTGCGGCATACCTCTCAACTGTCCCTGACTTTGCCTCAAAATTTTCCACTGCCCACACTCAAATTTGTGTTTTTGTGACTGAACAGTGGGGATTGTAAGCACAATGTCAAAAGCTGAAATTATAAACTTGTTGTTCTTCAGAAAATGCACCTTACACTAATCCTCTTATTCTTTCAGCTTTCTGAGTGAACACTGGCAATTTTTTTTTTTTTTGCATTATTTCTTTTATTGATTTTGTAAGCAAGCTCACACATCAATTACACATTGGAGGATAGCAGATTATACAATACAAATCTCCTCTTATAAAGGATCATTTTAGGACACCCCCTTATTGTTACATCATTGGGGGAAGTACCATACAATTACTTATATAAATCCACATAAAAATTATCCATTCGCATGCAGCCATGGAAGAATCCGGGGAAACCTGTCTGCCAAACTAAGCAATAGTCTATTCCTTATTAACAAAAAGACCTCACGGCCATAATGATGCCCCCATTATTTCAAATAATGAGTAAAAAGGAAAATCAATCCCCCAGCTCCTAAGAGGAACTCATTATCAGTTTACCTCCACTTATCTATTAGCAGAATAGATATATATAGAGAGAAATCCCACATTACATTAATTATCAGAAGCTATCTAAGGGTATAGCAAGCAACAAGTTAGGTAAAGTTACTCCATCAACATCTGCCCAGCTATATATGTAAATATTAAGTAACTTGCAGGGAGATCAGTTAACAAAGGACCCAGAACATATCGAGGGCCGTAACACTAGCCTTAAAAACAAGAAAGACATTGCATTTTGCATATAGAGTCTCAGTCCTGATCATCCCGTGCAGCATAGCACCCTGCAAAGGTACTCTCCATAGCATAAACCAAACACCCCGGGCCTACTTAGTAAAAAAAAAAACACATTGGACCCTGATATACTTGCTATTTCGACTCCCAGTCCATAAAAGATCTCAGTCCTCATCCGATGAGTCCACGACCTCCTCTCAATCCTCCAGCTCTCACTCGATTCGAGTGACCATCTTATCCGCATCCGACACATCGTTGAATAGAAACTGCTGCCCATTCCAGGTCACACGTAGCCTCGCAGGTAAAAGTAGTTGATGATGCAGCTTCAGCTTCCTCAAGCGACCTATCAAGCCATCAAACGCTCATCTCTGTTGTCTAGTGCTGGAGGATAAATCAGGAAAAATTAGGATTGTAGCATCCCCATATTTCAGCGATCTCCGCCTACGAGCGGCAGCAAGAGCACGGTAACGATCTCCCATGCCAGTACATATTAGCATCAGTGTCCGAGGAGCTGCAGAATCCAACAGGGCTCTTCAGGGTGTAAATATATATGCCTTTTCAATGGAGAACGAGAAGTCCTCCTCGGACATTCCCAGGATATCTGGTAAGAATGTTTGTGCAAACACCAATGGGTCTTCTCCCTCAGCCATCTCTGGTAGGCCTACCACATTGAGATTACGCACCCTTGCCTGGTTCTCCACATTTTCCAAGCATTGGCGCAGCTGCATGTTCTCTTTGATTAGCTTTGCTGTAGCCTCCGTAGTCTTGAGGGATGAAGTCTCCGAGCGTTGAACCACCTGCTCGCAGTGGTCCATGCGTGTTTCTAAGGCCGAGACTCTTGGAGTGAGTAAGTTGAACTTTTTATCTAGTTCTTGAACCGAACATGCTAATGTTTGCAATGTATTATGTATAGCTGTCAGGGAGCCCTCTCCAGCGACTGTCTCCATGTGGTCTGAAGTCGCACCACTGTGTCCAGGCCGCTCCTCTCATGTCGATCGCCTCGGGTTAAAAAAATCTGCAGACAAGTTGCTATTTCCTTTAGGCGTCCCCATTGTGGGACTCCTCTGGTTCTCTGGACTATTCCTTACCCTGATAGCCACAAGAATCACAGTTTTTAAACACTTTCAAAATATATCTTTTGATTGTCCTCCAGGAGCTCGAGTTTTGAGCTGCTTCCATCTAGGCTGCTCAGCAGCGCCCCCACTGACAATTTTTAAAGAGGACAGGAAATGATTTCTAACTGGAAGATGTTTATAACATTCCCACTTATAAAAATGCTATCCACACTAAATGATCCATATGTGAAAAACAGTATTATGCATTGTTTTTTTTTTTTGTTTTTTTTATGGGCTGCATTCTGTTACAATTCTCTTCATGAAACCAGTGATCTGGAGTTTTAAGTATGTCAGGGTTTGAGCAAAGAACTCTAAGCATGGTTCTGATAAGACCATAGCTCATGTTTAGCATTCTGTACACAAACCGTGGCATAGTAAAAACTCCAAATTACTGGTTCCATGAAGAGAACACTACAGAATGTTGTCCATAAAAAGACAACAAAGTTTTTTGGATCAGTGGTTATTAAAGGTACAGTTAAATATGGCTCATTTTCAGGCAAGTCTTTCATTTCTTTTACTAGGAACATTACTAGCTGCTGCCAGTTAGCACATATTTCCTGTCCCCTTTAAGTCAAGATGTGAAAGACAGGCAATAATGACAGAGGCTAAACTGGAGATAGTAGCAATTAGCAAGACGTGGTTTACCAGTACCCACACTTGGGAGACTTCAGTACCTGGCTATGTAATGTTCAAAAGAGACCGAGGTACAAAAGGGGGGTGGGGGGGTGGAGTGGCCCTGTATGTCAATGAAAATATCAAAGCTACAGAAATTCAGAATACACATAAGGAGCCAGAAGAACTGTGGGTAACCCTGGAAACAGAAAATGGGACAGTCATACGAACTGGGGTTGTCCACAGGCCCCCAGATCAGGGGAGGACATAGACACATTACTGTTAGAAGATATACAAAACATGACTGCTAAAGGGGAGGTTCTGATAATGGGAGACTTCAACATGCCAGATATAGATTGGTCAATACCAGCAGGAACATCTGCCAGAACTAGACATGTGGTGGATTCCCTGAAGGGGGAGGGTCTCAAACAACTGGTACAGCAACCCACAAGAGACAGAGCTATCCTAGATCTAGTACTGACTAACAGGGAAAGGATCACAGATCTCCAGGTAGAAGGTCATCTGGGGCCAGCTTTATCTGGTTCAAGGTCAGTTGGCATTCATCTGTATCCCCCTCCCCCGGGTCGTGCCTGAAAATAGGCAGGATTTGTCTAGTGCACTTACCCGGTCAACAAAAACTAAATAAATAAATAAAATATGGTATGGTTCAATTTGGCCACTAGAACTAAATCATCCAATTCCAAGGCACAAATATGGGACTTCAGAAGAGCTGACTTTGATAAGATGGCCAATAGAGTTAAGCTAGCCCTGGCAAAAAGAAATACAGGTGAGGGGTACAGGCAAAGTGGACAAGCATTAAAATAGAGAATAATAGTAGGAAGTGAGGATGTTTTTTTCACACTACAGGATGACCATAAAACCCCGAGAGCAAAGCTCGAGAGGTTTATGTGGTCATCACACACCGAGGGTGTGAAAAAAATATTCATAGGCACACACTTACTTATTTTTTATTTTTTATAATTACTGGTAGAGTAGAGCATTTTTCTTATACAGAAAAAATCCTGTTTTTTGTTCAGAACTAGTTTTATTTTAACTTTATATGACAGAACAGGCTTTTTTAAACTGATTTTGGTTTACTTTCTGCAAACGTTAAAAACTACAAGGAACAATACGAATTTTTTGTTTTAAAATGCAGAAGCTTAAACTGTTTTAATACCAGGAGTTCAAGTGTCCTTGAGAAGTCCAGTGGAGTAGCTTGTAGAAGTCCGCTGGTGATCAGAGTCAAACAGTGGAGAATGAGTAAGCGATCAGGCAATATTTAAGAAACATTTTTAGAACGGTAGTAAGTTAAGCAGCTTAGGAGCTTGTTTGAAATTCTGCTGTTTGCAGTGCACAAGCAGGAAGTGTTGCTGTGGTGATCTTCCGTTGCTGTGGAGACGTAAGGCAGAACAAAACTAAGGGAGTGTCTTGAAATTGCGCTGTTCACAGTGTTTTTCTGTTCTTTAAGAAAGAAAATTGAGGGACTTTGAAGTGTTTTTTTTTTAATTTGAAGAAATGGCTCGAACAGAGGCAGTTGTGCGGCTTCGCAGTGGTAAGCAGAAGTGCTTTGTTGGGGAGAATCTCTGAGTTGGCAGTCGAGCTGTCTCGAGCACCACTCGAGGATTCTAACAGTGACTTTGAGATTGTGAAACACCGTAATAACTCGATTTCAGGTTATTACGGTGTTTTTACAGTGTCTGAATTTAGGTTGTTAAAAGGGGTCACCAGTAATTATTATGTAATATTTGAAGCAACATCCCATTGTGTTAGAGAGAAAAGGAAGTGCAAAAGAAGAAGGAAACCACTTTGGTTCTCAAAAACAATAGCAGAAAAGGTCAGAACCAAAAGACTGACCTTCAGGAAATATAAGGGAATGTAGTGGGATGAAGATAGGAAGGCATACCAAACTTCCATAAGGGATGCAGGGAAGGCAGTAAGGCAGGCAAAGGCCCAAACCGAGGAAACACTAGCACAAACAGTAAAAGAAGGTGACAAGACTTTCTATAGATACATTAGTGAAAGGAAAAAAGTCCAGAGGGGTTATTGCTAAGATCAAAGGAGATAAGGGTGTGTGTGAGAAGGAGGTCCATGTAAAAGCATCTATCCCAAATAGATACTTCTGCTTAGTATTTACTGAAGAGAAGGCAGGGCAAGGCCCACAGCTCAACACCATGGACACGGGGGGGGAGGGAGGTGTGCACCAGTCCCTTCACAAAAGAAGGGGTCCTACAAGAGCTTGCTAAGCTCAGGGTGGACAAGGCAATGGGACCTGATGGCATACATTCTAGGGTACTAAGGGAGCTAAGGGTGGAACTAGCAGAGCCATTATCAGAACTGTTTAGTGAGTCTCTGAGCACAGGAGAGGTCCCAGAAGACTGGAGAAGGGCTCATGTGATCCCGCACCACAAGAGTGGTAGCAGGGAGGAGGTGAGGAAATATAGACCAGTCAGTCTCACCTCAGTAGTGGGCAAGATTATGGAGGTAGTCCTTAAGGAAAGGATAGAGCAACACCTGGAATCCATAGGAGCACAGGATCCAAGACAGCATGGGCTTACAAAAGGAAGGTCCTGTCAAACTAATCTCATAGATTTCTTTAACTGGGTAGCCAGAGTGGTGGACAAAGGGGGTGCAGTTGATGTCGCCTACCTTAACTTCAGCAAAGCTTTTGATACTGTTCCACATAGAAGATTGATTAATAAGCTGGGTAGGCTCAGGGTGGGTCAGAAGTTGGTCAACTGGGTGGCAAACTGGTTGATGGGCAGAAAACAGAGAGTGGTGGTAAATGGTATACAGTCAGAAGAGATGCAAGTGTAACCCAGGACCAGCATGCCGTTTGTATCTGACAGCAATACCAGGTGGGCTATGTTCGGGAAGGAATAGGTCACTCGGCACAAAGGCTAGGTTTGGCTACTCTGCACAGGGGCACCCAAGTAATTCTGAACACAGGAATCAATAACTGTAAAGTCCAATACCAGCAGTGGAATTCTAAAGTGTGGCTTTTTATTCACATCCAAACAGAATAAACAAAGCATAGATGGACCCCCACAGGGCTACACTCCTGGTAATGCAGATTAAGAGACTAGAACACTTCCTCAACACTTTAGCCCTCAGGCTCTGAACCCACTGGGTACAGGCCCGGACTTGCACACTGCTTTGGGTTACACAGCCCAAACTTGTACACTGTTCTGGGTTTTCCCTGGCTCGGCTCCCTTGCCGGCCACTTGGACACCTTCCATACTTCATGGAAACATTTTCTGGTGGCTCCCTAAACCACCTAAGAGCACCTCGGCTCCATCAGGGATTTCTTCCTTTCAATCCCACGTCTGGGTACTTTCCTCAGGCACTGGCCAAGTACCTGAGAGAAAGTAAAAGGTGTCTCAGAGCAAATCCGTAGAGGTGAATTTGGTTACTACTAATGGTGGGTCTCCCACCTCTCGCTCCCACAATTGATACCCGACCATTTCTCTGGACAGTAAACACCTCATCCTGTAAAGCTTTGCAATGTAGATTCTTGCTAAATGTATTTCACATTCCATCTGCTTGTCTTGATTCCCATTTGTGCTGGACTTGAACATACTTTTAAGTGGCATTGCCCATTACTCTAGACCCCCCACTGAGTTAAGCAGTCCAATCCCCAATTTCCTTCAGTCTTTGTGCTGGACTTGAACATACTTGAATTAAGTGGCAATGTCCATTACTCTAGACCTCCCACAGATTAAGCAGTCCAACCCCCACTTTCCAACTGCACTTGGCTGTCTTTTCCTGACCCCACAGTAACAGTCCCTTTAGTTTCCTTCTGTTCAGGTGAAAAACACTTGGCCCTTTTTCAGAGCGAACTCACCCTTTGGTTGCAGGTGCCCACAGGCGTTTCCTCCACAAGGAATTTCTCTCTCAGAGCTTCTGGTGCCTCAGCACAACTTGAATAGGCAGCTTCTTTCCCTTAGCCGGACCCAGGAGGGTTGCCCCTGGAAAACAGGCAAAAACCTTCCCCCATCCCCCTCAAGGATGGGGCTCTTGAACCATTGAAAGCAGTCTCCACCACTTCAATTACCAGTTCCTGTATTCCTCTTCAGGTGGAAACACACACCTTCCAAAAGTAGCTCTAAAACAGAGTTTAAAGCTCTGAGAGCCTGCACACACTCAGCTGTACTACTATCTCTCACTCAGACTGCACACAGACTGAATTCAAAATCCCTAACATGCTACACTAACCTCCAACTGCAACATTCCAGTGTGGCTTATGCAGCTGTGAAAGTTCTATAATGATGTCATCCCTCAGTCTCAGCTGAGACTAAGAACAGAGTGAGACAGTGTGAAATCCATTTAACTGGAGTTTCACAAGCTGCCTTCCCTGCCTACCACTAGGTCTTACTGGGATTCTAGTAACCCCGGGGTAACAGGGGGGTTACACTCACCCTGGGACAGGAAAATGACTGTCCGCAGTCATTAATCACCCAGCTTAGGCCATCTCGCTCCATGTGTTGACTACGGGGAGGTAGCCCTACCTTCTCTCCTACCCTGTGCCAGCACAGGCAGACAACACTAAGGGCCTAGAGGCCTTTGGCTGACGCATCAGCCTCTACTCTACCCGCTGACTAGGGGAACCTAGTGGCTCCGGTAGAACTGCCCAGAACATAGCCCTAATAGATCAGCACTGCAGCCCCTATGGCCATTCAGGACCACAGCCTGTCTATTCCCCCCAGCCCTCCAGGGAAAACCTGTCTGCCTCTAACTCAAATCCCAAAACAAAACAAACAGGGGACCTCCCCCGACCTTGGACACCATGCAACCACACACCAGGAGCTAATACCATACCACTGCATTACTCCCACATCCCCCACAACCAGACCTGTGGAAGGAAAAGGTTACACACAGTATCAACAACAACAACAGTACTTTAAATACTACACTCTAAAGTACTAGTGAGGAATTCCAATGAGTCCCTCCTCCTCTTCTTGTCTTCTCTTCTATCTTCTTCAGGAACACCTGCAAGAATAAAAGAAAGACAACACACACTCCTACTCTGCATACACAGTCTATCTAAACCCCTACCATCAAAACACTGGAGAATCCCAAAAAGATTTTTTTTTTTTTTTAGAAAAGGTAGAAAAACAGTATAAACATTAGAAAACAGTAGAAAACAATGACATTATTTACAATACACGTATTTGGGGGATGGAGTGCCCTAAAAGTCCCATCTAGTGACCACAGCACCGGAAGGCTACTCCATTAAAGAGTCTCTCCTGGGCCGGAGCCCAGTGAAGCACAGTTCTAGCAGGCCAAAGTCCAGAAGGGGAGAGTCTTTGAGGACAGTTCAAACATCTGGAGTCTGCTAGTGTAGGGTGTGTACTGCAATGTCATAAGAATAGAAAAGTCTGGACTTACCAGTCCCTTGTAGAATGACAATGGCACCAACCTGGTCCTCAGCCAAAGACTCTCCCTGGCAGCATTCTTCCTATACAGCTGGGTGGACATCTTCCAGGAACGATAGGAGGGCACATCTGGAAACTGCTGGGGTGATGTCATCTCTGGAGATGGTACCTTGGAACAGGAACAAAAAAGGAAAACAGCTGATCTTACGTCATCCGGTTACCAGGCGATGAATCAGGATACAGCTGGGCTGGCATCCTCTCTGGATTTGAAGTCATCTGGTGGGCCAGTCAATGGATTCTGGAAAGTCAGTACACTGTAGAAATGATGAATGTGGGGCACCTGAGTCCTGGACGTCCATACTGGTGGAACAACAAAGGCACTGCAATGGCTGGAGTGGCAGCACTGGCAACCACTGCTCTGCTCTGCTTTCCATTTGGTAGGCATGGGCACATTCGCAGGGAGGTCTTTGCACTGTGGCAAATAGCACAACGGGTCAGGCGCTTGAATTATTACCCCATCTGGGCACACATAATTCACACTATGAAAGATTTCACATCCTGCTCCATCCACTATTCGAACAGTGTCCATTAACAATGTTGCCTCTTTTCCACTTGCTGTATTTGTCATGAAACATTCTGTTCCTGACATGCTTGTTATTTATTTAATTATTAGCTTTTGGTAACCAGGTAAGTGCGTTAGGAAAACAATCCTGCCTATTTTCAGGCACGACCCGGGAGAGTACAAGACATAGGAGCCACAATATTACAGTTGATACATTAAGACATGGTAGCATTGAGGAGGAGAAGAGAGAGATAAAAAAAAAATAAAAAGATAGATTGCAAGCAAAAATATAACATTTTCAGGCACAATTCGAGTACAAGACAAAGGTGCTGCACATTACAGAAATACATCATGTCAAATGACATAAAAGAAAAACAATAGATGGCAAGCAAAAATGTAACAGGTATACATGGTGGAGGGACACAATTTAGTACTCAAGGATACTCATAGCAGAGCTTTAATGTTGCAACCACTGGGAGGGGGTCCGGGCAACAGGACGAATGGTCAGCGGTAATGTTAAGAGCATCGGCAGTGACCAGGTGTGATAAGGTGAGAGAACAACGAGTTTTTAAAAAAACCCGGTGGGAGGTGGCATATTTGACCTGAAGGGGGAGAGAGTTCCACAACCTAGGAGCAAAGTACGAGAAAGCCTGTTCGCCCATTTTTGTGGCGCAAGGTCTGCATGAGAGCAGGGGTGAGGAGGAGGATCTGAGAGAGCGGCTTTGAGAGGCGGGGGTAAGCAGGAGGGCCAGAGAGTCTGGTCTTGGGGGTCTGGTTAGGGAGTCAATAAAGCAGCCCAGAGAGAAAGCACGGAGGTCCTTGGGCGACAGCCAGTTTAACCTGGAGTAAAGGAGGCAGTGATGAGTGAGGCGTGGTGTGGACAAAGCGAAACTGCAGATATTATTATATGAAGTGTCCCATCTGCTGAGCACGCTAGAGTTGGCGGAGTATAGAAAGGGAAGACCATACTGGAGCTGCGGGAGGAGCACCCCCTTGCTACTGATAGTCTAGCAGAAGGGGTGAGGGAGTGCCGCACCCGGTAGGCACCGCCGATTTTTGCATTAACAGCGCGACAGACTGTATTGATGTGAGTAGCAAAGTCGAGGGAGGGATCAAGAGTGACTCCCAGGTATTTAAAAGAGGACGTGTTGGTAACTGAAGATCCGTCCTGGCACTGAACCAGAAGCACTGGGGCCATGAGGGGTAGTTTTTTTGTAGAGCCGAACAGCATGGCTCGCGTTTTGTTCAGGTTAAGATGTTGATGGTTGTTCAGAAGCCATTGCTGAAGGACCTGGAAGTCGCTTTGAGAGTGATAGGTTGATGTTCGTGGATCGAATTGGATGCCAGTAGAGAACCAAGTCATCAGCATACATGAGGATGCGGCTGTGACGGGAGGAGTTGGGAATGTCGTTCAGGAAAAGGGAGAAAAGTAGAGGACCAAGAATGGACCCCTGAGGAACGCCTCGGGTGATATGTCTGAGGGAGGATATAGCCTTGTGGAAAGCTACGGTCTGGGTACGACTGTCAAGGTAGCTATGGAACCAAGACAGAGTGGGGTCGGAGACACCAGTGGCTTGAAGCTTAGACAGCAAGAGCGCACCAGGATGCACACATTTCATTGCTTCTGCCCAAATCCAGGATTTCCTGTTGTTCTCAATCTCCTCCCAGACTCTCCGAGAAAAGGTAGGAAAGGACATCTCATAGATTTAATTCGCCTTCCTACGAACCAGTCTCTTCTCTTTACTAGCTTTGGTCAACTTGAGACTTCTGGCCTGGCTTGGGGGCAGCCAGTCCTGGTTCTGCCAGCTACGCATTCTCAAAGACACAAAAAATGGATCCCCTGACTTCTTCTTGCACAGTCAGGGCAGTGGAATCACCACTCTGTTCCATGCATTTCTCCGAGGCAAGAGCTTGAGACTGTGTACCAGTTCCTTTTTCACAAGGCCACATAGGTTCCCCCTCTTCTTCTTCCTCACTGAGAATCTGTGCCCAGGAGTGAGCAGTCGTCCTCACTCCTGAGACTATCCACTCTTCGCTGGGCGCAGAGGTCAAAACCTCCCATTCAAAGGCCTCCCTCATCTCGTCTTCTCCTATGAAACTTTGGCTATGCCCCCCTCTCCAAGGGTCTACCGATGCTCTTCCTGAATTGTCTCTCTGCGATCCAGAATCCGAAACATCAGCACATTGTTCTGTCTGTAAATCTGCACCCTCTAGCTTTGTGCCACACTCCCCTGAGGGGCCTTCTCCGACAAGCTCCACCTGGTGCTGTGTGCTGCCAACTGCAGATTCTTGAAATTTTGTCCATGTGGGAGCCAAATGAATCTTGGGCACTTTAAATAAACCGTATTTCTCTAGGCACCCAGAACAGTGAGGAACCATGAAGACATCCCTTCAAGCATTTAAGCACATTAATCATACTTGCACTGGATATCCAGGAATCACCACATGAGGAGGCAGTTGTCTTCCGTAGTAACATCTCTCAATGTCCCTTAACTTGTTAACTTCTACTGCTACCACAGCCCGGGCATGATCCGGGTAGCGGGCTGGTCCTGAGGCCATGACTGCAGAGAAAAACAAACAAACGCTCACTGTTATTGAAAGTCCCACATCACTGAACACTTTCTTTCACTTTCAAAATGGCTCCTCTGCTGATGTGTTTACATTATTACCCAATCCTGTAATGGCAGCAGCAGCACTCCTACGCATCAACATTCTGAAATTGGGTCAAGCCACTGCGCATCCGATTTACACACTCTACTGATAACTTTGCTCAAACTGCACAAACTTGCACTGTTCTTTTTCCTAGCACATTTATATGATTTACCACAGACTTTTCACTTGCTTAAGACATTGCTCTAGTTCACAGTCCCTTAAAGCCTCAGTATTTCAAGCACAGGATTGCCTGTAACTCTTGTTGCATATCTTGATACAACTCACAGTCTCTCCCATGGCTTTGAAACTTACACTGACGCTGAACCCATAACTATGCTCACAGTCGATGGCTTAAAAGGCTTGCTTTTGCTGGTAAACTTAACACAGTCTTTGACTGCAAAGCGACTACACTGCTGCACACAGATTCAGCTGGCTTTTGGCAAAAATCACTTGTCTGAGCAATTATTTCTGTTGGTACTCACTGTTATCAGTAGCTATTTGCTGCGATGGAAAATGGCCTGCAGCCAGTCTTGGAGGCCTCTGAGCAGAAGCGGGTTGGCAGTCCTGCTGATTGTCCCTCTGAACACCACACTCACAGTCCAGTCGATCGAGATGCGGGTTGAGCCTGAATTTAAACAGAACAATCATTTTTTTACTCTTTTTAAAGCGCTTTCAGTCATCACGGCACTCCTCCTGTAAGCCAGTACGCACACTCCACTCACACTCCCTCTCGAATGCTGGGCAGTCGCTGTAGAGCTGGCTTGGGGGAAAACTGATTGCAGTCTCACCAATCACAAGACGCCATGCAAATGAGCCTCTTTCCTCTCGAGTGCTCTTCTCCTCATGGCAATCGTCGAGCAGGCAAATTTAAACTGCAAAACCACACTTTTTTTTTTTTTGACTGACTCCATGGTGGGAGCCCATTTCAACCATTTTTCATGGCCATTAATACAACAAGTTTCTCAATTCACTCAGCAAGCATTTCCAACATCCAGGGCACAATTTTCCTTTTGCTGTCCCTAGTTTTCCACACTTTTCTTTGTCACAACAGTTTTTTTTTTTAAATTAAAGTTTATTGGAGAATTTTTTTCCATAAAGTACATATATGGACAGACAGACATTAGACCAAATTCTAGCCTCATAAACAATAATAAAGCCAATATCAAAACAGAGAGAGAAAGAAAGAGAAAAGGAAAGAGAAACAGAAGAGGAAAGGGAAAGGAAAGAAGAGAAATGAGAAGAGAGAGTACCTTTACAACTAAGGAAAGGGAGATAAAAAGGGGAGCATAAAAAATATATATATTTTTATAGCTATCAGTTATCAATCATACATTGTGGTTTCTGCCTAAAAATAGATGGCTCCCATCAAAATAAATACCACTACATATACAGGAGACCCGGAAAAGAATAAAACCAGAAAAGTGCACCTATATTAAATATAAAAGATAAATAGTACATACCATATAAATTATGAAATGACAGATGTAGACCTCAGAGGGAGGGTGACCTCCTATATACATTTTTCGGCTAGTATATCTCAGCTGCACCTAGAGTAACATTCTAAACATATTTAGCCAACAGCTTTAGAATAGATTTCCCCTCATGAGAAGCCATGAAATGCAGAAATGGTAACCACTTCCCTTTAAATTTATCTAAAGGTAGTCTCAATTTAGCCGTCAGGTATTCCATATCTAAGATCCTGATACAAATATCATACCATGAGGTAGTTGCAGGCTTATCTGGAGTGAGCCACAACAAACTAATGGCCTTAAGGGTTGCCGCCACTAGGATCCCATACAGATAGCGGGAGGATCTGGAAGTGAGAGGGGGAGGGGGCAACCCCAATAACCAGTATTGAAGGGTCTCTGGCATCACTGTCTCAAAAACCTTCTCCATGATATCTCTTATTTCCTTCCAATATTCCTGAATAACCTTACATTCCCAATAGATATGAAAGTAGGATCCAAGTGACTGACAGTTTCTCCAACAAAGGTCAGAGTGATATAGCCCAAAATGTTTTGTCACCACTGGAGGTCTAAAGTATCTAACAGTCAATTTCCATCGAAATTCTCACCAGAAAAGGGATGTTGAGGTGCTCTGGATACCCTTCCAAATGGAAGTCCAATCCATATCTGATAAGACCACCTCAAGGTCTCTGTGCCAAGCATCCTTAACTAGTGTCTGGGGTCCCTCTCTACAGAATTCATACCCTGCACTAATTTCGAGATCAATTTTTTTTTTGTGAGGGAACTTAATCAGGGGAAACAGAATAGATTGCACTGAATTATCTACTGGTTCCTCTCTAAGTTTTCGCTCTATTTCATTTTGATGGACGTAATGCCTAAGCTGGAGATAACAAAAAAAATCAGTGTGTTGAAGGTTAAATTCAGCCCTTAATTGTTGGAAGGATTTTATTTGGTTCTCATTAAAGAACTGACCCAGGGTATTTAAACCATTTCTACCCCAACGGCGAAAATCCAGATCCCACTTCAGAGGGCCGAAGTCATGACAACTTAGTATTGTCGTGGATTGGCTAATCTTTAGGGATAAGCCTAGTTTCAGACTCATGTCCCTCCACGTCTGAGAAGCTACCCTTGTGAAGGGGTTCCTGAAGTCAAGCAAACGCAATCTGGAAGTATCCAGAAATATTAAGTCTGAAATGTTGCCCAAGGGAGAGTCAGCCATTTTAATTTGAACCCACTTAGGAGAAAAATCCTGAACCATGGTAATCAGCAGTTGTAGCTGGGAGGCCAAGAAGTATTTCTGGATGTCTGGGATCCCAAAACCCCCTCTTTCCTTGGGGGCCAACATGACCCTCGATTTTATTCGGGGCCTTCTCCCAGACCAGATGAATTTGGACAGAGTGGAGTTCAGATCCTGCCAGAATTTCCTTGAGGGTCTGAGAGGAATAGCACCCAGGATGAACAACAAGCAAGGAAGGATATTCATCCGGATAGATTCCCCCCTGCCAGAAAGGGAGAGGGGATGCTCACTCCACCTATTGCAGTCCTCCCGAATCTCCTGGAGCACCCTTAAATGATTTATGGAGTATATGGCCTTAAAGTCCCTGGGAACCCAAACTCCCAAAATATCTGAACCCAGATTTACACCACTTGATTCGCTGCATCTCTGGTAGGGGTTGACCCAGGGGAAAGAGCTCAGACTTATCAAGATTTATCTTGTAGCCGGAAAGGGCTCCAAATTCGGTGAGAAGGTCAAAAATCCTGGGAACAGCCATTACTGGATTTGAGATATATAACAAGGTGTCGTCAGCATATAAAGAGACCTTGACCTCTACTCCCCCGCACCCGGAGACCCTGAAAGATATCAGTTCGTCGAATGTATGTTGCGAGGCGCTCCAAACTAAGGGCGAACAAGAGAGGGCAGCCCTGCCTGGTACCCCGCCCAATCCCGAACTGAGTGGAAACCGACCCGTTCACCCGGACCCTTGCCCTGGGTCTGGTGTACAGATTGGTAATCCAGGACTGAAATTTGTCCCCAAACCCAAAACCCCCCAGGACCAGGTCCAAGTACTGCCAATTTAAACGATCGAATGCTTTCTCAGCATCTAAAGACAAAATTACAGAAAGTGGAGAGTCCAAGCGGAGCTGGGTCGATGAAATGACATTCAGCAGCAATCTAATATTGTCCTGGATGTGTCTACCAGGTATAAACCCAGTTTGATCTGGGTGAACGAGAATGGGGACCACCTTCTGTAGTGGTTCACTAATAATCTTAGCAAAGATTTTTGCATCTTGGTTGAGCAACGAGATAGGCCGGTACCCAGCACACGAGGCAGGGTCCTTCCCTGGTTTAGGCAATACTGATATAAGGGCCTCCCCTCATGTGTCCAGCAAAGCCCTCGGCTCCTGCACCACGTTACAAACCTTAGTAAGCAACAGGGTTAACACATCTTGAAATCCTTTGTAAAATTCCGATGTAAATCTGTCTGGGCCAGGAGCCTTGCCCGACCTGAGAGACTTGATAGCCGCCCCCACCTCGCTCTCAGTGAAGGGAGCCTCCAATAATTCTCTCTGAGTAGGAGACAAGACAGGGAGCTCCAATCTCTGTAAAAAATTCAAGATTTTCTCACAATGGTCTTGTGTCTCCTCTGCCGCATAAAGTTGCTTATAGAAATCAGCAAACTCCTGTGCTATCTCACCAGGAAGAATCCTGTAGGTATGACCAGATGGTTCTGAAATACCCTTAGCCACATATCTATCAGCCGCCTGCTTCTGAAGTCTTTGTGCAAGCAACCTACCTGCCCTCTCTCCCCTCTCATAATACCTTTGCCCAGCATATCTGAGGGAGTTCTCTACCCGTCTTTGTAATAAGGAATTATAGGAGTCCCGGGCCTCCCTCAGTTTTTTGAGGATGAGATTGGACCCTGTACATTTACGTGTTGCCTCTAAATCAGCAATAGAGGTAAGAGCCTCCTGTATGCGGGCTTGATGCAGTTTGTGCCTATGACAAGCAAACGCTATCGTGTGTCCCCACACTACAGCCTTTAGGGCATCCCACAAGTATTTGGGTCTGGAAAGTGCCTCTGTATTTTCTTTTAAGTAGCACTGGATAACCCGTTTGGTGGATTCTCTATACTATTTATCATTTAATAAACCCGGATCGAATCTCCAGAGTCCACCTCCCACCGCTGTATCCCAACGAAGTTGTGCCTTAACCATGGCATGATCAGAAATCGTAACTGGGAGGATGGAAATATCCCTAAACGAGTGCAGAGCGTTTCTCTGAGTATAAAATCTGTCTAGCCTAGAATACATGTTTGAGGCTGGAGAAAAAAAAGTAAAGTTTTTCATGGAGGGATTGAACTGTCTCCATGGATCCACCAGTCCTGCCTCTGTACATAAGTTACAAAGTAATCGAGAACAGGACTTAGATCCCGGAGTTTTAGTAGAGCTTCTATCTTTGTTAATGTCCTTAACACAGTTCCAATCCCCCGTGAGAATTACCTGTCCAGGGGGCAATTTGGCTACGGAATTAAAAAGGGAGCGAAAAAACTCTCCAGAAGGTGGGGTAGAGGCATAGATTCCTATCAGATGTAGTACCCGACCCTTGTAAATGCCAGAGACTATTAATTGATGTCCTGAGCCTGACTTAGTAACAGACTGCATTTGAAAGGGAAGCCCCCTATGAAATAGGATGGCAACACCCCCCTTTTTAGTTTGTGGGTGCTCATCCGAGCATACTACGTCCACCCAATCCCTTTGCAATTTCATGTGCTCTCCTGTGGTCAACCTGGTCTCCTGTAAACAGGCAATGTCACACTTCTCCCTTTTAAATTCAGCTAAGACTTTAGCACGTTTTAATTACATTATTGATTCCTTTTACACTGAGTGAACAGATTATCAAGTCAGCCATCATCTATATATAGGGAAACTCCAGAGATATATGGGCATCCTGCATCCACTCCTACGGTCATGAATCCATGCAACAAAAAGTGATCCTCTCTCAAGAAAAGAGAAGGAAAGAAGAAAAGATAAGTAGAGAAAAGAAACAGAGCAGAAAACAGTACACCAATCCAGAAAAACATTAGGTGCAATGTAACTTTGGATACAACACACATAATACTAAACTTTGCTCCTAAAAAGGAGCTCAACGACATAAAGCCGTTACTCTTGTGTGGCTTAAAAGCCAAAGCGTCCATCCAAGGTAATAGCAATCACCCCAGCTAGTGCGAAGGGGGGGGGAACTGCACCCCCAAAAGGGAACAACACTCCACTAGGAGTGAAAAGGTTAGGGGCCCCCAAAAAACCTAGGGGATCACAAACCCATGCCCTCTTTTAGTTTTCCTTATGGAACTTCCAGGGTGGGCTGGGAAAAAGCCCTTTGGTTCTCCAACAATAACGGCATAACCATGAACATCATTAATGGAGAATCAAGTGCAACATAAGGAAAATTATACCCACGCTTTAAATTAGCATAGAAAACATGGACCACCCCGAGGGGGGGGAGGAGGGGTATGCCAACATGAACTCTCACCCATGTATAATACAACTATGTGGATTGTCTCATCCACATCTTAATGACCCCCATAAAAATATAAAATCAGGAGTCCAGCTATGATAACATAACATTGCTGTAACCAGGTAATAAATGATCACTATTCGTACCTCAGACAAATGAACAATGACCCAATAAAGCAGTATTCAGGGGGTGTAATTATGTGTTTTTAACTGTCTGACAATATTACTTGTCGTCATTATCTGAGGAAATTTCCACCTCCTCTACACTGTATCTAAAAAAAATAAAAAAGGAAAGGCAACAGCAGTGATTTTATATGTAGAGGGGTGGTGTGAGCAACATAACCAGGACCCATTTAGAACTTTGGCACTTATCTTATTGTGAGGTATTCAGGCCGCCTTCCATAGAAAGATCTGGAGTTAAGTGTGCAAGCACTGCACCCCCCAGCACTAGGCCTCGCACCGAACCGAGTCCCATCTTTAGAAAATACAGGGGGAGGGGAGTTGGGGCCGGACTCCAGGAAGGTGCCACACCAAAAAGTGATCCCACCCTACACTACCTTCCATAAAGGGAGGTCTGCCTTCCAGCCCCATCGTGTCTCAAATGCAAGATGGTACAAAAAGAAAGAAAAACCTGCTGAACTCCCCCAAGCCCAGGGCAAAACTAGCCAGCAGAGAAAAACACGGAAAAGTAAGCATCGAAAGAAATTAGATTAAACTGCGGCAGTACCGTTTTAGATTTCACATTATTAAGGTGGATTTGAACTCGACAAACAGTCCCTGAAAAAGAATGTGGTTAAAGCAGTTCAGGTATTCTTCTAAGAGTGTTTTCCTTTGGCGATCCATTTAGATAGGTCAGCATGGAGGGGCAAAATGGAATCAACTCTAAAATGGGGTCAGTGGTTGATCTTCGGACCCGGAGCCACTGCCCAGGGAAGCTGCTCAATCTCCTTCTCAGTGATTTCTTCCTCGATATCAGGAACCTGAATGTCTTTAGAGACCAGGAAATTGTTTGCCATTAATAGTGTCTCAAAGATTTTGGGACCGTCAGGGATGTCTATTCACAGTCGGGCAAGGTAACGCAGTTGGCCCTCATGACCTTCTCCCTGAGCTGCTTGACAACGCTGAGTACCTTTCTCCAACGCTGGGCCAATGCAGGGGGGAAGTCTTGGTCTATAAAAACCTTAGTCCCATCGAAGTTTAAATCCCTCTTCGCCCAAGCGAGACGGAGGATTTTATCTTTTGTGGGGTACCTCAGAAATTTAATTATGATGGCTCTAGGTGGGGCACCCTGCTTGGGTTTTGGGACAAGCGTCCTATGCGCCCTTTCGATCTCCAGCTGGGTTTCCTCTTTGATTTGTAACTCCGTTTTTAGCCAGCACTCCATGAAAGCCACCATGTCGGCCTGCTCTGCCCCTTCAGGTATACCGACCACTCTTATATTGTTGCGCCTGGAGCGCGCCTCTGCATCCTCCACTTTAGCTGTTAGAGCTTTCTCTCTGCCATATAAGAAGGCTAATGATCGGCTATAGGCCATGTACTCGGCCTGTAGACCCTCGAGATGCTGTTCCACTGAGGTCATCCTAGACTCCAGCTTTTTAAAATCGTGCTGGATGTCTGAAACTTTACCATCTATTTTGTGCAGGAGCTTTAACATTTTTTGGGATTCTGACCTGGTACTGGTGGAGCCGGAGTCCGAGCAGGAGTCTTCAGCCACCCGACACTGAGAGCACAGACGACCGAGAGAGAGCCGGACTGAGGCCCGCCATGGGTTTAGCTTGTGGGTTTGCTGCAGCAGATTTTGCGATCAAAGAGACCCTCTTTTTTATACGGACCATCGTGGATCCACTCCCGTAGCCAGAGCGTGAGGCAGAAGCGCAGGATGTCACTGCAATGCACAGGATTCAGTACGATTTATTGCTAGAGAACTAGAGTGAAGAGTTAAGTGGCCATTCCCGCCTGTTACGTCACCGGAAGTCCTGTCACAACAGTTTTAAAAAGCTGGCAAATGCTGTAAATTTTGATGCAGGACAAGGGCATACTCTCTCAGGCTTTATTGCTCCTTGGTAAACGGTTGCATTTTAACAGCAGCACATGGACAACAGTACACAGCAGCACATTAGTTAACCTTGCTTCAGATTTTTGGGCTACCCACTGCCAGATAACCAAAATGCTAGCCCTTTGCCGGAGCACCTTTCTTGCATTCCTCCCTAAGTTCCAAACCCAAATCCTCAGCAGTGCCTCCATTTTTGTAAACCCATGGCCGGCATGCCATTTGTATCTGACAGCAATACCAGGTGGGCTGGGTTTGGGGAGGAATAGGTCACTCGGCACAAAGGCTAGGTTTGGCTACTCTGCACAGGGGCACCCAAGTAATTCCGAATACAAGAAGCAGTACTGTAAAGTTCAATACGAGCAGTGGGATTCTAACGTGTGGCTTTTTATTCACATCCAAACAGAATAAACAAAGCATAGATGGACCCCCATGGGGCTACACTTCTGGTAATGCAGATTAAAAGAGACTAGAACACTTCCTCAACACTTTAGCCCTCAGGCTCTGAACCCACTGGGCACACAGCCCGGACTTACACACTGCTCCGGGTTACACAGCTAGAACTTGTACGCTGTTCTGGGTTTTCCCTGGCTCAGCTCCCTTGCCGGCAACTTGGACACCTTCCATACTTCATGAAAACATTTTCTGGTGGCTCCCTAAACTACCTAAGAGCACCTCGGCTCCATCAGGGATTTCTTCCTTTCAATCCCATGTCTGGGTACTTTCCTCAGGCACTGGCCAAGTACCTGAGAGAAAGTAAAAGGTGTCTCAGAGCAAATCCGTAGAGGTGAATTTGGTTACTACTGATGGGGGGGGGGGTCTCCCACCTCTCGCTCCATCAATTCATACCCGGCCATTTCTCTGGACAGTAAACACCTCATCCTGTAAAGCTTTGCAATGTAGATTCTTGCTAAATGTATTTCACATTCCATCTACTTGTCTTGCTAACCATTTATGCTGGACTTGAACATACTTTTAAGTGGCATTGTCCATTACTCTAGACCCCCCACTGAGTTAAGCAGTCCAATCCCCAATTTCCTTCAGTCTTTGTGCTGGACTTGAACATACTTGAATTAAGTGGCAATGCCCATTACTCTAGACCTCCCACAGATTAAGCAGTCCAATCCCCACTTTCCAACTGTACTTGGCTGTCTTTTCCTGACCCCACAGTAACAGTCCCTTTAGTTTCCTTCTGTTCAGGTGAAAAACACTTGTCCCTTTTTCAGAGCGAACTCACCCTTTGGTTGCAGGTGCCCCACAGGCGTTCCCTCCACAAGGAATTTTTCTCTCAGAGCTTCTAGTGCCTCAGCACAACTTGAATAGGCAGCTTCTTTCCCTTAGCCGGACCCAGGAGGGTTGCCGCTGGAAAATAGGCAAATACCTTCCCCCCATCCCCTCAGGGATGGGGCTCTTGAACCATTGAAAGCAGTCTCCACCACTTTAATTACCAGTTCCTGTGTTCCTCTTCAGGTGGAAACACACAACTTCCAAAAGTAGCTCTAAAACAGAGCTTAAAGTTCTGAGAGCCTACACACACTCAGCTGCACAACTGTCTCTCACTCAGACTGCACACAGTGAATTCAAAATCCCCAACGTTCTACACTAACCTCCAACTGCAACATTCCAGTGTGGCTTATGCAGCTGTGAAAGTTCTATAATGATGTCATCCATCAGACTCAGCTGAGACTGAGAACAGAATGAGACAGTGTGAAATCCATTTAACTGGAGTTTCACAAGCTGCCTTCCCTGCATACCACTATGTCTTACTGAGATTCTAGTAACCCCGGGTAACAGGGGGGTTACACAAGTCACAAGTGGGGTACCTCAGGGATCAGTCCTGAGGACAGTCCTCTTCAATATCTTCATCAGTGACATTGCTGATGGACTGGAGGGTAAGGTTTGTCTGTTTGCAGATGACATGAAGATCTGCAACAGAGTAGATGATCCAGATGGGGTGGGCAGAATAAGAAGAGATCTGGATAAACTAGCAAAATGGTCGGAACAGCAAGGTCATGCACATAGGGAAGAGAAACCCTGAAGCCACCTATAGGCTGGGAGGGGAGTTGCTGGCAGTCACAAGGGAAGAAAGAGACTTGGGCATCATCATCACCGATGACCTGAAATCATCCAAGCAGACCACTAAAGCAGTAGGTAAGGCTAGGGGGATGTTGGAGTGTATTAGTAGGGGTATCACAAGTTGGAAGAGGGAGGTAGTAATCCTTCTTTACAAGACACTGGTTAGGCCCCATCTGGAGTACTGCATGTAGTACTGGAGGCCACACCATCACAAGGACATTAACTAAACTGAGGCAGTCCAGAGAAGGGCAACCAAAATGGTGCAGGGACTGCATCAGAAAACATATGAGGACAGATTAACGAAGCTCAATATGTATACCCTACAGCAAAGGAGAGAGAGAGAGGTGGTATGATCGAAACATTTGTACACCTTAAGGGCATTAACAAGGTGAAAGAGTCTAACATGTTTCAATATAAGAAAAATAGCAGGACACGAGGACGCAGCATGAGATTAGAGGGAAGCTGATTAAGGGGTAATGTGAGAAAGTTCTTTTTCACAGAAAGCGTGGTGGATGCATGGAATGGCATATCTCAGGAAGGGGTGGCTATGAATACAGTGCAGGGCTTCAGACAGGTATGGGATAGGCATAAGGGAGCAATACAGAGAAGTATGAATAGATAGGCCATTGACAGAGCAAAGGCCAATGGCACATTTATAAGGTAGAAAAAGAAATGTGCAGACTGGATGGGCCTTGCGGTCCTTATCTGCCGTCAACGTCTATGTTTCTATGTTGCATCAAAGGCCTCCTACTTCAATGACCTCCTGAAGAGGAGCTGGGGCTGGGGTAGAGAGTTCTGGGACTCAGTTAAGTATCTCACTGGAAAAGCATCTAGAGCTCCTCCTGACATTATCACAACTGAGACACTCCAGGAACCTGGTGACATAGCTAATGCTTTTAAAAAGGCTTTTACTGATCTCAGTATGGTACTACCCAAGGATTATCTAGCCACCTCAACACCAGCCTTGCCACCCAACTCACCTTCTCAGTCCTCAACAAGAGGCATCCCCCCATTCGACTTTAAGCAGCTCCGTAAACAGGAAACACTAAAATATATCAAACGAGTAATAGGGAAGATGTGGATGGGTAGTGACCTCATATATATGAAGCTGATAGCTCTGACACTAAATGAGGTAGTAGAACCTCTGACAAAAGTGTTTGATGCCTCCCTAAGGTCTGGTATTTTCCCTGACAAGTGGAAGGAGGTACTGGTCGCCTCAATCTTTAAAACAGGGGATTCCACAAACCTGTCCAACTACAGGCCCATCTCTGTTCTCCCCCATTATCTAAAGCCCTCGAATGTGTGGTCTCAGACCAGCTCACAGAGCACCTAACTCAGTACAACCTACTCAGTGTCCAGCAGCATGGGCTCAGGAGAGATCACAATACCCTCTCCACCCTGGCTGATTACACCTCCCAAATCTATGATGCCTTTGTTGAAAGTCTGGCAGTGGGGTCAGAAATTTATAGATCTTACTAAGACATTCAACACTGTCAACCATTTACTCCTACTCCAAAACCTCCTCGGTTTAGGCCTATCCAGGGACACGGAGAAATGGTTTGACAGCTACCTCTCCTGCAGGATGCAACGCATCAAAATCAATGGGAGACTCTCAGAACCAAGGACAGTGAGCCTAGGTGTCCCCAAGCATAAATTCTAGGGCCACTACTCTTCAGTCTCTTTATCAACCCCTTACCCTCTGAATGCCCTGCACGCATCGTGCTATATGCAGATGATGCGGTCATCTCTGCTAAAGGAAAAAATCTGTCCTTGATCTCCATTGAACTGCAAGACAGCTTCCACAAACTCGAAAAATGGTTCTCAAGCAATAAACTTCTGCTCAACTATAAAAAAAACAAAGAGCATGCTTTTCTCCATCTAACAAAACAAGATGAAGTTTGGGCCTCTACAGGTCCAGAGTCTCAAAGGTGACATGCTGGAACAAGACTGCACCTTCAAGTATCTCGGGGGTTTATCTAGATGACCCCTTATCAATTGGAACCTATGTTGACCATATAGTGAAGACTGCTGACGCTATACTTGTCCTCTACCGGCACCGGCATTCCATGACCCCTGAAGCTGGTCACAAGCTGCTCGGTCTTATTCACCATAGACTATAGTCTTGTTAATTATGGTGCAGGGACCGATACTGCCCTCAAAAGGTTAAGAACCCTACTAAACAAAGCATGCCACCTAGTTTTGGGGACTGATCATAGGACGCATACCTGTGCCCGATACCATGAGACAGGATGGTTCCCTCTCTATCATAGGGTACTGTACCAAATGTGCCTACTGGCAAAGAAGTCGTTGCTAGAACTAACCCCTAGCTCAACCTCCTACCTATTCAAAACTGCTGAATCTACAATTAGGACTTGGAATATGGTCAAAGGGGGCCTGGTGGTGCCATTTAAACAAATAGCTATAGCCCAGTGATCCCTCTCCTTCCATGGACCCAAGTGGCTCAATGAACCACCCAAGGACCTGGTTGAGTGTGGTAAGATTAGTCAATTCAAATCTGGACTTCGAGCACACCTAGCACTTGAGAATGACAGCAAATGTTTCCACTAATCCATATGACCTAGCCTTTTCATACCACTGTCCTGGACACTACAGAAATAACTTCTTTGTCCTCTGTCACTGCTGCCCACCTCTGCTCCCTCACCCGCAACCTCCCCAACCTGTCTGCTCACCCTCGCCCACTCCTGCCACTTCCAACTTTCACACCTCACCACTGCCCCTTCCCCATCCCTGCACTCCCCCCTTTCATTTTTTCCCCTACCCACCTTTCCTCCTACCCTCTCCCAATCTGCTCACCCTGAAACCTTGCTGCCACCTCATCACCCTCCTTTCCCTAGGACACACCCTGACAATGCCTTCTCTGGCTGCTTCAATGCTGGACAGTGGATCCTTAGCCCTCCCTTACCTTGCAGGTACTCCATTACTGCCTAATATAGAATCTGCCTTGTTCAGGATTTGATTCCTTTTCCTCGCCTGCATGGTCTACTATCCTCCACTGTAAATACTTATATTAATTAGCACCCTCTGGATCCTCGATTGTAAACTTTCTATGTATCCTTGGAAACTTATGTAACTTATTTGTTGTGTTTCTCCATTGTATATGTATGACCTGCAACCTTTGTAAACAAGTTCCTGACTCAAAGGTATTAATCCCAACATACCTCTCAACTGTCCCTGATTTTCAGGGATGTCCCTGATTTTACCTCAAAATTTTACTCTGTCCCTCCTAAAAATTGTGTTTCTATGACCAAACAGTAGAGGTTATAAGCACAACATAATGTCAAACATTAAACTTACAGATTTGTTCTTCCTTAGAAAATGCATGTTTACACTAAGCCCCTTATTCTACCAGGTTCCTGAGTAGATATCATCAGTTTTTGAAGATGTGTCCCTGATTTTGGTCCTTTGTCCCTGATTTTTTTAAATCCTTGTCCCTGATTTATGAGGCAGGAGGTTGAGAGGTATGAATCCCAATCTGAAATAAATGTGTCCCTGATTTGGAGTCTTTGTCCCGATTTTACAGGTAAGAGACTGAGAGGTAAGTATGCACTGCGGCGTTCCCCTTTACCAGATGCCAGCACTACCCCAGCATAGCCCATGCACCAACATCCGCTGCCAGCACTTCACTGCCACCGGCTATAGCGAGACTAAGCATACCTCCGGATGGGAGGGTGTTTTATTACGATCTCTATGTACGGGGTGTCATTACTCTATTCTTTCTTTTCGAGTTCTCACAAACTGTAGTGAGAAAAGAAATATTTCTACAATTGTGATTTAAAGTGCTTAGGAGTGGCTATGTTGCACCAGCACCACTTAATTGTCATCTCCTCTGTTCTTCGCAACTTAAACCACGAAACTCCAAAAAAAAAAAAACAAAACACACAGAGGCAGATGAGCTGCTATGGAAACCGGCGTGCGACTTGAGTGGCGTCACATCCCGTGCTGCCTGCCTGTGTGGCACTTCCTCAGCCTCGCTTCCGACTTGCTGTCGGTGGGCTGTCCGGCTGCACGTAGTTGGTAGCAGTTTACTTTGAGTGAACGCCAGCTCATCCTTGCTGTTGTTGAACCCACATTAAATCTTTCCGGGGAAGCGGGCAGGCTTTTTGTTTACGAAACGTTGGCTATGTCACTCATGGAGGACTTGGTGAACCAGTATAAGAAAGCCAAAACAACTATCCAAACGCAGAACTGGGTAAGTATGTGTGTGGGATGCTTCAGCTGCTTCATTCATTCAGCTGGAGTTCGGGATCGTATGCCGAGGGCCAAAGTGAGGAAGTCTGCCTGATGGGGAAGTGATGATTGATGGAGGTGGTGTGGATTGGGTTCTGTGAGGTTTTATTATACAGTATGGTCCGAAAAAAAATACTTTTGTTGCTATGTGGAAACCGAATGTTAAAGATTCACCTGTAAATCTTTATATGGAAAAATTGACTAACTGGGGACCATAGCAGTCAAGTATGAAGTTGGGAGTCTGTTTTGTGGGCTAGAAGCATTTTTTTATCTCTGTTTCTCATCAAAGCAATGTACCACATCCTTATGTCGGTTATGTTTTTCTTCCAAGTAACCTGTTAGTTGGCATCTTTTTTTTTAAATATACACGGATGCATACCTTTTTACCTACTGTCTGGCAAATCATGAACAGGGCTTTAAAAAATCAGTGACAGAACATCACAATCTGGTGCAAATAATAAATAATGGTAATGTCAAATCAAGAAGCTTCCTACAATGTTTGATGTAATATGACAACCATTTTTGATGGAGAAGTAGACTTTAACACTACATTTAATATTCTTTAGTGACAGATACACATTTTAAGAGAGGCAGAGGGATCTTTGAAGCGGTATCGGGACACTTGAGAGGTATACATGTATGTTAGGATATTTAAAAGGACAGTCACTTTCAGAAGAACAGAGGAGGGCAGCTTTCGATCTGAAGAACCAAGATCCCTGTTTTCCTATACTAATTTGTCCAGTCTTGAGAAGTTAGTAGCTCAAAAAATAAGGTCCTTTGAAAAGTTACAATATTTTGCCAGTTTGTTTCTTAACTATATTGCATTTGATAACAATCAAGAGAAAAGCTCTGAGAAAGGCAAATTATCACTTTTGATACAATTTTGAATAACATACTACAAATTCGCCACTCATCCTCTGCCCACTCTCTCTCTACCGCTCTGGCAAATTACTTCATAGCAAATTGCTCCTGCACCTGACTCTGCCAGGCACTGCCCCTACCTCCATCTTGCCTGAACAGCGCACATAGCAAGTGCTACAAAGCTGACTTATTTGGCCCTCCCTACTCACTTATTGAACCTATGCACTTATTGTTATTGCTACTTGCTCTTGTGCGTCTACGTCTGCAATTGTCAACCCTTGTAATCCTTACTACAGTAATTCATATATGTGTATTATGTGCCTGTCTACCCTAGTTCCATGATCTTGTCTGTAACCCATACAAAATGTAACCTCATGCTGCTGTATTTTCTGTTAAATGTTCCTCAATTGATAACCTGCGTGTTATCCAAGCCTCTGTTCCCCCTCCCCCACAGGTCGCACAGGGAGACAAGCATCTTGTTGTGCAGTGTTCCTTTCCTGGTGAAACAATTCAATAAATAAATACAAAGTATTTAGACAATTCAGCAGTGTAATGAAATGTTCTTCCAAAAAGCTAATTTCAGCTAGATAAAAATATTAGCATACCTGTCAAATCTACGTTTTTTTTTTAGGTACTTCTGTGCTTCGTACCATCCGTTTTTTTTTTCTCAATCCAAACCCTTGCTAGAGCTACACTGCAATTAATAAGCCAAATGTGGCAGCCATCATTTTTCTTGTGGGAAAACACTAAAAGCATTTATAAAATGCTCTTATTTCGGTGGAGCTAGACCATTTTACTACCAAATAAAACTGGAAGATGCCTTAAATCTTTTATAGTGAAAAAATAGGATCAGATTTATTTATTTTTTGTTTTGTCCAATTTTGTTGCACTGCTGCTTTAAAGGATACATAAACAAGTACATCGCAGAAGCTCTTCAAAAAACAATGCCTGGTAGGTCAGGGGCTTACCTAAATAATGATGTGCTCCATTTAGCTGTGAAAGTACATTATCCCACAGTCACTAGTTCCAAAACGTCCTGCCGACATGTAAACAAACCCCGAGCTCCTGTTTAAACCCCCCACTGAAGTAGCTGCCCAAGATGGCCACCACGTGCAACGTGATTACATCATCTGAGCGACAGAGCCCCAAGGCGTTAATACAGGCTGAATGGGGAGTTAACATTAAGAAATAACCTTAATGAAGTGCTTCCCCTCCAAATCCTTTACCTGTGCAGGTGCAGCCACCAATTTCAAACCTGCACAGGTAAAGGATTTGGAGGGGAAGCACTTCATTAAGGTTATTTCATACTTTAATGTTAACTCCCCATTCAGCTTGTATTATCGCTGCGGGGTTCTGTCGCTCAGATGATGTAATCACGTTGCACGTGGCGGCCATCTTGGGCAGCTACTTCAGTGGGGGGTTTAAACAGGAGCTCGGGGTTTGTTCACATGTCGGGAGGCTGATTTGGAACTAGCGACTGTGGGATAGTGTACTTTCAGAGCTAAACGGAGCACATCATTATTTATGTAAGCTCCTGACCTACATGGCAGTGTTTTTGGAGCACTTCCGCGACGTACTTGTTTATGAGTCCTTTAATGATTTGGTATTTTCTGGACCATGGAATGCTGGAACACATGCAAGTGGTAAAATCTGGAACTGGCAGAAAGTCAGACCTTATGCAGTTTTTTGCGTGGGTTTTTGCATTCTGGCAGTTCTGGATTTTACCATTTGCAGATATTTTAGTTATTTTGGGTATCTGGAATTTACTGAGTCATGTATGGAACTAGTGGTCATTGCCTAGATCCCCAGGACCCACAGAATGGCTGTAATGACAGAACCTCCCAATCTGAGAAAATCTGGAATGGAGGAACTCATGAAAAAAATTTCTCATGTCCAGGTGTCCAAGCTGGTTTGCTTATTCCAGATCTTAGCAGTTGTGTGGATTCCAGTCATTCCTGGAATCTGGAAATTACACAAACCCTTAAATGGACACTGTCAACCTTTTTTGCATTATATTATTTTTAGGTAACCCCCCCCCCACCCATTTTGTGATTTCTTACTTTCTCTAAAATTCATTAATGTTGCTGGTTGTTTTAGCTGCCTCCTTGCTTACTAGAATTGAAATACATGGTGATGTATAGCTATATCCAGCCTTGTTTTGCTTCAGATCATTGAATTACTCTTACTGCATACTTCCTGAACATTAGAAACACCCTCAGACAGTTCAGCCACTCATGACACAATACTTTTCTCTACTCAAACTGCATATTGAGTGGCTGGATTGTGTTCGGGTGTTCCTGAGTCCAGGAAAGATGCAGTGTGAGCTAGTCAAGAAATGTAAACAAACCTGTTTTGGTGTGGTAACACCAGTATGGTGGGCACTCAGTTTTTCATTTTTTAAAAGAAAAAAGGGATCTGAATCGCACTACCAGCTGCACCAACAGTCTCTATAGAATGTGAACAATCATAAAATGCGTTTTTTTTTAAACTAGGGACACTTTGAGGCCTAAGGGGGCTGACAGTGTCCCTTTAAGCTTATTTGTTTGCAAATACTTTCTCTTTGTTGTAAGTTAATAGGGCCTCAGAGGGATATCTGTTATGGTATTAGTGACTCCCCTCATGAGGTTTGGGTGGGAGGACCGTAAAGCTGAGCAGTTCTGTCTGCTCAAACTTCATGAGAGGGGTCTCATACCATAAGAGACATCCTTGGAGGCCCTGTTGACTTATTATAAATAACTCCAGTTTAATTTGAGTGATTTATAATAAGTTCCTGCACCACTGGTGCTGAAGTGGCATGCTCCCTCCATACCCTCCTGCACAAGCACGAATTGTACACATGATGATAGGTGCAGTGGCTGTGTGTGCTGATTGGCTGCAATCACATTAGTGATTTACGATAATTTGCATATGGACAGGATCTTTGTTTTCTGGAGTTTATGTGCTGTTGCAGCTTAAAGGGATTTTCCAAGATTTACACACGTTTTCTGCGTCTGGTTGCTTATGGGGTTACTTGTAGGGAAGTCAGAATAGCAAAGGCCCAAACTGAGGAAAAGATAGCCAACTCGGTTAAGAAGGGGGATAAAACCTTTTATAGGTACATCAGGGAGCATAGAAAGACAAAGGGAGGGATAGTGAGGCTGAATAAAATGGATGGTAGGTGGGCAGAGAGGGACAGTGAAAAAGCAGGGATATTGAACGAATATTTCTGCTCAGTATTCACAGAGGAGGGGGGGAGGTGCCTAATCCAATTAACAGAAGCACTCTGGATGGAGGGAGGGTCGATCCCAGTCCTTTAACGGAAGAAAGGGTTCTGAAAGAACTCCTAAAACTGAAGGTGGACAAAGCAATGGGGCATGATGGAATTCACCCCAGAATTCTAAAAGAATTAAGGGGAGAACTAGTGACACCACTGACTACCCTTTTTAACAAATCATGGGAGGATGGTGTGGTACCTGAGGACTGGAGGAAGGTGGATGTGATTCCCCTTCACAGAAATGGGAGCAGGACAGAGGCAGGAAACTACAGACCTGTCAGTTTGACCTCTGTGGTAGGGAAAGTGATGGAATCACTTCTGAAGGAAAGAATTGTTGAGTACCTAGAGGCCAGTGGGGCACAGGACCCAAGGCAGCATGGGCTCACAGCAGGGAGGTCATGTCAGATGAATCTAATTGATTTCTTTGACAGTGACAAAAGTAGTAGACCAGGGAGGGGCTGTGGACATGGCCTACCTAGACTTTAGCAAGACATTTAACACAGTCCCACACAAAAGATTAATAGTCAGATTAACCAGCCTGGGAGTGGGTTCCAGGGTGGTAGCCTGGGTAAAACATTGGCTGGACAACAG
This sequence comes from Neoceratodus forsteri, assembly GCA_016271365.2. Classification (NCBI taxonomy): domain Eukaryota; kingdom Metazoa; phylum Chordata; order Ceratodontiformes; family Ceratodontidae; genus Neoceratodus; species Neoceratodus forsteri. Next base: position 444,071,854 of record CM057453.1, read on the forward strand.
GACACAGAAAGTAATTGTAAATGGAGTCCACTCTGAAGAAAGAGGGGTTACTAGTGGGGTACCGCAGGGTTCAGTACTGGGACCAGTCCTTTTTAATGTCTTTATAAGTGACATTGCAGAGGGACTGGAAGGAAAAGTATGCCTCTTTACAGATGACACAAAGATCTGCAACAGGGTTGGTACACAAGGAGGTATGGAAAAGATGAGAAGGCACTTGGCAAGGTTGGAGGAATGGTCAGAAGTATGGCAGCTTGGATTCAATGCAAAGAAGTGCAAAATAATGCAGCTGGGAAACAAAAACCCAGGGGAAGATTACACATTTGGGGGGGAGGGTAGTAACAACAACAAAAATGGAAAGGGACCTTGGAGTAATCATAACAGACGACCTTAAGGTTAGTAAGCAATGTGAGAAGGCAGTAGGGAGGGCTGGGGGGATACTGGGATGTATAGGGAGAGGCATCACCAGCAGAAAAAAGGAAGTTATTATCCCTCTGTACAGACAGTTGGTGAGACCCCATCTGGATACTACGTCCAGTTCTGGAGACCCTATCTCCGCAAGGACATAGACAGGATAGAGGCAGTCCAGAGGAGGGCAACTAAAATGGTGCAGGGTCTGCAAGAGAAGCCATTTGAGGAGAGACTAAAGGAGCTTAATATGTATACCATTGAGGAAAGGAGGGAGAGGGGGGACATGATAGAAACTTTTAAGTGCCTCAGTGGAATCAACAGAGTCCAAGAGGGTAGCATCTTTCAGAAAAAGAGATGTGCAAGAACAAGGGGGCACAATTTAAAGATAGAGTGAGGTGGTTCAGGGGCAATATGCAGAAGTATTTTTTCACAGAGAGAGTGGTGGATGCATGGAACAGCCTTCCTGAGGAGGCTGTGGGGTCTAAAATTGTGGGAGAATTCAAGAATGCATGGGACAGATATAAGGCAATTTTTGTGGGGAAGGGGGGCAGGAAGAAATAGTGTGGTTAACTAAGGCCTGCAGCTTATCCTGTAGGTAGGGAAATGGGCAGACTAGGTGGGCCTAGTGGTCCTTATCTGCCGTCAAAGTCTGTGTTTCTATGTTGGCGAAAGTGTTTTCACCTTTTTTTTTTTTTTTTTCTGTTGGTCTGCACAAGGTGTGAAGGGATTGTTTTTTGATCCTGACCAGGTAACCAGCTGATCCCATTCCACTTCCTTATTGTTTTGCACTGCCCCACGCTCAGGCATGTAATGACGTGTCCCCAGGAAGAGTACATCATTAAATTCAATGGGGCTTGGAATGAACTGCCTTTTTATGCATGCAAGCAATAATCTTTATTTATTAAATGCTATTCCAGAAAAGATTATAACATTGTACAGTGTATATATATATATATATATATATATATATATATATATATATATATATATACATATATGCATATAACCAATAAGAACAATTATGAAATAAACAGTAATCCTCAAACAAAATGACAGCTATGTACTATATCTAATCCAATCAATTGGGGAAAGTCAGAGCAAGTATGTTTTTAGGGCAGATTTAAAACCCTCGACAGTCAGGCACCCTCTAGTCCGATAAGGTAGAGAATTCTACAGGGTCGATGCGACAAACGCAAAAGCACGAGCACCCGAGGTCTTCAAATAAACCCTGGGAACCTCCAGCAATCCTTCATCAGAGGACCTGAGTGAGTGGGGGCAGTAGGGACAAAAGATCTTGCAGGTGACATGGTCCCTGCCTGTATAGGGCTTTATAGGTCAGTAATCTGACCGTGAAGGTAATCTGCCAATATATAGGCAACCAGTGCAGGGCACAGAGCACAGTTGGGACATGGCTAGATCTTGATAATCCAGGCAACAACCTGGCTTCATAATGACAACTTGTGTGATCAATCAAGGCAACTGTCACACAGAGTCCATTATTATGCATTAAATGTAGGATAAAGTACAGGGTAGTATGTGTCATGAGAATTTTACACCCCTCCCCCGAGAGTGAAGCTCGAGGGGTTTCTCTCGGCATCCAACCCCGAGGGTGTGTGTAAAGTTCGAGTTTACACACCACCCCATGTTTTATTTTACATAATCGTCAGGTTTAATTTTTTTCCACCACAGCAATTATATAAAATAAACAGAAGACATTTCCGTGCAGCCGCCATCTGACTTCATTTCAGCAGGGTCAGCGGTCGGACGCGACTGTTGGAAGAATGGTCCTCTCCCTTTTTTCAGTGGTTAGGAGGCTGTTTAAATAATTTTAGTGGTAGCCGTTTGTTTCTTTTTTAAAAAAAAACAAAAAACTACTTACCGCCAAGTCAGAGTGGCGGTCTGGTCTGTGTGGGTTAGGATGGTTCCTGGCATTGCGGAAGAGCGGTGGCTGGGACTTGCAAATACCAGCAGACAGGAAACCTGACGCGTGTTTGCTTTAATAAACACTCCTTTATTACAGTAAATTACGCTACGGGTTTTCTATGTGAAGAAACAAAACCCATTAATTATAAGGTAATTAATTGCAAGCCCCATTGACTTTAATGGGGTGTTACCCTGCTCTCTTCCGGGGCACATGTCTTTACATGCCTGAGTGTGGGGTGGCTCGGAACAATAGGGAAGTGGAAGGGATCAGCTGGCTACCTAGTCAGGGCCAAAATATGATGTCTTCCCATCCTGTGCAGACTGAAAGAAAAAAATTGTGAAAAGGCTTTCCCTGACATAAGCATCCAAAGGCAGCAGGTCTTACACCGCACAAAGAAGCGTAGAAGAACAAATTCATCCTTTGCTGAAGTCATAAGTCTCTGTTTGTTACTTAAGAGTTCGCTGCTGTGGGAATTTTTATGATGTCACAAACAAGATTGTACTTTAGCAAAAAATGAAACAGCTGGAGTATTGAAGCAAGTAGTGGAAAGGATCCTGTTTGTATGCAAATGAACCCCAGTGTATAATAACAGGAATAGAAGGAGAGAACGTCTATCACATACAAGCTTAGTTGTGTCCAAGGGTTATGTTTTCAAAAGTGAGAAACTCACTTTATTTGCTGTGGCACAGCTACCACACAGACAAAATAGTCTGAACTGGTTTCCTCAAACAGAGATACAAAGATGCACTGTCTTACAAACAAAGTGCTGTTTGCTTTCTCACTGGTTCTTAGCCAGTGTCCTGTTTTGTAAGTCCAGCTCAGCACTTTCTCAGCCACTACCCACATTTGTATCAATGTCAGACAGAAGTCAGCATAGAATGGTCTCTTTCAGTTTGTATCAATCTGTAGGAATGCTTAGGTATATGCCAGCATTGGATCCATCAGCAGCAGACCAGTGACACCTTTTTATTAAGCCAGCGAAATCTGTCTGGTACAGCCAGTCGGGTCCTTTTGGAAACTTGTAAAAATCTGCCTGGTCTGGTCATTGCCGATAGAGGGTGAGTTTCCTTGTTGACCAAGTTTCTATTTCAGTATTCACTCTTTTGTTTTATTGGATGCTTAACTGTTCTTGAGTCTTCTGGTTAGCCTAATAAGATTTTCAAGTCTTCCTTTGAGGCTGTCAAGAACTTCATCCATGTTTTCCACCCTCCTTACAGTTTTAATGCATGTTTCTATTAGGCCATGAAGCAGCAAAACATGATTACTTTTGTACATCTAAGTTAATGTCTGTGATTTGTTACAGGATACAGTTTTTTTATTTAGCTGTATTTATAAGTTCACAGTACAGTACAGTTAAGAACAAGCCATGCATACATTGCATGTTTTGTTGGCTAACGCAGGAGCCGTCAGTAAATGTCGGACTTTCAGAATCCAATTTCGGCTTCAAGGACACACATTTAATGCTGACTTTATTACTATTTTCATTCTTAAATGGAGGCATTTTGATCCAGTGGGTAAAGCACCAGCTTAGGAACTAGGAGTTCAGTGGTTTAAACTCAACTAGAGACAAATGCATACTGTATGACCACGGGACAGTTTCCTAACCTCACAGTGCTGCATTCCACACAGCTGCAGAAATGGGTAGCTGGAGGACCACACAGAAATACGTGATGCTACAGCTCATCTTACCTTTTTTTGCATAAATGAATGGTAAAATTAAAAAATAAATAAAAACATTAGTTGTTACATTTTCACAGTTTGAACTTTTTGTTTGTTCCACTTCTGTAGGTGTCAGGCATTGGGCCGTGAGTGAACCTCAGTCCCTCTCTGGTGACGTTCCAACCTAAACTACCCCTCTCTTACCTCAGCCTCCCTCTTACCTGTTCCTATTGACCCCAATGGATTGTCACCCCATGGCTAGGTCTTTAGGAATCCAAACCCTAGACACATCACTGTCACATGGGACAGGAGGCATTGTAGGAAAAAGAAGAGCAATAAAAAATCTAAACATGAAGATCCCAGGGGACATAAAACTAGTAGGCAAGTTTAGGAAAAAAGCTCCTAATAGCAAACAAAGGGAAGGACACATTGGGGGGGACATATTCAAAGCTGGCCGGTTGTGCGAGCGCAAAGATGTGTCACACAGAATAGATGAGCCAGCCAGCTCCAACTATATATTCAAACAGCCTGTACGATTGTGTCTGATCATGTATACTGTTTATTTGACCCTGGATGCGCCACCCAGTGCAGGCACCCGCCAGGTCCGGCTCAGCGCAACTAGGGTCTGGGCTGAATACCGCCATTGGGAAATGCATGGCACATACTTGGATGCGCCATGACCCCAAGTACGATATTCAGCCAGGAAATGCTAATGAGCTCATTGGGCATATATGGCCCAAGCAGGCACCATGCATGGTCATTGTGAGCTCATTAGCATGGCTGCGCCCAGAGGAATGTGCTGGGGCCGCCGCCTCTAGCCCCAATCTTGATAACAGCTGTACAGGAGCCCTGACCGCCCTGGTGGTCTAGTGGAACCCCCTCCTAGTCCCAATCCCTGAGAGTGAAGTGTGTCCCGCCCTGGTATTTCCATAGTGTAGTGTACCCCCCTCGCAGGCCCGAACCCGCAATATTATATAATGGGAATCCCCATGCCCCGACCTGTCAACAGTGTGGCGGCCCCCACCCATGTCCCGATCCACGTGGACATACTCCACACACCACAATCCCTGGCAGTTTAGTGCCCCCCCCACAGCTCCGAACGTACACAGGATGCCTTAGGAGACCTCCGTATCCCCAGTAGTCTAGTGTGCCCTACTCCATCATGACAGAACCCCCACCCCACACCCCCTAACCCTCCCAGAGCCGGCAACCGGCTTGGCCCTTCACACATCTCCATGGCCAGCCACCGACTGAACTGTCAAAGGACCAGTACTGTACAAAGGATGTGCTCTTTGGTTGGGAGTGTTCTATGTACAGTACCAGTCCATTGACAGTTTAGTCTGCAGCTAGCTATGGTGGTGTGCGGAGGGCTGAGCGAGTCTTCGGTTCCAGTTGTGTGGGGGGGTGCTGACCTGATGGGGTTGGGGGGCCACTACACTATGGAAATGTGTGGAATATGTATGCTGTATTCCGGTCATCGGGGATGGGGTGTGGGAGGGAGGACCCTACACTCTGGAAATGGGTTCAGGAGGGGATCCTTTGTCACACAGGGCTCAGGGTTCGGGAGGAGATTCTACTGCTGACAGGGATCGGCGTTCGGGAGGGAATTTTTGGTCATGGAAGGATGAGGTCAGGGATGGGGTTCCCTACACTATGTGATCAAAGGGCACTGTTACCGTTCTGGTGATTGGGGATGGGGGCAGGGTTGGGGTTCCACTAGTCTACCAGGGCTGGCAGGCTGCGGTGCACTGGGCTGCACTTCTGCAGCCTGCCTGTGAGTGGCTGCTAGAAGGTATGCTTTCAGTGGCCTATCTCTGCACAGCACAGTGCAGGCCCTTGCAGGGTGCATGCCCATTGAATATGCCCATGCAGCACATTCATGGGCACTCCGGGTGGTGCTGTCGCCTTTGAATATTACATGCGCAAGCGCTAGGGGATGCGGGACATCTCCATTTTCTGCCAGGGTGTGCCACGATTGCCTTTTGAATATGGGGGCCTAGGAGCACACACAGATCAAAACACTCTGCATAACCTATTTGCACATTTTAACTGTATTACCCCTTTAAGTTTTGTGTTAAATTCCAGTACATAATTATCAAATGGGTAACCAACTTCCTCAAACCTTATTGGCTGAGTCATTCCAAGTTTTTCTCATGGACAAAAATAAATCGATAACGAAACATAAATAAATTTTACGGTGATAGAAAGTGGCTGGGTGAGTGCTAAGGATGGCCACAGTACCCAATGACCAATGAAAATCGAAAGGTGCTATTACAGACTACTTTTTTTTTTTTTTTTTTTAAATCATTTAACAGTTTTTCCTCATGCCTGTATAGCTGGACTTCGTAATCTCCGGCCATTGCCTGTACCCTCGGACTCTAGTCGTATGCTGCAAGAGGCCACATTTAACCCATCACTTTGAGCAGTTTTTTCCGAGTACTGTGGTTTCTTATGTAGGAAGGTTAGGAGTGAAGTTTTCTATTTTAGAGCCAGAAGGAGGGCATAATTTTTGAAATAAAAAAAACAAAAAACTTAACCTTATATTAAATCACTGTAACTAACTTGAGTGATTTATAAAAAGTTAAAAGGCATAATCAGAAGGCACAGTATGTCCTAAATGGTCGAATACTCAATGTAGCAACTGAGGAAAAGGACTTGGGTGTGCTTGTGAGTAATGATCTTAATATAAAAAGCCAATGTCACTCAAGTGCTAGGACTACAATGAAAATTCTGAATTGCATTAGAAGGCGTATTACTAGCAGGGACAGAAGGGTGGTGATGCCTTTGTATACGTCCATCGTAAGGCTCCACTGGGAATATTGCATCCAATTTTGGTCTCCCAGATCTAAGGGAGCAGTTAAAACTCTGGAAAGGGTTCCGAGAAATGCGACCAGAATGGTGGCAGGTCTTGAAAACCTGACTTATGAGGAAAGATTGACTATCCTAGGGCAGTATCCCATGGAATATAGAAGGCTTCGAGGTGACCTTTGTCTGCTGTTTAGATCCCTTACAAACAGTGACCTCTGGGAGTGCTTAAGTTTCTAACTAAAAGACCAGAATTATAACACTAGAGCCCCATGGACTACAGCTACAAGGGGAAATAAACTCTGCAAAGTATAGTTCAGATTGCTTTAATTAACCAACAGGTGGTTTCAGTTTGGAACAGTCTCTCTTTGGAGGTAGTGGGCAGTAAAGACATGTCGCAGTTCAACGTTCTATTGGAAAACTATTTTGTTGGAAGGCATTATAGTGGAACTCCCCATATGTAAAATGGGGTGAGCTGTAAATAGATCATTAGGCCTTTCTTGCTTGTACAGTACTATGAGAACTACGAATAGGACTTTCGCCTTCTGCAAGGTGTGTGTTTATAGAAGTGACACCTCACGTGAGGTTTGGTGAGGTCTGGTCGCCCAGAACCTCTAAGCTTTGCAGTCGTCTTGCCCAACCCTCGCGCTCAGAATCTCTTGTATCTTAAGAGAAATAACTGCGGAAGCCCAGTTAGAATAAAAAATACAATGGGGCCAATGAGTGAACTGCAATTCACTGTAACTGTATTCTTTCATCATAAATACTGCAGTTTATGGGCTAAAGTACCTTCCCCCCCTCCCGGGCTCCCCAGAATAACACCATTACGTGGACAAAAAGTTCCTGCCCACTGTAATCTGTTTGATAATAGCTAGGGCTGTACCCAAGTCATGGATACCATGCTGTTTCCCGTTTTTATAAAACTCTTTAATTTGGGATATTTTCCTTGATAACACTATGATTTTGTAACACTTTCCACAAAAACACCATAGTTTTTGTGTTTGCCATGACAGGCCCATAATTTTTCTTTTTTTTTTGCCTTGCCTCTGCAACACTCTTGTTCGCCAGTTGGCACCAGTGTATGATTCTGAGGCATGTACATAAACCTCAGTCTCCCAAAAGACAGTACAGTGCACCACCGCCCACCACTGGGCCAGCCCAAAAATGTGATTTTTAAAACCATCTTTGCTGTCGTGCATGTTTAAATGTATGTCAAAAGAGTGACGGTCTGCGTAACATAAACTAGAGCCATGATTTTTTTTTTTTTTTTAATCATTTTTCTCCCTACTGCCGGTTTGTATCTTTTCAAGAGGGCGCCCCAGTCATCATCAGCTGACGCCTGACCTGACCTCAGGCTTACCCTCTCAAGGGGTCCCAGACTCCCACTGGAGGACCAGATTTAGTTGGCCAGCGCTATGGCTAGCGGGGGGTGGAGCCTGCGAGGCGCCCTCTGCCATCCTGCATGGCAGTGTTCTTTTTCTCTTGTTCTCCCAGGAGTTGGGACTGTGCAGTGATGTCAGCAGAGGGAGCGTGCACACGTCCACACGCGCTGCCTCCAGATGTCTGGCCCGACTCCTCCCCTACTTGTGGTACGGCGCCCTGTCCTGCAGCCTCCGCTGGGGCGAAAAGCACCACCACCAGGATCCCCCGGAAAGGAGAGCAGTCCATCAGACACCTAATCCTTCTGCTCCCCTGCCGACCCCCGATGGCCCGTGCTCGTTCCCGTACAGGGGTCGCTGGCATAGTGTGAGGTAAGGCACCAGCACCTCAGCCCTCAGCGCCACCGGGCCGGCTGGATCCTGACTTTTACTATGATTTCCATGGTGTTCATCCTTTTGACCATTACAATGCTATGATTTTCTCCAAAATTTACTATGACAAAAGTACTGCCTCGTAATAGCTATGGTGCAACCCAGAATGTGCGTTATTTTTGATAATGCTGCTCCTTGGGCCATTCAAGATAACACACACATAGCATTGTACAATATGTAAGCAGTGAGACACAATGGGGTGCTCACAGGCACGGGAATAACACTCCAGGTTTCAAAAAAAGTTAATAACTCTGACTGTGGCCCAAATGCAAACCTTTTTATTACAGAATTAGAAGCACATACCAAACTGGAGGCACAATTCCCCAGCGCTTCAACCAAACAATCAGGCCTTTTCTGGGGGGGGGGGGGGACTGTCCCCTTCATTCAAACCCAGTCCCAATATAAAGCACCTTCCTAAAATAACATATACTAATTTTGAATTGCAATACCGTATAACCAATTCATCAGAAAAAATACATAGAAATCACCATACAGAAAACTTTGGTGCATAACTAAAAACCTACACCATTTGTCCCATAAGCATAGCAAATGAAGGGGAAGGATGAAGTGGGGATGGGGCGGGGGAGAACAGAAGGGATAGGCTATGAAGGCTATGATGGGAGTGCTTATGCATAACATTGTTAACATTAGATTGGGAGAAATGATGGAGCTAGTGCTACACTGAGGTAAAAAAGTTCACAAACTAGTAATTTCAAAATTTATCAGATTCATAAGAACTCTGAATTTTAGATCTCTATGTCTATACGCTGTATGAGTGTCCCTGGATATTCAAAGCAAAGGTCAGATACTGGTTATGAGCCTAACTGATGTAGGGGTAGGGGCAAAAATGATGAACTGGATTACAAGCTGGCTGAGTGACGGGCTGCAACGTGTGGTGGTGAGAGGGGAGCTCTCAACTCCAAGGCCGGTGATGAGTGGGGTGCCACAGGGCTCTGTGTTGGGGCCAGTATTGTTTGGGCTCTTCATATCAGACATTGCACACGGGATGGTGAGCAAGGTAAGTCTGTTCACTGACGACACCAAAATTGGAGCAGTGGTGGATGGATAAGAGGGATGGAAGCAGCTGCAGGGGGACCTGTGCAAGCTATAGGAGTGGTCAGAGAGGTGGCAGCTGGGGTTCAATGCAAAGAAATGTAAGGTTATGCACTTTGGGGTGAAGAACCCAAGGAGAGAATACTGGCTGGGGGGGGGGGTTAAGCTGAAGATCACTGAGGAGGAGAAGGACCTGGGGTGATGATAACAGGGACCATGAACAACACTGCCCAGTGCAAGAGAGCGGCTACAAAAGTGAACAAAATGCTGGGGTGCATAGCGAGGGTTTTCTCGTCCAGGCAAAGAGAGGTGATCTTGCCCCTCTACAGGTTGCTGGTAAGGCCACACTTAGAGTATTGTGTGCAGTTTTGGAGGCCATACCTAAAGCGTGATATCAGGCTACTGGAGTGGGTGCAGAGGAGGGCAACAAAGATGATATGTGGAATGGAGGGAGAGACTATGACAGCAGGCTGGGAGACCTGAATATGTACACCCTGGAGGATAGAAGGAACAGGAGGAACGTGAAGGAAACATTCAAAGTATCTGAGAGAATCCAATAAGGGTGGGGCAGATGGGGTCTTTGGTTGAGGAGGGAGGGTCACCAGGGGCACAGGCTAAGAATGGGGGATGTAGGAAGGAAATGAGGAGACACTATTTCACAGAGAGGGTGGTAGCAAAATGGAACGCCCTACCAGAATGGGTGGTATCATGTAAATCTGTGAACAGCTTCAAAAGGGCATGGGATTGGGAACAGGGGAGAGTGAGGGTGGGGGATGTGGGGGGTGGCAGTGGGATGACAAAGGGAAGGGGGATGGGGCAGCTGCAAATTAGGAGTGTTGGCTGCACACTCGATCAGACTTAGATAGACCGGGTGGCCTGTTTCTGCTGGCACATTCTTATATTCGTATGTTCCAAACCTGCAAAGAAAAACAAAATCAAATATTCAGACAAAAGTACAGACTTTTGAGACATAGAGTTACAAAGAAATAGCAAGACACAGGTGACAGTTATTTGTCAGTGAGCAGTTTAAATGTATCCATGACGGATTCAGTTATTTATTTTTTTTTTTAATTTTAATGTGTGGAGAAAAATCCACATCATTTAAACCTAAGGGCTGAACTGTATCGAGGGACACTATCCAGTGTGTTTCCTTTTGAAGTAGGATATTGAGTCTGTCCCCACCTCTTTCCTGTGGACCCACACTTTCTAAAACTGTAAAATGTAGGCAGGAAGGATCCGAATTTGTGATACAAAGCGAAATGCGTACCCAGGGCACTTCTGTTACTTGGATGCGCTCCTGGATATGGGTTTTAAGTGGTCTTACAGTTCTACCCACGTAGTGTTTGTAGCATGAACACCAGGCAATGTATAACCTGAACGTCATTACGCAGGAAATGGCATTTTTATTACAAGCCCTCCTGGAGTTGTGATGCTGTGTGAATGTATCCCCTTCCTTTGCATATCTACAGATATTACAATTGCCACATTTGTAAAATCCTCGTGGCAGGGTGGGACAAATCAGTTTTGAGCTGGTGGTCAGTTTAGGCACTAGCTTTTGAAATCTCTTAGTCAAATCAATATTTTTAGTGGCTATCCTTTTTAAAGGTTCAAAAATCACTTTGTGGGCAGGTAGCTACTTGGGCAGTAACTTTAAAAATCTAATACTAGCCAGACCAGTTTTTAATGGCTATTGGCCACCTGGCTACCCAGTTTGTCACACCTTGCCACCGCTTCAGACGGTGTGTGTGTGCACCCTTTTTGTCCTGCTGAGCATTTCATGTTTGAACTAAGGGCTGCACTTTTAGGTTTGCGGTGTGCCCGATTTTTGTTTTTCATTCTAAGACGAAGTGGGGTGTTGTGCTGCTGCCACAGCCACATGCCTGCGGTGTAGTAATGTAAGGTATAAGGTTGCTGGCAGAGTGGCTTCAGCCCCTGGAAGTGTGGTTGTGGTAGCACAGCCAAGAGGCGGGAGTGTCTTGTTGCACTTATAAAATGGGGTTTGTGTGAAGAATGTGATCAAATTAAAAATAAAAAATAAAAATTGAAGAATGTTTTAAAATCGGTAGGTTTTTGTGAAATAATCCTCCACATATGGTCGTCACAACAAGGTGCTAGCCTGATTAGCACTGTGTGAGCCACTGTGATGTGTGTGTGCCTTTTATGTGGCCTGTCTCTTGAAGTCTCCCGGCCCAGTATGTTTCTATCCTTTTTTTCTTTAAATTAAAAGTAAAAAAAAAAAAAAAATGATACGTTTTATTTTGTGAGTTTGAATTGAAAATAATTGACTTCAGGCGTTTTTTTAGTTCAGGAACTGAGTGGACCGGCAAGGTAAAGTGTGTAACGTTGGTACCAGGACGTATTCATACCCATTGGCTGTGCTGTCTCAGTCCAGTGCTTAGGAACAAATTTCAGCCAATCAGGGTTCAGGATTCTTAGTATCCATTTTATAATGCTTAATTATACAGCACAGTTACAATCGTGAACTCGTAGTAAATACTTTTTTAGCTCTGTTTTAAATTTCAGGTGGCTTCCAGTCTGAGGTTTTAGCGGTGTTTGTATAGTATTCCAAAGTTTGGGTGCGTGGTGGGAGCAAACTTAATGCTCCACATTTGTGAGTGTTCTTGATTCTTTAAGCAGGCCTTTCCCATTGGCTCATACACATCAAACTCCATTTTTGCTTTGTGCAAGATCAAATAGAGATTTCAAAAATGTATTTTTGAGTAATTTGTCTACCAGGTAGCCCAACACCAACATTCTTTTGCATCCGTGGTTAACTAGATTGTTTCAAGTGAAAAAAGTGCAGTGATAAATTGTAGGGGGTATGGTGGAAGCAAAATACGACCAAACAATTCTCATCTTGTGTTTTCTGTTCTAAAAGATTTCGGACACCTGTTCATGTCATTTAACAAAAATAAAGGTAAACAAGCCTTGTTTATCTCTCTAACCTGCTCTTGTCCCAGTTACACTGTTGGGAATATTTGCGGTGTGTGTGTGTGTGTGTGTGTGTGTGTGTGTGTTGCAGTAACTGCCATGTCAGTCCAGAACTTTATTGAAATCACCACCATTTAACAGAATTTTGAGAGCCTTGTGTAGTGTTTTTAGTGTAGTAACTGTAACAAGGGCACCATAACCATTGTTCGTAGTTCACTGAATTAGAACAATAGTCTTTGTAAGGCTCAACAAAATCCAGGTGAGCATTTTAACTTTCATTAGTCCAGCAAGTCACCAGAACTCTCTGTACTAAATACCTTACGTTCTCATGTATAAATAGAGTTTTATCCTCAAAATTAGCTACCTAAAAGGGCAATTTGACTTATACATGAGGTTATCATTTGTGTAGTGTTTTTAATTGTGGTGCAGGCTAGTGCCCCAGTCTGCTTCCCATGCTAGTTAGGTATACCTTTTAAAAATATGATGTAGCGTCACCTCCTATGTGTTCTGAATGGTGTCCCTGCCATATTAATCCAGATTATCTTCAGGGCCCTGTGTGCCACTTAAAAAACTCCATTTGCCCTTGATCCTTCGATCTACTGTGAGTGTTACAGATGCAGAATACGGGTCTCTGGCACTCACGATTGATGCTAGTCAAGCAATGTACATTCTTTTGTTGGCACATGAGAATATCGGTGCCAGCCTAGTTAGAGTGCCACAGATTCAGACTACCAGTCCCAATGACACCTGCAGTTGATTATCGTAGGACTCTGGGCACATGGAGCTTTTAAGTGGCACAGAGGGCCTGAAGATTTAGAACAGCTAGAAGAGATGTAAGCAGGTCATAGCTCCAAAGGCTGCATTGCCTACCTAAATATCAGGAATGGAGATGGGAAGCAGTGACTTGTGATCGATCATCATGGGGCCAGTGGAGTCTCTCTGTGGGCTTCAGGCCTGAGAATAATTATCTGTATAAGTTGAAGACCTGCTACTGCAGTTGGGCCCTTGAAACTAACATAGAAACATTGAACGTGTTGGCAGAAAAGGACCGCCAGGCCCAATCCAGTCTGCCTAGTTTGCCTAGCTAACTGCTAGGTCTCTGCTCTTTGCTAACGTCCCCCCTCCCTAGATCCAAAAGACCCTTGTTTCTATCCCATGCTCCCTTGAATCCCTCCACAGTTCTTGCCCCCACCACCCCCCACTAGGAGTTTGTTTCAGCTATCTGCCACCCTCTCCAAGAAGCAGAATTTTCTGATGTTTCCTCTGAACCTCCCCCTACTTATCTGCATCTCATGCCCCCTTTTTTCGATTGTCCCTTTAGCTGAAAAATATCCCGTACTGGCACACTGTTTTTATACCCTTGATATATTTGAAAGTCTCAATCATGTTCCCCATTTCCCTTCTTTGCTCCAGGGAGTGCATGTTTAGGTCCTTCAGCCATTCCTTGTATGACAGATGACCAAGGCCCGTCACCATTTTTGTTGCTCTCCTCTGGACCTGCTCCACCCTATCCACATCCTTCTTCAGTTATGGCCTCCAAAACTGGACTCCATACTCAAGGTGTGGCCTGACCAGTTGCTTGTACAAGGGCATTATGATCTCCCTCTTCCTGCTAGTGAATCCCCTACTGATACAACCCAGCATCCTACTGGCTCTTGCCACTGCCTTCTCACATTGCTTGGTAATCTTCAGGTCTCGTGAAATGATTATACCAAGGTTCCTTTCTAGCTCGGTTACCATCCTGTGTTCCGCTTCCTGGTTTCTCTTGCCTAAGTGCATGGCTTTGCAGTATTTTGTATTGAAGGATAGTTGCCACTCCCTGGACCACTCCTCCAGTTTTTTCAAATCTCTGTGCATACTCTCAACTCTCTCCGGCATATCTGCTGTATTGCAGACCTTCGTGTCATCCGAGAATAAACATACCCTCTCTTCCAGTCCTTCCGCTATGTTCCCTATAAGGATATTAAATAGGAGTGGCCCCACCACCGACCCCTGAAGCACCCCACTGGTAACCATGCTCTCCTTTGAAGGCACCCTGTTTACAATTACCCTTTGTCTTCTACCCCCTAACCAGTTTTGCACCCACCTAACTACTACTGGCTCGAGCCCAAGACATCTCATTTTGTGCAGTAGTCTCCTGTGCGGTATGGAATCAAACACCTTCCTAAAGTCGAGGTACGCAACATCTACAGACCCCACTGATCCATTACCCTGGTGACCCAGTCAAAGAACTCTGTCAGGTGCGTTTGACGTGTCCTGCCCTCAGTGAACCTGTGTTGCCATTGGTCCTGTAGGCAATTGGCTTCGAGGTAGCTAGTGATTCTTTTCTTTAGCAGTTTCTTCATGAGCTTGCCTACCACAGATATTAAGCTCACGGTCTCTAGTTGCCTGCCTCCTCTTTGTCCTTCCTGCCGCCATGAAGTGGAACCACATCCTCCCTTCCCTAGTCATCGGAGAACTCCCCTGATTCCAAGGATTTGTTGAAGAGGCTGGTCAGAAGGTTCTGCCAATACTTTACTAAGCTCCCTCAGTACCCTGGGTTGCACCCCATCTGGCCCTATGGCCTTGTACACCTTCAGCCCCACTAGCTCCCTCAGGGAATGGACTGGAGTCAAACCCCACACTGCCTCGTTTTCCCTGATTTGCCTACTCTCCCCATCCTTCTTTACCATGAACACCGAACAGAAAATTTAGTTTAGTATGTCCGCATTCTCATGGTCCTCTTCTATCAACCCCACCCTTCATTATTTTTCAGCCGGACTATCCCCTCTTTTGACTTCCTCCTCTCGCTCACATACCAGAAAAAGGTTTTATCCCCTCCCTTGACTGAGTTGACTAGTCTCTCTTCTCTTCTTGCCTTCGCTCTCCTGACCTCCAGTCCTGCTTTCTTCTGCTTTTCCTGGTATACAGCCCTATCCTCCTCCCTCTTTGCCCTGACCTTCTCCGCCACTTTTCTATTATACCAAAGTGGCATTCTTTTCTTCCTATTAACTGCATCATATCCTACTGGAAAGCACCAGTAATTTTTTTTTTTTGGGGGGGGTGGGGTCAACCTATAAATTAGGTGTGTGTATCATAAAGTTTTCATAAAGGGAGACGTGAGGTCGACTTACAGTTGAGTATATGTTATAAAATGTAGGTCACTAAGGCAGAGCTTTGCTCTGAATGAGGACTGGGCATTTAATACACATGGAGGAGCATACTGAAAAGGCAGGATGCAGGAAGAGCAGTATTGTGCAAAGGATCTGTATTTTAAATCACTTGCATGATTTCAGCAAATTGGCACATAGTCACTGTACTTCTTATCCTGTGTGTGGTGGTGTCTCGTGCCAGAACATTAGGAGTGGAGAGGAGTGTTTCTCTTCTAAGGTGGAGGGAGGAAGACTAGGTTGAAATTTAAAATATGTAAAAAAGAAAATAAAAAAACTGTGACTTAACACTTTTATAACTTACTGTAGCTGAATCCAGTGGTTTATAATAAATTAATAGAAATTATGTGGGGTGTCTCTTATGGTGTGAGAGGTTTGGGCAACCAGAACTGTTCAGCTTTCCTAGATGGTTCTGTCACCCAAACTTCATACAGTACTCGGTGTCTCTTATATCATAAGAGACATCTTGTAGGGCCTTTTTAACCTATTAAAGGGTGGTGAGTGAGAAGCAAGTATCTAAATTGTTTGGTTTTTATGCATAGGGAAGCTGGTGGAGTTCAGAGGTCTGATGGCTGAAGCCAGGTATTGCTGGGAGGCACGTCAGATATGTGGCGTATGTGCCATCACGTCATTGCATGCCATACCTCCCCTAGGATAAAAATGAAGAAAAAAAAGATCTGACTGAGCACTGTGACATCTATCCCACACTGTTGACTGTAGATTCCTCACTCTTGGGGGGGCAAGGCAGATGCCTGGGAATCGAGGTAGGTTGGGGGTGATGGGGCGTGGGCATCGGCAGTGGGACAGATGTTAGCCGGTCGGACAAAGCCCAGAGAAAAAGCAAAATGTAAAAAATCATAAAAAAAAAAAAAAAAACCACACATACTTTAAAGTCTCAATCCCAGTGCAAGGCATTATGGTTAGGCATACTCTTGTGCAAGGCAGGCTGACAAGGCTTTGCCAGAACAGAAACTGTCTTTTTTTAACGAGCTTGTTTATCTGATCCAGTATAGGCTGAGAATGATAAATGTGGGTCAGCACTGCTTCTATTGCAGGGAGCGGGATGGTCCATTATGTGAATTGCCCCATGCTAATGCTGGCCGACCTCCTGCAACTGTGCACCAAACTTGCACTGGCAATTCAGAATGAGGATTTGAGGAGCGTCTGTATCAAGTGCGATGATGGTTTTTAACATTTGTTATGTAATTATTTAAAGTGTTTCGCCAGGTAGACATACAGAGATATACCAAAAGTCTTGTTTGCAGATATGTCCTGGGGGAGGAGGAATATGGGCAAGTCATCTGCAAAAACAAAAAAAAACAGCAATATAATGCACTATATGAAGCAAAACATAAATACAGTACACAAAACAGAGGGATTGCAATAGTCATCAGGTATATTCAGCAATTAGTAGACCAGGAGGCAGCATCAGTATAGCAGCTAATCAGAAGCAGTCACAATAGGACACAGTTACATTTTTATGAAAGTGTTTAGTAGTGGCAGTACTGGTGGGTGAGCTGTTACCCAAGGTAAGGTTGTTCCATACTTGAAGGAGTCTGCAGCTGAAAGCAAGTTGCCCAGAATACCAGCCATTTACAGTATATAACCAGACATTTACAGTGAGTGTTTTGTATGTCTGGAGAGCATCGCAATATCTGATATGTGTGTGTGTGTGTGTGTGTGTGTGTGTGTGTGTGTGTGTGTGTGTGTGTGATAAGGCAGCTCTGTTGGGGGTGGTTACCAGAAGACATTCACATCCCTTGGAATAAGAGGCACGTAGCTTCATCTGTTGCCTTGTAACTTTCTGGGGGGGTATGATTAGCATATAATAACCATACTCCCTGTTGTGCCTCATTATTTAAAATGAAAGCTACAGGCCCAAAGCTGCCATTTTGCACCATTTTTTTTTTTGGCATGCTACTTAAGTCATAACATGAGGGAGGGCCTCCTTGTTTTTATGGTGACACAAGCAGTGTGCGGGTCCAGCTGTGTGGACACTTTGTTTGCGACCCCATTATGGCCTATGACTACTAGCATGATCGCCAGCTTCATTGATTCGGAGGCTGCATGCACACATGCCAGTTCACAGCCGAACTGACTCTGGCCACTTATTGTGGCAATTTTTTACTTGTCTGGGATGCTACCTCTTCTTTACACTTAGGGGCCTATGTCCTGGCCATTAGACAACTTGAGACTAGGTGCCTGAGAGTCAGTTCCTGGGGAATTCTGAGGAGCACAAAGAGCAAAAGGTATGACATTTGCATTTTTGACGTGGGTCAACATCGTGCTCCTGTAGGCTACAGATTGGTCTAGTGTCTGCATCTACACATGATGATGCAGGCCTGCCTCCTGCAATGGCGCACTTGCAGCTGATGTTTGCTTTCCGTTTCCCTCCAGAACAGTCACGTAGAGCTTAATCTCTGGAAGACTTCCCCCCATTCAGAATGACAAAAGTGTTCCCAAACTAGAGAGATCTACCTCTTCTTATACTACCTTAAGAGCTGCCTGCTTTTCCCATTTATCAAATTGAGCATTCTTTGAAGCATCTGAGTTAGGAACTCTCTTAAAGGTTTCACCAGAGATTACAGCTTTCCTTTTCCCAAAACAAAAAGATAGCTTATTACCATTACACAGACAAAACCCAGAAACACTATGAACACCCGGAAAAAACAGACCAGTGTTCCCCTTACATTAGGATGATACCGTATGTTCATCCACTCGATAAGCTTGGATACAAGTCCATTCTCGAGTTGCATATAGTCAGCAGGATGGGCTGACAAGATGGGCCCTTTTCATCATCAAAATACTATGTTACTATACAACATCCGCTTGGTTTGATAAACTACAATACTGACTGCTATCATATAAGCTCTTGCTGAACCAGGAAAATTGTGCCTAATTTGCGTTTGGGTACTCGGAACACCTATTCCTCCTCCCTCTGCTGTGACAGCTTGCAGTTTCATTTCTGTAATTGTACCAGACTGGAAAATATTCAGCACTACAAATAAGTAGACTGACGCTTGTCTATGATACCCACATCTCAAAAATATGGAAAAGGTTAAACGTCATGCATTCTGAGAACAGAGTTCCTTTGGAAGCCAAAGCCTTGTTTACACCGCAGCAGTGCTTCACAATTTACGGCGTCACGCTGTAGCTGCGGTGGCTCAAAGCTGTGTCCACACAGCCGGTTGCTGGAGCGGTTCTTCCCTTCCCTCCCCCGCCGTCTCACATGGTGATGTGACAGTTGGCTGATGCTGAAGCCCAGATGTTCGTTTCTGTCCTAGCACGTGCAGGGAAAGTACCTGAATATGTAAAACAAGGGCTAAAAGTACTATAAATTAGGGACGTAAACTGATACAGCAATACTGAGCATGCACGAATGCATATGCATGTCCCTGGGGATCCAGAGGATATGCATATGTATTAGCAAATGCAAAAAAACACTTGTGGCCCTTAATGGCAGAATGCCGACTGTTGGCATTGTACCGTCGCTGGAATGGTATTCAACAGGATTCCAATCGATGTGGCATGGTGGAACTGCCACAGTGATAGAATTGATACATGGCCCAGATTTCACATGGGGTTTTTCCAAAACAGGATGTTACTACTTTGGTTTACAGCCTCAGAGGACTACCTGGTCCCAGTTTCAGTAGCTAGGCAGGTGTTACGATCACTTCCATGGTGGGAGGACCACAAGATTTGTTAAAGGGATTCCCCTCGATGTCTTTTTGAGAATGTTTCTGACTGTGCTGTCTGGCTAAGGACATGTCTGGACAGAAAAATTCTAGTCATGAGGTCAGCAGTCCTCAGAGCCTCTAAAGTCAATATTTTGAAAATAAGGCAGTGTATCTAGCCTTGACACTTTGGCAGAACTAAGTTCGGTCGCTGCAGTGACAATGAAGCAACAGTAATAGAGACACAAGAAGCAACTAAGGCTGTGCAGTGGATGGAGAACAGTCTGTTGTTCCTGACAACAGTTCTCCTGGCAGAGTAATTGAAAGTGCAGTCCCACTTACTAAATCAGGAGAGGACCTCCTCTCAGTGGGAGTGATCTCTGATCCCAGAGATGTTCAACTTGTTGTTCAGAAGGTCCTGTCATCCTCAGCTTAATATATTTGTGTTTAGGAGAATGGTCTGGTTCTGAGGTCCTTAATTCAGTTTTTCATGTTGGTGGATGGAAGTGGCATTTGTTATGTCACAGGAATGGGCCTTTAACAATACATATCTGTTTTCACTGCTTCCACTGTTATCCTGGGTGCTATGAGAGGTTCCACGATCAGGGGAAGTTTCTTTAAAGGAAAGCAGCACAAAACAGTGGGGGCAAACACCAGGGCTGCAAAAATGCCCGTTTAAAACAACCTATATGGTTTAAACTAAATTTAGCTAACTTTTCTACAGCAATGTAGCTTTTTATCTTGCTCCTTGAGGCGCCATGTCAAAAGTGCCGCCGCACCGGAAGACTGAGTGTGCCCCTGGCATCCTGTCCTGTGCCGGAAGGCTCATAAAAATGACGAGCGAGGCACATCTACCCGGGAAAAAAATAACACTGTGGCATATAGAGATATGATAACTACACCTCTACATCCAATTCCCGGTGAAAACGGAGCCATGTAATTTATTTTACATCATTATGAAAGTTGCAGCCCCGAGTCCGGTCATGCACAGTAGTAAGTGGTGCTACCCCTGAGGAGCAGGTGGTTGCCCCCGAGTCCAGGGTCAGGGGTGCTGACCAGCAGGCGGAGGTGCAGGCCTCTATCGCCCTGCAGCCTGGGCTCGGAGGGTTTTCTGCCCCCTCAGTTGTGGTACCTCCTCAGGTGGTGTGCCTGGATCGCACAACTTTAGGGCCTATCGGAGCACCCATGGGAGGGGAGGGTGCTACTCCTTGGGTGGTCCCCTTGGGGACTGACCAGGGCTGTTAGCTGCCTAGGCTAGTGTTTGCGAGGAGGAAGGCTCTTTCAGATTCCGAGGGGTCAGGGGTCGGTGCGGCGACCCTTTTCTGGGACCCACCCGGGTTTGGGAAGGAGTCAGAATGCAGACCCCCGTCCTCCCTTCTCGGTCTCCTCGAGAGGGCCGTGGTCTTTGGAGGATAGGGACCATCCTTTTGGAATTCGACGGTCCCAGTCACCTCACGGGGGGGATCTTCAGGGCACAGCCTAGGCTGTTCCAGCATGGTTGATCAGCTGTCAGCTGTTGGTTTTTACGGAGCTCCCTCTTCTCTTGAGGCTCCTGGTGTGCTCTCTTGCCCGGACAGAGGACGGTCAACTTCTGTTGTTGCCGTTGTCCACACTCCTCTGTCACCGTCTCCTGCTCTCTCAGGCATTCTTGGTCCTAGGGTACCTCTCTCATGGGAGCAATTCAGAAGTGCGGCTGCTTACTTCCCTACGTATGTCAGGGCCATGGACAGGTGGGTGTTCCATCCTTCCCCTGAGCAGCCAACCTCTGGATCTCTGAGGTCCTCTGCTTCCTCATCATCCTCTTCGGGAGAAGAGGAGTCCTCTGTCCACATCTCTTCTGCTGCTGATCTCAGAGTATCAGCGTTTCCTCGTGAGGATGATGGAGGACCTGCATGTCACCCCACCCACTCAGCACAATCTGGAGCATTTGACACGCGCCTCCTAGGTGATTTCAGTGCAGCCACCCTTGTGGTTCCTGCCTGGCCTGCTCCTTTCTAGGAGGCGTCATTGTGATTCTTTTCTGGAGTCCCAGCCCTGGGGATCTGAGCCAGAGGTATTGTGCCCCCCCCCCAGAGTCTCCAGGTCGTATGCCTCATCCTCAGTCATGACTGACACAACTGGACACTCCTGATGGGCTTTGTGCCCTCTACCGTGACCGGTCCCCAGATCAAGATTCCATGGATTTTGACTTCTTGGGGAGGAGGACCTTCTACTCGGCATGGTTGCTTCTTTCAATTTCTGCACACCAGGCCCACAATGCTACCTATGATAGGTTTCTGTGGTCCAGGCTAGGTCAATTCGTTGCCTCTTTGCCTGATTCGGAGGTAACCAGACAAGCCATTGCACTCTCTGCATGTGGCCTGGTGCTAACAAGGCACCAAGCGAGGGCATCTTACGACACCAACGAGGTAGCTTCCAGAGTCGAAGGGACAGCGATCTGCACTAGGCAGATGGCATGGCAGTGTCTTTCCCGGTTGTCACCCTTGGCTCGGCATAGGGTGATTTCCTCTGCATACCGGAGAACCCATCTTTTCTTCCGTAGGGTGAGGCGGCGTTTGCCTGAATCCCCCGTCTCACTCTCCCCAGTCTTGGGCCTCACCAGGCCCGTAAAGGTTCTCCCTCCCAGTGTCTCATCCACTGGGAGCTAAGGGACTTAGTCTTTTAGGGTCTGAGACCCCCCTTCGGAGGGGCTCGGTACTCACCCAAAGGTGATGAATGGTGAAGATTGACCCAGATAAGATATGAAAATTATTTACCTACCATAATTCCTGATCTTTCTGTGTATCTTCACCATTCATCACAATCCCACCCTCCATCCCCCTGGGGCTTCAGTCTCCGGGTCCTCTGTGTGCCCCTTTCCCCCCCCCCTTCCTTTCTGCTGGTCAGGAGCGGGGTGACCTTGGTCACACGGGGAATTTTACCTTCTGACAGTGGGGGAGAGGGATCACTGGAGAGGGCACTTCTCTCCTCATTGCCTTGGCTCCACCCCTTTGTGGTGGGATTTGGTGGTTGCCCACTTTTCTTTCTCTCTCTCTCTCTCTATTTTCCTTTTCCCCTCTGTTCCGGTCCTTACAGACTCAACCCTCAAACTAATTTAAGAAACTTTATTTCCCACATCCAGATATGTGGTTTCAGGGGGAGGACAAACCTGTATCCTGTCATTCTTCCAGAATAGCCGCTTCTGTTCATGTCGGAGTTATTGCCAGTGATTCTGTGCCTTGAATTCTGGTAATTCTGCCTCCAGGCTACTCCTTCGCAGTTCCTATACAGTCTGGAGACAGACGTTCAGGGCATGTCCTTCCCTCGTTCCCTCTTCTTTCTGCTTCCAGAGATTGAGGCCCCTTCCCAATCCCCTCAGATTTCTAACTCTCCTTCTGTCCTCTCCGTCATTTATTTCGCCTTTTATTTATATATATTTTCCTTTGTCTGTCCTTTGACTTCCTTGTCCCTCCCTCCCAACCCTTCTTACTCTATGGCAACTCAGAACTGGCGGGAGTGCGGGGTCGATGACACCTAATGGCCAACCCGTGAGTGCCACGCAGTACATCAGCCTCGAGGCAGCGCCGTCGGTGCGTTGACTCTGCCCATCCCCCCCAAAAAAAGCTCCCATGGGGTCGTGACCTCCGGGCAATACCCAAAGGTGATGAATGGTGAAGATACACAGAAAGATCAGGAATGACAGTAGGTACGTAATTTTCATTTCCCCCCTCCCCAGCCCCGATCACAGAAATAATAGGAAAAAAACCGATCCCTGTTGTCCGTTGGTAGTCTAATGGTTCCCCCCCTCCTGCGCCCGATCCATATAATATTTGTAACGTCCCTGGTAGTCAAGTGGCCCTCAACCCCCACCTTGTTAGACAGTGATCCACCACCTTGCTGCCCAACCCAACCCAACCAGAGATGGTGACTGGCACAGCCCGCCCACACCACCACGGCCAGTCACTGACTGAACTGCACAGAAGCACGTACAGTATACAGTACACACCCACTGGTTGTGCGGAACATGGCAACCCCCTGCTGTGCACCGCACATCAAGGGTCCGATATTCAAACAGATTGCAAGGTCTGTTGGGATCCTGCAGTCTATTTGAATATGGTGCCAGAGACCTGGCTGGCCCATTTTGTTTGTGCAGCGCACTGTTTTGCATGTACATCCGGCTGGCTCTGAATATCGGGTCCCTGATGTTAAAAGAGAAGATTGTTAAATCTGTTTAATTATTAACAGTTTAACGTATTTTCTGTTTATTATACTTTGGCATGCAACTGCAGTAAATGTTTGTCTTAGTGTCATCTGTTTTGTATGGTGTCATATGGGTTCAGTGGATTTTGTGCTGTCCTTGCCTTTCCTTTCCTTTTTTGTGTTATCCAAGTTAACAAAAATTGAATAAAATTTGATGAACCAAAAAAAAATAATGTGCCTCTTGACCTTTAGTGATCAGGACTCAAGACTTTATTTTCACTCATCTTTACTTTTTTAATACTAATTCTGCTATAATTTGATTGGCGCATTACTTTAAGGACTTCACTAACTGTACTGTTCCACAAAGCCACGTGACTGTAACCTTTGACTTTCACAGTACAAAGCAGTGTTTTATGTTTGTGTGTCCCTGTTATCACTTCTCACGTAATTGTGTTGGGACCTGGTAGATACATAAAAAAAAAAAAAATATGTATATATATATAATTTTGCAGCCATACGGATGTGTGCATTACATATAGTGTCTGGGGTATTGTTCAACAGTTTGCTGTCAAATGTAGTGCATGCATACCCGTGTGGTAAAACGTGCTACCATACCATTTCTAACCCTGTGTGGCTGCCATGAGGTAAAGTTGTGGACACTGAATGGCTTGTTCTCTGATATTCTTCAGATGGGACAGCTTTCCTAGGTAATCACAATAACCCTTCATTATGATATACATTGTTTTGTCCATTATTTTTTTTTTGGTATGCTTGACTTAATGCAGGCTTGTGTTTCTGAGGCAGTCAGTTCCGCTGACAGTGGCTGGATTTTTATTTCCACCAAATCTTCAGCAAAATATGTTTTTATGCACCAGTATGTAAGGCACAGTTTATGTAATTGCACCAGACTGTTTTAACAATCACCATTTTAAGACAAATATTTTTTTCATTACAGTGGTGAGTGGCAGACCTACCCCTAACTGGTACTTGAGGTCTTCAGGCATGCCTCCTGCAGCACACATCAGTACAGTCGAGTTGTGAAGAATGAGGCACTGATAGACTAACCTCTGTTTATTTTCCATTAGCACTGTTAGTTTAGAAACCTTGTCACGTAGTCAGAAGTGAGGTGGACTGCTTGAAACCAAACCTGTAATAAAGAGAGCCCTGTTACAGAATGTAAAGCATACTTGTTGGTACTGGGTTGAAAGGCTCCAGATCCTGAGCAGGGCCTGTCTTATGTGTCGGTGTTTCATTTTCCTGCTGCTCTCTGTTTTCAGAGTCCACTGTTCAAATGACAAAGACTTACTGTACCTTTCTGGGTGCTGGCTGGAGGCTTAGGGATTTACAGCTCTGCCAAAATATAAAGGATTTTCTGAACAAACAACATTACAGACATTTGATTTTCTTTTATATAAAACTGAGGAATGCAAACCCTATTAAGTTAATTACTTTTTACCAAGTTCAAGGAATCTAAACTGCAGTGTGCTAGCTCTCGAGCACAATATACAGACACTAAACAAAGAGGAAAGCAACACTGAACATTCTGTATTATAATGAATCAACAAGCTCACATTTAAACACTACATAAATGCTAAATCTTCTTCTGTCCCCCCTGCAAAAAAAAAAAAAAAATCATCATTGGACTTTCTGGCTTACGTAAGTTAAAATGAAAGCGTTTTCCTTTTTATTTAGTAGCTCAGTGACTGTGATTGAAGTTTAAACCGCTCAAAAAATAAACTGTTAAGAATACATTCTAACAGATAAAAAAGGGGGACAAAAAAGAATATTTGACTCCCTGAGATAGACTTGGTGAAATGTTGGCAGTTGTCACAAAGTACCTGTCTTAATCTCATAAATTAAAAAAGAAAAAAATATTCCGCAGTAAGTGCTGATGTCTAAGATACGTTTCCTAGTCAGTCCTTGATAAAAACTTTAAAGAATCCAGTTCAATCTAAAGCTAGCTCTTTCCATCTAAACTGTTATACTAATACAGTATGGTGTAATGTCGATAAACTTCAGTCAGTAGGAAATGATAGACGAGGAAAATTAAAGGAATGATGCGTGACAGGGTGTGTGTCGTGCTGGGATAATAACATCACACCTGGGGTGATTAGGCTCGAGGCCGCAGGCAGAGCGTGACTAATCAGTCCAGAAGTGATGTCACCCCAGCACAACACACACCCTGGAATGCATTACTCCTATTATACGATGGCTCAATGAAAGAAACAGAAAAACAAAAACCTCAGTTTTAAAATAAATCTTCTGGTTTTTCTTTTATTATTTTTCTATGTGCAGGTACAGCTGCATGAAAAGTAGTGCCTTAGTACTTACTTGACCCACTATATGGCTGTCTGTTTTTTTTGAATAAGGTCGCCCCTCCCAACACACACACACACACTCTCTCTCTCGCACTGTCTCACACACACACACTCTCTCTCTCTCTCTCTCTCTTCTCTTGGTGTGCTTCTCTGCCATCTCCCCACCCGCCTACCACAGGTTTGATTTAACAGGCCCACTGCCTGTCTTGAGACCGAGTGAAATTGTTTCTGGAATTTTTTTTTTAAACCCTCTGGAATTGAAAGCTGATGTGGAAAGGAAAGAAGCCATGTGGAGACTTCCAGTTTTGTGATCGTGATTGCAAGGAACTTTACTTCACAATGTGGGTAATACAGTATTATTTTTAAACAGGTACTGCCTATAGTTTTGTAGTCATATACAAAGCACCGAGTCTGAAAAGTGAAGCTGTTGGCCCACCGATGGTGTGACAGCATGCTGTGTCTTTTTAAAATGAAAATTAAAAAAGCATGCGCTACTAGTAGCGCTGGCGGCGAACTGCTGGAAGTGACGGCTTTGTTTTTTTCTCGGTCCCAAAGAACCTGAACATTAGGAAACTTTATTAATAAAAAAGAGAGCAAGAACCAGAACAGTGAGGGGATTTTGTGGCTGGTGAGGGGGAAATTTGAAACTAGTTGGCATATAGTCTGAAGCCGATTATGATAACTGCTTTGGTGTGTGTGTGTGTGTGTAGAGATGGCAGTGTGGCTACTGGGAATTGGTCGCTGGGCAGTGATTCATTTTACATGCTGGCATGTGTGACGCGATCATGTATGTGCTGGGACTAGATCCATGATGTTATGCTGAGATAACATCACAGGTCCAGCCCCAGATTGACCAATCACAGCCCAGCATTCTTTCTTGCCATTGTATAATTGTATTTAGAAATGCCTGTGTTGCAATTGCTATGATACAAAAATTAATTTGAGAAGCAGTTGCAAAATATTTTAGCATTTTGCAGGAGACCTTATGTGGCACAGTTGTTTGATCTTTTTTAAATGAATTCAGATGCGTAGCAAGAGAGTACTATACAACACCAGTCTTTTGCAGCAGTCGAATATTGTGTAGCTCTGTTGCTGTACTATAGTGGGTAAAATAGTCCCTACAGGTCTGGTTAATGGAAGAAAGGTAGGCAGAGGAAAAAGGTTCTGGTTTGCTTTTAGTTACAAATGTCTGAACGTGGGGTTCCAAAAGGCCCACCCACGTAGCAGTCCACTCTTGTAATAAGTCCTCCTAAGTTGAGCTTTGGGGCCTGGAAGTGTTCCCTCAACAAAGAGCCTATTGTGTGGTCATGATCTGAAGAGAAACCTAGAAAATGTCAACAGAAAAAGACTATTGGTTCATCTAACCTGCTCGTAATATGCTGTCTTAATTCAAGACCTGTTGTTTGTTTGTTTGTTTGTCTTAAACAAAGCACCCCTTCAGGGCTTGGAGCACCACCAGTACAGTAAGTACAATAAATCCACCATAAAAATAACATGAAACCGTGATACAGACCACGTTTGACCAAATGGACACATGGAACAGCCTTCCAGAGGAAGTAGTAGGGTCAAAAACAGTAGGGGAATTCAAGGATGCATGGGACAGACATAAGGCAGTTCTAGTTGGGGGAGGTAGGAGGAAGTAAGTTGTTGATTAAGATCTGCAGCTTATCTAAAAGGTAGGGAAATGGGCAGACTTGGTGGGCCAAGCAGTCCTTATCTGCCGTCAAAGTCAGTTTTTATCCATTCATACAAACAAAAGCCTCTCGTACAGTAGTGTGCATGAACAGATCTAGCAACCATTACATTAAGCAGCTCTGGTGAGCAAGAAGTTCTCAGAAGTAGATAACTTTTTAGTTTCTTCTTCAAGGAAAACTACTTGGTAAAGTGAAGCCCCGACTGCTTCACAGATCGGGGCTTCAGTGTTCAAATCCCCCCCTGCAGTCACCCTGTAAAATGTATTGATGAATTAGATGCCCCCTTGTAAAATTCAGGGAAGCCCCTGGTGCAGCTGGCATTTTAAAGCATGGCGCCGACGTCTGCTCCCACTCTCGCTAGTATTAACGCGAGATGACGCGTCGTTGCCTTAGCCTTATTGGTAGCCCTATGTAGTGAAGTACTATTAATAGTAAATATTAAATGCCGATCATTATTTTTACACCAGGTGCCTAAATGCCATGTGTATGCCAGCCTTAGTCATATGCAGTGGTACCCGTAATTATGAAACATGATAAACCCACTGCTCTTCTCCTTGTACTGGCTCATGTTGGTGCTCAGCCCCGACTATAGGTTCTCTATTTCTATACTGACCAAATGACTGGTCAGGCTTCTTACCGTCACTCGTTCACGAAGATTAGACAGGCTTTGTTCCTTCCTGCACCATCACTAATAATGTACACCGCACACTTCATATTCTCCACCACATGCAACAGTCAGCCTCCCCTTTCCGCCTGTTAAGTCTATATGCAGAAAAGATTTTTGACTGGGTCTCCTGTAGTGTTGCAGCAGCTAGGTTTCCTGACTCCTTCCATTCAACTGTTACAAAGGAAAAAGCCACCGCCCGCATCTTTCCACCAGCCATTGATGCAAGGAAGCTGAGGCCCGACTGTGGGCGCTCCCTCCTGCCACAGACCTTTCTCGTAGCTGCTAGCGGTGTGGCTGGCCCTGAAAAAGCCACCGCCTGCATCTCACCACCAGCCACTGAAGCAAGGAAAATACGGTTCCTGCATTCGGCCTATTAGTGGCCGGCACTGTCTCAGCCTCACGCCTGATTGGTTTCTTTTTTCTCCAAGCTCCCTCTCACTGGCTACCACCCAGCTTCTGTAACTACCAATGGCTCATTGTCGCAATTTTCTAACTGTAACTGCTGCTATTTGAAAGTGCTAATTCTGTATTTGTAAAGCAATTACTGCCTGTTTGAAATTGTGTTTTTAGAGCACTTAGTTTTTCTTCACTCCTATCTCTTTCCACCTGCCTTTCTCCCTCACCCGATCTATCTCTGTCTGCTCCCCATTGTTTGCTAATCTCTCCTCCCTACCTCCTGCTGTGTCCCTTTCTCCTCGATCTTTCTGCCCCCTCCTACTGATTTAGCTCCAGACTTAATCCCTGTTCACTTCCTTCTTCCTTTAGTCGAGGCCCAACTCTGGGTGCTCCCTCCTGCCATGGACCTCTCCCGTAGTTGCTAGCAGCGCGGGCAGCCCTGAAAAAGCTGCCACACGTATATCCACTGGCCACTGAAGCAAGGAAGGTACGGTTGTACCCCACTGGTGCGTTGGTCCGGCTCCCCACCCACCCCCGTCACGCCCTGTTCGGTGCATTTCTTATATAGCCCTTCATTATCACGTGACTATCTCCTAGCAATAGTGTAAGTGTCGACTTTCCTATCTGTTCGTTATACTCCAGTACCACTAGAGGATGTCCTCAACCTACTCTAGATCAACTGCCTCTCTCTAGACACACCGTCCTACTTTTACTGGGCCTTCTTTCTATCAACAGCAACTTAATACCTGTGTATGTCCTTAAGAATGCTCACTGCTATCTGCCTATACTTAATACTCCTTCTCTTCTCCGAATCCCCAACTACCTTTCCTCCTAGCCGTTTGATTCTTCCCCCTTCCCTTCCACAGCCCTCCTCCCTCCTCACTACTTGACCCCATGTTTCCGTTGATGGTGATTCCATCCCTCCCCAACTAAAATGGGATCACTTTCATTTCAGGCTGCTCCCTACACTCATGCTTGTGCTACATTTATATGTCTTATTACTGCAAATAATTACTCGACCCCCCCCCCCGCATGCCCTCACATTTCACCTTGTGCTCTCCCTCTTGGTATAAAAATACCAAACTTCATTTCAACATCATTGCGTTGCTACTTCTCACCGCTGGAGATATCAACCCTAACCCAGGTCCTGCCCCTGCCACAGGACTTCTGCCCTTGAACTCTTATTCTGACTCCACCTCATCAACTGCCGTACCCCACTCCTCCCTTGTGGCCTCAAGGTTATCCACCTTAATATACGTAGCCTCCTCCCAAAGCTTGAGCTGCTCTAGCCACTAGTTATTTAACTCAACCCTGACATCCTCCGCTTATCTGAAACTTAAATGAATAACAAAATCCTGCTACTGCCATCTCCATCCCTGGCTATACACTTTCCCGCCAAGACCGTGTAACCTGCGGCGGGGGTGTGACAATCTACATCTCCTCCTCACTTCAAGACACCACTATCTTATCCTCATCGTCCCCTCCGCATACGAAGCACTAGTAGTAAGGCTTGCCTTGCCTTTTTCCATTCCCATTTATGTAGCTGGGATTTACTGCCGCCCCAGCCTTAACGCAGCCATTGCTGCTGAACTTGTCTCCAACATATACTCCCAAGCTACTACAGGTGAACTATTCATTATGGGCGACTTCAATCTGTACTGGTTGGCCTCCGCCATAGATAAGACAAGAAACAAACTAACTGCCCTAAACCTCACCTAGCTAATCCACGAACCTACGTGCCTCAACCACAAAATCCTCAACCACTCCCTGATGAACTGGGCCCTCACCGTGTCATCCAATCAGGCCTACTCCCTGATGCCCTAAGTGATCATCATATGATCTTCCTGGTTTGCAAAATTCACAGACCAAAAATCCCACACAAAATACTTTTGACTCGATCTTAAAAATCACTTGACCTTGCCTCTCTTCACCATGATCTAACTCGGACTGATTGGTCTCTAATAAAATCAACAAATTCTATTGACCAAGCATTAGCTTTCTTTAAGAATACTTTTCTCAGCATTTGAAACAAGCATGCTCCACTAAGGTGCACCCAAGTCCGTGGGAACCCCCTCCCATCGGTCACCCCTGAGCTTCTGACCTGTCAGCATGCCCAAGACCGAGCTTGGAAAATGCACAAAATGTCCAAGCTGCCTTGTGACATTTGAAAATACTGGGCCCTCTGTAACTCATGTACAAAAGCCATCTGACTGGCAAAAGCTGAATACTCCGCCTCTTCCTTTAAAACTAACATTGTTAATGCTTCCAGGTACTGGAAGGTCATTCACTCCCTCTTCCCCCCAACCCCCAACAAAACCAACGCCTCTCCTAAATATAAACAACTCCCTCATCTCTGACCAACACCTACTTTACCTCTTGTGCTTTTCCCTCCTATCATCTCTCCCTCCCCCTCTAGCCCTGCCTCGGTATCTTCCTACCCTGTACCCTCCCCTCAGCTGGTAGTTTCTCCTTCTCCCCTATCTCACTGACTGATGTTTTTGATGCTCTTCTAGTCCTCAACCCATCCAAAGGTGGGTCCCTGGATGGTCTTGACCCTAAATTGTTATACCTTGCTGCATCTGCTATCTCCTCGCCACTATCTGATCTTCTAAACCTCTTTTTCTCCCTAGCAGCTGTCCCTTCTGACTGGAAACATGCAACTGTCCTCCCTGTACCCAAGGGAGGTGACTCTTCCACCCCCAAACAACTAACATCCACTTTCGCTTCTTCTAGCACCAGCTAAGCTCCAGGAGCATCTGGTCCCCTCCCAACTCTCCTCCTATCTCACTGACTCCTCCTCCTTCCAATCTGGCTTCACGAAAAATCATTGAACCACAACCTCCCTTCTTAAACTCGCTGACTCTATCCTCACAGGGATTGACGGTGGTCAAATTTACTTCTGCCATTTTTGTCGACCTTGTTAAGGCTTTCGACATTGTCTCCCACTCCCTCCTCCGAGATACTCTAACTTCAGCTGGCCTGTTGACTCTGCCACCTGTTGGTTCCGAGCCTGTCTGGTAGGTAGGACACATTTGGTCAGGACAGCTGATGCACTATCCCTCCCACTCCAAATTCACACTGGTGTGCCACAGGGCTCAGTGCTAGGCCCACTACTATTCTCCATCTTCTTAAATGATCTGTCGACAGTCTGTTCATCTTCCTCCATACTGTACATATGAATGCAGATGACACTGTCCTCTTCACTTCCGGCCATTCCTCCTCTGATGTGGCAACCAGACTACAACTTGACTTCAGCAAAGTTCAACACTGGCTTTGTTCCCATCAACTTTTCCTAAATGCCAGAAAGACAGTCTCCATGACCTTTGGCATTAGGCAGAGACTATCCAGGCTAAGCCCCCTGCCCTCCTTCCACACCCTTGATGGGACTAACATCAAGGACACATCCTCATTCAGGTACCTTGGAGTTTGGCTTGACCAACACCTCAGTTTCTGTGGACACGTGGATGCCATCCTGAAAAAAACTGTGCCCTGTACAGGATCCGTAGCAGTCTGCCTCTTGAGGCTAGGCGTGAACTCGTTCAGAACATATCATCACCTATCTTTGACTACTGTGACGTGGTCTACAGTGCCGCTCCTAAGTCCTCCTAGCCAAATTGGATAACTTTTCAACTCTTTCTGTCGCTTTGCTTTGACCCCCCCAACCCATCACTGTGACCTCTACTGCTCTCTGACCTTCCAATCATTGGACAACAGACGACTCTCCCACTGCACTAAAATTATTTCTAAATTCTGGTTTGGCACGTTACCCTCTTACCTCTCCTCTTCCCTTCCCACTCCCTTAGATCAATTGATTCCACTTTGCCTGTCCCTCGCTGTACTACAACAATAGGCCAGTCTGCATTTTCATATCGGTTCCCTAAACTTTGGAATTCACCGCCCCCTCAAATTCAACATTCCTTGTCCCCTTCATCCTTATCTTATGCCCTACATAAATTTCTTCTCTCTTACCTGCAACTGCCCCTTAGCTGTCTTCCTAGTACTCCCTCCACAGCACACTACCAAGGCTCCTCTTATCTTTCCCTCCATTCTGCTCCACTGTAAGCACTTAATTTGCACTTATGTAATGCTCATTTGTGGAACTTGTATGTCCCTGCCTCTACAGCTGTGTATTACTTTACTCATTTTGTATAATGTTGTACATTATATAGCATGCATTGTAACCATGCAGCCAGCACTGGCACTGTTCTTGTGTATTAACCTACTCACTTTTGTATAGTTTGTACTGTTTGTAATTTATGTATAGTAATTTATGTAGCCAGAATTGGCATTGTACTTGTACTACCCTGTGTTCCCCTTCCCCCAGAACGCTCCAGGAGATGAGTAATCCCGACTCCTCAGTGTGCCTTCTTGGTGAAACATTTCCATTAAATAAATACATTTATTAATCCCCTTAAGGCCTGTATTAAGGCAAGTCTGGGCATCATTCCCCAATCATCCTTCTGAGTAGAAGGACCTGACTGTGGTGCCCTTTGTTGTCCCTGTTTACTGTATGCATTGAACTGCTGACTCAAGTCATTTAGTGAGGCCACCAACTTTCATGGGAGTCCTGGTGGAAGGGACGGAGCACCACATGGCCTTATATGCAGATGACGTGCTGCTTTACGTGAGGGGCCCAAAGGAAGGCCTCCCTGAGATGTTTGAGATGTTGCACAGGTTCAGTGAGGTCTCAAGAGATACCGCTTGAACACTACAAAAACTGAAACTCTGAGTTTCCATTTCCTCCTCTTTCAACCTCTCAGAGAGCTCTACCCTTTTCACTGGGACCTTCAGAAACCGAAGTATCTGGGGATAAATGTTGCCCACACCTCTGACTCAGCATATGGTGATAACAGCATCTTATTTACCTAGCAAATTATACAGTATTTCTCCAAATGGGGACTCTGCCAGTTATGCTGTCCAGATTAATAGAGGTGGTTCACATGGTTACCCTGCTCAGAGCACTGTGTTTCTTGCAGTATATTCCCTTGGCCCTGCCAACACCAATATGGAGGGCCTGGAACAGTGAGATCTCCAGGTTTGTCTGGGCAGGGCAGAGGGACCCACATCAAATTACAGCAGCTCCCACTCCCTAGAGACTCTGGAGGTCTTGCACTCCCACACCTGCAATCCTACTTCTGGGTGGCTCACATGCATTTCATCTTATTCCACATTTTGGGTGGCACACAAGACTTGGCTAGATATGGAACAGGACTTGTTCCCTAACCACCAATTTTTACAGGCCATGTACTACAGGATAGTGTCCCCAGAACTGATTGCAGCCAGGAGTTTAGGGCCTTAATCTCAGATGAAAACGTGGCACAATATGACACAGAAACTCCATTTGAGTCTCTTCCTTCCGCTCCTAAGCCCGATTGTGTAACTGAAAAACATAGCTCCACTCTTACTTGATCATGGCTGTTGTGCATGGAAGAGGTATTCCCTTCAGTACATTTACCACTTTCTTTTCAGTAATGTAGTACAACCCCTCCTGACCTTATGAACTCAGTATAACCTGAGGAGAACAGAGTTTTACTGGTATTTGCAGCTTCAACATTATATCTCATCTCTTCCTCTGGGAGCTCGTACTCCCAGACATGTATCCGTCTGTTATTACTTGTAGTATTTATTTTTTCAAAACTGGAGTACATCCCCATGTGATCTCACAGCTTTATCAGTTTTATCAGGTACTTCAGTCCACACTTGGCACGAACTCCGTGTACGAGGCCTTAAAGTTAGGGGAGGAGGAGACGGGCACCCCATAGGCACAGACACATGGAAATGAGCCTGTCTGCTGTTGGGCAAAGTCACTAGTTCACATCAGTGGAAGGAGTATGCATGGAAACATCTAACCAGATTTTTCTGGACCCCAGTGATAGCCCACCACTTCCTGGACCACTTTACTTTTCCTGGAGGGGCTATGTTGAATCCTGAACCACCTACTCCCATGTAATGTGAACATGCCTCATATTGCAACTATTCTTCCACTCTTTGGAGGCAGAAATGGCAAAATTATTCAGTAAACCATTCCCACTCACCTCAAACCTATACCTTTTCCTGCAATACCTCAGAGAACTCTAGGATTCTAACTCACACTGCCACCTACGGATGCTGATAACTGTGGCCAAGAAGGCCATAACAATGCTTTGGCTTTCACAAGCAGCCCCTGTGTGACTATGTGGAGAAGCTAGCTGCCTTAGTGCAAAGTGCATAACAATGGTGTGCAACAAGTATAGGTCACATTAAAATGGAGTCGGTACACAAACGCCACATTTAAAAAGTTTTTATTTTTCCAAATCAAGTTGTGCAGACTCGGCAGTCTTAATACAATAACTTGAACAGCAAAAACGGGGTAAGGTCTATTACTTGTTTGTGCTGTTCAAGATATTGTATTAACACTGCTGAGTTTGCACAACGATTTGGAAAAATAAAAACTTTTTAAATGTGAAGTTTAATGTGACCTACACCTGCTGCACACCATTTTTATGTGCTTTGCACTAAGGCAGCTTGTTAACTTTAGGGTGAGCCATAACCAAGCCACTCATTGGTGTAGCACCCCGATCGTAGTCCAGAGCGCAGGTTTTTCCTCTCTCCTAAGCTGGTCTCTGGGGCTTCCAGATAGATGGGTTGTACCTCCTGATGACACATGCAGGCAGGAGTCTGAGCTCTGTAGCCTGAATATCCACCCATCCACTTCCTGTTTCCACCAGTTTACTTCCTTCCTCCCTAGTGGCAGGTACTTTGCAGTGGAGCTCTGTCACTGTAAATGTGATTTTAAAAATAGTTTTTGGGATATCCTCAAGAGCACACTAAGGACAAATCCAAGGAAGCTCTTTTTTTTTTTTTTTTTTTTGGCTCTGACACAGTCTCAGCCTTGCACTCTGGACAGAGTGGCTCCGTGGCTCCGTTCTTTCCCGTGCTTTTGGGGCAGTCTCAAAAAAGCTAGGACCATCGACGAGCACTTTTGACATCAGCTCGTTGACTGAGAATACATCGGAGGGCACTCTCAAAGAGAAACTGTTGTTGGGCACCTTAAACATTGGCTCGTCGAAGGAGGATACTTCGGAAGTCCTGTTGGACCACCAACGAGCACCTTAAGCCTCTGCTCATCGACAGAGGATTCAGTGGATGCCCTGTCCATCGACGAGTGCTTAGAACATTACAGCTCATCGACTGAGATACCTCCTGCACCACAGAGCATACCGCGGAGGCCTGGACCATCAACGGGCATTTAGAACATCACTGCTCGATGGAGAAAACTGCCGGCAATATAGCACTAGCGCCACTCCAGAGCCATCCATGAGCACTCGAAGTATGGCAGCTCAACGGATACCTACAGGGTGCTGTGAGCCGTTGATAAGCATTCAGGCCACATTTGTGGCAGCATTAAGGGGCTAAAAGCAAGTCTGAAGCTCAGCATCTCTATTTTTAAAGGGACAGCAGCAGCATTTTGTCCTCACTTCAGCAATAAAGTCAGAAGCTTAGCATCTCTATCTTTAAAGGGACGGCAGCAGTGTTTTGTCAGTGTTTCAGCATTAGAATCATTTTTTCATAATGGCCTCAGACAAGCCTTCCACGTGCAGAAAATGTCAGCGATGCAAATTCTCCATGCTGGTTACTTTCACTGCCTCGCTTTGTTTAAAATGCGAGAAAGCAGCGAATGCAGAGGACCTGATGGAGGCCTCAGATTCATTGGCTCAGAGAGATAGCCATCAGACAGACAGATCTGAGAGGATTGCAGCCACCAGGGAGACCCAGCAGTCAGCAGCCTCCTTGCGGGCTTCAGACCTCATTGCTAAACTAAATAGGGCATTTGCCGTGGACCCCTAATGCTTCGACTGGCAGCCTCCAGGGTCCCCAGACATGAGGCCACACAAGAAGGCAAAGCGAAAGAAAACTCCATCCCCGTCTTCATCTGAAGAGGGTCAGTTGTCCTCACATTACTATGACAAAAGGAAAAAATTCAGGTACAGGAACAGATCCTTGGATGAGGAGGATCAGCATTCTTCATGTCACAAGAGCAAGAAAAGATCTTGTTCTTGGAGCAGGTCCTGGGGCACTCACAAGGAGAAATGTCGTAGAGAGTGCTCCCTGGCCTTATAATTTTTTTTCTTTCCCAGAAGAAGGGGAGCTAGTGGACTCTTTCTTGGACTCTGATGACTCTCCTTGCAGAAACTTTGATCTGGATGACTTGGACGCTTTTCATAAAAAAGGTTATTGCCAAGATCCACCGCGGGTCCACCTCAGTGGCTCCAACACAGCCAAAACGGGCCTTCCGTCTGGCATCTGCCACCAAACCGGCCACAGCATTTCCTATTCCTCCGACCATCGAGGACTTGCTAAAAGAGAAATGGCAAGGTCCAGAGCATGCCTGTCCAGTCCCTTGTCAGATAACTAAGCTTCTAAAATTCAACAAAAAACACCAGAAAAGTGGCTTAACTGCCCCAGAATTGACCCCTTGATTTCAAATCTCACCGAAAGGACGGTCATTCTGGCAGAAGGAGGGGTATCTCTTAGGGACCCAGTTGACAGGAAAGTGGATGCCTCATGAAGAAGGCTTTCCAAGCATCAGCAACTTATATCAGTGCAGCAACTGCCAATCTTTTCTTCGCCAGGGCCGCTCTGTCCTGGGCCTCGGATTTAGCTGTCCAATTCGCCGAGGATCCAGAGAAGAATAAGGCTACTATTCAATAGCTGCAGCTAATGGGTTTGGCATCAGCTTATACAGCAGATGTGTCAGAGGAGGCGGTCAAGTGCATCACTAGAACCATGTTCTATTAAACTTTTGCTCGCCACAACCTCTGGCTTCTGGCCTGGCAACCAGATGCCTCCTTGAAAAGCCATTTAGTGAACGCTCCTTATGAAGGTAATCTCCTGTTTGGCTGCACACTTAAGGAGGTGGTGAAGGAATCTGGGGCGATGGTTAAAATGCACATGCCGCAATGAAACCGGGAAAAATCATGGTCTTCGGGCCCAAGACGCAATTTACGTGACCGAGGTTATAACAAAGATCAAAACAATAATTTCTCAGGCAAGAGGTCAGCTCAAAGCAAGTGGTCTCTGCTGGAAACAAGGTCCTCAAAATGAGAGCAGTGCACCTAACCCTATTGCATTTTGAAACAGCAAGTGGTCAACCAGGATGTACTGATTCTGACAGACAGTCAGATGACGATGGCGTACATCAATCATCAGGGCGGCACAAGAAGCTCACCGATGCTCAGGGAGTCTCTCCTTCTATTTTAATGGGCTGAGCGCCACCTGGAAAGCATAAGGACGGTGTACATTCCAGGTCAGGAAAATATCATGGCAGACTGGTTCAGTCGCAAGGATGTCCTGACAGGGGAATGGGAACTAAAGGACATGCCTTCTAAATCCTAACCAAACATTGAGGCAATCCTCCAGTAGATCTTTTCGCTTGCCTGCGAAATTCCAAGGCTAAGCAATTCTGCTCCCTGGCTAAGGATGAACCAGCATTGGCTCAGGACACTTTTTCCCTAAACTGGGGTCAGTTTGGTCTCCTGTATGCGTGTCCCCCCATACCTCTTCTATCCAGAGTCTTCCACAAAGTAGTGATGGATCAGGCAGAGCTGATCCTAGTCTGCCTGTGATGGCCTTAACACCCATGGTTCCCGCTTCTGATTCATCTGTCAGGGCAACCACCTCAAACCTTTCGGATCAGCCCGGACCTTCTTCAGCAGGGTCCTGTGCTACATCCCAGTCTGTGCAACCTGTCCCTCTTGGCCTGGAGATTGAGAGGGAAACTGTCAAAGAACTCAGATACACAGCTCCTGTGATTGAAATGATGGTTCAGTCTCGCCGCTCGTCTTCCTCTAAAGTGTATTACAGGATTTGGAGAAAATTCTTGTTCTGGTTTCAGTCCAAACAAATGCATAAACAAGCAGTGTCTTTGCCTATTTTGCTCCAATGTCTCTAAGATAGGTTTGGCAAAGGACTGCAACTGGCCACCTTAAGAGTGCAGGTTTCCACCGGGGGTCTCTTGTTGGTGGATTCAGGGGAATCTTTTGGTTCCCATCCCCATGTTAGAAGGTTCCTGCCTGCGGTAACGTTAAAACGCCCACCAGTCAGACCAAGGGTTCCCCCTTGGAGACTTAAATTTTTCCGCAAAGCTTTGTCCAAGGCTCCTTTTGAACCTCTTAAGGAGGCATCCCTTATGCATCTCCCAATGAAAATCGCTTTTCTCATCGCTGTTACATCCACCAGAACAATTAGTGAGCTGGGAGCCTTGTCCACTAAGGATCCTTATACTGTTTTTCATCAGGACTCTGTAATCCTTCAAATGGATCCAGGTTTTTTACCAAAAGTAATATCCCCTTTCCATTGCAACCAGGAATTGATCCTGCCTTCCTTCTTTCCGCACCCAAAAAATGACAAGGAGAAAGAATTTCACATGCTAGATCCCAGAAGGGCGGTGAAAATCTACCTTAAAAGAATGGAATCATTCCGAAAAACTTCTAGTTTGTTCATTCATTGTTCCGCCATCACCACTGCTTGCAAGCAGGCTGGAGTACCTTCATCTGGTCCAGTGAAAGCCCATTCAACCAGAGCTATGGCCATGTCTTGGGTGGATTTCAGAGAGGCTTCTCCAGCAGACCTATGCAGGGTGGCCACCTGGTCATCTATTCACACATTCACAAAACTCTACAAGCTGGATGTGATGGCCTTGGCAGAGGCGTCTTTTGGCCGCTGAGTTCTTCATGTGGTGGTGGACCCTTGAGGGCATTTACATTCTTCCCACCTGGGATATTTGGGGATGTACTACTTTTGTATATCCCATCTGTCTGGAAGCACGGAGACCAGCTTAGGAGAGAGAACTAAATTGAAATACCTGTAAATCTTCTTTCTCCGACGGCTGGTCTCCGGGCTTCTTCCCTCCCAGAATGTACAAAGTTGTCCAGTTGGCTGAATGTTTGGATAATATTTTTTTGTTTCCAAGTTCATGTAGTGTTACCACATTTGGACTGTTTTAGGAAGAACTGGTGGAAACAGGAAGTGTAGCAGTGGATGTCCAGACTGCAGAGCTCTGATTCCTGCCTGCATGTGTCATCAGGAGGTATAGCCTATCTATGTGGAAGCCCGGAGACCAGTCGTCAGACAAAGAAAATGTACAGGTATTTAAATTTCATTTTTTTTCATACTGGAAAGCGTGACTACATGGAGAAGCCTGGTCAACTATACCTAGCAGATGGAGAAGATCACACATTCCCTTAATGACTGCACAAACACATGCTCCTCTCATTGGAATGGCCGGCTTCTTCATGCCATTTGCAAGAATCCCACCCTCATACCATGAGATTCCCAGAGACGGGGTTTGTTAGACACTCTGGGATGGGCCATATTGTCCCACAGTATGGAGTCTTGAAATGTTTTTATGATGCGGGGAAAATCCCTGGATCATCTTAAACTACTCAAGCCAGCCCTCACCTGGCTCGGCTCTTCCCACACACCACACCTAGGGGTGTTCAAGAGTGACACATGAGATACTGAAGCATTGTAAGATGCCTCCGACTTAGGAATCTAGTTAACTCATGCTGCCCTCCCCAATGCTTTCCTCATGCTGTATCTAAGAGAGAGGCAGGGATATTGTGGTAAAATATAGTGGATGTCTAGGGAGTAATGACAGGAAAAAATGGCAGGACCCACAGTAAGATGTACGACAGTTTTATTGCTACTGTAAGGTACCATGTTGACCACGTAAAAGGTCAATAAAAATACATTAACTTCTGGACTACAAACATCCTCTGCCACCTAAACATGTATTCCCTCCAGAGAGGGAAGATTCAGGTCACCACATATGATTAAAATCTACTTCTCTGAGACCACCATCAGAAACCCAGTCTTTGCTGTGTTCAGGGATCCAGATAATTTTTAGGACTGTGAAGTATTTACTGCTAGCTGCTTTCACCTGGTAGTATTTCCATCTACATGGTAGTAATACTATACATTGAAATGTCTCGAACCCCCATCTCTAAAAAAAAAAAAAAAAAAAAAAAATGGTCACAGTTCCACTGGGTGTATGCAACCACTGATCCTCCTCCTCTTGATACCAGTGAGGAGTCATCCTGAGATACTTTCCCACTGCTGTGTAGTGCGGTGACCCTATTTCTAACATTTTATGTTGCTGTTGCCCTTCTTGCTATCCAGTGCACCACTTCTCAGTCTCCTATATGTATGCAACTGATAGCTATGTTGTTTTCTGACCCCACCTCTACTGCTGACAGTTTGTTAGTATGTGGATCCATGGCTAGTAGCGTTGAGTGCTGCTGCCAATTTTGTGCATATGTACCAACACACTGTAAATATACAGTGTGGGAAACAAATTCCTAAAATCAGAAAGTGGGAGTAAATCATGCAAATACTCCTTTACTCCCCTTATCTGTTCCTCTGGCTGTGTTCAAAGCCAGCCAGTTGGAGGCCATCAAAGCCGGATTTCCTCCAAGCATTGTTCTAACCTCAGCACAGAAGACACCCTGTCGGGTAGGAAAGACTCATACATTGAGGTGTCATCTGCACAGCAGTAAAACTCCATACTGTAGTGCCTAATGATCTCTTCCAGCGGCAGCACACTTAGAACAGAACAGGTGAGAGCTGGCCCGGTGATGCTGAGTGTTGAGGCGCTGGACGCCACACCTCGCGCCACGCTGGTGACCAGTGTTCAGAAACTGATGTGGGCTGCCAGGGGTCTGCAGGGGAGAAGGATTGAGCGTCTGGAGGGACTGCTCTCTATCTCTGGGGAGGGGGGATTCTTAGTTCCGGCGCCCAGTTGCCCTCTGGTGGAGGCTAGCGGCAAGGGCACTGAGCTAGAACATGGGGTGGAGCTGAGTGCAGACACTGGAGGTTCTCTGTTAGTGTCATTGCACGTCCCTCAGCTCCTAAGGGTAAAACTTCCAAAATGCCGGCTCCCTGCTTATGAGCTGGCTGCAGTGCCCAGTCCCTCTGGTCACCTTCACTTCTGCCGTCAGTGGCCCCACTTGGGTGGGGCTTCCCCAAGTATGAGGGACTGGGGTACTGAGGCAAGGTGAGCCCGGCAGCAAAAAAGAAGAATCAAAAAAAAAAAAAAAAAAACGGAGACAGCACAGAACTTGGAGGAACTCTGCAGTCCAGAGCAGCCAGCCACGAACAGCAAGAACTGAGCACTGTTGACTGCTTTCTTCTGCTAAGCAATGTTCAGAATGATTGTAACACAGTCCCAGAAAACACTCCATGCTCCACACGTCTGGCCAACTACACTGAATGATCAGTGGTGTGAAGTGCTGAAGAAAGATCTAGCAATATCACAATAGAGATCTTTCTGTGGTCTCTCACCAGGAAGAGATTATTGCATATCCCGATCATGGCTATGTCTCTGTGCTGTGCTTGCTGCAGAAACCAGTCTGAAATGGCTCAAAGAGGTCATTCTTCTCAAGATGGCGCATGAGCTGGGCTGCAGCCACATTTTCCACCTTAGCCACAAAGAGAAGGTTGGAGACAGGATGAATATTGAACAGCCACTACTGGAGAGAAGTGTTGCATAGAAATAGACAGCAGAAGGAGACCGCAAGATCCATCTTACGGTTAGCAATACTTTTCTGTACAGGATATTTGCCTGCATTACTCCCCAGGTTCACTACCTTGTTGGTACACCCTGAGTGAGTACTAAGACTTTACTTTGTCCCAGCCATGTGTGAAACCATTAATGGTTTTGGCACCCGCCACCTCAGCAGGCAGACTGTTCCATGGGTCAGCCACTCTCACTGTAAAATAAACCCTTCTCATGTTTCTTGCAAAAATCCTGTCCCCCCTCCCCGCTTCCCCTCATGTCCCTGTGTTCTACAGTCACTATTCCTTTTAAGCAATTCTTCTCTGTTTATCGTGTCCATTCCTTCCAGGAATTTGAAGGTCTCAGTCTCTCATTTGATATGTGATTCTCCACTACATAAGGCTTATGATGCAGTATATAGCCCAGAGGTTTGAGCATTTGAGATAATGAACGATCTTGGTACATCCAGCAGATCTGGGTTTGATTCCTGTAACCTCCACTTGCGTACTGTGTGACCCTGAGCAAGTCACTTAATCTCCTTGTGCTCCTGTGACACACCTT
This sequence comes from Neoceratodus forsteri, assembly GCA_016271365.2. Taxonomy (NCBI): domain Eukaryota; kingdom Metazoa; phylum Chordata; order Ceratodontiformes; family Ceratodontidae; genus Neoceratodus; species Neoceratodus forsteri. The sequence goes on from CM057453.1 coordinate 444,114,617, forward strand.
GAAATGAGCATTGGGTCAGTTTGCCTTTCCTGGACAAAATTTAAATAAATAAATGACTTAGAAGAATAAAGATGCCTCCGAATTAAAAAATTAAGTGTTAGCCAACCTTTTCCTGCAGTGGTCAAGGAGCTCATTGCCCTGCATCTGCGACATTGCTGTGGGCTGGTAGGAGGCTTTGTTTGTATTCAAAGACCTGCTGAGCCTTCAGCAGAGGGTGGCAAGTTTTCCAGCTGTGTCTCTGCCCTCTGATAGCAGTGTCAGACTGGATCACCTGAATACCTTGCAAATTCCCAGCTGGGCCCATTTTCACTTTGATTAATAACACTGAGCATCTTTTCATAATGCGTCATTTTTTTTCATATAACAGGACTTTTCTGATCACTACAAGTGATAAATGAAAGCACAGAGCCAGTATACAAAATTGATGTGGTATGTGGATATAAGTGTTAACCAGTTAGTATCGGAGAGTTGATTAGCGGCCGTTGCTAATCAAAATGAAAAATGATTAGCAATCAGCTGCTTTTGATTAGCAGTTTTCTAAAATGGGTATTTTTATTTTAAACCATATAATTATTACTTATTGTTGTATGTATTGATAAAATGGACATTGTATACATAGTTTTGAGACTGAGTTTGCCTTTTTGACCAGACTGTCTGCATAACCTATCTTATTACCCCACCTGATGTGCCTGGTGCAGAAGATTTTCCAATTCCCGCCAAAGCGTAATTCTGTGCAACTGCAACACCATTCAAACAACATGAAGTCTTGCTATATTATGACAATTGCAGTATGACTGCAGGTTAGAACTGCTCCGGAGGTGAAATAGTTAACTTTTCCATGCAGGCATGGAACCTAGAGCGCGAGCTCGGTTAGAAACTCTGTCTGTTGTGCTTCAAAGGTAAACTGTCAGATTCTTTACTCCACCTCACTGAACAGTCGCTCCGGTGATTTCTCCTTCTGCTCGGTTCATTTTGTCGGTTTTAAAGTATTATTTTTCGGTTTTTAGCCGAAATTAAACCGCAACCGGTCGGTTCAAGCTCTGTCTGTGGTATTGTAAGTAACAGATAGGCTTACTTTATTTTTCTGTGTGGAACTTGTAATTTGTTATCGGTTCGGTCTGAACCGATCAGGTTGTATTTAAAATTTACTAGCTCTTTTTAGAGTGCGGTTCCGGTTCTTATCGGTTCTAAAAAAAGCGGATTTCATTACGGTTTTCCACGACCGTGACACGTTAGGAACCAATAAGGGTGTCTTGCTTGGTGGATTGCCGTAACGGGCAAGTTGGTTAGCTGGCATTATGTCTGAGAAGCCCTAAAGAAAAACGGACTTACTGTTTTCAACACTGTGGTGTTTGTGGGGAAGCTTTGCTAAAGCTGACCCACACACCACATGTGTCTATTGTCTGGGGTTTGACCACCTCAATTTAGACTGCCAGATTTGTCACAATTTCCTGCTGCCACCATAGATAAGAGAGTTGGTAGGCTCAGGGAAAGGAAAGCTAAAAGTCCGCTGACCGGATGGCCAGCCTGGTTCGGTGCCAGCCGAACCGGAGGGAGTGCCCTCTGACCAGGCGATACTTCCTCGGCAAACGAGAGCCAGTTCTATCAAAAGGGCTAGAAAGTCAGCTAGTTTAGAAAAAGTTCTCTCCCCAACTGCTGAGGAAATAGCTAAAGCAATTAAAATTGTTCAGTCTCTCTCTCCGGTTCCGACCGAACCGACACCTTTTGGTAAGCATTCGGTTCGGCCGGTTTCACCGGTTCAAGATTATGATTTTGAGGATTTTTATGAACTGGGGTAGGGGGAAGAGGAGTATGAGGAGAGTGAATTTGGTTTTGAAGATCTGGATGTGCCCATTGATCCGGACACCTCTCCAGATAGACCCCTAGGGGTTTCTCCTCCAAGACTTTCTGAGTTCCCTTCTCATTTCATGTTTTATAAAAAAGTGGCTGAAACTCTCCAGCTCCCTGTTGAGGAAGCTGTTGATGACCAGGAGGAGCCAGACTATGTAGAAATGATGGATATTCCAGAGTCTAGGAGTCTGTCTATTCCCTTGCATAAATCTTTTAGGAAACAGACAGTAAAAGTTTTAAAAACTCCTCACACTATACCTCCTGTGGATAAAAGGATGGACAAGAGGTATACCTTATCAGGTTCCGAAACTGAATTTCTCTCTCAACAATGCAGCCATGTGGGGATAGTGCAGGCTGCAGCCTGTGACAAGTCCAATATTCCCCTAGCTTTACACCCTCCTGAGAAGGACTCCAGGATGATTGATGCTATGGCAAAGAAACAGTACATGGCAGCATCTTTGGGACTCAGACAAGCAAATTATATGGCTTATGCTGCTAGGTATCAGAAATCCAGATGGGATACTGTGCTAGCCCTAGCAAAACAAGTCCCTGACCAGTTTGCCAGGGAGCTGGAACAGGTGGCTATGGATGGTATTGAGGCATCAAGGTGCAATTTCATGCTGCAGTGGACTCTAATGATGTTTCATCAAAGAGTCATGACTACATCTGTGGCATTTGCAGGATGGCTTGGCTCAGATGTACTGCCCTGTCTCAGGATACCCAGTCTAAGGCCATGGATTTTCCTGTTGTGGGAAATTCTCTGTTTGGGGAGCAAACAGAGAATTACATGAAGAAAATGGATGAATATAGGAGTGCACAGGCTAAGGAAAGGCAGGCCACTCCTCAGAAGCAGCTACCTAGAGGCAGGGGCAGGCCTTTTTACCAAACCCAAGCTTCCTCCTCCGCCTATGCTCAGAGGGTTTTTTTTTTCAGAGGGAGAGGCAGACGGGGCACAAGCAGGTCTGCTTCCACCCCTCAGCCCAAAGCCCCTGCCAAGCAGGCACCCTGATGGGATTGCCAGGGCTGATTGTCCTCTACCTGTAGGGGGCAGTCTGGCTTACTTTGTCCAGGACTGGAAGTCTCTAACATCAGACAAGTAGGTCCTGGAAGTAGTAAGCCAGGGACTGGTTCTCAGTTTCAAAAAATTTCCAAAGCTGAGAGACAGATCTTTTCCACCTGCAACTTCATCAGAGACACTTTAACTAGAGGCAGAGGTCTCAACCCTCCTGGCTCTAAGAGCTGTGGAAAGGGTTCCTCCCCTACACCAGGGCAAAGGTTTGTACTCCAGGTACTTCCTTACCCCAAAAAAGACAAGAGAATGGTGGCCCATCCTGGATCTCAGATATTTAAACAAGCACCTTTTAAAGCCAAAGTTCAAAATGGTGACTTTGGGAATTATTCTACCCTCTCTAAGGCCAGGGGACTGGCTAGCTTCCCTGGACCTCAAGGATGCCTACTTCCATATTCCCATCAGAAGCTCCCATCAAAAGTACCTCAGGTTCGAGCTGCCCTCAGGCCACTACCAGTTCAGAGCAATGGCCTTCGGCCTCACTTCTGCCCCAAGGGTATTCACCAAATGCCTGGCGGTAGCAGTTGCCTACCTAAGAAGGCAAAAGATTGCCATCTTTCCTTACCTGGACGATTGGCTCATAGTAGGCCAGTCCCCAGACCAGGTCAGTTACACCTTCAGATAACGCAGCAACTGCTTACCTCTCAGGTTTCTTCTGAATCTCTCAAAGTCAGTTCTAGAGCCTGTCCAGCTTCTTACCTTCATAGGCGCAGAACTGAACACACAGGAAGCCAGGGCCTTCCTCCCCTGGACAGGGCAAAGACCCTAGTCTCCTGGCCTCCTCATTTCACCCTGCAGGTCTCCCGGCCAGCAAGGCATTTTCTGCAGCTCCTAGGACACATGGCTGCTTCCACAGCAGTGGTGCAAGGAGCACGATTTCAGATGAGGGACATCCAGTTCCATTTGAGAGCGCTTGGTCTCAAAGAACGGATCCTCTTACCAAGTTGATCCCAGTAACCCAACCCTGATCCAAGCCCTACAGTGGTGGCAGGATCAGAGCAATCTGAGACAAGGGATTCCTTTTGTCACTCAGTCTCATTCCTTAATCCTTACTACTGATGCATCCCTCTTGGATTGGGGAGCTCACATGGGTGACCTCACCACTCAGGGTCTGTGGTCTCCCCAGGAATCTCTGCTCCACATCAACCTGTTGGAGCTCAGAGCAGTTTTTCTAGCACTTCAAGCTTTTTCTACATCTGTTCAGAACAAGAGTATTCAGGTCAGAACAGACAACTCCACTACAATGTGGTACATCAACAAGCAAGGGGGCACTCGGTCTACGGCCTTGCGCACCGAAGCGATGAAGTTGTGGTCTCTGGCTTACTCCCTGAACACCTCCCTTCAAACAACATGAAGTCTTGCTATATTATGACTATTGCAGTTTGTCCCACCACTAGAACTGCTCCGGAGGTGAAAGAGTTAACTTCCATGCAGAGCATGGAGCTTAGAGCTCAAGCTCGGTTCAGAAGCTCTGTTAGGGTGGTTTGAAACCAAAACCGTCAGATTCTTTACTCCGCCTCACTGAACAGTCGCTCCGGAGAGTCATCCTGTTGCTCGGTTCATTTCTTTGGTTTAAAGCGCTATTTCTCGGTTGAATTTAACCGCGATTTAATTATTTTAACCGCAAAACCGATCGGTTCAAGCTCTGTCTATGGTATCGTAAGTAATAGGTTTTTTCTGTGTGGAACTTGTAAAATTCTTATCGGTTCGGTTGAATCGACCGAATTGTACTAAAATTTAAGTTTAAAGTCTTTTAAGGCTTCTTAGAGTGCGGTTCCCAGTTCTTATCGGTTCTAAAAGAACGGATTTCATTACGGTTTTTTCCAAGACCCGTGACACGGTTGGGAACCGATAAGGGTGTCTTGCCTGGCACTGCCATTAAAAGGGCAAGTTTGTTGGTTAGGCTGGCATCATTTCTGAGAAACCCAAAAGAAAACCGGCCCACTGGGTTTCAACACTGTAGTGTCTGTGGGAAGCCTTTGCCAAGGCTGACCCACACACCATCATGTCTATTGTCTGGGGTTTGACCACCTCAAGTCAGACTGCCAGATTTGTAAAATTTCCTGCAGCCACCCTGGACAAGAGAGTGGGCAGGCTCAGGGAACGAGAGGCCAAAAAGTCAGCTGACCCGGATGGCCAGCCCGGTTTGGTGCCAACCGAACCGGAGGGAGTGCCCTCTGACCAGGGCGAGACTTCCTCTGGCAAACGAAAAGCTGGCTCTGAGGAGCCAGTTCCAGCAAAGAAAACTAAAAAATCAGCAGGTTTGGAGTCCAAAATTCCTTCTCCAACTGTTGCAGAGATAGCCAGGGCAATACAGATTGTCCAGTCCCTGTCCCCGGTACCCTCCGAACCGCCACTGTCTGGCAAAAGGTCGGTTCGGTCGGTTCCAATGGTTCAGGATTATGATATAGAAGAGTTTTGTGAACCAGAGGAGGGGGATGAGGATTATGATCAGTGTGAATGTGACTTTGAAAGTCTGGATGTGCCCATTGAACCGGACATCTCCCCAGACAGACCTTCAGGTGAGTCTCCCCCTAGGCTTTCTGAGTCCCCTTCTCATTTTTTGTTTTATAAAAAAGTTGCTGAGACCCTCCAGCTTCCCTTAGAGGAGGCTTTGGATGAGCAAGAGGAGCCTGACTATGTGGAGATGGATATCCCAGAGTCCAGGAGGTTGTCCATCCCTTTACATAAATCTTTTAGAAAACAAACAATAAAAATTTTAAAGCTCTAATTCTGTGCCTCCTGTGGATAAAAAGATGGACAGGAGGTACACTTTGTCAGGTCCTGATACAGATTTTCTTTCACAGCAATGCAGTCATGTTAGTAGTTCAGGCTGCAGCCTGTGATAAAGCCAATATTCCCCTGGCTTCACATCCTCCTGACAAGGATTCCAGGAAGATTGATGCCATGGCCAAAAAACAATACATGGCAGCATCCTTGGGACTCAGACAAACAAACTATATGGCTTATGTTGCGAGATACCAGAAGTCTAGATGGGATACTGTCATGGCCTTAGCCAAACAGGTCCCTGGCCAGCTTGCAAGGAGCTGGAACAGGTGGCTCTTGATGGTATTGAGGCATCTAAGGTGCAATTCCATGCTGCAGTGGATTCTAACGATGTATCCTCTAGAGTCATGGCTACATCTGTGGCTTTTTCGGAGATTGGCCTGGCTCAGGTGTACTACTTTGTCACAGAATACCCAGTCTAAGGCTATGGATTTTCCTGTAGGGAAATTCTCTGTTTGGGGAGCAGACAGAGAATTATATGAAGAAAATGGACTAATATAGAACCACTTATAGGAGTGCACAAGCCAAGGAACGCAAGCCACCTCAGAGGCAGCCCCCAGGGGTAGGGGTGGGCCTTTTCACAGGCCTTTTACCAGACCCAGGCCTCTTCCTTCAGCCTATGTACAGAGGGGTTCTTCAGAGGAGAGGCAGACGGGTTCGAGCAGGCCTGCTCCCCCCTCAGCCTAAAGCCCTGCCAAACAGGCACCCTGATGGGATGCCCAGGGTCGGCTCTCCACTACCTGTAGGGTGAAGGTTGGCTCACTTCGTCCAGGACTGGGAGTCTTTAACTTCAGACAGGTGGGTCCTGGAAGTAGTGAGCCAGGGCCTGGTTCTCAGCTTCAAAAAATTTCCAAAGATGAGAGCCAGATCTTTTCCACCTACAAACCCTTTAGAGACTCTTGCTTTGGAAACAGAAGTCTCAACCCTCTTGGCTCTCAGAGCTGTAGAAAGGGTTTCTCCCCCTCACCAGGGCAAGGGTCTGTACTCCAGGTACTTCCTTACCCCAAAAAAGACAGGAGAGTGGCGGCCTATCCTGGATCTAAGATATCTAAACAAGCACCTTTTAAAGCCAAAGTTCAAAATGGTGACTCTGGGAATGATTTTACCCTCCCTAAGGCCAGAGGACTTGCTAGCCTCCCTGGACCTCAAGGATGCCTACTTCCATGTTCTTATCAGAAGCTCCCATCGAAAGTACCTCAAATTCGAACTGCCCTCAGGCCATTATCAGTTCAGAGCAATGCCGTTCGGCCTCACTTCTGCCCCAAGGGTGTTCACAAAATGTCTGGCAGTAGCAGTCGCTCATCTAAGAAGGCAAAAGATTGCCATTTTTCCCTACCTGGATGACTGGCTCATTGTGGGTCAGTCTCCAGACCAGGTAAAATCACACCTGCTAGTTACCCAGCAGCTGCTTACCTCTCTGGGATTTCTTCTCAATCTTCCAAAGTCAGTTTTGGAATCTGTCCAGGTACTCACCTTTATAGGCGCAGAACTGGACACAGAGCAGGCCAGAGCCTTCCTTCCCTTGGAAAGGGTAAGGACCTCAGTGGCCCTGGCCTCGTCCTTCACTCTGCAGGTCTCTCGATCAGCAAGGCATTTCCTGCAGCTCCTAGGACACATGGCTGCCTCCACAGCTGTAGTGCAAGGAGCAAGATTTCAGATGAGGGATATTCAATTCCATTTGAGAGCTTTCTGGTCTCAAAGAAGAGATCCTCTATCCAAGTTAATCCCAGTGACTCGAACTCTGATCCAGGCCCTTCAGTGGTGGCAGGATCAGAGCAATCTGAGACAGGGGGTGCCTTTCATCCCTCTGTCCCATTCCCTTGACCCTTACTACAGATGCATCCCTCTTGGGATGGGAGCTCACATGGGCGACCTCTCCACCCAGGGGTTATGGTCCCTCAGGAATCTCTGCTCCACATCAATCTGTTGGAACTCAGAGCTGTTTTCTAGCACTTCAGGTTTTCTCTGCATCTGTTCAGATCAGGTGGTACAGGTCAGAACAGACAACACCACTACAATGTGGTACATCAACAAACAAGGGGGCACTCGGTCTCCGGCCTTGTGCACCGAGGTGATGAAGTTGTGGTCTCTGGCTTATTCCCTGAACACTTCCCTCATAGCAGTTCACCTCCCAGGCAAGGACAATGTCCTTGCAGATGCTCTCAGCAGGATTTCCCAGGGCCATCACGAATGGTCATTGGATTCCCTAGTACTGTGGATAGTGTTTGCCAGATGGGGCACTCCTCAGATAGATCTTTTCGCAGCCCCAGACAATCATCAACTTCCACTGTTTTGTTGCAGGCCCCCAGTGTTGGGCTCAGTTCCCCTGGATGCCTTTCTCTCGACTGGGAAGGAAGTTTCTTTATGCCTTTCCCTTCCCTCTCCTGTTCAAAGTACTAGTCAAAATCAGGTCTCAGCCCTGCAAAACGATCCTGATTGCTCCAGACTGGGCCAGGCAGCCCTGGTACCCACTCCTTCTGTCCTTAGCAGTCCATCTTCCCTGTGTCTCCCCAGGAACCACAATCTGTTAACCTGTGCTCAGGGGAGAGTTTGGTATCCGAATCTCAAATCCCTCAACCTCAAGGCTTGGCTCTTGAGCAGTTAGAGTTTGCTGATTTACAACTTTCTCAAAGTGTTCTCGAAATCCTGAAGGCTGCTAAGAAGCCTTCCACCAGGGCTACCTATAACTCCAAGTGGAAAAGGTTTTCCATATGGTGTTCTGGGAAGCATGTTTCCCCGGAATCTGCTGATCTACCCACTGTATTGGATTACATGATCCATCTTAATTCTTTGGGACTGAGACCAGCTACCCTGAAAGTGCACTTGGCTGCTGTCTCTGCCTTCATTTCAGCAGGGAGCCCTCTTCTCTTGCTGCTCATCCTGTATTTTCCAAGTTTTTTAAAGGATTGCTTCACACCAATCCTCCTTTCAGGGACCCTGCCCCGGCTTGGGATCTTAATGTATGCATTGCTCAGCTGTTGCAACCCCCCTTTGAACCTCTGTCTTCGGCAGAGCTTAAGTATTTGACTTGGAAAACTGTATTTCTGGTAGCCATCACTTCTGCCAGGCGTATAAGTGAGTTACAGGCTTTATCAGTAGAGACTGACTTTATTTCCTTTCACAGGGATAAAGTAGTCCATAGGATTAACAGGAAGTTTTTGCCTAAGGTGGTTTCAGATTTCCACCTTAACCAATCTATTTCACTTCCAGTGTTCTTCACTGACCATTCCTCCTCTGGTGAGAGGAGGCTGCACAGCTTGGATGTTAAGAGGGCCCTAGTTACTACATAGAGCGCACTAAGGGTCACAGGTTTGACTCCCTCCAACTGTTTCTCACTTATGGTGAAGTTGGGAAAGGGAGACCTGCCACTAAGAGATCCATTGCCAGGTGGATCGCTTTGTATCCAATTTTGCTGTCAAAAGCTGGTAAGGTTCCCCTCAGGCCTGAGGGCTCACTCTACCAGAGGTACAGCTGCATCTCTAGCTGCTGCTAGAGACATCCCTATCTTGGAGATATGTCAGGCAGCTACTTGGAAGACAGTACACACTTTCACCAAGCATTACTCCCTGGATATTCAGGCCAGGAGGGATGCTCGGTTTGGCACAGCCGTGCTTCAGAGCCTATTCCCTAAGTAGGTTCTGTCCCTCCTCTATGGAGGTACTGCTGTGTAGTCTGCAATAGTCATGATATAGCAAGACTTCATGCTGTTTGAAGAAAAAATTACTCACCTTAGTAATGTTGTTTCTTCTAATGGAGTCTTGCTATATTATGACCCCCAGCCTGCCCCTCTCAGAACTCCTACTTTGGGTATGGGTGGTAGTCCTCTGTTGGCATTTATTGATGCCTCTTTCATGTTTGGGTGTTGTGTTTATTTAGTTATTTTATCTTATTTCTCTGGTCCACTGACTTGAGTCTTGGTGTTGGGGACCAGTAAAATGTGTTAATATATTAGTGGCCAGTTGGCTGAGTGTAGTTACGGCTACAGAACCTTAGTGAGTTTTTGCTCGTAAAGATCTGAGCGGTTTTGGTTTGAAACCACCCTAACAGAGCTTCTGAACCGAGCTCACGCTCTAAGCTCCATGCTCTGCATGGAAGTTAACTCTTTCACCTCCGGAGCAGTTCTAGTGGTGGGACAAACTGCAATAGTCATAATATAGGAAGACTCCATTAGAAGAAACATTACTAAGGTGAGTAATTTTTTCTTATGGCAGTTCACCTCCCAGGCAAGGACAATGTCCTGGCAGATGCTCTCAGCAGGATTTCCCAGGGCCACCACGAATGGTCACTGGATCCCCTGGTCTTGGGAGTAGTATTTGCCAGATGGGGCACCCCGCAGATAGATCTTTTTGCAGCCCCAGACAATCACCAACTTCCTCTTTTTTGCGGCAGGCCCCCAGTGTTGGGCTCTCTCCCACTGGATGCCTTAGCCCTCAATTGGGAGGGGAAGTTTCTCTATGCCTTCCCCCCTTTCCTCTACTGTTCAAAGTGCTAGTCAAAATCAGATCCCAATCCTGCAAAGTCATTCTGATAGCTCCGGATTGGGCCAGGCAGCTCTGGTACCCACTCCTGCTGTCCCTTGCAGTCCATCCTCCCCTGTGCCTTCCCAGGAATCACAATCTGTTAACCTGTGCCCAGGGAAGGGTCTGGTACCCGAGTCTCAAATCTCTCAATCTCAAGGCTTGGTTCTTGAAGAGTTAGAGTTTGCTGATTTACACCTGTCCCAGGGTGTAATGGATATTTTGAAGGTCTCAAGGAAGCCTTCCACCAGGGCTACTTACAATTCTAAATGGAAAAGGTTTTCCATATGGTGCTCGGAAAAACATATTTCCCCAGGCTCTGCTGATCTCCCCACGGTCCTGGATTATATGGTCCACCTGAATTCTTTGGCTGAGACCAGCTACCCTCAAGGTGCACTTGGCAGCTGTGTCTGCTTTTATTTCAGCAGGTAAATCCTCTTCTCTTTCAGCTCATCCCGTATTTTCCAAGTTTTTTAAGGGGTTGTTGCACACCAACCCTCCATTCAGAGATCCTGCCCCTGCCTGGGATCTTAATGTTTGCATTGCTCAGCTTATGCAACCCCTTCGAGCCTTGTCGCCAGCTGAGCTCAAGTACTTGACTTGGAAAACTGTGTTTCTGGTAGCATCACCTCTGCCAGACGACAAGTGAATTACAAGCGTTGTCAGTGGAGCAGGAGTTTATCTCTTTCACAGAGATAAGGTAGTCCTTCGGACTAACAGAAAGTTTCTGCCTAAGGTGGTTTCAGATTTCCACCTTAACCAATCTATCTCTCTTCCAGTGTACTTCACTGACCACTCTCTTCTGGGGAGAGGAGATTGCACAGCCTAGATGTGAAGAGAGCCCTTAGTTACTACATAGAGCGTACCAAGGGTCATAGGTTTGACTCCCTCCAACTGTTCCTTACCTATGGCAAAGTTGGGAAAGGGAAGCCAGCCACTAAAAGATCCATTGCCAGGTGGATTGTCTCTTGTATCCAATTCTGCTCCGAGAAGTTGGGTAAAGTTCCTCCCTCAGGCCTGAGGGCTCACTCTACCAGAGGTACAACTGCTTCTCTGGCTGCTGCCAGAGACATTCCTATTCTAGAAATATGTCAAGCAGCTACCTGGAAAACAGTTCACACTTTTACCAAGCATTACTCCATGGACATCCAGGCTAGGAGTGATGCTCGGTTTGGCACAGCCGTGCTTCAGAGCCTATTTCCTAAGTAGGTTCTGTCCCTCCTCCATGGGGGTGCTGCTGTGTAGTCTGCAATTGTCATAATATAGCAAGACTTCATGTTGTTTGAAGAAAAAATTACTCACCTTAGTAATGTTGTTTCTTCTAATGGAGTCTTGCTATATATGACCTCCCTCCTCCCTGCCCGCCCCTCTCAGAACCTCTGTTTTGGGATGTGGTGGGCAGTACAGGGTTGGCACTTTCTGATGCCCACCTTGTTGTTTTCACCTACCTTTTTGGTGAATTGGTGTTGTGTTTTTGCATTTTTTGGGTCTCCTGACTTGAGTCTTTGTTTTAGGCCAAAAAATGAGTGTTTATGTTAGTAGCTAGTTGGCTAGTGTAGGTTTACAGCTTCCACACAGAACCTTAGTGAGTTTTAGCTCGTAAAGATCTGACAGTTTACCTTTGAAGCACAACAGACAGAGTTTCTAACCGAGCTCGCTCTCTAGGTTCCATGCCTGCATGGAAAAGTTAACTATTTCACCTCCGGAGCAGTTCTAACCTGCAGTCATACTGCAATTGTCATAATATAGCAAGACTCCATTAGAAGAAACAACATAACTAAGGTGAGTAATTTTTTCTTCCTTGCCACTCATGCGAAAACACATTTTGGCCAGGATTTGAAAAATAACAGCTGTGACATACATGAGATGGGGTAATAAGAAGGCTTTGTTGAAAATCTGGGGTCAAAATATTTAAAAATTCAAAAGTTATTGTAACAAATGGTCATAAGTTTGTCATTATTTCATATTTTGGCCCCAAATCTTCAACATAGCCTTCTTATGACCCCACCTCATGAACAATATGACTGTCATCACACAAATCGTGCCTTAAAGGTGAATTCACCAAGTGACTGCAAAATCACCTTTTGGTCAGGAGTTGCTTATTGATAGTGTTATTGTTCATGAGGTGGGGTGCCCAAAAGGCTATGTTGAAAATTTGGGGTCAGTATCTCAAAAAATGACCGAGTAATGCACCAAAGTTGAAACCCCCATTGAAATACTTAGAACCGCATTTACCTTAGTTCTCATACTGCAGTCGCTGGTTCCAGCAGCAAGATGCGTCTTTGATTGGAAGAGCGGATCTTGAACCTGGGACCTGTTCAGATGAGTGACGGTCTGTGGGTGTAATGGGGGTTTGGGGAGGTGGGTGCACAGTGTGGGGTTGGGTGTGGGTGCAGAAGTGATCGGCGATGGACCTTTTTTTTTTTTCCAGGTTTAGAAAAAGTAAATCACTGACATACAAAAGGAACAACGATCAGATGGTCTGGGAGGATGCCACTAGACACCAGGGATAGAAAAGAAGTGTTACAGGGACAGCGATTGGTGGGTGGGTGGGGAGGGGACTAGACACCAGGGAAACAAATCAGGGCTGGCAATCGGAGGGTGGGGAGTGCCACTAGACACCAAGGAAAGTTTAAACAAATGAAAAAAGGAAAAAATATATGGGGATGTCCAGCTTATGTGATTAGCAATGATTGCTAATCAAGCTGGCAATTGACTCGCATTTCCCGATTCAAACAACATGAAGTCTTGCTATATTATGACATATGCAGTATAACTCAAGGTTAGAACTGCTCCGGAGGTGAAAGAGTTAACTTGCATGGAATCTTGAGCGCAAGCTCGGTTAAACACTCTGTCTGTTGAAGCTCAAACTTAAACTGTCAGATTCTTTACTCCGCCTCACTGAACAGTCGCTCCGGAGATTCCTCCTGCTGCTCGGTTTGTTTGTCGGTTTTAGTGTAATTTCTCGGTTTATTTGCCGAAATTTAACCGCAGTCGTCGGTTCAAGCTCTGTCTGTGGTATTGTAAGTAATAGATAGGCTTTTTTTTGTTTTCTTCTGTGTGGAACTTGTAAAACGTCTTTTTCGGTTCGGTTTGAACCGATCAGAGGGGTTTAAAATTACTTTCTAGCCCTTTAGAGTGCGGTTCCCGGTTCTTATCGGTTCTTAAAAAAACGGATTTAATTACGGTTTTTTCCACGACCCGTGACACGGTTGGGAACCGATAAGAGAGTCTTGCTTGGTGGATTGCCGTTAACGGGCAAGTTTTGGTTAGGCTGGCAGTATGTCTGAGAAACGCAAAAGAAAAACTGGACCCACTGGGTTTCAACACTGTGGCCTCTGTGGGGAAGCCTTTGCCAAGGCTGACCCACACACCATATGTGTATATTGTCTGGGGTTTGACCACCTCAATGCAGACTGCCAGATTTGTAAGAATGTTCCTGCTGCCACTGTGGAAAAAAGAGTTGGTAGGCTCAGGGAAAGGGAGGCCATAAAGTCTGCTGACCCGGATGGCCAGCCCGGTTCAGTTCCAGCCGAACCTGAGGGAGTGCCCTCTGACCAGGGCGATGCTTCCTCGGGCAAACGAAGAGCCAGCTCTGAGGAGCCGGTTCCAACTAAAAGGGCTAGAAGGTCAGCTAGTTTGGGGCCAAAAGTTCTTTCTCCAACCGCTGAGGAAATAGCCAAAGCTATTCAGATTGTCCAGTCTCTTTCCCCAGTTCTGTCCGAACCGGCACCATTGGGTAAGCGCCCAGTTTGGTCGGTTCCCTCGGTTCAAGATTATGATTTTGAAGATTTTTATGAACTAGGGGAAGGGGAGGAGGGGTACGAGGAGAGTGAGTGTGATTTTGACAGTCTGGATGTGCCCATTGAACCGGACATCTCTCCAGACAGACCTTCAGGAGTATCCCCTCCCAGGCTATCTGAGTCCCCTTCTCATTTTTTGTTTTACAAGAAAGTTGCTGACACTCTGCAGCTCCCTGTTGAGGAAGCTGTGGATGATCAAGAAGAGCCTGATTTTGTGGAAATGATGGATATTCCAGAGTCTAGGAGACTCTGTTCCCTTGCATAAATCTTTCAGGAAACAGACAGTTAAATTCTGAAAACTCCTCATTCTATCCTCCCTGTGGATAAAAGGATGGACAAGAGGTATGCTTTATCAGGCTCTGATACTGGAGTTTCTATCTCAGCAGTGCAGCCATGTGGGGTAGTGCAGGCTGCAGCCTGTGACAAGGCTAATATTCCTCTAGCCTCTCACCCTCCTGAAAAGGATTCCAGGAGGATGGATGCCATGGCAAAAAAGCAGTACATGGCAGTATCTTTGGGACTCAGACAGGCAAATTATATGGCTTACGCAGCTAGGTACCAAAAATCCAGGTGGGATACTGTCCTGGCCCTAGCAAAACAGGCCCCTGAACAGCTTGCCAGGGAGCTGGAGCATGTGGCTGCGGATGGTATTGAGGCATCCAAGGTGCAATTTCATGCTGCTGTAGACTCTAATGATGTTTCATCTAGAGTTATGGCTACATCTGTGTCTCTTCGCAGAATGGCCTGGCTCAGATGTACTGCCCTGTCACAGGATACCCAGTCTAAGGCTATGGATTTTCCTGTTGTGGGAAATTCTCTGTTTGGGGAGCAGACAGAGAATTATATGAAGAAAATGGATGAGCATAGGACCACCTATAGGAGTGCACAGGCCAAAGAAAGGCAAGTCACTCCTCAAAGGTAGCATGTCAGGGGCAGGGGCAGGTCTTTTCATAGGCCATTTTACAAAACCCAGTCCTCCTCTTCTGCTTATGCCCAGAGGGGGTTCTTTAGAGGAAGGGGCAGAAGGGGTACTAGTAAGCCTGCTTCTACCCCCCAACCCAAAGCCCCTGCAAAATAGGCTCCCTGATGGGATAGCCAGGGCCGATTCTCCACTACCAGTAGGGGGCAGGCTGGCTTACTTTGTCCAGGACTGGAAGTCTTTAACATCAGACAAGTGGGTCCTGGAGGTAGTGAGCCAGGGACTGGTTCTCAGCTTCAAAAAATTTCCGAAGATGAGAGCCAGATCTTTTCCACCTGCAAACCCTTCAGAGGCACTTGCCCTGGAAGCAGAAGTTTCTACCCTCCTGGCTCTCAGAGCCGTGGAAAGGGTTCTACCCATACACCAGGGCAAAGGGTTGTACTCCAGGTACTTCCTTACCCCAAAAAAGACAGGAGAATGGCGGCCCATTCTGGATCTCAGGTATCTAAACAAGCACCTTTTAAAACCAAAGTTCAAAATGGTGACCCTGGGGACTGGCTAGCCTCCCTGGACCTCAAGGATGCCTATTTCCATGTTCTCATCAGAAGCTCCCATCGAAAGTACCTCAGATTCGAACTGCCCTCAGGCCATTACCAGTTCAGAGCAATGCCCTTTGGCCTCTCCTCGGCTCCAAGGGTGTTCACAAAATGCCTGGCAGTAGCAGTTGCTCATTTAAGAAGGCAAAATATTGCCATCTTCCCTTATCTGGACGACTGGCTCATTGTAGGCCAGTCTCCAGAACAGGTCAGACTTCATTTGCAAGTAACCCAGCAGCTGCTTACATCTCTAGGTTTCCTTCTCTATCTTCCAAAGTCAGTTCTGGAGCCTGTCCAGCTTCTCACCTTCATAGGCGCAGAACTGAACACAAAAGAAGCCAGAGCCTTCCTTCCTCTGGAGAGAGCAAGGACCCTGGTGTCTCTGGCCTCCTCTTTCACACTGCAGGTCTCTCGACCAGCAAGGCATTTCCTACAGCTCCTAGGGCACATGGCTGCTTCTACAGCAGTAGTGCAGGGAGCGAGATTTCAGATGAGGGACATTCAGTTCCATTTGAGAGCCTTTTGGTCTCAAAGGACGGATCCCTAACCAAATTGATTCCAGTGACTCAAACCCTGATCCAGGCCCTTCAGTGGTGGCAGGATCAGAACAATCTGAGACAGGGCGTTCCCTTCATCCCCCAGTCTCATTCCTTGACCCTTACTACAGATGCATCCCTCCTGGGGTGGGGAGCTCACATGGGCGACCTTTCCACCCAGGGGCTGTGGTCCCCTCAGGAATCCCTGCTCCACATCAATTTGCTGGAGCTCAGAGCAGTTTTTCTAGCACTTCAGGTTTTCTCCACATCTGTCCAGAACAAGGTAGTTCAGGTCAGGACAGACAATATCACTACAATGTGGTACATCAACAAGCAAGGTGGCACTCGGTCTACGGCCTTGTGCACAGAAGCAATGAAGTTGTGGTCTCTGGCTTACTCTCTGAACGCCTCCCTTACGGCAGTTCACCTCCCAGGCAGGGACAATGTCCTAGCGGATGCTCTCAGCAGGATTTCCCAGGGCCATCACGAATGGGCACTGATCCTGGTACTGGAGATAATATTTGCCAGGTGGGGCACTCCGCAAATAGATCTCTTTGCAGCCCCAGACAATCACCAACTTCCCCTTTTTTGCTGCAGGCCCCCAGTGTTGGGCTCAGTCCCTCTGGATGCCTTCCTCCTCAGTTGGGAAGAGAAGTTTCTCTATGCTTTTCCCCCTTCCCTCTTCTTTTCAAAGTGCTAGTCAGAATCAGATCTCAATCCTGCAAGATGATCCTGATTGCTCCAGATTGGGCCAGGCAGCCTTGGTACCCACTCCTCATGCCCTTAGCAGTCCACCCTCCCCTATGCCTTCCCAGGAATCACAACCTGTTAACCTGTGCCCAGGGAAGAGTTTGGTATCCGAACCTCAAATCTCTCAATCTCAAGGCTTGGCTCTTGAAGAGTTAGAGTTTGCTGACCTACACCTTTCTCAGGGTGTATTGGACATCTTGAAGGCCTCTAGGAAGCCTTCCACCAGGGCTACCTATAATTCAAAATGGAAAAGATTTTCCATGTGGTGTGCTGGTAAACATATTCCCCCAGAATCTGCTGGTGTGCCCACGATCCTGGATTATTTGGTGCATTTGAATTCCTTGGGGCTGAGACCAGCTACCCTAAAAGTGCACCTGGCAGCTGTGTTTGTCTTCTTGTCAGCAGGTAAGCCCTCTTCTTTATCAGCTCACCCTGTGTTCTCCAAGTTTTTTAAAGGGTTGCTTCACACCAATCCCCCGTTCAGGGATCCTGCCCCTGCTTGGGACCTTAATATTTGCATCGCTCAGCTTATGCAACCCCCTTTTGAGCCATTGTCTTCAGCAGAGCTAAAGTACTTGACTTGGAAAACTGTGTTTCTGGTAGCCATCACCTCTGCCAGGCGCATAAGTGAGCTACAAGCCTTGTCAGTGGAGCCTGATTTCATCTCCTTTCATAGAGATAAGGTAGTCCTCAGAACTAACAGGAAGTTTTTGCCTAAGGTGGTTTCAGACTTTCACCTTAATCAATCCATGTCTCTCCCTGTGTACTTCACTGACCATTCCTCCTCTGGTGAGAGGAGATTGCACAGTTTAGATGTCAAAAGAGCCCTTAGTTACTATATAGAGTGTACCAAGGGTCACAGGTTCGAATCCCTCCAATTGTTCCTCACCTATGGTGAGGTTGGTAAAGGGAAACCTGCCACTAAAAGATCCATTGCCAGGTGGATTGTCTCTTGTATCCAATTCTGTTACGAAAAACTGGGTAAGGTTCCTCCCTCAGGCCTGAGGGCTCACTCTACTAGGGGTACAGCTGCATCTCTGGCTGCTGCCAGGGACATTCCTATCCTAGAGATATGTCAAGCAGCTACCTGGAAAACAGTTCACACTTTTACTAAGTATTACTCCCTGGATATCCAGGCTAGAGTGATGCTCTGGACGGCACAGCGTGCTTCAGAGCCTATTTCCCAAGTAGGTTCTGTCCTCTCTCCATGGAGGTACTGCTGTGTAGTTCAGATATGAATAATATAGCAAGACTTCATGTTGTTTGAAGAAAAATTACTCACCTTAGTAATGTTGTTTCTTCTAATGGAGTCTTGCTATATTATGACCTCTCCCAGCCTGCCCCTCTCAGAACCTCTGTTTTTGGATGTGGGTGGGCAGTGCAATGTTGGCACTTTTTGGTACCCACTTCCTTTCACCCTTCTAGAGTGCTTAGGTGTTATGCTTAAGTTTTTCTGAACTCGACTTGAGTCTTTGTTTTGGGATCAAGATCAAAAAGGTGTTTTGTGTTAGTAGCCAGTGGCCAGTGTGAGGTTTACGGCTTCACACAGAACCTTAGTGAGTTTTTGCTCATAAAGATCTGACAGTTTAAGTTTGAGCTTCAACAGACAGAGTGTTTAACCGAGCTCAGCCAAGATTCCATGCCCTGCATGGAAGTTAACTCTTTCACCTCCGGAGCAGTTCTAACCTGGGGTTATACTGCATATGTCATAATATAGCAAGACTCCATTAGAAGAAACAACATTACTAAGGTGAGTCATTTTTTCTTCTTGGGCCTCAAATTGTGATGCGAACCCGCTTATTTTATCCCTTGCGAGGGCTCCCTGCAAAGTAATCCCTTTCATGGTGGGCCTCTGGTACCAGCTTAGCAGGTGGTCCCCATTACTGACCTTGCACGGGGGCCCTTTGTACGATAGATCTCTGTGATGATCCAGTGGAAAAAACATTGTTGTTGCTCATGGGTGGTGATGACTACTGCATACTGGCATGCCGTTATGGGCACATGGTGTCCGCATCCCTGAGGGAGAGAAGGGAGACAGAAAGGAAGAAAATGGAAGTGCTGGCCTGTGCCTTGCCTCCGCAGCACCAGATGACTCTGGAGGGAATGTCCCTGAAGGACCTGGGGTGGGGGAGGTATGGAGGACAATAGCTGAGTTAGCAAGTTGTCTGAGCTGGGCAGTTGCTTTGAAGGGCTCAATAAAGGCAGATTGGCAGGGCCTATAAGATACTAAAAAAAGATTCTTGTTTTAAAAAAAATTGAAATCCTGTCCTTTTTCAGGTTATCTGAATCAGTTTTAAATAGTTGCTTTCGCATTTGTCAATCAACTCAAACATTTGTCATGCCTTTTATTTTCCTTAAAAAAAATAAAAATAAAAAATTGTCCTGTCACAGCAGCACTGCAACTTGCTACACCTGTGACTTGGGTTTGCTAATAACTCTTTTCGCGTGAAGGTTGGTGCGGCAAGGGAGGATTAGCATTTCACGGTTAGTTCTTCACCCTCGGGGTGTGTATGTCTAGCACACTGTGTTTGCTACTTGGCTGCCACCTGGTTGGGGCCAGGTGTGACAGCACAGTGGGTGAATGTCCAAGTGGATGAAGCAGCCAATATATTCTAGCATGCATACTACAAACACATCATTGCGTGCCGGTACCCTGGGGAGAAAACGGAGGTGAAAATCCCCAATCTGCCGGCCACAACAATGGCACCCCCTGCAAGCCCATGCACAACCGACAAGGCAGGCCACCAATCACAGCTGTGGTTCTGTTATGTGCTGGATAGCTAGCATGTGCTTGAGAAGTCAGTGACAGGGCTGGCTGGGATTGTGGTGGTAGTGGCAGGTGATGAGTCATCAGGAGGGTGTAGACGGGTACAAAGGAAAAGGAAAGAAAGTTAGTTTAAGGCTTTGTATGGGTCTGATTTTTTGTTATTTGTATTTGTGTCTTTAGTATTTGTTTGCATACTTGTGTTCACTAAAACTATTTCAGCCTTGCTTCTGATTTTGTATGGTGACGCAAGACCAAAGGTTTGAGAGTTCTCAACAAAATATGTAGGCAATAAGACACGCCACCAGGGTGTGTAATTACAGATCAGTCACACACAGTGAGTGTGTTAGATGTGAGGCGCTTATGCCGAGCCCTTATAAAATGTGTAAAAAAAAAAAAAAAAAGTAAGGTCGCACACCCCAACCTGTGAGATTACTCATTAGCCCATAATTACTTGGTTTGTTATACTAGCCAGAAAGCCAGCAACCTCGCATCATTGCCATGTACAGTATTCATATATCCCCTCTGGCCAAAAATCTAAATGTATGCTGATAGCTAAACTAAAACCGCGTGTTACTTCACTTTACTTCTGCAGCAGCCCACTGAGTTTGTGGTGCTGTGGCGACTTGAGAAGTCAGAGGGTGGCAGCACAGGACATGTAAGAGGCCACAAAACTAAACCAGCAACAGCAACTTTTTTAGAGTCTGAGGTCGGCAGAGGGAAACCGCCAACATTTTCTGTTTCTTGACGCTTCAGTGCTACTTATTTCTTCATGCTGCTATGCCTGTCTGTAGCACAGAAGACATGTAGCAGACTGTCTGCAGTGAGAGACATGCCAGTAAAACGTAAGAAAAAAAAAAAAATTTTGCATTTCATTTTCTAGTGTTTCCCCCCCAACGTGTGTTTTTCTTACACATTTTATAAGTGCAATAACAATCTTCATGGATGTGTGATTATGTTTCAGCAATCAAACTTCTCTCTCAGGTTTTTAAAGAGCAACTCTCTACTGTAACAAACTCTGTCCAGAGCCGATATGGCTGCAACCAAGCCTGCGGAGGTCCTGTTTCTCCCATTTGCTCACTGTCGCTTTGGCCCCGAGTCTCTGAATGCTCCCAGTCTCTGTCCAGCTCAGGTAACGCTTTTTCCTGTGAAGCGGCCAGAGAGCAGAGAATCGCTTGGCAAAGCCGCCACTGAGAATATGCAAGCTGGCTGTCCGCGCAGAATTTTCTGCTGCGGATAGCGGGCAAGATCAAGAGATTCCTCCAGAGCTGTCAGACCTCAAGATCAGTTAGTTGGGGTTCTGGAGACGAGGGGCTGTGGTGGAGAAGCCAGTAAAGGATTTGTTTAAAGGGCACCAATGAGCAGAAGGCAGGCAGGCAGGGTTCATTAATATTCATGATAGTTCATTAATATTTATAAATTCAGTCCCATAGTGCTCATTGGTGCTCTTTAAGTACTTTCTTGGTTTCTCTGCAGCAGCCCTTGTGTCTCTGGACCCCATCTAACTGATCTTGGGGTCTAGGAGCACTGGGGGAGTTCCTTATGCATTGTTATTGTGGTGAGAAAATGGATGCCCGGATTGCCAACTCGACATTCTCGCAGCGGCTGCAAGCGTGTTCGTCTGTACCTCTCCAGCCTCTTCTTCAGAAGGAAAAACATTACCTGGGCCGACAGAGACTCTGGGAGCATCAGGGGCTCTGGCCAAAGTGGCGGGGGGGGGGAATGGGAGACAGAACCAGAGACGGCAGTAGCGTGCGCCCACCAGGGTAGGAAGAATGGAGTGATAGGAGTTGCGGAATCATGTTCTACATCTCCAAATTTGTGCTTCGGTATCCCGTTTTCAGAGCTACAGCTAAAGCTTATAAACACTAGGTTGACACCAGTTGTGTTTTAACTTTATTGTTTTCTAGTTATTTGTATTTTTCTTACTTCCCCAGCTGTTAATCTACTAAATATTGTAGATAACCCAGCATTTATTTCACTGAGTCTTTCAAAATGCAGCCGACTCTCCCCTGCTAACCACACAATTGCTGTTTATGACATCACAGTCCATTGTCATGGTGAGCATTAAGATGTCAAACAAAGGCACTGTGAGGTTAACAGGGGTGAGGCGCATGTTTTTTTTTATACAGGCTTTTTAGATAGGACATTTAAGATGTGCTGTAACCTTAGAAAGAAACACTGAAAAAGAAGAACTGTATTAACATACTAAAATGCCAGTAGAATAGGCCTAACAGTCTCGACTCTCGAGTCTGCTCAATTTTCAGCACCTGCACTGAGGGCCGATTTTGGTGCCCCCCCCCTCCCCCTTGGGTTATACTGTCCCCAGTCCCAGATGTTCCACCTGTACTGGGCCTGGTCAGATTTACTCTCCCCCTGTACCTGTCCCATCCCCATTTAAACCCGTCCACAGTCTCCACCTCTACTAGCTCCCTGGGCAGTGCATTCCATGGCTCCACCACCTTTTCCATGAAATAACATCTCCTCCTCTCCCCCCTGAGCCTGCTCCCTTCCAGCTTACACCTGGACCTCTCGTTGCCCCACCCTCCTTCCTTTGGAGCACCCTGACTTGGCCTCCTTTATTGATCCCTTTCATGTACTTAAAGACCTCTATCATGTCCCCTCGTCCCCTCCTCTCCTCCAGGGTGTACATGTCGAGCTCCCTCAGCCTCTTCCTCATAGGTCCTCTCCCCCAGGCCCCAGATCATTTTGGTTGCCCTCCTTTGGACCCTCTCTAGAAGTGTAATGTCCCTTTTTAAATGTGGTCTCCAAAACTGCACACAGTACTCGAGGTGTGGCCTAACCAAGCACAGTTGTACAATGGAAGGATCACTTCCGCCTTTCTGGAGGTAATCCCCCACGGCGATGCATCAGCATCCTATTTGCCCTTGCCGCTGCCCTCCTACAGGTCTCTGAGTTGTTCATTTTGACATCTACCACTACCCCCAGGTCCCTCTCACCTTCCGTGACTTGAATCATGTCTCCTCCCAGGGTATACCCCTGGCCTGGATTTTGGACTCCCAGGTGCAGAACCTTGCACTTCCCCACATTGAATTTTAGTTTCCATTTTCCCGACCACCTTTCCAGAGCCTCCAGGTCCTCCTGCAAGGCCACCCTGCCCTCCTCCTCATCCACCTCTGCACCCAGCTTTGAGTCATCTGCTAAGAGACTCATCTCACTCCTGATCCCCCTCCTGATGTCCGAGACATAGGCATTTAACAGGAGTGGTCCCAGCACTGACTCCTGGGGAACCCCACTAGTAACCCACCTTGGGGATGAGGCTAACCCTCCAACCACTACCTTCTGAGTACGCTCAGAGAGCCAATTTCCTATCCATCTTAACAACTGTCTCCCTACCCCTATTTCCTTCAGCTTCGCCAGCAGGCCACTGTGGGGGACTGAATCAAATGCCTTGCTAAAGTCCAGAAAGAGGATGTCCACTGGCCTACCCTGGTCTAGGGCCCTTGTCACCCAGTCATAGAACCCAACAAGGTTTGTCTGGCAGGATCTTCCCATGACAAAGCCATGCTGCCTATCGTCCAAGTACCCAGTTTGCTCCAGTAACCCCCATAGCCTTTCCTTGACAATACCCTCCATCACTTTGCCGACCACCGATGTCAGGCTAACGGGCCTGTAATTTCCTGCCTCCTCTCTTGATCCCCCCCCTTGTGGATCGGCACAACATGGGCCACCCTCCAGTCTTGGGGCATCCACCCAGTCCTCAGAGAGATGTTGAGAAGCTCTGCTAGAGAGACTGCCAGGACATCCGCCAGTTCTCTCAGCACCCTGGGATGTATCTTATCTGGCCCAGGTGCTTTCTCTGTTCGAAGGGACCTGAGGGATTCCTTTACTCTCTCTACCAGGATTTCAGCCTCCACGTCTTCCCCCTTTTCACCCTGCACTGCTGGCCCCCACCTGTTTGTGGTGGCCACTCCCTTTCCCCAGACCCGTTAGGGCCCCTGGTCTCAACCGGACCCACCCCTTCCTCCGGTTTGCCCCCGCTCCCCTCACAAAACATAGCTCTCAGTCCTCCATCCCCCCTGGTAAACACTGAGGCAAAGTACTCATTTAGGACTTCTGCCTGCTCCCCCGCCTGTTGTGCCCAATTCTGTAGTAAATTATAATAGCTGAAACATTTATGGAAGTACATGCTGAATTGCAGAGTTTCTCTTGAAAGGCACTTCGCACAAATGACTCATGCCTTGAGAGGCGTGTGATTACTGACCCATAATGCACCCTGCCCTGAATTACTGCATACCTGAAACATGAGGTGACAGTAATGACACATCCCTTAAGTGTTTTTTTTGCATTTATGATGATGTTCTATTTAAAAATGTAACAAAAAGTTTTGTGATTTGTAATCAGAACACATTGTTGTCTGTATGACGTCTGAGAAGAAGATAAAGTCAATTGAGGCATACTGCAATGTGCCTCTTCATTGTGTACACTGTTTCTAGGCTTCCTGGACATTCTGAGACTTGGCGTCTCATTCACTGATGGGAGTGGTGGTGCCCACACAGTTGTGCTGCCATCTAAGTGCTTCATATATAAATGGTAGCATATGCTGTAGGGTTGAGGCCCCCCTGTGACAGTGGGGTAGTGCAAATTGCCAGTCTTAAAGAGCTACTGACGCCGCAAAGAAAACTTTGAAAAACGTAATATTTAGGTACAATTTAGGTTGCACTCCCTGTACAGTATATTATATCAGTCAATCAGTTTTATTTAACCAGGCATAAAACACCATGGAACAAGCTCATTTTCAGTCTGGTCCTGGACATAAATACAGTTTGTAACATGGCATTAATGAAAAGACTTGAAATAACCAATATGATTGGTCAAAACAGATCACATGCTACTATTAATGCTGTGCATTATTCCCTTAGATATGCCTGCTGGCGTTATTCTCTTAATAGCCACGAGAGGGACCTATGTGTCAGAAATCCACAGCAGTACTTCTCTGTGAGGCAAGCAGTCCACACACGAGATCGTAAAGTAGTGGTAGTCTGTGAGAGAAATAACAAATAGAGTAGTTGTGTTGCTGCCTTGCGATCTTCCAACTTAGCAGCGCACCACTGTAGCAGCATAAATGAACCTATCATACCTGAGCCCAGCATAGAGAGTAGAATAGAACACAATGCAGAAATGAGAAAGACATGGAGGATGTAAAGCGCAAAGTGAGAGATGAGTCTGACTGGCAGATGACGTAACCGTCGCACTCGGCATAGTGAAATGTCACAAAACTGCACAGTAAACAAACAGTGATGTGATCAGGAAGATATGAGTTGCCCAAAAAAGAGTTGTAGAAATGAAAGTGGTTGCCCTAAGCGGAATAGGTAAAAAAAAAAAAAGTTGTGGGGAGAAGCAGCGTGCCACTGTATGTAAATGAGCAGTATCTCCCAGAAGACACAAGAAATGTGTAGTACTTGAAAACGAACGATTTGTAGAGTACACACCACGTAGAAAACTGTGAAAAATATTGCAGTACTTTGTAAACACTGTAAGAATCCAAAGGGCAGTTGTTTAAAAAATGAATAATGTGAGTGATAACTATATAAACAAGTGTGGTTCCCAAAACGCATGGCATGGTAGTAAAACAGATAGCAATGTACACAAACAGTATTTGTGACATTTATTGTGAACTGTACAATATATAAAAATCCCTTACCTTGCACGTGCTATTAGAAGAAAGAAACTCTCGACAGGAGGTATTTCTCGAATTAATGCATGGTTGGGTGGTGGGAAGTCTTCAGCCTTCAGCCTCGAGCATCCCCAACCATGCATTAATTCCTGGGAAATGCCTCCTGTCTCGGTGATTAATGCTTACACAATACAGTAAAAAAACAATACATAGTTACAGATATGGTAGCCAACAATGTAGCAACATTGAACAGGTGTAGGCCAAAGGAGGCCTATACATAAGGTCTAACGTAGTTACATACAGCTACATTCCATAAGGGTTTACAGGAGTGTGAGAAGATGACCATCCTAGGCTGTCTCCACTAATTAGAAGCTAGCACCTTTTTACTAATAAGCAGAGAGAGAGGGGAAAGAGAATAATAAGAATGGAGAGAGGGAGCGAGAGTGCGCTAGAGGAAGGGAATAGACTGAGAATGACTGAGTTTAGGGGAGATAAAAAAAAAACTAGTAATTGCTGGAGATCCCTTGCTAGGAGAGGGATTGGGGGGGGGGGTGACAATCGAAGCGTAGTATTTGCAGGAGGGATCAGTGGTTAAGGTTCAGAGTCATCTAAAACAGCTGCATGTATCCTTCAACAGGTCCATTATCAGGGCTTTGACTGTGAAAATGCTAGGGAGTGAGGAAAGCTTTAAAGAACTTTGCATAGCATTCCAAAGCATTGGTAGTGAAAAGTTGATTGCTGCTGAGCCACAGGTTGTTTTCGCTCTAGGAATCTGGAAACAAATCATGGAGAAGCGTCTCAAGCCATAAAATCCCTTGGCATGTTCATAGAAACGTGAGATGTGTGCAGGGAGATTATCGGATAGTGCTCTGAAGAGCCAAAGGAGAGCATTTCTTTTCCTCCTAGTTGAGAGTGAGGGCCATCCCGACTCCTGGTATAATAGACAGTGATGAGTACAACGAGGTAGGTTAAGGATAAATCTTAGGGCCCGGTAGTAAAGGGTGTCAAGTTTGTTGAGCGTCGTTTCGGGGCAATGACTGTAGAGGAAGTCAGCATAGTCCAGTACGAGTAGAAATGTGGATTGTACTAGTCTCTTTGTGGCTTCTAAGGTAAGTAGATGTTTAAGGTGATGGAAAAGACCTAACCGCTGCCTTAGTTTCTTCGAAATTTCATGCAGGTGGCACAGGTAGTTGAGTTTATTATCCAATCAGAACCCTGGGTATTTAAAAATATCAACTATTTCGAGGGGTTCATCTAACAGCGTTAGGATCTGGGGAATATGTGTAGATCCGGAGGCAGACTTTGGTGAGAGGATCATGGCTTTAGTCTTTTAGGCGTTGAGGAGGAGCTTATGTTTGATGAGGTTATATTGGAGAGTGGTGAAGTCTTGGTGTAGGTTCTCATGGGCCAAGTACAGGGATGAGTTAGTAGTGTAGAGTACAGTATCATCTGCAAATAAGTGCACATTGGCTGTGCGCAGATGCGAGTCCAGGTTATTGATATAGATTGCAAAGAGGATTGGGCCCAGGATGGAGCCTTGTGGGACACCTCATAAAAGGGATTTTTGTGGGGACAGGTCACCTATAGCTTTGACTTGCTGTAACCTGTTGGTTAGGTAGCTGGTGAACCATTTAATGGCAGAACTATTGAGACCGATATTACCCAGAGCATTAAGCAAGATGTTATGATCCACAGTATCGAAGGCCTTGATAAGATCCAGGAATAGGGCAACTACATGCTGCTTAGAATCCAGGGCAACTTGCCAATCAGTGGTTACTTTTGCTAGAGCCGATACGGTGCTGTGTTTGGCTCTGAAGCCAGACTGAGCTGGGTTTAGCAAATTATTTGAGTCTGAATGTTCTCTAATTTGGGCGTTGACAATTTTTTCGAGTCATTTTGAGAGGACGGATAGAATAGAGATAGGCTGATAATTGTTCAGATCACTTGGATCCCCAGATTTGAATAAGGGTAGGATGTGAGCAGTTTTCCATGACAAAGGTAGTTCTCCCTGTTTGAGGGAGGTGTTGAATAAATGGGTGATGGGGCGGTTAAGTAGAAATGGCCAAGTTTTAGGAAGTAAGGTTCGATATTGTCTGCACAGGCACTCTTTTTAGTGTCCAGGGACAGGAGGAGGGCCTCAACTTGTTTAAATGTGACTGTAAGAAAGCTGAAGTTGGCAGGATGTGGATGGTTTGGGATGAGGTTAGCAGTAGAGTCCCCTGGCGGGCTGAGATTGTTGATGGGCAAGGTGTCAAAGACGAGCCCTGCAGTGGTAAAGTGTTCATTGAGCTGCTCTAATATAGCAGCTCTGTCTGTGTAGGTAGTTCCTGCGGACACAATTTTGATTGGGAGGGGTGAGTCAGTAGACTGACCTTCAACCTCCTTAAGGATGTTCCAAAATTTGGCAGAGTTGTTTTTGTTCTTTTCTAGTTCAGTTTGGAAATATCTGGCTTTTTCAGACCTAATTAGTTTGGTGCAGGCATTTCTAGAGGTGCGAAATGCTAGCCAGACTGCTTCCAGGTGAGATTTCCTCTCATTTTTCCACCAGAAGTCCGTATCCTTAAGTGCTTTCTTCAGGATGGGAGAAAACCAGCTGGGAGGTCTTTTTTTTTTTTTTTTTTTAGATTTGATCATTCTTAGTGGGGCGTGTTTGTCAATTAGTCCCATTAGAAGGGTATGAAAGATGTTATAGGTCTCGTTAAAGGTGGGTGCCAGATAGAAGTCTTGCCATCTGATGTTGCTTAAATCTTTTAGGAAAGTGTTCTGGCAGAACTTTTTCAGGCATCTTTTCAATTTGAATTTAGTGGCCGATTTCATGTGGGGAAAATGTCTGATACAAGCAGTAGCACATTGGTCACTTATGTCATTGAAGAATACTCCGGTATGTGAGATGTTATATGGCTTGTTTACTAGCATGAGGTCTAGAAAGGAGCTACGTTCAGGATTTTTTCTATTTGGTCTGGTGATAGTAGTCGTCATTTGTACCAGTCCATTTGCATCACAAAGTTCCTTTAGCTTCTTTGAGCTATTATCATTCCAATTTTGGTTGAGAACCACCATTAGAATACATATATAGAGGATAATGCCTGAGTTACAGTGGTTAACCACGATGTAATCACCTCAAGTTGCCAGGACAACCAAGTAAACCTTGAGAATGCAACTCGAGAGGTTTACAGTTGTAATGGCAATTGCGAGAGGTGATTACGTCAGTGATTGACCACCGTTACTCAGGCATTGTATTTTATAATGTATGGAAAAACTAGCCACTGTGGGGGGAAAAAAATATAGATTTTTTTCAATGTGCGTTTGTTCTCCTGCTCGGCTATGAATGCCTCCTGGTTTGATCGTTGAGCAACTGAAGTGGTAAAATTGGCCATTGCGATGTACTGTATACTGCAGTGGCTCTGTAACTGTCTGAATGGAATGTGTGTGTTTTGAACGAATGTCCAAGCAGCAGATCACCTTTCCTTTCCAAGAATTTTGACAGGTGGTGACATTCTATCCTGTAATCCTATCATTATAGTTAAGCAAGGTTTACAGCATACTGATGTCATAATGCTGGGATTATATAGAGGATAATGTATGGTCCTCTATCGTTAATAGGTTTGTTAACCGTCGAGAGGTTGCCAGGGTGACCATGTAAACCTCGAGAGGTTTACATCACCATGGCAACCTCGAGACGGTTAACCAAACCGGTTAACGATAGAGGGACCATACATTATATTTTATTGTGTATGGTCCCAATTAACTACCAAAACAAAGTACTATGGCTTACTTTTAGCCCCACCGCGGGCGTTCTGGGTCATTTTCTGGCCACTGCGCTGGTTTAGGGGAATGCCGTCGTGGCGAGAATCATGAAAAATGCGCATAGCGAATGGGCTCCGTTTGTAAATCCGATCGCTATGACGTACTCAAGCGAGGTTTATAACAATTTACGTCATAGCGATGGGATTATCGAGGCATAATTTTGCCGCTTTTTAGCGGTAATAAGGGCACACCATACATTATCAGGTTATAAACTGATTGAAAACAGAAGTTAATAGACACTGTCCATACATTATATAGATTTCTCCTCCACATTATTTATAACTAAGGCAATTTGCCTGAATACATGGTCTTTATACCTCAGAGTTCATCTGCCTCTGTAGCTTACCCCCTACTTCAAGTCATAATCCTCTGTTGAGACATCACAATCTGTTGCTATGGGAGTAACTGGGATGTCACAAGCAGTGCATTATGTCTTCAGGTAGGGAGAAAGCAATAGGACTAGCTGAACTCATCAGGACCAAAAATCCTGTTTTCATGCAGATTACATCAGTAATAAACAATGGGGAGATGGAATACAGAACTAATGTGAAGTACAAACTGAACTGTGTCTGAATATTTATGTTTTGTTAATGTTCTCCTGAAGGCGTCAGCTACTTTTTAATGTTGGCAACCTGGTTTGGTCCTGCAACCAGGGCTCTGCATAGCATCACACTAGGTGCATGACAGAATGCAGTGCTGAACTTGGGCTGGTGCCAGGCAAACTCCTGGAAGTGTCCCCCCCCCTCCTAACTCACACCAGGATTTAAGGGGCCCTGGTTGTTTAATGGTCCTGTAGCTAGTCCCTTTGGTGGTTCAGTGCTCCCCCCGATTCCTTTGTCATTTGTTTTTGAAGTCCAGAGGTACTCTTCAGCCTCGGTGCACTACACTCAACTGGAGTACTGTGTTCCAGTCCAAGACGGCCTAATTTACAGGCATTAACCTGGTGTGGCCTGCAGGGCTATTAGAGTATCGGCTCCAGTCCTCTGTCCTGACTCCCCTGTCATTGAGGCACAGGTCAGAAAGCATAAGGAAAACCAGGAGCAGTTGTAGAATTCACCAAACATTTGTTTACATTAGCAGTAACATAAAAAAAAATAAACGTGTTCATAATAACTATGTACAGAGGAGAAATGAAATAGTTTTTTTCTTTCAGTTTCTATGTCCCTCTTTTTCTTATCTTTCTTGCAGTTGCAGCTTAGCTCATATAAGTCCTTTCCACCCCCCCCCATCCTTAGCAAGCATCCTGCTTTTGTAAATATCAGGCAGGAGCTGCTAGAACATAGTGTACTTGCTGAGGCCTCTTTTGCACAGCTTTTGTAAAAGGCTCAAAGATTTGCACTAAGGTAACCTCTTGGGTTTTCTATAGCTATCTGCAATCATCTCAAAATATAATTATATATATATTTCAACAGTAATGCTATATATTTTCTAAATAAAAGGGATCCCAATGTCAGTTACATTCCCATACAGTGATTTGCACATATTTTTTATAATAACTGATATGCAAGGGAGGAAAAAAAACAGACAGTAAGAAAGAACTGAGAGACAGTGAGAGGCAAAGAATTGCGAGATTGTCGGGTTGATCAAGTCCGAGATCTCACAGGAAAATTTGGTCGCGTAACCAGACAGAGAAGAGACAGAAAAGGAAAGAGCCTTGCATTTAAACATTTTCTCCATAGCAAATGTAACAGGATCCTATTCTACCCTGTCACATGTCCACAGTAATCTTTGCGGGTGCTCATGAAGAAGTTGTGGGCTCTGTCTGTATGGGTGCTAGGTAGTCACAAGGACCACTTTGCACCAGCCTTAGCAGTTGAGAATTGGGCCCTCTGTGATTTTAATCAGTATAGAGCAGTGGGAGCAGACATTCTAGAATACCCCATAAACACTGGAGAGGGAGGGAAGTAGTAACCAATGAAAACTGTGAATCATTAATGCATATTCTGTTGCATTAAAAGAGTAATAAACATTATTTTCTGAGCCAAACCTATCAGAACAGTCAATATAATTGAATGGAAGATACAAAAGAGTGTTCAGAAATAGTTTGAGAGACTTCCGGTGACGTCACCTAGGTGGTAGCAGCTTAGAGAGACGGGCTCCGGACTCCACAGCTATAATAAAGTAAAATCTTTACCTCGTTTGCGCAGCAAAGTCCTGAAGTCCACAGTCATTGATTTTCTTAATGTCAGCGAAACAAACCAAGCCAAAAAGGTCGAAGCAGGACCAGAAAGGCAACAAATTTAAAGCAGTTTACGCTCCACAAAGGTATGGAAGGCCTGGCGACCTCGGTGAGAGTACGGTCTCCCTTGGTATCATCGATCGACTTTGATGAGGATGACTCCCAGGCCACGGTACTCGTGGAAATCGCAGTGGCCATAATTTTAAAATCAGTGCAAAAGATTGAGACATCGATCACAGATCTCAAAATGGAAGTTAAGAACATAAACCGGAGGGTTGAGGGAGTAGAAAAACGAATAGCACAGACATCAGAGAGACAAGACGCATCGGACAGACTGATTATTCACCTCCTACACAGAGAGAGACAAATTCATGCCCAACTTGAAGATTCAGAAAACAGGGCACGACTGAACAATTTCTGCATCTATGGGATTAAGGAAGGAGAGGACGAAGGCAATCCCTCCACAGCAGATTTTATGCAACATGTGCTGAGATCGATAATGACCATACCTTCAGACTACTCCCTAACAATCGAGCGGGCTCACAGAGCATTGGGGCAAAAACCGACCGAAAATAATGCCAGACCACGATCCTGGGTAGTGAGAACGTTGAATTTCCAAGAAAAAGATTACATCTTAAAGGAAGCCTGGCAAGTAAAAAACCTTACGTTTGCAGGCATACAAGTGTTTCTCGATCAGGATTTCTCTACAGAGCTGCAATACCGACGGAATCAAGTCAGGGCAGTCAAACGAGAATTAAAGGAAAAGCATCAAATTAAAGCGCAGATTAACTACCCAGCAAAACAGAAAATATTTACAGGCTCTTCATTTAAGGTATTTCCGACCCTGGTAGATGTGGTCCCATTTCTGAAGGAGCGACAAATAGTGATACCTAATTTGGATTCCGACCTCCTAGAGCAAAAACTCATAGAAGGGGCTTGGGGCCTGGTTAGTCGGGGGAAGAAACGAGGCCCTGCCTGGTCGTGGCCTAAGTACCTGATGCCAGATCTCATGAGGATGCTCAACACAATAGACTGACAAGAAGCGGGGAAATGAAGAGGTGAGTGAGAATGGCGTCTACAAGTAGAAGCAGATCTAAGAGAGCTCAGAGTCTAATGCTGGAGGGACTTTCTGAAGGACTGTGAAATAATAAAGGGGTATGGCATGTGAGAAGCTTTGGGAGGAATTAATGTGATACAGATTAGTCCTAGAAGACTTTGGACAATTTATAAAGTGACTTAATAGCTGTATGAGGTAAAATCAAGATATGGGGCCGGATATTCAAACTGCGCCCAAAATGTGTGCAATAGCAGGAGCAAGCACAAGTCCATTGCGCACATGCGCAATAGATGCGATATTCAAACATGGAGCAAGGCAAATTGCGCAACCAGCCAACGTCTGAATATCGCACAACCAGGAAGGGGAAGCTGAGCAGATATGATGCGCTATAGCGCAACAAGACCAGCCCAGCTGAGCAGTCCAGAGGCACCATAGCGCAAGCAGAGAGCCCCCAGCAGCAGAGCAGTGGAACTGCACAACCAGGGAGGTAGGCAGGGCCCACCACCCATGCCACAGATGGGCACAGGAACACACTGCAGAATCCAACAATGCACCCCACACCCCAAGCACAGCATAAGTGGGGAGGACGAATATCCACCGCCCATGAGGACAAGCCAACAGCACAGCCGGGCCATGTTGCCCCAGCACACCCACTGCGCAGCTGGAGACTGCCACAAAGGCGGACCACCCCAGTGCACATCAGCCCCTTGTGCACAGCACACCCTGCACTGTGACCCCAAGACACCACCCATGAGCAGTGACCATCACTGCAGGAACCCCATGCATCCCCCGTCACACCTGCAACCGCGTACCACAGAACCATCAAGCCAGACCCACCATGAGCACCCAGCAGTGGGTGGCAGCACACGGCAATACTGACTGAAAGCCACTTCCACACCAGCGACACCTCCCCACGCACACACACATACCCATGACAATACCACCCCAGATGCCATGCACACCACTGCAACTGAGCACCTATAGCCAGCTGCAAATCAGAGACCACCACAGTATTCATAACAAAATATATATTTCTAATTAATATAACAACAATAACAATAAGAACAACCATAACTATATACAAATATATACAATACAGGGTGGGGGTACGGGTACAAGGTAGGGGTGGGTAAGGGGCAGGGTGAACAACTGGGAGAGGAAGGTGAGGTGAGGGATGGGCAAAGGGGTGATGTGGCAGCTACTGCCTGCCAGCCCGCTCTCCATCCGCCTGCTGCTGGTCCCGGGCCTCCTCCTGCGCCTAACGCCATGGCGATGCAGGTCCCTCAGGATGGCTAGGGAATCCATGGCCACCTGTATGAGCTGCTGGACTGATCTTTCAATCCTCCACAGGATCCGGACACCTAGGACAAGGGATCAGAGTCAATGGCTGTGACTGTCCATATCCCTGAAGCCCACCCAACATGCATGGCATACAGCCAAGTGCCCCGCTCCTGTGATGGACTGCACCCACCCACAGTGACCGTGCACAAGACATGCCCAACCAGGCAGCAACAGCCATGTGTGCCACTGCACACACACACACCACTCATGTCCAGCACAGCACAACCAAGGCTGTACAGTGACTTGGCTACGCGTCGGGAAGGCAGTGCCACAGCCATGTGCCCAGTGCACGCATGGACCACCATTGACACACTCCCAGACATGCAGTGCCACTGGACAGTGCTGACTGTCACATGTCGCGTGCATGGCAGTGTTGTCCATGGATGGTGGCCATGCCCTGCCCCCCCCACACACAGCATGCAATAGCATTCATGATGTCATGTCACTCACCCTCATCGTGCTGCTGCTGCTGTCGTGGTTCGTCACCACCACCATGCACAGCCACCGCTGCCACCCCTTGCTACACCTCAGCCTGGGCCCTCCTCCGCTCCGCCACGCCTGTGGGAAACAAAAGGTGAGAAACACATCAGTGAAATCCCAAAGCAGACATCCCCTGCCCCAATGAGTGTGCCCGCCCACCCACCCAGACCCATACATCACATATCCTGTAAACACCGCCACAGCCAACCATAGACCAACCCTCCTCATGTGCTGGACACAATCACAGTGTTACCCATACGGACCATACAGGTGCATAGACGGCTCACCACCTGGCCGAGGCACCACGCCCCTCCTGGCATGTGACCGTAGACGTGCCAGTAGTGCCGGCTCCCTCCTCCGCAGGTCACCGTACCGGTGCCTGCACTGCTCTGTGGACCTCTGCCGGCCAGTGGCCTCCTCAAGGGCAGTGGCCACCTGCTGCCACACATGGGTTCTTGCCATGTTGAGGGGTTCATCCCCAAATAGTGGGCCATGGTGAGGCTCCACTATGGCCACCAGGTTTGCGAGTTCCACTGAACTCCATTGGGGGGCTCTCCCGCGTGCCATCCCTGCATGTATATAGTAGGCAATATGGCGCTCCGCAGAGCGGCAACCCCACGTGGAATTGTTGCGCAATACAACTCCACTACTCCCTATCGCGCTGTTGGTATAGCACCGCCAGTCCCTATCGCGCTGTTACCGAACAGCGCGATAGAGCTGCAGACATGCCATACGTACAGCGCCAAGGGGGCAAAGGTCGGGCACAGGGTCATGGGTCTCTGGCGCAAGGCCACGCACAGCGCCATCAGACATCTATGCGTCCAGCGCGATTGATCGCCTGTGTGCCATTGCCACAGTGGACTATTGCGCAGTTGTGCCACAGCGCCATGTAGTGACCGTCGCTGTAGCGCCACTGGCACAATGGTAGCCGTGTTCTGAATTGTCTACTGCGCACAGCACGTCATCAGCACGGCAGACGCCTGCGTAAGCTACCTGGTCATGCGCAGTGCGGTGTACTATGCAGTCACAGAACTGCCCCATTGGCTCAGCCGGTTCAACCGTATTGCGCAAAGCGCAACAGCACGATATTCAGCCGTCATATGCAAATCATCCAATCAGTCATTCAATGGCGCAGGGCGCGATTTGCATCTCTCATTAAAGTTGCTCCAGTCCTAATTTGCATGCATTGCGCTATAAATATGCGACACTGTTCTGCAGTGGCCATATTCGTTACTGCAGTTGATAGGTGAGTTGCATGCATTGTGCTGTTCTGGACCATGGCCTCAGAGAATTGCTGTGTACTGCACAGTCACAGGTGACCACCACCCATACAGGCTGTGAAATGACCGAGCAAGGACTGGGTGAGGATGATGGTGGTGGGCGGAAGAGGAGGCCCAACTTTACGAAGGCGGAGACAGAGGCACTGTTTGAGGCCTACCTGGATGAGGAGCCACTTCTCAGTGGATGGCGGGACACCCCTCAGGCCCGTGCTGCTGCATGGGAGGGGGTGGCACGTGCCATCAACCTGCACGGCAGCCACCAGCACTCTGTGCAGGAGTGTAAAAAGAAGATGGGGACCGACAGGAGGAGGGTGAAGGAGAAGGTTGCAGCCATCAGGGCGGCACGTGCTGCAACAGGCGGGGGACAGCCGGAGGTGTTGCAGCTGACTCCAGCGGAGGACATGCTCGCTGCAAGCATGCAGCGCAGTGCCATTGAGGGTGTTCCTGGAGGTGGCTTCCAGACAGGTGGTAGCCCATCACTGCATGGTATGTCATGGTCGGGGGGGAGAAGGTAGTTCACATGCACTAACGTGTCCTTCCTCTCTGTTACAGATCCTGTGCGTCTGCAGGGGTCAGCAGTGGAGGGCCTGTCCACTGCGGACAGCCATCCGGAGTTGGAGGAGGGACCATCCACCTCTGCAGATTGCCGGCGTGCACTGCGCCAGTGTGCATGCCTGGCTACCTTTACTGATGTTGAGACAGGTGTGGGGAGTGCCCTTCCTGTATCTCAGCGGTCTGGCATGCAAGCATGCCAGCCTGCTGTGGCTGTGGCACAGACCTGCACCATCGATGATGCACCGACCACTATGGGCATTGACATGTGTGTGTCACAGAATGGACAAACAGCAGGACAGCTCACGCCCATGAATCTAGCTGGTCCGAGTGTGTGCCAGCATGTCAGCACAGTCCCAGGCTGTGCCTGTCAGCACCGTTGGGGCAGCACCGGTGGCTGTGCAGGTCACTGGCACTGTTGCGGCCACAGCAGTGGAACCACTGATCCCGTGGGCACAGCAGGCGGAGGGGCAGCAGCAGCAGTCACTCACCGGGACTGGGGGTACAGGGCTCAGCGGTCATGTAGGTGCACCGCCTGTGGACATGCCCATATCTGGTCCTGGTGAGCAGCGCCCAACCTCAAGGGGTGCTGTACATCAGGCCCTTCCAGACCCTGAGGGACAGGTTGCTGATGTGGCTGATGACCTCTTTGATGAGCACACCCACCTGCTGCAGGCATCAGTACAGCAGCAGATGCGGGTTGCAACATCCGTGGAGGCACTGTGTGTGGCTCTGGAGCGGCACAGCAGGGACACCGAGAGGATCCTGTCCCGGATTGACCATTTGCAGGTGGATGTGACTGCCGCCATCGACAGGCTGACACAGGCAGTGGTCAGTGTCGTGGCCACATTGGGCACACAGTCAGGTGCTCCTGTGCCGCTCACACCGCGCGAATACGCCATCCACCCCGCTCCCGGGCGCCGCGCGACACCCACCCTGTCGACGCCAGGTTCAGCTGTGGGCATCCCGAGCACCCCTGGTGCAGGTATGTTCGTATGCTGCAGACCCCTGAGCGACAAGGTCGTCAGACAGTGGGACCCTGGTGGTCCATCAGTGCCACCCCATGTGCCCGTGCTCAGCCTGTCAGTGCTGCTGGTCTCGGCGGGCCGCCCACGCATCCGAGGTGGCCGTGGCACTGTGCCGCATGACCGAAGCTGTCTCCCCAGCGCGGGCCCCTGCCTGGTGCTGCCCTGTGTACCATGTGGTGCTGGTGGCAGTGCACCAATGGGTGCTCCTGCCCTCACGTACACATCGGACCACCTGCACACCCTCCCGACTGCTGTCCACAGGTGCGTGCATGATGATGCCTGCATTGCACTGTACACCAAAGTGCAAGGGTGCCCAGCATCTGACACACGTACATGGACAGTACAGGTGGTGGTGGTGGCCTGTGGACGTGTGTGTTTTTAGTGTCTGTGTTACTGCTCTGTTGTGCACCTGACCCCTGTGCACTTTGTGCCTGTTGTGTGTGTGTGTGTGTGTGTGTGTGTGTGTGTGTGTGTGTGTGTGTGTCTGTCCATGTGGCATATTACTGTTCACCCCTCCCTGGTTGTATGTGTGTGCTTCTGTGCCCTGCCACTTCCCTTGCCGTCATGCACCCCTGGTGTGTTTCCCTGTGTATGTGGGTTGTGCCCTAGCCACTGTTGGTTGCACATGGCCCCATGACTTACCTGTGTTGGGCGGTGCTCCTCTGTGATGGTGTCCCAGTGCAGCTGGGCCAGCTGATCAGTCGGGGTCACGCCGTCCAGGCGAGGGGCTGCTCATCCTCATCATCACCGCGCCACCAGCGCTCCCTATCGCTGTCCCCCTGACCTGTACGGCTATCCCACAGTCTTGGCCATGTTGTGCAGGATTCAACAGGCCAGAATATCCCACAGGCCTTTGAAGGGCTATACTGTAGGGCACCGCCGGAGGTGTTCTAGGCATCGGAAGCGTGCCTTCAGCATCCCAAACACCCGCTCGATGATGTTGCGTGTGGCAGCATGTGCCTCATTGAAGCGTTGCTGCGATGGGGTCGTGGGCCGCCGGTAGGGTGTGAGCAGCCAGGGACGGAGTGGGTATCCACTGTCACCTGTGTGGAGATAGTGGAGGTTAGTGTCTTGTTGAGGCTCATATTGCCCCTAACCCTGTGTGCCACTCCCATGGCACCTGTGGCTTACCCACTCTTGCCCCCGATTTGCCAATCCTACATGCATACTCACCCACTAGTTGTCCTGTGGGGATGTCCCCACTCGCGAATCGATGGCACAGTGCTGACTGGTACCATATGAATGAATCGTGTGCTCCGCCAGGGTGCGTGGCACAGACATTGATGATGCGCCCACTGGCATCACACACCACCTGGCAGCTGACACTGGAAAATCCTTCTGATTCCGAGTAGGCAGCCCCATCGGGCCCGTGGCGCATGTAATGGCCACATTGGTGCAGTTCATCGCCCCTAGCACGCCAGGCATACGTATACCCTGTGGAACTCCCAGTATGTTTGTTGCACGCCCGCCGGTGCTGGGGAAATGGATGTACTCCGCAGCATGTGGCAGCAGTGTGCTGAGGAATGGGTGAGGATGCGGACGGGCCGACTGTGTTATGCCTGTGGTGTCCCCTGTTGGTCTCTGGAAGGTACCCGTAGGAGCAAGCACATGCAGGCTGTTATTTTGTCTCCACTGACAGAGCGTGACCCGCCGTGAGGGTGCCTGCATCACATCACTGCACAGCTCACAGAGCCGCCTCAGTATTATTGCCCTGTTCAGGCGGTACCGCCCACACCTTTACATCTGAATAGAGCTCAAAGCTGATGCGGCTCGGTATCTGCCTGTTGGGGCGATTTGACGGGCCCTTCCACAGCCACATCCCCTGCAGCATGCCTTTTCACCCCTCATTACAGCTTCCATGGAAGCTGGCACTGTCCATGTCCCTGGCTTGTGTTCCCCCTGGCTGTTGTTGCTCTGTTACCCCACTGTCCTGACTGCTACCTCACTGCACCGGCACACCTACTGGCCTCTGCACCTGTGGCCCCCACACCTTCCCTTGCCCCTTTCTGTCCTGTGCACCCCTGGCCTGCACTGTTTGTCACTCTGGCCTTCTCTGTCTCCCTGCCTCATGTGGCTTCCTGTCGCTGCTTCTTGCACCTCTTCCTTGAGCCTTTTTTGGGCTCATTTCCTCGCCATGGCGCAACTTGCATCTGATCCACTGTTGCGCATGCCTTTGAATATCGCATTACGCACTTTATGCATGGTTCCACCCCCTTCGGTTGCGCATACCATCATTAGCATTGCGCTGTTGCTCAGCATGTTTTCTGTGGCGCAACTGCCTCCTGCTGAATATCGCAGAATGGCTCAATTTTGGACTTGCGCTGGCGCAACCCTATTGCGCATGGCGTAACCCTTTTGAATATCCCACCCATGGTGTCAAGTCAGCTGGGGAGGGAGGGTACTACTGCTGAGCTGTTGCTTACTCACTCTCTGCTAAAAAGTTTTGGCTGGGAGTGACAATACTGGTGGACTGCTGTTGTTTATTTTAACACTTGGAGCGAACCCCTTATTAAGGAATTAGCAGGGTAGTGGCCTAGTGAGCCCACCCATTTAGGCTACCAGGAACACAAAAGAAGCAGTAGATGAAACTAGCAGAACCACCTAGGAAGCACAAAGAAGGAGATATATTCAAGACGAGAGGCAAGCTCAATGAAGCAGCTGCCATTATATTATAAGAGTCATGACTATGAGAAAAGTTTGATATATGTTAATCGATGGTTAGTTTATGGTTTAGTAAGTTCTATATGTAAAAGCAGGATGGAGTTTTATGAGAAGTATAATAGGGAAATTGAGAAGATGGAAAGAGACAAATCAAGACAATGGTTAACTTAAAGATAATAACATACAATGTTAAAGGAATACATGCCCCGGTTA
The DNA here is from genome assembly GCA_016271365.2 of Neoceratodus forsteri. NCBI lineage: Eukaryota > Metazoa > Chordata > Ceratodontiformes > Ceratodontidae > Neoceratodus > Neoceratodus forsteri. Next base: position 444,154,445 of record CM057453.1, read on the forward strand.
AACGTACAAAAATTTTAACTGAATTAAAACGAATAGAGTGTGATGTGGCCCTTATTCAAGAAACACATTTAAAGGAAATAGAGGGTTTGAAACTGAGACGGTCATGGTTGGGAGAGGTGTATGCCTCACCAAGCAGGGATGGGAGGAAAGCTGGAGTAGCAGTTCTGGTGAAAAGAGGGTGCCCCCTAGTGGTCAACCAGATAGACACAGATGGGGAAGGGAGGTATGTCAGTATTTCTGGCACTGTTATAGACGTCCCTTTCCATATTGTTAATCTCTATGCCCCGGGTGTTAAAGGGGACATTTTTTTCAAAGAAATTCTGGACAAACTGATAATGTTGCCACAGGGGCGAGTACTTATAGAGGGAGACTTTAACTGTGTGCCATGTCCATTCCAGGACAGATCATCAGGTTGTACTCTGACCAATAAAAGGGCGATAAGATGGTTAAAATATCTGATAAGAAGCTTAGACCTGGCCGATGTTTGTTTGGCGATTATATTCCCCCAAGACACATGACTATACCTACTACTCGATAGTTCAGAAGTCATATTCTAGGATTGAGCTGTTTCTCCTGCAGAAATCGTTCATGTGTATGACCTCTGGCTCTCGAATACATTCAACCACAAATTCAGATCGTGCACCAGTTGAGATGGTCCTGGTGGTGGAGTAGGAAACAAGACACCCTATCTGGAGACTGAATGTCTCCTTATTGACTGACAAGTCCATAATTAAAGTGGTAGAAGATAGATTTAAAGAGATTTTTTACGCAGAAGAGAATAAGGAGCGCCACCCTATAATCAGATGGGATATAGCAGAGGTAGTAGTTAGGGGTGAGTTGATCAGTGCAGCCTCTAGCCATAAGAAGTTGGCCTGTCTCACTCAGGAAAGACTCCTACGAGAAGTCCAACTGAAAGAAACTGAACATAAAATCCAAAAGACGGGGAAAGGTTACGACAGCTGGAATTAACCAGAAAGAAATTAAATGAATATGAAGAAAAACAAGCAGAGAGATGGATAAGATGGCTAGGGTATAAGTATTCAGAGGTGGGACATAAAGCGATTCATACATTGGCACTCAGATTAAAACAACAGGAAGCAAATCGCACGATTAAGAAAATAACAATAAATGGGAAAACAGGAGAGAGACGAAGTAAACCAGAAAAAATTGCACAGGCCTTCAAGAATTTCTGTCAGACATTATATATGGAGACAACAGCTCCAGAGCAGGTAGCAGAAGAAACGCATCAATTTCTTAAAGATCTTGAGCTGCCAAAATTAAGTCAGGAAGACAGGATAGGTTTGGGAGCCAAAATTACCCAAAAAGAGGCAGTCCAGGTAATAAAGGAACTGAAGCAAGGGAAAGTACCCGGACCAGACTGGTTCAGTAGTGAGCTATATACAAAATGTTGTGGGACTATTGTTCCCATCTTGACAGAAGTCTTTAGTAACTGTTTAGAAGAACAAGCCTTCCCTCCAGCTTGGTACTCAGCAATTATAACGGTGATACCAAAAGAGGGGAAACCAAGGGATAAGTGCGCCTCCTACAGACCCATCTCCCTCCTGAATCAGGATTGTAAAATTTTGACCAAGATATTGGCTAATAGGTTGCAAAAAGTAATTACTAAGCTAATTCATATGGATCAAACGGGGTTTATTCCGGGTAGGCATCTCGCAGACAACATCCGGAGATTATTAAATGTTATTTCAGGAGCAAGAGAACTAAGAGACCAGGGAGTAGCCATTTTCATAGATGCCGAAAAAACGTTGGATCGTCTGAACTGGCAGTTCTTGATCTCGGTTCTGGGGGAGATGGGTCTGGGGGATGAGTTTCTGAGCTGGATAAAATTACTTTATAATAGACCTACGGCACGGGTTAAAGTAAGTGGGGTACTATCTACACAGATCCAGATACAGAGGGGGACGAGACAGGGCTGCCTCTTATCCCATTCCTATTTGCAATCAGCATTGAACCCTTGACCCAAGCCATAAGAAGTCATGCTAAGATTACTGGCGTAATGGTAGAAGGGGCCCTGAACAAAATCTCACTTTATGCTGATGACACATTAGTTTATGTGTCTAATCCAAAACGAGCCATACCCCACCTTTTGGCCCTTATACAAAAATTTGGCAAAATCTCAGGATGCAAAATTAATCAGGAGAAAACTGAAATAAAACTAATTTCTGGAGAATAGGACCAGGAATTAAAGGATAGCCTACCATTTATTTAAACATACAAAAAAGTCAATAAGATATTTAGGAATTAAAATTCTATATGACATGAAGGATTTATACGGAATAAACCACGGGGCCCTAAAAACACAAATCTCGAAAGATTTGGATAAATGGAAACCAATATCTCTAGGCTTTACTCAGAAAATAGACACTGTTAGGATGAACATCCTCCCCCACTGGTTATTTCTTTTTAGCACCCTCCCGATAGATATACCTCGTAAGGACTGGCAGGAGTTAGAGAAGGAATTAGCCAACTTCATTTGGGCAGGGAAAAAACCCCGGATCAAGAGGCAAGTGCTGGTGGCACCTAAAAAAGAAGGTGGAGGGGGTATGCCACACCTATGGACGTATAATTACGCAGCGCAAGTGATGCCGCTTTTGAAACTCCTGATACAGGACGAACCTCCAGACTGGGTTGAAATGGAGAGGAAAGCCCATATAAGCATTCCAGTACAGTTACTCCCATGGACCATAACGAAAGCAAGTCTGACCGAGGTCAGGAACAGTTAGACGAGACAAACTCTTAGGGTCTGGCTTCAGATCCGTCAAAAATGGGAGATACCTACACCAATATGGCGGAAAGTTCCACTTCAATATGTACCGACTGTAGTTGGAAAGAAGGAATTTATTTCCCTAGAATCGTGGACTAGAAGAGGATTATTCACACTATCCCATTTGGTGGAGGGAGAGGAGGTGAAACCCTTTATAAAGCTACAACAGGAATTCCAGTTGCAACCAAAGGAATTATTTAGATTTTTTCAGTGTAGAAACATGTTAGTAGTGGATATAGGCATGGCGGAGGTCAGTCGCCCCATAACCGAAGAAGTTATGATACAGAACAGGATGAATCTAAAGAATACTAAAGGGGTAGTTTCACAAATGTACGCTTTATGTCAGGGAGAAGGCAAGATATATATGGAGAATATACAAGCAAAATGGGAGAAATAAATGGGGTATATTATTTATTTATTTGTTTTTTGTTTACCGGGTAAGTACACTAGACAAGAATGTTGCCTATATTCAGGCACGACCCGGGAGAGTACAAGCAGGAGAGACCAGAGTCAACATTAAAGAGTATTTCATGACGCAGCACGAAGTGAGAATAAAACATTTGACAGTATACTGCCAAGTACAGTCCTTATCAGTGACAACAAAAAGAAAGCAAATAACATTACATTAATTCATTTCACCAGATGATACATCATTGACTAAATTGAAATGACAAACAGCAAACAAACTTAAAAGAAGTAGCTTTATAACAATAGGATTCCTGATGGATGTGGGAACATGCAGATTTTAGAGACCACCAGGAAAACAGTAAGTGCCATGGGGAGGAAAAGATGCTAGGAGTAAGGCTCAAGTTACAGCACAAGAGCAGCGGTCGGATTCTATTAGGTGTGCCCGAAGACCCAGTTTAAAGGCCTTCTGGGATTTGGAGAGTTTGATGTAGGAGGGAATGGAGTTCCAGGAATGGGGGCAGATATGGCAAAGGGAAAGTTATCCTTTTTTTGTGAGATATCTGGGAATTTCAAGTTGGGTTTGAGCAGATGCCCTGAGGAGGTATGCTTGGGAGGGCTGCATTAACAGTTCAGCAGGGTATTCAGGGGACTCCGTTCTGATACGATTATCAATTACACAGCCCGCAGAATAGTGTCTGAGCAAAGCTGGGGAGAGCCGGTTCAGTTTCGAGTAGAGATGACAATGATGGGTAAGTCTGTGAGCGGAGAGAGCGAATCTGCGTATACTGTTATAGCAGGTGCTCCATTTCTGGAGCGCTCCTTTGCTAGCTTTAAGGTAAACCTGAGAGCAATATGTCAGAGAAGGGAGGAGAAAACCTTGTGCAATAGCAAGCCGGGCAGCATCATTGAGGGAGGACCTAATTTTAAAGGCAAGACCGAGTTTGGAGTAAACCGCCTTACATGTAGCCACAGTGTGGAGGTTAAAGTCGAGGGACGGGTCAAGAGTGACTCCTAGATACCTGAAGGAGGTAACGAATTCAAGAGGGAGTCATCTAGAGAATGTATCAAAAAATCTGGAGTAAGAGATCTAATTCTTGAAGGGGAGCCAGAAATTCAGTAGGAGCCTGTTTTGTAGTAACCACTTCTGCAAACAGTTGAAGTCTGCTTGAAGATCTGCCCTTACTGATAAGGGATCTTTACCACTGGAGAGAAGCACCATGTCATCAGCATAAAGGATCAACGAGGAGGAGCAGGGAAGGGAGGGCAAGTTGTTAATGAAAAGAGAGAAAAGTAGTGGACCAAGAATAGAACCTTGGGGGACTACAACAGAGGTGGAGGAAAGATTTGAGACGGCAGTTTCAATTTGAACAAATTGCAACTTCCCTGAGAGGTAGCTATCAAACCAGGAGATGGCTGACTGGTCAAAGCCAAGGTGGGACAATTTGGAAAGTAGCAGAGAGTGATTCACAAGGTCAGATGCCTTTGTGAGATCGATAAATATGGCCCCCGTGAGCAAGCTCTTATCCATCGCCGTAAGGACTACATTTGTCAACTGAAGTAGTGCAATTGTGGTGCTGTGTCCTGTTCGGAATCCGTGCTGGGTAGGGGATATAAGGTTGTGAAGGTGCAGGTAATTTGAGATCTGAGTGGCAATGGCCTTCTCAAGAAGTTTATTTAGGGTAGAGAGGATGGCAATCGGTCTGTAATTTGCCATATTTTTGGTATCCCCTTTGTTGTGAACAGGGACAATGCGGGCGGTTTTCCACAGCGTTGGTACTGTTTGGGTTAGTATGGAAAGATTGAAAATTCTTGCAATAGGAACAGCAAGGGCAGGGGCTGCCTGCTTCAAAAAGCTTGGCAGTAACCCATCCGGGCCTGCAGATCCATAAGGGGATACTAATTTGAGGAAATGCATCACCTCAGTGGAGGAGACTGATGTGAGATGAAAAGAGGTTTCGTGCGGAATTCGCACCTCAGGAGGAGGTGTAAGAGGTTGGTTGAATTTCTCAGTGTATTCGGAGAGATCCGAGAATTGAGCATTAAGAGCATTAGCAATAGTAGGTAACTTATTACAGTTTGCGTCATTCAGTGTCATGTCGGTAATAGCCGTCTTGGGCCTTTGCCCAATTAAATTTTTGATGTGGTTCCAAAAACCCCTGGTATCACCTGCTGAGGATTGGAGAAGCTTAAGGCAGTAGCTCCTTTTGGCCTTCCGAATATCTTTTTTTGCAGGCATTTCTCAGTTGTTTATACTTAACCCAGTCTTCTGATTGTTGGGACTTCTTTACCAAGGTCCAGGTCTTGTCTCTTTTTTTTCATGGCTCGAAGGAGGTCTTTTTTTTTTAGCCATTTATTAGGGGAGCCCCTGAGACACCTTTTTTTCAGAGGGATGTGCAGATCCTGAAGGGCTAGAAGCTGAGACATCAGGTATTCAAGTGCTGTGTTTACATCATCAGTGTGATAGACAGGAGACCAATCTGTGTTATTAATATCCTCGAGAAGTGCAGTTCAGTTTAGTTTGGCAAAATCCTGAAATTGTATGATTCTTGGAGGGGGTTTAAGGCAGTGGCCATTCCATACACAGAAAGTAGGCAGGTGATCACTAATAGAATCCGAAAAGGTCCCTGTAGCAATTATTTTATTTGCTCTATTTGTAGCCATCCAGTCCAGGAGAGATTGGTGCTCAGAACTGGATGAGATTGGTGAAGACTAGAGATCAGTTGAGCTAGGTTAAGTCGGGCAAGAGCTTCAGTATATGTACCGGCGTGACTCCCTATGAGGTCTAGGTTGAAGTCTCCCATTAGTATGACTTCAGATGTACCCTTTAGAGTGGACAGGTACTCCAAGAGCCCATTTAAGCCAGGGAGAGCCACCTTTGGAGGATTGTAAGCACAGATCAGATTTAGCCTCTTATCACCACCTAATTGTATAATACCACCGACAAGATGGGGATGTGTCTGGGAGGGTATTCAGAAAACCCCTAGTTTACAAATCTGGGAGAATTCAGATGGAAGGTGGGCACCCGATTTTTTAGGGTTCCAACAATCACTAAACATTATGACAGACAGAACTCCAACACATGTTGGAGAGGTTGTAAAGAAGTTGGCTCGTACTACCATATCTTCTGGGGGTGTCCAGTATTGGATACTGGATCCGGCTGAAAGAAATTATAATGGAAATATTTGAATTACACCTACTCCCTTATTTTGAGAATTTAGTCCTGGGCCTCCCCCCAACAGAACTTATAAGGAAAGATAATAGATACTTATATTATATTTGTGTGGCTGCGGCAACGTAAGCAATTACACAGAAATGGCTTACACCGATTCCACCCTCAGTAGATACCAGAGAGCATAACATGGAAAGAATCAAACAGTTAGTATAGTGGCAAAAGTCCAGTTAAGAACAGAAAGATTCAATGCCAGATGGCTACCCTATTACGAATATATCCAGGAAAAAACCCGGACTCCGGTACTAGACCAATTATTTAACGTAGGAAGGCGCTGAGAAGAAGGAAAGGTAGCGATATGAAGAGATTAGGTAATAAAACAGAAGAAATGGAGGTGTGATATTGAAAGAGAATGTAGAGGTATTGGGGGCATTTTGAAGGTTAGTTTAATATAAAAAAGGGAAAAAGATATATCAACTCATAGACACGTCATGCTGAATTTTATAAAGTTGATTTTATTGTATTAGATAAAATATTAGTTATGGATAAATTTCAAGTTTGTAACATAAGATCTGAAGACATGGTACAAGGGAGGGTAAGATTCCTGTAGATCCACAGGTTGATTATTGAAGGGAGAAGAAGAAATCCGATGGAGACTTGGAAGGAGAGTAGATAACGGATCAAAGCTGGAAAAGAAGAAACCTTGGATCCTTCGGACATCATAGGACAGGGTCAGGAATGATCTAGATATGGGAAGGAGAGATATATTAGTATGATATGGAATTGATACAATGAGACTTAAATGATTATAGAGATGATTTAAAACCCTACCTGCCAAATGTATTAAAAACTGAAGATGTACTTACCTGTAATGTATGGATTATGTACCGTGAATATTTTAAATAAAAAGATACAAGTTAAAAAAATATTTTGAAATAATTTCTGGTCTCTTTTATTGCTATCCGGACAGCCCATAAACGTGTGAAGCACATGGTGTTCAGTAAAGCTATGGGCATTGGATTTATAGGCCAAAAAAATGAATATGTTAATCCTCTGATTTTTTTCTAAAAAAATGAATATGTTAATCCTCTGATTTTTTTCCGGAGCATTTTTCTGGAGCGGGGAGTGAAACTTAAAATTATTTTTTCCCCTTCACATGCTTACTTTTTTTAGTTTTAATAACAAAAACAACTTGTATAGGTTGTCTGTGAGTGTGGAAATATTGGGGTCAGAAACACCATGTTGACCCCCCCCCATGATGGGATGGTGTGGTGAATATTCATTTAAAACAGAGTCAAAGTAAAAACTCAAGTAACATTTTTGTTGAAAATTAGAAGCGAATCTAGGGAATCAACTAATTTTTTATCTCCCTCTTGCGGAACTGGCAGGTGGCTTTGGCTCCTCCCTCAGAGGAGCTCGTCTCTCCGGTCCCGGCATCCCACACAAATCCCTCCATCAACTTATTTTTTTTTTTGTCTTGGTCTTAGGGGCATGAAAATAACTCGTTGCCTCATCATAAAATATATATACAAAAGGAGTGGGGTTAAAAATTTATTAATGGTTTTCTTGAAATTTGTTGACTGGGTAGGCCCACTGGACAAGTGTCCTTTTTTTTCAGGGGTGACCTGGAATTAGTTTCAAAGTGTAACAGAAAAGAATGTATACAGAATCAAAGTGTACAAAAATCAGATATGAAATCACAATATCGCACAGGTGTGGACTGCATTATTGCAGGAAATGTAATAGAAGCACAAGTCCAGGGTTCATTAACATTGTTCGACATGAGAATGGGTACAAGGATCTAGGTTGAAGCATATGTGTCCGCAGGGCTGGCCACTGTAGCACGCAGCAGCCTACGTCACGTGTTACCTTGTAGAGATTCACAAACAGGTTTTTGGAGGAGTCGGAGATTACAGTTACAATGACTGCCCACAGGCTCAAATGAGCTTTGAGGGTATTTATGAAAAACAGCTGCTGAAGAACAGTTCAGCACCTCCAATAAAAATGATAGCTAGTGACATCAGTAATAGCAGCATATCAAAAAATATTGCTGTTACTGTTGTCACAATGGATATTTTTAAGGTTACCATCATCACAGTGGAATACTGAACCAATCAGAGAGCAGCTTTCACAGTGCTGATGACATCATAGTTCTTAGTGCAGCACTGAAGTAGCTGTTAAACTCAAAGAAAAACAGCAAAATCTTAAACTGATATAACTTGTAAACTACTGTTCTATGCATCAAATATACAGTAGCGGGACTCAAAATAGGCAACTTATCAGCACTTGGGAGTGGGCAGGACTTCCATAACTCACGAGTGGCTTTGCCCCTCACACTTGAAGATAAACTGCATATTTTGAGTCAGCCCACTGCATATAGAAACATAGACTTTGACAGCAGATAAGGACCACTTGGCCCACCCAGTCTGCCCATTACACTGCCTATTGGATAAGCTGCAGATCCTGGTTAACCAACAGCCTACTTCTTCCTACCCCCCCACTCCAGAATTGCCTTATGTCTGTCCATGTCCCCTATTTACTGAACACCGAAACAGAGCAGCATCTGAAGAGCGGGTACAGTGTCATTTACTATGTGTAGTTATTCAGGATTGCACCATAAGTGCCCAAGAAAGTAACAGTTTGTAAGTTCTTAAAATGTTTTTTTCAAGAAAAATAAGACTGGTACTTGCCTTGTTTATCTTTCTCAGTACTGGGGCCCTGTCAGTTGGGCAATAGCAGTATCTCCAGAATTCACACTGACCACATCAGGCAGTACTGGTAACATTTACTAACGCAGCTGAGCACTGTCCCATCTGGCTTGGAGTGCCGTAATAATGCTCTTGATTTACAGGTACTTGTGCTCTCAGCACACCAAAACCCTTGCACTGAACCAGATCTATTTGTGGGAAATTGCTTTAAGAGTGAGGGACCCTCCACCACCACCTTGTGGATTTTCAGGGATCCTACTCAATAAAAAAATATTTTATGTATAATTCAAAGATAGCACACAGGAATGCCAGTTAGTGTGACAGTCATGGTGCATTTTAACCTACTGCATGGCTCATCTAGCATCTTGGGCAAAGGTCAGGCATCTAGGGTCCCTTGCAGGGTTAGGAGAAGCTCTGATGGAAACCCGATTTGTGAAACTGGTATTTTGTGTTTAATAAATGGTTTTAAAAATATACTGTAATTCTATTTTGGCTGTAGCATGTGGGTGGGGTGGGGGGCAAAAGTACAGTCTGTTTACTGTGAGATATTTGTATCAGAGGTCATTATGTAAGCATTAATCACACCAGAGGAGGGCTCTGCGGTGGATTAATACCAGCTGAAATTGGTGCCCGAGGGCTACAGCGCCCAGCGAACGATAATCCACCGGCAGAGCCAGACGCTGAAGGTGATTAATGCACTTGTAACATAGGCTCATCGCGCGGCGCCGAGCAGGATAGTTTCAGCGGTCGGCTGTGGATTTCTGTATGCTCCGGCGCAAGCCCTATGCACAGAAGAGGCGGCGCTCAGGTGTTACAGGTACATATTTTTATTCTGTTACAGGCACAAGGGACAGGCTGTAAGTCTTACTTCGTGGAGCCCTGCTCAATGATTGAGGGGCCCCGATCGCTCTGCTGGCTGCCAGATTCGGTCACTGCCTCCCGGAACTCCGAGAAATGGTCTGCTGCAGCATTCCGGTCCTCTGCCAGCTGCAGGACACCTGAATCACTGAGGTGCTGCGATCGCATTGCTGCCAGCCGGTTCAGTGTCTCCTCTCCTTCCACCTCGGCGACAGTAGGGCTCAATGGTTCCGGCCCTCTGCCGTCACCCGGCGGCGGACGCTCTGCATCTCTGCGGGGGGGGGGGGCGCAACATGGAGGTGCTCTAATCGGCTGGCTTGCCGGGCGGCCCACAACAGAAGCTTACCGGGTCATGCACCACGATGTGCTGAATCTGGAATGACTGGCAGGCGGGACCCTGCGTCGCCGCCCATCCTCTGGTGCGACCATGTCCCTGAGGCTCAGGTGGCTGCTGCACAGTGAAGTACCGCTGTCGGGGAGGCTGGGTCTGCACCGAGGATCTGTGTGCCAGTGGTGTAGTAGCAGATGTGTCGCTGGGAGGGCAGGGCGGGGGCCTAGGGCGGATGGGGGCGCCTCCAGGCTGAGATGCACTGTGCTGCTCTGAGGCTGGGGGGGGCCATGGTCAGTGCTGTGCAGGTGGTCTCTCCGATGACTCTGGCTGTCTTGCTGTGGTTCAAACAACATGAAGTCTTGCTATATTATGACATATGCAGTTTGTCCCAGCCTTAGAACTGCTCCGGAGGTGAAAGAGTTAACTTTCCATGCCAGGCATGGAATCTTGAGTGCGAGCTCGGTTGAAAACTCTGTCTGTTGTTCTTCAAACTCAAACCGTCAGATTCTTTACTCCGCCTCACTGAACAGTCACTCCAGAGATTTCTCCTATTGCTCGGTTCATTTTGTCGGTTAAAAAGTGTAATTCTCTGTTTTTAAACCGCATTCTGTTTTTATTTTAACTGCAACCAGTCAGTTCAAGCTCTGTCTGTGGTATCGTAAGTAATAGATAGGTTTTACATTATTTCTGTGTGGAACTTGCAAACGATATTATCGGTTCGGTTTGAACCGATCAGGTTGTGTTTAAACATTGTTAAATTGCATTTAGAGTGCGGTTCTCAGTTCTTATCGGTTCTAAAAGAAACGGATTTCATTACGGTTTTTTCCATGACCCGTGACACGGTTGGGAACCGATAAGGGTGTCTTGCTTGGCGAATTGCCGTAAACGGGCAAGTTTTTGGTTAGGCTGGCACTATATCTGAGAAAACCAAAAGAAAAACTGGGCCCACTGGGTTTCAGCGCTGTAGTGTCTGTGGGGAAGCCTTTGCCAAGGCTGACCCACACACCACATGTGTTTATTGTCTGGGGTTTGACCACCTCAATGCAGACTGCCAGATTTGCAAGAATTTCCCTGCAGCTACCCTGGATAAGAGAGTTGATAGGCTCAGGGAACGAGAGGCCAAGAAGTCCGCTGACCTGGATGGCCAGCCCGGTTCGGTGCCAACCGAACCGGAGGGAGTGCCCTCTGACCAGGGTGAGACTTCCTCGGCCAAACGGAGAGCTGACTCGGAGGAGTCAGTCCCTGCAAAAAGGACTAGAAAATCAGCATTTGTGGAGTCAAAATTTCCTTCTCCAACCGCTGCAGAGATGGCCAAAGCGATCAAAATTGTTCAGTCGCTTTCTCCGATTCTGACCGAACCGGCACCATCAGGTAAGCGGTCGGTTCGGTCGGTTCCACCGGTTCAGGAATATGATATAGAGGATTTTTATGAACCGGAGGAGGGGAAGGAAGATTATGAAGAGAGTGAATGTGATTTTGAAAGTCTGGATGTGCCCATTGAACTGGACATCTCCCCTGACAGACCTTCAGGAGTGTCTCCCCTAGAGTTTCTGAGTCCCTCTCATTTTATGTTTTATAAAAAGTGGCTGAAACCCTCCAGCTCCCTTTGGAAGAAGCTGTGGATGAACAGGAGGAGCCTGACTATGTAGAAATGATGGATATCCCAGAGTCTAGGAGACTGTCTATTCCTTTACATAAATCTTTTAGGAAACAGACAATAAAATTTTAAAAGCTCCTCACACTATACCTCCTGTGGATAAAAAAATGGACAAGAGGTACACATTGTCAGGCTCTGATACGGAGTTCCTTTCACAGCAATGCAGCCATGTTGGGGTAGTGCAGGCTGCAGCCTGTGATAAGGCAAATATTCCCTTGGCTTCACACCCCCCTGACAAGGACTCCAGGAGGATAGATGCCATGGCTAAGAAACAGTACATGGCAGCATCCTTGGGACTCAGACAGGCAAATTATATGGCCTGTGTTGCAAGATACCAGAAATCCAGATGGGATACTGTTATGGCTCTAGTGAAACAGGTCCCTGACCAGCTTGCCAAGGAGCTGGAGCAGGTGGCAGCTGATGGTATTGAGGCATCCAAGGTACAATTCCATGCTGCAGTGGACTCTAATGATGTATCTTCAAGAGTCATGGCTACATCTGTGGCTTTTCGCAGAATGGCTTGGCTCAGGTGTACTAGCCTGTCACAGGATACCCAGGCTAAGGCCATGGATTTTCCTGTTGTGGGTAACTTTCTGTTTGGGGAGATGACAGAGAATTACATGAAGAAAATGGATGAGTATAGGACCACTTATAGGAGTGCACAGGCCAAGGAAAGGCAAGCCACTCCTCAGAGGCAGCTTTCCAGGGGCAGGGGCAGGCCTTTTCACAGGCCTTTTAACCAAGCCCAGGCCTCCTCTTCAGCCTATGCCCAGAGGGGGGTTCTTCAGAGGGAGAGGCAGACGGGGTACGAGCAGGCCTGCTCCCACCCCTCAGCCTAAAGCTCCTGCCAAACAGGCACCCTGATGGGGGCCAACTCTCCATTACCTGTAGGGGGCAGGCTGGCTTACTTCGTCCAGACTGGGAGACTTTAACATCAGACAAGTGGGTCCTGGAAGTAGTAAGCCAGGGACTGGTTCTCAGCTTCAAAAAATTTCCAAAGATGAGAACCAGATCCTTTCCACCTGCAAATCCATCAGAGGCTCTCGCTTTGGAAACAGAAGTCTCAACCCTCCTGGCTCTCAGAGCTGTAGAAAGGGTTTCTCCCCTACACCAGGGCAAAGGACTGTACTCCAGGTACTTCCTTACCCCAAAAAAGACAGGAGAATGGCGGCCCATCCTGGGTCTCAGATACCTAAACAAGCACCTTTTAAAACCAAAATTCAAAATGGTGACTCTGGGAATTATTTTACCATCCCTAAGGCCAGGGGACTGGTTGGCGTCCCTGGACCTCAAGGATGCCTATTTCCATGTTCTCATCAGAAGCTCCCACCGAAAGTACCTCAGATTCGAACTGCCCTCAGGCCATTACCAGTTCAGAGCAATGCCCTTCGGCCTCACCTCTGCCCCAAGGGTATTCGCAAAATGCCTGGCAGTAGCAGTTGCTCACTGAAGAAGGCAAAAGATTGCCATCTTTCCTTACCTGGACGACTGGCTCATAGTGGGTCAGTCTCCAGACCAAGTCAAATTACACCTTCAGGTTACCCAGCAGCTACTTACATCTCTAGGTTTTCTTCTCAGTCTTCCAAAGTCAGTTCTAGAGCCTGTTCAGCTACTCACCTTCATAGGCGCAGAACTGGACACAAAGCAGGCCAGAGCTTTTCTTCCTCTAGAAAGAGCAAAGACCCTGGTGGCTCTGGCCTCCTCCTTCACTCTGCAGGTCTCTCGACCAGCAAGGCACTTTCTACAGCTCCTAGGGCACATGGCTGCCTCCACAGCTGTAGTGCAAGGAGCAAGATTTCAGATGAGGGACATCCAGTTCCATTTGAGAGCCTTCTGGTCTCAAAGGAGAGATCCTCTAACCAAATTGATCCCAGTAACTCGAACCCTGATCCAGGCCCTGCAGTGGTGGCAGGATCAGAGCAATCTGAGACAGGGTGTTCCTTTCATCCCTCAATCTCACTCCTTGACCCTTACTACAGATGCGTCCCTCTTGGGATGGGGAGCTCACATGGGCAACCTCACCACCCAGGGATTGTGGTCCCCTCAGGAATCTCTGCTCCACATCAATCTGTTGGAACTCAGAGCTGGTTTTCTAGCACTTCAGGTTTTTTCTGCATCTGTTCAGAACAAAGTGGTACAGGTCAGAACAGACAACACCACTACAATGTGGTACATCAACAAGCAAGGGGGCACTCGGTCTTCGGCCTTGTGCACTGAGGCAATGAAGTTGTGGTCTCTGGCTTATTCCCTGAACACCTCCCTTGTGGCAGTTCACCTCCCAGGCAAGGACAACGTCCTGGCAGATGCTCTCAGCAGGATTTCCCAGGGTCATCACGAATGGTCACTGGATCCCCTAGTACTGAAGGTAGTATTTGCCAGGTGGGGCATCCCTCAGATAGATCTTTTTGCAGCCCCAGACAATCACCAACTTCCGCTTTTTTGCTGCAGGCCCCCAGTGTTGGGCTCAGTCCCTTTGGATGCCTTCCTTCTCGACTGGGAAGGAAAGTTCATCTATGCCTTCCCCCCCTTCCCTCTCTTGTTCAAGGTGCTAGTCAAAATCAGATCTCAACCTTGCAAGATGATTCTGATTGCTCCAGATTGGGCCAGACAGCCCTGGTATCCACTCATTCTGTCCTTAGCAGTCCACCTTCCCCTGTGTCTTCCCAGGAATCACAATCTGTTAACCTGTGCCTAGGGGAGAGTTTGGTATCCGAATCTCAAATCCCTCAACCTCAAGGCCTGGCTCTTGAAGAGTTAGAGTTTGCTGACCTACACCTTTCTCAAGGTGTACTCGATATCTTGAAGGCTTCTAGGAAGCCTTCCACCAGGGCTACTTATAATTCCAAGTGGAAAAGGTTTTCTATATGGTGCTCTGGAAAGCATATTTCCCCAGAATCTGCTGATTTGCCCACAGTCCTGGATTATATGGTCCATCTAAATACTTTGGGGCTGAGGCCAGCTACCCTGAAAGTGCATTTGGCAGCTGTCTCTGCTTTTATTTCAGCAGGAAAACCCTCTTCTCTTTCTGCTCACCCTGTATTCTCCAAGTTTTTCAAGGGATTGCTTCACACCAACCCTCCATTCAGGGACCCTGCTCCTGCCTGGGATCTTAATGTTTGCATTGCTCAGCTTATGCAACCCCCCTTTGAGCCTTTGTCTTCAGCAGAGCTCAAGTACCTGACTTAGAAAACTGTGTTTCTAGTAGCCATCACTTCTGCCAGACGCATAAGTGAATTACAAGCTTTGTCAGTGGAGCCTGATTTTATCTCCTTTCACAGAGATAATGTGGTCCTCAGGACTAACAGGAAGTTCTTGCCTAAGGTGGTTTCAGATTTCCACCTTAATCAATCTATATCTCTTCCAGTGTACTTCACTGACCATTCCTCCTCTGGCGAGAGGAGGTTGCACAGTTTAGATGTAAAGAGAGCCCTTAGTTACTACATAGAGCGTACCAAGGGTCACAGGTTTGACTCCCTCCAACTGTTCCTCACTTATGGTTAGGTTGGTAAAGGGAAACCTGCCACTAAAAGATCCATTGCCAGGTGGATTGTCTCTTGTATCCAATTCTGTTATCAAAAACTGGGTAAGGTTCCCCCTTCAGGCCTGAGGGCTCACTCTACCAGAGGTACAGCTGCGTCTCTAGCTGCGGCCAGGGACATCCCTATCTTAGAGATATGTCAGGCAGCTACCTGGAAAACAGTTCACACTTTCACCGAGCATTACTCCCTGGACATCCAGGCTAGGAGTGATGCTCGGTTTGGCTACAACTGTGCTTCAGAGCCTATTTCTAAGTAGGTTCTGTCCCTCCTCCATGGAGGTACTGCTGTGTAGTCTGCATATGTCATAATATAGCAAGACTTCATGTTGTTTGAAGCAAAATTACTCACCTTAGTAATGTTGTTTCTTCTAATGGAGTCTTGCTATATTATGACCTCCCCGCCTGCCCCTCTCAGAACCTCTGCTCTTGGGATGTGGGTGGGCAGTGCAGTGTTGGCACTTAATAGATGCCCACCTTGTGTTTTTCACCCCTCTTTTTGGGTGTTGTATTTTATTTTTGGATCCCCTGACTTGAGTCTTTGTTTTGGGACCAAAAATGTGTTAATATTTTAGTAGCCAGTTGGCTAGTGTAGGTTTACAGCTTCCACACAGAATCTTAGTGAGTTTTGCTCGTAAAGATCTGACGGTTTGAGTTTGAAGAACAACAGACAGAGTTTTCAACCGAGCTCGCGCTCAAGATTCCATGCCTGGGATGGAAAGTTAACTCTTTCACCTCTGGAGCAGTTCTAAGGCTGGGACAAACTGCATATGTCATAATATAGCAAGACTCCATTAGAAGAAACAACATTACTAAGGTGAGTAATTTTTTCTTCTGTGTGGTTGGTGCACCTCTCATTGTGATACCTTTGCTGCCCTGGATCTCTGCTGGTACTGCTGCCGGGTCCGGTGGGTGTGGTGATGGTGCCAGAAGTGATATTTGCTGGGTGCTGTCCTGTGCTCTGCTGCTGGAGGGTTGCTGTCTAAGGGAGCAGGAGCTGCTGGTGGGTTCCACTGGGGTGGAGGGAGTCGTCTGGGCAGCTGTGGCACTGGAGAGGACGTTGGACCACCTCTTTCGGTCTGCGGTGGATGGCGACCAGTAGCTGCGCAGACTTGTCTCACACCGATGCCCTGTGACTGACATTATCTCCCTGCTTGCAAGCCCGGCGTCACTCAGCATTGTGACAGCTGTACTCCTAATGCTGTGGCTGGTGTACCGCTTCGACAGCTGGGCATCATCAGAAATCTGGGGCATCAGGGACCCAAGGTAGTTCTTCCCCATTGGCTGGCATGTGTACCAGCAGGCACGCTCTGTTGGGGGCTTGTGGTCTACCTTCCGTGGGTGTAGGTACAGGGCAGGGGCATTGGGTGGGCACCGTTGGATGTACTCCTGAAAGAGTGCAACAATGCAGTCCCTGCTGCCAGGGCTGCCATACAACACGCCTCTCATGGTCTGCCATCCTGGGTCACCCACCTGCGCATGGTTCTTTGTCTGCTCGTTGAACGGGAGGGCAAGGAGCTCATTGCCCTTCTCATCAGTCTGCACAGTTAAGGAGTCTTGGCGCAGCTCTCTCTGCCCCTCTGAGCCAGGCCTAGCTGGACCTCAAACCAGAGCCTGCGTACTAGCCCGTATGGTGTCTCTGGGCTCAGTCGCTCACAGTTTCGAATCTTTGGTAGGTTGGCTGGTGATATGCTGGGGTGGTGCGTGGCTCTGTCCTGGCCCGATCGCCGGTACTCCTTGAGCACTGCCACAAACACCTTGTTTGCAGCAATAAACTCAGTGTCCGTGATGACATTCAGGACTCTGTAGTGTGGTGGTCCCGTGAGGTAGCACTGGAGGCCTGCACGCAGCCCGACGAATGAGCTCAGGCTGTACTGTGTTCTCTGCTCTGTGCGCACCGATGCATAGAACTACCGGAGGAGAGCTCCCAGCTCCGCTGATGACAGAGTGCTGAGGTCCACCTGGCGGCCTGCTGCTCTAAGCCAGTCTAGGAGGACATTGGAGGCCCATGCTATATTTTTGTGTGTGTTGGCCTCAACGTGCCTGCTCTCCAGGCTGTCCACCTCCTTGTGACTGAGGCTGGCGTGGCAGCCATGCACGCTGCTGCTGATGATTCCCTTCACTGACCCTCTCTCCATGTGGCCACTGGAGCTGCTAGCAGGCCTGGCAGCCGGCTGTGGTGGTGAATGGCTTGTGGAATGGACTTGAGGATCATGGCATGCACCCAGGCTGCCTGCGGGGCTGCTTCCATCCACGTCCTGTGTTCTGGCTCCTGCCCTGCTGCCACTGCTGGCAGTCTCTTGGGTGACTGCTGCTCTTCCTGTACTGAGTGGGCAGTGCTGCGGGCTGGCATCTTGCAGAGCCCGATCAGCAGTGTATATGGTCTGTGCCCTGCCTCCATCTTCTGCTGAGTACAACAGCACTGTGTGCTACGCTGGCATGCATGTGGGTTTCAAGAGCTCGTGGGGCCAATCGCTGCTGTCCACGGCCCCGCTCCTGGAAGGTCTGAGCACTCCTGTCACAGGCGCAACAGCTGGTATCGTTCTGCACACAGGTGCCTCGGTGCCAAACTGCTCTGCGACCCATCGGGTGATGCCCTGCACTCCACAGAGTGCAAACGTTGTAGTGTACGACTCCATCCCTTCGGTTCCCCGCTACTGCTGTTCTGTTACAGTACCTCTGTATGCTGTGGGTTTCTGCTGTGCGATTGGGAGCTTCTAAGCTGGTCATGGGTTCCCTCTGGCGCTTGGTCTGGCGGATCAGTGGGTGGTTGCAGGCGCCGCTTCTACTGGGCGCCAGCGGTGGTGCCTCAGCTGGCTGCTACCCTCGGCAGCTTCCATGGCCACAGCTGGTACTGACCGAGTGGGCGTTATGTCTGGCTTAATACCCACTCGGTTTCAGTCAGCTGTGCCCATTCTGCCAATCGTCGCGCTCCTTTCCACCACCCGACTGAGAGCCGTGTTACAAATGTCAGTTTTAGTTTTGTGTCAGAGTCTCACAGATTGCACTCTTTGACCTATGTAGTTTCAGGGCCTCAGAACCTGCTGCAGAAAGGAAGAGGTGAAGGAGCACAAAAGACACTGAAGAATATGGGGGAGGATGAGAAACACAGAAAAGGGTTTCGGGAGGCATTGGGAAATTGGTGGTGGTGGTGGTTAGCAGTAAGAAAGAAAAGGGGACACATAATCGCAGGCAGGGAATGCAGGCCGACTAAGTGGGCCTAGCGGTTCTTGTCTGCTGTCAACTACTGTGTTACTGTGAATCAGTAAGAGGTACAGTAGTATACTAACACACAAAAAGAACTTAGAAAGGAAAGAATAATGCAGGGAGAAAGGACAAACCCTTAGTGAATGCTACAAAGAACAAGAACAGAGAAACTGATGGCAAGATGCATGCAAAACTAGAATACCAGAATGAAATGAAATGACAGGTTAGAGCAAAACAGAGAAGGAAAAGAAATGGGGGTTGGGGGGGGGGATTACCCGTGTCCTGGGCATGGCAGACTGGATGGACCAGTGGTCTTTTTCTGCCATTGTTACCTGTGTTTCTGTTTTTTCTACTCACTATGGAGGGATTTGCTCACTATGTCAGTGAGAGGAAGGCAGCAACTAGGTGGCAGTCGGAAAGAAAAATAAATTACACAGAGGCACTTGGTCGAGGTGTAAGAAAATTCAGTATGTAAAAAATAGTGGAATTCCTTGTCAGAATTTGCCTGTAATTTATAATTTTATTCTATATTTTATATACAGTACATATTTATTAATTTAATATAGTGTTATAGGTCCTGTCCTGTTTAACACTTAGTTTTGTAACATTGGGGTAGAATGGAAAGACCCGTTTGCAGATGACACAAGGATTTGTGGAAAGGTGGACTGTGAGGAAGGTGTCAGAACACTGAGGCGATTTAGAAAGCAGGGGATGGTCCAAAATATGGCAGTTGAAATTCCACATAAAAAAATGCAAAGTAATGCATATTGGGAGAAAAAATATGACACTACAACATAAGATGGGTGGCTCTAGTAGTGCCAAGAACAGAGGAAAAAATGGATCTGGGTGTGCTTATTTTAAAAGCCTCAAATCATCTGCCCAGTGTAATAGAGAGGAAGGAAAATTAAAATATATTCTAGGATCGTGGGTATGTTGTTCTATCCACACTGTTTGGCATGTCCTTTCCCTTTAAGATTTTTGCCAGAAGGTCTAAAAGCTGGCTCCTTCCACCAACCCGGGTGGTGTATGCCTCGGCTCCGCCCCTTGACGTCAGAGCTTCCTTTCCGCTGGAAGATTCAGGTTCCGTCCTTATTACTCTCTCGTTACTGTAGGCCCTGGCGAATAAATCTCCGAATTTACCAAAACTAAAACTCGTACGAGTTTCTTCTAATCACTTCACAGTCTCGACCGTGATGAAGGACAAGTCCTCGCCCGGTTTCCGCTGCTGCCTGTGTGGGCAAAAGTGTCTTGCACAGACCCACTTACCTCGTGCGTTTATTGCCTGGGTGTTGCCCATGACACCCAGGCGGGCGGAATGTGTCACGCTTTTCATCCAAACATTTTGGACGATTGTCTCGCACGACTGCAACTGGGCAGACCAGAAAAACGGAATCCGCCGGTCAAATCCAAGGAAACCCGTTGGGCAGTCTCCTCAGCTGCGGGTTTCCACTGAGCAGCTTGAACAGATGAAGACCTTCAAAGAGGAGGCGGCTCGGGCTGCGAATCTGTCCTTTTCCATGTCTATCTTCGTCCCGCTCAATTTGGGCTCCACTTACTCCGGCTCCTTTTGGGAGTTGTGGCAGTCCCTTCCCACTAAGGGAGAGGGTCCCTCGGGCACGCATGTCTCTCGGTCCCGTAAAAAGGATAAGGAGCCTAAGGAAACTTTGTTTCGTTCACAACGTTCCTGGCTGGGGCCATGAGAGATCTCGGTCCCAGGAATCTGCTGTCTTGACCTCGGTCGAGGTAGCGACTTCGGACACCGGCTTCACGGTACCCTCATCAGGCCAGCCGGCTCAGACGCAGGACAGCGATCCGGTTGAGATTATTCTCGACCTCGTTGACCCACTGTCGCTCGATGAGGCCAACAACTCCTTATTCAGGACCCCGATCCTGCCTGCCACAGAGGAGGAGACCCAGCTTGCTGGGAATCCCCTCGTGGTCTCCTTACCAAGAAGAGCTGCGGTTCTCCCGGCTCCTTTCTGAATGACCCTGTCAGACCCCCCAAATGGTCCAAGTCAAGATCTCGGACCCCTTCAATCGACAGGCCGAAAAAGGCGCATAAGCACTCTAAGAGGCGGCACCGCCGCTCTGGGCTCCAGATAAGGGGAATACTGACCTGTTTTACTCACCTCATTTTAGGAAATACTCTTCAGAAAATGTTTTTAATAATTAACAATACTCACCCAACTTTTGTAAATACTCCACACTCCAAAGACTAGTGCTTCATAACATAACTGGTGATTCAAAAGGCGCATTTTTCCAGATTTACAGCACTCATATGCATCCCAGTTTTGTTTTACTCACTATATTTTACAACTGGTAAGTAAATTACTCCTACTTGCCAACATTATCTGGAGTATTGGCACCTGATCAGTTCTTATGTAGAAAAAAACTATCTTGCTTTTAAAAATGTACTCCTCACTCCACTCTATCCAGACATTTGTACACATCTGAATTTGGTTTTCCTCACCACACTTTCAAAATGAGGGGTACAGAACTCATCCCAAAAACTCTTTATCTGGAGCCCTGCCTTCGCCACTCTTCCTTGTCCTGCTCGGACGAGGAGAGGCTTTGATGGAAATTCTGTCAACGCTACGAAGATTTAATGTGGCCACAGCTACGTGTGTCTGGCCAGAAGTCTGCCTCAGCTTCTACCCCGGCCATTATTTGACTGCCTCCTCCTAGGCTGACTCCTACTCTTCAGGAGCCGGTCCGCACCGTTCCTCCGCCTGCAGAGTCTGTCAACACCATTCCGGCTCGGCCAAAACCGGTCTCTCCACCATCTGTGGTAGAGCCACTACTGAAGTGGACTCCTTCAGGGGCTCCTTCTAAGGAGTCTTGGCCTGTTCCGGGCCTACTGTGTAGGCTGTCCGTCATCCTCACGCCTGATAGTCCCAGGTGGGTTAGGTGTGACTTTGGTGGCCGGCCGATTTATCCAGACTCTTTGGAGTTTGAGGACTCCAGCCTACATTCTCGCCCCTTGGACGAGGAATCTGTCTGTAGTCTTCATACGGAGGAAGGCCCTTCCTCCTGCATGGGCATCCTCCGCCTCATCTCTGAATCCACAGAGATGCCTTTAGAACCCATTCAGAAATGGACTGAATACCCTGTCACTGATATCCTCAAACGAGGGGATTCACCGATGTAGGCCTTCCCAGTGGCCGAGACTATTGTTGGCCTGGCTGTGGAGCTGTGGCAGCACCCTGCCTCCTGCCCCGTGCCTTCGGCCTGCAAGTATGCGGTGCCCATTGGGTCCCTTTCGGGATTCACAGAACATCCCTTGGCCGAGGGACTGGTGACTGGATCTGTGTTCAGGTGCTCGGGTAAGATGGGAGAGACCGATAGACCTCCGGACAAAGAATTCAAAAAATTGGACCACTTGGCCTGGAACGTCTATGCTGCTTCTTCGCTGGGCCTCCACCGGGCAAGCTTGGCCATCATCATGGCGCATCTTCTCATACCCTACTGAGCTCTTTCGATGAGGATCTGCCTCACCTCCCCACAGACCTCCTGACCACGGTCAAGCAGGTCCGCAACCAGGGTCGGGCAGTTGCGCAACAGCAATTCCAGGTGGCCTTGGACCTCAGAGATTCCCACGCCCGCTCGGTGGCGGCCGTGGTTGCCGTGTGCCACAGAGCTTGGTTGTGGGTTTCCACCTTCATGGTGGACGCCAAGCACAAGCTGACAGATGTCCCTTTCCTGGGTACCGACCTGTTAGGCCCAGGTGTGGACAGTCACCTCCAACGCATCGAACAGTCCAGCATCACCTTGGACTCTGTTACTTCTGCTCAGAAGGAATCCCAGGGTTACAAAAAACAGAAGAAGATGATGCCCTTTTGGCACCCTGCCCCTGCAGCCAAGCAACCCCAATTCCAGTCGGGGCAGCATCAGCAGCAGACTCAACCTTGGTGCCTTTGGCCCAAGTCCGAGCCCCAGTGGCCCGTAAACCCGGAAGGGGCCAGGGTTCAGGTAGTCCCCAAACTGGACCCTCCTCCTCCAAGCCTGCCCAGTGACGGTATGGGTGTGGCCACCCCCATACCTGTCACACCAGCGCTGGGTCCTCCCATGGGGTTTGGCTCCGCCACTTCCTTTCCACCTGGTCCGCTGTTACAATGGACAGGTGGGTTTTAGAAGTGGTCGGCCAGGGACTGCCTCTGGAATTCAAGCAGTACCCACCAAGCCGAGCCCATGCCCCATGGGAGGAAACATAGAAACATCGAATTTGACGGTAGATAAGGACTGCTTGGCCCACCTAGTCTGCCCATTTCCCTACCTGATGGATAAGCTGCAGATTCTAGTTAATCAACAGCTTACTTCCTTGTACCCCCCCACTAAAATTGCCTTATGTCTGTCCCATGCATTTTTGAATTCTCCCACTGTTCCTGTCTCGTACACACTCAGTCGGCTCTCCGAGATGACATCGCCCAACTCCTCCGCAAGGAGGTGGTGGTCAGAGTCACGGACCCCGCTGTCAACCCAGGGTTCATTTCTAGGTACTTCCTGGTCCCGAAATGGACGGTGGGGGGGTCTGGCACCCCATTCTAGATCTGCACGACCTGAATCCATTTCCCAGGTCCCACGCTTTAAGGATGGTAACTCTGTCTCAGATCATACCATCTCTCGAGCAGAACATGTGGTTCTGCTCTCTGGATCTTCAGGACGTGTTCTTTCACGTCCCGATCCGTCCGTCTCACCAGAGGTTCCTCTGCTTTCGAGTGGAGGGAGCCCTCTTTGAGTACCAAGCCATGCTGTTCGGCCTGTCATCGGCCCCCTGGGTCTTCACCAAATGCATAGCAGTGGTGGCAGCTCATCTTCGGCATCGAGGGTTAGAGGGTACCCTTATCTTGACAGCTTACTCATAGCGGGTTCCTCCAGACAGGAGGCGGAGAGGTCCAGGGATCTGGCCCTCTAGACTTGCATCGGTCTTGGTCTCCTGGTCAGCAAGACCAAGTCAGAACTCGTACCCTCGCAGGTGATCTACTTCATCAGGGCAGAGCTCGACTCTTGCCGAGCCAGAGCCAGGCTCCCAGCTGACATGGCGGAGGTTCTCTCCTCCTTTGCCCAATCATGTTTGGTTGGGCACTTGCGCCCTGCCCGGGACTTCCTGCGACTTCTGGGGTACAGGGCGGCCTGCACTGCCATGGTCCGATGGGCCTAGTGGCATATGTGCCCCCTTCAATGGGAGCTGGCCTGCCAGTGGACTCAGTGCCATTGTCATTTTGATCAGCTGGTCATGGTGACCCAGAAGATGTGGGATGCTCTCCAGTGGTGGACCATCCTAGCACATTTGCAGGAAGGGATCCTGTTTGGTGGTCCTGAGCTGACGGTTGTCCTCATGACCGTTGCCTATCTCACGGGCTGGGTTGCCCACGTGGGGAATCACAGAGTCCACATGCTTGAGGAATTCCGATGTCATATCAACCTGCTGGAGCTCAAAGCAGTCAGACTGGCACTTCAGCATTCGCTCGGCTCCTTCAGGGTCAAGTGGTACAGGTCCAGATGGACAATACAATGACCATGTACTGTCTCAACAAGCAGGGTGGCACACGCTCGCGGCTTCTGTGCAGGGAAGCGCTCTGCATCTGGACCCTAGTGTGCCGACTAGAGACAGATGATCTAGCCGTCCATGTGGCAGGAGCCTCAACCCAACTGGCGGATGCTCTCAGCCATGTGGGCGAGACGTCCCACGAGTGGTCTCTCTGTCCAGAGGTAGTTCACAACCTGGTCTCCCACTGGGGCATACCTCAGGTGGATCTGTCTGCTTTCAGGGAGAACACGAAGCTGAGGCTCTTTTGTGCCCACCCCCCTCAGCAGGGCTCGCTGCAGGGGGATGCCTTCTCGAGGCCATGGGACCCCAGGCCTCTTCTATGCCTTTCCTCCACTTCCCTTGGTTCACAAGGTGCTCCTCAAGATCAGGAGGGACAAGGCAAGGATGATCCTGGTAGCACCAGACTGGCTCCAGAATCCAGATCTCCTCAGCCTCAGCTCCAGGCCTCCGAGGCATCTTCCAGTACGCCCGGACCTGATATCAGTCAGTCAGGAGAAGGTATTCCGTCTGGACCTTTAATCCCTGCACCTGACAGCCTGGTTCCTGATTGGCTAGAGTTCCAGGGTTTGGGTTTCTCTGAGGATGTACTCAGAGTCGTGGAAGCATCTAGAAAGGAGTCTACCAGGAGGTGCTATGCCTTCAAGTGGAAAAGGTTTTCCATTTGGTGTCAGGGCAAGGGTTTGGACCATCTGTCCTGTCTGGTGGCTAGTATCCTCGACTACCTTTGGTCTCTGTCCAAAGGGGGTCTTTAGTCCATGACCCTTAAGGTGCACCTGGCAGCCATCTCTGCTTACCGGGCATGGACCGGTCAGCAGACGGTGACACAGGAGAAGTCCGTCTGGTGCTTCTTTAAAGGCCTTGACCACATTTCCCCTCCTGTGTGTGAACCACCAGCACTGCAGGATCTACTGCTGGTACTGGCAAAGCTCATGGGCAAGCCATTCAAACCGATTCACAGCTGTGAGATGTCACATCTGTTGTGTGAGACCGCTTTCTTGGTGGCTGTCACGTCAGCCAGAAGGACTGGGGAGTTACAGGCACTCTCTGTTGAGTCTCCTTACCGGTCTTCCACAGGGACAAGGTTGTCCTGTGCCCCCACCCAAAATTCCTTCCGAAGGTGGTGTCGGAGCTTCACCTTAACCACTTGTTGACTCTGCCGGTGTACTACCCCAGTTACTCTTCAGAAGCTGAGTATAAGCTCCATTCCTTGGACCTGAGATGAGCACTCTCTCATTATAAGGAGTGAACGGCGGATGTTCGGGGAGAGGTTCGCCAGCTGTTTGTCACCTACGCTGAAGTCATATTTGGCAGACCTGCAGCGAAGTGAACGATTGGCAGATGGATTACATCATGCATTGATCTCTACTATAGGTTGGCGGGCGTGGAGCCTCCCATAGGGATAAGAGCTCACTCTACCCGCCATACTGCTGTGTCAGTGGCGGCTTCCGGGGATGTCCCTATCCAGGAAATCTGCAGGGCTGCTACCTGGAAGTCAGCAAACACCTTCATCATCACCCATTACCACATAGACCTAGAGTCACTCCGGGATGCTGGTTTTGGGGACTTAGTTCTCTAATCTCTGTTCCCCAAGTAAGTATTGAGGGGGTGCGCCTTGCCTCCCTCCTCCCGGAGAACTGCTAGGAGTCTGCCAAACAGTCAGGATAGAACAACATATCCATGATCCCAGAACAACAGGTTACTCACCTGTAACAGTAGTTCTAGGAGTGGTATATGTTGTTCATCCTCACGGACCCACCCAGCCTCCCCGGCTTCAACGCACAAACTAAGCTTCCAGCGGGCAAGAACTGGCATCAGGGGGCGGAGCTGAGGCATATACCACCCAGGTAGGTGGGAGGAGCCAGCTTTTAGACCTTCTGGCAAGAATCGTAAAGGGAAAGGACATGCCAAACAGTGTGGATGAACAACATATACCACTCCTAGAACTAGTGTTACAGGTAAGTAACCTGTTTTTAGGGTGTATAAAAATGGAATCAATAGCAGAATAGGGATGTAATCATTCCCATTTATAGATTTCTAGTTTTCCCACACCTAGAATATTGTGCAAGATTATGGAACCAACATCTGCAGAAGGACTTTGACAAAGTTTGAGGGAGTGCAGAGTAGGGCAAACAACATGATCTAGGGGTTAAGGGATAAGTCATGTGAGAAAAGGGTGAGAGAGCTCAGCAAGTATACTTTGCAACAAGGAGGGAGAGGGAGACATGACAGAAACATATAACTATCTCCACGGGAGTAGCAGAGCAGAGTGAAATAAATTGTTCACTTTAAATTTAAACACAAACACAAGGGTGGAATGCTTTGACTTTGATTGGAGAAAAATTCTGGAGGGATGTCCTAAAATACTTTTTCACTGAAAGAGTGGAGGACAGATGGAACAAATTGCCAAAAGAGAAAGTATGTGCAAAACCAGTGAAATGATTCAGACTCGGGCAGGACAGGGACAGTGATCTGATAAGTTCAGTAAACAGTAAGGTTGCTATTTGAAAAAGGGTTGTATGGTCGATAGGGCCATTACTCAAGTACTAGGTAGGGTTGGGCAGACTAGATAGG
Organism: Neoceratodus forsteri; assembly: GCA_016271365.2. Lineage (NCBI taxonomy): Eukaryota > Metazoa > Chordata > Ceratodontiformes > Ceratodontidae > Neoceratodus > Neoceratodus forsteri. Next base: position 444,181,222 of record CM057453.1, read on the forward strand.
CTGTTCTTTTTCTGTCCTCACAGCCTTCTGTTTCTGTGTTTATTTATTGTTTGAAAATGTAACCATGAAAAGCACACTGAGCCAAAGCCGATTTCCAGGTGCGAGCTGAAGCTAGTTTCCAGATGTAGCCCGGTGGTGGTAGTGATAAAATTAGGGAAAATAATAACTTTTCTTGTGAGATGAGGGTGCATTTTTGTACATAATAAATCTGATTAAAAATAAAAGTGATGTATATGAATGGTGATGCATTATGAGTTTTTGTTAATAATCCGAGGTGTGTAATGTCTGTGTAAACCTAGAGAACAATGTTCTAAAGATTTATATAGAAATTGCATACCAGTGTGTGTTTATAAAAAATTAAAATAAATAAAATAATGAAAAATAGTGAAACCAGTTTCTGTATTTCATTTAATTTTTTTATATTTGCTAGTTTAAATAGTTGAGAGTGGATCTGGCCCAGAATAGCTAACCAATTTGAGTGCACGAACCATGGTAATCTTGCAGAGCGAAGCTTTACTAAGACACAGCTATACCCCATTCATACAGAACATCATACCATTCTAAAGCGAATTGAAATCCAAAATGTGGGTCTGTTTTCTGTATTGGCTACTGTCCAGCTGTTTTTCTACAGCGAGAGACATTGCTACTCAGTACAGCAAGTTTCTAGCCAATCAAGGAGTGAGCTGGGCTCCAGCAGCTCTTGTGTGACTGAGCATGAGACAAACTCTGTAATACACTGGTGATAAAACACTCGTGTATAATCACATTAGGGAGTTTGAAAATGTTTGAAAACTGTGTATGTACTGTAACCAGTAATTATATTACCGTAGTGAATCATGTTCTCTTTGTCAGTATATTATTTGTACGTATTATTAATTGTTCTCTGTACTGTATTGTACTGTGATGTGAAATGTATAGGTCATACCTCAAAACAGGTATTCGGCTACCTAGTGCAGTTACTGGCTTAATGAAAACAAACTAAATATATAAAGTTAAACTCAAAAGAAATGGTATCCAGAATAGGTGGCAAAAGTCTGACTGTTCTTGTACAAGAGGTCAGCTTACCTTTGAGTATATATGGTAAGTATAGAGTGACTTAGATGCAGTTACAGGTATGTACAGACAGATCATGGTGGAGGGCTTTGAAAGAGAAAAGTTAGAGAGCAGAGTGGGAAACCAGAGGGAGGTTATTCCAGATGAGGGAGAGGTGGGACGGGAAGGCAGACTGCCCAAAGGAAGTGTTATAGTAGGGAGCAGAGAATGAATTGGAGTCAGTGGAGCAAACTGTGTAAGAAGAGGAGAGGGATAGGGTAAGAAGAGAACAGAGATAGGACGGCCGGAGGGACCCAGACCAGCAGTTGGCAGAAAAAGGTGGCACTGTGTAATAAGTGCTGGGAGAGGAAGAAAAGTGTAGCGTAAAGAGAGAAATGGTGGTTATGAGGATGGTTGAGAGCAGAATGACTGAAGGAGTGAAAGAGGGCGTTAAGCCTGGTGATGGAGGATTTGGAGACAGTGCTGTAAACTGCTTCTAGATAGTCAGACATTGAAAGGATCATCTTAATTAAGGACAGCCTACAGCAGACAGGAAGTGGAAGGCAAAATGTGATCTCACGTCGAGGGGGAGCTCTTGCAGCAGGTAATACCATTAGGACTAAGGACCCCACAGAAAAATGTTCTAGCTAGCAGTCTATGGTGGGGGACTGCCCCCAACGTCAACTCCACCCGATGTCGGACGTGGTATAAAGGGGGCAGTTCCCCCACGCCATCTCAGTTCTTTTCCCGCCGTTGACCTGCTTATATCGAATCCTCGGACGTCTGTGTCGCTTTCGACTGCTCTTTTCGTGCCTTCGTGCAGTTAGTTAAAAAAGTCATTTTTCGACAGAGTTGCATGTCTTCATCGCCTACCGTTTGATGGAAGTCGAAGTGTCTGTGTGGGAAGCAGATCATGGCCAGAGACAGCCACTTGGCCTACTTGATCTGCCTAGGCCCAGACCACCAGCGCGATGATTGCCCACACTGCCAGAAATTCAATAACAAGACAAGAATTTGATGGACTAACATATTAAAAGCCTATCTCCTGGAAAAACAAGTGGCCATCATGCAGAAGTCCCACTCGGGGTGTAGTTCTTCTTCGCCTAGGGAGTCTCCCCCTAAGGAGAAAAAGTTGGGAGGGAAACATCATCATTGAGAGAAAGAAAGGGCCAGGTCAGAATCCTGCCCAAAGTCTCCCTAGCGTACTTCTGCTTCAGCTGCCTCCAGTGGGAGGTCAGAATTTGTCCCCCCCAGGTGCCAAAACTGTTTTGGGTCCTGCTTCCAAGAAGACATCCTCCTCATCCAACGAAAAAGATAGGGAATCTTCTGCTTCAGGGCATTCATCCGCCCAGGTTCCCTTGGCCCACCGACCCCACAGGTCCTCACATGGGTCTACCCAAGAGGGACAGGCACCTGCCTCTAGCATGTCCTCGGATGCTGCTCAAAAGCATGGTGGTTTGTCTGACAAGTCGAAGAAGCATGACAGTTCCACCGGATGCCAGGAGGTCATCAGGCACTGGATGCCTCCCCCTCTGGATAAGGAGACGTCTGCGTCAGACCGCAGGCAGACTACCGGTCCGTCTGACTCTGCTTTGGATCATGACCAGACGCCCCTGGTCAAAAAGCGGCCATTGTCCCTGAAAGATCAGGCGACTGACAAGCCGCCCAAGGAAATGAGGCCCCCTCCACCTGACAAGCCAGATGACCGGCTGGAGGAAGAGGCTGCCTCGAGGGTCAAACCAGACCCTTTGCCAGAGACACCTGTAGAGGAGGTGCCCATAGATGGGACGCCAGCTCCCAAGGTAATGCCAGACCCGACGCCCGGTCCATTGAACCCAACGCTCCCCACTCCTGATCGTCCCTTTAGCGGACATTGGGGCATTAGTCACCTCTTGGTGGAATACAGTGAAATGGGATCTGCTTTATAGATCCAGGGACCCGTATCCCGGTATGACCACTACCCAGGGACCCTTCTTCCAAGCCGCTCCCTCCTAATCCCCCTAAGGACCACCGGCTGCCAGGAGATGAAGATCAGTAGCCATCAGGTTCTAGGGGCAGGAAATGTCACCCGTCTGTGACCTCCAGCGGACGTCCGCTGTTGTCCTACGGTGACGATGCTGGAGACTCCTCCTTGGAGTACTCATCAGAAGAGGAGCTACCTATTCCTTCCACAGGTCCAAGAAATTCTCCTCGATTCCCTGCTGGATGATCCGTCTTTCCTAGACATCATGTGGCACATTCAAGCCCTGTACCAATGGGACACAGAGGAGTTGCTTAGTGAAATTCTCAGGGGCCACTGACCCGAAACCTCTGGTCATCCTCCCTTTAGTGGAGCCTTTCCAAGACGTCACCAGACTTATTTGGCAACACCTGGCTACTGCACCAGCAGTGCCAAGAAAGGCAGACAGACTTTACAGGACTCCTAAAGAGGAGCCATTCCTAGGGGAATGTCCGAGGGTGATTCTGTGGTACTAACAGCAGCCCACGGCAGGGCCCAACAGCCAAGACATATGAGCACCCAACCTCCTGACCCAGAGTCCAAGAAGCTTGACCATATGGGCAGAAAGTTTACACGTGAGCCACTGGTGCAGTCCATTCCCTGAACTTCTTGGCTCACATGGTGACCTACCAGAAATCTCCCTGGGCAGAAGCCATGGACCTGGCAAAAGCTCAGCTGGAGTTGGAGGGGCAAGCAGAACTCCTAGCCATTATACAGTCTGGAATAGACGTGGATAAACACGTCCTCAGATGTTCATACGATTCAGCACACATGGCAGCCAGGGCGGCCACCACTGGTATCTGCATGCAGTGGCATGCCTGGCTCCGAGTTTCAGGTTTTCGTCAGGACCTCCAAGATGCCATCTTGGATGCTCCCTTCCAGGGTCCTGTCCTTTTTGGGCAAGAGGCAGAGAAAGTGATCATAGCTCCACAGGACTCGGGGAAAGCAGTGTCTGAGGTCCATAAGATGTACAGGTCAGAGCCTCAGACCAGTTACCGTCGTTCTTTTCATAAGCAAGGAGAACAGGGGAGACGGCAGCCTCAGCAAAAGGGAGCCTTCAAGAAGCATGGCCACCCTGTCCCTTTAGGCACCCAGTGCCAAAAGCATCCCAAAGTGCCCAAACCTCCTCTGCTCAAACCCCCCCTTCCATGGCATGACTACCTACCATCCCTCCTCCTTCCACAGCAAGTGCAGGGGGAAGCGGTAGGAGGGAGGTTCTCTCCCTACCTGTCAGGATGGTTCAGTATAACGTCGGACCAGTGGGTCCTGCAGATGGTGGAGAGAGGCTACTCCCTCGAATTTGCCCAAATTCCACCGGACAACTCTCCAATCCCCTCCCACTGTTCGCCCTCCCATGCCTTCCTTCTGAGAGCAGAAATCCAGGCTTTGCTAGAGAAACAAGCCATCCAAGAGGTCCCCTTTGCTCAGAAAGGTAAAGATTTTTACTCCCACTTCTTCCTGGTTCCAAAGAAGATGGGAGACTTCCACCCTATTCTGGATCTCAGCTAACTGGTCAAGTATATCGAGTACAAGAGATTCAGGATGGTGACACTGGCAAGCCTGTTGCCTGTGCTCCATCAGGGAGACTGGCTCTGTTCCCTGGACATGCAGGATGCATACATGCACATCAAGATACTGCCGTCCCACAGGAAGTTCTTATGTTCTACCTTCCAAGGCGAACACTACCAGTTTAGGGTCCTGCCGTTCGTCCTTTTGTCAGCTCCAAGGGTTTTTACCAAGTGCCTGGCAGTAGAGGTGGCGGCCCTCAGGAGAAGGGGTCACTTTGTTTACCCCTACCTGGACGATTGGCTCCTCACTGCCCAGCCAGAGGAACAATTAACCAAGTCCTTGGAAGAGACGGTCAGGATGTTTCAGTCTCTGGGCATCACCTTGAACTTATCCAAATCGCACCCAAGCCCCACTCAGAGGCTGCAGTACATTGGTGCGGTCCTGGATTCTGCGCAAGGGATAACCTTGCCTACAGATTAGGCATAGAGGCTCAGAGACGTTGCTCTCAGGGTTCAGAATTCCAACCTAGTTTCAGCAAGGCTGGTTCTTCAGCTGCTAGACCACATGGCCGCAGCCATTGCCACAATCCCGTTGGCACGTTTGAACATGAGGATTCTCCAGTGGCATCTCAGAGTCCAGTGGAACCAGGGTCCAGATGAACTGGAACAGCTCATTTGAGTCTTGTCAGCAGTTCGCCGATCACTGACTTGGTGGCTAAACCCAGCACACTTAAGCATAGGAATGACCTTCCAGTACCCCAGCCCAAGTCATATCCTCACTACGGATGCTTTGGGTCTAGGGTGGGGAGCGCACCTAGGTGCCCATCAGATGAGGGGCTCCTGGGACACCATAGAAAGGTCTCTGCACATTAGCATTCTCGAGATGAGAGTGGTATTGTATGCCCTTCAGGCATTCCGGAGATTGATCAGCCCAGGCCCACTCTTGGTCCAGCCAGACAAATACTACTGTGGTTTTTCGCATCAACAAACAGGAAGGGACTCACACCTACCACCTGTGCAGGGAGGCCATGAGAGTATGGTCTTGGGCAGTGGACCACAGCCTGAACCTCACGTCAGTGCATGTTTCAGGCATTCAGAATGCTCTGGCAGACAGCCTAAGTCGCTCTCTTTCTCTAAACCACGAGTGGGAATTACAGCAAGAGGTCACGGAAGACTTCTTCGAAAGCTGGGGCCAGCCAGAACTGGACTTCTTTGCGTCCACACGCAACGCCAAACTGCCCAATTTCTGTTCGCTAGATCCAGGGCCTGGTGTTTCTGGGTGAGACGCATTGTCCCTCTCTTGGGCTGGGAGGTTCCTATATGCCTTCCTTCCCTTCCCCCTAATTCAGAGAGTTCTGTTTAAGCTGCAGATGGAGGAGGCCAGAATGATTCTGATAGCTCCATTCTGGCCCTGACAGATCTGGTTCCCTTTGCTGCAGCAGCTAGCATCAGAACCGCTGTTCCCATTGCCTCTCTCCACAGATTTGCTCTCCCAGGACCAGGGGACATTAGTCCATCCAACACTTCCGCCCCTGCACGTTTGGCTCCTGCAGTCCTAGCCCAGAACAGATTCGGGGTGTCCCATAGAGTAGCAAAGGTCTTTGTGGTGGCAGGGAAACCCTCTACCAGGGCAACCTATGCCATGAAGTGGAAATGATTCTGCTTGTGGACAGCTCCACACTCTCTGGACCTCTGGGTTGTCCGGTAGAATCTGTGCTAGAGTATCTTCTCCATCTTTCGGACCTGATCCTTAGGTACTTGTCCATCAAGGTGCACCTCTGTGCCATATCAGCTTACCACACACCAATGAATGGGAAGACTCTACACAGCTGGACATCTGCAAGACCTTCTTAAGGGGGATCTTGCACATCGGATCACCCAGGATAGATCCTGTACCACCATGGGATCTCCTAGTCGTCTTAGAGAAGCTCACCCTGCCCCCTTTTGAACCAGCTGTGACTTGTGAGGTTCGCCTTCTCTCTTGGAAGGCATTATTTTTAGTTGCTGCTACTTCGGCTCAGCGGATTTCCAAGTTACACACCTTGATGTGTAAAGAGCTTACCTCATTTTCCATAGGGACAGGGTGGCCTTGTGGACAAATTCTAAGTTTCATCCAAAGGTAGTGCCTGGTTCACATTGAACCAGGACATTCAGCTGCCGGTTTATTATCCAGAGCATTCCAGTAGAGGAGAAGCTTTGCTGCACACTCTGGATGTACATAGGATTTTACGTTACTACCTTTCAAGAACAAGTTCTGTTAGAAAGACAGACCAGTTGTTTGTCTCTTTCGCCCACAGGAAGATGGGGGCTTCTGTGACCAAACAAACACTGACCAAGTGGTTAGTCCATTGCATCACTTTTTGCTATCAGCACCACAACAAACCTTTGCTGGGACCAGTAAAGGGACACTCCACTAGGTGAGTAGCTATGTCCTTTGCCTTCCTGAGGAACATGTTATCAGCCAACCTCTGTGCAGCCACTACTTGGATTTCAGTGCACACATTCATTAGGCACTACATACTGGACATTACCTCCAGGAGGAGAGCAGGTTTCGGCCTAGCAGTCTTTCAGGTACTCCTCTCCTAAATGCTTATATCCTTTTGTCCTCCACCCTTCTGACTTGGGTCTTTCTTGGGGCACTGCTTGGGACTCTGTCCTAATGGTATTGCCTGCTGCAACCGCTCCCCCTCGAAGTGAGATAGTACAGTTACATAAGAACTTACTGTAACAGTAGATCTTCGAGAGGAACTCTTGCAGCAGGTGGCTTTCCCACCGTCCTTCCCCCAGGACAGATTGTCTTTTTCTCTTTGGGATTAGGAGACCCTCTCAATTCTGCCATTATTTCTGTCTTTAGCTGGGTCTCTGGTGGGAGAACTGAGATGGTGCCGGGGGACTGCCCCCTTTATATCATGTCTGACATCAGACGGAGCTGACTTTGGGAGCGGTCCCCTGCCATAGACAGCTAGCTAGAAAATGTTCCCATGGGGTCCTAATGCCTGGCGGCCTTAGTCCTAATAGTAATACCTGCTGCAAGAGCTTCTCTTGAAGATCTACTGTTACGGTAAGTTCGTACGTAACCGTACTTTGTTGTAAAGTGCACCAAACTTAGGGAAGAGTTATTTGTGGATAGTCAGTTTGATGGAAGAAATCCAAGTGAACGATCCAGCCATATATCTAGATACTTCCAGTGGGGAATTTCAAGTGGATAATCATCTAGAATCATGAAAAATAGGGCTTTGTTAGTACATAGGACATCTTGGCTTGCTTCTAAAGGTCATGGAGACTTTGTTTATGGGACACTAAACAGGGGATTCAAGCATAACAGGTTGAAGTGTCACTGTAGAAAAGCTTCTAGCTCAGGGAGAGGCTTGCCGGAGGCAAAAAGTAGAGTTACATCTGCATATATATATAAAAGTGTGTGGAGACACAGATGAAGGTTACATAAAATGTGATGGCGAACAATACTGGCCCAAGGAAAGGACCATTGGGGACATGAGGGTGGATGGAGAGAGGGCATCCCCAACTTCGACATACTAAAAACTGTTAGGCAAGTAGGATCGGAACCATGTTACTGAGATGACAGAGGCATCATCTGCAAGTTTCTGAAGAAGGAGCAGGTGGGCCAAAATGTCAGAATCTGTAGCCAGATGGACAGAGATTGCTGAAGTAAATTGGCCCTGATCCATCCCCTTCAGGATAGAATTAGTAAGCAGAAGAAATGAAGAGTCAATGTAGTGGCCTTTGCAGAAGTCAGACTGGAAAGGGGAGAGAAAACAGGAGGAGTCTAGAAAGGAGGAGAGTTGGGAAATGGTAATTAGTCCCTGCACTTAGCAATGGTGGTAGTTTCCTGCGGCTAAGGCATCACTTCCTTTATTGAGAGCGAGTACTTTGGCTCACATTCAGGACTGGGGAACTCTACTGTGATGGAAAGAAAGCTTAAAGAGGGATGAGGTGGGGCGGCGATGACAGAAGCTGAAAAGTGTAGCACTTTATGGTCCAGTCTGTCAGGACATTTGCTTTTAGATGAATTTAGGGAGAGAAGGGCTGCAAAGATAGAAGTGGCAGTGAAAAGTGTGAAGAAGTAAGAGGTAAGAAAAAGAGAGGAGTGGGTGGAGGGGGCTGAGTAAATGGCAGGGGATGAGGTGGGGGAGGATGGGGCACAATGAGAGAGCATAATAAGTGAAGGTCATTAAAAGCATCAGCAGCATTAGCAGAGATGTAAATGAGTGACCTTCCCAACTTGAGGAACTGGATCACAGCAGGGGTAGGTTGGGGAGGATTACAAATAGAGTGGATAACCTTCCAGAACTTTGCAGTGAGATTGATTATTTTGTAGGTTAGAGGCCCTACAGAAAGGCACATGCCTGTCTCGGAGAGATATGAATTTTAGGTGGAATAAGTAGAGTGCATCATCAGTGTTCCTTGGCAAAAAAGCTGGAGACTGTCCATATCATACTGATCATTTGAGTAAGGCTGTTTGATTGAGGGAAACAAATGAGTTGCTCCAGATGTATTTTCGAGAGGATGTGGGTTAACAGATCTTTTCGATACAAAGGACCATGCTATGGTTACTTAATGTGATGGAGAGGATGTCTTTGTCCACAGTGCGATTGGAATGGATAAAGAGGCCCAATCAGTAAGGGTGTTATTGGAGGAAGCAGGGTTGAGATGAGTCGATCTTTCCTTGTCAGTCTTCACCATTCATTACTATTGGGTAGCCAGCCAGAGGCATGCACCTGTGCGGAACTTTTTTTGTTGTTGTTCAGGAGGAGTCGGTACCGGCGGGTGCATGAGAGCCTGCGCATTGTGTGACTCACTGCAGGCGACGGTAGGTGCCATAGAACTCCTCCATCCCAATTCTGTTTCTCCCGCCATCAAGCTAGCACCTGCCATGCGTGAACGAGAAGTTACTCTGTCATCGGGCCTACTCCGTTTGACGCCGACATCGCTTCCTACTTGCCTGCATCTCTGTCCCAGTTCTGTGAAGTTCACCCGACGCCCTTTATCCGTTAAGCCCATTCCTTTTATTTTCTTACTGATGACACCTGGCCTTTCCCTGAGTTTTTGTTTGTTGTTTTTGCGTAATGTCTTGTTCGGGGGCTAGAAGAAAATCCAAAGTGGGCCGTCTCCCATGCATCAGTGCCCCTGCGGCACTACTCTGTTATGGACCGGCATGACATCTGCCTTCACTCCCTGGGTCCCAATCACAATATGGATAACTGCGACACCTGCTTCTCCATGGACCACTTCGTTCTGGAAATCTGCGTGTTTAAAGTCGAGAGGGCCCACCGACTTTTGGAGGATGACGTCGCTTGAGGGATGCCATGGCAAGATCTCTTTACCTTGCCTCTGAGTCTCCTACTGGGTCTATACAGCCCGGTGAGGAGGAAGCCTCCTCTTCAAATTGTAGCCTGCCACAGAGGAGGTTTCTTCCGCGGTGCCGGAGGTACAGCCCGGTTCCCTACGGAGCCGGGTTGGGAGCACCGCAACGGCAGTCATCTCCTCGGAGGTGCAGGCTCCCCTGGTGTTGTGGTCTATGGCTACTGGGCCCAGCACCGGTGGACCCTTGCACTCCTGCTGGCGCCACCCCAGATCCTGACACTGTTCGCAGTGCCAGTGGTCGGGATGGTGCCACGGGTGGTGCCGTGTACGGCCACGGTGCTGTTCAAGGTGCCACTTGCAAAGGGGCTCCTGGGGTTGTTAGTCTGGCGGTCTGTGTGATCTCCTCCTCCTCTTCGGAGAAGGGGAACTCGCTGGCCGATCCAGACTGGTGTCCCAACTCCTCGGAGTCGGGGAGTCCCCTAGGATACGGCACCAGGCATCCCAGTGCCCGTCTGCCAGGCACTCCAGGGTTTACGGCCTCTGTGAGCCCCCGTGCGGCATATCTATTCTGGTGTAACTGGAGTGACAGTTCCAACCTTGGGGGTTAGGGCAGCTGCCACCCCTGGTGCTGCCGTGGCCACCACAGTTGGGACAGGGACCCTCTCTGCTGTGGCCTCCCTCGGGAGGGGGTCTACAGTATTGGTGGACCCCTCGACTCTGGGTCCAAGGAAGAGTGCAGTCTCAGAGTCAGAGGGGTTGAGAGACCAAGGTGAAGCTCGGGGAAGGGCCGCTAGCCTTTGGGGGGTGAGGAGGAGTCGCAGTGCTGAGCCCTGGTCTTTCCTCTTCTGAGTCCTCAGAGGCACCCTTGGTGAGTGGTGCGGGGGTCTGGCCTTCTGGATCCATGCAGCCCCTGCCGCACCACAGGGGAGTTTCCCCTTCAGGGCTAACTCAGACTTCATTTTCTTGTTTGCAGCATCGGCTGACTTTGTCGACCCCTGGATTCCCCCTCGCGGGAGGATCTACGGTGGGGTCTCAGAACCCTGGCAGAGGCCGAGCACTTTCAGGTAGGTGCCCTTCCCCATCCCTCTGCAGACACCTCCCCCTCTCCCAAGTCATGTGGGCCCTATGGGACCTTTAACCTGGGAGATGTTCAGGGCCACTGCGGCGGCCTTCCCTAGGTTTGTTAGAGCCATGGATGAGCAGGTCTTTTGCCTGTCTCCCCCACCACAGGAGGACTCTGAACATCCAAACTCCTCCACTTTCTCACCTTTCTCCTCTGAGGAGTGGGAACGTTCTGTCCACCTCTCCTCCAACGCTGATTTCACTAAATATCAGCATTTCCTCTCGAGGTTAATTCTGGAGTTCTATATTTCCCATGTGGTAAGACACAATACTGAGCAGGAAATGCGCTCCTTTTTGAACGAGTTTAGTGCAAACCACCTGGTAGTGCCTTCTTGGCCTATCCTATTCCAGGAAGCATCAGTCTGAACCTGGCAGTCCCCGGCAGCCTCAGCCCCAGCCCCAGCGGACTGCGGGAGAAGGTATTGTGCTCCCCAGGAGACTCGAGGTTCCTTGCCTCACCCACCCTTGGGGCTGACTGCTTTAGATACTTCTTCCAGGCTTTGACACCCTGTTGTGCGCGACCGGCCACTGGATTCGGATTCTTCTGAGTTTGACCAGTGGGGTAGAAGGGTTTTCTCTTCAGCTCGCACGCTGCTCTGCATCAGTTCACATCAGGCCCACAGTGCTGCTTATAACGGGCACTTGTGGTGGATGCTGGCACAGGTGTTAGCATCGTTGCCTGATTCGGAGGAATGTAGGCAAGCCAATGCGCTCTCTACACAGGGTCTGGAGCTGGCTAGGCACCACGCAAGGGCATCATATGATGCCAATGAAGTGTCTTCCAGACTGGCAGGGACAGCGATCTGCATCAGGCGGATGGTGTGGCTTTGCCTATCCAGGTTATCACTTGTTGCGTGGTGTAGGGTGATTTCCTCCACCTTTTGGGGAACCCGCCTTTTCTCCCACAGAGCGAGGAGGAATTTACAGGGGTGTATTCTGTCCCCCCCAACCATGGGGGACAACTCCTCGACCTGCCCAGCCTTAGGCCGTTTGGTGTCACCAATCACCCTGCCCGCTCCCCCCCTCCTTCGAGGCCGGTTGGGGGCAGAGTCCCCCTTCTCTGTAGTCGCAGAACGCCCACCTTCGGAGGCTGGCGAGTAGGGTCTTCACTATTTAATCTTGGAATTAAGACCTTTGAGCTGGGGGCTCATTTACAAAGGCTCCACTTCAGCAAAATGAACAATGCAGAGGATGGATTAACAGACACAGGTACCTTGGATACAGATAAACAGGCAAGGTAAAATACAACAAGTAGGATAACTAAAAACAGTATTAAGTGCTATTATTAAGAAGTCCGATGATAGTAAGCAGTCAGGGGCAGAGAAAGCCAAAGCCAGTAAAAGTTATGCTGTGTAGAAGTGAGAAAAGCGGGTTAGCAGGCAATAGATAGAGGAAGAAAAGAGGATAGAAGAGCAGAGCGTCTATGAGACCGTAAGTATCCATCAGGTCTCTCAAGCTTTGTTGAGCTGGGGAAAGGCCTTGCCGAATAGAGCCCAATCTGTCTAGGTTGGACTGGAAAACCAGGTTACATAGAAACATAGAATTTGACGGCAGATAACGACCGCTTGGCCCACCCAGTCTGCCCATTTCCCTACCTAATGGATAAGCTGCAGATCCTAGTTAACCAGCAGCCTACTTCTTCCTACCCGCACCCCCTAGAATTGCCTTATGACTGTCCCATGCATGCTTGAATTCCGCCGCCGTTTTTGACTCCACAACCTCCTCCGGAAGGCCATTCCATGCATCCACAACCTCTCTGTGAAAAATACTTCCTTAAATTACTCTGAGCCCCCCATCTTCAAATTGTGCCCCTTGTTCTTGCACACCTCTTTTTTTTGAAAGATGCTACCCTCTTGGACTTTGTTGATTCCCTTGAGGTACTTGAAAGTTTCTATCATGTCCCCCCTCGCCCTCCTTTCCTCGAGCCTATACATATTAAGCTCCTTGAGTCTCTCTCTTCATATGTCTTCCGGTGCAGACCCTGCACCATTTTAATTGCCCTCCTCTGGACAGCTTCCATCCTGTCTATGTCTTTGTGGAGATTTGGTCTCTAGAACTGCACGCAATACTCCAGATAGGGTCTCACCAGCTGTCTGTACAGAGGGATAATAACTTCCTGTTTTCTACTGGTGATGCCTCTCCCTATGCATCCCAGTATCCCCCCAGCCCTCCTTGCTGCCCTCTCACATTGCTTGCCCACCTTTTAGGTCAGCTGATACGACTACCCCCAGGTCCCTTTCCATTTTTGTTGTTGCTAGTATCTCACCCCCCATTGTGTACTCTTCCCCTGGGTTTTTGTTTCCCAGGTGCATTACCTTGCACTTCTTAGCATTGAATCTAAGCTGCCATACATTTGACCATTTCTCTAACCTTGTCAAGTCCCTTCTCATCCTTTCCACTCCACCTTGTACATCAACTTTGTTACAGATCTTTGTGTCATCTGCAAAGAGACATACTTTTCCTTCCAGTCCCTCTGCAATGTCACTTATAAAGACATTGAAGAGGACCGGTCCTAATACTGAACCCTGCGGTACCCCACTAGTAACACCCCTTTCTTCAGAGTGGACTCCATTTACTATTACTCTCTGTGTCCTATTCTCCAGCCAATTCTTTACCCAGGCTGTCATCTTGGGACCCACTCCCAGGCTGACTAACTTGTATATTAATCTTTTGTGTGGGACTGTGTCAAATGCCTTGCCAAAGTCTAGGTAGGCCATGTCCACAGCCCCTCCTTGGTCTACTACTTTGGTCACCCAGTCAGATCTATCAGATTCGTCTGGCATGACCTTCCCGCTGTGAATCCATGCTGCCTTGGGTCCTGTGCCCCTCTGGCCTCTAGGTACTGGACAGTTCTTTCCTTCAGAAGTGATTTCATAATTTTCCCTATCACTGAGGTTAAACTAACTGGTCTGTAGTTTCCTGCTTCTGCCTTGCTCCCACTTTTGTGAAGGGGAATCACATCTGCCCTCCTCCAGTCCTCTGGTACCACCCCATCCTCCCATGATTTGTTAAAAGAGGGTAATCAGTGGTGTCACTAGTTCTACCCTTAGTTCTTTTAGAATTCTGGGATGGATCCCATCAGGCCCCATTGCTTTGTCCACCTTCAGTTTTAAGAGTTCTTTCAGAACCCTTTCTTCTGTAAATGGGCTGGTATAAACTTCTGTATCCAGAGTGTTTCTACTGTTTGTTTTAGGTACCTCCCCCTCTTCATTTGTAAATACTGAGCAAAAATATTTGTTTAGTATCTCTGCCTTTTCACACTCACCCTCTGCCCACCCTCCCTCCCTTTATTAAGCCTCACTATCCCTCCCTTGGTCTTCCTTTGCTCCCTGATGTACCTGTAAAAGGTTTTATCCCCCTTCTTAACTGAGTTGGCTATCTTTTCCTTGGTTTGGGCCTTTGCTGTTCTGACTGCCTTCCCAGCTTCCTTTTGCTTTAACTGATACAGTTCTCTGTCCTGCTCCTTCTGTGATTCCTTGTACTTCCTGAATGCTTTATTTTTCTCTTGAACCTTCACTGCCACTTCCTTTGAGAACCATAGTTGTTTCTTACATCGTTTTGTTTTGTTTATTTGCTTCACACAAAGGCTTGTTGCCTCTGTGATGGCAGTTTTTATTATTCCCCATTGTTCTTCCACCCCTCCTTCCTGCCCATTTGCTAGTGTATTCCTTAGGCACTCACCCATTTTGGCAAAGTCAGCCCTCCTAAAGTCCAGTACTTTTGCCTTTGTATGGCTTGACTCTATTGCTGTGTTTATTGTGAACCATACTGTTCGATGGTCGCTAGTTCCCAGATGGCTGCCCACTTCTACATCTGTGATCCTCTCTCCATCTTCATTTGAGAGAACCAGGTCTAAGATTGCTCCCTCTCGAGTGGGCTCCAATACTAGTTGTCTAAGGCATACCCCCTGTAGGGCATCTAGAATAACCCCACTCTTCGAAGTGGCTGCTGCAACTGCACTCCAGTTAACATCTGGCATATTCAGATCACCCATCAGCAATATCTCCCCTTTTTCTGCCATTCCAAGTATACTTTCTATCATTTCCTTGTCCATTTCCTCCCCCTGAGAAGGGGGTCTGTATACAACCACTATGCGGATTGTGGTACCATTGCCTGTCTCCAGATTTACCCACAGTGCTTCTTCTCCTCCCTGTTTACCCTTTTGTTCTCTTGCTTTGATTCCTTCCCTTATGTAAAGAGCTACTCCTCCTCCTCTTTTATCCTCCTGTAGATAGTGTATCCTGGTATGTTTACGTCCCAGTCATGGCTTTGTGTGTACCAGTCTCTGCTCAAAATAACAGGAAATGTCGAGAGGGAATCAAGCTGCTTCCCTAAAGAGGTGAAAAAAACAGCGGTGTCGGTAGTAGGCCCATAAATAGAACCTAAGATTATCTCCGTCAGCCCCAACCGAGCATGAAGAAGGACATAACGTCCCTCAGCATCCCAGATTTCCCGAAAAACCTGGAGGGGAGTATTCCTGGCAACAAGAATTACAACACCACTGCACTTCGAGCCGACTTGTGCCCCAAACACCCAGCCAACCCATTGCCTGCGAAAGAAGTGTACCTTCTCTCGTCACAGGTGCAATTCCTGCAAAAAGGTAACATTGATTTGGGACCTGTGAAGGTGCCACAGGATCATGTAGCACTTCTGTTTAGTCTGTATTCCCCTAACATTCCAAGTGATACATTTGTAGGTCACACTACACATGGAAGAAAAATAAGTAGGGGAAAAAGGGCATGACATTAAAGTTTGGTAGCCCAGGTATGCTGTACGATCCCACCGACTCTTAGCATTCCTACCCTACAATAAAACAGAAGAACGGACCCTTCCCTCCAAAACTATGTATATACTTTAACCCTGGTCCCACAGACTGCACACCATTCATCTACCTGCCCATGATGTAACAAATACTGCCCTCTCAAAACAGTCTCCTTCCCCCCCAACCACCAATGCAGTAGTAATTACTAGAAAGTACAAAAACACAACACAGTATAACAAGGATAACTAGAACCCTACCCTACACCCCCAAACTTCATAGTAACATGCACAATAACACAACACAATAGCATCAAACGTAATGCACTATAAGTCTAAGATACAGTGTGCAGAACTGGAAAAGTGGATCAGAAATAAACCAGGGGCTCAGCCCTATGAAAAAAAGGAGGATCTCCCAGAGCTAAAGTCCAAAACAGCAGATGAGAGGATTAAATAAAAATCCTGGGAGGAGAGAAACTCTCCAAGTCCACAGTCACTCCTAAAGAAAGATGCTGAGAGCAAGAAAGTTGCAATGGGCTTCATAGTCTGGCATCCAAAAGAGTAGATGAGGGGCTTTGTATAGGGATAAGTGTGCCAGTCTCATAGAAGGCCGCCTTCATTTCTCAATTCAGCATCCATAACAAATAATCATGGGGCAAAAAGCAGCATAAACCACAAAAGGGAAGTGGTTCCAATCAGTAATAGCAGATTGTTGAAAGGTACAAAGTTCTTCCGGGCAGAAAATGGCCAAAAGAAGAAGGCAGGTCCACTTACCAAGAGTCAGCAGGAGTAGTTCCTGGCATAGGAAAGAGGCTCAGAGTGAAATTACAGGACACATTCTGTCATTTCAGTGGAGATAGACTGAGACCGGGTACCTGACAACAGCAACTCCATGCCACAGTCAAAACGCCAAGCTGAAGAAATGGAGCCATACTGAGGGCAATAGCAGATGTCACCAGATGTATCCTTGTTGAGGGATGGTCTCCGGCAGCAATTCTCCAGGAAACGGGAAAGTGGCAGAGTGGAGAAAAGCATTGGGAGCAGCAGAGTCCATTGGTAGAAGCTCAGTAGGCAAAAAGTATGCAGCCGGGAGTACACTCAAGACTGTCCAAACACTGGCTGCAAGGAAAATCCCAGAATAGCACAAGCAAAGTACACAGTCCCCGAGCCGGTTAGCGCAATAAACTCAGAGGCAAGGCTTGATGGGGCTGGGATCAGACAGGCTTGAAGAGGTCAGGAAACAGGGCACCAAAGTCTCAGGTAGCTTGAGTGGGTGTTTCAGAGCCTCGCAAAGGGGAGTACCTCATCCAGAATCAGATGCTTGCAGCAATAAGCTTAGACATGGTGGGTTTGAACTCCCGTTGTCTTTGGTGAACAGTTGCAGGGAGGTCTTGAGCGATCCTCAACCATGCGCCCTCCCATGAAATCTCCTTAATGTCCTGGGTCTTGGTGAGGACATATTGCTTGCCAAGGTAATTGAGACACCTGAAGAAGAACGGCAGTGGGGCTTCACGAGCAGCAGACATGGGGTGTAGCAAATGTTGGGCTCTTTCAATGATGTATGCGGGGCTATTGGGAGACAGCCCCGCTATTTTGTCACACAGTTTCTGCCTGACTAGGATGGTATTGGTGCCTTCTGCTCTTTCAGGGAGCACCAATATTACCAAGTTGTTGTGCCAACTTTGTGCCTCAGGGTCCTCCAGGTGCTCCTCTAGCTTCTTGCACTAGTGCCAGAGGTTGTCAAATTCCGGGTCAGCCTTAGCCCGCCAGTCCTCGAGAGAGGAGGTTTGGCTATCACCATCACCCACTCGACGGGATAACACATCCACAGAGCCCCGAAGTTGCTGTAAGGAGTCCGTAATATTAAGCAGAGCATTTTTCAGGGGCACCAGTTCTTCTAAGAAGCTTTCCTCTGTTAGCGCTCCGGCAGCTGTTGATTTAGCAGCGTGTTGAGACTTAGGCTGCTTGGGAGTCTTACCAGGCGTGTTCGGGGGAGTATGCTTCTGTGGTGGATTTCTCATCTCCATGCCCATCTTCAACCGAATCGTTAAAGTCTAGCAAAACTCTAGTGGTTCCCACAACAGTCCCGGTAAGATGCACCAAAAACTAGTAGCAGATATAATCAAGAAAGGTCTTTTGGTGGTCACTGGTCGGAGGGTCGGGAGAGAATCGCAGGAGTGTCTGAATCAGGCAGCCATCACGTGACCATGGGGAGTTGGAAGATTAAGGATTGAGAGAAGAGAGGGAGTGGGGAGGAAGAGGGTAAAGGAGAAAGAATGAGAGAAGGAGGGGAAGCGGAAGGAGGGAAAAAGAATAACGAGAGTACAGAGAGAAGCATCCCATCACACTTCTGGTCATAAGGTCGGGAATTTAACATAGCCATGCAAACATCATGTCATAAAGTAGGGTTAAAGTATTAAACATTGCAGCCCAGCAGTGGTTATGTTAGAAATATTATAGTTTGGGAAACTCTCACATGTGGAATTTTAGGTGTGGGGGGGCAGTTATCTTTATGTAGCGGAAGTCTCCTGTAGTGTTCGACGGGAAAAGATGAGAGGTTCAGGAGTTCTTAATACAGTTTTTTTCAAGTGCGGATGAAACTAAGCTCCAGTGGGCTCCTGCCCAATAGTCTAGCATGCTGCAGGTCATGAGGTAGAGGTAACACTGTATTAAATATCACCGCCCAGCACAGCTCGGCTCATGAAGTAGGGTGAATTTAACATTGACTAGCACAGCCCAGCACCCACGGAGTCATAAGTTAGGGGGAATTTAACACTGAGTAGCACAGTCCTGTACACCTGTGGTCATAAGGTGGATGAATTTAACCTAGTGTCATAGCCTAGTACACTTTGGATCATATGGTAGGGGAGTTTAACATAGCGCAGCTCAGCCCAGAACCCTGTGGGTCATAAGGTATGGGGAATTAAACGCAGAGTAGCACAAACCTGTACATCTCAGGTCATAATTTTTGATACATGCAAATGAATTCCCCAAGGTCCTGTCCCACTCATGGGTCAAGATGTACTCCTACGACACTGTCTTGGTAGTCACTGGCAAAACTAGGGAGGAGTTAAAATAGAAGTTAGATAGTAATTTTCATGCAGCTCAGGAGTGATTCACCAGATCAAGGCTGATCATGAGCATAAAGAAACCCCAGTGTACGAGCTTTGGTTCCCAAAAGGAGGAGCCTGATGACATTTTGTTGATTCAAGACCTATAAGGCCAACAAGCAGAGCAAGTAGGGCAGTATTGGTATTTGGGAGTAATACTTGTTACCCGTTTCTCCTTTTGGAGTTATATCCAAGGCTCAAAAACAGAAGTTACATAAGAAACTGGGGGCACTGAGATGAAAATCCAAATGTTTAACAAAAGAGGCAAAATTAAAAATTGTAAATACACTTATGTTGCCAACTCTAGAATATGGAAATTGTGCATACATGCACACTAATGAAAAAGATCTGGACAGCCTGGACAAAATTTGCAATAAAATGGCCCGATTTGTTTTACATACCAAATCTTTTCTCACCACTGTGATGTGTATAAATGCTTAAATTGGAATCCCTTAGGCATTGGATGAGAAGTTAAGTGGTTGACTATGGTTTTTAAAAAAATGCATGCTGCTGGGACACATCCCCTGTATCCATACATAATTCTGGACAAAATTAGCTTAAAGCCCTCAGCCTGTTTTCTGTATACTTGTGTAGTCTGTAGGCATGAACAATGACTCCCTCTCTTGCATCACCCTAATTTCATCCTAACTTATAGAAGTTGCTTCACTCTGTTTTAACCCTGGTGTGAAAACCTGTTTTTCAAACAACATGAAGTCTTGCTATATTATGACATATGCAGTTTGTCCCAGCCTTAGAACTGCTCCGGAGGTGAAAGAGTTAACTTTCCATGCCAGGCATGGAATCTTGAGCGCGAGCTCGGTTGAAAACTGTCTGTTGTTCTTCAAACCCAAACTGTCAGATTCTTTACTCTGCCTCACTGAACAGTCGCTCCGGAGATTTCTCCTTCTGCTCGGTTCATTTGTCGGTTGAAAAGTGTAATTTCTCGGTTTTTAAACCGCATTTGTCTTATTTTAACATAACTGGTGGTTCAAGCTCTGTCTGTGGTATCGTAAGTAATAGATAGGTTTTACATTTTCTCTGTGAAAAATTTCCTTCTCCAACGCTGCAGAGATAGCCAAAGTGATCCAAATTGTCCAGTCGCTTCCTCGTTCTGACCGAACCGGCACCATCAGGTAAGCGGTCGGTTTTGGTCGAATTCCACTCAGTTCAAGAATATGGGATAGAGGAATTTTATGAACCGGAGGAGGGAGGAGGATTATGAAGAGAGTGAATGTGATTTTGAAAGTCTGGATGTGCCCATTGAACCGGACATCTCCCCAGACAGACTTTCAGGAGTGTCTCCCCCTAGGCTTTCTGAGTCCCCTTCTCATTTTATGTTTTATAAAAAAGTTGCTGAAACCTTCCAGCTCCCTTTGGAAGAAGCTGTGGATGAACAGGAGGAGCCTGACTATGTGGAAATGATGGATATCCCAGAGTCCAGGAGATTGTCTATTCCTTTACATAAATCTTTTAGGAAACAGACAATAAAAATTTTAAAAGCTTCTAACACTATACCTCCTGTGGATAAAAAAATGGACAAGAGGTACACATTGTCAGGCTCTGATACGGAGTTCCTTTCACAACAATGCAGCCATGTTGGGGTAGTGCAGGCTGCAGCCTGTGATAAGGCAAATATTCCCTTGGCTTCACACCCCCCTGACAAGGACTCCAGGAGGATTGATGCCATGGCAAAGAAACAATACATGGCAGCATCCTTGGGACTCAGACAGGCAAATTATATGGCCTATGTTGCAAGATACCAGAAATCCAGATGGGATACTGTTATGGCTTTTAGTGAAACAGGTCCCTGGCCAGCTTGCCAAGGAGCTGGAGCAGGTGGCTGCTGATGGTATTGAGGCATCCAAGGTGCAGTTCCATGCTGCAGTGGACTCTAATGATGTATCTTCAAGAGTCATGGCTACATCTGTGGCTTTTGCAGAATGGCTTGGCTCAGGTGTACTAGCTCTGTCACAGGATACCCAGGCTAAGGCCATGGATTTTCCTATTGTGGGTAATTCTTTGTTTGGGAGCAGGCAGAGAATTACATGAAGAAAATGGATGAGTATAGGACCACTTATAGGAGTGCACAGGCCAAGGAGAGGCAAGCCACTCCTCAGAGGCAGCTTTCAGGGGCAGGGCAGGCCTTTTCACAGGCCTTTTACAAGCCCAGCCTCCTCTTCAGCTTATGCCCAGAGGGGTTCTTCAGAGGAGAGGCAGGCAGAATGCAGGCAGGCCTGCTCCCACCCCTCAGCCTAAAGCCTCTGCCAAACAGGCACCGTGATGGGATGCCCAGGGCCGATTTTCCATTACCTGTAGGGGTCAGGCTGGCTTACTTCGTCCAGAACTGGGAGTCTTTAACATCAGACAAGTGGGTCCTGGAAGTAGTATTTTTTTATTTTTATTTACTGAAATTTGGAATTACAAACCTTTGAGTTAAAGACTCTTTTGCAAAGGCTCCACGTCAGTTACAAAGGGTGGAGGGGGGGAACACGAGTTGGGGGGAAGACAGACAGAACAGGCTAGGCAAGATTATATACAGGCACAAATTATTTACCAGCCAGCCAGTCAGTCGGTATAGGTCACAGGTGTGGGTGAGTCTGTCACTGCCCGAGACAAGGCGACATGCTTTGTTTAGAGCAGTGGTGATGCAGCTTAGGGTGGAGTTATCAGCAGTGCCGTAGATTACAATCCCGTAATCGATTAGGGAGAGGATGGAGGATGTGACAGCTATCTGCATGGCATGAGCGGGCAGACTGTTTTGATTCTGTAGAGGTACCCACTCTGGAGTTGATTGCTGCCGAGAGGAGCGTACATGTCTGTGTTAGGAGAGGAGGTGTCCAGGGTGACCCCAGGTATTTGAAGTGATTGAGGCGCTCCAGCAGGGAACCATCCGCATTGGAAATGTGAAGAGCCATCTGGCTGTGCGGGCTTTGCGGTGAGCAAAGGTCATGGCCTTGGTTTGGAATAGTTAATGATCAGTCGGTGGTCAGCGAACCAGTTTTCCAGCTCCCGGAAGTATTCCTGGAGGTGTGCTGGAGTTCATACGGTTGGGGATGTTTTCAGTAGAGAACACGTCCATCGGCATAAGTGAAGATGACCACTGCAGGCTTTGGGGAGAGAATTAAGGAAGAGAGTGAAGAGCAGTGGGCCTAGGATTGACCCCTCACGGAACACCGGAGCGAAGCAGGCTTGGGAGTGGAGATGGTGGAGTTTATTCTTACTTGCTGCGAGCGTTCTGTGAGGTAGTCCTTTAGCCAGGCAGCGGCCTCGGAGACTACATTTAGTTGCGGCAGGACTTGAAGGAGTAATTCGTGGCTGACCGTGTCGAAGGCCTTAGTTAAGTCTATAAAGATAGCCCCTGCTAGTGACCCTTGGTCGAGCGCCTCATGGATGAATGTTGTGAGCTCGGCGAGAGCTGTGATGGTGCTGTGGCCAGCTCTGAACCCATGCTGTTCCTTGCTGAGCAGGTTGTGTTTTGTTAGATGCTCAGTAAGTTGGTCAGAGACTATTTTTTCCAGGGCTTTGGAGAGAGGAGGGAGTATAGAGATTGGTCTGTAATTCCCGGGGAGGGTGGGATCCCGCTCTTTAAGATAGGGGTGATCACGGCTTTTTCCAGGTAGTGGGGAATTGGCCGGCGCAGCAGAGAGTTTAGGGATATGTGTGAGATGGGTTATGGTGATATCAAGGGTAAGCCTTATGAGTTTTAGGTCCAGGGAGTCGTTGCTGAAGCGAGTGTTAGCGATTGCTTTGGAGATATAACGCTTGGCTAAGGAGCAGGAGATGGTACGGAACCGGAAAGGAGGAGGGAGGGCTGTTCTCGCCATAAGTGGAGTAGAGGGAGGTTTGGGGGGGTGGAAGAAGTTAGGCGGGAGGATATGTGAGAGGTCTGAGAAAGTTTCATTGAGGGCTTCAGTGATTTTAGCAGGATCTTGGGTAACGTCCCCGTTCAGACTTAGTTGGGTAGGGTTGGGGGAACGTGATTTGCCGCTAATTTCATGTATGTTTCTCCAGAACTTTCTCCCATCTCCCAGGAGGAGGAAGGTGTGCTGATAGTAATCGGCCTTGGCCTGCCGTGTGGCCCAGGTGCATTTATTTCGAGCCTCCTGTAGAGTTGTCTGTCCTGGGGCGCTGGGAGTCTATGGCCCTGTGCCAGAGGTTGTCCCTGTGTTGCATGAGTTTTAGGAGGGAGGGTGTTATCCATGGTGTGGACCTGGTTTTCACGACCTGCCTAGTGAGGAGCATATATATATCGAGCTCTGTTAAAGGTAGCTATAAAGTGGGCAAGAGCGCATCAACTGATTGTGCGTTATAAGGGAAGCCAGTAACTATTGGCTAGGTATTCTTTGAGGTTATTTATGCCTCCTTTTTTGATTTTTCGGTGCAATGTGGTTTTGGGTGGTGCAGTGGGCAGTTTGCCCGACCACCAGCAGATAACCGGGGAGTGGTCACTGATAGAGTCAGGGAGCACTGAAGCCTGGGTAATATTTTTTGGCCTGTTGGTAAAGATGAGATCTAGTAGTGAGGATGTCCCGGTTCTTGTGTCGCGCCTCGTTGGGGATGTGATAATTTGGGAGAGACCGATAGCCTGGGCAGCATCACTGAAGACGGAGGAGGATGGGGATGCCCAGTCGATGTTGAAGTCACCCATTAATATGGTTTCATTAGTATTTGGGAGTGTGAGACAGTGTGGAGGATGGGTTCAAATCGGGTTTCTGGTTTCTCGGGGATATAGGCTGAGATGATGATGATTGTTTTAGAGCCCAATCTAATTTTGACTGCAAGAGTCTGGGCCTCATGTTTGGGGGAGGTGTCAGCGATGGTGGCGCAGAGCATTGATTTAATGTATATCGCGCAGCCTCCACCTCGCTAACCGGATCTATCCGCCCTAAGGAGGTTATAGTTGCTTAGGGAAACCGCATCATTGGGGATTTTATTTGATAGCCAGGTTTCAGAGAGGGTTAGGATGTCTGGGTCATGTTGGGCAATCCAACCCTGCAGTAGGGTGTGTTTCTTGGGAAGGCTACAGATATTAAGTGATGCCAGCAGTAGTCTTCCCTGTGGTTTGTTTGGGGAGGTTTTTGTTGAGGGGGGACCAGGGTTGGGGTGAATATTTCCAGAAAGGAGGAGTAGAAGGAATGCGTGTCGCAGCAGGGAGAGCCTGGAGAGTTTAAGAGACTCATGCTGTGAGCACAATGGAGAATGTTTTGTTTTTTTGTTGTGGGTGGGCACTGGTAAGCTAGAGATGTCGCCGGGAAGAAGGGAAGGAGCGATGGGGAGAAGTAGCAATAAGTCATTGTAGCTGGGAGGGGGCTGGGTTATAAGTTGGGGAAAAACTGTGGTACAGTGTTTGCCCAGTTGAAGTGAGGGTGTGAGCAAGGGTATAGGCAAAGAAAGGTGGGTTAGTACTAGAGGGCATTGGCTTGCAGCGTAGGGATGGTTGGGCCGGTAATTGTCAGAGAAAGCTAAGGGAACCGGGTTGGTGGTGGAGTCATGGGGCGGAGGAGCCACTGGGGGGGAGTGATGAGCAAGGAGAGTGAGCCTGCTGCTATTAGCATTGTAAATAGGGTGAGATACATAGTGGGTCTGCCAAGCGAGACAGCGGCCTCTAGGGCTGGATTCTATAACCTGCAGCTGGAGAAGTGGGCTGATAGGTTTATTTTACGTGTCACCTGACCTACTATAGGGTATATATTCAAGAGCCGAGCAAGGGTGGTGGTGGGGGCGGTGGGGAGCCGAACGCATAGCGTTCGACGGGGCTTCAGCTGCTGAACTCTGGTTTTCCAGTTCCCTGCAGCAGAAGTTCGCGTCCAGAAATCCGCTTTGGATTTGGCCGAGGAGACGAGCGGCAGGGCTGTGACCAGGCAGCCGTTGGAAAAGGCGCCAAAATACAGGTGGGCTATTTAATTACCTGGGTCGGCTGGGCTTCTTGGCAGGGAGGGCTTCGAGACTGACCCTCGCGACCTCCTTTCTCCACGGGGAAGGGGGGTGGTGTTCTGGGGAGAGAAAGAGGGAGAACAAATCGTTTTAAGTAGGCAGAAAGGGAGGCGATTAGTCTGAGATTGGCTGGTGCAGCGTGTAATTGGAGCTGGATAATGCTGCAGGGATCAGGGGGTCTGCGAGCGCCTGGCCTCGAGAACTCAGAGGCGCTGCACGGCAAGTACCTGCCCAATTTCCCACTCGAGTCCCTAGTGTACTTAACTGCCCAGGTCCCGTATGGTATAGCAAGAATCTGTCCCCACGCAGCCCGTGTTGCGTTGCCTGAGTCACTCAATTACAACCGGGTCCTGCTGCAGTCCCACAATCCTCTGCCTTACATACAGTGTTGCACCTTACTTTCAATTAATTCAAGTCCAGAGGAAAACAAAAATTAACAGCTTTTTTCCTCTACATTATTTGGCAAGCACTGAGAACAGAAATATGCAGCTTTTACTATCTGTTGGTAGCAGGCAGGCTTATCAGAAGCTGCTGAACTCTGGTTTCCAGTTCCTGCAGCAAGTTGGCGTCCAGAAATCCGCTTTGGATTTGGCCGAGGGAGACGGCAGGGCTGTGACCAGGCAGCCATTGGAAAAGGCGCCAAAATACAGGTGGGCTATTTAATTACCTGGGTCGGCTGGGCTTCTTGGCAGGAGGGCTGAGACTGGCCTCGCGACCTCCTTTCTCCACGGGAGGGGTGGTGTTCTGGGGAGAAAGAGGGAGAACAAATCGTTTAAGTAGGCAGAAAGAGGCGATTAGTCTGAGATTGGCTGGTGCAGCGTGTAATTGGAGCTGGATAATGCTGCAGGGATCAGGGGTCTCTGGCGCCTGGCCTCGAGAACTCAGAGGCTCTGCAGGCAAGTACCTGCCCAATTTCCCACTCGCGAGTCCCTAGTGTACTTAACTGCCCAGGTCCCGTATGGTATAGCAAGCAATCTGTCCCCCGCAGCCCGTGTTGCGTTGCCCTGAGTCACTCAATTACAACCGGGTCCTGCTGCAGTCCCACACAATCCCTCTGCCTTACATACAGTGTTGCACCTTACTTTCAATTAATTCAAGTCCGTAGGAAAACAAAAATTAACAACTTTTTCCCTCTACATTATTTGGCAAGCACTGAGAACAGAAATATGCAGCTTTTTACTATCTGTTGGTAGCAGGCAGGCTTATCAGAAGCTGCTGAACTCTGGTTTTCAGTTCCTGCAGCAGAAGTTCGCGATCCAGAAATCCGCTTTGGATTTGGCCGAGGAGAGGCGGCAGGGCTGTGACCAGGCAGCCGGTGGAAAAGGCGCCAAAATACAGGTGGGCTATTTAATTACCTGGAGTCGGCTGGGCTTCTTGGCAGGGAGGGCTTCGAGACTGGCCCTCGCGACCTCCTTTCTCCACGGGGGAGGGGGGTGGTGTTCTGGGGAGAGAAAGAGGGAGAACAAATCGTTTTAAGTAGGCAGAAAGGGAGGCGATTAGTCTGAGATTGGCTGGTGCAGCGTGTAATCGGAGCTGGATAATGCTGCAGGGATCAGGGGGTCTGCGAGCGCCTGGCCTCGAGAACTCAGAGGCTCTGCACGGCAAGTACCTGCCCAATTTCCCACTGCGAGTCCCTAGTGTACTTAACTGCCCAGGTCCTGTATGGTATAGCAAGCAATCTGTCCCCCTGCAGCCCGTGGTTATGCTGCCTGAGTCACTCAATTACAACCGGGTCCTGCTGCAGTCCCACAATCCCTCTGCCTTACATACAGTGTTGCACCTTACTTTCAATTAATTCAAGTCCTAGGAAAACAAAAATTAACAGCTTTTTCCTCTACATTATTTGGAAGCACTGAGAACAGAAATATGCAGCTTTTACTATCTGTTGGTAGCAGGCAGGCTTATCAGAAGCTGCTGAACTCTGGTTTTCCAGTTCCCTGCAGCAGAAGTTCGCGTCCAGAAATCCGCTTTGGATTTGGCCGAGGAGACGAGCGGCAGGGCTGTGACCAGGCAGCCATTGGAAAAGGCGCCAAAATACAGGTGGGCTATTTAATTACCTGGGTCGGCTGGGCTTCTTGGCAGGGAGGGCTTCGAGACTGGCCCTCGCGACCTCCTTTCTCCACGGGGGGGGGTGGTGTTCTGGGGAGAAAGAGGAGAACAAATCGTTTTAAGTAGGCAGAAAGGAGGCGATTAGTCTGAGATTGGCTGGTGCAGCGTGTAATGGAGCTGGATAATGCTGCAGGGATCAGGGGTCTCTGGCGCCTGGCCTCGAGAACTCAGAGGCTCTGCAGCAAGTACCTGCCCAATTTCCCACTGTGAGTCCCTAGTGTACTTAACTGCCCAGGTCCCGTATGGTAGAGCAAGCAATCTGTCCTCTGCAGCCCGTGTTATGCTGCCCTGAGTCACTCAATTACAACCGGGTCCTGCTGCAGTCCCACACAATCCTCTGCCTTACATACAGTGTTGCACCTTACTTTCAATTAATTCAAGTCCGTAGGGAAACAAAATTAACAGCTTTTCCCTCTACATTATTTGGCAGCACTGAGAACAGAAATATGCAGTTTTTACTATCTGTTGGTAGCAGGCAGGCTTATCAGAAGCTGCTGAACTCTGGTTTTCCAGTTCCCTGCAACAGAAGTTCAAGGCCCAGAACCTGGGCTTTGACGGCCGAGGAGACGAGCGGCAGGCTGTGACCAGGCAGTCACAAGGCGCCAAAATACAGGTGGGCTATTTAATTACCTGGGTCGGCTGGGCTTCTTGGCAGGAGGGCTTGAGACTGGCCCTCGCGACCTCCTTTCTCCACGGGAGGGGTGGTGTTCTGGGTCGGCTGGGCTTCTTGGCAGGGAGGGCTTGAGACTGGCCTCGCGACCTCCTTTCTCCACAGGGAGGGGTGGTGTTCTGGGTCGGCTGGGTTCTTGGCAGGGAGGGCTTCGAGACTGGCCTCGCGACCTCCTTTCTCCACGGGGAGGGGGTGGTGTTCTGGGTCCGCTGGCTTCTTGGGCAGGGGAGGGTCGAGACTGGCCCTCGCGACTCTTTCTCCACGGGG
Organism: Neoceratodus forsteri; assembly: GCA_016271365.2. Classification (NCBI taxonomy): domain Eukaryota; kingdom Metazoa; phylum Chordata; order Ceratodontiformes; family Ceratodontidae; genus Neoceratodus; species Neoceratodus forsteri. Next base: position 444,209,053 of record CM057453.1, read on the forward strand.
AGGGGGTGGTGTTTGGGTCGGCTGGGTTTCTTGGCAGGGAGGGCTTTAGACTGGCCTCGCGACCTCCTTTCTCCACGGGGAGGGGGTGGTGTTCTGGGTCGTGCTGGGCTTCTTGGCAGGGAGGGCTTGAGACTGGCCCTCGCGACCTCCTTTCTCCCGGGGAGGGGGTGGTGTTCTGGGGGTGTTCTAGTAAGCCAGGGACTGGTTCCCAGCTTCAAAAATTTCCAAAGATGAGAACCAGATCCTTTCCACCTGCAAATCCATTAGAGGCTCTCGCTTTGAAACAGAAGTCTCAACCTCCTGGCTCTTAGAGCTGTAGAAAGGGTTCCTCCCTACACCAGGGCAAAGGACTGTACCCAGGTACTTCCTTACCCCAAAAAGACAGGAGAATGGCGCCCATCCTGGATCTCAGATACCTAAACAAGCACCTTTAAAACCAAAATTCAAAATGGTGACTCTGGGAATTATTTTACCCTCCCTAAGGCCAGGGACTGGCTAGCGTCCCTGGACCTCAAGGATGCCTACTTCCATGTTCTCATCAGAAGCTCCCACCGAAAGTACCTCAGATTCGAACTGCCCTCAGGCCATTACCAGTTCAGAGCAATGCTTTCCGGCCTCACCTCTGCCCCAAGGGTATTCACAAAATGCCTGGCAGTAGCAGTTGCTCACTTAAGAAGGCAAAAGATTGCCATCTTTCCTTACCCGGATGACTGGCTCATAGTGGGTCAGTCTCCAGACCAAGTCAAATTACACCTTCAGGTTACCCAGCAGCTGCTTACGTCTCTAGGTTTTCTTCTCAGTCTTCCAAAGTCAGTTCTAGTGCCTGTTCAGCTACTCACCTTCATAGGCGCAGAACTGGACACAAAGCAGGCCAGAGCTTTCCTTCCTCTAGAAAGAGTAAAGACCCTGGTGGCTCTGGCCTCCTCCTTCACTCTGCAGGTCTCTCGACCAGCAAGGCACTTTCTACAGCTCCTAGGGCACATGGCTGCTTCCACAGCTGTAGTGCAAGGAGCAAGATTTCAGATGAGGGACATTCAGTTCCATTTGAAAGCCTTCTGGTCTCAAAGGAGAGATCCCCTAACCAAATTGATCCCAGTAACTCGAACCCTGATCCAGGCCCTGCAGTGGTGGCAGGATCAGAGCAATCTGAGACAGGGGGTTCCTTTCATCCCTCAATCTCACTCCTTGACCCTTACTACAGATGCGTCCCTCTTGGGATGGGGAGCTCACATGGGCGACCTCACCAACCAGGGATTGTGGTCCCCTCAGGAATCTCTGCTCCACATCAATCTGTTGGAACTCAGAGCTGTTTTTCTAGCACTTCAGATTTTTTCTGCATCTGTTTAGAACAAAGTGGTACAGGTCAGAACAGACAACACCACTACAATGTGGTACATCAACAAGCAAGGGGGCACTAGGTCTTCGGACTTGTGCACCGAGGCAATGAAGTTGTGGTCTCTGGCTTATTCCCTGAACACTTCCCTCATGGCAGTTCACCTCCCAGGCAAGGACAATGTCCTGGCAGATGCTCTCAGCAGGATTTCCCAGGGCCATCACGAATGGTCACTGGATCCCCTATTACTGGAGTTATTATTTGCCAGGTGGGGCACCCCTCAGATAGATCTTTTTGCAGCCCCAGACAATCACCAACTTCCGCTTTTTTGTTGCAGGCCCCCAGTGTTGGGCTCAGTCCCTCTGGATGCCTTCCTTCTCGACTGGGAAGGGAAGTTCCTCTATGCCTTTCCCCCTTCCCTCTCTTGTTCAAGGTGCTAGTCAAAATCAGATCTCAACCTTGCAAGATGATTCTGATTGCTCCAGATTGGGCCAGACAGCCCTGGTATCCACTCCTTCTGTCCTTAGCAGTCCACCTTCCCCTGTGTCTTCCCAGGAATCACAATCTGTTAACCTGTGCCCAGGGGAGAGTTTGGTATCCAAATCTCAAATCCCTCAACCTCAAGGCCTGGCTCTTGAAGAGTTAGAGTTTGCTGACCTACACCTTTCTCAAGGCGTACTCGATATATTGAAAGCTTCTAGGAAGCGTTACACCAGGGCTACTTATAATTCTAAATGGAAAAGGTTTTCCATATGGTGCTCTGGTAAGCATATTTCCCCAGAATCTGCTGATTTGCCCACAGTCCTGGATTATATGGTCCATCTAAATACTTTGGGGCTGAGGCCAGCTACCCTGAAAGTGCATTTGGCAGCTGTCTCTGCTTTTATTTCAGCAGGAAAGCCCTCTTCTCTTTCTGCTCACCCTGTATTCTCCAAGTTTTCAAGGATTACTTCCACACCAACCCTCCATTCAGGGATCCTGCTCCTGCCTGGGATCTTAATGTTTGCATTGCTCAGCTAATGCAACCCCCCTTTGAGCCTTTGTCTTCAGCAGAGCTTAAGTACTTGACTTGGAAAACTGTGTTTCTAGTAGCCATCACTTCTGCCAGGTGCATAAGTGGATTACAAGCTTTGTCAGTGGAGCCTGATTTTATCTCCTTTCACAGAGATAAGGTGGTCCTCAGGACTAACAGGAAGTTCTTGCCTAAGGTGGTTTCAGACTTCCACCGTAATCGATCTATATCTCTTCCAGTGTACTTCACTGACCATTCCTCCTCTGGCGAGAGGATGCTGCACAGTTTAGATGTAAAGAGAGCCCTTAGTTACTACATAGAGCATACCAAGGGTCACAGGTTTGACTCCCTCTAACTGTTCCTCACTTATGGTGAGGTTGGTAAAGGAAAACCTGCCACTAAAAGATCCATTGCCAGGTGGATTGTCTCTTGTATCCAATTTTGTTATCAAAAACTGGGTAGGGTTCCCCTTCAGGCCTGAGGGCTCACCTACCAGAGGTACAGCCGTCCCTAGCTGTGGCCAGGGACATCCCTATCTTAGAGATATGTCAAGCAGCTACCTGGAAAACAGTACACACTTTCACCAAGCATTACTCCCTGGACATCCAGGCTAGGAGTGATGCTCGGTTTGGCACAGTTGTGCTTCAGAGCCTATTTCCTAAGTAGGTTCTGTCCCTCCTCCATGGAGGTACTGCTGTGTAGTCTGCATATATCATAATATGGCAAGACTTCATGTTGTTTGAAGAAAAATTACTCACCTTAGTAATGTTGTTTCTTCTAATGGAGTCTTGCTATATTATGACCTCCCCGCCTGCCCCTCTCAGAACCTCTGCTCTTGGGATGTGGGTGGGCAGTGCAGTGTTGGACATAGTGATGCCCACCTTGTGTTTTCACCCTCCTTTTTGGGGTGTTTGGGTTGTATTTTATTTTATTTTTTGGATCCCCTGACTTGAGTCTTTGTTTTGGGACCAAAAAATGTGTTAATATTTTAGTAGCCAGTTGGCTAGTGTAGGTTTACAGCTTCCACACAGAATCTTAGTGAGTTTTTGCTCGTAAAGATCTGACAGTTTGGTTTTGAAGAACAACAGACAGAGTTTTCAACCGAGCTTGCGCTCAAGATTCCATGCCTGGCATGGAAAGTTAACTCTTTCACCTCCGGAGCAGTTCTAAGGCTGGGACAAACTGCATATGTCATAATATAGCAAGACCCCATTAGAAGAAACAACATTACTAAGGTGAGTAATTTTTTTGTCTCCATTGCAAAGGTCATGACCCCACTCATGCAAGGCTTCAGTGAAGTTGATGATGCGTACCTGCACAAAACAGCAGAAGTTATACTAACATTTAGTTCTGTTGCATGTCTTGTGAAGTCTCTGTATTCTCTAAAAGGATTTTTTTCCCTAACTAAGATACACTTTAAACTGCAGAAAACAGCATGGCACTTACGATGCCTTGAAAAGTTTCATGGCCTGCATAAGACAAGAACATAGGGACAGCAGAGGACAACAGCAGCACTAACTAATATGGTATAAGTCCTGCAGGCTTTAGCACTATAACATAAAATTCCAGGATGCCTTGCAAGAGTCGGATCGTGATCTTTGCAGTGGGGTTGAGTAGGTTTTCACACCAGACTTAAGCACCCTCATTATGAACTTAGGAGGGTGCAGTAGAGGCAGTCATTCTTCATGTCTGCAGACTACACAGGTAAACAGGATAAGAGGCTGAGGGGACCTTCCGTTTAAGTATTGAATGTCACTCAAAATCCCAAATGTAGAAGGTCAAAAGTTTCAAAAACCTTTTCTAGATATGACGAGATGGGCATCTGCTTTTATGCGGCAAAGTTTTGGAACAAGCTGAATGTTGCAACAACAAGTATGCTGCCTATCAGCTTGTTTCACAGAAACATTAAACATGATTTAAAGTATATCTGTAACTGTTTTTAAGTATGTATGAGGTATCCTCCAAAGGGGGGGGGGAGGGCTGTTACACGGCCCCGTTACCATTTCCTGTAGATGCAGGGGGACTCGGTGTGGGGAAGGGGAGGCTGCCGTTAGGCATTTGGCTGAGACGTGTGCTAGCATGTCTATAGCCTGGACTCTTGTCCTTGTGGTGGTGTCCTCAGGAGTGCGGTTTCAGGAACCAAAAAGCAATAGAAAACATAAATACCAAAATCAAACCTCCACTGTTGTGCAGCATGATCCCCAACAAGTTGGAAGGGATGGAGCACGGATGGTCGATACCACCACCACCACCGAGTCCCGCGGGCAGTGGGAGATAAAATGTGCTATATATAAAAAAAGGCATCTATGATGTGTATCGTGTTTACTGTTTGTGAATAAAGTAACTGTGTGGGTGCTACAGGATCACATCTGAAAATGGGCTTCAGCCCGAGAATGTGTAACCTGCCTAAACATAAAGTTTAATGCATACATAAGATAGGGGGAATTTAGCATAGACTGGTGCAGTCCGGCACACTTCGAGTCATAAGGCAGAGGGTAAAAACAATATTAAATATCACAGCTCAGCACAGCTCAGTTATAAGATGGGGGACTTTAGCATTGAGTAGCACAGCCCAATACAACTCCGGTCATAAGGTACAGAAATTTTAACTTGGGACTGGCACAGCTCAGCACATCTTAAGATAGAGTATGTTAGAGGGTAGAACAGTATTAAATATTACAGCACACCTTCGGTCAGAAGTTGGGGGAATTTAACGTAGATTACAAAATGGGTATGAGAAATGGAGGCCTGTGATGGTGGACAGTATTCTCTACTCACACGTTTTATCAGGCAAAGCTGCCAAGTAAAACAGAAGGAGGTGGTATGCAACTTTCACTTCCCTGCTCCCTTAGGCCCTGTCCACACTACGCCTCTGTAACATTTCGGAGGGCCCGAACCGTTACCGCAATGGTTCGCGTTTACACCTGTAACGTTACAGAAGGCATTTTCGTAACCATTGTTGAAATCACATGAGGTGGTTTCAACAATGGTTATGAAACCGGTTATGCCTCGGTAACGTTACCGGCTGTAGTGTGGATGCGTGGTAATGGTCCCCTAGCACAGCGCATGCTGCATTATGGGATCGGGTGCCACTGTAACGGTCGCCTGGCTCCCGCAGTGTGGACCAGCGGTACTGGTCCCGTAACGGACACCGCCGCAGTGTGGACACACTGTACTGCTCCCCGGCCATAACGGTTTGCATCCGTTAGCGTGCCTGAGTGATGTAGTATGGATGGGGCCTTAGTAACCTCCCACACTTAGCAGGCCAATGCTGCAATTCCTCTGCTTCTGCCTTTTCTTTGGCTATCATAGGCAGTCACTGCAGCACTGGGCTATTCAGGAAATTTAACACACAACACTTCAGCAATCTATTTTCTAAGCATGTTAAGATCCTTCAGGCTGTGGAGTGTTGTGTGATAGTACCCCTTACAGAGGCTGCAAAGTCCCTGCACTGGATAGGTACCACACCACACCACACACCATGTCGGGTGTTATTGTTTACCTAGCATAGCCCAGAGCACCTTTGGTCATGAATTGGGGGAATTTAACATAGACTAGCACAGCCCAGCACAAACTGGGTCATGTGTTGGGGGATAAAACCATAACAAATAACATAGTCCGGCACTCACCAGGTCATAAGTAGGGGTAAGTAAGCAGTAATACATGAGAGGGTGTTACTTGTGATGTAACAACCACATAACTAGGGCCATAGTAAGGCACAAAGCCTCAGGCTCAGTGCCTTCGGCCCCTGGAAGTGTGTTGTGATACCATAACAAACACAAACACCCTAGAGTGTCTTATTGCACTTACAAAATAGTTTTTTAGCCAAATTTGGCAAAAAGAAAAATTGTAAAGCATTTATAATTGTTATCATTTCTGGTTTCGCCAATAGGAGCAGTTTTTGTTTCTCTTTCTTGCTATCTCACTACAGACACAGATTGGCAAGCTCTTGAAGTCTGTTGTGTCCTCCCCACAATCCCAGCACATTAGGAGTCTAAAAAAATAAAACAACTTTGAGAATTATACAGCAGTACAAAATCACGATGTTTCAAAAGATTACTGTGTAATGTGTTCCAGTTTGATTCTTTTCAAGCAGCAGCAGCTGTTACAGTGGTGGTTAGCGTTGCAACTGTGGACTTCTGTATTTCATGGTGTGGGGTTTACATATTTGTAGAAGAGGAGGAGGCGATCCAGGGAAAAGTGGATTGAACTCTTTTTTTTTTTTTTTTTTTTTAATAACGAGTTACTGTAGCACAGAAAGGTCTACATAATTGAGCCATGGATGGAGCGAGTGAGTAGGCTGGGGGAGCAAGCAAGCGGATAATGCACCCACCGGGTATCACTGAGGAATGAAAAAGAGTTTTAAAATATGGAAAACTTGATTATAAATAAGCAGAGAGAACAAGAACTGAAATAAAAAAAAAATGAATGCAAGTTGTGTACAGTATGTAGAAAGTGTCGCTGTTTTTAGTTTTGGAGTCTATGTGAAAAAATAGCTGCTACTAGAAAAGTTGCAAATGTGAGTGGGCACATTGATATTTTTGGTTATGAGGCACTTTGGTACAGGGACTTGTTCATACCCATTGGTTGTGGTGTCCCAATCCAGAGGGTAAGAACATGTTTCAGCCTGTCAGGATGGAGGAGTCATGGAGCCCATTTTGCCAAACTGTCACAGCCTAGCTCACCTCGGGCATTAAGGGGACTGTCAACAATTGGGATATACACCAGCAAAAGTAAACACACGAGTAAGAGGTAATTTAATGGGAAGAAGGAAGGCAGCTGGTACTTACAGGATGTGGAGGTGGAGACGGGCAGTTTCCTGTGTCCTGCTGCAACACTGCAGACATCCCTGTTGACACTGTCCTGCTGTGTGGCTCTCACACATGGTACCCCATTCATTTGTATGGATGTACAGTAGGTACACACAATATCAGCCTCGCTGGGGCTGGCCTGGTGGCGCTGAGGGTTCAAGTTCTGGATGCCTTACCTAGTGCCATGCTGGTGACCCAGGTTCGGGAACGATCTCAGGTTGTCTAGTTGGCACGGGGGAGGAGGGAGGGTAGGATCGAGCCGCTAATGGCAGCACTCCTCTCAGGAAGTTATCTCTCCCGTAGTTCCACCATCGCCGGGTGGAGGTTTGGTGACAGCGTAGGTGGGAGGGGGAATGAAGGAGTGATGTCCTAGCATCACATGCGTGTCCATCCACACGCACAATATCTGCGCTGAGATGGGGACGGGTATAACAGGGGTTCAGAAACCAATAAAGTACTAATCAGGGTTTTAAATAAGCTGAAAAAACTGATTAGCAGTTTGACACATGAAAGTGCTAATCAGTTGTGAAAATTCGTAGCACTTAGCACAAATTGATTAGCAAAATAAAAAAAATAAATATATAGTTTCATTAATTATTTTGTATTGTGTCATGGACTTATAGAAACAAGACTTTCCCTACCTATTGGATAAGTTCCCCCACTGTTTTTGACCCCATTCCATGCGTCCACCACCCTGTCTGTGAAAAAATACTTCCTCACATTGCCCCGAGCCATTCCCCTCTCTGTCTTCAGATTGTGTCCCCTTGATCTTCCCTTGTCAATCTTCACCATTCATTACTTCCTGGGTGTAAGCCGGAGGCGCGCACCCGCCAGGACTTTTTTTTAAAGTTTGCCCAGCACCGCTCTCGAGAGTGACGTCATGCGCGAGGGGCGGCCGTTAGTAGCGACCGACTCCTCCTCTAACTCAGTTCTGTTTCTCCCGCCGTCGAGGCAGCACCTGTCCACGTGAAGCGCTTCAGTGTTTTCTTTCTACGTAGTTACCGACTCCGTTTTCCGTTGCACTCGACGCCGATACAGTAAGACTGTTCTTTTTTCTATCTTTCGGCGCCGGGTGTGTTTCCTACTGTGTTTTAGTCTCGTTGGTTTCGCGTTCTGTCCGGTTCTGGAGCTAAGCGTTCTTCGAAGATGGGCCGCGCCCCTATGTGTCGGTGCTCCTGTGGCCGGCATTTCTCCGTCTCGGACCGGCATGACGTTTGCCTTCGTTGCCTGGGACCCAACCATGATATGGATTAAATGCGGCGCCTGTTTCTCGATGGACGTCGCGTCCTCGAATCCAGCGTTCAGCTCGGCAAGGCCCGCCCGACTTTCAGGGGCCAGGCGTCGCTCGCGGGAATCTGCGAGGATCTTTAGGCCTTCCCGGGTCCCCTCCCGGGCCTATCTGATCGAGGAGGAGGGTCTCCTCATCCTATCTTGCAGGGAGGCCCTTCTGCGGTGTTGGGGGCGTCGTAGCCCCTCCGGGGCATGGCGCTGACACTGCCTCGGCAGTCACCTCTTCGAGTGCAGGCTCCCCGTGCCGAGGCCCTTGGCTTTTGGGCCCGGCTCGGGTGGACCCTCGGCCGCCACCTGTAGCGCCGTTGCGGCGCCCGGTGATCGAGGGCGCGTTGGCGCTGCTTTGAATCGGCGCGTTCGCGGCCTTGATGATTGGGGCGGTGCCGTTGGCGGTGCCGTTTTGGCCTCGGCACCGTTCGCGGTGCCGTTGGACGTAAGCGGCGCCATCGACGGTGCCGCTCCGCCTCCCGGCGCGCCCGGCGGCACCGTTTAGCCTTCCCCTTCCCAGGCGGTGCCGGGCCTGCGGGCGCTGGGGTGGAGGTGAGCCTTTCTGCTCCGGCGTGGGGGCGAGCAGCGTCTCCTTAATTGCCGGGGCGTTCGTGGCCTCGGGGACCCTAAAGTGGCCAGCATCGAGGTTCTGTAGCTCGTCCTCCTCGGAGGGCGATGACTCAGATGTGGACCCATCCTGGCACCCCATTCTTCGGGATCTGGGTCCTCGGCGGCTGGGGGTACCAGTCGGCGCGGGCCCTCCCTCTGTCCCCCTTACCCGTCGGCTCCTGGGGTTCCTCGGCTGGGGTGGCCGAGGAGTCCCGGGGCAGGCGTGGGGGTGACGGAGGAGGCTCCCTCTCTGGAGGCCAGTGGCAGCTACCCCCGAGTGCTGTTGCCTCCTCTAGGGACAGGGGCGTTGCAGTGGGAGGAGGCCTCCGGAATCCGAGGGGTTGAGGGCAGGCGGCCTGCTGCCCGACCTTCTTTAGCCACCTCAGGGGGTGGCCAGGAGCCGAGTGCAGAGCCCGTCCCTCCCCCAGGGTTCTAGGGTGTCCTCAGCGGCGTTTGTGCAGACTGCTTCTGGATCCATGCAGTCCGGCGTCGTCACAGGAGTTTCTCCCCAGGGCTCTTCCAGGCTCTGCTTCCCCAGGTTCCGTTCTGCGGCCTGGTTTGATATCCGGATCCCTCCTACTAGGGCTCCTTTCCCCGGATTCCAGAGCCCTCGGAAGGCAGTTGCCTCCTCGGAGGTGCCCCTCTCCCACTCTCTGCCTTCACCACCCCGCTCCCGGGCCATGTCGGTCCCTCTGGGTCCGTTATCCTGGGAGCAGTTCAGAGGTTCTCGGGCCTTCCCTCATACGTTAGATACATGCATGGCGGGTCTTTCGACTCTCCCCACCGCGCAGAATCCTCTGGGCATTCCAGCTCCCCATCATCCTCGTCTCCCTCCTCTGAGGAGAGGAACCTCCTGCTCATCTATCCTCCGATGCTGATTTCACAGAATATCAGCGTTTCCTCTCGAGGATGGTGAGGGATCTCCGGATTTCCTATGTTCGGAGAGACAATACCGAACGGGAGACGCGTGAATTCCTTGGTGAATTTAGTGCCCAGCATCTGGTGGTACCTTCCTGGCCTATCCCCTTCCAGGAGGCGTCTATCCGGTCCTGGCAGTTCCCTGCCGCTTCTTCCCCAGCCCCGGCGGACTGCCAGCGTAGGTATTGTGCCCCCTCTGAGTCTCTAGGTTCCCTTCCCAACCCGTCCTCAGGTTTGGTATACCTGGATACTCCTTCTGGGCGCCGTTGCCTGGCGCACGACCGCCCACCGGATTCGGACTCTCTCCAGTTCGACCGTTGGGGGCGAAGAGTGTTCTCTTCTTCGAATGCAGTGCATGTATTGCATCACATCAGGCTCACCACGCTGCCTACAACCGGCATTTGTGGTCGATGATGTCCCAGCTGCTGGCATCTATGCCTGACACGGAGCAAACCAGACAAGCCGTGTGCCCTCTCCGCAGTAGGCCTGGAGCTGGCAAGACACCAAGCAAGGGCATCTTATGGCGCTCAGTGAGGTGGCTTCCAGGCTTCGCGAGGACAGCGATCTGCATCAGGCGGACGGCATGGCCGTCTTTCCAGGTTGTCACCCCTGGCCCGGCGTAGGGTGATTGCTCCGCCTTCCGGGGACCCGTCTTTTCTCTTCCAGAGCTAGGGAGACTTTTACAGGGCTCCCTCCGTCTCCTCGTCCTCGGGAGGCACCTCCTAGCTCTTCTCCCACTTAGGCTTTCTGAATAAGCCAGGGTCTTCTCCTTCTGTTTTCTCACCAGCAGAAGGCTGGGGGTCTTGTTCCCTCAGGGTATGACCTCTTCCCCCTCCAGGGGAAGAGGAGCTTGGTACTCACCCAGGAAGTAATGAATGGTGAAGATTGACAAAGGAAGATATGAAAATTACGTACCTACCGTAATTCTTGATCTTCTCTTGTATCTTCACCATTCATTACTACACCCCCACCATCCCTCAGTGGCCTCTTCCTGTGGCTTCTCCACCTCCCGTCTCCTTCCTCTCTCTGCAAAAACAATAAAAAATAAAAAAAAAAATTTTTCTTAAAAGGTAGGAAAAATTGCTTAATTTTTCCAAAAAAAAAATCCTTCTTTGGGGGGGGGGGGTTTCTAATTTTCCAGAAAAATTAATTACTCTAAGATTCATGGGCCATCTCGTGGATTGCATTGGCGATCAGACTGCACAACTATCTCTTGCCGTTATCCTGGCAAGATATCTCTGGGGTTTTGGCCTGGCTCAGGCTATTCAGTTTTGATCCTGCAATCCCGTTTTCCAGATATTGCCCTGAAATCAATTCCCCCCCCCCTTCTATTCTTGCCTTGCAGAACAGAGGAACATGCACGTCTGTTCCTTTTTTCTTAAAAAAAAAGGGGAAAAATGCTGAGGGAACTGTCTTCCACTGCTATAGGCATCTTGGTATTGGGGTCATGCAACCAACCTACAGAATTCTTCTGTAAAAAAAAAAAAAAAGGAAAAACAAACAAGAGGGGAAATGAGAAGGTAGTCTCCCTTCTCGCTAGTTTGCATATTGGTTTCTCCTTTTAAGTGTCCTCCTGGACAATTTTTACAGAAGAGCAGTGCTGACCATATCCAATCCCAGCCAGCCTAAGCCTTGGCCTGCCTTGGCCAGTCTGTCTGAGTCCCATTTCTATGCTTAAAACGCCTGAAAGGCTTACATTTTCTTTTTCTAAGTCCCAGAGCAGCACTCTCCTCGAGTGTCCTCAAATTCTAGGCCTTTCGCGGCCAGGAACCCGAGGGGGGTATCAACAACAATGGCATGTTGAGGATAAGGACTATGCCCTCCAGAGTCTATCTAGCGGGTTTGGTGAACCTTCTCTTCAGCTCTATCTCCGGGGATTCTTGCTTCCCTCTTAGTCGAGCCTTCAGCTGTAAGCTAACTATGCTCGTTGGGCATTCTGGTCCCTTCAACATCCCATCTCTCTCTTCTCTTTCTTCTTCTTCTTCTTCTATTTTCTCATTTCCTTACTTTATCTCTCCTCCTAGAGTCGCCCAGGTAAGGAGGCCCTGCAGTCCCTAGGCTAGGGATACTTTATCTCCTCTGTCCTTCCTCCATCGGCTTATTCCTTTTTCAGATCATTCTTCCTTGCTTTGCTATCCCTCGGCTATCTTGCCTCGCTATCTATATTCTCTGCTTTCACTTTTGCCTCTCCTGCTCACAGAACTGAGTTGGAGGAGGAGTCGGTCACTACTAAAGGCTGCCCCTCGCGCATGACGCATGATGTCACTCTCGAGGGCGGTGCCGTTAGGCAAACTTTAAAAAAAAAAAAAAAAAAGCTCCCGTGGCGGGTGCGCGCCTCCGGCTTACACCCTGTAAGTAATGAATGGTGAAGATACAAGAGAAGATCAAGAATTACGGTAGGTACGTAATTTTCATTTCTTGCACATCTCTTTTTCTGAAAGATGCTACCCTCTTGGACTTTGTTGATTCTCTTGAGGTACTTGAAAGTTTATGTCATGTTCCCCCTCTCCCTCCTTTCCTCAAGGGTTTACATACATGCTTTAGTCTCTCTCTGTATGGCTTCTGTTGCAGACCCTGCACCATTTTAGTTGCCCTCCTCTGTACTGCCTCCATCCTGTCTATGCCCTTACGGAGATGGGGTCTCCAGAACTGCATGCAGTACTCCAGATGGAGTCTCACCAGCTGTCTGTACAGAGGGATAACAACTTCCTGTTTTCTACTGGTGATGCCTCTCCCTATATATCCCAGTATTCCCCCATCTCTGCTGCCTTCTCACATTGCTTGCTGACCTTTAGGCCATCTGATATGACACCCACTCCCCCCCGTCACTTTCCATTTTTGTTGTTACTAACCCCCCCCAAATTGTGTACTCTTCCCTGGGATTTTGTTTCCCAGGTGCATTACTTCGCACTTCTTTGCATTGAATCTAAGCTGCCATATTTCTGACCATTCCTCCAACCTTGCCAAGTCTCTTCTCATTCTTTCCACCTCCCCTTGTATATTAACACTGTTGCAGATCTTTGTGTCGTCTGCAAAGAGGCATACTTTTCCTTCCAGTCCCTCTGCACTGTCACTTTTAAAGACATTAAAAAGGACCGGACCCAGTACTGAACCCTGCGGTACCCCACTAGTATCCCCCCTTTCTTTGGCGTGCATTCCGTTTACCATTACCCTCTGTGTCCTTTTGTCCAGCCAATGTTTTACCCAGGCTACCACCCGGGGACCCACTCCCAGGCTGGCTACTTTATTAATCTTTTGTGTGGGACTGTGTCAAATGCCTTGCTAAAGTCTAGGTAGGCCATGTCCACAGCCCCTTCCTGGTCTACTATTTTGGTCACCCAGTCTAAGAAATTGATTAGCTTTGTCTGACATGAGCTTCCCACTATGAATCCATACTGCCTTGGGTCCTGTGCGCCAGTGTCCTCTAGGTATTCAACAGTTCTTTCCTTCAGAAATGATTCCATCATTTTTCCTACCACAGAGGTCAAACTGACTGGTCTGTAGTTTCCTGCCTCTGTTTTGCTCCCACTTTTGTGAGGGGAATCACATCCGCCGTCCTCCGGTACCACACCATCCCCCCATGATTTGTTAAAAAGGGTAGTCAGTGTTGTCACTAGTCCTCTCCTTTGTTCTTTTAGAATTCTGGGGTGAATCCCATCAGGTCCGACTGCTTTGTCCATATTCAGTTTTAGGAGTTCTTTCAGAACCCTTTCTTCTGTGAAAGGACTGGTATTGACCCCCTTATCCAGAGAGGTTCTATTGATTGGTTTAGGTACCTCCCCCTCCTCGTCTTTTGTGAATACTGAGCAGAAGTATTCGTTCAGTATCCCTGCATTTTCACTGTCCCTCTCTGCCCAGCCACCCTCCCCTTTATTAAGCCTCACTATTCCTCTCTTTGTCTTTCTTCACTCCCTAATGTACCTATAGAAGAAGTGTTTATCCCTCTTCTTAACCAAGTTGACTATATTTTCCTCGGTTTGAGCCTTTGCTATTCTGACTGCCTTCCCCACTTCTTTCTGTTTCAACTGGTACAATTCTCTGTACTGCTCCTTCTGTGTTTCCTTATACAATCCTGAATGCTGTGTTTTTCTCCCTAACCTTCCCCGCCACCTCTTTTGAGAACCATAGTGGTTTTTTTTTTTTCATTCATTTTGATTTGGTTATTTGCTTCACACAAAGGCTTGTTGCCTCTGTGATGGCAGTTTTGATGTTTCCCCATTGTTGCTCCACCCCTCCTTCTTGCGTGTTTACTAGTGCTTTTCTGAGACAGTCTACCATTCTGACAAAGTCAGCCCTTCTGAAGTCCAGTACCCTCACTTTGTATGGCTTGACTCTGCAGCTGAGTTTATCATGAACCACACTGTTTGGTGGTCACTTATTCCCAGATGGCTACCCACTTCTAGATCTGAGATCCTCTCTCCGTCCCTGTTTGAGAGTACCAGGTCTAAGATTGCTCCCTTCCGAGTGGGTTCCAACACTAGCTTCTGAGGCATGCCCCATGTAGGGCATTGAGAATGGCCCTGCTCTTGGATGTGGCTGCAGCACAGGTGCTCCAGTTAACATCTGGCATATTCAGGTCCCCCATCAACAGTATCTCCCCTTTCTCTGCCATCCTAAGGATGCCTTCTGTCATTTCCTTGTCTGTTTCCTCTCCCTGAGATGGGGGTCTGTATATAACCCCTGTGCAGATTGTGGTGCCATTTCCAGTCTCCAGGGTGATCCACAGTGCCTCCTCTCCTCCCTGCTTACCCTTTTGTTCCATTGCTTTGATCCCTTCCCTTACATAGAGAGCTACTGCTCCTCCTCCTCCTCTTCTACCCTCTCTGTCCCTCCTGTAGATTGTGTACCCTGGTATGTTGACATCCCAGTCATGGTTCTCTGTGCACCATGTTTCTGTGACTGCCACGATATCCAGGCATCCCTCTTCCATCAAGGCCACCAGTTCAGGGACCTTGTTACCTACAGTCATGGCCAAAAATATTGGCGCCCTTGCACTTTTTCAAATAACTCACAGTTTCCTCTAAACATAAGTTGAAATTAACGACAGTACAGTATTTGGTCTCCACAATTCTTTATTTCTCTGTTACTATTACAGAACCTTTGTTTTTGATTCAGAATTTAATATATCCTTTTAAATCAGAAAATGAAAAGAAATGGTATTGACAAAATTATTGACACCCTAGACTTAATATTTGGCAGCACAGCCTTTGGTCAAAATAACTGCAATCAACCGCTTCCTATAGCCATGGATGAGCTTCCTGCACCTCTCTACTGGCAGTTTGGCCCACTCTTCTTGTGCAAACTGCTCCAATTCTCCCAGATTTGAAGGGTGCCTTCTCCCAACTGCTGTTTTCAGATCTCTCCACGGGTTTGCAGTGGGATTTAGATCTGGATTCATTGCTGGCCACTTCAGAACAGTCCAGCGTCTTGTCATGAACCATTCCTGGGTGCTTCTTGAAGTGTGTTTGGGGTTATTGTCCTGCTGGAAGTCCCATGACCTTCGACGGAGACCCAGCTTTCTGACACTGGGTTCAACACTGCACTCCAAAATGGCCTGGTAATCTCCAGATTTCATGATGCCATGCACACATTCAAGGCACCCAGTGCCAGAGGCAGCACAGCAACCCCAAAACATCACTGAACCTCCTCCATGTTTGACTGTTGGGAAGGTGTTCTTTTCTTTGAAGGCTTCATTTTGTTTTCTGTAAACATAGAGATGATGTGCTTTACCAAAAAGCTCTAATTTGGTCTCATTTGTCCACAGGACATTCTCCCAGAAGGATTTTGGCTTGTTCAGGTGTGTTTTGGCAAACCCCAGTTGGGCTTTCTTATGTCTCTCTCTCAGCAGTGGGGTCCTCCTGGGTCTCCTACCATATAACCCCTTTTCATTGAGTTGGTGACGGATGGTGCGAGTTCAAACTGTCGTACCTTGTGTCTGAAGGTCAGCTTGAATCTGTTTGGCAGTTGATTGAGGTGCTTTCTCCACCATTCGAACAATCCTGCGCTGCAATCTTCTATCAAGTTTTCTCTCGTGGCCACATCCAGGGAGGTTGCCTACAGTGCCATGGGCCTTAAACATCCTAATAACATTACGTATGGTGGAAACAGGAACATCAAGATCTCTGGAGATTGATTTGTAGCCTTGAGATTGTCCTTGCTTGGCTACAATTTCCTGTCTGACCTCCTCAGACAATTCTCTGGCTGTCTTTCTTTTCTCCATGCTCATTGCGGTACACACAGTGACACAAAACAGGAGAATGAGTCCTTTTCTCTATTCAAACTGGTTGAATGAGTGATTTTTATATTGCAGGCACCTGCAACTTACCACAGGTGAGTTCAATTCCAAAGTGAAGGAGAATCACCTGCTTGAAATCTAATTATTTCTAACTACTTCTAAAGGGTGCCAATAATTTTGTCCGGGCCGTTTAAGGATTTCTGTGTAGAATAAGCTAAGACTTAGTAAATTTTTCTGCTTTTTGTGTTTTATTCCACTGCAAACCAAAGAAATACATATGTGGATACCAAAATACTTTTTAATTTCAACAATTTTCTGGGAGGAATGGTGCATTATTAGAAAAAACTGCAAGGGCACCAATATTTTTGGCCACGACTGTAGACTACGGGCATTGGTACTCATTACGCTCCATTTTTTGATGGCCTTACCCCTTTTTGCTCCATCTCTGTCCTTACTACCTTTGCCTTTTTCTCCATTTACCCCTGCCCTTCTCCCTATTGACTTCTCTATCTTGGTGTTTATCTCACTAACTACCCTGATTTTGAGAGGGGGTATGATTTCTCTGCTCCTTTTCAGTGCCCCCCCTTGGCTAGTTTAAATGCTTGCCAGTGAAGCATTTAAACCTATCACCTTGGATCCTGGTTCCCCTTCTGGATAGATGCAGACCATCGCACCAGTGTAGGCCTGCATCCCTCCAGATGGACCCCCAGTCCCCAATGAAGCCAAAACCCTGAGCACCCCTAGCCTCACCCATGCCATAGACAGGCAGCACCTCTGAGAAGGTAACCGTGCATGCTACTTGTCTAAGGGCCCTCCCCAACTCCACAAACTCGCTCAATAAACAGCAGTCTACTGCTAAGTATTTCTGGAAATGGTTAGCGTTACCCCCTGTTTTGTGTAGCATTTTACTATGTGCTATACCAGCTATTTACTACGCTGCTAATTAAAAAATATCAGCATTGCTTGCTAGCAGCCTCATGAAAAAGTGGTATGGGGGGAGCTGTGTCCTGTGTCACTCCCTTCCCTGGGTCACAGATACATGTAGCTTTGTCTGATGGTGTTGCAGAGCTTTTAAAAATGCTCAGATGCTCAGTATTTATATTAATATGTGCAGTGAGTTTAAGAAGTAGTATTTAGTAGCTAACCCTCAGTAGCATTGTTGCTTATATGATTTATTCAGAAGCAGAATTTGACTGTCATCTAGTGGAGAGAGCTAGGGGAGCACAGACGTCAAAAGGAAAACTCTTGACAAAGGTAGTTATCTGGTAATTCAGCCTTTATTTTGAGTTGAGAGCTCTGGACAAGAACTTTAAATTTATCACCGTATATTGGATGGCCTTGAAGTCACATTTTTGTTTTTGAATGGTGGTGTCTTTACAGGGAATGCAGAGGGCTACCAACGTGACGTATCAAGCTCACCATGTCAGCAGGAACAAGCGAGGTCAAGTACTGGGGACGAGAAGTGGGTTTCGTGGTTGTACAGTCTGGTTAACAGGTACTGCTTTGTTCCTTCTTGCAACCACTGGGATTTCTCATTCTGTACAAGGAACTCTAAATTGCGATGTTGATTTCTAAAGGGGGGGCATGGAATGTAATCCCTCTTTGTCCACACATGCATGTGTGCATTCCTCCCAATATTGTGAAAGTTTATCTGTGACCAACTCACCTTTACAGATGTAAATATAATTGTTTTTTCTGTTATTTATCACCAGTTTGTTTGTGAATGTTAATTCCTGTATACTGACAGGACTCAAAATAAATCCATGCTTTAGGTGCCCCAGGTCAGCCGCTTTTGGCACAGGACGCCTAGTTTCACACAGTGTCTTCCCAGAGAACATCTGTGTTATTACAGGCTGTGGACTTTGGTTGTGTCCACTCCCCCCCCCACACACACACACACACTGGAAGGGTGGCAGAAACAACACAAAGTGGAGCATTATATGACCCCAGGTGTCATACTCAAGATCCCCGTGGTTTGATGGGGAGCTTAAGTCTAGGGGTTGGAGGTTAGAGCATTGTTAGAGATCCAGGACTGATGAGGGCAAACTGGCTTTGAGAACTCACTGTTATGAGTACCAAAGGGTATAGGAAGGTAGCATTTCTGTCCTGTGAGATTACGTTTTGGAGGAACCGACTAGCTTAGCTCTTCTGGATTGTGGGCAGGCTACTCTATATTGCCTCGCTACAACCAGTAAAAGCTGATTCATCTGCAAAGTGCGAAGAGTTTGCACAGTTCTTCTCTGACAGGGTGTCCTCTGTTTAAGTTCTCATCACCCCAGCTTGGCTGTCACGACTTGGCAGGGTCAAGCAAGTATCAGTCAAGTGCTCTCCGGGGATCTGGGGAGCATATAGGCTAGTTATGGTGGAAGAGGTTTGTGAGGTAATCTGAGATGTGGCCCATTTTTTTGTATCAGGACCCAGACCAACTCATCTTCTAGTAAGCTGCTTGAAATTTCTGGGTTCAGTGCTTGCCGAGATTGTACAGTGCTCCCTCTGAGAGGGAGCCTTTTCAAGTGCATTGAAGGGTGCTTCAGTAAGGCCCTTTCTGAAGAAACGTGCTCTAGACGCAGACTGCTTGGCGAATTATATACCTGTCTTTAACTTTCCATTTTTGGGGAATGTTATTGAGAAAATTGTGAAACTACAGCTTGAGGCTCGCCTCACGGCCATTGACATCTGTGAGCCTCTCCAGACCGGATTTAGGTTGAGACACAGTATGAAGACTGTATTGGTCAGGGCGCGTAATGTTCTTCTTGAGGCAAGGAATAGAGGAGAATGGCCAGTTCTTGTTCTCCTTGATCTCATCAACTTTTGACATTGTGAACCATGAGCTGTTGTTGGACCACCTCAGGGTGTACTGTGGACTCCCCAGCACTGTCATCAGCTGGTTTGAGTCCTTTCTCAGAGATAGGATGCAGAGGGCAGTGATGGGGAGTTTCTCCTCACTCCCCAAGGCCCTCCTGTGTGGTGCACCCCAGGGGTTGAGTCTCTCTTTATTCACAGTGTACATGCTACCCCTGCTGTAGATCATAAGAATGATGTCGGCAGATGAGGACCAGTTGATCCATCTAGTCTGCCCAAGGTGGCTACCCCCTCTCCTTTAATTGTTCAAGCCAAACTGTCCACACTGTTCTCTTACTATGTTAGCTGCCACCACCTGTGCTGGCAGGCTCTTCCATGGGTCTGTCACCCTCTCCGTGAAGAAGTACTTTCTATAGTTGTTTCTGCACGTACCTCCCACCAGATGCAAGTTGTGCCCTTGTGTCAGAGTTCCTTTGTTTACTTAGAAGAGATTCTCCATCTTGTTTATTCCCTTGACGTATTTGAACATTTCTCTCCTGTCTCCTCTATTTTTCTCTGTTCTAGTAAGTACAATTTTAGTACCTTGAGCCAAGTTTTATATGTTTCATGGTACAGCCCTTGCACAATTTTAGTAGCCCTTCTCTGCACTGTCTCTAATCTGTCTATGTCCTTTTTAAGGGGTGGCCTCCAGAACTGGACACAGTATTACAGGTGTAGCCTTACCAAGGATCTGTACAGTGGCATGATTACCTCTTGCTTTCTACTGTAATGCCCCTACCTATACATCTGAGGATGCCACTTGCTCTCTGTGCAGCTTTTTCATATTGTTTTGTGACTTTGAAGTCATTGGTGATGGAGTACACCCAGGTCCCTTTCCATGTTTGTCACTTCCAATGGGTGCCCATCCAGAGTGTACTTTACCCCTGGGTTTCGCTTTCCCAGGTGCATGACCTTACATTTCTTGGCGTCAGATTTTAACTGCCAGTGTTTTGACCATTTCTTTAGTTTTCTGAGGTCAGCTACCATGCTGCTGGCCCAATCCTGTGCATCTACCCTCTTGCAGTGCTTTGTATCATCTGCAAACAGGCACAGCCTCCCCTCCAATTCTTCTGTGATGTCAATGATGAAAATGTTGAGGAGGACTGGACCCAGCACCGACCTCTGTGGTATGCTGCTGGTCACTTCCCCCTCTTGTCACAAAGCCCCATTGACCAAGACTCTCTACTTCCTTTTCTGTAGCCATTTCCTAACCCAGTTAACTATCTTATGCTGTAACCCTGCATGCTCTAGTTTGTTTCCCAGTCTCCTGTGGGGGGATGGTGTCAAAGGCTTTGCTGAAGTCTAGGTATACTGTGTCCACCACACCACCCTTGTCTACTGTTTCCATAACCCAGTCAAAGAAATGAGTCGTTTGTTTGACATGATCGACCTACTATGAAGCCATGTTGCTTGTTGTCTAATTTTCCGTTTTCCCTCGGGTATTCCACTATTCTCTCTTTTAGTAGTGCCTCCATAATTTTTCCCGCTATAAATGTTAGGCTGACTGGACAGTAGTTTCCAGTATCCTCTCTGCATCCTCCCTTGTGCAAGGGCACTAATGTTGCTGTTCTTCAGTCCCTGAGGTGTGCCGCTCTCCAGTGATTTACTGAATAGTTCTGCTAGTGGTGCTGCAGTTTCTTCAACGCCCTCGGGTGAATACCATCTGGTCCCATTGCTTTATCAACTCTAAGTTTGACTAGTTCTTCTAGGACCCTTTTCCCTTGTGAAGGGGCTATTTTCGGCCTCCTTGTTATTGTGTTCTGTCTGCTTTAGTGGAGGTCCTTTACCACTATATTCTGTTGTGAATACGAAGCAGAAGAATTTGTTCAACACCTCTGCTTTGAGTTTGTCTTCTACCATCTGGTCATCTTGTGCTGCTGATCTGACTATTTCTCCCTTGCTCTTTCTCTTTTCCCCTCATGAACCTATAGAAAGTTTTATCTCCCTTCTTGACTCCCTGTGCTATCCTTTTCTCTGTTTATTCTTTGGCCCTTCCTCTTTCCCTGTGTTTGTTCTTGTAATTGTCCATGTCGGCTTCCTTCTGTGACTTTTTGTATTGCTTAAAGGCCCTCTTTTTTCCCTTATTTTTGCTGCTATGTCCCTGGTGAACCAGAGAGGGTTCTTCCTCCTTTTTGATTTACTGACTCAACGTGCACATTGTTCAATAACTGCAGTTATGGCCTTCTTAAAATGTTGCCAGTCTTCTTCCACATTCCCCGAGCTGCCCTTGGATAGCATTGCTTTGATTCTTGATCTCATCTCTGGAAAGTTTGCTTCATGGAAACCAAGGATCTTTAGTTTTGTATGACATATTCCCCTCTACTTTGTTGATTTTTAACCAAACCGACCTGTGGTCACTGGTCCCCAGATTGACACCCACCTGTACATTTGAAACCCTTGAGCTATTTGTGAGCATCGTGTCTAGGGTTGCGTTGTCTCTAGTGGGTGATCTCAGTAGTTTGATGAGCCCTGCACCTTTCAGAGTGATCAGGAACTCCCTACTCCTTTCAGCCGTGTACGAAGTCCATTCAACATCGGGCAGATTGAAATCTCCGACTAGTAGTAGCTCATCCTTGTCAGCCATCATTGAGATGGCTTTTAGGAGTTATTTGCCAACATCTGTTTCCTTGGATGAGAATCTGTCTATAACCCCCACTTGGATGGGTTCCTTATCCCTAGCTCCCAGGGTGAACCACATGGCCTTTGCGTTTCTGTGTTTTTCCTGGATCTCTGTTGCACTGAACCCCCCCCTTACATACAGAGCTACATCCCCACCCTTTTTCCCCCCTCACGATCTCTTCTGAAGAGCATGTAACCTCGTATGGCCACATCCCCAGGTGTGGTTCATGGTGAACCATGTTTCCATGACTGCAACCCAGTCTAGTTGTGTCTCTTGCCAACAGGGCTGTGAGCTCTGGGAGTTTGCTTGGTAGTCTACGAGCATTAATGCACATTGCCTGCCATCCCTGGAATTGCCTTTGTTGATTCTGAATATGCAGTTTTGGTTTACATTGTTTGTGTTTTGTAACCCTACCGCTTCTCCTTGGTTGATTACCCTTTTTTGTTTCATTCTGATTGAAGGTTTCGCATTCCTTATGGTGCTGAGATGCCGTTTTAGCTGAGGGTCGTGGAGGGGGATATGGCGCCTTCTTTGATGCAATGGTCACCATCATTTCCTCCCCCTCCACTAGTTTAACGTCAGACTTTTGCCTGAGCGCTAGAGTTCCCTGTCTTGTGAGGTGTAGACTGTCGAAGGCAAAAAACTCTCCCAAAAGGTATTCCAGTCTCCTATGTAGTGATGTCCTTTTTCCTTGCACCAGACCTTTAGCCATTGTTTAAGCTTGGTTATTTCTTTCTGATCTTCTGCCTGCTGTCCCCTTTCTCCCAGACAGGCAGAATCTGTGAGAAAGATGCACTGGATGAAAGGGAAGTCAGTTTATTGTCCAGTTTGATTAGGTTTTGCTTTGTTTCTTCC
Source organism: Neoceratodus forsteri (assembly GCA_016271365.2). Taxonomy (NCBI): domain Eukaryota; kingdom Metazoa; phylum Chordata; order Ceratodontiformes; family Ceratodontidae; genus Neoceratodus; species Neoceratodus forsteri. The sequence continues at coordinate 444,231,565 of CM057453.1, forward strand.
ACTGACCTACTGGCTAGGTCGTTTGTTCCTATTTGGAGGATGACTTCAGTGCCGGGTTCCCTATTTTGCATGATATTTTGTATCCATTCTGTGTCCCTCCATGCCGACGTCCCAGGGAGGCACCTGACTGTGAGTCTAGCCTGGTTATAATGCTGGAGTTGAGACTCTACTTTTCTAATCATAGAGTCTCCGATTATGAGTATTGGTTTTGCGATGCTGTGTTTCGTCCTTTTCTTGGTAGCTTGCACAACCTTGTATGATGCAGGTTTCCTAACCATCTCAATGTACTCCTTGTTTTCAGAATGCATGATTGACGGTGGCGCATATTTATTTGATGAATATATAGGAAGGATTCCATTGTTTTTTTATGCAATTTGGTTTTATTCTGTGATTTCCAACCCTTTGCCAGCCCCTTGGATGGTGTGTTGTTTGTGATAGGGGTGCCTGCGTGGGAGTAGCCTGTTGCTGCTGCAGTGTTGTTGTTCCTAGAGAACTGATTGAGTTTGTGCTGAAGGCGGTGTATCTCTGACCATGCTGCATTTAGCTGAGTTGTCAGGTCCTTTATAACGAAGCATGTAGGACAGTGCCCTACCCTGCGGATAAATGCCCTTGGAAAGAGTGTTCCACAGGTGTTGCAATTAATGATGTCCATTGTGTTAGTATTCTAGATATGTTGGCAAGGAAGTATTATCCACTTCCAGGTGTGGGAGGGAGAGTGGACAAAATAAGATTGTTGACTTGTAAGTTTGGACAGAGAACAAATATACAATTTTTTTTTTTCTGTGGTACGATCATCTGCTCAGCCCAGTTAGGTAGGGTGATGTCACAGGCTCTGCCTATATAAGGAACCAGTAGCTAGGTGTGTGTGGGTGGGGAGAGGGGCAGGGTGACTGGGCCCTATCCGCTGTGGCCGAAAACAATCAACACACACTGCTGATCTGAGTCTCTACCCCTTGTGGGCGCATTATCCTGTGTGTTTAGCCCTGTAAAAACAAACAATATAGGTCTCCTCCAGCCCAGTCTCCTGTTGAGAGAGCAGCGCTTGGCTGGGTTTGAGCAGAGCAAGCGAGGAGAGAAGCAGCCTAAGCAGAGAAAGGAGCCCAGACTGTGCACTCCAAGGGGGATTCACCCAGGTAGACCTGCTGTCAAGGAATCCCTGCTTCTGTGCCTGTCTGAGTCTGCAGTCACACGGCGATTGGTCTCTCTCCCAGTTGATGAAGATCAGTGAAGCTCAGCACACAGTAAGACTAGAGGCTGGACTGCTCTTGGTGTATGCCTCCTAGGGGTGCCCTTTGTATCTTAGCTGTTGCTTTCGGCTGAGAGCTTTCTCTTAGGTGGTCAGTATTTCAGTAGTGGGTACAGCAGTACAAATGCTGATGTACATATAGCAGCCAGGAATTCAGGGTGAATGTTCCAACAGCTCCTTATGCTGAGAGAGTAGTCCTTGGCTGGGTCTGAACAGAGAAAGCAAGGAGAGAAGCAGCCTCAGCAGAGAAAGGAGCCTGGACTGTGTACGCCACGGGGAATTCACCCAGGTAGAACTCCTGTCAAGAAATCCCTGCTTCTGTGCCTGTCGGAGTCTGCCTTCCCACGGTGATTAGTCTCTCTCCCAGTTGATGAAGATCACAGACAGTAAGGCTAGGGGCTGGACCGCACTTGGCATATGCCTCCTAGGGTTGTCCTTTGTGTCTGAGCTGTTGTTTCTGGCTGAGAGCTTTCTATTAGCTGACCACTATTTCAGTAGTGGTTACAGCAGTCAGTGAAGATCAGTGAAGTTCAGCAGACAGAAAGGCTAGGGGCTGGACCACCCTTGGCGTATGCCTCCTATGGGTGCCATTTCATATCCTTAGACAATACAGACTGGGTTTCCACTGCAGTGCTCATATTAGTCACCTGTCTTTTAAGCCTGATGCGGTTGATGTGCTTAATTTGTGTTGGAATGAGGTCCAGGACTGGATGTCATCCAGCAGTCTAAGCCTTAATCCAGATAAGATAGAGATATTGATTATTAAGCCTGGTCGGAGGTGGGGGGCAGAGGTAACTGAGGAGGAGGAGACGGGGCTTGTTCTTGGTGCCTCTAGATTGGTGTTCTTTGCTGAGGTGAAGACTCTGGGGTCATTCTGGACTAGAGACTGACAGTTGAAGCTCAGGTGTTGCAGTAGTCCAGAATGGCTTTTAACATCTCAGAAACATTGCATGGATAAAAGCTTTGGTCCCGCCAGAAGACCCGCTGTCATTAGTGCACGCATTCATGAGATCCAGACTTGACTACTGTGATGCCCTTTAACTCTGGGTTAGAGGAGGCAACATATAACACCAGCAGTTGGTGCATCATGCAGTGGCCAGGTTACCGACGGGCCTTCCTAGGACTTGTCATGTGACCCAGTCCTTCATGAACTGCACTGGTTGCCAGTGAAGTGGTGTATTGCCTTCATGGTTGGTTTACTGACATACAGAACTTTATATGGACTGGACTCGAGTTATCTGAGTGACCTCCTGAATCCGACCTACAAACCTTATTACGGACTGAGCCCTAGTTATCTGAGTGACCTCCTAACTCCCTGTCGCCCCGCTCATGTCCTTTGTTCCTCCAAGGTGAGCCTCCTGGCAGTTCCCAAGGTGAAGATAAAGTTATCTAGTGACTGGATGTTTGAAGTAGACAACCCAGCCTTGTGGAACTCATTTCTGAGATCTCTGAGGGAGGCCCCTTCCATGGAGGCCTTTTTAAGAGAGGCCTAAAAAGTATTTTTATTTTGTGAGGCTTTCAGCTTCACCTTTTAGCCTCATGTCACCTCTTTTTAATGCAGTTAAATCCTGATTATCCAAACTGCCTGGGAGACAGATCAGTTTGGTTAATCGGGAGTCCAGATGATCGGGATTCCATTAATAGTCATTCTAGGGGCATGGATGTGGTTCATGTATCCACACATTGGCAGTTTTTCCTTAAGAGCTGCTTCACTGGAACTTCTTTAAAGAGCGGCTGACGCCTTCAGGAGAACTTTAACAAAACATAATACTGAGACACAGTTCGGCATGTAGTTCACATTAGTTCTGTATTCCTCCTCCCCATTATTTATTACTGATGTAATTTGCATGAAAACAGGATATTTGCTCCTGAAGAGTTTATCTACTCTTGTTGCTTTCTCCTTTACTGAAGTCATAATGCACTGCTAGTGACATCACAGTTACTCCCATGGCAACAGAGTACATTACAAAAGAGGATCATTACATGAAATAGGGAGTTAGCTATAGAGGCAGATGAACTCTGAGGTAAAAAAGATCATGAATTTATGCAAATATCCTCAGTAATAAATGATGTGCAGGAGAAATCTATAGAATATATATGGAATGCAAGCTGAATTGTACCTAAATATTATGTTTTTCAGTTTTCTTTGAGGCGTCAGCTGCTCTTTAAATAAAGCTCCTCCCACCATTCGGGTGATACATCCCTTGGCTCAGCCCCGTGACATCTGATCTTCTTTTCTCTGGAAAAGTTTGGTCTCCTACTTCTCAGCTGTGTGCACTGTAGGGCCTAGTAAGTGTGACATTGCAAGCTTAGTAACTTTCCTACTTTTTTGAACTATTTTGTACATTTCCTCTGTCCTGCTTCAAGGAAGCAAAGCCTGCGTCTGGCTTCAAACAGTGCATCATGTGCTGGCAGAAGATATCACGGATGGACCCACACATGTCGTGCCTGTACTGCCAGGGAATGACACACAGTGTTGCTGCTTGCAGCCTCTGCCAAACAATGCTCCCATCCTTACTCGAAGACGGGAAGGCTCATCTTCTCTTCGGCCAGCCTTCTGATTGAGACCTAAAATTGCGGGTCAAAGTTTGTTGCAAAGCAGCCTCCGCTGTGGTGGGGTCTGCTACACAGCTAGTAGTAATGAAAGAAGTGGTGGCTAAGGCCACAGTGATCACCTTGTCGGCCTCGGCACTGCTCCCAGTTAGGGCCAGCAGTGGAGCATGCCGCAAGACCTTTGGGGAGTGCCCTGCCCACCACAATAGGAAGCACAAGAGTAAGAAACACCACCATCTGTCAGACCAGTGGAGAGATCCTTCAGCTCCCTCAACTCCCCCTGCTACATGATGGTTGTCAAGTGTTTGGCTCCGGCTGAGCCCCTTTTGTCCCGGGAAAGGGTCTTTAGCTCCACAGTACCCTGTAATACCAGTTGATCAGGCAGTCAAGATAATTCTCAGCCTTGTCGACCTGTTGTTGGAAGGGGGGTCGACAAAGACCCCAGTCATCCCAGTCCTCTCTGAGGAGGACATGAAGTGGTCGGTATCCTCTGCCATCCCTGCTTGGAATCAGTCTCCACTGGTGGTTGTACTGCTGAATCCAGTGCCAGTGAATTACAGTGCACCCCTGGTTGCATCTCCTTGACAGCAGCCCCCAAGTCTATGGTCGAGGTTGAAGTACAGGTAGAGGTCAAGGGGCTCCTCGAGTTTTTGATCCCGCTTGACCAGAAGGTGCTGCAGTCGATGCTCCTTTGCCTCTTCATCTTTAGGTTAGGGGAGGCTCTGCCAGTGAATGCAGCAGTGCTTCAAGGAGCTTCTTTGGCAGCAGTGGGCTTTGGCAGGGCTGGGTAGGGTTCTCGCCGACCTCTGTGGTCGACTGGCTGGTGCCGGTCAGGCCCATGCTGGTCCCACCAGAGACAGTTGTTCTTGACACACATCTCTCTGCCATTGTTGGTGGAACTGACTTCTCAGCAGCCTGTGTGGGGGCTCTTACAATGGACTCCTGTTCAGGCATCAGATTGCCAGACCGTCGTCAGTAGAAATTACCCACTCTGATAGTTCCTGGGTGGTCCATGGCAGTAAGCAGCTGTGGACTATCTTTAAAGATTACTTGGATGACTCCGATGTGTGCTCCATGCATTCTTCAAGGACGCATACATTTGACCACGTATCAGTTGAGGAACTGACTACTGTCCAAGGGTCCGTGTCTTTTTGGGCGCTCGTCCAACTTATGTCATAATCCATGAATGTTCCTTTGGAGCTAGTTCAGAAGAGGGCTAAGTACCCCTTCACTAACATCCTGGATAAGAACGAATCCCTTGGGGGTTACCTTTTCCGTGGCCGAGGCCATTCTGGGACCGACTCTGGAGGTTTGGCAGCACCCAGCCTCCTGCCCGGCACCCTCAGCCCATATGGTCCACATGTATGTGGTTCCTATTAACTCCTTGCCCGGATTTTCTGACCACCCCTCTGCTGACGGTCTAGTCTCTGATACCATTTTCCCAAAATCCAGCAATACTTAGGATGTGGACAGTCCCCACCAACAAGGAGTCCGTCAGGCTTTACCACACAGCTGATAAAGACTACACCGCGTCCTCCCTTAGTCTTGATGCTGGCCCTCTTTGTTCACTCTCTAATGTGAGTGCTTGAGGAATTTCTCCCTTACCTACCTGAAAACAAGCAACTTTTGGTAAAGGTCATCTGAGACCAAGGTCAAGCTCTGGTTAAACGCCAGCTCCAGACAGCCTTGGACAGTAGCAAGTCCTTTGCCTGTGTCATTGGAGCAGTCATCGCGATGCATCACAGCACTTGGCTGAGGATCTTCAACTTCATGGTGGACACTCAGGACAAGTTGGTCGATGTCCCCATCTTAGGCACTGACCTCTTTGGCCTGGGGGTGGATGGGGCATCCCATGAAGACTGAGAAGTATGATGCCACCTTGGATTCTGTGGCTTCATCCCAGAAGGACCAGAAAGGCCAAAAACAAAAGAAGGGCCTTGCAGTTTCGGCCGCAGCAGTCTATGCAGCAACACCTCCAGTTCCAGGTGGGGCAGTTCCAAGTCTGGCAGCCCAAGGCCACGTTCTCTGGCTAGGGGCCTAAAAAGGCAGGGGTAAGGGAGGTTATCCGCCTTTGGCCTCAGTGGCCTGTGCCCCCTACAAAGCTGCCCAGTGATGGTTTAGGGGGTTCACCTCCCACCGTCTGATCTTGACTTAGGTGCTGGTCGACTGTCAGCTTTGCCACTTCTGGACTCACTGGTCCATTATTACTACAGACAAGTGGGTTCTTGAGGTAGTCGGCAGATACCCTTCCACCCTACTGATCTCACACTCCAAGGGAATCCTTGGTGTCTCAGAACATGCTCGCCACTCTTAGGGAGGATGTTGCATAGCTCCCTGCAAAAGAAGCAAACGCCTGTGGGACACATGTCCAGTTACTTCCTGGTCCTGAAATGAAAGGGGGGGGGGCGCTGGCACCCCATACTGGGTCTTCACAATCTGAACTAGTTTCTAAGGAAGCACAAGTTCAGGATGGTCACACTGAACCAGACTATACAGTCTCTAGAGCAGGGCATGTGGTTCTGCTCCCTGGACCTCCAGGACGCATTCTTCCACATCACAATCTATCTGTTCCAATGGCAGTACCTTCAGTTCCGCACAGAAAGGGTGCTCTATCAGTTCCAGGTCATGCCATTCGGCTTCTCCTTGGTGCCCAGGGTTTTCACCAAGTGCACTGCAGTGTCGGCAGCCCTCCTACAGCACCGGAGCATCAGGGTTTATGCCTGTCTGGATGAGGCCATCCAAAGGGGCAGTTGAGTGGTCCAGGGACCTGGCCCTCCAGACCTGCAGAGACTTGGTCCTCTTGGTCAGCCCGGTCAAATCTAAACTGATCCACTCGCAGGTGACACTTCATTGGGGTAAAGCTAGACTCCCAGTGGACCAGGCTTTGGATCTTACCTCCTTTGCCGATCATTCAATCTTGGGTGCTTGTGCCTTGTCCAGGACATCTTGAGTCTGCTGGGGTATGTGACATCTTGCACCAGTGTGGTCCGGTGGACTTGCTGGCAGATGCGGCACTTGCAGTGGAAGTTGGGCTGTCAGTGGTCCCAACGCTGAAGGCACCTAGACCAGGTAGTCACAGTGATGCAGAGGATGTAGGGTGCCATCCAGTGGTGGCTGATCCCAGAACATGTGGAAGGAGTTCCATTTGTCCACCCAGAACTGACCATTACCCTCACAATGGTTGGATCTGTGGTAGCATGTGGAGCGCTCCTGGGAGACCACAAGACCCATGGATTACGGTCACCCAGAGAGTCCCATCACCACAGCAGCCTGCTGGAGTTTCGTGCAGTGCAGCTGGCTCTGATGAAATTTGCTCCTTTAGTCAGGGGTCAAGTCATGCATGTCCAGGTGGAAAAACACCATGACTATGTTCTTCCTGAACAGGCAGAGCAGAACTCACTCCCTTCCATTGTGTTGGGAGGCCATCCGCACCTGGACCCTCATGCGCAGCTTGGGTGCAGAGCTCCTGGGGATTCATGTCACAGGAGCAGACAGTGAGCTGGCAGATGCTTTCATCTGAGTGGGAGAGTGGTCTCTGCATCAGGAGATGGTGAATCATCTGTTCTTCCTGTGCGGCACCCCTGTGGTGGACCTGTTTGCCTCCTAGGAGAACACAAAACTGAGGCTGTTCTGTGCCTGCCCCCCACAGTCCAGGACACTTGTGAGGGATGCCTTTGCGAGGCCCTGGACCCCGGGCCTCACATACACCTTTCCTGCCTTTCCCTGATCCACAAGGTGGTGGTCAAGGTGTGAAGGAACAAGGTACGGATTATCCTAATAGCTCCGGACTGACCTTGCCAGTTCTGGCACCTGGATCTCCTCAGCCTCTGTGACGGTTGCCTCTTCACCTGGATCTGCTAACCAGACAACAGGGGAAGATCCTTCACATGGACTTTAAATCCCTGCATCTCACACATTGATTCCTGAATGACTAGAACACCAGGCTCTGGATCTTCCAGAGAATGTTCTCCAGGTTGTAGAGGCTTCTCAGGAAGAGTCGACTTGTCAGTGTTATGCCTTCAGATGGAAGCAGTTTTCCATGTGGTGTCAGGGCCAGGAGCTTGATTCGCTGGCCTGCCCTGTGGCTAGCCTCTTGGAATAACTATGACCCATGTCCCAGCTGGGACTGCGTTCGACCTTTAAGTTTCACCTAGCAGCCATCTCTGTATACTGGGTGTGGGTTGGTATGCTGATGGTGGTGCTGGAGAAGGTGTTCGGTCTCATCTTCAAGGTATTGACCACTTGTCTCTGCTGGTGCATGAGCCACCAGCACCCTAGGACTTATTGCCGGTACTGGCAATGGTCATGGGCAAGCCTTTCGAGCCTATGGCTAGGTTTGTGATATCACACCTGTCATGGTAGACTGCCTTCTTGGTGTCCATCATGTCAGCCAGTAGGATTAGTGGGCTCCAGGTGCTCTTGATGGAGCCTCCGTATGTTGTATTGTCTTCCACAGGGATAAGGTAGTCTTTCGTCTACACTCGAAATTCCTCCCAAAGGTCATCTCAGAGTTCCACCTTAACTAGGTGATAAACCTTTCGGTTTACTTTACCAACCCATCTTCGGAGGTCAAACACAGGATACAGTCTCTGAACCTGCGGCAGGTGCTCTCCTACGGTGTGGAGCATACAGCTGGAGTTTGTGGTGAGGCTCGCCGGCTGTTTGTTACCTGCACAGAAGCCGCGCCTGATAGACTGGCAGCTAAGTGTGTGATTGGCAGGTGGATCACTTCCTGCATCGACCTCTGTAATAGGTTGACTGGTAGGAAGCCTCCTCTAGGGCTTAGTGCTTGTTCCCTCAGACATACTGCTGCCTCAGTGGCTACTTTCAGGGACATCTCTATTCAGGAGATCTGCAGGGCTGCCAGCTGGAAGTCAGCACACACCTTCATCTCCAGTAACAGCATCGGCCTTGAGTCTTGCTGGGATGCTACTTTTGGAGCCTCAGTTCTCCGATCTCTGTTTCCCAAGTAGAGGTGCACACCTTCTCCCCTTCTCCCAGAGAACTGCTGAAAGTCTGACAGTGTATGGAAACGTGAACCATATCCATGCCCCTAGAAAAATAGGTTACTCCCCTGTAACTGTAGTTCTAGGAGTGGTATATGGTTTACATCTGCACCACTCACCTGGCCTCCCCTGTCAGCTGGCACATGGATCCCTGCTTCCATGCAAGATCTGATGTCATGAGGAAGAGCAGAGGGAAATGCCACCCAGGTGGTGGAAGGAGCTTTTCTTAAAGACACTCCCATGAGTCAGCTGTTGAGGAAGAACTGCCAGTGTGTGGATGTGAACCATATACTACTCCTTGAACTACAGTTACATGTGAGTAACCTATTTTTACTGTACAGCATTCACTATACTCACTGTGCTTCCTGAACCCAGCTCCATCACCAGCAAATAGCAAATATTACTTATTTAGTTAACAAAATCCTGACCATGTTTTGTTTAATAGAGCATGTAGCTAAACCAAGTTTATGCATTTTTATGAAATTCAGTTGACCAGTCAAGTTCCATTTCAGAAACTGCCAATGCAACATTTCACAGATAAGCATTAGATTGTAAGCAGCCAGGGCTGAGATGTTACTTTCGAATGCTGTATTCAGATTTAAAATGAACTTCTCTGCTTTAATGATTTTAAAGTCCCAGCAGTTTTACATGTTTTTATTTATTTTATGTTCTTTTTATCCCCCACTGCGTCGGAACCTCAGTCTGGTCACGGACCCCTTACTCCACTTCACATTGGTCACCCTCCACTGTACCCCCTGGCTTTTCCCCAGGGCAGGGCCATGGCACTCTGCTCCCTCATTAAGTGACGCGGACACCGGGATAGGTCGAGGAGTTGGCCTGAAGCCATGGAAGCAGGGGCGGACATCATCTAGGTGTTGGCGGTGGAGTTTTTTTCCCTTTGGGCGGGGAGGTGCAATGACGTCCTGCCTCCGCTCCACTCCCTAGTACTTGTTGGCGCCCGGTCGCTGCAGTACCCCCAGCCTCCGCCAGGGGTTCATCGAGCACCGGACACACTCCCGCCTCTCCCTGGAGAAGGAGAGCAGTTTACAGGATGCTCCATCCTTCTCCCCAGTTATTCTCCGCAACCCGGTCTGTTCCCTAACCTGCTGCCGGGCGCTGTAAGTGGAAATCGAGGATAGCTAGTTTTACATGTTTACAAAAAGCAGATCCCTGCAAGAAAACTATTGCTCCAGGTATGGTGGTGGTAGGGATCGAAACTGAAACTAAACACGAAAATGTTGCAGAGACCAGACCGCGGTGGACTTGTCGGTGTGTAAAGGCCACAGCATGTATGGTGGGGGGCAGACCAACTAAACCAACAAAAAGATAAAAAAAAAATAGCCTCTGCCTTCCTGAAGAAGAAACACAGCTCCAACAGCGGCAGACACATTCTCACTTTTCTCCTTCTCTCCTCCTTACCTCACTGTGCTCACTGCTTATTGTCTTGCCCATTCAGTACACTGGCTCAGCTTGACTGGTTTTGCCCCACTCCATCCAGCTGTGACACCGGCAGACACTTTCTTGCTTTCCCTATGCTCCTCATCCTTGTCCTGCTTCATGTACAACAGCTGAGGAGGACCATAAACCATAACAGATGGTGTGGTGGGGGAAACGGACCAAAAAAAAATAATAATAAATTAGCCTCTGCCTTCTTGATCGGCTAAATAGTCAGAATTGTTGAAGCAGAAGCAAATTGAATGAGGAGGTGATGAAGTTTACAGAAGTAGATAATAAGCTATGTGGTGAAGGCAGCTGGCAGACCCATCCATGCTCTGATTTTTGTCTGACCACATGGTTGTCTTCCATGCTTGTAGCTGTTAGGGTAGGCAGGGCTCGATATGTAGCCTTTCCGTAATTCTGTGGAAAGGCACTTGTAATAAAGGAAATGTGTTATTCAAGGCTGCATTTTCACCTGGAAATGTATTTGCCATTTCAGGTACAGGCAGTAGTGGGTCAGTCTGAGCCAACAGCAGCATGACGGGGACCTGGATAGTGTGTTTGGCAGTGGGAGTAGGCTCTTCTGCAGGGGCAGAATACCATTTCATTTGGGGAGAGCAGCACAGATATGCAAGTTGTGAAGTGTCATCACAGGAGTAGCTGAGATAATCTGAGGCATGGCGTAATATCGGCTGTGTTATCAAGGTTGGGCTGGAACACATTAAGCTTCATAAAACATCAGTGCACTGGCGAAGCGTCTCTGCTGGTGCTGAGCGAAATACAGTGGGAAGCTCAACTTTATTTAATGGGAAGGTCCCTTTAGCCTTCTATTCTGTTTAGCTGTGTAATCTGTAGGCATGAATAATGATTGCCTCTGTTGCACCCTCCTAATTTCATCAGTGCTTAAGTCTGGTGTGAAAACTTGCTTGACTCCATTGCAGAGGTCATGACCCGACTCATGTGAGGCATCCTGCAGTTTTATGTTTTAGTGCTAAAGCTGTGGAATGGAGACTAACAGGTTTTCACATGAGAGCAAACATCTCATTTATATTTAAATTAGGATGGAAATAGGAGGTTGTAAGATGGAGAATACGTGTTCAAGCCTACAGACTACACAGGTATACAGAAAATAGGTTATGGGGATTTACCTTTTAAAAAAAAAAAAAAAAAACTGCCTCCAGTAGTTAAGCAAAGCATTGTGTTCTAAGGTGTGTGTTTAATAAATTACCTCTGTGACAGTGTTTTTTTTTTAATGTGATTTACCTCAGACAAGAATCAGTTTTCTACTCAAAGGGACACTGTCAACCTCTCTTGCACCATGTTATTTCTAACCCCAGGAAATCGTACAGTATTCTGACATATGCAGTATGGTCTCACCACAGAACTGCCCCGGAGCTGAAATGGTTAATAGAACCTATGCAAATGATAGAATTCTAGGCTGACGCTTGGTTTTCAAATCACTGTCTCTGGTAAACAAACCTATAACCCTCAGATTCTTTACTCCGCTTGCCTAAGTCAGACACCTTGGAGAGCTCTCCTGCATGTTTCCTGAAGATTTTATTTTTATCTCTGTTTTATTCAGTACTGATATTTTTTTTTATGTTTTTTGAACTGCTATCTCTGGTATTCAGGTAGACTAGTCTAGATTTAGCATTATTCAGGCAAGTTTCTCAGTTCCCATCTGGTTCCCCCTAACTGGGTGGAAACCGAGCCTTTCGTCTTATTTTGAGGTAAAAACTTTCTTATTTGAATTCTTCTCTGGTACCAGCCAGTTTGTTTGTTGGGATTTTAAACCAGGCTGACACTCAGTTTTCCCCCTCGGTTGCTAAACCGACTGGAAAAAAAAAAGAAGGCTTAAAAGGCTGAGTACCAGGGAAGTCTAGTACTTTTATTATGTTTCAGAGTCCCAAAAAGAAAACTGGCCCTACAGGGTTCCAGCATTGCACTGAATGTGGGGAACTGTTTGCGAAGGCTGATTCACTTTTGGTCTGTGTATTCTACCTAGGGTGTGACTACCTGAAGGCAGACTGTGAAATGTGTAAAAACTTTTCCACGGTCGACACTGGACAGATGCCTTAATTGACTGATGGAAAGGATGTCTGAGAGAACTACTGACCCGGTTATGAACAAATCATCTTCTTCTCAGACCACGGAAACCTCTAAGGAACTGAATGAATCACCCTCCTACAGGTGATGGTTCACATGGTAAAAGATGAACCAGAGAAACTGCCGCTGAACTGGCAACTACATCAAAGAAGGAGAAACATCTAGGGAAGGAACCACAACCCACGGACCCGACGGTTCTGACCGCAGAGGAAATTGCCAATGCTGTAAGAATAATGCAGTCTCTTCAGACCGCTGCCAGTTCGGTTCTGCGGTCCAGTCCTCAAGTTTCCTCTGTTCAGCCCCCAGGTTCTTCCTTGGTTCTTGGTTCTTTTGAACCTTATACCGAGGATTAGGATGAGGATGACTATGATGATGATGAGGATTTAGGGGAACACCTGGAACCTGATGTTTCCCCTGATCCTCAGTGTCCTGATTCTCCTGACAAGGGATCAGAGGATTTCACTACACATTTTGCATTCATGCAACAGGTGGCACAGGCTCTGGACCTCCCCACTCAAGAAACAACAGAGGTGGGCCGGCCCGGTGGCGCTGAGGGTTGAGGCTCTGGATGCCACACCTTGCGCCATGCCGGCAACCCAGGTTCGGGAACGAGCCCAGGGAGCCGGGGGTCGGCAGGGAGGGTGAAGGATTGAGCGTCCCTTGGACTGCTCTCCTTCCCTGGGGAGGGGGGATTTCACCAGCCGATGTACTGGTGATCTCTAGCGGAGGTTGGAGACACTACAGTACTCGGCTGCGAGATGCTGGGGATCGGAGTCTCGGCGACATCTTTTGGGGGTGTGCATCAGCCGAGCTGGACGTCATTGCATGTCCGAGCTCTGGGGGGAGTTCAAGGAAAAGTGGAAAACAATGGCACCATGGATGGGCGACGGCACCAAGTCCCCCATGCCCTTCGTTGGGCTGTCCCCATCTGACCTTCCAGGTCCTTCACCTCGGTCCTGTCCTGCAGCCGGAGTCTGAATCTAAGAGCGCCCAAGAGGCGGAGGGAGATCCACCCTGGGAGGGTTAGACCAGGGGTGCTGGCTGCAGGGAGGTGGGGAAGAGAGAAGGTTCAGTTCGAGGGGGCCTCTGGCAGGCAGGATAAGGACTCTGATGCCCAAGAGAATTCCATGAGGCTGCGACTGGAGGGAAATAAAGTTGAAAAGAAAAAATAAAAAACAGAGGAGGAGGAGGAACCAGACAATGTAGAGGTGATGGATGTGCCACCAGCTAAGAAGCTGTTGTTTCCTATCTGTAAAACCCTTAAGAAGCATGCCTTTAAGATTTTGCAGACCCCTACATCTGTTCCTCCAGTAGATAAAAAACTGGATAGGAAGTACTGGGTGGCCAAGACTGGGGCTGAGTTCCTTTTTGGGCACCACCCAGCCTTGAGGGGGTGGTTCAGTCTGCTGCTTGTAACAAGGCTGGCATCCCCCTGGCATCCCATCTGCGTGACAAGGACTCCAGAAAAATGGAATCTGTGGCCAAGAAGTCCTACTTAGATTCCTTGTTGGCTATTAGGCAGGCTACTTATATGGCTTATGTGGCCAGGTTTCAGAAGAGTCTTTGGAGCACAGTTATGGAAATCTCCAAAGCTTGCCCTGCCCCCATGTCATCTGATTTGGCAGAGGCTGCCAAGAGGGGTATAGAAGCCTCCAAGTTTCAGTTCAGGATGGCAGTGGATGCCTGCGACACCGCTGCTAGACTTATGGCTACTTCAGTGTTTCTACAAAGGTTTGCCTGGCTCAGGACTACTAACTTTTCCCAGGACACCCAGACAAAGGCTCTGGGTTTCTCCAGCAAGTTTACATCCCTCTTTGGGCAGCAGACTGAAGCTTATATGAAGAAAATGGACGAATACAAAATAGCCTATGTAACCCCTCACCCCTGCCTTTTTGCCAAAACGACAGGTGGCATGCCGTTGAAGCTGACAGCAGTACCTGGTGGGGACTGGTTTCGGGGAGGATGAGGTTACTCGGCACAGGGGGACCTAGGTTTGGCTGCTCTGCACAGGGGCACCCAAGTAAATCCGAACACAGGAAGCAATAACTGTAATGTCCAGGACCAGGAATGGGATTCTTCAGTGTGGCTTTTATTCACATCCAAGCTGAACAAACAAAGCATAGACAGACCCCAACTGGGCTACATTTCCTGGTAATGCAGATCAGAGACTACAGAACACTTTATCACCATTTCCAGCCCTCAGGCTCTAAACCCACCAGGCACACAGCCCGGACTTGCATGCAGCTTTGGGTACACAGCCCGACTTGTACACTACTTGGGTTTTCCCCACTGGCCCGGCTCCCCCGCCGACCACTTGATCCGCGGTCCATTTGAGGAATGAACCAATTATCCTATTGTGGCTCCCCAAACCACACTAGAGTCTTCAACTCCTAGAGAGAATTTTCCTTACAATCCCACGCCTGGGTACTTCCCTCATCACTGGCCAAGTGCCTGAGGTAAAGTAGAAATCCACAGAAGAAATCAGTGATGTGGACCTGGTCACTAAAGATGGGGCCACCCACCTCCAGCTCCCAAAGCCCATACCCAGCCATTTCTCTGAAACTGAACAATTCCTTTACTGAAAACTTTCAAATGTAGATTCTGTAGACGCCTGTCACATCTCCTCTACATATCATTTGCATCCCAACAAGCTCTGACTTGAACCTATTTTTACTTTGCTTAGCCCATTACTCTAGGCTTCCGATATTTAGTAGTTCAATCCCCACATTGTCACACAAGTCCCAGGGTGAAAACATAGGCCCTTTTAGCAAGAACAGACACTCACCCTCACGCTGCGGTGCCCCACAGGCTTACTCACAAATCTTCTTATTCTCCCAAATAAACACTGGAACACATAGGCAGCTTTTCCTTCACAAGCAGAACTAGGGGGTTGCCCCAGGAATGTGCAGGGAAACCTTTCCTGTCCCCCCCCCCGAAGGGAGGGGGCACTGAGACCCGAAAACAGCGGTATCCACCACTTTAGCTATCTTCTGTGTCTCTCTTTAAGGTGGAGACACACACCCTATTACTTAAAAGCAGCCCTCTGTCAGGGCTGAGGCTCCTAGAGCCTTCACTGAGCTGCTTTCTCAGCAAGCTCCCAACTTCACACCTCACTCACTGAAGACTGAACTTCAAAACCTCCCACATTCTAACTAACTCCCTTGCTGCAGATCCAATGTGGCTCATGCAGCTGCGATAGTTCTATTGGTGATGTCATCCCTCAGTCTCAGCTGAGACTGAGAACAGAGGAGACAGTGTGAAACCCATTTAACTGGGTTTCTAGCTGCCTTCCTGCCTACCACTAGGTCTTACTGGGATTCGTAACCCTGGGTAACAAGGGGTTACACTGCGCCCTTATCAGGAAAATGACTGTCCGCAGTCATTATTTACCCGGCCTTAGGCCATCCCACCTATGTGCTACCCTCGGAAGGGGGTGATCAGGCCCCCTCCTACCATGTGCAAGCACAGGCAGGCAACACTAAGGTCCTAGAGGCCTTTAGCTGACATATCAGCCTCTACACTATCCACTTACTATGGACGCCTAGTGGCTCTGGTAGAACTATCCAGAACATAGCCCTGATAGATCAGCACTGCGGTCCCAGTGGCCATTCAGGACCACAGCCTGTCTATCCCTCCCTAACCCTCTGGGGAAAACCTATCCGCTTCTAACCTAATACCCCCAAAACAAAAACAACCCGGGGACCTCCCCGACCTTGGGCAACCTGCAACCATACACCATTAAAATACCATATTTTATACCATGTTACTGTCTCCTCCCTACCCCCACAACCACATCTGTGGAAGGAAAGGGTTAATACAGTAATAACAATAACACCACAGTACTTTAAATTTCTACACACTAAAGTACTAATGAGGAACTCCGATGAGCCCCTCCTCCTCTTCTTGTCTTCTCTTCTGTCTTCCCAGGAACACCTGTAAGAAAAAGAAAGACAACACACACTCCTGATCTGCATACACAGTCTACGTAGACCCCTACCATGTGAAAACATTGAAAAATTCCCAAAAGATTTTTTTTAGGAAAAAAAGGTAGAAAAACAGTATTTACATTAGAAAACAACGACATTATTTACAATACACATTTCGGGGGATGGAGTGCCCTAGAAGTCCCAACTAGTGACCACAATGCCCAAAGGCTAGTCCAATAAAGAGTCTCTCCTGGGCAGGAGCCCAGTGAAGCACAGTTCTAACAGGCCAATGTCCCGAAGGGGAGAGTCTTTGAGGACAGTTCACACAATTTTGGAGTCTGCTAGTGTAGGGTGTGTACTACAATGTCATAAAGATAGAAAAGTTCGGACTTACCAGCCATTTGTAGAATGAAAATTTTGGGACCGACCTGCACCTCTGACGAAGACTCTCCCTGGCAGCATTTCTTCCGATACAGCTGGGCGGACATCTTCTGGGAACCACAGGAGGGCACATCTGGGCTGATGTCATATCTGGAGACGGAACCTTAGAATAGGAACAAAAAGAAAACAGCTGGTCCGATGTCATCCGATTACCAGGCGATGAACAGGATACAGCTGGGCTGGTGTCCTGTCTGGATCTGAAGTCATCTGGTGGGCCATTCAATGGTTTTTGGAAAGGCCAGTACACTGTAGACTGATGAATGTGGGGCACCTGAGTCCTGGATATTCATATTGGCGGATCAATAAAGACACTTCACAGTCTGGTGTGGCAGTATTGACTACCACTGCTCAGCAGTCCATTTTGTAGGCAAGGGCACATTCGCTGGGAGGTCCTTGTACTGAGGCCAATAGTACCGGGGGTCAGGAGCTTGAATTATTACCCCGTCTGGGCGCACATAATTCACACAGTGGGAGATTTCACGTCCCTCTCCGTCCACTATTCTCACTCTGTCTATAAACAGTGTCCTGCCTCTCTTCCACTGGGTACACTTCTCGTGAAACAGTCTGTTCTTTACATGCTTGTTGGCCCCAGGATGCACACTTTTCATGGCTTCGTCCCAGATCCAGGATTTCCTGCTGTTCTCAGTCTCCTCCCAGACTTTCCGAGGAAAGGTAGGAAAGGTCATACCATAGATCTCATTTGCCTTCCTACGAACCAGTCTCTCCTCTTTACTTGTGTTGGTCAATCTAAGACCGCTGGCCTGGCTTGGGGGTGGCCAGTCCTGGTTCTGCCAGCTTCGCATCCTTAAAGAAATTAGAAATGGATCCCTGACTTCTTCCTCTTGCAAAGCCAGGGCAGTGGCATCACCACTTTCTTCCATGCATTCCTCCGAGGCAAGATCTTGAGGCTGTGTACCCGTTCCATTTTCACAAGGCCACATAGGTTCCCCCTCATCTTCTTCTTCACAGAGGATCTGAGCCCAGGAGTGAGCAGTCGTTCTCACTCCTGAGACTATCCACTCATCACTAGGCGCAGAGGTCGACACCTCCCACTCAAAGGTCTCCCGCATCTCATCTTCGCCTGAGAGACTTGGGCTAGCCCCCCTTCCCCCCCTCCAGGGGTTTATTGATGCTTTATCCGAACTTTCCTTCTGGGACCCAGCATCCAAAACTTCAACTTCTGGTTCTGTCTCTAACTCTGCACCCTCTAGCTTTGTGCCACACTCCCCCAAGGGGCCTTCCTCCACAGGCTCCGCCTGGTGCTGTGTGCTGCCAACGGCAGATTCCTGAACCTTTGTCCATGTGGGAGCCAAACTGATTGGAGGCGCTTTATACAAGCAATATTTTTCTAGGCATCCAGCACAGTGAGGAATCATGAAGATGTCCCTTCCAGCTCTCAAGCATATTTGACATACATGCATTGGAAAACCAGGAATCGCCCCATGAGGAGGCAGTTGCCCTCCATAGCACCACTTTTCAATATCCCTCAGTCTATTTACTGCTGCTGTTACTGCAACCCGGGCATGATCCGGGTAACGAGCTGGTCCTGAGGCCATAACTGCAGAAAAACAAACAAAAGTTCACTGGAACTGAAAGTCCCGCTTTACTGAACACATCTCTTTAGTTGTAAAATGGCTCCTCTGCTGCTGTGTTTACTTTACTACACCACCCTGTAATGGCAGCAGCAGCACTCCTGTGCATCGACATTCAGAATCTGGGTCAAGCCACTGCACATCCGATTTACACAAACTACTGATAACTTTTGCTCAAACTGCACAACTTGCTCTGTTCTTGCTTTAAACACATTTACAGGATTTTCCACGGACTCTTTACATGCTGGAAATATTTATTTGATTCACAGTCCCTTAAAGCTTCAGGTTTTTAGCACAGGATTGCCTGTATTACTAGTGCTGCACATTGGCTACAACCCACAGTCTCTCTCTGGCTTTAAACTGTAAACTGAGGCCGAATTCATTACTATGCACACAGTCAATGGCTTAACAGACTTGCACTTGCTGGCAGGACTTGACACAGTCGTTACTTGCAAAGCGACTACACTGCTGCACACACATTTATATGGCATAGGGCAGAAAATCACTGTTTGAGCAGTTTTTGGGTTGTTACTTACTGTTATCAGTAGCAGTTTGCTGTGATGGGGAAAAACGGCCTGCAGCCAGTTCTTGGAGGCCTCAGAACAGAAATGGGCGGGCAGTCCTGCCGATCGTCTTCTCGACCACCACTTTTGTAATTTCAACCATCGATTAGCGGATTGAGCCCGATTTTAAACAAGATTGTCTATTTTTACAAAGTTTACAGCGATTTTAACACTCCGTGACGCTCCTCCACTAGCCAGTACACGCACTCCACTCACACTCCCTCTCGAATGCTGGGGCAGTCACTCTAGAGCTGGCTGGGGCCGGGACTGATTGCAGCCTGACCAATCACACAACGCCATGCAAATGAGCCTCTTCTTCCTCGCGAGGGCTCTTCTCCTCACGGCGATCGTTGAGCAGGCAAATTTAAACTGCAGAATGCAACTTTTTTTCTTTACCAACTGACTCCACGGCGGGAGCCCATTTCAGCCATTTGACATAGCCATTACACCTGCAAGTCTCTCATACTTTCAGAAAGCATTTCCAATTTTCAGGGCACAATTTTCCTGTTGCTACCCCTAGTCTTCCACACTTTTCTTTACCACAGTTCATTTTTAAAAGCATTTCCAACGTCCAGGGCACAATTTTCCTGTTGCTACCCCTAGTCTTCCACACTTGTCTTTACCACAGTTTATTTCAACAAGCAGGCAAAACGCTGTAAACAATTTGATGCAGGACAAGGGCACACTCTTTGGCATTACTGCTCCTTGATAAACACTTGGCAATTTTAAACAGCAGCACAAGATCCACAGCACACAGCAACACATTAGGGAAATTGCTTCAGCTTTTTGGGCTACCCACTGCCAGATAGCCAAAACGCTAGCCCCCTTGCCCAGCACCTTCCTTCCCAGAACAGAATCCAAAGCGGTGCCTCCATTTTTGTAACCCCTCACCCTGCCTTTTTGCCAAAACGACAGGTGGCATGCTGTTGAAGCTGACAGCAGTACCTGGTGGGGACTGGGTTCGGAGAGGATAAGGTTACTCGGCACAGGGGAACCTAGGTTTGGCTACTCTGCACAGGGGCACCCAAGTAAATCCGAACACAGGAAGCAATAACTGTAATATCCAGGACCAGGAATGGGATTCTTCAGTGTGGCTTTTATTCACATCCAAGCTGAACAAACAAAGCATAGACGGACCCCCACGGGGCTACATTTCCTGGTAATGCAGATTAGAGACTACAGAACACTTTATCACCATTTCCAGCCCTCAGGCTCTAAACCCACCAGGCACACAGCCCGGACTTGCACGCAGCTTTGGGTACACGGCCCGACTTGTACACTACTTGGCTTTCCCCCACTGGCCCGGCTCCCCCGCCGGACACTTGATCCGCGGTCCGTTTGAGGAATGAAACAATTATCCATTCGCGGTCCGTTTGAGGAATGAACCAATTATCCTGTTGTGGCTTCCCAAACCACACTAGAGTCTTCGACTCCTAGAGAGAATTTTCCTTACAATCCCACGTCTGGGTACTTCCCTCATCACTGGCCAAGTGACTGAGGTAAAGTAGAAATCCATGAAGAAATCCGTAGAGGTGGACCTGGTCACTAAAGATGGGGGGCCACCCACCTCCAGCTCTCACAGCCCATACCCGGCCATTTCTCTGGAAACTGAACCATTCCTTTACTGAAAACTTTCAAATGTAGATTCTGGGTAGACGTCTGTCACATCTCCTCTACATATCATTTGCATCCCAACGTGCTCTGGACTTGATCCTACTTTTACTTTGCTTAGCCCATTACTCTAGGCTTCCCAATATTTAGTAGTTCAGTCCCCACATTGTCACACAAGTCCCAGGGTGAAAAACATAGGCCCTTTTAGCAAGAGCAGACACTCACCCTCACGTTGCAGGTGCCCCACAGGCGACTCACAAATCTTCTTATTCTCCCAAATAAACACTGGAACACATAGGCAGCTTTTCCTTCACAAGCAGAACTAGGGGGTTGCCCCAGGAATCTGCAGGGAAACCTTTCCTGCCCCGAAGGAAGGGGGCACTGAGACCCAAAAACAGCAGTCTCCACCACTTCAGCTATCTTCTGTGTCTCTCTTTAACTCATTCCTTCCTGATGACGCCATATGGCGTCATAAAAAAAATACCTCTTTTTCCTGATGACGCCATATGGCGTCCTAAATCATTTGCTGTAGTGCCTGATGACGTCAATTAGCGTCCATATCTTTCTCTTGGTGCAGCTCAAGCATTTGTTTACATTTGATGAATTGAGTTGTACCAGCTAATAGGGGACATCGTACCCTTACTAATTTTACCTAATATAATATGTGTTCCTATTGGCTATTTTTGAGAAAACAAGCCTTAATGCATAAATAAATAAATTTACTATTTTTTGCATGTGCTGTGAAAAATGTATTATGTTCATTCTGCCATTAGTTTGTATCGTAACAGCAAATCATCTTGTTTTAGTGTAACATGTTAACCTGATCAGGTTTACACTATAATTAATTTCATAATTTATTTATTTTTGTTTTTTATTCGAGCAATCCGATTGGCCGTCACCACTTTGGTGTATTTTTTTGTCTTTTGGGGTATTTTTCTACAATGACATGTTGTCACTGATATCATGATTGTTATAACTATTAGTCCATTTATACCACTAAGTGAGCGAATATTTCTGTATTTAAAAATCGAGCTCTGTGATTGGTTGGATTTTCTGACATCATCAATTCTGAATTTAACTGGTATAAAGGGATTGTCTTAGATGCAGGCACCATCCACTGATGAAGCCTTAGTTGTCAAGCGCCAGGAACCTGCACGCAGATCTTTTGTTGTGTCTTCCACTATTCTATTCAATGTGTGTGCCTGAAAGCGTTAGACTAAATCCTTATTTTGCATTCAAGCAAGGACTGTATTTTTACAACCGTCACTGGAGGGAAAGTGGCTCTCTGGGCTCTGGAGTACAGTGATTTTTTTTTGATGTTTCAGTTAGGAGTGACAGCCCTCACCTGCACCTGCCCTAGCTCTGTAGTGCGTCACCATTTGGTCATATTGATCCTCACTGTTGCCATGCTTGCTCTATGCTCATTGTACACGTCACTATTTCCATTAATCAGTCAGAGCGCACACTGGTGCAGGAAGAGCATGGTGACTAGAAACTTAGTTTCAAGATGGAGGTGCTGCTCTTATCCTAAAATATTCACTTCATTTCGGTGCCAAAACCTCGATTTGTAATCTGTATTTACTTTATTTGTTTTTATTTTTATTTATGATAAAAGTTTTCATAGTTGTTACTTTGTTCATTTTCGGATAATTTCTGGTCATCCTGTGTGATCACATCTTATGGATCCGGCTGGCATTCCTGATGGGAGAGTGTGTTTCTTGTGCATGTACTAGATGAGGTCATATGAATTCAGCACCTTTTGTTACTTTTTAAGAGTTTATGTTCAATTATGGCTATATTAAAATCTATGTGGCATGTTGCTCCCTGCATTATGGATGATAAGTGGGTTAGGGTCAGTAGCATGTTTGTCTCATGCTCGCACTTGAGTTTTCTCCCTAATACGCAGTTGCTGATTGTTTAAAATGAAAAATAATAGTGTTGCCTTTAACTTATCTGGCATCAGTCCAGCCCCAATCTCTGATGCATTGTAAAGGCCAAATCAGTTTTGAATCCTCCACGGTCACTGGTGTTGTCCATCGACTCGTATGACGCCAGTCCAGACTCAACCTCTGATGCACTGTAAAGTGTTCTTCAGGTTAAACTCCTCCACAGCCACTTGTAAGATCTAGCTCCTTACCATGCATCAGTCGAGCCCCAAACTGTAGTGAACAGTGAAGTGCATTTCAGGTTCAGATCCCTCCTGAACTGATGGTGTTGTCCATTGACTTACCATGCATCAGTCCAGACAATCCCATAATGCACTGTGAAGTGCATTTCATGTTCAAAACCCTCCACATCCACTGGTGTAGTCCATCAGTTCAGCCCCAATCTGTGATGCACTGTAAAGTATTCTTCAGATTCAAATCCTCCACAGCCACTTGTAAGATCTGTCTCCTTATCATGCATCCATCGAGCTCCAAACTGTAGTGAACAGTGAAGTGCATTTCAGGTTCAGATCCTCCACAGCCAATGGTGTTGTCCATTGACTGATCTGGTGTCAGTCCAGCCCCAACCTCTACTGCACTGTAAAGTGCTGTTCTGAGTTCAAATCCCATCAGAGTCACTGATTTAGTCCATCTGTTCATCAGTCTTCAGTCCAACCTTTATCTCTGACACTCTGTGATGTGCATTGCTGGTATGGATCCCTTCTCAGTCATCATGGTGTAGTCCATTGTGCACATCAAGATTCATTCCAACACTACCCTCAGATGCACTATAATGTTCTATTCAAGTTCGAATCGCTCCACAACCACTTTAGTCCCTTGTGCTCATAATGCTTCAGACCATCCTCACCTCTGATGCACTGTGATGTGATCAGTGCCAGTGTATGACATATACAGTCCATTCAAATGAAACATAGCACACAGTACACATGTGCACCAATGAGCATCACTCCATGGTGCAGGCACACCCACACTCCTTCCCACCCACATAGTGCGCCTATACTGAATGTTGCAACATATTACATGTGTATGCAGGCAAACCATGTGACACAGCACATAGTACACAACCTTTACAGGTGTACATGTCATCACCCTGTATGTGTACCCACAATGTTTCTGTATGGCATATGAACACCATTACCAGGTGCAGGCAGCCCCACCTGCTTCCTACAACTGAGTATACCCCAAGGACAGGTGCCAATTCATGACACAAAATGACTGCAGTGCCTATGAGCATCATTCCTTGGTACAGGCACACCCACCCCTTCCCCATGACACAGTATACCCCAAATTACAGTGCCTTTTCAGCAATTTCATCATCCTATACATGATACCCATAATGTATCTACAGTGTCTGTTAGCACCATTATTAGATGCATACAGCCCTCTCATTTCCCAGAACATATGAAGTGCATCTGAGCCTGTATTATGAATGCAGGACCCTCCCCACCACTAACACACAGTGCTTCCCATACAGTCATTCACCTTAAACCATCCCATAATACAACCCCAAAATAAACTATGCCAGGAAATTAAATAACACAGATTTATGTAACATGATGTTTACTGAAAGACTGTGAATCTTTACATGAACAACATCATGCTTCATTTACAGTATGATAAAGCAAACAGCACAAATAAAATACAGTTTCCTATACTTATCATGGATTTTATTGCAAAATAAAATAGTTTATTTCAATGAAATTATACATTTTAACTACAGCACATATGCAATTAATCATAGAGAGCCCTCCAGCACTAACAAATGTCTCCATTTCCTGTGTCAGCTCACTGACCTACACTGGAGTGTGTTCTTCCTGTTTACATCACTTGACCTCACAAAGCACTTCCTTCCTGCATCACTTCCTGATATTTCCTTCTAAGGTAATGTGTAAATATGTTCTTACTAAACTAGGGGAAAACCAAAAAAATTGATAATCAGATTCATAAACTAAAGTCAGTGGGTAGGAAGAATTGAACACTGCAAAAATTCCAACCAGTGGAGTGGAACAAAAAACTCAAAATGTAATAACAAGAGATTCAGATATTGATTTCTGACTAAAAAAATGGTAAAAAAAACTTGCAAAATTTATATTTAGACAATGACAGATGTTTACTGTATATTTTTAACAATTTTAATCAATAATTTTACAGAAATTTAATATTTTTGCATGACTAAGTAAACAGAGCATAATTATATTTAAAATCATCAGAATTTATTAAAATATGAAAACAACCTTACACAACATTAAATCCAGTTAAATAGACATTACCAAACCTCACTCATTTTCAAAAACTTTTTGTCCTGAAAAACTTTTCTTTTTACAGTTTTAAAATTGGATGTATGGTTTTTAAGATATGTAGGTTTAAGCACAGTGTGTTTGTATGAATGCTGCAGATCTAAAACCCCTTCAGGCACACAGGTGTTCTAGCAGCAGGCAGAGGGCACCTGAACATTCTAAGTGACAATAGGATAGAATGAGTTAAGGTGGAGACACACACACCCTATTACTTAAAAGTAGCCCTCTGTCAGGGCTGAGGCTCCTAGAGCCTTCACTGAGCTGCTTTCTCAGTAAGCTCCCAACTTCACACTCACTCACTGAAGACTGAACTTCAAAAACCTCCCAACGTTCTAACCAACTCCCTTTGCTGCAGATTCCAATGTGGCTCATGCAGCTGCAATAGTTCTATTGGTGATGTCATCCCTCAGTCTCGGCTGAGACTGAGAACAGAGTGAGACAGTGTGAAACCCATTTAACTGGAGTTTCACAAGCTGCCTTCCCTGCCTACCACTAGGTCTTACTGGGATTCTAGTAACCCCGGGTAACAAGGGGGTTACACCTATAATAGTGATGCTGCTAAAGAAAGGGCAGTTACTCCCCAGAAGCAGCAAAGCAGAGGTGGTAGAGCTCGAGCCCATTATATGACCTTCTTTCAAACCTAAGCCCTCCCGGCCTACCAGTGGCAGAGGGGTTATTTCAGAGGCGGGGCAGAAGGGGCAGTGGTAGGGCTGGCCCCAGTCCCCAGCTACACCGGCTAAGCAGACTCCCTGAGTGGTCTGCCAGGGTCACCTCCCCTCTTCCAGTAGTGGGCAGGCTAGCTCACTTCCTCCAGGCCTGGGAGTCTATTCCCACAGACAAGTGGGTCTTGGGAGGTGGTAGGCAGGTCTTGCCCTCAGCTTCAAAGTTATGCCGAGGCTGAGGGCAAGAGTCTTCAGACCTGCCTCACCATCAGAAGTTCAGCTGCTGGAGGAGGAAGTGATAAAACTGTTGCAGGACACGGCAGTAGAGCCTGTCCCCTTGCCCCAAAGGGGAAGGAACTCTACTTAAGACACTTCCTCGTAGTAAAGAAAACAGGTGAGTGGTGACCTATCTTGGATCTCAGATACCTAAACAAGCATCTGACAAAATGGAAATTCAGAATTTTCATTCTATGCCCCATCCTACCTACCCTCAGACAAGGAGACTGGCTGGCATCAATAGACCTGAAGGATGCCTATATTCACATCTTTATCAGGCAGTACCACAGAATGTTCCTCAGGCTTAGGTTACCATCAGGCCACTACCAGATCAGAGCCATGCCCTTCGGCCTTACCTTGGCACCAAGGGTGTTTGTAAAATGCCTAGCAGTGGTTGTAGCCCACTTAAGGAGGCAGGGGGTCACAGTCTTTCTGTATCTGGACGACTGGCTAGTGGTAGGTCAGTCCGCTCAGCAGGTTTCAGAGACCTTCACCACCACACAGGATACCCTGCAGTCCCTGGGCTTCTGAATAAATCTCAAGAAACATAGACTTTGACGGCAGATAAGGACCGCTTGTCCACCTAGCCTGCCCATTTCCCTACCTATTGGATAAGCTGCAGATCCTAGTTAACCAACAGCCTACTTCTTCCTACCCCCCCCCCTGAGAATTGCCTTATGTCTGTCCCATGCATTCTTGAATTCCCACACTGATTTTGACCCCACAACCTCCCTCAGGAAGGCCATTCCATGTGTCCACCACCCTCTCTGTGAAGAAATACTTCATCACATTGCCCCGAGCAACCCCCCCTCTATCTTACGAACATACGAAATTTGCCAGCAGATAAAGGCCTAGAGGTCTATCAAGTCTGCTCGAATGTGCAGCTAGCACCCCTTATTCTGCAGCTGCCCCTCTTCCACCCTTCCCCTTCATTAACCCTCCCCCTTGTCCTGTCCCATCCTCGTTTGAAGCAGTCCACTGTTCTACTGCATACCACTTCAGGAGGTAACGTATTTCACCCAGCCACCACCCTCTCTGTAAAAAAGTGTCTCCTCATCTCCCTCCTGAACCTTCCTCGCTCCAGTCTCATATCATTGCCCCTGGTGTCCCTCCCATCCCTTACTTTGAACAGCTCCTCTGTACTTGTCTTGTTTATTCCTTTCATGTATTTAAAGGTTTCAATCATGTCACCCGTCTCTCCTCTCCTCCAGTGAGTACATGTTCAACTCCTTCAACCTCCTCTCGTATGATAAGTCCCCCAGCCCCTTGATCATCTTTGTCGCTCTGCGCTGCACCCCCTCCAGTAACTTAATGTCCCTCTTCAGATACGGACGCCAGTACTGCACGCAGTACTCCAGGTGTGGTCTAAGTAATGACCTATGCAGTGGCAGAATCACCCCCTCCCTCCTCGAGGATATACCCCTTGCAATACAACCCAGCATTTTGTTGGCCTTTGCAGCTGCCTCTCATACATTGTGCCGAGTTGTTCATTGACCCTGTAATGAGCACACCCAGATCCTTCTCCTCCTCTGTCTGGGCTAGCTGCACTCCCCTAGCTGGTAACTCCTCCTTGGGTTCTTCATCCCAAAATGCAGCACCTTGCACTTTTGGCATTAAAGCCCAGTTGCCAGGTGTCTGACCAGGTTTCAAGCTTTGCCAGATCATCCTGCCACCCTGCCATCCCCCTAGGTCATCCACCACCGTGCCTACCTTGGTATCATCAGCAAACAGACTGATCTTGCTCTTGATGTCCCATGATATGTCTGCAATGAATATCCCAAACAACACTGGTCCCAACACCGAGCCCTGTGGAACACCACTCGTCACTGCCCTTGGGTGTGAGAGCTCCCCACCCACCACCACCCTCTGTTGCCTTCCCTGCAGCCAGTTTCCTACTCATCTCACCAGCTTTGCACCCGCCCCTGTGCCTACTAACTTCCTTTTCAGCCTTCCATGTGGCACTGAGTCGAATGCCTTACTGAAGTCCAGATACAGGACATCCACTGTATGGCCCCTGTCCAGTTGCCTAGTTACCCAGTCATAGAACTCGATCAGGTTGGTTTGGCAGGATCTGCCATGTGTGAAGCCATGCTGTCTGCTGTCCTGTAGTCCTTTGGCCTCTAGGAGGGCCACCAGCCTCTCCTTCAGGATGGTCTCCATTAGCTTACCCACGATGGATGTGAGACTCATTGGTCTGTAGTTTCCCGGTTCATCCTTGGGGCCACTCTTGTGGAGGGGCACCACATGAGCCGTCCTCCAGTCCTGAGGTACACACCCCGAATGTAGTGAGGCATTAAATAGGTCTGCCAAAGGTCCTGCAAGGACCTCTGCCAGCTCCTTCAGTACCTTTGGGTGGATGCCATCTGGGCCTGGCGCCTTGTCCACCCTCAGTGCCTTCAAACCCTCTCGAACTTTGCTCTCCATGATTTCCCCATCTGTCACCACTTCCCACCCTGCTTCTGCCATTTCTCCCACCTTGGGTGTCACCCCCCTCTTCTCTTTAGTAAATACTGAGCAGAAGTACTCATTTAGTGCTTGCACCTTATCGCACCCTGCTTCCACCCAACCCCTCCTTCCTAATCCTTACTATGTGGACCTTACAGCTCCTTTTCTCCCTGATGTACTTAAAGAAGTCCTTCTCCCTCTTCTTAATGCCTTGTGCCAGCCTGAGTTCCGTAGATGCTTTGGCTCCCCTTACTGCCCTTGTCACCTCCTTCGATTCTGTCAAGTACTCCTCCCTGTCTTCCCCCCTCCCTGTTTTCTTGTACTTCCTAAAGGCAGCTCTTTTCCTCCTTACCTTTTCCATGACCTCCTTGCTCAACCAGATCGGTTTCTTAGCCCTAGTCTTCTTGCTGTGGGCTTTGCAGCAGGTTTTGGTTGCCTCCACTATCCCCAGCTTTATGAGCTCCCACCTCTGGTTAGTGTCCATACTAGATTGAATTCTGGCCAGGTACCCTTTTACCACTTCCCATCCTCCCAAAGTCGGCCCTCCTGAAGTCCAGCACTGTTGTGCCAGATTCCACCCTTCCTTGCCCATATCCAATGTGAGCCATACTGAGTGGTGGTCACCCTGACAGCGTTCCTCCACTATAAGTCTCTCTCACAAAGTCCCCATTTGCCAGCACAAGGTCAAGGGTATTCCCTAACCTGGTTGGTTCACTGACCATTTGCAGCAGGAAGCTGTCCTGGAAGGCATCCAGCAGTACCTGCTCCCTTCTGTTCCTGGTTGTTGGGGTGCTCCAGTCCACTCCTGGCATGTTGAAGTCCCCCACAATCACCACACTACCCTTTCGCAGGTCCTCCTGATCTGTCCCGCTAGTTCCCTGTCTAACTCCTCTGTCTGAGATGGTGGCCTGTACACCACTCCCATTCTAAGAATCCTATTCTTGGAATCCTGGATTTGCATCCAAAGTGACTCAGTACTACCTCCTCCCTTCCTCCCTTACACACTTCAGTCCTTCCTTCACATATAGTGCCACCTCCTCCTTTCCCAATCACCCTGTCCCTGAGAATAACCTGTACCCTGGTACAGACAGGTCCCAGTCATTGTATTGGGTGGCCCATGTTTCTGTGATGGCTGCAGTGTCTACCTCTCCCTCTGCCATGAGAACCTGTAACTCTGCAGTTTTCCTCTCAAGGCTCCTAGCATTAAGGGTAACCACCTTCCACCCTTTTCCCCCCTCCCATCCTGCCCTCCTTTCCTAGCATCACCAACAGTACTTGCCATTTGTCCTTTGTCACTGTTATGGGGGGTAAGCTCATATGATTTCCCAACCTGTGGTCTCTGCACATCTCTTCCCCAGATGCCACCCCCCCCACTCCTAGTTTAAATTCCCAACTTCCTCTATGTACTCCTCCATCCTCTGTTTCAACACTTTCTTTCCCTCCTAACTCAAGTGTAGTCTGTCCTTGGCATAGAGACTACTGTCCTCCCAGGTCCCTCCCCACGCCCCCAACAGCCCATACCCTTTAGCACAACACCAGGTTCTTAGCCATCCGTTAAATTCCTCTATTCTCAGCTTCCTTGTTGTGCTTGCCTTTGGCACCGGAAGTATCTCTGAAAAAGTTACTGATCTTCCTGCTCCCTCACATAATTGTGCTAGTTCCTCAAATCTCCTCTGGACTGTATCTACTGTCTTGTCAGCCAGGTCGTTTGTCCCAAGATGTATAATTAAATGAAGCTTGTCCCTACCCCTTCTAGCATATTTCAGAACAGACTGTCCCACCCTTTCCGCTGTCATTCCTGGCATGGCCTCCACCCAAATGCGACTATGCTTCTCCCCCTTGCTACCCCACCTAACTCTTCTTAGTATTGAGTCACCCAGCACTAAGATTCCACCACTCTTACTCCCTGCTTGCTTCCATTCATCTCCCTCTCTCATTTCCAGCTCCTCTTCTTCCTCCTGCACATTATTTCCCCCTTTTACCCCTGTTGCAGTTCTCCCAGCAGAACTCCCCCCCCGCTCCAGTTTGGTCCAGGCATTTATCAATTACTCCTCTAATTTCATCATTTCCCTCCTCCACCTTCTTCCTCTCTAGCAGTACACAACTATTTTCTGAAGGCCCTACACAAATGCCCACTCTCTCTTCATAGTAACCTGTTCTCTCCTTTCCACTCCATGACTTTTGCCACTTCTTGCCTCCCCTCACAAGTCCCTATCTCCTCCTTCCATTTGTCTTTTGTCTCCTGACCTGGTTTCCCCGGCAATCGGTCTTCCTGGCCTGGGCCCCTTTGTCTCTGCTTCCCTTCTTCTGACCCTCTCCTCGCCACTGTTGGCTTAAATCGCCCTCCCTCATCTCCCCTTCTTCCTCCCTCCAGTATTGGGCTAAACCCACCCCCAATCTGCCTTGCCTGTCTTAGTTCCTCCTGCAGACCCTCAATCTCCTTTCTAAGATCTTCCTGGACTAAGTCTCCATCACTCATTCACACTAGTGGGATAGCGCCGGAGGCGCTAGGATCAAGCGGGAGCCAAACATTTTCTGAAGGCGTGCCGGTAGGACCCGCCTGGCGGCCTCTGAGACTGACTCGGCGCCTGTGTGGGCTATCTGGCTCGACCCTCCAGCTGCCTCGTTCCTTTTCTCCCGCCGTCGAGTGCGCTTGGATGTCGACGTCACTCGTCTGCTGGAGTCAAAGTTTTCGTCTATACGACAGCAGCTTTTAGTGTTTAATTTAAACATTTTAATTTAATTATTTAGTAGTAATTCTTTATTTTACTAATAAGAAGATTATGAAGAAATTCTTTCCTGCCATCCACGGAGTCATCCTTAGACGGTAGCGGTGACAGTAGGAAGACTTCGTTTGAAAGTTGTTATGGCAGAGGGGCTGTGCCCGGTCCGCCACCCTTAAGTAACTGGGAGGGTCTGACTATGGACAGTCCTGTGCTCGGCGGGGAGGGCAGTCCACCGAAGCACGAATCTGGCGGTGCCGGGGATCCAGCTCCGCTTAGCCTCGAGCTCTTCTTCTTCGTTTGGGGAAGAAGAATTGGTGCCGCTCGAGGTTGCCCGTTGGTATGTCTGCACGAGGATTGTTCGTTGGTAGGGGCGATAGGCCTGAACCGACTTTCGTGGGTTCCCCCTTGGCCTCGCTCCTAACGGCTGCATACTCGACTTCGGACTCCATCTCTGCCCTCGTTGGAGTTCCGGTGAGCAGTTTCACCTCTGGGCCGCTCCTGTGGAGCAGGGGGTTTGACTCCTTTTTTCCTGGTTGTGTTCCTGGTTTTGGGGCCTCCGGGCCTCGGAGCTGTTGGACCGGAGCCGGGTCAATTGGATCTGAATGAGCACGGTGCCCTCTTGGTGCCTTCACCATTGTGTCAACCCCTCGTGCCTACCCCCCTCTTACTTTTCCATGCTGGGGCCGGCACGGGCACCACCTTTCTCCATCTTTTCCATTGGCTTTCCACGGTGTTTTCCTGGCTGTGCCCGACACCTTGTGGCACCGCGGGTTTAGTGCCGTGCCTCTGTTTGGCATTGGTGCCATGGCGGGCGCCCACTGGTGTTTGGGTCGGCGCCGTGGAGGTGATTGCGTGCTTTCGGTGCCATGTGGTCGATTGCCGTACTGGGTGCCGCGGTCCGTGCCATGGCTCGGTGCTGTGCTTTCGGCGCCGTGGTACGGCACCGTACTGGTGCCGCAGTCGGCGCTGTGCTCGGCGCCATGGCTCATGCTGTGCTCGGCGCCGTGGGTGCTTCTTGCCGGCGCCGCTAGCGGTGCTGTGGGTGTCTCACGGTGCCACTGATGCCCGCGGGCACTGCAGGAGGCGCCGGGCACCCGCGTGTGCGCGGATGGCATCGGACACTCGTGGGTGGCGCCGGGCACCAGCGGGTGCCATGGGTTTCTTGGGTGCCATGGGCATCGGGGGTGCCCTTGCTTGCCATTGCTGCCGTTAGTACCGATGATACCTGCGGGTTCTGCCGTGGGTGCCCTCTGGTGCCTCTCAGGTTGACATGGGTACTGCTTGGTGCCCTCCTGTGCCACGAGTGACGCTAGTGCTGCAGGGGTGCCAGTTGGTGTTGTCTGACAGAACTAGGGAAAGATCTCTGTTTGCAGACCTCTCTTCCGCAGGACTTGTGTTGGGATGTTTCCATGGAATGAATTCCTATTCTGCGGATTATTTCCACACATTTTAGTGGGTGGTGGTCTGCATCGGATCTCCTCATCCAGTGGTTTTTCGCTGATGGGACTCTTCTGTTCTGTCAGCGGAATTTCTCATTCTGCTCAGCACTTTCTCAGCCCCCTACGTGGTGCCAAGCTCCTCGACACCCCTTCTGGTGACGGAGTCTCTAGTGGCTCTAACCGAGACCTCTTTTTGGGGTCCTTCTGTGGTAGAAAGGCATCTAGATGAGTCTCTCCCTGTCCTTCTGGTCAGTAATACAGCGGATGACTCATTTTATATACTGAAAGACACGCCCTCTCTATCATCAGAGTCTGTGATGCAGGCTCTTTTAGTAGTTCCTCATTTATGGGGTCCACCATAGTGTTCAGACTGGATCAGTGGACTATATACCTTTGCGTCTAGACTTTTTCAGTGGTCAAGACAATTACACTCTTTGGAACATTTTAATTCAATGGTTGGGAGCTGCACAGACTGTTCTGCTCCTTTGATAGGGGTATACAGACCATTTTTTTGACGCTGCCCCTCTGGTGGCTGCTTCGCCACAAGTAGTTAACATCTGTCTGGCTATTATTAGTCCGGTCAGGGGTTCAGTTATGGATCCTCAGGCTCCTCCTGCTCCTCAGAGGGATGACATCCTTGTCATTTCTATATCAGGCAACCCTTGCCAAATAGTAGCCAGCAACCTTGTCAGGCTCGGACTAATGAAAAAAAAAAAAAAGGGGGGGGGGGTCAGAATTATCACAGCACAGGGCCTAGTTGGAATTTCCCGATACCACGCTTGGATCTGATCAGGTTCCGCCTCAACCCTGAGGCGGTTGTCTCTAAACCTCAGTTAAGAGTACCTGTTTTCTTCTACCCCTAAGGGGCAGTCTGATCCAGCAGTGGTATAGCTCACCTCTTTTCTCTAGAGAATTTCTCTTATTCCGAGATATTTCCAAAACCTAGGCGGTTAACCAGTCTGTTAGCCCTTTTTTTTTTTTTTTAAATCAGGCTTTCTTCGCTTGATCAGAGCCTTGCAGCAACAGAAGTGACTCTTCAGCAAGTCGGAACTTAGATTCCTACTTCCATGTTTGCTTCAACTTAACAGATGACATGCTTCTTTCTTGACCATTGGTCAAGTAGGTCTTTTCTAAGGTAGCTTCGCAGATTTTCACATACAGTCATACTATCCTGAACCTGTACACTTTACCTCCGGCTCTTGCAGTTCCTGAGGTCCTTTACATTAGATTAGTGCATGTCTTTGACACTATTAATTTTGGTCCTAAATCAAATCGTGAGGCCAGGTTCTTGCCGCTTTCCTAGAGTAGTTGCGGCTGCCTGGCAGACTTTCATTTTTTTTAATTTTGCCCATTGTAGTCGTCGGTGGGTGACGGAGTTTACAACTCGGCGTTATCTTGTAGGCACTATGTTATAGATGCTCTTACAAGACAGCTCTTTTTATTAATAGGACAGTCCTTGGCTGTCCTTTCTGAGTGAACCCTATCTCCTACCACCCTACTCAGGGTTGTTGATTTTAGCTTGGTACTCTCCCACTAGTGTGAATGAGTGATGGAGACTTAGTCCAGGAAGATATGGAAATTACGTACTTACCGTAATTATTGATCTTCTTGGACAGTCTCCATCACTCATTCACACGCCCACCCACCATCCCCTGTGTT
This sequence comes from Neoceratodus forsteri, assembly GCA_016271365.2. NCBI lineage: Eukaryota > Metazoa > Chordata > Ceratodontiformes > Ceratodontidae > Neoceratodus > Neoceratodus forsteri. The sequence goes on from CM057453.1 coordinate 444,265,496, forward strand.
CACTCGTTTTTCTTTCCTGGTCTTCATGGCCTATGGTTCGGACTGTGAAGACATTGTTCTTTGACCTTTTTTACAAAGGCCATCTGGGCCCTCTCAGGCCCAGAAACTCAGAATGAGTTATTCTCATTCGTTACGCTGCACCTCCTTGGTCGAAAAGGTACTGAGGCAGTTGGAGGGTCGACGCCGAGATAGCCTACACAGGCATGAGTCAGTCTCGTGGTGCCGCGCGTGCGTGGTCCTACCTCGGCGCCGACCCTTCAGAAAATTTTTGGCTGCCGCTTGGTCCTAGTGCCTCCGGCGCTATCCCACTAGTGTGAATGAGTGATGGAGACTGTCCAAGAAGATCAATAATTACGGGAAGTACGTAATTTCCATTTTTTCTACGTGGTTGCACACTAAACATCCTCCCACACTCCAGGCAATTTTTAGAAAGATTGGTGCACCGTAGTTGTTGCAGCCTACCACCCTACCCATTGCTGTCGTTGCCCATCAGCGACCCCCCACCCTTCCAGATGCAGGATACCAAACACTCCCCCAAGTCTCCCCTCTCCCTCCTCTATCAGTGGATCTTCAGATTGTGCCTCCTTGTTCTTGCACATCTCTTTTTCTGAAAGATGCTACCCTCATGGACTTTGATTCCCTTGAGGTACTTGAAAGTTTCTGTCATGCCCCCCCCCTTTCCTCAAGGGTATACATATTAAGCTCCTTTAGTCTCTGTTCATATGGCTTCTGTTGTAGACCCTGCCACCATTTTAGTTGCCTTCCTCTGGGCTGCCTCCATCCTGCCTATGTCTTTGTGGAGATGGGGTTTCAGAACTGCATGCTGTACTCCAGATGGAGTCTCACTAACTGTCTGTACAGAGGGATAACAACTTTCTGTTTTCTACTGGTGATGCCTCTCCCTGTATATCCCAGTATACCCACAGCCCTCCCTACTGTCTTTTACATTGCTTGCTTACCTTTAGGTCATCTGATATGACTACCCCCAGGTCCCTTTCCATTTTTGTTATTGTTACTATCTCCCCCCCCATTGTGTACTCTTCCTCCTGGTTTTTGTTAGTGCTGACTCCTGTTCAGTTGTTGGAATTCATAGGGGCAGAGCAGGACACTGTAAGATGGAAGGCATTTCTCCCTCAGGGGAGGGTAGTAACAGTGGTGAAGCTGGCCAGCTCTTTTCAACTGTTTACCTCCAGGCCAGCAAGGCACTTCCTCCATCTACTAGGACACGTGGCTGCTACAACAGCAACAGTGCCAGGCTCCAGGTTCCATATGAGGGACATTCAATTTCCTCTCAGATCCTACTGGTAACAGAAAAGGGACCCTCTGTCCAAACTGGTGCCAGTCATGCAAACTCTGCTCCTAGCACTTCAGTGGTGGCAGGAAAGGGAAAACTTGAGAGAGGGAGGGAGTGCCCTTCCTGTAACAGTCACTTTCAGTGGTGGTAACAGATGCTTCTTTCTTGGGTTGGGGGGCACACCTGGGAGAGCAAGGAATATCCTTACTTCACATAAATCTGTTGGAGCTCAGGGCAGTACACCTGGGCGTTCAGTCCTTCTCTCCAGTGCTACAGGGCAAGGTGGTCCAAATCAGAACAGACAACACAACCACAATGTACTACGTAAACAAGCAAGGGGTACCTGGTCACCCCCTCTGTGTACAGAGGATATGGAGGCTGACATATTCCTTGGGCATCTCTCTTTCAGCTGTCTCCCAGGGAAAGACAGTGCCCTAGCAGATGCCCTGAACAGGATCAGTCAGAATCACCACGAATGGGCATTGAACAGGCAGGTCCTTCAAACCATGTTCAGAAGGTGGGGCACCCCAGAGGTGGACCTCTTTGCAGCCCCAGACAATCACCAGCTGCCACAGTTCTGTTGCAGGCCTCCTGCAGTGGGCACAGTGCTAATGGACGCACTTCTGCTGGGTTGGACAGGGAAGTTCCTGTATGCCTACCCTCTGTTTCCCTTGTTAATCAAAGTGCTAAACAAACTCAGTGTACAATCAGCAACCATGATCCTCATTGCTCCAGACTGGGCCAGACAGCCCTGGTATTCACTGCTTCTGACCCTGTCTGCAAGCAGACCAATCTCTCTGCTCAGGAGGCACAACCTGTTGACATCCTCACAGGCAGAATCCTTTACCCCTACCTTCAGTCCCTCAGGCTCAAGGATTGGCTCTTGAGGACTTAGAGTATGCTGGTCTGAGTCTTTTGGAAAGAGTCCTATAGGTACTCAGGGTCTCAAGGAAGCCATCTACTAGGAAAACTTACTCCTGTAAGTGGAAGAGGTTTTCAATCTAGTGCCAACAGCAGGGTGTAGGCCGTGACCAGGCAAGCCTTTCAGTTGTATTGGATTACCTGGTGCATCTTCATTCCTTTGGCCTTAGGCCATCTACCCTTAAGGTGCACTGGCCTCTGTTCCTGTTTACCTCTCAGCGGGTAAGGGCTCTTCACTGGCATCAATCCAGGTGTTCAGAAAATTCTTCATGGGCCTGATGCATTTGCATCCCCCACACAGGGAGCCTACTCCTGCGTCAGACCTCAACATTTGTATTGTCCATCTGATGCAGCCACCCTTTGAGCCCATGTCTTCATCAAAGCTCAAGTATGTGCCATGGAAAACTGTGTTTCTAGTAGGTATCACTTTAGTCAGGTGGATTAGTGAGCTTCAGGCTTTGTCCACAGAGCCTAACTAAATCTCATTCCACAGGGACAAGGCAGCCCTCTGGACTAATATGAAGTTTCTCCCCAAAGTGGTGTCTGCTTTTCATTTAAATCAGTCTATCACCTTGACAGTCTTTTTCTCTGGCTATTCTGGCTCTGGGGAATGTAGGCTGCATAGCTTGGATGTCAAGAGGGCTATCTGCTATTACTTGGACCATAAATAGCGTCACAGGCAGGATAGAATCCAGCTTTTCCTAACATAGGAAGAGATGGGGAAAGGAAAGCCTGCCTCGAAGAGAACTATTGCACGCTGGATTGTTGCCTATATCCAGTTCTGCTACAGCCTCAGGGCCCACTCTGTAACGGGGCACAGTTGCTTCCATAGCAGCTGCAAGGGGTATCCCTTTGTTGGAAATCTGTAAGGCAGCTACCTGGAAAACTATTCACACATTTACCAAACACTACAGCCTGGATATCCAGGCTAGGAGAGATGCCAGATTTGGCACAGCAGTACTGCAGAACCTGTTTCCTAAATAGGTGCTGTGCTCACCTCCAAAATTACTGTTTTGGGAGGCTGCATATGTCACAGTACAGTGAGATGACCTGGGGTTAGAAGAAAAAAATTACTTACCATAGTAATCTTGTTTCTTCCAAGGGAATCTTGCTGTACTCTGAGCTCCCACCAGACCTCCTCTACTAGAACCCAGAGGCACTGCACTTACAGCTATGATTGCTATTAGAAACATTTGGGCTGTTTTTCTCTGGGACATCTGTGACTTGAGTCTTGGTGATGTCCATTTTCTTTGTTAAATTGTGGAAGATAGTTTGTAGTGGGGGGGGTAGGAGTTTGTTTATAGGTTAGATTAGGTTAGATAGTTTAGATAGCCTCTTCTTATGCATGCTTCATGAGAATCTGACGGTTGCAGGTTGTTTACCAGAGACGGTGGTTTGAAAACCGAGCCAGAGCCTAGCATTCTATCATTGCATAGGTTCTATTAACCATTTCAGCTCTGTGGCAGTCCTATGGTGAGACCATACTGTATATGTCAGAATACAGTAAGATTCCTTGGAAGAAACAAGATTACTATGGTAAGTAGTTTTTCTTCCCTCCGCTTTTGGGTGTCTGCCCCCGGTCTTATAGGGTTACTTTGGTTGTGTGTTTTGTCTGGCAAGTGCTTTCTTTATGCTATTCTTTGTGGGAACTTTCCTCCTTTAATTTGGCTGTCTTTTTTTTTTTTTCACTTTGCCACATCTGTTGGGTGCATGCCCTTTTTTATTCAGAGGCTTCCGTTAGCCTCAGCATGCATTTCATGTGCCTGTGTTGTGTGTGCACCCCCTCCCGATGTGCCGATGTCACGCACAGCATAGTGACATCACTCTCGTCCACCTTTGAGAGAGTGTGCTTCTGCACTTCTCCTTTGATAGATGCAGCAGCCCTGTATTTGCAGTTATTTTTGGCCTGAATGGCTGATTACGTCCACTCTACTGGCAGCCAGCTCGGCAGAGAGTGGTATTCTTTTCAACTCTCTGCCTTTCTTGCCACAATCGGAGGTGGAGATCGTGTCTCTAGTCCTCTTTCTGTTGGCAAACTTTGCCTTAATCTTGGGCATCTGCAGGGCTATTTTCCTTCTGGCACCATGACATATCAGAGACCTCTAATTTTCAAAAGATGTAAGACCTGCAAACAGATAGTGAGACCATCTCCTCTGGGTTTCTAGTGTCCCCATTTTGTTACTCAAGCTAATATGTCTGTTACGGTTCCCCCCCAGTCGGACCTCCAAGTTTGGAGGGTTGCACCTGGTGTACCAGCTGGCAGTGGCAAAGCAGAAGTTTGTAATGTTTTTTGTTGCCCTTAGGAGAGCTTTTTGGCTATGATGTTTCACAGGACATCCCATCAGACACACTGGACCCAAAACTGGGCCCCTCAGGTTGGGGCGGGGGGCTACACAGGCACTTCGAGGTGCACTGGAGCTGGACAGGACTGCTAATATGGATCTGCAGGCAGACTCTTACCCTGACCATACATTGGGTTAGGATGAGGATATCTGGGATCTTGGGGAAAATCCTGACCCAATGAAGTTACTTGATGATGAGGAAGGGGAGTGGATGGTGCCAAAGAGGAGGATTCCTATCCCTCCTCTGTTTGGTACCAGATCTCTGTCCTGTGTGATAACAAAGGCATGTAGGACATTACAGCTGAAGGAGGTGCAATCCATGGAGGCATTAGATGTCAACCCTATCCTGTTGTCGTCCTCCTCTGCTTGAAAGTGTTTTCCAAACTTTATTCACTGTGACCAGATTATTGAGCAAGAATGGGCATGTGTGGACCATAGAAGATATCAGCCAAAACCTAAGGTATGGTATTTTCCTTTTTTTTGGAAGGAAATACCTGCAGGTGGAAAACTCCTCCTCTAGCAGATAAGGTGTTTCACAATTCTGTCAGACACACCACTATTCCTATTGAGGGCCGGGGTCCTTGGCCTTTGCAGATTTGCATGACAAGCGAGTGGATGCTTCATCCAGGAGAGCTCTAATGGTGCAAACCTCCACACCTCTTATGCTCTTTTATTGTTGCTAGAGCTCTTAAACTTGTATTCTCATTTAATTTGGACTGCTTCTGTTCCTGGATTGGGTGGGGCGAGCATTTTGCATTTGCATCCATGGGCCCCTTCCTAGGGGATGCAACAGTGGAGAACATACGCATGTCAGTTCACTCTGCTTTTCACATGTGTCCACTATGTGACGCGTGTGGCTCCGGCATTGGGTCGCTGATCAGGCTTCGAAGACCAAGCTGTTTAACTTAGCCTTCGAGGGAGGCTTGTCATTTGGTTCTGGCCTAGATGATATTTTGAAGGATATTCAGGATAAAAAGGGCCATCTTCCAATGTCAAAGCAACAGCAGAAGGCCAGTTCAACTTGAAAAGGTCGAGGTGGCGGCTGGCAGAGGCAGTATTGAGAGGATTTTCATCCCTTTCGGAACTTCGGGAACCAGAGGAGTGAAGGATCCTATTCTAGTTTTAAGAGCAATAGTAGCAGAGGAGCCCTTTCCTGAAGACTCGATGGAGGCCCTGGGTGAAAAGCAGGCACCTCACAATGAGGGTATGTGGGCCTATCTCTGCCTGACTTCCTTCCCTTGGTGGAAGACTGCACAATTTATACATAAAGTGGTCCCAGATAACGATGGATGCTTGGGTTCTGGAAAATCTGGCTTTAAGTTATACAACAGAATTTTCAACAGTTCCCTCAAAGGGGCCTTTTCTGCCATCCCTAGTACCAAGGGATCCCTTGAAGAATCGAGCAGTATTACAGACACTGGACCATCTCACACAGATCGGAACAATTGTTCTGGTGACTCCTAGTGAGCAAGGATAGAGATTCTGTTTGATTTATTTCATAGTTGCCAAGATGTCGGGGGCAGGCCTGTTCTGAATCTGAAACACCTAAACAAGTTGGTTCACCACACGACCTTCAAGATGGCGTCCTTGTGTTCAATTATCCAAGCTGTCCAGCCAGGGGATTGTCTAGTGTCCATATATCTGAGGGATGTGTATCTTCACATCCCCCTCAGACAGTCTCATCAGGGGTTCCTCAGGTTCACGGTGCTGGGACATCACTTCCAATACAGTGCACTCCCATTTGGGCTGGCAACAGCTCCCAGGGTTTTCTCAAAGGTGCTCATAGTCCTGGTGGCTCATCTCCAGGAGAAGGTGCATCATGTCTATCCCATACCCAGATGATCTGATCATTCGAGCACCATCTGCACCACTGGCAAGGAAGTCGTGACCAGGACTCTAGAGATTTTGGAGTCCCACGACTGGGTGATGAATCAGGAGAAAAGCTCTCTCTCGAGCTGTTGCAGACCCTGGAGCACCTGGAAGTGCTGGTGTTCAAGATCAACAATTGGAAAGTCTTCCTTTTCCCAGCCAGGAAGGAGACCCTGTTGAGAGAGGTCCAGTGGCTGAGAAGCCAGTCGTCTGCTTCACTTCACAGCTTTTCATGGATTCTGGGCCTCAGGACGGTGACAGTAGAGCTGGTTCCATAGGATTTTTTTTTTTTTGTGCTTTGTCCTCCATGCTGGAATAAATCTTTAGTAAACTGCCATATCTACTCCTGGTCTGTTTCCCATGAGTGCAACTGCTTGTTTTGCTTGTACCTGCCTGGTTGGCCACCTGTAAATTGCATCGCCGAATTGCTGCCCTGAAGCGCACCTGTCTTTCTTTTGTACCTAACTGGTTCTGTGGGCTTGCCTTCACATGTTGTTCTACAGATGGAGTAGCTGTCAGCCTTGGATTCAGCATTGAAGGATTATCAGTCCAGGATCCCAGTTTCACCACTCCAGTGGCATTCTCTGAGCTGGTGGGTAAGTTTAGAGAATCTGAGCAAGGGGTCACCCTTGCAAGTTTCCCCAGAGTTTATGCTGACATACAGTGCCAGCCTGTTGGGGTGGAGGGCACTTCCGGACCATATTCCCATTCATGGGACTTCGTCAGTGCAGGAACAGCACCTACACGTACACGTTCTGGAGATGAGGGCTGTGCACCTCGCTGTCCTTCATTTTCAAAGTTGGGTGCAGTCAAAAGCCATGAAAATAAGGTCAGACAGTGCTGTCACGGTGGCATACATAAACAATCAAGGGGGAGCAGAGAGATGCTAAAAGAAACCGTCGATCTCCTGCTGTGGGCAGAGGAGAATGTTCTCGCTCTGTATCAGCAATTCACTTGGCGGGGAAATTGAACATTCAGGTCAGTTGGCTAAGTTGCGAGAATGTCCATTTGGGGAAGTGAAGTTGAACCTGGAGGTATTCAACCTTCTGCGTCAAAGGTTCAGTCGTCCTCAGATCTACCTGTTTGTCACCTGCCAGAATGCTCAAGTACAACAGTTCTTCAGTCGCTACCAGTGCCCACAGGCTGAGGCAGTGGATGCCCTGTCACAAGCGTGGAATTTCAGCAGAGCGTATGCCTTCCCTTCTCTTCTCTGCTGCTCCTCCCCAAGGTCATACACAAAATAAGGCACTCAAGAGGAAACTTTCTTCTAATAGCTCCAGAGAGGCCCATAAGGCCATGGTTCTTGGACTTAATGAAATTAGCTCAGTGCATACCATTTCGCCTTCCAGTGCAGGGGGACCTTCTCTCACAAGGCCCCATTTTGCATCCAAACCTGGGAGCATTGCAACTCACAGCCTGGGTCCTGGAAGGAGGAGTCTCAGGAAACAGGGTTTTTCTAAGAAGGTGGTGGACACCCTGATGGTTGTCAGGAAGGGTATACCATTGTAACAGCGACTCTGTTACAGCAACAGCAACCCATCGACACCCGCAGTGTCGTCCGGGTTGCTGGAGTGAAGACCGAGTCATCAGCTCCAGAGTTTGGCCGCTCTCCCCCAACATCTGCCCCCGGAGTTGGCATCCTTAAGTCCGGGGGGGTGGCCGGGGCAGAGCTCCCCACATGAACACCGATCAGGTGTCTGTGCATTCTCCAGTAAGGGACAAGAGTCTGCAGCGTCAGGGATGTCTGTGACCATGTGTCACTGTAGGGGAAGTTGCCAACATTCCTGTCACCGTGGCATGGTGGAGCCATCAGAAAGAATTCCACATCTGCAGCATATGGTTGCATATGGACCCCCTTTTCGACTTGGGCCAGGGAGAAAAATATCTGGCCTTCTAAAGCCATGGTTCTGCAGATTTTGAATTTCCTGCAGGAAGGAGTGGAGAAAGGTTTGGCCTTGAGCACCTTAAGAAGTCAGGTGTCAGCCCTTGGAGTCTACTTGGGATCATCCTTAGGGATTAACCGGGAGATTGTTTTCTGTGGGTTGTCAGCAGGAGCTGACCTCTGTTCTTATCTCACACTTCTTCCATGGGATCCGAATCTGGTCCTGAATGCCCTTTGGTAAATAGTCTTTTGAACTGCTTTCATTGATACCATTGGATGTGTTATCCTACAAGGTGTGTTTTTTAGTTGTTGTGTGCTCAGCCAGGAGGATTAGTGAGCTCCAGGCTTTGTCCCACAAAGAACAATACCTTGTCATGCATAAGGACATGGTGGTGTGCAGAACAGTTCAGTCTTTAATTCCAAAGTTCCCTACGACCTTCCATATGAACCAAGAAATCAGTCTTCCATCTTTCTGTCTGCAACCTACTCACTCAAAGAAGGAGGAGTTGCATAAGTTAGATTTGCAGTGGTCTGTTAGGACATACCTTTGATGTACTGCTGAGTTCTGGAAATTGGATTGGTTGTTCGTTCTTTTCAGAGCAGCCAAAAAGCCTCCAAAGTCACCCTAGCTGAATTGGTGAGGGCCTGCATTGCCATGGCTTATGCCACAGAAAAGAAGAGGTCTCTGGCTCTCATCAAGGCTCACTGCACCAGGACTATGAGTGGAGAAACATAGAAACATAGAAGCTGATGGCAGATAAGGACTGCAAGGCCCATCAGAGAGGTGAGACAGCTGTTTTAGAACTGTGCAAGGCAGTTACGTGGTCCTCCATCCGCACATTCACCAAGCATTACAGATTGGATGTTCCAAGTTCTGCTGATGCGGCCTTTGGTCACAGAGGTTTGCATGTGGCAGTTAGCAGGTAAATTCCTTTCCTGTACATGGTTGATGTATGGGGCAATATTCTTCCCCACCTGTTTTTTTTCGTATCTACTGCTTCTTAGAACTCATCTGTAATGATTACCCATTGACAATATGGAGTGCTACAGAAAGAAGAAATTTCTTCATACTTACCGTAATTTCCTTTTCTGTTAGCTCCAACATTGTCAGTGGGGCCCACCCGGGAGCCTTGCTCCTGTGGGAGAATATTGTCCGGTATGCTAGTGCTGGGATGTCCGTTGCTGTTTTATAAACTCTGATTGTAAGTCTGTCTGGACATCCCTCTATAGTTTACCTACTGTGCTTGTGTTTATATAGATATGCAAAAACAAAAAAATGAGGTTCATATTAGAATATTGGTTACTAGCACGCAGATTTAATGGGTTTGAACATGATGTTAACTAAGGTTGCCTCTTGTGTTGCAGGTGAGTGCTTTCACTGTATGCAGTCCTTTTTCTAGTGTTATCTGTTTACATTAATTCCTTTGACAAGTCTGTTCTAGTTGATTCGATGCTGCAGGACCTTTCAAGACATCAGAGAATTGAAAGATGAGCCTTGCTCCCTTACCTCCACCATCTGACGAGATAGGCAGCTATTTTACTGTATTTTACCCTAAAGTCCTATCTGTGTAGACAGCTGCTTTGTGTGCTCTCGTGTTAAGATGACCGGTATGATTTTATGTATATATTTTTTCCATTTAGAGGCACTGCATGGACAGTAGTAACTGGAGAGTTGCTGCTGTCTGGAATGTTCAGGTTCCCAGGATTCCATCCTGATTACAGCCTTAGGCTGTGCCATTCACCTAGTAGGGATGCACATAACCCATCTGTAATGATTACCCATCGACAATGTTGGCGCTAACAGAAAAGGAAATTACGGTAAGTATTAAGAAATTTCTCATGCCGTGGCTTGTTGTGGTGTTATAGTCAGGTGGAAGTCCAGTGAAGATTTTTAGGTGTAATACCTAGTACTGGACTAAATGAAACAGTTTTACACAAGCTTTTAAACCTCTTAAGTTGTCTTCATTAAGTGTAGAGGGTTAGTTTCTTCACCCGAAGAAGAAACCTTAAGTGTCCTGTTAATTAACTGCATTGATAACAGTTGATATTTAATAACTATGAGGTTAAATAAAAACCAGTATACTTGAAATGATAACTTTTTTTTTTTTTTACATTTTTGACTGGCAGGTTTGTCTGGAGCGGGAAAGACTACTGTTAGCATGGCTCTGGAAGAGTATTTGGTGTGTCATGGCATTCCCTGCTACACCCTGGATGGTGACAATATTCGCCAAGGCCTCAACAAAAACCTAGGCTTTAGCCCAGAAGACCGTGAGGAAAATATTCGCCATATCGCTGAGGTGGCCAAACTTTTTGCAGATGCTGGTTTGGTGTGCATTGCTAGTTTTATTTCTCCATATACTAGGGTAAGTTTTTTGTTTGTTTTTGTACCATGAAATGGGTATTATGATAAAGTAAAAAATGTGATTGCCTCTTCCAGCTTCTTGTTCGGGACAACAGCACAGAAGGGAATACATAACTTTTTGAACATTCTTACTCAACTTTGCCTTGTGTTTCATTCTTTGTATGGCTAGTCATAATACCACGATAATGCATGTCTTGTTATGAGATTGCATTAATGTGCATCATAGTTAATGTCACACAGTGAAAGGGACTCTGTCAACCCCTCCATGGTCAGTTGGTGTTGACTTTCTTGAAATCTTGCCCAAGCAGGCCTGCACGCAGGTTTTAAGATCTGGAAGTGTGCTGATTATTCTGGTACTGGCAATGACCCACAGCATTTAACACCTTCAGTCTCTCGAACAGCATGAACTGAATTACGAAAACTGTCCCCTGTATGTGTAAACCCCAGTTCAGCAGCATTTATTATTTCACAAATTGGGGTATCATCTGTATAAGTAAATTTGAACATTTTGCATAGATACTGTAAGGAGAATGAGTCGATAGTGGACAATAAAAAGCAGTTCTCCAGTACACAGTCAAAAAGCTAGCCATTTCTTGATGAACTGGTAAAATATGAAAATCTCCAGATCTTGTTCGAGCAGATCTCTTGCAGCAGGTCACACCTTAGGAACCATAGCCATCAGGCATCAGGACCACACAGAAACATTTTTGCTAGTGGTCTAACTGGAGCCGCCCACAGTGACGTCATCATGGCAGCGTCCTCCCTATATAGCCGTGGGTGGTTCCACGCCCTCCTCAGCTCTTCTCCCGCTGTTGATCATTGCACTTCGGACTCCATGGAGCACCGTCGTGTCAGTTGACCACCATTTTTTTTTTCTTCCAGAATATTCTGTTTTTTATTTTCTTACCCTAGTTCTTTGGTCACTTTATCTTCTAAAGTGATTCCCCCTTTTCTTTTTGTTTATGCCTGGATCTGACAGTCTCTTCTGTCACTGCAGCTGTGGACGGAAGATCTAATATAAAGACTTCTATGAGGCCAGCATCTGCTGCCTCGGCACAGATCACAACGTCAAGGCCTGCAAGATCTGCCACTGCTTCAATCAAGCTACCTATTGGCATCACCAGAAAGAACTCCGTTCCTTCCTTGTGGAGCAGAAGGTTGCTGCCCCGGAAAAGGAGCTTCAGGCTAGGGACTGTTCTGCTTCCCTGGCCCCGTCCATGAGTTCTAATTCCACCAAGGCCTGGGCAAATCGTCAGGGAACCACTGCCACTGGGAGAAGGACAGGTCCTTCCGGGAACATTCTTAGTTGCCACTTCAGCACTGACTGTTTCTGGGTCATTGACCAGGCCAGCGGCGACCCCCCCTCCCCCTTGCTGATCACACTCTCTCTGATACAGAGTCGGCCTTGGCAGCCTTTCCCGCTGGAGCTCCTCCGTCCAGCATTGGTTCCTCATCGGCAGGCCATCCCCTTTTCCTGCTGACAATTCCCACTGCCTCCTTCACTCTTTCATCAGTGGGGGGGGGGACACTCTGGCAGTGCAGCCCGCTGGTTTCTCCTCCACCGAAGCTGGCCCATCATCCTGGGGATTTTCCTTTCCCCCGCCAACCTGTTTGCCCCTGCTGAGTGCCCACCCCACCTCCTCAGGGGCCACAGTTAGGGAGTGAGGCTGGCTTGGTTGTGGCCGGCAGTGGTTATGCATCGTCAGGCTTCAGGCCTCTTCAGCCAATGCCCCTCACCGTTCCTGCGATGGCAGGGATGCAGGCCTCTCAGTTGGTCCCTCAACCTGCCCCCGCCTCATTGCTGCTTCAGCCCTCTTTGCCATCCCTGGGGCCTCAATGCCCCCCATCACTGCCACAGGGCTCTCTTTCGACGCTGGTGACTACTGATGTCCAGGCCCTGTTTGTGTGGTCTGGGATTTCATGCAGAGAGTTGCCCCACCTCAGGGTCCTTTGTTGGCGGGGCCTTCTTGGCCAGTATTGGTGCCGTCACGACCAGCCCCTTCATGGTTGTCGATGTCCTCGGTGACTGTGTCTGATCCAGGGGACCATGATGATTATTACTCTGACTTCTTGTTGCCTGATGGTGAAGATGAGCAGGTTGAGGATGCTGGGCCCCAGACTCCCTCTACCACTTCCACTGTTTCCTCAGCGGGAGAAGATTCCTCAAAATACATGCCATGGTCTCCCCTGGATTATCCCTCCTTCATAGCAGTGATGTGTCAGCTGCAGTCTACTATGGGGTTTGATGCTGTGGAGCAGGACATTACTGGGCAGAACCTGGTGCATTACCTGGACCTGCCAGATTCCCCTCACCCCATCATTCCTTGCTATGATCAATGTATATGAGCATGTCACTATGGCCACTTGGTACAGGCCTAATTTGATTCCCCCAATGCCCCAAAAGACAGACAAGTAATACAAGGCTTCCTCTATGAAGCCCTTTTTTGCAGGGCCCCAACAGGTGGATTCCGTGGTGATTAATGCGTCTCATGATGGATCCATGAGGCCCCAGCATCTCAGCTCTCTCCCTCCAGGCAAGGAGTCCAAGAAGTTGGACCTTATGGGCAAGAAGATATTTGTCTGTTCCACTTTGGCTATAAGGATCATTAATTACACTGGCCATATGCTCAAATTCCCAGAGTGATCTTTGGAAAGTGACCAGGTCTGTAGCCCAGTCCCTTCTGGAGGGCCCCCAAAATAGGAGATGCTCAAGACCCTCCAGACAGGCATGGATGTGGGCAAGCACTTATTGCAGGCCATCAATTATGCCCTAAATGCCTCCACAATGGGAGTTTGCCTGAGGAGATACTCCTGGCTCAGGGTGTCTGGTTTTGCCCCTGATGTCCAGCAGTCTATCCTGAATTCCCCCTTCAAGAGCTACAGACTCTTTGGGGTGGACATGCAGGATATGCTTAACAACCTCCAGACCTTGAGGAGAACCCTGCGCTCCGTTCACTCCCTCTACCACACCCACCAGAAGTGTGGGCAGAGGGTGCCTTTCGGCATGCCACCCATCATCCTAGGTTTGGCCCCTGACAGCCCAGCAAGTATAAAGCTGCAATGGCCCTGCCTACCCCCTTTTCCACTGCAGGGAAGTCCTCAAGGGGTGGAGGAGCAGCCCTGGCCACAGGCTCAGCCTCAGCTTTATTTCTGGCTCTACCCCCCTCCATCCGGTTTCCCAGGATGTGGTGATGGGGGGAGGAGGGGGTAGTGTCTTCCTCCATCTGGACGGTTGGAGAGACATTACAGCCGATGCCTGGGTGCTGCAACTCATAGAACAAGGACATGCTCTAGAATTCTTACAAATGCCTCCAGATCTTCCTCCAAGGTCTTCCATTTACCATCTAGACTGCGTTCCCATGTTACTGGAGGAGATCCAGACACTGGTATGAAAAAGGGCCATAGAACGGGTCCCTGAGAATCAAAGGAACTCAAGGTTCTACTTAAACTTCTTCCTTGTTCCCAAGTCCATAGGGGACTTGAGGCCCATTATGGGCTTACGGAACCTGAACTAATACATCCAGTTCAAAAGGTTCAGGATGGTCACCCTCCCAGGCCTGTTGTCCTTGCTCTGGAAGGGAGACTGGATCTGCTCCCTAGATATGCAGGATGTATACCTGTACATCAAGGTCTGCCTTCCCCACAGGAAGTACCTCAGGTTCTTGTTTTAAGGGGAGTGCTATCATTTCAGAGTCTACCCTTTTGGCTTGTCTTTGGAGCCTCTGGTCTTCATCAAGTGCCTAGTGGTTGTGGCAGTGTCCCTCAGGAGGGAGGGACTTTACGTCTTCCCCTGTCTGGACGACTGGTTTCTCAAACCTCAGTCCACAAAGCGCAGCTGTCTTTGACCCTGGCGTGTACCCTGCAACTATTTGGCCAGTTGGGGATCACAGTCAGCCTGTCCAAGTCGGTGTTGACACTAGGCCAGCGTCTCCATTATATAGGTGCTATACTGGACATGGCCCAGGGCTTCATTTTTGTGCCCCCGGACAGGGTGGAGCACCTGATCGCACAGGCCCAGGAACTCTGTCACAGCTGGTAAGTCATAGCAAGGACATATCTCAGACTGCTGGGCCTGATAGCTGCAGCCATTGCCACAGTTCCCCTGGTTGGGTTGCACATGCGCATCCCTCAGTGGACTTAGAGGGTACAGTGAGATCAGCAAACCGATGATTTGGAGCAGCTGGTTCTTGTCTCTTCACCGGTAAAGATCGTTCTCCTGTGGTGGATGGAACCCAGCTATTTGTTCAAGGGGGTTCCTTTCCTCATACTCTCCGTTCACCAGATCCTCACCATGGATGCCTCGGGATGGGCTGGCGTGCTCATCTGGGTCCTTACCAGATTCTGGGTACGTGGACTTCACTCCATGTCAGTGTCCTGGAGATGAAAGCTGTCCTGTACAGCCTGCAGGCCTTCCAGTGCCATCTGTTCCCAGGCCATCTGCTAGTGCAGACAGACAATATCAGCATGGTGCACTACATCAGCAAGCAAGGGGGCACCCATTCTTATCCCGTGCTGTAAGTTGATGAGGGTTTGGTACTGAGCTCTGGAACATGACCTTGAATTATCAACCATCCATGTTCCAGGTGTCCAAAATGTCCTGGCAGACGAGCGAAGCAAGTTGCAGTCCAGAATGCATGAATGGGAACTGCTCACCTCAATGATAGAAGACCTGTTCAAATCGTGGGGTCATCTAGGGTTGGACCGTTTTTGTGTCCCCAACGCAAAACTGCCGCTTTTGTGCTCGCTCGATCCAGGGCTTGGAGTTTTCTAGCGAGATGCATTGTCCCTCACTTGGAAAGGGAGGTTCCCTTACTCCTCCCCACTATCCTCTGATTCAGAGGGTGCTAATCAAGTTCCAAATGTAGGGTGCCACCTTGGTTCTGGAGGCCCCCTTTTGGCCTAAGTAGATTTGGTTTCCGTTGCTGTGATAGTTAGCAGTGGAACTTCCGGTGCCCATTCCCTTGTGCCCAGGCTTGCTGTCACGGTAGTGGGGAATCCTTGTCTGTGCAAACCCCCGGTCTCTTCACCTGTATACCTGGCTCCTGAAGACGCAGCTATTGCCAGTTCCGGTGTCTCCCCAACATGGCTGACGTCCTAGTGGCTGCCAGAAAGTCTTCCACCTGGGCGACTTATTCCTTGAAATGGAAGCACTTAGTTTTATGAGCTACGTCCCACCACCTGCACCTTTTTCATCTGTCCAGTGAACCAGATTGTAGAGTACTTGCTTTCCTTGTCAGATGCTGGACTGAAATACTGTTCACTAAAGGTGCACTCATCTGCCATATCGGCCTTCCATATGCCCATTGACAGTCATATGGTAGCCCAGTTGGATGTGGCCCGTACCTTTCTGAGAGGCATCCTACACTGGAAGCCTCCCATCTGTAACCCAGTCCCAGCCTGGGACTTGAATGTTGTTTTGGAGAAACTTACTTTGTCATCTTTTGAGCCTCCTGCGACTTGCGAGCTATGCTTTCTGTCGTGGAAATTGTTATTTTTAGTTGCTATTACCTCTGCTTGTAAGATTTGCGAGCTACAGGCGCTCATGTGTGAGCAGCCTTATTTAATGTTCCACAAAGATAGGATGTCTTTGCGTACTAACCCTAAGTTTTTGCCTAAGTTGGTGTCTGAGTTTACCGTGAATCAGACCATCTACCTATCTGGAGCATGCCAATCCATACTTTAGAAGTACTGTTATGTTAATCACACGAAGGACTGCAGGAAGTCCTTGCAGCTTTTTGTTTCTCTTTTGCCCATGGAAAGAGGCCATACCAGTTTCTAAACAGTGTCTGTCCAAATGGTTGGCCAGCTGTATTATTTCTGTTATAGGAAGTACGGTAAGGAACTTCCTGGGACTGTCAAAGGCCACTCTATCAGAGGCATTGCCACTTTCATTGCCTGTTTCAGAGGGGTTTCAGCAGCTGAGATCTGTGCTGCTGTCACTTGGAGTACTGTCTACACTTTTACATGGCACTACAGACTGGACATTGCCTCCAGGAGGAAAGTGGTTTTGGCCTAGCTGTGTTACAGGGCTTCTTTTCATAGGCCCCTGCTTTCCAGCCACCCAGACTGTTCTCCTCAGCAGTATTTTTTGGGACTTGTTCCTAAGGTGTGACCTGCTGCAAGAGATATCCTTGAAGAAAATAGAATAGTTACGTAAGAACTTACCGTAACGGTAGCTCTTCAGGAGAATCTCTTACAGTAGGTCATGCTGTCTCCCCCCCCCCGCTTCTGAGTTTCTCCTTTCCTGTCCTTTTCTTCCCAGAATGGGTAAGTCTTCTGCCTTCCATGCTTCTTCTGGCAGGTCTCGCTGGCGCTCCCTCGGTTCCCTCGAGAACGTGTCCTCGGTGGATGGTCTCCGGCAGGGAACTGGGGAGGGCATGGGGGGCCACCCACGGCTATATACAGTAGTGAGGACGTTGACGTGATGACATTGCAGTGGGTGGCCCCAGCTAGACTGCTAGCAAAAGGGTTTCCATGTGGTCCTGGTGTCTGATGGCTGTGGTTCCTAAGGTGTGACCTGCTGCAAGAGATTCTCTCAAAGATCTACTGTTACTGTAAGTTCTTATGTAACTGTTCTTTATGGATGCAGACCTCTGTTCTGATGTCAAACATACAGTTATTCCAGCAAAAGGCACAGCAATGCTCTCAAACCTTAAAAATAACTTCCTGGAAGCAGCTTGCAAGTGGGCATACTCTACATCAGGTTTTGGTTTGTGAATACTGCCGACTTCAACATGAGTAGCACGAGTGCTGCTTGAATGACCATCTGCAGTAACAGTGAAGTTATGAAGGATTCTCTAGTCAGATACCGCATTCGCTTAGTGCACATGGCTGCTTCCTTTTAAGGGGACTTGATGGTGGATCTCCTTCATTCCTCAGCAAGGGAATATGCTGCAGCTGTGACAGCCCAGTGATTGGTTTGGCTGTGGCACTGATTGGCAGATCTTGTCTCCAGGTCACATTTTGTTAGTGGGCCCTTCACCATTGGTAACTTGTTCAGCCCACCGTTAGATCCTATGATACTTGAGGAGATTAAACAATCCTTACCAAGTTCCAAGACCTAGCAAGATTCCAATAGTGGCTTCAGAGGTCAGGGTTTTGGACCTTGCTTCAACTTCCATTTAAGTGTTCTTTTTGAGGATATGGATAGCAGTGAGCTAGAACTGCTTTCTCAAGTTTCAGGTCTTAACAAAATGAAGGCTTGTTCTTCCAGAACCGTTTCTGGCCTGCCAGTCATGGAAGTGGCTACTGTACAGGTCCATCTTTTTTTCCCAGGCACTGGGTCTCCTGTTCTGGGAGAACCCTCTGAACCTCTTGAAGGAGTGCATATTAGCTCCACCGAAACAGCTCATTCTGACCACCAGTGCCAGCCTGACATGTGAGGGCACTGTGTGGGACCAGATTCCAGTTTTGGGGGTCTGGTCACTGAAGAGCAGAATCCCTAAAATCTGTGTAATGGAGAGCAGAGCTGTCTTTCTGGCATTAAGGCTCTTTATGAATAGATTACTTCCAAAATCAGTGAAGTTTGAGTCCAACAACACAGTGACTGTCATTAACAGAAACAAGCAAGGCAGCACAAAAAGTGAGATGATGCAAAGCATATTCTCTTCTTCACTGAGTGGAAGCTAATCTACAGTCTCTCTTGACAATGTATCTGGTGGGATATCTCAACTCTCTAGCTATTTGGCTTAGCTGCCAGTGAGTGCATCGTAGTGAATGGTCTCTGAATCAAGAGCTTTTTCAAAGTTTTTGTGGCAGATTCAGGGATCTAGATGCTGTCATTGAGGCACAGGTCAGGAAGCATAGAGAAAACCCAGGAGCAGTTGTAAAATTCCACAAAACTGTTTATTTGTAGTTGTATAACATAAAATAAAACTGTTCAGAATAACTATATACAGAAGCAAAATAAAATCTCTTGTAAAAAAAAAAAAAAATCTCCCTTACAGTTCAGTTTAGCTGTTTTTATAACTCTTTTCAACCCCCAGCCTTTGCAAGCATCCTGCCGTTTGTAAATTTCGGAGCTGCTAGAACATTGAGAACTTCCTGAGGTCCCCACAGGTACTGCAAAAGGCTCGTGCATTTGCACCCAAGTAACCTCTAGATTTTTACAGTTATCTCAAATTATAAATACTGTATATATATTTCAACAGTAACACAATTTTCTAAACAAAAGTGATCCCAGTATCAGCTACATTTCCATACATTGATTCTCATATATTTTATATTAGTAGATGTAGATATGCAAGGAAGAAAGAAAGCAAGAGAAAACTGAGAGACAGTGAGAGGCAAAGGATTGCGAGACTGGTCGGGCTAATCAAGTCTGAGGTCTCACAGGAAAATTTGGTTGCCAGACAGACAGAAGAGACAGGAAAGGAAAGAATACAGATTCTTGCATTTAAACACTTTCTTCAAAACAAATGGGACAGGGTCCTATTCTTCCTGTCACATATACTGCCCTTTTTTTTTTTTTTTTTTTTTTTAATTTTCTGTTTATCCTTGGTGAGCCCTTCTGTCGATCTTCCGCCCTGGTCACGGCCCTTGGGACTTCCACTTGCCATCCATTTCTGCTTCCTCCCCAGTTACCCGTGGCTTAACCCCAGGAGGTCGGGGCCATGGCATCGAACCCCCATATCCGAGCCGTGGGCTTGTATCTGGTCGGGGAATGCGGCGATGGCAGGCTAATCGAAGCCCCAGGGAGGGCTTCACTGAGACGGAGGGCTAACCCCTGCTGTTCTTTTTCCACTTTTCTCAGAGGCGGGGATGTGTAGTGATGCCAGCGTCCGCCCTGCCTCCCTAAATCTCAAGCGCCGGTAGCGGAAGTGACTCTCGGCCTCCGCCAGGGGTCCTCGTTGCGCCAGACACTGTCCTGACCTCCCCCTCTGGAGAAGGAGAGCTGTCCATAGGACGCTCCATCCTTCTCCCCCAGTCGGCCCTCTGATGGCCAGAGTCCGTTCCTCGAACCCGCCACCGCGCCGCAAGCGGAAATCCAGCTGCTGCACCGCGGGTCGCATACCCTCTTAAGAGGGAACCTGTTTTATTAAACAGGTTTCCAAAACTCTTTATTTTCTGATAAAACTTGTTGCATTCAGACATTAAAGCACATTTGCATCTTTTTTTTTTTTTAAAACAGTATAGCACAAAGTACAATTCAAACCCATACATTTTTTTTAACCATCAGAACCCTCAATTCCTGATCCATATCTCGACAGAAAATCAGCATTACTGTTCTCTTTACCAGATTTGTGAATCACAGATAGTTTAAATGGCTGCAGTGTCAGGTACCACTGTATGATTCTGGAATTTTTAGCTTTCATCTGGTTAAGCCAACAGAGAGGCTTGTGATCAGTCACAGGAACAAAATCAGTTCCTAGCAATTAAAATTTGAGGAACTCCATGGACCACTTTTCTTCTAAGCACTCCTTTTCGCTAGTCCAGTACCTTTTCTCTCTGTCATGCAATTTCGTACTTCTATACAGAATGGGATGTTCTTTCCCATCTGTATTTTGACTTAGGACAGCACCTAGGCCTACCTCAGATGCATCTGTCTGTAGCAGAAATGGTTTCTCAAAGTCTGGACTTCCTTAAAACAGGTGCTGAACATAATGCAGCCTTTATGGCTTGAAAAGCTTCATCACACTCTGGAGTCCATTTTTTATTATTTGGGTACTGTTTCTTTGTGAGTTCAGTGAGGGGAGTAGCATATTCAGCAAAGTTTGAAACAACTCTCCGATAATAACCAGCCAGCCCTAAAAATGACCGGACATGTTTCTTTGTTTTAGGTACAGGGCTGTTAGCTACAGCTTCTATTTTAGAAATCTCTGGTTTAACTTCTCCATTTCCCAACACACAGCCGAAATATCTAGTTTCCTGCATGCCCAATGCACATTTAGTAGGATTAATTGTCAAACCTGCATTTTTGATAGCTTGGATAACTGCTCGTAGGTGTTCCACGTGACTTTTCCAGTCTGGACTGTACACCACAACATCATCCAGGTGCGCAGCACAATAACCAGTGTGAGGGGATAAAATTACATCCATGTACCGCTGGAATGTAGCTGGTGCACCATGTAAACCAAAGGGCATGGTGGTGAACTGATAGAATCCTATAGGGGTGGCAAATGCAGTTTTATCTCTGGATTCTTTAGCTAAAGGTATTTGCCAGTAACTCTTGGTGAGATCGAGGGTACTGACGTACTTTGCACTCCCCAGCCTGTCCACCAAATCATCTATTCTGGGCATAGGATAACTGTCAAATTCTGACACTTGATTAAGTTTCCTGAAATCAAGTCAGATTCTAACACCCCCTTCTTTTTTGTTTACATTTACCATGGGAGATGACCAAGCACTCCTCGACTCCTCAATGATACCCAGTTCTTTCATTTTTTGTATTTCTTTAATCACATCAGCTTTTAACCTCTCTGGCAGCCTGTATGACTTTTGCCTAATAGGACAAGCATTTTTATTTATTTATTTATTAAATTTTGGTGACCGGGTAGGCCCACTGAGCCCCGAAGGTCCCTTTTTCAGGGGCGACCCGGGGTAACAGTACAATACGAGATCTGATACAGAGGAGACAACATTTGATTGCATACATTGTGGAAGCATAAGGTAGTTACAGACAGTGGTTTATACGCTCATCCCCTTTTGCTCGGCCTGGTACTGTGGTAAAAGTGCTGTTAAATATTAACTTTAGCACATTACGAATGTCTGCAGTTTGTTCTGAGGTTAAGGAAACATTTACCTTTACAGAATCAACATTTACAGTTTGTTCTAGTCTGTCATAAGCTACATCAATATTTTCCTTTTCAGTTTCTGGTAAAACTAGCAAGGCAGCTTTTGGCATTTTTTAAACCCATTTCTTGAGGAGGTTAGCATGGTGTATCTTAGAAGGAATTTTTCTGTCAGGGGTCTCAGTCTCATCGGTAACAGTGCCAGTACGTCTAAGAACCTTATATGGTCCTTGCCACTTCATTAACAACTTATTTTCTATTGTGGGTAACTGAAGCAAGACCTTTTCACCTGGCTCGAAAACTTTTTTAGTTTACCCCATGGTCATAACATACATTCTGCTGGTTTTGAGCCTCTTCCTGATTACTATGGGCAATTTCTACATATTTTGCCAGTTTCTTTCTTGGGGCACACTTATAAGAAGATATAGATTGTTTCTGAGTAGGGTTATCTTCCCACGTTTCTTTTGTCACATCCAGTGGCCCTCTTGGCTGCCTACCATACAGCATTTCTAATGATGAAAACCCTGTTGATGCCTGTGGCACTTCTATGTAAGCAAAAAGTACGTAAGGTAAGCAATGGTCCTAATCTTTCCCTTCCCCTTTTACAAACCTTTTTAACATGCATTTTAGAGTTTGGTTAAAACGCTCAACAAGACCGTCTGTCTGAGGGTGATAGGGGGAGGTTCTTATGGCAGTGATACCCAGCAGTCTGTATAGTTCTTACAGTGCAGCACCAAAAATTACTACCCTGATCAGTAATAATTTCTTTAGGTATGCCTTACTCTGCTGAAAAATTTTGGTTAGCTCTGCTGCAACTTTTGGGGCTATAACAGTACGCATTGGAACTGCTTCTGGGTATAGAGTAGCATGGTCACATACTACCAGGTTAAATCCATTACCCTTTTTACTTTTGTCTAAAGGACCAACCACATCCATTGCAATTCTCTCAAAAGACACATCTATTAAGGGTAGGGGTACCAGGAGCACCTTGCAGTTTCTAGTGACTGGGGCTACTTTCTGACACTCAGCACAGGAATTACAGTAGGTAGCAACATCTTCATGAATTCCTGGCCAGTAAAATCTATACAGCAATTTGGCAAGGGTGCGATCCCACTCTGAGTGACCAACCATAGGACTATCATGTGCTATCAGTAACAATTCTGTTCTATACTTCTGTGGTATAACCAGTTGTTCTGTCTGTTCCTGTGTCTGAGGTTTAACCCAAACTCTGTACAGTAATCCATTACATTTTTTAAACATTGGTCCACCCAGTTTTGATTTTACCCCAGCTGCTTGAAATAAACCTGGAGAGAAACATTGTTAGCTTGCTCTGAAAGAAAATCACAGTTGGTTATCAGTTTAGTTTCAGCGTTTTGTTATTTTAACCCTTCCTGTCCTTCAATCATTTGTTGCCAGTTTCTTCAGGCTTTGTCTTTCTTTTCTGAATTTCCGGATCTTGGAGCTGTGCTCAAACAAGTCCGAATCAAAATCACTGAAAGGTAAAGTGTCCCCACTGTCTGAAATTGTCTTTACCTGAGCTCTCGTCACCACAGCTGCTGAAACATCAAAATGTATTTCCTCTTTGATCAGCTCAGTAAACCCTGGAAAGTCATTTCAATAATCACAGGTATAAGTAACTTTGGTACTACCCGTACTTTCATTCGGTGCGACTCACCCTTAATGGTCAGTCAGTTGGGTGGTGGGATAGTATAGAGTGTCCCCGTGGATGCAGATGACACCAGTACCTGGTCCCTTTGCACAGTGTTTTCCCAGCACTTTAACATGCACTAGGGTCTGTCTGCTTCCCGAATCAATGAGTCCCATTACAGTCTTATTCCCCTTCACATCTGTTAGGTACTTGCCCCAGTTTGACAAGGACAAATCTGCTACAGTGCCCCTCTCTTTATTGTGGCAGTTTCTTGCAAAATGGCCTGGCTTATTACAGTTATAGCAGATAATGTCGTTTTCCACAGATTTGTTACCCCCACCAGAATTCTTAGCAGGCTTGGAATTTAAATGGGGAAAAAGAGTTTCTTACCAGTGCTTGGCTGTTACCTCGCTGCTGTGGTGTCTGTCTGTCCATTTGGTAGTCCTCAGCCAAAGAAACAGCTTTTTCCCCATTCTCTTGTCAGTGTTCCTTTATTCACAGCTGCACATCTGTAGGCAAGATGTTGATGAATTGCTCCTTGGCAAACGTGTCGATGATCTGTGGGACTGTTTTGCTCTCTGGTTGGATCCACTTCACCAGGAGTTCTCAGAGTCTGGTGAAGGCTTCTCGAGGATTGTCAACCGAATTGTACCCCAGAGATCGAAATCTCTGCCTGTAGGTCTCGCTGAAGATGTTGTACCTTTTCAGGATTTCGCTTTTCACCAGGTCATAGTTTTCTGACTGTGCAGTGTCTGTACTGCTGTAGGCAAGCTGGGCTTTCTCCGTCAGGTAGGGTACCAGTCTGATTGTCCATTGCTGCTTTGGCCACTGGCAGGCTGTGGCAACTCTTTCAGCGGCTGTCAGGTATGCCTCAATATCATCTGAGGGACACAACTTTGTAAGTTCAGTGGCCTTTAGGTTGATTGCATTTTGTTGCTCATCTGGACCTGTGCCGGATCCTCTGCCTTCGATAGCTTGTAAGACATCCAGCAATCGCTGCTCCTGTTGCTGCATCTCTTATCTGTTGCTTCTGTCACTGCATCTCTTCTCTCTTCAATGCTTCTAACCGTTGAATTTCTTTTTCTCTCTGCATCTCAGTCTCTTTTTGTTGAATAGCCCACCATTTCAAAAAGTCCATCAGGCTTTCAGATTCTGTCATGGCCTGTTCTTTTTCCATGACGTGTGCTGGCTGTACAGTCTCAGAATGGACTTCAGCTGCAGAATCCATACGTTCATCTGTGCTTCCCTGGTACTAGGTCCAGTACCCACACACAAATCTCCTGTTTTAGGTATGCATGGCTTAAATCTCACTTAGGCTGACAACATCTGTCGTTGAGGCACAGGTCAGGAAGCATAGAGAAAACCCAGGAGCAGTTGTAAAATTCCACAAAACTGTTTATTTGTAGTTGCAGTAACATAAAATAAACCTGTTCAGAATAACTATATACAGAAGCAAAATAAAATCTCTTGTAAAAAAAAAAAAAAAAACTCTTTCTTGCAGCGCAGCTTAGCTGTTTTTATAACTCTCTTCAACCCCCATCCTTTGTAAATTTCAGGAGCAGCTAGAACATTGAGAACTTCCTGAGGTCCCCACAGCAACTGCAAAAGGCTCGTGCATTTGCACTCAAGTAACCTCTAGCTTTTTACCGTTATCTCAAATTATAAATATTTACATTTCAACAGTAACACAATTTTCTAAACAAACGTGATCCCAATATCAGCTACATTTCCATACATTGATCCTCATATATTTTATATTAGCAGATATAGATATGCAAGGAAGAAAGACAACAAGAGAAAACTGAGACAGTGAGAGGCAAAGGATTGTGAGACTGGTCTGGTTGATCAAGTCCGAGGTCTCAAAGGAAAATTTGATTGTGCAACCAGACAGAAGAGACAGAAAAGGAAAGAATACATATCCCTGCATTTAAACACTTTCTCCAAAACAAATGGGACAGGGTCATATTCTGCCCAGTCACAGATGGACCATTTTGCCTCCCGAAGCACTGCTAAGGTGTCAAGATTTTCATTTGGTACAGGTATTCAATATTTGGTACATGTATTCAGTAGTGGAAGTGACGGATGCTCTGCCTCAACTGTGGCTCTTAGGAAAGGGCTATCTGTTCCTTCCTTTTCCCTTACTCCCGGCAGTTTTAAGAAATGTTTAATTGCACGGTTGGTTCATTCTGGTGACTCTGGAGTGGCCAAGAAATCCATGGTTCTTGGACTTACTTAGTGTAGTAGTATAGGTTGCTTTTCCACTTGCTTGGCAGTATAATTTTCTGAGCCAGAGTCAACTGTTTCATCCCATACCAGTTCATCACCAGCTGGCAGCTTTGATCTTGAGAGGCAGAAGCTTCCCAGACTAAAATATTCTGTGAGTGTGGTTGATACCTTAATGTCATTTAGGAAATATTGTACCTTGGGGGCTTGTGAAAGTGGTTAACTTTTTCCTGCTGGGCATTTTGTTGCAGATTGACCTAGGAAGCATCTGTTCCCCAGATTTTGGATTTCCTTCAGGATGGGTCAGACAGAGGTCAGGCTGTTGGTACCATGTGGGTTTAGTTTTATTTGGTGCTCAGTCTGTGTAATGGACACCTTCTAGGTTCTTACTGTGACAATTGTTTAGACCTCTCAGTAGAAAAAATTCAAGCTGTAAGGGTCTTAATATGGTCCTTATGCAGTCTGTGATTCCCCCATTCAAATCTCTGACACAAGTTTCAGAAGTCATTCTGTCCAGCAAGACATGTTTTCTAGTAGCAATTTGCACTACTAGATGGATGAAAGAGCTGTAGGCCCTCCTGCAAGGACTGAAGCAGACAGAACAGCACCACCTTGTCAAGCTTCAGTAATATACTACAAACCAAAAAAAAAGGAGATTTCAAATTGAATGCAGATTGACGATTAAGAAAATACCTGGTAACAAGAGACCCTGGTCAGACCCTTGTCGGAGATGTCAGCAGACAGACAGAACGACTCCAGCTGATTTCCCTATGGCGTCATCAGGTAGTGTGCAAAGCAGCCCTGCTCCACTGGAATTTAAACTCGCACATTTAAAGTGACAGTTCAGTTAAAACACATACTAAATAAGATACAAATTTGTTGTAACATTACATAAAAAAGTGAATCCAAACCCCACGTGAAACATCTATAATGCAATTATAGAAGTGCATAAAATACAAAATTAACAGCAGTATGGCTAGTATGATCCTGGTTTTAATTGTCCCATATATATTCTTTCCCTACATTTTCTATATATCATACGGCATAGTGCAAAAATGCACTTAAGGGATGAATTCATCTGTGATATTTCATTTGTGCTCCGGAAAAGACATGTAAATTCAAGGTTGCTATCAGAAGATAGCGGAAAGAAAAAAGAGGGGAAGAAAATAGAATTTGAGCGCGTACAGCACAATATGTGTCAAAAACACTTTAAATATCACAAGGCTGCACCAACTATAACTTCCATTTTAAATAAAACCAAAATCATAGTCCAATTGTGTGTCAGGAAAATTCCCATTCGTTAATATACCATGTATCATAGAAATATAAATATTAGACAAAATCCCTAGAGAGTATCATAATTGATCAGTAATGCTCCCGCTCAAAGATGTGCCACCAACTCAGTCCTACAATAAAGAGGAAAATATATAAATGACTTTCCTCCAATAAAACATGGGTAGCAACATAATTAATCATTTCACTCGGTCAGCACCTGTCAAATAGACTACTCCTAATACTAACTTAACATAGACTACACCTACTGGCTATAAATCTACAGTATGGCTGGACATGCAAGCATACGTTCTATGGCCTCTTTCATACTACTTGTGACCACACCATTTGGGACTAATGATGGGAAACCCTTGGCAACACCCTTGTCATACCAGCCTGCTGTCGCACGCAGCATACCACAGCCTCCTGGTACAACACGGGGACCAGAAGCTAACCTTTCCAGTGCATCTGCCTATGAACTTCCTCTGCTACCCTTCATGTCGCCCTCCCACTCACATATATCGATCTCTGCCCTGCTCCACAGTAGTGCCCCAATTGATAGCACCCATAGGTGCAGGTGTGTCCACTGCAAGCTAACAGCAACAAATGGGCATACTGGAAAAAACGTCTTAGAAAACTGATAATCATCCTGCTTCTCCTGTCTGGGAATGTGCACCCAAACGTTGGCCTCCTAGGGACCGATAGTGCTGTAGGTCAGGGCCACCTCACAATTGCCTCAATCAACATATGTAGCCTACTACCCAAATTTCCCCAACTTCAGGCCTGGGTTGCGCAGCACAAGCCTGACATACTCTCACTCACAGAAACCTGACTCTTTCCTAAGATCCTGCATACCACTGTGTTCCTCGATGGCTACACCACATTCCAGCAGGACAGACTGTCCAAACGTGGGTGTGGATGCCTGGTTTACCTGAGAAATTAAATAAAAGGTCAGATGATGCCAAACAGTCTAATAATAAAAGAGGCACAGATATTGTCCGTAAAACTATCAGTAGGTCGCAGAACAAGACATTGGTGCTATCCACAGTCTGTATAGCCCCACAGAAGCAAGTAACAGGCATAGAACAGTTCATAACCCACATTAAACAGGTCAAGTGGACCTGGGAACTGGTTGTTGTTGGAGACTTCAGCATAAACTAGCTAGCTCAGGATACCGCCACACTAAGAGACCAAATCTCTAGCCTGTATCTCACGCAGATGGTAACACAGGCCACTAGGTAAAACTACCGCACTGGCACAAGCTCCCTTATTGACTGGCTACTCTCCACCTGCCCTGAGCATATAACAAATGTGTCTGTACTGCCAGACTCACTCAGTGACCACTCCCTAGTAATGTGCTCATGGACAAATAAGTCAGTGAAGTGCACCCCTCGGCTCTCAAAAAATTGATTAATAAGGAAAAGACAGCTAGAGCCTTGTAAGCAGAATCTGCAAAGGGCTGACTGGACCCCCTCTTGACAGTGCAAATGATATAAACCTGGCCCTGGACTACTTCACTGCTATCTTTAATAATGCCTGCAGCATTTTTGCCCCAATTAAAACCAAGAAAATCAAAGGGAATGCCAACCCCTGGCTCTCGAGGGGGCCCTTATAGAGATAATGCATTGCCATGACAACCTCTGGCACATAGCAAGGGCGACTGGTAAGCAAATGGACTATATTGCATATAAGTCGGCCAGAAATAAGTGCACTAAGCTAATAAGGAAAGATAAAGCAACGTACTATAAAGAACTACTGGACAGGAACTGGGGTAGTGGGAGAGATTTCTAGAACTCCATAAAAACACTCACCGACAGGAACTTCAAGATACCTCCTGACCTGATCGTCACTGTGTCTGGCACACTACAAGAACCCAAAGAACTAGCATATGCCTTCAATGTCACCTTCACCGACCTCAGCGATGTACTTCCCACTGACTACCTATCCGCTCAGCCTTTTACGAAGCACCCAGATGTGGACCCCCCACCCCACCCCGTTAACTCTAGCATACCCCAATTTTATTTCAAGGAAATCTCTAGGGTGGACACTATAAAATACACTAAAGGGTCTTGGGTAAAACCAGGATGGGAGCCGATACGATAGACATGAAGCCTGTAGCACTAACACTTGATGAGCTAGCTACACCCCTTACAAAAATCTTTAACGTATCCTTAAGAACGGGAGTGTTCTCAGAAAGGTAGAAGTCAGCGCTTGTCACTCCAGTTTTCAAGAATGGGGACAGAACCAGCCTGGCTAACTACAGGCTGATATCCATACTACCCCCTCTCTCTAAAGCCCTCAAGCAGATTGTATCCTACCAGTTAACCGACTACCTAGATAAGTACAACCTCCTATGCACACAACAGCATGGGTTTTGGAAAAAACACAGCACCATGACAGTGCTGATAGACTTCACAGCCCACCTGTATGATGCACTGGACAATGGCGTGGCAGTGGGGTCCATCTTTATAGACCTTACTACCAGCTCCTCCTTGCTAACCTACTGACCACAAGCCTGTCCCCTGATACTGTAACCTGTTTTTTTTTTTAGCTACTTCTTTAACAGATCACAGTGCGTGAAAATAAGTGGAATACTCTCTGACCCAAGGGAGATGACTCTTGGAGTCCCCCAAGGGTCCATACTTGACCCCTGCTTTTCAGCTTGTTCATAAACACCCTACCCTCTGCATGCCCAGCTAGCATGCTGCTGTTTGCTGACGACACCGTTTCTCTGTCCCAGGCAAGCAAATAACCATGGTACTACAGGACAGCTTTCCATAAACTTGAAAAGTGGTTCCTACAAAACAGACTCCTACATAACTGCAAAAACACCAAAGATGTGCTATTTACTGTGCCTCAGAATAAAAAGAAAACTGACCCTCTGACCTTTCATACCCAAAAATGGGAAATCTTGGAACAAGTCAACTCATTTAAATACCTAGGAATACACCTAGATGACACCCTGTCTTTCTCCTCCCGCATAAACCACATCATCTGAACTGCAAATATAAAGCTGGGAGTCCTCTATATAGGCACCAGCATACAATGCCTTCCGAGGCCTTGTGTTTAGTAACTAGCAGCTCGGTACTGTCCACTGTAGACTACAGGCTGGTAATCTACAGCTCAGGTACTGACGCTACCCTGAAGAGGATTAAAGTTCTCTTAAACAAGGCCTGCAGGCTGGTCCTTGAGGCAGACTACCTGACACGCACCTGTAGTCTCTACACAGAGAATGAGTGGCTCCCACTACACCTTAGGGCAAGATATCAGACCTGCCTGTTTGGAAAAAAGGCCATCCTAGGACTTACCCTGAATCGATGGCTGGCATCTTTCAACATGCCAGAACCTCAAAAACCATGAGAAACACAGCCAAGGGTGCACTTCAGGTCCCATTTAAGTGCACCACATTTGCCCAGAGATCCCCTTCATACCCCCATACCAAGGGCCACAGTAGCTGAATGACCTCCCTGCCTCCCTCACTGAAAGTGATAAGCTCTGCCCCTTTAAAAAAGAGCTCCGCCTGCTTCTGTCCCAAAGAAGTAGCTGTGACTGCCCCACCTAGACATGAACGTCTCCTGCCCAACCTCACAGCTGTCCCACTCCCTAGCTTGCACCCTATTTCCCCACCTTTCCCGCCAACCACCACCTAAGTATGAATCCCACGCTTGGGTCATGGTAAATACCCTTCCTCACAACTTCCTACTTTTGACAAGGACCTCCTAGGCTTCCTCCTCAGCATTATACTGGACTTAAGAAATACAAATGTTCATAATAAACTCTAATGCAACTAACTAGATTTGTACTACAACTATTGATCTTCCTTCGAGAGGGCTCTTGCAGTAGGTATTAACCATTAGGACTGTGTCTCCTGGTGTCAGGATCACATGGAAAACTTTAGCTAGCAGTGTCTGGCGGGGGACCGCCCACCGATGTCGCGTGACAGATGTCGGCATGACCCTATATAGTGGGTGGTCCCCAGCCTACCCTCCAGTTCTTTCCCGCCGTCGACCTGTGCATGTTGGACCTCACGGAGAGCGCTGCTACAGTTTGCCCGCCATTTCAGATGGGTATATTTTGAATTATTTTTTAATTATTCTACCACTCTTTTGTAAGTTAATCTTTATGTATGTCTTCCCCAACACCTTCCGAATCGCAAAAAATAAGTGCGAGTCCTGTGGCACACAACTCCCTCATAAAGACGACCATACTCTCTGCCTCTTCTGCCTGGGCCTGGAAACCGGACTGCAGACTGAGAGGCCTGGCTGAGCTTCAGCCAGGCCACACGGAAATGCTGACAGAAGGCCCTCGAGGCCAACATTTTAAAACAAAAGGCTTAGATGGAGAATGAGTTGCAGAGTGCCTCTCCATTACCGTCATCAGATTCACACCACCACAAAAGACGGAAGGACAAGGAGAAGCATCAGTGCCAGAAAAGGTCCCCCTACCACCCACAACTCCCTCCGGGGCTGCGGACGAACAATGGCCCTATTTCTCCGAGAAGGACAAGGCCACTTCGACCTCCCAGGAGCAGCCCTTGGTTCCCCCACTGCCATTGGCCTCGGTGGCGGTGGTTGTCTCAGTGTCATCTGAGGCTGTTGCCACTCTTGGACCCTTAAAAACCTCAGGGTCTAAGCCTGCTGGTGGGGCTCATAAGTCACTCGTTGGAGTCCCCAACGAGCGCCCAGCCCAGGCTGTTAAGTTGATAACTGGAAGCTCCCGTGAATGCCCAGCTGTGGCTGATAAGCCAGACGTCGGTGCTGCAGACGCTCACCCAGCCCAGGCACTTCTGTCTGGCCCCGTCAAGTGGCCTGATGTTGATCCTCAGCGCCTGTTGCGGTCTCCTATGCAACATACCCCGGCGGGCTCACCCGATCACAGTCTCTTCTCGCCTCCAGCCTCCCCCCAACACCTGGAGCCAGAGCCAGAAGGACATCAGCCTGCCGATGCCACTACCGGGTCACATCCAGGCGCCAACACCAGTTTCTCAGCAGACCTTCGGGACACTTCCCTGCCGACCCTTCTGGCAGGGCCTTCTGCCCCACCACTTCCATTGGAGGGCACCTCCGGGATGACGTTGGGCTTCCTCCTTAGTGGCCTGACGCTGGACTGTCACCCATTTGAGTCTTCCAACCTGTCTTTCGGGCCTCCTCATGGTCCTCCGTTGGGTCCAAGGGCTCCTCCATCAGGTGTGGCACCAGACTTTGACGGGCTACCAGACGCCATGCTATCATACGCCTGGATATCTCCCATCGGGGTACCAGGCACCAGGTCTCCCTTCGCCGGGGTACCTGCCACTGGGCTATGTCCATAGTTATTCCATGCCTGGTTACCCGCCGTCAGGGTACCAGGCATCAGGATACCCGACGCCGGGTTATGGCTCCAACTTTCAGCCGGTTTACCAGCCTCCCCTGCCTTCGCTTCCCCAACCACAGGCGGACTCCAGGGACATTCTCTAGTCCTGGTGGACCGAAAACAAATCTCAACTAGTTTCGGAATTAGACAGTCATCATCCGGTAGTGGCCTCTACCCTGGTGCACCTGGATCTGACTCATCGGTCCCCTTCGCCAGGGGAGTACCATCCCTCGATGTCAGGCCTGACGAAGGACATGGCTACCTCTCATAAGGGTGGACCTTCCACTCCCCTCAAGGAGGTTCCCCGCCCCAGAGCTCTATCTGCAGTCCCGATTCATTCGTTGGACTCTGATTCAGATTCTGACTCCTCTTTTTCCGTCTCTGGCTTTGAGACACCTTCTCGAAGAACTCAAGGCTGAGGAGTCTCCGAAGTCACCTCGGATTTTCTCAAAAGGATTACGGAGGCCTATGATTGGAAGGTTGACAACTAAGACCCCAAAAGAAAGAGGTTGGCTGAGCGTCTGGACATACCTGAGCTGTCCCCAGTCCTCACGCCCCCTTGGCTGGAACCTCACGATAATCTCGCTTCCACCATCTGGCTAATGCCCTCCTCCATTCCGGCTGTGGCCAAGAAGGCGGACATGACTTATGGTATGCCAGAGAGCAAAGACCATCTTAGCGTCCATCCTAAAGCAGAGTCTGTGGTCATTCATGCGGCGTTTGACAGATCTACCAAACCTAAACACATGAGCACCTCTCCCCTGACAAGGAGTCGAGGCAGCTTGACCAATTTGGTCGTAAGTTTTATTTGTCCTCTACCCTGGCTATGCACTCCCTTAATTATGTGGCGCACATGTTGGTGTACCAAGAGTCCTCTTTCTCCAGTTAGAGATGATTATTGAGGCCATGCCGGACTCTGATGTGAAGGAAACCCTCTCTGACACCATTAGGTCAGCTAAGGTCACTTGTCACCACTTTCTGAGGGTGGCTTATGATGCTGTGGATTCCTCAGCTAGGGGCACGGTTACTGCAGTCTGCCTCCAAAGGTATTCTTGGCTGAGAGTTTCTGGATTGGAACTTAATGATCAGGTTGCCATCCAAGATGCTTCCTTCCACGGTTTCGTTCTCTTCGGAAGAGATGCACAAGACATCATCACGAACCTCCAGGATAAGGGGCAAGCATTACATTCGGTGCAGACTATATACCACACTGGCTGTCAGGCGAAGAAGCCCTTTTGTCACCAGCAGAAATGGTGGATGAAGCAACCACAATAGGCCAGACGTCAGAACAAATGTCAGGCCCCCTCAGTGAAGGCTACCCCTCCAGTCAAGAACCACAGGACTTTATGGGCAACCCTCCCTCCGCCTTTTGACTCTCAGCCCACCTCCCATCCTCCTCTTCTTCAGTCGGAGGAACTGGTGGGCGGAAGATTCGCTGGTTATCTGGCAGAGTGGGAGACAATTACCGCAGACTTGTGGGTTCTTCAATTAATCTCCCAGGGCCACACGTTGGTGTTCCTGGAGAGGCCCCCAGACAATCCTCCGGGTCCATCCTCCATAAGGAGGCAGTATAGCGCAGTGGTTTAAGGCTCTGAGCTCCAAACTTGGAGACCTGGGTTTGAATCCCACAGCCCCCAGTTGCATACTGTGTGACCCTGAGCAAGTCAGTTCGGCTTAGTGTGCCTCTCCTGGTTAAAGAATTTCCCCCTCCCCATCCTCTTATTCCCATCATCACGGAAGAGATAGAGGCTCTTCTGCAAAAGGCAGCCATAGAGCCTGTTCCTCTAGATCAGATAAGAAGAGGGTATTACTCTCACTTCTTCCTGGTCCGCAAAAAGACGGGATACCTGCTCTGGATACTAGACCTCTGCTTTCTGAATCTGTACATAGAGTACAAAAGATTTTGAATGCTGACCCATCCAGGCCTGCTGCCATGCTGTACAATGGACAGTGGCTCTGCACTATGGATATGCAGGATGCGTACCTGCTCATACCGGTCTTCCAAACCCACTGCCACTACCTCAGGTTCTCCTTTCAAGGGGAACACTACCAGTTCAAAGCCCTCCCCTTTGGCCTGTCCTCTGCATCCAGGGTCTTTACCAAGTGCCTTGTGGTAGTGGCAGCGGCCTTGGGGTACCAGGGCCACTCTATCTTCCCGTTCCTCGATGATTGGCTGATCTTGGCCCCGTCGAGGGAGCAGCTGGAAATTTCTGTTTCAGCCACCAGACACTGAATTTCGGCCAGGTCAGTGCTGCGCCTTTTGGGCCTTATGGTAGCGGGCATCCCGACTGTTCCTCTGGCCAGCCTCCACATGCGGATCTCGCAGTGGATGCT
Source organism: Neoceratodus forsteri (assembly GCA_016271365.2). Taxonomy (NCBI): domain Eukaryota; kingdom Metazoa; phylum Chordata; order Ceratodontiformes; family Ceratodontidae; genus Neoceratodus; species Neoceratodus forsteri. The sequence continues at coordinate 444,299,725 of CM057453.1, forward strand.
GAGAGTTCAGTGAGACCAGAGATCAGACGACCTCGACCACAAAGTCTTGGTCTCCACATCAATGTGTCAGGATCTCCTGGGTGGCAGGATCTCAGCAATCTCTGCAATGGAGTTCCCTTTCAGTCCCCTTTGCCCATCCAGACCCTGACCACGGATGTGTCAGGGCTGGGTTGGAAGGGGGCTCATCTAGAGACCTACAGGGCCCAAGATCTGTGGTCTCAGTCAGAACTATCTGTACACATCAAAGTGTTGGAGATACGGGTGGTGCTTTATGCTTGGCAGGCCTTTCAGCACCTCCTCAGTCCAGGTCCGCTGCTGGTCCAAATGGACAATTTGTGTGTGGTCTGGTATCTGAACAAACGAGGCATTTGCTGCTACCCTCTCTGCAGGGAAACGATACGAGTCTGGATCTGGGAGATTCTACCTCAAATCTCCCTTTCTGCAGTTCATGTCCTGGGCATCCAGAACATTCTGGTGGACAGTCTCAGCCGCACCCAGGCCAAGGTTCACAAGTGGGTAATAAACCAGTCTGTGATTGAAGGCATTTTCGACCTATGGGGTTGTCCAGACCTCGATCTGTTCACCTCCCCATCCAACGGAACACTTCCTAAGTTTTGCTGGCTTGTTCCAGGACCTGTTTTTTTCTGGTGAGACGCACTATCTTTTTGCTGGATAGGGAGGTTCTTGTACGCCTTTCCTTCCTTTCTGATCCTGCAGTGGGTGCTGCTCAAGTTGCAAGCGGAAGGGGCTCACGTGATCCTGATCGCCCTGCTTTGGCTACCCAAATATGGTTCCTGCTTCTGCAACAGCTGGCAGTGGAGCCCCCAGTTCCCCTGCCCATCTGTCACAACCTCCTGACCCAAGACAGGGGCGCTCTGGTTCATTCAGGACTCAAGTCCCTTCACCTTCACACGTGGCACCTTCTGACATGGCTGCTTCATGCTATGGGGTTTCATCTAGGGTTGCCCAAGTCCTCATAGAGGCCAGAAAGCCTTCCACGAGGACCACTTATGCTATGAAATGGAAGAGATTTGCTATTTGGTCCACTTCAAAGGGTTGGGACCCTTTTTTGTGCCCTGTTCTTCAGGTCAGGGAGTACTTACTACATCTATCCAACCTGGGTCTGAGTTATTCCTCGCTGAAGGTCTACCTCTCAGCCATTTCCGCCTACCACATTCCAGTGGAGGGCAAAACTGTTGCTCAGCTGAAAGTTTCCAAAACATTTCTGAATGGAATCCTCCACTTGAAACCCCCAGTGTGTAACCCTGCCCCACCGTGGGATTTAAGACTTATTTTAGAGAAACTCACTTGGCCTCCTTTTGAACTGGCCGCAAGTTGACATGTGCTATCTATCCTGGAAAGTGCTCTTTTTAGTTGCAGTCACTTCTGCTCGGAGGATTTCTGAGCTTCAGGCCCTGATGTGTAAGGAACCTTATTTAATTTTCCACAGAGACTGAGTGGCTCTGCGTACAAATCCTAAGTTCTTGCCAAAGGTTGTTTCTGAGTTTACGTTGAATCAGACTATTCAGCTACCAGTGTATTACCATGAGTACCCTAATCGGGGGAGGCAATTCTGCACACACTTGATGTTCACTGAATTTTGCATTGCTATACAAATTGGACAAAGTCAGTCCGCAAAACGGATAAACTTTTCGTTTCCTTTGCACCCAAGAGAGAGGGCACTGCTGTTTCTGAGCAATGTGTGTCAAAATGGTTGGCAAACTGCATTGTGTTCTGTTACCGGGAGTAGTCAAAGGGCATTTTACCAGAGATATGCCTGCATCTGCTGCTGACATTGGTGTGGCAGCCACTTGGAGCTCCATCCAGACTTTCACGAAACACTGCAGTCTGGACATTGCCTCTAGGCGCAGGGCTGGCTTTAGACTAGAAGTCCTTCAGGGCCTCCTTTCATGATTTCTTCCTATGTCTCTGCAGATCCTTCCTGCCTCCTGTGCTTCAGACTTCTCTGATTTACACTGCTTGGGACCCGGTCCTAATGGTTAATGTGGAAAGGCAACTGCACCAAGGAAAAGCCGTGCGTGGTCTAAAGCAAATGAATAACTATACAGTCAAAGAAGACCAGCACCTTTGCAAAGACTGAGATAAAATATCTCACACTTACCGGAACACCAGTTCTGTAGTCATTTTCTCTTGTGCAAATTCCTTTATTTAAAGTGCCATTAACAAGAGTAAAAGCAAACGGTGAGGAGCATATAAAACAAGACTGGAACAAACACACTTCCTGGTAACTAAGTCACCTGATGCGTTTCGCCCAATCAGGGCTTTCTCAAAGGTACATGGTTACCATACAAAGCACACCTTATAGTTGCATTTAAAGTGGTACACACAACAAAAACTGATACCGGGGAACACCACAAACATTATGTACAATTAAAAACAAAGGCATACAGGACATTCATCAGATGTTTAACCCCATATATTCTAATTGTGTTTCATTCTATACGTAGACATATTATTACATTCCATACTACAGTTTACACTTACACAACAATCTCATTTCTTTAAAAATGGTTTCACCTGTAGTCTACCATTCAGACCCTTCCCTTCAAACAACATGAAGTCTTGCTGTATTCTGACAATTGCAGTGATTCCCAACCTTTGAACTGCCCTGGAGAACTAAGGGTTAACTTTCCATGCAGGGCATGGAACGCTGAGCTCAAGCTCGGTTGAAGTCTCTGTCTGGAGTGATTTGAACTCAAACCATCAGATTCTTTGCTCCGCCTCACTGAACGGTCGCTCCGGAGATTTCTCCTTCAGCTCGGTTCGAAGTCGGTTAAAGTTTTCAGTTTTTCATCGGTTTAAACCGAAAAAGTTTCCACATAGTCGGTTCAGTCTCTGTCTGTGGTGCCGTGAGTACTAGATAGGAATTGTTCTTATTTCTGTGTGGAACTTGTAAAAGTGCAGTCGGTTCAGCTGAACCGACCATTTGATTGTGAATTTTGAAGATTTTTATGAACCGGAGTTTGAAGAGGAAGGGGAATTTAAGGATTATGAAGTAAGTGAAGTTCTGGATGTGCCTTTGGAACCGGAAATTTCCCCAGACAGACCATCAGGTGTTTCCCCTCCTAGGCTTTCTGAGTCCCCTTCCCACTTTATGTTTTACAGAAAAGTGGCTGAAACCCTCCAGCTTCCTATGGAGGAGGCTGTGGAAGATCAAGAAGAGCCTGATTATGTAGAGATGATGGATATACCAGAGTGTAGGAGACTGTCTGTTCCCCTCCATAAATCTTTTGGGAAACAGACACAAAAAATCGTAAAGTCTCCTAACACTATACCTCCTGTGGATAAAATAATGGACAAGAGGTACACACTCTCAGGCTCAGACACGGAGTTCTTATATCAGCAATGCAGCCATGTTGTGGTAGTGCAGGCTGCTGCCTGTGACGAGGCAAATATTCTCTTGGCTTCACACCCCCCTGACAAGGACTCCAGGAAGATTGATGCCATGGCAAAGAAGCAGTACATGGCATCTTCTTTGGGACTCAGGCAGGCAAATTACATGGCCTATACAGCCAGGTACCAGAAGTCCAGGTGGGACACTGTACTGGCACTGGCTAAACAGGCCTCCCCCCAGCTAGCCAAGGAGCTGGAGGCGGTGGCTGTAGATGGGACTGAGGAATCTAAGGTTCAGTTTCATGCTGCTGTGGACTCTAATGATGTCTCATCAAGAGTCATGGCTACATCTGTGGCTCTTCGGAGGATGGCTTGGCTCAGATGTACTAGCCTCTCACAGGACACCCATGCTAAGGCTATGGATTTTCCTGTAGTGGGTAATTCTCTGTTTGGGGGAGCAGACAGAGAATTACGTGAAGAAAATGGACGAGTACAGGACCACTTACAGGAGTGCTCAGGCCAAGGAAAGGCAGGCAACTCCTCAAAGGCAGCAGTCCACGGGCAGGGGCAGGCCTTTTCACCAAGCACAGGCCTCGTCTTCCTTTTCACAGAGGGGTTCTTCAGAGGGAGAGGCAGAAGAGTGATGAGCAGGCCTGCATCCACCCCTCAGCCTAAAGCCCCTGCCAAGCAGACACCCTGATGGGTCTTCCCGGGTCGACTGTCCTGTTCCAGTAGGGGGCAGGCTGGCTTACTTTGTCCAGGACTGGATGTCTGTTACATCAGACAAGTGGGTCCTGGAAAGTAGTAAGCCAGGGACTGGTTCTCAGCTTCAAAAGATTTCCAAAGATGAGAGCCAGATCTTTTCCACCTGCAAATCTTTCAGAAACCCTTACCCTAGAGGCAGAGGTTTCTTCTACATACTAGCATACTAATTGCAAGCAGATTAGGCCTTACGGTTTATCAAGTCTGCTCGAACCTCAGATCCCTAGTTGGGTGCCGAGGCCCCCGTGTTCCAGAAACCCCTATCATCCATCCCCACCCCACTGGGCCAGGCCATCATCTGATGCATCCACTTTCTGTGTCCGTCCCACCCTCTCTTGAAGCCCTCCACTGTGGATCTCGGAACCAGCTCGCCAGGCAGTGCATTCCAAGGGTCCACCACCCTCTCAGTGAAAAACCACCTCCTCTTCCCCCCTCACCCTTCCACCTTCCAACTTCAAACCATGCCCTCTGATGATACTTCTCTGCTTTAGTCCAAAGATCCCCTCTATGTTTACCCTATTTATTCCCTTGAGATACTTGAAGACCTCAATCATGTCCCCCTGTCTCTCCTCTCCTCCAATGAAAACAAGCAGAGCTCCTCAAGTCTGTCCTCATACGTCAGATCCCCTAGTCCTCGTATCATCTTAGTTGCCCTCCTCTGTACCCTCTCCAGGAGCTGTATGTCCCTCTTCAAGTGTGGTCTCCAGTACTGTACACAGTACTCAAGGTGTGGTCTAACCAGTCCATTGTACAGCAGCAGAATCACGTCCCTGCTCCTAGAGGTGATCCTCCTTACGATGTATCCCAACATCCTGTTTGCCTTGCTAGCCGCTCTCCTGCACTGTTCAGAGTTATTCATACATGCATCCACCATGACCCCTAGGTCTTTTTCCCCTATTGAGGCCTCCAACGCCTTCCCTCCCAGGGTGTACCTGTGTTTAGGGTTTCCCCGCCCAAGATGTAACACCTTGCACTTGGTGATATTAAAATTTAATTTCCATGTGTGAGCCCAGCTTTCCAGGGTGTCCAGGTCCCCTTGCAGGGCCAACCTCCCCTCTTCTCCCTCAACTACTGCTCCCATCTTGGAGTCATCAGCGAAGAGACTCATTTCACACCCTATACCCTCCCTGATGTCCGATATGTATGCATTAAACAGGATCGGACCCAGGACCGAGCCCTGCGGTACCCCACTACCGACCACTCTAGGGTTTGAGAGCTTCCCACCGACCACTACTCTCTGGGTGCGTCCAGCTAGCCAGTTTTCAATCCATCTGACCATCAAAGGGCCTACTCCCAACCCCATCACTTTCTCCACCAGACCATTGTGGGGGACAGAGTCAAACGCCTTGCTGAAGTCCAAGAATAATACATCCACAGGCTTTCCCCTGTCCATTTTTGATGTTACCCATTCGTAGAACTCCACAAGATTGGTTTGACATGATCTACCTGGCACAAACCCATGTTGCCGACTATCCAGACCTCCCACCTCCTCCAAGTACACCCCCAATCGTTCCTTTAGTATATTCTCCATTAATTTTCCCACCACCGAGGTCAAACTGATGGGTCCATAGTTACCTGGTACTTCCCTCGACCCCCCCTTTATGGACTGGCACCACATGTGCCAATCCCTAGGTACCCTTCCTGTCTCAAGGGACCTGTTAAAGAGCTCTGCCAGGGGTGCAGCCAGTATGTCCGCCAATTCCCATAGTACTCTCGGATGAATGCCATCCGGCCCAGGAGATGTCTTTCTTTAGGGCCTTGAGGGCTAACTGCACCCTTTCGGCGGAGATAGCATCATCCATCCCCACCACCTTACTGGCCTTTTTATCCTTATTCTGATGTGACACCCCTGGGGTACCTCTCCCTCCCTCTTGCTCCATTTCTGTTGCTCCCCTGATCCCACTCACTGCTGCTTCTATCCCCATCATGCCTTGCTTTGTAGATATCCCACCCCACTCCCTAGTGAACACAGAGGCGAAGTACTCGTTTAATACCTCTGCCTGGTCCCTCGCCTCTTCCACCCACCATCCTTCTGATCTAAATCTGCTGAGATGGCCCTTAGTTTCTAGGGACATGGATATGTTGTTCATCCACACTTATTGGCAGGTTCCTTGCCGCTTTAAATCTTGCCGGAAGGTCTTCAGGCTGGCTCCTCCCACCCACCCGGGTGGTAAACCTCTCGGCTCCGCCCCATGACGCCTGATCTTCCTTACCGCTTGGAAGCTCAGGTTCCCTCCTTTACGCTCCGCGCATAAAACTGGTTCCTAACTGTTCGGTTTTCCGAAATTAATCTTTAAGGTTTTCTAGATTTTGGTCAACTATTTCCCTCGCGGCTGTGATGGACAAATCGACTCCCGGTTTTCGGAGATGCCCATGCGGGCAGAAGATGTCTCGGATGGATCCGCACTCCACATGCGTCTATTGCTTAGGCCTTGAGCATGACCCGCAGGCTTGCGACCTGTGCTCTTCTTTCTCGGCCTACGTCCTGGAAGACTGTGCCGCCCGTCTGCAACTTGGGCGACCTGAAAAGCGTTACCCTCCGGTAAAGTCCAAAGAGGCCCGGTTGGCGGTCTCCGCGGCGGCGGGCTCGGCAGATCAGATAGAGCAGATGATCGCCCTTGAAGAGGAGGCGGCGCGGACTGCATCCTCCTCGGCCGCGGCATTTATCCTGCTCTCCTTGGGATCCTCATATTCTGCTTCCTTTAAGGAGCTTTGTCTGTCTCTCTCCACCAAGGGAGAGGGACCTTCATCTTCGGGACCTTCCTCTCGGTCCAAAAGAAGAAGGACAAGGGTAAGTCCGTCCATCGACGCTCTTGGGAGCGGGAGAGGTCCCCCTCCCCGAGCGGTCGACCATCGACTTCGGTCGATCCTTCGGCTTCGGCCACTGGCTTCACGGTGTCCCCGTCAGGTCAGTTGACCGAGACTCCCGTCGACGCAGTCGAGATCTTTCTCGACCCGTTGGACGGGTTGTCGACCGGCGAAGCCGAAAATCCTCTCTCCCCGGTTCCCCTGGTGGTGGTTGAGGATCCCGTGGGCTTGGCAGTGCCTCCGGTTCCGGAGCCCTTGGGTGTTCCTTCTGAGCCGAAGGAAGGGCGGGTTTCCCCCGCTCCTTCCCTGCACCCTCCTCGGAAAAGCCGAGGTTCGCGGTCTTGGTCTCGGACTTCTTTGCGGTCCAGCCGATCCCGCCACCAGAGGTGGCCGCTCATCTTCGTCCTCTTCCTCGGACGAGGGGAGGCTTCGACGCAAGTTGCGTCGACGATACGAGGACCTCATGTGGCAACAGTTTCTGCTGGCCGGGAACAAGCCACCACGCCGCCTTCCCCGGCCATTAAGTGGCTGTCACCAGAGTGGCCGAAGCAACCCCTCGCTTTAGCCGAGGCGCCTGTTTCCAGGCCTGTTGCTCAGCCGAAACCAGCTGCTCCACCGATTAGGGTGGAACCTCCGCCTCCAAGCCGTTGTTTGGGGCTCCGACCAAGAACTCTCGGTCGGCTCAGGGTTTACCCCATAGTCTGTCGGTCACCCTTACTCCTGATTGCCCTTGGCAGGTAGAGGGTAGCTCAGGCCCGAGGCAGCTCTTTGCGGACTCTTCTGAGTCTGATGACGATTCCTCCCTCTTCTCCAGGCGAGTGGACTTGGAGTCCTCTGGAGGTCAGTCGCTGGACGATAGCCCTTCGTCCTTTCTGGGTTTGCTTAGGCTCATCTCGGAGTCCACCGGGATGCAGCTCGAGCCCGTATCCAAGCGGGCCAAGTACCCCCTCACGGAGATATTGGACCGAGGAGATTCTCCCACGGAGGCTCTTCCTGTGGCCGAGGCTTGTTAGGGCCCGGCCTGGAGCTCTGCAGTGCCCTGCCTCCTGCCCTGCGCCCGGGCCAGGATGGCCAGGAAGCATGCGGTCCTCACCGTTCCCTGTCCGTTTCTCGGAACACCCTCAGCCAAGGGGTTAGTTACCGAGCTTTCTGGCATGCCGGAAATGCTAGGGATGTGGACAAACCTCCCGACAAGGAGTCCAAGAAATTGGACTATGCCGGGCAAAAAGCCTACGCTGCGCCCTCCCTTGGCCTTCGCCAGGCCAGCTCGGCCGTGCTTATGGTACATTTCTCCCATGCCCTGTTGGGCTCCCTGGACGAGGTAGTCCCTCATCTCCCGGCTGACCTGCAGACTACGGTTAGGCAGGTGCGGGACCAGGGCAGTGGCAAAGCAGCAACTTCAGACTGCTTTAGACATTGGAGACTCCTGCGCCAGGTCAGTCGCGGCCTCAGTGGCTATGTGCCGTCGGGCATGGCTGAGGATATCCACCTTCACAGCGGATACCCAGCACAAATTGGCGGATGTCCCCTTCCTGGGGACCGACCTCTTCGGCCCTGGAGTGGAAGGCCACCTCCAGAGGATTGAAAAGTCCAATGCCACCTTGGACTCGGTCTCATCCGCTCAGAGGGACAAGGGCCGCAGACCGCAACCCAAGCCTTTTCGTCGGCCAGCAACACCAGGGCCAGCAGGCTCGCGGCTAGCGCCCAAACCTAAGCCCGTGGCTTCTCCTCCAGGAAGTAGGGAGGTAAAGGCCAGGTGGTCCTCGGCGGTCCCTCCTCCAAGCCTGCACAGTGACGGGTTGAGGTGTCGCCCCAGTACCTCGCCACTTCACCCAGTGTTCCCCGTGGGAGGCAGCTCCTGGTACTTCCTTTCCGCCTGGTCTGGTTTACCACAGACCGGTGGGTGTTGGAAGTGGTAGGAAAAGGCCTGCCCGGAGTTCGGCAGGCCCCGCCTTCCGAGCACGCCGCCCCCAGGGGCCTCATCCAAGCAGTCGCTTGTCGGCTCGTTGAGCCGACATCGCTCTCTCCTCGAAAAGAGGTGATCAGAGAAGTGGCGGATCCTCCCTCAGACCCGGGGTTTGTGTCCAGATACTTCCTGGTCCCAAAACGGACGGGGGGCTGGTGCTCCATTCTCGACCTACACGACCTAAACAAGTTCCTAAGGTCTCGAACCTTCAGGATGGTTACTCTGGCTCAGATAATACCATCCTTGGAACATGGCATGTGGTTCTGCTCTCTGGACCTGCAGGATGCATTTTTTCACGTCCCTATCCGTCCGTCTCACTGAAGGTTCCTTCCGCTTTCGAGCAGAGGATCCCTACGAGTTCCTAGCCATGCCCTTGGCCTTCTCTTTGCTCCCAGGTCTCACCAAATGCATGGCAGTGGTGACAGCATTCCTGAGGCGCCGAGGGTCCGGGTGTACCCTTACCTGGACGACTGGCTGATAGCAGCCCCTCCAGACAGGAGGTGGAGCGTCCAGAATCTGGCCTCCAGGTCTGTTCCAAATCGGCCTCTCATCAACGAGGCCAAGTCAGAACCTCGAATCAAGCAAGTGATTTTCTTCACTGGGCAGAGCTCGACTCTTCGAGCCAGAGCACGGCTCCCGCGGACAGGGCCAAGGTTCTTTCCTCCTTTGCCTGATCATTTCTGGGTTGGCAATTCGCCCTGCCCGGGACTTCCTGCGCCTACTGGGTCTCATGGTGGCCTGCACCAGCGTGGTCCGTTGGGCCCGTTGGAACATGCGCCCCCTCCAATGGGGGCTGGCCAGCCAGTGGTCTCAATGCTGCGATCCATTGGACCAGCGAGTGACGGTGACTCAGGGGATGTGGAACGCTCTCCAGTGGTGGATCGTTCCAGCTCATCTGCAGGAGGGCATCCCGTTTGTCTGCCCGAGTCAACGGTATCTCTGTCGATCCACCTCTCTGATGGGTTGGGGTGCCCATCTGGGGAACACAGAGCGTGACGGCCTCTGGTCCCCGGGGGAGTCCCGATGCTATATCAACCTGCTGGAGCTCCGGTGGTCCGCCTAGCTCACCGCCTTCAGCTCCGCTTCTACGGGGTCAAGTGGTTCGGGTCCAGACGGACAATACCACGACCATGTACTACCTAAACCGCCAGGGCAGGATGCGCCCATGCCCTTGTGCAAAAGAAGCTCTCCGCGATTTGGTCACTGTCTGCAAGCAGCCGGAGGCGGATCTCCTAGCCATTCATGTGGCAGGAGCCTCCAATACCCTGGCCGATGCCCTGCGCGGATAGGGGCTGTATCCCACGAGTAGTCTCTCCTGCCGGAGGTAGTACAAGATCTGTTCTCCCATTGGGGCACACCGCAGGTGGATCTGTTTGCCTCCAGGGAGAATGCGAAGCTGAGGCCCGCCCCCCTCAGCAGGGCTCGCTGCAGTGGGATGCCTTCTCGAGGCCGTGGACCCCGAGCTCTCTCACGCCTTTTCCCCATTTCTTGATCTACAAGTGCTTCAATGCGAGGGACAAGGCGCAGGATTCTGTAGCCCCAGACTGGGCCCGCCTATGCTGGTATCCAGATCTCTCAGCCTCAGCTCCAGGCTCCCGAGGCAGCTTCCAACTCGCCCGGACCTGCTTTCAGTCAATCAGGGGAAGGTGTTCCATCCGGAGCTTCAATCCCTGCTCCTGACGGCCTGGTTCCTGAGCGGCTAGAGTTCCAGGCCTTGGGTCTTTCCGACGAGGTCCTCACTGTAGTTGAGGCGTCCGCTAAGGAGTAGACCAGGAAATGCTATGCCTTCAAATGGAAAAGGTTTTCCATTTGGTGTCAGGGCAAGGGCCTGGACCTTCCTCCTGCTGCTTGGCAGGCATTGACTATTTATGGTCCCTCTCAGCAAGGGCTCAGGTCGACGACCTAAGGGTGCACCTGGTAGCCATCTCTGCTACTCGGCTGGGCCGGGAAGCAGTCGGTGGCGCAGGAGAAGGTGGTCTGACGCTTTCAAAGGCCTTGATCACATTTCCTCCGGGTGCGAACCTCCACCACGTGGGATCTACTGCTGGTTGGCAGCTCATGGGCGATCTATTCAACCAATGCACAGGTGGATCTCTCACCTGTCGTGGAAGACCGCCTTCTTGGTGGCTATTACGTCAGCCAGAAGGATGGGAGAGCTCCAGGCGCTGTCTATCGAGTCTCCTTACCTGGTCTTCCACAGGGACAAGGTTGTCCTGCGCCTCCACCAAATTCCTTCCGAAGGTGGTGTTGGAGTTTCACCTTAATCAGGTGGTTGACTCTGCATGTGTTCCCACCCCAGTCACACACTCGAGGCCGCACATAGGCTCCATATTTTGGACCCTAGAAGGCGCTATTACAAGGAGCCGCACGCTGAAATTCGGGAGAGGTTCGCCAGCTGTTTGTCACCTACGCTGAAGCTGCACCTGGCAGACCTGCAGCCAGCTGGACGATAAGCAGGTGGGTCCTGCATAGATCTCTGCGCTAAGTTGGCAGGCATGGAGACTCAGAGGATAAGAGCTCATTCCCACCCGCCTAATACTGCTGCATCGGTGGCTGCTTCGGGGCCCCTTATCCAGGAAATCTGCAGGGCTGCTACCTGGAAGTCAGCACACACCTTCATCACCCATTACCACATCGACCTTGAGTCACGCCGTGATGCTGGTTTTGGGCCTCAGTCTCCAGTCTGTATTCCCTAAGTAGGGGTGCGCTTTGCCCCTCCTCCGGAGAACTGCTAGAGTTCGTTGATAGGATGAACAACATATCCATGTCCCTAGAAATACAGGTTACTCACCTGTAACAGGAGTTCTAGGAATGGTATATGTTTTCATCCACACGACCCGCCCCGACCTCCCGGCTTCGACAAGATAACCTGAGCTTCCAGCGGCCAGATCTGGCGCCATGGGGCGGAGCCGAGAGTTTTACCACCGGGTGGTGGGAGGAGCCAGCTTGAAGACCTTCCGCAAGATTTAAAGCGGCAAGGAGCCTGCCAATAAGTGTGGATGAACAACATATACCATTCCTAGAACTCCTGTTACAAGTGAGCAACCTGTATTTTTCTCCGCTCCCCAATATACCGGAAGAACCCCTTTTCCCTTCCATGTATCCCCTGTGCCAGCCGCTGCTCTTTACTGGACTTTGCCCCCCCTCACCATCTGGGTAACTTTTCTAGATGCAAGATGGTACATTTCTTTATCCCTATCCCTTCTTGTTGTTTTATATTTTTTGTAGGCTGCTTTCTTTTCTCTGACCCCTACCTGAACCTCACTGGACCACCAGCATCGTTTATGTGACCTTGCTCCCTTACGTTTCACCTTAGCGCAGGTCCTGACTGCCTCATGAAGTCCCCGTTTTATGACCTCCCATCTCTTTTCCACATTTGTCATTGATGTAATCCCCTTCAAGTGATCCTTAAGAATATTTCCCATGCCGACAAAGTCTGCCCCCCTGAAGTCCACTGCCAGGGTCCTAGTCCCCCCCCCATGCTTATTTGAAACCAGACAGTATTGTGGTCGCTCCCAGTCAGGGGATCCTCTCAGCCAGGTCCGCTACCAGATCACCATCTGCCAGAAGCATGTCCAGAACATGCCCCTCCCTTGTGGGCTCCATCATGCCGTGTTAAGAATCATCATTATCCTGAAAGCCGCCCAGCAGCCCTGCTCCTGGCCACCTTAGAGGACAAGGTCTCAGTTTGTACCTGGCATATTAAGGTCCCCATCTACACCACTCCTTCCTTTAGTCCACACTGGGCAATGATGTTGTCCAGCAAACCATCCTCCAGAACATCGCCCATCCTGGGTGCCTATATACTGCACCCAGCTTGACCTCTCTCCTGCTGGGGTTAGTAGGTGACCCATAAAGGCCTCCACGTTTCCCTCTGCCTCTTCTACCCTAGCAATTTCTATGTCATCTCTAATGAACATAGCCACTCCACCCCCTCTGCCCTCCTTTCTATCCTTCCTAAGCATAGTGTACCCCCGCACGTTTAGATCCCAGTCATGGTTTTTGTTGGCCCACGTCTCTGTGACCACCGCCACATCCACCCCCACCTCGAACAGCATGGCCTGGAACTCTGGCAACTTGTTTTCCAAGCTCCTGGCATTTACTAACACCACCCCCCAACCCTTATCCCTGATCACTTTTGTCGAACCCCACCCAGGTTTCTTATACTTCCATCCTCCCTCTGCTCCTCCTGAAACCTCCACCCCCAGTCTGTTTCCCACCTCGGGTTTGAAGGCTACTCCCGTCATCTGGAGGAGAGGGCTTCTGGTCAGCCCCTCCCTTATCCCTCCACCCCCTCACAAGTTTAAACCTCACCTTTCTTGAATGTAGTCAGCCATCCCCTGTTCAAGGACTTCTTCCCTAATGGGGCAAGATGAAGCCTGTCCTTGGCGTACAGTCACTTATCCTCCCTAACTCCTTTCCAGTTCCCTAACACCCCCAACCCACTCTCTTCACCCCACTTCCTGAGCCAGCCATTAACCTCTGTGATCTTCATTTTTTTCTCCACTGAGGCCTTTGGTACTGGCAATATCTCAAAAGGAAATGTTGCATCCATTATCCCGACAGACTCTGGCAAGTTCTTGGAACCTGCTTGGATTTCAAAATGCTATTTCCTCTAGATTATTAGTTCCCAAATGCTCCAGGAATCGGTTTCCTCCACAATCCCTAACCAGTTCGTACACCATGAACTTTGCTCTGTGCACTGTCAGCCCAGAGATACGCACTACCTTCTCCTGGCTATGGCATCCACCCACCTGTCTCTACCACTGGATACCCCTAATTATCGAGTCTCCCACTAACAGAACCTTAACACTGCCCTCATACTGATGGTTACCTCCACTATGCACTTTCAACCCCCCATCCCCCCCTTATTCGTGATCTCAGTTCCATGGGAGTCTTCCTGCCTTAATAGAGACCCCCTTGTCACCCTCCCCTTTCTGCCTCCCTTGTTATTTTGCCCACTTAACTCAGACCCCCCAAATAGGTGTCCCCTTTAATCCTCTCTTATCTGAACCATTTATCCTGGCCCTGATGGTTTCCCCTTCCCCCACACCGCCATCCTCCCCCCTTGTAATAGTACCCCTACCTCCAGAGGACCTCTGTGGGTCCCCTTTACCTAGGGCCCCATCCTTGGTACAGACCCCCCTGCTGAAGGGGGGCCCTTCCCCTGCCTCCTTGTCTCCCAGTTTCTCTCTACTCTCCTCCCTCATGTCTGCAGTATGTTGCATCTCCCCCATCTGCTTAACATTTGTGTTTCTCCTTCTCCCTCTTGGGACTATTTCTATCTTTTCCATTGCCGGTCTGAGATGTCCTATGGGTATCCGACTCCCTCCCCCCGGCCTCTGTATCAGTTTCCTCATTTCCACTAACCCCTTCCTCCCCCTCTAGGTTGCTTAGTAGCTCAAATTTATTGTGACACTCTATGCCAGCCTCCATCAAGTAACCCGAGTTTCCCCCGACTGCCCCTCTAAACTGCCCCTCTTCCTCTGTTCTCCTTAGGAGCTCCCTTCCCACAGTCTGCCCTTTTAGGCTTCCCCACAACAGCCCCTCCTGACTCTTCCCCCTCCACTCTCTTTATGTTCGGAATGTTTACCCGGTACGCTTTCTCTTTAGTGTCAACATCCCTATCTAAGGGTCCTCTGTCCCTAATATCCCCCCTCCTGCTTGCGGGGTTTCTCTTCTGGCTTTAAGAGCTATAGAGAGAGTACCTACCCGACACTGGGGCAAAGGACTGTACTCCCGTACTTCCTGACCCCCAAAAAGACAGGGGAGTGGCGACCCATCCTAGACCTAAGATATCTGAACAAACATCTTTTAAAACCAAAGTTCAAAATGGTAACTCTTAGAATAATCCTTCCCTCTCTAAGGCCAGGGGACTGGCTAGCCTCCCTGGACCTCAAAGATGCCTACTTTCACATTCCAGTCAGGTGCTCCCACAGAAACTACCTCAGGTTCGAGTTGCCCTTAGGCCACTACCAGTTCAGAGCAATGCCTTTTGGCCTAACCTCAGCTCCAAGGGTTTTCATAAAGTGCCTGGCAGTAGTAGTTGCCTTTCTAAGAAGGTAAAAGATTTCCATTTTTCCATATCTGGATGATTGGCTAATAGTGGGCCAGTCTCCAGACCAAGTCAAGTCTCACCTGCACGTGACCCAGCAAGTGCTCACTTCTGTAGGATTTCTTCTCAACCTTCCCAAGTCAGTTCTCGAACCAGTCCAGCTCCTTACCTTTATTGGGGCAGAACTGGACACACTCAGAGCAAGAGCCTTTCTTCCTCTAGAAAGGGCAAGGGCTCTTATGGAACTAGCTTCTTCCTTCAGCCTTCAGGTATCTCGACCAGCAAGGCATTTCCTCCAGCTCTTGAGCCACATGTCAGCTTCAACAGCAGTGGTCCAAGGGGCAAGATTCCAGATGAGGGATATTCAGTTCCACCTGAGAGCTTTCTGGTCTCAGTGAAAGGACTCCCTTACCAAACTCATTCCAGTGACTCCGACCTTGATCCAGGCCCTCCAGTGGTGCCAGGATCAGGACAATTTAAGGCAAGGTGTTCCTTTTGTTGCTCAGCCTTGTTCAGTGGTCCTTACTACGGATGCTTCTCTTCTGGGCTGGGGAGACCACCTGGGGTCCTTTACTGCCCAGGGCCTGTGGTCCCCCCAAGAATCCCTTCTCCACATCAGTCTTCTAGAGCTCAGGGCAGTTTTTCTAGCTCTAAAAGCATTCTTACAGTCAGTTCAGGACAAGGTGGTTCAAGTCAGAACAGACAACACTACCACCATGTGGTACATCAACAAGCAGGGAGGCACTCGGTCCACGGCCTTGTGCACTGAATCCATGCAGTTGTGGTCCCTGGCTTATTCCCTACAAGCCTCTCTTGTAGCAGTTCACCTTCCAGGCAAGGACAATGTGCTAGCAGATGCACTGAGCAGGATTTCTCAGGACCATCATGAATGGTCCCTGGACCCTCAGGTGTTGAAAGTGATTTTTTCAAGGTGGGGCACTCCAGAGATAGATCTCTTTGCAGCCCCAGACAATCACCAACTCCCTCTCTTTTGTTGCAGACCTCCAGTCTTGGGCTCAGTCCCCCTGGATGCCCTGATTCTGAATTGGGAAGGGAAGTTTCTGTATGCTTTCCCCCCTTCTCACTCCTGTTCAAAGTTTTAGTCAAAATAAGGTCTCAACCTTACAAGGTGTTTCTGGTTGCTCCAGATTGGGCCAGACAGCCCTGGTACCTCCTGTTGCTGTCCCTAGCAGTCCATCTTCCCCTGTCTCTTCCAAGGAATTACAACCTGTTAACATCTTCTCAGGGGAGGATTTGGTACCCCAGTCTTCAGTCTCTCAATCTCAAGGCATGGCTCTTGAAGAGTTAGAGTATGCAGATTTGCATCTTTCCCGAGGGGTTCTGGACATCCTCAAGGCTTCTCGAAAGCCCTCCACCAGAAAGACTTACAACTCCAAATGGAAAAGATTCAGCATTTAGTGTTCTAAGAAGAATAATTTTCCAGACACTGCTGAATTGCCTACGGTTCTGGATTACATGATCCATCTTAATGGTCTAGGCCTCAGACCAGCTACCCTCAAGGTACACTTGTCAGCTGTTTCTGCATTTTTGTCTGTGGGGAAGCCTTCCTCACTATCTTCCCATCCTGTGTTCTGTAAATTCTTTAAAGGATTGTTTCACACCAATCCCCCTTTTAGACACCCTGCCCCTGCCTGGGATTTGAATGTTTGCATTGCTCAGCTTATACAACCCCACTTTGAGCCTATGTCTTCAGCAGAGCTTAAGTACTTGACTTGGAAAACTGTGTTCTTGGTAGCCATTACCTCTGCCAAGCATATCAGTGAATTGCAAGCCCTGTCAGTGGAACCTGATTTTATCTCATTCCATATAGATAAAGTGGTCCTTAGAACCAATAGATGGTTCTTGCCCAAAGTGGTTTCAGACTTCCATTTAAACCAGTCTATGTCTCTCCTGTTTTCTTCACTGATCATTCTTATTTATTTATTTAGTTTTTGTTGACCGGGTAAGTGCACTAGACAAATCCTGCCTATTTTCAGGCACGACCCGGGGAGGGGGCTACAGATGAAAGCCAACTGGCTTTGAACCAGATTAAGCTGTTGGAGGCATTTTTAGTGAATGAGGGAACTTTGGCCAGGACACCGGGGAAATTCCCTTACTCTTTTCGATAAGTGCAATGAGATCTTTAACATCCACCTGAACTACCACCAATCCAGGCAGATGGGACCTCGGTTTAACATCTCATCTGAAAGACGGCACCTCAGAAGTGCAGCACCCCTCTCATGCTACATTACAGTGTCAGTACTGGGATATTAACCCAAGTGCCAGATGTGGGAACTGAACCCACAGCCCTCTGATCTCCTGGCCTCAGAGGCGAGTGTGCTACCTACTGAGCCACTGACACTTCTTCAGGAGAGAGGAGGCTACACAGTTTAGATGTCAAAAGAGCCCTTAGTTACTACATAGAGCGTACCAAGGGTCACAGGTTTGACTCCCTCCAGTTGTTCCTCACTTATGGAGAAGTGGGAAAGTGCAAACCTGCCACCAAAAGAACTATTGCCAGGTGGATTGTGTCTTGTATACAATTCTGCTATGAAAAACTGGGGAAAAACTCCACCCTCAGGCCTGAGGGCTCATTCCACAGGAGGTACAGCAGCTTCCCTGGCTGCGGCCAGGGACATCCCTCTCCTAGAACAGTCCATACCTTTACCAAGCAATACTCTCTGGATATCCAGGCTAGGAGTGATGCTCGGTTTGGCACAGCAGTACTTCAGAGCCTATTCCCAAAGTAGGTTCTGTCCCCTCCTCCTTGGAGGTACTGCTTGGTAGTCTGTAATTGTCAGAATACAGCAAGACTTCATGTTGTTTGAAGAAAAAATTACTCACCTTAGTAATTATGTTTCTTCTAGTGGAGTCTTGCTGTATTCTGACCTCCCCTCCCTGCCTCCCCTCTCAGAACCTGTTTTTGGGAAGTGGGTGGGCAGGTGCAGTGTTGCACCCCAGGGGTTATTTGCTGGCACCCCCATCCCTTTTTATTTGGGTGCTTATTTATTATTGTTATTTTTGGGTTTAGTTTTTGGGTTTTCTGACTTGAGTCTTCCTTGGGAATCCAAAACTTTTCAGCCAGTTGGCTAGTAGAATTTTTTTTTTTTTAACAATTTCTGTGCACGTGGGGGTGTCCAATAAAGTCCAGAAAGCAGTCAGGATCCAATACTTTGAAATTTATTAGAAGCAGAAAAAAATAAAATGAACTTAAAGGGGAACTTGTACATAACTTTCAAAAAAACATAAGGCACAGGAAATCATATCTTTAACAAGAAATAAAAATTCCTGCCAAAAAGGCACCTAGAATCTGGCTAGGCATCTGGTAGGTTTGCCTTCCTACCCACACACTGACTCAACATTTCACATTCACTTCCTTTTATACAAGTGGAGGAGCACATGACTTAGTTAACTCCTCCCCCAACTTGCATCATAAAAGTAGGTCAACAAGAGCCGCTCAGTCCTATAAGGAGTTTGGACTGAGAGGAGGCTGGAACCACTTTACAAGTGAGTTATTAGTCTATGCTTTTCTTGAACACATTAGGAGACTTTTGTCCTTTTAAGATAAACATTTTCATCTCTCTCCTTTTAAATGTGGCATGTAATTGCCTTTCTCTTTTAAAAGTACTATTTTAACCTTTTTGATGAAAGGAACAAACAAACACCACCTTTTATATGATTCTCAGTTACAATTCTGATATAAACCATAATTCTGAGCTTCTCATACTAAAAACTAGTAAAAAGGCTGTTAATTTGTTCATAATTTCACCAGATAATGAAAACGCCATAACAAACTCTTTTTCCGGCGTCTTGCAAGATTGCATTAATCGCATAGTCACACCGCGTTAACGCATACATATCTGGTGAAGGAAAATTAGCCTAATCGCTTATGCTGCAAGCACAGAACATTCTGAACATTGGGGCTTTATTATTTAATGAAACGAGCTGGAATCAAGGAAAGGACAGTAAGACTACTCAAAGGTGGCCAAGCTTGAGTAGGGGAATGACAGAGAAGGAGCGATAGTAAAAGGAAGAAATTAGAAGAGCAGGAGACTGTTGCAACAGATTTTTTAAATATTTTAGCCCACAATGTTCTCAGATTACCTCCAATACACAGGCAGGTAATTACATATGCTCTGTATCCATATGAGCATATCAGTGTTCGGGGGGTTCACCGACCCTACCACATTCCTCCCCACTCAAAATGAAAACTAGTGGTTTTCACTACTTGCAATAGCATGTAGATCTCTTTTTATAAACAAAAAGAGATGGAGCTTTAGCCCACCCACTCCCAAAGCTCCACCTCGGGGCCCTTTAATATTCTCTTTTTACTTAAATACAATGCATTCTCAAATACAAATATATTCATTCCCCGAGGTCTACATTTGGTTCTACCATTATGTCTGCTCCAAAGCGAGACATGAAGTCAGCATTACTATCAGCGGTCCCAGCTCTATGACTAACAGAGAATTTATACGGTTGCAATGTTAGATACCGTCTCATAATCCTTGCATTACTATCTTTCATGTTATGTATCCATCGTAGTGGATTATGATCTGTCCATACTGTAAATTGAGTTCCCCATAAATAATATTGTAGGGACTCTGTGGCCCATTTGAGTGCCAAACACTCCTTTTCTATTGTGGAGTACTTGGTTTCCCTGATATGTAATTTACGGCTAATGTACAGTATGTGATGTTCTTCTCCGTGGTGGATTTGAGATAACACAGCCCCCAATCCAACATTAGAAGCATCCGTCTGTAACAAAACGGTTTATCAAAATCAGGACTTTTAACACTGGGGAAGAACAAAGTATCGCTTTTATGGCAAGAAATGATTCTTCACATTCTGAATTCCAGATTACTTTTGAGGGCTTGTTCTTTTTGTTAATTCAGTTAGAGGGCTAGCTAAAGTAGCAAATTGAGGCACAAACGCTATAATAGCCAGTTGTGGCCTAAAAATGAATGCGACATTTTTTTTTGTGAGGGACGAGACTCTTGGCTACGGCGTCCACCTTCCCTACCTCCGGTTTTACCTGCTCATTACCAATTATAAATCCCAAATACCTGGCTTCCTTCATAGCAAGGGAACATTTGTTGGGATTGATGGTGAGACCAGCTTGTTTTATAGTCCTTAAAACAGCAGTAAGTTGTTTAACATGTTCTTCCCATGTTGGACTATAAATGATTACGTCATCTAAATAAGCTGCACTATATCCAACGTGAGGTCTCTGGAGTTTATCCATCAACCTTTGAAAACTAGCTGGGGCTCCATGAAGTCCAAACGGCATCATAGTAAATTGAAAAGACCCCAAAGGAGTGCAAAAAGCGTTTTTTTCTTTTGATGCTTCCTCAAGCGGAATTTGCCAGTATCCTTTAGTTAAATCAAGTATACTAACATATCTCGCTTGTCCAAGTTGGTCTATGATGTCATTTATACGTGGCATTGGATATCCATCAAACTTTGATATTGCGTTGAGTTTTCGGAAGTCTAAACAAATTCTTATCCTTCCCTCTTTTTTAGGGACAAGAACCATAGGCAATGCCCATTCGCTACTAGCTTCTTCTATAATACCCATTGCTTTCATTCTTTCTATCTCTGTGATGACTTCTTGTTTTAATTTCTCAGGAATCCGATAGGGCTTTACTCTAATGGGTGTGTTTTGAAATGTATGGATCTGATGACATATTTCCGTAGTTTTCCCTGGGACTGTTGTAAAAGTATCATGAAACTGACTTAGAACGTGGGCTAGTTCTTGTTTTTGACTGTCTAATAAAGAAGGGTTTATTGTCAAATCTTTAGACAATTGTTCTCCTTCCATTCTATCATATGCCAGCTCCATCTCATTGTCCAATGGGTTGGAACATACATACATGACTTCAGTAGGCCTATCATGCCGTCTTTTCAATAAATTGGCATGGTACACTTTTAGTTTTTGTTTTCTGTCTGGTACTTCCACCAAATACCTAGTGGGGCTAATTTGTTTCTGTATCACATAGGGCCCTTGCCATTTCATAGTTAACTTGTTTTCAGTGGATGGAAGCAACAATAAGACACGATCCCCCAGAGCTAAAGTGTTTTTCACCCACCCCTATGTCATATCTTTCTTTCTGATAGTCTTGCTTGATTTGATTCTGTTCTTGCGCAACTTGAGTATACTTTGCTATTTTTTTACGTAGCTGCGTAACATAATCAAGGGTAGTAGGATTTTTTCCAGGTAGTAATATCCTCCCACTGTTCCTTAACTACGTCTAGGAGACCTCTAGGATTCCTACCATATAATAGTTCAAATGGTGAGAATCCAGTCGATGCTTGAGGTACCTCACGATATGCAAAAAGTAACAGTGGCAGATATAGGTCCCAGTGTTTGCCCTCATCTTCCACATACTTTTGTACCATCTTCTTCAACGTTTTGTTGAAACGCTCAACCAAGCCATCAGTCTGGGGATGGTATGGAGATGTGTAGACAGCTTCTACCCCCAGAGCTTGGTAGAGACGTTTCAAAATGGCTGAACAGAAATTGGTTCCCCTATCCGTTAAGATAACTTTTGGTATGCCCACTCTGCTAAATACCTTGAGCAACTCCTCTGCTATTTTATCTGCTGTTATTGTACGTAGAGGAATAGCCTCAGGATATTTTGTAGCATAGTCACACAACACAAGGGCAAACCTGTTGCCTTTAATACTTTTGGGGAGAGGTCCTATAATATCCATGGCCAATCTTTCAAGGGGCATAGCAACCAATGGTAAAGGTTGAAGAGGAACTTTGTCCTTTCTTGTAACCGGCGCCACCCTTTGGCACTGGCTGCAACTTTTGCAATATTCAGCCACTTGATCATGAATGCCAGGCCAAAAGAATCTATATAGTAACCTTTTTAAGGTCCTATCCCTTCCTGCATGTCCCCCACATGGTACATCATGCGCCAAGAATATTAATTGTTCTCTATACTGACTAGGAACTACCAGTTGATCTACCATTTCCCCAGTTTTTGGATTTTGACAAACTCTATACAATTTATCCTGTTGCAACTTATACATTGGAGGTGTACTTTCCACCCCATCAGCAATAACCTGGGAAAACAAAGGGGTTAGTGTAGGGTCATTCTTTTGGTCACTGATAAAAGAGTCCAACTTTACAGTTTTTACCATGGCATCATCACAACCTAAGTCCTTTGTTTTATTCCATGTCCATTTTTCAAGTCTCTCTTGTTTTTTTGATTTAACAGTTTTTCCAGGAACATCAAATAAGGTATCATCAAAAGGAAACAGTTCACTGTCCATTTGTTCCTGAGATGCTTGAGATCGTGTAACCACAGCAGATATAGAAGAAGAAGCAGTCAATAAATTGTTAAATACAGGAAAGTCATGTCCCAATATCACAGGTACAGGTAGTCTAGGAACCACCTATCTTCAGATGATGTGCCATGCCTGATGCAGTAATAGTAGCTTCTTGTACAGGATAAAAATGAGTGTCCCCATGAACACAAGTCACCCCAGTTGTCTCTGAGTGTTTCTTTGTAAGAGCACCACTGAGTAAATCAGCATGTACCAGGGTTTGCTTACTTCCTGAATCAATCAATGCCATCACATCCTGTCCTCCAGCATTAACAGACACAGTATATTGCCCCCAGTTTGCTAAGGCCAGATGAGAAGGATCAGATTTTCTCTTGGGGCAGAATCTAGCGATGTGTCCCTTGGTCTGACACTTGTGGCAAATAATATCTGGGTTAAATGTTCTCATACTTTTTCTTTCCTCTTTCATCTTAGTAGAAGGACTAGTGGGTGGATGTTTTATTAATACTTGGGAAATATTTGTTCCATGAGACCCTTTCTGACATTGTGGTCGAGCTGTAATATAATCTTCAGCTAAACTGATAGCTTTTTCTACTGTGTCAGTTAGGTGTTCTCTTACCCACATTTGAACCTCATAAGGTAATATTTTTATAAATTGTTGTAACACAACTGACTCGACCACTTGATGTATGGTACGAGTTGCAGGTTGTAGCCATTTTGTGCATAAGTCTTGCAGTCGAGCACAAGCTTCTTGTGGGGACTCAACAGTATGATATTTAAATGCTTCAAACCTTGACGATAAGTCTCTGTACAGATGTCATACCTTTAATATTGCTTGTTTAACAGGATCATAGTTGGTAACATTTCCAGGTTCTACGTGACTATAAGCTAGCTGAGCCTTGCCTGTGAGATATGGGCTAAGCGAATAACCCACTGATCCCTAGGCCACCCACAAGCTGTTGCCACTCTTTCAAATGTTGTAATGTATGCTTCAATATCATCATTGTCCATTAGTCTGGAAATTTTAATGTCCTTTGGGCCCTCACTAGGTAGAATAGGTTCAGTAGTTCCAATAGCCTGAATAGCCTTAAGAGTCTCCACCCACCTGGTCTCATTTTGTAGACGGTCTCTCCATTTTGTAGACTTGTCTCTCTCTCTCTGCTTCTCCAGATCGAGCTGTCTCACATAACCATCTCAGCAGATCATGTACTTGGAAGGGGGTTCCTCTTCCTCCTCCTCTTCTTTGACATCTTAGCCCCCAATAGCTTCTTCCGCTGCCTTTGGTTTACCAGTCTCTTTCCTTCTGACATCACCCAATCCAGCTGCTAGGGGTAGTTGAAATTTGTCCACCATGGTTCCTGGTCCATGTACCTTCTGGTGCAGACATTTCCGCTTTCTCCATCTTCTTCTGCTCCTCCATAATGACTCTGGACAATATCCACAAGAAAGGTGGCTCTCCTTCCTTGTGATCCCACTTCTGACACCAAATGTGCAATGGGGTGTCCAATAAAGTCCAGAAAGCAGTCAGGATCCAATACTTCAAATTTATTAGAAGCAGAAAAAATAAAATGAACTTAAAGCGAACTTGTACATAACTTTCAAAAAACATAAGGCACAGGAAATCATATCTTTAACAAGAAATAAAATTCCTGCCAAAAGGCACCTAGAATCTGGCTAGGCATCTGGTAGGTTTGCCTTCCTACCACACACTGACTCAACATTTCACATTCACTTCCTTTTATACAAGTGGAGGAGCACATGACTTAGTTAACTCCTCCCCAACTTGCATCATAAAAGTGGGTCATCAAGGGTCATTGTCCATAAGGAGTTTGGACTGAGAGGAGGCTGGAACCACTTTACAAGTGAGTTATTAGTCTATGCCTTTCTTGAACACATTAGGAGTCTTTGGTCCTTTAAGATAAACATTTTCATCTCTCCTCTTTAAATGTGGCATGTAATTGCCTTTCTCTTTAAAAGTACTGTTTAACCTTTTTGATGAAAGGAACAAACAAACACCACTTTTATATGATTCTCAGTTACAATTCTGATATAAACCATAATTCTGAGCTTCTCATACTAAAACTAGCAAAAGGCTGTTAATTTGTTCATAATTTTCTTAGATAATGAAAACCATAACAAACTCTTTTCCGCGTCTTAGCATTTACGATCGCTGATCACTTCTTGCGAGCCGATCGCTGACATCGTGAAGGAAAATTAGCCTAATCAGCTTATACTGCAAGCACAGAACATTCTGAACATTGGGGCTTTATTATTTAATGAAAGCGAGCTGGAATCAAGGAAAGGACAGTAAGACTACTCAAAGGTGACCAAGCTTGAGTAGGGGAATGACAGAGAAGGAGCTATAGTAAAGGAAGAAATTAGAAGAGCAGGAGACTGTTGCAACAGATTTTTTAAAACTTTTAGCCCACAATGTTCTCAGATTACCTCCAATACACAGGCAGGTAATTACATATGCTCTGTATCCATATGAGCATATCAATGTTGGGGGTTCACCGACCCTACCACAATTTCCAATAGAATTTTTAGTTTACTTGGGCTCATAAGAATCTGATGGTTTGAGTTCAAATCACTCCAGACAGAGACTTCAACCGAGCTCGAGATCAGCGTTCCATGCCCTGCATGGAAAGTTAACCCTTAGTTCTCCGGGGCAGTTCAAAGGTTGGGAATCACTACAATTGTCAGAATACAGCAAGACTCCATTAGAAGAAATATAATTACTAAGGTGAGTAATTTTTTCTTCCATTGCCTTAAAGGCGAAAATCCAATATTGTTCTCTCTTTAATAACAAATTGTCATAGTTTCCCCCTCTTCTGGAAAGGAAGGGCTTCTTAATTCCAGTATAGTTAAATGTATGCTCCCTTTTATTCCTAGTTTTAAAAACATGCATTGCCAGTGAATTAGTTAAATCTTCACCAACAATTGCTCTCTCATGGTCACCAATTCTCAGTTTGAACATTCTTTTTGTTTTTCCAATGTAAAAACTACCACACTGACATGTTTTGTTTCATGCGAACTGCACAGGTTCAAAGAAGTAGACGCTTTGAGCTAAATCAAGAATAGCCTGCTTGTTTTATTACGTAGAATTTTACTGCTTAGAACCGATATTTATATACTGTGATATTTTTACGTTTTGAGAATTCTCATGACAACCTCACAGCAGAATCAACGCGGTAATGACAGCCGCTTCTTGCGTGAGCTGGTACTTAAAACCAATGATAGTGGCACCAGCTACACTAGCTTACTTAATGATCCCAGTATCTGTGTTAATACACCTTTTAGTACAAAACAAGCTTTCCGCCAGTTTGAACTTGTGGCCCAGAAAATAAAAAGGCTACAATGGGAGGAGATTAGTTTAAAAGCTTATCAGGAAGTGGACTGTATACCCAGGGAACTTCGGATTATTAAAAAAAACAAATTGTGGAAGGGATAGAACTGGATTAGCTGAGAAATGACAAGTCATTAGCCATAATTGATTATGGGGACATATTTTATTCCTGTGGGAGAAAGCAGGATCTAAGGAAGTTGGAACTAAGTTATAATAATTTAGCCAGGTTCGTTTTAGGGGTCCCTAGATTAACTCACAGATGTTTGTTTTATGATCAGTTAAAGTGGTCAACGCTTTATGAACGTAAACCATGAACACTTGTTAGCTTTTATTTATAAAGGATTGCAGGGGAAGTATCCGCGGTATGTGGTAGAAAATCTGATATATAGGGACAAATTGGCCTCACTGAGAAATTGTAAAGTACCTAGTTTGGAACTGCCTAGTTGTAATTTGGGTATGGGACGACAGTCTTTATATTATAGAGGGTCTATGAGTCGGAATGAAATCCCTGAGTCTCTGCTCTTGTCTAATGTAAAAAATCTTTGGCCTCTGATTCAACATTGGTGTCAAATCAGTTCACAACAAAAAAGGCAATGCTGTTCTTCTTAAACATGTTATAATTGTTTGTATTTGTGTACTTTATGAAAAAGCAGTGTTGTATGTTGCTGTAACATTTTCCTTTTTATATATTGTATTTTATTGTATGGGACCTCGTTGAAAATGAGCTGTGCTCAATCGAGTTTATCCTTTATTCATTTTTTATGAATAAAAATATTTTACTACTACTACATAATGCCAGTAAAGAATATATAGACTTAATTCTAACAGAAAATGCTGCTATTCAAAAAGAAACAAAGGTTGAGTTTATATAAAAAAAGAAGAAACCCTGAAAACTTTCTCTGATACCCCCTTGTATGAACAATTATTGGAAGATTTTTCAGAAAACATTAGAAAATATGATGAGAAAATCAAACTCACCAAAAAATGAAAGTTTGAAAGAGATGAAAATGATTATAAGGAGGGGAGAATATTTGATTGGTCTAATTCTGGCAAAACAGTGGATTTATCAACTTCTAATATTCTGAATCCTATCCCTGAAGTTCCCCGTGGTGGTGATATTACTGTTAATACTAACAATATACCAGAATTGGAAGATGATCGTTTTTTAGGGCAGGAAGAAATGGAAACATGTTACCCCAACCCCCCAGCAGACCCAGCAGGTTCCGTGGCGCAGTCAGCGCACAACCAAGTGGAACCCTGTGTGTTCTGAATTTGTGTAGCTTTTCATTGACATAAAGGGCCACTCCCCACCCCTTTTTTTTGCACCTCAGTCTCTTCTGAAC
Source organism: Neoceratodus forsteri (assembly GCA_016271365.2). NCBI lineage: Eukaryota > Metazoa > Chordata > Ceratodontiformes > Ceratodontidae > Neoceratodus > Neoceratodus forsteri. The sequence continues at coordinate 444,326,652 of CM057453.1, forward strand.
AGTACATATCCGGGTACTGAAGTCTCCCAAGTGTGGTTACTGGTGAACCATGTCTCGCTAATGGCCACTATGTCCAGTTTAGCCTCTGTCATTGTTGCCTGAAGACATTCCAAAAGTACCAGTGCACACCCCCATCCCTACACACAACATAGCATATTTAAACTTTCCACTACCAAAATTGGCTATATTTACTTTTAGCTCCATGTGAGGAGTGGGTCCTCTTAGTTTCAGACTGGAATTCCAATTTGAGTAAGCTAAATCACCGACGTCAAGGTTGGGACCCTTGATTTAGTCCCTAACTTTCCAGTGGGCTCCGTGATTAATGTATCTAATTGGCTCCTTTTATACACTGTGCTCCCATCAAGGAGTTTACACAGGTGTTCAAAGGGAGCATGCTAAAAAGGAGCACCATAGACTCCTGAAACTCAAAGTTGTTGCCTGCAGGTCTGGGATCTTGTTTCCCAGACTGCGGGCATGTTGAAGCTGCTGTTGCACAAATTATATGGGAGAATTTGAAGGTAATGTATCGTTAAATCATGCAATATATGATGAAAAGACATTGCTGTCTACACATTCCTATAAGCTGTGGCTTTATAATAATAATAATAATACATTTTATTTCACAAAAGTGCCTTTAAGGCCATCAAGGCGCTTTACAAAAAGATAAAAACAACCATATTAAAATCAGTAAGAATAATAATTAAAACTAAATGACAGAGGATCCAAATTTGATTTGTCTATATTTCCTAAAGACTGTATAAGTTAAGCTGGCTTAGTTATGTTGTAGTACGGCTCTGAAAGACTCGCGACTGAATATTATCAGCAACTGACAAGGAGTGGGATGATGCTAAGTGTTCTGTGATGATGTTCCAGCTTTGGAGTGTGATGGCCTCTAGTAGTAGAGAATGCAGTGATCGACAGTAAATGACTAGCCCAGTGACAACATTGGAATAAACAGAAAATGAAATTATGGTAAGGCTGTTAGAATTTTCCCTTGTTGCCCCCCAACCAAACCAACCAGTTTCCCTTCTTCAAGTTTCCCTTGTATACATACTTAACTCTACAGTTTTTGGCATTACACTTCACTTGCCATATCTTGGACCACACCTCCAGCTTTTCTAGGTCCCCCTTTATTTTTGTGACCTTCCTCCTCTGAGTCTACCCTACCACGGTGTTTAATAACACACTTTAGTACCATCTGCAGAGAGGCAAATTATGCCCTTAGTCCCCATGTCACAGATGGGCTTGATGTACAAAAAAGAAAGTACACTGCCCCTAGTAATGCCTCTGTGAGTACCCCTTGATGACCTTCCTGACCTCTGAATTTTCCGCATTTATTACCTTTAGGTCCTTCCTCTGAACCAGTGTTCTGACCACTTTTCTTAGCTTTGCCCCCAACCCCAGATTCCCTAGTAAGCCTTCTGTGGCATATGGAGGGAAGGCCTTACTGAACTCTAGATACAGCACACCAACTCCTGCTCCTTGTCCATGGCCCTCATTACATAGTCGAAATACTCAGTTTTGTCGGACATGAGCTTCTTTTTGTTTGAATAATTTTTCATGCACCTCCTTGTATAAAGACAAATTTTGCATAATCGTGTGTAGATTTTTAGGTATGTTTATTGTCAGACTCGGTTGTGGATCTCCTTCGTGCCTCTAGAGGGGATATGCTGCAGCTGTGTCATGGTTTAGAGGCAGTGAGTTTAAATGCCGCATGGGAGCTCCAAGTTGGTAACCAGCTTAATTTCTCTTGTTCTCTCAGCCGTTAAAGAGCAGACCCATTATGGAGGTGATTATGTTCATTCTCCAGGGGCAAGCAAATCTCTCCAGAGCAATAAGCATCAGTATTGGAAGTGCCGTGCTCCAAATTGAATTCAGTTTTATTTTATTCAGGAAATGTACCATTGAGCAGAACTTGTTTTCCTGTTAAGGTAGACTTCAGATAACAGACGTGCATGGTTCTGATACCGGCAGGCTAGTTCAAGGTACTGAGGTATTGTACAATTTACATAGGCATTGTGTAATCTACAGAGGCCTTGTATAGTTCATAGTGCAGAATTGAAAGCCAAGTGCAGGTGAGAGATAAAGGATGCATGCACGAGATTGCAGTTACATACATTAACACTCCTTGAATCACTAACAGGCCTTTGCTCAGAAGACACTGAATTGGATTAAGTCCATAATTTTTGTAGTAGAGGATTTATTTTTTTATTTGATTTTTGGTAACTGGGTAAACCTCCTGATAGCATGGAAGGACAGGAGGGCAATGGGGCTACGGAACTTCTATGGGTGAAGCTATGCAGGTGGGTAGGGGAATACTTAAGACTGGGAGTCGTATATAGACCACCCTTGCAGGGAGAAGATCAGGACAGGGTGAAGCTCCAGGATATTGAGAGGATGGCTGTCAAGGAAGATACATTACTGGTAGGTGACCTAAACTTACCAGACGTGGAATGGTCCATCCCCAAAGCAGCTTCAAGAAGTCAGAGATAGTGAGCGGGTTAAATGGGATGTTCCTGAAACAGCTGGCCATGAAGTCTACCATGGGGAGCAACCTGCTACATGTAGTCTTGACTAATGTGGAGGACGTGGTGGTAGGAGAAAAACTAGGGAAAAGTGACCACAGGACTGTCGGGTTCAAGGTGAGGGCAGGGAGGACGGGGACCCGAACAACGGTGATGGACTTTAGGTGGGCAGACTTCGACAAATTAAGAAGGCTGGTGAGGATGGTGATGGAAGGATTAGGGGATATAAATGACGCAGACGAACTTTGGGTAGCTGTCAGGGACCCGATCCGGGAGGCCACGCAGGCATCCATCAGAAATGTCAGGAAGGAGGCTAAAAGCAGGAAGCCACTTTGGTTCAGTAGGGATCTAGCAACGGCAGTAGGGGTAGGCAGAGGGCATTCAGGAGATACAAGAGTACTCATGTGGAGGAGGGCAGGGAGGTTTACAAGGAAGTGAGTCGACTAGCAGGAAAGGTCATTAGAAGGGCTAAGGTGGACATGGAGGAAAGGATAGTGAAACAGGCCAGGGGAGGGAAAAATACATTTTTTTAGATACGTGGGGGAGAGGGGGAAGGCTGGTCAGGGGATTGAAAGGCTGAGACGGGAAGGAGAGGAGCACTTGGAGGAGGACGGGGAGAAGGCAGAAGACCTGAACAGGTATTTCTGCTCTGCATTTATGGAGGAAGGTGGGGGGGTAGAGGGCTGGAATTGAAAAGGGGGGGGGCTCAGAGATTGTATCGGATCCCTTCACCACGGAGAGAGTTAGGGAGGGATTAGCCAGGGTGAAGGTGGACAAGGCCATGGGGCCGGATGATCTGCATCCAAGAGTGATTTGGGAACTAAGAGAGGAGCTGGCTGCCCCACTGGTGAGGCTGTTCAACCTGTCCCTGGATGCCGGTAAAGTGCCGGAGGACTGGAAAAAGGCAGCGGTGGTACCGATCCACAAGGGGGGAGGCAGGGAACTGAGGGAAAACTACTACCCCATCAACCTAACTTCTGTGGTGGGGAAGGTCATGGAGGCACTCATCGGTGAAAGGGTAACAAAGTACCTGTAGGTGAATGGATTGCTGGATAGCAGACAGCACGGGTTCACTAGGGGCAAGTCTTGCCAGTCCAGTTTGATCGAATTTTTTGACTGGGTGATGCAGGTAGTCGACGAGGGGTTACGGTGGACGTAGCCTATCTGGATTTCAGTAAGGCCTTCGACACCATCCCCCATAGGAGGCTGGTCAACAAATTGGATAGTATAGGGGTAGGGGTCAGAATAACAAAATGGGTAAAAAAATGGTTGGCTTATAGGAATCAGAAGGTGGTGGTGAATGGGATGTACTCAGGGACCAGGCAGGTGAGGAGTGGAGTTCCCCAGGGATCAGTGCTGGGGCTCCTCTTGTTCAATATCTACATATGATACATTGCAGACAGACTGAAAGATGACACAGAAAAAATCTGTAACAGAGTTGACTCCCCTGGTGGGGGTGGAGGATATTAGAAGGGACCTGAGAGTACTGGAAGAGTGTTGGAGACCTGGCAGCTAACATTCAACATCAAGAAGTGTATTGTTATGCACCTGGGTCACAGGAACCAAAGGGTCGAGTACATGCTGGGAGGGGAGAGTGTCAGGGTGACAGAGGATGAGAGGGATCTGGGGTAACAGTCTCCAGCAAACTCAAGGTAGGGAAGCAATGCTCAAGGGCGGTGGGAAGGGTGTATGTCATGCTGGCAGGTATTGGCAGGGGGATCATCAGCAAGCATAGGGAGGTCCTGGTGCTCCTGTATCAGTCCCTGGTGAGGCCACACCTCGAGTACGGTGTCCAGTTTTGGAGGCCTTACCTGTGCAAGGATATAGACTTAATTGAAAGGGTTCAGCGAAAGGTGACCAAGGTGGTACAGGGGATGAAGGGCAAACCATATGAGCAGAGATGCAAGGAGTTGGGGCTATATACAGTTGAGACCGGGGGGGGTGGGATGATCGAGACATTTAAATGTGTCAAAGGGATGAACAAGGGAGGCCCAGGGAAGTTATTCCACAGGAAAGAGGGGAACATAACAGGAGGGCACAGACTGAGACTTCGGGTTGGGGGGGCACTTCAGGAGCAATTTGAGAGGTCAGTTTTTCACAGAGAGGGTGGTGGAGAACTGGAATGGGCTTCTGGAGGAGGTGGTGAATTCGGAGACCGTGGAGGGACCTTGCCTTTAGTGCACTTCAAAGAGAACAGAATGGGACAGCCAGTTTGATCCACTGTAGTGTTCACAGTGGTGAGTATCATATAGCAGTCAAGGATCAGTTTGGTTAGTCTGGTGTATAGCACATCTGATCTGGCGAAGCTGGTCTTGGAGGTGCCACAGAGAGGGGAACAGCATACACTGGATTATTCTTTCCCTGTAGGCCTGGAGCAGTAAGCATTTGTTTCTAAACATAATACCAGTCTTTGAACCCAGACTTTTGACAAGTTTGCCAGTATGGGTGTTCTGTGTGAGGCTTGGGTCAACCCAGAAACTTAAGTGTTTGTATTCTCTAACAACATCAAAGTGGATATTCGTCTGCAGTAGTAATTGTCACAAACCCACTCAGCAGGTCAGGCCCTCTACTGCCAAAGTACCAACCTCCGAGTGCAGTCTTGTGAACAGTTTAACAGAACAAGGTAACCCTCTTGTCTGTTTTGTGAGTTTGAATCTTTGGTCTCAAGTCTTGGAGGAATTCAAACTGTGAACCTCTTGCTAGCGTACCCAATGCACAGGCTCAGATATTTCTGTCTTCAGGGGGCCAGATATCTTTGCCTACGGGCAGCTAACCAGGTATACTGAGATAAACCCTTAAAAACTTTAATAAAGACCTCAGATTTAAAACGCTTCTTTTTCCAGTTTGGTATCACCATTCAAGCTTATGTCTATTGTCTGCTATGACTATATACTTTTCTTACAACTAAAAGAAATTCAAAGACAGACCAAGTATGCTCTAAAAAGAGTTTTACTACAATAGATAAAAAATATGTAAAACACAACAATACAGAACTGTTATATCACAAGACATACAAATCTTTTAAAAGAACATGCTTTAAACAGTGCAAATTCCTACTTACAGTACTTAGATTTGACACTCTTTCTAAATACTTGTTTATAGTGCTCACCGATGTTTCTTGGTCAGAGTCTAGGTAAAAGTGTGTCTAAGTAAAACAGAATTATTCCTTAAATTAAACTGTATTTACCAACCCTTTTGTGTGAGGTCATCTAGCTCCTCCTCTGTCAGATTATATATCAAAAATATATATATCTTATACAAAAACAGGATGTCTTTCCAAAGTATTACATTTTGCAATTCTCAGCATGACTCACGTTCCTCAAATGCCATTTTCTTTGATCTCATCATAAGCTTCCCCCTTCCAGGACATGAAAGCATCTTTATGATTTTCACACTAATACATCACAACCTGCTTTTCTTCCTTTGGAACGTCATAAAATGGATAGGCTGAATTCAAGCTTTTTCCACCCGGTAATTAGGTTCAGGCCTTCCACGTAACACCTGGTATCTAAAAACTGAGTGTGTGTGTGATCTCACATGCTGTGTCAGCATTTTCTCCTGGCTTTCATCTTTCAGTTGAAACCTGGGGTGGGGGGTGAGCGAGGTCACTCCTACAGCATCAGATTTTCAGCAGAGATGGTCAGTAATACATTTTATATATATGTATATATATCTATATATAAAAATGATACAGCACTCAGAACTGGCTGTCCACATCACAGTAATGACCAGAGAGTCAGTGCCAGTGTGGCTGTTCAATTATTGGGCAGGACCAAACGCCATAGCCTGGTTTTGAGTTGTGGAGATATGACTGCAACTCATGAAATCCTCTTTGGTGAGCTGCCTGCCTGGCAGGGATTTTAGCTCCAGAGGCATAGAGTACTGTGTCATCATCTTAGAGTTGGTAGTCCATACCTCCAACACTCAGCCAAGTTTTCTGTGTAAAGAGAAACTGGTAAGGGGCTAAGTACTGAGCCTTGTGGTACACTTTTGATGACCTGGGGTGAAGTGGACTCACCACCATGTAGTCTGTTACTCTGTTTTGCAGTCAGTTAAGTAACTGCAAAACCAGTTGGAAACCTCTGGGCTGATGTACATCTTGGATAGTTTGAACACTAGTACTCTGTGGTTCGCCATGTTGAAGGCCCTTGATAGGTCAGTGAAGATACCGCCCACATAGTTATAGAAACATAGACTTTGATGGCAGATAAGGGCCGCTTGGCCCCACCTAGTCTGCCCATTTTCCTACCTAGAGGATAAGCTGCAGATCCTATTTAACCAATAGCCTATTTCTTCCTACCTCCCACAAAAATTGCCTTATGTCTGTCCCATGCATTCTTGAATTCTCCCACAGTTTTAGACCCACAACCTCCTCAGGAAGGCTGTTCCATCGTCCACCACCCTCTCTGAAAAAAATACTTCCTCACATTACCCCCGAGCCCCCCCCTCTATCTTCAAATTGTGTCCCCTTGTTCTTGCACATCTCTTTTTCTGAAAGATGCTACCCTATTGGACTTTCTTGATTCCATTGAGGTACTTAAACATTTCTATCATGTCCCCCCTCTCCCTCCTTTCCTCAAGGGTATACATATTAAGCTCCTTTAGTCTCTCCTCGTATGGCTTCTCTTGCAGACCCTGCACCATTTTAGTTGCCGTCCTCTGAACTGCCTCCATCCTGTCTATGTCCTTGCGGAGATGGGGTCTCCAGAACTGGATGCAGTACTCCAGGTGGGGTTTCACCAACTGTCTGTACAGGGGGATAACAACTTCCTATTTTCTGCTGGTGATACCTCTCCCTATACATCCCAGTATCCCCCTAGCCCTCCCTACCGCCTTCTCACATTGCTTGCCAACCTTAAGGTCATCTGATATGATTACCCCGGGTCTCTTTCCATTTTTTTATTGTTACTACCCCCCCCCATTGTGTAATCTTCCCCTGGGTTTTTGTTTCCCAGGTGCATTACTTTGCACTTCTTTGCATTGAATCCTAGCTGCCATACTTTTGACCATTGCTCCAACCTTGCCAAGTCCCTTCTCATCCTTTCCACGCCTCCTTGTGTATCAACCCTGTTGCAGATCTTTGTGTCATCTGCAAAGAGGCATACTTTTCCTTCCAGCCCCTCTGCAATGTCACTTACAAAGACATTAAAAAGGACTGGACCCAGTACTGAACCCTGCGGTACCCCACTAGTAACCCCTCTTTCTTCAGAGTGGACTCCATTTACAATTACCTTCAGTGTTCTGTTGTTCAGCCAGTGTTTTACCTAGGCTACCACATTGGGACCCACTCCCAGGCTGGTTAATTTGTCTACTAATCTTTTGTGTGGGACTGTGTCAAATGCCTTGCTAAAGTCTAGGTAGGCCATGTCCACAGCCCCTCCCTGGTCTACTACTTTGGTCACCCAGTCAAAGAAATCAATTCGATTCCTCTGACATGACCTTCCTGCTGTGAACCCATGCTGTCTTGGGTCCTGTACCCCACTGGCCTCTAGGTACTTAACAGTTCTTTCCTTCAGAAGTGATTCCATCACTTTCCCTACCACAGAGGTCAAACTGACAGGTCTGTAGTTTCCTGCCTTCGTCTTGGTCCCACTTTTGTGAAGGGGAATCACATCCATCTTCTTCCAGTCCTCAGGTACCACACCATCCTCCCAAGATTTGTTAAAATGCATAGTCAGTGGTGTCACTAGTTCTCTGCTTAATTCTTTTAGAATTCTGGGGTGAATTCCATCAGGCCCCATTGCTTTGTCCACCTTCAGTTTTAGGAGTTCTTTCAGACCCCTTTCTTCTGTGAAAGGACTGGGATCAACCCCCCTCTCCAGAGTGCTTCTTTTAATTGGATTAGGCACCTTCCCCACTTCCTCTTTTGTGAATACAGAACAGAAGTATTCATTCAGTATCCCTGCTTTATCACTGTCACTCTGCTCCACCCACCATCCATTCTGTTCAGCCTCACTATCCCCTCCTTTGTCTTTTCACGCCCCTGATATACCTATAAAGGTTTTATCCCCTTCTTAACCAAGTTAGCTATCTTTTCCTCAGTTTGTGCCTTTGCTATTCTGACTACCCTCCCTGCTTCCTTCTGCCTTAACTGGTACAGTTCTTTGTCCTGCTCCTTCTGTGTTTCCTTATACTTCCTAAATGCAATCTTTTTCTCCCTAACCTTCACTGCCACCTCTTTTGAGAACCATAGTGGCTTTTTCTTTTGTTTTGATTTGTTTATTTGCTTCACACAAAGGCTTGTTGCCTCTGTGATGGCAGTTTTGATATTTGCCCATTGTTGCTCCACCCCTCCTTCTAGCCTGTTTGCTAGTGCTTTTCTAAGGCACTCTCCCATCTTGCCAAAGTCAGCCCTTCTGAAGTCCAGAACCCTCACTTTTGTATGGCTTGACTCTGTAGCAGAGTTTATCGTGAACCACACTGTTTGGTGGTCACTTGTTCCCAAGTGGCTACCCACTTCTAGATCTGAGATCCTGTCACTGTCCCCATTTGAGAGTGCGAGGTCTAAGATTGCTCCCTCATGAGTGGGTTCCAAAACTAGCTGTTTGAGGCATGCCACCCGAAGGGCATCAAGAATGGCCCTGCTTTTGGATGTGGCTGCCGCAAAGGTGCTCCAGTTAACATCTGGCATGTTAAGGTCCCCCATCAACAGTATCTCCCCTTTCTCTGCCATCCTAAGTATGCCTTCTATCATATCTTTGTCCATTCCTTCCCCCTTACATGGGGGTCTATATACAACCCCTGTGCGGATTGTGGTGCCATATCCAGTCTCTAAGGTGACCCACAGTGCCTCCTCTCCTCCCTGTTTACTCTTTTGTTCAGTTGCTTTTATCCCCTCCCTTACATAGAGAGCTACTCCCCCCCCCACTTCTGCCCTCCCTGTCTCTCCTGTAGGTTGTGTACCCTGGTATGTCAGTACCCCAGTCATGGTTCTCTGTGTACCATGTTTCTGTGACTGCTACAATATCCAGGCATCCCTCTTCCATCAAGGCCACCAGTTCAGGGAGCTTGTTGCCCAGACTACGGGCGTTGGTACTCATTACCCTCCATTTCTTGATGGCCTTACCCCTTTTTGCCCCATCCCTGTTCTTATTGCATTTGTCACTTTCTCCATTTACCCCTGCGCTTCTCCCTATTGACATCTCTATGTTGGTGTCTACCTCACTTAGTACCCTGATAATTTTTTTTGGGGGGGGTAGGATTTCCCTGCTCTGTCTGTGGCCAAACTGATGCCACAGTGGAGACAATACTGTGATTCATTCTAAAATACCCAACTGATATTTGTCGAGAAGCAAGGATTTCTTCAGGAATTTAACAGTCAAGTTTTTCAGTATATGCTGAAACACTTTGGAGATTACTGTCAGGAGGAAAAAAAATGTCTAAGTTGTTTAGGTTTTCCAGGTTACCACCTTTGTAGATGGGCACCACACTGACTGTTTTCCAGCCAGACTGAACGTGTAATACAACTGTTTAAGGAGTCATTGAAAGGTAAGCCAAGTGTCTTAAGATTTCAGGGATAGTAAGTTTTAGCAGTTTGGTATCCAGACTATTGGGATCACTACTTCTCCTGTTTTTTAAGTGAAGCATTTGGTCAAGGACTTTTCAGGGTTTTGTTAGAAAATGATAATGTAAATCAGCTGGTCACTGGGACCACCCGAGTGGTGGGAGCCGGAACAGTGGTGTGGGTGTTTGTTAGATGGTGCCTCTTTGACATTTATGTTAGCTGTATTGAGAGCATTAGCAGCATTGATGGTCATTGACAAAGTGGGTATATATGTGCTTGGTAGGGGTGTTGCAGATTTATCATTATACAATGGGCATGAAAACAGAACGTAATATTGTATACTGATCATTGACCAGACTCTCTCCCCGCTTAAATCCTAGCATCACCCCACAGGAAGAGGTGCCAGTTGCCAGTCAGTCGAATCAGTAACCCCACCAAATCACCCAAGCAACAGAAATCCACAACTCATAAACTCGTAATCACCGCTAAACGACTATCTCTCTCGACTGCTGCTCTGCTTCCATTCCCATACGAAACGGTAAACCGCCTTCAAACCACAACACTTTTTTTTTTTTATAAACACTCTTTTGCCCGAGGCTTCCTGATAGAACCCTTTTTCAGAAACCTTTTCCGGCTAAACGGCTGTCCCTCTCAGATCTGTCTCCTCAACATCTTCACCTCCATTACAGCACTGCCCCAGAGACCTAATATTGATGACGCTGCTCCACAGTTGAAATTCCACGCTACCTTTGACCTTACCTGCTCCAGCAGTCTGAGACTCAAAACAAACCACATCTAAAATCGCAAAAAATACAGTACTCGCTTTCTCCGTTTCAATACCAAAAACAAAGCACAGGAAAAAATGTATAGCTCCTTTCAATTAACTAAGAAAACGGAGCTACAACAAATGCACAGCACACTCGAAAACAGCAGTCAGGAACTCCACAAGGAAAGTCAGCACGCACGTCTTCCACTCTCGGTGCCGTTCTCACCATGGGACCAGGCTCATCCTGCTCAAAGTGACACCGCACTATCCCATCATACAAGCAGCAACGCAGTGCACTATTTTCTGTGCTGCACAAACACTTTCACTATTTTATTGAAAATAAAAGAAGTAAAAAATAAAAATCACGACTTCAAAAAAATTACTAAACATACAATTCCAACATTGTATAATAGCAATATCCACTGGTAGTAGGATGCCAGGATTTATTTACCCCTAGTTTTGTTGCTGGTCACTCGGCTGTGCCTTGTGACCGAACAACACCCCAGGGCATGGGTAAACCTGGCATCACCAACACCCTCTCGTGGTATATTGCTTAATTTGCCCGCTACGAGTGGGATTTGCATTGTGTGCAGTATGCAGTTCACCACTGTTGTGGAGAATTTAATTATGAGAACTGATGCAATTCACACTTTGCGATGAATTTTTGCCACAGTGTGTCAGTTCAGATAGTTAAATTCTCTGCAGCTGCGTAGTGTTTATCAAGTAGGGCAATTTGCATAGTACAGTTTGTGCAGTTGTATGATGTTTACTACTGGAACTGCAGTACTGTGCTCTGCACTATGCAAATTGCAGGTTTTTTTAAACTTTGCCCACACCTAGTGATTGGCCTTATCAGGGAGCATATGCCAGCCAGACTGACCAAAGGAGGGATTTTAGGAATGCTGTATCTTCTAGGACCCTTCAATCCATTAACAACTTAACAAAAAATTAGCCACAGTGTGGTTCTAACAGTATGAATGTAGCAGAAGAGAAGGTAATGACAAAATATACCAGAGGAAACGGTGGAATGGAGAATGTGAAAAGTAAGACTGAGAATTTACTAAACATGAAACTTTTTTCTAGAAACATTTTTTAATCTTGTCATTTTGCAGAAAGTCTAAATTACTCAGATAAGCTGGTTATAGAGTACTGGTATGCTGAGAAACAACAAGGTACAGCACACTAAACAGCTAAACATATGAAATGAGCAGGGCATTCACAAAATCAGGACATGGGAGTGCTATGGTTGTGGATGGGGATTGATTTGGAACTGTTATCCTATCCAAAAATCTTACTTTGAGGGAGGCTCTTGCAGCAGTTCAACACGAGTTGGATGAAAAAATTACTCACCTTAGTAATGTTGTTTCTTCTAATGGAGTCTTGCTGTATTCTGACAGTAGCAGTGAGTCCCAACCTTTGAACTGCCCTGGAGATGAGAGTTAACTTTCCATGCCAGGCATGGAACGCTGAGCTCGAGCTCGGTTGAGACTCTGTCTGTTGCTGTTTAAACTCAAACTGTCAGACCTTTATGAGCTAAACTCACTAAGGTCCTGTGTGGAAGCTGTAAACCTACACTAGCCAACTGGCTACTAAACATAAAAACAGATTTTTTTTGTCCCAAAACAAAGACTCAAGTCAGGAGACCAAAAGAAAACACAACACCCACTCACCCAAGAAAAGGGGTGAAACAACAAGGTGGGCACCTACTGAGTGCCACACTGCCACTGCCCACCCACATCCCAAAACAGAGGTTCTGAGAGGGAGAGGAGGTCAGAATACAGCAAGACTTCCATTAGAAGAAACAACATTACTAAGGTGAGTAATTTTTCTTCAAACAACATGAAGTCTTGCTGTATTCTGACAGTAGCAGACTACTAAGCAGTACCTCCATGGAGGAGGGACAGAACCTACTTAGGAAATAGGCTCTGAAGCAGCAGCTGTAAAGAACCGAGCATCACTCCTAGCCTGGATATCCAGGGAGTAATGCTTGGTAAAAGTATGAACTGTTTTCCAGGTAGCCGCTTGACATATCTCTAGAATAGAGATATCCCTGGCAGCAGCTGTACCTCTGGTAGAGTGAGCCCTCAGGCCTGAGGGTGGAACCTTACCCAGTTTTTCATAACAAAATTGGATACAGGAGACAATCCACCTGGCAATGGATCTTTTAGTGGCAGGTTTCCCTTTACCAACCTCACCATAAGTGAGGAACAGTTGAGGAGTCAAACCTGTGACCCTTGGTACGTTCTATGTGTAGCTAGGGCTCTTTTCACATCTAAACTGTGCAGCCTCCTCTCACCAGAGGAGGAATGGTCAGTGAAGTACACAGGAAGAGACATAGATTGGTTAAGGTGGAAATCTGAAACCACCTTAGGCAAAAACTTCCTGTTAGTCCTGAGGACCACCTTATCTCTATGGAAGGAGATAAATCAGGCTCCACTGACAAGGCTTTGTAACTCACTTATGCTGCCTGGCAGAAGTGATGGCTACCAAGAAACACTGCTTTCCAAGTCAAGTATTTAAGCTCTGCTGAAGACAAAGGCTCAAAAGGGGTTGCATAAGCTGAGCAATGCAAACATTAAGGTCCCAAGCAGGGGCAGGGTCACTGAATGGAGGGTTGGTATGAAGCAATCCCTTAAAAAACTTGGAGAATACAGGGTGAGCTGAAAGAGAATAGGGCTTACCTGCTGAAATGAAAGCAGAAACAGCTGCCAGATGCACCTTCAGTGTAGCTGGTCTAAGCCCTAAGCTATTCAAATGGACCATATAATCAAGGACTGTAGGCAGATCAGCAGACTCTGGGGAAATATGCCTTCCAGAGCACCATATGGAAAATCTTTTCCACTTGGAATTGTAAGTAGTCCTGGTAGAAGGTTTTCTAGAAGCCTTCAGAATATCCATTACACCTTGGGAGAGGTGTAAATCAGCAAACTCTAACTCTTCAAGAGCCAGGCCTTGAGATAGAGAGATTTGAGATTTGGGTACCAAACCCTCCCCTGAGCACAGGTTAACAGGTTGTAATTCTTGGGGAGAGACAGGGGAAGATGGACTGCTAAGGACAACAGGAGTGGATACCAGGGCTGTCTGGCCCAGTCTGGAGCAATCAGGATCACTTTGCAGGGTTGACACCTGATTTTGACTAGCACTTTGAACAGGAGAGGGAAGGGGGGAAAGCATACAGGAACTTCCCTTCCCAACTGAGAACTAAGGCATCCAGGGGGACCGAACCCAACACTGGGGGCCTGCTGCAGTAAAAAAGGGGAAGTTGGTGATTGTCTGGGGCTGCAAAGAGATCTATCTGTGGGGTGCCCCATCTGGAGAATATCACCTCCAAAACCAGGGGATCCAGTGACCACTCGTGATGGCCCTGAGATATCCTGCTGAGAGCATCTGCCAGGACATTGTCCTTGCCTGGGAGGTGTACTGCTGTGAGGGAGGTGTTCAGAGAATAAGCCAGAGACCACAACATCATTGCTTCTGTGCACAAGGCCGTAGAACAAGTGCCTCCTTGCTTGTTGATGTACCACATCATGGTGGTATTGTCTGTTCTGACCTAGATAACTTTGTTCTGAACAGATTTGGAAAAAGCCTGAAGTGCTAGAAATACTGCTCTGAGTTCCAGTAGATTGATGTGAAGCAGAGATTCCTGAGGGGACCACAACCCCTGGGTAGTCAGGTCGCCCAAGTGAGCCCCCCACCCCAAGAGGGAGGCATCTGTAGTAAGGATTAAGGAGTGGGACCGTGTGACAAAGGGAACTCCCTGCTTTAGATTGTTCTGATCCTGCCTCCACTGTAAGGCCTGGATCAGGGTTCGAGTCACTGGGATCAGTTTGGTCAGAGGGTCCTTCCTTTGAGACCAAAAGGCTCTCAAATAGAACCGAATGTCCCTCATCTGAAATCTTACTCCCTGCACCACTGCCATGGAAGCAGCCATTTGCCCCAGGAGCTGTAGAAAATGCCTTGCTGGTTGAGACACTTGCAGGGTGAATGAGGAGGCCAGAGAGATAAGGGTCCTTGCCCTGTCCAGGGGAAGAAAAGCTCTGGCCTTTTCTGTGTCTAGCTCTGCGCCTATGAAGGTGAGGAGCTGAACAGGCTTTAGAACTGACTTTGAAAGATTCAGAAGGAAACCCAAAGAGGTGAGCAGTTGCTGAGTTATCTGTAGGTGTAACTTGACTTGGTCTGGGGACTGGCCTACTATGAGCCAGTCGTCCAGATATGGGACGATGGCAATTCTTTGCCTTCTCAGAGAAGCAACTACTACTGTCAGGCATTTTGTGAATACCCTTGGAGCAGAGGTTAGACCAAAGGGCATTGCTCTGAACTGGTAATGGCCTGAGGGCAGCTCGAACCTGAGGTACTTTCGATGGGAGCTTCTGATGAGAATATGGAAGTAGGCATCCTTGAGGTCCTGGGACACTAGCCAGTCCCCTGGCCTTAGAGAGGGTAGAATAATTCCCAGAGTCACCATTTTTGAATTTTGGTTTTAAAAGGTGCTTTTTAAGTATCTGAGATCCAGGATGGGCCGCCATTCTCTCTCTTTTTGGGGTAAGGAGGACCTGGAGTACAACCCTTTGCCCTGGTGTAGGGTGGAACCCTTTCCACAGCTCTGAGAGCCAGGAGGAAGAGACCTCTGCCTCTAGGGCAAGTGCCTCTGAGAGTTGCAGGTGGAAAGGATCTGGCTCTCAGCTTTGGAAATTTTTTGAAGCTGAGAACCAATCCCTGGCTTACTACTTCCAGGACCCACTTGTCTGATGTTAGAGACTCCCAGTCCTGGACAAAGTAAGCCAGCCTGCCCCCTACAGGTAGTGGAGAATCGGCCCTGGCAATCCCATCAGGGTGCCTGCTTGGCAGGGGATTTAGGCTGAGGGGTGGGAGCAGGTCTGCTTGTACCCCTTCTGCCTCTCCCTCTAAAGAACTCCCTCTGAGCATAGGCAGAAGAGGAGGCCTGAGCTTGGTAGAAAGGCCTATGAAAAGGCCTGCCCCTGCCCCTGGGGTGCTGCCTCTGAGGAGTGGCCTGCCTTTCCTTGGCCTGTGCACTCCTATAGGTGGTCTTATATTCGTCCATTTTCTTCATGTAATTCTCTGTCTGCTCCCCAAACAGAGAATTACCCACAACAGGAAAATCCATGGCCTTAGTCTGGGTATCCTGTGACAGGCTAGTACATCTGATCCAAGCCATTCTACGAAATGCCACAAATGTAGCCATGACTCTAGATGACACATCACTGGGATCCACTGCAGCATGGAATTGCAGCTTGGATGCCTCAATACCATCAGCAGCCACCTGCTCCAGCTCCTTGGCAAGCTGGCCAGGGACCTGTTTTGCTAAAGCCATGACAGTGTCTCATCTGGATTTCTGATACCTAGCAGTATAGGCCATATAGTTGGCCTGTCTGAGTCCCAAGGATGCTGCCATGTACTGTTTCTTTGCCATGACATCAGTCCTCCTGGAGTCCTTGTCTGGGGGGTGTGAAGCCAAGGGAATATTTGCCATATCACAGGCTGCAGCCTGCACTACCCCAACATGGCTGCATTGTTGTGTAAGGAACTCTGTATCTGAGCCTGACAATGTATACCTGTTGTCCATTCTCTTATCCACAGGAGGTATAGTATTAGGAGTCTTTAAAATCTTAAATGTCTGTTTCCCAAAAGATTTATATAAGGGAATAGACAGCCTCCTAGACTCTGGGATATCCATCATTTCCACATAGTCAGGCTCCTCCTGGTCATCCACAGCTTCCTCCATAGGGAGCTGGAGGGTTTCAGCCACTTTCTTATAAAACATGAAATGGGAGGGGGACTCAGAAAGCCTAGGAGGAGACACTCCTGAAGGTCTGTCTGGGGAGAAGTCCGTGTTAATGGGCACATCCAGACTTTCAAAACCACATTCACTTTCCTCATACTCCTCTTCCTCCTCCGGTTCATAATATTCCTCTAAATCATAATCCTGAACCGGTGGAACCGGCCGAACCGAGTGCCTCCCTGGTGGTGCCGGTTTGGTCGGAACCGGGGAAAGCGACTGCACAATTTTTATCGCTTTGGCTATTTCTTCAGCGGTTGGAGAGGAAAGTTTTGGCTCCACACCAGCTGATTTTTCTTTCTCTTAGCCGGAACCGACTCCTCAGAATCTGCTCTCCTTTTGCCGAAGAAGTCTCGCCCTGGTCAGAGGGCACTCCTTCTGGTTCGGTTTGAATCGAACCGGGCTGGTCATCCGGTTCAGCGGACTTTTTGGCCTCCCTTTCCCTGAGTCTACCAACTCTCTTTTCTAGGGTAGCTGCAGGAAAATTCTTACAAATCTAGCAGTCTGCATTGAGGTGGTCAAACCCCAGACAGTAAACACAGGTGGTGTGGGGGTCAGCCTTAGCAAAGACTTCCCCACACACACTACAGTGTTGAAACCCAGTGGGCCCGTTTTTCTTTTGGGTTTCTCAGACATTGTGCCAGTCCTAACCAAACATACCCTTTTAATGGCAATCCGCCCAGGCAAGACCCTCTTATCGGTTCCTGACCGTGTCACGGGTTGTGGAAAAAAAAACCTAGTAAAATCCGTTTTTTTTAGAACCGATAAGAACCGGTAACCACACACTAAAAGCACAAATAAAGATTTTTTAACAGCTTGATTGGTTCAAACCGAACCGATGAACTGTTTACAAGTTCCACACAGAATAAGAATTAATAAAAACCTATCAAGTACTCACAAATACCACAGACAGAGACTGAACCGACAGGTTACAGTTTAAATTCGGCTGAATTCGAGAAAAGCGGTACTTTAACCGACAAATTGAACTGAGCAGAAGGAGAAATCTCCGGAGCGACTGTTCAGTGAGGCGGAGTAAAGAATCTGAAGGTTTGAGTTTAAACAGCAACAGACAGAGTCTCAACTGAGCTCGAGCTCAGCGTTCCATGCCTGGCATGGAAAGTTAACTTTTTCATCTCCGGGGCAGTTAGAAGGTTGGGACTCACTGCTACTGTCAGAATACAGCAAGACTTCATGTTGTTTGAATAAGCCACCAGGCACCAGGACCACACGGAAAACTTTTTTGCTAGCAGTCTATGATGGTTGACCCGCGCACCACCGACATCATCCTCTGACGTCAGCCTATCCTATAAAGGCGGGCGGTCTCCCACACCCTCCTCAGTTCTTTTCCCACCATCAACCCATGCACGTTGGACCTTAGCGAACACAGCAGCTACAGTCGACCACCACTACTTGCACTTGCCATGCTTTATTTTCCTTTTTTCTACCAGTATTAATACCAGTTCTTAGATGTTACAGCCATCGAGTTTGTCTTCCATACTTGCCTCGCCATCTGGCCGCTCTACAAAGTGTGCCTGCAGCAAACAGATTCTTGAAAAAGATGGTCACTCTGCTTGTATCCTGTCTCTAGGCCCCAGTCACGACACTGAAGTCTGTCAGATGTGCCAGAAATTCAGCCAGACCTCTTAGAGATGTCGTCTTAAAATCCTGGAGAGCCATCTTGCCACGCAGAAACTCGTCGTAATGGAAAAGGAACTGCAGGCAAGGAACTCTTTGGCTTCACCAGCCTGTTGTTCTGGGGCTTCATCCTCCTCCCAGTCCTGGGAAATGTCTGGCGGGAAGCAAAAGTACAAGGACTGGGACTGGTCTGCTTCCCGCTCATAGTCTCCACAAGCCTTTGACTGTATGATGGGAATTCGACCTCCAAGGAGTTAGGCCCCTATGTACCTGCCTTACTTCTGCATTTCTTCTGGTGGCCCCATTGCCCGCCCTTATTTCTGTCATAGGCGGCGGCTCTTCGAGGCAGGGGACTTTGTCACCTGCTTCTCAGCCTCTGACGCTCAGGCCCATTATATCTACGGGTTCTCAGCCAGGAAGGTCGACTGGTGTGGGTATGACTGGTGTCAGCTCCTCTGCTGTTGCTCCTCCCCCAGCCAAGACTCTGCCTGCATCGGTCCCCTCTGTTGGGTTCGATGACAGTCCCTCCAGGTTGCGCTTGCAGCAGGACACCACCGTGTCTTCTAGCCCGTTGTCGCTACTGCCTTCTCCAGGGAGGCCCCCCCCCCAGGTGCCCGTATCTCCTCTCCCAGCACCATCAGACTCTCCTCCCAGGTGCCCTTGCCCTGAACCCGCTGGGCCGCCTGACATGTTGCTGCCACAGCCCACAGGTCCGGCGCCAGTTCTTCCTCTTCCATAGGCTGTGGGCCCGGTCCCAGTACTGTCCTTCCTGCAGCCTGCGGGCCAAATGCTGGTCCCCCAGCCACCTCCGGCTGGCCCCATGTCTGCATACCTGATGCTGGCTGCACCAGCCCTGCCGCTGCCTTTTTCTTATCCAGCACTAGCCTACCCTTACCCACTGGTATACAGCTATCCTTCCCTGGTGGACTATAATGCCCTCTTTTCAGTGTGGTGGTCGTTCATGCAAAAACAGACCCTTGCCCCTCAGGGTTCTCTTCCTGCGTCCCCTAGGCGGCCTGCTGGGGACCTCCTGCCTTTGGATTGGGGATGCTCAGGCTCTGGTGCACCCCATACGCCGGGGTCCATGAGCTCCAGACCTGATGCTGGCTCTGGTGCTCACCAGGATGACCGTCCGCTGGCTGAAACTGAGCTGGAGGAGCGAGATGAGGAGGAACATAAGGAAAGTGTTGGCAGATGGTGACCGTGTGGTCCATGTAGTCTGCCCAAGGTGGCTATCCCCCCAATTATATTTTTTTCCTAAGTTGCTCACATTGCCTGTCCCAAGCGAGTTTGAATTCCTTTACTGTCTTTGATGCCACCGCTTCTGGTAACAGGCTGTTCCATGGGTCTGTCACTCTCGGTGAAAAAGTATTTTCTAGAGTTGCTTTTAAACTTGCTTGCCACCAGCCGCAAGTTGTGCCCTTTTGTATGTGCCACCCTGTTTTCCTGGAATAGGTTTTCCTTCTGAATTGTGTTAATTACCTTGACATACTTAAATGTTTCTGTCATGACCCCCCATTTCTTCTCTGTTCCAGAGAGAATAAATTTAGCTCTCTAAGCCTTGTCTCATATGGCTCATGATAGAGCCCCTGCACTATCTTTGTGGCCCAGTCTAGACCCTTTTATTGATTTTTTTTTTTTTTTTTTTGGTATCTTCTATTTTTGCATCGTCCCATGAGGAACTCTCTCAGGCATCCACCATTGCCCCAGCTCTACCTCCTTGCCTGAAACACCCCTCGCTCCTGGCACCAGCCCAGCTATCCCCCCTGCTCTGTGACCCCTGAGGTAGGGCCGCCCTATCTGCCCAGGGCGCTCTATCTAGAATTTAGTAGGCCGGGCTGGGCTTGGACCAGGAGAGGAGGATGTCCAGCTGGAGTTTGGTTACGGGTGGTGGTGCCATCGCCTATCCCCTTGGACGGGGATTTTCTGCATAACTGTTTCCCCCTGGTGGTGCGGCATGCAATGACGTCTGTGCACGACCTACCTGCTGACGTTTGCTGCACTCCCCTCCCCTATGATCTGGCTGGTGATCCTGTAGTGCCCCCTGTCTCCATCGGGGGTCACTAGGACACCGAGCAGCCCCAGGATCCCTCCCAGGGAGAGGAGAGCAGTCCTCTGGATGCTCAATCCTCTCCCTCCCCCCGGCTCCCGAGTTCGTCACTGAACCCGGGTCGCCGGTGTGGCGCGAGGTGTGGCGTCCAGCGCCTCAACCCTCAGTGCTACCAGGCTGGCCCTTTTAATGATGTTAATGAAGTTTTAATTTGAATGTTGATTATTTATAATGTTTAAATTTTGATGTTTTTATTGTATGGCGCCCAGAGCCTCTGGGATTGGTCGACTGAAAAATAAAACTTGCCTTGCCTTCTCTGCACCATCTCCAGCCGGTAAATGTCCTTTTTCAGGTAAGGCCTCCAGAGCTGGACACAGTACTCGAGGTGTAGCCTCACCAAGGATCTGTAGAGTGGCATGATAACTTCTGCTTTCTACTCGTAATAGCCCTTCCTATGCATCCGAGGATACCACTTGCCTTCTGCAGTGCTTTTTCGCATTACTTTCCTACCTTTCAGTCGTTGGTAATGATCACACCCAGATCCGGTTCCATCCTTGTCTCCTCTAATTGATGCCCTTCTAGTACGTACTTTTTTCCTGGGTTCTGCTTCCCCAGGTGCATTACCTCACACTTTGTGGCATTACATTTTAACTGCCAGTTTCTGGATCATTCTTCCAGTCTCCTAAGGTCAGCTTCCACACCTGATGCCCCCTCTAGTGTATCTACCCTGTTGCAGAGGTTTGTATCATCTGCGAACATGCAAACCTTCCCCTCCAGTTCATCAGTGATGTCTCTTATGAATATGTTGAAGAGGACTGGACCCAGCACTGATCCCTGTGGGACGCCACTGGTCACACCTTCCTCCCTTGATAATGCCCCATTGACCAAAAAACTCTGGCTCATATTCTGCAGCCAGTTTCTAATCCGGTTTACTGTTATCTATCCGACTCCTGTTTGTTCTAGTTTGTTAGCAAGTCTCCTGTGGGGAATGGTGTCAAAGGCCTTGCTGAAGTCTAGGTACACCATGTCCACCACTCCACCCTGGTCCACTGTTCTGGTAACCCAGTTGAAAGAAATCAATCATGTTTGGCACGAGCGCCCTGCTGTGAAGCCATGCTGTTTGGAGTCGAGTTTTCCAGTTTCCTTTAGGTAGTCAACTATTTTTTCCTTTAGTAATGTCTCCATAATTTTTCCCAGTATAGGGATCAGGCTGATTGGCAGTAGTTTTTTGCTTCATCCTTTCTTCCTGTTTTGTGCAAGGGCACAACTGTCGCCCTTTTCCAGTCTTGAGGTACTCTGCCACTTTCTAGAGATAGATTGAACAGCTCAGCTAGTGGTGCAGCTTTTTCTTCTCAAAGCTCTTTTAGTATTCTGGGGTGGAGACCATCTGGCCCCATGACTTTATTCACCTTAAGTTTGCTTAGCTCTTCTAAGACCTGCTCTTTCGTAAACGGGGCTTGTGTCTGCCCCTCCACTATCCTGCTTGGTCTTACTTAGTGTAGGTATTTTGCCAACAACTTCTATTGTGAAACTGAGCAGAAGAATTTAACAACTCTGCTTTGTCTTCATCTTTCTCTAACAACTGGCCCTCCCTTGTTGCTAGTTGGACTATTCCTCTTTACTCTTCCTTTTTTCTCTTATGTATCTGTAGAAAGTTTTATCTCCCTTCCTAACCCCCTGTGCTATTCTTTCCTCTGTTTGGGCTTTAGCTATCCGAATTTCTTTTCCTGCCTCCTTGAGTTTGTTGCTATATTCCTCCCTGTCTGTGTCTCCTTTAGTTTCCTTGTACTACTTAAACGTCCTCTTTTTTCATTGATTTTGGTTGCTACCTCTTTGGAGAACCAGAGAGGGTTCTTCCTTCTTTTGGCTTTGCTGATTTGTTTTATGTATTGCTCAGTGACTGTATTTAAGGCATTCTTTAAGTTCTCCCAGCAGTGTTCTGCATCCCCATTGTTGCTGGTGAGGATTCTGACTATTCAGAGTCTTCCTCCACCTCTGGGGATTCTTCAGAAGGTGAAGAGCCCACCAAGGTGGTTCCCAAGTCCCCTCCTTATGATATGTCTTTCATGGATGTCATGAAGCACATCCAGGCAGCTATAGGCTGGGAAATGGAGGAACAGGCCCTGGAGCATCTTCGTCTGACTGTGTACATGCGGAAGCCTGACAACCCTCTTTGTGGTTGTCCTTCCACTTTATTGACTCTTACAAAGATGTCACTAGGGTGGCTTGGAACCATCCCTCTACCACTCCAGCGATGCCCAAGAAGGTGAACCGCCTCTACTGTGCTTTGGCGGGTAAGCCCTTTTTAGGGGGCTAACCCAAGGCTGACTCTGTGATCATCAACATGGTGCATGACTGCACAAAGAAGCCCAAACACCTCAGTACTGGACCACCTGGGCAAGTGTATTTTTTGCCTCCACTGTCCTGGTCATCAGGGCCATCAACTATGTGGCCCAAATGGTTCAATACCAGAATGCCCTCTGGGACCAGGCCAGGGATCTATTCCAGGCCTTGCCTGATGATCCCTCTAAAACTCAGCAAGCCTGGCTCCTTAAGGCAGGCTACAGTGTGGGCAGCTACGTCCTTCAGGACACATATAATGCTATGGATGCCTCTGGCAGGGGAACAGCTGCAGGCGTTTGCCTTCAATGCCATTTCTGGCTTTGGGTGCCAGATTTGCCTCCGATGTGCAGTCCAGTGTTTTGGATGCTCCTCTTCAGGGAGCCATCTTGTTTGGAGGGGATGTCCAGGATCTCATTTTTTCTCTCCAGGAGTAGGGACTCGCTGTACCATACCTAGCTTAACACTGGTGAGAAGCCTCCTTTTTGCCGCTCCTCCTGTAAGCAAACCAGCGCACCAGCCAAAGGTCAGGGCAAATGCAAAGCGGTGTCAGTCCCCTCTCCAGCTGCCACCAGAGCCCCTCGGGGACCCAGCTGTCACCCTCCCGGCACCTGCCATACCTCCTGGGCTCCTTGGCCGACCCCCCCCGAACGGGTTCTGCGGGAGGCCTTCGGGGGTTGAGTCTCTCTTCACCTCGACAGGTGGCGGGGCATTACCACAGACAGCTGGATCGTGCAGATCATAGAACACGCCCACATGCTAGAGTTTCTCGAGTGGTCCCCAGAAAATCCTCCAGGAACCTCTCTTTACCCCGCAGCTCACGTGTCTCTCATCTGGGAGGAAATTCAGACACTCCTACAAAGAAGAGCTGGAGATCCCATCCCTCTGGCTCAGTGGGGCCGGTGGTTCTACTCCTACTTCTTCCTAGTGCCCAAAAAGACCAGCGATCTCCAGCCCATCCTGGATCTGAGTCAGTTGAACTTCTGCATACAGTATAAGCACTTCTGGATGGTCACACTTTAAGGGTTCTGGTCCCTCCTACACTGGGGGGACTGGCTCTGTTCTTTGGGCATGCAGGATGCACGTCTGGATATCAAAGTGTTTCCCTCTCATCAGCGCTTCCTCTGCTTCCATTTCCAGGGAGCCCATTTCCAATTCAGGGCTCTCCCTTTTGGCCTCCCCTCAGCCCCCAGGGTCTACACCAAGTGCCTGGGAGCAGTGGTAGCTGCCTTGTGGAGACGGGGTTTCTACGTATTCCCTTTCGTGGACGATTGGCTGTGGACAGCCCACTCCAGGGACCATCTGGTCCAGACTCTGCAGTTCACCTTCTGCCTCTTCCAGGCCTTGGGTATCACTATCAACCAGCTGAAATCTTCTCTGTCTCCCTGTCAACATCTCCAGTATATTGGGGTGGCTCTGGATATTGCCCAGGGCATGGCCTTCTTGCCCATGGACAGGGTAGAGCGCCTGATGGCCAAGGGCCACCTGGTCTCCAGTCGCCAGGTTTCTGCCAGGATCTTTCTGCGACTCTTAGGTCACACAGAAGCAGCCATTGCCACGGTTCCCCTCGCCCACCTTCACATGCGGATACCTCAGTGGACATTAAGAGTTCAGTGGGATCAACGCATGGACGACCTGGACCAGATGGTCATGGTCTCCGACCCTGTCAAGAGAGTCCTATCCTGGTGGCTAGAACCGGCCAACCTGCTTCAGGGGAGTCTTCTTTCAAATCCTTCCCCCTGGTCAGAGTCTCACAATGGACACCTCGGGGTCTAGGCTGGGGAGCTCATTTGGATGCTCACCAGACTCAAGGCACTTGGACAGAGGTGGAACAGGGTCTCCACATCAGTATCCTGAAGATGCGAGTGGTGCTGTACGCCCTGTAGGCCTTCCAGGCTCATCTCCTCCCCGGTCCTCTGTTGGTACAGATGGACAACGTGTGTGGTGCATTACATCAACAAACAGGGGGGCACTTACTCTTCCCCCTGTGTTGGGAAGTGATGGGGGTTTGTTACTGGTCCATCAAGCATGGTCTGGAGCTCTCCGCCGTACATGTTCCAGGCATCCAAAACATCCTGGCGGACAGTCATAGCCGCTCCTGGTCATAGGCTCATGAGTGGGAGCTTCTGACCCCGGTGATCGAAGATCTATTCGACAGATGGGGTTGGCCAGTGTTGGACCTTTTTGCATCCCCTCTCAGTGCAAAACTGCTGCATTTTTGCTCGCTTGATCCCAGACCTGGAGTTTTCTGGTGAGATGCATTGTCTCTCTCCTGGAAGGGGAGGTTTCTGTACACCTTCTCTCCCTTCCAGCTCCATCAGAGGGTATTACTCAAGCTCCAGTTGGAGGGGGTGGAGATGATTCTCATAGCCCCCTACTGGCTGCGTCAGATTTGGTTCCCCTTGCTGCAGCAACTGGTGGTGGAACCTCCAGTGCCTTTGCCCCTGTGCACTGACTTGCTGTCCCAGAACTAGGGCATCCTGGTCCATCCGGATCTGAAGTCTCTACATCCCCGTGCGTGGCTCCTGCGGACTTAGTCATCGCCCACTTTGGGGTTTCCCCTAAGGTTACCGATGTTCTGGTGGGCACTAGAAAGCCCTCCACCAGGGCCACTTGTGCCATGAAATGGAAGCGCTTTTCCCTTTGGGCTTCTTTGTGCCGACTGGACCCCTTCACCTGTGCATCAGGTGCTGGAGTACCTTCTCACCCTTTCAGATTTGGATTTGGGGTACTCCTCCCTCAAGGTGCATCTTTCAGTCCTCTCTGCATGTCATGAACCTATCGAGGGTAGGGCTGTGGCTCAAATTGAGGTATCTCACACCTTTATGTGGAGTATTTTGCATCTGAACCCTCCCATCCGGGACCCAGTTCCTCCATGGGACCTTAATTTTATAGAGTACATGAACGGTACCACAGTACCAGGGAAAGAGCTGTACCAGGTCATATTTAACAATGCAGTCAGTGTGGACAGAATCCAAAATTCTTCCTGTTCAAGGAATGCATTCTGTCTCTCCCCATCCTTCTATTTGTAATACTGTGTAGCCTTTTTAATGATGTGTAACTGACAATGCGTACTAGCTGCTTCTGTTTTTCTCCACTGTCCATGTACTTGATGTTCCTCCACCCTCTGTTTGAACAAGGATCCTTTTTTTTTTTTTTATCCAATTATTTAACCAGGAGTGACAAACTAAGCGGAAAGCTTGTTTATAGGTGTGACCTGGGAGCACAGGGAAGTTAAGTGACTTGCTTAAGGTCACACAGTATGCAAGTGGTGGCTGTGGGATTCAAACCCAGGTCTCCAGATTTGCAGCTCAGAGCCTTAAACTACTGCACTATACTGCCTCCCTAAATTGTATTGTAATTTGTAAATGAGATTTTAGCTTAAAGGCTGTAATTCCGATTTTACAATTCTGATTTCCGATTCCACCCGCTCCCGTGTGACGTCAGCTAGGCAGCACGTCAGTCACCTAACATGTTTTTCTCTCTCGGGCTTTCTCAAAGGTGTGCGTGCAGAATAAGGGACACTCTATAAGTACAGGCCCATTAAAGTGCCTCCACAGCTTGTTTCTGGAATATTTCTGCTGCAGACATTTGTGCAGCTGCCACCTAGAGTTCTGTCCACACCTTCACCAAGCATTACAGTCTGGGCATTGCCCCTATATGCAGGGCCGGTTTGGACCTCGCCATCCTGCAGGGCCTTCTCTCTTAGGCCATTAGCTACTGTCTAACCTCCTCTCAGTGCTGCTTTCTTTTCACTACTGGAACTACTTGAGACTCAGTTCTGCCAGAGTTGGCCTACTGCAAGAGCCTCCCTCGAAGTAAGATAGTACAGTTACGTAAGAACTTAGCGTAACAGTAGATCTTTGAGAGGAGCTTTTGCAGTAGGCCTATTTCCCCCTCCTTTCCCCTTCTTTTTCTCTGCTGTATTCCACTTCCATTGGCATGGGTTTTCTGCTTCCCTCATACTACTTGGCTCTCGGGAACCTCCTCAGTTCTTCTTTCGCTGCCCGTTCTGGGTTTCTGGCGGGAGAACTGAGGAGAGTCCTGGGGACCGCCCGCCTTTATAGGATAGGTCAATGTCAGAGGGCAGTCCCCTGTGGTAGACTGTTAGCTAGAAAGTTTTCCTTGTGGTCCTGGCACCTGTCGGCTTAATCCTATTGGTGCTGGCATGTTGCATGAGTCCTCTTGAAGATCTACTGTTATGGTAAGTTCTTATGTAACTGTACTTTCCGGTCACTACTACAACAGCCATCTTATATTTATTTTTCTCATTTGTATTACAAGTCCCTTTACACGAGAAAGGGTCCTGAAGGAACTGAAAGTAATAAGAGTTGATAAAGCAATGGGGCCAGATGGGGTGCACCCCAGGGTCCTTAAAGAACTAAGAGAGGTGGTGGCTGAAACTCTGGCTATCCTGTTTAGCCAATCAGTGGAAACAGAGGAGGAACCCAAAGACTGGAGGACAGGAGATGTAGTCCCCTTATACAAAAGTGGGAACAAAGATGAAGCAGGGAACTACAGACCAGTCAGCCTCACCTCGGTAGTGGGGAAGATCATGGAAGCACTACTGAAGGACAGATTGGTGGAACATCTGGTTGTCAATGAACTACAGGACCCAAGGCAGCATGGTTTCACCAGGGGGAGGTCATGTCAGACCAACCTCGTTGAATTTTTTAACTGGGTGACTAGGGAGGTGGATCAGAGGAGGGCAGTGGACATGGTCTATCTGGACTTCAGCAAGGCCTTTGACACTGTGCCACATAGAAGACTATTGCACAAACTGGGGAATATGGGTGTGGGTAGTGCAGTGGGTAGGTAACTGGCTGGGCGGCAGGATACAGAGGGTGGTGGTAAATGGCTGTCACTCCACAGAGGGAAGAGTGACCAGTGGGTTACTACAGGGATCAGTGCTGGGACCGGTCCTATTCAACATCTTCATCAGTGACATTGCGCAGGACCTAGAAGGTAGAATTTCACTGTTTGCTGATGACACAAAACTCTGTAACAGAGTAGACACACCAGAGGGTGTAGACAGAATGAGAAGGGACCTGCAGAAACTTGAAGAATGGTCAGGGGTTTGGCAGTTGAAATTTAATGCAAAGAAGTGCAAGATAATGCATATGGGGCACAAAAATTCTGGCACAATATATCAGTTGGGGGGTGAGGATATAGCATGCACCAAGCAGGAAATGGATCTTGGGGTTATCATCTCTGATGACCTCAAGGTAGGGAAACAGTGCGACAAGGCAGCAGGAAAAGCAAATAGGATGCTGGGATGCATAGGCAGGGGCATCACCAGCAGGAAAAGGGAGGTCATAATTCCACTATACAAGACACTAGTGAGGCCCCACCTGGAGTACAGTGTACAGTTCTGGAGGCCTTGCCTATGTAAGGACATAGACAGGGTAGAGAAGGTTCAGAGGAGGGCAGCAAAAATGGTACATGGATTGCATCACAAGTCCTATGAGGGCAGGTTGAAGGACTTGCATATGTACTCCCTGGAGGAGAGGAGGGAGAGAGAGGACATGATAGAGTCATACAAGTATCTTACAGGGAGGAACAGGGTGCTTGAATACACTATTTTTAAGCAAAAAAGATGTTCCATGATTAGTGGGCATGGGATGAAGTTGGAGGGAGGACGATTCAGAGGAAACGTGAGGAAGAATTTCTTCACAGAACGGGTGGTGGACCAGTGGAACACCCTGCCAGAGGAAATGGTGGGGGCTGAAACAATCATGGGATTTAAGAATGCATGGGATAAACATAAAGGAATTCTGGAGGTAAGGGGCAACAGACTTCTAGGAAAACATAAACTGAACTTGCAAGCTCAAATGGGCAGACTGGGTGGGCCATAGGCCCTTATCTGCCGACACTGTCTATGTATCTATGAATCTTTGTATTACTTTTCATTAATTTTTACCTTTGTTCTCTGTGTCCGTCACCCTGATGATCAGAGTCCTCATGACCACACCTTTCCTTTGGATTGGAGGGTGGCCTTGCAGCTGGCTTCACACTGTCAGTGCCAGTTACGCTTCTTGGTTTACTGGCAGGGGTATACGGTTGCTTAGTAACTCATTCCCTCCTTTCTACTGTCCCAGGCACTGAGTGTCTCACTTCTGCAATCTCTAAATTGTTCAGAAGTACTTGCAGTGTGTTTTTTCTGTTTCAGCTGGCATTTATGACATCAATTTGCAAGTCGTAATATATTGTGTGTGTTTTGCAGCTACAGAGAGGGTTGAGCCTTGTGGAATCCTGCATTCTTGCCTTTAAGCAACTTGGTGGCTGCAAAATAGTTTCCTCCTACATTTTGTAAATGTTCAGTTCCTATGGTAGCTGAAGTGTCATAGCATAAGTGTGTACATTTTCAAATCCTTTTTGTTTTTTTGTGTTTTTTTTAGGATCGTGACCATGCCAGACGTATTCATAAACAGTCAAACCTGCCATTCTTTGAAGTGTTTGTGGATGCCCCATTGCATGTTTGTGAGGAAAGAGATGTGAAAGGGCTATACAAGAAGGCCAGGGCTGGTGAAATCAAAGGTACATTTGATGCATATTTAAAGTCTCGTCATCATCTGCAAGGATTTTTTTTTTAATGACTTACAGGTGATAGGAAATACCTTGTGTAATGCCCTGCTGTTTTCCTTTTGGTGTCAGATATACCTTCTGGTATGCCATGACATTTTTTTTTTTGATTAATTATTGATCTAGCTTTGTAGTGCTCTCAGATCTATGTAGGGCAGCTCTGTGGCGCTGAGGGTTGAGGCGCTGGATGCCACACCTCGCACCACGCCGGCGACCCGGGTTTGAGAACGAGCCCAGACCACTGGGGGTCGGCAGGGGAGGGAGAGGATTGAGCGTCCAGAGGACAGCTCTCCTCTCCCTGGGGTGGGTTCGGGGATTCCTCGGCGCAGTAGTGACACCCAGTGGAGACTGGGTGTACTACCTGTGCCGGGGAATAAAGGGGAGGAGCGTGGCGGATGCCTGCGGCTTCTCCATGCAGGTGTCACTGCATGTCTGGCTCCTCAGGGCTTCTCAGCAACAAGGAAATACCCCTTGCGCCTGGATAGGCGACGGCTCCTCTTAGGGCCAATGCCACACGCCACTACCGGACCTTGCCTCAGCCTCTTTCCCCCCCTCCTCCTCGGCCGGCACTAGATTATAGGTAGAGCGCCAGATGGAGTGGTGGCCCTGCCCCAGGAGGCTCAGAGCTGGGGGGTTCCTGGTCGAAGGTTGGAGGAGGGGTAGCACCTCTGAGGAGGTAAGGGATCAGGTTGGTGGTAGAGCGGCCGGCATACAGAGGCAGCCTGAGAGAGTTCCAGGCGCAGGGTGAATAAACAGAATTAAAAAAAAAAATCTACATAGGGTGTTCACCTCTTATCAGCAGCTGCTGGTCTTTCTTTTGATTATTTCCAGGGCATTTTATGATATCAGTTATGCCATTCCATGCTTCAGAATTCATCTGGTCTCTCTGACATTATGGACTGTTCAAGTGCTGTAGTATAAAAAGAGAGACCATTAGCTGCTGAAGAGAGCAGGATTATCATTTGGTACAGAGGCAGTTAAAAATGTGATTAACTTTAATAAAATGTCAAAACACATCAGAATATAGGCTACACGAGGAGTCATATGTGCACCTACCTGAGATGGCCTAATTTGCATAGAAAACATAGAATCTGATGACAGGAGAGCAACAGCCCATCAAGTCTGCCCATATTTATTACTACCTTATCCCCCGACCTTGTGCCATGGTGAGTTATTCCATTTCAGATCTAGCAGATCCCTTAACCTATAGTAGTTGTTTATTTCTTAAGCACCCAATCCTGGGGGCTCCGAGCACTGTGCATCATAAAAGTATAAAATTTAAACAGTCAATAAATAAATATAACTTAAACATGTGCAGATTAGTCAGCAAATAGCTAATAGCTAATCAGTGGGGTTAATTCAAGTAGAACTTTTGCCTGAACAGTTAGGTCTTTAGGCCAGGGAGCCTCCGTCAGAGATCTGGGAAATGAGTTCCACAGGGCCAGACCAGCCACCTCAAAAGTGTGATCCCCCTGATGTGTAGAGCCTTGCCCTGGAAACAGGAGTCATACCTCGGTGGAGCGGAGAGGGTGAGCTGGGCAGTAAGGGGACAGGAGCTCACTTAGGTAACCAGGACCCAGTCTGTATATAGCTTTATAGATCAGCAAACCAACCTTGAAGGAAATTCGTAAGAGTCCTCCACTAACCCTAAGATACAAACCTTTACAGTAGTTGAATCTGTATGTCACAAAGGCATGTATCAGTGAGGGCAGGTCTTCCGGTGGAATCAAGGCTTTAATCTGGGAGATGTGTCAACGATGGTAAAACCATTCTGGACTACGAATGACACCTGAGCCTCAAGTGTCAGTCTTTCATCCAGAATGACACCAAGATTCTTCACCTTAACAGAGACCACAGACTAGAGGAACCAGTCATCAGTCCAGGCCTCTCTGCTGTGGCCTCCACACCTTGCCGTTGACCAGGCTCAATCACTAATGCTTCCGTCTTGTCTGGACTGAGTTACAGCCAACTGGAGGACATCCAGTCCTGGATCTTGGACAGGCATAAATTCAATACGTTGACAGCACCCGGTGTCCTGGCTGTAAATGACAAATGCAGTTGGGTATCATATGCATAGCAGTGAAAAGACCAAACCATAATGTTTGATGGTATCACCCAGGGGCAGCATGTACACTGTGAACAACACAGGTGAGAGGATCAAGCCCAAGGTTACGCCACAGAGCAGGGACTTCAGGAGCCTTGAAAAGTTTCCCATCACCACCCTCTGCATCCTGATCCTGCCACTGAGAAAGGAAATCCAGCTGATGACCCTACTAGTGAGTCCACAATATTCCCTAAGCCGATCCAACAGCATCCTGTTGTCCACAGTGTCAGATGCTGACAAGAGATTGAGCAGAAACTGACCATTGCCCCCCCTCCACTCCGCCCTCAGCTCTAGCCCTGAGGAGTTCTTTGTGCACCCTGACCAACACAGTCTCCATACTATGCCTGAACACAAATCCGGACTGGAGCAGCTCATAGGTGTTACAGGCTGTGAGGTGGGCCTCAAACTGCAGAGCCACTATCTTCCCAGTAACCTTTCCTAAAAAGAGAAGGTGAGAGACAGGTGTGTAATTTGGCAAGCAGTCTGGGTAAAGTTATATTTTTTTCAGAAATGGCCTCACTAGCACATCCTTCAGTATGCTTGGGAAGGACCCCTGTGAAAGGGGGCATTGTACTATCTTGACAAACACTGGGCCCAGAAATTCCACACAACTTACTAGGAGGCGCGTCACGCCTGATTCCTGCTCACAAGAAGTGGGCTGCAGTTCAGAAATCACGTTGCATGTCTCTTTCATGATTACCATCCTAAACTCACCTCAGATAGGAGTAGTGCTCCTTATGACAACCTGCTCCAGAATATCCTAGTTGGTGTTATCCTGGCCCTGATGAAGGACGCCCTGTCAGAGAAGAACTAAGTAAACTCTTCTCACTGGGTGGAAGAAATGCCTTTACCAGCTGGAGAGAGGCAGGAAGTAACTTCCTGTCTACAGACCATAAAAGCTGAGCCAATTTGTTCCTCCTTGCAGCAGTTTCTCCAGACAGAAATGCTGCCTTCTTATGGAAGATTGCACTGATACTCACCGTAGTGAGTTCTCAGAGCCATCTGTCCAGGCCTTCAGTTAGAAATGCTCCAATCTCCAACCCATAACCTGCATCTCCCTTAGCTCCTGATCAAACTAGGGGATCCTAATAGAGGAGACCTGGGTCGTATATGAGCGGTGCAACAGTATCAAGGGCGGGGCAGTAGCCCTGTTATAGGCTACCACCACTTCCGCCAATCCTGTCCCACATGCAGCAGTCACACCCAAGCAGTCCAGTGCCACCTGGAGTCCTGCTGGGGGAACCACTTTAAAGGGCAGCTGCGACCATCTCCACCGTGGGTGAACAGAAGTGGGGGGCCCTGAATGAAAACTTCACTGTGCAGTGGTTGATCAACAGACCAAATCAATCTTGAAGCTGTTAATCTTGAGCCCCAGTGAGAATATTAGATCCAAGGCATGACCGTGTTGATTGGTCAGGATTTAAACAGTGTATATGGGGAGAGAGTGGTAAGAGCAGTACCTTGAGTGCAACCCATCTGGCTTCTGCAGTTAAACCACAGTCCTGTGAAGGGAAGCTCTTGCTTCATTTTTGAGTGTTTTGTTTCCCAAGACTAAAGACAACATATTGAGACTAGAGGCTTCGTATACATTTTATTTTCTCCAGCATCGAATCTGAGGTGGACTCCTTTTTTGGACTCCTGTCGCATTGTAGTAATCAGTGGACATGGTTTTCAGTCCTACTTCAGTACTCTGTCTTGGGACTTCCTGGTTCATGTTTTTCTGCAGTCTGTTTTTTTGTTCATGCCTATGTAATGTATTATGTATGACCATGCTAATAAAGAAGTTTAACAAAAATACAAATAAAAGAGCCTCAGAGCAGGCACTGAAAACAGTCTGCCAAGGAACAAATAAATAAATAAATAAACCAGAACAAATAGTCCGTTGCATAGCTATAGTGTTGTGTATCTTTTCTGAATTACACAGAAAAGTAGGGTGAACAACACTAAAGGGATATTGTAGTGGAATGTATGGCGATGGGATCCATATCCTTCCTCCTCCAATACTACTACTACCTCTCTATAGATCATTGGTGAGAGCTGTCTGGAATATTGTGCCCAGTTCTGGATTTCTCATCTAAGGAGATGGTACAGAGTATGGTAACTAAAATAAATCTGGGCCAACAGGGCAGATCCTATGAGGATCGACTCAGGACGCTGAACGTGTACTTGCCGTATAAGGAGTGTGTTCCTTAAGGAGAGGGCAGAGATGGAAAAGGCTTTGCTGCCCATGGTAGTGGAGATTCTGGGAACTACCAGAGGGAGGATGGATGATTCATGGAGACACCTGGTAGCCACTTTGCCCATGAGTAGGCATGAATAAGAGTACAGGGGACCATCTCTGAGTGTAGTGTCTGTTAGTAGCCCAAGGCATAGTCGAAGCATCCTTGAAGTGGGAGTCATCCAAGCGATTTGTATAAATCACAGTGATGGGTAGAAAAGGGTGTTGAAACATTGTCGGCAGATAAGGACTGCTAGGCCCATCCAGTCTGTCCCTAGGCCCTATACATGTCTGTGTCCACTCTCCCTAAGTGGTCAATAGCTTTTCATCACTCTCTTCCCGCCCAAGGTTCCCTTGTGCTTGTCCCAGGTATGTTTAAACCCCTCCACTGTGCTTGCCCCTATCACCTCTTGTGGCAGACTATTCCAAACGTTCACCACCCTCTCTGTGTAGAAAAACATCTTCACATTACCTCTTAATCTAACCCCTTCCAATTTCATATCGTGCACCCTTGTTCTGATATCTTTTCTCCATATAGGTACATCAGCGAGCGTAGAAAGACAAAGGGAGGGATAGTGAGGCTGAATAGAATGAACGGTGGGTGGGCAGAGGGAGTGAAAAAGCAGGGATACTGAACAAATATTTCTGCTCAGTATTCACAAAAGAGGAGGGGGAAGTGCCTAATCCAGTTAACAGAAGCACTCTTGATAGAAGTCGATCCCAGTCCTTTCACTGAAGAAAGGGTTCTGCAAGAACTCCTAAAACTGAAGGTGGACAAAGCAATGGGGCCTGATGGAATTCACCCCAGAATTCTAAAAGAATTAAGGGGAACTAGTGAACCACTGGCTACTCTTTTAATAAATCATGGGAGGATGGTGTGGTACCTGAGGACTGGAGGAAGGCAGATGCGATTCCCCTTCACAAAAGTGGGACCAAGACAGAGGCAGGAAACTACAGACCTGTCAGTTTGACCTCTGTGGTAGGGAAAGTGATGGAGTCACTTCTGAAGGAAAGAATAGTTGAGTATCTAGAGGCCAGTGGGGCACAGGACCCAAGGCAGCATGGGTTCACAGCGGGAAGGTCATGTCAGATGAATCTAGTAGATTTCTTTGACTGGGTGACCAAAGTAGTAGACCAGGGAGGGGCTGTGGACATGGCCTACCTAGACTTTAGCAAGGCATTTGACACAGTCCCACACAGAAGGTTAATAGTCAAATTAACCAGCCTGGGAGTGGGTCCCAGGGTGGTAGCCTGGGTAAAACATTGGCTGGACAACAGGACACAGAAGGTAATTGTAAATGGAGTCCACTCTGAAGAAAGAGGGGTTACTAGTGGGGTACTGCAGGGTTCAGTATTGGGTCCAGTCCTTTTTAATGTCTTCATAAGTGGCATTGCAGAGGGACTGGAAGGAAAAGTATGCCTCTTTGCAGATGACACAAAGATCTGCAGCAGGGTTGATACAGAAGGAGGCGTGGAAAGGATGAGAAAGGACTTGGCAAGGTTGGAGGAATGGTCAGAAGTATGGCAGCTAGGATTCAATGCAAAAAGTGCAAATAATGCGCCTGGGAAACAAGAACCAGGGAAGAATACACAGTGGGGGAAGTAGTAACAACAACAAAAAGGAAGGGACCTGGGGGTAAACATATCAGATGATCTTAAGGTTAGAAAGCAATGTGAGAAGGCAGTAGGGAGGGCTGGGGGTATACTGGGATGCATAGGGAGAGGCATCAGCAGCAGAAAACAGGAAGTTGTTATCCCTCTGTACAGACAGTTGGTGAGACCCCATCTGGAGTACTGCGTCCAGTTCTGGAGACCCTATCTCCACAAGGACACAGACAGGATAGAGGCAGTCCAGAGGAGGGCAACTAAAATGGTGCAGGGTCTGCAAGAGAAGCCGTATGAGGAGAGACTAAAGGAGCTTAATATATATACCCTTGAGGAAAGAAGGGAGAGGGGGACATGATAGAAACTTTTAAGTACCTCAGTGGAATCAACAAAGTCCAAGAAGGTAGCATCTTTCAGAAAAAGCGACGTGCAAGAAAAAGGGGACACAATTTAAAGATAGAGTGGGGGGTTCAGGGGCAATGTGAGGAAGTATTATTTCACAGAGAGGGTAGTGGATGCATGGAACAGCCTTCCTGAGGAGGTTGTGGGGTCTAAAACTGTGGGAGAATTTAAGAATGCATGGGACAGACATAGGGCAATTCTTGTGGGGGGTAAGAAGAAATAGGCTGTTGGTTAACTAGGATCTGCGGCCTATCCTGTAGGTAGGGAAATAGGCAGACTAGATGGGCCAAGCGGTCCTTATCTGCCATCAAAATCTATGTTTCTATGGGAAAAGATCCCCCACTTGCACCTTATTTATGCCCTTGAGGTACTTAAATGTTTCTATCGTGTTGCCCCTTTCTCTCCTCACCTCCAATGAGTACATATTGAGGTCTTTTAGTCTCTTCTCATATGTTTTGTGGTGCAAACCATGAACCATCTTTGTTGCCCTTCTCTGAATAGCCTCCACCTTGTTTATGTCCTTACGCATGTGTTGTCTCCAGTACTGCACGCAGTACTCCAGGTGAGGCTTTACCTGTGTTTTATACAATGGCATCACCAGCTCCTGCCTTCTACTAGTAATACCTTTGCCTGTGCACCCCAGCATGCCACTGGCCCTCCCTGCAGCCTTTGTGCACTGCTCATATACCTTAAGGTCATCAGATATGATAACCCCTAGGTCCCTTTCCTCTTAGGTGACAGTCAGCACCTACCCCCCCCCATCCTGTAGCTCTCCACAGGGTTCCCCTACCCAGGTGCATTATCTTTTACTTTTTTGCATTGAACCTCAGTTGCCATACCTCCAACCATCTATCAGGCTTCTTCAGGTCCCTCTTCATTTTCTGCACCCCTTCTGGAGTATCTACTATGTTGCAGATCTTGGTGTCATCTGCAAATAGGCAGACGTTTCCTTCCAGCCCCTCTGCAATGTCACTAATGAAGACATTGAACAGGACTGGTCCCAGTACTGATCCTTGTGGCACTCTGCTGGTCACTGCTTTCTCCCCAGATTGGATCCCATTTACTACCACCCTCTGCCTTCTGTCCATCAGCCAGTTTCTAACCCAATGTACCACCTAATGCCCCATATCTAGACTACTCATCTTGTTAACCAGCCTTCTGCGTGGGACAGTATCGAAGGCTTTGCTGAAATCTAGGTAGGCGACGACTACGGCCCCTCCCTGATTCACTTCCCTAGTCACCCAATCAAAAATATCTATCAGATTCGTTTGACAAGACCTCCCTGATGTGAATCTGTGTTGCCTCAGATCCTGGGCACCAATGGATTCCAGGTGTGCCACTATCCTTTCTTCCAGCAGTGTCTCCATGTTCTTCCTCACCACTGAGGTGAGGCTGACTGGCCTGTAGTTCCCTCCTTCCACCCTTCTGCCACTTTTGTGCAGTGGTACTACATGTGCCCTCCTTCAGTCCTCTGGAACCATGCCTGTGTTGAGTGACTTTGTGAACAGGGCGGCCAGAGGTGCTGCTAGTTCCCTCCACAGCTCCCTTAATATCCTCGGGTGTATCTCATCTGGCCCCATGGCTTTATCCACCTTTAGCTTTGTGAGTTCCTCCAGAACTCTCTCCACTGTGAATGGACTGATGTCCACTTCTCCTCGCGCCCCCCCCCCGATTGCCTCTGCTCCCCAACTGTGGTCCTTGATTGTCTCCCTCTCAATGAATACTGAACAGAAGTATTTATTCAGTATTTCTGCCTTACTAGATCCCCTTACACTCTCCCTCCTCCCCTTTGAGCCTCACAGCCCCGTTTGTCTTCTATTGCTGATGTACCTATAGAATATCTTGTCCCCTTTTTTCACAGTCCATGCTAAACCCTCCTCGGTCTGTCTGTGCCGTGGCTTTCGTAACAGTCTTCCCTGCTTCTCTTAGACATTCAAGATACACCTCCTTGTCCTCCTCCCTTTGGGTCCCCTTATACTTCCTGAAACTTGCTCTTTTAGCCCTTACTTTGTCTCCCACCTCTTTAGAGTACCATAGTGTTTTTTTCCTTCTTTTCCTTTTGTTCACTATCCTAATTCATTGGTTAGTTACCTCCATAATGGCTCCTTTTAGTCTCCCCCACTGTTCCTCCACCCCCTCCATTACCTCTGTCTTCTCCAGGGCTGCTCAAACATCTACCCATTTCACTGGAATCTGCCCTCCTGAAATCTAATACTTTTGCCATTGTGTGACTTAACTGAGTCCCTATCTCCATGCCAAACCATACCATGTGGTGGTCACTGGATCCCAGCTGCCCTTCCACCTGGATTCCTTTGACTTTATTCCCACTGGTCCATACCAGGTCTAGAATCGATTTGTCCCTGGCTGGCTCATGCACCAGCTCTGTAAGTCCAACTCCCTGCAGGGATTCCAGGATGGCTGTGCTTCTGGCTGAAGCAACTGCCTGGGTGGTCCAATCCACGTCTGGCATATTGAAATCTCCCATCAACAGGATTTCACCTTTAGCTGCCATGTCGTGAATTTCCTCCACTAGTACCCTATCCACTTCCTCCTTCTGTTCCGGAGGTCTGTTGATCACCCCTGTATCCGGCTAGTCTGCCTTAGGTGGCTACCCCCCATTACATATTGTTTTATATAACTGTGCTCAAGATGGAGCCACACTCGGCAAGCTGTCCTACTGACTTAGTAATGTTTTATTCTTTTAATTATATTTGTGTATTTTAAAGTTTGACTTTATCGTTTGTCCATTTTTTTTTGTAGCGGCTGTTCAGCAGTAGTGGGAATTAGCAAAAAAAATCATCGACCCGATATTTACAGCTGTTGAGCTTCTCCTACTCGCTACACCAGACTTGGCTTGGTTTGGCATATTATGTGGAACTTTGACTGGGGGTTAGCATTTAGCACCAGGGAAGTTGTGTACCCAAATCAAACTTGGAGATTGAGATCCCGATATGTATTGTGGGCAGCTGAATGAAGGAGAGTGAATTTTGGAACCAGCCTGTGGAGTTAAGGGATTATCTGGAGATCTGGTGTCTTGTTTGTCCTGAAGCTGCCTACTGTTGGGTGGAAGTGGCCAATAATTATAGCGGCTGGAGGGTTGAGACCGCTGGGTTGCTGCGAACCATCAGGTGAAGTGACTCAGAGCAATGATAGTGAGTGGAGGAGTGGTCAGCTGGACTGGCTGGCCTTGAGGTGGGTTACGGAGTGTGGCCTTTTTTCTTGGGGGTCGGTGGGTGAAAACTGAAGGGTGAACATCATCCGAATGCCTGGAGCTTCGAGGGATAGCCGGACGATGGTCGGGCCATCCCAGCAGCTGCAGTAGAGAAATCAGCTGTGCTCTGGGGCCCGCTTTGGGGTCGGGTTGGGACCTGGCAAGACTGAGTTCTTGAATGCTCTCTCGTTGGGTACTGGCTCCTGCGCAGAAGTTCCTTGAGTAAAGTATTGCTGACTCTTTGGATTCCAGGAAGTTTTTGGTGACTATATTTAAATCATTCAATTATCGTTGGATTGGCAGTGAGAGTGCCTATTTTCTGCTCTTAATATTTACAAGAACACTGTGAATGTGGTAGTGAGAGTTCCACATTTTGGGGACAAATATTTGGAGGTTAGGGGGGAGGTGAGAGCCCCCCTACCAACATCAAACTTTTTAAAGAATTGTAAAGATTGACTCTATGGGCATGATTTCATTTAAGTTAATCTACATTGACAGTAATTATTTAGTCATTTGTGAGACCGTCTGTAGTTGAATTTCTATTTGGAGAGTGTTAGTTCATTTTCTGCAACTATCCCACTTTACTTATTAATTCTGATACATCAATTTCTGCTGCGTTTTAAAATTTGTGCATTGGGTTTTTTGGGGGTAGTTAGTGGTAAAATTTGGGGGTGGTTTTGTGGGACATAGGGGACATAAGGCTGCGATTTGATTGTTATTTAATTTGGTGTGACTCATTCTATTGAGTTTATTTGTGTTATTTTAGTAATATAATGTGTTGAGAAGGAGTAAAGACGGTCAGGCACTATTCTCCCACCAGGCTCAGGGAAATGCGGACCTTTGAATATCCCCCGTTGTCAGCAGATACCTATTTAAGGTGTCAGGCTTTGGGGATAATTAGGCAAAAGAGAAGGGAGAGAACCGGGCCTGGTGGGGGAGTGGAAATGGGGGGACAGATTGAGGTGGTGGGGACCAGGAGATATCCTGGGGCGAAATGGAGACAGGACAGAGGTATCTCTTGTCTTGTCCCCATACCCAAGGGCTCCATAATTAATGGGCAGGAGCCGAGGTCTTCGGCAGCCCATCCTACTTGGGCAGTGTTATGCAATGCCAGATCTATTAAAATCAAGACAGCTTTATTATTGCTGATCTTGTTGAAATGGTAAATCTGGCATGCATCACTGAGACCTGGCTGGACAATAATGCAGGCCCTATATTGGCCTCGGCTGTTCCAGCCAGGTATTCGGTGATACACCGCCCGAGGTTGGATTGTAGGGTCGGGGTGTTGCCATCATATTTAAGATGGAACTGGGCCTTGTGGATGTGCTAGTGGGGTCCACCAGATCCTTTGAATGTATCCTGGGTAAGGGTGTAGGGTGTGGGATACTCCTCATTTACCGTTCACCCGGTGATGGTGGAGAATTCCTGCAGGAGATAGCAGACTTCATCGTCGACATGGAATTGGAGTCCCCCACGTGGCTAATTCTGGGCGACTTCAATGCTTGGGTTGATGATGAACTCTCGCAGTTTGATTAGAATCTCCTCCAGCTAATGACTATGCTGGGCCTTACACAGGTGGTTACCTCCTTGTCCCATATAGGGGGTCACTCTTTGGATCTGGTGTTCTTCCTGGGAATGGAGATAACTAATGTGGGGGTGGAACCAGTCAGTTGGTCTGACCATCGCACCATAGGGTTCAGTTTCAAGGCCCCCCCAAATGGACCTGCCCCTATGGAGATGGTCCAGTATCGCCCTTTAAGGGGTGTTACCCCAGAAGGTCTGCTGGCGGTGCTGGACCTATCGGGTATGTTAAGTGAATGCATGAGTCCAAGGGATCTCGTACTGGCATATAATAGATCGGTGGGAGAGGTCCTGGACAAGATTGCTCCATTTCGTGTTCGACCGCTCACTCTTTGCCCAAGGACCCCGTGGTTTGATGGTTCCTTGAAGGAGTTGAGGAGAGTTGGTTGAAGGCTAGAGAGAGCATGGCGGAAGTCCGGCCTGGATGCTGGCAGGCTTAGATTGATAGAACATTATAAAGGCTGTCAATCAGAAATCGCCTGTAAGAAGGCATAATTCCTGTCCAGGGAGATTTCTGCTGCAAGGAATCTACTAGCACAGCTCTTCCAGACCATGGACAGACTGTGCAATCCAGTCTGTCTCCAGCCTCGAGGGCATTTTCTCAGGCTAAATGCAAAGAGTTTACTCAATTCTTTGCGGATATGGTTGCCAGCATTCGGTCTGGCATCGGCCCTACTATCACTGTGAGGGACTGTGGAGGTTGGCGAGAGATGATGAGCACTCAGTCTGTCTGGGTGGACTTTAGTCGGCCGGAATTCATGGACATTGTGCAGATCATCCAAACATTGCGCCCAACCAGCTGTAGTTTGGATCCGGGCCCTACACCCTTGGTAGTGGGTTACGTAGATGTTATCTGCCCGATCCTAGCTAAAATTGTCTGGGTATCCTTGGGAGACAGGTGTCTTCCTAAAAAAACATCCATGGACCCAGACTGTCCAGCTAACTACAGGCCTGTCTCTAGCCTTCCTTTTGTCAGGAAGGTTATTGAGAAGGTGGTTGTGATGCAACTGGACGATCACCTTGTGACCCACAATGTCTATGATACTCTCCAGTCTGAATTTCGGAAGAGACATAGCACCGAGACTGCACTTGTTCAGGTACTGAATGATCTCCTAATAGCGAGGGATCGAAAGGCACAAACCATCTTGGTCCTTCTTGATCTCTCCACAGCATTTGACACTGTGGACCATGGTGTGCTTTTGGAGTGCCTGCAGTGTTTCTGTGGACTGTCAGGGACAGTCCTAGAATGGTTTCGACCTTTCCTCACGGGCAGGTCTCAGAGGGTGGTCACTGGCATTTATTCCTCTGACACCCTTTCCCTGTCCTGTGAGGTCCCGCAGGGCTCCATATTGGCACCCATGTTGTTCGCAGTATATATGCTGCTATTAGGAGATATCATTAGGCGATACGGTTTGAGTTTTCACTGCTATGCAGATGATACTCAACTGTACTGTATCTGTCCTTTCTACCCGAATAGGGGGATGCAGTCTCTGTGTTTAACAACTGTCTCGCCAAGATCAAGGACTGGATGAGTACCAGCTGGCTGAGACTGAATCTGGACAAGACTGAAGTGATGGTCGTGGACCTTGGTCGTCCTGGGGCGGGCTTGGGGGCTGAGCAGGCGTTGGGCATATGGCTCGGTGGTGTCCAGCTCACTACCTCTGACCAGTTGTGTAACTTCAGTGTTGTTTTTGATGATGGTTTGACCCTGAAATCTCAGGTGTCTGCTGTCTGTAGTCAGATCCTCTTTTTACCATCTGAGGAACATCACCCAAGTGAAACACCTGGTTCCCCTAGATGACCTTCCAACATTGGTCCACGCCTTTGTCACCACCCAACTTGACTACTGCAATGCCTTCTACCTAGGGCTTGCTGGGGTTGATATCTGCCACTTGCAGCTAGTGCAGAACGCGGCAGCCAGGCTACTGACTGGTAGGACCGGCCATATTACGCCTGTGCTGCGCGGACTGCATTGGCTGCCTGTTCAGTGGTGGATCCTTAATTTCACACCCTGGACAATAGAGTCCCCCACTAGGGGAAGTTCCCCCTCCTCTTGGGTCCCTTGCCCCCTTCCCTGGGGCTCCAGCTTGGAGGTCCCGACCATCCTTCCTGGTCTCAGCTGCGAGTGCCTGTGTGGGGCTTTCCTGTTCCTCCAAAACAGCGTAGGAGTTATTAAGCTGGACTGGTTGGAGGATGTGCCTCTGACCCTCCCCACCCTCCCTGAGCACACTGTGGTCCAGTCACTCCACTTCCTGGGCAGCCTTTGAGGTTCCTGTTGTGAACCCGGGTATGAGGAAGACAAAGCAGCTGATGCTGTTGTAAACTGATATGATCCTGGAGCGCAGGGCTGACAACACAGGAGAATATATGGGGGAGCAGTAATCAATAAGGGGTAGAAGGTTGCCTTGCACAATTGCTAGGTGCACCTCCTGGCTAAATAAGGACATCAGGATGTTAATGTCCTCCCGTGACCGTGCTTGGCATGCCCATAAACTGAGTGGCTTACCTTTGGACTGGCAAGCTTATAGGCAGCTTGGGAATAAATGCAAAAATGCTCTTCACACAGCCAAATGCCACCACACAGGGGAATATATGGGGGAGCAGTAATCAGTAAGGGGTAGAAGGTTGTCTTGCACAATTGCTAAGTGCACCTCATGGGACAGGAGTTGTCTTAGTCAGTAGGCGGCTCCTAATTTCTGGTTAACTCTACACACGGAAATATTAACATGATCAGTAAGTGTAAGGGGGGGGTCCATGGTGATGCCCAAATATTTGAAACTGGAGACATTTTCGAGGGGAGAGGGGGCCAACAGTTGTGAGTACAAGTAGAGAGGACTCCGCTTTGGAGACCTATGAGGAACGGTTTTGAGCCAAGTAACATTGATTTTGTCTTTTTTTCATTTACCAGGAGCTTTTTGGAAGTAAACCGGTTGTAGGCAGCACCATAATTAAGGGTCAGGATGGAGGAGATGTTTGCAAGTGACTTGTCAGTATTGTATAGAACAAGGTCATCTGCATAGAGAAGTGCCTCACAGGAGAGAGTCTCTGCCGGGAGTGCATTGATAAATACGGAAAACAGAAAAAGGCCAAGGGTGGAACCTTGGGGGACCCTGGTGGAGACAGGCAGGGCAGGGGAGAATGCAGCCCCAATGGTAACTGACTGGGACCTGCCCTCAAGATTGCTCTAAAACCATGAGGAAGTCTCCAAGGTGGTTGAGAGTAGAGTCTAGGAGAGGGTGGTCGACTAGGTCAAATGCCTTAGATCCATGAATACAACACCTGTGGCCTTACCCGAAACCATGTTTGTGAGGACATGGTCAGTAAAATGGGCTAAGACCAGTGTGATATTGTGGAGCTTGCAGAAACCATGCTGCTGGGGGCACAGCAGCGATTATTTTCCAAGGTGCTCAGAAAGGTGGAAGTACACTGTTTTCTCTAGTAGCTTGCTCAGGTGGGGGAGGAGGGAGATGGACCTGTAGTTATCAGTAGAAAGGGGATCGCCTGCTTTAAAAATAGAAACAACATTAGCATGCTTTAAGGAATCAGGCATGGTGGACATGGAGCGGGCAAGGTTGAAAAGGAAGGTGAGAGGTTTAATGATTGCAGGAGAGATGAGCTTAAGGAAGGAGGCGAACAACCCATCACTGCCAGGGCTACCCCTGGTAGGGAGGGACTGCAGGAGCTTGGAGGTAGTTTCTGGGCCTGTGGCTCTGAAGTAGAAGGGTGGCAGGAGGCAGTCTCCCTGACTACAAGGGCTAGATTGTGACTTGGGGGCGGGGAGTCACTGAGGTGGACAGAGAGGTCGGTAAATTGTTTGTTAAAGCCCTGTGCAGTCTCTTCGGGGTCAGTTGGGGGGGTCTGATGGGGAGGTGAGCTGAGTGACTTGGCTGTGAGTCTTTGGATTGAGTAAGGACCCTATCTAGGCCCAAAAATGCAGTGGATTGCTGAGGTTTTTCATTTGTAGGTTGAGGCAGGGGTAGGTAGCCGTGGCAGCCCACGGTGGTGGCATATATACATCAGCATCTGCATAAACGTGGATGACCCCATCTCTCAGTTATTTTCCTGCCATTGACTGTACTCATCGGACCTGCTGTGGAAGC
Organism: Neoceratodus forsteri; assembly: GCA_016271365.2. Classification (NCBI taxonomy): domain Eukaryota; kingdom Metazoa; phylum Chordata; order Ceratodontiformes; family Ceratodontidae; genus Neoceratodus; species Neoceratodus forsteri. Next base: position 444,371,072 of record CM057453.1, read on the forward strand.
GGATACACCTAGATGCTGTCATTTATTATTTTCTTATGAAGTATTTACTAATAATTTGTAACATGACAAGGGGGATCTGGTCCATTCAGAGCTGAAGCCGCTGTACATGCATGCATGGCTCTTGAAGACATATCCATGGCACGATTTGGGGTAGCACCATCTGTAGCTGATGTACTGGTTGCAGCCGGAAAGCTTTCCATCAGACATATGTACTCTTTTAAAGTAGAGGCATTTCACTTTGTGGTCCATTTCTAAAACTATGGACCCATTCACATGACGGTTAATGCGGTGTTGAAATACTTGCTGTCGGTGTCAGACTCTGGTCTACAGTATTCCTCATTGAAGGTGCTCTGGCAGCTATATCCACTTTCCATGCCCCTGTTGATGGGTGTATGGTAGCTCAATTAGAGGTTTCCCATACCTTTTTCTTCCATACAGATTTTTAAGCTCTCCATGTCCAGGGGGGGCAGCTCATCATCCCAGTCTCTGGTCCCCCCCCACACCAGCAACCTGCCCACCTGGTCCCTTACCTGGTCTAAGTTCCCAACAAGGTTCTCTCTCATGGCAGGCGAGAGAGGAGGGCCATCCCCCCACCTTAGTACAACATATCAAAATGAGACCAGTGACAGCCTGTGGCGGTGTGTGCAATAACGCGGCCATGCTGGGCCTCATTAATTCCCCCGATGCCCATTTTCTTGGTTTCTCCCTTCCCCACCACAGACCGTTGTGCATGTGCATTTGTTTATTTAGCTTTTGTTGACCAAGTAAGTACAGTAGACAAGACATTTGCCTATTTTCAGGTGCGACCTGGGAGAGTACAGTGAAATACAAGTTCATACAGAGGACAACATGATACAAGTTAGGCATTACACAGAATCAGGTAGAATCAGATGAACATAACACAAGCAGTCAGTAAACACAGTTGAAATAGGAACAAAATATATACATAGAGTCACCATGGCTATGATCTGTGCATTATACAATTCTATACAGCTCCGAGCCCCAAAAGCAGAGCCGCAGTCAAAGGTGCTCATGCCCCTGCAGTTCCTTCCTGTGTTGTGCCTCCCAACGCTGCTCCGCCTCAAGACCTTCACCTGAGGGCAGCCTAGGCTGGCCTGGAAGACCTCCCTTCCCTGGGAGAATAGTCCCTTGGATGCTCTATTGTCTCCCTCCCTGGCTGACCCCCAGGTACCCGAGTCAGTTCCTGAACCCGGATCACCGATGTGTTAAAAGGTAAGGCGCAAGGTGCCTTAGCCCTCTTCACCACTGGGCCAGCAGCTCCCATACATTTATGGGAGGTATTCTGCAGATGTAACCTCCCATTTGCAATCCATTTCCCCTGTGGGACCTCAATTATGTGCTTTGATAAACTTATTTTGGTTTCTTTTTGAGCCAGTGTACACTTTATTTCATGGAAAGCGTTATTTTTAGTTGCAGTCACTTTGGCTCAAAGGATTTCGGAGCTACAGGCTCTAATGTACAGGTCGTAAGATATCCCTTGTTCAGGACATGTCCTGTCTTGATATCAATAGTTTTCTTACCTCCATTAGTAACACAGATTGGAGCCTTATCACAACCCTCCCTGATATTAATCAATCCCTGGATTTCTTTGTCTCTACTTTTACTCAGATAGTCAATTGATATGCTCCCCTGAAAAAATGCAGGTCTAAAGGAATCAAGGCCTCCTGGCTAAATAAGGACATCAGGATGTTAATGTCCTCCCGTGACAGTGCTTGGCATGCCCATAAACTGAGTGACTTGCCTTTGGACTGGCAAGCTTATAGGCAACTCGGGAATAAATGCAAAAATGCTCTTCGCAAAGCCAAATGCCACCACTGCAGATCATTAGAAACCCAACATCTCTGCGACCATAAAGATTTCTGGAGGCAAGTTAATTCCTTGATCAAAGAGAGGGCTACTGAACTCCTTAGCTCCCTCACCACCCGGTGCTCTAACTATACTGAGCCCTCAGCCATTGCCACTGGATTTAACAAATTCTTTACTGACTTACATCAATATACCTTGCAATTTTCTAACTTTATCATCCCTCCATCTGCCCCCCTTCCCCTGGGGCCTGGGCCAGACCTGCCTTCCACCTGATGCTTGCTTCCCTCAAGGAGGTCCAAAGGCTTCTTGCTAATCTGAAAGCCGAGTGTTCGCCTGGTCATGACTCCCTGGAGCCCAGGTTCCTTAAGCATGGTGCTCCTGCTCTCACCCACCCTGTTTGGGAATGTTTTAACCGGTCTTTCCTGTCTGGTACTGTTCCCGACAAATGGAAAGTTGCCGTGGTCGTGCCGGTACATAAGTGGGGGTGTGTGTGGCAACACTCTCACTGAGAACTTAAAACTTATATCCATCCTCTGTCCGCTGGCTAAAATCCAGGAATGGATAGTCTACAACCACTTTCAGAATTACCTTGAACTCCACAATCTGCTCTCCCCCTTCCAACACTGCTTCAGAAAGAATCACAGCACCCTAACTGCCTTAATTAAGGTAACCTCTGATATTGTCTATGCCATGGACAAAGGATCTGCCAGTCTACATAGCACTGTAAAACCACTATTTGTAAATACTGTCTATATGAACACTTGTGATATACTGTAAATAGCAATTTTAGAAATGTAATGTCTTGCTGTTCTTCTAATCGTCTGTTCTAGCAACATTTGTACTACTGCGCACCTCTGTGCATTGTCCTGATGCAGTACTTAACGTCTGTAACAAGAAATTGTTGTACTTCTCTGCCTACCTCAGCATATACCTTGTACCCGGGTCGCACATGGAAATGAGCCTCAGCTCAGTGTGCCTTTCCTGGTCACCAATTTTAAATAAATAAATCTGCCACTGGTGCCATCTTTGTCAACGTTACAAAAGCATTTGACCTAGTGAACCATGGTGTTCTGCTCCAGCAGCTCGAGACTTTTGCCTTTGACTCCAGTGCTCTCTCCTGGGTCAGAAGCTGTCTCTCTGACTGCTCACAAAGGGTTAAGTGGGCTGGCTCTCTCTCTCTCTCTCTCTCTCTCTCTGTCTCTTGCCTTAGACCGGTAACCCATGGCATGCTCCATCTTGGGGCCAATCTTGTTCTCTCTGTTTATTAACGACTTACCCAGCAACTGCGGTGGTGCCTCAGTGCATTTCTATGCTGATGATGCGATTATCTATCGCCCCTCTCCCGACTTAGCGCAGACCAACTGTCTACTTGCCTCAGACTCTGCAGACCTTGAAGGTTGGTTTACGGCAGAATCAACTTATCCTTAATAAAAAAAAAAAAATGTATGCTCTTTTCCCACCAGCTCCCCATCTCTAGTCCACCTCCTTCACTCAGCATCTCTTCCCTCAGTGGTGATGTCCTTGAGTCTGTTCTTACCTTTAAATACCTGGGTATCACCCTGGACACTTCACTCTCCCTAGCTGCCCATGCCTCCAATATGGTCAAAACTCTGAACCAAAAGTTAGGTCTCCTTTATCGAATCCAGCCCTTCCTCACTTCTGCTTCCTGTCTTCGGATTGCTTCCTCTTCTCTTCTTCCTATCCTAACCTATGGTACTCCGCTATTACTATCAACAACTGCTTCTGCCTTAACTCTCCTCTCTCAGACTTACCATTGAGTGGGGAGGTTCGCCTTGGGGGTAAGCACCCGCCACCACCACTGTGAGGTCCTCTCTACTCTGGGTTGCCTGCCCTATGTATCCAAGCTGAGGTACACCACACTTAGTTTTGTGTATAAACTAGTCCACAAGCATGCCTCACCCTGCCTTAGCACAATTATCTCCCTGAGACAGGCTCCCTGTACACTAAGGTCCACCTCCCTCCCCCTCCTTTTATGACCCAATTTGCGCCTAGCTGTGGCACGCAAGTGCTTTTCATTTGCAGCGGTGGCTGATTGGCACTCTCTTCCCCCCCCCCACCGTCCTATCTAGCTCCTCTCTTACTATCTTCAGATCCAATCTGTTGTCCTTCCTGTCTGCCTCTGCAGTATGCTCTTGCTACCGCGAACGCCTACTCTCCTTTCACTGTGTGCTATCCTCTCCCTCCTACACCTACAGTACACCTACCCCCCTCTCCCTGCTGTACTCCTTCATTCACTCCTATCTCCTCCGTCTTTGTTGTTCACTCATTTCCTAGTGCCCGAACAATTTATCTAGACTAATGCCAGAACACATGCGACTTTCTTTCCTGCCAGCCTATACTCCCCTTTAGGTCTCTGGCATGTCCAATGCAGATTTCCTTGATTCTTATCTGTCTCGCTTATGGATGTGATATGTATGTTGTTTACAATTATGTGGTTTGCCTGTATATTTCATTGATTATTTGTTTTTTAATGTTTTATGCTTCTGTGTATACAGCAGCTGTATCGTAATATGTTTTATTTTCCTTTACTGTAGTCTGATTTTGTATGATGCTTCAACTTTGTCTTCCTATATGTAACTCGCTGCACTGTACCCATTATTACTGCACATCCTGGTCGTCCCTGAAAAAGGGACTGCAACTGTCTCAGTGGTCTTACCCAGTTACCAAAATTATAAATAAATAAAATAAAAAAATGTGTGAGCCTCTTTATTTGATTTTTCATAAAGACAGAGTGTCTTTACCGGTCCAGTGACTAAGAGGGCTGAGGCACACAACCCGGGTATGGGAATGAGCTTGGCTTGCCAGGAGTTGGCTGGGCGGGGAAGGGGGGGATTGAGCATACGAATAAGGCATTAGGGCATGCTCACTTTACAGTACAGAGAGTGCTTTACAGCACTCTGTCATCGCATACAGCAGCCGGCTGAGGTGGTGAGAGGAGGGCTGTGCTGGTTGCTGTATGGGCTCCCGTGGGGCTGGCTCTTGAGGTAAGGGGGGGGTGGTAGGGTGGATTGGTCAGTGCCTGGGGTGGTGGTAGTGGGGGAGGGCGCTAGATGCCAGGGAAGGATTATGCAGGTATGAGGACAGGTGTGTAGGTGGTGCTGCTAGACGCCAGGGAGTATGTGATAGAATGCAGCACTGGTGATCGGAGGGTGGGGACCACTGGACACCAGAGACTTGTTTTATTCTACTGGGGCTGGGTCTGGAGGGTAGGGAGGAACCACTGGACACTAGGGACTTATTCTGTTCTGTGGGGGCCTGCGATTGAAGGGGGGGGGGACCAGAGACTTGTATTCTGATCTGCTAGGGCCAGTGATCGGGGGGTGGGGACCACTGGACACTAGGACATTTTTTTTTTGTTCTGCCAGGGCTAGCAGTTGGAGGGTGGTGGGACCACTACACCCCAGGGCATACTGTTTGTTTTAACAGGGACTGGGGGGGACCACTATCCACTGGGGAGCAGGCATCCTCACCAACCGCCAATGTGGTTGTTTGCTGCAGTGGCTCCATCGGTCGATAGGTTTGCCAGGGGTAAGTTGGGCATCTTCTCTCCGATAATTGCACAGCGCAAGGTGGCCTGCACTGGTCCCTTTACGCAGCACTACTGTGCTAAATATTGTGCTATGCTGGGATTCATGTCCCTGCTCCTCCTTTTACCCACCACATACAGTACATAATTTTTTGGCACACGTGCTAACCTGTGTAACGTACACAACGTCCCCTTTTGAATATTGTAGCTGGGTGCAAACCCTTGGCAAGCAGGGAACAATCACTTGCCCTCTGGGCAAAATTTTGAGTATCTGGCCCCAGGAGTCTGACCAGTTGTCCAGTTTGTTCAAGTCCTCCTGCAGTTTGTACCCATCCTCACAGGAGTTCACCACCCTGGCCTGCTTATTGTTATCAGTGACATTTATAGGAGTTTGTCAGCTGCAAGTAATTAGCTGAATCAGTCACAGTGATTTATAATACACTGACATATCTTGTACCTCAGCAGCATTGTGTCCTCGCTACTTGCAATGTCACAGTTGACCAAGAAGAGCCACTCACCTTCTACCAGATTGGTTACGTCTGAAGTCAGTCAGTGAGGTCATAGTGATATGAGGTATGAAGAAAAATATCACTAGATAGAGTAAGTCAGCTGTTCCAGTGGCTCAGAAATAAAAAGTAATGACTGGATGCTTAGTTTTTTTCCCCCTTACTTTTTTCCTTTCCTGTCGGCTCCTTCTCCTCTCCTCCTTCTCTGGCCACTGTCTGCCCGCACCGATCTCCTCTCAGGCCACCACCTTGTACTCCCCCATGGCATATCCCCCGTGGCGGGGAGGCAAGGGAGCCCCCAACTCCCCCACCAGGCATGGATCAGGATCGGGTGGTGCCTGTGGAGACAGTACGTGCTGGGCGGACCACCATCAAGCTGCACAACCTAGCTGCCACTATTTCCGGTTTGCTTCCCATACAGGAGTGCTCCTGCCCCACATTCTTGCGGCTCCGTGCCGTCGAGCCCCAGTCTCCGCTAGGGGTCAGGTGTGCACCGGCTGCTAGTCTCCCCCCCCTCCCCAGAGATGGAGAGCAGTCCATCGGATGTTTGATCCATCTCCTCCCTGATGACCCATGGTGGCCCGTGCTTGTTCCCGAACATGGGTTGCTGATGTGGCGCGAGGTGTAGCGTCCAGTGCCTCAATCGTCAGCGTCACCGGGCTGGCCTGGATACTTAGTTTTAATTTTTTTTTTCTGACCTACTTCTCCCAGCCAAGATTGCCTTACATTGCACCTAAGGTGCATGCTCATTTGGAGCCATCTGCACGATCTGCAGCCTCTGCTCTGGCCTGCTACAGCTACCTCCCTTAGCTTACCCGCCAAAGGGTGGGGGGTTGTGTCTGTCACCATGTCTAGTTGCTACCATTATTCAGCACTGCGGAGAACATGACAGAAGACTGTATTAGCACAGTTAGCCTTCATGGGAAGTGGGTGGGGAGTCAACTCCATCTTTTCAAAAAGTGTATTCTCCTCCCTCCTTGAACTTGGCCCCCCCACTGCCAGGGCGCATGAGAAGGTGGGGGAGCTAATACTTTACGCATACATTACCATTAAGATTAGATTCCTCATTCAGTTCAATATAAGTTCGCTGCCACATGCTACCACAAATGCCCCCACCCCAGGTCATATCAGCATTCTGTAGTGGGGGTGGAGGGGGTTCGGATTCGTGGTGGTGTGGCGGAACTTTAGTGGACAAATCTAAGAGAGGCACTGGCTGGCTGGCCTGGCTACACATTCTGATTCCGATGATCAACATCTGGCATACAGCAAGTTCCTAGCAGTGCCAGCACAGGAAGTTCATTCAGCCAGAAAAGCAGATGGTGGGGTGGCTTTCAGAAAACTGCTGGTCATTTTTTTGCACTGTTTGCATAGCCACAGCACATCAGTGCATCTCGGCACATAATGTCGACTTCTCGACCATGTTCCATGGGCTGCGGCGTGGACAAGGAAGTGAAACAGAAGAAAATGTGGTCTGATTTGGAAGTTGAAATGTGAAAAAGGAGGTACCCAGGGCAAATTGTGGGCTATATTTGTCACATTTAACTATAGGACAGAGCATTGTTCTTGTGAAGCTGCAGTTGTGGGTGTATTTATGTTTGCTTGCACACATGTGCAAGAAACATAATGCCATCATCCGAGTTTTTGTAGGTGTGGCACCCTGTCTTCCAATTCAGTCAGTGTGTTTGCAGGCGTGGCCACAGTTCACTAATGAATGCTGCAACTGTCTATGACAGCAGTTGAAAATGCAATGGCGTACAGTTGAAAGGGAGAGACCGCTTCAGTGAGCAGTGATAAGATAGTGTTGATTAGCATATTGCCGGCAGTCCTGTTTGTATACGTCTTTGCTTTCTCTTCGTGGAACATAAATTCAGTTTGAAGTGAACTTTTCCTAGGACTGTCTTTCCGGGAGGAGGCAAGTGACTAAAATGACATCCTTGGAATGTTTCCAAAAAAAGATCTAATTGCCATCCTTGGAATGTTGAGTCAGAGTTCAGGGTAGGAGCGGCATTGACAAAAGCAGGAAAACAGAACCCCAAAGAGACTGAAAAAGTGGAATCAGTTGTCGTCTGTTGGCACAGAGTATTGTAATAACATTCCCCAATCCTCTGAGTGTCCTCAAAGCGCCCCCCCCGCACACAGTATGGCTACAGGGTTGCCCAATCCCCAATCGGCTCCGCACCCCTCCCCGAGTTCTAGGTGCCACGCTGGAGCCCACCCCAGCATTGCATAAGTGAGAATGGCGCGAGGGTGCCCAATCCCCTTCTGCTCAATTAACCCCCAAAAGAAACAGACTTCCAGTTGCCACGCTGAGGCCTGCCCCAGCGTGGCACCACGTCTGTATGGCTGATTAGGTGCCCAGTCCCCGTTAGCTCCACTGACCTCCCCAAAAAAAATCTTCCAGCTGCCACGCTGAAGCCCACTAGCGTGGCACAAGTCCGTGTTGTCTTCCTAAAAGAAAACAAACACCTGAAAGAAAAAAAAAGGTCCTCGTTGATTGTCTTGCCCCCAACCTCGCCCACCCTCTGTGCATCCACCTCCCACACCCCACCTCACCCCAGCTTACCTCCGGAGGCCTGCGAGACGATCTTCGGTGGAATGGGAACACATCTGCACTCTTCAGAGCAGACCGCGAACTGAAGAAATGCCGGTAAACTGTATAATGGAATAAATAGGCTTTTTTTAACTTTGATACTTATCTCAGGAATTTTTTGGAATTTTGGCACCAAATTTTCAACATGGGGGTTTTTGTGACCCCTTCTCATGAATTCTGGCACTGTCATGGCGTTAATTGGCCCTGAAAGGTGATTTTGCAGTCACTCTGCGGAACCACCTTTTGGGACCGATTACAAAACAACAGTGTCACAGTTCATGAGTGAGCCCCAAAACCTAAGTTGAAAAATTTGGTGGCAATGTCCAAGAAATGACTCCGATTCTGGCGTGTGTTGCGCAGTTCCTATCTTGCGCTCATAAGTTCACAAATTCTTAATATTTTCACTCCAGATTTTCAACATTGCCATTTTACCACACCTCCTTATGAGCAGTACAGCTGTCATTTTTCACATCTCACCCAAAATGTGTTTCCGCACATGTAGCGCACAGTGGCACAGTCGGTGTGCGAAATCAGTGTTCGGGGCAGATTAAGAAGATCACAGTGACACTGTTCATAAGCAGAGATCTTAAAATGGCTATGTTAACAATTTGGTGACAAAAGTCCATAAAATGACTGTGTTACGAGCGAGCATTGTGCAGTTTCCACACACCTTCGTAAATTCATGAATTTGTAATATTTTCAGTCCAGATTTTCACCACTGGCATTTTTCAACACTTCCTTATGAACAGTACAGCTGTCATTTTTCACACCCAGGCCAAAATGTGTTTTTGCACTTACAGCGCAGAAATGCATGGTCGCTGTGGGAAATCATTGTTCGGGACAGATTAAGAAAATCACAGTGACACTGTTCATGAACGGAGGTCCCAAAATGCCTGTGTTGACAATCTGCAGTAAAAAAATCCCCAAACTAATTACATTATAGGTGCACATTGCACAGTTTCTATGTACGCTCGTGACTTCACCAGTTTTTTTAAATATTTTCACTGCAGATTTTCAACATTGCCATTTTTTACACCTCTCCATGAACAGTACAGCTGTCATTTTTAACATCCTGTTCGAAATGTGTTTTCGCACCTGTGGTGCCAAATGGCGTAGTCTCTGTGCAAATTCAGCTTTCGTCTAACAAATTGATATTGCCGCTGTTCATGAGGTGGGGGTCACAAAAATAGCATGTTGAAAATTTGGAGTGAAAATACCAACGAACGCCTGAGGCGTTAGGGTTTCCGACCATAATGCCCCACCCTGTAGACTGACGGACAGGCATCAGGGGTTTGACTTGGGATTACCGCCTGTAATGCTCATACCATTCCACCCCAACCCACACCCTGCAGCCAGTGAGAGGCATCGAGGTGTGCCTTGGACTCTTCGGCCCCAGAGTTCACCCCATTCTCCTATACAGCACCCATCTCACCGTATTTCCTGATGGAATGGGATGAACGAAAGGGCCAAAGACCCCAAGGCACACCGTGACACTTGTCGGTGTCTGCAGGGTAGGGTGTGGTGAAATGGCGTGGCTGTTATGCCTGATGACCCAAAAGCACACTCCGATGCCTGTCAGTATTTGCAGGGTGGTGGTGGGTTTAGCTTCAGTTCAGTACTTCACTGCCATTCCTATTATGCAGCTCTGTAACTCCAACACTACTAATGTCAATGCCAGCAATCAAATATTCGGCATTGACAATTGCTAGTTTTAATTAGCTCCCCTGATCCCCTCTTTATTTTATTTGTCCCAGTTTTTGCCAAGATTCAGCAGACACTCTGCAGCAGCACCCTGGCCTAGCTAGAGTGGCTGGAGTATGTGTGATTGTGAATGAACACTGAGAGCTAGCAGTCGCGGTCCAGTCCATGTTCTGGTCACATCTCGGCAGCTCTAACTTTAGGGTCAAAACCAGACCATTCGGTGTTTGTTGTTATTATGGAAGGTTATTTGGGCTCAGTTTACTTGTGGAGGGTTAGGGAGGGGTTGGAAAACAAAGCGCTTAGCTTGTGCAAGTCATCATTGGCAATATAATGATTGCCCCTCAATGCACGATAATGTATATTGGGTTAAATAAAGATCTGTATTTTGCAGCCTGAGAGCGTTTAGGACGGGGATGGAGGTGGAATGTATTTGAAATGTACTGCACAGAAGCAGGCATGTTGGATGCTGTCTCTGTTGGCAGGTTGATTAGTTGGGTCTGACTTGTTTGAGTGATGACATATATTCCTCTGCCCACCAAGAGATTGTCGTGGAGTGCTGTGGTGTTTTGGTGGAGAGTAGTGGAGCCTGAGTGACCTGACTCCATCGGGTGAGAGTTGCTGACTGGCATAAGAAAACTCTGTGTGTGTGATAATAAGCAGCAAAGCAGAAAAAAGGGATCATCATCAGTTCATCACATTTTTTGGAGGGAGTTCAATGAAACTAGTGCAGTGAATGAGTGAAGGCTGTGAAATTTCTTCAGACAGATGAAATGAGATTTGCCATGCCCAAGCCATTGCCATCAATGAGTGATAAAAGTAGCAATGAAGAATAAGACATGTGCGGGGATATACCTGGCATAATTACCCTAAATTCTGTTTCCACCATATGAGTCACTGTTGTCTTCTGTTAAATTGTGCACTTGGTTTAACTGAAAACACTATTCTAGGGACATGGATATGTTGTTCATCCATACTGTCTGGCAGGTTCCTTGCCGCTCTAAATCTTGCCGGAAGGTCTTAAAGCTGGCTCCTCCCACCCACCCGGATGGTAAAACTCTTGGTGCTGCCCCATGACGCCTGATCTTCCTTACCGCTTGGAGGCTCAGGTTCCCTCCTTAGCGCTCTGCGTGATAGACTGGGTCCTAACTCTTCGGTTCGTCCGAAACTCGTTTTAAAATTTTCAAGACTTCGGTCTTCCTTTTCCGTTGCGGCTGTGATGGACAAATCGACTCCCAGTTTTCGGCGGTGCCCTTGTGGGCAGAAGATGTCCAGGACGGATCCGCACTCCACGTGCGTCTACTGCCTCGGCCTAGAACACGACCATGAGCATCACGAGTCATGCTGTTAAGCTCTCGGCCAATGTTTTGGAGGACCACGCTGCCCCGTTGAAGCTTGGGTGCCCCGAGAAGCGCTATCCGCCGGTAAAGTTGAAAGAGGCCCGTTTGGCGGTTAACGCGGCGGCTGGTTCGGCTGAGCAGCTCGAGCAGATGATCGCCCTCGAGGAGGAGGTGGCCCAGGCCGCATATTCCTCCTCCTCGGTCGTGGCATTTATCCCGCTCTCTTTGGGTACCTCGTATTCTGCTTCGTTCAAGGAGCTTTGCCAATCCCTTTCCACGAAGGGAGAGGGGCCATCGGGACATTCCTCTCGGTCCAAAAAGAAGAATTCCAAGGGTAAGTCCCATCGTCGGCGTTCATGGGAGCGGGAAAGGTCCCCTTCCCTGGACAGCCGACTGTCGACTTCGGTCGAGGTTGCGGCTAAGGCCGCTGGCTTCACGGCGTCCCCATCAGGTCAGCCAGCCGAGACACCCATCGACGCGGTCGAGATTTTTCTCAATCCGTCAAACGGATTGTCGACTGGTGAAGCCGACAACCCTTCCTTGCCGGTTCCCCCGGTGGAGACCGAGGATCTGCCTGCGCCCTCGGTGCAGCAGTCCCCGGTTAAGGTGTCCGAGCCGAGGGAAGAGTGGGTGTCCCCCGCTCTTTCCCAGGCCCGTCCTCGGACACGCCGAGGATCTCTGTCTCGGTCTCGAACCTCTTCTCGGTCCAGCCGATCCCGCCGACATTGGCGGTCTCGGTCTCTGCACCAAGGTAAGCAGCGATGCCGCTCGTCCTCGTCTTCCTCCTCGGAAGAGGAGAGGCTTCGGCGCAAATTGCGTCGACGCTACGAGGAACTGATGTGGCAGCAGTTACTTTTGTCCAGGAGCAAGTTGACACCGATGCCTTCCCCGGCCATCAAGTGGCTGTCACCCGAATGGCCGAAACAACCTCTCGCTGCAGTCAAGATTCCCAAGCCTGGGCCGGTTGTTTGGCTGAAACCTGCTGCCCCACCGATTGTGGTGGAACCTCCGCCTCCACAACCGAAATCAGGGGCGCTGACCAAGGACTCTCGGTCGGGTCAAGGCCTGCCCCACAGGTTGTCGGTCACCCTCACTCCCTACCGTCCTCGGTAGGTGGAGGGTGGCTCAGGCCCTAGGCAGCTGTTCGCGGACTCCTCGGAGTCCGACGACGACTCCTCCCTGTTCTCCAGGCCAGTTGACCTGGAGTCCTCCGGGGGCCAGTCACTGGATGAAAGCCCTTCATCCTTTATGGGTCTGCTTCGGCTCATCTCAGACTCCACCGGGATGCAGCTCGAGCCCGTATCCAAATGGGCCAAGTATCCTCTGACGGAGATACTGGACCAAGGGGATTCTTCCACGGAGGCCTTTCTGGTGGCTGAGGCCATTGTCGGCCCAGCCTTGGAGCTTTGGCAGCCGCCTGCTTCCTGTCCTGCGCCCTCGGCCAGGATGACCAGGAAGTATCACGGTCTTACTCATCTCTTTGCCCAGGTTTCGGAACACCCCTCTGCCAAGGGTTGGTCACCGACAGCGTTTTCCGGCATTCCGGGAATGCTAGGGACATGGACAAGCCCCCCGACAAGGAGTCCAAAAAGCTGGACTATGCCGGGCGCAAGGTGTATGCTGCGTCCTCCCTCGGCCTTCGCCAGGCCAGCTCGGCCATGCTGATGGCACACTTCTCCCATGCCCTCATGGGCTCCCTGGATGAGGTGATCCCTCATCTCCCGGCTGACCTGCAGACCACGGTCCGGCAGGTTCGGGACCAGGGTAGGGCGGTGGCGAAGCAGCAGCTCCACACAGCTCTGGACATAGGGGACTCCTGTGCCAGATCGGTTGCGGCCGTGGTGGCCATGCGCCGCAGAGCATGGCTGAGGATATCCACCTTCACGGCGGATACCCAGCACAAGTTGGCGGACGTCCCCTTCTTGGGGACCGACCTCTTCAGCCCTGGAGTGGAAGGTCACCTCCAGCAGATTGAAATGTCCAGTGCCACTCTGGACTCGGTCACCTCCACCCAGAAGGACAAAGGACGCCGACAGCAGCAGCACAAGCCCTTTCGTCCTTCCGCACCTGCGGCACGTCTGGCCCAACAGCACCAGCATCAGGGCCAGCAGGCTCACGCTTGGCATCCCAAACCCAAGCCCGCGGCTTCCTCCAACAGGAAGTAGGGAGGTAAAGGCCCAGGAGGTCCCTCGGCTGGTCCCTCCTCCAAGCCTGCCCAGTGACGGGTTGAGGGGTGTCGTCCCCAGCCTCATCACTCCCCCCTGGATTCCCCCCGTGGGGGGACGGCTCCGCCACTTCCTTTCTGCCTGGTCCGCTATCACCATGGACCGCTGGGTGTTGGAGGTGGTAGGAAAGGGCCTGCCTCTGGAGTTCGAGCAGGCTCCACCTTTCGAGCCGTTGCCCTCGGGGGGCCATGGAGTCCGCAGCCTCGCTGTCGGCCTGTCGCGCCGATATTGCCCTGCTCCTCGAAAAAGAGGTGATCAGGAAGGTGGTGGATCCTCCTCCAGACCCGGGGTTTGTGTCCAGGTATTTCCTGGTCCCAAAACAGACGGGCGGCTGGCGCCCCATTCTTGACCTGCATGACCTGAACAGGTTCCTAAGGTCTCGGACCTTCAGGATGGTCACTCTGGCTCAGATAATCCCATCCTTGGAACGAGGCGTGTGGTTCTGTTCCCTGGACCTACGGGACGCGTTCTTTCATGTCCCAGTCCGTCTGTCTCATCAGAGATTCCTCCACTTCAGAGCAGAGGGATCCCTTTACGAGTTCCGGGCCATGCCCTTCGGCCTGTCCCTAGCTCCCAGGATCTTCACCAAATGCATGGCAGTGGTGACAGCATTCCTGCGTTGCCGAAGGGTCCGGGTGAACCCCTACCTGGACGACTGGCTGATTGTAGCCCCCTCCAGAGCGGAGGTGGAGCGGTCCAGAGACCTGGCCCTCCAGGTTTGCTCTCAGATTGGCCTCCTCATCAACGAGGCCAAGTCGGAACTCGTGCCAAAGCAGGCGATACATTTCATCGGGGCAGAGCTCGACTGTCTTCGAGCCAGAGCACGGCTCCTGGTGGACAGGGCCGAGGTTCCTTCCTCCTTTGCCCAATCATTTCAGGTTGGGCAGTCGCGCCCTGCCCGGGACTTCCTGCGCTTCCTGGGCCTCATGGTGGCCTGCAGCAGCATGGTCCGTTGGGCCCGCTGGTACATGCATCCTCTTCAGTGGGGGACTGGCCAGCCAGTGGTCAGGCCTTCGATCCGTTGGATCAGCTAGTGACAGTGACCAAGGGGATGTGGAATGCTCTCCAGTGGTGGACCATTCCGGCACATCTGCAGGAGGGCATCCCATTTGTCCGCCCCGAGCCGATGGTCTCTCTATCGACCGATGCCTCTCTGATGGGTTGGGGTGCCCATCTGGGGGAGCACAGAGCGCACGGCCTCTGGTCCCCTCGGGAGTCCCGATGCCACATCAACCTGCTGGAGCTTCAAGCAGTTCGTCTAGCCCTCACCACCTTCGCTCTGTTTCTATGGGGTCAAGTGGTTCAGGTTCAGACGGACAATACCATGACCTTGTACTACCTAAACCGCCAGGGCGGGACGCGCTCCATGCCTCTGTACAGGGAAGCTCTCCGCATTTGGTCTCTCGTGCGCAGCCTGGAGGCGGATCTCCTCCCCATTCACGTGGCAGGAGCCTCCAACACCCTGGTCGATGCCCTAAGCCTGATAGGGGCTGTGTCTCATGAGTGGTCTCTCCTGCCTGAGGTAGTACAAGATCTCTTCTCCCACTGGTGCACGCTCAGGCGGTCCTGTTTGCCTCCAGGGAGAATGCGAAGCTGAGACTGTTTCATGCCCGCCCCCCTCAGCAAGGCTCGCTGCAGGGGGATGTCTTCTCGAGGCCGTGGACCCCGGGCCTCTTGTACGCCTTTCCCCCATTTCCCTTGATCCACAAGGTGCTTCTCAAGGCGAGGAGGGACAAGGCGCAGGTGATTATGGTAGCCCCAGACTGGCTCCGTCAGTTCTGGTATCCAGATCTCCTCAGTCTCAGCTCCAGGCTCCCGAGGCGGCTTCCAGCCTGCCCGGACCTGATCTCAGTCAATCAGGGGAAGGTATTCCTTCCGGACCTTCAATCCCTGCACCTGACGGCCTGGTTCCTGAGTGGCTAGAGTTCCAGGCCTTGGGTCTTTCTGATGAGGTCCTCAACGTCGTTGAGGCATCCCATAAGGAGTCGACCAGAAAATGCTACGCCTTCAGATGGAAGAGATTCTCCATTTGGTGTCAGGGCAAGGGCCTGGACCCTTCCTCCTGTTCCTTGGCAAGCATACTGGACTACCTATGGTCCCTTTCTCAGCTAGGGCTTCGGTTGACGACCCTTAAGGTTCACCTGGCAGCCATCTCTGCTTACCGGGCGTGGGCCGGGAAGCAGTCGGTAACACAGGAGAAGGTGGTCGGGTGCTTTTCAAGGCCTCGATCACATATCCCTCCGGTGTAGAACCTCCACCTCCGTGGGATCTACTGCTGGTACTGGCTAAGCTCATGGGCAAGCCATTCGAACCGATGCACAGGTGTGACATCTCTCACCTGTCGTGGAAGACCGCCTTCTTGGTGGCTATCATGTCAGCCAGAAGGATGGGAGAGCTCCAGGCGCTTTCCATAGAGTCTCCTTATCTGGTCTTCCACAGGTACAAGGTTGTCCTGCGCCCCCACCCGAAATTCCTTCCGAAGGTGGGGTCGGAGTTTCACTGTAACTAGGTGTTGACTCTGCCGGTGTTCTACCCCAATCACACCTCAGAGGCCGAACATAGGCTCCATACTTTGGACCCTAGAAGAGTGCTCACTTATTACAAGGAGCGGATGGCTAAAGTTCGGGGAGAGGTTCGCAAGCTGTTTATCACCTACGCTGAAGCCACACCTGGCAGAACTGCAGCCAAGCGGACGATAGGCAGGTGGGTCACCTCCTGCATAGATCTCTGCTATAGGTTGGCGGGCATGGAGCCTCCTAGAGGGATAAGAGCTCATTCTACCTGCCATACCACTGCATCGGTGGCTGCTTCCAGGGATGTCCCTATCCAGGAAATCTGCAGGGCTGCTACCTGGAAGTCAGCACACACCTTCATCACCCACTACCACATTGACCGTGAGTCACGCCGGGATGCTGGTTTTGGGGCCTCGGTTCTCCAGTCACTATTCTCTAAGTAGGGGGTGTGCACCTTACCTCCCTCCTCCCAGAGAACTGCTAGGAGTCTGCCAGACAGTGTGGATGAACAACATATCCATGTCCCTAGAAATACAGGTTACTCACCTGTAACAGGAGTTCTAGGAATGGTATATATTGTTCATCCTACTCATCCTCCCGGCCGGCGCAACCTGGCTTCCAGCAGGCTAGATCTGGCGTCATCTAGGCGGAGCCAGAGTTTTACCACCTGGGTGGGTGGGAGGAGCCAGCTTGAAGACTTTCCGGCAAGATTTAAGCGCAAAGAACCTGCCAGACAGTGTGGATGAACAACATATACCATTCCTAGAACTCCTGTTACAGGTGAGTAACCTGTATTTCTAGGGACATGGATATGTTGTTCATCACACTGTCAACTTCGCCTGCCTTTAATCTGCGGGCAGCTCAAGCTGGCTCCACCGAGTGTCAAACTCAGCTCTACCATGACACAGATCTTCCTTACACGCTTGGGCTCAGGTTCACCCGGCACTCTGCGTTTTCGACTGGTTCTGAAATTTTCGGTCTCCGAATTTGGTGGTAGTTTTCTAAACTTCGATCTTCTTCTCTCGCTGCGGCGATGACTCATTCGTTTTCTGGCTCTCGGAGGCGCCCGGTTAATTCCTCCAGGAAAGACCCACGCTCCACGTGCGTCTACTGCCTTGACTTGGATCATGATCTGCAACTTTGCGATTTTTGCTGTGCCCTTTCGACCAGCTCTCTGGAGGATCGTGCGGCCTGTTCTGGGCTCGGGCGACCTGAAATTTTTCCCACTCCGGAAAATTCCTTGGAGACTCGTCGGGCAGTGTCCACTTCGGCTGTCTCGGTTGAGCAGCTCGATCTTCTTTCCTCCGGGAAGGGGGCGGCTGCCCCTCCCTCTTCCTCGGTTGCAGTGCTTATCCCGCTCTCCTTGAGTTCTCCTCATTCAGCTTCGTTCAAGGAGCTTAGCCAGATCCCTTTCCTCCGAAGGAGAGGAACTTTAGGACCTGCCTCTCGGCCCCAAGTCCAGGTCGCCCAGCTAAGTCGCCCGTCGGCGCTGGAGGGAGGCGGGAGAGTTCCCCTCCCTGCCGGCCGATGTTGCGACTTGGTCGAGGGTGCGGCTCATGCCGCTAGCTTCACGGTGTCCCCGTCAGGTCAGCCGGCCAGGACTCCCGTCGACGTTGTCGAGTCTCTCGACCCGTCATTCAGGCTGTCTTCTGCTGGAGCCGCCATCCCTTCGCCGGTTCCCCTGGCGAAGGCTGAGGTTCTGCCTGTACCTTCGGGTCGACAGGCCTCGGCCCTTTCTTCCAAGCCGAGGCAGGGCGGGCACCCGCTCCTTCCCGCCTCCCGCCCTCGGTTTCCCAGTTGGGGTCTCGGTCCTCCTCTCGGTCAAGCGCTCCGCCCGACTTGGCGTTCTCGGTCAGGCACGAGTTAAGAGTAGCATTACGTTCTTCCTGTCACCCTCCTCGGATGAGGGTAACCCCGATGCAGGTGGTGTCGGCGCTACGAAATTCATGTGGCAGCAGTTGTTGTTGTCCGGGAATCAATCGACTCGAGTTCCATTTCCCGTCCAGCAAGCAGCAGCTGCCCTGATCAGCCAACTCAACCGCTCTCTGCAGTCGAGGTGCCCTCCCGGGCTGGTTGTTCTTCCGAACCTTGCCCACCGCCCTCAGTGGAACCTCGGTTGGGTCCGACCTGTCCCATGGTTGTCTGTCCCCTCTCCGCCTCGCCCTCAGCGGGCGAAAAATGACTCAGGCCTGAGCAACTCTTTGCAGACCCATGAGTCTGAAGTCGGCTCTCTATGTTCCCCAGTCGGGAGGACCGGGGTCCTCTCCAGAGCGTTCTGTGGACAACAGCCCATCGTCCTTCATGGGTCTGCTTCAGCTCATCTCGGCGTTCACGGGATGCAGCTCGAACCTGTGTCAAAGCAGACCCTTATCCCCTGACGGGTCTGGGCAGAAGGGTTCACCCTCGGAGGCCTTCCGGTGGCGAGGCCATCCGGTAAACCCAGCCTTGGAGCTCTGGTGGCAGCCTACTTCCTGCCCTCGCCTCGGCCAGGATGGCCAGGAAATACTCTGTCCTATTCGGTTCTTTGCCGGTTTCTCGGGAGCCCTCGGCGGCTGAGGGGTTAGTTACCGACAATGTTTTCCAGTGTTCGGGGAACGCTCAGTATGTGGATAGGCCCCCCGACAAAGAGTCCAAAAGGATGGACTACATCGGGCGCAAGGTTTACGCTGCGTCCTCCCTAGGCCTCCGACAGGCTAGCTCGGCTGTATTGATGGCACATTTCTCCCACGCCCCTTTGGGCTCCCTGGACGAGATGCTCCCTCATCTCCCAGCCGACCTGCGGACCACGGTCCGGCAGGTGCGGGACCAGGGTAGGGCGGTGGTGAAGCAGCAGCTCCAGAATGCTCTGGACTTAGGTGATTCCTGTGCCAGGTCGGTGGCGGCCGCAGTGGCCATGCGCCACAGGGCGTGGCTGAGGTTATCCTCTTTCTCATTGGAAACCCAGCACAAGTTGGCGGACATCCTCTTCTTGGGGACTGACCTTTTCGGCCCTGGAGTGGAGGGACACCTCAAGGGGACCGAGAAGTCCGATGCCACTCCGGACTCGGTCACTCCCGCTTGGAGGGACAAGGGCAGGCGGCAGCCTTTGCGTAAGCCCCTTTGCCCCCCGGCCCCTGCGGCTCGACTGGCCCAGCACGAGGGCCAGCAGGCTTGTGCTGGGCGGCCTGACTCCAAGCCAGCATCTTCCTCTAAAAGGAAGCAGGGAGGTAAAGGCCCGGGAGCTCCCTTGGCCAATTCCTCCTCCAAGCCTGCTCAGTGATGGGCTAAGGGGCGCTGTCCCCGGCCCCATCGTCCCTACCTGGGTTCCCCGGTGGGGAGACGGCTCCGCCACTCCTCCACCTGGTCCGCTTTCCCGGATCTCTGGGTGTCGGAGGTGCTAGGGGAAGGCCCTGCCTCGGGATTGCGAGCAGGCACCACCCTTTCGAGCCGTTGCCCCACGGGGTATTGGGGTCCACAGCCTCGTTGTCGGCCCGCTGAGCCGACTTGCCTGGCCCTCTAATTAGAGGTGATCATGAAGGTTGCAGATCCTTCTTCAGACCCTGGGTTCGTGTCCAGGTATTTCCTGGTCCCAAACGGACGGGGGGCTTGCGCCCCATTCTTCCGCACGTCTGGATGGTCTCTCTGCCTCAGATATCCCATCCTCAGAACGAGGCATGTGGCTTCTTTCCTGGACCTCCAGGACGTACTTACTCTTCGTTCCGTCCATTTCTTGGGAGACTCCTCCCCTTCCTAAGCGGGGGATCTCCTTATGAGTTCCAAGCCAGGCCCTTCGGTCTCTGCTCAGCAGCTTTCTGCGGCATCGAGGGGTCCGGGTGTAACCCCACCCGGATGGCGGCCTGACTACAACCCTTCCAGGCGGAAAGGGACGGTCCAGAGTTCTAGCTCTCAGACTGGTCTCCTTTTATCGGAGCCACGTTGGAACTCGTGTCTTAGCTGGTGATCCTTCTTTGGGACGAGGCTCGACTCTTGAGTCTGAGCTCGGCTCCTGGCGGAGAGGGCTGAGGTTCTTCCTCCCTTACCTAGTCAGGTCTGACTGGGCAATGCGCCCTGCGGGACCTCCTACAGCTCCTGGGCCTCGCGGCGGCCGGCTCCAGTGTGGTCTGTTAGACCCGCTGGTTCATACGTCCCTAGTGGGGACTGGCCAGCCAGCCAGTCACAGTGCTGCATTCGCTGGACCAGTTCGTGACTACAGCCCAGGAGTTGAGGGGCAACTTTCCTCGGACGTTCCAGCTCTTGCAGGAGAACATCCCGTTCGTCCGCCCTGGTCGGCGGTCTTCTCCGACCGATGCTTCTCGGATGGGTGGGGGTGCCATTTGGGGAATACAGAGTGCTCCGCGCTGGTCTCTAGGGATCCCGATGTCTTTCCTACCGCTGGAGCTCAAGCGGTCCCTGCTTGCCGCTGCTCCGTTTGTGTGGGGTCTAGTGGTTTAAGTCCAAGTGGACCTTCACCGACCATGTGCTACCTACCCCACCAGGTTCAGTCGAGCCCCTTGCCTCTGCGTAAGGAGGTTCTCCGCATTGGGTCTTTCGCGCAGCCGGGAGGCGGTTTCCTAGCCATTCGATGACAGGAGCCTCCAGCACCCTGGCTGATGTCCTAAGCCCGACATAGGCTGCGCCTCACGAGTGGTCTCCCCGGCTGGAGGTAGCACAGGATCTTCTTCCTCCTTCCCTCCAGGGAGAATACAGGAGCCGAGACTGTCTCATGCCGCCCCCTCAGCAAGGTTTGCTGTGGGGGATGCCGTCGAACGCGGACCCCGGGCCTTTCTCGCCTCTCCCTTGACCCACGGGCAAGGTGAGGAGGACTGGGTGCAGGTGATGCTGGTAGCCCCAGACTGGATTGCTAGCTCTGGTATCAGCTCTCCTCAGTCTCAGCCCAGGCTACTGAGAGGCTTCCAGCCCGCCAGGTCCTGATTTCTGTTTTCAGGGAAGGTTTTTCATCTGGACCTTCAATCCCTGCACACCTGAAGGCCTGGTCCCTGTGCGGCTAGGGGCCAGGCCTTGAGTCACCCAGCAAGGTCCTCGGCGTTTTCGAGGCGTCCTGCCAGAAGTCGGCCAAACATGCTCGCCTTCAAATGGAAGAGTTCTCCATTTGGTGTTGGGATAGGGCTTGGGCCCCTCTCCGTCCCTCGGCGAGCATTCCGGACCATCTGCGGTCCGTTCTCTTTGAACTATGGCTTCGGCCGACGATCCTCTAGGTGCTTCTGTTGGTCACCCCTGTCTTCCGGGCGCGGGCTGGAAGGCAGTCGGTCGCGCAGAAAAGGTGGTCTGGCACTTTTCTAGGCCTCAGTCACACTTCCCTTTTGGGGAGAGTATCCCCATTTCTGTGGGATCTTCGCTGGTTTGGAGCTTAGCTCACGGGCAAGCCGTTCGAACCTTTGCAGTCAGCAGTCCCCACCTGTTGTGAAAGAACACCTTCTTGGGGCTACTCTGCCATCCAGAAGGAGGAGAGTTCCAAGCGCTCCTTTGAATCCCCTATCTGGTCTTCCACAGGGACAAGGTTCCAGCCCCACCAGTTCCTTCCATAAGCGGTGGCGGGGTCTTTCCCCTAACTGGGTATTGTCTCTGCGGGTTCATCCCATTCACGCCTCGGAGGCAGTATATAGGATCCATGGGGACCCTATTTAACGCTCACCTACCCAAAGAGCGTAGGGCTGAAGTTCAGGAGAGGTTCGCCAGCTGTTTGTCATCTACGCTGAAGCCGCACCTGGCAGACCTGCAGCCAAGCGGACGACGAGCGGGTGGGTCACCTCCTGCATAGGTCTCCGCTATAGGTGGGTGGGCATGGAGCCTCCCAGAGGCATAAGTGCTCATGTTACCCGCCCTTCCACTGCATCGGTGGCTGCTTCCCAGGATACTCCTGTTCAGGATATCCGTAGGGCTTCTACCTGGAAGCAGGCATATACCGATTTCCCCTTCCACATCGACCTTGGGTCACGCCGGGATGTTGGTCGGGGCCTCGGTTCTTCAGTCTTGATACCTAAGTAGGGGGTGTGGGCCTTGCCTCCCTCCTCCCGGAGAACTGCTAGGAGTCTGACAATAAGTGTGGATGAACAACATATCCATGTCCCTAGAAATACAGGTTACTCACCTGTAACAGGAGTTCTAGGAATGGTATATGTTGTTCATCCACAACACACCCGGCCTCCCCGGCTGACGCGCACAACCTGGCTTCCATGCTAGATCTGGCATCATGGGGTGGAGCTGAGAGTTTCACCACCTGGGTGGGTGGGAGGAGCCAGCTTGAAGACCTTCCGGCAAGATTTAAAGCGGCAAGGAACCTGCCAATAAGTGTGGATGAACAATATACACCATTCCTAGAACTCCTGTTACAGGTGAGTAACCTGTATTTATAGTGGCTCATATAACTGTCCCTTCACCAGGACATATATAAATGTAGTGTTTATTTTTTTCAAATCCGCTCCAGTACAAAGCTTACAGATGCAGCCTTTGGCATGCACACTCATGGCCAAGCATGCTGAGACCGGCGTGTGTCATCTTCCTACAGCAATGGAGAAGCAGGGCTCTGAAAAAAATATGATTTTACAGGCACAGAAGGATGTTTTCTACACCAGTTTTCCATGAGGCTAACAGAGGACCAGGGGTGCTAGTACCAGGGTATGTACACCATTACTGGGGACTACAGTAAAGTGCGCAGTGTGCGCTTAGAAGTATGGGGACTGCCACATACACGTCCGTGCTCCTCACTAGGTTGGTGAGGCATGGATGTCATCACGGAAGCCAAATTTGCTGCACAGAAGGCATGAACTGAGTAAAAATGGCGCTGTTCTTCTGAGGGTATTAATGGTTGTAAAACCTATATTTGGGGCGCTAGCACCACTAGTCTTCAACATATGTTATCAGATGACCATGTAGGGCTCACATATTTACAAAGTAAGCCTAAATGATATGGATTCTCTTTAATAACTTCATGTTTCAGGGCTTATGACTGCACTATAGAAGATTAAAACTCTAAACATGAGCCCAGAAGCCAAATTGGAGTTGAAAACCACCACCAAATACATCGCTTATTTTGATTTCATTACATCTGCGATATGGGTCAGAGTTCTAGCTCTGATTGATAACTGCAGTTGAGTCATACAGGCATGCGAAACAACTCTCGGCGTAGAAGTAGAAATTACTGATAAACTTGTCAAGGATCTGTGTCAACTGAGAGAAAAGTTTACGGCCGTTTTTAATGAAGCCAAAATAGTTGCAGATGCTGTAGGGTTGGAAACTGAATTCGATAAAAAAAGGAAATGGAAAAGAGCTCTTTTTTTTTTTCTTAAATAAAAATTGATTATTTAAATGTGCTCTCTGGAGATGAAGGGGAGACAGAAGAGGAGGCTTTATTCAGAAGAGAAGTATAGTATAGGTTAACGCCGTTGTTACTGGGATCTCTGCTCGCTTAGAACCAGCAAGAAATCTGAGTGTGAAGTTTTCCTTTGTATGGAATTATCATACAGTGGAGGACGAGGCTCTAAAAATTTCGGTCAGTCAACTTGCTGAAGAATACAAGAGTGATGTTTCAAAAGAGAAATTATATGAGGAAATTCTGCTTCCGAAATCTATACACAGATCCAGCATTCAAACAGCTGAATATCTTAAGCCACTAGATTTGCTTAATAAGATTTGCTCCTTAAAGTTAGAAGAGATTTCCCCCAATTTATGTACCATTCTTAGAATTTTCTGTACAATGCCTGTCTCTGTGATTGATGCTGAACGTTCTTTCTGCAAGCTTAAGTACATAAAATACCTTCAAAGGGCAACAATGGGACAAGACCGGTTAATGTCTTTGGGCACTCTTGCAAGATCCATTGATTTTTTGTGAGGTTGTACGTGACTTTGCTCTTAATAAGGCCAGGAAAGCTTTCTTACACTCATAATACACTGCAGTTCACAATTAACGTATTGCAAAATTACATAAAAACATTTAACGTTTTAAAAACAGATTCTTAATGGCATTTTACAGTTTGCAATTGTTTTTTTTTCCCTAGTTTACTGTGTATATAGCACTGGATTAAAGTACAGTAGATTTGTTAACATAGCAAAGACCATAGAAATGGTACAAAGCTGGAGAAAGAGTTGATTTTCAGGGGTATCTCAGTTCTCAGGTCACACCGTAGGAACTTCACCGTCAGTAAAGCAGGATCCACACGGAAGAATTTCAGCAGTACCACTGGGGTCGTCTACACTGACATCATCTGCCAATGTTACCAACCCTATAAAGGTGTGAGTGGCCCTGCTCCCTCCTCAGTTCTTTCGCACCATCGACTCTGTTCGCATGGGTCACCGTACAAGTTCCAACGCAGTTTCGCGCCATTTTACCTACGATCTTTCTTAGCCTTAGTATTTTGAATCTACTCTTGTTTTTTTTTTTGCAACTTTTCTTTATGCCCCCACCTCTTTGGTTGCCTGGACTGTCTCCGGTGAGGTCTCTTTGACTCAGCCTGTTCTCACCCCACCTGAAGTCCCCAGCTGCACCTCTGGTTTGGGCCCGTTTCCGCTCCAACTCCACTGGTTGCCCCCCCCCACAGCTGTGAGCTTCTCGGGGTGGGACCGCTGACTCCCACTGGTGCTCTATCTAGAATTTAATTGAGCGACCGGGGAGCAGAGGGAGAACCAGATGCCAGCTGGAGGACCCTGCTATGGGCGTGGGGGCTATCTGCTGGACCCACCTTCGCCTAACAGGCAATGTGGGCGCGCACGCTCACAGGAGTGCCATTGCAGCCAGTCCTCTGCCAGAGAGCCCAATGGCTGCACCCC
Source organism: Neoceratodus forsteri (assembly GCA_016271365.2). Taxonomy (NCBI): domain Eukaryota; kingdom Metazoa; phylum Chordata; order Ceratodontiformes; family Ceratodontidae; genus Neoceratodus; species Neoceratodus forsteri. The sequence continues at coordinate 444,396,081 of CM057453.1, forward strand.
CAGTCTCCACAGGGAGTTGCAAAGCGCCGGGATCTATGACCCCCTCCTCCCTCCCAGAAATGAAAGCAGTCCTCAGGCGCTCAGTCCTTTCCTCCCCTGATGACCCAAGTCCACTCCCGAACCTGGGTCACCAGCGTGGTACGAGGTGTGGCATCCAGCGACTCAACCCTCAGCACCACTGGGCCAGCTGATATACTCTGTTTATGTCGAGAGTTGCTCTTTCCCTTCTCTTTTCCACCGCTGCTGCTGCAGACAGAAGATTGCCTCTTCAGATGACCATAACGTCTGTGTCTGCTGTCTTGGGCTTGGCCATGACGCCTCCTGACTGTGAGCTCTGCCAGAAATTCAATCAAACAATTCTTAAGTGATGCAAAAAGGCTCTTAAGAAATCCCTCATTGAACAACAGGAAGCCAGTTCTGGGCAGGGGTCCTCCGGAGTCCCTCCTTCCTAGTCACCAGTGGGTTCGTCGAGCTCCCAAACCTTGAAGGCCAGAGACGAGTCCTCGGAGAAAAGTCACAAAAAGGACTGTGAATGGGACCGCTACCCCTGGCAGCACTTCTGCTCTCTGACTACTGCTTCTTCATCTTATGGGGGTATTCCCATCGGTCGCAGCCCCACCAATGTCCTTCACTACCCAGGCCTCTCCTCCTATCAAACCCGTAATGGTAGCACCCCTCCCACTGCTCAGGGAGTTGGCCCTTGGGTCGTCAGCCCAAGTTTGTCGACCCTTGGGTCATCAGCAACAGCCCTCCCTCGAGACCTGATGCATGGGCGTTGGGAACCTTGAGCTCTCAAGTCTCGACAGATGGTTCATTGTGCCCAGCGCTGACTGCCTCTCTACTGTCGACGCAGCTCTCTCTCCCGCCATTGACCTCGGTGATATTTTGCCCAGGATCACTACAGTCCTTGTGGACCAGTTGGGCTCATTCAGACCTGGATCCCTGGCGCCATCGACAGCCCCGTTGTTGTTGACGTCCCTTGACCCTCCTCGCTCTGTGCCCCATAGGGCACAATCGGTATCTCGCGTATCGGACTTTTACTTGGAGCAGGTCATCGTCGAGGAGGAATACCACCCGGACCTGATTCTACCTGAGGAAGAGGAAGAGCTTCTTTCCTCAGACAGGTCCAGTGCATTTTCAGTTAGGACTCTATGAGGCATACTCCTAGGTCCCCTCCTGTAGATCCTACTTTGTTTAATGTGATGAAGCAGCTGTCCTTGGCCATGGGCTTTCACACAGAGAAGGAAGATGCCACCAGACAGGACCTGGTGGACTACCTGGAAATCCTGGAATCTCCACCCAAGGTCATTCTTCACATCCTTCCATCTTTGAGGACTGTCACTACCACGGTCTGGCATAGGCTAGACATGGTCCCTGCCATGCCCTGTTTGGCGGACAAAGTTTATCATGCCTCCCAGGGCCTCCCTTACTATGCTGCTCAGTTGGAGACCAATTCTGTGGTCATGAAAGCAGCACATGACAGGTTCAAGGTGCCCAAGCACCTTAATTCCCTCCCTCTGCCAGGGAATCTGACCTTTGGGGTAAGAGGGTCTGTGCCTCCTCCACCCTGGGGCTTCCAGTTCCTAACTGTCTTTTGAATATGGTCAAGTACCAGAACACCATCTCGAAGAAGGGCAAGTCAGCTGCTCAAGCCTTCCCGGATTCTTCCACAAGAACATAAGAATTTGCCTGCAGAAGGAGACCGTGTGGTCCTCCTAGCCTGCCCTGGTTTTCTACCCCTCATTATCAATTTGTCTTGCTAAGGTGACTATACTGTCAGTCCCATGCCTGTTTGAATTCCCAGAAACAGGTTTTTCTTTTTAAATGCTTACAGACTGTGGAGGACATTAGTAAGCATTTCCATAGGGCCTTGTACGACATTTCAGATACTGGTGCCAGGGCTGCTGCCACATGGATTTGCCTTAGTAGGCACTCCTGGCTGAGAGTCTCGGGGTTTGCAACAGATGTCCAGCAGAAGGTGCTGAATGCCCCCTTTAATGGCTCCAAGTTGTTTGGGCCAGATGTCCAGGAAATTATCAACGACTTGCAGGCATCTGGCAGGGCTATCAGGTCTGTCCATTTGCACTATCATATGCAACCTAGGAGCAGACAGCGCCTGCCCTTTCATAAGGTGTCACACGAGTCCTGAGCAGGCTCTCAGCCTCAGAGCAAGAGAAAGGTCTCGTCCACCCTGCCCAACACTTCCTCCTCCAGCGTGGCCATAAAATGACCCAAAGGTGACGGACTGGCTCAGGCAGCCAGATTTGCCTCTGCTTGACTCCTTGCTATAGACCCCCCTCTTCTGGTCCCTGACCAAGAGGTGGTTGTCAGAGGTCAGTTCTCCCTCCATCTCAATCAGTGGAGAACCATCACTTCAGATGCCTGGATTCTACAGATTATAGAGAGGGGTCACATTCTGGAACTCATTGAGTCACCTCCAGAGACTCTTCCAGTACCCTCCACCTACCCCCTGGCCCACATAGAGGTTCTGCGGGAGGTGGAATAGTCCCTTCTGCAGGAAAGTGCCATAGAGCCTGTGCTCGGACACCAAAGGAACAAAGGATTCTATTCCAAGTTTTTCCTGGTACTGAAAAGAACCAGAGATCTGAGGCCTATTTTAGTTGCAAAGACCTCAATCTTTACACCCAGTACAAAAAAGTCTGTATGGTCACTCTACCAGGTCTGCTGCCCTTACTCAAGCAGTGTAACCTTCTCCTGTCCTAGCTTGGGATTTAAATTTTGTTTTGGAGAAATTGACCCTGTCTCTCTTTGAGCCAGCCGTGACTTACAAGCTACGCTTTGTCTCTTGGAAAGTGTTATTTTTAGTTGCTATTACTTCTGCTCGAAGATTTCCAAGCATCAGGCCCTCTGGTGTGAGGAGACCTGTTTGATTTTTCACAAAGACGCGAGTCTTTGCGCATGAATCCTGAGCTTCTCCCTAAGGTGGTATCTGAGTTTCCCCTTAACCAATCTATCTACCTTCCAGTTTATGTGACAATTCCACTCCCATGGGACAGGATTTCCCTTTTTCTGTGTCACAGCAAATCCCTCTTGTGATGGGGAGGGGGGAATGGGGTCAGAGATGCCCTTTCTCCATGTGAGAGGATTCAAATACAGGTCTCGAGTTTGTGTTCCTGGGGTAGAACCCTTTCAGCAACTGCACCACAGATCAGTAAGCCACAGACATGTATAGGCTTCAGGGGGCCCTATACACCCCGATTATGTGTCTTTTCCCAGAAAATGCAGCGCTCTGTTCAGATCTCGCCACAGGCTCCTCCTGAGACTCTTCGTATTTCTTCCCCTCCTTTAAAATGGTACTTCACTCTGGTAGCGTTTAGCCTTAAAACAGTCACACAGGCATGATATTGTTTAAACAACCTTTACCCAGGCAACCACAGACAAAAACGACATAGGAAGAACTATTTTCGTATAAGCCAAAGGCTTTACTAATTAAATTAATAAGAAAACAGTAAATAACAAAAAAAACAAAATATTTTGGATATGGGTAACAGGACATTGAAAAATAAAAGGAAAGTATAAATAAAAAGAAATCCTACACTATAAACTCTGAGGTTAAAAGTCTACCTTGAGTCCTTAGTTGGGATTTTGAAGTGCAGAAGTGTCCTTAAAAGTGTGGTAGATTTAGGCCGTCCACACTACCCCTCTGTAACGTTAGAGTGCCCAAACCATTACACGCGGCGGTTTGCGTTTACACCTGTAGCGTTACAGAAGGTGTTGTAACCGTTAATTAAAACCACATACAGTATGAGGTGGTTTCAACAACGATTATGCGCTTCCAGTTATGCTTACCTCGATAACATTACGAGCGTAGTGTGGATGCGTGGCACCGGTCCCCTAGTGCAGCATAGGCTGCATTGTGGGATCGGTGCCATGGTAACGGTTGCCTGGCTCCTGAAGTGTGGACCGGCGGTGCCGGTCCCGTAACAGACACCACAGCAGTGTGGACACACTGCACCGCTCCCCGGTTGTAACGGTTTCTATCCGTTACAGGGTCTGAGCAGTGCAGTGTGGACGGGGCCTTAGTCTTAGCTCTCGGTGATTCAGGAGAAAATTGTCTCTGTTCAAGACAGTAGGTAGAGAAGGTCCCAAATGCAAAATGGCACAACAGAGGCTTCAGTGAAAAAGCAGCAACATGGCTCAGATACCGCTCTGCATCCTGGTTTTAAGGGGGTTCCACAGTGCAGGTCCAGTCTGTAGTGGCTGCCCGGCAATTGGTTAGCATTTCAGTTTCTATGATTACCCAACCAATCAAAGCTCAGTATTTCATTATAATAACCTAGATATGCAGTTTCTAAACATAAGAAAAAAAAATCATGTGGTACCAGTTAGGACCAGATTTTCTGTAAGAACATTTCAGTCTCCCTGTGAGAGATAGCTGTCATTAATCAACCCTAAATACAACTATTTACATAAATGGTGGGCTATTCATTTGTTCAGTAGCTTAGCTACTGCAGACCTCTAAAAACAAAGGATGCCCAGACATCCCAACTCTTCATGAGGTCCTGTCCTTTCACAATCAAATGGGCCTACCTTGCCTCCCAGCTAGCCTTAATCATTTTTATGTTTGCTTGCACGCATGTGCAAGAAACATAGTGCCATCATCCGAGTTTCTGGAGGTGTGGCACCCTGTCTTCCAATTCCCTCACTGTGTTTGCAGGCGCGGCCACAGTTCGCTAATGAATGTTGCAGCTGTCTTTGACAGCAGTTGAAAATGCAGTGCCGTATCGCTGAAAAGGAGAGAGCTGCTTCAGTAAGCATGATCAGATAACTGAAGCGCTCTCTTCCCACCCCTGCAACAGCCTTCCAGCTGCCTTGCTGGGAGCCCACCCCAGCGTGGCAGAAATTATTTTGTCTGACAGGGGTGCCCAATCCCCTGTCGGCTCCACGGCCCCCCCCCTCGAGCCTTCCAGCTGCCACGCTGGGAGCCCACCCAGCGTGGCAAAAATCTTATGGCCGACAGGAGTGCCCAATCCCGGGTTGGCTCCGGCCCCCCAACCTTTCAGCTACCACGCTGGGTGCCCACCAGGCGTGTCGTCAACTCCATGTCTTTCAGAAAAAAAAAAAAAACTGTAAAAGAAACAACGGTCCTCGGCAGTCTCCCTGGCCCCACCGCAACCGCCCACCCTCTCGCACCCTGCCTCCCCACCCTGTATTTACCTCTGGAGTCCAGCGCAATGATCTTCGGTGGACCGGGAACACGTCTACACTCTTCAAAGCCGACCGCGAACTGAGGAAATGCCGGTAAGCTGTATAATGCAGTAAATAGGGTTTTTTCAACTTTGATGCATATCTCAGGCATTTTCTGGAATTTTGGCACCAAATTTTCAACATGGGGTTTTTGGGACTCCTCCTCATGAATTCTGGCTGTCACGGCGTTAATCGTGCCAGAAGGGTGATTTTGCAGTCACTGCACGAAATCACCTTTCGGGACTGATTAACGAAACAACAGTGCCAGTGTTCATAAGGTAGGCTCTCAAAAAACCTATGTTGCAAATTTGGTGAAGAAATTTAAAAGTGTCTGTTTACTGAAAGGCAAGGCCAGCATTTCCCACGCATGCTCGTAAGTTTGTGAATTTTTAATATTTGCACTCCAGATTTTCAACATTGCCATTTGACCACACTACCTTATGAGCAGTACAGCTGTCATTTTTCACATCTCACCCAAAATGTGTTTCCGCGCATGTAGCGCACAATGGCGCAGTTGGTGTGCGACATCAATGTTTGGGACAGAGTAAGAAAATCACAGTGATACTGTTCATGAGCAGAGGTCTTAAAATGGCTATGTTGGCAATCTGGTGAAAAATTTCCTAAAAATGACTGTTACGAGCGAGCATTGCACAGTTTCCATGCACCTACGTAAGTTCATGAAATTGTAATATTTTCAGTCCAGATTTTCACCACTGGCATTTTTCCACACTTCCTTATGAACAGTGCAGCTGTCATTTTTCACAACATGGTGGAAATGTGTTTTCATACTTTCAGCGCAGAAATGTGTGGTCGCAGTGGAAAATCATTGTTCGGGACAGATTAAGAAAATCACAATGAGACTGTTCATGAGCAGAGGTCCCGAAATGCCTGTGTTGACAATCTGCTGTAAAAAATCCCCAAACTAATTACATTACAGGTGTGCGTTGCACACTTTCTATGCACACTCATGACTTCACCAGTTTTTTTTTTTTTTTTTACTATTTTCACTGCAGATTTTCAACATTGCCATTTGTTACACCTCCCCATGAACAGAACAGCTGTCATTTTTCACATCCTGTTCGAAATGTGTTTTTGCACCTGTGGTGCCAAATGCTGTAATTGCTCTGCAAAATCAGCTTTCAGCTAATAAACTGATATTGCCACTGTTCATAACATGGGGGTCACAAAAAAGCCATGTTAAAAATTTCAAGTGAAAACACCAACAAACGCCTGAGGCGATAGTGTTTGCAACCATAACGCCCCACCCTATAGAGACTGACAGGCATCAGGGGGCGTGACTTGGGATTGTCGCCTGTAACACTCATACCATTCCACCCCCATCCACACCCTGCAGCCAGTGAGAGGCATGGAGGTGTGCCTTGGACTCGTCGGCCCTAAGGTTCACCCCATTCTCCTATACTGCACCCGTCTCACTGTATTTCCTTATGGAATGGGGTGAGCATAGGGGCCAAAGACCCTAAGGCACACCGTGACACTTCTCAGTGTCTGCAGAGTAGGGTGTGGTGAAATGGCGTGGCCATTAAGCCTGTCGACCCAAAGGCGTACCCCAATGCCTGTCACTCTCTGCAGGGTGGTGGTGGGGTTGGCTTCAGTTCAGTACATCACTGCCATTCCTATTATGCCGCTCTCTAACTCCTACACTACCAATGCCAATGCCAGCAAGCAAACATTTGGCATTGACAAATGCTTGTTTTGTCTCCTTTTAGATAATTTAATTGACTCTAGTTTTCCTAGCTAGCAACAAACAGCTTTTTCACCCAGTAACAAGAAATCCAACCTTAGTCTAGGGTTTATGGCTTTTTTTCTGTACCCATGATTCCTTGCCCTTACACTGGCTACTATAAGCATCTGATGCATTTCTCACATAAACTGTTATAAACATGAACCAAAATAATAAAATATTGCCTTATCTCACCACACTCCTCCCTCCTTAACAGAACCTGGGGGGAACATGCCCCTTCTCTAGTAAGGGTTTTTACCAGTTCTGCCCTACTCCAACTGGCGGGATAGGTCATCTGCATTGTCATTCGCAGACCCTGACCTATGTCTAATGTCCATCTCGTAGGCCTGTAGTGAAATGCTCCATCTAAGAAATCTCCCATTTGTTTTTTCCATCTGGTTTAGCCACACCAGAGGGTTGTGGTCTGTCTGTACCTTGAAGGACCTTCCCTAGAGGTATTGCTCTAGCTTCTTAAGTGACCACACCAGAGCAAGGCATTCTTTCTTCACGGTGGAATACAGGTGCTCTCTGGGAAGTAGCTTCCTACTTAGGTACACAATTGGGTGATCCTTACTATGTTGGGACATCTGGCTGAGGACGGCACCAATCCCCACATCTGAGGGGTCCATCTGAACAACAAAGGGTTTAGTGTAGTCCGGGGTAGCCAGCACAGGGGTACTGTACAGTGTGGCTTTTAGCTGGGTGAAGGCCTCATTACATGCTGGATTGTTTCTGTGGTTGCCTTTTTCTTTAACATGCTAGACAGGGGAGCTGCCAAGGTGCTGTCATTTGGTACAAATTTTCTGTAGTACACTGCAGTCCCCAGGAAGCTTCTGACCTGCTTTTGGGTCTCTGGCCTGGGCCATGCCTCAACGGCCTCTATCTTGGCCTGGTTTGGACATAGCTGTCCCTTCCCCACTACATGTCCATATTATGATACCTCAGCCATGGCAACCTGGCACTTTTTGGCCTTTACAGTGAGTCCGGCCTTCTGTATCCTGCATAACACTTCCCTCAGATGGGACAGATGTTCCTTCCAGGTGGTACCGAAGATGGCAATATCGTCCAGATAAGCCACTGCGTACTCTTCAGTACCCTGTAACACCTGGTTAACCAAACTTTGGAATGTGGAAGGGGCATTCTTCATCCCAAGGCCTTAAATTCGAAGAGGCCTATTGGGATGACGAAGGCTGACCGTTCCCTAGCTCTGTCAGTCAACTCTGCCTGCTAGTACCCCTTTGTCAGGTCTCTGGTTTTTAGGTAAGTCGCCCCTCCCAGTTTGTCCAACAGCTCATCTGTCCGGGGCATAGGGTGGGCATCGGACTTCATGATTGTGTTGAGTCCACGATAGTCCACACAAAAGCAGGTAGACCCATCTGGCTTGGGGACGAGGACTACGGGCCAGGATCAGGGAGTGTGGGATTTCTGGATTACCCCTAACTCCAGCATTTCCTCCACCTCCCTCCTAATGTCCTTTAGGATAGCCTCAGACACCTGGTAAGCTGTCCATCTTATGGGCACTTGCGTCGCCGTGTCCACATCATGAGTCGCTAAGGGGGTCCATCCGGGCTTGGTCGTAAATAAAGGGGCAAAGTCCTCTAAGACATCCCTCACTTATTGGTTCTGTTCCAGGGTCAGCTGGGGTGACAGTTTGATTGTCTTCACCGATGATGCCCACTTGCTCTCCTCTAGCAAGTCCAGGGGAGGTCTTCTTCGTCTGTCCCCTCCCCAGGACTACAGACAGCAAACACAATGTTGGCCCTGTTTACATATGGCTTCATCATATTAACATGGTACATTCAATGGGTATATCTCCTGTCAGGCAGTTTTGCAATGTAATTTATGTCATTTACCTGTTGGACTACTTTGTACGGTCCCACCTACTTGGCCTGCAGCTTGTCCTTCCGGACTGGAATGAGGACCATTACGTCCTGACCTGTGCTGTATGAGTGAACTTTGGCACTGCGATCATACCAGACTTTTTGCTTCTGTTGCGCAGCTGACAGGTTGCTTTGGTCCATCCTCATAAGCTCCTTCAGCTTCTCCCTCAGTCTAAGGACATACTCCACTACGGGAGTTCCCTGGGTGGTGTGCTTGCCTTCCCAGTCTTCCCAGATGAAGTCTATGGGCCCTCACACCCTATGTCTGTATAAGAGTTTGAAGGGGGAGAACTCTGTCGATTTTTGGGGCACCTCCTTCTATGTGAACAACAGGTCGGGAAGATATTTCTCAATGTCCCTCTCATGCTGTTCGGCAAAACGCTTGGAGCATTGATTTTAGGGTATCATTGGATCTTTCTGTGAGCCCATTGGCTTGTGGGTGATAAGGTGTCGTGCATCTTTGCACCATCCCACACTTCTCCCAAAAAGATTGCATTAGGTTTGACATGAAGTTAGCACCTCGATCAGAGATAACCTCCTGCGGAAACCTAACACATGAGAAAATCCCAAGCAAGGTGTCTGCCGCTTTGGGTGCCTTAATGGAGGACAGGGTGGCTGTCTCTGGGTATCTGGTGGCGTAATCAACCACCGTCAGGATATACCTTTTTCCGGAGGAGCTTGGGGTATTCAAGGGTCCCACAATATCCATTCCTACCCCGTGGAATGGCTCCTCTACAATGGGCAAGGGAAATAGGGTGGCTTTTGTTTTACTACCTGCCATCCCTATCTGTTGGCACTGGTGACAGGACCTGCAATATTCCTTCACCTGCTGGGTGAAGTTGGGCCAATAGAAATTTTGGGCCAGTCGCTGCATGGTGCGCGTGATTCCCAAATGTCCAGACATGGGGATATCATGGGCGACCTTGAGCAACTGTTCATGATACTCCTGGGGAATGACAAGCTGCCTGCCCATCACCCCTCCCTCGGTCCTCACGTCCTGTGTATACAGCAGTCTGTTGTCCCAAAATACCATATGTCTTATGTCACCTCCCTGTCAGATTCTGTACAAGTCCTCATCCTCTCGAAACTAGGGTCAGTTCTCTGAGCAGCTGCAAAATCTTCACATTTTCCCAAAGCATGGGACATGTTCCCCTCAGTTCCTAAACTGGGGTCCATAGCACTAGCATCAAGGCATTCAGAGTCACTGCCATCCCTAACCTTTTGACAGTTTGTTACCCCTCCCTCCTCAGAGTAACCTTCTGTAGCTGTTTGGTGTACGGCTACTTGGGGAAGTCCTACCTCCCTTTCAGTATTCTCCACTTCAGGAGACACAGGCTGGGGGACCTGCTTCATATTCCCTTCTACAGGGGCTTCTGCAGGGTTCAGGGAAATACAAGGGGACTTGGCTGCCTGACTGGGGGTAACCGCACACACCACCCCCTGCTGTACATTATTCCCTCTAATCACATCCATGGCAAGGTTGTCTGCCACCGCCACTTTTTGTACCCTCTCTCCTGTCTCACCCCAATCCAGGAGAACACTATCTAGTGGCAGGGTTTTTTCCACCCCGTGAATCCCCTCACAGTGACAAATTGGTTAGGTAAAAGCTGTTCAGGCTCAACCAAATCCCCTTTTACCAGGGTAAGAGATGCCCATGTCCCTTAACCTATGGGTCTGCACCCCATTTACAGTAACAGGGTGTATGTGCTTTCTCATGTTCGCAGGCATGCTCTTAGGGATACACAGTGCACCCACCTCCTTGCGAGGATCACTTTGTGCCTTTTTAGGACACTGTCTAGCCAGATGCCCTGGCTGCTTACAAGACCAGCATTCATCATTCTTTTTTTTCCAAGACCTCCCTTTTTGGGCAACTTGGGGCTTCCCCCTTTTTGCAGAGACATTGTGGGTTTTAGCTGCCCTGAAGGCACGCTTTTCCCTTTCTGCCCTGGAGCACCTACTCCCACACTTTCTTTCAGAGCAGGCCCGATCCTGGCATAGCGATCCGAGAGCTCAGCAGCTTGCTGCACTGTTTTGGCATCCCAGTCCTCCAGCCAGGTTTTCAGCACCGCTGGGCAAGCCCAAAAGAACTGTTCTAAAAGTACGACCGCCTCAATTTTCCCCACAGAATTTGCTTCCATCCCCTCCCACCAGCACTTTAGAAACTGCCATTGCTTTTTGGTTAGTTCTTCAAAGCTCATGTCAAGGCTTTTTCGGAGTTTACATAATTTAACCCTGTAGGCCTCACGATTCAGTTCATACTTTTTAAGTAAAGCAGTTTTAAGTTTCTCATAGTCTTGGCTGTCATCATTGTCTAGTTGGCCTATTACCTCATGCCATTTTCCAGTAAGTAGCAGGGATAGCTGGAAGCTCCGGGACTCCCTGGGTATTTGGGCCTGGATACAGACCTTTTCAAACAAATAAAAAAATGCATCCATATCCTCCCCCCTCTTTATATTCTGCTGTTACTGTAATTTGGTACTTAATTTATACCCTAGCCCTGGAGGTTCAGGTCCACTCCTGCTACTTGCCTCCTGTGGCGCTGGTTGTTGGAGTCTTAACTTCTCTAGTTCGAATTCCCTCTGGCGCTCTTTTTCTCATTCCTGCATCTCCAGTTCAAACCTCCTCTGCTCTATTTCTTGCTGGTGCCGTTTCTCCTCGGCCTCTCGCTCTCCCTGGTGCCATTTCTCCTCAGACTCTCGCTCTCTCTGAAGCCGTTTCTTCTCTACCTCTCACTCTGTCTGAAGCTGTGCTTCAAACTTTCTCTACTCGAATTCCAGCTCCAGTTTCCTCTGCTCCAGCTACAGCCCGATCCCTTCTAGCTCCAGCTCTGTGGTGGCCTTCCCCTGGCACTTTGGCTCTGGGTTCCCTCAGGTTTTGCTGTCCTCCTCCCTGGGACTGAAAACTGTGACGTCCCTTGGCACCCCTACGCCTAAGGTCTGGTCCCTTTCAGTCACCGACTGACTTGAGTTCCTGGACAGTTGCTCATCGGCTGTCACAAGAGCCTCCATCAGGTTCTTTTTGCTTCGCCCCTCATATTGGACCCCTCTTTCCTCGCACAGCTATATCAGCTCTTCTACAGTGTAGTCACTGTACTTGGAAGTCATCTTTCTTTCCTACACTACCACTAGTCTGTCTTTCAGCAAAAAACATTAATAAAACAGGGTGGGGAACTATATCTTGTAACCAATTTGCCTCTTTTGTGATTTTTTGCCCTCTTCGTATGTGGTTGTCCAAACAGTTCGTCAGTTGCACCGCTGCTCAGTAAACCTGTGACAAGCCCACTCCCGTGGGGCAATATTTCTCTTTCTCTGCATCACAGCAAATTCCTCTTGGGGGGGGGGATGGGGTCAAAGATGCCCTTTTTCCGTGTGAGGGGATATAAATACAGATCTCGAGTCTGTGTTCCTGGGGTACAACCCTTTCAGCCACTGCACCACAAATTAGAAAGCCACAGGCGGGTATAGGCTTCGGGGAGCCCAATACATCCGATTATGTGCCTTTTCCCAGAAAATGCAGTGCTCAGTTCAAATCCCATCATAGACTCCTCGTGAGACTCTTCGAATTTTCTCCCCTCCTTTAAAATGGTACTTCACTCTGGTAGCGTTTATCCTTAAAACCGTCACACAGATGTGGTATCGTAACTTTTACCCAGGCAGCCACACACACAAACGACATAGGCAGAATTATTTTTAAATAAGCCAAAGGCTTTGCTGATTAAATTAATAAGAAAACAGTAAATAACAAAAAGACAAAATAATTTGGATATTGGTTACAGAACATTGAAAAATAAGACTAAAGTATACATAAAAAAAATCCTACTCTTTAAACTCTGAGGTGAGCAGTCTACCTTGAGTCCTTAGTTTGGGATTTTGAAGTGCAGAAGTGTCCTTAAAAGTGTGGTAGATTAAGTCTTGGCTCTCGGTGATCCAGGTGAAAATTGTCTCTGTTCAAGACAGTAGTAGAGAAGGTCCCAAATGCAAAATGACACAACAGAGGCTTCAGTGAGAAAGCAGCAAAATGGCTCAGATACCCCTCTGCATCCTGGTTTTAAAGGGTTCCAGAGTGCAGGACCAGTCTATAGTGGCTGGCCAGCCATTGGTTAACATTTCAGTTTCTATGGTTACCCAACCAATCAAAGTTCAGTATTTTGTTATAATAACATAGATATGCAGTTTCTAAACGTAAGGAAAAAAAACACGTGGTACCAGTTCAGGCCAGATGTTCTGTGAGAACATTTCAGGCTCCTTGTGGGAGATAACTGCTGTAAATCAACCCTAAATACAACTATTTACATAAATGGCAGGCTGTTCATTTGTTAACAAGCTTAGCTACTGCAGACCACTGAAAACAAAGAATGTTCAGACGTCTCGACTCTTCATGAGGTCCTGTCCTTTCACAAACAAATGGGCCTACCTTGTGTCCCAACTAGCCTTAATTATTATTTTGTCTCTTTTTAGATAATTTAATTATCTCTAGTTTTCCTAGCTAGCAACAGTCAGCTTTTTCGCCCAGTAACAAGAGTTCCAACGGTAGTCTAGGGCTTATGGCTTTTTTGTACCCATGATTCCTTGCCCTTACACTGGCTACTGTAAGCATCTGATGCATTTCTCACATAAAATTATATAAACGTGACCCAAAATAATAAAATATGGCCTTGTCTCGCCACAGTCTGGAACGTACCAGTCCAGGGGAAGCACTGTTTCATACTTTAGATGTGCGCAGAATTTTGAAATATTATCTGCTGTGAACTAAGGACTGCAGGAAGTCAAAGCAGCTCATTGTTTCTTTTGCCCAAAGAAGAGAGGGTGCAAAGGTTTCTAAACAAGACTTGTCAAAATGGTTGGCCAGTTGCATTTTGTTCTGCTTCAGCATGTATGGCAGAGTTGCCGGGTTGGGGAAAGCCCACTCCACAAGGGACATGGCTACTTCTATGGCCTGTTTTAAGGGTGTCTCAGCCACTGACATTTGTGCTGCTGCAACCTGGAGTGCCACACGTACTTTCACTAAGCATTATTGTCTGGACATTGCTTCTAGAGCCAGAGCAGGTCTCTGCCAGGCTGTTCTCCAGGGCCTCCTGTCTTTGGCTGTGGTTGGTCCTCCTCCCAGACTGTTCTGCTGTACTTGTGACTGCATTGGACTTGTTCCTACAGTGTAATCTGATGACTGAGATCCCCCCCGGAGAAGACAGAACAGTTACATAAGAGCTTACTGTAACAGTAAATCTTCGAGGGGATCTTAGTCATGAGGTCCGTCTTCCCTCCCATAATCCCCCTCTTTGAGGCTCTCTAATCAGAACTGGCCAACTGGTATATCCAGCCTTTTATTTTGGCCTGGGCACCTCTCTCTCTCTCTCTCTCTCTCTCTCTCTCTCACCTCAGTTCCCCATGGCTTGGGTTTGCTTCCTTAGTCTCTGAGGGAAAGAACTGAGGAGGGAGCAGGGCCGCTCACACCTTTATTGGGTTGGTGACGTCGGCAGGTGATGTCGGCATGGGCGGCCCCAGTAGTACTGCTGAAAATCTTCCGTGTGGATCCTGCTTCCGCGACAGTGAAGTTTCTACGGTGTGACCTGATGACTGGGATCCCCTTGAAGATCTACTGTTACAGTAAGTTCTTACGTAACTGTTCTTTACTGGTCTCCTGTTAATTGGATTGGATAGTTGCGTTTCTTGATTTCTACCCACCTGCAGTCATTGTCTTTTACTAGGTAGGGACTGAAATGAATTTAAAACTGGAGGTAGAGGATGCATTTGATTTACAGATTGAACCACCAGAGAAGAGTTTGTGAGCTGTGCAAGATGACTGACACCTTGGATTAGTTTAAAAACTATTTAATAAAATGGGTTGCAGAATGTAGTACATGTATGTGATTGGCTGTTGTTGCCCAAACGGAGTAAATAGGACTGGCTGTTGGTGCCCAGAAGCATAGTGTTTATGTTGCAACAACTTTGGCAGCCAATCACATTAAATCCCTACTGACATTTATACCAACTAAAAACATTTTTTTTTCCAACTTTAAAACTGACCTCCTTCCCCAAACACACATCACAGGTTAGATTTACAATGGGCCACTTATGCGGTTTGGGGGGGATGACGGGTAATTTTGTCATCCTGAAAATTTGAGTCCAAAAAAATGGGCAAAATTGGCCAAGTTAAGCGATAAAGAAAAAAAAAACTGAACGATTTAAAACTATTTCAGGACTTGTTACTTTGTGTGTTTTTTTTTTTCCCCCTTTACTTTTAAAAGGTGGGTGTTAGGGGGAGGTGGGTGGGGCCCCCAGAGTCTCCGCTTTTCCAGTGGCCTGAAATTCCTCTCAAGGGCCCTACTACCACCACCTAACTTTGAGATGTGCAGGTGGGGACGGTCCTTCCGCTTCATTTGTACTAACCCTGTGCCTGCATGCTTGTCTGTGCTTTTCTGGGCCTCTTGGGGGACAAGTGTGCAGCTTTCTCTCTCCCTGGAAATGGAGAGTGTTCTGTTAGACACTGCCTTTACCTCCTGTGGGCCAGTGTGGTGCTCCCTTTTTCAGCTGTGAAGCTGTGTTCCCAGCAACCCTGATGCTCTGTTATGCCATGATTGTCATCTGTTGGACCAGCCCTGTAACTGGTTATATGTACTGTACAATTGAATGATATTTTGTGTCTGCTAATTTTGGAAGTTTTACCAATAAGTATTTGCATTTGTTGGTATGTGTATTTTTTTGAGAGGGGTGATTATATTTTTCTTTGTTCCTCCACTTAAGGCTTCACTGGGATTGATTCTGAATATGAGAAGCCAGAGGCTCCTGAGTTGGTGTTGAAGACGGATTCCTGCACTGTGAATGAAAGTATACAGCAACTTGTTGATCTTTTGCAAGAAAAGGTAAAGAGGGTACTGTTCATAGAGGCTGAGCAAAATACTTCTTGTCTAATCCACCAAACTCGTTTGACTTTTCCATCCATACCTGAGCAGTTTTTTCAGGCAGGTCACACCTCTGTTTCCGTTTAGTTGGGAGTGAGGGGTGATAGTAAATCAGTCAGATCGTACTTCGAGATACAGCTCTTGTAGCAGGTTACACCATTATGACTGAAGCCAGCAGGTGCCAGGACCCCACGGAAATGTTCTAGCTAGGAGTCTTCAGCGGGGACCACCTCCGACGTCGGTCCAACCCCCAACGTCTGGCGTGGTACATAAGGAGGCGGTCCCCCCATAATCCCCAGTTCTTTTTCCCGCCGTCGACATCGCCAGTATCGGCCTCTCAGTCTCCCTTTCTAGCATCCGACAACCATTAGAACTACAACGATTTTCATCTACTTTTTGACTTTTGATCAACTGATGTCCTCTCCAACAACTTCTTTAGAGGGTGACCATACGAAGTGTGCCTGCGGCAAACAGATCCCCTTCAAGGATCCACATTCGGCCTGCCTGCGCTCCCTAGGCCCAGAACACGACACCAAGGCCTGCTCCTTCTACCAGGGCTTCAAAAGTCGCACCAGGATCCGCCGCCAGAAGGCCCTTCAAGCATTTCTCCTGGAGGAGAAACTGAAAATTATGGATAAGGAACCTTCCTCCTGTGGAAAGTCTTCGGATAAAACCCACAAGCACTGGGACAAGGAAAGATCCAGGTCTCTTGCGAGGATCTTGGACTCCCAAAGCTCGGGCTCGAAATCGGACCGCTCTCCCTCCAGGGCTCAGTCGCAGCCTCCCCCAGTTCAGGTCACGTCATCCAGCGGTTCCTCTTCTCTTCAGCCTCTGAAGACTTCCAGGGCGTCGGCCTCTTCCACTCCTCCTAAGACCTCATCGAAGTCCGGGGAGCGCCATAAATCTTCCTCCTGGAGGCGGGACACCGACACCAGGTCAGTTTCCCAGCCTCCACGTGGCTCGGATCCGGTTCCCCGTAAAACCAAAAACCTGACGTCCCTTAAACGGATGTTGGACCTAATGTCGGCCAAACACCACCGGCACTCCCAGGAGCCAGCGACACCTAGACACCCGTCGCCGGCCAGGCGTTCGCCTTCGAAGATGTTGGGCAGAGGACCAACGCCGGCTACTCCTGAGAAGCGGACCGCACCACCGTCGTTGGCAGACGCTGGTCAGAAGGAATCATCTGAGGAGGATGCCACACAGCCCGAATACTAGGCGGGCATCACTGGAGACGCCGGGCTCCCACGGGAACCTTTCATGGAGCGGGAGACCCCCGGGGACCCGATGCCCGACCCCGGCAACAGGCCACCGGTGCCAGGACAGTCATCGGGTATGAATCTGGCAGAGGTAAAAGAACTTTTTACCTTCTGGTGGGACACCATCAAAAAAGATGTGGTCACCACACATCCTCCTCCTACTTCGACTCCACCACCACCCACTCCTTCACCGACTACGCCCCCTCCTCCACCTAGGGGCCAGTAGGGACTGACCACCAACTCCCAGGAGCAGACACCACCTCCTCAGGGCAGATCTTCGGAAAGGAGAAGACCTCCCTCCAGATCCCCCTCAGGGTCACCAAGCCCCAAGAGACCCAAAAGACGCTGGTACACTCCGTCTGGGGAGGATTCCAGATCTGACACTTCGGAGTGCTCCAGATCACCTTCTCCTATCAGCTTTCCTTCTCCGGACCCACACGACCTACCCAAGTCTCCTCCAGATGATCCCGCCTTCGCAGAGATCATGAGGCACATCCAGGAGGACATGGGCCGGGATGCTGAAGAGCTTGACCCAAAGAGACAACGCCTCGCCCGCTACCTTCGGCACAAAGACCCGAAGCCTGTGGTAGTGCCGCCCTTGGTGGATACCTTTGCAGACATCACCAGGGCTGCCTGGAAACATCCGCACTCCACTCCTACGGTGCCGAAGAAGGCTGACCACCTATACAAGGCCCCTAGGGAGGACCAGTATCTGGCGAACCATCCTCTGGCTGACTCCCTGGACATCACTGCTTTGCATGACCGGTCTCAGAGACCTCAGCATTTGAGCACACAGCCACCGGACCAGGAATCGAAGCAATTGGATGTCCTGGGTAGGCGCACGTACACGGCCGCGACTTGCGCCATCAGGTCTCTGAATTACCTCACTCACATGGTTCAGTTCCAGAACACACTGTGGGAGCAGGGACAGGACCTGGTCAAGAAGATGCCCGATGGCGACCACAAGAAGGAGCTCTTGAACCTCCTCCACATGGGTTTAGATGTGGGGACCCACGTGCTGAGAGCCGCATACGATTCTGCGGACTCTTCAGTCAGAGCTGCAGCCTCAGGTGTGTGTCTCCGGAGACACTCTTGGCTCCGTGTCTCCAGCTTTACCCCGGACATCCAGAATAACATCCTAGACGTCCCTTATAACGGCGAGGTCCTATTTGGTGAAGCCTCCGAGAGAGTAATCACCAAACTCCAGGATGCAGGGAAGGCAGTCCGATCTGTACAAGCTATATGCAAGCTCCTTTCATAGGAACCAGAGCCGTTTCCATGGCCAGCAACAAAGACAACAGCAGTGTTCTGGCCAGCAGCAGAGGGGCACTTTCACCCTCAAGGCTCAAGCCAAGTCATCCCCAGGCAGAGGCCAACGATTTTCAAAGTCGGCCCAGCCTGCTGGATCAAACGCTGCCACAGCATGACTCCTTCCCGGCCCCCGCTCCTCCTCAGGATCAACGGGAAAAGAAAGTCGGGGGTCGCATCGCACGCCACTTCCCAGGGTGGCAATCGATCACCACCGACAGGTGGGTTCTGCAGCTGGTCAAAAAAGGCCATTATATAGAATTTGTAGGCAGTCCCCCTACAAGACCTCCCCTGCTCTCCCGATATTCGGGTCAGCATGCCCTGCTCATACAGCAGGAGGTGCTTGCGCTTCTGGAAGAGGAAGCCTCAGAGCACATCCCAGAGAACCAGAGAAGACTAGAGTACTACTCTCACTTCTTCCTGGTTCCAAAGAAAACAGGGGACCTCCGTCCAATACTGGACCTCAGCGACCTCAACCTTTCGGTCGTTTACAAGCGCTTCCGCATGGTGACCCTTCTGGGCCTAATTCCCATGCTGAAGCAGGATGCCTTTCTGGCGTCTTTGGACATGCAGGATGCCTACCTGCATATTCTGATTGCTCAAGCGCACCGGAAGTTCCTGTGCTTCGAGTTTCAGAGCTGCCATTATCAGTTCCGAGCTCTTCCCTTCGGGCTGTCATCGGCACCTCGCATAGTCACGAAGTGCATGGCGGTCGTAGCGGCGTCTCTGAGGAGACAGGTCCACCACGTGTTCCCATACCTGGAAGACTGGCTTCTCATGGCGCCCTCCAGGGAGGCCCTGAGGACAGCAATTCACTGCACAGAGTCCCTTTTTCAATCACTGGGTATTCCATCAACTACGAGAAGTCACTCCTGGTGCCGTCTCAGAAACTGCAGTTTATAGGAGCAGTTCTGGACACCGTCAGAGGGAAAGCTTTGCTTCCTTCGGACAGAGCAGAACACATCAGATCCCTCATCAGGGACTTGTCGGTGAAGAAGACTGTCAAAGCCAGACTGGTCCTTCACCTGCTCGGACACATGGCTGCGGCCATTGCGACAGTCCTGCTAGCCCGTCTCCATATGCGGGTAACCCAGTGGATGCTACGGGTGCAATGGGACCAAAGGCAAGACCTTCTGCAGCTTCCAATCCAGATCATGAAAGCCATAATTTGAGATTGGCAATGGTGGCTAAATACAGGGAATCTCTCTGCGGGGGTTCCCTTTACAGCGCCTTCCCCAACTGCGACCCTCTCCACAGACGCCTCAGGGCTAGAGTGGGGAGCACACCTAGACGGTGTTCGGTCTCAGGTCCTGTCGACAGCCCAGGAGTCTCACCTCCACATCAACATCTTGGAAATGAGGGCAGTCCTTTATGCTCTGCACGCCTTCCAGTCGGAGATTTCACTGAGTACACTTCTGCTTCAAACAGGCAATACCGCAATGATGTATTACCTCAACAAACAAGGAGGCACTCGCCCCTACCCACTTTGCAGGGAGGCCATGAGAGTGTGGGAGTGGGTATTGCAACATGGCACAAACCTAATTGCAGTTCACGTTCCACGAATGGACAACACCGTCACAGGCAGCCTGAGCTGCTCTCAGGCCAGAGTCCACGAATGGGAACTTCTGCAGGAGGTGGCAGAGGATCTGTTTCACAGATGGGGGTACTCCAGAGTTAGACCTTTTCGCTTCCCCATCCAACGCAAAACTGCCCAATTTTTGCTCGCTAGATCCAGGGGCTGGTGTTTTCTGGCGAGACGTGTTGTCCCTCTCCTGGGCAGGCAGATTCCTCTACGCCTTTCCTCCTTTCCTGTTGATCCAGAGAGTTCTCTTAAAACTTAGCAGGGAGCAAGCAACGCTCATTTTGACTGCACCCTTCTGGCCCAGACAGATTTGATTCCCTCTTTTACACCAGCTATCCCGGGAACCCCCAATTCCTTTGCCAATCAGCTTCCATCTGTCGTCTCAGGAGGCGGGTTCATTGGTCCATCCGGACGTACGCTCGTTGAATCTGCATGCTTGGCTCCTAGACACATAGCCAAGATGCGATACGGGGTTTCGCAAGAAGTGGCAGAAGTTTTCTCTGCCACCAGAAAACCAGCTACTCACGCAACTTATGCCATGAAATGGCGTAGATTCTGTTTGTGTGCCCAAGCGCGCGGTTTTCCTCTGTTAGATTGTCCAGAAAAGCTGGTTTTGGACTACCTGTTTTCCCTTTTTCACTCTGGACAGGCTTACTCCTCGATTAAAGTGCATCTTTGTGCCATTTCTGCTTACCATGCCCCGGTAGGCCATCGGACAGTGGCCCAGCTCGACACTACTCGGGCCTTTCTAAGGGGCATTCTCCAGCTTAGGCCTCCCATTAAAGATCCAATCCCTCCTTGGGACTTGCCTTTTGTCCTGCAGCAGCTCACTCTGCCACCCTTTGAACCAGCCGCGGATTGCGAGCTATGTTTTCTCTTTTGGAAAACGTTATTTTTAGTTGCAGTTACTTCTGCCTGGAGGATTTCAGTATTGCATGCTCTTATGTGTAAAGAGCCTTATTTGGTTTTCCACAAGGACAGAGTATCCCTAAGGACAAACCCAAAGTTTCTGCCTAAGGTGGTCTCAGCTGTCACCCTCAATCAGGATATTGATCTACCAGTGTATTTTCCAAGGTACTCTAATCGAGGAGAAGCCCTTCTGCACACCCTAGATGTCCACAGGTGCCTCAAATACTACCTGACCAGAACCAAACAGTTCCGAAAGTTGGACCAACTTTTCATCTCCTTCGCTCATGGGATGAAAGGAGCTCCTGTCTCCAAACAGTCACTTTCCAGGTGGCTCATCCAGTGCATCACTTTCTGTTATGACAAGCGCAATAAACCCTTACCGGGCGCTGTCAAGGGTCATTCCACGAGAGGGGTGGCTACTTCCTTTGCGGCGTTAAAGAACGTCTCCACCTCAGCTATTTGCCCTGCAGCTACTTGGAGCTCTGTGCATACCTTTATCAGGCATTACAGTCTGGACATTGCTTCGAGGCGAAGAGCAGGGTTCGGTCTAGCTGTCCTTCAGGGACTTCTGTCCTAGGCTCGAGTATCTCGAGGCCTCTACCTTTCCTCCTCCCGATGGTGCATGATTACCATTACTGCTTGGAAATCGGTCCTAATGGTGTAACCTGCTGCAGAGCTGTATCTCGAGTAAGATAGTACAGTTACGGAAGAACTTACGTAACAGTAGATCTTCGGTAACTCTTACAGCAAATCTATCCACCATCCCGCTGGAGATAGGTTGTGGTCAAGCACCAATCTTATTAGATGGGACATTCCTATTTACTAGTTTCTGCCATCTGGTGGCGGATCCTCGGTCTCCTCTTCTGATGTCATTTAGCGGCTGGGAGTCTCCGGCGGGAGAACTGAGGATTATGGGGGGACCGCCTCCTTATGTACTACGCCCGACGTCGGGGTTGGGACCGATGTCGGAGGCGGTCCCCGCTGAAGACTGCTAGCTAGAAAATTTCCATGGGGTCCTGACGCCTGCCGGCTTCAGTCCTAATGGTGTAACCTGCTGCAAGAGCTGTTCTCGAAGATCTACTGTTACGGTAAGTTCTTATGTAACTGTAGTATCCTGTGTAAGGTGGTGCATTCTAAACTGCATTGAAATATTTGCATCTTTACTTGGTGCTCTTTCACAGATACAGACTAGAGGTAATTAGTGTAATTATATAGCACTTGGGCAAGACATTCGAAGTGTTTGTACACCACGAACTTGGATGTTATCACGCCTGTCCCTAAATTGGAAGCTGCGATTTGTGCAGCACAAAGCAGTTTACACATCAGCGCAGTCTCTAGCACATGCGGCTGAAAAGCAGAGGCAAGCATATATGGTACAGTGGAATACTGAAAGCTTGATGATCGTTGATAGAGTGTGGAGTACTTTGATTTGAAACCTATGTGGACAGTTACGTCAGTATACAGTAATGTCATACTGATGTAGTGGACCTTGAACAAGAGTATTACACATGTCACGTTTGCCTCCCTAAACACAGCAGTACATTCGTTTCATTCTAGCAAAAGATGTGCTGCATGCTCACGTCTTCCTGTTCTTGCATGTGGATCAGGAATGCTCTCTTGTAGCACTCAACCCAGTCTCCATCCACTGTGAAGAACAGTGTGCCATGATAATGATGAGCAGATGGTAGGTAATTCTTTGATGAGGTATTATAGCCTTACATGCTGAGTTGGGTTATTAGCATTTTATGTACTGTTACTGTAGTTCTTTGCTGCAGCATTAATGGGTTCGTGCTTTGCAAACTGCCCAGCGTGCTGTGATTTGTACTTGTGGTCACACCTGAGGTTTTCGCTTCCACTCACAGGGGATATATTGGAAACCTGGTAGCGCCTGGAACCTTATTAGTTGGCCTCTTACAGTATACTTTTACTTTCAGTGGTCTTGTGGGGACAAGTTCCTGCTCTAAGACAGCTTTGTGCCTGTGTTTGCAAAGTTTTAAATTTGTGTCCCCACAATCCATAGAAGAAACATAGTTCCAACTACTTAGATGCAATTCACAATCCACAATTAGGCAGTCTTCCACTGAGCATGCATGGTCACCGGAACAGCCTTTGAGCTTGTCTCCTCCTACCACCCAGTCAACTTCTCTGAAAGAGTGATGGACGCCTGGAACAGACTACCCATGGAAGTGGTGGAGGCAAAGACCATAGGAGGTTTCAAACATGCATGAGATAGTCATAGGGGAATATCAGTAAATGGGCACAGAGGAGGGAGGGAGGGTTGCTGGAGATGAGTTAGAGTCTGCAGAGACAGATTAGGCATGGGTCATCTGGGCAGACTGGATGGGCCAAGCAATCTTTTTCTGCCAACAGATCCTATGTTTTTATGTGGTTCTTCGGCTCTGCACTCTGCGCTCTTCTTTTGCTGGAAAGAGTAAGTCTCCTCTTCAACTACTGCTAGTGAATTAGGATTCTGATAGTTTTCAGGCATTTTCAGCAACTCTTTTAGAAGTTTTTTGACTCTTGCTGTGCTCTCACTGTTAACTTCCAGATCCATTTGCAATTCATCATGGAATGGTAGAAGAAGCCAGGATTCAAGAAGTGTGTTTTGTGCAGGTACCCAGTGTCTGCGACCGACAGACATGATGCCTACATTTACTGTTTGGGCCTGGACTGCAACATGACACATTGCTACTGGTGCCAAGTCATGCACGTGCCAGCCTTAGAAGAGCACAGGCAGCATTTCCTCCAGGGTAAACCTACAAAAGCAGGCATACCATCCAAGGCTGCAGGGTTGGGGGTACAGCTACAGACCCATGAGGTGGAGGAGGCCTGTAAAGGTGTTCCAGTTCTGGTCATTTCGGCAGAGGAGGAGTTTGCGCTGGATCTACTAACTTCTTGTGATGATGAAGGGTTTAAACACTTTCTTCTGGCTGTCCACTTCTTTGAAGGTGAATCCACGTCATGAATACAAAAACACCAGAAGTGTCAACTTGGGTTGTAGGATCGCTGTCGGTTGAGGACCAGTCGCACTGTGCCTGGCAGGTGGATATACATAGTCGCTTGTCCTCAGGGGAGGTTATGTGAGCCATCAGAGCCTGTCAATCTGCTCATAGAATTTCTATTGGGGCAGGGAACTGTGTCATCACTAATCAGTTGTTTTGACACCGTTTGACCACATCATGGATGTGTCCTTCAAGAGGTGACATTCCTCTCTTTCGTACCCTGGTGCTGACAGTGACCCAACCTGAGCAGAGTGCATTGGGCCTGACAGAGCTCCCAGTTGGGCACCTGTCAAATCAGAATCCTCTGGTTGTTCCCATCCCTGGCACTGCTTCCTGTTCCTCCAATACCCAGGGTCACTCTATTTGGGTTCTTGGACATTGAGACCCTGGTGCCACATCAGTCTCGTGAGTTGATCGTCAAAGTTGAGACCTTGATTGCAGTCTTGATCTTACCGTTAGCAGTCATTGTCGAGTTATTTCTCGTCTTGTGGCTCCTACTACCAGCATAGAGCCTATCACAGATGGGAGAGGGCAACTTGGCAGACGTGGGCCTATGGAGCTTTTGCCCAGGGTCAGGAACAACCAGTGATGCTGATAGATCCATCCTGGTCTTGGCTGTTTCTCTTGGTGCTATTTCCGGTTGTGCACCTCACAACTCTCCCTCTTGCATTGCTGGCTGTGTCTGATACAGGTGGAGCTCCCACCTTCACAGCTGGTGGAAGGCGCACCAGCCAAGGACTCTAGGCCTGAGTCCAAACTTCCTCATCTCTTGGTGGTGGTTACTCAGTTGGAGTGTTGTCCACACTTCATGTCAGCGGTTGCCGTTCCTTTGTCCTGACTTGTATTTGGATATTGTGTATATTGCATCAGCCCTGGGCTTTCAGGAATGCAGCCTGTCAACAGACATGTCCCCCACCTCCACGGGAAACAAGTAGTTCTTCTTAGCCCTCATGGAACAAATGTCCATGACTGGACACTGTTGGAACAGGTCCAGAAGAAGGAAACCTACCTGCTGATAGACATTCTCAAGTGAAATTATGTACTGGGGGTAGTCTTCCCTATCGTCCCTGCTATCCTGTATTAAGCTCTCAGTATATTTCTAAGAAATTACATGATATCAGTTACATCATTCCATGCTGTTTGTCTGAATGGTCTGGTATGGTGTTACAGATGTCATAGAATGTTCGGGCAGTATGAGTAAGTGAGAACAGCAACTGCTGAGGGAAAGGGAGTCAGAGCAATTACAAAGGCAAACAAAATAGATTATTAATTTAATAAAAAAAGCTCCAAACATATCAGAATATTGATAGACACTAAAGCAAAACCAGGAGGGCATCTAGAGATGTAAAAAACTGTTGTATTGTCTTTAAGCATGGATGTGAATTGAGTGCTGGTAGTAGAACTGTAGTTACAAATAAGTAACCTCTGTTTCCAGGGGCGTGGATATAGTTCACTTGCTATACATTGGCAGTTCCAGTGGAAGTGCTGATTCATTGGAATGCTTTCAAGCTAAGCTCCTCTCACCACCCTGGCAGTATATCACACTGATCTGCCCCGTAACATCATATCTTTATTTGTTTTTTATTTGTGACTGATAACTGAATAAGTACACTGATCCCAAGGTCCGTTTTCAGACACGACCTGTGCCATGATAATGGTACAGGAGGCAACAATTAATATACAAAACACAAACAAATTCAAAATGCAATAGAGCATACCTTGGAGAGATTGTCAGAGGTTGATTTGTTTAGCTGCTGGGAGTATCTTAAGATGATTCTTCTGCTGTGCAGTCTCTTTTTCCCTCCACATGACCATGTGGGCATTCCTTATCCACCTCAGATAGCAGTAATGGTTGCTTCTCTGGGATATCATATCTGCTGGGAGTGTCTTCAAGCTGATTCTTCTGCTGTGTGGCTTTATTCCCCTCCACATCACCACATGGGCATTCCTCATCCTGCACAAACATTAGCAGCAGCTGCTCATTTGGGACATTGCGTTCTTCCTTTCCACTATAAGAGTTCGGCCTCCTCCTTTGCAGCTCTGTGCGTTGTAGGGTACCTAGTGCATCACTAGCGATTTCTAAGTCTTTTTCTAAAAGTTTCTTTGATACTTTAGAATTTTTGCGTTTCAGTTCGGCTGCAGCCTCGGCAACAGAAAATGGAACACGAGGAAGCAAATCCTGCTCCTGGCTTCAAATTAAGTGTCATGATCATGGATGGACCCACACTTGTCTTGCCTCTGCTGTTTGTGGGCTGTACACTACATTCCGAGCTGCAGCCTGTGCCAGACAATGTTCCCTTCCTCTCTAGAGGATCACGAGGCCCAGCTTCTTCTCGCTCATCCGGCTGATTGGGACCCAAAACTGCAGCTGTGGAAGAGGCAGTGGTCACCTAGCTGGCCTCAGTGTTGCTCCTGGTTGGGGTCACCGTTTGAGCATCCTTCCCCTGTGAATTCCAGAAGATGTGTTGGGTCCTCTAGGCCTTTGGGGAGAGCCATGTCCGCCATGGTAAGAAGCGCAAGTGCTGCTGTACCAGTCTTGGGACAGGTAGAGATCGCGGTCTTCCCGCTCACTCGACTCCCCTGACTTCTCGACTTGGATCAAGCACTTGACTTCATTCATGCTTCTGTGGTCGATGGCCAGGTTGCAAGCTCCACAGTGCCTCGACCTCAACAGGTGGTCAAGATTTTTCAAACCCCAAGAAGTCTTACTGTATTCTGACTAATGCAGTTAGCCTTTCCAGTTGAACTGCCCTGGAGATGAGAGTTAAAAGCCTATATGCTAATAGTAGAACGTTCAATAGGCTGTGCCTCGGCGCCATTTGCGGTGCCGGGGACTTGGGCCTCGCCGTTGGTGTCGCTGTGGGCCTCAGCGCCGTTCGCGGTGCGGCCCGGGAACCGGACACCGCCAGGGGGACGGATGACTCGGTGGATGTGTTGCTCGTCGCGGCCTACGGTGGTACCAGGCCTGGTGCCACCTCTGGGCAGGTTCCTTCTGCGACTGGTTTGGAGTCTTCCCTTGTTGATCCCTTCTCGGAGGGAGAGGACTCAGGTGAGGATACAGACCAGCAGCTAGAGTCCTCTGGCTCTGAACCTCCTGTAGGCCGCAGGGCTAGATGGTCCAGTATTCCCCTCCCAGACTCCCCGGAGCTGGTTAGCCCGGATGGCTCCATGGCTAGGGGTGGCCTGGAGTCTTCTGTGGTGGACCCTTCGGAGGTCCGAGAAGGGATTCTCTCTTTGGGTAGGTCCCAGGCAACCGCCATTCCCGTTGCTGCTCAGGTCCTTCAGCAGAGGGAGGAGGACCCTGCTTAAGTAGGCGCCCTTCGGGGCCTTGCTGAGCAGGGACCTCCACCACTGGTTTCGAGGAAGAGGGCTGCTTCAGAGTCCGAAGGATTGAGGGTTAGGGGTCGAGAGCAGCGGCGAGACCCCACCGCCCTGCGGGGTGCAGGGAGGAGTCGTAGCGCTGATCCTCATCCTTCTCTGAAGGTCTCTATAGCGCCTTCTTATGGCGGTTCTGAGGGTTGCCCTTCTGGACTCGTGCAATCCCAGGCGCGCCACAGGGGAGATTCCCCTTCAGGGCTCTTTCCGGAGTTGTCTCCTTTCCTCTCTTCTACGCAACCCGGCATGATCACAGAGTCCCCAGTTTTGACGGGATCGCTACCTGGATCCCAGAGGCCAGGCACCTACTTTTAGGTGCCCTTTGCTGATCCCTCTGCAACCACCTCCCTCTCTCCCAGGCCATGTGGGGCCCACTGGGCCATTAACTTGGGAGATGTTCAGAGCTACTGCGACGGCCTTCCCGTCCAATGTTAGGGCCATGGACGAACAGGTCTTTTGCCTGTCTCCCCTGCCGCAGGAGTCTTCTGGGCATTCGAGCTCCACTTCCTCTTCGTCTTCCTCAACTGAGGAAGAGGAACTTCCTGTCCACCTTTCCTCTGACGCTGACTTCACTGACTATCAGCGTTTCCTTTCGAGGATGGTTTCGGAGCTTCGTATTTCCTACATTTGTAGAGACAATACTGAGCGGCAGACGCGTGCTTTCCTCAGTGAATTCAGCGCCTGCCATTTGGTGGTGCCTTCCTGGCCGATTCCCTTCCAGGAAGCGTCTATCCGCACCTGGCAGTCTCCAGCCACTCCTTCTCCAGCCCCAGGAGACTGCAGGAGACAGTAATGTGCCCCCCACGAGTCTCTGGGTTCTCTACCTCACCCACCTTGGTTGACGTCCCTAGATACTCCTCCTGGGCTTCGCCGCCCAGTGCGCGACAGGCCTCCGGACTCTGATTCTGCTGAGTTGGACCGGTGGGGACGAAGAGTCTTCTCTTCTTGTCATGCATTGCTGTGCATTTCCTCCCATCAGGCTCACCACGCTGCTTACAACAGGCATCTGTGGTTGATGCTGGCTCAGGTCTTAGCTTTGCTACCTGACTCAAAGCAGTCTAGACAAGCCATTGCCCTCTCTGCACAGGGTCTGGAGCTTGCAAGGCACCAAGCGAGGGCATCCTATAACACCAGCGAGGTGGCATCCAGACTAGTAGGGACAGCGATCTGCATCAGGCGGGCTGCATGGCCTCGTCTCTCCCGACTGTCACCCATCACCCGGCGTAGGGTGACAGGCTCTGCCTTCCGGGGGACCCGCCTGTTTTCCCGTAGGGTGAGGAGACATCTTCAGGGGCAACCCCCTTCCCACAGCACCTTGGGGGTGCCTTCTCCTCCTCACCCACCTTAGACTCTTGTCTGTTGGTTGGGGTCTCCCCCTCTCTACTTGTCACCAGTAGGAGGCTGAGGGATCTGTTCCCTCAGGGGTTTTCTCTCTCCCCCCCCCTTCTTGGGGAAGGGGGCTTGGTACTCACTCAACAGTAATAAATGGTGAAGATTGACAAGGAAAGATATGAAAATTACGTACCTACTGTAATTCTTGATCTTCTCTTGTATCTTCACCATTCATTACTGAATCCCTCCCACCATCCCCTCAAGGGCCTCCATCTTCGCCGTCTCCCCCTCCATGCTAGTCCCTCCCACTTCTCCCTTGGCCGTTAAGCCAAAAAAAAAAAATGTTTTCATGCTCTCCTTCCGTTCTTCTGAATGGATCTTTCCCTATGAGAATAGGATGAACTAGCTACATTTATCTGTCCTTAGGGAACTCTTTCTGACTGACCTTAATGGGCATCTCTTGGCTCTCCCCAGCCATTTTTCTCAGTTCATAGTTTAAAGAGATGATCCCTTTAGTGGCTCGACTTCTCTTTTCCAGACCCCTTCTGGCAGGTCCTAATCCTATTATGTCAGCCTCTACAGGTTAAGTGCTATCCGGCACTCCAGTTTCCTAAAGAGTGTTCCCTGCCTTGCCTCTATGGAGTCCGATTGAGTTCCCGCTCTCTCTATTTGGTATAGGGATGTCCCCTGCGGGCCCCCCCACTTTCACATGATACTGTGTTATCACTTAACAAGGTGCTAGTGGGCGTCTTCCCTCCTAGCTGGCAGCTCTCATTTGGAACAGAGTTTTTCCCTCTTAATAATTAAAGAGCTCCCGGCTGGAGTCTGGAAAAATTGGGTAGGTGGAAGGTTACGGAACCTGCCTTTGGTGTCCATTCTGTGCGAGAAGTTCAGTTGACCTTCTCCTTGAATTTCAAAATGGGATCCTTGCTCCCTTGTTTATGGTTGCGAGCTTATAACCCTTAGCTAATTTGCTAACGGCAGTCTCCCGGCCCCCCCCAGCCTCCCCTCCTATTCTTCTCTCTTTTACTCTTCTTCTCTCTCCTTTCTATCTGTTCCTCCCTTAGAGCCACCCCAGAAGTGAGGCCCTTCGGTCCCTTATGGTAGGCAGTTCTTCCTCTCTCTTCTATCCTCTATCGGCTTATTCCTTTTTCAGTTTATATCCTTTCCTTTTTCTATCCCTCTGCTCTCTTGCCTCACTCTTTCTTCTAACCCTTTTTTTTGCCTCTCTGGCTAACAGAACTGGGATGGAGGAGGAGGAGTCTGCTGTGCCTAACGACCAGCCCTCGCGCTCATGCAGGCGTCACTCCAGGGGGCGCTCCTCAAAAAAGCTCCCGTGGCGGGTGCGCGCCTCCGGGTATCACCCAACAGTAATGAATGGTGAAGATACAAGAGAAGATCAAGAATTATGGTAGGTACATAATTTTCATTTCTTTTTCGTGAGGGTGAAGGGCCCAGCCACCCACCCTCATCCCCAACCACCCCATGCTACACTCCTTTTATAGGGTAGCACAGTCGTGACCTTTCCTGTAGCAAAGCAGGAAGGGGAGGATCAGAGGCGTATCCACTCAGTAACCTCACTTACAGGGGCACAAGTAATTTTACTTGTTATAACAAGTTATACAAAAACAAACAAAACAAAAAATCTAACTTTTGCTTTCATTTTCCTACTCCTAATTACTCGGACCAGGTTATAAACCCAGCAACTCCTCTGGAATGGATATTATTAACTGCAGGTACTGTGGAGCACTTTTCAAAAGGGCAGTTATACAGGATTTAGGATGCTTTCCTACATGCTGGACCATTGGAGATCTAAGGGCTCCGCTCCAGGCAGCATGAGCAAAAATTGTGCGCCTCAAATTGCATATTCAGGAGGAAATATAAGAACCGCCCACTATTTCCCCAACATCCAACTGAAGCACCTTGCCCGCAGAAGGTAGTTGGTCCGGGAGGTTGGCAGGTGGTTAGAAGGGGCAAATTGGGTGCCCCAACACTCGGTGCTCTCCAACGTATCACCTCCACAAACCATATAAAAACTACAAACAGGTATCTGCCTTAATCTATGAAATCAAAGGGGCAGGGGGCACTGCAGAGTAGGACACTGCAGCACAGGAGCTAGTGCAACAAAACTCGCCCAAAACAGGGACCAAAACAAAAAAAAAAGCAAAAAGGAAAGCCAAAACACTTCTGATCATAGGAGACTCCATGATTTGGGGAGTTGATACCTACCTCCAGCCGGGGTAATGGTCAGATCTTATCAGTGTCAGTCTTCACCACCATTCATCACCTTTGGGTACTTGGCCGGAGGTCATGACCCCACAGGAGTTTTTTTTTTTTGGATGGGCGATGTCGACGCACCATTGGTGCCATCCCCGAGGCTGACGACTGTGGCGCCGTGAGTTGGCCGTTATGTTGTCGGCTCCGCCCTCTGCCAGTTCTGAGTCACTGGAGAGGTGAGAAAAAGGGTTGGGAGGGTGGGACAAGGAAGTCCAAGGGACAGACAAAGGAAAGGATATATAAACTAAAAGGAGAAATAAATGACTTGAGAGGACAGCAAGTTTGAAGGCTAAGGGAATTGGGTAGGGGCCCCAATCTCTCGAAGTAGGAAAGGAGGAGGGAGGGTGGGTTAAGGATTTTAGAACTAAGGATAAGAGTGTGTGTGTGGGGGGGGGGACAGGAGAAACATACCCTGTAACCTTGACCTGCTTCCAGTTTGTATAGGAACTACGAAGGAGTAGCCAAGAGGCTAACTGCCAGAATTCAAGACACAGAATCACTGGCAATAACTCCCACAAGCAGAATCTGCTATTCTGGAAGAAAAGACAGGATACAGGGATATCTCCCCCCTCTCAAGAGGATACTTTGGTGTAAGAAATCTAGTTTCTTAAAATAATTGAGGTTATGTCCAAAGGACAAGGAAATCAAAGTATTGAGGGGAAGAAAGGAAGAGGGAAAGAAAGGAGGGCAACTGCCAACCCCGGCCCTACAGGGGTAGAGCCGAAGCACTGAAGAAGGAGTGCCCCCATCCTGACCACTCTGCCCCTAAAGAAAATTATCACCCTATGTGCCCCAGTTTACCCCGCTTCTGACTAACAGAAAGGAGGGGGCGAGAGAGGGGGGGCACAGGGAGGGTGGGGGACCCAGAGACTGAGGCCCCAGGGGGATGGAGGGTGGGATTGTGATGAATAGTGAAGATACACAGAAAGATCAGAATTACGGTAGGTACGTCATTTCCATATCTTATCTGTGTCAATCTTCACCATTCATAATCTTTGGGTGAGTGCCGAGCCCCCCCAAAGGGGGCTTTTAACCCACAAATTTATAGGTAACTGGCAACAGTTTTGGGAGCGAAAGTTCTTCTAAATTCGATGGTCTCCATTTGACTAAGGAGGGAGTCAGAGCATTGGGGCAGAAGTTTGATGTCTTTGCAGAATATTTAAACTAGCAAATGGGGAGAGGGGTGCAGCACCCGATACATCGAATGGGAAGAACACCCTTCCCCCCATCAGCTAGTGATCAAACAGGAGTTCAGCATGTTTGTAGTTCGTTTGCATCACCAGGTAAGGAAAAAGGTCTGGCTCCTCATAGAGTGCGCAGGGGAAGTGCTGGACCTCGCCCAACAACTAACGCACTGAAATGTGATCAATGGAAAGTCATGTACACAAATGCCTGCAGTCTGGGAAACAAGATCCCAGACCTGCAGGCAAAAATGACAGAGGCTAAACTGGACATAGTAGCCATTAGTGAGACATGGTTCACCAGTAACCACACTTGGGAGACTTCAGTACCTGTCTGTGTATTGTTCAGAAGAGACTGAGGTGCAAAGGGGGTGGGGGGGAGTAGCCATTTATGTCAATGAAAATATCAAAGCTATAGAAATTCAGAATTTATTTATTTATTTGCTTTTGGTAACCGGGTAAGCACACTAGACAGCTAGTGCCTATTTTCAGGTGCGAACCAGGAGAATTACAAGGTATACATGAGACAAATACATAGTCAACATTACAAACCAGAGCAACATGCTTCAACAGTGGAATAAACTGCGTAAGGTACATACAGGCTCAGAGAAGCATCTTGGGGGGCATAAAACAAGACAAAACCAGGGATTTTAAAGCAATAGTACATAGCGTAGGGATTAGAATAGATGCACTAACAGTGGGTCACACAGCATAGGGTACATACAGACCCAAGGGGCGTCATGGGGGGTATAAGACATCCACTAGGCATTTAGAGAAACAGTACATAGCATAGCCATTAGAATAATGCATCACAAAGGTAGAGGGGCAGGACAGCCATACAAATTGGGTTTGTCTACATGCCTCCAGACCAGGGGGAGGACATAGATACATTACTGTTAGAAGATATACAAAACATGACAACTAAAGGGGATGTTCTGATAATGGGAGACTTCAACATGCCAGATACAGACTGGTCAATACCAGCAGGAACATCTCCCAGAACTGGACACATAGTGGATTCCCTGCAGGGGGAGGGCCTCAAACAACTGGTACAACAACCCATAAGAGACAGGGCTATCCTAGATCTAGTACTGACTAATGGGGAAAGGATTACAGATCTCCAGGTAGGTCACCTGGGGGCCAGTGACCATCACATGGTATGGTTCAGTTTGGCCACTAGAACTAAATCATCCCATTCCAAGGCAAAAATATGGGACTTCAGAGGAGCCGACTTTGATAAGATAACCAACAGAGCTAAGCTAGCCCTGGCAAGAAGAAACACAGGTGAGGGGGTACAGGCAAAGTGGGCAAGCATTAAGGATGCAATACTTGCAGCAGTATTCCATTGTGTTGGAGAGAAAGGCAAGAGCAAAAGAAGGAGGAAAGCACTTTGGTTCTCAAAAACAGTAGCAGAAACGTTCAGAGCCAAAAGACTGGCCTTCAGGAAATATAAGGGAACGCAGCAGGACGAAGATAGAGAAGCATACCAAACTTCCGTAAGGGAAGCAGGGAAGGCAGTAAGGCAGGCAAAGGCCCAAACTGAGGAAATACCAGCACGAACAGTAAAAGAAGGGAACAAGACTTTTTAAAGATACATTAGTGAAAGGAGAAAGTCCAGAGGGGGTATTGGTAAGATCAAAGGGGATAAGGGGAGTGTGTGGAGGAGGACCAAGGAAAAGCATCTATCCTAAATAGATACTTCTGCTCAGTATTTACTGAGGAGAAGGTAGGGCAGAGCCCACAGCTTAGCACCATGGACACGGGGGGGAGTTGTGCACTAGACCCTTCACAAAAGAAAGGGTTCTACAAGAGCTCACCAAGCTGAGGGTGGACAAGGCAATGGGATCTGATGGAATACATCCCAAGGTACTAAAGGAGCTAAAGGTGAAACTCGCAGAGCCATTAGCAGAACTGTTTAGTGAGTCTCTGAGCACAGGAGAGGTCCCAGAAGACTGGAGAAGGGCTCATGTGATCCCACTCCACAACAGTGGTAGCAGGGAGGAGGCAGAGAACTACAGACCAGTCAGTCTTACCTCAGTAATGGGCAAGATTATGGAGGAACTCCTTAAGGAAAGGATAGTGCAACACCTGGAATCCTTAGGAGCACAGGATCCAAGACAGCATGGGTTTACAACAGGAAGGTCCTGTCAAACTAATCTCATAGATTTCTTTGACTGGGTAACCAGAGTGGTGGACCAAGGGGGTACAGTTGATGTCACCTACCTTGACTTCAGCAAAGCTTTCGATACTGTTCCACATAGAAAATTGATTAATAAGCTGGGTAGGCTCTGGGTAGGTCAGAAGCTGGTCAACTGGGTGGCAAACTAGTTGGCGGGCAGAAAACAGAGTGGTGGTAAACGGCATACAGTTAGAAGAAGAGATGCAAGTCACAAGTGGGTACCTCAGGGATCAGTCCTGGGGCCAGTCCTCTTCAATATCTTCTTCGTTGACATTGCAGATATACTGGAGGGTAAGATTTGTCTGTTGCAGATGACGCCAAAATCTGCTACAGAGTAGATGATCCAGATGGGGTGGGCAGAATGAGAAGAGATCTGGATAAACTAGCAAAATGGTCGGAAGAGTGGCAACTCGGGTTTAACGCAAAGAAATGCAAGATCATGCACATAGGGAAGAGAAAACCTGAAGTCACCTATAGGTTGGGAGGGGAGTTGCTGGCAATCACAAGGGAAGAAAGAGACTTGGGCATCATCATCATCACAGATGACCTGAAATCATCCAAGCAGACTACTAAAGCAGTAGGTAAGGCTAGAGGGATATTTGGGTGTATTAGTAGGAGTATCGCAAGTCATAAGAGGGAGGTAATAATCCCTCTTTACAAGGCACTGTGTAGGGCTGGCCCGGTGGTGCTGAGGGTTGAGGTGCTGGCCGCCACATCTCGCGGCACGCTGGTGACCCGAGTTCGAGAGCGAGCTCGGGCACTGGGGGTTGGCGGGGGTGGGAGAGGATTGAGCGTCCGATGGGTTGCTCTCCTCTCCCAGGGGGTGGGTGGTGGACCTGTCTGGCATCCCAGTGACCCCCGGTGGAGAGTGGGGGCACTGCAGGATGTGGACCGCATGTCGGGTGAGTGTGGCAGACGCCGACAGGGTTGCCATGTGCCATGGTATCAGGGGAGTGCCACGCTCGGGAGGGAGGAGGGGTTTCTGGGGACCAATATGGGAAAAAACCTTCGAGCCCGAATAGGTGACTGCCCTCCCAGTGCCAGACCACCACATGCCCAATGCTGGTTCCCTGCCTCTGCCCCTTTGGTCTCCTCGGTCCCATAGCCACCAGGGGCTCTGGGAGACTGTAACAACTTTGAAGAAGGCAGGGTCCACAGTGGGCGGTAGAGCAGATCTGATAAGCGGAGCGGCCAGAGAGAGTTCTGGTGTAGGGAGTGTAAACATAGTCAAAAAAAAAAAAAGACACTGGTTAGGTCCCATCTGGAGTACTGCATGCAGCACTGGGGGCCGCACCTGCACAAGGACATTAACAAAATGGAGGCAGTCCAGAAAAGGGCAACCAAAATGGTGCAGGGACGGAATCAGAAAATATATGAGGACAGATTAACAGAGCTCAATATGTATACCTTAGAGCAAAGGAGTGAGAGAGGTGATATGATCGAACTTCAAACATCTTAAGGGCATTAAGAAGGTGAAAGAGTCTTAACATGTTTCAATATAAGAAAAATAGGACGAGAGGACACAGCAGTAGATTAGAGAGAGATCGATTAAGGGGTAATGTGAGAAAGTTCTTTTTCACAGAATGGGTGGTGGATGCATGGAATGGCCTACCTCAGGAAGTGGTGGATATGAATACAGTGCAGGTCTTCAAACAGTCATGGGATAGGCATAAGGGAGCGATACAGATGAGTATGTATAGATAGGCCATTGACAGAGTACTGGCCTATGGCACATTCATAAGGTAGAAAAAATGGGCAGACTGGATGGGCCTTGCGGTCCTTATCTGCCATCCAGTTCTATGTTTCTATGATTTGGGCACTGACCTCCTTGGTCCAGGGTGGAAGGTTATCTCAATAAGACTGAGAAGTCCAACATTACCCTGGACTCTATGACTACATCTCAGAAGGACCTGAAGGCCCAAAAACTGAAAACAAAGGCCTTTTAGTTATGGTCCTTCTAACCACGCAGCCTCAACGTCAGCAGGAGGAAATACCAAGCCTGGCGCCTCAAGGTCAAATTCCCTGGCCAGGGGCCCAAAGAGATGGGGATAGGGGAAATAATGCTTTTCCGGCCTCAGTGGGCGGTGCCCCTTCCAAAGTTGACCAGTGATGTGTGTGTTTCTGTGTGTCTACCTCTCACCTGCCCAGTCCCTGACTCAGCTACCTGTGGGGGTTAGTTTCACCACTTTAGGCCTCTCTGGTCCGTCATTATTGTGGACAAGTGGGTTCTCGTGGTGGCAAGCAGATGGCTGCCTCCTGACTTCGATGCTCTCCAGCTTTACCTATCCCATGCTTCAGGGGAGTCCTCTGAGTGTCAGGACATGCTTTCCACTCTAGTGGAGGATGTTGCTTAGCTACTTGCGAAAGCGGCTATAGGCTGTGTCCCACACACCCTAGCAAGTCAGGGTACATGTCCAGGTACTTCATGGTCCTGAAACGGATGGGCAGCTGTCACCCAATACTGAATCTGTACAATCTCAATCAGTACATGTGGAAGCGCGAATTTCAGATGGTAACCCTGAACCGGATCATACCATCCCTAGAATAGAGCATGTGATTCTGTTCCCTAAACCTCCTGGACACGTTCTGCTACACCCCAGTTCATTCCACTGGCCATACCTTCAGTTCCATGCAGAAAGAGTTCTGTATCATTTCCAGGCCATGTCCTTCAGCCTCTCTTCCATGTCCAGGATCCTTACCATATGTATGGCAGTGGTGGCAGCTTTCTTGCAGTGTAAGGCCAGGGCCCACGTCCCTGTGGACTAGGCACTGGATCTTACCTCCTTTGCCCAGTCATTTCAGATTGGGTGCTTCTGCCTGCCTGGGACTTCCTGCAGCTACTGGGGTATGGTCCAGTGGTCCCGCTGGTGGATGCAGCACCTGCAGTGGGAGTTGGGTTATCAGTGGTCCCAGCACCTATGACACTTGAATCAGCCAGTCACAGTGACCCAGCCGATGTGGGGTACCGTCCGGTGGTGTTTGATCCCAGAACATCTGGAGGAAGGAGTCCTGTTTGACCACTCAGGGTTGACCATCACTCTCATGCTGGACGTGTCTTCGGTGGGGTGGGAGCGCCCTTGGGGGACCACTGAGCCCATGGGTTCTTGTCACCCAGGGAGTCCCATCGCCACATTTCCCTGCTGGAACTCCATACAGTGTGGCTGACAGAATTTGTAGCTTTAGTCAGGGGTCAGGTCGTGCAAGTCCAAACAGACAAAACCATGACCATGTTCTGCGAGAACAGGCAGGGTGACACGCACTCCCTTTTTTCTTGTGTTGGGAGGCCCTCCGCGCCTGGACTCTCTTGCACAGACTGGGGTCAGATCTACTGGTGATTAATGTTGCCGGAGCAGATATTTAGCTGGCAGACACTCTCAGCCTGGTGGGAGAGACATCACACGAGTGGTCCCTGCTGAACCATCTGTTCTCCCTTTGGGTCACACCTCTGGTGGATCTGTTTGCATCCTGGAAGAATGCAAAATTAAGGCTGTTCTGTGTCTTCTACCTTCCCCCCACAGTCCGGGACACTGATAGGGATGCCTTCGCAAGACCCAAGACCCCGGGCCTCATGTATGCCTTGATCCACACAGTAGTGGTCAAGTCCTGGAAGGACAAGGCACAGATGCTCTTGATCATTCCAAACTGGCCATGGCAGTTCTGGTACCCAGATCTCCTCAACTTCAGCAGCAGGCCTCTGGTGCCATTGCCTCTTTACCTTGAACTGCTGACCAGCAGCAGGGGAAGGTTCTGCACCCAGACCTTCAGTCCATGCACATCGTAGCCTGATTCCTGAGTGCCAAGAGGTCCAAGCTTTGGATCTTTCAGAAGATGTGCCCCATGTTGTGGAGACCTCCCGGAAAGAGTCGACTTGCTGGTGCTACACTCTTAAATGAAAAAGGTTTTCCACTTGGTGTTAAGGCAAAGAGCTTGATCCCTTTGCCTGCCCTGTTACTGGTTTCCTCAAGTACCCTTTGTCCCACTCCCAGCTGGGCCTGCAAACTATGATCCTCGAGGTGCACCTGGCAGCCATCTCTGTATGCCAGGCGCAGGCTGGCATGCCGATGGTGGCCCAGGATAAGGTGGTTGGGCACCTTTTCAAGCGTCTGGACCACCTGTCTCCTCCAGTGCGTGAACCGCCATTACTATGGGGCCTCCTGCTGGTGCTGGCTGAGCTCATGGGCAAGCCATCTGAGCCCTTGCACAGATATGAGATATAACATCTGTCATGGAAGATGGCTGTCTTGGTGGC
Organism: Neoceratodus forsteri; assembly: GCA_016271365.2. NCBI lineage: Eukaryota > Metazoa > Chordata > Ceratodontiformes > Ceratodontidae > Neoceratodus > Neoceratodus forsteri. Next base: position 444,434,461 of record CM057453.1, read on the forward strand.
TGTCACGTCGGCCAGGAGGATCAGTTTGCTCCAGGCACTCTCAGTGGAGTCCCCTTATGTGGTCTTCCACATGGACAACGTCGACCCAGTGTTCCTCACAAAGGTAGTATCGGAGTTCCATCTTAACTGGGTGAAGAACCTTTTGGTATATTTTACCAACCCATCTTTGGATGCCAACCACATGCTGCATACTCTGGATCTGCAGAGGGTGCTCACTTATTATAAGGAGCCCATGGCTGGAGTTTGGGATGAGGCTTGCCAGCTGTTTGTAACATATGCTGAAGTTGTGCCTGGCAGACCAGTAGCAAAGTGGATGATTGGCAGGTGGGTAACATCCTGAATCAACCTCTGCTATAGGTTGGCTGGTAGGGAGTCTCCTGTAGAGCTTAGGGCTCATTCCACCAGTCATAGTGCTGCCTTTTGGGCTGCTTCCAAGGACATTCCTGTCCAGATCATCTACAGGACTGCCACCTGGAAGTCAGCACATGCCTTTATCTGCCACTACATCATTGACCTAGAGGCTCACCAGGATGCTGCATTTAGGACCTTGGTTCTCCAGTTTCTGTTTGTAAAGTAGGGGTGCATGCCTTGCCCTCTCCTCCTGGAGAACTGCTGGAAGTCTGCCTATGTGTGGATAGTGAACTATATCCATGCCCCTAGAAAAACAAGTTACTCACTTGTAACCATAGATCTTCCAAGGAGTGGTCTCTTGCAGCAGGTAATACACTTGGGTTGTCGCCAGAGGTCTCTGTGGCGCACAGCAGCTCTTATAGCAGTCTTTTCCAGGGGCTGCCCACACATGACATCATGTTCCTGTTTCCTGTATAAGTGTTGGAGGTCCCTGGTATCCTCAGTTTCCCCGGCCGGATTCAGCTCGCTAAGCGAGGACTGAGGGGATGATGAGGTACCATAGGTGTCCCAACCCATAAGTCATTGGGCCAGAATTAGTTCTCATAGAGAAGGAGGGGGACGGAGGGCGGGATCGTACCTGCTGCAAGAGACTCTCCTGAAAGATTTACTGTTACGGTAAGGTCTTACGTAACTGTACTATCTTCCACGGAGTGGTCCCTTGCAACAGGTAATACTCTTGGGATGAATCCCAAGCAGTAAACCCAGAAAGGGTGGTCATTATAACAGGAGGCCTTGTAGGACAGCTCGGCCAAAGGCCATTCTACGGCATGATGCAATATCTAAGTTGTAATGCTTAGTGAAAGTGTGAATTGTGGACCAGGTAACTGCATTACAGATATCCATGATAGAGGCCCCTTGAAAGCAGACTCAAGTAGTGGCCATAGCTCTGGTACAATGGGCTTGGACAGGTCCAGGTAATGGCTTGTTGTATTTTGAATGACAAAATGTTATGCAATGTGCTAGCCAATTGGAGAGGGTCCGTTTAGTGACTGGGAGACCTTCCGTGCCTGAGGCGATGGTGACAAAAAGTTGTGAAGTCTTTCTAATAGTTTTAGTCCAATTAGTGTAGCATCGTAGTGTGTAAGAGGTGTTCAGGATAATATACTGGTAACTCCAAGGACTGGTTTAAGGTGTTTTCAGACACTACCTTAGGTAGGACGGAAGGAAGGGTTGGTACGAAGTGCCACCCTATCTTTGTGAAAAATCAAGTACAGCTCTCTACACGAGGGCATGGAGCTCGGAAATATGCCAAGCTGAAGTGACAGCAACTAAGAATAGTGTTTTCCATGAAAGAAAACTGAGGTCACAAGTGGCCGCCGGTTCAGAGGGCTCAGGAGTTAATTTCTCTATTAGGAAATTGAGATCCCACGGAGGAGTGGGTCTTCTGATAGGTGGCTTAATATGTAACATTCCTCTTAAAAACATTTTGGCTAGATGATGTTGATACAATACTCTACCATCCAGAGGTTAATGGAAGGCCGAAATAGAGGCCAAATGGACTTTGATGGTGGAATAGCTTAATCCTGTTTCGGCAATCAAGGCTAGGTAATACAAGACTTTCATCACTGGACAAGAGTAGGGAAAATACTGCTAGAAGAGCTGCCGTGTGCTACAGTGACCTCTGGTGACGACTCAAGTGTATTACCTGCTGCAAGAGACACTCCTCAAAGATATACTGTTATGGTAAGTTCTTATGTAACTGTACTTTCTAGGAGTGGTATACAGTTCATATCCACACCACCCACCTGGCCTCCCCTGGCAAGTGGCACACAGTGTGCAAGGTCTGCTGCCACGGGGGGAGCCAGAAGATATACCTCTTGGGTGGTGTCAGGAGCTTAGCTTGAAGACATTACAACAAATCAACACTTACTGCCAGTTTGTGGCTGTGAACTGTGTACCAGTCCTAGAACTACGGTTACAGGTGAACATCTTATTTTTACAGAAGTGAAAAACATTTTCTTGCTATGTATCTTGAAACTGCATTGTCAAACCTAACTCTTACCTGGTTTAAAATGATATTTCTAAGCCAAATGTGGCAGCCATCTTCGTGAGAAAAAAAAATAAACTAATTTTTTTTTAAATACTGTAATTTTGGTGAGAACAAAAGGCAAAGCAGCTCCAACCACACTGAGTGTGCACGAATTAATATAATCCAGAAGTAGGCAGCAAAATATAGCACTACAAGTTCTTCACAAAAGAGCTTTTATTTTTAAAATAATAGACTACTATTATACACACAAGGTAGAGCCGAGGGTGTGTTGGCATCTGGCTCTACCTTTATGTATGTATGGCACAGTTTGTTTCATTTTAAAAAATAAAGCTCTTTTTGTGAAGAATCCCGAACAGTACTGTATTTTGCTGCCTAATTCTGTAATTTTGGGTCTAGTTTCTGTATACCTGTGTTGTTTGTAGGTATGAACAGTGATTTTCTGTCTTGCATCTCCTTAATTTCATCATGATTTAAATATAAATGAGGTTGCCTCACTCTGTTTTGCCTTGGTGTGAAAACCTGTTTTACTCCATTGCAAAGGACATGACCCCACTCATGCAAGGCATCATGGGAGTTGATGTGTACCTGCAGAAGCCAACAGAAGTTATAATCTAAAATCAGTTCTGTTATATGTCATGTGAATTCCCTGAAAACATTTTTTTTCTAACTCAGATACACTTTAAACTGCAGAAAACAGCAGGGCACTTACTGCCTTGAAAAGTTTCATGGCTAGCATAAGACAAGAACATAGGGACTGCAGAGCACAGCAACAACACTGACTGATACAGTATAATTACTGAATGCTGCATCAGTAAAATATCATAAAATTCAGGGATGCCTTACATAAGTTGAGTCGTGACCTTTGCAATGGAGGTTTTAACACCAGACTTAAGTACCTTCATTTACATTTAAATCCTGATGAAATGCAGAGGGTGTAATAGAGGCAGTCACTGTTCATGCCTGCAAACTACACAGGCAAACACAATAAAAGGCTGATGGAGAACTTCCCTTTAACCGCCCAGTAACACTGGAAGGTGCCTGGCATATGCTTGGAATCTGCCCTACTTGCTTCAAATTGTACTCTGTATGTTCTTTGATTTCCAGTACTCTCCTGGGTCGTACCTGAAAATAAGCATGTGTTTGTCTAGTGTACTTACCTGGTTAACAAAAGCTAAATAATAATATTTTATAGTAAAAAAAAGGGTAAGGTCAGATTTTTTTGCACAGTTTTGTTGTTGTTATTTGATTGTGGTATGAGTACATTCTATATGAGTGGTTTATAATTTATATTTTATTTTTTTATTGTGAAGTGACTTTATTTATTTATTGAAATGTTTCACCTGGAATGCACACTAAACAAAAAGTGCTCGTCTCCCGGTGCGACCTGGGGGGGGGTGGGGGTTACTATTCTATGAAGAATTAGACATACAGTTTAACATTTAAAACATACAAAAAAATTAAACATTCAATTACATTTGTAACAAGACAGTTAAAAAAAAAATATATAAATGAATATTCAGTCACATTTGTAATATAATATGCAATTAAATATACCTATGAAATATGCATTTCATTCCAAGTGGCATATCTGAGGAACATAGTACATAGCGGTGAAGGGAGAGGGGAGCATGCTGAGCAGCAGGCTCGGGGGAGGAAGGTTTAATAGGGGACGTGAGTCATGGAGAGGAGAGCATGCTGAGCAGCAGGCTCTGGGAGGAAGGTTTAATAGGGACGTGAGTCATGGAGAGGAGAGCATGCTGAGCAGCAGGCTCGGGAGAGGAAGGTTTAATAGGGACGTGAGTCATGGAGAGGAGAGCATGCTGAGCAGCAGGCTCGGGAGGAAGGTTTAATAGGGGACGTGAGTCATGGAGGGAGCATGCTGAGCAGCAGGCTCGGGGAGGAAGGTTTAATAGGGGACGTGAGTCATGGAGAGGAGAGCATGCTGAGCAGCAGGCTGGGAGGAAGGTTTAATAGGGGACGTGAGTCATGGAGAGGAGAGCATGCTGAGCAGCAGGCTCGGGAGGAAGGTTTAATAGGGACGTGAGTCATGGAGAGGGCATGCTGAGCAGCAGGCTTGGGAGGAAGGTTTAATAGGGGACGTGAGTCATGGAGAGGGGAGCATGCTGAGCAGCAGGCCTCGGGAGGAAGGTTTAATAGGGGACGTGAGTCATGGAGAGGGGAGCATGCTGAGCAGCAGGCTCGGGAGGAAGGTTTAATAGGGGACGTGAGTCATGGAGAGGAGCATGCTGAGCAGCAGGCTTGGGGAGGAAGGTTTAATAGGGGACGTGAGTCATGGAGAGGAGAGCATGCTGAGCAGCAGGCTCGGGGGGAAAAGGTTTAATAGGGGACGTGAGTCATGGAGAGGAGCATGCTGAGCAGCAGGCTTGGGGGAGGAAGGTTTAATAGGGGACGTGGGTCATGGAGAGGAGAGCTTGCCGAGCAGCAGGATCGGGGGAGGAAGGTTTAATACGGGACGTGAGTCATGGAGAGGAGAGCTTGCCGAGCAGCAGGATCGGGGGAGGAAGGTTTAATACGGGACGTGAGTCATGGAGAGGAGAGCTTGCCGAGCAGCAGTCTAGGGGGAGGAAGGTTTAATAGGGGACGTGAGTCATGGAGAGGGGAGCATGCTGAGCAGCAGGCTTGGGGGAGGAAGGTTTAATAGGGGATATAAGTCATGGAGAGGAGAGCATGCTGAGCAGCAGGCTCGGGGAGGAAGGTTTAATAGGGGACGTGAGTCATGGAGAGGAGCATGCTGAGCAGCAGGCTCGGGGAGGGAGGTTTAATAGGGATGTGAGTCATGGAGAGGGGAGCATGCTGAGCAGCAGGCTTGGGGGAGGAAGGTTTAATAGGGGATGTGAGTCATGGAGAGGACAGCATGCTGAGTAGCAGGCTCGGGGAGGAAAGTTTAATAGGGGACGTGAGTCATGGAGAGGGAGCATGCTGAGCAGCAGGCTCGGGGGAGGAAGGTTTAATAGGGGACGTGAGTCATGGAGAGGAGAGCATGCTGAGCAGCAGGCCGGGGGGGAGGAAGGTTTAATAGGGGACGTGAGTCATGGAGAGGGGAGCATGCTGAGCAGCAGGCTCGGGGAGGAAGGTTTAATAGGGACGTGAGTCATGGAGAGGAGAGCATGCTGAGCAGCAGGCTCGGGGGAAGGTTTAATAGGGACGTGAGTCATGGAGAGGGGAGCATGCTGAGCAGCAGGCTCGGGGAGGAAGGTATAATGGGGATGTGGTCATGGAGAGAGGCATGCTGAGCAGCAGGCTCGGGGAGGAAAGTTTAATAGGGACGTGAGTCATGGAGGCGAGCATGCTGAGTAGCAGGCTCGGGAGGAAGGTTTAATAGGGGACGTGAGTCATGGAGAGGGAGCATGCTGAGCAGCAGGCTCGGGGAGGAAGGTTTAATAGGGGACGTGAGTCATGGAGAGGAGAGCATGCTGAGCAGCAGGCTCGGGGAGGAAGGTTTAATAGGGGACGTGAGTCATGGAGAGGCATGCTGAGCAGCAGGCTTGGGGAGGAAGGTTTAATAGGGGACGTGAGTCATGGAGAGGGGAGCATGCTGAGTAGCAGGCTCAGGGGAGGAAGGTTTAATAGGGGACGTGAGTCATGGAGAGGAGAGCATGCTGAGCAGCAGGCTCGGGGAGGAAGGTTTAATAGGGGACGTGAGTCATGGAGAGGGAGCATGCTGAGCAGCAGGCTCGGGGAGGAAGGTTTAATAGGGGACGTGAGTCATGGAGAGGGGAGCATGCTGAGCAGCAGGCTCGGGGAGGAAGGTTTAATAGGGGACGTGAGTCATGGAGGGAGCATGCTGAGTAGCAGGCTCAGGGAGGAAGGTTTAATAGGGGACGTGAGTCATGGAGAGACAGCATGCTGAGTAGCAGGCTCGGGGGAGGAAGGTTTAATAGGGGACGTGAGTCATGGAGAGGGAGCTTGCTGAGCAGCAGGCTCGGGAGGAAGGTTTAATAGGGGACGTGAGTCATGGAGAGGAGAGTATGCTGAGCAGCAGGCTCGGGGAGGAAGGTTTAATAGGGGACGTGAGTCATGGAGAGGGAGCATGCTGAGCAGCAGGCTCGGGGGAGGAAGGTTTAATAGGGACGTGAGTCATGGAGAGGAGCATGCTGAGCAGCAGGCTCGGGAGAAAGGTTTAATAGGGGACGTGAGTCATGGAGAGGAGAGTATGCTGAGCAGCAGGCTCGGGGAAGGTTTAATAGGGGACGTGAGTCATGGAGAGGAGAGCATGCTGAGCAGCAGGCTCGGGGGAGGAATGTTTAATAGGGGACGTGAGTCATGGAGAGGAGAGCATGCTGAGCAGCAGGCTCGGGGAAAGGTTTAATAGGGGACGTGAGTCATGGAGGGGAGTGCTGAGCAGCAGGCCTGGGGAGGAAGGTTTAATAGGGGACGTGAGTCATGGAGAGGAGAGCATGCTGAGTAGCAGGCTCGGGAGGAAGGTTTAATAGGGGACGTGAGTCATGGAGAGGGCATGCTGAGCAGCAGGCTCGGGGAGGAAGGTTTAATAGGGGACGTGAGTCATGGAGAGGAGAGCATGCTGAGCAGCAGGCTCGGGGAGGAAGGTTTAATAGGGGACGTGAGTCATGGAGAGGGAGCATGCTGAGCAGCAGGCTCGGGGGAGGAAGGCTAATAGGGACGGAGTCATGGAGAGGAGCATGCTGAGCAGCAGGCCCAGGGGAGGAAGGTTATTAGGGACGGAGTCATGGAGAGGACAGCATGCTGAGCAGCAGGCTCGGGGAGGAAGGTTTAATGGGGACGTGAGTCATGGAGAGGGCATGCTGAGCAGCAGGCTCGGGAGGAAGGTTTAATAGGGACGTGAGTCATGGAGGAGCATGCTGAGCAGCAGGCTCGGGGAGGAAGGTTTAATAGGGGACGTGAGTCATGGAGAGGGAGCTGAGTAGCAGGCTCAGGGGAGGAAGGTTTAATAGGGACGTGAGTCATGGAGAGGACAGCATGCTGAGTAGCAGGCTCGGGGAGGAAAGTTTAATAGGGACGGAGTCATGGAGAGAGGGGAGCTTGTTGAGCAGCAGGCCGGGGAGGAAGGTTCAATAGGGACGGAGTCATGGAGAGGAGAGTATGCTGAGCAGCAGCCTGGGGAGGAAGGTTTAATGGGGACGTGAGTCATGGAGAGGGGAGCATGCTGAGCAGCAGGCTCGGGGAGGAAGGTTTAATAGGGGACGTGAGTCATGGAGAGGAGCATGCTGAGCAGCAGGCTCGGGGAGGAAGGTTTAATGGGACGTGAGTCATGGAGAGGGCATGCTGAGCAGCAGGCTCGGGAGGAAGGTTTAATAGGGGCGTGAGTCATGGAGGAGCATGCTGAGCAGCAGGCTCAGGAGAGGAAGGTTTAATAGGGACGTGGAGTCATGGAGGGAGCATGCTGAGCAGCAGGCTCGGAGGGGAGGAAGGTTTAATAGGGGACGTGAGTCATGGAGAGGGAGCATGCTGAGCAGCAGGCTCGGGGAGGAAGGTTTAATAGTGGACGTGAGTCATGGAGAGGAGAGCATGCTGAGCAGCAGGCTCGGGAGGAAGGTTTAATAGGGGACGTGAGTCATGGAGAGGAGAGCATGCTGAGCAGCAGGCTCGGGGAGGAAGGTTTAATAGGGGACGTGAGTCATGGAGAGGGAGCATGCTGAGCAGCAGGCTGGGAGGGAAGGTTTAATAGGGGACGTGAGTCATGGAGAGGGAGCATGCTGAGCAGCAGGCTCGGGGAGGAAGGTTTAATAAGGGACGTGAGTCATGGAGAGGAGAGCATGCTGAGCAGCAGGCTCGGGGAGGAAGGTTTAATAGGGGACGTGAGTCATGGAGAGGGAGCATGCTGAGCAGCAGGCTCGGGGGAGGAAGGTTTAATACGGGATGTGAGTCATAGAGAGGAGCAGAGGCATAGGAGGACAGTTAAGGCGGGTTAAAGCAGGAGCAGTTAGATGAGAGAAAGTTATGTAAGGCAGAGGCAAGGGAGTGGGAGGAGAAGTGCTGTATTTTTTTTGGGGGGGGGGGTTCATGATTTGCTGGAAACGATGGGTAAAGCCTGACTGACTGATGAGAGTGGTATGACGGGGGACCAACAAAGTGCATGTGACAGAGGATCTAAGGGAATGGGAGGGGGAGGCGGGGAAGAGAGCAAACATGAGAGGTAGGAGGGAAGTCCTCCTGACCAAAATTTAGAAGTGAGTTTGGCTCAATGAGTGAGGTGCCTGTTGGCAAGCAGGGGAAGGGAAATGGTGTGGTAGAGGTCACAACGATGAGTGCATGATGAAACATCATGGGCAAATCAACAGAAGGAGTTAGAGTAGTCGAAATTGGGGAGGATCATCTTCTGGACTAGTTCATGTCGTGCTGTAGGAGGGATGCAACTACGGTTCCTGAATAAGGCACCAAGCTTGGGGTGCAGTTTTTTTCAGGATGGCATCAGTGTGGCCGGAGTAGTTGAGATGTTGGTCCAACCAAACCCCAAGGTATGTGAATGAGGAGGTGTCCTCTAATATTGTCCCATTTAGGGTATGGAAAGACGGTAAAGGGTGGAGCCTAGAGAGTCTCTGCCTAGTGCCAAAGGTCATGGAGACAGCCCTTTTGGCATTTTGGAATAGTTGATGTGAGGCAAACCATAACTGAACCTGGTGGAAATCAAGCTGAAGGGTGGTTGCAACATCAGCAGGGCATTTGCCAGACGAGAACAGAACAGTGTTGTCGGCATACATATGGATAGAGGTGGAGGGGGAGCATACTAAGGGCAAGTCATTTAGGAAGATGGAGAAGAGAATGGGCCCAAGCACCGAGCCCTGTGGGACTCCAGTGGAAATAGAGAGGAGGGAAGAGATTGTATCCTGGATCTTGACTGATTGTGTTCTGCCTGAGAGGAAAGCTTTAAACCAGTTTCGGGAAAAGTAGACAACCCAGCAGCCGTAAGGGAGTCAAGAAGTAGGGCGTGGGAGACTGTGTCGAATGCCTTGGCGAGGTCGACAAAGATGGCAGAGGTAATGAGGCCATTATTCATCCCAGTGAGGATGGAGTCAGTGAGCCTGAGCAGTGAGGTGGTAGTGGGTGGTTCTTCAAAAAGCAGTTGGAGCAGGGTAAAGAGCGTCTTGATTGAAGGAGCTGTAGAGGACCACGTGTTCTTGGGAGTTTAGCAAGGGCAGGGAGTAGAGATTAGGCGAAAATTTGCAGGGGAGGAGCGGTCGCCACCCTTAGAGAGACGGAGGACCACAGCATGTTTCCAGGATGAGGAGACAGATGAGGACGAGAAGGAAGTATTTGAGGACGAGAAGGAAGTATTTACGATCAAGAAGAGAGGGTAAGCTGTAGCAGAAGCTGAAAGGTAGAGGAGTTTAGGGTCAAGATCATCTGGCGATGAGCCTTTGGAAGGATTAAGAGAGAGAAGGGCCATTAGTGTTTCTTCTGGGAGACCGCAGAAAAAGAGAAGGAAGGATGGGCATGGACGGGTTGAGTACTGGGTGTGGGAGGATAAGGAGAGGGGAGGTTGAGGGGAGTGACTTTAGAAGTGCTGTGGCACAGGAGGTATAATAGGAGTTAAACTCTTGAGCCACTGCACATGGTTCGGAGATCAGTGAGTTGTTTATTTTAAGCACTGGGGGAGGTGGATGTGAAGGGGGGGTGAATAAGGCTCGGACCACTTTCCAGAATTTGGAGGGGGAAATTGATGTTTTTGAGAAAAGATGATTTAAAATATTCAGGCTTGGCAAGTCTGATAGCTTTTGTGCAGGCATGTTTTAACATGCGATACCTGGCATGGACTAGGGGAAGCTGGGAGGCCTTATGTTTCCTCCAAGCTTTGTCCCATTCCCTGAGGCAGGTCAGTAACTCAGGGGAGACCCAGGGATGATGGCTGCCACAAACTCTAGTGTGTTTGAAAGGAGCGTAGGAGTTCCATGTAGTTAGAAATTTATCTTTAAAATAAGCGAGGGCTTGGTCAGTGGATGGGGCAAAGGCAATAAGGGACCAGTCGGAGCTGGCCAGTTCATTAAGAAGGGAATCAAGATCTAAGGATCTGAAGGGATGGAGTTGCAGAATTTTGTGAGGCGGTTTAGGTCTATGGACTTTTCTGACTATGAAGATTGGGTGATGATCACTGAGGGCCTCCGGGAGGATGCCTGATTTAATGACTTGGGAGTGAGAGATGAGACCCCATTCTATCAGGGAGTAGTTAAAAGTTTTATGATGACTTGTTTAGTTTAGTTTTTTTTTTATTTTTTGTTGACCGGGTAAGTGCACTTAACAAATCCCGCCTATTTTCAGGCATGACCCGGGGAAGGGGGATACAGATGATTGCCAACTGACCTTGAATTGGATGAAGCTGTTTGTGGTATTTATTGTGAATGGAGGAAATTTGGCCATTGCACCGGAGAAATTCCCCTGCTCTATTCGAGAAGTGCCATGGGATCTTTAACATCCACCTGAACTACCACCAGAACAGGCAGATGGGACCTTGGTTTAACGTCTCATCCGAAAGACTGTTACAGTCAATGTGCAGGCAGTAGAAATAGAAAATTGAAATTATATCTGCAGATCATGTTTTTATTATTATGCATTGTTCTTTGTTATTTAACAATTGTTACCCGCTCCCTCTCTCCTTCACTGTGATAAGTACCTATCCTGGATGGGTTAAACAAATGCTGATAGCATCTGCAATGCCACTGCTTCCAGCCATTTTTATATTGGGTCGCGCTTGTGCGGCTAACATATTGCAGTAGTAGCAGGTTTGGAGGTGCGGTCACTGTGGGTGAATGCAGGGTACACATCAATAGGTGCGTCCCTCATCCCCCAATAAGGCAGCTGCAGGCGTCGACACCCTCAACACACAAACTGGCCACCAGATCTAAGGAAAGGTCTGCTGCAATAAGAGCCAAGCTTCTCATGCAGCGGCGTGCCTTTCCTGGTGACCAGTTTACAAAACATGGCGGCATGCCGCGCCGTAGAGTGCCTCGACCCACTTCATTTGCCGACGGGGGAGCCCACTCCCCGTCGGCATAATGCAGCCCCCCCTCCCATTTAACGTGTGTGTCGAGGGTGCCCAATCCCCTCGGCATCATGTCCCCTTCCCAGTTTAATTTGCCGATGGGGGAGCCCACTCCCCATTGGCATAATAGTCCCATTTGTTGTGTGCCGACGGGTGCCCATCCCCGTCAGCTACAGAACCCCCAAGAAAAAAAACAGTCAGGTGGCACGCTGGGAGCCCAAAATGCCCCTGTAAAAGAAAAACCGTCCCTCAATTATTTATTTATTTATTTATTTATTTTACAACCTGCAAAGCAGAAAATGGTCCCTCGTCAACTCCGGTGGCCCTCCCACAGCCTGTGCCCACCCTCTGCGCACCCTGCCTCCCCACACCCCCCCTCACCACATACTTACCTTTGGAGCATGGCATGACTATCTACAGTGGACCAGGAACACGTCTGCACTCTTCAAAGCCGACCATGGACTGAAGAAATGCCTGTAAGCTGTATAACGGCATAAATAGGGTTTTTTCAACTTTGGTGCATATCTTGAGCATTTTGGGGAATTTTGTTACCAAATTTTTAACATGGGGTTATTTGGACCCGTCCTCATGAATTCAGTCACTGTCATGGCGTTATTCGGTCCCAAAATGTGATTTCGCGGTCACTGCGCGGAATCAACTTTCGAGACCGATTAACGAAACGACAGTGCCACTGTTCATGAGGTGGGTTCTCAAAAAGCCTACGTTGCAAATTTGGTGGAAAAATAAAAAAAAAAATGGCTGTTTTACGAGTGTGCGTTGCGCAGTTTCCACGCACGCTCGTAACTTTGTAATATCTGCACTCCAGATTTTCAACATTGGCATTTTTCTGCACTTCCTTATGAATAATACAGACGTCATTTTACATATCCTGGCCGAAATGTGTTTTTGCACATCCAGTGCAGAATAGCGTGGTCGCTGTGCAAAATCAGTTTTTAGGACAGTTTGAGACAATGATGGTGACACTGTTCATGAGCAGAGATCCTAAAATGCATATGTTGAAAATTTGTTGACGAAAGTCCTTAAAATGACTGTGCTACAAGCGTGCATTGCACAGTTTCCACGCACCCTTGTAACTTCGCAAATTTGCAATATTTTCATGCCAGATTTTCAACACTGGCGTTTTTTCACATTTCCTTATGAACAGTACAGTTGTCATTTTTCATAACCTGCCCAAAATGTTTTTTTCGCATCTGTGGCGCAGAATGGCGTGGTCGCTGTGGGAAATCCACTTTTGGGACAGATTAACACAATCACAGTGCCATTGTTCATGAGGGGAGGTCCCAAAATGCCTATGTTGAAAATGTGTCTCTTCAGTGTGGGGGTGAGGTTGGCATCAGTTCAATACTTCACTGCCATTCCTATTATGCATCTCTAACTCCGGCACTACCAGTGCCAGTGCCAGTGAGACAACATTCGGCATTGACAAATGCTTGTTCTTTTTGCATTACATTTCTAGTGATTTCAACTCTTTGCCACTAGATGGCCACATAGTGCCACTACTACAACCCTTTTGAAGTTCATGGAAAAGTTCATTGTTGCTGTACAGGTTTCTGTGTCTTATTGATTGAGAGCAATTAGCAAGCTCTTTAGCAAAAGTACTAAACACATAGCTTTGACAGACGTCTGAAAATATCAGTGAAGCAAATCTTATCAAATACCTCGCTTGAAGGTTTAGCAAAGAATCCCCCTTAAAGTATAAATTTGAATTCAGTCTGCTTCAAATAAAAGCAAACAAACCGGTGGGTGTTAAAGGTACTTAGATTAGTCCTCGCTTAGAGATGTAGTACAGCCTCAAGTAATAGACTTCTAAATATTACTGATAGTTAACAACTGTTAGTGTTTTTTTTTTAATTTGTCAACTACTGTACCTATCATGCTTTTCTCTGTGAATGTGAAGGTTTACTGTCTGCTTCCAGAAGGGTTTATTTGTGGAAACAGTGCTGCTGTACATGGAACTCTGACACACTTTTGAATTCTGTTCATAACTCTTCAGCATTATAATTTCATTTCACTTCACTATGACAACAGTAATAAAATGTGTGAAAAATCCTGAATCGCTCATGCCAGTACAAAGCCATGCCGTTTGATTATCAGCCGAAAACCAATGGTAGTACTAATAGTAAGTGCACGGCCATTGCTTTTCTGCTGATAATCCAATCGCATGGCACTACTTTACTATCTTAGTAGCTCTATTTTATATAAAAAAAAGTGCTATTTTAATTTATTTCATTCTTGTAACTTTTTTATTACAGTACACAGGTTATAAGGGCATTAAATCATTCTAAGGTGTTGATTCCTATATGCTTGTTTAAGCCCTGCTTTTACAGTGTTATCCCCCCACTGCCCCTTGCCAGTTTACAATATTGTCCACTGTTCTTGATCTTTTGCACATTTACTTCACCACCTTGTTGTACTCTATTACCCTGCACCAAATATTTGTTTGCACAAACTACTAATTTATTGTACTTATTGCGCCTTAGTTTGCCTATACTCTCTCCCCCTCCCCCAGGACACAAGCTGTTGCCAGCTCAGTATGTCTTTCCTGGTAAAACCTGTGAAATAAATGAATGATAACCACACTTACAGATGCCAGAAGCACTTGATGCAAGCACCTTGTGCATTCTGTGCATCTGGGTGTGCTGTTTTCAGAAAGGAACCAACACCTTGTCATGTTAAGAATGCTGGCTGCTGATAGGCTGATACAGGCTGCCAGCTATACTTTTATCTCAGCCTAACTCACAGGGTTAAAAAGTGCCAGTGACACCCTCCTTTCTAATTACTGCATGTAAGTGGGCACACTAGTGCATTTCCACTTTCACATTTGCAAGTTTGTGGACTATTTCTACCCTTCTAAAGTAACATTATGCTTAAATACAACATTGAAATAACTTCATTATGTGGTCTGTGTACATTTTATTTATCATAAAACCCACTTTATATGCACAGTAAGACACTTCAAGGTGTGAATTGGTCTAAGATAACTGCACTTCCAAGAACTGTAAGGCCGTTCGTCTGTGGGGTAGGGTATGCGGTTATCTAAGCTTAACTCAAACCTTGTCATGTCTTATTTATTACACATACCTCTTCTGCAGTGACATGAGAGAGGTGCATAAATTGAGAGTAAAACGTGCCTCTGTCAAAAAGGTCAGTATGCAGATTAACATCAGGGTCATAAAGGTCACAATGCAAATCAGATAATGAGGGTTAAAAAAAAAAAAGACAATTATTTCCATTCCCCCCCAGCAACACTGCATAGCAATAATAAATACATTGTAAAGGGCATCCATGTAACAAAAATGCAACATACTTACTCTCGAAAAGCAAAACTCAGACAGCTGTGCTGTTCACACAAGAAAGGAAACTTACACACCTATTAAAGCACAAGAAAATATTTAAAAATCACAGTCCTTACAACAGCAGGGGCATATACATTCAGCACTGAAACATCAGCAACCCCTTCACAGTAATTACTTTAAAGACTAGCAAAATATCCATTTATTTATTTTGAATGCAGCAAAAAACGCACTGCAGCAATCTCAGCCCTTATACCTAATGAACTACATCAGAGGCAGATTATGTGGCGTGTCCAGTCTAATCAACAGCCCAGGTTTCTAGCTTAAGATTTGCAGATCACATGGGAAGCACAGTAATCAGAAACTCAACAATACCCATTTAAAGTATCGGGACCAACTGGGGCGTTCCCTTTGTTCAGTTGGTAGCACATCTGCCTCTGGGCCTGATGGTTGTGGGTTCTAGTCCCATAACAGGGTTGGGCTCATACCATAAATGCTGGCACTTAAGCGCAATATGAACATTTGATCTCAGTTTGCATTTGCTGGCCCGATGGGAATGAGGCTGTAAATAGACAGTATACCAAATTACCACGGAGCCCATCCACTGAGTCTGTCAAGAGTGGATGCTGTCCAGATGGAGACACTTTTAAGGGCCTTATATTTATTTCACAATACCCCCTTACATATTCCCACAGCCACATGGCGATTCTGGAACAGAGAACTCTCGCCCTTCATATGGAGCCGGCAGAGGCCACGATTTAAAATGAAAATCTTAAACCTCCCGAAGCAGGCCAGTGGACTTGCACTGCTGAACCATAAACTTTACTTCTTGGCTGCCCAGATCCATTTCATGCTATACAGACGCTTAGGGTCTACTCCTGATGTCTGGACAGAGTCAGAGAAGAAATTTCTCTGTTTTGCAAGATGTACGTAGAGGAATTAACCCATGGCTCAGCCAACAACTACATATTTGGTGCTCAGTCAGAAAGACTTACATCTCACTCCCTTCCTGATGTTGCTCTGCTCGATACCCTTTTGGAGACCTTCCCCCTGGCCAGGTTGGATCCTGGTTACCGTACCTGGGGTAGATATTCCCTGCAGTATCTATCACAGAGCTGACAGGAATTTTTCAGATTCCTTCAAATCAGGCACCCTGTTCAGTCACTTCCACTGGAAGTGTGCTCTCTGGCTCCCTACCTGGCAGTTGTTACTTTCTGGCCTGTATTAAAACCAGGCTATCTACAGTGGCGTCCCCCAGGATGAAACGCAGTTCTGCAGCATTTTGCAGCACTCTGCAGAATGCTGCAGCAGACCTACTGAGTAAAGCAATGTAATTTCAATGGTAATTAGTCCCCTTTGTCATTCAGAAAAATGTGACACTGCCAGGATGAAGTGAATGCCACAGTTTCTTGCATAACAAAGGGGGCTAATTGCCATTAAAATTATATTGCTTTATTCAGCAGGTCTGCTGCAGCATACTGCAGAGTGCGTTAAAAGTGCGTTTAATCCTTTACTTAAATGGTTTCACAAATACAGAGCCCTCCAAGGTTCCATAGGTGAAGAGTGTGTGCAAGGGCCTCTTGAGATTTTAAGATAACAACATTTGCAAGTAAATTTCTTGGCAGTGATTGGTTAAATCAGCCCAATGTGTAAATTGTAAATGAACTGTTTTATTTACTGAAGGACGAAGGGGGTGAAACTCTCAGCTTCCCACTGATTTTTAAGGTGACTTAAAGAAGCATCTCCCAGCTTTGTGTTGCCAGTGTTTGATACTCTTGCATTTTTCACCATGCTGTTATTTTTGTGCTCTCACACAGGATATTGTCCCCATTGATGCCTCGTATGAGGTGAAGGAACTGTATGTACCAGAGAACAAGCTTCAACTCGCCAAGGCTGATGCTGAAACTCTACCTATCATAGAAATTAATAAGGTAGGGTATATCACAGCATTTAAAAGTTATGCCAGTCTCTCTTTTTTTAACACTTAAATTGCCAGTGGTTAATTTGATTTTGTATGTGACATTCACTCCTTTTTATCTTAAATTTTTTTTTTTTAAACCTTGGACTTGGCTGATGATGGTCAAGGTATTGCTTGAAAACATTTAAGTCTGCTTCCCATTGTCATTCCCTCCAGGGACACTAATTTGAGACAACAGTAAGAGCCAAGAAACCAAAATTGCGCATTAGCTTATCTATCCCATGGAGCATGCATCAGGTGCAGGCAGTGCCAGAATATTATACCTGTGATACCCTGTGTCGAAACATTGTTTGTAAATGCACTACTTCGCTCTTTCTAGAAGCTGCCCTACACTTTTTGTCTAAGAGAACTTATACATATCCTGATATCTGTCTTGTAAATGCATTTTGCAAGAAGTTTTAGATCTTTATTGAAGATACTGTATCTCCTCCATTAGGCCACACCTTTGGAACTGTAAGCTGTCAGCACAGAACCACACAGACTTTTTGCTAGCCAGGGTCTGCCCACAGTGAAATGCAGCACATTCACTTATATAACGTGGGTGGCCCCAACACTCCTCAGTTTTTTCTCCAACCTTTAATTATCCTTGTCAGATCTGCTGGAGGAAACGTTGACAAAGTTGTTGCCATTTTTGTTAGTTTTCTATATATTGTCAGTATCTAGATTGTTGTCTCTGCATGCCACCAACATCTAAAAAAACTTTATTCAGATATTATATATGCTGTTACAAAATTTACAGAGACAACACTCTCCCCATTTATGTGTGCTGTATGGGCCTTTCCCACAGCGTGAGAGCCTGTGAGATTTGCCAGAGTGTCAACCAGGCTACAAGACGATGCCATTGGAAGGCTCTAGAAACCTTCTTCACTTAAGAAGCGTTAAAAGGCCATGGAGAAGGAAAAAGGGCTTCAGGTCTGATACTCCTTTGCCGCCTCCTGACAAACAGTCACTGATACTCAAAGGATAAAAAATAAGCGTTGTCTTGAGTCTCCTCTGGCCATAAGCACAAACATAAAAACAAAGAAAAAGCTGCTTTGCCGTCAAAGTCCTGGTTGCCATTGAAAACAGGTACATCCTTGTCAAGGACTGCCCCTGTGGCATTGGCACAAGCCCCCTCCCTGACTGTCATTGAGACACCAGGATTAAGGTCTGGCTGAGGCACTGCCATACCTATTATGGACAGTACGTTGCCATCGTCATTATGCTCCAGCCCTTCTGTGCTGGTAGTCCCAGACCCTTTTCAGGGTGCTGTCCACTCCCAAGCTGTGCTGGCATTGTTTTCAGACATGATGCATCTCCTGCTACCTGGGTTGCTACAGCAGGTAGTTTGGCCACACCTGGGCCATCTGGTCCAGGGTCTTCATCAATGGCTTCTACAAGCATGCCTAAGATTACTGCCTCTGAACTGCTGCTAGCGTCACCTTTCCTTCTGCTGTTCCCATCATTGTTCGTGATGCTGACGACAAAATGGAATGCAATCCTGACCTTGTGGCTCTTGAGGGGTCTTAGAGGAGGTGAAGGACAGTTTGAAGCAGGGAACCTGCCCTCCAGCTGTGCCCTCTCATCCTGCAGTGAGGAATCTGTGTTATATACTCCATGGTCTCCTTCTGAGGACCCCCCTTTTCAGGCCATGATGCAGCAAACGCAATCTGTCGCTGGTTTCACTGTTGAAGAGGAAGACTCCAGTAAGAAGACTCTTATGGAATTTTTGGAGGTGCCTTGTACTCCGTGTATATCCTGCCTTTCAGGATGCTATCTTGCTGCATGGCACAGGCCTACTTCGCTGCCTGCAGTTCCAAGGAAGGCTGATGAGCAGTACCAGCTCTGTCTACTAAATCTTAATATGCTAACTAGCCTGAAACTGACTCTGTGGTCATTGTGTGGCAGCTCATGCTCATTCAGAAGCACCTAGACACATGAGTACTTTACTTCCGGATAAAATATCTGGGTGACTGGATGTAATGGGCAAGCGTACCTGTGTCTCAGCATCCTTGGGCCTTGGGATTGCTGATTACCAGGTTCAGACGATTAAATACCAGAACAGCCTGTGGAAAGCTGCACGCAGTGCTGCCTAGGCTTTGCCTGATGGTTCTGCCAAGAATGATTTCATTTGTTTACCATGTAAGTACACTGGACCAGTCGATCCATTTATAGGCACAACCTGGGTACTTACAACCCACAGTGAATATACAAAAAAATCCATGCATAAAAATACAATTCTGTATTTCATACATTTGTACATACTGCAATTTTTTGTTACCGATTAAACTCTGCTGACACTGAAGTTGGCAGGCACTTACTGCATTCAGCATATGATGTTTCTGATGCTTCTGCCAGGGCTGCAGCCTCTGGCATTTGCATTAGAAAATATTCTTGTCTCAGAGTGGTTAGTTTTGCCACTGATGTGCAACAGGCAGTTTTGAATGCTTCCTTAAAGGGCTCCAGACTGTTTGGTTATGTGTGGTCTTCAGACTTCTAAGATGACTTTATGGTCTGTTGAGTCCCTGTACCCCACTCTTGCCAGAGGGTGTGGTAGAGGCCCCCTTTTTTGTAGGCCTTCTGCCAGGTGCAGCTGTCCATACTGTCAGCAAGGCCGTGGCAGAGGTGGTGTTCCCCTCCCTCCTGTGCCCATGCCAAAGCACCAAAAGGAATCTTTTCCGGTGGCTCTGCCGCCCCCAGTTCAGCCTGACTCTCTTCATCCCCCGGCCTCGGGTAGTACACTGAATATGTCCTCGCCTTACTAGCAAAGGGTCACAGGTTTAATTCCCAGGAAGTACATATATCTGCCATCGCATTTAGAGGGTGGTGGTAAATGGAGTACAATCTGGGAAGAGGGGGTGACCAGTGGGGTACCACAGGGATCAGTACTCGGACCAGTCCGGTTCAGTGTCTTCATTAGTGACATTGCAGAGGGGCTAGAAGGAAAGGTCTGCCTGTTTGCAGATGATGCCAATATCTGCAACAGGGTAGATACTCCAGAAGGGATGCAGAGAATTAAGAGGGACCTGAAAAAGCTTGAAAGATGGTCGGAGATGTGGCAACTGAGGTCCAGTGCAAAGAAGTGCAAAATAATACACCTGGGTAGAGAGAACCCTGGAGGGGGGGGGGGCTGACTGTCACCAAAGAGAAAAGGGACCTAGGGGTTATCATCTGATGACCTTAAGGTATCAAAGCAGTGCACAAAGGCGGCATGGAGGGCCAGTGGCATGCTGGGGTGCATAGGCAGGAGTATCACTAGCAGGAGTTGGTAGTGCTGTTGTATAAAACACTGGTGGAGCCACACCTGGAGTACTGCATGCAGTTCTGGAGGCCACATCTGTGCAAGGACATAGATAAGGTGGAGACTATCCAGAGAAGGGCAACAAAGATGGTACAGGGCTTGCACCACAAAACATATGAGGAGAGACTAAGGGACCTCAGTATGTACTCACTGAAGGAGGGGAGACAGCAGGGAGACATAATTGAAACATTCAGGTACCTCAAGGGCGTAAACAAGGTGCAGGTGGGGGACCTTTTCTAATGTAGAAAAAGTGCTAGAACAAGGGGGCACAATATGAAATTGGAAAGGGGTGGATTAAGAGGAAATGTGAGGAAGTTTTTCCTACATGGAAAGGGTAGTGGACGCTTAGAATAGTCTGCCACAGGAGGTAGTGGGGGTAAGAAGAGTGAAGGGGTTTAAGTATGTGTGGGACTGGTACAAGGGAAGCTTGAGAGGGGAGGGAGTGATGAAAAGCCATTAATCACGTAGGATCACTGGCCACATACAATGTATAGGGCCTATGGGCAGACTGGATGGGCCTAGCAGTCCTTATCTGCCGACAGTGTCTATGTTTCCCAAACTATTGCCTCCACGGGTGAGTGTTGGGGGAAGGGGGGCAGGATCTCCCTGCATTTAAAACAGTGACAGGTGATCACCACAGACTAGTGGGTTCTGGTGATAATTTCAAGGGGACATGCTCTGGACTTGATAGACATCCCTGCAGATCGTCCTCTGCCTTTTTCCTTTATCTTCTGGGCCATTTGTCCCTTCTAAAGGAAGAAATTCAGACCCTATTTCAGAAGCTTGCCATAAAACCAGTTTCTTGCCAAGACAGGAATAAAGGGCTCCATTCTAGATACTTCCAAGTCCCACAGTGGACAGAAGATCTGTGTCTTGTATTAGATCTCAGATTGCAACCTGTACATCGAATACAAAATTAGTTTTGAATGGTATCCTTGCAAGCCCTGATTCCCCTACTACAAAAGGAGGACCGGCTTTGTTCACTAGACATGAAGGATACATACCTTAATATAAAGATCAGGAAGTCCCACAGACAGTACCTCCACTTGAAGCTGGAGGGCAGGCATTGTCAGTTCAGTCTGTTGCCCTTTGGCTTGTCCTCTGTGCCACAGGTCTTTACAAATTGCTGGTAGTAATTGCAGCAGCCCTTCACAGGGAGGCCTATGCTTATTCACTTATCTGGATAAGTGACTACTGAAAGCCAGTTCCAGGGAATCTCTTCTACATACTCTGTCCCAAACACATCAGTTGTTCAACTTGGGGGTCACAGTCAGTGTGCCAAAGTCAGTGTTGATTCCGTGCCAAAGACTGTTGTGCATAGGGACAGTCTTTGACACAGAAAAGGGATGTGCTTTCCTGACCCAGGACAGGGCAGACACACTGATTGCTCAAGCACACTTGGTTCACAGGAACCACTACATCTCTGCATGAACAATGTTATGTTTCCTGGGCCTCAAGGCTGTGGTCATAGTGACTGTTCCACTAGCCTGACCTCACATGCGGATACCAGCAGTGGACACTTGGTGAGATCAGTTGATGGATGAGTTGGAGCAAATAGTAATCATCACATCTGCCCCTTGCAGAGCATTGTCATGGTGGATGGACCGTAACAATCTACTCAAGGGCATTCCAGTCCTTAACATCGAAACATAGAAGCTGATGCCAGATAAGGACTGCATGGCCCACCTAGTCTGCCCATTGTGCCTACCTATTTCAAAAAACACAGATCCTAGTTGATCTGTATAGCTCACCCTTTTTTTTCCTGTCTCTAGGGTAACCTTATGTCTATCCCGTGCATTCTTGAATTCCCTAACAGTATTTGCCCCCACCACCTCCCTAGATAGGCCGTTCCAAGTATATACCACTCTCTCAGTGAAACAGTGCTTTCTCACGTAGCCCCGAACCTCCCCCCCAACTTCATCTTGTGCCCCCTTGTTCTTGCACATCTTCTTGTTTGAAAGCTGCTGTCCTCTTGTACCTTGCTCATACCCCTGAGGTATTTGAACATATACATATTCCTTATACCAGGTCCTGTACAGATATTCACCAAGGATGGCTCGGGCTTTGGTTGGAGTGCTCACCTTGGCCTTTGCCAGACACAGAGATCATGGACCAAGGTGGAATCTGAGCTGCACATAAATTTCTTGGAAATGCGGGCTGTCCTGTACAGCCTCCAGGCATTCCAGAATCAACACTGCCCTGGTACTCTCTTAATCCAGATGGGCAGTGTCAGTGTGTAGCATTACATCAACAAATAAAGGGGCACTCACTCCTATCTCCTATGCAGGGAAACAGTGAGAGTGTGCTACCGGGCTCAGTTTCACGACTTTGAACTGTTGGCTTTGTTTCTCCCAGGTCTCCAAAACATCTTGGCAGACAGGTTAAGCAGGTCTCGGTCAATGGTTCATGAACGGGAACTGCTGACCTCCGTGGTAAACAACTTCTTCGCAAGGTAGGGCTGTCCAGAGTTGGACCCTTTTTGCATCCCCACACAACACCAAACTGCTACTTTTCTGCTTGCTTCAGGGCCTAGAGTTTTTTGATGTGATACGTTGTCCATCTCCTGGAAAGGGAAATTCCTGTACACATATCTGCCCATTCCTTTAATAAAGTGGGTTCTGCTTAAATTACAGGTGGAGAGTGCCACTCTCATCCTCATTGCTCTGGTCTGGTCTTGCCAGATATGGTTTCCACTCTTTCTACTTCTGGCGGTGGAGCATCGTGTTCCTCTACCTATGTATCGGGGTCTTTTGTCACAGGGCAAAAGAGGTCGCTGGTACATCTGGACCTGAAGTCCCTACACCCGCATGTATGGCTGCTGAAGACATAGCCATTCCATTACACATTTTCTGGTGTCCTCAAAGGTTGCTAATGTCCTGCTTGCGTCTCGTAAGCCTTCTACCAGACATTCCCTGAAATTGAAGCACTTCACTTTGTGGTCTGTGCCTTGGAATGCAATACTTGAATACTTGCTTTCCCCATCTGATTCAGGCCTGCAGTATTCCTCACTTAAGGTGCAGCTGACTACTACATCAGCTTTCCATGTCCCATGGGTGTCAGCAGGATTCTGAATGTAGGGGGCATGCTACAGTGACTTTTTTCAGAAAGGGGATCCAGAGTTTGCCCCCAGAAGACATTTTAAAATTTGGTGCAAAATGGTGCATTTTAGAAGCACATTCTATGAAATCTCAGACAAGACAAGCACAGGGATTTACTAGCTGAAACCCTGAAATACTGCATGTGGCTTCAGCCAGGAAGCACACTTATTCTAGAATTGTTTTGTTGTCTCGGTCTTTTAATCAGGTCCTCATGACCAAATGACACAGTCGTTTTTTTGTGGGCCACTTCCACCACTCCACACTACAGCCACCCCTTACCAGTCCTTATAACATGGACAGCCACGTATATGTGATGTGATTGGTACAGACACATCACCTGACCGTTGAGTAATCTCTGTTAGCCGCACAGTGTGTGGTAAACAGGTCACAGAGGTTAAAATTAAGTGTCAGCCTGAACTTGTTCTTGCACCCTGAGAGTGACAGTGTAAGACGGCCATTAATTTGTGTGTAAGCGAGTGTCAGTAAGTTAAGTTCCCTCACAGCTGGAGAGCTAATGTGTCTCCTTGTGTGTGTTCTGTCATCCATTAGAATTATACCTGTCTGCAGCCACCCACCTATCTGACCTCGATGCCCACCCACCCAGCTGAACTCAATGTTCCTCGCTAAGCTCCACACACACACAGCAGTGCATGCCGTTACACAGAAGAGAGGCACTGTGTCTCCTTCTCGCAGTTCTGTAGTGCGGCAAAATGATATCTCTGTGTACATTGGCCCCAGCTATCCTCGATGCTCCCCACCCACTCACCCGGCTGAAGCTGCTGCTCCTCGCTGATCTCTCTACCCACACAGTAGTGTGTCACCTAGGGAGCTGCTAACGTGACGCTCCATGATCTGTGATGCCACACACTCTGCAAGTCGCTGCTGCTTGTACTCTGGGGTGTTGGTCGATGGGATGTTGCTAGCCATACACTGAGCTGACTCTGGTGCCGCACACTGATGTCTCTTCCCATGCACCTGCCCTGCTGACCTCCATGCTCCTTGCAGATCTGACATCCCAGCAAGTCTCCCAGGTTACCTCCTTTTTCCTTGTCGATATGTCCTCCGACCCAGTGATGCATCTTGCTACCCACCCAGCCAGCTGCCCTCTTCGGCGATCTGTGATGCTGCACATTCAGTCTTAGTCGGTCCTGCTTGTGCTCGGTGTGTTGGTCAGGCGGGCACCCCCAGCCAGTCAACCAGCAAGTGCATGGAGCAGCCCTGAACCTCTGCACTGACATCCCTGTCACGGTCACAATGCTGTCTGGGCTGCAGTCTGGACACGCGGTTAACACCAAGCAGGCAGCAGTCAGATTAGCACCGCAGAAATGGACAGTGAGGGAGTACAAGCAGGCGAGCAGTGTACGGCACTGACAAGATACTTAAGCAGCACAATAGAGAGAGAGAGAGAGACAAAGCAGCAGTTGAGCGTGGGGAGGCAGATTGCGCGAACCTCCTGAGAAGCATGTAGTTTATCTGAGGTGCGTTTCTGTTCTCTCTCTCTCTCTCCCCCTCTCTGTCTTATTGATGGTGGTGGCAATTGTGTGGTGCACTTAACAGTGTGTCTTGGTTGCCAGGAGAAGTAATGGCTCCCTTCAACTGTGCTTCTCAGTGTGGAATTACAAGTTCAGTCTGCTGTATGATTTCGTCTTCTGAGACCCCATTACCACACACTGTTCTGGTAAGACAGATAAATGAATGGTGTTCTATGGCACTTGTGTTTGTAGAACTATTTCTGGTGTGGCAGGACACACAACACAGTGTGGTACTGCAACCATAAGTTGTAGGACAACACAAAATAAAGTTCCCACTTTTCATACCTGTTGTACCACTGTCCTTTGTCCATTTCTGTACATGTGTAGCCCATGTTATAAGCACAATAACCCACTCTGGGTTGTGCAGTTATTGGGGATTAATCAGCACCCGGGTGCTGTGAGGACACTGGACTGTGGCCTGCATGCCTCTGCGCAGGGTGATTAATCTCCCACACACACCCCTGTTGTGGATATATTGTACTTATTACATAGCTGTCACAGTCAGTCAGAAAGAACAGCAGAACAGTGAGCTCTGTAACTGTCCCACTGAAATGCAGTGTTAATCTTGTCCAGCAACTACACAGCAAATAAAAACAAACAAACATTCGGCATTGACCAATGCTTGTTGACACTGTGGGTGAATTAATTTGCTAGCATTGTAAGTTCAAGACCTCATCTTTGTTGGCTGATGGCTGGAAGTAATAGAGGGCAGCAGCAACATCACTCAGATCCTAAGCTACAAGTGCCACCAGGGTGGAAAGGCTAGAACAGTCATTAACGTTTAAATGGAAGTAAAATGAGGAATGACAAGTGGATGTCATGCCACTCTCTCTCCCAATGTGATATAGTTATTTATAAGAGTTAACTATTCATAAGCACATAACATGGTGCTCTCAAATTGGGTGCTGTACCAGGCGTTAATAGAAATGCTCTATACAGCTAAAAAAACAAACAAATAAAAACCAGTGAGCACACCCAACCTCCTGCAGTAAAAACAGATAAATGCAGTAGTGGAAGTTGTGGGGCAGGTGATTAGACATCACATAATATTAAGAATCTCATTAACACCTTCATCAGCAGGCATTTTCTGCAGTTTAATGCATGGACGAGGGTTAACAAACAGGCCTTCCCGTCATCGCCACATAATGCCCACTTGATTCCTAAACCTCACCAGGAAAAGCTCTATGGGATGGGGATTTGCTAGAAAACAGAATGTTTCTCATGAAACAAAATGCATTCTGTGGACCGTAATCAGGCTTCAGGAGCAAGAACCAGATAGAATACAGTTTCTAGAACCATTGCAGTGCTCGACCCAGAATGTATCTGAACATGAGGTTCCAGAACCAGAATGCTATTTGATTTCATTCAGTAATCATAGGTGCAAAACACAAACAAAAGAATAGTGAGCAACTGAGCCTAGTTAAGAATACCTCGTGCATGTGCTTATTATTCCGCATTTTATACTCACTGAACAAAGTCTGAGACTGAGACAGTAGTACACACTTTAACAAGTCAGCTCACCGGTCTCAATCAGCTGCAGCCTGCAGAATGTCCTTCGCCACCCATTCTGTAAATTATGTTCCTTCCTGCAGTACCAGTTCACATAGCCCGTACCGTGCTCTTGCGCTGCCATTGCCAAGCCAGAAGCAGAACTGCCTTCCTTGGCAACAAACCAATGGGCCTAGCCAAATACAGCTGCAGAGGAAATAAATGCTGGGAAATGTAGTCTAGGTGAAGCGCGGCCTCAGAAAAATGTCATGAAATGTAGTCTAAGTGTCGGAACACAGTCGTCAGTGGGGAAACAGGGACGGGACTAAAAGATGGTCAGGGCGGCCTACCACAGGAAGCTGCTAGCCGGTTGCTGGCACTGCTGGGCTTTTTAAAGCCCCATAATTTAAAGGAAGGGTGGGTGAAAAGACTGGGGGGGGGCATGCCCCCATTTTTGGGGCTAACAACACCACTGCCATGTCCCTATTGATGGTTGTACAGTTGTCCAATTAGAGGGATCCCATGTTTTTCTATGAGGTGTCTTGCATATGAAACCTCCTATCTGTAATCCAGTCCTACCTTGGGACTTGAATTTCAGGCCTGAGAAATTGACTTTGGTTTCATTTGAGCCTGCTGTGAGTTGTGGCATACATTTCTTGTCACGGAAAGTTTTATTTTTAGATCTTCTTCGGGGTATCTCAGTCATCAGGTCACACCATAGAAACTTCACTGTCGGTGAAGCAGGATCCACATGGAAGATTTTCAACAGTACCACTGAGGCCACCCACACCGACGTCACCTGCCAACGTCACCAACTGTATAAAGGTGTGAGTGGCCCCACTTCCTCCTCAGTTCTTTCTCGCTGTCTACTCTGTTCGCATGTGTCTCTGCAGAAACTCCGACATAATTTCGCGCCATGTTGCCTACAAATTTTTCTCTACCCTTAGCATTTTGAATATCTTTTCATTTACCTTGTTTATGTCAAGAGTTATTCCTTCCACTTCTCTTTTCCATTGCTGCTGCTGCAGAAAGAAGATTGCCTCTTCAGATGACCATAACCTCTGTGTCTGCTATCTTGGGTCTGACCACGATGTCTGTGACTGCGAGGTTGCCAGAAATTTAACCAAACGACTCTCAGGTGACGCAAAAAGTCTCTGAAGAAATTTCGCATGGAACAACAGGAAGCCAGTTCTGGGCAGGGGTCCTCTGGGGTCCCTCCTTCCCAGTCGCTGGTGGGTTCATCAAGCTCCCAGGCCTCAAAGGCCCGAGACAAGTCCTTGAGGAAAAGTCACAAAAAGGACCACAAACTGGACTGCTCCTATCCCCCAGCAGCTTTCCTGCTCCCTGACTGTTTCTTCTTCAGCCATCGGGGGCACTCCATTGGTTGCAGCCACACTGACATCCTCTGCTGCCCAGGCCTCTGCTCAGATCAGGCCCATAACAGTGGCATCTCCTCCCACTGCTCCGGGAGTCCGGCCGGTGGCCCTTGGGTCGTCAGGCCCCAGTTCGTCGACTCTGGGGTCATAGATGACAGCCCCTCCATCGAGATCTGATGCATCTCCAGGTCTACGACTGTTGGGCTCCTCAGGCTCACAAGCCCCATTGGACGGTTTGTCGTGCCCATTGCCGATGGCCCCTCCACCATCAACACAGCCTTCTCCTGCTGTTGACCTTAATGATATTTTGGCTAAGGTTACAACAGCCCTAGAGCAACAGTTGGGCTCATATAGACCTGCTCCCCAGTGCTTTCGATGTTCCTGTCATCGTCAACACCCCTTGCACCTCCTTGCTCTGCACCCTGTAGGGCGCCATCAGTGCCTCACTCGTTGGACCACGAGTTGGAGCAGGTTGTCGAGGAGGAGTATCACCCGGACATGATCCTACCCGAGGAGGAAGAGCTCCTTTTCTTGGACCATTCCACTGTGTCCTTCGTAAGTGAGGACTCCATTAGGCATACCCGTAGGTTTCCTCCTGAGGATCCTACCTTCTTTAACATGATGAAGCAGCTGTCCTCAGCCATGGGCTTTCATACAGAGGAGGAAGTTGCCACCAGATGGGACCTGGTGGACTTCTTGGAGATCCCAGAATCTCATCCTGAAGTCATTCCTCCCATGCTTCCTGCCTTGAGGAATGCCACTACTGCGGCCTGGCATAGGCGAGACGTGGTGCCTGCCATGCCCCACCAGGTGGATAAACTTTATCATGCCCCTCAGGGCTTCTCATACTATGCTGCCCAGCCAGAGATTGATTCTGTGGTCATTAAAGTTGCCCACAATAGGTCCAAGGTGCCCAAGCATCTTGGTTCCTTCCCCCCTGACAGGGACTCCAGGCGGATTGACCTTTGGGGTAAAAGGGTCTACGCCTCCTCCACTCTGGGGTTCCGGATTGCTAATTATCTTTCACAGATGGTCAAGTCCCAGAATACCATCTGGAAGAAGGGCAAAGTGGCTGCCCAAGCCCTCCCTGATTCTTCCACTTAGGCTAGGTGGAGTGGGAACCATACGCCTTGCCGGTGAGTTTGTTAATCTGGAAGGTATAAAGTACAGTTGCGTAAGAACTTACCGTAACAGTAGATCTTCGAGAGAGGCTCTTGCAGTAGGTAATTACGTATAGGACTGATGCCGGCAGGCGGCAGGACCCCACGGAAAAATTTCTAGCTAGCAGTCCCTGCTGAGGACCGCCCCGTCAGGTGACCGGCATCAGGAGGCGTCGGTATAAAGGGTCCCTGGCCGCCTTCAGTTCTTTCCACCACAGGCCAGAAGGCCGGACGAGAAAGGAGCAGATATTTCCCTCACTGGAAAAGGGCTGAAAAAGCCTAGGGGATGGAGGCGGGAAGGTGTACCTGCAAGAGCCTCTCTCAAAGATCTACTGTTACGGTGGTTCTTACGTAACTGTACTATCTTACTTCAAGAGGGCTCTTGCAATAAGTAATTACATATAGGACTGAATCCCAAGCAGTCTGGAACAAAGAGAGGCACCGGGAGGAGGAAACTACTCCAAAAAGCAGTTCTAGCTGTGCAAGCCTCAAGATAAGAGGCCTTGCAGAACAGCCAGCCCGAAGCCTGCTCTGCGGCGAGAGGCAACATCCAAACTGTAGTGTTTAGTGAAGGTATGGACAGAAGTCCAGGTGGCAGCAGCAGCACAGATATCCGCCGCAGACACATTCTTGAAACAAGCCGCTGAGGCAGTTACTCCTCTGGTGGAGTGGCCTCTTACTTGACCCAGGAGGGTCTTGTTGTATTTGTCATAACAAAAAGTGATGCAATGAGCCAACCATTTAGATAGGCATTGCTTGGAAACAGCATTGCCTTCCCTTTTATGAGCAAAAGAGACAAACAACTGATCAGTCTTTCTGAGATCCTTCGTTCTGTTGGTGTAGTATCTCAGAATCCGGTGAACATCCATAGTATGGAGTAAATACTCCCCTTGATTAGAGTACTGCGTGAAAAAGGCAGGTAACTCTATGGGCTGATTTAGAGTAGACTCTGCTACTACTTTAGGAAGAAACCTAGGATTCGTGCGAAGAGCAACACGTTCCTTGTGAAAAATCAAGTATGAGATTTTGCACATCAGGGCCTGGAGCTCGGAAATTCTCCAAGCAGAAGTAATGTCCACCAGGAAGAGAGTCTTCCACGAAAGGAAATTCAGATCTGCAGAAGCTGCAGGTTCGAAGGGAGGGAGAATAAGTTTCTCGAGGACAAAGTTCAAGTCCCGAGGGGAAGCAGGAGTACAGATGGGGGGCCTCAGATGGAGGATCCCTCTGAGAAAGGTCTTAGAGACCTCCAGTTGAGTGAAAGCTTTGTCTGCGAAGGGAACATGGTAGGCCGAGATAGCCGCCATGTGTACCTTCAGAGAAGAATGACTGAGACCCAGGTCAAACAGATGACATAGATACTCCAGAAGATCCCCCGCTGAACAGGAGAAGGTTTCCACGTTCTTGGGAGCAGCCCAGATAGTGAATCTTTTCCACTTCATGGCATAAGTGGATCTGGTGGAGGGTTTTCTAGCTTACACCAAAATCTCCGCCACTTTGGGAGACACTCCAAAACGGGATTGGGCTAAGTCTGCAGGAGCCAAGCATGCAGTTGAAGGGATTTGAGGCCTGGATGGACCAGGGTCCCCAGATCCTGGGTCAGTAAACCTCGAGAGAGAGGAAGAGGAGAATCCTCTGAGTATTGTTTTAAAAGAGAGAACCAAACTTGCCTGGGCCAGAAAGGAGTGATCAGAATCATTCGTGCTCCTTCTGAAGCTAGTTTCTGCAAGACTCGTGGGATAAGTGGAATTGGAGGAAAGGCATAGACAAATCTGTCCTTCCAGTCTAGAGAAAGAGCGTTGCTCCAAAAAGCGCCTCGCTCTGGAACGAGCGAGCAGAAGATGGGAAGTTTTACGTTTCGAGGTGATGCGAACAGGTCAACCTGTGGTGTTCCCCAAAGTCAGAAGATATTGTCTAGGACCCCTTGGTCCAGTTCCCACTCGTGAGTCAGAGCAGAAGAGCGACTTAGCTTGTCTGCCAGGGTGTTGTCGACTTCTGTAACGTGAATTGCCGTGAGGTGAAGGTCGTGTTGTGTTGCCCAATCCCAAACCCTCATTGCCTCCCTGCAAAGAGGGTAGGACCGATTCCCTCTCTGTTTGTTGATGTACCACACCATGCACATGTTGTCCATTTGGATGGCTAGGTGGCTGGGAAGGATGTGTTGGTGAAGGGCTTGGAGGACGTACAACACTGCCGGAAGCTCGAGCACATTGATGTGGAGAGCTTGATCTTACTTCAAGATACAGCTCTTGCAGCAGGTTACACCATTAGGACTGAAGCCGTCAGGCGCCAGGACCACACGGAAATTTTCCAGCTAGCAGTCTTCAGCTGGGACCGCCTCCGACGTCGGTCCCACCCCTGATGTCAGGCGTAGTACATAAGGAGGCAGTCCCCCCACAATCCTCAGTTCTTTTCCTGCCGTCGACATCGCAAGCATCGGCCTCTCGGTCACTTTCTGGCGTGCGGCAGACTTGAGACTTCTGACGTTCTCTCTTTTGTTACCGGTTTGGATTCATCTGATGTCCTCTCCAAACACCTCTCTGGAAGGTCACCAATCGATGCGCCTGCGACGACAGATCCTTCAAGGATCCTCACTCAGCCTGCGTCGTTGTCTGAGCCTGGAACACGACACAGGCCTGCTTCTTCTGCCAGGAGCTTCAACAGTCGCACCAGGATCCGCCGCCAGAAGGCCCTTCAAGCGTTTCTCTTAGAAGAGAAACTGAAGACCATGGATAGGGAACCTTCCTCCAGGGGGGGGGAGTTGTCAGGGAAGACCCACAAACACTGGGAGAAACACCGGGAGAAGGAAAGGCCCAGGTCCCCGGCGAGGGCCTCGGACTCCCAAAGCTCCGGCTCACGGTCAGACCGCTCTCCTTCCAGGGCTCAATCTCAGCCTCCCCTGGTTCAGGTCAGGTTCTCCAGTGGCTCCTCCTCTCTGCAGCCCCTCAAGACTTCCAGGCTGTCGGCTTCGTCCACTCCATCTAAGGCCTCGTCTAAGTCTGGAGAGCGCCACAAATCTTCCTCCCGCCGTCGGGACTCCAACGCCAGGTTGGTTTCCCAGCCTCCGCGTGGGTCGGACCCGGTCCCTCGTAAGACTAAGGCCCTGACGTCCCTAAAACGGACGCCGGACCACCCGATGTCGGCCAAGCATCACCGGCACTCCCAGGAGCCGGCGACAGCAAACACCCGTCACCGGCCAGGCGTTCGCCTCCGAGGACATTGGCCAGGGGACCGACGTTGGCTACCCCAGAGAGGAGGACTGCACCACCGTTGCCAGCTGACGTCGGTTGGAAGGAATCATCAGAGGAGGATACCACTCAGCCCGAGGACCGGGCGGGCGACACTGGAGTCGTCGGGCTCCCACGGGAACCTTCCCCGGAGCGGGAGACCCCCAGAGACCCGATGCCCGACCCCAGCGACAGTAGGACGGTCACCAACCCCCAAGGAGCGAACACCACCTCCTAGGGGCAGATCCTCAGATAGGAGAAGACCTCCCTCAAGATCCACTTCAGGGTCACCTAGCCCTAAGAGACCCAGACGACGCCAGTACACCTCGTCTGCAGAGGATTCTAGATCTGACACCTCAGGGTGCTCCAGATCTCCTTCTCCCATCAGCATTCCCTCTCCGGACCCACATGACCTACCCAGATCTCCTCCGGATGATCCCTCTTTCGCGGTGATCATGAGGCACATCCAGGAGAATATGGGGTGGGATGCTGAAGAGCTCGACCCCCCGAGAGACAGCGCCTTGCCTGCTACCTTTGGCAGAACGATCCAAAGCCTGTGGTAGTGCCACCCTTGGTGGACACCTTTGCGGACGTCACCAAGGTGGCGTGGAAACGTCCGCATTCTACTCCATCAGTGCTGAAGAAGGCTGACTGCCTATACAAGGCCCCTAGGGAGGACCAGTATCTGGCAAACCATCCTCTGGCTGACTCCCTGGTCATCACTGCCTCACATGACCGGTCTCGGAGACCTCAGCATTTGAGCACACAGCCACCGGACCCGGAATCCAAGAAATTGGATGTCCTGGGTAGTACGTCTGTCAGCCTGCGATCGCGCGCCATCAGGTCACTGATTACCTCACCCACATGGTTCAGTTCCAGAGCACAGTGGGAACAGGGACAGGACCTGGTTGAGAAGATGCCGATGGCGGCCAAAGGAGGGCTTTTGAACCTCCTCCGTTGCGGGTTTGGATGTGGGGACCCAGGTGCTCAGAGCTGCATACGACTCTGCGGACTCTTCGGCCAGAGCTGCAGCCTCAGGCGTGTGTCTCCGGAGACACTCTTGGCTCCGTGTCTCCGGTTTTACCCTGGACATCCAGAAGAACATCTTAGACGTCCCTTACAATGGTGAGGTACTATTTGGTGAAGCCTCCGAGAAGGTGATCACCAAACTTCAGGACGCAGGGAAGGCAGTCAGATCTGTTCAGGCCATGTACAGGTCTCGGCCCAGTTCCTTTCATAGGAACCAGAGTCGCTTTCGTGGCCGGATACAAGGCAACAACCACTTTCGGCCAACAGCAGAGGGCACTTCTGCCCGAAAGCCCAGGCCAAGTCATCCCAGGCGAGGGCCAACAAACCATAGGTGGCCAGCCTGCGGATCGGCTTAGCTACACAGCATGACTCCTTCCTGGCCCGCCCCTCAGGATCAATGGGAAATGAAGGTTGGGAGTGCAGCCGCGTCACCTGTCAGGGTGGCTGTCGATCACCACCGACAGATGGGTGCTGCAACTGGTCAAAAAAGGCCATTATATAGAATTTGTAGGCAGCCCACCTACAAGACCTCCCCTGCTTTCCCTCTACTCGGGTCAGCACGCCCTGCTCATACAGCAGGAGATGCTCACGCTTCTGGAAAAAGAAGCCTTAGAGCACGTTCCAGAGAACCAGAGGACTGGGGTATTATTCTCACTTCTTCCTGGTTCCAAAGAAAACAGGGGACCTCTGTCCAATTCAGGACCTCAGTGATCTCAACCTGTCGGTCATTTACAAACGCTTCCGCGTGGTGACCTTCCTGGGCCTAATTCCCATGTTGAAGCGAGACGCCTTTCTGGCGTCTTTGGACATGCAGGATGCCTACCTGCACATTCCAATTGCTGAAGCGCACAGGAGGTTCCTGCGCTTTGAGTTTCAGAACCACCATTATCAGTTCCGAGCTCTCCCCTTCGAGCTGTCATCGGCACCTCATGTTTTTACAAAGTGCATGGTGGTCGTAGTGACGTCTCTGAGGAGACAAGGCCACTATGTGTTCCCGTACCTGGACAACTGGCTTCTCATGGCACCCTCTAGGGAGTCACTGGTGACGGCCATTCACGACACCCAGTCCCTTTTTCAATCACTGGGTATCCTCATCAACTACGAGAAGTCACTCCTGGTACTGTCCCAGAAACTGCAGTTTCAAACAACATGAAGTCTTGCTATATTATAGACATTAGCAGTTTGATCCAGCTCTAGAGCTGCCCTGGAGTGAAATGGTTAAAACCATTCCAAAATAGAATTTTGGCACGAGAGCAGCTCTATCTGTGTCATTTCAAACTTGAACTGTCAGATTCTTTACTCCGCCTCAGTGAACAGTCGCTCCGGAGATTTCTCCTTCTGCTCGGTTCATTTCTCGGTTTAAAAAGTGTTTTCTCGGTTGGATTTAACCAGAATTGTTTTATTTTAACACCAAAACCGTTCGGTTCAAGCTCTATCTGTGGTAACCGTAAGTAAATGAAGGTTTTGTCTGTGTGGAACTTTAAGTTATCGGTTCGGTTTGAACCGATCAGTGAGTTTAAAACTCATTTAAAACTAAAAGTTACTATTTTAGAGTACGGTTCCAGTTCTTATCGGTTCTAAAAAGTTTATTACGTTTTTCCAATACCGTGACACGGTTAGGAACCGATAAAATTGTCTTACCTGGCACTGCCGTTAAAAGGGCAAGTTTTGGTTAGGCTGGCATTATGTCTGAGAAACCCAAAAGAAAACCGGGCCACTGGGTTTCAACACTGTGATGTTTGTGGGAAGTCTTGCCAAGGCTGACCCACACACCATGTGTTTATTGTCTGGGGTTTGACCACCTCCAGTCAGACTGCCAGGTATGTAAGAATTTCCCTGCAGCCACCCTGGAAAAAAGATTGGGCAGGCTCAGGGAACGAGAGGCCAAAAAGTCCGCTGACCCGGATGGCCAGCCCGGTTCGGTGCCAACTGAACCAGAGGAAGTGCCCTCTGACCAGGGCCAGACTTCCTCGGGCAAAAGAAAAGCTGGTTCTGAGGAACCAATTCCAGTAAAGAAAACAAGAAAATCAGCAGGTCTGGAGTCAAAATTCCTTCTCCAACTGCTGCAGAGATAGCAAAAGCCATACAAATTGTCCGGTCACTGTCTCAGGGTCCGTCCGAACCACCACTATCTGGTAAAAGGTCGGTTCGTCCGGTCCCAGTGGTTCAGGATTATGATATTGAGAATTTTATGAACCAGAGGAGGAGGAGGAGGATTATGAACAGTATGAATGTGGCTGGGAAGGTCTGGTGTGCCCATTGAACGGACATCTCCCCAGACAGACCTTTAGAATCTCCCCTATGCTGTCTGAGTCCCCATCTCATTTTATGTTTTATAAAAAGTTGCTGAAACCCTCAGCTTCCTTTAGAAGAGGCTGTGGATGAGCAAGAGAGCCTGATTTTGTAGAAATGATGGATATTCCAGAGTCTAGGAGATTGTCTATTCCTTTACATAAGTCTTTTAGGAAACAAACAATTAAAATTTTAAAAGCTCCTAATTCTGTGCCTCCTGTAGATAAAAGATGGACAGAAGGTATACATTGTCAGGCCCTGATACAGAATTCCTTTCTCAGCAATGCAGTCATGTTGGAGTAGTTCAGGCTGCTGCCTGTGATAAAGCTAATATTCCCTTGGCTTCACATCCTCCTGACAAGGATTCCAGGAAGATTGATGCCATGGCAAAAAAACAGTATATGGCAGCCTCTCTGGGACTCAGGCAAGCAAATTATATGGCTTATGTAGCTAGGTATCAGAAATCTAGATGGGATACTGTTATGCAATTGGCCAAGCAGGCCCATGGCCAGCTGTCTAGTGAACTAGAACAGGTGGTTGCTGATGGCATTGAAGCCTCTAAGGTTCAGTTTCATGCTGCTGTGGATGTTAATGATTCCTCTAGGGTCATGGCCACATCTGTAGCTTTTTGTAGGTTGGCATGGCTCAGGTGTACTAGTTTGTCACAGGATACCCAGACTAAGGCTATGGATTTTCCTGTGGTGGGAAATTCTCTGTTTGGAGAGCAGACAGAGAATTACATGAAGAAAGATGGATGAATATAGGACCACTTACAAGAGTGCCCAGGCTAAGGAGGCGGCAAGCCACTCCTCAAAGGCATGCCCCAGGGGTGAGGGTAGGCCTTTTCAAAACCTTTCTACCAGACTCAGGCCTCCTCTGCCTATGCTCAGAGGCTTCTTCAGAGGCAGGGCAGGCGAGGGGTGGGCAGACCTGCTCCCACCCCCCAGCCTAAAGCTCCTGCGAAACAGGCACCCTGATGGGGTGCCCAGGGCCGTTTCTCCTGTACCAGTGGGGGGCAGGCTGGCTTACTTCAGTCAGAATTGGGCTTCTTTAACCTCAGACAAGTGGGTTCTGGAAGTAGTAAGCCAGGGTCTGGTTCTCAGCTTCAAAAAGTTTCCCAAGTTGAGAAGCAGACTTTTCTACCGCAAGTGCTTCAGAGACCCTCGCTCTAGAAACAGAGGTCTCATCCCTGTTAGCTCTCAGAGCAGTAGAAAGGTTCCTCCCTGCATCAGGGCAGGGTCTGTATTCAGATACTTCCTTACCCCAAAAAGACAGGAGAATGGCGGCCCATTTAGATCTCAGATATCTGAACAAACATCTTTTGAAACCAAAGTTCAAAATGGTAACTCTGGCAATGATTTTACCTTCCCTAAGGCCAGGGACTGGCTAGCCTCCCTGGACCTCAAGGATGCCTATTTCCATGTCCTAATCAGAAGTCCCACCGAAAGTACCTCAGATTCAAACTGCCCTCAGGTCATTACCAGTTCAGAGCAATGCCCTTGGCCTTACCTCTGCTCCAAGGGTATTCTACAAGTGTCTAGCAGTGGCCCACTTAAGGAGGCAGAGGATTGCTGTTTTTCCTATCTAGACGACTGGCTCATTGAGCCAGTCCCCAGAACAGGTAAATCTCACCTGCAGGTCACCAGCAGCTTCTCACCTCCCTGGGTTTTCTGCCATAAACCTACAAAGTCGGTTCTGGAACCAGTCCAGGTACTCACCTTTATAGGGCAGAATTGGACACAAAGCTAGCCAAGCCTTTCTTCCCCAGAAAGGGTAAGGAATTTAGTGGCTCTGGCCTCTTCCTTCATGCTGCAGGTCTCTCGACCAGCAAGACACTTTCTGCAGCTCCTGGGGCACATGGCTGCATCCACAG
The DNA here is from genome assembly GCA_016271365.2 of Neoceratodus forsteri. Lineage (NCBI taxonomy): Eukaryota > Metazoa > Chordata > Ceratodontiformes > Ceratodontidae > Neoceratodus > Neoceratodus forsteri. The sequence goes on from CM057453.1 coordinate 444,471,483, forward strand.
CTGTTGTGCAGGGGCCAGATTTCAGATGAGAGACATTCAGTTTCACTTGAGAACCTTTTGGTCTCAGAGAAGAGACCCCTTTCAAGTTGGTCCCAGTGACTCGAACCTTGATCCTAGCTCTCCAGTGGTGGCAGGATCAGAGCAATTAGGCGGGGTCCCTTCATTCCCCTTCTCGACTTGACTCTCACTACAGATGCTTCCCTTCTGGGTTGGGGAGCCCACATGGGCGACCTTTCCCACTCAGGGAGTTTGGTCCCCCAGGAATCTCTGCTCCACATCAATTTGCTGGAACTCAGAGCTGTCTTTTTAGCTCTTCAAGCTTTTCTGCATCTGTCCACGACAAGGTGATACAAGTCAGAACAGACAACACCACAACAATGTGGTACATCAACAAACAGGGGCACTCGGTCTTGACCTTGTGCACGAGGCAATGAAGTTGTGGTCTCTGGCCTATTCCTGAACACTTCCCTCATAGCAGTTCATCTTCCAGGGAAGGACAATGTCCTAGCGGATGCCCTCAGCAGGATTTCCCAGAGCCATCATGAATGGTCCCTGGATCCTCAAGTGCTGGGGATAGTTTTTGCCAGGTGGGGCATCCTCAGATAGATCTTTTGCAGCCCCAGACAATCACAAACTTCCTCTGTTCTGTTGCAGGCCTCCAGTGCTGGGCTCAGTTCCCCTGGATGCCCTTCTTCTGGATTGGGAGGAAGTTCCTCTATGCTTTCCCCCTTTCCTCTCCTATTCAAAGTACTAGTCAAATCAGATCTCAGCCTTGCAGGGTGATTCTGATTGCCCAGGATTAGGCCAGGCAGCCCTGGTACCCACTCCTTCTGTCTCTGACAGTCCATCTTCCCTGTGCCTCCCCAGGAATCACAATCTGTTGACTTGTGCCCAGGGAAGGGTTTGGTATCCGGACCTCAATCCCTCAACCTCAAGGCCTGGCTCTTGAGGAGTTAGAGTTTGATTTACACCTCTCTCAGGGTGATCTTGAGATCCTAAAGGCTTCCAGAAAGCCTTCCACTAAGGCTACTTATAGTTCTAAATGGAAAGGTTTTCCATTTGGTGTGCTGGGAAAAATATTTCCCCAGAATCTGCTGAATTGCCCATTTTGTTAGATTACATGGTACATCTTAATTCCTTGGGTGTCAGACCAGCTACCCTGAGAGTCCATTTGGCAGCTGTGCCTGCTTTTGTGTCAGCAGGAAAGTCATCCCCTCTTTCCTCTCATCCTGTGTTTTCCAAGTTTTTTAAGGGATTACTCCATACTAATCCTCCCTTTCGGGAACCAGCCCCTGCTTGGGACCTTAATGTTTGCATTGCCCAGTTAATGCAACTCCCTTTTGAACCTCTGTCTTCTGCAGAGCTTAAGTACCTAACTTGGAAAACTGTTTTTCTAGTGGCTATCACTTCTGCCAGATGCATAAGTGAATTGCAAGCCTTGTCAGTGGAGACTGACTTTATTTCTTTCCACAGGGATAAGGTAGTCCTTAGGACTAATAGGAAGTTTTGCCTAAGGTGGTTTCAGATTTCCATCTTAATCAATCTATCTCCCTTCAGTATTTTTCACTGATCACTCCTCTTCTGGTGAGGGAGGTTGCACAACCTGGATGTTAAGAGAGCTCTTAGTTATTATGTAGAGGCGTACCAAAGGTCCAGAGTTCGAATCCCTCCAACTTTTCCTTACCTATGGTGAAGTTGGAAAAGCAAACCTGCCACTAAGAGATCAAGTAGCCAGGTGGATTGTCTCTTGTATCCTATTTTGTTATCAGAAAGTGAGCAGAGCCCCCGGTTTGAGTGCTCATTCTACCAGGGTACAGCTGCGTCTCTAGCTGCTGCCAGAGATATCCTTTATTAGAGATTTGCCAGGCTGCTACTTGGAAAGCGGTACACTTTACCAAGCATTACTCCCTGGATGTCCAGGCCAGGAGGGATGCTCGGTTTAGCACAGCTGTTCTTCAGAGCCTATATTCCTAAGTAGGTTCTGCCCTCCTCCATGGAGGTACTGCTGTTTATTCTGCTAATGTTCTATAATATAGCAAGACTTCATGTTGCTTGAAGAAAAATTACTCACCTTAGTAATGTTGTTTCTTCTAATGGAGTCTTGCTATATTATAGAACCTCCCTAACCTGCCCCTCTCAGAACCTCTACTTGGTGGGTGCGGGCAACTTAGTGTGGCACTACTTATGTTCTGTTAGCATTTTGTCCCCTTTGGGACTTTGGGGGTGTGATGTATGCTGCGCATGTGTGTTTTATTATACTTATGTTCCCATTTTCATATTATTAGAATGGTGTTAGTATTTCTGGTCCCCTGACTTGAGTCTTGGGTGTTGGGACCATCAATGGTTGTTATTATTTAGGTAGCCATTTGGCTAGTGTAAGTTACAGCTTCCACACAGACCTTAGTGAGTTTGGCTCGTAAAGATCTGACAGTTCAAGTTTGAAATGACACAGATAGAGCTGCTCTCGTGCCAAAATTCTATTTTGGAATGGTTTTAACCATTTCACTCCGGGGCAGTTCTAGAGCTGGATCAAACTGCTAATGTCTATAATATAGCAAGACTCCATTAGAAGAAACAACATTACTAAGGTGAGTAATTTTTTCTTATAGGAGCAGTCCTGGACACCATCAGAGGGAGAGCCTTTCTTCCCTCAGACAGAGCGAAACACATCAGATCCCTCATCAGGGACTTGTCGGTGAAGAAGACCATCCCAGCCAGATCGGTCCTTCGCCTGCTCAGACACATGGCTGCGGCCATTGCAACAGTCCCGCTGGCATGTCTCCACATGCGGGTAACCCAGTGGATGCTAAGGGTGCAATGGGACCAAAGGCAAGACTATCTGCAGCATCCAGTCCGAATCACGAATGCCGTAATTCGGGATTGGCAATGGTGGCTAAGTCCGGGGAACCTCTCTGTGGGGGTGCCCTTCGCAGCGCCGTCTCCGACAGTGACTCTCTCCACAGACGCTTCAGGGCTCGGGTGGGGAGCACACCTAGACGGGGTGCAGTCTCAGGGCCTTTGGACAGTACAGGAATCTCATCTCCACATCAACATTTTGGAAGTGAGGGCAGTTCTTTGCGCTCTGCAGGCCTTCCAGTCAGAGATTCCACTGGGTACACTCCTGTTACAAACAGACAATACTGCTATGATGTATTACCTCAACAAACAAGGAGGCACTCACTCCTACCCGCTTCACAGGGAGGCCATGAGAGTGTGGGAGTGGGTATTGCAACACGGCGCAAACCTAGTGGCAGTACACATCCTGGGAGTGGACAACACCGTCGCAGACAGCCTGAGTCACTCTCAGGCCAAAGTCCATGAGTGGGAACTTCTACAGGAGGTGGCAGAGGATCTGTTTCACAGATGGGGCACTCCAGAGTTAGACCTTTTTGCGTCCCCATTCAACGCAAAAGTGCCCAATTTTTGCTCGCTAGATCCAGGGCCTGGTGTTTTCTGGCGAGACGAGTTGTCCCTCTCCTGGGCGGGCAGATTCCTCTATGCCTTCCCTCCTTTCCTGTTGATCCAGAGAGTTCTCTTGAAACTTCGCAGGGAGCAGGCGACGCTCATTTTGATCGCGCCTTTTTGGCCCAGGCAAATTTGGTTCCCTCTTCTGCATCAGCTATCCCGGGAACCTCCAGTTCCTTTACCAGTCAACTCCCATCTGTTGTCTCAGGAGGCGGGTTCATTGGTTTGTCCAGACTTAAGCTCCTTGAACTTGCACGCTTGGCTCCTAGAGACATAGCCATGATGCGATACGGGGTCTCGCAAGAAGTGGCAGATGTGCTCTCTGCCACTGGAAAACCGGCAACCCACGCAACGTACGCCATGAAATGGCGTAGATTCTATTTGTGGGCTCAAGCGCGCAGTTTCTCGTTATTAGAATGTCCCAAAAAGCTGGTTCTAGACTACCTGCTTTCCCTTTTTCATTCTGGACTGGCTTACTCCTCGATTAAAGTGCACCTTTGTGCAGTTTCTGCTTACCATGCCCCCATAGGCCATCGGATGGTGACCCAGTTGGACACTACTCGTGCCTTTTTAAGGGGAGTCCTCCACCTTAGGTCGCCCATGAAGGATCCAATTCCTCCTTGGGACTTACCCTTCGTCCTGGAGCAGCTTACGCTGCCACCTTTTGAACCAGCCGCGGATTGCGAGCTACGTTTTCTGTCGTGGAAAACGTTATTTTTAGTTGCGGTTACTTCGGCGAGAAGGATCTCCGAATTGCATGCACTAATGTGCAAAGAGCCTTATTTAGTTTTCCATCAGGACAGGGTATCCCTGAGGACAAACCCAAAGTTCCTGCCTAAGGTGGTTTCAGCCCTCACCCTTAATCAGGATATTGACTTACCAGTGTATTTCCCAAGGTGCACTAACCAAGGAGAAGCCCTTCTGCACACCCTCAACGTGCATCGGTGCCTCAGATATTATCTGACCAGAACCAAACAGTTTCGAAAGGCGGATCAACTTTTTGTCTCCTTTGCTTTCAGAATGAAAGGAGCTCCTGTCTCTAAACAGTCTCTCTCGAGGTGGCTCATCCAGTGCATCACTTTCTGTTATGATAAGCGCAATAAACCCTAACCGGGTGCAGTCAATGGTCATTCCACGAAAGGGGTGGCCACTTCCTTTGCGACGTTAAAGAACGTCTTCACCTCAGCTATTTACGCTGCAGCCACTTGGAGCTCTGTGCATACCTTTATCAGGCATTACAGCCTGGACATTGTATCAAGGTGAAGAGCAGGGTTCGGCCTAGCCGTCCTTCAGGGACTTCTGTCCTAGGCTCGAGTTGTATTGAGACTTCTGCCTTTCCTTCTCCCTGTGGCGTAAGATTGCCACTATTGCTTGGAAATCAGTCCTAATGGTGTGACCTGCTGCAAGAGCTGTATCTCGAAGTAAGATAGTACAGTTACATAAGAACTTACTGTAACAGTAGATCTTCGAGAACAGCTCTTGCAGCAGGTACCTTCCTGCCCACCATCCCCCTTCTTGTGGAGGTAGGTCATAGCCAAACATCCATCTTACGGGAGGGGATGTTCTGTTTTTAGTCTTGGCCATCTGGTGGCGGATCCTCGGTCTCCTCTTCTGATGTCATCCAGTGGCTGGGAGTCTCCGATAGGAGAACTGAAAATTGTCAAGTCGAGCGTGAGGAACCGTCGGGATAGCAGCCACCATGAGCCCGAGAAGGCAAAGGACTGACCTCGCAGATACCGTCCTGCGGTCGGACAGCAGACTTATTTGGGTCTAGTGGGTGGACGCCCTGTCCGGAGGCAGGAAGGCCCTGCCCGTGGTCGTATCGAGAATCGCCCCAATAAACTGTAGTCTCTGGGATGGATCCAGATGAGACTTGGAATGGTTGATGGTAATACCCAGGCAGGCAAAAACCTGCTGGGTAAGGAAGGCAACGCGGGAGTTCCTCCTTGGACCGAGGCTGCCAGGAGCCAATCGTCCAGGTGAGAAAACCTGCACTCCCTGAGTGCCTTGGTGGGCCACCACAACTGCCATGCATTTGGTAAACACTCGGGGGGCCGAGGATAGACCAAATGGGAGTGCCTTGAACTGGTAGTGGTCCCCCTGGAATGCAAAACGAAGGTATTTGCGATGAGATGGGCGAATGGGAATGTGCAGATAAGCATCCTGCATATCCAGAGCACATAGCCATTGACCCGGCCGGACGAGGGGCAGAAGGCTCTGCAAAGAGAGCATCCTGAACCTTTTGTATTCTACGAAAAGATTCAGGGAACTGAGATCCAAGATTGGTCTGAGATCTCCTGTCTTCTTTGGGACCAGGAAGAAATGGGAATAGTAACCTGTCCCTCGCAGGTGAAGGGGGACGGGTTCTATTGCTTGTTTCAGCAGGAGAGCCGAAATTTCCTCCTGGACCAAAAGAAGATGTTCCCGTGAATATGACAACTTCAGAAGGGGGTGGCGGGGTGGTTTCTGAAGAAACTCTATCGAGTGTCTTTCTGCTGTGAGCTGGAGCACCCAAGAATCTGTGGTTATCCTCTCCCATCCTGGAAGGTGGAGGGAAAACCTCCCTCCTGCCGGTTCCTTCGGGGAGTCCAGAGGCAGTGGGAGAGGAAAGGAGTCAGGTGGTGTAGGGCAGTGCCGCAGCTGAAGCACCCGCTGCTTTTTTGGTCGGGGGGGCTTAGCAGCTGTGGGGGCCCGGCGTTTTGTGTCCCGCCTTCCCTGTGGTTTCTGGCCACGATTCCGTCTGCGAAAGGGAATGCACTGCTGCTGATGGGGACGGTACATGGAACGACTGACTTCAGTGCCGCCCCTTCTCTTACCGTCGGTGGTGATGTCCTTGACATCACCCACGAAAAGCACCGACCCCCGAATGGGTGCTTCCTGGATAGCAGATTGCACCTCCGGGACCAACCCTGACACACGGAGCCAAGCATGACGCCGTAGGCCTACAGCGAAAGCTGAGCTCTGCCCAGCAGTGTCCACTGCATCGTATGTCGCACAAAGCATGTGTCGACTGGCCGAACGAGCAGAGCGGACAAGATCAGCCAACTCCTGCTTGACTTGGGAGTGAGGCAAGGAGTCCAGTTTGGCTTCCACCTGAGTCAGAATGGCCTTCTGGTAGTCCCCCATATGGCCAACATAGTTCAGGGCCCTAATCCCCAACGTGGAGGAAGCGTAAATCTTTCTCCCATACTGGTCCAGAAGGCATGATTCCTTATCAGGTGGTGACAAGCTAATATGTTTGGGGTTTGCCGACCGGCCGTGAGCGGTGCTAATCACGACCGAGTTGGCACGAGGGTGAGAATCCAGGAAATCAGCACCCTCTGGAGCCTGATATAGCCTGTTCGACTTCTTAGGAAGCAGTGCTAAAGTCGACGGCTGTTTCCATATTGTGATAACGAGGTCGGCGTGAGGCTCTCTCCAGGGTGACACCAAGGTAGGAGCTGTCATGGGCAGATCCAGATGTTCAGTGAGTTTCAGACGCTGAGGATCTGGTTCCAGGGAGTGCAACTGATGAACCTTCTGTATTTTCCTAACAGGGGTGGTGTTAAGGATTTAGCACGGTGTGCTCTTCCTAAATAGAGGAGCACAGAAACCCTAAATTGTACCCTAAAATATGTGCTCCTTTAAACCATGGCTGTGCTCCTACCCATCTTCTTTTTAATTTACTAGTTCATTAACAACTTCTTGCTTATAATAAAGGTTCTGAGTAATTTATATGCACTAATTATTTTGTTGCCTATTTCCTAAGTATTATTGAGATCTAACCACATGACAGTGTGACATCTTAGTGTGCGTTACTGATATCATCAAGTGTTAAATGCACCCACACAATCACTACTACACACAATCTACAAGCACTGTGGCAACCCACAAACAGATGGACAGACACACATACCACCGATTTCTTCATCCACCTCTGGCTCATAGTCCATAGCCACCTGTCCAGACCACTCCACCTGGGCTCCCATATCATAACATTTCCTTTCCTATAACTGTGGCATGAATTTTCCTGAATTGCTTTGTTTTCCCATGCAAACAATACAAGTCTAGATCTGGAACAGTTTCCTGTATACTGCTGCTGTACATTTGTTTGTAAAATACAGGGATCTATTTAAATCTTGGAGCCCTGCACCACTTCATCCCCTGTGCTGACCAGCTGCATTCAATAGAGACTCCATCAAGGCTCCCAAGTTTGCAACTGTTCTTGTATTTTTCAGTTAAATTGAGATATAGTCAACAGGAAAATTGTGTTCATAGACTTGTGTTGTGTACTCAGAGGTAAATGGAGCAATTAATCTTCCATATCCAGGATGAGTCTTTCACTTTCACCATATTACGATTTCCAACAAAAGCATACATCGATTACGGATCATTCAAACTTTCGGTGGCCTACAGTTCAAAGCATAAAACAAAATATAGTCATTTTTCCCCCAAAGACAACCTGTTTAAATTGGGCAGCTTTAAAACAAAACAAGACGGAATTACCCATTGGATTTTCTTCGATACATGCAGGAAACCATTACTGTTTGTCTCGCTGTCTTGCTACTTCTTTTGGCTTACCTGTCTCAATGATTTGTTTCGTTTTTATCCCTCTGTGATCTTTGTTCTTTCCTTCCTGTTTTATGTCTTACTCTGGTCTTTCTGTCTCACATTTGCTCTCATTCTTTCATCTTCCTCTGGCCACAATTCTACTGTCCCTGTTTCAACTGTTTTCTTTTCCCTTTCTTTTGTCTATGGACTTTTAAAATACATTAACTTTCAGGCAGCCCGAGGGCGCTGAGGGTTGAGGTGCTGGACTCCACACCGGTGACCCGGGTTTGGGAACAAACCTGGATTGTCAGCGGTCGGCAGGGGGGGTGAGGGCATGGAGTAGGATTGCACTTCCGTGTGGAGGGCAGATGGCAGTCTGAATGGGGGGGAGCTCAGCGATCGCCAGGGGCGGGGCAGAAGGGACTGAGCCGGCACCCGGAGTCCATGTGCGCCTCCATGCATGTGCATTGCCGTGATTGCCGGGGTCCTGGGCACTACAGGGAAGAAAACAGGGAAAAACTCTAAAAATGTATATAAAAATATATATATATATATATATATTATACATAAAAAATATCTTTCCTTCTTTGCTTGTTCACCTACTTTTAATTCACCTGTGGTCAAATACACTCATTCCCTCTGTCATTCTTCCCACTTCTGTTTGCTACCCACCCACAAACTTGCTCTAATCCACGCATGCTCAGTCTCTTCCCCACCTGCCTATATGTACATTAGACTGACAGCTGCTCTCATGCTCTTTTTACTGCCTGCGTACCTGTGCTGGCTACCAGTATGCCTGCTTGCCAGCATGTCGAAGTGCAAACTGCCTTGCTGGCTACCCACACACTTGATCCCTGGTGGTCCACCTATTAATGTAGCAGCTGCCTGCTCGCCCAGTCATTTGTTGATCTGACTTTGAACTCCACCCAATTAATAATAAAAAAAAAAAAGCCTGATATGTATCCCAATGCCCCTGCTGGACTTTTCTCCCCCACCCCACCTCACACTGTCCCACTGCCAGGAACTCCTTCCCCTAACTGTGCTCCAGAAAGGCAAGAGGAGCACACATAACTGAATATTTTACAACAAAAATGTGCTCCTATGATCACTGGCTGTGCTCAGAGCATGGAACACACCCTTAACGCTATCCATGTTTCCTAAGCAACTCCATAAAAGAAGGATCCTCCGGAGGAGACTTCGGAGGAGTCCTTGGCCTGGGCTTCGACGGAGAGCGTGGCTCGTCGTCTCGCTCGGAGCAACCGTCGGAAGAATCCGGGGAGTCCAAGGGTGAAGAGGAGGATGAAGAGGAAAAAGACTCCCTTTCCCAACCCGGGGGAGGAATGGACCCCTTGGGAAGTCCCCGGGGAAGCGTGTCATGTCCTTCTCTGGATCCAGACGGAAGAACCCTGGAATCCGGAGGTGGTGAGGGAGTGTGCCGCCTTGGACGTATGGGAACCTGGGATGGCACCATCGTCAGAAGGCGGCTCTCGACCTCTTTGGTGAGCTGAGCCTTGGCCTCAGCCCACCAGGAGGCCAGAGTCTCCTGCAGGTCCACTGGTGGCCGCGAGGGCGGTGGAGGAGGAGGAAGCGGGGGATAAGAATACGGGTTGTAACTGTATGGAGCATATCCAAAACCCGGCTGCAGGTAGCCTGGCTTGGGGTACTGTGACACGGATACTGCAGTCCCGGTACACGGCCGGGTAAGATGGAGGTACCTGGGGAGCCGGGGGCTGCGGGCAGGCGGCCTGGCGGTGGCCTCACGGGCGGGTCCACATTGGAGGGCCGGCAGGCGGAATGTCTCCCGGAGTCGGTAGGGCCGGGCGCCGGAGGTACCAACGTCAGAGGGGCCGGCGTTGGAGCCGGAGTCCGGGGAGCCGACGTCAGATCCGGCACACCAGGTGGCGGGAGGACTGACGGAGGAGGAAGATCCCCAGCTTCACCCGAGGATGGAGGGGAGAAATCCCTGGGGTCGTGTTTGGGAGACTCTGGGTCCCCAGATGGCAGCGAAGGCTGCGGGGAACCGGGTACAACGGTCGTAGGAGGGTCCGTCGTCGATTTCTTTGCCAGCCGGATGTCGGACGAGCCGATGTGTGGCTTAAGGGCGAGCTCCCGGCGGGCGCTGGAGGAGCCGGCATCCGACTTATGAGAGCCATCACCAGAGGCAGGTCGAGTAGACGGATCGGCCTGGTCTGGTGGAGTGGAGGCCGCTGCTGCCCTGGAAGGGTCGGGCGCCCATCGTCCCTTCCGGCATGGACGCCGGAGTGAGCCGACGCCTGACGCACCGGAGTCGCCCAGGTGGTGGGCTGCAAGCCTGCAGCCGAACTAGGGCGGAGTCCTTCAGTTGCCCAGAGGCACCCGCAGAGGCCCGAGGCGTGAGCAGACAGGCGGGCTGGCTGCCCCTTGAAAACTCCGGGGTGGTCGCCGAGGAGCGGCTTCCCGGAGGGTACGTTACCTGTGTCCCAACGACTCCCGAGGGAGACGCAGTAGAGGATCCCTTGTCCTGGTGCCTCTCCTTCTCCTTCTGATGGCCTTCGGGGGAAGTGGACGCCTGCCTCGGTTTTTTGAGCTCCTTTTCCATTGAACTCATTTTCTTCTTCAGATTGTGGGCTTCCGGGGATTGCTGCCGCCTTTTCCGGGTAGCCGCGTTGAAGCTGAGGCAGTGCTGGCACTTTTCGACCGGGTGATCGGGGCCTAGGCAGAACAGGCACAGGGAATGGCCATCCTTGTGCGGTAGTTGGGCGCCGCACGAATCGCACTTATTTTTGTGCCCGGAGGGTGTAGGGGATGACATACACCGACGATGGTACCTGACATTAGTCGAAAAAAGCAATTATTTCGGTAAAAACGGTCTAAGCACAAACTTTTCACATGTAGATACTGCACGAAATATATGGGAAAGAACTGGAAGGCGGCGCCAGGGACTGCTAGCTAGAAATTTTTCCGTGGGGTCCTGCCACCTGCCGGCGTCAGTCCTATATGTAATTACCTACTGCAAGAGCCCTCTCGAAGTAAGATCTAAAATTATTATTATTACAGGTTGAGACTAGAAACACAGACACCTTACAAGGTTTCATTTTAATATCTTTCTAAAAACTCTGTAAAATTAAGAAAAATAACAGAATCGGGATAGGAGAACGAAGTATAAAAATCGTTATAAGGTAATTAAAACACTTTATTTAAAACAGAAAAATGCAAAACACCTGTGAAATGTGACCACGTACATACTTCCCGCCCCTGATCCACTATATCTACTCATGATAATAAATGTCAGCATTTTTATAACTCCAATCCATTTATATGCACCCCTCAGGCTGTCCTGAATGAACCATAATGTGAACATAAATATAAAGACGATTGAATATATACAAAATAAAGATTTGTTCCTCCTGATTTATTATAAATTGATGTTAATACAGATATTATTATATATTCAGAAGTTTATGCTTTTGATGTTATATTTTGTTTATATTATAGCACTAAGATTTTCTGAAGAAGAGACAGGATTGTCTTAAAACATCAAAATATTGGAAAAAAATGACTTTTTAGTGCTAAATGAATTGCCTTATTTTGAATCCAAAAGATTGAAAGAACAGTATTGTACCATATGATGAGCTGAATTGGAATCAAGACACTGAATTATAACTTTCAAATAAAAAATTGAAATAGTATATTATGGGTTGAGTGTTTTTTCCAACAAAACCCCATATGGGGTTGCCCAGAATTGGACCTTTTTGCATCCCCACTCAATGCAAAACTGCTCTGTTTCTGCTCACTAGATCCAGGGCCTGGAGTTTTCTGGCGAGACGTGTTGTCTCTCTCCTGGAGCGGAAAGTTTCTGTACGCCTTACTTCCTTTCCCTCTGATTCAGAGGGTGCTAATCAAGCTGCAGATGGAGGGGGCCAGCATGATCCTGGTTGCACCTTACTGGCCATGGCGGATATGGTTCCCGCTACTACAACAGCTAGCAAAGGAGCGCCTGGTACCCCTTCCCATTTGCAGGGATCTATTAATGCAGGCTTGGGGACCCTGATTCATCCAAACCTCAGGTCCCTTCGTCTGCACGCCTGGCTCCTGAGGACATGGCCATCGCTCATTTTAGAGTATCTCAGAGGGTCCTTGTGGCAGCTCGGAAGCCCTCCATTAGAGCCACGTAAGCCATGAAGTGGAAGAGGTTTGCCATCTGACCTACCAGATATCATCTGGACCCTTTCACCTGTCCGGTGAACCAGATCCTGGACTATCTGATCTCCTTGTCAGATTCCGGCATCCAGTACTCCTCTCTTAAAATGCACCCTTCAGCTATTTTGGGCTTACATGAGCCCATTGACAGCTGGACCGTGGCTCAGTTAGAGGTTTCCCATTCCTTTCTCTGGTGCATCCTACATCTGAAACTTCCAATCAGTTCCCCTGTCCCGACTTGGGATTTACATTTTGTTTTCCAGAAATTGACTGTGTCTCCATTTGAGCCAGCTGTGACTTGTGAGCTTTGTTTTCTTTCTTGGAAAGCATCATGTTTAGTTGCTATTACTTCTGCACAAAGGATTTCCAAGCTTCAGGCCCTGTGGTGTGAAGAGCCTTATTTGATTTTCCATGAAGACAGGGTATCTTTGTGCACAAATCATAAGTTTCTTCCTAAGGCTGTTTCTGAGCTTACCCTGAACCAATCTATCCACCTTCCAGTTTATTTCCTGGAGCATGCCAATCCAGGGGAAGCACTGCTCCGTACTTCAGATGTGCACAGAGTTTTGAAATATTATGTGCTCAGAACTAAGGACTGCAGAAGGTCAAAGCAGCTTTTTGTTTCACCCAGGGAAGAGAGGGCGCCAAAGTTTCCAAACAATATTTGTCAAAATGTCTAGCCAATTGCATTTTGTTCTGCTACAAGTATGGCAAAGAATTACCAGGGACAGTGAAAGCCCATTCCAGAAGGGGCATGGCAGCTTCTGTGGCCTGTTTCAAAGGGATCTCAGCCGCTGACATTTGCGCTGCTGCCACCTGGAGTACCGTCCACACATTCACCAAGCACTACAGTCTGGACATTGCCTCTAGCGCCTGAGCAGGCTTTGGCTGGGCTGTCTTGCAGGGTCTCCTATCCTAGACTTTTGTTGGCCTTCCTCCCAGACTGTCTTGTTGTACCTGTCATTGCTTGGAAGTCGTTCCTGTGGTGTGACCTGATAACTGATAGACCCCTGAATAAGATAGAACAGTTACGTAAGAACTTGCCGTAACAGTAGATCTTCAAGGGGATCTCGGTTATCAGGTCTGCATTCCCTTGCACCGTCCCCCTTTTAGAGGTTCTCTGCTCAGATTGGCTAACTGTTGTATCCAGCCTTTTTATTGTGGCCTGGTTAACTCTCCCCATGGCAGCAGGAGTTTTCTCCCTCAGTTTCAGGGAAAAGAACTGAGTAGGGAGCGGGACTGCTTATGCCTTTATAGGGTTGGTGACTTCGCAGCTGACGTCGGCGTGGGCGGCCCCAGTAGTACTGCTGAAAATATTCCTTGTGTATCCTGCTTCACTGATGGTGAAGTTCCTATGATGTGACCTGATGACTGAAATCCCATCGAAGATCTACTGTTACGGTAAGTTCTTGCGTAACTGTTCTCTGCTCTGACTTTTGCTCAGTGGATTTTCAAGCTTCATGCTTTAATATGTGAGTCTCCTTTCTTGATTTTTCACAAAGATAGAATCTCTTTGCGTATGAATCCTAAGTTTGTACTGAAGGTTGTATCAGAATTTACACTGAATCAAATGGTACACCTTCCTGTTTATTATCCTGAGCATGCCAACCAGGGTGAGGCGCTGCTCCATACGCACATAGATCACTGCGATACTATGTGAATCCCACCAAGGACTACAGAAAGACCTCTCATGTTTTTGTTTTATTCACCCCTGGAAAAGAGGGTGCTCCTTTTTCTAAACAAAGCCTGTCAAAGTGTCTGGCAAATTGAATTATGTTTTGTTATAGGAAGGAACTTCCTACTGCTGTCTTTGGTCACCCCACAAGGGGCATGTCCACTTTGGTTGCCTGTTTCAGGAATGTCCCTGCTCCTGACATATGTGCTGCTGCCACATGGAGCACTGTACACACTGTTACTAAACATAACAGTCTGAACATTGTCTCTCACAGACGTGTTGGGTTTAGGCTCGCTGTACTGCAAGGCCTTTTGTTCTGATCACACATCACTGTGCAATCCTCCTGGGTTACTTTGTACTACTTGGGAATCATTCCAAAGTTGTGGCCTAATGGAAGATATATTATCGATGAAGAAAGAACAGCTAATTAAGTAAGAACTTACTATAACAGTAGATCTTCGAGACAGTCTCCTCCATTAGGCCATGCCATACCCTGTCTCTTTCCCCTTTGCTTTCTGATGGTTCAGACCCCAGGAAATCTTACTGTATTCTGACTTGTGCAGTATGGTCTCACCATAGGACTACCCTGGAGCCAAAATGGTTACTAGAACCTATGCAAATGATGGAATGCTAGGCTCGAGCTCAGTTTTCAAACCACTTGCCTTGGTAAACAGTTCTAAACTGTCTGATTATTTTCTCCGCTTGCCTCAGTAAGACTTCTCCAGAGAGCACTCCTTCATCGCTTGAAAACATTTTTTTTTTCGGTTTTATCTAGTACTGTTTTAGTTTATTTGGTATTTAAAGCACTGTCCTTGGTTTTCAGGTAGAATTAGTTTAGATTTTAGTGTTCGCTGGGTAAGTAGCCCGGTTCTCTTTTCGGTTCTCTAACCGAGAAGAAACCGGCATCTCCCTTATTTTCTTTATAGTAATAACAATTTAAAAGCCTGATTTAATTAAAATTGTACTGACTTGGGTGTAAGCCATTTTTTGGCTAACTTTTTTCCAGGGTAACTCCTGGTTTTTTATCAGTTAGCATAACTGAACAAAAAAAAGAAATATATTTGTTTTTATGTAGTGAAGCTTATCGAGTAGTTTTCTTCTGGGTTATATCACAGAAAGCCAAGAAGAGAACGGGACCTACAGGTTTCCGGCACTGTACTGAGTGCGGGGAACCTTTTGCCAAGGCTGATCCACATTTAATTTGTGTTTTCTGTCTGGGACTTGAACACCTCAAGACAGACTGTGAGATCTGCAAAAACTTTCCTCAGGCTGTTGAAAAGACTGCAGGAAAGGATGGCGGACAAGGCTGCTGACCCAGCCATTGAAAAATGGGTTCCTCCTCAAAAAGAACTGGAGGAGCTGCCCTCTGAAAGGGGCGATAGCTCTTCCAGCAAAAAACGGACTGCAGACATGGCTGTTGAACCAGCTGTTGCGGGGGAGAAGAGAAAAGAAATACACCAGGGACCGCAACCGAAAAAAGCTGCAGCCCCTACTCCAGAAGAGATCGCTAACGTGATCAGAATTATTCAGTCTCTTCGAACTGGAACTCTGGTTATGGTTGGGAAACAACCATTACCTACAGCTGTCCAGACTCTCAGTTCAACTCAGGTCTCTGGTTCATTAGACCTCGGCTGTGACTGATTTGGAGAAGAGGAGGATGAGGATTTTGGAGAGCCCATTTCTCCTGATCATCACCGACCAGATTCCCCTGACAAGGGAACCGAGGATTTTACCTCATACTACTCATTCATGAAACAAGTAGTCCAGACCCTCGACCTCCCCATTCAAGAGTCAACTGAAGATGAGGAGGAAGAGGACTATAGAGAAATGATGGATGTGCCAGCATCAAAGAGGTTATTGCTGCCAATCCACACGTCCCTTAAAAAAGCAGACATTTAAGCTGTTGCAGACACCCACTTCAGTACCTCCTACAGAAAAAAAAGTGGACAAGAAGTACTGGGTAGCCAAAAATGGGGCTGAATTCCTTTTTGGGCAACCTAGTCATTAGGGGGTAGTGCAGGCTACAGCTTGTGACAAAGCTGGCATCCCTTTGGCCTCTCACCCTCTGGACAAAGACTCCAGGAGGGTGGATTCAGTAGCAAAAAAAGGTGCACCTGGGGTCGTCCCTTGGCATCAGACAGGCCACATACATGTCATATGTGGCCAGGTATCAAAAGAATCTCTGGTCTACAGTCCTAGAGATTTCAAAAGCAGTCCCATCTCCCATGGCAGCTGACCTGGAAGAAGCTGCAAAAAGAGGAATTGAGGCTGCTAAAATGCAGTTTAGAATGGCAGTGGATGCCAGTGTACTGCATCCAGGCAGATGGCAGCATCAGTGTCCCTTAGGAGGTTTGCCTGGCTCAGAACTACTAATCTGATGCAGGACACACATACCAAAGCCATGGACTTCCCCATGACCCTATGTCTCAGTTTGGAGAACAAACAGAAGCATACATGAAGAAAATGGATGGATATAAGGCTGACTATAAGAGTGCAGCAGCAAAGCAGAGAACATCTACACCCCAGAAACACCAGACCAGAGGTGGCAGAGGCAGAGCTAACTACAGGCCTTTTTTTCCAGCCTCAAGCTGTCCCCCAGTATCAGCAAAAAAGGGGATACTTCAGAGGCAGAAGGGGCGGTGGCCTTACTAGCCCCAGTATTCAGCCAGCGGCCCAGACAAAGCAGACACCCTGAGGTGCCTGTCCGGGTCGCCTGCCCAATTCCCAGTAGGGGGCAGGCTGACTCACTACCTCCAGGAGTGGGAAAATATCACCACAGACAATTGGGTCTTGGAGGTAGTGGGCCAGGGTCTTGTCCTCCGCTTCAAGCTCATGCCAAAGCTGAGTTCAAGGGTCTTCAAACCCTCTTCCCCATCAGAAACAACCTCGCTAGAGGAGGAAGTTTCAGACCTTCTGTTACAAAGGGGCGGTAGAGCCAGTTCTCAGACCAGAAGGGAAAGGGCTTGTACTCAAGGTACTTCCACACAATAAAGAAAATGGGAGTGGCTACCCATTCTGGATCTCAGTCACCTAAACGAACATTTGTCAAAGCCAAAATTCAGGATAGTTACTCTGACTACTATTCTGCCAATCCTAAAGCAGGGAGACTGGCTAAAATCCCTAGACCTAAAGGATGCTTAGTTTCACATCCCTATAAGGCGGTCACACAGAAAGTACCTCAGGTTCAGACTGCCATAAGGCCATTAACAATTCAGGGCAATGCTCTTCGGACTAACCTCTGCTCCAAGGGTGTTCGCAAAATGCCTAGCTGTGGTCGTGGCACACCTAAGGAGACAAGGAATAACAGTGTTCCCCTACCTGGACGACTGGCTGATAGTAGGTCAGTCATATCAGAAAATGAAAGCGACATTGGCACTCACGCAGGATAACCTGCATTCACTGCGGTTTCTGGTGAACCTAAAACAGTCTGTGCTGGAACCAGTTCAGCTACTCAAATTCATAGGAGCAGAGCTGGACACACAAAAGGGAAGGGCTTTCCTCCCTCAAGACAGAGTGGACAACCTGATACAGGTAGCCAACTCCTTCAAACTACACATCCTAAGGCCAGAAAGGCATTTTCTGCAACTACTAGGCCACATGGCAGCGTCCACAGCAACTGTGTCAGGAGCCAGGTTCCAAATGAGGGACATTCAGTTATACTTCCAAGAGTTCACTGGCTTCAAAAAAGGGATTCTCTGTCAAAGCTAGTGCCCATCACAGTAACATTTCTCCAAGCTTCACAGTGGTGGAAAGACGAGGCCAACCTCAGGCAAGGGGTGCCATTCTTGCAGCAAGCCCCCTGACTGGTACTGACCACAGATCCATCCCTCCTGGGATGGGGGACACATTTGGGGGATCACACTGCACATGGACAAAACAGGAATCACTCCTGCACATCAACTTGTTGGAGCTCAGAGCAATACTCCTGGGTATCCACTCATTTGCCAATCTAGTAAGGGGCAAGGTGGCTCAGGTCAGAACAGACAATACAACCACCATGTATTACATAATCAAACAAGGGGCACAAGGTCAACTCCACTGTACACGGAGGCAATGAATATCTGGACCTTGGCATAATCCCTGGCGGCTTTCCTCTCAGTTGTCCATCTCCCAGGAAAGGACAATGTTCTGGCAAATGCTCTCAGCAGAATCGGCCAGAACCACCATGAGTGGTCACTGCACAAGCAGATCCTGCAGCCCGTCTTCAGGAGATGGGACCCTCCAGAAGTGGACTTGTTTGCAGCTCCAGGCAATCATCAGCTACCACAGTTCTGCTGCAGACACCCTATCAAGGGCACAATCTCTCTGTATGCACTTCTGCTGGATTGGACATGGAGGTTTCTGTATGCATTCCCTCCCTTCCCCTTGCTGCTAAGAGTGCTGAACAAACTCAGAGCGTAGCCAGCAACAATGATTCTCATTGCCCCAGACTGGGCTAGACAGCCCTGGTACTCCATGATTCTATCAGTGTCAGTAACCACACCAATCAGCCTCCCCAGGAGGCACAACCTACTGTCATCCTGTCAGGGCAGGATCATGTATCCCAACTTGCAATCCCTCAGGCTCAAAGCCTGGCTCTTGAGGACTTAGAATATGCAGATTTGCATTTGTCAGAAGAGGTTATGGAAATACTTACAGTATCCAGAAAGTCATCCACTAGGAAAACCTATTCTTCCAAATGGAAGAGATTTTCCATCTGGTGCTAAGGCAGGGATGTGGACCACAACCAGGCCAGTTTGCCAATAGTCCTGGATTACCTAACCCATGTCCATTCTACAGGCTTAAGGGCCTCTACTCTGAGAGTGCACCTGGCAGCTGTCTCAGCTTATTTATCTGTGGGTAAGAGGTTTTCCCTAACCTGAAACCCAGTGTTTAAAAAGTTTTTTTAAGGGATTGCTGCATTTGCATCCTCCACATAGGGAACCAACTCCTATGTGGGACCTGAAAATTTTCATTGCCCAGCTCATGCAGCCCCCCTTCAAACCCATATCTTCGGCAGACCTCAAGTATGTGACTTGGAAAACAGTATTCCTGGTGGCCATGACTTCTGCCAGAAGGATTAGTGAGCTTCAGGCCTCGTCTACAGAGCATGGGTATATTGCTATCCATAGGGACAAAGTCGTTCTGAGGACTAATAGAAAATTCTTGCCCAAGGTGGTATCAGAGTTCACCTTAACCAGTCCATTACACTGCCTGTCCTTTTTACTGATTATTCAGTAAAAAAAACTGGCAGTATAGCCTAGAGGTTAGAGTAATGAGCAGTGAATGAGCTTGGTACATCCAGCAGACCAGATCTGGGTTTGATTCTCACAACCTCCACTTGCATACTGTGTGACTCTGAGCAAGTCACTTAACCGCCCAGTTCTCCCAGGTCGCCCCTGAAAACAGGCACGTATGCCTAGTGGGCCTTACCCGGTTACCAAAGACTAAAATAAAATAAATTCCACCTCAGGTGAATGCAGGCTGCACAGCCTGGATGTAAAAAGGGCAATCATCTACTACCTTGACCACACAAAAAGTCACAGGCAGAATCAAACTTAACTCTGTCTCACTTATAGAGAGGTGGGGAAAGGGAAGCCAGCTACTAAAAGATCCATTGCTAGATGGATTGTGGCTTGCGTTCAGTTCTACTACAACAAGGTGGGTAAGCAGCCACCTACAGGCCTCAGGGCCCATTCAACCAGGGGTATAGTGGCCTCTTTAGCAGCTGTTGGGGTATTCCCCTGGTGGATATCTGTAAGGCAGCTACCTGGAAGACAGTCCCCATATTTACCAAGCATTATTGTTTGGATTTCCAGGCCAGAGGGGATGCTAGGTTTGGCACAGCAGTCCTGCAGATCCTGTTTCCTAAGTAGGTTCTATGCCCACCTGCAAAGGTACTGCTTGGGTAGTCTGCATAAGTCAGAATACAGTAAGATTTCCTGGGGTTTGAAGAAAAAATTACTTATCATAGTAATCTTGTTTCTTCCAAGGGATTCTTACTGTATTCTGAGCTCCTTCCCTTCTTCTCCTTCTAAGAACCAGTCATCAGTGCATTCCAGCTGTACTAAGGATGTTGCATACCTGTGGGTATGTGGGAAAGCAAGCAGCTCCTGGTGGGGGACTCTATTATTATGGAGATAGAACTGGGGGGAACAGGGAAAAGTGAAGTAAGGTGCCTACCTGGCGCCATGGCTTGGAGGGACAGGAAGGGCATCCTCAGGATCACGAGAACAGCTGCACAGGAGACGGAGCTGGACGTCATTGTCCACCTAGGGACGAATGACTTAGCTCAACATGAGATTAGAGCAGTGCAGGAGGATTTTCTGGAGTTGGGAAGGGGCCTATGGCAAGTAGCACACACAGTATCCTTCTCAGAGGTGCTGCCTGTCTATGGCATGTGTGAGGCGGGGGTACTCCGCTCCATGCGATTCAATGAATGGTTGAAAAAATGGTGCGGAGCACAGGGGTTTGGCTTCATTGGGGACTGGGGTTCCACATGGAGGGATACCAGCCTATACTGGCAGGATGATCTGCATCTGTCCAGGAAAGGAACAAGTCTTCTGGGAGATCGGTTTAAATGCTTCATTGGCAAGCTTTTAAACTAGTGAAGGGGGGAGGCACTGATAAGCAGCAGGGAATTCCCAGCCTCCCCCTACAAAATAGGGTACTAAATGAGGTAAAGACCTAGGTAGAAAAGTCAGTAGGGAGCAGGACAGGGGTACATGGAGAAAGCAAAGTCAATGAGGACAGGGGTGGTGCTACAAGAGGTAAAGCCATCAAAAAATGGAGAGTAATGAGTACTAGTGCCGTAGTTGGGGTAACAAGCTTCCTGAACTAGAGCCTTGATGGAAGAGGAACATCTGGATATCGTGGCAGTCACAGAAACGTGGTACACACAGAACCATGACTGGGATGTAAACATACCAGGATACACTATCTACAGGAGGAACAGGGAGGGTACAAGAGGAGGAGGAGTAGCTCTCTACATAAGGGAAGGAATCAAAGCAACAGAACAAAAGGGTAAACGGGGAGGAGAGGAAGCCCTGTGGGTCAATTTGGAGACAGGCAATGGCAACACAATCCGCACAGGGGTTGTATACAGACCCTCATCTCAGGGGGAGGAAATGGACAAGGAAATGATAGAAGGCATCCTTAGAACGGCAGAAAAAGGGGAGCTATTGTTGATGGGGGATCTGAATATGCCATATGTTAACTGGAGTGCATTTGCAGCAGCCACTTCCAAGAGTGGGGTCATTCTAGATGCTCTACAGGGGGCATGCCTTAGAAAACTAGTATTGGAACCCACTCGTGAGGGAGCAATCTTAAACCTGGTACTCTAAAATGGAGGTGGAGAGAGGATCACAGATTTAGAAGTGGGTAGCCATCTGTGAACTAGCGACAGTCGAACAGTATGGTTCACGATAAACCCAGCAGTAGAGTCAAGCCATACAAAGGCAAAGGTACTGGACTTTAGGAGGGCTGACTTTGCCAAAATTGGTGAGTGCCTAAGGAATGCACTAGCAAATGGGCAGGAAGGGGGGTGGAAGAACAGTGGGGAATAATCAAAACTGCCATCACAGTGGCAACAAGCCTTTGTGTGAAGCAGATAAAACAAAATGATGTAAGAAACTACTGTGGTTCTCAAAGGAGGTGGCAGGGATGGTTAGGGAGAAAAAGAAAGCGTTCAGGAAGTACAAGGAATCACAGAAGGAGCAGGACAGAGAACTATATCAGTTAAAGCAAAAGGAAGCTGGGAAGGCAGTCAGAACAGCAAAGGCCCAAACCGAGGAAAAGATAGCTAACTCATTTAAGAAGGGGGATACAACCTTTTACAGGTACATCAGGGATCGAAGGACGACCAAGGGAGGGATAGTGAGGCTTAATAAAAGGGAGGGGGGTGGTCAGAGGATGACTATGAAAAGGCAGAGATACTAAATAAATATTTTTGCTCAGTATTCACAAATGAAGAGGGGGAGGTACCTACACCAAACAATAGAAACACTCTGGATATGAGGGTTGATAGCAGCCCATTCACAGAAGAAAGAGTTCTGAAAGAACTCTTAAAACTGAAGGTGGACAAAGCAATGGGGCCTGATGGGATTCATCCCAGAATTCTAAAAGAACTAAGGGTAGAACTAGTGACACCACTGACTACCCTCTTTAACAACTCATAGGAGGATGGGGTGGTACCTGAGGACTGGAGGAGGGCAGATGTTATTCCACTTTACAAAAGTGGGAGCAGGGCAGAAGCAGGGAGCTACAGACCTGTTAGTGTAACCTCAGTGATAGGGAAAATGATGGAATCACTTCTGAAGAAAAGAATTGTTGAGTACCTAGAGGCCAAAGGGGCACAGGACCCAAGGCAGCATGGATTCACAGCGGGAAGGTCATGTCAGTCAAATCTAATAGATTTATTTGATTGGGTGACCAAAATAGTAGATCAGGGAGGGGCTGTAGACATGGCCTACCTAGACTTTAGCAAGGCATTTGACACAGTCCCACACAAAAAATTAGTTTACAAGTTAACCAGCCTTGGAGTGGGTCCCAAGATGGTAGCCTGGGTAAAGCATTGGTTGGAGAACAGGACAGAAGAGGGTAATAGTAAACGGAGTCCACTCTGAAGAAAGGGGGTTACTAGTGGGGTACCTCAGGGTTCAGTACTAGGACCAGTCCTCTTCAATGTCTTTATAAGTGACACTGCAGAGGGACTGGAAGGAAAAGTATGTCTCATGGCAGATGACACAAAGATCTGCAACAGAGTTGATACACAAGGTAGGGTAGAAAGGATGAGAAGGGACTTGGCAAGATTGGAGAAATGGTCAAATGTATGGCAGCTTAGATTCAATGCTAAGAAGTGCAAAGAAATGCACATGGGAAACAAAAACCCAGGGGAAGAGTACACAAATGGGGGGTGAGATACTAACAACAGAAACGGAAAGGGACCTGGGGGTAGTCATATCGTATGATCTAAAGGTGGGCAAGCAATGTGAGAAGGCAGTAAGGAGGGCTGGGGGGGATACTGGGATGCATAGGGAGAGGCATCACCAGTAGAAAACAGGAAGTTGTTATCCCTCTTTACAGATAGCTGGTGAGACTCCATCTGGAGTACTGCATGCAGTTCTGGAGAGTCAGTCTCCGCAAAGACATAGACAGGATGGAGGCAGTCCAGAGTAGGGCAACTAAAATGGTACAGGGTCTGCACCAGAGGACATATGAAGAGAGACTTAAGGAGCTTAATATGTATAGCCTCGAGGAAAGGAGGGAGAAGGGGGACATGATAAAAACTTTCAAGTACCTCAAGGGAATCAGCAAAGTCCAAGAAGGTTGCATCTTTCAGAAGAAGAGGTCTGCAAGAACAAGGGGGCACAATTTGAAGATAGGGGATGACTCAGAGGTAATGTGAGGAAGTATTTTTTCACGGAGAGGGTTGTGGATGCATAGAATGGCCTTCCTGAATAGGTTGTGGAGTCAAAAACAGTGGTGGAATTCAAGAATGCATGGGACAGTCATTAAGCAATTCTAGGGGTTGGGGGGCTAGGAGGAAGTAGGCTGTTGGTTAACTAGCATCTGCGGCTTATCAATTAGGTAGGGAAATGGGCAGACAGGGTGGGCCAAGTGGTCCTTATCTGTTGTCAAATTCTATGTTTCTGTGTTTCTCTTGGGCATCTGTGACTTGAGTCTTTGTGGTGCCAATTTGAACCATTTGGGGGAAAATGATAATTCATAACGGTGGGACTAGTTAGTAATAGCAGTAGCAGCATAGTTAGATAGTTCGTTGTGCATACTTCATAAGAATTTGACAGTTTTGAACTGTTTACCAGGGACAGTGGTTTGAAAACGGCTGGAGCCTAGCATTCCATCATTTGCATAGGTTCTATTAACCATTTCGGCTCTTGGGCAGTCCTATGGTGAGACCATACTGCATAAGTCAGAATACAGTAAGTTTCCCTTAGAAGAAACAAGATTACCATGGTAATTTTTTCTTATATCAGATGCTCAGCCTAAGGCCTTTCTCCATGCATTCTGTTTTCAGTCCCATGCCTCTCCTTGTTTGCCTGGTACTGGTTTAATCTCTTGGTTCCTTATGGTTAGAGACCCTCTGAGGCTAATCGCTAGTGAGGAACTGAGGAATGTTGGGACTCCCCATGTTATATTTGTGATTTCACTACACGTCATTGTGGGTATCCTCCAGCTAGTAAAAAGTTTGTGTTTTCCTTATGCTGATGACTTACAGTTCCAAAAGTATGGTCTAATGGAAGAGACTCTCTCAAAGATCTACTGTTACAGTAAATTCTTATGTAACTGTTCATCTAATTTTGAGATAGAGCTCTTGCAGCAGGCTACTGCCGTTAGGACTATGCTGCCAAGCACTAGGACCCCCAAGGAAAAATTCTAGCTAGCAGTCTATTGCGGGGGACTGCTCCCTGATGTTGGCCCCACCCCTGACGTCGCCCATGGTATAAAGGGGTGGTCCCCCGGCACCACCTCAGTTTTTTTCCCCATCGTCGACCCATGCATCTCAGCTCCATGGATGCCTCCTGCTTCCAGTCGACTGCCATTTTTTGCGCTTTGCTCAGCTACCATTCTTTTGTTGAATTTAACCAAATTTGTCGTGTATGTCTACCCAGCCAACTTCATCTACAGAGCGGCGGAAATCGAAGTGCGCATGCGGCAAGCAGATCCTGACAAAAGATGGCCATTCGGCCTGCCGTATGTGCCTAGGCCCTGACGATAAGCTGGACGCCTGCCTCAGCTTCAATGGGAGGACCCCCATCCACCGCCCTGAAGACTTTAAAAGCATACCTCCTTAAACAACAAGTGGCCGCCATGCAGAAGACCCTCTCTAGGCACAGCTTATTTTCCTCTTCGGCCAAGGACTCCTCCCTTAGAGAGAAGAAATCAAGTGGGAAACACCGTCATCGAGACAAGGATAGGTCCAGGTCAGAATCCCATCGCAGGTCTCTACATAAGGCTTCCAAAAGTTCCACCTCCGGCGCGAGGTCAGACTCAGCCCCTCCAGTTTCCCTGGCTGTCCCTGAGTTACCATCGATGAAGCCTCCTGCCTCCACCCAGATGTGTGGTGGGCAGACTTCCGGTCTAGGGCCTTCCCAGGTCCCCGTTTCCCTGGCTATCAGGCCCCACAAGCTCTCGCTAAGGTCTCGGACAGATGGATAGGCCCACTCTTCATTGGGTGGCAGGTTGGAATCTGCCATCAGCAAGGCTGTTGCCTCTGGGTCGTCGGACAAGATGACAGGGTGTGATGACACCAAGAGACATCAGGAACACGAGCGCCACAAGAAACCGCGCTCACCTTCCAAGCCATCGTTGGCTGGGGCTCCGGACCAATGACAGTCCACAGTGCCTCTAAGTGAACTGTGGAACCAGAGCAGATGACACCTTTCAAGTCATTGTCTAATCCACAGGGCTCTAAAAAGGATCCAACCACGGACCCAACGTCACGGGGTCCTGATGCCTGCCTCTCAGAGAGCCATGGACCAGGTGTCACTCACTCTGTCACTACCTCCCCCTCGGGAGTCTGATGACCAAACGCCAGGGCACCCAACGCCTGGGGATGAGACACCATCAGACCTGACATCTGATACAGAGGCATCGTCAGACCTGACACCAGGGGGGACTAAACCAAAGGATCCAACGCCAGGCCCCTCGGACGCCCCTACCCAGAATACCCAGAAGCCAGACCCACAGCCGGGCCCATGGTCCCTTTGGCTGAGGTCAGTGCTGTATTCACCAGTTGTTGGAACACTATAAAAGGGGATCTATTGCCCAGACCGCCGGAGCCGAACCCCACCCCTGCGGGGACCCTTATTCCAGCTATGCCTAGCCAACCGACCCCTCCTTCATGCACATTGCCTTCACCACCTCGGACGCCAGCCTGCCTAGCTCCAGGCGGTGACGTACAAGAATCTCCTGGATATCGGAAGCACGATCATCACCCGTCATCCAGATCCTCCTCTAGATGCCAGAGTCACTCTAGCAGATGCTGGTCTACATCTTCAGAGGAGTCCACTGGAGGCTGCTCCTCTTACGATTCGTCAGAAGACAACTTGTCTCTTCCATCTCCGGATCCAAGGAGGGATTCCCTAAGGTCTCCTCTGGACGATCCCACTTTCCTAGATGTTATGAGACACATTCAGTTCCTTAACTAGTGGGAGGCGGAAGATTTAAACCATGAGAGACGCCGCCTGGTGAAATTCTTAGGGGCCACTGACCCAAAACCCTTGCTCATCCCACCATTAGTGCAGCCCTTCCAGGATGTTACAAAACTAGCTTGGAAGCACCTTTCCACAACCTCGGCAGTTCCTAAGAAAGCTGATCACTTATATAGTACCCTTAGGGAGGAACCACATTTGAGCCAGCAACCCAGAGCAGACTCTGTGATCCTTACTGCCGCACATGGTAGGACTCAACAACCAAAGCAAATGAGCTCCCAACTACCGGATAAGGAGTCTAAAAAGATGGGCCAGTTTGGCCAGAAGGTGTACTCTTCGGCCACTTGTACAGTCTGGTCATTAAATTTTCTGACACACATGGTGATGTATCAGAGGTCTCACTGGAACAAGTCTGTGGACCTGGCTCAGTCACAGCTTGACTTCACTAATAAGTCGGCGCTCTTAGCCATTCTACAGTTGGGTGCTGACATTGGCAAGCATGTCCTCAGGTGCTCATATGACTCAGCAGACACTGCTGCCAGAGCAGCTGCCACGAGGATATGCCTCCGGTGCTACTCCTGGTTGAGGGTCTCAGGCTTCTGACAGGATTTGCAGGATGCTATCCTGGATGCCCCTTTTCAAGGATCCATTCTTTTCGGCCAGGAGGCAGAAAAGATGATCACGGGCTTGCAGGACTCAGGAAAAGTAGATCTTACTTCGAGAGGGCTCTTGCAATAGGTAATTACATATAGGACTGACCCGGTAGGCGTCAAGACCCCACGGAAAAATTTCTGGCTAGCTGTCTCTGGTGGGGGACTGCCCCCACATCAGGTGACCGACGTCATACGACGTTAGTATAAAGGGGCGGTCCCCAACCGCCGCCGCCTTCCAGTTCTTTCCCGCCGTCGACTTGTGAATGTTCCTCGCGGTAGAGTTCCATCGCTTGTCAGTCTTCCGTCGGTCAGTTTTGCGGAACTTTTCGACTGTTTTTTCTTGATTTTTGCTTCAAACGTCTGTGTATGTCATCCCCAATGCCATCCTAATCGCATAAAAATAAGTGCGACTAGTGTTTTTCCCAACTGCCGCATAAGGACGGACACTCCTTGTGCCTCTCCTGCTTAGTCCCGGACCACCCTGTGGAGAAGTGCCAGTAGTTCAGTTCAGCCACCCGAAAATGGAGGCAGCGGTCCCTGGAGGCCCATATTCTCAAGAAAAAGATGGCTTCCATGAAGAAGGAGCTGAAGAAGTTAAGGCAGTTTTCCACTTCCCCCGAAGGCCATAAGAAAAAGGACAAGCACTGGGAATGGGACTCGACCTCCATGGCCTCCGGTTCTCAAGGTAACATCCCCTCTGGAGGACTGTTCATCGACGACCGCCTCGGCGGTGTCCCCCGTCGGACTTGCGCTCGGGCCTCTTGGGTGCCTCCGGGGCGAAGGAGGTTTCCGCTCCTGGGAAGACCGCTGCCATGCAGCCCTCTGGGTCGAGCGGGTCCGCTAAGTCGGATGCGGTGCCACCCGGCGTCCTCCGGACAGGATTGATAAGATGCCGCCTCTTTCCGAGGCCGCGCATGATCCTATGAAACCCGCCAGTCGCTTCCCAGCATGACCCGTCGGGCCAAGTTCCAATAAGTTGGGCGCCCGGCTCCTCGGCGCCCGCCTGGATCCTGCTGGTAAGCTGGACGTCGGCCCCTCCGACAACGCACCAGCGAAAAAGAGTCTATGTTGGACCTTGGAACAGTCCAATGTCCAGGCGTGCCGCAATGCATGCGTTGCCTCCTGAGGCTCCAGCGTATCCTCTGTATTGGACCCGGGATTTTAATCCTCCATCCTGATTAGGCACAGAGGAGCTGGAGTGCAGCCATCAGGGCTACCTCCTACAGGGCCGAAACTCCTGATGCCGGATGCTCTGACGCCGGCTCCGACACTGGCCTACCTGATGCCAGCCGATGTCCCTGTGCCGGACACCACTCCAACGCCAGGCCTGATGCCCTTGGGGCCACCTTTACCTGGCCCGCTTGCTGGGCTGTTTCCAGGACTTTCTGCTCCATCAGAGCCCCCGGCACCTGGGTATCTGACACCGCTTAATCCAGTGCCGCCTTACATGGTACTGCAGTATCCGACACCTCAGTACCTGGCACCTCTTTATCTGATGCCACAGTACCCAGCACCTCAATACCTGACACCGGGCTTTCTGCTGTTGGGTTACGGATACTCGCCTTACGGATACCTTCAGTATCCGTATCCCCCTCCTCCTCCTCCACCGCCCTCACCACAGCTGCCGGTGGACTTGAAGAAGACTCTGGCTGCCTGGTGGGCTGAGGCCAAGGCTCAGCTCACCAGGGCGCCGGACCCTGCACAGGATCCCCTTCGCTGGAGACGGGAGACTCCCTACCCCTTACCCGACACCAGAGGTGAACCCTCGGGCACCAGGGGTGGGGAGGATACGCTTCCCAGAGGGCTTCCCAAAAGGACCGTTCCTCCTCTGCCTCGGGAGGAGTCTTCCTCTTCTATGTCGGAGACCTCTGACTCATACTCGGGGGTGCTCCGATCCTGATGACGAGCCTCATACTCCAGATTGTCCCAGGCCTAGGACTCCTCCGGAGGATCCTTCTTTTTTGGAGTTACTGAGAAAGGAAGTTCATCAATGGCAATCTCTGGAGCCAGATCCACAGCATAAGAAGCTCGCTGCCCACTTGGATCTGCCCGAGACTGCTCCGACATTGATTCCACCCTGCATTGAGACTCACGCAGACCTTGTTTCCACTATTTGGAAGCAACCGTCCGCGTTAGCCCTCCCCTTCCGCGGAAGGCAGATCGGCTATATCAGGCTCCTGAGGGAGTAGATTCTTTGAATGTACACCCCAAGGCAGACTCGGTCGTGATTAGCACCGCTCACGACTGTTCTGCCAACCCCAGACATCTCAGCTCATTGCCACCTGGCAAGGAGTCTTGGCTTCTGGACCAGTATGGGAAGAAGGTGTATGTTCCTTCTACCCTGGGTATTAGGGCCCTGAACTTTGTCACACATATGGAGGACTACCAGAAGGTGATCTTGAGCCAGGTGGAATCAAAATTGGATTCCCTTCCTGAGTCCCAGACCAAACAGGAAGTGGCTGACCTTGTCTGCTCTGCTCGTTCGGCCAGTCGGCTCATGCCTCGTGCCACCTACGATGCAGTGGATGGAGCTTAGCTTTCGCGTGGGTCTTGAAGTCATGCCTGGCTCCAAGTATCAGGATTGGTCCCTGAAGTGCAATCTGCCATTCAGGATGCGCCCTTCAGGGGTTCGGTGCTGTTCGGCGGTGATGTCAAGGACATCATTACCGACCTGCAGGAGAAGGGTACTGCACTCAAGCCTGTGGACTCTCTGTACAGGCACCCTCAGGGACAGTGTTGCCCTTTTCGTCAATGTTCTCGACCAAAGCAAAACCACAGGGCAAGCGGACCAACGAGCGTCGGGTCCCTCCAGCAACCAAGACTCCCCCACCCAAAAAAGCTGCGGGAGCCTCGGCCGCTGCGCTGCCCCACGCCTCCTGACTCCTCCCCTCTCCCACGTCCTCTGGACACTCCAGAGGAACCAGTAGGAGGGAGGTTCTCCTTCCATCTACTGGGTTGGGAGAGGATTACAACAGATGCTTGGGTGCTCCAAGTGATAGCAGCAGGACGCTCAATCGAGTTTCTTCAGAAACCACCCTAGCGCCCAAAAAGACGCCCTACTCCCAAACATCATCTTCTGGTCCTGGAAGACATTTTCTCCCTTCTCACGAAGGCGCCGACAGAAGCAGTCCCCACCCACATTTGGGGGACAGGCTACTATTCCCATTTCTTCCTAGTTCCAAAGAAGACGGGAGACGTGAGGCCTATTGTAGACCTCAGTTCCCTGAACATATTCATGGAGTACAAACACTTCAGAATGCTCTCCTTGCAGAGCCTTCTGCCACCGCTTCGGCAGGGACAGTGGCTGTGCGCTTTGGATATGCAGGATGCCTACCTGCACATCCCCATCTGCCTTTCCCACCGCAAATTCCTTTGGTTTTCTTTTTAAGGGGACCACTACCAATTCAGGGCCCTCCCATTTGGTCTTTCCTCAGCTCCCGAGTGTTTACCAAATGCCTGTCTGTGGTAGCGGCCCACCTGCGTACCCAGGGAGTGCAGGTATTCCCGTAACTAGATGACTGGCTCCTGGTGGCCACATCCAGGGAGGAACTTCTATGCTCTCTTTCCTCTACCCTGCAGGTTTTCACCAGCCTGGGTATTACCATCAACCAGGCCAAGTCCCATCTGGTCCCTTGCCAAAGACTCCAGTTTATCGGGGGGATCTTGGACACGATCATCGGCAAGGCCTTTTTGCCTTCGGACAGGATGGACACCCTCCAGACTCAGGCACGTCTGTTGTCCAGTCGCAGAAGGGTCAGTGCCAGGTCAGTCCTTCACCTCCTCAGGCTCATGGTGGCTGCTATCCCGACAGTCCCTCGCGCTCAGCTCCATATAAGGATCTCTCAATGGATGCTTCGGTCTCAATGGGACCAAACAGTGGACAGCCTAGACCAGGAGGTTCTGCTCTATGATCCCATGGTCAGGGACTTGCAATGGTGGATGGTGCAAGAGAAATTTGCTGGGGAGTTCACTTCAATATTGAACCCCCCCTCCCAAACATTGACAACAGATGCCTCAGGAGAGGGCTGGGGAGCCCATCTAGGGTCTCACAGGACTCAGGGCACCTAGTCCAGACTCGAGCAGACCTTGTACTTCAATGTGCTCGAACTCAGAGGCATCCTGTATGCTCTCCAGGCTCTGCACTCCTCCATTCTTCCCGGTCATCTAACAATCCAGACGGACAACATGTGTGTAGTCTGGTACATCAACAAGCAGGGAAGAACTCATTCCTACCCTCTGTGCAGGGAAGCAATAAGAGTTTGGAGTTGGGCTGTTCAGCACAACCTCCACCTGACAGCATTTCATGTTCCGGGAGTAGAAAACACGCTGGCAGACCACCTCAGTTGGTCTTCAACCAGAGCCCGCGAATGGGAATTGGATCAAGAGGTAGTAGACGATATCTTCCTGCTCTGGGGAACCCCGCAGGTAGACCTGTTTGCATCTCCCCAAAACGCAAAACTTCCCGCCTTCTGCTTACTCACTCCAGGACAAGGCATTTTCTGGCGGGACGCTCTGTCTCTCGATTGGAAGGAGAGATTCGTCTATGCCTTCCCTCAATTCCGAGGATCTTGCACAAACTCAGGACAGAAGGAGCCCAGATGATCCTCATCGCTCCATTCTGGCCTAGGCAAGCCTGGTTCTCTCTTCTGCAACAATTTTCAGAGGAACCTCCGCTTCCTCTTCCTCTGTCTTAGCACTTGCTGTCCCAGGATCAGGGGACCCTTGTTCAGTCAGGTCTCAAATCCCTTCAGTTGCATGCGTGGCTCCTGCAGACGTAGCTCAAGCCCGGTTTGGGGTTTCTCCGCTCGTGGCAGACATTCTGGTGGATGCCAGAAAGCCTTCCACCAGGACCACCTATGCCATGAAGTGGAAACGTTTTTCAATTTGGGCCTCATCAAATGACTTTGAGCCTTTCTCTTGCCCATCTGAAAGAGTCCTGGACTACATGCGTCATCTCTTTGATCTGGTGTCAGCCATTCCTCTTTGAAAGTCCATATGGCAGCAATTTCAGCCTACCATGTCCCTTTTGAAGACAGGACTTTCGCTCAGTTGGCAGTCTATAAGACTTTCCTCAGGGGGTTCTCCATTTGAGACCCCCTATCCGTACCCCTGCTCCTCCTTGGGATCTGAACTTTGTTCTTGAGAAGCTTACTCTGCCTCCTTTTGAACTGGCAGCCTCAGCAGACTTGAAGTTCCTCTCTTGGAAGACCCTCTTCCTAGTGGCCATTATTTCAGCTCAGTGAATTTCCGAGCTTCAGGCCCTGATGTACAAAATCCCTTATTTGATTTTTCACAAGGAACATGTGGCTCTGCGTACCAACTCCAAGTTTCTCCCTAAGGTAGTAGCAGAATCTACACTGAACCAATCCATTGAGCTACGTCCTTTCTTTACGCAGCACTCCAATCAAGGGGAGTACCTCTTGCATACTTTGGATGTTCACAGAATACTGAGATACTATACCTCTAGGACTAAGGATCTCAGGAAATCTGATCAGCTTTTTGTCTCTTTTGCTCACAAAAAAGAGGGCAATGCAGTTTCCAAGCAATGCCTTTCAAAATGGTTGGTCATTGTATCACCTTCAGTTATGACAAGTACCACAAGACCCTGCCAGGTCAAGTCAGAGGTCACTCCCCCAGAGGAGTAGCCACCTCTGCGGCTTGTTTCAAGAATGTGTCTGCGGCAGATGTCTGCGCAGCTGTGACTTGGACTTCTGTCCATACCTTTTATGAAACATTACAGTTTGGATATTGCTTCTAGCCTCAGAGCGGGCTTCGGGTTGGCTGTACTCTAAGGTCTTCTTTCATAAGACCCGTTCAGCCAGAGGTTACATTGGTTGGATAGTTTTCCTCCTCCTGATTGCTTTTCCTTTTTTCTAGACTGCTTGGTATTCAGTCCTATATGTAATTACCTATTTCAAGAGCCCTCTTGAAGTAAGATAGTACAGTTAACGTAAGAACTTACCATAACAGTAGATCTTCCGAGAGAGGCTCTTGCAGTAGGTAATGCCTTCCCGCCCTCCATCCCACTTAGCTTTTCAGCTTCTTTTCCAGGAAGGGAAATATCCTCTTCTCTCTCGTCTTGCCTTTTTGGCCTTTGGCGGGAAAGAACTGGAAGGCAGGCTTGGGGGACCGCCCCTTTATACTGACATCGCATGACGTCGGTCACCTGACGGGGTGGTTCCCGCCAGAGACTGCTAGCTAGAAATGTTTCCGTGGGGTCCTGACATCTGCCGGGTCAGTCCTATATGTAATTACCTACTGCAAGAGTGTCTCTCGAAGATCTACTGTTACGGTAAGTTCTTACACAACTGTACTTTTTCTGAGGTCCACAGAATGTATAAGTCCAAGCCAACCCCATCCAGGTGTCTGCCCTTTCACAGGCAACTAGGCCAGTAGGGGAACTGACAGTAGTAAAGAGGGGGTTACAAAAGAAAAGGCACCCCCCTGTCCTCAGGGGCACAAGGATCAAGGAATGTCAAAAATGCCAGTCCAACGACCTCTGCATGACTCTCTGCCTGCTCCCCCTCCTCCAGCGGAGCTACAGGGGGAGGCAGTAGGAGAGCAGTTCTCCCTTTACCTCACAGGTTGGTCCAGCATTACAGCAGATCAGTGGGCACTCCAAATTATAGAACGGGGTTACACTCTAGAGTTCACCCAAATACCTCCAGACAACCCACCGATTTCCAATGATTGCTCCCCATCCCACGCAGGTCTCATTCGGGCAGAAATCCAAGCCCTCCTGAGCAAAAAGGCAAGCCAGGTAGTCCCAACGAGTCAAAGAGGAAGGGGTTATTACTCCCACTTCTTCTTGGTTCCAAAAAAGTCAGGGGGGGACCTTCATCCCATCCTGGATCTCAAGCAGCTGAGCAATTTTATTGAATACAAAAGGTCCAGGATGGTGACACGGCCAGGATTGCTGCCTATGCTACACCAAGGGGACTGGCTCTGCTCCCTGGATATGCAGGACGCATACATGCACATAAAAATCCTGCCATCCCACAAAAATAATCTTTGCTTTACTTTCTAGGGGATGAGCATTTTCAGTTTCGGGCGCTGCCATCTGGTCTCTCCTCGGCACCTCGAGTATTTACCAAGTACCTGGCGGTGGTGGCAGGAGCTGTCTGGAGGCAGGGATATTACATCTATCCCTCCCTCGATGGCTGACTTCTGACAGCTCCCACAAGGGACCAACTCCGGCACACACTGGAGAGTACTTTCCGACTGTTCCAAACCCTGGGGATCACCTTAAATCTTCCCAAGTCATCCCCCTGGCCCAGTCAGAGATTACAATACACAGGAGCCGTCTTGGACACCGCCCAAGGAAAGGCCTTCCTCCCCTCGTACAGGGCAGATTGCCTGTGGTGCTGATGTGGAAAATCCCCTTCTCAGGCCAGGTATCAGCCAGAATGCTTCTGCAGCACCTAGGCCACATGGCAGCTGCCATTGTGACAGTGCTCTTAGCTCATCTCCACATGATAGTAGTTCAGTGGAACCTCAGGGTACTGTGGGATCAGCGCTCGGATGACCTCGTGCAGCAAGTTCAGATCTCCAGTGATGTGCATCAGACTTTGGAATGGTGGCTCACCCCCTCCTGACTAGAGACCGGGGTGCCATTTCGAAGTCCCAGTCCTCAGCAAATCCTGACAGCGGATGCCTTGGGACTGGGGTGGGGCGCGCATTTCAAAGAAAATCAGACAAGAGGGACATGGACTCATTTGGAATGCAGCCTCCACATCAATGTGTTGGAGATGAGAGCTGTTCTGTATGCCTTACAGGCGTTTCAGACGGTCCTCCTCCCAGGCCCCTTACTGATCCAGACAGACAACAAGACAGTGGTCTTTTACATCAACAAGCAAGGGATCACTCTCTCCTACCCCCTCTGCAGAGAGGCCATGAGAGTCTGGTACTGGGCAATGGAGCACAATCAGGAACTCACAGCGGTGCACGTTCCAGGAGCCTAAGCTGCTCTCGATCTCAGGCCCACGAGTGTGAATTACTACAGGAAGTAGTAGATGATCTATTCGAAAGATGGGGAATTCGAGAACTGGAGCTCTTTGTGTCCCCGCTCAATGCCAAACTGCCCAGTTTCTGCTCGCTAGATCCAGGGCCTGGTGTTTTCTGGCGAGATGCTTAGTCCCTCTCTTGGACAGGGAGGTTTCTTTATGCCTTCCTTCCCTTCCCACTACTCCAGAGAGTACTGCTCAAACTTCAAGTGGAATGAGTGGGCATGATTCTCATAGCACCGTTCTGGCCTCAGCAGATTTGGTTCCCATTGCCCCAACAATTGGCAAGAGAACCTCAGTTTCGTCTGCCCCTGTACTCCCACTTGCTCTTCCAGGAGCAAGTGACTCTTGTGCACCCGAATCTCAAGTCTCTGCACCTACATGCACAGCTTCTGCAGACTTAGAGACCAGTATGGGGTGTCAGCAGAGGTAGCGGAGGTCCTAGTGGTGGTCACCTATACCATGAAAAGGAAGCACTTCTGCCTTTGGGCTTGTGCCCGTCATCTGGACCCGTTCACCTGTTCAGTGAACTCAGTCTTGGAGTATCTTCGTTTCCTGTCCAGTGCAGGTCTTAGCTACTCTTCCATAAAGGTATACCTTTCTGCACTGTCAGCTTATCATGTATTAGTGGATGGCAGGAACCTGGCACAAATGGATCTGTCCAGTACCTATCTGCGAGGTATCATGCACATTAAGCCACCCATTCGGGACCCTATTCCCCCATGGGATCTCTTATTTTTGTTAAAGAATCTTACATTGCCTCCCTTTGAGCCAGCTGCAAATTGCGAGCTACACTTCCTGTCTTGGAAAGCGCTATTTTTAGTTGCCATCACATCAGCTTAAAGGATTTCCGAGCTTCAGGCTCTGATGTGTAAAGAGCCCTATTTGATTTTCTGCAGGGACAGGGTATCCCTGCGTACTAATCCTAAATTCCTTCCTAAGGTGGTGTCTGAGTTTACCCTCAACCAGGACATCCATCCACCTGTCTACTACCCAGAGTATTCCAATCATGGAGATGCCCTGTTGCATACTCTGGATATTCATAGAGTTCTTCATTTTTACGTTGACCATACTCTGGTCTCCCAGGAAAACTGACCAGTTATTTGTGTCTTTTGCCCCGAGAACGATAGGGCACCAGTGACAAAGCAGATCTTGTCCAAATGGTTGGTCAATTGCATAGTGTTCTGCTACCAAAAGTACGATAAACTTTTACTGGGCTCGGTTCAAGGTAATTCTACTAGGGGTGTTGCTACTTCGTTTGCATCCCTGCGAAATGTGTCAGCAGTAGATCTCTGTGCTGCAGCCACATGGAGTTCTGTCCATACATTCATCAAACACTGCAGTTTGGACATTTCTTCCTTAAGAAGGGCAGGCTTCTGTATCCTCCACCCTTCTGACCTGGATTATATCCTTGTAGTGCTTGGGACTCGGTCCTAATGGTAACAGCCTGCTGCAAGAGCTCTATCTCAAAGTGAGATAGTACAGTTACGTAAGAACTTACCGTAACAGTAGATCTTCGAGAAGAGCTCTTGCAGCAGGCATGCTTTCCCTCCCTCCTTCCTCTCGTTAGGAAGGTATAATTTGTTTTCTCTTTTGGGGATGTAAGAATCTCCTCAGTTCCCCATCCTTCATGCAGCTGGGTCTCCTGTGGGCTAACTGAGGTGGTGCCGGGGGACTGACCCTTTATGCCATGGGGGCAGGGCTGACGTCAGGGGCGGTCCCCCGCCATAGACTGCTAGCTAGAATTTTTCCCTGGGGTCCTAGTGCCTGGCAGCATAGTCCTAATGGTAATAGCCTGCTGCAAGAGCTCTTCTGGAAGATCTACTGTTACAATAAGTTCTTACATAACTGTGCTTTTCTGTCCCAGGCTTTTATCAGTTTTTGTATGTGTTTTATGTTCTTCTTGTATGAACTAAAGCAACTTGCTAATAAACAGATTGTCATTTTGGTCTTCAGGGTCAGTAGATCTAACAGTCTAGTTCTCAGGAGTCTGTGAGTGAAGACAAAAGAATAATTAGTGGACCGTTTGTTAATATGCATATTTTTTGTAACCTATGTTTTTTTCCTCTCTTCTCCTTTCTCTCCCTCCCGCTTTCAAAAATGCAGGTGGACATGCAGTGGGTGCAAGTACTAGCTGAGGGCTGGGCCACTCCTCTTAATGGTTTCATGAGGGAGCTGGAATACTTGCAGTGCCTCCATTTTGACTGCTTATTGGATGGTAAGAAGCTTAAATCTGAAAAAAATCTAAGAAGTTGGATCATGTATTTTCCGCTGTTTCCCCTCTCCACTTTCCATTATTCTTTTGCAGTATTCTTTTTGAATATTATTTATTAAAGAGCTTTCTCTGTAGTTTTCAGGAAATCTGGTATCCGTTTACCAGGTGAAGAATTGCTTTGTCCCGCTCCTGATGGCGACATTACCTAGACTGAGCCACTCCAGTACTTCCATGTAGAAAAAAAAAAAGTGTATTCTTCTGCAGATGTGTCACCTGTCATGTATGAGGAAATACTTAGTGGTTAAATAAAGACTTCTAGCACCTATAGTAAGCTGTATGAAAACTTGAGATTTTGTCGATGAGCGATGCACTGGTTCACTGATGATTTCATCTCACCCATTCATTTGACTTGGTCTACTACTCACCAACAAAGAGTTTGTGCCTCTCTCGACTTCATGTAGGACTGGTTAACTTGGTGACACATAGCTGAGTTGGTGCTCTCAAAAAGGATGACTGCGGATGTTCTAATCATAATCCAGTGCAGTGTGGTCTAATTTATTTATCAAAATATGTTTGCCTGGTAAAATGTCTGAAGCCCTATTTACAGACATGCCCTCTTGGGGCTAACCGAGAAAGGTTGGTAGAGTATCACTACACAACCAATAAAACTGACAGTCTTCAAACGATCCCCCGGCTTTTTGTGGACTACAGGCAAATATTTTTTTATTTCAAATAATTTCAAAGTAATGTTTTTAAAGGCATTGCAATAAGGTTCTTACAAGGAAAATAAATTAAAAAAATGAACCTGGCCTGTGAATCATAAGAAGAAAAAGAAATCCATCATAATTTTACATGCAAATTATGCAATACAAGGTTTTCTTACTGTGTGCAAATTCATCATCATATGAATATACTTATCATACGTTATTTTGAATGACCCTCTGACTAGCAGCCTCAACTTATTTTTTAGGATTTGGCATTTTCCAAAACTGTAAAACTGTGTTCTGGTCAAATGATGGCGCTTCAGACAGACTCCCAAGAACTAAGCAGCTATACACTAGCACTTTTGCTATAATAAGGGAACAGAGTGTTGTAAAAAAAAGAAGAAAAACACTAGTAAAATGTAAAAGTACATACCAAATTTATTGTTAGTCCTTTAAAAGAAGAGCCCTACAGGGAGACCTGGAGAGACTGGAGAGGTGGTTACACACTTGGAAATTGAGGATCAATGCCAAGAAGTGTAGCGTTCTCCATGGGGCTTAGAAACCCGCTGCCTGAGTGTTTTTGGAGGGGAGAAAGTGCAGTTTTCGGCCGATCTTGGGGTGCTAGTGGATGCCAAAATGAATAACTCTGAGCAGTGTAGGAGGGCTGCGGCTAAAGGGAATAAAATGCTCGGGTGCATTGCCGGGTGATAACCTCGGAGGAGATGGGAGGTACTTCTCCCTCTGTGTAACTGCCTGGTTAGACCATTCCTAGAGTACTGCATGCAGTTTTGGCACCTGTACTTAAAAAAAGGACACCCTGCTTCTGGAGAGAGTCCAGAGGAGAGTGACCAGGATGATGCAGGGCCTGGGGGAGAGATCCTATGAGGAGAGACTTGAGGAGCTAAACTTGTACTCTCTGGAGGAGAGGAGGGGCAGAAGGAATATGATCAAGGTCTTTAAATATCTAAAGGAGGTGAACAGGGTCAACCTTAATAGGGTGTTCCAGATGAGGGAAGGGGGGCCACCAGGGGGCATTCCATGAAACTGGTTGGCGGGAGGCTCGGGGGGAGACTAGGAAACGCTACTTTACCGAGAGGGTGGTGGACCCATGGAACGCACTGCCTGTGGAGTTGGTGGCAGTGGATACAGTAGAGGGATTCAAGAGGGGCTGGGACAGATACAGGGGGAAGGTAAAACTGAGAAATGCCAGATCTGGAGCT
Organism: Neoceratodus forsteri; assembly: GCA_016271365.2. Classification (NCBI taxonomy): domain Eukaryota; kingdom Metazoa; phylum Chordata; order Ceratodontiformes; family Ceratodontidae; genus Neoceratodus; species Neoceratodus forsteri. The sequence continues at coordinate 444,510,279 of CM057453.1, forward strand.
GCACCTTTGTTGGGGGAGATAGGGAGGGCAGCAACGATGTCCTGACCGGGTGCTGATTTTCGAGCAGACTCGATAGACCTTTAGGCCTACTCTGCTGGCAACTTAGTATGTTAGTATGTAAATTCAATTGATGATATGAGATGGATAAACACCTGGGGGACTATGATATTCAGAGGTGTGACACTGAGCAAACAAAAGGACAGATTAAATAGGTTAAGCCTTCTTTTGTCTTGGTTTATTTATTTGTTAATTTGTAACCGGATAAGGTGTAGTCTAGACATGGGCCCATTTTTCAACCACTACCTGAAACATGTGTAAGACATCACAGTGGAAGAGGTACCCACATTTGTACAGTTAAATACATTACAGAGGATTACAATGCCAGGTAGAGCAAGACAACATACAAACATACGAAAATGCCAGCAGAAGCAGGTCTATCAAGTCTGCTTGAATGTGCAGCTAGACCCTCAGCTTGCAGCTGCCCCCCTCCTCCCCCCTCCTCATCGTAACACCCCCCCCACCATGTCCCAACCCTTCTTAAAGCTACCCAGCATTCTATAGGATACCACCCCTTCGGGCAGAGTATTCTACCTGTCCACCACCCTTTCTGTGAAAAAATGTCTCCCAATTTCCTTCCTGAATCCCCCCCCCCAACCTCAGCTGATGCCATCTTGTATCCCTCCCTCTTCTAAGCTGGAAAATTCCTTCTGTATTAACCTTATTTATCCCTTCGGGTATTTAAAGGTTTGAATCATATCCCCCCATCCCTCCTCTCCTCCAGGGAGTACATGTTCAGCTCGCCCAATCTATCCTCGTAGGCCTCCCCCCTAATTCCTGGATCATCTTTGTCACCCTACGTTGCACCCCCTCCAACAATTTGATATCTTTCTTCAGGAACGGGTGCCAGTACTGCATGCAGTACTCCAGGTGAGGCCTGACCAGGGACCTGTACAGGGGAAGGATCACCTCCCTATTCCAGGAGGAGAGTCCCCTCACAGTACACCCAAGCATCTATTGGCCTTTGCTGCCACCTTCCTGCGCTGAGCTGAGTTGTTCATGCTGCCCATTATAAACACCCCAGATCCGTTTCCTCCTCTTTACTTTCCAGCTGCACCCCTCCGAGCTGATAGTTCCTTCCCTGGTTTCTAGCTCCAAAGTGCAGTACCTTGCACTTCTTGGCATTGAACCCCAACTGCCATGTTTCTGACCACTCCTGTAGTTTGGTCAGGTCCTCCTGCAGCCCCTTCCACCCTTCAATGTCATCTACCACTGCTCCCATCTTCGTATCGTCAGCGAGCAGACTGATCCTAATCTGGACCCCGTGTGGGGTATCCGCTATAAATATCCTGAATAGAACTGGTCCCAGTACCGATCCCTGTGGCACCCCGCTTGTCACTTCCCTTGATGATGAGAGCTCCCCCACCACCACCCTCTGCTGCCTTCCATTCAGCCAGTTGACGATCCACTTGACCATCTTTGTTCCCACCCCTGTGTATTCCCGCTTCCCTCCCCCAGGCTTCCGATGCGGCATGGAATTAAAAGGCCTTGCTGAAGTCCAGATACAGGACATCCACCACATGGCCCCTGTCCAGTTCACTGGTCACCCAGTCGTAATACTCTGTTAGATTTGTCTGGCAAGATCTGCCCAAAACAAACCCATGTTGATGACTGTCCTGGAGACCACTGTCCTCCAAGAAGGTCACCAGCCTCTCCTTTAGGATTGTCTCCATGAGTTTCCCCACAATTGATGCGAGGCTCACTGGACTGTAGTAACCTGGCTCAGATACAACAGGTAAAGTAAATCAATATCTATGAGTTTTTATCTGATCTATGTAATGTAACTTACTGTAATTTAATAAGACCCTTCGAACCTTTAGCCTGCAGGTTTTTATTGTGACTGGAATGTTAAGTAATGAATTTAACAGTAAACTGAATATAAACAAATGGAATCTGCACTTCATATTGGCCTGTGATTTTCTGTTAATCTCTGGTGTTAACCAATATAGTGTTTTTTTGTAGAAGTCTGCACAAGGCTGGTGGTGTTCCATGACCAACAATCAAAATGCAGTTCAAGAAAGTCGGGTACTCTTCCCCCATAGTAAAGACACAAAGCTCAAGGTGTAAAAAGCTAAAAGATAATTTATTGCAGCACAAACAACAGGCTGCTCTGCCCTTTAGGGCCATAAAAGTTTGAAACGCCTTAGGCAGAGCAGCCTGATGTTTGTGCTGCAGTAAATGATATTTTAGCTTTTCACACCTTGAGCTTGGTGTCTTTACTATGGGAGTGAGTGCCCTACTTTCCTGAACTGCAGAACGTTAACCAATATATTGTACATTAGTTGTAATGACTCACAAGTTGAACAAAGAAAAGATTGAACTAAACTGTACAGCAGAATATTAAAATGGGTTTCAGAGAAACTGATTTTATAAGAATTTCTGCTCGCAAATTTTGTTTGTTTGGTTGGTTGGTTTTTGATAACCAGGTGGGTGCACTAGACATCTGGCTGCTTATTTTCAGATATGACCCAGTAGGGTCCAGAACAAAAGTCTTCAAATAAATACAGAGAATCAGTTTAGAAAGCTCACAGTTGCAAGGTCATGAAAGGTACATAGTGAAACGGTTACAAATTACAGTCCGTGCACAGAATACAAAATATGTGGTTCAGGTACATTTTGAGGTGTAGACAAATTTGTGGTACAGTAAAGTTATGTAAGGGTACAAGCAAGTAGATAAATAAAGGACATTCAGTTGGAGGAGGACATTGGTAGGGTGGCATGAGAAGTATGAAAGTGTACAGAATTTGGGTCTAGAAGCAGTTGCAAGGCTTGGATAATGTGAAATGAGCCTTCAGGGCAGTTTTGAAGGATGACGGGGTGAGGGAACTGTGGACTTTGGAGGGCAGGGAGTTCCAAAGCCTGGAGGCAAGTGAGAAAAAAGCCATGTCACTCATCTTGGGTGAACATGTAGGAGTGACAAGTGAGGTAGTGTTCAAGGTTCTGAGAGTTTATGTAGGGTGAGCACCATGAAATGGGGAAATAGGAGTCTCTAGGATGTCAGATTGGAGTACCTGAAATCATCCAAGCAGACCTCAAAAGCAGTAGGTAAGGCTAGAGGGATGTTGGGGTGTATTAGTAGGGGTATCACAAGTCAGAAGAGGGAGGTAATAATCCTTCTTTACAAGACATTGGTTAGGCCCCATCTGGAGTACTGTGTGTAGTACTGGAGGCCACACCTTCACAAGGACATTAACCAAATTGAGGCAGTCCAGAGAAGGGCAACCAAAATGGTGCAGGGACTGCATCAGAAAACATATGAGAATAGATTAACAGAGCTCAATATGTATACCCTAGCGCAAAGGAGGGAGAGAGGTGATATAATCGAAACAGTCAAACACCTTAAGGGCATTAACAAGGTGAAAGAGTCTAACATGTTTCAGTATAAGAAAAATAGCAGGACAAGAGGACACAGCATGAGATTAGAGGGAGGCCAATTAAGGGGTAATGTGAGGAAGTTCTTTTTCACAGAAAAGGTGGTAGATGCATGGAACGGCCTACCTCAGGAAGTGGTGGATATGAATACAATGCAGGTCTTCAAGCAGGCATGGGATAGGCATAAGGGAGCAATACAGATGAGTATGAGTAGATAGGCCATTGATAGAGCAAAGGCTGATGGCACGTTCATAAGGTAGAAAAAGAAATGGGCAGACTAGATGGGCCTTGTGGTCCTTATCTGCTATCAACGTCTATGTTTCTATGTAGTGTTTAGAGGATGTTTTGACCAGGAATGGCACACTGAGCTTTGTCAGCACGTTGCCAGGTGCTCCGTGGGGTGGGTGGGTCAAATGGATCCTGTTTTATTGAGGGGGGAATGTTGTTCAGGACACCAGGGGAATCCCACACTGCCATAGGATCTTTAGCTTCCACCTGGACAGCCACCAGAGATGAGCAGAAGGGACCATGGTTTAACATCTCAGTAAACCCATTCATGTTGTATTTTAAACTGATTTAGCCTGCTGGACAATGTTTACCGTCAGTCAGATGTCTTGGCTTTCTGTTTCTCCCTGGAAGACAGAGAAAGCCTGCTTGGGGGGATCTGAATGTATACCCATTAGTTTTTAGCTTTTGTTTCTTTATGGTTTGTTTATTTATTTTATTTTTTGCTCATTTGTCCCATCTAAAGAGAGCACTAAAGCCCTTTCCAGTGAAGGTATTAAAAATCTGTACAAACAATTGGCTAGGCCATAGGTGGAACACTGTGTACAATCCGGTCTTGCTTCCTCATTATTTTTTATTTTATTTATTTTTTTATTTTAGTCTTTGGTAACCAGGGAAGGCCCACTAGGCACAAGTGCCTGTTTCAGAGGCGACCTGGGAGCCACTAGTAGGTTAAGTGGCTTGCTCAGAGAGTCATGCGGTATGCAAGTGGGAAGTTAGTGAGAATCAGGCTCAGGTTTGGTCTACTGGATGTACCAAGCTCGTTCACACCTCGTTCCTCTAACCTGTAGGCTATACTGCCAGCCCATAGAGAAATGGTGTAAAAGCTTTGACGACTATGCAGTGCAGGTTTCTCAGGATGATACCTAAGATGATGCACTTGTGTTACGAGGGAAGGATGGCATAACTAGGGCTAACGCTCAGTCATTTTTGACTTTTTCCTTTTTTTAAATAAAAAATCTTGTATCTTGCTACTTGACTGCCCTCTGGGGAGACCAGGTGGCAGCACAGTGGGAGCACATAGATGGGTAGGGGGCAGTTGTCAGAAGCCAGGCACACCTGCATGTGTGCATCATTGCAGACTTGCATGCTTGGGGAGAAAACCAGGAGCTAGAGGAAAAAGCCCTGGTCTGCTGTTGCACAGGCACCTTCCACAGGCCCATGCACGCTCAACGCAGGGAAAGGGGAAAGGGGAAAGGGAACATTGTTTTAACCAGGAGTAGCACACTAAGCTGAAGCTTGTTTCCAGATGCGACCTGGGAGCACAAGGAAGTTAAGTGACTTACTCAGGATCACACAGTATGCACCTAGGCTGCTGTGGGATTCATACCCAGGTCTCCAGATCTGCAGCTCAAAGCCTTAACCCACTGCGCTATACTGTCTCCAGAAGGCCACCCTCCACAGTCGGGGTCATGGGCAAGTGGTGAATAACCCAGACATCCGTGAGAAAGTTGATGAGTGTGCTGGGGTATGCTGTTCAGCAAGCTGTGGGGCAAGAATAAACTTGGAAGGGATCGAGCAGCGACCCCCTTGGGGGCAAATTATGATGCAGTGCTCCCTCACTATAACGAACCCCATTGTAGCGAATTTCTGGCTATTACGAACATAAGTTTTGGCTCCCAACAAATTAACCATGTTGAGCAGTAGTAACAGCGTGCTTGTATTCGCACTTGCATTTTAGCAACCGCTCCAGTTAATAAGTGGCTGTCACATTACTCCACTCACATCTCCCAATACCCCCCCCTGCATCTGCTGTCAATAACACTTGTCAATTACAGGGAATTACAATTACTGGCAATCACTAATCCACTCCTTAAAACACTGCAGCAGTTAGACACCAGTATTTTGTCATCCACAGTGTGTATACAGAGATGAAGCGCTTCTCATACTTTGTGCAGATGAAGTTGGCACTGCTCGACAGGCTTAAGGCCGGTGAAAGCCTTAAAAAAGCATTGGCTGAGACAGGCTATTCTAAATCTACGATTTGCACGTGGTACAAGCAGGAGGCTTCCCAGCGCAAATTCGTAGCCAATAGTAGTCATCTGGAAAGCTTGGACAGAAAGAAGTTGAGACTGGGTGATGACGAACAAGTTGACACCGCCACCCAGCTCTGGTTCAGTCAGCAGAGAGCAAACGGAGTGCCTGTTTCTGGTTCAGTTGTCCACAAGAAAGCGGAGCAGTTTGCAAAGCCAATTTATAGTGCTGACAACAAATGTAAATCCTTCAATGGCTGGCTCTGGCGCTTTCAGCACAGACATGGGATTCGCAAATTACAGTGGCAATTACAGGAGAGCAGCACTCCTGTGATGATCAAGCTGCAGCCAACTTTTTGCCAAAGTTAAAAGATGTCATCTTGGGGGGGTACATGCCAGAACAGGCGTACAACGCAGCTGAGACTGGCTTGTTCTGGCGGTGCCTCCTGGATGTTACTCTTGCATGTAAAATGGAACCAAATGCAAGTAAAGGTTTCGAAGTTTCTAAAGATACAGTGACATTCTTGTTTTGTAGCAATGCAACTGGGACACATAAGGTCACTCCACTATGCATTGGCAGGTACGAAAAGCTACATTGTTTCCACCACATTAACTTATCATCACTGCCTGTCCGGTATGCACACAGTGAAAATGTGTGGATGACCAGTGTCATTTTTAAAAACTGGTTTCTGAACTCCTTTGTACCATCTATGAGGAATCGCCCAAGAACAAAACGCCTGCCACCAAAAGCTCTGCTGCTCTTAGACCAATGCCCTGCCCATCCTGATGAATCAGAGCTCAGATCCGGGGATGGTAAAATCAAAGCATTGTTTTTACCAAAGAATACATCATCTAGAATTCAGCCCATGGATGGTGGCATTATCGCCACATTTAAAAAGCTCTATAGAAAAAGACTTCTTAGTGTTCTTGTTTCCTGCTCTGATCAAATGACTTCACGGACTTTCAGAAAAAGCTAAACTTACTTAAAGTGCTGACATTAGCAGGAGAGGCTTGGAACAATGTAAGTGAAGCGACTGTCTGCCACCACTGGGTAGCAACATTAGGGCTGTCTTTTGGCAATATGCTTCATCCTGATTTGGAATCGGAACCTGATGACACGACGGAGATAGCAGGCATAGCAGAACAGCTCAATTTGACTGCCCAAGGAAAATCCCCCACTGAGGTGATAGATGATTGGATATCGGTGGATGACACGCTACCAAGAAACAAACAACTGACAGAGGAGCAGATCATAACAGCCATAGTAGGGCAAACACAGAGCGCAGATGAAAATGAGGACTCCTATGATGAGAGCGAACAAACTGTTGTGCCACCGAGTGAAGCTGCAGTCGCAGGGCTCAAGACTGCCCTAGAATGGCTACAAACTCAAGAGACAGACCCACTAAAAGTACTTCAGATGAGGCAGCTCTTATCATACATGAGGGATTTGGCATGCTTAAAGAAAACAAAGCAAAAACCCGTTACTGATTTCTTTAATTTTTAGACTTTCTGCTCCCTGTACTGCACTTTGTTTACTGTATGTGTATGCATATGCGAGCAAGCGTATGCCGCGTTTGACAAAAGTTTTTACTGTACATACTGTTGTTTTTATGTAGTTTTTGTAGAGTATGATTAAGTGTGAGTTTTTAAAACACTTTTATGCCCACTTTTATATCACAGCTAACTTAATAAACGTTACCAAGCAGTACCATTGTCTCTTTCGGTAATCGCTATTAAATTGGAAACATGCTCCCTCAAAGTAACGAACATGCCACTATAACAAATATGTTCTGTGGCTCCCACTTCCTTCATTATAGCTAGAGAGCACTGTGCCTTCCCTTCCTTAAATGCAGCTTTTTTGAAAATTAGTCATAGTTGCAGAGGAACTCCCATGAAGGTAAGGGAGCTTCATTTTGGTTTTTAAAAGTGTGAGGAAAGATTCATCTTAAAGGGAAAGTCCCCTTAGCCTTTTATTCTGTTTCCCTGTGTAGTCTGTATGCATGTACAATGACTGCCTCTATTGCACCCTCCTGATCTCATCAGAGTTTAAACGTAAATGAAGGTACCTAAGTCTGGTGTGAAAACCTGTTTGACTCCATTGCAGAGGTCGTGACCTGACTCATGTAAGGCATCCTGGAATTTTATGATGTTTTGGTGCTAAAGCATGCTGTAGTTGTACTGTATCAGTCAGTGCTGCTGTTGTCCTTTGCAGTCCCTATGTTCTTGTCTTATGCTGGCCATGAAACTTTTCATGGTATAGTAAGCACCCTGCTGTCTTCTGTAGTTTGAAGTGTATCAGAGTTAGAAAAAATGCTTTTAGAGAATACAGGGACTTCACAAAACGTAACAGAACTGAATGAGAGTATAACATCTGCTGGCTTGTACATGTACACATCATCAGCTCCCATGATGCTTTGCATGAGTGGGGTCATGGCCTTTGGAATGGAGACAAACAGATTTTCACGCCAGGGCAAAACAGAGTGAAGCAACCTCATTTGTATTTAAATTAGGATGAAATTAGGGGGATGTAAGAGAAGAAATCATTGTTCATGCCTACAAACTACACAGGTAAACAGAACATAGGCTATGGGGACTTTCCCTTTAAGTGAATACAGCTCATTTGCAATGGTTTCCTGAAGTACAAAACTATGAATACTTATCAGTATAGAAATGTACATAACACAAGAATAAAGAGACCCCCGTGTGAGGAGAACTGTCCTTGGGATGCTCAATCCTTCCCCCTCTGGCCTGCTCTCGAGCAACCAAAGTCCATTCCCAAAGCTGGGTTGCAGGTACTGTTGCACTATTGGGCCAGCCCTAACAAAAGAGGAAGTTAGAAGAAGAAATGTTTTCACACAGATGATTACTGAATGCTCTACCACAAGCAAATATAGATGGGGGATCTATTGTAGCATTCAGAAAGGGACTGCATAGTTAGCATCAACAGCCCCAGTTTCAGGATGCGGTGTGAACACAATGGACAGACACTGACGTATAAGTTCAAGCCTTTTTATTTATGAGATTCTCAGGTTCGGGTAGCAGGTCTCTCATATCTCGGGTTCAGATAACTGGCATCAGTCTAGGTGCTCGTACATTACAACAGCATTATTACTGCTTCTCGACCTAAGTCCATGGAGTGTAGCACTGTAGCTGTTTCAAACAACATGAAGTCTTGCTGTATTCAGACATAATGCAGTTAGCCTCAGCACTTGAACTGCCCCGGAGAGGAAAGTGTTAACTCTATGCAGAAGTATAGAACGTTGAGCTCGAGCTCGGTTTTCAAACCTCTGTCTGTGGCACTTCCCAGAGTAACCGTCAGATTCTTTACTTAGCCTAACGGTGTAGTCACTCTGGAGATTTCCTCTGCTCAGTTTGGTAAAAGTAGAGCGTTCGGTTTAAACCGTATAATTTTTTGTTATTTTCGGATTTCCAGCCTCTGTCTACGGTACAGGTAGTGTGTAGATAGGTAGTGACTGTGTTTTATTTCTGTGAAAAAGTTGGAAATTGTTCTTTTCTTCGATTTCTTTCCAGTTGGTCCGGTTTTGAACCAACCCATTTTGTTTAATTTTATTTCTGGGATTAGAGTGGTGTTCCGGTACCGATCGGTTTCAAAAGAACCTTTTTTTTTTTTTTTGCCAGTTCTTTTAAAAAGCCCGTGACACGGTTTGTAACCGATTGGTTGTTGTATTACCTGGCTTGAAAGCTGCAATAGGGTAATTTGTTAGGTTGGCCATGTCTGAGAAACCCAAGAAGAAAACCGGTCCCACTGGGTTTCAACACTGTACTGAGTGTGGGGAGGCCTTTGCTAAGGCTGACCCCCACCTCATCTGTGTTTATTGTCTGGGGTTTGACCACCTCAAGTCAGACTGCCAAATCTGTAAAAACTTTCCTAAATCCACTCTAGACAAAAGACTGAGTAGGCTGAAGGAAAGGGAGGCCGAGAAGTCCGTAGATCCGGATGGCCAGCCCGGTTCGGTTGCGGCCGAACCTGAGGAGGTGCCTACTGACCTAGGCGATAACCTCCTTGGGCAAAAGGAGAGGATTCCATCAAAAAAGAATCGTAAGTCTGCCGGTTCGGATCCGGTATTGCACTCTCCAACTGCTGACGAAATAGCCAAAGTGATTAGCATTGTTCAGTCGATTGGACCGGTTCCGTCTGAACCGTTACTGCTGGTTAGGTGGTCAGTTCGGTCGGATCCGTCTCCTTCGGATTGTGATCCAGACGCTTATCATGAGGAGTGGAAGGGAGACGAAGACTATCCTGATGATGGTGATGACCGGGGGGGTCTGGATGTGCTCATTGAACCGGACATCTCCCCAGACAGGCCCTCGGGTGTCTCTCCTCCCAGGCTCTCTGAGTCCCCTTCACATATTTTGTTCTACAAAAAGGTGACAGAAACCCTGCAGCTTCCCTTTGAAGCTGCAGAGGAGGATGAAGAGCCTAATTTTGTGGAAATGATGGACATCCCAGAGTCCAAAAGACTGTCTGTCCCTCTTCATAAATCCTTGAGGAAACAGACGCACAAAATTTTACAAACCCCTAATTCAGTACCTCCTGTGGATAAGAGAATGGACAGGAGGTATTTGTTATCAGGCTGAGCTGCAGAGTTCCTTTATAGTAATTGCAGCCATGTTGGGGTAGTGCAGGCTGCAGCCTGTGGCAGGGCTAACATTCCTTTGGCTTCACCCCGGATAAAGACTCCAGGAAAGTGGATGCCATGGCCAAAAAACAGTTTCTAGGGACATGGATATGTTGTTCATGCACACTATCTGGCAGGTTCCTTGCCACTTTAAATCTTGCTGGAAGGTCTTCAAGCTGGCTCTTCCCACCCACTCGGGTGGTAAAACTCTCGGCTCCGCCCCATGACGCCAGATCTTCCTTACCGCTTGGAAGCTCAGGTTCCCTCCTTAGCACTCTGCGTTTTCGACTGGTTCCTGATTCTTCGATTCGTCCGAATTTAGTTTTGAAGTTTTCTAAAACTTCGGTCTTCCTTTCCCTCATGGCTGCGATGGATAATTCATTTCCCTGCTCTCGGAGGCGCCCTGGCGGGCGGAATATCTCCAGGACTGATCCGCACCACGCGTGCGTATACTGCCTCGACGGACCATGACCCCCATGTTTGCGAATTGTGCTGCGCCTCAATTAACGCCCTGGAGGATCATGCGCGGTTTGGGTCTTGGACCGAGAATTTTCTTCGCTGCAAATTATAGAGGCTCGCCAGGCGGTGTCCGTGTCGGCTGACCTCCGCTGGCCAGTTTCTAACTCTCTTTCTCCCTGGAGGAGGTGGCAGCCAGGGCCGCATCTCCCTCCTCCTCGGTCACGGCATTTATCCCGCTGTCTTTGAGTTCCTCTCATTCGGCTTCGTTCAAGGAGCTTCGCCAGTCCCTCTCCACGAAGGGAGAGGGGCCATCGGGACTTGCCTCTCAGCCCAGGTCGAGGGAGTCGTAGGGTAAGTCCCATCATCGGCGTTTGTGGGAGCGGGAGAGGTCTCCTTCCCCGGACTGCCGACCTTCGACTTCGGTCGAGGTTGTGGCTCAGGCCGTTGGCTTCACGGTGTCCCCGTCAGGCTAGCTGGCCAAGACTCCCGTCGACGTTGTCGAGTTTTCTCTCGACCCGTCACCCGGGTGGTCGACTGCAAGAGCTGTCAACCCTTCACTGGTTTCCCCGGTGGAGGCCGAGGTTCTGCCTGCACCTTCGGGGCGGCAGTCCTCGGTCATACTGTCCGAGCCGAGGGAAGAGCGGGTGTCCCCCGCTCCTTCCCAGACCCACCCTCGGTTTCGCCGAGGATCTGGGTCTCGGTCCTCTTCTCGGTCAAGCCGCTCCCGCCGAATTCGGCGGTCTCGGTCGGGGGACCGAGTTAAGTGGCAACACTGTTCCTCCTCGTCCTCCTCCTCAGATGAGGAGAGGCTTCGACGCAGATGGCGTTGACGTTATGAGGAGTTTATGTGGCAGCAGTTGCTGTTGTCTGTGAATCAATCGACTCCGATTCATTCCCCGTTTATCAAGCAGCTGCCGCCTGAACGGCCGACGCAACCGCTCGCTGCAGTCAAGGTGCCCACTTCTGGGCCGGTTGTTCAACCAAATCTTGCCGCCCCACCGATTGTGGTGGAATCTCGGTCGGGTCAAGGCCTGTCCCGCAGGTGGTCGGTCATCCTCACTCCTGCCCACCCTCGGCGGGTGAAGAGCGGCTCAGGCCTGAGGCATCTCTTTGCAGACCCTTCAGAGTCCGACGATGACTCCTCTGTGTTCCCCAGGCGGGAGGGCCCGGAGTTCTCCCTGGACCGGTCTTTGGACGACAGCCCATCGTCCTTCCTGGGTCTGCTTAGGCTCATCTCGGAGTTCACCGGGATGCAGCTTGAACCTGTGTCCAAATGGGCCTATTATCCCCTGACGGAGATCCTAGACCGAGGGGGTTCACCGGAGGCTCTTCCCGTGGCTGAGGCCATTGTCGCCCAGCCTTGAGCTTCACGGCCTGCTTCCTGTCCTGCCTCGGCCAGGATGGCTTGGAAATATGCTGTCCCTATTGGTTCTTTGCCCGGTTTTTTGGAGCACCCCTCTGCTGAGGGGTTAGTTACTGATAACGTCTTCCAGCGTTCAGTGAATGCTCGGGATGTGGATAGTCCCCCCAACAAAGAGTCCAGAAGGATGGACTATGTCGGGCGCAAGGTTTACGGCGCGTCCTCCCTAGGCCTCCGACAGGCCAGCTCGGCTGCACTGATGGCACATTTCTCCCATGCCCTCTTGAGCTCCCTGGATGAGGTGCTCCCTCATCTCCCGGTCGACCTGCGGACCACGGTCTGGCGGATGTGGGACCAGGGTAGGGCGGTGGCTAAGCAGCAGCTTCAGATTGCTCTGGACATAGGTGATTCCTGTGCCAGGTCAGTAGCGGCCGCAGTGGGCCATGCCGCCGAGGCGTGGCTGAGATATCCACCTTCTCGGTGGATACCCAGCACAAGTTGGCGGACATCCCCTTCTTGGGGACTGACCTCTTCGGCCCTGGAGTGGAGGGACACCTCCAGGGGACTGAGAAGTCCAATGCCACTCTGGACTCGGTCACCCCCGCCCAGAGGGACAGGGGCTGCCGGCGACCTTTGCGTAAGCCCCTTCGTCCTTCGGCCCTTGCGGCACGACCGGCCCATCAACACCAGCTTGAGGGCCAGCAGGCTTGCGCTTGGCATCCTGTCCCCAAGCCAGCTTCTTCCTCTAAGGGGAAGCAAGGAGGTGAAGGCTGAGGAGCTCCCTCGGCCAGTCCCTCCTCCAAGCCTGCTCAGTGACGGCTGAGGCGCGCCACGCCCTCGCTAACTCACCCCGGGTCCCCCGAGAGAGCTCACCACTTCCTCCACCTGGTCTACTATCACCACAGACCGCTGGGTGTTGAGGTGCAGGAAAGGCCTGCCCCTGGTGTTCGACAGGAACCACCTTGAGCCGTGGCCCCTCGGGGCCACGGGGTCCCAGCCTCGCTGTCGGCCTGCCGGGCCGACACTATCCTGCTCCTCGAAAAAGAGGTGATCAGGAAGTTGCGGATCCTTCTCCAGACCCGGGGTTTGTGTCCAGGTTTTTCCTGGTCCCCAAACGGACGGGGGGCTGGTGCCCCATTCTCGACCTGCACGACCTGAACAACTTCTTAAGGTCTCGGACCTTCTGGATGGTCACTCTGTCTCAGATACCCCATCCTCGAAACGAGGCATGTGACTGTGTTCCCTGGACCTCCAGGACGTATTCTTCACTTTTCGATCCGTCCGTTTCTTTGGAGACTCCTCCGCTTCAAGAGTGGGGGGATCTCTTTATGAGTTCCAGGCCATACCCTTCGGCCTCTTCCCAGCAGCATTCCTGCGACGTCGAAGGGTTCGGGTGTACCCCTACCCGGATGGCGGGCTTACTGCAATCCCTCCAGAGCGGAGGTGGAGCGGTCCGGAGTTCTGGCCCTCTAGGTTGCTCTCAGACTGGTCTCCTCTCTAACAGAGCCAAGTTGGAACTCATGCCAAAGTGGGTGATCCTTTCATCGGGACAGAGCTCGACTCTCCGAGCCAGAGCTCGGCTCCCGGCGGACAGGGCCAAGGTTCTTCCTCCTTTACCTAGTCTTGTCTGATTGGGCAATCGCGCCCTGCCCGGGACTTCCTATGCCTCCTGGGCCTCGTGGCGGCCTGTACCAGCGTGGTCTGTTGGGCCCGTTGGTACATGCGTCCCCTTCAATGGGGGGCTGGCCAGCCAGCGGTCACAATGCTGCGATCCTTGGAGCAGCGCCCTGACAGTGACCCAGGATGTGGAACGCCTCCTATGGCGGACCGCTCAGCACATCTGCAGGAGGGCATCCCAGTCGCCGCCTGAGTCGACAGTCTTCCGACCAATGCATCTCTGTTGGGTTGGGGTGCCCATCAAGGGAGCAGAGTGTACTGCCCTGGTCCCCCGAGTCCCGATGCCATTTCAACCTGCTGGAGCTTTATATGCGGTCCACTTAGCTCGCACCGTTTCAGCTCCGCTTGTGCGGGGTCAAGTGGTTCAGGTCCAGGCGGACAATACCATTCACCACGAAGCACCTAACCCGCCAGGCCAGACACAAGCTCGTCAACAGCGGAGGAGTTCTCCCATTTGGTCTCGTGCAGCCTGGAGGCGGTTTCTTAGACATTTCATGGCAGGAGCCTCCAACGCCCTGGCCGATGCCCTAAGCTGGATAGGGCTGTGTCTCACGAGTGGTCTTTCCTGCGGAGGTAGCACAAGATCTTTCCCACTGGGTCATGCCTCGGCGGACGTTTTCCCTCCAGGAGAATGTAAGCCAAGACTGTTTCATGCCCACCCTCAGCAGGGCTCGCTGAAAGGGGATGCCTTTGAGGCAGCGGACCCCGGGCCTCTTCTACGCCTTTCCCCCATTTCCCTTGATCCACAGGCAAGGTGAGGAGGGACTAGGCGCAGGTGATTCTGGTAGCCCCAGACTGGTTCCACCAGCTCTGTTATCCAGATCTCCTCAGTCTCAGCTCCAGGCTCCTGAGGCGGCTTCCAGCCCGCCCGGACCTGATCTCTGTTATCAGGGGAAGGTTTTCTATCCGGACCTTCAATCCCTGCACCTGGCGGCCTGGTTCCTGTGCGGCTAGTTGCCAGGCCTTGGGTCTTCCGACGAGGTCCTCGACGTTGTCGAGGTGTCCCGTCAGGAGTCGACTGGGGTGTTAGGATAGGGCCTGGTCCCTTCTCCTGTTCCTCGGTGAGCATTCCGGACTACCTGTGGTCCGTCTTCTTCTTCTTCTTCAGCAAGGGCTTCGGTTGATGACCCTTAAGGTGCTCCTGGCAGCCACCTCTGTCCTCCAGGTGCGGGCGGGAAGGCAGTCGGTGGCGCAGGAAAGGTGGTCTGACGCTTTTCCGAGGCCTTGATCACGCTTCCCCTCCGGGGAGAGAATCTCCACCTCCGTGGGATCTACTGTTGGTATGGGGCTTAGCTCATGGGCAAGCCATTCGAACCAATGCACAGGTGCGATTCTCCCACCTGTTGTGGAAGAACACCTTCTCGGTGGCTACCATGTCAACCAGAAGGATGGGAGAGCTCCAGGTGCTTCCTTCGAGTCTCCCTATCTGGTCTTCCACAGGGACAAGGTTGTCCTGCGCCCGCCTCCAAGTTCCTTCCGAAGGTGGTGTTGAGCTTCACCTAACTGGTGTTGACTCTGCAGTGTTCTACCCCATTCACACTCGGAGGCGCATATAGGCTCCATTTGGACCCTTAGTTGACCCGCCTCTCAGGGAGCGTAGGGCTGAAGTTCGGGAGAGGTTCGCCAGCTGTTTGTCATCACGCTGAAGCCGCACCTGGCAGACCTGCAGCCAGGCGGACAGTGAGCGGTGGGTCACCTCCTGCATAGATCTCCGCTATAGGTGGGCGGGCATGGAGCCTCCCAGAGGGATAAGTGCTCATTTTACCCGCCCTTCTGCTGCATCGGTGGCTGCTTCCAGGGATGTCCCTACCCAGGTTACCTGCAGGGCTCCTACCTGGAAGTCGGCACATACCGTTTTACCCCCTACCACATCGACCTTGGGTCACGCCGGGATGCTGGTTGGGGCCTCGGTTCTCCAGTCTTTATTCCCTAAGTAGGGTGTGTGTGCCTTGCCTCCCTCCTCCCGGAGAACTGCTAGGAGTCTGCCAGATAGTGTGGTTGAACAACGTATCCATGTCCCTAGAAATACAGGTTACTCACTTTAACAGGAGTTCTAGGAATGGTATATGTTGTTCATCCACACGACCCACCCGACCTCCCCGCCTTCGACGCACAACCTGGCTTCCAGCGGGCTAGATCTGGCGTCATGGGGCGGAGCCGAGAGTTTTACCACCCGGGTGGGTGGGAGGAGCCAGCTTGAAGACCTTCCGCAAGATTTAAAGCGGCAAGGAACCTGCCAGATAGTGTGGATGAACAACATATACCATTCCTAGAACTCCTGTTACAGGTGAGTAACCTGTATATTTGGCATCCTCTTTGGGACTCAGGCAGGTTACTTATATGGCCTACACAGCCAGGTACCAGAAATCCAGATGGGATACGGTTCTGGAACTGGCTAAACAGGCCTCTCCCCAGCTAGCCAAGTAGCTGGAGGAGGTGGCTGCTGATGGAATTGAGGCATCCAGAATGCAATTTCATTCTGCTGTGGACTCCAGTGATGTGGCATCTAGAGTCATGGCTACATCTGTGTCTCTCAGAAGACATGCTTGGCTCAGATGTACTAGCCTTTCACAGGATACCCAGACTAAGGCTATGGATTTTCCTGTAGTAGGTAACTCTCTGTTTGGGAAGCAGACAGAGGCTTACATGAAGAAAATGGATGAATACAGGACCACGTACAGGAGTGCACAGGCCAGAGAAAGGCAAGCAACTCCGCACAAGCAGCAGTCTAGGGGCAGGGGCAGGCCCTTTCAAAGGCCTTTTTACCAAGCCCAGGCCTCCTCTCCCTTCCCACAGAGGGGGTTCTTCAGAGGGAGGGGCATTAGTGGGATGAGCAGAGCTGCTCCCTCCTCCTCTCAGTCTAAGGCTTCTGCCAGTCAGACACCCTGATGTGTCAGCCCGGGTCGACTCCCCATTTCCAGTAGGAGGCAGGCTGGCTTACTACTTCTTCCAGGCCTGGAAGTCTGTGACCTCAGACAAGTGGGCCCTGGAAGTAGTAAGCCAGGGACTGGCCCTCAGCTTCAAAAAATTTCCAAAAAAGAGGGCCAAGTCTTTTCCACCTGAATCATTCTCAGAAACCATTGCCCTAGAGGCAGAGGTTTCCTCTCTTCTAGCTCTCAGAGCTATAGGGAAGGTTCCTACTCAGCACAGGGGAAAAGGACTGTACTCTAGGTACTTCCTTACTCCAAAGAAAACAGGGAAGTGGCGACCCATCCTAGACCTAAGGTATTTGAACAAACACATTTCAAAGCCCAAATTCAAAATGGTAACTCTGGGAATAATCCTTCCCTCTCTAAGGCCAGGGGATTGGCTAGCATCTCTGAACCTCAAGGATGCCTACTTCCATATTCCTATCAGGTGCTCCCACGAAAAATACCTCAGGTTCGAGTTGCTTTCAGGCCATTACCAATTCAGAGCTATGCCATTCGGCCTAACATCAGCTCCAAGGGTGTTCACAAAGTGCCTTGCAGTAGTGGTGGCTTACCTCAGAAGACAGGGTATCACCATCTTCCTGTGTCTGGACGACTGGCTTTTAGTGGGTCAGTCACCTTTACAGGTCAAGTCAGCTCTTCAACTACCCAGGACCTACTCAGCTACTTGGGGTTTCTTCTCAATCTTCCAAAGACTGTCCTCGAACCAGTTCAACTTCTCACCTTTACAGGCATAGAGTTGGACACTGTACAAGCAAATGCCTTCCTTCCCCTGGCAAGGGTGAAGGCCCTAGTGGATCTTGCTTCCTCTTTTTGACCTCAGGTCTCCCGCCCAGCAAGACAGTTCCTCCAGCTCCTGGGCCACATGGCAGCTTCCACGGCAGTGGTGCAGGGAGCAAGGTTCCAGATGAGGGATATTCAGTTTCATCTAAGGTCTTTTTGGTCTCAAAAGAAGGATTCACTTACCAAACTGTTCCCAGTGACTCAGACTCTGGTCAAAGCTCTCCAGTGGTGGCTGGACCAGGACAACCTCAGACAAGGGGTACCATTTCTCCCTTAAGTCCCATCAGTAGTTCTAACTACAGATGCTTCTCTCCTAGGGTGGGGAGCTGACCTGGGAGCCCTGACAGCTCAAGGGGTCTGGTCTCCACAAGAGTCTCTCCTTCATATCTATCTCCTGGAACTCAGGGCAGTTTTCGTAGCCCTGCAGAGCTTCTCGGATTCAGTCAAGGGCAAGGTGGTCCAAGTCAGGACAGACAGCACCACCACAATGTGGTACATCAACAAACATGGAGGCGCTCAGTCCTCGGCCTTGTGCACAGAGGCCATGAAGCTGTGGTCTCTGGCCTATTCTCTTCAGACTTCTCTGGTAGCAGTTCACCTTCCAGGGAAGGACAACTTACTAGCAGATGCTCTGAGCAGAATTTCACAGGGACATCACGAATGGTCCATGAATCCTCACATCCTGAAGGTCATCTTCTCCAGGTGGGACACTCCAGAGATAGATCTCTTTGCAGCACCGGACAATCATCAACTTCCTCTGTTTTGTTGCAGACCTCCAGTTCTGGGGACGGTTCCCCAGGATGCTCTCATTTTGGACTGGAAGGGCAGGTTTCTCTATGCCTTCCTTCCCTTCCCTCTGCTGTTCAGAGTTCTGATCAAGATCAGGACTCAACCCTGCACAGTGATACTGGTGGATCCAGACTGGGCCAGACAGCCGTGGTATCCTCTACTGCTGTCCTTGTCAGTGTCACGTCCCCTGTCTCTGCCCAGGATATACAGTCTTCTGTCATCCTCCTAGGGGCGGATCTGGTACCCCGATGTCCAGTCTCTCAATCTCAAGGCCTGGCTCTTGAAGAGTTAGAATATGCAGCACTACATCTCTCTCTCAGGGAGTTCTGGATATTCTGAAGGTCTCCAGGAAACCTTCCACTAGAAAAACTTACAACTCAAAATGGAAAAGGTTCAGTATTTGGTGCTCTCAGAAAGGCATTCTGCCTGATTCTGCAGGCATTTCCACAACCTTAGACTATCTAGTTCATCTGAATGGCCTAGGCCTTAGGCCTGCCACTCTGAAGGTTCATCTAGCAGCTGTCTCTGCATTCCTCTCAGCAGGGAAGGACTGTTCCCTGGCGTCTCATCCTGTCTTCAGAAAGTTTTTCAAGGGCCTGGTTCACATTAACCCTCCCTTTAGGGAGCCCACTCCACCTTGGGATCTTAATGTCTACATTGCTCAGCTTATGCAGTCACCCTTTGAACCTCTGGCTTCACCCGAATTGAAGTACTTGACCTGGAAAACTGTGTTCCTGGTAGCTATTACTTCTGCCAGGTGGATTAGTGAGTTACAGGCTCTGTCAGTTGAACCTTACTTCATCTCCTTCTATAGGGACAAAGTGGTCCTAAGAACCAATAGGAGGTTCTTGCCCAAAGTGATATTGGATTTTCATCTGAACCAGTCCGTATCTCTCCCTGTGTTTTTCACTGATCATTCTTCTTCAGGTGAAAGAAGGTTACACGGTCTGGATGTTAAGAGGGCCCTTAGCTACTACATTGAGCATACTAAGGCACATAGAAATGATTGTATTCAATTGTTTCTCACTTACGGTGAAGTGGGGAAAGGTAAG
The DNA here is from genome assembly GCA_016271365.2 of Neoceratodus forsteri. Taxonomy (NCBI): domain Eukaryota; kingdom Metazoa; phylum Chordata; order Ceratodontiformes; family Ceratodontidae; genus Neoceratodus; species Neoceratodus forsteri. The sequence goes on from CM057453.1 coordinate 444,529,656, forward strand.
CCTGCCACTAAAAGAACTATCGCCAGGTGGATTGTTTCTTGTATACAATTCTGTTATGACAAGTTTGGTAGAACGCCCCCTTCAGGTCTGAGGGCTCATGCGACTAGGGGTACAGCTGCTTCTCTAGCTGCAGCCAGAGATATACCTTTGTTAGAGATCTGTAAAGCAGCCACCTGGAAAACAATACATACTTTTACCAAGCATTACTCCCTGGACATCCAGGCTAGGAGTGATGCTAGGTTTGGCACAGCAGTACTGCAGAGCCTCTTCCCAAAGTAGGTTCTGCATTCCCTCCTCCTCCATAGGGAACTGCTTGGTAGTCTGCATTATGTCTGATTACAGCAAGACTTCATGTTGTTTGAAGAAAAAATTACTCACCGTAGTAATGTTGTTTCTTCTAATGGAGTCTTGCTGTATTCAGACCTCCCCCCTCCTTGCCTCCCGTCTCAGAACCTGGTTTTTGGGAAGTGGGCCGGCAGGTACAGTGTTGCACCTCAGGGGTGTACCTTGTACCCTTCCTCTTGGGTGGGGTGGATGTTGTTGTTATTTTTTCTGGTGTTTTATACTTAAATATTGTCACTACCTTTCCTTCTTGGGTTCTCGACTTGAGTCTTTTGGGCCCAAAAATAATTTTTTGTCCTTTGGCTGTATGTTGAACAATTTCCATACTATAGTATAGTATACTTTAGTGTGCTCGTAAGAATCTGACGGTTACACTGGGAAGTACCATAGTCAGAGATTTGAAAACCAAGCTCGAGCTCAACGTTCTATGCTTCTACATAGAGTTAACTTTTTCCTCTCAGGGGCAGTTCAAGTGCTGGGGCTAACTGCATTATGTCTGAATACAGCAAGACTCCATTAGAAGAAACAACATTGCTATGGTGAGTAATTTTTTCTTTCTGCACATTCATACAAGTAAGCTGTAAAGCATTGCAGGTGGCCAACCTGAGTCATTGCCCTGACTCAATCAAGTTATTTATTTATTTTGTAATAACCCGATGTTACACTTACTTCGCCTTTGCATATTTGCTGTCCAACTCAAGCCTGGTGCCATAATTTTTTTAGTTTTTTTAACAATAACTCTCCCACTCTCTCTGTGTGCTTCCTTCCTCCAGCCTGAAGATTAACCTGCCCTTTCTCTCATTGTCTCTTCGCACTGCCTCCCTTGGCCCCAGACTTTGCAGGCAGCCACATTGCTGCAGGTATTGGGAAGCAGAGATGACTAGGTGCTCCACTAACAGACTAACGAGTGGTGCACCAGACTAAAAAAGCTCAGAAAGGCAGCAAAAAATGGTTCACCCACTCAAAGCCAAATACGTGTGCTAACTGTGTAGAATTATAAATCCACACATCCAACAGCAAAGATGAAGAAATAGTTTTGATTTTCCAAATCCTTGCACAGTAGAAAATAGTAAAAACAGCACACTCAGTACAAAAATACAGCAGGACTAAAATATAAATAGGAGAGGGACAGTCTCAGTAGCTACAGCATTACCAGTGGAATTGGTACAAGCACCTTTCATTTCGCCCCAGCTGGGGTGGGGCTTCTTCAAAGGTTACCAAAGGATTTGGAAAATAAAAACTCAGTATTTCTTTGTCTTTGTTGTTGGATGTGTGGATATATAATACTACACAGCACACGTAGTTGGCTTTGAGTGGGTGAACCATTTTTTGCCACCTTTCTGAGGTATTGGGAAGCATCTATACAGGGACAGGACAACACCTGCAGAGTTTCCTCTGTGGACCACCACAGCAGCTGCTAATGCTCACAACCGAAGGGCTGTGCACCACTCCCAATTCAGCCTGTTTCTCCTGGCTTTCTAAATGAAACTCTGCCAAGCCTCCCGAGGGGCTGCTTTGTAGGGCTTTTGGTCTCAGTTACTCCCGTATGCAGGAATAAGTCCTGTAGCTTTTAAACATTAATTGAGATCAACCAAAGACATAAACATAAACAAGAACAAAAAGAGGACTTTAATGCAAAGAGAATGTAAATATATGGCAAACAAGTAAGCAAACAGTAAAACTGGCTACCTGACTTTATCAAACCCACCTTTACGTACCACCCTTTTAGTTAATCTCAGATGCTACAGGTAAGCATACCTCTTCCGTTGATTACCTGGTGCCTGTAGCCACAGCCCTCCAGGATTTCATCTGGATCCTAGATCTACATCTTTCTTCAAAGATGTCCATGCTTTTTTGCAGGGGGTTGGTTTATATGGACCAGTATGGCCAAAGGGCCATGTCAAATGACACAGGAGAGAAGCTGCCAAGCCTGCCTCTGCTACATCATTTGATCTGCCTGTCACCCTCACCAGGGCAAGCGCACACGAGTACCTGTGAGATGAATGTTGAGCTCTCCCCCTGCTTGCCTAGGTTGAGAGAGATACACCCACCACATTTGGTTAAAAAGGAGGAATTAAAAGGATATAGGAAACCAGTGCGGACATGGAATTAGTGTAAAAAACAACATTCTGACCAATGCAGACCAGAAGCAGTGATGCAAGGGGAGGAGGGCTGAGCACATAAGAACCCAGTTCAGAGAGTTTGAAAGTCTCTGACTCATTTCCAGAAACAAAGCGAGAAAAGCCTGCCCCTAAATGCATAATAGTGAGCTAAATGAAATGTAAAGATTAAAAATGTATTGCTGAAACATGCCTATAGACCCCGGCTGAGATTTTCCTTCCTTCATAAAAGATGACTGGTCCCCTAGTGAACTACCACTAACAGAAAGGCCTCCTCACGTGTTCATATTTGAGGAATCTGTGTTTTGTGCACTATGAATGTCAGCTATAATGTGGGACAAGAAAATGCTGTTTACGTCTGGAAGCATATAGAGCATAACGCATAGGTGATTGTGTGTTACGAAATTTCTAAATATCGAGAGCAGAACTTGAAAGGTTTGTGTAACAATAACAAAAAAAAAAAGTGATCACAGAGTTGCTTATGTTTTAACTGGTACTAAGACATAAGCACAAAAAAAAGACAACTTGGAAGAGCAATAAACGGAGTGGCGAGAAAACAGTGGTGCTCAACTTCGGAAGTTAGTGTAACAGTGATATTGTGTACTGTAGCATGTGAAGGAAGTTTCTAGCTGCTCAACTGCAGAAAAAGGAAGTGAAGCGTGAGTATTACGTCATGCCCAGTTATTATGGCATTTGATCACACTGCTAATCAGTGTGATAAAGAGGGTCACCAGTTATTATGGAACTAAACTATTTCTGTGCAAGTTTGCTTGGTGATACTGATTCATGCAGGTTTTGTAAATGTCATGGTAAGTAAAAACAGCTGTTAGGGAAATTGCCGGAGATGAAAACTATTATTGGTTTGAAGTTACTTTCTACCATTATGCTATTCAAATAATGGTAAGAAAAGTGAAACTTGTTGAATATCAATGCTAAGAGTAACAAAAACTTCATCAAACAAAAAATACAGCCTGCATGTTGAGACACAAATCATGGTAGAACAAGCATTTGTCAATGCCGAATGTTTGCTTGCTGGCATTGGCAGTGGTAGTGTAGAAGTTACAGAGCTGCATAATAGGAATGGCAGTGAAGTATTGAACTGAAGCCAACCCCACCACCACCCTGCAGAGAGTGACAGGCATTGGGGTGTGCCTTTGGGTCATCAGGCATAACGGCCACACCATTTCACCACACCCACCCTGCAGACACTGACAAGTGTCACGGTGTGCCTTGGGGTCTTTGGCCCTTATGTGCACCCCATTCCATCAGGAAATACGGTGAGATGGGTGCGGTATAGGAGAATGGGTGAACTTAAATGGGTTATCCGGCATACTCAGTGCCTCTCACTGGCTGCAGGGTGTGGAATGGTATGAGCATTACAGGCAAGAATCCCAAGTCACACCCCTGATGCCCGTCATTCTCTACAGGGTTGGGCGTTATGGTTGGAAACCCTAATACCTCAGGCATTCGTTGGTATTTTCACTCCAAATTTTCAACATGGTTTTTTTGTGACCTCACCTCATGAACAGTGGCAATATCAGTTTGTTAGCCAAAAGCTGCTTATGCACAGCGACTACGGCATTTAGCACCACAGGTGCAGAAACATTCCGAACAGGATGTAAAAATGACAGCTGTACTGTTCATGGGGAGGTGTAAAAAATGGCAATGTTGCAGATCTGCAGTAAAAATATTAAAAAAACTGGTGAAGTCACGAGCGTGCATAGAAACTGTGCAACGCACACCCGTAATGTAATTAGTTTGGGGATTTTTTACAGCAGATTGTCAACACAGGCATTTTGGGACCTCCGATCATGAACAGTGTCACTGTGATTTTCTTTATCTGTCCCGAACAATGATTTCCCACAGCGACCATGCATCTCTGTGCTGAAAGTGTGAAAACACATTTCGGCCATGTTGTGAAAAATGACAGCTGTACTGTTCATAATGAAGTGTGGAAAAATGCCACTGGTGAAAATCTGGACTGAAAGTATTACAAAGTCATGAACTTACGAGGGTGTGTGGAAACTGCGCAATGCTGACTCGTAACACAGTAATTTTATGGACTTTTGTCACCAAATTTTCAACATAGCCATTTTAAGACCTCTGCTCATGAACAGTGTAACTGTGATTTTCTTAATCTGTCCCAAACATTGCTTTCGCACACCGACTGCACCATTGTGTGCTACATGTGCGAAAACACATTTTGGGCGACATGTAAAAAATGGCAGCTAGTACTGTTCATAAGGAAGTGTACTAAAATGGCAATGTTGAAAATCTGAGGAAAATATTGAAAATTCGACAGTTCAAGCGCATGAGGAACTGGCGCAGAATGACGCCAGAAAACAGTCATTTTAGGAATTGTTTCACTAAATTTTCAAAATAGGCTTCTTGAGAGCCCACCTTATGAACAGTGGCAGTGTCGTTTTGCTAATCGGTCCCGAAAGGTGATTTCACGCAGTGACTTTGAAATCACCCTTCGGGCCTGAATAATGCCATGACAGTGATGAGAAGGGTGAGAAGGGGTCCCAAAAACCCCATGTTGAAAATTTGGTGCAAAAATCCCAAAAAATGCCTGCAATATGCAGCAAAGTTGAAAAAACCCTATCTATCCCATTATACAGCTTACCGGCATTTCCTCAGTTTGCGGTCGGCTTTGAAGAGTGCAGACGTGTTCCCGGTCCACCGAAGATCGTCGTGCGAGGTCTGGAGGTAAGTATGGGGTGAGGGGTGTGGGGAGGTGCGCAGTGGGTGGGTGCGGGTTGTGGGATGGGGCAGGAGAAGCGCCGAGGATAGTTTTTATTTGCAGGTTTTTTTTTTTTCCTTTAAATGACGACGCGGGATGTTTGCCACGCTGGTGGGCTCAGGCGTGGCACAAGGATGGCTGGTTGGGGGTGTGGAGCAGACCCTGTACCTCGGGAGGACAGTGGAGCCAACGGGGATTGGGCACCCCTGGCCGGCTATATCGATGAGTTGCCACGCTGGGGTGGGCACCCACTGTGGCATGTGGATGGCTTTTGGGGGTGGGAGCACAGCACAGCCGGCGAGATTGGGCACCCCGGCTATACAGTCTGAGGGTGGGGGCAGCACGCTGGTGCGCGAAGAGCGGTGTGTGTAGGGGAGCGCGCATGAGCAGGCGATATCTTATCGCTGCTCACTGGAAGCGTAGCCCCCTTTCAGCTGTACTCCACTGCATTTTGGAGCTGTCAGACAGCTCAAGCAGGCATTGGAGAACTGCAGCCGTGCCTGCAAACACACTGACTGAATTGGAAGAGGGCTGCCACACCTCCGAAAACTCGGATGATGGCACTATGTTTCTTGCACATGCGTGCAAGCAAACATAAAAATGGTACACTGCTATAGTTGTTTATCTGTTACAGTATTACCTGTAAAAGGAACCTGTCAACAGATTGTTCTATTTAAAACAGGCTACTTGGGTTTAAAACAACATCCACACATTATTGATTAAGTAAATGGCCCAGTGTTTTGTCTGGAATTGACAGATTCTGTTTTAGACAAGTAATAAACCTCTTAGCCAAGTCAGATTAAATACTGTAAAACATAATTTGCTTGTCAAACTGCAGTAGCTGTTGTGCTGTTGTGATTTGTCCCCTAAACACAGACTGGCTGAGCAGAAAGGGATTTGGGTGTGTCCTTTCAGCTTTTAAACACGGCCCCCTTTCCAACTGTGTTATTAACCTTTTGGGTCTTTTCAAGTTATGTGTCAGAAACTGCACAGGTATTTTAAGCCAATGCCCGCAGAGCATTGTGACTGTACTGTATCGTACTACAGACAGTGAAGTGTTGTTCTCTAGTTAAGCTGCATGCCACACAACTGACTTGAGATACAGTGGGCAGGATTCACAAAAGGGATGTGCTGACGCATCCCCAACTTGCGCGATTCTGGGAGGGAATCGATGGACCAGCGCATCCCTGATACACCGCATGCTACATAAAGATGTGAATGTCAGAGTACAGTATTCGCTGCAAGCCCATTGTTCGACAGGGTCCACCAGTGGGCTTTCAGTAGTACAGTAGTTGTCATTCACAGACAGCTCTGTCGGCTGGCAGCCGTGGTGGTATGCGGGTGGGTTGTGCTGCCCACCGATCGTCGGGGACCTGCAGGGACGGGGGAGCAGGGTGGGAGAGGATGCCTGAGTGGGCGGGGTGGTGGGTGGTCTGCTGGACTTACTGGGGACTTCTGGAGTGTCTTGGCAGAGTGTGCGGGTGGGGGTGGGGTGGTTCTCCGTACATCCTCTACCGCTGCAGTGGGCGGGGGGTCTGTGGACTGATATCTGCCACTGCAGTGTGCAGCTTGGATTCAGAGGCACAGGCAGGGAGGGGGGTTTCTGTGGACTGCTGTCTGCCGCCGCAGTGTTCGGCTTGGATTCAGAAGCACAGGCGGGGGGTGGTGGTTTCTGTGGACTGATATCTACGGCCGTAGTATGCGGTTTGGATTCGGAGGCACAGGCAGGGAGGGGGGGTGGCAGTACCCTGACAGGGAAGCTGGGTTTGTGACTGTACAGCTGCACATGCAGGGTGTCTGGTGCATTCCGCTGGGTACAGCCCTGCACGGCACATGCAAATGGAGCCATAATAACATGCAAATGGCCCCATTGCGCCTTGCATGCCTAATGGCCCAATTTGCATTTCTGTGGTTGTGAATGGCAGCTTTCGGCATAGCACATCTGGAGATGTGCTGTCCCATTGGAATCCCAGCTTGAGCAGGGGGTTGCGCCGACGCATCCCGGGCTGGGCGCAACTGTGGTATTCACAGATGCCCCGGTGCATCTTCTGTGAATACCGCAGTTGGTGCTCGGCACATCTCATTTGCGCCGGGGCATCCGAGATGCGCCGAGCGCATGTCCTTTGTGAATCCTGCCCAGTATGTGTATGTTTATAATATTTTTTAAAACTTCATTGGTTAGGGTCTAGATCAGTATTCATTATCCAAAGCAAGTATCTGGGACATTGCTAGCAGTTTTAGCAGTAGCTAGTCGGCAGTGTACTAATGTTTTGCTTTCTAGGATGTATATTCCCTGATTCAGTTTTTTATTAATAGGTGGTTGATGGTGTTCAGAAGGAGCCAAACTGAGTTCCTATAGATCTTGCTTCCGAGGGGGCTCATGCAGCAGGCAACACTGGTAGGACTGAAGCCGCAAGGCACCAGGACCACACAGAAAACTTCTAACTAGCCGTCTATAGCGGGGCACCGCCCCCGCTGACGTCAGCATGCAGATGTTCGCCTATCCTATAAAGGGGGCAGTCCTCCAGATCTACGCCACTTCTTTCCCTCCATCGACCCACGCATGTCAGACCTCCACGGACACCTGATTTGGTTGACTGCCATTTTCTTTGCGTTTACCCGTGATTAATTTTCTTTTTTCTTCAGTAATATTAACATTGATTTTCAGTGTTTTCTCCATCTCATTTGTGTCTTCTGCTCCTGCCTCGTCTTCCGGCCTTTGAAGTGTGCCTGCAGCAAGCAGATACCCACCAAAGATGATCACTCTTCCTGCCTGCTCTGCTTAGGCACCAACCATGACACTGAGGCCTGCCAGCACTGCCAGGACTTCAACACGGCCACACGAATACGCCACTTGAAGACCCTTCAAAGTTACCTGCTTCAGCAGAAATTTGCTGAGATGAAGAAGGAACTTCACGCTAAAAGCTCTTCCACTTCTCCAGCCTCCAGGACATTTTCTTTTTCTTTTTCCCAGAAGGAGAAGTTGTCTGGCAGGAATTGTAAGCACTGGGACAAGCACCAAGACAGTCCTCGATCAGCCTCTCGCTCGTGGTCGCCACATAGACTGGCTTCCGCCTAGGGGTCTTCCTCCCGCAGGGGGTCAGCCCCTCTTTTTTCAGTAGCCCTTACTCCCTCTGGGTTGCCAGTTGTACAGCCACCTGCCCTAATTTCCATTACGGATGGTGGTTCCTCAGGGCAGCGGACTTCGTGCCCGCCTCCCAGCCCCTGACACGCAGGCCTTTACTTTCCATGGGCTCTCAGCCAGGCGGCTCTACTGGGGTTGGAACTTCCAGTGGCAGGTCTTTGCCGGTCACCCCCCCCTCCCCCAGTTGAGGCATTGCCGTTGTTGGTTCCTGACTCCAGGACTGGCGCCACCCTCTTAGGCATTTCCCGGAGCAAGCGCTTACCTCCTTCTCTGTGCAGGCGCCTGCCTCGCCTCTGAGACCTAGGTCGACTATTTCACCAGACTGACGCCAGCCTTCACCTGCTAGGCCAGTGTTGGCAACACAGACGACTGCTCAGCCCCAGTCTGCACCTCAGCTGATGCCCACTGGTCTTCCCAGGGATCCCCAGCCAGCGCCTGCTGGTCCAGCCCCAGGGAACCCTATGGTGGCTCCTCCACCGATGTATCCGTACCCACCGTACCTTCCTTCCCAGTACCCTTTTCCACCTTACAATGCACCTCCACCGGTGGAATATAACACCTTATTTATGGCCTGGTGGACCTTTATAAAGGACAAGGATGCACCTATGTGTCGTTCTGCCTCTCCTCCTCCCTGGTACTCCCCTCCTCGGGACCAAGACTGGGCAGGACCCAGTAACCCTCGCATCAGGTCTTCTGGGGATCACAAAGGGACCTTGTACCAGCATAGGGACGACTGTCACCCTCAGATGCCAGTCCCAGACAGCGATCAGTCGGGGGACGATTCCTCTTCTTCCTCCTAGGAGTCGTCCGAGGACTCGAGAGGCTCCTCTGATGGTCAGAAACCTCCAACGGAGACCCCTAAGTCTCCCCCTGATGATCCCTCTTTCCTTGATGTGATGTGCCCTATCCAGTCCCTTACAGGATGGGAGACACGGGAGCTGACCTGGAGCACCGTCATCTAGCTATTTACCTCCAAAAGTAGAAGACCCTCCCTTTGGTGGTCCCTCCTCTTATTGATTCATATAATGATGTTACTAAGGCGGCATTACCATGCACCAGTGGGCAAACACTTCTTTGGTGAACACACCATGGTGGACTCAGTGGTCATGAATGCAATTCATAACTGCAGTAAAAAGCCCAAACATCTTAGCACCCAGCCTCCAGACAAGAAATCTCGCCAGCTGGACCAGTTGGGCAAGCAGGTGTATTCCTCTGGCCATTCGGGCCCAGAACTACCTGGCCCATATGGTTCAGTATCTGAATGCCCTCTGGGATCAGGCGAGGGATCTGGTTCAGTCCCTTCCCGAAGATTCCACTAAAACGTGGTTTGCCCAACTCTTAAAATCCGGTTCAGATGTGGGCAACCATGTGCTGAGGACAGCATATGACACTGCAGATGCTTCTGAGCGTGGGGCTGCAGCAGGGATCTGCATTCACCACTATTCATGGCTCAGGGTGTCTGGTTTTGCCCCGATGTACAGGCCAAAATAATGGATGCCCCTTTCTGTGGCTCTGTCTTGTTTGGGGAAGATGCCCAGGATATCATCTCCAACCTTCAGGAATTGGGCAAGGCCTTGAGGTCGGTGCATTCCATGTACCGGTCCAAACCGTGGTCTTCCCAACATCAGTCCTTTTGCCAGCCCTCCAAGGGCCAGCAGCGGAAAGTACCCTTTAAGCGTAAGGCAAACACCCTGCCAGCTTGAGCTTCTCCCCCTCGGGCTTCCAGAGCACCCACAGCTGCACTGCCCACCCGCGGTTCCAGAGTTTGACTCCTTGCCTGACCCCCAAGCAGAGGTCTTGGGGAGGCAGTCGGGGTCTATTCTCCTATACCTGGATGGGTGGCCCACAGTAACCTCAGATCAGTGGGTGCTTCAGATTGTCGAATGGGGTTGCACCCTTGAGTTTCTGGAACCCCTTCCAGAAAACCTCCCTTGCTCTCCCATTACCTTCAGGCCCACATCGCCCTCATCTTAGAAGAGATTCAGGCTCTGTTGCACAAAATGGCCATAGAGCCCGTTCCCCTCCACCCCCCAGCTCAAAGAGGGGAAGGGGTTCTACTCTCACTTTTTCCTTGTCCTCAAGAAGACGGGGGACCTGAGTCCGATCCTGGACCTCAGCCACCTAAACCTCTACATAGTGTACAAGCGGTTCAGGATGGTACTCTTCAGGGACTGCTGCCCCTCCTTCATCAGGGGGACTGGTTCTGTTCCCTGGATATGTAGGATGCCTATCTCCATATCCAGGTTTTCTGAGCCCACTGCCGTTTCCTCCACTTCTGCTTCCAGGGGGGACCACTTTCAGTTCTGGGCCCTCCCTTTTGGCCTTTTCTCAGCACCTCGGGTCTTTACCAAGTGCCTAGTGGTGGTAGCTGCTGCTTTGTGGAGGCAGGGCTTTCATGGGTTCCTTTACTTGGATGATTAGCTGCTCACAGTCCCCTCCAGGGATAGCTTGTTGTAGACCCTGAAAGGAACCTTTTGGCTCTTCTAGACCTTAGGGATCATGATCAGTCTACTAAAGTCCTGTCTCTCTCCGTGCCAATGCGTCCAGTACATAGGAGTGGTTCTGGATTCATCCCAGGCAAAGCCTTTCTGCCGGGGGACAGAGCAGAGCACTTGATAGCACAGGCCCAGCTTGTATCTTCCAGTTGTCTGGTACCTACCAGCCAGAGTGTACCTTCGTCTGCTGGGGCACATGGCGACTATAGCCATGGTTCCCCTTGCCCGCCTCCATATGAAAGTTCCCCAGTGGATTCTACGAACCCAATGGGATCAACGTACTGACAACCTGAATCAGCCGGTGCTGTTCTCCGATCCGGTGAAGAGGACCTTGGGGTGGTGGCAGAACCCTGCCAGTCTCCTGAGGGGGATTCCTTTCTGTGTTATATTTCTACAGCAGATTATCACCACGCATGCCTTGGGCATGGGCTGGGAAGCTCACTTAGCCGACCCGTCAGACCCAGGGCATATGGTCCAAAATGAAGCAGCATCTCTGCATCAATGTACTGGAGATGCAGGCAGTTCTGTGTGCTCTGCAGGCCTTCTAGACCCGCATTCTTCCTGGCCCGCTTTTGGAGCAGACGGACAACATCTCTGTAATCTTCTACATCAACATACAGGGGGGCACTTACTTCTACCCTCTTTGTTGGGAGGACATGAGCGTATGGTATTGGGTCATTGAGTATGAACTGGAACTCTCAGCCATCCATGTTCCAGATGCCCAAAACATCCTGGCTGACAGTCTAAGCCAGTCCAAGTTGAGGATGCACGAATGGGAACTCCTGTGCTCGGTGGCCGAAGATCTCTTCAACAGGTGGGGACATCCAGAGTTGGACCTTTTTGTATCTCCACTCAACGCAAAACTGCTGCTTTTCTGCTTGCTAGATCCACAACCTGGAGTTTTCTGGTGTGATGCTTTGTCTCCTGTCCTGGAAAGGGAGATTCCTATATGCCTTTTCTCCATTCTACTTCTGTAGAGGGTTCTCCTCAAGCTTCAGTCAGAGATGGCAGAGACGATTCTCATAGCTCCCTACTGGCTGCATCAGATTTGGCTCCCTCTGCTGCAGCAGCTGGCAGTGAAACCTCCAGTTCCCTTGCTCCTGTGCACTGGCTTGCTGTCCTAGGAGCAGGGCACCCTGGCCCATCCAGACCTCAAGTCTCTGCATCTCCATGTGTGGCTACTGTAGACATAGCTGTTTCCCGCTTTGAAATTTCTTCCAGGGTTGCTGATATCTTGGTGGCTGCCACGAAACCTTCCATGAAAGCCACCTATGACATGAAGTGGAAGCGCTTCTCAATATGGTCCACCACTTGTCACCTGGATCCCTTCACCTGCCCAGTGAATCTAATTCTGGAGTACCTCCTCTTCCTCTTGGACTCTGATCTGGGGTACTCTTTGCTTAAGGTGCACCTTTCCACCATTTCTGTGTACTATGCATCTATTGAGGGCAAAGCTGTTGCCCAGTTGGAGGTATCCTGCACATTCTTGTGGAGTATCCTGCATTTGAAACTTCCCATTTGGGACCCTGTCCCTCCATGGGACCCTCCTCTTTTTTTTTTTTTTTTTTAATCGTTTAACACTTTTGCGCCCCCCCCGGACTGCCCCTGTCTGATCGACCCCCCAAGCCCTGTCACCTGGAATTACCGGGCTTACATTAGGCCCGACCCAGGAGTGGAGCCTGCGGAGAGTCGGTCGCCATCCTTGCGCCGGCGATTTTTTCTTTCCTCAGTTTACACCCAGGGGTCCCAGGAGGAGGTACGCATGCTTGTGGAGGCACACATTAATCCCACGGCCCCGGTAATGGCCCCTTTCCTCCCACCCCAGGCCTACTGCCTGGCTCCTCCTGGCGCATACTGTCCCCAGCCTCCACCAGGTGGCAGCCATCAGCCGGAGGAAGCCCTTACACCTCCCTGGAGAGGAGAGCTAGTCTGTCAGCAGTTCCATCCAGCTCCGCTCCCCCCCGTTGCCGATTTCGATGGCCTGGGCTCATTCCCGAACCCGGGTCGCTGGCATGCTGCGAGGGAAGGCGTCCAGCGCCTCAGCGCCACCGGGCCAGCTATGGGACCTTCTTTTTATGTTGGAAAAGCTCACTCTGCCTCCCTTTGAGCTGGCCGCAAGTTATGATTTGGACTTTCTGTCATGGAAAGCATTATTTTTAGTTGCTGTTACGACTGCTCTGAGGATTTCCAAGCCTCAGGCTCTGATGTGTAAAGAGCCTTGTTTAATTTTTCACAAAGACAATGTGTCTTTACGTATTAATCCCATGTATCTGCCTAAGGTGGTGTCTGAGTTCATGCTAAACCAATCCATCCACCTGCCTGTTAATTTACGTGAATATTCTAACCAGGGGAAGGCCTTGTGGCACACTTTGGATGTTCATAGGGTGCTCTGTTATTATACAAATCGCACCCAACTGGTTGAAAAGACCGATCAACTGTTTGTTTTGTTCGCCACCAAAAGAGAAGTGGCATCTGTTTTGAAACAGTGTTTGTTAAAATGATTGGCAAATTGCATTGTGTACTGTTACTGTAAGTACAACAAGCCCTTACCTGGGGCAGTCGAGGGTCACTCCACCAGGGGTATGGCTGCTTCTGCTGCCAGTTTCAGAAATGTGTCTGCTGTGGACACCTGTGCAGCTGCCACTTGGAGTTCGGTTCACACCTTTGTCTGCCATTACAGCTTGGATATTGCTTCCAGGTGCAGGGCCAACTTTGGAGCAGCTGTCCTTCAGGGCATTGTTTCCTGAGCAGTTTGCTCTTGCTTTCTGCCTCCTCCCGGCTGACTCATGGTCAGTCCTGGTACTGCTTGAGACTCAGTCCTACTGGTGTTGCCTGCTGCAAGAGCCCCCTCGAAGCAAGATAGTGCAGTTACATAAAACTTACCATAACAGTAGATCTTCGAGAGGAGCTCTTGCAGCAGGCACTGCTTTCCCTCCCTCCTTCCCCCTCACAGCTGCTTCTCCTTTGCACTTATTATGTCTTTCTTCGGCTCTGAGGAACTGCCTTGGTTCTCCTTTCTTGCTTTATGCACCGTGGTCTCCGGCGGGATAACTCAGGTAGGTCTGGATGACCACCCCCCTTTATAGGACAGGCGGATGTCAACATGCTGATGTCAGTGGGAGCGTTCCCCCGCTATAGACTGCTAGCTAGAAGTTTTTCCGTGTGGTCCAGGTGCCTGACAGCTTCAGTCCTACCGGTGTTGCCTGCTGCAAGAGCTCTTCTCGAAGATTCACTATTGTGATAAGTTGTTGTGTAACTGTACTTTTAGCATGTAATGTAAAGTGTATGCTAAACTTAGTGAATGTATTAGTTCATCACTGGTTTTTGTGGACTAAAATAGCAAAAAAACAAAACAGTTATAAACTAGAAAAATCACAATACAAAACCCAGCAAAGACATCTCTGACTTGTGTAATACTTCAGTAAGTTTGACCTCCTTGTGGTGGAATTCTTCCAGCTGTAAACCTAGATGGACACAGGATGCTTGTCACTTAATGTGACATGTTGCATCTCAGCTGGGCTCTGCATGGTAAATCTAAAATCCATATTAAAGAAATAATTCTACTCTTAATGCACCTAGCTCAAGATGACCATTTTGAATAAAGTTGAGCACTGAACATTTTGATTCATGTGTACACTGCAGGAGAGAATGTTTTTTTAATTAAGTAAATAGCGACTAGGATTGTGGATATGTTATTCATCCACACTTATTGGCATGTCCTGTTCCCTGTTATAGTTCACCAGAAGTCTTCAAGCTGGCTCCTCCCACCCACCCGGGTGGTGTATATACCTCGGCTCCGCTCCATGACGTCAGATCTTCCTTTTCGCTGTATTATTCAGGATGCCTCCCTCGGGCGCTCGCATTTGTAGGCCCTGGCTTCAAAACCTCTGTTTTACAGAAATCAAAACTTCGTTCGAGTTTGCGGTACGCTTAGTTTTCGATTATGGAAGAAAAATCTTCCCCCGGATTTCGCCGGTGTCCTAGAGGCCAGAAGATGTTGCACACTGATCCCCACCTCACGTGTGTCTACTGCCTAAGTGTCAGCCATGACACCTCGTCCTGCAGCATTTGCTTGGCCTATCATCCCAATGTTCTGGACGACCGCCTGGCACGTTTGAAATTGGGGAGACCGGGGAAAAGGAACCCTCAGGTGAAGTCCAAGGAGGCTAGGTGGGTGGTTTCCGTGGCTGCGGGCTCCGCCAAGCAATTGGAACGCATGTAGGCATTCGAAGAAGAAGAGGCTCATGCAGCCAACTCTCAGAGCGTCTTCGTTCCGCTCAATCTAGGCTCCACCTTCTCGGGCTCCTTCCAGGAGTTGTGTCAGTCTCTCCCTACCCGGGGAGAGGTGCCTGCGGGCTCGCATTCCTCCCAATCCCATAAGCGGGAGAAGGAATCGAGCAAGTCTTCATCTCGGTGAAGATGCTTTTGGGACCGAGAGAGGTCTCTGTCCCAGGAGCATGTGGTCTCGACCTCGGTCGAGATTACTTCTTCGGCTGTTGGCTTTTCGGACCTTCCGTCGGGCCAGACGACCAGAGATCCGGCCGACGAGATCGAGATTATCGACCCTCTGTCACCGGCTCCGGCTGACGAACTCCTTGGAAAGGGCTCTGGTCCTTGTCTTCCCCGATGAGGAGATCCAGCCTGCTGGTGTTCCCATCGGGGACCCGGTTCTGGACCCCTGGAAGCCACCGGTTCCGCCGGTGTCTCCAGAGTGACCGAGTCGGCCCGCCCAATCTCGGTTGAGGTCTAGCAGGCCGAGGAAGAGCCATAAGCGCTCTAAGAAGAGGCGACATCATCGGTCGTCCTCGTCCTCCTTGGACGAGGAGAGGCTCCGGCAGAAACTCTGGCGCTACGAGGACCATGTGGCAACAGCTGATCTTGTCCGGGCACAAGCCGACTCCGGCTCCTTCCCCGGCCATTACTTGGCTCTCACCTCCTAGGCTGAAGCCGACCCCCCTCGAGCTGAAATCTTTGGTTCTCCCACCCACGGGGCCGGCAAATCCACTTCTTTGGCCTAAACCGGCTTCTCCACCCATAGTGGTGGAACCGCCGCCTAAGCAGTCCATGGAAGGGGCTCCTTCAAAAGAAGACAGACCTGACACCGGGCTTCCCCAGCCTTTATCGGTCACGGTCACCCCCTGACCGCCCTCGGCATGTCGAGGGTGATTTGGGAAGCAAGCCGCTGTATCCCGACTCCTCAGACTCTGATGTCACTGGGCTTCACTCTCATCCTGGGGATGATGAGTCGTCCGTTGGCCTAGAGATGGAGAAAGGTCCTTCTTCCTTCCAAGGGATCCTTCGCCTCATCTCTCAGTCCACAGGGATGCCCCTGGAACCCATCCAGAAAATGGCGGAGTACTCTCTTACGGACATCCTTAACAGTGGGGATACCCCGACCGAGGCCTTTCTGGTGGCCGAGGCCATTGTTGGTCCGGCACTCGAACTTTGGCAGCGTCCTGCCTCTTGTCCACCTCTGCCCACATGGCCCACAAGTACGCGGTGCCTATGGGGTCCCTTGCGGGGTTCACGCAGCACCCTTCAGCCAAGAGCCTGGTGACTGCCTCTGTGTTCAGGCATACTGGCAGTTCTACCGATACTGACCGACCTCCCGACAAAGAGTCCAAACTTTTGGACCATTCGGCAAGGAAGGTCTGTGCGGCTTCCTCCTTGGGCCTTCGTCAGGCAAGTTTGGCCATCATCATGGCACACTTCTCTCATGCCCTTCTTGGGTCATTAGACAAAGCCCTCCCACATCTCCTCACGGACATGCAGACCATGGTCAAGCAGGTCCGAGACCAGGACCGAGCTGTTGCCAAACAGCAGCTCCAGATAGCCCTGGACATTGGGGATTCTTGTGCCTGCTCGATGGCCACTGCAGTTGCCTCCTGCCGCATGGCTTGGCTGAAGCTCTCCTCCTTCCCGGTGGATACTCAGCACAAATTAGCTGACGTGCCCTTCCTTGGGATCAACTTGTTCTGCCCAGGAGTGGTCGGTCACCTTCAGCGCACAGAGCAGTCCAGTGCCACCTTGGACGCCACTTCTGCTAAGGGTTCTTTGGGCAAGAACCAGCAGAAGGAGAAGAAGCCCTTTTGGCATTCTTCCCCTGCGGATCAGCAGCAGGCTCAAGTTTGGTGCCCCTCGGCCCAAGTCTGGACCCCAACAGGCCCGTAAAGGAGGCCGTGGCTCAACCTGGAGCCTCCTTCTCCTCCAAGCCTGCTCAGTGACGGAGTGGGTGCGGCCACCCCTACTCCTGTCATGACAGCTCTGGGTCCTCCCGTGGGGGGCCGGCTCCACCACTTCCTTTCCGCCTGGTCCGCTGTCACTTCAGACAGGTGGGTTCTCGAAGTGGTCCGTCAGGGACTGCCTCTAGAGTTCGAGCAGTACCCTCCCAGCCGAGCCCTCACCCCTCGGGAGGAACGGGTTTCCGCTTACACACAGTCAGCTCTTCGAGACGACATTGCTCAGCTCCTCCTCAAGGAGGCAATAGCTCCTGTGGCGGATCCTCCAGTAGGCCCAGGCTTTGTCTCCAAGTACTTCCTGGTGCCCAAGCGGATGGGGGTGCTGGCAACCCCATTCTAGATCTCCACGACTTGAATCAGTATCGCAGATCTCGCACCTTTCGGATGGTCACTCTGTCCCAGATCATTCCATCCTTGGAGCAAAACATGTGGTTTTATTCACTGGATCTGCAGGATGCATTCTTTCACGCCCCAATCCATCCGTCACATCAGCGGTTCCTCTGCTTCAGGGTCGACGGGACCCTATATGAGTTCCGAGCCATGCTGTTCGGCCTGTCATTGGCGCCACAGGTCTTCACCAAATGCATTGCAGTGGTGGCGGCCCATCTACGGTGTTGGGATCAGAATTTACCCCTACCTCGATGACTGGCTTCTGGTAGGTGACTCCCTACAGGAGGTGGAGAGAGCCGGGGATCTGGCCCTCCAGACCTGCTTTCAACTCGGCCTCCTAATCAACGAGGCCAAGTCGGAACTTGTGCCTTCTCAGGTGATGGGCTTTATGGGGGCAGACCTCGACTCTTGTCAAGCCAGAGCTTGGCTCCCGGCGGACAGGGTGGAGGTTCTTTCCTCCTCTGCCCAGTCATTTCTGGTTGGGCAGTTGCGCCCTGCCCGGGACTTTCTGCGCTTTCTGGGTTACATGGTGGTGTGCACCTCGGTGGTCCGTTGGGCCTGGTGGCACATGTGCCCCCTCCAGTGGGAGCTGACTGCCCAGTGGACTCTGCACCACGGTCAATTCGACCTGCTGATCACTGCAACACAGAAGATGTGGGACACTCTTCAGTGGTGGACCATCTCAGACTGGTTGCAGGAAGGGATCCCATTTGTCCGCCCCGAGCCGATGGTCGTTCTCACAATTGATGCCTCTCTCATGGGCTGGGGAGCCCACATGGGGGACGAAAGGGCCCATGGCTTTTGGACCTCTGAGGAGTCCCGATGCCACATCAACCTGTTGGAGCTCAGCGCAGTCAGATTGGCATTGTCAGCTTTCGCTCTTCAGCTCCAGGGTCAAGTGGTTCAAATCCAAACGGACAATACCATGACCATGTACTACCTCAACAAACTGGGTGGCACGCACTCTCGTTTGCTGTGCAAGGAGGCGCTCTGCATCTGGACCCTCGTTAGCCGACTGGAGGTGGATCTCTTAGCCATCCATGTGGCAGGAGCCTTGAAGCATCTGGCAGATGCTCTCAGCCGCTTAGGCCACACATCCCACGTGTGGTCTCTCCATCCAGAGGTAGCTTACAGACTGTTCTCCCATTGGAGCAAACTGATGGTGGACCTGTTTGCCTCCAGGGAAATCACCAAGCTGATGCTGTTTCATGCCTGCCCCCCCTCAGCAGGGCTCTCTGCAGGGGGATGCCTTCTCGAGGCCGTGGACCCCAGGCCTCCCCTACGCCTTCCCTCCATTTCCCTTGATCCTGAAGGTGACGAGGGACAAGGCAAAGGTGATCCTGGTAGCCCCAGATTGGCCACGCCAGTTCTGGTATCCAGATCTCCTCAGCCTCAGCTGCAGGCCCCTGGAGCGGCTTTGTACATGCCTGGACCTAATCTCACTCAGTCAGGGGAAGGTATTCCATCCGGACCTTCAATCCCTGCACCTCACAGCCTGGTACCTGAGCAGCTAGAGTTCCAGGCTTTGGGTCTTTCTGAAGATGTCTACACTGTGGTTGAGGCATCTAGAAAAGAATCAACCAGGAAATGTTATGCCTTCAAATGGAAGCTGTTTTCCATTTGGTGTCAGGACAAGGGCCTGGACCCTCTGTCCTGCCCCGTGGCTAACATTCTCGACTACTTTTGGTCTCTCTCCAAAGGGGGTCTGTGGTCATCGACCCTTAGGATGCACCTGGCAGCCATCTCTGCTTACCGGGCGCGGACCAGTCAGCCGACGTCGGCACAGGAGACAGTGGTCGGGTGTTTTTTCAAAGGCCTGGATCACATATCCCCTCCAGTGCATGACCCTCCACCTCTGTGGGATTTACTGCTGGTACTGGCAAAGCTCATGGGCAAGCCATTCGAACCCATGCACAAGTGTGAGTTGTCACACTTGTCGTGGAAGATGGCCTTCTTGGTGGCTATCACGTCAGCCAGAAGGACAGGGGAGCTCCAGGTGCTTCCGGTGGACTCCCCTTATCTGGTCTTCCACAGGGACAAAGTTGTCCTGTGCCCCCACCCGAAATTCCTTCCGAAGTTGGTGTCAGAGTTTCACCTTAAACAGGTGTTGACTCTGCCAGCATACCGCCCTAATTACACTTCGGAGGCCGAGTACAGGCTCCATACTTTGGACCTGGGACATGCTCTCTCCTATTATAAGGAGAGGATGGTGGAAATTAGTGGAGAGGTTCGCCAGCTGTTTGGCACTTACGCTGAAGCCGCTTCTGGCAGACCTGCAGCGAAGCGGACTATTGCAAGATGGATCACATCATTCATAGGTCTGTGCTATGAGTTGGCGGGCAAGGAGCTTCCCGGAGGGATAAGAGATCATTTTACCCGCCATACTGCAGCATCGGTGGCTGCTTCCAGGGACATCCCTATCAGGGAAATCTGTCAGGCTGCTACCTGGAAGTCAGCAAACACCTTCATCACCCACTACCACACCAGTCTTGAGTCACGCCAGGATGCTGGTTTTGGGGCCTCGGTTCTCCAATCTCTGTTCCCTAAGTAGGGGGTGTGCGCCTTGCCTCCCTCTTCCTGGAGAACTGCTAGGGGTCTGCCAATAAGTGTGGATGAACAACATATCCACGATTCTAGAAGAACAGGGTACTCACCTGTAACAGTAGTTCTAGGAGTGGTATATGTTGTTCATCCACACGGACCCACCCAACCTCCCTGGCTGTGGACGCACAACACCTGGCTTCCAGCGGGCTAAGATCTGGCGTCATGGGGCGGAGCCAAGGTATATACCACCCAGGAGGGTGGGAGGAGCCATTTTGAAGACTTCCGGTGAACCTTAATGGGGAAAGGGACATGCCAATAAGTGTGAATGAACAACATATACCACTCCTAGAGCTACTATTACAGGTGAGTAACCTGTTCTTCTTGAATATTTACTTTCAGAAAGGTGCATCTTTGGACAGTTAACATTTCTTTTGTAGGAAACCTTTTAAACAAACTTCTACTATAGTTCCTTTTAGCCTCTTATCAAATGCTTGATTCACAAAGTTCAGCACTTAGGGATTGCTGTATCAGTGTACTGTACTCAAGTCTGGGAGGAACAGCCCTTTCTTCCCATTACTCAAGCCCGTGTAGCAGTAGATCTTCCAAGAATCAATGTTCTTGAGCTCCTCTCTTGGGTTTTCGAGCCAGAGGTACAGGGACTCTACAAGAACGAACTTTTCAGTCAAGGCATCAGCAGCAGTGTTGGTATGAGTGACACTGTTGTCTGTGCCCTAACTTGCTCATTTCTGTTTCCCCACTGCTGAGTGTGCACAATGGGAGCCAAATGCATGTCTCAATTCACCCTATTTACACTTTTTATTATTTTTCGAGAGTAGTATGTTAAGTTAAACAAGCATTTGTCAATGCCGAATGTTTTCTTGCTGGCATTATCAGTGGAAGTGCAGGAGTTAGACAGATGCAGTATAGGAATGGCATTGAAGTATTGGACTGACACCAACTCCACCCTCACCCTGCAGAGATGATCAGGCATTGGGGTGTGCCTTTGGCTCATGAACAGTGTCACTGTGATTTTCTTAATGTGTCCCGAACATTGATTTTGCACACTGACTGTGCCAATTTGCGCTACATATGCGAAACACATTTTGGGCGAGATGTGGAAAATGACAGCTGTACTGTTCATGAGGTGTGGTAAAATGGCAATGTTGAAAATCTGGAGTGAAAATATTAAAAATTCTCAAAGTTATGAGCATGCGTAGGAACTGCGCAATACACGCTCATAAAACAGTCATTTTTGGGAATTTTTTCACCAGATTTTCAACATAGGGTTTTTGGGGGCCTACCTCATGAACTGTGGGACTGTCATTTCATTAATCGGTCCCGAAAGGTGGTTCCGCGCAGTGACCGTGAAATCACCTTTCACGGCCAAATAACAAAATGACAGTGACTGAGTTCATGAGGTGGGGTTCCAAGAACCCCATGTTGAAAATTTGGTGAAACAATATCCAAAAATGGCCGAGATATGCACCAAACTTAGAAAAAAACCATTTACGTCGTTATACAGCTTACCGGCATTTCTTCAGTTCGCGGTTGGCTTTGAAGAATGCAGGACGTGTTCCTGGTCCACTGAAGATTGTCATGCTGGACTCCAGAGGTAAGTATGGGGTTGGGGGGTGGGAGGTGGGTGCACAGAGGATGGTCATGGGTTGGGGAGGGCAAGACAGTCAACGAGGGACCGCTTTTTCTTACAGGTGTCTTTTTCTTTTTACTATGCTGATGGGATTTTTGCCACGCTGGGTGGGTCCCCAGTGTGGCAGCTAAAATTTGTTTGGGGGCAGTGGAGACGACAGGATTGGGCACCCCTGCCGGTCATACAGACTTTGCCACATGTGGTGGGCTCCCAGTGTGGCACCTGGAAGTCTGTTTTTTTGGCGGGGAGAGCAGTGGAACCAACGGGGGATTGGGCACCCTCGTCGGCCATACAGTGTGGGGGAGAGTGCATAAGCATGCTGGGGTGGGCTCCCAGTGTGCTACTTGGGTGTTTGTTGGGGGGCGGGGACAAGAAAAAAATGGAGCTGTCTGTGACAGCTGTTCAGATGCAGTGCTGACGTGGAGGCACTTTGCATACTGCCGATGGCAATAAGCAAATTGCCTACACGTTACCACCGCTGATTGTAGCAGTGTTTTTCTCAGAATTGTATGCCACTGCATCTGAACTGCTGTCATAGCTCGGACGTTCATTGGTACGGCTGCACCTGAAGAAAGGAGCAGGGCATTGGAAGCAGGGTGGCATACCTACGAAAACTTGTATGGTGGCACTATGTTTCTTGCACATGCGTGCAAGAAAACATAAAAAGCATAAACTTTCAGAGCCCTAAGGGCTGTTTTTCTGGTGGTGTTGGTACAGAAGAATATTACCTGTACTGCCTGGGCCGGTGGCACTGAGGGTTAAGGCACTGGATGCCACGCGACCTGGGTTTGGGAATGAGCCCGGGTTGCCGGAGTCGGCAGGAAGGGAGAAGATCAAGCATCCGGAGGACAGCCTCCTCTCCTGGGAGGGAGGGAGGGAGTTCCTGCTTGGCGCTTTTGGCCTGCTGGCTGGTCGGAGGCGAGTGCGCCTGGATCATAGAGAAGGGCGGGAGTGGCAGATGTCGGTGGCATCGCCTTGACGTCAGGGCGCTAGCCACTCCCTGGAACAGGGGAAAATGCCCTTCAGCTCTAGGCGGAGACTGAGCACCAGAGCTTACCCTCGATTTGTGGCTCCCCTCCTGGCACCCGACCAACCGACCAGTGCCACCAGAGAAGTTCTGGATGTTGGGGTCCACCCCGGCCCCGCCCGGGGAGTAAACTGCGGCTACATGGCCGAATGAGGGTTGATCAGGTAGGATCGGACCATAGAGGGATGACTCCTAGGTACACCTGAGGAGACCAGAGCTGAAGGGGAGAGGAGGAATAAATAGAAAGTAAAAAAAAAAAAAGAATATTATCTGTACTGACTGACATACGCTGCCTTAACCTGCATTGGCTCTTTCAAACAACATGAAGTCTTGCTATATTATGACATATGCAGTATGACCGCAGGTTAGAACTGCTCCGGAGGTGAAAGAGTTAAATTTCATGCAGTGCATGGAATCTTGAGCGCGAGCTCGGTTGAACACTCTGTCTGTTGTGCTTCAAACCTTAACTGTCAGATTCTTTACTCCGCTTCACTGAACGGTCACTCCGGAGATTTCTCCTGCTGCCCGGTTCATTTTGTCGGTTTTAAACTGTAATTTCTCGGTTTTTAAACCGTATTTGTTTTAAATAAAACCGCAACCGGTCGGTTCATTCTCTGTCTGTGGTATCGTAAGTAATTTAAGGTTTTACATTTATTCTGTGTGGAACTTGTAAACGGTATTATTGGTTCAGTTTTTGAACCGATCAGGTTGTTGTTAAATAACTTTAAAGTACTTTAGAAGTGCGGTTCCCGGTTCTTATCAGTTCTAAAAAAAACGGATTTCATTACGTTTTTTTCCCGGATCAGTGACACGTCTGGAACCAATAAGGTGTCTTGTTGGCTAAGGGCCGTTAACGGGCAAGTTTTCTGTTAGGCTGGCATTATGTCTGAGAAACCCAAAGAAAAACCTGGCTCACTGGGTTTCAACACTGTGATGTCTGTGGGGAAGCTTTTGCTAAGGCTGACCCACACACCACATGTGTCTATTGTCTGGGATTTGACCACCTCAATTCAGACTGCCAGATTTGTATGAATTTTCCTGCAGCTACCCGGGATAAGAGAGTTGGTAGGCTCAGGGAAAAGGAGGCTAATAAGTCCACTGATACACAGCCCGGTTCGGTACCAACCGAACCAGAGGGAGTCCCCCCTAAACAAGGTGAGACTTCCTCGGGCAAAAGAGGAGCTGATCAGTTCCAGTTAAAAGGACTAGGAAATCAGCAGGTTTGGAGCCAAAATTCCCTGCTCCTACTGCTGCAGAAATAGCCAAAGCAATAAAAATTGTCCAGTCACTTTCCCCGATTCCGACCGAACCGGCACCATCAGGTAAGCGGTCGGTTCGGTTGGTTCCACCGGTTCAGGAGTATGATGTAGAGGATTTTTATGAACCGGAGGAGGGGGAGTATGATTATGAAGAGAGTGAATATGATTTAGACAGTCTGGACGTGCCCATTGAACCGGACATTTCTCCAGACAGACCTATAGAAGTTTCTCCCCCTAGTCTTTCTGACTCTCCTTCTCATTTTATTTTTTATAAGAAAGTGGCTGAATCCCTCCAGCTTCCTATGGAGGAAGCTGTGGATGACCAAGAAGAGCCTGACTATGTGGAAATGATGGATATTCCAGAGTCTAGAAGACTGTCTATTCCTATGTACAAATCCTTCAGGAGACCGACAGTAAAGATTTTAAAAGCTCCCCACTCTGTGCTTCCTGTGGACAAGAAAATGGACAGGAGGTACACTTTATCAGGCTCTGACACGGAGTTCCTCTCACAACAATGCAGCCATGTTGGGGTAGTGCAGGCCGCAGCCTGTGATAAGGCAAATATTCCTTTGGCTTCACACCCCCTGGATAAGGACTCCAGGAAGATTGATGCCATGGCAAAGAAACAGTACATGGCAGCATCTCTGGGGTTCAGACAGGCAAATTGTATGGCCTATGTTGCAAGATATCAGAAATCCAGATGGGATACTGTTATGGCTCTTGCACAGCAGCTCCCTGAACAACTTGCCAGGGAGCTGGAGCAGGTGGCTGCTGACGGTATCGAGGCATCCAAGGTGCAATTCCACGCTGCTGTGGACTCTAATGATGTATCCTCTAGAGTCATGGCTACATCTGTGGCTTTTCGTAGAATGGCTTGGCTCAGGTGTACTAGTCTATCACAGGATACCCAGGCCAAGGCCATGGATTTCCCTGTTGTGGATAACTCTCTGTTTGGGGAGCAGATGGAAAATTATATGAAGAAAATGGATGAGTACAGGACTAACTATAGGAGTGCACAGGCCAAGGAAAGGCAGGCCACTCCTCAAAGGCAGTTTTCTAGGGGCTGGGGCAGGCCTCATCACAGGCCTTTTTACCAAGCCCAGGCCTCCTCTTCAGCTTATGCCCAGAGGGGGTTCTTCAGAGGGAGAGGCAGACGGGGCACGAGCAGGCCTGCTCCTACCCCTCAGCCTAAAGCTCCTGCCAAGCAGGCGCCTGATGGGATGGCCAGGGCGATTCTCCATTACCTGTAGGGGGCAGGCTGGCTTACTTCCCAGGACTGGAAGTCTTTAACGCCAGACAAGTGGGTCCTGGAAGTAGTAGGTGGGGACTGGTTCTCAGCTTCAAAAATTTCCAAAGATGAGAGCCAGATCCTTTCCACCTGCAATCCCTTTAGAGACTCTCGCCTTGAAACAGAGGTCTCAACCCTCCTGGCTCTCAGAGCTGTGGAGAGGTTCCTCCCTACACCAGGGCAAAGGGTTGTATTCCAGGTACTTCCTTACCCCAAAAAGACAGGAGAATGGCGCCCATCCTGGATCTCAGATACCTAAACAAGCACCTTTAAAACCAAAATTCAAAATGGTGACTTTGAGAGTTATTTTGCCCTCCCTAAGGCCAGGGGGCTGGCTAGCGTCCCTGGACCTCAAGGATGCCTACTTCCATGTCCTCATCAGAAGCTCCCACCGAAAGTACCTCAGATTCAAACTGCCCTCAGGCCATTACCAGTTCAGAGCAATGCCCTTGGTCTCACCTCTGCCCCAAGGTATTCACAAATGTCTGGCAGTAGCATTGCTCATTTAAGAAGGCAAAGATTGCCATTTTTCCTTACTCTGGACGACTGGCTCATAGTAGGCCAGTCCCCAGAACAAGTCAGATTACACCTTGTCAAGTCCCAGCAGCTGCTCACATCTCTAGGTTTCCTTCTCAGTCTTCCAAAGTCAGTTCTACAGCCTGTTCAGCTTCTCACCTTCATAGGAGCAGAACTGAACACAACAGGCCAGAGCCTTCCTCCCTCTAGAAAGGGCAAAGACCCTGGTTTCTCTGGCCTCCTCCTTCACTCTGCAGGTCTCTCGGCTAGCAAGGAATTTTCTGCAGCTCCTAGGGCACATGGCCTCTTCCACAGCAGTAGTGCAGGGAGCAAGATTTCAAATGAGGGACATTCAGTTCCATTTGAGAGCCTTCTGGTCTCAAAGGAGATCCTCTAACCAAGTTGATCCCAGTAACTCAACCCTGATCCAGGCCCCAGCGATGGTGGCAGGATCAGACCAACCTGAGACAAGGGTACCCTTATCCCGCAGTCTCACTCCTTGACCCTTACTACAGATGCATCCCCTTGGGGTGGGAGCTCACATGGGCAACCTCACCACTCAGGGACTGTGGTCCCCTCAGGAATCTCTGCTCCACATCAATCTGTTGGAACTCAGAGCAGTTTTTCTAGCACTTCAAGCTTTTTCCACATCTGTTCAGAACAAAGTGGTACAAGTCAGAACAGACAACACCACTATAATGTGGTACATCAACAAGCAGGGGGGCACTCGGTCTACCACCTTGTGCACCGAAGCAATGAAGTTGTGGTCTCTGGCTTATTCCCTGAACACCTCCCTTTTGGCAGTTCACCTCCCAGGCAAAGACAATGTCCTGGCAGATGCTCCCAGCAGGATTTCCCAGGGCCATCACGAATGGACTCTGGATTCCCTTATCCTGGAGGTGGTGTTTGCCAGGTGGGGCACTCCTCAGATAGATCTTTTTGCAGCCCAGACAATCACCATCTTCCTCTTTTCTGTTGCAGGCCCCCAGTGTTGGGCTCAGTCCCTCTGGATGCCTTCCTTCTCGACTGGGAAGGGAAGTTTCTCTATGCATTCGCCCTTCCCTCTCCTGTTCAAAGTGCTAGTCAAGATCAGATCTCAACCTTGCAGGATGATCCTGATTGCTCCAGATTGGCCGAGACAGCCCTGGTATCCACTTCTGCTATCCCTAGCAGTCCAACTTCCACTGTGCCTTCCCAGGAATCACAATCTGTTAACCTGTGCACAGGGGAGGGTTTGGTACCGAATCTCAAATCTGTCAATCTCAAGGCCTGGTTCTTGAAGAATTAGAGTTTGCTGACTTACATCTTTCTCAGGGGTGCTCAATGTTTTGAAGGCCTCAAGAAGCCTTCCACCAGAGCTACTTATAACTCCAAATGGAAGAGATTTTCCATATGGTGCTCTGACAAGGTATTCCCCAGACTCTGCCGGCTTGCCCACACTTCTGGATTATTTGGTGCACTTAAATGCTTTAGGGCTGAGGACAGCTACCCTAAAGGTGCACCTGGCAGCAGTGTCTGCTTTCTTATCAACAGGTAAAACCTCTTCTCTTTCGGCTCATCCGGTGTTCTCCAAGTTTTTCAAAGGGTTGCTTCACATCAACCTTCCCTTCAGGGATCCTGCTCCCGCATGGGATCTTAATATTTGCATTGCCCAGCTTATGCAACCCTTTGAACCCATGTCTTCAGCAGAGCTTAAGTACCTGACTTGAAGACTGTGTTTTGGTAGCCATCACTTCAGGCGAGTAAGTGAACTACAAGCATTGTCAGTGGAGCCTGATTTTATCTCCTTTCATAGGGATAAAGTGGTCCTCAGGACTAATAGAAAGTTCTTGCCTAAGGTGGTCTCGGACTTTCATCTGAATCAATCTATGTCTCTTCCCGTATTTCACTGACCATTCCTCCTCTGGTGAGAGGAGATTGCACAGTCTGGATGTAAAAGGGCCCTTAGCTACTATATAGAGTGTACCAAGGGTCACAGGTTCGATTCCCTCCAGCTCTTCCTCACTTACGGCGAGGTAGGTAAAGGGAAACCTGCCACTAAAAGATCCATTGCCAGGTGGATTGTTTCTTGTATCCAATTTTGTTATCAAAAACTGGGTAAGGTTCCCCCTTCAGGCCTGAGGGCTCATTCTACAAGAGGTACAGCTGCGTCCTTGGCTGCTGCCAGGGACATTCCTATCTTAGAGATATGTCAAGCAACTACTTGGAAAATAGTTCACACTTTCACAAAGCATTATTCCTTGGACACCCAGGCTAGGAGTGATGCTCGGTTTGGCACAGCTGTGCTTCAGAGCCTATTTCCTAAGTAGGTTCTGCCTCCTCCATGGAGGTACTGCTGTGTAGCTTCAGATGTACATAATATAGCAAGACTTCATGTTGTTTGAAGAAAATTACTCACCTTAGTAATGTTGTTTCTTCTAATGGAGTCTTGCTATATTATGACCTCCCACCTGCCCTCTCAGAACCTCTTTATTGTTTTGGGTTGTAGGTGGGTAGTGATCTGTTGGCACCTAGTGTTAGCCTTTTTATTTGCTGTTGTATTTCATTCCTTGGTCCCTGACTTGAGTCTTATTGTTGGGACCATAAAATGTGTTAATATATAGTAGCCAGTTGGCTAGTGTAGGTTTACAGTTTCCACACAGAACCTTTAGTTAGTATTGCTCGTAAAGATCTGACAGTTAAGGTTTGAAGCACAACAGACAGAGTGTTCAACCGAGTTCGCGCTCAGGATTCCATGCACTGCATGGAATTTAACTCTTTCACCTCCGGAGCAGTTCTAACCTGCGGTCATACTGCATATGTCATAATATAGCAAGACTCCATTAGAAGAAACAACATTACTAAGGTGAGTAATTTTTTCATACATGATATGAAGGGCCTGCATCACTTTTGATATTTGGACATTGGAGTTTCTTGTGCTGAAAATGGGAGGACCCATCCCAGTCTTCAGGGGCAGGCCTGTACACAGCAGGTCCCAACGTAGGTTGTCCCAGTGTTCCCTGACCCCATTGCCACTCTTTGGAGCCAGTCAAGGTTCTGAGCTCTCTCTCAATCCATTTTGCATGCTGGCTTCTTAAACTGGGAGTTTGTTAGTGTGTGGCAATGAATGAACATCACCAGAAGCAAAATTGTTGCAAATAAGTAACTATTTCTTCTTTGCATTCTTAACATTTCTTTTAGTAGTTTTGAAACTTTTCTGATTTACCAAGTCAGTGGTGTAGGCAGGATTTTTTGGGAGGGGTGTGTGTGTTTGGATATGATATTTATGAAGTGGGACACACAAAAGCCAGAAGCTCTGGGGGAGTTTACATGTTCTGTGGTGAGTCTGGGGGCTTTTCTTGAACAGAAAACAAACTTTTGCTACATGTTCCCTACCCCTGATTTCAGGGGAATCCCCCCCCCCCCATGGAATCAGGGGTGTGGGAGACTCTGGCTGGCATTAGAGTCTGCAGCTGCAATTGTTGTGGATAACTGGCTGACCAACAGCGCCATCAACCATTCTATACACATTTTTGTAATATGTTTGTGAAAGATTTCTATATAAAGGCTGGGGGTCTGGGGGCCACTAGACCCCTGGAAGGTCTGGGTGGTTTACATGCTCTGTGGTGATTTGGGGGGCTTTTAATGAAGATAAAACATACTTTTGTTACATCATCCCTACCACTGACTCCAGGGTAAAAAAAATATTTTTTTTCTTCTGAAGTCATGGATGTGGGAGAATCTGGTTTGCATTACAGTCCCTAGGGAACCCCTCTCTCTTTGAGCTTTTCACAGTCTCCAGCCTCTATAAGGGCTTGTACATATGTACACTCTCTTTTATACTCAAAAGATCTTCCTTCTGAGGAGTACTACAATGTGCAACTCCTAAGGGCCTGAACTGTGTACACAGGGGATTACCATGAAATTAATAATGTTTCCCACTCCTAGTGGGAGGTGGAAATTACAACCGTCATCATCAAATAATTAAATAAATCATCCAGTAAATAAATATTTCCTGTTATAATCACAACCCGTGTTTATATTTGTTTTTAATTGAAAACCTTATCCAGTAAGCTCAGCTTTATGAGTGAAACAAACAACTGAAATGATGACCTTTGAATCATGATTATTTAGCAAATGAATGGGATATGAGCATTTGTTTTTCATTATAGGATCCGAATAACAATTTCTTAATTGTTTATAAAAAGGGCACCTAAACAGGTATTGTTTCAGATTTTGGGGGCTTTTGGTAATGTTCCAAAAACTTTTATTTTAAAGTGCAAAAGCGACAAGCAACTTGGGAGTCTCCCTGTTTGCAGAGAAGCTTTGACCTTGACATATTGGGGGTAACAGAAACATGGTGCCACCAGGAGCAGGGATGGGAAATGGAGATACCAGGGTACAAATTGTTCAGGAAGGACAGGGAGGGAAAGAGAGGGGGTGGGGTTGCACTCTATGTAAAGGAGAGCATCAGGGCATCAGAATTGCAGGGTAAGTGGGGAAAGACAGAAGGACTCTGGATCTCATTGATGGTGGGGAAAGGGGAGTCAGTGCGTATGGGGGTGGTATATAGACCCCCGGCGCAGCACAAATCTGCAGATAGAAGTATGGCCGATGAGTTCATGAGAATGGCGGCAACGGGGGAGGTGGTGCTGATGGGGGACCTAAACCTACCGGACGTAGACTGGAACACCCTTTCAGCTGCTTAAACCAGCAGCAGGGAAATATTGGACTCCCTGCAACTGGCCCGCCTAAATCAACTGGTCAGGGAGCCAACCAGGGCAGGAGCTACTCTTGATCTAGTCCTGACAAATGGGGAAAGGGTGGAAGAGGTATGGGTGGAGGAACATCTTGGTATGAGTGACCACAACACGGTCAGGTTTAAAATGAGAAGCATAGAATTTGACAGCAGATAAGGACCACTTGGCCCACCCAGTCTGCCCATTTCCCTACCTAATGGATAAGCTGCAGATCCTAGTTAACCAGCAGCCTACTTCTTCCTACCCACTGCAGAGGTTCACTGGTCTAGGTTAAAGGTTTTGGATTTCAGGAGGGTGGACTTCGGGAAATTGGGGGGAAATAGCGGCTAGGGTGTTGCAGGGGGTGGGGGAGTTGACGGAGGTGGAGGTAAAGTGGGGGAGGATAAAGGAAGCTATTGTAGGGGCCACTGACATCTGTGCCAAGAGAGAAAGTAAAAATAAGAGGAGGAGGAAACCTATGTGGTATACTAGGTAAGGACAAAAAGGAAAGCCTTTAGGAGGTTCAAGACAACTCAGACGGAAGTGAACTGGGTAAAATACCAGGCGAGCCAGAGAGAAGCTGGGGTAGAGGTAAGGAGGGCAAAGGCACAGCCTGAGGAGTAAATAGCGAGAGGGGTCAAAACCGGGGATAAGACTTTCTTTCGATATGTAAATGAAAAGAGGAAGACTAGGCAGGGGATTCTCTAGTTAAGAACAAAAGAGGGGGAGGCGCTACAAGGGGACAGAGAAAAGGCGAACCTACTAAACACCTATTTTTGCTCTGTGTTCAAGAGGGAGGGAGGGAGGAAGAAGGCAGCAGAGCAGGAAATGAAATGAAATGGCTGGGGAGGGGGGAGTGGAGATGAGGCCATTTCTCGTGGAGGAAATATTGGAAGAACTGGGCTGCGTGAAGGTGGACAGGGCAATGGGGCCAGATGGGGTGCACTCAAGGGTGTTAAGGGAGCTAAAGGAGGTAATGGCGGTAACTTTGACTGCACTCTTCAATCAGTCCCTGGAAACAGGATTGGTGTCTGAGGACTGGAGGCAGGCAAATGTGGTCCCCCTGCATAAGGGGGGAGGGAGGAAGTGGGAAGTTACAGGCCCGAGAGCTTGACTTCAGTGGTAGGCAAGCTCATGGAGAAGCTAATAAAAGGCAGGATCACCAGCTACCTGGAGACAAGTGGCCTGATGAATCCAAGACAACATGGTTTTACTAGGGGCAGATCCTGTCAAGACAGATTTGATAGAGTTTTTTGACGGGGTCACCAAGGAACTGGATCAAGGGAGGGCGGTAGATGTAGCTTATTTGGATTTCAGAAAGGCGTTTGACTCAGTGCCCCATGGGATACTGCTGTGTAAAATGGCAGGACTGGGGCTGGGGCAGAGGGTAGTCAAATGGGTGGGAAACTGGCTGGGGAAAAGGAGGCAGAGGGTCATAATAAATGGGGTGGCATCCAGGGAGGGCAAGGTCATGAGCGGGGTCCCTCAGGGATCAGTGCTGGGGGCCCCTACTATTCAATATATTCATAGGGGACATCGTGGAGGGCCTTGAGGGGGGTGTGAGTATGTTTGTGGACAATATCAAAATTTACAGTGGGGTGGACACGGAGGAAGGGGTGGAACAAATGCAGAAAGACTTGGGGAGACTTGAGGCTTGGTCAAAGAGGTGGCAGCTTGCATTCAGTACAGAAAAATGCAAAAGCATGCATCTGGGCTACAGAAATCAGAAGGCAGGGTACCGTATGGGGGGGCAGAGATCTGGAGGAGACGGAACAAGAAAGGGACCTAGGCATCATTATATCCGGGGACCTGAAAGTGGAAGGGCAGTGCGGGAGGGCAGTGGCCAGGGAGAGTGGAATGCTGGGATGCATCGGAAGGGGGATCACCATTAGTAATAGGGAGGTCATAGTACCCTTGTACACCCATCTAGTTAGACCGCACTTGGAGTACGGAGTCCAGTTCTGGAGGCCATACCTCAGGAAGGATATGGGGAGGATAGAGAGGGTTCAGAGGAGAGCGACAAAAATGGTAAAAGGTTTAAGCCACCTATCCTATGAAGAAAGGTTGAGAGATCTGAACATGTACTCCCTGGAGCAGAGGAGGGAGAGTGGGGACATGATCGAGACTTTCAAGTACCTTAAGGGTATACACAGGGTGCGGGGGGCATCTGCAAGATGAAGGGAAATCAGAGGATGAGGGGGCATGGCCTGCAGGTGGAGGGGGGACAGTTTAGGGGTAACATTAGAAAATACTATTGCACAGAGAGAGTAGTAGAAAAGTGGAACAAACTCCCAGATGCAGTCGGAGAGGAAACAGTGGAGGGATTCAAAAGGGCATGGGACAACCACATGGGAGTGTTATGGGGGGAGGCACAGGTCCAAGCAGATAGCTGGGCAAATGGGCAGACTTGGAGGGCCTAGTTTGGTCCTTTTCTGCCATCACACTTCTATGAATCTATGAATCTATAAGCTATCCGACTGAGACAGAGACCTCAGCCTGATAACCAACATCATACTAGGCTGGAAAAAGGCTTATTGCCTTCGAGACCACCCTCAGAGCGAGGCCCCCGACCCCTAGTGCCTAGTCTCCTCTCTTGGGAGACAGCGTGCTATGGCTTTGTGATGCAAGGCAGGGTGTCATCTCCCAGTGGTAGTGCATAATTTTTCCCCCAGTCCTGAGAGGAACTACCATGCAATGATGCACAAGGCTCCGGCGTTAGCTGTTCCTCCCCCCAATTTTGAGCTAGCTGGGGTTCCTTAGTCCTTTCTCTCAATTCTCCTGACTCCATCTGCTGCAGACCCCCCCCACAAAGGCTTCCACTGTGCTGAATCGACTCACCCCACCACTTTTCTGCTGAATGCTTGCTGATGGCGATCCTTTGTTTGCCAGTTGCTCCCAAGTCCTGGACTAGTGTACAATGGTGGCGGTCAGGATTCGGAAGGACTCCGATTTTCAGGCTAGCCAGGGGGCCCCCACCCAGGGCAGGACAGCGCAGCTTTTTCCCCGACCTCTCCTCTTTGCTGTCAACTCCACCAGTCCAGCAGAGCACATAGTCATAACCCCATAGTGCAGACCTGCATTGCTTGTGGCGAGGACTCGAATGCAGATGTGGCGGTACTCGCAGCTCGGCCCCGGGTCAGTTCTTGACACTTGCATCCGGAATGGGATTAAAACTGTTTTCTCTCTTCTCCGATTGCTTCTGTTCTTCCCAGCTAGAGCACTGCAATGTCTTCTAAGATCACGACACCAACACCATAAATCTTGCAGCTCGCTCTGCGCTTTCCTCGTACGGCTTACTCACCAGGCTTCTCCCGCTCTCTCTGATGATTACATATGAGATGTCAGTGGAGTCACTGACCATCCTGCGTATTCGCACTGTGTTGTGGCTAGCTCCAGCTGCTAGGGAAACTGGGACACTGAGTTTAATTAACAGTGCAACCCTACTGAGCGGCACCTGAGCCACGGCTTGAACAAACATTTCGGGGTTGAGCCGGCCTGTCGGCGCAGCGGTTGGATTTCTGCTTGTGACACTGGTGACCCGGGTTTGGGTCGCTGGAGGGCCGGCCGGGGGAGAAGGCTTGAGCTTCCCACGACTGCTCGCCTTCTCCAGGGGAAGGGAGGGGACCAAAGGTCCGCAGCTTGCCTGACCCCGAGCAGAGGCTCGGGGTATGACACATCCTGCAGCTGCAGGAGGAGCTGGTCGTAATGTGTGGTGGACATCGACGCACAGCACCATGACGACAGGGCGGACCCCACACGTAGGGGAAGAAACAGAGGAAAATGCCTTCCATCTCCGGAAAGACAGAGCACCAGCAGCGTGCCCTCCATGTGCCACCACCCACTGAACTGCCTTGACTGATGAAACAAGAAGTGTTCAGGGTGCTTGGACCCCACCTCAATCCCGCCCAGGGGGCAAACCGCGACTCCATGGGGCTCAAGAGCAGATCCAGGTAGGGTGACTGGCAGAGGGATGCCTCCCAGGTGTTCCTGAAGAGTCAGAGATGGGGGGCTGGAGAAGAAGGTAAAGATTTCAAAAAACATTTTGGGGGTGTTTGAACACCCTGAACAGCCCCCCCCCCACCCCCACCGCCTATGCCACTGTACTGCGTGCTAGGAATGTCACATTAGCCAATCAAAGGATGTGGCAATTTGGTTGTATTTTTGAAAATTATAATGGTGGTGCAGTGGTCACCATTTGACATTGGACATATTTATAATATCCACGTATTTACCCAGGGTAACTAGCCTAGCTGAGATGCTGTATCTCATTTTCCTGCTTCTGCTCAGTTTTACAGCTGAGAAGGACAGTAAATGGAGTGCAAGTAACTTGCTAAAGGTCACACAGAGGGGATCTGAATCCTGAGAACTCCTGCTACACAGTTCGGTTTTCTAACCTTTAGACCACATTGTATTCCCTATCCGTGGTCTTTGTGTGTAGGTCAATATTTTTCTCCGTTTGTGATACAGTAGACAGGAGTAAATCAGTGGTTTCATAAAACCTGTCCTGCTGCTTCTGGTGGGTCTTTCACACATCAGTGCTTGGTATTCAAGGGTATTGGAACAATGCAAAAAGTGTAGTGGTGTTGGGGGTGGGGTGGGGTGGGGCTGATGTTTGAATGAGCTTCAAGAGCCTGTAATGGCAGTATTCATTTTTCAAGGGCAGGTAATGTTTGAATGGTTGAACAGGCAGAAATGTAAACTACTGGGTGAGAGTTCACACTACCCCCCCAGCCCTGTTGTGCCGACACCCATGATTGTAATACTGTCACCTGCTTTAGCCTTCTGTTCATAGTACAGTCTACTCAAATCATAACTATGCAAAAGAAGGCACCTTTTAAAGTGTCTTATATTTTTATATAGAGTCTGGAGGGCTAAGTACAGTAACTTAGAAATTACTACCAGTGCGACTTGACAACACACAAGTTAAATAAAAGCGGGTGCTTGAAAACTGTTGCCCAAGAGGAAGATGCTTTCATAAATAAATAAAATAGTACGTCTTTTCAACAGTGTTATCGTACATCCATCAGCCAGTTGGTCTCTTGGAAAAAATGTGTGGTAGACCAAACTTGTGTCATGGCTGCCGCCCTATTAAAATAAAAAAATTAAAAAAAGACTGTGACATATTACTTCTTTTGAATTTTTGATGACCATTAGTCATTTTAAGCTGCTGTCAGACATTTGGCTGTTGTTCTTTTAAGTTCCGCTAAGGCACATGATTATGTTTTGTGGGGGACCTTCAAGAACTGTGGCCTAATTGGTTAGCAGAAGGCTCCGTTTCTATTACAAGGGCACATTGCTCTGATGACTGGGTTGATAGGGGGATCCTAGCTAACACAGAAGTTGAAATTAATGATGGAAATCAAAGAAAGCTACATTCTTCTCTGGAAATGATAAAATTTCTTCAAGATCTTCAAAGGCTCGGAATATCTGAGCACTGCGGCTGATTTAGAAGAATGTCAAGAGCTTCTTGTGCTTGTAATAGTATTGATTATGTTTTAGTGGCAGTTCTCAGACAGATGTTTTTGCTTTCTTTTGAATTTAGTACACAACAGACTACAGTGTTTTTGCTACCAGACTCAAGGCATTTTTTTGTCTTCCTCCATAATATGAATTTTATCATAAAGCTGCTTATTTCTTTGTTTGGGGGTGTGCTAACTGCAACTGTTTCAGTAATGAGCCTGGAGGGGTCAGCAGTAAGATTAACTCTAAAGACGCATTTAGTAATTGTGGTTTTATCTTTATTCTTTTGCCCTACAGGGGGAGTCATTAACTTGTCGGTGCCAATTGTACTATCAGCTACTCATGAAGATAAAGAGAGGCTGGATGGGAACACAGCATTTGCTCTGGTGTATGAGGGGAGACGTGTGGCCATTCTCCGCAATCCTGAATTCTACGATCACAGGAAGGAGGAGCGCTGTGCAAGGCAGTGGGGAACAACATGCAAGGAACACCCATACATTAAGGTTGCATTTGCTAGCTCTCCTACCTGATGACACCAGTACTAGTAATGTGTTTCCATTTACAGTACTTTAGGTGACACAGCTCAGTAAAGCCTCCTTTCCAGTAGGAGGCAGCACATGTCTCTGCTTTTAGAGCTTTAACCCTTTTCATGCTGAGAGTTGTTTCCTGCAGGCACACCAACTTGAGAAAAGAGACCCAGGTTCAAATCCCATGGCAGCTACTTACACTCTATGTGATCATAGGGCATATACCTCTTTGTGATCTCACACAGCCAGAAATGTTTGCCCAGTTGCAGTCTAACTTCCCATCTTTAGACCCCTATAGGTGGCTACTTTAACAATGTATTCGATAAACGAGTTTGCTTCTCCTGATAACCACTTTTTTTCTGATTAATATTTAGGGTTTTAAGTGTAGTTTTTAAATTAATAGTTGTATCTGTTATATATAATAAAAGGCAGTTTTTGGAAAGCGGGGACTTCCAGTAGTGAAAGTGTGTGTTACAATCAGTACTGTGCTGTACAGTTGTGAAAGATAGTGCCCTCTACTGGCGATCCATGCAGTAGCTTGTGTATAGGAGCAAAAAACCTTTTTAGCCTCCCAACTAGGATGATTTCCCTTTAGCTGAATGGTTAGAGTGGCTGCCTTTGGGGCTTAGGGTCCCAGATTTGATTCCAGCAAAGGCTGGAGGTGTGTCTACCCCCACCATCCCATTATCCTACTCCCTTTATTCCTCTGATGTGTGGTCCTTCTTAATCCTGACTGCAAAACCTCTGCTAGCCTGTCAATCTTCTCTGTTGGCCTCCCTAATATTTGCAGTAGCTTCCATTTTCAAATCAGTCTTTTCCTTTTTTGAATTTACTATATTTTTCTCCTTTCCAGCCCTGTCACCTTCCATCTTTGGGACTTACCTTTACTCTCTGTTCCCCCATGAATAACCCCTCATGAGAAAGGCTGCTGGGGGGCTGTCCTTTTTTTCCTCCCCATGACAGAGGTTTAGTGTTGGTCCACAACGAAGAACTCTGACAGTAGTGCAGGGTCTGTGGCGGGTGACAGATGGCATACTGCTGCAGTCGGGGTGTTTTCCGCATTTTCTGTCCCGCACCCTGATGTTGGCAAAGCCTTGGTGATGTAGCACTTCGTGCTGCCGATGTCTCCTCCCTCACTTCATGGCTCCAAATGCACCACCACCTGTGGTCACACACCTGGCAGTGTAGTAGCAGAGACCATACTCCCTTCCTGCCCGGAGGAGGCAAGTGTCCATGGGATGAGCAGCCAACCTCCCCCTCTGTTGACCTAGGCTCATTCCTGAATCCAGATCATCAGCATCGCTACTCGGTACCCCCACTCAAACCTTTCCTTCCAGCTTGAGTTCCTGTCTTTTTCACCTACAGCTGACCTCATTTTTGTGCTCCTTCCCCTTTTCCTATTCCCCTGTATTTCTTCTCTGCCTTCTCCCATCCCCTTCTTTATACCATTTCCTTCCCCTGGCTCCTGCCTTCCCCTTCTCCATTTCACCTGGTAATTTCTGACCCCTGCTCTAGTTGTTTCACCTGCCTCCTCATTGACTTAGTTTCCACTTCTTCTCCTTTCTCTGTCTTCATTAATTTCATTATCCCCTTGTTTTAGCTGCCTTCTGCTATCGGGCCCATCCAGCACCTTACTCTGTTTTACCACTATATATTGTTGTAACATGTATTTCTTAGTATGTGTTTTGCCCATAGTTTTGGTCACATCAGACTTGTTATATTTTGCTTATTGTATTTATTGAATTGTATGAATTTTTGTCTTGCTTTGATATGTGTGTATATAATGTAAAGGATATGACCCCCCCCCCCGGCATATCCCATATATATAGAGAGATATATATATATATATATATATATTATTCATATGGTTAGGGTTCAACGGCCACCCCATGTTAAACCCAATATTTTGCACTTTAATAACTTTGCAACCATATGACCGATGTGCATGCCATTTTTCATACGCTATCAGGTACCATAGATCTCTTGATGTGACAAGTTTCTTTCTGGTCGGTTGTGCAGTTGCAGAGATGCACAGTGTTAAATAATGTGGAAATTACCATTTAGGTGCAAATCCTTTCACGCCATTTCTCCAAAATGGCTTGGGGGACTAATCTGAAATTGTCAGGATATATGGGGTCTGGGTTGCAGATGTGCTTTTTGAAGGTTTGCTGAAAAAATATTAATCCGTTTAAAAAGTTTTATGGGAAAAATTATATGTGCCACGTGAAAGCAGTTTCTGCTTTCACAAAAGCACTTTTTTTGCTGTCTCAAATGGATCAGTAGTGTCGTGCTGCCACCATCTTGTTTTCAGTTAGCGACGGGGAAAAAATGTTGTAATTCAAGAAGTACTGCCCCTTGGTAAGCAACAAATCGGAGCCCGAGGAACACAATTCTACCATTAGTTTTTAAAAATAGTGTCCAGAAAGATGTT
Source organism: Neoceratodus forsteri (assembly GCA_016271365.2). NCBI lineage: Eukaryota > Metazoa > Chordata > Ceratodontiformes > Ceratodontidae > Neoceratodus > Neoceratodus forsteri. The sequence continues at coordinate 444,568,548 of CM057453.1, forward strand.
TTTTAATTCGACCGTTGGTAGTGTCGCAAATTTGCGGCACTACTTTTGTGAAATTACTGCAAATTGTGGCAGTTTTTGCACAACTAACAGCACTGTTGCATGAAAACTGCTGCAAATTGTGGCGCCATTTTGCAAAAACTGCCACAATGTGCGGCACTACTTTAGGGAAAAAAAACATCGGCCCCTGTAAAAACTCAAAACCTTTTCTGGCCATATTTTGGCCAAAATAACGTCAGAATCTGATTTCCCGGCCCCTGTTTAGTTAAACACTAGTTTACCTAATAAAGGGATCGTTTATCCTTTTACTGCTTCCAAGGGGGCCGAGGCATGTTTTAATAAAAAAAAACACATTTTTGCCAACATCGGGGTGCCCAGTCCCCGTGTAGGCATTTAAACTTCCCACCCCAGTAGTGTGGAACACTGAAGAGCCTACCCCCACTGTCCTGAAGTAGTTTACTGTTAATTCCAACACTGGGATGCCCACCCTGTTGTCAGATGCCCCCCCTCCAAAAGACAGATGTTTAAAATATGGCTGCTGACATCGGGGTGCCCAATTCCTGTGTCGGCATTCTGAAGTGCCCCCCCCCCAGCAGTGTGAGACACTGAGGAGTCCACCCCCAGTGTCTCGAAATACTTTAATTATTTGCTGTTCATTCTGACACCAGGATGCGCACCCCCAGTGTCAGATGCCACCCAAGCCCATTGTTTAACTTATGGTTGCTGACATCGCTGTGCCAGATCCCCATGTCAGCATTCTGAAGTCCATCCCCTCCAGCACTGTGGGACACTTGGGAGCCCACTCCCGAAATAATGATGTTTACCCTGTGAAAAAAAAGTCTCCTGACATCTTTTTTCCTTTTAAAACCTGAAAAAAAGAAAATGGTCCCTCATCATCTAGCCTGTCCCCCTCCCCATCCTGACCCTCCCACTGAGCACCCACCACCCCCCCCCCACACACACACACCCCGCGTGTCCTGTACTTGCCACTGGAGGCTATCATCTGTCGTCTTCTGTGGACTGGGACACGATCTGCACTCTTCAAGCCGAACCCGCGAACTGAAGAATAAAGAGAAGTGCCGTATAATGGTTTTCAATGCGTTTTGAACTTATGGTGATATCTCGGCCCATTTTTGGTATTTACCACAAATTTTTAACATGGGCTTTTGAGATCCCTCTTCATGAACATTTCGTTACCGTCATTTCAGCATCAGTTCAAGGTGATTTCACGATCACTGCATGAAATCACCTTTCGGGATGGAGTAACGAAATGACAATGCCCATGTTCATGAGGTGGAGTCCCAAAAAGCCCATGTTGAAAATTTGGTGAAAAAATACATGAAAGTGGCTGAGTTATGCGCGGTTGTTGAAATTTTTCTACACATGCATGTAACTTTGGTAATTTTTAATATTTACACACCACCTCATGAACAGTATAACTGTCATTTTTCACATCCCGCCCGAAACATGTTTTCGTACCTGTGGCATGAAATGGCGTTTTGCCACTGATTTAAAAATGTTCACCTATGGGGTTTATAAGGTGGTGTGATAAGAAGACTATGTTGAAAATGTGGGGTCAAAATATGAAAAAAATGCCAAAGTTATCAACATTCATTGCAATTTCTGTGCGCCCTCTCGTAATTACGGAAATTTTAAATATTTTGACCCCAGATTTTCAATATAGCTTTCTTATTACCCCAACTCATGTATTTCACAGCTCTACATTCCAGATCCTGGCCAAAATGTGTTTTCGCACCTGTGGCACAGAATGGTGTCGCAGTTGTGCAGAATTATGCTTTGGCTGGGATTTGTACATTTTTTGTACCAGGTACATGTCCTGGAGTAATGAGATGGCTATGGTGATAATTTGCTCATGCATCTACTGAGGGATGAATGCACTCCCACAATAAAATAAGGAAAATCGTGTTTCAGTAGGGAGGTGAAGGTTAATTACAATGTCTCTACACTTACGGATTGAGGGCCCTGCGTTCCCATAAACAACTACGGCTGTGGTGATACTTTCGCAAAAAGTAAGAAAATTCATTGGAAAGAAATCTGTTAATGCATCAGTTAGGGTTCATATTAGAGCGACAAAAGTATGGAAATGTGTTAGAGTTCCCAGCCTAACACCCCACCCAACCCACCACTCCCAACCCCACACACCAGTAGGAGTCGGGTGTATGTCGTCGATCTCAACGCCACCCCATTCTCCTCTGCTGTACCATCTCAGCTTCCTTTACATGGAATGGGGTGAGCGTTAGGGTCGACGACCCAAAGGCACACGTGACTCCTGTTAGTGCGTAGAGGGTGGGGTGTTAGCGTTGGGAACCCTAACACCACATTTCCATACTTTTATCACTGTAATATGAGCCCTAACTGATGCATTAACAAAGTTTTTTTCGATGAATATATATATATATATATCTATATTATAGTTGCACGGTAGTGCCACTATAGTTAGGGCTGCGTAGCCATTTCTATGTTAAATCTCAAAGTTTGCACTTTAATAACTTTGCAACCATTTGTCCGATTTGCCTGAAATTTGGAATGGAGGAAGATGTTTAGTAGATCTCCAGATCGTGTCGATCGGATGTACGGTTGCGGAATCGTAGTGCACTCAAAAAGTGAAAAATTCCCAACATTCCGTTTTCTTTCAGCGTCCACTTTGGACTGAAGAATGCATGCGAGTGGGTTCAAATGTGGTGGACTACATGGGTCCTGGGTCGCAGATGTGCCTGTTCAAGATTTCGTGTAAAAATCTTGTTCTGTTCAAAAGTTACAGCATTTTTAGTGTCCCATTATATCCTATGGGAAAATTTATATGTGCAGCTCGAAAATTGTCGCGATCGTATTTTTTAGTGTCAAGCTTGGCAAAAATAGTGTCGTGCTGCTGCCATCTTGTTTTCAGTTAACGAGAGAGAAAAAACAATATAACTCAAAAAATACTTCACTTTTTGACACACCAACCGTTGGATTTACCTGTTCGGGGCCTGAGCAACAGGAATCTGGCATTAATTTTTCACCAGGTGTTCTGGAAAAGTGCTTTCCAGAATTTTTCCACCATTTTGCCATTTTTTGATCATGACACTATGGCAAACTGCCGTGGCAATATGCACGACCATAAAAAATACAACCACGACACTATTTTCTACGTTCGCAGTTGTATTCCCATTATAAAGATAGGAGTGTTGCGATCATATTGTTTTAATCCTCCCTAATCCACTCACCTGCCAGATGCTGCCTGGCCTAACTTTAACCTCCCTACCTCATAGCACTTCTTACCCTACTATCTCCTTAAGAGCTAATCTACCCCCACCCACCCACACACACACACACAGAGCTGAGTCTTGTTTCGAGGTCGGGATAATGCATCCTGCCCAGTCAGGAATTTGCCCTTGCCTTGTTTCGCTGCCTATTTGAATCTTCATTGTTGTGACTAACTTGAACAGTATTTCTTTGCTGCTGTGTTGTGGTATCTCTTTCTAGACTGTGTAGGTTTTCTCTGCCTAAAAATTCTATGTGAATTGCATTGATTGTTATTGTCCTGACTGCATGTATTCATTACTACTAACTGTTTTGGCCTGTGCTATTGTAACTTAATTGTAATCATACTATGTACCTGTCTTTGATTGTTGTGCTCTCCCCGGTCGTGCCTAAAAATAGTCATTTCATGGCTAGTGCACCGACCCGGTTAAAAATAAATAAATAAATATTTTAAATGACTATGGTAATACTGTACAATCCCATTTTCTGAAATGCTGTTTTCTTTGTCACTTGATTGTGGCAAGCTGGATTGTGATATTGGCCTGAAATTTTCAGTGTGGCAAGCCCTAGTGCCGCAGTTGTGTCTTTTAGTGGTTTGTTTCAAAAATGTTCACCACGTCCCTAGTTATAGCGTTCTGAAGTTACGAATTTTCCCATAGGATAACATTGTGGGAGTCGTTTTATTTGTCAGTCCATTATGGCTACGTGCGTTGTGGTATTGACCTGAAATTTTAAGGGTGCAAAGCCGTACCCCTACAGGTGTGCCTTTTGCAGGTTTGGTATGGAACCATTGAACATGGCCATTCTTACAGAATTGTGAAGTTTGGAAATTTCCCCATAGGATAACATTGCGGCGCCGGTTTTTCTTTGTCACCTCTTTGCCGCAGTGTGGATTGTGGTAGTGCCCTGAACGTTTCAGGGTGAAAAGACCTACTCTCACAGGTGTGCCGTTTGGTGCGAAAACATTCAGCGGGGCGATAGCTACAGCATTCCAAAGTTCCAGATTTTCCCCATAGGATAGCATTGCGGCACCCACGGCTCCTTTCCGGGCCCATATCTCGAAAACGGTTCAAGATACGGACTTTTTGTCTGAAAAATTCTTAGTCCCCCACCATGGGGAGCTAAGCACAGGACTGGCTTAGAAACCCATGAAACCCCTGAAATTGTAATTTTTGTTTTCTGCCATGTACTGTTCTTGAGATATTTGCGAATAACTATTCCACGTGCACTTTTTTGTGCACGTGGCTGATTGTTATGGCTTCACAGTTATCACTCGCACTACTTTTCGCTGCCCTGACAGGGAACTGATGCGCGACACGTGTTCGGTCGCTACATTGCTGTGACAAATACTCACTGTCATGATTACAACGACACTTAACTTCGCTTCGCGGTCGTACGGTTCAAGAGCTATGGGAAAATTACTGTAACTAGGCCTCCTTGCTTTATACGATTGCTATGTGGCACCATACTTAACTGTGAAGTAGGGCGCCAGGGCCTGGAGGGCCCAGCGCTCCCACATGCTATTCCACACATACCATTTGGCCTTGCAGCGGCTTGGTTTGGGCCCACGCTCCCACCAAGCCGCCATTTCTATTACTAACACATTACACTTTTGAAAAAAGAAAGGAAATTCCTTGCAAACCATCGTTAATGCATCAGTTAGGGGTTGATACCACACCGACAAAAGTGTGGAAAATTCAACGTTAGGATTACCAACCCTACCACCCCGCGCCACCCCCACCTCTACACACCAACAGGCTTGGGGTGTGCATTGGAGTGGTTATTGCCTAACTCTCAGCCCATTCTCTTATACTGCGCCACCACACAGCTTCTTTCATGGGGTGGGGTGACATAGGCTACAATACTAGCGCACCCTAGAAGCCTGTTGGTGTGTGGAGTGGGGCTGTAGGAGGGTGATAGGGTTGGTAAACCTAACGTAAATTTCCACACTTTTTGATGTGGTATCAACCTCACTGATGCATTAACGCAGTGTTTTGCAAAAGAATACATGTATGTATATATGTGTATATATGTGTATGTGTGTATTATATATATATATATGTATATATATATATATATATATATATACACACACACACACACACACGTATATATATTGGCGCGGTAGCACCACTGTTGTTACGGTTCAATGGTCACTTTTGTGTTAAACCCAGAATTTTGCATGTTAATAACTGCACACACCACAGGGTTTTATTTAACTCTAAAAATTGATTAGCGTTTTGCTCATAAAAGTTCTAAAACATTGTGAAAATGCATAGCACTTGCCTCACTGTGTTTAACAAACATAACACTTTTAGAAAACCTATATAAATGCTTTCTGTACAATTAATATTGTCCCAAGAAAAAACTGCTAATCAGTTATTTAAAACCCTGACACCAACAGGCGTCCCATGCCTTGGGGTCGTCAGCCGCTCACCCCATTCCATAAGTAAATAAGCTGAGATGGATACAGTATAGGAAAATGGGGTGAGCATTAGGGCTGACAATCCCAAGGCACTCCCCTGGTGCCTGTTGGTGTGTGCAGGGTGGGAGTAGGGTGTTAGGGTTGGAAACCCTAACATCATGTTACTCTCCTTTATACAGTTTGATATCAACCCTAACTGATGTATTAATGTTGTTTTTTGCACAGAATATATATATATATATATACTAACATACTAATTGCCAGCAGATTAGGCCTTATGGTGTATTGAGTCTGCTCGAACCTCAGATCCCTAGTTGGGTGCCAAGCCCCTCCCCCCCCTTGTGTTCCATATATATATATATATATATATATATATATAGTTGTCAAAAAAGGTAAAAGTTAAGAGGATAGCATTCAGAAGGTATAAGGAAATGCTAGGGGGAGGTCATGTCAAATGAGTCTGATAGATTTTGTTTGACTGGGTGGCCAAGGAACTAGATAAGGGTGGAGTGATGGATGCAGCCTACCTATATTTCAGTAAGGCTTTCAACACCATTCTGTATAGGAGACTCTTAAGCAAGCTGGGTAGCTTAGGAATGGTTCCAGAGGTGGTTAACTGGGTAAGCAGTTGGTTAGAGGATAAGAGACCGAGGGTGGTGATAAACAGAATTCACTCTGAGGAGGGGAGAGTGACCAGTAGGGTGCCTCGAGATCAGCTCGGGGACTGGTCCTCTTTAATGTCTTTGTAAGTGACATTGCAGAGGAGCTGGAAAGGAAGGTCTCTTTTACACTCTTTGTGGATGACACCAAATCTGCAATGGGGTGGACATTCCAGGGAATGGGTGGGAATGACAAGCAGGAACCTAAGAGAACTTGAGGAGCGGTCAAGGGTATGGCAGCTGGGTTTCAATGCAAGAAAAAAGCAAAAGCAGTGCACTTGGGGCACAGAAACCTGGGGGCAGAGTACAGAATGGGTGGCGTGGCATTGACGACCACCAAGCAGGAAAGAGACCTGGAGGTAGTCATATCGGATTACCTAAATGTGGCCAGGCAGTACAGCAAGACAGTTGGGAGGGCTAGTGGGATGTGGGGATGCTTAGGGAGGGAGTATCAGAAGCAGAACAAGGTAAGTGGTTTAACCAACTTGTTTATTGTACTGTACAGAGATGCATAAGGAGATACAAGGTGGCAGTTCCAATGTAAAACTCTTTTAGTGGAAGCTTTTTCTGATCACTCATCGAGCAGGTAATTTTAAAAGTATACTTTCTCACCCCAGGAGTCCTTTAGCATCAGTAACTTTTGCAGTGAGCTGACCAGGTAGTACTGCCCCGGAGGTGGAGATTATGGTAATGAGTTTATGAATTAGCCAATCAGAGAGAAGCGTGTAGGTGTGCTGAGCAGAGGCTGTGAGTAAGACACAAATTTTTTTCTCCGCCTGACTGAGCAACGCTGCCTCTGAGGTGCTCTCTCTCGGCCAAGGAAAAAACATTTTACTTCTTGGTAGCTATAAAACTTACTTAATTTACTTTTTATAGTGTGCTGAGTAGCCTTTTTTTCTGTTTTTAGCGGTTCCCGGGAACCGCGTTTTACGTCAGTTTTCCACAGTTCCTTTTATTTTCTACCTAAAATAGTGACCACGTTTATTGTATTCTGTGGTTCCTTTTCTTAATTTTATCATGGTTCCCTTGTTTTTTTGGCAGGAACTGGCATTTTTCTTTTTATTTACTAATTTTTTTTCCTCAGAAAGTCGCGGTTCTTTACCGCAAAGGAACTGACCATTTTTCCATATAGAACCCTATTGATTTTCTGGGGTTTTCTGAGTTTTGGCGTGTCAGAAATCCCTAAAGAGAGGACTGGACCCACAGATTTTTTTTAAATTGTTTAGAGTGCCACAGGATAGTGGCTAAAGCCGATACCCATGACCTGTGTTTAAAGTGTTTAGGTCCAGATTGTTCTCTCTGCTCTAAGTTTTGTTCAAAGACCTTAAGGAATAGAGCAAAAAGGCTTAGAATTATGGCTGAAGAAGTGTCTTCCTCTGTCCCCAAGCAGAGATCCAAGGCTACCGATCAGGAGCCTTCAAAGAATAACAATTCTAATCAAGGTGCTGATGAGGCATCTTCTAAATCTAAGCCAGCCAAAGGTGCTGATGAAGTGCCTACAAAAGGAAAAAATATAGATTCAGGTGCTGATGAAGTGCTTGTTAAAACTAAGGCTTCAAAGAGAGTGCACAACCGTGGGGAGCTTTAAACAGTCCCTAAAATCTTTTCTCTGGGTCAAAGCATATGGTAGCATTGATTACTGTTATTTTATGATGATGATTCTGTTCTTATGGTGTTTTATTGTCTTACTGTATTGCTCCTTGATATCTGAAAGGCACATAATAAATAAAGCATTGTTATTCTTATTATGGCTTACACAGCCAAGTACCAGAAGGCCCTATGGAATTCTGTTCTGGCCATAGCTCTGCAGGGGTCTTACTCAATGATACAGGACTTGGTGGAGACAGCTGAAACTGCCCTGGAAGCCACTAAGTACCAGTTCCATATGGCAGATGACAACAGTGATGCAACCTCCAGGGTGATGGCCCAGGCTATCTCCCTCAGGCGGTTTGCATGGCTGAGGACAGGTAATCTGATGCAGGACATGCAGTCCAGGGCCATGGACTTTCCTTGCGACCAGAATGCTCTGTTTGACTCTAGAACAGAAGACTGCATGAAGAAGGTTGATGAATATAAAACAACCTATCAAAGCAACACCACAAAAATGAAATCTTTTGCTGCTCAAAAACCCCAGCCTAAGGGAAACAGGGGCAGGAGATACTTCCCTAGGCCCTATTTTTCTATTCCTCCACAGTTTGACTATTCTCAAATGAGAGGTTACCACAGAGGAAGAGGCAGGAGAGGTCAGAGGAGACCTACCTCAACCCCTGCTCCTGCAACTCAGCATAAGCCCTGACTTGTCTGTCCAGGTGGCTTCCCCTCTGCCTGTAGGGGTCAGGCTCTACCACTACCTCCATTATCACATCAGACAAGTGGATCCTGGAGGCAGTGGAAAAGGGCCTGCCATTTCGGTTCAAAAAGATGCCAGCCCTCAGGTGCACCCAGCTGTCCAAGTCACTAACCCCAACAGAAAGGCTTCTACTGGAGCTAGAGGTGAACACCTTCTGGCAGCTAGGGTGGTAGGGAGAGTACCTGCCCATCAACGGGGCAAGGGTCTCTACTCCAGATGCTTCCTGACACAAAAGGAACAAGCATTTGTCAATGCTGAATGTTGATTGCGTTGGTCCATTGAGCTCGCTCACTGCCCCTGTGTCACTCACTCATTCTGTTTCTCCCGGAGCTGCAGGCTGCTCTTTTGTACTGGGCTCCTGCCTTCGTTGTCATGTTTTTCCTGGCCACAAAGAAATCTGCAGCTGTCCCGACAGCTATGTTGAGGTGGGTCACTCCCCTTTCTCACTCGCTCATTCTGTTTCTGCTGGCGCTGCAGGCTGCCCTTTTGTACTGGGCTGCTGCCTCTGTTGGTGGCTTTTTCTGCCCACAAAGAAATCTGCAGCAGTCCTGACACAGGTCCGTTGAGCTAGCTCACTCTCCCCCCTCGTTCCGTTTCTGCCAGCTTGCCTTTTGTACTGGGCTCCTGGCTGTGTTGCCACCTTTTTCTGCCCACAAAGCAATCCTCAGCAGTCATGATAGAGGTTTCTTGAGCTCGCTCACTCCCCCCTCTCACTCACTCGTTGTGTTTCTCCCGGCGCTGCTGGCTGCTCTATTGTACTGGGCTTCTGCCTGCGTTGGCATGTTTTGGTGCCCACAAAGAAATCTCCAGCCATCCTGACAGAGCTCCGTTGAGGTGGGTCACTTCCCCTATCTCACTCGCTCATTCTGTTTCTGCTGGTGCTACAGGCTGCCCTTTTGTACTGGGCTCCTGCCTCCATTGCCGGCTTTTTCTGCCCACAAAGAAATCCACAGCAGTCACGATAGAGCTCTGTTGAGCTCTCTCTCTCTCCCCCTCTCTCACTCACTCGTTGTGTTTCTCCCGGCGGTGCAGGCTGCCGTTTTGTAGTGGTCTCCTGCCTCTGTTGACACCTTTTTCTGCCCACAAAGAAATCTGCAGCAGTCCCAACAGAGCTCCGTTGAGCTCGCTCACTCCCCCTCTCTCACTCGCTCGTTCTGTTTCTTTCAGCGCTGCAGGCTGCCCTTTTGTACTGGGCCCCTGCATGCATTACTGCCTTTTTCTGCCCACAAAGAAATATGCAGCAGTCCCAACAGCTCCGTTGAGCTCACTCACTCCCGATCCCTCACGCGCTCATTCTGTGTCTCCCGCTGCTCTAGGCTGCCCTTTTCTACTGGGTTCCTACCTGCGTTGCCGGCTTTGTCTGCCCACAAAGACATGTGCAGCAGTCCCGACACAGTTCAGTTGAGGTCGCTCACTCCCCCTCTCTCACTCGCTTGTTCCGTTTCTGCCGGGACTGCAGGCTGGCCTTTTGTACTGGGCTCCTGCCTGCGTTACCACCTTTTCTTGCCCACAAAGAAATCTGCAGCAGTCACGATAGACCTCCGTTGAGCTTGCTCACTCCCCCTCTCTCATTCGCTCATTCTGTTTCTCCCGGCGCTGCAGGCTGCCCTTTTGTACTGGGTTCCTACCTGCGTTGGCACCTTTTCCTGCCCACAAAGGAATTCACAGCTGTCCCGACAGAGCTCCGTTGAGATCGCTCATTCCCCATCTCACTCGCTCATTCTGTTTCTCCTGGCGCTGCAGGCTGCCCTTTTGTACTGGGCTCCTGCCTCTGTTGGCATCTTTTTCTGCCCACAAAGAAATCTACAGCAGTCCTAATAGAGCTCCATTGGCCTCACTCATTCCCTCTGTCTCACTCGCTTGTTCCGTTTCTGCTGGCGCTGTAGACTGCCCTTCTGTACTAGGTTCCTGCCTGCCTTGCCACCCTTTTCTGCTCACAAAGAAATCCGCAGCAGTCACGATACAGCTCGGTTGAGCTCACTCACTCCCCCTCTCTCACTCGCTCGTTCTGTATCTCCCACCGCTGCAGGCTGCCTTTTGTACTCAGCCCCTGCATGCACTGCTGCCTTTTCCTGCCCCCAAAAAAATCCACAGCAGTCCCAAAAGAGCTCCATTGAGCTCACTCACTCCCTCCCCCTCCCTCACTCACTCGCTCGTTCTGTTTCTCCCGGGGCTGCAGGCTGCCCTTTTGTACTGGGCTCCTGCCTGCATTGTCGTCTTTTTCCTGCCCAGAAAGAAATCTGCAGCAGTCCCGACAGAGCTCAGTTGAGCTCGGTCACCCCCCCGTTGCTCGATCCTAATCTGTCCCAAACACTGATTTCCGACAGCGACTGCGGTATTCTGCGCCGGAAGCGCAGAAACACATTCCGGCCAGGATGTGAAAAATTACAGCTGTACTGTTCATAAGGAGGTGTTAACAAATGCCAGTGTTGAAAATCTGACGTGAAAATATTACTAATTTGCAAACTTACAAGGATGCGTGGAACCTGCACAACACATGCTCGTAACACAGTCATTTTATGGAGTTTCATCACAAAATTTTCAACATAGGCATTTTAGGACCTCTGCTCATGAACAGTGTCAGTGTGATTTTCTTAAAATGCCCTGAACACTGATTTCCCACAGCGACCGCGCTATTGTGCGCTGGAAGAGCGAAAACACATTTCGGCTAGATTGTGAAAAATTACAGCTGCACTGTTCATAAGGTGGTGTGGCAAAATGGCAGTGCTGAAAATCTGGATTGAAAATGTTGCGAAGGTACCAGCGTGCATGGAACCTGCGCGGTGCACATTCGTAGCACACTCATTTTATGGACTTTCGTCACCAAATTTTCTACATAGGCATTTTAGGACCTCTGCTAATGATCAGTGTCACTGACATTTTCATAATGTGTCCTGAAGACGGATTTCCCACAGCGACCATGCTAGTCTGTGCCGGAACTGCGAAAACACATTTCAGCCAGGATGTGAAAAATGACGGCTATGCTGTTCATAAGGAGGTGCAGAAGAATCGCAATGTTGAAAATCTGGAGTGAAAATAATATTAATTTGTGAAGTTACGAGTGTGCTTGCAAACTGCGCAATGCACACTCATAACACAGTCATTTTATGCAGTATCATCACCAAATTTTCAACATAGGCATTTTAGAACCTCTGCTCATGAACATTGCCACTGTCATTTTCTTAATCTGTCCTGAACACTGATTTCCCACACCGACTGCGCTATTCTGCGCTGGAAGTGCGAAAACCCATTTTGGCCAGGATGTGGAAAATGACAGAAGTACTGTTCACAAGGAGGTCTGAAAAAATGCCAGTGTTGAAAATCTGGCGTGAAAATTATTGCAAATTCGCAAAGTTACAAGCGTGCGTAGCAACTGCTCAATGCACGCTTGTAAAACAGTCATTTTTTTGATTTTTTCCCACCAGATTTGCAGAATAGGCTTTTTGAGAGCCCACCTCATGGACACTGACACTGTTGTTTTGTTAATCGGTTCCGAAAGGGTATTCCGCACAGTGACCACAAAATCACCTTTCGGGGCCGAATAACGCCATGACAGTGCCAGAATTCATGAGAAGGGGGTCCCAAAAACCCCATATTGAAAATGTGGTGCCAAAATTCCAACAAATGCCTGAGATAGGCATCAAAGTTGAAAAAACCTTATTTATTCCATTATACAGCTTACCAGCATTTCCTCAGTTCGCGGTCGGCTTTGAGAAGCGCAGGCGTATTCCAGTCCACGAAGATCTCGCACCGGACTCCAGGTAGGTATGGGGTGGGGGGTGGGAGGCAGGGTGCACAGTGAGTGGGCGCGGCTTGTGGGAGGGCAGGGAGACCGCGAGGACTGTTTCTTTTATAAGTTAAAAAAAAAAAAAGACATCGTGGGACCGTTTTTGATTTTACAGGGCATGTGGCGCTTGGGTGGGCTCCCAGTGTGCCAATGGATATTTATTTTGGTGGGGGCAGCTGTAGCCAGCGGATTGGGCACCCCTTCGGCACACAACAAAAGGGTGGGTTTACATTATGCCGACGGGATTGGGCACCCCATCGGCAGACAACAAAAGTGGGGGTGGGTTACATGTGCTGACGGGGAGGGCTCCCCGTCGGCAACATAAACCTTTAGTTACTGAAGCCGATGGGATTGGGATCCCATCTGCAAACAAACACGGTGGGGGGCACATGCTGCCGAGGGCTGATTGGACACCCCTCGGCGGGGGGGGGGTAATATTGTTTGTGAACACGGCGGCAAGACGCCACCATGTTCACAAACAATATCAGTGTTTCAAGGTTCCGCCCTGCAGTGACGGGTCACTCCTTCATTGCTGCGAATGGTTAACGCTGCAATGACGAGGCGGCCCCAGATTGCAGCGGCTAAAACTTTACAAGGTTGTAGCACGCTGGCTGAACTAGTGTCAGCAGCAGTGTGCCACAGCATTGGGGGAAGCGGGCCAAGCCTTTAAAGGCTGTGGGGGCATTGGCCACAACAGTGTCACACCTCCCCAACCTGCTTCTGGAGAAAGCTGCCGCAATATGTTTTTTGCGCATGCGTGCAATCAACATAAAAATGAGCAGTGGCAACCTATTTTAGACCTCATATACTTAAGCATCTTCTGAAACCCAAATTCAAAATGGCTACCCTGAAAATGGTAATACGGTCTCTTCAGCAGGGAAACTGGCTAGCCTCCCTAGACCTCAAGGACGCCTACTTTCACATTCCAATAGGGCAGTCCCACAGAAAGTTTCTGAGGTTCAAACTTCCATCAGGGCACTACCAGTTTGCAGCCATGCCCTTTGGCCTGACATCTGCACCAAGGGTATTCACCAAATGTCTGGCTGTAGTGGCAGCACTTCTAAGAAAACAGGGAATCTCAGTCTATCCTTAGCTGGATGACTGGCTCATGGTGGGAAAACCCCCTTTACAAGTAGAAGAGGCCCTCTCCTTAACAAAGAACACTCTGCACTCCATGGGGTTTCTTATAAACCAAAAGAAATCCCACTTGGAACCAACCCAACTCCTTACTTTCATAGGAGCACAGTTGGACACACAGCAGAGCAGGGCTTTTCTTCCTCTGGAAAGAATCCAGAACTTCTTGTCGGTGGCAAATTCCTTCGTCCTGGGCCAGCCAGACACTTTTTAAGGCTCCTGGGACACATGGCATCCATGATAGCCGTGGTCCCAGGAGTCAGATTCAGAATGAGGGACATACTGTACAGTATCACCTAAGGTCCCACTGGTCCCAAAGGAGCAGTTCATTATCCAGACTAGTTCCAGTGACAGACATTCCTTCAGGCCCTGCACTGGTGGAAGATAACAACCAACCTTTCGGTAAGAATTTCCTTCCAAGCACCTTCTCCCACAAGAATCATCACTACAGATACTTCTCTACTGGGATGGGAGGCTCATATGGACAGTACATCCATCATTGGCACCTGGACTCCAAGGGAGTCACAGGCTCACATCAATCTGCTGGAACTCAAGGCCATCTGTTTAGCACTGAAGGCCTTTGCTCCACAAGTAAAGGACCACACAGTGCAGATCAGGACAGACAACACCACTGCAATGTTTTACATAAACAAGTAGGGTGGCACAAGGTCCAGCGTCCTGTATTTGGAAGCCATGAGGATTTGGGGTTTGGCCTACTCCCTGGATGTCAGCCTTTCAGCCATACACCTCCTGGGCAAGTACAACACCTTGGCAAATGCCCTCAGTCGCATCAACCAAGGACACAGCAAATGGTGTCTGAACAGGCAAGTGCTGGCCACAGTGTTCAAAAGGTGGGGAACACCAGAAATGGATCTTTTCGCCTCTCACCTCAACCATCAATTTCCTCTGTATTGCTGCAGGCCTGTAGTGCTGGGAACTCCCCCAACAGATGCCCTTACCCTGGACTGGTCAGGGAAGTTCCTTTATGCCTTCCCTCCCTTCCCTCTGATTTTCAGAGTGTTGCTGAAACTCAGAGCTCAGCCAGCAGCAGTGATTCTGGTGGCGCCAGATTGGCCAAGGCAAGCCTGGCATCCTCTCCTGCTAACCCTCTCTTGCAGCAAACCCATTCGCCTTCCACTCAGTCACTCCCTCCTGACTCTCCCTTAGGTAAGTTATCCAGACCTGAAGTTTCTTCACCTTAAAGCCTGACTCTTGAGGAGTTAAGAGTTCCCTGCCACTCAGTACTCTGAACAAGTCCTGAAGATCCTGAGGATGGCCAAAAAGCCTAGTGCAAAAAAGACCTATGCAGCCAAATGGAAGAGATTTTCCCTCTGGTGCTCTTGGGTTCTCGACTTGAGTCTTTTGGACCCCAAAACTATTTTTTGCTTTTTGGCTATATGTTTCAAACAATTTCCATATTTTAGTGCCTAGTTAGTTAGTTGCTCGTAAGAATCTGACGGTTACACTGGGAAGTACCACAGACAGAGGTTTGAAAATCGAGCTCAACGTTCCATGCTTCTGCATGGAGTTAACTCTTTCCTCTCCAGGGCAGTTCAAGTGTTGGGGCAAACTGCATTACATAGATACATAGACAGTGTCGGCAGATAAGGGCCTATGGCCCACCCAGTCTGCCCATTTGAGCTTGTAAGTTCAGTTTATGTTTTCCTAGAAGTCTGTTGCCCTTTATCCCTGACCTCCAGAATTCCTTTATGTCTATCCCATGCATTCTTAAATCCCGTGATTGTTTCAGCCCCACCACTTCCTCTGGCAGGGTGTTTCACTTGTCCACCACCCGCTCTGTGAAGAAATTCTTCCTCAGTTTCTCTGAATCGTCCTCCTCCAACTTCATCCCATGCCCTCTAGTCCTGGAACATCTTTTTCGCTTAAAAATAGTGTATTCCTGCACCCTGTTCCTCCCTGTAAGATACTTGTATGTCTCTATCATATCCCCTCTCCTCCTCTCCTCCAGGGAGTACATGTTCAGTTCCTTCAACCTGTCCTCATGGGACTTGTGATGCAATCCATGCACCATCTTTGTTGCCCTCCTCTGAACCTTCTCTACCTGTCTATGTCCTTCGTAGGTAAGGTCTCCAGAACTGTACACTGTACTCAGGTGGGGCCTCACTAGTGTCTTGTATGTGGAACTATGACCTCCCTTTTCCTGCTGGTGATGCCTCTGCCTATGCATCCCAGCATCCTATTTGCTTTACCTGCTGCCTTGTCGCACTGTTTCCCTACCTTGAGGTCATCAGAGATGATAACCCCAAGATCACTTTCCTGCTTGGTGCGTGCTGTATCCTCACTCTCCAACTGATATATTGTGCCAGGGTTTTTGTGCCCCATATGCATTATCTTGCACTTCTTTGCATTGAATTTCAACTGCCAAACCCCTGACCATTCTTCAAGTTTCTGCAGGTCCCTTCTCATTCTGTCTACACCTCTGGTGTGTCTACTCTGTTACAGAGCTTTGTGTCATCAGCGAACAGTGAATTTCTGCCTTCTAGGTCCTGCGCAATGTCACTGATGAAGATGTTGAATAGGACCGGTCCCAGCACTGATCCCTGTGGTACTCCACTGGTCATTCTTCCCTCTGTGGAGTGACAGCCATTTACCACCACCCTCTGTGTCCTGCCGCCCAGCCAGTTACCTACCCACCACACTACTGTCCTGCCCACACCCATGTTCCCCAGTTTGTGTAATAATCTTCTGTGTGGCACAGTGTCAAAGGCCTTGCTGAAGTTCAGATAGGCCATGTCCACTGCCCTCCCTGATCCACCTCTCTAGTCACCCAGTCAAAAAATTCAATGAGGTTGGTCTGACATGACCTCCCCCTGGTGAAACCATGTTGCCTTGGGTCCTGTAGTCCACTGACAACCAGATGTTCCACCAATCTCTCCTTCAGTAGTGCTTCCATGATCTTCCCCACTACCGAGGTGAGGCTGACTGGTCTGTAGTTCCCGCTTCCTCTTTGTTCCCACTTTTGTATAAGGGGACTACATCTGCTATCCTCCAGTCTTTGGGTACCTCCCCTGTTTCCAGTGATCGGCTAAACAGGATAGCCAGAGGTTCAGCCACCACCTCTCTTAGTTCTTTAAGGACCCTGGGGTGCACCCCATCTGGCCCCATTGCTTTATCAACTCTTATTACTTCCAGTTCCTTCAGGACCCTTTCTCATGTAAAGGGACTTGTGTCCATTTCTGCACCATTCTCACCCCTTGTACTCCCTTCAGACCCATTACCCTCCTCTTCCGCAGTAAAGACTGAGCAGAATGATGTCAGTGTCAGTGGCTCAGTAGGTAGCACACTCGCCTCTGAGGCCGGGAGATCAGAGGGCTGTGGGTTCAGTTCCCACATCTGGCACTTGGGTTAATATCCCAGTACTGACACTCTAGTGTAGCATGAGAGGGGTGCTGTACTTCAGAGGTGCTGTCTTTCGTATGAGACATTAAACCGAGGTCCCATCTGCCTGGATTGGTGGTAGTTCAGGTGGATGTTAAAGATCCTATGGCACTTATCGAAAAGAGTAGGGGAATTTTATTGAAAAGATTGGACTTCATTACATAAAAATAACAGCATCCTATACATAAAAAACTAAAGTCATAAACAACAATAACAGAGTGAAATACAAAACATGAAACAAAAAAGGAAAAAACATAACATCAATCAATAGACCAAAGGTCACAATTACGCCAAAAAAGAAGAAATTGAGGTCCTGTAAGAACTTGAAAATCATGCAATTTAACTAAACGGAGAGCCGCGCAAATATTATCATTTATTTCTTGTATAGGAATCAATTTCTGATGCAAAACTAACATGCATCTAGCCTGCCATAGGTAATATCTAATAAGAACAAAAACAACATACAGGGTACCAACATGATATTTAGTACATAAATCAACATTAGTACAAAACATAATCTGCTCATATGATAATTGGAGGAATAAAGGTTCAGACCACAAACCAGCCAAACAAGACCAAAGAGCAAAAGTAAAAGGGCAATCAAGAAATAAGTGCTGTTGAGTTTCCAGACTCTCATGACAAAGATCCCGGGGACAGTATCGAGCATTCAAAGCTTTATGCTTATGATTACCTTTGACACTCAACCGGCCATAATTACTTAACCATACCATATCCCAGACATAAGGGGGTAAACGGGGATTACTAAGTTGTTGAAGAATCCAAGGAAAACGATCTGAGGGACAGAAGGAAAAACAACCTCTTCCTGGGCCTCCTTCTCCAAACCTTGTCATAAATCATACGCCTAGACAAAACACAAAATCCTCATGGGGAAAAACCCAAGATAAAGCCATCTTAAAAGCTTCTTTCCCATATAATGGGACATCCAGAGAACGAGATATAGTACCCTTTGTCCAGAATCCCAACGTGCAAAACAGGATGACAACCATAGCATCAAATAAGGTTTCCAAACCACCTCCCAGGCTTTAAAGCCTTCCCAAAATTATAACTAAAAAATAAACTATAAAAAAAAGGCAACTGGATGAATCATACCTACCCCTCCCTCCCGTATTGGTCTATAGGTCAAACTACACTTAATTGGATTAAGGAGAGACCCCCAAAACCCATGAAAAAATAACCCATATAATCTAGTAAAAAGTGCCATAGGCGGGGGAAACACATAACAAAGATACAAAAAAATAGGAATCACCAGTGTTTTAAGCAACACCACTCTCTTTTTCTTACCAATCAAAAACTGTTTCCACCCAGCAATCAGACCTTCACGCCTCCCCAAGGCAATGTGCCAGTTATGAGACCCATATCACGGTTCCAAACAAAATTCTAAATACTTAAATGGAGCTACAGAAATAGGAATCCCAGTGTAAGTACCAGTTACAGGGAGAGTGGTGTGTAATAGGAACCCCAACACTTTTCCCAAAGTTAACACTAGATCCAGAAACTGATGAAAAGGTCCGAAAACCTGGACCAAGGCCTCTTCCTCAGTATGTATGTCCACAACTAAAACCAAATCATCCCAAGATAAGCTAACAGTTTGATAGGTGTCAAAAGGACCCCCTCAAGTCCTATGATTTGAGGGCAAAGTAATGTGCCCATATCAAAGTATCAATATAAAAATCATAAAGGATAGGACTTAAGGGCACCCCTGCGAACCCCACAAAAATCGACACAGGATTCCTAACCAACCATTCACATTAGGAATGATCGTGGCCCCCTGATATAAAGTCTGAATCCAAGAAAGAAACTTAACAGGAAGTCCAAAAGCCTGTAATACAGAAAACAAAAAACCCTGAGAAACCCTATCAAAGGCCTTCTCCTGATCTAAACCCAAAACCCATCCAGTAACTGCCCCCCTGTCACCCAGGGCAAATAATTCACTCAACAAAACCAAATTGTCATGTTGGCATCTGCCAGGAATGCCACACGTCTGGGCAGGACTTATGTGAACAGCAACTTTAAGTAGTCTAGATAAGAGAATTTTTGCCAGAATTTTATAATCCACATTTAATAAACTAAGTGGTCTCCAATTATTCAAATCTGTAGCATCCCCTCTTTTGAAAAGTAAAATTAAAATGGCTTCTTTCATCGTTTTGGTCAAAGAGGCGGAGGCGGAGGCCAACATATCATTATACAACAACGTTAGGGCCGGAACCAAATCAGACATAAAAGTTTTAAAAAATTTTGCAGTAAGGCCATCTGATCCAGGTGCGGAATGCAAACGCAAACTACCGATGGCTTGAGCCACTTCCTCATCAACAGTATTAGCAGTCAACACATCCCGCTCCTCGGAAGAGAGCTGAGGGAGATGTAAGGAGTCCAGAAATGGCTCAGCAGACTCACAGTCCGGTATAGTACCCAACATGTTTAATACATGCTGTTCAACAACAGTAACCAAAGCCTCTGGAGTCGTAACCAAGTCACCAGAGGGGGACCGTAGACACTAAATTAATTTAGAGTCTACTAGGCTTTCAAGCTTAAAGGTCCAACCCCCTTTCGTGTCTCGGGTCCCAAATCGAGTCTCTTGTCCTAAAGAGCTAGCCCGATCATATTGTAGTGTTTTCATCTGTGTAAACAACCGCATTTGATCACTATAATCATTCCGGTGGTATCAGATAGAGAAATCAAATGTTGTAACTGCTGCCTCAGTGCCAAACACTGTAAGTATTGAGCAGTCTGGGAAGCAGCAGCCCTCTCCTGGAAGACATGCTTCCACCATAATTTAGAGTCTTCCCACCAGTCCACCACGTCCTCGTAAAGATCAGCCACAGAGAGCCGCGCAGCCCATTCCCTCCGCCATAATTTCAAAATAGAGGGAACCTCCAAGAAGGAGTCATTAAACCGCCAGTGGTTTTTCTTACAGCGGGGAGCAGTATCCCAAGAAAAGGATACACGGAGAGCAGCGTGATCTGAAAATTCAACACCCACAGTCTGACAAGAACGAATCTGCAAGACCTTAGACAAAAACATAAAATCAATTAGTGTCCGCAAGGGTCCCTTAAAAAAAGTAAATCCTCCAGTCACATGACAATACCTGTAAGCATCCACAAGCTGAGCCATGGTTATATTGTCCTTCAAAGCAATAGAGTCACAAAATAGTTTGGGGGTTCTTAACCCTCTATCTGTTTGGTGCAAACCACAGTTAAAATCACCAACCCACAGGAGTAACCGAGAGGTATGCAAAAAGGGCCTCACCAAATGAAAAAGAGAAACTCGCTGAGCCTTAGTCTGGGGAGCATAAACTACAATGATTCGAAATCTCTCCAAAGAGTATGTAAAATCTAATAACAGTGCTCTCCCTGGTAATATATCAACCAATCTGGAAACATGCAAATCCAAATTGGAAAACAAAATACCAATACCATCACACGTATCTAAACCAGATGACCAAAAGGAAGGACCATAGGTCCAAGCCCTGGAAGCCTGTTGTAGTTCTCGATGGGTTTAACCTAGTATCTACAAGACAGACAATATCACACGAAAATCTTGCACTGTCAAAATACGCCCCAGTTTCTTCTGACCTTTAATGCTATTCACGTTTAAAGAACAAACCGAAAAAGAAGCCATTTAAATGCCAATGGGTGATTTACTCCTTCGACTTTGACGGGTTCGTTTAGCTATAGGATCCAAATCTTTACCTCCTTTCGTATCCGGACAAGAATGAATGGAGGAGGTGTCTGTGTCATCTCCTCCAGAGTCCTTATCGGACAGGTCCGTGGCTAACACTGCAAATTTGTTACTAGATTGCCAGTTACGAACCCCAGCCTCCTTGCCCCGACTGACAACAGCCAGACCTTTCCTGGTTCTTTTATGAGTAACTTGAATAAAACCAGAAGTGTCCAAATCAGAGGCAGACTGCATGGGAGGGGGGAGGGGGAGGCATCCCATCATCAGCCACAACCATGTCTTCTACTCTTAAGGGAGCTACAGGGACAGAAAGAGGAACAACATCAGAAAGCGGAACGGGTAGTAAGGGGGACAGGGTAACAGAAGCATCCTGAACAACAACCTCCATGAGGTTCCTCGTGCAACTCACCTGGGTAGAGGAGGGTAAATCGACTTTTAAATCTCGGGCAGCAACCCTCTGAGCCTGCATTTGCTGTGCTACAGTAATTAAACCTTCATGTGAAGGACAGTCCTCCCTATTATGGGATGCCCAGGGACAATGCCCATAAGCATGACCCGTACGTTCACAAAGGTTGCACTTAAAAAGATTTAAGCAGGCACTGGAAGTATGGCCAAAGTCAAAACAATGACTACATTTCACAGTGTCACAAGCAGAACTAAGGTGTGTACAGGAGCCACACTTAAAACATGACTTGGGCTACCCAACATAAAAGATGAGACCTTTATCTTTTCCTAGATAAAAAAAACTAGGTAAATGTCTAGGCCCAGTGTTAGTAGAATATAATTTAACACGAACTCTCCAACCACCATCCCAGATTTGTTCACTATCCAACGTGGGGGTGGGCCTGTTAACACCTCACATCTCTGTTTTAACCAAAATAAAATATCCTCCACATTCACCTTCGTTCTTAAACATAATCGTAATATTTCGAACAGCAGGTTTGGTTAATGGAATAGCCTGAAAAGGAGACCAAATGGGAGAAGTCTGACAGGTCGCATACTGTGCCCAAAACCTTTCCAAACCTGAAACCTGTTTAAAACTAATGTCGTAATTATAATTACCCAAACTGATCAGGGCAAAAATCCCTGAGGAAAAAAACTTCATAGAACCCTCATTCAACGTCTTAGCAATATAAACACGATTAGGGGGTTCCTCTAACCCTCCCTTATATAGCAACCGGACGGCATTATGCCTAGGTGCCGGTTCTCCCTTAGTGGAAAATAAGTCAGTTAGTTTAAAACCAACTGAACGACCCTGGTCAGACTCCACAGGATCTTGTAACAATGGTGTAGGCCCTGGGCATAAAGGGACTGTAGGTCCAGGGTATAGAAAGGAAGGAACAGGAGACAAAACAACTTTAGGTAAAACAGATGCATCATGAACAACAGGAGACTAAATTAAGAGAAACATCCCCACAATAGAACAGGGCGTGAGTCATTAGGCTGAACAGGTAAACCACCACCTTCCAGTAGTCCACAATCAGAAACAACACCCGGGGTTCGTTGGAGCTCAAGTTAGTGTCAGAGGCCTCAGATGTAGCCACTTTTGCAACATCTTTAAGTATGTAGGATCCTGAGAATCCGGTCCAAACACCCCCATCCCCTGTTCCCACCAGCACTTTTAAAAAGCCTTTTGGGGACCAGGAGGCCTTATGGCAACTAGATGTAGCCAGTCTGAATGGAAGAAGGCTGCTAGCAGGGGCCAAAATCCCACCACATTTACTCCAATCAGGGGCTTTATCAGCCAAAAAAAGAAATACCTCTGAAGAGCAAGGCAAAAGTCCTGCCGTCGCAGTCTGACTCTGGAGAGGCTTACCTCGGGTTTTTCCAGGACTGTGCTTCATGTTTTCCACGGGAAGCGTTTTATCAGCAAGGAGAACAGGCAGGGGCTGTGGGCACACCGAGACCGACCTCAGAAGACTGCCAGCCCCATCAGAAACTGCCGCCGATGCGGAAGTAGCAGAAAAACACGCCGAACCTTTGGCATCAACAGTGGGCTTAAACAACTGAGCGTCTCCTAGTGTAGTACTCTCCGGAGATGCCTGAGGGAGTGCCTCGATTTCCGTATCCAGCAGCTGCATTTCCCGAAGCAAGGCAGAATGTTTTCCCAGTGACGCAGAACGAGAAGGATCCTCAGCATCAGAACAGGCAACACCCTGTTGCCCAGCAGAAGCCACAACAAATGGATCAGACGAATCAATAATCGTTGCTGCACTGACTGCAGCCACAGCAAGTTCCTCTTCTATGGCCTCAGAAGGTGCAAGCACAGGAGAGGAGGCCCACTCCCCTGTATTCTCGGCGTCCATCTCCTCAAGATTCATGCATCACTGGCCATCTTGCAGCCAGTAGCAAAGGCTCCCCTACAGAGAGTAGGGAATTTCCCGTGTCCTGGCCAATTTCATCATTCACTAAAATGCCACCAACAGCTTAATCTGGTTCAAGGTCAGTTGGCATTCATCTGTATCCCCCTCCCCCGGGTCGTGCCTGAAAATAGGCTGGATTTGTCTAGTGCACTTGCCCGGTCAACAAAAACTAAATAAATAAATAAAAAAATAAAATAAATATCTGTTCAATATGTCAGCTTTACTGTTGTCATCCTCCACACAGCCCCCATCCTCCCCCTTCAGTTTCACTATCCCTCCCTTTGCCTTTCTTTTTTCACTTATGTACCTGTAAAAGGTTTTGACCCCTCTACCCACTGACTTTGCAGTGTGTTCTTCTGTCTGAGCTTTGACTTCCCTTACTGACCTCCCTGCCTCCCTTTGCTTCTCCTGGTACTTCTCCCTATCTCCTTCTGCCTGTGTCTTTTTGTATTGCCTGAATGCGATCTTTTTGGCTTTCACTTTCTTTGCTACCTCTTTGGAAAACCATAATGGTCTCCTCTTCCTTTTCCTCTTGCTAACCTGCTTAATACATAATTCTGTTGCTCTTGTAATCCCCATTTTAAATACTACCCACTGTTTCTCAACCCCTGATTCCTGTCCCATTCCCCTTAATGCCTCTTTCAAGTATCGCCCCATTTTCCCAAAGTCTGCCCCCCTAAAATCCAGGATACGTGTTTTTGTGTGGTTTGGTTCTGCTCTTTCTGTGATTTCAAACCACAATGACTGGTGGTCACTGTTCCCCAGGTGCTCCCTCACTGTTACCCCATCACACTGTCCCTGTTTGTGAGCACAAAGTCCAGTACTGCCTTCTGCCGAGTTGTTTCCATGACCAGTTGCTTGAGGAAGGCACCCTGAAGGGAGTCCAGGATAAATCTGCTCCTAGTTGATGCTGCTGCTGGGATGCTCCAGTCCACGTCTGGAATATTGAAGTCTCCAACCAGTACTACCTCACCCTTGTCTGCTATCCTTTGGATGGCTAGCATCAACTCCTATCTGTTTCTTCCTCCTGGGCTGGTGGTCTATAGACCACACCTGTGCGGATGGCTGGCCCATTTTCCTTTCCAGCTTAACCCACAGTATCTCTCCCCATTTGTTCCTCCTGGATCTCTGTGGCCCTTATGTCATTTTTCGCATACAGTGTCACTCCTCCTCCCTTTCTGCCTGCCCTGTCTCTTCTGAATATGTTGTAGCCAGGTATGGCCATCTCCCCGTCATGGTTATCATTACACCAGATTTCAGTGATGGCCACAATGTCCAGGTCTGACTGCACCATGACAGCCTCCAGATCTTCCATCTTGTTGCTAAGGCTCCTGGCATTTGCACACATGGCTTTCCATGATTTGACCTCCCTAGACTGTTTCGCTGTTCTACTCCAGCCCCTTCCTTGGTTGTCTTTTATCCCTGGTTCACCTTGCTGTCTGCCCTTCTGCTGAATTTTGCCCCTTTTTTGCCTATCCACCTCTTGGGCACTAATCTCCATCTTTTGCACACTGCTTTGTAGAAATAGCCACTCCTCTGGTTCACTGGTTCCACTGCTAGCTGTGGGGGGTGAGCAAATAGGTACACTCCTTGCTGGCCTGCCACCCCCCTTTGCTAGTTTAAATGCTTGTCAATGTATCATTTAAACTTATCATTGAGTGCTTGATTCCCCTCCAGGATGGATGCAGGCCGTCAGGCTAAGAGACAAACCTCCATCCCTCCAGGTGGGTCCCCAGTCACCAATGAATCCAAACCCTTCCTCACAGCACCAGTTCTTCAACCATGAGTTAAAGTTCCTGGTGCATGCACCCCTATGCTCTCTTGCCTCTGCATGGTGGTACTTCTGAAAGTGACAGAAGTAGCTACTTGATTAGAGACCTCCCAATTTCCTAAACTCTTCCTGAATTTCCTTTGGCTCCCCATTTGCCAGGTCATTGGTACCTCGTGGATAATGACATCCAGCTCACCCTCCTGTCTTGCCTTCCCAGTGATCCCCAGGATCTTCCTTCCATCCCTCCATGCCGTGGCACCTGGTAGGCACCTCACCTCCCTGTCCTCCCCCTCCTGTGTTCCTAGCTGGATCCCTCTTATGATGGAGTCCCCCACAAGGATTCGCTTCCTCCTCCTCCTCTGGGGTCCACTGCTTTCTCCGATGAGGACACCTCCTTGGCTAACCTCCACATCCTTTCCTTCCACTTCTCTGGGTACCTCTATTTGGTTGTCCCTGTTTGCCAGTGTGGCATATGAGTTCTTGAGTGGAATAGGATCTGGGATGTGCCTCTGCCTGACCGCTCTAACCCTCCCTAATTCCACTGTCATCCAAGTGCTCCTCGTTCTCTGCATCCTTTGAGGCAGTTGCATTGGACTGGGTGGTCTCTGGATAGGGGTGATGGTACTCCTGACCCAGTTTACTTCTGCTCTGAGTCTGGCTACCTCATCCTGCAGTCCAGAGAGATGCATGCAGATAGGGCAGCACCTTAGTGTCCAGAAGGTCTGCCTGAATATGGCTGCCCCACAGCCACTGCATTGCACCACTCCCCACATTATACTGCAGTTATACTGCTATTCCTCTACTTGTCTGCTACTGAAGCTCTCCTAGTTCCCTTTTTATTAATTTACTGTCCTAAAAATCCTGCCACTGATCCTCAGATACTTTTCTTTTTAAAAAGAAAATAAACCAAGAAAGAAATAAATGAATCAAAACACTTGTCATGCTGAGGTGGGCTTCTTCACCTTACCCTCCTACTCCACACCCCTTACTATACCCTGTGTTTAGCTCCTGTCAATCAGATTTAACAGGGCATATAATTAATGGGGGAAGGGGAGGAGGCTGAGCAAAATTTGCAGCAATTAAAGACAGCAAAGAAATACACCACCACTACGTTTTAAATTTTCAACAGCCCAAAAACAATTCTAAGTAAAAACAACAAAGAAAATACAGTGTCACTAAAGCCCACAATCTAAGTTTAAAAGAAAAATAGCAATTACCAGTTGCTATAAAGCACTGAATTGAATGTTTCCTTCCCCTTCTGGCTTCTTATGTCTGAATATAGCAAGACTCCATTAGAAGAAACAACATTACTATGGTGAGTAGTTTTTTCTTCAGTCCCACCCCTCACTGGGAGAGGAGAGCTGTCTTCCAGACACTCGATCCTCTCCCTCCCCGGCCGACCCCCAGCGACACGCTCGCACCGTGAACACGGGTCGCTGGCATGGCAGGAGGTAAGGCATCGCTGCCTCATCCCTCCACGCCACCGGGCCGGCTTACTTAATCTATTTTATAGTCCCCAAAAAGTCGGAGGGGGGGGTTGCTGGCGTTGAGGGTTGAGGTGCTGGATGCTACACCTCGCACCATGCCAGCGATTTGGGTTTCAGGAATACCCACAGGTCGTCCGGGTACTGGCATGGGGGGGGAGGGATGGAGCAGGATCGAGCAGCCTAACAGCAGCTCTCCTCTCCTTGGGTGGTTATGGCCCCTCCCCTGTAGTTCCGCTGCCTCTGGGTGGAGGTCCGGTGGCAGGCATGAGCGGAGGGGCAACAAGTCGGGAGGGTGTCTTGGAATGTGGTGCGGCGCCCGGAGAGAGGAGGCGGGTGAAAATGGGGGAAAAACCCAGATAAAAACATAACAGAAGAAAAAAATAGTCAAGGGTTTCAGACCCAGTTTGGATTTGAAACATCTGAACAGGTTTGTGCGCCACATGATCTTCAAAATGGAGTCCCTGCATTCACTCACCCTGGCTGCCCAGACGGGCGATTTCCTAGCTTCCATAGATCTGATGGATGCTTATCTTCACATCCCCATCCGTCAGTCTCATCAAAGGTTTCTCATGTTCTCAATCCTGGGTCAGCATTTCCAGTACAGGGCTCTTCCCTTTGGGGTTGCAACAGCCCCCAGGGCCTTCTTGAAGGTGCTCATAAGTCCTGGTGGCTCAGCTTTGGCAGCAGGGACATCATGTCTATCCCTTCCTGGATGACCTGATCATTGAAGCACATTCTGTGACACTGGCAAGGAGGTCAGTGATCAGGACTTTGGAGATGCTAGAGTCCCACAGCTAAGTGGTGAATTGGGAGAAAATCTCTCTAGAACCATCCCAGTCCCTGGAACACCGAGGAGCAATATTCAAGATGGCTAAGGGGAAAGTCTTCCTTTTGCCATCCTGAAAGGAGACCCTTATAAGAGAAATTCAGTGGTTGAGGACTCAGTCATCGGCAACAGCTCTCCGCCTTCTGTGAATTCTGGGCCTCATGATGGCCACAACAGAACTAGTTCTGTGAGCTCGCCTTCGCATGCAGCCCCTTCAGATGAGGTTGATTTCAGCTTGGGACCTGACCTCGGAGGATTATCAGGCCAGGATTGCTCTGTCTCTCCTCAGCTGTGATGCTGTCTGAGTTAGTGGGTGAGTCTGGAGAATCTGAGCAAAGGGGTCCCCTTGGAAGTCCCCCAGCAGTTGATTTTGACAACCAATGCCAGCCTGTTGGGCTGGGGGCCGGGGCAGTCCTGAACCACTTGCCCATTCAGGGAATTTGGTCAGTGCAGGAACAGCATCTTCACATAAACGTTCTGGAGATGAGGGCGGTATGCCTCTCTCTTCTTCAATTTCCAAGTCTGCTGCAGTCAAAGGCCGTGAAAATAAGGTCAGACAGCACCGTCATGTAAGGTTTCTCACAAGTTGGGAACCAGATCCAAGTGTCCAGGTAAATGCAGAGCCAGCTCTGCCTTGCCTGCCCCTCCTCCACCTCTGGTTCCTCTGTCAAGGAAGATGCGTCCCCAGCTGCTGACTCAGCTTTAGCCTGACTCCTTGATAGCCCCCGGCTCTTGTTCCAAGCCAAGAGGTGGTTCTCAGAGGTTGGTTCTCCCTCCATCTGTCCTAGTGGAGAACCATCACAACAGTCACTTTGATCCTGTAGATAATTGAATGGGTCATGCTCTAGAACTTCTAAACAGTCTCCAGATGTTCCTCCAGTCCCCACTTGTTACCCCCCCAGACCTCATAGAGATGCTCAGGGAGGTAGTCCTCACCTTGTTGCACAGGCCGGTCATTGAACCAGTGCCCTGGCGGCAACGGAACGAGGGGTTCTACTCCAAGTTTTTCCTGGTTCCCAAAAGAAGAGGGGATTTGAGGCCCATTCTCGACCTCAGGGAGCCGAACCTTTTTATTCAGTACAAAAAGTTCCGGATGGGCACTTTGCACTGCCTTCCTCCTCTGCTCAAGCAGGACGACTGGTCTTGCTCCCTCAATATGCAGGATGCCTATCTTCATTTCATGGTTTGCTCCCCTCATAGACAATACCTGCGGTTCCTGTTCCAGGGGGAGCATTATTGCCCTTTGGCTTATCCTCTGCACCACAGGTATTTACTAAGTGCTTAGCAGCTGCAGCAGCAGCCATCTGTCGTGAAGGCCTCTATGTGTTCCACATCTGGACGACTGGTCACTGAAAGCCCAGTCCAGGGAGCTCCTGTTGTTGACTCTAGAATGTACCCTGCAGTTAGTCCAGTCCTTGGGCATCACTGTCAATTGGCCCAAGCGTGTATTAACCCTTTCTCAGCTACTGCAGTTCATAGGAGCAGTCCTGGACTCTACTCTCTCAAGACAGGGCAAGACTGTCTTATTGCCCAGGCCCAGGAGGTGGCTTAGTGCTAGTATGTCCCAGCCAGGACATTTCTTAGGCTACTAGGCCTGATGGCCGTGGCTGTTGTTATGTTCCCTCTGGCCAGGTTACACATGAGGATCCCACAGTAGACCCTTAGGGTTCAGTGGGATCAGCACTCAGATGATCTAGACCAGCTGACGTAGTCTCCATGCCAGTTCGCAAAGTACTTCACTGCTGGATGGACCCGGCCAGCCTCTTAAAGGGGGTCCCCCTTTCTTATCCCCACTCCACTCCAGATCCTCACAACGGATGTGTCAGGTCTGGTTTGGTGAGCCTATCTAGGTAGTTTTTGATCCCAGGGTCTCTGGCCCCACTGGGAGACTCACCTCCACATAAATGTCTTAAAAACGAGAGCTATTCTGTATGCATTAAAGGGCAGGTCTTCCAGAACCATCTCTCTCCGGGCCCTCTGCTGGTGCAGTCAAGCAATCTTAGTGTGGCCTATTACATCAACAAGCAAGGGGAACCCTTTTCTACCCCTGCCAGGAGGTGATTAAGGTCTGGTACTGGGCTCTAGATCATGGTCTAGAACTGTCAGCCATCCATGTGCCAGATGACCAAAACGCCTTAGCGGACAGCCTCAGCAGGCTGCAGTCCAGAGTGCATGAGTGGGAGCTGCTGACCTCGGTCGCAGAAGACCTGTTCGACAGGTGGGTTCATCCAGAGTTGGACCTTTTTGCGTCCCCACTCAACGCAAAACTGCTGCGTTTCTGCTCGCTAGATCCAAGGCCTTGAGTTTTCTGGTGAGATGCGTTGCCCCTCTCCTGGAAAGGGAGGTTTCTTTGTGCATTCCTTCCCTTCCATCTGATTAAGAGAGTTCTTATCAAGCTATAGATAGGAGGGAGCCACCCTAATTCTGGTGGCCCTATTTTGGCCTCGGTGGGTATGGTTTCCATTACTGCAACAATTGGCTGTGGAACCTGCAGATCTTCTTCAGCAGTATCCCAGTCATCAGGTTACACCGTATGAACTTCACCATCGGTGAATGGGGAATCCACACAAAAGATTTTCAGCAGTACAACTGGGCCGCACAACATTGACGTCAGCTGACGTTGACAACCCTATAAAGGCGCAGGTGGGCCGGTGCCCTCCTCAGTTCTTTCCTGCCATTGACCTGCATTCTTATTCTCCGCAGAAGAGCCGTAGCAGTGTTTGCGCCTTTTTCAGCCTATGGCCTAGTTTTCTACTAACCCTTACCTAAATCTCTTTGTAGAGATTTATTTTTAGTTTTACTGTCTCAGACTTTTCTCCTTGTTTGGTCTTGCGAGCGTCGATGGATTCCTCTGGTGCAGAAGTCAGCTCTTCAGCCTCCCTGCCTGTAGTAGTCTCCGCTGGGGACCCTTTGGGATTCCCCTTCCTTCTCGTTGGTACTTTTCATCGAGCTTGCAGCCCGCTAGGCCTGGGACCAACCCTTGGGGATCTGCTTCCCAGCTGTTTGAGTCCAGGTATGCTTTCCCCGGCCCCTGAGGGCTCCTCCTTAAAGGAGTTGTTTCCTTGTCGGCCTCTTCTTCAAGGAGCGCTGTCCAGGTCTTCCCAACCCATACTGACAGTACTGTTGCTTGCCTCCCAGGTGACAGGTTTCAGCCACTCAGGTCCACTTCTCCTGGTGTTCCCGATTTGGTGGCTTTTTCTTAGGTGTCAGCGTGGCTCAGTTGGTAACACATCCGCCTCTGGACCAGAAGGTCATGGGTTCTCGTCCCACACCAGGATTGGACTTGCACCTAAAAATCGCTGGCATCTGAGTGCAGTATTGGGGGGGGTGCTGTACTGCTGGAATGTGCCGTCCTTTGGATGAGACGTTAAACCGAGGTGCCTTCTGCCCATCCTGGTGTTGTCCTGGTGGGTGTCCAGGTGGAAGTAAAAGAACCCAGGGTACTCTTTGCAAAGAGCAGGGAACATTCCCGGTGTTCTGGCCAACATTCCCCTTCCCATAAACCGGTTCATGCAATTAGCCAGGCTGTGTGTGGTTGATGATGTGCAATATGGCCGCCACCACACATTCAGTCACTTCACTACCAGCCTAGCATTGCTTATAAAGCGCTTTGGGATACTGTGTATGAAAAGTGCTATATAAATGCTGATTTTTCTTCTTCTTCTCCAGGGGGTTCCCTCATCAACGGCCCCTGCCCAGTCGAGGGTCGCTGTCCAGGTCTTTGCTCTTCCAAACCCATACCGACAGCATTGTCACCTGCTTTGCTGGGTGCAAGTCACAGGCTGTAGTGTCGGCGACCCCCTCCCGTCGAATGGTTCATCGACAGCTGCTTTCCAGTGCCAATTTCAACCCTTTGGGGTCTACATCTCGTCAAGGTTGCACCAGCCATTTCTTCGGCCTTCGACTTCACTTTTCCTGTAGAAGATTCTTTTCCCGTCAGTGGATCCTTGGCTGTCTGACTTGTTGACAGGTCTGTGC
The DNA here is from genome assembly GCA_016271365.2 of Neoceratodus forsteri. Taxonomy (NCBI): domain Eukaryota; kingdom Metazoa; phylum Chordata; order Ceratodontiformes; family Ceratodontidae; genus Neoceratodus; species Neoceratodus forsteri. Next base: position 444,599,687 of record CM057453.1, read on the forward strand.
TCTGTGCCATTGGCGATATTTCCCATCGATGAGACCTTTGGCTGTTGCATGTTTCCACGTGTCTTTGCTGATGCCTTCTCTGTCGACGATGTCTCTCCCATAGATGGATCCTTGTCTGTCTAGCTCATCGACAGGTTTGTGCTCCATGCCTTCTCCGTTGATGAAGGCTCTACTGTTGACGGAATTCTCAACTGTCTAGCTCGTTGACAAGCTGGTGCTGCATGCCATTGTGCCTTCGACGATGCCTTTTCTGTCGATGATGTCTCTTCCATCGATGGATCCTTACCCTGCCAGCTCATCAACAGGTTTGTGGTCTATGCCATCGGGCCTTCGACGATGCCCTCTCCGTCACTGATGTCTCTCCCATCGACGGATTCTTTCCGTCAACGAGATCTTTGGCCCTCCTGCCACCAGTGGCCTTTTCTGCTGTTGTAGCCCTTTGTGGTACTCCAGTCTCATTAGGGACAGAGCCAGGCTACCGACTGTAGGTCGGGCAAGGCTGTTACCCTATCCCTCCCAGGTGACAAGAAGAAGCTGAAGGGCTTCAGTCTGAGGATCTTAGTACCCCCTCAGAGCTGTGCTATGACATGGCCAACACCTTTGTTAACTTATTCTATCTGATGCTGCCATTTTGGGTCAGGTTAAGCAATGGATGGTTCTGATGCCATATGGTGCTAATGGGTATAATGGGTTAAGGATATGGCCACAGGCATACACATGAATAAGCACTCCTGGTACCCAGTTGGCCACCAGTGGGCAGCAGAAAGTGCTTAAGGGCACAATTTTTAAGGCACCAAACTATCTGGCCCTCAGATACCAGACATTATTCGTGTTCTGCACACCTTCCTTTTCATAAAAGGATCAGTAGGCCCGGGATGGCTCCGCATCCTCGAGGAGAACTCAGAGCCCTGGCTGCCTTGCCCACGCTCCTCTAATCCTGGAACTGTAGCCCAGCACCCCGGAAATGAGGGCTCCAATTTACTCCTTGCCGGACCCCCCTCTTCTGGTACTTGACCAGGAGGTAGTGGTCGGAGGTTGGCTCTCCCTCTAATCTGCAGTCGTGGCCAAAAATATTGGCGCCCTTGCAGTTTTTTCTAATAATGCACCATTCCTTCCAGAAAATTGTTGAAATTAAAAAATATTTTGGTATCCACATATGTATTTCTTTGGTTTGCAGTGTAATAAAACACAAAAAGCAGAAAAATTTACTAAGTCTTAGCTTATTCCACACAGAAATCCTTAAATGGCCCAGACAAAATTATTGGCGCTTTTTAGAAGTAGTTAGAAATAATTAGATTTCAAGCAGGTGATTCTCCTTCACTTTGGAATTGAACTCACCTGTGGTGAGTTGCAGGTGCCTGCAATATAAAAAATCACTCCTCAACCAGTTTGAATAGAGAAAAGGACTCATTCTCCTGTTTTGTGTCACTGTGTGTACCACAGTGAGCATGGAGAAAAGAAAGAAAGCCAGAGAATTGTCTGAGGAGGTCAGACAGAAGATTGTAGCCAAGCGTGGACAATCTCAAGGCTACAGATCAATCTCCAGAGACCTTGATGTTCCTGTTTCCACCATACGTAATGTTATCAGGAAGTTTAAGGCACATGGCACTGTAGCCAGCCTCCCTGGCCGTGGCTGCAAGAGAAAACTTGATAGAAGATTGCAGTGCAGGATTGTTCGAATGGTGGAGAAAGCACCTCAATCAACTGCCAAACAGATTCAAGCTGACATTCAGACACAAGGTACGACAGTTTCAACTCGCACCATCCGTCGCCAACTCAATGAAAGGGGGTTATATGGTAGGAGGCCCAGGAGGCCCCCCCTGCTGAGAGAGAGAGACATAAGAAAGCCCGACTGGAGTTTGCCAAAACACACCTGAACAAGCCAAAATCCTTCTGGGAGAATGTCCTGTGGACAGGTGAGACCAAATTAGAGCATTTTGGTAAAGCACATCATCTCTATGTTTACAGAAAACAAAATGAAGCCTTCAAAGAAAAGAACACCTTCCCTACAGTCAAACATGGAGGAGGTTCAGTGATGTTTTTGGGGTTGCTGTGCTGCCTCTGGCACTGGGTGCCTTGAACGTGTGCATGGCATCAAGAAATCTGGAGATTACCAGGCCATTTTGGAGCGCAATGTTGAACCCAGTGTCAGAAAGCTGGGTCTCCATCGAAGTCATGGGTCTTCCAGCAGGACAATGACCCCAAACACACTTCAGAAAGCACCCAGGAATGGTTCAAGACAAGACGCTGGACTGTTCTGAAGTGGCCAGCAATGAGTCCAGATCTAAATCCCATTGAAAACCTGTGGAGAAATCTGAAAACAGCAGCTGGGAGAAGGCACCCTTCAAATCTGGGAGAACTGGAGCAGTTTGCACAAGAAGAGTGGGCCAAACTGCCAATAGAGAGGTGCAGGAAGCTCATCCATGGCTATAGGAAGCGGTTGATTGCAGTTATTTTGACCAAAGGCTGTGCTACCAAATATTAAGTCTAGGGTGTCAATAATTTTGTCAATGATATTTCTTTTAATTTTCTGATTTAAAAGGATATATTAAATTTTGAATCAAAAACAAAGGTTCTGTAATATTAACAGAGAAATAAAGATTTGTGGAGACCAAATACTGTTGTTAATTTCAACTTATGTTTAGAGGAAATTGTGAGTTATTTGAAAAAAGTGCAAGGGCGCCAATATATTTGGCCAAGACTGGAGGTCGGCTCTCCCTCTAATCTGTGTCACTGGAGAACCATTGCTTCTGGTGCATAAATTCTGCAGTCCATAAAAGGGGACACACCTGGGAGCTCTTCGAACAGCTTCCAGAAATCCCCGCCACCACCCTCCTGTTATCCCCTGGCTCACCTGTTTCTCCGGGAGGAGGTTCAAGCTCTCCTGCGCAAGCAGGCCAGAGAGCTGGTGCCAAAGAAGCAGAGAAACCAGGGATTCTATTCAGGATTCTTCCTGGTTCCCCAACAGACCAGAGATCTGAGATCACTTTTGGATCTAGAAGACCTCAATCTCTATGTCCAGTACAAAAAGTTGTGATTGGTAACTTTACCAGGCCTGTTTCCCCCTCCTCAAGACTGGGGACTGGCTCTGCTTGCTGGACATGCAGGACGCCTACCTGCACATTGTGGTCTTCCCTCCTTACAGGAGGTTTTCTCTGCTTCGCCTTTCATGGAGAACACTACCAGTTTAAGGTATTGCCCTTTTGCTTATCTTCTGCACCACGTGTCTTTACCAAGTGCTTAGCAGTGGTCGCAGCAGCCCTTAGAAGAGAGGGACTGTATGTCTTTCCATACCTGAACGACTGGCTTCTCAAGGCCCCATTCAGGGAGCAGCCGTTGTCCACTCTGGAGTGTACTCTTCAGCTTTTTCAGTCTTTGGGCATAACAGTCTGCCCAAATCTGTGCTATTCCCTTCCCAAAGACTGCAGTACATTGGGTGGTCCTTGACTCCGGGCAGGAGAAGGCCTTCTTACCCCAGAGCAGGGCAGAATGCCTTATATCCTAAGTGGAGGAGGTCGCCCAGTGTCAGTGCATCCCTGCTCAGCTGTATCTACAGCTATTAGGACTCATAGCTGCAGCAATTCCTATGGTTCCACTAGCCAGATTTCACATGTGCACCCTGCAGTGGACCCTCAGGGTGCAGTGGGATCAGCAGACGGACGTGTTGGACCAGCTAGTCCTGGTCTCTTTCCCAGTATGTATGTAAGGTACTTCAGTGGTGGATGATCCCCTTGAACGTCCTTCAAGGGGTCCCTTTCCAGCTTTCCTTCCTGAGTCAGATCCTAACCACGGATGCCACGGGTCTGGGCTGGGGAGCCCACCTTGGTCCCTTCCAAACTCAGTAATCCTGGTCCCAGTGCGAAGACGCCCTGCATTTCAGTGTCCTGGAGATGAGAGCAGTGATCTATGCCCTGCAGGCCTTCCAGGATCATCTGGCCCCAGACCAGCTGTTGTGCAGTCAGACAATCTGAGTGTTGTTTACTATATCAACAAAAAGGGCAGGACTCACTCATACCCCCTTTGCAGGGAGGCCATGAGAGTGTGGTATTGCACACCAGACCACATCTGACACTATCTGCTGTACACGTGCCAGGTGTTTTGAATACCCTGTCGGACAGCCTCAGCAGGACTCGGTCCAGCATGCACAAATGGGAGTTTCTCCCATTCGTAGCAGATGATCTGTTTGACAGATTGGGTCATCCAGAGTTGAACCTTTTTGTGTCCCCACACATTGCAAAACTGCCCAGTTTCTGCTCACTAGATCCAGGACCTGGAATTTTCTGGCAAGATGCGTTGTCCCTCTCTTGTAGCAGGAGATTTCTTTACGCATTTCCTCTGTTCCCACTAATACAGAGGGTGCTGATCAAATTGCAGATGGAAGGGGCCAGCATGATCCTGTTGGCTCCATTCTGGCCTCGCCAGATATGGTTTCCTCTGCTTCAGTAGCTGTCAGAGGTACTTCTGGTTCCTCTGCCTCTTTGCAGGAATCTGCTGACCCAGGATTGGGGGACCCTGGTCCATCCCAGTCTGAGGTCCCTCCATCTGCATGCGTGGCTCCTGAGGACGAAGCCATCGCCAGAAGGGTGGCAGACATCCTAGTGGCCACTTGCAAGCCCTCCACTTGTGCCACTTATGCCATGAAGTGGAAACAGTTTGCCATCCAGCTGCCAAACGTTCCCTTGTCCCCTTCACCTGCCCGGTAAAGCATGTCCTGGACTACCTGATCCCTTTGTCTGACTCAGGCCTCCAGTATTCCTCCTTCAAGGTCCACCTTTCAGCTAATTCTGCCTTCCACGAGCCCGTGCTCAACTGGATGTCTCCCGTGCCTTCCTTTGGGGTACCCTACATCTGAAACCCCCAACCTGTTCTCCTGTACCGGCTTGGGACTTGAATTTTATTTTAGAGAAGTTGACCCTGTCTCCTTTTGAGCCAATTGCGACTTGCTATTTGCGCTTTTTCTCTTGGAAAGTACTCTTTTTAGTTGCAGTTACTTCTGCTCGAAGAATTTAAGAGCTTCAGGCTCTCCGGTGTGAGGAGCCTTATTTGATTTTTCACAAAGACAGGGTATCTTTGCACACAAATCCTAAGTTTCTTCCTTAGGTGGTTTCTGAGGTTACACTCAACAAGTCTATCCATCTTTCTGTTTATTTTCCAGAGCGTGCCAATCCAGGGGAAGCACTGCTCCATACTTTGGATGTGTGCAGAACTTTGAGGTATTACCTACTTAGGACTAAGGAGTCCAGAACGTCTAAGCAGTTGTTTGTTTCTTTCGCCCCAGGCAGAGAGGGTGCTTCAGCTTCTAAGCAATGTTTGTCCAAATAGTTGGTAAATTGCATTGTGTTCTGCTGCAATAAGTACGGCAAACACCTGTCTGGTGTTGTCAAAGCTCACTCCGCCAGAGGCATGGCTACCACTGTGGCTTGCTTCAAGCGGTCTCAGCCATTGATATTTGCGCTGCTGCCACCTGGAGTACAGTCCACACCTTCCCCAAGCATTGCAGTCTGGACATAGCTTATAGAGCCAGTGCTGGATCTGGCAGGACTATCCTGCAAGGACTCCTGTCTTAAGCTTATGGAGTTCCTTGACAGGTTCAGTTTTCAAGGTCTTTCGTCTTAAGTTTAAAAAGCTCCTTGACTGGATAGGTTGTTCCAACTCTCCTGTCTTAAGTTTATGGAGATCCAACCTCCTAGACTGTCCATCTGCTCTTGTCACTGTGTGGGACTCGTTCCTATGGTATAATCCGATGACTGAGATACCCTCAAAGAAGATAGAACAGTTACATAAGAACTTACCAAAACAGTAGATCTTCAAGGGGATCTCAGTTATTAGGTCTATTCCCTCCCACCAGCCCCCTTTTGGGTCTCCTATTCCGGACATGACTGTCAGTTGTTTCCATCATTTCTCTGAGAGTGGGTCCCTCACTCTCCTCGGGTCCCCAGGGTGTCAGCCTTGCTCCCTTCATCTCTGGAGGGAAAGAACTGAGGAGGGCGTGGGCCCGCCTGCTCCTTCATAGGGTTGGCAACGTCGGCTGATGTCGACATTGATGTCGTGGTTGGGCCCAGTTGTTTCTGCTGAAAAATCTTCCATGTGGGATTCCTCATTCACCGACTGTGAAGTTCCTGGGTGACTGAGATCCCCTCTAAGATCTACTGTTATGGTAAGTTCTTACGTAACTGTTATTTCAAACAACATGAAGTCTTGCTGTATTCTGACAATCTGCAGTTAGCCCCAGCCTTTAAACTGCCCTGGAGAGTATAGGGTTAATTTTCTATGCAGTGCATAGAACGTTGAGCTCGAGCTCGGTTGAGGTCTCTGTCTGCAGCACTTTGAAACCCAACCGTCAGATTCTTTACTCCGCCTCACTGAACAGTCACTCTGGAGATTTCTCCTTCTTCTCGGTTCAGAGTTGGTTAAAGTTGTCGGTTTTATTCCGAATTTAATACCGCATTGTCGTTTCAGGCTGTGTCTTCGGTACTGTGAGTACTTAGATAGTTTCTCTGATTATTGTGGAAATTGTAAACTTGTATTTCGATCTGTTCGGCTGAACCGATCCCTTATATTAAATTCTTGTGTACTTTCTTAATGTGTGGTTACCAGTCCTTATCGGTTTAAAAAAAAAAATGTGTTTCAACGTTTTTTTCCAATACCCGTAACACGGTTAGAAACTGATAAGGGAGTCTTGCCTGGTGGTTACCGCAAAAGGGTAAGTTTGGTTAGGTTGGCCATGTCTGAGAAACCCAAGAAAAAACCAGGCCCACTGGGTTTCAACACTGCAGTGAGTGTGGGGAGGTCTTTGCTAAGGCCGATCCCCACACCACCTGTGTTTATTGTCTGGGGTTTGACCACCTCAGTACAGACTGCCAAATTTGTAAATACTTTCCTAAGTCTACCCTGGAAAAAAGATTAGGTAGACTTAGGGAAAAGGAAGCAGAGAAGTCCGCTGACCCTGATGGCCAGCCCGGTTTGTTTCTGACCGAACCAGAAGGAGTGCCCTCTGACCAGGGCGATACTTCTTTGGGCAAGAGGAGAGCCAATCCTGAGGGATCGGTTCCTACAAAAAGAAAACGCAAAGAGAAATCGACCGGTTCGGATCCAGAGGTTCATGTTCTGAACGCCGAGGAAATAGCCAGAGCGATTCGGATTGTTGAATCGCTTCGCCCGGTTCTGACCGATCCGGCGCCTTTTGGCAGGGGTTCTGTTCGGTCGGTTCTCCCGGTTCAGGATTATACCCCTGAAGAATTTTATGAACCGGAGTTTGAGGAAGTGGGGGATTTTGAGGATGATGGTGATGATGGTGAAAGTCTGGATGTGCCTGTGGAACTGGACAGCTCCCCAGATAGGCCTTCTGGTGTTTCCCCTCCTAGGCTCTCTGAGTCCCTTCCCCACTGTCTGTTTTACAGAAAAGTGGCTGAAACCCTCCAGCTTCCTTTGGAGGAGGCTGTGAAGGATCAGGAGGAGCCTGATTTTGTTGAAATGATGGACATCCCAGAGTCCAGGAAACTGTCTGTTCCCCTTCATAAGTCCTTTGGGAAGCAGACACAAAAAATCCTAAAGTCTCCTAATTCTGTACCTCCTGTTGACAGAAGGATGGATAAAGAGGTACACCTTATCAGGCTCGGATACAGAGTTTTTATACCAGCAATGCAGCCATGTTGGTAGTGCAGGCTGCAGCCTGTGACAAGGCAAATATTCCCTTGGCTTCACACCCCCAGACAAAGACTCCAGGAAGATGGATGCCATGGCTAGAAACAGTACATGGCATCCTCCTTGGGACTCAGGCAGGCTAACTATATGTCCTTTACAGCCAGGTACCAGAAGTCCAGGTGGGACACTACTGGCACTGGCTAAACAGGCTTCCCCCCAGCTGGCCAAGGAGCTGAAGGAGGTGACTGCTGATGGGATTGAGGCATCAAAGGTACAATTTCATGCTGCTGTGGACTCCAGTGATGTGTCATCAAGAGTCATGGCTACGTCTGTGGCTCTTCGGAGGATGGCTTGGCTCAGATGTACTAGCCTCTCACAGGACACCCAGGCTAAGGCCATAGATTTTCCTGTGGTAGGTAATTCTCTGTTTGGGGAGCAGACAGAGAATTACATGAAGAAAATGGATGAGTACAGGACCACTTATAGGAGTTCTCAGGCCAAGGAGAGGCAAGCAACTCCTCAAAGGCAGCAATCTAGGTGCAGGGGCAGGCCTTTTCATAGGTGTTTCTATCAAGCACAGGCCTCTTCTCCCTTTTCACAGAGGGGGTTCTTCAGAGGGAGAGGCAGAAGGGGGATGAGCAGGGCTGCATTCACTCCATAGCCTAAAGCCCCTGCCAAGCAGTCACCCTGATGGGTCATAGAAGTTGACATAGAAACATAGAAGTTGACGGCAGATAAGGACCGCAAGGCCCATCCAGTCTGCCCATTTCTTTTTCTACCTTATAAATGTGCCATCGGCCTTTGCTCTGTCAGTGACCTATCTATTCATAGTCATTTGTATTGCTCCCTTATGCCTATCCCATGCCTGTTTGAAGCCCTGCACTGTATTCATAGCCACCACTTCTTGTGGTAAGCCATTCCATGCATCTACCACCCTTTCTGTGAAAAAGAATTTCCTCACATTCCCCCTTAATCGGCCTCCCTCTAATCTCATGCATGTCCTCGTGTCCTGCTATTTTTCTTATATTTAAACATGTTAGACTCTTTCACCTTGTTTATGCCCTTAAGGTGTTTAAATGTTTCGATCATATCACCTCTCTCCCTCCTTTGCTCAAGGGTATACATATTGAGCTCCGTTAATCTGTCCTCATATGTCTTCTGATGCAGACCCTGCACCATTTTGGTTGCCCTTCTCTGGACTGCCTCAATTTGGTTAATGTCCTTGTGAAGGTGTGGCCTCCAATACTGCATGCAGTACTCCAGATGGGGCCTAACCAATGTCTTGTACAGAGGATTATTACTCCTCTTACGACTTGTGATACCCCTACTAATACACCCTAACACCCCCTAGCCTTACCTACTGCTTTAGAGGTCTGCTTGGATGATTTTAGGTCATCAGTGATGATGATGCCCAAGTCTCTTTCTTCCTTTGTGACTGCTAGCAACTCCCCCCAGCCTATAAGTGGCTCAGGGTTTCTCTTCCCTATGTGCATGATTTTGCACTTCTTTGCATTAAATCCCAGTTGCCACTCTTCTGACCATTCTGCTAGTTTATCCAGATCTCTTCTCATTCTGCCCACCCATCTGGATCATCTACTCTGTTGCAGATCTTGGTGTCAGCTGCAAACAGACAAGCCTTACCCTCTAGTCCATCTCTTGAGGTCACTAATGAAGATGTTGAATAGGACTGGCCCCAGGACTGATCCTGAGGTACCCCACTTGTGACTTGCATCTCTTCTGACTGTATACCATTTACCACCACTCTCTGTTTTCTGCCAGTCAACCAGTTTGCCACCCAGTTGACCAACTTCTGACCCACCCGAGCCTACCTAGCTTATTTATCAATCTTCTATGTGGAACAGTGTCAAAGCTTTGCTGAAGTCAAGGTAGGCGACATCAACTGCTCCCCTTGGTCCACCACTCTGGTTACCAGTCAAAGAAATCTATGAGATTAGTTTGACAGGACCTTCCTTTGTAAACCCATGCTGTCTTGGATCCTGTGCCCCTATGGATTCCAGGTGTTGCACTATCCTTTCCTTAAGGAGTGCCTCCATAATCTTGCCCACTACTGAGGTAAGACTGACCGGTCTGTAGTTCCCGCCTCCTCCCTGCTACCACTCTTGTGGAGTGGGATCACATGAGCCCTTCTCCAGTCTTCTGGGACCTCTCCTGTGCTCAGAGACTCACTAAAACAATTCTGCTAATGGCTCTGCTAGTTCCTCCTTTAGCTCCTTTAGTACCCTGGGATGTATGCCATCAGGTCCCATTGCCCTTATCCACCCTGAGCTTAGCAAGCTCTTGTAGGACCCTTTCTTTTGTGAAGGAGTGAGTGCTCACCTCCCTCCCCCTGTGTCCATGATGCTGAGCTGTGGGCCCTGCCCTACCTTCTCTTCAGTAAATACTGAGCAAAAGTATCTATTTAGGATAGATGCCTTTACAGGTCCTCCTCCTCACATGCTCCCTTTTCTCCATTAAGCTTAGCAATACCCCCTCTGGACTTTCTCCTTTCACTAATATACCCCCTCTGGACTTTCTCCTTTCACTAATAAGGGTCGACTCTCCTATCCCTGTAGTGGGCAGGCTGGCTTACTTCGTCCAGGACTGGATGTCTGTTACTTCAGACAAGTGGGTCCTGGAAGTAGTAAGCCAGGGACTGGTTCTCAGCTTCAAAAAATTTCTGAAGGTGAGAGCCAGATCTTTTCCACCTGCAGGTCTTTCCGAAACCCTTGCACTAGAGGCAGAGGTTTCATCACTTCTGGCCTTAAGAGCCATAGAGAGAGAGTTCGTACCCTACACCAGGGCAAAGGTCTGTACTCCAAGTACTTCCTTGCCCCAAAAAAGACAGGGGAGTGGCGACCCATCCTAGATCTAAGATACCTGAACAAACATCTTTTAAAACCAAGGTTCAAGATGGTGACTCTGGGAATAAATCTTCCCTCTCTAAGGCCAGGGGACTGGCTAGCCTCCCTGGACCTCAAAGATGCTTACTTTCACATCCCTATCAGGTGCTCCCACAGAAAGTATCTCAGGTTCAAGTTGCCCTCAGGCCATTATCAGTTCAAAGCAGTGCCCTTTGGTCTAACATCAGCTCCAAGGGTTTTCACAAAGTGTCTGGCAGTAGTAGTTGCCTTTTTAAGAAGGCAGAAGATTTCCATTTTTCCATATCTGGACGACTGGCTCCTTGTGGATCAGTCTCCAGACCAAGTCAAGTCAGACCTGCAAGTGACCCAGCAAGTGCTCACTTCCCTGGGATTTCTTCTCAACCTCCCCAAGTCAGTTCTCGAATCGGTGCAACCTCTTACCTTTATAGGGGGCAGAGCTAGATACTGTCAAAGCAAGAGCCTTTCTTTCCCTGGAAAGGGCAAGAGTTCTTATAGAACTGGCTTCCTCCTTCAGCCTTCAGGTGTCCCGACCAGCAGGGCATTTCCTTCAACTCTTGGGCCACATGGCAGCTTCTACAGCAGTGGTCCAAGGGGCAAGATTCCAGATGAGGGACATTCAGTTCCATCTGAGGGCCTTTTGGTTCCAAAGGAAGGATCCTCTTACCAAACTGATTCCAGTGACTTGGACACTGATCCAAGCTCTTCAATGGTGGCAGGATCAGGACAATTTAAGGCAAGGGGTCCCATTTGTTACTCAGTCTCATTCGGTGGTCCTTACCACGGATGCTTCCGTTTTGGGGTGGGGAACCGATCTGGGGGCTCTCACAGCCCAGGGACTGTGGTCCCCTCAGGAATCCCTTCTTCATATCAATCTCCTAGAACTCAGGGCAGTTTTTCTGGCCCTGCAAGCTCTCTCTCAGTTAGTGCAGAACAAGATGGTTCAGGTCAGAACAGACACCACCATCACCATGTGGCACATCAACCAGCAGGGAGGCACTCGGTCCACAGCCTTGTGCACGGAAGCCATGAAATTGTGGTCCCCTGGCTTATTCTCTGCAGATCTCTCTGATAGCAGTCCACCTTCCAGGGAAGGACAGTGTGCTAGCAGATGCACTGAGCAGGATCTCCCAGGGCCATCACGAATGGACCCTGGACCCTCTGTTATTAAAAGTGATTTTCTCAAGGTGGGGCACTCCAGAGATAGATCTCTTTGCAGCACCAGACAATCACCAACTTCCTCTGTTTTGTTGCAGACCCCCAGTCTTGGGCTCAGTCCCTCTGGATGCTCTGATGTTGAACTGGGGAGGGAAATTTCTCTATGCCTTCCTTCCCCTTTCCTCTGCTGTTCAAGGTTCTGGTCAAAGTGAGGTCACAACCCTGCAAAGTGATTCTGATTGCTCCAGATTGGGCCAGGCAGCTCTGGTACCCCCTCTTACTGTCCCTTGCAGTCTATCTTCCCCTGTCTCTTCCCAGGAATTACAACCTGTTAACCTCCTCTCAGGGGAGGATTTTATACCCCAATCTTTGGTCCCTCAATCTCAAGGCATGGCTCTTGAAGAGCTAGAGTATGCAGATTTGCATCTGTCCCAAGGGGTTCTGGATATTCTCGAAAGCCTGCCACCAGAAAGACTGGTGTTCCAAGAAGCATATATCCCTAGACACTGCTGAATTGCCTACAGTGCTGGATTATTTGGTCCATCTTAATGGTCTAGGCCTCAGACCAGCTACTCTCAAGGTATACTTGTAAGCTGTTTCTGCTTTTCTGTCAGTGGGAAAGCCTTCCTCACTGTCATCTCACCCTGTATTCTGCAAGTTTTTCAAGGGATTGCTTCATACCAATCCTCCCTTTAGGGATCCTGCCCCTCCCTGGGACTTAAATGTTTTGTATTGCTTAACTTATGCAACCCCCATTTGAACCTATGTCTTCAGCAGAGCTTAAGTACTTGACTTGGAAAACTGTGTTTTTGGTAGCCATTACCTCTGCCAGACGTATCAGTGAATTGCAAGCCCTGTCAGTGGAACCTGATTTTATCTCATTCCATATAGATAAAGTGGTCCTTAGAACCAATAGGAGGTTCTTGCCCAAAGTGGTTTCAGACTTCCATTTGAATCAGTCCATGTCTCTCCCTGTTTTCTTCACTGATCATTCTTCCTCAGAGGAGAGGAGGCTACACAGTTCAGATGTTAAAAAACCCTTAGCTACTACATAGAGCATACCAAGGGTCACAGGTTTGATTCCCTCCAGTTGTTCCTCACTTATGGGGAAGTGGGAAAGGGCAAACCTGCCACCAAGAGAACTATTGCCAGGTGGATTTTTTCTTGTATACAATTCTGCTATGAGAAACTGGGAAAAATCCCACCCTCAGGCCTGAGGGCTCATTCCACAAGAGGTACAGCTGCTTCCCTGGCTGCTGCCAGGGATATCTCTCTGTTAGAAATTTGTCAAGCAGCCACCTGGAAAACAGTCCATACCTTTACCAAGCACTACTCTCTGGATATCCAGGCTAGGAGTGATGCTCGGTTTGGCACAGCAGTACTTCAGAGCCAATTCCCAAAGTAGGTTCTGTCCCTCCTCCATGGAGGTACTGCTTGGTAGTCTGCAGATTGTCAGAATACAGCAAGACTTCATGTTGTTTGAAGAAAAAAATTACTCACCTTAGTAACTGTGTTTCTTCTAATGGAGTATTGCTGTATTCTGACCTTCCACCCTGCCTTCCCTCTCAGAATCTGTTTTTGGGAATTGGGTGGGTAGGTGCAGTGTTGCACCCCAGGGGTGTCTCCAGCACACCCTCCTTTTTACTTGGGTGCTTATATTATAAACTTTATTTGGATAGGTTTTGGGTTTCCTGACTTGAGTCTTCCTTTGGGAATCCAAAACTTTTTTATTGCCAGTTGGCTAGTTAAACATTTTTTACAATTTCCACATAGTTAGTCAGTGTTTGCTCATAAGAATCTGACGGTTGGATTACAAAGTGCTGCAGACAGAGACCTCAACCGAGTTTGAGCTCAACGTTCTATGTACTGCATAGAAAATTAACCCTATGCTCTCCGGGGCAGTTTAAAGGCTGGGGCTAACTGCAGATTGTCAGAATACAGCAAGACTCCATTAGAAGAAACACAATTACTAAGGTGAGTAATTTTTTCTTCCCTGCTCTTCTGCTGGGACCTGCTAACCCGGGCCAGGGGATCCTGGTCCATCCACACCTCATCTACCTCCACGTCCATGCATGGCTCCTGAGGACATAGCCATCGCTTGGTTTGAGGCGTTTCAGAGGGTGGCGGACATTCTGATGGTTGCCAGAAAACCTTCCACCAGGACCACTCACTCTGTGAAGTGAAAGTGGTTTACTATCTGGGCCGCTTCTCGTAGCTTGGACCCTTTCACCTGTTCGGTGAATCAGGTATTGGAATACCTCCTGACTTTGTCTGATGCAGGACTTAGATACTCCTTTATTAATGTGCACCTGTCAGCGATATCAGCCTTTCATGTGCCCTCTGATGCCCGTACCGTGGCACAGATGGATGTGGCCCATACATTTCTGCAAGACATTCTCCATTTGAAGACTCCTGTTTGTTACCGGTTCGAGCTTGGGACCTGAATTTTGTTTTGGAGAAGTTGACCCTGCCTCCTTTTGAGCCAGCCATGTCATGAGAGCTATGCTTTCTGTTGTGGAAAGCATTATTTTTAGTTGCCATTACCTCTGCTATAACAATTTCAAAGCTACAAGCTCTCATGTGTGAGTAGCATTATTTGATTTTTCACAAAGACAGGGTCTCTTTGTGTACTAACCCTAAGTTTCTTCTGAAGGTGGTGTCTGAATTTACGCTAGATCAGTCCATCCACCTGCCTGTTTATTTTCCAGAGCGTGCCAGTTCGGGGGAAGCATTGCTCCATACTTTAGATATGTATAAATTTTTGTGTTACTGTACACACGATAAAAGGGACTGCAGAAAGCCTTCTCAGTTGTTTGTTTCCTTTGCTTCTGGTAGAAAGGGCACTCCAGTCTCGAAACAGTGCTTGTCCAAATGGTTGGCCAACTGTGTTATTTTTATTATAGGAAGTACGATAAGGAACTTTCTGGGGTTGTTAAGGGCCATTCCACCAGCGGCATGGCCACTTCTGTTGCCTGTTTCAGGGGTATGTCTGCAGCCAAGATTTGCGCTGTTACCACTTGGAGCACTATCCACACATTCACCAAGGACTACAGTCTGGACATTGCCTCCATAGCCTTCATAAGTCAGGCAGGCTTTGGCCTAGCTGTGCTTCAGGGCATTCTTTCTTGGGCCTCTGGCCTTCTGCCACCTTCAATGTCCTTGCTTTCAGCACTGCTTAGGACTCGTTCCATAGGTGTGATCTGATGACAGAGATCTCCCTGAAGAAGATAGAACAGTTACGTAAGAACTTACCGTAACAGTAGATCTTACTTCGAGAGGGCTCTTGCAGTAGGTAATTACATATAGGACTGACGCCGGCAGGCGGCAGGACCCCACGGAAAAATTTCTAGCTAGCAGTCCCTGGCGGGGACCGCCTCCGACCAGGTGACCAGCGCCAGGAGACATCGGTATAAAGGCGGTCCCTGATGCCCGCCTTCCAGTTCTTTCCCGCCACAGGCCAAAAGAGGCCAGGACGAGAGGAGTAATATTTCCTTCAGTGGAAAGGAGCTGAAAAGCCTCGGGGGATGGAGGGCAGGCCTTCCAGTTCTTTCGCCCGTTAGCTCTCGTAGCAGTGCCTCATGGAAAGTTGTGCTTCAGTCAGCCTCTACCTTCACGGTTTTTACCAAAATAATTGCTTTTTCGACTAACGTCAGTACAGTCATCGGTGTATGTCGTCCCCTACACCCTCCGAGCACAAGAATAAGTGCGATTCGTGCGGCGCCCAACTACTGCACAAGGACGGCCACTCTCTGTGCCTGTTCTGCCTAGGCCCCGATCACACGGTCAAAAAGTGCCAGCACTGTCTCAGTTTCAACGCGGCTACCCGGAAAAGGCGGCAGCAATCCTTGGAAGCCCATATTCTGAAGAAAAAAATGAGTTAAATGGAGAAGGAGCTGAAAAAACTGAGGCAGGCGTCCACTTCCCCCAAAGGCCATCGGAAGAAGAAGAAGGAGAGGCACCGGGACAAAGTGTCCTCCACCGCGTCTCCCTCGGGAATCGCAGGGACGCAGATAACATCCCTCGAGAGATCGCTCCTCAGCGACCTCCTCGGAGGTTTCTGAGGCGTCGGCCCCACCCTCTGGCTTGCGCTCGGGCCTTGCGTGCGCCTCTGGGCAGTTGGAGGCCTCCGCCCCGATTCGGCCGCAGGCTCGCGGCCTTCCACTGTGGGGAACTCTGGTAAGCCGGGCGTCTGCTCCTCCGACATCCGCCCGGAGAAGGCCGGTAAGACGTCCGACCCTTTGGGGCGGCGCGCGGCCTCCACTCCACCGGAACAGTCCGATCACCCTACTTGGCCCGCCTCCGGTGATGGCTCTCATAAGTCGGATGCCAGCTTGTCCGGCGCCCGCCGGGCTCTCGCCTCAAAGCCTCATGTCGGCTCGTCCGACATCCGGCTGGCGAAGGAACCGATGATGGACCTCCCCACGTCCGTCGTACCTGGTTCTCCGCAGCCTCGCTGCCGTCTGGGGAACCAGAGTCTCCCCAACTCGACCCTGAGGATTTTTCCCCTCGATCCCCGGGCGAAGCTGGGGATCTTTTGCCTCCATCAGTCTTTCCGCCACCTGGTGTGCTGGACCTGACGTCTGCTCCCCGGACGCTGGCTCCGATGCCGGCTCCTCCGACATTGGTACCTCCAACGCCAGGGCCTCCGCCGTTGGCCCTGATGCTGGCCGTACTGACTCTGGGAGACATCCCGCTCCCATTGGGCCCTCCGGACCCTCCACTATGAACCTGCCCGTGAGGCCACTGGCCGGGCCGTCTGCTCCCACAGCCCCCCCCCGGCTCCCGGGTACCCTCCGTCCTATCTGATGCCGGTGTACCCAGGACCGCAGTATCTGGCCCCACAGTACCCAACGCCGGGCTTCTCGATGCCACAATACCCGACGCCGGGCTGCCTGCAGCCGGGTTTTGGATACGCTCCATACGGTTACAACCCGTATCCTTATCCCCAGCCTTGTCTTCCTCCACCGCCTTCACGGCCGCCGGTGGACCTGCAGGAAACTCTGGCCTCCTGGTGGGCTGAGGCCAAGGCTCGGCTCACCAAAGAGGTCGAGAGCCGCCTTCCGGCGATGGTGCCATCCCAGGTTCCTGTACGTCCGAGGTGGCACACTCCCTCACCACCTCCGGATTCCAGGGTTCTTCCGTCTGGATCCAGAGAAGGGCAGACACGCTCTGGGACTTCCCAGGGGTCCGCCTCCCGGGTCGGGAAAGGGAGTCTTTCCTCTTCATCCTCCTCTTCACCCTCGGACTCCTCGGATTCTTCCGACGGTTGCTCCGAGAGAGACGACGAGCCACGCTCTCCGTCGAAGCCCAGGCCAAGGACTCCTCCGAAGTCTCCTCCGGAGGATCCTTCTTTTATGGAGTTTCTTAGGAATATCCAGGAGGTTCATCAGTTGCACTCCCTGGAACCAGATCCTCAGCGTCTGAAACTCGCTGAACATCTGGATCTGCCTGTGACATCGCCTACCTTGGTGCCACCCTGGATAGAGCCTCATGCCGACCTTGTTACCACAATATGGAAACAGCCGTCGGCCTTAGCCCCACTTCCTAGGAAGTCGAACAGGCTATATCAGGCTCCAGAGGGTGTTGATTTTCTGGATTCTCACCCTCATGCCGACTCGGGCGTGATTAGCACCGCTCACGGCTGGTTGGCCAACCCCAAACATCTTAGCTCGTGACCAGTATGGGAGAAAGATTTACGCTTCCTCCATGCTGGGGATTAGGGCCCTGTACTTTGTCGGCCATATGGGGGACTACCAGAAGGCCATTCTGACTCAGGTGGAAGCCAAACTGGACTCCTTGCCTGACTCCCAAGTCAAGCAGGAGTTGGCTGATCTTATCTGCTCTGCTCGTTCGGCCAGTCGACACATGCTACGCGCGACATACGATGCAGTGGACACTGCTAGGTGGAGCTGAGCTTTCGCTGTAGGCCTACGGCGTCATGCTTGGCTCCGTTTGTCAGGGTTGGTCCCGGAGGTGCAATCTGCTGTCCAGGAAGCACCCTTCCGGGGGTCGGTGCTTTTCAGGGATGCTGTTAAGGATATCATCACCGATTTGCAAGAGAAGGGGACGGCACTGAAGTCAGTTGATTCCATGTGCCGTCCCTTTCGCAGACGGAATCGCCAAAGGCGAACCCCAGGGAAGACAGGCCACTAAAACGCCTGGCCCTTTACAGTTACTAACTCTGCTTCCTAAAAGCAGCGGGAAGCTTCAGCTGCGGCGCTGCCCCACACCACCTGACTCCTTTCCTCTCCCACTGCCTCCAGACTCCCCGGAGGGACGGGTAGGAGGGAGTTTTTCCCTCCACCTTCCAGGATGGGAGAGGATAACCACAGACTTTTGGGTGCTCCAACTCATAACAGAAGGACACTTGATAGAGTTTCTTCAGAAGCCACCCCACCACCCCCCTCTGAAGTCGTCGTATTCCCGGAAACATCTTCTCTTGGTCCAGGGGGAAATTTTGGCTCTCCTGCTGAAACAAGCAATAGAGCCCATCCCCCTTCATCTGCGAGGGACGGGTTACTATTCCCATTCTTCCTGGTCCCAAAGAAGACAGGAGATCTCAGACCAATTTTGGATCTCAGTTCCCTGAATCTTTTCGTAGAATACAAAAGGTTCAGGATGCTCTCTTTGCAGAGCCTTCTGCCCCTCCTACGGCCGGGCCAATGGCTTTGTGCTGTGGATATGCAGGATGCTTATCTGCACATTCCCATTCACCCATCTCATCGCAGATACTTTCGTTTGGCGTTCCAGGGGGACCACTACCAGTTCAAGGCGTTCCCGTTTGGTCTGTCCTCGGCCCCCCGAGTGTTTACCAAATGCCTGGCAGTGGTGGCGGCCCACCTGCATACCAAGGGAGTGCAGGTTTTCCCGTACCTGGACGATTGGCTCCTGGCGGCCTTGTCCAGGGAGGAACTCCTGCGTTTCCTCTCCCTTACCCAGCAGGTTTTTGCCTGCCTGGGTATTACCATCAACCATTCCAAGTCTCATCTGGACCCATCCAAGGGGCTACAATTCATTGGGACGATTCTCAATATGACCACAGGCAAAGCCTTCCTGCCTCCGGACAGGGCGTCCACCCTTCAGACCCATATAAGTCTGTTGTCCGACCACAGGATGGTCTCCGTGAGGTCGGTCCTTCGCCTTCTCAGGCTCATGACGGCTGCTATCCCGACGGTTCCTCGTACTCGACTCCACATGAGGATTTCTCAGTGGACTCTACGCTCTCGATGGGACCAGCTAATGGATGACCTAGATCACCCAGTTCTGATCTCCTCGCTGATGCTTCGAGACTTGCAGTGGTGGATAGTTCGAGAGAACCTGTGTCGGGGAGTTCCTTTCTTTCATCCTCCCCCCTCCCAGGCTCTAACCACAGACACCTCAGGCGAAGGCTGGGGAGCCCATCTAGGCCCTCATCGGACCCAGGGCTCCTGGTCCAAGCTAGAACAAGCTCTCCACATCAATGTGCTTGAGCTCCGGGCAGTGTTGTACGCTCTCCAAGCCCTTCACCAATACATCCTTCCCTGCCACCTAGCTGTCCAGATGGACAACATGTGCCTGGTTTGGTACATCAACAAACGGAGGGACTCAGTCCTACCTTCTTTGCAGGGAGGCTATGAGGGTTTGGGACACAACACGACCTTCACCTCACGGCAATTCACGCTCCGGGAGTCAACAACACCCTAGCAGACAAGCTAAGTCGCTCTTCTGCTCTGACTCACGAGTGGGAACTGGACCAAGGGGTCCTAGACATTATCTTCCAACTTTGGGGAACACCCCAGGTCGACCTGTTCGCGTCCCCCCTAAACGCAAGACTTCCCATCTTCTGCTCGCTCATTCCAGAGTGAGGTGCTTTTTGGAGTGACGCTCTGTCTCTAGACTGGAAGGACAGATTCGTCTATGCTTTTCCCCCAATTCCACTTATCCCACGAATCTTGCAGAAACTAGCTTCAGAAGGAGCGCGAATGATTCTGATCGCTCCTTTCTGGCCCAGGCAAGTTTGGTTCTCTCTTCTACAGCAATCCTCAGAGGATCCTCCTCTTCCTGTATCTCGAGGTTTACTGAGCCAGGATCAGGGGACCCTGGTCCATCCAGGTCTCAAATCCCTTCAACTGCATGCATGGCTCCTTCAGACTTTGCCCAGTCCCGTTTTGGAGTGTCTTCCAAAGTGGTGGAGATTTTGGTGGAGGCCAGAAAACCCTCCACCAGATCCACTTATGCCATGAAGTGGAAAAGATTCACTATCTGGGCCACTTCCAAGAATGTGGAACCCTTCTCCTGTTCAGCTTCAGTGGGGCTTCTGCTGGAGTATCTACGTTATCTGTTTGACCTGGGTCTCAGCCATTCTTCTCTGAAGGTACACATGGCAGCCATCTCGGCCTATCATGTTCTCTTCGCAGACAAAGCTTTCGCTTAACTGGATGTCTCCAGACCTTTCTCAGAGGGGTCCTCCATCTGAGGCCCCCCATCCATACTCCTGCTCCCCCTTGGGACTTGAACTTTGTTCTCGAGAAACTTACTCTCCCTCCCTTCGAACCTGCAGCTTCTGCAGATTTGAAGTTCCTTTCATGGAAGACTCTCTTCTTGGTGGCCATTACTTCCGCTCTGAGAATTTCCGTGCTCCAGGCCCTGATGTGTAAAATCCCATACTTGATTTTTCACAAGGAACGGGTAGCTCTTCGCACAAATCCTAAGTTTCACCCTAAAGTAGTAGCTGAGTCTACTGTAAATCAGTCCATAGAGTTACCTGCCTTTTTGATGCAGTACTCTAATCAAGGGGAGTATTTACTCCATACTATGGATGTTCACCGGATTCTGAGATACTACACCAACAGGACGAAGGATCTCAGAAAGACTGATCAATTGTTCGTCTCTTTTGCTTACAAAAGGGAAGGCAGTGCTGTTTCCAAGCAATGCCTGTGTAAGTGGTTGGCTTATTGTATCACTTTCTGTTGTGACAAATACAACAAGACCCTCCTGGGTCAAGTCAGAGGCCACTCCACAAGAGGAGTAGCTGCTTCAGCGGCTTGTTTCAAGAATGTGTCTGCGGCTGACATCTGCATTGCCGCCACATGGACTTCCGTCCATAAATTTACTAAACACTACAGTTTGGATGTTGCCTCTTGCCGTAGAGCAGGCTTCAATCTGGCTGTTTTGCAAGGCCTCCTATCTTGAGACTTGCACAACCAGCACTGCTTTTGGGATAGTTTTCCTCCTCCCGGTGCCTCTTTTTGTTCCAGACTGCTTGGGATTCAGTCCTATATGTAATTACCTACTGCAAGAGCCCTCTCAAAGTAAGATAGTACAGTTACGTAAGAACTTACCGTAACAGTAGATCTTTGAGAGAGGTTCCTGCAGTAGGTAATACCTTCCCGCCCTCCATCCCCCTAGGCTTTTTCAGCTCCTTTTCCACTGAAGGAAATATCCGCTCCTCTTTTGTCTGGCCTCTTTTGGCCTGTGGCGGGAAAGAACTGGAAGACGAGCATCAGGGACGGCCCCTTTATACCGACGTCTCCTGGCGCGGTCACCTGACATGGGGTCCCTCGCTAGGGACTGCTAGCTAGAAATTTTTCCGTGGGCTTCTGCCGCCTGTCGGCGTCAGTCCTATATGTAATTACCTACTGCAAGAGCCTCTCTCGAAGATCTACTGTTACGGTAAGTTCTTACGTAACTGTACTATCTTACTTCAAGAGTGAGCTCTTGTAGCAGGTAACACAGTTAGGACTGTATCCGGTAGGCGACAGGACCCCACGGCAAACTTCTATCCAGCAGTCTATGGCGGGGACCGTTCCTCAGCGTCGGCCCTCCCCAGATGTCACGCATGGTATAAAGGGTGGGCAGTCCCCCACATGCCCCAGTTCTTTTCCTGCTGTCGACTCGCATTCATCAGTTCCATGGCTTGCCTCTCGCTAGTCCGACCGCCATTTTCCTACAAATTAGAGTTTATTTTCATCAAAAGTTCTGCTTTTAGTGATCATCTCTTCTGCATGTCATCTTCCCCGATGCCCTCTTCTAGGTACACTAACAAGTGTGCCTGTGGGAAGCAGATCCCATCCAAAGACAGCCACTTGGCCTGTCTGCTGTGTCTGTGCTCAGACCACGACACATAGAATTGCCCACACTGTCAAAAATTCAACAGCCAGATGTGGATCCGTCACCAGAAGACCCTGCAGGCCTATCTCACAGAGCAACGGCTGGCTGCCATGCAGCAGGAATCCTCTTCTGAGAGAGAATCTTCCCACCATTCTCACAAAAAGTCTTCGGGGAAATGCAGAGACAAGAGGGGAGAGAGAGAGAGAGAAGAGCTCACCCTCACGATCAAGATCCTCTGGCTCTCACTCTGCCTCCAGGGGCAGCTCAGACTCTACTTCCCATGAGACTTCCAGACCCACCGTGGTCAAGCCCCTGGCCATGGTCCGGGCAACAAGGACAGAGGATCTGGGTCTTCAGGCCCCTCTCTCCAGCCTGTAAAAAATCAGGCTGTCGGTACCCACGACAGGCCGCTCTGCTGACGCAGGTAAGGGGCAACCATCAGTTCCTTCCCGGTCAGCCTCTGTATACGGTGCCGACTCCTGGGACAGTAATAAGGCCTCAGGTCACTCCTCTGGGAGATCTTCGTCTCTCCCACCCAGGCACTCTAAGGAGCCGGCGGAGGAAACACTCCAAGCTGACACTGGGCAAACGTCCACCCTCTAAACATTCATCGGTCCAGCACCGACTTCAGTCATCCGATGACACTCCTATGACTGCCCATGCACTGGCACTGTCAGCAGGAGCTCCGTCGTCTCTGGTTTCATCCCCGCCATCGGTTGATGACAGGTCCGAGAGCAACCCTAAGGTGGATGAACAGATGTCTGTCCCCAGGAGAAACCAACCACTGCCAACGGCTCGGTCAATGCCTCCCTACCATCGCCCCCGCTGTGTCCACCGATGCCAGACCGACACACGGTGCCAGACGCCAGTACCAGCACCAGACCGGATGAAAGGGCTGCACCGACGCCGAACCTAGCATCCGGTTCAGATCCCAAATTGAACCTGTCACAGGTCAAAGATCTTTTCCGCCATTGGTGAGAGACCGTTCACACAGACATCTTCCCTCCAAGGCCACAACCAGATGTGACTAAAGTTCCAGATAATGGTGACCCTGCAAAGGTTCCTGCCCCAACCCTGGACCCAGCCAAGGTCCCTTCACCTTCTCCAGATAAGGGTCATGGCAAAGAGCCTCCTCTCTCTGACAAGCCTAAAGGGAAGGCTCCTCGCAAAAGACATCACAGATCTCGGCCACCGTCACGGAGCCCAAGCCCCTCACTCCCTTGACTGGCACGTATGTAGAAAGAGGTAACACAGATCACACTCCTTGGACTCGTATCAGCCCTCGGACTCTTCCTTTCGGACTCGTCCATCAGGGATCTATCTCCTCTGGATCCAGAAGACACTTCCAAATCCCCTCCTGATGACCCCTCTTTCATGGAGGTCATGTGGCACATCCAGCCTAATATTGGATGGAACACAGAGGACCTATACCTGGAGAGAATGTGCCTGGTGAAATATCTCTGCCAGAAAGATCCAAAGCCGGTGGTTATCACACCCCGGCGGACACCTTCGTGGATGTCACACAGGCAGTTTGGAAGTGTGCACACACCTCATCCACAGTCCCAAAGAAGGCAGATTGCCTCTATAGGGGCCCCTAAGGAACAAACATTTTTGGCGCATCATCCATTAGCTGACTTAGTGGTGATTTTGGAAGCCCATGATCGGTCTCAGAGGCCGAAACACCTCAGCACACAACCCCCGGATAAAGAGTCTAAGCAGTTGGACTCCATGGGTGCAAGATGTAGTGATCTGCCACATGCAGTATCAGGAGCTTGAACTTTTTAATGCACATTGTTCAGTTCCAGAACACCCTTTGAGAACGGGATGGATATTGTCCAAGAAAACCCAGACTGTCTGCAGAAGGCAGAACTCCTCAAACTTCTGCAGACCAGATCTGACGTTGGCACCCACATCCTGCGCTCAGCCTATGACTCCGCGGATACAGCAGCAAGAGCGGCAGTGATGGGAGTATGCCAACGTCATCACTCCTGGCTCTGGGTGTCTGGGTTTGCACAGGACGTACAATCCAACCTCCTTGATGCACCCTTCCAGGGTTCAGTCCTCTTTGGCTAGGACACAGAGAAGATCATTACATAATTACAGGACTCTGGCAAGGCAGTTCAGACTGTACAGTCCATATACTGCCTGAAGCAGAGAGAATTTCACAGGTCTTGTTTTCATGGCGGAAGGGGACAAGAATCACAGCAACCCCACTTTCAGCACCAACAGCCCCAGCGCAGTGCCTCTAGCCAGAGAGGCACCCCTAGAGGCTCTGCAGGACCCGCCTCTTGTTCGGCCAAGCCAACCCAGGCTGCTTTCCCCCCTCCTACTACTGCCTGACTCCCTGTGGGACCCACATCCTCCCGTGACCCCTGCAGGGGAGGCAGTCAGAAGACGCTTTTCACTTTACGCCGAAGCCTGGCTGACAGTGACCTCCAATCAGTGGGTCCACCAACTTGTAGACAATGTACACTTGATAGCGTTCATCCAGTTCCCACTGGACCGGCCCCCCCATCCTGTTACTCAGCAGAACACACAGGACTAATTCACGCAGAGATTCATGCCCTGCTGTTCAAGAAGGCCATAGAACCTGTTCCTCTAGCCCAGAGAGGAACAGGATTCTACTCATACTTCTTCCTAGTGCCGAAAAAGACAGGTGACCAGTGACCTGAGACCCATTCTGGACCTCGGCAAACTCAACCAATTTGTAGAGTACAAGAGGTTTTGGATGGTCACCCTTCAAGGCCTGCTCCCCATGATACATCACGGGGACTGGCTGGCATCACTGGACATGTAGGATGCCTACCTCCACATCCTCGTGGCAAAACCCCATAGAAGGTTCCTCAGATTCACCTTCCAGGGCAGGCACTTTAAATTCAGGGTGCTACCCTTCGGCCTTTCATCAGCACTGAGGGTCTTCACAAAGTGCCTTGCAGTGGTAGCAGTGGCACTTCGAAGGATGGGTCGTTATGTCTTCCCTTACTTGGATGGCTGGCTACTGACACAACTGTCCAAAGAACAACTGCCATTATCCATTTGGGACATCTGTTCTCTCTTTGAGGAACTAGGTATCATGGTCAACATCCCGAAATCCTTCCTAATCCCATCACAGAACCTGAACTTCACCGGGGCACACCTTGATACTATTCGAGGGAGGGCCTATCTGCCCCAAGACAGAGCTGCCCAGCTTCAGACCCTAGCTCACCATGTCTTTTCTGCCTTGGTAGTTACGGTTGTTAGGTCACATGGCAGCGTCCATCGTTACAGTCCCCTTTGCAAGACTCCACGAGGACGATCCAGTGGACTCTACTCATCCAGTGGTACCAAAGATGGGACAACTTGGATCATCCAGTCTCCATCATGAAGCCTGTCCATCAGAAAATCCAGTGGTGGATGACATCCCCTTCAATGCACGAAGGGATGCTCTTTCAAAGGAAAGTGCCAGACCAGGTCTTAACGTCCGGCACCTCGGGCATGGGATGGGGAGCGCAACTAGGCATCCGCAGGACTTGGGGCTCCTGGTCCGTGAACGAGGAATCTCTTCATATAAGTATCTTAGAGATGAGAGCCATTGTCTACGCCCTGCAGGCCTTGAGCACTGTGCTTTGACCAAGACACCTCCTTGTACAAACAGTCAACATGTCAATGGTGTTCTGTCTCAACAAACGAGGTACACACTTATACCCCCTCTTCAGGAAAGCAGTGAGGGTGTGGAATTGGGCCATATCCCATCATCTAGAGATCTCATCAGTCCACGTCCCTGGGGTCCAGAATATTCTGGCCGATGCTCTCAGCCAAACTCGGTCAAGTGCACATGAATGGACCCTTCTCCAGTCTGTCATCGATGAACTCTTCGACAAATGGGGAAAACCCGAACTGGATCTCTTCGCGTCCCCTACCAATGCAAAACTGCCCAGTTTTTGCTTGCTAGATCCAGGGCCTGGTGTTTTCTGGCAAGACGCGTTGTCCCTTTTCTGGAAGGGGAGGTTCCTCTATGCCTTACCCCCATTTCCGCTCCTTCAGAAGGTTCTTCTTATGGTCCAAGCGGAGGGGGCAACAGTGATCCTGGTGGCACCACTATGGCACCGACAGATTTGGTTCCCACTGCTGCAGCAGCTGGCTGTGGAACCTCCGATTACCTTGCCATTGAGCACTTACCTGCTCTCCCAGGACAACAGGACCTTGGTTCACCTGAACCTTCGGTCTCTACACCTAAATGCATGGCTCCTGAGGACTTGGCCATGCTCTGCTTCGATGTCTCGGACAAGGTCGCTGACATCCTGGTGGCTGCCACGAAACCTTCCACCAAGGCGACCTATGCCATTAAGTGGAAATGCTTTTGTCTCTGGGCTATGGCTCATCACCTAGACCCTTTGGCCTGTTTGGCGAACACTCTCCTCGAGTACCTGTTGTCTCTTTCGGACTCAGGCTTGGCCTACTCCTCCATCAAAGTACATTTAGCAGCCATTTCTGCCTACCATATTCCTGTCCAGGGCAGAACTGTGGCACAGATGGAGGTAACCCATATCTTCCTTAGAGGTATCCTACACTTAAAGTCTCCCATAAGGGACCCCGTCTCTCCTTGGGACTTGTTATTTATTTTGGAGAAGCTGATCTTACGCCCTTTTAAACCAGCTGCGGATTGCGAGCTTCACTTTCTCTCTTGGAAAGCGTTATTTTTAGTTGCTGTCACTTCTCCTTGAAGGATTTCCAAGCTTCAGGCCCTGGTGTGCAAGGAGCCTTATTTGGTGTTTCACGAGGACCGGGTGGCCTTGAGAACCAACCCTAAGTTCCTACCCAAGGTTGTGTCCGAGATTATTTTGAATCAGGACATCCAGCTTCCTGTATGCTACCCTAATCATTCAAACAGGGGAGAGGCTCTTCTCCATACTTTAGATGTTCACTGCATTCTGCGGTTTTACTTGTCCAGAACCAAAGACTGTAGATATTCTGACCAGTTGTTTGTTTCCTTTGCCCCCAGGACCCAAGGGACTCCTGTGACCAAGCAGGCCCTTTCAGAGTGGCTAGTACATTGTATCTCCCTTTGCTATCAGAAGCACAATAAGCCCTTGCTGAGCTTGGTGAGGGGTCACTCCTCGAGGGGCTTAGCGGCTTTCTTCGCTGCACTTAGAAGCGTGTCTGCGTCTGACATTTGTGCAGCCGCTACGTGGCACACAGTTCATACCTTTATAAGGCACTACAGTCTGAGCATCGCCTCTTGTCACAGAGTAGGCTTTGGCCTCGCAGTTTTGCAGGGTCTCCTCTCTTAAGGGAACTCCCCCTTTCACTCTTCTCTTACCTACCCCCTGGGACTAATATGTTTCTGTAGTGCTTGGGAATCACTCCTAACTGTGATACCTGCTGCAAGAGCTGACTCTCGTAGTAAGATAGCACAGTTACTTAAGAACGTACCGTAACAGTAGATCATTTAGAGCTCTTGCAGCAGATATATTTCCCGCCCTCCTTCCCCCTAGAGGTTTTCCGCTGCATACGTCTCATGTCAACTAGTTCAAGTTTGCTCTGTGAGGTATTGACCTCGGTTCCCTGGTTCAGATCACATTGCATCCTGATGCCGGGGTCTCCGGTGGAAGAACTGGGGCACGTCTGGGACCACCTACCCTTTATACCATGCATGACGGGGGGGGGGGGCGGTCCCCACCATAGGCTGCTGGCTAGAAGTTTGCTGTGGGGTTCTGTCACCTGCCAGCTACAGTCCTAACTGTTACCTGCTGCAAGAGCTTCTCTTGAAGATCTACTGTTACGGTAAGTTCTTACGTTACCGCACTGTCTTGAAAGGAATCGCTGTCATCAGGTCATGCCGTCCATCCCCCTTTTCTCTCTTTCTCTCGAGCTCAGTTGTCCTGTTGCTCCAAGCCTTCTTGCTAGTTGGGCACCTTCTCTCTCTCTCTCTTCGGTTCTCTGGTGGGTCTCCTGTCCCCTATGGCCTCCAGCTCGGGAAAGAACTGAAGAGGGAGTGAGGCCATGTGCACTTATATAGGGTGTATGACGTCAGAGTCTGATGTCGGCGTGGGAGGCTTCTGTTAGACTGCTGCAGAAGAAGCTTCCATGGGATCCTGACACTTGACGGCGAAGTTTCGTAGGTGTGACTTGTTGACAGAGATTCCCTCGAAAATTTACTATTAAAGCAAGTTTTTACGTAACTGTTTTTTCAGAACACAGGATGTCTGAAACAGGGAACTAACTTCAGTGATGGCAAAAGTAAGAGCCTCAGAGAAGGCACTGGAAACAGTGTCTGCAAAGAAAAGCAAAACGAAAAACATGTCTAACACTCCTGAAAAAGGAAGGGAGCCGACAGCTGCCACGAGACAAATGCCCTCAGCAGAGAACATGACTAGAGCATTGCAGTTTTTCCAGGCCTTCCAGGCTATGTGAAATTTTATAAATATGCCTGCCCCCCCCCCACCCCTTTTCGGTTCCACACCAACTGCCTGTAGAGGAGGAAATACTGCAATGTATTATGAAGATGAGGAGAAGGGTGAACCCTTTGAACCAGACACTTCACTTTAACATGAATTTGTCTCTCCTCTCAGGATTACACATCTTCCCTTGTCAGTCTTCACCATTCATTACTGCTTGGGTTAGTGCTGGGCGTGCACCCTTCACAGGAAGATTTTTTTTGGAGTCTGCTCCAGCGCATACGAGAGCGACACGCTGCGTCAGGCGCGAGGGCAGCTGTTAGGTGCCGCAGACTCCTCCTTCATCTCAGTTCTGTTTCTCCCACCATCAAGGCTGCACCTGCTGTGCGGTAGAATTTACAGTACACCACTAGGCCTAGTTGTCGTTCATCGACGCTGTATTAAGACTTCTCCTTCATCCTGCCTTTTTCTCGACATTGTCACTGGTAAGACTGTCCTGTTTTTTTCTCTATTATTCGACGCCGCTGAGAGCTGTGCTTTTTTTGCCTTAATTGTTTTGCATCATGTCAGGTTCGGGGGCAAAACGCAAGTCAAAGGCGGGCCGCGCCCCTATGCGTCGGTGCTTCTGTGGCTAGCATTTTTCCGTCACGGACTGGCATGATGTTTATCTCCGTTGCCTGGGACCCAACCATAATATGGATGCGTGCAACACCTGTTTCTTGATGGACTGTCGCGTCCTGGAAGTCTGCGCGTTCAAGATTGGCAAGGCTCTGCCAACTTTCGGGGGACGGTGCTGCTCCAGGGATTCCCAGGTAAGGTCTCTAGACCCTTCCTCCGGGTCCCCTCTCAGGCCTATACGGTCTGGAAATGAGGAGGCCTCCTCATCTTCTCTTGCCAAAGAGGAGGCCTCTTTCGCGGTGTCGGAGGAACGCCGGGGTCCCTCCTGGGGCAGCAGTGGAGACACCGCCTTGGCAGTCACCTCTTTGGAGGTGCAGGCTCCCCTAGTGTCGAGGCCCAGGTCTGTTGGGCCCGGCATCGGTGGACCCTCGACCCCACCTTCTGGCGCTGTTTCTGATCCTGGCACCACTCGTGGTGCTGGTGATCAAGGCGGCGCCGTGCTGGGTCTTGACGCTGCCCGTGGCGCCGTGGGCCCGGTCGGCTCTTCTAGTGGTGCCGAGTCGGGTCCCGGTGCCGAGGGCGGTACCGTGGGTCTGGCCGGCGCCGTTGGGGAGTCAGGGACGGGTTCCGGCGTTACGTGGGGTCCGTGATCGTCCGGCGCCACTGCTGGCACTGGCGCCTTTCGCTGTGCCATTTCACTGGAGACCCTTGGGGTGGCCAGTATTGTGGTCCAGCTGGTCTCTTCCTCCTCGGAGGAGGATGATTCAGATGTGGACCCGTCCTGGCACCCTGACTCTTCGGAGTCAGGGTCTCCGGTGAGATGAGGTGCTAGGCGGCCCAGCATGCCTATTCCTCTGTCTCCTCTGCTGCCCTCCCCTGAGGCCTCCCAGGCTGAGGGTGGTCTCTAGTCCTTGGAGGGGAATGGCGTGGAGGCAGAGGGAGGGACTCTCCGTCCTGGAAGGTTGTGGCAGCTGCTGATCCTGGTGCTGCTGCACCTCCTCGGGGTGAGATGTCGCTGGGGTCAAGGAGGAGGACGTTTTTGGAGGCCGGGGGGTCAAGAGACCAGGTTAAGGCACCTCGGTCTTCACCTGCCACCCCTCTGGGGTGGGTAGGAGCCATAGCGCGGGGCCCCATCTTTCCCTCTCGAGCCCCAGGGACCCTTCTGGTTGTGTTGCTGTGGGCTGCCCTTCTGGACCCATGCAGCCCCAGGTTCACCACAGCGGAGGATCCCCTGTTAGGCTCTTCCAGGCTTCACATACCCAAGGTTCCGTTCTGCGACCCGGTTTGTTGTCCGGGATCCCGCCAGCTCGGGCCCAGTTTTCCGTATTTCAGAGCCTCAGCAGAGGACTGTTGCCTCGCTGTAGGTGCCCCTCTCCCATTCCTCTGCAGCCACCCCCCTCTCTCCCAGGCCATGTCGGTCC
Source organism: Neoceratodus forsteri (assembly GCA_016271365.2). Lineage (NCBI taxonomy): Eukaryota > Metazoa > Chordata > Ceratodontiformes > Ceratodontidae > Neoceratodus > Neoceratodus forsteri. Next base: position 444,629,873 of record CM057453.1, read on the forward strand.
TATGGGCCCGTTTTCCTGGGAGACGTTCAGAGGCTTTGTGGCGGTCTTCCCTTCATACGTTAGATATATGCATGAGCGGGTGTTTCGCCTATCCCCACCGCCGCAGGAGTCCTCTGGACATTCGAGCTCTCCATCATCCTCGTCTCCCTCCTCGGAGGGAAAGGAACCCACTGCTCATCTCTCCTGCGATGCTGATTTCACTGAATATCAGTGATTCCTTTCGAGGATGGTGAGGGATCTTCTTATCTCCTTTGTTAGGCGAGACAGTACCAAATGGGAGATGCGTGAATTCCCCAGTGAATTCAGTGCCCAGCATTTGGTGGTATTATCCTGGCCTATTCCCTTCCAGGAGACGTCTATCCATTCCTGGCAGTCGCCAGCTGCCCTTTCTCCAGCCCCGGCAGACTGCAGAAGAAGGTATTGTGTCCCATTGGAGTCTCTAGGTACTCTCCCCAACCCGCCTTCGGGATTGGCATACCTAGAAACTTCCCTCCGGGCGCCATGCCGCCTGGCATGCGACGTCCATGGACTCAGATTCCCTACAGTTTGACCGGTGGGGGGGGGCGAAGAGTGTTCTCTTCCTCTCGTGCGATGTTATGCATTGCATCACATCAGGTTCACCATGCTGCCTACAGTAGGCATTTGTGGTCGATGCTCTCCCAAGTCTTAGCATCAATGCATGATATGGAGCAGTTCAGACAAGCTATTGCCCTCTCTGCTATAGGCCTGGAGCTGGCAAGACACCAAGCAAGGGCATCTTATGATGCCAATGAGGTGGCTTGCAGGGACAGCGATCTGTATTAGACTGACGACATGGCTTCGTCTATCAAGGTTGTCACCCCTGGCCCGGCGTAGGGTGATTCGCTCCGCTTTCTGGTGGACCCGTCTTTTTTTTTCCTCCAGAGCTAGGAGACTTATGCATGGGCTTCCTCCGTCTCCCCGTCCTCGGGGGACACCTCCTAGCTCTCCTCCACCATAGGCTTCTCACCTGATTAGCCCAGGGTCTTCCCCTCCTGTTTCCCACCAACAGGAGGCTGGGGGTCTTGTTTCCTCAGGGTTCCTAATATCCTCACCTTGCGGAGAGGGGGGGAGCTTGGTACTCACCCAAGCGGTAATGAATGGTGAAGATTGACAAGGGAAGAATTACGGTAGGTACGTAATTTACATATCTCGTTATTCCTTTGTTAGGCAAATGGTAAACACCCTCAACATCCCCTTGATGAGGATGAAGAGGAGGTTGTATTTATGGACATGATGGGTCTGGCTCCCACAAAGAAGCTGCTACTTCCCATTCGCAAATCTCTCCAAAAAGCCACTGCCAGAATAATGTCAGCACCTACTTCAGTTGCTGGCATAGATAAGAAGATTGAAAAGAAATATCAGGTGGACAGACAGGGTGTTTAGTATCTGTATGTCCACCCTGATCATGAGGAAGTGATCCAGACTGCTGCATGTGAAAAGGCTAAGGTGCCTTCCTCTGCACAGCCTCCAGAGAAGGATTTCAGAAAACTGGATACCATGGCCAAAAAAGTGTACCCCTCAGCTTCCTTGCTTCTCAGACAGGCAACTTATGTGGCATACACAGCAAAGTACCAGAAGGCACTGTGGAACTCGGTCCTGGTACTAAGTAAGAAAGTAAGTGGCACAGAACTTTATTGACACAGCCAGATCAGCACTGGATGCCACCAAGTACCAATTCCACATAGCCGTGGACACCAAAGACTCTGCATCAAGGGTCCTGGCACATGCAGTATCTCTAAAAGGTTTGCCTGGCTTGGGGCTACCATCCTATCCCAGGACACACAGACTAAGGCCATAGCTTTCTCTGTTGAGGGAAACTTCTCATTTGGCAAGACAGAGGTGTATATGAAAAAAGTGGATGAATACAAAACCGCTTTATAGAAATAATACAGAAAAGGAAAAGGGCTTCACTTCCTACAGGCCTTATGGAAAGGGATGCAGGGGTAGAGGTTACTACCCAAAGCCTTACATCCCTTATGAGTATCAACCCCAAAGAGGTTACTAGAGGAGCAGGGGTAGGAAGAGCACTAGGCTTGCAGCAGCAACACCAGCCCCTAAGCCAGAGCCAAAACACCCTGACACAGCTGCCCTGGTCAACCAACCATTGCCGGGGGACTTCTTCCTACTTGCAGGAATGGATAAAAATCACCACAGACGGGTGAGTCTTGGAAGTAGTGAGTCCAGGTTTGTCCCTGCAGTTCAAGAAATTCCCCAAACTGCAGAAAACAAAATTGTTCCCATCTAACTCTGCAACAGAAAAAATCCTGTTGAAGTTAGAGGTAAAGAAACTTCTGCTAGCAAGACTTTTGGAGAAGGTCCCTTCCTCACACTGGAGCAAGGGATTCTTTTCAAGATGCTTCCTAACACGGAAGAAAAATGGGGACTTGTGACCCATTTTAGACCTGAGATATCTGAATAAACACATTAAGAAGAAAAGATTCAAAATAGTCACACTGGTCTCAATGATGTCATCTCTGCAGTCAGGAGACTAGTTGGGGTGTCTGGATCTAAAAGATGCCTGTTTTCGTATTCCAGTCTACCCACAGAAAATATCTCAGGGTTTGACTAGGGAACTGCCAATACTAGTTCGCAACCCTTCCCTTCGGTCTTACCTCAGCACCAAGGTTTTCATAGAGTGCCTTGCTGTGGTGGCAGCACATCTGAGAAGGCAAGGTATGGTGGTGTTTCCCTACATGGATGACTGGCTAGCCGCAGGAGAGACACAACAGGAAACAAGATAAGGTGCTCTACACAGGTGGTAAAAAAGCAAAATGGTGTGTACTGTCTCGCCTCAAAAAAGGCCTTATGATCTTACTTCGAGAGGGCTCTTGCAGTAGGTAATTACATATAGGACTGACGTCGGCAGGACCCCATGGAAAAATTTCTAGCTAGCAGTCCCTGGCGAGGGACCGCCCCCACGCCAGGTGACTGGCGTTAGGAGACGTCGGTATAAAGGGGCGGTCCCTGACACCCGCTTTCCAGTTCTTTCCCACCGTTAGCTCGTACAGCGCATCGCGGAAAACTTTGTTGCTTCGTCAGCCTCCCTTCGTCGGTTTTTACCGAATAATTGTGACTTTTTTCGACATTCGTCAGGTCATCGTCGGTGTATGTCATCTCCTACACCCCCGAGCACAAAAGTAAGTGCGACTCGTGCGGCGCCCAACTCCCACACAATGTGTAGGCCCCGATCACCCAGTCGAGAAGTGCCAGCACTGTCTCAGCTTCAACGCGGCTACCCGGAAAAGGCGGCAGCAATCCCTGGAAGCCCACATCTTGAAGAAAAAGATGAGTTCGATGGAGAAGGAGCTCCAAAAACTGAGGCAGGCGTCCACTTCCCCCGAAGGCCATCAGAAGAAGAAAGACAAGGAGAGGCACCGGGACAAGGGCTCCTCACCACGTTTCCCTCGGGAGTTGCGGGACTCGAATGCGTCCTCGAGTGGAACCCGCTCGTGCGCCTTGGGGTTTCAAGGGGTCGGTCCGCTCGTCTGGCTCAGCCGGGCCTTTTGGCGCTTCCAGGCAATTGGAGGCTCCGCCCGGTTCCGCCATAGCTTTGCAGCCTACTGGCGTGGGCAACCTCGTAAGCCGGACGTTGGCTCCTCTGCGCCCACGGGAGAAAGCCAGTAGGCGCACAACCCTTTAGGGCGTGCGCGGCTGCTCTCTCCTGCCGGACCAGGCTGATCCTTCCTCTTGGTCTGCCTCCGCGAAGAGTCCCATAAGTCGGACGCCGCTCCTCCGCCCGCTGGGAGCTCGCTAAAACCGCGACGCCGGGTTCTTCGTCCGACGTCCGTCGGGAAAGAACTGACGACGGACTCATCCACGTCCGTCATCCTCGTTCTCCGCGAGCCTCGCTGCTATCCAGGGACCCTTGTCCCCACAGCCCGACCCCGATTTTTCCTCCATCCCGGGCGGCGCTGGGGTTCCTCCTCCGTTGGACCGTCGTCCTCTAGGTGCGCTGGATCTGACGTCGGCTCCCCAGATGCTGACACCTCTGACGCCGGTACCTCCAACGCTGGGGCCTCTGACGCCGGGCCCGATGCCTGTTTTACCGACTCTGGCCGATATCCGTCTTCCGGATGTTGCCACGCCACCGGGCCCTTCAACCTGGATCCGCCCGTGAGGCTGTCGGCCAGGCCGTCTGCTCCGGCAGCTCTTCCGGCTCCCGGATACCTCCGTCCTATCCGATGCCGGCGTATTCGGGACCACAGTATTTGGCGCCACAGTACCTGACGCCGGTCTTTCCGACGCCGCAGTACCCGACGCCACAATACCCGATGCCGGGTTTCTCGCTGCTGGGTTTTGGATACTCTCCATATGGGTACAACCCATACCCTTATCCCCCTCATCCTCCTCTTCCACCGCCCCGACAGCCGCCAGTGGATTTGCAGGAGACTCTGGCCTCTTGGTGGGCTGAGGCCAAGGCTCAGCTCACCAGGGAGGTGAAAAGCCACCTACCGACGACGGTGCCATCTCAGGTTCTTGTACGTCCACAGCGGCATACTCCCTCACCACCTCCGGACTCCAGGGCTCTCCCATCTGGGTCCAGAGAGGGGCAGGATACGCTTCCTCGGGTGCTTCCCAAGGGGTCCTTTCTTCCCCTGGGTCAGGAAAGGGAGTCTTTTTCCTCTTCCTCTTCACCCTCAGACTCCTCGGATTCCTCCAACGGTTGCTCCGAAAGGGCGACGAGCCACGTCCTGGCCGTCAAGCTTCAGGCTAAGGACTCTCCCAAGTTTCCTCCGAGGATCTCTTCTTTACGGAGTTGCTACGAAAAATCCAGGAGGTTCATCAGTGGCACTCTTTGGAACCAGACCCTCAGCGGTTGAATCACACTGAGCATCTGGATCTGCCCGTGACAGCTCTTACTTTGGTGCCACCCTAGATAGAGCCACATGCCGACCTTGTTACCACCATCTGGAAGCAGCCGTTGGCTCTAGCCCCACTTCCGCGGAAGTCGAATAGGCTATACCAGGCTCCCGAGGGTGTTGATTTTTTAGATTCTCACCATCGTGCTGACTCGGTCGTGATTAGCGCCACTCACGGCTGGTCGGCTAACCCAAAACATCTCAGCTTGTTGCCACCTGACAAAGAATCCCACCTACTGGACCAGTATGGAAAGAAGATCTTCGCTTCCTCCATGCTGGGGATTAGGGCCCTGAACTATGTTGGTCATATGGGGGACTACCAGAAGGCCATTCTTACTCAGGTGGAAACCAAACTGGACTCCCTGCCGGACTCTCAGGTCAAGCAGGAGTTGGCTGATCTTGTCCGCTCTGCACCATTGGCCAGTCGACACATGCTTCGTGCGACCTACAATGCAGCGGACTCTGCTGGACGGAGCTCAGCTTTCGCCGTAGGCCTGCGTCGTCGTGCTTGGCTCCGTGTGTCAGGGTTGGTCCCAGAAGTGCAGTCCGCTATCCAGGAAGTGCCCTTCTGGGGGTCGGTGCTTTTCGGTGGCGATGTCAAGGACATCATCACCGATTTACAGGAGAAGGGGTGGCACTGAAGTCCGTTGACTTGCATGCAGTAGGGCTACAAGCTGAGGTTGCAGTCTCCATATAATGTCAAGTCTCCATCTCCAGGTAAGCATTATAGTTAAGTTTGATGCTGCCCAGCTAGATCAGGTTGTCTGTGGGCAACGAATTGTCCCCTTAGTCAAGGGTATGATCTGCTTTCATTTTAACCTTCTCCCAGGTTGGAGTGGCAACTTGGGCAGGGGTTCTTACCACCTGCTGCCAGACTGATACCTCACAAACTTTCCGCATCCCCAACAGCACTGCCCTTGACTCTGCCCACCTGACTCCTCAATGATTGTGATTTCTTTTTCTGTTTGGCGTACCACCTTCCTGGACAGTCCCTCTGTGGATGAGATGCTGGTTTGACCTGACTTCTGCAATCCTGTGGAAGCCTTCAGTGTTAAGGTTTCATTCAGTGTCTCAGTCTAAAGGTGCAAAATGCATTTGGGGTTGAATTTGTCACTGTCCTCATCCTGAGGGTCATTAAGCAGGATGTGTAGTTTCCACAGGGTTCAGTATTAGGACTGGTCCTCTTCAATGTCTTTATAAGCGACATTGCAGAGGGACTGGAAGGGAAAGTATGTCTCTTTGCAGATGATGCAAAGATCTGCAACAGAGTTGATGCACAAGGTGGGGTGGAAAGGATGAGAAGGGACTTGGCAAGGTTAGAGGAATGGTCAAATGTATGGCAGCTTAGATTCAATGCTAAGAAGTGCAAGGTAGTGCACCTAGGAAACAAAAACCCAGGGGAAGAGTACACAATGGGGGGTGAGATACTAACAACAACAAAAATGGAAAGGGACCTGGGGGTAGTCATATCAGATGACCTAAAGGTGGGCAAGCAATGTGAGAGGGCAGCAAGGAGGGCTGGGGAGATACTGGGATGCATAGGGAGAGGCATCACCAGTAGAAAACAAGAAGTTATTATCGCTCTGTACAGACAGCTGGTGAGACCACATCTGGAGTACTGCGTGCAGTTCTGGAGACCCAATCTCTTCAAAGACATAGACAGGATGGAAGCTGTCCAGAGGAGGGCGAGCTAAATGGCAGGGTCTGCACCAGAAGACGATGAAGAGAGACTTAAGGAGCTTAATATGTATAGCCTCGAGGAAAGGAGGGAGAGGGGGGACATGATAGAAACTTTCAAGTACCTCAAGGGAATCAACAAAGTCCAAGAGGGTAGCATCTTTCAAAAAAAGAGGTGTGCAAGAACAAGGGGGCACAATTTGAAGATAGAAGGGGCGGCTCAGAGGTAATTTAAGGAAGTATTTTTTCACAGAGAGGGTTGTGGATGTATGGAACGGCCTTCCTGAGGAGGTTGTGGAGTCAAAAACGGTGGAATTCAAGCATGTATGGGACAGTCATAAGGCAATTCTAGGGGTTGGGGGTAGGAAGAAGTAGGCTGCTGGTTAACTAGGATCTGCAGCTTATCCATCAGGTAGGGAAATGGGCAGACTGGGTGGGCCAAGCGGTCCTTATCTGTCGTCAAATTCTATGTTTCTATGTTACTAAATGTGCCATAAGGAGGTTGAACAGTCCCCTTTATAATTTAGATTACTGATCCTTGCCTCCTTCCCCAGTCCTTTTTAGTTCCTGTCACTGTGGTGTAAATAAAGGCAGTAGTCTGGTGAAAAGATACTTCATTTCACCCCAACAAAATTGTCCCTCTGTTGAGGTTGAGTATAATGTTCTCATATAAAAGCCTTCACCAATTCCAAGCAGATGCAATACATTTCCTGTAAAGGTGATCTCAACCCTGACTCAGCCTCTCTTAGCTTCAGGGACACTACAGTAGCAAGGAGAGGCAAGGTTTTCCACACCATCTTTTAGGATTTTGTCCTGCAATCAAGGAATCCTTTTGGTCCAGGTCAATGCCAAAGTGAACCTCCCTCTTTTCAGAGAGTAATCCCCTATACTGTGTATAAAACTAAGGAAGGCTTACTGAACGTAGTTAGGTTTAGCAGTTATTTTTTTGGAGGATAAAGGTGATGATCTGGATGGACAGGGTGAGAGTACAAACTGGCTTAATGTGGAGGATTTGCAGGTTTTTGCAGCCATCATGTTGTACATATCTAAGAACTTCATATTTTCTTGCAGGAGGTGCAGAGAGATGGCACCTGTCCTCTTTCTGCAGGTCTGCTTAAAAGAAGGTTCATTATTACATACCGTACTGATTCATACAGTCTTGATGGATCATGTTTTGCAAGCTAGCTTCCAATGGTACTACCCTGAAATGCATGGAGCAGAGTTACTATGATTTACGCTCTGAAGGTCTTGCAGCTTTCCTCTGTTACCCTCCTGAGGGAGTGGTTTCTTCTGTGGCCTTTAAGAAAATAAACGGTTTTCTGGACTAGGAGTCCGACACTAGACCATGTGTTAAGTGAGATTATAACATGGTGAAGAGAAAGGGCTGTGCCTGATTGGAGAAACTGCATCAGGTGGCCATGGATTAATTCTCAATTAATCTGTGGTACAGTACGCACCATATCACTTCCCCATTTTAGTTTCCTGTACATGATGGTTCCTTCTGAATTAATCCATGGTATAGTGCTCACCATATGTGTTCCCCATTTTTGCAATAGAGTGCCCACCATATCTAGTCCCCCTGTCATAATCTTTATCTGCAGTAGCTTAAAAACGTCTATATGGCTATGTAATGTGGGCTCTTTTTTTTTTTTCACTTGGTCTATGAAAGTTTTTTCAGATTGGCTCAGTTCAGTACATTAGGAAATTGATCTAGAAATAGCTGTAAAACAGTACTGTGCTGATAGCATTGTTTCACAGCCATCTGTTGGCCTGCCAAGGGAATTGCTGGAACAACTACCAGAAGTTTCACAGCCATCTGTTGGCCTGCCAAGGGAATTGCGGGAACAACTACCAGAATGCAAATCTCCTGTGCACTTAAATGTATGCATTTCCCATAATGCACAGCAGCCAAATCTCAAACAGCAAACACAGCAGAAAAATGGGGATGTTTCCACAGTTCACAATAGCAAGTCAGCCAAATTGAGCACATATTCTAAAATGTTGCTCACATCTGCATGTAATCAGTAATTGAATGACTGTTCAGTGTTGCACTCACAATAGTAAAAAATAATTAGCCTGTTCAGCATGCAGTTTCTCTAGTCAGGTGCAACCATTTCTTTTCCCCATGTTACAAGTAAGCATTTGTCTGTATCTGTGTCAGTGTTTTATTGTACTTGCTAATACGGGATGTCATGTTACACTCTCTTATCAAGCATAATCCCTGTTTCTTCACTTGTTATGTTACAAGTGCATTAAACCACTCCAGAGCATGGTTCTACGGCACTCATGCCCCAACCCCCACAAAAAACAAACAAAAAAAAAACCATGGGTTAATTCCACAGTAGGACCATGCTCTGGAGTGATTTAATGCTTACCTACTATTCAGGGACATCTGGTATTATCAAGCAAGTTATGCTGCTTGTATTTGCAGTTCCATTTCCCTGTGATCAAAACTAGAGAAATTCTGCAGTCCAAGGAATATTGGGAATGGGGCGATCACCTTTACACATTATTGTATTAATGTGGTTAAGCATTAGCTCCTGGTGACTCGGGCTCATATGATTCAGCTGCCAGGTCACTGGCAGTGGGATTATTCCTAAAACAGCACTGTTAGCCCTAGGTCTTCATTTTTCAGGGATGCGATAGAAAAAATACTAGCTCTTTCCTTTTCGAACACAGTCCTCAAAAACTCCAATACTACCCTTTAGTCCATTGAGTTTTTGCCAACAGAAGCCAGCTTGTCCCAGAGAGCTTCTTTTGTCCTTTGTATGGTGTAGTAATCACAACTAGGTTTAGTGGCAACAGTATTGGCCCTGAAATAACAAAGAAGGAGAAGGTGGCTACAGTAGTTAAGTGATCAGTTTAAACATTCTAAATTACAAGTGACTTGATACGTTCCTGAAGGGGAAAGGCATTTCCAGTTATTTCTGTTTGTATACCAGGGAAGCAGACTACACAGTCTTACTTAATCTCACCATACCTATGTAAGTCATGGATGGAAGGGTACTATTCCCGATTCCTTGCAGCAGCTTCTGGTAGGGTGTTGGGACAAGTTTCCTGGTACAGTGATCGAACACTACTATACACTGGTGGATGTGTGTAGTAAAATCTTTCCTTAGAATTTCATTTTTATTTTTTTGTACTGGAGACCAAGATGAGCTGTAAAGCCCTTTTACACAAGGAACTAGTTATATAGTAACAGAGTACAGAATAGACAGGGAATCAGCAAAAAAAAATTAAAATACAGAGTACACTTTTTTTATCTCTGAAATTGTTGTTGGCCTTGCAGCTTGAGGTGAACAAGTGAGTTTATTATGAGCAAGCTAGACTTGGTCTTTTTCAAGAATATCTCTTCTATTAGGACACACCTTTGGAACTACAGTATACCCGTGTCAGCGCTAGGACCACGCAGAAATTGTTGCTACCAGTGGGCCGCCCACGACAACATCGTGCATTAGTGTCTACATAAACGTGGGTGGCCCCATCTCTCCTCAGTTGTTTTCCCGCCATTGGTAATCCTTGCCAGACCTGCTGCAGAAACATCAACCAACTAGCCACTGTCATTTTATTTATTTCACTTTATTTTTCATAATTGTTATCATCATCATCTCTGAATGCCCTCAAAATTAATAATATTATTCAGGGGTCGACTTTTGGGGGGAGGGAAAAACTACTGGCCATTGGGCCAGAGACTACCGATAATTTGGTGGCCCGCAGAACTTCATGGTGGCCCGCAAATGTTTCTGAAAATTTAAAGTGGAACACAAGGTGTCGACGTCACGGGAGTGATAGAAGCCTGTATATTGGCCATTTATGCATTTAACCCACTTATAATAAGAAGTCAAATGCATTTGCATTTTTCATTCTCACTTGTCCGACTGCAGTGAACTGGTGCACTTGGGGAGGCAGAAGACCATTTTCAGAAAGTGGCAGTAAAGGGGTAAGACTGCATCCCCGAGATGAGGCAGCAAGTATTGTGAAGGGTTCAGACTAGCAGCCCTGAAATGTCCCAGGGTGGCAAAGTGGGATGAGTACTTAAGGAACTACCAGTGCAACAAACTGAACCCCTGGTTGGACCATTCAGTAACTTAATTCAGACACATTTTTTTGTGCAGGAGGCTCAACATTTGAAAGAAAATGCCACATGATGTGTTCCGTGTGTAATAAAACCCTTTTCAAAGCAAACTGGCTCTGCGTTTTTTATTTACAGTGTGACTTCACAAGCAAAAGACTCACTGTTACTCTTATCAGTCAGGTCGATTATGTTTTATTTTTTTCACAAAGGTTTGATAGACACTGACTGGATAGTACAGCATCAGAAATTAGGATATAAGAACTTTTTTCTTCACAAAGGTTGGATAGCTACAAAGCCCCCATTTAGCCATGTGTCAGCCCCTGACTTCCCCCTAGACCGCTAGGCACTGACCTGAGAGTATGACAGTAGAAATAAGGACTTTGTTTCTGCGTTTTTATTTATTTATTTTTCACAAAGATTGGATAGCTGAAAAGGCCCCTGAGCTGTGTGCCAGTCCTTGACTTTTCCCCCACAGACTACTGCTTGCCTCTGACGTAATAGTAACTATAAAGTATTTTAAGTCAAGATCCGACAGATGCAGATTGAAGCAGCAAGCTATGTGCCAGCCCGTCCCCACATTCACCAGTCTAACAGACTAGACTGCTGAATGACTCTGACATAGTAGTAGACTTTTTTTAGTATTTTAAGTAAAAAGTAGAATGAGACTTGCATATTTTTTAAATCAAAATCTGCAGATGCATACACAGCAAGCTATGTGCCAGCCCCTGCCCCCACGTTCACCACAGAGTTACTGAAAGTTAAGACTGCTGATTGACTAACTAGTAATACACTTACTTAGTCTTTTAGATCAAAATAGAATAAGGAGACAGTTTTTGTTTAACCAAGATCCAACAGATGACAGTGCAGCAAGCCATGTTCCAACCCCTAGCCCCACATTCACCATATACAGTGCTGCTTGGCTCACAGACTAAGTGCTGACTTTTCAATTTAATTAAAAATTAGACTGAAGGAAACTTTTTTCCTGGTTTGTTTCTATTCTACTGGATTAATTAACTGTCAGAGGAGCAAAATGAGTGCTGGTCCCTGCCCCACCTTCACCACAGTCTACTGCTTGACTCTAAACTGCTGGATTTTAATAACAAAAGGCTGCTTACATTAAAAAGAAAGTGTTATATTTTCAATCTGCTGATTAGCTGCAAAAGCCCCTCCCCCCACTTTCACCAGAGACTCCTGTTTGCCTCTCAGACTTAACTTACACATTTAAAACGAAAGCAGTACTTTGTAGGAAAACAGTTTTTTTTTAGTTTTGTTTAGTTTTTAAAAGAAGAAATTTGATTCTGTAGCTGCAGCCAAGAGTAGCGAGCTGCATGCCAGCCCCCCGTTGCCACACCATAACCCGAACTTAATTTCTGTAATTAATGCAAATCTTCAGTATTTTTCACTCTTGCCCAACTGAAAGCACAGTTAAAAAAAAAATCAGTTTTTTTTTTTTCTGTTTGCACGTATTGGTCAGACCGACTGATCAGTACACCTTCAGACTTCTGTCTCACACAAAGAACCCTTTCCCAAGCAGTATCACGACTGATCTGGTGGCAAAGATAGAAGGGGTCTGTACTTACAGTTCCATATGTGGCACCTTCATTGGTTCTCCAGATATGCCCATCACAAAATGCGTCTTCTCACTGAACCTCCTTTTCCCGCCGCACTGTTCCAACAAATGAGCACATTACCATCATGTGATGCAGGTGGGAGCCCTGAAACCATCATGTGGTTTACAGTGACATGTCGTGCAGGGCTCCCATTTGCATGTGAGTGCGCCGCCATTATCTAGTGTTCCCTTCCTGAGCTGTGCACGCGTGGACGCTTATACTCGTGCACGCACATAACGCTGATTTCTGAAAGGTGCAGTACCAGTAAAAGTACATGCCGGGGAAATAGTTTTGATGGCCATGCGGGCCAGCAGCTGGGATTCATACAGTGGCCCGACTCAAATTCTGCTGGCCTCGAGCCACTGCTAAAGTCGACCCCTGTTATTTTGGTACCACGAATGCAGAGAGAAAATTTTAAAAGAAATCACACACGAGGTGTGTATCTGCTGGTCAGGCCTCTCTCACAGTGTCCGAACCTGTGAGAGCTGCCACAGCTTTAACCAAGCTACTAGGTGATGCTGAAGGAAAGCACTGGAAAAATTTCTCCTTTAGAAAATTTTGGCAGCCATAGAGAAAACACGAAGGCAGAAATCCACGACACCTACTCTGTTGACTGAATCGCGGCTGACTAAGCCTGATGACTGGGAGCAGGATTGGTCAGCATCCCGACCCCCTTTGTCATTGGGCCACAAGCACAAGGATAAAGAGAGATCCTCTTCCCTGGTGAGGTCCCGGTTGCTGCTGTGGCCTTCAGATGCTAACAGACTTCATCATCAACTGCTCTGGTGGTGGTGACGCTTGTCCCTCCCCCCCAAAAAAAAAACTATCGATAAGACACCAAGGTAGGGGCTTGGCTCAGGCACTGTCGTACCTACTGTGGGCAGTACATTGCCATCATTGACTGGTCCCAGCCCACTGTCGACTTCAGTGATCATGGCCTCTGACATGGGCGTCGTCAGCACTCAAGCAGTACTGGTGTTGTTTTAAGAGATGGGACAATGTATTAAACCAGGCTTAAATATGCAGCCTGTGTTATTGTTAATGGGTGGTATTAGTACTCAGGCCCTGTCAATGCCATCTTCCAGTACACCACAAATACCTTCTTCTCAACCATCACCGGCATCGCCAGTGTTATTCTCATTTCCCATTGACAGGGAGGTCGATGAGGTGGAGTGTAATCCTGACCTCATTTTGGGAGAGGATTATAAGGAGAAAGAAAGTTATGATGAGGGAGAACATTATGTACCATGTTCCAGTTCTACCATCTCATCTTGTAGTGAGGATTCTGTGGTATATACACCCATATCTCCTCCAGAGGATCCTGCATTTCAGTCTATGCTGCAGCAAGTGCAAACTGCAGTAGAGTTTGCTGTGGAGGACAATTCCACAAAGAAAAATTTGATGGAGTTTTTGGATGTACCCTATACCCCATCCATTATTATTCCTCCAGTTTATCCTGCATTGGAGGATGCTACATTTGGTGCATGGTACAGGCCTATCTCATTGCCAGCTCTACCTAGAAAGCCGGACTAACAGTATTCTGCTCCTTCTGCCACACCTTATTATGCCGGTAAACCAGAAACGGACTCTGTTATTATGGCTGTCCATGATAGATCCAGGACACATAAACACATGAGTACTCTGCCTCCTGACAAAGACTCTAGAAGGTTGGAGGTGATGGGCAAGTGCACATTGGCCGCTACCTCACTATGCATTACAATTGCAAATTACCAGGCCCATGTGATTAAATATCAGAATAGCCTGTGGGAGGCTGCTAAAGCTGCAGTTTGGGCTCTGCTAGAAGGCTGTGCTAAGAATCAACTGATTAAAGGTATGACTCCTGATGCTAAGGTTGGCAGCCACTTGCACCATTCGGCATGTGATATGTCTGATGCTTCTGCCAGGGCAGCTGCCCCTGGCATTTGCAGGAGACATTATTCTTGGCTAAGGGTAGCTGGATTTGCAAATGATATACAGCAAGCAGTTTTAAATACCCCTTTAAGAGGGAGTAAACTGTTTGGCTGTGATGTTGAAGACACGTTAAGAGGCCTTCAGTCATCTAAAATGACACTAAAGTCTGTCGGATCCCTGTATCCCACACTTGGTAGAGATCATGGAAGGGGATCCTTTCGTCAGCCTGCTTCCAGAGGTGGCTGCCATGCCTACCATCAGCAGGGCTGAGGTAAGGGTAGTGGGCTCCATGCCAGGCCCCCTCCCCCCAGATGCCCATTCCAAAGGACCAAAGGCCATTGAGGCCGATGGAGCTGCCCTCACCGATTCAGCCTGACTTGATTACACCTACACCACTGTTGCCTGCAGGGGTGGTTTGGGAGGCAGACTTTTCCTACATCTCAAACATTACAATGGAGGAAAGTCACAACAGATGAATGGGTCCTGTAGATAATTACAAGGTGGTATGCCCTGTGGAGCTGTTAGAGGCCCCTCCAGAGCATCCTCTGCCTCCTTCCTGTTATCCTCTGGGACTTTTGTCGCTTTTGAAGGAAGTGCAATCTTTGATACACAAACATGCAATAGAACCTGTTCCTCCTAGTAAGTAGAACAAAGAGTTTTATTCCAGATACTTGCTGGTTCCCAAATCAACAGGAGATCTGTGGGCTGTTTTGAACCCAGGAGGCTTAAACTTCTACATAGAATATAAGAAGTTTTGCAGGTCTTCCTGCAAGCTCTGATTCCCTTGCTGCAAACAGGAGACTGAGTTTGCTTCCTAGACATGAAGGATGCATACCTTCATATCAAAATCAAGAAGGCTCACAGACAGTATCTCCACTTTATGCTGGAGGGCAGCATTACCAGTTCAGAATATTGTTCTTTTGCCAGTCTTCAGCACTGCTGGTCTTTACCAAGTGCTTAGTAGTTATGGCAACAGCCCTTTGCAGGGAAGGCCTGTATGTCATTCCGTATCTGGATGACTGGCTCTTGAAAGCCAGCTCCAGGGAGCATCTGCTACACATCCTGTCAAGGACATGACAGTTGTTCGACGACTTAGGAATCGCAGCAAAGTCTGTCTTGACTCCTTGCCAGAAACTGCAATACATAGGAGCAGTGATGGACACAGAAAAGGGCTCTGCTTTCATACCCTTGAACAGGGTGGAAAACCTGACTGCTCAGGCCACATTGCTTTACAACAGTCATCTTGTTCCAGCCAGCATTTTTCTTTGTCATCTGGGACTCATGGCAGCAGCCATTGTTATTGTGCCTCTAGCCTGCTTACACTTGAGGATCCCTAAGTGGATGTTAAGAGTCCAGTGGGATCAGCTGATGGACGAGCAGGACCAAATGGTCCTCATCAGGACTCCATTGTGCAGAGCACTGATGTGTTGGAAGGACTGCAGCAACCTATTAAAGGGCGTTCCATTCCTTATTCCAACTCTGAAGCAGATCCTCACCACGGATGCCTCTGGCTCTGGGTGGGGGGCCCAACTGGAGCCCTTTCAGGCACAAGGTTCATGGATCTAGGTGGAAGCCAAGTTGCATATAAATGTCCTGGAGAATGAGGGCTGTTTTGTACAGCCTCCAAGCATTTCAGGAGCATCTGACTCCAGACCCTCTGTTGTCCATGTCAGTGGCTCAGTAGGTAGTACACTCTCCTCTGAGGCCAGGAGATCAGAGGGCTGTGGGATCAGTTCCCACATCTGGCACTTGGGTTACTATCCCAGTACTGACACTGTAGTGTAGCATGAGAGTGGTGCTGCACTTCTGAGGTGCCGTCTTTCGGATGAGACGTTAAACTGAGGTCCCATATGTCTGAATTGGTGGTAGTTCAGGTGGATGTTAAAGATCCCATGACACTTATTGAAAAGAGATGGGGAATTTCCCCGGTGTCCTGGCCAAATTTCCCTCGTTCACTAAAAATACCACCAACAGTTTCATCTGGTTCAAGGTCAGTTGGCATTCATCTGTATCCCTCTCCCCCGGGTCGTGCCTGAAAATAGGCAGGATTTGTCTAGTGCACTTACCCGGTCAATAAAAACTAAAATGAAAAAAAAACAAAAAAATACAGATGGATAACGTCAATGTGATGCATTATATCAACAAACAGGGGGGCACTCATTCTTCCCCTTTGCAGAGGAGCAATGCAAGTGTGGTATTGGGCATTGGAACACGGCCTAGAACTGTCAGCCATGCATCTCCCAGGTGTCCCAAACATCTTAGCAAACAAGCTAAGCAGGTCACAGTCCAAGATGCACAAATGGAACTGCTGACCTCAGTGGCAGACGATTTCTTCACAAGACGGGGTCATCCAGATTTGAACCTTTTTGCGTCCCACCACAACGCAAAACTGCAGCGTTTCTGCTCACTCGCTCCAGGGCTTGGAGTTTTCTGACGAGATGCTTTGTCTCTTTCTTGGAAAGGGAAATTTCAGTATTCATTCCCTCCAGTTTCGCTAATGTCGAGGGTACTGCTCAAAGTGAAGCTGGAGGGTGCCACCCTCATCCTTATTACTCCCCTGTGGCTTCATCAGATATGGTTTCCACTTCTGCTGCAGGTGGCAGTGGAACCCCCAATAGCTCTACCTCTGTGCAGGGGTCTGTTGTCCCAGGACAAGGGATCTCTGGTTTATCTGGACCTGAAATTCTTGCATCTGCATGCATGACTCCTGAAGACATAGCCATAGCACATTTTGGTGCATCACCGAAAGTTGCTGATTTGTTGGTTGCAGCTAGAAAGCCTTCTACCAGACATACCCATTTGCTAAAATGGAAGCTGTTCACTTTGTGGGCTGCTTCCAGGAATTTGGACCCATTCACCTGTCCAGTAAATGTAATGTTGGAATACTTGTCACTTGTAGACTCCCATCTATAATATTCTTCACTAAAGATGCATTTTGACCACTATATTAGCTTTCCATGCCCCTATTGATGGGTGTATGGTTGCCCAATTTGAGGTCTCCCATACTTTTCTGAGAGGTATTTTGCATAGAAAGCCTCCTATTCATAACCTGGTCCTGCCTTGGGACCTGAATCATGTCCTGGCAAAACTGACATTGGCTCCTTTTGAGCCAGCCGTGAGTAGTGGCTTACGCTTCCTGTTGTGGCAAGTGTTATTTTTGCTTGCAGTCACTTATGCTTGAGGGATCAGAGCTGCAGGCTCTTATGTGTGAGCCTACTTATTTGATTTTCCACAAAGACAGAGTTTCTTTGCATACAAATCCTAAGTTTTTACCGAAGGTGGTATCTGAGTATATGTTGAATCAAATGATGCACCTTCCTGTGTATTACCCTGAGCATGCCATTCATGGTGAGGCATTACTCTGTACGTTAGAAGGTCATTGGGTACTGAGATACTGTGAATCACACCAAGGACTGCAGAAAGTCCTCTCAGCTTTTTGTTTCATTCGCCCCATGTCTAAACAGTGCCTATCCAAATGGCTGGCATATTGTATTACATTCTGTTACAGGAAGTACAGGAAAGAACTTGGTGTGGTTTGTGGTCACTTCACTAGGGTATGGGCACGTCTGTTGCTTATTTCAGTACTGTATCTGCTGCTGATATTTGTGCTATAACCTCATGGAGCACTGCTCATATGCTGACGTTTGTGCTGTATCCACCTAAAGCACTGTCTACCTTCACTAAGCATTACAGTCTGGACAGTCTCTCTCGTAGATGAGCAGGTTTTGACCTGGCTGTATTACAAGGCCTGCTGTCTTGAATCAGACTGTACCACCCTCCCAGTTAGCTTTTGCGACTGCTTGTTTCTCGTTCCAAAGAATATAAAACAGTTACGTACTTACAGTAACGGTAGATCTTCGAGAGAATTGTGGAGAGGCCTCTGGATGTGGTGTGGCTTCTGACACCGAAGTACACCAAATATAGGTAATCCAGATACATCTGACACTAACTGTAATGGAGGCCTAGGTCAGGAAACATAAGCAGTCCAGGAGAAATTGTAGAAAACCACAAGTGGTGATTTATTTTTCTAAATCTCAAGAAAAAAAAAATTGGAAAACATTTCAGCATCTCTTCTTCTTCAGGTCAGGTAAAAACAATTCAGGACATGGAATTTCGTAATTTTAGTTACAAAACAGTTGAACATCATTTCTGTTTCCAGTGTAATTTTGTAACCATTGTCTATTGTTTTGCTGTATTTGTGTTGTTTGCTGTTGACATGGAACCTTTGTAAACGAGTTTATAGCTCAAAGGTATTAATCTGAGAACTGAATAAATGAAACAGCATGTTCTGTCTCTCTTCAGGTCAGTCTTCACACAATAAATTAGAAGACAATATAGGACATAATCAGCATGTCTTCCCCTGTCTCTCTTCAAGTCCGTCTCTCCACATCTTCTCAGTAAGACAGGCTTTGTACTTGTTGGTTGCTAGATATAAGTAACATTGTGACCCAGCTAGTAGCTGGCCAGAGCACTGTGACAGATTACATCAGTCTGAGGTCACACTCTGGCACAGCTGCCTCTGCAGTCATTTCAGCTATATCTAGTTTATACACCAGGGGACCCAGTTTCATACATGTGCCTTGCAAACATACATAAGCAAGGTGGAGATCAGAAATTAGAAAGTACAGCTGGTAAAAGTAAGATTTGACTGCGCAGTCTAATAGAACGTCAGAAAATATAGAGATAGTAGTATTCAGAATCCTTTCTTCCCTTGTACGTAACACAAATGGGACAGAGCCTAACTAACCCTGTCACAACAATCTCTCCTTTAGGCCATGCCACCCCTCCCTCCATCCCCCTAGGGAGGCATCACAGATTTCTGTCTTAGTCTAATCCATGGCTGTTATGTCCAGCACCCGTTCTTGCCTAGTATGCTTGATGCTGCTTTGATCTCCTGGCTCCCCCAAAATGGAGGTCCTCCAGGTATAATCTCCATCAGGAAACTGAGGAGACATGAGACAGCCCACGTTTATGTAGACACTGACGCATGACATCAAGGGCGGCCCCCGGCTAGTAGAAATTTGTGTGGTCCTAGCACTGATGTGGGTATAGTTCCAAAGGTGTGCCCTAATGGAAGAGATACCCTCGAAAATCTACTACTACAATGAGTATGTAACTGTTCTTTCCTTCATGATAAGATCCTTTCTAGTTAAAGACTAGAGTGGGGCTGGTACTCCATCCTGTAGCTTCTCTTCCTGACAAAAACAATTGAAAATTTCATATTGTCACACCAAGGCAAATTATTCTTACTAGTTCTGTTACCTAGATTCCTGGAATGGGGCATTTCATATCCCAGTATGGCGTTAAACACTGGAAGTTGTTCTGCTTTCTAGTTGGTAGTCACTTGCACCAGTTCATAGTTATGCCATTCAGTCTTTCACCCTCAGGGTATTAACCAAGTGCCTGGTAATGGTAACAACCTATCTGCACCAGAGGCGTCAAGATATATATCCTGTGTGGGCAATTGGTTTAGTAGGGGCAAATCAGTGCAGAGAAGATGCAACCTAGCTATTTGGGTGTTTCCTGACCTGGAGTTTCTATTCAACTTGGCAAAGTAAGAGTCGACTCCATGACAACATTTATTTTCTCTGTCAGGGAAGAGTTGGATATTGGGTCGAGATGATCTGCCCTTTCGGGGTGAAGGACTTGTTGTATGCAGAGTAATTTAATCTGAGACAGCAACACCCAGCCAGAGATACTTTTCCAACACTTGATGTTAATGGCCTCCATGGCGTATGTGGTCCAGCGAGCTCACTGACATGTCGTATGCAGCTTATCTTGTAGGAACTCCAAAGATTATGGTCACAAATAACACTGTATTAAACCACATTTGTTCATTCCTTCCTTTTCTCCCATCCAAGAATGATAGACATCAGGGACGATGGAAAGCAACATTGAGTAACTTGTGTTGAATTAGACAGAGGCAGAACAGTGGTCCAGTAGACTTTTTTCCAGTTGGAGTGCATCACGTGCTACGTCATAATACACTTCTGGGTGTAAGCCTCCTAATGGTCTGTGGACTCATTGTACCAAACATACAGCTGCCTCTGCTGCAACTGCTGCCTGAATTCTGATTGCTGAGATTTCCAGGTCTGCTACCTGGTAATTTCTCATACTTTCATCTACAATTACAGTATTGATCTGTAGAGTTATAAGTGTGCTGTTGTACTCCAGTGCTTCTACTAATTTTTGTGAGAGGGATAGTACATCCTCTTGAGTACTGCTTGGAAAACTACACCCTCATATCTTCTAAATGGTATTTGTTTCCATTTCAACAGACAGCTCTTTTCATGTAGCTGTTAAAGATGTATACATCTGCTTGAGTCAGTTTTCACAGTTCATACTAGGCTCTGTCACTGTCTTGGGAGGCTCCATTTCGTGGTGGTTGAAATCTCGTCCTTGAGAGCTGCATTAGCATACGAGAACATGATGCGTAATCACCCTTTAAACTCCACAGTATGCCTGTCTGCTTAATTAGTCTTCAAAAAATAAGCTGCATGAAGATGTGAAATACCACATTTACCTTCAGTGAGCTTTGCAAATTATCTGAGATATAATGCAGTTTATTTCCCTTTAGATATCATTCAGTTTGTATTTCCAGAGTTTTTGCAAGGCAGTTGTTCTTTCAGCATAGAGATACATAGAAACATATAATTTGACAGCAGATAAAGACCACTTGGCCCACCTAGTCTGCCCATTTCCCTACCTAACGGATAAGCTGCAGATCCTAGTTAACCAACAGCCTACTTCCTCCTAACCCCCCCCACTAGAATTGCCTTATGTCTGTCCCATGCATTCTTGAATTCTCCCACTGTTTTTGACTCTTCGACCTCCTCAGGAAGGCTGTTCCATGTATCCACAAACCTCTCTGTGAAGAAATACTTCCTTACATTACCTCTGAAACGTCCCCCCTCTATCTTCAAATTGTGCCCCCTTGTTTCTGCGCATCTTTTTTTCTGAAAGATGCTACCCTCTTGGACTTTGTTGATTCCCTTGAGGTATTTGAAAGTTTCTATCATGTCTCTCCTCTCCCTCTTTCCTCTAGGCTATACATCTTTAGTTCCTTTAGTCTTTCTTCATATGTCTTCTGATGCAGATCCTGCATCATTTTGGTTGCCCTCCTCTGGACCACCTCCACCCTGTCTATGTCTTTGTGGAGATGGGGTCTCCAGAACTGCATGCAGTACTCTAGATGTGGTCTTACCAACTGTCTGTAAAGAGGGCCATCAACTTCCTGTTTTCTACTGGTGATGCCTCTCCCTATGCATCCCAGTATCCCCCCCCAGCCCTCCTTACTGCCTTCTCACATTGCTGGTCTACCTTTAGGTCATCTGATATGACCACCCCCAGGTCCCTTTCCATTTTTGTTGTTGTCAGAATCTCACCCCCCATTGTGTACTCATCCCCTGGGTTTTTGTTTCCCAGGTGCATTACTTTGCACTGAATCTAAGCTGCCATACATTTGACCATTCCTCCAACCTTGCCAAGTCCCTTTTCATCCTTTCCACCCCACCTTGTGTATCAACCCTGTTGCAGATCTTTGTGTCATCTGCAAAGAGACATACTTTCCCTTCCAGTCCCTCTGCAATGTCACTTATAAAGGCATTAAAAAGGACCAGCCCCAGTAATGAACCCTGCGGTACCCCACTAGTAACCCTCCTTTCTTCACTGTGTACTCCATTTACTATTACCCGCTGTGTCCTGTTGTCCAACCAGTGTTTTATCCAGACTACCACCCTAGGACCCACTCCCAGGCTGGCTAATCTGTTTATTAATCTTTTGTGCGGGACTGTATCAAATGCCTTGCTAAAGTCTAGGTAGGCCATGTCCACAGCCTCTCCCTGGTCTTCTGCTTTGGTCACCCAGTCAAAGAAATCAATTAGATTTGCCTGACGTGACCTTCCCGCTGTGAATCCATGCTGCCTTGGGTCCTGTGCCCCACTGACCTCTAGTTACTCAACAGTTCTTTCCTTCAGAAGTGATTCCATCATTTTCCCTACCACAGAGGTCAAACTGACAGGTGTGTAGTTTCCTGCCTCTGTCTTGCTCCCACTTTTGTGAAGGGGAATCACATCTGCCCTCCTCCAGTCCTCAGGTACCACCCCATCCTCCCATGATTTATTAAAAAGGGTAGTCAGTGGTGTTACTAGTTCTTCCTTAGTTCTTTTAAAATTCTGGGTGAATCCCATCAGGCTCCATTGCTTTATCCACCTTCAGTTTTAAGAGTTCTTTCAGAACCCTTTCTTCTGTGAAAGGACTAATATCATCCCCCTATCCAGAGTGCTTCATTGGACCGGATTAGGTATTTTCCCCTGCTTTTCCATTGTGAATACTGAGCAGAAGTATTCGCTCAGTATCCCTGCCTTTTCACCGTCGCTCTTGCCCAACCACCTTCCTCTTTGTTCAGCCTCAGTATCCCTGCCTTTAGGCTTTCTTTGCTCCTAATGTACCTATAAAAGGTTTTATCTCCCTTCTTAACCGAGTTGGCTATCTTTTCCTCGGTTTGGGTCTTTGCTATTCTGACTGCCTTACTCGCTTCCTTCTGCTTTAACTGGTACAGTTCTCTGTCCTGCTTCTTCTGTGTTTCCTTATACTTCCTGAATGCTCTCTTTTTTCCCATTACCTTCCCCGCCACTTCTTTTGAGAACCATAGTGGTTTTTTCTTTTGTTTTGATTTATTTGCTTCACACAAAGACTTGTTGCCTCTGTGATGGTGGTTTTGATGTTTCCCCATTGTTGCTCCACCCCACCTTCTTGCCTGTTTGCTAGTGCTTTTCTGAGGCACTCTCCCATTTTGACAAAATCAGCCCTCCTGAAGTCCAGTACCTTCACTTTTGTGTGGCTTGACTCTATAGCTAAGTTTATTGTGAACCACACTGTTTGGTGGTCGCTTGTTCCCAGATGGCTACCCACTTCAAGATCAGAGATCCTCTCTCCATCCCCATTTGAGAGTACCAGGCCTAAGACTGCTCTCTCCCGAGTGGGTTCCAAAACTAGCTGTCTGAGGCATGCCCCTGTAGGGCATCGAGAATGGTTTCTGTTGTTGGATGTGGCTGCAGCAAAGGTGCTCCAGTCAACATCTGGCATATTCAGGTCCCCATCAGCAGTATCTCTCCTTTCTCTGCCATCCCAAGGATGCCTCTATCATTTTTGTCCATTCCTCCCTGAGACGGGGTCTGTATACAACCCCTATGCGGATTGTGGAGCCATTTCCAGTCTCCAGGGTGACCCACAGTGCCTCCTGTCCTCCCTGTTTACCCTTTAGTTCTGTTGCTTTTATCCCTTCCCTTACATAGAGAGCTGCTCCTTCTCCTCTTCTTCCCTCTCAGTCCCTCCTGTAGATTGTGTACCCTGGTATGTTGACATCCCAGTCATGGTTCTCTGTATACCATGTTTCTGTGACTGCCACAATATCCAGGCATCCCTCTTCCATCAAGGCCACCATTTCAAGGAGCTTTTTACCTAGACTACGGGCATTGGTACTCATTACCCTCCATTTTTTTATGGCTTTATTTCTTTTTGCCCCATCCCTGTCCCTACTGCCTTTGTGTTTTTCTCCATTTACCCCTGCCCTTCTCCCTATCGACTGCTCTATTTTGGTGTTTACCTCACTAATTACCCTGATTTTTTGGGGGCTAGGATTTCCCTTCTCCTTTTCTGTGCCCCCCCTTGGCTAGTTTAAATGCTTGCCACTGAAGCATTTAAACCCATCACCTAGGATCCTGGTTCCCCTCCAGGATAGATGCAGACCGTCGCGTCTGTATAGGCCTGCATCCCTCCAGGTGGAGCCCCAGTCCCCAATGAAGCCAAAACTCTGAGCTCTGCACTAGGTTTTCAACCAGTCATTGAATCCCATGGTGCGGAGTGCCCTAGCCATAGACAGGTAGCACTTCCAAGAAAGTTACCATGTGTGCTACTTGTCTAAGGCCCCTCCCCAACTCCACAAACTCCTGTTGCACTGCTCTGATCCCATTCTCAGCCTGGTCATTCGTCCCTAGGTGGATAATGAGATCCAGCTCCCTCCCCCTTGCGGCTGCTTCCACAATCCTGAGGATTCATTTCCTGTCCCTCCAAGCCATGCTGGGCAGGCACCTTACTTCCCTTTCCCTCCCCTCCCCCAGTTCTACCCCCCACTGACTGAGTCCCCACCAGGAGTTGTTTCCTTCCCCATGGGGTCCTGGGCCACCCTCCTGTGGGTCTCCATTGTGGAGGTTCCTAGCATCCTCCTTGGTCTGCACTGCAGGTACCTCCATAGAGTAACCATGCTTCGCCAGAGTGGCGAATGAATCGTGGAGAGGAACAACTGGAGGGATGCACCTCTGTTCCACCACCCTCACCCTCCCTGAGCCCACCGTGGTCCAACCATTCCTCTTTCTTGGCAACCTCTGAGGTAGTGGTGGTGGCCTGGGTGGCGGCGCAGGTTTCCTGAATCATTGCCAGGTCAGCATGGAGACGAGCAACCTCCTCCTTCAGACCAGAGAGGTGCCTGCAAATAGGGCAGCAACGCAGTTTCCAGAATGTCTCCCGGAAGACTGCTGCTCCACAGCCAGTGCATTGCACCACTCCCTACATGTCTGTGTCCCTTCCAGTTACAGATGTTTTTTGTTTTTTTGTTCTTGTTTTAGTGTGTGCAAGCTTGTGAGTGTTTCTATCCCCTATTTAGTGTGCTGTGCCTTTAAGGATATGAACAGGTGTATGTTGTTAGCAGTTTTGAGGAAGTGATGTCAGAGCTTCTGCTATAAAGGAAGTCAGTGCGCTTGGGGTGGGTGGGGTGAGGGGAAGGGTGGGTGGTAGTAAACCTGTGCTGTCCAGAAACAATCACCTACAACTCTTACCCTCCACCCCGGGGAGTGCCTGCCTTCCTTCCTTTCAGACACCTATTTCACAAAAGCTAAGTAACAGGTCTAGTCACAACTGACTGCATATATCTACCAGCTACAGTTCCTCCCTGGCAAATTAAACTTAAAAACTAAGAAAAGTCCACCTAAAAAACAGAATCAATACTAGTTACTTACACAGGTCCAAAAAGTAATAATTCAGTTAAGTATAGTGTAGAAAATAACCTCCTTGATTCAAGGAAGCTGTGGCTGCTTTCTCACACTCCCTGTCTTCAATGTGAGAAGGAGACAGCAACACCTCTGAGACAAAAAATCTTTTCAGCAAAAAATAAAATGGGGACAAACAGTAATTTTGCTTAGCCAATGATAAAAAGTCACAAAAAATGTAAGCACCACCTGTAATAATTTCACAGAAGATATACCCTGTAAGAAACACTTTGCTACAGAGAAAAATAAAGCAGTAACAGAAGATATACCTTGCAAAAGACAATTTGAATCAGAAGATTACAGCAGTAATCTGTTAGCACACACCTGTAGGCACACCTTGTAACAATGCAGCAGAAGGTATACCCAGGAACAGCAATTTGAATCAGAGAAAAATAAAGCAATAAAATGTTAGCAACAAACAGTAACAATCCCTGTGAGTACAAAATAAAAACAACAACACACAGTAAATCTGCTTTGCCGAAAGTCTTACTCCTTTCCCTTACTCTGGTAAGGTTCTTAGTTCTGTCAAGCTAGAAGGAAAGAGCTCAGGTGAAGCTAGGTGCCTTGGCCAGCAAACCTAGCCTTCCACCTTCCACATGATATAAATGGTTGATCTGACATCATGTTCTCGTATATGCTAATGCAGTTCTCATGGACAATGAGATTTCAACAACCATGAAATGGAGACCCCCAGGGCAATCACAGGGGGCTACCATAAGCAGTGAAAACAAACTAAGGTTAACACATGTAGCCCTAATAGCTACAGGAAATGAGTTGTCTCTTGACAAGGAAACAGCATTTCAATGATATGAGGGTGTACTTTTCCTTTAATCTGTACATGCGTGGATAGCGAAATGCATACATGTAGTTAAGATTTTGCCACAACGTTTTTGAGCAATATATCGGTGTTCATACACGCTGCCCCCAGTCTCCTAATGTTTAAGAAAAGATTATGGAGTCACCTAAAGGGCAGACACTGCCTGTACATATTTCTGATAAATGTCTACCTCTATTCTATTATCTTGTATGGCTGGTACTATGCATGTTTCTTGTTGAACTGCCTAGTGCCTGTATCCTGTTTTCCTGTATGGTCTGCATTGTAATATTATCTGTTACAAATATTCTGCCATATGGGCAGGGTCATTCCTAAAACCGTGCTCTGTGCTCAGTGCACTCTGGTGACTCAGCGTGCTCAATGGAAGATTGCCTAAGTGTGGATTTGAACTGAATACTAGTAGTAGAACTATGGTAACAAATAAGTAATCTCTGTTTACTACTGGTATTCACTATACAGCCACACAAACTTGTCCAACCTCTATTTTTTATTTATTTATTTTTATTTATTGAATTGTTTCACCAGGAAAGATGCACTGAGCAACTCAATGCTCGTCTCACGGTATGTCCCGATGGAAAGGGGAGGGGATATACAGAAGGTGAATTCATAAATACATATGGCTAAATAAGGTGAAGGTGAGTTCATAAATACATACGACTAAATAAGTACGACTAGACCTCGTGGTGCTTGTTTAATGGGCATATCTTTTAGTGTTATGGCCCTGAGCCTAGAGGATTTGAGACTCAATCACATGTAGTCATGAGAGCTTGTTTTTCCCCTTTCAGTTCTCTTTCATGCTCCTTCTGGGGGGTGGGGGAGCTATCCCCACTCTGCCCCCAGGCAACCTCCTGCCGGCATCCCTCACCAGGCCCTCCATGGCCAATGATGCCCACAGCTTACCCCTTGCGGTGGGGCTCTCCTCGGGGACAAGAGAGAGAGGCTGAAATCCACACTTCGCCAGCCCTTCGCTTGCCTAGGGTGTCATTTGGGGAGGCGCTTAGGCATCATTGTGCATGCCACGAAAGGGATTTTTTGCTTTTCTTCCCTATTCCCTGGAGGTGCAGATGTGCGGTGATGTCCAGCGCAGGCTGAGCGCACCCAGCCTGTGGACATCTGCCGTCGCCTCCAGCTCCATCCCGTGGTGGCCCAATCTTGTTGTACATCCAGTCTTCACTGGGTGTCACTGAAGACTGGCGCCACATCCTCCCTCCCTCCCCCAGGAGAGAGAGAGCAGTCTGTCGGATGCTCAATACTCTTCACGCTGGTCACCGGCATGGTAAGAGGTGTGGCGCACATGGCACCTCAGCCTTCTATACCACCAGGCTGGCTAGTCATGAGGGGTTAGCGGATCAATCACTAGACTTCTTGTGGCTTGCCCAGAGGGACAGTACAACTGGGGATGTAAAGAAAATACCCATAGTAAAACTACAGTTACAAGAAACTTACTGCTTCCTTTTTCAGTTCCAAATCTTATTTGGGGACTTCAGTAGGGGATTACTGCAAGTCTTGCAACTAGACTGGCATTCTCTGAGGCAAATATTAGTGATTTGAATATGTATTTATTAGAACTGATTATTAACCAAGTTATTATTTTTTATCTTTACTTAGATGCGGTCTTTGCATTCCAGCTGCGCAATCCAGTGCACAATGGACATGCTTTGTTGATGCAAGACACTCATAAACAGCTGATTGAAAGAGGATATAGACGCCCAGTCCTCCTCCTTCATCCATTGGGTGGCTGGACAAAAGATGATGATGTTCCACTGCCATGGAGGATGAAACAGCATGCTGCCGTTCTGGAGGAGGGAGTACTGACTCCAGAGTCAACAGTGGTTGCCATTTTCCCGTCTCCTATGATGTACGCTGGACCAACTGAGGTATTAAATTATGCTATGCAAATATTTTAACATCACCTAAGTACACAGAAATATTTTCATCCTTGCGCATGCATGATATTGTACTGTGCACATTTCCATAAAATGTGAAACCTTTAAGATAGATTATGGATTTAGTAGATAACAGGGCTGATGATATACACCTTGAAGGCTCTGCAGGCTCCAAACAGATGCTACAGAGGAGAAATCTCTGGCATCAGCAGACGTGAGACTTTGAGATACTACAAACAAATGGTAGGAACTAGAGAAGCAAAGGCAGGGAGGGTCAAGAAAATATTCAAGGCTGTGGAGGATTTTGAAGATGAGGGGGATATGTTTAAAATAAATTTCTAAGTTTAATTATTGGGCTTTCTAGCCCATTACCGTGTACTGTAGCTGCTATGGTCCATTGATGCCTAAATGACAATTTTTTAAGACACCCCAGTTTGGCAGGGAAGCCACTGTGATTCTGTCCAAACCAATAGCCAGCTGACTGCTTGCACTTCCTGATCCACCAGCCCTACCGTCGCGTGCAGACGTTTCATGACATCTAACCGAAGAAAGTGCAGGGGCGTGCCTCATTGTAGTCTATGGGGGTAATTTTCCAAACAGTTTTAAAAGTGTTAACAGCATTCTTTGACTGTAATGAAAGCCACTGCTTCACTAACCGGGCCCCTACAATAGGGCCACTCTCCCTGGCTAGACCTCATAAACCGTTGGAGTGTTTTATTTATTTATTTATTTTAACATCAGTTTAACAACCTTTGAGCCGGAGGCTCATTTACAAAGGTACCTCGTCACAAGGAGGACAATGACATACATACATGAGACAATCAGCAATATAGGTGTGGGGGTGGGGCTGGAGGACAGGGAAGTTGAAGGGATTGGCTGGCCATCAGCTTGGACCAAATTATGATCCCTTCCTTCCCGAACTGTTGTGTCTGAAAATTGGTAAGTTAGACACTAATGGACTATCACAGCTATAAGCTAACAGGAGATAAAGCCCAAAACCTTGGAAATTTTCTTCAAACAGAATTTTGTCTGTAATGAATGCCAGTGGAAATTTATAAGGATGGGGTGATTATGGGATGCACAATTCTAAAATGTTACTTGGGTCTGCTGCCACTTCTTTCTGAGCTCCTTCTTTTTATTGCTTTTGTGTATTTTTATTTATGCTAATACTGCTGTGATCACGTATTGTTAGGGCTTATTTATTTTGTACAATGTTCGTGCTGATCAATTTGCAGGCGTATCCCCCCCAAAAAACTGAGACATTAAAGACAACTGCATGAAAACAAACTCTGTGCTCCACAGACTTCATCTTTTCCTCCTGTTTTTCTTGCCCTAAGTCCCAATTTCCCAGTCATATCTTCTAGCTCTCGAGTTTTTGAGGTGCCATGTTGAGTGGGCTTGAGTGCTGTCAATATTCTGATAAGGTATGTCCTGGGCCTCAACACTCACGGGACATACCTAATTAGAACACTGAAAGCGCTCAAACCCTCTCAACATAGTACATGCTGACTTGGGAGCCGAAAGGTGCAATCTGGAATTTCTTTCCCTAGTAATATCAGCTTCTGGTAGAAACATTTCTTAGTCACATACACTTTTAGTTGGGGGTGGGAGATAGTGTGGTATCTTAATTAGGTTATCCTGTGTTGTTTTTCCTTAAAATAGTAAAGGGACATCTGTAAATAATGATATGGTGTAACTGCATAATACTCATGACAGATACAACAGAAACCAGAGTTTACATGTAAGCCACAACAGCGTGTGCATTAAAGAATTTTGATCCACATCCCAGGGGTGTAAGGCACTAGGACAAAGATGGGTGTCCTTACACCCCTGGGAACTGTATCAAAATCCTGTAATGCACTGTCATGTCTTGGCTTATTGTGCTTATACCATGACTTGTTTAAAATGAATTGGTAGTAAGGAGGGTTGGGGGGATACTGGGATGTATAGTGGCAGTAAGGAGGGCTGGGAGGATATTGGGATGTATAGGGAGAGGCATCACCAATATGAAACAGGAAGATGTTATCCCTCTGTATAGACAGTTGGTGACACTCCATCTGGAGTACTGCATGCAGTTCTGGAGACCCCATCTCCGCAAGAACATAGATAGGATGGAGGCAGTCCAGAGAAGGACAACTAAAATGGTGCAGGGTCTGCACCAGAAGCCATACAAAGAGAGACTAAAGGAGCTTAATATGTATACCCTCAAAGAAGGGGGGGGCATGATAGGAACTTTCAAGCACCTCAAGGGAATCAACAAAATCCAAGAGGGTAGCATCTTTCAGAAAAAGAGTTGTGCTAGAATAAGGGAACACAATTTGAAGATAGAGGGGGAACGGCTCAGGGGCAACTTGAGGAAGTATTTTTTTCATGGAGAGGGTGGTGGACACATGGAATGGTTTGCCTGAGGAGGTCATGGGGTCAAAAATATGGGGGAATTCAAGAATGCATGGGACAGACATAAGGCAATTCTTGTGGGGGTTAGGAAGACGTAGGCTGTTGGTTGACTAGGATCTGCAGCTTGCCCAGTAGGCAGACTGGATGGGTAAGACGACCCTTATCTGCCGTCAAAGTCTATGTTTCTATGTAAGTAAATCATAAGTGCGGTATAACAGTTTATTTATTTAGTTTTATAGTGTCAGAAGGGATTCAGTAGCCCTTGTGGCCCCTTTAAAAGCAGTGAGATTCTGGCTACTGCAGATTATGAGCTACAGCTCAGCTATGCAGCTCCAGCTTCTTTATATAAGGGGGTTGAGCTAAACTCAAGGATGAGAAAGGTGGCAGGTACTGAGAAACAGGAAGAGAGAACTTGCTACCAAAGGCTGAAAGTACTGAGGGAGATATTGAAAGAGAGCAGTATTAAAATTGTATAAATAATAACAACTGATTACTTACAGCAGATATGTCATTCATTGTTAATTGTTTTCAAGTTTTTTGGGAACTACAAATTCTAACCCCAGTAATACTCAGGTTCTTCTGTGCCTTTAAGACTGAACTGCCCAGAGAGAGAATTTGGAATGGTATGCAAATGATGGAATCTTTGCGTGTGCTATTTTCAAATGCTTCCTTGAACTAACTGCCTAGGTTCTAAACCCTCAGATTTCACTCTTCGCCTGTCAAGATCAGAAGCTCGGAGACCTCCCCTCATCTACCTGTCCTAATGCGATAAAACTTATAAAAATACACAAGTATTTTTCTCCTTTTCATTTGCTGCATTTTGCTATTTGTTATATTTAGCTAAACCGTTGTTTTTGTATTTAAAATATTTTTTTCTCAGTTTCTCCCAGTTCGATATAACCGATGGGGAATCGGGGTTTACTTTGTAGTTACTGCAGTTCCCTGACTAAGAAACTCTGTTAATTTAGTGTACATTTGTTTAAAAATATTTATTTTGTGAACCGCTAATTTCGGTTCTTGAATCACTAGCCCTGGTTCATTTTTCTGCCCGATTCTCAGTTCTGATCGGTTTCTCATCGGTTCAGGAACCGGCGGCAAACACTAAATAAGTTTTACACATCTTTCTTATTTAGCAGTGATTTGTTTTGGATATTTTTTACCCACAGAATGTCTGAAAAACCTAAAAGAACCACCAGTGAATCCGGTTTCAAACCTTGTACCGATTGTGGTGAGATTTTTGCCAAGGCAGACAGACATAATTTATGTGTCGTCTGTTTGGGCTTTGAACATTTTAAAACAGACTGTGATATATGCAAAACTTTTCCTGAAAAAAACTGTTTAAAAATGCCTTGAAAGGCTCAAGAAAAAGCTGTCTGTTCCTTAGGGTCCCTCGAACTCTGACCAGCCAACACCCTCTGTTTCTGTGGTTGAAACCGCATTAATAACAAAAGCTGTAACTGCTACTCCTGAGACGGGTACGCAAGCAGTTCCAAAGAGGCTTGCTGAACCAGCTGATTCTCTGATTCCCTCTAAAAAAAAAAAAAAAAAAAAAAAAAAAAAAAACAAAGCATACAGAACCGCCAGCTGAGCAGCATTTGGGGACTTTGGTGCCTGCAATAAAAATGCCAACTGCTGATGAGATTGCTCAGGCCTTTCGAGTTATCCAGGCTTTACAGGGGCTGACTGCTCCTCTGCCTCAGACTCCTGCCAAACAGGCTGACTCTTCTTCTCAATCTTTCCCTTTTTGAAGAAGAAGAGTATGTTGCTATTGCTGTGGAGGACGATGGGGACTCCACTGAACCGGAGGTTCCCCTGAACAAGACTTTGGTTCTCCTCCTAGGGCATCAGAGGATTTTTCCTCATACTTTGCTTTTATAGGAAGGATGGTGGATGCATTAGACATCCCCACAAGTGAGGTGATTGAGGATGAAGAAGAAGCTAAATGTATGGAAGTGATGGGGCTGACACCCACGAAAAAGCTTCTCCTCCCTGTTAACAAGTTATTTAAGAAGTATGCCTTAAAGATTTTGCAGACACCTAATACTGTTACCCCTCTGGATAAGAGGTTGGATAAAAAATATCAGTGGAAAGGCAGGGTGCTGAATTCTTGTTCTCGCCCTCTGACCACCAAGGGGTGGTGCAAGTGGCAGCCTGTGACAAGGCAAGGGTTCCACTAGCTTCCCACCCTCCAGACAAAGACTCTAGGAAGATTGATAGCATGGCCAAGAAAGGTTACCTTTTGGCCTCCTTGGCCATCAGGCAAACTTCCAGGCCTATGCTCCACAATACCAGAAATCTCTTTGGCAGTCGGTCCTTTCTATGTCAGACAAGGCACAGTCTCCCCTTTCAGTTGACTTAGCTGAAACAGCTAGGTTTGGTTTGGAAGCAGCCAAATATCAGTTTCAAGTGGCTGCTGATTTGAATGACACAGCTGCCAGGTGGATGGCAAACACTGTAGCTCAGAGAAGGTTTGCTTGGCTAAGATCCATAAATCCCAGGATACACAAACCAAGGCACTGAATTTCCCACTGGAGGAAAACTCCATCTTTGAGGAAAAGACAGAGGCTTATATGAAAAAGGTGGATGAATACAAGGCCACCTATAGAAGCAATTCTGCAAAAGGAAGAACTTCCCCATTTACCAGACCCTATGGAAGGGGAGGCTGGGGCAGATCCTTTCAAAGCAGGCCCTTTTTCCAGGCCATTGCTACGCTTCAGTACCAGCAGTATCCACAGCAGGGATACTTCAGAGGCAGGGGTAGGAGGGGTTCCTGGAGTGGTTCCCAATCCCAAGCTCAGCCTCATGCAAAGTAGGCACCCTGACGTGTCTGTACAGGCTGCCTCCCTACTGCCTGTAGGAGGCAGACTGGCTCACTATTTTCATGCTTGGAAAAACATCACCATAGTCAAGTGGGTCCTGGAAGTAGTGAGCCTGGGATTGTCTCTAACCTTTAAATCCCTCCCACCTTTAAGAACCTGCGTTTTCAACCCATCTTCAAATGCAGAGAGAAAACTGGAAACAGAGGTTCAAAAACTGTTTCTGTCACAAGCCGTAGAACCAGTACCAATCCAATTAAAGGGAAATGGATTTTCTAAGGACATGGATATGTTGTTCATCCACACTTTCTGGCAGGTTCCTTGCCTCTTTAAATCTTGCCGGAAGTCTGCAAGCTGGCTCCTCCCACCCACCCGGGTGGTAAAACTCTCAGCTCCACCCCATGACACCAGATCTTCCTTACCACTTAGAAGCTCAGGTTCCCTCCTTAGTGCTCTGCGTTTTAGACTGGATCCTAACTCTTCGGTTCGTCCGAAATTGGTTTTGAAGTTTTCTCAACTTCGGTCTTCATCTTCCCTCGTGGCTGCGATGGACAAATCTATTCCCAGCTTTCGGACGTGCCCTTGTGGGCAGAAAATGTCCAGGACGGATCCGCACTCCTCGTGCGTCTACTGCCTAGGCCTAGATCACGACCCGCAGGCCTGCGAGTTGTGCCGCTCTTTCTCGGCCAACGTCCTGGACGATCGCACGGCCCGATTGAAGCTCGGGCGCCAGAGAAACGTTTCCCGCCGGTAAAATCAAAAGAGGCGTGTTGGGCGGTGTCCGCGGCGGCTGGCTCGGCTGAGCAGCTCGAGCAGATGATCGCCCTCGAGGAGGAGGCGACCCAGGCCGCATCTTCCTCCTCCTCGGCCGCGGCATTTATCCCGCTCTCTCTGAGTTCCTCATATATGGCTTCGTTCAAGGAGCTTTGTCAGTCCATTTCCACGAAGGGAGAGGGGTCATCAGGACATTCTTCTTAGCCCAAGAAGAAAGAGTCAAAGGGTAAGTCCCACCGTCTGCGTTCATGGGAGCGGGAAGGAGGTTTGTCGGCTTCTCCAGTCGACAGCCCACTCCCACTGCCAGACACTTTGTGAACACCCTTGGTGCTGAAGTGAGACGGAATGGCAAGGTTGAGAACTGATAGTGACCTGAAGGGAGTCTGACCCTGAGGTATTTTCTGTGAGACCCCTTATGGGGATGTGGAAATAGGCATCTTTTAGGCCCAATGAAGCCAACAGTCTCCTTTTTGGAGGGTTGGCAAAATCAGTGCCAGTGTTACCATTATGAACTTTAGTTTTGTCAGATATCTGTTTAAGATCCTGAGGTCTAAGATGGGCCGCCACTCCTCATTTTTCTCTGTGGTAAGGAAGTATCTTGAGTAAATACAGGTTCTAGGGACATGGATATGTTGTTCATCCACACTTATTGGCAGGTATCCTTGCCGCTTTAAATCTTGCCGGAAGGTCTTCAAGCTGGCTCCTCCCACCCACCCGGGTGGTATAACTCTCGGCTCCGCCCCATGACACCAGATCTTCCTTACCGCTTGGAAGCTCAGGTTCCCTCCTTAGCGCTCTGCGTTTGAGACTAGTTCCTATTTCTTCCCTTTGAATTTAAAAGTTTTGCTAAAAGACTTCAGTCTTGATCCCTCCGGCTGCGATGGACAAATCGACTCCGGTTTCGGAGATGCCCCTGCGAATCGAAGATGTCTCGGACGGATCCACACTCCACGTGTGTCTACTTTAGGCCTTGAGCACGACCCGCGGGCTGCGACCTGTGCTCATCTTTCTCGGCCTCGTCCTCGAAGACCGTGCTGCCCGATTGCAACTGGGCGTCCCGAGCGTTTCCCTCGGTGAAGTCTAAGGAGGCTCGGTTGGCGGTGTCATGGCGCCGGCTTCGGCGGATCAGCTCGAGCAGATGATCGCCCTCGAAGAGGAGCGGCGCGGGCCGTATCTTCCTCGACGCGGCATTTATCCCGCTCTCTGGGTTCCTCCTATACAGCTTCCTTTAGAGCTTTGTCTGTCCTCTCCACTAAGGAGAAGGGCCAGCGTCTGCTGGACCTTTTTCTCGGTCAAAAAGAGGGACAAGGTAAATCCCTCCGTCGGCGCTCTTGGGAGGCGGAAGGTCCCTCTCCCGGGTCGTCGGACCGTCGAGCCGGTCGACCGCTCGGCTTCGACCACTGGCCTCACGGTGTCCCGTCAGGTCAGTTGACTGAGACTCCGTCGGCAAGTCGAGATTTTCTCGATCCGTTGGACGGGTTGTCGCCTATAAACCGAGACTCCCTCTCCGGTTCCCTAGAGAGTTGAGGATCCGTGGGCTTGCCTGTGCCTCGGTTCGGAGCCCTCGGATGAACCCTCCGGGCGAGAAGAGTGCGGTTCCTGCCGAACCTTCTCCGCACCGACCTCGGAAAAGCCGAGGCTCTCGGTCTCAGACCTCTTCGCGGTCCAGCCGATCCCGCCGTCATAGGCGGTCTCGGTCTCGGCACCGCGGTAAGCGGCGTCGCCGCTCGTCCTCCTCCTCGGACTAGGGGAGGCTTCGGCGTAAGTTACGTCGATGGTACGAGGACCTCATGTGGCAACAGTTCCTCCTGACCGGGAATAAGCCGACGCAGTCGCCTTCGACCATTAAGTGGCTGTCACGGAGCGTGACACAACCCTCGACTTGCCCGGAGCCTATACCCAGGCGGTTGTTCGGCCAAAACCAGCTGCTCCACCGATTCGGTGGAACCTCCGCCTCCACAGCCACAGTTTGGGGCTCCGACCAGGGATTCTCGGTCGGCTGAGGTCTACCCATGGCTGTCTGTTACCCTCACTCCCGACCGACCTCGGCAGGTAGAGGGTGGCTCAGGCCAGAGGCAGCTCTTCGAGGACTCGTCTGAGTCCGAGGATAATTCCTCCTTTTTCTCCAAGCGAATAGACTTGGAGTCCTCAGGAGGACAGTCAATGGACGATAGCCCGTCGTCCTTCCTAGGACTGCTTCGGCTCATCTCGGAGTCCACCGGGATGAAGCTCGAACCCGTTTCCAAACGGGCCAGGTATCCCCTCACGGAGATTCTGGACCGAGGGGATTCTCCAACGGAGGCCTTTCCGGTGGCCGAGGCCATAGTGGGTCCGGCCTTGGAGCTTTGGCAGCGCCCTGCTTCCTGTCCTGCGCCTTCGGCCAGGATGGCCAGGAAGTATCACGGTCCCCGGTTCCTTGTCCGGTTTTGAACACCCTCTGCTGAGGGTTGGTTACCGACAGCGTTTTCGGTAGCGCCCGGCTAGCGCCAGGGATGTGGACAAACCTCCTGACAAGGAATCCAAGAAATTGGATTATGTCGGGCGAAAAGTCTATGCTCGTCCTCTCTCGGCCTTACGTCAGGCCAGTTCGGCCGTCCTCATGGCACATTTTCTCATGCCCTGTTGGGCTCCCTGGATGAGGTCATCCCTCATCTTCCGCGATCTGCAGACTACGGTCAAGCAGTGCGGGACCAGGGCAGAGGCAGTGGCCAAACAGCAGCTCAGACTGCTTTGGATATGGGGACTCATGTGCCAGGTTGGTGGCGGCCGCAGTGGCTATGCGTCGGCGGGCTTGGCTGAGGATATCCACCTTTACTTCGGATACCCAGCACAAGTTGGCGGATGTTCCCTTTTTGGGGACTGACCTCTTCGGCCCTGGGGTGGAAGGTCACCTGCAGAGGATCGAGAAGTCCAATGCTACCTTGGACTCGGTCTCTTCCGCTCAGAAGGACAAAGGCCGCAAACCACAGCCTAAGCCCTTTCGTCCTTCTGCGCCCCGCCCGGCCCAGCAACGTCAGGGCCAGCAGGCTCGGCCTTGGCATCCCAAACCCAACCGCCCGGCTTCCTCTAACAGGAGGCAGGGAGGAAGGCCCAGGAGGTCCCTCGGCGGTCCCTCCTCCAAGCCTGCCCAGTGACAGGCTGAGGTGTCGCCCCATCCCTCATCCTACCCCTAGTTCCCCGTGGAGGCGGCTCCGACACTTCCGTTCCGCCTGGTCCGCTGTTACCACGGACAGGTGGGTCTGAAGGTGGTGGGAAGAGGCCTGCCTCTGGAATTGAGCAGGCCCACCCTTCAGAGCCGTCGCTCCTCGGGGGCCTCTGAGTCCCAGCCTCACTGTCGGCTCGTCGAGCGACATGGCTCTCCTCCTCCAGAAGGAGGTGATCAGAGTGGTAGCGGACCCCGCTCCAGACCCAGGTTTGTGTCCAGGTACTTCCTGGTTCGAAGCGGATGGGGGCTGGCGCCCCATTCTCGACCTACGACCTAAACAAGTTCCTAAGGTCTCGAACCTTCAGGATGGTCACTCTGGCTCAGATAATACCATCCTTGGAGCAGCGTATGTGGTTCTGCTCTCTGGACTTGCAGGGCGTTTTTCACGTCCCTATCCGTCCGTCTCACCAGAGATTCCTTCACTTCCGCGGAAGGATCCTCTTCGAGTTCAAGCCATGCCTGCTTGTCTCCAGCTCCCAGGGTCTTCACCAAATGCATGGCAGTGGTGACAGCATTCCCTCGGCGCCGAGGGTCGGGTGTACCCTTACCTGGACGACTGGCTGATAGCAGCTCCCTCCAGGCAGGAGGTGGGTGGTCAGAGATCTGGCCCTCAGGTCTGCTCTCAACTGGGCCTCCTTATCACGAGGCCAAGTCAGACTCGAGCGAAGCAGGTGATTCTATTCATGGCGCAGCTCGACTCTCTTGAGCCAAGGCGCGGCTCGGCGGACAGGGCGAGGTTCTTTCCTCCTTTGCCCAATCATTTCTGGTTGGAGCAATTGCCCTGCCGGGACTTCCTGCGCCTCCTGGGTCTCATGGCGGCCTGCACCAGCGTGGTCCGTTGGGCCGCTGGAACATCGTCCCTTCAGTGGGGACTGGCCAGCCAGTGGTCACGACGCTGCGATCCTTTGGACCAGCTTGTGTCGGTGACACAGGGGATGTGGAACGCTCTCCAGTGGTGGATCGTTCCAGATCATTTGCAGGAGGGCATCCCGTTCGTCTGCCCCGAGCCGACGGTCTCTCTATCGACCGATGCCTCTCTGATGGGTTGGGGTGCCCATCTGGGGGAACACCGGGCTCATGGCCTCTGGTCCCCGCGGGAGTCCCGATGCCACATCAACCTGCTGGAGCTCGGCGGTCCGCCTAGCTCTCACCGCCTTTGCTCCGTTCCTCCGGGGTCAAGTGGTCCGAGTCCAGACGGACAATACCACGACCATGTACTATCTAAACCGCCAGGGGGGGACGCGCTCCATGCTTCTATGCAAGGAAGCTCTCCGCATTTGGTCACTCGTGCGCAGCCTGGAGGCGGATCTCCTAGCCATTCATGTGGCAGGAGCCTCCAACACCCTGGCTGATGCCCTGAGCGGATAGGGGCTGCATCCCACAGTGGTCTCTCCTGCGGAGTAGTACAGCATCTGTTCTCCCATTGGGGCACACCTCAGGTGGACCTGTTTGCCTCCAGGGAGAACGCAGAAGCTGAGGCTGTTCCATGCCGGCCCCCCTCAGCAGGGCTCGCTGCAGGGGGATGCCTTCTCGAGGCAATGGACCCCGGGCCTCTTCTACGCCTTTCCCCCATTTCCCTTGATCCACAAGGTGCTTCTCAAGGCGAGGAGGGACAAGGCGCAGGTGATTCTGATAGCCCCAGACTGGCCTCACCAGTTCTGGTACCCAGATCTCCTCAGTCTCAGCTCCAGGACTCCGCGGCAGCTTCCAGCTCGCCCGGACCTGCTCTCAGTCAATCAGGGGAAGGTGTTCCATCCGGACCTTCAATCCCTGCACCTGACGGCCTGGTTCCTGGCGGCTAGAGTTCCAGGCCTTGGGTCTTTCGGCGAGGTCCTCAATGTAGTTGAGGCGTCCCGTAAGTCGACCAGAAAATGCTATGCCTTCAAATGGAAAAGGTTTTCCATTTGGTGTCAGAACAAGGGCTTGGACCCTTCCTCCTGTTCCTTGGCAAGCATCTTGGACTATTTATGGTCCCTTTCTAATCAAGGGCTTAGGTCGGCGACCTAAGGGTGCACCTGGCAGCCATCTCTGCTTGCAGGCGCGGGCAGGAAGCAGTCGGTGGCGAGGAGAGAGGTGGTCTGGCGCTTTTCAAGGCCTTGATCACTTCCCCTCCGGTGCGAGGAACCTCCACCTCCGTGGGATCTACTGCTGGTACTGGCAAAGCTCATGGGCAAGCCATTGAACCTATGCACAGGTGTGCTCTCTCACCTGTCGTGGAAGACCACCTTCTTGGTGGCTATCACGTCAGCCAGAAGGATGGGAGAGCTCCAGGCGCTTCATCGAGTCTCCTTACCTGGTCTTCCACAGGGACAAGGTTGTCCTGCGCCCCACCGAAATTCCTTCCGAAGGTGGTGTCGAGTTTCACCTTAACCAGGTGTTGACTCTGCGGTGTTCTACCCCAATCACACTCGGAGGCCGAATATGGGCTCCATACTCTGGACCCTAGAAGGCGCTCGCCTATTACAAAAGAGCGCGGCTGAAATTCGAGGAGAGGTTCGCCAGCTGTTTGTCACCTACGCTGAAGCGCATCTGGCAGACCTGCAGCCAAGCGGACGATAAGCAGGTGGGTCACCTCCTGCATAGATCTCTGCTATAAGTTGGCGGGCATGGAGCCTCCCAGAGGATAAGAGCTCATTCTACCGCCATACTGCTGTGGTGGCTGCTTCAGGGGCGTCCCTATCCAGGAAATCTGCAGGGCTGCTACCTGGAAGTCAGCACACACCTTCATTACCCATTACCACATCGGCCTTGAGTCGCGGGATGCTGGTTTTGGGGCCTCGGTTCTCCAGTCTCTCTTTCCCAAGTAAGTATTGGGGTGTGCGTCTTGCCTCCTCCTCCCGGAGAACTGCTAGGAGTCTGCCAATAAGTGTGGATGAACAACATATCCATGTCCCTAGAATACAGGTTACTCACCTGTAACAGGAGTTCTAGGAATGGTATGTTGTTCATCCACCATGTCTCCGATCTCCCGGCCGGACGCACAACCTGAGCTTCCAGCGGGCAGATCTGGCGTCATGGTGAGCCGAGAGTTATACCACCGGGTGGGTGGGAGGAGCCAACGAAGACCTTCCGGCAAGATTTAAAGCGGCAAGGATACCTGCCAATAAGTGTGGATGAACAACATATACCATTCCTAGAACTCCTTTACAGGTGAGTAACCTGTATTTACTCACCTGTAACAGGAGTTCTAAGAATAGTATGCATCCAAAACAGCCATACCGCTACTCTGCGGAAGCTGTCAACTCCTCCACCAGTAATCTCTCGGCTCCGCCCATAACATCAGACTCTACCACTCGGAAGCTCAGGTTCCCTCCTTAACGCTCTGCGTATAAGACTGGTTCCTATTTCTTCGGTTTTGCGAATTTAAAAGTTTTTGCATTTCTAGACTTCGGTCTTCTATCCCTCGTGGTTGCGATGGACAAATCGACTCCGGTTTCGGAGATGCCCTTGCGGGCAGAAGATGTCTCGGACAGATCCGCACTCCACGTGTGTCTACTGTTTAGGCCTTGAGCACGACCCGCAGGCTTGCGACCTGTGCTCTTCCTTCTCGGCCTACGTCCTCGAAGACCGTGCTGCCCGTTTACAACTGGGGTGTCCCGAGAAACGTTTTCCTCCGGTGAAGTCAAAAGAGGCCCGGTCGGCGGTTTCCGCGCGGCGGGCTCGGCGGATCAGCTAGAGCAGATGATCGCCCTCGAAGAGGAGGCGGCGCGGGCCACATCTTCCTCGGCCGTGGCATTTATCCCGCTCTCCCTGGGTTCCTCTTATACAGCTTCTTTTAAGGAGCTTTGTCTGTCCCTCTCCACTAAGGGAGAGGGACCAACGTCTGCTGGACCTTCTTCTCGGTCCAAAAAGAAAGACAAGGGTAAGTCCCTCCGTCGACACTCTTGGGAGCGGGAAAGGTCCCTGTCCCCGAGTTGTCGGCCATCGACTTCAGTCGATCGTTCGGCTTCGGCCACTGGTCTCACGGTGTCCCCGTCAGGTCAGTTGACCGAGACTCCCGTCGACGCAGTCGAGATTTTTCTCGACCCGTTGGACAGGTTGTCGCCAGGCGAAGCCGAGAATCCTCTCTCCCCGGTTCCCCCGGTGGTAGTTGAGGATCCTGTGGGCTTGCCAGTGCCTCCGGTTCCGGAACCCTCGGGTGAACCCTCCGAGCCGAGGGGAGAGCCGGTTCCACCCGTCCCCTCCCCGCACCGTCCTCGGAAAAGCCGAGGTTCTCGGTCTCGGTCTCGGACTTCTTCATGGTCCAGCCGATCCCGCCGTCATAGGCGGTCTTGAATCCCTAGCACCGCGGTAAGCGGCGCCGCCGCTCGTCCGCAAATGCGAGGGAAGCTTCGGCGTAAGGATGCGTCGGCGATACAAGGACCTCATGTGGCAACAGCTCCTTCTGACCGGGAAGAAGCCCGCTTCGCTTGGCGGCCATTAAGTGGCTGTCACCGGAGCGGCCGAAACAACCCCTCGACTTACCCGAGGAGCCTGTTCCCAGGCCGGTTGTTCGGCCAAAACCAGCTGCTCCACCGATTCCGGTGGAACCTCCGCCTCCACAGCCGTTATTTGGGGCTCCGACCAAGAATTCTCGGTCGGCTCAGGGCCTGCCCCATAGGCTGTCTGTTACCCTCACTCCCGATCGACCTCGGCAGGTGGAGGGTGGCTCAGGTCCGAGGCAGCTCTTTGCGGACTCTTCCGAGTCCGACGGCGATTCCTCCCTTTTCTCCAGGCGAGTAGACTTTGAGTCCTCTGGAGGTCAGTTGATGGACGATAGCCCTTCGTCCTGTCTGGGATTGCTTCGGCTCATCTCGGAGTCCACCGGGATGAAGCTCGAACCTGTGTCTAAGCGGGCCAGGTATCCCCTCACGGAGATACTGGACCGAGGGGATTCCCCTACGGAGGCCTTTCCGGTGGCCGAGGCCATAGTGGGCCCGGCCTTGGAGCTCTGGCAGCGCCCTGCTTCCTGTCCTGCACCCTCGGCCAGGATGGCCAGGAACTATGCAGTCCCTACCGGTTCCTTGTCCGGTTTTTCGGAACACCCCTCAGCCGAGGGGCTAGTTACCGACAGCGTTTTCCGGCGCGCCGGGATCGCTAGGGACGTGGACAAACCTCCCGACAAGGAGTCCAAGAAATTGGACTATGCCGGGCGCAAAGTCTACGCTGCGTCCTCCCTCGGCCTTCGTCAGGCCAGTTCGGCCGTACTCATGGCACATTTCTCTCATGCCCTGTTGGGCTCCCTGGACAAGGTAGTTCCTCATCTTCCGGCGGACCTGCAGACCACGGTTAGGCAGGTGCGGGACCAGGGCAGGGCAGTGGCCAAACAGCAGCTTCAGACTGCTCTGGACATTGGAGACTCATGTGCCAGGTCAGTAGTGGCCACAGTGGCTATGCGCCGTCGGGCATGGCTGAGGATATCCACCTTCACTTCGGATATCCAGCACAAGTTGGCGGATGTCCTCTTCCTGAGGACCGACTTCTTCGGCCCTGGGGTGGAAGGTCACCTGCAGAGGATCGAGAAGTCCAATGCTACCTTGGACTCGGTCTCATCCGCACAGAAGGACAAAGGCCGCAGACCACAGCCTAAGCCCTTTCGTCCCTTTGCGCCCGTGGCACGTCCTGCCCAGCAACGTCAGGGCCAGCAGGCACGAGCTTGGCATCCCAAACCCAAGCCCTCGGCTTCCTCCTCCAGGAAGCAGGGAGGTAAAGGCCCTGGAGGTCCCTCGGCCGGTCCCTCCTCCAAGCCTGCCCAGTGACGGGTTGAGGGGTGTCGCCCCAACCCGTCACCTCACCCCAGGTTCCCCCCGTGGGGCGGCTCCGCCACTTTCTTTCCGCCTGGTCCATTATTACCACAGACCGGTGGGTGTTGGAAGTGGTCGGAAAGGGCCTGCCTCTGGAGTTCGAGCAGGCCCCGCCCTTCAGAGCCGTCGCACCTCGGGGGGCCTCTGGGTCCGCAGCCTCACTGTCGGCTCGCCGAGCCGATATCGCTCTCCTCCTCGAGAAGGAGGTGATCAGAGAGGTAGCGGACCCTCCCTCAGATCCGGGGTTTGTGTCCAGGTACTTCCTGGTTCCGAAACGGACGGGGGGCTGGCGCCCCATTCTCGACCTGCACGACCTAAACAAGTTCCTAAGGTCTCGGACCCTCAGGATGGTCACTCTGGCTCAGATAGTACCATCCTTGGAGCCTTGACATGTGGTTCTGCTCTCTGGACCTGCAGGGCAGCGTTCTTTCACGTCCTATCCGTCCGTCACATCAGAGATTCCTTCGCTTTCGGCGGAGGATCCCTTCCAGTTCGAGCCATGCCCTTGGCTTGTCTTCCAGCTCCCAGGGTCTTCACCAAATGCATGGCAGTGGTGACAGCATTCCTGCGGCGCCGAGGGTTCCGGGTGTACCCTTACCTGGATGACTGGCTGATAGCAGCCCCCTCCAGGCAGGAGGTGGAGTGGTCCAGAGATCTGGCCCTCCAGGTTTGCTTGCAAGTCTGCCTCCTCATCAACGAGGCCAAGTCGGAACTCGAGCCGAAGCAGGTGATTCTTTTCATCGGGGCAGAGCTTGATTCTCTTCGAGCCAGAGCACGGCTCCCGGCGGACAGGGCCGAGGTTCTTTCCTCCTTTGCCCAATCATTTCTGGTTGGGCAATCGCGCCCTGCCCGGGACTTCCTGCGCCTCCTGGGTCTCATGGCGGCCTGTACCAGTGTGGTCCACTGGGCCCGCTGGAACATGCGCCCCCTTCAATGGGGGCTGGTCAGCCAGTGGTCTCAATGCTGCGATCCATTGGACCAGCTAGTGACAGTGACCCAGGGGATGTGGAACGCTCTCCAGTGGTGGACCGTTCCAGTTCATCTGCAGGAGGGCATCCCGTTTGTCCGCCCCGAGCCGACGGTCTCTCTATCGACCGATGCCTCTCTGATAGGTTGGGGTGCCCATCTGGGGGAACACCGAGCGCATGGCCTCTGGTCCCCGCGGGAGTCCCGATGTCACATCAACCTG
Organism: Neoceratodus forsteri; assembly: GCA_016271365.2. Taxonomy (NCBI): domain Eukaryota; kingdom Metazoa; phylum Chordata; order Ceratodontiformes; family Ceratodontidae; genus Neoceratodus; species Neoceratodus forsteri. Next base: position 444,673,956 of record CM057453.1, read on the forward strand.
CTGGAGCTCTGAGCGGTCCGCCTAGCTCTCACCGCCTTTGCTCCGTTTCTCCGGGGTCAAGTGGTCCGAGTCCAGACGGACAATATCTAAACTGCCAGGGCGGGACGCGCTTCACGCTTCTATGCAAGGAAGCTGTCCGCATTTGGTCACTCGTGTACAGCCTAGAGGCAGATCTCCTAGCCATTCACGTGGCAGGAGCCTCCAACACCGTGGCCGATGCCCTAAGCCGGATAGGGGCTGCGTCCCACGAGTGGTCTCTCCTGCCGGAGGTAGTACTAGATCTGTTCTCCCATTGGGGCACACCTCAGGTGGACCTGTTTGCCTCCAGGGAGAACACGAAGCTGAGGCTGTTCCATGCCCACCCCCCTTGGCAGGGCTCACTGCAGGGGGATGCCTTCTCGAGGCAGTGGACCCCGGGCCTCTTCTACGCCTTTCCCCCATTCCCCTTGATACACCAGGTGCTTCTCAAAGCAAGGAGGGACAAGGCGCAGGTGATTCTGATAGCCCCAGACTGGCCCCGCCAGTTCTGGTACCCAGATCTCCTCAGCCTCAGCTCCAGGCTCCCGAGGCAGCTTCCAGCTCGCCCGGACCTGCTCTCAGTCAATCAGGGAAGATGTTCCATCGGACCTTCAATCCCTGCACCTGACGGCCTGGTTCCTGAGTGGCTAGAGTTCCAGGCCTTGGGTCTTTCGCACAGGTCCTCAATGTAGTTGGGCATCCCGTGAGAGTCGACCAGGAAATGCTATGCCTTCAAATGGAAGAGATTTTCCATTTGGTGTCAGGAGCAAGGGCCTGGACCCTTCCTCCTGTTCCCTGGCGAGCATATTGGACTACCTGTGGTCCTTTCTCAGCAAGGGGCTTAGGTCGGCGACCCGCTAAGGTGCATGGCAGCCATCTCTGCTTACCGGGCGTGGGCCGGGGAGCAGTCGGTGGCGCAGGAGAAGGTAGTCTGGTGCTTTTTCAAAGGCCTTGATCACATTTCCCTTCCGGTGCGAGAACCTCCACTTCCATGGGATCTACTGCTGGTACTGGCAAAACTCATGGGCAAGCCATTCGAACCAATGCACAGGTGTGATCTCTCTCACCTGTCGTGGAAGACCGCCTTCTTGGTGGCTATCACGTCAGCCAGACGGATGGGAGAGCTCCAGGTGCTTTCCATCGAGTCTCCTTACCTGGTCTTCCACAGGGACAAGGTTGTCCTGCGCCCCACCCGAAATTCCTTCCGAAGGTGATGTCGGAGTTTCACCCAACCAGGTGTTGACTCTGCCGGTGTTCTACCCCAATCACACCTCGGAGGCCGAATATAGGCTCCATACTCTGGACCCTAGAAGGGCGCTCGCTTACTATAAGGAGCGCATGGCTGAAATTCAGGGAGAGGTTCGCCAGCTGTTTGTCACCTACGCTGAAGCCGCACCTGGCAGACCTGCAGCCAAGCGGACGATAAGCAGGTGGGTCACCTCCTGCATAGATCTCTGCTATAAGTTGGCGGGCATGGAGCCTCCCAGAGGGATAAGAGCTCATTCTACCCGCCATACTGCTGCATCAGTGGCTGCTTCCAGGGACGTCCCTATCCAGGAAATCTGCAGGGCTGCTACCTGGAAGTCAGCACACACTTCATCACCCATTACCACATCGACCTTGAGTCACGCCGGAATGCTGGTTTGGGGCCCGGTTCTCCAGTCTTTATTCCCTAAGTAGGGGTGTGGCCTGCCTCCCTCCTCCCAGAGAACTGCTAGGAGTCTGCCAATAAGTGTGGATGAACAACATATCCATGTCCTAAAATACAGGTTACTCACCTGTAACAGGAGTTCTAGGAATGGTATATGTTGTTCATCCTACCTGGAGGCTTCTCCCGGCTGACGCTACCTGAAACTTTCAGCCGGGCCGAATCTGGCGTCATGGGGTGGAGCTGAGAGTTTACCACCCAGGTGGGTGGGAGGAGCCAGCTTGAAGACCTTCCGGCAAGATTTAAAGCGGCAAGGATACCTGCCAATAAGTGTGGATGAACAACATATACCATTCCTAGAACTCCTGTTACAGGTGAGTAACCTGTGTTTACTGTTGACTGATTCTTCGATTCTCTCCTAGCAAATTAAAATTGCAACCGCGATGGAGGACAAGTCCTCGCCTGGGTTCCACCTGTGTCTCTGCGGGCAAAAAATGTCTCGAATGGACCCGCATGCCATGTGTTTGTACTGCCTGGATCATGATTACGATACTCAGGCCTGTGATCTATGTTGCTCTTTTTCATCTAAATGTTTTGGATGACCGCCTCGCCCATCTCCAGCTCAGATGTCCGGAAAAACGGCACCCACCAGTTAAATTGAAGGATGCCTGCTGTGCAGTCTCCATGGCCACGGGGTTCGCGGAACACTTGGAACAGATGAAGGCCTTCGAAGAAGAGGCGGCTTGCGCCACTGAACTCTTATCTTCACCCTCAGTTTTCGTTTCACATAGACTGGGCTCATCATTCTCCGGTTCCTTCAAGGAGCTTTGCCAATCCCTTCCCACTTGTGGGGAAGGCCCCGGCTCTCATGTCTCCCAATCCCGTAAGAAGGGTGCAAAGGAACCGAGGGATTCCATGTCTCGTAGACGTCACTCTTTGGACAGAGAGCGATCTCGGTCCCAGGAGTCTCCTGCTTCGACTTTGGTCAATGTTGCGGCCTCGGCCACTGACCTTAACGTGATCTCGTCAGGTCAGCCGGCCCAGACGTGGGATGACAATCCCGTCAAGATTGTTCTCGACCCCGTCAACCCATTGTTGACCAATGAGGCCAACAACTCCTTGTTCAGGACTCTGGCCCTGATGGGCCTTGCCAATGAGGTGACCCAGCTTGCTGGGAAACCTCCGTCAGTGGTCTTCCCCGACCTGGAGGAGCTGAGGTCCTCCCAGACTCCTCTGAATGTCCCTGTCAGTCCCCCCGATGGACCACGTCCAGGTCTGGGACATCCTTAACTAAAAGGCTGAGTAAGTCGCATAAGCGGCGCTCCAAGAAGCGGCACCCCCGCCATTCATTCTCCTCCTCCCCCTCGGATGAGGGGAAGCTCTGATGCAAGCTGCGTCGGTGCTATGAGGACCTTCAAACACCATGAAGTCTTGCTGTATTCTGACAAATACAGTTAGGTCCTGCCTTTCAACTGCCCTGGAAAACATAGGGTTAACTTTTCTATGCATGGCATAGAATTGTCATCTCAAGCTCGGTTGAAGCCTCTGCCTGTTGTTATTCGAACTGCAACCGTCAGATTATTTACTCCAGCTCACTGAACAGTCGCTCCGGAGATTTCTTCTGCTGCTTGGTTCAAAGTCAGTTGAAGGGTCGATTTTCGGTCGGTTTCTTACGAAATTGTTGTTTCCGCATAGTCGGTTCAAGTCTCTGTCTGTCGTACCGTGAGTATTAGATAGGTTTTGTTCCGTTTTCTGTGTGGAACTTGTAAAGCTGTGGATCAGTTCGGGTGAACCGATCATTTTGAGGTAAAATTTGTATTCCACTTTAGTGTGTGGTAACCGTTCCATGTCGGTTCTAAAAAAAAAAAGGGGGGGGGTTTTAGTATGTTTTTTTCCAAGACCCGTGACACGGTCAGGAGCCGATAGGGGAGTCTTGCCTGGCGGATTGCCGAAAAAAGGGTAAGTTTGGTTAGGTTGGCCATGTCTGAGAAACCCAAGATAAAAACTGGGCCCACTGGGTTTCAACACTGCAGTGTGTGTGTGTGGGGGAGGTCTTTGCTAAAGCTGATCCCCACACCACCTGTGTTTATTGTCTGGGGTTTGACCACCTCGATTCAGACTGCCAAATTTGCAGAAATTTTCCCAAATCTACCCTGGAAAAGAGATTAGGTAGACTGAGGGAAAGGGAGGCTGAGAAGTCTGCTGACCTGGATGGCCAGCCCAGTTCGGTTCTGACCAAACCAGGAGTGCCCTCTGACCAGGGCGATACTTCTTCAGGCAAAAGGAGAGCTGATTCCAAGAAATTAGTTCCGACAAAAAGAAAAAGAAAAGACAAGTCGACTGGTTCGGATCCAGAATCTCATACTCCGACCGCCGATGAAATAGCCAAAGCGATTAGGATTGTGGAATTGCTTTGATCGGTTCCGACTGAACCGGCACCTTTGGGCAGGGGCTCGGTTTGGTCGGTTCCCCCGGTTCCGGATTATACCCTGGAAGAATTTTATGAACTGGAGTTTGAGGAGGAAGGAGAGTTAGAAGATGACTATGGTGATGGTGAAAGTCTGGATGTGCCTATTGACCCGGACATCTCCCCAGACAGACCTTCAGGTGTTTCTCCTCCTAGGCTTTCTGAGTCCCCTTCACACTACATGTTTTGGACTGATATCCTCCAGCTTCCTGTGGAGGAGGCAGTGGAGGATCAGGAAGAGCCTGACTATGTAGAGATGATTGACATCCCAGAGTCCAGGAGACTGTCTATTCCCCTCCACAAATCCTTTGGGAAACAGACACAAAAAATTCTGAAGTCTCCCAATTCCATACCTCATGTGGACAGAAGAATGGACAAGAGGTATACTCTTTCAGGCTCTGATACAGAGTTCCTCTACCATCAGTGCAGCCATGTTGGGGTTGTACATGCTGCTGCCTGTGATAAGGCAAGCATTCCCTTGGCATCACACCCCCCAGACAAGGACTCCAGGAAGATTGATGCCATGGCAAAGAAGCAGTACATGGCATCATCCTTAGGACTTAGGCAGGCTAATTATATGGCCTATGCAGGCAGGTACCAGAAGTCCAGGTGGGACACTGTACTGGCACTGGCTAAACAGGTTCCACCCCAGCTTGCTAAGGAGCTGAAGCAGGTGGCTGTGGATGGGATTAAAGCATCGAAAGTTCAGTTTCATGCTGCTGTAGACTCCAGTGATGTATCATCAAGAGTCATGGCTACATCTGTGGCTCTTCGGAGAATGGCTTGGCTCAGATGTACTAGCCTCTCACAGGATACCCAGGCTAAGGCCGTGGATTTTCCTGTAGTGGGTAATTCTCTGTTTGGGGAGCAGACAGAGAATTACATGAAGAAAATGGATGAATACAGGACTACTTACAGAGTGCTTAGGCCAAGGAAAGGCAAGCAACTCCTCAAAGGCAGCAGTCCAGGGGCAGGGGCAGGCCTTTACACCAAGCACAGGCCTCCTCTTCTTTTTCACAGAGGGGATTCTTCAGAGGGAGAGGCAGAAGGGGGATGAGCAGGCCTGCATCCACCCCTCAGCTTAAAGCCCCTGCCCGCCGGGCACCCTGATGGGTCTGCCGGGTCGATTCTCCTATCCCCGTGAGAAACGGGCTGTTTTACTTTGTCCAGAACTGGATGTCTCTTACATCAGACAAGTGGGTCCTGGAAATAGTAATCCAGGGTCTGGTTCTCAGCTTCAAAAAATTTCCCAAGCTGAGACCCAGATCTTTTCCACCTGCAAATCTCTCAGAGACCCTTGCCGTAGAGGCAGAGGTTTCTTCTCTCCTAGCTCTCAGAGCTATAGAGAGTGCCTACCCTACACTGGGGCAAAGGATTGTACTCCAGGTACTTCCTAGCCCCCAAAAAGACAGGAGAGTGGCGACCCATCCTGGACCTAAGACACCCGAACAAACATATCTTAAAGCCAAAGTTCAAAATGATAACTCTGGGAATTATCCTTCCCTCTCTAAGGCCAGGGGACTGGCTAGCCTCCCTGGACCTCAAAGATGCCTACTTTCACATTCCCATCAGGTGCTCCCACAGAAAGTATCTGAGGTTCAAGTTGCCCTCAGGCCACTATCAGTTCAGAGCAATACCCTTTGGCCTAACATCAGCTCCAAGTGTCTTCACAAAGTGCCTGGCAGTAGTTGTTGCCTACCTAAGAAGATAAAAAATTTCCATTTTCCCGATACTTGGATGACTGGCTCATAGTAGGCCAGTCTCCAGACCAAGTCAAGTCACACCTGCAAGTGACCCAGCAAGTGCTCACTTCTCAGCCTACCAAAGTCAGTTCTCGAACCAGTGCAGCTCCTCACCTTCATAGGTGCAGAGCTGGATACGAGCAAAAACAGAGCCTTCCTTCCCTGAGAGGGCAAGGACCCTCCTGGAACCGGCTCTTCATTCAGCCTTCAGGTGTCCCACCAGCAAGGCATTTCCTTGAGCTACTGGGGCCATGTTCCACAGCAATGGTCCAATGCTATGATTCCAAATGAAGGACATTCAGTTCCACTTAAGAGTTCTTTTGGTCCCAAAGAAAGGATTCCTCATCAAACTAATTCCAGTGATTCGAACTCTGATCCAAGCCCTGCAATGGTGGCAGGATCAGGACAATTGAGGCAAGGGTTCCATTTGTCACTCAGTCTCATTCAGTGGCCCTCACCACAGATGCTTCCCTGCTGGGCTGGGGGCCATTTGGGGAACTTACCACCAAGGACTGTGGTTGCCCTCAAGAATCTCTTCTTCCACATCAATCTCTTGGAACTCAGAGCAGTGTTTCTGGCACTGCAAGCTTTTTCCAAATCTGTACAGAACAAGGTGGTTCAGGTCAGAACAGACAACACCACCACCATGTGGTACATCAACAAGCAAGGAGGCACTCGGTCTACGGCCTTGTGCACAGAAGCCATGACGTTGTGGTCCCTGGCCTATTCCCTGCAAACCTCTCTGATAGCAGTTCACCTCCCAGGGAAGGACAATGTCCTAGCAGATGCACTGAGCAGAATATCCCAGGGCCATCACGAATGGGCCCTAGATCCTCTGGTGTTGAAAGTGATTTTCTCAAGATGGGGCACTCCAGAGATAGATCTTTTTGCAGCCCCAGACAATCACCAACTTCCTCGCTTTTGTTGCAGACCCCCAGTCTTGCACTCAGTCCCCTTGGATGCTCTAATTCTGAACTAGGAAGGGAAATTTCTGTATGCATCCCCCCCTTCCCTCTCCTGTTCAGAGTGTTAGTCAAAATAAGGTCACAACCATGCAGAGTGATTCTGATTGCTCCACACTGGGCCAGGCAGGCATGGTATCCCTTATTGCTGTCCCTAACGGTCCATCTTCCCCTGTCTCTTCCCAGGAATTACAACCTGTTAACATCCTCTCAATGGAGGATTTGGTACCCGAATCTTCAGTCTCTCAATCTCAAGGCTTGGCTCTTGAAGAGTTAGAGTTTGCAGATCTGCATCTTTCCCAAGGGGTTCTGGATATCCTTAAGGCTTCTCGAAAGCCTTCCACCAGAAAGACTTAAAACTCCAAATGGAAAAGATTCAGCATTCGGTGTTCTAAGAAGAATATTTCTCCAGACTCTGCTGAATTGCCTACAGTTCTGGATTATATGGTCCTTCTTAATGGCCTAGGTCTCAGAGCAGCTACTCTCAAGGTACACTTGTCAGCTGTTTCTGCTTTCCTGTCTGTAGGCAAGTCTTCCTCTCTGTCATCCCATTCTGTATGTTTTTCAAAGGATTGCGTCACACCAATGGCCCTTTAAGGATCCTGCTCCTGCTTGGGATCTTGATGTTTGCATTGCTCAGCTTATGCAACCCCCTTTGAGCCTTTGTCCTCAGCAGAGCTTAAGTACTTAACTTGGAAAACTGTGTTTTTGGTAGCCATTACTTCTGCCAGACGTATCAGTGAATTGCAAGCCTTGTCAGTGGAATCTGATTTCATCTCTTTTCACAGAGATAAAGTGGTCCTTAGAACCAACAGAAAGTTCTTGCCTAAAGTGGTTTTAGATTTCCACCTCAATCAGTCTGTATCTCTCCCTGTTTTCTTCACTGATCATTGTTCCTCGGGAGAGAGGAGACTACACAGTTTGGATGTTAAAAGAGCCCTTAGCTACTACATAGTGTGTACCAAGGGTCACAGGTTTGAATCCCTCCAGTTGTTCCTCACTTATGGAGAAGTTGGGAAGGGCAAACCTGCCACTAAGAGATCTACTGCCAGGTGGATTGTTTCTTGTATACAGTTCTGCTATGAAAAACTGGGTAGAATTCCACCCTCAGGCCTGCGGGCTCATTCCACAAGAGGTATAGCTGCTTCCCTGGCTGCTGCCAGGATATCCCTCTTAGAAATTTGTCAAGCTTCCACCTGGAAAACAGTCCATACTTTTTACCAAGCATTACTCTCTGGATATCCAGGCAGAGTGATGCTCGGTTTGGCACTGCAGTACTTCAGAGCCTGTTTCCATAGTAGGTTCTGTCCCTTCTCCATGGAGGTACTGCTTGGTAGTCTGCATTTGTCAGAATACAGCAAGACTTCATGTTGTTTGAAGAAAACATTACTCACCTTAGTAATTATGTTTCCTCTAGTAGAGTCTTGCTGTATCTGACCTTCCCCCAACTTCCCCTCTCAGAACCTAGATTTTTGGGATTTGGGTGGGCAGGTGCAGTGTTGTCACCCTAGAGGTGCCCCCACTTTACACCCTCTTTTTCTTTGGGTGGAATGTTGTTCATTTGATTGTTTTTGGTTTTTGGGTTTCCTGACTTGAGTCTTCCTTTGAGAACCAAAAACATTATTTCTAGGGACATGGATATGTTGTTCATCCACACTATCTGTCAGGTTCCTTGCCGCTTTAAATCTTGCCAGAAGGTCTTCAAGCTGGCTCCTCCCACCCACCCGGGTGGTAAAGCTCTCGGCTCCGCCCCAAGGCATGACTTCCTTTACCGCTTGGAAGCTCAGGTTCCTCCTTAGCGCTCTGCGTTTTCAACTGGTTCCTGATTCTCTCGGTTCGTCCCGAATTTGGTTGTGAAGTTTTCCAAACGGTCTTCTTTCCTCACGGCCGCGATGGACAATTTGTTCCCTGGTCTCGGAGGCGACCTGCGCGGTGGAATATCTCCAGGACTGATCCGCACTCCACGTGCGTATACTGCCTCGACTTGGACCTTGACCTGCAAGTCTGCGAACTGTGCTGCGCCCTTTCGTCCAATGCCCTGGAGGATCGTGCGGCCCGATTTAGGCTTGGGCGCCCCGAGGATTTTTCCGCCCCGGCAAAATCTATAGAGGCTCATCGGGCGGTGTCCGCGTCGGCTGTCTTGGCTGAGCAGCTCGAACTCTCTTCCTCCCTGGATGAGGCGGCGGCCAAGGCTGCATCTCCCTCCTTCTCGGTCGTGGCATTTATCCCGCTCTCTTTGAGTTCCTCTCATTCGGCTTCACTCAGGGAGCTTCGCCAGTCCCTCTCCACGAAAGGGGAGGGGCCGTCGGGACCTGCCTCTCGGCCCAGGTCCAGGGAGTCGCAGGGTAAGTCCCATCATCGGCGTTTGTGGGAGTGGGAGAGGTCCCTTCCTGGTCTGCCCGGCCTTGACTTGATTCGAGGTTGCAGCTCAGGCCGTTGGCTTCCACAGTGTCCCCGTCAGGCTGTAGCTGGGGCCAAGACTCCCATCAACGTCTGTCAAGTGTTCTCTCGACCCGTCACCCGGACGGTCTACTGCCAGAGCCGTCAACCTTTTCGGCGGTTTCCCGGTGGAGTCCAGTTCTGCCAGCGCGCCTCGAGCGGCAGCCCTTGGTTAATATGTCCGAGCCGAGGGAAGAGCGGGTGTCCCCTGCTCCTTCCCAGACCCACCCTCGGTTTTGCTGAGGATCTGGATCTCGGTCTCGGTCTTCTTCTCGGTCAAGCCGCTCCCGCTTTCAGCGGTCTCGGTTGGGGCACCGAGTTAAGTGGCAACACCGTTCCTCCTCGTCTTCCTCCTCGGATGAGGAGAGGCTTCGACGCAGATGGCGTCGACGTTACGAGGAGTTTATGTGGCAGCAGTTTCTGTTGTCCAGGAATCAATCGACTCTGATTCATTCCCCGTCTGTCAAGCAGCTGCCGCCTGAACGGTCGACGCAACCGCTCACTGCAGTTGAGGTGCCCATTTCTGGGCCGGTTGTTCGACCAATTCTTGCTGCCCCACCGATTGTGGTGGAACCTCGATCGGGTCACGGCCTGTCCTGCAGGTTGTCAGCCTCCCTCACTCCTGCCTGCCCTCTGCGGGTTAAGAGTGGCTCAGGCCTGAGGCAGCTCTTTGCAGACCCTTCGGAGTCCGACGATGACTCCTCCCTGTTCGCTAGGAGGGAGGGCCCGGAGTCCTCCCCGGGCCGGTCTTTGGACGACAGCCCATTGTCCTTCCTGGGTCTGCTTAGGCTCATCTCGGAGTTCACCGGGATGCAGCTCAAACCCATGTCCAAGCGGGCCTATTATCCCCTGATGGAGATCCTAGACCGAGGGGGTTCACCCTCGGAGGCCTTCCCGGTGGCTGAGGCCATTGTCGGCCCAGCCTTGGAGCTTTGGCAGTGGCCTACTTCCTGTCCTGCGCCCTCGGCCAGGATGGCCAGGAAGTGTGCTGTCCCTATAGGTTTTTGCCCGGTTTTTCAGAGCACCCCTCCACTGAGGGGTTAGTTACCAATAATGTCTTCCAGCGTTCGGTGAACGCTAGGGATGTGGATAGGCCCCTGACAAGGAGTCAAAAGGATGGACTATGTCGGAGGCGCAGGTTCTACGCGCTTCCTCCCTAGGCCTCCGATAGGCCAGCTCGGCCGCACTGAAGCACATTTCGCCCACGCCCGCTTGGGCTCCCTGGATGAGGTGCTCCCTCATCTCCCGGCCAACCTGTGGACCACGGTCCAGCGGATACGGGACCAGGGTAGGGCGGTGGCGAAGCAGCAGCTTCAGACTGCTCTGGATATAGGTGATTCCTGTGTCAGGTCAGTAGCGGCCACGGTGGCCATGCGCTGAAGGGCGTGGCTGAGGATATCCACCTTCTCGTTGGATACCCAGCACGAGTTGGCGGACATCCCCTTCTTGGGGACTGACCTCTTCGGCCCTGGAGTGGAGGAACACCTCCAGGGGACCAAGACGTCCAATGCCACTCTGGACTCGGTCACCCCTGCCCAGAGGGACAAGGGCCGCCGGCTCCACCCCTTTGAGCCGTCACCCCTCGGGGAGGCTACGGGTCGGAGCTTCGCTGTCGGCCCACCGAGCCGACATTACCCTGCTCCTCTAAATAGAGGTGATCAGGAAGGTGCGGATTCTTCTCCAGATCCGGGGTTTGTGTCCAGGTTTTTTTCTGGTCCCTAAATGGAAGGGGGGGCTGGCGCCCCATTCTCGACCTGCACAACCTGAACAACTTCTTAAGGTCTCGGTCCTTCTGGATGGTCACTCTGACTCAGATACCCCATCCTTGGAATGAGGCGGGTGGCTCTGTTCCCTGGACCTCCAGGATGTAGTATTCACATTTCGATCCGTCCGTTTCTTTGAAGACCCCTCCGCTTCAGAGTGGGGGGATCTCTTTACGAGTTCCAGGTCATACCCTTCAGCCTCTCCCAGCAGCATTCCTGCGGCGCCGAAGGGTCCTGGGGTACCCCTATCGGGATGGCGGGCTGACTGCAACCCCTCCAGTGTGGAGGTGGCGTGGTCTGGAGTTCGGGCCCTCTGGGTTGCTCTCAGACCGGTCTCCTCTCCAATGGAGCCAAGTCAGAACTCGTGCCAAAGCGGGTGACCCTTTCATCAGGACAGAGCTCGACTCTTCGAGCCAGAGCTCGGCTCCCGGCGGACAGGGCTGAGGTCTTCCTCCTTTACCCAATCATGTTTGATTGGGCAATCGCGCCCTGCCCGGGACTCCTGCGCCTCCTGGGCCTCATGGCGGCCTGCGCCAGCGTGGTCCATTGGGCTCGTTGGTACATGTGTCCCCTTCAATGGGGGCTGGCCAGTCAGCGGTCACAACACTGCGATCCTTTGGACCAGCCCATGACAGTAACCCAGGGGATGTGGAACACTCTCTGATGGCGGACTGTTCCAGCACATCTGCAGGAGAGCACCCCATTCGTCCGTCCCGAGTCGACGGTCTTCTTCGACTGATACATCTCTGATGGGTTGGGGTGCCCATCGGGGGAGCGCAGAGTGCACTGCCTGTGGTCCCCCCCTGGGGTCCCGATGCCATTTCAACCTGCTGGAGCGTCATGTGGTCCGCATAGCTCGCACCGCTTTCGCTCCGTTTGTACGGGGTCAAGTGGTTCAGGTCCAGGCGGACAATACCACGACCATGTGCTGCCTAACCCACCAGGGCCGGACGCACCCCTTACTGTTAAGTAAGGAGGTTCTCTGCATATGGTCTTGTGTGCAGCCTGGAGGCGGTTTCCTAACCTTTTCGATGGCAGGAGCCTCCAACGCCCTGGCCGATGCCCTAAGCCGGATAAGGGCTGTGCATCACGAGTGGTCTCTCCTGCCGGAGGTAGCACAAGATCCTTCTCCCACTGGGTCACGCCTCGGGCGGACCTTTTTCCCTCCAGGGAGAATGCGAAGCCGAGACTGTTTCATGCCTGCCCCCTCAGCAGGGCTCGCTGTAGGGGATGCCTTTGAGGCTGTGGACCCCGGGCCTCTTCTACGCCTTTCCCCCATTTCCCTTGACCCTCAGGCAAGGCGAGGAGGGTCTAGGTGCAGGTAATTCTGGTAGCCCCAGACTGGTTCCGCCAGCTCTGGTATCCAGCTAGCCCCAGGCTCCCGAGGCGGCTTCCAGCCCGCCCGTACCTGATCTCGGTTATCAGGGGAAGGTATTCCATCTGGACCTTCAATCCCTGCACCTGGCGGCCTGGTTCCTGTGCGGCTAGTTGCCAGGCCTTGGGTCTTTCTGACGAGGTCCTCAATGTCGTTGAGGCGTCCCGTAAGGAGTCGACCAGAAAATACTATGCCTTCAAATGGAAGAGGTTCTCCATTTGGTGTCAGGGCAAGGGCATGGACCCTTCCTCCTGTTCCTTGGCAAGCATACTGGACTACCGGTGGTCCCTTTCTCAGCTAGGGCTTCGGTCGATGACCCTTAAGGTGCACCTGGCAGCCATCTCTGCTTACGGGCGCAGGCGAAGCAGTCGATGCGCAGGAGGAGAAGGTGGTCGAGGCGTTTTTCAAAGGCCTTGATCACATATCCTCGGTGCGAGAACCTCCACCTCTGTGGGATCTACTGCTGGTATTGGCTAAGCTCATAGGCGGGCCATTCGAACCGATGCACAGGTGTGACATCTCTCACCTGTCGTGGAAGACCCCCTTCTTGGTGGCTATCACGTCAGCCAGAAGGATGGGAGAGCTCCAGGTGCTTTCCATCGAGTCTCCTTATCCTAGTCTTCCACAGGGACAAGGTTGTCCTGCGCCCCCACACAAAATTCCTTCCGAAAGTGATGTCGGAGTTTCACCTTAACCAGGTGTTGACTCTGCCGGTGTTCTACCCCAGTCACACCTCGGAGGCCGAATATAGGCTCCATACTTTGGACCCTAGAAGAGCACTCGCTTATTATAAGGAGTGGACGGCTGAAGTTCGGAGAGAGTTTCGCCGGCTGTTTGTCACCCACGCTGAAGCCGCACCTGGCAGACCTGCAATAAGCGGACAATAGGCAGGTGGGTCACCTCCTGCATAGATCTCTGCTATGGGTTGGCGGGCATGGAGCCTCCCAGAGAAATAAGAGCTCATTCTACCCGCCATACCGCTGCATCGGTAGCTGCTTCCAGGGATGTCCCTATCCAGGAAATCTGCAGGGCTGCTACCTGGAAGTCAGCACATACCTTCATCACCCATTACCACATCGACCTTGAGTCACGCCGGGATGCTGGTTTTGGGGCCTCGGTTCTCCAGTCTTTATTCCCTAAGTAAGGGGTGTGCGCCTAGCCTCTCTCCTCCCGGAGAACTGCTAGGAGTCTGCCAGATAGTGTGGATGAACTTCTGTCCCAAATTGACTGGTCTTCTATACAGGCAACTCCTGACATTGACACAGCTCTTTCCTTCTTTACCCAAACTTTTAATAATGCCTGTGATATCTTTGCCCCAATGTTGACCCGCCGTTCTAAAAGGCAGAATGCCCTCTGGGTAACCCCAGCTTTGATCCACCAACTCAAATATAGGGACAACCTATGGCACTGTGCCATTGAGACTGGCTGGCCCAATGACAGGCGGTTATATGCTGCCGCCCGAAACAAGTGCACTCGGGACATCAGAAAGGCCAAGTCTGAGCACTATCGGTCCTCACTCACTGCCTCATGGGGGAACCCCAGAACCTTCTGGGATAACATTAAACAGTTAAATGGGACTGCACACTCCCCCCACCCACCCAGATCAACATTAATGGTGTGATCTCCTCAGACCCAGCCTCATAGACAACCACCTCAACACCTCATTCACTGACCTTAGCCCTATCCTCCCTACAAATTTTTGACCCTCCTCCCCAGCACCTGCGTAAATCTTTCTCGCCTTATTTTCTCTCCTCCCGTGTTTCTGCCCAAGAACTTAGGCCGCACCTTGTCACTGCCCTCAAGAGTAATAGTACAGGCAGTGACACCTGGATCCGTGTATCCTATTGGCTGGTCTTAGACACAGTTCTTACCCTGATCACATGCCTTATCAACCACTTTCTTTGCCTGGGGAAGGTTCCAACTGCCTGGAAAGTCGCCACTGTCACCCCTATCTTTAAAGGTGGTGATAGGACTGTGGCTGGAAACTATTGACCAATCTCCATTCTCTCTCCTCTCTCCAAGGCCTTGGAAAAAGTGGTGGCCTCTCAAATCTCTGACTACCTCTCCACCTACAATGTCCTATGTCCTGAGCAGCATGGCTTCCGAGCGGGCCACAGTACCAACACAGCCCTCCTAGAGTTCTCCAACTTTCTCCACTCCTCTTTAGACATAGACACTGGTTCTCTGGCTGGTGCGGTCTTCATTGACCTCTCTAAAGCTTTCGACACTGTCTCCCACCCCCTCCTTCTTGATGCCCTTAATCTCTCTGGTTTTGCTGCTGGGCCTATCACCTGGTGCACCAGTTATCTGTCTGACCGCTCACAGCGTGTAAAAATTAATGGGACCTACTCAGACATCTGTCCCATCTTTTCTGGCGTTCCCCAGGGCTCCATTCTGGGCCCCTTACTATTCTCCCTTTACCTTAACACCCTTCCACGCTCTTGCTCAGGAACATTCCATTGTGCGCTGATGATGCAGTCATCTTTGCCTCAAGTCGTAACCCTATTGCCTCCAGGACTCTCTGCAGAGTCCTCCGCTGAAACCAAGGGCTGGTTCAAGAACATAGATTGGTGATAAATCTTAAAAAAACAAAAACCATGTTCTTCACTCATCCTCAAAACAAGTCCTGCAACTTCAAACTCCTCATTCCTCTGGGTCCTCTTTCCCACTTGAACAAGTTTGCTCCTATAAATACCTAGGGATCCATTTTGACCCTCCTCTCCTTCCATGGACACATCGCTGCCTAGCCACTGCCACTAATATCGGATTGGGCATCTTACGTCGGTATAAACACTGCCTCCCCTGGAGGTCTTTCGACTCGATCACCTCCTCTATCCTGTCCCTAGTGGACTATGGACTGCCGTGTATGGTGCTGCTGATCAGACCGCACTCCATAAAATTGCTTTTACTCTGAATAAGGCCTGCAGGTTAATTACTGGGGCACCTAGGCTGACACACACCTGTCTACTGTACACTAAAGCGCTGGTACTTGATCTTGTCGAACACCTCAAATATCTGACCTGTACCCTTACAAAAGACCCTCCTTGGGCTATCCACGCCAGGATTGACCACCACCATACGCTGTGTCCCACTAGTTCATACTTGGACCTCTGGGAAAACTCTCTTGTTATCCCTAGAGCTAGGACCTCTCACGGCCAAGAGCCTTCAGCTTTAGGGCCCCCTCCTGGTTCAACACACTGCCCCTCCATCTCCAAAGCTCCAGCTATATCGTGCTTCAAACTTCCTTCACATGTACCTTATTAACACCCGATGCTGTAATTGCCATTAGTCAAGCATTACTCAATACTTATGACAAAGCTTACTACTAAGCTGCTAAGGACAACATATACTCTGGTATTGTTTGCATCAATCCTACCTGTACCAGCTTGTTTGTATCTACGTCTTAAGTTACTGTTATACTTATGTGTTGTACTGCTATACTGTGTATTTTCGTTTGTCTTACTGTGACAAGGTACCTTTGTAAATGAGCCTATGGCTCAAAGGTTTTCCAAACTGCTGTTTAAATAAAATAAAAAATAAAATATCCTTGTCCCTAGAAATACAGGTTACTCACCTGTAACAGGAGTTCTAGGAATGGTATATGTTGTTCATCCACACTATCTGGCAGGTTCCTTGCCGCTTTAAATCTTCCTGGAAGGTCTTCAAGCTGGCTCCTCCCACCCACCCGGGTGGTAAAACTCTCGGCTCCGCCCCATGACGCCAGATCTAGCCCGCTGGAAGCCAGGTTGTGCGTCAAAGCCGGGGAGATTGGGTGGGTCATGTGGATGAACAACATATACCATTCCTAGAACTCCTGTTACAGGTGAGTAACCTGTATGTTTGGTTGCCATTACTTCTGCTCGAAGGATTTCTGAGCTTCAGGCTCTGTTGTGCAAAGAGCCTCATTTAGTTTCTCACAAGGACAGGGTATTCTTGCGGACAAACCCTAAGTTGTTACCTAAAGTGGTGTCTGAGTTTACTCTGAATCAGGACATCAATCTGCCTGTTTACTATTCAGAGTATTCTAATCGAGGGGGGAGGCTCTGCTTCACATTCTGGATGTTCGCTGGGTGTTTCGTTACTACTTAGATCGCACCCATGCTGTCCATAAGTTTGAACAGCTGCTCATTTCTTTCACCCCATGGACTGAAGGGGCTTCAGCTTCTAAACAGACTTTGTCCAAATGGCTGGTTAACTGCATTGTTTATTGTTACCAAAAGTATGACAAGCCTTTGCCAGGACCTGTCAAAGGCCATTCTACCAGGGGAATGGCTGCGTCCTTTACATCCATCAAAAATGTGTCTGCAGCTGATATCTGTGCAGCCACCACTTGGAGTACTGTACATACTTTCATTCAGTATTACAGTTTGGATATTGCCTCTCATCGTAGGGCAGGCTACAGCCTTGCTGTCCTACAGGGCCTGCTCTCATAAGATTTCCAGCAGACTTTTACCTCCTCCCTGTTGATGGGAGTTGGTCCTTCCACTGCTTGGGACTCCATCCTTATGGTGTAACCTGCCGCAAGAGCTCTCCCTTGAAGTGAGATATTACAGTTATGTAAGAACTTACCATAACAGTAGAGCTTCGAGAGGAGGGGCACTTGCAGCAGGTGCTGCCTTCCCTCCCACCTTCCTCCTGGTGACTGTTTCTCCATTGTCTGTTTCCTTCTCCATCTCTGAGTTTGCTGGGGTCTCTGGCGTGAGACCTGAGGTAGGGCTGGGGACCATCCCTTTTATACCACAGGCAGACGTTGGTGGCTGGCCGACATCGGGGGCAATCCCCCGCTGTATACTGCTTGGCTTCTGACGGCTTCCGTTCTTATAGTGTAACCTGCTGCAAGAGCTCCTCTCGAAGATCTACTGTTACAGTAAGTTGTTA
The DNA here is from genome assembly GCA_016271365.2 of Neoceratodus forsteri. Taxonomy (NCBI): domain Eukaryota; kingdom Metazoa; phylum Chordata; order Ceratodontiformes; family Ceratodontidae; genus Neoceratodus; species Neoceratodus forsteri. Next base: position 444,691,248 of record CM057453.1, read on the forward strand.
CATAACTGCACTTTCCTGGTTGCAGTGACGTCTGCTAGGAGGTTGTGAATTTCAGGCCTTCTGGATAGAGCTAAATTACATTATCCCTCATAGGGATAAGATAGTTCTGAGAGCCAACAGAAAATTCCCACCTAAGGTGGTATCTGAATTCCACCTTAATCAATGAGTGACCCTCCCTGTACTCTTTCCAGAGCATTCCAGTCCAGGTGAGGAAAAGTTGCAGAACTTGAACTTAAAGTGAGTCCTGGCTGTCTGCATGGACCGGACAAAAAAGATCAGGTCCCAGAGTACCCATTGTTTCGTTACCTATAGTGAGGTTGGCAAAGGGAAACAGCTACAGAGAGATCTGTCTTTCACCAGATAGTTTCTTGCATTCGGTTCTGCTATGAAAATGCTGGGAAAATGCCACCAAGAGGCTTAAGGGCACACTCCATAGAAGGTGCCTCTGCCTTTGTGGCATCCTCAAGAGGCATCCCATTGTACATTTGTAAAGCTGCTACCTGGAAAGCAGTGCATACCTTCACAAAGCACTGCTGTTTGGACATACAGCCCAGAAGGGATGCCAGTTTTGGAACTGCTGTCTTAAAGAACCGTTTTTTTCTGATTAGGTTCTGGATCCAGCCTCCCAATGTACTGCTACTGAGTCTGCCTAAAGTGTAAACATTACATGACTGATTCCGGGGTTTAGAGGAAAAAAATCACTCACTGTAATAATGTTGTTCCCTCTTTAGGGATCACTTGCTATGTTTACACCCCCTACCCTGCCTCACCTTTCAGAATCAGAACTAGGTTCATTCAAGAATCAGTTCTTTTTCTTTTTATTGAAGTTGCTTGAACATCAGTATTACAGTTCTTACAATTATAAGCTTGTTGTTATTTTTTATATGGTAACATTTCAAAAGTCTGTTTCAATTTGGTGTTTTTTTTTTATTTATTCTATTAAAAAATCTAAAAAAATGTTTTGTAGCCTTTTTATCTAGTTTCACTAGCTGCTGCTCCACTCTGGCTTGGAAACAGATCTGAACCATAGCCAGGGTTTCGTGAGGATGCAGAGTTTGAACCTACATTCCAAATTTTAAAATTTGCATAGGTTCTATCGCTAGGGCATGACTCAGCTGAGATGACTACATGAAGTGTGAAGCTGTAAACTTAGTGAGTGATCCCTTCAGAAGAAACATTACTACGGTGAGTAATTTTCTTTTTCTTCCAGACAACAACCTAATTTCTTGATTTACATACCTGACATTTTGAAAGACATCTCATTTTTTGTTTTATATTTGGAAGTTAATGACCCCCTCCCAGTTATTTTGGAAGTTTTTACCTTATTTTTGGAAGTCAACTGAATAACTTATTGTACTTACTTAGCTGGTCCTTTGGCCCCTGCTCTGTTATGCCATGGAACAGGAGAAAAAGCCAGGGTTTAAGAGATGTATTTTGTGCAGGTACAAGATGCCCAGGACAGAAGCCCACAATGCCTGCATTTACTGTTTAGGCCCAAATCACAACATGACACATTGCTCCTGATGTCAGGAGCGGAGGCTGTGGATCCTCCAAGGTAGGCACAGGGGCCACAAGCTGTCTGTGGTGCAGGTTCAGGGAATGTAAAATAACTCCAGTGGGGATGTGCCAGTTATGGAGTTTCTGTTGGTCGAAGATGAGTACACAGTGGAGCTTCCTACTCCCCAGGAGGAGGAGGTCTTCAGACAATTTCCCTCATCTCTCCATTCCTTTGAAGGTGAGTCACCTCCTTGTCAATGAAAATACAAGGGAAGAGTCAACTTAGATAGTGGGAGCACAACCGGTCATGGGACTACTTGCGTTCTCCTCATTTGGAAGTCTTTAGGTGTCATTTGCCTTCATGTGAGACAAAACCACCAAAGGAGCTTGTTGGTTTGCCAGGGGACTAACTGTTGGAGTAGTTGATTAGGTCAATGCTGGTTGACTCCGTCAAGGATAAGACTGGTGAAGGTGAGAACTCTTTCCTCATTCGGATGTTGTTACTGCCCACGGCTCATCCCAAGCAGGTTGGGTTGGGACCATCTAAGCTCCATCAAGGATAAGACTGGTGAAGGTGAGAACTCTTTCCTCATTCGGATGTTGTTACTGCCCACGGCTCATCCCAAGCAGGTTGGGTTGGGACCATCTAAGCTCCCAGTCAAGCCCCCGCTGCTGCAGTAGTTCAGACTCCGGTGCAGCTTCCAGTCTGGCCAGTACACAAGCCCACGGACTACTCAGAACAACAGGCACTGTTACTGCATCAACTTTGTGGTCAGCACTCCAGGTTGAGATTGCCGTTGCACTCTTGGTTTTGACTTCAACAACACCATTGTTGGTAGTTAATGGCAAGCTTTTCCTTGTAATCATCGTGCTTTTGCCAACAGTGTTGAACTCATCGTAGATGAGGGATTTAGAGCATTTTCTCACGGTCAGGGTTGATCAGCGATACCAGTTGATCTGTCCTGACCATGGCTGCCCCCATGAGTTCTACGGTACCTCGAGTGGGCTTCCATTAGCTCCCACTTGCTGGCCATGCCACAGTAGTCTTTGCAGGAGGAGCCCCCACAGCCAAGGGTGGGTGCGCCCACAAAGGATTTTATTTATTTTGTTGCAGGTTTTTTTTGCCACCTTCCCTGACCCCAGGAGCCTCACCCTTTCAGGCAGTCGTCGGTGCCACTCCTGTGCCCACTGTACTGGCGCATACTGATGCCCTCCACCGTCTGTCTCCCAGTGTTTTCCTCTTGTGCCGGGATCAGATCTGTCCCTCCCCTGGGGCCCTGCAGGAGGAGAGGAAGAATCATGCAGCCAAGGCCATAGTCCTGGCACCAAGTGCTAGGTAGTGGACTCTGCACCATTGAGGATCAGCTAGTGTGAGGGAATGAGCACACGGTTGCCATCACCCAAGACTGCAGGCTGGCCACTTTTTCCTTGTTGTCTCGACCATCCCTCCTCTTGTCTGAAGCGTGCCCAAGTTGGCATCCTGTGGGAGGGAGCCTGCCGGTGTGTTGTCACCCATGCCAGCAGTGGCCTCACAATACCACCAGGTATTGCTCTCCGAGCTGTACATGTATCCTCCATACCCTGGGAGGAGAGCATCCTCGCGGGTGCTCTTTGACCCTCCTCGATGGCATCCACTCCTGACGTCCCGGGGCATCAGGTGCAAACTCAAGTCACCAGAGAGCCAGACCAGCCCATTACCACACAGAGCAAGTATTTCATAGTTTCATAAGACTATAAATGCAGTCATTATATTCTGGTAACATGCTATACATGTATTGTGAGCAAGTCTTAGAAACCAGTGCTGCACAATAACAGTGCAGATTAAATAACTTGTTAATTTATCTTGTGCTGCTGTCAGTGTGTTCCTTCAGTAGTCTGTGCAACATAAGAACCCCCCACCACACAGCACACACAAACCGCAAAACTAGCATCTTCTCTGGCAAAATAACAAGCATTCTGTGATTTATATAACATTTCCACTGACATCAGGCAGAAGTCTGCCAGTAGTACACAGCTGCCAAAGAACAAAAACAACAAAACTAGAATTGTCCTTTAATCATTGACTGTAGGCCACTGGAAATGCTTTGGTATCAGATCTGTTTCTGTAGCACAGATGATTTACAGAAGGCTGTTTCGGCAGTAAGGTTATCAACAGGATGTATATATTTTCTGGTGATTAAGGAAGTTAAGTGGCTTGATTTACAGCCTTAGTAAAACTACTTTGCTGAAGTAAAAAAAAAAAAAAATAGTTTAGAGATTTTTTCCCCCTGCTGACCTTGCTGATCGGGGGATTGTGAAGGGATTTACAGCCTCTGGGTTAATAGGTGTTACGGTGGGTTGGTGGAGTATATTCTGAAAGGTGACAGAGTGACGAAAGCATGTGAAGTCTGAGGAAAATGCTTAGTTGGAGAAAAGCAGTGTGTTGCTATTTGGGTTTGCTCAAACGTAGGCCTGAGCTTAATTTTTGTAGTTAGTAGCAATGTGTAAAAGCTCAGCATTGCAATCTACACTCCTGAATGTAGCAGTAGAGACTTGTGTTCATTGACTGGGAAAACATTTGTCAAGATTTATTTACAGTATGTCATACCTCTCAACTTTAACTGTCCCTGATTTTTCCTCAAAAGTTTCCTCTGTCCCTCATAACATTTTAGGTTTTGAGACAGTAAAGTGGGAATTAAAAGCACAAAATAATGTCTGACATTAAAGTTACAGACTTGTTCTTCACAAAATGCATCTTATACAAATCCCCTTATTCTGTCAGCTTTCTGAGTGAACAGTACCAATTTCTAAGATATGTCTCTGATTTGGGGTCTTCGTCCTTAATTTTTTTAAGTCTTGTCCCTGATTCATGAGGCAAGAGGTTGAGAGGTGGGCAGTGTGTACCGGGCTGAAAACTGAGATGTCAGAGCCGGCCTGGTGGCGCTGAGGGTTGAGATACTGTAGGCCACACCTCGCATCGTGCCTGTGACCCAGGTTCAGGAGCAACCTCAGGTTGTCAGGGTGCTGGCATGGGGGGAGGGGTGGAAGCAGGATCGTGCAGTCTCTCTCCTCTCACCGGTGGGAGGGGTCTCCCTCCCGAAGTCCCGCCGTCATCGGGTGGAGGTTCGGTGGTGGGTCAGGTGACTGGTAGGGTGGGGCGTCTTGCAGTGCACAGCGTGTGCGTTCCCTCACATGCATGCATTCACGTCAAAGACGCGAGGGCAGGGGGATGGGAGCAACGGGGAAAAAACACCATAAAGACATAGTAGAAAAAAGAAGCTAGCAAGACCTTATACAAAAAGAAAACAGCATTCTACAAACAGATGATATGGGCAAAATCAGGCAGGATAACTGAGGTAGTTAAATTGAACAAAAATAACGTCTTAGATACAGTTGTGTGAAAAGGAAAACTCTAGAAAGCATTGAGATTAGAGATGTGTAAAGTCAGGAAAACTTAGCTTTTTGAAAATCTTGGCGATTATTCCCAACTTTTCGTGCTGTAAAGTGCCACTTAATGTAGTTCTTTGCTGGCAATGTCTACAGCTGGCCTTGCTGAAGTTGGTGTCACCCTGAATAATGACAGATGTTTAGCCTACACATGACTGGCTGGTGTCATCATCCAGTCAGGTATAGGTTAAATGTCATTTGTCATCATTCAGAGTGACACCGGCTTTTCCAATAGAAAGAGCAGGCCAGTCTCGCTCCTATGAGTGATGGTTTTCTTTATTTACAGAACAGAAATATCTTATGGGGCATGGGGGGAGGAGGGAAGCACTGCACCCCTTCAGGGCACCGAGTCATTAGGGCGCCAGATTCGGAAGTCACTACCCCTCCCGAGGTCTGCCCCCCGAGTTAGTATCTATAGTTAGGGGTGCAGGCGCAGCCCCACTGAAAAACAGTGGTCGTGACATTGCCGATTGGCATCCTAATGATTTAATGCCGAATACTGGTGCATTCCGAGGGTGGAACCGGAGGGAAGTGGGTGCAAGAGGGGGTGCTAGGGTGGGTGGGGGATTATACCTATTTTCTAGTCCAGAGTAGATACCGGAATTGGGCCGAGGGAAGAGGGCAGTCTTTGATTTGTATGACATGTGAGTGGAAGGGGGGGATTTATAATACATCTTTGCTGTGGTGGTGAGAGGAGGGTGCTAGCAGGGGATATGAGGGGGATATGTTTTTAAACAAACTGGGAGGTGGGAAAGGGTGGGAGCTTAATGTACAGTGGGTGGGGGTAGGAGATAAGGCTTTGTTGGGCTTTTTTTCCTAAATTTAAAAAAAAAAAGTGATCCAGTGAAGTTGGTGCAGCCCTTGGGAAATTTGTTAAACTTTGTGAAACACGAAGTTCTCAACTTCACCGGCAAATTTAAATTTCACAACCTCTCTACTACCAACCCCAAAATGTCAGTATATCGAGAAGGGAAATCTTCCAGCTAGTACAGACCCAGTCCCGAAACCTGATTTAGAGGATGGTAAACTTCCAGATTCAGCTGAATGGAACTTTGCAGATTTCCTCTTTAAAGAGCTAGTAGCACCAAAAATAGGTAGAACATGTTATACATTTTTTTTTTTTAATTTAATTTTGTGTCAGCTTCCCCGACTCCCTCCCGCAGGGGCTCAGCTCCCACCCATGCCGTCTCCCCTATGCCCAGGCTTACCCCCCTGGGCAGGACCCCAGGGGTAGGGCCTCACCCGGCAGATATGATAGGTAGTGGAGGCGGCAAAGCAGAGCTTCACACTTTGGGGCAAACATTTTTGTAAGCTGTATCGAGGGCAGGGATGTGCAGTGATGCCAGCATTCCCCCCCAACACTGATCGCCACCGGCACTGTTGTTCCCGGCCTCGCTGGGGAAGTCCATGTCCGAACATACAACCTCCCACCCACCTCCCAGAGCAGGACTGCAGTCCCTAGGACACTTGATCCTTTTCCCCGGTGGTTCTCTCGCGTCCCGAGTTCGGTTCAAACTCGGGTCGTTGGTGTCGTGATATCGGGCGCCCCTGCCTCTGCACTGGTGGACCGGCCTGTTATTAATTTTTAAAGGTAGCCAGATGCTACTGTTTATGCGTGGTATATTTCTCATTTTCCATTTGCTCGTTAGAAAGTTTTCTATCTGATAGTGTTAGGTGTAATGTAAAGAGCAGTTCACTTTTTCTGGAGATTGACATATCTAGGTCTCTTCCTTTTCATAACTCATCAGTTTTGTGACCTTGTTTATTGTGACATCACAAATGACCGATCTTGCAGTGGGTGATTAGCTGCTGTTGGTCATTTATGATGTTGCAGGTCATAGATCTGATAATGTTAGACTCACCATTTTAGGCCAGATCCTTGAGACAGTAATTAAGGAGCATATGGCTGAATTCCCAGAGGACATAGGGCTAAGGAATCGGGCAGTTGACATCCTACCTACAGTATAAAGCTTCCACTCTGTGCCACATGGGAGAATGGTAAAAAAGGTGGATGACTTGAGGTTAGTGGAAGTGCTTACTAAGTGGATTGGAAATTAGTTGTCGGGAAGGACAGAGTGTGTTCCTCAGTGGCAAGTTCTCAGGGGTAAAGGACATGACCAGTGGGTTACTGTAGGGGTCTGTTTTAGGGTCGGTTCTTTTTAATATGTGTATTAGTGATATTGGTGTCAGGCTGCAGCAGAATGTGAGTTTATTTGCAGATGATACCGAATTGCTGGAGAGTGGGCAATGAGGAACAGATCAACAAACTTAAAAAAAAAAAATATATTTTTCAGACATAGACTACATGTACATTTCATAAATCCATACAGCTATTAACAATAGCATAATAGTATTTTCTCAGCATGTAAACAAGGTATCTTTTAACATTTATTTCATACGTTTATATGTTGTATGTACTTTATATGTATTTTATACCTCATATACACATACAGTGTACCCCTCCCTTTCCTCCCCTATTTTATTCTGGGAGTCTATAGATATAATATTTTTAACAAGGCATTATTATTATAATAATGGTATACCTCTAAGAATCTGCTTCACCAGTCTATAAGAGATGATCCTGAAGTTGTTTCCAGGTATTGCCAAATATAGCATCCACTGTCTCATCTAAAGTGAATATTATTTTTTCAAATGACATGGTTTCATTAAATGTATTCCACCGTTTATTTATTTCAAATACTGGAAGCTTGCTATTATTCCAGTTATTTAATATTAATTTGTTTAAAGCTAATGTTGCTAAAGAAAATATTCTTTGATTTGATTCAAGAATAATTCATTAAAGTTGTTAAATAAAAATAGGTCTGCTTCTAATGTTGTATCTATCTCTAGCATTGTTTCTAAAATATCCTTAACGTTGGTCCACCAGGTAAGTAAGTATTTGAGGGCAGGACCATAAACAGTGGTACTAAGTTCCCCTATGTCCACATTGGTGCCAACAGGTGTGACTGTATGTAGGGTTTATTTAAGAAATTTGTACAGGAGTGTAATATGCTCTTTCTATTATATTCCATTGTATTGTTTTATTTCTGGCTGAAACATATATTTTGTTTGCTAGTTTTCTGAGGTTTGTCCGTTGTTGCATCAGTTCCAGTTCTATCTCTTGCTTCCATTTCTTGCTTATATTAGTTTTATTATTTGTATATTTTGGGCTTATTTGGTTGTATATATTTGGCAAAAGTTCCTCAGTCTCTTTTTTGATGCTAATATCATGTTTTTTCTTACGTTTGACTATGTCCTTCGTATCTATTTTAAAAATCTTGCAGACCTTTTTAAATGTATATGCTGTATAATAATTAACTTGTGTCATTCTATAGTTTGTCATCCTTTGTTTCAGTTGTGGATATGAGATAAATTCTCCCATCTATCACTAAGTCCCTGCATTTTATGTATGTGTTCCTGAAATTTTTTATTAATAATTTATTTTGAGTGTTCCCATATTTTCTTACTAGACCAAATATAAATGTATAGACAGGGTATTTCCAGTATATTGTGTATATTTTTTAATTATACCTTTATTTAATTGAAACCATGTCACCAGTGGATGGTTTACCATTCTGTAATGGAATAAATCTAGGAATAATGACTATACATTTCTGATTCAGTAGCTCCTGGAATAGTTGTGGATCTCCTTCTTCTAAAAAGGACCACCTCCAAATCATAGTCAACACATGTAATTGTGTGTACTTAAGGGGGTCTGGGAATCCCAGCCCTCCTTCTTTCCCGGGAATAATTAACATGGGCCATGCTGTGTGTGGCTTTCCCCCTCTCCACAAGAATTGTTTTAAACATTTTCTTAAAAGTATCATGCCATCTCATAGATGGAGCTCCTACTGTATTCTGCATGGCATATATACAATGAGGAAATGCCATCATCTTAACGGTATCTACTGTCCCCATAAAGACAGTGGGAGGTTTTCCCAGTTAGTTAATAAATCTTGAATTTTATTTAACTGTAGATTCTGTTTTAAAGTTTTTACTAAATTCTGCTCCCAGTTGTGAGTTATTATTGAGATTTTCATAATTACCAATTTATTTTTTTTTACAGTTAGTTTACTTATCCTCCTCTGTCCCCAGGTAGCGCTGCATCATGCCTGATTCCCCAGCCCCGTCCGTCCTGCGCTCGCAGCTTACCTTCCACATACCTTCACAGCTTACCCTCTGTGACGGGGCGGCAGGGATCCCTCAACTCGCCGGAACGGATCTGGTGTGGCGGTTACTGCATGATCGTGGGAGCAGGGCCAACGGGGATCGGCATTCATCCTGCCGTGGCCAGGGCACTTTTTCTCCTCCATTTTCTCCCCTTAGGAAAGAAGGTGTGCAATAACACCCTAAGGAGAGAGCACGCATGTGCTCCTCCAAATGTCTGCCTCCTGTCCTCCCCCTTTCTTAAGCGTCTGTGCGCTGTCCCCCAGCTGCTGCTAGGGGCCAGTCGCGCACCGATAGCTGGTGGCCCCCCTCCCAGGAGAAGGAGCTCAGTCCCTCGGATGCTTGATCCTTCTACTCCCCTACCGACTCCCAGCAGCCCATGTTAATTCCCGAACATGGGTCACCGGCATAGCGAGAGGTAAGGCATCCAGCACCTCAGCCCTCAGCGCCACCGGGCCAGCTGCCAGTTTATTTTTAATTCATTTATATCCAGATAAAGACGAAAATGTTTACATTTCTTGCAGAAACGTTTTTAAAGAGGTGTTAGTATTTTTCAGGCCCAATAAAATATTATCTGCAAAGATAATCATTTTTCATTTGTTGTTTATATAATGTGAATCCTTGAATTTCCCGATTAGTCCTGACAATTTTCAAGAAGGGCTCTAAATAAATATAAAATAAAAATAGTGAGGGAGCGTGGACACCCTTGACGGACACCACCAAGCATTGTACAGTCTTCTGTTAAGTGAGCATTGATCTGGAATTTAACAGTGGTTTCTTGTTATCTGTTGTGTTAATGTTATCAAAGAAATGGGAAGGACCCATGCTTTCAGTGCATCAAACGTATAAGTCCTGTCTGTCACATCAAACGCTTTGCTTGCGTCAAGTGTTGTGGCACAGTAGGTGTCTTTGTTAAACTGCTGAGATGAGTTGATCAAGTAGAAAATTGTCTGTACTCTCCCAAGTCGCATGAGAGGTGGAGCGACCTTTTATAAAACCATATTGATTTTTATGGCTAAATTCGTGCAAAGATAACTGTATTCTGTTATTAATTAATTTAACAAGTAGTTTATAATTTGAATTAAGAATTGCTATCAGATGATAGCTCTCTGTTAATTCTTTCCACTTTCCTTCTTTATGAATTACAACTGTTTTAGCCTCCTGCATGGATTTTGGTGTGGTAGCACTTTTTCCTATTAGTTCTTTCAAGAGTTGGTAAAACCAGGGAGTTATTTCTTCTGCAAAGGCTTGTAGGAATTTGTTGGTTAGACCAGCTAATCCCGGGGTTTTATTTCTAGGGAGTGTCTTTATGGTTTCTATATTTTCTTTTTGTAAAAAGGGCATATCTGGGAATTACATTTAAGGTTTACTGTTTCTATAAACCCTTTTAGTTGTTGTGCATTACTTTTATTTTGATACATATTTTTAGATACTTCTGCTATTTCTTTATCTTTTGTTACGTTATTACCTTGTTCATCTTTTTTTTTTTTTTTTTTTTTTTTTGTACTGGCTATTTTCCGCCTTTCCCTGCCCCCTACGCTCCGCTTCTTCGGGGGCGTCTGGCATCTGCCTCAGTTCCTTCTGTCCTGGGGCCCTGCGGCGGTCCCCCCATGTAGCCTTGGATTTCCCCCCAGGCGGGGATGAGGTGGGGCCCAAGCACCCCGAGCTAACGTCACTTCATCGGGGCCGCCACTTGGGACAGGCAGGGGACCATTGAAGTCTGTGCTGACACTCCGTCTACCCGGAGCGATGGAGGTGTTTTTCTCTGTTTCTCTGGATGTGCCATGCGCCCAGAAGTCAAGGCGGCGCTCCGCCAACGTCTGGCATGCCCAACCCTCCTGGATTAGCCAGGCGCGTTGCTGTACCCCAGACCTCCGCCTGGGGTCAGTCAAGCACCAAGCCTTGTCCCCCCTCCCTGGAGAAGGCGAGTCAGTCGGGCCTCATCCCCGGCAACCCTCCAGCTCCCCGGCTCTTCCCCAAACCAGGGTCACCAGCTCATAGGCGGTAGCTTACCGCTGTTGCCGTACGGGCCGCCCTTGTTCATCTTTTATTGTTGTTTATAGTATTGCGATCTTCCTGGACATAAAGTCTCCACCTCTCATTCACACTAATGGGATCTGCGCCGGAGGCACTAGGACCCAGCAGGAGCAAACTTTTGCTAGAGGATCGGCGCCAGAGATGGAGCCGCGAGGAGCAGCACTGCGAGCCTCAGCTCATGCGGTAATGACCATCTCGGCGTCGACCCTTCAGCCGCCTCAGTTCCTTTTTTCCCACCGTCGCATGCACTTCAGTGACAACGTCGCTTGACCACCGGGAGTCAAACTTCAAACTAGCAGCTTAGTTTTTCAGTTTTATTGTTAGTTTATTTATTCGTAATTAAAGAAGTTGTCTCAGCCTACGTGTGAGTGGAGCCATGACCCGGGTCAGGTAACGGTGAGGAGACTTGTAACTGTTCAGTCAGCAGACTGGGTCTGGTCCGCCGCCTTCTCGGAGGGGGTCTGACAGTGGACGACTCGATGCCTGAGGGTGGGCGGTCCCTTGAAAGCATAAAAGTAAACAGTCGCACTCTTGGCACCGTTTGGCCTCGGACTCTTCTTCACACCACAGATCGAGAAAAGAAGGCATCACTGAGGTCGCCTCTGATATGTCTGCGTAGACGGTCAGTTATTGGCTATTGCGGTCTCCTTCGTTGTCACCGGTTTCTGTTTCTGGTAGCCGATGTCTTCCACATCGGAGCCCTACCCTGCCTTCTGGTAGGTCTTCGGATGAGCAGTTTTATCACTGGGCTGCTCTTATGGAGCAGTGGGCCCGGAGGTTGGTCCAGCTGCCTGGCCTGGTCACTGAGGGGCCTTTGGGCTTCTTCGGAGATCAGGTAGAGTGGTTGAGCCTCCCTAGTCACGCAGCACCATCTTTGGTGCCGTCGACTCTGCGCTTAGGTGTTTTCACCCCTCACACAGCTGCTGCGCAGGGGGCCACACCAGTGCCTTTATCTCCTGGTATTCATCCTTCTCTTTCCTCAAATCCTGTTTTTCGGAGTCTTGGGATGTTTTTTACGCCCTCTGCGTCGTTGGCACGCTCAGTGCTGTCTTCGGCACCGATGTGTCTGTCAGCACCGTCCTCGGCACCGCTGACTTTGTCGGTGCCATCCTCGGTGCCGTGTGCTTCATCTGCGCCACCCTCGGTGCCCTGCGCTTCATCTGCGCCGTCCGGCCTCTCGGCGCTATCTTTGGCGCTGTCCGGCTTTTCAGCACCGTGTGGCTTCCTGGCGCCGTCCGGTCTCTCGGCGCCATGCATATTTTTGGTGCCGTGTGTTTCTTCAGTGCCAAGGCCTGTTGGGACGTCATCCAGCCTTCAGGACTCCTCCTTTAACCCTTTTGCTTCTATTTTTTACTTCTTTTCTGTCCATACAGTCCCTCTGGGACTGTCAGGAGATGACATTGAGCCTGACCCAGACCTTAGGCTGGGTGATGATGTGGAAGGAACAGGATCTATTCCTACTGCAGAGCCTGTGGTTGAGGACCTGTCTTTTAAGTCTCTGCTAAAAAACTTGAATTACACACTTTGTCTCCAAACTACAGATATCGATTCTGGGAAACTGTTAAAACTCCAATACCTCCATGTTCCGGAGATCCCTATGGATTTGACTCCTCCGGTACAGCCCTCCTTTGAGAAGCTATCTCAAATGGTATGGAATAATTCTGCTCTCTTTCATTCAGTGGCTAAGTCCATAGATAGGAAACATGCTGCTCACAAAGATCGACCCATTTTGGCATCCCAAGCTTTTGCGGATCCTATTGTAGTCTTGGCAGAGAATGATAAGGTTGTCCTTCCTCAAACTACTACAACTTGACCTATTAACAAAGAATCTCATAAGATAGACACTTTAGGTAAGAGAGTCTTTGCTGCTTCCACCCTAGGTATGCATATTGCCAGTTACCAAGGCTATTGGTGGCTGGCACCCTAGCGGATGCCCTGAGTGATCACTCCCCAATCTTCTGCTCCTGGAAAAACAGGGCCCCCAGAGTCCCCCCGCAAATACTTGCGACACGGGACTACTCAAACTATCAACCTGAACACTTGATTGGCTGCCTAAACAGGATTGATTGGAGCCCAATCAAACTACTCCCCACACTGGAAGAGGCTACGACCTTCTTCCAGGGAGCCATCATTATGGTTGCTGACTGCTTGGCCTCTTTGAAGAAATTCCACACCAAGGGGAGCTGCTACAAGTGGATCACCCCTCAAGTGAAAACACTGATGAAAACTAGGGACACTGCTTGGAAAAAATACAAGCTCTCCTCCCTATCGGCTGACCTAAACCGCTACAAGAAACTGAGAAATAAATGCAAACTGGCCATCAAAGTGGCCAAATGAGACTACCACACAGATCTACAGAAAAAGAACCTAGGCAACCCTAGACTCTTTTGGGCTCACATAAATGGGCTCATAAAGGGGAGCGGGAAGACCGCTCACTGCCCCATAGAGGTCAATGGCCAATTAACTATCGACAACCCTAGCATCGCCATGGCTCTCAACCGCCAGTTCACAAACCTGGACCTGCTCAAAGCGGACTTGCCACCCCTCCTCCCAGTCTCAAATGATCCCATCCCCCAAAGCCTGGACCGCCCAACCTTCCACATCCAGCTTGTAAGACCAAACAAAGTCCTCCGTTGCTAAGTCCCTCAAAATGTGGGAGCTATGGGACCCGATGGCATCCCCGCATACTGAGAAGGGCCCTGCACTTCGCGAGGCCCCTCACCTGGCTCCTCAGTCGATCCCTTCATCGCAGGTGCCATCCCCGAACAATGAAACTGGCCCATGTAGTCCCCGTCCACAAGGGTGGTTCAAGGGAGACTACCAACAATTACAGGTCCATCTCCCTGCTATCTAGCCTTCGTAAGATTCAAGAGAGACTAATTTACGGACAACTCCGGGACTATCTAGAGCTCCACCATTTACTTGCCCCCTCCCAGCACAGTTTCAGAACCAATCATGGGACTGACACCGCACTTATCAAGTTCTCCACTGATGTTCTCAGAGAACTGGACAAGGGATCCCCCACCGGGGCAGTCTTCATTGACCTTTGCAAGCCTTTTGACCTTGTAAACCACAACCTGCTCCTTACAAAACTGAGCCAGGTCGGGTTAGACAGCCACTCCCTATTGTGGTTCAACAGTTACCTCACAGGGAGGACACAGAGGGTAAAATGGAAAGACTCCCTGTCGGAGCCTCTCCCAATAATGGATGGGGTGCACCAAGGATCTATCCTTGGCCCCCTTCTCTTCTCTCTCTTTTCACAAACGATCTCAGTAAACACTGTGGGGGTAGCTCAGTGGTACAGTATGCAGATGACGCGGTCATATACCGCCCCACCTCTAATCTGGAAGATCTCTGCTCCAGGCTACAGGAAGACCTGGGTTCCCTTGAGCAATGGCTTGTCACCAACAGAATGATCATTAACCCTAACAAGTCCAAGGCCATGCTATTTGGCCCAAGAACCCATGGCCAGGACAGAAGTCCAGATCTCAGGTTGATGACCAAATCAGGAAAAAGACTTGAGGTGGTTGAATCGATAAAATACCTTGGCCTCACCCTGGATCAGTGCTTTCTCCCTCAAGGATCATGTCAACCAGGTAACCAAAAATATTCACGCCAAACTTGGGACCTTGTGTAGGCTGAAAGACCAGTTGATACTCGTGGCCAGGGCCTCCACTGCCACAAGCGTCCTCCTCCCCCTACCTTCTCCTGTGCGGCCCCGGTGATAGAGGGAGCTGCCAAACAAGAGATGAACAGATTACAAGTTCTCTATCACAAGGTGGCTCACTTCACCACCCTATCTGGCTCCCGGGCTCACCACTGTGACACTCTGTCCCAACTAAACTGGCCCTCCTGGGAGACCCGACTCCAATACCCCCTACTCTGCCACACTCATAAACTACTCAGCCCATCCCCTCCTCCCAGCCTCACTGGACTCATTGCCCAAAAGAGAAACCCTCGGCTCCTCAGAACGATGGACAGAACCCTCCTCGCAGTGCCAAGGGTTAGAACCAAGGCGGGGGGTAAGTGGTTCGCCATCACAGCACCCACCTTATGGAACTCCCTGCCTCCTGGTGTTCAGGACGCTACCTCTACCCACAGCTTCCGCACGAGGCTGAAGGCTCATATGATGGTCACCTCCATATGCAACTGCTAAGTGAGAGGCCCAAGGGAAGCCCACCCTCCCTCATATGGAAATAGCGACTATCACTGCACCCCATTATTTAGCACTGCACCCCATCTGTAGACCTTACCCAGGAAATGTTAACTGCTAAAAAGCTACTACTGTATGTCTTACCTCTTAAATGTAACTGCTGAAAAACTACTATGTATTATGTTCCTCGCTGTCTAGTGTAATGTACCTGTGCTGTATGCTACCCTATGTATTATTCCATGTAATTCCCCGGGTCGCCCCTGAAAAAGGGATCTTCGGGGCCCAGCGGGCTTACCCAGGTATCAAAATTTAATAAATAAATACATAAATATTTCTCTCAATATGAGTATATCCTTTGGCATTCACTTAAACAAATGGTTGAAGCTCTGCCAGAGTCGGACAATAATTCAGAGTTTCATCAAACCATAACCAGGGGTATCAAGTCCAACAACCAGCAGGTTAAAGCAGCTATGGACGCTTTCAATACTGCTTCCCGAGCGGTGGCGCCGGGCATTTTTACACGCCGTCATTCCTGGCTGCGCCCTTAAGGTTTCACGAATGATGCTCAGCAACAGATAATGGCGTTGCCCTTCGATGGTGTTTATCTCTTTGGCCCTCAAGTAGAACAAGCTCTAGAGGCTACACAAAAGACTAGGTCAGCCATTAAATTGGCTTGACCTCCTGCTGTTCCATCTCGAAGGGGTGTTAATAAACCCCAGTTTCATAACAGTCAATCCTTTCGAGGCAAAGGCAGGGGAAGTTTTAATAAAAACCATGTCCCCCAGCCTCAAAAGAAAACACAGCAGAAGGCGCAAGGACCCTAAGCGCCCAGTGCCGCCTTCTGATTTGATGGCCCAAGTCCCACCTCAGCTGTGGGAGGTCGTCTGACTCACTTCTACAATCAATGGAAGTCCATAACCTCGGACAAATGGGTCCTCCGGATAATCCGCGAGGGGTATTCCCTCAATCTTTTGGAGACCCCTCCAGATCGTCCCCCCCAGATGACAGCCCAGGCTGTCAGCTCTTCAGTCAGATCTTCTCACCTCCGAGATACAGGGCCTTCTGAACAATAGGGCAGTGGAAGTAGTTCTGCTGGATCAATGGAACACAGGGTTCTACTCCCATTACTTTCTGGTTCCAAAGAAAACCGGGGGCATGCGCCCCATTCTGGACCTCAGAAAGCTAAACAAATTCCTTCCCAGAGAGAAATTCAAAATGATTTCACTAGGAACCCTGTTATCTTTGCTTCATCAACACAACTGGTTAGCCTTCCTGGACATGCAGGATGCTTACCAGCACATTCCTATTCACCCAAAGCATCACAAATGCCTAAGGTTCGTGACTTTGGGACAGCATTATCAGTTCAGAGTCCTGCCCTTTGGGCTATCCTCAGTGCCACGAGTTTTTAAGTGTTGTGCAGTTCTCGCAGCGCATCTCAGAAAAATTGGATTCAAACAACATGAAGTCTTGCTATATTATGACATATGCAGTATAACCCCAGGTTAGAACTGCTCCGGAGGTGAAAGAGTTAACTTCCATGCAGGGCATGGAATATTGAGCGCGAGCTCGGTTAAACACTCTGTCTGTTGAAGCTCAAACTTAAACTGTCAGATTCTTTACTCCGCCTCACTGAACAGTCGCTCCGGAGATTCCTCCTGCTGCTCGGTTTGTTTGTCGGTTTTAAAGGTAATTCTCGGTTTATTTTACCGAAATTAGCCGCAGTCGTCGGTTCAAGCTCTGTCTGTGGTATTGTAAGTAATAGATAGGCTTATTTATTAATTTTTATTCTGTGTGGAACTTGTAAACGTCTTTTTCGGTTCGGTTTGAACCGATCAGAGGGGTTTAAAAATTACTTTCTAACCCTTTAGAGTGCGGTTCCCGGTTCTTATCGGTTCTAAAAAAAACGGATTTTATTACGTTTTTTTTCCACGACCCGTGACATGGTTGGGAACCGATAAGAGAGTCTTGCTTGGTGGATTGCCAGTACGGGCAAGTTTGGTTAGGCTGGCACTGTGTCTGAGAAACCCAAAAGAAAAACCGGACCCACTGAGTTTCAGCACTGTGGCCTCTGTGGGGAAGCCTTTGCCAAGGCTGACCCACACACCATATGTGTATATTGTCTGGGGTTTGACCACCTCAATGCAGACTGCCAGATTTGTCAGAATTTTCCTGCTGCCACTGTGGAAAAAGAGTTGGTAGGCTCAGGAAAGGAGGCCAAAAGTCCGCTGACCCAGATGGCCAGCCGGTTCGGTTCCAACCGAACCTGAGGGAATGCCCTCTGACTAGGCGATGCTTCCTCGGGCAAACGAAGAACCAGCTCTGAGGGGCCGGTTCCAACTAAAAGGGCTAGAAGGTCAGCTAGTTTGGGGCCAAAAGTTCTTTCTCCAACCGCTGAGGAAATAGCCAAAGCTATCCAGATTGTCCAGTCTCTTTCCCCAGTTCCGTCCGAACCGGCACCATTGGGCAAGCGCCCGGTTCAGTCGGTTCCCTCGGTTCAAGATTATGATTTTGAAGATTTTTATGAACCAGAGGAAGGGGAGGAGGGGTACGAGGAGAGTGAGTGTGATTTTGACAGTCTGGATGTGCCCATTGAACCGGACATCTCTCCAGTCAGACCCTCAGGAGTATCCCCTCCCAGGCTATCTGAGTCCCCTTCTCATTTTTTGTTTTACAAGAAAGTTGCTGACACTCTGCAACTCCCTGTTGAGGAAGCTGTTGATGATCAAGAAGAGCCTGATTTTGTGGAAATGATGGATATTCCAGAGTCTAGGAGACTGTCTATTCCCTTGCATAAATCTTTTAGGAAACAGACAGTAAAAATTCTGAAAACTCCTCATTCAATCCTCCCTGTGGATAAAAGGATGGACAAGAGGTATGCTTTATCAGGCCCTGATACAGAGTTCCTATCTCAGCAGTGCAGCCATGTGGGGGTATTGCAGGCTGCAGCCTGTGACAAGGCTAATATTCCTCTAGCCTCTCACCCTCCTGAAAAGGATTCCAGGAGGATGGATGCCATGGCAAAGAAACAGTACATGGCAGCATCTTTGGGACTCAGACAGGCAAATTATATGGCTTATGCAGCTAGGTACCAGAAATCCAGGTGGGATACTGTCCTGGCCCTAGCAAAACAGGCACCTGAACAGCTTGCCAGGGAGCTGGAGCAGGTGGCTGCGGATGGAATTGAGGCATCCAAGGTGCAATTTCATCTCTAATGATGTTTCATCTAGAGTTATGGCTACATCTGTGTCTCTTCGCAGAATGGCCTGGCTCAGATGTACTGCCCTGTCACAGGATACCCAGTCTGAGGCTATGGATTTTCCTGTTGTGGGAAATTCTTTGTTTGGGGAGCAGACAGAGAATTATATGAAGAAAATGGATGAGTATAGGACCACCTATAGGAGTGCACAGGCCAAAGAAAGGCAAGTCACTCCTCAAAGGCAGCATGTCAGGGGCAGGGGCAGGCCTTTTCATAGGCCGTTTTACCAAGCCCAGGCCTCCTCTTCTGCTTATGCCCAGAGGGGTTCTTTAGAGGAAGGGGCAGAAGGGGCTCTAGTAAGCCTGCTTCTACCCCTCAACCCAAAGCCCCTGCAAAACAGGCTCCCTGATGGGGTAGCCAGGGCCGATTCTCCTCTACCGGTAGGGGGCAGGCTGGCTTACTTTGTCCAGGACTGGAAGTCTTTAACGTCAGACAAATGGGTCCTGGAAGTAGTAAGCCAGGGACTGGTTCTCAGCTTCAAAAAATTTCCGAAGATGAGAGCCAGATCTTTTCCACCTGCAAACCCATCAGAGGCACTTGCCCTGGAAGCAGAAGTTTCTGCCCTCCTGGCTCTCCGAGCCGTGGAAAGGGTTCTACCCATACACCAGGGCAAAGGGTTGTACTCCAGGTACTTCCTTACCCCAAAAAAGACAGGAGAATGGCGGCCCATTCTGGATCTCAGGTATCTAAACAAGCACCTTTTAAAACCAAAGTTCAAAATGGTGACCCTGGGGATTATTTTACCCTCTGTAAGGCCAGGGGACTGGCTAGCCTCCCTGGACCAACAAGGATGCCTACTTCCATGTTCTCATCAGAAGCTCCCATCGAAAGTACCTCAGATTCGATCTGCCCTCAGGCCATTACCAGTTCAGAGCAATGCCCTTCAGTCTCACCTCGGCCCCAAGGGTGTTCACAAAATGCCTGGCAGTAGCAGTTGCTCATTTAAGAAGGCAAAAGATTGCCATCTTTCCTTATCTGGACGACTGGCTCATTGTAGGCCAGTCTCCAGAACAAGTCAAACTACATTTACAAGTAACCCAGCAGCTGCTTACATCTCTAGGTTTCCTTCTCAGTTTTCCAAAGTCAGTTCTGGAGCCTGTTCAGCTTCACCTTCATAGGCGCAGAAATGAGCATAGAAAAACCAGAGCCTTCCTTCCTTCCTCTGAGAGAGCAAGGACCCTGGTGTCTCTGGCCTCCTCTTTCACCCCTGCAGGTCTCTCGACCAGCAAGGCATTTCCTACAGCTCCTGGGGCACATGGCTGCTTCTACAGCAGTAGTGCAGGGGCAGATTTCAGATGAGGACATTCAATTCCATTTGAGAGCCTTTGGTCTCAAGGGACGGATCCCCTAACCAAATTGATTCCAGTGACTCGAACCCTGATCCAGGCCCTTCAGTGGTGGCAGGATCAGAACAATCTGAGACAGGGGGTTCCCTTCACCCCCCAGTCTCATTCCTTGACCCTTACTACAGATGCATCCCTCCTGGGGTGGGGAGCTCACATGGGCGACCTTTCCACCCAAGGGCTGTGGTCCCCTCAGGAATCCCTGCTCCACATCAATTTGCTGGAGCTCAGAGCAGTTTTTCTAGCACTTCAGGTCTTCTCCACATCTGTCCAGAACAAGGTTGTTCAGGTCAGAACAGACAATACCACTACAATGTGGTACATCAACAAGCAAGGGGGCACGGAGTCTACGGCCTTGTGCACCAAAGCAATGAAGTTGTGGTCTCTGGCTTACTCTCTGAACGCCTCCCTAACGGCAGTTCACCTCCCAGGCAAGGACAATGTCCTAGCAGATGCTCTCAGCAGGATTTCCCAGGGCCATCACGAATGGGCACTGGATCCCCTGGTACTGGAGGTAATGTTTGCCAGATGGGGCACTCCGCAAATAGATCTCTTTGCAGCTCCAGACAATCACCAACTTCCCCTTTTTCGCTGCAGGCCCCCAGTGTTGGGCTCAGTCCCTCTGGATGCCTTCCTTCTCAGTTGGGAAGGGAAGTTTCTCTATGCTTTTCCCCCCTTCCCTCTTCTTGTCAAAGTGCTAGTCAGAATCAGATCTCAATCCTGCAAGATGATCCTGATTGCTCCAGATTGGGCCAGGCAGCCCTGGTACCCACTCCTCATGTCCTTAGCAGTCCACCCTCCCCTATGCCTTCCCAGGAATCACAACCTGTTAACCTGTGCCCAGGGAAGAGTTTGGTATCCGAACCTCAAGTCTCTCAATCTCAAGGCTTGGCTCTTGAAGATTTAGAGTTTGCTGACCTACACCTTTCTCAAGGTGTATTGGATATCTTGAAGGCCTCTAGGAAGCATTCCACCAGGGCTACCTATAATTCAAAATAGAAAAGATTTTCCATATGGTGTGCTGGTAAACATATTTCCCCCAGAATCTGCTGGTGTGCCCACGATCCTGGATTATTTGGTGCATTTGAATTCCTTGGGGCTGAGACCAGCTACCTTAAACGTGCACTTGGCAGCTGTGTCTGTCTTCCTGTCAGCAGGTAAGCCCTCTTCTTTATCAGCTCACCCTGTGTTCTCCAAGTTTTTTAAAGGGTTGCTTCACACCAACCCCCCGTTCAGGGATCCTGCCCCTGCTTGGGATCTTAATATTTGCATCGCTCAGCTTATGCAACCCCCCTTTTGAGCCATTGTCTTCAGCAGAGCTGAAGTACTTGACTTGGAAAACTGTGTTTTTGGTAGCCATCACCTCTGCCAGGCGCATAAGTGAGCTACAGGCTTTGTCAGTGGAGCCTGATTTTATCTCCTTTCATAGGGATAAGGTAGTCCTCAGGACTAACAGGAAGTTTTTGCCTAAGGTGGTTTCAGACTTTCGCCTTAATCAATCCATGTCTCTTCCTGTGTACTTCACTGACCATTCCTCCTCCTCCTCTGGTGAGAGGAGATTACACAGTTTAGATGTCAAAAGAGCCCTTAGTTACTATATAGAACGTACCAAGGGTCACAGGTTTGAATCCCTCCAATTGTTCCTCACTTATGGTGAGGCTGGTAAAGGGAAACCTGCCACTAAAAGATCCATTGCCAGGTGGATTGTCTCTTGTATCCAATTCTGTTACGAAAAACTGGGTAAGGTTCCTCCCTCAGGCCTGAGGGCTCACTCTACCAGAGGTACAGCTGCGTCTCTGGCTGCTGCCAAGGACATTCCTATCCTAGAGATATGTCAAGCAGCTACCTGGAAAACAGTTCACACTTTTACTAAGCATTACCCTGGATATCCAGGCTAGGAGTGATGCTCGATTTAACACAGCTGTGCTTCAGAGCCTATTTCCAAGTAGGTTCTGTCCCTCCTCCATGGAGGTACTGCTGTGTAGTCTGCATATGTCATAATATAGCAAGACTTCATGTTGTTTGAAGAAAAAATTACTCACCTTAGTAATGTTGTTTCTTCTAATGGAGTCTTGCTATATTATGACCTCCCCCCCAGCCTGCCCCTCTCAGAACCTCTGTTTTTGGGATGTGGGTGGGCAGTGCAATGTTGGCACTTCTTTGATGCCCACTTTATTTCACCCTTCTAGGGTGCTTAGGTGTTATGCTTGAATTTTTCCTTCTTGAATCTCCCCCGACTTGAGTCTTTGCTTTGGGATCAAGAACCAAAAGGTGTTTTTGTAGTTAGTAGCCAGTGGCTAGTGTAGGTTTACGGCTTCCACACAGAACCTTAGTGAGTTTTTGCTCGTAAAGGTCTGATAGTTTAAGTTTGAGCTTCAACAGACAGAGTGTTTAACCGAGCTCGCGTTCAAGATTCCATGCCCTGCATGGAAGTTAGCTCTTTCACCTCTGGAGCAGTTCTAACCTGAGGTTATACTGCATATGTCATAATATAGCAAGACTCCATTAGAAGAAACAACATTACTAAGGTGAGTAATTTTTTCATACAGGTGTTCCCATATCGGGACGATTGGCTTCTAGCAAGCCCTTCCAGACAGGGAACTCTCGATGCCGTAGCCACGGCTTCACGCTTTCTCACGTCCATGGGAGTCCTGCTAAACCTACAAAAATCGCAGTTGTAGCCCTCCCAAAGGCTCCTTTTCATAGGAACCCTTCTGGACACCTCCTGTGCAAAAGCATTTCTTCCAGAGGACAGGAGGAGTAATATCCTTCAGATGGCTTGATACATAAGAGAGAACAGCTCGGTTTCAGCTCTCTCGATGCAACTGATGCTAGGTCTCATGGCATCCGCGGTGTTCACTGTACCCCTAGCATACCTCCACATGAGAACCTCTCAGTGGATGCTCAGTACTCAGTGGTCCCTGACCACTCACCCTCAGTCCCTTCTCATCAAGGTGACAGAACCTCTGAAGAGATCACTCACCTGATGGTCGCAAGAGGACAATCTTCTGGAAGGGTATCCCTTTGCTCCTCTGGATCATCAGATTTCCATTACCACAGATGCGTCCCTGATGGGGTGGGGAGCTCACTGTCAGACTCTCCACACTCAAGGTACGTGGACTCAGGACGAGTCCCATCTTCATATAAATGTCTTAGAAATAAGAGCCGTCCTTTATGCAGTCCGGGCTTTGAAGAACATTCTCTGTCACAGGAACATTCTCTTTCAAACAGACAACAAAGCAGTGATGTATTACATCAACAAGCAGGGCGGTGCTCACTCTTACCCCTTATTCAGGGAAGCGATGAGAGTGTGGGAATGGTGCTTGGAGCAGAAGGCTGTAATTCAAGCGGTCTACCTGCCAGGAGTGCAGAACGAACTGGCAGACCGTCTCAGCAGAACAGAGACATATCCTCACGAATGGTCTCTACTCAACCATAGTTCAGTCACTATTCGCAGAGTGGGGAACTCCAGACCTGGACCTTTTTGCATCCCCACTCAACATAAAACTGCCTCTATTCTGCTCCAGAAATCCAGGGCCTGGCATTTTCTGTCAGGATGTGTTCAGGCTGCAGTGGACAAAACGCTTTCTATATGCCTTTCCGCCTCTTCCTCTAATTCAGAGGGTACTCCTCAAGTTCGAGTCCCAGGGGGACAAAATGATCCTCATTGCTCCCTTCTGGTCTCGACAGATATGGTTTCCACTACTCAACAGTATGTCGGAAGCCCCTGCAAAACCACTTCCCCTTCAGATGAACCTTCTGACTCAGGGGCCTGTGGTCCATCCCAACCTGAGGTCACTTCACCTTCATGCTTGGCTCCTGAAGAGATAAAAGTGAGCGGGTTAAATGTGTCTCGCAGGGTTTCAGATATTCTTCTGACTGCGCACAAGCCAACCACTAGAAAAACTTAAACAGCCAAATGGAAGCGTTTTTGCTCTGGTGTGCAAAATCCTCTTTGAACCCCTTTTCCTGCCCACCAGATAAAGTTTGAGTACCTCTTAGACCTCGCAAATTCAGGTCTGCAATACTCTACAGTTAGGGTTCACCTTTGTGCCATCTCAGCTTATCATGAGCCAGTACTTTCCTTGTCACTGGCTCAGTTACCCGTGGTTAAGAGGTTTCTTGAGGGAATTCTGCATACCTGACCTCCAATAAGACGTCCAGTCGCAGCCTGGGACATTAATCTTGTGCTAGACATGCTCACTCGAAAACCTTTTGAGCCTCTAGCTACCTGTGAGTTAAAATTTCTCACTTGGAAAATGGCCTTCCTAGTGGCCATTACCTCAGCCCGCAGGGTCTCTGAGATATGTGCCCTAGTCACAGACCCCCTGTATACGGTGTTTCATAAAGACAAAGTAGTTTTTAGGACCCATCCTAAGGTTGTGTCAGAATTCCACCTAAACCAACCTTTGGTCCTTCCTACTTACTTTGAGAACTTCCAAAATGAAGGAGAGCGTTCTCTTCATTCCTTGGATGTCAAGAGAGCTTTGCGCTTCTATCTTGATAGAACAAAATATTTCCGCAAAGCTCAACAACTGTTTGTTTCCTTCAGCGAGACCCGGCTGGGTCCACCTGTCGCTATCAGATGTATTTCAGCATGGCTGGTGGCATGCCTTCACCACTGTTATTCCATGGCGCAGGTTAAGCTGGAGGGCAGAGTGTACGATCACTCTACTAGAGTGGTTGTGGGATCCCTAGCGGAAATCTGCAACGTGCCCATTGCAGACATTTGCAATGCGGCTACCTGGAGCTCAGTACATTGTCAAACACTGTGCCCTGGATGTCCATGCCAGACAACATCTTTCTTTTGGCAGAACCATCCTTAATGGACTCCTGTCCTAAAACTGTGAGCTCTTGGTCTCCTGCCACCCTCTTGGGGGATTATTAGCTCGGTACTCTCCCATTAGTGTGAATGAGTGGTGGAGACTTTATGTTCAGGAAGATATGGAAATTATGTACCTACCGTAATTCTTGATCTTCTTGGACAAGTTTCCACCACTCATTCACATGCCCACCCTCCATCCCCCGAGCTCACCTCTGTTGTTGGTCTTCACTCCCTCAATCTTTAGGCTGGGAAGACTTCTGTGTTGACCCTTCTTACATGGGTCGTCCGGACAGTCATGTGTCCGGTTTTAATTTTTTGGCTAGGCTTTCCTTCTAGGTTAGGTTACGCTGCACCTCCTCCGGAGGAAAAAAGGTACTGAGGCTGTTGGAGGGTCGACGCCGAAATAGTCATTACCGCACAAGCTGAGGGTTGCGGTGCGCCTCGCGTTCCATCTCCGCGCCCGACCCTCTAGCAAAAAGTTTGCTCCCACTGGGTCCTAGTGCCTCCGGCACAGATCCCATTAGTGTGAATGAGTGGTGGAGACTCGTCCAAGAAGATCAAGAATTACGGTAGGTACGTAATTTCCATTTCTTTGGTGTTACGTAAAAAATTAGCTAAAAACTTACCAATTTTATCCATGTGAAAATATTTAGAATTTTTATTGTTTTGTAGGCATTTAGTGTTTCTTGATTTATTATATCCAAGTAATTTAGCTGCATTTCATTCTTCTATATATGTAATAGGGTCCCTATTAGTCGATCGATCGCTTTGATTGAATAAAATCCTGACACCAAAGGGCATAAAACACTTAGAAAATACCGGTCCCATACAAGTAAATGGGGCACGCTCATGCAGCCTTCGTTTTTTGACATCACAAAACAGGGCTGCGTGGGCCGCCTTAGGGGCGTGTTTTCAGGACCGGAAAGTCAGGGCATTTTTGGCCCCGGGTGCTAATTTCAATTTTACGAGGGACATATGTTTCAAACTACAAAGACATTTTGTGCCACACTTGGTGACAACGCTACTGAGGTGGTAAGTTGTTGAGCAGACTAGTGTAGGCAGCTACCCAGAACCTGCTCTTTAAGTGGGTTTAAATATCTCCAGCCAGGGGTCAAAATTAGCATACCAGGCCTGTTCCCAGTACAAGTAGGAACAGGCTGGTGCATGTAGTTTTTTTTTTTTTCTGGCTTGCACTGTAGTACATGTAGCCTATTTTCAATCTTTTAGCTGAAATACCAAGATCTGCCACAAGGGGTGCAGCACCAAGAGTACAGGTAGGCTGAAAATGTTTTTTTTTTTTTTTAAACTGACCTTGTGTCATGCATGCGCTACTGTGAGGACTCGGGTCCATTACTGAGCATCGGGAGTTAACATGTGAGCCGTCATCCAGAATTACTGCTGAGCTAGAGGTGTGTCCGTAAAAAGGTGGCGGGATGCAGCACCACCACCAAACGGACATTAGGAGGAGCTACAGTGCAAAGGAGGTGGCACATTGAATATTCATGTCCCGGGCTGCGGCTTGAGTGGTATGAATGGATTGGGGGTGGGCACTGGGCTGCAGTGATGAGGAACTACCAATCAGGGATGGGTGTTTTGTGCATGAGGCGGGGTGGTCATAGAGCTCAAGGCGGGTCCTAGAGGATAGACTGGCATATCGCTTGCAGCATTAACCTTACTGTATCACGTGTGCTTCATTCTCTCACCCTCGTGGTACAGTAATGGACACAAAGGCATGCACATCCATTCCAGCTACGCAGTTTTATGGAGAGTTTGTGTGTGATCAGTCACTAGGCAGGAAGCTCCGTGATTGCAATTTAATCTTATTTCCTCTGAAAAAATATATTAGTAGCAGTATCTAGGCAGGTAGAGAGGGTGTTTAACAGCAAAAGGCTGTAATTTAAGAACAAGAAAACCTTTATAGCTGGGAATTAATAACTGACTGGCAGCAAGCAAGCAGAGTACATCAGGGCTTCACTCCACCCCCAGCCCAAGGATTTTCTTCAGTTATGTTTTTTTTTTTTTTTTTTTTTTTTTTTAAGCATTAGAGGGACTAGACATCAAAAAGAGCAGTTGCCGTTTATTTTGTATGCAAACTAATATATGTAAATAAAGGAGGACTTAACCGTCTGTCTGTTGAGCAACTTGTGGTTTCACCACAACTTTTCCACATTTTGATTTCTTGACTTCACTCTCACTCATTTATTTTGTGGTGAAAAAATATGTGGTGTCTCAGACAACTGCTTTTTCTTTTGTCTGTGGGGGCAGTTTGTAAAAAAGCTCATTTAATACATATTGCAGCAGCAGTCTTAATCATTTAATACACATATATATTAGCCAAAACTGCAGCAGTCTGACTTAATCCCTCACAGAGTGTCAGTCCCAGGTCTGCAACAGTTGACAAAGAAAAGCCCTGTTGTCTCCAGTCCAGCTTCAGCACCAGGTATGTCTAAATAAGTGTGGGGAATTAAAAAACTAAAAAATCAAAAACATAGGGATGAACTCCACTGAAAACAGTTCCTTTTAGGCAATATTCTCTTTTTATTTAACACATTCCGAAGGATGAGGGCAACAGTTTCGTGGCCTCACCACTTCCTCAGACCTTAACTGTGTTTCTAAAACAGAATACAAATAAAATCACATTTCAGTTTCTAATCCATTTCATTATATTTCATCAACAATACCACTAATGAAAGAATGTCATAATGTAGGGAATGAACGTTGTATTATAGCTATTATATTGTGCTGTAGGATTAATATAAAAGATTTGTACTATATTAATCATACTGTTCCAGCTATTTATTGGTATTTTTTTATATTTTTGGCATCTGCCAAACAGTTAAATATAATGAAACCTAAATATATGAAGAAATTGATGGTTTGGGGCAATAACTGAGTTAAAGTTAAAGGGAAAATCGGGTTGGTCACATGATAGCTATATTGTTGATGAAATATAATGAAATGGATTAGAAACTGAAATGTGATTGTAACACCCCCCCATTTGGGGGGCTTAACTGCTGTGCCTTCGGGTGCCTCCCACTGTTTCCTGGCACACCGCTTCCTCCACGGCTCTTTCTCCCACCTTGCCAGGTCCCCCTGTGTTGATGAGCCCTGCGGGGCTTGTAGAAGCTATCCGCGAGCTGCCGGCATTTCGCAGAGCTACTGCTCACACTATCGTAAAGGCACACTGTGCACAGCTGACCGCTGCTGCGGTCTAAAAGCCGAAAGTGTGTTTTCTGTGGCTCCCGGTGCTCAGCTAGGTTTAAAATAGGCACCGGGGACACAAACTAAAAGGGGAGAAGGTTTAAAAATTAATTAACGGCAGCTGCCGTGAGCGCTGCCTCCAGGGCACCAGAAAGGTCAAGGGGCAAATGTCAGGGCATAGGACAGCCCTTATGAATAATTATGAGTTTTATGTGGTTGCTGGAGGTGGTGTGTTACGGGAGCTGAGACTCCCTGTGGGGGCTGCTGATTTATTTAAAAGTGGACTTGCTGGAAAGAGGTCTAATGGGGCTACCAGCCAGTGGGGAAACTAAACAAAAATAATATTAATACTGGCTGCACCAGAACTTAATGTGTGGGGACAGTGAATTGTGCTGCTGTGGGAACTGACTATAGCCTCCATTTCTGTGCATTTCCTCCAGTTGGAAGCCAGGTCCTAACAAAAGAGCATCTGGGGTTTTACCAGAGACTTATGGGGGAATAACTGGGACAATTTCTAGGCACCAAAACACTCACCAGTTAGGACTGGGAACTGCTTCAGCACAGCTTTGGCAGTCAATAGGATTTTTGGAACTCTGCCCCATATAAAAGAGTGCTCTGGCTGAAAAAAGTCAGATTTCAGAGAGACAGCCCAAGAGCTAGTGTGTGTGCCTCTGGGGAGCCTGCCAGCTCTCAGAGGTCAGTCCTCTGGGCCTAAGCTGTGTTTCAGCCGTTAGCCCGTGTGTCCCTATCTATCCAGCCTGGGTAGCTATAGCCTGCAGCTGCAGGTCATCTGTGTCCATAATTCTGAAAAGGAGGATCAGCCTGCATCCCGCCTGGAAGGACCACAAAGGACCAAGTTTGTTGTTGCATATAAATGTGCGTGAGATGTTATAAGTGCTGCATGGCCAACTAGTTCAGAAGCATTTCACACACCGCATCAGACTCCATGATGACAGGCCCTTCAGGGAAAGATCTCGTTGACTGGCTCTGACAGACATGGACGATATCAGACGTCATCTCCAGGAAATGCTCACCGCAGGTATCATACAAAAGTCATGCAGCCCATATGCATCCCCAATTGTGGTGGTCTGGAAAATGAATGGTGCTGTGAGAATGTGCATTGACTACAGAACGCCGAACTAAAGAACCATACCAGATCAATACACTATGCCCCTGTTCAAGATGCTTTAGATTGTCTGAATGGGAGCAAGTGGTTTTCCATGTTAGATCTTCGGGGTGGATACTACCAAATTCCAGTGGCCCCAGGAGATAAGGGAAAAACAGCCTTCATCTGTCCCTTGAGTTTCTATGAATTTGTGCATATGCCCCAGGGGATATTCAGAGCACCAGCCACCTTTCAGAGGCTCATGGAGTGCGCTGTAGGTGATATGAACCTCCTTGAATGTCTGGTCTATTTAGATGATATAACAGTTTTCGGTAAGACCCTGGAAGAGCATGAGGTTCACCTGTTCAAAGTCCTCGATCATCTGAAAGAATTCAGTCTCAAGGTGTCCGCTTACAAAAATGTAAATTTTTCCCGGAATCAATAAAGTACATGGGGTACATTGTATCTTCAGAAGGCATACAAACCGACTACAGTAAAGTTGAAGCACTTATCACTTGGCCGAGGCCCACTAACCTTAAAGAACTCCAGAGATTCCTAGGATTCGGTGGCTATTACAGGTGTTTTGTTAAAGACTATACTAAAGTGATCAAGCCTTTGTTAAACATAACTCAAGGTTATCCTCCTACCAACCACAAGTATAGGAAAAACACTGTCAAGAAGGGCGACAGAGTTTACTTTTAAACCAAGCAAATCATTTAGGAATAGATGGACCCAATGAATGCGACACAGCTTTTATGACATCGTCCACCTGCTCAGTCCTGTCCCTGTCTTTGACTATGCTGATCCTGCCAAGCCTTACGTGTTACATACTGAAGCCAGCCTGAGCGGCCCTGGAGTTGTGCTGTACCAAGAATATGAGGAGAGACTGCACACAGTGGCCTTTGCAAGTAGGAGCCTAACACCTTCAGAGGAAAAATTACCCTGTGCACAAGCTTGAGTTCCTGGAGTCAACCAGTTTCATGAGTATTTGTATGGGGCAAACATCCAGGCAAAGACCGATGACAGCCCCCTCACTTACGTTCAGACATCAGCTAAATTGGACGCCACAGGCCACAGATGGCTCTCAGCGCTATCCACTTACAACTGTTTGGTTGAATACTGTCCTGGGATGAACCACACAGATGCAGATGCTTCATCTCAGAGACCAGCTGCTGAACCCTAATGGGTAAAGATGTCTGAACAATCAATCTGGGATATCTGTTTCTAATAAGGTGAACTGCTTAGCTGACTGTCTGGGACCCCCAGACACTTGTATTCCCCCTGCCTACTGTATCTTTGCAGCTCTGGACCTGAGCACTTTGCCTCAGCTCACCAAAGTGGATGTTATGAGAGAACAATATAACGATCCCATGATTGGGCCTGTATTGAAAACCACAGGCAAAGAACAAGATGTATCCAAAATGAGATCTGGCAACCAAAGGACTGCCTTGCTACATCATGAGTGTCCCAAGCTTAAAGTGCAAAATGGTCTACTACACAGAGAAGTTACAGTGGGACAGGGTAAAATTATACGAACACAACTGGTCCTTCCTAGCAAGTTCAAAGAAATAGTGCTAAAGGTCTACATGAACAAATGGGGGCGCTTAGGCAGTGAAAGGACTATATATCTGGCAAAAGCTCATTTGTACTGGCTAAAACTAACTGCAGATGTGGTACAGTACATTAAGACTTGCAGCAGATGCTTACAGAGAAAAGCTCTTCCTCACAAAGCTGCCCGGCTAGTAAACATTTCAACCAATGCACCAATGGAACTTGTCTGCATAGATTTTTTGTGCTTGGAGCCTGACTCAAAAAACATAAGCAGTGTTCTGGTAGTGGCCAACCACTTTACTCGCTATGCTCAGGATTATCCAACAAAGGACCAGAAAGCATCCACAATAGCAAAGGTGCTCATAAAAAAGGTCTTTGTACACTATGGCGCCCCCAGCACATCCACTCCGACTGAGAGAGACTTCGAGAGCAGGTTGATTAAAGAGATGCTATCTTTGTGGGGAGTAAGAAAGTCTAATACCACCCCTTACCACCCACAAGGTGACCCACAGCCTGAACGCTTTAACCACATGTTGTTAGATATGTTGGGCACTCTCCATCCCAAAAATAAACCTAAGTGGAGTTAGCAAGTGAGTTCATTGGTACATGCTTGTAACTGTACGTGCAATGATGCTACTGGGTCCTCACCTTATAATTTAATGTTTGGCAGGGAAGCTAGATTGCCCGTGGATAATGCTTTGGAGTCTAGCCAGATGGAACAAAAGCTGACAGCTACCTCCAGTACATACAGAAGTTCAAAGATCAGTTAGATCATGATTCAGTTGGCCTAGTCCATGGCTGCTAAAAGAAATCTTGCGAACAAAACCCAGTATGACCGAAAAGTGAAAATGCAGGAATTACAGCCAGAAGATAGAGTGCTTGTAAAGAACTTGCGCCTGCAAGGAAAGCACAGAATAGCTGACTGTTGGAACCACACCCCTTATGTAGTAATTAGTAAACTGAATGATATGACACTCTACAGGATCAGGCCAGAAGGGAATCCTGCTGCAGTAAAGACAATGCACCATAACCATTTGTTACCAATTGGCCAAATTATAGTGGGCATAGCACCCTGAAATGATAAGCCAGGTGGGTCTACTAGCAGATCTGCATCAAAAAAGCAGCAATTAAGTCAATCCCTTGTTCATCTGTAGCCAAAGCCTTCGACTAATGGTGCAGCTGTTAATAAAGTAACTAACTCAAACTCTGCCAACAGTGAATTTGGTTATGAGTATTACCCTTCTTTCGAGTTGTCAGAGTTGTTCCAAGGAATCTCTGCTGTCAATAAAGATGACTCTGAAAGTGCAGAATTATCTGGCAACTCCGACATGTCAGTCATTCCTGAACTACCAGACAGTGACATACAGAGTATAGCTTCAGACATGGCAGAATCCCTTTGCTCAACGGAATTATCTGAAGTCAGTAAGCCTGAATCAGAGGAGGAAAGTAGTGGATCAGTGACTGCTCCTGGAAGTGAGGATGGATTAAGCGGAATAAGAGAACTGTTTAAATCTCCACATGTGGCCCCTCCTGGAAATACCAGCAATGTTTTGGATGACTCAAACTTTGCAGAGATACCTCTCTTTGAAGAGAATGAGCTTGAAGAATCGGAAAGTAATCGCACTGTTCAAGTTACAGAACAAAATAGTGACAATAGTACTCAAGCCAGTGTGTCTGAAACTAGTAACAACCAACAAACAAGTGCAAGGGAACCCATGACCACAGAAGCTACTTTACTGTTGGATAATGAACAGAGGGCAACTAACCCGAATGCTGAAGTAGAAATGTCAGTTCCTGTGCTCATTACACCACATTGCTCAGCAAGGTCTGTAAAACCAAGGACCAAGCTTACATATGATACTTTAGGAACACCAGTCAATCTTCCTATGAATGTTGACCACAAAGGAGTGTATGTCACAGTCAATTCCCTGCCCAGATTAATGGACCCTGCTGTTTCTAGCCTCCACATTAAGACTTCCACCTAGTATAAAAAGGGGCCCACAGGTTTAGACAGGGGTAATAAGGTGAAATGTTGCAACATAATGTGGTGGATATAATGTTTTGAAAATGTAATAGTCTTATGTGTGGAAAAATATTAAATTGCTCAAGTATGTGTAGTGAAATCAAAATGTCATCTAATGCTAACAAGAATCTAAAGTAATGATATGGTATTGTGTACATAATTATGTATTGTAATAGAGTACTAGCCAAACTGTATCAAAAGGTTATCAGTGCTCAATACAGTATTTTGTGTCATGGCACAGACGCCAAGCTTTCCAATTCAGGGGAGAGAGTAAAGCCCCTGAGCCATTTGGGGGGCTTTCCTGCTGTGCCTTCGGGTGCCTCCCACTGTCTCCTGGTGCCCCACTGTCTCAGCGTCTCCTTCTGCTGCCTTGCCATGTTCCCCTGTGTTGATGAGCCCTGCGGGGCTCACAGAAGCTATCCACGAGCAGCCAGCATTTCGCAGAGCTGCAGCTCACACTATCGTAAAGGCGCACTGCGCACAGCTGAGTGCTGTTGCGGTCTGAAAGCCGAAAGTGTGTATTCTGTGGTTCCCGGTGCCTAGCTAGGTTTAAAATAGGCACCAGGGACACAAATTAAAAGGGGGAGAAGGTTTTAAAATTAAGTAAACGGCAGCTGCCATGAGCATTGCCTCCAGGGCACCAGAAAGGTCAAGGGGTATATGTCAGGGCATAGAAGAGACCTTATGAATATTCATGAGTTCTGTGTGGTTGCTGGGGGTGGTGTGTTACGGGAGCTGCGACTCCCTGTGGGGACTGCTGATTTATTTAAAAGTGGACTTGCTAGAAAGAGGACTAATGGGGCTACCAGCCAGTGAGGAAACTAAATGAAAATAATATTAATACTGGCTGCACTAGAACTTAATGTGTGGGGATAGTGAATTATGCTGCTGTGGGAATTGACTGCAGCCACCATTTCTGTACATTTCCTCCAACTGGAAGCCAGGTCTTAAGAAAAGGGCTTCTGGAGTTTTACCAGAGACTTATGGGGGAATACCCGGGACAATTTCTAGGTCCCAAAACACCCACCAATTAGGATTGGGAACTGCTTCAGGACAGCTTTGGCAACCAATAAGATTTTTGGAACACTGCCCCATATGAAAGAGGGCTCTGGCTAAAAAAGGTCAGATTTTGGAGAGACAGCCTGAGAACTAGAGTGTGTGTGTGTGTATGTGCATGCCTCTGGGGAGCCTGCCAGCTCTCAGAGGTCAGGCCTTCGGGCCTAAGCTGTGTTTCAACCATTAGTTCATGTGTCCCTATCTATCCAGCCTGGGTAGCTGCAGCCTGCAGCTGCAGGTCATCTGTGTCCATAATTCTGAAAAAGAGGATCAGCCTGCATCCTGCCTAGAAGGACCACAAAGGACCAAGTTTGTTGTTACATATAAATGTATGTGAGATGTTATAAGTGCTGTGTGGCTGACAGTTCAAAAGTGTTTCGTTTTGCATGTTTTCTTGGCCCACTCACATTGTTCTTCCAGCCGGAAGATCAGCATCATCGATGAGGACCACGAGGGACTTAACCTCCATCTGCATCTGCAAGTCTTTCATTGGAGAACCACCTGGTCTGGGGTAGAGTGAGTAATGAATCAGGGTAGCTCCCTGCAACCAAGCTTCCAATTTAAAGTGTGTCATCTGATTAAAGTGTGGGTTGCTGATTGTTTTTGGACTGAACCATCTGGCTCCGGATTACAAATTGTGGGTTACAGTGCATGCATGTTTCTTTCCATCACAGGGCCCCAACCAGCTGCAGTGCTGGCCTACCCCGGGCAACACTTCAGGCTAGCCTGCATCAACAACTGGGTAACCAGTGTGTGTGTGACTGTGTTGAAGGGGCTTTTAGTGCATGCCTTACAACCTGAATCAATCAGATATAAAACCATCCTCTAGATTACTGTCCCTCCCTTGTTCACATCCCCCAATAAATCAGATCTAAATCTTTTTGCATCCAAACTGGTTGTGTTGTACCTCTGTATTGAAAGTACTGTGACATTGCTGTTTGCTGTTACTGGCCTTGTTTTACTGAAGGTCTCTAGGGTCGTTCCAGCCAATCCATCCCTGGTGGTAAGTGGTTGTGAGGCAGGATTCACTATGTGTTGCAAAAGTGTGTTGGTGTGGGGGAGGTGCAAGCTTAGCCAGGCCATTAGGGGTAAAGAGGGGGGTATTAGCATCTCGGAGGGCTATACCCAAGGCAGTCACATTACCAGCAACCCTGTCGTCTGGGTGGAGGCACCCGTTTACAGAGCCCAGGCCCCCTCAACCTGCAGGCTACAGTGCAGGCAGGGGAAGTATCCCTCACCCTTCGGAATGTGTTAAATAAAAAGAAAAAGAGAATATTGCCTAAAAGGAACTGTTTTCAGCTGAGTTCATCCCTATGTTTTTAATTTTTTATTTTACATTGGTGCCAATAGGATGACCCAGACTTTAAACTTTATAGACTTATAGGGCAGCCTGACACTACCATTTTGCAAATGAAAAAAATAGCCATTAAATACCAATGAGTGTGTGTTAAACCATTTAAGCAAACAAAGGCAGTGTGACGGTGAGATTTGCTGAAGCCCAGGCAAAAGGTCAGTTGCGGTTTATTTTTTTTCGGTGTACTGTAATATAAAGTAGTAAGGGTCAAAGGGAGCGCGTCAATTCGCTCCCGACAATACGCACTGCGACAACTCGCTCCCGACAGTACGCTCCTGACAACTCACTCCCGATGACAATTCACTCCTCGATTTTTCGCTCCCACAGTTCCTTCCAGTTTATCAGATAGCCTCAGAAATCAGCATCTTCCTCATCCAGAATTCACCACACATCTGCCCTAAAGCTGCTGGCTGCCATGATATACAGAGAAACTCTGTTAAATAAGAAATCCTGTACCAGCCAATTAATTTAACGGGTGAGCGGCAGTAGTTGTGCTTTCTTATAATATCCCTACCTCTGTTGCAAGCTCAGAAATTAACATTATGTGTGGGCATTCAGATTGTTGATGAAAATTCTCACAGT
Organism: Neoceratodus forsteri; assembly: GCA_016271365.2. Classification (NCBI taxonomy): domain Eukaryota; kingdom Metazoa; phylum Chordata; order Ceratodontiformes; family Ceratodontidae; genus Neoceratodus; species Neoceratodus forsteri. The sequence continues at coordinate 444,726,824 of CM057453.1, forward strand.
GCACATAAAGTTACCATGCTGCTGCTCGTCAAAATGCATCTCTGACAATACTCTATACACTATCTGTCTTAATTACTCTCTGTGCAGATGTCAGCAAGTGGTGCTGTGCAGCAGCACAAGGTTTGGGGCTTCAAATATCGAAGTGAGTTTCAATATCCCAATTTCAATTTCAAGTTTCAATAATTACTGCGGATTGCACTGTTTGTGGTTTGAAAGCTTCCTGTCCCATCTCTGCTTTCCCAATACTGAGCAGCAATACACACTAACTAAGCATTGAGCACATGAGCAGCAAAGTTAGGCAGAGAGTGGGTTTGAATGCAGCAGCCGGCATGACCATAGGAGTGGGACGGGACACAGGGCTGAGGTGAGCAGTGCAGGTGGGTCGGGTGGCTGCTAATAGTAATATGTGTGTATGTGGTGTGGGGGCTACAGTCATGGTCACTGGTCCGAGGGAGCAGAGTCAGGAGGCACTCCTGCAGTAGAGCTAGGATGAACAGGTCGGCAGGTGGACTGTGCAGCACAAGGTTTGGGGCTCAAATATCAGTGAGTTTCAATATTCAGAAACAGTAAAAGCAGCAGAAATCAGTGGAAGATATTTAAATTAAGTAAAATGTTCCAACATGCAGAAGCGATTCTAGCATTTCTAATTCAGGTTAACAGCCTCCAATGAATTTCCTTATAATATCCCTACCTCTGTTGCAAGCTCAGAAAACTGGTGTTCAGTGCTATTAGGCATGGGGAGTGAAAAGACGCGGAGCGGGAAGTATGGGAGCTAATTGTCGTGAATACGAGTTGTCGGGAGCGAGTTGTCGCGGCGCGTATTGTCGGGAGCGAATTGACATTGACCCAGGATCAAAGCAGGGGACTTCACTGTCTGCTCTGCCTGTTAAACAACCACTGTGGTTTTACACAACAACTGGTGCAAACAACCTGACTGTGGTGCATGTATCTTTTGCCACCACATGCACTTTGGTGCAGGTACTGAAAAAAGTTAATTTCTATCCCTGTCTCCAGCTGTCCACCAGGTTCTCAGATTCCAGAAAGCTATTTGACGTATTGGCTATATATTTATTCCCACTAGTTACTGGAGTTGATTTATCCAAATGAGAGTTAATCAACCTCATTAAAGTCCCCGGATTATAATTATATTATAATTATTAAAAAATAAAGTTGAGGAGTTGCGATAATTATTGAAAAGGGGGCAGATGTCAAACTATTGGAAGAGTTCAGGGATCTCAATGGAAGAATTCTGCTTAGCAAATTATTAATAAATAAGTTATAAGTAATAATTGGTTCAGTACATGCACCCTTCGTAAATTATTATTTATTTTTAGCTATCACTGTGGAAGGGCTATATAAACTCATGGCAAAAAAATACAGGTTACTCACCTGTAACAGGAGTTCTAGGAATGGTATATGTTGTTCATCCACACTTTCTGGCAGGTATCTTTGCCGCTTTAAGTCTTGCCGGAAGGTCTTCAAGCTGGCTCCTCCACCCACCCACCGGGTGGTAAAACTCTTGGCTCAGCCCCATGGCGTGAATCTGGCCCGCTGGAAGCTCAGGTGGTGCTTGAGCCGGGGGAGTCGGGTGGAGTCGTGGATGAACAACATATACAATTCCTAGAACTCCTGTTACAGATGAGTAACCTGTATTTCTAGGGACATGGATATGTTGTTCATCCACACTTTCTGCAGACTCCTAGCAGTTCTCTGGGAGGGAGGGAGGCAGGGCGCACCCCTACTTAGGGAATAGAGACTGGAGAACCGAGGCCCCAAAACCAGCATCCCGGCGTGACTCAAGGTCGATGTGGTAGTGGGTGATGAAGGTGTGTGCTGACTTCCAGGTAGCAGCCCTGCAGATTTCCTGGATAGGGACGTCCCTGGAAGCAGCCACCGATGCAGCGGTATGGCGGGTAGAATGAGCTCTTATCCCTCTGGGAGGCTCCATGTCCGCCAACCTGTAGCAGAGATCTATGCAGGAGGTGACCCAACTGCTTATCGTCCGCTTGGCTGCAGGTCTGCCAGGTGCGGCTTCAGCGTAGGTGACAAACAGCTGGCGAACCTCTCCCCGAACTTCAGCCATGCGCTCCTTATAGTAAGCGAGCGCCCTTCTAGGGTCCAGAGTATGGAGCCTATATTCGACCTCTGAGGTGTGATTGGGTGAACACCGCAGAGTCAACACCTGGTTAAGGTGAAACTCGACACCACCTTCGGAAGGAATTTCGGGTGGGGGCGCAGGACAACCTTCTGTCCCTGTGGAAGACCAGGTAAGGAGACTCGGTGCAAAGCGCCTGGAGCTCTCCCATCCTTCTGGCTGACGTGATAGCCACCAAGAAGGCGGTCTTCCACGACAGGTGAGAGATCTCACACCTGTGCATTGGTTCGAATGGCTTGCCCATGAGCTTTGCCAATACCAGCAGTAGATCCCACGGAGGTGGAGGTTCTCGCACCGGAGGGGAAATGTGATCAAGGCCTTTGAAAAAGCGCCAGACCACCTTCTCCTGCGCCACCGACTGCTTCCCGGCCCGCGCCCGGTAAGCAGAGATGGCTGCCAGGTGCACCTTTAGGGTCGTCGACCTAAGCCCTTGCTGAGAAAGGGACCATAGATAGTCCAAGATGCTTGCCAAGGAACAGGAGGAAGGGTCCAGACCCTTGCCCTGACACCAAATGGAAAATCTCTTCCATCTGAAGGCATAGCATTTCCTGGTCGACTCCTTACGGGACGCCTCAACTACATTGAGGACCTCGTCGGAAAGACCCAAGGCCTGGAACTCTAGCCGCTCAGGAACTAGGCCGTCAGGTGCAGGGATTGAAGGTCCGGATGGAACACCTTCCCCTGATTGACTGAAAGTAGGTCCGGGCGAGCTGGAAGCTGCCTCGGGAGCCTGGAGCTGAGGCTGAGGAGATCTGGATACCAGCATTGGCGGGGCCAGTCTGGGGCTACCAGAATCACCTGTGCCTTGTCCTCCTTGCTTTGAGAAGCACCTTGTGGATCAGGGAAATGGGGAAAGGCGTGAGAGGCCTGGGATCCATGGCCTCGAGAGGCATCCCCCTGCAGCGAGCCCTGCTGAGGGGCGCAGGCATGGAACAGCCTCAGCTTCGCATTCTCCCTGGAGGCAAACAGGTCCACCTGAGGTGTGCCCCAATGGGAGAACAGATCTTGTACTACCTCCGGCAGGAGAGACCACTCGTGAGACACAGCCCCTATCCGGCTTAGGGCATCGGCCAGGGTGTTGGAGACTCCTGCCACATGAATGGCTAGGAGATCCGCCTCCAGGCTGCGCATGAGTGACCAAATGCGGAGAGCTTCGTTGCACAGAGGCATGGAGCGCGTCCTGCCCTGGCGGTTTAGGTAGTACATGGTTGTGGTATTGTCCGTCTGAAGCACTTGACCCCGTAGAAACGGAGCAAAGGCGGTGAGAGCTAGACGGACCACCCGAAGCTCCAGCAGGTTGATATGGCTTTGGGACTCCCGAGGGGACCAGAGGCCGTGCGCTCTGTGCTCTCCCAGATGGGCACCCCAACCCATCAGAGAGGCATCGGTCGATAGAGAGACCATCGGCTCGGGGCAGACAAACGGGATGCCCTCCTGCAGATGAGCTGGAACGGTCCACCACTGGAGAGCGTTCCACATCCCCTGGGTCACTGTCACTAGCTGGTCCAATGGATCGCAGCGTTGTGACCACTGGCTGGCCAATCCCCACTGAAGGGGCGCATGTGCCAGCGGAGCTAGCGGACCACGCTGGTGCAGGCAGCCATGAGACCCAGGGAGGCGGAGAGTCCCGGGCAGGCGCGTTGCCCAACCAGAAATGATTGGGCAAGGAGGAAGAACCTCGGCCCTGTCCGCGGGAGCCGTGCTCTGGCTCGAGAGAGTCGAGCTCTGCCCGATGAAAAGAATCACCTGTTTGGTCGAGTTCCGACTTGGCCTCGTTGATGAGGAGGCCGATCTGAGAGCAAACCTGGAGGGCCAGATCTCTGGACCGCTCCACCTCCTGTCTGGAGGGGGCTGCTATCAGCCAATCGTCCAGGTAAGGGTACACCCGGACCCCTCGGCGCTGCTGGAATGCTGTCACCACTGCCATGCATTTGATGAAGACCCTGGGAGCAAGAGAAAGGCCGAAGGGCATGGCTCGGAACTCTTAAAGGGATCCCTCTGCTCGAAAGCGAAGGAATTTCTGGTGAGACGGACGGATAGGGACGTGAAAGAACGTGTCCTGTAGGTCCAGAGAGCAGAACCACATGCCCGTCCAGGATGGTATTATCTGAGCCAGAGTGACCATCCTGAAGGTCCGAGACCTTAGGAACTTGTTTAGGTTGTGCAAGTAGAGAATGGGCGTAACTCCCCCGTCCGTTTTGGGACCAGGAAGTACCTGGACTGAAGCCCGGATCTGAGGAGGGTCCGCCACCTCTCTGATCACCTCTTTCTCAGGAGCAGGCGATGTCGGCTCAGCTGAGCCGACAGTGAGCTGGCGCCGAGGAGCCCCGGGGGTGGCGGCTCGGAAGGGTGGGGCCTGCTCGAACTCCAGAGGCAGGCCCTTTCCCACCACTTCCAACACCCACCGGTCTGTGGTGATAGCAGACCAGGCGGAAAGGAAGTGGCGAAGCCGTCCCCCCATGGGGGGAACCTGGGGTGGGGTGACGAGGTTGGGGGCGACACCCATCAACCCGTCACTGAGCAGGCTTGGAGGAGGGACCGGCCGAGGGTCCACCTGGGCCTTTATCTCCCTGCTTCCTGGAGGAGGAAGCCGCGGGCTTGGGTTTGGGATGCCAAGCGCGAGCCTGCTGGCCCTGATGCTGCTTGGCCGGACGTGCCGCGGGCGCAGATGGACGAAAGGGCTTGGGTTGCGGTCTGCGGCCCTTGTCCCTATGGGCAGATGAGACCAAGTCCAGAGTGGCATTGGACTTTTCAATCCTCTGGAGGTGACCTTCCACTCCAGGGCCGAAGAGATCGGTCCCCAGGAAGGGGACATCCGCCAACTTGTGCTGGGTATCCGCTGTGAAGGTGGATATCCTCAGCCATGCCCGACAGCGCATAGCCACTGCGGCCGTGACTGACCTGGCACATGAGTCACCGATGTCCAAAGCAGTCTGAAGTTGCTGCTTGGCCACTGCCCTGCCCTGGTCCCGCACCTGCTTAACCGTGGTCTGCAAGTCAGCGGAGATGAGGACTACCTCGTCCAGGAGCCCACCAGAGCACGAAAAGTGTGCCATCAACACGGCCGAGCTGGCCTGGCGAAGGCCAAGGGAGGCGCAGCATAGTTTCTTGCCCGGCATAGTCCAACTTCTTGGACTCCTTGTCGGGAGGCTTGTCCACATCCTGGTGCTTCCGCACGCCGGAAGACGCTGTTGGTAACCAACCCCTCGGCCGAGGGGTGTTCCGAAAAACCAGACAAGGAACCGATAGGGACGGCGTACTTCCTCAAAATCCTGGCCGAGGGCGCAGGACAGGAAGCATGGCGCTGCCAGAGCTCCAAGGCCGGGCCGACAATGGCCTCAGCCACCGGAAAGGCCTCTGTGGGAGAATCCCATCGGTCCAATATCTCCATGAGGAGATACTTGGCCCGCTTGGATACGGGCTCGAGCTGCATCCCGGTGGACTCCGAGATGAGCCTAAGCAAACCCATGAAGGATGATGGGCTATCGTCCAGCGACTGACCTCCGGAGGACTCCAAGTCGACCCGCCTGGAGAACAGGGAGGAATCATCGTCGGACCCGGAAGAGTCCGCAAAGAGCTGCCTTGGCCTGAGCCACCCTCCACCTGCCGAGGCGATCGGGAGTGAGGGTGACAGACAACCTATGGGGCAGACCTGGGCCGACCGAGAATTCTTAGTCGGGAGCCCCAAACAACGGCTGTGGGGCGGAGGTTCCACCAGAATTGGTGGGGCAGCCGGTTTTGGTCGAGCAACAGGCCTGGGAGCGGGCGCCTCGGCTAGAGCGAGGGGTTGCTTCAGCCGCTCCGGGGAAGGCGACGACATCGGCTTGCTCCAGGACAGAAGGAGCTGTTGCCACATGAGGTCCTCGTAGCACCGACGCAACTTGCGTCGAAGCCTCTCCTCGTCCAAGGAGGAAGACGAGGATGAGCGGCGACGCCGCTTAATATGGTACCGAGACCAAAACCGCCTATGACGGCGGGATCGGCTGGACTGAGAAGAAGTCCAAGACCGAGAACGAGAACCTCGGCGTTTCTGAGGAGGGTTCTGGGGCAGGAAGGGGGAAACCCACTCTCCCCTCGGCTCGGAAGATTCAACCGTGGACTCCAGAACTGGAGGCACAGGCAAGCCCACGGAAACCTCATTCTCCGCCGGGGGAACCGGGGAGTGAGGGTTTTCGGCTTCACCGGTCGACAGCCCATCTGACGGGTCGAGAAAAATCTCGAATGCGTCGACGGGAGTCTCGGTCAACTGACCTGACGGGGACACCGTGAGACCAGTGGCCGAAGCCGAAGGATCGACCAAAGTCGATGGTCGACTACTCGGGGAGAGGGATCTCTCCCGCTCCCAAGAGCATCGACAGAGGGACTTACCTTTGTTGTCCTTCTTCTTGGACCAAGAGGAAGGCCCTGAGGATGTTGGTCCCTCTCCCTTGGTGGAAAGGGACAGACAGAGCTCCTTAAAAGAAGCTGAATAGGAGGATCCCAGGGAGAGCAGAATAAAGGCTGCGGCCGAGGTAGACGAAGATGCGGCCTGCGCCGCCTCCTCCTCAAGGGTGATCATCTGCTAAAGCTGTTCCGCTGAGCCAGCCGCCACGGAAACCGCCAAACGGGCCTCCTTCGACTTTACTGGAGGGTAACGTTTCTCGGGGCGCTCAAGTTGTAAATGGAACGGCGCGGTCTTCCAGGACATAGGCCGAAAAGGAAGAGCACAGGCCGCAAGCCTGCGGGTCGTGCTCAAGGCCCAAGCAGTAGACGCACGTGGAGTGCGGATCCGTCTGAGACATCTGCCCGCATGGGCACCTCTGAAAACCAGGAGTCGATTTGTCCATCGCAGCCGCGAGGGAAATAAATGACCGAAGTCTTGAAAACCTTAAAAGTAATTTCGGGTAGACCGAAGAAATAGGAACCAGTCTTATACGCAGAGCGTTAAGGAGGGAACCTGAGCTTCCAAGCGGTAAGGAAGATCTGGCATCATGGGGCGGAGCCGAGAATTTTACCACCCGGGTGGGTGGGAGGAGCCAGCTTGAAGACCTTCCGGCAAGACTTAAAGCGGCAAGGATACCTGCCAGAAAGTGTGGATGAACAACATATCCACGTCCCTAGAATTATATTTTTTGCCATGAGTTTATATAGCCCTTCCACAGTGATAGCTAAAAATAAATAATAATTTACGAAGGGTGCATGTACTGAACCAATTATTACTTATAACTTATTTATTAATAATTTGCTAAGCAGAATTCTTCCATTGGGATCCCTGAACTCTTCCAATAGTTTGACATCTGCCCCCCTTTCAATAATTATCGCAACTCCTCAACTTTTTTTTGACCCCAAGTTACAGTAAATAGTAAATATGACATCTGTTTCTTTTTAATTTTTAACATTTCTTTTTTTCTCCAGACGTGTTTTTGTATACAAATTAGATTTCCATTGCTTTTTTTAATATATGTCAAAATTCTTGCTCTTTTGATAGGGAAATTAATCCCATTAACATTTAGTGAAACCACTTTAATTCCATTTGATTAGCCATTGTATCAGTCATATCATGGTGAACTGTACTATACTAACGTTTGCTGAAATAAGTTTAACTTCCTTAGAGGTACCTCTGCACATATTAAAATCAATATCAAAAGAGCTGCTATTCCTGCTCATTTACATGCTGTTGAAAAGTCCCCCATAAGTAATGTCCACAAGAGTTTTACTGCATTAGCTTTTCTTAATTCATTTTATAGTTCAGTTAATTTCTTAATGAGAAATCTGGGGTAGCCGTTCCTGAAGATCGTTTAGAGCGTCCTGCGAATTTTCATACACATATCTCATTCCATCAATCAAAACTCTCAGCTTTGCAGGAAACAGGTTGGTACTATAGCTCTGATATTGTTTAACCATAGTTTATTCTTAATAAAATTGTACTTTTTCCTTTCCTGCATCGGTTCTGGTGGTAAATCATTGTAGATCAATATGTTTGAGCCCATTAGTTGTAGTTTCTTTTTCTTATACACTGCCTCCACAAGAGTGTCTTTGTCTCCCGATTTTAAAAATTTTTAAAATAATTGATCTTGGTGGGGCAGCTTCATCTGTTCTTGTTTTAAGCCCTCTATGCACCCTATGTCAAAATTTATCTCATTGGGATCAGTGTCTAAATAAGCAGCTGCAGTTTGCTTAAATGAGTCACACAAACTCCTTGTGCTGTCCCAGGATTCTGGCACACCCAATATTCTTATATTTTTTTTCTTTTAGCACTGGTCTTATAGTCCATTAATTTAGTTTTTAAATCATTATTAGATTTTTCCAGCTGCTTCATTTGGGGTGCAGTTGGTTGATTAGCTTCAGTTAGCTAGTTTACAGTTTGTTGCAATTGTTTTACCTCTGATTTTAATTCAGCATTTCCTTTAAAGGGACACTGTCAACCCCCTTAGGTCTCAAAGTGTCCCTCATTTAAAAAAAACATTTTATGATTGCCAACATTCTGTAAAGACTGCTGATGTAGCTGGTAGTTTGATTTTGATTCTTTTTTTTCTTTAAAAAAGATAAAAACTGACTGCCCATCATACTGGTGTTACCACACAAAAACACGCTTGCTTACATTTCTTGATCAGCTCCAACTGCCTCTTTCCTGGATTTGGGAACACCCACAACACAGTCTAGCCACTCATGATGCAGTGGGGGGTTAGAAGGCTATTGCATCATCAGTGACTGTACTGCTTGGGTGTGTTTCTAATTCTTAGGAAATATGCAATAAGGGCAGATCCAGGATTGTAAACAAAACAAGGTTGTTTATAAATATACTTTAGCATGCATTTCAGTTCTACTAAACATGGAGACAGACAAAACAAACAGCAACATCAATGAATTTTAGATAAGGTAAACAATCATAAAATGTAGGCTATTAACTAGAAATAATATAATGAAAAATAGGTTGACAGTGTCCCTTTAATAAAGGTTTGGGTATGTGTAAAATAAGTTTCAAATTTGTCTTGTAGTCCAGTGAGCAGTTCCATTTTCTGTGCTAAATTGTTCTTTTGTGAAAATGAACTATTTACCCAGCTTGTCGGTTCATCTTGATTAACTTCCTCTGATGTTGTTTGTTTTGCCTCATTTGTACTTGGTTTTTAACTCAGTCTCAAAGTTCATTACTTTACTGCCCTGGACATCTTTCAAATTTAGTATGTTAGCCTCAGTTTTTTTCTTCTTAATATTAGTTTCAGTATGTTCATCTATCTGACTAGTAGTACTCATCTCTAGGATTACAGTGAGAGACTGCTCACCTCGTTGAAAGATAAACGTTTCTCCTCTTGCCAGTCCTTCAAGTAGTGCATCTTCTCTCTCCCATCTCAGTCTCATAGATAGGTTCCAGTTCCTCCTCCTGGGATATGCTGTCTCCAGTCATTTCTACATTCTCCAGCACAGTTTCTTCCATTTGGGTTGCTTTTAGCTGGTGTCTCTTTGAATTTCTCCCTGCCTCCAACGCCATCTTGCTCCAGATCATTACTTGCCTGTCTAGAAACCAATTTTGACTCAGCTTTCAGGTTTATACACTCAGTTTTATTATTCTTAATATCTTCAGCTCTCAGCTCTTTTCCATTTTTATTTATTGCTTTTATTACCTTAGTAACATTAAAGTCTGTTATTTCAGTCAGCTTTACCTTTTGACTTTGAGTCAGTTATGGGATGCCAGGTATGTCAGACGTTACAGCACAGGCAAGTAATTCAGACATGACAACACTGGCTTGTAGTTCAGCCGTTGCGGCACAGGCAGGTGACATTGATTCTTTTACCTTCATAGTTTGTTTTCAGGGTGTAGAAAAGGTGGAAACAGGTTTGTTGACGTTGTGGCAGTCTCTGACAATGTTAGCACAGTACTTTTTTTATATATATATATGTTTATTTAACTTTTTCTTTTAAGTCAGGAGACAATCTTACAGTCAAGATTTTTTTCTGTGCTTCTGTTTTTTTGTTATACAAATATACATTATTCAAGTATGTATAGAGATCTTTGCAATTAGTACAGTCAAGCATTGAGATAGGCTTTGATATTCTTTGTTAAATTTAGCAGCTCAAGAGTACCACACTAATCTCGTTTCTTCTCCCCTGTGGCCAACATGTTATGGGCAAAAATCAGGGTCAACTCCTGCTTGATAAAATGACCATTTCTGCCAAAGGGTGGCAAACTTATCAGTTTGGTTATTAAGTTTAGCAGTGATATGTTCCATCTGATATATAGACATAACTATACACCTCCAATCTTGAATGGTAGGGGTGTCTTTGGTCATCCATTTCTTTAAGGATTTTTTTGCAGCCAACAAAAAAATGGGCAGCAGAGTTTTTGTCCATGGGGTGGAACGATCCAGGTAGACAGCGTAAGTTCCACTTCAGCTGTAAGCTCGATGTTCTCTCCAAGGCTGTCACTGATTTCTTTTTGTAGAATTATCCAGAAGGGCATCAAACATGGACATTGCTACATGATATGTGCAAGGTCAGCCATCTTGGCTCCACATCCCCTCCAGCAAGCCCCGAATTCAATCGGAAGGTATTTCGTCAAACTTGCCGGTGACCTGAAAAACCTAGAAGTACACTTCCATGAGTATTCTCTCCAAATATGCGATTGAGTGATTTTTAACCACCCCCAGAGATGAAGAGGACCACTTTTCTATAGATACATCGAGATCTAAATCCCTGTTCCAACTTGTCAGTATTGAACTTGTTGATTCTTTAGTATGATCTTGCATCATTTTGCTTAGGTTTCCAATTAAATGATTCCAGTGGTATCCCAAGGAATGGTCAACTTAGCATAGTACTTTTGTTTTTTGATATGTGTAAGTTAGTCCTTTAAACAACATGAAGTCTTGCTGTATTCTGACTATTGCAGTGATATCCAACCTTTGAACTGCCCCGGAGATGAAAGAGTTAACTTTCCATGCAAGGCATGGAATGCTGAGCTCGAGCTCGGTTGAGACTCTGTCTGTTGTTGTTTGAACCCAAACCGTCAGATTCTTTACTCCGCCTCACTGAACAGTCGCTCCGGAGAGTTCTCCTTTTCTCGGTTCAATTTAGTCGGTTAAAGTGTCGTTTTTTTTCCCCTCGGTTCAAACAAATTTCTTCTATCTAACCTGTTGGTTCAGTCTCTGTCTGTGGTACCGTGAGTACTGGATAGGTTTATTATTATTAGTTTCTGTGTGGAACTTGTAAACATTGGATCGGTTCGATTTGAACCGATCAGGTTTGTAAAAAAAAGTTTGTCCTGCTTTTTAGAGTGTGGTAACCGGTCCTTATCGGTTCTAAAAACGGGTTTCATTACGTTTTCACGACCAAACACGGTCAGGAACCGATATAGGGTGTCTTCCAGCAGATTGCCGAAAAAGGGTAAGGTTGGTTAGACTGGCCAGTCTGAGAAACCCAAGAGAAAACCCCACTGGGTTTCACCACTGTAGTGTGTGTGGGGAAGCCTTTGCTAAGGCTGACCCCCACACCACCTGTGTTTATTGTCTGGGGTTTGGCCACCTCGATTCAGACTGCCAGATTTGCAAAAGTTTTCCCACAGCTACCCTGGAAAGAGAGTAGGTAGGCTGAGGAAAGGGAGGCCAAGAAGTCTGCTGACCCAGATGGCCAGCCGGTTCGGTTCCAACGAACCAGAAGAGTGCCCTCTGGCCAGGGGCGAAACTTCTTGGGGCAAGGAGAACCGACTCTGAGGAGTCGGTTCCAGCTAAAAGGAAAAGAAGGGATAAGTCAGCTGGTTCGGATCCACAAGTTCTTTCTCCGACTGCTGATGAAATAGCCAAAGCGATAAGGATTGTTCAGTCGCTAATTTTGGTTCCGACCGAACCGGCACCATTAGTTAGGGGCTCGGTTCGGTCGGTTCACCCAGTTCCGTATTATAATTTAGAGGATTTTTATGAACCGGAGGAGGAGGGAGAGTATGAGGATAGTGATGGTGATTATGAAAGTCTGGATGTGCCCATTGACCCGAACATCTCCCCAGACAGACCTTCAGGTGTTTCTCTTCCTAGGCTTTCTGAGTCCCCTTCCCACGTTATGTTTTACAAAAAAGTGGCTGAAACTCTCCAGCTTCCTATGGAGGAAGCAGTAGAGGATCAGGAGGAGCCTGATTACATTGAGATGATGGACATCCCAGAGTCCAGGAGACTGTCTGTTCCCCTCCATAAGTATTTTGGGAAACAGACATTTAAAATTTTAAAGACTCCTAATTCCATACCTCCTGTGGACAGAAGAATGGACAAGAGGTATACTCTTTCAGGCTCAGATCCGGAGTTCCTTTCCCAGCAATGAAGGCATGCTGAGGTAGTGCAGGCTGCTGCCTGTGATAAGGCAAATATACCCTTGGCTTCACACCCCCCAGATAAGGACTCCAGGAGGATTGATGCCATGGCGAAGAAACAGTACATGGCATCATCCCTGGGACTCAGGCAGGCTAATTATATGGCCTACACAGCTAGATACCAGAAGTCTAGATGGGACACTGTGATGGCTCTAGCTAAACAGGTCCCTGACCAGCTTGCCAAGGAGCTGGAGCAGGTGGCTGCAGATGGTATTGAGGCATCCAAGGTGCAATTTCATGCTGCAGTGGACTCCAATGATGTTTCTTCTAGAGTCATGGCTACATCTGTGGCCCTTCGTAGGATGGCTTGGCTCAGATGTACTAGCCTGTCACAGGATACCCAGACTAACGCCATGGATTTTCCTGTTATTGGTAATTCTTTGTTTGGGGTGCAGACAGAGAACTACATGAAGAAAATGGATGAGTAAAGGACCACCTATAGGAGTGCTCAGGCCAAGGAAAGGCAAGTCACTCCCCAGAGGCAGCATTCCAGGGGCAGGGGCAGGCCTCTTCATAGGCCTTTCTACCAAGCTCAGGCCTCCTCTTCCGCCTTTGCTCAGAGGGGGTTCTTCAGAGGGAGAGGCAGACGGGGTATAAGCAGGCCTGCTACCACCCCTCAGCCTAAAGCCCCTGCCAAACAGGCACCCTGATGGGTTTGCCCGGGCCGATTCTCCACTACCCGTAGGGGGCAGGCTGGCTTACTTTGTCCAGGAATGGATGTCTTTAACATCAGACAAATGGGTCCTGGAAGTAGTAAGCCAGGGACTGGTTCTCAGCTTCAAACAATTTCCCAAGATGAGAACCAGATCCTTTCCACCTGCAAATCCTTCAGAGGCCCTTGCCCTAGAGGCAGAGGTCTCTTCCCTCCTGGCTCTCAGAGCCATAGAAAGGGTTCCACCCCTACACAGGGGAAAAGGATTGTACTCCAGGTACTTCCTAACCCCCCAAAAGACAGGAGAATGGCGGCTCATCCTGGATCTCAGGTATTTAAACAAGCATCTTTTAAAGCCAAAGTTCAAAATGGTGACTCTGGGAATAATTCTACCCTCTCTAAGGCCAGGAGACTGGCTAGTCTCCCTGGACCTCAAGGATGCCTATTTCCACATTCTCATCAGATGCTCCCACAGAAAGTACCTCAGGTTCGAGTTGCTCTCAGGCCACTATCAATTCAGAGCAATGCCCTTTGGCCTAACATCAGCTCCAAGGGTGTTCGCAAAACGCCTAGCAGTAGTGGTTGCTTTCCTAAGGAGAAAAAAGATCTCCATCTTTCCATACCTGGACGACTGGCTCATAGTGGGTCAGTCTCCAGACCAAGTCAAGTCACACCTACAGATAACTCAGCAACTGCTCACTTCTCTAGGATTTCTCCTAACTCTTTCAAAGTCAGTTCTAGAGCCAGTGCAGCTCCTCACCTTCATAGAGGCAGAGCTGGATATAATAAGGGCAAGAGCCTTCCTTCCCCTGGACAGGGCAAGGACCCTTGTGACACTGGCCTCTTCATTCACCCTTCAGGTGTCTCAACCAGCAAGGCATTTTCTGCAGCTCCTGGGCCACATGGCTGCCTCTACGGCAGTGGTCCAAGGAGCAAGATTTCAGATGAGGGACATTCAGTTCCATAGAGCCTTCTGGTCCCAGAGAAAGGATTCTCTGACCAAACTAATCCCAGTAATTCGAACCCTGATCCAGGCTTTGTAATGGTGGCAGGATCAGGACAACCTAAGGCAAGGAGTTCCCTTTGTCACTCAGTCTCATTCTCTAATCCTTACCACAGATGCCTCCCTCTTGGGCTGGGGAGCCCACTTGGGGGATCTGACCACCAAGGGGTTGTGGTCACCTCAAGAATCTCTGCTTCACATCAATCTCTTAGAACTCAGAGCAGTGTTTCTAGCACTTCAAGTTTTTTCCAAGTCTGTTCAGAACAAACCAGTTTAGATGAGGACAGACAATACCCAGGACAGACAATACCACCACAATGTGGTACATCAGCAAGCAAGGGGGCACTCGGTCTATGGCCTTGTGCACAGAAGCAATGAAGTTGTGGTCTCTGGCCTATTCCCTGAATACCTCTCTGATAGCAGTGCACCTCCCAGGGAAGGACAATGTCCTGGAAGATGCTCTCAGCAGGATATCTCAGGGCCATCACAAATGGTCCCTGGATCCCCTAATTTTGAAGGTGATCTTCTCCAGATGGGGCACTCCACAGATAGATCTTTTTGCAGCCCCAGACAATCACCAACTTCTTCTTTTTTGCTGCAGACCCCCAGTGTTGGGCTCAGTCCCCCTGGATGCTCTAGTTCTCAATTGGGAAGGGAAATTCCTGTATGCTTTCCCCCCTTCCCTCTCCTGTTCAAGGTACTAGTCAAAATCAGATCTCAACCCTGCAAAGTGATTCTGATTGCTCCAGACTGGGCCAGACAGCCCTGGTACCCGCTGTTGTTGTCCTTAGCAGTCCACCTTCCCCTGTCTCTTCCCAGGAATTACAGCCTGTTAACATGTTCTAAGGGAAGGGTTTGGTATCCGAATCTCAAATCTCTCAATCTCAAGGCCTGGCTCTTGAAGAGTTAGTTTGCTGGTTTGCATCTCTCTTAAGGTGTTCTGGATATTCTAAAGGCTTCTCGAAAGCTTTCCACCAGAAAGACTTACAACTCCAAATGGAAAAGGTTTACTGTTTGGTATTCTGGTAAGCATATTTCTCCAGAGTTTGCTGGGTTGCCTACAGTCCTGGACTATATGGTTCATCTCAATAGCTTGGGACTCAGACCAGCTACACTTAGAGTGCATCTGGCAGCTGTCTCTGCCTTCTTGTCAGCAGGCAAGCCCTCTTCCCTTTCAGCTCATCCTGAATTCTGTAAATTCTTCAAGGGATTGCTTCATACCAATCCTCCCTTCAGGGACCCTGCCCCTGCTTGGGACCTTAATGTTTGCATTGCTCAGCTTATGCAGCCCCCTTTTGAGCCTTTGTCCTCAGCAGAGCTTAAGTACTTGACTTGGAAAACTGTGTTCTTGGTAGCTATCACTTCTGCCAGACACATAAGTGAGTTACAGGCCCTGTCAGTGGAGCCTGATTTTATCTCTTTCCATAGAGATAAGGTGGTCCTCAGGACTAATAGGAAGTTTTGCCTAAGGTGGTTTCAGATTTCCACCTTAATCAGTCTGTCTCTTCCTGTTTTCTTCACTGACCATTCCTCCTCTGGGAGAGGAGGCTACACAGCCTAGATGTGAAAAGGGCCCTTAGCTACTACATAGAGCGCACCAAGGGTCACAGGTTTGACTCCTTCCAATTGTTCCTCACTTATGGTGACATTGGTAAGGGAAAACCTGCCACTAAGAGATCTGTTGCGAGGTGGATTGTCTCTTGTATACAATTCTGCTATGAAAAATTGGGTAAAATCCCACCCTCAGGCCTGAGGGCTCACTCTACTAGAGGTACAGCTGCTTCCCTGGCTGCTGCCAGGGATATTCCTATCTTAGAGATTTGTCAAACAGCCACCTGGAAAACAGTACATACTTTCACCAAGCATTACTCTCTGGATGTCCAGGCTAGGAGTGATGCTCGGTTTGGCACAGCAGTGCTTCAGAGCCTGTTCCCAAAGTAGGTTCTGTCCCTTCTCCATGGAGGTACTGCTTGGTAGTCTGCAATAGTCAGAATACAGCAAGACTTCATGTTGTTTGAAGAAAAAATTACTCACCTTAGTAATGTTGTTTCTTCTAATGGAGTCTTGCTGTATTCTGACCTCCCCCCCTCTCAGAACCTGGGTTTTGGGATGTGGGTGGGCAGGAACAGTGTTGGCACCCTAGAGGTGCCCCCTTTTTCTCACCCTCTTATTTTTGGGTGTGTGTTGTGTTTTGGTTTTTGGGTTTCCTGACTTGAGTCTTTGCCTTGGAACCAAAAGTCTTTTTATTAAATTTAGTTGCCAGTTGGCTAGTGTGAGTTTACAGTTTCCACACAGGACGCCCAGTGAGTATAGCTCGTAAAGATCTGGCGGTTTGGGTTCAAACAACAACAGACAGAGTCTCAACCTAGCTCGAGCTCAGCGTTCCATGCCTTGCATGGAAAGTTAACTCTTTCATCTCCGGGGCAGTTCAAAGGTTGGATATCACTGCAATAGTCAGAATACAGCAAGACTCCATTAGAAGAAACAACATTACTAAGGTGAGTAATTTTTTCTTCTTGTAGGCATTGCTTTCAAATTTCTCGTTTCAGAAGAGGACACTGGATTTTTTGTGTCTTTTTTTGGGCGTCATAACACCAAAGTTCAATAGAGATATGCTGTCTTTTTTCTGGAACTCTTCTTCATAAGTTGTGGGCTCGGTGCAGCAATACATCCCCAAACATTCTTACAGCTCACAGAGTGTGGTCCAGACCACCGGTGGTGGGGGGAAGTGCAGCAGCTACTATCTCACATGCCGACCGTTAGGTCTGCCATGTAGCTCCTCCCCCAACTTGCAGGGAACAGATTAATAAACTGAAGGAGGACATGGAAGGCCTGGAAAAGTGGTCAGGCATTTGGCAACTGCAACTCAGTGCCACAAAAAATGGCAAGTGATTCACACTGTGTAAAAGAATCCACCAAGTACAGAATAAGTGCACTAAAGGTAGTGCACTCAGGCAGTGGTGTAGCCAGGGATTTCAGATCTGCACACCAAAAGGACCCACTGCTACCCCCCCCCCCCCACCTTGTTAGGGTGAGCTAACCCCCCCTTCCATAGCCAGACAATATACAGATGTACACCAGGACCGTGTTTGTTGCCTCATTTGGTACAATAAATACAACTTTTGTATCCCATGACAGTGGTTGTTGCCATGCATGGGTAAATACAAATGCCATGCATTGTTCCCTAAGACACCCACATTGTATTGTCCTTGGGATGGAAGAGAGTATTAGTGACCAATCCTTCTAGTTTAGACTCCTATGAACAAAATTACAGAAAGGTTCAGTATTTTCTTTGTTAGTTTTCATGGAAAAAGGAAGCAGTTCAGAGCTTGTTTGCTACCCCCCTTAAATAAAATTGCACACCACGGAGTGCTTGGAGTATGCCTGCCTGCACCCTTGGACTCAGAAGAGGAAAGGACTTGGGGTAATAAGTAATAGCAAGAAACCTTCCTCTCAGTGTAGCAAGTTTTATGGGAAGGCAGACAGGAAGCTGTGTTGCATCAGCAGGGTGTTCACCAGGAGTTGTGGGGAGGTAATTCTGTCACTGTACAGGTCGCTGGTTAGACCACATCCAGAGTACTGTGTGCATTGGCACCCACAGCTGAGGAAGGACCAGGACAAGCTAGGAACGATGTAGAGAAGGGCAACAAAAATGATCCAAGGTCTGCAGGGTAAGACCTGTGAAGACTGACTGAAAGACATCACTGTATAATCACTGTAGACCATGTGGAAAAGGGAGGATATAATAGAGACGTACCTGTACATATGGGTGTACAGTAAGGTGGATTAATCTGAACTGCTCAAAACGTGGAACAGTTCAAGCACCATGGACAGGTCATAGGCACTGGGTAGTGGGGGGAGGTTTAAGAAGGACATCAGGAAACAGATTTTGTCAGAGTGGGTGGTGGATAGGTAGAACGCCTTGCCCAGCATTATGATTAATAGAGACCGTATCTATTATTTATTGCTACGACGAGACTGGGGAATCTAAGAACAGAAACTTTAAATGATTAGTTATATATAACGGTTTTTTTTTCAGTTTCTGCTGAGACGTCTGAGATTAAATGTTTGTAGGCTGTAGGTGGCAGTTTGCATGTACTGCATTCATTCTTGAAATTAAAACATTGTGTACATGTAATTCTGATGTTTTTAGTGCTTTAATTGAGCGTTTGGCAGTAAACTGCAAGACAACATGTCTTATTTTACATAATAGATGGTTTCCCATTAAAATAGAAGCCTGGAGCCAGACTGCAGAAAATACTTATTTTCTTCAGCCAATAAAATGTAGCCAGCTTTTCTAATAGACCAATAAAGTAAAAGAAAATTGAGGTTTCTGAAACAAAATTGCTACAGTTTTGTCTTGGCAAAAAGTGGCTTAAGATGAGCCTGGCGGTGACTAAAAATGTATATATTTGTACAATGTGTGAGGTAACCCTTCTGCCAGTTGTCCATTTTATTAGCCTAGCATGTAATGAAAAAAAATGTTAGTTGCAAGTCAAGTACACATTTAGATGGCTTATTTAATGAGTTAATAACTTTCCCTACCTCTTTCTAATACCTTTTTAAATATCCTCATTTTAATCACGGTGGAAAATACAGTAGAATAGTACTGACCTGTCTTCCTTCGATAACTGTGTCCCAAACTGTTTTATGCATTTACCTCTTTAAGAAAATGTTCTGCTTATAAATTATTTTATTGGTTCCCTTAATGGGGAAGGTTACACTACAGAAACATTGCACTTTAGAAAGTGCTTAACTACTTGCCAGTTTCTATCCATTGAACACTTCCTTTTTGTAAAAACTACCAACATGATGACACCATTATCTTTTATTGACCCAAAAAAAAAAATCCATATGTATTGGAAAATTGTATGATGCAATTGTTGGGAAAGCAGGAAGTAATTGGCAATTGGAGTTTTGTAAGCGGATTATAGTACGAGTAGCTTTTGTTCTGTATAAAAATCAGCCTGCTCAAAATTCTTCTTGTGTGCATTCTAAACCGTTGTGCACATTCCAAAGTGTTATAGTGTATGGTCCGACGTGATTGTGTATGGAGATCCATACACTGTCAAAAGTCGTTCTGCTGCAGTAGTGACATTCGTACTAACGCAGAATGACTTTTTGTTCTGCGTTATTATGAACATCACAATGCAACCGACCTCATCTGCACTGTTGATAGGGCTAGCAGCCATTGAATCGTCGCATGCAGTAGCTGGCCAGTGGGAGGATGGACGAGAAGTGCAGGTCAAGAACAGCAGAGACTGACTGCTGAAACAAGGAAAGGTAAGCGTTTGTGTTTTTATGGGTACCGTACACTACATAGAATAGTGTATGGTAGCCCAGATACACAACATCACTCTTCTCGCACCTCGTTATTACTATGATGTCAAATGGATCTCTCGAGCTTCGCTCTCGAGGTCCTTGACGTCATAGTAACCACTTGGTTTGAAAATAGCCTTGTGTATGGACTTCCATACACTAAACTATATGTTGTGCTCATTCCGAACAGTTGTTCTGCACAGTTCAAAGATCGTGTAATTGTAAATTTCTTATTTATTCCACACCCAGCTACTTACTAACAAACCAGTGCCCAAAGTTGTACCTTTAAACTTTCAAAGTCTGTAAATTTGATTTTGATCATTGAGCAGAAATGGAACCGAAGTCTCCACCACTCATTCACACCGATGGGATCTACGTTGGAGGTGCTAGGACCCAGTGGGAGCAAACTTTTTGCAAGAGGGCCAGCACCAGAGATGGAGCCACGAGGAGTGGCACCACAAGCCTCGGCTCGTGCGGCAATGACTGTCTCGGCGTCAACCCTCCAACCGCCTCCATACTTTTTTTTTTTTTTCCGAGGAGGTGCAGCGTAACTAACCTAGAAGGATAGTCTAACAAAAAACTGGACATAAGATAGTCAGAGCGATCCGTATAAGAAGGGTCAACAAAGAAGTCTTCACAGCCTAAGATTGAGGGAGTGAAGACTAACAACAGAGGTGAGCTCGGGGGGATGGTGGGTGGGCGTGTGAATGAGTGGTGGAGACTTTGTCCAAGAAGATCAAGAATTACGGAAGGTACGTAATTTCTGTAGCTTCCTGGACATAAAGTCTCCACCACTCATTCACACTGATGGGAGAGTACCAAGCTAATAATCCCCCGAGAGGGTGGCAGGAGAGACCAAGAGCTCACAAATTTAGGACAGAAGTCTGTTAAGGATAGTCCTGGCAAACGAAAGATGTCACCTGGCATGGTCATCCAGGGTATAGTGCTTGACGAAAGTATGCACTGAGCTCCAGGTAGCCGCATTGCAAATGTCTGCAGTGGGCATGTTGCGGATTCCTGCCAGGGATGCCTCAACTGCTCTAGTAGAGTGAGCATACACACCCAAGGTACGTGTACTCAGGACGAGTCCCAGCTTCATATAAATGCCCTAGAAATGAAAACCATCCTTTATGCAGTCCAAGCTTTGAAGGACATTCTCTGTCACAAGCACATTCTCCTTCAAATGGACAACAATGCAGTGATGTATTATATCAACAAGCAGGGCGGTGCACATTCTTACTTTTTATGCAGGGAAGCGATGAGAGTGTGGGAATGGTGCCTAGAGCTTCTATCTCTTCAGGAGCCAAGCGTGAAGGTGAAGCGATCTCAGGTTGGGATGGACCATAGGCCCCTGAGTCAGAAGGTTCGTCTGAAGGGCAAGCGGTTTCGGAGGGGTTTCCAACATACTGTTGAGTAACGGAAACCATATCTGCCGAGGCCAGAAGGGAGCAATGAGAATCATTTTGCACCCCTGGGACTCGAACTTGAGAAGTACCCTCTGATTTAAAGGAAGGGGCGGAAAGGCATATATAAAGCGTTTTGTCCACTGCAGCCTGAACGCATCCTGACAGAAAATGCCAGGCCCTGGATTTCTGGAGCAGAAGGGAGGCAGTTTTGTGTTGAGCAGGGATGCAAAAACGTCCAGGTCTGGAGTTCCCCACTCTGTGAATACTCACTGAACTACGGTTGAGTCGAGAGACCATTCGTGAGGATCTGTCTCTGTTCTGCTTAGACGGTCTGCCAGTTCCTTCTGCACTCCCGGCAGGTAGACTACCAGGACTCCCATGGACATGAGAAAGTCTGAGGCCGTGGCTACGGCATCGAGAGTTCCTTGCCTGGAAGGACTTGCTAGAAGCCAGTCGTCCAGATATGGGAACACTTATATTCCGATCTTTCTGAGATACGCTGCGAGAATTGCACAACACTTTGTAAAAACTCGTGGCACAGAGGTTAGCCCAAAGGGCAGGACTCTGAACTGATAATGCTGGCCCAGAGCTACAAACCGTAAGTATTTGTGATGCTTTGGGTGTATAGGAATATGTTGGTAAGCGTCCTACATGTCCAGGGAAGCTAGCCAATCGTGCTGATGAAGCAAGGGTGACAGGGTCCCGAGCAATATCATCTTGAACTTTTCTTTGAAAAGAAACTTGTTTAACTTTCTGAGGTCCAGAATGGGGCGCATGCCACCGGTCTTTTTCAGGACCAGGAAGTAATGGGAGTAGAAACCTGTGTTTCGTTGATCCAGCAGAACTATTTCTACTGCCCTGTTGTTCAAAAGGCCTTGTATCTCAGAGGCAAGAAGGTCTGACTGTACTGTTGACAGCCTGGGCTGTCGATTTGGAGGACGATCCGGAGGGGTTTCTGAAAGGTTGAGGGAGTACCCCTCGCGGATTATATGGAGGACCCATTTGTCTGATGTTATGGACTTTCACTGGTTGTAGAACTGAGTCAGACGTCCTCCCACCGCTGAGGAGGAGTCCCCCTTCTGGAAGTTGAGGTGGAACCTGGGCCAGAAACTCAGAAGGTGGCACTGGGCGCTTTGGGCCCTTGTGTCTTCTGTTATATTTTCTTTTGAGGCTGAGGGGCTTGGTTTTTGTTGAAACTTCCCCTGCCCTTGCCTCGAAAGGATTGACGGTTGTGAAACTGACGCTTGTTAACACCCCCCGTGAAAGGGTGGGAGTAGGTCGAGCTGTTTTAATGGCCGACCTAGCATTCTGTGTGGCCTCCAGAGCTTGCTCTACTTGAGGTCCGAAACAGATACATACCATAAAGGGTAATGTCATGACCTGCTGTTGTCTCCAGTTACAGCTTCCTGCTGTTTTTGACAGAAGAAAACTTTTTGGTTTCAGAACAAGACAGCAGTCTAGAACTACAGATACAGATTTTTTACTGATAAATCACTTCTATCACAGCAGGAGTTAGTACCCGTTTAGATTAAGCAAACAGATACTCTATTAGAAGAAGAGGGTCTCATTAAAGTAAAAAAAAAAAAGAAGAAAGTCACTGTGTGTTTCTCCGAGGAAAGGAGCTGTATCAGCCTAATTTACATAGTCAGAGCAGAGGGTGAATCTAATTGGGGGTGTGGCTTAGCATTACAAAAGCAGCTGTCTCCAGTTATAGCTTCCTGCTGTTTTTGACAAAAGAAAACTTTGGTTTCAGAGCAAGACAGCAGTCTAAAACTACAAGTTTTTACTGACTGCCCTTCTTCCCACCCCTCCACTCTCCCACCCAAAGCCAGTTAAAATAACTCTTTATCCCCCCACCAGCTGCTGGAGGTCTGAATCCAAGCAAGGAAGAAGGAGACTACTGAAGACTACAGGAAGTTCCTGTCCTAGAACAGGAAGGGTGAGAGTTGTAAGGGCACATAGGCAGTAGGAAAGTAAGTGTAAAAATACATAGAGGGAGAAGACAGTAAGCATACAAAGCAACAGGAGAGGGGACACAAAATAAGTCAAGATGGGAGTGGTACAGTGCAATGGCTGTGGGGCAGCAGTGTTCCAGGAGACATTCTGGAGGCTGCGATGCTGCCCTGTTTGCAGGCACCTCTCTGGTCTGAGAGAGGAGGTTGCCCATCTCCAGGCTGACCTGGCTAGGATTCATGAAACCTCTTCCCCCACCCAGGGACCACCAGGGCCACCACCGTTACCTCAGAGGTTGCCAAGAAAGAGGAGCGGTTGGACCAAGGTGGGCTTAGGAAGGGAGAGGGTGGTGGAACAGAGGTGCATCCCTCCAGTTGTACCTCTCCACAATTCATATGCTGTTCTGGCAAAGAGTGGTTCCTCTGTGGAGGCACCTGCAGTGGAGACCAAGGAGGATGGTGGGAACCTCCACAAGGGAGACCGATAGGAGGGTGGCATGAGACCCCACAGGGGAAGGAAACAACTCCTGGTGGGGGACTCAATCATTAGGGGGTGTAGAAGTGGGGAGGGCGGGATAGGGAGGTAAGGTGCCTGCCTGGCGCCATGGCTTGGAGGGACAGGAAGCGAATCCTCAGAATCGCGGGAGCAGCTGCACAAGGGAGGGAGCTGGATGTCATTGTCCACCTAGGGACAAATGACCTGGCTGTGAATGGGATCAGAGCAGTGCAAGAGGAGTTTGTGGAGTTGGGGAGGGGCCTTAGACAAGTAGCATGTACGGTAACCTTCTCGGAGGTGCTGCCTGTCTATGGCAAGGATGTTGCTAGGGTATTCCGCACCATGGGATTCAATGAATGGTTGAAAAACTGGTGTGGAGCTCAGGGTATTGGCTTCACTGGGGACTAGGGAGACACCTGGAGGGATGTAGGCTTATACTGGCACGATGGTCTGCATCTGTCCAGGGGGGGAACCAGGATCCTAGGTGACAGGTTTAAATGCTTCATTGGCAAGCATTTAAACTAGCCAAGGGGGGAGGCACTGAAAAGGAGCAGGGAAATCACAGCCTCCCCAACAAAGCGCAGTAGTTAGAGAGGTAAACACCAAGGTAGAGAAGTCAGTAGGGAGCAGGACAGGGATAAATGCAGAAAAAGGCGTTAAGGACAGGGATGGGGCTTAAAGGGGTAAGGCCGTAAAAAAATAAATGGAAGGTAATGAGTACCAATGCCCGCAGTCTGTGCAAAAAGCTCCCTGAACTAGTGGCCTTGATGGAAGAGGGATGCCTAGATATTGTGGCAGTCACTGAAACATGGTACACAGAGAACCATGAGTGTGATGTCAACATACCAGGATACACAGTCTACTGGAGGGACAGGGTGGGTAAAAGAGGAGGAGGAGTAGCTCTCTATATAAGGGAAGGGATTAAAGCAACAGTACTAAAGAGTAAACAGGAAGTTGATGAGTCACCGTGGGTCACCCTGGAGACAGGAAATGGCACCACAATCCGCATGGGGGTTGTGTACAGACCCCCATCTCAGTGGGAGGAAATGGACAAGCAAATGATAGAAGGCATCTTTAAAATGGCAGAAAAAGGGGAGATATTGTTGATGGGGGACCTGAATATGCCAGATGTTAACTGGAGTACCTTTGCTGCAGGCACATCCAAGAGCAGGGTCATTCTTGATGCCCTACAGGGGGCATTCCTCAGACAGCTAGTGTTGGAACCCACTCAGGAGGGAGCAATCTTAGACCTGGTACTCTCAAATGGGGAAGGAGAAAGGATCTCAGATTTAGAAGTGGGTAGCCATCTGGGAACAAGTGACCACCAAACAGTGTGGTTCACAATAAGCACAGCCATAGAGTCAAGCCAGAAAAAAACAAGAGTATTGGACTTTAGGAAGGCTGACTTTGGGAAAATGAGAGAGAGTGCCTCAGAAAAGCACTAGCAAATGTGCAAGAAGGAGGGGTGGAGGAACAATGGGGAATAATCAAAACAGCCATCGTAGAGGCAACAAGCCTTTGTGTGAAGCAAATCAATAAAACAAAACAAAGGAAAAAAACACTATGGTTCTCAAAAGAGGTGGCAGGGACGGTTAAGGAGAAAAGGATAGCATTCAGGAAATATAAGGAAACACAGAAGGAGCAGGACAGATAACTTTATCGGTTAAAGCAGAAGGAGGCAGGGAAGGCAGTCAGAATAGCAAAGGCACAAACTGAGGAAAAGATAGCCAACTCTGTTAAGAAGGGGGATAAAACCTTTTATAGGTACATTAGGGAGCGAAGAAAGACCGAGGGAGGGATACAGAGACTTAATTAAAGGGAAGGGAATGTGGGCAGAGTGTGACAGTGAAAAAGCAGGGATACTGAATGAGTATTTCTGCTCAGTATCCACAACGGATGAGGAGGGGGAGGTACCTAAACCAAACAAGGGAGAAACTCTGAATAGGGGGGTCGATACCAGTCCATTCACAGAAGAAAGGTTTTGAAAAAACTCTTGAAACTGAGGGCGGACAAAGCAATGGGGCCTGATGGGATTCACCCAAGAATACTAAAAGAACTAAGGGTAGAACTAGTAACACCACTGACTACTCTCTTTAACAAATCATGGGAGGATGGAGTGGTACCTGAGGACTGGAGGAGGGCAACTCTGATTCCACTTCACAGAAGTGGGAGCAGGGCAGAGGCAGCAAACTATAGACCAGTTAGTTTGACTTCAGTGCTAGGGAAAATGACGGAATCACTTCTGAAGGAAAGAATTGTTGAGTACCTAGAGGCCAGTGGGGCACAGGACCCAAGACAGCATGGTTTCACAGCAGGAAGGTCATGTCAGATGGACCTAATAGATTTCTTTGACTGAGTGACCAAAGTAGTAGACCAGCAAGGGGCTGTGAATGTGGCCTACCAACATTTTAGCAAGGCATTCGACACATTCTCACACAAAAGATTAATATACAAGTTAGCCAGCCTTGGAGTGGGTCCCAAGGTGGTAGCCTGGATAAAAAACTGGCTGGACAACAGGACACAAAGGGTAGTAATAAATGGAGTCCACAGTTAAGAAAGGAGGGTAACTAGCGGGGTACTGCAGGGTTTGGTACTGGGACCGGTCCTCTTTAATGTCTTTATAAGTGACATTGGAGAGCACCTGGAAGGAAAGGTATGTCTCTTTGCAGATGACACTAAGATCTGCAACAGGGTTGATACACAAGGTGGGGTGAAAAGAATGAAAAGGGACTTGGCAAGGTTGGAAGAATGGTCAGATATGTGGCAGCTCAGATTCAGTGCAAAGAAGTGCAAGGTAATGCATCTGGGAAATAGAAACCCAGGGAAAGAGTACACAATGGGGGGTGAGTTAATAACACCAAAAATCGAAAGAGACCTAGGAGTAATTATATCAGATGACCTAAAGCTGGGCAAGTAATGTGAAAAGGCAGAAAGGAGGGCTGGGGGGATACTGGGATGCATAGGAAGAGGCATCAACAGTAGAAAACAGGAAGTTGTTATTCCTCTCTACAGACAGTTAGTGAGACCCCATCTGGAGTACTGCGTGCAATTCTGGAGACCCCATCTCTGCAAAGACATAGACAGAGTGGAGACTTTCAGAGGAGGGCAACCAAAATGGTGCAGGGTCTGCACCAGGAGACATACGAGGAGAGACTAAAGCAGCTTGATATGTATATCCTTGAGGAAAGGAGGGAGAGGGGGGACATGATAGAAACTTTCAAGTATCTCAAGGGAATTAACAAGGTACAAGAGGGTAGTATCTTTTAGAAGAAGAGATGTGCAAGAACAAGGGGGCACAATTTGAAGATTGAGGGGACGGCTCAGAGGTAATGTTAGAGAGTATTTTTTTACAGAGAGAGTTGTGGATGCATGGAACAGCCTTCCTGAGAAGGTTGTGGAGTCAGGAACAATGGGAGAATTCAAGAATGCATGGGACAGGCATAAGGCAATTCTAGTTGGGGGTAGGAGGAAGTAAGCTGTTGATTAACTAGAATCTGCAGCTTATCCATCAGGTAGGGAACTAGGCTGACTGGGTGGGTCCAAGCAGTCCTTATCTGCCATCAAATTCTATGTTTGGGCATCATTCGTGAATCCCGAAGTGCGTAGCCAGGAGTGACAATGGGTAGAAATGCCCGCCGCCACTTGGGAAGCAGTAGCTGCTTTAACCTGCTGGTTGTTGGACTCGATACCCCAGGTTATGGTCTGAAGTAGCTCTGAACTAGTGTCTGACTCGGGCAGAGCTTCTACCATCTGTTTGAGCAAATGCCAAAGAACATACTCATATTGAGAAAAGTAGCCGGCAATACGCATACCCAGGGTGGATGCAGCAAAGACTCTCTTACCTAAGGTGTGTATCTTACGAGATTCTTTGTTTATAGGCTGGGCTGTAGATGCCTGAGAAAGAACGGCCTTTTCATTATCTGCCAAGACTACAATAGGGTCTGCAAAGGCCTAGGAGGCCAAAATGGGTCGATCCTTGGGAGCAGCATACTTCCTGTCTATGAACTTAGCCACAGAAGGAATGAAAGTGGGATTATTCCATACCATCTGAGAGAGAGTCTCAAAGGATTGTTGTACTGGGGGAGTTAAATCCATAGGGATCTCCAGGATATATAGATATTGGAGTCTCAAAAGCTTCCCAGGATTGATATCTGTGGTCTGGAGAGAAAGAGAAGAATTCAAATTTTTTAGCAGAGATTTAAATGATAGGCCCTCGACCACAGGCTCTGCGACAGGATTAGGTCCCGTTCCTTCTATGTCATTACCCAGCCGTAGGTCTGGGTCAGGCTCAATATCATCTCCTGACAGTCCAGGAGGGACTGTATGGACAGGAAAGGACATGAGGAAGAAAAAGGGTTCGGAGTCGAGAAGCCCTGAAGGCCGGAAGACGTCATACCAAGCCTCGGTGCCGAAGAAGAGCATGGTGCCACTTGACATAGCACAGCGCACAGTGCCGACAATCCCTACGGTGCGAGGATGGTGCCGACAGACGCATCGGCGCCGAGCGACCCATCAACACCAATGGCGCCGAAACCAACCCAGGGCTCTGAAAAACAGGATTTGAGGAGAAAGAAGGAAGGAGACCAGGAGATGGAGGCATCGGTGTTTCCCTCTGCACCGCAGCCATGTGAGGGGGAAAAACACCCGAACGCGGAGTCAACGGCACCAAAGAAGGCGCTGCGCGACTAGGGAGGCCTGACCACCCTACCTGATCCCCCAAAGCCTCGGAGTGACCGGGCCAGGCAGCTGGACCAACCTCCGAGCCCACTGCTCCATAAGAGTGGCCCACTGATGAAACTGCTCATCTGAAGCCCTAGCAGAAGGCGGGGAAGAGCTCCGATGTTGAAGAGGTTGGTGACCGGAAACAGAAACTGGCGACTCCGAAGAAGGAGACCGGCAACTGACCCCAATGACCGACCGTCAACATGCAGACATACCAGAGGGCGACCTCGAGTGATGCCTTCTCTTTCTTGACCTGTGGGCCGGAGAAGAGCTTGAGGCCAAACGGTGCCCAGAATGCGACAGTTTTCTTTTATGCTTTCCAGGGGGACCGCTCATCCCCTTGGGCACTGGACTGTCTGTTGTCAGACCCTCCTTCCAGAGAGGGCGGCGGACCGGACTCAGCCCGGTTGACTGAACAGCTTTCATACGAAGTCTCCCTACCGTCACCTGACCCGCTCATGGTCGACTCCGTCAATGTAGGCTGAGACTTCTTCTTGAATAAGAAAAATTTTATATTAATCAGTACTTATTCGAGATATACTACAAAACAATAAACTGAAAAGTATTGCTGCTAGTTTGAAGTTTAACTCCCGGCAGGTGAGCGACGTCGTCACTGAAGCGCACTCGATGACACGAAAAAAAGAACTGAGGCAGTTGGAGGGTCGACGCTGAGATAGTCATTGCCGCACGAGCCAAGCCTCGTGGCACCGTTCCTCCATCTGTGGTGCCGGCCCTCTTGCAAAAAGTTTGCTCCCACTGGGTCCTAGCACCTCCGGCGTAGATCCCATCAGTTCGAATGAGTGGTGGAGACTTTATGTCCAGGAAGATCAAAGAAATGGCAAGATTTTTTTTGTTTTCACTTCAGTTGGGGTCTGTCACTCTGGTTTAAAAAACATATACTATATAAAATAAAATATGGGCAACCACACATGACTTGGCATGTGTATTCATCCCAAGATTGAGATGACAGCATGGACCTCTTAGGCTTTGCTCTCGAGGTTCATATACTGTCATCTCAACCCCTTGATGGAAACACAGCCTTGTTGTGTATGGTTGCCCACACATTATTCTCTATGCCGCTGCAGCTGAGTATGGTATAGTGGACAAAAATTGGTAAGACGTTTATCTTGGAGGAGTGGTCAAGGGTATGGCAACTGGGTTTCACTACGAAAAAGTGCAGAATAATGCACTTGGGGCACAGAAACCCAGGGCACAGTACAAAATGAGGGAGTGTTATTGACATCCACCAAGCAGGAGAGAGACCTGTGTGAGTAATAATCTCTGATGACCTAAAGATGGCCAGGCAGTGTGACATAGCAGTTGGGAGGGCTAATGGGGATGCTGAGGTGCATAGGGAACAGTATCACCAACAGAAGGAAGGAGGTGGTGCTGCCTCTGTATGGATCGCTGGTAAGACCTCACCTAGAATACTGTGTACAGTTCTGAGGCTGTATTTCTAGAAGGACATACAGTCGAGGTGTCCAGAGGAGGGCAACTAAAATGTTGTGGGTTCTGCATCAAAAGCCCTATGAAGAGAGACTGAAGGAACTGAATATATAAACCCTGTAAGTGTGTGTGTGTGTGTGTGTGTGTGTGTGTGTGTGTGTGTGTGTGTGTGTGTGAGGTGATATGATAGAGACCTTTAAATACTTCAAGGGGTAAAGGTATTTTTTCAGAAAAAAAACAGGTGCACAAAAACATGCTGAAGTTGGAGGGGGGTATATTCAGGAGAGATGTGAGGAAGTACTTTTTCACAGAAAGGGTGGTGGTTCCTAGAATAGCCTACTAGCCAACGTGGTGGGGGGCAAAACACAGTGGTGGGGTTCAGGAATGCATGGGATAGGCATAAGGGAATCTTAGTGGAAAGGAATGGGGGGGAAGAAGAATCCGAGATTAGGTAGGGTTTGTGGAGATTGTAGGCAGGGAAAAATGGGCAATCTAGGTGGGCCAAGCGGTCCTTATCTGCCAACAAACTCTGTGTTTCTGTTCTTATTAAAATGTTGAAAATATGTTTTTTCCTTAAGCTTTCTGGCATAACCAGAGATTGTGGTACTCTAACTTTGAGGATCAGGAGGCACAAGGTATAGCCAAGTGCTTGATGTCCCTAGGGTTAGATTAATGAAGGTAAACCAACCCCTGGAGTGCTTGCGAGCTACTATTAAACTATTTTTAATTAATTTTGTACAGTTTAAATTTTAATTGTTTTAAGGTATATGGTTAGGGCTTTCTGTGCATGAAAAGTAGCTCGCTTCAAAAATGATGATGTGCATATTCTAAAAAAGTTGTTGTGCTTGTTCCACATTAATTTCAGCTGTGTCCCTGCTTGAGCTGTCTCCTGCTGCACTGTAGTGCTTCACTTGAAAAATGAAAAAATCATGACACCTATTGTATGTTTAAAAACAAACAACAAATAAAGACTAAAAGTTTCACTCATTCAAAACCACATACTATAAAAAACCAAAAACTATGAAACCGCATACAATCCTGTTCTGAGTTTCTATCTCGGTTGATATAGCAGCATGAACCTCTTGAGCGTCACTCAAAAGGTCCATATGCTGTAATCTCAACCCCTCGCTATACACAGGCTGGTTGTGTGTGGCCGGTCACTGATAACATTATTCCTAATATTGCGCAAGTGGGGTTCCAGCTATTAACATAAACCTTTAAATATGAATCAGCCAGTCAGTCCAGTTTCTTCAGAACTGCATTTAAAATGTGTTTGTGAGCTAGTTCATGCCACCATATTACCTCAGATTCCTTGGGAAAAGCAAAAGGCAACCATGCCTAGCATTTTTATTTTTGGTTTTTTTCTTCTATGTGGAAGGAGTTCTACTTCAGTACCATTGCAGCGTGTATATGCACTGTAGCTTGGAGAATGAACATTATGAATTAGTTAAGGGCATGTCATACTCGCCAGACCAAGAGGAAACGTAGAGTTGGCTTTCTCTTTTTATTTAATATGTTGTAAATTGAAATTTGGGCACATGTTGAGTCTGTTTAATCTCCACCACAGAACTGTTTCTCATGTTTGCTTTGTAATAATCTGTTTTGCTTCTTTCTTATTGTCCCCTGATAATGCTTTCTTTTGCCTGGCAAATGTTCATTTTTTTTTTAAATTACTGATCAGTTCCGTATCCTGGTGACATCAGTTGAGTGGAAGCCTGCAGTCTCACTTTAGTCTTTTCTTTAAACTGCTCTAAACAGGTCATGAAAGTGATTAGTACTTAAAAAGAGAATGTCAGGCAGGAAGAAGTTTGCACCAACAAGGGACCTTATAAAGAAAAAAACAAAAGTATTTCAAAGCAAACACAAGAAACAGTTTAGAGTGTAGATTAAACAGACTACATGTCCAAATTTCTAATTATATTAAGAAAGTGAAAGCCAGGTTTGTGTTCCCTCTAAGACAAGCATCCTGTTTTAACTGCATATACCCTTTAAAGGAGAAAATTAAGTAAATGTTTTAGAGGGACGGTTATGTAAGCAAAAAGGTATGAAAGAGTGTGCATTACCATAACATGGTGGCAAACTTTCACCGGAATGCCTTACACACTAGAGAAGTGCTGTTATTTTGCAATTATGCACCCTCTGGAGTGCCTTTATGTTACGAGAAATGGATCCCCTGATTTTTGTTTTTTTAGTTTTTGAAACGGTTACAGTATGAGGTTTAGAAAGTGAAGTATTACTGATCCGTGCTGTTTTGCAGGAATATGCATGACAGCTAGGGAGGGACTACATTTTACTAGTTACCTTTAAAGAGCTACTGACACCTATGATCAGGCAACTCGTGGCAAGGAGTTTCCTGACCCGAGGACGTAAACTGCTCATATTTTGAATTTTTGCAGTCAGATATTAGATAGCTAATTTACTGTACCCGCAATCCCACTTCCGCATTGCTTAAAGCTGTTCAGCACTCGCCGCAGTTGTGCCCCTAAAAACTGTTTTTATAATGCTAAGTGGGGAACAAACTGCAGTGCCACTAATGGATATAGATGGTATTTTGGGGGCAGTGGCACCCTATAAATGCATATGGTTTACTTTATGTTTATTTGCACATGTTAAGGAGCTAGTATTTCATTTATATATCCCCCTTTAAATGTGTAAGTGCATAAAAGTAAACCATATGCATTTGCAGAGTGCCACTCTCCCTGATTACAACCCATAGCCATTGGTAGCCCTACAGCCCATTCCCCACTTAGCTTCATTAAAACGCTGGTTTTTAGGGGCGTGGCTGCAGCAGGCTCTGAGCCGCTTTCATTAATATGGAAGCAAGATCGCGAGTATAGTAAATTAAATATCTAAAGCCTGACTGAAAAAAATGTAAATATAGGAGCAGTTTAGGTCCTCGGGAAGGAGTTGCCTGACCCAAGGGAGAATAGTGTCAGCTGCTTGTTTACAAAAGAAAATACCTGGTTTAATAAAAACAAAGTTGACATTTTTTTTTTTCTCAGTTACCCATTTTATAAGTGCAATAAGTCACTTGGGAGGTATGCATTACACTCATCCAGCTGCACTTCCAGCAGCTAAAGACACTCCGTCTGTGGCGTCGTGCATCAGTGCATCTCTGGGCATACAGCTAGATCAGCATAATGCACACCCCTTCATATCATATTACCTAATAATCAAATGTTGAAGGCAACCTTGAATAGAAGTTTACTTAGCAAAATCTTGAACATATGCTACTATGAGCAGCTGCAGAGACCAGCAGGAGATAGTTTTCATAGCCGTGGGGTAGTGTAGGCCATTTATTTTTATTTTATTTGGTAACCGGGTAAGGCCCACTAGGCACAAGTGCCTGTTTTCAGGGGTGACCCCAGAGCACTAGGGTAGTTAAGTGACTTGCTCAGAGTAACACAGTGCGCAAGTGGAGGCTGTGGGAATCAAATCCAGGTCTGCTAGATGTACCAATCTCATTCACAGCTGGTTACTCTAACCTCTAGGCTATGCTGCCAGCCCCATTATTCCCATTTACCTACAATACAGTCTCACATATGGATACTCAAGAGGTTCCCTTAGGCAGGAAGAAGCAACACCATGAAATAAATCATTAACATATGAAAAAACAATCTAGCAGACAGTGTACTACATGAAAAACATGTAGCTGACCTAGCCTGTGTTTCCTGGTAAACCAGATAAATACAGATCTTACATCGAGAGGGCTCTTGCAGTAGGTACTAACCATAAGGACTTGGGCCATCCGGCACTAGGATCACACAGAAAACTTTAGCTAGCAGTGTCTGGTGGGAGACCGCCCACCCAGTGTCACGTGACAGATGTCAGTGTGACCCTATGTAGTGGTCGGTTCCAACGCCCGCCCTCCAGTTCTTTCCCGCTGCCGACCTGCACGTCGGACCTCGCGGAGAACATTCAACTGCCATTTTTGGATAAGTATTTTTCCAATTTCTCTTTATTTCATATTTCCTCATACAGTAACTAATTTCATGCGTCTTCTCCAGCGCCTTCTGAGTCACATAAGAACAAGTGCGAATCCTGCGGCACACAGCCCCCCATAAGGATGGCCATTCCCTCTGTCTCTTCTGCATGGGAACAGAGCATAAGACAGAGGACTGTGTGGCCTGTCAGAAATTCAACCAGGCCACACAGAAATGCCGCCAACAGGCCCTGGAAGCCCACGTTATCAAGCAAAAAATTGCTTCCATGGAGAAGGAGCTGCAGAAGCTGCGGCGGTAGTCTTCATCACCGAGGGGTTCTTCTGACTCCCACAAGAAGAAAAAGAAGGACAAAGAGAAGTACCGGTACTAAGATCGGTCTTCTTCCTGCCCACAGCCTCCTCCGGGAACCGCAGATGTTGAACAGCCTCCTGCTAGCGTGGGTACCGCTCCACTGGTCAAGCCTACTCCCTCTTCCATGCAGCAGCCCTTGGTCCCCTCGCCTGAGCTGGTTACGGTTCAGGCAGGCATCTCCGGAGTCCTGGAGATTTCCGCCACTCTTGGACCCCTCAAAACTCCCAGGTCTGAGTTCTGTGGCGCGGCTGATAAGTTGGTAGTCAGCTCCTCTGATGAATACCGAGCCCAAGCTGTTAAGTCGCATGCCAGCTCCTCTGGCGTCCGCCCAGCCACGGTGCTTTCATTGAGCCCCAGTAACAGTCCTGACATTGATCCTCTGGATCAGCGCCTGATGCCGCTTCCTCCACAGCCTTCCCCAGTGGGTTCTCCCCTCTCTGGATCCTCCTTCCCTGCCTCCTCAGGTGTTCATCCTGAGCCGGAGTTGGAGGCGCGTCCAACCGATGCCACCCTGGTGCTGGGACATCCCTCGGGAGCCACCGACTCCTGCGCCACAGGCTCCCCTGTCTGGACCATTGCCCTGCCCAGACTCGGTGGGGCCCTCCATGCCCAGGGCCCTACACAGAACCCCCGTCGGCGGGTCCAATGCCAGAGTTGTCATTACTGGGCCCTTCCTACCCTCTGTTAGGGCCCCCTGTCAGGTCCCTTGGCCCCTCCGTCAGAGCCTACGCCTGGTTATCTGATTATATTTGATGATATATTTGACTACGGGGATGTAGTCTATAGTGCTGCCCCCAAGTCCTCCGTAGCCAGACTAGATGCACTCTTTCTGTCGCTTCACCCTAGACTGCCCTCCCACAACACATCACTGCGACCTTTGCAGGGCTCTAGCACTCCTGTCACCCAGGATTGGAGGCCTCACTGTGCCAGAATCACAACTAATTCTGGACACAGGCTGTCTTAAGCTGAGCAACCCTAGCAGAGTCACCATCGTATTACTCAGCCCTGGAACATTGACTCCGGCTCCACATGTCCCAATGACCACTGTTACAGGCCAGCCTGATTTTAGCTACCATATGCAAAACTCTGGAACTCCCTGCCAGCTGACATTAGGCACGCTTACCAGCTCTCACCATCTTAACTCCCTCCAAAGACACATCTCTCCCCCACATGTACCTGTGGCCGCATAGGGTCTAGTATCTCGCCTCGCCCCACTATGATGTTGTAATTTGTGGGCAATTACTACCTTGATCTCACTGCATCCCTGATGCTAGGCTTTAGGGACATTATGTTTATATTAAGTTATAGATGGTTCAGTTTTTGCATTGTTATTCTAGGTAAGGCTAAGCAGCTGTAAATACTCTGCATATTCTGCAGATCAAATGTATGGAGCTTGACTCGAATATTTCCACTGTACTTGCTACTGCTTACTTCTCTCTCTCCCACACCCCAGATCACATCTGGAATTGAGCGGTACTCCGCTCAGTATGCCTGCTTGGTAAAACTCTTGAATAAAATAAAGAAATCTGCCCTCAGGGCCTCCATCAGGCCCCTCGGCTCCTCCATTGGGACCTTCACCCAGCATTCCAACGCCAGGCTTCTCTGTGCCTCGCTACCCCCCCTTCAGGGTATCTGCCACCAGGATACCAGATGCCAGGATATCCCAGACCAGGGTATCTGTCTTCAGGCTATTCTACATCCAGCTATGTTACACCAGGCTATCATTACCTGATGCCAGGTTATTGAATGCCAGGTTATCATCCTACAGGCTACACATCCAGGTATCAGCCTCTTCTTCCCCTCCTCCTCAGCCTCAGGTGGACTTTAGGGCAGCGCTTCAGTCTTGGAGTGGGACCAAGATCCAGCTTGTTTCAGAATTGGACCATCAGCCTGTTACGGACTCCACGCTGGTCCGCCCGGATCCTATGCCTAAGTCCCTTTCATTGGTGGAATCTTGTCCTTCTACCTCGGGCCAGGCCTCGCGCCCTACCACGATAGTTGGCAATGAAAAGGGTTTCGTAGTCACCTCTAAGGAGGTCCTTCTTCCATGAGCTCTATCACTAGACAGAAGTCCTCCATCGGACTCTTCCTCCAAGCCCAAGGACTCTCCTAAGTTCCCCCCAGAGGATCCTTCTTTCATAGAGATCCTCTGAAAGATTCAAGAAGCTAATGGGTGGCAGACTAAGGACCAAGACCCTCAATGCAAGAGACTGGCAAAGCACTTGACATGCGAGAGCTTTCGCCACTTCTCATTCCTCCGTGAATAGGCCCGCCTGAGGATTTGGCCTCCACATTTTCGCAGCAGCCTTCGTCGGTGGCTGTGTTTGCCAAGAAGACTGACAGATTGTATCGAGCCCTTGAGGGCAAAGATCACCTCAAGTTCCCATCCCAAGGCACACTTGGTGGTCATTAATGCGGCTCACTACTGTACAGCCAAGCCAAAGCACATGAGTACTGTGCCTATACCTCTCCTCCTGATAAGGAGTTGCGGCAACTGGACCAGTTTGGACGTAAAGTTTACTCCTTCTCCACTTTGTCCCTCAGAGCCCTGAATTATCTGGGATACATGATCGTGTACCTGTACCAAAAATCTATCCTAGGCCAGCTCAAGTCAGAGTTCAAGGCCTTGTCTGACTTCAAGTCGAAGACTAAGATTGCCCAAATGGTCAGGACAGCAGAAATTTCCTGCTGCCATGCCCTTGGGGCTACATATGATGCAGTAGATGCTTCTACCTGGAGCACCGCCACCGCAGTTTACTTGCCTAGGTACTCCTGGTTGCAGGTGTCTGGTTTGGCTCAGGATGTTCAGCCGACCATCCAAGATGCCCCCTTCCGAGGTTCAGATCTCTTTGGAGGTGACATCAAAGACATCATAACTGAGCTACAGGGTAGCGGCAAGGCCTTACGCTCTGTCCACTCCATGTATTGCTCCAGCTCTAAGCCTAAGCAGCCTTTTTGCCACCAGCAAAGGTACCAGACCAAACAGCCCGCCAGACATCAGACTAAACGTCGGGCTCCTTTGGCAGCAGCCACCCCTCCAGCCAAGTCCCAGCAGGCTTCTGCGCCGCTGCACCCCCACCTCCCCTCCTTCTGACTCCGGAAGGCCCCCACCCTCCACCGCCAGCTCTGGAGGAACCGGTAGGAGGCAGATTTGCCAAACATCTGGCCAAGGTGGTGGGAGGCGATCACGACAGACTCGTGGATCCTTCAGCTAATAGTTTAAGGCCACACCACAGAGTTCACAGAAGGACCTCCACAAAATCCCCCATGTCTTTCTCACTACCCAAAAGCTCACATTCCTCTTATCAGAGAGGAAATATTGGCTGTTATGCAAAAATCCACCATAGAGCTCATTCCTTGGACTCAGTTGGGAAGGAGATATTACTCCCACTTCTTCCTGGTCCCCATAAAGATAGGAGACCTCCATCCAATTCTGGACCTCAGCATGCTCAATCTGTACATAGAGTACAAAAGATTTTGCATGCTGACCCTGACGAGTCTGTTGCCACTGCTTCACCGGGGTCACTGGCTCTGTGCACTGGACATGCAGGATGCTTACCTGCATATCCCAGTCTTTCACTCCCACCACCGCTTCTTCCAGTTTACCTTCCAGGGGGAACATTTTCAGTTCAAGGTGTTCCCGTTTGGCCTTTCCTCGGCACCCAGAGTGTTCACCAAGTGCCTGGTGGTGGTGGCAGCGGCTTTCTGCCGTCAGGGTCTGTATGTGTTCCCATACCTCGAGGACTAGCTTCTGTTGGCACCGTCAAGGGACAGCCTGATAGCCTCTTTGACTGATACCCTGGACCTTTTTTGGCAAGTGGGAATTCTGGTGAAGTACTCCAAATCCCACCTTGTCCCATCCCAGTGACTCCAATTTATTGGGTGTGGTGCTAGATACTGTTCAGGATCAGGCTTTCCTCCCACTGGACAGGGCAGAAACCTTGCATCAGCAGGCCAATCAAGTGGCAGCCAGCCGATGGACCATGGCCCAATCCATCTTACAACTCCTGGTCTTATGGTTGTGGCTATCCCCACTGTCTCCTTAGCCAGGCTCCACATGCAGGTTATGCAGTGGACCTGCTAGAGTTGCTTGCTGTGCTATACACCCTTCAGGCATTCCAGCCCCTTCTCCTCCCTGGGCCACTCCTTGTCCAGACAGACAGTGTAAAACAGAGAGGCACGCGATTGTATCCCCAGTGCAGGGAAGCGATGCGTGCATGGCAATGGGCAGTTCAGCACAGCCTACAGCTTACAGCAGTGGACATCCCAGGAGTTCAAAATGTCCTTGCGGACACACTCAGCTGCACTTGGGCAAGGGCACACAAGTGGGAACTGAGGCAGTCAGTAGTCGAAGGCATCTTTGAGGTCGTCCAGATCTCGATCTGTTCACCTCCTCTTTTAATTCAAAACGACCCAGTTTCTGCTCACTTGTTTCCAGGTGTGATGCTTTCTGGCGAGAGGCGTTTTCTCTCTGCTGGACAGGGAGGTTTTTGTATGCCTTCCCGCTGTTGCAGAGGGTGCTTCTGAAACTGCAGCAAGAAGGGGCTTGCATGGTTCTCATAGCCCCTTATTGGCCCCACCAAGTTTGGTTCCCTCTGCTTCAACAGTTGGCGGTGGAGCCTCCGGTTCCTCTACCCCTCTGCCAGGATCTTCTGACCCAGGAGCAGGGCAGGCTGATCCATCCGGGCCTTAAGTCCCTTCACCCTCACACGTGGTACCTTCTGACATAGCTGCTGCATGCTTTGGAGTCTCCTCTAGAGTCACACAGGTGGAGGCTAGAAAGCCATCCACAAAAACCACGTACGCTATGAAATGGAAGAGGTTCTCCATTTGGGCATCCTCTAAGGGTTGGGACCCTTTCGTTTGCCCTGCCCTGCAGGTCATGGAGTACCCTTTGCACCTCTTTTACCTTGGCCATGGCTATTCTTCCTTGAACGTCCATTGTCTGCCACTTTTGCCCACCACGCTCTAGTGGATGGCAAATCATTGGCTCAGCTGGAGGTTTCCAAAACCTTTTTGAAAGGCATTCTGCACTTGAAACTCCTGGTTAGAAACCCTGTTCCTCCATGGGACCTGAAATTAGTTCTTGAGAAACTCACTTTGCCTCATTTTGAACCGGCTGCGAGTTGCGACATGCACTACCTTTCTTGGAAAGTGCGCTTTTTAGTTGCGATTACCTCTTTTGCCATTACCTGTGCTCGAAGGATTTCCAGGCTTCAGGCCCTCATGTGTAAGGAGCCTTACTTCATTTTTGACAAACACAGAGTGGCTCTGCATACAAATCCTAAGTTTTTACCTAAGGTAGTTTCTGAGTTTACTTTGAATCAGACTGTACACTTGCTGGTGTATTACCCTGAGCATTCCAATCAGGGGGAGGCTATTCTGCACACCCTCAATGTTCACAGAATTTTGCATTATTATACTAGTCGGATGAAGCATGTCCGTAAAATGAATCAGTTCATTTTGCACCCAAAAGAGAGGGCGCAGCAGTTTCAAAACAGTGTTTGTCCAAGTGGTTGGCAAACTGTATTCTGTTCTGCTACCAGAAGTACAACAAGCCACTTCCGGGGGGAAGTTAAAGGGCATTCAGCCAGAGACATGGCTGCATCCGCCACTTGTTTCAAAAATGTTTCTGCTGCTGAGATCTGTGTGGCAGCTACTTGGAGTTCTGTCCACACTTTTACCAAGCATTACAGTTTGGACATTTCCTCTCAGTGCAGGGCAGGCTTTGGACTAGCTGTCCTTCAAGGCTTACTGTCTTAGATCCCATGCTGTTCTGCAGACCTTTCCTGCCTCCTGTGCTTCAATGTTTGTCTGAATTACACTGCTTGGGACTTGGTCCTTATGGTTAGTACCTACCGCAAGAGCCCTCTTGATGCAAGATAGTTCAGTTACATATGAACTCACCGTAACAGTAGATTGAGGAGGCTCTTGCAGTGGGTACCTTTTTTCAAACAACTTGAAGTCTTGCTGTATTCTGACAAGTGCAGTTAGCCCCAGCCTTTAAACTGCCCCAGAGAACAAAGGGTTAACCTTTCTATGCAGAGCATAGAATGCTGAACTCGAGCTCGGTTGATGTCTCTGTCTGTTTCCCTTTGAACGCTAACAGTGAGATTCTATGCTGCGCCTCGCTGAACAGTTGCTCCGGAGATTTCTTCTGCAACTCGGATCGAAAGTCGGTTTAAGTGTTGTTTTTTCGTTGTTTTCTAACCGAAAAAAGTTTACCGCATAACTCGGTTCAGTCTCCGTCTGTGGTATCGTGAGTACTAGATAGGTTTTGTACTGTGTTTCTGTGTGGAACTTGTAAAAAGTGTGGATCGGTTCGGCCGAACCTATCAGTTGTTTAATTCTTGTGTAAATTTTAGTGTGTGGTTACCGGTTCTTATCGGTTCTAAAACAAAAACGTGTTTTGAAATGTTTTTTTCCAAGACCCGTGACATGGTTAGGAACCGATAAGGGAGTCTTTCCTGGCAGTTGCCGAAAAAAGGGTAAGTTTGGTTAGGTTGGCCATGTCTGAGAAACCCAAGAAAAAACCGGGCCACTGGGTTTCAACACTGCAGTGAGTGTGGGGAGGTCTTTGCTAAGGCCGATTCCCACACCACCTGTGTTTATTGTCTGGGGTTTGACCACCTCGATTCAGACTGCCAAATTTACAAGAATCTTCCCAAATCTACCCTGGAAAAGAGATTAGGTAGACTGAGGGAAAAGGAGGCCGAGAAGTCCGCTGACCTGGATGGCCAGCCTGGTTCGGTTCCGACCGAACCAGAAGGAGTGCCCTCTGACCAGGGTGATACTTCTTCGGGCAAAAGAGAACCCGATCCGGGGGTCGGTTCCGACAAAAGAAAGTGCAAAGAAAAATCGTCCGGTTCGGATCCAGAAGTCCATGTTCCGACCACTGAAGAAATAGCCAAGGCGATTGGTTGTGGATTAACGCTTGCCGTTCTGACCGATCCGGCACCTTTTGGCAGAGGCTCGGTTGATCGGTTCCCCGGTTCACAATTATACTGGAAGAATTTTATGAACCGGAATTTGAGGAGGAAGGGGAGTTTGATGATGATGATGATGGTGATGGTGAAAGTCTAGATGTGCCTGTGGAACCGGACATCTCCCCAGACAGACCTTCAGGTGTATCCCCTCCTAGGCTTTCTGAGTCCCCTTCCCACTTTATGTTCTACAGAAAGGTGGCTGAGACCCTCCAACTTTCTATGGAAGAGGCAATGGAGGATCAGGAGGAGCCTGATTATATAGAAATGATGGACATCCCAGAGTCCAGGAGACTGTCTATTCCCTTCCACAAATTTATTATGGGAAACAGACACGAACAATTCTGAAGTCTCCCAATTCTATACCTCCTGTGGACAGAAGAATGGACAAGAGGTATACACTCTCATGCTCAGAAACAGAGATCTTCCCTTGTCAATCTTCACCATTCATTACTTCCTGGGTGTAAGCCGGAGGCGCGCACCCGCCACGGGAGTTTTTTTTTTTTTTTAAAGTCTAGCTAGCAGCACCGCCTCGAGTGAGCGTCATGCGCGGGAGCCGTTAGTGAGCCGACTCCTCCAACTCAGTTCTGTTTCTCCCGCCCGTCGAGGCAGCACCTGTCCGTGTGGCGCTTCAGTGTTTTTCTTCGTAGTTTCCGACTCGTTTTCCTTGCACTTCGGCCTGCCGATCTGGTAAGACTGTTCTTTTCTATCTTTCAGCGCGGTGTATTTCCTACTGTGTTTTAGTCTCGTTGGTTTGGCGTTATGTCCGGTTCTGGAGCTAAGCGTTCTTGACAGGCGCGCTATGCGTCGGTGCTCCTGTGGCGGCACTTCTCCGTCTCGGACCGGCATGACGTTTGCGCCGTTGCCTGGGACCCAACCATGATATGGATTTGTCACGGCGCCTGTTTCTCGATGAGACGTCGCGTCCTCGAAGTCAGCGCATTCAAGCTCGGCAAGGCCCGCCGACTTTGAGACGGCGTCGCCTCGCGAATCTCGAGCGAGATCTTTGGGCCCTTCCCGGTCCCCTCCGGGCCTGCTCACAGTCGAGAGGAGGGTTTCCTCATCAATCTTGCCGAGGGAGGCCCTTCCCATGATGTTGAGGGGGCGTCGTAGCCCCTCCGGGCGCAAGCGCTGGCTTACGCCTCGGCAGTCATCTCTTGATTGCAGGCTCCCGTGTCGAGGCCCTTGGCTTTGGGCCCTAGGTGGACCCTCGGCGCCGCCTCAGCGCGCCGTTTGAATCCGCGCCATTGGCGGTGCACGGTGATCGAGGCGCCCGTTCAACGCTATTTCGGATCACCGGTGCCGCTCGCGCTTTCAGTGATCAGCCAGCGCCGTTCGCGGCTGCCCGCTTTGGCCGACAGCGCGGTGATCGGGCTGGCGCCGTTGGCGGTCGTTTTGGCATCGGCGCCGTTCACGGTGCCGATGGACGCTCTTTCCCGCCGGCGTGCCACTTCACCTCCTGGCGCCGCCCGGCAGCGCCGTCGGCCTTCCCCACTCCAGGCGGTGCGGGCCTGCGGAGCTGCTGGGGTGTGGGTTAGAGCCTCTGCTGCCGGCGTGGGCGGCGGTGTCGCACTAGGTACGGGGCCGTTGCGGCCCTGGCCTCAGGGACCCCTAGGGTGGCCAGCATCAGTCCTGCTGGTCTCGTCCTCCTCGGAGGACGATGACTCAGATGTGGACTCATCCTGGCACCCCATTCTTCGAATCTGGGTCCTCGGTGGCTAGGGGTACCAAGGCGGGCAGCGGGCCCCTCCTCTGTCCCCTCCGTCGTCTCTGGGGTTTCTCGGCTGGGGTGGCCGGTCCCGGGGGCAGGCGTGGGGGTGGAGGAGGCTCCCTCTCTGGAGGCCAGTGACAGCTACCCCAGGGTGCTGTTGCCTCCTCTAGGGACAGGGGCGTTGCAGTCGGGAGGAGGGCCTCTCGGAATCCGAGGGTTGAGGGCAGGCGGCCCGCTGCCCGGTCTTCTTTAGCCACCTCAGGGGTGGCCAGGAGCTCGTAGTGCAGAGCCCACCCCTCCCCAGGGTTCTAGGGTGTCCTGGCGTTTGTGCGGACTGCCCTTCTGGATCCATGCAGTCGGCGTCGTCACGGGAGTTTCTCCCAGGGCTCTTCAGGCTCCGCTTCCCCAGAGTTCCGTTCTGCGGCCTGGTTTGATATCCGGGATCCCTCCTACTGGGCTCCTTTCCCGGATTCCAGAGCCCTGCATGAAAGCAGTTGCCTCCTTGGGTGCCCTCTCCCATCTCTCTGCCTTCACCACCCCGCTCCCAGGCCATGTCGGTCCCTCACGGGTCCGTTATCCTGGGAGCAGTTCAGAGGTTCTGCGGCCTTCCCTCATATGTTAGATACATGCATGAGCGGGTCTTTCGACTCTCCCCACGCCAAGAATCCTCTGGACATTCAATTCCCATCATCCTCGTCTCCCTCCTCTGAGGAGGGAACCCCTACTCATCTGTCCTCCGATGCTGATTTCACAGAATATCAGCGTTTCCTCTCGAGGATGGTGAGGGATCTCCAGTTTCCCTATGTTCGGGAGAGACAATACCCGAGCAGGAGCGTGAATTCCTTGGTGAATTCAGTGCCCAGCATCTGGTGGTACCTTCCTGGCCTATCCCCTTCCAGGAGGCGTCTATCCGGTCCTGGCAGTTCCATGCCGCTTCTTCCCCAGCCCCGGCGGACTGCCAGCGTAGGTATTGTGCCCCCTCTGAGTCTCTAGGTTCCCTTCCCAACC
This sequence comes from Neoceratodus forsteri, assembly GCA_016271365.2. NCBI lineage: Eukaryota > Metazoa > Chordata > Ceratodontiformes > Ceratodontidae > Neoceratodus > Neoceratodus forsteri. Next base: position 444,770,302 of record CM057453.1, read on the forward strand.
CGTCCTCAGGTTTGGTATACCTGGATACTCCTTCTGGGCGCCGTTGCCTGGCGCACGACCGCCCACCGGATTCGGACTCTCTCCAGTTCGACCGTTGGGGGCGAAGAGTGTTCTCTTCTTCTTGTGCGAGTGCATGTATTGCATCACATCAGGCTCACCACGCTGCCTACAACCGGCATCTGTGGTTGATGATGTCCCAGCTGCTGGCATCTATGCCTGACATGGAGCAAACCAGACAAGCCGTTGCCCTCTCCGCGGTAGGCCTGGAGCTGGCAAGACACCAAGCAAGGGCATCTTATGACGCCAATGAGGTGGCTTCCAGGCTTGTGGGGACAGCGATCTGCATCAGGCGGACGGCATGGCTTCGTCTTTCCAAGTTGTCACCCCTGGCCCGGCGTAGGGTGATGCACTCCGCCTTCGGGGGACCCGTCTTTTCTCATCCAGAGCTAGGGAGACTTTTACAGGGCTCCATCCGTCTCCCTCGTCCTCGGGAGGCACCTCTAGCTCTTCTCCCTAGTAGGCTTTCTGAATAAGCCAGGGTCTTCTCCTTCTGTTTCTCACCAACAGAAGGCTGGAGGTCTTGTTCCCTCAGGGTAGCCTCTTCCCCTCCAGGGGAAGAGGGCAATACTCACCAGGGAAGTAATGAATGGTGAAGATTGACACGGGAAGATAGGAAAATTACGTGCACTACTGTAATTCTTGATTTTCTTGTATCTTCACCATTCATTACACCGCCCACCATCCCCTCAGTGGCCTCTTCCTGTGGCTTCTCCACCTCCCGTCTCCTTCCTCTCTCTGCATATAAAAACAAAAAAAAAAAAAAACTTTTCTTAAAATATAGGAAAAGTTGCTTAATTTTTCAAAAAAAAAAAAATCTTTCTTTTGGGGGGTTCTATTTTTCAGAAAAATTACTTACTCCCACAAATTCATGAGCCATCTAGTAGTTGCATTGGCGATCAGATGCTGCACAACTGTCTCTTGCCATTCTTCTGTAGGAATACCTCTGAGGTTTGGCCTGGCTCAGGCTATTCAGTTTTGATCCTGCAATTCCGTGTTCCAGATAGTTGCCCTGAAATCAAATCCCCCCCCTCTATTCTTGCCTTGCAGAGCAGAGGAACGGGCACGTCTGTTCCTTTTTTCTTTTTGCAAATAAATAAATAAATGCTGAGGGAACTCTCTTCGACTGTTATAGGCGTCTTGGTATGGGGGTCATGCATCTAGTCTACAAAATTTTATCTGGAAAGAAAAATAAACAAGAAGGCAATGAGAAGGTCGGCTATCCTTCTCGCTAGTTTGCTTATTGGTTTCTCCTTTTAAGTGTCCTCCTGGACAATTTTTGCAGAAGAGCAGTGCTGACCATATCCGATCCCAGCCAGCCTAAGCCTTGGCCTGCCTTGGCCAGTCAGTCTGAGTCCCATTTCTATCTTAAGGCGCCTGAAGGCTTACATTTCCATTTCTAAACCCCTGAGCAGCGCTCTCATGCTGCCTAGGTTTTATTCTTCCCTCCTCGGGTGTCCTCCAGTTAAAGGCCTCCGCAGCCAGGGCCCAGGTGGGTATCAAGAACAATGGCATGTTGAAGATGAGGACTATGCCCTCCTGAGTCTGTCTAAGCGGGTTAGGTGAACCTTCTCTTCAGCTCTATCTCGAGAGATTCTTGCTTCCCCTTTAGTGAACCTTCAGCTGTAAGCTAACTATGCTAGTTGGGCATTCTGGTCCCTTCAACATCCATCTCTCTCTTCTCTTTCTTCTTCTTCTTCTATTTTCTAATTTCCTACTTATCTCTCCTCCCAGAGTCGCCCAGGTAAAGGAGGCCCTGCAGTCCCTAGGCTAGGGATACTCTTATCTCCTCTGTCCTTCCTCCATCGGCTTATTCCTTTTCAGTTCCATTCTTCCTTGCTTGTATCCTCCGGCTATCTTGCCTCGCTATCTATATTCTCTGCTTTCTCTTTTTGCCTCTCGGCTCACAGAACTGAGTTGGAGGAGGAGTGATCGCTACTAACGGCCGCCCCTCCGCATGGCGCGTCACTCTCGAGGCGGTGCCATTAGCTGAACTTTTAAAAAAAAAAAAAAAAAAAAAAGAGCTCCCGGCGTGGCGGTTTACGCGCCTCCGGCTTACCGCAGTAAAGCAATGAATGGTGAAGGCCACAAGAAGATCAAAATTACGGTGGAAGTCGTAATTTTCCTTTTGTACCACCAGTGCAGCCATGTTGGGGTTGTGCAGGCTGCTGCCTGCGATAAAGCAAGCATTCCTTTGGCTTCACCCCGACAAAGACTCTAGGAAGGTTAATGCCGTGGCAAAAAAGCTTGTTGTACTTGGGGTTTGAGATGAATTGGAGTTCAGAATTTTCCATGTATAGTTTGCGAATGTTGGGGCCATAGTGCCACCTATGGCCGTTCCCCTTGACTCTGCCTGTAGTATTTCCCTTCAAGGCGGAAATAGTTCTCATATTGAACACACTGTGCAAATTCTAAAATGATACTGATAGAGGGAGTATTCAAACAACATGAAGTCTTGCTGTATTCTGACTATATGCAGTTAGACCCAGCACTTGAACTGCTCCGGAGAGTAAAGAGTTAAGTCTATGCACAAGCATGGAATGTTGAGCTCGAGCTCAGTTTTCAAACCTCTGTCTGTGGTACTCTGAAGTCTAACCGTCAGATTTCTTACTCCGTCTAACTGTGAAGTCGCTCCGGAGACACCTCTTGTGCTTCGGTTCGGTAAAGTTCAAATCGGTCGGTTATTTCAACCATAGTTCGTTCATTATTCAGTATTCTTACCTCTGTCCCGGTATAGTAAGTGATAGTAGTGGGTAGTGTTGTTTCTATTGTTTCTACTGTTAGAAATTGTTTTTCTCTTCGGTTCTTTTCCAGTCGGTCCGGTTTAGAACCGAAACTGATTGTTTTTCTTACTGATAAAGCAACAAAAATACTTAACAAAACTAAAATTCAAAATGGTGACTGTGGGAGTAATTCGTCCCTCTCTGAGACCGGGAGACTGGCTAGCCTCTCTGGATCTCAAGGATGCCTACTTCCACATACCTATCAGACATTCCCACAGAAAGTACCTCAGGTTCGAGTTGCCCTCAGGCTATTATCAATTCAGGGCCATGCCTTTTGGCCTAACATCTGTGCCAAGGGTGTTCACCAAGTGTCTTGCAGTGGTGGTGGCATTCCTCAGAAGGCAGGGCATTATTCTATTCCCATACCTGGACGACTGGCTAGTGGTAGACCAGTCCTCAGACCAAGTCAAGTCAGCTCTAGAGGCCACTCGGAAGCTTCTAGACTCATTGGGGTTTATCCTGAACCTAGAAAAGTCTGTCTTGCAACCAGCTCAGACCCTCACATTCATAGGGGTGGAACTGGACACTATTCAGGCAAGAGCATTTGTCCCTCTCTCAAGGGTTCAGTCCCTTATCACTCTGGCTTCCTTTTTTCGTCCTCTAGTTTCTCGTCCAGCCAGGCATTTTCTGCAGTTACTGGGTCACATGGCAGCTTCCACAGCAGTGGTCCAGGGAGCAAGGTTTCAGATGTGAGATATTCAGTTTCATCTCAGATCCTATAGGTCTCAGAAAAAAAGACCCTCTCTCCAAATTGGTTCCTGTGTCTAAGACCCTAATTCAGGCTCTTCAGTGGTGGCTGGAGAAGGACAATCTTCAACAAGGTGTCCCCGTTATCAGTCAGGCTCCATCAGTGATTCTCACCACAGATGCCTCTTTACTAGGGTGGGGTGCTCACCTAGATCAGCTTACAGCTCAGGGAACCTGGTCTCACCAGGAGTCCCTTCTTCACATAAACCTTCTCGAGCTAAGAGCTGTCTTTCTGGCACTTCAGGCATTCTCAACTGCTGTTCAGGGGAAAGTAGTGCAGATCAGGATCGACAGTACCACAACCATGTGGTACATCAGCAAGCAGGGGGGCACTCGGTCCTCAGCCTTGTGCACAGAGGCCATGAAAGTGTGGTCTCTAGCTTATTCCCTTCAGACTTCTCTGAGAGCTGTGCATCTCCCAGGGAAGGACAACATTCTAGCAGATGCTCTCAGCAGGATTTCCCAGGGCCACCACGAATGGACCCTGAACCCTCTAATTCTGTAGGTTATTTTCAAGAGATGGGGCATTCCAGAGATAGAGCTCTTTGCAGCTCTGGACAGTCATCAACTTCCTCTTTATTGTTGCAGACCACCTCTTCTGGGCCCTGTCCCTCAGGATGCTCTTTTATTGAACTGGACAAGCAGGTTTCTGTATGCATTTCTTCCCTTTCCTCTGATATTCAGAGTCCTTATCAAGATCAGGCCTCAACCTTGCAAGGTGATTCTGGTGGCTCCAGATTGGGCCAGACAGCCTTGGTATCCTCTACAGTTGTCACTGTCAGTGACAGTGCCCTTGTGTCTTCCCAGACAGTACAATCTCCTCACTTCCTCACAGGGGAGGATTCTGTATCCCAATCTTCAGATTCTCAGGGTCAAAGCCTAGCTCTTGAAGAGCTAGAATATGCAAGCTTGCATCTTTCTCAATCAGTCTTGGATATTTTAAAGGTTACCAGGAAATCTGCTACTAGAAAGACTTACAACTTCAAATGGAAAATATTTGGGTTTTGGTGTTCCCAAAAGCATGTCAAGCCAGAGCTGGCTGACATTGCCACTGTATTGGACTGTTTAGTGCATCTTAACAGTTTAGGCCTCCAGCCTACCACTCTCAAGGTACATTTGGCAGCTGTTTCTGTTTTTCTTTATGCTGGCAAGGGCTCTTCCCTAGCATCTCATCCAGTCTTCAAAACATTTTTCAAGGGCCTAATACATGTTAACCTTCCCTTTCGGGAGCCTACCCCTTTCTGGGACCCGAATATCTGTATTGCACAACTTATGCAACCTCCTTTTGAACCCCTATCCTCAGCTGAATTGAAGTACTTGACTTGGAACACTGTCTTCTTGGTAGCCATTACCTCTGCCAGGAGAACCAGTGAATTACAGGCCTTATCAGTGGAACCTGACTTTATTTCATTTCACAGGGATAAGGTGGTCCTTTGAACCAACAGAAAGTTTCTTCCCAAAGTGGTATCAGACTTTCACTTGAATCAGTCTGTCATTGTTTGTATTTTTCACTCACCATTCATCCTCTGGGGAGAGAAGATTACACAGTCGTTATGTAAAAAGGGCTCTTAGTCACTATATAGAGCATACTAAGGCCCATAGGAATGGCTGTTCTCAGTTATTTCTCACCCATGGAGAAGTGGGAAGGGGCAAACCTGCCACTAAGAGAACTATTGCCAGGTGGATTGTCTCCTGTATCCAGTTCTGCTATTCAAAGTTGGGGAAAGAGACTCCCTCAGGCCTGAGGGCTCGCTCCATCAGAGGTACAGCTGCTTTGGTCGCAGCAGCTAGAGACATACCATTAGTGGAAATCTGTAAGGCAGCCACCTGGAAAACTGTTCACACGTTTACCAAGCATTACTCTCTTGACATTCAGTCAAGAAGTGATGCTAGGTTTGTCACAGCTGTGCTGCAGAGCCTGTTCTCAAAGAGGTTCTGTGACTACTCTCCATAAGGGGTACTGTTTGGTAGTTCAGAGAGGAGAATACAGCAAGACTTCATGTTGTTTGAAGAAAATTACTCACCTTAGTAATGTTGTTTCCTCTAATGGAGTCTTGTGTATTCTGATCTCCTCCTGCCTCCCTCTGGAACCTAGTGTTTTGGGATGTGGCTTGGCAGGCACAGTGTTGCACCCCAGAGGTGTACTTGGCATGCCTTATTTTTTTTTATTTTTTAAGGGGTTATCTTTAATATTTTGGTTGTTCACTACCTACTTATTTTTCTTTTTGGGGTTCTCGACTTGTCTTTTGACTCTAAAAATCTGTTATGCCCTTTGGCAAAAAGTTTTAGAAAAATTTCTAACTACAGAGTTAGTTAGTTTAGTGCTCGTAAGAATCTGACGGTTAGACTTCATAGTACCATAGACAGAGGTTTGAAAACCAAGCTTGAGCTCAACGTTCTATGCTTGTGCATAGAGTTAACCCTTTAATCTCCGGAGCAGTTCAAGTGCTGGGGCTAATTGCATATAGTCAGAATACAGCAAGACTCCATTAGAAGAAAGAACATTACTAAGGTGAGTCATTTTTTCTTACTGTCCCTTACTCTATTGATTACCCTCTCTAAACATAGTAGTCCTTCCTCGTGTGGAATGCAAGTGTAGAGGTCCCTGACATCCATACTGTACAGGATGACATCATTAAAGTTCCCTTCCCTATTCAAGTTGTTCCAGAAGATCTGTTGCATTATTGGTATTACTTAAATAGCTATCCATTAATGCTACCGCTGATTTGACATAATGGTTTACAAAACAGGAGGGCCCCTCTAAGATGGAGTCATTGCCCAGTATTATTGGATGTGCTGGTGGTTTCTCACAATTCTTATGGATTTTTGGTAGGCCTTGAAACACAGGTATTTTGGATCCAGAAGCAAATGATTTGACACCTTTTAATGGACCAACATAGATGTAACAACAAGAACAAAGTGCTCTACCTTTCGGACCAACCAGTCCTTCTTCAGAAGCTAATGGAATTGCGTTAGCTTCTGAAGAAGGACTGGTTGGTCCGAAAGCTAGAGCACTTTGTTCTTGTTGTTACATCTTTGTTGGTCCATTAAAAGGTATCAAATCATTTGCTTCTGGATCTAGTCTTGCAAGGATATTTTGGGAAATGGTTTCTTCAGTAGTCCAGCCTGCCATTCTTTTATATGTCCCAAATCCAGTTCTATGTTTACTAGTTCTAATAGTCTCTGAATTATTCTGGGTGTTGGGTCGTTTGGCAATTTTGTGTAGTTTTGTGTTGCGTCTGGAAGATTTCTGCACATACTACTGTATTGTTCTTGATCCATAATCACTGTGCCACCCCTTTTGTTGGCCTGTTTGATTACTATTGATATGTCATTTTCAAGTTCCTTAGGGGCACTGGATTCTTCTTTCGTAAGGTTATAATTTGGTGGTGGATTCTTAGGTTGTTTTAGTAAATTATCTATGTAATGTAGTACCTGGGCAATGTAAGCCTCCACATTATGGAGGGGACCCACTTTGAACTGTGTGCTCCTTGCAGACTAGTCCACTCAATTATCCTTCAGGTATCTGCCATGTGTAAATGTAACTTTCATTAGAGCTCCCTGGACAAGGAGAGTTAACTAACGTAACAGTTCTAGTACTGTAAATCTGAGAAAAAAAAACAGCTGCTGTTGAATTAATGGTCCTGGACACATCACTGTCACATGGGACAGGAGGCATTGTAGGAACAAGAAAAGTAATTAGAAATAAAGCTACCAACAGTTCCTATTTTCCCAGGACAGTCCCCATTTTAGGCAGCATGTCCCAGTGTCCCCACAAGTTTTGCAAAATGTCACTTTTGTCCTGGTTTTTGCTTACGTGTCCCAGTTTTGTCCTTTTTTTTTTTTTTTTTTGCTGACTGCTAATCCGTGAGTGACAGTTATTTCAGCACCACTGTGGCCCTACTCTGGCTGGACAGCAGTTTGCAACTTCAACCCTTGCGCCTGTGTTGTACCGCAAGCACGTCAGTGGGAGCACAGTAAAGCATGTTCCTTCCTGTTAGATTAGACTGGGTAGTAGTGCAAACAAGCGCATGTGGACATCTGCCTGCCAGTAGCTGAGAGGGACTCCAGACAGAGAAGAGACTGGCAGCAGTGAACTAAGGTACCCGAACCTGATCAGCAGCAGGGAAGTGTGTGAAAACAATCTGGTGTGGTGGTGGGAGTCACTGAAGTGAGGTTTGCTCAGCAAATGAGGTGAGTGTAAGCGGGTTGGATGGGACGATCAAGAGGAGCAATACATGCAGCTCGAATGTCTGATCACAATTTAACGCAGGTTTGCTTCTAATGAACTTTCTGTACATCATGATTTGGAACTTGCTGCAGCAGAGTGATATACTGTTTTAATCTGGATGTTTGCTACTGATGTTACTGTGGTGTGGCATGACCAGAGCAAGCAGCAAAATTTAATTGATTATGTGCGGCGTTGTCTGTGGCGGTGCCTGTGGGAGTGACGCGTGGGGGTCATGGTCAGGATGGACCGCCCCAGCTTTAGGCCTTGGAAAGTTGGTAGCTTTAATTAGAAGTGCTAATATGGAGATCCCCAGGAGCCATCAAACCGGCAAGCAAATTTAGAAAAAAACTCCTTTCAGCAAAGAAAGGGAAGGATTTACTTAGGAGTACACCTACGAATCAAAACACTGCCACAGAATTCTGATAGCCGTAAAGGAAAAAAGTCAAAATTTACAGAAAAAAATATGTTGTGCAGAGTTATTGCAAGAAACAAGGCAATTTCAGTGGTACTAAATCCCTTTTGTTATGCAGGAAACATTGACACTATGTTACACCGTGCTGGGCTCTACTGTAAGTAGGGCTTTATCCAGCAGAAGTAAGGAGGTTATTCTGTCCCTCTATAGATCCCTAGCAAGGCTGCTTCAGGAGTACTATGCGCAGTTCTGGAGTCCTCACCTGAAAATAGACAGGATCACGTAGAATCTGTCTAGAAGATGACAACCAAAATTATACATGGACAGCAGGGGAAACTATATGAGGCGATATCGAGTTAAAAAAATAAAAATAAAAACATTGTATAGGCTGTATGCATCTTTGCATCACTGTTGTCACAGTTAATTACTTGTACAGCATTTAGATCTTGTGGACACACTTCCCTCTTTTTCACTGTACGCTTACCTCTATTTTTTTTTTATATAATTCATTGTTTATTCTCCTGTTCTTCCGTGCAGTCCCTATCTTCCTGGGTCAGGCCCAGCCTGTCCCACAGCATCCTTGGCACTTAATGGACTTACCCCCCCACCCCCATGGTGGGGTCCAGCCATGCTGCTGTCAACTCTCCCATCTCCGGCAGGGGGAATGGAAGCTGGAGAATGCAGGATAGAGAGTGCAGCCAGTACCGTGAGGAAGGGCCGGAGAGCACCCAGAATCATAAAAGTTCTCCCAGGGTGTTTTTCCTGTGTTCAGTCCCACTCCCACATGACATCTGCTTGCTAGGGACTCAAAGTACAAGCACACAGGCATGCTACATGGAGTTAAGCCAACATCCTCCCCTGCTGCACTATCACCTGTGGTCACCCAGATGGCAGTGTTTCAGCAGGGATCCTGTTCCTTCCCGAAGGAGGACAGTGTCCTCATGGACGCTTATTACTTCTTCCCCCAGCCAGTTCCTAGTGAGTCAAGCTCATTCCCAAACTTGGGTGACCGGTGTCGCTGTCAAGCAGTAGCTCTGCCACTGCGCCACCCAGCCAACCTACTTTTAGTTGTATGATTGAATGCAGGGAACACAAATAATTGTTACTGGTGACATTAAATCAGAGAGTTTCTGTGCACACATATTCATATGTCCAATATTCTTTTCTTCAGGTTCAGTGGCATTGCAGAGCACGTATGGTAGCAGGGGCCAATTTCTACATTGTGGGCCGGGACCCTGCCGGAATGCCCCATCCTGAAACTGGGAAGGACCTTTATGATCCTACACATGGTGCCAAAGTATTGACCATGGCTCCAGGTCTCATATCACTCGAAATTGTTCCATTTCGTGTGGCAGCCTACAACAAGAAGAAGAAATGCATGGATTACTATGACCCCTCACAGTAAGCGATTCCAAAATTATTGGATGTTTTAAACAAGTCTTGAGGTTTTAGAGAGTGATACTGAATGTTTCAAGAATCAGTCTTCTCAACAGAGTCCCTGTCTTTCATCTTAGTACCAAAGGCAGCGGGACCCCGTGGGAACTAGAACTTTTAGAGCTGGCATGACGTCCGTTCACCCACAGGGTATATAGTGGTGTCAGCCCTAATCCTCAGTTCCATATTTCCTGCTGTTGAAGCATAGTGCTTTCTTCATCGGGGACCAGAACACCAGTTTGCTTACCAGTAGCATTTTAGTCTAGGTTAGGGCCTGCATTTTAACATTCATTTGGAGCTATAAGCATACCAAGAATTGAATGCAGAATACCAGATCTTATCTGTGTCAGTCTTCACCATTTATTACATTTGGGTACATGGCCAGAGGTCATGACCCCGCGGGAGCTCTTTTTGGTAAGTGGAACTGACGCAGCATCAGCGCCGCCCTCGAGGCCGACGTATTGCATGGTGCTCGCGGGTTGGCCATTAGGCGCTGTCGGCTCCGCTGCCTGCCAGTTCTTCATCTCCCGCCATCGAGGTCGCCTCATGTGGAAGCTCGGCAGAACTTGAGGCCTACCGCCTACGCAGTTTCGTCTTTCAGCCTTATTCCTCCGTGCCGTAGTCCGTCGGCTCCTTTCCTGCCAGTTCTAATTGCCTTACTCGACCTCGCTTGGTAAGATCTTTCCATTTATTTTTACGTTCGCTTGCGCACATGCTCAAGGAACGTTTTGGGAGAGTAGCACACTTTGGAGGTGTGCCTCTCCCTTTCAATCCACTGCTCCGTGGAGCAGGCGTGGCGGTCCTGCACCAATGGGTGCGGGAGCTGTGTATGACAGCGGTGGTCTTCGCTTCAAAGAAAAGCACCGCTGTCATACAGAGCACCCGCCACACGCCGCTTCTCCCACGCCATGCCGCTCTGGCCACGCCGCCCACCCCAATTTGCTGCCACGCTGGGAGCTCCACCCCAGCGTGGCAAAGCGTCACAGTCATCTGCCGACGGGGTGCCCAATCCTCGTCAGCTCCACGCCCCAAGCCATCCTTCTGCCACGCTGGGAGCCCACGCCAGCGTGGCAAACATCCCGAGTTGTCTGCCGACGGGGTGCCCAATCCCCGCCGGCTCCTCAGCCCCCCAGCCATCCTTCTGCCACGCTGGGAGCCCACCCCAGCGAGGCAACGTCCCATAGTCTTGTTTTTTTTTTTCACCTGTAAAGCAAAACGGTCCGCGGTGCTTCTCCCAGTCCCCCTCCCACAACCCGCACTCCAGCCTCCCCACCCCCTCACCCCATACTTACCTCCGGAGGCGCGCGACAATCTTCGTGGACCGGGAACACATCTGCACTCTTCAAAGCCGACGCAAACTGAGGAAATGCGGTAAGCTGTATAATGGGATAGATAGGGGTTTTCAACTTTGTTGCATATCTCAGGCATTTTGGGAAATTTTGCACAAATTTTCAACATGGGGTTTTGGGACCCCTTCTCATGAATTATGTCACGGTCATGTTATTCCAGGCCTGAAGGTGATTTGCGGTCACTGCGAAATCGCGCCGGGCACCGAACCACGACCACGTCTCATTCATGAAAGTCTAAAAACCATGTTAATTAGTGCAAAATCCAAACTGTTCTGGTGTGCATTGCGCAGTTCCTACGCAGGCTCGTACGTTCGCGAATTTTCAATATTTTCACTCCAGATTTTCAACATTGCCATTTTACCACACCTCCTTATGAGCAGTACAGCTGTCATTTTTCACATCCTGCCCAAAACATGTTTCCGCCCATGTAGCGCACAATGGTGCAGTCGGTGTGCGAAATCAATGTATGGGACACATTAAGAAAATCACGGTGACACTGTTCATTAGCAGAGGTCTTAAAATGGCTATGTTGAAAATTTGGTTAAAAATTCCTAAAAAGACTGTTTTCGGCGTCGTTCGCAGTTCTACACACTACGTGGTTTGCAATTTTCAATATTTCCACTCTAGATTTTCAACATTGCCATTTTACCACACTTCCTCATGAGCAGTACAGCTGTCATTTTCATATCCTAAATAAAACGTGAAGCTTCATTTCTATGAAGCACAATGGCGAGTCGTGTGCGAAACTCAATGTATGGGACACATTAAGAAATCACAGTGACACTAATCATGAGCAGAGGTCTTAAAATGGCTGTGTTGAAATTTGGTGAAAATTTCCTAAAATGACTGTTTCACAGTCTCTGGATGCGCAGTTCCTCATGGCTCGTAAGTTCTCGAATTTTCAATATTTTCACTCCAGATTTTCAACATTGCCATTTTACACACCTCCTCATGTGAGCAGTACGCTGTCATTTTTCACATCCTGCCCAAAACATGTTTCCGTTTAGCGCATACCATGCAGTCAGTGTGCGAACTCAATGTATGGGACACATTAAGAAAATCACAGTGACACTGTTCATGAGCAGAGGTCTTAAAATGGCTGTGTTGAAAATTTGGTGACAAAATTCCTAAAAATGACTGTTTTACGAGTGTTCATTGCGCAGCTCCTATGCACACTCGTAAGTTTGTGAATTTTGAATATTTTCACTCCACATTTTCAACATTGCCATTTTACCACACCTCCTTATGAGTAGTGCAGCTGTCATTTTTCACATCTTGCCCAAAACGTGTTTCCGCCCATGTAGCGCACAATGGCACAGTCGCTGTGCGAACTCAGTGTCTGGGATACATTAAGAAAATCACAGTGTCACTGTTCATGAGCAAAGATCTTAAAATGCTTATGTTGAAAATTTGGTGAACAAATTCCTAAAATTAACTGTTTTACGAGCGTGCGTTGTGCAGTTCCTACGCACACTCGTAAGTTTGAGAATTTTCATTATTTTTACTCCAGATTTTCAACATTGCCATTTTACCATCACCTCCTTATGAGCAGTACAGCTGTCATTTTTCACATCCTGCTCAAAACATACTCACCATGTAGTAATAATGGCAATAGTCAGTGTGCGAAATCAATGTATGGGACACAGTAAGAAAATCACAGTGACACTGTTCATTAGCAGAGGTTTTAAAATGCCAATGTTGAAAATTTGGTGAAAAAATTCCTAACAATGACTGTTTTATGAGCGTCGTTGCACAGTTCCACGCGTATGCCTTGTAGATTGCTGAATTTTCAATATTTCCACTCCAGATTTTCAACATTGCCATTTTACCACACTTTCTTATGAGCAGTACAGCTGTCATTTTTCACATCCTGCCCAAAACATGTTTCCGCCTATGTAGCGCACAATGGGGGTAACAAAAAGGTCATGCTGAAAATTTATTGTTGAAATACCAGCAATTGCACAGGGCATTAGGGTAAAGCACCATACGTGCCAAACACCACTGCAGATACCTGCAAGTGAACGTTCGGCATTGACAAATGCTTGTTATTCTTGGCGACGTCGAGTCTGTTTTTGGTGTTTTTTTCCTCGTAGGTCATGTCGGGGTCGGAGGGCAGGAAGACTTCAAAGATGGGACGGCCCCCCATGTGACGGTGCCCTTGCGGCTGTAAATTTTCCCTCACTGACCAGCACGACCGTTGCCTTACGTGTCTTGGCCCACTTCACGACATGGATTCGTGCAATGCCTGTTTCTCCATGGACCGCCGGGTCATCGAACAACATGCGTGGAAAGTGGGGTGAGCTCCGCCAACTTTCAGGGGTCGGGTGCTCACTCGTCTGGCCAAGCCATGTACTCTCTGCCTTTCCTCCGGTTCCCCTCCTGGTTCTACACGGACCGAGGAGGAGGGAGCCTCGGCTTCTAGTAGCCTGGCCCTTGCAGAGGCTCCTTCCGTGATGCAGGAGGCCCGTCCCACTCCTTTCAGGGGGCAGGCGGGAGGTGCCGCCAAGGCAATCTCCCATTCAGGGGTGAAGGCTTCCCCAGTGTCGGACCCGTGGTTTGCAAGTCCCAGGTTGGCGCCGTCCTCTACGCCATCGGTCGGCGCTCTTGTGGGCCTCGACACGTTCGCGGAGTGCCGTGGGCTCTGACAAGCCGTCGCTGAGCCGGTTTGTCACCGGCACGTGGCTGCCGTCGTTCATTCGCAGCACCGATACTTCTAGTGGCGCCATGGGGAGTCTTATGGTGCCATCTTTGTCCTCTTCTCACCTCAGCACTGAGGTTGAGCACGGCGCCATGTCCGTCTCGGGACTTGGCACTGTGGGGTTTTCGGATTCTGCTGTAAGCGGCGTCATTGGCGCTGCCCCTGCCCGCGGTGCTGTGAAGCTGGGCGGCGCCTTCCGCAGCGCCGATGGCACCGTCAGAGCCGTCATCAGTGCCGTCCCTGCCCTCTGCCCCATGGGGCCGGACGGTGCCGTGACTGGTTCTGACTCTGGGGCTGCAGTTCAGGCCGGGGCAGTGTCCTCTGCGGATACCACTCGCGGTGCTGTGGGGGGCACTGGCTCGGGCGTGGTCTCAGAATCCGGCACCCCATTTGGCAAGGAAGGCACCGGGCGCCCTCCTATGGTCTGGCACAGGGCCTCGGCCTCTACCTCTTCAGAGGCGGAGTCGGGCTCTGAGTCAGACGAGCAGTCTGACTCCTTGGGGTTGACTGTTGGTGTGGGCAGCCCTGTAGTGTCCTCGACAAGCCGGAGTCAGCCCCCTTCTGAGGTGGGGTCGGTGGCTGCTGAGACTGGGGTCAGGGGTGCTGACCAGCGGGCAGTGGTGCAGGCCACCATTGATCTGCAGCCTGGTCTTGGTGGGTTTACTTAACCCCTCAGCAGTGGTACCCCCGCCTGTGGTGTGCCTGGATCGCCCAACTTTGGGGTCGATCAGGGCTTCTATGGGAGGGGAGGTTAATGTGCCCTGGATAGCTCCCTTGGGTGCTGACCAAGGCTGTCAGCTACCTAGGCTGGCCTTCTAAAGGAGGAGGGCTCTTTTGGACTCCGAGGTGTCGAGGGGCATGGGTCTGCACGGCGAACTTTTTTCTGGGGCCCACCCGGGATGTGGCAGAAGCCGTAGTTTGGATCTCCGCTCTTCCTCGGTCTCTTTCAGAGAGCCCCATTCTTTTGAGGTAGGGGACCGTCCTTCTGGACCTATACGGCCCCGGTCACCTCACAGGGGGGATTCTTCTGGGTGCAGCCAAGGCAGTACTGAAATGGTTGTTCAGCTGTCGGCTGTGGAGTCTTCCAGAGCACTTTCTTCTTCGGGTGCTCTTGGTCCGCTCCTTAGCCTAGGCGGAGGTCTGCCAACATCTCTTTTTGTCTCTGTCCCCATCCCTCTGCCACATTCTCCTGCACTCCCAGGCATCCTTGGTCCTAGCGGGCCTCTCTCCTGGGAGCAGTTCAGGGCTGTGGCTGCTCGGTTCCCAGCTTACGTTAGGGCAGTGGACAGACAGGTTTTTCAACCTCCCCCCAAGCAGCCGCCTTCTGAGCAGTCCGTGCCCTCCAACTCTTCATCCCCCTCTTCTAGGGGAGAGGAGCCTTCTGTCCACATCTCTCCAGCCGCTGATCTCGCTGAGTATCAGCGTTTCCTTGTGAGGATGTTGGAGGACTTGCACCTCACTCCTTCCATTGTAAGCAATCCAGAGCACTTGGCACACGCCTTTCTAGGCGATTTCAGCGAGGCCACCCTTGTGGTGCCCCCCTGGCCTGCTTCCTTTCAGGAGGTGTCGTTGCGCTCCTGGCAGAGGCCCTTCTCCGGAGTTCCTGCCCCTAGGGATCTCTGCCAGCGGTATTGTGAACCCCTGGAGTCTCCAGGTTCCATGCCTCATCCACAGTCCGGATTGACGCAGTTGGACACTCCCGATGGGCTTCGCGCCCTTCACCATGACCGGCCCCCAGATCAAGATTCCTCGGATTTTGACTTCTGGGGTAGGAGGGCTTTCTACTCAGCACGGTTGTTGCTTTCCATTTCTGCACATCAGGCCCACTATGCAGCCTATGACGGGTTCTTGTGGTCCAGGCTAGGTCAACTCCTAGCCTCGTTGCCTGACATGGAGCAAACCAGACAAGCCATTGCGCTCTCTGCACGTGGCCTGGAGCTAGCAAGGCACCAAGCTAGGGCATCCTATGATGCCAACGAGGTAGCTACCAGGGTCATAGGGACAGCGATCTGCACTTGGCGGACAGCATGGCTGCGTCCTTCCCAGTTGTCAGCCTTGGCCCAGCATAGGGTGATTAACTCCGCTCACCAGAGAACCTATCTCTTCTCCCGTAGAGCAAGACAGCATTTGTCGGGGCAACTTCCTTCCCCCTCTGGGGGTTCCCCGTCTCACTCTCCCTACTCTCGGGCCTCTCCAGGCCCTGAAGGTTCTCCCTCTTAGTGTGTCACCCACTGAGAGCTAAGGGACTTTGTCCCTTAGGGTGTAAAAGAAAACTCCCTTCGGGGGGTGGGGCTCGGCACTCACCCAAATGTGAAGATTGACACAGCTAAGATATGAAAATTATGTACCTACTGTATTATTATGATCTTTCTGTGTATCTTCACCATTCATCACAATCCGGCCCTCTATCCCCCTGGGGCCTCAGTCTCTGGGTCCACCTCCCTCTCTGTGTCCAACCTCACCCCCTGTATACTTTGCTAGGAGTGGGGTGAACAGGGGCACATAGGGGGATAAGGTTCTGGGGAGAGTGATCAGCATGGGGGGCACTCCTCCAGTGTGTTAGCTCCACCCCTGTGGGGTGGGAGTTGGCAGTTGCCCTACATTCTCTCCTCCTCCTCCTTCTTCCTGTCCATCTTATTTTTCCTTGTCCTCTAGACTATCCTTTATTACAAAAAAAAAAAAAAAAACTCTTTTTCTTTTTTCACCAAAAATCTTTCCTTGAGAGGGTGTTAATTCTCTGTGCCCTGTCCTTCTTTCAGAATAGCCGATTATGCTCAGGTGGAGTTTTTGCCAGCTATTCTGTGCGTTTAATTCTGGCAAGATGCCTTTGGCTACTCCTTGCAGTTGCTATACTACCTGGAGACAGACGAGGGTCTGGGATGTGTTTAACCTTTTTCCCCTCTCTTCCTACCTTCTAAATTCTTTACCCACCCTATTTCCCTACTCTATTTCCAGAGATTGGGGCCTCTCCCAATCCCTTTAGTTTCTGACTTCTCTCTTTCTGTCCTCTCAGTCGTTATTTCTCCTTTTAGTTTTCTATCTTTTCCTTTTTCCTGTCCCTTGGATTGCCTTGTCCCACCCTCCACTCCCTTCCTCTTACCTTTCCGGCGACTCAGAACTAGCAGGCAGGTGGAGTCGACAGCACCTAATGGCCAACCCGTGAGCGCCACACAATACGTCTGCCTGAGGGCATGATGTTCAGTCGGCTCCACCTACCAAAAAAAGAAGCTCCTCTTGGGTCATGGCCTCCAGCCATGTACCCAAATGGTGAAGATACACAGAAAGATCATAATTACGGTAGGTACGTAATTTTCATTTTCATTGTGCTGGTATTCGATTTAGAATACCAGGTTTTGAGAATTTATTTTTTTCTTTTTGCAAAGTAGGCAAAAGCACAGAAAAGTGCATGTAGCCTAAGGTGGTGTACCAGATTTTTGGTTGGAAGACCAAAATTAGAACTCAGGTATTCCTTCTGAAGCAACAGATTTAGAACTACATTTCTAGTCCTGCAGTTCATTATATTTCTATCACCATATTTAAAGTGAATTTACGATGTGGTTGCTATAAAGTATTTGGCTTCATAGCCCAATACCTTATAGCAGCGTGAGTTCACAAGCACAAACATTTTAATTTTAAAGATAGTAGTTTTACTAGGGGAAGGGATTGTAACTGGCACCAAACCCTCGGTCAGCCGATCCCTTCCAGCTTCTTGGTGCCCCCGCTCTGCCTCAACTCCTCCCCAGCGCTCTCTGAATTTGTGACGTGTGGCCAGGGAGAGCGTGAGGGCGAGCCACATACAGGTCTGTGGGGGCTGTTTTTAAAGCCGGTTTTTAGTAATTTTAAAGAGTCTTAGAAGAAAATTAAAGCAGTCACTTAACTAGTAGGAACCATACTAGTTAAGTGACTGCTAATATCTGCTAAGACTCTTTAAATAACTAAAACGACTTCTCAAACATACAACACTTATATGGGGCTCACTCCGTCTTTCTCCTGGCCACGCGTCACAAATACAGAGGCGTGGGGTGGGTGAGGCGGAACTGGGGGCACTAGAGCTGGAAGGATCGGCTGGCCGAGGGTTCGGTGCCAGTTACGATCCCTTCCCCTGGTAAGACTACTATGATGAAAAATTACCTTTTAGTACTAGTGAGCTCCCGACAGTATAAAGTATTGGGCTATGAAGCCCAATACCTTATATCGGAAACTTCCTTTGATTACTTTTTTTTTTTTTTTTGTCTGTCAATTTTAGTAGTTTCAGTCATCAGGTTTTCTCACAGCCCTGCCTCATTCGGTAATGTTTGAAAACTGTTAAGGCAGGCAGGGCACCTCAAATGGCCAGGTGCTCCAGTAACAAGGTTGTGTCTGACCCACTTCTCTGTGGGCAAGTGTTTTGCCGTTGAGCAGTCTCGAAATTGAAAGGATATGAAGTCATCTTATAATAGAAAAATGAAAGGTCCTAGCCCCCCTTGCACTCAGCATTGGGTTCCAGGGACTGTTTGACCTCTACCTTGTCCTCGCATAACAAGAATGAAGAGAAGTAACAACACAGGTCTAGGTCTGGTTTCACTACTCACCCCAAGGTTGTCATCTCAATTGGGTGCAGGAGTTCCGGTGTCCCCTTCATCACTTTGGATGAGGGAGGATGACACACCAACGTTTTTGCACCTTCGGTGACCAGCTTCTCAATCTCCAGTACCCTGTCTGCCTTTTGGGGACATATTGAATGAGCAGTTTTGTCAATAGACAGTTTTCATCGAGCAGTGGATCCTTGGCACTCTTTCGGCTCCCTTTGCGGTTCCATGCGTGATGCTGAGGACTTTCTCAGGATCGATGCCAGTGCCTTCATCAACACCATTGCCACTAGCGATGCAGGTGCAGTCATTGGTGTCAGTGCAGAATCTTCATTTGGCTCTGGAACATTATTTGGTCCCCGTGTGTCCTCTTAATGGGATGCCACTACTAGTGGCATGGCCTGCTTTGATGCCAGCATGACATACACCTACGATCCCTTGCTGGAGGATGAACAAGAGTGCTGATGATGACTTAGCAGTATGTTCTAAACCCAGAGAAGATTAGGCCTGTTCAGACAGTACTGGCTCCTTAGGAGGACCTGTCTTTTTAGTCACTGCTAAAGAACATGCTTGGTGCTCTGAACTTCGAGACAGTGACTGTTGATGAAGGTAAGAAAATACAGATTGAGTATCTCTGGTTACCTTCTCTGCCTGTTTTTCTAGTGCCACCTGTCCTACCTGCTCTGAGATCCTCAATGAGGCAACTACCAGCAAACCTGCTTCCATTCTGGCAGCTTCCTTGCTCCCAGATAAAAAGTTTTGGGTACCCAGACAAAACTAGATCTTCTTCGGGGGTATCTCACTCATCAGGTCACACTATAGGAACTTCACCACCGGTAAAGCAGGATCCACACCAAAGATTTTCAGCAGTACAACGGGGGCCACCCATGCTGACATCCATTGACGTCACCAACCCTATATAGGTGTGAGTGGCTCTGCTCTTTCCCACCATTGACTTGGTTTGCATGGGTCTCAGTGAAAACTCCAATGCAGTTTCGCGCCATTTTTGCCTACAATTTTAATTTACTTATAATCCCTTTTTTATTGGAGAGTCCCTTATCAAGAGTTAACCTTTCTTCTTCTCTCCTCCGACGTTGCTGCAGTGGACAGAAGATCGCCTCCACAGACATATTTTATTCTCTGTGTCTGCTGTCTTTGGCCTGACCTTGTTGTCTTGGACTGAGAGACTGTCAGAAGTTTTCTCTGTCTGCCCTCCAGTGCAGAAGGCTCTATAAAAATTCCTAATGGAGCCTTTCTGGGCAGGGATGCTCCAGGGTTCCTCCCTCCCCATCGCCAGTGGGTCCTTAGAGCTCACAGGCCTCCAAGGCCCGGGACCAGTCCTTGGAGATTAGTCATCAGCAAGACCGGGACCACTTCCCCTGGCGTTCCCACTCCCTGATGGCTCCTCCTTCTTTAGGGGGTTCCTCGTCAGTGGCTCCAACCTCATCAGGGGTCGCTATCCAGTTCTCTACCTTTACCAGACCCATACCAACAGCATCGTCACCCGCCCCGTCAAGCGACAGGTCGACGACTCTCGGGTCAGCGGCCCCCGCTCCATCAACAACTGGCTCATCAGCAACAGCCCTCCAGTCACAGCCTGATGCTTCTCAGGCCCCCGGGCTTCACGCTTTTCAGCATCTTAAGCCTGTTGACAGGGTCGTCATGCCCTGTGCCGTCGACCCCTCTGCCGTCTTCAACGCCTTCCATTGTCTTCGACTTTAATGGTACCTGTTCTGTCGACAACTGATTCGTCAATGACAGCCCTCCCGTTGTGGCCTGATGCTTTTCCAGGCCCCCTGACTTCGGGCTCTCAAGACTTGTAGACGGGTTTGTCTTGCTGTTTGCCATCAACTCCACCACTGTCGACGATGCCTTCTACTGTCGTCGACCTTCAGGGTGCCTGCTCCATCAGACTGGCTTATCGCACAGCCCTCCCATTGCTTGACTGATGCTTCTCCACGACCCTGTGCTCCGGGCTTTTCGGCTCTCAAAACCCACTGATGGGGTCATTGTGCCCTGTGCCGTCTGTCCCTCCGCTGTCGATGACACCTTCTACTGTCACTGACCTTAATGGTGCATGCTCCATTGACGACTGGCTTGTTGATGACAGCCTTCCCATTATGGCCTGATGCTCCTCCAGGCTGCAGTCTCTTCGGGCTATCAAGGCCCATCAGTGGGGTCATCATTCCCTGTACCATCGACTCCTCCACTGGACGACTCCCTCTACAGTCGTTACCTTCAGGATACCCGATTCGTCAATGACTGCCTCATTAGCTATAGCCCTCCGGTCACAGCCTTATGCTCCTCCAGGCCCACGGCTTTGGGCTTTTCGGGTTCTCATGGCCCGTCGATGGGGTCATCGTGCCCTGTGCCATTGACCCCTCCACCATTATCAACGCATTCAGTCATCGTCGACCTTACTGATAGTCTTGGCCAACTTCTCTGCTGTCTTAGTCCATTAGCTCGACGTGTTGTGACCTAGTTCACCTGCGTTGTTGACGGGTTATTCCCAGCAGGCCGCCATCGATGGCTTGCTCTTTGGATCCTGAACCTGAGCATGTCAACATCAAGGTGGACTACCATCCAGACCGCTCGTTACTGGAGGAAGATGAGGAGGAGGAGGAGAAACAGCCCCCCACTTCTGACAGGTCCACTGCCCCCTCAGTGAGCAAGGAGCCAGTCAAGCATATACTCCCAGGTCTCCTCCTGAGGCTTTTACCTTCCTTATTATGTGGCCCAGCCAGTGTCCTGTGCTGTGGTCATTTAGGCAGCTCTTGAACATCTAAGGTGCCCGGGTACCTTAGCTTCCTCCCACCCCAACTAGGAATTCCACAGGCTTGACCTTGGGGGCAAGAGTGTTTCTGGTTCTTCCTCCTTTCGGCTGAGACTTGCCCATTATCTCTCCCACTTCGTGGAATATTAGAGTGCTGTTTGTCAGAAGGGCAAGGTTGTTGCCTCAGCCCTTCCTGTTTGCCCTCAAACCGGGAGGTCCTCAGGTGCTTCCAGAGTGCAGGACATTTTAGCAAGCACCTTCTTAGGGCTTTTTGTGATATCTCTGATTAAAGTGCCAGGCTGCTGCCTCAGGCTTTCACATTTGGAGGCACCCTTGGTTGCGGTCTCCGGTACCCTGCCTGATGTCCCACAGAGGGTGCTTAACGCCCCTTTTAATGGTTTCAACGTATTAGACCTGATGTTCAGGACATCATTAACTGACTGCTGGCCCGTGTGGCTCCTGGCAGGACCCTCCCTCTTCTGGTCCTTGACCAAGAGGTAGCAGTCGAAGGTCAGTTCTCCCTCCATCTCAGTTATTGAAGAAACATCTCTTTAGATGCCTGGATCCTTCAGGTGATAGATAGGGGTCACACTCTGGAGCTTATACAGGCACCCCCAGAGATCCCCCCAGGACCCTCCATTTACCTCCTGGACAGAGATTCTCTGCCCATACGGGATCTCAAAGATCTTAATTGGTACATCCAGTACAAAAAACTCTGTATGGTCACCCTGCCGGGCTTGCTGCCCCTTTTCAAGAAGGGTGACTGGCTGTGCTCCCTGGATATGTGGGACGCTTACCTGCATATCTATGTCTTTCCACCACACAGAAGGTTTCTGCAGTTTCTCTTTCAGTGGGAGCTCTATCAGCTGTTCATATCAACGTCCTGGAGATGCAGAGGGTTCCAAATGCCATGCAGGCCTTTTGGAGCCATCTTCCCCAGGGTCAGCTGTTGATCTAGATGGACAACCATAGCGTTGCCAATTACATCAGCCAATGCGGGGTGATTCACTTGTGTCCCCTATGCAGGGAGATCAGGAGAATATGGTACTGGGCCATAGACCACAGTCTCATCCTCCCAGTGGACCACATCCCCAGCATGCAACACACTCTGGCTGACAGCCTCTGCAGGATTACGTCCAGCATGCACGAGTGGGAACTCCTCATCTGTCACTGTCTCTTCACCAAATGGGGTAGTCCAGAGTTGGACCTTTTTTGTGTCCCCACTCAACACAACACTGCCCAGTCTCTGCTTGCTAGATCCAGGGCCTGGAGTTTTTCTGGCAAGATGCATGCTTCTTCTGTAATGGGAGGTTCTTTATGCCTTTCCTCCATTTCAGAGGGTGCTAACCAAGCTTCACTTGGAGGGGTCTAGCACAGTCCTAGTGCCCCTATTCTGGCCACAGTAGATACGGTTTCTGCTGGTGCAACGGCTGACATGGGATTCCCTGGTCCCTCTGTTTCTCTGCAGGGACCTGTTGACGCCAAGTCAAAGGACCCCAGTCTATCCAAATCTCAAGTCCTGCGTCTGCATGCTTGGGTCCTGAAGACATAGCCATCACACTGCTGGACATGTCACAGAGGGCAGCGGTGTCCTCGTTGCAGCTCAGAAGCCCTCCACTAGGACCTTTTATGCCATGAAGTGGAAAAGGTTTGATCTTATCTGTGTCAGTCTTCACCATTCATCACCTTTGGGTTCTGACCGGAGGTCATGACCCTGCGGGAGCTCTTTTTTTTTTTTTTTTTGGATGAGCGGATTTGATGCACCATCGGCGCGGCCCTCGAGGCCAGTTGCACCGCACAGCGCGCACGGGTTGGCCGTTAGGTGCTGTCGACTCCACCCTCCTGCCAGTTCTTCATCTCCCACCGTCGAGGTCACCTCGTGGAAGCTCTGCTGTGTGAGAGGCCTTAGAAAAACTGTGAAGCCTTCGGCTTCGTTTCGAGTCCGTCGACTCCGTGTTTTATATTACCTGCCGGTTCAGTTTTGCCCACTCAGCGTCGTCTGAGAAGTTAAAGTAAGATTGTTCCTTTTTCTTTATTTTGCGATGTCGGGTCTTTGGTGGTGTTTTTTCCGTAGGTCATGTCTTGGTCATGTGGGCAAGAAATCTATGAAGATGGGACGGACCCCCATGCATCGGTGCCCGTGCGGCCATAAGTGTTCCGTCATCGACCAGCATGACTGTTGCCTCGCGTGTCTTGGCCCGCTACACGACATGTATTCGTGTGATGCCTGCTTCTCCGTGGACCGTCATGTCATCGAACAACGCACATGGAAAGTTGGACAAGCTCCGCCGACTTTCGGGGGACGGGCGCGCACTCGTCGGGCCAAGCCGCATTCTCTCGGTCTTTCCTCCGGGTCCCCTCCCAGTTCTATATGGACCAAGGAGGAGGGGGCTTCTGCTTCTTGTAGCCTAGCCGTAGCAGAAGCCCCTTCCATGGTGCAGGAGGCTCAGTCTGTCCTCTTTGGGGGATGGGTGGGAGGCAACCCCTTGGCCAATCGCCCCTTTGGGCGTGAAGTCTCCCTCGGTGTTGTACCCTCAGCTTGGAAAGCCTGGGTCAGTGCCATCCTCGATGCCATCTGTCGGCGCTGTCTTGGGGCTCGGTGTTGTTCATGGCGCCATGGGCCCTGATGGCGCCGTCGTTGGTGCGGTCTATCGCTTGGCGCTGTTGCTGCCATTGGCTTCACTCATGGCACCAATGGTGCTCGTGGCACCATGGGAAGCTCTACGGCACCGTCCTCAACTGTCTTTCGCCTTGGCGCCATTTACGGCGCCATGTCCAGCTCTGGAGCCACTCGTAGCTCCGAGCGAGGACACTGCAAACATGGGGGTTTCAGATCTGGACACCGAGAGCATGGTCGGAGCTGTCGGCACCGGCTCTGTCCTCAACGCGACTCGTGGCACCATGGGGTGGGTCAGCGCCGTTTGCGGCGCCGAGAGTGTGGTTTGAGCCGTCGTCGGTGCCTCTGGCCTCGGTGCTGCTTGCGGCGCCGTAGGTCGGGTCGGCGCAGTGGCAGGCTCCGGCTCCAAGGCTGCTGCCATTGTTGGAGCCGTGTCTTCTTCCTGCACCGTTCGCAGTGCAATTTGGGGATGTCGGCACCGATTCTGGTGCAGTCTCTAGATCTGGTGCCCTTTTCAGTTGTGATGGTAGCAAGCATCCACGCAATGTTTGACACAGAACTTCGATTTCCACTTCTTCTTCGGAGGAGTCAGACTCTGAGTCAGACAGGCAGTCTGACTGTTTGGAGTTGGCTGCTGGCGTGGACACCTTGGTAGTGTCCTCGACAGGCCAGAACCAGATCCCCTCTGAGGAGTGGACAGTGTCTCCCGAGTCCAGGGTCGGGGTGCTGACCAGCAGGCAGTGGTGCAGGCCGCCATTGCTCTGCAGCCTGGACTCGGAGGGTTCTCTGACCCCTCAGTGGTGGTACCCCCTCAGGTGGTGTGCCTTAATCGCCCAACTTTGGGGCCGATCGGAGCACCTACAGGAGGAGAGGGTGCTGCTCCCTGGATAGCCCCTTTGGAGGCCTACCAGGGCTGCCAGCTGCCTAGGCTGGCTCTCTTGAGGAAGAAGGCACTTTCGGATTCCGAGTGGTATGGGGTCCATGTGGCAGCCTTTCTCCGGAACCCATCCGGGCTCTGGGAGAAGTCATAGCGCGGATCTCCGCCCTTCCCTTTCGGTTTCCTCGAGAGGGCCCCGTTCTTTGGAGGTAGGGGACCGTCCTTCTGTACTTTCACAGCCCCGGTCACCTCACAGGGGGGATTCTTCAGGGCGCAGCCTGGGCAGTTCCAATTTGGTTGATCAGCTGTTGGCTGTGGAGTTTTCCGGAGCTCCTTCTGTTCTTAGGGCTCCTGGTGCGCTCCCTAGCTCAGGTGGAGGTCAGCTGATTCCTGTTGTCGGCTATGCCCCCACTCCTCTGCCACATTCTCCTGCGCTCCCGGGTATTCTTGGTCCTAGCAGTCCTCTCTTCTGGGAGCAGTTCAGAGGCATGGCTGCTCAGTTTCCCTCTTATGTTAGGTCTATGGACAGACAGGTTTTTCAATCTCCCCCTGAGCAGCCAGCTTCTGAACACTTGAGGTCCTCTGACTCCTCACCCCCTCTTCTGGGGCTGAGGAGCCGTCTGTCCACATCTCCCCAGCTGCTGATCTCGCTGAGTATCAGCGATTCCTCATGAGGATGTTGGAGGACCTGCACATCACCCCACCCACTCAATACAATCCAGAGCACCCGGCGCACGCCTTTCTAGGCGACTTCAGTGCAGACACCCTTGTGGTGCCCCCGGCCTGCTCCCTTTCGGGAGGCATTGTTGCATTCCTGGCAGAAACCCTTTTCCAGAGTCCCAGCCCCTAGGAATCTCTTCCAGCGGTATTGTGCTCCACCGGAGTCTCCAGGTTCCATGCCTCATCCCCAGTCAGGATTGATGCAACTGGATACTCCTGATGGGCTTCGCGCCCCTAGCTGTGACCGGCCCCCAGATCAGGATTCCATGGATTTTGACTTCTGGGGAAGGAGGACGTTCTGCTCGGCACGGTTGCTGCTCTGTATTACAGCACATCAGGCCCACTATGCTACCTATGATAGGTTCCTGTGGTCCAGGCTAGGTCAACTCCTAGCCTCTATGCCTGACTCGGAGAAAACCAGACAAGCTATTGCACTCTCTGCACGTGGCCTGGAGCTAGCAAGGCACCAAGCAAGGGCATCGTATGATGCCAGTGAGGTAGCTACCAGGGTCGTAGGGACAGCGATCTGCACTAGGCGGAACGGCATGGCTGCATCTCTCCCGGTTGTCACTCTTGGCCTGGCTTACGGTGATTAACTCCGCTCAACCTGAGAACCTGTCTTTTCTCCCATAGGGTGAGATGGCGTCTGTCGGGGCAACTTCCTGTGCCCTCCGGGGGGGGTCCGCGTCTCACTTTCCCCACTCTCGGGCCTCTCCAGACCCATGAAGGTTCTCCCTCTTAGTGTGTCACCCACTGAGATCTAAGGGACTCAGTCCCTTAGGGTTTAAGCCCCCTTCAGGGGGGGCTTGGCACTCACCCAAAGGTGATGAATGGTGAAGATTGACACAGACAAGATATGAAAATTACGTACCTACCGTAATTCTGATCTTTCTGTGCATCTTCACCATTCATCACAATCCCACCCTCCATCCCCCTGGGGCCTCAGTCTCTGGGTCCCCCTCCCTCTCTGTGCCCTCTCTCTTGTCCCTCTCCTTTCTGTCAGTCAGGTGTGGGATAACTTTGGACACATAGGGGATAATTCTTCTGGGGCGAGAGTGGTCAGGAGGGGGGCACTCCTTCTTCAGTGCTTTGGGTCCACCTCCTGTGGGGTGGGAGTTGGCAGTTGCCCTCCTTTCTTTCCTTCTCACCTTCTCCCTGTCAGTCCTTTGATTTTCTTGTCCTTAGACATAACCTCAATTAATTTAAGAAACTAGGTTTCTTACACCAAAAATTTCCTTTTTGGGGGGGGGGGGGAGATATCCCTGTATCCTGTATTTTCTTCCAGAATAGCCGATTCTGCTTTTGTTGGAGTTATTGCCAGTGATTCTGTGCCTTGAATTCTGGCAGTTAGCCTCTTCTACTCCTTCACAGTTCCTATACAATATGGAGACAGGTCAAAGTTCCAGGGTATATTTTCCAGTTTTCCCCCCCCTCACATTCTCATCCTTATTCTAAAATCCTTAACCCGCCCTCCTTCCCCTTTTCTACTTCAGAGATTGGGGCCGCTACCCAATCCCCTTAGTCTTTCAAACTTTTTCTATCCTCTGTCATTTATTTCTCCTTTTAGTTTATATATCTTTTCCTTTGTCTGTCCCTTGGACTTCCTTGTTCCACCCTCCCAACCCTCTTTCTCACCTCTACAGTGACTCAGAACTGGCGGGAGGGCGGAGTCGACATCACCTAATGGCCAACCTGGAAGCGCCACGCGGTGCGTCGGTCTCAAGGGCGGCGCCGATGGTGTGTCGACTCTGCCCATCCAAAGAAAAAAGAAAGAGCTCCCACGGGGTCATGACCTCCGGGCCAGAACCCAAAGGTGATGAATGGTGAAGATGCACAGAAAGATCAAAATTACGGTAGGTACGTAATTTTCATTTCTCTGGGCAGCCAGACATCAATTGGACCCCTTTTTCTGGACTACCTAGTGTCCCTTTTGGGGTCCGGGCTTCACTATTCTCAAATCATGGTGTACCTCTTGGCTATATCAGCCTTTCATGAACCAGTGGGTGACTGCATTATTGCTCAGTTGGAGGTGTCTCATGCGCTCCTCATGGACATCCTGCATCTGAAGCCCCAATCCGTTCTCCTGTTCCTGCTTGGGATCTCAATTTTGCTTTGGGCAAAACTGACCCTGTCTCTGTCCGAGCCAGCCGTGACTTGCAGGCTACACTTTCTCTCTCGGAAAGCATTCATTTTAGTGGCTGTTGCCCCTGCTCGGAGGTTCTCTGAGCTTCAGGCTCTTTTGTATGAAGAGCCCAATTTGATTTGCTACAAAGACAGGGTGTCTTTACACACCAACCCTAAGTTTCTTCCTCAGGTAGTGTCTGAACCTGCTCTGAACCAATCCATCCACCTTCCAGTCTATTTTCCCGAGTATGCCAATCCAGGGGAATTACTGCTCAGTACGTTAGGTGTGCGCAGAATTTTTGAAGTACTATCTGCTTCGGACTAAAGAGCACAGAAAGTCAAAGCAACTTGTTGCTTCATTCACCCAAGGTAGAGAGGGCGCTTCAGTTTCAAAACAATGTTTGTCAAAATGGTCAGCACATTGTATTGTGTTTTACCTCAACAAGCATGGAAAAACGTTGCCAGGGATGGTGAAAGCCCATTCCACAAGAGGCATGTCTACTTCTGTGGCCTGTTTCAAAGGGGTCTCAGCCACTGACATTTGCACTGCAGCCACCTGGAGTACCGTCCATACTTTCCCAAGCACTGCAGTCTGGACATTGACTCTAAGGCCCGTGCAGGTTTAGGCAGGGCTGTGTTGAGAGGCCTCTTATCCTGAATTTCAGTTGGCCTTCCTCCCAGACTGTTTCCTTGCACTCGTAACTGCTTAGGAATTGTTCCAGCAGTATGACCTAATGACTGAGATACCCACGAAGAAGATAGAACAGTTACATAAGAAAGAACTTACCATAACAGATCGTCGAAGGGCTCTCAGTCATCAGGTCTGCTTTCCCTCCCACCATATCCCTGTAAGGGGTTCTTCTCTCAGAAACTGGTTATATGGTGTATCCAGTCTTTTATTTTGGTCTGGGCATCTCTCTCTCTCTCTCTCCTCAGTCCCCTTTGGCACGAGTGTGCTCCCTTAGTCTCTGGGGGCAAAGAACTGAGGAGAGAGCGGGGTTGCTTACACCTATATAGGATTGGTGATGCCGATGGATGACGCCGTCGTGGGCTGTCCAAGTTGTACTGCTGAAGGTCTTCCATGTGGATCCTGCTTCACAAGCACGGAAGTTCCTACAGTGTGACCTGATGACTGAGATCCCCTCAAAGATCTACTGTTATGGTAAGTTCTGACATACAGTAACTGTTCTTTCTGTATCTGCGTGCCCTCTGTGTCTCTTGCATTGTTATTTATCTTGTGTTACGTCACTTTGCAACAAACTTTATAATAAACTGAAATAAAAAATATGAAGGATGTATACCTTCATATCTAGATCAGACAGCATTACAGAAAGTACTTGAGAGCTGTCCTGGAAGGGGAGAACTTCCAGTTCAGAGTATTGACTTGTCTTCTGCACCTCAGGTCTTTATCAAATGCTTAACTGTGGTGGCAGCAGCCCTTCAAAGGGAAGGCCTGTATGTCTTTCCATACCTGGACGATTGCTGATTGAAAGCCAGATCCAGGAGCCAACTCGAAGACACTCTGTCTCGCACAAGGCAATTGTTTGAAGACCTGGGGGTTGCAGTGAATTGCCAAAGTCAGTACTGTCCCCTTACCAGAGGCTGCAGTATATAGGGCAGCACAGCACGGGGCAGAGCGTTTCTACCCCTGGACAGGGAACAGCGTATCATGGCGCAAGCGCAAGTGGTGTACAGCAGCCATTATGTCCCAACCAGGACTTTCCTGTGCCTGCTGGGCCTCATTGCAGCGGCCATTGTGACTGTGCCACTGGCTCACTTACATATGTGGCTATTAGTGTGGACACTGAAGTGCAGTGGGATCAACTGATGAATGACATGCATCAACAGGTGTTTGTCGTGTCCCATTTATGCAAAACACTGACGTGGTGGATGGACTACAGAAACCTATTGAGGGGCATTCCATTCTTAATACCAACTCCAACTCATATTTGCACCTTGGATGCATCAGGCTCCTGGTGGGGAGCACACCTAGGTGCTTATCAAATCTAAGGGCTTGGACCCAGGTGGAAACCACATTGCATATAAATGTACTGGAGATGAGAGCTGTTCTGTACAGTCTCCAGGCTTTCTAGGAGCATCTGACTCAGAGTCATAAGCTGATACAGATGGACAACGTCGGTGTGCGTTACATGAATAAACAGGGGGGACTCATTCCTATCCCCTGTGTTGGGAGAACAATTTGAGTGTGGTACTGGGCACTAGAACATGGCCTAGAGTTATCAGTTGTGCATCTCCCAGGTGTCCAGAATGTCTTGACAGACAAGCTAAGCAGGTCACAGTCCAAGATACACAAATGGGAAGTGACCTCAGTGGTGGACAACCTACTCACAAGGTGGTTTCGTCTGGATTAGACCTTTTTACTTCCCCAGGCAATGCAAAATTGCCACATTTCTGCTTGCTCATTCCAGGGCCTGAAGTTGTTTTGGTAAGATGCATTGTCCCTTTCTTAGAAAGGGAGGTTTCTGTATGCATTCCCTCCCATTCCATTAATACAGCGAGTGTTACTGAAACTACAGATGGAGGGTGCAACCCTAATCCTCATTGCACCTCTGTGGCCTTGACAAATATGGTATCCATTGCTGCAACAACTAGCAGTGGAACCTCTGGTATCCTTGCTTCTGTGCAGAGAGGCCTATTCTCAGGACAAGGGGGCCCTGGTCCATCAGGACCTGAAGTCACTGCACCTGCATACATGGCTCCTGAAGACATAGCCATAGCATGGTTTGTGGTGTCACCAAAAGTAGCTGATGTACTGGTTGCGGCCAGAAATCCATCCACCAGACATACTTACTCTCTGAAGTGGAAACATTTCACTTTGTGGGCCACTTCCAAAAATGTGGACCCATTTACCTATCCAGTAAATGCAGTGTTTGAATACTTGCTGTCGCTGTCAGACTCTGGTCTGTAGTATTCCTCATTGAACGTGCATCTGGTAGTTATGTCAGCTTTACATGCCCCTATTGATGGGCTACGGTAGCTCAGTTAGAGATCTCCCATGCCTTTATGAGAGGTATTCTGCATATGAAGCCTCCCATTCACAATCCTGTCCCTCCAGTGGGACCTCAATTATGTGTGCTAAAGAAACTTACTTTGACTCCTTTTGAGCCAGCCATGAGTTGCTGCTTACGCTTTCTTTCATGAAAGGTCTTATTTTTAGTTGCAGTCACTTTGGCTTGAAGGATTTCAGAGCTACAGGCTCTAATGTGTGAGTCTCCTTATTTGATCTTCCATAAAGACAGGGTGTCTTTATGTACTAATCCTAAGTTTTTGCCAAAGGTGGTGTCCAAGTTCACACTAAACCAAACCATCCACCTTCCAGTTTATTATTCTGAGCATGCCAATCTAGGTGAAGCACTGCTCCACACGTTGGATGTACATAGTATCCTCAGATACTGTCTCGTGTGTATCAAGGACTGCAGAAAATCCTCTGACCTTTTTGTTTCATTTGCTCTGGAAAAGAGGGCATATCTGTTTCGAAATAGTGCTTGTCCAAATGGCTAACACACTGTATTTTGTTCTGTTATAGGAAGTACAGTAAGGAACCTCCTGGTGCGGTTCATGGTCATTTCACAAGGGGCATGGCCACATCTGTTGCTTGCTTCAGAAATATCTCTGCAGCTGACATCTGTACTGCAACCACCTGTAGTACTGTTCACACCTTTATTAAACATTACAGTCTGGACATTGTTTCTTGTAGATGTGCAGGCTTTGGCCTTGCTGTCCTACAGGGCCTACTGTCATTAATAGACTGTACCAACCTCCCAGTTAGCTTTTGGGACTGGGTGGGACTTGTTCCAAAGGTGTGGCCTAAGGAAAGAAATATCCTCGAAGAAGATAGAACAGTTATGTACTTAATGTGACAGTAGATCTTAGAGAGAATGTCTTCCCTTTGTCCATGTCAGCCCTTCCTCCTTCCCCTTTTTTATCAGCTGTAGGGGAATTTGGCATTCAATTCTGCCTTGAAAATTTTCATGGCTGCTTTCTCCAGTGCCTACATGTGCCTAGTATCAGAGGCATTGGTATAATCTCCTGGTTTGCCAAGAAGAGAATCCTCCAAGCACATTCTCCAGCAGGGAGCTGAGGAGAGATGAGGCCACCCATGGTTACGTAGACGCTGATGCATAATATTGTCATGGACAGCCCCCCGCTAGCAAAAGTTTCCATGTGGTCCAAGCACTGAGGCAGGTATAGTTCCAAAGGTGTGGCCTAAGGGAAGAGATTCTCTCGAAGATCTACTTTTACAGTAAGTATGTAACTGTTCTTTACTCACCTGTAACCGCAGATCTAGGAGTGATGTATGGTTCGCATCCACACAACCCACCTGTCCACCCCTGGCAAGAAGCACACAGATCCCTGCTTCCAGCATGCAAGATCTGATGTCACGGGGCAGAGTCAGGGGATATTCCACCTGAATGGTAGGAGGAGCTTAGCTTTAAGATGTCCAGACAATTAGACTGTTTAATTTGAACTGCCAGAGTATGGATGTGACCCATATACCACTCCTAGTACTGTGGTTACAGGTGAGTTAACTATTTCTACTTACCTGTAGCCATAGTTATAGGAGTGGTATATAGTTCACATCCACACCACCAACCTGGCCTCCCCTGGCAAATGGCACATGGATCCCTGCTTCCATCATGCAAGATCTGATGTCACAGGGCGGAGCCAGTGGATATGCCACATGGATGGTGGGAGCAGCTTAGCTTGAAGACATTCGGAAGAATCGGCACTTCCAGTGGAACTGCCAGTGTGTGGATGTGAACTATATACCACTCCTAGAACTGTGGTTATTGGTGAGTAATCTATTTTCTTCCACTTGCAGAGGCAATCAGTGAGGTTTCAGAGAGATGGTATAGGAATTCCTACCCCAAATTTTCCTAGTTCCCAAAAAGTCAGGGTGGCTGCCCACTTTATATATCAGATGCCTGAACAAATGTTCTAGGTAAACAAAATTCAAGATGATTTCCTTGAGGTAGCTGTTTCCTTCCCTCCAAGGAGATTGGTTCTGCTCCTTAGATCTGAAGAATGTGCACTTTCACATCCTGATCAGATCATCTCACCAGAAATGTCACTGTTTTTAGACTGCGAGACGGGCTTGCCATTTAGACTCTCCTCTGTTCCCACCAGATGTCTTGTGCTGGTTGCTGTTTACCTTTGCCTGCAGGATGTGACAGTGTGTCCATATCTGTTTAACTGGCTGATCACAGCTGGTATGCCAGAGGCAGCAGTAAAGGCTTGAAACCTCACAATTGATTCCTCCTTAATCTAGAAAAGTCTGTAGTATTGTACTGATCCTGGTCCACCCAAAGGCTTCTAAGTAATATTCCCTGCTAGGCATTCCTTAATGGGCCCAGGAGGTGGCACCCCAGAGATGAGCAAACTTTTATCCTACAAAACCCCCAAAGGGGGTGCATTATTTGGAAACTTCCAGGTGGGCCGAGCAAGCCAAATCTGAAAGGCAGGATTGATCTGTCTTATAAAAGCTCCGTTAAGAAGCTGTTTGAGAAAATAATACTGGCACTGCCATTGATATCTTGATGCTGTGGGGAAGGGTACCTCACAAAACATTGGTTTGTTTTGAAGTTGAACTGACATGAAAATAAAAAATTGGCTTTTATAATTAGAAGTCAGCCTCTCTTGTTTTTATTATTAGGTGTTGAAAACAATACAGAAGTACCCGCCAACAAATTTTCAGGGCACAATGTGTTCCTTCCTCCATTGCTGTCCTCCCCCTTCTCAGTAAGGCGTGGCACCATTGCTGGCAGCAATCTCTGACCAGTGTGGGCTGCACCGCCTCATTCTGCATTGTTAAACTTTGAGGTAACAAAAGATTTTCAGCACAAAAAGCACAAAAACACATGCACATGGAGCTAAATGGGTGCTGACCCAAGCACAGCAAAGAGAAAATGACAAACGGATCACACTAAAAAAAAAAATAAGAAAAATTATTTACATACCAAAAGTGCTGCCATCAGGGGAAAGTTTATTCAGCCATAAGTTTAAAGGAAAACTCCTGTAGAGTCCCTAAGTGCGGCAGTGGCTGCAGAAATGCCCGATTAGGGCTTTTAACATAAAATTTATTTTTTTATTTACCTGCTGCCTCAGAACTTTAATTAGAAAGAGCCCCAGGCAGATATATCACGCACTCCAGGTGGCTTCAGCCACCAAGGTTATGCTAATGAGGACTACCAACAAATGGCAGATGTTGGTAGCTCTCATTAGCATAACCCTCACGGAAGAAGTCGCTCAGGGTATGCGAGATGTCCAGCTGGGGCTCTGCGGCCATTATGGATGGAGCGGATCTTTTTATTAAAATTCCAAGGCAGCAGGTAAATAAAAAAAAGAATTTTACGTTAAAAGCCCTAATTGGGCATTTCTGCAGCTGCTGCTGCACCTAGAGACTCTATAGGAGTTTCCCAAGAGGAGGCATGAAACCCCGGTGCTTCATATCAACACATGCTGCCCAGTCTTGAGGTGTGAGGGTGCATAGTCCATTAAAAAAGTTTGCCTCTCTCAACTTTATAAAATGCTTAAATTTAAAGCAGCAGTATTTGTCATTGTATAATTTTTTTCAGCAGTAATGTTTTCCTGGCAAAAATATCTAGATACCCAATATTCTTTTCATTTTTTTTCATTCCCAAACCAAGATACAGGATTTTGAAGTTTTCAAATGATCCCACTCCATGCCATGCTGAAAAAAATTAAAATATCTTGGTACAGTGCTGCGCTGTTTACTGTCAGAAACGTGGTTACACCATCTTAATATAGCCACATAATGAATCTAATACGAACATTAACTATTCAATAACTTCAGTAAAAGAGTTTTAAAAATTGCTAGTGATGTTCATCTTTAATGACATGAGTCATCAATTACAAAATAAGCTATGAAAACTGTTGGAAAATATCTCAGAAAACTAAAAATACACTGAAGATGTCAGAAACACATTTTGCTAAACAACTGTATGATAAAATTTGTTTGACTAACAAATAATGCAGATAGATTTCCTGTATTTGCAAAGTTGGGCAGATGCAAAGATTGGACACGTCCCACATCATCAGTTGGAATTATTTTGCATATTCCCTGTTGCTTTGGCTTCTCAGAAGGAACTAGAAGGGGGACAGGATCAGATCTGTACAGTGCAGTAGCTTCTTGTTGTTTTTACATTGTTTCTTGTGGATTCTACTTGATAGACGGTTATTACTACTTCTAAGGGGCTAGCAGGGTATTGTTTGGGGCTGTTGGAATTTTGAAACCTGTTTTGGTAGCTATAAGTGGGCTCATTCGTTTGATGTTTCGCTATGTGTCAGGCTGCATTTGTAGAAGCCCATTTCTTCTGATTTAAAAACATAAGTGGTGTGATTTAACTGGGTCTGTTTCTTTGAATTGGAGACCTATATCTTCTAATTTCAAGCCTATTTTGATGTGTTGTTTGTGAAGCTGTCTGGAGTCCTGTTTCTTTGGGTAGCAAACCTATTTTGGGGACTTTGAGTAGAATTGTGATTAACAGTTGCTGGCTTCACTAGCTGCAAAGCTTAGTGCAGAGTGGGGGAGGGTGCTAATGGTCTGACCGGGGCCTCAGCTACCTGATTGTTTTTGGAAGACTTGTGCTGTTCCCACCCCTGGTCCATTATTTCCTTTATACCAGGGGTTCTGACATCAGTTCCTCAAACGGTCAAAGGATATGCACCTGTCATAGCAGAAGCAGACATCCAGAAAAGGAACAGCAGCAAGTGAAGAGAAGACTGCTATCTCAGTGGAAGGGAAGTTAATGCAAATCTAGGAGCTTTCATTATTACTTCTTTGCATTGGGGAAAGGAGGAGTAGGAGTTTGAAGAAGGTTGTGCAGTAGCTACTTAAAGTCTCTTTTTGAGTGTGGATAGGAATATAAAAAGCAGTTGCTTAATCTATCTAAACGTGTACAACAAAGGGGGTAAGGGAAATAAAGAAAAGAATGTTTTGCACTGATAAAGGTGGGAGAGGGGAGACTTGGCGGAGTGTTTGGTATCCTGCATCTGGAAGGGTGAGGGGTCGCAGGTGGGCAGTGACAGCAATGGGTAGAGTGGTAGGCTGCAACAACTGCAGTGCACCAGTCTTTCTAAAAATTGCCTGGAGTGTGGGAGGATGTTTAGTGTGCAACCACATAGAGAAACTTAGAAAGGAGATCGAGGGTCTGCAGAAGGAACTAAGACATGCAGGGCAGATTGGAGGTGGGTTTAGCCCAATACTGGGGGGAGGAAGAAGGGGAGATGAGGGAGGGCGATTTAAGCCAGCAGTGGTGAGGAGAGGGTCAGAAGAAGGGAAGCAGAGACAAAGGGATCCAGGCCAAGAAGAACGATTGCCGGGGAAACCAGGTCAGGAGACAAAAGACAAATGGATGGAGGAGATAGGAACTTGTGAGGGGAGGCGAAGAAGTGGAAAAAGTCATGGAATGGAAAGGAGAGAACAGGTTACTATGCAGAGAGAGGGGGGGAGAGGGAGCGGGCATTTGTGAAGGGTCTTCAGAAAATAGTTGTGCACTGCTAGAGAGGAAGAAGGTGGAGGAGGAAAATGATGAAATTAGAGGAGTAATGGATAAATTCCTGGACCAGACTGGAGCGGGGGGAAGTTCTGCTGGGAGAATTGCAACAGGGGCAAAAGGGGGAAATAATGTGCAGGAGGAAGAAGAGGAGTTGGAAATGAGAGAGGGAGAGGAATGGAAGCAAGCAGGGAGTAAGAGTGGTGGAATCTTAGTGCTGGGGGACTCAGTACTAAGAGGAGTCAGGTGGGGTAACAAGGGGGAGAGGCATAGTGGCATTTGGGTGGAGGCCATGCCATTAATGACAGCGGAAAGGGTGGGACAGTCTGTTCTGAAATATGCTAGAAGGAGTAGGGACAAGCCTCATTTAATTATACATCTTGGGACAAACGACCTGGCTGACAAGGCAGTAGATATAGTCCAGAGGAGGTTTGAGGAACTAGCACATTTATGTGAGAGGGCAGGAAGATCGGTAACTTCTTCAGAGATACTTCCAGTGCCCAAGGCAAGCTCAAGAAGAAAGCTGAGAATAGAGGAATTTAACGGATGGCTAAGAACCTGGTGTTGTGCTAAAGGTTATGGGCTGTTGGGGGGAGTGGGGAGGGACCTGGGAAGACAGTAGTCTCTATGCCAAGGACAGACTACACTTGAGTGAGGAGGGAAAGAAAGTGTTGAAATAGAGGATGGAGGAGTACAAAGAGGAAGTTGGGAATTTAAACTAGGAGTGGGGGGGCGGCAATTGGGCAAGAGATATGCAGAGATCAGAAGTTGGGAAACCATATGAGCTAACCCCCCATAACAGGGACAGAGGACAAATGGCAAGTACTGTTGGTGATGCTAGGAAAGGAGGGCAGGATGGGAGTGGGGGAGGGTGGAAGGTGGTTACCCTTAATGCTAGGAGCCTTGGGAGGAAAACTGCAGAGTTACAGGTGCTCATGGCAGAGGGAGAGGTGGACATTGCAGCCATCACAGAAACATGGGCCACCCAATACATTGACTGGGACCTCTGTACCAGGGTACAGGTTATTTCGTAGGGACAGGGTGATTGGGGAAAGGAGGGGTGGCACTCAGGGCCCGATTTTCTCTTGACACATTAGACAGAGGTTCTGCGGCAGGGTTCTCATTTGCCATGTAGAACTTCTTTGCACTCAACACCAATTTCATGCAATTCTGCAGCACATTTTACCTTTAATTTTTTTTCCTTTTTGCCATATCTGACACAATGCACGCTCAGAATACAGTCATTTTATGGGTGTTTGTCACCAAATTGTCAACATAGCCAGTTTAAGACCTCTGCTCATGAACAGTATCACTGTGATTTTATTAATCTGTCCGGAACATTGATTTCGCACACCGACTGCGCCATTCTGCGCTACAAGGGTGGAAACACATTTTGGGTGAGATGTGAAAAATGACAGCTGTACTACTCATAAGACAGTGTGGTGAAATGGCAATGTTGAAACTCTGGAGTGAAAATATTGAAATTTCGCGAACTTACGAGCCTGCGTAGGAACTGCTCAACACATCGCTCGTTAAACAGTCATTTTTTGGAATTTTTTCACCAAATTTTCAACATAGCCATTTCAAGACCTCTGCTCATGAACAGTGTCACTGTGATTTTCTTAATTTGTCCCGTACATTGATTTCCTTAACGATCATGCCCATTCTGCTACAAGGGTGGAAAACATTTTGGTGAGATGTGAAAATGACAGCTGTACTACCACAAGACAGTGTGGTGAAATGGCAATGTTGAAACTCTGGAGTGAAAATATTGAAATTTCGAAACTTACGAGCTTCAGGAACTGTGAACGCACACTCGTTAAACAGTGATTTTTGAATTTGAATCAAATTTCAGCTTGGTCTCTTCATGAATGATACATTGTCATGATGGTATCAGTCCAAAGGGTGATTTCGCAGTCACTGCGCGAAATCACCCTTCGAGTCCGAATAACGCCATGACGGTGACATCATTCATGAGAAGGGTCCCAAAACCCATGTTGAAAATTTGGCAAAATTCCCAAAATGCCTGAGATATGCATAAAGTTGAACCTCCTAGCTAGCCCATTATACAGCTTACCGCATTTCCTCAGTTCGTGTCGCCTTTGAAGAGTGCAGACGGTTCCCGGTCCACCAAGATCGCCGCTACGGAGTCCGGAGGTAAGTATGGGGTGGGGGTGGGGAGGCTGGGTGCAGTGGTGGGTGCGGATGGGAGGGGGGCTCGAGACGCGCTGCGGGACAATTTTTGTTTTACAGGAAAAAAAAAGACGCCGCTGGGACGCTTGCCACACGCTGGGGTGGGCTCCCAGTGGCACAACGACTTTGGGGGCATTCAGCCAACGGGGATTGGGCACCCCGTCGGCAAAAACTATTGACACGCTTGTCACGCTTGGGTGGGCCCCAGCTGGCACAACGACTTGGAGGTGCCTACTGACGGGGATTGGGCACCCCATCGGCAAAAAAACTATTAACATTTGTCACGCTGGGGTGGGCCCCCAGCGTGGCACAACGACTTTGGAGGGGGGCATCCAGCCGACGGGGATTGGGCACTCTGCCGGCAAAAAAAAACTATTGGTAGTTTGCCACGCTAGGGGTGGGCCTCAGCGGGCACAAGGACCTGGGGAGGGAGCGCTCAGCCGATGGGGATTGGGCACCCCGCCGGCAACAGCGTGATTGCCACGCTGGGGTGGGCTCCCAGCGTGGTATGTAAGCATTTGGAGGGGGATAGTGAAGCTGACGGGGATTGGGCACCCCCGCCGGCAAATGAAGCGGACGCTTGTTCCCGAGTGGGCGTCATGACCGCTGGTGATGGCAAATTCCTGGATATTTCCGCGGTTTGTCGCGATCCACGGAATCACGGAAAACTCGGGGCCCTGGTGGCACTATACATGAAGGAAGGACTGAAGTGTGTAAGGGAGGAAGGGGAGGAGGGTAGTACAGAGTCACTTTGGATGCAAATCCAGGATTCCAAGAATAGGATTCTGAGAATGGGAGTGGTGTACAGGCCACTATCTCAGACGGAGGAGTTAGACAGGAAACTAGCAGAACAGATCAGGAGGACCTGCGAGAAGGGTAGTGTGGTGATTGTGGGGGACTTCAACATGCCAGGAGTGGACTGGAGTACCCCAACAACCAGGAACAGAAGGGAGCAGGTACTGCTGGATGCCTTCCAGGACAGCTTCCTGCTGCAAATGCTCAGTGAACCAACCAGGTTAGGAAATACCCTTGACCTTCTGCTGGCAAATGGGGACTTTGTGAGAGAACTTACAGTGGAGGAACCGCTGTCAGGGAGTGACCACCACTCAGTATGGCTCACATTGGATATGGGCAAGGAAGGAGTGGAATCAGGCACAAGAGTGCTGGACTTCAGGAGGGCCGACTTTGGGAGGATGGGGGAAGTGGTAAAAGGGTACCTGGCCAGAATTCAATCTAGTATGAACACTAACCAGAGGTGGGAGCTCATAAAGCTGGGGATAGTGGAGGCAACCAAAACCTGCTGCAAGGCCCAGGGCAAGAAGGCTAGGGCTAAGAAACCGATCTGGTTGAGCAAGGAGGTCATGGAAAAGATAAGGAGAAAAAGAGCTGCCTTTAGGAAGTACAAGAAAACAGGGAGGGGGGAGGACAGGGAGGAGTACTTGACAGAATCGAAGGAGGTGACAAGGGCAGTAATGGGAGCCAAAGTATCTACAGAACTCAGGCTGGGACAAGGCATTAAGAAGGGGGAGAAGGACTTCTTTAGGTACATCAGGGAGAAAATGAGCTGTAAGGACCACATACTGTAGTAAGGATTTGGAAGGAGGGGGTTTGGGTGGAAGCAGGGTGCGATAAGGCAGAAGCACTAAATAAGTACTTCTGCTCAGTATTTACTAAAGAGAAGAGGGGGTGACACCCAAGGGGGGAGAAATGGCAGAAACAGGGGAAGGGGTGACAGATGGGGAAATCATGGAGGGCAGAGTTCGGGAGGGTTTGAAGGCACTGAGGGTGGACAAGGTGCCAGGCCCAGATGGCATCCACCCTAGGGTACTGAAGGAGCTGGCAGAGGTCCTTGCAGGACCTTTGGCAGACCTATTTAATGCCTCACTACATTCGGGGTGTGTACCTCAGGACTGGAGGATGGCTCATGTGGTGCCCCTCCACAAGAGTGGCCCCAAGGATGAACCGGGAAATTACAGACCAGTGAGCCTCACATCCATCGTGGATAAGCTAATGGAGACTATCCTGAAGGAGGGTCTGGTGGCCCTCCTAGAGGCCAAAGGACTACAGGACAGAAGACAGCATGGTTTCATACGGCTCAGATCCTGCCAAACCAACCTGGTGGAGTTCTATGACTAGGTATCTAGGCAACTGGACAGTTCCAGAATTTGGTTGTTGACCACCAGATATTTACTTTAGGAGTCCCTGCCAAGAGGCAGAAGCTACCAAGAGCCCTGTTGTTATCCCATGATAGCACACACCCTGTTGTGTATTATTGTGTGGTTACTGGCTGTGTATGTTTTTAGAAAATTGTTTCAAACTTCCTCATCTGTAATTGTATTACCTGGTTATTTTTGCATCTGCTTTTAATCTTTTGTAGTGCTGTATGGTCCAGGCTGTCAAAAAGATGGGCAATGTGCTCAGTGTACTTACGCAGTCAATAAAAAAAACAACGCACTTCCTAAGCACTTCAGCACTCGCTGTTGTTTCGTGCCACTGCACCCAGGGCATGACTAAATTATCTGACACGTGCCCTTATGTTTTTATTGCTAACTCCGTACAGCCTTATAATGTATGTACGTTGTTTACTGTGCCACAACAAATTGGCAGCCAGTCTTCTAAAAGAGTTAGTGTTAGCAAACTAATAAAATCCAGCTGTTCATAACATTTTCCTGTACTCTAACATTCTTACTGACTACCTGCAGTTTCTGCAGTTGGGTTGTTATTAACTAGCATTCAGATGATAAAGCCCTCTTCTTGTGATCCCTGGTCAACTTGTGACAATGCTATATTTATCCAGTAGAATGAAATGCACCCTTTTCTAGGGAACGTTCTACCCTCCAGTCTATCCAGGTTTACATTCTGCTCAGTTTGTACTTCAACATTTACTCTGGCACCACCTGCAGATCCCTGGGATTTCCTTCAGATGCATCTCTAAGAATGAACCCCCATGACCCACTGTGGACAGAGGGAATCCTGGGAGCTGTTGACAGACTATTGCTACAGGGAGAGTAGATTTTCCCCCATTTTAAAGTCTTTCCATATCTTCTACAAATAAGTTTCCTTCAAAGAGCATCACACTTTGGTGTTAGAGCCAGAGGCACTAGAACCCCACAGAAACCATACTTTTTGCGGCGGCGGCAACACAAGATTGTGTGGATATAACGATTGTGAAAATAATGCATAGTTGTGTGAAAGTAGCACATAGCACAAATGTCATGGCACCAGTCACTTCTCCATACTTGGTACCGATGATGGCACCATGCTATGCACTGAAGGATGGTACCATGCTCGGAAGCAATAACAGCACCGTGCTTGAAAGTTGGCACCAATGAATATCAGATGTCTAAGACCTCTGATTTACGGTACCATCTCAGCACCAGTATCGTTTACTCATCATCGTCAGTCATGTCATGGCCCGGACATTGAAACATATGCAAAAAAGTCTGTGTACTTGGTGGGCCTCAACGAGACCTCAGCCAAGTCTTCCTCTTTGCTCAGGGATGAACAGACCTAAAAAGGACATATCCTAGACACTGTTCTATCCCATCCTACTTATGTGTTTTTTCATTATGCTTTGAAGTTCTTTCTTAGAATTGGGGGGGAACAGCAGTTAACAGAACTGTGAGAATTTTGGATTCAAAGTCAGGGAGGTCACTAATACTCAGGAACAGAAGAGAGGTATGGTCACAGACCCAGATGTTCTCCAGATGAGAATTAGTTATGGTGGCTAGCTCCAGTGATTTGTTCAATGGAGCTGAATACTGTGGCTGACCATGTGAGGCACAAATAAAAATGCAATCATGCTTTCAGTGGGCACGTAATAATCATTTGTGATTACTAAACATTTTGTGTTGAAGGTCAAAAGAGTTCTAGCATTATAAAGGTTGCAGTCTTCTGGAAGGGTAGGCTGGAACACGCTCCTCAGTGGCACTCTCTGGCAGCTGTTACATTCAGCAAGGAGATGCAAGCACACATGTAATGGGTGGTGGGATTCAGCACTCCAGGTATAAGATGGCAGCTCAGAGATAATAGGAAAGGGGGACATAAGAGTTATGTTCTGAATTCATCTCACTTTGTAGTACTAAAGACATTTGAATGAAGGCCGTGTCTTAGTTCACCAGATTTCACCTCATCCTTCTGACAGTCCCATATAATCCTTTCTTTGTGACAGCATAATAATTTCCGCAGCAGTAGATTTTGATGTTAGAAAAAGGGAATTATAAAGGATGAGATGATTTCTGGGGGCAAAGATCTTGTTGTCATGTAAATGTCCTGCGTAATAAAGAATGAGAAAACTGTGTCTGGAGATTGTATTTTGAAATGTTTATTTGAATATTGGAAAATCACTTTAAAAAAAGCAGTTTGTCTGGATGACTCTGCATTGTCCTACTCACTTATCCTAAATAAGACTGCAGCAATAATCACATATATATTGTCTGTGAAAGTGTCAAACCTGGCTCCTGACCCCAACTCATGTCCATAGTTCTGTATAGCTGCTTTGATTGTTGATCTGTGCCATCCGAGCTCCTGACTTTCCAGCACTGCTCAGCCGAGCCCAGCAGCAAAGTGGAACCCACAGTGTAAATCTGTAAATATTGTATCTCATAGAATCGTAGTATTCTAGGGATGTGGATATGTTGTTCTTATCCACACTTGGCATGTTCCTTTCCCTTTAAATCTTGCCGGATGGTCTGAATGCTGGCTCCTCCCTCCCACCCAGGTGGTATATGCCTCGGCTCCACCCCTTGATGCCAGATCTCCCTTTCCGCTGGAAAATTGAGATTTCCTCCTTATCGCTCCCGCGTTGAGTAGGCCCTGGCAAACAAATCCTTGGATTTACCTAAACTCAAACTCGTTCAAGTTTCTCTGCAT
The DNA here is from genome assembly GCA_016271365.2 of Neoceratodus forsteri. Taxonomy (NCBI): domain Eukaryota; kingdom Metazoa; phylum Chordata; order Ceratodontiformes; family Ceratodontidae; genus Neoceratodus; species Neoceratodus forsteri. Next base: position 444,813,294 of record CM057453.1, read on the forward strand.
AGTTTTGTGATTGCGACCACGATGGAGGACAAGTCCTCTCCCAGGTTCCACCAGTGCCCTTGTGGGCAGAATATGTCTCGCACCAACCCACATGCCTCTTGCGTCTGCTGCCTTGGGCCATGCTCATGACACCCAGGCTTGCGACTTTTGTTGCGCATTCCATCCTAATGTCCTGGATGATCGTCTCGCACAACTTCAGCTTGGCCAACCGGAGAAATGGAACCCGCCATTCAAATCTAAAGAGGCGAGTTGGGCGGTCTCTGCAAATGCAGAGTCCGCTGAACAACTCAAGTAGATGAAGGCTTTCAAGGAGGAGGCGGCTCGGGCCGCTGATCAGTCCTACTCTGTGTCAGTCTGTGTCCCGCTCAAATTGGGCTCTACCTTTTCAGGCTCCTTCAAGGAGTTGTACCAGTCTCTCTGACCAAAGGGGAGGGCCCTTTGGGCGTGCCCGTCTCCCGCTCCCATAAAAAGGATAAGGCATCGAGAAAAGACTCGTCGACAACGTTCTTGGGATCGTGAGAGATTTCGATCCCAGGAATCTGCTGGTATCCCCATCATGGCCGCTGGTTTCAAGGTACCCCTGTCAGGCCAGCCGGCTGTGACGCAGGACAACGACCCAGTCGAGATTATCATCAACCCCATCAACCCATTGTCGCTCGATGAGGCCGACAATTCCTTATTCAGGACTCCAGTCTTGACCAGACCCATCGAGGAGGAGACCCAGCTTGTTGAGAACCTCTTCACGGTCCCTGTCCCAGACCTGGAGGAGCCACTCTTCTCCCCGGCTCCTTCTGAGCACCCCCGTTGGTTCCCCCAGTGATCGAGGTCGATGTCTCGGACACCTTCGACCGATAGGCCAAAGAAATCTCATGAATACCATTCAGGGCATTCTAAGAAGTGGCACCACCGTTATTCATCCTCGTCCTCCTCAGATGAGGAGAGGCTTCGACACAAACTGCGTTGACACTGCGAGGATCTAATGTGGCAACAATTGATGATGGCAGGTTCAAAGTCAACCCCGGCTTCCACACCAGCCATCACTTGGCTGTCGCCCTCCAGGCCGACGCTGACTCCTCCGGAGCTGGTTGACACCATCCCTCTGTCTACGGAGCCAGTGAAGACCCGCCCAGCTCGGCCAAAACCAGCCTCTCCGCCAGTTCTGGTGGAGACGCCACCTAAGCAGCCTCCCTCCAGGGCTCCCGCCAAGGAGTCTCAGACCATCAAGGGCCTTCCGCACAGGCTGTCAGTCACCATCACTCCTGACCATCCGCGGCAGGTCGAAGGTGAATCGGGTGGTCGGCCGATTTATCCGGATTCCTCAGAGTCTGCGGACTCCAACTTGCATTCTCATCCATTTGACAACGATTTAATTTGGGGTCTTTCAGTGGAGGAAGGTCCCACGTCCTTCATGGGCATTCTCCGTCTCATCTCCAAATCCACGGCAATGCCTTTGGAGCCGGTTCAGAAACTGGCTCAATATCCCCTTACAGACATTCTGACAAAAGGGGATTCTCTGACAGAGGCCTTCCCAGTGGCCGAAGCCATTGTTGTCCCAGCCCTGGAGGTCCGGCAGCTCCCTGCTTCCTGCCCTGCGCCATCAGCCCGGATGGCCCACAAGTATGCGGTTCCCATCGCCTCCCTTTCTGGGTTCACAGAACATCCCTCAGCCGAGGAACTGGTGACTGAATCTGTGTTTCAGGGCTTGGGTAATTCTGGAAACACAGATAGGCCTCCAGACAAAGAGTCCAAAAAACTGGACCACTCAGCCAGAAAGGTCCATGCTGCCTGCTCGCTTGGTCTCCGTCAGGCGAGCTCAACTGTCATAATGGCACATTTCTCCCATGCTCTCCTGGGCTCTCTAGATGAGGTCTTTCTTCATCTCCCTGCGAACCTTCAGACCACAGTCAAGCAGGTCCAAGACCAGGGTCAGGCCGTTGCCAAGCAGCAATTCCAGACAGCTCTGGATACCGGAGATTCTTGTGCCTGTTCGGCGGCCGCACCTGCATGGTGACAGGATGGGGGTTGCCACCCCCATGCCTGCTCTGGATCCTCCCGTGGGGGGCCAGCTCTGCCACTTCTTTTATACCTGGTCCACTGTTACAATGGACAGGTGGGTCTTGGAAGTGGTCGGCCAGGGGCTGTCTCTGGAATTCGAGCAGTACCCCCTAAGTCAATTCTGCACCCCATGGGAGGAAAAGGTATCCATGCACACTTAGTCGGCTCTCCGAGATGACATTGCTCAACTCCTCCGCAAGGAGGTAGTGGTCAGAGTCGCGGATCCCCCTGTCAACCCAGGGTTCATTTCTGGTACTTCGTGGTCCTGAAATGTACGGGGGTGCTGTGCCCCATTCTAGATCTGCATGACCTGGCCCAGTTCCTCAGGTCTCGTACCTTCAGGATAGTAACTCTGTCTCAGATCATACCCTCTTTCAAGCAGAACATGTGGTTTTACTCCCTGGATCTGCAGAACGCATTCTTGCATGTCCCGATCTGTCTGTCGCACTGCAGGTTCCTGCGCTTCAGGGCAGAGGGAAGCCTATATAAGTTCCAAGCCATGCCATTCGGCCTGTCATTGACCTCCAGGGTCTTCACCAAATGTATTGCAGTGGTAGCGGCCCATCTTTGGCGTCAATGGGTCAGAGTGTACCCAGTCTGGATGATTAGCTTATAGTGGATCCCTCCCGGTTGGGGGTGGAGAGGTCCAGGGATCTGGCTCTCCAGACCTGCATCGACCTTGGCCTCCTGATCAGCAAGGCCAAGTCGAAACCCATGCCTTCGCAGGTGATCTGCCTCATCGGGGAAGAACTCTACTCTTGCCGGGCCAGAGCCAGGCTCCCGGCAGACAGGGCAGAGGTTCTCTCCTTCTTTGCCCAGTCATTTCTGGTTGGGCACTTGCGCCCTACCTGGGACATTCTGCGCCTTCTAGGGTACATGGTGGCCTCCACCACCATGGTCCGATGGGCCCAGTGGCATATGCGCCCCCTTCAGTGGGAGCTGGCCAGCCAGTGGACTCGGCAACTAGATCACTTCGACCAGCTGGTCACTGTGACCCAGAAGATGTGGGACGTTGTCCAGTAGTGGACCATCCTGGAGCATCTGCAGGAAGGGATCCCATTTGTCCACCCCAAGCCAATGGTCACAGTGATGACCGACGCCTCTCTCATGGGCTGGGGTGCCCACATGGGGGATCACAGAGTCCACGGGCTCTGGACCCCCCCGAGGAATCCCGATGCCACATCAACCTGCTGGAGCTCTGAGCAGTTTGGCTGGCGCTGGCTACATTTGCTCCTTTCCTCTGGGGTCAAGTGGTTCAAGTCCAGACGGACAATACCACGACCATGTACTATCTCAACAAAGGGCAGAACATACTCCCGGCCTCTATGCAGGGAAGCTCTCCATGTCTGGACTCTCAGGAGCTGACTGGAGGCAGATCTCCTAGCCATTCATGTGGCAGGAGCCTCAAATCAGCTGGCAGACGCTCTCAGCCATGTGGGCAAGGCATCCTGTGAGTGGTCTCTCCATCCAGAGGTAGTACACAGTCTGTTCTCCCAGTGGGGCACCCCTCAGGTGGACCTGTTCGCCTCCAGGGAGAATGCAAAGCTGAGGCTGTTTTATGTCCGCCCCCTCAGCAGGGCACGCTGCAGGGGGATGGCTTCTTGAGTCCGTGGACCCCAGGCCTCTTCTGTGCCTTCCTGCCACTTCCCTTGATCCACAAAGTGCTCCTCAAGGTCAGGAGGGACAAGGCACAGATGATCCTGGTGGCACCGGACTGACCTTGCCAGTTTTGGTACCCCGATCTCCTCAGCTTCAGCAACAGGCTCCCGTGGCATTTTCCAGCACACCCGGACCTTCTCTCCGTCAATCAGGGGAAGGTCCTCCACCTGGACCTTCAATCCTTGCACCTGACAGCCTGGTTTCTGACCGGCTAGAATTCCAGGCTTTGGGTCTCTCTGAAGATGTCTTTACTGTAGTTGAGGCATCCAGGAAGGAATTAACCAGGTAGTGCTATGCCTTCAAGTGGAAGAGATTCTCCATTTGGTGTCAGGGCAAGGGCCTAGACCCTTTGTCCTGTCCGGTGGCTAGCATTGTCGACTACCTTTTGTCTCTCTCTCCAAAGGGGGTCTACGGTCTACGACCCTTAAGGTGGACCTGGCAGCCATCTCTGCTTACCGGGTGCAGGCCAGTCAACAGATAGTGGTCTGGCGTTTCTTCAGAGGCCTCGACCATATTTCCCCTCCGGTGCATGAACCACCACCACAGTGGGATCTACTGCTGGTACTGGCAGAGCTCATGGGCGAGCCATTCAAACCGATGCACAGGAGTGAGATGTCACACCTGTCGTGGAAGACCACCTTCCTGGTGGCTATCATGTCAGTCAGAAGGATTGGGGAGCTCCAGGTGCTCTCTGTTGAGTCTCTTTATATGGTCTTCCACAGGGACGAAGTTGTCCTGCGCCCCAACCCGAAGTTCTTTCCGAAGGTTGTGTCTGAGTTTCATATGAACCAGGTGATGACTCTGCCAGTGTACTACCCCAGTTACATCTCGGAGGCTGAGTACAGGCTCCATACTTTGGACCTGAGACAAGTGCTCTCTTATTATAAAGAGCGTATGACTGAAGTTTGGGAAGAGGTTCGCCAGCTGTTTGTCACCTAAGCTGAAGCCGCACCTGGCAGACCTGCAACCAAGCAGATCATTGGCAGATGGATTAGTCCTGCATTGATCTCTGCTATATGTTGATGGGTAGGGAGCCTCCCGTAGGGCTAAGGGCTCATTCCACCTGCCATACGGCTGCCTTAGTGGCTGCTGCTTAACATCTTCATTTTCCATTACCACATCGACCTTGAGTCACGTCAGGATGCTGGTTTTGGGGCCTCAGTTCTCCAATCTCTGTTCCCTAAGTAGGGGGTGTGCACCCTGCCTCCCTCCTCCCAGAGAACTGCTAGGAGTCTGCCAACAAGTGTGGATAAGAACAATGTATCCACATACCTAGAAACACAGGTTACTCACCTGTAACAATAGATCTTCTACAGAATGGTCTCTTGCAGTAGGTCATTACTTCTGGAAGGTTCCAGCAGAGGGCGCTGTCACACGGCAGCTTCTTCAGCAGCCTTTTACCAGGGACTGCCCACCCATGACATCATCTCCTTGTTCCCTGTATAAGTGTGAGTGGTCCCTGGTATCATATGTTCATTTTCCCGCCATCTTCAGCTCTCACAGCAGCTAGCTCAATCTTTTGTGTAGCAGTCATCGACGAGACTTGAACAAAACAAATGTCTAAGAAAGCATCTACAAGCGAGCAAGCTTTATTTTGTTCCTGCTCTTTTGGCAGGAAGATTGTCAAACTTGATAACCAGTTATATTGTGTAAGGTGTCTGGGACCCACACACAACACCACCTCCTGCCCTTTTTGTAAAGAATTTAACCAAGCAATTCATTGACGACGGTTGCTAGAAATCAAAAACTTACTCATGGAGCAACAGGTTTCCCTGTTGGAAAAGACCTCTGGGGCTCATTCCAAGGGCTTCCCAGCTTCAGGGTCTCAATCTAGGCATACTAGGGAGAAGGAGAAACCCTCCTCTCACTCCCTGCAGCAGCGCATGTGAACGGTGACTTCTGCTACATGTCCACTGTCAATGGAGCAGTCCTCGTTGATGGGAGTGCCCCATTTCATGTTGCGCCTCCTCGGGCACATGGACATGGCCATCCTAACCATGGAGTTCACACGCCTTTGGATGTGTCTTATCCAATGGGTTGTACAGGAGCAGTGGTGCCAGAAAACAGGGCAATTCGAAGATCCCATCAGAGTGACTCCAGTCCTCAAGTCTGCTCTTACATGGTGGACGATCCGCTGCAGTCTCCATCGGGGCATGTCCTTTCGCACCGCCCCTCCTCACCAAGTCCTGACAAAAGATGCCTCACTAGAAGGCTGGGGTGCCCAACTCGCTCTGTACCGGACTCATGGCACATGGCCTTTAGGTCACAATTAGTCTTCTGGAAATGAGCTCAGTCCTTCTGGCACTGCACGCCTTCAGTCCTCATTTGACCCCAGGTCACCTACTGGTTCAGTCGGACAACATGACGGTAGTTGTTACCCCAACAAACAAGGAGGGACATGCTGTCGCTCCCTTTGCCTGGAAACAGTGGTGCAAAGTGATCAAACAAAAACTGATACTTACAGATGTTCATCTCCTGGGCCGTCACAACCAGTTAGTGGACCTCTTGAGTCACCAGTCCTCAGCTCATGAGTGGAAACTACTTGGCTCAGTCCTTCAGAATGTCTTTCATCTCTGGGGCACCGCACAAATAGATCTGTTTGCATCCCCAGAAAACTGCAGGCTCCCCCCATTATCCCGAACACAAGGGGAAGCTCTATAGATGCCGTGTCTCAACCTTGGACAGGACTTTTTTTTTTTTGCCTTATCTCTTTATATTCCTACGTGCTTCACCCCAGCCACTCCTTCAGGCTTCATGCCAAGGCTGGAATCTGACCCATCGCGCCCTCTGAGCCACCGTCTCAGATAGCAGCCATTCTTAGGGTAAACACGATGTAACCCTTTGCGGGGTGGGTCCCTCTGCTCCGAGGGGGAAGGCACCAGCCAAGGGGCAGACCAGCACAGATGCTTGGCCCAGGGATGCTGCTGAGACGGATGGCTCTGCTGGACTTTTGATAGCCTCGGACAGCCAGGTAGCCATCATCCGGCTGATCATAGCGCAGGTATTTCCACTTTACTGGTGATGTTCCCTACGTTGCATCTGCAGTGTTTCCGGTCTCCACCGGAGGCCTCTGCAGAGCAACGTCATCCCTCTACCCACCCCAGGAGAGGAGAGCAGTCCCATGGATGCTCAATCCCTTCCTTCCCCTGCCAGCCCCCTGCGTTCCAAGTCAGTTCCTGAACCTGGGTCGCCAGTGTGGTTCAAGGAAAGGCACCAGCACCTCAGCCCTCTGCACCACCGGGCCAGCAATGGATAGGACTCTTCTTATATGCCTTCCCCCTACTCACTCTCCTTCCCCGCACTTTACGGAAACTACAGATGGAGCTTGCCACAATGATTCTCATAGCTCCCGTGTGGGCTCAACATGCATGGTTCCCACTTCTGCAACAGCTGTTAATTGCAGAACCTGTTCCGATGCCGTTCAGGCTGGACCTCTTGACACAGTGACAAGGCTCCCTTCTGCATCCCAATCTGAAGGCCCTCCATCTTCATGCTTGGCTCCTGAAGACGTCTTCATAAACAGACTACAAGTCTCTTCTCAGGTAGCTGATGTTCTGCTAGTTGCCCGGAAGCAGGCTACCAGGAATACTTACAATTCTGAGTGGAAACGTTTCTCCATTTGGTCTGCTTCTCAGTCGCTGGACCCTTATTCTTGCCCGCCTACGAAGGTCTTGGATTACTTGGCCTCCTTATACTCTGAAGGCCTTTGCTGTTCTTCTGTAAAAGTCCACTTGGCCGCCATCTCTGCCTTCCATGAACCGTTGGATGATCAGCTTTTGTATCAACACCATTTAGCTAAGATGTTTTTGAAAGGCATATTACATCTGAAGCCTCCTATTTGGTGTCCCATTCCTCCATGCAATTTGAATTTCATGACTGAAAAATTAGCAGTTGACCCCTTTGAACCAGCTGCCACTTGTGACCTGCGTTTCCTCTCCTGAAAAATGCTATTCCTGGTGGCCATCACTTCTGCTCGACGAATTTCCGAGCTTCATGCTCTTATGTGCAGAGAACCTTGTCTTTGATAGGGATAGAGTTGTGCTTTGCACTAACCCTTCCTTTCTGCCTAATGTGGTTTCTAAACAAACTTTGAATCACTCTTTGGAGTTACTGGTCTTTGACCCTGAGTACTCCAGTCCAGGTGAACATCTTTTGCATACGATGAATGTGCATCACATCCTGCGTTAATATACTGATCAGACAAAGTCCTTTCGCAAAACCTCACAACTGTTTATCACCTTTGCCCCAGGTCGTGAGGGCCTTCCGGTTGCAAAATGCACCATCTCTTGCTGGCTAGGCCATTGCGTTACATTTTGTTACAAAAAATGTAACAAACCCTTACTGGGCCATGTCCAAGCCCTGTCCACTAGGGCTGTAGCAGCCACAGCGGCTTGTTTTAAGGGTGCCACCATTACTGACATTTGCAATGTGACCACCTGGTCTACCATCCATACTTTTATCAGGCATTACAATCTGGATGTTGCCTTGCGACACAGAACGGTCTTCGGCTATGCCTTCCTACAGGGCATCCTGTCATAATCGTCCTCCCTCATGGACGTAACTGCTGGGAACTCTTCCAGAAGTAATGATCTACTACAAGAGACCATTCTGTAGAAGATAGTGCGGTTACATAAGAACTTACCACAACAGTAGATCTTCAAGGAATGTCTCTTACAGTAGGTCTGATCCCGCCATCCGTCCCCCTGCCTCTCTAATAGGGAAATCCTGATCTAAGGACTTAGGGTTGGGACTCACTGGTACCTCAGTTTCCCTCGGTCCTCGCCTTTGTGAGTTGAATCTGGTAGGGAACAGAGGATAACAGGGACCACCCACACTTATATAGGGAGCAAGGAGATGATGTCATGGATGGGCGGTCCCTGGTAAAAGACTGCTGAAGAAGCTGCCATGTGACAGCGCCCTCTGCTGGAACCTCCCAGAAGTAATGACCTACTGCAAGAGACATTCCTCGAAGATCTACTGTTACGGTAATTTCTTACATAACCGCTCTTTCTAGGAGTGGTATATGTTGTTCATCCACACCGACCCACCTGACCTTCCTGGCTTTGACGCAAAACCACTGCTTCCAGTGGGCAAGATGTGGCGTCGTGGGGTGGAGCCAAGGCATATGCCACCCGGGTGGGTGGGAGGAGCCAGCTTTTAGACCACCCAGCAAGATTTAAAGCGAAAGGGATATGCCAACAAGTGTGGATGAACAACATATACCCCTCCTAGAACTACTGTTATAGGTGAGTACCCTGTGGTTTTCAGGTCTTAAAGGACTCTAGTTTCATCATGTTTGCCAACCCCCTTGCGCTTCACAAGCAGGGACAAAGTATGCTGTGCAAACACGTACCAATTTCTAGGGAATCTCTACCCACCCTACTACCCTGGGTACCTTGTGATTCCCTTGGTAAACAGAAATTTGACCAGGTTTAACTTGAAGTAGACTGCTAGTGTTAATCCTGAATGTACCACTCCTGAGCATCAAAGCATGTCCCCACATCTACTGCAGGACACCAGTTAGCTTCAACTGCTTAGTCTTGCTGATACCCTTGAGTATGCAGACTGAGATCAGGTCCCTCTCGGACTCCTTTTCTCCAGGGTGAACATGTTAAGGGCCACCAGCGTCTCCGCATTGCTTTTGTTCCTCCCCCACCCCGTATTGCTAATTATTTTGTTAGCTGTTTGTTGCACCTTCTAACTGTCTCTCAGTGTCCTTTTTGTGTTGAGCAAACCAAAAGGGCACACAGTACTCTGGGTGGGGCCTGACCAGTTCCTTATAAAGTGGCATTATGACTTACCCTGCTCCACTGGTCACCCTTCTTTTGAGGCTCCCCATTTTGTCAGCCCTCTTGACAGCAGCCACATACTGCTTGTCCTGCTTCAGCCCCTTGTCTGTTATGATCACACCCCCAGGTCCTTCCTCGACTACAGCAGGTAGAGGCCTGCGCAGTGTTTAGGTCCTGCTGTACCTCTGTTTTTTTCTTCCCAAGTGTAGCACCTTGCATTAGGCTGCATTGATTCAGAAGCTTCTGGAGTCTTGAGATAGGCCAATATAGAACATTTGTGAGAAAATGAAATTTCATGGAATGAAACAAAACAAAGTGACTTGTAGATGTTTTTGTTTGTACAGCCAAATTGACTATTTCTGTTACTTGAAAATTTGTAAAAATGTTCCTCCACAGATTCGCTCCTTGTTAACAGTGGTGTACATGTGGGGTTGCCAAACACTGAATATCAGTTACTGTTTTGACTTCAGTCATTACTATGGTAATTTGGAAGACAAACTGACTGTTACAAGAAGTTCAGAAATAATATACAAGACTAACTGGAATGTTTTCATAGAAACATAGATGTAGTTGGCAGAAAAAGACCTCTTGGCCCACCTAGTCTGCCCTAAAATTCCCTACCTACTGTGGTACCGCAGACCCTACTCGATCTCCAGCCTTACCCCCCCCAACCCCAGTCCACTTCAGTTTTTGATTGATGGCCAGACTATCAGGAACATCATTATCATACTGTAGATATGGCCTTCAGAGCTGTGGCCAGGAAGTTAGCCCCCCACCCTCTGCTTTCTACTGGTGCTTAAAGAGGCTCACCAGCAATCATGCAGTCCAGCATTATTAACTTAACAGAAGCACCCTTCACTCCCAAGTATAGCAATTAGAGTTGGGGCAAGAGAGGGCTTCTGTTGTTCCAGATAGGTCAGTGAAAAAAGCTGAAACCATTTATTTTGTTGATTTTATTTACACCTTTTTGGCCAGAAATATAGAAACAGAGAATTTGATGGCAGGTAAGGAACCTTTTACCTACCTATGTTATAGGCGCAGAACCTACTTGAGCAACAGCTCCTTCTTCCTACATCCCTTATTTTCTACTGATTCCCCTGTGCCTGTCCCATGCATTCTTAAATCCCACCACTGTTTTCGCCCCACCACCTCTGCAGGAAAGCTGTTCCAGGAATCCACCACTCTTTCTGAGAAGAAGTACTTCCTCACATCTCTCCTGAATCTACCTGCCTCCAGCTTCTTATTGTGCCCCTTGTCCTTGAGCACCTTTTTTTCTGAAAAATACTTTCCTCCTGTACCTTATTTACCTCTCCATGAGGTATTTAAAGGTCTCTGTCGTATCCCCACCTCTCCCTCCTCCCTTCCAGGGTGTACATATTGAGATCCTTTAATCTCTCCTCATGGGGCTTTTGATGCAGTCCCGCACCATTTTAATTGCCCTCCTCTGGACCACCTCCACTCTCTCTGTCTTTCCAAAGATGTGGTTTCCAGAACTGGAGACAATACTGTAGGTGCGGTTTCACCAGTGACCTATACAGAGGCAACACCACCTCCCTCTTTCTGCTGGTGATACCCTTCCCTGTGCACCCCAGCATTTCATTAGCTCTTGTCTTGTCGCACTGCCTGGACACCTTTAGGTCAATAGATGTGATTACCCCCAGCTCGGTACCATTCCACCCATTTTGTACCCTGCCCCTGGGTTTCTATACCCTAAGTGCATTATTTTGTACTTTTTCGTATTAAAATCCAGCTGCCATACCCTTGCCCACTCCTCCAGATCTTCCAGGAGTCAATCTTCACCATTGAGTCACACTTTGGGTCTTGGCTAGAGGCACTAGTAACCTGCAGGAGCCAGGACTTTTCAGAAGGACTGGCGCCAAGGCAAGCTGCGCACTTGCACAATGCTACGAGACTGGTTTGCGCTGCATGGCTAACCTCAGCATCAACCTTCATCCGCCTCAGGTCCTCCCCAATGTTGAGTGTCAATCAGTTACTACTTCTTTCTCCCATTGGGAGTCAAAACTTCACGTCTATCCGACAACAGCATTCAGTTCTTCTCAGTTTTAGTGTTTAAAGCTAGAGTTTGTTATTTTTGTGTCAGTTTAGTGATTTTACAAAAATATTTGTCAGCTTTCTTTCAGCCCTACCGGGTCTGTGCTCAGTGGCCTTGGAGGATGTCAGTAGGGAGCCTTTTCAGGCAGGCTGCTGTAGCAGCAGGGCCATGTCCAGTCCACTTTCCCCATCATTAAGGGGTTCTGACCACAGGCGGTCCTGTGCTCGAGAGGGAGGACAGTCCTACCAAACCACAAAAGAGTGTGCCCATTCCCGGTTCCTGTTGGGTTCTCGGCGACACTCGATCTCGAGTTCTTCCTCTTCCCTTTGGAAAAGGGAAGTACCACTCAAGGTCACCCTCTGGGAGATCTGCTGCAAGACTCTTGGTCTGGAGGCCCTTGCTGGCACCGGTAATGTCACCAGGGGCCCCTGGTACTAGGATGTCGAGGTCTTGTGCCCGGAGTACCTCTTTGTCTGTAAGTGGGGACCTGGGTGGGCAGTTCCATCCTTGAGCAGCTCTTCTGAGCAGTGGGTGCGGCATAAGGGTCATGTGTTTTTGCCAGTGGAGGCGGGGTCCTCAAGCCCGGGTAGAGCATTTGGCTCCGGGAACAGCCCTTTGGCCCTTACCAGTGATCACACCACTGACTCTTGTCCCACTGGCCACACCCCCACCTTGTGTCACTTGGTGGTGCTGGCTGGGTCATTAGCTCTAGTCCAGGCACCACCCTCAGTGCTGGGGATCTCCTGTTGCTGGATTCAGTTCCAGTTTTGGCATCGCTCCTGGCTCTGTCCCCTCATCCTTGGGGCCGGTGTCATTATTGTTGCTGGGGGTGCATTTCTGGAGTAGAGGGCCTGGAATCCACCTCTCTGCACCTCTCCCTCCGGTTAAGATATAGGGGAAGATGAGTCTGATCCCAGCCTCATCTTCTCTGAGGGTGGCAACGATGGCTTTCTTAGCCTGAACTCTTTGGAGCCAGGCCCTACTGCTGTGCCTCAGGATTCCTTCTGCCCTTAATTCAGAGCCAATAGCCATTGATCAAGGTAAATATCTCCGTCTGCAGTAGTTAAACATTTCTACCATGCAGGTCAATTTAGTCCTCCTGTTCTGCCCGCCTTTTAAACCCTGTCTGATGCAGTCTGGAGTAGGCCTGCTTCAGTACCATCTGTCTGCAAACAAACAACTATGTATCTACTGCACTTAAGATGGTACAGTGTATGTTTCTCAGCCTTAGCTGATGCCATTCTTATTCCCCTGAGAATGACAGGGTGGTTCTCCCCCAGGAGGTCACTACACACTCTGAGAAAAATGGGACACTGTGGGAAAATGGGCCTGTGCAGCAGCTACCCTAGGCATGCAGATTGCTAGCTACCATGGGCATTTTTCCTGTTATGATTCCGCTTTGGAGTTCACTTAAAGTCCTTGTCAAGAATCTAAACAAAGGATTCTGTTGACTGCCACTCTTGGAATTTAGTCTAACAGTCTTCTGCTCTAAGCCACTTGGATGCCTTTGCTTCTGCTCCTCTTGGCTGCTGCAGGCATCGGCATCAGAAGTAATTTCTGTCTGGGACTGCTGGTTCTTTCACAGGGGGCATGCACTCGTTCCTTGACCTCAGAAATCTTATCAATGTTTTGGATCAAAAAATTTACAATTATTTCTTCCAGGATGGGTTAGCTTCCTGGATATGCAACATGCATGCCAGTACATTCTAATACACCCCAGCTGCCTCAGATACCTCAGATTCTTTCTGCTGGGCAGCTTACCAGTTCAGAGTCCTGCCATTTTTGCCCTTCTTGATGCTTTGAGTCTTTACAAAGTGCTTTGCAATACTCACAGTGCACCTGAGAAAGATATGACACCCAAGTTTACCTATACCTGAACGACTGGCTGATAGCCAGTCCAACCAGGCAGAAGACTGAACAGGGAGTGGCCACAGCCACTCGGTTCCTCACCTTCATGGGGGTTTCTGCTGAATCCAGAGAAGGCTTCATCTCCAACCCTCATAGCAGCTGCTTTTCATAGGAGATTTTCTGAACATGAGCAAGGTCCAAGCCTTTCTACCAGTGAGCAGAATGCAGGTAATCCTGCAGATGGCATGCTACCTAATGGAGCGCAAAACTGTACAAGTCCACTCCATGCAGCGCTGCTAGATCTGATAGCTTCCTTGGTGTTGTCAGTGCCTTTGGCTCAGCTGCACATGAGAATGACTCAGTGTGCAGTGGTCACTACCATCACATCTTCAAACCTACCCCATTCAGGTGACCAGGCACCTGGTTTGGTCACTCACATGGTGGTTAGTGGAGGACAGTCTCCTCCAGGGCTTTCTATTCTCCCAACCGGAGCCTCGGCTGATTCTCACCATGGATGCCTCCCTGTTGGGATGGGGGGGCAACTGTCAGAGTCTGCAAACACAAGGGGCTCAATTTTCAAAGCTCCAGGAATGCTGCATAAACCAGCGGAGGCCAGTCATTTGGCACACAAGGCTTGCGGCATTCTCCTAGCTGGCGTTTAGGATTTTCGGTCCCTAGTGCCAAATACCTCAAGTAAGACTAGCTTTTCTGTGGTCTAACTTTCTTCATTTAGGGCACCTTTTTATGGGGCTTTCGCCAAATCTTTGGAGCAAGCTACTGTAAATTGAGTAAAATGTTGTGACTGCACCCGATGTACTAAAATTGGGTGCAGTTGCATCAAAGGAATTTGGAGCTGTTATGCCAAAAATCCGGTTTAATGAAGGCTTGATGCAAGTCCTGTGTCACCCTTTGAAAATCAATCGCAATTTGTCTGGGACCCATCAGAGACTCATCTCCACGTCAGCGTGCTGGAAATATGAGCCATTTTTATACAGCCTGCGAGCCCTAGTGGATCTTGTCAGCCACAAAACAGTCCTTCAGGCAGACAACAAGTATGTGATCTGTTATTGGGAGGCAGTATAGCGCAGTGGTTTAAGGCTCTGAGCTGCAAACCTGGAGACCTGGGTTTGAATCCCACAGTCCCCACTTGCATACTGTGTGACCCTGAGCAAGTCACTTAACTTCCTTGTGCTCCCAGGTCCCACCTGTGAACAAGCCTTTAGCTTCGTGTCTCTCTCCTGGTTAAAAAAAAATAAAAAATTATTACATCAACAAACGAGGAGCACACTCTTGCAGGGAGGCAGTGAGAGTCTGGGAGTGGTACCTGGAGCAGGGATCCTGCTCTCAAGCCTTTTATCTGCCAGGAGTCCAGATAAACTCAGCTGAACACAGGCTGATCCTCACAAGTGGTCACTAGCTCCAGACATTGTAAAATTGTTGTTCAACAAGTGGGGCACCTCAGATGTGGTCCTTTTTGCGTCTCCACTGAATGCCAAACTACCTCATTTCTGCTCCAGACATCCAGGACATGGCATTTTCTGTCAGTATGCATTCAGACTACATTGGCAAAACCTGTTTCTGTATGCATTTGCCACCAATCCCTCTAATGCAGAGGGGATTGTGCAAACTGGTGGCACATGGGGGCAAGATGATACTAGTCACCCCCTGCTGGCCTCGACAGATATGGTTTCTTATGTTGAGCAGACAGCCTGCAAACTGAGGATTCTTCCACTCAGAATGGACTTCTGACTCAGGGTCACCTGGTCCCTCCCAGCTATACTCCATTCACTTTCTGGCCTGGCTCCAAGATAGAAGTGAACAGATACAACGTATTTCAGAGGGTTTCTGAAATAAATTTGGCTGCCTGCAAACCTTCCATTAGGAAGGCTTACACAGCCAAATGGAAAAGATTTTCCATCTGGTGCTCCAGAACCCGCATGAACCCCCTTTGGGTGCCCACCTGTCAAGGTTCTAGACTACTTGCTAGACATTTCTGATGCCTGCTTGCAGTATTCCACAGTCAGGGTCCACTTGTGTACTATTTCTGCATACCAGGAGCCCATCGGTACCCTCTTTGTGACACAGCTGCTATTCTTCACGAGGTTCCTTTTAGGCATTTTACACACAAGGCCTCCCGTCAGGAAGCCGGTAGCTGTCTAGGATATCAACCTTGTGCTGGGTATGCTCACCGCCTTTTGAGACCCTTGTAACCTGTGAGCTAAGGTTTTATAACTTGGTAAACCGCTTTTCTAGTGGCCACCACCTCTGCTCGCAAAGTGCCTGAAATCCATACCTTGGTCACAGATTCCCCCATATACTGTTTTCCATAAGGACATGGTAGTTCTCCTCACACACCTTAAGTTCCTACCAAAAGTGGTGTCAGAGTTCCATCTGAATCTGCTACTTGTGCTGCCTACCGACCTTGCCGACTTCCAGAATGAAGGAGAGTGCACTCTCCATTCTTTGGCTATTAAGAGGGTCCTTACCATTTACAGAACTAAGGGTTTCAGGCCATCAATACTACTTTGTTTCCTTTGATCTCATTGTAAAGGGATAGCCTGTTAAAATCATGTGCATTTCTGCCCGGATTGTGAGCTGTTTGTACCACTCTTATGCCATAGTGCAGATCAAGCTGGAAGGTCAGGGATATGTCCACTCCACTAGGGCAGTTGCTACGTTCCTGGCAGAGATTCGCTCTGTGCCTGTTGGTGATATTGCAGAACTGTAACTTGAAGCACAGTGCACACTTTTGTAAAGCCCTGTGGCCTGGATGTCCGTGCCAGGCAGCATGCCACCTTTGGCAGGACTATCCAGAAAGGTCTTTTGTCCTGATTGAGTCCTTGGCTCCTACCACCTGGCTTGGGGAATTTTGCCTGATCTTGGTATTTTGACCCAGTAGTGTGAATCAGTGGTGAAGACTGATTCTTGGAAGATATGAAACGTATGTACTCACCGTAATTCTTTATTTTTTTAGGAATATCTTCACCATTGATTCACACACGCCGTCCCTCAGGCTCACTCCAGTATGTTTTTGTTGGTCTTCACTGATTGTTCTTGATTTGGACTGTGAAGATGCTATGTTTCTGGTTTTCTGACCCTTCTTGCACAGGTCACCAGGGCTGTCTTATGCTCTTAGGTTTAGTGCATAAGTACATGTTAGGTTATGCTGCACCTCCTCTGTAAAAAAAGGTACTGAGGTAGTTGGAGCTGATGGCGAGGTAAGCCGTGCGTTGTGAGCCAAACTTGTGGCACCACGCATGTGTGTAGCTTGCCTCAGTGCCAGCCCTCCTGAAAAGTTTTGGCTCCCGCAGGGTCCTAGCACCTCTGACAAAGACCCATTAGTGTGAATCAACGGTAACAGCAGCAAATACAGGGTCTCTGAGTTTTAGAGGATAAAAACACGCTAGAGCAGGGGTAGAGGTGAACTGTGAGGAGGCAGAGAGGGCAGAAGGGTAAGGAGTGTGGAGGGGGAGGAAAAAGTGAAGTAGAGAGGCATAGAAGAATAACACTTCGGCAATGGCCACTCACGGTAAGGATTATGATTTGAAGCAGCATGGGAAATCAACAATTTCAGCTACCTTTAATTTCAGTTTTAGACCGTGCCATCGAGATTAGATTGGCTGGTTAAATGTTGCATAGGATTATCATTGACATCAACTTACATCTATCAAAATGTAGCCCTTGCCACACAGCAGGGTTGGAACACTTGCCTGCTATACCTGCAGAACTCAGTAGAAATTGGAGTTGGCTTCTCAGTTTCATACACTGCAAAAAGTGCTCTTAAAAAATCCTTCTGTAGTATTTTGACTCTGATAATATTGGCTACATTTTTTGGGGGCAGAGAAATACCAGCACAGTGGGTCATCACCGTTGTCCCTGAACCTTGCCTGACCTGGAAATCTAGCCCATTTTAAACCTGGGTCATCTTCTTTGTAGAGCAGTAGTGAACCAAGCACTTTCATGTTTAAAGTGAGAACAGGTTTTACTGGAACTTGCTCCTGAGGCAGAAGCACTTTATATCAGAGGTAGTCCTGTATATTATAACTCTATAATAACTGGAGAGCATTTTCTCCCGTAGAGAAACCCGGTTATAATTTGCGATTATAACCTGTGGGTTAGAACGACAAACACGCGCTGGGTTTCTCTCGCACTGAGCGTGCGCAACGACTGCTCCTTCACTCCTCAGTGCTGGGCACCATTCCCCAGCTCTGCACAGTTCGCCGCACTCAGAGACAGCAGCAGTAAGTTATTTTTAAAACAATAAACAACTGAGCAGCATTTTTTTACATTATCTGGCTAAGGGGAAAAAAAAAAAACTAGCAATTGTTTTCATTAGGAACCGTGGACCGCACTGAAACCTGACCGGTCCTCGGCTCCATAGAAAGATCTTTACTTTATACAGTTGCTGTGGCAAGAAAATGCTCCCCAGCAATTATATAAAATAAAGGCTGGATAGGGGGTGTAAAACTTGGATATTACACACCCCCTCGGGGTGGGATGCTGTAATAAACCCCTCGAGCTTCGCTGTCGCAGGTTTATGTGCCATCCCACCCCTTGGGGGGTGGGGTTTGTCTGTGTAATATTTCGTTATAACCCCCTACCCAGCCATTATTCTATATATAATGAAGGTTTATTTAAAAAAAATGTTTTTGTGTTTGATTTTGAAAGTCCCTTTGCTGCATCTCAGTATTATTAAAGTAAGCATTACTGCACAACAGAGGAGGGCTTCAGCCTCGTGCCTGCAACCATCAACAGGGCATTAATTCCCTAGTAGACCTCGAGTCTGGAGTGCATTAATGCACTTGTGACAGGGCAAGCGCTACAAAAATTGACCTCACAAATTAGGATTTTCAAAGAAAGACAGACACGTTCGTTTCTGTTACTCACAGTTTTTTAACGGCATACAATTCATATTCATGCATCCAACATTCTCCACTATTGTAGCTGCTATATACTACTGTGCCACTAAAAAATAGAAATTCAAACAACATGAAGTCTTGCTGTATTCTGACATATGCAGTTAGGTCCTGCCTTTCAACTGCCCCGGAGAACAAAGAGTTAAACTTTCCATGATCAGCATGGAATGTTCACCACGAGCTCAGTAGAAGCCCCTGTCTGCTGTTGTTTAAACTCCAACCGTCAGATTCTTTACTCCGCCTCACTGAACAGTCGCTCCAGAGATTTCTCCTTTGCTCGGTTCAAAAAAGTCGGTTGAAGTGTCGTTTTTGCGCTTGGTTTCTACCGAATTGCTGTTACCGCTCAGTCGGTTCAAGTCTCTGTCTGTGGTACCGTGAATACTAGATAGGTTTTCTGTGTAATTTCTGTGTGGAACTTGTAAATTGTGGATCGATTCGGCTGAACCGATCAGTTTCAGGTAAAAAAAAAAGTTTGTCATTTATTTAGTGTGTGGTAACCGGTCCGTATTGGTTCTAAAAAAAACAGATTTTATTACGTTTTTCTCCAAGACCCGTGACATGGTCAGGAACCGATAGGGGAGTCTTGCCTGGCAGATTGCCATAAAAAGGGTAAGTTTTGGTTAGGATTGGCCATGTTTGAGAAACCCAAGAAAAAAAACGGGCACACTGGGTTTCAACACTGCAGCGTGTGTGGGGAAGTCTTTGCCAAGGCTGATCCCCACACCACCTGTGTTTGTTGTCTGGGGTTTGACCACCTCGATTCAGACTGCCAAATTTGTAAGAATTTTCTCAAATCTACCCTGGAAAAGAGATTAGGTAGACTGAGGGAAAGGGAGGCCGAGAAGTCCGCTGACCGGATGGCCAGCCCGGTTCGGTTCCGACTGAACCAGAAGGAGTGCCTCTGACCAGGGCAATACTTTGGCAAAAGGAGAGCGATTCTGAGGAGTCGGTTCCGTAAAAGGAAAAGAAAAAATAAATCGTCCGGTTCGGACCCAGAAATTCATACTCCGACTGCCGATGAGATAGCCAAGGCGATAAGGATAGTGCAATCACTTAGTTTGGTTCCGACCGAACCTGCACCATCTGGCAGGGGTTCGGTTCGGTCGGTTCCTCCAGTTCCAGATTACACTTTGGAAGAATTTTATGAACTAGAGGAGGAAGAAGGAGAGTATGAGGATGATGATGGTGATTATGAAAGTCTGGATGTGCCTATTGACCTGGACATCTCCCCAGACAGACCTTCAGGTGTTTCTCCTCCTAGGCTTTCTGAGTCCCCTTCTCACTATATGTTTTACAGAAAAGTGGCTGAGACCCTCCAGCTTCCTGTGGAGGAAGCAGTAGAGGATCAGGAGGAGCCTGATTTTGTTGAGATAATGGACATCCCAGAGTCCAGGAGACTGTCTGTTCCCCTTCCACAAATCCTTTGGGAAACGCACATAAAATTCTTAAGTCTCCTAATTCCATACCTCCTGTGGACAGACGAATGGAGAAGAGGTATACTCTTTCAGGCACAGACACAGAGTTCCTTTTCCAGCAATGCAGCCATGTTGGGGTAGTGCAGGCTGCTGGCTGTGATAAGGCAAATATCCCCTTGGCATCACACCCCCCCAGACAAGGACTCCAGGAAGATTGATGCCATGGCAAAGAAACAGTACATGGCAGCACCTTTGGGGCTCAGGCAGGCTAACTATATGGTCTACACAGCTAGGTACCAGAAGTCCAGGTGGGACACTGTGCTGGCTCTGACTAAACAGGCCCCTGACCAGCTTGTCAAGGAGCTAGAGCAGGTGGCTACAGATGGGATTGAGGCATCTAAAGTACAGTTTCATGCTGCTGTGGACTCCAATGATGTTTCGTCAAGAGTCATGGCTACATCTGTGGCTCTTCGGAGGATGGCTTGGCTCAGATGTACTAGCCTATCACAGGATACCCAGGCTAAGGCCATGGATTTCCCTGTTATTGGTAATTCTCTGGGGAGCAGACAGAGAACTACATGAAAAAGATGGATGAGTACAGGACCACTTGTAGGAGTGCTCAGGCCAAAGAAAGGCAAGCAACTCCTCAAAGGCAGCAGTCCAGGGGCAGGGGCAGGCAATTCCAAAGGCCTTTTTACCAAGCTCAGGCCTCCTCTCCTTACTCTCAGAGGGGGTTCTTTAGAGGGAGAGGCAGACGGGGGATGAGCAGGCCTGCATCCACCCCTCAGCCTAAAGCCCCTGCCAAGCAGACACCCTGATGGGTCTGCCCAGGCCGATTCTCCCATACCAGTAGGGGGCAGGCTGGCTTACTTTGTCCAGGACTGGAAGTCTCTAACAACAGACAAGTGGGTCGTGGAAGTAGTAAGCCAGGGGCTGGTTCTCAGCTTCAAAAAAATTTCCCAAGATGAGAACCAGATCCTTTCCACCTGCAAATCCATCAGAGACCCTTGCCTTGGAGGCAGAGGTTTCTTCCCTCCTAGCTTTCAGAGCTATAGAGAGGGTTCCCACCCTACACAAGGGCAAAGGATTGTCCTCCAGGTACTTCCTAACCCCCAAAAAGACAGGAGAATGGCGGCCCATCCTGTACCTAGGATATCTGAACAAACACCTTTTGAAACCAGAGTTCAAAATGGTGACTCTGGGAATAATCCTTCCCCTCTCTAAGGCCAGGGGACTGGCTAGCCTCCCTGGACCTCAAAGATACCTATTTTCACATTCCCATCAGGTGCTCCCACAGAAAGTACCTCAGGTTCGAGTTGCCCTCAGGCCACTATCAATTCAGAGCAATGCCCTTTGGCCTAACATCAGCCCCAAGTGTTTTCACAAAGTGCCTGGCAGTAGTGGTTGCTTTCCTAAGGAGAAAAATATCTCCATCTTCCCATACTTGGACGACTGGCTCATAGTAGGTCAGTCTCCAGACCAAGTCAAGTCACATTTGCAAGTGACTCAGCAAGTGCTCACTTCCTTAGGATTCCTTCTCAACCTTCCAAAGTCAGTTCTTGAACCAGTACTGTTCCTCACCTTCATAGGGGAAGAGCTGGATACAGTAAAGGCAAGAGCCTTCCTTCTCCTGGAAAGGGCAAGGACCCTCATGGAACTGGCCTCTTCATTCACCCTTCAGGTGTCTCGACCAGCAAGGCATTTCCTTCAGCTTCTGAGCCACATGGCAGCTTCCACAGCAGTGGTCCAAGGAGCAAGATTCCAGATGAGGGATATTCAGTTCCACTTAAGAGCCTTCTGGTCCCAAAGAAAGGATTCCCTTACCAAACTAGTCCCGGTGACTCGAACCCTGATCCAGGCCTTGCAGTGGTGGCAGGATCAGGACAATTTGAGACAAGGGGTTCCTTTTATCACTCAGTCTCATTCATTGATACTCACCACAGATGCTTCCCTGCTGGACTGGGGAGCCCATCTGGGGGATCTTACCACCCAAGGACTGTTGTCACCTCAAGAATCTCTGCTTCACATCAGTCTCTTGGAACTCAGAGCAGTGTTTTTGGCACTGCAAGTTTTTTCCAAATCTGTGCAGAACAAGGTGGTCCAGGTCAGAACAGATAACACCACCACGTGGTACATCAACAAGTAGGGCCTTGTGCACAAAAGCAATGAAGTTGTGGTCTCTGGCCTATTCCCTGCAAATCTCTCTGATAGCAGTTCACCTCCCAGGGAAGGACAATGTCCTAGCAGATGCTCTGAGCAGAATATCCCAGGGCCATCACGAATGGACCCTAGATCCTCTTGTTTTGAAAGTGATTTTCTCGAGATGGGGCACTTCAGAGATAGATCTTTTTGCAGCCCCAGACAATGACCAACTTCCTCTCTTTTGTTGCAGGCCCCCAGTCTTGGGCTTAGTCCCCATGGATGCTCTGATCCTGAATTGGGAAGGGAAATTTCTGTATGCTCTTCCCCCCTTCCCTCTCCTGTTCAAAGTGTTAGTCAAGATAAGGTCACAACCTTGCACAGTGATTCTGATTGCTCCAGACTGGGCCAGACAGCCCTGATATCCCCTGTTGCTGTGCCTAGCAGTCCATCTTCCCCTGTCTCTTCCCAGGAATTACAACCTGTTGACATCCTCTCAGGGGAGGATTTGGTACCCGAATCTTCAGTCTCTCAATCTCAAGGCATGGCTCTTAAAGAGTTAGAGTTTGCTGATCTGCATCTTTCCCAAGGGGTTCGGGATATCCTTAAGGCTCCTCAAAAGCCTTCTACCAGGAAGATTTACAACTCCAAATGGAAAAGATTCAGCATTTGGTTTTCTAAGAAAATTATTTCTCCAGATTCTACTGAGTTGCCTACGGTTCTGGACTATATGGTCCATCTTAATGGCCTAGGCCTCAGGCCAGCTACCCTTAAAGTACATTTGGCAGCTGTTTCTGCTTTCCTGTCAGTAGGCAAGCCATCCCCTCTGTCAGCCCATCCTGTGTTTTGTAAGTTTTTCAAGGGATTGCTTCACACCAATTCCCCCCTTTAGGGATCCTGCTCCTGCTTGGGACCTTAATGTTTACATTGCTCAGCTTATGCAATCCCCCTCTGAGACTTTGTCCTCTGCAGAGCTTAAGTACTTGACTTGGAAAACTGTGTTTTTGGTGGCCATTACCTCTGCCAGGCGTATCAGTGAATTGCAAGCCCTGTCAGTGGAACCTGATTTCATCTCTTTCCATAGAGATAAAGTGGTCCTAAGAACTAACAGAAAGTTTTTGCCTAAAGTGATTTCAGATTCCCACCTCAACCAGTCTATGTCTCTCCCTGTTTTCTTCACTGACCATTCCTCCTCTGGAGAGAGGAGGCTACACAGCTTAGATGTTAAAAGGGCCCTGAGCTGCTACATAGAGCACACCAAGGGTCACAGGTTTGAATCCTTCCAGTTGTTCCTCACATATGGAGAGGTTGCTAAGGGCAAACCTGCCAATAAGAGATCTGTTGCCAGGTGGATTGTTTCTTGTATACAGTTCTGCTATGAGAAACTGGGTAGAACTCCACCCTCAGGCCTGAGGGCTCATTCCACTAGAGGTACAGCCTGCTTCCCTGGCTGCTGCCAGGGATATTCCTTTCTTAGAAATTTGTTAAGCAGCCACCTGGAAAACAATCCATACATTCACCAAGCATTACTCTCTGGATATCCAGGCTAGGAGTGATGCTCGGTTTGGCAGCAGTACTTCAGAGCTTGTTTCCAAAGTAGGTTCTGTCCCTCGTCCATGGAGGTACTGCTTGGTAGTCTGCAGATTGTCAGAATACAGCAAGACTTCATGTTGTTTGAAGAAAAAATTACTCACCTTAGTAATGTTGTTTCTTCTAATGGAGTCTTGCTGTATTCTGACCTCCCGCCACCTCCCCTCTCAGAACCTAGTTTTTGGGATGTGGGTGGGCAGGAGCAGTATTGGCACCCTAGGGGTGTTCTTTTTTTACCCTCTTTTATTTTGGGTGAGTGATTGTGTTTTGGATGTGTTTTGTTTTTTGGGTTTCCTGACTTGAGTCTTCATTTTGAAACCAAAAAACCCTTTTATATAGATATACTGTAGTTGCCAGTTGGCTAGTTTTAAGTTTTACAGTTTCCACACAGAACTTCTAGTGAGTATCGCTCGTAAAGATCTGACGGTTGGAGTTTAAACAGCAGCAGACGGGCTTCAACCGAGCTCGTGGTGGACATTCCATGCTGGCCATGCAAAGTTTAACCCTTTGTTCTCTGGGGCAGTTGAAAGGCAGGACCTAACTGCATATGTCAGAATACAACAAGACTCCATTAGAAGAAACAACATTACTAAGGTGAGTAATTTTTTCTTGTTGAACAGTAACACATGGTAATAAACAGCAGCTTATGCAATTGTCATGCAAACTACTTATTCTTTTTTAAAACTCCTCGTTTTCTGCAGCATTACGCAGCAAAGCATTATGGGAGCGACAAGTAGCATAATATGCCAATCGCAAACTGAACTCCGTGATTTCAAACAACAACAACTTGAGAAAGTCTCTGGTTTATTGTTGTTCTGTTGTTCCTTGGACATCAGGAATTTGGCTTTGCAGGTCATTTTTAAGGCATCCTTCTGCTGTGATGTCTTATTCACGATGACGCAGTTGTGACCACTGGGCGGCTGGTGTCTAGATCGAAATACTGCTCACTTACTGCTTTTACTGTGGAACTTGTTAGTACTGCAAGATGAAGCAGACATTACTAGGGAATTAATGCCCGCTTCATTTTGCATCACGGGTTGTGTTTCAGCCTACTGCAATGCTGTATTTGTCTATTGTAAAAACTGGCATGTTACAATGGCTTGTGGAAGTCTTGCCTTTGGAGTACTGATGTAGTGCAAATCAACATGGCTTTAATAGGGCTATCACAGTTAGAAACCAAGACTCCCTGCTGGCCTGGTGGCACTGACAGTTGAGGCACTGGACACCACACCTCGCGGCACGCCAACGACCTTAGATCAGGAGCGACCTCTGGTGTCAGATGGTCGGCCGGAGGGGAAGGAGGAAGATTGAGTGTCCCAGGGACTGCTGTCCTCCGGGGAGGGTGGGTTGGGGGAACCGCAGCTGTGCTGGCTCCTGGGGGTCGGTGCATATGGCGTTCCACAGTGGGGAACAGCATGGATGGCGTCGGGCATGTAGTGCACAGAAGCGCACATGGCAGGGTCCTTAACACCATTGCACATCTGTGCCGTGGGGTAGGGAAACAACAGAAACCTTTGGCCTGCTTGAAGGTCGGCCCCAATGGCACCACCATCGACGCGCTCAAGTTATCTCCTCCCAAGTCCAGCTGCCAAGGTCTCCACAGTGGTGGGGTAAGTTCCCGCTGTGATGAGACCGGGGGAGGGACTAGGGAGTGAGGGAGTTCGAGCTCTGGCTGCAGCCAGGAGGGGACTTTGAGGGCTGGCTGGAAGGAGCAATCCTAGGCAAAAAAAAAAAAACTGTCAAGGAGATAGAAAATGCTAGAAAGAAATAAAGAAAAGAAAAAAAAAAGAAACCCAAGACTAGGAGACAACAATACTTCATACTGGATATCTGTATAAAGAGGGTGAACACCAAAATTGATAAATGTCATAATATTCTCCCCCCCAACACTATACCAGCTTTGCAGTATTAATGACATACTTTTTTTTTTTTTTTCATTTTCAGGCATGAAGATTTTGATTTTATTTCAGGAACCCGTATGCGCAGGATGGCAAGGGAGAAACAAAATCCTCCTGAAGGCTTTATGGCTCCGAAGGCATGGGCAGTGCTGACAGAGTACTTCAGTTTTTTGGAGAAAGCTTAATACCTCTGTTTATTACAGAGCAACCTTTTTATGATTAATTTATTAAAAGGGAATTCCCAGCTCCCCTGCCTTAATACTGCGGGACCTAGAGGTCCTGAGTAAGCAGACAACCTACAAAAAATTATTTTTAAATTGCTAACAGGTTACTTGTCTTGCTTTATATCTGGTTGAGCTGCATCCCTCCACCTGCCATGCTGCTGAGCTAACAATCCCATTGTCCCCACGGTCAGCCCTATGATGACATGTGCGACGGGCTAAGCCACGGAGGATGTTTATGTGCTGGCACGTAGTGATGTGTGCTAATACTCTGTAACAGCACATTTTCACGTTTATTCCACTGGTACCGGTCCCAGTACACTAAGCATGAAAATGTGCTGTTACAGAGTATTAGCACACATTACTAAGTACTGGCACATAGACATCCTCCATGGCTTAGCCTGTTGCTCACGTTATCAGAGGGCTAGCCATGGGAGTAGTAGGACTGTTAGTTTGTCAGCATGGTGGGTGGAGGGACACAGGATCAGCCAAATATAAAGATCTCTAACCTGTCGGCTGTTCAAAAAATTAGTTCTTTAGGTTGTTTGCTTAATCGGGACCTTCAGGTCCCTCAGCATTATGGCAGGGGAGCTGAGGATTCCCCTTTAACATGACTGGGACCACACAGTAACCCTTAACTCTGCTTTCTTGTGGTGTTTCAGCAGGAAACTTTCCCAACAGACTAATTTCTCATAGTCTGCCATCATTTTCTGCACAGTTGGCTTATGAATTCCATTATGTACTAGCACCTAAAACAACTGCTATTTGTAATGTCAGCTTACTTTCCCGGCATGATTGCAAACCATGCTTTTTATTTCATCTGGTGCTGTCTCATTGTTGGTGGTGAGGATACTGTAAGCACTCCATCACAACTATTACTGTAACTTTTTATTCTTAACTTTTTCATACTTTGCTTTTAAATTACTATGCATGACTATTAAAAATGTTTTTACCATTAAGTTTTTAACATGGGGATTAGTTACAAAGGATAGACATCTAAATATTTGGGGGATTGTTACTTTTCTTGCCTATCTGTATGTACTGTTACATTTGAAGCTTTTTTATGCAGCAGAAAGTAAGCTTATGCAGGTACAAGTGTACTGGTCTGTACCAGAAAATAAATTGCTTTTCAGCTTCTTAATTTCCTTGTCTTTTGGTGTGTGTCAGGGTGCAATTTAGTGTACTTTAGAAATTCCTGGCTTAGGGTCCCATCCACAAATATGCAGTCCTGGAGTCTAGCCTATCTGAAGTATAGATGGTCACTAGTTAAAACAAATGGCAGAACCTGACCACCAAAACTTCTGAACCTCAGTGTACCCCAAGGATCCATCCCAGTACCTCTGCTCTTCAGTATATCTGTAAATGAGCTACCCTTGATCTCCAAGTGCCACGCGATCACAACCTACCTATAAGTAGATGATACTGTGATCTTTGTCAAACCTAAGTGCCCAGCTGACCTTACAGATATACCACAGACTGCCTTCAATAACCTGCAGAAGTGGATGGAAGCAAATTAACTCATTTTTAACAGCAGCAAAACCAAAGTAATGGTTCACAGCTATTAGCTCTGAAGGTGAATAAATCTCCCAGAGCAAGTGAAATACACCCCAAGGTGCTGCGGGAGCTAGCATACGAACTTGCGGCTCTCTTAGCCAATCTACATAATTGCTCCCTTGCGTCAAGGGAGGTGACATGCAAGGGGAGAACTGTGGATGTTGTGCCCTTGCATAAAAGTAGGGCCAAGGATGAACCAGGTAACTACAGACAGTCAGCTTGACATTGATCATAGGCAAGCTGATGGAAACCATTCTTGAAGAGCCACTCTGCACATCTAGATGCACTCTCGTAAACATGTTTCAGCTTTAATAATTTACTAGAGACATTTTTTTAATTCTGAGATTTCATTTCCAGGTTTTATAAAACATTTTGGTAATCTATCCAAAAAGCACTGATCTGTCCTTTATTGACCTCATAAAAAGGGAGGTCATAATTCCACTATACAAGACACTAGTGAGGCCGCACCTGGAGTACACTGTGCAGTTCTGGAGACCTTACCTACGTAAGGACATAGACAGGGTAGAGAAGGTTCAGAGGAGGGCAACAAAGATGGTGCATGGATTGCATCACAAGTCCTATGAGGACAGGTTGAAGGCTCTGAACATGTACTCCCTGGAGGAGAGGAGGGAGAGGGATATGATAGAGACATACAGGTATCTTACAGGGAGGAACAGGGTGCAGGAATGCACTATTTTTAGCGAAAAGATGTTCCAGGACTAGAGGGCATGGGATGAAGTTGAGGAGGACAATTCAGAGGAAACGTGAGGAAGAATTTCTTCACAGAACGGGTGGTGGACAAGTGGAACACCCTGCCAGAGGAAGTGGTGGGGGCTGAAACAATCACGGGATTTAAGAATGCATGGGATAGACATAAAGGAATTCTGGAGGTCAGGGGTAAGGGGCAACGGACTTCTTGGAAAACATAAACTGAACTTACAGACTTAAATGGGCAGACTGGGTGGGCCATAGGCCCTTATCTGCCGACACTGTCTATGTATCTATGTATCTTATAACATCATAATGCTCTCCATGACAACAGACTGATGTCAGAAACTGCATTTGTGAAGTCAGTTGAACACAGTCTGATGATTTTGGATGACTAAGTGAGACATGTACTGTATTATGTGAAATATCTAGTGGACCAAGAACAAAAGAAAGTAAAGGAAACTGGAAAACACAAAAACTAAACAAATTATTGGAAATCTACGTGTAAGTCTGTCAATGCTAAATTGGGGTTAGCCTACAAAACGAGTCACGGTCTCACCCCTTCCGTGAGGTTGGCCATACCCAGAGGAATCCTACTTTCATCACTCACATATGGAACTCTCATCTACAGCAATGCATCTAAAGCTTCCCTACACAGATGGGACACAACTTCTAATAATATATGTTGATATGCTTCTGCATCCCCTAGGCTAAAACATCACTGCCTGCTATACGCAGACCTAAACTGTCCCTCTCCGGCGGTCCACCGGCTCCTTTCTCTTGGGGCTCTTCTGGACAGTATATTAAGATCTAACATGCCTAGCTCCCTCGCCTCTATGCTTGTCCTTCAGTCTGGCTTCTATGACCTCCGATCTGCTGATCTTTCTTTACTCCACATTCCCAGATGTAAAACATCCAAAGGTAAATCATAATTTTTCTATGTGGCACCCAGTTATTGGAACTTACTGCCCCTTGATGTACGCCTGGCCCCTAGTCATGCCATATTTAAAAATGGACATCACTCCCTCCTTGCTGGGCGTACCCAGTGCATCTGTTTCAGCCCGCCTTAGATCATGGCACTCTGCGCTCTGCTGCTCCATGGTTTCCTATAGTAGGTGCTTTCCCTACCTCCACCTACTTCCCTCCATCTTCTGTCTGTGGTCTCCTTCCCTGTCCCCCCTCTAATTCTATGCTATGCCTTGCTGTATTTACTACTCTGCATCCTTGCTCCCTCTCTTCTGGAATATACTGTAGCTTGTGATTGTATAAGGTAGTCGATACTCTAATCGTATCCTCTGCACTTCTGCATTTTTGAATTGTCTAATACTCTTGATTGTAATCATGGGCACTTACTGCACTTTTGTAATGTCTAATATCCCACTGTTTCTTTGCCATTGAAATTGCCTAATTGTTATCTGGTTAAAATTAATTCTCCTACATTCCTATATGCTGTATTCTGACATTGTCTTGCCTTTTCATTTGTTGTACTGTTGCCTTTGCTATGTTGTAACCTCCTGGGTCGTGTCTGAAAATAGTCACTTATGTGTCTAGTGCACTCATCCAGATATCAAAAAATAAATAAATAAATAAAATGGTTTTAATCTTTCTATTTTAGTACAGAGCTACTCCTTAAGGAAATGTTGGTGGGGTTTCTGGGGCCAGTGGGTTGCAGGATGGCAGACAACATGGGTTTGTGGCAGGAAGGTCATATCATACTAACTTGGTAGATTTTTTTCAATTGGGTAACAAAGATTGTGGATAGGGGCCACACAGTGGACATACTGTACCTGGACTTCAGCAAGGCCTTTGACTGAGTACCCCAGAAATCACTGATCAAAGTGGTGGATGACCTAGGGGTGGAGGATACTATGACCAGGTGGGTGGGTAATTGATTAGAGGGGAGAACCCAGAGTTATGGTCAGTGAGGAATATTAAGTAATGAAGGGTGTCATGGGGTCAGTGTTCAGATCTGTGCTGATCTTCATGAACTGAAAGTCTCCACCACTCATTCACACTAGTGGGAAGTACACCGGAGGCGCTAGGATCCCGTGGGAGCCAAACTTCTTCAGGAGGGCCGGGGGCCAGGATAGGACCGTGCATTCGCGGCGCCGTGAGACTAGCTCGCACTGTATAGGCTATCTTGGCGCCGACCCTCCAACCACCTCAGTTCCTTTTCTCCCGCCATTGAGTGTACTTCGATGATGACGACACTTGCCTGCCGGGAGTCAAGTCTTTGTCTATACGACAGCAGTTATAGCCGTTCAATATTCGATTAATTTACTACTTTAGTGTTCTTTTCTTTAAAAAAAAAAAAAAGACGATGAAGCAGAAGAAGAAAAAGAAGAGGAAGAAATTCTCAGCCTGCCATCAATGGAGTTGACCTTGGACAATGACAGTGGGGAGACTTTGTTTGGGGGTTGTGATCACGGTGGGTCTGTGTCTGGTCCACCGCCCTTTGCGGCGGGGTGGGAGGAGGACAGTCCGCCGGAGCACAAAAGCAGTGGGTCCATGCCCGTTCCATTGCTGGGGCATATAGCCCAGTAATCAACTTTTGTTGACCCCATGACACTGCCCCTAGGGCGGCTGCCATTGGCAGCAGCTGATTAGCATCTCCTTGGCTGTGCTTATAGGTTCAGCCCTCAGGTTGAGCTCTGGAGGGTGCTCAGACTCCTGCTGCCACTCAGAGGGATGGCACCGTTGTCATTCTCGTAACAGACAGTCCTTTCAAGGTCGAGGCCCAGAAGCCTTTGTCAGGAACCAACTCCTCAACTGCAAAAAAAAAAAAAACTGCAGCAGAGGGCACAGTGCCTGAAGGCATCTGGTGCCATTCTCTTGGATCTGGCCCAGGTCCCACCTCAGCTGTCTGAGGTGGATGCCTCTCGGCGGTAGGGGGGCGCCTGATTTGGTTTTATAACTAGTGGAAGTCCAATCCAGCAGACATATGGGTCATCAAGATTGTTTGAGAGGGACACTTTCCCAACTTAGCAGAGATTTTCCCCAGACCCAGGCGGCAGCCCAGTCTGTTTGCCTCTCTGTCAGACCCTCTTTCCTCTCAGAGATGGGGCCTCAGAGCAGTAGAGATTGTTCTATGGTGAATCAGAACATGGTTCCTACTTCCTTTGCTTAGTTCCAAGATAACAGGTGGCATGCACCCATTTCTCCACCTTGAACGATTAAACAAGTACCTGTTCAGGGAGGAGTTCACTATAACCTCGGTATTCAAGCCTTTATTTCATGGATGTTTGGCTCCAAGCCAGCCCATCCGGTCTGAGTCTCAAGAAGCAGTTGTCACAGCTTCTCAGTTGCTCTCTTCCAGGAGGTTTTTTTTGATTGAAGAAAGGTGCCAGATTCACCTTCCCAGCAGCTTCTCTTCATAGGTGCCCTCCTGGATACCTCCAGGGCAAGGGTTTTGCCTTCCAGAGAACGGAAGAAATGACATCTTCAGATGTCTCGTTACGTCAATGAAAGTGACTCTGTCTAGGCCCTTTTCAATGCAGCGGATGCAGGGACTTATGCCTTCGTCCACAACAAATAGTGGTCTCCGACCACGCATCCGCAATTCTCCACATAAATGACAGAACCTCGGACAAAATTACTTACGTGGTAGATGCAGTTGGCCTAGTTTCTGCTAGCTCTACCCTTACCCTTCAAATCCCAGATCATCATCACCATGGTTGCACTCCTGATGGGTTGGGGAGCTCACTGTCAAGACCGCCACACTCAGGTGTGGAGCCAGGAGGAGGAGGAACATCATCTTCTCATAGATTTCTTAGAGATGAGAGCTGTCTCTTATGCTTTCCAAATCCTGAAGGAGGTCATCTACCACAAAGTGATCCCACTTCGGACGGATGACAGAATTGTGATGTTTTCATCAACAAGCAGGGTGGAGCACTCTCCTACCCTCTGTGCAGGAAGGTTATGGGGAGGTGAGAGTGGTGCCTTGAGCATGTTGCATCAGTTCAGTTGTTGTGTAGTCGCTGTTCGATGAGTGGGCAGTCTGGACCTGATCCTTTTTGCGTCCCCTCTCAATGCAAATCTGCCTCTACTCTGCTTCAGAAATCTAGACCCCAGTGTTTTCTGTCAGGATGTATTCACTGCAGTAGACAAGATGCTCTATTTTGCTTTCCTCCTCTTCCCTTAGTTCAGAGGGTGCTGCTCAAGTTGAGGCAAACGGGGGCAGGATGATTCTCAGCATCCCAGACTGACCTCTGCAGATATAATTTGCGTATATCAACAGTCGGTCAGAAGTTCCCCTGAGGCGACTCCCCTATGAGCAGACCCTCTGACACAAGGCCTTTGGTCCTTCCTTCCTGTGCTCCCTTCATCTCCATGCCGGGCTCCTGAGGAGATGAAAGTGGGCAAGTTTTAGGTTTCCAGACAATCGTAGAAATCTTAGCCGTGCATAGACCTTCCACCAGGAGGACTTGCGCGACTAAGTGGTTACTCTTCTGATGTGCAAAGTTCTGTCTGGACCCTTTTTGGTTGCCCACCAAGTAAAATGTTGGGGTGTCTTGTGGACCTGTCGAGCGCAGGTTTGCATTTCTTGGCAGAGAATATTCACCTCTGCACGTTTCAGACTGTCTTGAGCCAGTAGACATGTCACTGGCTCAGTTTCCATTAGTTAAGTTTTACTTCTCCCTACTTACTTCATTAACTCCAGAATGAAGGGGAGCACTCCCTTTATCTCTCTAAATGTTAAGAGGGTTCTGGGATTCTACAGCGACAGAACAAAGGGATACGCATCCAAGCAACTATTGTATCTTTCCACAGCATGCCTTGGCTGGGTCAGCCTGTTGCCATGAGATGTATTTCTGCTTGGTTAGTAGCATGTCTTCGACACTACTTATCCATAGCACAGGTCAAGTTGGAAGGCCGGGTTCGGACCACTCTGCCGGAACGGTTGCGGTTTTCCTCATGGAGATTTGTAATGTACCTGTTGCAGACATCTGCAAGGCAGAGAGTTGGAGCTCAGTGCATACCTTTGCAAAGCACTATGTTCAGGATATCCATGCCTGACAGTTAACTTTCTTCGGCAGGACAGTCCTTTTGGACTTCTGTCCTGAGTGAGCTCTGTCTCCTACCGCCCTACTCGGGGGTGGTTTGATTTTTTAGCTTGGTACTCTCCCATTAGTGTGAATGAGTGGTGGAAACTTTTAGTCCAGGAAGATATGGAAATTACATACTTACCATAATTCTTGACCTTCTTGGATGAAGTCTCCACTACTCATTCACACACCCACCCAATATCCCCCAAGCTCACTCATTCTGTTTTGATCTTCACTTCCTCATTGTTCAGGCTGTGAAGACATTGTTGAATTGACCCTTCTTACATGGGTCATCCAGGCCTTCACATGCCCAGAAATTAGGGTTAGGTTTTATTTCGTTAGTTTACGCTGCACCTCCTCTGTCGAAAAGGTACTGAGGCGGTTGGAGATTCAGTGCCGAGATAGCCTATATGGCACAAGGTAGTCTCACAGTGCCACGCCATGCATGGTCCTATCCCGGCCCTTCTGAAGAATTTTGGCTCCCGCGGGGTCCTAGCGCTTCCGACGTAGTGTGAATGAGTGGTGGAGACTTGGTCCAAGAAGATCAAGAATTACAGTAAGTATGTAATTTCCATTTCAGCATGTTTATGTGCAACACAGCAGATGGCATAAAAGACAAAAATTGCTTTTTTGTGGGTGGCACCAAGCTCTGAGAAAGGACCTGAAAAGACTAGCGAGGGTAGTCCAGAATCTGGCTGCTGAGGTTTAGTGCCAAGAAGTGCAAGGTCATGCTTGTGGAGAGGAAGAACCCTGGGACAGAGTATGGGCTGGAGTGGGGGAGCATCACAGTAACTGAGGAGTAGAAAGGTCTAGGGCTTGCAATTACAGTACAAGTAACCTGAAGCCCTCTACACAGTGCAGTAAGGATATCGGTAAGGCAAATAGGATGCTGAGCTGCATTATCAAGGGATTCACGAGCAGAAAGTAGGAGGTTATTCTCCCACTGTGTACTTCCATGTAATACTGTGACCAGTTCTAGAACCTCTGCCATAGAAGGGACATAAACTGGTTGAAGATAGTGCAAAGAAGGGCCACCAAAAGGATTCAAGGGAACAGAGACTGAAGAACCTGAATATATACTCACTGAAGAATGGGGGGACATGTTAGAGAGCTTTAAATACCTAAAAAGTATCAACAGGGTAGGCCTAAGTAAATTATTATGGCCCAACAGCAACAAAAAACATAAGAGAGAATAGCTGCAAATTGATAGGGGTCAAATTCAGGAGAGATGCTGGTTTGCGGAGAGGGCACTGGAAGGGTGGAACAAGCTATTGGAGAAGGTTGTTCGAGAATCTGTGGATAACTTCAACAGAGTGTGGGATAAGTGTTAAAAGGGCTGATATGGCTGACTGGGAAAGGGGCATTGCAACGAGTAACTCTGAGTTGCATGTGACTTCACATTGGGCAGATTTGATAGCCCGCAAGGCCTTCTGCTGGCACATTTCTGTGTTTCTGTGTAATGGCATTCAGTAGCAAGGCCTCTGCTCCCTGCAGATCCTGCCGTGTTCTGGACCCCCTTAGAAACAGTCCAAGCCGTCAAGTACCTTGACCTTTAGTTGGACCCTCCTCTAAACTTTGAGCATGTCTTTAAAACTGTAAGGGGCTCACGTCAGAAGCTTGGATCTTACTTCGAGGAAAGCTCTTGCAGCAGGCCACACCGATAGAACTAAGCTGCTAGGTGCCAGGACCACACAGAAAACTTCTAGCTAGCAGTCTACCATGGGAGACCACCCACCACCAACGTCAGTTAAGCCTATATAGGTTGGCGGTCCCCTAAACCTACTTGAGTTCTTCCCTTGTTAGTCTTCACCATTTATTACTGCTGGGTGTAGGCGGTGGCATGCACCTGCACGGGAAATTTTTTTGGAGGGGGGGGGAGTCATACTACCACTAGATGTCTGCATCATGTATGATGAGGGTTGGCCATTAGTGCCACAGACTCCACCTCCCTCCCAGTTCTGTTTCTCCCACCATCGAGGTTGCACCTGCTATGTGACTCTTCAGAATTTGCTGCATCATTAGGCTTAGTCCGCTTTTCAACACCTTGTTCCTGCCAACTCTGTTTTCCTCCTTCCCGGTTCTGAGTGTCCACTCAACGCTGCTGACTCGGTAAGCTCGTTCCTTTCAATTTCCTTACCGACGGTGCTGGGTCTGTTTCTGTAGTTTTTGGTTAATTTTTTTTCAGCATCATGTCTGGTTCAGGGGCTAGGAAGAAATCCAAAGTGGGCCGTGCCCCCATGTGTTGGTGCCCCTGTGGCCAGCATTATTCCATAATGGACCGGCATGATGTCTGCCTTCGTTGCCTGGGTCCCAACCATGATATGGATAATTGTGATGCCTATTTCTCCATGGACCGCCGCGTTCTTGAGATCTGCTTATTTAAATGTCGGCAGGGCCCCGCCGATGTTCGGAGGACGCCATTGTTCTAGGGATGCCATAGCGAGAACTCTTGACCCTGCCTCCAGGTCCCCTCCCAGGTCTATATAGCTCGGTCAGGAGGAAACCTCCTCTTCTAAATCTAGCCTTGCCATAGAGGAGGTTTCTTCTGCGGTGCCGGAGGAACGGCTCAGTTTCCTGCGGAGCCAGGTCAGGAGCACCGCTGTGGCAGTCAGTGTTTCGGCCCATGGCTGCTGGGCCAGGCACCGGCAGACCCTCAGCGCCACCAGCCGGTGCTGTCTTGGATCCCAGCGCCATTTGTGGTGCCTATGTTCGGGGCCTTGTCGTGTCCCACCGCAGCTCTGTTCATGGCACTGTTGGCAGAGGAGCTCCTGGGGTCGCTAGTCTGGCAGTGTGTGTGGTCTTTTCCTCTTCAGAGGGGGGATGATTCACTGTCCAATCCGGACTGGTGCCCCAACTCCTCGGAGTCTGGGAGTCCTCTTGGACGCAACACCTAACGTCTCATTGTTCGTCTCCTGGGCACCCCAGATTCTGTGATCTCTGTGGGCCCCCATGTCGACTCCGGTGTTGGGGGCTGCACGGTGGATAGCAGGTCTGGGGGGCCGGGGCAGCTGCTATCTCTGGTGCTGCCCTGGTTACCACAGTTAAGACAGGGACCCCCCTCTTCTGCGACCTCCCTCGGAGGGCCTGCGAGATCAGGGGACCCCTCAGCACTGGATTCAAGGAAGAGGGCAGCCTCAGAGTTCAAGGGGTTGAGAGGCTGGGGTGAAGCAGGTGGGCCCTCTTCCACTGTCCTGTGGGGGTTGGGATCGCAGTGCCGAGCCCTTCTTCTTCTCCTCCTCCTGAGTCTTCAGAGGTGCCCTTAGTGGGCGATGCTGGGGTTTGCCCTTCTGGATCCATGCAACCCCAGTCGCACCACAGGGGAGGTTCCCCTTAAGGGCTCAGCCAGGATTTGTTTTCACATTTACCGTGTCTGCTGACTGGGTCGACCCCCGGATCCCCCCGTGAGGGAGGGAGGATCTACTGCGAGGTCTCAGAGCTCTGGCAGAGGCCGGGCACTTTCGGTCAGGTGCCCTTCCCCAGTCCCTCTGCAGACACCACCCCCTCTCCCAGGTCATGTGGGCCCTAAGGGACCCTTAACCTGGGAGACGTTGAAGGCCACTGTGGCGGCCTTCCTTTGTTATGTTAGAGCTATGGACGAGCAGGTTTTTCACCTGTCTCCAAAAATAAGTGCGACTCATGGGCCTAACTCCCACACAAGGATGGACACTCCCAGTGCCTCTTCTATCTGGGCCCAGATCACCCCATGGAGAAGTGCCAGCATTGCCTGAAATTCAATGCCGCCACCCGCAGATGGAGGCAGCAGTCCCTGGAGGCCCACATACTTAAAAAGAAAACGACCTCCATGTAGAAGGAGCTGAAAAAGCTTCATCAGGCCTCCACTTTGCCCGAGGGTCACCTTAAAAAGAAGGACAAGGAGAAGCACTGGGACCGGGACTCCTCTTCCTCGGCCACCGCGACTTAGGCTGGAGTCGCCGTGCTCAAGGTAATGCCCCCCCCCCGGGGGACCGCTCCGCGACTGCCGTCTTGGAGGTTTCCAAGACTGCGTCGACCCTTCCATCTGGCTCACGCTCGGGCCATTCGGGAGCCTCCAGGTCAAAGGAGGCTTCCACTCCCGTTAAGGCCGCCACTGTGCGGCCTTCCGGTGTGAGTGGGTGGCTCCAGTAAGCCAGATGTCAGCTCCTCTGATGCCCACCCGAAGAAGGCCACTAAATCGCTTGACCCCTCTGGGCAGCGCATGGTCCCTAAACCACCCGACAAGGCCGCCTCTCCTTCACTGTGTTCCTCGAGCACCAGTTCCGCTAAGTCAGACGACGGCTCCTCCGATGTCCGCCTATACCCCGCCAGTAAGGAGTCCGTCGGCCCCTCCGACGACCACACGGCGTTGGAGCTGATGCTGGACCCTGATGTTCAGGCCGCCGTCCCGGCCTCCCGGAGCGTTTGCCGCTGCCTTCCGAGGCCCCAGCGTCTCCTCAGTTAGACCACAGTGATTTTAATCCTCCTTCCCCGGGCGATACAGAGGATGCAGGCACACTCTCGTCAGGTCTCCCTCCTGCTGGGCCAGATGACCTGATGTTGGACCCTTGGATGCCGACGCCGGCCTTGCCGACGCTGGGCGACATTCCTCTCCCAGATGCCATCCCTACGCAGGACCCGATGCCCGCCGGGCCTCCTATTCCCAGCCCGCCTGTGGGGTCATTTCCAGGGCCTTCAGCTCTGTCAGAGCCTCTGGGGCCTGGGTATACGCCGTCTTATCTGACGCCATCTTACCTGGGTCCACAGTATCCAACGCTGCAGTACCCGGCGCCTCAGTACCCGATGCTGGGCTTCCCGCCATCGGGGTACGGATACTCGCCATACGGATATCCCCAATATCCATATCCCCCTCCTCCATTGCCCCCACAGCCACCAGTGGACCTGTGGGAGACTCTGGCTTCCTGGTGGGCTGAGGCCAAGGCTCAGCTCACCAAGGAAGTAGAGGGCCGCCTTCCGACGCCGGAACCTGTTCCGGACCCCATCGACGAGGGCGAGAGACCCCCCCTCCTGTTATCAGAGGTGTCCCCTCCGGGTCCAAGACTGGGGGTGGCACGTTACCTCAGGATCTTCCCAAGGGGTCCATTCCTCCCCGAGCGGGGAGGGGGTCTTCATCTCCTCCTACTTCCTCGGACGACTCCGACAGATGTTCCGACTTCATGACGGCCACAACTCAGACAAGCTCGGCCTAGAACTCCTCCGAAGTCCTCTCCGGAGGATCCTTCCTTCACTAAGTTGCTACAAAAGATCCAGTCTTTGCATCAGTGGAAATCTTTGGAGCCAGATCCACAGTGGCAGAAGCTGGCTTCACATCTGGATCTGCCCGAGGTCGCTCCTACCTTGGTTCCACCCTGGATCGAGCCTCACGCGGACTTTGTTTCTACTATCTGGAAACAACCGTTGGCCATAGCCCCCCTTCCGAGGAAGGCGGACAGGCTGTATCAGGCTCCGGAGGGTGTTGATTTTCTTACTTCACACCCCAAGGCTGACTCGGTTGTGATCAGCGCCGCCCACGGCTGTACAGCCAACCCAAAGCATTTGAGCTCGTCTTCACCCGATAAGGAATCCTGCCTTCTGGACCAGTATGGGAAGAAGGTTTTCTCTTCTTCCACTCTGGGTATTAGGGCCATGAACTATATCGCTCATATGGGGGATCACCAGAAGGCTATCCTTAGTGAGGTGAAAGCTAAATTTGATTCCCTTCCGGAGTCGCAGATCAGACAGGAAGCGGCAGACCTGGTCCGTTCTGCTCGTTCGAACAGTAGGCACATTCTACGCGCTACTTACGATGCAGTGGACGCTGCTGGTCGGAGCTTGGCATTCGCCGTAAGTTTGCGGCATCATGCCTGGCTCTGAGTGTCAGGTTTGGTCCCGGAAGTGTAGTCCGCTGTCCAGGACGCACCCTTCAGGGGTTTGGTGCTGTTCGGTGGTGATGTCAAGGATATCATCACCGGCCTGTGAGAGAAGGGCACTGCTCTCAAGGAAGTTGACTCCATGTACAGAGCCCCTCAGCCTCAGCACCATCCCTTTTGCAAACCTGCATGGGCCAAGGTGAAACCTCAAGGGAAGCGGGCCAACAAACGGGACCTTCCGGCTGCGAAGCCCTTCCCCCCAGGAGCTCCAGCCGCGGCTTTACCTCTCACCTCCTGACTCCTTTCCTCTCCCACAGCCTCTGGGCTTCCCAGAGGAAACGGTAGGAGTGAGGTTCTCACTGCATCTACCGGGTTGGAAGAGGATCACTTCCGACATTTGGATGCTCCAGCTGATAGCGGAAGGACACTCAATAGAGTTTCTTCAGAAACCTCCCAGAAAACCCCATTAGGTCGTCTTACTCCCCGGAACACCTTCTTCTGGTTTGGGAAGAAATCTCCGCCCTTCTTCTGAAGATGGCGATAGAACCCATCCTTCCTCATCTCCAGGGGATGGGTTACTACTCCCACTTCTTCCTGGTTCCGAAGAAATCAGGCAATATGAAGCCTATTCTAGACCTCAGCTCCATGAACTTGTTCGTGGAGTACAAGAGGTTCAGAATGCTCTCTCTGCAGGGCCTTCTGCCCCTCCTTCGGCTGGGACAGTGGCTGTGCACTCTGGACATGCAGAACACCTACCTGCATATCCCTATCTGCCCGTCCCACCACAAATACCTTCAGTTTTCTTTTCAGGGAGACCACTACCAGTTCAAGGCCCTTCCATTTGGTCTCTCCTCGGCTCCCTGAGTATTTACCAAATGCCTTTCAGTGGTAGCAGCCCACCTGTGTACCCAGGGAGTTCAGGTTTTCCCGTACCTGGACGACTGGCTCCTGGCGGCCCCATCCAGAGAGGACCTCCTGCGCTCCCTCTCCCTTACCCTGCAGGTTTTCACCAGCATGGGTATTACCATCAACCTGGCCAAGTCTCATTTGATCACATCCCAAAGACTCCAGTTTATCGGGGCGATCCTGGATACGACCTCCGGCATGGCCTTCCTGCCTCCGGACAGGGTGGCCACCCTTCAGGCTCAGGCCAGCCTGTTGTCCAGACACAGGCGGGTCTCTGCCAGGTCAGTCCTTCACCTCCTTGGGCTCATGGCGGCTTCCATTCCAAAGGTGCCTCGCACTCGGCTCCACATGAGAATCTCTCAGTGGACGCTTCAGTCTCAGCGGGATCAATTGGTGGAAGACCTACATCAGGAGATCCTGGTCTTCTCTCCGATGGCTCGGGACCTGCAGTGGTGGATGGTTCAGGAGAACCTTTGCCAGGAAGTTCCCTTCTGTCTTTCTCCCCCCTCCCAAACTCTGACAACAGACACCTCGGGCAAGAGTTGGGGAGCCCACTTGGGATCTCAATGGACCCAGGGCTCTTGGTTCAGACTCGAGCAAACTCTCCACATAAATGTGCTCGAGCTAAGGGCCGTGCTGTATGCCTTATAAGCTCTGCATCTGTATCTGCTTCCTGGTCATCTGGCTGTCCAGACCGACAACATGTGCGTAGTGTGGTACATCAACAAATGGAGGAACTCATTCCTACCCACTTTGCAGGGAAGCGATGCAGATTTGGGATTGGGCAGTACTTCACAACCTTCACCTCATGATGGTTCATGTTCCGGGGGTCGAGAACACGTTGGAGGACCATCTCAGCCGGTCATCCGCCCAAGCTCACGAATGGGAACCGGATCGGGGTGGTAGACGATGTCTTCCTATGCTGGGGCACCCCTCAGGTAGACCTGTTTGCCTCTCCTTTCAATGCAAAACTTCCCGTCTTCTGTTCACTTGCTCCAAGGTGTGGAGTCTTTTGGAGAGACGCTCTGTCTCTAGACTGGAAGGGCAGATTCGTCTATGCCTTCCCCCCGATCCCATTGATTCCGAGGTTCTTACACAAACTCTGTTCAGAAGGAGCTCGCATGATCCTCATCGCTCCGTTCTGGCCCAGGCAAGTTTGGCTCTCTGTTCTGCAACAGTATTCAGAGGAACCTCCTTTTCCTCTTCCTCTGTCGCAGCTCTTGTTGACCCAGGATCCCCTTGATCCTGGTCCATCCAGGACTTAAATCCTTTCAGCTGCATGCGTGGCTCCTGCAGACTTAGTTCAAACCCGGTTCGGGGTTTCGCCGCAGGTGGCAGAGATTCTAGTGGAGGCCAGAAAGCCCTCCACTCATTCCACTTACACCATTTGGGCCTCTTCCAGAGCTTTTGAGCCATTCTCCTGCCCTTTCGGGAGGCTCCTGGATTACATACGTCACCTCTTTGACCTGGGTCTCAGTCACTCCTTTTTGAAGGTTCACATGGTGACTATTTCCACTTACCATGTTCTTTTTGGGGACAGATCTTTTGCTCAGCTGGAAGTCGCTAAGACTTTCCTTAAAGGGGTTCTTCATTTGAAACCCCCTATTCACGCACCTGCTCCTCCTTGGGACTTGAATTTCATTCTCGAGAAGCTTACCCTGCCTCCTTTTGAGCCGGCAGCATCAGCAGACCTGAAGTTCCTTTCCTGGAAGACCCTCTTCCTGGTGGCCATTACTTCTGCTCGACGAATTTCCTAGCTTCTGGCCTTAATGTGCAGAATCCCGTACTTGATTTTCCACAAGGAACGTGTGGCTCTGCGTACCAACCCTAAGTTTCTCCCTAAGATGGTAGCGGAATCTACGCTGAATCAATCCATGGAACTGCCTGCATTTTTTACGCAACATCCCAATCAAGAGGAGTACCTCTTACATACTTTGGATGTTCACCAGATTCTGAGATACTACACCAACAGGACAAAGGATCTCAGACTGATCAACTGTTTGTCTCTTTTGCTCGCAAAAGAGAGGGCAATGCTGTTTCTAAACAATGCCTTTCTAAATGGTTGGCACATTGAATCACTTTCTGTTATGACAAGTATCACAAGACCTTGCCAGGTCAAGTCAGAGGTCACGCCACTAGGGGTTTAGCTGCCTCTGCTGCTTGTTTCAAGAATGCGTCGGTGGCTGACATCTGTGCAAATGCAACTTGGACTTCTGTCCATGCCTTTATGAAATATTACAGTTTGGACATTGCCTCTCACCGTAGAGCTGGCCTCGGGTTGACTGTTCTGCAAGGTCTTCTTTCCTAAGACCTTCACAGCCAGAGAATCTGTATATGAGTAGTTTCCTCCTCCCGTTTGTTCCAGACTGCTTGGAACTTAGTCCTATATGTAATTACCTACTGCAAGAGCCCTCTCGAAGTAAGATAGTACAGTTACGTAAGAACTTACTGTAACAGTAGATCTTCGAGGGAGGCACTTGCAGTAGGTAATACCTTCCCGCCCTCCATCCCCCTTAGCTTTTTTTAGCTCCTTTTCCAGGATGGAAATATCCACTTCTCTCTCATCTTGCCTTTTGGCCTTTGGAGGAAAGAACTGGAAGGCGGGCATGGGGTTCCGCCCCTTTATACTGATGTCTCTTGACGTCGGTCATCTGACATGGGGGCGGTCCCCCGCTAGATACTGCTAGCTAGAAATTTTTCCATGAGGTCCTGACGCCTGCCAGCTTCAGTCCTATATGTAATTACCTGCTGCAAGAGCCTCTCTCGAAGATCTACTGTTACGGTAAGTTCTTACGTAACTGTACTTTTTCTCTTCAGCTCATGTGCTGCTCTGCATCAGCTCATATCAGACTCACCTTGCTACCTACAACAGGCACTTGTGGTCGATGCAGACACAGAGTAAGCGTCATTGACAGATTCAGAGGAATGTAGGAAGCCATTGCCCTCTCTGCACAGGGTCTAGAACTTGCAAAGCACTAAGCAAGGGCATTGTATGATGCCAATGAGGTGGCTTCCAGACTGGCAGGGACAACGATCTGCATCAGGCGGATGGCAAGCCTTCGCCTGTCTAGATTGTCACCCATTGCCCAGCGTAGGGTGATTTCCAGTGCCTTCCGGGAGACCCGCATTTTCTCCCGCAGGGCGAGGAGGAATTTATAGGGACGTCTTACATCCCCCCGGCCACGGGGAACACCTTCTTGACCTGACCAGCCTTAGGCCATGTATGGTCTAGTATGGTTATAGGGTCGCACCCCTTGCATCTCCCCCTCAGGAGGATGAGGGAATCTGCTCCCTCAGGGCAGTGCCAGGTCCCTTCCGGGGAGATTGGTACTCACCCAGGAGCAATGAATGGTGGAGATTGACATGGGAAGATATGAAAATTACGTACCTAGCATAATTCTTGATCTTCTCTTGTATCTTCACCATTCATTACTGATTCCCGCCCACCTTCCCCTCTTGAGCCTCAGCTCCTTGGCACCACCACCCTGCTCATCCTCCCCCTCTTCGAGGCCAATTGGGTCAGAGTTCCCCTGGTACCTCAGGGCCCTCTGTTTCCTTCTCTGAGTCACAGAGTGCCCTGCCTAGGAGGGCAGCAAGTAGGGTCTTTGCCCTGGCCTTGGAAGGAATTCCCTGGGGTGCTCAATGGGGTACACTGTGGGGTCCTTCTTGACTTGGCATGGATCTGTTGGTCCGTTGTAGTCTTGTTTAGGGTAGAGACTTTGTCAGTGCATCTCGTGGGAGGACCCATGGGGACTCTCCCCCACCCATTTTTCCCTTTCTCGCTGTCCACCTTACCTTTTGGGGGTGATTTCTGGATGGAGTCCTCTCCTGTTTAAGACGTGTTTCCCCTTAGCTAATCCTTCAGGTGGTAAGCTAGAGAGGGCTGTGCTCCAGGACTTTCATCCGGATCATGGGTTTGGGGATGGGGGGGGGTCGTCTGTTTCCACCATGTTTTATATGTCCAAGACCATCTAAAATTCTCCTTTTCTGGACCTATGTCCAGTGATCCTTGAAGTTGTCAGGATCCTTGCTCCTGTGTCTTCATACCCCTCAGGGTTTTGAGGCTAAAATTAGCCAATGGTCTTCCAGCTGAGCACAGCAGGACCCCCCACCCCAATATCTTACATCTTCTCCTCCTTTCCTTTCTCTCTCTTGTTAAAGTTGCTGCCCAGAGGCTGGGGCCCCAAGGCCAGTTAGAATAACTCTATACCCTATGTCCTCTGGTTAGCTTATTCCTTTTCCTATCCCTCGGCTCTCTTGCCTCATCTTTGGATTTCTCGATCCCCTTTTTCTTTCCTCTCCAGCGGAACAGAACTGGGAGGAAGGAGGAGACTGTGGTACCTAACGGCCAACCTCGTAAGCACATTTAGTGTGTGGCTACCACCCCCCAAAAAAGCTCTTGTGCAGGTGCGGGCCTCCAGCTTACACCCAGCAGTAATGAATGGAGAAGATTAAGAATTATGGTAGGTAGGTACGTAATTTTAATTTCTTTTCCCACCATCGACCAGTGCACGTCAGATCTTAGCAAACGCTTCAACTACAGTTGACTGCCATTAACCGTGCTTGCCGTGATTATGTATTTCTTGGTTTCTTTCAGTTCTAATGCACTTAAACATCAAATTTTCAGTGTTTTCTTCAAGTTTATGTT
This sequence comes from Neoceratodus forsteri, assembly GCA_016271365.2. Classification (NCBI taxonomy): domain Eukaryota; kingdom Metazoa; phylum Chordata; order Ceratodontiformes; family Ceratodontidae; genus Neoceratodus; species Neoceratodus forsteri. The sequence goes on from CM057453.1 coordinate 444,857,581, forward strand.
GTCTCCACCAGCCTCGTCTTCCGACTGCACCACAAGGTGTGCTTGTGGCAAACAGATCACTGGAAAGGATGGCCACTGTTCATGTCTCTTCTGTCTGGGCCCCAGTCACAATACTGAAACCTGTCAGCATTGCCAGAAATTCAGCCAGGCCACCCGAAGACATAATTTAAAAGCACTGGAGCCATCTTTTAAAGCACTGGAGAGGGAGCTGCTGGCCAGATGCTCCTCTGCCTCGTCAGCACAGTCCTCCAGAGCCTCTTCTTCCCACAAGGAGAAGTCTGGGAAGTACAAGCACCAGGACCAGTCAGCTTCCCATTCGCAGTTGCCTCTTTGGCCTCCAGCCACATCTAGGTCGTCTTCCTGCAGAGGGATCAGCCTCTTCAGCCCTGCCAGCTCTCTCTTCCTCTGGGCTCTCAGTAGCTCTGCCACCCACCCTCATCTCCATATCTGGCTGCAGCTCTTTAGGACAGGGGACTTTGTCTCCTGCCCCCCAGCCCCTGAAGCTCAGGCCCATATCCTGCACAGGCTCTCAGCCAGGCGGCTTGACTGGTGTTGGTGCCTCGGGCGTCAGTTCTACCACAGTCACTCCCCCGGCCATGGCGCTGCCTTCGTCGGCTCTCACCGCTGGGCCAACGTTAGTCCTAATAGGCAATGCCTGCAGCAGGCACTCACTGTCTACTTCACACCAATGTTGCCTCTGTCTCTGCCTCAGGGGTCCCCATCCCCTCAGGCACCAGCCAGACCAGCGTCGGGCTCAGTCTCTCGAACTCTCCATGTAAGGCTGCCGCCGGTGCTGCCACAGCCTCAGCAAGTGGGTCAGACTCCATCACCCCTGCCACTACCTTACCCACAGCTGACACCTGTCAGGCGAACGCCAGATACTCAGCTTGGGTCGGGCGGCCCTTCACCAGCTCCTCAGCAAAGCTACCCTCATTGCCCTTCCTGCTGGTGTATAACATTGCTCCTCAGGTGGATTACAATGCCCTTTTTTCAGCGTGGTGGTCCTTTATGCAGCACCAGACCCCCACCCCTCAAGATCCACCGCCGACGTCCCCCTACCACCCTCCTCGGAACCCTCGGCCCCAGGTTCCAGACCGAGCTGGTCCTAGTAACCCACATACGTTGGGGTCTTCAGGAGATCAGGCTGACTTTGGGTAGGGTTCTAAATGGGATTAATGCCGGCAGCCTGTGCTGGTCCCAGAAACGGATACAGATACTTCAGAAGATGACTCTGATTCTTCAGGGTCTTCCTCCTCCTTTCCTGGTGATTCTTCTGAGGGGGAGGACCAATCTAAAGAGGAGCCCAAATCCACCCCCCCACGACGATCCATCCTTTATGGATGTGATGTGCCATATCCAGTCCATTATGGGCTGGGAGACAGAGGAGCAGGACCTGGAGAGATACCAGTTGGCCCACTACCTCTGGCAGCATGATGTCCTTCCAGTGGTGATTCCCCCCTTGATCGAATCCTATGAAAATGTCACCAGGGCGGCATGGAATCACCCTTCCACCACTCCTCCTCTGCCCAAAAGGGAGACTGCCTTTACCATGCCCCAGCCAGCAAACCCTTTCTGAGGACTCACCCCAAGGTAGTTTCTGTAGTTATTTACAGAGTACATGACAGTACTAATAAACCTAAACACCGTAGTACTCTTCACCCAAGACCGTGAATCCACACAGTTGGACCACCTTGGCAAACGAGTCTTTGCCTCTTCCACCCTGGCTATTCAAACCATCAACTATCTGGCCCACGTGGTCCAATACCAGAATGTTTTTTGGGACCAAGCCAGAGATTTTGTGCAAACTCTATCTGAGGATCTAAGGACCCCACCAAGACGCACCTTGCCCAGTTGATGAAGTGAGGCTCAGACATTGGTAACCACATCCTTCGAGCCACTTATGATGCAGTGGATGCCTTAGGGCGTGGTGCAGCTGCTGGGGTTTGTCTCCGGTGCCACTCTTGGCTCCAGGTTTCAGGCTACGCTTTGGATGCTCCATTCTGGGGGATTGGTCCTTTTCAGTGGCGATGTCCAGGACATCATCTGTATCTTGCCGGAGTCTGGGCAGGCCGTCAAGTTGATCCACTTGCTTTATCACACCCAGCCTACAGCGACCCAGCAGCAGCCTTTTTGCAGGTTCTCCCACAAGCAGTCTCGGACCCAGTCTGCCAAGTGTCAGCATAAGGCCCCAGCAGCCCCTGTTGCTGCCACTGCCAGAGCCTTCAGGGCCCTCGCGAGCCCCCTGCCCATGCCTGCCCCCACCTCTTGACTCCTTGGCTGAACCTTCCCCTCCGGCCAAGAACCTGAAGGAGGCCATCGAGGGTCAGTTCTCCCTACACCTGGAAGGGTGGCAGGGGGTCACCACAGACAACTGGCTGCTCTAGATCATAGAACATGGTCACACTGTGGAGTTCCTAGAGTGGCCACCAGAAAATCCTCCAGTTCCTCCACATACCCCCCCGCCCCACATGCACACACACCCACCCACCCACACACACACACACACTCTCTCTCTCCCACTCACCCCTGTCTCTGGTTTGGGAGGAAATTCAGGCTGTTCTTTAAAAAAGAGCCATAGAGCCCATCCCTCAGGCTCAATGGGGAATGGGGTTTTACTCCCACTTCTTCCTCATCCAGAAGAAGACTGGGGATCTTCGGCCCATGCTGGACCTGAGTCATCTGAATCTGTACATCGAGTACAAGTCCATCAGGATGGTCACCCTTCAGGGACTGTAGCACCTGTTGCACTGGGGGAACTGGCTCTGTTCCCTGGACATGCAGGATGCCTACCTGCACATCCAGGTCTTTCCTGCCCATCGTCACTTTCTCTGCTTCCACTTTCAGGGAGCCCATTATCAGTTTCGGGCCCTCCCTTTTGGCCTTTTCTCAGCCACCTGGGTATTTATTAGATACTTGGCAATGTTGGCTGCCGCATTGAGGAGGCAGGGCTTATATGTATTCCCCTACCTGGACAACTGGCTGCTTGCAGCCCCCTCCAGGGAACATTTGGTTCAAACCCTGGAATCAAGCTTCAGTCCTTTCCAGGCTTTGGGGATCACCATAAATCTGCCCAAGTCCTGCCTCTTTCCTTGCCAGCACCTCCTGTACATAGGACATGGTCCTGAACACTAGTCAGGGCAAGGCTTTTCTGCCCGAGGACGGAGCACAGCGACTGATGATGCAGGCCCATCTCGTTTCCTCCAGTCCACAGGTTGCAGCCAGGGTCTTCCTATGCCTTCTGGGCCACATTACGGCAGCAGTCACCATGATCCCCTTGGCCCGGCTGCATATGTGGGTTCCTCAGCGGACCTTGAAGGTTCAGTGGGACCAACGTACCGATGACCTGGACCAGTTGGTCATGGTCTCTAACCTGGTCCGGAGGTCTCTGTCGTGGTGGCTGGACCCAGCCAACCTCCTTCAGGGAGTCTCCTTTCAGCTCCCAATCCCCCCACCCCCGACAGGTTCTCATGACAGATGCATCTGGCCTGGGCTGGAGCACTCATCTGTCCAGCCATTAGACCCAGGGTACCTGGTCTCAAATGGAGCCAGGGTCTCCACATCAACGTCCTGGAGATGCGGGCAGTTCTTTATATCCTGCAAGCCTTTCAGGCTCCTCTCCTCCCTGGTATGCTGCTGGTGCAGATGGACAACATGTGTGTGATGTAATACATCAACAAATGGGGAAGGGGGACTATTCTTACCTCCTGTGTCAGGAGGCAATGAGAGTCTGATTCTGGGCCATCGAGCACAGTCTGGAGCTCTCAGCCATGCACGTTCCAGGCATTCAAAATGTCTTGGACGACAGTCTCAGCCGCTCCACATTGTGGGCTCATGAGTAGGAACTTCTAACCTCTGTGGTCGAAGATCCCTTCGACAGGTGGGGCCATCCAGAGTTGGACCTCTTTGCATCCCCACTCAACACAAAACTGCCATTTCTAGGAGCGTGGATATGTTGTTCATCCACACTTCTTTGGCATGTTCCTTCCCCTTTAAATCTTGCCGGAAGTCTTCAAGCTGGCTCCTCCCACCCACCCAGGTGGTATATACCTCGGCTCTGCCCCAAGACACCAGATCGTCCTTTCCGCTGGAAGATTCAGGTTCCCTCGTGCTACTTTCCAAATACCGTAGGCCCTGGAGTCTGTCCCGTGGTTCTTGCATTGCTTTCTTTAAAACTTCGTAGAGTTTATGAATCTGATCGAGCACATCTGACATGGAGAATAAGTCGTCCTCGGTTACTGTGTCCTTATGGACAAAGATGTCTCACACCGATCCCCACCTCTCGTGTGGCGCTTATTGCTTGGGTGCCGTGATGACACCACTGCTTGCACTATCTGCCTGGCATTCCATCCCAATGTCCTGGATGATCGCAAGGCATTCCTACAGCTGGGGAGACCGGAGCTTCGCAATCCACCGGTGAAATCGAAGAAGGCCAGGTGGGCGGTCTCCACAGCCGCAGGATCCGCCGAACAGCTCGAACAGATGACGGCTTTCGAGGAGGAAGCTGCCCAAGCTCCGGCCAGCCGAAGTTTTTTTGTGTCGCTCAACCTGGGCTCCACCTTACTGGGTCCTTTCAGGAGCTGTGCCAGTCTCTCCCTACCAAGAGTGAGGTGCCCTCGGGCTCGCACCCTCCCGTCCCAAGAAAAGGGACAAGGACCCCAAATTTGCTTCTTCTGGCCGAAGAAGGCATTCCTGGGACCGAGAGTGGCCCAATTCACAGGACCAGGCGGTCTCGGCCTCGGTTGAGATCACTTCCTCGGCCGCCGGCTTCTCGGACCTTCCGTCAGACCAAGGCCGAGATTTCTCTCAACCTGATTGAGCCGTTGTCGCCGACCCCGCTCGACGACTCTTTGGAAAGGACTCCCATCCTTTCCTTCCCCGACGAGGAGATCCGTCCCGCGGGCATCCCAATTGAGGGACAGGGGCCGGATCCTCGGTTTTCACCGAATCCAGTCTCTCCAAATCGACAGAGCCTATCCCGTCGGTCGAAAAGCCGAAAAAGGGTCACAAACACTCCTGGAAGAGGTGCTGCAGCCACTTCTCATCCTCCTCGGACGAGGAGAGACTTAGATGGAACCTCTGTCGACATTTTGAGGACCTTATGTGGCAGCAGCTCATTCTGACTGGTCAGAAGCTGGCAACTCCAGCTACACCGGCCATTACTTGGCCCCAGCCTCTTTGGCCGACACCGACTCCTCCAGTACCGAGGACTCCAGTTCTCCCTCTGGCAGGACTGGCACGCATTCCTGCTCAGCCAGTTCTGGTCTCCCCACCAATTCTGGTGGAACCACCACCACCTAAACAGCCTCAGGGAGGGGCTCCCTCGAAGGAGGATTGGGCAGATACGGGTTTGCCCCGTCGTCTGTCCATCACTGTTATCCCTGATCACCCTAGGCGCATTGAAGGGGACGTAGGCGGGAGACCCCTGTATCCTGACTCCTCCGGCTCGGATACTACTGGCCTTCACTCACACCCTCATGATGAGTTGTCAGTGACAGGCCTGGAGGAAGGTCCTTCTTCCTTCCAAGGCATCCTTCTACTCATATCTGAGTCCACGGGTATGCCATTGCAGCCCATCCAAAAGAAGGTGGAATATCCTCTCACGGATATCCTTAAGAGGGGGGATACCCTGATGGAGGCCTTCCCAGTGGCCGACGCCATTGTTGGCCCGGCCCTTGAGCTATGGCAGTGTCCTGCCTCCTGCCTGGCTCCGTCTGCCCGCATGGCTCGCAAGTACATTGTACCCATGGGGTCCCTGGCGGGCTTCACTGAGCATCCCTCGGCCGAGAGCCTTGTGACTGTGTCAGTGTTTCGGTGTACGGGGTAGCTCAGCAGATACTGACCGCCCTCCAGACAAGGAGTCCAAAAACATGTACCATTCTGCCCGGAAGGTATGTGCGGCCTCAACCTTGAGCCTTCGTCAGGCCAGCTCGGCTGTTATCGTGGCACACTTCTCTCATGCCCTCTTGGGGTCACTAGATGAAGTCCTCCCTCATCTCCCAGCGGACATGCAGACCACAGTTAAGCAGGTCCATGACCAGGGCCATGCTGTTGCAAAACAGCAGCTCCAGACGGCCCTGGACATTGAAGATTCCTGTGCCCACTCCTTAGCAGCCACACTGGCCATTCGCCGCGTGGCATGGCTGAGGTTATCCTCTTTTCTTGCGGATACTCAACATAAATTAGCTGACGTGCCCTTCCTTGGCACCGACCTCTTCGGTCCTGGAGTGGTAGGTCACCTTCAGCGCATAGAACAGTCCAATGCCACCTTGGATGCTACCTCTGCAAAAGGTTCTTTGGGCAAGAACCAGCAGAAGCACAAGAAGAAGCCTTTTCGGCATTCTTCCCCTGCAGTTAGGCAGCCCTCATATCGGGGAGGTCAGCAGCAACAGCAGGCTCAAGCTTGGCACCCTAAGCCCAAGCAGGGTCCCCAACAGCCCCGCAAAGGAGGCCGAGGTGCCGGTCCAGGAGCCTTCTCCTCCTCTAAGCCTGCGCAGTGACGGGTTGGGGTGGTCAAACCTACTCCCGTCATGCCAGTTCTGGGTCCTCCCGTGGGGGGCCAGCTCCACCATTTTCTTTCCACCTGGTCTGATATCACTTCGGACAGGTGGGTCCTGGAAGGTGGTTGGTCAGGGACTGCCCTTAGAATTCAAGCAGTACCCTCCCTGCCAAGCCCATGCCCCACGGGAGGAAAGGATCTAAGTCGGCCCTTCAGGACAACATTGCTCAGCTCCTCCGCAAGGAGGCAGTAGCTCCAGTGCCGGATCCTCCTGCGGACCCAGGCTTCGTGTCCAGGTAAATCCTGGTGCCCAAGCCGGGGAGCTGGCACCCCATACTAGATCTCCACGACCTGAATCAATATCTCAGGTCTCGCACCTTCCGGATGGTAACTCTGACCCAAATCATACCATATCTGGAGCGAAACATGTGGTTCTGTTCACTGGATCTACAAGACGCGTTCTTTCACATCCCAATCCGTCCATCCCACCAGCGGCTCCTCTGCTTCAGGGTCGAAGGGACCATGTACGAGTTCCGAGCCACGCTGTTCGGCCTGCCATCGGCCCCACGGGTCTTCACCAAATGCATTGCAGTGGTGGCAGCCCATCTATGGCGCCAAGGGGTTCGCATATACCCCTACCTCAACGATTGGTCCCTGTTGGGTTCCTCCCTGCAGGAGATGGAGAGGTCAGGGACCTGGCCCTCCTAACCTGTTCCAGATTAGGGCTTCTGGTCAATGAGGCCAAGTCGGAACTCGTGCCCTCTCAGGTGATGGGCTTTATCGGGGCAGAGCTCGACTCTCATCAAGCCAGAGCCCAGCTTCTGGTGGACAGGGCGGAGGTTCTTTCCTCCTTTACCCAATCATTTCTGGTTGGGCACTTGCGCCCTGCCCGGGACTTCCTGTGCCTTCTGGGTTACATGGCGGCATGCACCTCAGTGGTCTATTGTTCCAGGTTGCACATGCGTCTCCTCCAGTGGGAGCTGGCCACTCAGTGGACTCAGCGTCAGGGCCTTTTCGATCAGCTGGTCACTGTCACCCAGAAGATGTGGGACGACATCCAATGGTGGACCATCCCAAGTCATCTGCAAGAAGGGATTCCATTTGTCCACCCCGAGCCAACGGTCGTCCTTATGACCAGTGCCTCTTCCCATGGGCTAGGGAGCCCACATGGGGTACTACGGAGCCCACGGGTTCTGGACCCCCGAGGAGTCCCGTTGCCACATCAACCTGTTGCAGCTCAGAACAGTCAGACTGGCACTGTCAGCTTTCGCTTCTCAGCTCCGGGGTCAAGTGGTTCAAGTCCGGACGGACAATACCACGACCATGTACTATCTCAACAAATAGGGTGGCATGCACTCCCATCTGCTATGCAAGGAGGCGCTCCAGATCTGGACCTTCGTCAGCCGGTTGGAGGTGGACCTCCTTGCCATTCATGTGGCAGGAGTCTCGAACCAACTGGCGGGTGCTCTCAGCCGCATAGGCCAGACATCCCACGAGCGGTTTCTCCATCCAGAGGTAGCTTACAGTCTGTTCTCCCATTGGGGCAAACCGTTGGTGGACCTGTTTGCCTCAGGAAAACACCAAGCTGAGGCTGTACCATGCCCGCCCCCAGCAGGGGCTCGCATCGGGGGGATGCCTTTTCGAGGCTGTGGACCCCAGGCCTCCTCTACGCCTTCCCTCCATTTCCCTTGATCCACAAGGTGTTACTCAAGGTGAGGAGGGACAAGGCGAAGGTGATCCTGGTAGCCACAGATTGGCCGCACCAGTTCTGGTACCCAGATCTCCTTAGCCTGAGCTGCAGACCCCGGAGTGGCTTTGTACACGCACGGACCTGATATCATTGAACCAGGGGAAGGTATTCCATTCGGACCTTCAATCCCTGCACCTCACAGCCTGGTACTTGAGCGGCTAGAGTTCCAGGCTCTGGGTCTTTCCAAGGATGTCTACACCATGGTGGAGGCATCTCATAAGGAATTGACCAGGAAATGTTACACCTTCAAATGGAAAAGGTTTTCCATTTGGTGTCAGGGTAAGAGTCTGACCCCTTATCCTGTTCTGTGGCTAACATTTTGGACTACCTTTGGTCTCTCTTCAAAGGGGGTCTTCTGTCATCGACCCTTAGGGTGCACCTGGCAGCCATCTCTGTTTACCGGGCTCGGACCGGTCAGTCGGCATTGGCACAGGAGACAGTGGTTGGGCATTTTTTCAAAGGCCTGGATCACATATCCCCTCTGATGCATGCACCTCCACTTCCGTGGGATCTTCTGCTGGTTTTGGCAAAGCTCATGGGCAAGCCATTCAAACCGGTGCACAAGTGTGATCTCACACTTGTGGAAGACAGCCTTCCTGGTGGCTATCACATCAGCCAGAAGGACAGAGGAGCTCCAGGCGCTCTCGGTGGACTCCCCTTATCTGGTCTTTCACAGGGACAAAGTTGTCCTGCACCCCCACCCGAAATTCCTTCCGAAGGTGGTGTCAGAGTTTCACCTTAACCAGGAGTTGTCTCTGCCGGTATATTACCCTTATTATAGCTTGGACACCGAGTACAGGCTTCATACCCTGAACCTTAGACGTGCTCTCTCCTATTACAAGGAGAGGACGGCGGAAATTCAGGGAGAGGTTCGCCAGCTGTTTGTCACCTATGCTGAAGCCGCTTCTGGCAGACCTGCAGCCAAACGGACTAATGCAAGATGGATCACATTATGCATAGGTCTGTGTTATGAGTTGGCGGGCATGGAGCCTCCCAGAGGGATAAGAGCTCATTCTACCCGCTATACTGCTGCATCGATGGCTGCTTCCAGGGACATCCCTATCCAGGAAATCTGCCGGGCTGCTACCTGGAAGTCAGCAAACACCTTCATTACCCACTACCACATCGACCTTGAGTCACACCGTGATGCTGGTTTTGGGGCCTCAGTTCTCCAGTCTCTGTTTCCTAAGTAGGGGGTGTGCACCTTGCCTCCCTCCTCCCGGAGAACTGCTAGGAGTCTGCCAAAGAAGTGTGGATGAACAACATATCCACACTTCTAGAAAACAGGTTACTCACCTGTAACAGTAGATCTTATCTGTGTCAATCTTCACCATTCATCACAGATGGGTACTGGCCGGAGATCAGGACCCCGTGGGAGCCTTTTTTTTTTTTTTTAAAAGGATAGGCGGAGTTGACGCAGCATCGGCGCCACCCTCGAGGCCGACGTACTACGTGGCACTCGAGGATTAGCCGTTAAGCTGTGTCGACTCCGCCTGCCTACCAGTTGTTCATCTCCGCCATCGAGGTCACCTCGGAAGCCACTCGAAGAAGTTTTTGACAGTTGTTAGGCCTTAGTTCAATTGTGCACTCGACAGTCTGTCGGTCTCCTGCTAGTTCTGGGTTCTGCCTCCACTCGACGTCGCCGGTAAGATCTTTCCATTTATTTTAAAGTATAGTGACGTCGAGTCTATTTTTGGTGTTTTTTTCCGCAGGTCATGTTGCGGTCGGAGGGCAAGAAACTTTCTAAGGCGGGGCGGCCCCCTATGCATCGGTGCCCGTGTGGCCGCAAGTACTCCGTTACCGACCAGCATGACCGGTGTCTCGCGTGCCTTGGCCCGCTTCACGACATGGATTCGTGCGATGCCTCCTTCTCCATGGACCGCCGCGTCCTGGGGCAGCGTCTTACGTTCAAAGTAGGCGAGCTCCGCTGACTTTCGGGGTAGGGGTTCAGACCATCGGGCCAAGCCGCCTTCTCGGCCTTTCCTCCGGGTCCCCTCCCAGTTCTATACTGACCGAGGATGAGGGAGCCTCAACTTCTTGCAGCCTAGCCTTGGGCGGCTCCTCCCAGCCAGCGCAGGAGGCCCATCCCGCTTCCTCCCGGGAGGCGCAGGCGGAGGCGCCCGCTATGTGTCCTTGCTTAGGTGAAGGCTCCCCAGTGTCGCCTCCTGCGGTCCAGAAGGCCTGCGTCGACGCCCGCCCTCGATGCCGCCGGTTACGCCCGCTAGCCTTCCAGCACCGTCAAGGTGCCATGGGCCCTGTCGGTGCCGACGATGGCGCCTAACTGCCTCGCGCGCCAGGCTTTGTCGCACTGCCAGGTGCAATCGGGACGCTGCTCGCTGCACTGGGTGACTTCTGGATTCGGGCGCTGCCTTTGCTGTGTCCTGCCTGGCACCGCCCTCGCGCACCAGGTTGAGCATGAGTGTCAGTGGGCCTTCTAGAGCCGCCTGTCGCCGCCCGGCCTCGGCGCCCATTGGTGCTCTGTGCTGTTCGCGGCACCGGGGCCTGACGGTGCCGTGTTTGGCGCCAAGTCCGCTGGGCTCGCCGGGCGCTTACTTCGGTCCTCGGTGCCGCTCGGCGCCGAGGGCCCCTGGCGGTGGCGTCGATGCCAGGCCGTTGCTGGGGCTGCCGTCGGCGCCGCCTCTGTTCCTGTACCGCCCGGTGCCAGTGGACTTGATGGTGCGTGCTGGCCCTGGCTCAGGACCTTGGCCCGAGCTGCCCTGCGCTTCTGTCAGCCCCGCTTGATGGGCTGTGGAGGCACGGGGCCACCGCCACTGCTTTGGCTTCCGGCTTCTCGGTAAGGTCGCCTTCTCGCCTCCCACCGCTTGGCTTAGGGCCCTCAGACTCCCCCTCTTCGAGTCGGAGTCGGGCTCAGAGTCGGACGAGCAGTCACACCATCTCGGGTTGTCTGCAGAGGAGGGCGAGCGGGTGTCTCGACGATGAGTCCAGCCAGTCCCCTCTGAGGAGCGGCCAGGTTCTCCCTGGAGGTTGGGGTCAGTGGTACTGACCAGCAGGCTATGGTGCGAGCCACCATTGCCATGCAACCTGGCCTTGAGGGTTCCTTGACCCCTTGGCGGTGGTACCCCCTCCCGTAGTGTGTCTCGATTGCCCAACTTTGGGGCCCATCGGGAAGTCTACAGGAGGGGAGGGTGCTGCTCCCTGGGTCTCCCCTTCGGGGGCAGCCCAGAGCTGCCAGCTACCTAGGTTGGCCCTCTCGAGGACCAGGACCCTCTCGGACTCTTAGGGGTCGAGGGGTGTGGGGTCGGTGCGCCGGCCTTTCTCTGGGGTCCACCCCGGCCCTGGACGAAGCCGTAGTGCGGACTTCCTCCCTTCCCCTTCCGGTTCCTTGAGGGGGTCCCATTCTTTGGAGGCAGGGAACCGTCCTTCTGGATCTATACGGCCCCGCTCGCCTCACTGGGGGGATTCTTCTGGGCGCAGCCTAGGCAGTACCAACGTGGTTGTACAGCTGTCGGCTGCGGAGTCTTCCGGGACACCCTCCTCGGGTGTCCATGGTCCACTCCCTAGCCCTGGCAGAGGTCAGCTGACTTCTTCTCTCGGCTCTGCCCCTATCCCTCTGTCAAGATTCTCCAGCCTCCCAGGCATTCTTGGTCCTAGCGGCCCTCTCACCTGGGAGCAGTTCAGAGCGTGGCTGCTCGGTTCCCTGCCTACATTACGGCCATGGACAGCCAGGTTTTCAACCTTCCCCGAGCAACCACCCTCCGGACGTATGGTGACTCCAGCTCCTCATCCCCTCTTCTGGGGAGAGGAACCATCTGTCCATATCTCTCCTGCCGCTGATCTCCGAGTATCAGCGCTTCGTGAGGATGATGGAGGACCTTCACCTTTCTCCCTGTTGGTCAGCAATCCTGAGCATGCGCACGCCTTTCTAGGCGATTTCGTGTGGCCACCTTGTGGTGCCGCCTGGCCTGCTCCCTCGGGAGGCGTCCCATGCTTCTGGCAGAGGCCCTCTCCTGGAGTTCCTGCCCCTAGGACCTCAGCCAGAGGTATTGCGCCCCCGGAGTCTCCAGGTTCTATGCCTCATCCACAGTCCGGATTGACGACCTGGACACTCCTGATGGGCTTCGCCTCCACGTGACCGCCCCAGATCAGGACTCTTCGGATTTTGATTTCTGGGGAGGAGGACTTTTACTCGGCACGGTTGCTTCTCTCCATCTCCGCCTCATCAGGTCCACTATGCAGCCTACAACAGGTTCTTGTGGTCAGCGCTGGGTCAGATCCTAGCTGCTTTGCCTGACTCGGAGCAAACCAGGCAAGCCATCGCACTCTCTGCACGTGGCCTGGAGCTAGCAAGGCACCAAGCAAGGGCATCTTACGACGCCAATGAGGTAGCTACCAGGGTAGTAGGGACAGCGATCTGCACCAGGAGATCGGCGTGGCTTCGCCTTTCCCGGTTGTCACCCTTGGCCCGGCGTAGGGTGATTTACTCCGCTCACCAGGGAACCTATCTCTTTTCCCGTAGGGTGAGACGACGTTTGTCGGGGCAAACTCCTTCCCCCTCCGGGGAGACCCCGTCTCGCTCTCCCCACTCGGGCCTCCTCAGGCCCAGAAGGTTCCCTCCTAGTGTGTCACCCACTGAGGGCTAGGGACGCTGTCCCTTAGGGTGCAGTTAATCAATTCTTCGGGGCTTGGTACTCACTCTCTCAGATGAATGGTGAAGATTGACACAGATAAGATATAAAAATTATGTACCTACTGTAATTATGATCTTCTGTGTATCTTCACCATTCATCTAATCCATCCGCTCATCCCCTGGGGCTCCAGTCTCTGGATCCTCTCCTCTGTGCCTACCCCTCTTTTGGCGGGGTAAAGTTGGGACACACAGTGGGGTAGTTTTCTTCCCTAAGGGGTACAGTTCGAGTGGCACTCCTTCTCTACTACATATCTTCACCCCTACGGGGTGAGAGCTGGTGGTTGCCTTCCTTCTGTTATCCATCTAATTTAAAAAAAAAAAAAGAACTCCCCTTTTTTTCACCAAATATCTTTACAGAGAGAGTACTGAGTCCCTGTACCCTGTCCTCCTCCAGAATAGCCGACTCTGCTTGGGGTATTGCCAGTTATTCTGTGCCTTGAATTCTGGCAAATGAGCTTTGTTACTCCCTGCAGTTCCTATACAGTCTGGTGGCGGACAAGGGTCCTGGATCCTTGTTACCTCTCACTCTCTCCTAAATTCTCTCTCTCTCTCCCCCCCCCTCCCTTCTTCCTTTTCCAGAGATTGGGGCCCCTACCCAATCCCCTTAGTTTTACTTCCTCTATGCTGTCCTCTCAGTTGTTATTTCTCCTTTTAGTTCAGTTTTCTCTTCCTTTTTCTGTCCCTTGGACTCTCTTGTCCCACCCTCCATCCCTTCCTCTTACCTCTCCGCAACTCAGAACTGGTAGGCAGGCGGAGTCGACACAACTTAACGGCTAATCCTCGAGTGCCAGTGAGTACATCGGCCTCGAGGCGCTCGATGATGCGCATCGCACTGGCCTATCCTTTAAAAAAAAAAAGGTTTCCACGGGGTCCTGATCTCCGCCAGTACCCATCTGTGATGAATGGTGAAGATACACAGAAAGATCATAATTACGGTAGGTTCGTAATTTTTATTTCTAGGAGTGGTATATGTTGTTCATCCACACGCACCCACCCGACCTCCCCGGCTTTAGGCGCACCACCTTGCTTCCAGCGGGCTAAGATCTGGTGTTTTGGGGTGGAGCCAAGGTATATACCACCCAGGTGGGTGGGAGGAGCCAGCTTGAAGACTTCCGGCAAGATTTAAAAGGGAAAGGGACATGCCAAAGAAGTGTGGATGAACAACATATACCACTCCTAGAACTACTGTTACAGGTGAGTAACCTGTTTTTTTTTTTTGCTCACTCGATCCCGGGCCTTGAGTTTTGTGGTGAGATGCATTGTCCCTCTCTTGGAAGAGGAGATTTCTGTATGCATTTCCTCCCTTTCCACTCGTACAGAGGGTTCTCCTCAAACTCCAGTTGGAAGGAGCAGAGATGATTCTCATAGCTCCATTCTGGCCATGCCAGATTTGGTTTCCCAAGCTACAGCAGCTAGCAGTGGTGCCTCTGGTGCCCTTGCCTCTGTGCACCAGCTTTCTCTCCCAGGACCAGGGCACCCTGGTCCATCTGAATCTCAAGTCTCTGCATCTCTATGCATGGCTCCTGCGGACCTAGCTATTGCCCGTTTAAGGATATCCTCTAGGATCGCTGACATCCTGGTGCTTGCCAGGAAGCCCTCCACCAGGGCCACTTATGCTGTGAAATGGAAGCGCTTCTCCATTTTGGCGGCTGCGTGCCATTTGGATCCATTCACCTGCTCGGTGAATCGGGTGTTGGACTACTTTCTTTCCCTTTTGGATTCAGGCTAGGGGTACTCATCCCTTAAGGTGCACCTTTCCACCATCTCTGTGTACCATGCACCTATAGAGGGCAAAACTGTTGCTCAGCTTGAGGTGTCCCTCACATTCCTGCTGGGCATTTTGCATCTGAAACCTCCCATTCAGGATCCGGTCCCTCCATGGGACCTCAGCTTTATGTTGGAGAAACTCACGTTACCTCCCTTTGAAACGGCTGCAAGTAGCGAGATGCACTCTCTGTCATGGAAAGCGCTCTTTTTAGTTGCTGTTAGATTTGCTCGAAGGATTTCTGAGTTATAGGCTATGTGTAAGGAGCCTTATTTAGTTCTTCACAAAGACGGGGTATCTTAACATAGAAACATAGAATCTGATGGCGGATAAGGACCGTTTGGCCCACCTAATCTGCCCATTTCCCAACCTGATGTATAAACTCTAGATCCTATTTGATCTGCAGCTTACCTTCTCCTTCCTACCACTAGGGTTGCCTTCTGTCTGTCCCATGCATTCCTGAATTCACCTCTCATTTTGGCCCCTACTACCTCCACAGGGAGGCTGTTCCATGCATCCACCACCCTTTCCATGAAAAAATACTTTCTCACGTTGCCCCTAAATCTCCCCCCCCCAGCCTCATATTGTGTCGTCTTGATCTTATCTGTGTCAATCTTCACCATTCATCACTTTTGGGGTAGATGACCAGAGGTCATGACCCTGCGGGAGCTCTTTTTCTTTTTTTGGGGGGTAGGCGGAGCCGAAACACCATCAGTGCCGCCCTTGAGGTGACACATTGCGTAGCACTGCAGGTTGGGCCAGCGCGCTTGCTTCCACTCCACCTACCTGCCAGTTCTTCGCCTCCTGCCGCCGAGGTCGCTCTGTGGAAGCTCCAGAGAACTTCTACAGAAAAACTTCAAGGCCTACCGCCTACACAGCAAAGTATCAACTCCGTCGACTATTTCCTCCGTGCCGCAGTCCGTTGGCTCCTTTCCCTGCTGGTTCTAGTCACCTTACTCGATGTCGCTTGGTAAGACCTTTCCGATTACTTTATTCTCTGCAACGTCAAGTCTGTTTTGGGTGTTTTTTTCCTCGTATGTCATGTCTGGGTCAGAGGGCAAGAAGACTTCGAAGACGGGATGGCCCCCCCCATGCGACGGTGCCCTTGCAGACATAAATTTTCCATCACCGACCAGCATGACCGTTGCGTTACGTGTCTTGGCCCGCTTCATGACATGGATTCGTGCCATGCCTGTTTCTACATGGACTGCCAGGTCATCGAGCAACGCTCGGGGAAAGTGGGGTGAGCTCCGCCGATTTTTGGGGGTCGGGGCACGCACTCCTCAGGCCAAACCACGTACTCTCGGCCTTTCCTCCGGGTCCCCTCCCAGTTCTATACGGACCGAGGAGGATGGAGCCTCGGCTTCTAGTAGCCTGGCCATCGCCGAGGCTCCTTCCGCGGTGCAGAAGGCCCGCTCCACTCCTTTTGGGGGCGGGTGGGAGGCGCCGCCATGGCAGTCGCCCCTTTGGGGGTGAAGGCTCCCGCAGTGTCGGACCCGTGGTACGCAAGGCCCGGGTCAGCGCTATCCTCAATGCCATCAGTTGGTGCCGTTTCAGGCCTCGGTGCCATTCGTGGCGCCGTGGGCCCTGACGGAGCCGTCATCGGTGCCGGTTTGTCACTCAGCGCCATGGCTGCTGTCAGTGCCGATAGTGCTAGTGGCACCATGGGAGTCTCTACAGCGCCATCTTTGTCTTCTTCTCATGAAGTTGAGCATGGCGCTGTGTCCGGCTTGGGACATGGTGCTGTGGGGGCTTCGAATTCCGCTACCGGCACCGTCATCGGTGCCGCCCCTGCCCTTGGCACTGTTTGCGGTGCCGTAGAGCTGGGCGGCATCATCCGCGGTGTCGATGGCACCGTCGGCGCCATCCCCACCTCGGCGCCGCTCGCGGACATGACTGGTTCTGACTCTAGGGCTGCTGTTTGGGTCGGGGCTGTGTCCTCCATGGATACGGCTCGCGGTGCTGTGGGGGGGCAGTGGCTCAGGCGCGGTCTCAGTTTCTGGCACCCTATTTGGCAAGGATGGCAGCGGGCACCCTCCTACGGTCTGGCACAGGGCCTCGGCCTCTACCTCTTCGGAGGCAGAGTCGGACTCTGAGTCAGACAAGCAGTCTGACTCCTTGTGGTTGACTGTTGGTGTGGGCAGCCCTGTAATGTTCTCGACAAGACGGAGTCGGCCTCCTTCTGAGGTGCAGTCAGTGGCTGCCTAGACTGGGTTCAGGGGTGCTGACCAGCGGGCAGTAGTGTATGCCACTATTGCTCTGCAACCCGGTCTTGGTGGGTTCACTGAACCCTCAGCAGTGGTACTCCCGGCTGTGGTTTGCCTGGATTGCCCAACTTTGGGGCCGATCAGAGCACCTACGGGAGGGGAGGGTACTGTGCCCTGGGTAGCTCCTTCGGGTGCTGGTCAGGGCTGTCAGCTACCTAGGCTGGCCCTCTCAAGGAGGAGGGCTCTCTCGGATTCCGAGGGGTCACGGGCATGGGGTCTGCATGGCAACCTTTTTTCTGGGGCCCACCCGGGCTCTGGGGGAAGCCGTAGTGTGAATCTTTGCTCTTCCTCCTCGATCTCTTTGAGAGAGCCCCATTCTTTTGAGGTAGGGGACCGTCCTTCTGGACCTGTATGGCCCCATTCACCTCACAGGGGGGATTCTTCCGGGTGCAGCCAAAGCAGTACCGAAATGGTTGTTCAGCTGTCGGCTGTGGAGTCTTCCAGAGCACCTTCCTCTTTGGGTGTTCCTGGTCCGCTCCCTAGCCCAGGTGGAGGTCAGCTGACTTCTCGGCTCTGTCCCCATCCCTCTGCCACATTCTCCTGTGCTCCCAGGCATCCTTGGTCCTAGCAGGCCTCTCTCCTGGGAGCAGTTCAGGGCTGTGGCTGCTCGGTTCCCAGCTTACGTCAGGGCAATGGACAGACAGGTTTTTCAACCTCCCCCCGAGCAGCCGCCCTCTGAGCAGTTGGTGCCCTCCAACTCTTCATCCCCCTCTTCTGAGGGAGAGGAGCCTTTTGTCCACATCTCTCCAGCTGCTGATCTCTCTGAGTGTCAGCCTTTCCTCGTGAGGATGTTGGAGGACTTGCACCTCAACCCTTCCACTCAGAGCAATCCTGAGCACTCGGCGCATGCCTTTTTAGGCAACTTCAGTGAGGAGACCCTTGTGGTGCCCCCCTGGCCTGCTCCCTTCAGGGAGGCGTCATTGCGTTCCTGGCAGAGACCTTTTTCTGGAGTTCCTGCCCCTAGGGATCTCTGCCAGAGGTATTGCTCACCACCTGAGTATCCAGGTTCTAAGCCTCAGCCTCAGTCAGGACTGACGCAGCTGTATACTCCTGATGGGCTTCGCGCCCTTCACCATGACCGGCACCCAGACCAGGATTTCTTGGACTTTGATTTCTGGGGGAGGAGGACTTTCTACTCTGCATGGTTGCTGCTTTCTATTTCTGCACATCAGGCCCACTATGCAGCCTATGACAGGTTCTTGTGGTCCAGACTAGGTCAGCTCCTTGCCTTGCTGCCTGATATGGAGCAAACCAGACAAGCCATTGCACTCTCTGCGCGTGGCCTGGAGCTAGCAAGGCACCAAGCGAGGGCATCTTATGATGCCAATGAGGTAGCTTCCAGGGTCGTAGGGGCAGCGATCTGCACTAGGCAGATGGCATGGCTGTGTCTTTCCTGGTTGTCACCCCTGGCCCGGCGTAGGGTGATTAACTCCGCTCACCAGAGAACCTACCTCTTCTCCTGTAGAGCGAGACGGCATTTGTCAGAGCAACTTTCTCCCCCCTCTGAGGGGTTCCTGTCTCACTCTCCCCACTGTCAGGCCTCTTCAGGCCCTGAAGGTTCTCCCTCTTAGTGTGTCACCCACTGAGAGCTAAGTGACTCTGTCCCTTAGGGTTAAAAAGAAATCCCCCTTTGGGGGGCTCGGCACTCACCCAAAAGTGATGACTGGTGAAGATTGACACAGATAAGATATGAAAATTATGTACCTACTGTAATTATGATCTTTCTTTGTATCTTCACCATTCATCACAATCCCGCCCTCTATCCCCCTGGGGCCTCAGTCTCTGGGTCCCCATCCCTCTCTGTGCCCAGCCTCACCCCCCTCCTTTCTTTGTCAGGAGTGGGGTAAACAGGGGCACATAGGGGGATAATGTTCTGGAGTGTGATGGGCATTGGGCACTCCTTCTCCAGTCGTTGCTCCACCTGTGGGGTGGGAGTTACAGTGCCCTCCATTCTCTCCTCCTCCTTGTTCCCGTCCATCTTATTTTCCTTGTCCTTTGGACTATTCTTTATTATCAAAAAAAAATTTTCTTTTTTCACCAAAAATTCTTTCCTTGAGAGGGTGATAATTCTCTGTGCCCTCTTCTTCTCCCAGAATAAGCTGATTCTGCTAAAATGGAGTTTTGCCAGACATTCTGTGCCTTGAAGTCTGGCAAGAAGCCTTTGGCTACTCCTTGCAGTTCCTATACAATATGGAGTCGGACCAAGGTTCAGGGTACGGTTAAACCTTTCTCCCTTCTCATCCTCATCCTAATTCCTAGAATCCTTATCCCACCCTTCCTCCCTCCTATTTCCAGAGATTGGGGCCCTTCCCAATCCCTCTAGTTTCCGACTTCTTCTTCTTCTGTCCTGTCAGTCGTTATTTTTCCTTTTAGTTTGTACATCTTTTCCTTTTTCCTGTCCCTTGGACTTCCTTGTCCCACCCTCCACTTCTTTCCTCTTACCTCTCCGGCGACTCAGAACTGGTTGGCAGGCGGAGTCGACAGCACATAACGGCCAACCCATGAGCGCCACGCAATGTGTCGGCCTCGAGGGCGGCGCAAATGGTGCCTTGGCTCCGCCTACCCCCCCCAAAAAAAGAGCTCCAGCGGGGTCATGACCTCCAGCCATCTACCCCAAAAGTGATGAATGGTGAAGATACACAGAAAGATTATAATTACGGTAGGTACGTAATTTTCATTTCTTGCACATCTTCTTTTCTGAAAGATGCTGCCATCCAAAACTTGGTTAAAACCCTTAAGGTACTTGAAAGTCTCTATCATGTCCCTTCCCCCTTTCCTCCAGGGTATACATATTGAGTTCCCTTAGTCTCGCCTCGTATGGTTTCTGGTGTGTTCCCAGTGCCATTTTTGTTGCCCTTCTCTGGACTGTTTCCACCCTGTTGTATGTCCTTACAGAGATGAGGTCTCCAGAACTGCACACAGTACTTGAGATGCAGTCTCCCAACTGTCTGTACAGTGGTATAACTACCTCCTGTTTTCTTCTGGTGATACCTCTCCCTATGCACCCCAGCATCCCACTGGCTTTCCCCACTGCTTTCTCACATTGCTTGGCTACTTTTAGGTCATCTTTTATGACCATCCCCAGGTCCCTCTCCAGTTTGGTTGTTGTTAGTGCCATTCCCCCCCCCCCCCTTGTGTATTCCTCTCCTGGGTTTTTGTTCCCCAAGTGCATGATTTTGCACTTCTTTGCATTGCATCTGAGTTGTCACACTCTTGACCACTCCTCCAACTTGCTTAAGTCTTTCTTCTTTGTCTCCCCTCTGGAGTGTCAACAATATTGCAGATCTTTGTGTCATCTGCAAAGAGGCATACCTTTCCTTCTAGTCCCTCTGCAATGTCAACTGCAAAGACATTAAAGAGGACGGGCCCCAGCACTGAACCTTACGGCACTCCACTGGTCACCTCCCTCTCTCTGGATTGTAATCTGTTTACCACCACACTCTGTGTTCTATTGCTAAGTCAGTTTCTGACCCAGTTTACCACCTTTGGACCCACTCTCAGATTGCCCAACTTGTTTACTAACCTCTTGTATGGGACTGTGTCAAATGCGCCTTGCTAAAGTCTAGGTAGACCATGTCCACCACTCCTCCCTGATCTACTATCCCTGCCACCCAGACAAAGAAATCTTTTCAGATTTGTGTGGCATGATCTTTCTGCTGTGAATCCATGTTGCCTTGGGTCTTGTGCCCCGCTTTCCAGAATTTCTGCAATCCTTTCTTTTAACACTGATTCTATCTTCTTCCCTACTACTGAGGTCAAACTGACTGGCCTATAGTTTCCCACTTTTGTGAAGGGGTATCATGCTTGCCCTCCTCAAGTCCTCTGGCATCACTACCTCCTCCAGTGATTTGTTGAATAGGGCTGTCAGTGGTGTCAGCAGCACCCCTGAGTTCTTTTAATATTCTGGGATGTATCCCGTCTGGCCCCATTTACTTGTCCACTTTCAGGTTCAAGAGTTCCTTTAGGACTGTCTCCTCTGTGACTGTACTAGTGTCCACTCCTCTTCCCTGTGTGTTTCTGCTGTGTAATCCTGGTCCCTCCCCTTCCTCTTCTTTATTGAATACTGTGCAGAAGTATTCGTTCAGAATCTGTTTTTTATAGGTCCCCCTCTGCCCACTCCCTCCCTTTACTTAGCCTCACTATCCCTCTCTTTGTCTTATTTCTTTCCCTAATGTACCTGAAAAAGGTTTTGGCCCCCCGCTTTAATATTTGGGCTGTCCTTTCCTCTGTTTGCGCCTTTGCATTTCTGACTACTTTCCGTGCCTCCCTCTGCTTTGTCCGATATAGTTCCCAGTCTTCCTTCCTGTGTGTTTCTTTGTACTTCTTGAATGTCAGTCTTTTCTCTCTGACCTTCCCTGCCTCATCTTTTGAAAACCACAATGTGTTTTTTTTCTATCTTTTTGCTTTAACTTGCCTCACACAAAGACTTGTTGCCTCTGTTATGGTTCTCTTTAGGTTATCCCACTGCTCTTTAACACCCCCCTTTTTCCCCTTGCCAGTGTTTTCTTGAGGCATTCTCCCATTTTTGCAAAGTCAGCCTTTTTGAAGTTTAGGACCTTTGCTTTTTGTGTGACTTGACTCTTCTGCTGTGTTTACCTTGAACCATACTGTTTGGTGGTCGCTGGACCCTAGATGGCTGCCCACTGATACATCCATAATTCTGTCTCCATTTGTGAGCACCAGGTCCAATATCGTGCGCTAATCCTATGTTTTTACCTAAGGTGGTGTCGGAGTTTACTTTAAATCAATCCATCCACCTGCTAGCTTATTTTCCTGAGTATTCTAATCAGGAGGAGGCGTTGCTTCATACTTTAGATGTTCACAGAATGTTATGGTATTACACTAAGCGCACCAAGTCTTTGAAGAAACTGACCAGTTTGTTTAATTCACCCCCAAGACAGAAGGCAGGGTGTTCCTGTTTCCAAACAGTGTTGGTCTAAGTGGTTAGCAAATTGCACTGTTTATTGCTATGGCAAGTACAACAAACCTCTTCCAGGGGTAGTCAAGGGCCATTCCACCAGGGGTATGGCTGCTTCTACATCTTGCTTCAGAAATGTGTCTGCTGCTGATATCTGTGCAGCTGCTACCTGGAGTTCTGTCCACACCTTCACCAAGCATTACAGTCTGGACATCGCCTCTAGACGCAGGGCCAATTTCGACCTGGCAGTTCTTCAGGGCCTTCCGTCATGAGCTCTTGGCTGCTGACATGTCCTCCACCTGGTGGCACCCTGGTGATGCTTAGTACTGCTTGGTACTCAGTTCTATCAGTGTGGCCTGCTGCAAGAGCCTTCCTCGAAGTAAGATAGTGCAGTTACATAAGAACTTACTGTGACAGTAGATCTTCAAGAGAAGCTCTTGCAGCAGGCCCTGCTTTCCTTCCCTCCTTCCCCCTGCTACTGTTTTTCTCTTGCACTGCTTCGGTTTTTCTCTTGGCTCCTGGAAAACCTCCTCGATTCTCCTTTAGCTGCCCATATGGGGTTTCCGGCATGAGAACTGAGGTAGATGTGGGAGACCGCCCACCTATATAGGCTAGGCTGATGTCGGCTAACTGACGTTGGCACTAAGTTGTCCCCCCATGGTAGACTGCTAGGTACAAGTTTTCCATGTGGTCCTGGTGGCTTAGTCCTAGTGGTGTGGCCTGCTGCAAGAGCTTCTCTCAAAGATCTACTGTTACAGTAAGTTGTTTTTTTTTGTTTTTAGTTTAGGTGGATGATTCAGAGAATATGGTTGCTCAAATCGTCATCTTAATGTTCCACAACTTTCCATCTCATCCTTAGCAAACACCCTCCCTGCCACCCATGTCCCTATTTACAATTTAAACTAATTTAATTTAAATTAAACTTGAAACTCATGAATGGAGCCAGATCTGGAAACAAAGCACAGATTGATTTTCCATTCTGTAATGTGCTTCTTCTACTTTATGTAAGTCTGTCATTCCCTGAACCCATTCTACAAAAGCTGAAGGAGATGTATCCTTCCAATGAACCAATATAAGTTTTTTAGCCATTAATAAACCCATTATACATAACTCCGAAGTATCGCCCAAATCCACCTCCCCTCCTCTCCTCCGGGCCCAAACAAAGCAATTCCTGGATCAAAAGGGAAATCTCAACCTAGAAGGTTTCCAAACATCCCAAATATTTTTTGCAAAAATTATTCCAACTTATGGCAGGAAACTTACATGTGGTCGAACGTGTCTCTAACCTCTCCACATCTTGTGCATAGTTCTGAATTATTAATATTTATTTTGCATAACCTTGCTGGTGTCAGATAAGTTCTGTGTAATATGTTTATATAAATTTGCTTTAATCTATTATTCTTAAATGGCAGCTGTGCTAAATTAACCAAAGATTCTCACCTAGTATCCAGTATGGATTGAAACCTTTCTTTTCCTAGCTCTGTTTAAGTTTACTCAAAGAGGCCGATCTACAGTTCTCTTTTAAATATTGATACATTTCTCCAATTAAATCTTTTAAGGAGTGCAAGTTATCAAAAAAAAGTTCCAACCCACCCTTAAGAACTTTTAATGAATTTTGATTATTGTTCTATATAAAGTTTCTTACCTGAAGATATGCAAAAAATGCTCTATCAGATAAATCAAACCCATCCCTTAACTCCTCAAAAGAAGCAACTTTAGTATCAATCAAAAAATCTTTCAACATATACAAACCCTTTTCACCCAGTACCTTTTGTATCAATCCCCGTCCAATAGAGGGGGGAAAATTGTGATTATTAACAATAGGTGTACAATAAATTAACCTATTACTTTCCCCTACCAATTTCCTCACTGAGTTCCAAGCCCAATTTGTAGATTTAGTTGTATGTAGGATACTAAAGATTAAATGTGGGATTATTTATATTTACACCTAAACTATGTTTTAGGCCCAGAAATGGGGCTCTCTCACTTCTATTTGAAAACATGCTGGCATCTCTTCTTTTTCTTGAACCCAATACACCAAACACTCCAATTGAGCAGCTAAATAATAATATTCAAAATTAGGAAGGGCCAACCCCCCCCCCCTTTCCCTCTGATAATAACAACTTTTTAAAAGCAATTCTTGGTGTCTTTTGTTTCCACAAAAATTCATTAACTGCCCTATTTAGAGTATTGAAAAATATTTTAGGAATCATAATAGGCAGTGTTTGAAATAGAAACAACACCATTGGCAGAATGTCCATTTTAATAATATTAACTCTCCCAATTAATACTAAGGGAAGATTTAGCCATCTTATAAGATCTTGATTTTTTCAAGAATCAGTACAAAATTCTTCACGTATAATATCTTTATGTCCAAAGAAATATAAACCCCGGATAGTTCATGTATGGTTTATGATAATTATATAACAAGTGATCTCTAGGTAAATCCCTCTCTTGTAAATTTATCACTGCCTCTGTCTTACCCCAATTAATTTTATATCCTGAATACTTACTGTAACTTGTAAATATCTCTAACACATGATCAAAATCTTTAGCTGGATCAGTCAGAAATAACAAAATATCATCAGCATATAATGATATTTTGTGAATCTTTCCTCCTATCATAACTCCTTTAACCCCAAAATCGTTCCTTACCAGCATGGCCAGTGATTCTATAAATAATGCAAAAAGCAGGGGGGACTAAGGGCACCCCTGCCTAGTGCCCCATTCTAGCTCAGAATAAGGTGAACAGTTCTGATTTGTCCTAAGTGAGGCTAAAGGTGAATGATACATTAACTTTAACCATTCTAAACATTTTCCCTTGATGCCAAAAGCCTCCAACAGACAAAATAGAAATTCCCACTTTACCCTATCAAAGGCCTGTTTGGCAGCAAGGGAAAGCACTGCCAGTTTTATATCCAGTGCTGGGTCCAATAGGTTACCCTTCTCACACTGTAATTTAATCTTCTGCCCATTACAGACCCACTTTGATCCAGATGAATGTTTTTTGGGATAACATACACTATTCTATTAGTTAACATTTTAGCAAAAATATTGTAATCATTATTTAGTAATGAAATAGATCTATAGGAACCACATAGACCTGAGGGTTTATCCTTCTTTAAAAGTAAAATTATAGAAGCTTGATTGAAGGTTGGTGGAAAATCTTTATATGTGTGAACATTTTTTTTTTGTTGGTACTTTTTCTCCCTGGCCACCAATCTGCTTACCTCTGCACACATTCAGGCATCGTCCTGTGGTTGCTGGCTGCCGTCCCAAGGACCCCCCCCCCGGCTCCATATTCAGGCCCCCAGTAGCGGGGAGGTGGAGAGCCCCCTTCACACTCTCACACCATGACCGGATCCAGTAGAGCTGCGTACCCTCGCGCCCGGCGGAGTCCCTCACAGAGCAGCCATTATGCGCCGCGAACTGGTGCCCATGTTTTTTCCTTGTTCTCCCCCATGACGTCTGTGGCATGCAATGACACCAAGGGACAGGAGTTCGAACGCTACCACACGCGCCCCTTCCTGGCGTCGGCCACAGCATGTCCCCCAAGTCTGTCTATGTCCTGCTGTCTCACCCAGCCACCGCTAGAGGCCACTAGGACACCAAGGCATCCTGCCCTCCGTCCCCGGAGAAGGAGAGCAGTCCTATGGACACTCAGTCCTTCTCCTCCCCTGCCGACCCAGGCTCATTCCCGAACCCAGGTTGCCGGCATGGTGCGAGGTGTGGCGTCCAGCGCCTCAACCCTCAGCGCCACCAGGCCGAACTATGTGTGAACATTTTGAAACAAATTAAATAGTAAAGGAGTCAATTCTTCCCGGAAGCTTTTGTAAAACTCTGAAGAGTACCCGTCTGGCCCTGGAGTTTTATTATTTGGCATGTTAGCTATTACATTATTTAGTTCTACCCTTGTTATTTCTAAATTCAAGTTAACCCTGTCCGATTCCTCAATCTGGGGGCAAATCAATCTTGTTTATATACCCTCTAAGCTCTATATTAGTTACCAGACCTTCTTCTTTATACAGAGCCTTATAAAATGTTTGAAATTCAGCATTAATCTGAGTTGGAATGAATATTTTCCCATTATCCTCTGAGGTAACAAAATTGATCCTATTTTGATATCCTGCATTTTTAATTGGTAGGCCAATAATTTAGATGGCATATCTGCACAAAAATAATATTTCGCCTTGTATCTATACATTTGTTTTTCCGCCTTCTCCCAACTAATTTTATCCAACTTTTCCTTTAAGAACATCATTTTTATTTTATCTTCATCTCGTCCTGATTCTGCATAAGTTTCTTGTACTGACATTAATTCTTGCTTGAGCTGTTCCAAATATCGTTGACTCTTATTTCTAATCATAGATTCATAGTGTATGATAGATCCTCTCAAGTAAACCTTAAGGGCCTCCCAAATAACAGCCCAGGAACAACTTTCAGGAGAATTATGTTCCAAAAAAATCCAGTTTCCATCCTCAGAAAAGCCCCAAACTGAGAATCCTGTAATAAAATATAATTAAATCTCCATCTTTTTGACCCCGAGAAGTTGTTTTTTTTTTAACAAATCTAGCTCCATAAAACATGAAGCATGATCTGAAATCAAAATAGCATTATATCTTACAAACACTACAGATTGCTTAAGGGAACCTAAAATAAGAAAATAATCGATCCTAGACAGACAGTTGCGGATTTTCAAGAAGAAAGAAATGTCTTACATTTTGATACAGAACCCGAAAAGGATCTAACATAGCCAAATATTTAGCATAATTTATTATAAGCTCCACCAGTTTTACTTTACACTCTGGGGCTGAGAGAGCCCTGTCTGTCCGGGCCAAAGCCACATGAAAATTCCCCACCCATTATTACTGGAACATCTGAGACTGCAACCTGAAAAAAAAATTATAGTGAAAAAAGATAAATCTTCCTTATTTGGTGCATAGATGTTAATCAGGGAAAGCTGAGTTTGTCCCAAGGTAACTTTTACATTCACCCAGTGCCCCTCAGTATCTACCTCTGAATGTTCGATTTTAGGGTTCAAATGTTTTTTTTACTAAAAATAGCGGCCCCTCTTGCATTACCTGAGAATGAAGCGGAAAAACCTATTGCCTTGAAGAGGTTAGAGAAATATACCACATCTTTTTTTCCCAAAATGCGTTTCCTGTAACAAGACGCAATCATTTTTTTTTTTGTTTAGATAGTTAACAATTTGTCTGAGCTTAATCCTATTCCTGGCTCCCTTCACGTTCCAAGTCAATACCCTAAATGTCCGAGACATTATTATGAAACATCATAAGATATATAAAAAAAACTGCTTCCAGATTTATTTTAACCCCTAACACAGGCGGCAGGGAAACATCCCCAAATAATCAATCCCTTTTCCCATCCATACCCTCATAATCTACATTTCTGTTTTTTTCCAAATACCCCTTTTGCCTAGTACTCACCTTCCTAACCATTTCTGTACCCTTCCCTATCCCCCCTTACAGGCTTTTCTATATTCAGAAAAGCCATCTCCCTACCCCCTAACTCTAAAGATAGCTTTCTTTAGACTATGCGTAAAGATGTTATTTCTTGAGCAAACTTCTTCTAATCTCTCCCTTTCTTAGGTCTTCTACCTATTTACTAAAAAGATACCTCTTCAAAAAAAAAACCTCCTTCACTATATTCTGTATCCAAGAGTCCACACTCATTTATTTATGTATTTGTAGTTGAGGAGGATGCAAATTCTGTAAACCCCTTGTTTTGTAGAAAAGTTCTTGCCTCTTGAGGTGTGGAAAAAAAAAGGCCTTCCCTTATAAAAAAAAAAACTCTGTCTTGCTGGATGAAGTAGAGCAAACAAAATACCCTGCTTTCTCAACTAATCTCTTATTCCATCAAAAGATTTATGCTTAGTCAAAATGGAGGGAGGAAGATCAGGAAATACTTGCAATGTCATCTCCTTATAAACTAGGCCCCCCTCTCTCTCCCTCCTAGCTTTAGCAAGTATTTCTTTTCTATCTTGAAATCTCAAGTGTTTTGACATACATAAATATAGGCCTACCATCCTCTCTTTGCTGCCCAAACACTCTATGGGCTCAGTCCACTTCAGTTTTTTCTTCCGGGTACTTTCGGCCCATTATTGAAGTTAGCATTTGTTCGCAATAAGACAGGGAATTTTCCCCCTCCACCCCTTCGGATAAACTGCTGATCTTAATATTCGCTCTCCTAGATCTAGCCTCTAGATCTTTAACTTTCATTTTTAACCTAATTCTTTATTTGCAGCATTTAAGTCCGTTGACATTTTTGGGAGCATATCTTCCACATTGGACACCCTTTGTTCAACCTGGTCCGTTCTTAAAGCAACAACATTCATCTTCTCCACTATATCTGTGATTTTTTTATCTAGGGATGCTATTGCCAGATTTATATTTGTAAACACTGTTCTTAACTCTTCCAGCAGTGAATTTTGTGTAGCTTTTGTGCTTTCAGAATTGCATGATGTGTCTGAGGTATTATTCATCTCTGAATCTGATGCATTTAATATATTTACTGCTTCTGGCAGTGGGAGGATGATTTAGCTGGAGCTCCAGTTTGTTTTTCCCCTCATCTCCCAATTGCCCATCCACCCCTTTGTTTTGCTTTTCCATTTGTTTGTCTTGTTTTCACCGAAGAGGCCATTCCAGAATTTAAATAAGAATTTCTTTGGCACACTGGGGATTTTAGAAAAGTCACAATAGACTGCTGAAATAATGAGCATGGAGTTTTGATGACTTTTCTCAAAAACGTTCCCGATCTTCCTCTTACCTCATTTAACACCTGTTTGCCAATTCTCTGCTCGCTCAAACACACTGAATCCTTACCTTCGATAGCTGCACCAGATTCCTCAGAAGAACATTTTTTAACTAATACTTCTACCAAAGTAAAATTTCCAATTCCACCTTCTTTATCCTTTTCTTGACCCCAAAACAGCTCGTTTTGCCTTAAAGCGCAATCCCCCAGTTTACTGTTATCTTCAGACAGTGTTATGGCAGGTAATTCACTCTCTGTTTGAATACCTAATGCAGGTAGTCTCTTATTCCCATTCAAAGTCGGCAAATCACCATCACTTACCCTCCGGAGCGGGCTATGAATAGCTCCCGGAGAGAAAAAAGAATCCGCTAATGTACCTGTTGCCTGGTCCAAGATGGTACTGGATGTTTTTACCTGCTTTTTTGTGTGTTTGTTATTCAATGAACTGCAATCACTCAGGGCCTTTTCTGCTCACATCAGTTGGCATCTTCTGGTAGGTGAGTCTCGCTCAGGACTGTGCCGCACAACCTCACGTATACGCCAAAACCGTTTGGACACACCCGATGCTGAAACCCACAGATTACATCAAAATGCAGGCTTGACAATTGAAGGGTGAAAAAAAAGAAAAACAAAAAGAAAAAGAGGTACTCATCAAACCAGTATGGGGGAGATTTTCACGAAGTGCTGAGCTCAGTTCACACAGCTCCTGCACTCAGCCGGCCATCTTGTGCATGTCCCCACTGTTACAGTAAGTTCTTACGTAACTGTACTTTCTCTATACTGGGTACAAAACTGCCTCACCCCATATATCAGGTGCTTAATTGTATTACAGTTCCTCCTGCCTGCTCTGGAAGATGGCAGTGAGGTTTACAGATCTGCACCCACCACCTCACTGCACAAAGTAACAGTGGTATACAACAGTATTTGTAGGTTTGCCTTGGGATGTGATAAAAAAACTTACCACTGTCTGATGTACCGTGATCTTGGAAGTTTACCTCCAGACAAGAGACGGGAACTTAAATGGGCTACCTTGTTACATAAATGTGTTCTCAGACAGTATCCTGCCTACCCATGAAGGCTTAACCAAGCCCACTCAGACATATACACTCCATTCTAAGGATCTTCACATACCCAGTGCACAAGTCAGCAAGATTACTGTACTTGGAATGCTCTCCCTAATGATGTGAAGAGCAGGGGGAGGTACTGAATGAGTACTTTGACTCAGTGTTCACTAGAGAGGAGGCTGGGGAACTTCCAAAAAGGGGTTGAAGGACACAGAAGGTGCAGCCGACCCGACTATTGGGGTACCTGCTGAAGAACAAGCCGCTGGGGGAGGTAGGCTATGAGTGAGATGATAGGTTGGTTCTGCCAAATTGGGGGGGGGACATATGCTGATATTCATATCGGTCGGGTGTGGGAAGCCCTCCAATCCCTAAAAAAGGATAAATCTCCGGGGCCTGATGCTGTTCATCCCAGAGTACTGAGGGAGTTGGCAGATGTTTTGGCTGCACCATTGGCGGATCTCTTTAACTTGTCACTCCAGTCAGGGAGGGTGCCAAGGGATTGGAAGCAGGCACATATTGTGCCTATCCATAAAGGGGGATCGAGAGAAGAGCCAGGAAAACTATAGACCCATCAGTTTGACGTCGGTGGTGGGGAAGGTAATGGAGAGCATACTTAAGGAAAGGCTCGGAGGTTTCTTGGAGGAGATGGGTTACCTGGAAGACCAGCAGCATGGATTTGTGCCAGGTAGATCATGCCAAACAAACCTCGTAGAGTTCTATGAGTGGGTGACATCAGCACTCGACGGGGAGACCAGTGGATGTACTGTCCCTGGACTTCAGCAAGGCATTTGATTTGGTCCCTCATATTGTCCTAAGGGAGAAGTTAGGATGGGGTAGGCCCATTGACGGTTAGGTGGATTGTAAATTGGCTTTCAGGTCACACTCAGCAGGTAGTGGTCAGAGGGGAGGTCTCATCTTCTAGGGAGGTCATGAGTGGGGTCCCACAGGGATCAGTTCTGGGGCCACTCCTGTTTAACACCTACATCTCCGATATCAGGGAAGGTATCAGGTGTGAAATGAGTCTCTTTGCGGATGACTCTAAGCTGGAGCAGTGGAGGAGGGAAAATTGGCCCTGCAAGAAGACCTGGATACTCTGTATAGGTGGTCCTGCACCTGGAAATTGAAATGTAACTCCAAGTGCAAGGTGCTACACCTAGGGCAGGAAAACCCCAACTATGTGTACACCCTGGGGGGGATGAGTTGCAGGCCACAGCAGGGGAAAGAGACCTTGGAGTCTTGGTGGATGTTAACATGAATAATTCAGAGCAGTGCAGGAAGGCTGCAGTCAGGGCAAATAGGATGCTGGGATGCATCGCTAAGGGGATTACCTCAAGGAACAGGGAGGTGATTTTGCCACTGTACAACAGCCTGGTTAGAACACATCTTGAGTACTGTGTGCAGTTCTGGAGGCCACACTTAAGTAGGGACATCCAACTCCTGGAGAGTTCAGAGGAGATCAGCCAGAATGATCCAGGGTCTGGGGGATATGATATATGAGGAATGACTAGGGGAGCTCAACCTGTTCTCGACGGAGGAGAGGAGGGACCGGGGGGACATGATTGAGGTCTTCAGGTACCTCAGGGGAGTAAATAAGGTAAGCCGAGATAGGATCTTTCGACTGAAAGAGAGTGGAATCACCAGAGGACACAGTTGGAAGATTGAGGGTGGTACGATTAGGGGGGGAAAGGAGGAGGAGGAGGTACTTCACCGAGAGAGTGGTGGAACTGTGGAATGCACTGCCCAGGGAGCTGGTACAGACAGCTACGGTGGAGGGATTCAAGAGTGGGAGGGACAGCTATAGGCAATGGGTGAAGCAGAGGCTGGTTTGCCCAGGTGGCCAGGACTAGGGGATGGAGTAACAGTGGAAGGAGACAGATAGAGGGCTGCAGTCCCCAATCAGGGTGCTGAAGCACAAGCAGACTTGATAGACCAGTAGGCCTACTCTGTTGGCGTCTAGTATGTTAGTCCTGCTACCCAGGACTTCAAGCAAGTCTTGTACACCCATCTTCTTGTCTCCTGCCACTGCCAGAACCCCAAGCCTGCTCTGCCCCAGTTTACTGACCACCCCTCTAAACCCCTACCCTCTGTATCCCCTAGTGTTTATCATCTGCACTTTATTCCATAATTGTTTTAGCTGCTTATTTATGTGTATGCCTTATTTACTTTATTAGTCTTGAAATATTAGACAATACTCTGCTGCTGCTACAGTCCCCTTGGACCCACTTGAAAAATAGGTATGGAGTTGTGTGTAAATGTGGATTTCTTAGTTTGTCAAATTCTAATAAATAATTCCAAAATTAATTACCTTTGCAGCTTCCCTGGTGCAGAGGCATTCCCATCCCAAATCATCTTCCCAACATGCTTGTGTCCTGCACTAAAGGTGAAATCTGAGCCGACATCAGGGCCGGGATTTTCCCTGTTGTGTCAGATTTGTATGCCACAGGACTTTCGTTCAAAAATACCTGTTTGTGGCTGGCCCGGTGGCACTGAGGGTTGAGGCACTGGATGCCGCACCTCGTACCACACCGGTGACCCGGATTCGGGAGCGGACTCGGGTCGACGGGGGCCGGCCGGGAGGGAGAAAGATTGAGAGCCCAATGGCTGCTCTCCTTCTCCGGGGAGGGGGGACGGCACTCGCTGCTGTGATACCGCCACCTGTTGGGGGAACCTCAGGGTGGTTTGTACAGCTGAGAGATGCTCTGATGCAAGGGTAGATGTTGGCAGAGGACCAGCTTCGACGAGCGTCTCTACGCACACTGGTAGCCTTGCTCCTCATTGCATGCCAATGTTGGGGATCCATCGGAACACCGGAAAACCCTGCCCTGATCTAGGCGACGAGCCTCAGCGTTGGTTCCAGGGCAGCAACCCAGAAGCAGACTCCACTGTGCGCGCTCCCAACAATGCTCAGGGGAAGATGAGGGGATCTCCGCCACCCTGACCGGAGGGTAATCTGAGGCCCTGAAGGTATGAGGGTAACATTAGCATTCTAGGGGCAGACTCCTTGGGGCTGTAAATTGGGATCTATGAGGGGAGCTCTGAGAGAGGGATCAGTGTCGGCAGTAGGAGGATAAAAAGAAATGGAAAAAAAAAATCCGTTTGTTTTCCTTTACTTTGTCCAAGGGATGCCTGCTACTAGACTGCTTTCGTCCTGGTCTAATATACAGCCATGTTGTGGTCAACTCATTCAGGCCTAGAGACGTCTGTAGGCGGTGTCTGAAAGCATAGCCCCTCAGGACAATAATGCCTGTAGATGTACTCAACTGACTTTCACTCAGGCCCAGAAACATCTGAGGAAGTCAGCAGTTTTTACCTAACTATTAAACAAACCGAATTGCTTAGAATTGAATGCATAGCACCATTAGAAAGATAATTTTGCTCTGAACAATTTTTCTGCAGATACTTTGTGTCTATCATGTATACTTTAGGAGTTATTCATATTTGTTTAAGGTATGGTGTGCATGGCTAACATTTGTCTCTCAAACCTCACCTAAGCACCTTGAATAAATCTGGAAAAAAAAACAGTTGCTTGGTGTTTTAGCTACTATAAAATAAAAACTAAATGGATTACAATTGATTTATATAGCACCATTAGAAAGGATATTTTGTGCTGAATAATTTTGCCACTATACTTTGTGTCTACCACATATACTTTAGGAGTTATTTGCATTTGTTTAAGGTATGGTGTGCATGGCTGACATTTGTCTCTCATGCATCACCTAAGCATCTTGAAAAAAATCAGTTGTGTGGTATTTCAGCTAGTATAAAATAAAAACTAAATTGATTACAATTGATTGCATAGCACCACTGGAAAGATAACATTGTGCTGAACAACTTTGCCACTCATACTTTGTGTGTAGCACTTACGGTTCAAGAGGTAGTCACATTTGTTTGTGGCATGCTGATTATGCTTGATTTTGCTTAGAAAGGCCCAGGATGCAGTGCTGAGAGTGTACAGGGCACAAGTGGCAGAAGTCTCAAAGAGCTCTTGTGGTGTGAATGAGTTAAAGAGGCATTGTCAGCTTTTTAGTATAATTTCTGGTCATATGTGAACAGCTTGACTATTGCAAGAGAATTAGAAACATATCTCATGCAAATGCTTCAGTATGCCCAATAATCTACCTGTTTGCTGTTTAACCCCCAGGGTCGAGCGTTTTGCCTTATGGCTGCCCAACTGCAGCCACTGGAGGCCTCTCTTGACTATGAGCGAGCGTCTATAATGGTGCCAGCATGATTGCTAAACTCATGCATGAGCAATTTTTTTTTATTTTCCTGATTGGTATTAAGCAAAGGTGGGGGCCACAACACTGGGTTAGTTTGAGCATGTAGATGTCAGTCTGACTTTAAAATGGGCATTGGAAGTGCTAAATATGTGGGTTTGAAAACTCAGCTGAGACCCTAATCATGCACATCAGCATAGTGAGTGTGCCTATGTGCTTCCCCGAATTTAAACATTTTGCTTAGATAAACACAAATGGGATGATATGAGCAAGAAACAATTTTCTAAGTCATGGGCAAAAGCTGTTCGTTCCTGGACAGCTTGATAAGATTAATAGAAGGCTTCTCCTGTCACATTTACAGCCATATCTTTTGTATGTAAACATACATTAGTTGTAGTAAAAGATACGGCAGTGCTTTCAGACCACAATAATAAGCATCTGCAAGCAGCCTGTAAATGTGTGTAGTTTGCATCAGGTTTTGATATGCAGGTCTCCCCTACACTGGTAGCATGAAAGTTGTGTGAATGGTCAACTGCAGTAGCATATATGGTTCTCCACTTGGAGACTTTCTTCCTTTAGTAGAAATGGCAGCCTAATTTTTGGGGATTACTTGGTGAATCTCCTCCATGCCTCAGCGAGAAGTGCTGAAGCTGTGGCATCTCTTGGATCAATTTGGCTGAGACATTGGGCCAACCGTGTGGGCAACAGTGGATGCAATGTGCGCAATCACTTCCACTAAGACCCTCCAAGCATCCTCCTTATGGGATCCCATTGCAATGCCACCCAGATTCCTCAAGGCAGCAGTCATGCAGCAGTACACTGTCAGCCCCCTTTCCTGAGAGAGGAAAACTGTCTTGGGGATGCTGAATCCTCCTTCCCCCAGCCAGCAACTGAGCAACCCCTTTCCATTTCCAAACCTGGGTGACTGGCTTGGCAAGAGGTGAGGCGCCAAGCACCTCAGCCCTCCTCACCACTGGCCCAAGCTTGTTGGAAGACCTTTTTAAGGATCGTAAGGAGAAGAAAGATTCTTTGCCAAGGTCAAAGACCCAGCAACCTTTTAATAGAGGGTTCAGACTGCTTCAGGGATTTGGATGTGGCTGCAACTCCAGTGGCTTTTTTTTTGTTCCTTTTGAGGTGGTAGAATTGCATTCTCAGGCGTCAAGTCATAGCAGAATAGATGCACTTTTTGCTGTAAATGCTTTGGGAAAACCAACTATGAAGGCGGTTATTCTGCGTGAGGATTTATGAGCTCATCTTTGCCCCCAGGCTCTAGGTGGATGGCCACCAAAGTTTTAAGACAGATGAGTATTGAAGATAATTTCACATGGCTATGCAATAGATCTTCCTGGGCATAAAGTCTCCACCACTCATTTACACTAATAGGAACTTCGCCGGAGGCGCTTGGACCCAGCGGGAGCAAATTTTTTCAAGAGGGCCGGCGCCTGAGATGGAGCTGCAAGGAAGCGGCACCGCGAGCCCCGGCTCATGTGGTAATGACTATATTGGTGTTGAACCTCCAACCGCCTCAGTTCCTTTTTTTCCCGCCATCGAGTGCACTTCATTGATGACGTTGCTCGCCCGCTGCGAGTTAAACTTCATTAACAGCAGTAGTTCAGTTTGTTTTGTAGAATTATTTTGAATCAGTACCGATTATATATTTTAATTGTACAACAGAAGTTTTCAGCCCTCCATTGACAGAGTCGACCATGAGCTGGTCAGGTGACAGTAGGGAGACTTTGTATGAAAGCTGTTCAGTCAGCTGGGTCTGGTCCGCTGCCCTCCCTGGAGGGGGTCTGACAACGGTCGGTCCGTTGCTCAGGGAGATGGACAGTTCCCCTGAAAGCATAAAAGGAAATGGTCCCATTCTCGGTGTCGTTCGGCCTCGAGTTCTTCTTCGACACATAGGTCGAAGAAGAAAAGGCATTACTCAAGGTCTCCCTCTGGTATGTCTGAGTGTAGATGGTCGGTTATTAGGGCCAGGCACCGGTCTCCACCTCTGTTGGAGTCGCTGGTTTCTGTCTCCGGTAGCCGACTTCCTCGACACCGGAGCTCCTCCCCACTTATTGGAGGAGCTTCCGATGAGCAGTTTCACCAGTGGGCTGTTCTTATGGAGCAGTGGGCTCGGAGGTTGGTCCAGTTGCCCGAGCTGCTCACTCTAATGCCAGGGCCTTTGGGCCATTTGGCTTTGGAGGGATGGGTAGGGCGGTTGGGCCTTCCTAGTTGTAAGGCAACTTCTTCAGTACCGTTGACTCCGCACTCGGGTGTTTATCCCCATCACATGGTTGCAGCGCAGGGGTCCACACTGATACCTCTGTCTCCTGCCATTTTTCTCTCTTCTACATCAAATCGCAGTTTTTTTACCTCTGGGACTCTCTCGGCGCCATCTGCAGCACCACGGGCTCTGTCAGTGTCATCCCTGGTGCTGCGGGCTCTGTTGGTGCCATCTGCGGCACTGCGGGCTCTGTCGGTGCTGTGCGTGGCACCTTGGGCTCTGTCAGGGCCGTCCGCGGTGCTACGGGCTCTGTCGGCGCCGTCTGTGGTGCTGCTTCAGCTTGTGCCTCCTTCCTTGTTCTCGGCACTGTTTTCCCCTACGGCGCCGGGGACTGGTGTGGTGCCGGCTGGTCTTCAGGGGTTCTTGACTCTGATTCTTTCTTCTTCTGTTCTTCCTCCTGATTTTCACTCCTTTTCTGTCTATACAGTCCCCCCCCCCGGACTGTCAGGAGATGATTTTGAGCCTGACCCAGATCTTCGTCTGGGTTATAATGTTGATGACACTACCCTGGGAGCAGAGATCAGTCCTTCTGCAGAGTCTGTGGTTGAAGACCTTTCCTTTAAGTCTCTGCTCAAAAATTTAAGCTCTACTCTTTCTCTCCAGATTACAGAAATCAATCCTGGGAGGCTTTTGTGACTCCAATATCTTCATGTCCCAGAGATCCCTATGGATTTAACCCCTCCGGTACAGCCCTCTGTCAAGACCCTCTCTCAGATGGTGTGGAAGAATCCGGCTCTCATTCCTTCTGTGACCAAGTCCATAGATAGGAAGTATGCCCCTACCAAGGATCGCCCCATTTTAGCCTCACAAGCCTTTGCTGATGCCATTGTGGTCTTGGCAGAGAATGATAAGGCTGTTCTTCCTCAGCAATATACAGCCCGACCAATGAACAAAGAATCTCGCAAGATTACACACCTTAGGTAAGAGAGTCTTTGCTGCCTCAACCCTGGGTATGCACATTGCCAGCTACCAGGGCTATTTTTCTCAATACGAGTAAGTACTTTGGCATGCCCTCAAAGAAATGATAGAAGCGCTGCCCGAATCGGAAGCTAGCTCAGAGCTACTTCAAACCATACCTAGGGGTATCGAATCCAATGACCAACAGGTTAAAGCTGCAATGGATGCCTCCAATACCACCTCCCGGGCGGTGGCAGTTGATGGCATCTGCACCCACCACCACTCTTGGCTGCCTATTTCAGGCTTCATGAATGATGCCCAGCAGCAGGTTGTGGCCTTACCTTTTGATGGTCTATATCTGTTCGGGCCTCAGGTGGAGCAGGCTCTGGAGACCACACAGAAGACTAGGTCTGCCATTAAGACTGCTAGACCTGCACCCGCCCCCTCCTGAGGGGGTGCAAACAAGTGTCAGTTTCACAATGGTCGATCCTTTCGGGGCAGAGGAGGTTTTAACAAAAACCACAACCCTCAGCCACAAAAGAAAGCACAGCAGAAGGCACGGGGCCCAAAGCTCCCAGTGCCACCTTCTGAGTTTCTGGCCCAGGTCCCACCTCAGCTGTCTGAGGAGGACTCCTCCTCAGCGGTGGGAGTACGTCTGACTCAGTTCTACAATCAGTGGAGATCTATAATATCAGACAAATGGGTCCTCCAGATAATCCGTGAGGGGTACTCAATCTTTTGGAAACCCCTCCAGATCATCCTCCCAAACGACAGCACAGGCTGTCGGCAGTACAGTCAGACCTTCTTGCTTCCGAGGTACAAGACCTTCTGAACAACAGGGCAGTAGAAATAGTTCCAATGGATCAATGAAACACAGGTTTCTACTCCCATTACTTTTTGGTCCCGAAGAAAACCGGCGGCATGCGCCCCATTCTGGATCTTAGAAAGTTAAACAAGTTCCGTCACAAGGAGAAGTTCAAGATGATATCACTAGGTTCCCTGCTACCTTTGCTTCATCAACATGATTGGCTAGCCTCACTGGAAATGCAGGATACCTACCAACACATTCTCATACATCCAAAGCACCACAAATACCTAAGGTTCATGGCATTGGGTCAACACTATCAGTTCAGAGTCCTGTCCTTTTGGCTATCCTCGGTGCCTCGAATTTTTACAAAATGTTGTGCAATTCTCACGGCACACCTTAGGAAAATCGGAACACAAGTGTTCCCATATCTGTACGACTGGCTCCTAGCAAGTCCCTCTAGGCAAGAGACTCTGGAGGCCGTGGCCACGGCCTCCGACTTCCTCACGTCCATGGGAGTCCTGCTGAATTTCAACAAGTCGCAGTTGCAGCCCTCCCAGAAGCTCCTCTTCATAGGAACTCTTCTGGACACCTCCTGTGTGAAGGCTTTTCTTCCAGAGGACAGAAGGAGCGATATCTTACAGATGGCCCGATACATCAGAGAACACAGCTCGATTCGAGCCATCTCGATGCAATGGATGCTGGGCTTCATGCCATCCTTGGTGTTCACTGTACCCTTAGCTCATCTCCACATGAGAACCTCTCAGTGGATGCTCAGTAATCAGTGGTCCCCAACCACTCACCCTCGGTCCTTTCTCATCAAGGTGACAGAACCTCTGAAGAGGTCACTCGCATGGTGGTCGCAGGAGGACAATCTTCTGGAAGGATATCCCTTTGCCCCTCTGGATCATCAGATCTCCATTACCATGGACAGTTTACCTATAGTGCTTCGACAGTGCTAGTGCTGACATCACCTCCCGTGACAGCTACAATGCCGACTTTCAGCATTGTACCCGCGGGATGTCGGCACTCACAAACAGGGGACTGTGCCCCCCCTGAACTCCCCAGTCTCTAGGATTCTAACTCTGAGTTGGAGTTGGACTGGGGGGGGGCAAACACCCAGTGAGGCAGTCCCGATCGCTGCACGGACCACCACGGCGATGAGTGGAGTTTGCCCAATTTCTGGCGCTGTGGTGGTCTTCGCGATCATGGAGTCGCTGCGGTGACGGTATACCACCACGGACGTGTCCCTGATGGGTTGGGGAGCCCACTGCCAGGATCTCCATACCCAGGGTACATGGACTCAGGATGAGTCCCATCTTCACATAAATGTCCTGGAAATGAAAGCCATCCTCTATGCAGTCCGAGCCTTGAAGGACATACTCTGTCAGAAGAACATTCTCCTTCAAATGGACAACAAAGCAGTGATGTACTACATCAACAAACAGGGTGGCACACACTCTTACCCATTATGCAGGGAAGCAATGAGAGTGTGGGAGTGGTGCCTGGAACACTTAAGGCTCTGATTCAGGTGATTTACCT
Organism: Neoceratodus forsteri; assembly: GCA_016271365.2. Lineage (NCBI taxonomy): Eukaryota > Metazoa > Chordata > Ceratodontiformes > Ceratodontidae > Neoceratodus > Neoceratodus forsteri. The sequence continues at coordinate 444,896,993 of CM057453.1, forward strand.
GCCAGGAGTACAAAACGAGCTGGCAGACCATCTCAGAAGAACAGAGACGGATCATCACGAGTGATCTCTCGACTTAACTGTCATTAACCTTGTGCGAGACATGCTCACTCGTAAAACTTTCGAGCCTCTAGCTACTTGAAATTCCTCACTTGGAAAATAGCCTTCCTGGTGGCCATTACTTCAGCCTGTAAAGTTTCTGAAATACATGCACTGGTCACAGAACCCCCCCATACACTGTATTTCACAAGGACAAAGTAGTTCTTAGGACTCATCCTAAGTTTCTCCCTAAGGTTGTTTCAGAATTCCATCTAAACCAACCTTTAGTCCTTCCTACCTACTTTGCGAACTTCCAGAATGAAGGGGAGCGTACCCTTCATTCACTGAATGTTAAGAGAGCATTGTGGTTCTATCTAGATAGAACAAAAGACATTTGCAAGGCTCAACAACTGTTTGTTTCCTTCAGCGAGACTCGGCTGGGTCAACCTGTCGCTATCAGATGTATTTCAGCATGGCTGGTGGCATGCCTTCACCACTGCTATACTATGGCACAGGTCAAGCTGGAAGGCAGAGTGTACGCTCACTCTACCAGAGCAGTTGTGGCATCTCTGGCAGAACTCCGCAATGTGCCCATCGCAGATATTTGCAATGCGGCTACTTGGAGCTCTGTGCATACTTCCGTTAAGCACTGCACCTTAGATGTCCATGCCAGACGACATCTGTCATTTGGCAGAACCATCCTTAATGGACTCCTGTCCTAAGTATGTGAGCTCTTTATCTCCTGCCGCCCATTTCGGGGGATTATTTAGCTTGGTACTCTCCCATTAGTGTGAATGAGTGGTGGAGACTTTATGTCCCGGAAGATATGGAAATTATGTACCTACCGTAATTCTTGATCTTCTTGGAGGAAGTCTCCACCACTCATGCACATGCCCACCCACCATCCCCCGAGCTCACTTCTCTGTTTTTGGTCTTCACTCCCTCAATGGCTGAGCTGTGAAGACTTTATTGTTGACCCTTCTTATACAGGTCATTTGGACTTTCTTATGTCCCATTTTTAGGTTAGTCCTTCTAGGTTAGTTACGCTGCACCTTCTTGGAAAAAAAGGTACTGAGGTGATTGGAGGGTCGACGCCGAGATAGCCATTATTGCACGGGCCAGTGCCTGTGGTGCCGCTTCCTCGCAGTTTCATCTCAGAGGCTGGTCCTCTTGAAAAAGTTTGCTCTTGCTGGGTCCTAGCACCTCCGGCGAAGTTTCCATTAGTGTGAATGAGTGGTGGAGACTTCGTCCGAGAAGATCAAGAATTACAGTAGGTACGTAATTTCCATTTTTCTTCTGTACCTTCCAGATGGTGCTATTTTCAGTTTCTAGTCTCTTCAAATCCCAGGAAACATCAAGCAATATACCAGACCTTAGATCATCTGCTCAGCACAGGGGCAGTGATTCTGGTCCCTCCTGAGGAAACAGAAGTGGGGTTCTACTCCATTTACTTCTGGGTCTCTTCAGTCTAAACCAGTTTGTGAGACCCATCCAGTTTAAGATGGAGTCCCTATGGTCAATCATTGCGTCAATTCAGCCAGGCATTTTTCTGGCATCAGTAGACCTCTTAGATGTTTATCTACACATTCTGATTCAGCAGGCACACCAGACATTTCTCATGTGGCTTCACAAACAAAACAAACAAGACCAAGAACTGGTTCAGATGAAACTCTGACATGACCTTAGGCAACTACTCTGCATGGGTGGGGGAGAAGGATGGTCTTGTCCTTATGGAAGACCAAATATGGAGACTTGCAATTCTGGTTGTGGTGAGAAATGTGGCAAGTGTCCATTAACTCAGATGTTCTTTTCATGAGCTTTGATAGCTCCAGTGTGATATCCCACAAGACAGAGACTGGCGTTCCGAGTGACATGAGATCCAAAACTGAAACATTTGACACCACCTTCTTGTCAGAGTCTGTAAGGTAAGCTTGGTATGGTAGTCCTAAATAGACGCTGACTGCACCTTGAAGAATGGGCAGTATCTAGTAGACCTGACTGGGTCAGGGACCAGAGGTGGTCCAGCATGTGCCACATTGAGCACAATACCAGCACCATGGAACACTCCTGGCACCAGCAAGGGAACTGTTTCTGTTAAAACCATATGTCATATGAGTAGAATCTTTACAGGTAGGACCTCCTCAGAAAGCCCTATGGCCTGGAACTCTAGCCTCTCAGGTGCAGTGAGTGCAGATTTGTATTCAGGACTATCCCCTTGGACTATTTCTAAAGGTGTTACTGAAGTGACACTGAGTAGATCCTGATAGTGGAACTGGTGGGAACAGTCCAAGCAATAAGAATTATAGTCGCTTGAGCTCACGAACCATGAATAGGATATTGTATATTAGCTGGAATAGAGGGAAGGTTTACAAATGAGACTACGTCCACAGATGAGAGAAGCAGTCCCCTGGCAGAGTCCCCGGCAGAGGGAGATGAACACCACCTGTGAATGCAAAGACCACTTGTGGGACCAGCTCCCCGCACTGAGAACATCTGTCAACTGATTTTTGCACTAGCCCACCTGGAGCAAGTGAGTCAGCTCCCAGATACACAGAGCTTCCTGATAAAGCTGTAGGTATGGATTTTTCCCCTGCGTTTTGCATAGAACATCATGGTCATGTTGTCTATGGCACTCTGTATGTTAATACCATTGCAGAGACCACTCCTACGGTTGTAAGAGTGGTCTCATGCATTTTCTTAGGGTATGAGTACTGCTCTATTTTGGTGAGTGGTTCTGATACCCTAAGAATGTAAGTTAGACCATTGTTACAACCATCAAGGGTGGTCTCAGTGGTGCTATTAATATGATATTGACCAAGCTCGATCAGTAATATAAACCTTACCCAAATGTGCTAGTTTCCAGGGCAGCTGCACATGAGACACTCTTCACAAAATAAAAGTATCTCATGCACAGCACAAAGGAGCACTCTCTCGATCTAGAATGTGCAACTTAACCTCAGACCAGTGGATCGAACTGCTCACAGTTCTAGCAAGTTGATGTGCAGGATGAACTTCCTGGGTGAACAGATGCTATGCACTCTGTGACTGAAGAGGTGTGCCACCCTCCAGCACCTCATGGATATGTCTGTCATCAGATGCACTGTGGACTCCAGCTGGAGAAGTGATATTCTTTCCAGAAGCATGTGATGTGACTGCCACCATAGCAGCACATCCAACATACCATGGGTCACAGGGGCCAGTTGATTTAGAGGGGAATGGGTTTGAAGCTCTGCTGACAGCTCCCACTTGAGGGACTGCATGTACTGTACTGGCATACTACTGTACTTACATGGTGGATACCTCATACCCAGGAGCTGAAGGAAATTCCAGACCAGGTACCACTGCCCATCCTGAAATTATTGGGCGAAGGACCAAACGTCCTATATTCTTATTGGCAAGAAAACTGGCTTGCAGAGAATCCAGTTCCGTGTAGAATAACACTATCACTTGCTTAAGAGTCAACTCTGAGAAATCCTATACTGTAGTATGTCTGGACTGCCACATCCCATGACCACTACATATTGTGCACTGAGCTCCCTGTTATGAGCCAATAAGCAAGGTAAGGAAAATTCTAAGGACGTGAATGTGGTGCACTCTGGAGGGAGGCAACTGCTGAGAAGAGAGCTGGGTCTGCCTGCTGCTCCTGGCCCTCCTAAGAGACAGTTGAAAGTACCAGAGTCCTAGAGATTGAGTCTTCCTCGACCCCTTCAGACAATGGGTCGACCAGGTCAAGAAAAATCTGATCAGCCAGTGTCACAGCCAACAAGCCCAATGGGGGTTACCATGGAGCTAGCAGCCTGGCCCTTGACCAACACAGGCTTGGCCAAAGCTGACCACTCGATGACCATCGAGCAGCTGAGAGAGTTACAGGAGTGTGGAGAATGTGCTCGTTCCCAGTCCCATGACCAATGGTAGGATTTCTTTGCTTTTTTCTTGCTGTGGTTGGAGGTTCCCCCCCCCGAAGGTCTGGAGGACTTGCACGTGTCCCACAATGTCCCAGTGAATGATACCCCCAACACTGGCCCTGAACGGGAGCAGTGCTGAGGCAGATGAGGCTCTCACCACAGCTTGGGCCACCACCCCTTCCACTGTCACAAGCTGGGCCACTGAGCCCATCACCACAGAGATCACCTTGCAGGCATCCTTAGAGCGATGTGGAGGGTCTGTTCAGCCAGCCACCCGAAAAGAAGATGCACGTAGCAGTCCTTGAGGGACAACGTAAAAGGGTTTTACATCGGGCACAGGCGGCAACATCATAATGTGCCCCAGGACAGTAAATGTACAGCATGTGCAGGTCCGTCCTTGGAATCTTCTGGTTGCACTGAAAGCAATGCTTGAATCCTGGACCCAGCCTAGTTCCTCTTGATCTATAGTGGTGTCTAGCGACGAAGCAGAGTCCAAGAAGTACACCAAAAATTTGAAGAAACATGTTTGCCAATCATGCACTTAGAATAGGCCTACACGGCGCATGGAGCTGTGAGGGAAGAGACCTGACTTTTCCAGTGGAAAGTAAGATCTGATATCATGGTGTGGAGCCGAGGAGTATACCACCCGTGTGGGTGGGAGGAGCTTAGCTTGAAGTTGTTCTGGCAGATTTAAAGGGAAAAGAAGAATGCCTAAGTGTGGATGTACACCATATACCACTCCTAGAACCATGGTTACAGGTGAGTAACCCTCATATCTTGACTCCCCCTTCCCCGTGATGAAGTCCATTGGCAAAAGAGAGGCATTTAGTGTACAATCGGGGAAGGGGAGGTGAAAGGCTAAATTGCATTGCCTGGAACTTTGACACTACAGTAGTAGCACAAAATTAGTCAAAGGATTGTTAAGGATTTTTAAAAATCCCTATTGAGAATTGTGAAACCTTTAATTAGGGATTTTGTTTTGTTTGTTAGTGTGTTCACTGCTACCCAGAGAGGGCTGTCTCATCTGATAGTGTAGTTTAAAATCTACTCGATGGCACTTAAGTACTGTAATAGGAACTGGCCTCTTTCTGTAGGTATAACAAAAAGAATTTTAGAGAATTTTTTTCCCAAAATTTTGTGAAGGATAAATAGGGAATCTCACAAAATTTCTTGACAAATCCGGCACTACTACTGTATTTCTTACTGTCCTACTCTTGTTTTGGGGTTCAGGTCAATGGCAGGATCTCCCTGTGTCTGTCCAAATGGCAGGAAATTAAAAAAGAACAAGGGTTTTTACTTGCAGTATTTTCTGGTACCAAAAAAGACAGACAGTCTGTGTCTTGTCTTAGACCTCAGGGATTTGATGTGTTCGTTGCATACACCAAGTATTACATGGTATCTCTAAAGTTGCACCTCCCTCTGTTGTCACAGGGGATTGGCTTTGCATCCTGGATATGCAGGATATTAACCTGCACATAAAGATCAGCAGCTGCCATCATCAGTACTTGTGTTTCCTTCTGTAGGGCTAGCACTACCAACTGAAATAAAATGAAAATTAATTACTCACCATAATTCTTGATGTTCCAGAATATCTTCACAATTCAGTCTTACTGATGGGTCTAAGACAGAGGTGCTAGGATCCCATGGGAGCCAAGTCTTTTGCAGCCTAGGAGGGAACCAACTTCAGTGCTGGTGCCACCGACGAGGCAGACGTAGTGACGTTGTGCATGTAGGCTGGCCAGTAATCGATGCCGGCCTTCTTTCTTCCTCAGTGCTTTTTTGCCAGGATAGGAAAATAAGTGAGAGAGAAAGGTGGGGGCTATGAACTCCTAGCCCAAAGGGATAGGAAAAGGATACAGGATATAAAAATCATAAACATATCCAACTACCAATTTAGTAGAACCTATAGTGGGACTGGGGTAGTGGGTGTGAGAGCCATATTCTTTTTCAGCCACCTAGACAGGAAGATGGAGAAGAGGGGCAGCAGCCCTGGCATAGAACTCTGGCTGGTGCAGGAGGCCCAGATGACATCAGTGTAGTTAGGGAGGCAGGGTGCCAACTTAATCTACGGTCTTGTACTCACCAGAGGACAAGAATTAGAAGACAAACTCCAAGAGCTCCTTAGGCGCAAAGTCAATAGAAAATGCATAGCATGAGACAGAATGTCTTCTTGCCACACCAAAAAGTTCTGAAAAAGCACTGAAAAGGAAAATAATCCCAAGATAAGGCTGTGGAAAACATACCCAGCCCAAAGGTTGAGAGAACAGAATAAAAATTCAAATTGCATCTACCTCTCCCTAAACTTGGAAAGTTTGGGGCTGCACCTTGTTCGAGGGCTAGAGACTGTCACATGGCATAGGCTTATAGCATAGCCAAGGTAACCGGTTACAAGCAGCTGAGGAATGCATCAAAGAGATCCCCACAGGAAGAGGGACAGAGTTCAAGGGAAAAAAGGAAACAAAAACATCCCAGAAAAAGCTTCTTTTTTTTTTTGCTAGGAAGAGGGCAGTGAGAGCCCACTTCCATGTTTTTTAAAGGAGTTTCCCTTCAAGGACAGCTGAAGGGAAAAAGGGGCAAGTGTACATCCTAAAAGGTACCAGAAAGGAGATGTGCACCTCAAGGTAGAGGAGGAGCTCTGAGGGAGTGGCAAGAAGTGCTTTCACCTGAGTGGGGATGGTAGGCGGACGTGTGACTGAATGGTGGAAATATTCTGAAAGATCAAGAATTGTACAAGTATGTAATTTTCATATCTTCTAAAAATTGATCTTCACCGTTCAGTCCCACCAATGGGTCAGAGTACCAAGCTTTCCCCCCAAAAGGGGAGGAGTTGGCTCATCCTGAGGGAAAAATTATCCCTTAGCCCTTTGGAAGAAGATAACCACTGCAGGGCAGGAACTCCTCACATGTCTGGTGGGACCTGAGACTGAGCAGGGACATGTGGAGGCTTCTGTGGCCTGGGAGCAGGTCACACCTGTGACAGGGTGAGCCCTGTCAGGGGTGGATGCATGTGTGGGGTGTCAGAGCCCCCCCCCATTCCTTTCGCTCTTTGTTTCTGTGGAACAGCTGCTCACACTGGGAATGAAAGTGAAATACATTTGCTGTATGCTTGTCTATTTTAGGGTGTCACATTTAATGATTTAGTGGAAATAAAAAGAAAAAGATATGATGAGTTCCAAGGGTTATCTGGAGAAGGGAGAAGAGTTGCACACCCTCATTCTCCCATTCCCCTTGCAAACCCAATGGAAGCCAGATGGACTTACTATCTTATTAAAACAATCTTATGAGAATAAGAGGTTTATATTGGTTTTAGCAAAAAGGGGTGGATCACCTGACGGTGATGTCGCCATTGAAAGGTATAAAAACCCACCACTTCACCACTTAGAGTAACAAAAATGGGAATTAGTTAAATACTAACTACCAAGTGAGGAGGACCTCAGAAGTGTGTGCTTGTTTCCACACTGTTCTATTTGCAAAGGCTGAAGCTAAGCCTCAGGAATTTTTAAAATTTGAAAGTTTGCTGGATGCTGGACATTGAATAACCTTTTGCTTTCTGTGTCTCTATTATTTTTATTTTTTTATCATCTGATTTGAATAAAATAACAAAGGACGTTTGCCTTTTTATGCACCTGACTTCTTGTTTGTTGTGTTTGTTTTACCCCACTCCTTCACAGTGGTGTTGCAAGTGGGATTTCTGGTATGTCTAGACTGCCTGGGAGACGTTATCAGTGGATAGTGAACCAATACCCAGACAGATGCAAAAAGATCAAGGTGCTGAGGCAAAAACATATCCATTGACTCATGTCATGGCGGAGAAGACTGGAGAGAAACCTGGACCTGGGTTGGATCTTGGAGCCAGAAGAAAGACAAAGGATGAGCTGGAGAGCGAGACTCAGGGACAGACGGAGGAGAGAGCCCTGGAGGGATACCAGTGACCTCCTACGATGGCTTTGTATGAAGCAGCTGAAGATGGAGTGGGAACGAGTGGAGGATCGATGACAACAAGAAGAGGATCGGCAATGGTAGGGTGAGAAGTGGATGGATACCCTGCAAGCAAGCCAAGCCTTTTAACCCAGGTCAGCCAGATTGAAATATAACCAGACACATTAAATTAACTAAATTGATGGAAGCTCCAACCCTTCCAGGGTTCTGGTGGGGTGATTGCCAACAGTAAGGTCTTGTGCCCTCTTGTGCAGGGGTGTGTATGACAGGGTGAGCCCTTTCAGGGTGGATGCCCATATGTGGGGTGTCCGGGCGCCCCCCCCCAATTCCTTTCACTGTTTGTTTCTATGGGACGGCCGTTCACACTGGGAATGAAAATGAAATACGTTTGCTGTATGCTTGTCTATTTTAGGATGTCACATTTAACAATTTAATGGAAATAAAAAGAAAAAGATATGATGAGCTCCAGGGTTGGCAGGAAAAGGGAGCAGAGCTCACCCTCATTCTCTCATTCCCCTTGCAAACCCAGTGGAACCCTCGTGGACTTACTATCTTATTAAAACTATCTTTTGAGATGAAATAAAATGGAAATATAAGACAAAGAAAGATTAAACTGTACCTGATGAATAGTATTCCATGACCTGTTATAGGGCTGGCAGCCCATGGAATGAGTCTATTTATGGTATTTTCAAGTGGTAATGTCACAGACTGAGGAAGGGGCTTAGCCTCATTAAGACTAATTTTATATTCCGACTGTGATAAAACCCTTAAAGGACACCTAAACCATCTTTTTTTTACACATTTTGTTTTTTAAAAAATGACTCCTTTGGCTTGTAAAGGAGAGGCTGCTGTTTACATTTATACTGAAAACTGCATTTATTAAAGCATAATAAATGCAGTTTCATGGCATTTGAAAATTGTAAACACAGCCTCTCCTGATTCAAAAAATTCTGCTCTAAGAATCCTAAAATGGCTGCCTTGATGATGTCATTGAAGAGAGAGATGCCCAGCTGTGCATATGTATTCTAGCTGTGCTAACTATTCAAATGCGAATAACTTTCAATTGAAAAATGATAGCATGGTACTGAGAGCACAAAAGTTGTTCAGCACAAAAATATCTACAAAATGATTGGTGTTTCATTTACAGATACTGTTTAGTTTTTTAAAAATTAGTAAAAAAAGCAGCAGAAAATTCAAATCTTTTTCACTTTTTCAACAAATGCAAATATTAAAACAACAAAAGATAGCATGGTATTGTGAGCATGACGTTTGTTCAGCACAAAAATATCTACAAAATGAGTAGTGTTTCATTTATACGTGCCTTTTAGTTCTTTTTATAATTATCAAAAAACAGCAAAAAGTTCAATTATTTTTCACTTTTAGCAACAAACAAATGCAAATAGCTTTAAACTGAAAAATGATAGCATGGTACATTGAGCACGGACATGTGTTCAGCACAAAAATATCTACAAAATCAGTAGTGTTTCATTTCTATGTGCCTTTTAGTTTTTTTTTATAACTGGCAAAAAATAGCAGAAAGTTCAATTATTTTTCACTTTTTGCAACAAACGATTGCAAATAGCTTTAAACTGAAATATAATAGTATGGTACCTTGAGCACAAAAGTTATTCAGCATAAAAATATCAAATGAGTGGTGTTTCATTTATAGATATCTTTTAGATTTTTTATAATCAGCAAAAAATGGCAGAAAATTCAAATATATTTTTTCACCTTTTATTGAAGGTATGGCATAAATAGAATAAGCTACTTGTCTACTGGAAATATTGTTCAAGTTTTTGTTCTTGTGCCATCCTCCAGTTAACCAAACTGCAATTTGATTTTCAAATAGCTCCCATTTCCTGCCTTCCAAACGGGGGTGGGGGTGCAAAACTGTTGTAAGCTTAATGTTTTCATTTCTATTTTCTCCTCCTTTTTCAGCCTCACTGTGACAGTTTGAGCCACTGATTCTTGTATTCCCACTTTATGTCATAAGCCAAAGTGATCTAGGGCATGCTGCATTTCTCATGTAGCCACCCATTGACACTTCCTTGTCTTCCTTGCATTTAGTCAGTGCACATGAAAACTGCCTTTGCCATACTACCCAGAGCTACATCTCACTCTATTTCCCATTTTTTGGTTTCATTTTGTGTAATTTAGCTGTGTGCCATTGAAGTTGGAATGTTACCTCTTTTTCCAGTTAAAGAAGCCAGGGGCTTGGTCCTCCTCAGAGCAGCCACCTGCTTACTCTCCCATATCCTTAGCATGCGCTTCAGTGGCAGCATAGGTGCCTTTGGTACCTGAGTGAAGACATTCACACTTCTCAGGTAGTTGATGGCACTCAGCTGCACCTCATGCCTCAACCTACCTCACAACTCATCTGGGACCTGCGGTAATTTAGCATTCAGCATGGCTTCAAATCAGGATATTCTTGTACTACAAATTTTATTTCTTTCTATAACAAAATAAGTAATTATCTTGACACAAATATTCCATCTGACATTATTCTACTTGATTTCAGTAAAGCTTTTGACAAGGTGTCTTATACATTGCTTATAAATAAACTTCACAGTTTTGGTTTTTCACCATATTTAGTTAACTGGATATCCCAGTGGCTGTTCAATAGATCACAGAGTGTCAGAATTAATGGAGTTCTGTCTAAACCTGGAAAGGTGACTAGTGGTATATCTCAGGGCTCAGTTCTTGGTCCCATTCTGTTTAACATTTTCATATCAGACATGAGTATTTCCTCAGGTAATATCATTTCAAAATTTGCAGATGATACAAAACTTGGGGGCAGAGCTGACTCAATAGCAAATATGCTAATGTTACAACATGATTTAGAACATATTGAACAATGGGCCAATGCAAATTTAATGACCTTTAACAATGCTAAATGTACGGTACTACACTTTGGAAAAAACAATTTGAAATATAACTATTTTTTAATAATACTTGTCTTAAATCGACAGTCAGTGAAAGGGACTTAGGTATTCTGATAGATAATAAATTGTCAATAAAAAACAATTGTAATAAAATTGCTAGATCATCCAACTTAAACAAATTAGAAGGACCTTTGTTAATAAATCTGAACAGTGTCTTATTACCACTTTACAGGGCTTATGTTAGACCTCATCTAGATTATGGATCCCCTTTTTGGAATCCCTACCTTAAAGGAGACATAAATCCTAATGAGCAAGTTCAGAGATGATTTACAAAAATCATCCCAAGGTTAAATAATAAACCATATAGGACTAGACTTAGTATGACTGGTTTATATCCTCTTTCTTTAAGAAGAAAATGGGGTGACATCCTGTTAACTTATAAACTAATCAACATTCCATCATTAATGGAACTATGTGGGCTGTCATTAGCAAATAAGCGCATTGTAGGCAGGATGCATAACTAGCAGCTCAAAGTAAATTGGGCAAACACTAAAAGACATGACAACTTTTTTTAGTATAAGAGCTGCCAAACTATGGAACATACTTCCCAAAGAGATACTTAATTCTAGATCCCTAGATTTATTTAAATCTAAGTTAGACAAATGGCTTAATTTAACTCAAAATTTACAGTGACCCTCAGTTGAGGGGGACAATCACGATGGGCCTTGTGCCTTCTTTTGTCCAGTACAATCCAGTAAATCCAGCATTACCACACACCCTGTTGTGTGTTATTGCTTACCTACAATTTATAATGTGATCCTATGGGAATTTTATAGTGTACGTCCCAGGTGGTTGAAGACATTCAGCTGCACCTTGTGCTTCACAACCCACCTGGGGCATGCAGCAATTTAGTCTTGTTGCACACCTTGATGTGTGCTTCTGATCTCTTAAAAGTTATAATGTAGCTGGCCTGGTGGTGTTGAGAGTGGCACTGGATGCCACACCATGCTCAACACCGGTGGTAAAGAGCTGGGGTCATCAGGGGTCGACTGGGGGGAGGGAGGACAGGAGTTGGATTGAGCAGTGACAAGGCAGCTCTCCTCTCCTGGGGATGGGTCTCTCCTCTCCTGAGGATGGGTCTCACCGCTCTCACCACACGGCTGCCCCAAGGAGGAGGCCGGAGGGTGGCACAGGTCGGAAGTCACACAAGAATGGGTGGGTACTGTGGCGTGGCACATGCATGCCTCTACACATGTGCGTGCAGCTGTAGCAAGGGGTGGGGACAAAAAACAGACCTGGCAGGCTCTACGAAGATCCTGGCAGAAGGCCGTAACCAGATGTGCCCCCCCAGGAAGAGGGCGGAGCCACCTGCCAGTTCCCAGGAAAAATCAATTAATATACAGTATATATATATATATATATATATATATACTGTATATATAATGTGTGTGTGTGTGTGTGTGTATATATATATATATATATATATATATATATATATATATAATGTAATCTTATTCAAATTATATACCACACTTCCCAGGTGGTTGAAGACACCCAGCTGTGCCTCATGCCTTATAACCCACCTGGGGCATGCAGAAATTTAGGCTTACCGCACACCCACCCGTGTGTTATTGCTTACTTACAATTTACAATGTAATCCTATAGGAATCATACACCATGCTTCCCAGGAAGTTGAAGGCACTCAATTGCATCTCATGCCTTACAACCCACGTAGGCCATGTGGCAATTTAGCATTGTCACACACCCTGCCATGTGTTCTTGCTTACTTACAATGTACAATGATCTTATGGGAATCATTTACCACACTTCCCAGGTGGTCAAAGGCATTCAGCTGTGCCTCATACCTCACAACCCATCTTGGGGGTGCCGTAATTTAGCACTGCCACACATTCTGCCATGTTTTATTATTTACATGCCGTATCTCCAAAAAAGTGAAAACGACATTAATTTCCAGACATATTTTGCTGATTATAAAAAATCTAAAAGGTATCTATAAATGAAACACCACTCATTTGGTAGATACTTTTGTCCTGAAAGTACCATGCTATCATTTTTCAGTTCAAAGCTATTTGCATTTGTTTGTTGCAAAAAGTGAAAAATAATTGAACTTACTGCTGTTTTTTGCTAATTATAAAAAAACTAAAAGGCACATATAAATGAAACACTACTCATTTTGTAGATATTTTTGTGCTGAACAAATGTGCTCACAGTGCCATGCTGTCATTTTTTGTTTTAATATTGTTTGCATTTGATTGTTGAAAAAGTGAAAAATAATTGAATTTTCTGCTGCTGTTTTTTACTAATTTTTAAAAACTAAATGGTATCTATAAATGAAACACCAATCATTTTGTAGATATTTTTGTGCTGAACAACTTTTGTGCTCACAGTACCATGCTATCATATTTCATTTTAAAGTTATTCGCATTTGAATACGGTTAACACAGCTAGAATATATCTGCATTGCTGGGCATCTCTCTCTTCAATGACATCATCAAGGCAGCCATTTAAGGATTCTTAGAGCAGGATTTTTGATTCAGGAGAGGCTGTGTTTACAATTTTCAAATATCATGAAATTGCATTTATCCTGCTTTAATAAATGCAGTTTCAGTATAAATGTAAACAACAGCCTCTCATTTACAAGAGAATGGAGTCATTTAAAAAAAAGGTTTAAAAAAGATGGTTTAGGTATCCTTTAACCAAGAAAAGAGGAGTTAAGTCTAGGCTACAAAAGATATGAACATGTATGTCTTTATTGTTTGATGGGGATCTCCTGAGAATAAGAGGTTTATACTGGTATTAGCAAAAAGGGATGGATCACCTGATGGTGATGTCATGCATGAAAGGTATAAAACCCACCACTTGAAGTAACAAAGATAGTTAGGGGAATCAATTGAAAAGTGACTACCAAGTGAGGAGAACCTCAGAAGTGTGTGCTTGCTTCCACACTGTTCCGTTTGCAAAGGCTGAAGCTAAGCCTTAGGAATTTTTGAAGTTAGAGAGCTTGCTGGATACTGGACATTGAATAACCTTTTGCTTTCTGCATGTTTATAGTTTTTATTTTTTTGTTTTCTGATTTGAATAAAATAACGCACATGTGTGTTTTTATGCACCTGACTTGTGGTTTGTTGTGTCTGTTTTATCCCACACCTTCACAACACCAACAAATCATGACTGACCCTACAGGAGAAAAAGTGAGACCCTTGGTGATGTGAGTTAAACACCCTATACCGAGCCAGGGGTGCAACTGAAGGAGGCAAAGTCAAGCATTCCGTTAAATGCAGACTGCTGTTCCCACCACCCTGGAAGCTACCTCATTGGCATTGTATGATGCACTCACTTGGTGCCTCGTCACTTCCAGGCTCTGGGCAGAAAGGCAAATTGCCTGCCTGCCTGGTTGACTCACAGTATGGCATGGGCACTAAGAGCTGACAGCTTCACGCACAAGTACTTCTAAGCTGCCTGATGTGCAGTAATGCTCATCATGGTGTGTGCTGCCACAAAAACTTTCCTGCCCCAAGCATTGATCTCTGCAAAGTTGGGGGGCAGTCATGCACCAGGTGCGGAGGCCCAGGGGGGTTCTGCAGCACCAGAATCTCTGAGGTGAGGTGAGGGATAGAACCTGGTGACCCCACAGGAGCATTGTATCTGTGCTGGAAGTCCCTAGGGTCTGGACAAGAGATATAGGGGTGGAGCCAGACATTCCTGGATATCTCCATAAAAGTATGGGACCAAAGATGGATTTCAAAGGAGTCATCATTGAAATCCCCAAGGATTCTCAGTGCCAGGGTAGCAGTATTGCGACCTATAAATGTTCCTGCATTCAGGTCCTGCAACATCTCTATCAGGAACCACAGGTACTGGGAGTACTCAGCATCGGAGGAGAAGGGGACAGAAAAATCTTCCTCCTCAGAGGAAGAAGTGGGAAAGGAAGAGCTAGATTCAGAAAATGGCAGTGCAGGGGACTTAGGCCTGAACTGAGTTTGGTCAATCTTAAGATGGCATTGGTGGAACACACTAGCTGTTGTCCTGAATTATTGCCAGGTTTTGGACCCCAGGGGACTGGAAATACCTGGCAAGGAGGGGGAGGAGGAGGATCATGGATGACCATGCCAGGTCCTCTGCCTGGGCTGTGAGAGTTCTCAGTGGACCTCCCCTGAGGGGAGGATCTGGCAAACTCACCTGTGTGGAGCTGACCAATCTCAGAGAAATGGTCCAGATGGTGCCTTGGTGAGTGGCCCTGGTGGAGAGAGTGGAGCCATTCAGGGCCCACAGATCAGCTCCAGTCCCAAACAGTGACAGGGCCAGCCTGTTCTGGGGAGAAGCGAGACACTGGGCTAGCGCCGAGGCTCCTGTCACAGTTGCTAATGGCAGTGAACAAAGGGTCAGCTGCAGGTCCAGCGTCAAACCCCACCCCTCACCAGAAATGACACTGCATTCCTGGAGCCAAGTTTAACTTCCGTACCAGAGGCATCCCTGGAGCTGGCCCCAGACTCAGCACCGTCAACAGCACTGGGACCAGACCCTGCACTGGAATCCAAACCGGCACAGTAAACAGTGCTAGAAGGAGCCCCAGCACCAGTCTGAGGAACAACCCCAGGAGAGACACGAGGTCTGGTGTCGGGCTTGGAATTGGGACCTCAGTGGCTTCCCTCATCACTGGTTTGGTCCCGAGTCCCAAAGTCAGCAACATCATCCTCCCCCAGGCCACTAGGGTGCTCAGTAGAGGGGGTAAGAACCACTTCAGGTTCAGAGCTGGGGCCAGAATCAATCCTCTTCTGCCACGGTGAACAATGCAAGAAGGGGGCCTGGTCCTACAGCAGGCACTGCCCCACTCACCAGTACCGGCCTTAGTACCAGGAGGTAGAGCTCCACCAGGCCACAACACTGAGGTGCCAACTGGTGTACACTGAGGGTATAGCTTCAGACTCACCATCATCAGCATCTGTTGCCCCAAAGGGCCAGTGGACTGGAGAGTATGATCAGCAAGCCTGCCCTCCTGGAGGGAGGTGACTTTCCACCAACACCCCCCCAGGAGCTCCAACATCTTGGTGAGGTGATTGCAGTGGGTGCCCTGGACTTCCTCAGTACCAGACTTATTGGGAAGGGGCTCAAGGAAAGATCCCAGGGACCTTACTTTGGCATCCCTGGTGCAATGTCTGCCTCCGATGATGGGGAGCATATGACACCACTGCCATGCGCGCTTCTCGGGGGTGCAATAGTCCATAGAGAAGCAGCTGTTGCACCTATCCATGTCATGGTCAGCGCCAAGGCAGGTCCAACATTAGTCATGCTGGTCCTGGGCAGCAGTCAGACCCTGCAGGAACACCAATACATTGGATGGGGCTGCCCTTGTCCTTCATCTTAGACTTCTTTTTCTCCTTAGGATCTGAATAAACAGCAGAAAAATGGTTCGGTGCCAAACTCGATAATGGGGCAGTGGTGCCAGTAAAAAAAAATGGTACTGGAGTGAATTCGGTAGCGAACTGAGGAAGACTATGGAGCAGTTTCCATGACTGTAGCCGCTCCCATAGTGCACTCATAGTGGGGAAAAATCAGAACAGAGAAAGGAAGGGGACAGGCATCGGTTACTGGCCAGCCCATGTACATGATGTCACTACATCTGCCTCATGGGTGGCACCGGCACCAACGTCAGTCTGTTCCTAGGCTGCATAAGACTTTGCTCCCATGGGGTCCTAGTGCCTCCAACGTAGACCCATCAGTGGCACTGCAATGTGAAGACTGAATCTTGGAAGACCGGTCCTGCTCCAGGGTCTCCCCAATAGTTTTCTCATGTTATATCAGTGGTTAGAAAGCTCTCTACCCAGCACAATTATTCCCTGAAATGGAAACATTTCATATCTGGTGTGCATCTTGCTTACTTTACTCTTTTTCCTGTCCCATCCAATGTATTTTTTAAACTAACTCCTGTCACTCAGACTCTGGCTTCAGCACTCTTCAGTGAAGCAAAGAAACAGAGATATTGTTGGCCAATAAGGACCACTGGGCCCATCCAGTCTACCCATAAGCCCTACACTGGTATGCAGCCTCTGATCCTGCCTGGTCAATGGCTTTTCACCACTCCTTCTCACCTCTAACGTTCCCTTATGCCTGTCCCAGGCATGTTTAAATCCCTCCATTGTCCTCACTCCCACAGTCTCCTGTGGCAGGCTATTCCACGTGTCCACCACCCTCTCCATGAAGAAAAACGTCCTCACATTTCCCTTCAACCTGCCCCTTTCCAATCTCATATCATGCCCCTTGTTCTTGTACTCCTCTATTGAAAGATGTCTCCCCCCCTCCTATTTTATGCCCTTAAGGTCCTTGAATGTTTGTATCATGTCCCCATGATCTCGTCTCTCCTTCAGT
Source organism: Neoceratodus forsteri (assembly GCA_016271365.2). Classification (NCBI taxonomy): domain Eukaryota; kingdom Metazoa; phylum Chordata; order Ceratodontiformes; family Ceratodontidae; genus Neoceratodus; species Neoceratodus forsteri. Next base: position 444,914,142 of record CM057453.1, read on the forward strand.
GAGTACATATTGAGGTATTTTAACCTCTCCTTATATGTTTTCTGGTGCTAGCCCTGTACCATCTTTGTCACCCTTCTCTGGACTGTTTCCATCCTGTTGATATCTTTACAAAGGAGCAGCCTCCAGAACTGCACATAGTACTCCAGGTGAGGTCTCACCAATGTTTTATACAATTGCATCACCACCTCTCGCTTTCTGTTAGTGATGCCTCTGCCTATGCACCCCAGCATGCCACTGGCCCTCCCTACTGCCTTTGTACTCTGCTTAGACGCCTTTAGGTCATCCAAAATTATAACCCCCAGGTCCCTTTCTTCCTTGGTGATTGTCAGCAACTCCTCTTCCATCCTGTAGATCACCCCAGTGTTCCTTCATCCCAGGTGCATTATTTCACACTTCTTTGAATTGAACCTCAGTTACCACACCTCAGACCATTTTTCAAGCTTCCCCAAGTCCCTCATTTTCTCCACTACATCTGTTGTATCCTTCCTGTTGCAGATCTTAGTTTCATTTACAAACAGGCAGACCTTTTCCCCGCAGCCCTTCTGCAATGTCACTAATGAAGACATTAAACAAGACTGGCCCACGGACTGATCCCTGAGGTACCCGCTGGTCACCCCCCCTCCCCAGATTAGATCCCATTTACTACCACCCTCTCCCTCCTGTCTGATAGCCAGTTTATACCTCAGTTTACCACCTTGTGACCCATGCCCAGACTGCCCATCTTGTTAACCAGCCTTTTGTGTGGGACGGTGTTCAGTGGAGGAGATAAGAACCACGTCAGGTTTGAAGGTATCTCATTTAGCCATTTCTGTCTTGCAGCCCTCTTCTAGGGCAAGACTGTTGCTCAGTTGGAGGCATCCCATAAGTTCCCTTTGATCTCCAAAGTTTCCTGGTCCATTGTCTGGTTCCAGTTTGGGACCTTATTTTTTTTCCTGGAGTACCTTACACAGGCTCCAGTCAGGCTAGCTGCCGCCTATGATCTTTTGTTTCCTTTCTGGGAAAATATCTTTTCTGGCCATCACCACAGCTCAGATGGTTAATGAGCTCCAGGACATTGTTACAGAGAAGTGATCCTGCATTCTCTTGATGTCCATAGAGCATTATGCTTCTATTTGGATCACATAACGGACTGTAGAAAGGCCTCACAGCTTTTTTATTCACACACAGAATGGTGTTCATCCCTGTTTTAGGCAATGCCTTATCAAGTTGTTGGCATCTTGCATTTTCTTTTGTTACCAGAAGCATGGTAAAGAGGATCTTACTTCGGGAGGGTTCCTGCAGTAGGTCTTCGCATACAGTCAGGTCTGCTCGGCAAACTTACAGCTAGCAGTCAACGTCAGCTTGACTATAAAAGGGGGCAGTTCCGCTCCGGCCCACCAGTTCTTTCCTGCCATCGCACCAGTTCTTATGACAGACACGGTAGAACAGCGATCAGTTGCCCACCTTAATTCGTTGTTTTATCATCCTTTTCTGCTGTTAATTTTTTCTCCATCACCCACGGTGTATGTCATCTCATGTAAAGAAAAAGTGCACCAAGTGCGGTGCCCAAATTCCGCATGGGGACGATCACTCCCACTGCCTCCTCTGCCTGGGGCCCAAGCACAACTCGGCTGAGTGTGCTATTTGTCAGGGCTTCAACCAGGCCACCCAGACCCATCGCAAGTGGACCCTCAAGGCCCACCTTCTTACTCAGCGGCTAGCTTTGATGGAAAAGGAGCTTCTGGAGCTTAGGAAGAGGTCATTATTGCTGGCCCAGAAAAAGAAGAAGGACAAGGGGAAGTGCCAGGAGAGAAGCCCGTCTCCTCGGGGTGAAACCAACCTTCCTTCGGTCAACGACTAGGGTGCGTCATCCTCCTCTAAAACTGAGTACCACTCTTCCTGGGCCTTCTTCCGCTCCAGTGGGTCGGACGCCCTCTCCCCCTCCTGCCAAGGTGAGTGGGCAGCCGGGGGTCACCTCTTTATAGGTCCTTGTGTGTTCTCCCACTAGCAGCACCACCGATAAGCCGCCCCTCGACTCCATCGCCGGGCGCCCGGCCCTGACCGATCAGCCTGCCCGCAGTCTTCCTACCACCACCAGCCCGGTCGTGACTGATAAGTTATCCAATGGTACTGCTGTCAACTGCACAGCTGCTACTGCTCTCCCTCGTGGACCCCGACTCCAGGACGATTGTGCTCATGGAGGAACCCTCATCCCTGCTGGTTTCCACCCCCAGGGATTCACCACCCATTCCCGCCCTTTCTCTTCCTTCGGAAATGCTTCAAGACCTGTCATTGCGGTCCCTCCCAGAGCTCCCCTTTCACCATGCTCTATTCTGCTGCTGGATCTCCTCCTTCCAGGACCCATCGCGGACTTCCAGACTTACGGCATGGACCCTCCTCCCTCGGGATGTTTGGGCCCTTCGCCTGATCCTTTGCCGCTGCCCAGTGGTCTTTCGGCACCTCCCCCAGCTGGGTCTTCAGCTCCTCCTGCTGGCCCCTTTGGCAGTTTCCCAGAGCCTGAACCCCACTTTCCACCACCGGGTGGCCCGCCGCCAGACCCGTCTTTTCTGACACCAGGCCTTGTGCCACTGACACCGGGTTACTCGCATACTCTGGGTTACCTGCCAGTGCTGGGCTAGCCTATGCCGGGCTACCCAACGCCAGACTACCCAACACCAGGCTATCCACCATCCAGATACCTGACGCCTGGATACCCTTCGCTGGTGTTCTCTGGTTACCATTACCCATACTGGCATCCCCCCCAGCTACCCATCATATCCTGAGTATCCCAGGTTTCAGCCTCCTCTGCCACCTCTGCTGACTGACCGTGAGGTTGTCCCAGTGTGGTGGCAGGATGCCAGGACACAACTCCTGACTGAGTTAAAACAGTCCCAGCCTCAAGGGGCACCCCCCTTCCAGGGCCCCTGCTCCCCCAGTCCGGTGCCCTCTGGCCGTGCCTCTGGCTCACTCCCAGTGGGTGACATTGGAGTAGATCCCACTCTGCCAAGCAGACTGGAATCCTCCGAGTCAGACGAGGACTCAGAAGGTGATCAGTCAGAACCCCATTCCCCCACTGAGCCTCAACCTAAAGAATCCCCTAAATCCCCCCCCAGAGGACCCTTCTTTTGGGGAGCTCTTATGGACTATTCAAAAGGCTTCAGGCTGGCTATCCAAGGAACTATATCCTCAATGTAAAAGACTAGCTAAGCATCTAGACCTTGCCAACGTGGACCCTCTCCCTATTCCTCTGTGGATGGGTCCACATGAGGATCTTGCATCCACTATATGGCAGTAGCCGTCTTCTATCCCTGCAGTATCAAGAAAAGTGGATAGAACCTACTTTCCCGGAAGGGATCTCCCACCTCATTTCAGAAACAAAAGCTGACTCCATGGTCATCACAGCTGCCCATGACCACTCAGCCCAACCGAAACATCTCATCTCCTCTCCTCTCCTCTGGACCAGGACTCGAAACAGCTGGACCAATAAGGCAGAAAGATTTATGCCTCGACCACCTGTGCTATTTGGTCACTTAATTAAGTCTCGCATATGGTGACATTCCAGAAGTCCTCGCTCTCAGAGCCAGAGAAGGATCTTTAGGATGTCCCTGATGAGCAACTCGGGGCCAAGTTACTGAAGAAAGTGAGGATTAATAAGTCATCCTGCTGGCATGCACTTTGAGCCACATATGATTCCATGGACTCTCTCACTTGGGCTGCGGCCTCGGGGATCTGCCATAGGTGTCTAGCCTGGCTGCGCCTGGCAGGTCTGACACAGGACGTACAGTCCACTCTTTTGGATGCACTTTTCAGAGGTCCTGTTCTCTTTGGCGGCGATGTGAAAGATATCATTACTGGGCTGCAGGAGAGTGGTAGGTCCTTAAGAGACGTACACTCCATGTACTGTGCGGGTCAGAAGAAGAAGCCTTTCATTGCAAAAGAAACTGGAACAAGAATCAGAACCTGGGCAAATGTCAAGCAAAACATCGTGCCGCTGGCTCAGGAGCACAACCTCCTCAGGCCAAATTTGCCAAGGCGGCCTCAGGAGCTAAGGATCCCCTCCACATCCTGGCTCACTTCCCCTTCTCCCGTTCCCTCCATCCCCATGGAGGAACCAGTAGGAGGGAGGTTCGGCCTCCACCTGGCAGGGTGGAAGGCCATCACTGCGGATGTATGGGTGTTACAGCTCATACAAGGAGGTCACTCCATCGAGTTCCTGGAGATTCCTCCAACAAATCCTCCAGGAAGGTCTTTCTACCTATTGGGTCAGATCCCCATTGTCCATCAAGAGATTCGGGCTCTACTCCTAAAAGCTGCCATAGAATCCACTCCTCCGGATCAAATAGGAAGGGGATTTTACTCGCACTTCTTCCTAGTTCCAAAAAGACAGGGGACCTGAGATCAATCCTAGACCTCAGCATGCTAAACCACTTCATGGTGTACAAGCAGTTTCACATGCTGACTCTCCAGGGACTCCTACCCCTGCTCCTATCAAACACTTGACTCTGCTCCCTGGATATGCAGGATGCCTACCTTCATATCCCTATCGTTCCAGCCCACTGCTGCTTTCTCCGGTTCTCTTTTCTGGAGAACCATTTCCAATTCAAGGCACTCCCATTTGGCCTGTCCTTAGCCCCCTGAGTTTTCACCAAGTGCCTAGCAGTGGTAGCGGCATTCCTCTGCCGCAGGGGCATATATGTGTTCCCATACCTGGACGACTGGCTCTTTTCAGCCCCATCCCCAGACAGCCTGAAGCAGTCTCTCTCCTTCACTCTGGATCTGTTTTCCCACCTGGGAATTTCTGTCAACCTACCCAAATCCCAGTTAGTACCCTCCCAGCACCTCCAATTTATTGGACCGGCACTGGATAACAAAGAAACATAGAAGTTGATGGCAGATAAGGACCGCAAGGCCCATCCAGTCTGCCCATTTCTTTTTCTACCTTATAAATGTGTCATCGGCCTTTGCTCTGTCAATGGCCTATCTTTTCATACTCATCTGTATTGCTCCCTTATGCCTATCCCATGCCTGTTTGAAGCCCTGCACTGTACAGTCCAGAGCAAAGCCTTCCTACCACTAGACTGAGCTTAGACCCTGGTCTCACAGGCCACCTTGGTGACCAAGTCTTGGTGGACCCCAGCTCACTCCGTGCTTCATCTCTTGGGTCTTATGGCAGCTGCCATTCCAACTGTCCCTCTGGCCAGGCTGCACATGAGGGTCACCCAGTGGTCTCTTTGGGTCCAGTGGGATCAATGGTTGGACGACATGGACCAGCTGGTCATGATCTCCAACAGCCTACAGAAAGATCTCCTCTGGTGGCAGGATCTCACCAACTTGTTGGTGGGGGCCCCCTTCCACTTCCAGGCTCCTTCCCAAACCCTGACTTCAGATGCTTCCAATACAGGCTGGGAAGCTTATCTGGGGGATCACAAAACACAAGGTTATTGGTCTCCAGTGGAGGAGAATCTTCACATCAACATCCTGGAGACCAGAGCAGTGCTCTGTGCTCTCCAGGTCATCCAGTCATTACTTCATCTGGGAACACTTCTCATCCAGGCAGACAACATGGCCATTGTCTGGTATCTGCACAAACAGGGAGGTACCTGATTGTACCCTCTTTGCAGAGAAGCAATGAGAGTATGGTATTGGACGATTCAGCATGACCCGACCTTGACAGCAGTCCACATGCCGGGAGTTCACAGTACCCTGGCGGACAGTCTCAGCCGATCAGTAGCCAGGGCTCACAAGTGGGAACTAAAGCAGAAAGTAGTAGATGACTTTTTTCTTCTATGGGGCCGACCAGACCTAGATCTGTTTGCCTCCCCGTCCAACGCAAAACTACCCAGCTTTTGCTCACTTGTTCCGAGGCATGGTGCTTTTAGGTGAGATACACTGTCTCTGTCCTGGGCAGGAAGGTTTCTGTATGCATTTCTTCCCTTTCCTCTCATTCAGAAGGTTCTTTTGAAACTTCAGGCAGAGGGGGCTCACATGATCCTGATCGCTCCTCTGTGGCCCCAGCAGATATGGTTCCCGCTGTTGCAACAACTAGTTCTAGAACCACCAGTTCCTCATCCACTTTCTCACGACCTTCTGTCTCTGGAGCAGGGCACCCTGGTCCATCTAAGTCTCAAGTCTCTTCATCTCCATGTGTGGCACCTGTGGACATAGCGATTTTTCACTATGGAGTGTCCTCCCAGGTTGGTCAGGTCTTGGTGGAGGCCAGAAAACCCTCTACCAGATCCACTTATGCCATAAAGTGGAAGTGATTTTCTGTTTGGGCCACAGCCAAACACTTGGACCCCTTTTCTTGCTTGGCCTCCCGGGTGTTAGAGTACCTCTTACATCTTTCAGAGTTGGGCCTTAGTTACTCCTCTCTTAAGGTCCATCTCTCTGCCTACCACCATCTGGTGGAAGGTAAAACCCTAGCACAGCTAGAGGTTTCCAAGACTTTCTTGAAGGGGATCCTTTATCTCAAACCTCCAGTCTGGAACCCTTGTCCTCCCTGGGATCTTAATTTTCTGTTGGAAAAACTTACTTTGCCCTTTTTTAAACCAGCAGCAAGTTGTGATATGCATTTCCTGGCTTGGAAGATGCTGTTTTTGGTCACAGTTACTTCAGCTCGAAGGGTCTCAGAACTTCAGGCCTTTGTTTGCAGAGAGCTTTATTTGATTTTTCACAAGGACCAGGTGGTCCTGCGGACTAATCCCTCTTTTCTTCTGAAGGTTGTTTCGGAAAGGACTCTCAATCAGAGTGTTGAACTGCCAGTTTAATTTCCCTCAGCATTCCAACGGGGGGAATATCTTTTGCACACCCTTGATGTGTACAGGATTTTCAGGTACTATACCTCCCGGACTAAGGAGATTTGAAAGTCAAACCAACTGTTTGGGCCTTTGCTTCCCAGTGCCAAGGCAAGGCTATCTCTAAACAGACTCTTTCCAGGTGGCTGGCTAACTGTATCCATTACACTTACGAGAAATATGAGAAAACCCTTCCGGGGGCGGTCAAAGGCCACTCCACTAGAAGCGTGGCCACTTCTGCTGTCTTTTTCAGGAATGTGTCCACTGCAGGTATCTATGCAGCGGCCACTTGGTCTTCCATCCACACTTTCACTAAACACTACAGTCTGGACATTGCCTCTAGGCATCAAGCTGGTTTCTGCCTTGCAGTCTTGCAAGGTCTTCTGTCTTAAGGCAGACCCTTAGTTGGCAGACATCTTTCTCCTCCCGGAACCTCGTCTCCGACTCCTTCTTTTTTAGACTGCTTGGAATTCCGTCCTATATGTGAAGACCTACTGCAGGAAACCTCTCAAAGTAAGATATAGCAGTCATGTAAGAACTTACCGTAACAGTAGATCGAGAAAGGTTCCTGCAGTAGGTCTAGTTTCCCACCCACCTATCCCCCAGCTCCTGGAGCCATTTCCTTTCTTTTGTCTAGTCCTCTGATTCAGCCAGGGCACAGAGTCACAGGAGTTGTTACTCCCTTTTTCTGCTTCCTATTTCTAGGTCTCTGGTGAAAAAGAACTGGAGGATGGGCGCGGGACCGCCCCCTTTTATAGTTGAGCTGAACCTAATGATGGGGGTGGGGGGGCTGTCCCTGCTAAAGATTGCTAGCTACAAGTTTGCCATGCAGACTTGATGCCAGGAGGTGCAGTCCTATATGTGAAGACCTACTGCAGGAACCTCTCTTGAAGTTTTGCTGTTATGGTAAGTTCTTACGCAACTGCTATTTACTGGGCTTTTCTGTGGACATGCGACTTGTGGCATGGTCTCTTCTGTGGCTTGCTTTTATTCAGTTTCTGAAGCTGATATATCCTCTTCTGCCACATGGAGAAGGTTCAAACATTCACTAAACATCACATTTTGGACCTGATCTCTCATAGATGAGGTGGTTTTGGCCTTTCCTCCAAGGCCTACTATCTTAGGGAGCTTACTGTTCTCCATGTCTGCTCTTCCTATGCAGTTCTGAACTGCTTGTGAATCAATTAATATATGGGGATTTATTGAGGGAGATGTGAAAGATAATTTTGTTAGTCAGCAGTAACAGTTGAGCTTCAAGAGAATTTCTTTCATAGAGCCACAGCTTTCTAACCAGCTGCCCACTTCTGTATTTTCAGGTGGGATTCTCTTTAAGATATGCTAGATCTTACCTGTATCAATCTTCACTATTCGTCATTGGTGTGGGTACAAGCCTGAGGCACTAGAACCCTGTGGGAAGCATATAACTGAAAGCTTTTCAGTTTCCTCTGGAGGACGGGCTGACGTCTAGGACGGCACTGCCCTCAAGGCCGACGTGATACATGGTGCTCACAGGTTGGCCAGTAACGGATGCCAGCCTCTCCACCATCTCAGTTCTGTTTTTCCCCACAGTCGAGGCAAGACGACTCCGTGGGAGCAGCGCCATAACTTCTGCAATGTTCAATTCCACGAAGTCTCGAAGTTCTGTTCATTTGGTTAAAAAGCACTCTATACCAGTTTGGCACCATTATTTTTCTTTTTACATACAGGTTGTGGCGTTGAGTCTTTTTGTTTGTTTTTATTATTTTGTGTGACCAATCATGTCTGGTTCGAGGCAAAAATGCTCTTCAAAGGTGAGGACTACCTCAGTGTGTCAGTACCCTTGTAGTAGTCTTCTCCTCAAGTCATAATGGACCCACATGACCAGTGTTTACCTGCCTGGGGCCATGCCATGATATGGATCATTGCAACGCCTGTTTTTCCATGGATTTCCGCACATCACTTAACTGTGTGGCAAGGTTGGGGAAAGAGCCCCCAACTTTCAGTGATCAGCGTCTACGAGGGTCATCAAGGTAAGGTCTCTGGGCCTCTCTCCACTGCTATACGCATTGGGGCAGAGCAGACCTTAGTTGTCACGGGTCTCGCTGAGATAAGATGCCTGAGCGAGAGGTCAGGTGGATAATCTGCCTGCTCTGGGGGACCGTTTGAGTGCCCCTCACGGCCTAGTTCCCCTTCAGGGAACTGGGCTGCCCTAGTGTCAAGGCCTCAGCTATACGCGGGGCCTACAATGGTGATTCCCTTGGTAGCTGTGGCTGGTGCGGCTTCGGCTCCTGGTACCGACTCCAGTGCTGGTGAGTGAGGCAGTGCGGCCCTTGCCACTGGCTCCCTTCCCGACGCTGTTCCCATTGCTGGGACATGTAGAGTGTCTGGGGTTGCCTCTCTTGGGATCTCTGTGGTCTCCTCCTGATAATTAGAGGATGACTAGGATGATCCAGACTGGCAGCCCAGTTCTCCAGTGCTCCAGATGCTCTCCAGACCCAGTAAGAGGTCTTCTCCCTTGCCCTCTTCTCAGGCTGACACCATCCGTGGTGCCACCTCTCCCTCTGTCAGTGCCACCTATGGGGCTGTGAAGGCCTTTGGTGCCATTTTTGTAGCCATTTTGGAGAGTAGCGCCACTTTCAGTGCCACAATCGGCACCACCCCGAGGTCAGTGCCATGGTTGGCACTGCCTCTGAGCTTGGTGCTACCTCTGAGATCAGTGCCACGTCTGGTGCTGTCTCTGATGTTGGTGCCACCTCTGAGGACAACACCATGGTCAGTGCCACATCTGATGGCAGTGCCATGGTCAGGGCTGCTTCTGATGATGGTGCCGCCTCCAGTGCCATTTCTATTGTCAGTGTTGCGTCATTGTCGGTGCCGATGCAGGGTCCAAGGAGGATTTGGGAGCCGACCTGGGTGCCAGTTTTTCTCTTCTTCCTTTCCTGAGAGCAGTGGCCAAGGTAGGGGCTGGTTCAGGTCTGGTGGCCCCTGTCATGTGTCCCATTCTGTGCCGGTGGCCTTGGCCATCACGGGACAGAGCCAGAGTGCTGATATGGACTCTCCCTCTCTGGCTAGGGGCTGGAGCTCTGCTGTTGGTGGGGACAGGAGCCGCCCTTCTAGGCCTGTACAGCTCTGGTCTCCTCACCAGTGGTCTTTCACCCCAGGGCACCACCCCCTTGGTTCAGAGAGGGTTGAACAGCAGTCAGTGGCTGGGAAGTACAGTACCCTCCCTTGGGAGCTGTCCCCTGCTTGCTTCCACAACCCTGGCAGAGGGGCTTCGGTCTCTCAGGACCATTCTGCTTCCCCTCCTTCCGTTCTGCCTCCTCCTCCTCCTCCACTTCTCCAGGGACTCTTTCATCCCTTGGGACCCCTCAGGTGGGAACAGTATAGGTCGATGGTGAGTGTGTTCCCCATTTACTTTAGGACCATAGATGAGATGGTTTTTCCACCTCCTACCCTTGCACCATTGCACCCTGTACAGAGTCCATCCACATCGTTGACTTCCTCCTCTAATTAAGAGGACTCTTCCTCACACATCTCCTCTTATGCTGACTTCACCGAGTATCTGCGGTTCCTCACGACAATGTTGGAGGAACTCCTTCTTCCCCCATCTCTGAAATGTAATCCTACACATGTGACATTGTCTTTCATTGGGTAGTACAGTCAGGAATTCATTGTGATCCCTCCATGGCCCCGTCCCTTCATGGAGTCGCTGCACAGTGTCTTTCAGCTTTCTACCTCCTCTGTTCCAGCCCCTCGGTAATGTCAGCACAGTTATTGCACTCCCCCCCCCCCCGGGTCTCCAGGAGCTATGCTGCATCCTGTATCTGGACTGGAGTGGCTGGATACCTCCTCGGGGTGTCTTCACCTTTCAAGAGACTTCCCCCCCCCAGAGCTGACTCCATGGAGTTTGATCGCTGGGGCAGAAGGGTTCTCTCGTCGGCACATCTCTTACTCTATTACGGCACACCAGGCACACCAGCTAGCCTGTGAAAGGTGCCTGTGGGCTTCGCTGGGTCAGTCCCTGGTGGCCATGCCTGATAGTGAGGCAACCAGATGAGCCACCGCCATTTCTACCCGTGGCTTGGAACTGACGAGACACCTAATGAGGGCATCTTACAACGTCAATGCAGTAGCCTCCAGGCTAGTAGGAACAGCAGTCTGCATTTGGCAGATGGCACGGCTATGTTTATCCAGGTTGTCACCCATGTCCTGGTGTACGGTGATCACCTCGCCTTTCCTGGGGGCCCAGTTTTTCTCCCGTAGGGTCAGGTAAGAGCTATTGAGTCATTCTCCTTCTCGCATTAGGAGCCTCGACCTGACCCTAACCAGTAGGGGGCCTGGCCAGGCCGGTGAGGCCCCTTCCTCTTGTGAGTCTCCCACAGGATGCTGAGGGAAAATTCAGCCCTTAGGGAGGTGCCAGCACCACAGTTGTGGTGCTTGGTACTCAACCACCAGTGATGAATGGTGAAGATTGATACAGGTAAGATATGAAAATTACGTACCTACCTATCAGCTATAAGCTCCCTGTGGGCTTCTAGTGCCTCCAGCTTGTACCCACCAGTGATGAATGGTAAAGATATACAGGAAGATCAAGAATTATGGTAGGTATGTAATTTTTATTTACTGCATATTTGGTCATCTCCTTTCTGTACCACTTTAAAGAGGGACTCCCTCCACAAGTGCTACATTGTAGAATTAGAATAAGCATATCCCCAATAAATCTCATACCAAAAATTAGGTTTCTAAGTTACTTCATTTTAAAGTTATGAGCTATTTTGTAATCCTGATTTCATTACCTGTTCAAAAAGGTCAGTTTCAGTGAAGAGCCACTGATGATGTCATCTCCTGAACTCACACTCTAGTCCTCCCTGTCAACAACCTTGTATGACCTGTTTCTCCAAAGTTTAAGAAACTGTAGATATAGTAATCCTTTAAAAAATGACATAGGGTTGCTGCAGAGCTTGCGTTTCCAGAATGTTCAGATGCATGGCACTATACTTTAGAACAAGTCAGGAGGTAGTTTTGGAATGCAGCACTGAACCAAGACATAGAATGTCAGAATTGTGCACAATTTTAAAATGGTGGTGGGGGGGCACACGCAATCTCAGATTGCGACAGGGATGTGCCATCTCAAAATGTAGTGGAACAATCAGTCTCGGAATGTGACAGCAACACACATCGAGGAATTTGGTTGGAACTGTCAATTTTGGAATATACTGTAGAACTAGTTATTTTCATGCAAACTAAATTTAGCGCAAACACAAATGCAACCATAATTGCATAAATTTATTTTAGTGCTAAGTCACAATCACCACTTTCACTATAGTGGAAAAAAATACTAAGGGCCAGATATTCAAAGCATTGCGCCTAGCACAAATCCGTAGCGCTGGATTTGCACGAGGCTGCAAGATTCAAAAGCCCTATTAGCGCCGGCACTGTGTGGTAATGCCGACACTAATAGATAATAGTATGCAGGGGTGGGGATAGGGGAGTGCCCAGGAATGCCAGCAGCATGGCATATTCAAAAGGATAGCGCCGTACATATGGGCATTACGCTGACCCAGCGTGCTAAATACCCCAGAAAAGCTGGCGGCAATGCGGCGGTGCCCCCACCATGATTCCCGACCTCTGGTATTCTCCTAAATCAAAGAAGGACCTGGTGGTCTAGTGGTCCCGCACTCCTGCACGTAATCCTGACCCGTATATATTTAGTAAATACATTTTCCCTGGTAGTCTAGTGGTCCCCCACCCTGCATTAATCCTGACCCCGAAATATTAAGAATATGTGTGTTCCCTGGTAGTCTAGTTGTCCCCCCACCCCCGTGCCTGAATCACGACCCCATAAAATATTAAGAAACTGATTTTTCCCTGGTAGTCTAGTGATCCCCCCATTCCCCAGCATGAATCCCGACCCCGTAAAACATTAGCAAATCAGTTTTCCCTTGTAGTCTAGTGGTCCCCCCACCTCCCTGCACGAATCCCATTATGTTTAATTATGTGGAATGGGGGTCGGGATTCATTCGGGGGGGGATCCATACCTCCAACTGTCCCTGATGTTCAAGGACGTCCCTGAATTTGCCTCACAATTGTCCTCTGTGCCTCGTGTAATGTGTGTGGTTATGACTGAACAGTGGAGATTGTCATAAGGTCAAAGAAAGTTACGGACCGTATAGTCTTCAGACAATACGTCTTACACTGATCCCCTTATTCTATCATCTTTCTGAGTGAATAGTACCACTTTGTGAGATGTGTCCCTGATGTGGAGTCTTTGTCCCTGTTCTTGTAAGCCCTGTCCCTGATTCAGGAGGCATGGGGCTGGGAGGTCTGTATGCACCAACTCTGTTCCTGCTGCTTCCAGCCTATCCTTCCATTCCGACCAACAGGGGATGCTGTAGGCATGCCTTGGCCTGCAGCGTGAAGCCTGTACTTCCATTCCGACCAAAAGGTGGAGCTGTGTGCACCATGCAGTAGCACCGGGCAAACTGCATGGTAATGTATGCTAAGCAGCACATAATGAGATGCAAATGTGCTTGTTTGCCCACGGATTACCTAAGTAGGCTCATTTGCATGGGAGCTTTGAATATAGCTCCCGTTTACCCTGGGCTAACCAGTTTGCAATTGGCTAATGTGTTAGCACTGTGCAATCAGGTTAGCCCCGGGCAAACCTCACTTCAGCATAGCACAGTTCTGCAGTGTGTGGCTTACATTGTTGTTTGTAGTAGATGTGAGACATCTCTGTGCAATCACACACAATGTTCTCCACCTGCAACACTGGCTTGCTACAGAGTCTAATGAGTTGCAATTGCAGTTTGCATTTCCCTGTTGCTATATTCAGTGCTGTCTTATTCCCGGGCCATTTTTGTCCTGCACTCCCAGACCAGTTTGCCTGGCTTCCTTAGCATGCTATATTCAGCAGGATTAGCACTGGGCTATTCCTTTTGAATATAGTTGGCTTTTTGCTCCGGGCTAAGTTTGCCTGCTGGCCAGTGCTAATTTAGCCCCGGAGCAAAGTTTTGAATGTCTGGCCCTAAAAGTGCTAGTTAGCGCACATTTATTTTCACGCAAGTTGGTACTTCAGCGAAAATAGTGAAAATTATTTTACAGTGAAAATGTCAAGTTCTACAGTAGTGGGGATGCACACTGATGGAATGTGATGGGCCACACCATTTATTCTGAAATTGCTTGTCCCTGCCACATTCCAGAATTGTACGCACCCACCATATTTCAGAATTGTGCATCACATCACCACCACATTTCAACGTTATGTGTCCCAGCCACATTCTAAAATTATGCATCCCTGCTACATTCTGAAATTTCACATCCCTTCCCCATTCCCAAATTGCGTATCCCTGCTACATTCTGAAATGGTGTATCCCCGCCAAATTCCATAATTGCACATCCCTGCCAAGTTGTGTTTCAATGACACATTCCAAAACTGTCACTGCCACATTCCCAAATTGTGCATCACCACATTCCGAAATTATGCATCACCACCACATTCTGAAAATATGCGTCACAGCCACATTCTGAAACTATGCATCACCACCACATTCTGAAACTGTGCATCACTGCCACATTCTGAAATTGTATGTCACTGCCACGTTTCTGAAACTGCGCATCACCGCCACATTCCAAAATTGTACATCACGGCCACATTTCAAAATTGTGTTTTACCACCACATTCCAAAATTGTGCGTCACCGCCACATTCCAAAACTGTGCATCACAGACTTCTGGTTATGTCACAAACCGAATGGCGGCTTAACCATGCTGCTCCACATGGTCAGGTTGGTTATTGGTACCAATCCTCTGCCATCCGCAAGTGCTTTTCAGCTCTCTCCATCGCATTGCAGTGTTTTCCTAAGATGGAACATGGGGAAGTCCATAAAAAAGATTTGGACTCACGGAGCTGCATGTCAACCCGACAGACTATTTCAAGGCCTGTCAGCCCCGCAAGAGACCGCTCCTCAACGCTTTCAATCTCGGCAGATGAAGATGACTCGGGCTCCGACATTGCCTCTAATTCCACCTCCACCTTCACCAAAGCAGATGGGAACCACATGTTTAAAATATTGCATAGAATTAATGCCAAAATATCTGGGTTGCAGACTGGTTTTAAAAAATTAGAAGCTCATACCATGGAGGTGGAAGAGCATTTAGAATCCTTACAGAGTGAGCATATGGCCTATGGGCACTCTTTGGCATATCTTCACCTCAGGGAAAGAGAACTTACCATGCGGGCTGAAGACGCAGAGACCAGGGCACGGTGCAACAATATCCATGTCTCAGGCATCCCTGAGGGTGTCGAGCAAGCTGAGATGGTAGCCTATATTGAGTCATGGATTCACCAAGAGTTAGAAATCCCAGAGGATTTCCCACTAGAGATTGAAAGAGCTCATCGTTCGATTGTCCCTAAACCCAAACCTGGGGCCCCACCGAGAGCAATTCTGGTAAAATTCTTAAAATACACTACTAAAGAAAAAGTGCTGAGGATGGCATTGCAAAAAAGAAATCTCAACCTAGATGGACAACATGTCTATGTGGACCAAGATTTCCCCCCACACATGACAAAGCGGAAGAAGGTCCTTGCAGTAATTAGAGCTCTTAGAGAAAGGGGACTTAAGGCATATGTACACTAGCCGGCAAAACTGTGGCTGCAGGATGCTGAAGGGAACCAACTGATCGACTTCCTCCTACAGGCTACACTGAAGCTCAGTTTGATGGGCATTCCTGTTCCCGGATACTAGTGAGAAGCAAGCAGATCAAGAGATCGAGGAGAGACTATGGCAAATGGCCCCTGGGAACTGAAAACCGGGCAAGAGGAGAGTGGACTCGCTACTTCCTCTTCATGCTGATAAAGCAAAATTTATTATCCCTAAACAGCTCAACAAATGACTTACATGTCTAAGGGATGTCTCCTTTTTTTTTCTGCATTCTGCTCGCAGCTGGTCACAGTGCTGGCGTTAATGCTGCGAGGCTTGGATGATCTTCACATGTTTCAGTGGGGTCATGCAGACTTGAACCACGATTAGGAACTCCCCAGGATAGCGGAGGATCTGATGGACCAATTGTCAGAAGGACTGGTTTGGAGGTGCCCCTTCTGGTTTTATCCCCCCATGCTTCAAATTGGAATCTGATGGTGAAGTCACACCTGAATCTGCTTAATATGAAATTTGTACAACACCGAGGTTTTGTTGGCAGAATTCTTTAACTGCAAGTACTGATTATTTGTTCTATAGCTTCAATGCTGTGAGCGATCTAAAAACACTACTCTTATGCTAAATTGAAGGAAATCTTTATGTTTATAGGGTTGAGTCCAATACAAGGCTCTGTACTGGTTTTACCCTTACAGATGATTCTAATAGCTGTTTTTATTTGTCTATATAGCTCTGTTTTTACCTATGAGACCTATAGGTGGGGGCAATGTGGTACTGTGTATGATAATTTGGATTCTCAAGTCTTTAATGGGCCTTTTGGGAAATTAGATTCTGGCTGAAGCTTTTTACCTCGTAGTTAAGCCAGAATGGCACAAATTTAATTTAACAGTTGAGCAAGGCTCCTTACAAACTCATTACAGAAGGGTCTGAACCCTATATATATAGAGGGGTAGGGAGTTCTTTTGTTTTTCAGTTTCATGATGGCAGGACAGCATGGCTAATTTTGCAGGAATACAACCTGGCGGTGGATGGGGTGAGTATGGCCGCCTAACCCAAACAAACCCACTAGAGGAGGAGGGTTTGAACTCTGACATCAGTCAGGGATTCTCCCTCAGCATTTTTTGTGCTTAGCTCCTCAGCCCTTCATTGCTCGAGGGGTATGCCCTCTAAACCCATTTTATTAAGTGGGCACCCAGTGAGCTGTCAGTAGAACTCTGAGAGCAAGCAGTGAAGTTGCCTTGCTGTGTTATGCTTCTGGGACAAACACTTTTCCCCCAGTTGGGTATCTTCTGTTACTGTTTGTCTTGTAGTTTTAGACAGGGCTTGCTTTTTTCCTTTTATCTCCCATAGGAACTCTCTCTTTTTCTTTTCTTCTGGGCCTGGTTGGTGGGGGGGGGGTTGGGAAGCGAAGGATTTGAACTATCACAATGGGTACACTTA
The DNA here is from genome assembly GCA_016271365.2 of Neoceratodus forsteri. NCBI lineage: Eukaryota > Metazoa > Chordata > Ceratodontiformes > Ceratodontidae > Neoceratodus > Neoceratodus forsteri. The sequence goes on from CM057453.1 coordinate 444,930,990, forward strand.
ATATTTGTACACTTAACATTAAAGGTATTAATAATGTGGTAAAGCGAACCAAGATTCTGCAGGAGTTACATAGGGTGGGATGCGATATTGCCTGTCTGCAGGAAACTAAATTTTACAAGATTGAACATGAGAAGCCGAGGTGGACCTCAGCCAAAGCGGGGATTGTAATCTTGCTTAGGAGGGGTCTCCCATTTAAAGTGACTGGGGTTCGGACTGAGGGGACTGGTTGTTGGGTTCTCCTTTCAGGGGAACTTGGGGGAACACCTATACATATTATTTCAGTATACGTGCCCACCCACTCCTCTAGGAGGTTTTTTACATCTCTATTTGACATGATTTCTTCCCTACCCCCTGCAGAGTTGTGTTTACTTGGTGACTGGAATGCTGTGGAAAATTGTGTATTGGATAAGTCTCCCCCTCACAGATGGGGCTTAATGAGTACCTCCAGATTACTCAGAATGCTAGTGGAGGAGCATGGGTTGATAGATGTGTGCAGGTGGCATAACTCCTCCTCATCCCGAGATGTTACATTCTTTGCCCCAGCTTCCCAGTCATACTCCAGGATTGACAGAATATATTCTTGGAAGAAGGGGGTGCAGTTCTTCTGAGAGGTGGTCATTCATCCGGTCACCTTCTCTGACCACTCAATGGTGCAGGCTCGCATCAAATGGGATCGAGGGGCTCGGAGAGGGGGCTGGAGGTTTGACCTGGGCCTTTTGGATGACGGACCTTCCTTCAGACAATAAAGGAAACCATTATGCACAACATTGAGCTAAATAGGTAGACCGACACAGCAATTAGATATATATATAGGATGGTCTGAAGGCCATTCTGTGTGGGAAATTTATCAGTCAGTCAGCTTTTCTTAATAAGTTACATCAATCCATGCTGACTAAACTTCTGGAGGAAATAAGGGCTTTGGAGAATGAGCATAAATCCTCTAGGGACTCGAGTATTCTGACTAAGCTTAAAGCAGCCAGGGATTCATATAACCAATTATTGACCCGCAGAGCTCTTAATTCTTTAAAATTTACAAACCAAAAATATTATGAGGTGGGGGAGAGGGCAGGTAGACTGTTGTCCTTATGGCTTAAGAAGCAGGAGGCGGATAGATACATCACTAAAATTAATTCCCAGAATAACCCTGGTACTGTTGCCACGGACCCCGGGGACATTGTGAAGGAATTCTCAGCCTATTATTCAGCCCTATGTAAAATAAAAAGGGACCCTGATCATGAGCAGGAGGTGGTTAATTTTCTCGACTGGGTGCAGCTTCCCTCGATCACTGATGAGCAGAAGACCACTCTTGATCGCCCTTTCACTGAAACTGAGGTGATGTTCATGATTATATCATTAAAGGGGGGTAAGTCTCCAGGGACCTGATGTTTTTTCAGCTGAATTTCTTAAACAGCTAGCCCCAGAGACTGCGTCCCTTCTGACTAAAGTTTGTAATGCAGCACATAAACCACGAGCTGCCCCGGATACCTGGGGGAAAGCAGTGATTTCACTTATCCCTAAGTTGGGTAACAATTTGATGGATTCTGGGAGTTACTGCCCCATTTCTCACCTTAATCAGGATGCAAAAATCTTTAAAAATTGTTATCTGTCAAACTGTAGTCCCTGATCCCCTCCTTGGTACACCCGGACCAAACGGGTTTCATCCCAGGGTGTCGCATTCATGATAACATTCAATTACTTTTTAATACTATGTCAGCAGCGAGGTTGTTACCCCCTGGATTGGTTAATGCAGTCATTGCATTAGACGCCGAAAAAGCTTTTGATCAGCTTGATTGGCTTTTTCTAAAAAGTACATTACAAAAATTTGGATTCAGAGAAAAGTTTCTTAAATGGATTTCAAACATTTATAGCAATCCCAAATTTTGTGTAAGGGTTAATGGAGAGACTTCTGAGATGTTTAAGATCGACAGGGGGACTAGATAGAGCTGCCCACTCTCTCCCCTATTTTTTGCTGTCAGTATGGAGCCCCTGGCTGCAATGATCTGACAATCTAAAGATTACAAGGGGATAAGAATAGAGGGGGTGGAGGTTCAGATCTTGCTTTACGTGGATGATACTCTGTTATACATCTCAGATCCAGAGCACTTGGTCCCTCTCCTTAACTCCTTGCTAACAGAGTTTGGTGCGGTTTCTGGTTTTAAAATCAATGAAGCTAAAACTGAAATGTTTCCAATCTCGGCTGACGGTCGGTCTTCCCTGCCTCAGGTGGGTCAGTTTAAGTGGGTAAGAGACAATTTTCGTTATTTAGGGGTGCAGATACCCCAAGATGCCTCGAAGGCGTACAATGTAAATTATTTTAAATTGTTACAAGTTGTACAGGAAGATTTTCGTAGATGAAACCTACGTCCCCTTTCTCTGTCTGGCCGAATTGAATGTATATGCATGAATGCATTACCCCGGTTCCTGTTTCTCTTCTTGGCCATCCCCATACAGCCCCCAACTGATTTCTGGAAAGGGTTAAAATCATCTGTCTCTCATTTTATCTGGTGTAATCGGCAACCCAGGATAAAGTGGTCCGCTGTAATAAGGGATAAGGCATCTGGGGGGTTGGGTTTGCCAGATTTTACAAAGTATTATTGGGTGGCCCAGCTCCAGGTGATTGTTAAGTTTTGTTTGGTAGAGGACCCTCCCCTTTGGACGGCCCTAGAGAAGCCCCTGAGCCCTTTGGTGTGGGTGTCTGACCTTCTTTACATGGATAAGCCGGGGCTTGCTTAGCTGTCTTTTAACAACTCCTGGATGGTAACAGTAAAGCAGGTTTGGGTGGACATCTGTAAAAAATTAAACTTATTAATGGGAATTTATCCTACTATACCCCTTAGGGCTTGTCTTGATTTTGCGCCACTATGGTTAGACTCTGGTTTTGCTAGGTGGTTCAGAGGAGTGCTGGTTAGAGTTGAGCAAATTTTTTTTTTGGGGGGGGGGGTTAAATCCTTCCAACAATTGTGCACAGATTTTAATCTACTGCCTCAATATTTTTTCCAATTTTTGCAAATTAAACATTTTATATTTGGGAAAGGACTTGATACCTTAGCCAGTACAAAAGTTAACCCATTATTTGATTTAATTGAACCACTATTTGGACTCCATGATTCCAAGGGTATGATTTCTAAATTAGTACAGGCCCTAAATTCTCAAAACTCCCCTTGTATTCAGGCGTTAAAAACTAAATGGGAAGATGAAGCTGGGATCAAACTACAAGATGGTGAGTGGGTGCAGGTCTGGGCTGGAATACACCGAACTTCGGCTTCCTCTTCATTGTGGTAATTCAAATGGAAGGTGGTGGTAAGATATTTTTTGACGCCCTCGCTTACAAAGCAGTTTCAGACTTCCAGCATCAACCTGTGCTGGAGGAACTGCTGGGAAGAACCACTGGTTCAGCCCTCCCAGCTCCCACAGAATGTAATAAAAGTTAACCCAAAACATGATTATTAACACTCCATTAACAACATGGTTGCAACACAAGATGGCAAACAAATAACAAGGGTTTCTGTATCACTCCATGTTGTCAATGGGAAATCTTAACATATGGGTAAGTACCACCCCTACTGAGGTAGTGGCACAGCCCAAAGCTGTCAATCAGCATGAAATCCTGGGCACATGAACATTCTGAAAGCTGAGATTCCCCAGTCTTTGCTGTGCCACTTAGGGGTAGACTGCATAGAAGATTCTTGCCCAGATATTCAAAAGAGTTGAGCCATGTGCAATAGGGTTGCGCCTGTGCAAGTCCAAATTTGCGCCATTCTGCGATATTCAGCAGGAGGCAGTTGTGCCCCCGAAATCACGCTGAGCAACAGTGCAATGATAATGAAGGCATGCGCAACTGAAGGGGGAGGAACCATGCATAAATGGCGCAGTGTGATTTTCAAAGACTTGCACAATGCGCAACAGTGGAGCAAGCGGAAGTTGCGCTATAACGGAAATTAGCCAAAATAAAAAGGAACAAGGAAGAGGTGCAAGAACGCTACAGGGAAGCCACATGTGTCTGAGGCAGAGGCACAGACAGGGCAAGTGGCAGGAACAGGGCAGGCCAGGGAAAGGCCACAGCAACAGACAGGCTCAGGGAAGGTGTGGGGAGCCACACAGCTCAGAGGCCAGCACAGGCAGGTGTACCTGGTGCAGGGGAGGTAGCAGCCAGGACAGCGGGGGGAATAAAGTAACAGCTGCTGGGGGGTGAACGCAAGCCAGGGACATGGCCAGTGCCACCTTCCACATGGAGGCCATAATGAGGGGGTGAGAAGGCAGACTGCACGGGACATGGCCGTGGAAGGGCCCGTCGGCGGTATGCCCCAACAGGCAGTACGAGCCCGCACCAGCTTTGAGCTGTACACAGATACTGAGATTGTGGGCTGGTACCACCTGAACAGGGCAATACTGAGGCAGCTCTGTGAGCTGTGCAGTGATGTGATGCAGGCACCCACACAACGGAGCCATGCCCTGTCAGTGGAGACCAAGGTAACAGCCTGCATGTGCTTGCTCGCCACGGGTACCTTCCAGAGACCAACTGGGGACACCACAGGCATAACCCAGTTGGCCACATCATGCCACCTCACCCAATTCCTCAGCGCACTGCTGCCACATGCTGAGGAGTACATCCATTTCCCTAGCACAGCAGCGGAGTGCACAGTAAACATAGAGGAGTTCCACAGGGTAGCACATATACCCGGTGTGCTAGGGGCAATAGACTGCACCCATGTGGCCATATGCACACTACCTGGCCATGAGGGGGCCGCATACATGAATCACAAGGGCTATTCCAGCATCAACTGCCAGGTGGTGTGCGATGCCAGGGGGCGCATCATCAATGTCTGTGCCATGCACCCTGGGGAAGCACATGATTTATTCATCTGGCACCATTCAGCACTGTGCCACAGATTCAAGAGTGGGGACATCCCCACTGGATGCCTAGTGGGTGAGTATGCAACCAAATGGACAAATATAGGGCCGGGGGCATGGCCAGAGGTGCTATGGGTAGTGGCCTACATGGCTTGGGGTAGGGCGATACTGATCACCAAACTAACCTCCACCCTCTACACACAGGTGACAGTGGATACCCACTCCATCCCTGGCTGCTCACACCCTACCGGTGACCCATGACCCCATCGCAGCAACGCTACAATGAGGCACACGCCACCACACGCAATGTCATCGAGTGGGTGTTCGGGATGCTGAAGGCACATTTCCATTGCCTGGACACCTCTGGTGGTGCCCTACAGTACAACCCCTCAAAGGTCTGTGGGATATTCCTGGCCTGTTGCATCCTGCACAACATGGCCAACGAATGTGGGATAGCCGTACAGGTTGAAGAGGGGGACAGCGATGGGGATGCCGGTGATGGTGGTGATGGGCAGCACCCCCTTGGCAGACGGGACCCCCGACTGCTCCGGCTGGCACAGCTGCACCGGGACACCATCACGGAGGAGCACTTCAGCCAACCCAGGTAAGTCATGGGGCCATGCGCAACCACCAGTGGCCAAGGCACAACCCACAAACATGCAGGAATCCACACTGGGGGTGCATGCCGTCGAGGGAAGTGGCAGGGCACAGAGGCACACACACAGCCAGGGATGGGTGAGAATGAACATGCCATGCCGAAGGACGCACACACACACACACACACACACACACACACACACACAATGCAACAAACGTGCACAGAGGCCAGAAGGCACACCGACCCAGATCTCACACCCTAGCAACACACATGTCCACAGGTCACCACGCCCACTGCCTGTCCATGTGCGTGTGTCAGATGCTGGGCACCATTGCACTTTGGTGTACAGTGCAATGCAGGCATCATCATGCAAGTGTAACTGCGGACAGCAGCTGGGAGGGTGTGCAGGTGGACTGTGTGCCGCATGCAGGGCTGGGAACCCACCCGTGCACTGCCCACTGAAACACACAATGCACACAGGGCAGCACCAGACAGTAGCCGTGCTGGGTGACAGGTCAGTCTCGCGACACAGCGCCACGGCCACCATGGATGCGTGGGGAGCCCCACCAAGACCCACCTGCACTGGCAGGCTGACCACTGGCCTCATGGGGTGGCACCGATGGTCCCCCAGGGGTTCCATGGCATGAACACGACCGTGAACGTGCAGGGGTCTGCAGCACACCGAACATGCCTGCACCAGGAGTGCTTGGGATGCCCACAGCTGAACCCGGTGTCAACAGGTTGGGAGTCGCACGACGCTGGGAATGGGGGGAGGAGAGTGCACTGCGTGGTGTCCACGATGCATGGGCACCTGACTGTGTGCCCACTGTGGCCATGACAGCAATGAACGCCTGTGCATGCTTGTCAATGGCAGCGGTCACATCCTCCCGCAAATGGTCCATCCGTGCCAGGATCCATTCAGTGTTTCTGCTGCAACGCTCCTCTGCCCACTCCAGAGCCACACACAGTGCTTCCATGGACGTTGCAAGCCGCATCTGCTGCTGGACCGATGCTCGCAGTAGGTGGGTGTGCTCATCCAAGAGGTCATCAGCCTCCTTGAATCTCTGTCCTCAGGGTGTGAAGGGCCTGATGTTCAGCACCCTTGAGGGTGGGTGCTGCACACCAGGGCCAGGTCTGGGCATGTCCACAGGTGGTGCACAGATGCGCTGCTGAACCCCTGTACCCCCAGGCCCGTGGGCGACTGCTGATGCTGCCCTCCTGCTGCACACCAGGCTCAGCGGAAGCTGCCGCAGTGGCCTCATGAGGACAGGTTGAAGGAACTGAACATGTACTCCTGGAGGAGAGGAGAGAGAGGGATATGATAGAGACATACAAGTATCTTACAGGGAGGAACAGGGTGCAGGAATACACTATTTTTAAGTGAAAAAGATGTTCCAGGACTAGAGGGCATGGGATGAAGTTGGAGGGAGGATGATTCAGAAGAAACGTGAGGAAGAATTTCTTCACAGAATGGGTAGTGGACAAATGGAACACCCTGCCAGAGGAAGTGGTGGGGGCTGAAACAATCACGGGATTTAAGAATGCATGGGATAGACATAAAGGAATTCTGGAGGTCAGGGGTAAGGGGCAACAGACTTCTTGGAAAACATAGACTGAATTTACAGGCTCAAATGGGCAGACTGGGTGGGCCATAGGCCCTTGTCTGCTGACACTGTCTATGTAACAGTCCCACTGTCCTGAACAGACACCAGTGCTGCCCCACTGGTGCTGACAGGCACAGCCTGGGACTGCTGACATGCAGGCCCCCACGGCCCGCACCAGCCACAGCCATGGGTGCAAATTGCCCTGCTGTGTGTCCATCCTGTGGCACACACGTGTCACTGCCCATGATGGTCGTGTCATCATCACTGGTGCCAGACTCTGCCCCGGCCACAGCCACAGCGTGAAGGCATCCATGGATGCCAGCACTCTGGGACACAGGCAGGCTTCCCCCACACCTGTCTCAACGACATCAGTGTGGACAGCCAGGCGGCCCCACTGTCGTACAGATCCACACATACCTGTGGAGGTGGATGGTCCCACCTCTGACTCCGTCCAACTGTCCACAGTGGACAGGCCCACCACCGCTGACCCATGCAGATGCTCAGGATCTGTAAGGGAAAGCAAAGTCGCGTTACTGCGTGTGACCTACCGGGCCCCTCCGAGACAGACCATGACTTACCATGCAGAGATGGGCCACCACCCGTCTGGAAGCCACCGCTCGGAACTCCCTCTATGACACTTCGGTGCATGCTTGTAGCAAGCCTGTCCTCTGATGGGGTGAGCTGTACCACCTCTGGCTGTCCCCCACCTGTTGCAGCACGTGCCGCCCTGATGGCAGCCACCTTCTCCTTTACCCTCCTCCTGTCTGTACCCATCTTCTTCTTACACTCCTGCACATAGCGCTGGTGGCTGCCATGCAGGTTCATGGCATGTGCCACCTCCTCCTATGCAGCTGCATGGGCCTGAGTGGTGCCCCACCGTCCACTGAGCAGTGACTCCTGAGCCAGGTAGGCCTCGAAAAGGGCCTCGGTTTCGGCCTTAGTAAAATTCGGCCTCCTCCTCCTCCCACCACTGTTGTCCTCCTCTCCAAGAACGTGCTCGGTCATTATGTAGCCTGTAAGAATAGCAGTTGTTACCTGTGACTGTGCAGTCCCATGCATGTCCCTGAATCCACAGCCCACACTCCCACACAGCAGGCAACTCACCAATAAACTGCAGTAACCGACTATGGCCACTGCAGCACATTATCGCACCTTTATAGAGCAATCCATGCAAATGAGGTGAGGATCAGCTTTAATTAGATGCAAATTGCAGTGCTGCACCATTGAATGGCTGATCGGATGATTTGCATATGACGGCTGAATATCACGCTGTTGCACTTTGTGCAATTGTGTTGAACATGCTGAGCCAATGGCGCAGCTCTGTGGCATGCATAGTACACCTCACTGCGCATGACCAGGTTGCTGACGCAGGCGTCTGCCACGCTGATGACTGCTGTGCATGGTAGGCAATGCAGGGCATGGCCGCCATTGTGCCAGTGGCGCTATAGCGAAGGTCACTACATGGCGCTGTGGCAATGGGCCTTCATAGGCGCAATGGCAAAACTGCCCGATAGTCCACTGTGGTGCTGGCACACAGGCAGCCAATCGCACTACACGCATTGTCATCCGAAGGCACTGTGCGTGGCCTTGCACCAGGGACCCTTGACCCTGTTCCTGACCTTTGCCCCCTTGGCACCTGAAGCGCCAGGCATAGGTGCACTTACGGCGCTGTTCGCAACAGCGCGATAGGGAATGGCAGTGCTGTACCGTGCAGCATCTGTACGTGGGGTACTGCACTGCAGAGTGCCATATTGCCTACTATAGCTATCGCAATGGCACAGAGAAGGGCTGCTCCCTGGACTGCCATTGAATTGGCTAATCTGGTGGCCACAGTCGAGCCACACTATAGGCCTATCTTTGGGAGGCCCCCCTGGATAGGGCAAGGTCCCAGGTGTGGCAAGAGCTGGCCACAGCCCTTGAGGAGGTGACAGGCAGGGGCAGAACAGTGGAGCAGTGCAGGCACTGATATGGTGACCTGCAGAGGAGGGAGCTGGAGCTACTGGCCAGACTGAGGTCACGTGCCAGGAGGGGCACAGTACCACATCCAGGTAGGGGTTCCATTAACACACTGTTATCATCCATATGAGTCACATTGTTGTTTGTGTACAGCACAAAGGGGAGGGACCGTATGGGGTTGGCCGTGGCAGTGTTCACAGGGTGTGGGGTGGGTGGGTCTGGCTGGGTGGAGGGGCACATTCCTTGGGGCAGGGGGACTTTGCTTCAGGAATGCACTGATGTTCTTCTCTCCTTTTTGTCCCCACAGGCCCGGACGAAGTGCACAGAGTGCGTGCAGAGCGGAGGGTGGTGGAAGCCATAGCCAGGCAGGCCGAGGATCAACAACGGCCACCCGACCGGCCCGATGAGGGTGAGTGACAGACATCCATGATTAATATTGCATGCTGTGTGACAAGGTGGGCAGCAGGGCATGGCCACCATTCATTGACATCACTGCCATGCACACCACTGGTTATAGTCAACACTGTCCAGTGGCAATGCATGTCTGGATGTGCGTCACTGGTGGTGCATGCGTGCACCAGGTGCATGGCTGTGCCACTGCCTTTACACCACATAACCATGTTACTAGATGGCCACGGTGGTGCTGTGTGTGACTTGGCTGGTGGGTGTGTTCAGCATTCCACATGGCTGTATGCACCTGGGTGGGCAGGTCCTGTGGACGTGATCACTGCGGCTGGTCACACACCATCACAGTGGTATGTCCCATGGCCGTATGCCATGTACAGTGGGCAGGCTGTATGGGGTTGTGCATTCACACCTGTTGACTGTGCTTCCTTGTCCTAGGTGCGAGACATCTGAGGGAAATCAGGGACACCCTGTGGGAGCTCCTCACCCTGGCACAGGAGACGGTGTGGATCCTTAGATGGACTGATGAGTCAGAGGTCCTTCGGGGGCACAGAGTGAGGGGGCGCCAAAGCCTGGACCAGCGTGGGAGACAACAGTCCCTTGATCCCTGACCTCCCATCCCCCCTGGACCCACCCTCACACCCCTCCTATCCCATCCTATTTCTCCACCCCTTCCCCTGCAGATTGTGTATACACAGCTTACATGGGCCCACAATGGAGGCTTGGTTGCCCCACCACTGGGTCCCTGTGTTGTTGTGCCCTTGGGTATGGTTGGGTGTCTGTCCAGGCCCTGTGTGGCATCTGGTGTGGTGCATGCTTCCACACACCACTGTGGGTGTCTGTGCTGGCTGTTGTGGCCAGTGATGGGCCGGGGTGTGTTACTGGAATACTGTGCAGAGCGCAGTACCACTGGGGGAGGTGTCAACAACACGGCCATCCAATATGGGGTCACTCTTGTGCCAACGCATGGTCAGTCTCTCAGCAGTACCTCGGGGGACTGTGCATGGTGGCACTTTGTCTGCCATTGTTGCATTGCCGTGTGCTGCAACCTGATGATGGGTGCTCATGGTGGGGCTGGCCTGCATGGTTCTGTGGTGCACAGGGTTGCATTGACACGGTGGGGGTGGTGGCATGCATTAGGGTTCCTGCAGTGGTGGTCACTGCTCATGGGGGGGTGTCTGGGGGTCATGGTGCAGGGTGTGCTGTGCACTGGGGGGGGATGGTGTGGCACAGGGTGGTCCGCCCTCCTTGTGTGCCAGTCACAGCTTGCCGGTAGGTGTGATCGGGCACCATGGCCAGGCTGTGGGTTGGTTGCTTGTCTCCATGGACCAGTGGTTATTCCAGCCCTCCTCTGGTTGTGCAGTGCTTGGGGGGGCAACGTCTGTTCTGCTGTGTGTTCCCGTGCCCATCTGTGGCATGGGTGGTGGACTCCTCCCTCCCTGATTGTGCAGTTACATTGCTCTGCAGCTGTGGGGCTCCCTGCTTGCACTATGGCGTCTCTGGACTGCTCAGCTGAACATCCCTTGTTGCACTATAGCGCATCATATCTGCTCAGCTTCCTCTCCCTAGTTGCGCTATGGCACAGGTTGTGCGATATTCAGATGTTGGCTGTAGGCGCAATTTGGTCTGCTCCTTTTTTGAATATCGCGTGTGTTGCGCATGGGCACAACAGACTTGCGCTTGCTCCTGCTATTGCACACTTTTTGGGCACAGTTTGAATATCTGGGCCCATGTCTGAAGAAAATGTTGATTATTTTGGTCTTTGATTAAGATTTCACAACTGCAAAGCAGGCTGGGGATATCTGGTAACAGGGAGCACCCCTAAATTTAGAAATCATGCCTGTTAAGCTGCAGCTTTCAAATTGAATAACCTACTAAAACAAATTCCCTTTTTTCTGGTGCCTTCTGTGCATGGATTGGGGACCACATGCCACAACCTCAATAGAGTGTTCAGGTCTCTGACCCCACTATTCTGGTGCCTCTGGTAAATGACTTTTGTTTGGGGCGGCACAGTTAATCAGGTAGAGGTCCCTTTCTAACATTTTTTCTTTTTCTCTCCCCTCAGCATTTCTACTAAGCGCCAGACTTTCCCTCCACCCTTGCACAGCTGCACTGTTTATATTTAGTGAAGCTCTGTCTGTCAGTGGGGAAAATGGCTCAAGGCTGGGCTCCCTTCTGTGCTGGGAGTACTGATTTTAGAGTGTTTTTTGCCTGTGGCCATATGAGCTACTTTTTGAACTCAGTGTACTTATCTTCTCTTCCTTTTATCTTTGACTGACCTTCTGATGGCACTAGGTCATGTCAGCACCCATATGGGCAGCGCTGTCAAAAACAACGCCATCCATACAGCACTGACAAGAAAAGCAGCAGGAGACCTTTCTGGCCAAGCTGCTTCTGCATTACCACTCCATGCCATGGGAGAGATCTATGACAGTCTGTCGACAATTTCGTTGTTGACTGACATTGCAGTGACTACTTTATGTCGACCGCATTTGTGGTTGGCATAAAGGGAGTCACTTCGGACTGTGTTTTCTCCAGGGGATTTTGCCTCCCCTGAACCCCTGCTATATAATTAATCAACTCTGAGTCAGAGTTGCTTCAGGGATGGGGTGCAATACCCCTAGAAAGCAGTGCCAGGATCACACACTGATACTACAGCAACCTGGCGCTGTTGTCACTGTAGTGTTGGGTGCGGTAAAGTTGTCATCGTAGCGATGGTATACTCTGCGGGAGCACCTCAGACAGTCACCTCCATTCCTCTGCCATTGGCTTGTGCTGTAGCACCATGGACAGTGACCAGAGGAACACTTACTACATGATGCTGTAATTCCCCTGTTGCTGTCAGTGGTAGCGAGGTATAGACCGTACTGTGTTAGTGTGTGCTATTCTTACAGCGCTATTCTGACTGGGTAGGCCTTCTGACTGTTTTTTTTAGCAATTAGTGCTCCATTATTATCTTAAACATTGTATCATGTTTTTTCAGCTCCAGTGATCCACACAGTCAGTCAGCCATTGTTGGCGGTTAGCCAACAGGGATTCATGCCTTTTCCTTCTGGTTCAAAGGAAGGGAAAAAGTTAGTGTAGGCAAATGAAAGAGTTGGCAGTAGTCCCTGGTTTGGGTGGGCTTCACTTGTCCCGCTAGGCACAGCAAAAAATAATACTACAGCCCACCCCCAAGCAATACATTGTGCCCTAGCCAAACTGCACTGTTGGGTCTTACCCCCAATCCCCACTGGTATCTCTTAATACCCCTTGTCATAGGACATTCTGTGGTGATGTCTGGGTACCCAGGTGTTAAACTGGTGTAGGATCATCACAGTTAAATGTAATTGTCCTGCAGTTAAATAAAGCAACTAGAAAACCCCCAAGTTTTAATCCTGGCTGTATGGCTAGTCCAGCAACTTAAAGTTATTTTGGGGCCAAGCAGAACTATGCACAGGTTTGGTGTTGGAAGACCCATGGGCCCTGTTTGGTTACTCACACTTATCCTGAGGCTGGCAGACTTCTGTCTCTGGCTACAGTCCTGGCTGGATGTACGTGCTACCTTCTGTAGTCTGATGTACTTCTGACAGCTCCCTCAGCTGTAGTCTGCCAGTTGCTCTCTCTAGCACTTCATGCAGATTTTGTTAGACTCTCGCTGTATTGGATTTTTGGGGTGTCTTCCCCACATCTGCAGCTTACCTTGCTGTAACAATCAGCATGGTGGCCAGTTCCCTCTCCAATAAACCCCTTAGGCCTGTCTCTGCTGCTGCTAAGACTCAGCTGCAGGGTGGCTTATCAGTATGGGCCGATGCCTTCATCTGCAGACTTCACTGTCTCTGTCTCCTTCAGTGCTGTGAGCTGCAGTCTCCTTCTAAGTGATGGTATAAGCACACTTCTCCCTCCAAATTCTCTGCACAGCTCCCTTCTTTCTTGTACAGATGAGCAGACTGCATCTCTACATACATCACGGCAGACTTCTCCAGACTGTACTAGAAAATTCCTCAGTCTTACCACAAGCAGACAGCTTCCCAATTGGCGAAGTCCCTCTGTCCATTTTCTTGGAAGAGCTATCTAATTATCACTTGATAGCTGATTGGCTGCCTCATTTCTGAGTGAATAATAAATAATACGGAATACTGTTCTTTAATCTAGGTTCACAATAACTTGTGCTATGAAGCAAAGTGTTTTGGTCTGTTTTCTTTCCTATATATTGTTGTTGTTACAAGATAATGAACCTGCAGAACCACTAAAAAGCTTATTGTTGTATGTTCATAGGCGGCAAGTGAAATGCAAGTGAAGCTGGTAATTAAAATTGGAATATCAAGTACTTCAGTTCAGATGGTAAATATTGGCAGAGCAAAAATGCTCAATGAATTAAGTTGTTAACCAAACAATTTTTCCTTTTTAAAAAAATTAAAGAAGGTAATAAGTTAAAAATATACTCTCTATCAACAGATATAAATTCCTGTGAACAAGTTCTTTAGAGCAAAACATAGGGGGAATCTGAAAATAAAAGAAATCTGAATCAAATTAACCGTGGAGTGAGAATTTTTTCATAAGCAGTTTTGAAGCTCCCACCTTTTCCACTCATCTGAAATCCAAGTAGGCCACATCCACCACTCAGCCCTGATCCACTTCCCTCATCACCCAGTCAAAGAACTCAATTAGGTTTGTTTGGCAAGCTCTTCCCCCGTGAACCCATGCTGCCTCAGATCCTGTAATCCACTAGTCATAAGGCATTCCCCAATCCTTTCCTTCAGTAGTAATTGCATTACTTTGCCCACTACTGAAGTCAGGCTGACAAGTCTGTAGTTTTCTGCCTCCTCCTTAGTTCCACTTTTGTGAATTGGGACTACATCCACCCTTTTGCAGTGCCCCAGAACTTCCCCTGTATCTAGTGGTAGGTTGAACAGGGCTGCTAGAGGTGCAGTCATCTCCTCCTTAAGTTCCCCCAGTATCCTAGGGTGTACTCCATCCAGCCCCATTGCCTTGCTCACTTTTAGTTGTGCTAGTTCCTTGAGGACTTTCTCTCTGTAAATGGACCAGTGTCCACCTCTCTTCCTTTCATGCCCTTTTCCCCTATCAATGGCCTGTCACCTACCCCTTTCTTTGCAAATATCGAACAAAAGTATTTGTTCAGTATGCTTGCTTTTTTCTAGTCCTCTTCCACACAAACCCCTCTTTCCCTTTTTAGCCTTACTATCCCACCCTTGTTCTACTTCTTTTCACTTATATACCTGAAGAATGCATTATCCCTTTTTTTTACTGATTTGGTAATATTATCCTCTGTTTGTGCCTTTGGGTTCCTAACTGCTTTCCCTGCCTTCCTTTGTTTCTCCTGATAACCTTCCCTATCCTTTACCTTCTGTATTGACTTGTACCTTCTAAATGCTAGCTTCTTTACCTTTACGTTCTCCACTACTTCCTTAGAGAACAATAGCAGTCTCTTTTTTCTCTTGCCATTTTTAACTGGCCTGATGCAGAGGTTTGTTGCCTTTCTGATATCCTTTAATCCTATGGCCATGGTAAGAATGGTCAGAGGGTGAACAGTATTTAATGTTGCATTTGTAGATCTTTTGGATCATGAATTCCAGTGATCTTTGGCCCTGTTTTTTAGGGGAGTGGAAGATAAAAAAAGCAGTAATTACTTAATACATTAAAATGATCTGTTTTGAGCCTCTTGTTTGTCTGTTTAAAATCCAAGGCATTACATATTAATTAATATTCATCAGCACTGAGGGCTACTTAACTGGAGCTTCTTTGCAGAGAACTGTGTCCTCTGAAGAAGTTGCCCATATATTTACATAAGTAAGGGGAGTTGTGTGCTCATTGGTATGTGTACCTCTGGCTTGTTTCTTGCACAGATTTTTGCACTTTACAGGTATATTTAATAATGCTATTGCACTGAACTTAGCTCTGCCCTACAAGCTCTGTTTTGCTTTCTTATGTTGTGGTTGTTTGGAGCCAGCACCTGACTCAACTTGCAGTGCCAAGGTTCTCTTTGTTCATTTTCTAGTCTTTTTTCAAAGGCCTCCTGTGACTAAGATATATTTTGATACTCTCACAGTTGTTTCGGCATGATTTCACTAGTGCCTAGCCGGCCAATACAGTCCATCAGGGGAATCCCAGTTCCATCCCATGCCATGCAAAGTACCCCTCTGTCAGTTTCTGTGGAGCCCCCTCTGATGTTTGGATTGGAGCAATGACTCCAGTGGTACAGGAGATGTGGAAGAAATCCTGGGGCTCCTCTTCACTCTACCACAGATCCCATGGCTCTCAAAGTCTAAGTCCTTGGAGCCAGAGGGCACAGGAACAATGAGCGCAGCAGAATGTTTGTGACTCAGTGAAGCCAAGATGGTAAGCCTCCACATAGTGTGGTGGTGGTGTGTGTGTGTGGGGGGTGTTACACTAACTTTTTTCCATGTGTGAATTTCTTTTAGTCCTTTTAGTGACAACACTGGACTCTGAAGCCCTCTGTTTATCCACATGACAGATACTGCACAAGTAATCACATTGCAAGTATCTCATAGCAAGTTGCCCCAAAAGCTGTCCCACCAGTGTGCCTCAACCTTGTCATGGATGGAGCAACATGTAGGTGAGAGGTTGGTTCAGACTTAATGTCCATTCACTCATTGGCCTCTCATGTGAGAGTGATATCAATGGTGCCAGTTAGTACCAAATGTGTTTATGTTTTTTATGATCAGGACAACTTGCCACTGGAAACTGGACTGAGACAACCCCAACTCATATCACATAGGCCACTGATCAGCCATCAGGTGATAATGGTTTTCAGCCACTACCATCAAGGGTTGGATTTGATCCAGTGACCTAGATGTGAAGGGCCAGTGCTGGATCCGGTATGTCACAGTATGTAAGCAGACCAGTTTCTGGTAGGGATCATAGTAATTCTCTACCTAAGGTATAGCAACATTGCATCTGAATGTGCACACTTACAGTACTAAAACTGTACTAATTATTAACCATAGCCAACTGCCTATCTAGAGTAGAGGTAAAAGGGAAGCATAGCCAACTGCCTATCTAGGGTAGGGGTAAAAGGGAAGCATAGTCAACTGCCTATCTAGAGTAGGGGTAAAAGGGATGCATAGCCAAACTACCTATCTAGAGTAGGGGAACAAGGGAAGCAAAGCCAACTGCCTATCTAGAATAGGGGCAAAGGGAAGCATAGCCAACTGCCTACCTAGGGTAGGGGTATATGAGAGGCACCCAAGGATTTGCAGCTGGGTAAACCTGTAAAACAGTACTTTTAATCAGGTAGGTAAACCTGTAACACAGTACCTTTAATCAGTGAGGTAAACCTGTAACACAGTACCTTTAATCAGTGAGGTAAACCTGTAAAACTACCTCTAATCAGTTAGGTAAACCTGTAAAACAGTACCTTTAATCAGGTAGGCAAACCGTACAACAGTACCCTTAATCAGAGAGGTAAACCTGTAAAATAGTACCTTTAATCAAGCAAGTAAATGTGTAAAACAGTACCTTTAATCAGTGAGGTAAACCTGTAAAATAGTACCTTTAATCGGTGAGGTAAACCTGTAAAACAGTACTTTTAATCAATGCGGTAAACTTGTAAAACAGTACCTTTAATTAGTGAGGTAAACTTGTAAAACTACCTTTAATAAGTGAGGTAAACCTGTAAAACAGTACCTTTAATCAAGTAGGTAAACCTGTAAAACAGTACTTTTAATCAATGCGGTAAACTTGTAAAACAGTACCTTTAATTAGTGAGGTAAACCTGTAAAACTACCTTTAATAAGTGAGGTAAACCTGTAAAACAGTACCTTTAATCAAGTAGGTAAACCTGCAAAACAGTACCTTTATTCAAGAAGGTAAACCTGTAAAACAGTACCTTTAATCAGGTAGGTATACCTGTAAAACTACCTTTAATCAGGTAGGTAAACTATAAAACAGTACCTTTAGTCATGTAGGTAAACCTGTAAAACAGTACCTTCAATCAGGTAGGTAAACCTGTAAAACTACCTTTAATCAGGTAGGTAAACTGTAAAACAGTACTTTAGTCAGTGAGGCAAACCTGTAAAACAGTACATTTAATCAGGTAGGTAAACCTGTAAAACTACCTTTAATCGGGTAAGTAAACTGTAAAACAGTACCTTTAGTTAGGTAGGTAAACCTGTAAAACAGTAAACCTGTAAAACTACCTTTAATCAGGTAGGTAAACCATAAAACAGTATCTTTAATCATTGCGGTAAACCTGTAAAACAGCACCTTTAATCAGTGAGGTAAACCTATAAAACTACCTTTAATTAGTGAGATAAACCTGTAAAACAGTACCTTTAATCAGTGATGTAAAACTACCTTTAATGAGTGTGGTAAACCTGTAAAACAGTACCTTTAATCAGTGAGGTAAACCTGTAAAACAGTACCTTTAATCAGTGATGTAAAACTGTAAAACTACCTTTTATCAGTGAGGTAAACCTGTAAAACAGTACCTTTAATCAGTGATGTAAAACTGTAAAACTACCTTTAATCAGTGATGTAAAACTGTAAAACTACCTTTTATCAGTGAGGTAAACCTGTAAAGCAGTACCTTCTATCAGGTAGGTAAACTTGCAAAATAAATACCTTTAAGCAGGTAGGTAAACCTGTAAAACTACCTTTAATCAGGTAGGTAAACCATAAAACAATACCTTTAATCAGGTAGGTAAACCTGTAAAACAGTACCTTTAATCAGGTAGATAAAGCCGTAAACCAACCTTTAATCAGTGAGATAAACCTTTTAAAACAGTACCTTTAATCAGGTAGGTAAACCTGTTAAACAGTACCTTTAATCAGGTAGGTAAACCTTGAAAACAGTACCTTTAATCAGTGAGGTAAACCTGAAAAACTACCTTTAATCAGGTAGGTAAACCTGTGAGACTACCTTTAATCAGGTAGGTAAACCTGTAAAACAGTACATTTAATCAGGTAGGTAAACATATAAAACAGTACCTTTAAACAGGTAGGTAAACCTGTAAAACAGTACCTTTAATCAGTAAGGTACACCTGAAAAAACTACTTTTAATCAGGTAGGTAAACCTGTAAAACTACCTTTAATCAGGGAGGTAAACCATAAAACAGTACCTTTAGTCAGTGAGGTAAACCTGTGTAACAGTACCTTTAATCAATTAGGTAAACCTGTATAACAGTAACTTTAACTAGTGAGGCAAACCTGTAAAAAAGTACCTTTAATCAGTGATATAAATCTGTAGAACAGTATCATTAATCGGGTAGATAAACCGTAAAACAATACCTTTAAAGAGGGACTCCAGCCAAAAGTGCTACATTTCGGAATTAGAATAAGCATACCCTCAAACAATCTCATACCAAACATTAAGTTTCTGTGTGACTTCATCTTAAAATTATGGGCTATTTTGTAACCCTGATTTCGCTGCCTGTTCAAAAAAGCCAGTTTCAGTGAAGAGGTGCTGATGATGTCATCTTCTGAACTCGCAGCCTAGCCCTCCCTGTTAGCAAGTTTATAGGACCTGTTTCTTCAAAGTTAAAAGATCATTCTGCAATGGTTTTCACAAGTAAAACAGGCAGCACCATTCTAAAAACAGTGCTATAGAATCTATGTGTTTCAGGTTTTGTAACAAAGTTGACACATTTGTATTTTAATGCCTTTTGGTGTGGTTCATTTCTCCAGAGTTGCAGGCTGCTGATACCATGTGAAGTGCTACTCTGCAGTGCCTGTTGGGAAGTTGTATTGCCACAAGTGTTGCAATGTTGATAACTGCATTGGTGTTTGTCAGCATCTGCTTTACAATAAGTTTTAATAGGGGCCTCATGTGTGTTATTTCCGACCAGGGGTGGAAGTGTTAGCCCTGGTAAAACAATCACTGTAATGTGAAGTACAACACAGATGAGCCTGAATATAGCTCAAGTAACAGCCTGTCAATGAGAAAACAGAAAATGAGCTCTGCTCAACCGAGTATCCCTTTCATTCATACTTTGATGATGAATAAAATACTGATTGATTAATTGAGTGATTAAGCATTGAGCTGGCTACTGCGGAGAAACTCTTAGTATGGAATCAAAACAGCACTACCTCTCCCACCCCCATTTTCATACCTCTCAACCTCTTGCCTCATGAAACAGGGACAAGGCTTAAAAAAATCAGGGACAAAGACCCCAAATCAGGGACACATCTTAAAAACTGGTGCTGTTCACTCAGAAAGCTAACAGAATAAAGGGATTTGTGTTAAGATGCATTTTCTGAAGAAAACAAAATCTGTAACTTTAATGTTTGACATTATTTTCTGCTTTTAATCCCCACTGTTCTGTCACAAAAACACAAATTTTATGAGGGACAGATGAAAATTTTGAGGTAAAATCAGGGATGTCCCTGAAAATCAGGGACACTTGAGAGGTATGCCCATTTTACAGGGTGATGGAACAATTAATTTAAAGTGCCATCCTGGGAAATCACCTCAATTGAATAATAGGTGTGAATGATCATAGCCTTTCACCACATCAGCGATATACACTCTGCAAATCTCACATTAGGGTGCTGTGACTTAACATCCAGCAACCCAGCAGAAAAGGACCACAGCAAAAAAGCACCAAAAACAAAAATATGAATTTGTCAACTTTGTTACAAAACCTGAAACACACAGGTTTTAAAGCAATGTTTACATGCTGCCTGTTTTATCTGAGAAACCAGTTTGTACATAGTTTTTAAACTTGAAAAAGCAGGTCCTGTAAGCTTGCTGCCAGGAGGGCTAGACTTTGAGTTCAGGAGATTACATCATCAGCATCTCTTCACTGAAACTGGCTGTTTTGATCTCAATTTGGGCATGAGGGTGATTGAGGAAATGTTGATGCATATTCTGAATTTATTAATTCCAGCAATTTGTGACCATAGTCCCTCTTTAATCAGTAAGGTAAGCCTGTGAAACAGTACATTTAATAAGGTAGTTAAACCTGTAAAACATGTTCTTAAATCAGGGAGGTAAACCTGTAAAACAGTACCTTTAATAAGTGAGGTAAACCTGAAAAACTACCTTTAATCAGGTAGGTAAACATGTAAAACTACCTTTAATCAGGTAGGTAAACCGTAAAACAGTACCTTTAGTTAGGAAGGTAAACCTGTAAAAAAGTACCTTTAATCAGGTAGGTAAAAGTGTAAAACTACCTTTAATCAGATAGGTAAACCATAAAACAGTGTCTTTAATCAGTGAGGTAGACCTGTAAAACTACATCTAATCAGTGTGGTAAACCTGTAAAACAGCACCATTAATTGGTGAGATAAAACTGTAAAACTACCTTTAAACAGTGAGATAAACCTGTAAAACAGTGCCTTTAATCAAGTAGGTAAACCTGAAAAATAGTACCTTAAATCAATTAGGTAAACCTGTAAAACAGTACCTTTAATCAGAGAGGTAACCTTGAAAAACTACCTTTAATCAGGTAGGTAAACCTGTAAAACTAATTTAATCAGGTAGGTTAACCGTGAAACAGTACCTTTAGTCACTGAGGTAAACCTGTAAAAAAGTACCACTAATCGGGTAGATAAACTGTAAAACAGTACCTTTAATCAGTGAGGTAAACCTGTAAAACAGTACCTTTAATTGGTGAGGTAAACCTGTAAAACAGTACCTTTAATCAAGTAGGTAAACCTGTAAAACAGCACCTTTATTCAAGTAATTAAATATGTAAAACAGTGCCATTAATCAGGTAGGTAAACCTGTAAAACTACCTTCAAACAGGTAGGTAAACCTGTAAAACAACCTTTAATCAGGTAGGTAAACTGTAAAACTACCTTCAAACAGGTAGGTAAACCTGTAAAACAACCTTTAATCAGGTAGGTAAACTGTAAAACAATGCCTTTAGTCAGTGAGGCAAACCTGTAAAACAGTACCTTCAATCAAGTAGGTAAAGCTGTAAAACTACCTTTAATCAGGTAGGTAAACCATAAAACAGTACCTTTTGTCAGGTAGGTAAACTCTTAAAATAAATACCTTTAAGCAGGTAGGTAAACTGTAAAACTACCTATAATCAGGTAGGTAAACCATAAAACAGTACTTTAGTCAGTGAGGCAAACCTGTAAAACAATACCTTTAATCAGGTAGGTAAACCTGTAAAACTACCTTTAATCAGGTAGGTAAAACGTAAAACAGTACCTTTAGTCAGGTAGGTAAGCATGTTAAACTACCACTAATCAGGTAGGTAAACCATAAAACAGTATCTTTAATCAGTGAGGTAAACCTGCAAAACAGCCTTTAATCAGTGAGGTAAACCTATAAAACAGCACCTTTAATTAGTGAGGTAAACCAGTAAAACTACCTTTAATTAGTGAGATAAACCAGTAAAACTGTACCTTTAGTCAGTGATGTAAAAGTGTAAAACTAACTTTAATGAGTGAGGTAAACCTGTAAAACAGTACCAGTACTTTTGATCAGTAATGTAAACTTGTAAAATTACCTTTCATCAGTGAAGTAAACCAGTAAAACAGTACCTTTAATGAGTGATGTAAAACTACCTTTTATGAGTGAGGTAATCCTGTTAAACATTGCCTTTAATCAGTGAGGTAAACCTGTAAAACAGTACTTTTAACCAGTGAGGTAAACCTGTAAAAACTACCTTTAATCAGTGAGGTAAACCTGTAAAACAGTACCTTTTGTCAGGTAGACAAACTCTTAAAATAAATACCTTTAAGCAGGTAGGTAAACCAGTAAAACTACTTTTAATCAGATAGGTAAACCATAAAACAGTACCTGTAGTCAGTGAGGTAAACCTGTGTAACAGTAGCTTTAATCAGGTAGGTAAAGCTGTAAAATGTATCTTTTAATCAGTGAAGTAAACCTGTAAAACAGTACCTTTAATCAGTGATATAAATCTGTAAAACAGTACCTTTAATTGGGTAGATAAATTGTAAAACAGTACCTTTAATCAGAGAGGGTAAACCCATAAAACAGTCCATTTAATCAGTGAGGAAAACCTGTAAAACTACCTTTAATCAGTGAGGTAAACCTGTAAAACAATACCTCTAATGAAGTAGGTAAGCCTGTAAAACAATACCTTTATTCAAGTAGGTAAAGCTGTAAAACAGTACCTTTAATCAGGTAGGAAAAGCTGTAAAATCACCATTAATCAGGTAGGTAAACCTGTAAAACTACCTTTAATCAGGTAGGTAAAGCAGTAAAACCACCTTTAACCAGGTAGGTAAACCTGTAAAACTACCTTTAATCAGGTAGGTAAACGGTAAACAGTACCTTTAGTCAGTGAGGCAAACCTGTAAAACTGTACATTAAATCCAGTAGTTAAACCTGTAAAACAGTACCTTTAATGAGGTAGGTAAACAGTAAAACAGTACCTTTAGTCAGGTAGGTAAACCTGTAACACAGTACCTTTAATCAGGTAGGTAAACTTGTAAAACTACCTTTAATCAGGCAGGCAAACCATAAAACAGTGTCTGTAATCAGTGAGGTAAACCTGTAAAACTACCTTGAGTCAGTGAGGAAAACCTGTAAAACAGCACCTTTAATTAGTGAGATAAACAGGTAAAACTACCTTCAATCAGTGAGATATACCCGTAAAACAGTACCTTTAATCAGGTAGGTAGACCTGAAAAACAGTACCTTTAATCAGGTAGGTAAAATAGTAAAACCGTACCTTTAATCAGTGAGGTAAACCTGAAAAAGTACTTTTAATCAGGTAGGTAAACCTGTAAAACTACCTTTAATCAGGTAGGTAAACCATGAAACAGTACCTTTAGTCAGTGAGGTAAACCTGTAAAACAGTACCTTTAATCAGGTAGGTAAACCTGTAAAACAGTACCTTCAATCAGTGAGGTAAACCTGTAAAACAGTACCTTTAATCAGTGACATAAATCTGTAAAACGGTACCTATAATGGGTAGATAAACTGTAAAGCAGAACCTTTAATCAGTGAGGTAAACCTGTAAAACAGTACCTTTAATCAGGTAGGTAAACCTGTAAAACTACCTTTAATCAGGTAGGTAAACCTGTAAAACAATACGTTTAATCAGTGAGGTAAACCTGTAAAACGGTACTTTTAATCAGGTAGGCAAACCTGTTAAACAGTACCTTTATTCAGGTTGGTAAACCGTAAAACAGTACCTTTAATCAGGTAGGTACACCTGTAAAAATAGTATATTTAATCAGGTAGGTAAACCTGCAAAACAGTACCTTTAATCAGGTAGGTAAACCTGTAAAACTACCTTTAATCAGGTAGGTAAACCATAAAACAGTACCTGTAGTCAGTGAGGTAAACCTGTGTAACAGTACCTTTAATCAGGTAGGTAAAGCTGTAAAACAGTCCTTTTAATCAGTGAGGAAAACATGTAAAACAGTACCTTTAATCAGTGATTTAAATCCGTAAAACAGTACCTTTAATTGCGTAGATAAGTCGTAAAACAGTACCTTTAATCAGAGAGGTAAACCCATAAAACAGTCCATTTAATCAGTGAGGAAAACCTGTAAAACTACCTTTAATCAGTAAGGTAAACCTGTAAAACAGTACCTTTAATTAAGAAGGTAAGCCTGTAAAACAATACCTTTAATTAGGTAGGTAAAGCTGGAAAATCACCATTAATCAGGTAGGTAAACCTGTAAAACTACCTTTAATCAGGTAGGTAAACCTGTAAAATTACCTTTAGTCAGGTAGGTAAACTGTAAACAGTACCTTTAGTCGGTGAGGCAAACCCGTAAAACAGTACATTTAATCAGGTAGTTAAACCTGTAAAACAGTACCTTTAATGAGGTAGGTAAACAGTAAAACAGTACCTTTAGTCAGGTAGGTAAACCTGTAAAACAGTACCTTTAATCAGGTAGGTAAACTTGTAAAACTATCTTTAATTAGGCAGGCCAACCATAAAAGAGTGTCTGTAATCAGTTAGGTAAACCTGTAAAACTACCTTTAGTCAGTGAGGAAAACCTGTAAAACAGCACCTTTAATCAGTGAGGTAAACAGGTAAAACTACCTTTAATCAGTGAGATATACCTGTAAAACAATACCTTTAATCAGGTAGGTAAAATAGTAAAACAGTACCTTTAATCAGTGAGGTAAACCTGAAAAACTACCTTTAATCAGGTAAGTAAACCTGTAAAACTAACTTTAATCAGGTAGGTAAACCATGAAACAGTACCTTTATTCAGTGAGCTAAACCTGTAAAACAGTACCTTTAATCAGTGACATAAATCTGTAAAACGGTACCTTTAATCGGGTAGATAAACTGTAAAGCAGTACCTTTAATCAGTGAGGTAAACCTGTAAAACAGAACCTTTAATCAGTGAGGTAAACCTGTAAAACAGTTCCTTTGATCAGGTAGGTAAACTTGTAAAACTACCTTTAATCAGGTAAACAGTGTCTTTAATCAGTGAGGTAGACTTGTAAAACTACCTTTAGTCAGTGAGCAAACCTGTAAAACAGTACCTTAAATCAGGTAGGTAAACCTGTAAAACAGTACCTTTAATCAAGTAGGTAAACTTGCAAAACAGTACCTTTATTCAAGTATTTAAATCTGTAAAACATTACAGTTAATCAGGTAGGTAAACCTGTAAAACTACCTTTAATCAGGTAGGTAAACCTGTAAAACTACATTTAATCAGGTAGGTAAACCTGTAAAACTACCTTTTATCTGGTAGGTAAACTGTAACACAGTACCTTTAGTCAGTGAGGCAAACCTGTAAAACAGTACCTTTAGTCAGTGAGGCAAACCTGTAAAACAGTACCTTCAATCAAGTAGGTAAACCTGGAAAACTATCTTAAATCAGATAGGTAAAATGTAAAACAGTACCATTAGTCAGGTAGGCAAGCCTGTTAAACTACCTTTAATTAAGTAGGTAAACCGCAAAACAGTATCTTTAATCAGTGAGGTAAACCTGTAAAACAGCACCTTTAATCAATGAGGTAAACCTGTAAAACTACCTTTAATTAGTGAGATAAACCTGTAAAACTGTACCTTTAGTCAGTGATGTAAAAGTGTAAAACTAACTTTAATGAGTGAGGTAAACCTGTAAAACAGTACCTTTAATGAGTGAGGTAAACCTGTAAAACAGAACTTTTAATTAGTAATGTAAACATGTAAAATTACTTTTAATCAGTGAGGTAAACCTGTAAAACAGTTCCTTTAATGAGTAATGTAAAACTGTAAAACTACCTTTAATGAGTGAGCTAATCCTGTTAAACATTGCCTTTAATTAGTGAGGTAAACCTGTAAAACACTACTTTTAATCAGTAAGGTAAACCTGTAAAACAGTACCTTTAATGAGTGAGGTAAACCTGTCAAACAGTACTTTTAATCAGTAATGTAAACGTATAAAATTACCTTTAATCAGTGAGGTAAACCTGTAAAACAGTACCTTTTGTCAGGTAGGTAAACTCTTAAAATAAATACCTTTATGCAGGTAGGTAAACCTGTAAAACTACTCTTAATCAGGTAGGTAAACCTTAAAACAATAACTTTAGTCAGGTAGGTAAACCTGTAAAACAGTACCTTTAATCAGGTAGGCTAACCTGTTAAACAGTACATTTATTCAGGTAGGTAAACCGTAGAACAGTACCGTTAATCAGGTGGGTAAACCTGCAAAACAGCACCTTTAATCAGAAAGGTAACCTGTAAAACTACCTTTTAATCAGGTAGGTAAACCATAAAACAGTACCTGTAGTCAGTGAGGTAAACCTGAGTAACAGTACCTTTAATCAGGTAGGTAAAGCTGTAAAACAGTACCTGTAATCAGTGATATAAATCTGTAAATCAGTACCTTTAATTGGGTAGATAAATTGTAAAACAGTACCTTTAATCAGAGAGGTAAACCCATAAAACAGTACCTTTAATCAGTGAGGAAAACCTCTAAAACTACCTTTAATCAGTGAGGTAAACATGTAAAACAGTACCTGTAATCAAGTAGGTAAGCCTGTAAAACAATACCTTTATTCAAGTAGGTAAAGCTGAAAAACAGTACTTTTAATCAGGTATGTAAAACTGTAAAATCACCTTTAATTAGGTAGGTAAGCATGTTAAACTAACTTTAATCAGGTAGGTAAAGCTGTAAAACCACCTTTAATCAGGTAGGTAAACCTGTAAAACTACCTTTAATCAGGTTGTAAAACGTAAACAGTACCATTAGTTGGTGAGGCAAACCTGTAAAACAGTACATTTAATCAGGTAGTTAAACCTGTAAAACAGTACATTTAAAGAGGTAGGTAAACAGTAAAACAATACCTTTAGTCAAGTAAGTAAACCTGTAACACAGCACCTTTCATGAGGTAGGTAAACTTGTAAAACAACTTTTAATCTGGCAGGTAAACCGTAAAACAGTGTCTTTAATCAGTGAGTTAAACCTGTAAAACTACCTTTAATCAGTGAGGTAAACCTGTAAAACAGCACCTTTAATCAGTGAGATAAACAGGTAAAACTACCTTTAATCAGTGAGATATACCTGTAAAGCAATACCTTTAATCAGGTAGGTTGACCTGAAAAACAGTACCTTTAATGAGGTAGGTAAACCTGTAAGACAGTACCTTTAATCAGTAAGGTAAACCTGAAAAACTACCTTTAATCAGGAAGGTAAACCATGAAACAGTACCTTTAGTCAGTGAGGTAAACCTGTAAAACAGTACCTTTAATCAGTGACATAAATCTGTAAAACGGTACCTTTAATCGGTGAGGTAAACCTGTAAAACAGAACCTTTAATCAGGGAGGTAAACCTGTAAAACAGATCCTTTAATGAGGTAGGTAAACCTGTAAAACTACCTTTAATCATTTAAACAGTGTCTTTAATCAGTGAGGTAGATGTGTAAAACTACCTTTAGTCAGTGTGGTAAACCTGTAAAACAAAACGTTTTAATCAGTGAGATAAATCTGTAAAACTAGCTTTAATCAATGAGATAAACCTGTAAAACAGTGGCTTTAATCAAGTAGGTAAACCTGAAAAATAGTACCTTTAGTAAGGTAAGTAAACCGGTAAAACAGTACCTTTAATCAGAGAGGTTAACCTGAAAAACTACCTTTAATCAGGTAGGTAAACCTGTAAAACCACCTTTAATTAGGCAGGTAAACCGTAAACAGTACTTTTAGTCAGTGAGGCAAACCTGTAAAACAGTACCTTGAATCAGGTAGGTAAACCTGTAAAACAGTACCTTTAATCAAGTAGGTAAACCTGTAAAACAGTACCTTTATTCAAGTATTTAAAGCTGTAAAACAGTACCGCTAATCAGGTAGGTAAACCTGCAAAACTACCTCTAATCTGGTAGGTAAACCTGTAAACTATCTTTTTTATCTGTGAGATAAACTTTAAAACAGTACCTTTAGTCAGTGAGGCAAACCGTAAAACAGTACCTTCAATCAAGTAGGTAAAACTGTAAAACTACCTTTAATCAGGTAGGTAAATCATAAAACAGAACTTAGTCAATGAGACAAATCTGTAAAACAGTACCTTTAATCAGGTAGGTAAACTCAGAAACTACCTTTAATGAGGTAGCTAAAATGTAAAACAGTACCTTTAGTTAGGTAGGTAAGCCTGTTAAACAAGTGTACAATTGGCAGAGCAAAACTTGCCGTGAACCATTCCTGTATAAAAAGAGTATAGTACCATTTGGTGTGGACGGGTTTGTGTCTTCCCCTGAAAGTGATTCTGGTAAAATTCAGTATGTTCAGCAGAAACAGGATTTTCGGCCCTCGATTTTTCCAGGAGATACCCCGGGATCTCATATGCCCCCTTACAGAGAAAACGTACAATCAGAAGGGGACGTGGAAAGAGGGCGAGGAGGACGAGGGAGAAACAGAGGGCGTTGGCAATATTCGGGCCCTCCCAAATGCTCGAACAGGCAGAACAAATGGCAATTGTAAATTTAACCAATAGAGAACTTACGGTTCATGAAGAGACTGTCTTACAAAAAGGTTTATCATTTGTACCTAGCAAGGATGTTAATCCATTCCAGACAAGAATTGATTTGTTCAGACTATATGACAACTTTATTTGAAATGTTTTTGGCAATCAGGAAATAACATCAAATAGTGCCCATGCTGGTGTGACTCAACAAGATAATAAAGTGGCTGAAAATAGTCTGACTAAACATTTAAGAAGAAAAGTACTTTTTGCCCTCTACTCAAAGTCATCATGTTGTGAATACTTTTCAGCATTAGTTGACCATGATGTTGACTTGATATTAAAAAAGAGAAAGAAAAAAAGTTTAATTTATCGTATCAGGAACACTTGGTGCTTAAAACATTAAAGGAGGATACAAACATAATTATAAAGCCAGCTGATAAAGGGAGTGCGATTGTTTTGTGGGAAGTGAAAGATTATGAAAATGAAATGGTTCGACAGCTAAATAATGTAACATATCAGAAACTAATGAGAGATCCAACAAATGAGATTAAATCTCAAGCAGATGAATTCATTAGAGTTAATGAGATGAACGGGTGTCTGAATAAACAAGAGATAGATTTTTTGAAGGTGGTGGTACCAACAAGACCAGCAATCTATTTACTACCTAAGATACATAAAAATGCTCAAAGTCCACCAGGACGTCCGATTGTTTCAAGTATTGGCTCATCTATGGAACCTTTTTCGCAAATGGTGGATTGTTATCTTAAACCATTAGTAAAAAAATTGCCTTCCTTTATCTCAGATAGTGGCGATATGATAAGACACATTGAGACTATAGCTGTTAACTCTGATGATTGGTTGGTGACTTTGGACATAGAAAGTTTGTATTCAAATGTGCCACATGATGGAGGGATAAAAGCTATTGAATTTTTTGCACAAGTTCACCCTGATGTTATTTCTGATGTGGGATTTATTGTTAGTATGGCGAATATGGTTTTGACATCAAATTACTTTGTTTATAAAGATCATTTTTACAAACAGCATAAGGGTACAGCAATGGGTACTATGTTTGCTCCGAGTATTGCATGTTTATATGTTGGACAGTGGGAAATGACATATTTATACAAAAATGAAAGTTTTGGGAAATTTGTACGATTTTGGAAACGTTACATTGATGATTGCTTCTTCATCTGGACAGCAGATCTGAAAAGTTTGAATGATTTTGTTAATTTGATCAATATGTTTGATATGAATTTAAAATTCACTATGCAAGCAAATGTTATTGAGGTGCCATTTCTAGACATGCTTATTTATAAGGATGCAGGCAGACTAAAAACAACGCTATATAGGTTTATGAGTAGGAATACACTGTTACATTACGAAAGTAGTCATCCTGAAAGTCTGAAGCAGAATATTCCTAGTGGACAGATGTTGGCTTAAGCGAAGTGTGCAGCAATGATGAACATTTTAAAACAAATGCACAGGAAACTGCAAGGCGTTTTTCAAGTGCGTGGATATGTGTATAAATGTGGTTATATAAGGGATGGAAAAGGCTGCTAATACTAGTAGAAACTGTTACAAACCAAAAACCTCTAATGGAAGATTCTCAGGGTTTTATTCATTTTGTGACTGAATTCTCAAATCAGGCTGAGGGGATTGCAAATGTAGTGAAGAGGCATTGGAATGTTTTACAGGGTGATCCTGTTTTTAGGAAGGAGATGTACAAAAAACCTAGAATTACCTATAAGAGGGGTAGTAATCTTAAGGATTTGTTGGTGCATAGTGTACAGAGTCCTGAAAAATTGAGAACAACTTGGATTCCAGCATTTCCAAAGGGAAATTATAAATGTGGGAATTGGCGCAATGCAACAATACATATAATAGTAAATATTTTTTGCATCCACATACAAATCAGAAATTTGAGATAAATGAGTTTATTAATTGTAGAAGCACTGGGGTAATATATATGCTCACTTGTCCATGTGGATTGAATTATGTGGGGCAAACAAAACGTCAGCTAAGGAAAGAATAAAGTGAACATAAATCAGCCATCAGAATAATGTACTAACTCAATGCAATGGCACGTCATTTTTCATCTGCAGGACATGGTTCACCAGCAAATCTTAAATTTATTGGTATTGAAAAAGTGCATGTTGGACCTCGTGGTGGGAATTTAGCAAAGAAATTGGACCAAAGGGAATGCTTTTGGATTTTTAAACTTGAAACTTTGCAACCAAAGGGTCTGAATGAAGAATTATTGTTACATTGCTATTTATGATTTGCTTTGGGGCAAATATAAATATTCAAGAGCTGTGCATGTTTTTAATTGGTTCAGGGGTATTTGCATATGTATTTTTTCACTATAAAATGATTGATGTGTTGTGACCATCATCAGCTCTGAGGAAGGCATTAGCGAAAACGTCAGCTGATTCCGTCGTCATGTGTGGGCTGGTCTCTGCTTTCATTTGACCCGGTCAGAATATGTTTGCACTTAGATGGTGAAAAGTTTTTAATTATTTATCGAGTTAGTCGTCTGCGCACTCTTATGCTGTATGCTGTTGTGAAACAGTGTGTGACCAGAATAAAATATGAAGATACGTTAAGCTGTGCTCGTTTTGATTCATTTGGTTAACTGACAGGTATTTGTGTAGTCGGGCTGCTTTTGGTTTCAAAAGCTAGTGGTTTCAGCCTGTTAAACTACCTCTAATCAGGTAGGTAAACCATAAAAACAGTATCTTTAATCGGTGAGGTAAACCTGTGAAACAGCACTTTAATCAGTGAGGTAAACCTGTAAAACTACCTTTAATTAGTGAGATATACCTGTAAAACTGTACCTTTAGTCAGTGGATCTAATTAATAAAACTAACTTTAATGAGAGGTAAACCAGTAAAACAATTGCCTTTAATGGGTGAGGTTCACCTGTAAAACAGTACTTTTAATCAGTAATGGTAAACATGTAAAATTACCTTTAATCAGTGAGGTAAACTATAAAACAGTATGTTTGGTCGGGAGGTAAACTCTTAAAATAAATACCTTCAAGCAGGTAGGTAAACCTGTAAAACTACCTTAATCAGGTAGGTTAAACCTGTACTAAATAACTTTAGTCAGGTAGGTATACATAAAACCTTACCTTTAATCAGTGAGTAAACCTGTAAAACAGTACATTTAATCAGGTAGGCAAACCTGTTAAACAGTACCTTTATTCAGGTAGGTAAACCGTGAAAACAGAACTTTTAATCATGTAGGTAAACTTGTAAAAACAGTACATTTAATCGGGTAGGTAAACCTGCAAAACAGTACCTTTAGACAGGTGAGTAACGTGTAAAACTACCTTTAATCAGGTAGGTAAACCATAAAACACTACATGTTGTCAGTGAGGTGAAGCCCGTGTAACAGTAGCTTTAATCAGGTAGGTAAAGCTGTGAAACAGTACTTTTGTCAGTGAGGCAAACCTGTAAAACCAGTACCTTCAATCAGTAGGTAAACCATAAAACTACCTTTAATCAGGTAGGTAAACTGTAAAACAGTACATTAGTCAGGAGGCAAACCTGTAAAACAGTTCTTTAATCAGGTAGGTAAACCTGTAAAACCTACTTTTAATCAGGTAGGTAAAGAGTAAACAATATCTTTAATCGAGTGAGGTAAACCTGTAAAACAGCACCTTTAATCAGTGAGGTAAACCTGTAAAACTACTCAATTAGTGATAAACATGTACAAACTGTACCTTTGGTCAGTGATGAAAAAAAAGTGTAAAACTACTTTAATGAGTGATGTAAACCTGTAAAACAGTACATTTTAATCAGTGAGGTAAACCTGTAAAACAGTACCTTTAATGAGTGATGTAAAACTACCTTTTATGAGTGAGGTAAACCTGTAAAACATTGCCTTTAATCAGTGAGGTAAACCTGTACATTACTTTAATCAGTGAGGTAAACCTGTAAACTACCTGATCTGAGGTTAACCTGTAAACAGTGCCTTTGTCAGGTAGGTAAACCTCAAAATAAATACCTTTTAAGCAGGCAGGTAAACCCAAAACTACCTTAATCAGGAAGGTAAACCTTAAACAAAACTTTGGTCAGTGGGTAAACCTGTAAACATTACCTTAAATCAGTGAGGTAAACCTGTAAAACAGTACATTTAATCGGGTTGGTAAACCTGCTAAACATTACCTTATTCATTTGGTTAAACCATAAACAGTACCTTTAGTCAGTGAGGTAAACCTGTAAAACAGTACCTTTAATCAAGTAGGTAACCTGTAAACAGTACCTTTATTCAAGTATTTAAAGCTGTAAAACAGTACTCAATCAGATAGTAAACCTGCAAACTACTAATCAGGTAGGTAAACCTAAAACTATCTTCACTGTAGGTAAACTTAAGTACCTTTAGTCAGTGAGGCAAACCTGTAAAACAGTACCTTATCAGTGAGACAAACCTGTAAAACAGTACCTTCAATCAAGTAGTAAACTGTGAAACTACCTTTAATCAGGTAGGTAAACCATAAAACATGCTTGTCAATGAGACAAACCTGTAAAACAGTATCTTGAATCAGGTGGTAAACCTGTAAACTACATTTAATGGGGTAGCTAAATGTAAAACATTACTTTAGTCAGGTAGGTAAGCCTTTAACTACCTTAATCAGGTAAACATAAAACAGTATCTTTAATCAGTGGTAAACCTGTAAACAGCACCATTAATCAGTGAGTGACCTGTAAACTACCTTTAGTAGTGAGTATGCCTGTAAAACTGTACTTAGTTAGTGATCTAAAGTGTAAAACTAACTTTAATAGTGAGTAACCTGTAAACAGTACCTTTAATGAGTGAGTACACCTGTAAACATTACTTTAATCAGTAATGTAAACGTAAATTACCTTTAATGGGTAAACCTATGAAACAGTATGTTTGTCAGGAAGGTAAACTCTTAAATAAAACTCAAGTTGGAAGGTAAACCTGTAAAACTACCTTAATCAGGTAAACCTTAAAACAATAACTTGTCAGCTAGTATGCATGTAAAACACTACCTTTAATCATGAGGGAAACCCAAACAGTACATTTAATCAGGTAGCAAACCTGTTAAACAGTACCTTTATTGGTGTAGGTAGATATAAAACAAACTAATTATGCAAACCTGTAAAACAGTACATTTAGTAGGTAGGTAAACCCGGTAAACAGCATACCTTTAGTCAGGTAGGTAAATGTGTGAAACTACCTTAATCAGGTATAAACCATAAAACAGTACATGTGTCAGTGAGGTAAACCCGTGTAATAGTCAGCTTTAATCAGTGAAGTAAACCTGTAAAACAGTACCTTTAATCAGTGATATAAATCTGAAAAACAATTGCCTTTAATTGTATCTATATGTGCCTTTGATCAGTGAGGAAAACCCAACCACCTTTAATCAGTGAGGTAAACCTGTAAAACAGTACTTTAATCAAGTGGTTAACCTGTAAACTACCTTAGTTTTGTAGGTAAACTAAACAGTGTCTTTAATCAGTTGGTAGACCTGTTAAACTACCTTTAATCAGTGTGGTAAGCCTGGAAACAGCTCCTTAATTAGTGACAAAACCTGTAAAACCTTTAATCAGTGAGATAAACATGTAAAACTTCCTTTAATCAGTGAGATATTCCTGTAAAACAGTACATTTAATCGGGTAGGAGCCTAAAACAATCATTTAATCAGGTAGGTAAACCTGCAAAGTATTTTCAATCAGAGGTAAACTTGAAAACCACCTTAATCAGTGGGTAAACCAAGTAGTACCTTTAGTCAGTGAGGTAAACCGTAAACAGTACTTTAATCAGTAGTAAACCTGCAAACAGATACTTTTAATGGTGATGTAAACTGTCAAACTACCTTTATGAGGTGAGGTAAACCTAAACATTGCCTTTAATCAGTGAGGTAAACCTGTAAACAGTACTTTTAATCAGTGAGTAAACCTGTAAACTACTTTAATCAGAGAGGTAAACCTGTAAAACAGTCCTTTGTCAGGGAGTAAACCTCAAAATAATACCTTAAGCAGGTAGTGAACCTGCAAAACTACTAAAATCAGAAGGTAAGCCTAAAACAAGTTTAATATAGAAACCTGTAAAACAGTACTTTTAATCATGAGGTAAACCTGTAAACAGTACATTTAATCGGTAGGTAAACCTGTTAAACAGTACCTTATTCAGGTAGGTAAGTAAAACAGTACCTTTAATCAGGTAGGTAAACCTAGAAATACTTTTAATTTGGCAGCAAACGTAAAACAATACCTTTAGTCAGTGAGGCAAATCTGTAAAACAGTACCTTGTACGGGTAGGTAAACCTGTAAACTGTACCTTAATCAAGTAGAACCTGTAAAACAGTACATTTGTTCAAGTATTTAGCTGTAAAACAGTTTCGTTAATCAGGTAGGTGACCTGCAAACTTACTTTAATCGGGTAGGTAGGCTGAAAACTATCTTTTTGGGTGGTAAACTTTAAAACAGTACCTATAGTCGGTGAGGCAAACCTGTAAAAAATGCTTTAGTTCAGTGAGACAAACCTGTAAGCAGTACCAATCAAGTAGGTGAAACTAAACTACCTTTAATCAGGTAAAACCATAAACAGTACTTTAGTCAATGAGACAAACCTGTAAAACAGTATCTTTAATCAGGTGGGTAAACCTGTCAAACTACATTAATGAGGTAGCTAAACAAAACAGTACCTTAGTCAGAGGTAAGCCTGTTAAACTACTCTAATCAGTAGGTAAACCAGAAACAGCATTCAATCAGTGAGGTAAACCAGTAAAACAGCACCTTTAATCAGTGTGGTAAACCTGTAAAACCACCTTTAATTAGTGAGATATACCTGTAAAACTGTCCTTTGGTCAATAGGTAAACCTGAAAAGTGCCTTTAATTGGGTAGGTAGCCTGAAAACTGCCTTTAAGGGTAGGTAAAACTGTAAAACTGCCTTTAATCAGGTGGGTTAACCATGAAACAGTACCGTTAGTCAGTGGGAGACATGCTTGTGAACAGTACCTTTAATACGTGAATATTGTAAAACAGTACTTTAATCAGTGAGTTAAACCCGTAAAACATTACCTTTTCGGTGAGGTAAACCTGTAAACAGTACCATTAATCAGTGAGTAAACGTAAAACGGTACCTAAATCAGTAGGTAAACCTGTAAACAGTACTTTTATTCAAGTATTGAAATCTGTAAACAGTACCTTTAAACAGGTAGATAAACCTGTAAAACTACCTTTCATCGTGTAGCAAATTGTAAACCAGTACCTTTAGTCAGTGAGGCAAACCTGTAAACAGTAACTTCAATCAAGTAGGAAAACCTGTAAAACTACCTTTAATCAGGTAGGTAAACGTGAAACTGTACATTAGTCAGCGAGGCATACCTGTAAAACTGTACCTTTTAGTATATGTAATCTGTAAAACTACCTTTAATCAGGTAGGAATGATAACATTACCTTAGTCAGAGATAAGCCTGTTAAACTATGTTTGATCTGGTAGGTAAACTGTAAAACAGTATGTTTAATCAGTGAGGTGACTTGTAAAACTAACTTTAATCAGTGAGTAAACCTGTAAACTGCTTTTGGTTAGATAACCTTGTAACTGTGCCTTTAGTCGGTGATGTAAAGTGTGGAAACTGACTTTAATGAGTGAGGAAAGCTGTAAATGAGTACTTTTAATAGTGTTAAACCTGTAAATACTGCTTTAATCAGTAATGTAAATGTAGAGTTTTCATCAGTGAGGTTAACCATAAACAGTACCTTTAGTCAGTGAGGCAAACCTGTGAAACAGTACATTTATCAGGTAATTAAACCAGTACAACAGTACTTTATAGGTAGGTAAACCGTAAAACAGTTCCTTTAGTCAAGGTAAACTTAAAACAGTACCTTTAATCAGTTGGTAAACTTGTAAAGTACCTTTAATCAGTGGGTAAACCCAGAGAAACAGTGTCTTAATCAGGAGGTAAACATGTGAAACTAGCACTTTAATTGGTGAGATAAACATGTAAAGCTACCTTAATCAGTGGGATATACCTGTAAACAGCCTTTAATCAGTTGGGTTGACCTAAAATACAGTAATTTAATCAGGTGGTAAACCCTAAACTAGTGCTTTTAATCTGTGAGGAAAACCTGAATAACTTTTAATTGGGTGGGCAACTTAACTACCTTTAATCAGGTGGTAAACCATGAAACAGTACTTTTTGTCAATGAGTTGAACCTGTACGGTACTTTTAATCAGGTAGAACTAAAACATTACCTTTAATTAATGAGTTCAACCTGTAAACAGTACCTTTAATCAGTGATACAGTAAACTGCAACATAGTACCTTTAATAGGGTGAATAAACTGTAAAGGATACCTTTAATCAGTGAGGTAGTCTGTAAAACAGTACCTTTAATCAGGAAATCTGTAAAACTACCTTTAATCAGGTAGGTTAACCCAAAACAGTGTGTTTCATCAGTTGGTAGACCTTTAAAGCTACCTTCAATGATTGTGGTAAACCTGTAAAATGGCACCTTTAATTAGTGAGATAAACTTGTCATGCATCCTAATCAGTGAGATAAACCTAAAACAGTGCTTTTAATCAAGTAGGTAACCTGAAAAATAGTACTTTAATCAGGTGAGTAAGCGTGTTAAACAATGCCTTTAATCAGAAGTTAAACCTGAAAACTACCTTTAATAGGGCAGGTAAAACTGTAAACTACGCAATCGGTGGGTTAACGGTGAAACAGTACCTTTAGTCAGTGAGGTAAATTTGCAAACATTGCCTTTAACACTGAGGTAGACCTGTAAAATGCAGCACTTTTTAATCGAGTCGAGTAAACTGTAAAACAGTACTTCCTTTAATCAGGTGAGGTAAACCTGTAAAACAGTACCTTTAATCGGTGAGGTAAACCTGTAAAACAGTACCATTAATCAGTGAGGTAAATCTGTAAAACAGTACCTTTAATCAAGTAGGTAAACCTGTAAAACAGTACCTTTATTCAAGTATTGAAATCTGTAAAACAGTACCTTTAATCAGGTAGGTAAACCTGTAAAACTACCTTTCATCAGGTAGGTAAAATTGTAAAACAGTACCTATAGTCAGAGAGGCAAACCTGTAAAACAGTAACTTCAATCAAGTAGGTAAACCTGTAAAACTACCTTTAATCAGGTAGGTAAACTGTAAAACAGTCCATAAGTCAGTGAGGCAAACCTGTAAAACAGTATCTTTAATCAGGTAGGTAAACCTGTAAAACTACCTTTAATCAGGTAGGAATAACGTACAACAGTACCTTTAGTCAGGTAGGTAAGCCTGTTAAACTACCTTTAATCAGGTAGGTAAACTGTAAAACAGTATGTTTACATCAGTGAGGTAAACTTCTAAAACAGCACCTTTAATCAGTGAGGTAAACCTATAAAACTACCTTTAATTAGTGAGATAAACCTGTAAAACTGTACCTTTCGTCAGTGATGTAAAAGTGTGAAACTAACTTTAATGAGTGAGTAAAACCTGTAAAACAGTACCTTTAATAAGTGAGATAAACGTGTAAAATAGTACTTTTAATCAGTAATGTAAATGTAAAATTACCTTTAATCAGTGAGGTAAACCGTAAACAGTACCTTCAGTCAGTGAGGCAAACCTGTAAAACAGTACATTTACTCAAGTAATTAAACCTGTAAAACAGTGCCTTTTTAAGTAGGTAAACGTGAAACAGTACCTTTAGTCACTGAGGTAAACTTGTAAAACTGTACCTTTAATCGGTAGATAAACTGTAAAACAGTACCTTTAATCAGTGAGGTAAACCTGTAAAACAGTACCTTGAATCAGTGAGGTAAACCTGTAAAACTACCTTTAATCAGGTAGGTTAACCGTAAAACAGTGTCTTTCATCAGTTAGGTAGACCTTTAAAACTACCTTTAATCAGTGTAAACCTGTAAAACAGCACCTTTAATTAATGAGATAAATGTGAAACTACCTTTAATCAGTGAGATAAACCTGTAAAACAGTGCCTTTAATCAAGTAGGTAAACCTGAAAATAGTACCTTTAATCAGGTAGGTAAACGTGTTAAACAATACCTTTAATCAGAGAGTTAAACTTGTAAAACTACCTTTAATTAGTGAGATAAACCTATAAAACTGTACCTTTAGTCAGTGATGTAAATGTGTGAAACTAACTTTAATGAGTGAGGAAAACCTGTAAAACAGTACCTTTAATAAGTGAGATAAACCTGTAAAATAGTACTTTTAATCAGTAATGTAAATGTGTAAAATTACCTTTAATCAGTGAGGTAAACTGTAAACAGTACCTTTAGTCAGTGAGGCAAACCTGTAAAACAGTATATTTACTCAGGTAATTAAACCTGTAAAACAGTACCTTTTATGAGGTAGGTAAACCGTAAAACAGTTCCTTTAGTCAGGCAGGTAAACTTGTAAAACAGTACCTTTAATCAGGTTGGTAAACTTGTAAAAGTACCTTTAATCAGGTAGGTAAGCTAGTAAAACAGTGTCTTTAATTAGTGAGGTAAACCTGTAAAACTACCTTTAATCAGTGAGGTAAACGTAAAACAGCACCTTTAATCAGTGAGATAAACATGTAAAACTACCCTTAATCAGTGGGATATACCTGTAAAACAGTACTTTAATCAGATAGGTAGACCTAAAACACAGTAATTTAATCAG
This sequence comes from Neoceratodus forsteri, assembly GCA_016271365.2. Classification (NCBI taxonomy): domain Eukaryota; kingdom Metazoa; phylum Chordata; order Ceratodontiformes; family Ceratodontidae; genus Neoceratodus; species Neoceratodus forsteri. Next base: position 444,969,839 of record CM057453.1, read on the forward strand.
GTAGGTAAACCTGAAAACAGTACTTTTAATCAGTGAGGAAAACCTGAAAAACTACCTTTAATCAGGTAGGTAAACCTGTAAAACTACCTTTAATCAAGTAGGTAAACCATGAAACAGTACCTTTAGTCAGTGACGTGAACCTGTAATACAGTATCTTTAATCAGGTAGGTAAACGTGTAAAACAGTACCTTTAATCAGTGAGGTAAAGCTGTAAAACAGTACCTTTAATCAGTGATATAAATCTGTAAAACAGTACCTTTAATCGGGTAGATAAACTGTAAAGCAGTACCTTTAATCAGTGAGGTAAATCTGAAAAAGAACCTTTAATCAGTGAGGTAAACCTGTAAAACAGTACCTTTAATCAGGCAGGTAAACCTGTAAAACTACCTTTAATCAGGTAGGTTAACCGTAAAACAGTGTCTTTCATCAGTTAGGTAGACCTTAAAACTACCTTTAATCAGTGTGGTAAACCTGTAAAACAGCAACTTAAATTAGTGAGATAAACCGTAAAACTACCTTTAATCAGTGAGATAAACCTGTAAACAGTGCCTTTAATCAAGCAGATAAACCTGAAAATAGTACGTTTAATCAGGTAGGTAGCGTGTTAAACAATACCTTCATTCAGAGAGTTAAACCTGAAAACTACCTTTAATGAGGTAGGAAAACTGTAAAACTACCTTTAATCAGGTAGGTTAACCGTGAAACAGTACCTTTACTCACTGAGGTAAACCTGTAAAACAGTACTTTAATACGGTAGATAAACTGTAAAACAGTACCTTTAATCAGTGAGGTAAACCTGTAAAACAGTACTTTTAATCGGTGAGGTAAACCTGTAAAACAGTACCATTAATCAGTGAGGTAAATCTGTAAACAGTACCTTTAATCAAGTAGGTAAACCTGTAAAACAGTACCTTTATTCAAGTTAGTTTTCGGTTTACCTATTGATTAAAGACACTGTTTACTTGTTTACCTACTGATTAGTGGTACTTTTACAAGTTTCTGTTTCAAACCTGATTAAAGGTACTGTTTCTACAAGTTTACCTGCCTGACTAAAGGAACTGTTTTACGTGTTTACCTCACTCATAAAAGGTACCTGTTTACAGGTGTCAATTTTATAAAATGTACTGTTTTGGTGGTTTGCCTCACTGACTAAAGGCGTAATGTTTACGGTTTACGCACTGATTAAGGTAATTTTTACATTTACATTACTGATTAAAAGTACTATTTTACAGGTTTATCTCACTCATTAAAGGTACTTTATTTCAGTTTTCCTCGCTCATTAAGTTAGTTTCACACTTTTACATCACTCACTAAAGGTGCAGTTTTACAGTTTGTCTCACTAATTAAAGGTAGTTTTCAGGTTTACCTTCACTGATAAAAAGGTGCTGTTTTGTAAGTTTACCTCACTGATTAAACATACTGTTTTGAGTTTACCTACTAGATTAAAGTTGAGTTTAACAGGCTTACCTATCTGACTGAAAGGTACTGTAGTACGTTATTCCTACCTGATTAAAGTTAGTTTACAGGTTTACCTACCTGATTAAAGTACTGTTTTGCAGGTTTGCCTCATTGACTAATGTACTGCTTTTTATTACCTACCTGATTAAAGGTAGTTTTACAGGTTTTCCTACTTGATTGAGTTGACTGGTTTTCGCGCTTGCCTCACTGACTAAAGGTACTTTTTGACAATTTTACCACCCAATGAAAGTAGTTTTACAGGTTTACCTACCTGATTAAAGGTACTGTTTTACAGATTTCAATACTTGAATAAAGGTACTGTTTTACAGGTTTACCTACTTGATTTAAGGTACTGTTTTACTGGTTTACCTCACAGATTAATGGTACTGTTTTACAGGTTTACCTCACTGATTAAAGGTACTATTTTACAGGTTTACCTCACTGATTAAAGGTACTGTTTTACAGTTTATCTACCATATTAAAGGTACTGTTTTACAAGTTTACCTCAGTGACTAAAGGTACTGTTTCACGGTTAACCTACCTGATTAAAGGTTGTTTTACAGGTTTACCTACCTGATTAAAGTTAGTTTTTCAGGTTTACCTCTCTGATTAAAGGTACTGTTTTACAGGTTTACCTACCTGATTAAAGGTACAATTTTTCAGGTTTACCTACTTTATTAAAGGCACTGTTTTACAGGTTTATCTCACTGATTAGAGATACTTTTACAGGTTTATCTCACTGATTAAAGGTGCTGTTTTACAGGTTTACCACACTGACTAAAGGTAGTGTTGCAGTTCTCTCTGACTGATTAAAGACACTGTTTACCTGATTAAAGGTTGTTTTACAGGTTTACCTACCTGATTAAAGATACTGTTTTACCGGTTTACCTCACTGATTAAAGGGTCTGTTTTACAGGTTTGCCTCACTGATTAAAGGTACTGCTTTACAATTTACCTACCCGATTAAAGGTACTGTTTTACACATTTATATCACTGATTAAAGGTACTGTTTTACAGCTTTACCTCACTGATTAAAGGTACTGTTTTACAGGTTTACCTCACTGACTAAAGGTACTGTTTAATGGTTTACCTACCTGATTAAAGGAACTTTTACAGGTTTACCTAGCTGATTAAAGGTAGTTTTTCAGGTTTACCTCACTGATTAAAGGTACTGTGTTTCAGGTCTACCTACCTGATTAAAGGTACTGTTTCACAGGTATATCCCAATGATTAAAGGGAGTTTTACATGCTTATCTCACTCAATAAAGGTGCTGTTTTACAGGTTTACCTCACTGATTAAAGACGCTGTTTTATGGTTTACCTACCTGATTAAAGGTACTTTTACAAGTTTGCCTACCTGATTAAAGGTAGTGTTCTACAAGTTTACCTACCTGACTAATGGAACTGTTTTACGGTTTACCTACCTCATAAAAGGTACTGTTTTACAGGTTTAATTTCCTGATTAAATGTATTGTTTTACAGGTTTGCCTCACTGACTAAAGGTACTGTTTACGGTTTACCTACCTGATTAAAGGTAGTTTTACAGCGTTACCTAACTGATTAAAGGTGGTTTTACAGCTTTACCTACCTGATTAAAGGTAGTTTTACAGGTTTACCTACCTCATTAAAGGTACTGTTTTGCAGGTTTACCTACCTAATTAAATGTACTGTTTTTACAGGTTTACCTACCTGATTAAAGGTAGTTTTACAGGTTTACCTACCTGATTAAAGGTAGTTTTACAGGTTTACCTACCTGATTAAAGGTACTATTTTACAGATTCAAATACTTGAATAAAGGTACTGTTTTACAGGTTTACCTACTCGTTTAAAGGTACTGTTTTACAGATTTACCTTCCTGATTCAAGGTACTGTTTTATAGGTTTGCCTCACTGACTAAAGGTTCTGTTTTACGGTTTACCTACCTTATTAAAGGTAGTTTTTCAGGTTTACCTACCTGATTAAAGGTAGTTTTTCAGGTTTACCTCTCTGATTAAAGGTACTATTTGTCAGGTTTGCCTACTTGATTAAAGGCATTGTTTTACAGTTTTATCTCACTGATTAGAGGTAGTTTTACAGGTTTATCTCACTAATTAAAGGTGCTGTTTTACAGGTTTACCACACTGATTAAAGGTAGTTTTAAAGGTCTACCTAACTGATGAAAGACACTGTTTTACGGTTAACCTACCTGATTAAAGGTAGTTTTACAGGTTTACCTGCCTGATTAAAGGTACTGTTTTACAGGTTTACCTCACTGATTAAAGGTTCTGTTTTACAGATTTACCTCACTGATTAAAGGTACTGCTTTACACTTTATCTACCCGATTAAAGGTACTGTGTTACAGATTTACTGTATATCACTGATTAAAGGTACTGTTTTACCGGTTTAACTCACTGATTAAAGGTACTGTTTTAAAAGTTTACCTACCAGATTAAAGGTACTGTATTCCAGGTTCACCTCACTGACTAAAGGTACTGTTTCATGGTTTACCTACCTGATTAAAGGTAGTTTTACAGGTTTACCTACCTGATTAAAGGTAGTTTTTCAGGTTTACTCACTGATTAAAAGTACTGTTTTACAGGTTTACATACCTGATTAAATTACTGTGTTTCAGGTCTACCTACCTGATTAAAGGTACTGTTTCACAGGTATATCCCACTGATTAAAGGTAGTTTTACATGCTTATCTTAGTCAATAAAGGTGCTGTTTTACAGGTTTACCTTCCTGATTCAAGGTACTGTTTTACAGGTTTGCCTCACTGACAAAAGGTTCTGTTTTATGGTTTACCTACCTGATTAAAGGTAGTTTTACAGGTTTATCTACCTTTTTAAAGGCAGTTTTTCAGGTTTACCTCTCTGATTAAAGGTACTGTTTTACAGGTTTACCTACCTGATTAAAGGTACTATTTTTCAGGTTTGCCTACTTGATTAAAGGCACTGTTTTACAGGTTTATCTCACTGATTAGAGGTACTTTTATAGGTTTATCTCACAGATCAAAGGTGCTGTTTTACAGGTTTACCACACTGATTAAAGGTACTTTTGCAGGTCTCCCTCACTGATTAAAGACACTGTTTACCTGATTGAAGGTAGTTTTACAGGTTTATCTACCTGATTAAAGATACTGTTTTACCAGTTTACCTCACTGATAAAAGGTTCTGTTTTACAGGTTTACCTCACTGATTAAAGGTACTGCTTTACAGTTTATCTTCCCAATTAAAGTTTACGTTTTACAGATTTATATCACTGATTAAAGGTACTGTTTTAGAGGTTTAACTCACAGATTAAAGGTAGTTTTACAGGTTTACCTACCTGATTAAAGGTAGTTTTTCAGGTTTTCCTCACTGATTAAAAGTACTGTTTTACAGGTTTACCTACCAGATTATATTACCGGGTTTAAGTCTACCTACCTGTTTAAAGGTACTGTTTTACAGGTATATCCCACTGATTAAAGGAAGTTTTACATGTTTATCTCACTGATTAAAGTGCTGTTTTACACGTTTACCTCACTGATTAAAGGTAGTTTTACAGGTTTACCTCACTGATTAAAGACACTGTTTTACGGTTTACCTATCTGATTAAAGGTACTTTTACAAGTTTACTAACCTGATTAAAGGTACTGTTTTACAAGTTTACTCTGACTGACTAAAGGAACTGTTTTGTTTACTCCTACCTCATAAAAGGTACTGTTTTACAGGTTTAATTACTTGAGTAAATGTACTGTTTTACAGGTTTGCCTCTCTGACTAAAGGTACTGTTTGCGGCTTACCTCACTGATTAAAGGTAATTTTACACGTTTACATTACTGATTAAAAGTACTATTTTACAGGTTTATCTCACTCATTAAAGGTACTGTTTTACAGGTTTTCCACACTCATTAAAGTTAGTTTCTCACTTTTACATCACTGACTAAAGATACAGTTTTACTGGTTTATCTCACTAACTAAAGGTAGTTTTACAGGTTTACCTCACTGATTAAAGGTGCTGTTTTACAAGTTTACCTCACTGATTAAACATACTGTTTTACAGTTTACTTACCTGATTAAAGGTAGTTTAACAGGCTTACCTACCTGACTAAAGGTACTTGTTTACGTTATTCCTACCTGATTAAAGGTAGTTTTACAGGTTTACCTACCTGATTAAAGATACTGTTTTACAGGTTTGCCTCACTGACTTATGGACTGTTTTACGGTTTACCTACCTGATTAAAGTAGTTTTGCAGGTTTACCTACTTGATTGAAGTTACTGTTTTACAGGTTTGCCTCTCTGACTATAGGTACTGTTTTACAATTTTACCTACCCGATGAAAGGTAGTTTTACAGGTTTACCTACCTGATTAAAGGTACTGTTTTACAGATTTCAATACTTGAATAAAGGTACTGTTTTCATGTTTACCTTACTTGATTAAAGGTACTGTTTTACAGATTTACCTCACTGATTAATGGTACTGTTTTACAGGTTTACTCTCACCGATTAAAGGTACTGTTTTACAGGTTTACCTCACTGATTAAAGGAACTGTTTTACAGTTTATCTACCGTATTAAAGGTACTGTTTTACAGGTTTACCTCAGTGAGTAAAGGTACTTGTTTCACGGTTAACCTACCTGATTAAAGGTAGTTTTACAGTTTTTCCTACCTCATTAAAGGTAGTTTTCAGGTTTAACTCTCTGAATGAAGGTATTGTTTAACACGCTTACCTACCTGATTAAACGTATTATTTTTCAGGTTTATCTGCTTGATTAAAGGCACTGTTTTACAGGTTTATCTCACTGATTAAAGGTAGTTTTACCGGTTTATCTCACTAATTTAAGTTGCTGTTTTACAGGTTTACCACACTGATTAAAGGTAGTTTTAAAGGTCTACCTAACTGATGAAAGACACTGTTTTACGGTTAACCTACCTGATTAAAGGTAGTTTTACAGGTTTACCTGCCTGATTAAAGGTACTGTTTTACAGGTTTACCTCACTGATTAAAGGTTCTGTTTTACAGATTTACCTCACTGATTAAAGGTACTGCTTTACAGTTTATCTACCCGATTAAAGGTACTGTGTTACAGATTTACTGTATATCACTGATTAAAGGTACTGTTTTAGAGGTTTAACTCAATGATTAAAGATACTGTTTTACAAGTTTACCTACCTGATTAAAGATACTGTATTACAGGTTCACGTCACTGACTAAAGGTACTGTTTCATGGTTTACCTACTTGATTAAAGGTAGTTTTACAGGTTTACCTACCTGATTAAAGGTAGTTTTTCAGGTTTTCTCACTGATTAAAAGTACTGTTTTTCAGGTTTACCTACCTGATTAAATTACTGTGTTTTAGGTCTACCTATCTGATTAAAGGTACTGTTTTACAGGTATATCCCACTGATTAAGGTAGTTTTACATGTTTATCTCACTGATTAAAGGTGCTGTTTTACACGCTTACTTCACTGATTAAAGGTAGTTTTACAGGTTTACCTCACTAATTAAAGACACTGTTTTACTGTTTACCTACCTGATTAAAGGTACTTTTACAAGTTTACCAACCTGATTAAAGGTACTGTTTTACAAGTTTACCTGCCTGACTAAAGGAACTGTTTTACTGTTTACCTACCTCATAAAGGTACTGTTTTACAGGTTTAATTACCTGAGTAAATATACTGTTTTACAGGTTTGCCTCACTGACTAAAGGTACTGTTTACAGTTTACCTCACTGATTAAAGGTAATTTTACACATTTACATTACTGATTAAAAGTACTATTTTACAGGTTTATCTCACTTATTAAAGGTACTGTTTTACAGGTTTTCCTCACTCATTAAAGTTAGTTTCACACATTTACATCACTGACTAAAGGTACAGTTTTATAGGTTTATCTCACTAATTAAAGGTAGTTTTACAAGTTTAACTCTGATTAAAGGTATTGTTTAACACGCTTACCTACCTGATTAAAGGTACTATTTTCAGGTTTACCTACTTGATTAAAGGCACTGTTTTACAGGTTTATCTCACTGATTAAAGGTAGTTTTACACATTTATCTCATTAATTAAAGGTGCTGTTTTACAGGTTTACCACACTGATTAAAGGTAGTTTTAAAGGTCTACCTAACTGATGAAAGACACTGTTTTACGGGTTAACCTACCTGATTAAAGGTAGTTTTACAGGTTTACCTCACTGATTCAAGGTACTGTTTTACAGGTTTACCTCACTGATTAAAGGTACTGTTTTACAGTTTATCTACCGTATTAAAGGTACAGTTTTACAAGTTTACCTCAGTGACTAAAGGTACTGTTTCACGGTTTACCTACCTCATAAAAGGCACTGTTTTACAGGTTTAATTACTTGAGTAAATGTACTGTTTTACAGGTTTGCCTCACTGACTGAAGGTACTGTTTACGGTTTACCTCACTGATTAAAGGTAATTTTTACACATTTACATTACTGATTAAAAGTACTATTTTACACGTTTATCTCACTTATTAAAGGTACTGTTTTACAGGTTTTACTCACTCATTAAAGTTAGTTTCACACTTTTACATCACTGACGAAAGGTACAGTTTTACAGGTTTATCTCACTAATTAAAGGTAGTTTTATAGGTTTACCTCACTGATTAAAGGTGCTGTTTTAGAAGTTTACCTCACTGATGTAAACATACTGTTTTACAGTTTACCTACCTGATTAAAGGTAGTTTAACAGGCTTACCTACCTGACTAAAGGTACTGTTGTACGTTATTCCTACCTGATTAAAGGTAGTTTTACAGGTTTACCTACCTGATTAAAGATACTGTTTTACAGGTTTGCCTCACTGACTTATGGACTGTTTTACGGTTTACCTACCTGATTAAAGGTAGTTTTACAGGTTTACCTACTTGATTGAAGTTACTGTTTTACAGGTTTGCCTCTCTGACTATAGGTACTGTTTTACAATTTTACCTACCCGATGAAAGGTAGTTTTACAGGTTTACCTACCTGATTAAAGGTACTGTTTTACAGATTTCAATACTTGAATAAAGGTACTGTTTTACAGGTTTACTTACTTGATTAAAGGTACTGTTTTACAGATTTACCTCACTGATTAATGGTACTGTTTTACAGGTTTACCTCACCGATTAAAGGTACTGTTTTACAGGTTTACCTCACTGATTAAAAGTACTGTTTTACAGTTTATCTACCGTATTAAAGGTTCTGTTTTACAGGTTTACCTCAGTGAGTAAAGATACTGTTTCACGGTTAACCTACCTGATTAAAGGTAGTTTTACAGTTTTTCCTACTCATTAAAGGTAGTTTTTCAGGTTTAACTCTCTGAATGAAGGTATTGTTTAACACGTTTACCTACCTGATTAAACGTACTATTTTTCAGGTTTATCTGCTTGATTAAAGGCACTGTTTTACAGGTTTATCTCACTGATTAAAGGTCGTTTTACAAGTTTATCTCACTTATTAAAGGTGCTGTTTTACAGGTTTACCACACTGATTGAAGGTAGTTTTAAAGGTCTACCTAACTGATGAAAGACACTGTTTTACGGTTAACCTACCTGATTAAAGGTAGTTTTACAGGTTTACCTTCCTGATTAAAGGTACTGTTTTACAGATTTACCTCACTGATTAAAGGTACTTCTTTACAGTTTATCTACCCTATTAAAGGTACTATGTTGCAGATTTACTGTATATCACTGATTAAAGGTACTGTTTTACAGGTTTAACTCACTAATTAAAGGTACTGTTTTACAAGTTTACCTACCTGATTAAAAGTACTGTATTACAGGTTCACCTCATTGACAAAAGGTACTGTTTCATGGTTTACCTACCTGATTAAAGGTAGTTTTACAGGTTTACCTACCTGATTAAAGGTAGTTATTCAGGTTTTCCTCACTGATTAAAAGTACTGTTTTACAGGTTTACCTACCTGATTAAATTACTGTGTTTTAGGTCAACCTACCTGATTAAAGGTACTGTTTTACAGGTATATCCACTGATTAAAGGTAGTTTTACATGTTTATCTCACTGATTAAAGGTGCTGTTTTACATGTTTACCTCACTGATTAAAGACACTGTTTTACTGGTTTACCTACCTGATTAAATTACTTTTACAAGTTTACCAACCTGATTAAAGGTACTGTTTTACAAGTTTACCTGCCTGACTAAAGGAACTGTTTTACGTGTTTACCTACCTCATAAAGGTACTGTTGTACTGGTTTAATTACCTGAGTAAATGTACTGTTTCACAGGTTTGCCTCACTGACTAAAGGTACTGTTTATGGTTTACCTCACTGATTAAAGGTAATTTTACACATTTACATTACTGATTAAAAGTAGTATTTTACAGGTTTATCTCACTCATTAAAGGTACTGTTTTACAGCTTTTCCTCACTCATTAAAGTCAGTTTCACACTTTTACATCACTGACTAAAGGTACAGTTTTACAGGGTTATCTCACTAATTAAAAGTAGTTTTACAGGTTTACCTCACTGATTAAAGGTGCTGTTTTACAAGTTTACCTCACTGATTAAACATACTGTTTTACAGTTTACCTACCTGATTAAACGTAGTTTAACAGGCTTATCTACCTGACTAAAGGTAATGTTGTACGTTATTCCTACCTGATTAAAGGTAGTTTTACAGGTTTACATACCTGATTAAAGGTACAGTTTTACAGGTATGCCTCGATGACTAATGTACAGTTTTACGGTTTACCTACCTGATTAAAGGTAGTTTTACAGGTTTTCCTACTTGATTGAAGTTACTGTTTTACAGGTTTGCCTCACTGACTAAACGTACTGTTTTACAATTTTAACTACACGATGAAAGGTAGTTTTACAGGTTTATCTACCTGATTAAAGGTACTGTTTTACAGATTTCAATACTTGAATAAAGGTACTGTTTTACAGGTTTACCTACTTGATTTAAGGTACTGTTTTACAGGTTTACCTCACTGATTAATGGTACTGTTTTACAGGTTTACCTCACCGATTAAAGGTACTGTTTTACAGGTCTACCTCACTGATTAAAGGTACTGTTTTACAGTTTATCTACGATTAAAGGTACTGTTTTCCAAGGCATGCCTCACTGACTAACGGTAATTGTTTCATGTTAACCTACCTGATTAAAGGTAGTTTTACAGTTTTACCTACCTCATTAAAGGCAGTTTTTCAGGTTTACCTACCTGATTAAAGGTACTGTTTTTCAGGTTTACCTACTTGACTAAAGGTACAGTTTTACAGGTATATCTCACTAATTAAAGGTGGTTTTACAGGTTTACCACACTGATTAAAGGTGCTGTTTTACTGGTTTACCTCACTGATTAAAGATACTGTTTTACGGTTTACCTACCTGATTAGAGGTAGTTTAACAGGCTTACCTACCTGACTGAAGGTACTGTTTTACATTTTAGCTACCTCATTAAATGTAGTTTTACAGGTTTACCTACCTGATTAAAGATACTGTTTTACAGGTTTGTCTCATTGACTAAAGTACTGTTTTATGGTTTACCTACCTGATTAAAGGTAGTTTTACAGTTTTACCTACTTGATTGAAGGTACTGTTTTACAGGTTTGTCTCACTGACTAAAGGTACTGTTTTACAGGTTTGCCTCACTGACTATAGGTACTGTTTTAAAGTTTACCTACCTGATAAAAGATAGTTTTACAAGTTTACCTACCTGATTAAAGGTAGTTTTGCAGGTTTACCTACCTGATTAACGGTACTGTTTTACAGCTTTAAATACTTGAATAAATGTACTGTTTTACAGGTTTACCTACTTGATTAAAGGTACAGTTTTACAGGTTTACCTACCTGATACAAGGTACTGTTTTACAGATTTGCCTCACTGACTAAAGGTATTGTTTTACGGTTTGCCTGCCAAATTAAAGGTAGTTTTACAGGTTTACCTACCTGATTAAAGGTACTGTTTTACTGTTTACCTACCTGAATAAAGGTACTGTTTAACAGGTTTACCTACCTGATTAAATGTACTGTTTTACAGGTTTACCTCACTGATTAAAGGTACTGTTTTACAGGTTTACCTAACTTATTAAACTCATTGTTTTAAGGTTTACCTTCCTGATTAAAGGTAGTTTTGCAGGTTTACCTACCTGCTTAAAGGTATTTATTTTGAGAGTTTACCTACCTGACAAAAGGTACTGTTTTACAGGTTTACCTCTCTGATTAAAGGTAGTTTACAGGTTTACCTCACTGATTAAAAGTACTGTTTTACAGGTTTACCTCACTGATTAAAGGCAATGTTTTACAGGTTTACCTCACTCATAAAAGGTAGTTTTACAGTTTTACATCACTCATTAAAGGTACTGTTTTACAGGTTTACCTCACTGATTAAAGGTACTGTTTTACAGGTTTACCTCACTGACTAAAGGTACTGTTTCGTGGTTTACCTACCTGATTAAAGGTAGTTTTTCAGGTTTACCTCTCTGATTAAAGATACTGTTTTACAGGTTTACCTACCTGATTAAATGTATTGTTTTTTAGGTCTACCTACCCGATTAAATGTACTGTTTTACAGGAATATCTCACTGATTAAAGGAAGTTTTACATGTTTATCTCACTGATTAAAGGTAGTTTTACAGGTTTTTGTCACTAATTAAAGGAGCTGTTTTACAGGTTTACCACACTGATTAAAGGTAGTTTAACAGGTCTACCTAACTGATTAAAGACACTGTTTTACAGTTTACCTACCTGACTAAAGGTAGTTTTACAGGTTTACCTACTTGATTAAAGGTACTGTTTTACAGGTTTACCTCACTGATTAAAGGTAGTTTTACAGGTTTTCCTCACTGATTAAAGGTACTGTTTTATGGTTTATCTACCAATTAAAGGTACTGTTTTACAGATTTATATCACTGATTAAAGGTACTGTTTTACAGGTTTACTTCACTGATTAAAGCTACTATTACACGGGTTTACCTCACTGACAACATGTACTGTTTTATGGTTTACCTACCTGATTAAAGGTAGTTTTTTACACTTTACCTACCTGACTAAAGGTACTGTTTTGCCGGTTTACCTACCTGATTAAATGTACTGTTTTTACAGGTTTACCTACATGATTAAAGGTTCTGTTTTATGGTCTACCTACCTGAATAAAGGTACTGTTTAACAGGTTTGCCTACCTGATTAAATGTACTGTTTTACAGGTTTACCTCACTGATTAAAGGTAGTGTTTTACATGTATACCTAGCTGACTAAAGTTATTGTTTTAAGGTTTACCTACCTGATTAAAGGTAGTTTTACAGGTTTACCTTCCTGCTTGAAGGTTTTTATTTTAAGAGTTTACCTTCCTGACAAAACATACTGTTTCATAGGTTTACCTCACTGATTAAAGGTAATTTTACACGTTTACATTACTGATTAAAAGTACTGTTTTACAGGTGTACCTCACTCATTAAAGGTACTGTTTTACAGGTTTACCTCGCTCATTAAAGTTAGTTTTACACTTTTAGATCACTGACTAAAGGTACAGTTTTACAGGTATATCTCACTAATTAAAGGTAGTTTTACAGGTTTACCTCACTGATTAATGGTGCTGTTTTACAGGTTTACTTCACTGATTAAAGATACTGTTTTATGGTTTACCTACCTGATTAGAGGTAGTTTAACAGGCTTACCTACCTGACTAAAGGTACTGTTTTACATTTTAGCTACCTCATTAAATGTAGTTTTACAGGTTTACCTACCTGATTCAAGATACTGTTTTACAGGTTTGTCTCATTGACTAAAGTACTGTTTTATGGTTTACCTACCTGATTAAAGGTAGTTTTACAGTTTTACCTACTTGATTGAAGGTACTGTTTTACAGGTTTGTCTCACTGACTAAAGGTACTGTTTTACAGGTTTGCCTCACTGACTAAAGGTACTGTTTTAAAGTTTACCTACCTGATGAAAGATAGTTTTACAGGTTTACCTACCTGATTAAAGGTAGTTTTGCAGGTTTACCTATCTGATTAAAGGTACTGTTTTACAGCTTTAAATACTTGAATAAAGGTACTGTTTTACAGGTTTACCTACTTGATTAAAGGTACTGTTTTACAGGTTTACCTCACTGACTAAAGGTACTGTTTTATGGTTTACCTGCCAAATTAAAAGTAGTTTTACAGGTTTACCTACCTGATTAAAGGTACTGTTTTACCGTTTACCTACCTGAATAAAGGTACTGTTTAGCAGGTTTACCTACCTGATTAAATGTACTGTTTTACAGGTTTACCTCACTGATTTAAGGTACTGTTTTACAGGTTTACCTACCTGACTAAAGTTATTGTTTTAAGGTTTACCTTCCTGATTAAAGGTAGTTTTGCAGGTTTACCTACCTGCTTAAAGGTATTTATTTTGAGAGTTTACCTACCTGCCAAAAGGTACTGTTTTACAGGTTTACCTCTCTGATCAAAGGTAGTTTACAGGTTTACCTCACTGATTAAAAGTACTGCTTTACAGGTTTACCTCACTGATTAAAGGCAATGTTTTACAGGTTTACCTCACTCATAAAAGGTAGTTTTACATCACTCATTAAAGGTACTGTTTTACAGGTTTACCTCACTGATTAAATGTACTGTTTTACAGGTTTACATCACTCATTAAAGTTAGTTTTACACTTTTTCATCACTGACCAAAGGTACAGTTTTACATGTTTATCTCACTAATTAAAGGTAGTTTTACAGGTTTACCTCACTGATTAAAGGTGCTGTTTTACAGGTTTACCTCACTGATTAAAGATATTGTTTTACTGTTTACCTACCTGATTAAAGGTAGTTTTACAGGTTTACCTACCTGATTAAAGGAACTGTTTTACAGGTTTGCCTCCCTGACTAATGTACTGTTTTACAGTTTACCTACCTGATTAAAGGTAGTTTTACAGGTTTACCTACTTGATTGAAGGTACTGTTTTACAGGTTTGCCTCACTGACTAAAAGTACTGTTTCACAGCTTTACCTACCTGATTAAAGCTACTGTTACACGGGTTTACCTCACTGACAACATGTAGTGTTTTATGGTTTACCTACCTGATTAAAGGTAGTTTTACACGTTTACCTACCTGTCTAAAGGTACTGTTTTGCAGGTTTACCTACCTGATTAAATGTACTGTTTTTACAAGTTTACCTACATGATTAAAGGTTCTGTTTTACGGTTTACCTACCTGAATAAAGGTACTGTTTAACAGGTTTGCCTACCTGATTAAATGTACTGTTTTACAGGTTTACCTCACTGATTAAAGGTAGTGTTTTACATGTATACCTACCTGACTAAAGTTATTGTTTTAAGGTTTACCTACCTGATTAAAGGTAGTTTTACAGGTTTACCTACCTGCTTGAAGGTATTTATTTTAAGAGTTTACCTTCCTGACAAAACATACTGTTTTATAGGTTTACCTCACTGATTAAAGGTAATTTTACATGTTTACATTACTGATTAAAAGTACTGTTTTACAGGTGAACCTCACTCATTAAAGGTACTGTTTTACTGGTTTACCTCTCATTAAGTTAGTTTTACACTTTTAGATCACTGACTAAAGGTACAGTTTTACAGGTATATCTCACTAATTAAAGGTAGTTTTACAGGTTTACCTCACTGATTAAAGGTGCTGTTTTACAGGTTTACCTCACCGATTAAAGATACTGTTTTATGGTTTACCTACCTGATTAGAGGTAGTTTAACAGGCTTCGAAACCACTAGCTTTTGAAACCAAAAGCAGCCCGACTGCACAAATACCTGTCAGTTAACCAAATGAATCAAACGAGGCACAGCTTACCGTATCTTCATATTTTATTCTGGTCACACACTGTTTCACAACACAGCATACATAAGAGTGCGGCGGCGACTAACTCGATAAATAATTAAAAAACTTTCACCATCTAAGTGCAAACATATTCCTGACCGGGTCAGCCGAGCAGAGACCAGCCCACATGCGTGATGACGCACGGGAATCAGCTGACGTTCGGCTAATGCCTTCCTCAGAGCTGATGGGTCAGACAACACATCAATCATTTATAGTGAAAAAATACATATGCAAATACCCTGAACCAATTAAAAACATGCACAGCTCTTTGAATATTTATATTTGCCCCAAAGCAAATCATAAATAGTAATGTAACAATAATTCTTCATTCAGACCCTTGGTTGCAAAGTTTCAAGTTTAAAAATCCAAAAGCATTCCCTTTGGTCCAATTTCTTTGCTAAATTCCACCACGAGGTCCAACATGCACTTTTTCAATACCAATAAATTTAAGATTTGCTGGTGAACCATGTCCTGAGATGAAAATGATTTGCCATTGCATTAGTTAGTACATTATTTCTGATGGCTGATTTATGTTCACTTATTCTTTCCCTTAGCTGACGTTTTGTTTGCCCACATAATTCAATCCACATGGACAAGTGAGCATATATATTACCCCAGTGCTTCTACAATTAATAAACTCATTTATCTCAAATTTCTGATTTGTATGTGGATGCAAAAATATTTACTATTATATGTATTGTTGCATTGCGCCAATTCCCACATTTATAATTTCCTTTGGAAATGCTGGAATCCAAGTTGTTCTCAATTTTCAGGACTCTGTACACTATGCACCAACAAATCCTTAAGATTACTACCTCTTATAGGTAATTCTAGGTTTTTGTACATCTCCTTCCTAAAAACAGGATCACCCTGTAAAACATTCCAATGCCTCTTCACTACATTTGCAATCCCCTCAGCCTGATTTGAGAATTCAGTCACAAAATGAATAAAACCCTGAGAATCTTCATTAGAGGTTTTTGGTTGTAACAATTCATTTCTACTAGTATTAGCAGCCTTTTCCATCCCCTTATATATGCATTTAGTACCATATCCACGCACTTGAAAACGCCTTGCAGTTTCCTGTGCATTTGTTTTAAAATGTTCATCATTGCTGCACACTTCAAGCCAAGCAACATCTGTCCACTAGGAATATTCTGCTTCAGACTTTCAGGATGACTACTTTCGTAATGTAACAGTGTATTCCTACTCATAGGCTTTCTATATAGCGTTGTTTTTAGTCTGCCTGCATCCTTATAAATAAGCATGTCTAGAAATGGCACCTCAATAACATTTGCTTGCATAGTGAATTTTAAATTCATATCAAACATATTGATCAAATTAACAAAATCATTCAAACTTTTCAGATCTGCTGTCCAGATGAAGAAGCAATCATCAATGTAACGTTTCCAAAATCGTACAAATTTCCCAAAACTTTCATTTTTGTATAAATATGTCATTTCCCACTGTCCAACATATAAACATGCAATACTCGGAGCAAACATAGTACCCATTGCTGTACCCTTATGCTGTTTGTAAAAATGATCTTTATAAACAAAGTAATTTGATGTCAAAACCATATTCGCCATACTAACAATAAATCCCACATCAGAAATAACATCAGGGTGAACTTGTGCAAAAAATTCAATAGCTTTTATCCCTCCATCATGTGGCACATTTGAATACAAACTTTCTATGTCCAAAGTCACCAACCAATCATCAGAGTTAACAGCTATAGTCTCAATGTGTCTTATCATATCGCCACTATCTGAGATAAAGGAAGGCAATTTTTTTACTAATGGTTTAAGATAACAATCCACCATTTGAAAAAGGTTCCATAGATGAGCCAATACTTGAAAAATCGGACGCCCTGGTGGACTTTGAGCATTTTATGTATCTTAGGTAGTAAATAGATTGCTGGTCTTGTTGGTACCACCACCTTCAAAAATCTATCTCTTGTTTATTCAGACACCTGCTTCATCTCATTAACTCTAATGAATTCATCTGCTTGAGATTTAATCTCATTTGTTGGATCTCTCATTAGTTTCTGATATGTTACATTATTTAGCTGTCGAGCCATTTCATTTTCATAATCTTTCACTTCCCACAAAACAATCGCACCCCCTTTATCAGCTGGCTTTATAATTATGTTTGTATCCTCCTTTAATGTTTTAAGCACCAAGTGTTCCTGATACGATAAATTAAACTTTTTTTCTTTCCTCTTTTTAATATCAAGTCAACATCATGGTCAACTAATGCTGAAAAAGTATTCACAACATGATGACTTTGAGTAGGAGGGCAAAAAGTACTTTTCTTCTTTAAATGTTTAGTCAGACTATTTTCAGCCACTTTATTATCTTGTTGAGTCACACCAGCATGGGCACTATTTGATGTTATTTCCTGATTGCCAAAAAAACATTTCAAATAAAGTTGTCTATATAGTCTGAACAAATCAATTCTTGTCTGGAATGGATTAACATCCTTGCTAGGTACAAATGATAAACCTTTTTGTAAGACAGTCTCTTCATGAACCGTAAGTTCTCTATTGGTTAAATTTACAATTGCCATTTGTTCTGCCTGTTCGAGCGTTTGGGAGGGCCCGAATTTTGCCAACGCCCTCTGTTTTTTCCTCGTCCTCCTCGCCCTCTTTCCACGTCCCCTTCTGATCTTACGTTTTCTCTGTAAGGGGGCATATGAGATCCCGGGGTATCTCCTGGAAAAATCGAGGGCCGAAAATCCTGTTTCTGCTGAACATACTGAATTTTACCAGAATCACTTTCAGGGGAAGACACAAACCTGTCCACACCAAATGGTACTATACTCTTTTTATACAGGAATGGTTCACGGCAAGTTTTGCTCTGCCAATTGTACACTTGTTTAACAGGCTTACCTACCTAACTAAAGGTACTGTTTTACATTTTAGCTACCTCATTAAAGGTAGTTTTACGGGTTTACCTACCTGATTAAAGGTACTGTTTTACAGATTTGTCTCATTGACTAAAGTTCTGTTTTATGGTTTACCTACCTGATTAAAGGTAGTTTTACAGTTTTACCTACTTGATTGAAGGTACTGTTTTACCGGTTTGCCTCACTGACTAAAGGTACTGTTTTAAAGTTTATCTACCTGATAAAAGATAGTTTTACAGGTTTACCTACCAGATTAGAGGTAGTTTTGCAGGTTTACCTACCTGATTAACGGTACTGTTTTACAGCTTTAAATACTTGAATAAAGGTACTGTTTTACAGGTTTATCTACTTGATTAAAGGTACTGTTTTACAGGTTTACCTACCTGATTCAAGGTACTGTTTTACAGGTTTGCCTCACTGACTAAAGGTACTGTTTTACGGTTTACCTGCCTAATTAAAGGTGGTTTTACAGGTTTACCTACCTGATTAAAGGTAGTTTTTCAGGTTAACCTCTCTGATTAAAGGTACTGTTTTACCGGTTTACTTACCTTACTAAAGGTACTATTTTTCAGGTTTACCTACTTGATTAAAGCCACTGTTTTACAGGTTTATCTCATTGATTAAAGCTAGTTTTACAGATTTATCTCACTGATTAAAACGTTTTGTTTTACAGGTTTACCACACTGACTAAAGGTAGTTTTACACATCTACCTCACTGATTAAAGACACTGTTTAAATGATTAAAGGTAGTTTTACAGGTTTACCTACCTGATTAAAGGATCTGTTTTACAGGTTTACCTCCCTGATTAAAGGTTCTGTTTTACAGGTTTACCTCACCGATTAAAGGTACCGTTTTACAGATTTATGTCACTGATTAAAGGTACTGTTTTACAGGTTTACCTCACTGACTAAGTGCTGTTTCATGGTTTACCTTCCTGATTAAAGGTAGTTTTCAGGTTTACCTTACTGATTAAAGGTACTGTCTTACAGGTTTACCTACCTCATTAAAGTACTGTTTTCAGGTCAACCTACCTGATTAAAAGTACTTTACAGGTATATCTCACTGATTAAAGGTAGTTTTACCTGTTTATCTCACTGATTAAAGGTGCTGTTTTACAGGTTTACCTCACTGATTAAAGGTAGTTTTACAGGTTTAACTCACTGATTAAAGACACTGTTTTACGGTTTACCTGCCAGATTAAAGGTTGTTTTACAAGTTTACCTACCTCATGAAAGGTGCTGTGTTACAGGTTTACTTACTTGACTAAAGGTATTGTTTTACTGTTTACCTACCTCTTTAAATGTACTGTTTTACAGGTTTAACTACCTGATTAAATGTACTGTTTTACAGGTTTGCCTCACCAACTAATGGTACTGTTTACGTTTTACAACCTGATTAAAGGTAGTTTTACAGGTTTACTACCTGATTAAGGTGGTTTACAGCTTTACCTACCTGATTAAAGTTAGTTTAACATGCTTACCTGATTAAGGTGATTTTACAGTTTTACATACCTGATTAAAAGTACTGTTTTTCAGCTTTACCTACTTGAATAAAGGTATTGTTTACAGGCTTACCTACTTGATTACAGGTACTGTTTTACATGTTTACCTCACTGATTAAAGGTAGTTTTAGAGGTTTTCCTCACTGATTAAAGGTACTGTTTTATGGGTTTACCTCTCTGATTAAAGGTACTGTTTTACAATTTATCTACCCAATTAAAGGTACTGATTTACAGATTTATATCACTGATTACAGGTACTGTTTTACAGCTTTACCTACCTGATTAAAGGTACTGTTACTCAGGTTTACCTCACTGACTACAGGTACTGTTTTATGGTTTACCTACCTGATTAAAGGTAGTTTTACAGGTTTACCTTTCTGATTAAAGGTACTGTTTTGCAGGTTTACCCACCTGATTAACGGTACTGTTCTACGGTTTACCTGCCTGAATAAATGTACTGTTTAACAGGTTAGCCTACCTGATTAAAGGTACTGTTTTACAGGTTTACCTACCTGACTAAAGTTATTGTTTTAAGGTTTACCTACCTGATTAAGAGTAGTTTTACAGGTTTACCTACCTGCATAAAGAGTATTTATTTTAGAGTTTACCTACAGTGAAAAGGTACTGTTTTACAGGTTTACCTCACTGATTAAAGGTAATTTTATCCGTTTACATTACTGATTAAAAGTACTATTTGACAGGTTTACCTCACTCATTAAAGGTACTGTTTTACAGGTTTACCTTACTGATTAAAAGTAGTGTTTTACAGGTTTACCTCACTAATTAAAGGCAATGTTTAACAGGATTAGCTCACTCATTAAAGGTAGTTTTACAGTTTTACATTACTCATTAAAGGAACTGTTTTACAGGTTTACCTCACTGATTAAAAGTAATTTTACATGTTTACATTACTAATTAAAAGTTCTGTTTTACAGGTTTACCTCACTCATTAAAGGTACTGTTTTACAGGTTTACCTCACTCATTAAAGTTAGTTTTACACTTTTACATCACTGACTAAAGGTACAGTTTTACAGGTTTATCTCACTAATTAAAGGTAGTTTTACAGGTTTACTTCATTGATTAAAGGTGCTGTTTTACAGGTTTACCTCACTGATTAAAGATACTGTTTTGCGGTTTACCTACCTAATTAAAGGTAGTTTAACAGGCTTGCCTACCTGACTAATGGTACTGTTTTACATTTTACCTATCTGATTTAAGATAGTTTTCCAGGTTTACCTACTTGATTGAAGGTATGTTTTACAGGTTTTCTCACTTGATTGAAGTTACTGTTTACAGGTTTGCCTCTCTGACTAAAGGTACTGTTTTACAATTTACCTACCCGATGAAAGGTAGTTTTACAGGTTTACCTACCTGATTAAAGGTACTGTTTTACAGATTTAAATACTTGAATAAAGGTACTGTTTTACAGGTTTACCTACTTGATTAAAGGTACTGTTTTACATGTTTACCTCACTGATTAATGGTACTGTTTTACAGGTTTACCTCACCGATTAAAGGTACTGTTTTACAGGTTTACCTCACTGATTAAAGGAACTGTTTTACAGTTTATCTACCGTATTAAAGTACTGTTTTACAGGTTTACCTCAGTGAGTAAAGGTACTGTTTCACGGTTAACCTACCTGATTAAGGTAGTTTTACAGTTTTCCTACCTCATTAAAGGTAGTTTTCAGGTTTAACTCTCTGAATGAAGGTATTGTTTAACTCGTTTACCTACCTGATTAAGCGTACTATTTTTCAGGTTTATCTGCTTGATTAAAGCACTGTTTTACAGGTTTATCTCACTGATTAAAGGTAGTTTTACGGTTTATCTCACTAATTTAAGTTGCTGTTTTACAGGTTTACCACACTGATTAAAGGTAGTTTTAAAGGTCTACCTAACTGATGAAAGACACTGTTTTACGGTTAACCTACCTGATTAAAGGTAGTTTTACAGGTTTACCTGCCTGATTAAAGGTACTGTTTTACAGGTTTACCTCACTGATTAAAGGTTCTGTTTTACAGATTTACCTCACTGATTAAAGGTACTGCTTTACAGTTTATCTACCCGATTAAAGGTACTGTGTTACAGATTTACTGTATATCACTGATTAAAGGTACTGTTTTAGAGGTTTAACTCAATGATTAAAGATACTGTTTTACAAGTTTACCTACCTGATTAAAGATACTGTATTACAGGTTCACGTCACTGACTAAAGGTACTGTTTCATGGTTTACCTACTTGATTAAAGGTAGTTTTACAGGTTTACCTACCTGATTAAAGGTAGTTTTTCAGGTTTTCCTCACTGATTAAAAGTACTGTTTTTCAGGTTTACCTACCTGATTAAATTACTGTGTTTTAGGTCTACTATCTGATTAAAGTACTGTTTTACAGGTATATCCCACTGATTAAGGTAGTTTTACATGTTTATCTCACTGATTAAAGGTGCTGTTTACACGTTTACCTCACTGATTAAAGGTAGTTTACAGGTTTACCTCACTAATTAAAGACACTGTTTCACGGTTTACCTACCTGATTAAAAGTACTTTTACAAGTTTACCAACCTGATTAAAGGTACTGTTTTACAAGTTTACCTGCCTGACTAAAGGAACTGTTTACGGTTTACCTACCTCATAAAAGTACTGTTTTACAGGTTTAATTACTGAGTAAATATACTGTTTTACAGGTTTGCCTCACTGACTAAAGGTACTGTTTGGTTTACCTCACTGATTAAAGGTAATTTACACATTTACATTACTGATTAAAGTACTATTTTACAGGTTTATCTCACTTATTAAAGGTACTGTTTACAGGTTTTCCTCACTCATTAAAGTTAGTTTCACACATTTACATCACTGACTAAAGGTACAGTTTTATAGGTTTATCTCACTAATTAAAGGTAGTTTTACAAGTTTAACTCTCTGATTAAAGGTATTGTTTAACACGTTTACCTACCTGATTAAAGGTACTATTTTCAGGTTTACCTACTTGATTAAAGGCACTGTTTTACAGGTTTATCTCACTGATTAAAGGTAGTTTTACATTTATCTCATTAATTAAAGGTGCTGTTTTACAGGTTTACCACACTGATTAAAGGTAGTTTTAAGGTCTACCTAACTGATGAAAGACACTGTTTTACGGTTAACCTACCTGATTAAAGGTAGTTTTACAGGTTTACCTCACTGATTCAAGTACTGTTTTGGAGTTTACCTCACTGATTAAAGGTACTGTTTTACAGTTTATCTACCGTATTAAAGGTACAGTTTTACAAGTTTACCTCAGTGACTAAAGGTACTGTTTCACGGTTTACCTACCTCATAAAAGGCACTGTTTTACAGGTTTAATTACTTGAGTAAATGCTGTTTTACAGGTTTGCCTCACTGACTGAAGGTACTGTTTCTGGTTTACCTCACTGATTAAAGGTAATTTTACACATTTACATTACTGATTAAAAGTACTATTTTACGTTTATCTCACTTATTAAAGGTACTGTTTTACAGGTTTTACTCACTCATTAAAAGTTAGTTTCACACTTTTACATCACTGACGAAAGTACAGTTTACAGGTTTATCTCACTAATTAAAGGTAGTTTTATAGGTTTACCTCACTGATTAAAGGTGCTGTTTTGAAGTTTACCTCACTGATGTAAACATACTGTTTTACAGTTTACCTACCTGATTAAAGGTAGTTTAACAGGCTTACCTACCTGACTAAAGGTACTGTTGTCGTTATTCCTACCTGATTAAAGGTAGTTTTACATGTTTACCTACCTGATTGAAGGTACTGTTTACAGGTTTGCCTCACTGACTTATGGACTGTTTTACGGTTTACCTACCTGATTAAAGGTAGTTTTACAGGTTTACCTACTTGATTGAAGTTACTGTTTTACAGGTTTGCCTCTCTGACTATAGGTACTGTTTTACAATTTTACCTACCCGATGAAAGGTAGTTTTACAGGTTTACCTACCTGATTAAAGGTACTGTTTTACAGATTTCAATACTTGAATAAAGGTACTGTTTTACAGGTTTACCTACTTGATTAAAGGTACTGTTTTACAGATTTACCTCACTGATTAATGGTACTGTTTTACAGGTTTACCTCACCGATTAAAGGTACTGTTTTACAGGTTTACCTCACTGATTAAAGGACTGTTTTACAGTTTATCTACCGTATTAAGGTACTGTTTTACAGGTTTACCTCAGTGAGTAAAGGTACTGTTTCACGGTTAACCTACCTGATTAAAGGTAGTTTTACAGTTTTCCTACCTCATTAAAGGTAGTTTTTCAGGTTTAACTCTCTGAATGAAGGTATTGTTTAACCGTTTACCTACCTGATTAAGCGTACTATTTTCAGGTTTATCTGCTTGATTAAAGGCACTGTTTTACAGGTTTATCTCACTGATTAAAGGTAGTTTTACGGTTTATCTCACTAATTTAAGTTGCTGTTTTACAGGTTTACCACACTGATTAAAGGTAGTTTTAAAGGTCTACCTAACTGATGAAAGACACTGTTTTAGGTTAACCTACCTGATTAAAGGTAGTTTTACAGGTTTACCTGCCTGATTAAAAGTACTGTTTTACAGGTTTACCTCACTGATTAAAGGTTCTGTTTACAGATTTACCTCACTGATTAAAGGTACTGCTTTACAGTTTATCTACCCGATTAAAGGTACTGTGTTACAGATTTACTGTATATCACTGATTAAAGGTACTGTTTTACAGGTTTAACTCACTGATTAAAGGTACTGTTTTACAAGTTTACCTACCTGATTAAAGGTACTGTATTACAGGTTCACCTCACTGACTAAAGGTACTGTTTCATGGTTTACCTATCTGATTAAAGGTAGTTTTACAGGTTTACCTACCTGATTAAAGGTAGTTTTCAGGTTTTCCTCACTGATTAAAAGTACTGTTTTCAGGTTTACCTACCTGATTAAATTACTGTGTTTTAGGTCTACCTATCTGATTAAAGGTACTGTTTACAGGTATATCCCACTGATTAAGGGTAGTTTACATGTTTATCTCACTGATTAAAGGTGCTGTTTTACGTTTACCTCACTGATTAAAGGTAGTTTACAGGTTTACCTCACTAATTAAAGACACTGTTTCGGTTTACCTACCTGATTAAAGGTACTTTTACAAGTTTACCAACCTGATTAAAGGTACTGTTTTACAAGTTTACCTGCCTGACTAAAGGAACTGTTTCACGGTTTACCTCATAAAAGGTACTGTTTTACAGGTTTAATTACCTGAGTAAATATACTGTTTTACAGGTTTGCCTCACTGACTAAAGGTACTGTTTGCAGTTTACCTCACTGATTAAAGGTAATTTCACATTTACATTACTGATTAAAAGTACTATTTTACAGGTTTATCTCACTTATTAAAGGTACTGTTTACAGGTTTTCCTCACTCATTAAAGTTAGTTTCACACATTTACATCACTGACTAAAGGTACAGTTTTATAGGTTTATCTCACTAATTAAGGTAGTTTTACAGGTTTAACTCTCTGATTAAAGGTATTGCTTTAAAGGTTTACCTACCTGATTAAAGGTACTATTTTTCAGGTTTACCTACTTGATTAAAGGCACTGTTTTACAGGTTTATCTCACTGATTAAAGGTAGTTTTACACATTTATCTCATTAATTAAAGGTGCTGTTTTACAGGTTTACCACACTGATTAAAGGTAGTTTTAAAGGTCTACCTAACTGATGAAAGACACTGTTTTACGGTTAACCTACCTGATTAAAGGTAGTTTTACAGGTTTACCTCACTGATTCAAGGTACTGTTTTACAGGTTTACCTCACTGATTAAAGTGCTGTTTTACAGTTTATCTACCGTATTAAAGGTACAGTTTTACAAGTTTACCTCAGTGACTAAAGGTACTGTTTCACGGTTTACCTACCTCATAAAGGCACTGTTTTACAGGTTTAATTACTTGAGTAAATGTACTGTTTACAGGTTTGCCTCACTGACTGAAGGTACTGTTTACGGTTTACCTCACTGATTAAAGGTAATTTACACATTTACATTACTGATTAAAAGTACTATTTTACACGTTTATCTCACTTATTAAAGGTACTGTTTTACAGGTTTTACTCACTCATTAAAGTTAGTTTCACACTTTACATCACTGACTAAAGGTACAGTTTTACAGGTTTATCTCACTAATTAAAGGTAGTTTATAGGTTTACCTCACTGATTAAAGGTGCTGTTTAGAAGTTTACCTCACTGATGTAAACATACTGTTTTAGATTTACCTACCTGATTAAAGGTAGTTTAACAGGCTTACCTACCTGACTAAAGGTACTGTTGTGACGTTATTCCTACCTGATTAAAGGTAGTTTTACAGGTTTACCTACCTGATTAAAGATACTGTTTTACAGGTTTGCCTCACTGACTTATGGACTGTTTTACGGTTTACCTACCTGATTAAAGGTAGTTTTACAGGTTTACCTACTTGATTGAAGTTACTGTTTTACAGGTTTGCCTCTCTGACTATAGGTACTGTTTACAATTTTACCTACCTGATGAAGGTAGTTTTACAGGTTTACCTACCTGATTAAAGGTACTGTTTACAGATTTCAATACTTGAATAAAGGTACTGTTTTACAGGTTTACCTACTTGATTAAAGGTACTGTTTTACAGATTTACCTCACTGATTAATGGTACTGTTTTACAGGTTTACCTCACCGATTAAAGGTACTGTTTTACAGGTTTACCTCACTGATTAAAGGAACTGTTTTACAGTTTATCTACCGTATTAAAGGTACTGTTTTACAGGTTTACCTCAGTGAGTAAAGGTACTGTTTCACGGTTAACCTACCTGATTAAGGTAGTTTACAGTTTTCCTACCTCATTAAAGGTAGTTTTCAGGTTTAACTCTCTGAATGAAGGTATTGTTTAACACGTTTACCTACCTGATTAAGCGTACTATTTTCAGGTTTATCTGCTTGATTAAAGGCACTGTTTTAGGTTTATCTCACTGATTAAAGGTAGTTTTACGGTTTATCTCACTAATTTAAGTTGCTGTTTTACAGGTTTACCACACTGATTAAAGGTAGTTTTAAAGGTCTACCTAACTGATGAAGACACTGTTTTACGGTTAACCTACCTGATTAAAGGTAGTTTTACAGGTTTACCTGCCTGATTAAAAGTACTGTTTTACAGGTTTACCTCACTGATTAAAGGTTCTGTTTTACAGATTTACCTCACTGATTAAAGTACTGCTTTACAGTTTATCTACCCGATTAAAGGTACTGTGTTACAGATTTACTGTATATCACTGATTAAAGGTACTGTTTTAGAGGTTTAACTCAATGATTAAGATGCTGTTTTACAAGTTTACCTACCTGATTAAAGATGCTGTATTACAGGTTCCGTCACTGACTAAAGGTACTGTTTCATGGTTTACCTACTTGATTAAGGTAGTTTTACAGGTTTACCTACCTGATTAAAGGTAGTTTTCAGGTTTCCTCACTGATTAAAAGTACTGTTTTCAGGTTTACCTACCTGATTAAATTACTGTGTTTAGGTCTACCTATCTGATTAAAGGTACTGTTTACAGGTATATCCCACTGATTAAGGGTAGTTTACATGTTTATCTCACTGATTAAAGGTGCTGTTTTACACGTTTACCTCACTGATTAAAGGTAGTTTACAGGTTTACCTCACTAATTAAAGACACTGTTTTACGGTTTACCTACCTGATTAAAGGTACTTTTACAAGTTTACCAACCTGATTAAAGGTACTGTTTTACAAGTTTACCTGCCTGACTAAAGGAACTGTTTCTGACGTTTACCTACCTCATAAAGGTACTGTTTTACAGGTTTAATTACCTGAGTAAATATACTGTTTTACAGGTTTGCCTCACTGACTAAAGGTACTGTTTACAGTTTACCTCACTGATTAAAGGTAATTTTACATTTACATTACTGATTAAAAGTACTATTTTTAAGGTTTATCTCACTTATTAAAGGTACTGTTTACAGGTTTTCCTCACTCATTAAAGTTAGTTTCACACATTTACATCACTGACTAAAGGTACAGTTTATAGGTTTATCTCACTAATTAAAGGTAGTTTTACAAGTTTAACTCTCTGATTAAAGGTATTGTTTAACACGTTTACCTACCTGATTAAAGGTACTATTTTCAGGTTTACCTACTTGATTAAAGGCACTGTTTTACAGGTTTATCTCACTGATTAAAGGTAGTTTTACAAGTTTATCTCACTAATTAAAGGTGCTGTTTTACAGGTTTACCACACTGATTAAAGGTAGTTTTAAAGGTCTACCTAACTGATGAAAGACACTGTTTTACGGTTAACCTACCTGATTAAAGGTAGTTTTACAGGTTTACCTCACTGATTCAAGGTACTGTTTTACAGGTTTACCTCACTGATTAAAGGTACTGTTTTACAGTTTATCTACCGTATTAAAGGTACAGTTTTACAAGTTTACCTCAGTGACTAAAGGTACTGTTTCACGGTTTACCTACCTCATAAAAGGCACTGTTTACAGGTTTAATTACTTGAGTAAATGTACTGTTTTACAGGTTTGCCTCACTGACTGAAGGTACTGTTTACGGTTTACCTCACTGATTAAAGGTAATTTACATTTACATTACTGATTAAAAGTACTATTTTACGTTTATCTCACTTATTAAAGGTACTGTTTTACAGGTTTACTCACTCATTAAAGTTAGTTTCACACTTTTACATCACTGACGAAAGGTACAGTTTTACAGGTTTATCTCACTAATTAAAGGTAGTTTTATAGGTTTACCTCACTGATTAAAGGTGCTGTTTTAGAGTTTACCTCACTGATGTAAACATACTGTTTTACAGTTTACCTACCTGATTAAGGTAGTTTAACAGGCTACCTACCTGACTAAAGGTACTGTTGTGCGTTATTCCTACCTGATTAAAGGTAGTTTTACAGGTTTACCTACCTGATTAAAGATACTGTTTTACAGGTTTGCCTCACTGACTTATGGACTGTTTTCGGTTTACCTACCTGATTAAAGGTAGTTTACAGGTTTACCTACTTGATTGAAGTTACTGTTTTACAGGTTTGCCTCTCTGACTATAGGTACTGTTTTACATTTTACCTACCTGATGAAAGGTAGTTTACAGGTTTACCTACCTGATTAAAGGTACTGTTTTACAGATTTCAATACTTGAATAAGTACTGTTTACAGGTTTACCTACTTGATTAAAGGTACTGTTTACAGATTTACCTCACTGATTAATGGTACTGTTTTACAGGTTTACCTCACCGATTAAAGGTACTGTTTTACAGGTTTACCTCACTGATTAAAGGTACTGTTTTACAGTTTATCTACGTATTAAAGGTACTGTTTTACAGGTTTACCTCAGTGAGTAAAGGTACTATTTCACGGTTAACCTACCTGATTAAAGGTAGTTTTACAGTTTTCCTACCTCATTAAAGGTAGTTTTCAGGTTTAACTCTCTGAATGAAGGTATTGTTTAACACGTTTACCTACCTGATTAAGCGTACTATTTTCAGGTTTATCTGCTGATTAAAGGCACTGTTTACAGGTTTATCTCACTGATTAAAGGTAGTTTTACGGTTTATCTCACTAATTTAAGTTGCTGTTTACAGGTTTACCACACTGATTAAAGGTAGTTTTAAAGGTCTACCTAACTGATGAAGACACTGTTTCTACGGTTAACCTACCTGATTAAAGGTAGTTTTACAGGTTACCTGCCTGATTAAAGTACTGTTTTCAGGTTTACCTCACTGATTAAAGGTTCTGTTTTACAGATTTACCTCACTGATTAAAAGTACTGCTTTACAGTTTATCTACCGATTAAAGGTACTGTGTTACAGATTTACTGTATATCACTGATTAAAGGTACTGTTTTAGAGGTTTAACTCAATGATTAAAGATACTGTTTTACAAGTTTACCTACCTGATTAAAGATACTGTATTACAGGTTCACGTCACTGACTAAAGGTACTGTTTCATGGTTTACCTACTTGATTAAAGGTAGTTTACAGGTTTACCTACCTGATTAAAGGTAGTTTTCAGGTTTTCCTCACTGATTAAAAGTACTGTTTTCAGGTTTACCTACCTGATTAAATTACTGTGTTTTGGTCTACCTATCTGATTAATGCTGTTTACAGGTATATCCACTGATTAAGGTAGTTTTACATGTTTATCTCACTGATTAAAGGTGCTGTTTCACGTTTACCTCACTGATTAAAGGTAGTTTTACAGGTTTACCTCACTAATTAAAGACACTGTTTCGGTTTACCTACCTGATTAAAGGTACTTTTACAAGTTTACCAACCTGATTAAAGGTACTGTTTTACAAGTTTACCTGCCTGACTAAAGGAACTGTTTCACGGTTTACCTACCTCATAAAAGGTACTGTTTTACAGGTTTAATTACCTGAGTAAATACTGTTTACAGGTTTGCCTCACTGACTAAAGGTACTGTTTACAGTTTACCTCACTGATTAAAGGTAATTTTACACATTTACATTACTGATTAAAGTACTATTTTACAGGTTTATCTCACTTATTAAAAGGTACTGTTTACAGGTTTTCCTCACTCATTAAGTTAGTTTCACACATTTACATCACTGACTAAAGGTACAGTTTATAGGTTTATCTCACTAATTAAGGTAGTTTTACAAGTTTAACTCTCTGATTAAAAGTATTGTTTAACACGTTTACCTACCTGATTAAAGGTACTATTTTCAGGTTTACCTACTTGATTAAAGGCACTGTTTTACAGGTTTATCTCACTGATTAAAGGTAGTTTTACATTTATCTCATTAATTAAAGGTGCTGTTTTACAGGTTTACCACACTGATTAAAGGTAGTTTTAAAGGTCTACCTAACTGATGAAAGACACTGTTTTACGGTTAACCTACCTGATTAAAGGTAGTTTTACAGGTTTACCTCACTGATTCAAGGTACTGTTTTACAGGTTTACCTCACTGATTAAAGTACTGTTTTACAGTTTATCTACCGTATTAAGGTACAGTTTTACAAGTTTACCTCAGTGACTAAGGTACTGTTTCACGGTTTACCTACCTCATAAAGGCACTGTTTACAGGTTTAATTACTTGAGTAAATGTACTGTTTTACAGGTTTGCCTCACTGACTGAAGGTACTGTTTCAGTTTACCTCACTGATTAAAGGTAATTTTACATTTACATTACTGATTAAAAGTACTATTTTACCGTTTATCTCACTTATTAAAGGTACTGTTTTACAGGTTTTACTCACTCATTAAAGTTAGTTTCACACTTTTACATCACTGACGAAGGTACAGTTTACAGGTTTATCTCACTAATTAAAGGTAGTTTTATAGGTTTACCTCACTGATTAAAGGTGCTGTTTTAGAAGTTTACCTCACTGATGTAAACATACTGTTTTACAGTTTACCTACCTGATTAAAGGTAGTTTAACAGGCACCTACCTGACTAAAGGTACTGTTGTGCGTTATTCCTACCTGATTAAAGGTAGTTTTACAGGTTACCTACCTGATTAAAGATACTGTTTACAGGTTTGCCTCACTGACTTATGGACTGTTTTGGGTTTACCTACATGTTAAAGGTAGTTTTACAGGTTTACCTACTTGATTGAAGTTACTGTTTTACAGGTTTGCCTCTCTGACTATAGGTACTGTTTACAATTTTACCTACCCGATGAAAGGTAGTTTACAGGTTTACCTACCTGATTAAAGGTACTGTTTTACAGATTTCAATACTTGAATAAAGGTACTGTTTACAGGTTTACCTACTTGATTAAAGGTACTGTTTACAGATTTACCTCACTGATTAATGGTACTGTTTTACAGGTTTACCTCACCGATTAAAGGTACTGTTTACAGGTTTACCTCACTGATTAAAGGAACTGTTTTACAGTTTATCTACCGTATTAAAGGTACTGTTTTGAGGTTTACCTCAGTGAGTAAAGGTACTGTTTCACGGTTAACCTACCTGATTAAAGGTAGTTTACAGTTTTCCTACCTCATTAAAGGTAGTTTTCAGGTTTAACTCTCTGAATGAAGGTATTGTTTAACCGTTTACCTACCTGATTAAGCGTACTATTTTCAGGTTTATCTGCTTGATTAAAGGCACTGTTTTACAGGTTTATCTCACTGATTAAAGGTAGTTTTACGGTTTATCTCACTAATTTAAGTTGCTGTTTACAGGTTTACCACACTGATTAAAGGTAGTTTTAAAGGTCTACCTAACTGATGAAGACACTGTTTTACGGTTAACCTACCTGATTAAAGGTAGTTTTACAGGTTACCTGCCTGATTAAAGTACTGTTTTACAGGGTTTACCTCACTGATTAAAGGTTCTGTTTTACAGATTACCTCACTGATTAAAGGTACTGCTTACAGTTTATCTACCCGATTAAAGGTACTGTGTTACAGATATTGTATATCACTGATTAAAGTACTGTTTTAGAGGTTTAACTCAATGATTAAAGATACTGTTTTACAAGTTTACCTACCTGATTAAAGATACTGTATTACAGGTTCACGTCACTGACTAAAGGTACTGTTTCATGGTTTACCTACTTGATTAAAGGTAGTTTTACAGGTTTACCTACCTGATTAAAGGTAGTTTTCAGGTTTCCTCACTGATTAAAAGTACTGTTTTCAGGTTTACCTACCTGATTAAATTACTGTGTTTTAGGTCTACCTATCTGATTAAAGGTACTGTTTACAGGTATATCCACTGATTAAGGGTAGTTTACATGTTTATCTCACTGATTAAAGGTGCTGTTTTACGTTTACCTCACTGATTAAGGTAGTTTACAGGTTTACCTCACTAATTAAAGACACTGTTTTACGGTTTACCTACCTGATTAAAGGTACTTTACAAGTTTACCAACCTGATTAAAGGTACTGTTTTACAAGTTTACCTGCCTGACTAAAGGAACTGTTTTACGGTTTACCTACCTCATAAAAGTACTGTTTTACAGGTTTAATTACCTGAGTAAATATACTGTTTACAGGTTTGCCTCACTGACTAAAGGTACTGTTTACAGTTTACCTCACTGATTAAAGGTAATTTTACAATTTACATTACTGATTAAAAGTACTATTTTACAGGTTTATCTCACTTATTAAAGGTACTGTTTTACAGGTTTTCCTCACTCATTAAAGTTAGTTTCACACATTTACATCACTGACTAAAGGTACAGTTTATAGGTTTATCTCACTAATTAAAGGTAGTTTTACAAGTTTAACTCTCTGATTAAAGGTATTGTTTAACACGTTTACCTACCTGATTAAAGGTACTATTTTTCAGGTTTACCTACTTGATTAAAGGCACTGTTTTACAGGTTTATCTCACTGATTAAAGGTAGTTTTACAGGTTTATCTCACTAATTAAAGGTGCTGTTTTACAGGTTTACCACACTGATTAAAGGTAGTTTTAAAGGTCTACCTAACTGATGAAAGACACTGTTTTACGGTTAACCTACCTGATTAAAGGTAGTTTTACAGGTTTACCTCACTGATTCAAGGTACTGTTTTACAGGTTTACCTCACTGATTAAAAGTACTGTTTTACAGTTTATCTACCGTATTAAAGGTACAGTTTTACAAGTTTACCTCAGTGACTAAAGGTACTGTTTCACGGTTTACCTACCTCATAAAGGCACTGTTTTACAGGTTTAATTACTTGAGTAAATGTACTGTTTTACAGGTTTGCCTCACTGACTGAAGGTACTGTTTACGTTTACCTCACTGATTAAAGGTAATTTTACATTTACATTACTGATTAAAAGTACTATTTTACACGTTTATCTCACTTATTAAAGGTACTGTTTTAGGTTTACTCACTCATTAAAGTTAGTTTCACACCTTTACATCACTGACGAAAGGTACAGTTTTACAGGTTTATCTCACTAATTAAAGGTAGTTTTATAGGTTTACCTCACTGATTAAAGGTGCTGTTTTAGAAGTTTACCTCACTGATGTAAACATACTGTTTTACAGTTTACCTACCTGATTAAAGGTAGTTTAACAGGCTTACCTACCTGACTAAAGGTACTGTTGTGCGTTATTCCTACCTGATTAAGGTAGTTTTACAGGTTTACCTACCTGATTAAAGATACTGTTTTACAGGTTTGCCTCACTGACTTATGGACTGTTTCGGTTTACCTACCTGATTAAAGGTAGTTTTACAGGTTTACCTACTTGATTGAAGTTACTGTTTTACAGGTTTGCCTCTCTGACTATAGGTGCTGTTTTACAATTTTACCTACCCGATGAAGGTAGTTTACAGGTTTACCTACCTGATTAAAGGTACTGTTTTACAGATTTCAATACTTGAATAAAGGTACTGTTTTCAGGTTTACCTACTTGATTAAAGGTACTGTTTACAGATTTACCTCACTGATTAATGGTACTGTTTTACAGGTTTACCTCACCGATTAAAGGTACTGTTTTACAGGTTTACCTCACTGATTAAAGGAACTGTTTTACAGTTTATCTACCGTATTAAAGGTACTGTTTTACAGGTTTACCTCAGTGAGTAAAGGTACTGTTTCACGGTTAACCTACCTGATTAAAGGTAGTTTTACAGTTTCCTACCTCATTAAAGGTAGTTTTCAGGTTTAACTCTCTGAATGAGGTGTTGTTTAACACGTTTACCTACCTGATTAAGCGTACTATTTTCAGGTTTATCTGCTTGATTAAAGGCACTGTTTTGGGTTTATCTCACTGATTAAAGGTAGTTTTACGGTTTATCTCACTAATTTAAGTTGCTGTTTTACAGGTTTACCACACTGATTAAAGGTAGTTTTAAGGTCTACCTAACTGATGAAGACACTGTTTCTGGTTAACCTACCTGATTAAAGGTAGTTTTACAGGTTTACCTGCCTGATTAAAGTACTGTTTTGCAGGTTTACCTCACTGATTAAAGGTTCTGTTTACAGATTTACCTCACTGATTAAAGTACTGCTTTCAGTTTATCTACCCGATTAAAGTTACTGTGTTACAGATTTACTGTATATCACTGATTAAAGGTACTGTTTTAGAGGTTTAACTCAATGATTAAAGATACTGTTTTACAAGTTTACCTACCTGATTAAAGATACTGTATTACAGGTTCCGTCACTCTAAAGGTACTGTTTCATGGTTTACCTGCTTGATTAAGGTAGTTTTACAGGTTTACCTACCTGATTAAAGGTAGTTTTCAGTTTCCTCACTGATTAAAAGTACTGTTTTCAGGTTTACCTACCTGATTAAATTACTGTGTTTTAGGTCTACCTATCTGATTAAAGGTACTGTTTGACAGGTATATCCCACTGATTAAGGGTAGTTTACATGTTTATCTCACTGATTAAAGGTGCTGTTTTACGTTTACCTCACTGATTAAAGGTAGTTTTACAGGTTTACCTCTACTAATTAAAGACACTGTTTCGGTTTACCTACCTGATTAAAGGTACTTTTACAAGTTTACCAACCTGATTAAAGGTACTGTTTTACAAGTTTACCTGCCTGACTAAAGGAACTGTTTCACGGTTTACCTACCTCATAAAGGTACTGTTTTACAGGTTTAATTACCTGAGTAAATATACTGTTTTACAGGTTTGCCTCACTGACTAAAGGTACTGTTTACAGTTTACCTCACTGATTAAAGGTAATTTCACATTTACATTACTGATTAAAAGTACTATTTTACAGGTTTATCTCACTTATTAAAGGTACTGTTTACAGGTTTTCCTCACTCATTAAAGTTAGTTTCACATACATCACTGACTAAAGGTACAGTTTTATAGGTTTATCTCACTAATTAAAGGTAGTTTTTCAGGTTTAACTCTCTGATTAAAGGTATTGTTTAACACATTTACCTACCTGATTAAAGGTACTATTTTTCAGGTTTACCTACTTGATTAAAGGCACTGTTTTACAGGTTTATCTCACTGATTAAAGGTGGTTTTACATTTATCTCATTAATTAAAGGTGCTGTTTTACAGGTTTACCACACTGATTAAAGGTAGTTTTAAGGTCTACCTAACTGATGAAAGACACTGTTTTCGGTTAACCTACCTGATTAAAGGTAGTTTTACAGGTTTACCTCACTGATTCAAGGTACTGTTTTACAGGTTTACCTCACTGATTAAAGGTACTGTTTACAGTTTATCTACCGTATTAAGGTACAGTTTTACAAGTTTACCTCAGTGACTAAAGGTACTGTTTCACGGTTTACCTACCTCATAAAGGCACTGTTTTACAGGTTTAATTACTTGAGTAAATGTACTGTTTTACAGGTTTGCCTCACTGACTGAAGGTACTGTTACGGTTTACCTCACTGATTAAAGGTAATTTTACATTTACATTACTGATTAAAAGTACTATTTTACGTTTATCTCCTTATTAAAGGTACTGTTTTACAGGTTTTACTCACTCATTAAAGTTAGTTTCACACTTTTACATCACTGACGAAAGGTACAGTTTTACAGGTTTATCTCACTAATTAAAGGTAGTTTTATAGGTTTACCTCACTGATTAAAGGTGCTGTTTTAGAAGTTTACCTCACTGATGTAAACATACTGTTTTACAGTTTACCTACCTGATTAAAGGTAGTTTAACAAGGCACCTACCTGACTAAAGGTACTGTTGTACGTTATTCCTACCTGATTAAGGTAGTTTTACAGGTTTACCTACCTGATTAAAGATACTGTTTACAGGTTTGCCTCACTGACTTATGGACTGTTTACGGTTTACCTACCTGATTAAAGGTAGTTTTACAGGTTTACCTACTTGATTGAAGTTACTGTTTTACAGTTTGCCTCTCTGACTATAGGTACTGTTTTACAATTTTACCTACCCGATGAAGGTAGTTTTACAGGTTTACCTACCTGATTAAAGGTACTGTTTTACAGATTTCAATAACTTGAATAAAGGTACTGTTTACAGGTTTACCTACTTGATTAAAGGTACTGTTTACAGATTTACCTCACTGATTAATGGTACTGTTTTACAGGTTTACCTCACCGATTAAAGGTACTTTTTTTCAGGTTTACCTCATTGATTAAAGGTACTGTTTTACAGTTTATCTACAGTATTAAAGGTAATGTTTTGCAGGTTTTCCTCAGTGACTAAAGGTACAGTTTCACAGTTAACCTACCTGATTAAAGGTAGTTTTACAGTTTTACCTACCTCATTAAAGGTAGTTTTTCAGGTTTAACTCTCTGATTAAAGGTATTGTTTAACACGTTTACCTACCTGATTAAAGGTACTATTTTCAGGTTTATCTGCTTGATTAAAGGCACTGTTTACAGGTTTATCTCACTGATTAAAGGTAGTTTTACGGTTTATCTCACTAATTTAAGTTGCTGTTTTACAGGTTTACCACACTGATTAAAGGTAGTTTTAAAGGTCTACCTAACTGATGAAACACTGTTTTACGGTTAACCTACCTGATTAAAGGTAGTTTTACAGGTTTACCTGCCTGATTAAAGTACTGTTTTACAGGTTTACCTCACTGATTAAAGGTTCTGTTTTACAGATTTACCTCACTGATTAAAGGTACTGCTTTACAGTTTATCTACCCGATTAAAGGTACTGTGTTACAGATTTACTGTATATCACTGATTAAAGGTACTGTTTTAGAGGTTTAACTCAATGATTAAAGATACTGTTTTACAAGTTTACCTACCTGATTAAAGATACTGTATTACAGGTTCACGTCACTGACTAAAGGTACTGTTTCATGGTTTACCTACTTGATTAAAGGTAGTTTTACAGGTTTACCTACCTGATTAAAGGTAGTTTTTCAGGTTTTCCTCACTGATTAAAAGTACTGTTTTTCAGGTTTACCTACCTGATTAAATTACTGTGTTTTAGGTCTACCTATCTGATTAAAGTACTGTTTACAGGTATATCCCACTGATTAAGGTAGTTTACATGTTTATCTCACTGATTAAAGGTGCTGTTTTACGTTTACCTCACTGATTAAAGGTAGTTTTACAGGTTTACCTCACTAATTAAAGACACTGTTTACGGTTTACCTACCTGATTAAAGGTACTTTTACAAGTTTACAACCTGATTAAAGGTACTGTTTTACAAGTTTACCTGCCTGACTAAAGGAACTGTTTTACGGTTTACCTACCTCATAAAAGGTACTGTTTTACAGGTTTAATTACCTGAGTAAATATACTGTTTTACAGGTTTGCCTCACTGACTAAAGTACTGTTTACAGTTTACCTCACTGATTAAAGGTAATTTTACACATTTACATTACTGATTAAAGTACTATTTTACAGGTTTATCTCACTTATTAAAGGTACTGTTTACAGGTTTTCCTCACTCATTAAAGTTAGTTTCACAATTTACATCACTGACTAAAGGTACAGTTTTATAGGTTTATCTCACTAATAAAGGTAGTTTTACAAGTTTAACTCTCTGATTAAAGGTATTGTTTAACACGTTTACCTACCTGATTAAAGGTACTATTTTTCAGGTTTACCTACTTCATTAAAGGCACTGTTTTACAGGTTTATCTCACTGATTAAAGGTAGTTTTACATTTATCTCATTAATTAAAGGTGCTGTTTTACAGGTTTACCACACTGATTAAAGGTAGTTTTAAGGTCTACCTAACTGATGAAGACACTGTTTTACGGTTAACCTACCTGATTAAAGGTAGTTTTACAGGTTTACCTCACTGATTCAAGGTACTGTTTTACAGGTTTACCTCACTGATTAAAGGTACTGTTTTACAGTTTATCTACCGTATTAAAGGTACAGTTTTACAAGTTTACCTCAGTGACTAAAGGTACTGTTTCACGGTTTACCTACCTCATAAAAGGCACTGTTTTACAGGTTTAATTACTTGAGTAAATGTACTGTTTTACAGGTTTGCCTCACTGACTGAAGGTACTGTTTACGGTTTACCTCACTGATTAAAGGTAATTTTACACATTTACATTACTGATTAAAAGTACTATTTTACGTTTATCTCACTTATTAAAGGTACTGTTTACAGGTTTTACTCACTCATTAAAGTTAGTTTCACACTTTTACATCACTGACGAAGGTACAGTTTTACAGGTTTATCTCACTAATTAAAGGTAGTTTTATAGGTTTACCTCACTGATTAAAGGTGCTGTTTTAGAAGTTTACCTCACTGATGTAAACATACTGTTTACAGTTTACCTACCTGATTAAAGGTAGTTTAACAGGCTACCTACCTGACTAAAGTGACTGTTGTCGTTATTCCTACCTGATTAAAGGTAGTTTTACAGGTTTACCTACCTGATTAAAGATACTGTTTTACAGGTTTGCCTCACTGACTTATGGACTGTTTTACGGTTTACCTACCTGATTAAAGGTAGTTTTACAGGTTTACCTACTTGATTGAAGTTACTGTTTTACGGTTTGCCTCTCTGACTATAGGTACTGTTTCAATTTTACCTACCCGATGAAGGTAGTTTTACAGGTTTACCTACCTGATTAAAGGTACTGTTTTACAGATTTCAATACTTGAATAAAGGTACTGTTTACAGGTTTACCTACTTGATTAAAGGTACTGTTTACAGATTTACCTCACTGATTAATGGTACTGTTTTACAGGTTTACCTCACCGATTAAAGTACTGTTTTACAGGTTTACCTCACTGATTAAAGGAACTGTTTTACAGTTTATCTACCGTATTAAAGGTACTGTTTTACAGGTTTACCTCAGTGAGTAAAGGTACTGTTTCACGGTTAACCTACCTGATTAAGGTAGTTTACAGTTTTCCTACCTCATTAAAGGTAGTTTTCAGGTTTAACTCTCTGAATGAAGGTATTGTTTAACACGTTTACCTACCTGATTAAACGTACTATTTTTCAGGTTTATCTGCTTGATTAAAGGCACTGTTTTACAGGTTTATCTCACTGATTAAAGGTAGTTTTACGGTTTATCTCACTAATTTAAGTTGCTGTTTACAGGTTTACCACACTGATTAAAGGTAGTTTTAAAGGTCTACCTAACTGATGAAAGACACTGTTTTCGGTTAACCTACCTGATTAAAGGTAGTTTTACAGGTTTACCTGCCTGATTAAAGTACTGTTTTACAGGTTTACCTCACTGATTAAAGGTTCTGTTTTACAGATTTACCTCACTGATTAAAAGTACTGCTTTACAGTTTATCTACCCGATTAAAGGTACTGTGTTACAGATTTACTGTATATCACTGATTAAAGTACTGTTTTAGAGGTTTAACTCAATGATTAAAGATACTGTTTACAAGTTTACCTACCTGATTAAAGATACTGTATTACAGGTTCCGTCACTGACTAAAGGTACTGTTTCATGGTTTACCTACTTGATTAAAGGTAGTTTTACAGGTTTACCTACCTGATTAAAGGTAGTTTTCAGGTTTCCTCACTGATTAAAGTACTGTTTTCAGGTTTACCTACCTGATTAAATTACTGTGTTTTAGGTCTACCTATCTGATTAAAGTGCTGTTTTACAGGTATATCCCACTGATTAAGGGTAGTTTTACATGTTTATCTCACTGATTAAAGGTGCTGTTTTACGTTTACCTCACTGATTAAAGGTAGTTTTACAGGTTTACCTCACTAATTAAAGACACTGTTTTACGGTTTACCTACCTGATTAAAGGTACTTTTACAAGTTTACCAACCTGATTAAAGGTACTGTTTTACAAGTTTACCTGCCTGACTAAAGGAACTGTTTTACGGTTTACCTACCTCATAAAGGTACTGTTTTACAGGTTTAATTACCTGAGTAAATATACTGTTTACAGGTTTGCCTCACTGACTAAAGGTACTGTTTACAGTTTACCTCACTGATTAAAGGTAATTTACACATTTACATTACTGATTAAAAGTACTATTTTACAGGTTTATCTCACTTATTAAAGGTACTGTTTTACAGGTTTTCCTCACTCATTAAAGTTAGTTTCACACATTTACATCACTGACTAAAGGTACAGTTTTATAGGTTTATCTCACTAATTAAGGTAGTTTTACAAGTTTAACTCTCTGATTAAAGGTATTGTTTAACGTTTACCTACCTGATTAAAGGTACTATTTTTCAGGTTTACCTACTTGATTAAAGGCACTGTTTTACAGGTTTATCTCACTGATTAAAGGTAGTTTTACAGGTTTATCTCACTAATTAAAGGTGCTGTTTTACAGGTTTACCACACTGATTAAAGGTAGTTTTAAAGGTCTACCTAACTGATGAAAGACACTGTTTTACGGTTAACCTACCTGATTAAAGGTAGTTTTACAGGTTTACCTCACTGATTCAAGGTACTGTTTTACAGGTTTACCTCACTGATTAAAGGTACTGTTTTACAGTTTATCTACCGTATTAAAGGTACAGTTTTACAAGTTTACCTCAGTGACTAAAGGTACTGTTTCACGGTTTACCTACCTCATAAAAGGCACTGTTTTACAGGTTTAATTACTTGAGTAAATGTACTGTTTTACAGGTTTGCCTCACTGACTGAAGGTACTGTTTACGGTTTACCTCACTGATTAAAGGTAATTTTACATTTACATTACTGATTAAAAGTACTATTTTACAGTTTATCTCACTTATTAAAGGTACTGTTTTACAGGTTTTACTCACTCATTAAAGTTAGTTTCACACTTTTACATCACTGAGAAGGTACAGTTTTACAGGTTTATCTCACTAATTAAAGGTAGTTTTATAGGTTTACCTCACTGATTAAAGGTGCTGTTTTAGAAGTTTACCTCACTGATGTAAACATACTGTTTTACAGTTTACCTACCTGATTAAAGGTAGTTTAACAGGCTTACCTACCTGACTAAAGGTACTGTTGTACGTTATTCCTACCTGATTAAAGGTAGTTTACAGGTTTACCTACCTGATTAAAGATACTGTTTTACAGGTTTGCCTCACTGACTTATGGACTGTTTACGGTTTACCTACCTGATTAAAGGTAGTTTTACAGGTTTACCTACTTGATTGAAGTTACTGTTTTACAGGTTTGCCTCACTGACTATAGGTACTGTTTTCCATTTTACCTACCCGATGAAAGGTAGTTTTACAGGTTTACCTACCTGATTAAAGGTACTGTTTTACAGATTTAAATACTTGAATAAAGGTACTGTTTTACAGGTTTACCTACTTGATTAAAGGTACTGTTTACAGATTTACCTCACTGATTAATGGTACTGTTTTACAGTTTACCTCACCGATTAAAGGTACTGTTTTACAGGTTTACCTCACTGATTAAAGGAACTGTTTACAGTTTATCTACCGTATTAAAGGTACTGTTTCAGGTTTACCTCAGTGAGTAAAAGTACTATTTCATGGTTAACCTACCTGATTAAAGGTAGTTTTACAGTTTTTCCTACCTCATTAAAGGTAGTTTTTCAGGTTTAACTCTCTGAATGAAGGTATTGTTTAACACGTTTACCTACCTGATTAAACGTACTATTTTTCAGGTTTATCTGCTTGATTAAAGGCACTGTTTTACAGGTTTATCTCACTGATTAAAGGTAGTTTTACCGGTTTATCTCACTAATTTAAGTTGCTGTTTTACAGGTTTACCACACTGATTAAAGGTAGTTTTAAAGGTCTACCTAACTGATGAAAGACACTGTTTTACGGTTAACCTACCTGATTAAAGGTAGTTTTACAGGTTTACCTGCCTGATTAAAGGTACTGTTTTACAGGTTTACCTCACTGATTAAAGGTTCTGTTTTACAGATTTACCTCACTGATTAAAGGTACTGCTTTACAGTTTATCTACCCGATTAAAGGTACTGTGTTCAGATTTACTGTATATCACTGATTAAAGGTACTGTTTAGAGGTTTAACTCAATGATTAAAGATACTGTTTTACAAGTTTACCTACCTGATTAAAGATACTGTATTACAGGTTCACGTCACTGACTAAAGGTACTGTTTCATGGTTTACCTACTTGATTAAAGGTAGTTTTACAGGTTTACCTACCTGATTAAAGGTAGTTTTCAGGTTTTCTCACTGATTAAAAGTACTGTTTTCAGGTTTACCTACCTGATTAAATTACTGTGTTTAGGTCTACCTATCTGATTAAAGGTACTGTTTACAGGTATATCCCACTGATTAAGGGTAGTTTACATGTTTATCTCACTGATTAAAGGTGCTGTTTACCGTTTACCTCACTGATTAAAGGTAGTTTTACAGGTTTACCTCACTAATTAAAGACACTGTTTCACGGTTTACCTACCTGATTAAAGGTACTTTTACAAGTT
This sequence comes from Neoceratodus forsteri, assembly GCA_016271365.2. NCBI lineage: Eukaryota > Metazoa > Chordata > Ceratodontiformes > Ceratodontidae > Neoceratodus > Neoceratodus forsteri. The sequence goes on from CM057453.1 coordinate 445,012,696, forward strand.
TACCAACCTGATTAAAGGTACTGTTTACAAGTTTACCTGCCTGACTAAAGGAACTGTTTTACGGTTTACCTACCTCATAAAGGTACTGTTTTACAGGTTTAATTACCTGAGTAAATATACTGTTTTACAGGTTTGCCTCACTGACTAAAGGTACTGTTTACAGTTTACCTCACTGATTAAAGGTAATTTTACACATTTACATTACTGATTAAAAGTACTATTTTACAGGTTTATCTCACTTATTAAAGGTACTGTTTACAGGTTTTCCTCACTCATTAAAGTTAGTTTCACACATTTACATCACTGACTAAAGGTACAGTTTATAGGTTTATCTCACTAATTAAAGGTAGTTTTACAAGTTTAACTCTCTGATTAAAGGTATTGTTTAACGTTTACCTACCTGATTAAAGGTACTATTTTCAGGTTTACCTACTTGATTAAAGGCACTGTTTTACAGGTTTATCTCACTGATTAAAGGTAGTATTACAGGTTTATCTCATTAATTAAAGGTGCTGTTTTACAGGTTTACCACACTGATTAAAGGTAGTTTTAAAGGTCTACCTAACTGATGAAAGACACTGTTTTACGGTTAACCTACCTGATTAAAGGTAGTTTTACAGGTTTACCTCACTGATTCAAGGTACTGTTTTACAGGTTTACCTCACTGATTAAAGGTACTGTTTTACAGTTTATCTACCGTATTAAAGGTACAGTTTTACAAGTTTACCTCAGTGACTAAAGGTACTGTTTCACGGTTTACCTACCTCATAAAAGGCACTGTTTTACAGGTTTAATTACTTGAGTAAATGTACTGTTTTACAGGTTTGCCTCACTGACTGAAGGTACTGTTTACGGTTTACCTCACTGATTAAAGGTAATTTTACACATTTACATTACTGATTAAAAGTACTATTTTACACGTTTATCTCACTTATTAAAGGTACTGTTTTACAGGTTTTACTCACTCATTAAAGTTAGTTTCACACTTTTACATCACTGACGAAAGGTACAGTTTTACAGGTTTATCTCACTAATTAAAGGTAGTTTTATAGGTTTACCTCACTGATTAAAGGTGCTGTTTTAGAAGTTTACCTCACTGATGTAAACATACTGTTTTACAGTTTACCTACCTGATTAAAGGTAGTTTAACAGGCTTACCTACCTGACTAAAGGTACTGTTGTACGTTATTCCTACCTGATTAAAGGTAGTTTTACAGGTTTACCTACCTGATTAAAGATACTGTTTACAGGTTTGCCTCACTGACTTATGGACTGTTTCTGGTTTACCTACCTGATTAAAGGTAGTTTTACAGGTTTACCTACTTGATTGAAGTTACTGTTTTGGGTTTGCCTCTCTGACTATAGGTACTGTTTTACAATTTTACCTACCCGATGAAGGTAGTTTTACAGGTTTACCTACCTGATTAAAGGTACTGTTTTACAGATTTCAATACTTGAATAAGGTACTGTTTTACAGGTTTACCTACTTGATTAAAGGTACTGTTTTCAGATTTACCTCACTGATTAATGGTACTGTTTTACAGGTTTACCTCACCGATTAAAGGTACTGTTTTACAGGTTTACCTCACTGATTAAAGGAACTGTTTTACAGTTTATCTACCGTATTAAAGGTACTGTTTTACAGGTTTACCTCAGTGAGTAAAGGTACTGTTTCACGGTTAACCTACCTGATTAAAGGTAGTTTTACAGTTTTCCTACCTCATTAAAGGTAGTTTTCAGGTTTAACTCTCTGAATGAAGGTATTGTTTAACACGTTTACCTACCTGATTAAGCGTACTATTTTCAGGTTTATCTGCTTGATTAAAGGCACTGTTTACAGGTTTATCTCACTGATTAAAGGTAGTTTTACGGTTTATCTCACTAATTAAGTTGCTGTTTTACAGGTTTACCACACTGATTAAAGGTAGTTTTAAAGGTCTACCTAACTGATGAAGACACTGTTTTACGGTTAACCTACCTGATTAAAGGTAGTTTTACAGGTTTACCTGCCTGATTAAAGGTACTGTTTTACAGGTTTACCTCACTGATTAAAGGTTCTGTTTCAGATTTACCTCACTGATTAAAGTACTGCTTTGTTTATCTACCCGATTAAAGGTACTGTGTTACAGATTTACTGTATATCACTGATTAAAGGTACTGTTTTAGAGGTTTAACTCAATGATTAAAGATACTGTTTTACAAGTTTACCTACCTGATTAAAGATACTGTATTACAGGTTCACGTCACTGACTAAAGGTACTGTTTCATGGTTTACCTACTTGATTAAAGGTAGTTTTACAGGTTTACCTACCTGATTAAAGGTAGTTTTTCAGGTTTTCCTCACTGATTAAAAGTACTGTTTTTCAGGTTTACCTACCTGATTAAATTACTGTGTTTTAGGTCTACCTATCTGATTAAAGGTACTGTTTACAGGTATATCCCACTGATTAAGGGAGTTTACATGTTTATCTCACTGATTAAAGGTGCTGTTTTACCGTTTACCTCACTGATTAAAGGTAGTTTTACAGGTTTACCTCACTAATTAAAGACACTGTTTACGGTTTACCTACCTGATTAAAGGTACTTTTACAAGTTTACCAACCTGATTAAAGGTACTGTTTTACAAGTTTACCTGCCTGACTAAAGGAACTGTTTTACGGTTTACCTACCTCATAAAAGGTACTGTTTTACAGGTTTAATTACCTGAGTAAATATACTGTTTTACAGGTTTGCCTCACTGACTAAAGGTACTGTTTACAGTTTACCTCACTGATTAAAGGTAATTTTACACATTTACATTACTGATTAAAAGTACTATTTTACAGGTTTATCTCACTTATTAAAGGTACTGTTTACAGGTTTTCCTCACTCATTAAAGTTAGTTTCACACATTTACATCACTGACTAAAGGTACAGTTTTATAGGTTATCTCACTAATTAAAGGTAGTTTTACAAGTTTAACTCTCTGATTAAAGGTATTGTTTAACACGTTTACCTACCTGATTAAAAGTACTATTTTTCAGGTTTACCTACTTGATTAAAGGCACTGTTTTACAGGTTTATCTCACTGATTAAAGGTAGTTTTACAAGTTTATCTCACTAATTAAAGGTGCTGTTTTACAGGTTTACCACAATGATTAAAGGTAGTTTTAAAGGTTTACCTAACTGATGAAAGACACTGTTTTACGGTTAACCTACCTGATTAAAGGTAGTTTTACAGGTTTACCTCACTGATTCAAGGTACTGTTTTAGGTTTACCTCACTGATTAAAGGTACTGTTTTACAGTTTATCTACCGTATTAAAGGTACAGTTTTACAAGTTTACCTCAGTGACTAAAGTACTGTTTCACGGTTTACCTACCTCATAAAGGCACTGTTTTACAGGTTTAATTACTTGAGTAAATGTACTGTTTTACAGGTTTGCCTCACTGACTGAAGGTACTGTTTACGGTTTACCTCACTGATTAAAGGTAATTTTACATTTACATTACTGATTAAAAGTACTATTTACACGTTTATCTCACTTATTAAAGGTACTGTTTTACAGGTTTTACTCACTCATTAAAGTTAGTTTCACACTTTACATCACTGACGAAAGGTACAGTTTACAGGTTTATCTCACTAATTAAAGGTAGTTTTATAGGTTTACCTCACTGATTAAAGGTGCTGTTTAGAAGTTTACCTCACTGATGTAAACATACTGTTTTACAGTTTACCTACCTGATTAAAGGTAGTTTAACAGGCTTACCTACCTGACTAAAGGTACTGTTGTACGTTATTCCTACCTGATTAAAGTAGTTTTGCAGGTTACCTACCTGATTAAAGATACTGTTTACAGGTTTGCCTCACTGACTTATGGACTGTTTTACGGTTTACCTACCTGATTAAAGGTAGTTTACAGGTTTACCTACTTGATTGAAGTTACTGTTTTACAGGTTTGCCTCTCTGACTATAGGTACTGTTTTACAATTTTACCTACCCGATGAAAGGTAGTTTTACAGGTTTACCTACCTGATTAAAGGTACTGTTTTACAGATTTCAATACTTGAATAAAGGTACTGTTTTACAGGTTTACCTACTTGATTAAAGGTACTGTTTTACAGATTTACCTCACTGATTAATGGTACTGTTTTACAGGTTTACCTCACCGATTAAAGGTACTGTTTTACAGGTTTACCTCACTGATTAAAGGAACTGTTTTACAGTTTATCTACCGTATTAAAGGTACTGTTTTACAGGTTTACCTCAGTGAGTAAAGGTACTGTTTCACGGTTAACCTACCTGATTAAAGGTAGTTTTACAGTTTTCCTACCTCATTAAAGGTAGTTTTCAGGTTACTCTCTGAATGAAGGTATTGTTAACACGTTTACCTACCTGATTAAACGTACTATTTTTCAGGTTTATCTGCTTGATTAAAGGCACTGTTTTACAGGTTTATCTCACTGATTAAAGGTAGTTTCACGGTTTATCTCACTAATTTAAGTTGCTGTTTTACAGGTTTACCACACTGATTAAAGGTAGTTTTAAAGGTCTACCTAACTGATGAAGACACTGTTTCACGGTTAACCTACCTGATTAAAGGTAGTTTTACAGGTTTACCTGCCTGATTAAAGTACTGTTTTACAGGTTTACCTCACTGATTAAAGGTTCTGTTTTACAGATTTACTCACTGATTAAAGGTACTGCTTTACAGTTTATCTACCCGATTAAAGGTACTGTGTTACAGATTTACTGTATATCACTGATTAAAGGTACTGTTTTAGAGGTTTAACTCAATGATTAAAGATACTGTTTCAAGTTTACCTACCTGATTAAGATACTGTATTACAGGTTCCGTCACTGACTAAAGGTACTGTTTCATGGTTTACCGACTGATTAAAGGTAGTTTTACAGGTTTACCTACCTGATTAAAGGTAGTTTTCAGGTTTTCCTCACTGATTAAAAGTACTGTTTTCAGGTTTACCTACCTGATTAAATTACTGTGTTTTAGGTCTACCTATCTGATTAAAGGTACTGTTTTACAGGTATATCCCACTGATTAAGGTAGTTTACATGTTTATCTCACTGATTAAAGGTGCTGTTTACCGTTTACCTCACTGATTAAAGGTAGTTTTACAGGTTTACCTCACTAATTAAAGACACTGTTTTACGGTTTACCTACTGATTAAAGGTACTTTACAAGTTTACCAACCTGATTAAAGGTACTGTTTTACAAGTTTACCTGCCTGACTAAAGGAACTGTTTTACGGTTTACCTACCTCATAAAAGGTACTGTTTTACAGGTTTAATTACCTGAGTAAATATACTGTTTTACAGGTTTGCCTCACTGACTAAAGTACTGTTTACAGTTTACCTCACTGATTAAAGGTAATTTTACATTTACATTACTGATTAAAAGTACTATTTTACAGGTTTATCTCACTTATTAAAGGTACTGTTTTACAGGTTTTCCTCACTCATTAAAGTTAGTTTCACATATTTACATCACTGACTAAAAGTACAGTTTTATAGGTTTATCTCACTAATTAAAGGTAGTTTTACAAGTTTAACTCTCTGATTAAAGGTATTGTTTAACACGTTTACCTACCTGATTAAAGGTACTATTTTCAGGTTTACCTACTTGATTAAAGGCACTGTTTTACAGGTTTATCTCACTGATTAAAGGTAGTTTTACACATTTATCTCATTAATTAAAGGTGCTGTTTACAGGTTTACCACACTGATTTTTAATCAAGTAGGTAAACTGTAAAACAGTACTTTTTAATCCGTGAAATGAAACCTGTAAAACAGTTCCTTCAATCAGTGATATAAATCTGTAAAACAGTACCTTTGTCCGGGTAGATAAATCGTAAAATAGTACAGCAAAATCAGAGGTAAACCCATAAAACAATACCTTTAATCATTGAGAAAACCTGTAAAACTTCACCTTTAATCAGAGGTAAACCTGTAAAACAGTACCTTTAATCAAGTAGAGGAAATCCAAAAACAATACCTTTATTCAAGTAAGTAAAGTTTTAAAACAGTACCAGTAATCACGTAGGTAAAAGCTATAAAACCACCTTTAATCAGTTTGGTAAACATGTAGAACTACCCTTGATCAGGTGAGTAAAGCTGTAAAACCACCTTTTATCAGGTAGGTAAACCTGAAACATACCTTCAATCAGGTAGGTAAACCATAAACAGTACATTGCATTAGCCAGTGAGGCAAACCTGTAAAACAGTACATTTAATCAGGTAGTTAAACCTGTAAAACAGTCCCCTTCAATCAGGTGGCTAAACATAAAAACAGTACCTTTAGTCAGGTTAGTTAAACCTGTAAAAAACGATACCTTTAATCAGGTAGGTAAACGTAAAACTACCTTTAATCAGGAAGGTAAACCGTAAAACAGTGTCTTTAATCAGTTAGGTAAACCTGTAAACCACCTTTAAGTCAGTGAGGTAAACTTGGAAAACAACACCTTTAATCAGTGAGATAAACATGTAAAACTACCCTTAATCAATATACCTGTAAAACCAGTACCTTTAATCAGGTGGTACACCTGAAAAACATTACCTTTAATCAGGTAGGTAACCTGTAAAACAGTACCTTTAATCAGTGAGGTGAAACCTGTAAAACAGTACAACTTTAATTAATAAGGTAAACCTGTAAAACTACCTTCAATCAGGTAAGTGAAACTGAAAACAGTACCTTTAGTCAGTGAGGCAAACCTATAAACCCAGTACCTTCAATCGGTGGTAAACCTGGCAAAACTACAAGTAATCAGGTGAGTAAAGCAGTAAAACAGTACTTTAGTCAGTGTGGCAAACCTGTAAACAGTACATTTAATCAGGTAGAAATATGCCTGTAAAGACCAACTTTAATCAGGTAGAGTAGAAACCGATAAAGCAGTACCTTTAGTCAGGTAGGTAAACCTGTTAAACAGCACCTTTAATGACTGAGGTAAACCTATGAAACAGTACCGTTAATCAGTGATGTAGAACTGTAAAACTACCTTTAATCAGTGAGACAAGCGTGTAAAAGAGTACCTTTTATCAGGTAGGTAAAGTTGTAAAATAAATACCTTTAAACAGTCACGTAAGCCTGACTAAACTACCTTTAATCAGGTAGGTAAACCCGTAAAACAGTACCTTTAATCAGTGAGGTAAACCTGTAAAACAGCACCTTTAATCAGTGAGGTAAAAGCTGTAAAACTACCTATAATTAGTGAGATAAACACCAAAAGTGTACCTTTGACAGTGATGTAAAAGTGTAAAACTAACTTTAATGAGTGAGGTAAACCTGTAAAAAGTACCTTTAATGCGTCAGGTAAACCTGTAAAACAATTACTTTTAATCTGTAATGTAAATGGAAAATTACCTTTAATCAGTGAGGTAAACCTGAAAAAAGTACTTTTAATAGTGATGTAAAACTGTAAAACTACCTTTTATGAGTAAGATAATCCTGTTAAACATTGCACTTTAATCAGTGAGGTAAACCAGTAAAATACTACTTTTTAATCAGTGAGGTAAACCTGTAAAACTACCTTTAATCAGTAAAGGTAAACCTCGTAAAACAGTACCTTTTGTCAGGTAGGTAAACTCTTAAAATAAATACCTTTTAAACAGGTAGAGCAAACCTGTAAAACTACCTTTAATCAGGTAGAGTAAACCTTAAAACAATAACTTTAGTCAGGTACGTGCAAATCTGCAAAACAGTAGCTTTAATCAGTGAGGTAAACCTGTTTAACAGTACATTTAATCAGGTAGGAAAACCTGTTAAACAGTACCTTAATTCAGTAGGTAAACGTAAAACAGTACCTATAATCAGGTAGGTAAACCTGTTAAAACAGTACATTTAATCAGGTAGGTAAACCTGCAAAACAGTACCCTTTAATCAGGTAGGTAAACCTGTAAAACTACCCTCAATCAGGTATGTAAACCATAAAACAGTACCTGTAGTCAGTGAGGTAAACCTGTGTAACAGTGGCTTCAATCAGGTGAGGTAAAGCTGTAAACAGTACTTTTTAATCAATGAGGTAAACCTGTAAAACAGTACCTTTAATCAAGTAGGGTAAACCTGTAAAACTACCTTTAATCAGGTGGGTAAACCTGTAAAACTACCTTTAATCAGGTAGCTAAAGAATCAAAATAGTACCTTTAGTCAGTAAGGCAGCCTGTAAAACTTCCTTTAATCAGGTAGGTAAACCATAAAGCAGTACTTTTAATCAGTGAAATTAAACATATGATATAGTGCCTTTAATCAGTGAGGTAAACCTGTAATACAGTGCGTTTAATCAGGTAGGTAAGCCTGTAAAATTACTTTAATCAGGTAGGTGAAAGTAAAACAGTAACTTTAATCAGTGAGGTAAATCTGAAAAACTACCTTTAATCAGGTAGGTAAACCTGTAAAACTACCTTTAATCAGGTAGGTAAAGCATAAGACAGTACCTTTAAGTCAGTGAGGTAAACCTGTAAAACAGTACCTTTAATCAGGTGGGTAAACCTGTAACACAGTACCTGTCAGTCAGTGTGCTAAACCTGTAAAACAGTACCTTTAATCGGGTAGGTAAACTGTAAAACAGTACCTTTAATCAGTGAGGTAAACCTGTAAAACAGTACCTTTAATTCATGAGGAACCTGTAAAACTACCTTTAATCAGTGAGGTAAACCTGTAAAACTATGTTTAATCAGCTTGGTAAACCTGTAAAACTACCTTTAATCAGGTAGGTAAACCTGTAAAAGAGTACCTTTAATCAAGTAGGTACACTGCAAAACAGTACCTTTATTCAACTAGGTAAAGCCTGTAAAACAGTACCTTTAATCAGTGAGGTAAACCTATAAAACTACCTTTAATCAGCTGATAAACCTGTAAAATTACCTTTAATCAGGTGGGTAAACCATAAAACAGTACCTTGAACAGTAGAGGCAAACCTGTAAAACAGTACCTTGAATCAGGTAGGTAAACCTTTAAAACTACCTTTAATGAGGTGAGTAAACTGTAAAACAGTACCTTTAGTCAGGTAAGTAAACCTGTAAAACAGTAAACCTGTAAAACTACCTTTAATCAGGAGGTGAACGTAAAACAGTATCTTTAATCAGTGAGGTAAACCTGTAAAACAGCTCCTTTAATAAATGAGGTAAACCTGTAAAAACTAACTTTAATGAGTGAGATAAACCTGTAAAACAGTACCTTTAATCAGTGAGGTAAACCTGTAAAACAGTACCTTTAATCAGTAAGGTAAACCAGTAAAACAGTACCTTTAATCAGTGAGGTAAACCTGTAAAACAGTGTCTTTAATCAGGCAGGTAAACTTGTGAAACAGTAGCTTTAATCAGTGAGGTAAACATGTAAAACTACCTTTAATCAGGTAGGTAAACTGTAAAACAGTTCCTTAAGTCAGTGAGGAAAACTTGTAAAACAGTATCTTTAATCACTGAGTTAAGCCTGTAAAACAACACCTTTAATCAAGTAGGTAAACCTGTAAAATCAGTACCTTTAGTCATGTGGGTAAACCTGTAAAACAGTAAACCTGTAAACTACCTTTAATCATGTGTAGGTGAACTTGTAAAAGCGGTATCTTTAATCAGTGAGAGTAAACCTGTAAAACAGCACCTTTAATCACTGAGGTAAACCTGTGAAACAGTACCTTTAATCAATGAGGTGAAACCTGTAAAACAGTGCCTTTAATCAGTGAGGTAAACCCATAAAACTACCTTTAATCAGTGAGGTAAACCTATAAAACAGTGCCTTTATTCAGGCAGGTAAACTTGTTAAACAGTAGCTTTAATCAGTGAGGGTAAACCTGTAAAACTCACCTTTAATCAGGCAGGTAAACTGTAAAACAGTTCCTTAAGTCAGTGAGGTAAACCTGTAAAAAGTACCTTTAATCAGGTAGGTAATCTGTAAAACAGTACCTTTAATCAGTGAGGTAAACCTAGTAAAACAGTACCTTTAATCAGTGAGGTAAACCTATAAACAGTATCTTTAATCAGGCAGGTAAACTTGTTAAACAGTAGCTTTAATCAGTGAGGTAAACATGTAAAATATCTTTTAATTAGTGAGGAAAACCTGTAAAACAGTGCCTTTAATCAAGTAGGTAAACCTGTAAAACTACCTTTAATTAGGTAGGTAAACCTGTAAAACTGCCTTTAATCCCAGGTAGGTATACCGTAAACAATAACTTTAATCGGTGTGGCAAACCTGTAAAGCCAGTACATTTAATCAGGTGAGCTAAACCTGTAAAACGAGTACATTTAATGAGGTAGGTAAACAGTAAAACAGTAACTATAGTCTGGTAGGTAAATGTGTAACACAGTACCTTTAATCAGGAAGGCATGACTTGTCAAACTACCTTTAATCTGGCAGGTAAACCATAAAACAATGTCTTTAATCAGTGAGAGTAACTGTAAAACTACCTTAATCAGTGAGGTAAACTGTAAAACAGCACCTTTAATCAGTGAGATAAACATGTGAAACTACCTTTAATCAGTGAGATATAAATGTAAAACAGTACCTTTAATCAGGTAAGTAGATCTGAAAAACAGTACCTTTAATCAGGAGGTAAACCTGTAAAACAGTACCTTTAATCAGTGATGAAACCTGAAAAACACCTTTAATCAGGTAGATAAACTTGTAAAACTACCTTTAATCAGGTAAGTAAACCATGAAATAGTACCTTTCGGCAGTGAGGTAAACCTGCAAAACAGTACCTTTTTAATTAGGTAGGTAAACCTGTAAAACTACCTTTAATCAGTGAGGTAAACCTGTAAAACTACCTTGAATCAGGTAGGTAAACCGTAAAACAGTACTTTAGTCAGTGAGGCAAACCTGTAAACAGTAGCTTTAATCATTTAGATAAACCTGTAAAACTACCTTTAATCAGGTATTTAAAACGTAAACTGTACCTTTAGTCAGGTAGGAAAGCCTGTTAAACTACCTTTAATCAGGTAGGTAAACAGTAAAACAGTATCTTTAATCAGTGAGGTAAACCTGTAAAACAGAACCTTTAATCAGTGAGGTAAACCTGTAAAACTACCTTTAATTAGTGAGATAAATCTGTAAACTGTACCTTTAGTCAGAATGTATTAAAAGTGTAAAACCAACTTTAATGAGTGAGATAAACCTGTAAAACAGTACCTTTAATGAGGTGAGGTAAACCTGTAAAACAGTACTTTTAATCAGTGAGGTAAATCTAGTAAACTACATTTAATCAGTGAGGTAAACCTGTAAAACAGTACCTTTTGGTCAGTTAGGTAAACTCTTAAAATAAATACCTTTTAAGCAGGTAGGTAACCTGTAAAACTACCTTTAATCAGGTAGGTAAACCTTAAAACAATAACTTTAGTCAGGTAGGTAAACCTGTAAAACAGTATGTTTAATCAGTGAGGTAACCCTGTAAAACAGTACATTTAATCAGGTAGGTAAACCTGCAAAACAGTACCTTCAATCAGGTAGGTAAACACCTAAAACCACCTTTAATCAGGTTGATAAACCGTAAAACAGTACCTGTTGTCAGTGAGGTAAACCTGTGTAACAGTAGCTTTAATCAAGTAGGTAAAGCTGTAAAACAGTACTTTTAATCCGTGAGGTAAACCTGTAAAACAGTTCCTTCAATCAGTGATATAAATCTGTAAAACAGTACCTTTAATCGGGTAGATAAATAGAAAAATAGTACCTTTAATCAGAGAGTAAACCCATAAAACAGTACCTTTAATCATTGAGAAAACCTGTAAAACTACCTTTAATCAGAGAGGTAAACTTGTAAAACAGTACTCTTTAATCAAGTAGGTAAATCTGTAAAACAATACCTTTATTCAAGTAAGTAAAGTTTTAAAACAGTACCATTAATCACTAGGTAAAGCTGTAAAACCACCTTTAATCAGTTTGGTAAACTTGTAGAACTACCCTTGATCAGGTAGGTAAAGCTGTAAAACCACCTTTTATCAGGTAGGTAAACCTGTAAAACTACCTTTAATCATGTAGTAAACCATAAACAGTACATTTAGCCAGTGAGGCAAACCTGTAAAACAGTACATTTAATCAGGTAGTTAAACCTGTAAAACAGTCCCTTTAATCAGGTGGGTAAATCCATAAAACAGTACCTTTAGTCAGGTTAGTTAAACCTGTAAAACAGTACCTTTAATCAGGTAGGTAAACTTGTAAAACTACCTTTAATCAGGAAGGTAAACCCGTAAAAAGTGTCTTTAATCAGTTAGGTAAACCTGTAAAACTACCTTTAGTCAGTGAGGTAAACTTGTAAAACAACACCTTAATCAGTGAGATAAACATATAAAACTACCCTAATCAATATACCTGACAAACAGTACCTTTAATCAGGTAGGTACACCTGAAAAACATTACCTTTAATCAGGTAGGTAAACCTGTAAAACAGTACCTTTAATCAGTGAGGTAAACCTGTAAAACAGTACCTTTTAATTAATAAGGTAAACCTGCAAACACTACCTTAATCAGGTAGGTAAACTGGCAAAACAGTACCTTTGGTCAGTGGGAGGCAAGCCTATAAAAACAGTACCTTCAATCAGGTAGGTGAGCCTGTAAAACTACCAGTAATCAGGTAGGTAAACCGTAAAACAGTACTTTAGTCAGTGTGGCAAACCTGTAAACAGTACATTTAATCTGGTAGGTATACCTGTAAAAGTACCTTTAATCAGGTGAGGTAAACCGTAAAGCAGTACCTTTAGGTCAGGTAGGTAAACCTGTTAAACAGCACCTTTAATGACTGAGGTAAACCTATGAAACAGTACCGTTAATCGGTGATGTAGAACTGTAAAACTACCTTTAATCAGTGAGACAAGCGTGTAAAACAGTACCTTTTATCAGGTAGGTAAAGTTGTAAAATAAATACCTTTAAGCAGGTACGTAGCCTGTTAAACTACCTTAATCAGGTAGGTAAACCGTAAAACAGTACCTTTAATCAGTGAGGTAAACCTGTAAAACAGCACCTTTAATCAGTGAGGTAAAGCTGTAAACTACCTATAATTAGTGAGATAAACCTGTAAAAGTGTACCTTTTGACAGTGATGTAAAAGTGTAAAACTAACTCTTAATGAGTGAGGTAAACCTGTAAAGGAGTACCCTTAATGCGCTGTAAACCTGTAAAACAGTACTTTTAATCTGTAATGTAAAATGTAAAATTACCTTTAATCAGTGAGGTAAACCTGTAAAAAGTACTTTTAATGAGTGATGTAAAACTGTAAAACTACCTTTTATGAGTGAGGTAATCCTGTTAAACATTGCCTTTAATCAGTGAGGTAAACCAGTAAAATACTACTTTTAATCAGTGAGGTAAACCTGTAAAACTACCTTTAATCAGTGAGGTAAACCTGTAAAAACAGTACCTTTTGTCAGGTAGGTAAACTCTTAAAATAAATACCTTTAAGCAGGTAGGCAAACCTGTAAAATTACCTTTAATCAGGTAGGTAAACCTTAAAACAATAACTTTAGTCAGGTACGTGGAATCTGTAAAACAGTAGCTTTAATCAGTGAGGTAAACCTGTTTAACAGTACATTTAATCAGGTAGGAAAACCTGTAAACAGTACCTTTAATTCAGGTGAAAAAGCCGAAAAACAGTACCTATAATCAGGTATGTAAACCTGTTAAAACAGTACATTTAATCAGGTAGGTAAACCTGCAAAAACAGTACCTTTAATCAGTCAGGTAAACCTGTAAAACTACCTTTAATGAGGTATGTAAACCATAAAACAGTACCTGTAGTCAGTGAGGTAAACCTGTGTAACAGTGCTTTAATCAGGTAAGGTAAAGCTGTAAAACAGTACTTTTAATCAATGAGGTAAACCTGTAAAACAGTACCTTTAATCAAGTAGGTAAACCTGTAAAACTACCTTTAATCAGGTGGTAAACCTGTAAAACTACCTTTAATCAGGTAGCTAAAGCTTAAAATAGTACCTTTAGTCAGTAAGGCAAGCCTGTAAAACTTCCTTTAATCAGGTAGGTAAACCAACAAAACAGTACTCTTTAATCAGTGAGGTAAACATATGATATAGTGCCTTTAATCAGTGAGGTAAACCTGTAATACTAGTACGTTTAATCAGGTAGGTAAGCCTGTAAAATTACTTTAATCAGGTAGGTAAACTAGTAAAACAGTAACTTTAATCAGTGAGGTAATCTGAAAAACTACCTTTAATCAGGTAGGTAAACCTGTAAAACTACCTTTAATCAGGTAGGTAAACGCATAAGACAGTACCTTTAGTCAGTGAGGTTAAACCTGTAAAACAGTACCTTTAATCAGGTAGGTAAACCTGTAACACAGTACCTGTAATCAGTGATATAAACCTGTAAAACACATTACCTTTAATCGGGTAGGTAAACTGTAAAACAGTACCTTTAATCAGTGAGGTAAACCTGTAAAACAGTACCTTTAATTCATGAGGTAAACCTGTAAAACTACCTTTAATCAGTGAGGTAAACCTGTAAAACTATCTTTAATCAGCTTGGTAAACCTGTAAAACTACCTTTAATCAGGTAGGTAAACCTGTAAAAGAGTACCTTTAATCAAGTAGGTACACCTGCAAAACAGTACCTTTATTCAACTAGGTAAGCCTGTAAAACAGTACCTTTAATCAGTGAGGTAAACCTATAAAACTACCTTTAATCAGCTCGGTAAACCTGTAAAACTACCTTTAATCAGGTAGGTAAACCATAAAACAGTACCTTTAGACAGTGAGGCAAACCTGTAAAACAGTACCTTGAATCAGGTAGGTAAACCTTTAAAACTACCTTTAATGAGGTAGGTAAACTGTAAAACAGTACCTTTAGTCAGGTAAGTAAACCTGTAAAACAGTAAACCTGTAAAACTACCTTTAATCAGGGAGGTGAACCGTGAAACAGTATCTTTAATCAGTGAGGTAAACCTGTAAAACAGCTCCTTTAATAAATGAGGTAAACCTGTAAAACTAACTTTAATGAGTGAGATAAACCTGTAAAACAGTACCTTTAATCAGTGAGGTAAACCTGTAAAACAGTACCTTTAATCAGTAAGGTAAACCAGTAAAACAGTACTTTAATCAGTGAGGTAAAACCTGTAAAACAGTGTCTTTAATCAGGCAGGTAAACTTGTTAAACAGTAGCTTTAATCAGTGAGGTAAACATGTAAAACTACCTTTAATCAGGTAGGTAAACTGTAAAACAGTTCCTTAAGTCAGTGAGGAAAACTTGTAAACAGTATCTTTAATCACTTAAGCCTGTAAACAGCACCTTTAATCAAGTAGGTAAACCTGTAAAACAGTACCTTTAGTCATGTAGGTAAACCTGTAAAACAGTAAACCCTAAAACTACGTTAATCATGTAGGTGAACCGTAAACGGTATCTTTAATCAGTGAGGTAAACTTGTAAAACAGCACCTTTAATCACTGAGGTAAACCTGTGAAACAGTACCTTTAATCAGTGAGGTAAACCCATAAAACTACCTTTAATCAGTGAGGTAAACCTATAAAACAGTGCCTTTATTCAGGCAGGTAAACTTGTTAAACAGTAGCTTTAATCAGTGAGGTAAACCTGTAAAACTACCTTTAATCAGGCAGGTAAACTGTAAAACAGTTCCTTAAGTCAGTGAGGTAAACCTGTAAAACAGTACCTTTAATCAGGTAGGTAATCCTGTAAAACAGTACCTTTAATCAGTGAGGTAAACCTGTAAAACAGTACCTTTAATCAGTGAGGTAAACCTATAAAACAGTATCTTTAATCAGGCAGGTAAACTTGTTAAACAGTAGCTTTAATCAGTGAGGTAAACATGTAAAACTATCTTTAATTAGTGAGGAAAACCTGTAAAACAGTACCTTTAATCAAGTAGGTAAACCTCAAAACTACCTTTAATTAGGTAGGTAAACCTGTAAAACTACCTTTAATCAGGTAGGTATACCGAAAAATAACTTTAATCGGTGTGGCAAACCTGTAAACCAGTACATTTAATCAGGTAGTTAAACCTGTAAAACAGTACATTTAATGAGGTAGGTAAACAGTAAAACAGTAACTATAGTCTGGTAGGTAAATGTGTAACACAGTACCTTTAATCAGGAAGGTAAACTTGTCAAACTACCTTTAATCTGGCAGGTAAACCATAAAACAATGTCTTTAATCAGTGAGGTAAACCTGTAAAACTACCTTTAATCAGTGAGGTAAACCTGTAAAACAGCACCTTTAATCAGTGAGATAAACATGTGAAACTACCTTTAATCAGTGAGATATAAATGTAAAACAGTACCTTTAATCAGGTAAGTAGATCTGAAAAACAGTACCTTTAATCAGGGAGGTAAACCTGTAAAACAGTACCTTTAATCAGTGAGGTAAACCTGAAAAACTACCTTTAATCAGGTAGATAAACTTGTAAAACTACCTTTAATCAGGTAAGTAAACCATGAAATAGTACCTTTCGGCAGTGAGGTAAACCTGTAAAACAGTACCTTTTAATTAGGTAGGTAAACCTGTAAAACTACCTTTAATCAGTGAGGTAAACCTGTAAAACTACCTTGAATCAGGTAGGTAAACCAGAAAACAGTACTTTAGTCAGTGAGGCAAACCTGTAAAACAGTACCTTTAATCATTTAGATAAACCTGTAAAACTACCTTTAATCAGGTATTTAAAACGTAAACTGTACCTTTAGTCAGGTAGGAAAGCCTGTTAAACTACCTTTAATCAGGTAGGTAAACAGTAAAACAGTATCTTTAATCAGTGAGGTAAACCTGTAAAACAGAACCTTTAATCAGTGAGGTAAACCTGTAAAACTACCTTTAATTAGTGAGATAAATCTGTAAAACTGTACCTTTAGTCAGTGATGTAAAAGTGTAAAACCAACTTTAATGAGTGAGATAAACCTGTAAAACAGTACCTTTAATGAGTGAGGTAAACCTGTAAAACAGTACTTTTAATCAGTGAGGTAAACCTGTAAAACTACCTTTAATCAGTGAGGTAAACCTGTAAAACAGTACCTTTTGTCAGGTAGGTAAACTCTTAAAATAAATACCTTTAAGCAGGTAGGCAAACCTGTAAAACTACCTTTAATCAGGTAGGTAAACCTTAAAACAATAACTTTAGTCAGGTATGTTAACCTGTAAAACAGTACTTTAATCAGTGAGGTAAACCTGTTTAACAGTACATTTAATCAGGTAGGCAAACCTGTTAAACAGTACCTTTAATCAGGTAGGCAAACCTGTTAAACAGTACCTTTAATCAGGTAGGTAAACTGTAAAACTACCTTTAATCAGGTATGTAAACCATAAAACAGTACCTGTAGTCAGTGAGGTAAACCTGTGTAACAGTAGCTCAATCAGGTAGGTAAAGCTGTAAATCAGTACTTTTAATCAATGAAGTAAACCTGTAAAACAGTACCTTTAATCAGTGACATAAATCGTAAAACAGTACCTTTAATTGGGTAGATAAATCGTAAAACCATACCTTTAATCAGTGAGGAACACCTGTAAAACTACCTTTAATCAGTGAGGTAAACCTGTAAAACAGTACCTTTTATCAGGTAGGTAAAGTTGTAAAATAAATACCTTTAAGCAGGTAGGTAAACCTGTAAAACTACCTTTAATAGGTAGGTAAACCATAAAACAATCCCTTTAGTCAGTTAGGAAAGCTGTTAAACAGTACCTTTAGTCAGTGACGTAAAACTCTAAAACTACCTTTAATCAGTGAGGTAAACCTGTAAACAGTACATTTAATCAATGGCTCAACTCTCTTCTGCCCTTCTCGTATCCTCCCTATCTGCCCCACCTACCCCACCCATGCCCTCAGGTCCACTGGCGCAGGTATTAGCCATCCCCACTGAAGTACTCACTGCCGCCAATTGGCCTCCTACCTCTTCCCTAAACTCTGGAACGGCCTGCCTGCCCAGATCCGCCATTCCTCATCCAGACACCCTATCCTCTGTCTCTGCTAACTTCCTTGCACCAAATTGCAACTGCTCTTGACCTTCCCTTTGATCGCTTCTTTCTCCTGTCGCCCTTAGCGCCTGACCAGCGGCTTGGCTATCGCCTAATTGTCTGGCTTATGAACTGCCCTATGCACTTACACTCTCACGCTTAATCTCTTCTCCCATATCTCCCTTCTTCCTCCTTCCTAACCAACCTATGCTCTTCACCTTCGCACAGCCACTAACTCCACTCTCTTTCCTCCCACCTCCTAAACCTCCCTACACCCCTAATGTTTCACTACTCCTCCTCTACCCCTATCTTTGCTCTCCAACTCCTACTGTCAACTTGGTGCATCTCTCTGCAGCTCAGGCTCTGCTACTGGCACTCAAGTTCTGTTACTGGCACTCTATCTCTGTTACTGGCACTTATGGAACTCATGTATTGCCTCGATGTGTACCCACGATATGTATACCCTTTCTTGATGATCATGTTCTGTACTGTTCTCCTTATGAATCAAGTTCAAATGTTCTGCTCTACTGCTAAAATACAACTATTGTATGTATACCTGCCTCCTCTGTAACCCTCCCCAGGTCGCACAGTGAGACAAGCATCTTTTGCTCAATGTGCCTTTCTGGTGAAACATTTCAATAAATAAATAAACAAACCTGTAAAACTACCTTTAATCAGTGAGGTAAACCTGTAAAACAGTACCTTTAATTAATAAGGTAAACCTGTAAAACTACCTTTAATCAGGTAGGTAAACTGCAAAACAGTACCTTTAGTCAGTGAGGCAAACCTATAAAACAGTACCTTCAATCAGGTAGGTAAACCTGTAAAACTACCTGTAATCAGGTAGGTAAACCGTAAACAGTACTTTAGTCAGTGTGGCAAACCTGTAAACAGTACATTTAATCAGGTAGGTATACCTGTAAAAGTACCTTTAATCAGGTAGGTAAACCGGAAAGCAGTACCTTTAGTCAGGTAGGTAAACCTGTTAAACAGCACCTTTAATGACTGAGGTAAACCTATGAAACAGTACCGTTAATCAGTGATGTAGAACTGTAAAACTACCTTTAATCAGTGAGACAAACGTAAAACAGTACCTTTTATCAGGTAGGTAAAGTTGTAAAATAAATACCTTTAAGCAGGTACGTAAGCCTGTTAAACTACCTTTAATCAGGTAGGTAAACCGTGAAACAGTACCTTTAATCAGTGAGGTAAACCTGTAAAACAGCACCTTTAATCAGTGAGGTAAAGCTGAAAACTACCTATAATTAGTGAGATAAACCTGTAAAAGTGTACCTTTGACAGTGATGTAAAAGTGTAAAACTAACTTAATGAGTGAGGTAAACCTGTAAAAGAGTACCTTTAATGCTGCAGGTAAACCTGTAAAACAGTACTTTAATCTGTAATGTAAATGTGTAAAATTACCTTTAATCAGTGAGGTAAACCTGTAAAAAGTACTTTTAATGAGTGATGTAAAACTGTAAAACTACCTTTTATGAGTGAGGTAATCCTGTTAAACATTGCCTTTAATCAGTGAGGTAAACCAGTAAAATACTACTTTAATCAGTGAGGTAAACCTGTAAAACTACCTTTAATCAGTGAGGTAAACCTGTAAAACAGTACTTTTGTCAGGTAGGTAAACCTTAAAATAAATACCTTTAAGCAGGTAGGCAAACCTGTAAAACTACCTTTAATCAGGTAGGTAAACCTTAAAACAATAACTTTAGTCAGGTACGTAAATCTGTAAAACAGTAGCTTTAATCAGTGAGGTAAACCTGTTTAACAGTACATTTAATCAGGTAGGCAAACCTGTTAAACAGTACCTTAATTCAGGTAGGTAAACCATAAAACAGTACCTATAATCAGGTAGGTAAACCTGTTAAAACAGTACATTTAATCAGGTAGGTAAACCTGCAAAACAGTACCTTAATCAGGTAGGTAAACCTGTAAAACTACCTTTAATCAGGTATGTAAACCATAAAACAGTACCTGTAGTCAGTGAGGTAAACCTGTGTAACAGTGGCTTTAATCAGGTAGGTAAAGCTGTAAAACAGTACTTTAATCAATGAGGTAAACCTGTAAACAGCACTTTAATCAAGTAGGTAAACCTGTAAAACTACCTTTAATCAGGTAAAACCTGTAAAACTACCTTTAATCAGGTAGCTAAAGCTTAAAATAGTACCTTTAGTCAGTAAGGCAAGCCTGTAAAACTTCCTTTAATCAGGTAGGTAAACCATAAAACAGTACTTTTAATCAGTGAGGTAAACATATGATATAGTGCCTTTAATCAGTGAGGTAAACCTGTAATACAGTACGTTTAATCAGGTAGGTAAGCCTGTAAAATTACTTTAATCAGGTAGGTAAACCGTAAAACAGTAACTTTAATCAGTGAGTAAATCTGAAAAACTACCTTTAATCAGGTAGGTAACCTGTAAAACTACCTTTAATCAGGTAGGTAAAGCATAAGACAGTACCTTTAGTCAGTGAGGTAAACCTGTAAAACAGTACCTTTAATCAGGTAGGTAAACCTGTAACACAGTACCTGTAATCAGTGATATAAACCTGTAAAACAGTACCTTTAATCGGTAGGTAAACTGTAAAACAGTACCTTTAATCAGTGAGGTAAACCTGTAAAACAGTACCTTTAATTCATGAGGTAAACCTGTAAAACTACCTTTAATCAGTGAGGTAAACCTTAAAACTATCTTTAATCAGCTTGGTAAACCTGTAAAACTACCTTTAATCAGGTAGGTAAACCTGTAAAAGAGTACCTTTAATCAAGTAGGTACACCTGCAAAACAGTACCTTTATTCAACTAGGTAAGCCTGTAAAACAGTACCTTTAATCAGCTCGGTAAACCTGTAAAACTACCTTTAATCAGGTAGGTAAACCATAAAACAGTACCTTTAGTCAGTGAGGCAAACCTGTAAAACAGTACCTTGAATCAGGTAGGTAAACCTTTAAACTACCTTTAATGAGGTAGGTAAACTGTAAAACAGTACCTTTAG
Organism: Neoceratodus forsteri; assembly: GCA_016271365.2. Lineage (NCBI taxonomy): Eukaryota > Metazoa > Chordata > Ceratodontiformes > Ceratodontidae > Neoceratodus > Neoceratodus forsteri. Next base: position 445,033,582 of record CM057453.1, read on the forward strand.
TCAGGTGGGAAACCTGTAAAACAGTAAACCTGTAAAACTACCTTTAATCAGGAGGTGAACCAGAAACAGTATCTTTAATCAGTGAGGTAAACCTGTAAAACAGCTCCTTTAATAAATGAGGTAAACCTGTAAAACTAACTTTAATGAGTGAGATAAACCTGTAAAACAGTACCTTTAATCAGTGAGGTAAACCCAAAAACAGTACCTTTAATCAGTAAGTAAACCAGTAAAACAGTACCTTTAATCAGTGAGGTAAACCTGTAAAACAGTGTCTTTAATCAGGCAGGTAAACTTGTTAAACAGTAGCTTATCAGTGAGGTAAACATGTAAAACTACCTTTAATCAGGTAGGTAAACTGTAAAACAGTTCCTTAAGTCAGTGAGGAAACCTGTAAAACAGTATCTTTAATCACTGAGTTAAGCCTGTAAAAACAGCACCTTTAATCAAGTAGGTAAACCTGTAAACAGTACCTTTAGTCATGTAGGTAAACCTGTAAAACAGTAAACCTGTAAAACTACCTTTAATCATGTAGGTGAACCATAAAACGGTATCTTTAATCAGTGAGGTAAACCTGTAAAACAGCACCTTTAATCACTGAGGTAAACCTGTGAAACAGTACCTTTAATCAATGAGGTAAACCTGTAAACAGTACCTTTAATCAGTGAGGTAAACCCATAAAACTACCTTTAATCAGTGAGGTAAACCTATAAAACAGTGCCTTTATTCAGGCAGCTAAACTTGTTAAACAGTAGCTTTAATCAGTGAGGTAAACCTGCAAAACTACCTTTAATCAGGCAGGTAAACTGTAAAACAGTTCCTTAAGTCAGTGAGGTAAACCTGTAAAACAGTATCTTTAATCAGGTAGGTAATCCTGTAAAACAGTACCTTTAATCAGTGAGGTAAACCTGTAAAACAGTACCTTTAATCAGTGAGGTAAACCTATAAAACAGTATCTTTAATCAGGCAGGTAAACTTGTTAAACAGTAGCTTTAATCAGTGAGGTAAACATGTAAAACTATCTTTAATTAGTGAGGAAAACCTAAAACAGTACCTTTAATCAAGTAGGTAAACCTGTAAAACTACCTTTAATCAGGTAGGTAAACCTGTAAAACAACCTTTAATCAGGTAGCTAAAGCTTAAAATAGTACCTTTAGTCAGTAAGGCAAGCCTGTAAAACTTCCTTTAATCAGGTAGGCAAACCATAAAACAGTACTTTTAATCAGTGAGGTAAACATATGACATAGTGCCTTTAATCAGTGAGGTAAACCTGTAATACAGCACGCTTAAGCAGGTAGGTAAGCCTGTAAAACTAACTTTAATCAGGTAGGTAAACCGTAAAACAGTAACTTTAATCAGTGAGGTAAATCTGTAAACTACCTTTAATCAGGTAGGTAAACCTGTAAAACTACCTTTAATCAGGTAGGTAAACCTGTAAAACTACCTTTAATCAGGTAGCTAAAGCTTAAAATAGTACCTTTAGTCAGTAAGGCAAGCCTGTAAAACTTCCTTTAATCAGGTAGGTAAACCATAAAACAGTACTTTTAATCAGTGAGGTAAACATATGATATAGTGCCTTTAATCAGTGAGGTAAACCTGCAATACAGTACGTTGAATCAGGTAGGTAAGCCTGTAAACCACCTTTAATCAGGTAGGTAAACCAGAAACAGTAACTTTAATCAGTGAGGTAAATGTGAAAACTACCTTTAATCAGGTATGTAACCTGTAAAACCACCTTAATCAGGTAGGTAAAGCATAAGACAGTACCTTTAGTCAGTGAGGTAAACCTGTAAACAGTACCTTTAATCAGGTAGGTAAACTGTAAAACAGTACCTTTAATCAGTGAGGTAAACCTGTAAAACAGTACTTTAATCAGTGAGGTAAACCATAAAACTACCTTTAATCAGTGAGGTAAACCTATAAATCAGTGCCTTTAATCAGGCAGGTAAACTTGTTAAACAGTAGCTTTAATCAGTGAGGTAAACCTGTAAAACTACCTTAATCAGGTAGGTAAACTGTAAAACAGTTCCTTAAGTCAGTGAGGTAAACCTTTAAAACAGTACCTTTAATCAGGTAGGTAATCCTGTAAAACAGTACCTTTTAATCAGTGATATAAACCTGTAAAACTACCTCTAATCAGGTAGGCAAACCATAAAACAGTACCTTTAGTCAGTGAAGCAAACCTGTAGAACAGTACCTTTAATCAGGTAGGTAAACCTGTAAAACTGTACCTTTAATTAGTGAGGTAAACCTGTAAAACTACCTTTAATCAGTGAGAAAACCTGAAAACAGTACCTTTAGTCAAGTAGGTAAACCTGTAAAACTACCTTTATCAGGTAGGTAGACCTGTAAAACTACCTTTAATCAGGTAGGTAAGCTTAAAAATAGTACCTTTAGTCAGTAAGGCAAGCCTGTAAAACTTCCTTTAATCAGGTAGGTAAACCATAAAACAGTACTTTTAATCAGTGAGGTAAACACATGATATAGTGCCTTTAATCAGTGAGGTAAACCTGTAATACAGCACGCTTAATCAGGTAGGTAAGCCTGTAAAACTACCTTAATCAGTAGGTAAACCATAAAACAGTAACTTAATCAGTGAGGTAAATGTGAAAACTACCTTTAATCAGGTAGGTAACCTGTAAAACTACCTTTAATCAGGTAGGTAAAGCATAAGACAGTACCTTTAGTCAGTGAGGTAAACCTGTAAACAGTACTTTTAATCAGGTAGGTAAACCTGCAACACAGTACCTGTAATCAGTGATATAAACCTGTAAAACAGTACCTTTTAATCGGGTAGGTAAACTGTAAAACAGTACCTTTAATCAGTGAGGTAAACCTGTAAACAGTACTTTAATTAGTGAGGTAAACCTGTAAAACTACCTTTAATCAGTGAGGTAAACCTGAAAAGAGTACCTTTATTCAACTAGGTAAGGCTGTAAAACAGTACCTTTAATCAGTGAGGTAAACCTGTAAAACTATCTTTAATCAGCTCGGTAAACCTGTAAAACTACCTTTAATCAGGTAGGTAAACCTGTAAAAGAGTACCTTTAATCAAGTAGGTACACCTGTAGGTAAACCTGTACAGCAGTACCTTTAATCAGTGATATAACCTGCAAAACAGTACCTTTAATCAGGTAGGTAAACAGTAAAACAGTACTTTTAATCAGTGAGGTAAATCTGTAATACAGTACCTTTAATCAGTGAGGTAAACCTGTAAAACTACCTTTAATCTGTGAGGTAAACCTGTAAAAGAGCACCTTTATTCAAGCAGGTAAGTCTGTAAAACAGTACATTTAGTCATTGAGGCAAACCTGTAAAACAGTACCTTGAATCAGGTAGGTAAACCGGAAAAGTACCTTGACTCAGGTAGGTAAACCCGTAATAGTACCTTTAAGCAGGTAGGTAAACTGTAAAACAGTATTTTAGTCTGTGAGGCAAACCTGTAAAACAGAACCTTTAATCAGGTAGGTAAACCTTTAAAACTACCTTTAATCAGGTAGGTATACCGAGAAACAGTGCCTTTAGTCATGTAGGTAAACCTTGTAAAACAGTAAACCTGTAAACTACCTAATCATGTAGGTGAACCGTAAAACAGTATCTTTAATCAGTGAGGTAAACCTGTAAACAGCACCTTAATCACTGAGGTAAACCTGTAAAACAGTACCTTTAATCAGTGAGGTAAACCTGTAAAACAGTACCTTTAATCAGTGAGGTAAACCCATAAATCTACCTTTAATCAGTGAGGTAAACCTATAAAACAGTGCCTTTAATCAGGCAGGTAAACTTGTTAAACAGTAGCATTAATCAGTGAGGTAAACCTGTAAAACTACCTTTAATCAGGTAGGTAAACTGTAAAACAGTTCCTTAAGTCAGTGAGGTAAACCTGTAAAATAGTACACTTTAATCAGGTAGGTAATCCTGTAAAACAGTACCTTTAATCAGTGAGGTAAACCTGTAAACAGTACCTTTAATCAGTAAGGTAAACCTGTTAAACAGTACCTTTAATCAGTGAGGTAAACCTGTAAAATAGTGTCTTTAATCAGGCAGGTAAACTTGTTAAATAGTAGCTTTAATCAGTGAGGTAAACATGTAAAACTACCTTTAATCAGTGAGGAAAACCTGTAAAACAGTACCTTTAATCAGAGCAGGTAAACCTGTAAAACTAGCTTTAATCAGTGAGGTAAACCTGAAAACTACCTTTAATCAGTGTAGCTAAAGCTTAAAAAAGTACCTTTATCAAGTAAGGCAAGCCTGTAAAACTCTTTAATCAGGTAGGTAAACCATAAAACAGTACTTTTAATCAGTGAGGTAAACATATGACATAGTGCCTTTAATCAGTGAGGTAAACCTGTAATACAGCACGCTTAATTAGGTAGGTAAGCCTGTAAAACTACCTTTAATCAGGTAGGTAAACCATAAAACAGTAACTTTAATCAGTGAGGTAAATCTGAAAACTACCTTTAATCAGGTAGGTAAACCTGTAAAACTACCTTTAATCAGGTAGGTAAAGCATAAGACAGTACCTTTAGCCAGTGAGGTAAACCTGTAAAACAGTACTTTAATCAGGTAGGTAAACCTGTAACACAGTACCTGTAATCAGTGATATAAACCTGTAAAACAGTACCTTTAATCGGTAGGTAAACTGTAAAACAGTACCTTTAATCAGGTAGGTAATCCTGTAAACAGTACCTTTAATCAGTGAGGTAAACCTGTAAAACAGTACTGTTAATCAGTAAGGTAAACCTGTAAACAGTACCTTTAATCAGTGAGGTAAACCTGTAAAACAGTGTCTTTAATCAGGCAGGTAAACTTGTTAAACAGTAGCTTTAATCAGTGAGGTAAACATGTAAACTACCTTTAATCAGTGAGGAAAACCTGTAAAACAGTAATCTTTAATCAAGTAGATAAACCTGTAAAACTACCTTTAATCAGGTAGGTAAACCTGTAAAACTACCTTTAATCAGGTAGCCAAAGCTTAAAATAGTGTCTTTAGTCAGTAAGGCAAGCCTGTAAAACTTCCTTTAACTGGTAGGTAAACCATAAAACAGTACTTTAATCAGTGAGGTAAACATATGATATAGTGCCTTTAATCAGTGAGGTAAACCTGTAATACAGCACGCTTAATCAGGTAGGTAAGCCTGTAAAACTACCTTTAATCAGGTAGGTAAACCGTAAAACAGTAACTTTAATCAGTGAGGTAAATGTGAAAACTACCTTTAATCAGGTAGGTAAACTGTAAAACTACCTTTAATCAGGTAGGTAAAGCATAAGACAGTACCTTTAGTCAGTGAGGTAAACCTGTAAAACAGTACCTTTAATCAGGTAGGTAAACCTGTAACACAGTACCTGTAATCAGTGATATAAACCTGTAAAACAGTACCTTTAATCAGGTAGGTAAACTGTAAACAGTACCTTTAATCAGTGAGGTAAACCTGTAAAACAGTACCTTTAATTCATGAGGTAAACCTGAAACTACCTTAATCAGTGAGGTAAACCTGTAAAACAGTACCTTTAATTCATGAGGTAAACCTGTAAAACTACCTTTAATCAGGTAGGTAAACCTGTAAAAGAGTACCTTTAATCAAGTAGGTACACCTGCAAAACAGTAGCTTTTATTCAACTAGGTAAGCCTGTAAAACAGTACCTTTAATCAGTGAGGTAAACCTATAAAACTACCTTTAATCAGCCTGGTATACCTGTAAAACTACCTTTAATCAGGTAGGCAAACCGTGAAACAGTACTTTTAGTCAGTGAGGCAAACCTGTAAAACAGTACCTGAATCAGATAGGTAAACCTTTAAAACTACCTTTAATGAGGTAGGTAAACCGTAAACAGTACCTTTAGTCAGGTAAGTAAACCTGTAAAACAGTAAACCTGTAAAACTACCTTTAATCAGGAGGTGAACCGTAAAACAGTATCTTTAATCAGTGAGGTAAACCTGTAAAACAGCTCCTTTAATAAATGAGGTAAACCTGTAAAACTAACTTTAATGAGTGAGATAAACCTGTAAAACAGTACTTTTAATCAGTGAGGTAAACCTGTAAAACAGTACCTTTAATCAGTAGTAAACCTGTAAAACAGTACCTTTAATCAGTGAGGTAAACCTGTAAAACAGTGTCTTTAATCAGGCAGGTAAACTTGTTAAACAGTAGCTTTAATCAGTGAGGTAAACATGTAAAACTACCTTTAATCAGGTAGGTAAACTGTAAAACAGTTCCTTAAGTCAGTGAGGAAAACCTGTAAAACAGTACCATTTTAATCACTGAGTTAAGCCTGTAAACAGCACCTTTAATCAAGTAGGTAAACCTGTAAAACAGTACCTTTAGTCATGTAGGTAAACCTGTAAAACAGTAAACCTGTAAAACTACCTTTAATCATGTAGGTGAACCGAGAAACAGTTTCTTTAATCAGTGAGGTAAACCTGTAAAACAGCACCTTTAATCACTGAGGTAAACTTGTAAAACAGTACCTTTAATCAATGAGGTAAACCTGTAAACAGTACCTTTAATCAGTGAGGTAAACCCATAAAACTACCTTTAATCAGTGAGGTAAACCTATAAAACAGTGCCTTTATTCAGGCAGGTAAACCTGTTAAACAGAAGCTTTAATCAGTGAGGTAAACCTGTAAAACTACCTTTAATCAGGTAGGTAAACTGTAAAACAGTTCCTTAAGTCAGTGAGGTAAACCTGTAAAACAGTACCTTTAATCAGGTAGGTAATCCTGTAAAACAGTACCTTTAATCAGTGAGGTAAACCTGTAAAACAGTACCTTTAATCAGTAAGGTAAACCTGAAAACAGTACCTTTAATCAGTGAGGTAAACCTGTAAAACAGTATCTTTAATCAGGCAGTAAACTTGTTAAACAGTAGCTTTAATCAGTGAGGTAAATCTGAAAACTACCTTTAATCAGGTAGGTAAACCTGTAAAACTACCTTTAATCAGGTAGATAAAGCATAAGACAGTACCTTTAGTCAGTGAGGTAAACCTGTAAACAGTACCTTTAATCAGGTAGGTAAACCTGTAACATAGTACCTGTAATCAGTGATATAAACCTGTAAAACAGTACCTTTAATTGGGTAGGTAAACTGAAAACAATACCTTTAATCAGTGAGGTAAAACCTGAAAACAGTACCTTTAATCTGTGAGGTAAACCTGGAAAACTACCTTTAATCAGTGAGGTAAACCTGCAAAACTATCTTTAATCAGCTCGGTAAACCTGTAAAACTACCTTTAATCAGGTAGGTAAACCTGTAAAAGAGTACCTTTAATCAAGTAGGTACACCTGTAAAACAGTACCTTTATTCAACTAGGTAAGCCTGTAAAACAGTACCTTTAATCAGTGAGGTAAACCTATAAAACTACCTTTAATCAGCTCGTAAACCTGTAAAACTACCTTTAATCAGGTAGGTAAACCGTAAAACAGTACCTTTAGTCAGGTAAGTAAACCTGTAAAACAGTAAACCTGTAAAACTACCTTATCAGGAGGTGAACCGTAAAACAGTATCTTTAATCAGTGAGGTAAACCTGTAAAACAGCTCCTTTAATAAGTGAGGTAAACCTGTAAAACTAACTTTAATGAGTGAGATAAACCTGTAAAACAGTACCTTTAATCAGTGAGGTAAACCTGTAAAACAGTACCTTTAATCAGTAAGGTAAACCTGTAAGACAGTACCTTTAATCAGTGAGGTAAGCCTGTAAAACAGTGTCTTTAATCAGGCAGATAAACTTGTTAAACAGTAGCTTTAATCAGTGAGGTAAACATGTAAAACTACCTTTAATCAGGTAGGTAAACTGTAAAACAGTTCCTTAAGTCAGTGAGGAAAACCTGTAAACAGTACCTTTAATCACTGAGTTAAGCCTGTAAAACAGTACCTTAAATCAAGTAGGTAAACCTGTAAAACAGTACCTTTAATCAGGTAGGTAATCCTGTAAAACAGTACCTTTAATCAGCGATATAAACCTGTAAAACTACACTCTAATCAGGTAGGTGAACCGTAAAACAGTACCTTTAGTCAGTGAAGTAAACCTGTACTACAGTACCTTTAATCAGGTAGGTAAACTTGAAAACAGTACCTTTAATTAGTTAGGTAAACCTGTAAAACTACCTTTAATCAGTGAGAAAAACCTGTAAAACAGTACCTTTAATCACTGAGGTTAACCTGTAAACAGTACCTTTAATCAAGTAGGTAAACCTGTAAAACTACCTTTAGTCAGGTAGGTAAAGCGTAAAATAGTACCTTTAGTTAGTGAGGCAAACCTATAAAACTACCTTTAATCAGGTAGGTAAACGTAAAACAGTACCTTTAATCAGTGAGGTAAACATATAATATAGTGCCTTTAATCAGTGAGGTAAACCTGTAATACAGTACGTTTAATCAGGTAGGTAAACCTGTAAAACTACCTTTAATCAGGTAGGTAAACCATAAAACAGTATCTTTAATCAGTGAGGTAAACCTATAATATAGTACCTTTTTTTTTTTTTTTTGTGGGACACCTACCACCAAGTATCCGCCCTGGTCTTCCCCCATTGCCGGCCGTGATCACGGTCACCTAGCTTTCCTCCCAGAGGGTGGGGCCGCGGAGCTGGCGCCATATCGGGTCCACGGATCCTTTTAACTAGTTGGGGATCCGGCAACATAGGTCAGGAAGCCCAGGAGGGCTTCATAAGTGGAGGTTCCCTACTTTTCTTGTATATTATGGCCCACTGGAGAGCCGGACGTGTCAATGCCCCGCCAAGACTTACATACGTAGACGCCTGTCGGCCCCCCCTGTCAGATGCATTCAGCATACTGTCAGACACCCCTGCCTCCGCTGGGTGTCACTGTAGCGCTGCATGTGCCCCACACTCCACCCGGCGGAAGGAGCTGTCGCGGACGCCCGATCCCTTCCTTCCCCGCCAGTCAGCGGCCCGAAGTCCGCTCGAACCCGGTCGCTGGCGTGGTAGCGAGATGTGGCGTCCAGCGCCTCAACTCTCAGCGCCACCGGCCGCCAATATAGTACCTTTAATCAGTGAGGTAAACCTGTAATACAATACATTTAATCAGGTAGGTAAACCTGTAAAACTACCTTTAATCAGGTAGGTAAACCATAAAACAGTATCTTTAATCAGTGAGGTAAACCTATAATATAGTACCTTTAATCAGTGAGGTGAACCTGTAAAACAGTACGTTTAATCAGGTTGGTAAACCTGTAAAACTACCTTTAATCAGGTAGGTAAACCATAAAACAGTACCTTTAATCAGTGAGATAAACCTGTAAAACAGTATGTTTAATAAGGTAGGTAAAGTTGTAAGCCAGTACCTTTAATCAGTGAGATAAACCTGTAAAGCAGTACCTTAGGCTAAACTCCCCATAGAGGTGAGGCCAGTTTTAATCTAAGCTAAAGGGTAATAGGCAGGTAGAAGGATGAGAGCAGCACTGCAGTCCAGCAGTTTTGTATATAAGGAGACAGCTGACAGTATGGCGAATAGGTACAGTGGGCGGTAATCAGCTGCAGGGACTGTTGGTCACCTATCTCAGGGTTATACTTGGGAGAGGAGACCCAACAGACAGGGATCTTTGGGGAGCACAATGCTCAACTGGTAGTGGAAAGAGAGAATACATCGCAGCTGCTACACCAACTGAGCTGGTGCACACTCCCACACCCCCACTCCTCCAGAGGCCCACTGGCCTGAATGATTGAAGGGTGGTGGGGAGCATTAGGGAAAGGAGGCAGGGGTAGTCACATGGTAGTCAACCAAACCCACAAAATTCCAATAGTAAATTGCTTTGCATCCCTAAAGGAGACACAAGTGCCTATTGCTGTTGGGGGTACTCTGAGTCAGTCTAGAAGAAAGGGCAGGACAGTGGAACCTGGCAGTGAGAGAAGGAGAGATTTACAAGGAGTATCTTAGTTGTAGGGAGCTCATTGATTAGAGAAGTAGAAGGTGGTGGGTGGAGGAGTACAGGAAGGGGTGGTCCGATGTCTTCCTGATGTATTGGCCATCAGGGATATAGCTAGGACAGGAAGGAGGAGGTAGAGGAGGGTGTGGGGGAGCTGGGGGTGTTGGTACTCTTGGGTGCCACGGTGTGTGATAACCTTAATTAGAATATTTGGATGAATATTAGTATTGAGACACACCAGATAATTCGTTATTTGACCCCCAGATAAGTTTGTTTTTTTAAAGACATTGTAACACTGCTAAACTCCACCACTTCTTCCCTCTTGAAGTACAGTAGGCAGTTCTGCCATGAACACTTCCCAACAGCCTTTCAAACACCCAAAAGGCAACAAACTATTGAACTGGTCAGTGGTCAGGTGACACATGGTTGTCATAGGTTGATCAAAGGCCCCAGATGAGGTGACTTCTTGTGTCTTGTCTAGGGCTTCTAAAATGGCACTGGCATAAGTGCATTGTTTGTGCACTTGGAGAGGAGAAGCGAGATGTGCCATAATATAGACTTATACAAGTACCTCACGGGATGAAGACAGGGCACAAAGGGAGTCTCTTTCAAATGAGAAAGAACACAAGTACCAGGAGAAATGCGGGCATGTGATGAAGTTGAAGAGGGAATTCAAGACAGATGTGAAGAAATATTAACGGAAGGCATGGTAGGTGACTGACAGAGACTGAACGAGACTGCAGGCATGAGTGATGGCGCCAAAAACAGTGTGGGGCTTCAAGCATGCGTGAGATAGGCATAGGGCTGGGGTGTATTTGAAAACAGGCAGAGAGGCAGCAGGGTTGCTTCAGTGTCTGCAGATGAGACCGATAATGCAGGAATGGACAATCTGGGCTATGGGCCAAGCAGTCTTTTTCCAACAGATAATTAGTAACCTAAAGTACACACAATAGTAAGGCCAATAAAACTTGTAACATGGCATTAATGAGAGAGGTGAAATGGGCATCACGAGACCTAAAGCGGGCGGTGTTAATCCATGATATACTTGCATGCCGATAAGGTAGTACTAAAAGCAGCCAGACCCCCAGCTTAGCAGCACTGGGCACAGGTGGGGAGCGAAGAGCAACAGAGGCAAGCCAGGCATGCTGAGAGGCAGACTAGGCACCCGATGACAGAAACGCTGAGCGGGACAACAACCAGCGGCGGACAGAGGTGAGACTTAGGAGAGCCCGAGGTGGGAGGCACGGCGTCCGACCAGTCAGGAGGAGGCAGGAGGAAGTGAGCGCCATCCGTATGCAAATCCCGACTGGAGCCCTGATCACGGCCATTGAACAGTGCACGCAGACCTCCAGCGGCGGGTATGGCGCTTATACCTGCACATAAGTGAACATTTTTGGGACACTTACCTGGGCCACACTGAGCTCTGTTAGTTGCAGGTAGTGCAATAGTTAATGCATAAGTATGTAAATGTTGTTCTGTAGTGTGATTGGAAAATGCAGCAAAAGTTGTTTACCATAGCAGCGACTCCAGTGTTATGTTCCCTTATTCACAGTGGGCACCCTCCTAGCACCGCCACCGACCCCCACGGCCCATGTTACAAATTCATTAAGCCACTCCGGCAGTGGCATCTAATGCGATTGTTGATGCGCCAGGTGGAGACCATTGTTCCAAACCCCAACCATGCATCAATCCAGCATTAGATGCCATCTCGTGGCTTAATGCTTACGATGATACATTGTTTAAAAGGGGCCTCATGGTGGTCCTGGAATTATATGCCAGGGAGTGGAGACTCAAGTTACCTTTAATTAAATATTTAACATGCTAGAAAAAAGAAAGGGTGAGCAAAAAAGTAACATTACACTTCCGTAACATTAGGCAGATTGAGAGCTGTACTGTACCACCAGTTTTATGTGGGCAGATCATATTTGTAGTCAATCACTGGTAAGTTTCGCTTAAGGAACACTAGCTGTTCATCATGTTGAGGTCCAGCTTGGAATGGTGTGGCTCAACAACGTCACCAGCAGTGCTAAACATCCTCTCAGATGGTACATTTGTAGGAGGCAGCGTAGATGTATTAAAGAAAGTTGTACTAGGTGAGGAGAGGTTAATGTTCCTGAACCCTGTAGCCCAGTGGATCAACATCAAATGGCTCAACTGATTCTGCAAAGTAGCCAATAAGTAAATTTCCTGTAGAGAGAGGCTGAGACTGTGTTTGTGTTGCTGTTGATGCAATGATGTGCTGCGTAATGCCCAGTCACTCTCTTCTCCACTGCCACTACTTCTTCCCCATCTCCACTAGTATCATCCGATTCCAAACCACCTCATACCTGTCCATCTCCCTCAGGAACCTGAACTGGAGCATGTTCCACCCCTTCCGAGTGTCTGACTGCCTGCATGGCACTATTTAACTCTTCACTGAGCTGTTGCCTAAAATAGGTCACCCTGTGGTTGTCCATGGCTATATGGGGATCTTGCATTTAAACCTAGGGGCCAACATGGTAGCGAATACGTGGTGGCAGGTATCCATGACTGTGGCGAACCTTGCATCAAGTTCTGCATCGAGAGGAATAACAAGGTCAGTGACCTCTTGCGGACTGAGTGTATTGTCAGCCAAAACCATTGTAATGATCTTTTGAGAATATGCACAGCTGGGATAACCTGATTAAAGTAAGACTGTGGAACACTTAGATCATGTGTACTTCTCTCCAAAAGACCCAACTGTTAAATTGGTGTTAACACAAGTCCAAGACCACAACATGTTTTGCAGGAACATGAGAATAGTAAGTGCTCTGTGGTCTTCCTCCATCAGTCTGATGTTCAGCAATGTTGACCTAATGAGACTAACAGATTGGTGGGGCGAGTGAGCCAAAAGGTGATGCATTGAAACAGCAGCAGCAGGCTGTTGCACACACCAGTGTGCAGTTAAGGAGAGATAGGCATGCAGGGAGTTATCGCTAGTCCAGATATCTGATGTGCAGTGAAACACCACCAACAGCCTCTGCAAGCAGAGCAGCAACAGGAGATTGCATGCCATAATACAATCGTGGCAATATAGTTTGAGAAACATAGTACGAGATGGGTTCTGATAAAATGGGTGCAAATAGTTGAGAAGCCGTCCGGAAGCCAGTATCTTTCACAACTGACAGTGGCTGGAGATCCAATGCCATCATCTCAGTAAACAGCTGTGTAATTTTCTTTGCTGTTGGATGTGAGGCATGATACTTTGTACATGCAGTGCATCCATTATTGGAACTGCCACGGAGACATTGATGTGGACCACTTCAACAACAGTGGTGTGTGAAGTGCTGATGACTGTCTGCTTTGTAGTGTCACTGGAGTCAGAAGTGACCACTAGAGTAGAGACTGGACTCTGTGTTGGTGAGGGGAAGGAGTGCCATGATGACTTGGTTGCTCAAAACTAGATCTGTCGGTACCACCACCTCTGCCAACAGTGCATGCCTGTCCACTGGAGGGTTTGGTCTTGGTGAAACCAAGGGTCCAGATCCAGACCCAGATGAGCTTCAATACACTTGAGGATGCTAAAGTTTCAAGTGGTTCTGTAATGATGTTGTAGTTAAGTTAGAGTGATTTCCCTCAGCTTAAGTGGCATTGCAAAAACCACCCTGGTTCCTATGCCTGGCGGGCCTGCCTGCCTATGAGCCTAAATGCAAGTCCACTATCCGCTATGACAATATTCCATGACAGCTAACTTCTGGCGCCACTCCAGTGCTCAGCTTATATTTCTAATTGTCTAGCTACCACCTTGTATAGACAATGACATTATCATATGTAAATGCATGCTGCCATTACAACCTGTCTACACAACTTACTGTGCTACTGTGTTTGGTGCTGTAATCTATGTAATGATGATTCCATGTATCTAAGTAATCCTGTGATTGTTTGGAACTACGTAACGGTGTTTGTCTCTGTACACTTAACAAGAAGCCTTTGAAGCACGAGTCCATGACTCAAAGGATTGTAATTCCGATATGTGTAAATAAATAAAATAAATAGACTGCTGTCTTTGTGTCCTCATTTTATACGGTGAAATGCAGCCACACAGCACTTTTAACACTGCAGTTAACAGTGATTCTGCTAGCACCACAACTCCATTTCTGTTTTCAACAGATGTGCCTGGCTTGTTCTCATGTTCTTGCCCTCGACCACTGCCCCTGATTTTGCCATGCCAGTGCTACCATCACTTGGCTGTCCTTCAGGCTGTGACGGAGCATGCTGAAGGAATGTTAGTGTTGCTTGTTTGGTCTTCTTAGGAGGGGGGACCCTTACCCTTACTGCTACTTCTACTACCCTTGCTAGTAGTGCTACACCTAGAGGCTGTTTGCTAGCCACCTTTTTTTTTCTGCCCATAAGGTACATAGCCTACTCTGCCTCATCTTCAAAGTCACTCAAATGTGCCTCTGATGAAGAAGATGACTTGTCATTGGGCAGTTCATCATGTGGAGGAAATACTCAGAACCAGATGACTGATCATCCTCTATAACTTTTCCAGAGTACTGAGAAGCAGAGTGCATAACTGTATCAACTGTAGTGCTCATACTGGTAATATACACCATGGCAGGGATACCAGACTGTGGTGATAGTGTTACAGTAGTGGCAAGTGGCAGGGTTCATATTGTAAGTAGTGGCTGGAGTGACAGTCACAGTTGCAGAACTGGCTGTAGTAGTCATGCTGCTCGTTGTTGTGGAAAAGGAAGACGGTCTTTATAGTGGTGGTGTTAATAACAGCTGTGATGGTACTGGTGAGAGATGGGACACATTGGTGGTTGTGGTGGGAGTTGTGATGGTACAGGTGAGAGATGGGGACACATTGGTGGTTGTGGTGGGAGTCAAGAACAATGTCCATTTGCTTGTGCTTCTTGTATCACTTTGTCCTGTGCCAGCCACAGAACTACTGTTGCTTGAAGACATAGGCTTGGAAGGGTAAAGAATAAATCTGAGTGTCGGATCAGGCTGACCATCGCTCACATTCAGGCTTAACATCACCAACCTGTTCCTCCATTGTAGATTTGCTTAGGCTAGACCAAGTACATTTTCAGTTCTACCTGTTGTTGTCTTTGTCTATGCCAACAAGTTCTAAATACTCTCAAGTACTTATTACTTTGTAAATGTACAAAAGGTCTACTTTATTGTAGCACCAAAATTATTGCAAGCAGCACGCATGCAGGGCAGGTGAGGGCAGCGACACTGCAAGCACACTACCTAGCCGAAACCTGGGGGTGGGAGTGCAGTCAGCCGATTGCCCTCGAAGACTGCTGGAGGCTACTGACTTTCATGAAACCCCAGCCAAACCTCAGATTACACCACAAATATTTCTTACACAGGATTTCTATGGCAGAACTACTGCAATTCACTTATTTTTGTTAATGCACAAAAGTTCTGCTGTATTTCAGTACAAAAAATGGTTGCAAGCAGCAGTACTGCTTTATTTTGCACAGAAAAATGATTGCAAGCAGCAGCACGTAGGGGCAGATGAGGGTGTGCAAACACTGCAAGTGTCACTACAGCCTAAACCATGGAGGTGGGAGTGCAGTCAGCTGATGGCCTTCGAGACTGCTGGTGGCTACTGACTTTGTGAAACCCCAGCCCAAACTCAGACTGCACCACAAATATTTTTACACAGAGATTTCTCAGCAGAACTACTGCAATTCACTTTCTGTCATTTGTAAATGCACAAATGTTCTACCGTATTTGGAAGCACAAAAATGGTTGCAAAACAGAAGTACTGCTTTATTTTCGCACAGATAAATTATTGCAAGCAGCCCAAAAGCCTCACATCGCAATCAGGAAGGCAGGCACTAAGAAAAGAAGAAATACTTCTCCTTCACTTCCAGAGCAAAGCACAGAGGCCCTGAAATGAAGGTATACTAGTTTCTCCCTGCAGCTCCTAGCAAAACAAAATCACTACTTCAGATGATTAATCCATGAAAAAACCTCCCAGTGCTCCCACTAGTACTAGACACTAAAGACACACTGTACAGAACAACAAATAAAGGTTTTGTGATGAAAATATTAGTTTTGCAAGTCCTAATCTCTGCTGACTTAGAGCTCTCTCCTCTCACTACACAGCAGTGTCAAAGTGTCACGTGATCTGGCTTTGGAAAATGCTCAGTGATTGGCCACAAGTCCTGCAAGATCTTGAAATCCAGCAGGAACACTGAATATCGCCCAATAGCTATACTTTTCGGTATTCAGCTCCCGAATACTGAATACTGTATTATTCATGGTATTCAGGATTTAATATTTGTTACTACACACCCTATTTGGTACTAATGATCTGGTGAACCAGCTTGTGGAATCAAAGATGCAGAAATTTCAAAAGCTTGGGGACAGATTGAAGGCACACTTGGTTTTCCTGTCCTTTTACGAGGTCCTCACTATGTTGGGTAGGGGAATATAAAGGTGATTGAGGAGTTTAATAGGTGGCTGAAGTGATGGTGTCAGGAGGAGGAGGATACCACTCTCTGGGGGACTGGAAGGGCTTCTGGGACAGGAGACTCTTCAAGGATTATGGCCTTCACCTAACAAGAGACCTAACCAGTGTGCTGGGGAAGAAGTTTGACATCTTCACTGATGGCCAGTAAACTGTGGGGAGGCTGAGTCTAGGGATACCATTGAAAGAGGTCAGGAAGTGGGAACCTAGCTAGGACTCCCCTGAACTGGGGTTAGAAACATTGAGGGAATCAGCAAGGCTTGAGTTCATAAAAGGTGAGAATGATGCTGGGGGCTCACTAAGCCACTGTATACCTGCTGAGCCACTGACAGTCAGTATCAGTGGCTCAGCAGGTGCATACTGCCTCTGAGGCCAGGAGATCAGAAGGCTGTGGGTGCTATCCCCACCTGGCACTAGGCTAAATCCCAATACTGATACTGTAGTACAGCATGAGGGGTGCTGCACTCCTGAGGTGCCGTCTTTTGGATGAGATGTTAAACTGAAGTCCCATCTGCCTGTTCTGGTGGTAGTTCAGGTGGATGTTAAAGATCCCATGGCACTTCTTGAAAAGAGTAGAGAATTTCCCCAGTGCTCTGGCCAAATTTCCCCATTCACTAAAATACCACCAACAGCTTAATCTGGTTCAAGTTCAGTTGGCATTCATTTGTATCCCCTTCCCTGGTTGTGCCTGAAAGTAGGCAGTATTTGTAGGCAGTAAGAACAGAGGTTATTTGTCTTTTAAATTGTTTTTATTTTAATGGGTTCACCATAACATAACCCAGACAGACCGTCTTAGGGTAGCTGGTTCATTCCACTGGGGTGTCAAACAGACGAGGCATACTGATGAGTCCTGGTAGGATGAACACGTGTCTATGTCATCTGTTGGAACCCTTTGCAAACTGTGTGAGAGGCCTTTCAGCACCATGCAATTCTGCTTAAAGTTGAACCAGCATAACATTCTGTGGTGATTTGCATATACAGCCCATGATGCTTTGCATTGTGTGGGCATGTGTGATTTTGTATTTTCTTGAAACTTGGCTTCTCAGCCAAATGCCCTTTAGGGTAACCCTTGCTTTGTGTTTTAGCACAGAGGTTCTTTGTCTTTTAGTATTTGTCTAGTGCACTTACCGGTCAACAATAAATAAATAAATAAATAAAGCCTACAAAAAATATGAAAAATAAGAAATGAAAGAGCTAGAGGATAATGAAGGGAGGTCACATAAAAACAAAGGGCATGGACACATGATGGAAGGCAGTCTGCCTTATTCCAGGAACCTGGGAAACAGAATCAGTGAGCTCCAGGCAATGATAGCAGATGCTGGGTTGAACCTTGTAGCCATTATGGAAACTTGGGTCATGGAGAACAACTGGGACCTGGTAGTCTCAGATTACACAATGTATAGGCATGATAGGGGATGGTAAAGGAGGAGGATAGACCTTTATATTAGGCAAGGATCAAGGCAGTAGAGAATGGATCTGTCGGGAAGGGAATGGGGCAATAGAATCTCTGTGGGTTGAGCTCATGGAGGCATCAGGTAAAACTGTACATGGTAGTGGTCTACAGACAACCATGGCAGAAGGACAAGAACAATACAGAACTAGGGGCAGAAGTAGAGAAGGGGTCACAAAGGAAAGGTGGTAGTATTGGGGATCTCAACCTGGCAGACACTTACTAAGACATTACAGCAGCTCAGAACACAGAAGTCAGGCCCTACTAGATGCATTGCAGGACTGCATCATGGTGCAGCTGGTCAAGGAACCCACAAAGCAGGCCTCCATTCTTGATGTGGTACTCACCAATTTGGAAAGGGTAGGCAGAGTGGACTGGGGAACCACTGGGGTCCAGTGACAAATACACCATATGGTTTGAGCTGTCCGTTGGTACCAGTAAGCCTTCGTCAGTGGCTGAAGTTCTGGATATCAGAAGGGCAGACAATTAGACTAGGACAGGTTACTTGAAATGGACAGTATCAGGAAGTGGAGGAAAGATTGGGATAAATAAAGGGCCATTCTCAAGGTGACAAAGACATGCATGAGAACAGTTACCAAGAGAAACAGGTACAGGAGACCAGTATGGTTATCTGAAAAGGTCAGTGAAGCAGTTAGGACCACAAAAGAGCCTTTATCAGGTATAAGGAAAAGCAGGTGGGTGGAGAATGGGAGAAGTACCCCAGTAAGAACTAGGAGGCCACAAGGGCCATCAGGGATGCAAAAGCAGACACAGACCAGTGTATTGTGGAGAGGGTCAAGGGCAGGGAAAAACAGTTTTTCAGGTATATGAGGGAAAGAAAGATGTGGGGAATTGTTAGAGTAACAGATGGAGGCAGGGTAATTGAGGAGGACAGGAGGAGAAAGCAGCTGTTCTGAATGACTGCTTCTGCTAAGTACTCACTAGGAGGACAGCAGGACTTTGCTGGAGAGCAGTATAGTTTGCTGAAAGTCCTGGAAATGAGACAGCAGGTATTTACTAGTGAAAGGACCAGAAAAGGGCTAGCAGTTCTAAAGATATATAAGAACTGGGTGCTGGATGGAATGCACTCAAAGTACTCAGGGAACTGGCATTGGAATTAGTGAACCCCTGGCAGGGCTATTTAATAGCTCTATTCATAAAGGGTGGTTCCAAAAGACTGGAGGAGTGGACATAGATCTGCTACACAAGAATGGGGACAAGAGCAGCTGGATAACTAGAGACCCATCACTCTTAGCTCTGTGGTGGGTTAACTGATGGAGACTCTAGTCAAAGAGGATCTAGTGGTCTACCTGGAGAAATACAGGCTCCAGGATAATAAACAACATGGCTTCATGGGAGGGAGACTTGTCAGACCAACCTGGTATTTATTTTTCCCTCTCCTACACCTCTGTCTCCACCCCATCGAGGCACCTGGGAGTCATCCTCTGCTTACCCTCCCTACCTGAGGCCCACCCTGCAACCCATGAAGCCACGGCTATCCCCCAGATGGGGAACGGGAGGCCCATACACCCCTGTATACTTATGTTTCATCGGGCAAGGTGTCCTGGGTGGGTGGTGGCATATCAAGGGCACGCTCATGGTGCCCTGTCTTCCTGGAGATGAGAGTGGTTTTCCTCTGGGTTTCCTCCCCACGTGTGGTGTGTGCCCAGACATCAGGCGCTATGCGCCAGCGTCCACCATGAGTCATGGCAGGCTCCACCCTGCAAGCAGGGCTTGCTGTACCTGAGCCTCCGCTCGAGGCCGGAGGCAAGTGGTGTACAATGGCCCCCTCCCTCCTCCTGGAGAAGGCAAGCTGTCGTGGGATGCTCAAGCCGTTCTCAGCCAGCCGCCCTCCAGTGACGGAGTCCGCTACTGAACCCGGGTCACCAGCATCGCAGGCGGAAATCCAGCTGCTTGGCTGATGGGCTGGCTACTGATTGTATTTTTTGACTAGGTAACTAGGACAGTGGATAAGGGTTATGCAGCAGATTTACCTACTTCAACTTCAGCAAGGTATTCGACTTGACACTACACTGAAGGTTACGAAGAAGCTAGAGGATCTGGCTGCAGCAAAGGATACAGTGAGGTGGGTAGGAAGTTGTGTGGAAGGTGGCATCAGAGGGTAGTAGTAAATGGAGTCAGATCTGAAGAGAGAGAGGTCACCTGTGGAGTGTCGCAGGTGTCAGTTCTGGGTCCAGTCCTTTTCAGTATGTTCATCAGCAACATAGGGTGGTAATGCAGGGCAGGATGTATCTCTTCGGAAATGATATTAAGCTCTGTGGTAGGGTAGACAGCGAGGAGGTAGTAAGGGAGATGCAGAGGGACCTGCAAAGGCTGGAAACATAGAAACAAAAATATAGAATTTGATGGAAGATAAGGACCACTTGGTCTACCCAGTCTGCACATTTTCTCTACCTACAGCATTACTGCAGACCCTAATTGATCTCGGCTCTTTCTCCCTCCTCTCCTTCCTTTCCACTAAGATGCAATTCAATATGTACACCCTGGAAGAGAAGAGAGGGGATATGATATAGACAGAACAGTTACGTACTTGTTGTAACAGTGGATCTTCAAGAGAATCTCTTTCATCAGGCCACACCTATGGAACTATAGGCCACCAGCAGTTTGGACCACCACGGAAACTTTTGCAAGCAGTCCACCAGGGGCTGCCCATGATCATCACATCAGATCTCCCATTTAATGTGGCTGGCCCTTCCTCCTCAATTTCCCACCAGTGATCAGAGGACCTCCGTGTAGGGAACTAGGAGAGAATCTAGGACTCTGCCAACCAGGCAAGGCAAAGAATAGCAGATAGACCCTTATGGAGAAGGAGACAGCATTACCCAGATTCTCAGCATCTGATAGGGTGTTGGAAGGTGGGATGGGGTGGCCTGATGAAGAGATTTTCTTAAAGATCTACTGTTATGGTAAATACGTGAATTGTTCTATCTTCTTGGAGAGATCTTTTTCATTAGGCCACACTTATGGAATGAGTACCAAGCAGTACTGAGAATAAACAGTCTGGGTGGCAGGAGCTGATGGGCCAAGAAAGTAGGCCTTGGAGCACAGCTAGGCTGAAGACAGCCCTCTTTCTTGAAGCTATGTTTAGACTGTAATGTTTGGTAAAGGTGTGGATGGTACTCCAGGTAGCAGCTGCACAGATTTCTGCAGTGGACACATTTTAAAACATGCAACAGATGTAGCCATGCCTTTAATGGAATGACCACGAACACCTCCATGAAGTTCCTTACCATGCTTCCTGAGAATTGGAAGATAATGAAGTAATGCCTGTCTTCTAGGCTGGGTCCAGGAATGAAACGGCAATTACAGATCCATTTCATTATTGCCACAAGTATCCAAAATATTTGAAAATTGATTTAACGCCAGATAAAGGTTACTTGGAAGCACAAAATAAGTTAAGAGTGAGTCTATGTCGGATTTAGATCTGGCTACAGTACACAAAATGACCTTAACTAAGGTCATCAGTGACATACAATTGAGCTTGGACAGGAGGATGATGGTAGGAGCATTGTTTATAGACTTGTCAAAACCATTTGATATGTTAAACCATAATGTACTCCTGTCCAGGCTCAAGGATATTGGATTTTCTTGTTCAGTGATTGAGTTATTTGACTCTTATATACATGGACAGAAACAAGTGGTTGAAACAGGATCGTTCACTTCTTGATTAGCTCAAATACAATCTGGAGTGCCCAGGGCTCAATTCTGGGGTAATTTTGTTTAATCTATAATTAAATTATCTTAAGTTTGATGACCAGGAGGTGAAGTACCACTTGTAAGTAGACAACACAATAATTTATGTAGAGGAAGTAAAGCAGAACATGTAAATAGGAAAATCCAATAAGCATTAATACCAATTCAAAAATTTTCAGTAAACATTTTTAGTACTAAATAAGACAAAAACTCAATCAATTTTATTAAATAGGAATCCAAAAATGAGAATCTGGCCTTAAACATTGAGACTCAGCCAGGGAAGAGTATTATACAGCTAAAAAGATATAAATATTTGGGACTCTGGCTTGACAATGCCCTAAGATGGGAAGAACATATAAATGAACTATCTAATAATATAAACAGGAAATTAGGGGTCCTTTATAGATTAAAACAATATATGATATTAGAAGTTAAGTTGAGAATAGTCAATATGATGATAGTACCGATAATTGACTATGGAGACATGAGGCTAGATATTCAAAGGGGCTGTGCACCTCAACTAGAATTGCACCAGAGCAACCCCAGAACTGCAATCCAGGGCAATATTAAATGTGGGAATTGCACAGCGCAATTCCCAATGTGCCATGCATACCTTCAACCTCATGCCTTGTAAATCAGGGACAAGGCTTAAAAAATCAGGGACAAAAGACCAAAATCAGGGACACATTTTCAAAATTGGTGTTATCCACTCAGGAAGCTGGTAGAATAAAGGGCTTAGTGTAAAATACATTTTCTAAGAAAGAACAAAGCTGTAACTTTAATGTTTGACATTATTTTGTTCTTACAACCCCACTGTTTGGTCACAGAAACACAATTTTAGGCGGACAGAGTAAAATTCTGAGGCAAAATCAGGGATGTCCCGGAAAATCAGGGACAGTTGAGAGGTATGGTGCCATGGTGCAAAGATAATGTATGTGGTACATCTCCAGGGCATGCCCATGCATGTCCGGCACATCCCGATATACATGATATTCAGACCTGTCTGGGGATGCGCCAGTGCATTGTATTTGTGCAGCACATGTAATGTGGTATATTCAGAAGTGATGCGCTGTGGCACATCTCTTATGAATATGTCCTGTTACCCAGTGCAACTCAGTTGCACACACACCTACCTGCCTCATTGCCAGGTGCAACTTTGACTATCGGGCTCATAATATATGCAGGAGCTTTTTAGAAACAGCTGGAAAGAATAAATATTATGTTCAACAGAGTGGCCAGATATAGCTTAGACACACCGATATATCTTATGATGCACCGATGTGTGTTATACAATTCATTAGGATGTTTAGGCCAGAAGACAGAAGAAGGGACATCTTTTAAATTTTATTTTAGCAGTAGGAAACTTATGGCGACCTTGATGGAATACTGAGCAAAACAGTGCCTGCAATCACCGGGCTTCAGAAATGCCTGATTAACATACCCTGCAAAGTTTACAATGACTACGGTTAACCTTTGACAAGTTATTTTTGTTTGTAAGGTGGTTCTGGAGCGCCATTTTCTAAATGCCGCCACACTGGAAGACAGAGTGTGACCTTAGTACCTCCTGGATCATCCTGTCCTTTGCTGGAATGCTCGTTCACTGTGAGCGAGGCACTTTACACCGAGAAAAAATAAACTATGTCCCATGTAGAGTCTTTGAGCTGTACCTCTACAAGCAATTCCCATTGAAAATGGAGCAGTGCAAGGTGGTTAAATTTGTTATTAAAAATTCCAGCTCCGAGTTCGGGCATGCAGGACTTGCAGGAAGACAAACAGAGACTAGAAAGATGGTCCAATATTTGGCAACTCAGTTTCACTGCAAAGAAGTTCAAGGTGTTACACCTAGGTAAAGAAAATCCCAGAACAGAATACTGGCTAAATAGGGTCCAACTCTTCACCTCACAGGAGGAGAGAGACCTGGGGGTCATCAAAATGACACCTGAAGCAGTTGAGCCAATGCAATAAAGCTTACCTCAAGGTGAGCAGAAGGATGAGGCATAGGGAGAGGAATTAACAGTAGGAATAAGGAGGTGATCCTCCCACTCTACAGGTCCTTAGGAGGCCCCACCTGAAATACTGTGTCCAGTTCTGGTGACTGCACCTTAGGAAGGACAAGGACAGACTGGAGACCATGCAAAGAAGAGCAGTGAAGATGGTACAGGGCCCCAAGGATTCTCGTATGAGGAATGCCTAAAAGCACTAAACATGTACTCACTGGAGACTAGAAGAGAGGGGGATATGATAGAGATGTTCAAATTCTTGAAAAGTATCAACAAGGTTGCCTACTCAAAATTATTCAACGGGTAGATGACTCAACCACTAGAGGCATGAGTAGAAGCTAAGGATGGAGAGCTTCAGGAGGGATATAAGGAAATACTACTTTACAGAGAGAGTCATGGGCCCATGGAATAGCCTGTCATATGAAGTGGTGGGGACACAGACAGTGGGAGCATATAAAAGGGATGGATAGAGCTAGGGCTCAAATAGTAATGAAATGAGTAGAAACTGGCAAAAACCTGGTGGGGCCTAGATCCAGAGATCAGTAGTGGATCTCAAAACAACCTGGGCAGACTAGATGGACCATCGGTCTCCTTCTGCCGTTACCTTCTATGTTTCTATGTTTACGTTTAAAGTCTGGAAGGGCACTCACCCAGGGTATATTCTAGATTTTTTTTATTAGAGCTTTAAGGAAGGATCTAAGATCTGCTAATGGTGTAGAGTTTAATGTAAAATGCTACAAAACAGGAGCTGGCAGGTCTTCCATGATATTTAGAGGAGCAACTCTATGGAACTCAGTTCCTTTGGAATTGAGATGGGTAATTCCACTATTAAGCAAAGCCATTTATTCAATGGCCTACGCAGCCAGTATGATGTAATGCTTGTGCAACTGTGTTACTTGGTTTTGGCTGTTCGCACTCTCTATTCTAGAGGAATTACTACCCTGTAGGGGTACCAAAGGCAAGGAACCCTTGATGAGGATCCACCCCTAGAGGTGCCATGGGACAATTCCTCTGGCTAATGGTACCTTAGGAAGCAACCCAAAAAGAAAAGTAGTAAATGCGAAACACATTAGCAAGCAGTAGCTGTGAGGCATAGTAGTAGATTAGGCACCAGGCAGCTTGATAACGTAATGGACGCGCTTGTTAACAATGGCATGAGTACGATGGGTTGTGCTGAAGATTGAGGGGCCTCCTAAGGAGAGAGGAAACAGCAAGTAGGGACACCAACCACCCCATCCAACAGCGGAACCTACCTAAAGGAACTAGGGAACACTAACTACAACTAACTAACATTTATGACCTGAGGCACAGAGGAGAGAAAAAAAAACCCTTTGAGGAGGAAATCTTTGGGATCCAAGGCCTAGGTTGCCTTCCCTCCAGGCCTGGGATATTTTGTTTAGTGACGGTTCTGCTGCTGCAATTTGGAAACTCAGTTAAAGGGGTGGAAAATATTCCAATTTGGAGGAAAGCTCTCACTCAATCCCTCTATTGGAACACTGTGAAAAGTTGCAAGAGTGCTCTGCAACATCGAGCAACCAAGGCAAGAAGAGAGAGCAACAACTGCTGAGGCACTCACTTGGCCTACCCAGCTCTAAAACAAACCAGGTGAACCAGAGGCAGTTGTAGGGAGAATGTGGTGAAGATGCCCTGCTAGTAGAATACTAGAGCCAAAGGAGATTGCTATAACCACCTATCACGGCTAGTCTTAAATTCTGCACCAGGAGCTGCCATTGAGTCTCGAATGGCTAAAGCCAGGCCTGGAGTGAGGACATTCCCAGCTATGGGCCAGGTGAAAAGGACCCCGCCCCAAGTCAGGCACGCCAAGATGCGAACTTCATAGGTGCACAGAGACAGCCGGGCCAGGTGCCCTGCGCCATGGAATGGTTATGGCTGACATGCCCCAGAAAATGAGTGAGAAGGAGCTGAATGAAGTGAGAGCTTAATGAAGCATTGAGTGCCGGACCCTCATGTAGGTCAGACATGGTAGTAGCTGTCACAAATGCACTCTGCAGGTCAGGCCCTCTGCTCCCAGTGCCAACCTCAGAGCACAATAATGTGAACAGGTAACAGACAGGGTAACCCTCCTGTCTGCTTTTGGTTCAAATCAACTTTAGTCTCAAGTTCTGGGAGGTTCAGACTGTGAACCTTATGCTAGCGTACCCAGTGTACAGGCTCACATACGTACTCTCTTCAGGGATTACGGTACAATCTTTGCCAGTGGCACCAAGCCAGGCTTCCAAAATGAACCCTTAAAACTCTATAAGAGACCTGAG
Source organism: Neoceratodus forsteri (assembly GCA_016271365.2). Taxonomy (NCBI): domain Eukaryota; kingdom Metazoa; phylum Chordata; order Ceratodontiformes; family Ceratodontidae; genus Neoceratodus; species Neoceratodus forsteri. Next base: position 445,059,349 of record CM057453.1, read on the forward strand.
GTATATTCTTACCATTTTACTCAAGCTCAGTAACACCATCAAGCTGTTGAACAGTTTTGTCAGACTTAACCACCTATACGTCACATGCAAAAAGAACTTGAAGACACACCCAGACAGTATCTTGAAAAGATTCTTTACTAAAAGATGATAAAACTATGAAAAATGTAAACACAGAACAATATATCAAAGAGCTCACAATCACATAAAAGAACAAGGGAAGATTACAAAACAAAACTCCTACCACAATACATTTAGACCTTTGATGTCTAAGGCATTACCTGGAAGTGTTTATAAAGCAGATCAGAGAGCTGTGTCTCTAGAGTCCCAAAATGATATGACCTTCATATCAGACACAAGTATCAGTTTAAACTGTGTCTCCACACTTCTTATGAGTCATCTAGCGCCTCCTTTTAGATTATAAAATTACAAAAATGATTTTTCTCAGGAGGTATTTTAAATAAGGTGACATCAGTAAAACTCATTTCCCAAATGATGACTCTTTCATTAACCAGTTCCTTTGAGATTTACAACCCTGCAGTCCATCACCTAGGTGTGATATAGCCAACAGGAATCAGCTAAATGATGTCCTGTCCTCTAATAAAATGTATATTTAGTTTCCCAACTTCAAAAGCATGAGGTCATAAAATGCAATTTCTCAAGGAAGTTATTCACATTACAGAGATCTGCTGGTCAGTGTAATATATCCTGTAGCTTCACTGAAACCTGAAACCTGGGGGCACCCTGCAAACACAGGCTGCCTTATGTGAGACAATCACATACTATATTTTATATTACAAATATCATACAACAATCATATCCAGCTGGACAAGTGTCACAGTAGTGAGCATTGAGGAAATGAATTGCGTGAGCAATGGTGGACCTGCACATAGGTCAGTAAGTAGACTAAGAAAATAGTGGGACCTGCATGGAGGTCAAAGAAGCAGGAAATATGAATAGCAGGGCAGCCAGCCAGGCCATCAAGGAAGCCAATGAAGGCTGGCCTGGTAGTGCTGAGGTTGAGGCACTGGACGCACACCTCGTGCCATGCCGTGACCCAGGTTTAGGAATGAGCCTGGGTTGCAGGGGGTCAGCAGGGAGGAGATATGAGCATCTGGAGGACAGCTCTCTTCTCCCGGGAGGACATGGATCCCGAGTCAGTGCTCGGTTGCCCTGTAGTGGAGGCCAGAGTTGCAGCAAGCACTGATGATGCAGAAGAAGGAGTGGGGAGTGGCAGACATTGGTAACATGCCTTGGCGTCAGGGTGCCAGCCACTCCCTAAGAAACAGGAAAAACACCCTTCAGCTCCGGTGAAGATGGAGCACAGACTTGCCCTCGATCTGCGGCCACCCACCTGACACCCAACCGACTGACACTACTGACTGCTCAGGGTGTTAGGGGCTCACCTCATCCCACCTGGGGTAAACTGAGGCTACATGGGTGACGGAGGATTGTCCAGGCAGGGCGGACCACAGAGGATGACTCCTTGGTGTCTCCTGAGGAGACCAGAGCTGAGGGGTGGAGAGGAGGAATAAACATGAGAATAAAAAAAGGAAGCCAATGAAGGTGACAAAATACTTGGAGGATTTTAGTAGTGAAGCAGGATTCAAACATGAGTTAGTATGCCACACAGGGCCATGGCTCCTCAACAACCCTCCAGTCCCCACCATAGGAAAAACAAGAACCGATGGAAGGCGCCAGTGACCCACATGCAGATATTAAAACTAGTTTACAGCATCAGCGGTAGCTTAGCTGACCTCCAGAGTATAATAGCAGTGTGCAAACATAATAGAGCAGCCTCAATACTGAGTAACTATGAGTTATGGGTAGCAGTTTGAATGAAAATAGACTGTAGGGAGGCAATGCTCTGAAAACAGCAAATTGGCTAGGCAGTGAAAACAGCAGCAATGAGGTATGTAGTATGTTCAGGAAGCAGGATTGAGCTGCATGGGCTGGGGTCCAGAGTGAGCCTGAACCAGGTGAAAATAATTAAGGTGCATAGCATGGAGTGCAGCAGCAGAGAAGCAACTTGAGCTGAAACACACAGATAACAATTGCAGTTGCAGTGTGAGTAAATGGGAGCAAGTAGCATGAGCTCTGGATTAGCAAAATACAAGGAGTTTAAAACAGAAGCCCCCAAAAGAAAGCAAAACAAAGACACACAAACACAGAGGAACAGGAAACAAGCAACACAAAGAAGCACATAGCCAGAGGCAAACAATACAAACCAAATTCAGGAGAACAGACAACAGAAGGCCAGCAGAAACAAGCAGGCCAAAAACACAGCAAGGTGGGGGCAGGCCCGCAGGCTGCAAAGAACAGACCAACAGAGCCTCCAGCTGTAAAGAGAAAGTGCTTGAGAGAGAGGCTCAGAGGAACTGCTCATGTAGCACAGGAAGTGGGAGTGGCTGGCTGCTTGTTCACTGAACCTCAGGCATAGCCTTCCAAAAACAGGTTGCCGAGCCACTACAGCTGCAAATGCCATTAACTTGATAAAGGTGTTTCATGGGCTTAAACATAAACATGAATTGCATTCATAAGGCCTATGATACTGTTCCACATATGACTTGTGAACAAGCTGGGCAGCCTGGGGTGGGTCACAAGGTGGTAAACTGGGTTAGAAACTGGTTGAATGATAGAAGAAGGAGAGTCATGGTAAATGGTGCTCAATCTAAGGAAAGAAAAGTGACCAGCAGGGTGCAACAGGGATCATTCCTGGGATCAGTCTTACTTTATGTCTTTACAAATGAAATTGCAGAGGGCTGGAAGGAAAAGTGTGCCTGTTTGAGACTGACACTAAAATCTGCAACAGGATGGACACTCCGTGAAGAGTGGAAAAAATGAAGCAGGACCTAGGAAAACTGGAAGAATGTTGCGAAATGTCGCAGCTGAGATTTGATGCAAAAAGTGCAAAATCATGCATTTGGGTTGCAGGAACCAGAGGGAAGATTACGGGTGGGAGGTGTTGGAGAAACTGATGGTCACCAAACAGGAAAGGGATTTGGGGTAATCATATTGGATGCCTTAAAGGTGGCCAAACAATGTACTAAGGCTGTGGGGAGAGCCAGTGGAACGCTGGGGTGCATAGGGAGAGGTATTACTAGTAGAATGAAGGAGGTGGTGATGCCTGTGCAGATCACTGGTGAGGCTTCATTTGGAATATGGTGTCCAGTTCTGGAAGCCGCATTTCGTCATGTAACTTTAAATCACAAATGGGTTAAATGGTTCTATTTTAGATTTGTATCCCTCTCCCTTCTGCTCCCACTGGTTAGGCTTACTGAACGCAACTTGGACATATCTTGGCTAGCATGTTGATTCACCTGCACAAGCTACTTCTCAGTCCACATCACTATCTTTTAAAATGTTAACTTTGTTGAAAATATGGCATAATCTTCCCATCAATATTATTACTAGACATACTGTAGCTGGCTTGGCTTGAGAAAGGGTGAATATGGTCAGGACCCCTTAGCAACTGAGATGCATATACAGCAAATAAGTCCAGATGCACCAACTTACCCTTCAACTGTTAAGTATCACAGTCTGCATAATACAGAAGACTTACAGTGATGAATCTTCATTGCTATGTGGTTTGGGTTATACTGTTTATAATAGATGGATGAATAGCTAGGGGGCATTTTTCAATGACTGCCAAATGTGGTACAGTGGTAGATATTTTGCAAAGGTATAACAGAAATTATGTCTATGAGTCATTGTTGACTAAGAATTGGATCACGTTTTCATAGAGACAGATTACATTTAGAGTACATGATTCTAACTTGTGAATCACTGCTACTCTCTGTACTGAAATTACTGTTAGACATGTAGCTAACTTAAATCTTTAAGTAGTAATTCTAGAATTTTACCCAGAACCTGTATTTATTAATTAAAAAATGTATTTTGAGAGGGTGCTTGGTTATGGATTATCCCAATATTTAATTTTAGCATTTTAGTGGAAACGTTGCACTCTGATTTTCTTATTCTGAATTTTTTGTAGTATGTTGTCTGTATTTATAGTAATTCTGTTGGTATTACTGGTAGTGTACAGGGCAGGGTACTGAGTTTGTGATTGGGTTTGAATAAGGAACACAAATATCCATTGCATTGCTTTGCTATCTCCACTGGATTTTTACTGTTTCCCTTTAAAATTAATACACACACACACACACACACACACACACACACACACACATATATATATACATATACTATATATATATTTATAGTTTTGTTTGTTTAGGCTATTGATGTAACTGCACAATTGCTTGCTGCTACTTTTGTCTGCATCTATTGCATTTGAGTTCCATTTTCTTTTCAAATGGTTATTTTGCATTTATGTTTCTTTTAAAATGTTTAATATTCTGACCATGTGGTTATGTTGTGGACCATAACTGATCTCCAGCCTAACCCCCCCACACTCCATCCCTGTTACTAAGGTCCCCTTATGTGTATCTCATGCATGTTTGAAACCTGTTATCATTTTGGTACACTTTACTTCTGCTGGTAGGTTGTTACAGGTGGCCATCACCCTATCTGTAAATAAGTATTTCTCTTATCCTCTAAGTCTTCCCCTTCTAGCTACATATCATGCCCCTTGTTCTTGCACATCTCTTTCTCAGCAGAACTGAACCTTCCTGTACCTTACTGATACCTTTGAGATATTTGAATGCTTCTATCATCATGTCTCCCCTTTCCTCCTTTCTACTAGAGAATATATATTTAACTCCCAAGTCTTTCCGATGGGCAACAGTTCCATCATTTGTCATCTAGAGTACAAGTTTAAAAATTCTGGCTTCACCCATGCTTACATGCATGGTGTATATTACAGCTGAGGTCTAAGAGAGCTGGTGCAAAGAGAATTACTCCACACAGCTAAAGGGATACAGCTTCATCCCCAAGAGATACAAACTGGACATGTCACTTTATCAATCATTTAAAATAACACACGTTTAGTTTCACATTCTTACTATGAGGGAAGCAAGTAAGATCAACCAGCATGGTTTGCAAATAAATTAATTGACACCTCTGGATGAGTGGGGAGGGATACCAGCAAAACAATTTTCTCAGTTTGGAAATGGTTGTAAGTTAAGCACTGAAACTTAACACAAAAAGAAAATGCCCATAAAACACTATAGAGGAGGTTTCAGCATGCAAAACAAACAAACAAACAAAAAAGAGGCAGTGCTGGGGATAGTTCTTAAGAGCTGGTGCCAAGAGAATTATTCCACACAGGTAAGGGATACAGCTTCATCCCCAGAGATACAGACTGGACATGTCACTTTATCAATCATTTAAAATAACACCAGTTTAGTTTCACATTCTTACTATGAGGGAAGCAAGTAAGATCAACCAGCATTTTTTTTTGCAAATAAATTAATTGACACCTATGGATAAGTGGAGGAGGGAAATCAGCAAAACAAGTTTCTCAATAAGTTAAGCACTGAAACTTAACACAGAAAAAAATGCTCATAAAACATTATAGAGGAGATTTCAGCTTGCAAGAAAAAAAAGAGGCAGTACTGGGATAGTTCAATTAAAGGAAAAGCGATATGTTAAAATCAGGAAAAGATATGTATTAACACATTGTTCAACTTCATTTTAGTGATTTTTTAGTTCTGGCTGTGAGAAGAGTTTTTCTAACTGTTGCAGTAGTTGTATGGCCCCTTAGGCTGCTATTCAGATTCCTTTATTGCATCTTGTCCCAGACAATCTTCACAGAGTGCCATTGGGTCTAATGTTTAATAGCCCCTGCTGGAGGCCAATGTCTTGTTACATTGTCTTTTGTTTCAAATTAACCACAGTAGAGAGAACACAGCAGCCAGAGGAGTCACACTGTGACCTTAGGGTATGTACAATAGATAAGTTTCCTAAATATTGGTACTTTATCCAGCTGTGTTCTGCTGTGTGTGTGTAAGCATGTCACTATTTAAAGTAGTTTAGTCTGCACTCCTGTTACTATCCTCAGTCCTTTTCAGTTTTTCACCAATACCAAGTAGCATCACTTTATAGTTTGTTAGAGTAGACCATGAATGAAATAATATATGCAGAATTGGAATGGTCTATATAAACTAGTCTGGAAACAGCATGGAGCACATCTATTTAAAAACAAATCTGTGATTGCTCCTCAACAATGCTGCTTTATGTTTCCCCTACCCCCCATTGAATAGCAAGGGACACATCAGTTTATCTCCAGCAGTTTTGCTGCTTGCAGTCTGTATAGAAATGGTGTCACTTTGCCTAAAATCCTGCTCCCCATTTTGATCAACATGTTATGGACTTTTGATTCAGTTGCTTGTGTCTTCCATAGAAGACAGTGCTTGTAACAAATCTAATCATTTTGCATCTGTGGACATCCATTGGCTAAGTAGGCTTTGTTATTGTTTGTGTTTATGTGAGCTCCTCCAGGAGCCCTCTGCATGATTTCTTCAGGTTTTATTGTTAATACCAGCTAATATCAACGTTAAAATATTTAAAGAGATGCTTGCTAATGGCATAATCTTTCCATCAATGTTGATGCTTGACATGTAGCTAGCTGGGCTTGAGGAAGGGTGAACATGGTCAGGACCCCTTAGCAATTGAGATGCATATGCATCAAATAAGTCCAGATGCACTAACTCATCCTCAACTGTTAATTATCACAGTCTGCATAATACACAAGGCTTTCATTGGCGAATCGTCATATGGTTTGGCTGGTTTTGGTTCTACTGTTTATAATACAGGAATGAATAGCTAGGGAAGACATTTTTCAATGACTGCGAAATGTGGTACAGTGGCAGATGTTTTGCAAAGGTATCATGGAAATTATGTCTATCAGGTACTGTTATTCAAGAATTGGATCATGTTTTCATAGAGACAGATGACATTTAGGGTACGTGATGTCCCTTTGTGAATCACTGCTGCTCTCTATACTGAAATAACTGTTAGACATGTGTCTAATATAAATCTTCAGGTAGTGATTCTAGAATTTTATCTGGAACCTGTATTTATTAATTAAAATAAAATATTTTGAGGGGTGCATAGTTGTGGAGTATCCCAATATTTATTTTCAGCATTTTAGTGGAAACCTTGGACTCTGATTTTCTTATTCTGAATTTTTTGTAGTATGCTGTCTGTATTTATATTAAATATGTAGGCATTCCTGGTAGTGTGACAGGGCAGGGGACTCAGTTGTAATTGGGTTGGAATAAGGAACACAAAGGGGACTCAGTTGTAATTGGGTTTGAATAAGGAACACAAATATTTATTACATTGCTTTGCTATTTCCAGTGGATTTTAATGTTTCTCCGTTATTATTAATATTACTTATTTTTTTGTTTGTTTAGGCAATTTATATAACTGCAGAATTGCTTGCTGTTGCTTTTGTCTGCATCTATTGCATTTGAGTTCCATTTTCTTTGAACTGTTTACTTTTGCTTTTATTTTTCTTTTAAATGTGTAATATTCTGACCATGTGGTTATGTCATGGCCTTTGTTTTCAGATATGTTATTGCATGTTTAGCTTTTTGTCATTGTTGTTGTTGAGTAACTTTCTTCACATCCTCATTTAGCCATCATGCTTGTCATCATTTGTTGTTATATTCCTTGATCTTTTAATGTAAACTATTGCAAATGATAATATGTTGCCCTTTATAAACTGCCAAAGGGGGAGTGGCCTGACACTGAAGAAGATGGAGGTTTAACTTCAGAGCTCTGCACAGATAAACTGCATCTGGTATCATCCTCTGGCATCTAAGTTCAAAAATATATATCAAGCAAGAAAACAAAATAAGAAGCGATTCTAAAGTTTTTAGGATTCCTTTTTTTCAGCAAGATACATCCAAAGCCTGGGTAAGCTTAGAGATCTCAGTAAAATCTTGTAAGGCTTCACAATGGCCTACTCTGGAGAACAAACAGAATCCAATGGACAAAATAGAAGAAATGTTCCTAAAATTATCAATGGATATGAAAGATCTAAAATCTATTACTCAAAGCAACACACAAATGATGAAAACATTGACTCCAGGCTGGCTCTCACCGAAAATAAAGTATGTCTTAATGAAGAATCTACACAAAACTTACAAGCAATAATCAGATCCCAAGATCGACAGATTAAAGAACTGCAGTCTAAAATTGATGACTTAGAAAACAGATCCAGAAGAAACAACCTCCGTATATTTGGTTTTCCTGAAGGAGCAGAGGCTAATAATGCACTCACGGCATTTCTACAACAGGAACTGCCGCTATCCTGCATCTCAACTCGGTAGTGAGCTAATTATAGAACGCTGTCACCGGAGCATTAGGCCCCAACCCTCGGCAGAACAAAGACCGAGACCCATAATTGCAAAATTTCTTAACTATTCTAATGTAGAACTTATTTTCAAAAAGCACGAGAGTCCAGACAGCTTAAATGGCATGAACACAGAATTTATATTTACCGAAACTTTTCTAAAGAACTATCGTCAAAACGTAAGGCTTATACAACATCCAGAAGATTAATGCATCAAATGGGTATACATTTTACCTTAAGATATCCAGTTACTATGAGGGTCTTTATTGGGAACTCATTTAAAGACTTTATGACTCGAATCCCTCATGTCTTTTCTAACAAAATATTCAGCTTCTGAAGGTAACGAGTCTACATATAAACAAGCAACTCATACTCTCAATAATCTAGAAAATATGGACCCGAACACAACAAATGACATGCCTACTACAAATAGACATGACAATGCCCTGGATTCCTCGATAAAGTTATCAAAAAAACAGTTTAATGCTGTGCAAAACGAATCGTCTTCTCCACGGTCCAGACAACGGACGAATAGTTGTAATTCTGATGCATCTAACGAAAATATAACCAAATCAGACACTGAGCCCTTACCCTCTTGAACGTTGTAGTGCAAAATAAATATGCAGTACTTCAGGACTTACCCTCTCCTGTGAGGGAATGGAAACAGAAACAGATGTCCAGATAGGGAAGAAGGGGATGCATGCTAAAGGAGGTGTCCTGGTCATACAGCAACGAAAGCTCCCTGTCAAATCTATTGAGCCGCCAAAGAAAAATGGCGTGGCAAAATAAACATAAAGGAGACACTACCCTTCAAAATAGCCCAGATGACTGCTCTATTAAATATATAGAATAAAAATTAATCCATGGAAACGAGCTGCAAATAAAATAAATGTTTCAGACCCGTTATGGGCTCCGCCACTCTAATGCCATGCTCTGGTAACACATCCAAAATAGGTCTACTGAAATAAAATTAATGGCATTAACGTGAGAAATCACGCTTTTAAAGTAGAGAGAGACCCCTCAGTCATCTTATCTGACGATCTGCTTACCCATCCTGAAGGTACATAAAAAGGCAAACATTAGAGTAAGAGCTGATACAGGATGATATCGCATTTAGGGTCATTTGGAAAATCTACGATGACAGCAATTTGATTAAGCTCCAGATTGTTGAATGAAATGCAAGGACATTAGGTTCTGTCTCACTGTGCCCGATTTAGAAACCTTAAATCTCTATCTGGTTACATCGATTGAGATAAAAAGTCATAGTCAGATTTGGGAAGTCAAGAGATAATGAAGTAATAAGTGGCTGTGGTGGGACTCGAATGAGGTTAAGTTTACTCGTGTCACCAAAAGGAAAATGGCTGCTGCGAAAGGAATGGCTATAACTTATAAACATAGGAAATGCCCAGTAGTCAAATTTTGCAATTATTTGTTAACTTCACTGATACATGGACAAGGAAACGTTGCATCGGGAGTTGGTGCAAAGCGCGATCACTCCTTCAAATGTCTGAGTCATCTCTACAGATCTCTTGTAACGCTGCAATTTAATATCTATCTAAGATACGGTCATTATATTGAATGCAAGACATTTAAAATGTGATCTGCTGGAATTAATACAGGATTTCTGGCTTATTATTTAAATACATCAATTGTGATAAAGAAATGCAAATTGGTCCTGTATTTAAGAAATGGCTAACAATCAGTGACTGTAGAGGGACTAGAAATCTGATTAATACTACTCATGATCACAAAGGAAAATGGCTGCTTTGGAATTGGGAACCGTGACTTATGAATGGAGAGAGTAACTCTTAGGGATCTTATGTTTACCAGGACACGGTGGTATTTCAAGATTATGTCAACTTGGAATAGGATTTTATAATAATAATACCTTGAGTAGTCAATAATTAATCTTATTTTCATTAGATCTTTATTTTTACTGGCAAAATAGACTATACTAATTATTATACTTAGATACTTTAATTTTTTTTTTTGTGGAATATGCAAGGAGAAATGTATTTATCCACGCTGGAGTTTATAATTTCTTTTATCTCCCTCAATAGAGGCTAGATACATAGTGTTTTGTTTTTTTCTTCTCTCCTTATCAGAGGAGATACTAGATGCAGTAATGTTAACATAAGTGCTTACCTTTAAACGTAAGTAGACTTAAAGTATATAACATCCTTAACCCCTTATCCGGGCTATTGCAAATTATACGTCTAGCCAATATTTGCTAGACTGTGATTTAATTATTTGTTTTAAAAAGTTTGGATTGTACTCTTTCCTTGTCTTAATAAGGATAATCCTTATTACTATCTGATAGCTCGTCCTAGAGCACAGAGGGTGGTCTTGGTCTTAGGTACTTTTTCTGTTATATCTAGACCAGACTTTCCCACTCTGTACATCTTAGATGACAACTTTACATTATTGTTATGGATTGTTAATGTTTAAAATAGTTAGAAATATAAAAGTTAAAGAGAGCTGCATCGAAGAAGTCAGACAGAGAGGATATATCTTTTCAAACTATTTAACTTAAAAATACCTGCCAATCGATGTTAATAGGTAGTACTCATTATAACCTGATCTATATGATATTATCTAACCTAAATCTGCATTATTGTCCTTGACACTACTCCTACTTTATAGTACACCAATAACTTAACATAAATATTAATCTAGCTTTATGCACTTGGAATGTCAAGGGACTTAATGTGCCAAGTAAGCGTAAGCAGGTTTTAAATTATCTCAAGAAACATAAAATACAAATTAGTTATTACAAGAAACTAAACTGCTAGAAATAGATAACGACAGGCTGAAAAAGGATTGGGTTGGTCAGATGTATGCTGCATCGGCTACTACCAAAAAAGAGGTGTTGCCATACTAATACATAAAAAACTGAAGTGGACGCTATCTAATATTTTGAAAGATACTGAGGGTAGATGGCTTATTGTAACTTTTAATACACCATCAGGGACAATGACTATAATCAATATTTACGACTAAATTCAGATGACCCCAATTTTTTCAAAACTTGATTCAAATATTAATCTCTTTAAACCTAAATAACTCCCCATTACTATTTGGAGGGATTTTAATCTTACCTTAGATGCATTTATGGACAGGAATAATAATTCAGTGGAATGTCATCCTAGAAGTTCAAATATCATTACCCAGTTAATGCGGGACATAGGCCTATCTGACATATGGAGAACCCTTCATCCTAGAAATCGGGAATATACTTTTTATTCCTCATGTCATCAAACTTATAGCAGATTAGACTACTGGTTAACTTCCCTTCAATAACTGTAATGTAATTGAAACTAACATTCTCCCAATAATTATATCGGATCATGCTCCTGTTAAACTTTTATTTGTATGGGGTTCCCCACCCATAAAATCTTCTACATGGAGATTAGCTCCATTACTGCTAAGGACCCAGATTTTGTGCCTTGGATAAAACAACAAATTGAAGAATTTGTAGAACTAAGCGACACAAAGGATACATCCATGGGCATTATGGGAGGCATGTAAAGCTACACTTCGGGGCAAAATAATTAGTTATAGACTCTATAGACGGAAACTTAGAGAACAGCAAATTAATAATTTAGAAAACCTATTGAAAGAAAAACAGAAACTATATTACAACATCTCCCAGCCTAATCCTTCCTCGAACCTTCACCATGATATATTGCAACTATGAATGCAAATTAATGAACTAATCTCTAGAAAAACAGAAATTGCTCTCCTCAGAATTAAGCAAAAATTTTGGGAAGGAGGAGAGAAGGAGTAAGATTCTTACATACAGATTAAGAGTTCAACAAACGGAACGTTATATCGCTGCCTTAAAAGATCACTCTGGAAAGATTCAAACTAGTGAAATTGATATCAATAAAGTAATGGGCATCCTACTATAAAAACTCTATTCCTCACTGCATTCACCTTCACCTTCAGATATATCCTCTTTTCTAGATAAAATAGCTCTCCCTCATCTTTTGCAGGAGGCAATAGACTTCTTAGATTCCCATTTACTACAGAAGAAATAAAAAGGCCATACATTCTCTTAAATCAGGCTCCTCCGGATGGAGATGGCTTTCCAGCTGAATTCTATAAACTTCTAGAGGAACAATTAGCCTTTTATTACATAAGGTATTTTATGAATCTTCTCAATTAGGATATTTAACACACCATGATGGAAGCAATAATTACTACCCTCCCAAAAAGATAAAGGACAACACTATTCCTGCTAATTATTGTCCAATTTCATTATTAAATACAGATGGCAAAATTTTGCTAAGATTTTGGCAAATCGGTTCAGAATTATACATTCTAAATTAATTCATAAATCGTAGGTGGGCTTTATTAAAGGGAGGATGGGTTCGATAATTTAGCTCTCTAATTAATCTTATTTACAAAGCCAAAACCCTTAATTCTCCAGTGGCAGCAATTGCCATAGATTTTGAAAAAGCATTTGACTCTTTAGACTGGAATTTCCTCTTTTGGTATTATCCCGCTTTGGTTTTGTAACCATTTTTGTTCTTGGATTAAACTTCTCTATACTAGACCTCAGGCTAGAGTATTAACCAACTCTACATTATCACAATCTTTTATATTAGAAGAGGAACCAGACAAGGTTGTCCTCTTTCACCATCTCTTTTCATTTTAGCTTTGGAAACTCTCACCGCTTTTCTTAGCCAAAATAATGACATAAAGGGCATCTCTATAAGTCACTCACAATACACAATATTATCATATGCAGATGATATGTTAATCTTGCTAGAGAATTTAAAATATCTGGAGAATTGCTTAAATACTTTCAATCTTTTCTCCAGACTTTCTGGACTTATAATTAATTATCAGAAATCTGAGATATTACCTTTAAATAAATATTGTATACCCATACTGAATATACATTTGGGTTTTCGCTGGTCTCTGCGATTTATTACTTATTTAGGAATTAAAATATCTACTGAATTAGACAAAATATGGAATACAATCTGGGTCCATTACTGATTAACATTAAAAGAGATTTAGATAAATGGAAAAATTTAAATCTATCCTTACTGGGTAAGATATCTGTAATTAAGATGAATATTACACCAAAATTTTATATTTGTTTGCTTGTATACCTCTTAAAATCTCTATATCTCTTTAAGAAGGCATTGATAAGCGATAGGAAATTTCTTATGGGAAGGTCATGTTCTAGATTTAACCGTACTAAATTAAGATTACACTGGTCTCAAGGTGGTTTTGGACTACCATGGTACAGCGCTTATTTTTGGGCCTTCAGAGCATCACAAACTATTAAATGGTTTATTAAACCTAATCATAATGTACCATTATGGTATGATATGGAAGCCTCTTTATCGCAAGGATTTATTCCTAATAGCAATATATACTTTGCATTACCAACCAAATTAAAAACATCCTACAATTAATGCATCGGTTTATTACTGGTATAAAATGCATAAATGGTTGAAATATGACCTTCTCCTTACCCTTTACACCTATTTGGGGAAATCCAAAACTTTTGCTAGAAAATAAGCCATTATATTGTAAAACATGGATGTACAAGAATATTCTATTCTTAGGTGATATTCTAATTGATAATGGTAACACACTGAACTCATTTAGGGATATTCAAATAAATGGAATATTCCTAAGGAGGAATTTTGAAATACTTACAAATTCGCGAAGCCATATCTTCTAACTTTCAATACTTCAATAATTCATTGTTACCGTTTGCATATATGAAGGCATGGATCAATACCTCTCATGGCTTAGTAGCAAAATATATAAGCAGATTAGAGATATGTTACCGAATCAATCGCTTCTAGCTAGGGATAAATGGAATCAAATTCTAAATACAAATATTACAGATTCTCATTGGAACAACTGTTGGAAGCTTTGCCATAATGCTTTTAAAGATATGCGTGTAGATTGATTCAATTTAAAATCTTGCATTATGGTATAGAACACCATCTCATCTATACAATATAGGATTGGCACCTAATAACAATTGTTGGTGATGTAATTCATCAAACGGTAATCTTCTACATATATTATGGTCCTGTCAACCCATATTTAATCTATGGCAAATTATTCAGGATTTGGTCAATCAGATCATTAGGCATAATATTATTCTTGAGCCTAAATTATGTCTCCTAGGTATAACAGATAATAATATAAATTTAACAAAATACCAACATAGATGGTTACAAATTTTATTTATGCAAGTTAAAAGACTGATTTTAACTCATTGGAAAACTCAATCTATACCCACTCTTAAGGATATCCTGAATAATTTGACTTACATTGCCTCTTTGGAAAGAATCTCATTCTTAATAACAGATCGAATTAATGAGTATCATTTGTGTTGGCAGGATTATTTAACTTTTCTTCAAAATCCTAAAAGATAAGTATTAGATAATTAAGAAAAAAAAATATATATATATATATATTTTCCTCTCTTTTATGCAGATATATTTTTATTATAATCAAACTTGTATAAAACCATCTGCATGCAGCTCTCAATTTAATGCAGTATTTCATGTATATTAGTTAAAACTTTTCTTATTTTCATTTATAATCTTTTTTCTTTTCTCTATGTTAGAATGTTGTTATAGTACAATTGTGTAATTTAATATGCTGGAAATTGCATAAGTCAATATGTCTAATATTCTATTACCTACATAATCCAGTATATAATGTGAAATATTGTTCATCTCAGACAAATTGCATTGTACTATTTGTTAAAGTTAAACTTTAATAAATAAACTGCAAAAAAAAAAACTGCCAAATATCATTTACTGTGTTGTTGTTATTGCATCATTCACTGTTTTTTGTTTTAAATTTTATGACAATCTGTTTCTTAGATTTTTTTGTTGTTTTGTTCTTTTCTACTGCATCTAGGGCCCTTTCCATTCCTTTTTATCCCTTTCAACTGTTTTCTATATTTAGGACCTATGTTTTACTTGAGCTTTCATCCATTCACAAGTATAATGAAAGTGCATTTCAGTGCTGCTCAACTTTGCTTTATACATAGTATAACCCCCCATTGCTTTGGCTTATTTTATGCACAGTTTTTCTTCTGTGTTTTTTTTTCTTTTATTTATGATCCTGATTGCTATAGAGATAAATATTTTGATTTAAATTGACAATAGGTTGATTCCATGGATTTTGAATATCTGAACAGCAGTTGTTTATGGCATTGTGTTACTGGTACCATAGGCTTAATATTTAACATCTTAAAACTGATGTCAACATGAATGTATAATGCACATGCACCAGCTATTTACTAACATAGAAACACAGAAGCTGTTGATTTCTTCAGGTTTTATTGTTAATACCAGCTAATATTAAATTTAAAATATTTAAAGAGATTCTTGCTGATGGCATAATCTTCCATCAATGTTAGTGCTAGATATACTGTAGCTAGCTTGGCTCGAGGAAGGATGAATATGGTCAGGACCCTTAGCAATTGAGATGCATATGCAGCAAATAAGTCCAGATGTGCTAACTTACCCTACATGTGTTAAGTATCACAGTCTGCATAATACATAATACAGCAGACTTACAGTGACAAATCTTAATATGGTTTGGCTTGTTTGGATTCTACTGTTTATAATACATGGATGAATAGCTGGGAGAAGACATTTTTCAGTGACTGCCAAATGTGGTACAGTGGTAGATGTTTTGCAAAGGTATAACAGAAATTATGTCTATTAGTCATTGTTGACCAAGAATTGGATCATGTTTTCATAGAGACAGATTACATTTAGGGTACATGATTATAACTTTGTGAATAATCTTGCTCTCTGTACTGAAATCATTGTTAGGTACATGGCTAACTTAAATCTTTAAGTAGTGATTCTAGAATTTTACCTGGAACCTATATTTATTAATTTAAAAAAATATTTTGAGGGGTGCTTGGTTATGGATTATCCCATTATTTAATTTCAGCATTTTAGTGGAAACTTTGGACTCTGATTTTCTTATTCTGAATTTTTTGTAGTATGTTGTCTGTATTTATATTAATTCTGTTAGCATTCCTGGTCATGTACAGGGCAGGAGACTGAGCTGTGATTGGGTTTGAATAAGGAACACAAATATTCATTACATTGCTTTGCTATCTCCACTGAATTTTACTGTTTCCCTTTAATATTTATATACTTGTATATACTGTGGCCTGGATATTGAAAGGGTTGTGCCATGTAACCCTCAATGCACCCAGTGCAATATTCAAGGGGAATGTTGTGCAGCGCATGTCCCGATACACCAGGGCACATCGTTAATGTATGTGGCACAGATGCAGGGGCGTGCCTATGCATATCACGGCACATCCCGATATTCAGCCTGGGATATGGGCGCATATGCTGGCACAACCCATACATGTGCCACACACTGGTGCACAAAGTTGAGCTGAAAATAACAGGCTCAAATGTTGGTCACCCACAGGTGGGCAGCTGTATTGCTAGGTGCAACACAACAGCCACCAGCCATGGGTGGCCACCCACCCAGCAGGACCATTGTCTACAAGCACCCTGTACCCCCATGGTCAGTGCCCCTCACTCCAGATGCCGATTGTGGGCAGTTGTAATAATAAAGTAATCCTGATGATCTAGCAGCCCCGATGCCGATCACAGGCTGTTGTAATAATAATCAAGCCTGGTGGTCTAGCAGTACCTATGCCCGATCATGGGCAGTTGAAATAATAAAATAAGCCTGGTGGTCTGGCAGTACCCCTACGCCTGATCATGGGCAGTTGAAATAATAAAATAAGCCTGGTGGTCTAGCAGTACACCCTCATGTCATGAGGCAGTTGAAATAATAAAATAAGCCTTGTGGTTTAGCGGTACCCTCTCCCCACCACCCACCACACAGGGCCACTGGCCACCAGCTTCCCCATCGCCGGTGGGTGGCAGCACCGCATACATACTGCATGGCCACCCACCAAATGATGGCGTACAGCAGTATGATCTCTGCTGCCCATTGGCCCCACAGTGTGGACCAATGGGCTCAAGTCATACTGTGCTACACAAGACCAGATATGTGAATGAATGCATTAATTCACATATCTGGTCCTGTGTAGCATAGTATGGTCTAGAGCCCATAGGTCCACATTGTGGAATTCAAATGGAGCATACAGATCATATTATGGACGCTTGGCTCATTTTGGCAGGGCAGCCAGGCAGTATATGGGCGAGGGTGCTGCTGCCCACCAATGATGGGGAAGGTGCTGGGTGACTGGGGCCCTGCATGGGTGGGTGGGAGAGGGTACCACTGGACCACCAGGTATGTCTTGTCTATACGACAGCCTGTGATTGGGTGTGGGGGGCTACCGCTAGACCACGAGGCTTATATTATTTTTCAACTGCCCACAATTGGGCGTAGAAGTTTCGCTAGACCACCGAGGCTATTTATTATTTCAACTGCCCGTGATCGGGCATGGGGGGTACTGCTAGACCACCAGGCTTATTTTATTGTTTCAACTGCCCATGATTGGGTGTAGAGGGACTGCTAGACCGCCAGGTTTACTTACATTATACAGATGCCCAGATCAAGGTACAGGAGTGGGGGCTGCAATAGCCCACCAGGGTGCAGACCCCTGACAGCAGCAGCTGCAGGGTGCCAGGTGCAATTTGCCAGGACCCAGTGCATCGCGATGAAAATCGGGCCATAATGGCATGCAAATGGCCCAATTGCACCTTGCATATATTATGGCCTCATTTGCACGCCCCCAGCAGAATATTGCAGGTGATGCATCTAGCGCAACTGCATTTGCGCTGGCGCATCCCTGTGCTCCCTGTCTGTGTCTTGTGCTGGTGCCGTGGCACTGCACCATGCACAGTATGTGCACCTGTGTGCCATATTCAATGGTGCTGAGCCATGGCACATCACCGTTGAATATCACCTGGTCCTGGCCCCAGCGCAGTGCCCAGGCTTGCACCACCACCCAGCCAGTCTGAATATCTGGCCCTGTATATATATATCTATGCAAAAAATGTTATTTACTGCATCAGTTAGGGTTTCTTCTACAGTGACAAAAGTGAGGACATTCGGCATTAGGGTTCCCACCCTTGCCCCCTCCCACCCTACCCCACCAGCAGGTATCAGGGTATACGTTGGGGTCATTGGTCCTAACTCTCACCCCATCCCATATGTAAAAAAAGCTGAGGTGGTGCAATGTAGGAGAATGGGGTGAGAGTTAGGACCAATGACCCTAACGCACACCCGGTGCCTGCTGGTGGGCAGGGTGGGGGTGGGGTGCAAGGGTGGGGAAACCCTAATGCCGACTTCCTCACTTTTGTCACTGTAGAAGAACTCTCACTGATGCAATAACAAAGTTTTTGCATAGAATTTCATACTTTTAAGAAAGAATAGAAAAGTAGAAAGTTGCACAAAGGGCCCTCATGCTCCCACCATGCGATTTTGTGTGACTATAGTAACAGTAAGTGCAACAGAAATGCAAGCACAAAGGCTTACATGCACATGGTGATGAAAATGTAAATGGTAAAATAAAAAGTAATAGGAATGCAAGCACAAAGTGACACAAAATCGAACAGTTACGTAAACGGAGACATCAAACAAAGTACATACAGAACACAACTGGTAACACACACATTCATAGGTACCACTATTGTAAGCAAATGGTAACAGTAACAGCAACAATAAGCCAACCAGAAACGAAGCGCAAGCACATACAAAAGCATAAAGCCATAATGCGCATGGGCATGGTACCAATGCCAATTGCAAATGGCAATGGTAACAGCAAGAGTAATGCAAAACAAAATGGAAATATAAGTGCAAATGAAAAACTGCATAACACACACAGTGGCATAGACAGGAACAGTAAAGACGAATGGTACAAAAGAAGCGCCAACTGGAAACACTAACTGACACAGTGAGAAAATTACACCTTTCTTTTCCCCAAAACTGCATTGAAAAATCAAATTGAAAACAAAGATATATGCGTTATAATTGACTTGAAGACGAAAATTATGACTTGGAATACTAAATCGCTTATATCTCCAGGAACCGTCACGACATAGGAAAAAAAATTAAATTTTGTATGAATTATTACTTCTACCTAGTTTATGCTTAGCCCCTTGGGGGCTAAGCATTTTTGACAAAAAGTCCGCATCTCACACCGTTTCAAGATCACAGGCCCTGAAACATCAATGGACAGCCATAATGTTATCCTATGACAAAAAGCATCAACTTAGATGCCATCACTTTGCCACCCTGTAAAATATTTCAACAAACCACCAAAGACACATCTGGTATGTTGGCTTTCTTCCCTCAAATTTCAGCACAAACGACCAAAGCGTTATTTTGCAGCGAGTGCGACAAAGAATCCTGTGTCGTCACAAACGTCAGAATAATGTTATCCTATGGGAAAAATATCAACTTAGAAAGCCGTAACATTTTCCGCCTGTACCACGACATTGACCAACCACCAAAGACACATCTGTGGGATATTGCCTTTTTTACCTCAAATTTCCAAGTCAAAAGACCAACCGTTCCCAAAGGTATTCAATATCAAAGTTTACTAAACTTTCCTATCTATTCATTATAAAAATCTAGCCATCTTGTCCCTCCCTGGCGATCAAAGATGACAATCAAAGAATCTCATGATCAAAAGAATTTGCAGGCTCCACGAACAAAGGTTTAAAACCTTATAAATTTAAACATTGAAGGAATTGTGGTAAACCACCTCCATGGTTCAACAAAGCGAAGAACCCCTAGTAAAAGCCCACCCTCATTTGACTTCCCTACAACACCCCTGGGCTGAGAAAATTATTTTTTTAATTGGGCCATCTAGTCCCTCACTCACGATGCGCGATCGCGATCAAAAATTTACAGGCTCACAGATCAAAAGAATTTGCAGGGGTCACGATCAAAAGATTCAAACTCTTGAAATTTAAAAAATATACAGAATCGCGGTAAATCACTGCCGCACAGTTCATCAGAATAGAGCCCCTGAGTAAAACCCACCTGTTTGACTTCCTATGACACCCCTGGACTGAGAAAGATTGATTTTTTCATCTGGCTGTCTCATCCCTCACTAGCGATGCAGATACACTATCAAAAATCTCATGGTCAAAGCTTTTGCATCCAGCGATCAAAGCAATTTGCTTGCTCATGAATAAAGAGAAGAGGAACGAGATGACCAGATTTAAAATTGATTTTCTCAACCAAGGGTGCCCTGAACTGTAAAATGAGGTGCGTTTTACTCAGAGGGCTTAGTTCTGCCCCATCTGCATACCGAAAATAATCTTACAACTATCCTGGTCTAGTGCCCCCCCTCCCTAATAAAATATTAACATCCTAGCAGTCTAGTGGCCTCCCAATAAAATATATTAACATATATAGACCCTGGTAGTCTGGTGCCCCCCACCCCTGTTTTTGAGATCCCTCATAGTCTAGTGGCTCCCCAGAGCTGTATTCTCTTATTATAGTACATATTAATATCCCTGTGATAGTCTAGTGGCCCCAGCATAATGGAATACATAATGATGCAAAAATTATACTGGTAGTCTGGCATGATATTTACCCAACCCACCCATCCATCCCCAACCCACCCAGCACACCCACCCTTAGCCAGCCATTGACTGGCACAGCCCTCTCCTCTCACCTCCACGGCCAGCCACCGACTGTCTGCATTATGAGTGGTAATGAAAAGGGCACTCAAATATTTTCAGAAACCTCTTTGCATTACCGCTCGTATGCAGACAGTTAACGGTCGTGGAGGTGAGAAAAGCTGTAGATCGAAGGTCTTCTGCATTACCGTCGTAATGCAGACAGCTGGCAGGTCGTGGAGGTGAGAGGAGGCTGTGTCAGTCGCTGGCTGGAAGGTGGGGAAGTTGGTGGGCTGGGATGGATGGGTAGGAGGCCACTAGACTACCAGGTATAATATTAAATCATGTATTGCATTATGCGTTGGGGCGTCACTAGACTACTAGGGATATTAACATTCACGTATAAGACAATACAGCTTGGGGACACTAGACTATCAGGGATCTCAAAAATAACAGGGGGTGGGGGGCGCTAGACTACCAGGGCTCTACATATAAGTTAATATATTTTATTGGGGGGCACTAGACTACCAGGGATAACTATAAGATTATTTTCGATATGCAGGTGGGGCAGAACAAAGCCCCCGGAGCAAAAAGCACCCTCATTTTACAGTGTAGGCCACCCCTGGGCTGAGTAAATAAATTTTTAAATCTGGCCATCTTGTCCCTTGCTCGCAATGCACGATCGCAATCAAAGATTCTCGCGATCAAAGAATTTGTCGGCTCGCGATCAAAAATCGTTAGCGAGCCACGAACGAAGAATTTAAAAGCTAGTAACTCTATTTTTGGACCGATTTGAATGGAAAAAAAGCCATGGCTCAATAGTTCGGGGTCCCCTGAGTAAAACCCATCGAAGTTTTACTTCAGAAGTGACCCCTGAGCTGAGATATTTGTGTTTGTGCAGTCAGAAAACTGAAAACAAGATGGCGGAACTCGCGGTCAAAGAATTTTTGGAATTCCTTGGGATCAAAGATTCTTGAACTGTGAGGCTGCAAATTCTTTGACCGCCAGGCAGGATGAGATGGCCAGAACCCCTATTCTTTGATCGCAAGATATACATATAAATTTTCCCATTGACTTATAATGGGAAATTAAAAGTACCATAACTTTTGAATGCCTTAATATTTTTTCATCAAACAAAAAGTGTCATGTTCAGCCACCAAAGCTCTTTCAAACTAGCCATCTCACAGAGTGGAATGCCACACAACGGCTGTGCAGGACCACATTATGAATGCTAAAAGGTGCCTCCAAAAATGGATAATTTTGCATTTTTCAGTGCTTTCGTACACGAACACCGGCACTCTGACAGAAACGCAATTTAGCAAATCAAGAGATCTGGTGTGCCCCAATGCATGTACCAAATTTTGGGCAAATCCATTGAACGGGTCCAAAGTTATTAATGTCCAAACTTTTGACTTTAGTATGTAACTGGTCGCTCAACCCTAACTATGATGGTAGCGACCGTGCTGCTATATATATATATATATATATATATATATATATATGTTATATATATATATATATAATATTGTTCAGGCTATTGATGTAACTACACAATAGCCTGCTGTTGCTTTTGTCTGCATCTTTTGCATTTGAGTTCCATTTTCTTTTTGAAATGGTTACTTATGCGTTTATGTTTCTTTTAAAATGTTTAATACTCTGATCATGTGTTTATGTCATGGCTTTTGTTTTCAGATATTTTATTGCATGTTTAGCTTTTTTGTCATTGTTGTTGTTGAGTAACTTTCTTCACATCCTCATTTAGCCATCTTGCTTGTCATCATTTGTTGTTATATTCCTTGATCCTCTTAATGTAAACTATTGCAAATGATAATATGTTGTCCTTTATAATCTGCCAATGAGCAGTACTTGTGTATGGTATTGTGTTACTGGTACCATAGGCTTTATAGTTAACATTATCTTAAAATTGATGTCAACAGCTGAGGTCTTAAGAGCTGGTGCCAAATTAATTACTCCACACAGGTAAAGGGATACAGTTTCACCCCCAAGATATGCCTACTGGATATGTCACTTTATCAATCATTTAAAATAACACAAGATTAGTTTCACATTCTTATTATGAGAGAAGCAAGTAAGATCAACTAGGATGGTTAACAAATAAATTGACACCTCTGGATGAGTGGGGAAGGGGATACCAGCAAAACAAGTTTCTCAGTTTGCAAATGGTCATAAATTAAGCACTGAAACTTAACATGGAAAGAAAAGACCCATAAAACACTAAAGAGGGCATTTCAACTTGCAAAAAAAAAAAGAGGCAGTTTTGGAGCTGGCTCAATTAAAGGAAAACTACATGTTAAAATCAGGAAAAAAATATGTATTATTAATGTTTTGTGTTCTAACTTCCTTTCCGTGTTTTTTTTTTTAGTTTTGGCTGTGAAAGAAGTTTTTTCTGTGTGTGTGAGTGTGTGTGTGTGTGTGTGTGTGTGTGTGTGTGTGTGTGTTTGTAAGCATGTCACCAGTAGCAAGTAGCAGAAATGGAACAGCACTTTCTAGAAAAAAAGAGTCAGTTTGGGGATAGCTCAATTAAAGGAAAATTACATGTTAAAATCAGGAAAAGATATGTATTATTGACTTTTTGTGTTCTCACTTCCTTTCAGTATTTTTTTTCAGTTCTGGCTGTAAAAAGAGTTTTTGCTATATGTGTGTGTGTGTGTGTGTGTGTGTGTGTGTGTGTGTGTGTGTGTGTACCAGACTTGGACTTTGGGTGGAGTTTTCCTTTTACATCTCTCAAGCCAGAGGAAAGTCCCATAAAACACTGTGGAGGAGGTTTCAATTTGCAAAAAAAGGCACTACTGGGGAGGGCTCAACTTAAGCACTGAAACTTAACAAACAACGAAAAAGCCCATAAAACACTCTGGAGGAGTTTTCAACGTGCAAAAAAAGGCAGTACTGGGGAGGGCAAAATTAACTTCTCTCAATCCAGAGGAAAAATAATGCTCTCCAGCTGCCATAAACACACAGGCAGAGTAGTAATGAGGCTTCAGTGGAGGACACTATTTTTAACACTCTACCATGTTGTTTGGAAGGTAATTATGCAGGTAGTCCTTTTCTCAAAGCAAAACATCTGCAGGGCTATACCCACTGCAGCCGTAAAAATGGTGGGGGGAACAAGCAACTGTACCCCGTGAATGTTGTTCAGAAGTGATTATTGGAATAACCTAATGTTGGTTATGATGTGGCTATTGAACTTGAATGTTGTATGAAGGTTAAATATCTGGGTGAAAATCTTAAAGA
This sequence comes from Neoceratodus forsteri, assembly GCA_016271365.2. Taxonomy (NCBI): domain Eukaryota; kingdom Metazoa; phylum Chordata; order Ceratodontiformes; family Ceratodontidae; genus Neoceratodus; species Neoceratodus forsteri. The sequence goes on from CM057453.1 coordinate 445,083,436, forward strand.
ATGTTTAAGCATGTTTGTGAATGTAGTATTTATTATTATTTGTGATAGGTGATATATTTATTAAGATGAATCTATGTTTCTAGTGACTGTATGTCTATTCTGACGGGACCTCATTGAAAATGAGCTTTGGCTTAATTGAGTCTTATCCCTGTTCATGTCTTTTTATCATGAATAAAAGATTTGACTACTGCTACTTACTATAACAAAAAGTAATACAATTTGCTAATCAGCTGGACAGGCACTGTTTGGGAACTGGAGCTCCCTCCTTCCCAGGGGCAAATGAAACAAAAAGCTGCAAGGACTTTCTACAGTGCTTCGAGTGGTGTATACAGTACCTGAGTATTCTATGTCTTCTTATGTATGGAGCAGTGCTTCCCCTGGATGGGGCATGCTCAGGAAAATAAACTGGCAGGTGGATGGTTTGATTTAAAGAAAACTCAGACACCGCCTTTGGTAGAAATTTAGGATTGGCACGAAAAAACACCCTATCTTTGTGGAAAATTTAAAAATGAGGCTCACATATTAGAGCCTGCAGCTCTGAAATCCTTTGAACAGAAGTAATAGCAACTAAAAACAACGTTTTCCAAGAAAGAATGCATAGGTTACAAGTCACAGCTGGTTCAAAAAGATACAGAGTAAGTTTTTTCAATACAAAATTCAGGTCCCAAGCTGTGACTGGATTATGAATTTGAGGCTTTAAAAGCAAAATGCCTTTTAAAAATGTATGGGGCACCTCCAGCTGGGCCACCGTACGTCCTTCAGTAGGTACATGGAGAGCTGAGATAGCGCCAAGTGTTCTTTAATAGAGGAGTTCTGCAGGCCTGCATCTGACAAGGACAGTAGACTCTCTACTACCTGATTTATTAGACAGGTAAAAGGGTCCAAGCGGTGAGAAGTAGCCCACAAAGCAAACTGCTTCCATGTCACTGAATAAGTAGCCCAGGTAGTTTTCTTCAACTTGTCCCGCTTTCTCTGCCACTGCTCCAGCAAGGCTGAACTGTGGATGGGGCAGGTGAAAAGGCAAAGTGGGACTCACCTGCTGGAGGGAGACTTGCTCAGCTATTGGGGGATGGGTAACCCAAGGAATTCCTGCCCCAGGTGTGCTGGATGAAGGCAGATGCTTCTGCAGAGTCTTCAAAACTGTGGAAAACCCAGTTCCTTTCAATTTTGAATGTGGCAGGGTAGGCCATGCCCCATCCACCAGTTCAGCCGCACCAGAGCAGTGGCAGAGAAAGCAGAACAGGTCAAAGAAGACTATAGTAGGGCATCCTAGCACCGCCCAACTCCAACTGCAGGCGCGGAAGCTGGGGGTCAACAGCCTCAGTAAATGACTCCTCCACAACAGAATCCCTACTGGACCAATCAGCACTGCCAATGCTCCTGCCCAAGTCCCGATGCCCACCTGCAGCCTCTCAGCCTGTGGTCTCATTGCAACCAGCTCTTCCTGAAGCACCACTGCAGACTGTCTCGGGCTCCTGGGCTGACATTGTCCAAGGTCCCAGGGATCAAGCTGTCTTCGCCACCCAGACCTGAACTTTTCATCATCAGCTGAGAGGTCTTGTGGGTAAGGGTGATGGGTCTATGATGAACTGGCTAGTGAGGTGACCTATCTCGGTACTGAGTCAATGTATGTATTTTCACCCTTGTCATGGCATGGTTAAGCCTATGTCAACATATGTATTTGATTCTGTTTTAGGGGTACTGAGGGGCTCCTCCCCCCTCCTCCCCTCCCTCTATAGCCTACTCCCCATCTTGCCTCCATTAGCTAACAGATATTTCGGAAGCAGCAGCCCCCCCCCCAAATTACCATGCAACTTTACCCTACTGTCTGATTTCTTCGGTTTTGTTTGCCTTATGTGCCTGGTTTGCTTGTGTTCTCTTTCCCTGGCAAGCAGGCAGTGTTGTTTGCATGAAATTATGCTGTGCTGGCTCATTTTGTCTGGACCAGGGATGGTGATAGAGCATCATCCCACCTGGATTATGCCTCCTACCCCATACACTTTTACACCCACCTATCATGGACCTCTTGTACCGATGCCTTCCACCTGGAGAGCAGCAGTGGGGACCACCTATCTGGTTGTCATCAACTTTCCCCTGCCCCGGCACAGCCCATTTGGACCGGCACCCACTGAAGTGCAATTTATGCTTTTTGCACCCAAGTAGCGGCAGTCATGGCAGTCAGTTTACAGGGACCATCAACCCCCCACCTTATGGCTCTTACCTACCCGCAGAACTGCTGTTAGTTTGATAGAGGGATAGCAGGTTATGAAGCTACCTTGTCTGGTGGTGAGGAAGGGTGCCCTGTGGGACTCTGGCCACAGCGGTGGAAGAGATCAACCCAGCTGAGTGATTGCTGCAACAGATATCCTGGTGAGCTGCTATTTCTAATTGCTTATTATACCTGGGGGATAACTGTTATCAGTCCTTTTTTCCCTCTTGGCTATGTGTCCAGGAGCTGGTGCATAGGCAGGAGTGGTCTACGCAGTCTCATAGAAAGCTGCAGGAGGAAGCTTTCTTTCTTTTTTTTTTGAGCATCACAGATGTGTACAGCAGTGACAGACCTTGCGGGTGGCTTATACTTTTGCAAGCCGGAGTCCTTGTGACCGTCGAGATTTGGGTCCTCACAGAGGGAAGCTGTCTCAGATGCTGGGAGCTCTCAAAGGATAACCCATATGGAGTCAGAGGGGCAATTTACTAAAGACCTCTGCACAGGATAATAGTGAAGTACAAGCTCACCACTGCCCTACTACAAGAGTGAACATAGCTTGCCCACCTTGAGGTGTACTACCTGTAGGTCTTTTCTCGATGATGGCCCGCATGGCGATCTGACAGGAGTTAAACCTTCCCTCCAGGCTGTAGTTCTTAACCCCCCCCGTAGGCTCATGGGATAGGTCAAGAGGAAATATACAAAAAAGGGGGGAGGACAATTATTCTAAAAAAGGAAAAAATTAAAAAGAGGCAAAAAAGGGGTATGGAATGTGGACTGGCAAACATCAGGATCTGACAGCAGTTTAGCAAGCAACATAGAAACATAGAAACATAGACTTTGTCGGCAGATAAGGACCGCTAGGCCCATCTAGTCTGCCCATTTCCCTACCTACAGGATAGGCTGCAGATCCTAGTTAACCAACAGCCTATTTCTTCCTACCCCCCCACAAGAATTGCCTTATGTCTATGAAGCACCCATAAGTTCTTCCTCTAGAAAGTGCAGGTGTATGTTGGTTATCCCCCTCTTCCTGTTATGGCAGCCGGTTGCTCCAGTACCCCTTCTAATCAGGTAAAAGGGCCACCCATGGTCACACTACTGACCCAAGGGTGGTCCCCCCCATATTTATTTTGGCATGCTGATGTTTTCCAACTTGTTCATTGAGTTTGGTGTTCCCCTTCCCTCCCATCCTCCCTTCTGACACCCTCTAGTGTAAAGGACATTTCTAGCCCCCCAAATTAGGAGAGCACGACCTATAGAAGGTTTTTTTTTTGTTTTGCTACTTAGAAGAGTATCAAGATAAGCTACTTTCTCCTTCCAGGGCCAGAGGAGAAGGTGCAGGTAGGTAGCTTGATGTTAGGTAGCCTTTGAGAGCACAACGGGAGTGTAGGGGATAGGATTTCTGCTCCCCCACCTTGCCATTGCTGACTCTTCACAGTTAGGTTGTTTTGTATTTGCTCTAATGTCACCTAATTGTTTATTGGACAGGACACTGGAGTACCCACAGTCTTGGATGACTGGCATTACAGAGATTTTATTATGCTTAATGTGTTTTCTCATTGTGTGTTTTTTATTCCAGTTAGCTCTACTATCTAGTACTATAGGGTCTTCTAAGGGGACCTGAGTTCATTGTCGCTTATGGAATGTAAAATACTTTATGGATGCAGATTCTCTGAGGCATGGAATCAGCTTTACAGGGTTGGGGATGAGCCTCACTGGCACGTTATAATTTCTAGTAACTGGGCCCCATTTGACAGGGACCCTTGTTGGGCTTCGGAGCCGAGGGTATTCATTACACTGGGATTTTGCAGTCCCCACTGATAATAAGCCACTGTTTTTGAATACCTACCAAGCTTGCATGAAGAACATTCAGCCACCCCACTTCTTACTATTAAGGCAGGTATCCTGTTGCAATTCCTCTTTTGGAATGTCCAAGGCATCAACTCCAATTAAGTGAAAGCAAATCTTAGCTCATCTGAAGAAAGAATGCTGCGATGTTGTTGCCTTTTTTAGGAAACTCATCTGCTGGAATTGGAAGCTCAGAAGCTGGGTAGGGAATGGGTGGGTTATGTAGTTAGTAGCTCCTTTTCCAAAAAGGCCAGAAGAGTATCAATTTTATTTCATAAGAAACTGCAGGTGCAAATTTTACATACCACTCTTTCCTCAGATGGCAGGTGGGTAATAGTGAGCGTTTTAGTCTTTGGTAACCGGGTAAGGTCCACTAGGCACAACTGCCTGTTTTCAGGGGCGACTTGGGAGTACTGGGCGGTTAAGTGACTTGCTCAGAGTCACACAGTGTGCAAGTGGAGGTTGTGAGAATCAAACCCAGGTCTGGTCTGCTGGATGTACCAAACTCGTTCACAGCTCATTACTCTAACCTCTAGGCTATACCACCAATTTGCAGATCTTTCTCTTAGCTAATGTTATGGCCCCAATCAAGATACTCCTTTTTTCCCAGACATAGCTCAACAGGTCATCATCCGGCTGACAGACTCCTGATAGCTGATGATTTCAATGAAGTGTAAGACCCCCTGTTGGACAGACTCAGAGGGCACTCATTGCAGCCTACTAAGTCTAGAGTTGCACTGCATGGCATGGTGGCAGAATTCAACCTGGTTGATTCATGGAGAAGTCTCCACCCAGCAGGCAGGGAGGTTACGTTTCACTCAGCTCCCCCTGATACCAGCAGTCAGTTAGACTTTTTCCTGATATCTACTGATGGCTTATATGCAGTGCAAAGTACACATACAGGCCTGATAATCATTTTGGATCTTGCATGCACTGGCATCTCTCTTTTGGTTAGGTCTCCTACCCTTAGAATTTCCAGGTGGCATATGGACACCTTCCTCTTTTCGCTTAAAGATTGCTCACAGTGGCTAGCAGCAGAAATAGAACTATTTTTCTCTAGCAATGATGCACCAGATACTGTATGATTAGAGCCACGTTGTTGGATACTTTAAGAGTGTATCTCAGGGCGTGTAATCAGCTATGCTGTGCACTGTAAAAAACAGTGAGCTCAGGAGCTGGTTGACCTGGAACAGCATCTGAAAGTCAAACAGAACCAGTACAGTACTCTCCCAGTCCACTCTCACCAGCTGCACTGGGAAATGCTGCAGTTGAAGTATAAAATTAATTCACTCACATTTACTGCAGTGCATAAATCTATTACACGGACATCCCATAAATGGTGGGAGTCTAGAGAGAAAGCGGGAAAGCTCCTTACTTACTGGACCAGGATGCAGCAGAAAACATAGCAGGTGGGCTTTCTGCATTTGCCTGGGGGGCAGGTTACCACTAATCCTGCTGAAATTGCTAAGGCATTTCACACCTTCTACATAATTTGGTATGCCTCTCAGGACACAGGTGCAGCAGACTCCTTGTAGGATTTCCTAGGAGGGATCCCTTTCCCTAGCTTGTTGGAGCAGGAGTCCAGCATCCTGGAGGCACCAATCACTCTTGCTGACATAGAAGCGGCACTTGAGACGCTGCCAAAAAAAAAACGCCAGGCCCAGATGAGATCCCTGCTGAGCTGTATCAGAAGTTTATGGCTCAAGTCAGTGAGCATCTTTTAGTTGTGTTTACAGAATCCTTTAGGAATGGATCTAGGGGTGGACGAACTGGTTTGTAAAAAATCCGAACCAACTAGAACAAGCCAAAGTACTTTTGGCTGGTCAGATTGGTTCAGAGGATGGCTCTATCATGGGAATTGATGGGCACGAGAAGCGCAAGAGCACAGGAGGGACCAGAGACAAGACTCTGGTTCTTTGTTGGTCGGGCAAGCTGTCCGTCTTCCTAAGGTGGAACCTGATTGCATTTGCTGTGTAGCAACCCACGTGGTCCACCTTAGGAGCTGGCACAGAGGAACAGAGAAAGAGGAATAGAACAGAGAAGGAACAGCAGCATTTACTGCTCTGTGCTGCTTGGTTTGTGTCTTGCCTTTTGCCAGTTCAACAACTTGCTGACTTGTCGGGAGTCGGACTCTTGGAAAACAAAAAGTTATATAGTACAGCTACTAAAAAGCAAATATAATTTTTTTAAAAGGGAAAACTTGGGGGTGGGGACTGGGGGATTGGGTCTGGGAGTTGTGGAGTGGGGAGTTAGGGAGTTGCAGACTCAGGAAGGGGAGGAGGAAGAGTAGGGGGAAAGTGAGTGAGCACCAGTTGTTTTTTTTTTGGCAGCAGAGGAGGTGAACGGTGCCAACTCAGCCAAGTTAGCCAGCCAGTGCCACTTATTGCATACTGTGTGCCCCCCAAACAAGTCAGTCAGCTCTCATCCCTCTTTGTGCCCGGGGGGGGGGTGTACAAGCTTTGGCTTAGTGGCCATTCCATCACATGGAATAATGCTTGAAGGAAAAGAAAAATGTCATAGAGGGTTAGGCTAGGTCCCTGAATCTCTGTGGGTAGTAGTGCCTGCAGCATTAGCCTAGGTTCAGTATGTGAACTGCTGTGGTTGTGTGTGTGTGTGTAAGTAAAAAAAATGTGACAGCCAGCCAACAGTACCACTTCTTGCATACTGTCTGTGTGACCCCCCCCCCCGACTGCAACAAGTCCGTCACCTCTCATTTTCTGCCTGTACTCCGTTTGATAAATCTACAAGTTTTGGCTCAGTGGGTATTCCGTCACATGGAATAATCCTAGTGTAAGCCCCTCTTCCAGGAGGGGCTTAAGCTTCCATTAGGAACCCCTTCCCCCTCCTACCCTCCCCCAGAGTTAGGGAATTTATTAGTACTCTGGGGGGTTATCCACTGCTGGATTCCTCAAGGTGGCAGCAGTGGGCAGGTTAGGGAAGGTATATAAGTCTGGAAACATGTAGTTTCAAGGCCTTTTCCAGCCTGGGCACAAGACCTGGGGCTGGAGGGGGGCAGCTAGAGGAGCAGAGTAGGCAGGCAGGAAGGGAGCTCGGTGGTCCGGGTGGGCCTGAGAGGAACCCCCCCAACAATGGCAGATAGGGATGGCTCCTGCAATGACATGGTGTTGAGGAGCCAGAAAGGAAGCTCCGGGGGAAAATGGTCAGCCAGGTGCCTGTGTTATTGGGAGAAGGGAGGTGCAGGTGGTAGGAGGATGCCAGGATAGGCAGGAGCCTGTGTGAGCCCGTGGAGTACTGGTTTGGGCTGCCAGGGCTGTGGGGCAGTGGCAGGGTCCCTGCAGGGGGGAGGCCGATGGTAGTGGTTCTCCCCCCGCACCTGGAGTGGCAGGGTGGCCTGAAAGTAGAGGGAGCCAGGGGTCCCTTCACCCATTTCAGGGGATCTGCATGGAGGGGCAGGTCCTGGGGCACCGACATTAAAGGACAGGGCATGTCACAGGTCTTAGGACAGGACTTGCGGGTGCCTCTGGCAGGAGCTTACTGCAAGCCCAGGATGTGTTGGCAGGGATGTGGGCCAGGGGCTGGGTGCCCTCACAATGGATCATCTGGAAGTGCAGAGAGGAGTTTTGGGTGTCATCTATGGAGGAGTGGGCTGCTTAGGGGGCCTGGGGCAGTGGCAGGGCTCAGGGCCCTCCTGTGGCAGGGTAGCCTGAATAAGGTAGCTCAGGCACTAGAGCAGGGCTGGGTTTGAGGGCCGCTGCACCAGTAGAGAGAAGAGAGAGAGCTGAGTAGTGGCCGTGGGGACTGGTGCCATAAGACTGAAAGCACTGGCAGGTTTAGATTCCATGTAGAGTAAGAGAGATTGGATTACAGGGCCTGGGTCAGAGAGAAAAAATCCTGATATCCCTCGAGATTTGGGCCAAGGTCCAGGAGCCAGGTGGGGAAAGCAGCATGCTTCTCCACACCGGAGATAGGGCAGCCAACCAGTGCCAGACCAGACAGAAATTGAAAAAAGGGTAACCCATAGAAGTAAGAGGGAGAGAAGTTTGGCTTACCAGCATCAGTGAGCCAGGAGCCTGTGGGTTTTTTCAAGTAGGGAGGTTGCTTGTGTAAATCATCCAAGACGTCAGAGTGAAGATACCCTGCTTGCACTGCCTGTAAACCATTTATGTTGCTCAAAATGTCCAGCCTGGGAAAACTGTAAAAAGTTAAAACAGCCCAATGGAGTTGCTTTATTTATCTGGTGAAAGATGGGACCCCTGCACTCCTGGAATCATTTGGGGTGCAGGAGCTAAAATGAAGAAGCTGGTTGGGAAGAAACTTGGTAATGATTCTTTATTTAAGTTGGAAGGGGGGTAAATGAAATAGAAATCACTCTTGTGTCTAATTTATTTTATAAGATGTAATTCCAGAAGGTGTGCATCAGGATCGAGGGGCTTGGGGATGCAGAAGAGACAGGAGACTGCAGATTGGAGATCCTGTGCTCGGTGGCCAGAGTTCCGGGTGAATCCAGGTTTTGGAGGCGAGATCAAGAGTGCACATGAGGATGAAGCTGTTGAGAGGTAGGATGGCTATTTTTTCTTATCTTTATTGGTGGTGCACTGGCTTGGAATGTTGCGCTTGTGTAGTCCTCTCCCATGCCCCCTGGACCACCTGCGATGATAAGTTATGTCCCTAGACGAGGGGGACAAGAGGTGGTTATACTTCAAGGAAATGTAAAGTTGTATCATAGAGGGTTAGGCTAGGTCCCTGAATCTCTGTGGGTAGCAATGCCTGCAGCATCAGCCTAGGTTCAGTGTGTGAACTATGTGTGTGTGTGTGTGTGTGTGTGTGTGTGTGTGTGAAATAAAATCTGACAGCCAGCCACCAGTGCCACTTCTTGCATACTGTCTGTGTGACCCCCCACCGCCGAACAAGTACGTCAGCTCTCATCTCCTCCTCCCTGCGCTCCGTGGGGTAAATCTACAAGCTTTGGCTCAGTGAGAATTCCATCATGTGGAATAAATAAAAAATAAATAATCCTTGAAGGAAAAGTAAAGTACTGTGTCATAGAGGATTAGGCCAGGTCCCTGAATCTCTGTGGGTAGCAACTGAAGTATCAGCCCTTATAGCCTAGGTCCAGTGTGTGAACTAGTGTGTGACAGACTTGTGTGTGAAATAAAATCTGACAGCCAGCCACCAACCAGTGCCACTTTTTGCATACTGTCTATGTGACCCCCCCCCCCCCGAACAAGTCAGGTCTCATCTCCCCACTGTGCTCCGTGGGATAAATCTACAAGGTTTGGCTCAGTGGGCATTCCATCATGTGGAATAAATAATCCTTGAAGGAAAGGTAAATTACTGTGTCATTCACTCTTTCTCATCTCATTAATCATGCCGTTTATTACTACTAAACAGTGGTTTAATTGCTTTTTTCTACAGATATGTTGATTAAAAGCTGTTTAAAATTGATTTTTTAACATAAAGTTACCATAAAACAATAAAGGCTATAAAAGGTTCAGATAAGCATCTAAACCTTTTTTTTGCTTATCAGAATCTTTAGAACCTCAGAACCTTTAGTATAGACACTGAGAAGGCGTTTGACTCTGTGGAGAAGAATTATATGTTCCAGGTAATGTCCCAAATAGGTATAGGTTCCACTTACATATCGTGGGTAAAAACCTTATACGCTGCTCCAACAGCACGCATTCTGACTAGTGGCCACACTACAGAGCCAGTTTTCCTGCAATGAGGCAGTAGGCAGGGCTGTCTCCTTTCCTTGCTTCTCTTCCTCATAGCAGTGGAGCCCCTGCTCTGCAAGTTGCCCCACTGCCCTGAAATTGTGGGTATCTGCTGTGTCAATCAGCAGGTGAAGGCTCTGACCTTTGCAGATGATGTCTTGTTAAAGTTATCCAACCTGGCTGTATCACTCTCAGCAGCTCTCTTCATTCTTGATGCCTTCAAATGATTGTTTGGCCTCAGAGTTAACTGGGCCAACAGTGAAGCCCTGCCCCTCAGTCAGGCCACATGGCAGTCCTTAATAAGTTGCCTTGGGCTGACCTGGCAATAGCACAAGATTAAGAACCTCGGAATTTGGGTCTCCACCTAATTGATGGCCCTGGTGAATTATAACTTTTCTACACTCTTTTTCATGCTGGAGGCTGACTTTGATAGCTGGAGAAAACTTCATCTCACTTTTGGGGGCAACGTTTTTGCATTCAAAATGATGGCCTTTCCGAAGATATTATTTCTTCTGAATAGCCTGCCCATCCCAATGCCAACATCACTGTTCCAACATCTGGAACAGCTTTTTGCCTCCTTCCTTTGGGAAGGGAAAAAACCCTGGTTTAGTAAGCAAAAGTTGACAGCACCACTGGTACGTGGGGGCTGGTCATGGCCCTGGCTCTGGGCATAGCACCAGGCTGCCAGTATTAGACAGGACCTTCAGTGGCTCACAGCTACTGGCTTGGAGCAACCAGTTTGGCTTACATTGGAGAAGCGGCTGCCCCAGGGTTCCTCATGGGTGAGCAAAACAGGGTGCATGACTCAGGCTGCTCCAGTAGCCCGACTCTCCACTCAGACTTGCTGTACCCTCATCAGGCCAAACAATTTGTCGTCCCACCTGTTAGGCCAATAGGAGCCTCTCTGGCATAACTCCCATCTCACTATAGACTGCCAGCCTGTACACTTGGTGTCACTGGAGGCTAATGGCTTGCATGTGGTGGGCCAGCTATGGATACCAGGTACTTGTGAGCTGGATTCATTTGAAGGTCTAGCCATCCGATACTCCCTTCCATGCACTGATTTTTGGAAATATCTCCAGATTAGGGCAGCAATAGCAACCAGCTTTAGGGATCAGCACCCCCAACCTACAGGCGGACTGCCAGATATCTTAAGCTAATGGCTTGCTAACCCAAGGAGCATCAGGGGAAAAATATGTGACTACATCCATTCCTCCAAGATTCCAAGCCTGCACAATCATAGGCAGGAGCAGGTGGCAGAGTTGCATATCAGCATTTCAGAGGAGATTTGAGAATAACCCATGTCCGTTTTAGAGACATGGGATACCAACTGATACAGAAAAAGCTCCTTCATTAATGGTACCGCACTTCCCGTCAGTTTTACAAGATGAACCTCTTGTAGTCAGACCTCTGTCTGAGATGTCATCAGCAAGTATGCACTCTGACCCACATCCTATGGTCGTGTCCAATATCATTGGCCTATTAGGCATGGGTTTAGCAGTTCTGTGAGTGGGTACTCCACAGACCCCTGACAGCACACCACTTTCATAACCAGCTGCACAAGAATCACAAACTGTGACTTTACCCCGCAGCACTTGAAGCAATAAGACGAGTTTTACTTCACTGGAGAACAGATCCCCCTTCCCCTCCTGGTTAGAATGACTTCAGGTTGTATCCAAGTTAACGGAGTATGAGAGGCTTAGCTATGTAGCTAGTGACTCTCTTAGTACTGTAGGTACACAGCCATATGGGACAGCATCCCTCAATGTTCCTTAGGTGATTGCTAGGGTTCTATTGCCATTCTTCAGTTGTTAGGTGTTTTTTCTATCAGCCCTATTGTCCTAACTGTTACATTTTATAGCCTGTAAATTCATTATTGAGAGTCCTTATTAGTAAATTAATTGCATTATACTGTTTGTTTCCTGTTTAAATATGATTCTGTACAAGTTCCAGGACAAACTATTAAAAAAGTGTTTAGATAGGTATTTTTATGTATTAGTAAGCCAGGTATGTGAATTGCTGTTCACTCCTTGTTATGTAAAATGAGGTTTTCATCTAATTGTTTAGTATGTTTGGGTTGTTTGTTGTTGTGTGTCTCCGATTTCCTCAATAAAATATTTCTGGGGAAAAAAGTGGCCCTGGTAGAATGCTTTCTAGCAGCCACCAAGAAATCAGCCACTTTTTAGGAGACCCCAAGTCTAGCAATGGCAATGTTTTTAGGAGACATGCATGTACTGTAGATGCAGCAGTTTGAAGTCTGGATGGCCCAGGGTTCCCTGCTCCTGTGATAGAAGTCCCTGGCATAAGGGCAGAGGTACTGGCAGTTCCACTGCCAGCTGCTGCAGTAAGGGGAACCAGATCTGTGGAAGCCATAGGGATGCAATGATGATTAGAGTTTCCCCTCCATCTGAAGTTTGAGCAGTACCCTCTGAATTAGAGGAAAGGGAGGGAAGGCATAGAGGAATGACCCCTTCCAAGAGAGGGACAACACATCTAGCCAGAGAACTCCAGGCCCTGGAAGGAGTGAGCAGAAATGCAACAGTGTTGCATTGTGTGGGGATGCATAAAGGTTCAACTCTTGATGACCCCATTTGTCGAAAAGGTTGTCCACTACTGAGGTCAGTAGTTACCACTCCTGTATTTTGGACTGGGATTTGCTTAGTCTGTCTGCCAAAATGTTTTGGGCTCCTGGAACTTGTACTGCTGACAGTTCTAGATTGTGTTCTAGAGCCTAGTACCATACTCTCCTTGCCTCCCTCCATAGGGGGTTAAGAGTGAGTTCCTCCTTGCTTGTTGAGGTAATGCATCACACTGCCATTGTCCGTCTGTACCAACAAAAGACCTGGGGACAGGTGAGCTTGGAAGGCCTGTAGCCATACAGAACAGCTCTTGTCTCTAGAACATAGAAACATAGACAATGATGGCAGAAAAAGACCAGAGGTCCATCCAGTCTGCTCAAGTTCCTTATAATCCCTGGAACCTACTGTTCCTTCAGGGTACTAACCCTCCCCATCATCTCTGTTCTCCTCCTTGGTTATGTTGCCCCCGGTAACCACTATTCCCTTCATTATTTCCCTGCCCTGCTTGAATCCCCTGACTGTTTTCGCACCCCACCACCTCAGCAGACAGACTGTTCCAAGGTTCCACCACCCTTTCCATAAAGTAGTTCTTCTTCACATCCCTCCTGAACCTACCTCCTGTTAATTTCCATTCGTGCCCATGAATTGGTATTTCAATCAGTCAATCAATCAATCAATCTTTATTTATTTAAGACGTCTTTCTCAAACCAAGGAGCCTTTACAAATGACATAAAACAATAAATATTTAAAACAGGATTTAAAACAAGATTAAGATTAAATAATTAACAGTCATTAAAAGCTTTGTTAAAAAGGTAGGTTTTCAAAGCTCCTTTAAAGCTCTGGACAGTGGGGCAATTTCGTACCTGACGCTAAACAGTTAACCTCAGTTCACTTTGTTAATTTCTTTAAGGAACTTGATGGTATCTATCATATCTCTCCTCTCCCTTCTGGTCTCTAGTGAGTACATATTTAGTTCCTTGGGGTGCTCCTCATAGAATCTGTCCTGCTGTCCCTGAATCATATTTGTTACTCTGTGCTGTACTGTCTACAACCTTTCATTATCCTTTCTGAGGTGAGTACTCCAGAACTGGGCACAATTCTCTAGGCGAGGCCTCACCAGGGATTTGTAGAGGGGCAGTATTACCTCTTTTCTTCTGCTATCAATACTCCTCCCGATACATCCCAGCATCATGTTAGCCTTGCTCTAGGCCCTGTTGCACTGACTAGATTGCTTAAATGAGTTGCTATTCACTGTGTTTACATGCAGTTTTTGTTACCAGTAAACTGAATATTTTTTTGTGTGTATTCGAGCGTATCCTGGTAGCAAAACCTGCATTTAAACGCAGTTTCCCAGAAAACAAGTGTTATCCAGTAAACATGTTACCGGGATAGGATGTCTCGGCACTGCTGCATCTGCCTCTTAACTGTGTGATGTAAATGTGGTGAACGACAACTCCCAGATTCCATTCCTCATCTGTAGTGCTAAGTCTCTCTCCTCCCATCTAGTACTCTGTCTTGGGGTTCTTTTTCCCTAGGTGCATTACCTTGCACTTTTTAGCACTGAATTTTAACTGCCAGACCTTTAGGCACCCCTCTAGCTTTTGTAGCTCTCTCTGCATTTCCCATATTCCCTCATCACTACTAGCCACCCTCCCACATAGTTTTGCGCCATCTGTGAACAGATACAACCTGCCCTGGATTCCTTCTCCAATGTCACTGATGAACATGTAGAAGAGGACCGGACCCAGGACCGATCCCTGTGGAACCCCACTCATAACATGTATATGGAGAGTGCTCTCCATTTTGGTCCATACACCCTGCATCTGATGGGACCTTAAATGTGCCCCCAGCCCATCCCCAAGGCATCTGTTATTAAAATCTGGTGAGGGGAAGGAATCAGAAAAGGAACCCTTTTCAGCAGGTTGCTGGGTTCCATACACCACTTGAACATCTTGCATACCGGAGAGGTTACTAGAACCCTTCTGTTCCAGATCATCCATGAGTTGATCCCACTGGACTCTCAAGGTCCACTGAAGGATCCTCATATGGAACCTGGCCAGAGGTACTGTAACTATGGCTGCTGCATTAGGCCAAGAAGCTGAAGAAACATTCTGGTTGTGACATATCAGCTGTTGTAAACTAGCTGGGTCCGTACCGTCAGATGCTCAGCCCTGTCTAGAGGCAGAAATGCTGAGCCTATGGCCATATCCAAGACATCCCCTATATACTGCAGATGCTGGTAAGAAGTCAAAATGGACTTTGGCACATTGTCAGTGATCCCCAGAGCATTGAACATTTGTCTGGTTCGAGCTAGAGTGTGTATAAGTTGCTCCCTGGTGTGAGCTTTCAGTAGCCAGTCATCCTGGTAAGGAAATACATAGAGGCCCTCCCTGGAAAAGGCTACTGCCACTACAACCAAGCATTTGGTAAAGACCCACAGTGCAGATGACAACCCAAAGAGCAATGCTCCGAACTAGAAGTGTTTCCCCTGAAACAGGAACCTTAAATATTTCCTGTGAGGTTTTTGGATTTTGATATGAAGGTAGGCATTCTTCATGTCGAGGGAACAGATCCAATCCCTCACCTGCAGTAGTGATAACAGGCCCTGCAGAGTCACCATCCTGAACTTTTGTATTCCATGAAAAAGTTCAGGTCCCTGAGATCCAGAATAGGCCTTAGATCCCCTGTCCATTTTGGAACTAGGAAGTACCAAGAATAGAACCTTGTTTCTCTGTTCCAGGGGTACAGGTTCTATTGTTCTTTTCTGGAGCAAGGTGTAATTTTCCTCAAGGAGCAGGAGAATGTGCTGTTGAGGATAATGTGTAGACACTGGTGGATGGTCTGGAGGTAGCCCTAGAGGCTTCAGAGCATGTCCTTGTGCTATTATTTCCAGGACCCAGGCATCTGATGTCAGCTCCTTCCACTGGTCCAGGTGGAGGGAGAGATGACCCCTGACAAACGTCCCTGGAGGCAATGTTGACTGGGATGTGTGAAGAAGTCAGGCTGAACCAGCTGCAGCTCCTGCCACGCTGCCATCTCTAGGGGCTTTTGAATTGGCATCTGGCATGGCTGCTAGAGTAGGCAGGGCTCCTGTTCCTTTATCCTTGCCTGATTGTCTGGTGGTGGTATGGTGCCTTGCACCAGCTGGACAAAAAGGCATGCTCTGTCTGCTCTTTGGCTGGGTGTTATAGAAGGTGTGGGTTGATTTGAGGGTTCTGCCTGAGTCCTGAGGATATTTTGCACATCTATACCAAATAATTTATATCATCTGAAAGGGGATTTAGAATTGACTGCTGAACATCATTTGTAAAGCCTGCCACCCTTAGCCGGGAATGTCTTCTCAAACATACCTGAGGCTTCTGCCCTACCTGAGGCATCTGAAATATCATAGGGTATATGTGGGAGATGTTTACCTACATCAGCCCCAGCTGTTAAGGCTCTAAGGAACTCTTGCTTTGGTGCACTTTCTGGAGAGCTTGGGCAGCTGCTTTAGCTTTCCTCAAGAGTGTTCTGGTGTTTTACCATATGGGCCTGGAAGCCTGAAATTCCTAGGCCCAAAGAGGCAAAGGCATACAGTAGGTCCTTTTGCCCATCACGTCTAGTCTCCTGGATTCCTTGCCAGGTGGAAGAGAACTGAAATATTTTGGTGCCTTTGATCTGTTGTGGGCAGTGTTGATGACCACAGAGTCAGTTTCAGGTTGGCCTGCAAAGAAAGGCCTACCTGAGGGGGCCACATACATTTTATCTGTCTTTCTAGGCATGGCAGGAATTACATTAGGCCTATGCCAGGCAGCAAAGGTGGCATCCTCCAGGGCAGGGAGGAGGGGTAGAATTACGAAGGGGGAAGAGTCAGGCAGGTCCAAAAAGTCTATCAGGTTCTTCTTGATTGTGTCCTGCTCCTCCAAATCAGACCCCATGGCAGCCTGAGGTTGTTGCATCATGGTTATAACAAAGTGGTCCTCAGAAGGGGAGCTAGGGGTGTAAACCACCGAGTCCTCGCTGCAGGTGGAAACTGTGGAGCTAGTTCTCTCAAAGGGACTTTCCACATAATCTTCAGCGTCCTCCTTCTCATCCTGTACCATAAGGTCAGGATTATATTCCATGTCGTTGTCTGTCTGGTTGGCGGGATGAAGAGAACGCACTTACAACCCTGTCAGTGCTTGAGGGAGTATAACCCTGGTAGGCGTTGGTGTGGGGGTTTGAATAATAGACCCCGTCGATGGACCTCCAAGTGTAGGATGGGGAGGCAAAAGCCATTTGAGGTTACCTGTAAAGGTTGACAAGATGTATTTACATCGGCGCCCATGTATTCGACGGGACCACTGGAGGAGGTTGTTGGGTGAGGCAAGGTTCCCTGCATCGACGGCAACACAACAACTGTACTAGGCCTGGTGGCGCTTGTAGCCTGCCCTGACCTGGAAGCTATGTTGATGGTCTGGGCAGCTGGTGGCATTGCTGCCGAGAGCACAGAAGTGGTCTGCACCACATGGTGGGGTGACCGAGAGTGAACCAGGGAGGTTTTTTCTTTCTCTCGTTCCCTCTCCCAGTGCTTGTGCATATATGATCTGGACATTTTTCCCTGGGATTTCGAGGATTTGTAGCCTGAGGAGTAAGCTGGCAATACAGCAGAGCTCTTTTGTTGGAGCTCCTCAATTCGGGCTACATGCTGCTTTAACAGGTTCTTTTTTAGGGCACTTTTCTGCATCACCAGGTTGCTGTGCTGAATCCCTTGCAGATCTGCCACACCTGAACATTGTGGTCCCAGCCTAGGCAGCACATGCAGACATCATTCCTGGCAAACTCACAATAGTGGAACAACTTTGACAGCTCTTTAGTTGACATACACACCGTTGAAGATCATTTGAAAAATGGTGAGAAATAGGTTTAGAAATCGGCAACTATAGCGGCAATGTTCCTGTACATTATCCAATGAGAATGGTCGATGGCGGGAAAAAAACTGAGGCGGGAATGGGCTGCCTACGTTTCTATGGGAAAGCTGACATCTGATGTCGTGGGCAGCCCCTGGAGACTGTTTGCAAAAAGTTCTGTATGGTCCTAGCACCTGGCAGCTTATAGTTCTATAGGTGCGGTCTGATAAAAGAGATATCCTTGAAGAAGGTCTTAAAAGGGAAACTAACATGAATTATAAAATGTATTGATATTGGTACCAACTGAAATTGGCTTTACATAAGCTATTGGCTGAACCTGAAACACTTTTAGGGTCAGAATTGTAACTTATTTAGTTGCCCCTCCCTTTATAGCTGCAGGCATCCACTCTCCAAATCAGAGGCACAGGAAATGACATCACAACAGGGGAAGACAGAGACAAAATACAGTGCTGTCAGTAATTTACAATGAATAGTTTTTGATCCCCTCAACTCTCAATGACATTTGCAGTAAATTGTGCTGATGGCATTTTCAGGCATCAGCATCCCTGCCATCCTACTGTGTCATGGAGCTACAAGTATATTGCCCTGCTGTAAAAAAGGTTGCGTGCTGCCAGTGTCAACAGTTTCCGAGCTCCTTTGGGGTTCTGTTGATTTGTACAATGTTTTATGACATTTCAGTTGAGTGAAATGTTTTGCACCTGTGTGGTTTGCAAAGAGTCCTGCTAGTACCACTCTGAACAATATTTGCACCAGTGCTGTTTTACATTTCTTTGTACTGAAGCAGTTGTGTATAATTTTTGTTTTGCTAGCATCATTTTGTGTTATAAGAGGCAGTGTGGTCTGTTGGTTTGAACACCAGATTTGTACATGGGAGGTCACAGATTCAAACCTCAATAGAGCCAAATACCAACAGAGTGACCTTCAGCAGGTGACTTGACCTCCCTGTGCTCCATTCCATTCAGCTGTATAAATGGGTAGAAATAGGATCCCACTGGAAACAAGATGTTAACTCTCAACTAGGCTACCTTTGATAAATCAGTATTGTTTCGTGCTGGTGTGTGATAGGGAAGATAACTGGTATAAATGATATTGAGAACACTCAGTAGAGGACCCTTTTAAGGGTTCAAAAATTAAAAGTATTTATTTGAACACTAGAAATTAGCTTTCTTTTATCAAAATAAAAAAACAGGTTTATTTCCTTGATTTTTTTTGTATACTTTATTTATTCACCATCCACCGAGGAACTCTCTCCGGCAGCCACCACTTACCCCAAGCTCTACCTCCTACATGAGTCACCTCCCCTTCCTTGCATCAGCCCGGCGGTATCTGAAATCTAGTATGCTGGGCTGGGGTGCCTGGAGTGTGGCTCGGGGATGGAGGTGCCTTCACCTGTCCCTAAGGATGGGGATTTTCTTGTGTAGTTACTCCCTGGAGTGCGACGTGCAATGACGTCTGCGTGATCTTGGTCACTGACATCTGCCATCACTCTGCTCCTCTTTATGTGGCTCAGCATTTGAGTGACCTCCAGTCTCCACCAGAGGTCCCTACTGCACCAAGTAAGCCCTGACTCATACCCCAGGGGAGGAGAGCAGTCCATCGGACACTCAGTCCTCTCCCTCCCCTGCTGACCCCTGGCGCCCGAGCTCATTTCTGAACCTGGTTTGCCAGCGTGGCGCAAGGTGTGGCATCCAGCGCTTCAACCCTCAGTGCCACCGGGCTGTCCAGGTTTATTTCCTTTATAACTGCAGCTTTTTCACTCTGCCTTGCCTTTCCAAAATTAAAATATACAGCAGCTCATCGTCTCATTGAGGCATGACCATTTTTATGCCAAGTTCTAAACTCTCTCAAATCAAAATCATTCAATCAATCAAAATCTTTATTTTTGCCAGGCAGAACATCATTGAGACAAGCTCATTTACAAGATGGGACCTGGGGTAAAACAATTGTCAGCAGGGTTAAGACATCACAGGTTGAGTGAACGTACATAACAATTACATAGTAATAATAACAACATAATAACATATAACCATTGCATGTGACAAGATACTTACACCCAGAACATAGCAATAGGTTCAACAGGAGGTAGTGCCATTTAAATACAATTGCATGGGTACAGATATATGGATGTAAGGTAATGAGCTAAAGTTTATGCCGTAAACATCATTGGAGGAGTTATAGTGAGCAGGAGTGGCAGTTCATTGAGACTGATATGTAAGAGTCCTTTGATAAATACTGTAGGCATGGCCTGGCAAATGGGGTGGGAAGGGGAGGGGGGATAGAGAGTGGGGAGGGAAGGTCAGCTGAGATAGGAGAGGGTTGGACATGATGGCCTAGGGAGGAAGAACTGTACGAAGGGAGAACATGACAGATGCCACAGGCAATGGTTGGGGTTTAAGTCCAACATCTGAAGCAAAGACAGATCATGATGTTGGGACCTTGATTTGGACAATGACAGAAGGGAGGACTCAAATGACACCTCAGGCTATGGTTGAGGTTTAAGTCCAGAAATTAAAGCAGTAACAAATCATGATGTTAAGACCTTGACTTGAAACAATGACAGACCTCAGAGAAGGTCCTCAGGAACAAGGATTTGAAGGAGAACGTGACAGGGTAGCGAGCCTTAAGGTTTTCTGGATCTTATTCCAGAGCGTAGGAAGAGTGAAGCTTACTGAGGCTCTACCAAAGCATGTTTTTACTTTAGGGATAGCCAGAGATAAGATGGTAAGACTTCTGAGAGAATAGGCACTAGGGATGCAGGGAGTTAGGCAGCTTGTGAGGTACTGAGGTAATTTATGAGCTACTGCCTTATATGTCCATATAATAGCATTATTTTGCCTCCTGAAGCTAAAAGGGAGCTCCAGCCTATGGTAGAAAAAAGGATGCAGTGGTGCGTGTCATAAGGTGCATCCAAAATGAACCTAAGGGTTCTGTGGTATACGGTATCAAGCTTGGAGAGAGCTGTGCTAGTACTATGGCCATATAGGAAGTCCGCATAGTCTAGGAGAGGCAAGAAGGTAGCTTGAACTAGGAGTTTTCTAGCCTCCTGGGTTAGTGAGTGCTTCATCCTGAAGAAAATACCCAGCCTTTGACACAGTTTCTTAGTGAGTTCATCAGTGTGATCAATGAAGGACTATTTGTAGTCAATCCAGACCCCCACGTATTTGAATCTTTCCAAGTCAATGTGACAGGGAGCTCCTGCCACTCTTGAGGACTGACCTTTTCCTAAATCTGTTGCAGTAGTTCTTCTATTTCTTAGCCTAATCTATCCTTTACAATTTCTAGTCTATAAGGTTGGCCATCTATGGGCACCCCCCTCCTCCCCTTTCTTGACTATGCTATGGTATCCTCTTTAGTTTTCCTTTTCCCTCTCAGGTCCTCGTCCAGGGAGATTATTGTGGTGACCTCCAAGTATATGTAAAACAGGTTGTGTTTATTGTTGTTGGATTTAGTATGTAATAGCACTATGTCATAAAATACCTTGATGTATATACCTTATGTTTATGAAACCTGTAAATGTTGAAAATACCATGGCACTAGGTGTTTTTGATAATGGTAAAAAGTACTAGGTGACTATTACAGAAATTAAGTCAGTCGAGCTGTTTAACATGCATGTAAATTGCTGTAAACTGAACAAGTCTAAATGGCATGGTTATTTGCATATATCCCATGATGCTTTGCATTATGGAAGTAGGTATGATGTATTTCTTTGAAACTTGATTTGTTGCCAATGCCCTTTGGGGTAACCTTTCTTTCAATGATTCTGCATTGAGGTTCTTTGTCTATAGCTTGTTTTGTTTTTTTTCTTTTTGGGCCCCCACTACCCAAGCAAATGGGGCCCGCATAGGGGTGGAGGTTGCATCTCAACTGGTTAGTTGGATCAGAGATCAGTGTCAGTAGATGCTGGCTAAGTGCAGAGAAAGGACATACATAGTCTGCTGCTGCAAACTGATGTACTGAAGAAGGAATATGACATTGCAGAAGCTTATTTCCTGTATTTTGAATAAACATCACACAGAGATTGTGTGTTGAATCTGAAGTTCGGTGTCTGGTCCATCTATTATCCCATAACCCCTCCACAGACTAGTACTTAATACTACGTAAATGTACACAAGTCCTGCTTTACTGTAGCACAGAAAACTTACTGCAAGCAGTACCTGCTGCAGTATTGCGGGCCTGTTGGTGAGCTGGTCTTAGTTGGTCTCAAATTTACTGATTGCAGTTGGGTGGGTCAGGGAACTGAAATGGCCATGCCTCAATGAAATGAGGAGCTGCTGTATATTTCATGTTGGAAATGCAAGATAGAGTGAAAAAGATGCAGTTATAAAGAAAATAAACCTGTTTTTTTTATTTTGATAAAAGAAAGCCTATTTCTAGAGTGTTCAAATAAAAGCTTTTAATTTTTGAACACTTAAAATGGTCCTCTATTGAGTATTCCCAATATCACTTATACCAGTTATCTTCCCTATCACACACCAGCACAAAACAATAACTGATTTATCAAAGGTAGCCTAGTTGAGATTTAACATCTTGTTTCCAGTGGGATCCTATTTCTATCCATTTGTACAGCTGAGTGAAATGGAGCACAGGGAGGTCAAGTCAGTTGCTAAAGGTCACACTGTTAGCATCTGGCTCTACTGAGGTTTGAATCTGTGACCTCCCAGAAGCAAATCTAGTGTTCAAACCAATGGACCACACTGCCTCTTATTACACAAAATGATGCTAGCAAAACAAAAATTATACACAACTGCTTCAGTACAAAGAAATGTAAAATAGCATTGGTGCAAACATTGTTTAGAGTGGTACTAGCAGGACTCTTTGCAAACCACACAGGTGCAAAACATTTCACTCAACTGAAATGTCACAAAACATTGTACAAATCAACAGAACTCCAAAGGAGCTCGGAAACTGCTGGCACTGACAGCACACTTTTTTTTGCAACTTGTAGCTCCATGACACAGTGGCTTTACAAATTTAAGATGGCAGGGATACTGATGCCTGAAAATGCTGTCAGCACAATTTACTGCTTATGTCACTGAGAGCTGAGGGGGTCAAAAACTATTCATTGTAAATTACTGACAGCACTGTATTTTCCCTCTGTTTTCCCCGGATGTGATGTCATTTCCGGTGCCTGTGATATAGAAGATGGATGCCTGCAGCTAATAAGGGAGGGGCAACTAAATGGGTTACAATTCTGACCCTAAAAGTGTTACAGGTTCAACCGATAGCTTATGTAAAGCAGATTTCCATTGGTAACAATATTGATACATTTTATAATTCATGTTAGTTTCCCTTTAAATATCTCACGGGGATAAATAAGGTACAAGAGGTAAGTATTTTTCAAAAAAAAGTTGCTCAAGAACAAGGGGACATAATATGAAGCCGGAGGGGGGTAAATTCAGGAGAGATGTGAGAAAATACTTATTCACAGAAATAGTGGTGGATTCCTGGAACAGCCTACCTGCTGAGGTGATGGGAGTGAAAACAGTGGTGGGGTTTAAGAAAGCATGGGATAGGCATAAGTCTGCGATGATACTGTAGGTTGGTAAAAATGGGCAGACTGGATGGGCCAAGCAGTCCTTATCTGCCAACAGAATCTATGTTTCTATGTCCCCTTGTTCTTGAACTCCTTTTTTCTGAAAAATGCTTCCATCCTGTATCTTATTTTCCCCCATGAGGTATTTAAAGGTTTCTGTCATATCCCCCCTCCCTCCTCTCTTCCAGAGTGTACATATTGAGGCCCCTTAGTCTCTCATTGTAGGGCTTGTGGTACAGACACTACACCATTTTAGTTGCTCTCCTCTGGACTGCCTCCACTCTGTCTCTGGCTTTCCATACATGTGGTCTCCAGAACTGGACACAGTACTCTAGGTGGGGTCTTACTAACGATCTATACTGGGACAACACCACCTCCATCTTTTTGCTGTTGATACCCCTCCCTATGCACTCCAGCATTCCTGTAGCCCTCCCAACTCCCAGTGCCTGCATTTACACTTCTCCCATAATTAGTCTGTTTCTCTGTGTGAACTGCTTGAGAAAGAGAGAAACTGTTGCTCCTGGCTGCTGCTGGAAATGAACTGCCTCACATTATGTTCACTTGCTCTCTGGTAAATCTGTTTGGTGCTGCATTACTCTGCCACTGTTATCTGCTAATCAGTCCATCTCACCACATGAACTGTGCAAGACAGAGAGAGAAAGAGAGAAACTGCCACTCCCAGGTGCTGCTGGAAAAGAACTGCTGTACACTGTGTTCACTTGCTGTCTGCTTTCTCACTTCAGAGAGACACAGGTTGCAAAACCACACAGGTTTGACAACTTAATATATTTGGGGGGGGGGAGGGTCTGTGTGTAACCCCCCTGCAAATGGGGGTTCCCAAAAGACTTCCAGGAGCTTGCTTGAATGCTCCAAGCCTGAATGGTGTTTGGCGTTTAAGCCATTTATCAGTGAGGGTTTTTAGAGCCTCTGGTACTGTCTCTTTAAGAGCTGTCTGCTTGCAGACATAATTAGTTTGTATGGGGGGACTGTGTATTTCTCTGCTTGAGTACCACTCGAACTGCTGCCAAGTCACTCCATTTTTGCAGTCACTAGGAGTGCAAAGGGAACCTATCTGAAAGATGTAACTGTTTACCAGAAATCATTTAGAGTAATAATGAAATTATAGTTTGTCTAACCTGCTTTCTTTGCAGTCAGAACTGTGTCTGCCTAGTTCCCCATTCTGGTTTTGAACTGCTGAACTGGACCAATCAGTGTGGGGTAAGCTAGCTCTAAAATGGTGCCTTGGACGAATCAGAACTTGGACTCATAATCTGAGCCAGCCACAAGAGGACTGTATGGGCAGTGACTCTGGGAGATGTAGTTTAGACTTCGGCGCCTTTTTGGACCAACAGCAGCAGTCTATTTGTGAGTGACAGCCAATCCAGTCAAGAACTGGGAGGAACTCAAAGGAAGTGCCCGGTTTTGTCTGTTGGAGTTTCAGTTTAGCTCTGGCAGTGAAGGGGAAAGGAACCCTGTGCTCCTTCAGTGCACAGTTTTAGTCAAAAACGGTAAGGTCCAGAGTTCCAGTCTGCAGCTTGTGTAACTGCTTGTTAGGACTGAATCCGTCTTTGTAAGAGAATCAAAGGATATCTGAAGAGTAGAAACCAGGCTCACCCTGTAGAAGACTGGAGGAATTATGGAATTGTACTCGGTCTGTCAGGAACTGAATCTGCTGTGTGTTCTCCCGGTATTGTGCAGTAATTGCGATCGGATACAGATGCAGCCTGCCTGGTATAGTGCTTTCTTTTTACCATATAAATGTGTGAAGAGGTTTGTGTACCTCAAGTGAATCCTGCTGCCATTAAGTGACTTTTGCCTGTGACTGTTTACCATATAAATGTGTGAGGAGTCTCTTGGAGCTCAAGAGTAGCCCTGCTGACATTGAAGGACCCTATCTTGTTTGGAGGTCGTGAGTACTAATTCAGGGTCGCTCCCTGTTGAATTGCCACATTAAATCCAAATGGAATTACTGTACTGCTGACTGTTTAATTTTCCTTTTCTCTGTGTGAAAGGGCCCCTACCAGCTGCCACGGTTTGGACTAGCCACTAGGGCTTGGGTACCCAGGGACAGTAACTGATAGGGATAGGCCTGTGCACAGAGCCATAGGTAGATGAGTAGAGTGATAAGCTAATTAACCTGATTTCCCCCTGTCCTTGTTATATCCCCCTAAATAAATCAGAGCTGCTTGTTTCAGCAAAGTTATACTGCCTGAGGTATTTGTCTATGTTAAAGTACTGTACTGTGATTGTTGCACTGTATCTTATTTCACAGGAGGTCCCAGTGCTGGAACCAGTCCTGGGGTAAGTGTATACTGTAAAGGTAATTCTGATGTATTGTGGGCCACTAGTGGGAAGAAAGGGGTTTCAGTGTCCCAGAGGGCTGTGACCAAGTTAGTTTAACTATTGTAAACCCTGACCTCTGGGTGGAGGCACCCGCCATTGGATCCAGGCCCCTCAACCTGTTAGTGGCAAATCAGGCAGGGGTAGTAGCCCCTGGGATAGCGCCATCTAGGGGTTACATCTTGGAGGCTCACCGCTGGGATTGTGTGTCCTCTAGTGGCCATATTTACGAACCACTGTTAAGAAAAAAATGGGTACCCCGACAGAAGTGGCTGTGCACCGGCTGGTGGAGTGGTGTACTGGGGAGGAGATCGACCCCCAAAATGCTATGCTTATCCTGGACATCCCCCTGGGTATCAATACGGACACTGTGCAGGGAGTACTTTCCAAGGTGGAAGGTTTACAAAACCCTGTGGTGGTGGGTCGGCATGCTAATCTGCTCACCCACACTTTCCTGGCCCTAGTAGAGTTTAAGGATCCCATAGATAGCTCCAAAGTGCCACAGACCATTACCCCAGAGGGAGCCCTCACTGCTTGGAGAGTGATAACTAAGGACAGTAAAGACCCGGGGGGGAATCAGCCCCACCACTATCTGAAACTTTGAGGAGAAATTTGCTAAATGGTTGCTGGGAAGGGAAAACTGTGGAGGACTTGAAGAAACTATTCTTGCCACCTGGGGGTGTTCCTCCCCCAACACCTTCTCCCGCTCCAGTGCCCGTAATGGTGGCTGAACCAATGCAGACTCCAATTTCTGCACCTGCCATTAGTCACGACTCTTACCGAAGGTTGAGGATCTTCTCTGGCACCCTCCCCACCCCCAAAGGGGAGGATGACTGGGAGACCTGGATAGACTATGTTGCCCCCCCAGTGCTAGAATGGCAATGCTCGGAAGCCGAAAAGTGAAAGAGGGTTAGTGAGAGCCTCCGAGGTCCTGCCCTGGCTACCATTCATGCTAAACAGGCCAGTAACCCTGAAGTGACTGCACAGGCCTATCTTGAGGCCCTGGAGAATGTGTATGGAGCCCAGATTCTGATGAGGACTATGGTGGAGAGTAAGAGATGCAATAACAGTACCAAGGGAGTTGTTGTCTGTGTATGTATCTCGCTGGAAAATTGTTGTAAGAATGCCTCAGAAAAGGTAGTTTGCCAGCGATTGAACTGGACCGAACCAGGCTGGACAGGATCCTTAAGTCTGCCCCTTCTCAGAACTGCTGTTGCTTCAGTTCGCCTGGCAGATCGACTGGAATCCCCTCTCCTATGATGAGTTAATGAGAGAAATTCGAGGAGTTGAGAAAAGGCGACCTCGGGAGGGACCTGCACCAATAGCCACGGCTACGACCTGAGTGACTGAGGGTGACCCATCAAGTGAAGTTCAGGGCAGAGGTTGGCAGTAAATGAGTGCTCTGGCAAGGAAAAGATATGCCACAATGGGCGAACTGTTGGAGAGATCCGGGAATTCAAAAACAGTCCCTTTATAGAAGGCCACACCTGCAAGTACGGGCCCTGACCTATATCCGACTGCATCTGCTATGGGGATGGGGTACCCACCCATGTATCTCCTGCTGATAACAGCTCCAAACTCAATTCCTTGACCATGGAAGTGGAGAAACTGATGAGATGTCTCCAAATGCTTATCACGCCGCAGACAGAGATGGCACCCAGGTTTCCAGTTAGTAATACCCCCCGCCCTGGCTCCCAGTGTGGCGCCTCGGCCAGCTCAAACTCCAGAAAGTATGTTTTGCTATAATTGTGGGAAAGATGGGCACATGAAAAGGGAATGCCAGTCCCCAAAAGACACTGACAAAGTCTGCTATAGGCTACAAGGAGAGCTTCGAGAACAAATCAGTGGTTAAGAGGTGCACGACATGATCCCAGTGAGGGCACCAAAATGCTAATTCATGTCCTTTTGTGGTAAGGTCAGTTGCTCAGGCCCCCACTGCCGCCTCCAGACTGGTCCAGAATAGTGGGTCCCTCCATGGAGACCACTGTAAAGGTGAATGGAGTGTCTACAAGAGCTGTATTAGACAGTGGCTCCCAAGTGACAATTATGTTCCAAGATTGGTATCAGAAGCATTTGTCAGATGTACCCTTACAACCATTAGAAGGACTGCATGTATGGGGGTTAAGTGAGAAGGCCTACCCCTATTCCGGGTATATCCGAATTTGGCTGTCTTTCCCCACCTCCGTGGCTGGAGTGGCCGAACAAGTAGAGACCCTAGCCTTAGTGTGTTCCCCCACTGGACTGTATGATGGTGTCCCTTGTTGATTGGAACAAATGCTCATGTTCGGAAGGCTGGCACAGTTGTGTTATGAAAAACAGGGGTCAAAGACTAGTAGAGCTTTAAGAGTTCCGGCTTTAATTAAGAAGGCCTATGAGGCACAGAGAGATGCTGAAAAAATAGAACCAGAGGAACCGGTCGGAATTGTATGGAAGAAGGATCCTGAGTCTCTGATCCTGGCGCCAAATGCCCAGTGTACCTTACAGGGAGAGGTCCGTATCAGAAAGGATGTTAAGAATAAAATATTAATGTTGGATGCACCAGGTGATGGAAAATTGCCAGAGGGACTGCTGGTCAAGCTTAGTATTTTGCCCGCTAGGAGCCCATGCTTATGCCAGAAGGGTAATGGTCCAAGTTCATATGTGTCTGAAAGAGACATTCAGTAAATAGAGGTTGCATCCTGGCTAATGTGCATTGTGCAGATACTGCAGTGCTACCCAGCAGCAAGAGTTCAAGGAAGAATGACAGAGTAACGCTTGACTTGTTTGATTTCGCACTCCCTGCCAGCTGAATGGAAAGTGAGGATCAGTGGAGAAGCTTGCCCAGAGAGACCAGGTGTTTTCTTTAAAGGAATGGGATGTAGGATGCGTGCAAGGAGCTGAGCACAATATCGCTGCATGACAAAAGACCATTTTGAGAGGTCTCGACGCCTGGCACCTGCTGACATAGATGATGTGAGATGGCATCTGCAAGAGATGTTAGCTGCTGGTGTAATACAAGAATCCAGAAGCCCTTATGCTTCCCCATTGTGGTAGTGAGGAAAAAGAATGGAACAGTAAGGATGTGTGTGGATTATCGCACCTTAAACCGCAGACTATCCTCGATCAGTACACAATGCCCCGCATTCAGGATGCTTTGGACTGCCTAAACGGGAGCAAGTGGTTCTCTGTGCTGGATCTCCGCAGTGGGTACTACCAGATCCCGATGGCCCCAGAGGACCATGAAAAGACAGCCTTTATCTGTCCACTTGGCTTCTATGAATTCATGAGGATGCCTCAAGGGATTTCAGGTGCCCCAGCCACTTTTCAACAATTGATGGAGCGTGCAGTGGGGGACATGAACTTACTAGAGTGCCTGGTATACCTAGATGATGTTATTGTGTTTGGCAGCTCACTGGAGGAACATGAGAGCAGATTATTTAAGGTATTGGACCGACTGGAGGACTTTGGCCTAAACTGTCCATTGATAAGTGTCAATTCTTTCAAACATCAGTAAAGTATGTGGGACACATAGTATCCACCGAGGGAATAGAGACCGACCCAAGTAAAGTTGAGGCCTTGACCACCTGGCTGCAGCCCAAAAATCTAAAAGAACTGCAAAGATTCCTGGGATTCTATAGTTATTATTGGCGTTTCATCAAGGACTATTCAAGAGTGATCCGCCCTTTACTTAACCTTACTCAAGGGTATCCCCCAACCCACAAAAAATACCAAAAGTCAGCATCCCTCAAGACTGAAAGAGTGTATTTTCATCCGGTAGAAGTATTTGGGCCCGCTGGACTCCTGATTGTGAGACTGCTTTTCATGAGATCATGTATCAACTTACCCATGCTCCAGTGCTGGCCTATGCCGATCCAAGAAAACCTTATGTCCTGCACACTGATGCTAGCTTGCAAGGGTTGGGGGCTGTGTTGTACCAAGAGCACGAGAATGGCCTGAGACCAGTGGCCTTTGCCAGTAGAAGTCTGACCCCATCCGAAAAGAACTATCCTACATAAGTTAGAGTTTCTAGCTTTGAAGTGGGCTATTGTTGACCAATTCCATGAGTACTTGTATGGGGCTAAAATACTAGTAAAACTGACAATAATCCTTTAACCTATGTGCAGACCCTCAGCTAAGTTGGATGCCACTGGCCATAGGTGGCTTTCTGCATTATCTACATACGACTATGCTCTCGAATACCGAGCAGGTCTGAACCCATAGATGCTGATGCTCTCTCCAAGAGGCCTGTTCCCCAGAATGATTGGGTCTGATTGCAGAACCTGACATTCGGGCACTTTGCCAGAAGTTTGACAGGGAGGAACAAATGTCCAGGACGCAGTGGACTGCATGGTGGATTGCTTGGGACCCTCTGAGAATTGCATACCTGCTGCTTATTGCCACTTTTCTGCAATAGACATTGGTGCACTGCCTCAGCTGGACAATGACAGTATTCAGCGGGCTCAATCCGCGATCCCATGATCAAAGCAGCTTTAGAAGCCCTCTATGCAGGAAAAGATGTGCCAAATTACGCCCACCGATTTGAGAACTGCACTGTTATACAAAGAAGGTCCTAAATTGAAACTGATCAATAAACTGTTATACAGAGAAACAGTAGACAGAGGGGGACAAGTAGACAAACAACAACTAGTGCTGCCCACTGCCTTCGAGACTCAGTATTGGGGTCCTTGCACAACCACATGGGGCACCTTTGGATAGACAGAACACTTGACTTGGTGAGATCCAGATTCTATTGGCCTAAGATGGGGGCTGATGTGGAGCAACACATCGAACTTGTAGTCACTGCTTACAGAGGAAAGCTTGCCCCAGAGGGCTGCCCCCCTTGTTAACATCACCACCAGAGCACCCATGGAGCTGGTCTGTATTGATTTTCTGAGTTTGGAGTCAGATCAAAGAAATATCAGTAATGTGCTGGTGGTCACTGACCATTTCACGAGATATGCCCAAGCTTTCCCACCAAAGACCAGAAAGCATCCACTGTGGCCAAAGTACTTGTAGAAAACTTTTTGTTCACTATGGGGCTCCACAAAGAATCCATTCTGATCAAGGAAGAGACTTTGAGAGTCATCTGATCAAAGAGATGCTTTCTCTGTGGGGAGTCGAAGTTCAGAACCACTCCTTACCACCCCCAGGGGACCCACAGACTGAGCGTTTCAACCGCACTTTGCTAGATATGCTAGGCACCCTGCACCCAAAGGACAAGCCTAGATGGAGCCAACAAATTAGCACCTGGTACATGCTTATAACTGCACCAAAGTGATGCCACTGGGTTCCCCCTACCGCCTGATGTTTGGAAGAGAAGCTCGACTACCGGTAGATGTGTGTTTTGGGGTCTCTCCTGATGGGGTTCAAGCACAACTATTTACAGTATGTGCAAAAGTTAAAGGCCCAGCTAACTCATGCGTACTAACTGGCTCAAACCATGGCTGCCAAAAGAAATCTGGCCAACAAAGAAAGGTATGATAAAAAGGTGAAAGCACAGGAACTCCAGGAGGAGATCGGTATTGCTAAGAAATCTGGGACTGCATGGCAAACACAAGATTGCTGACAGATGGCACCATCTCCCTCACATTGTAGTGGGCAAACTAGATGATCTGCCAGTGTACAAAGTAAGGCCTGAGAATAATTCAAAGATGTAAAAACAGTGCATAGAAATCATTTACTACCCATTGGACAAATCTTGATTGAGTCTGAGCCCCAGAAGATGCCCCTCTGGACCAGTGACTAGAGCTGCTGCTAAAAAGATCAAGAAAGTCTGTACCTACAGAAGCAGAGTTAAAGTCTTCCCTCCACAAGTCCCAGTTGAGCATGACTGTCAGTCCATATCAGAAGAAAGTGAGAGTGACTTTGAATACTATCCTTCTTACGAACTGAGTCAATTGTTTGAGGCAATCCCTAGTCAATACTGGAGACGAAACTGGGCCTTCTGGACTTCTAAGCCCCAACTTCGTCCCTGGAGCCAATGCTCCCAGAAAGTGAAGTGCAAAGCATCACATCAGAGGAAATGGAATCATTGTGCATGGTTGAACTGTTTGAGCTTTCAGGGGAGGAAAATGATGGATTGGGTCAGACTGGTGATACACCAGAACAAGAAGAGTGTTTTGAGTGCCCTGACAGTCCACTGCCAGTGTCCGAAAGCTCTCCATGTGAGCCAAATGTTGTGGACTCAGAAACTGTAACTCCTGGAGCTGAAAGTGCCCCAAGTACTAGCCTCTCTACCTCCATGGAGACCCCCCTGACAAGTGAGGACAATGCTGAAAATGAGGCTCAGAGTGCAGAGACTGTAACAGTTCCCCCTAGAAAGACTGGTCAAGCTGTAAAGCCTGTGGTGCACCTCAGTTATGATTCACTTGGGAGGCCTGTGGACTTGCCTCTCAATGTTGTCCATAAAGGAGTGTATGTGTCTCTGAGCTCATTGCCCAAACTGAGCATCAGTGCCAACTCCAAATTACTTGTGTTGCCCTCTAGTATGGTGCCCTTGCCCGTCCAGCCCCAAGGTAACTGATAGGAAGGGCCCTCTCTTCAGGTTTCATGTACAAGAGGTAATAACTTGAGTTATGGTACAATGTGTGTAATACTATGTAAAGAGGATGTACTGCAATGTTTCAGAAATGTGTTCTTGGTAAAATGATATACTGACTGACGATTACATGTGTGAGCCTAATGCAAATGTATATGGTTGCAGTTAAAACTTATGGGGGTTACTTGCTTGATGCGGACGTCAAGCTTTCCCAGGCCAGGAGGGGTGTAACCCCCCTGCAAATGGGGGTTCCCAAAAGACTTCCAGGAGCTTGCTTGAATGCTCCAAGCCTGAATGGTGTTTGGCGTTTAAGCCATTTATCAGTGAGGGTTTGTAGAGCCTCTGGTACTGTCTCTTTAAGAGCTGTCTGCTTGCAGACATAATTAGTTTGTATGGGAGGACTGTGTATTTCTCTGCTTGAGTACCACTTGAACTGCTGCCAATTCAATCCATTTTTGCAGTCACTAGGAGTGCAAAGGGAACCTATCTGAAAGATGTAACTGTTTACCAGAAATCATTTAGGTAATAATGAAATTACAGTTTGTCTAACCTGCTTTCTTTGCAGTCAGAACTGTGTCTGCCTAGTTCCCATTCTGGTTTTGAACTGCTGAACTGGACCAATCAGTGTGGGGTAAGCTAGCTCTAAAATGGTGCCTTGGACGAATCAGAACTTGGACTCATAATCTGAGCCAGCCACAAGAGGATTGTATGGGCAGTGACTCTGGGAGATGTAGTTTAGACTTCGGCCCCTTTTTGGACCAACAGCAGCAGTCTATTGTGAGTGACAGCCAATCCAGTCAAGAACTGGGAGGAACTCAAAGGAAGTGCTCGGTTTTGTCTGTTGGAGTTTCAGTTTAGCTCTGGCAGTGAAGGGGAAAGGAACCCAGTGCTCCTTCAGTGCACAGTTTTAGTCAAAAAACGTGTAAGGTCCAGAGTTCCGGTCTGCAGCTTGTGTAACTGCTTGTTAGGACTGAATCCGTCTTGTGAAGAGAATCAAAGGATATCTGAAGAGTAGAAACCAGGCTCACCCTGTAGAAGACTGGAGGAATTGCGGAATTGCACTCGGTCTGTCAGGAACTGAATCTGCTGTGTGTTCTCCCGGTATTGTGCAGTAATGCATGGATACAGATGCAGCCTGCCTGGTATAGTGCTTTCTTTTACCATATAAATGTGTGAAGAGGTTTGTGTACCTCAAGTGAATCCTGCTGCCATTAAGTGACTTTTGCCTGTGACTGTTTACCATATAAATGTGTGAGGAGTCTCTTGAGCTCAAGAGTAGCCCTGCTGACATTGAAGGACCCTATCTTGTTTGGAGGTCGTGAGTACTAATTCAGGATCGCTCCTGTTGAATTGCCACATTAAATCCAAATGGAATTACTGTACTGCTGACTGTTTAATTTTCCTTTCTCTGTGTGAAAGGGCCCCACCAGCTGCCATGGTTTGGACTAGCCACTAGGGCTTGGGTACCCAGGGACAGTATCTGATAGGGATAGGCCTGTGCACAGAGCCATAGGTAGATGAGTAGAGTGATAAGCTAATTAACCTGATTTCCCCCTGTCCTTGTTATATCCCCCTAAATAAATCAGAGCTGCTTGTTTCAGCAAAGTTATACTGCCTGAGGTATTTGTCTATGTTAGAGTACTGTACTGTGATTGTTGCACTGTATCTTATTTCACAGGAGGTCCCAGTGCCGGAACCAGTCCTGGGGGTAAGTGTATACTGTAAAGGTAATTCTGATGTATTGTGTGGGCCACTAGTGGGAAGAAAGTGGGGTTGCAGTGTCCCAGAGGGCTGTGACCAAGTTAGTTTAACTATTGTAAACCCTGACCTCTGGGTGGAGGCACCAGCCATTGGATCCAGGCCCCTCAACCTGTTAGTGGCAAATCAGGCAGGGGTAGTAGCCCCTGGGATAGCGCCATCTAGGGGTTACATGTGGATCCATCCAGCAGATCAGTTTATGACAGCAGAGCACAGTACTTTGAAACTGGGAATTTAACCTGCTAAACTTAAGTGTTGGAGGGGGCATCCTATGATCAAATAACATCCATCCATCCATCCATCACATCAGTTTTGGGGCACAGTATATTTAGACTGGGAATTCAACTAAATGTAAGCCCCCCAAGACGGGCTTACCTGTCAGCGCTCTGTGCTGTCTGGCCTCTCCCAGCGCCCGCTGTCCCATCACAGGGGTTCTGGTGGGAGTCACGCCTGGTGACTCCCCATTGCACCATGTGGCCATCTGTCTCCTGTGTCTTGGCCCGGAAGATCACTGGGCTGAGCGCCGGGGTGGGTGTCCATGCCACCAGGTCTGATGCTGCATGGTCCTGGGTTGGGTGGGGTCCAGGATTGGGCTCGGGGCTATGTGGAAATAAATGTTTTTGTTTAAAATGGTAGCCCACGCTATGCGCATGCACGAATGTTGCCTGGGGGCTGAGATTTAATGGAGTGGTGTCTCCTTTGTGCATAGTAGTTCTCGGTGCCGGCTGGCACCATGGGGCTCCAGATAAATAGTTGATCAGGACTACAAGTCCCACGGGGCACCAGATTAGGTAGCAGGGTTGGCGCCATGAAACATGGTCCCTGATTGGGCCAAGGCACCAAACCATTGATCCCTTAAAAGCCAGGGCTTAAGCAGGCAAAGAGGGAGTGTTGTGCAGAAGAGAGTGAGAGGAGGCAGTTGCCATG
Organism: Neoceratodus forsteri; assembly: GCA_016271365.2. Classification (NCBI taxonomy): domain Eukaryota; kingdom Metazoa; phylum Chordata; order Ceratodontiformes; family Ceratodontidae; genus Neoceratodus; species Neoceratodus forsteri. The sequence goes on from CM057453.1 coordinate 445,117,708, forward strand.
GGGCACCCGCCTGAGTGGCCTGGCGGACATGCGGCCATTGCTGCCTTTGGGTGCTGGGCTAAGCACAGTCATCAAAGGAGAAAAATATTTAGATTCTGGGCCAGAGAACCCAAGAATGGAGCTCAAGAAATCACAGAGAGGAGCAGGAGCTGGGGGAGAGAAAGAGAGTAAGAGAGGGGAGGTTGCTGGCTCTGTCTGCTTTCAATATGTGGTTATGCTACAAAAGGCAGCTTAGGTGGTTTGGGGAAGCACGGCCACCAGAAGAGTAGGAAGCCTGGGATTCTGCCAGAGAAGCCACAGATGGAGGAAGAAGGCATCGCTTAAAGGAGCAGGAGCTGCAGCTAGTGGGGAAAGTACTGGGATCCTTGGTCAGAGAATCCAGATGAGAGCCAAAAGAATCGCAGCCTGCACTGGATCCATGAGGTATGGGGTCATGGGTGGGGTCTGTCAGTGAGTGGCCTCAGAGCAGATCATGCCCTGGAGCCACAGTAGGCTAATCCCGGGCTTCGGGCCCAGCTGCCTGCAGGATCGTGTGTGCGGCTGCTGGGGGTCAGGCAGTTGTCAGCACTAGCTAAGCCTGCTCCGTGTAGCAGGGCATGTGAGGAGCCTGAACAGGGATCCGCAGCCTGTTGTTCCTTTTTGCTATAGGGGGATGGTTAGTTTGGCCTCAAGTAGGCCACTGCCTTGGACTGCAAGCTGTCCAGTGCTTCTGGAGTAGCTGCCTGAGACCGAATGGATGTGATGCTGCATGTTCAGGATGGGAGCCCTTGGGTCCTGCTGTAGCTAAATGTTTACCCTGCATCTAATACTGTGGATCCTGGTACCTGTTTCACTGCTCTAATGAAGTGACTGTATCTGGTGTATGATTGATTGAGCATTAAATGGAATCCCCTGGTCCTACAACTTTGCTTTTGCCTCATGTCTTCTGAACAGACAATTTTTGCCACTGTTTAAAGAAGTTGCCTCCACAGCCTTGCATCCAGTGTGTTCCAGCCCCATGCGGTGAGGGCCCTTGTGCCCCCAGATGGAGTCCATCCTTCACCATCTCTACCCATGAGCATTCAGGTGCTGTTTTTCCATGGTCATATTTCAGGACTGTGTTTTCGTTGGCTGTACAGTGCTCCCCATTCCCCATGAGCTTTATCATCTAATTACCTCAAGACAGGGGAAGTGGGGGGTGCTTACATAAACTTCTGCTAAACTTCAATGTGGGGGTGCATGTGGTGAACATAGACATTGTATACACAAAGCATACAATGGCCTGTGTTCAAATATGCCATTCATTTCCATTTATGAGGAGGCATGAATTACATAACTCACTCGTGACTTTGCCACATGTGAGCTACACTTGTGCCTTCACCACTCATGAGTTATGGTCCCATCCCCCTCACACATGGTAAAAAATGGCATATTTGAGCACATGCCATTGTATATTTCCTATTTATACAAAAGGCATGGGTTAAAACTGCTCAAGATATCACTACTATCTCACCACCTACTGTGAAGATAGTAATGCCTTCTTGCAAGTTAAAAGGTAACAATGAAACAGGCATTTGCCAATGCCAAATGTTCACTTACTGGCATTGGCATTGGTAGTGTAGGAGTTAAAGAGCTGCATAATGGGAATGGCAGTGAAGTATTGAACTGAAGCCAACCCCATCACCACCCTGCAGGTAGTGACAGGCATTGGGGTGTGCCTTTGGGTCATCAGGCATAACGGCCACGCCATTTCATCACACCCTACCCTGCAGAAACTGACAAGTGTCACAGTGTGCCTTGGGGTCTTTGGCCCTTATGTTCACCCCATTCCATCAGGAAATACGGTGAAATGGGTGCGGTATAGGAGAATGGGGTGAACTTTGGGGCCGAAGAGTCTAAGGCACACCTCGATGCCTCTCAGTGGCTGCAGGGTGTGGGTGGAGGAGGCATGGTATGAGCATTGCAGACGACAATCCCAAGTCACAGCCCTTATGTCTGTCATTCTCTACAGGGTGGGGCGCTATGGTCGGAAACCCTAATGCCTCAGGCATTCATTGGTATTTTCACTCCAAACTTTTAACATGGTTTTTTTGTGACCCCCCACCTCATGAACAGGGGGAAAATCAGTTTGTTAGCCGAAAGCTGCTTTTGCACAGCGACTACGGCATTTGTCACCACAGGTGCAAAAACCCATTCTGAACAGGATGTGAAAAATGACAGCTGTACTGTTCATGGGAGGTGTAAAATGGCAATGTTGAAAATCTGGAGGAAAATATTAAAAAACTGGTGAAGTCATGAGCGTGCGTAGAAAGCGATTGCTAGCGCGCCCGTAATGTAATTAGTTTGGGGATTTTTACAGCAGATTGTCAACACATGCATTATAGGACCTCGGTCATGAACAGTGTCACTGTCATTTTCTTTATCTGTCCGAACAATGACTTCCCACAGCGACCCACGCATTTCTGTGCTGAAAGTGTGAAGAAACACATTTCGGCCATGTTGTGAAAAATGACAGCTGTACTGTTCATAAGGAAGTGTGGAAAAATGCCACTGGTGAAAATCTGGACTGAAAATATTACAAATTCATGAACTTACGAGGGTGCGTGGAAACTGTGCATTGCTCACTCATAACACAGTCATTTTATGGAGTTTTGTCACCAAATTTTCAACATAGCCATTTTAAGACCTCTGCTCATGATCAGTGTCACTGTGATTTTCTTAATGTGTCCCAAACATTGCTTGCACACACTGACTGCAACATTGTGTGCTACATGTGCGGAAACACATTTTGGGTGAGATGTGAAAAATGGCAGCTGTACTGCTCATAAGAAAGTGTGGTAAAATGGCAATGTTGAAAATCTGGCGTGCAAATATTAAAAATTTGCAAACTTGTGAGCGTGCGTAGGAACTGCGCAACGTGCACTCCTAAAACAGTTATTTTTGGGAATTTTTTCATCAAATTTTCAACATAGCCATTTTGAGACCTCTGCTCATGAACAGTGTCACTGAGATTTTCTTAATGTGTCCACACATTGATTTACTTTACACACTATGCTATTCACGCACTACATGGGCAGAAACACGTTGTGGGTGAGATGTGAAAAATGACAACTATACTGCCTCATAAGGAGGTGTGGTAAAATGGCAACGTTGAAAATCTGGACTGAAAATATTAAAATTTATGAACTTATGAGCGTGAGGAACCATGCACGCACGCCTCGAAACAGTCATTTTAGGAATTTTTCACCAAAGTTTCAACATAGCTATTTAAGACCTCTGCTCATGAACAGTGTTACTGTGATTTTCTTAATGTGTCCCAAACATTGGTTAGCACCGACTACATTGTGCTACTACATCTGCGGAAACACATTTTGGGCGAGATGTGAAAAATGACAGTTGTACTGCTCATAAGGAGGTGTGGTAAAATGGCAATATTGAAAATCTGGAGTGCAAATATTAAAAATTCGTGAACTTATGAATGTGCGTAGGAACTGTGCAACGCACGCTTGTAAAACAGTCATTTTTAGGAATTTTTTCACCAAATTTGCAACATAGACTTTTTCAGAGCCCACCTTATGAACACTGGCACTGTCATTTCCTTAATCTTATAAATTGTTATCCTGTTAAGTTTCTGCATGTCTGTACTCTCGCGGGTCGTGCCTGAAAATAGTCATTTTATGACTAGTGCACTTACCCAGTTAACAAAAGCTACATAAATAAATAAAATCAGTCCCGAAAGGTGATTTCATGCAGTGACCATGAAATCACCCTTTGGGCCCAATTAACTCCATAACAGTTCAAGAATTCATGAGGAGGGGTCCCGAAAACCCCATGAGAGGAGTAGCTCTCTATGTAAAGGAAGGGATAAAAGCAACTGAACAAAAGAGTAAACAGGGAGGAGAGGAGGCACTGTGGGTCACCTTGGAGACTGGAAAGGGCACCACAATCTGCACAGGGGTTGTGTACAGACCCCCATGTCAGGGGGAAGAAATGGACAAGGATATGATAGAAGGCATTCTTAGAATGGCAGAGAAAGGGAGATACTGTTGATGGGAGACCTTATATGCCAGATGTCAACTGGAGCACATTTGCTGCAGCCACATCCATGAGCAGGGCCATTCTTGATGCCCTCAGGTGGCAGGCATTAGACAGCTAGTTTCGAACCCACTGTGAGGGAGCAATCTTAGACCTCGATCTCAAACGGGGCAGTGAGAGGATCTCAGATCTAGAAGTGGGTTGCCATCTGGGGACAAGTGACCATCAAACAGTGTGGTTCACGTTAAACTCAGCTACAGAGTCAAGCCATACAAAAGTGAGGGTACTGGACTTTAGGAGGGCTGACTTTGGCAAGATGGGAGAGTGCCTCAGAAAAGCACTAGCAAACAGGCTAGAAGGAGGTGTGGAGCAACAATGGGGAATTATCAAAACTGCCGTCACGGAGGCAACAAGCCTCTGTGTGAAGCAAATAAATCAAAATGAAAGAAAAAGCCACTATGATTCTCAAAAGAGGTGGCTGTGAAAGTCAGGAAGAAAAAGATAGCATTCCGGAAGTATAAGGAAACACAGAAGGAGCAGGACAGAGAGCTGTACCAGTTAAGGCAGAAGGAAGCAGGGAGGAAGTCAGAATAGCAAAGGCCCAAACTGAGGAAAAGATAGCCAACTCAGTTAAGAAGGGGATAAACCTTTTATAGGTACATCAGCGAGCGTGAAAGACAAAGGGAGGGATAGTGAGGCTGAATAGAATGAATGGTGGGTGGGCAGAGGGGACAGTGAAAAGCAGGAATACTGAACGAATATTTCTGCTCAGTATTCACAAAAGAGGAGGGGGAAGTGCCTAATCCAATTAACAGAAGCACTCTTGATAGGGGGGTCGATCCCAGTCCTTTCACAGAAGAAAGGGTTCTGCAAGAACTCCTAAAACTGAAGGTGGAGAAAGCAATGGGTCCTGATGGAATTCACCCCAGAATTCTAAAAGAATTAAGGGAGGAACTAGTGAAACCATTGGCTACTCGTTTTAATAAATCATGGGAGATGGGGTGGTACCCGAGGACTGGAGGAAGGCGGATGTGATTCCCCTTCACAAATGTGGGAGCAAGACAGAGGCAGGAAACTACAGACCTGTCAGTCTGACCTCTGTGGTAGGGAAAGTGATGGAGTCACTTCTGAAGGAAAGAATAGTTGAGTACCTAGAGGCCAGTGGAGCACAGGACCCAAGGCAGCATGGGTTCACAGCGGGAAGGTCATGTCAGACAAATCTAATAGATTTCTTTGACTGGGTGACCAAAGTAGTAGACCAGGGAGGGGCTGTGGACATGGCCTACCTAGACTTTAGCAAGGCATTTGACACAGTCCCACACAAAAGATTAATAGTCAAATTAACCAGCCTGGGAGTGGGACCCAGGGTGGCAGCCTGGGTAAAACATTGGCTGGACAACAGGACACAGAAGGTAATTGTAAATGGAGTCCACTCTGAAGAAAGGGGGTTACTAGTGGGATGTAGGTTCAGTATTGGGTCCAGTCCTTTTAATGTCTTCATCAGTGACATTGCAGAGGACTGGAAGGAAAGTATGCCTTTTGCAGATGACACAAAGATCTGCAACAGGGTTGATACACAAGGAGGTGTGGAAAGGATGAAAAGGGACTTGGCAAGGTTGGAGGAATGGTCAGAAGTATGGTAGCTAGGATTCAATGCAAAGAAGTGCAAAATAATGCACCTGGGAAACAAGAACCCAGGGGAAGAATACACAATGGGTGGGGAGGTAGTAACAACAGCAAAAAAGGAAAGGGACCTGGGGCTAATCATATTAGATGACCTTAAGGTTAGCAAGCAATGTGAGAAGGCAGTAGGGAGGGCTGGGGGTATACTGGGATGTATAGGGAGAGGCATCATCAGCAGAAAACAGGAAGTCGTTATCCCTCTGTACAGACAGTTGGTGAGACCCCATCTGGAGCACTCTGTCCAGTTCTGGAGACCCCATCTCTGCAAGGACATAGACAGGATAGAGGCAGTCCAGAGGAAGGCAACTAAAATGGTGCAGGGTCTGCAAGAGAAGCCGTATGAGGAGAGACTAAAGGAGCTTAATATGTATACCCTTGAGGAAAGAAGGAGAGGGGACATGATAGAAACTTTAAGTACCCCAGTGGAATCAACAAAGTCCAAGAGGTAGCATCTTTCAGAAAAAGAGACTAGCAAGAACAAGGGACACAATTTAAAGATAGAAGGAGGGCGTGTTCAGGGCAATGTGAGGAAGTATTATTTCACAGAGAGGGTAGTGGATGCATGGAACAGCCTTCCTGAGGAGGTTGTGGAGTCTAAAACTGTAGGAGAATTCAAGAATGCATGGGACAGACATAAGGAAACTCTTGTGGGGGAGGAAGAAATAGGCTATTGGTTAACTAGGATCTGCGGCCTATCCTGTAGGTAGGGAAATGGGCAGACTAGATGGGCCTAGCGGTCCTTATCTGCCGTCAAAGTCTATGTTTCTATGTTGAAAATTTGGTGCTAAAATTCAAAAAAATGCCTGAGATATGCAGCAAAGTTGAAAAAACCCTATTTATTACATTATACAGCTTACTGGTATTTCCTCAGTTCGCGTTCAGCTTTGAAAAGGTATGGGCTGTTCTAGTCCACGAAGATCTTTCGCGGACTCCGGAGCAAGTATGGGGTGAGGGTGTGGGGAGGCAGGGTGTGCAGTGGGTGGGTGCAGGTGGGGGCAGGGGACTATGAGGACAGTTTTCTTGTTTACAGGTTTTTCCAAGGCAGCGTGGGACGTTTGCCATGCTGGGTGGGCTCTAGCGTGGCAGCCTGAAAACTGTTTTGGGGGGCCTGGAGCTGATGGGGAATGGGCAGCCCATTGGCAATAACAGTTTTGCCACGCTGGAGTGGGCTCCCAACATGGCAACTGGAAATCTTGTTTTTGGGGCCGTGAAGCCGATGGGGATTGGGCACCTGTCGGCCTTACAGTGCATGCGTGGGGAGCATGAGCATGCAATATCGCATGCGCGTGGTGTAGGTGTGTGTGGTGAGGGGAACGCTGATCACCAAGGTGCTCTCTTCAACTCTACAGCACTGCATTTTGGATCGTCGAGCTATGTTTCTTGCACATGCGTGCAAGCAAACATAAAAATAGAATATTGAACTAATCAGAGATCAGCTTTAAAAATGATGATATCACAACACTCATGCACAGCACTGAAGCCAGCATATCTGAGATGCTTTGAGGGGCACAGTCTAAATTTTGCAAATTTCTTTCCTTTTGTAGTTTCTTTTATCATTTCTATCACGAACCCACCTAAACACCTGCTGTGCAAATCAAATTGGCATGGGCGAGAGTGAGATGCTTTGTGTGGCACAGTTTATTTTGTACTTTTTTCCTTTTTATAAGTTTTTATCATTTCTATCACAAAATCACCTAAACACCTGAGCCCACATATTTAAAGGAGATGCGCGGCCCAAAATGGAGATGCGTGGCATATCCCAGAAAATGCGTGGAAGTGCGATATTCGAAAGGGAGTGATGCATCATGCATTTCTGAATATGCAATCATGCAGAAATAATGTATGCAGTGCAAAAAAAGGGGGCGGGCACCTAAATATGCCACGCAAGTGTATATTCAGCTGAAATGTGCGGTGCATGTGTTGCGCATCACAAAACTGTGCTGTGCAAAGTTAGGTATGTAAGAGGATGGCCTAAATCATCCATCCACCCACAGGCAGGCTACAGAACTGCAGACAGGTAACCTTGAGACAGCCCTCAGAGGTGCACCAGGATGTGCTCCAGACACCTACACACAGCAGTCATGCCAGGATGGTAGTACCCCAAAGCCACAGCCGCACTGTGCCAGCTTGCTGGGCTCTTGCTGGGTGCAGCTGGCTGACACCAACGGCACTGCCCAGTCAGCCATCCCCTCACCACACACAGGTCGGGGATGCCCAGCTGCCACAGGCTAGTCAGGTGCCCCCCAGCACATCAATGGAGCAGATAGCTACAGTGTGGCATATGAACCAGGTGCCATGGCTCGTACCCATGTGGCCATCAGAGTGTCACCTGGTGGGGGCATGCGCCCATGGTGGCATCTGGTACAACGGTGAGCAGGATGCGTGGCAGTAATGGTGGCTGCATGGCATGGATCAGGGACAGCCCAGTGGCACACACCCATGGTGGAACACCATAGGTGCACACAGCACACCCGTGCCAGACCCATGCTACCAGGAACCATATACATGTCACCGATGCCATCCCCACGGTGTGACAATGCCACAGGGGCCCTGGGTTCAGGTCACTGTGGTGTACTGGTGGTGGACAGTGCACAACTGTCAGTGGAACGGGGGATGGGTGGCACCACCTGTGGCCTGGAGGCAGCAGGAACATGCCCCAAGGACACCAGACCCTTCCAGTGTTGTGCATGTGGCCATCTAGGGCACAGACATGACCATGGGTAGTAGCACTGCAAACCTCTCAACTGTCACACAGTATGGGGTACGGCACACAAGTTATCACTCAGACATCCTCTGACCCACATAGAGTGGGTGACATTACACACCAGTCACAGGGACTGTTATGCAGAATTGTATGATAATATGAGATGCTAGGTATCAGCACACAGTAGCAACAGTGGTGCACTTATTTCCACGGTTTACTGAGCTTGCACTGTCATGTTTGCTGCTGTGTCACACATTCCAACCAGTTGTCACACACCTTGGCACACATTTGGGTGCTAAGGGGTTGGGGGGATGTAGCACTGTACTCAGGCCGGTGCAGTCCACCCTCAAATAGACATGCATTCACACCTGCCTGCTATGCTGCAGTACCTCCTGATCACCTTTGTGGAGTGGTGGTGCTGCCCTGTAATGCTGGAACTGCGCATGTCAATGGTATGCAAATGGCCTGAATACACTGCAGTAATGAGATGGAAATGTGCTGTATAGGCGCTGACTGTGCAGTGAGGCAATTTGCATATCCTGGCTGAATACTGCAAATCTGCACGCTGCACAAGTGGCTTTGCATCATGCACTTTTGTATGCTCTGCACTGGGCTCTGGGTACCTGCCGCTCATCTCCCACTGCATGATCACGCATGTTCGGGATATTCAGCCACACATGCGTGATCACATATTATGGCTTAACTTCTGAATATACCATTATTTTGTGCCAGCACAGTTAGTTGCGTGGCACAAGCACTTGTGCGATGCAGCCTGCCACTTTGGAATAGGGGGGCCCATGTTGTACAAATCAAATACGACATGGCTGAGAGTGAGATAGTAGAAATTCCTTCATCCACTATACTTTTTTTTTTTGGAAATTCTCATTTTTATTTAATTTCAAAAAACAATAGCAATAACATCAACCAATCAGAAAACAGGAATGGTACAAAAACTGTAACAATGTCCAAGAAATAGCTCAAGACATGGTAAACATGGGATAAACAAACCCCCCCCTCAACCCCCCCACTCCCTCCTCCCCAAGAGGGTGTCACCACTGAGAAAAACAAGGGAGACCTAGAAGGTATAAAGGTGAGGGAACGAAAGACTTACAAACCTGAGAGAAAGGACTAGAGTTCAGTCTGGCCTACTAGTCCAAAAAGAAGAAAGAACGGCATCAATGACCAATGATTTATGGATGGGAAAAGGGCACATCAGGGAGATCATAAAGGGAAGGACCCCAGGCAACAAATAGCACCAGTAAACCTAAATCTACCAATCAGTGTAAGTATAGGGCATAGAGTTTTACCCCATTTTTTCTGGAAGGATGAAGGAGAGAGTCTGGAGCTGGCAATCAGCTTCTCAACTTTAAAACACAAGGACATTTCTTCCAGCCAGTCCATGTACGAGATTTCTAGGTTGTCCGACCAGTGACGGAGCACTAATCGCTTAACCGCCATAGAGATAAGAGCAATATGATATCTCCTCTCTCTGACGGAAATTCCAGAATAGATGCCCAGAATACAGATCTCTAATGTAAATAAATCCTGCAGGCCTAAAATGGGGTCTAAGTTATCTCGAATAGCCTTCCAAAGAGGAGCTACTTTGGAACAATACCAGAAAATATGAGGGGTACTGCCCGGGTCCACACCACATCTAAGACAGTTAGGGGAGCTAGAATGAGCGAATTTCGCTTTTTTAACAGGTGTGATATACATGTTATTGACTATAAAATATTGATGAGTTTATTCTTGTCCAGCGATTGTATTTATGCAAGTCCTGCCAAACCTGGTTCCATGTAAAAGAGGGGTCGGAGGGAGAGAAGTCCAAGATTTGGAGCCAGCCAAGGGTCGGGAAAATGACCTTCGAAGATGTAGGTATAATTTAGATACCCCATGAGGTCTGGCCGCATAATCTTTAACCACCCTTAGAAGGGGCTGGACAACCGACACAGACACAGTGTTGCCAAATTCCTTATTGACAAGGTGTTGCAACTGGTACAGTTTAAAAATCATTCAGGGGGGATCCTTAAGACTAGAAGGAGGTCATCTATTAACCCAGGGCCTCCTTGCATGTATAGATCTTGCACTGAGAGTCCCTGGAGTTGGGGCAGCCACTGCGGAGGTAACAATTTAGTACCTATTTTAATATTGGGATTTGAGAGTAGTGGTTGCCCAGGATCCTTTGTTTGTCGGATTTTGGCAGTTGTATAAAATTGGTTCAGCACCCTCACAGAAACACCCACTGCCGAGTCCTGAAGACAGCGGAGGAGAGAAGAAAAATGGCAGTAAAACATGCTTGAGGGGTCTATGTTGCATTGTTTAATGAGGTCTAAATCAAAGCTTAACCATAGAGGTAGGGAATCAGCCTCCCAACTCCCCAACCACTTACCAGCTTTAACTAGGTGGCTGGCCCAATGATAATATTCAAAGTTGGGGAGACGGAGGCCTCCCATATCTTTGGGTAGGCAAAGTTTATGGAAGGCTCGTCTGGGAGATTTGTTATTCCAGATAAAACGAGTCAGAATTGCGTGGACCCTCTTAAAGAAAGTTTTGGGCAGCCAAATGTCCAAGAGTCTTAGGGGGTAAAACAAACGAGGCAATATATTCATTTTGATAATACTGAGCCGGGCCCCTATTGATAATGGAAGCTTGTCCCATCTCTGCAGATCGGAGTGAATTTTGTCCATAAGATCATCTAGGTTTAATTTCCTGATCAGGTTTGGGTCCCGGGCCAAATAAATACCAAGGTATTTGAGATGAGATGATGCCCACTTCATACCAAAGTGGGACATACTAAATTGAGAGGTGTGGACATTAAGGGGGAAAATTTCTGATTTGGCCAGATTAAGTTTGTAGTTGGAAACAGCACTAAATTGCTCTATTAAATTTAGGGCTACTCGTAGAGAATTTGCCGGTAAGCTAATTGTAACAGAATATCGCCTGCAAAGACAGATATTGGAGGTCTGTCGAGAAACTGACAGCCTTGGAGCCCGGAAGCGCCTTGAGATTGAGTAGAGGGTTCCAGGTAAAGGTTGAAAGATAAGGGAGAGAGGGCAGCCCTGATGTGTACCAGAAAAAGCCGAATACGGGATGAGAAAACTCACAGTAAATTTTAGCCGAGGGATCTTTGTACAAAACCTTTATCCACTGGACAAACTTTTCCGGGAACCCAAATCTTGCCAGAACATTCCATAGGAAGTCCCAGTTGACCCGGTCAAATGCCTTCTCGGCATCTAAAGCCACCAGTGCCATGGGAACCTGAGAGGCCTGGGCCGCTTGGAAAACATAGGAGAGGACTCTCATGTGGTCCGCAGCTGACCTACTTTGCACAAAGCCTACTTGCTCTCTACTCAAAAGTGATTGCCAGACCTGTTTAATACGCAAGGCCAGAATTTTAGACAAGATTTTGATGTCACAGTTGAGCAGTGAGATGGGTCTGTATTTAGACAGATCCAAGGAGGATTTCTCCGTTTTGGGAATCAGAATTATGATGGCTTCCAACAGGGTTGGGTCGATTGGGCCCGAGGCGAAAAGGTAGTTATAAAAATCCAGAAGTATCGGAGCCAATTCTTTGCAAAAGGCCTTGTAAAAGTTGGAGAGTAAGCCATCAGGACTGGGGGCTTTATCTGACGGAAGATTGTGAATGACATCCTCAATCTCATTCAGGGATAGGGGAGCCAAAAGAAAAGATGCTTGAACATCGGAAAGGCAGGGTGGGGAAATTGGGTTAAAGAGGGCCTCAATAGCGGAGAGGGAAGGAGGGACTGAGCTAGCCCCGTAAAGATTTTGGTAGAATAGTCTAAAAACCTCAACGATATCTCTGGGCCCTGTCTTGGTGGAGCCGTCCTGTGCCATGATAGCAGGGACCAACCTTGAGTTTTCTACTTCCTTGAGTTTTAGGGCCAAAAGCCTACTTGGCTTCTCCCCTTGATCTAAGTAATTGGCTTTAGATTTCAGTAATGCGAATTCGGTCTTTTCCCCAACTAGCCCTTCATATTCATTTTTAAGTTTCTGTAGGTGTTCCAAACTCGTTAGGGACCTAGAGGAAGCAAGAGAGTCCTCTGTCACTTTAATCTGACCAGCTAGAGAAGAAACCTTTGAGTCCTGAGTTTCTTCCTCCTGGCGGAGATTTTGATGAGCTCCCCTCTCAAAAAACATTTTAAAGAACACCATAGGATGTCAACCCTGGCCACTGACCCCTGGTTAATGTCCAGGTAATCTTTAATTAGGGACTTAATCTGAGTATGAAGGTGTTCATCCTTCAAGACCTGAGTATTTAGTTTCCATATTGTGTCACGCTGCACCGAGGAGGAGGAGGGATTGAGCCAAAGCCATATTAAAGCATGGTCAAAAATTACAATAGGTTCAATGCCTACTTAGGTAATGTGTGCCATAAGGGAGGTGCTTACCAAGAAATAATCCAACCTGGACCAGGAGTTGTGAAGCGGGGAAAAAAAGGTATAACTCCTATTAAGAGGAAACAAGGTCCTCCAGGGATCCACCAGACCTAACATTCCGCCTAGATCACGCAACGCTAGCTGCGCTGGAGTCGGGGGCCTCAACGGTCTATAGGTTTTATCTAGCTCTTGTGATGGGGCAATATTCCAGTCCCCACCCAGAATAAGGGGTATTGGCAAATACCCACTTAATTTATCTATTAGATGCATTATAAAACCAGCATCTCCTCCCACCGGGCCGTAGACTGAACCAAGAATTATAGCGGAACTAGAAAGGAGCCCTGTACAAAATATATCTACCTCGGATCTTGGGTGACTTTCTCCGGAATAAAAGGTATATTTTCTTAATCATAATTGCCACCCTCGAGCATCGGAGGATGCACCAGCAACAAAGACTTGTGAGAAACCCTTAACCTGTAACATTTTAATGTCCGCGACTGTAATGTGTGTCTCCTGGAGGAGCAAGATATCAACCCCCAACAGGGAACAGTTAAGCAGTATACGGGATCTTTTATTAGATTCCCTGATGCCCCTTACATTCCAGCTAGCAAGTTTAGTATAATTTGAGGCCATCCACAAGAGACAATAAAATAGCAAGACAGAACTGCTTGGAAAACCCCCAACTTGAGCACATCAGTGGTGACACCCTCTCAGACCCCCTCCCCCCGGCCACCCCCGCATAACCGCCCCTGTAACACAAACAAAAAACAGTTACCCGCAGAACGACATGGAAACACCACACCATTGTAAACTGGAATGAAACAGATACAAAACCCCACCACATCTGAAAGAAATAACTATTGGCGGCCATCCCTTCCCCAGACAATAACCTTCCACAACCCCTCAGAAACAAGAGATGGTTACAACAGTTAATCTTGACCTCACTATCAACCAACCCAATATCATAAGACCATACCAACAAAAGGAAAAGAATTAACAATGCCACCCATCCCCCACCCCAAGGGTACCACGCATAAGAACCCTGAAAAGCGAAAGTGACCATGAAACATAACATACAACAGTTCAAAACATGAAGTGATTGTGCTCTGATGCGGGAAAAGGGCCCAGTTAAGTGAGCCACTACGGGTACCCACCAACTCCCAATCAGGTCGCAAGGCAGGGCTCTGAGGCAACTAACCCACACGAGCTCCCTGCCCCCCCCTCCCTTTCAGCGAGCCTGAAGAAATAGACATAACAGTACCTGGAAGCCGCAAGTCCGGTCATCGAGGGGAAGAAAGAAGATCCCTGGGGGAAATCTCAGCAAGGAAGGGTCCACTTTCCATCACCCGAGCTGCTCAGGGCCCATCCGGAAATGCAGGAGGAAGAAGACATAGGGGGAGCTCCGCTGACGGACCCGACGGTCCGACCGCAAAAAGCGTCCCCTGGAAACAGTGCCCCTGCTCAGCGGTACCCAAAAAACAGCAAGAGGACCATACGCGACGACGAACGACTGCAGGAGAGAAAGGCCTAGTGGCCTACTACCCCCAGAGGCCTATTCCATCACGGATCCCCGGACAGAAGACCTCACAGGGGAGAAAGACCACCAGGTATTTAATTAAATTTAAAAAATATGGGGAGAGCACAGTAACGAGGACCAGTTAAGGGACATCAGTTACCCAGATTAAATGGCTTTAAGTGTGGATTGAGCTTTAATAGAGGGCCTATCAAAAGAAAGACCCGGCAACCCCAACTGCAATAAAAGTCATTTGAATAAGTCCGGCAACAGGTTCTTAAGGCTGTTAAAGCTTCCTCGCTTCTCGGAAGCTGCCAGGTGCCTTCTACCTGAACCAGCAGCTTAGCAGGTATATCATCCTGAAGGTCTCCCGGCCGATGAGCTTTTTAACGACTTGATGGAAGGCTGCTCTTCCCTGGCGGACCTCGTAGGGAAGATCCTGGGTGATTCTAAGTCTATTGTTACCCCAGAGAACAGAGTCCAGTTGTTTTACCTTCTCGAGGATGTGTTGATGCTCCAGATAGCTCAAAAGCTTCACAATGATGGGCCTGGGGGGGGCACCCGGAGGCGGTTTGGGTTTAAGAGATTGGTGGGCCCGTTCAATATGATATTTTTGGTGGATAGGTGAAGGGCCCACGATTTTATTGAAGAGCTGCTGACGAAGTGTAGGTATCACCCTCCTCTGATTCTGGGAGGCCTAAGATGAGCACATTATTTCACTGCCCTCCCTTCCAGGTCTTCAGTCTTAGCCTGAAGTTTCTGAAGCTGCTGTCTTAATTTTGTAATCTCAGGATCCATCCTATGCTCCCATTGCTCAATTGAGACGATTCTGGCCTCTGAGTCACTGACTCTCCTCGAGAGATCAGCGAAGTCCAACCTTAATGATCTAATCTCTTTCGAGATTTCCTGGAGAGTTTCTTTAAACGGAGACAGCTCTTCTAGGAAGCTTTCTTCAGTTAACACTGTGCCCTGTGTAGAAGTTGCAGCCCCACCGGAGTGTTGTCTAGACGTAGAACTGGAAGAAGTATTTGTATTTCTTGCCTTTTTTGAGGCCTTCTCTGGTATGGTTGGGGGAGTGTGTTTAACTCCCGCGGCCTTCATATCTGTGTCGGACATCGCGATTTGCGTTAGAAGCTGTCGGGTCGCCGATCGCGATCTTCTGGGGGTCCTGCAGTAGTAGAGAGACTTCTTAGCCCACCTCAAGGTAAATAGCGTGGAATTGGAGGCGAAAGAAAAACTTATTTAAGAGGAGAAGAGCGGGAGCTCCACAGAAAGCTGCTGATCAGCACCGCTGCATCATGTGACCTCATCCACTATACTTGATCTCTTCTGACCTCACTCGTGGCTTTGTCACTCATGAGGTCAGCAGGTCAAGTTTAGCTCATGAAGATATTTTTACTATCTCATTCTCACCCTTCTTATATACATGTAATATATAGTGTTTGGTGATAACTGTTCAATACACACCCCGTCATGTCTTATTGCACTTATAAAATGGGTTATAGTTCTTTTTTAATTTTTACAGTTGGTAAAATCATGTTTACATGTGGAAAAAACAGATTTGCTTATCAGCATTTATGAAAAAATAGTCCTTCCGCCTGCTATAAAATGACATCATTGTTTTGTTTTCAGTTGAATTTGTTTTTGTTTTTGGCTCAAATGTTGCTGCTTTACATGCCCCACACGTTCTAATTCTGTCAGCCTGGATAACTGTACAACCAGAGTGATACTATCTACTTTCCAGACTGATTGCTCTTTTCAGGCTCTCTGTTTCATTTGCTACTGAATTTCTTTCTTACCTGCACTGAAATGTTACGAGCCACATCAGCTTTCACTCTCATGCAGGATTCTGCAGTTTATGATCTCCTACTCTCATTTTGGCTTTGGCACGGAAACTGATGTGATAGCTGGACTGTTGCTGGAAGGCTCAGAGAGATGTTGGTTAAAGGAGTTGACTGTATCATTTTTTTTTTACATTTAAATTTAACTGTGACCGATGAAAGCAACGGCAGCATGGCGACACATCAGGAGTGGGTGAGGACTGCAGTAGGAGCAGGGACTTGGAGAAGTGGCAGTGAGCAGGTACTCAAACACACACACACACACACACACACACACACACACTCACAGAGGGAGCCAGCAACTGTAGCGAAGGTATTGCGTACTTCATTCTCCCCCAACTGCCTATCAGGAAAGGAGGAAGATGTCTGGGGAAAAGTATAGTTTTAAAAGAAAATTGAGCCAATGTTTGTTTTTGTTTTTTTAACCACAGGACTGGCCACACAATGGCCACAATGGGAGTATATGTAACAGCAGTATGCACAGAAAGAAATCAGATAGTCTGCAAATGCATTTTCTATTCAGTATAAAAGGTAACATTTTTTGTAAGGGTTGCATCAGCATTTACAAGTTTGCAACTATGGTTATTGGAAGACTTTTCTGTGGTACAGGTAAGCAATAAGACATGGCAGGGTATGTACTGAACAGATATTACCACATGCTCAGGGGTGTAGTGAGGCATGAGGCTGCAGGCTGAGTACCCTCAACCCACGGGCATGTGGTAATATCTGTTCAGTGCACACCCTGTCATGTCTTATTGTGCTTATAAAATGGGCTACATTTTTTTTTTAATTTTTACAGTTAGAAAAATCATGTTTACATGTGGAAAAACAGATTTGCTTATCATAATTGATGATAAAATAGTCCTTCTGCTTGCTATAAAATTACATCATTGTTTAGTTTTCAGTTGAATTTGTTTTAGTTTTTGGCTCAAATGTTGTTGCTTTACATGCCCCACATGTTCTAATTCTGTCAGCCTGGATAACTGCATAACCAGAGTGATGCTATCTACTTTCCAGAATGATTGCTCTTTTCAGGCTCCCTGTTTCATTTGCTATTGGATTTCTTTGTTACCTGCCATGAAGTTTTACAAGCTGCATCATTGTTCACTCTCACACTGGACTCTGCAGTTTGCGATCTCCCACCATGTTTCGGCTTTGGCACAGGGACTGATGTGTCACCTTCACGCTGGACTCTGCAGTTTGAGATCTCCCACCCTCATTTTGGCTTTGGCATAGGGACTGATGTGTCACCTGAACTACTGCTGGGTCCATGTTGCTGGAAGGCTCAGAAGTGTGCTGGTTTAAGGAGTTGACTGTATCATTTTTTTTTAATTTACCGGTAACTGTGACTGATGGCAGCACATCAGGAGTGGGTGGGGACTGCAGCAGGAGGGGGCAGGGACCTGGAGAAGTGGCAGTGAGCGGGTAAACACACACACACACACACACACACACACAGTCAGCAGCCGCAGCGAAGGTATTGTGTACTTCTTCACCCCCCCCCCCAACAGCCTATCAGGAAAGGAGGAAGATTTCTGGGCAAAGTATAGTTTTAAAAGAAAATTGAACCAACATTTTTTTTAAAGTGTGGGTCCAGCAGCACGATGGCCACAGCGGGAGCAGACATAACAGGAGACACTGAATAATCAGATTGTCTTCAAATGCATTTTCTATTCAGTATAAAAGGGAACATTCTTTTAGGGGTTACAGCAGTGATTACAAGTTTGCAACTATGGTTTTGGAGGACTTATCTGTGGTACAGTTTAAAATGGATGTCATCTATGACAGAGTTTGGGCACAGTACCAAGAGCTCGGGCACAACTCTCTTTTCCAAAAGTATAAGGCACTTAGAAATAGCATGAAAACCCAAGTTAAAGCAGCCAAGGCTAACTATTATAAAAACAAGCAATTTGACCTCATCAGCAAGCCTAAATCTCTTTGGAATGGAATAAATGACATTCTCGACAGTCCTCGTAAACCTCTTCCTTACTCTATCCAGCTGGGAGAGTCCCTTATTGAGGGAGATGTGAACATAGCAAATACTTTCAATAAGACTTTTAGTGATCTCTCTGTCTACATTCCAGTGCCCACTAACCACCATGTGGACACCTCTAGCACCCCTATGCAAAGTCCTCACCCCAAATTCTACCTAAAGAATTGACTTGGACAGATACATACAAATACCCATCCAGGACTAAAATATCTACTTGAATAGGTCCAGACAAAATAGACATAAAACTCCTCAAATCTGACCTTCAGGAGGTCACACACCCTCCTGACTGCAGTGTAATACTCTAGTCATGGGAAGAAAAGCCTTGCTTGGCTTGCTATCCCTGGAGGTATTGCCCCTTCTGAGACCTGTTGACTCCAGATATCCCACTAGAGGTGTTCAACGTAATACACTGGTGCTCCCCTGTAGAAAAACCTCCCTTGGGCAGGCCTGTTTCTTCTTTAGTTTCTGTAAACTATAGAACTCCCTTTCCCCATCCCTTAAAGTCACTAACTCACTAACCAGCTTTAACTCACACCTCCTGGCCTCCCTTGCCCCATCTCACCCATGTGCTTGCTACTGCTGACTTGCCCCCACCCCCCCATTTTCCTTGTTCTCTTTAGTGTGCTGAATTATGCTGTAAGTTGTACAATACTTTTGTAAATATTTTTCATATTTCTGTTTTCACTACATTTTATGACTCTAGACCCTTTGAAAATAGGCCCAGCCTAAAGGGTCATGTCTATAATCAATAAATAAATAAAATAAAATAAAGGTTGAACAGTCTAATGGCACACTGATATTTATTTCCTTTTGTACTGTGGTCCTGCTTTTCAGTACTTGTTTTTACCTGTACATTGCATGGCTCTGATGCACAAGTAACAACCAATCAAAATGTGCAAATTTTTTCTCCCCTTTTTATAAATTAATTATATATGTATATATAAAATATGCCACAACCCCAGTAGAAATATCACTGATATTTTTCATGTGTGCAGTGTGACCTTATGACATCACGAGTGGTGGCGCCATGAGTGATGTCATAAGGTTAAACAGCATGAGTGAGAAATATCAGCAATATTTCTCCTGTGGTCATGGCATATTTCATTTATCCAGTGCTTGCTCCTAGTCCTAGTGCTTCATTATTTTTAATAATTTATTTTTCTTTCACTAAAAATCTCTTTTTTTTGTTTTCACACAGTTTTCAGATGGCCGAGCTAGTCAGAAAGGACAGGAGTTGTGCATGACACTATTACTTGTGTCATTATGTTCACATGTATGTACCAGTGCTGGGCGAGACCAACAGTTCAGTGGCTTTTCCCGATTTCAACCACAGTGGATGTTGCTTGGAACAAAGCTGAGGAGTACAGCTTGATTGCTAGAGGCAGCAGAACTGGCATGCTGATCAGGGGAGAGGAAAGCTGGAGTGCCACTCAGGTGAATGGCAACTTCAACTTTGGCAACACATAGGGAGGAATGGAGACTTCTAAAGAATGCTGGTGGTGCATGTGGTGTATCGTGACACAAAAAGTGTCAGAAAAATCAGTTTTCTTAGCGTTCATATTTTTTAGAAAATTAGGAGGTTTAGTCAGAAGGGGAAGAAAATGAAAGTAATTTTATTGTGTTTTACGTGAAGTAAAACTGGTTGGTGGGAGCCAGCTTGCAAGTGAACTTTTCTGTTCTAAAATTAGAACTGTGCTGCTGGCTTCCATCAATCTAGACCTACAGTGAGAATATTTTTGCTCCTAGGCACCTAGAGTGAAATATTTCAATATTCTCACACTAGGTCCAGAGGGAGCAAAAATATCACTGATATGTGCCCTTTAATATCCTTTAATGTATATTTTGTAGTAATTCTATTTTTCACTCCAGTGAAAACCTAGTAGAAAAACAGAATGCTGGCACTCTTTATCTGCTCAAGGTGTGATTCTCAACCTTAAGCTTCACAACTCCACCTGAAAAACATTTACTGCTGCTAAAGCACTGAAGAAGAATTTAACCGCAAAACATCTGCCAAGCTGTAGTTAGAAGGAGACAGACCCATACCACTGCTGCATTGTCATGTCCCAGGATCATTTATTCAACCCATCTGCTCTGACATCATCTCACTAACCTCTAGGTTCAAAGTTTGCAAGTGCATCAGCTGTACTTATCTGTAATTTAACCATCTGGTTCTTATTCTTTTCAAAGAAATGTATTTATCGAGAGTAGAGCAGAAATGCTGCCTTTGTGTATTTTCCCAAGTAATGCAGTTGTGATCTCCAGAGTGCCAGCATGCTTTGGTCATTTGTAGAATATTCAAAAGGGAAACATCTGAACTTTAGAAACAATATCCTTCTTGTGTTGGTGGTAATCACAGTGTCCTTTTTAACTCAAGAAAAACAACAGTTTTACCTTATTGTGGAAGAAAAATGCATGCAGCACTACTGGATTGGATATCATTTGTCTTATGGGTTACATAATGGGTTGCTAGTTGTAAAATATTTCCAAATGGGCAAAAGGCAACTATTAACTTTGATGGAATGTTTCTTTTTCATTTTTAAATTCTTTAGAATAGTGCTTCTCCTGTTTAAAGCATCTTATTTTGCGTATGTGTTTCTCTTCGGGCTTCTTTCAACCATTGGATCAATCTTTGCAATGTAGCATAACCTTGACTATAAAAATAGGATAAACCTATTAAGTGTAGCAGTAAGCTGTAGCAAGGCAGGCATTAAATCCTTGTTAGCAAAGTCTGATATTTGGGTCAACTGGATAATTAATAGAATATCACACCTGCACCTTGTATCCTACAGTATTTTTACCACATTTATTGTCACCCTCAACTGCGGTATTATATCATGCTAACTATGACTTTTGCCTACTTTTATTTATTTTTTTAATTACAATTATTGAAACAGTATATACGGACAGAAGAACACAAATGTATATGTGTTTATTTTGAGGGTATTTTTGAGGCCTTTACTTTTTTCCTATAGCCTTAAAGAGCTGCTGACACCTCAAAGAAAACTTTGAAAAAATAAAATATTTATGTACAATTCATTCCATATGTATTCAACAGACTTCTCCTCACCATTACTTATTACTGAGAAATTTGCATGGACACATGCTCCATCTTCCTTAGAGTTCATCTGCCTCTTTTGCATTTTTTGTCTATGTTATTGATTGTTGTAATTATTTGTTATCAAACTACAGGTCACCATTTTAAATGAGTTTTACTCAATGGTCTAACCCATTTAATAAAAATGAAATTAAAAATTAAATGAAAAATGCATACTCCCTACTTCTTGTCATAGTCCTCTGTTGTGACATCACAATCTGTTGCCATGGGAGTAATTATGATGTCACAAGTAGAGCATTATGATCTCAGGTAGGGAGGAAGCAGTAGGAACAGATAAACTCTTCAGGAGCAAAAGATCCGATTTTCATGCAGATGGTCTCAGTAATAAATAGGAGGGATGAGAAATGCAGAACTAATGTGAAATACAAGCTGGACTGTGTCTAAATAATATGTTTTGTTAAAGTTGTCCTAATGGCATCAGCTGCACTTTAATAAATCCAGAGCCTGCACTGGAAATAAACATTATTTTCAAACAGCAGGAATTAGTCAGTGATGCTTTACAATAAGCATCATCTCCCTGGCAGTGAATGATGCCCCAGAGGCAGAACTGCATGCTAATTTATTTTAGAACCTAGAATACAAGTCCAGACCCTGCACTGTAGTTATGATCTCCCTAGTGTTCTAACACCAGATTTGTTTCTCCGCCTGAAGAGAGCAGTTGCCTCAAATATAGCTCCAGCCTTCTGGTAGACCAAATTTAAATTAGTTTAGAATTTTGTTGTTTTCTAAGTTCAAGTTAATTTTCTTGCCACTCTGCAGCAGTTAGGGTATAGCAGAGAATACCATATTATATTAATGTTGGTAAATTATGGTTTCTTCAGTTCCTGGAACCAAAGACCACCCTCACAATGCTGTTCATGCCTTCAGAGAACAGTCTAAAATTATACAAAAAAGTTTAAAAAAACTGCAAATATTTATTTTAAAAAGCATATTTATTTCCAGTATTTTACTTTTGGTTCTTATTTTCACTGAACTGAACCACATTTGGCCTTAAAATCACAACTTTCTCTGTTCCCTAGCAGTTCCTCACTATGTGGGAAGCAAAATCACAGTTTAATTTTATTTTGTAGTGGAACCGATTACTCTTGTAACGAGGGTTTTTTTTCACCCTAGGGGAAACATTTTTACAAGGTCTGTAGTGTTTGGCATGACTGATGGACTTAAAAAATGGACCAGACCAACAGGCTTTAAAAATTGTGCAAATTGTTTTCAGCTCTTGACAAAGGCAGACCACCACAAGTTTTGTTTAAGGTGCCTGGGTCCAGATCACAATTTTCACAGTTGTGAACTGTGCAAAACATTTGCCCTAAGACACAAACGAAAAATGCTAAAAAAAGAGATAGTTTCTCCATCTGCCTCTGTGTCTCCAAAATGCATTTAAGGCTCTGAGGGAATTCCTAATAATGGTGGAAAGCACACATCAGAGGGGGTTTTACCTCATAAACAGCAGCAGTCCCTGTTAAAGGGGACAGATACAAAAGATAAAGCTGCTTAGTCATCTGACAGGCATGATAAAGATGGTTCAGGTACCAAGGTGTCCGAAAGGGGCAGCCCTGAGTCCAGCGATGGCAAAAAAAAAATAAAAGAGCCTTACAGCAGGTACTGGAACCAGTACTTGCCAAGAAAAAGCAAAAAAAAAAAAAAAAAAAAAGCATGCCGCACCACTACTCCTGGAAAGGAAAAGGAGCAGACAGTAGAACTAAGACAAATGCCCTCAACAAAGGACACAACCGAAGCATAGCAGTTTTTCCATGCCTATCAGGCTGTGGGAAACTTTCTCACTATGACTTCCCCCACTCCCCAGGTTCAGGTTCCAGACCATCTGCCTGTGGAGAAGTAGGAGGACATGTATTATGAGGAGGAAGGTGAAGCTCTAGAACCAGATGGTTCACATGAACAAGAGTGTGGCTCCCCTCAAAGGTCTACAGAGGATTATACCTTGTACTCCTCTTTCATCAAACAGGTGGTGAGCATCCTTCACTTCCCCACTCATGAAACAGAGGAGGATGAGGAGAAAGTGACGTTTATGGACATGACTGGGCTAGCTCCTAAAAGAAGACTGCTAGTACCCATACACAAATCACTCCAAAAAGCAACGTTCAGAAATCATGTCAGCACCTAATTCAGCAGCTGGCATAGATAACA
Organism: Neoceratodus forsteri; assembly: GCA_016271365.2. NCBI lineage: Eukaryota > Metazoa > Chordata > Ceratodontiformes > Ceratodontidae > Neoceratodus > Neoceratodus forsteri. The sequence continues at coordinate 445,141,113 of CM057453.1, forward strand.
AACTGAAAAGAAATATCAGGTGGACAGACAGGAGGTGGAATACCTGCACACTGATCATGAAGGAGTGGTGTAGGCAGCTACTTGAGAGTAGGCAAAGGTGCCCTTCTCCACTCAGTCTGCTGAGAAGGGTTTCAGGAAACTGGATACTATGGCCAACAAAGTGTTTACAGAAGCTTCCCTGCTCCTGAGGCAGGCAGCTTATTTAGCATAAACAACCTAGTAACAGAAAGCACTGTGGAATACACTACTGCCATTGGCTGATAAGGTTGATGGTGAGGTGGCATATGATCTGGCTGCCACAGCAAAGTCAGCCCTGGATGCCACTAAATGTCAGTTCCACATGGCTGTGCATAACAGTGCTCTGCTTCATGGGTTTTAACCCATGCAGTAGCATTGAGAAATGTTACCTAGCTAAGGGCTACCATCCTTTTACAGGACACCCAGACCAAGACCATGGATTTCTTCTTTAAAAGAAACTCCTCATGTGGTGACAAAACAGAGGCTTACAAGAACAAAGTGGACAAGTACAAGACCACTTACAAAAATAACACTGAGAAAGGAAAGGCCTCCACTTCCTACAGGCCTTATGGAAGGGGAGGCAGGTGTATGGGCTACTATCCCAGACCCTGTGCCCCTTATGGGTACCAATCCCAAATAGGTTACTACAGAGGAAGAAGGGGCTCCAGACATGCTTCTGCAACACCAACCCCTAAGCCACAGCCAATGCAAAACCCCTGTCATTTCTGCCCAGGTTGCCCAACCACTGCCAGTGGAAGGAAGATTGACCCACTATCTCCATGAATGGATAAAAACTACCACAGACAAGTGGGTCCTGGAAGTAGTGGGTCGGGGATTTTCTCTACAGTTCAAAAAGTTTCCAAGACTGGATAAACCAAAAAATGTTCTAGCTCATTCACCAGAAAAAAACTGGCAGTAAAGAAACTGCTGCAGGCAAAAGCAGTAGAAAAGGTCCCCGCCTCACACTAGGGCAATGGCCTGTTTTCAAGCTACTTCCTGACACACAAGAAAAATAGGGAATGGTGACCCATTTTTAGATCTAAGATATGTGTACAAAGATATCAAAAAGGAAAGGTTCAAGATGGTCACACTGTGCACAGTGGTACCATCCAACTAGGAGATTGTCTGGGGTCACTGTATCTGAAAGATGCCTACTTTCCCATTCCAGTCAGACTCACCCACAGAAAATACCTCAGGTTCTGGCTGGGAAACTGCCAGTACCAGTTTATAGCCCCCCTCCCCCTTTGGCCTCACTTCAGCACCAAGGGTCTTCATAAAGTGCCTAGCTGTGGTGGCAGCACATCTGCGAAGACAAGGTGTGGTGGTTTTTCTCTACCTAGATGACTGGCTGGTCTTATGGAAAACAGAACAAGAGGAATGGGGCTCTATCTAATGGGTGTAGAAAAGCCTACAGAACGTGGGATGCCTGATAAATCTGCAAAAGTCCCAAATAGAACCTGTTCAAGTGTTGGACTTTATAGGTGCAGAACTAAATACCCTGCATGGGAAGGCTTTCTTCTGTCTAGAACGGGTATTAAAGCTGATTGCTATCACATAATCCATTACACGGAGTCATCCAAGGCCCACAAGGGAGATCCTGCAGTTACTGGGCCACATGGCATCATCCACAGCAGCGGTACATAGAAACATAGAAACATAGAATTTGATGGCAGAAAGGACTGCTTGGCCCACCCAGTCTGCCCATTTCCCTGCCTACTGGATAAGATGCAGATCCTAGTTAACCAGCAGCCTACTTCTTCCTACCCCCACCCCCTAGAATTGCCTTATGACTGTCCCATGCATGCTTGAATTCCACCACTGTTTTTGACTCCATGACTTCCTCCGAAGGCTGCCCCATGCATCCACAATCCTCTCTAGAAAAAATACTCCTTAAATTACCTGTGAGCCGCCTATCTTCAAATTGTGCCCCTTGTTCTTGCAATACTTTTTGAAAGATGCTACCCTGTTGGACTTTGTTGATTCCTTTGAGGTACTTGAAAGTTTCTATCATGTCCCCCTCTCCCTTCTTTCCTCGAGGCTATACATATTAAGCTCCTTAAGTCTCTCTCTCATATGTCTTCCGTGCAGACCCTGCACCATTTTAGTTGCCTCCTCTGCACAGCTTCCATCCTGTCTATGCCTTTGCGAAGACTGGTCTCCAGAACTGCACGCAGTACTCAGATGGGGTCTGACCAGCTGTCTGTACAGAGGGATAATAACTTCCTGTTTTCTACTGGTGATGCCTCTCCTATGCATCCCAATATCCCCAGCCCTCCTTGCTGCCCTCTCACATTGCTTGCCCACCTTTAGGTCATCTGATATGACTACCCCAGGTCTCTTTCCATTTTTGTTGTTGTTAGTATCTCACCCCATTGTGTACTCTTCCCTGGGTTTTGTTTCCCAGGTGCATTACCTTGCACTTCTTAGCATTGAATCTAAACTGCCATACATTTGACCATTCCTCTAACCTTGCCAAGTCCCTTTTCATCCTTTCCACCCCACCAGTATCAACTTGTTGCAGATCTTTGTGTCATCTGCAAAGAGACATATTTTTCTTCCAGTCCTCTGCAATGTCGCTTATAAAGACATTGAAGAGGACTGTCCTAATACTGAACCCTGCAGTACCCGCTAGTAACCCCCTTCTTCAGAGTGAACTCCATTTATTATTACTCTGTGTCCTATTCTCCAGCCAATTTTTACCCAGGCTGTCATCTTGGGACCCACTCCCAGGCTAGCTAACTTGTATATTAATCTTTGTGTGGGACTGTGTCAAATGCCTTGCTAAAGTCTAGGTAGGCCATGTCCACAGCCCTCCCTGATCTACTACTTTGGTCACCCAGTCAAAGAAATCTATCAGATTTGTCTTGTATGACCTTCCTGCTGTGAATCCATGCTGCCTTGGGTCCCAGCCCTCTGGCCTCTAGATACTGACAATTCTTTCCTTCAGAAGTGATTCCATCATTTTCCTACCACTGAGGTTAAACTAACAGGTCTGTAGTTTTCTGCTTCTATCTTGCTCCCACTTTTGTGAAGGGGAATCACATCTGCCTCCTCCAGTCCTCGGGTACCACTCCATCCTCCCATGATTTGTTAAACAGGGTAGTCAGTGGTGTCACTAATTCTACCTTAGTTCTTTTAGAATTCTGGGATGAACTCATCAGGCCCCATTGCTTTGTCCACCTTCAGTTTTAAGAGTTCTGTCAGAACCCTATGGGCTGGTATCAACTTCTGTATCCAGAGTGTTTCTACTGTTTGTTTTAGGTACCTCCCCCTCTTCCTTTGTAAATACTGAGCAAAAATATTTGTTTAGTATCTCTGCCTTTTCACAGTCACCCTCTGCCCCTCCCCCTTTATTAAGCCTCACTATCCCTCCCTTGGTCTTCCTTCGCTCCCTGATGTACCTATAAAAGGTTTTATCCCCCTTCTTAACTGAGTTGGCTATCTTTTCCTCGGTTTGGGCCTTTGCTGTTCTGACTGCCTTCCCAGCTTCCTTTTGCTTTAACTGATACTGTTCTCTGTCCTGCTCCTTTTGTGATTCCTTGTACTTCCTGAAAGCTTTCTTTTTATCCTGAACCTTCACTGCCACTTCCTTTGAGAACCATAGTGGTTTCTTACATCGTTTAGTTTTGTTTATTTGCTTCACACAAAGGCTTGTTACCTCTGTGATGGCAGTTTTTATTATTCCCCATTGTTCTTCCACCCCTCCTTCCTGCCCATTTGCTACTGCATTCCTTAGGCACTCACCCATTTTGGCAAAGTCAGCCCTCCTAAAGTCCAGTACCTTTGCCTTTGTAAAAGCTTGACTCTATTGCTGTGTTTATTGTGAACCATACTGTTCAATGGTCGCTAGTTCCCAGATGGCTACCCACTTCTACATCTGTGATCCTCTCTTCAACTCCATTTGAGAGAACCAGGTCTAAGATTGCTGCCTCTTGAGTGGGCTCCAATACTAGTTGTCTAAGGCATGCCCCCTGTAGGGTATCTAGAATAATCCCACTCTTCGAAGTGGCTGCTGCAACTGCACTCCAGTTAACATCTGGCATATTCAGATCACCCATCAGCAATATCTCCCCTTTTTCTGCCATACTAAGTATACTTTCTATCATTTCCTTGTCCATTTCCTCCCCCTGAGAAGGGGGTCTGTATACAACCCCTGTGCGGATTGTGGTGCCATTGCCGGTCTCCAAATTTACCCACAGTGCTTCTTCTCCTCCCTGTTTTCCCTTTTGTTCTGTTGCTTTGATTCCTTCCCTTATGTAAAGAGCTACTCCTCCTCCTCTCTTACCCCTCTGTCCCTCCTGTAGATAGTGTATCCTGGTATGTTTACATCCCAGTCATGGTTTTGTGTGAACCATGTTTCTGTGACTGCCACGATATCCAGATGTTCCTCCTCCATCAAGGCCACTAATTCAGGAAGCTTGTTACTCAGACTACGGTATTGGTACTCATTGCTTTCCATTTTTGATGGCTTTACCTTCTGTTGCAGCATCCTCCACTGACCTTTCTACCTCGGTCTTTTCTCATTTATACCCTGTTTTGTAGGGAGGTGGGATTTTCCTGCTGCTTATCAGTGCCTCCCCTTGACTAGTTTAAAAGCTTGCCAATGAAGCATTTAAACCGATTGCTCAAAAGACTTGTTCCTTCCTGGACAGATGCAGACCATCCTGCCAGTATAGGCTGGTGTCCCTCCAGGTGGAACCCCAGTCCCCAATGAAGCCAAACCCTGTGCTCCACACCATTTTTCAACCATTTATTAAACTGCATGGTGCAAAGTACCCTTGCCTCACTCATGCCACTGACAGGCAGCACCTCTGAGAAGGATACTGTGTGCTACTTGTCTTAGGCCCTCCCAGTTCTATAAAATCCTTCTGCACTGCTCTAATCTCATGTTGAGCCAAGTCATTTGTCCCTAGGTGGACAATGACTCCAGCTCAGACTCCGTGCAGCTGTTCTCGTGATCCTGAGGATGCGCTTCCTGTCCCTCCAAGCCATGGCACCAGGCAGGCACCTTACTTCAGTTTTTCCTGCTCCCCCAGTTCTATCCCCCTAATAATTGAGTCCCCAACAGGAGCTGCTTCCTTTCCTTGTGGTGTCCTCTGCCTCCTTCCTGTGGGCCTCCCTTGTGACAGGTGTCCTCAGCCTCCTTAATCTCCTCTGTGTGTGCATCCATAGGGGAGCTGTGCTCCCCCAGAATGGTGTATGGATTGTGGAGTGGAACAACTGACTGGGTGTGCCTCTGTTCCACAATCCTCATCCTCCCTGAGCCCACTGTGGTCCAACTGCTGTGCTTTCTTTGCAACCTCTGAGGTAGTGGTGGTGGCTCTGGTGCTTCCTGGATGGGGGAGATTCCCTTCCTACCATCCAGTCTGGCCTGGGGGAAGGTTCCCTTACTGCTGTCCAGTGTGGCCTGAAGATGGGCAAATTCCTCCCTCAGGGCAGAGAGTTGTCTGCAAATAGGGCAGCATCTCAGCCTCCAGAAAGACTCCCGGAAGACTGCTACCCCACAGCCATTACATTACATTGCACTACTCCCCACATGATTATGTACTTTTGTGTGTGTGTGTGTGTGTGTGTGTTTGTGTGTGTGATTGGTCTGTTATATAGAAATATATATATATTATACAATGTGTTTGCTTATATTTTCAGTGCTGTGTGCTAGAGAGGATATGACATTGATATGCACCTTACACTCTTGAGGAAATGATGTCAGAACCCCAGGTATAAAGGAACTATTTCCAGGGGTGGGTGGGGTGAGGGTAGGAAGGGTTGGGCCTAAACTGTGCCCTCACAAAACAATCAGCTAAGAGCTCTGACCCACCGCTGCAATGAGTGCCTTCCTGTCAGCAAGATACCATACACAACAATTTGACAGAGAAAATCCCCTGCTAATCAAACAGAGAAAAATCCAGACATCCAAGTCAGACACAGGTAAACCTCTCCAGCCCCAAAACAGCCTGGTGGTTTGTGCTCTGAAAGCAGTCAGCCCCAAAATAAGTCAGCTGTGCTTTAAACTCTTCCTGCACTGAAAATCTTAAGAATTATAACAAGACTGTCTTTTCCTGATAATTCTAAGTTCCTTATTTCACCTTTCAGTTAGAAGTAGCCTTCACCTGCAGAATATCTGCTACAAGCCAAAGACAATTGTAAGGTTCACCTCCCTCTGTTGTGAGCACAACTCGCTTTCTTGCAAATCCTATGTTCAGTATTGCAGCTCCCAGCAAGAGGTAGTTTGACTTGAAAAATATTAGCTGTTCTGATGAGTTTGCTATAAAACACTTGCTTATAATACTATTGTTCTCAGGTCTGTTACCAAAGCTATTGGCTGATAAGTAACTATGATGTAATCACTTCCTGAGAAAGTCTGGAATTTCCTTTTAAGGCACACAAAAATAAACACAAAAAACAGTTTACTGTCTGGGTCAAATACACAACCTGTACCTGCACTTATTTCAGGATTTGTGACAAATTTTTAGCCCAGGGTTTAAACTCTTCCTGCACTGAAAATCTAAAGAATTGTAACAAGACTGTCTTTTCCTGAAAATTCTAAGTTCCTTATTTCACCTTTCAGTTAGAAGTAGCCTCCACCTGCAGAATATCTGCTACAAACCAAAGACAATTGTAAGGTTCACCTCCCTCTGTTGTGAGCACAACTCGCTTTCTTGCAAATCCTATGTTCAGTACTGCAGCTCCCAGCAAGAGGTAGTTTGACTTGAAAAATATTAGCTATCACCTATAGGACCACTGGTCTCAAATGTGGTACCATGGACAAGATTCCAGATGGGGACGTTCAGTATCACCTATAGGACCACTGGTCTCAAATGTGGAACCCACTGTCCAAGCCAGTACCAGTCAAAAAGACATTTGTGTGTGCACTAGAGTGGTGGAAGGAGAAATGTAACCTCAGAGAAGGAATTCCCTTCCTCTAGCAATCCACAGCAAGTGTTCTCACAACAGATGTCTCACTCCTAGGGTGAGGCACCTACCTAGGGGAACTTACTGTAAGTGGTATCTAGAGCCCAAGGGAGGCTCAGAAACACATCAGACTCCTAGAGTTCAGAGCAGTATTGATGGCAGTGCAGTCCTTCCCCTTCCAGTTATAAGGCCTATCTGTTCAGATCTAAACAGACAACACCACAACAATGTATTACATAAACAAGCTGTGAGGAGCAAGATCCTCAAAACTGGGTGGAGAAGTTATGAGGATCTGGGATACAGTTTACTCCCTAGATTCAAGGAATCATGATGTTCGTCTGCCAGGCAAGGACAGTGTTCTAGCAAATGCCCTAAGCAGAATCAGCCAGAGAAACCACAAGTGGGCCCTGACCCAGCAGGTGCTGGCCTCAGTCTTCAGAAGATAGGGCACTCTGGAAATAGATCTGTTTGCTTCTTGGGACAACAGTCAGCTCCCACAAGTTTTGTTGCAGACCTCCAGTAAGAGGCACAATCCCAGAGAATACCATAGTTCTGAAATGGACCGGGAGGTTTCTATATGCCTTTCCACCATTCCTATTCATACAGATGGTGGCGGGTGCTCATAAAGCTCAGGTGGGAACCAGCAACAGTGATTCTGATTGTCCTGAACTGGGCCATGTAAACTTGATATTCAGTGCTTCAGACCTTATCCAGCAGGACTCTTATCAATCTACCACTGAGATACAGTCTGCTGACTGTCTCAGGGCAGGATTACGTTTGCAGATCTCAGAACATTACGCCTGAGGGCACGGTTCTTGAGGAGCTAGAATTCTCTGATCTGAACTTGTCAGTGGAGGTGGTGAGAGTGCTGAAGGTTTCCAGAAAACCAGCAACAATGGAAGCATACTCCTCTAAGTGGAAAAGATTTTCATACTGGTGTGCCTCCAGGAAGATAATCCCAATGGTAGGCAGGGCTGCCTATGGCTCTGGACTATCTAATACACTTACAGTCCTTAGTTCTGAGACCATCATCCCTGACAGTACATCAGCAGTGTTTGCCAACACATCAGCAGCAAATCTAAGTACTTGGCCTCACAATCTGTTTTTAAAAGGACAGGAAATCATTTCTAACTGGCAACTGTTTATAAAGTTCTTATTTTCAGAAATTATCTAGATCCCCCTAAATGATCCATATCTAACTGTATCTGAATAAAGTGATGTGAAAAACTATATTTTGCATTGTTCCTCTTTTATGAGCAGCATTCTGTTGCAGTTCTCTTCATGGAACCTGTTATCTGGAGTTTTAACTATGTCATAGTTTGTACCGAGAACTCTGAACAAGGTTCTTATGGGTCAAGGGCTCAAAATAAGCATTCTGTACACAAACTGTGACATAGTAGAAACTCCAAACTACCAGTTCCATGAAAAGAACTGTGCAGCATGTTGTCCATAAAAAGAAAACAACTGAAAACCCATTTATCATATATAGGATAGTGTATGGAAAACCATACACAGCAAGGCTATTCTTCCCCAGAGTGGATACAATGATGACTGATGACCTCCAGAGTGAAGTTCAACAGGTCACTTAGTCATCACAGTAGTCATGAAGGGGAAGTTAGCCTTGTTGGGTATTGTTTCCAGTACACTGTTCTATACAGTGTATGGTGGACTCCGATTGCAGCAGCCTTCAGTAAATTAAGACCGTCCTGAATAACTTACTATTTTTTGGTTTTGGCTCCGCTTCACCAACTACAGTTGACCACAACTGACTGCCGGGCGGCACACGCATGCGACTCTCCATCAGCCACTGATCAATGATGAGTGCTGATGGGGTTGCTTGTATTATGATGTCCTCACTAATGCAGAGTGAAAAATCATCCTGCGTTAGTGAGGACATCTCTACTGCTGCAGAACAATTTTCTACAGTGTATGGAGTTCCATACACAATCACGTTCCACTATACACTATAGCAGTGTTTATTCAGGTACAGTTAAATATGGTACTAAAATAAATTGAATTACTGTGAACAGGAACATTACTAATAGCTGTCAAACTACAAACATTTCCTGTCCCCTTTAAAGTCCTCATTAACTTGTATCCCCCTGTAAGGGACCCAGTGCCTCCATTGGACCTGAATATCTGCCTTGGAGCTGGTTAAGGCTCCTTTTCAGCCCATGCTACTGTTGACTTAAAATATGTCACATGGAAAATAGTTGTACTGATTGAATTGTCATCTGCCAGGAGGGTAAGCAAGCTGCAAGCCCTCTGTACAGATTCAAACTACATAATCTTCCACATGGATAAGGTGGTCCTTGGGACCATTAGGAAGTTTCTATCCAAGGTGGTGCTGGAATTCCACCTGAAGCAGTCAGTTACCCTTCCTGTGCTATACCCAGAACAATCCAGTACAGGTGAACAAAAAGTATGCTCTCTGACTGTAAAAAGAGCACTAGGTCACTACTTGGACTGGACAAAGGATGTTAGGTCCCAGGGTACACAGCTTTTTATTACCTATGGAGAGGTAGGCAAATGTAAGCTAGCAGCTAGGAGAACTATATCCCATTGGATAGTCTCCTGCATACAGTTCTGTTATGAAAAAGCTGGTAAAATACCTCCCAGGGGCCAAGGGTACATTCCACAAGGGGTACCTCTGCCTCTGTGGCAGCTACAAGGTGCATCCCCTTCTAGATATATGTAAAACAGCTACTTGGAAAATGGTGCACACCTTCACAAAGCATTACTGCCTGGACACACAGGCCAGGAGGGATGCCAGTTTTGGAACTGCTGGCTTGCAGAACCTTTTTCCTAAATATAGTAGGTTCTGGACCCATCCTCCAAAGGTACTGCTAGATAGTCGGCTTATTGAATGGCATAGTTAATGGATTCCTTCTGTTTGAAGAAAAAATTACTCACAGTGATAATGTTGTTTCTTCTCAGGGATCCACCAGTGACACTTATGATCACTGTCCCTCCCTTCCCTTCCAGACCTTGAAAATGGAGTCACACAAGACTCACTTCTTTTCTTAAGGTTGTGTGAACATTCATTATTGTAGTTCTTCAACAATTGTTAGAATGTGATCAGTTAAAAGTTTTCATATTGCCTGCTTTAAATATGTTTGGTGTTTTAAAAAATGTTCTTAATGAAAATGTTTGTAGTCATTTAGCTAGTTTTAGTGGTCACAGCTCCCCTAGCTATAGAACAAAAATCTGCCATTAGAACACTAGTGGTGGTGTGACAACAATGCAGAGTTTGAACTTGTATTCTAAGTTCTAAAACTAGCATAAAGTTATATCTCCAGAGCATCACTCACTGGCAGGAAGATGATGCTAACTGTAAATCTCAGTGATGGATCCCTGAGAAGAAACAACAATACTACAGTGAATAATTTTTATGTTTGCTTGTGCACATGCGCAAGAAACATGTTGTGACAGCTTGCTGGAGTAACAGTTTGTGGAGGTGTGGCAGTGTTGTGGCCAATGCTGCCACTGCTTTTTGGGGCTTGTCTCTGTGGCACCAATGAATGAGCACGCTGTCTAGGACAGCAGCTTAGAAGCGTGCCACCAACTTGAAAGAAATTCGCCACTGCAATGAGGGAGCACTCCCTCATTGCAGGGCGTGCCTTGTCTGGTGTAACATTTCAATAAACATGGTGGCGGCTGTCACCGTCCACCTCTCACAGTCCCACGAAAGCCGATGAGGCGGGTGCCCAATCCCCTGTCGGCATGCCCCCTCCCCAGTTCATTTGCCGATGAGGAGCCCAATCTCCTTCGGCATCATGCCTCCCCCAAACACAGACCCATATTCTTTGTCGATGGGATGGCCAATCCCCATCGGCTCCAGTCCCTGCAAAACACCCAGGTGGCACACTGGGAGCCCACCCCAGCATGCCAAATGTACCAGGAAAAAGAAAATCTTCCCACAAAGTTTTGTTTTTTTAACCTGTAAACAAGAAAATGATCCCTCACTGTTTGTTGCAGCTCCTCCCCAACCTGCACCCACCCTCTGTGCACCCACCTCCCGGCGCCCCCCTCACCCCATACTTACCTCTGGAGGTCCGGTGCCACAATCTTCGGTGGAGTGAGAACATGTCTGCACTCTTCAAAGCTGACCATGAACTGAAGAAATGCCGATAAGCTGCATAATGGCATAAATGTTTTTTTTTTCAACTTAGGTGGCTATCTCGCCCATTTTTGTGACTTTTGGCACCACATTTTCAACATGGGGTTCTTGGGACCCCACCTCATGAACTCAGTCACTGTCATGTCGTTATTCATTTCCAAAAGGTGATTTATGGTCACTGTGTGGAAACACCTTCCGGGACTGATTAATGAAATGACAGTGTCACTGTTCATGAGGTGGGCTCCCAAAAAGCGTATGTTGCAAATTTGGTGAAAAAATTCCAAAAAATGACTGTGTTACGAACGTGTGTTGTGCAGTTCCCATGCATGCTGGTAACTTTGAGAATTTTTAATATTTTCACTCCAGATTTTCAGCATTGCCATTTTTCCACACCTCCTTATGAACAGTACAGCTGCCATTTTTCACATCCTGCCCAAAATGTGTTTTTGCACACCTGGTGCACAATGGCATGGTCGCTGTGCAAAATTAATGCTCGGGACAGATTAAGAAAATCACAGTGACAGAATTCATAAGGAGAGGTCCCAAAAAGCCCATGTTGCTAGTCTGGTGAACAAATTCCAAAAAATGACTGCATTACCAGTGTGCATTGCTCAGTTTCTACGCACGCTCATGACTTTACCAATTTTTTAAAATATTTTCACTCCAGATTTTCAACATTACCATTTTTTTACACCTCCTCATGAACAGTACAGTTGTCATTTTTCACATCCTGTCCAAAATGTGTTTTCACACCTGTGGCACCAAATGGCACGGTCACTGTGCAAAGTCACCTTTCGGCTAACGAACTGATAGTGTCACTGTTCATGTGGTGGGGTCACAAAAAAGTCAATATTGAAAACTTTCAGTGAAAATACCAAGAACCACCCAGGGCTTTAGGGTTTCCGACCATAATGCCCTACCCTGTAGGGACTGACAGGTGTCAGGGGTGTGACTTGGGATTGTCGACAGTAATGATCACGCCATTCCACCTCCACCCTGCAGCCAGTGACAGGCATCGAGGTGTGCCTTGAACTCTTTGGCCCCAAAGTTTACCCCATTTTCCTATACTGCACCCATTTCAGCATATTTCTTTATGGAATGGGGTGAGTGTAAAGCCCGAACACCCCAAGGCACACCTCAATACTTGTCGGTGTCTGCAGGGTAGGGTGAGGTGAAACGGTGTGCGCGTTATGGGTGATGACCCATAGGCACATCCCAATGCCTGTCCATCTCTGCAGGGTGGGGGGTGGGTTTGGCATCAGTTCAATACTTCACTGCCATTCCTATTCTGTATCTGTCTAACTTCTGCACTTCCACTGCTAATGCCAGCAAGCAAACATCCAGCATTGACAAATGCGTGTTTCCTTCCTGGTTTGTGATATAATTCCTTATATAGTGAATGTTAGAATGTAATAATCACCAAAAATCTAACATTTACCAGTGTTGTTGTACCATCGATGTGACATAATTTAGCTGTTGTACCATCATGGGTACATCACATTGATGGTACAACAACATGGAACATCCTCACACATGTGTGTTAGGAAATGCTCAGCGCCTGTGGAAATGGCCGCAGTGGTGAGATCTATTCTGATCACGATGCGGAAATGGCCACGGCGGTGAGATCTCTGCTGAAAGACATCAGCGTTGCTAAAAGGTGCATGTTGCTGCATTTTATTTAAAAAAGCTTGTCTGTGAGAGGGGAATGTGGATTGAGCGGGGCTTCTTCCTGTTTGGGGGGGTACATAAGCAGCACCACAGTGTTCATTAAGTTTGTGAGGTAAATGTTCAGTGATGTTTAGTTGATGCCCATACACTATACAAGATAATGGATGGGTATCAGTTAAACAACAACGTTGTATTCACTTCTTGAGGTTACCTGACAACTGTAAACCTTTTGAGCTTCGCTCTCGAGGTTTACTTTTTTGTCATGGTAACCTCTCGAAGTGAATACAACGTTGTTGTTAACTGATGCCCATCCATTATCCTCTATATTTTTAGCTAGTATTAATGTGACAAAACTGTATAGTTCAGCAGATTGGCAGGGAGGGCTGAAGATGTACAATCTTGAAATACATGCAGATGTTCCATATCTCATGTTATTGTTGCATTTTGATATTGTGCCAGAATTTTATCATGTAACTAGGGAATACATAATCAGTTGCAGTGAAATCACACATTTATCTCCACTAGTGATTGATAAGACCCATAACTTTCGCGTGGCAAAGCCATGTGTTAGTTATGAAGGTCTTACCACTAATGTGAGGGGATAAATGTGTAACTTCTCTCTCCTTTATATTGTATGATTTGTACCACACTGTAACTGATTAACTATTTGAGTGCTGAATGTTTTTGAATGAACATAGATTATTGACATATATATGCGCCCGCAGTCTTCTGCATTTCACTCTGTTGTCCCAGGTCATACCTGAACATAGGCATGTATTTGTCTAGTGAGCTTACCTGATCAACAAAAAACAAAATAAATAAATATAGTGTATATTTCACTGAAACCCATTACATATAGTAATTATTTTATTTATACTGTACTGCACTGCTTTTTTGTGTTATTAATGTGTCCCCATGTTTTACCTTAAAACTGCTTTTCTTTTCAGTGTAAACTTGTTACCTGGCCAATTGTTCTCTGTTTTTCTATTACCAGATTCTAAGTAGAATAACACATTCTAAGTGGAAATATCATATTCTAAGGAAAATCAATTGTTATCTTCACTGTTTGAAAAATAACATTGTTTATTTACTTAGTTTTTTAACCTCCGGTGTGGTACATGGATTGAATATCCCTATTACTTTTAAGACTCAAGAATGTGATACTATCATATCTCTAGATGCTACAGAAGGGGAGTCCCAATCAAACTGAGAAATTTGACTAACCATGCTTTACCTCTTATCTCTGTTTCCATGGCAAACTGTAAATGTACGTGACTAATGTTGCCATACACTAATAGAAAGGCTATTGGTGGATGTATGGCTTTTATTACAATACTTTGGGACTGGCAATGAGCCGAACACTTGTCTTCATGTGAACTAAAGACTATGGACTTACTATGGACTGTATGATTCATTCCAGGCCGGGGGGGGAGGCGTGGGGGGAGGAGGGAAATGCTGACATGCTAGTTTAGTAGTTCTTGTTCATTAGATTATTCACAGTTGTACATCATGATTTGTTCTAACATGTGCATCAACTAAGACCTTACTGTACCTTTGGTCCAGCAAATATGTGGTGACAGTACTGCACAGACTGCTTTTTACAATCATCAAATGCCAACAGTGCGGAATAGCAGTCAGCCTGATACAAGGAAAACAGGAATATTAGACAGTTTAAACAAACAATAACTTCAGAACTGGTAGGGCGGTGTACTTGTTTTAGCACATAGATAATAAGCCTCCATTTCCTTCTCCTTTTAAGCAATAAAATCAGGATACTGAAAGGCGTAACATAATATTTTGAGGTAACCTTGTTATGTTACAATTCAGAAGGGGGAATCTACTTTGGCTTGTTTAGTTGCAATATATATTGAGGATGTCTATTGTATGAATGTCTGTTTTCTCTCCTATTATGTAGATAATTTAATGTTGTTTATTGTATAAACTAAATATTTTCCAAGGCTTTTAATAAAGTATGCTTAATACAAAATGTTACTCTGTAACCTGAAACTGATACAATATGTCAAACCTTGTAAATAGGTCCTTCAGGGCCTAGGTGTTTTACCCTGCTTAAAAGTAAAAACTTTTACTAACAGCATAAGGCATACCAACCATCAACAGCATTTTACAAGGAAAGAGATCATCTAGAATGTTTATTTTAGTACACAAGTCTTTGCTAGAGCCAACTTACCATGACCTATAAAATGAATAGAAGACTTCTTATTATTTTAAATTGTTTATTTGCAATATATAGTGAATGTCTATTGAATGACTGTCTGTTCTCACTGTATCATGCAGAAAGTTTAATGTTGCTTATTGTATAAATGAAATATTTCCTAAGGCTTTTAATAAATTACACTTAATGTCAAATTATAGTCTGCAACCTGAAACAGTTACAGTATGTGAGGATAACCTTGTAAATAGATCCTTTTTAAAATTTACTGTGTTTTCACTCTTGTTGCTGATTGAGCCCCTTCAACCCTGCCACCCTGCCCAGCCCCCTCACCTGCCTTTTCTGGGTCTTACCTCGCTCCTCCGTGCCCCTATAAATGATCCCCCATGGGAAGGGCTGTCTGGGAGCCACCCCTTACCCTGGGACAGAGTTGAAGTGTCAGTTGCAAGAACGAGAGTTACAGTCAGCAGTGCAGGACCTACGGTAGGGTGGTGTGTGGCTTTCTGCACATTTGGAGTTTTCCACTTGTTTCCTGGTCCCATCCCCAAGCGTCACGAGATGGAACTGATGTCAAAGATGTCAGAATGCCGATGCTCCCCTTCCCATATTCCAACTCTAGGGCACTGCCACTTGTAGTTACCCAGGTGGCAGTAGAGTGGTGGGAGCCAGTAACCATCCCTCCCCTGATGAGGAGAATGTCCATGGAATGCTCAATCATCTTCCTCTGGCCAGCCTTCCAACAGCCCTGGTTCGCTCTGGTAAATAGGTCCTTCAGAGCCTAAGTGTTCTATCCTGCTAGAAAATAAACACTTTTACTATTACTGCTAACAACATTAGGCATACCCACCATAAACAGCATTTTGCAATGAAAGAGTTCATTTCAAATTTTTTTTCATACTCCTTTGTTCCCTGTTGGACTGGGCTGGGCTACTCAGTCCTGTTCCCCCCCACCCTCGGCCAGCTACCACCTCCCCCTTTACTCATCTGGATCCATTGGCCCCAACAACTTGCCCCCGTGACAGGGCCAGGAAGGGGAGGGCCATCCTCCCCCCCATCTGGAGCTTATTATTATCCATTGTGGATTGGTGGCATGGGTGGCAGCATGGGTTGGGGCAGGTAGGACTTCATGGAGCCCAAATCTGCCATGTTTTCCATTTTCTCACTGTACCCCTTGTTGCGGCATCACGTAGGCATGTGTGCATGGAGGTGAGTGCACACCTCAGAACCATGACGCCTCCCTTCAGGATGCTCAGACATCAATGCTGCCTCCCAGGCCTCCATCTGGGGGCAGCCAAGGGCCAAGATGGCATGCCTCCCCACCCTGGGAGAGGAAAGCAGTCCTCCGATCCTCTCCCTCCCTGGCTGACCCCCAGTGACCCAAGCTTGCTCCTGAACTCAGGTTGCTGATGTGGCAAGAGGTAAGACACATCGTGCCTCAGCCATCCATGCCACTGGGCTGGCTTAGAATTTTTGTTCTACTCTACAAGTCTTTGCTAGAGCCAGCTTACCATGATCTATAAAATAGAATATATAATATAATAGAAACACTTCTCATTATTTGAAATTATTTAAAAAAAAAAAACCTTCAGGTTGGCTAACAGCCATGCCCTCCAAATATAGGAAACTTGAGGCTCCATAAACAGTTAAAAAGTAATTGCACAAAGTGGTTGCAATGGTCATGTTTGCCGATTATCTGTTTTGAACTATGCACGGTGGGGTTGCAAGCCTTTCTTGCATGGCTGGTAAGTGCATTGTAAAAATGCTATAAACCATATAAAAGAGCATACAGTGGACTGGCTGCAGCCCAATGGGCTGCAGGATAAGAGGCAGCAGGTATATGTGTCAGGCAGATCATGCCAGACAAACCTGGCAGACTTCATCAGTTGACTCATGAAGGCAGTTAACGAAGGCCAAGAGGTAGACTTACCACAGCTAGACTTTAGCAAGGCCTTCGACTCCCTGCCCCATAGGAGACATTTGAAAAAACTGGGGGATCATGGGATAGAGACAGATTAACTAGGTGAACTGGTAGCTGGATAGGGGAAAGAAAACAAAGGGTAGTTGTCAATGTATATTCAAGGATAACAGAAGTTACTAGTGGGGTGCCACAGTGGTTGGCCCTGAGGCCAGTCTTTTTCAACACATTCATCTGTAATATAGGAGAGGCAATCCAAGGAAAGATTGGTCTCTGTGCATTAGATACCAAAATCAGTGGCAGGGTGGATACTGTACAGTGGAGGGAGTATGGGGAATGAAAAGGAACTTAGACAAACTGGAAAAGTGATTCAAGATATGGCAACTCAAATTTAATGCCAAGTAGCACTAAGTCATGCACATTGGAAAAATAAATCCAAAACAGAGTACTGGTTGAACCAGGAAGCCAAACAGACCAGGGTTTGAATCCCACAATTGCCACATGCACACAGAGTGTCCTTTTTCCCAGAGATGAGGCAGTCAGCATTTATTAGCAAAAGGGTCCTGAAAGGGCTGGCAGTCCTAAAGAGTGATAAAACCCCAGGACTAGGGCAAAGATGGCATACCTCCCCACCCCAGGAGAGGAAAGCATGTCAGAGGACTGCAGCTGATTGTTTTCAGCAGAGGACTTTGGTGTTCTTTATTTGTATTTTATAGTGTTTATGGGCTTCTCGGGGTGTTTGGGGGCAACAGAGCGGACTGGGCCTTGTTGGGGCACCTAGAAGTGGAACAGACACCAGCAAGGAGCCGACCAGTCATAGGGCTAAGCTAAGGCACCAGATTCAATGCCATTTTGAATCCAGACTCTCCACAGACCACTGCAGACAGCAGCAGTGTTGGAGGACTGCAGCTGATTGTTTTCAGCAGAGTACTTCAGTTTTCTTTATTTGTATTTGCCAGTGTTCATGGGCTTCTCGGGGTGTTCGAGGGCAGCAGAGTGGACTGGGCCTTGTTGGGGCACCTAGCAGTGGAACAGATGCCAGCAGGGAGCCAACCAATTGAAGGGCTTAGCTAAGGCACAAATTCAAATGGCGCTGTAAATCCCTGCAGCAGCTAGACTCTCCACAGACTGCCACTGACAGCAGCAGTGTCAGAGGACTCCAGCTGATTGTTTTCAGCAGAGGACTTCAGTTTTCTTTATTTGTATTTCCCAGTCTGTGTGGACTTCTCGGGGTGTTTGGGGGCAGCAGAGTGCACTGGGAATTGTTGGGGCACCTAGCAGTGGAACAAATGCCAGCAGGGAGCTGACCAATCATAGGACTTAGCCAAGGCTCCAAATTCAAATGGCATTTTAAATCCCTGCAGCAGTCAGGCTCTCCACAGACCGCTGCCAACAGCAGTGGTGTCAGAGGACTCCAGCAGATTGTTTTCAGCACAGGACTTTAGGTGTTTGTGGGCAGTGGAATGGCTGGGCCTTGTTGGGGTACCTAGCAGTGGAATAGGTCTCCCTCTTTCCCCCCCCTCCTCCCACCTGGGTTTGTTCAATCTTTATAGGATCTGCAGCTGACTACATACTGGAAAATCCTGCATCAGAGCAGAAAAGGCGAGAACCCCCAGAGACTTGCAACTGATGACACTCCCCGCCCGCCCAATAGCTGTATAATTGAGGTGTTGATGGACACAAGCGATGAGGAAACAGCAGTGGGAGTGACCAGTACAAAGGAGGAGCTCAGAGTGAAGTATAATCAGATAAACAGTTTTAGCAATAAACAGGAGGCAGAGATCAACCAGATAAGATAAGTTACTAAATCTTTTCTGCAGGATTTCTCATTTTTGGTGAAACAGTGATTGGCACTGAGTAGGGTTACAGGGGTTACTGGTGGAACCGTGTTTGTATAAAATCATTGGAGCAGGGGTTGTATTAAATCTTTTATAAGGATTGTCTAAATTATATTTACAAGGTTATGTGGGAAGCTTTCAACTGAGATTATAGTGAATCTATTACAAGGGTTAGCTAAGCTTTATTTACAGTGGAACATCTGAAACTGGGGGAGTATTGAATCTGTTATATGGTTACTTAGGACGCTGCGATTGTATTGTAAGATTGTTACTAAATCTTTTTTACGGGATAAAGTGCAAAACTGTGATTATTAAGTGCTGTGTTGTATTGAATCCCTTACAGTGGTTAGTTTATTAAGCTGTGATTGTTTTTGAAGAAGAGGGTGGGAAGCAAACAAAAAACAAAACAAAATAAAAAAGGTGTAAGTTAAACAAAACTTAGGAAATAGACATGATGGGAGTGGTGCAGTCAGTGGCTGTGGGGTGGCAGTCTTCAGGAAGACTTTCTGGAGGCTGCGGTGCTGCCCCATCTGTGTGCACCACTCTGGGCTGAGGGTGGAGGTGGCTCATCTCCAGGCTGAGTTGGCTAGGATTTGAGGGGGCTCCTCCCTACCCAGGGACCACCCTGCTGCCTCAAAGGATGCCAAGAAGGAGGAGTGGCTGGACTATGGTGGGCTCAGGTGGGGGGGGCGTGGGGACAGAGACACATCTCTCCTACAGTTCCATTCCACAACTCCTGTGCCCCTCTAGCGAGGCAGGACTGTCCCAAGGAGGCACCCACAGTGGTGGACAAGGAGGATATTAGGGTCCTCCACGGTGGATACCCTGGGGGGAGAGGTAGAGGACCCCAGAGGAGGAACCAACTCCTGGTGGGGGACTCTATCACTGGGTGGGTAGACTTGTGGGCAGGTGGGGGGGATGGAGAGAGGTCAAGTGCCTACCTGATGCCACAGCTTGGTGGGATGGAAAGTGCATTCTAAGGATCACTGGGGACGCTGGACGGGAAGATGAGCTTGATGTCATTGTCCACCTGGGGACAAATGAGCTGGTATGGGATGAGGTTACAGTAGTGTAGGAGGAGTTCGGGGAGTTCGGGAGGGGTCTTAGACAGGTGGCATGCTCAGTAACCTTTTTGGAGGTGTTACCTGTCCACAACAGGGGAAGGACAGGGAACTCTGCATCAAGAGCTTCAATGCATGGTCAAAGGACTGGTGCAGAGCAGAAGGGTTCGGCTTCATTGGGGACTGGGGACTCACCTGGAGGGATGTAGGTCTGTACAGGAGAGATGGCCTGCATCTACCTAGGGTAGGAACCAAGATCTTCAGTGAACAGCTTAAATTCTTCATTGGCAAGCATTTAAACTAGCCTAGGAGGGTGGTGGAAGGAAGCAGAGAGAATCAATCTGCCCCCACCCCCAGAGGATAAAGCAATCAGCAGGGAGGACTCTAAAGTTTGGAAATCATCAAAGGTACCTAAAACCAGAAGAGGTAGAATGGCAGAGAAAAGGAGGAAGGGGATTAAAGATGTGGGTGGGGGGGGTAGTGAGGGAAGGCATGAGGATAAAAGAGGAATGTTAGGAGGAGAGGTAGCAAAATTTGGAAGGCCATGTGCACAAATGCTCGCAGCCTGTGAAATAAAATCCAGAGGCTGACCTGGACATTGCCGCTATTACCAAGACATGGTACAATGGGAACCATGACTGGGATATAGCTATACCAGGGTATACTCTACTCAGGAAAGACAGAGAAGGTAAAAAGAGAGGAGGACTGGCTCTTTATGTCAGGGAGGGTATAAAGGCAACTAAGGTACAGGGTTTGTGGGGGGGTAGAGGCCCTGTGGGTCACCCTAAAATTGGGTAATGGCACAGCTATCCACACTGGTGTGATCTCCAGATCTCCAGCACAAGGGGGAAGAGCTGGACAGGGTTCTAGTGGAATCCATCCATAAGATGGTGACTAAAGGGGAGGCGTTGCTGATGGGAGACTTCAACTTGTCGGATATTGATTAGAGCATCCCAACTGCAGCCTCAGCCAGGAGCAGGGACATCCTGAACTCCCTGCAAGGGGCATGTCTCAGGTAGCTAGTGGTAGAGCCTACCCATGAGGGAGTGATTTTGGACCTGTTACTACCCAACGGGGACAGAATTGTAAATGTCATGGTGGGTTGTCACCTGGGGTCCAGTGATCATCATACGGTGTGGTTCAATATGAGAACAGTGGCAGAGTCAAACCATATGAAAGCGAGGGTCCTGGACTTCAGGAGGGCCGACTTTGCAAAGTTGGGGAAATGTCTCAGGAAAGCTCAGTGGGGGGGGGGGACTGGGGAGGAGGAGGAGTAGAGGAACAGTGGGTGCATTTAAAAGGAGCCATAATGGAGGCAACAAACCTTTGCGTTAGGCTATCAAACAAAAGCAAGAGGAAAAAAAAACACACTATGGTTCTCAAAGGAAGTGGCCAGAAAGGTAAGAGTGAAAAGGTTGGCATTCAGGAAGTACAAGGAAACACAGAAAGAGGAGGACAGGGTAGTGTACCTGGAAAAGCAGAGGGAGGCAGGGAAAGCAGTCAGGAGTACAAAGACACAAATGGAGGGAAAAAATAGCCTAGACAGTAGAGAAAGGGGAAAAGACTTTTTACAGGTATGTTAGTGAAAAGAGAAAGACCAGGAGTGGGATTATAAGGTTAAAGAGGGAAGGAGGGGAGTGTGCGGAGAGGGACCTGGAAAAAACAGTAATCCTGAACAAATATTTTTGTTCAGTATTCACAGAAGAGAGGAAAGGTGAGGATCCACAGTTAAGCAACAAGAACATTAATGGAAGAGAGGTGGACACCAGTTCTTTTATGAATGAGAGAGTCCTAAATGAACTTACAAAACTGAAAGTGGACAAGGCAATGGGGCCAGATGGGATACATCCAAGAATATTAAAGGAGCTTGAGATGTGCTGGCAGCATCACTGACAGCTCTGTTCTACAAATCATTGGAAATGGGAGTGGTTCAGCAGGACTGGAGGAGGGCAGATGTAGTCCCTCTGCACAAAAGTGGGAGCAGGGAGGATGCTGGAAACTACAGGCCAGTCAGCCTAACCTCAGTGGTGGGGAAATTAATGGAATTACTGCTAAAAGAAAGGATAGTGGAATATCTTGAATCCAGCAGGTCACAGGATCTGAGGCAGCATGGATTCAGAATGGAAAGGTCATGTCAAACAATTCTGATAGACTTCTTTGACTGGGTGACCAGGGAATTAGATCAGGGAGGAGCGGTGGATGTGGCCTACCTGGATTTTAGCAAGGTCTTTGGCACCATTTCACATAGAAGGCTTGTAAACAAGCTTGGCAGCCTGGGAGTGGGTCCCAACGTGGTAAACTGGGTTAGAAATTGTTTGAGGGATAGAACACAGAGGGTGGTGGTAAACGGAGTTCAATCCAAGGAGAAGGAGGTGACCAGCAGGGTACCACAATGATCAGTTCTGGGGCCAGTCCTCTTTAATATCTTCATAAATGACATTGCGGAGGGGCTGGAAGGGATTGTGTGCCTCTTTGCAGATGACACTAAGATCTGCAACAGGGTAGACACTCAAGGAGAGGTGGAAAAAATGAGGAGTGACCTAAATAAACTTGAGGAGTGCTTGAGAGTGTGGCAGCTAAGATTCAATGGAAAGAAGTGCAAGATCATGCATTTGGGGCACAGAAACCCAGAGGAGGAGTACATGATGGGAGGGGGATACTGATGGCCACCAAACAGGAAAGGGACCTGGGGGTAATAACATGTGATTTATTTATTTAAAAGTTGATAACCGGGAAAAGCACCCTGAGATGAAGCTCATTTCCAGATGCGACCCGGGAAAGAGGAACAAAGGGAGAAGGCACAAAAGGCAGCATAAAAACATGTAACAGAAAAAAAAAAAAGTCACAGCAAGTGATGACCTGAAGGTGGCCAAACAATGTGACAAGGCTTTGGGGAGAGCCAGTGGGATGCTGGGGTGCATAGGGAGAGGTATCACCAGCAGAAAAATAGAGGTAGTGATATCACTGTACAAATCATTGGTGAAACCTCATCTGGAGTACTGTGTCCAGTTCTGGAGGCCACATCTCTGGAAAGACATCAACAGAATAGAGGCAGTTCAGAGAAGGGCAACAAAAATGGTGCAGAGTCTGCACCAAAAGTCATATGAGGAGATACTAGAGGACCTCAATATGTATACCCTGGAAGAGAGGAAAGAGAGGGGGGGATATGATAGAGACCTTCAAATACCTCAAGGGTATACAGTAAATAAGGTACAATAGGGTAGTATATTTCAGAAAAAAAAGGTGTTCAAGAACAAGGGGGCATGACATGAGGCTGGAGAGGGGTAGCTCAGCGGTAACGTGAGCAAGTATTTTTTCATGGAAAGGGTGGTGGATGCATGGAACAGCCTCCCAGTGGAGGAGATGAGGACAAAAATGTTTTAAAAACAGATGTGGATAAGGTGCTTTAATAAATTATAGTTTTTATACTGTTTGGAAAGCACTTTTGGACTGTGCTCTTTATTTCACACAGAACTTTACTATCAAAGGATTAAGCTGATGTGGTAATCGCATTGCGCGCTTTACTTTTCTATGGACTTGGTGCTTGTGAAGGTTAGCCACCTTTGAATACTGTAAGTGCTGCATACTTGCTCGGGGCAGCGTTGTTCGCGGTATTGCTTTGGATTTTTTTCCAAAATGTTAGGGGAATTCAGGAATAGGCTAAGGAGAACCCTAGCGATAGGAAAGAGAGAGTAAAGCCAGAGATCAGGTAGGTCTGCGGTTCAGCAGTAGGCAGGGAAAATGGTCAGACTAGGTGGGCCAAGTGGTCCTTATCTGCCATCAGTTTCTATGTTTCTATGTTTCTGTGTTGGTTAGGAGTACTGAGGGTGGTGCAGACATCAGAGGAAAGAGACCTGGCGATCATTACTAGTGACAGTCTAAAGTCCCATTCCTGAAGGCTGCAGGGAAAGCAAATAGGATGCTAAGGTTATAGGGAGGGGGCTTGCTAATAGAAGAAAGGAGGTGATTTTTCCCCTGTACAGATCTGAGGTAAGACCTTTCCTGGAGTACTGTGTGCAGTTCTGGAGCCTGCACATTAGGGATAGAACCTTTTGGAAGCTGTTCAGAGGAAGGCCATGAAGATAATTCAGGGACAGCAGGGGAAGACAAAGGGGAAGCAACTGGGAGTCTCAATATGTACATGTTGGAGGCCTGGAGGGAGAGGGGGGACATGATAGAAACCTTCAAGTTCCTAAGTGGTATGACTGTTGTGAACAGCGGTGCCCTCCTCTCAAGGAACAAGGGCAGGGTAGTAAGGGTCCTCAGATGGAAGCTGGTGGGGTGGGGGGAATTCATGGGGAATATAAAGAAGTTCTTCCTTACAAAAAGAGTGGTGGAGAGGTGGAATGAATTGCCAGGAGAAGTGGTCAATGCAGTGCTTCAAACAGAGGTGAGACAGGCATAGGGGAATAGTCTGAACCAGAGGAGCAGTGAGGGTAGAGAGCTGAGGGAAGGGGATAAGTGGGTGGGGGGTAAATACAGTCAGAGCTATCAGAAGAGTATCTCTGGCCCAGTGTTAGGCTGGGGGGGTGTACACAGGCAGGCAACACGGACTCAATGAGCCATTGGGCCTTTTTCTGCCGTCAGCATCTAGGTTTCTATGTGACTATTTGGACAAAGGAGTGGAGGCTGGGTTGTTTATACAGGGCTGGCATAGTAATAAGTTACTGAGCCAATTTCAGCTGCTGCTGGCCCCTACGCCTCTGGTTGCAACATCCCCCAAGCCCAGTAGAACTACTAAAAGCATTTCTATAGAGGGACAGTCTTGTGAAGCAGAATGAATTTCTGGCGGGGAGGGGCGGGATTTGGGGGTTATAGTACTGCTGATCACAGTGTACTTTGTGATTGGCCAGGGGTTGGGGTCACTGGACATCAGGGATGATTGCTGTAAATGTGTCATAGCAGCCCAGAAAAGAGAAAAAAATCAAGGTAAGGGGTGAGCGGGTGGGCTATGACCTATGGCAGTAGTGCCGTTGGGCAAAGCTCACCTGGTGCTATGCCGTGCTATGACCCCTATGGTTACTGCAATCCAACAAACAGGATTCTGTAATTCCTGCACCAGTCTAATACTTAAGAAAACACATTTCTCAGTTTACTCCCTGGCCATCAGTTGGTGTGGGTGATGTGGCTGGATCTTAAACCAGTTGTTTCCTTACTTCTGAGGTCATGTCAGGGTCTCACTCACCACAGAAAAAGTTAACTCGACTATGCTGTTCACTACCACAGTGTCTCCTAGGAAGCACTTTAGTGCGGAACAAAACTTCCTCTCGTTGGGAGGTATACAAAAATACATTCTTTTATTTACAAGGCTGGTCACAGCAAGGTACAGTCCAGCATTCTTCTTTCTTCTTTGTCTCTCTTTCTCATCTCTGCATGTGCAGCACATTTTAAACCCCATACAATGTCCTTCTGAGGTGTCATATTTTACTGACCAAGGTTCTGGGTCACTGAGTAGGCATACAACCTGGGAGAAGGGGCTATAATGTGTATTTCTGCAGCAGCAGCACCACAGCCTATTGCCAGTCATGTAATCCACATCCATTATCTGTGAGGTCAGGCGCTGCAACACATGAGTGCTGGGAAATGGATCAGGGTGTCACATGTGTGAAAGTGAGCATCTGGCCTAAGAAAGGTGACAGTTGGTATTAGGAAAGCATACTTGGGATGACATTTGATAAAGTTTAAACAGTGCTCCTTAATATTTTTAAATTTACCCTAGAACTTGAAACATGATTCTTGTTTCCTATTGGTATACTAGTGTCTGAAATTAAAAAGAAAGGGATTTATTCAGATCTGTGTCTAGAAAAGGCAGATTCAAGGTCGTATTTACACTCTGAGTCAATGTGTGGATTCAACGTTAGAAAAAAAGATCACCATTCATTCATCCTCTATTAGAAGAAAAATTACCAGAGGAAGGGCCCTGTGTAAATCTGAAAGCCAGTGTTCTGAAACTTACTTGTTGGTCCAATAAAAGGTATCAAATCACCTACAGGTACTTTGCCTATCTAAAAGAAGGGTGATTGTTACTGGAATCATGAGTAAAAACTGCTGTGCGTTGTAAGCAGGATTTCATTTAACATGATTTTGGAAGTACTGTCCTGTATTTGAAGTTAAGAACATTATTTAAAACATCTACACTGTCAAAGTAGAAGCATTTTACCACAAAAACTGTGCTGCTTAGAACTATTAGAATGACCCTAGATCCCATGCGTAGGGTCTCTATGGTTTGATGGGGAGCTTAGAGAGTTAAAGACTAGTGGTTGGAGGTTAGAGCGGTGCTGGAGGAGATCCAGGACTGAGGAGGACAAGCTGGCTTTGAGGATTCATCATGATGAATATCAAATGGCAGTCTCCCATAAAAAGGCAGCATTTCTGCCTAGGGAGATTGTGGCTGGGAGGAATCAACCACTGATCTCCTTCATACTGTGGACAGGTTATTACATCAGGCCTGTCTTCAGTTGGTGAGAGCATTGTCAGCAGCTAAGTGCAACAAGCTCACTCAGTTCTTCTCATCAGACAGAGTGTGCTGTCTTCGGGCTGGAATCTCTCCAGACAGGCTGTTGCAGCCTGTCAGAGTCAATTAGGGATTTCATGGAGGCACTCAATGATCCTTGGCGGAGTTTCAGCCAATCTTTATGGGTGAGATCTGTGAGGTGAAGTGGCCCACTTTTTGTGAACTAGACCCAGGGGTTCAGTTAATTTATTTTTAGTGGAAGTCTAAAACTTCCATGAGCCAAAATCTGAAAGTCATTCCAGTTTTTTGGAAGTCAAAATACTCCCAGGATCCCACTTTTGGAAGCCAGTATTGTAGGAAGGACAACTTTATTATTGTTAATATTATATATTAGTAGTAAAATAAAAATTTTTCAGAGAAATCCATAATTTCTGACTTCCACGCCTGCAATTTTGGAAGTTGTCTAATTTTTGGTTTTACATCTGGAAGTCATTGACTTCTTCCCCCTTGATTTTTGAAGTTTTTGCCTTATTTTTGGAAGACCCTTACTATGTAACCCCCCTGAAAAAGGGGTTCCCAAAAGTCTTCCAGGAGCTTGCTTGAATACTTCAAGCCTGAATAGTGTTTGGCGTTTAAGCCACGTATCTGTGAGTGCTTTTAGAGCCTCTGGTACTGTCTCTTTAAGAGCTGACTGCTTGCAGACATAATTAGTTTGAAATGGGGGGTCTGTGTGTTTCCCTGCTTGAGTCCCCATATGGGCCAATGAGCAAATCACTCCATTCTGCAGTCACTATATGGGCAGAGAGAGCTCTTTCAGAAGATGTAATTGTTTGCTTGTAACGTGTTAAAATGATAATGAAAGTGCAGTTTGTTTGAACCCGCTTTCTTATAGCCAGGACTGTCTCCCTCATGTTGGTCCTGAACTGCTGAATTGGACCAATCAGTGTGGGGATCCTTTAAATTGGAGCCTGCTCTGGGCGAATCAGAATTTGGACTCTCCTCTTGAGTCAGCCACAATGGGACTGTATGGCAGATGCTTCTGGGAAATGTAGTTTTGACCTCGGCACCTTTTTCCACCAACAGGGGTTTGTGAGTGACAGCCAAACCAGCCAAGAACTGAGGAGGAACTCCAAAGGAAGTGCCGGTTTGTCTACTGGAGTTTCAGTTTAGCTCTGGCAGTGAAGAGGAAGAGCCCTGTGCTCGCCGGTCTTGCCAATTTTAATTGGAGAAAATCGTATGAGCCCCAAGTTTCAGTCTGCAGCTTGTGCAAGTGCTTGTTTGGACTGAATCTGACCTGTGAAGAGAATCAAGTAGATCTGAAGAGTAGAAACCAGGCTCACCCTGTAGAAGACTGGAGAAGTTGCTGAATCGCGCTCGGTCTGTCAGGAACTGAATCTGCTGTGTGTTCTCCTGGGTATTGTGCAGTAATTGAGATTGGGATAGAGAAGCAGCCTGCAGTACCCTTAGGGCTACTACCCCAGCCTGTCTCAACGGAGACAGGGTAAGGGGCCCAGATCCATTGGCGGGTGCCTCCACCCAGAGGTCAGGGTTGATGTTGTTTAGATTGCCTCGGTCACAGCCCTCTGGGTGACTGCAAACCCCCCCTTCATCCCACTAGTGACTCACACCAGGTACCAGAACTACTTCTCCCCAGTACACTTGCCCTCAGGCTGGTATCTCCCAGCTCACCCCAGAGACCCCCTGTAAAGTAAGATACAATTCTATCGCAGTCGCTATACAGTAGTTCACCATAAATGTACGGACTAGCCAGGGTGTAGTTGTAAAACAAGCAATCTGATTTATTGGAGGGGAAAAATAACAAGGACAAGGGGGGATCAAGTTGATTTGCTTATCACTATACTTATCTACCTAGGGCTCTGTGCACAGGCCTGACCCTAATGTTTACTGTCCCTGGGTACCCAAGCCCTATTGGCTAGCCACCATGGCAGCTGGTTAGCCCTGACACAGGCAGCCTTACAATACTGATAAAAGTCAAAATGGAAAGAAGATATGGCTAGGCAGTCAACTGTAGAATAACACACTTTGAGACCAGTGTTGCCTTATCAGGGAGCTACCCTGGGTCAGTACTCATGACTTCAGCAAGCAACAGTTTCTGCACCACTCACGGGACTAAGCCCTAGTTTCACCAGCCTCCTCACACATTTACATGGCAGCTTCAGAGGGGTACCACACCAGGCCACAGCCTCCAAGGTTTACGCGAACTCTCAACTTTCTGAGGTGCTGCAATGGCAGTTTCAGCTTTCTCGAGGACCGAGTGCGATTCAGCAGATTCTCCAATCCTCCGAACAGGTCAAGCCTGGTGGGTAGCTAGGCTGGCACCAGCCTCCTCTGACCACATGCAACGGATTTAATCTGACTCTTTAGACGACAGAACAAACGGCCGATGCAGGACTTCACGCGCTTCCCGCGCGAACACTCCACAGGCGCAGAAGCACAGCGCTCCTCTCATCTCACCAGCCACAACGCATCTACCCCCAACAGCAAGGGGCTCTTCCTTCAGTTCGGGCACTACCCGCTCTTATTGGCTGGCGGCACCTGTCAGTCAGTTGCTCTGGATCTCAGTGGTGCAAAAACCCGCCATAACCCATAATACCTTTCCCAAAGTACAAACAGCCCCTCGATTGGTCAGGCAGCTCCCTTAAAGTTCCAGCGTACTGATTGGTCCAAATCGCCAGTTCGGGACCAAAATGGAGGGGAGAATCAGAACAGTCCTTGCTGCAAAGAAAAGCAGGTTAGAACACTATGTTATTATTGATTACTATAAGTTATTCCCAGCAAGCAGTTACACCTTTCGCAGGGGCTCCCTCTCCACAATTTAGCGATGGCAGAAACGGAGCAATTACCCAGCAGCCCGGGCGGGACCCGAGCATGGCCACACTCAAACCCCTTCCCAGATTAATCATGACTGTGAGTTAGGCAGCCTTTAAAAGACAGGCATGGAGGCTTTGATAGCGCTCCTGGCGATCACAGTTAAGCTGCTGAAATGCAGGACACCAGCCTTGCAGGGGGGCACCTAGGCAAGCTTCGGGGAAGCTTTTAGGAACCCCCCATTTGCAAGGGGCTTACACATATAAATGTGTGTAGTGTTTGTGGGGACTTGTATTTCAAATCCCCTGTACTGTGAATTGAGTACATGAAGCTGGAAGCAAACCCCAGCTTAATCCAGACTACATTCATTTGCTCCAAACTGCATTGGGGTCCAGTCACAAGGACCTTGCCCACATGGTCTGTTCCTCCTGACAATCCAGAACAACCTACCTCTCATTCAGTTTTCAGTATTGGGCTGTGAGTGCAAGCAGGGTAGCTCCCTGCCATCAGTTTATCGAATTGCAAGTGTGTCATCTAGTTGTGTGTTTTTTATTTCTTCACGAACTGAGCCAACCGGCTCCGGATTACAATTTGGGCATTGTGCATGCATTTTCCATCTTCAGGGCCCCAACCAGCTGCACCAAATAGGCTGGCCTCTTATTGCCTGGGTACCCAGTAAGAGTGACATTTGGGACATTTGGGATTCTGAAATATGTGCACAGTACTGTGATTATTAATGCGTTTAAACTAATTAACCTGATTCCCCCCGTCCTTGTTATATCCCCCTAAATAAATCAGATCTGTTTGTTTCAGCAAAGTTACACTGCCTGAGGTATTTGTTTATGTTATAAGTATTGTACTGTGGTCTTTGAACTGTATCATCTTGTTTTACAGGGGGAGTCCCCAGAGTCCCGCTGACCGAACCAGTCCTGGGGGTAAGTGTATACTGCGAAGGTAATTCTGATATATTGCGTGGGCCACTAGTGGGAAGAAAGGGGGGGTCGCAGTGTCCCAGAGGGCTGTGACCAAGTTAGTTTAGCTATTGCAAACCCTGACCTCTGGGTGGAGGCACTCGCCATTAGATCTAGGCCCCTCAACCTGTTAGTAGTCAGGCAGGCAGGGGTAGTAGCCCTTGGGATAGTGCCACCTAGGGGTTACAACTGTACTCCAAAAATGTAGTTAACTGAATCCCGTACTAGTGAGTTGTGTGGGGGCTCTGGAGTCAGTGTTTGCTAGAATAGCCCAGTGCTCCTTGTTAGGGGAGTCTTTCCAGCTGCCTTGAAGAGGCACTGGTTCTGCCCCCTACTGAAGAAGCCAGCCTTGGACTGGGATACCCTAGCAAATTATTGTCCTGTCTCTAACCTACCTTTCCTAGGCAAGTTATTGAGAAGGTTGTGGTGCTGTAGCTTGAGGCACACCTCTCAGCTCATAAAATCTAGGAGCACCTCCAATCTAGTTTTAGGTCTGGGCATAACACTGAGATGGCATTAGTCAGGGTGCACAATGACCTTGTCAGGGCCAGAGACAAGGGTGAATGGTCAATTCTCGTTTTCCTTGATCTTTCCCGAACATTTGACACTGTGGATCGAGGGCTGCTGTTGGATCATCTGAGGGAGTATGCTGGACTCACCTTCATTGTCATCTGCTGGTTCAAGTCCTGTCTCCAGGATAGGATGCCGAGGGTGGTGATGGGCATATTCTCATCATCCGTGGTGCTCCTGCTTTGTGGCATGCCCCAAGGTTCAGTACTCTCACCCATGTTGTTCACAGTGTACATGCTGCCCCTGGGAGGGATCATTTGACAGTGCAATCTGGGTTTTCACTGCTATGCAAATGATACCCATTTGTACCTGTCCTTTGTACCCAGGACACCCACTGCTGTCGAGGTGCTTAATTTCTGCCTAGCTGAAATCCAGAACTGGATGGAATCTAGCTGGTTGAGGTTAAACCCAGATGAGACTGAGATGCCAGTGATCAAGCTGGGTCGGGGGGGGGCGGAGCAGAGGTAGTCATGGAAGAGATGGGGCTTCGCTCAGGTCATACAGGCTGTTGGCCTCTGCTAAGGTGTAACATCTGGGGGTCGTTCTTGAGGAATGACTGACACTGGAGGCTCAGATGTCAGCCTTAGTCTGAGGAATATCAACCGGATTAAGTCCCTTATCCCTCCCGAAGACCTGCCAAACCTAGTGCATGTATTCATGACATCATGGCTCAATTACTGTAATGTGCTCTACCTCGGGGTGAGTGGGGGTACCCTACGACACTTGCATCTGGTGCAGAATGCAGATGCCAGGTTGCTGACGGGCCTTTTGAGGTCTAGTCATGTGACTCCAGTACTGTGTGCTCTGCACTGGCTGCTGGTGAAGTGGCATGTTACCTTCAAGGTTAGTCTTCTAACCTATAAAGCCCTACATGAGTTGGATCCTGGCTACCTGGCAGAGAGCCCGCATCCTGT
The DNA here is from genome assembly GCA_016271365.2 of Neoceratodus forsteri. Lineage (NCBI taxonomy): Eukaryota > Metazoa > Chordata > Ceratodontiformes > Ceratodontidae > Neoceratodus > Neoceratodus forsteri. The sequence goes on from CM057453.1 coordinate 445,172,553, forward strand.
TCAGTCCTTGCTCCCCCTCTGCTCCTCTGAGATGGGCCTTCTCTCGGTCCTGAGGGCCCAGCTGAAGTCCTCAGGACAGCATACATTCAAGGAAGCTGGCCCTCTGCTGTGGAATTGTCTTCCTAAGGGACAGAGGGAGGCCCTCTCAATGAAGGCCTTTAAAAGGAGATTGAAAACCTACCTGTTTAGCCAGGCATTTGGGGATTAATAAGCTACTGTTCCCAGTTTTTAGCTACTATTTATATATTTTTAGAGTATTATTTAAGTTATTTATGCCTATTATTTATTTTGACTATCATTCCTGTACGGCGCCCTGAGCCTTTGGGGAAAGGCGCCTTATAAATAAAACTACTACTACTACTATTTTTTACTTCCCTCAAAAAGCAATACTTTCACATTTTTACCTGTGGAATTTTTGTATTTGAAATGAAAAACTCCAACTTGTCTGAAGCTCTGGTACTGATCATGAAAAAAAAAATAAAAAAAAAATAGTTAAAGGTAAACAAATATAATTTATACCTGAGTAACCTCCAGGGGTTCCTAAATAGATTTCCTATACTCTACACAAAGATTCTTGGGGTCTGCCTGTGTCGATTATGCCTGGGGGTGATTGACAGTTGGCAGGGGTTAAAAGGTAGAATTAAGCAATGAAAAAGGCACTGGAGACCAAAATTGGATATACCAGCGATACCTTTACTGTAGCAGAAAAACAAGTGCAGAAAGCACGTAGGCAGTTGTACAAAAGGTCTACAGTGCATGCAGACCACACATGAAAAGATGCTGACAGAATACCTTGAGGAGGGGCAGGTAACTGACAGCTGGCAGGGGTTAAAGGGTGACTCATTTACTGGAACAAAGATAGGAAAAAGAGGCAACAAGAGAGGGAAGAAGAGACAGGAGAAAGTGGAGAAGGCTCTCTGGAGCCCAGATTTCGAGAGAGAGCATCATGGCATCCATCCTGATCCAAGAACTGTTTCCCAAAATTGTGGCAGAGTACCAATGAATGACTGAAGTGGCAGAGGCTGTTAACCCCTTTTTTGCCCCTTCAAGGGAGAGGCAAGGAGTACAGGATGGATGATCTGGAGGATGAGTCTTCAGAGCTAACCACAGTAAAGTATAAACTGGTTCAGAATACTGTCTTCACGTATGGGACTTGTGGGTCTAAAATGGTGCAGGTACAGTATCTATTGTGACTGTGATGGTGCTGAACCTCTAAAGATTCTGTTTCCTTTCTCCGGGAGTCAGATGATCCTACAGGTTTTGCAGAGTGGGTTTCTGACTCAGGGCATCACAGAACCCACCAAGGAGGGGGCAGTGCTTGATCTAGTGCTCACGAATGGGGAGCATGTATGAGAAATAATGATCAAGGAGCCCCTGGAAGGAAGTTGACCATAGCACAGTGTGGTGCCAGTTGGATATGGGTCAGAAAAACATCTCCAGTAAGACAAAAATCCTGGATTTTAGGAGGACGGACTTCAGGAAGTTGGGTGACATGCTAAGAAGGCACCTGGCGGGCATCACAGCAGATATGGGGGTGGACCAAAGGTGATCTATCATTAAGGAGGGACTAAAGGTAGCCACAGAGGAGTGTGTTAGGTGCAGGGGGAAGAACTCAAGGACCAAAGCACCCAGCTGGTTCAGTTTTGCGGTCACCCAGGCAGTAATGGAAGAGAAGATGGCTCGGAGGAAATTCAGAAAGACCAAGAGGGAGATGGATGGGGAGAATTACCTAAGGATGGCTAGTGTGGCAAGTAGGGTAGTCTGAATGGCTAAGGCACAGACAGAACTTCAGATAGTGGAGGGACTTAAGAAGGGGAGGAAGGCCTTTTTTCGCTATATAAGTGAGAAAAGAGACAAGAAGGATGAGATTGTTAAGCTTCAGAATGGGGAAGAGTGGGTGGAGGAGAGTGGGAGAAAAACAGAGGTACTGATCAAATACTTCTGTTCCATCTTCACCAAGGAGAAAGATGGACTGGTACCTAGAGGGGGTGGAGCGGAGTTGCAGGGAGCATGGATGTAGTGATAGAGGAGGATAGAGTGAGGAAGGGGCTGCTAGCATTGAAGGTGGACAAATCATCTGGCCCTGACGGCATACACCAAAGGGTTCTGAGGGAACTGACAGAGGAGCTTGCAGTGCCACTGATGGGCCTATTCAATAGTTCACTGGAGTCAGGCATGGTACCACAGGACTGGAGAATGGCACGGGTGATGCCTCTCCACAACAGCAGTCCTAAAGATAACCAGGGGAATTACAGATCAGTCAGTCTGACATCAATCGTGTGCAAGCTCATGGAGACCATACTTAAGGAAAGGCTGGTAGAGTATCTAGAGGAGTTTCGTCTCCAGAATGCAAGACAGCATGGGCTTGTGGGAGGGAAATCATGTCAAACAAATCAGATCAACTTCTTTGACTGGTTCACTAAGGCAGTAGACAGGGGTCAAGCAGTGGACATTCTTTATCTGGACTTCAGCAAGGCCTTTGACCCTGTACCCCACAATATGTTGATCAGGAAGTTGACAGATCTTGGGATTGGGGGGAAGATGACAAAACGGGTAGAAAACTGGTTAAGGAACAGAACCCAGAGGGTGGTGGTAGTGGTGGTGGGGGAGGTTGTCTAGCTCCAGGGAGTTCATCAGTGGGGTTCTGCAGGGCTCGGCGCTGGGACTGATGTTGTTCACTGTCTTCATCAGTGGCACTGGGGATAGCATTAAGGGTAAAATGTGTCTTGTTATGGATGACACCAAGCTCTGTGGGAGAGAGGACACAGCTGAGGGGATACAGGACCCACAGGACAATCTGAAAAAGCTTGAGAGGTGGTCCAGGATCTGGCAGCTTGGCTTCAGTGCCAAGAAATGTAAAGTTATGCACATGGGAGCCAAGAATCCCAGGATATAGTACTACCTGGAAGAGGTCCAGATATCAGCAACAGAGGAGGAGAAGGATCTGGAAGTGATAATCATTAGCTACCTGAAGCACTCTACACAGTGCAAGAAAGCAGCAGCAAGGGCAAATAAGATGTTAGAATGCATAGCTAGGGGGATCAGTGGTAGGCAAGAGGAGGTTATATTGCCTTTGTACAGGTCACTGGTGAGGCTGCATCTAGAGTATGTAGTACGATAGTGGTACCCATACCTTAAAAAAGGACATTAGACTACTAGAGACAGTTCAGAGGAGGGCAACAAAGAGGATCGTAGGTCAGCAACGTAAAGCATACGAGGAGAGGTTGGGGGCACTGAGCATGGACTCCTTGGAGGAGAGGAGGAAGAGAGGGGACATGACTGAGGGGTTCAAGTACTTGAAAGGGATAAATAGGGTTGATAAGGAGAGTCTGTTTAGACAAGTGACATACAGATGTAGACTTTGCCATATTGATCCTTGTAAGAACAGATCCAGAAGTAAATGATTTGATACATTTTATTGGACTAACATAGATGTAACAGATTGTGCTTTTTGTTACATCTGTGTTGCTCCAATAAAAGGTATCAAATCATTTGCTTCTGGACCTTTAGACAAGTGGCAGCTGTAATATGAAGGGACACAGTCTTAAGCTGAAGGGGGGAGGGATTTATGAGGGAGTTTAGGAAACACTTCTTCACAGAGAGGGTGGTGGCCAGTTGGAATGTGCTACTGGAAGAGATGGTCTCATTGAAGACAGTGGGCAGCTTCAAGAGTGGCTGAGATAGACATAAGGGGAAGTAAAGGTCATGGGCGAGATGAATGGAAAGAAGGGAGGAGTGGGAAGGGGGGCAGGGTCAGTAGCTCAGGCTGTGGACCCTGCACTACGAGCAGACTAGGTAGACCAAATGGCCTTCTTCTGCCAGCTTCTTCATTTGTTCATATTTATGTTCTTGAACCACCAAGAAGTAACCAGGGATTGGAATTCTGGGTATAGGATCAGGTGTTGAGCTGAATTGTTGAATTGTTGATTAAACTGCATTTCATTTAACTGCACGATGTGCCCTGCATGGCCAAGTGTAAGACTGAGTTCAGCATGTGTATGAACAACGTGCCCAGTATGCCATATGAGATTAGGACCTGACATGTATCGGTTGCCTGCTGAGACTTCTTGTCTTGACCTGCATGAGGGAGTTAGACGGCAGAGGAGAAACACCAGAATATTGCTCGTAGTGGTTGCAGGGAACTACTGGACTGTAGTGGAAAAATGGAATGTAACTGTGAGTTTTGCAATAAATGACTTGCTTGAGAACTGTAAAGGTGGGTGTGGATATTGCATTTATTCAGTTTGTGTGTTGAAAACACCACCCCCTGAATGCCCATTAGGGTCTTATTGGCACTGAGGAACCCCGGCTGTCCACCCCCCGTTAGTGGGAGGGCCCCATAGAGATGGCTTTCTGACTCATCTCTTGGCTGCCACAAGGTAGAGGGCCATGGGGCAGCACCAATGCCCAAGCGGCAGACACATTTATCATAGGGTTGGGGGGAGCAGAGGTTCTGTGGTGCATTTGTGCCTCCACATGCATACACAGCCCATGTCGCCATGGCTCAAGTGGAGAAAAGAGAAAATAGGGACCCAAGGTTTAGTTGGTGAAGTGCACACACCCCTGGACCTGCATCATCACCCAAACTCTTCGGCACCATTTGGATGTGGACTTTTGGGGGTATAGTCCTCCCCCTCTGGCCCAGCCACAGGGGGCAATCCATGGGAGACTCGCACTGTGGTAGGTCCGGGGAGGTGGCAGCCAGTACTGGTGGGTAGGGATGAAATGGACAGCTACCTGATGGGTAAAAAGCTACATAGAAAAAAGATAACACCAATTGGCAGAGCAGGTTACACCTCATCCTGGTTTAAAGATTACCATTCAGGAAGATTTCAGCAGGTCAAGGAAGGAAAAAGGAAACTTCCTCTGGAAAAAAACAAAACAAATTGAGAGTATGCTAATGTATGCTGATGAAACCGTACTTCATACTTCTGACTCTAATCTTATTGAACATTAAGTAACTTTGCAAGAAAGTTATTCTGCATTACAAAAAATGGCTTGAAAATAATAAGCTTCTCTTAAATGAAAAACAAGATGAAAGTTATGTTATTTGAATCTGTATTAAGCCTATGTACGCAATCTGAACAACTTTCTATTGCTGGTAAAAGGGGTGTTCCTCTCAAAACAGCATAATCTTTTACATATCTTAGTGTAACTTTACATTCTGATTGTACTACAGAAGCACAGGGCAATTTTATCTGAGAAAAGGGAACCAGAAACCTATTTTTCCCTACAGATCTAAAAATTCTCTGGTCCCCATATTCAACCGGCTATTCTTGTGCTACTGCTAGTGCCAGTACAGTGCATCTGAGACATTCAGAAATAGCGCACTGATGCTAACACCTCTGAATACTGGCCCACAGTGCAGTGCACATGCATAGTGCAACAGTGAAGTGCAAATGCAGTGTAGAGCACAAGTACAGCACTGAATATAGTGCTGTACACAGGTGCAGCGCAAGTAGCGCAGAGAACAGTGCAAGGCGGGTGGGGTGGGTTGGAGAGCAGACACCAATGAAAGACACACAGCACGGCAGCAAATGTATCACAAATATTTATTAAACTCACCATGGGCAGAGTCACTAGTAAACAACAGCAGCAAAAGAGAAAAATAAGGCACCCCCCTGCCACAGAAAACCAAAACCAAAGGGCACCTGCCTGGTATTAAAAAAAAACAAACAAAAAAAAACAACAACAAAGGGCACCCACCCAATACAAATGAAAAATTTTAAAAAGGCACCCACCTGTGAAATATTTAGCAAAAAAAAAAAAAAAAAAAGGGCACCCATCCAGTAAATATATAAAAACAAATAGGGCACCTGTCTGGTAAATTTAAAAACAAAAGGACACCAGCCCAGGAAATATATGAAACAACAACAACAACAAAAAGGCACCCACATGGTAAATATAAACAGAAAATGAAGGATACCTGCCCATGTGCTGAAACAGTCAATGGTAGTGGCACTCAAAAATAATGGACAACGATATCCACAAATGTACAACTGATTTATTGCACAATGCAAAAAAGAAATACAGCCAAACTGGCTCACAGTTTGAGTCTGCTATCCCAACTCAGACCCCGGAGCTTCAAGTCTCGTGAGTCTTCATCTGGGGGTGACCCCCTGATGAAGGCTTGTGAGTGTCAAAGCGCTGGGGTCTGAGTTGGGATAGCAGACTCAAACTGTGAGCCAGTTTGGCAGTATTTCTTTTTTGCATTGTGCAATAAATCAGTTGTACATTTGTGGCTATCATTGTCCATGGTTTTTGAGTACCACTACCATTGAGTGTTTTGGTGCATGGTGTTTGGGGCAGGCCGCCCTGCTAGTAGTGTGCTCCAGCCCTGTTGTGGGTCACAGTTTTCTCTTCTTGGACTTTTTTTACCTGCCCATGTGCCGTGTGCCAAGTCCAGTGTACAAGTCACCATTAAATGGCTGCAGGCAGTGGTGCTGTTGGTGGCAGCTGCTGCAGCTGGAACTGCTTCACTCTTTGTAAGGATTTAATGGTTCTTGTGCAGTCCCTCAACCACCTCACCAGCAGTAATAGCAAGTGGATTTGGTGATGAAGCAGGTCATTCCTGCCCTTGTGGAGGATGGCATCCTGCCACCTTCTGCTGCACCCTGGGCACCTATGGAGAGAAATACACTGAACTCAGCCAGCTGTGCACCCAGGATGAGGGACACAGGAGTGGATTAATGCACATGACAGAAGTATAACCTGCCAACACAAGGGACACCATGCCACAAATAGGTGAAGGGAGTGCAGAGGACAAGTATAACGCATTACACATCGCTACATGCAATGTCACCAAGCAGGTCTTTGGCATATTCCTCAGTTGAGTTCCATGCTGTGTAGCATGCAGCTGGCAAGGAATACGGCACATGGGGGCTATATTACAGGGTACCACAGGGATGGTCAAGACATCTGAACCACATTTTGAGCATGCCAAAGACCTGCTTGGTGACATTGCATGTAGCGATGTGTAATGCGTTATACTTGTCCTCTGCAATGGAAACAGGTCGTAGGACAGGTGTTAGCAGCCAGGGATGCAGGGGATATGCACCGTCCCCTGTGTAGGAAAAGGGCATTGATTAGTGAGATCAGTGGCAGCTATAAGAGGGGGCCTTGGGCATACACTCACCAATGAGGTGCCCACTAGATATATCCTCATCTTCAAACCTCCAGCACAGTACTGAACTGTGCCAGATGAAGACCTCATGTGCACTGCTGGGGTACTGTGGAAGGACGTTGATGATGCACCCTGTTGCATTACACACCACCTAACAGTTGGAGTGGAAGCCATTTGTGTTCACATAGGCCTCCATCCTATCCCCTAGTGGTGTGCGAATGGCAACATGGGTGCAGTCAATGGCACCCAGTACAGCCAGTAGATGCGCAACCCAATATAACTGCTGCATGGTTGCTGTTTGCTGTGCTGGTGTGCTGGGGAATATGACGAATTCCCTAGCAAGGGACAGCAGGACATCTAAGAATTGGCCAAACAATCATGAGATAGTGGACTGTGTGATACTGATGGTGTCAACCACCAGGATCTGGGAGGTTCCAGTGGCCAGGAAGCACAGTGCTGCTGTCTCCTTAAGTTCAACAGATATTGCATGGCTTTGGTGGTTGTCTGTCTGGAGTTACTCATGAAGCAGTTCACACAGCTGTATGATTATGGGGCTGTTGAGTCTATGCTGACCCACGATCTGGTCATCACAGGACTTCGAATGTGGCTCACGGACTGTACTGTCTGTTTGCAGCATAGCACCTCCAGGGACTGTGCAGGGGCCCAGGGAGGTGCATTTGACTGCTCCTCATCCTCTATGACTGCTTGCATTAGGTTCACAAAGCGTGCCATCGTGGGTGCTGTAGTGCTTCTCTCCACCTCTGGGGTTTGCTTGGGTACAGACCTGCTTTTTTATAGGCTTTACTTTGCTCTGTGCTAAGCTGTATTAAATGCCACTTGTGCAACACAAAACCATTGAATATTGTGCTGTGCCGAATAATCACATCACTGACCCATTTTTCAGCGCTGAATACATTTTGTTCGCAGTGCAAGCGTGTCTGACAGGTGCAATGCAAATAGCTTAATATTGCTTTCTGGCACAGTAGGTCATTTGCACCGGTGCAAACAGGTTGTGCCAAGTGCAAACCTTTTGAATATGGGGGGTCTAACTGTATAAGCTTGAATTTTAATTTTAGAAAAGGTGTTATTTCCTACATTCGAGAACAACAGCCACTTATATAAAATCCTGGACTGTACCTTTACTAAATATAACTAGGACAGCTTTTAAAATTATTTGTCTCTTCACTCTGTTTAAACCTTGCAATGTTCATCTATGTACACTGTACCAAGCTTTGAATGTCCTTTCACCAGCAAATAGGATTCTGTACAATTTGCAAATTGTCACTATTAAAACTTACAGCACATCATTTCCCACTGAGCTGGTGTAAATATTTAGACCTTTTTTAACAAGTTTAAGTGCTAATGTCATTCCAAACAAAGCAGTTTACAGAGCCTTTTATGAAAACAAAACTGGAGGAACAATACTTTTCTGCATATAGCATACTTACAAATTGCTAAACACATTCCCTGGAGGTTTTTGCTTTGATCAAGATATTAGCACACTGAAAAAAAGATTTATTGAGCCATATTTATGAACATTTTCTTCAGCACTAACACAACTTTACCCTTACTAACCTGATTCATACAGTCTCCCATGTTGTTCATTGGGACATTGCTGAATCAAACTAGTTAAGGCAAAATAAAGCAGTCTGTATAGTGGCGGTACTGTGAATATAGGCCATTGTGTTTAGTGGGTCAGGCTCTAATTGCACTGGTTTTTAAAGCAGCAGTACAACAAAATTGAGCAAAAACCAAAAAATTGACCCCATAATTTTTCACTATGACAGGTTCCAGGCATCTTCCTGGTTTTCTGGGTGGTAACATTTTCTAGTTCTACCTACATGTGGGTACTTTATGAATTTTTTAATTCCATTTTTTATCAAGAGAAAAAAAGATGGACACCACATTTTGCTTAGAAATAGCGCTGTAGACTTCGCAAGGGTTTGGATTGAGGAAAAAAACTCAGGCCTGGATATTCAAAGGGGTTGCACCCCAGTGGGATATTGAAAGGGCTGCCAGGCACAGCACAAATCTCAATGCGCCAGGGCTCAATGTAATTGTATGTGGCGCAGATGCAGGGGGCATGCCCATGCATATGCAGCACATCCCAATATTCAGCCCGGGATGCATGGTGCATATGCTGGTGCAACCCTGCATTGCACCACATAGGGGGGCTCAAAGTTGTGCCCTGGAAAAGATGGAACAAATCCCAGCCACTCACATATTTGGGACTGTCTAGTACAGTATGCTCTGTGAGCCCATTGGTCCACACTGGGGACCAATGGGCTTACAGCCCATACTGTACTTGTCATTCGGTGGGCGGCTGGGTGGTATGCGGGTGGGTTGCAGCCGCCCACCGATGATGGGGGAGGAATGGGGTGGGCAAGGGATCTGGTGTGGGTGAGAGGGGTGGGGGGTGCCACTGGATCACCATGGATGTCTTTGACGGAGCTGTACTGCGATCATGGCAACAGCGGGAGGGGTTCCACTAGACTACCAGGGACAGTCTTTTTTACATTTCTCATGGAATTGGGTGGTGATGGATCACTAGACCACCAGGGATGGTCTTTTATACATATCTCTGGGAATCGGGTTGGGGGACCACTAGACCACCAGGGATGGTCTTGTCTACGTTTCTCATGGAATCGGGGACTCAGGAGGAGGGCCACCAGACTACCAGGGCTTTATATGTTCTACATATACCATGATCGTGGCCACAGGGCGGGGGATGCCCCAGGATCCTCACTGCACATGTCATGCTGTGCAGGGCATCAGGCACAAGTCGCCAGGCTGCCCTGCACAAGGCATGCAAATGGGGCCATAATGACATGCAAATGGCCCCATTTGCATCTTGCATATATTATCACCTCATTTACATGCTCCCTGTTGAATATCGCAGGTGATGCACCTAGCGCAACTGCACTTGCACTGGCGCATCCCCGTGCTCCCTATCTGTGGCTTATGCCGGTGCAGTGCCACTGCGCCATGCACACTATGTGCGCTGACCATGTCATATTTAACAGTGCTGCACCACGGCACATCCCCCATTGAATATCACCTGGACCTGGCCCCGGCGCATCCCAGTTGTTCTATGCCCAGGCTTGCACCACTGCCTGGCGCAGTCTGAATATCCGGCCTCAGTGTGCAGTACAAGGAGGTACCATGACAGGTCGTTGTAACAGGTATGCTAATATTGGTATTAATTGTAGATTAAACTAGCATTTTGCAAAAACATTTTTCATTGCACTGCCACTTTAATGTGTAAATGGTTCTATCTGTAATTTACTATATTCTTCCTTGTATTTGTCATTTGTGTTTATACTAAACCAGATGAGGCTGTATAGCAATCTTTGATCTAGTTCACTTTCTCAAACAAAACAAAAATTAAAAAAAGTATTCTCCCATAGAGAACAACAGCATATTATAATTTTTTTCATTTTGTCATCGACCTATCAAAGGTCTTTGATAGTCTGATGTAGCATATTATAATTTACTGTGCATCACCTGGCCTTGGTACTACTCGATAGGCAGATGGCATCATGGCAGTTTAAACGCCATATATCCTCCCTGCTGAATATACTAAAATATTTTGTTACTGTCCCTCTAATCAAATATTTTGTGTTATCTTCCCTCCTTTATAACTCCCCCCTTCCTCTCCTCCCACTCCCCCCTTTCCCCATGCTTGTTCCCTATTACTGTCTGCTTCTGTATGAAATGTTTTCCCCTGTATATAAACCTGCTGTAATCAAGTGTATTAATTAAGTGTATATACTGTATTATACCTCACCTCACTGTATGATGTTTTAACTTATTCGTTCTGTACTTCTGTGTCCAAATGTTTCGTAACAATATATGTACAAATGGACGTTTGTGAAAACTGGCATTTTTGCTCACACACCATCCAGTATAAAATCAAAATTGATTGATTGAAATGTGTTTGTTGTAATCAATCCATCATAAACTTTGGAGCAGCACAAAACCGGTGTCACTTCCCACATTCTCTAATGTTCACTATTGGCTTTGTGACAAAATCAGATGCCACCACAACAGTATATTTCAGTAACCATATATAATAGATGCTTAAGCACCATTTGGGTCTGGGTATGTTTGATAGGTGCTTACCTGACCTGTGCAGCTCCACACCTGTGGACAGGTGCAAAGTAGCAGGTATTTATGATTGTTGGCTACTATAGGGTGCCAGTCTGTGGCCCCACCCCCTGCCACACTGGTGCACAGGGGCAGATTGGAGGACACAGGTGGGCATCCAAAAGGATACCTGACCTGGTTCCAGAGTAGACTCCTGCTCTGTGGAGTAGGGGAGATTTTGGGATGGTATGAGTCCCGTATTTTGAAAGGAATGGGCAAGTGCCCAAATTGCAACCCCCTGCCCTTCCTTCCTGAATGGAAGGCTGGGGCAGCACAGCATGTTGTATGTTCCTTCCTGCCATGGCTTTTGGGTGTCTTCTGTGTGGGGTGTGCAGAAGATATGGCAGAGTGTCTGCTGCCATATCTTGCGCCCTCCTTGCTTGGCATTCTATGCTGATGTGAATGGTATGGAGTGCAGACACGCCTTGTGGCAGCTCCCTTGAACTGTCCGTATGCGTAGCTGCATGCTTGACCAGGGAATCAACTACAGAAGGGGCATGTGTCCCTTTCCATGAATACCGCTGCCAGGGTCTGCAGGACTCCCAATGTGTGGCTCTTGGTCTTACGCATGCCTATGTGCTGTGGATCTATGCGCATAGGCAGTACGTCCATATTGCATTGGGGCCATACAGCGAATTGTGCCTTAAAGGTAAGCCCCATGGGGTTGGGAGAACATTATACACACCTCCCTCTCAACTTCCTGATAAAAAGACCAACTTGCATGACTTTGATTTGCATCCCATGTATACCTTTCATAACTGCCATATTTCTGAACCTTCACCTGTGTACCTTTAAAAGAAATGAGAACACATGGGACATCCCTGGACCACATAAAAAGAGGGGCAAGGCAAGAGGTGCTATATCAGCATTGTATGGGGCAATAGTGAAGCTACAGTTAGAAAACTATATGCAACTGGGATCACCATAGTATAAACACGCATTTGACAATGCTGACTCTTTGCTTGCTTGTATTTGCTTTGTAGGTGTCGTAATTGATGGTGCAGAGGCGATAATTAACAAATTAATAACAGGCTGTAACAGTGAGATTGTTCTGACTGGGATGGAAGAGGTTTACACTTAATGTTGTTGTTTTGTTAGACTGTGACCTTGAATTTTCAAAATAATAATTTTTGTGTTCACTTGCACGTTTGCGCAAGGAACGTCTTGTGCTAGTAGTACATTTCAGAGGTGTGTGTCTGTTAGCGAATGCATGGCAGGCTTTAGTAGGTGTGTCCTTCATTCACCAATTAGCCAGCATACTAGCACTGACACACACATTATGTAAAGTGGACACAACTTGCAAGAAAAGTGCTGCTGCAATCAGAGACGAGCTCATCATGGAGCAGCACAATGACACGCCTCCTGATGTGCCTTTCCTTGCGAAACATTTCAATAAACATGGCGATGAATCCACTGTCCAGTGCCTTTTGTAAAGTCAGCAGATTGTGCAGAAGATGCAGGATACATAACACTTATTACTTGATGCAAAGATGAAATAGTAGGGCTTGGCTGTGGAATTGCACTTTCACACATTTGCAGATTCAGACATTTATTTAGGTTCAAAATTTGATGCCTCGATGATGATAAGCAAATTCAAACACTTACTACACAGACCAGTCAAGTCGAAGAACTCAGTGTTAAAATCAAAGGAACACTATAACCCTAATACTGAGCCAGCAATACTTATTGGTATAAATATGCCCTCTTGTATTTTTATAGACTATTTTATGTGAAGTTACAATTGCTTTTCTCTTCTGTTTTCTAATATTTTAATTGTAGCGCCTTTTTGTACATGTAAATCACAAGTTGAGCACCTCTGAAGGCAAACTGTAAGTGGGCGCCGTTTTTTTTTTTAATGGTTTATGTATGAAATTGTTTATTGATTGAACTAGTAATAATAAGCTTTTGTTGTTTATTTTGTGCATCAAGCATGTATTTTAAAGCAGATAACAAAACACAAGTGCATGATTTTGGTTTTTGCAGAGAACGCATATCTGTAGGAGTGTTCTGTTTTAAATAAAGATCATTCATCAAAGGAACAACACATGTCTACTTGTCAAGGACCTATTATAAGTCTACAAGTTTACTGTGGAGGCAACAGATAAGGTATTTATTCTCGGTCTAAAATGTTTCCTTTTCCATTTAGACGAGACATTAAATGTGAAACCGGGGTAGAATGAAATAACAGTCTACTGTAGGCTGTATGGGTATAAAGGCAACCACATCAAGTGGTACATGATTCTTCTGAAGACACTGTAAACATTTGTTCATCATAATGCTAATCTGAATATATAATTTAGCCCCTCCCAACCCCCGAACTTGGGGTATCAGCATTGAGAACCCTACTGGTGCCTTTCCTGGCTATTTAAACTTCTCTTAGGGCTACAGTGTCCCTTCCTTCCCTGGTAACATAGAATATTGTTGTGCATTAATGCCTCCAAGCTGATATCAGAGTTACTGTACCCGAGTGCACTCCAATCCTTGAATGCAGAGGCAGTAACTGGCAGAGTTGTAAGAAACGCATGTGTTTTTTCTTGTTGTGGCCATGTATATGTTGAACTATAGTTCTGCATGTTTCTCCACCTATTAAATGCCAGTTTACACAGCCACCCAAAGTACTGAATTCTTCATCTTGTTAAAACGGTACAGACTGTTTATGAAAGCTCTTTTCCATCACTGCAGTTTTCTGAAACTTTCTGGTATTGGAACATGTTCTTACAGTGTGTGCATAGAAACATGGTTTTGAATGCAGACAAACTTCTTAATAACATCTACTTTTCTTACATTTCAGTTTCCCTTTTTGTTATTGTTAATTGAAAATGGGGTATTTAAAAACAAAGGCCAAACTCATGTGTTCAAGGTTAGATTGTCCACAAATAACCAGAGTGGGATAACAGTTCCCATCTCCAGTAGAGCTGGGCAAGCCTTGATTTTTTTTGAAGAAGAGCCAAACCAGGGCTGAGCCAAGGTTCTGGCTTGGCTCTTAGAGCCAATCATGAGCCGAGCCAAATAGTATCGGAAATTCAAAAACTGATCTGTTTTTTTGATTCTCATACTGCAGTAAATTTCCACTATGTATTTTGCATAGATAGGCAAAGAGAATAGCAGCAGGAGGGCAAGCTAACAAGAGCAGTACCAATTATGGCCAGGCAGTGACAGCACATGGCAGGCTGTGAGCTCTAAGTGGGGGAAGGAAAGATAGGAGGAAGGACAGGAGCCTGGGCTTCTGAAGGAGCACCCCACCAACCACAGCGCTAACAGGAAGACACACTGAATGGAGGTTCATCTGTATGTGTGACCAACAGGAAGGGAATGGTTTTACAGAGGAATAGGGAAAGAAAACTTTGATCCATCCAGCAAAATGGCAATATAGACAGTGCACCAGCAAGAAGCATGTGAAAATGGATTAAGCAATGAATGCAAGCATGCCCAATATCTTATACAGTGGCAGAAATGTAAAATACTGTATTTAACTGTCATACTTACTGTCTTGATTTTTGCTTCTTGAAATGAAGCAGCCCTAGCTGCATAACTCAACCTGTCAGAATTAACCCGTAGGCTGCTGACAGAATTAGAATGTATAGGAATTCTGGATTGATGTATCAGTCCGTGGCACAGCAAGGGTTAAGATGAATTACCACTGTTCTTCAAAATTCGGATCAAATGGGCAGAATATGTAACGATTTCTTATTTTAAGGTTTACTATCAAGTTAGTTCAATGTTTTAGTAGTCTGTGCATCAAAATTGCTCTTACAGTATAAGGAAGGTCAGTAAACCTTTGCTGACCAAGGCCAGGGTAACTTTTCTGTAGAACTCGCAACGCTATACACAGCAGTTGAGATGTGTGCCTAGTTGTAAATTAAGTTCTGAATGTCACTATTATATTCAACAAGCATACAGGATTCTAAGGACTTGTGCATAAACTCACAGTCATTCACATACATTGCATGTAGTGAAATGCTCTGTAGTCATCAGAACCCATACCCCAAGCTCAATAGGACACTGGTGGACAGCGCTGCTTTTTGAAGGGGGTGGGGATATAAAGACATCGTTGGCAGTCATACTTTGAAAGTGAGTCCCAGTGTCTGCAATTTAAGGCCAAATTATCTGCAATTTAAGCAACAGTCTACCATCATTTACAGTACTTGACAGAAGTGGGGGTAAAAGATGAAGCACAATGTTAAACACGGAAGGAGAGTTGCCTCCTCATGCAGCACAGTCCTATTTGAAAACAAAACCCCAGTTTAAGCAGCAATTCAGCCGGGGTGGAGGCATAGTAGGGTCACCAACCTGTGGCTCCAGCATTGTCCGTCAAGAATGGCAGATCGTGAGTTCTAGGTAGCACAGGGCATCACTGAAAAATGTGCTACTGGGAATTTTAAAACCCACTTCATTTCTGCCTTTTCTCCCCTCAAGTAAACTCTTAAAACTTTCACAGTACATGTTGCACGCGAAAGGAAAAAAAGGTCTGCAACTGGTAATTTTTAGCATTCTTTCACACCGTTGAAAATTGTGCTTTTCTTGCAAATGAACAAATCCTGAGCAAGATTACTGCTGTTGAGGAAGGAAGACCACTTGTACATTTTCAGACAGTAATATCTTTTTTTAATCAGTTCTGTAAACTCTCCAAACCAAATCCCTTATTTTTGTGTTTCTGTCTAGAAGCTAGCTGGTGGCCAAGGATTCTATTCTATACATCCTATCACAATGTGGTCAGGTATGAATGAGACAAACTGCCGAACTGAAATAAATAATAATTAAAAGCAAAATATAACTTACTTTAATGGCAATAACCACAGGAGTGAAACCCTTTAATTTGCAGTATAATTTTTGATTTCACAATGGCAACCTGCCGTGCTTCATCAAGACTTCTGAGGCCTGAGAGGGAATGTATCACACAACACACAGTCTGAGACATAGTTACACTTCAAATCTGGAGCCTGTGGTCTCAGGCAGTATTGAAATTTTTTATTAATTTACTTAGCAATTTTTTTATCACTTTAAACTGCCTGGTGAACTGTGCTGCTAACTTAACTTGTCCAGAACGAAGAGACACATAGTATACTGCTTCTGTAGGACTTTTAATGATCTACCCTATAGCTAACCAATAATGGCGCAGACTGCAACACACCATTCTCATACTCCTCCCACTAAACATATATTAGATCAGATATAGAAAAACTCGTACTAGCCAATAATAGGGTAAAACCAGGCCATGACATATACTTGTTGGGTGCCATAAAGATGCTGTCTTCAGTATTTTGTGCCATTTATACAATTGTTGTTGTTGTTTTTTTTTAAATGATCCATCGGCTCGGCTCATGGCTTGTAATTTAACAATACGGTCGAGCCGAGCCGGACACGTTTATGGCTCGAGCCTGTACAGGCTCGCCCAGGTTTAATCTCCAGGTATTATTTTAGCTTTTTAATTTCAGTATTTGTGTGATATTATAATCCTACACAGTGTATAAAGTCAAGTGATGTCCAGAAAATAAAAAAAGTGTGTGCAAAACATGGCTGGGAGAAAAGATCTGCATAAATAAGCAAACGCCACAGAATGGCTATGGTTGACTGTTTTGCTTTTACGCAAATTAATGCAAATATATGTGTCTGTCTGTCTGCTATCTGTCTGTCTGTTTATAAGATACAGTGACTACCAGGACTGCCCTGTGTAATACAATACCTTGTTTTCTTGAGGGTCTTGTGGAAGCAGCAACAGGCACATTTATTAATTTGACATGTATTATATTCTGACACTTTCACAGGCGAAGCTTGCTAAAACAAAAAAGAGTAGGGGCTGCTTGAAGGGACAGTGAAGTGTTTGGAGGACATAAAGGGTTTAAGATTAAGGGTTAGAAGTTTAAAATCAGCACAGTTCCACATAGAATTTACAACTGTAGTATCAAAATTCACTAAGGATATCAAACAGTGTTTCTAAAAAAATGTTTTTTTTAAACATCATGGGATCTTATGTATCAATACAAAAACAAGCATTTGTCAATGCCGAATGTTTGCTTGCTGGCATTGGCAGTGGTAGCGTAGAAGTTACAGAGCTGCGTAATAGTAATGGCAGTGAAGTATTGAACTGAAGCCAACCCCACCACCACCCTGCAGAGAGTGACAGTCATTGGGGTGTGCGTTTGGGTCGTCAGGCATAATGGCCACGCCATTTCAGTACACCCCACCCTGCAGACACTGGCAAGTGTCACGGTGTTCCTTTGGGGTCTTTGAGTCCCAGGCGCACCCCATTCCATTAGGAAATACAGTGAGATGGGTGCGATATAGGAGAATGGGGTGAACTTTAAATAAGAGTCCCAAGGCATACTGATGCTTCTCACTGGCTGCAGGGTGTGGAATGGTATGAGCATTACAGGCAAGAATCCCAAGTCACACCCCTGATGCCTGTCATTCTCTACAGGGTTGGCGTTATGGTTGAAACCCTAATACCTCAGGTATTCGTTGGTATTTTCACTCCAAATGTTCAACATGGTTTTTTTGTGACCCCACCTCATAAACAGGGGTATTATCAGTTTCTTAGCCGAAAGCTGCTTATGCACAGCGACTACGGCATTTAGCACCACAGGTGCAAAAACATTCCGAACAGGATGTAAAAAATGACAGCTGTTACTGTTCATGGGGAGGTGTAAAAAATGGCAATGTTGCAAATCTGCAGTAAAAATATTTAAAAAAAATGGTGAAGTCACGAGCGTACATAGAAACTGTGCAACGACACCCGTAATATAATTAGGTTGGGGATTTTTACAGCAGATTGTCAACTCAGGCATTTTGGTGCCTCCGATCATGAACATGTCACTGTGATTTTCTTTATCTGTCCCGAACAATAATTTCCCACAGCGACCACGCATCTCTGCACTGAAAGTGTGAAAACACACTTCGACCATGTTGTGAAAAATGACAGCTGTACTGTAAATAAGGCAGTGTGGAAAAATGCCACTGGTGAAAATCTGGACTTAAAATATTACAAAGTCATGAACTTACGAGGGTGCGTGGAAACTGCACAATGCTCACTCGTAACACAGTCATTTTATGGACTTTTGTCACCAAATTTTCAACATAGCCATTTTAAGACCTCTGCTCATGAACAGTGTAACTGTGATTTTCTTAATCTGTCCCAAACATTGCTTTCGCACACCAACAGCACCATTGTGCGCTACATGTGCGAAAACACATTTTGAAGGTATATGAAAAATGGCAGCTGTACTGTTCATAAGGAAGTGTAATAAAATGGCAATGTTGAAAATCTGGAGTGAAAATATTAAATTTGCAAACTTATGAGCATGCATAGGAACTGCGCAACGCACGCTCGTAAAACAGTCATTTTTAGGAATGTTTTCACCAAATTTTCAACATAGCCATTTTAAGACCTCTGCTCATGAACAGTGTCACTGTGATTTTCTTAATGTGTCCCATACATTGATTTCGTACATCGACTGCGCCATTGTGCGCTACATGGGCGGAAACACATTTTGGGCAAGATGTGAAAAATGACAGCTATACTGCTCATAAGGAGGTGTGGTAAAATGGCAATGTTGAAAATCTGGAGTGTAAAGATTGAAAATTCGCGAACTTACGAGCGTGCGTAGGAACTGCATAACGCACGCTCGTAAAACAGTCATTTTTAGAAGTTTTTTCACCAAATTTTCAACATTGCCATTTTAAGACCTCTGCTCATGAACAGTGTCACTGTGATTTTCTTAATTTGTCCTGTACATTGATTTAGCACACCGACTGCGCCATTGTGCGCTACATGGGCAGAAACACGTTTTGGGTGAGATGTGAAAAATGACAGCTGTACTACTTATAAGAAGGTGTGGTAAAATGACAATATTGAAAATCTGAACTGAAAATATTGAAAATTTGCGAACTTATGAGCGTGCGTAGGAACTGCGCAATGCATGCTCGTAAAACAGTCGTTTTTTGAAATTTTTCCACCAAATTTTCAAAATAGGCTTCTTGAGAGCCCACCTTATGAACAGTGGCAGTGTCATTTCATTAATTGGTCCTGAAAGGTGATTTCATGCAGTGACTACAAAATCACCCTTCGGGCATGAATAACGCCATGACAGTGACATCATTCATGAGAAGGGGTCCCAAAAACCCCATGTTAAAAATTTGGTGCAAATATTCCAAAAAATGCCTGAGATATGCAACAAAGTTGAAAACCCCTATCTAGCCCATTATACAGCTTACCGGCATTTCCTCAGTTTGCGGTCAGCTTTGAAGAGTGCAGACGTGTTCCCGGTCCACTGAAGATCGTCGCGCCGAGGTCCGGAGGTAAGTATGGGGTGAGGGGGTGGGAGGCAGATTGCAGTGGGTGGGTGCGGTTGTGGAGGGGGCCAGGGAGACTACGTGGGACCGTTTTGTCTTTACAGGTGTTCTTTTTGTTTCCAATGATGACGCGGGACGTTTGCCACGCTGGGGTGGCCTCCCAGTGTGGCACAAGGATGGTTGGGGGCATTCAGCTGATGGGGGATTGGGCACCCCCATCACTCAAAGCATCGATTGCCACGCTAGGGTGGGCTCCCAGCGTGGCACCCAGTACTCGGGGGGGTGAGGACAGTGGAGCCGATGGGGGATTGGGCACCCCCCGTCGGCTATATCATGAGTTGCCATGCTGGAGTGGGCACCCAGCATGGCATTTGGAAGGCTTTGGGGAAGGGGGGAGCACAGCACAGCCGATGGGGGATTGGGCACCCCTGTCGGATATACAGTGTGTGTGTGTGCGCATGCGGGGGGGCACACACATCTACGTGTGCGTGTGTGTGTGTGTGTGTGTGTGGGGGAGCTGCGCATGAGCAAGCGATATCTTATCACTGCTCACTGAAGCGTAGCTCCCCCTTTGAACTGTATGCCACTGCATTTTGGAGCTTGTCATAGACAGCTCCAGCATGCATTGGCTTACAGGGGTCGCACCTGCCAACACACTGACTGAATTGGAAGAGGGGGTGACACACCTCCAAAATCTCGGATGATGGCACTATGTTTCTTGCACATGCGTGCAAGCAAACATAACAAACATAATAAATGTATCTTAATTTTTGAAGACCAGGTTTTTTTTTTGTGCATGCATATGTGACATATGAATGAGGGATCCACTCACTGTAGATCAAGGGAGGATGTGAAATGGTGCAGGTACATGGGGGGGTGAACAAAGTGGTAGACAGTAAGCCCTACCAGAGCTTCAGGCTGATGTAGCACAGCGATACATGGGGGGGTGAACAAAGTGGTAGACAGTAAGCCCTACCAGAGCTTCAGGCTGATGTTGGACAGCTGGACTAAGGCACAAGCACCCACGGCATGTTCTTATAGTCCCCATTTATATGTCCATTTATGTTCTTACAGCGCTGATTGCCTAACTGAGCCAAGATGTAAAACAGATACTAAAATGTCAGGTTTATTTCAGGTGACCATGTTCTTATAGTCCCCATTTATATGTCCGTTTATATTCTTACAGCGCTGATTGCCTAACTGAGCCAAGATGTAAAACGATACTAAAATGTCAGGTTTATTTCAGGTGACCAGGATCGTAGTGGGGAGAGGGGGCAAGTGAAACAATGTCCTGAGAATGTGCTTAAACTTATTAACCATTGCTGTGCCGCGGAGTGATACACTGGTCCAGAATCCCTATACATTCAAATTCTGTTTGCAGCCTAAAGGTTCTTAGGTGGATTGGCATTTACATTACTCAGCGGTAAATCTTTTTCATACTTTTTGTGATCATCGGTTAAGATATAACCACTAATTGATGACAGACACTTGGGGGCATGAAACTGTGCTACCAGCAAAGTTGCATTTGCAAAGCCCTGAATATTTATTTGTTGGTAATGAAATGAAAACTGTCAGCTGATAACATTCAGCCACTGTCCATTGCACAGAATAGACATCTCACTGATAGATCTGGAGCAAAGGGACATGCACTTGCCAATAACACCACTACAGCTCCAGACACTGAAGAAAGAAGTTCATGCATTTTCATGGCTGTTAACTTTTTCAGCATTTTAAAACAGTTACTTAGCATCTGCACTGATATTACACGTTGCTGAACTGAATTGTGACACCAGAATCCCAGCGATCAACATTTGTCAGCAAAAGTGAATTGAAAAAATCAATAGATGTATAAAATGGTAAGTGTCATGAGTCAATAACAACATATCTGCACATACTACTTGGCTTAAAATTTGAGCACCACCATATTCCGCACCACAGTGTCAAACAGGGATGCCATTTATAATTCAGCTAATGTCAAGCAGTTTTCGAGCCATAAAAAGAATTACTGTATCAGTATGGTGGCAGCAACGGGATCAGGAAATTATGAAATAAAATGCAACAGCACCCCCGTCGGCCATATGTTGTGCGGGTGGAGGGAGTGCATGAGCACCCAGGGGTGGGCTGTTAGGAGGCTTCAGATTCGCTGGAGAAAAGGGCGGATTCGATTGTGAGCTACGGTTGAATTTGTGTTTTTTTTTTCTATACCTAGTTTTCGCTATTTTGTTAGGGCACATGTCCAACCCTAAGATGTTTAGGGTCACAAGGTGATGTGACTTCATTGAGCATCTGATTTGAGAAAGAGCTGTGTGATTCTATCTAAATGCCAGCTCATGGCAATTCAGAAAAAAATATATTTTGAAGCTGCATTACCAGACTAAGTGTGCAGTTTAGTGAATTACCACACAGGGTGTGTATATGACAGCACTAAAGGTGCATTAAAATTGCTTCAGTCATGAAAACCTCCCCCACTGGCTGCTGCTGAAATGCATAGCAGTATGTTCTCCTTTGTGGAATCTGGCTGTTCTTTGCTTCAGCTGCAGGTAGTACAGTACGCTCAAGTTCGTTTGCATAGGTTTTAGCAGTGGGGAGTTCACCTTGACAGAGTCTAGTAAGAGAAAACGCTTGGAATTACACATACAATGAAGTCTGAGTTTTCACATCAAATGCTGAGGTATTTTTTTTTCTGGAGGATTAGAACCCATGGAGTCCATGAAGGTGTGCTTTGGAGAGCTGGCATGTGTAAGGACTGTTAGGCATCCACACATTTTGGTGGTCCTGCTGTGGCAGGGAACAGTTTATTAAAGTAATGATGTGTGGCTTGTCTCTCTAAGCTAGACAAGACTACACCATCCTATCAGGTAACTGACACAGTTGATCTGTGTGTGTGTGTGTGGGGGAGCTGCTCACTAGCGTAGCTCCTCTTTCAACTGTATGCCACTGCATTTTCAACTGCTGTCATAGACAGCTCCAGCAGTGATTGGAGAACTGTGACCATGCCTGCAAACACACTGACTGAATTGGAAGATGCTGACACACCTCTGAAAAACTCAGATGATGGCACTATGTTTCTTGCACATGCGTGCAAGCAAACATAATTAGTATTGATAAATCTGTTGATACAAAAATAGCATCTGTACAATGTTTTACATTTTGTTTTGCCTGTGTCACAACATATGGTACATATTCAAGCATTCAAACAGTACTTTTAAAATGGTATCAATATATATATATATAAATAGTATCGAGGCATAAAAACTGTTTCAGTATGACAGGGTCTTAACCTTATTCATAGCTTTCATTAACAAAAACAAACAAACAACAATAAAAAAAAGATTCCAGCTCTAAGGTTCAAAACTTAGACATTCTGAAAGATTATTTAAACTGGCTACCTTTGGAGCTATTGGGACTAAGAACTTAATTTTTTTAAATGAAAGCTTGGAGTCAGCTAAGCTGATATCTCATGCAGTTGCAACTTATATATTTATTTATAAAAACATAACTCTGTTTAACAAAATGTTAAAATAATTTTGTGTTTGCCAACATATTATATCAGTATGAGTAGACACAAGTACTGACACATTAAAACTGTAATGTAATAATCTGTTCATGTTGATCTGACTCCAAGTTTGCATTTCAAAAGCAAAAGTAAGTTTCTAGCCCTATGGTTTCGAAGTGAAACATTTGGAAAAGTCATTTCTTTGAATTGGACTAACTTTTTGAACCAGTAAGGCTAAGAATTTTAGCTAACTTGATGCACTGATATATCATGTTACTACAATTTCTATATTTCAGTATACAAAACCATAAAATGCTTTAAAACATTTTAAAATCCCTTTGATTTTACCCACCTTTTGTAACAGGATACATAAACATATTTAACTGTCCCAAAAAACAAACAAGCAAAAAAAGAAAAAAGCCCAAAACAAAAAACAAAAACAAACAAAAAAACAGGAATATATTAAACTACTCGGATTTTCTCATTAAAGGGGCACCATCTTTGCACTATTTCTAGTTGAAAACTCACATTTTATGATTGCTTATCTTTTCTAAAATTCATTGATTTTGCTGGTTGTTTTATCTGCTTTCTTTCTTAGTAGAAATGAAATGCGTGCTTTTCTGAACATTAGGGACACCCCCAAACAGTGCAGCCACTCCTGATGCAATGTCACCTCTCCTCCCACTGCGTTATGAGTGTCTAGTCTGCATTGGGGGTGTTTCTAAGTCCAGGAAATATGCAGTGAAAGTAGGTCAAGGACTTAAACACTTTTTTGTCTGGTAACACCAATATGGGGGGCAGTCTGTTTTTCACTTTTGAAAAGAAAACAGAATCAGAATTAAAATGAGCAGCTACAGTACATCACCAATCTTTACAGAATGTGAGGAATCCTACAATGTGTTTTTGCGTTCACTTGCGTGCTTGCACAAGGAACGTCTTGTGCTAGTAGCACATTTCAGAGGTGTGTCTGTATTGGTGAATGCAGAGCACACTTTAGTAGGTGTGTTCCTCATTCACTAGTTAGCCAGCATGCTAGCACTGACACACACATTATGTAAAGTGGACACAACTTGTAAGAAAAGTGCCGCTGCAGTCAGAGATAAGTTCATCATGCAGTGGCACAATAACACACTTCCCAATGTGCCTTTCCTTGTGAAACATTTCAATAAACATGGCGAAGCCACTACCACAAAATCCCAAAGGAAGCCAACATCAGGGGTGCAATCCCTATGTCAGCATGTCCGGCCCACCCACCCACACATTGTGTGGCACATGGAAGCCCACCTCAGTGTGTTGCCACTGACAGTAAACCAACCACATTGGCATGTTCCTGCCCCCGGTCCCGCACCAAACCCCATTGTGTGGCATACTGGGAGCCCACCCCAGTGTTACCAACATCAACCTCAGGCCCACCCCTGAAAGTCATGGGGCACACTGGGAGCCCACCCTAGTGTGCTCAACATTTGTTATAATTCACCAGTAATAAAGAAAACAGTCCCATGAGATCTGGTGTTTTTTTTTATCCTGAAACAAGAAAATGGCCCTTCATTGTCCAGCGTCTTCCTCCCCCAACCCGCACCCACCCTCTGTGCACCTCACCTTTCTACAACCCCCCTCTCACCCCTTACTTGCCTCCAGAGGTCAGCACCACGATCGTCGGTGGAGCGGGGCATGTCTACATTCTTCAAAGCCAACCGTGAATGGAAGAAATGCCAGTAAGCTGTATAATGGCATAAATGGAGGGAAGGGGGGTTCAACTTAGGTGGATATCTCAGCCATTTTTTTTATTTTGCCTCTAAATTTTCAACATGGGTTGCCTGGGATCCCACCTCATGAAGACATGTACTGTCATCTTGTTACTTGATCCTGAAAGGTTATTTCGCGGTCACTGCGCGGAATCACCTTTTGGGATCAATTAACAAAATTACAGTGCCACTGTTCATGAGGAGGGGTCCCAAAAAGCCTGGCTTGCAAATGTGGTAGAAAAAGTCCAAAAAATGACTGTTATGAGCATGCGTTGCACAGTTCCAATGCACGCTTGTAACTTCAACAATTTTTAATATTTTCACTCCAGATTTTCAACATTGCCATTTTTCACACCTCCTTATGAACAGTACAGATGTCTTTTTTCATATCCTGCCCAAAATGTGTTTTCATGCGTGTGGCACACAGTGGCAAGGTTATTGTGTGAAATCAATGTTCAGGACACATTAACAAAATCACAGTGACACTGTTCATGAGCAGAGGTCCCAAAATGCCTATGTTAAAACTTTGGTTAAAAAAATCCTCCAAATAATTGCATTACGGGCGTGTGTTTCAAGCGTGTTTCTACACACGCTTGTGACTTCACCAGTTTTTCATATTTTCGCTCCAGATTTTCAACATTATCATTTTTCTACACCTCCTTATGAACAGTACAGTTGTCATTTTTCATATCCTGCCTGCCAGAAATGTGTTTTTGCACATGTGGTGCACAATGGCACGGTTGCTGTGGGAAATCAATGTTCAGGACAGATTAACAAAATCATAGTGCCACTGTCCATGACCGGAGTTCCCAAACTGCCTATGTTAAAAATTTGGTTAAAAAAAATCCCCCAGATAATTGCATTATGGGTGTGTATTGCACAGTTTCTACGTACGCTCGTGACTTCAGCTTTTCATATTTTCACTCCAGATTTTCAACAATGCCATTTTCTTACATCTCCCCAGTAACAGTGCAGCTGTCATTTTTCACATCCTGCCTGAAATGTGTTTTCACACCTGTGGCACAAAATGGCACAGTCACTGTGTAAAATCACCTTTTTGGCTAACAAACTCATAGTGCCACTGTTCATGAGGTGGGGTCACAAACAGCCCATGTTGAATATTTGGAGTGAAAACACCAACACCCGCCCAGGGCATTATGGTTTCCAACTGTAACACCCCACCCTGTAGAGACTGACACATGTCAGGGGTGTGACTTGGCATTGTCGGCTGTATTGCTCACACCATTCCACCCCCCCACCCTGCAGCCAGTGACAGGCTTTGAAGTGTGCATTAGACTCTTCAGACCTAAAGTTCACCCCATTCTCCTATACTGCATCCATCTCAGTGTATTTCCTTATGGAATGGGGTGAGCATAAGGCCCGAAGACCCCAAGGCACACTACAACACATCTCGGTGTCTGAGGGGTAGGGTGTGGTGAAATGGTGTGAGCATTATGGCTGATTACCCAAAGGCACACCCCATTGCCTGTTACTCTCTGCAGGGTGGAGCCAGGGTCAGTGTCAATTCAGTATTTCACTGAAAATCATATTATGCATCTCTCTAACTCCTGTGCTACCACTGCCAAAAATAATAATAATAGCTTTATTTGTATAGTGTCTTTCTCCGACAAAGGCACCGTACAGCTTTAAGAACAAATACAATCCAATAAAAAGCTTACAATTCACATACAGCAGGTCATACAATTACTTCTGATAGGCAAGATGCCATAAGTGGGTCTTCAAGTCCCTCTAAAAACTCTCCACAGTCGTGCACTCATATATCTGACAAGGTAGAGAATTCCACAGGGTTGGGGCTGCATACATAAAAGCACGGGCCCCTGATGTTTTAAGACATACCCTGGGAATCTCTAACAACCCCTCATCAGCTGAGCTGAGTGGTCATCTGGGGCAGTAAGGCAGCAGAAGCTCTTGCAGATAGCTCAGGCCCTGTCTTTGCAGGGCTTAAAGGTCAGAAGTCAGACCTTGAAGGTGATCTGCCAATGAATCGGCAGTCAGTGCAGTTCACACAGCACCAGTGTGATGTAACTCGAATGAGGAGTTTCCATTAAGAACTACGCTGCAGCATTCTGCACTAGAAGCCAGTAAGCCAATATTCGGCATTGACAAATGCTTGTTTGCTAAGAGAGACAGAGGGGGAGAAAATGGAGAGAAGAGGAGGAGAAGAGAGAGAGAGAGAGAGAGATAGAGGGGAGAAGAGAGAGAGAGAGCAGGGAGAAAGAGAGTGAGGTGGGGAGAGAAAGAGAGAATAGGGAGTGGGGGAGAGAGAGAGAAAGAGAGAGACAGTGGGGGGAAGAGAGAGAGAGGGGGAAAGAGGGACCATACCTCTCAGCTTTCCCTGATTTTCATGGTTGTCCCTGATTTTGCCTCACAATGTTCCTGCCCCTCCTAAAATTTGCATTTCTGTGACTGAACAGTGGGTATACTGTATGCCCACAATATTGTCAGACAGAGTTATAGACTTGCTGTTCTGCAGACAAAGTATTTCATACCAGTACTCTTATGATGGCTGCTTCAGGGGATAGAACCAGTTGTTAAACTGTGTCCCTCATTTTACTTCTTTGTCACTGATTTTTTTTAAGCCGCGTCCAAGTGCCAAACACCACTACAAATACCTGCAAGTGAACGTTCGGCATTGGCAAATGCTTGTTTTTTTTGCCCCAGCATATGAACATGATAGGCATTATTTATGAAATGCCATCCAAAACATCGTTTCATGGAAGTCTGCAAAAAAAGGTTTTGAAGGGGGATTTGATAATGACCCCTGTCTTATTCATTTGATGGGGTTAAAAAACATGACTATGCTGTAAATGTGGGTTCAAAAGAAATTAAAAGAACTAGAAGATTTACTAGCCACAGAAACTTGGTGGACAGAAAATTACACAGGAGGTAAAAATCTCAATGAGTACCAATTAATACGGTATGATAGAAAACATAAAAGGTGAGGTGGTATTACAGCATATATAGCAGAACACATAACCATGACAAACATCACTAAGGAAATAAAAATAGAAAATTCAAGAACAGAAACACTATGGTTAAAGCTTCTTAATAAAAATAGAAGCATTGTTATAGGTTTATGCTATTGACCACCTGACAGTGAACAATGAGATTGATCTAGAAATAACAACAGAATTCCAAGTCATTGCAAACAGATGAGAGGTAATATTTGTGGATAATTTAAACCATGGAGAAATAGACTGGATTTAACACCACCCTAAATCAAAAGCAAGAAAGACATCTCCTAGATACATGCATGCAGTTAAATCTCACACAACATATAAAAGCACCAAGCAGTAGAGGGAGAAGTTTGGATATACGTACTAAGCACAAGCAGCATAAATGTTACTCATTGTAATGTGAAACCACCAGTGGGGGTCAGTGATCACAACAGGGTGGAATTCGCAAATGAATATAAGCACATGAGAACAAGGGGTAAAACAGAGATCTACAAGTATAACAAAACAAACATAAGCAAAATACAAGAATGTATAAAAAATATAAACTGGAAAGAAAAATTACAAAACAAAAATGTTGAAGAAATATGGGTCACAAAAAAAGAAACCATAATTAAAACCTTTGATAAACACACACATACAATAATTAGGGTATGAAACCCGACTGACTTACAAAATCAATGTCAAGACTAATCAAACAGAAAAACAAATAATGTATTAAATATCTCAAATCCAAATCTGCAGTGGACTGGGGCAATTATGAAAGAATACTAAGGCAGTGCAGAAAAACAACATAAATCAAATAAGGACAAGGAATTAAACTTAGCAAGAAATGCAAAAATGGAAAATAGCAAACAATTCTACGGTTACATGAACTGAGTAAAAAAAATCTGATGCTAGAACAGGACCATTTACTATAGTTAGTCAAACAATAGCATACCCATCCGATATGACTGCAACATTAAACACTGGCTTTTGCTCTGTTTTTTTGGTCAGTTTACCTCTATTGGAAAATATTATAACAAATAATACTGTGAACATTAACGTCAGTGAAGAGGAGATTAAAGAAAAAGTCAAAAAGCTAAAAACACAAAGCTCCCCAGGTCCAGACAAAGTCTTTGCTACTTTGCATGGGAGATTACATTCTAACACCCTTGATGATTTTTACAGTGTATGGTAGAATGCTGTTCTGCATGGAAATCCATGTCTAGAACAGTGTTGTTGCACTGCAGTAGCTACATCATTGTGTTTGTTGTGCTGCACTAGCCACGTAGCTACTGCAGCACAATAACATGGAATGCCTTAGCACATGCACTTTCCACATTCCTGTGCTCCTCTGAAATCAGCTGCAGGGGTGAGACTGGCCCCAGAAGAGACCTGCGCTAAGAAAAAAACAACAGTAAGGACATCGTCTTCATTTTATGGTTGCCCATACACTACAAAAGACAGTGTATGAGCAATCATACACAAAGCCATTTTTTAAATCTCTAGGTTTCCGTGGTAGTGAGACCTCTCAAGCTATGCTCTTGAGGTCTCCTGTTACCATGGAAACCTCTCAATTGAAAAATAGCCTTGTGTATGATTGCTCATACACTATCCTCTATATAGAATAAATCCATCAATGCAGGTGATATAACCAGTGATTGAAAAACAGCCAATGTAGTACTAATACATAAACAAAGTCTGGCCAGAGCCAATAGGACTGGAGGCAAGGAATTTGGTGTGAAAATATTGGAAATTACCAATGTTATGAGCCTTTGTTAACAAAATGTAATGTAGGCTCCTAAATTTGTTGTTTTGTAATATTTGTACAGTGGCTCAGTAGGTAGCACACTCGCCTCTGAGGCTGGAAAATCAGAGGGTTGTGGGTTCAGTTCCCACAGCACTTGGGTTGCAGCAAACCAATACTGACACTGTAGTGCAGCATGAGGGGGGTGCTGCACTTCTGAAGTAGCGCCTTTTGGATGAGACGTTAAACTGAGGTCTCATCTTCCTGGATTGGTGGTAGTTCAGGTGGATGCTAAAGATCCCATGGCACTTATCGAAAAAGAGTAGGGAAATTTTTTATTAAGACTGAAAAACAGACTAAATACACAGGGTGTTACAGCACACCAAATCCTAACACAAAATTAAACAATTAATATAAAAAGGTAATACAGCACCCAAATAAACAAAAACAAATATCAACATTTTTAAAGTCCAAAAAAAGGGAAGAATAAATAACCAAAGCTAAAAAAACTCCCCTAAAATAAAAATATGAGAAAATTATATATACAAAAGTATTACTACATACTAAATTATAATACAAATAATAAACAGAAATATGCATTTCATCATACATGAACGGAAAAAAAGAAAAAACTCTGTCATTAGAGTCCTAAAACCCAAGTAGTAAATGCTGGAAGTCCTTTCCACCCTTACTTAAAGGAGCTGGGGATTCTATGAGAGAACTAAAATACCAAAAATTGTATGACAACATACAAAATAAGAAAAACAAAAAGAAAAATAAGTATACAGCATAATTTTTGTCCCTTGTAAACCTAAAGGGAGAAAAAAAAATTATGAAAATAAGATGAAAAACATAAACACAACATTATTCCATACATAGTAAGCTGAAATAAACTCCCCCCTCCGCACATGCATACCACTATGTGGCAGTATGTTTTCCCAACCCAAAGCACCCCATATAGAATTAACTAGTATCCACAACATACACTTCCATAATATATGGATCCTTCATGTTCCTATATTGTTTTTTTTTAATTAAACCATACTCAAAATCAAGAATACTCCTCACCAGAAAATAATTAATTTCTACCAGAAACTGCCACTTCTCATTAAGTAAGACCATAAGAAAATAACAGTGAAGTTACAAAGAAAAACACTCAGTACCACATATTACTAGTCATAAGCAAAAGTGGAATTATGCAATGACTAAAATGTATCTCAAAATATACTCTATCAACTCATAGCCAATCTATACTGTACCACCAAGACTGGAATATTTCATATGGCACTGACTTCCTTTCAGTATTTTTATGACTAAGAATTGCAGTAGTAATCATATGAAATAATTGTTCCTCTATATATTCTAATTGTTGCAGTGTCAACCTACACAGCACATGCCATATATAGAATTTAAAACACACCAAAATTAACCAAAGTGTAACCCTATCATGTTTAGTCCATTTGAATGGAAGAATACCCAAGTATAAAATCTCAGGGGCTAAATCACAAAAGGGTGATGTAGGCCATTTACCTCATAAAAAATTCCAAAATCGTTTTATAAAAGGACACAGAAAGAACAAATGATCCATGGATTCCACCACCTCAACACAAGTCTCCCTAGGGCAGTAATGATGTTCTACACTTTTATGTTTTAGGTTTCCTTTGACATTGCGTTTCCCATGTAGGGAAAGCCACATAACACCCCACATATAAACCGGTATACAGGTAGATGTCAACATTTTCCCAATCAATATTTTATCTGAAATAGGTTTAAAGACAAAACAGGCTGTATCATGAAAAAAAGTAGATAGAAGATGTGCATATAGTGTTTTCCGCTCCTGTTGTGAAAAAATGTTCTGGTACTAAACAGCAAAGTTTTATTTTCCCAAAACATACCGTTAAAGTTTCTGGAATATTATACAAAGAACGCTGTTTTGGGATGCATGAATGAGGAAGCCAGAAGGGGAGTATCCCTGCCAAGGAATCCAAAACCCATGGGATCCAAATACCCTCAGATTCCAATAATAATGGTCTCAAGTTTACATTAGCAAAAACTGTAAAAAAGAAAACAATGGGATTAATCTTTTTAATACCCCCCATTTTTTTCTCTCTAAACAGTAAACACCGTTTAATTGGATTCAGTCTACTACCCCAAATGCCTGAAAAAAACAACCACCATACATCCCGGTCTCCAGCTTAAGGGGTAGACTAAAAACTGCAGCTAAATACAAAAAAATTGGGAGTAAGAAGGTCTTAATCATATATACCCTTTTTAATTTGGACAATCTCCACTTATTCCACAGTACAATTTTCCCATATGCAATGTCCAATTTGGAGGACCAATTTAAGAAGGCCAAATCCCCCGTACCAAAAAGAAGTCCAAGGATTGTACAGGTCCCTGTCACAACAGGGATCCCAATTACTGTAGATTCTAAAAACCTTTCTAATCCAAAGGGAAGGCATTTACTTTTCCTATAGTTAACTCTGGCTCCCGTGAATTCAGATAATTCCCAAAGTATTTGTCCCACTAAACAGGTCGAAGGTAAATCCCCCACAAGAAAGCAGATGTCATCTGCATATGTAATACTTTTAATTTATTCTGAGGTGCTAGAAAAAGAAACCCCCTAAATAGCAATATTATAATTAACGCGACGAATGAAAGGGTCCAGTGTAAAAAGATAGAGAAGAGAACTCAGGGGACATCCCTGTCTAACTCCCAGGGTAACCATGCATGCCTTCCCCATCCATCCATTACAGTATGCTAAAGCTTTAGCATTAGAATAACAAGATTTTATCCAAAAAATAAAAGTACCCGGAATCCCATAACTAGCCAAACAGTCCCAAAGATATTCATGGTTTACCCTGTCAAAGGCCTTTTTCTGGTCTAAACTAAGAATGAAACCATTTAATTCTCCAGTCTCCCCCCAGGACAAAATTTCTCTTAATAAAATTAACCCATCCGTTATACTCCGGTCAGGAATAGTACAAGTCTGAGAAGAATGTATCAGAGTAGATGCACAAAGCAACAACCTGTTATTTAACAATTTGGTATACAATTTAAAATCAGTATTTAAGAATATGGTGGGGTGCCAATTTGAAAGGTCAGTCCTGTCCCCAGATTTATACATAAAAACCACCAACCCATTACCCATTCAGTCAGGCAAATTCCCTGAAACCATCGTATCCTGAAATAACTCTAGGATTTCAGGTAACAAAACTTGCAGAATCACACTGTACAATTCATATGGAATTCCATCTGTTCCAGGTGCAGAATTCTTTTTAACCATTGCAAAAGTGGTCATTATTTCAGATTGAGTAAGTGGTGACACCAGTACCCGTTGATCGGATGACAAAACTTGTGGTAAAATACATTTTTCCAACCAAACCTTATGACCATCCTGGGAGGATTCCTGATGACTAAATAAAGACTGCACATGCTCCTCTATGGCTGTCATAATTTCATACCTTTTGGAACAAAGACACCCTTTAGCATCCTGAATTAAGGACATCCGCTTTTGATATTGTTGTTGAGCACAGAATTGAAATAGATTCATAAAATCCTGTGAACCCTGGGTTCCAAATTTCCGTTCCTGTTCTAAAGATCTAAGTCTATTATATTATAGATCATTAATTTTTTGCCTGGTTTCTACTAATTCTGCAAGAATCATTTTATCTCCTTGGGAAGCTTGAAACACTAAATTCTGAAACTGTGTTTTGTAAATACAATATTGGTCCCTCTTAAATTTCCCATTTAATCTTCCTATGTGTTGAAAGTATCTTTTAATATCTAGCTTTGTATCCTCCCACCATTTCTGTGAAGTATCATATAACATTTTAACCAATTTACGTGCTTCTAATAAGGAAATAAAACCATCCTTAACAGTTGAAAGAGACAACAGTTCCAAGTTCAACCTCCAATACCCAGGCCCTTGTTGCATACCATCATAATTAGAGACCGTCAGTTCTATAATGGCGTGGTCAGATGGAGCAACAGGACGGGTCCTGGTATTTTTAATCTCCAAGCAGGAGATATAAACCAGAAATCGATCCTAGTAGCTAGGTTACCTCTGAAATAGGTCTTATCTGGCTGGCCAAAAAAAAAAAACACAAGCATCGCCCAAACCAGTTGTGAAATCAAAGCAGCCAGGCAGTTGGTATCACAATATAATTTTGGGGTTTGAGGACCCCTATCCTTTAGATACAACCCACAATTGAAATCTCCTCCAAAGAAAACATAATGAGATATAAACAAATAAGGCTGTATAGTGTTAAAAAGCTCAATTCTAGCTGTCTTTGTTTGTGGGGCATATACATTAATAAACCGACAGTGCAATTTATTTAACGTGACATCTAATAACAAAGCACGGCCCAGGGCTATGTCCACTACCTGTATAGATTGTGCCAAAGGGGAATTTATACAAATTCCAACCCCACAACAAAGATCCTCTCCAATAGACCAGTAAGTCACTCCCCATTTCCATCCCACAGAGGCTCTATCCATCTCTTGTCTGCTATGTAGTCGAGTGTCTTGAAAGAATACCACATCATAAAAAAAGGAATTAAATAAAGCATATACCAAAAGTTGTTTTCTATCTGACTGAATACTATTAGTATTTAAAGAGGCCACAGTAATACTAAATAACGTATCCATTGTGTATAAAAACAACAACAACAACAAAAAAAACAAACATTAAGTGTTAACTAAAGGAGAACTAATTAATCCTGAAAAAAAATTGAAAAACATTAGGATTTCTTCCTGACCCATTTATGGGGACCCATCCTAGATTTATTTTTTGGAGGGATAGTCAAATCTTGTAGAACGCTCAGTGTCTGATCCTCCATCCGCTTGAGAGGAGTGAACAGAAACTGAGTCTGATTCTGTACCTACATCAGGTTCTTCAACCTGCAAGGTGGAAAAGGTGTTTTGCACTGGGAGATGGAAGACTTCTGAAACAGATGCTGCAGTTTTCTTCCATAAACTCCTTCTTCGATTATTAACTACAGTGAAGGCACCTTCTGGTGGAGGGGGGATAGGCATAGAACCTACATCACCAGATACCTCTAGTACTAAAGGTTCTGCCTCAGATGGAGGCATGTGAGAAACCAAAACAGAAGTGGATAAGGCCTCTGAAGGGGGATTAATAGGCCTTTCAGGAGGTGCCCTCTGAGGTAGGGGAGGGGGGCCCATATTGTTTTTAATGCAATATTCTAATAAAAATCCTTAGTGGTATAATCCTTGTCCACAGTATTATGGGCTGCCCAAGGACAATCCATAGAGGAATGCTGTTCCTCACAAAGACTACACTTGGGAGGATGATGATAGTTAGTCATAATATGCCCCACTTCCCCACATTGAGCACATTTCATCGTATCACAAGTTCGACTCAAATGTCTACTGGAACCGCATTTATAACAATGGCGTGGCTGTCCAGGATAAAAAATAAAACCCTTGTCACAACCCAGGTAAAAACAACTTGATAGATGTTGAAGTCCATCCTCCGTTTGTGGTAAAGTCACCTTGTACCTACACCCTCCATTCCAAAAACCTTCAGAATCTAAAATTGGTTCCGGATTCCCTTGTATTTGACAACATTTCTCCAGCCAATATAAAATGTCCATAATATTCACCCCTTCATTTCTGAATAAGATAGTAATCACTTTAAAAGTTTGTTTTGTTAAGGGTATAGCTCGAAAGTGGGTCCAAGCTGGGTTCATTTTAAACAGGGCATACTTCATCCAGAAATGATTCAGGATATCAGGGGAATGAAAACTTATGTCATATGTAGATTCTCCCGGTGTATGAATCAAAGCATACACTTCCGAGGGAGAAAATCCCAGCATCTGCTTCAATAGAACTTTCCCCACATAAAAGCGGTCTGATATCGTATCCGCTGGTCCTAAAAACCGCAGCCGAACTGCATTCCTGCGTTTAGCAAAAGAAACAGGTTTTTGAAATAAACTAGCAAAAGTGGGAGCTGTCAGGGCTGGGGTTACTGACTCATTGTCAGGAGGTACTATAGGAATAGATCCCAGCTCGTCTTCCAACTGGGGGGAATCACTAGCCACAGTAATGTTTTCCATATGCCCCTGCTGTGATGGAGACAGTATAGGGGAGAAGGAAATAGAATCCTCTTGTGAAATGGGCAAGACCATCATAACCATCTCTGTATCTGTATTAGCAGATAAAGTGTGCTCTGAAACAGGGTCTAAGGCTAGCACATATAGTTTAATAAACAGGACTGTATCAGGCCTGTGCATATTGTGGAGCAGGCCATCCACAGTTCCCCCCAGTACCCCAGTGACACTCCCCGAACCTGGAAGCGGAATACCGGGATCCGCAACCCACTGACCTGTTTCTGTTTGGCTCCAGCCAGCTTGTTCCAATGCCCATTCCGGAGACCATGCCAAATCATGCTGTGAGTGATTTTCCAATCCTGTGTCTTTCCCTGATATAGTATCCTCTATTAGAGGGCCCACTACAAAAACTTTTGCTGTAGACGCCGTAGAAGGTGACGGTGAACCTTGAATCGAGCGTTTCCTTTTTTTTCCTTCGGCATGCAGTTTAGCTGCTCTGTAATCAGCCTCAGCCTGTAATAAGAGGTCCTGTTTCACACGGACCACTGCATCTATATCTTCATCGCCCTCCACAGGTACAGGGCCTGCTTCGGGACTTCCTGTAACACCTAGTGTCACCATCATAGAGGAGTGTAGCAAAACTCCATTTTCGGTGGATCCTCCACCCGTTGCTATCACAGCAAGTAACGGGGGCTGAAGTACGATATGCTGGCCACCCTGAGGGTGCATTCCAGCCGTACCATGTTCCCCGCTGAGCCTTGCTAACTCACCAGCCACAGCATGTCCTCCTTCGCTGTCCTCCTCCTCCACCATCTTGGTCCCACAGGAAAATGGGTCCCCCCCTGCTCACAGGAAGCAGAGTAGGGGAATTTCCCCAGTGTCCCGGCCAAATTTATCCCATTCACTAAAAATACCACCAACAGCTTATTTATTTTAGTTGTTTAACCAGGTATAGCACACTAAGCTGAAAGCTTTTTTACAGGAACGACCTGGGAGCACAAGGAGGTTAAGTGACTTGCTCAAGGTCACACAGTATGCAAGTGGAAGCTGTGGGATTCAAACCCAGGTCTGATCTGCTGGATCTCACCAGATTTGCAGCTCAGAGCCTTAAACCACTGCGCTATACCACTTAATCTGGTTCAATTTCAATTGCTTACCATCTGTATCCCCCTCCTCCCAGTCACCCCTAAAAAAGGGACTTCTAGGCCCAGTGGGCTTACCGGGTCAACAAACTTCAATAAATAATAAATAGATACATTTTCAACATAGCCTTGTTATGACTCTGCCTCATGAAAAAGGGCAGAGCAAATGTTCAAATCCTGTCCGAAAAGATTATTTCACACAGGTACTGTGAAATCAACTTTTGGGATGCAAATACGCATTTTGGGCGGAGTTGAATAATCATCATCATCATTTCATTTATAAAATAGCGCTATTCCAAAACCATAGCGCTAGTACATGACCATAAAAATAAATATAAAACAACTACACATATAAACATCTGCAGCATATCAGATAAAATCAGAAAACACCAAAGAAAATAAGTTTTTAATGCAGATTTAAAGCTCTCCACCGACAGGCACTGCCTAATTCGATGAGGTAGAGAATTCCACAGGGATGGGGCCACAAATTCAAATGCACGGGCCCCAGATGACTTTAAAGGAACCTTGGGAATCTCTAGCAATCCCTCGCCAGTGAAGCGAAGCAGACGGGAGGGGCTGTAGGGATGAAGATCTTGCAGATAAGTCAGTCCCTGTCCGTGTAGGGCGTTATAGGTCAGTAACCTGACCTTAAAGGTGATCCGCCACTGA
Organism: Neoceratodus forsteri; assembly: GCA_016271365.2. NCBI lineage: Eukaryota > Metazoa > Chordata > Ceratodontiformes > Ceratodontidae > Neoceratodus > Neoceratodus forsteri. Next base: position 445,209,941 of record CM057453.1, read on the forward strand.
ATAGGCAGCCAGTGCAGATTGCGCAGCACCGGCGTAACATGACAGCTATGAGGTAGCCCAGCCAACAGCCTAGCTGTTGCGTTCTGCACCAGCTGCAAGCGGTGGATATCAACCCCTGGTAGCCCTAGGTACAGGGCGCTACAGTAATCAAGGCGAGAGGTTACAAAGGCGTGAACCAGAGTTGGTAAATCATTGGGTGGAACTAGGCGCTTGATCTGGGCTACATTTCTTAGATGTTAAAAGGCAGTCTTAACAGTGCATGACACCTGATGTTTAAGCGTCAATCCGTCATTAAGAATCACACCCACATCCTGCACCTGTTCAGAGGTCATCAGCTGGTGACCACTGAGCCAAAGTCCCGAAGCTCCCCCCCCGATGGGCCCTCTACCCGACGACCTGGGTCCACCACCAGCACCTCGGTCTTATCCGGATTCAACATCAGCCAGCTGGCACTCATCCAATCCTCAATCTCAGAAAGGCGGTCATTAAAACATGAGACAGCTCCCCCCTGCTCGGGCACAAAGGACAGGTAGAGCCGAGTATCATCTGCATAACAGTGAAAACTCAGCCCATACTGCCTTACAATGTCCACTAGCAGCAGCATATACACTGCGAACAACATAGGGGACAATACAGAGCCCTGAGGAACCCCACATGGCAGGGAGATCTTGTCCGAGGAGTAAACACCACAGACAACTCTCTGAAACCTGCCAGTGAGGAAAGAGTAGAACCATTAGAGGACTGTACCAGACAGTCCACAGATTGACCGCAGGCACCCGATCAACACCCCATGGTCCACAGTGTCAAATGCTGCCAAAAGATCAAGAAGGACCAAGATAGAGTGGCTCCTCCGATCTCTCGCTACTAGGAGATCATTGAGAACCCAAACAAGGGCTGTCTCAGTACTATGCCATTTCCTGAAACCGGTCTGGAGAGGATCATAGATGTCGTGGATGGTCAAATGATCCTCCAGCTGCAGGGTGACAAGCTTCTCAATAACCTTATGTACAAAGGGAAGGTTAAAGATGGGTCTGTAGTTAGCGGGACAGTCTGGGTCGAGAGATGGTTTCTTAAGAAGGGGTACCATTACTGCCTCCTTCAGGGAGTCTGGAAACACCCCAGATTCTAACGAACTCCAGACTATCTCAGCAAGGACCGGGCCGATGGTCTCAACACACCCCACGAGGAAGCGTGTTGGGCCCGGGTCCAAACCACAGCATGTTGGCCGCAAAAACTGGATGATCTTCATGACATCCCTGATTGCCGGCCGGCCGAAGTCAGACTAGGCTGCCCTAGGAGCTGCCACCTCCCACCGGTCACCATCCGTCCAGTTGGGGCATCCCGTGCGAATCTCAGACCTGATGTCAGCAACCTTATCGGCAAAAAAGTGAGCAAATTCATTGCACTTCCCTTGCAACAATGCTGTCTGAGACTGCAGACAGACAGGACTGCACAGTCTGTCTACAGTTTAGAAGAGCTGAGCTGGTCAATTTTTTGCCACAGCAATCTCCCCGGACAGGAATTCTGCCTTCTTACGGGAGATAGATGATTGATAATCCTTATAATGGGTTAACAATCTAATCTGTTGGCATCCAGGACAGATTTTTGCCAGCGATGCTCCAGCCTTCGTCCCACTTTCCTCAGCTCCCTCAAGGTCCCATCAAACTAAAGGGACCGAGGGTGCTGGGTAAGAGGACGAACTCGGACAGGAGCAAGAAAATCCAGAGCCTCAGTCACAGCATCATTATAACCCTGGACTAAGGCATCTGGGTCACCACTATTCCTCGGCAGTCCCGATTTGTCCAGCATCACCAATAGGCCCTCAGGGGATAAACCCCTTAAAGGGCGGTACTGGACCATCTCCGTAGGGGTAGGCCTATATGGGGAGGCCTGAAAATTGAACCTTATGGTGTGATGGTCCATGCAACTGACTGGCTCCACCACCAAAACAGAGGTCTCCATACCCAGAAGGAAGACTAGGTCTAAGGAGTGACCGCGTTTATGGGTCGCAGAGGTAATCACCTGTGAGAAGCCCAGCGAATCCATCAACTGGCAGAAGTCTTGACCAAACTGCGAGAGTTCGTCATTGACCCAGGCATTGAAGTCCCCCAGCACCATCCATCTGGGGGACTCCAACACCATGTCAATGATGAAGTCCTCGACTTCCTGCAGGAATTGCTTCTCACCACTGGGTGGACGGTAGATGAGAAGAATCCTGCACCCCACACCTGCGCTCACGATACATTCAAAAGATCGAGTCGCCCCTACTGGCACCTCCATAAGGTTCAATTCTGATCTAAAACCAATGGCCTCTCCCCGGCCCCTATGATCCAACCTCGGCCAATGTATCACCAAAAACCCAGCCGGAATTGCTGACTCCAAGATAGGGCCAGAATTTTCATCCAGCCAAGTCTCGGTGATGCAAGCCAGGTCTGATGATCCAACAAGATCAACCATCACTGCCATCTTATTTTTAATAGACCTGGCATTGCATAACACCACTCGGGTTGGATGAGACCCCGGGGTCGACTGAGTTATCTGTCCACATACAGTGGAGCTCTTGGGTATGGGAACCAGATGGGGCAAACCCCTATCGGGGACCCATTTCATCTCAGGCCATCTCCTAATCCCCACTACTCCAATCTGGCCACCTGGCTCCACTCTCCCAAGAGGTCTGCGGCCCCTGCCCCTTACTCTTCTCCTAACAATCCCCAATGCAAGGCAGAAAGTATAACCATCAGCCAACAAATGAAGACAGTCAAAGTGACGGAGGCCTCGGAGCTCAACAGGAGAGTAGCACCTGATGGGGAGAGACCCCTGCCAGCACATAACAAACAACCAAAATAAATCAAATACTTCAAATAAACTATTGAAAGTAAATTAAAGAAAACACTTTCCGAATACAATTACAGTACAGATACAATAAATATAAATATAAAAAGATGTTAACAATGGACCCCCCCCTCACACCACCATTTAAGGTCCAAGCACTATTCTCTCATAACAGTGCATGAAGATTTATGAATAAAATATCCAAAACAGAGGCCCTCTCACAATCTCATTAAATTAACAGTACTTATCTCTCTGCTCCAGTTCAGATAGTCAGAGGAAGTCCAAGGCTTGTAGAAACATGCCACATTAACCAGGCAAAATTCAGCAATATCCCCAAACTGGGATCAGCCCAAGCGACAGTCCAAAATCCCTAGACGGCATTCGGGCGGCACACCAGTCCCCTTTCAAAAACAGCAACTTGCTTCTTGTGATGTTTACCAACTGTCACATTCATGAGGTGCTTTAAAGAAATGGCTATGCTGAAAATCTGGGTTTAAAATATTGAATATTATCAAACTTACGAGCCTGAATTTGCAAAATTCAACATAGCCTGATAACTTTTTATGTCAATATTTTTACACCAAATTGAGAACATAGCCTTCTTATGACCCCACCTCATGAACAATGGCAGAGTACATTTTTAACTCTTGGCCAAATGGTGATTTCGTGGAGGGACCATGAAATCACCTTTCGGGATGTAAAAAAAAAACATTTTGGCCAGGATTTGAAAAACGACAGCTGTTACATTCATGAGGAGCTGTAAAGATATGGCTATGCTGTACATTTGGGGTAAAAATATCGAAATTTACCAAAGTTACAAGCCTGCGTTTGCAAAATTCAATGTAGGTTCATAACTTTATTGTTTTTTTTATTTTTACACCAAATTTTCAATATAGTCTTCTTATTACCCTGCCTCACGAAGGAGGGCAGAGAAAATTTCCAACTCCTGCCCAAAAGGTTATTTCATGCAGGGACTGTGAAATCACCTTTTGGGATGCAAAAAAACATTTTGGGCAGAATTTGAAAAATGACAGCTGTCACACTCATGAGGTGCTGTAAAGATATGGCTAGGTTGTGAATTTGGGGGAAAAATATTGAAAATTACCAAAGTTACAAGCCTGTGCTCGCAAAATTCAATGTAGGCTCATAACTTTTGTTTTTTGCAGTTAATATTTTTTTATTGGGCATCAAACAGGTTACATATATTATAGCAACAACATTTGCAGTTTTACACACAGGTACAGGGAACAAAATATACAGCGTACAATGTAAATTCTTTGTAGACTGCAAGCATGCAGCAAGACATTCTGGTTATCATATATCACATTCACTAGCTATTAATTTTACTTTAGTAGTTTATTTAATCATCATATATTCAGATAGGAGTCCAGGTGAATCACTATTAGTAAGGCTTGGGAATGGCAGAGTTATGCTAAGTGTAGGGGGGGAGTAGAGCCATAGTTTGAGAGAGGGATGGGGAATCAAAGACTCTTACAATGAGCAAACTGAAGCCAAATTTGAGTGATCCTACTCCCTTAGGGTGGTTTCAGGAGGTCTTTTCTCCATTCATTCTTTGGGCCTGCTTTTGTGTGTGACAAATAGGACAGGTATGGGCCCCAGATCTTATCATAAGCCCCTGTGTGCTGAATCGAGAAATATAGTAACCTGGAATTGATTGCCACATTCTCCAGCGCCTTATACCACTCACTCAGGTGTGGGATCCCTGTGGTCCTCCATCTTCGTAGGAGTAATTGTTTTTCCTCGATAATTGCCTGCATTAACCAATACATTTGACTCTTGTTCAAGGTGCAGTCAGGCTCTGAGATTCCTGGGAGTGTCAAGGATAGGGAGGATGGGATAACCACTTTGAGTACCTCACTGCATTCCACTAAGACCAGGTCCCAGAATGATCTAATGTCAGGACAGCTCCACAATATATGGAGCAGATCAACACTTGCAGCTCTGCACCGCCAGCATTCATCTGTGCTCAGTAGTCCCATTTTCTTTAAAATCAGTAGGGTACAGTACCAGAGGTGGAGTATCTTTTTTTTTGGATTAAGATACTTTTCTGATCTTTGCAGGCCCTCTGGGCTACCCTCCAACATCCCACCCACTCTGCAGCGGTGATATCTCTGGACAACATTTCCTGCCACCTACATTTAGCGGGATGCGGTGGGTCTGAGGCCTCTTGGGTTATTATGTTCCTTAGGGTGCCAGTAAGCCCTTTTGGCTTTGCCAGCCATCTTCCAAGGGGGAGAGGTCCAGTGTTTTGTCCCAGCTACCCTTGTGAGCCTGACATTTGCATGTTTGAGCCCTCCATGCTTTGTACGCACTCCTAAGTTGGAGGTACCTCTGAAAATCCCCCTTTGGGATGTTATACCTGGCCTGGAACTGAGTGAAGGTAAACATTGTACAGCTGTCTGAGTCAGATATATCCTCTATTCTGAATATACTGCATCTTTTCCAGGTTGGCCAATCCAGTGGTTTCCCCTCAATCGCTATGGCCGGATTAAACCATATCTTGGGTGTACCTGCCTGGGTGTACACATTTCCGAGTTCTCATCCCTTTTCTCTGAAAGGCATTTTGTGAGGCCTTTATAGTATACCAGGATGCATATTTTTTTGGGAGAGACGTTGGAAGGTATACCGCAGAGTGGATTCCATCAAGAACAGATGTCTCTATGGTAACCCAGAGTGGTAAAGGAGAACCTGCCCCATACCCCTGAAACATATGGGTTGGCATGCTCACTATATTAGTTAGGGAGTACAAGTGGAAGTTTGGTAGGTTCCATCCACCTCTGTCTCTGGAGGCTCTTAGCTTTGTCCAGCTAAATCGGGGTTTGGTAGCGCTCCATAAAAAACCTTTTAGTATCTTATCAATTTTGTCAAACCACACTGTGGGAATAGTTACCAGTAAGTGTGCCAGGATGTAATAGAGTTTAGGGGCTGCCATCATTTTGATTGCTTCTATTTTACCTACCAGAGACAGGTTCAGGTGTTTCCATCGATCCACCTCACATTGTAGGGAGCAAATCAAGGGGTTGAGGTTCACTGGGATTAAGCTGTGGATATTTGCAGAGATCTGTATACCCAAGTATTTTATCCCTTTATTAGCACAAGTGAGACCTGATGTAAGTACCTCTAGAGGCATGGGCACTTCATTCAGAGGGAGTATTTCTGACTTACTGAGGTTGACACAGAGGCTGGAAATGCTAGCAAAGGATTGGAGGATGCCTAATATGTGTGGTAAGCTTTCCTCACATCTCTAGTAAGTATCAAGCAGTCATCCATGTATAGTTTGGTACGGTATTCTGATCCCCCCCATTTCCAAGCCTCGGATAGATGGATGGGTCCTGAAGGCCGCAGCCAGTGGCTCCATAGCCAGCACAAATAGAAGGGGGGGATAAGGGGCAGCCCTGCCTGGTCCCTCTGTAAAGAGGGAAAGGAGTGGAGAGAATGTTATTAGTTAGTAGTCTGGCCATGGGGGCCCTATATAGAGTCTGCATCTAGCCTAGGAAGTTAGTACCAAAGTTGCTCTGGTCCAGCACCACGAGAAAATACTCCCACTCCACAGAGTCAAAGGCTTTTTTGAAATCAACTCCTATTGCTGCTGCTGGAGTGGGGCTACTGCTCGCAGACTGGACCAGAGTAATCAATGCCATTAGGTGATCTGCACTCAACCTACCTTTTACAAAGCCTACCTGGGAAGCGTGCACCAGCGACGGAAGATGGTGCTCAAGCCTTGTGGCCAGGACTTTTGCTAGGATTGTGGCATCTGCATTCATTAGAGAAATGGGGCAGTATCTCGCTGGGTTTGAGGGATCTTCCCCTCCTTGGGGAGGACCGTTATGATGGCTTCACTAAGGGTAGGTGGGAGGGTATGTTGTCTATGAGCCAACTCCAGCATTGTTAAGAGAGGAAGGGTTACCGAGTCTAAGACCAGCTTATAGTAATCAGCTGGAAAGCCGTCGCTTCCGGGAGATTTATACTGGGCCATCGCTAGTATGGTCGCTTTAATCTCCTGTTGGATCAGAGGCATCTCCAACAACTCCCTTTGAGAGTCAGAGAGTTTGGGGCGGGGGAGATCTGCTACAAACCTATCATAGGCCCATCTGCCCCATTGTATGTGTGAGGCATATAAAGTTTTATAGAAGGCTGTCAAAATGGCGTTAATCTCCTGTGGGGATGTGGCCTTCTTGCACTTGAGGTCTGTCAATTGAGCAATGTGCTGGTCAGCCTGCTGTTTCTTCAGGCAGTACGCCAGCAGTTTGTTGTTTTCTTCCCCATGTGTCCAGTATTTAAATTTAGTCATCTGTATTTGGAGCTCCGCTTTGCACGTGGCCAGTGTGTTGAGCTCTATTCTCAGGGTCATGATCTTATATATCAGAGAGGTTTTTTTTAATTGTCTATGGTCGGATTTGTAGACGGCCTCTTTCTCTTTCAAGCTACGTTCCAGGCTCACCACTCTCTTTTCCCTGAGCTTCCTCCTGTGGGAGGCATAATTGATTATCTGCCCTCTCATGTTAGCTTTATAGCCTTCCCAGATTCCAGCTGGTGAGGATGTCCCTGGTTTATTGTCTCCAAAGTAGTGCTGTGATTCCATCTTGAGCCACTCTTTAAAGTGTGGGTCCTGAAGAAATAGGGGTTCTAGTCTCCACTGGGTGAATTTAGGTTTGGGCGGTCCCAGCAGGTATGGGAGCATAACAGGTGTGTGGTCAGATATATATATGGGGTCTATAGATGTCTTTAGGAAGATAGTGGTGATCCCTGGGGAGGTGAGCTAAAAGTCTATTTTATTGATGATGCAGGAGGGGTTTGCAGGGAGGAAGGAAGCCAGGCAGAAGTACATGGGATGAAGAGGTACAGGAGGGGGGAGTCTGAGGAAAGGCTAAAGGGAGAGGGTGAAAAGGGACAGATGCTGGGTGTGGGTAAAAATTAGGATAGGTTAGGTGATGGGGAACAAAAGATGAGCAGGGACAGAAACCAAGTCAAGATGGAACATGAGGAGGAGTCCAAAGGGAGCCAAACCCCACAACACAAAGCTAGAGGAAAAAGGACACCCAGGAAGCAGGGGGCAGTAGGGTGGCACTCTTGGGGGACTCAATAATTAAGGGGCTAAAATGGGGAAGGAGGGGAGCAAAAAACAATGCGGTATGAGTACAGTACATGCCAGGGATGATGGCGCTGGAGGTGGGGCATCATATTCCTTCCTGGGGTAAGCAGCAGGATGAAAGGACACATCTGGTGTTTCACCTGGGCATAAATGACTTGGAGGGGAACAGTCTGATGGAGGTACAGGCAAGGTTCAAGGAACTCACTAGGTTCTGTAGGAGCAACACTTTTTTTCCTTCCATTTCCTTCTCTGAGGTGCTGCCAGTACCAAGAGTGAGCACACCCAGAAAGGAGAAGATAAGGGCATTCAACAATTGGCTACAAGGTTGGTGCAGTCAGATGGGGTTCAGCTGGATAGGTGACTGGGGCTCTACATGGGAGGAGGGGCTGTATGCCATGACAGGCTGCACCGAACTCTTCAGGGCAGCTCACTAAAGAGTAAACTGGGGATTTCATGACAAGGAAGTTCAATTTAAACTAAATAAAGGGGGCTAAGGACAGGGCCATCCTTACATGAAGGCAGAGCAGAGGCTATCAGCCTTCCCCCAAGTCACAACACTCATGAAGGGAGCAGTTAGCAGCAGGGAAGGATGGGATGGGGCTACATGTTGGAGGGCTTTGGTTGCAAATGCCAGGAGCCTGGGGAACAAAATGGGAGAACTGGAGGCCACCATGATGGAGGAGAACCTAGACATTGTAGCAGTGAGTAAGACTTGGTGGAACAAGCACCATACCTGGGAGACGGTGATCCCAGGGTATCGTTTGTTTAGGAAGGATCGGGAGGGGAGGGGAGGGTGGCATTATATGTCAGGAAAGGGATTGGGACCATGGAAGGGCAGGATGAGGAGGGGGAAACAGAGATATTGTGGGTCACCCTAGACAGGGGACAGGGGGAAAACCTGCGCATTGGGGTAGTCTATAGGCCTCCTATGCAGGGGGAGGCAGGGGATAGACACTTTGTGGAATCTGTAGCGAGGATGGCATGGAAAGGGGAAATTGTGCTAGCTGGGGACTTAAACCTTCTGGACATCAACTGGGAGGCCCAGACAGCAATCTCCGCAAGGAGCAGGGGCATCTTAGAGGCTCTTCAAGACATATTCCTGCAGCAATGTCAGTGAGCCCACTAGGGGTGTAAACCTGTTGGATGTGGTCGTCACAAATGGGGACAGTGTGGAGGAGGTGGAGGTGGGGGAAGAGCTTGTCACCAGTGACCACAAGGCTGTCAGGTTTAGCGTGAGAGCGGGCAGGGTGAGGGTTAGGACGAGAACCAAGGTAATGGTCTTCAGGAAGGCTGACTTTCATGGAATGAGGAAGGTAGTTAGGGAAGAAATGTTGAGGATAGGGGATGTACAGGGGGTGGAGGAATTATGGGCAGCCATCAAGGGAGGGGTATTTAAAGCCATGGACTCATGTATAAGAAGGGGTAGAAAGAAAAGAAGACAGAAAAGACCTCTATGGTTCACTAGAGAGGTGGCTTTAGGGGTCAAGGAGAAGATTAGAGTATTCAGGAGGTACAGGAGGACACAAAAGGATGAGGACAGGGAAACCTACAGGGAAAAAAGAAAGGAGGCAGGGCAAAAGATAAGGAGGGCTAAGGAGGCCACTGAGGAGAGGATAGCAAAGCAGGCAAGGAGTGGGGACAAAACCTTCTTTAGGTATGTTGGAGAAAGGAAGAGGGCACAGTATGGGATTGGGAGGATAAAGGGGGAAAATGGAACATTACTGGAAGGGGATTTGGAAAAAGCAGAGGCATTAAATAGCTATTTCGCCTCAATCTTCACGAAGGAAAGAGAGGGCAGGAGACCAGGACGGGCTGGGGAGGGTGACAGCCACAGGCAGGTGGGTGTGGGGCAGAATTCACAGCTGAAGGAGTAAGGGAAGAGTTGGGTAGACTTAGCGTGGACAAGGCAATGGGGCCTGATGGAATACACCCAAGGGTTCTCAAGGAGGTGAAGGATGAACTGGCGCTGCATCTGGCGAGGCTGTTTAACTTGTCCTTGGTCACAGGGGTGGTGCCAACCGACTGGAAGAGGGCAGAGGTGGTTGCACTACATGGGGGGGGGGTAGGATGAGGTCAAAAACTACCATCCCATTAGTATTACCTCGGTGGTGGGGAAGGTAATGAAAACACTACTTAAAATCAGGTTGATAGAATACTTGGAGATGAATGGCTTGCAGGATGACAGGCAGCATAGTTTCACCAAGGGAAGGCCCCATCAGACTAACCTGATAGAGTTTTTCAATGGGGTGACACAGATAGTGGACCAGGGAGGAGCGTTGGACTTGGCCTATCTGGATTCTCAGTAAGGCCTTCAACACTGTTCCGCATGGTTTTTCATGGAGAGGGTGGTGGAGGCCTGGAACAAGCTGCCGGAGGAGGTAGTGGCAGCTGAAACAGTGGAGTGATTCAAGAGGGCTTGGGATAGATTTAAGGGGTTGGGAAAAGAGGGTGGAAGCATAACAGAAGGGGGGAGGTAGGGTGTTGGGCAGACTAGATGGGCCGTGGGGCCTTTCTTTGCCGTCACATTTCTGTGTATCTGTATTGGCTATCCCACGAGCAGCAGAAAAATACGTATGATCTCTGCCCACTGATTGACTAGATCTACAGATATCTGTTAGGTGGTGCAGGGTCATAAGGTTGCTTAAGGCCTGTAGTGCACGGGAATGGGGCTCTGGTCTAGAGTCAGAGTGGTCCATTATATACTCAAGGGTGAGATTAAAATCCCCTCCCATAACAATGTCTGTGTCCTCTGTGGCCAGGTCTAATACTGCCTGAGATAGCCTGTCTATAAAGTCCACTTGGTCATCGTTTGGAGCGTAAACATTTACCAGGACGAGGGGACCTTTAGGAGTTTCTACTTTTGCCAACATCCATCATTCTTGATTATTCACCCTAGTGTCCACCACTTTCCATTGCAGGCTCTTGTGTCCCAGGATGGACACTCCACGCCTTGCTGACTTGGAAATGCTGTGCACTTCCCAATCCACCCACTCCATCTTAAGCTTAGTGGCTTCTGCCTTCACCAGCTTAGTTTCTTGCAGAAAGGCAACTTGGGGTTTTATTTTTTTCAAGTGTGCTAGCACCTTTTTCCACTTTACTGGAGAGCTGAGCCCCCTCATATTCCATGAGGTGGCTTTCACAATTTCTGGCCAGCCATCATCAAAATTTGCTAAGGTGTTGTCCTCGGCCTTCTGTCCATAGTTATTTAGGCCATCCCCTATCCACAAGCTGTGTATACCAAGTGTCCTTTCCACTTCTGCCACCTTTTCCCCTCCTGGATTCTTTTTTCTGACTCCCAGTTACCCATCCTAGACTGTCTACTTGCCTGCTGTGTCTCTCTCTACTGCTGTATACCTGTACACACACACACTGATCTGCAATACGGCTTTTCCCCTGTATGTTCCCAGATCATGGTCTGATTGGTTGTCCGTCACTGTCAAAGACCCTGGGAGCTGTGGGGAAGGGGGGAATCTCTTTCGAGCGTCACTTTGTTAATACACACTATTGTAAAAGCCTTTCCCTTTTAGACTTGCCCTAAGTGACAGCAAGTCCTTGGGAACTTAGATTGTAGATTGAGCTATATACCTGTCAGCACTTGTTGCCTAGCTGCATCCTGTAGGCAGCAGTTTCCCATTGCTGTGGAAGCTCTGGCTGAGGTGGAAGTGATGAAAGGTTACTTTGAAGGGGGAGAGGGAGAGGAGGAGGTCATGTGAGGAGGGACCTCTCACTGTCCCCAGTCCCCTGATCATCCTCCCTGAGGAGATAATGTGGTGGTCAGGGGCTCCACTGTCACTCCACATCTTTAACCAGCCCCGTACATGGTAGTGTGGAAGTAGAGAAGAATAATAAGAGGGGGAGACATGATGGAGTAGCGGGAAGCAAAGGGAGGGGCATGAGCCCCCCACCTCCAGGGCTCTTACGGTGCAAAACGGCCCTGGAGATCATGCCTGCCAGGCCTGATAGGTGGGGGGGGAGAGGAGCCCCAACAGTCTCATCTCCTGGGAGGAAGAAATGTAGGTGACCATCCCACCACTACCTCCCCTCTGGGCCATTGCAGCGGGCTGCAATTACCATGCCCTTCCTCTTTACCTTCTCATTCATGGGTATCCCCCCTATATAACCATATACCAGAGCAACAGGTGCTAACAAAACTTCAAACTGTTCATCACTACCAATGATCATTGTAGCAGCACCATACGCTTACACATACGACTTTCAAAAGTTAGTAATAGTTAGTTACAACCCTCGAGCAAAAACACGGCCATAAGAAGTTGCAAACGGGCACTGTCCCTTTAGTGGCCATGGGTATGTGTCATTGCCTAGGCGAGTGGAACAGTTCTCATTCAAAGTAAATCCAGCTGCGTATGCTGCCTGTGGCCTTGACAGCTACACCTTGAGAAGCTGAACCGCATGGTGTGGCCTCTTCTGCCCTACCAGTGGCCTGCAGCTGAATTTGTCAATTTCAAAGCATCATTGTTTGAAGGGCAGGCCGCTGTCAAATAGAGCAATCTCTTTCTTACCCTGGAATGAAACCTTGTCCCAAATAACGAAATAGCCACTGGGAACCCCCAAATCATACTTCAGTTGTATGCTGGCTGTTCGGGTTCCGGTGGAGGTGTGATGGCTGTTGAGAGGGCTGCCAGGAAGTCTTCATCCTCTACCACTGAGTCAGCCCAGTCCTGCTCTACTGTTGTCCATTCAGAAGTAGCATGTGGCGGGGCAGAGCTGGAGCTTGCTGAGAGGTTACCGGCATAGACATTTGTAGGCAGGTAGGAGTGAGCTCCTGTAATGGCTGGAACCTGTTTGACGTCTTGACTGGGGTGTCAGCCAGGGATGCCGTGCTGGTGCCAGAGAAGTTTGCTCGGTTTTGTCGGCTCCTTGAGCACGCCCTGAACCTGGTGGCTCTGTTTGTTGTAGCAGTTATGGCTTTTTTCTTAGGGCTGCCCCGGTGGACCTGTTGCTGCATTTCTGATACAGTTGGTTCTATTGGCCCAGTTGCCTCATAAATTTCAGCTTCCGTAAGTACTGGGTTGGTGGGTTTCCAAGCCAGCGCTCATTGCGACTTGGAAGTGTGAGGAGTAATGGTGGTTTCCCCAGCAGTATCCTCCAGAAATTGCTGGACTTATTGCGGAGAGTCAAAGATGAGGTACTCTTCCTTTTACACCACCTGGAGCATGGAGGGATAATGGTGAGATGCCTGCTTGCCCCTGGTATACAGCTTCTGCTTAATGGCACTGTAGGCTCTCTGCTTCTGAGACAAGTCCTGGGAAAAGTTTTGGAGCAGTAAAATCTTGTGGCCTTTCCACATTAGTGTTCCTTTGTCCCTGCCCGCTCTGAGGTACAGTTCCTTCACTGGGTATTGTAAGAAGCGGCACAGTATTGGGCGCAGGTGGCCCCATCTCTTGGTTTTGGGACTAGGGACCGGTGCACCCTTTCCAAAGTGGAGTTAGGGGTATTGTTCATTTGGAGCAGTTGGGGTAGAATGTTTGACAGGAATGATAACATGTCTCGGTCTTCCGCACCTTCTGGGACCCCAATGATTCTTAAGTTATTCTGTCTGGCCCGGTTCTCCATGTCATCAACCTTTTGGAGAAGGTATTTTATTTGTGATGTATTGTCCTGTATCTGGCTGTTGTATAATTGCAATGTTTTTTCTTGGCCAAGCACCATACGTTCCGTCCCTGTAACCCTTGTATTTAAGGCTTGTAAGTCCTGGTTGGTTTTGGCCGTAGTTTCTTTCAGTTGATCCGTGTCAGTCAGGACTTTGTTCAGGTGGGTGGTAATATTAGCCAGCTCAATAGTGATATTTGCTTCTGGTTGTCATGCCATTCTGTTTGCCATTACGAACTCTCGGGAGGTGCAGACCATGCAGGAAGAGTAGGTCCGAATGCTCTGTGAGTCACAGTGCCAGCTGTGGCGGTTCCCCTCTCGGTAGGTGCTGCAATCCTTTGGACACAATGTGGTTTCATTCCCTCTAAGGTAATCCACACAATTTTGGTATATAACCAATGCTGAGAATGTCCTCGAGATAGTAGGCACAATAGCTTATGTCCGATGAAAGCTCTGAAGTCAGGATTTAAAAGGATGTTATTATTCCCAGGTCTGCCCAAAGTAAATCAAGCTGCCGCCATGTTGCTTGGCAAGCCATGCCCCCAACTTTGTTGTTTTTTTATATTTTTACACAAAATATTCAACATAGTCTTCTTATGACCCCTCCTCATGAATAATGACAGAGAAAATGTTCAACTCCTGCCAGATAGGTGATTTTGCACAGGGACTACAAAATCACCTTTCAGGACAGATCTGTCTAATGACAGTTCAATTGTTCATGAGGAAGATTCCCAAAGAAAGCATGTTGAAAATGTGGGCCAAAAATATGCAAAAATGCTCAAGTTATGCCACTAAGTTCAAAACCTCATTGAAGTATATTGAACTGCATACCTGTTTCTTCAGTTTGTGGTCCAGCTTTGAAAAGCTAAGACGTGTCTGCGGTCCAGAGAGGATTACCATGTTGGACTTCCGATTGGTAATGGGGCTTGGGGGAGGGTTTGGGGTGGTGGGTGCTGAGTGGGAGGGTTGGGTGGGGGATCTAATGAAGCAAAAGACATCTATGGAGATTTTTTTACAGGGTTTTATTTTAAAAAAAACTCAGGATTGCGGATTGCAACACTGGGGAATTGGGCACCCACAGTGTCACTCTTCTGTTTCTGGGGTGGGGGTGTGGGGTGGTGGGCGCTGAGAGGGAGGGTCGGGTATGGGAATATGGGAAAAAACAAAAAAAAGGTGAAGTTCTGATTGGGACACTGGGGGACTGGGCACACCCCCAGTGTCAGTCTTATGTTTCTGGGGGGAGGGTGTGTGTGGAGTGAACATCCTAAACTTGCAGCAGTCCAAGCATGCTATACATTCAAATTACACTATTAAGTTGCCACTCTTTCGTTCTGCAGCAGTGACAGCTGTAAGTGAGAGGGTGACTGCCAGTATTACTTATTCTGTTTCTATTCTCAGAATTCGTTGCTAGTGTCAGACCTTCCTCCAGGGAGTTTAATTTCCCCAATCCCAGCACACACTGTACATTTTGCCCAACACACTGTTACAGTACCCCTCTTGCCTCTCTAAGTGGGGCCACTTGTTTTTTATTAAAATAAAATAAATAAATCACACAAAATGGCAAGGTAGCTACAAGGGAGCCCACCTCTCCACTTCTAGCATACCCTATACTTTTATGTCGTTTGTCATACTGAGGGAGGGAGAGAGAGACAGAGACCGCAACTTCATTTGTTAGATTGTTTTCTCTGTGGCTCTTTCACTCATTTCCCTCCTGTCTTGCAGTAGCTCTGTGTGACGTTTCCATCTCCCATCCAAGCCATTTGGCAGGTCAGTTTTACCTGTGGCAACTTTGTTATCAGGGCTTTTAAGCCCGAAAGGACAGTGAACAGTCAGTTGCAACCCCTTACTTGCAAGCTCCATGAATGGAGTGGCTGCCTGCCATATAAAGTACTGCTCTGCAAGACGCTCCGCTTTCGGAGTGTACTTCAACATAGTGAGACACAGCTCATTCTGGGCAGCACATCTAAACTAATTAACAAGTTTAACTTACACTACATGCTTTCTCCACCAGGGGAGAAAGAAAGAAAAGAAAGGACCCCTGTTTCGTTCATGATTTAACCTGGGGGGAAATGGCTTGCTATATTCCCCTCCAGGCTCCAGTGCTACACTTTTCCTCTTGGAGGCACCTTTTTACTTTCACTTAGCATCTGAAATAAAATACATCTTTCTCAAACAGCAAGTCACTACGTGGCATACAATTAAAACATAAGGAACTGTATATTTATTATTTTCTAAGTGATGCATAACAGCAGTGCAGCACAATAGAAACATAGAAACATAAAAATCTATTGGCAGAAAAGGACACAACGGCCCATTTAGTCTACCCATATCCCCCCCATAGATATCCTCGCCCCTTCAAACTGCTCCCCCTCCTCTGCCCCCCCCGATGTATCTTCCAGTCCCCTCTTTCCCTTCAGGGTACTTATCCTTCCATTTCTTGTTTAAACCCGTGTAGCTATCCCATGCCCTCTTAAAACTCCCCCACTGGTTAGCCTCCACCACCCCCTCTGGTGGCCTATTCCAGGGGCCCACCACTCTCTCTGTGAAGCAGTGCCCTCTCCTACTTCCTTTGAATTTTCCTTCCTCCAAACTTTAAGCTGTGCCCCTTAGTTTTTGTGTTTTCCTTCATCTTGAAGATGCTCTCCTCCCTCATCTTGTTTATTCCCTTCAGGTATTTATAGGGTTCAATCATATCCCCCCTCTACTCCTCCGTCCTCTCCTCATATGTCCTTGTGTGCATCCTGCACCATTTTGGTCACCCTTCTCTCTCCACCTTATCTATGTCTTTTTGTAATTGAGGTCTCCAGAACTGTACCCAATATTTCAGGTGTGGACGAACCAGGGACCTGTATAAGGGCATGAACATGTCTCTTCTCCTACTTGTAATATCCCTCCCTGTGCATGACAGCATCCTGTTTGCCTTTCCAACCACACTGTTGCACTGGTTTGCCCTCTTAAGATTATCCAATATGGTTATCCCCAGATCTCTCTCTTGCTCAGTTACTAAAACCTTCTCCCTTCCCGGTGTGTAAGTGGCCTTCGGATTCTTGTGCCCTATGTGCATTATTCTGCATTTCTTTGCATTAAGTTGCAACTGCTATCTCTCTGACATTTTGCAGCACAAGGGTGAAAAGATGTTTTGGGCAGGATTTGAGAAATGACACGTCATATTCATGATGTAGGGTATAAAAATGACTGTGTTGAAAATGTGGAGTCACATATGAAAAGCCAGCAGAAGAAGGCCTATTGGTCTATCATGTTTGCTTGATAACTGATGCATGGTTCTTGGCTTATAATGACCCGGCACCCCCCATCACCCCCCTCTCTTCTTCCCCTTCTCGTTCCCATGGGTTGCCTTTGTGTATGTCTCAGGCCCTCTTAAAGTCCCCCAACCATCTTTACTGAGACCACCTCTTCTAGAAGCCCATTTCATGTGGCCTCCACCCTCTCTGTAAAAATAAAATGCTTTCTGAAATCCCTACAAACCCCCCCCCCCATCAACTTTTAGCTATGGCCAATTGTGGCTATGTTTATTTATTTATTAAATGTTGGTGTCTGGGTAAGCCCACTGAGCCCTGGAGGTCCCTTTTTCAGGGGTGACCCAGGATTACATAGCACAAGAGAATAAAACAGTGTGACAGCGTTAATTCAGGTTATAGGTATCACAAGCAACACACAGTCATGATGGCAATACAGGAACATAACAGTATATTTGGAATAAATAGGTTGATCAACAGTGATGATAAATAGTACATATCTTTAGAAGTTTGCACTAGAGGAGGATAGGACCTGGTTAGTAATTTATCAGTGGGGTCCTTTCGGGAGCAGATGCAATGGCAAGTACTGGCTACCGCCAGGTGGGCCTTAAGCCTAGTGTGGAAAGTTTTGATAGAGGGAGCTTTCTGCACCCTGGGAAGGAGTAGGTTCCACAGGGTGGGAGCGGTGTGAGCAAAAGACATACCGCTTGCCTGGGTTCTTACCCTGGGGAAATTTAGGAGAGTGTGGCCTGTTGTGCGGAGGAGCCAGGGATTGGTCTTTAGAGCAATGAATCCAGAGAGACTGGGGGTGGGGGTGGGAGTTGGGCTGACTAACTTGTAGACTAGGCCAAGCAGAGAGTACTGGAGGTGAGCGTCCAGCGAGGGCCAGTTTAAAAAAGGATAGGGAGTTGCAGTGGTGATCCCTAGGGTTGGCCTGGGAGGTGAAGTGAGCCTCCTTATTGTACAGTACCTGAAGTCAGTTCCTCTCCAGCTTCCCCAATCCTTGCATGACTGGGGCGGCATATGTGAGTGCCGGGAGGAGGATGCCGGTGGCGATAGAGATCCTGGCTTCGGGTACGAGATGGTCTTTCAATCGGTAGAGGGTGCCTAGTTTCCCACATAAGGTTTTGGTGACTTGGTCCACGTGGTTCTTCAGGGTGAGACCCTGGTCCAGGGTAAAGCCGAGGTATTTCAGGGAGGGCACTGCTTCTAGGCAGTTGCCAGATGTGGAGGTAAGTTGTAGGTGTTGTGTTCTATCCTGACCAAGGGACCTAGGACCACACAACATTGCCTTGTGGCTCATTTTGAAGATACCTTCTATTTTCACTCTGTTAATCCCCCTCATGTATTTGAAGGTCTCTATCATGTCACCCCTCACTCTCCTCTCTTCCAGGGAGTACATTCTTAGGGTTCCCAGCCTCTCTTCATAGGATTTATTCTGTTGACCCTGGATCATTTTGGTTGCTCTCCTGGGAACCATCTCTAGCATGTTGATGTCTTTCTTCAGGTATGGATGCCAATACCTGACCCTATATTCCAAATGTGGTCTTACCAATGACCTGTACAATGACAAAATGACCTCGCTCCTCCTACTACTGAATCCCCTGGTTATACACCCCAGCATCCTGTTAGCCTTTGCCGCTGCCTTTTTGCATTGTGTGGTGTGTTTTAGGTCTCTAGTAATCACCACCCCCAGATCCTTTTCTTCCTCTGAAGTAGCTACTTGAACCCCTCCCAACTAATACTCTGTCTTAGGATTCCGGCCCTGATGTGCATCACTTTGCATTTTCTGGCACTGAAACCTAGCTGCCGGATTCCTGACCATCTCTTGAGTTTACTGAGGTCCTCCCTCAGGTCCTGTACCCCTTCCTTTGTGTCCACCCTCCCACAGAGTCTGGCATCTTCTGCAAACAGGCGCATCTTGCCTTTAATGCCTTCGCCAAAGTCACTGATGAAGATATTAAACAACCCTGGCCCCAGCACCAATCCTTGCGGAACCCCACTGGTGACCTCTTTGGTGCTGGATAACTCTTCCCCCACAACTACTCTCTGAGTTCTGCCCCTCAACCTGTTATCTGCCCACCTTACCAGTTTCTCCCCCACCCCTAGATCCATCAGTTTCCTGATCAGCCTTCTGTGTGGCACAGAATCGAAGGCATTGCTGATGTCCAGGTAAATGATGTCCATGGCCTGGCCACTGTTCATCACTCTTATGACCCAATCAAATAATTGGATCAGCTTTGTTTGACATGACTTGCCTGCCACAAAGCCCTGTTGCCTCTCGTCCTGTAGATCGTTCTCCTCAATGTATCTCACCAGCCTTTCCTTAAGAATTATCTCCATGAGTTTACATACTGTTGAGGTCAGACTGACTGGCCTATAGTTCCCCGGGTTGTCCCTGGATCGGCTCTTGTAGAGTGGCACTACATGTGCCATTCTCCAGTCCAGCAGTCCCATACCTGACTGCATGGATCTATTGAACAGAACAGCCAGCGGCCTTGCTTGCTCCTCTGCTAACTCCTTCAGCACCCTGGGGTTTATGCTGTCTGGCTCCAGGGGTTTGTCCACCTTCAGTGCCAGCAGCCTCCCCCCTCACTCTTTCAACCTCTATTACCACTTCAGTTCCCCCAATCCCCTCCCTCTTTTCCTCCCTGTGTGGCTCTGGCCCGTCCTCTCCCCGTGAAGACAGGCAGAAGGTTCCATGTGATAATGACGATACTCTGGAATAGCGATTGCTTGCTATGCAGTGTACATCGACTGTAAAATGAATTTTGCAATGTACACTCTGTGGTGAAATGTAAGAGGGATCGAGATCTATGTCTTTTTATTTTATGTGGGCTGTGCCCCTCGCGACACCCTATAAAGGATTCTCAACTCCAGGGGATGTATGTTGAGGGGAGCAAACTTAAAAAAACCCCAAAATGACCCATCACGAAAACATGATCACGCCCAGAACCGAGCCTGCCACCAATCCACCACACCACATGGCCAGCTCAGCAACCTACTGCTGCACTACACCTCACAAACCCTCCCT
The DNA here is from genome assembly GCA_016271365.2 of Neoceratodus forsteri. NCBI lineage: Eukaryota > Metazoa > Chordata > Ceratodontiformes > Ceratodontidae > Neoceratodus > Neoceratodus forsteri. The sequence goes on from CM057453.1 coordinate 445,229,787, forward strand.
CCCTTCCGCACATTGCGGCATGGTTCCCCCTCTGTGCGTGTACATAGTGAGCATGATGGCCTACCCCCATATCCAGTTGCTACCCTGCCAGGTAGCCCTGTGCACAGATGCCGTGATTGAGTCACCCTTTTTGAAAGTGCTCAATCGTGGTCACCTTGTACATGGGATACCAAGCAGAAGTATTCATTTAATACTTCCACTTTTGCCAATTCTTTGTCTACCCATCCATCCCCTTTCCTTAGCCTAACTATACCTTCCTTCTTGTCCCTCTTTTTGCTTATGTAGCAAAAGAAAGCCTCCCCCCCCTTTATCCCTTCAGCTATTTGGAGCTCTTTCTGTGCCTTAGCATGCTGCACCTCTCTTCTTGCCACTCTGGCCAACCTCAGATATTCCTCCTCATCTTCCCTTGCGGTTCTCCTGAATCTTCTCTAGGCTGCCCTCTTTTCCCTCTCCACTCTGGCTACCTTACCATTAAACCATTAAATTTGGGAGGTAGTATAGCGCAGTGGTCTGAGGCTCTGAGCTGCAAATCTGGTGACATCCAGCAGACCAGACCAGACCTGGATTTGAATCCCACAGCTTCCACTTACATACTGTGGGATCCTGAGCAAGTCACTTAAACTCCTGTTGCTCCTGTAAAAATGCTTTCAGCTTAGTGTGCTATACCTGGTTAAACAACTAAATAAAAAAAACAAAACAAAACATATGGGTGATCTGTTCTCTGATTTCTTCCCTTTAAGCATGATGCAATCTGATGTAGCTGCTAGAATCATCTTCCTGATGATGGCCTATGTTTGGTCTACCCAATTGTCCTCTCCAGTGCCCACTAGGTGTTCTCTTAGCATAGATATATAGTTACATAGACACTGTCAACAGATAAGGGCCTACGGCCCACCCAGTCTGACCAGTTGAGCTTGTAAGTTCACTTTATGTTTTTCTAGAAGTCTGTTGCCCCTTACCCCTGACCTCCAGAATTCCCTTATGTCTATCCCATGCATTCTTAAATCCCATGATTGTTTCAGCCCCCCACCACTTCCTCTGTCAGGGTGTTCCACTTGTCCACCACCCTTTCTGTGAAGAAATTCTTCCTCACGTTTCCTGTGAATTGCCCTCCCTCCAACTTCATCCCATGCCCTCTAGTCCTGGAACATATTTTTTGCTGGAAAATAGTGTATTCCTGCACCCTGTTCCTCCCTGTAAGGTACTTGTATGTCTCTATCATATCCCCTCTCTCTCTCCCCTCTCCTGTATGGAGTACATATTCAAATCCTTCAGCCTGTCCTCATAAGACTTGTGATGCAATCCCTCTACCATATTTGTTGCCCTCCTCTGAACCTTCTCTGCCCTGTCTATGTCTTTATGTAGGTAAAGTCTCCAGAACGGTACACTGTATTCCAGGTGAGGCCTCACTAGTGCCTTGTATAGTGGAATTATGACCTCCCTTTTCCTGCTGGTGATGCCCGTGCCTATGCATCCTAGCATTCTATTTGCTTTACCTGCTGTCTTGTTGCACTATTTCCCTACCTTGAGGTCATCAGAGATGATAACCCCATGATCCCTTTCCTGCTTGGTGCATGCTATATCCTCACCCCCCAACTGATATGTTGTTCCAGGGTTTTTGTGCCCCATATGCATTATCTTGCACCTCTTTACATTGAATTTCAACTGCCAAACCCTTGACCATTCTTCAAGCTTTGCAGGTCCCTCCTCATTCTGTCTACACCCTCTGGCATGTCCACTCCATTACAGAGCTTTGTGTCATCAGTGAACAGGGAAATTCTGCCTTCTAGGTCCTGTGCAATGTCACTGATGAAGACGTTGAATAGGACCAGTCCCAGCACTGATCCCTGTGGTACCCCACTGGTCAGTCTTCCCTCTGTGGAGTGGCATCCATTTACCACTCTGTGTCCTGCCACCCAGCCACAGTGTTGAAGGCCTTGCTTAAGTCCAGATAGGCCATGTCCACTGCTCTCCCCGATCCACCTCCCTTGTCACCCAGTCAAAAAATTCAATGAGGTTGGTCTGGCATAACTACCCCCCAGTAAAACCATGCAGCCTTGGGTCCTGTAGTCCATTGACAACCAGATGTTCCACCAATCTCTCCTTCAGTAGTGCTTCCATGATATTCCCCACTACCAAGGTCTGGCTGACTGGTCTGTAGTTCCCCGCTTCCTCCTTGCTCCCACTTTTGTATAAGAGGACTACATCTGCTGTCCTCCAATCTTTGGGTATCACCCCTGTTTCCAGTGATCGCCTAAACAGGATTGCCAGAGGTTCAGCCACCACCTCCCTTAGTTCCTTTAGGACCCTCGGATGCACCCCATCTGGCCCCATTGCTTTATCGAATCTTATTCCTTCCAGTTCCTTTAGGACCCTTTCCTGTGTAAAGGGACTTGTGTCCATTTCTGCGCCATTCCCACCCCTTGAACTCCTTTCAGGTCCACTATCCTCATCTTCCTCAGTAAAGACTGAGCAGAAATATCTATTTAGTATGTCAGCTTTACTGTTGTCATCCTCCACACAGCCCCCATCCTCCCCTTTCAGTCTCACTATCCCTCCCTTTGCCCTTCTTTTTTCACTTATGTACCTGTAAAAGGTTTTGTCCCCTCTAACCACTGATTTTGTGATGCGCTCTTCTGTCTGAGCTTTGGCTTCCCTTACTGACCTCCCTGCCTCCCTTTGCTTCTCCTGGTACTTCTCCCTATCCCCTTCTGCCTGCATCTTTTTGTATTTCCTGAATGTAATCTTTTTGGCATTCACTTTCTCCGCTACCTCCTTGGAAAACCATAATGGCCTCCTCTTCCTTTTCCCCTTTCTAGCCTGCTTAATGCATAATTCTGTTGCTCTTGTAATCTCTGTAAGCACCTCTCCTATCTCCTTAAAATTTGCCTTCCTGAAATCTGGTGTTTTGCTATTTGTGGGGAAGTTATCCCTGCCCATGTCCAAGTTGAACCACACTGTGTTTTGGTTGCTACCACCCAGAGGCTCCTTGACCTCTACCTCTTGTACGGGCTCACTATTGGTGAGCACTAGACCATTGCCTCCTCCCTGGTGGGAGCAGTAACACCCTGGGTCATGAATCCTCTCTGTACCGCATTCAGGATCTCTTGACTTCTGGCGCAGGATGTTGCCGGTATAGCTCAGTCCACCTTGGGCACCTTAAAGTCCCACACCACTATCACCTTCCCCTTTCCTGCTGCTTTCAGCATCTGTGCCCATAGTTCTCTGTCCTTATCTTCATCCTGGTTAGGCAGTCTGTAGACCACCCCCATTCTGATCTTCCTCCCCCTGTTAGTCTGTAGTTGGAGCCATATAGTGTTTCTACCCTCCCCTGTTCACTCTCTTCCTTTGTGCATGCTATTCCTTCCCTGATGTATGCTGCCACCCCCCCTTGCCTGTTTTGCCACAATCTGACAAACAGCAAAACTAGGAGTAAACATCAAAGAATTTCAGCATTTCTTTTTAACTTTATTGTTTTGTGAGATTTTTACCCTAAATATTCAACATAGTCTTATTATGACTCAACCTTATGATCAGGACAGGGTTACATTTTTAAATCCTGTCCAAATGGTGATTTCATGGAGCAACTGCAAAAATATGTTTCAGAGGGATTTGAAAAAGCACACCTGCCTTGTGCATGAGGTGGAGTAAATAAGAGGCCATGTTAAATATTTGGGGACAAAATCTAGAAAACTATCAGTTTGATGTGCTGACGCAACTGAATATGATAATGTGAGATAATGCTTGTGTAACTTGAGTTTTCTTTGTGGCTTTCCGCCTCTCTATCTGTGGGATATACCACCCCGTAGCAGTACGACACAAGGAACCCTAGAGGAGGGCTCCCCCCCTACAGGTGCTGGGAATGAATGCGTCGGCTAAAGGTAAGTTAGAAAGAAGCCCAAAAAGGATACCCAAAGATATCAAGCTTTGAAGAGGCGAGGATGATGAATGAATTTTATGAGAAGGACTAACTTCCTGATGAGAGAGGGGAAAGTTGGGCCACCATCCACCTCCATCCAACAGCAGAACCTAACTAATGAATGAGAAGAAATCACTAACTAACTAATATTATGACCATTGGCACAGAGGAGAGGAAAACCCCCCTTTGAGGAGGAAACCTCTGGGGATCCAAGGCCTAGGTCACCTTCCCTCCAGGCTGACGACGTTTGAATTGAGGATGTATATTTTTGAAAGAAAGGGTTCGGTAACTAGGGGATACGAGTAGTAAGGATGATATTTGAATATGGAAGATCCCTAAAAGAATGCACAGATCGAAGATGGAACATGAGGCTGCACACAGATTGAATGTGAACATGAGGCAAACTGAATACTGATGGTGATGATCACCACAGGAGGTAGGCAGGTCGATGAGGTAGCCTAAGATCTGATAATAGGTATGATCAATTGAGTGAGGCGAGGAAGTAGATATTGAGGTCGATAAAGCATGATTATGCGATGTAAACAATTAGATCCTGTTGCTGTAGTCAGTGAGTAGCATCAGAGTCAATGATGGAATGCTCAAGGGAATGATGAAACTAAATAAACCTTGCTAGACCTAGGTAGGGTATGCTTGAGTAGTCGATGAGAGATAGTAGATCGGGGAGCAAGGATGGGAGTAAATCCATGTATGAGTCAGAGTAGCAATGTGTATTTATATGAGCTCACGATGATATTTCAGATGAGCCAAAGAGGAGACAAATAATACTGCAGACTGGCTTGATGGAGTGATGCGCTTGATTGAGCGATGCAAGTGAGCAGGCACTGAGGTTGAAGAGGCATGCTTGATTATATGATGTAAACTATTAGACCCTGAATGATTAGACCCTGAGGTTGTAGTCGATGAGGAATTATGGAATTGAATGATAGGAATGTTAAGGTAAGCGATGTAAATAGATAAGATTTGAGGTAATGCTGATAAACGATGACTGGATTATGAACTTGATATGACAGTAGTTATGAACTCGATACATGCGACAGGATGGCCACAGCTGATAGGTGGCATAGGAATTATGGGAGGTACACCCAAATGAAATATTGAGAGAATGCCAATAGTGGAGGGAAGCCTGGAAATCTCAAACTGAGCTAGGAGAGGAGGATACGGGAAAAAACTGAAAATGAACTGGCTCGAAGGAAGTAAAGGAATTAGGCACCTCGAAAGGGGGTAGATTCCGAGGTCGAGAAGGAAGATCCAGAACCAGAGGCAACTCAAGTGAGGTGATCAAGGATCAAAACTGGACAAGAAACGATGAGGAGTGAGCAAAATTGAATGAAGAATGATGATGAGTGAATTGAAGAGCGGAAGGAAGCCATGATGGCCGAATCCTGAAGAACCGGTACGGAACTGGAAGAATAGGAGATGGGAATGAACAGGAAAAGAACTTAAATGAAGGTATCAAACTCTATGGAGTGATGCAAACAATGATGCTTCTCGAAAGGAGACGGATACCATGGCCATGAAGGTGCATCAGGAACCAGAGGGTCGGCGATCCAGAGGGCAAGCACAGAACGCCAATTGAGGGGAGTCAAATCAGATGAAAATATGAGGAGAAGGGAAGCCAAAAGAGGAAGAATCCATGACTGTCAAGACAAGAATAAGCGCTAGGCTGAGGAGGGGAATGGGAACGGATGAGATATGATGATTGATGGATGCCAGGAAGGCAGGTACCAGAGAGCGAGGAATGAAAGAATGAAGGACAATACGGTGGGCAATAGGGTAGCATAAGACCCAGCCGGTACAGGAGAAGAACTGCACGGGGGCGAGTCGGAGTAGGTGGTACACAAGTCAGGAGAGGCATGGCCAGGCAGAGCAAGGGAACAGGGTAAACTGGGCAGCAAACCATGAAAAGGCATGCCTAGAGAGGGATTGAATGAGATGAACAGGTCGAGGCCAGGCATCACGGAGCAGAGGGGCGAAGGAGACGAAGGATCACAGATGAAGGGATCGACGACAGACTACATGGAGCAAGTAGACCCGACGAAGGAGGAAGGCTCCATAAGGGGGCAGGAGGGTAAGCCGGATGAGGTGGCATGTAGGCCCGAAGAGATGGAAGGTCAGATGGGGTCAGCCATGTGACCGAGTAGACTTCTCGAAAGGAGGTAGAGCCAGGAATGAATAGAGCGACGAGATGAAATAGGTTCCACGAAATGAGGTAGATTCAGAAATGAATGTATAAGAAACATGAATGATAGTGGATATCATCTGGCCAGCCCCTAGCAAGGGGCGATTGACAAGAAGGCATAGCCAGGAATATTGACAGAGTTGAATTGAGGTGAGTGACACTGCAGGCTAGAGGGAGGCAGCCAAGGCATATCGATGGAGAGATTGAAAGAGAGGAGCAGATTGAGGCGAGATATGGTGGAATGCAAGCAAATTGGACAATAAGAAGTGAAACCATGATCGAAGTAAATCTGTAATGGCTGATGATGGAATGTATCCAGGAAGGGAGGTTCGATGAGATACGAAATGGGCAATGAGTACCGGTGTCAGGAACCGGATACAGGGCCAGGAGGCCGCAGATCAATGAGGTGGCATGGGAGGTGTGATCAGCATGCCCAAAAGAGTCAGCCATTGCAGGGCAGATGGAGCTATTTGGGAAGAAAAAGGGGTGCTAGGATGAGGAAGGGAAAATAGAAAACAGATGAGATACGATGATGAAGTGAAGCTCAGGGGCAGGTACAGGAAAGCGAGGTATGAAATGACACAGGACGAGGGAGGTTCAAATTGGAATCAGAGGACCCAGTACATGGAAATTGAATAGATTTGAGGCAACGGAGATGAGAGGAGGTTGAATGAGAAGTATACTTGAAGGAGCAATGAGAGTATGTAGATATTGAGGCAAATAAGGCTGGCCTGAAACCAAAAGGAGTCAGGAACCTAAATGTGTGAGGCAGAAGGGCCATTGGGCAATGCGGTGTCATAGGACTCAAGATGGGCATGCCATTTGAGGGAATAGTATAGGAGTCAAAGATGGAAGTGCTCAAGGAAGTGATGTAGAGAGACTAACCAAGAGGCAAGAATGAGGGAATGACGACAGGAGTCATGACTGAATGCATTCCGCATGATGGCATTTAGAGCATACTTTGATCAAAGGGCTGAAATAAGCTATATGACCATGACTAGCAGGTGCCGGTGTCCGCACAATGTTAACAATGTCAACTTGAACCTTGGCACTGCACCCTTCCCTCTTGTTGCGGGTCACAGCTCCACTGTGCAGTTGCTTTTTTTTTTTTGTTTGTTTGTGTGTGAACCAGCATGAGGTAGACAATAAATATTCACTGATTTGTCATACACAATCAACCCCCATGTTTTAGAAAGAACTCCCCTACGGACAAGTTTGAATACACTCCTGGAATAACGTGCCCAACACATGTACTTAAATTGCAGCTGCTGGTAATGAGGCACAGGAGATGCAACCAGATGGAGAGCAGCAATCCATAAAACAAATGATTCCAAGGAACACCACAACGAGTAACCGAAGTTCAGTGAGTCACCGAATGACGAGACAGTGGAACTGTGGGTCCCCTTAATGTGAGACGAGCCTTCATGTAGTTGAAATGAACTGCCCAAAAGATAAAGCATATATAATGAGAAGAAATCTCTGTAAGAGCCTGAGTAGAAGTAGATCATGTTCCGAGAGGTGTGAGGAATCCAAAAAGCCCTACCAGTGGACGAAACTGAGAGGGCTACATGGACAAATGGATGGACAGTAGTTATTGTGCCAGCAAAGAATACGTGGAGCTCACTGTGAAAGAAAACGCAGTGATACAGAGCGAAGTAACAGAGGAGATAAACACAAAAGAAATGGGCGAACAAAATTGGTTTTAATTTTTTATTTTATTTAAACACATTGTGAGTTGAACAACTACGAGATAATCTGCTTAACAAGCACAAAAGATATGATGAGAGAATAAAAGCAATGAAGCACTCCAAGTTGACAAAAGACACAAGAGACCATCAGGATTGCAAAGTGTGCAACAATGAAATTTGAAACTGACACACAAGTAACGCAGACTACATCTATTATGAAAATTAAGTCAGGTGTGCTGAAGTATGGCATATATGCCAGAGGGGAGGACAGTGGGGAATCCAAAAGAAAACTTTTTTTTTTGTTTTGTTTAGTATTATTAGTATGAGAGGAGGAAGAGGTAGAGGTAGAATTTGGAGCCAGAGGGAAGAACCAACACCACAACCAAATGTCAAACCTATTGAGTCATCGACTTATGGACACTGAAATCCCAGTAGGGAATCGTGGCCTCTCAAGTACATCCACTAAGCAGTTTTGATACCTGCAGAACGATTAGACAGCATGTGAAAATGAAACTTTGAAGTGCCTGCTGCAGGTAGCGATGAGTCACTGAAAGTCCAGAGGTGACTGAAAGACGTCAGATTCGAGATGCTGCTGGGGAAAGCAACACCATGCAGAAGCACCGGAACCGGGCGATGACTGGAGGGAGAGAAAGATGGAGGAGGAGAGTGAGGCAACTTGAGGGCAAGGAGCCAGCTGCACCAAACGAGAACGGCTGAGAAAAGGAGACACTCCAGGAGACAGCCGGTGAAGGCAGAGCATGGCAAAGCTGGGACCAGGAAGCGCCGAGGAGTAAACAGGGAGGCGAGTAAGGAGCCAGCGGAACAGCAAGGGGAGTGACGGCACATGAAAATGCTGAAGGAGACGTGATGGAAGCAGAGTTTAGAGAAGCAACGAGACCTGGATGTGAGAGTGAGGAGGAGACGGAAGGTGAGAGCAGTGGGGAATGCAACAGTTCACGGTGGCAGGGAAAGCAGCAGGAGGTCAGAAATGGGGATGGGAGGGATGGGAAAGAATAGGCATCATAGGTCTCAAAAATGAAAGAAAATCAGATCTGGATAGTACTTACACAATAGACAGATGTGATACATGGCAAGAAAGCGCACTGTCTGCCCTGTGATAGATTAAACTATGTTCACCAAAGAGAGAGCAGCCAAATGGAAGAACGAGAAAGGAGAATCAGCAGGCAGCCGGAGGCGCTGCAAAATACGAAGACACTAGGAAGAGAAGTATGCGAGGGGAGGTGAACAGCTCCTCCAACTGCAATGAAAAAGAATCCTGTTGCGGTCTAGGATGTTGTGACCTTTAAACTCGATGGGGGAGTGACGTAGTTGCTCAGCCCATCGAACCATGGGCTAAAAGCCCTCCCATTGTGAAAAAACATTGAAGAATTTAAATGCTGCTACATAACTTTGTTGTTTTTTTAAGATTTTTACTCTGGATTTTCAACATAATGTTTTATTACCCCACCTTATGATCAAAACAAGTGGAATTTTTTTAAAAACCCATTTGAAATGTGATTTTGTACAATGACTATGAAAACATGTTTGAAGGGGATTTGAAAAATTACACCTGCCTTGTTCGTGAGGTCGAGTAAAAAAGGCTATGTTGAAAATTTGGGGTCAAAATCTGGAAAAAATATTGAAGTTATGAGTAAATGTTAAAGAATTTCAACATCGCTTCATAACTTTGTTTTTTTTAAGATTCTGACCGAGATTTTCAACATAGTCTTTTTATTACTCCACCTTATGATCAAGACAGGTGACATTTTTTAAAATCCTGTCTGAAATGTGATTTTGTAGTGTGACTGCAAAAACACGCTTCAGGAGAGATTAGAAAAATTTCACTTACTTGGTTTATAAGGTGGAGTTAAAAAAGGCCATGTTAAAAATTTGGAGTAAGAATATTAATAAATGACAAAGTTATGAGTAAAAGTTCAAAATGTGTTAGAAAGCCTTCAACTGAACTTTCCTTATTTTCAGTCCTGGTGGAGCTTAGAAGAAGCAGAACATTCAAGAAAGAGCAATGCTGGTCTGGATAGGTAAGTATGGGGTGGTGGTGCTTATGGGGGTTGGGGTGGGAGCATGGGGGTAGAAGTCATCACTGGACTATTTTCTGGTTTTACAGGTTTACAGACAGGGCACGGGGAAGGGTCAGGAGGTGCGTGGGATACTTGTCAGTGGGAGAGTGTTTTTTTCTGTGGCAGGGCACAGGGAAGTGTTGGGAGGTGGGGGGACTTGGCAGAAAGAGGGTGTTTATTTTTACAGATGGGGCACTGGGGGAAGGATTTGGAGGTTGGGGGGATACTTGGCAGTGGGAGCATGTTTTAGTTCTATAAATAGGGCACCAGGAGAAGGATTGGGAAGTTGGCAGGATACTTGACAGTGGGAGGGTGTTTTTTCCTGTGGACTGGGCATGGGGAAGGATCAAGAGGTTGTACAGTCAACATACTATGGGGTTATCACTGACTCATTGGGCAGGGAAGGAGTAACATCAGTATTATGAATAAATTGTACCACCTCGGTTCTAAGCACCGTGGGGGTTGGGGGGGTGGAAATTGACTGTGTAGCATATGTACCGACTGGGCTGTTCAGCCACCAAAGGACACAGATAACAGCAGCACATTTACAAGCCACCTTCTGTGTCCAGTGAATATCTATGGGATTTATCACCGCTTCTTTGGGCAGGGAAGGACTGACACCAGTATCAGGAATAAATTGTTCACTATGGGAGACAGCAGCACATTTACTGTCTGCCTTCTAGCTACAGTCAACAGTATGTAATAATGACAGTCATCTGGTTGCTGGGCAGTGTCATGCAAATGAAAGGACTAAGCCTGTCTATGATTGGAGCAGCTTGCTCCTTTCAACTACACAAAGTTTCCTTCCTGCAAGCAGACAGCACTGTCATGATCAGCTTCGCTAATCATTGGCCTGTCACTGTCATGCCCCCTGCAGCCTGAGCAGCACTGGACCTGACTGACACACCTCTGAAATCTGTTATTGTAACAATATGGTTGCTTCATGCATGTACACAAGCAAACATAAAAATATGCAGATGTAGAGATGTTACAGCACCAGACTACAAAATTGATTAGAAGACTAGAAGGGTGTGATATGAGTAGGAAGTGGAGTGTTGTATACAGTATGTTCACATTAGTGAAGGGAAGGTTACGTTGGGTAACCCATGTTTCTGTTAAAGCGAGTACTGTGATATAATGGGCTATTAGCCACTCTATAAGGTTAGCACTCTGGACTTATATAAAACTGCTATATTTGAGTTTTTTTCAGTAGCATTAATAGGGGGTTCTAAAACTGGCATACTACTTCATCAAGCCCCAGCCCAATTTGAGGAAATCCTGATTAGCAGTTTAAAATGCATAGGCTATAGTGGAATAAGGGTGACAAGTGAAACTAAATGATTGCTTTAAATCCAGAAAATAAACTGATGCATTGAAAACAAAACTGGTCAAGTAAAGGGTTAAATTCAAATTATCTATGTAAGGAATTCAACATTCTATATGCTGTATAGTTTAGACTGGTTGTGGTTGGGGATACCTGAAGAATGCTAGGGCACACACTCACGCGTGCATGAACACAAGGCTGTTTTTGATTTAGAAATCTGGCATGCTATGATACTTTTTTTTTTGCTAGAAAGTCCAAACCTTGTGGGTCCATCATTTCTGAACCCCACCCACTTCAGACAAAGTGATGCCAGCTCAACAGTAGGGTTAAATCCTAGGTCTTTTGAATTGCAAGTATGACTCCAAGTCAAAGCCCAATGCTACTCTATTGTGCATTGTTCATTTTTTATGGGAACTTGTATGGTGGCTGCCACCAGCGGTGATGAGAAACAAGGGGCTATTATTCCCAAAAAGCAGGTGCCTTTCCCTGGGCAATGCTCTGATGTTCAGACCAGAAGTCAGGCATATTTCTGTGTAATCATAAACTCAGCAAGCAGCTTGTCAGCTGATAAGGAAATACTGGAGGTGTGATTTACCAGGATCATTTTTTTTTAATAAATTAGAAAACAATTAATTTGATCACTTCTTGCCCAAAGCAAATCGCTTGTTGATGACTACAGTTATCATTTCTCCAAGCTGAGTTCTTTCAATGTTTTTTTTTTTAACTACAGGAAATTTAGTACCATGTTTAGTGTTCCAGAGTACCTCACTTTGCCAACCTCAGAGCATTTAAGTGGATGAGGTCTGAAAAATTACTGTTTTTAAACATTCCAGTGAAACCCATTGTGGTGTACTTTACTGTGAGTTAATGTGTTTTGATTTTTTTTTTATATATATATATAACTAAAGCTGAAAAAGCGTAAGCCTTACATTAAGAAGATAAAAGTTGGCAGGCCTATATTGGACGCACATACACACTAGGCAGTCTCTTGAAATAACATGGAAGTTCACATGGTATTTTGCAGGGCAGACTGGGTTGGTATCCTACCCTCGGTTCCTCTTTTCTGCTAAACAGAACCTCTTTTCATCTGGAGATCTGCATTAAGAACTCACCGAGTATTCAGAGAGCCAGCTCTTAGGAACTTATGTGGAGGTTATTTCTCTTCATCTAGGGCTAGGCATCTCCCCTAGATATCTTTATTGAGGTGATAAGTACCATGACTGACACATTTTACAAAAAAGTTAAATTACTCCAACAAGTGAAATTACTGAGTCAAGTCACTGTTCTGTGCCCAACATCTGGTAGGATATCTTGATTTCCTGCTGTGCATAACTCAGGCACTACTGTACATATAGTGCTTTATTAAGCATAACATGAGCGTTTTAGCCACATCTTTTTACAGGCAGAGGTGAACCAGTACTAGTGTAATGTGAAGAGCTGCTCAGTTGTGCAGGGCGCTCATTAACACCAAACACAGTTTGCAGCATCAGGGCAGATATTACTGTTTAACTGGGCTAACCTACCAAAAAAACCTTGGATTGCTTATGAACTGGGGTAAGCTTCACTTCATTAACATGTCTGGTATCTTGCTGTTTGCAAAGCTGGCTTTCTGTCTGATCAGGAAGTTCAGGTTTGTTTTTACCTTCAGTTCAAGCCACATAAACACTGAAAACTGCAAGGTAAGGTAGCATCTGGAGAGTTCTCTTTTTATGAGGTTCTTTTTGAAAGGGAAACTACGCCCTCAATATTCACAATGTCAGCAAGGCCATCTCACTTGAGCTGTAGCTCCTAGAGTGGGAGAACTATTTGTGGTAATAAGTAGTTGTACAATACAACCAAAGAAAGGTACATAAAAATGGCAAAACTGGATTCTGTGGTTTGACTTATTTTGGAAACTGACCCAGATAATGGCCATAACAGGAGAATACTGATTTGGAAAAGAGAAGACTACAGTCAGGTCCCCAAGAAAGCAAAAAGGGAAACAAGGGCAGTTCTGCTAATATGGCAAAAGGCAGGCCTGGCTCGGAGATAGGAGAGAGAGAGAGAGCGAGAGCGGTGTGTGTGTGTGTGTGTGTGTGTGTGTGGATTAAATCATCAGTGCCACAGCTAGAAGGGACACTGTCCCCAGCAACACCAAGCTAAGTCAAACTAAGCAGAAACCATCAATAGAGTGGCAATCTGAAGAGGTGCCAGCACCATAATCCATGAGACCAGGGCATTCCAGAATGAGTGGAAGGTCAAGAGCCACCCAAGCAAGAGACAGAAGTCACATCACTGCCTGTTAAACTTGCTTAACCTTTGATTGGCTGGGGGCTTTAATGCTGATAAATGATTAGATTGAACTCAGGGTCCTGGGCTTGGAGCAAGCCAGCACAATTTTGTTTTTATTTGAAAAGATGTTTTAATAATTGTGTGCCACTAGGAGTATGTGTGAAGTTAGGGAATTATGGATGAATTTTGCAGTGAATCTTTCAGTGCTCTTCGTCTGCTCTGGATCCTCTTCTGGGGCCCTAAGTTCAGTGTAAATCTTGTTCTCTGTCAAACCTCCCCAAATTTTTATTCAGTGTAAAAGCACTAAAAGTACAAGATGTGTTAGTACGAAGTGAAAAATTGAAGACCCAGTCCTTTTAACAAAACAAAGCTGAGATGGTGTTGCCTAGTAGATGATTACACAACTACAGTGCTCAATAACTGAGTCACCAGTTCATAGAGTGGCACTGTCAGGCTGCAAATACCTCTATAAATGCCAGTCAGTACCTGGATGAGCTTCACAAACCTATCTCTATGGATGTGGGATGGAATCTTGTATGGAGCTTGTCATCATTTAAGTTGGTATGTGGTGGCAGACAGTGGTGGCAAGTAAAGCTGGAGTACTTGGTAAAGTTCAGTGGATAGTGATGTTCCTCACTCTCAGTTTAATGTAAAGAGGGAAAGTAGCCCATTCAACCCCTCCCTGGTAGTGGTAGCCAATAGTGAACCCAAAATCTTCCAGAGTCCATGTGCTCACCAAATTAAAACTGATCCTAATCCATTCAGGGACAAAGCGATTATCATACCCTATGACAGTGTATATGGAATGTTAAGAATAGAATGCATGTGAACCACAGTGATTCCTGTAACTAATATTAAATGTTGTATAACTGCCTGCTCCTATCCATTGTTTATTGTATTCTGCCGGACTGTGATCTTTCTCTGTAATTAATCCTGGGTCTCCTCTAAAAAAGGGCTTCCCCAGGCCCAGTGGGCTTACCCAGTCAACAAAATTCAAATATATAATTAAAAAATTATTTGCTAGTATAATTGGAATAAGTGTTTTTTTTTGGCGTAGATAACACTAACTCCTTTTATGCCAGCACATCTGTGATACCTTATACTATGATTAGGGCTTCAGAGTATGTGTATGTATGTTTTGGAGACATGCAAAACATATGTGAAGACCTTAGTGGGGCTCTTATGGTCTGTACAATTGCTCTGTCTAGTGTTTATCACCATGTTCTTTTTGCGGGACGCCCAGTGTGACCTACCAGTTTTTATTACACGTGACGGATTTGTTGCTGCTACTGTCACATACAGTATAGGCTGGCATCTGCACTGTCAGCTTTTTAGAAAATGAATGTTGGCTATGCTGTCTGGATTACCAGTTGTACAATTACTTATGGCATCTTTATTGATGGCTGGTCACAGAGGACGTGAATATCTACATGCCGTGTTGCTTCTCTTGAAAGGTTTGGGGTTACCCTTGACTCAGGAAATACATTTTTTACCAGAAAAGAATCAATTTTCTAGGGCACATGAGTTTTTCAGAGTGAGAGAGTGATATATGATAAAGTTTCCATTGACAGCTGTTGTTTTCTGGATGCACCAGCTGCTATGTATGGGGCCTATACTTCACTCCTTCCTAGGACTTACTGTTTGGAAGGCAAAGTGCATTCCTAATTATGCAACCAAAGTGAAAGCAATGTAGGCTATTAAAATGTGTCCCTTTTTACTGGTCTACCCCAGCATAGGAAACTTCAGCACTGGTTCTGTTTGGTCCTGCCTTACCAACGTAGTTTCTACAGATGCATTTGATAATGAGTTAGGTACTGAGTTATAATAAGTACACCTCAATGGGAGTGAATGTATGCACTTGTGACTTTGTTTATCAACCTTCTCCTCTGCTGAGAGAAAATTGTCAATGATTGAAACAGAAGCTTTCAGATGTGACTGGAAAGTTGAAAAAGAGAGAGCTTGTGGCATATGGTAGATGTCAAATTAAAAACAGATCATCATATTAATCAGTTGCTCGATGGTTGGTCCATCTCTTTGCGTTACAGAGATAGTCCTGTTACCAGGATCTCAGAATGGCACTGCACAATGTAACAAGTAACACAGTAGTTGTTTCCTCAATATTTAATACCCTTTCATTATCTGAGTTCACTTCTTATGTGACTCACAGAAACAGAGAAGTTGTTGAGAGAAAAAGACCACTTGGCCTATCCAGTTTGCCCAGATGTTCTCTGCCTATTCTGTCTCCGCAGACCCTAAATGGTCTGTGGCAACCCTCCTTCCTCCTTGCCTTTGTTTTCTAATACACCCCTCTGTCTATACAATGCATGCTTGAAGTGCCCCACTGTTTTTGCCTCCACCACTTCCACTAGCAGCCTGTTCCAGGCATCTAACGCTCTTTCAGTGAGGAAATATTTCCTCACATCTCTCTTGAAGGAAAACTACACCCACATATCTTGTAAATTTTATTTGTTTCAATGTCAACAGACAACTCTTTTCCTGTAGCTGTTGCGGATATATGGGTTTACTTTAGTTTGTTTTTACTGCCCATGCTAGTCCTCTGTAACTATCGTGGGTGTCTCCTTGCTATGGTTGACAAAATCTCATGGTCCATGACAGCTACATTAACATATGAGAACATGATGTCACAGCAACCATTTATACCATGTATCTCTATGCTGAAAGTACAAATATCCTGAAGAAACTCTCTGGAAACACACACATCGAATGCAATTTAAAGAGAAAAACCCTCCGTTACAACTCAGATGGTTTGCAAAGCTAACTGAAGGTAAATGTGGTATTTCACACTTTGCTGTGACTTGTTTTGTTCTTGAACTCTAATTAAACAGACAGGTACTCTGTGGAGTCCACAGGGTGCTGACATAGCATATTCTCATATGCTAATGCAGCTCTCAGGACAATGAGATTTCAACAACCAGAAAGTGGACATACCCAGGATACTCACAAGGACTAGTATGAACAGTGACAATTACCTTAAGCAATCACATATATCCCTAACAGCTACATGAATGTAGTTGTCTGTTGACATGGAAACCACTAAAATTCACAAGATATGAGGGTGTAATTTTCCTTTAACCCCCCCCCAGAAAAAATTGCAAGCCCCCTTGTCCTGGTGCTCCTTCTTATTTGAAAAAGACTTCCCTCCTTCACCCTATTTGCCCCTGTGAGGTACTTGTAGGTCTCTATCATGCCACCTCATGCTCTCCTCTCCTCTCCTCTCCTCTCCTCTCCTCCAGTGTATACATGTCAAGATCTTTTAGTCTCTCTCCTTGAAGAGCTTCTCATGCAACCCCAGCACCATTTTAGTTGCCCTCTTCTGGACTGCCTCTACTATAAGAACATAAGAATGTGTCGGCAGTATGATCCATCTAGTCTGAACAGATTGCCTACCCCCCTATTCTGTTCTTCTTCCGAGATTACCACAGTACTTGTCCCCTGCTAGCTTAAAAGCAGTGACTGTTTTGGCCTCCACAACCTCTGGTCATAAGCTACTCCAAGGGTCCACCACCCTCTCTATGAAGTAGAACTTATGAATGTTGGTTGTAAACTTCCCCCTGTTAGTCTCAGTCTTTGCCCCCTCATTTGCGCGGTCTCATTTTTGTGAAAGAAGTTTTCTGCTTGTACCTTATTTATGTCATTTATGTATTTGAAGGTTTCTATCATATCCCCCCGTTTCTCTTTTGCTTGAAGGACTACATTTACAGTTGCAGTAGCCTAGATTTATATTGCTCCTGGTGCAGTTTCTGTACCATTTTAGTAGCTCTTCTCTGTACAGCCTCCAAGTGGTCTATGTCCTTTTCTAGGTGTGGCATCCAGAACTGTACATAGTACTCGAGATGTGGCCTCACCAAGGACCTGTACAGAGGGAGTATGACCTCTTGCTTCCTACTTGTAATGTCCCTGCCAATACATCCAAGGATGCTATTAGCTTTCTGCACTGCCTTTTCACATTGTCTTCCCACCTTTAAATCATTGGAAATAAGCGCTCCGAAGTCCTGTTCAAGTTTTGTTTCTGTTAATTGTTCACCATCGAGTATGTATATTTTCCTTGGGTTTCCTTTAGCTAGGTGTATGACCTTGCACTTTTTGGCATTGAATTTCAACAGCCAATCCATAGACCATGCTTCTAGGCTCTTTAGCTCTGCTTCCATTGCTGCCATTCCTTCAATTTTGTCTACCGTGTTGCAGAGCTTTGTGTCATCTGTGAACAGGCATACCTTACCCTGCAGGCCATCAGCAATGTCACTGATGAATATACTGAAGAGGATTGGGTCAAGGAAAGATCCATGAGGCACACCACTGATCACCCTTCCCTCGATAGACAGTGTTCTAATGACTATGACCCTCTGCATTCTATTGTGGAGCCAGTTTTGAACCCACTTGACTATTTTGTGCCCTAACCCGGTGTGCTGTAGCTTACTGACCAATCTTCTGAAGGGGGGGGGCAGAGTCAAATGCCTTGCTGAAATCTAGATAGACTATGTCTGCCACCCCTCCCTGGTTCACTATTTTGGAGACTCAGTCAAAGAATTCAATCATATTCATTTTGACATGACCATCCTGCTGTAAATCCATGCTGTTTAGTATGTAGCTGCGCTGTTTCCATAAGGAAGTTCACTGTTCTTTCCTTAAGTAGAGACTCCATAAGCTTCCCCACTACCGAGGTCACGCTCACTGGCTGGTAGTTTCTGGCCTCCTCCCTGCTTCCACTTTTATGCAAGGGTACTACTGTGGCCCTTCTCCTGTCCTGAGGTCTTTCCCTGCTCTCTAGAGACTGTGTGAATAATTCTGTCAGTGGGCCTGCAATTTCCTGTGCCAGCTCCTTTAGAATTCTAGGGTGGGTTTCATCTGGGCCCATTGCTTTATTTGCTTTTATTTCGAGAAACTCTTTTAGGACACTGTCTCTTGTAAATGATGCAGCATCTGCTTCTATGGTGAGCCTACCTGTCTTCTGCATTTTGGGTCCATTGCTGTTGTCTTCTTTTGTGAAGACTGATCAGAAGAAACTGTTTAGGATCTCCGCTTTTTCGTTATCATTTTCTGCTTGTTTGCTGTCCTTGGTTGCTACTCTTATAATGCCTCCTTTTGGTTTCCTTGTTTCTCTGATGTATCTATAAAAGGTTTTGTTGTCCTTCTCTACTCCTTGTGCAATTCTCTCTTCTGTCTGGGCTTTGGCTGTCCTCACTGCCTTTCCTGCTTCTTTTAGCTTCATTTTGTAGGCTTCCGTATCTGCCTCATTGTTAGTATCCTTGAATCTCTTGAATGCTTTTGTTTTATCCTTTATTTTTGTTGCTACATGTTTGGTATACTATAGTGGTTTCCTCCTTTTTCTTGACTAAGAGATCTGCTTCATGCACTGGGCAGTTACTGTGAGTAAAGCTTTCTTCAGGGCTTTCCACCTCTGTTCCACTGTGCCCCTGTTTCCTTGCTACGTATTTGTTTTATGGAAGCCCTCATTTGCATAAAGTCAGCCTTCTTGAAATCCAGGACCCTGAGTTTGCTGTGGCTCACTTCCTCTTTACTGGTGATGGTGATCCAGATGGTTCTATGGTCACTGGTACCCAGACTGCTGCCCACCATTGTGTCAGAGATCCTGTCGCTATTTGAGAGCACAAGGTCCAGGATGGCTTCCTCTCATGTTGATGTGGTCACCAACTGTTCTAGTCCTGCTCCCTTTAGTGCTAGGAGGAATTATCTGCTCCTTAGAGGCTGTGTGTGAGAGCCAATCCACATCTGGTAGCTTGAAATCTCTGAACAGCAGCAGTTCTCCTTTGTCTGCCATCTGTAGGATGGCCTCCAAGAGTTCCCTGTCCAAGTCTTTATCCTGGGCTGGGGGTCTATATATAACCCCAACTCAGACAGGGTACTTACTTCCTGCTCCGAGGGTGTCTCAGAGGACCTCTGCATTGCTGCTGTGTCCCTGGGTTTCCATAGCATTGATGCTGTTTTTTACATACATTGCTACCCCTCCACCTTTATTACCTTTGTAGTCTCTTCAGAATAGTGTGTATCCTGGGACAGCTACATCCCAGGTGTGGTTCTCAGTAAACCATGTCTCTGTGACCATGACCCAGTCCAGATCTGCCTCTGCCATCATGGCAGAGAGATCTGGGATTTTGTTCAGCAGGCTATGAGCATTGACACACAATGCTCACCTTCCTTGGCTAGAATTGATCACTGTGAAGCTTCCCTTTTTCTGTATATTTGCAGGAGACGTTTTTATACTAAGTACCCTTGTAGGGTCCTTAAGTGTGCCGATAAGGTGTGTGTTAGTTTTGTCTTGATCTGGTTGTGTGTTCATAGGAGATTGTTGGGGAGTGGCAGCAGTTATCTCCTGTGGTTCCTTGGGTGCTGCTGCCCAACCCCCATTAACTAGTTTAAATTAGAAATGAAAACATCAAATTTCTGACCTAGCGCCCAGGTGCTCTCCTTGGTGAGGTGTAGGCCATCATATTGAAAGAGCTGCCTTTCCCAGAACGTATTCCAGTCCCCTATGCAGTTGTAGCCCCTCTCTGCACACCAGTCTCTGAGCCAATTGTTGAGTTCAGAGATGTATTTATCTCTGATCTTCTTCCCACTAGCTCCTTTTTCCCATACTGGAAGAGTCTCAAAGAATGAGACAGTGGACGAATTGGAGAAAGTTTGTCACCTAGAGAGATTAGATGCCTCTTGGTCTCCTCCACCGAGCGATTGGCCAGGTCATTGGTGCCTAGGTGGACTAAGATGTGCAGTTTTATCCCTGTGTTCCATACAATTTTCTCAATGTGGTAAGTGTCTCTGTGCGCTGATGATCCTGGAAGGCACTTGACTGCAATGTATGTATTTTTGCTCTGTTGTAGGTGAGACTCTATTCCCCAAATCATAGAGTCCCCTATGACTAGTACGTGATTTGAAGTTATGTCCTGTGTCTTCCTGTAGCTTGCTTTTTGCTCACATGAGCCCTGTGGTAGGTCTGGGCTTCATGTGACCTATGCCTCGACGAATGGCATGGGTGACAGTGACTCGAATCTGTTTGATGTTTTTATCAGATCATTTGTCTTATGGTATGATTGTGCAGCTCAATGTTTTTTGACTGTCTGCCAGCCCCCAGATTTAGTTGTCCTCTGTGGTAGAGGTATCCATGGCTGGGGTGTGTACTTAGGGGCTGGTGTAGTATAGTGCTGTGTGGTCTCCTGAATCTTTGCTCTAAGAAAGGCGATTTCAACTCAAGCAGCGTGGAGCTGGTTTGCTTAGATGTCTCAGCACATAACATCTGGGGCAGTGTCCTATATTATGGACAATTGTTTGGTTGAATAGAGTCCCACAGTACCTGAAGTGAACATAGTCCATTATGAGTTTGTTAAGAAGCGGATGGAAGAAGAGGTGATGGTTACTACTTGTGAGAGATTAGTCAATGAAAGAAGAGTTGCAAGTTTTTTTTTTTTTAGGAGTGAGGACAGATGTCAGGGTTGCCCTTTGTGTCTGAGCTGTTACTTCTGGTTGTTTCTGACTGAGAGCTTTCTATTAGCCGACCACTATTTCAGTAGTGGGTACAGCAGTTAGAGAAGATCAATGAAGCGCAGCAGACAGTAAGGCTAGAGACTGGACCACTCTTGGTGCATGCCTCCTAGGGGTGCCCTTTGTGTCTGAGCTGTTGCTTCTGGCTGAGAGCTTTCTGTTAGCCGACCACTATTTAAGTAGTGGGTATAGCAGTCTATGTCTGTCTATGTCCTTTCTGAGGTGTGGCCTCCAAAACTGGACACAGTACTTTAGGTGTGGTCTTACCAGTGAGTGATACAGTGTCAACACCACCTCCCTTCTCTTGCTGGATATACCCCTCTCTATGCACCCCAGCATCTCACTGCTATGCTTTAGACCACTCCTGAAGTTTCCCCGATCACTGCTTATTCTTTCCTTCCCCCTCCTAAGTGTCCACCCTATTGCTGATTTTGGTATAATCTGTAAAAAGGCATACCTCGCCTTCCAATTTCTCAGCAATCTCATTTATGAAGACATTGAAGAGGTTAGGTCCCAGTACTGAGCACTATGGCACCCCGCTGGTCACACCTTCATTATTCCAGGTAGTGCTGTTGACCACCACCTTTGTCTCCTATCTGTTAATTAGTTTCTAACCCAATTCACCACTTTGGATCCCACCCCTAGGCTGCTCAGTTTCTTTATCTGCCTACTGTGTGGCACAGTGTCTAAGGCCTTGTTGAAATCTAGATACGCAACATCCACTGCCTCCCCTGATCTGTTTCCCTAGTCACCCACTCAAAGAAGTCCATCAGATTTGTTTGAGATGTCCCCCTACCCCACCATGAATCCATGCTGCTTGTGGTGTTGTGACCCATTGGATTTAAGATACTCTACCAGTCTTTCTTTTAGCAGGGTTTCCATTAATTTCCCCACCTCTGAAGCAAGACTGACCAGCCTATAGTTGCTAGCGTCCTCCCTACTGCCACTCTTATGTAGAGGTGCCATGTCAGCTCTTCCCCAGTCCTCCAGAACCATGCCTGTTTCCAGTAAGCTGTTGAACAAGGCTGTTGGTGGAGCAGCTGTGACCTCCCCTGAGTCCCTTTAGGATCCTTGGATGTATCCTCTCCAGTCCCAAAGCTTTGTCCACATTCATAGCTGCAAGACCCTTCTGGAGTCTTTGTTCTAAAAATGGACTTGTGTCCACCACCCGTGCCCCCCACCCCATACTATACATAGGTGGTCCCTCCCCCCTCTCTCTTCACTGTGAAGACTGAGTAGAAATACCTTATTTTCCTTGGTCCTCTTCTGTGTGGTCTTCCCCCCTCTGCTCTTCTAATCCCCACTATGATTCCCCTTATTTTCCCTTACTTCACTTATGTATCTGAAAAAAATGTGTCCTTATCTGGAATCATACCTCTCAACCTCCTGCCTCATAAATCAGGGACAAGGCATAAAAAAATCAGGGACAAAGGACCAAAATCAGGGACATATCTTCAAAATAGACAATATCCACTCAGGAAGCAGGTAGAATAAGGTGCTTAGTGTAAAATGCATTTTCCAAAGAAGAACAATTCTGTAGCATTAATGTTTGACATTATTTATGCTTACAATCCCCACTGTTTAGGTATGGAAACACAAATTTTAGGAGGGACAGAGTAAAATTTTGAAGCAAAATCAGGGATGTCCCTGAAAACCAGGGACAGTTGAGAGGTATGTCTGGAATCAAACCACTGACCTTTTGCCATTTAAGCCAAAACACATCCAGTGCACCAACAAGAGCCAGGAGCCTGAACTCCTGTTTATAACTGAAAAAAGAGGACTCATATTGAAAGAGAATGCCTATCTCTAGTAAAAACAAAAAACAGACAGAGCTGTGAACCTGGAGACGGAGACCCAGGTTGGAATCCCACCATTGCCACTTACTCACTGTATGAGGCTGAGTGAGACACTAAATCTCCCTCCTGTATTACCTTATGCTTGCCTTACCCTTCCTCTGAATCATTTATTTTAATTTATTTGTTAACTCGTTAACTCACTGGAGAAAAATCTCCTTTTCAGATGTGCACAAGATCTTACAAGGAACACTGCGTGTGTGATTGTGATCAGCCAGTACCAGAAAAAGTGCAAAAGTCATATATACAGTACATCCTGGGTCAGGCATGGCAGCAGAGTAGGTGTTCAGTGCTGTAACTCACTACAGTCAGCATTGCAATTAGTAATTTCTCATCATCATCATCATCATACTGCCATTTAAAAGAGCATTTGTTTTTTACAATTAGCAATGTTAGTGTGAATAGAAACCCATTAATATCACCATTTGACTTTACATTAAGGGTCACCCACTGTAAATCCTATAATTCGGCACAATGTGTTTTAAAAAAACATGGCCTCATAGGATTGTACAGGAGTGCAGTTGCTTACAGCTTGTACCCTATTCCCATCTATTTAGATAGAAATTTTAAAAGCTGGGCAGATAAGAACGCACACAATGGCTGGGAGATCATTAGCCCCCGGTGGGGACCAGACTGTGCAATTTGGTTCTGGGGCTCCAGAACATTTCCTCACTCAGCCCCACTGTGGTTTCTTATCTGATTCTGCATTTGCACAAATAAGCAGTTTACGGCCAGCTGGAAGTTTGCAGGACTGCTGCATTGGCGACATCAGTGCCCGCTGGCACCACATTTAAGTCTGGATGCTGGCCCATCAGTGCAGCGGTATAACTATTACTCACAATGCTAGTAACCTGGGTTTTGGAACGGGCTTGGGTCATTGGGGGATGGCTGGGGGGAGTAGGAGTGAGTGTCCCAGGGGAGGCTCTCCTCCAGGGAGGGAGGCAGCCAGCTGTGCTCCTATACTGCCATCTGGGTGACCACAGGTGGTGGTGCAGTTGGGAAAGACCTGTGAGTGGGAGGACATTGACTGTTGCAGCACCATGTGCGTGAGCTTGTGCACCCTTGTTGTTGACGTCCTGTGGTCAGCAAGAAAGAAAATGCGCAAAACCCCAGCTGGTTGGATGAAGCTGGCAACCTGCAGGTCCCACACCTGGTTACTCAGGCATTGCCTCCTGTGCACCAGATCCATTCTGAGGTGGAGATTGAGAGGAGTCTTTGCTGCACCTGTTAAGAGGGTTAAACTCTGGGGGAAAAATGGGGTGAAGGTAAGACCTGGGGGACAACCAAAAGTTCCCAGGGCTCACTTTTCTATAGAGATAGCAGGTACAGTGCTTCTGGTAGTTAAGTTCAGCCTTGGAAAAAGGGAGCAGCCTGCACGGCAGTAGGAAACACAAAAGTCAGAGCACTACCACAACCAACCTAGGATATATTTAGATCCAGCTGTTTCTCAGTAGTTTTGCTTAATTTCCACAGCCTCAAATCAGGCTCACAGCAGTAATCTACACTCGCACACTGCTCACAGATAACAAAACTTTCTGAAAAGGTGCACATAGTGACCTTGTTTGGAGGGGAGTCTGCTATGCACATGATGGTGTCACATGCAGGCACACAACTGACACTTCAGACCACACTTTCATCAGAGCTTTACCTCTGAGTTCAGTCACACTTAATTTATAATGATTTCTCATGTGACTGGTAACCTAGACAGCCATGGCTATAAAATCACAACCCTTATACACACATGTCATTTAATATACATTAATAAACACTTACATAGAAACATAGAATTTGACGGCAGATAAGGACCAATAAGCCCATCCAGTCTTCCCTTTTCCCCTTTCTATTAAAATTGCTGGAAATCCTACTTTATCTCTGGTTTTACCTCCTCTTTTGAATCACTTGGGTCCCCCTATGTCTGTCCCATGCAGTTTTAAATTCCCTCACTGACTTTGCTCCCACTACCTCTGCTGGGAGGCTGTTACATGCCTCCACCACTCTTTCCGTGAAAGAAGTACTTTCTCATGTTGCTCCTTAGTCTACCCCCTCCAGTCTCATGTCATGCCCTCTTGTTCTAGAGTATCTTCTTTTCTGAAAGATGCTGCCCTACTGTACCTCATTTATTCCCTTTAGATACTGTACTTGAAGGTCTCTATCGTGTCTCCTCTCTCCCTCCTCTCCTCCAGGGTATACATTTTGAACTCCTCCAGTTTCTCCTCGTATGACCTTTGGTGCAGGCCCTGCACCATTTTTGTTGACCTTCCTTGAACTGCCTCTACCCTGTCTATGTCCTTTAAGGGATGCAGCCTCCAGAACTGGATACAGTACTCCAATGTCTCACCAATGATTAGTACAGTGGCATCACCACCTCTTTTCTTCTGCTGGTGATACCTCTTCCTATGCACCCCAACATCCCACTGGCTCTCCCTACCGCCTTGGCACATTGTTTGGCCACCTTTAGGTTGTTAGATATGATCACCTTCAGATCTTTCCTGCTTGGTGGCCATTAATAACTCCCCACTCATCATGTAATCCTCCCCGGGTTCCTGCACCCCAAGTGCATGATTTTGCACTTCCTCGTATTGAATCCTAGCTGCCACACTTTGGACCATTCCTCCAGTTTAGCTAGGCCCTTCCTCATTTTTTTCTCCCCTCCCGGAGTGTCTACCCTATTGCAGATATTAGTGTCATCTGTAAAGAGGCATACCTTTCCTTCCAGCCCCTCCGCAAAGTCGCTAATGAAGATATTAAACAGTACTGGCCCAAGAACTGATCCCTGTGGCACCCCGCTGGTAGCCCTCCCTTCCTTGGATTTAGCTCCATTTACCACCACCCTCAATGTTCTATCCTTCAACCAATTCCCAACCCAGTTCACCACCTTGTGAACCAGTCCCAGGCTGCCCAGCTTGTTTACAAGCCTCCTATGTGGAACGGTGTTGAACACCTTGCTGAAGTCAAGGTAGAAGTCAATCCGCCACTCCCCCCAATCTAGGTCCCTGGTCACCTAGTCAAAGAAGTCTATCAGATTTGTTTAACATGACTTTTCTCACATGAATCTATGCTGCCTCAGATCCTGTGCTCTGCTGGATTCAAGATGCTCCACTATCCTTTCTTTTAGCAGCGATTCCATATGTTTCCCTACCACTGAGGTCAGGCTGACAGGTCTATAGTTTTCAACCTCCTCCCTGCTCCCACTTTTGTGGAGAGGGACTACATCACCCCTTCTCCAGTCCTCTGGAACCACTCTTGTACCCAGTGACCTGTTGAACATGGCTTCCAGTGGTGCTGCCAGTACCTCCCTTAACTCCTTTAATATTCTAGGGTTTATCCCCATTTGGTCCCATTGCCTTGTCCATCTTTAATTTTGTGAGTTCCTTTAAGACTGTCTCCTCTGTAAACAGACTGGTGTCCAGCTCCCTTCCAATCCTGTTTCTTATATAAGCCTCTATGGGGAGTTTGGATTTGTGGGAGGAGACCAGAGCAGCAATGCCCCCATGGAGCCCTCTGCCCCTAGTCCAGATGTGGTGATCAAGTCTGTGGAGGAGGAAGACCTTCCTGGCATGGGAGGGCATAGAAGTCTTCCCAGCGCTTCCCCGCCACCACCTGCTGACCCTCCCCATGGCAGACGGAGAGGGCGAGGAAAACCAGTTAAACCCACTGGCCCCCCAGGGCTCAGGGAGCTGGCCTGTACTTCTTCACCTGGCAGCAGCAGTAAGTGTACTGCCACCTGTGAGGAGGCCTCAGGCAAGGAGTCACTAGCATTTGTAGAGAGAGCAGGTGGGAAAGGTGAGACTGAATATTTGGAGCCACCAGTTTTGCACCCTGGTCAGACCCCGCACAATTACATGTTCCTGGACCAGGATGTGTACCGAGCCATTCCTCAGCCCTACAACAGACCAATCCTGACCTTGCCAGGTAGCATTCCACACCTACCGGCGCAGAGCAAGATGCTTAGGGTAAAGATGGATGGACTGTTAAACTCTAACTTCCTGAATGTTTGCTACAGGACTGGAGTTTGGTTGTAGCCTGATCAGGCCCATCGTATTAGTGTGAGGGAGGTGCCAGAGTGGTCCTAGGCAGAACATTGAGGGCAAAGGAGAATCCATCTTGAGTATCCACAAGTTGACCACCCTTATCTCTCTGAATGCCACTGGGATATAGTGGAGGAGAAAAGAGGTTACTAGGTATTCCGAGGTATGGTGCAGAAGCTTCAGCTGGAGACCAATGAATCAGGAGCACCCTCAGAAGAGGTGATCCAGAAGGCCAGGTCCCTTTGCCATGCTGCTGCCTGGGCCATGTTAACCTTGTTCAAACATTACGCCTCGGTGCAAGATGTGGCTGGTAGTAATATGAAGCAGGACGTCATTGCTGTGGACTCATTTTCCAATGAAACCACAAAACCAGATCCCTCATTCTACTACTCCCATGGTGGTGGACCTGTCATTTAAGCAAGAGTGCCTATATGGACTTTGGTTATGCTACCAGGACTGTTAAGTTTGGTGAGTTCAACTGACTGTACAGGGGGTTGCCTTTGGCCTAACAATTGTTTGTTAGATCAAGAAGCTATGCCCAGGAGTACTGCCTGGGAGACTGTGCCCATGAGGTTGTGACTTTCTGGACTTACTTCTGTAAAAAAAAAATTCTAAGTCTTGGACTGACTGCATACCGCCCCCGCCCCCGTAAAGGACTGGAGGTTTATGTCAGAGGTAGAGTGAAACATCCTTTACAATGCTTACTTAATAGTTGCAGAGGTAGTAGGTTTGAGTGAGGTTGTGAATGGGTGGTGTTCTATGTTATTGGTTTGTGTGGGAGTGTGAGGGAGCGAGTAGCGTGTGCTTGAGTGGTAAATTAGTTACTGTAACCATGGTAACTTAGTACTGTTATTGTTTAAAGAATATCCTGGCAAGCCTGTCATTTTATTAATTCTGTTGTTTGTGGGAGGTTGGGGGAAAGGTTGCAGGATAAGGTGGGCTCCACTTAGCCTTCCCTGGGTTTCCCATTTTAGAGGGTCTCCTGGGGTCTTGTGTGGTGGTCCTGTAGGTAGGTGACGGTCAGATAGAGAGTGCACATATAAACTCTGGCACCCCTCCTGCAGATGGCTGGGTACCCCATTCCCCAGAGGAGATTGGATTTAAAAGGGGGAGAGTGTAAGCCCCCCCAGTTTGGGGGCTTACTAAAGTTACCCTGCTAACCCCCTGTAGGTGTTGCTAGGGAGGCCCTGAGTGATGCCTGTCCTCTGGGTGTGGTGATCCTGACCCTTTAGGGTATAAATAGGTAGAATTAGAGAGCTGGAGGAGGCCGATGGGACTGTGAACACAAATGTGGGCTGGGGTTTGAACTGCCAGCCTGGGAGTTGTTGCCTAGCTCTGTGGCACTGGTTCAGTGCTCGGGTGGCTGGGGAGGTGTGCAGAAAGCAGCTGTTGGGATAGGAACCCTTTAGGAGAGGAGCTGCAGCCTGAAGGAAGCTAGTTGGACCTGCCTTGTGCCTTGTGGAACCAGGGTGGGTTGGGGCATGTCCATGTTAGGAGGTGTGTGGCAGTGGGAGCGTGTGGCGGTGGCAGAGCCATGGCATGGCCTATCTGGTGGTGACAGCACCAGGTGAGTCATACCCATGTGTCATGCTGCCTTCGGTTTTGGTGGTCTGCCCGGAGCTAGAAAAGCCAGGCCCACCTCTCCCAGTGATGAGTTTGGTCTGGGAAGAGGATGGGCACAGGCCTGAAGCTGCAGGATGTGTGATGTTAGAGGGAGATGGCTGTTTAAGAGAACTCCCTCCTACTGGATCCGTGGGCCAATAGGGTGCAAAGCAATTTCACCAGGCCGGAGTATGACCAGGGGCATGTTTTGGAGAGCCCTGGTGTGGTGTGTGTAGGTGTTGGTGTTTAGCGGCCCTGGTTTCTGAGCCTCTGGGCTCATGTACATCTAAGTGGAGCTCACTATTTGGCCTGCCTAGGCCTAAGTTTTTGCCGCAGCTTTTTGCTGCAGTAAATTTCTGTTTTACATCCTTGTGCCTGTCCTCCATTGCCTCCAGCCCCATGTAGCTGAATTTTATGTTTATTAATTAAATTTTTTGTATTCTTTTAAAATTTGGTGCTCCTGTTGATCTGTGCTGCCTGTATGTTAACCATCTTGTCCCCAGTTTTAGCTCCAGTGCCTTACCTGCCTGGTGTATCCAGCTTTTCTGCTATCAAACCATGCAGTGAAGATCCATCTCACCTTGACAGTATGAATTCAAGTGTCAAGGTAGGCCAAGCATTTGTTTTGTTGTTTGGGATCTCTGGTGTTTTCCTGGCTCATGCCCCCCCAGCATTTATAAGATAAGGACCCCTAGACATTGCTGGAGGGTGGGTTACACTTAGCTGTGGTCCCTCCCCTTCCCCTTCCTCTGTGACTACTGAACATAAATATTTGTTCTGGATTAATGCTTTTTCCTCGTCTCTTTCCATGCCCTCTCCTTCCTCCCTTTTAACTTTACAATTCCCTCCAGTCTTTCTCCTTTGGCTAACTTACCTATAGAAAGTCTTGCCCCCTTTTTTAACTTCTTTTGCTATTTTTTCCTCTGTCTTCGCCTTTGTGCTTCTGACCACTTTTCCAGCCTCCCTTTGCTTTTCTAGGTACACTGCCCTGTTCTCCTCCTTCTGTGCTTCCTTGTGTTTCCTGAAGGACAGCTTCTTTGCCCTTACTTTCCAGGCCACTTTCCTTGAGATCCACAGTGGTTTTCTTTTTCTCTTGCTTTTGTTTATAAGTCGAATGTAGAGGTTTGTCACCTCCACTATGGCTCCTTTCAGATGGGCCCATTGTTCCTTGACTCCTTCCCAATTTTCCCCTTCTGCTAGGGCTTTTCTGAGACATACCCCTATCCTAGTGATATATGCCCTCCTGAAGTCCAGCTCCCTTGCTTTCGTGTGGCTTGAAACTCTTGTAGTACCCATATTGAACCACACTGTGCGATGGTCACTGGACCCCAGGTGTTTACCCACCCTGACATCTGTAATTCTGTCCTTTAGTTAGTACCAGGTCCAGAATTGCTGTCTCCTGGGTGGGTTCAGACACTAGCTGCTTGAGGCATGCCCCTTACAGGGAGTCCAGGATGACTGTGCCTCTGGCTGTGGCAGCCACTGGGATGCTCCAATCAACATCCAGCAAATTGAAGTCACCCATCAGCAGCACGTCCCCTCTAGCTGTCATCATATGGATGGCTTCCAGTAGATCCCTATCCATTTCCTCCCTTTGTGCTGGGGGTCTGTAGATCATGCTTGTATGAATGGCTCTGCCATTGCCCATCTGCAGGGTGATCCACAGTGCCTCTGTCTCCCCCTGCATTCCTTGCACCTCCGTTGACTTTATACTCTCCTTGACATAAAGAGCTACCCCTCCTCCCTTTTTTACCCTCCCTGTCTCTCCTGAACAAAGTATAACCTGGTACAGCTATGTCCCAGTCATGGTCCCCATTATACCATGTTTCTGTAATATCTACAATGTCCAGGTCAGCCTCCGCCACCAAGGCTGCCAGGTCTGGGATTTTATTCCCCAGGCTGTGGGCACTCGCACACATGGCCCTCCATTTTCTGCAAATTCTCTTCCTAATCTCATCCCTTTTCTCCTTGTTTCTCCTCTTCTTCCCCTTATGCAGAGGTCAGACTGTATTAGTGATATTGTGATGTCATGGTCCTCCATACTGGCTACATTATCATGTGGGGGTAGGCAGTATGATTTACCCAGCTTCCTTCCTCAACCCTCCTTGGCCAGTTTAAATGCTTGCCAATGAAGCATCTAAACAGTTCACTAAGGACATCGGTCCCCTTACTGGAAGGATGCAGGCTGTCACCACTGTACAGGTCCACATCCCCCACGTGGATCCCCAGTCTCCAATGAAGCTGAAACCCTGCTGTCTTCACCAGTTCTCCAACCAAGTGTTGAAGTCCCTGGTGCAGAGATCCCTAGCTTCCCCCTTGCCATGGACAGGCAGCACCTCTGAGAAGGTCACGGAGCTTGATATTTGCCTCACGGCCCTCCCAAGCTCTCTGAAGTCCTCCTGCACCCTTCCTGCCTCTGTCTTGTCTCCATCCAGGTCATTGGTCACAATGACATCTAGATCCTCCCTCCTTGCTACTGCCCTAGCGATCCTCTGGATCTACTTTCCATCCCCCCAGGCTGTGCCTCCAGGTAGGCACTTTACCTCCCTCTCCCCCTCATTACGTGCACCCAACTCCACTCCCCAGATGATGGAGTCCCCCAGCAAGAATAGCTTCCTCTTCCTTTGGTGTCCTCTACCATCCACCCTGAGGGCTCAATTGTGGAGGTCCCACTCATCCTCTCTGGGCGCAACTATGGGTGACCTTGTGGGGCCCTCCCATTCTCCCAACACAGCATAGTAGTTCTTCAGTTGCACCAGCTGGGTATGTACCTCTGACCCACTTGCCTTACCCTGCCTGAGCCCACCATAGTCCAACCACTCCTCTTTCTGGGCAACCTTTGAGGTAGTGGTTGTGGATTTGGTGGCCTCTGGGTGGGGGAGGAGGCTCCCCAAATCCTGGCCAACTCGGCCTGGAGACTGGCAACCTCTGCCCTCAGCCCAGAAAGGTGTCTGCAGATGGGGCAACACCACAGCATCCAGAAGGTCCTTCCACTGCCTATTGCTACACTGACTGTTCTAAGGGTACCCTCTTTCTGCAAACTACTGTGCCCACTATCTGCAGTACTCCCTGATGTAGTAATTCACCTCCTAACCCCTTCACCCAATCTTAGTCCAGACCCTACCTGTCTAACTTCCTGTTTTTTTTGCTCTGTTTTCTCCTCTCCTACTTCTTTCCCCCTCTTACCATCATCATATATACAAACAATACTCAGTGGAAAAGGCACAGCTTTACTCATACACTACAAAAATGCCTGATTAGTGCTTTCAGACAGTAACACTTTTTTAACAAATTACTCTAACTGATTTTTTTAGTGATTTAAACAGTGGCCTTCAACTTTCACTTTCTATTGCTGGCAGCCACCATTTCATGAGTAGCAGAGAGCTTCCTGGGCTCAGTTTGTGCTAATATGTCCTGCCAATGAATAGCTGAGGTGAAACAGGCATATTAGCATACAGTGAGCTCAGGAAGCTCATTGCTGCTCATGAAATGGCTGCTGCCAGCAACAGGAAGTGGAAGTTGTGGGTAGCTGTTCTAAGTCATTAAATAAAGTTGTTACTGTCTGAAAGCACTAATTTAGAGTTTCTGCAGTGTCTAAGGAAAGCTTTGTCTTTTCCATTGTTTCCCTTTAAAATCTGTTGTCATATACTCAAAATGTGATAGCATGTCCAACATCATACTAGGGATGGGCAAACTGGCTTTGCTGCACTTCTGAACTGCTCCTGGACTGGACTGACTCAGCTGTGTCCTGGAAAACCAAGCCTTTCATGACTTGACCAAGTTGTCAAGTTGGCCTGGTTTGGAAGTGCAGTCTAGTCTGGAAATAATACTCTCACCACCAGTACCGCATGCAAGTCACTAAATAAGGCAGGGCAGGGTGCAGAAATAAAATAAAAAACAATTTTTTTGCCCAGTCTCTAATGAATACTCCTGAGTACCTGGACCATCAAACGACGAAACAAAGGCAAACACTTGTGATACCATGGCACTGTAGGAGCCAACCAGTGAGGGTCTCTGTTCTGTGATTGACTCATGTTCTACCCAGTCCTGTGTGTCAGCCATCACAGGGCATCCCTTGGAAACAGTGTAGCAATTGCATTTGGGACTTTTCATTGAAAGGAGACATTCTTGTTGTGTGCAGAGATTCTAGAAAAAGGGTGAAAATTAAACATTTTCATTTTCTTCTTTCCTTAGTCAGAAAGAGAGAGAGAGAGAGAAAGAGAAAGAGAGAGAGAGAGAGAGAGAGAAGAGATGCCAACAAATTCAACAGTAGACAACAGCAGAGTGCAGATGTTGCAGCAGAGTACTTTCTAAAAAAACAAATAAATATTTTGTTAGACAGAGAGAGAGATAGACCAACAAATCCAACAGCAGAGTGCAGACGTTGCAGACTCCACAGTAAAAAAAAAAAAAAAAACACCCATTTTTCATTAGAATGGGGGGGAGGGAGGGAGGACCAATGGATTCAACAGCAGACAACAGTAGAGTACAGAAAAAATTAAAAAAAATATTAAGGGGAGTCAAACAGGACAGGAGGACTCTGTCTGAAGGTCATACTGTCTCAGTAATTTTGGGGAGGGAGGCTTATTGTGCTATACAGATTTTGAAGGGGGGTGTGCTACCCACATCTCAGACTCTGTGTTGCTCATACCTGTGCTACCCTGAAAGGTCATACTGCCATAGACTCTGTGTTGCCCACCTCTGTGCCTGAACTACTGCTAGGTCATACTGTTGTAGCATAGGCTCTGTGTTGCCCATCTCTGTGCCTGAACTACTACTAGGTCATAATGCCATACAGGTTGTGAAGGGAGGGGTCAGGTCTCAGACTCTGTTTTTCCCCATCTCTGTGCTTGAACTAATACTAGATCATAGTGCCATACAAATTGTGAAGGGGGCTCACTTCTTAGACTCTGTGTTGCCCATCTCTGCACCCAAAGTAATACTGCTAAGTAAGCAATTAAATTGGACCCCCCAAAATGGCTTCAGAATCAGTCTGTTATGGAAATGGAACATGTGGCCAATGCCAGCAGTATCCCTGAAATTGGTACATGTAACAATAAAAATATTTCCCGGAAACAAATTCAGAACAAAAGGAAAATTGACTGCTGAAGATATAATTAATACAATTGATGAAAGTGAAGCAACATGCCAAGAAAAGGATGAAGCAACACAATCAGAAAAAGATGAAGCAACACAACCAGAAAAAGAAAAGAATATTGGTGAATCCCCTGATCAAACTAGTGCAGCACTGTTGGCATTGTCAGAAAAATCAGATGAAAGGAAAACACAAAAACAGGTAGCCAAAACAGTTAGACCTAGAAAGTCAATGATTAAGGAAAAGGCTGTATCTAGTACCTCTAGATATGGCACTCCATGATATGCCACTCATGCATATCAGGCTCCTTCATCAGAAAGTAGTGCCTCTGATGAAGAACAAGATCACGATGTATGACAGTTATGCTCTTCCAAATGTGATAAACCTGACTGTGATACTGATGAGGTAGAGGATGCCACCTGGTTTCCCCACACAAAAAGCAAAAACACATACAGCAAGCACCACCACTAGCCATAGCCAGCAGTGGAAAAACAATCAGTAGTAATAGTAGCTCTTACCTCAGTTGTGTGGAGCTATTTTCATTTAAGTCCCAAAAATGAATGTTTTGCTGTCTGTACCTTTTGTCATCTGGAAGTTAGCAGGGGGAAAATGAGGGGCCAGTTCACAACAACATCACTACATAGATACATAGATACATAGACAGTGTCGGCAGATAAGGGCCTATGGCCCACCTAGTCTGCCCATTTGAGCTTGTAAGTTCAGTTTGTTTTCCTAGAAGTCTATTTCCCCTTACCCCTGACCTCTAGAATTCCTTTATGTCTATCCCATGCATTCTTAAATCCCGTGATTGTTTCAGCCCCCACCACTTCCTCTGGCAGGGTGTTCCACTTGTCCACCACCGTTCTGTGAAGAAATTCTTTCTCATGTTTCCTCTGAATCGTCCTCCCTCCAACTTCATCCCATGCCTCTAGTCCTGAAACATCTTTTTCGCTTAAAAATAGTGTTTTCCTGCACCCTGTTCCTCCCTGTAAGATACTTGTATGTCTCTATCATATCCCTCTCTCCCTCCTCTCCTCCAGGGAGTACATGTTCAGTTCCTTCAACCTGTCTTCATAGGATTTGTGATGCAACCCATGCACCATCTTTGTTGCCTCCTCTGAACCTTCTCTACCCTGTCTATGTCCTTACGTAGGTATGGTCTCCAGAACTGTACACTGTACTCCAGGTGGGGCCTCACTAGTGTCTTGTATAGCGGAATTATGACCTCCCTTTTCCTGCTGGTGATGCCCCTGCCTATACATCCCAGCATCCTATTTGCTTTACCTGATGCCTTGTCACACTGTTTCCCTTCTTGAGGTCATCAGAGATGACAACCCCAAGATCCCTTTCCTGCTTGTGCATGCTATATCCTCACCCCCAACTGATATATTGTGCCAGGGTTTTGTGCCCTATATGCATTATCTTGCACTTCTTTGCATTGAATTTCAACTGCCAAACCCTTGACCATTCTTCAAGTTTCTGCAGGTCCTTCTCATTCTGTCTACACCCTCTGGTGTGTCAACTCTGTTACAGAGCTTTGTGTCATCAGCGAACAGTGAAATTCTGCCTTCTATATCCTGTGCAATGTCACTGATGAAGATGTTGAATAGGACCGGTCCCAGCACTGATCCCTGTGGTACCCCACTGGTCACTCTTCCCTCTGTGGAGTGACAGCCATTTACCACCACCCTCGTGTCCTGCCACCCAGCCAGTTACCTACCCACCACACTACTGTCCTGCCCACACCCATATTCCCCAGTTTGTGTAATAGTCTTCTATGTGGCACAGTGTCAAAGGCCTTGCTGAAGTCCAGATAGGCCATGTCCACTGCCCTCCCTTGATCCACCTCCCTAGTCACCCAGTCAAAAAATTCAATGAGGTTGGTCTGACATGACCTCCCCCTGGTGAAACCATGCTGCCTTGGGTCCTGTAGTCCATTGACAACCAGATGTTCCACCAATCTCTCTTCAGTAGTGCTTCCATGATCTTTCCCACTACCGAGGTGAGGCTGACTGGTCTGTAGTTCCCTGCTTCCTCTTTGTTCCCACTTTTGTATAAGGGACTACATCTGCTGTCCTCCAGTCTTTGGGTACCTCCCTGTTTCCAGTGATTGGCTGAACAGGATAGCCAGAGGTTCAGCCACCACCTCTCTTAGTTCTTTAAGGACCCTGGGGTGCACCCCATCTGGCCCCATTGCTTTGTCAACTCTTATTACTTCCAGTTCCTTCAGGACCCTTTCTCGTGTAAAGGGACTTGTGTCCATTTCTGCACCATTCTCACCCCTTGTACTCCCTTCAGACTCATTACCCCCCTCTTCCTTAGTAAAGACTGAGCAGAAATACCTGTTCAATATGTCAGCTTTACTGTTGTCATCCTCTATGCTGCTCCCATCCTCCCCCTTCAGTCTAACTATCCCTCCCTTTGACCTTCTTTTTTCACTTATGTACCTGTAAAAGGTTTTGTCCCCTTTAATCACTGATTTTGCAATGTGTTCTTCTGTCTGAGCTTTGGCTTCCCTTACTGACTTCCCTGCCTCCCTTTGTTTCTCCTGGTACTTCTCCCTATCCCCTTCTGCCTGTGTCTTTTTGTATTGCCTAAAAAGGCATTTGCAAAGAGCACATCCAACTATTCTACTGGGCAGCAGTCCTGAGCAAGGGAAAAATATATGTGAAGAAAATATTCCTACGGACAATAGTGATGGTGAAGAGACTGCAAGACAAGGCATAAAAAAAAATGTTCGACTTCACTGACAAAAGTATTTTGACAAGCTACAGCTTCACCACTGTAATCCCATGGGTTTTGCTCCCCCCCACATGAACTAAACAGCATACCATTACTGCAATGCTTGAACAAAAAACTACTTTATCTATAGTAGGTCACATCAAGTCACATTAAAAATTAATCTGTTAACAGATGAATTTATTTCCAAGGACCTGCAACCATTTTCTTTGGTGGAGAATGACTGTTTTAGAACCATTTTAAAATATTTTGCTTCACGTTACAACATAGCAAGCCATAAATATTTTGTGAATGTAGCTGTTCCCAAAATGTACGAATGTATGCAAAGTAAAATAAAATTGGCTCTTCAAGGCAGTGAATGTGGTTCTGTGCACCTGACCACAGACATGTGGACACGTTCTCAAACCACTGATTACATGTGCATCACAGCACATTGGGTGTCAAGAACGTCTTCAAACACCACCATAAGGCAGCAGTGTACAGGAAAGAAGACAAAGAAAGCAGCTCTTTGTGTTACCATGTTTTGTAAGCATCACAATGTTGACAATATTTTAGAAGAGTTGCATGACAACATTTCTGAGTGGTTAGAGCCCCTGGGACTCATTACTGAATTTGTGGCTTCAGACAATGGCACCAATATTGTTAGTGCATTGAAATATGGTGGTTTTACTCACATTCCATACCTTACACACTTATTAAATCTGTTTGTACGAGCTTTCTTTTCCAGTGAAAACAGTATAGTAACACTAGTGGGATCTGCCAAGAACATCTGTGGTTATTTCAGTCATTATGTAAAATCACGTGGTATCTTGACTGATCTCCAGAAAAAAAAATGGCTTGCCAATACAGCAACTAAAACAAGATGTTCTGAAAAGGTGGAACTGAACGTTTTACATGTGTGAGAGTCTTCTCACACAAAAGAAGGCAGTCCATGAATATACCATGGAGCACAATGTAGTAGATGATGTTGTCCTGAATTCATT
The DNA here is from genome assembly GCA_016271365.2 of Neoceratodus forsteri. Classification (NCBI taxonomy): domain Eukaryota; kingdom Metazoa; phylum Chordata; order Ceratodontiformes; family Ceratodontidae; genus Neoceratodus; species Neoceratodus forsteri. The sequence goes on from CM057453.1 coordinate 445,267,082, forward strand.
CCAGTGGGGCCTCATGGAGCATCTTACATTGCTCTCGACTCCCATTGAGGAAGCAGCTTGACAGATTAGCAAAGAGAACGTTACTCCAAGCCAGGTTATTCCCATCATAAATTTATTGTACAAAGAACTCCAGAGGCTGCTTAGAGGTTTTAACCAAAAAGGAGAAAATCTGGTGTGTCCCTATTGACCAACTGATGCAGCAATTCCAAAACTGCGGAAGACTTCACAATATCATGGCAGTCAAAAATGTTCTTCTTCCCACTCTTCCTGACCCTCGGCTTAAGTTGCAACAGCTGCCTCCTTCAGATCTTGGTGATTCTTGTCTCGACTACAAAAACATGCGGATTTCAGCAATTGCACAGGAAAAGGAAAGGAAGGAACTGTATTTGACAATACAAGTGAATCATGTGATATGGATGCTGCACCTGATGATACAACATCTATTGATGGTGACAGCAATAGTTTTCACTTAGTGCCACCATGTACTCCTTCATCAACATTGGGTAATCCTGCACAAAGTCCTCTTTCACGGCCCGTGAAAAAGGCATGTCATTCTGAAAAGCACACAGATGACTCTCACACATTTTGGCCAAAACGCATGGAAATTGATAATTCAGATGTGTGTGCTATGGAGCTGCCTTCTTTGTCTTTGTCTGATATTGTGGATGCCTATTTATGAGAACCACTCATTAATATTGATGATGACCCATTTGAGTACTGGCAGGAAAAGAAAAATATCTGGCCTACACTATCTGCCTTTGCTAAGCTTCTTAGTTGCCCTCCCACTAGTGTTTACTGTGAGTGTATATTTAGCACAGCTGGAAATATTGTCTCTGATGGCCGCACAAGGCTTACTTCTAAAAATGAACAGCACCTTACCTTCCTATAAGTCAGTCTCAATAAATTATCTTACCAGTTCAGTGAACAGTAGCAGGAACATAACAGTGATGATGACAAACAGTTGCAACAGGTGTTTCCTATTAAGTGTGCTTTCTTGGTGGTGTTTGAAGATGATGGTGGTGATATTATTTAATTTAATGATTTATTTCTTTGAATTCAGAGGACAAAGGTAAGCAACCATAACAGAAAGATCAAGTAAAAAAAATAATCCTTCTTGTGAGGTCACGGTGTATATAACATCATACGTATTGCTGTATGTGTTTTTCATATTCAGTTTGGGAACCTAGGTTGAGTGTAATTTGTTTATTCAGCAAATTAAAAATACAAAGAGGGCACAGGCAGTGAACTGCTGAATGTCTGGGGTGGAGGGTGGGACCAAGAGGGCAACACAAAGGAAAAATACTTATGTGTACACATGGCTGCCATGAGTGCCGGCGCCCCTGTGGTCCTCGGGTCCTGCACCATGGGGATCCCTGCCAGTTTGATGATGGGGGAGTGGCAAAGGGGATTGGGACTGGCAGATGGGCTTCATGGCAGGAGTAGGTGGCAGTCGGGGCCAAACAGCTCTATATAAAAATAAATAAATAAATTGACTACAATCATTAGTTGTGGAAGCTTGTAGGCTATATCTAAAAACTGCAGTGCAGTGTGTGGGTGGGGGGAGGGGGAAGGTCTACCACATAAGTTACAAAACACAAGTGATAACAAATAACTGGCCAATCAGGCAGGAGTGTGTGGGATGGTTTGGAGCCCATGATGCTTGCTATATCACCAAGTAGGCAAACAAAATAATTACAAACAAAAAAAAAATAACTTCTCAAGTCAAAAGGGCGGGAGGGATGGCTGGGGCCCCCATCACATATCTGCTCATGCTGACTGTCTCCTACCAAAAAGCATGCCAGACTCAGTGAAGGTCTGCACTCTGCTGTTGTCTTTCTACTGTTGAATTTGCTGATCTCTGTCTCTCTCTCTTTCTGACTAATGTTTGACACATTGCCGCCTTTCACTACAAAGCCCCTAATGACCTGCATACACTGGGCTGGATTCACAAATGTTTTGGGGACTAAGTCTCACACCACAGCTCCAGTTGTGGACCAAAATCTCCTCAGCTGTGGAGATTGCTATTCACATCTGCAGCAGCTGCAGAAGATGTTACAGCTGGTCCCACCATCCATCACATTCTTCCACAGCTGCGGGGATTTACATGGCAACACCACCTGCAAGTGGCCATAAATCATGGAGCCAATTGTTAACTGGCTCCACTATTGAGAATAACATAGCTGTGGGAGAAATTGCAGTTCGTCAAGTGGCAACCCACTTGTGCAGAGTTTTTTCCCGCACCTGCAGGATTTTCAAGAGTTTTGTGAATCCAGACCACTGTTTCCTATCAATGTCATGTGGTGGCTGACACACACAGGACTGGCAGGAACAATAGTCAGTTTATTTTATTGCTGTTGGCTGCTTGCTAACCTTGAAAAATGACATGAAAATACAGACACAATTTTTTTTTTAAAAAAGGTTACATTTTATTTTTTTAACAGAGGGGTTTAAAATAATAATACTGATGCACTTCTCTTACTCAAATAGACTAAACATGGTCTACAATTAATCAGAGTAAATCAGAACCTTTTGGAAACAAGCATTTGTCAATGGCAAATGTTTGATTCTTTGGTAAACAATTTGTTTTTTGCAAATTTGACCCCAAATTTGAAGATACTATACTTGTTTTAGGATTCACCTTCTAGGCATAACATGTACCATTTATAGTATATTGTCTGAAATGTCATTTCACACCAGAGCTGCGAAAATGCATCTCATCCAGGATTTTAAAAACGACACATCACGTTTATGAGATGGTGTGGAAAAATTGCTTTGTTGAAAGTTTGGAGTCAAAATGTTTTAAATAATCTAAGTTATGAATGAACACTGAACTAGTGTAATGTTCAGTCATAACCTGGGCATTTTACAGTATTTGTACACCAAATGTTCAGCATAACCTTCTAATTAACCCACCTAATGAACCCAGTAAGTGAACATTTTCAAATCCCTGCTGAAACATCATTCTGCGCCACCAAAATGTCATTCCACACCAGAGGTATGAAAACACATTTTGGCCAGGATTTGAAAAATGACAGCTGTCACATTCATGAGGTGCTGTGAAGAAATGGCTATGTTGAAAATTTGGGGTCAAAATTTTAAAAATCACCAAAGTTACAAGCCTGTGTTCATAAATTTTAATATAGGCTCATAACTTTTTTTTTTTATATTTTTGCCCCCCCCGCAGTTTTTTTTAACTTAATCAACTTTATTAAAATGTTTCAATCCATCAAAAATGAAAAACACACTAAAGCAACAAGAGCTAAAAATAAAAATCTCTATATAAAAAGAATAAAGAAATACAAAATAAGCCATACATGTCATAAAAGCCTTAACAGAAGATCATGCATAAAAGGTAACCATGAAAAAGCAATATAAGATCCTCCCAGGTGGCTGTACATAGGAACCTATCCCATTCTCCAGTGCCATTCCCATACCAATGAAACTTACCATCTCAAAAAGCAGAAACTATTACTATATTAATCAGGTGACTATGCAATTAGTAATAATGTATAAAGCTTTTTCCCATCTCTCTCAGTAATTTGCAAGTGTATGTCTCATACTTGCTAACACTTTTTCCATTCTCAATACCACCAGCATCTAATTATGACATTTTTGATATGTTAGAGCTTCCTCCCCTATCCAGTGATGCAGAATTATCAATTTAGCCACAGACTCAATCAAGGTTAAATGATATTTTTGTGCCCTAGTCAACTGATCCAGTCCCAGGCCCAATAAGCATAATTCAGGGGAAACACATTGTTCAGACCTAATAAAGGGTCCAATTTGGCTTGAATTTGCATCCAAAAACTCTGAATTAAGAGACAATCCCATAGTATGTGTTTCTGTGCACCAATAGCTATCTTACATCTTTGACAATTGGGATTTGAACTTTTACCCATCGTATAGAATTTCTGTAGGGTAAAATAAACATTGTGCAAGATCTTATACTGCACAAGTTGCAGCTTATCCAATTTAATGAATCTAAAAATGAAATCCCATGGAGCTGAAGAGTCAAGAAAGTCAGGGTAATCTGGGAATTCCTGTTCTTAGTATTTACTTTTTAACTGTACCTGTGTTCCTAATGTCTCCCGCAAAAATCTATATAATATGGAAACCGCATGCTCCTGATTAGCCCAAGTAATCAACTTTTCATACATTGTACTCTCACTTGTATGCCAAGGGCAAAGTCCTAATCTCCCCTTAACAGGATGCAGTAATTGAAAAAAGAGAACAGACAGAAAAGGGGGCCAAAGCATATGTCACTCAAAACTGCTCAAAGGTCTGGGGCTGACCATCAATTATAGAATCTTGAAGAGTAACATTCCTAATGGGAAGCAAGAAAGAGGGCAGGATAGGCCTATTAGCAATTTTAAAGTTTAGATTATTACATATAGGTTGGTGGGGATCCTTCTGGTGGTTATGTCCAAGTAGTTGGCATAATTGAATGTTAATTTGTAACGCCATCCTATGGACGAATCTCTTGGGGTGGGGACAAATTTAATGAAGAAATATATAAAAGAGCCCTAGGTGTAGTATATCTTTTACAAAGATGTTCTTCATTATCTTTTAAAAATGGTGCAGGATGACCTTCTATTCTCTTCAAATCAGGAAGACCCCAGTTTAAAAATTTACTGGCCTGAGATGTCAAATTATACCAATAAAAATTAGGCAGTTGCAACCCTCCCTGAGTTTTAGTGCAAGCTAATTTATTTCAAGTAAGTTGGGGTCTCTTCCAGTTTCAAAAAAAATCTGATTAAAGACTATGCAACTTCAGAAACCATGACTTAGGTAAGGGGACCCTATTATAGTAAGCGGGTATAATTTATTTATTTATTTATTTATTTGAGTTTTGGTGAACGGGTAAGTCCACTGAGACAATCACAGTCCCTTTTTCAGGGTCGACCCAGGGTCTTCAACACGCAGACCATTAACAATGCAAAATATACAGAAGAGCAATACAATATGGTAGAAAATTCACAAACAGCATAACAATATGTACAAAAAGTATGAGAAGCAGACAAACAGCATAACAATATACAGCATAACAATATGTACAAAAGTGTGAAAAGTTGTCAAACGGCATAATATGTACAAGAGCACTGCAGAGCAATGTAACCTTTGATGATGGCATACTTGCTAGGCATATATGATTGTGAATACAAAAGCACTACAGAGCAATGTAACCTTTGATAATGGCATACTTGCTAGGCAGAAACAATTGCGAATTTAGGTCTATAAGACTAAATAGCATAAAAATAAATTCTGAGAATGGGATGAGGCAGATACAGGTAGTCAGGGCAAAGTCCAGAGACAGGAAGGGGAAGGAAAAGAGGGCAAGGAGAAAAAGAGGGCAAGAAGGGCGTGACATCAGTGGAAACAGGCACAGGATATAGAGGCTGAGAGAGAGGCAACTAGATTAGTTTGGAATATAGGGAGGGAGGAACTAGACAGGACTGTAGGAGGAAGGGAGTTCCAGGCAGATACAGCTGCAAAAGAGAAAGACCTTTGGGCGATGGCCAGTCGCAGATTAGGTAAAACTAAGAGAGGTAGCCAGACTGAGAGGAGGGCACGTGGTGCTTGTCTTAGGCGCATCAGCCCACTAAGGCAAGGAGGTGTGAATTTGTGGACAAGTTTAATCATGAGACTTAGGGAGGAATACCTTAATTTAACTTCATATGGCAACCGGCCCAGAGAGGAGAGTACATCCCAGTGATGTGAACGGGGATTAGCCCCCAGGGCAAACCTACCATCCCTATCGTAAGCCTTGGATAGGAGAGAAAGGGAGGAGGAGTTTGAAGAGAGTAGCAGTGGAGCACCATAGGTCAGGAGAGGAAGAAGGGTCGATGAAGCAATCTTAAGGCAAGAGGCAGAGGCGGGAAAGGGGCGGATACGATAGAGGAGTCAAAGTTTCTGATTTAGAGATTTAGCAACGTTGGAGACATGTGCATTAAAGGAGAGCGCAGAGTCCAATGTAATGCCCAGGTATTTAAAGGAGTGGACTGATTCTAAGTTGTCACCACTGAGAGATGTAATACTGATGTGGGGGGAGGAGTATACTTTGAGTGGGGATGGTTGGTGAATAGCATGCGTTTGGTTTTCTTTGTATTGAGGACAAGATGATTTTGGTTGAACCAGCCCATAAGGGAAGCGAAGTCAGAGGCAAGCTCTCTATTAATTAGATCAATGTGTGGAGAGGAGCAGTAAAGGATTGCATCATCTGCATAAAGGTGTATGGAAGCCCCTCTACAGGAGCTGGGTAGGTCATTAATAAACAGAGAGAACAGCATATAACCCAAAATAGATCCCTGCAGAACTCCATGAGTTATGGGCCTAATGTTACCATTTAACACCTGCCATCACTTCATATCTGTAGTGATAGTATGGAGTAAAGGGATAAGATTTTGAGCAATTAATGTTTTGGTACTTAAGGGTAACCTAATACCTAAATATGTAAGTTTAGACAGGGACCAACACTGATATAGTTCAAAAGGTAACATATGTCTATAGGTACTATGGTTAATGGGCATCATAACCGTTTTAGACAAATTAAGTTTGTAGCCTGAAAGAGATCCAAATACTTGTAATATAGTTAGCACTTCAGGTAAAGAAATCCTAGAATGGGTCAAATGTAATAGAGTGTCATCGGCATATGTCAAAATTTTATCAACTTTAGGGTCAATTGAAATACCAGTAGTTGAAGGGTTATTTAATGTATGCCTAGTGAGAAGTTCAATATATAAATTAAACAAATAGGGGCAGGGTGCACCCCTGTCTAGTAACACAGCTCAGAATTTTGCCCCAAATTTTCAACATAGCTTTCTTGTGACCCCACCTCATGAATAAGTGCAGAGAAAATTTCCAACTCCTGCCCAAAAGGTGATTTCACCCAGCCACTGCAAAATCACCTTTTGGGGAGTGAAAACACATTTTGGCCAGGATTTGAAAAACAGCAGCTGTCGCATTCATGAGGTGCTGTAAAGAAATTGCTATGTTGAGAATCTGGGGTCAAAATATTGAAAATGACCAAAGTTACGAGCCTGCATTTGCAAATTTCAACATAGGCTCATAACTTTGTTTTTTAACATTTTTACATCACATTTTGAACATAGCTTTCTTATGACCCCACCTCATGAACAAGGGCAGAGAAAATGTTCAACTCCTGCCCAAAAGGTGATTTTGTGCTGTGACTGCGAAATCACCTTTCGGAACAGATTTGCCTAAATTCACTATAATTGTTCATGAGGTGGGGTCCCAAACAAGGCATGTTGAAAATTTGAGGTAAAAATCTTAAAAAAATGGCCAAGTTATGCCACTAAGTTCAAAACTCCTTTGAAATACATTGAACTGCATATCTGATTTCCTCAGTTCATGGTCCAGCTTTGAAGAGTGAAGATGTGTCTCTCCAGAGAAGAGTACGGCATCGGATCCCTGGTGGGTAAGTAAGGGCTTGGGGTGTGTGGGTGGTGGGTACTGAGTGGGAGGGTTGGGTGGGGTGAGTAACAGTGCAACAGATATGGAAACATAGAAACAGAAATTGATGGCAGAAGGGGAACACAAGATCCATCTAGTCTGCCCGATATGGATAACTACCCCCCCTTCTATCCTTTCTGTGAAATGATGCCTTTGTGCCTGTCCCAGACATTTTTGAACCCATTTATCATTTTGGTCTCCACCACTTCCTGGGGCAGGCAGTTCCATGGGTCGACCACTCTCTCAGTGAAGAAGAACTTCCTAACATTGCTCCTGAATTACCCACCCTTGAGCCTCATATTGTGTCCTCTAGTTCTGATGCTTTTCTTCTCATGAAGGAGTTCCTGTGCCCCTACCTTATTTATGCCCTTGATATACTTGAATGTCTCAGTCATGTCCCACCTCTCCCTCCTCTGCTCCAGGGAGTACATGTTGAGCTCCCTCAACCTATGCTCATATGTCATTTTATGCAGACCCGGAATCATTTTGGTGGCTCTCCTCTGCACCGTCTCAATCTTATCAATGTCTTTCCTAAGCTGTGGCCTCCAAAACTATACACAGTACTCCTGGTGGGGGTGCATCAGTGCCCTGTAAAGTGGCAGCACCATCTCCCTTCTGTGACTCATGATTTCCTTCCCTATGGAGCCCAGCATACCACTGGTCTTTAGCCCTGCCTTTTCACACTTCTTCCCCACTTGTAAGTCATCTGATATAATGACGCCTAGATCTCACTCCTGGTTGGTGCATGCTAGCTGCTCCCCTCCCAGGTAGTATCCCACCTTGGGGCTTCCCTTGCCTAAGTGCATGACCTTGCACTTTTTGGCATTGAACTTCAATTGCCAGGCATTTGACCACTCCTCAAGTTTCCTCATGTCTGAGTCCATGCTCTTGACTCCTTCTGGGGTGCCCACTCTGTTGCAGATCTTGGTGTCATCTGCAAACAGACTCACCTTACCTTCCAATCCATTACTGATGTTGTCTATGAACACATTGAAGAGTAAGGGCCCCAGCACCAACCCCTGAGGCACTCCACTAGTCATTTCCTTCTCCATGCATACAACTCCATTTACCTGCACCCATTGTGTTCTTCTCTTCAGCCAGTTGCTCACCCAACCCACCACGTCCTTACCTATGCCAATATAGTCCAACTTCTTTACTAGCCTTCTGTGTGGAACTGAGTCGAAAGCCTTACTAAAATCCAGATAGACCACATCCACTACTTCCTCTTGGTCCACTGCCTTTGTTACCCAGTCAAAAAAGTTGACCAGGTTTGTCTGGCATGACCTTCCAGCTGTGAAACTGTGCTGTTCAGGATCCTGTTGCCCACTGGATTCCAGATGTGCTACTATTCTTTGCTTGAGCAGTGTCTCCATCAGTTTTCCTATCACCGATGTGAGGCTCACTGAACAGTAATTTCCAGCCTCCTCCCTGCTCCCTGATTTGTGAAGTGGAACCACTGTTACCCTCCTCCAGTCTTCAGGCACTGTTCCACTTTCCAGTGATTTAGTGACGAGCTCCACCAGGGGAGCTGCTATCACACTCCCGAGTTCCTTGAGAACTCTTGGGTTAATCTCATCTGGCCCCATGGCCTTGTCCACTTTTAATTTATTTAGGGCTTCCAAGACTTGTCCCTCTGTGAAGGGGCTCAGATCTACCCCTGGTCCCTGGGTGCAACTGCTTTACAGGTGTGGGCCATCTTCTGCATTCTCCCTACTGAACACAGAACTGAAATATTTATTTAGGACTTCTGCCTTCTCAATGTCCTTCTCTACTAGTCCCCCTCCCAAAACTGCTAGCCTTACTATTCCTCCTTTAGTCTTTATCCTTTCTCTTATATACTTAAAAAATGTTTGGTTCCCCCTCTAACACCCTCTGCTATCCTTAGCGTGATGTGAGCTTTAGCTTTTCTTATTACTTTTCCCACTTCCCTCTTTGCAACTATGTAAGTTTCCCTGTCTTCATCCTTGTTTGATACCTTATATGCCTTGTAGGACTTTCTTTTCTCCCTTACTATAGTAGCCACCTCCTTGGAGAACAACAGAGGTTTCCTTCTCTTATTTGTCTTGCTGATCCTCCTAGTGCACTGCTCAGTTACCTCCTTGAAAGCTCCCTTGAGATTCTCCCACATTTCCTCCTCCCCCTGCTCCAATGCCTGAGTTTCTCTGCTATGCTGGTTCTCATTTTGTAAAAAGTCTGCCTTCCTGAAGTCCAAAACTCTGATCTTGGAATGGCTGGTATCCAAAGTTGTGTTGATTTGGAAACCGACCATAAGATGGTCACTGTTGCCAAGATGGCACCCTACCTCAACCCTTTCCACTCTGTCACTGTTGGTCATAACCAAGTCCAAGACAGCTCCACCTCTCATTGGTGAATCAGCAAGTTGCTTCAGCCCTGCCCCTGTAGGGCCATTACAAATTTCCTGCCTCTTGTTGTCAATGCTATCTGAGAACCCCAGTTAATGTCTGGTAAGTTAAAGTCCCCTACTATAATTGCCTCACCCTTGTCCGCCATTTTAGGTATCATCTCCAATGTTTCTTTTTCCCCATCTTCCCCCTGTGATGGGAGCCTGTAGATAACTCCTAACCTAATGGCTACCCTGTTCCCCATCTCATCTGTTACCCACAGTGCCTCAGTGTCACCTAGGAAGTACTTTTTCATTGAAAGGGTTCTGGAGCCATGGAACAGCCTTCCAGCAGTAGTGGTGGGGGCAAAAACAGTACGGGGGTTCAAAAGTGCATGGGATAGACATAAGGGTAACCTGGAGATGTGCAGAGCAGGAGATCTGCAGATCAAATAGGATCTGGGGCTACAGCAGTGAGTAGGGAAATGGGCAGACTAGGTGGGCCATATGGTCCTTATCTGCCGACAGATTCTATGTTTCTATCTTTCTATGATAGTGATTTGGGGGTTCTTTTCCCGGAATAGAAAATAATAGCGCAGTGCCTCCACCCAGAATAAATACAGAGGGACAGATGTTTGTAGGGTACAACCCCCTGGGATGCTGTACATCCCCACCTCCCCTCACAGTCACTCCACACATGAAATACCATAAACCAACTTAGTACTCAATGTTACATGCAATTATTGACTACTGCTAATAATATGCTCACCAAACACTAATATAAAAAGGTTAACCATAAATTTATTTACAGTGGGGTAGGAATAGGGTAGGGGATTTTGGAAAGGGAAAGAGAAATAACTTGACACCGGCAAATTCAGTAAACAAGCAGTGACTAAGCAACACTGGCAGCATTGGCAATAGCAATAACAATGGTGCCCACCCCCACCAATACACAGTAACCCCAACACTCCCTCCCATCCGGTACCAGACTAATCCCCTTAGTCCTGACTGGGTACCCAGATTTAAGGTGGTGCAGGCCCGATGCATTGCAGCTGGTTGGCTGGCATTGGTGCACTTAACTTCAGAAGACTTTAACTTTAACTTTGAATGTTGTAACCAAACTCTGCTGCTGGCTTGGAAGTTAACAATTATCCTTACAGGCTCGGAGCAATCCCTGAATTTACTCACAGTTTAGAAGACACAACAGTGTAGGGCTCGAATCTGTCGCCATTGAAACTGGCGTCCCTGATGGTGGCAGCAGGCAATTGGGGGCTTGAGAATGATGTCTTGCAGCTTGCTCCCAGGAGGACTGAGAGCGATGTCTTGCAGCTTGCCCCCGGGGGATTGAAAGTGAAGTCTTGCAGCTTTCTTTCTTTTAGGTGCTTACAGGCTCTCGCAGCTTGTCACCTTTAGAAAGCCTTTTGCTGAAAGCTTGAATTAGCCAATCTCAGGGACACAGCAGGCTTTTTCTGGCTATGGATCTGATCTCTGGCAGATACTTCAGTCTCTAGTAACAAGCAGTTTCTGACGACTCCCAGTTCAACCCTTCTGCTGGCTTTCTCAAGATGCTAAGAGGGAGTTATTCCCAAATGATCTTGTCACTCCCCATCTGGGGGAGACTGTAGAGTCATGCAGGTCTCCCAGTCTTTGGCTGTGGAAGCCCTTAGCTCTGGTCACTGGCTGTATGCCCTCCTCACTCATGGAGAGCTGCTGGAGAACTGCCCTGAGCTGCAACTGTCCCTGGGGGCTGAGGAAAGCAAATCAACTTCTGATTGACTGAATACAATTGTCCATCAGACCAATTAATATTCATTAAGTCCTCTTGATCCCTGATTGGTTGTTCAATTGGGCACCAAGATATTGTTCATACCCCTTACCCAGGAGTCATAGCTGTAGGTCCTTGGGCTCCTAGGGAGCTGATTAGCTCTGCTGGGGCCAGAGGATCACAATAAGGCTGCTTAAAACACAGTTTATATTTAATGTTGCAGTCCCAACATTAAAATCTCTATGCAGGCAAACTATATCATTTTATATTTATTTGCCCTGAGTGTCTGTTAGTAGCCCCTCTGTCTTATTGCCCAGTGGCAGAGTGGGGCATAATTGGGGCTTCCCCTGCCTGTCACTGCCTCCAATTTAACACCTCCCTGGGCAGCAAACAGACTATGTACTCTGTGACAGCCTCAGTTATATTTAAAGTCACAGGCACTTTTATGTGCCACAGCAAAGTTAAAATTTTGGCTCCTCTTTCCCCTCCTGTGTGTCTCCAGACATGTTATGAGCAATTGTTCATGGTTATTGCTTGATGTGTATTACTGCTGTGTGGGGAGAAAGTCAACTGTGTGTGGGAGGGAAAATACCATTTATTCCTGGGGGGAGGTTAGGGCCACATTGTGTAGCCTTTATGTACCTCTGCCCCACGTGGAAGCACCAAAACCTGTTCCTGATATTTTTCTGGCAGACTGCACCCAACAGAACCCAGGCCAACCACAAGGTAGGTCAGTGTATGAGGCGGAGGCAGGTGTACATGACAGAGATACCTCCTTACATGTGGAGGCATTGCTGGGATTCTCCCACATCCCACACAGGTAGACCCCAAAACTGAGTTCAGAGAAGGAAAAAAAGTTAGCCACGCATAATCACCCCGGAATGTTTGGCAAAGGCAAAATGGCACTGCAAGACTTAGAAGACTGGTACCAAGGAGAGCAGTTGGACTGTAAAAAAGCCCTCTTAGTGATGGGGATTTCAGAAAGGTTCGAAAGAACCAAAATTGTTGATGAACTGCTGGCATTGGAATGTTTTGACAGTTTAAAGGTTCAAGGCCTAAGGTATGACTGTGCAAGTAATAGCGTGAGTGTTTTGATCCAGCGTGATACTGAAATTGATGTTGCCAAGCTGCCTACCACTTTCTACCCATGGGGGAGTGGGTCCACCTAGACCACAGTGACTCATAATAGTGGCAAGGAAATTCCCAAGGGGCCCTCAGATTCAAATGACTTTAAGGTAAAGTTTGAATCATGGTTGAAGTCAGAGGAGAAGATTCCCCAAGAAGTGCAAGAACTGTACAAAGCTGACAATGTCACCCCACGTGATCCACCCCGGCTTGGTTTGCTGCTTAGGCACTGGGAAGGGGAACAGGGTCCTACCCAAGGCTAGAACCCTTCTCTGGGAGAAAACCAGTGCCACCCGGGGAAGATGACTTTGAAACATGGATGGGTCAAGTCACTCCTATGGTGCAAGATCCACAGTGTTCTGAAGCCGAAAAGAGATGTCAGCTGTGGGAGCATTTGAGAGGACCTGCTATGGATGGCATTGGAGCTCTGCAAGCTACCCAACCTGTTGCTACTTCTCAAATATACCTCAACACCCTAGAGGGAATGTTTGGAAGTACTGATAGTGGCACACACATACTGAAACGCTGCAAGGGACAGTGCAAAGAGAAGGTGATAAGCTGTCCGAATACTTGATACATCTCTCAAGCAATTGCTACAGGGAACCTACTGTAAGGGAGCAGTGACTGCCCAAGACATGAACAGACTGTGGCTAGAACAAGCCCTAGAGGCAGCTGGACACTTAGAAATGCACCTGATGAAATTGCAATTGGTGGAATGGCTGAGTAACCCTGTTTCCTATGGTGAACTTACTCATAATATCCAAGAGAAAGAGGACTGAGTTACACTGCAAGGCCCAATGGCTGCACCTCTGAGAAAAATAGAGATGCCTCTAAGCAACAACTCACCTGGGTGAGACAATAGTGAAACAGAGGATTTGAAGAGACAAAAGAATTGACTGAACCGGTGGCCACACTAAGGGCTTCCAGAAAACTGACACAGTGAGAGACAATTCCATCCTCAGTGGGTCGATGATACTACACTGGTTGAAAGGAGTTTGCCCTGTCAGAGCCTGAGATAGTAAATACTGCCAGTAGTGATGAGATTTTCTGCTACCGGTGTGGTGAAGATGGGCACCAAAGGAGATACTGCAAAAGGCCTGAAAATTCTGATTTGGTAGGAAGCATATGTTGAGAAACTTCCCACAGGGCCCAGTGAAGGAGCAAACTGGGGTCCCAGAACAAACCTGCTCCATGAAACAGACTCAACCTGTTAATTTTACTGGCCCCAGTATTGTCCTGGGACTAATAGGACCATATGCCAGGGTCCCAGCCAAGACTGAAGGGAGAATTACACTGTGCTACTTGATAGTGGTGCCCAAGTGACTGTTGTATTTGAAGACTGGTACCAGAAACATTTGAGCCATGAGCCTTTAAAACATTTGGAAGGACTAGTTGTCCTGGGACAGAGCAACAAGCCTTACCCGTATTGGGGTACATCGTCATTAAAACTGAGTTCTCCCAAAGTGTTGCCAGGGTCCAGGCCCCAGTGAAAACTCTTGCCTTGGTGAGCCCCAATACTAGAATGAAAGATGAGACCCCTGTAGTGGTTGGAACCAACACCAATATGTTTCAGTGACTGGCTCAGTTATGCCAAGAGATGGAGGTTCCACAGTTCATACACAGTCTAGGGAAACACCCCCGATCCGAAGTGCCTACTTGAAGGGGCCCCTTTCCAGCAAGACAGAGACTGAAGATGAGTAGGTGGGAGTGATTCATAGAAGAAATGCCTGGCCTTTGGTTTTGCCCCCAGGTGTTGAGTGCCAAGTGATGGGGTTAAGTGGAATTTGAGTCACCCACCAGAACCCTGCTTAAATTGTGAACACGCCTACTGATTGAGAGCGACCAAATAGCCTGCTAGTACAGAGAGGGGTGGTACCCACTCCCTGTACATCTACCAGAGTTCAGAAAATTAATATTCTATTGAGAAATGACACTGACAAAGAAGTGAATATTTGGAAAGGATGGACCTTAGCACATGTCTATCAAGCAGAAGTGGTACGACTTGCGTTTCTGAACCAAGTCACCAGTAAAAGGCTTGATCCTAACTTGTTTCATTTTGGAGAGTCACCACTACCTGAATCTTTTAAGTGGCAGCTGTGACAGAAGTTGGCTGAGAGGACTAATGTCTTTTCTACCACTGAGCTTGATTTTGGATGCACTTGTGGTGAAGAGCATCACATAAGTCTGAGTGACAACTGACTCTTTTGAGAAAGGTCCCAATGTCTAGCTCCAGCAAATGTTGAAGATGTTTGCAAAAACTTACAAGAGTTACTTGCCTCTGGTATCGTATCCAAATCCAGAAGCCTGTATGCTTAACCCATTGTGGTAGCCTGCAAGAAGAATGGAACTGTCTGCTTGAGCACTGACTACCAGACTTTAAACAAGCCCACTATTACGGACCACCATACTGTACCATGTGTGAAGGATGCTCTGGCCTGCCTCACTGGCAGTAAATGGTTTTCTGTACTGGATCTTGAAGTGGTTATTACCAGATTCCCACAGCCAAAGAGGACAAAGAAAAAAAATGCATTCATTTGCCTCCTGGGATTTTATCAGTTTGAATTTATGTCACAAGGTATCTTGGGGGTGCTGACCACTTTCCAGTGGCTAATCGAAAAAGTCATGGGAGAAATGAATCTGCTACAAGTAATAGTCTATTTGGATGACCTGACTGTTTTGGACGCACCCTAGAGAAACATGAAGAATGCCTGATGTAGGTTCTGGACAGACTCGAAGAATCTGGACTCAAAGTGTCAATTCGCAAATGCCAATTCTGTCAACCTTCTATAAAATACGTTGGGCTCATTGTTTCAACAGAAGGAGTCCAAATCGACCCTGACAAAGTCAAGGCCCTCACTACATAGCCTAGGCCCCATAATCTGAAAACAATACAATCCTTTCTTCATTTCTGTAGTTATTACCGGAGATTTTTCCAGGATTTCTCCAAGGTGGTCTGACTGCTTACAAATCAAATGCAGGGTATCCCCTTACCAATTACAAGAAGCAGTGGGGGAAAGAAGTGCCACAAAAGATGTACTACAAAGTTAACAAGCCATTCGGGGAACTATGTGATCAGGACTGTGAAAATGCATTCTGGGAAATAATTAAGAGATTTATGAAGGTCTTGTGTTGGCCTTTGCTGATCCCACTGAACACTATTTTTTGCACACAGATGCCAGTATGGATTGGCTGTGAGCAGTCCTATGTCAAGAGTACCCAGAGGGACTGAGACACCAGTTGCTTTCACAAGCTGGAGCCTGACACTTAGTGAAAAAACTACTCAGTGCACAAGCTGGAATTTGTAGCTTTAAAATTAGCATTACAGATCAGTTTCATGACTACCTTTATGGGGTCATATTTATGGTAAAAACTGACAACGATCCTCTTACCTATGTCAACACCACTGCAAAGCTGGATGCAGCAGGTCACTGTTCGTTGTCTGCCCTTTCCACATATGACTTTACCCTAGCGTATTGGAAGGGCCTGAACAACACAGATGCTGACGCTCTGTCTCGCTGACCTCACCCTCAAGAGGGGAGTTGATGGACTCATATGATCCTAAAACTGTGAAAGCTGTATGTAGAAAATATGTGGACGCAGATAGCGAGATGCCTGTTTGTCACACCAGGGCCAATGATGCTATGGGAGCCCACCCTAATGCTAAACCTGAAGCCTATTACAACTTTGAGGGTTTGGACTTCAGTCATTTGCCCCAGCCAAAACAGTGAGAACAAAGATGGTCGCAGTGGCAAGATTATGAAATGCAAGGGGTAATCTTGGCTTTAGAAAAAGGAGAGGGCTCAGATACAGTGCCAGATGATCACCCTGATGTTCCGGTTTTGTTGAGAGAGTGGAACAAGTTGTCCTTGAAAGGTGGACTGCTTTTCCACATTATCCCAGACCAAAAAACAATGGTCCCCTGTAACCAGTTGGTACTGCTGTGGAAGTACCACAAAGTTGTCTTTAGAGCACTTCATGATGATATGGGGCACCTTGGATTTGAGCGTACCCTGAACCTTGTGCAAGGTTGATTCTATTGGCCCAGAATGGTATCCAACGTGGAAAAGCACTGCAAGAATTGTGCCAGGTGTGTCCAGAGAAAGACTTTGCCCTGAAAAGCAGCACCACTTGTGAACATTAAAACCAGTGAACCTATGGAGCCGGTATGTATGGATTTTTTGTCACTGGAACCAGACAGTAAAGGTTATAGCCACTTTCTAGTCATCACTGACCACTGTGCAAGGTATGCACAGGCCTACCCAACAAAAAAACAGACAGCCTGGACTATTGTTGTGCAGAAACTCAAGGTGTTTGTAACTTATTATGGTATACCCCAGCGTATTCACTCTGATCAAGGGTCCAGCTTTCAGAGACGCCTAGTAACAGAATTTCTGGCTGTACATGGCGTTCACTACTCACTCTGATCAAGGACCCAACTTTCAGAGCCACCTAGTGACAGAATTTCTGGCTGCACATGACATTCAGCAATAAAGGTATGCTGGACCCGGAAGAGAAAAGAAATTGGAGCCAGCACATCCCCAGGTTGGTACACACCTACATTTGTACCAGAAACAGTGCTACAGATGCTTCTTCATGCCTGTTAATGTTTGGCTGAGAAGCCCATTTGCCAATTGACTTAGCTTTTGGAGTGTCTGTTGATGGAACTGCCAAAGAGTCCTGCCTTGAATACACAAAATGCCTCAAAAAGCAGCTGAAGCTACTGGTAAAGCCAATGCTGCCAATAAACTGAGGTATGACCAGAAAGTGCATCACCAAGTTGGAGACAGAGTTCTACCCAGAAATTTTGGCCTCCGTGAAAAGCATAAGATAGCTGACCGTTGGTCTTCTGAACCTTATGTTGTCCTTGGAAAGTTAACTGATTTACCTGTGTATCGTATTTGTCAAGAATGTGGCCGAAGGATTGTTAAAACTATTCACTGTAACCACCTTCTGCCTATTGGTCAGCTCAAGCCCATTCCAGAGACTGTAACCGAGCCTAGGCTGACCTGCCAGAGCCAAATATCGTAAACAAGCTAATGAAAAGATGGCATCGACATCTACTGACAGCACCATGTGCAATGACCTGGTTCCACCATCTGCCACAAATGACGATTCAAACAGTGAGGAGGAAGAGGAAATGTACTGGTGTCAACCTCTCACAGATGTACCCAGTGCACCAGTGACCCCTATGGACTGGCCACAAGCAGGTCATAAAGAAACAGACCCTTTGTATAGTTTAAACCCTAACACAGAACCATTGTTGCCTCATGAAACCCCAGTCGAAGAGCAAGGACTACCTTTTGCGGACATGGTGTAAAAGCAATGGTGGAAGACTTTGCATCAAAGACTGAGCAGAAACCTATTATTCCTAATTAGGCCTCTGTGCTGCACACAGTGCTTGGAGTAGGCAGTGTGCATCCTATTCCTATGGAAGAAGCAGTAGTACCCTGAAAGTCTAGTAGGGCATATAAGCCACCTAAGAAATTAACTTACAACTTGCCTGGTGCCTCTTCTGAAATTCTTATACAAGTGGTGCATAAGTACATGGTGCCGATTTTTTTTTGTGTGCTTGCATGGCTCGTTGGCTTCAGAGGGGGCCTCTTATGCCCTCCTACTGCATCCGCCAGGTCCTGCCACCAAGATCCCCCTGATTTCATATTGCTTGCTATGACTGGGGGTGTATATATTTTTCTCTCATTTTCTCCCTATCCCCTGAGGACGCCAGAACAGAGGACGTTCATCCAGATGAATGAAGTGCTGACGCATGCCATCATCAATTGCCCGACAGTGTCCTCCCTCCCCTGACTCTGGAGAGCAGTGCGACCCTACTGCCTGTGCTTCCACAGGTAGCGGAGCTACAGGTGCTTTGTGCTACCTGATAACCCATCCCGGTGGAGGAGAGCATCCATTGGGATGCTCAGTCCTCCTCCCCCATCCGAACCCTGGTGGCCCGAGTCCATTCCCGAACCTGGGTCACCAGCGTAGTGCGAGGTGTGGCATCCAGTGCCTCAGGCCTCAGCGCCACCAGGCCAGCCTGGTGCCAATTTTTTTTCCATGACCATTGTTGATCATTACCGCACTGAATTGCACACTGGGGTTGGTAAATGTAATGATATTTATGTCTAACTGGGTCATAACTAATGGCAAATGTACTGCTAATAGGTTTACATGTGTTAGAACTGATGCATAACTGACAGAGAGGATGCTGGTGTCTAGTTAGAAAATGTACAGTAATGCTGATATGTTTGAAATGCTTGATAGCTAGTGATTGTTTAGGTAGAAATGTTCCTAAAAATGTGATGTTTTACACTGCCACTATGAATTTGAGACTTTGTGGACATTAAGGCAGTGTCTTGTTGAGACTGCAGGGGGGATTATGTAGGCCCCCCCCCACTGTGGGGCTTTTCTGATTTGGATTATGGCCCTTGATGCCCCCTCTGTGTCTGATTTCTGCCTCCAGTCCTCTGGACTGTTTGAATCAGGACCAGAGAGCTTGTTCATGCTACCCTCCCGTCTGCCAAAAGCCTCTACCGCTCTCCCCTGAATACCAACCTCTGTATCATAACCTTCCTAGGGGAATCTCTTGAAATTGTGGGCAAGTTCAAATACCTAGGTTTTTGGCTTGACTGAAAACTTTCCTTTGTTACCCATATTGAGGAATTATCTAAAAAACTATGCCAGACTATTCTTCTACATAAAGCATTTGCTTACCTACGATGCCAAACTAAGATTGGTCCAAACAGCTTTTCTGCCATTACTTGATTATGGCGAATTCCTCTATAGCCATAGTTCCAAATCAGCCCTATCTGAACTGAACACGCTTTACCACAGAGCCTTATGAGTTATCACAAATGCCCCATTCAACACTCATCACTGCTCTCTGTATTCGCAGATAGGTTGGACCTCGCTGAAACTAGGAGGTGGTGTAATGCCTCCCTCTGGACTTACAAAGCCATTGCCATGAAACTTCCTCCTCACATTTCTACTCTGTTCAAATGCTCCCCCTGCATATATGCACTCAGAAAATGTTCTTACATCATGTTAGATATCCCTAGAATGACATCTGGGTATGGCGCTTTATCCTTAAGCCATGCCATACCTACCCTTTGGAACAATCAAGATATGTACCTTCAAGTCACTGACAAGGCTTGCTCTAAATGATACCTGTAATTGCTACTCATAAATCCAGTCTTCAGCATTATCTAATACTTCCTTGGCACCTCTATAGCACTTACTGATTCTCTGACTCGACGTCCTCCTGTATAATTGTCATCTTTGGCCTCATTACTGTTAAGTTCTTCTTCTGGACCACCCCTGTACTATGCGCCCCTATCCCTTCAGTCTGGTTCTTTGTAGTTCCAACCCTCCCTTCTCCCTCCAGCCCACCCCAGTTTGCTCACCCCTCTCCTCTTTTCCCCTTCCAGGGACCGCATTATTTGCAAGACTTCCTTTGTCCCTTCTGCCCCCTCCGCCAGCTCTGTTCCTCCGACGAGGGATTGCTGGAGGTTCCCAGGTTCTGTTTGAAGACCTCAGGAGCCAGAGCATTTGCTTTTATGGCCCCGACCCTGTGAAACTCTCTACCTTGTTGAGTGAGAGAGTGCCTGTCCACCGAGTCCTTTAAGTTAGCATTGAAGACTTATTTATTTGAATTAGCATTCCCTGACTTGATTTGATTTTAACATGAATCTGGAATTTTTATAATTTGGGATTTTAACCTGTAGAATTTTAACAGCGTATTGTACAGGTGATTTGGGTTTGGAAAAGTGCCTTTTATAAATAAATTTGACTTGACTTTGACTTCCCTTGCCTCCCCTTCTCCTCCCCTACAAACCCCTCAGATATTTATCCCCTTCCCTTTCTTCTCTCCCTCCCTGGCAGCACTTCTGTATATCTGTTTACTACAATATGTGATTGTAATGTTTTCTGAAATATTAGCACTCCCTTGTCAGGTGTTCCATGTTTGGAGTTCATTGTATCATAATTATTGTAATTTCTGGGTCTGCAACCATACTTGTGCACCATTCCTATAATTGTGACTGCTCTATTGTGCTTTTATGTATTGTCCCTCCAGGGCATCCTTGCAAATGAGTTTCTCAATAGTGTTTTCCTGGTAAAATAAAATTGAATTAAATCGTTCAGGAACTTTGAGTGGGATTTGGACCTGGGCCACCATCCAATCATTGCGGCTGCTGCTGTCAAGGTCCTTTGTCCCTTGGCCCAATTAGAAAAGTGGAGCCAAGGTTCATTTGGGCTGTTTGTGCCTCCAGGCATCTAGAAAGTCACCTACTTTGTTCAGCAGTAGCAAAGGCCGACCTGAGATATAAAGAAAGATGGCCGTGCATGCTGTAGCTGTGCATGCATGGCTGGCCTTAAAGAAGCATAGCTCTAAAGCATCATAATGTCCGTGCAGCTGTGGTTAAAAAACATCATTCCCAGCTCCACGGCAGGCAGCAGAGCAGATTCAAGTTTAAATTGCCTCAGGCATGTTGGTAGAATTTCCGGTCCATACTAGCCTTTTGGACCAGGAGCTGTAAGACTGAGGTGCGTATGCGCACCCGCAGCTCAGAACTGTGCATAAAGGTCTTTGGGAACCCTGACAGCCAAATGGGGCTCCCCCTAAGGCAAATAATGGTTTCCCTGGCCCCTGCATAGTAAGTGGAGCTATGGCATGTGTTTAGAAGCCGTTGAATTGGCGTACAAATAAATGGGGGGCTAGATAAGGGAGCAGTAAAAATGTAAATAAAGATAGCAGCCCCCAGAGAATCTCCCCACTGCCAAGGATTATGGGAAGGATCATATGGCACCCTTCAGAGCCTGGGTAAAGCCTGGCCAATGGGGTAGGGAGTTAAGGGCTGCTATATAGTGGTTTGTGCCCTGGATTCTGGAAGGAGTTTGTCAAGACTGGTGAGAGGAGAGACTGCATTAAGAGTCTGCACCAGCCAGAAGACTAGTGGTGCCTGCAGGCCTGTGGTGCATACAGGCCCCTCCGAGCCCAGAAAATCCCTTGAGGCAGACTGCCTACTAGCCCAGTTTCCCCAAAGGGAATTTGAACTGGACTGTTCATTATATTTTCCCAGTGAGATTTACCTGAATTGCTGTGCTACAATTGTTAAACTGTAAACTGTTGGAACTATTTTCTCATTTTTATTGCTGTGGGTGGAGCCTACAGTCATTTTTCTTTCTCTGGCCTGAAAACAGCTGATCGTGGCACCTTCCATTAGACTTTTGGAAGTATCCTTCCAAAAGTCCAATGGAGCTTGTAACACTCTGCCACGATCGGCTGCTACGGAATAACAGCTGCACTATTTTGGCTGTCACTTCTGCATTTTGGGGCAAGAATTGTGCATGTGTGCAGTTTGGCTGGTGCCACCATCTTGCGAATGGCATATTGCCATTCACCACAGCTGCATATGCATGAATGCTACACATGTGCAGTTGCATTGCCATCTTGGAGATGGCACTCTGTGGCACTCACTCTCCCAGCTCCCAAGCTCGCCACAGCTGTGTTGGCTCTGGCTAGATCTTGTTAAAGTTGCTGGGACTGCTGAACTGTGTTTTTCCCAGACAAAAAGCATTTACCCTGGTTGGGGCTGTGGGACTGTAAAGAAACCCAGCTGTGTTTAAGTCCAGCAGATTCTGGGTAGCCAGCGGGACGTCTAGGATAACCAAAAAGCTGCCAGGTACCCTGATCTGATGAAAGGCCCAAGGGGCGAAGACGGTGAAAAGCCCTCATGCACAAGGGGAACAGCGCCTGTTTCAAAGTTCCAGCCCACATCTCCTGCTGCTGGAGAGACTACCGACTGTACTCTAAGCGGTACTGCCAAGCCAAAGCATTCCTCGGCACCCCCTGGGATGGTTCATCAAACTGTGAGAACCTCTGGGAAGCAGCCCCAAGGAGGCTTTCAGCAAATTAGTTAGTTAGTTAGCTAGATATTCAAAGGGGGGTGAAGTCCTGAGCAGGACTTGGAAGTCTACAGGATAAGCCCAGGCAGAAGATTGCAACATTCTTTGTTTACACGTTTTGAAATCCCATTTAAAGTTCTACCATTTCACGTTTAAAAACTGTTGTTCCATCTGTGGTCCTAATGTGCAACAACCCTGCAACCTCTGGTTGGCCACTAGCAACTCTGTGAGATACACACCAGAACAGACAATTACAATGTTTACAGTTGTGGAGGGATGCCGGGTGCACCCACTTGGGTGGTACAGGGACTGTTTAGGGAACAACTGTTAAAATCTGTTTGTTTTATGCTTTTTACTTCCCCTTTTTCCTTCCCTCTATTATAAATCTGAGGTTATTTCAAGTTGTAAGCCATTGTTCATGGTTATCGCTTGGTGTGTATTACTACAGTGTGGGGGGAAGTCAACTGTGTGTGGGAGGGAAAATACTATTTGATCCTGGGGGAGGTTAGGGCCTCATTGGGTAGCCTTCATATACTCTTGCCCCAGGTGGAGGCACCAAAACCCAGTCCTGGTATTTTTCTGGTAGGCTGCTCCCAATAGAACCCAGGCCAACCCCTAAGTAGGTCAGTGTGTGAGGGGGTGGCGGGTGTGCATGACAGAGAGATACCCATCCCCCTCTTACATATACGTTCAGAATGGATGATCATTTCTGAATTTAAAGTAGAAAATATGCTTGTTCCAGACCAGTTTTAAACCATGGAATAGGCAATCATTTCAATAAACTTTTAAAAAAAGGAAATAAAAGTGTTTACCTTAAGATTTAAGAGATCTGCACACAGAGGAAGAGGACAGGAAACTTCAGGAAATCTTTCTTAAGTCTCTTAATCTCCCAGATATAAAACAGAGAACAGACAAAAAACAGACCCCTGCAACACAAGCAGTCAGAGCAGCATGTGTTGTAGTGAAAGACATTGAGCAAATCACGCTGATCAGCTGAAAGCCTGATATCAAACAGCCTAAGTCAAACAGCTAATAGGTACAGACTCACTCTGCCTTGTGGGGATGGTGCCATTTCTCACTACGGCATATGTCGGTCTCATGTTTGTGTCACATTACTCTTTTTTTGTCCCCCATTTTAACTATCACTTAGGGATCAACACATTTATGCAAGTCAGTTACTGTTTTCTTTAGAATGTAGCTGCTCCATCCCCTTCAGGCAATTGTTTCCCTGCAATGGACTGATGTTAAAATGCATGTTGTTGTAATTTTGAATCCTTCAGACTGATTTCTGAATACATTTGGTTCAAACATTTAAAAGCTAACCTAATTTGAGGTGGATCAGATCTTGGTTTTGAAGCCATGTCATTGGTGGGGACTCCTCATAATGATGTACACATTCTCTAGGGGGATGTGAGCATGTGTGAGCAGCACCCTCAGATGTTGATGCCAGTCCTTGTGACTCCGAGCTGCACTGTGCTGACACTGATAGATGGGAGGCTGCTGCTAAATAGTAGTGTTGCAGAGGTAGTATTAGGAGAGGGGACCTTCAGGCTTATCTTTCTCTTTGGCTCACAGACACAGATGGGGAGGCAAGACTCCTGGGCCTAACACAGCTGTGATATTTTCTGGGGAGGAACTTGTTCCGCTGTTGGCAAGAATAGGCAACATTATCCATCAAACTTGTCATCAACAGCTGAAGGAGTAGCACTATTTGATTTGAGGCAGGAAGAGCTTTGGTAGTAGCAGTAACACAGGCCACTGGAGTGTCACTGCTGAAAGCAAATGCCTTGATGACAATGGAAGCAGTATGTGCAGGAACACCTGTTTTCATTTTATATTGATGAGGTAACTCTTACAATCTTTTCTACAAAATAAAGCACCCAACACCCAGCTCTTAAAGTTAGTGTTGTTAAAGAGCTGGTGACACGTTAAGGATAACTTTATCAAAACATAGAGAACAAGCATTTGTCAATGCTGAATGTTTGCTTGCTGGCATTGGCATTGGTAGTGTAGGAGTTAGAGAGATGCATAATAGGAATGGCAGTGAAGTATTGAACTGAAGCCAACCCCATCACCACCCTGCAGAGACTGACAGGCATTGGGGTGTGCCTTTGGGTAGTCAGGCATAACGGCCATGCCATTTCACCACACCCTACCCTGCAGACACCAACAAGTGTCATGGTGTGCCTTGGGGTCTTTGGGCCTTATGCTCACCCCATTCCATAAGGAAATACGGTGAGATGGGTACAGTATAGGAGAATGGGGTGAACTTTGGGGCTGAAGAGTCCAAGGCACACCTCGATGCCTGTCACTGGCTACAGGGTGTGGGTGGAGGTGGAATGGCATGAGCATTTCAGACGACAATTCCAAGTCACACCCCTTATGCTTGTCAGTCTCTACAGGGTGGGGCGTTATGGCTGGAAACCTTAACACCCCAGGTATTCGTTGGTATTTTCACTCCAAATTTTCAACATTGTTTTTTTGTAACCCCCACCTCATGAATAGTGGCAATATCAGTTCGTTAGCCAAAAGCTGATTTTGCACAGTGACTATGCCATTTGGCACCACAGGTGCGAAAACACATTTTGAACAGGATGTGAAAAATGACAGCTGTACTGTTCTTAAAGAGGTGTAAAAAATGGCAATGTTGAAAATCTGGAGTGAAAATATAAAAAAACTGGTGAAGTCACACATGTGCGTAGAAACTGTGCAAAGCGCACCTGTAATGTAATTAGTTTGGGGATTGTTTACAGCAGATTGTCAACACAGGCATTTTGGAACCTCCGCTCATGAACAGTGTCACTGTGATTTTCTTAATCTGCCCCGAACACTGATTTCCCACAGTGACTACGCATTTCTGCTCCGGAAGTGCGCAAACACATTTCAGCCAGGGTATGAGAAATGACAGCTGTACTATTCATAAGTAGGTGTGGAAAAATGCCACTGTAGAAAATATGGACTGAAAATATTACAAATTCGTGAACTTATGAAGGTGCGTGGAAACTGTCCAATGCACGCTTGTAACACAGTCTTTTTATGGACTTTTGTCACCAAATTTTCAACATAGCCATTTTAAGACCTCTGCTCATGAACAGTGTCACAGTGATTTTCTTAATCTGTCCCAAACATTGATTTCACACACCGACTGTGCCATTGTGCGCTACGTGCACGAAAACATATTTTGGGTGAGATGTGAAAAATGACAACTGCACTGCTCATAAGGAGGTGTGGTAAAATGGCAATGTTGAAAGTCTGGAGTGAAAATAATTAAAAATTCATGAAGTTCCGAGTATGCATAGGAACTGCGCAATGCACGTTCGTAAAACAGTCATTTTGGGGAATTTTTTCACCAAATTTTCAACATAGGGTTTTGGTGGGCCTACCTCATGAACTGTGACACTGTTGTTTTGTTACTCAGTCTTGAAAGGTGGTTCCGTGCAGTGACCATGAAATCACCTTTAGGGACTGAATAACAAAATGACAGTGACTGAGTTCATGAGGTGGGGCCCCAAGAACCCCATGTTGAAAATCTGGTGAAAAAATTCCCCCAAATGGCCGAGATATGCACCAAAGTTGAAAAAACCCATTTATGCCATTATACAGCTTATCGGCATTTCTTCAGTTCGCAGTCGGCTTTGAAGAATGCAGACGTGTTCCCGGTCCACCAAGATCATCGTATGGGCCCGGAGGTAAGTATGGGGTGTGTGGGAGGTGGGTGCGAGGGTGATGGGTTGGGGAAGGGGGGCAAGATAGTCAATGAGGGACCATTTATTTTTTTAAAGGTGTGTTTTTTTCTTTTTAGAAGATGATGTGGGACTTTTGTCATGCTGGGGTGGGCTCCGTGTGTGGCAGCTGGAAGTTTATTTTTGGGGGGGCAGTGGAGCAGATGGGATATTGGGCACCCCTGTTGGTCATATGGATGTTTGCCATGCTGGGGTGGTCTCCCAGCATGGCAACTGGAAGTCATTTATTTGGGGGGGTACAGTGGAGCCAATGGGGGATTGGGCACCCCCCATCACCATACGGACTTTTGCCACACTGGGGTGGGCTCCCAGCATGGCACCTGGAAATCTGTTTGAAGGGGACAGCGGAGCCGATGGGGGATTGGGCACCCCTGTCAGCCATACGGTGTGTGTGGGGGGGAGTGCATGAGCATGCTATGGTTGGCTCCCAGCGTGCTACGTAGGTGTTCATGGTGGGGGATGAACTGTCTATGACAGTTCAGATGCAGTGCTGACATGTAGGCAATTTGCATACTGCCAGACGGCAGTATGCAAACTGCCTACCCGTTACCACCACTGATTATGGTGGTGTTTTCCTCAGAACTGTAAGCCACTGCATCTAAATGACTGTCATAGACAGCTCGGACATTCATTGGTGCGGTGCAAAAGGGAGCAGAGCATTGGAAGTAGGGGAGGCACACCTACGAAAACTCATATGGTGGCACTATGTTTCTTGCATGTGTGTGCAAGCAAACATAAAAATGGATAGGCGAGTGTGTGTTATGGATTTTTTTACACACTCAAGGTGTGTGATGATGCATGAACCTCAAGAGTGAAGCCAATCAGAGCAGGTTTTCGTAAATGGAGCCAACATGTTTTTGGAGGTATTGGGGCTGCCCACACACAGACTAAGAACCAATCACACAGCACGGTAGGAATGAATGACACTGCTAGTGGAGGAAAGTTTTTAGAATGCTGTAATAACTGGTTTTCGGGTTGTTATGGCATTTTGAGGAGACCTGTTAACTGTGATAAAGGGGGTCACCAGTAATTATATAATATTTAGGCACTGTCCAGCTTGTATTTCCCATTAGTTCTGTATTCCTCCTCCACATTATTTAGTAGTGAGGTCATTTGTATGAAAACAGTATCTTTACTCCTGAAGAGTTCATCTATTCCTGCTGCGTTCTCCCTACTTGAAGTAATAGAGCACTGCTTGTGACCTCACATTTACTCCCATGGCAACAAATTGTGATGTCACAACAGAGGATTATGACTTGAAGTAGAGAGTAAGCTGTAGAGGCAGATGAACTCAACATGAACTTGAAGGGATGAAGATCATATATTCATACACATTTCCTTGGTAATGAATTATGGAGTGGAGAAATATATAAAATATAAATAGAATGCAGGCAGAATTGTACCTAATTACGATGTTTTTTAAAGTTTTCTTTGAGGCATCAGTAGCTCTTTAAGGAATCCCTCTAGCTGCCAAAAAAAGTAAAAGAACAACCAGCACTCTGCTTTCTAATATAGGATTTGCATGATAAGGCTTAAATACTCTGAAAAAAATAGCCAAGGCATGGCTTTTTAGTTAAGGACAGATGGGACTTAACACTTAAGCTCCCTCCTCCCAGAGAAACAAGAACAGCTGAGCTGAAGCAACACCACACATCCTAGCTTTTTTGTTATTGTGAAAAGCAAAACCAAAAACTGAAAATAAATAAATAAATAAATAAATAGTGTGGAACTGCTTGCGGCTGGCCTGCAGGCTACATTGTCCTTAGCACCCTAATGAAAAAAGTATCTAAAAGTGTGTGTGTGAGTGAGTGAGCAAAAGTTGAGCTGGTAATTTTGTGTTTGTTTAAGGCTTGGGAGAGGCATGGCTGTCTCCAATAGCAGGCTTCCCACCAATCGCCAGTACTTTGATTGGTAATATTTCCCTTATATTTACAGAAAAACAGTTTAGGCAGTGTACCTTATTTAAAGGAAGCCAATTAAGGCAGTGCATCTTATTTAAAGGAAACCTGCTCAGGCAGTTACATTTTAGAATAGGAATCCAGCTGATGAGTGATCTGCTGTGATGTTTAGTGGCTGGGCTTAATTCACATCAAAGCTCTGAAATGGACTCCAAGAGACCCCCACTCCCCTTGGAGATAAAATAAGTAAGTTAGCCAGTTCAGGCAGAAAGAAAACTGTAACATTTGAAAGATTTACAATGGTGGACAAGAGGAAGGTGTGCATAGAATTCTTTGTTTGAACTGATGTGTGTCATACACCAATAGTACCATAATGAGAAAAGTGACAGATTGTTTGTGAATGAGCAAAGGTCGAGCTACTAATTTTGTGTTTCTTTAATTTTGTACTTGCTGCTGTTTAAGATGGTTGGCAAGTGCCTGTCCTGCTGGTGTGGTGACTGACAATTTGAGCTGATTGCTTACCAGCTTATTATTATTATTGTTTTTTTGCCATTGAGGTGTTTTTATTTTCCCTCCAAGGTTGATGTGGGCAGGCTCTCAGTGCTGTACCCATGTCCTCTTACCTGGCACCTGTCATACCTGACCGCCATGCCTGAGATCCCCCACGGATTTCCCCACATGGTGGGGCTGGGCAGGGGAGGGGCATCCTCTACTCAGCCGGTGACACACATCCAGATGGGACAGGTGACCAGTCGATGGTGCAGATTGGAGGTGTGTTGTATTTTGGTAGAATGCTAGGTCAAATAAAAGAAGATTATTAAAAGTATTAAAGTAATGCAGAATAATTGTGAAGTAATGTAAAAAGGTAAATGGTTATTGCAGAGGGTACCAGAAATAAATGGGTGAAAGGGCACATGTTTTGTTTCAGAGCAAAATGTCTTAATCAATGCCAAACTTGCTGTGCATAGCAAAAAATCTTGCACAAAACATTTTTTGTTCTTTTGTGCAAGATAGAAGGCAGTTACTAAACTTGAATGTGGCTAATATAGATAACGGGAAAAGCAGAAATAGAGAAATTATGTGCAAGTTGGCAAGCATTAATGTCTGGTCCATCTTCCTGTCTTAGGTTTGTCTATTTTTAAACTTACATTATTGGTAATTATCAATAAATATCTATGATGCCCTTGTCTTGTGACATTAGTTTTCTGTTTTTCTAAGCAAAATATGTTTTTTGTGCTAGGAGGTTTTATTCACGCCTTGTGACAAATGATGTTTTCCTTTTGAATAATGCCAAGTCAGCAGAGATGTATGTGTTCTTAACCCTTGTCTCATGACCCTGCTGTCTTACCTTTTATGGTCAAAGTGTCTGAAAACTGTGAGATTTCCTTTGTTTTGCATTTCTTGTCCAACACTGTATAAGTATCAAACAGACTATATGTCCAGTGTGTCCAAGAGGAATAGCCAGAATGGCTGCCACTGATGCTTGAGACACCCAGAGAAAAGAGGACAAAATCGCTTCTTTTTCTCTGTGCACCTGTAGCCCTGGTGATAAAAAGCCATCAGCTGTTTAGACTTAATCATGTTAGAGGTAAATTTGTTAGGGCTTATTTGGATATTAATAAATTGCAACTAATTTAAAACAACATCTGGTGTCAGGTGGTTTTATTGGATTACCGGGGACCTCTGACCATGAACCTTGTACATTTACTACCTCACTGTCATCAGTGTGGTACAGTTTGTTTATTTACAAAGTGGTTGAGTCAGCCAGGAGGTGGTTTTGGCTTCTGGTCTCGGTAAAGCCTAGTGTTTACTCTAAACAGGGTCCACACAGGTAAGGATCATAACCTAACTGTGGGGCTGGGAAAAAGAGTCTAATAGACTCTGAGTGTTCGCGTGGACTTGAACCTACAGGAAAAGGTCTATGGAGCAGCTAAAAGCTGGGCAAGGGTAATGTAACTAAATGTATGTGGGGGTCTGAGGACCCCAAGTTTAGGGATATGTGGAGAGTTGTATTAAGGAAAAGTCTCTCAAACAAACAAGGGAAACTGCCCTTGTAATTTGTGCCTACTAGATAGCAGGTCAGGGAAAGTATACACTGTTAAAGCTAATGCTGGCTTTCACAGTTCGGGCTGCCTCAAAAGCAGTGGCTTATTAAATAATGTTAGATAAGCAACATTTGGAAAAAGAAAAACAAATCACTGTGGATGCATGCACAGTAGGTGTGACTACAGTAGGGTTGATTTGAGAATTCCACCCCCACTCCCAAATGTTCACTATCTGCACAGCTTCAAGTTGTTTTTATTTTTGTATCAATTTTAAGTTCCCTTGCCTCCTATTGTGGTTGAAACATTTAATCCCAAATCCAGGTACTGGGGTCCTCCATTAGTTGGATTTCAACCCAGTAACTAGTACTGCTAAAGATTTTACTGTCAAACTGCAAACCAGATCTCTGGGAAAAGACTTGGTTTGGCAGGTTACTAAAATGGCCACAAAGGAAACCTTCTTTGAAAGGCTTAATAGCTGCAGCACTTGGAAGTAATCATCAAGGTGTTGCGGTTGTTCTTCTGGATCGGAACAGTATAGCAGGACAGAAGAAGGAAAATACCTTGGCACAGGGTAAGTCTGTGTATTTTGTTTTAAAAGTTTTTTTTTTAATTGTTGTCTATCTGTTTAATTTCTGCAATACACACACTGACAAAGGTAATGTTCTCTTTTTCTTTCCTTTTAATTTTTTCAGTGTATATTTGTGGTTTGTGGTTATGTTCTGTTTTCAAGGTTGTTGTAAAGATAACATGGGCTGCCTCCAGAGCAAAGCATGTTATGGTACAAAAGCAAAAAAAGTTATCTGCCTCTTATCTGACTCTTTTAGTTTTTTTTTTATGAAAGATATATGCTGCCTGGATAGGGTTATTGAAAAACTTTCATATGTAGTTGTTGGTCAGTGCAAGTGGTTTCAAGAGTGAAGAGAGATGACGTCATAGATTGCAATGTGTGAAAAAGATTTGTAGTTTGCAGACAACGTGCCAAACAACTGCTAGGTGAAGCTGTAATGTGTTAACAGTTATGAATGGCTTTATCATACTTCTAGTTAAAACCACAAACTCTTTGCTAAAGAGGAGTAAAATGTTCATCACAAAGATTTCAAAATGGCGAGTGCCATATTTTGGCTATGCGCCAAAGGGTGTAACCATGGTATCTTAGATGTGACTTCACTTACAGATGGTGTGTTGTGCTGTATTTTCTCATAAGATCTTGTTTGGCTTCAAACAGAAATAAGGAAGTTCCATTTTATAAAGTAGTTAGAAGGTGTTTGAAAAGTTTTGTTCTGAAAAGATGTGGCATGGAGATATATAAATTTGTTGGTTTATGTAGTCGTAGTGTGTTACAAGATAGGTAGTAGGCAGCACATATCTAAAACACTTACAGTTTTCTAATGAAACTATGGGCATTACCTCAGTAAATTGGTGCCAAATAACGTGTGAGTCTCATTTTGTGTTAAGCATTTCTTTTTTGTTTGTGTGTGTACTGTCTTAACCATAGGCTTTATTTTGTGCTCTATTATTATTAAAAGATACTTTAATATGAGTAGTGTTCAAGGACACTACAGAAACAACCAGGTTTGAGCGACCCTTGCATGCACACTGTTTAACCTTTTGCATGTTACTTGACCTTCTTGTGTTTAAAAATTTTATGTTACTACCAGTTCAAACTTGATGTGTGTTACCTACCTAAAGCACAAATTTTCACACAAAATGTATTTTTTCATGGAAGTACACCAAGGGTGAACCGTACAATTTTAATTTTTAATTTTTTTTTACAGTACTGGCACTCTGAGTAAAAAAGGAGAGACATTTTTTTTCTGGGCTTGCAGACAAAACTTGCTGGCTAATCTAACACCAAGCCCAATGCCTTCCTTCACAGACATATAATTTCTATATGGCTGTTTGTTTATGAGCAATATCACGTGATTCCCATACTACGCAAGGTGCTTAAGGGGGGATGGGGGTTACTCTACCACTCATATTTATATATATATATATATATATATACACACCATACATACATACAGTATACTGTTAAAAAGAAATATTACAGCTGTTTTTGAGAGAGTTTACCATCTACAGTTAAAAACTGAGGAGGCAGTATGGTGCAGTGGTTTAAGGCTCTGAGCTGCAAATCTGGGTTTGAATCCCACAGCCCCCACTTGCATACTGTGTGACCCTGAGCAAGTCACTTAACTTCCTCATGCTCCTAGGTTGCACCTGCAAACAAGCTTTCAGCTTAGTGTGTCTCACCTGGTAAAATAATTGGTAAAAAAAAAATGACTTTTGTTTTTATGTGTGACCATGGTGTGATAATTTTCTTTGCTTTTGAAAATGCATTCGTATACATACATACGTATGTACAATATTACCATCAATCTGGATCTTTTATGAACTCAACTGACATTTTGTCATGCTTAGGATAAGGGAACCCAGGGACACTTGGCTTCTTTTATCTTATCAAAATAATCTTGTTTTATTTTTAGGATTGTGAATGTTGTTGTCGTGTTTTTTTTTTTTTTTTGTCTTTCTTTCTTATAGGAAAAAGAAAGTTTCCCATTTTCTAGTAAGGTGTGAAACTTACTAAACTAATTGCAATATAATTTTGTTATAATTTAAAAAGTGTATTTGGTGGGGGCTGCACTGGGGTCACAACAACACCATCTATTCAGTGCACACCTTTTTAAGGTGCTGCATGACTGACTACTAATATTGCCAGACCATTTCTGGTTCAATATCAATGTCACCACCCACAGTCCAACCATTTTATTACTACAGTATTTGAGCTGCCTCTTCTACCACAGTAGGAGCTTGAAGAGGGGGCATACTACCCTTCCTTCCAGTGCAATACCCACAAAGGTTGCAAGGTACATCACTGTCTCCCCATAGGGGTAAATAAAAGAAAATGTGTATTTGCTAATAACTATTTCTTATTTACAGGTTTTAAAAAGACCCAATATATTTTAACAGTATAACCCAGCTCAGTCCCTCTGCTTTTCCTAATGCAAACTATTAAACCTCACAACACCTATCATTGGTACAAGGGCTTCTGCTCTCAGCAAGTAATCAGCTGAGCTGGAAGGGGGGATTGTGTATGTATTTCCACATATTCATATCTTTTGATTGTTTTTTCAGCTTTTTATCTTGTCAGATAAATACAAAATAACTTCCCATAGCCTTACTGCAATGGATGCTATTATCTGCCTTCTAGAAGCACAAACAAGTTTCTATAATTTCAAAGTTCTAAAGCATCGCATACCCTGAAAAAGCCTTACAAGTTAACAAAAACAGAGTGGTGGATTGCTCAAATAATTCTTTCAAGCAAAACTAAGTAATTTTTGCCAAGGACTGCAACTTATGAACTTAAACTGTGCCCCACCCTTTGCAACTTACAGTATTCCATGGTTGTGCTCAATAAGTAAATTCACAATGCTCTAAGATTTCTGGATGCTGAACTAAACTTGCAGTCTACATTTGTTCTGTTTAAAATGTATTTTATGCATTATGCTCAATACTGACATGGTTCTATTGCAAAAATGCTTATGTTTTACGTTTATGTTATAGTGGTTTGATATACATCTTGCTACACTTTATCAAGTGTGTATTCAGAAAACTGCTCCACATTTATCAATGTTTTTAATGCCCATAACCAAACCTGGATACTGTGGCCAGCAGTGCTGACCCACCCCTACAATATGTTCTGAGCAAAACACCAGACAAATTAATGCTCTGTTTGTCTCGTCATTCCCAGGTACTCCTGGACAATAAAGTGCACTCTGTGTAGGTATTGTAATTTTTAATTTTAATTATAATATGGCAGAATTTAGATTCTGATCCAGAACCTATGCTTCAAGGTTCCATAGTAGGCCTTACCTCACTCAGTACTTTGGAGAATTTCACTGTACACTATAAAAAAGGTAGACCCTTTCACTTGCCACAGGTGCAATAGGCACTATTGTTAGTTGGCACAGGCCAACAATATATACATTTGTCCCACTACTGCATAGTCTAACAGGCATATTGCCATAAACTATATGTTTGAAGTGTGTTATTATAACATTACAAGATTTTATAACACAGGTCTCAGGCCTGCCAGCAACACAGACAAGGAAATCATGTTCATTACTGTCATAGCCTCTTCTGCTATTTGAAAGCAGGGTATAACCATAACATTGTCATGGTTTCACAAATGGTCAAATGATATTATTGGACCTCGGCCTGCTCCCGCAGGTGTGCGGTCGACACCCCATTTTTATTTTTCTCTTTCCATAATTGTCAGAAATTTAGGCTCTGTCACACCACTCTTTACAAAACAAAAAGGTCATTGGTTTAACAGATTATTTATGTGTTCTTAACTCAGTTTCTAACACACTTTACAAGTCTGCAGGTTTCCACATTGTGGCGCACATAACATCTCCATGTACAACAGCAGTAACGCTTTCATCTAAGCTGCAAAACCTTCATCTTTTTCCTGAAAATGACTGCTACAGCTTCAGCGTCATCACCATCTTTGTGCCCGACTGGTTCCATATAAGGACTATTATATGAAACAGGATATTATTACCCCTGCAAGTATAATGTTTTCAGGCAAATTACACCTATTTGTAGAACTTTAAATCAACTGAAAAAGGTCCAGCCAATTCGGACCTGGCTGGTACTTTATACAAACTTATTGCTCTTTTATGGACTGTGTTCTTAATCCTTTTATTGTGAACTGTCACTTCTTTTTTTTTATGGACTGATAATCTTTGTGCAATGATGTAATCTACCTCCACAACACAAATGCTATGCCATTGTGTGTGTGGCTAAAGGACTTAGTGTGCAATCTAATGCACCCCCTGGCAAGACCTTTGCAAATTTGGTTATCCAGCAACCCACAGCCTGAACATTGACTTTCTTACTATGCTGGTGTTTTGTTTTTAAATTTCCATCTGCATAGTTCCATGTTCTTTGTCGGGTTACTACCTTTCTACAAATTACATTTCATCTGTACTGTAACTATGCCAACTTGTGGTTATTATATGAACTTTATGGACTGTTAATATTATGGACTGTTACTTATATGAACTTTCTAAACTGGTCATATACATTTTGTAATGACCTATCTGTTAAGAGATATTATTAACAGATTCTTCAATCAAGCTCCAAGGGTGTGCCACACCCCAACAGATAGGCAGCACCTAACTTATCTACTCTCAAAGTGGATTCAATTAACTTTTTTTAATCAATACAAGCTATTATGTTATGTTTTGTTTTGTTGTACATTCTATTCAATTGTTTTCTGCACTATTATGTGTTATCAAATGTTCACTGTCTTTTATACATATCACTTGTGGTGTTGACATGCCTAGTTTCTGTTTTGTCACAAATATACCACTCCATTTTTGCTCATTCTGTGATTACCCCTGTACCAACTCCAGAACAGGATTCCTTTCATGATTGCCTTGACTATCTGTATGCTATGAACCAGTTTTAAAAATGTTTTTCATGTAATCGACTATAAACTGTTTTTCTAGCTTTAAAAATTGTAGCTTGCATTATAATAACTTAAACAATTATGTAAGGTAGAAGTATTACAATGCAATTAACACATTAAGATCAAAAGTGCTTAGTTATACTAAACTTATTAATCAAAGTATTATCTGTGGGGGTTCGGGACTCCCCTTATGGGTCTTCCCTCGCCCCCATGGTCAGGACTGTTGTATTTTGGCAGAATGCTGGGCAAATAAAAGAGGATTAATAAAAGTATTAAAGTAATGCAGAATAATTGTGAAGTAATGTAAAAAAGTAAATGGTTATTGCAGATGGTACCAGCAAGAAATGAGTGAAAGGGCACATGTTTTGTTTTAGAACAAAATGTCTTAATCAATGACAAACTTGCTGTGCATAGTAAAAAATCTTGTACAAAACATGTTTTGTTCTTTTGGGCAAGATAGAAGGTCATGACTAAACTTGAATGTGGCTAATATAGATAACGGGAGAAGCAGAAATAGAGAAATTATGTGTAAGTTGGCACGCATTAATGTCTGCTCCATCTCCCTGTCTTAGGTTTGTCTATTTTTAAACTTACATTATTGGTAATTATTAGTAAATATCTATCATGCCCTTGTTTTATGACATTAGTTTTCTGTTTTTCTAAGCAAAATATTTTTTAGTGCTAGGAGGTTTTATTCACGTCTTGTGACAAATGATGTTTTCCTTTTGAATAATGCCAAGTCAGAAGTGATGTACGTGTTCTGAACCCTTGTCTCATGACCCTACTCTCTTGCCTTTTATGGTCAAAGTGTCTGAAAAGTGTGAGATTTCCTTTGTTTTGCATTTCTTGTCCAACATTGTATAAGTATCAGACAGACTGTATGTCCAGTGTGTCCAAGAGGAATAGCCAGAATGGTTGCCACTGATGCTTGAGACACCCAGAGAAAAGAGGACAAAATCGCTTCTTTTTCTCTGTGCACCTGTAGCCCTGGTGATAAAAAGCCATCAGCTGTTTAGACTTAATCATGTTAGAGATAAATTTGTTAGGGCTTATTTGGATATTAATAAATTGCAACTAATTTAAAACAACATCTGGTGTCAGGTGGTTTTATTGGATTACTGGGGACCACTAACCATGAACCTTGTACATTTACTACCTCACTGTCATCAGTGTGGTACTGTTTGTTTATTTACAGGTGGGCAGGCAGGGTTTCACATAACCCACACCAACCATTTCCACTTTTCTCCCTTAGTCCCCTTGCTGCTGTGGAATATAGGTGTGTACATGGAGGCGCGCATGCCTATGGAACCATGGCACCTCCCTTCATGTCTCTCGAAGCTGTTGGCATTACCCCCAGGCCTCCACTTGGGAACTGCCAAGGGCTGAGATGGCAAGCATCTCCATCCCAGGAGAGGAGACCTGTCCTCCAGACTCTCAATCCTCTCCCTCCCTGGCTGATTCCTGGTTACCCAAGCTCACTCTCGAATCCTGGTCTCTGGCATGGCAAAAGATAAGTCATAGAGTGTCTCAGCCCTCTTCACCATCGGGCAGGCTTTACCAGCTTATTTACCGGTACTTGCTGAACTTTTACACTTAATATCTGAGGCTTCTGTGTATCTTTCAATTAGGCTGTAGTGCATGTTAGAGCTTTTATAATCTCCAATCAGATGTTTTCCAGTTCTGCTTTTCTCCAGTGGCTAAGTACAGTCTTTTGTGACTGTACTTAGCTGAGGGAGGATAGCTTGACCAGAAAACAAAAGGTCAGGGCTGATATAAACTGTAACATGCAGTGCAGGCTATTGAATCTTGCATTGATGCATACTGATCTGATGTCAGCTGCAGGAGGGTTATGGGATTTGTAGTAACAGAATATGCCTGCCTACAAGTAATAAAATTAGTCTGATGCAATCTACTATACTACAGTAAATGTAAAATAAACCAAAATGTTTTTGCAAACAAAGTGGAACCAGCTCCACTCTTGAATGTTGGGCTCTTTGTGATAACTGTTCCCATTTTTTTTTCTCAGAAGAAGCCAGAAGGGGAAGGAAGGAAACATATTCAATTCAGTGCTTTAGAGTAACTAGTAATTGCTATTTTTCTTTTAAACTTAGATTGTGGGCTTTTAGTGACACTGTACTTTCTTTGTTGTCTTTACTTAGAATTGTTTTTGGGCTGTTGAAAATTTAAAATGTAGTGGTGGTGTAATTCTGTGCTGTCTTTAATTGCCGCAAATTTTCACCCCTCCCCTTCCCCCAACTCTTAATTATATGCCCTGTTAAATCTGATTGACAGGAGCTAAACACAGGGTATAGTAAGGGGTGTGAAGTAGGAGGGGCATAAGGGGGAAGAAGCCCACCCTCAGCACGACAAGTGTTTTGACTCATTTATTTATTTATTGGTTTATTTTTTTTTTTTTTTTAAAGAAAATTATCTGAGGATCAGTGACAGGATTTTTAGGACAGTAAATTAATAAAAAGGGAACTAGGACAGCTTCAGTAGCAGACAAGTAGTGAAATAGCAGTATAATTGCAGTATAATGTGGGGAGTGGTGCAATGCAGTGGCTGTGGGGCAGCCATATTCAGGCAGGCCTTCTGGACACTGAGGTGCTGCCCTATCTGTATGCATCTCTCTGGACTGTGGGATGAGGTAGCCAGACTCAGAGCGGAAGTAAACTGGGTCAGGAGTACCATCACCCCTATCCAGAGACCACCCAGTCCAATGCAACTGTCTCAAAGGCTGCCAAGAATGAGGAGCACTTGGATGACAGTGGGCTCAGGGAGGGTTAGAGCAGTCAGGCAGAGGCACATCCCAGATCCTATTCCACTCAAGAACTCATATGCCACACTGGCAAACGAGGACAACCAAATAGAGGTACCCAGAGAAGTGGAAGGAAAGGATGTGGAGGTTAGCCAAGGAGGTGACCTCAGCTGGGAAAGCAGTGGACCCCAGAGGAGGAGGAAGTGAATCCTGGTGGGGGACTCCATCATAAGAGGGATCCAGCTAGGAACACAGGAGGGGGAGGACAGGGAGGTGAGGTGCCTACCAGGTGCCACGGCATGGAGGGATGGAAGGAAGATCCTGGGGATCACTGGGAAGGCAAGACGGGAGGGTGAGCTGGATGTCATTATCCACCTAGGTACTAATGACCTGGCAATGGGGAGCCAAAGGAAGTTCAGGAAGAGTTTAGGAAATTGGGAAGGGGTCTCAAGCAAGTAGCTACTTCTGTCACTTTCTCAGAAGTACTTCCTGTGAGAGGCAAGGGAGAGCATAGGAGTGCATACACCAGGAACTTTAACTCATGGTTGAAGAACTAGTACTGTGAGGAAGGGTTTGGATTCATTGGTGACTGGGGACCCACCTGGAGGGATGGAGGTTTGTTCAAACCTGACGGCCTGCATCCATCCTGGAGGGGAATCCAAGCACTCAATGATAAGTTTAAATGCAACATTGACAAGCATTTAAACTAGCAAAGGGGGGTGGCAGGCCAGCAAGAAGGATACCTACTTGCTCACCACCCACAGCTAGCAGTGGAACCAGTGAACCAGAGGAGTGGCTATCTCTGCAAAGCAGTGTGCAAAAGATGGAGATTAGTGCCCAAGAGGTGGATAGGCAGAAAAGGGCAAAATTCAGCAGAAGGGCAGACAGCAGGAGAACCAGGGATAAAGGACAACCAAGGAAGGGCTGGAGTAGAACAGCGAAACAGTCTAGGGAGGTCAAATCATGGAAAGCCATGTGTGCAAATGCCAGGAGCCTTAGCAACAACATGGAAGATCTGGAGGCTGTCATGGTGTAGTCAGACCTGGACATTGTGGCCATCACTGAAACCTGGTGTAATGATAACCACGACTGGGCGATGGCCATACCTGGCTACAACATATTCAGAAGAGACAGAGCAGGCAGGGAGGGAGGAGGAGTGGCACTGTATGTGAAAAATGACATAAGGGCCACAGAGATCCAGGAGGGACAAAATGGGGGAGAGATACTGTGGGTTAAGCTGGAAAGGAAAATGGGGACAGCCATCCGCACAGGTGTGGTCTATAGACCACCAGCCCAGGAGGAAGAAACAGATAGGGAGCTGATGCTAGCCATCCAAAGGATGGCAGACAAGGGTGAGGTAGTACTGGTTGGAGACTTCAATATTCCAGACGTGGACTGGAGCATCCCAGCAGCAGCATCAACTAGGAGCAGATTTATCCTGGACTCCCTTCAGGGTGCTTCCTCAAGCAACTGTCATGGAACCAACTCGGCAGAAGGCAATACTGGACCTTGTGCTCACAAACAGGGACAGTGTGATGGGGGTAACAGTGGGGAGCACCTGGAAACAGTGACCACCAGTCATTGTGGTTTGAAATCACAGAAAGAGCAGAACCAAACACACAAAAATACGTATCCTGGAATTTAGGGGCAGACTTTGGGAAAATGGGGAGATACTTGAAAGAGGCATTAAGGGAATGGGACAGAATCAGGGGTTGAGGAACAGTGGAGTATTTAAATGGGGATTACAAGAACAACAGAATTATGCATTAAGCAGGTTAGCAAGAGGAAAAGGAAGAGGAGACCATTATGGTTTTCCAAAGAGGTAGCAAAGAAAGTGAAAGCCAAAAAGATTGCATTCAGGCAATACAAAAAGACACAGGCAGAAGGGGATAGGGAGAAGTACCAGGAGAAGCAAAGTGAGGCAGGGAGGTCAGTAAGGGAAGCCAAAGCTCAGACAGAAGAACACATTGCAAAATCAGTGGGTAGAGGGGACAAAACCTTTTACAGGTACATAAGTGAAAAAAGAAAGACAAAGGGAGGGATAGTGAGACTGAAGGGGAGGATGGGGCCACTTGAGGATGACAACAGTAAAGCTGACATATTGAACAGGTATTTCTGCTCAGTCTTTACTGAGGAAGAGGAGGTAATGGGTCTGAAGGAGTACAAGGGTGAGAATGGTGCAGAATGGACACAAGTCCCTTTACACGAAAGGGTCCTGAAGGAACTGGAAGTAATAAGAGTTGATAAAGCAATGGGGCCAGATGGGTGCACCCCAGGGTCCTTAAAGAACTAAGAGAAGTGGTGGCCGAACCCTCTGGCTATCCTGTTTAGCCGATCACTGGAAACAGGGAGGTACCCAAAGACTGGAGGACAGCAGATGTAGTCCCCTTATACAAAAGTGGAACAAAGAGGAAGCAGGAACTACAGACCAGTCAGCCCTCACCTCGGTAGTGGGGAAGATCATGGAAGCACTACTGAAGGAGAGATTGGTGGAACATCTGGTTGCCAGTGGACTACAGGACCCAAGGCAGCATGGTTTCACCAGGGGAGGCCATGTCAGACCAACCTCGTTGAATTTTTGACTGGGTGACTAGGAGGTGGATCAGGAGGCAGTGACATGGCCTATCTGGACTTCAGCAAGGCCTTTGACACTGTGCCACATAGAAGACTATTACACAAACTGGGGAATATGGATGTGGGCAGGACAGTAGTGGTGGTGTAGGTAACTGGCTGGGTGGCACACAGAGGGTGGTGGTAATGGCTGTCACCCACAGAGGGAAGAGTGACCAGTGGGTACCACTAAGGATCAGTGCTGGACCAGTCCTATTCAACATCTTCATCAGTGACATTGCGCAGGACCTAGAAGGCAGAATTTCACTGTTCGCTGATGACACAAAGCTCTGTAACAGAGTAGACACACCAGAGGGTGTAGACAGAATGAGAAGGACCTGCAGAAACTTGAAGAATGGTCAGGGTTTGGCAGTTGAAATTCAATGCAAAGAAGTGCAAGATAATGCATATGGGGCACAAAACCCTGGCACAATATATCATTTGGGGGTGAGGATATAGCATGCACCAAGCAGGAAAGGGATCTTGGGGTTATCATCTCTGATGACCTCAAGGTAGGGAAACAGTGTGACAAGGCAGCAGGTAAAGCAAATAGGATGTTGGGATGTAAGGCAGGGGCATCACCAGCAGGAAAAGGAAGGTCATAATTCCGCTGTACAAGACACTAGTGAGGCCCCACCTGGAGTACAGTGTACAGTTCTGGAGACCATACTCACGTAAGGATATAGACAGGTAGAGAAGGTTCAGAGGAGGGCAACAAAGATGGTGCATGGATTGCATCACAAGTCCTATGAAGACAGGTTGAAGGAACTGAACATGTACTCCCTGGAGGAGAGGAGGGAGAGAGGGGATATGATAGAGACATACAAGTATCTTACAGGTAGGAACATGGTGCAGGAATATACTATTTTTAAGCGAAAAAGATGTTCCAGGACTAGAGGGCATGGGATGAAGTTGGAGGGAGGACAATTCAGAGGAAATATGAGGAAGAATTTCTTCACAGAACGGGTGGTGGACAAGTGGAACACCCTGCCAGAGGAAGTGATGGGAGCTGAAACAATCACGGGATTTAAGAATGCATGGGATAGACATAAAGGAATTCTGGAGGTCAGGGGTAAGGGGCAACAGACTTCTAGGAAAACATAAACTGAACTTGCGAGCTGAAATGGGCAGACTGGGTGGGCCATAGGCCCTTATCTGCCGACACTGTCTATTTATCTATGTATTGCTTTTGGAAGGCAATGTGGTCTAGTGGTTAAGCACAGGTTTAGGAACCGGGAAACACAATATTAAATACTGACCTTTCCACACACTCACTGTATGATCTTGAGCAGGTCTCGAAACATCATTAATCAATGCTGCAGATCACCAAGTTGTAAAATTAAGTAAAACTATGAGACCAGAAAGCATCACAGTTGCAGGGTTGGATTAAGGCATAGGACAACAAGGCCCAAACCTTGTGCCCCTCTTTGGTGGGGGGCCCCCAGCCCTGCGTGCATCATTCTGACTTCAGTAAATGGGCTTAGCAAATCTAATTTCTAATCATTTCTGTCTGGGACAACTCATCCTAATCTCAGTAACAAAGCAGAACTGTTCTAGCAACAGTTAACACCCCATTAAGCCATTTACACCTCTGAGTTACATACCCAGCCATCAGCCACACCTAGTAAGGACATTTGATCTACCTGCAGTTGCTATGTTGCCAGGTTCGAGTAATAAATGTTTTAACACTCTTTAAAAATGAATCCCATTTCCTAGCTACAGTATCCAGTCAGAGGGAAACATTAGCACCACAACATCTGCTTTATTTATTTCTTCTTGTAGCCTACCCATACCAGAAATTAGGCACCCTCAGGTTAAGCAGCCACTAGGACCCCAGACTCAAAAGGTTCCCAGTCTGACCCAGTGCAAGGTATCAGGCTTCAAGATTTTTTTTTTATTATTATTTAGATGGGAAGCAACACACATGGGGAATTGGTGAGCTGGCCAGAAGCCTTTAAAATGGCATCATAATGACCAAAAGATGCTTGTGACAGTAGAGGGGTAGGGG
The DNA here is from genome assembly GCA_016271365.2 of Neoceratodus forsteri. Taxonomy (NCBI): domain Eukaryota; kingdom Metazoa; phylum Chordata; order Ceratodontiformes; family Ceratodontidae; genus Neoceratodus; species Neoceratodus forsteri. The sequence continues at coordinate 445,310,221 of CM057453.1, forward strand.
CCCCCATGACTAACCTTGTTTGGGTACCCAAAAATATAAGACAGCTTTGTACCCCTGCTTGAATTTAAACTCCACTGTGCCTGTATTCTTTATTATTATTTTTTTTATTATTCTTTGGTAACCAGGTAAGGCCCACTAGGCACAAGTGCCTGTTTTCAGGGGTGACCCAGGAGCACTGAGGAGGTTAACTGGCTTACTCAGAGTCATGCAGTATGCAGGTGGAGGTTATGGGAATCAAACCCAGGTCTGCTGGATGTATAGGCTCATTCACAACTCATTACTGTAACCTCTAAGCTATACTGTCAGCCTCTTGCTTTAGTAAGTTGCAAGGCATTATTTATGGGTGTGATTCAGTTCAGTGCTTTTTATTTCAGTGCCGGTCATTAAAGCGCCACCCATTCCAGTGCTGTTCATTTCAGTGCTAGATTAGTGACAGCTGTCTCATTACAGCTCTAGATCAGTGAGAGCTGTCTAATCTGTGCTAAAACTGTAATTAACTTTCTGTAACTAAACCTTCGTGAAACATAACATCTAAATACCTTACAGCCTGGCATACTATGCAACTACAATACCTCAAGAGCCAATTCATTTCTTACCCGGCTTGGATCCGCAGAAATAAATAGAATAAGAAACATGAACAAACTGAAATAAAAGTGTCCAACATTAACTGATAAATGTAATTATATAAATAATCAACAGACATCTTCTTAAACCTAGAACTAGTTGAAAAAACGTGCACCTGCTCAGCACAGTCCGCTTTCTTCTGTTCCGGTTTCAGATTGACTATCTGCCCGGAGTCAGCTCCACTCTCGACTCAGTCCTGTGACTCCTTCAGTACCACAGCCGGTAGAGAAGACCAGACATTTGTTGGTGCTACTGCCTCCCTCGAATCAATTTTCTTCCATGTCTGAGCAGCTATACTATAACGTGTATCACAAGTGCAACTGGAGGTGGTAGGCTGGTGGCTGGGAGGGGCCCTTTCTTGAATGTCACTTGGAAATAAAGAAAAGGTAATAAGGACACCTGCATAGTGTACTGGAACTGCAACCAAAACACATGGAATGCTCACCCCCACCACACCAACATAGGGAAAGACCAGAGCTATACAGTCTCAACTGTCCCTGATAAAGAGGGAAATCAGTCATTTTACCCCTCAAAATTCCTCTGTCCCTCACCTGTTCCCCTTTGGAAAAGGTACTGTCCACACAGAGAAGATGCAGTAAATTCAGGCAGAAATTCATAATATTCTTAAGCTTTCATCTCCGTGTTTGAGGATGTCCCTCATTATGAGGTTCTATCCCTCCTTGTCCTTCACATCAGCCACTAACTGGTTCAGAGCCTACCTGGAAGGTAGAACACAGTCTGTAAAAATAGCGGACTTCATCTCACCTCCACTCCCTATCCTCACTGGCGTCCCACAGGGCTCCATTCTCGGCCCCTTTCTCTTTTCCGTCCTACTAAATGACCTGCCTAAAACTTGCTCTACTACCTCTATACACATGTACGCAGATGACAATGTCCTCTTCACCTCCAGCCGGACCCAAGAAGAAGTAATTTCCACTCTCCAGGCTGATTTCAACAAAGTACAGCTCTGGTTTAATTCCCACCAACTCTCCCTCAATGCAAAAAAGACAGTCTCCATGACTTTTGGCTCTAGGCAGAGACTATACAGACTCACCTCACAGCTGATTTTCCACACCCTTGATGGAACAATTCTAGAGGATGTGCCCTCTTTTAGGTACCTTGGAGTCTGGCTCGACCGTCACCTGTCCTTTTCCACCCATGTGGATGCTATCCATGGTCTCCTGTGTATAACTCTATGTAATGTATATTCTTTCTCCCATGTATTCCCCCCCCCAGGTAGCACCGAGAGATGAGCATCTTTTTGCTCAGTGTGCCCTACCTGGTGAAACTGTTAAATAAATAAATAATTTTGAGTGCCTCTATTTATTTCTTTGACTTTTGAAATACTGCAAAACAAAACAAAAATGGAGCTGAAATGGGAAGTGCTGTAATGAGACGGTGCTGAGTTGGGTGGCTCTGGAATGTAAGTGCTGAACTGACCAGTGCTGAACTGACCAGTGCTGAAATGAAAAGTGCTGAACTGGGCTACACCCTTATTTATTAACATTTCAGGTTTATGTTGGGAATATATATGGCTCACACTCACCTATGGAAGAAAATAGCTTTCTAAGCCTGACATAGATCAAATCATGAATTTAAGAGACTGAAACAATCTGGTAGTATAGAAGGTGCCTGCTGTTTTTTTTTTTTTTTTTTAAATAGTGGGGGTCCAAGATGGCAATTGGTATGCAGCCATGCTAAAGAGCTGCTTACGGCCATTTCTCTAAAGGTTTTATTATATATTTGAGTATGAAGAAATCAACCCACTACATATTGTCACAAATGCACTCCGCAGGTTTGGCCCTATGCTCACACAGTGCCAAACCTCAAAGTGCAATATGTGAACAGAAGACAAACACGGTAACCCTCCTGTCTGTTTTGGGTCCAAAACACTTACAAGTCTCAAGTCCTGAGGTCATATGTAAACCCTTTTTCGCTAGCACGCCCAGTTGACAGGATCAAATATCACACCCTCTTTGGGGAAATGCAGTGCATTACTTAACCCAGCGGGCACCCATCCTGGTTCACAATTCTCTCCTTTTTGACTCAGTAGAGACCTAGGTATATTCTTACCTTAGAGCAAGATGGTAACACACTTTAAGACCTTAACGGTTCTGCCAGCTTATCAACACTGTCTCAGTATTCACATGCAAAAATGAGAAGACTCAGGCAGAATTAAGGAAAACAAAAAGTTTACTACAATTAAAACAAGCATTTGTCAATGCCAAATGTCTTGCTGGCATTGGCATTGGTAGTGCAGGAGTTAGAGATGCATAATAGGAATAGCAGTGAAGTATTGAAGTGACGCCAACCCCACCCCCACCCTGCAGAGACCGACAGGTACTAGGGTATGCCTTTGGGTCATCAGCTATAATGCTCATACCATTTTACCTCACCCTACCCTGTAGACACTGACAAGTGTCATGGTGTGCTTTGGGGTCTTTGGGCATTATACTTACCCAGTTCCATAAGGAAATACACTGAGGTGGGTGCAGTATCGGAGAATGGGGTGAACTTTGTGGCTGAACACTGCAAGGCACACCATGATGCCTGTCACTGGCTGCAGGGTGGGGGTGGAGGAGGAATGGCTTGAGCATTACAGTCGATGATCCCAAGTCACACCCCTGATGCCTGTCAGTCTGTACACGGTGGGGTGTTACAGTTGGAAACCTTAACGCTGTAGGCGTGTGTTGGTATTTTCACTCCAAATTTTAAACATGGGCTTTTTGTGACCCCACCTCATGAAGAGCGGCACTATCAGTTTGTTAGCTGAAAGGTGGTTTTGCACAGAGACTATGCCATTTGGTGACACAGAGACAAAAACACATTTTGGGCAGTATGTGAAAAATGACAACTGTATTGTTCATGAGGAGGTGTAAAAAAATGACAATGTTGAAAATCTGGAGTGAAAATATTAAAAATTGGTGAAGTCATGAGCATGCATAGAAAGTGTGCAACACACATCCGTAACCTAATTATTTTTGGGATTTTTTAATCACATTTTCAACATAGGCATTTTGGAACCTCTCCTCATGAACAGTGGCATTGTGATTTTGTTAATTTGTCCCAAACTTTGATTTCCCACAGCGACCATGCCGTTGTGTGCCATAGGTATGAAAACACATTTTGGGCAGGATGTGAAAAAATGCCAGTGTTGGAAATGTGGCATGAAGACGTTGCAAATTTGCGGAGTTACAAGGGTGCGTGGAGACTGCGCAATGTACTCTTGTAACACAGTAATTTTATGGACTTTCGTCACCAAATTTTCAACATAGGCATTGTAGGACCTCTGCTCATGAACAGTGTCACTGTCATTTTCTCAAACTGTCCCGGAAACTGATTTCGCACAGCGACCACGCAATTCTGCGCTGGGCATGCGAAAACACATTTTGGCCAAGATATGTAAAATGACATCTGTAGTATTCATGAGGAAGTATGGAAAAATGCCAATTTTGAAAATATGGAGTGAAAATATTACAAATTCACAAAGTTATGAGCGTGCGTGGAAACTGCGCAGTGCACGCTCGTAAAACAGCCATTTCTTGTTTTTTTTTCCACCAAATTTGCAACATAGGTTTTTTGAGAGCCCCCCTCATGAACAGTGGCACTATTATTTCATTAATCAATCCCAAAGGTGATTCTGCACAGTGACCGTGAAATCATCTTTTGGGACCAAATAACACAGTGACTGAATTCATGAGGAGGGGTCCCAATAACCCCATGTTGAAAAGTTGGTGTCGAAATTCCCCAAAATGCCTGAGATATGCACCAAAGTTGAAAAAAAAACCCTACTTATGCCATTATACAGCTTACTGGCATTTCTTCAGTTCGCGGTCGGCTTTGAAGAGTGCAGATGTGTTCCCGGTCCACCAAAGATCATTACGCAGGACTCCAGAGGTAAGTGTGGGGTGAGGGGGGCTGTGGGGAGGTAGGGTGTACAGTGGTGGGAGCAGGTTGTGGAAGGGGGCAGGGAGACCTCGACGGACCATTTTCTTTTTTACAGGGTTTAAAAAACAAAAAGGGAACATTGTTGGACAGTTTTTGTTTTTTCAGGCACATTTGGCATGCTGGGGTGGGCTCCCAGTGTGTCACCTGATTGTTTTGGGGGCTATAGCTGACGGGGAGATTGGGCACCCCCTCAGCACACAACAAATGGGGGGGCACATTATGCTGATGGGGAGTGGGCTCCCCCGTTGGCTAAATAAAAGGGGATGGAGGACTGCAGCTGATGGGGATTGGGCCTCCTGTCAGCAAAGGAAGACTGTTTGGGGGGAGCGCATGATGCTGAGGGGGATTGGGCACCCCTGGCACACCACTTGGGGTCATTATGCTGATGGGTGGGCTCCCCATTGGCAAATGAAGTGGGTTGAGGAATCGACAGGGGATGGGGCACCTTGCGCCATGTTTATGTGGGGAGGTTACATTGCAATGAGTAGCTTGCTTCTCATTACGACATTTTCTTGGATGCGGTCGTCACATTACTTCTTGCTGGTGTGTCGCCTGCATGCTGTCTTATTGGGGGATGAGGGATGCACCTACTGATGCATGCCCTGCATTCGTCCACAATGATCGCACCTCCAAATCTGCTCCTAATGCAACATGTTGGCTGGCGCGCAAGTGCGGGCCAACATAAAAATAGTAAATACATACAAAATATAGAACATATATACATAAATGTTTACAGTCCAAAAGAAGTGGAAATTACAGAAATAAAAACACATTGTACTTGAATTTCTAGTTCTACCTCAGTTTCAGTTTGGTGTTACCTGTTTTGACAGAAGTGCCTTTTAGTCCAGAGCACAGTGTGTGGCGACTGCCTTTGGGTACCAGGTGGCATAATCCACCACTGTTAGGATAAACCTCTTCCTGGAGGAGCTGGGGGTATTTAAGGGCCCCATGATATCCATTCCTACCCTCTGGAATGGCTTCTCCACTATGGGCAAGGGAATTATGGTGGCTAGGGTTTTCCTATCTGCCTTCCCTATTTTTTTGGCACTGGTGACAAGACCTGCAGTACTCCTTCACCTGCTGGATGAAGTTGGGCCAATAGAAATTCTGGGCCAGTCTCTGCATAGTGTGTGTGATTCCCAGATGGCCAGACATGGGAATATCATGAGCAATCTTGAGCAACCGCTCATGGTACCCCTGGGGAATGACAAGCTGCCTGCCCATCACCCCCCCTCTGTTCTTATGCCCTGCATATACAGCAGTCCATTCTCCTAGTAAACCTTATGTTTCCTGTCACCTCCCAGTGCTCCATCAGAGTCTGCCCAAGCTCTCAGCCTCTCTAAACTGGGGTAATTTTTCTGAGCAGCTGCAAAATCTTTACACATTCCTAAGGCATGGGACAGGTCCCCTCCAGTTTCTAAACTAGGGTCCCTAGCTCTAGCATCGGGGCATTCAGGCTCACTGCCATCCCTAACCTTCTTACTGTTGGCTACCCCTTCTTTCTCAGAGTAACCCTCTGTAGCTGTTCTGTTAACTACTATCTGGGGAATTTCTACCCCCCTTTCATTATTCTTCATATCAGGAGACACAGGCTGGGGAACCAGCCTCCCAGTGTTTTCCACAGCGACTTCTATGGGGTCCAGGGGACTACAATTTAACTTTGCTGCTTGTCTGTGGGTAACTGCACACATCATCCTCTTTTTGAGATTGTTCATGATAATTACATCCAGAGCAAGATTATCTGCTACTGCAACTTTTTGCACAATCTTTCCTGTCTCACACCAGTCCAGGAGAACACTGGTAAGTGGCAACATTTTCTCCTCCCCAGTGAATCCCCACACAGTAACAAATTGATTAGGTATAAGCTGTTCATGCTCAACCAAATCCCCTTTTACCAAAGTCAGGGATGCCCCCCTGTCCCTTAATCTGTGGGTTTGTACCTCAGTCACAATAAATGGGTGTATGTGCTCCCTCATGTTTACTGGCATGCTTTCAGGGATACACAAACAACCCACTTCTTTCCCAGCACCACTTTGTGTGCCCTGTGCCTTTTTAGGACACTGTCTTGCAAGATGTCCAGGTTGCTTGCAAACCCAACATTCATTTCTTTTATCAGGCAAATTTTTTCTTTGTAACCTGGGGCTGCCTGGTTTCAGTGGAGGCAGTGAGGGTTTTAGCTGCCTTGAATGTGTGCTTTTCCCTTTCTGCACTGCCACACCCATCCCATTCCCTCTCAGAACAGGTCTGCAGCCTCCTGCACATTTTTTGGATCTCGATTCTCTAGCCAGGTTTTCAGCTCTGTAGGGCAAGCCCAAAATAACTGCTCTAAAAGTACAATTTCAATTTTCTCTACAGAGTCTGCTTGTATCCCTTCCCACCATAATTTCAAAAACTGAGGTTGTTTAGTGGCTAGCTCCTCATAGCTCATGTCAGAGCTTCTCCTGAGCTTATGAAATTTAACTCTGTATGCCTCTGCAGTTAAATCATATTTCTTTAACAAAGCAGGTTTAAGTTTGCCATAATCATTACAGTCCTGATTGTCCATTTGACCCAATACATCATGAGCATTCCCGGTAAGCAGCGGGGATAGCTGGAAGCTCCAGGACTCTTTGGGAATTTTTGCCTGAATTCATACTTTTTCAAATAAATTTAAAAATGCATCCATATCTTCCCCCTCGTTAAATTCAGCTATCAGTTTAGAATTTAATTTGTAACCCAGTCCTGGAGTTCCCAATTTACCCATGCCACTTACCTGCTCTGGCACTGGTCTTTGGAGTTGTAGCTTCTCCAGTTCAAATCTCCTCTCACTCGGCCTTTCTCTGAAACTGTCACTCTTTTTCTTCTGCCTCTCTCAGCCATTGGTTTTCTCTTTCCTCAGCCTCTCTCTGAAGCTGCTCTCACTTCTCCTCTCTTTCCATCTCCAGCTTCCTCTGTTCAAGATCCCTTCACTGCTGAACTTGGAACCTTTTCTGTTCAAACTCCAGCTCCATTCTCTGCAACTCCATCTGCAGCCTGATCCCTTCGGGCTCCAGCATAGTGGTGACCTTCCCCTACTGTGGTAGCTCTCGGCTTACACTGGTCCCACTGTCCTCCTCCCTGGGTCTGGACACTGTGAAGGTCCCTGGCCCCTCCACACCCAAGGTTTGGTCCTTTCCAATCACCAACTGTGACTCAAGGTCTTGGGCATCGACTGACACAAGAGCCTCCAGAAGGTGCTGCTTGCTTCACTTCTCGCAATGGACTCCTCTCTCCTGGCACAACTGCCTCAGGTAGTCTGCAGTGTACTCACTGTAGTGGAAGCCATCTTCTTTCCTACTGTATGGCCATACTAGCTTACACCACAAAAAAATAAAACAGGTAGGGAACTTAGACTGTAAGCACAATGATATAGTTCTTTATATTTAAATCACTGCCTTATTTTGCATGTGAGCTGTTACAGTTATCAGTCTGATACACTGGACTGTTAATGCTCGTGTTACCAAATACTTTTAAATTGCACTGCTGCCAACCAGATCTGTCACAAATGCAATCTGCAGGTCAGGCCCTCTGCTCCCATGGTGCCAAACCTCGAAGTGCAATTTGTGAACAGGAGACAAACAGGGTAACCCTCCTGTCTGTTTTGGATCTGCAACACCTACTAGTCTCAAGTCCTGAGGTCAAATGTGAACCCTTTTTCACTAGCACACCCAGTTGACAGGATCAAATGCCACACCCTCTTCAGGGAAATGCAGTGCAATACTTAACCCAGCGGGCACCCATCTGGTTCACAGTTCTCCACTTTTTGACTCAACGGAGACCTAGGTATTTTCTTACTTTACACACTTTAAGCTCTTAATGGTTCTGTCAGCTTATCAACACTGTCTCAGTATTCACATGCAAAAATGAGAAAAGACTCAGGCAGAATTAAGGAAAACAAAAAGTTTACTACATTTAAAAAAATTGTAAATACATACAAAACATAGAACATATATACATAAATGTTTACAGTCCAAAAGAAGTGGAAATTACAGAAATAAAAATGCCTTGTACTTGAATTTCTAGTTCTACTTCAGTTTCAGTTTGGTGTTACCTGTTTTGACAGAAGTGCCTTTTAGTCCAGAGCATAGTATGTGTGCTCTCTTAGGAGTCCAGAGACAGAAAAACGAAACTCCTTTCAGCCAGATTGATAATAACAGCCAAATGTCCCTTCCAACCTGTGAGGTCACAATTCATGAGGTCACTGTTAGTCCTGTAATTAATGTGTAACATGACCAAGTATATCCAAAAGGGGGTCATTTTACAGCTTGCTTGAAATCTGCAAAGATAGCAATATTAAATTATAATGGTCTCTTTGATCAGAGCATTCCCCTTTAATCTTCAGAGTACCTTCCTGACAACTATTTCTCTCCTAGTGGTGAGAGATGTAACGGGTAGCTGTTCAGAAATTGTTTCCTCCCAATAGGTCGTAAAATTCATCCTGGTTCCTGGACCTCAAAGTAAATGAATGGTTAACAATGTGTGATAACCTGGTGTCCTTACAGTCCCAGGAAGTCTTGCAACTATGTGTCAACACAGAAAAATAAACTAGCTGTATAGCTATAGCAAGCAATGTTTTGGGGCCAAAAGGTCAGGCCTCTTTAAAAACTAGTCTTCCAGATGAGCCTGCTGACCCTGCCATGTCTCATATGCAGAAATTTAAAAACATATATTTATAACAAAATTATACACAGGTGGCTAGTAGACGGTTATCCTGTTACACATCTCTCTCAAAAACAAAGAAATTTAGTTGGCCTGGTGGCACTGAGGGTTGAGGCACTGGATGCCACACCTCATGCCACGCCTCAACCCGGGGTTCAGGAATGAGCCAAGGCTGTTGGGGGTCAGCAGGGGTGAGAGAGGATCAAGTGTCCGGAGGACTGCTCTTCTCTCTTGGGGGAGTGAGGTTTGCCATCCCGCTCGCTGACTGCCCTCTGGTGATGGCCAGAGCACACTTCGGGTCTGGAGGGCACACGCAAGCATCCTTACATCAGTAGGGGGGGGGAAGGAATAAAATGGAAAAAGGAGTCAGTTTCTTCCATGATGGCCACACCAGCACCCGGCTGGTCCCCCAAAGTGTAGATTTCACTCAAGGGGTGGGGGTACAGCTGGCACACTTTTACCCCAGCCTTGCCACGGGGGATAAACCCATGGAGAAATTAGGGGGTGTCAGGTCAGGGAACAATGCAGCTGGAGCCTGAGTCCCTCTAAGGGAGGGAATGGAGCCTCCTACTGTGGGGGGAAAACATCTATGGGGGTGTCAGGTCAGGGAACAATGCAGCTGGAGACCGAGTCCCTCTGAGGGAGGGAGGGAGGGACTGGAGCCTCCTGCTGGGGGGAATACCTATAGAGGAAAATACCTAAGGGGTGTCAGGTCAGGAACGGTGTAGCTAGAGACAGAGTCCCTCTGAGGGAGGGAGGGAGGGAGGGAGGGACCGGAGCGCCTGCCGGGGGAAAAACAATATATATATATATATATATATATATATATATATATATATATATATAAAAGAAATATCTTGCAATGGAGCAACAGAAGAAGGATTGCTCCTCTTGAGATGTAGAAATGCTGATTAGAAAAGGGCCGATGGAACACCTTCTTACCAGTTCAAAGCAAGTGCTGACTGGTACTAGGAGCTCACCTGTAGACTCGGGTGGGGATATGAAAGCGCCAACTCGGAGACAACATTGTGTCCTAATTTTACTGACCCTGGATTGCAAGCTTCAATGAACGCCCGAGCTGTGGAAGAGATACCCATTCCTGAGGACTTATTATCAATGGAGACCAATTAGCAGCAATGGCTAAAATTATCCACTACAGGTGTGTTGTGAAAATCTACTGACAAGCTGGTGAAGAAAAGATTTACAAGAGAGCTTATCGACAGTAACCTTACCAGCCAAAGTGGAATTTAAATCACTAAAGGAGGCTTCTGCTTCTTTTTCAAATGTATTCACATTGTTTGCCTCTTTTAATAAGAAACTGGTCTTGCTGATAAATAGATCTGACATCTTGGACCAAGAAATGAAAATCATAAAGACTGAGGTGGAGAAAGTCAGAGAAACTCAAAATAAAGTGCAAAAGGAAGTGGCAGTGGCTTAACAAAAGGCTTTAACTAATGAAGCACTTTCAACTACAAACTTAAAAGCTATACAGAGAAAAAATGAAGCTATGGAGAACACAATTCGCTATAAAAACTGAAGACTGGTGGGAGTTCCTAACTACTGTGACAAGGGGTATGAATCCCTATGGGAACTTTTAAAAGATTTTTTCATTTCTGTGCTTAAGCTACCAGAAACTAACGTGTTTGTGACTAGGGCTTTTTGAGTTCCTACAAGAAAGTCCTACGCCACTTCTCACAGTCAGAGGAAGGGGAGGTGGAGGCATTATGGGTTCAGTTAAGGTCCAATAGAGGGAGAAAGGTGAGGTTGGGGGTGGTTTACAGACCACCCAGTCTAGATGAGGAGAGAGACAAGGAACTGATCTCACAAATATTGGAAGCTGCTGGGAAAGGAGAGGTGGTAATTGTGGGGGACTTCAACCTGCCCAAGGTGGACTGGAGTATACCATCCATAACATGTGCTAAGAGTCAGGTGATCCTGGAAGGATTGCAGAGTGGGTTCCTGACTCAGGGCGTCACTGAACCAACAACAGCTGAGGCAGTTCTTGATCTGGTGCTCACAAATGGGGAGCATGTACAGGAAATAATGGTCAGGAAGTCACTGGGGGGAAGTGACCATTTCATAGTGTGGTTCCACTTGGATATGGGCATGGAAAGCATCCTGACTAAGACCAAAATCTTGGATTTCAGGAGGGCGGACTTCAGAAAAATGGGTGAGGTTCTAAGGAGCAATCTGGTGAGCATCAGAGCAGATATGGGGGTAGACCTAAAGTGGTCCATCATTAAGGAAGGAATACTGGTTGCCACAGATGAGTGTGTTAGGCTCAGAGGGAAGAACACAAGGGCCAAAGCACCCAGCTGGTTCAGTTCTGGGGTTGCCATGGCAGTAAGGGAAAAGAGATTGGCCTATAGAAAATTCAAGAAGACCAAGAGAGAGATAGATGGGGAAAATTACCTAAGGTTGGTTAGTGAGGCAAGTAAGGAAGTCCGACAATCAAAGACACAGAAGGAGCTTCAAATAGCTGAAGGAATTAAGAAGTGGGAGAAGCCTTTCTTTCACTATATAAGTGAGAAAAGGGACAAGAAGGAAGGGATTGTTAGGCTTAAGAAAGGTGTGGAGTGGGTGGAGGATAATGGAGGAAAAGCAGAGATACTAAATGAATACTTCTGTTCCGTCTTCACCAGAGAGAAGGATGGACCAGTGCCTTCAGGAGGGAAAATAGGAGCGGGGGGAGGGGAACACAGACATAGTGATAGAGGAGGATAGAGTGAAGGAGGGTCTGCTGGCATTGAAAGTGGAAAAAATCACCAGGCCCGGACAGAGTACATCCAAGGGTACTAAAGAAACTTGCTGAAGAGCTGGCAGGGCTGCTAGCAGATCTATTTAATAGTTCACTAGAATCAGGCGTGGTATCACAGGACTGGAGAACAGCACATGTAGTGCCCCTTCACAAAAGCCGACCCAAGGATGATCCAGGGAATTACAGACCAGTCAGTCTGACCTCCATTGTGGGCAAGCTGATGGAGACCATACTAAAGGAAAGGTTGGTGGAATATCTAGAGGAACATGGTCTCCAGGATGAGAGACAGCATGGGTTCATGGGGGGAAGATCATGTCAAACAAATCTGATTGACTTCTTTGACTGTGTCACTAAGAAAGTAGACAGGGGCCAAGTGGTAGACATCCTCTATCTTGATTTCAGCAAGACCTTTGACTCTGTGCCCCACAAAAAGTTGATCAGGAAGTTGGTGGATCTTGGACTTGGAGAAAAGGTGGTCAGATGGGTGGAAAACTGGCTGAGGGACAGAACCCAGAGGGTGGCGGTGGGGGGAGAGTTATCCGGCACCAGAGAAGTAAAAAGTGGGGTCCCACAGGGCTCTGTGCTGGGGCCGGTGTTGTTCAATGTCTTCATCAATGACATTGGGGATGGCATGAAAGGCAAAATGTGCCTATTCGCAGATGACACCAAGCTCTGTGGGAGAGTGGGCACAGCTGAAGGGACAAGGGACCTACAGGAAAATCTGGAAAAGCTGGGGAGGTGGTCCAGGATCTGGCAACTTGGCTTCAATGCCAAGAAATGCAAAGTTATGCATATTGGAGCCAAGAATCCCAGGACAGAGTATTACCTGGGTGGAGTCCGAGTATCTGCATCAGAGGAGGAGAAGGACCTGGGAGTGATGATCACTAGTGACCTGAAGCACTCCATGCAGTGCAAGAAAGCAGCAGCAAATGCAAACAAGATGCTGGGATACATAGCTAGGGGGGATCAGTAGTAGGAGAGAGGAGGTTATACTGCCCTTGTACAGGTCACTGGTAAGGCCGCATCTAGAGTATGGAGTGCAGTACTGGTGCCCACACCTCAAAAAGGACATTAACCTGCTGGAGAAGGTACAGAGGAGGGCTACAAAGATGATAGCCGGCCAGCAGGGCAAGGCATATGAGGAGAGGTTGAGGGCATTGAACATGTACTCCCTGGCAGACAGGAGAGAGAGAGGGGACATGATTGGGACATTCAAGTACTTGAAAGGGATAAATAAAGTTGATAAGGAGAGGCTCTTTAAGCTGAGTGGTAACCATATCACAAGAGGCACAGTCTTAAGCTGGAGGGTGGAAGGTTTAGGAGGGGAGGTCAGGAAACACTTCTTCACAGAGATGGTGGTGGACACTTGGAATGCACTGCCAGAAGAGGTCATCTCGTTGAAGACGGTGGGCAGCTTTAAGAGATGCTGGGATAGGCATGGGGGAAGGTAAGAATCATGGGTAGGGAGGATGGGAAGAGTGAGGAGTGAGGAGGGAGGGCAGGGACATTAGCTCAAGCTGTGGACCCTGTAATACGAGCAGACTTGATAGACCAAATGGCCTTCTTCTGCTGGCTTCTTCGTATGTTTGTATGTTTGTATGTTCTCAAATGATGTCTGATAATCAGGATGTGAGTTTTGGCCTTCTTTCCCCAGATACAGCTACAATTTTAAACCAAGCACAGACTTCGGCCAATGTCTTTAAATATACAGCATGTAATTATCTAGATTGACTAACTCATAGGGAATATATATTATTTCTTCTTTTTTTTTCCTTTGTCTGATAGTTCAGTGAGATGTCAACTTCTATATGATTGATATCAAAGCTAAAAAGTAATAAAAGGAAAAAAAAATAGTTGAAAGTGCACACTGTTACATTTTTATATTTATTTAATAATACTGTATATCTTTGCAGTAAAGTATTTGTTTAGGGAATACTAGCTCCTGTTATGTAAAAATTCACTTGTTGAGCTATTAATAAAATGCAACACAAAGTCTACCTGAATCTGAAAGCCCCCAGTGCCCCTTATCCTGTGATAAAAACAATTATGAAATGAGTAGAAAGAATGCTGGCTCCTGATTGGCCAAGAGCAGCTTTTAGCTGGGCCATTATTCCAGCACAAAGGCCCAGCTGAAAGTGATAAGTTTAAAAAAGGCATAACATTTATAAAAAATTACCCATTTCATAATCACAATAAGGCACTGCAGGGGGTACATTATGGTTGGCTATGGCCCTTCTCTGGTGGTGGAAGCACTCGGCGATGCCTCGTACTTCAACCCACCAGAGGTGGGCCGTTATCCCACCATAATGCACCCCCTGTCATGCCTTGTTGCTTAAATAACCATGCTGACAAAGAAATGAGATGGGACTGAAATGGACTGACTGAGATTGAGGATGGTGGCAATATCAGATGATGGACTGGATTTACAGGTAAACCCTTGGAAAATTGCTTAACTCATTGCTATTTTTTTTGTTTAAAACTAGTGTTGCTTCTTGGGCTTTTTGCTCCAGATCCTTACAGCAGCATCTGAGCTGCACTGTGGGGAATGGAGGTAAGACTTAGGTCATGTAGACTGGGAGCTGGACAGGAACTGATAGAAACAAAGGTCAGAAACTCAGTGGGACAGGGACAGCCTGTTAATACAGAGGCAGGGGTGCGGCCTGTGATGCCAACAACCTGGATATGGTTACTTGAGCTATCCTTTGCAACCACCCAATGTTCAAGCCGTTACTAGAGATACCACAAATTAAGTCATTTTTGATCCCTATGCAGATATCACAGACTTGATATTGTGCAGATTTAAGAGGTGTTTTGGTAACCGGTGTGACACTGCATATACTAAAAAGGTTCACATTAAACTACTAAATCAGAGACTGGACTTCAGAATTCTTGTATTGATCCCCTGGCTTCGGCTCCATACAGTCTCTCACATATCCACCATAGCCATGGTATGTGTCTGAAACTAGGGATGGCGGGATGCAGCATTCTTCCAAGGACTGCTTTATCCCCACCAAAACTGTATAACATTTGCAACAACAATTACTTGTGGTACTGGCCAGTGTGACCCTTGCCCACTGTGAAGGCGGTGGGACTAATGGACGGGACACACATACAGTTTTATGGAAGCCAGAGTGTCCTGCTGGTGCAGATCACATGCAAAGGGGTACAGTGCAGCTTGTCCTGGGCACTGCACACCCTCGGAGTGCCGACTGGTGTGAGCCCATCATTGGGGTGCTAAACCCATGTCAGCCCCTCTCCCCACAGTCCACCCCCCCAGAGTTAGAATCCTAAATAAGAGGGGGTGTGGAGGGCACAGCCCCCCACAAGGGGTGTGTGGGGGGTGTAGCCTCCCGCATGAAATGCGATTGATGAGTTGTGGGATTGGTGCCCTAATGATGGGGTGCACAACAACTGGCGCATTCCAAGAGTGGAACCTTTCCTGGGCCTTTGCACGTACAGAAGGGCTATCAGTCTGTTGATGATCAGGCCCTATGGGGCGTGGCCCTGAGTGTGGGGGGAGGCCCAGATTATATTTGGGCCTAGGACCCCTGATAACCTTAATCTGGCCTTGCACAGTTGTGCTATTCTGGGCAAATAAACTGTAAAACGCGGACAATGTGTTAAAATGCATGATATGTGATCACCCAACATGTTCTCAACAGTTTTCACATTTTACCAGAATCAACCAGAGAGGAGCCACTGTTCTGTTTTAGTTGAAGTCCAGCCAAATACATCAGTTTTGACTGGAAGGCATAACCCTTTCTTAAGATGCAGCTATCTCTACTTGACCATTAGCTTTAAAGGGGTGGTTGGCAGGTGCCACTCAAACCACCAAAGCTTGAGTTTTCTCTCAGTCACTATTATTCATCTGTCTTGCCAACTTGTTCAAACCATTATTTTATAGTTATTATAATTTGCAGCAATAGTAATTTCATGGTTAGCTGATTGCTTCTGCTTTGCCAAAAGTACATTAGCATGTCAAAGAGCAGACACGTACTACTGAATGCCAAGGCAATTTCCTATGCTTTATAAAGTTACTTTGCATTTTGTCTCTAATGTTAGCACCATAAGGCAGCAGCCTCATGGTTAGAAAAGAGGTGTGACCTGGGAGGTCCAGGGATCTGTCCCTCCACTGCCAATTACTCACCGTGAGCTCTTGAATAAGACTATTAACCTCTATGTTCTTAACTTCCTCTGCCTCTGTCCCTCAATCTCACATACTCCTTGCATGTTCCTTAAAAGGGGAGGTCCCCTCAGTCTTTTATTCTGTTTACCTGTGTAGTTTGTAGGCAAGTACAGTGATTGCCTCTATTGCACACTCCTAATTTCATCAGGATTTAAATGTAAATGAAGGTCCTTAAGTCTGGTGTGAAAACCTGCTTGATTCCATTGCGACGGTCATGAACTGACTATCGTAAGGCATCCTGGAATTTATGATGTTTTAGTACTGAAGCCTGCAGAGGTTATACTGTATTAGTCAGTGCTGCTCCTGACTTCTGCAGTCCCTAAGTTCTTTTCGTATCCCAGTCAAGAAACTTTTCAAAGTGTAGTATGTGCCCTGCTGTTTTCTGTAGTTTAAATTGTATCGGAGTTAGAAAATTGCTTTTAGAGAATACAGGGACTTCACAAGACATGTAACGGAACTGAATGAGAGTATAACTTTTGCTGGCTTTTGCAGGTACATATCATCAACTCCCATGATGCCTTGCATGAGTGGACTCATGACCTTTGCAATGGAGAAAAACACCTGGGCAAAACAGATGAAGCAACCTCATTTATATTCAAATCGGGATGACATTAGGGTGATGCAAGAGAGGGAATCATTATTCATGCCTACAAATTGTACAGGTGTATACATACCTCTCAACCTTTTGTCTCCCAAATGTGGAACATTGCCTGTCACAATGTGGAACAAATGGGCAAAATGTGGAACACTTAATCAAATCTTTAGCTAAGAAGCTCAAAACACTTTTAAAATGTTGCATTTATGTTGAGAATGTCTGTTATTAATTGAATAAGTTCTTTTTTCCATCATTTACTATTGATATTTGCTTTAAAATGTTGACTCTGAATGTGGAACAAGTCCTCACAATGTGGAACAGGGACCTTTTCTGAAGTAAAATGAGGAACTTTCCTCGTAATGTGGTACAGTTGAGAGGTATGGGTGTATACAGCATAGGTTGAGGGGACATTCCCTTTAAGGTGACTGCTACACTTTATGGCTTGTAAAGCACTTTTGAATGCAGTGTTCATGAAATGCTCTATATAAAACCACCTTCCTTTCTTTTTTCAGTATGTCATACCCAGTTTGGCACATTGTCATTATTTCAGCATGTGTCTTTCCTATTTTAGTGTGTGGTATGCCCATTTTGGCACATTGTTATTTCAATATGTGGTACACCCATTTTGGCAAGTTGCTATTTCAATATGTGGTATACCCATTTTGGCACATTATTTCAGTATGTGTCTTACCTTTTTCACTGTGAGGTACAGAGCAGCTCTAAATGAATACCATTTAAAGGAATAGCCCATTTAAATAAATAGCATTTTAAAGTCCCAATTCCTTTTGTGTGTTTCCTTTGTTAATTTGACTTGATAAATGAATTGCTAGGTCCATTTAAAAGCATAGCTTTCTCCCCTGATACAGCTGATCTTGGCTAGTTCACAGCTACTTAATACTCAAATATGCCAACTGTGCAGCTGCAAATTAATTGCTAATAGCCAAGGCCTCTGGAATTATGCAATTCCATGACTGCAGAATTTTTCACAGAACTTGCATCGTGATGTAAAATATATGTAGTGCTGCAGAATTCATTGTTCTTGGTGAACTTCCATTCAAATATACAGTATTTCCATACTTCCTGGCTCCCTTACCCATCTTTTTTATCCTGAAGCCCCTCTCCTATATTCAGCATGTGATGCCATTTATGACATCATATATTCAGGGCTGGACCACCCGCGGAGCTGCTCCTGTCCACCATGCTAACCCTCGCACAGTACTACCTTCGGGCCGCACCACCCACGGAGCTGCTCCTATCTGCCCTGCTGACCCTCACACAGTACTACCTTCGGGCCGGACTGCCCGAGGAGCTGCTCCCATCCACCCTGCCGACCCTTGCATGGTACTATCTTCGGGCTGGACTGCCTGCGGAAGTGCTCCTGTCTGCCCTGCCGACCCTGGCACAGTACTACCTTCGGACCGCCCGCGGAGCTGCTTCCATCTGCCCTGCTGACCCTCGCACAGTACTACCTTTGGGCTGGACCACCGCGGAGCTACTCCCATCTGCTCTGCCTTGCCGACCCTCGCACAGGTATGCTCTGAAGGCTGCACTCGTATCCCTTTGTCTAGGGGAATTTTAAACTTGGTGCCTTGTTTCTCGACCACCAACTTGCTGGCTTACTGGCATGGACTCCAATTCAGAGTGGGAACTGAATTAATATGTCTCTACCAGGGACACTTGAAGAATTCTTGTATAGATGTTCAACAATTAGAGACATTTTCAAGCATCCTGTATTGATTTTAAACAATTAGAGACATTTTCTCTCTACCGGCTTTGTGATATTTCTGCCTTGGGGTAGCCGCCAGAATACTTTTAAACAATGCTGCCAAATGGTAGCCAAATTGTGCTCCTTCGTTTTTATTAACTTTAAAATGGAGCTTGCAAGTGTTACAATGGAGCCAGCTTTTCCAAACAAAGAGATACAAAGCTGTATCTCAGCGTTGTGATCTGCTCGGTGGACACAGGAGTGCAGTTTGTAACTTCTGAGAGCAAGTCAGGCTGCATCCTTGCAGTCTTGGTGAACTTCCATTCAAATATACAGTATTTCCATACTTCCTGGCTCCCTTACCCATCTTTTTTATCCTGAAGCCCCTCTCCTATATTCAGCATGTAATGCCATTTATGACATCATATATTCAGGGCTGGACCACCCGTGGAGCTGCTCCCATCTGCCCCGCTAACCCTCGCACAGTACTACCTTTGGGGCTGACCACCCGAGGAGCTGCTCCCATCCACCCTGCTGACCCTTGCATGGTACTATCTTCGGGCTGGACTGCCTGCGGAGCTGCTCCTGTCTGCCCTGCCAACCCTCGCACAGTACTACCTTCGGACCGCCCTCGGAGCTGCTCCTGTCTGCCCTGCTGACCCTCGCACAGTACTACCTTTGGGCCGGACCACCCATGGAGCTGCTCCCGTCTGCCCTGCCGACTCTTGCACAGGTACGCTCTGAAGGCTGCACTCGTATCACATTGTCTTGGGAATTTCAAACTTGGTGCCTTTTTTCTCTACCACCAACTTGCTGGCTTACTGGCATGGACTCCAATTCAGAGTGGGAACTGAATTAATATGTCTTTACCAGGGACACTTGCAGAATTCTTGCATAGATGTTCAACAATTAGAGACATTTTCAAGCATCCTGTATTGATTTTAAACAATTAGAGACATTTCCTCTCTACCGACTTTGTGATATTTCTGCCTTGGGGTAGCCGCGAGAATACTTTTAAACTATGCTGCCAAATGGTAGCCAAATTGTGCTCCTTCATTTTTATTAACTTTAAAATGGAGCTTGCAAGTGTTACAATGGAGACAGCTTTTCCAAACAAAGAGATACAGAGCTGTATCTCAGAGTTGTGATCTGCTCGGTGAGCTTGCAAGTGTTACAATGGAGTCAGCTTTTCCAAACAAAGAGATACAGAGCTGTATCTCAGAGTTGTGACCTGCTCAGTGGACACAGGAGTGCAGTTTGTAACTTCTGAGAGCAAGTCAGGCTGCATCCCCGCAGTCGCTTTGTGAGTGCTCCCGCTCCCCCCAATACCCTCCCACCCTTAGCTTGTGTTTAATATTTAGCGTAAGGTCTCGCGCGAGCTCTGTGCTTTTTTTTTTTAAACAATCTCCCTTATTTCAAATTTTCTTTTTATACCAGATCCCCACTAGCGGTTGCCTAGACTCTAGTACATCTAAGTTTCAGTTACTGCTATTCCTGGACTACTGCTCCAGTTGGGGGATTTTGACTTCTCATCTGTCTTTTCTCTCCTCCCTACATACCACTGCCTTTATTTCCTACTTACAATGCACTCTTGGACCGCTTATTCCCTCCTGCTACTTTTAGGAGCTATGTTTTTTCTAGTTCTATTAACTGGTCCCACTGATCATCCCTCTTCTCACCTTTTTTACTCTCCTGATAACTTCTGCTACTCCAACTTACTTTCCAACACCACCCAAAACATACACCTATGCTGAGGTTCAATAATAAACTCCTAGGGGTATTACTTAGGAACATCTTGCGGAGGTACACTATCTCCGCAGTGTGTTTCTCTCATGCTGTCGTTATTGCCTCCTTCTGGATAATTAGCCTCTACCTTACCCTTGCTGGGGATGTTGAGACCAATCCTGGACCCACCCTCACTAATACCACCTCCCAGTACCCCTCCTCCAATTGTTTGACCTCAATCACCCTGTTTCACCTTCTCCCACCTTAACAATAGGAGCCTTTCTGATAATCTCCCTGAGCTCGAGGTTTGGTTACTTCTTGTAATCCAGACATTCTCACACTGTCTGAAACCTGGCTGAAACCCTCTATTGCTGACCCCCTCTGTTCATTGCCAGGATATAATATGCTTCGGGTTGATCGCTCTAACGCCAAACGAGGGGGTGGCCTAGCACTGTACTTCAAGTCTCAACTCAATGTGTCTCTCATACAAGGTCCCCCTCTGGCAAATTGTGAGGTGCTTCATGCAATCCTATTACTTGGGAGAGTAAAAAAAAATCCACAACTTCTGCGTTTACATCCCTCCTAGAAATGCTAGGCTGGGTCTGGAAGATTTACTGAGCTTGTGCCCTCTGTGTCTGGGAAAAATGAAGTAATATGCCTGGATGATTTAATCAGGACTGGGCAGGGCCATGTTCCTCTATCTTATCTACCCTTACTAGCAAGGCAAACCTCACTCAACTTATCCGGAACCCCACCAGAATCTCCTGTCATGGTTCCACTACCACCCTCATAGATTGGATCCTGACTAATAGGAAGGAGTATGTCCCCTCAGTGGGTGTCCTACATGACTCAATAAATGATCACTGCCCTGTCTACTGTATCTGGGACACCACCACTCCCTCCTACCCATCTAAAGACTTATCTTTCTCTACCATCTCTAAACTAAACCCTGCTGCATTTCTGCATGATCTAAACATGGTTGACTGGTCCCCCCTACACAACAAATGACATAAACATAGCAGCTGAATACTTCAACAACACCCTACTCTCGCTCCAGGACATTCATATTCCAGTCACCACACGTAGAGTAAAAGGTAAAGTTACCAAATGGCTTAAGTGCCCCCTTCTTCAGCTGCTAAGACGTAGGGATAGACTCTGATCAGTATGGAAGTCCTCTTCCCTTCAACCTGACTTTGAGGCCTACAGGTCCTTATGCAACACCTGTAAAAGGGAGATTCACTCAGCCAAGAGCATATTCTACCAGAACCTTCTCAGTTATTTTGCCTATAACCCTAAAAGGTACTGGTCTCATATTAAGGAAATCCTTGGGAGCAACAAGCCTATGACTCCAAATGAAATGCTGATAAATGATATCCACTGCAATAACCCCTTTACCATAGCAAATGCCTTTAACTCCCTGTTTTCAACACTCCCCATCCCTTCCCCTCCATCCACTGTTACCTCCCCGGTATCCCCATCCCCGTCAGCTACTGCTGCCTTGGCCCTTGAGCTGTCATCGGTCACTTGTACAGAAGTACCTAAGCTACTAAAGTCTATCCCTGCTTATGGTAGTGCTGGCCCTGGTGGTAGCCATCCTAGCATTTTAACACAGTTTGCCTCTTGTCTTGCTGTACCTGTAATCAGACTTTTCAACCTCTCCATCAGCTCTACCTCCGTGCCTCTGGTCTGGAAAGTTGCCAGAACTATACCTATCTTTAAGAAAGGGGATGCCAGGATTATGTCAAATTACAGGCCCATTTCCCTCCTGCCCACACTCATCAAGTTGCTTGAGAAACTTGTTCATCGGCAGGTCACTGCACACCTTCTCAATTTCAACCTACAGTCCCCAATACAACATGGCTTTAGGGCTGGACATAGCACAACTACTGCTCTTACTCACTTTACCAGCGATGTTAAAAATAACATGGACAAGGGATTACTCACTGGGGAAGTGTTCATTGATCTCTCTAAAGCGTTTGACAGGGTTCATCACCCACTACTATTGGCCAAGCTGCACTCTCTTGGTGCCTCTGATTTTACCCTTTCCTGGTTTGGTAGCTACCTAGAAAATCAGTCTCAGGCTGTCTCCTTCTGCAAGTTTCTCTCCTCCCCCGTCTCGATCACCTGTGTCATTCCACAGGGATCAGTCCTTGGTCCCCTACTTTTTTCCCTCTTCATTGATGATATCCCTACTCCCCCTTCTCATTGCAATATTATCATGTATGCTGATGACCTGGTGCTTTACTCAGCATCCAAGTCTATTGTCGACATCAGCCTATATCTCTCCCCCACTTTTCAGACCCTCCAATCCTGGTTCTCATCCAACTATCAAGTCCTAAACATAACTAAGATGCAGGCCGTGCTGTTTGGGTCCACTAGAAAGGTATCCACCGAGTCTCTAAAACTCCAGGTGCGCTGCTGCGATGGGACTGCTGACTCCAACACTTCATCCTTCAAGTATCTTGGGGGTAATACTGCACCCAGTACTTGACTACTCTGCACATGTCAATGAGGTGTGTCGCTCGGTTAATGCCAAAATTGGTGTGGCATACAGAGTGTGTCACTCACTCACTCCGGCTGCTAGGATCTCAGTTGCAAGAGGGGTTTTACTCCTGCAGCAGTTATATGCTCTGCCAGTGATCTCTCATGCCAACACGGGCGTTCTTCACAAATGGGACACATCTTACAACAATATCAGTAGATTTGCCCTATCGGCTCCCCGCCTAACCCATTACTGTTTTCTCTATTCTGCATTAAAATGGTTGTCTCCTGATGCCATTCATTCTTACACCCTAGGGTGTTTTGTTGACTCCTTAACCAGATCTCCTCGTCTCTCCTTACTGGGCAACATGTTCACCCCTGTCTCTCATTTTCGCTCCCTTAGATCCTCTACCTCACCATTGCTATCCATTCAGACATGCTCCACTAGAATGGGAGAGCAAGTCTTCTCCAACTTTGCACCTAGGTTTTGGAACTAACTTCCCATTCATGTAAGGAACTCCTCATCTCACCTTACATTTAAGCATGCTCTATTTTCCCACCTCTTTGCTCTTGATAATTGTGACTGCACTTAACTTCTGCTCTGTCTCTTTGCTTAGACTCTGTGTCTCTACTTTGACTATCAGCTTGTAAAGCTTCTCCCTTTCCTAGTCCTAAGGTCTTGTCTATCTTACTATCATGTATCTACTGTTGTGTACCTACCTGCCTGTTTCTTCCACAGCTAGGCCTGTCAGACTGGTCAATATTGCTTGTTTTTGTTAAAGTGTATGTAGCAACAACTTCACTACTGTTGGTGTTCTCCAGTTGGTGAATTATCTTCTGCAGCTGTCCTCTGTCATTGTATTTGTTGGACAGTATCTCCAGCATTATGTATCTGACTGTTATCACTGCTGTATTGTAATTATTGTGCCCTTGTTGTATTGTAATATTGTACTCTCCCAGGTTTGTGGCTGAAAATAGGCAGGATTTTTTGCCTAGTGCACTTACCCAGTTACCAAAAGCTACTGTAATAAATAAATAAATAAATAAATTGAGCAGGAACTCACAGGGGCTCAGTTTCACCTCCTCTGAAACTTTTCACCATTGAGCACTACTGGAGCATTCCAACTCCTAGGGATGACAGGTCTACCTCCTACATATGTATAAGTTATAGTTCTATCTCCTAAATATTTCCAATTAAACCACTGATCATATTTTGGTCAATGGCAGGTCTGCATTTTGCCACAAAAACTGAAGAAATCATGCAGCAGAAATCAACAAATGATTTCACAGAAGCCTATGAGCCCTGCTGCAGAAATCAGGACTGAAGCAGGGGTCAAATTGGGCAGGAATAGGATGTTGCAAAATAAAATTTTTCCCGTGAAATTGCCGTGAAATCGGCAATATCGCAGAGTGGCATATTTTGCGAAATTCGGCCATTCTGTGAAATGTTTTGCGGGGTGCAAACTTGTGAAATTTCACTGTGAAACGTGAGATTTCTCCTGAAAATGGTGAAATTTCTCCCACAAGCTGCAATTTTTGCCATTCCATGAAATGCGAAATTTCACCATTTTCAGGCAAAATTTTGCATTTCGCACCTGTAATATATTTTGCGAAATGTGCAGATTTCATGAAATATTTTGTGAAATGAAATTTCTCAGCTTCACACAACACTATGCAGGAACTCACAGGAACTCAGTTCTACCTCCTCTGACACTTTTCTTAACTGAATAAGAGTTCCATCTCCTAGGGATGACAGTTACTCCTCCGACAAAAGTAGACATTATAGTTCTACCTCCTAAACATTTCCAATTTAACCATTAGATTGAAGTGCTGTGGAGAATTAGAAGCCCTGCTAATAGCCTATAAAAAAGCTAATCTATTCCCAGAGCAGTATTGTTACTCAACGACAATGGAGTTTCATTGTCTGGGTTGAAAAAAGTGAGAGTTGTCTCTGTCAGATAAGTGTGCACATTTGAGTTGCTGTCTATTTTTGGTGTGTCCCACAGTGAAGAGGCTTGACATCTGATTGCTTCACAGTCTCAACTTTGTAATATTGTCAAAACTGTGTCCAAATCAATGAACAGTTATATAACAATTGCAAACATAACAGAAAAAGAAAATGGGAGGGCAAAGACTCTTTGATTGAGGACTTATGATTGAGATGGTTCAAAAAATGCACATGCCTCAGACATACTCATCTTTGGCTACCCACTACAGACAAAAGTAAACTAACTAGAAGAGACACTTGGCAAAACTGACTTTGAACCCAGCAGTGGGTGACTACGTTAGTTCAAAACATAGCAGAACATTGTTTTTAAATGGTTATGCAGCAAAACAACAGATACATACTCACCTAGCACAGATGATTGGGTCTGAACAATTTTGCCCCAGATCCACAGAAATATGGAGTTCTTATTAGCGGCTCAGAACATTTATTGAGCACAGTGCAATCACTGATGATTTAAAACCATATTATGAGCTAGAGGAGTTTGTCTCTGAGCCCCGTTTGAAAACAAGAGACAGGACAAGATGACAGATTTTTTTGTTAAGGGATATAACTGAGTAAAGCTGTCTATAATTTTCTGTCATACAATATTTTTAAATCCTTTAACTCTTTTAAGGGGAACATAAACTCAGTTTACATTTTTAATACAATTGTAAATGTGGGAATGTGTGAAGTCTGTTTAATCAGTCCTGTGTATTGTTTTGGGTGATTGCTTTGAAATAATCTCATTTTGTCCTTATATAGGCCTCTACATTAATGCAGTCTTCTTCCTGCACAGTATTAATTTTCTAATTATTTAGCAGTCCACAACCCAGGTTTTTCTAAACTTGATGATCTGGCCCAGCATAGGGATGCAGTTAGATTAAAATATAAGGGTGGTCTGGAATTACCACCAGACAGGGTATATGTAATATGAACACTGCTGGAAAACTTGTTAAAATATTATTTGTATGAATTGTATGCCTTTATACATGTGCCAGGGGATAGCATGTTTGAGGTCTCATTTAAAACAGTAAAATCACTAGAACAATTTTGGGTCCAGAATAACAAAATTAAAGAGCTCCTGATGATGTTGGGACAACTTTGGAAATATGTAATACTGAAACACACTTCAGTTTATATTTCTTATGTTTTCCTTTAAATTTGACCCTTATTTCTATATTATTAAGGACATCTGTATGAAAACAGGATCTCTGCCCTGTCTGCTGTGGCTGCTTGTCCATACCTGATATCACAATTCCATTTGTGATAACACAATCTGCTGCTGTGTAGATAATTTTGAACTCATAAACGGGATTATGATGTCAGGTGCAGACAAGCAGCCAGAGCAGATACATTCTAGGGGTCAGTGATCTTGTTTTCATACAACTGTCTTCAGTAATAAAGAAAAAGGTCAAAGCAATGACAGAAAATATATTAAATATAAACCAAATTGTGCAAAATCTTACATTTCTCAGTTTTCCCTGTGGTGTCAGGGGCTCTTTAAAGGTGCCTCACTATAGTCCCCCTTTATAGTCATCCTCTTCACCAAACCAACAATCAAGGTAGTTATGATTCTCTTTCATATCAAAGGAGTTAATTTTCCAGATGTTGGGTAATAGTTGAGGTGAACGTGAGGTTTTACATGGCCCCTTGACCATCCAGGTCTTTGAGAA
The DNA here is from genome assembly GCA_016271365.2 of Neoceratodus forsteri. NCBI lineage: Eukaryota > Metazoa > Chordata > Ceratodontiformes > Ceratodontidae > Neoceratodus > Neoceratodus forsteri. The sequence goes on from CM057453.1 coordinate 445,336,580, forward strand.
GGTCTGAACTGGGTGGGGGAATTAGAGTAAAACTCTACCAGACTGAAGCAGGCCTCTCTCATCTTCCAAGCAGATTCGTTCTGGGTAGAGATCATGGCCTCTGCTTCTGTCAGGGCCAACAAAGAACTTGCCATAATTAGGGGCCATTTTCTCACCTGAGTAATGCATGTGACCAGCAGAGGTGCTGTTTCTGTCTAGATTATGGACATACGAATTACCAGTGCCCTAACCCCTTCCACTGCAGCGCTTGGGAGGAAGAGTGTCATTCCTATAGGAACTACTCCTGAGCCTCCCACAATAGGGACTTGGGAGGGGATGACCAAGATCATCTGATTAAATAAAGTACAGCTGAGTACAGTTAAACATCCTTTGTTATCTGATACAGCCCCACCTGACTGCTCTCCTAATCCCTCAGACCCCCCCCCACATAATACCTCAGGGCCCAACCAAAGTGGGAACCCTCCACCACCAGATCAAACCCAGACTCATATATTTGTTCCTGAGGCTAGGAAAGGGGACTTTCCACTGGCAGAGGCTGATGTAGTCCCACCTGCTCTGCAAAATCAGGAGGAGCGTGAACTCTGGGTGACACTGCTACCTCATCCTCACTACAAGAAATAGTGCTTCCACTAGATACTAAAGGTAGCCCAGAGGCTGATGTTTAGATTGAAAATGATGAGGGGGGCATGGTGGATGATGGGGAAATGCCCACCTTCCTCCCCCCAAAGAGGCTGAGAGCAGGTGGTGACTAATAAGGAAAGAGGTCGAAGCAGGAAACCTAAACTAAAAGAGGAACTCCTCCCTCGTTTTAATTAGAAATAGGTATGCTGCTATGCTGCTCTAAAAAACAGAAAACTGTTGGAGGAACAGAGTAGAAGGATGAGGACTCTAAGGTCTCCTCTATCGCTTCCTCACAAAAGGATCAGTCCTCAGATCTTGAGGACTGCCTCTCTGAAATGTCTACTGAAAGATTACATAGCAAAACTATGTCCTCCTCTCGGAAAAATTAAGTAATAATATACATTATGTCCTTCACTGTATTTTTATATTTGGCTCGTGCTCTCTAAAAGTATGGCCTCTTAATGTCAACAGCACCAAGACCTTTAGAAAAAGGACCATCAAGGCTGGCCTAGTGGTGAAGAGGGCTGAGGCATCATGGGCGCTTTACCTCATCCCACACTGGCGACCCAGGTTCAGGAACAGACGTGGGTCACTTGGGGGTTGGCCTGGAGAGGAAGGATTGTGCATCTGTAGGACTGTTCTCCTCCCTTGGGGCAGGGGATCTCATGCTTTGCCACTTGACTGCCATCTGGAGGAATCCAGATGGCAGTGCCTGCAAGCCACAGTGGGGAAAGGGCACATGTTCAGAGCACCAGGGGCATCTCTGCAGAGGCAGAGCTCAAACAAAGTGCTCATTGCATGTCCGTGATGCCCAAGGGAGAAAATAAGAGGGAAAATATGGAGAACAGATTTCATGAAGCCCTGCCCATCATGCCAATGGCCCGCTAAGTTTCTTCAGTTGGGGGATGAATCTGGATTGTGTGTTCTGGGCAGGCGAGGATGGCCCTCCCTTCCCAGCCCCACCATGGTGGGTAATCCACTGGGGACAGGGTCCCCCGATACCAGAAGAGACTTGGGATGGCCACGGCTGATGGGGACAGGGCTGAGCAGGTGCCTGTACCTGCCAAGGTAGATAAAAACCTATATAGCAAAAAAGAACGGACCACCATATTTTCTGTGTTACATTCTCTGCCCTGAGAGATCTTTTGTCTACAAGATACTAGGAATAAATCTTGCTTTGAAGTATCACGAAAACAAAAACAATGGGCTTGGGGAATTTCCTTCAGGTCTGCTAGGTATGACCTATGTGATGGCATGGGAATTCTGTGAATTCCCTGATTGATCTTATTACTAGATGTGGCTAGGGAATGTATTCAGTATCATCTGATTAGTTTATATACTTCTTAGACGAAGGCATCATGTATTGATTTATTAATGAGATTTGTCCATGTCTCTTCACTTCTCGTATAGTTGTTTTAGGAGAGGATTTTTACTGTACCCTTTTTCACCCTCTGGGCAGAGACCAATGGGCAAGAACGTGTACTTTGATTCTAGCTTCTAGCACACTGTGTTACCTACAGCTGGGTTGAATTATGCCTATTTTTCCCTACATTCACAGAGGGGACAGACTTATATGCCTTACCCACCTTGTCGACACAATCGTTCTCACTATATTATTGTTGTATTTTTACGTACTACTGTACCACTGTGTGTCATAACCTTGTCACATATGTATTTGAACTGTTCTCATCTCATTACTTCACCCTTGTAACCTCCTACCCCCAGGGCGCATCTGGAATCGAGCGGTACTCTGCTCAGTATGCCTTCCTGGTAAATCTCTTAAATAAATAAATAAATACTAGTGGGGCCTTAACTTCCAGAATCAATAATCAACTTTTTTTCCCTGAATATAAAAATAGTTAATGCTGATATTATTCCCATAGAATCCTCAGATCATCTTCTGGTGTAGTGTAAGTGTTTTATAATTTCCTCTCCCACTAGGGGCAGGGGAACTTGGAGACTAAATGCATCCCTTCTCAGTAATAAAATGTACAATCTAGATGACAAGAATTATTTATACGCAGGATTTCATTAGACTGTACCTATGAAAACATTACGAAATGTTGGGAGGATTTTCAGGGCTATTTTCAAACATTTCCAAGAAATAAAATTGATGGGGAGTATAAAAAAATATATGGGGCTACATTTAAAACTATACAAAAAATTGCTTGCAAAAATACACAATAGTCTCTGTGATTTCGCAGAACAAATTAGGCAAATAGTGTTGGAAATGTGACAATGACAATATAATTAGACAAATTTACTAGCGAAAGAACAACAGCTCTGTATGCAGGGGACTCAGCAGTCATCTGACACCACCAAAAGCTGTCAGGAGAGAGTCGGTAATAGTTGCATCTCAGCATTAGGAAATTCAAACGGTTCATTAAGTCCCAGAAAACCAGAATTGCTCGACATTATTACAGAACAAGCTTCAAGTCTTTTTTGTCCTCTCAATATAAGTCAAGTTCTTTTACTTTCAAAACATACTCCACACGAAATGGTTGTGCAGTACATAAATGCATAGGCTACTGCTATGAATCCCCCAACCCCCCACACTGTGCATTAGAGGATAGAGGAAATATTAAAGCCATTGTATATTGTACTCCAGAACAGTGAAATTGTAATGATGCCTCAAGACCACACCAATTGTACCAATATTTTGCCCTTATTATGCAAGTCTGAGGATGATGCAGACATGAAAAATCTTAATAAAAATTATATTTAGAAAAAGTCTGAGACCCATTTGATTAAAGGCATTAAAATGCTCCAATTATAAGATGTACTGTAGATAAACAATTTTAAATAAGCAAGATTACATTAGGGGAGGTTGAAGGGGACATTAAGATGTTAAAAATGACAGCGCCAGGGTCTGACTGGTTATCATTAGAATGAATGAAAAAATTGTTCCTCAGTTATGTCCAGTGCTATATGTGTTATTTAACTTTATATTAAAATCGGGCACATCTCCTGATAGCAGAAGATTTTATCTATTATAGATCGCGGGAGCGCTCCTGACCAATCGGAGCGCTCCTTTCCTCTGCGCATGGGGCACTCTTATTCTATGAAGAGCATCTCACGTGCAGATGCTCTGGAAATGGGTACGTTCTGAGAAGTTTATTTAAAAAAAATATATCATTGATCGCTCTCGATCAATAATATATTAATATGTCCCTTGGAGCCATTCATTGCTGAAAATGAGTGGTTTCACTTGCCTTCGGCTTGAGCCAGAACAGCTCAGCTTTACTTCGCTGTTCTCACTCCAGCTGAAGGCATGTGAAACCACTCATTTTCAGCAACAAGTGACTCCAAGGGACGTACTGACACATAAAATACTGGTGATACAGTAATCACAGGTCTCGAGGTATTTGATTGACTTAGCTCAGTCCTATTCTATACCTAATAGAAGCATCCAGTACAATCTCCTGGTGCTAAGAGAAGTTACGAGAAGGCTGGTTTTGAATAAGTAACAATTATGTCTTATGCAGATGATGTTTGTCTGTTTCTAGACACAACTGAAGATGGTTTGGCAAATTGGCACTTGAGAAGTTAGATTTATATGCAAAAGGCTCTGCTTCCTCAATTAACTTAACAAAAAGCAGGGGTATTGGCATAGGAGGTAAGCAGGGTTGCACTGAGGTGATGGCAGGTATCCAAATAACTGGAGACGAGATAAACATTTAGGGGTCGCTTTAAGGGAGGACTGGCTATGACCAACCGAAATGAATGCATTCAGATGCCCTTGGCATGGACTGCAATTTTGAAGGGATGGAAGCTCTAAAAAAAAGGAGCCTTTTTGCTAAAAACTCTGGCATTACCTACAGTATTTTTTAATACATGAGTTAGGTTTATCCAGTTCCCCTAGATCTGAAAGTGAAACAATTTAGTGTATTTTTTTCTGTACTGTGGGGAAGCTTGGTTGAACCCCATTGGAAGGGGGATAACAGATAAGAGTGCACCGGAAGGGGGGTTGGGATGATAAATCCTGTGGCCTTTTTCTACAGTGTATTTTTAGCAGCAAATATTCAAAAGGTGTTTAATGGACTCCAGCAGTATTGGGGTCCACTGTTAGCAGAAGGGCTGGAACCCTTTTATCTTGGATGGGGACATGAACACTAATGATTCTTGAAAACCCTCAATAAAACAGGAATCCCTGGACATGGCAGTTTTGTTCTAAGATAAGGCAATGGAGTCTACTCCCTGAGATGGTTAAAAACTGGAGTAGGAAATGATTGCATACACGCATTCAATCACAAACCTTTTTAGAGACGCTCCAGTTTACAGAATGCCTGCAGGGTTTGGAAGTCATGGTTGTGTTGCAACAGACCAGCCCTCGGGTACCACCCCACATGTAAGATTTGTTATGGCTAAGCAGCCATTATCATCTTTGGGTTGAGGACTCTTTAAAACATTAAAAGATAGAAGAAAGGTATTGCCTTAGAACCTGTTGTACATCAGTTCTAAAAACACAGTCACACCTATTTCTCTCATGTCCATACCTAGCAGGCTTTTGGTCTTTTTAGCCCAAAAATGGGATTTATTTATTTATTTATTAAATTTTGATCACTGGGTAGGCCCACTGAGCCCCGAAGGTCCCTTTTTCAGGGGCGACCGTGGACAACTTACAAGGTATAGTACAGAGAATGACGTTAGTTACATAGTTTCGTCCAGTGAGTAAGCAAGTTACAGACATAGTGCAAGGTTACAGACATAGTTAAAGGTTGTTCTGACTCCTATAGTAAGCTAACTGTAGTGGTAATGGCAGGGCCAGTGCAGTGGATAATTACGGGTTAGAGACTGTGCTGACCTAGGGTTTGCCCAGGTTAAAAGGTTGGGGTAGGATGTGTGGGGGGCTGTCATGTGCCATGGCAATGGCAAGTGCTGGCTTCAATCATGTGGGCCTTGAGTCTGGTATGGAAGTTCATAAGTGAGGGGGCTTCCCGTACTGAGGGTGAAAGATTATTCCACAGGTAGGGGGCGGTGTAGGATAAAGACTTGCCGCCTGCGTTGGTCTTGATTTTGGTAACTACCAGCAGTGTCTGATCTGAAGTACATAGGCTCTGGGGGTTGTGTTTGATGGCAATTGTTCCTATTAGGCTGGGTGAAGCTGACGGGCTAAGGAGCTTAAATGCCAGGCATAGCAGGGGTTACTGTAGTCGTGCGACCAGTGAAGGCGACTGTAATCGTTCAAGTGTGTCATAGTGGTGGCTTCTAGAGTGATCCAGGGTAGCAAACTGGGCTACCTTATTGTAAAGTATCTGCAGCCTATTGACCTCTTGCTTGGCCATGCCCTGTATAACAGGTGCAGCATAGGTACGTGCTAGGAGCAGGACACTGGAGGCGATTGAGATCCTTGCTTCTGGGATAAGCTGGTCCTTTAAGTGATATAGGATGCCAGTTTTACAGTGGATAGCCTTTGTCATACGGTCAATGTGGTTCTTGAAAGTGAGACCTTGTTCAAGTGTGAGTCCAAGGTATTTTATGGAGTCAACCACTTCAGTACCTTACCTGGGAGTGAGGTAAGCTGCAAGGATTTGGTCCTGTCTTGACCAAGGGATCTGTTTCCAAATAGCATGGCTTTTGTTTTGCCTGCGTTAAGGACCATTCTGTTGGCTGTAAGCCAAGCCTCAAGTGACTTAAGATCTGCTTGGAGGAGAGGACCAAGATCCGCAAGGATGCCAAGTGAGCGGTAAATGACTGTGTCATCTGCATAGTGAACAACTGAGCTCCCTCCGCAGTGGAGGCTTAAGTCATTCATGAACAAGTAGAACAAAAGGGGGACGAGAATTGAGCCCTGTGATACTCCCTCTTTTAGGGGAAGAGGGTCAGATAGCTTGCCCTTCCAGATGACCCTTTGTATGCGGCCAGATAGGTAACTCTCAAACCACATGAGGGCCAGCCTGTCTAGGCCAAGTTTGTCCAGCTCTGCTAGCAGGAGGTGGTCCACAAGGATGAGCCTTTATTTGCCCATGTGACTGACCTGACCAGTGTTCGGTCTTGGGCATCAGCCCTATAGAGTGGGGGTATTTTGATACAGGCACTTTGCAATTTTCTCCATTATAAAATTTGATACACGGCAAGCCTGGTGCGCTTTTTCCTTGCAGAACAAATGTATGACATATAGCATAGAGACGTACTTAACGCCATTAAGGATGCAGTTCAATTGGTATCTTTAAAAGATTCCAAATATATGTTGTAGAAAAACTGCATTAACAAAATTTCAAAGTAGTCAGAGTTGTGATGGTCCTTGTATAAGTGATATATGGTTCTACCGTATGTTTATACTTGGGTATAGGTGGGGGTTGTAAAGAAGTCTTCCTTTTCTTCTTTATTTTTTTTTTAAGACATATGTGTTATAACCTTTAATTTTTTTGAGTTATCAACTATATTTTGATTTCATTTTCCCCCTTTTCTCCTATTTTATCTTTTGTTCATTCTGTATATTTGTATGTAATTTATGATTGTTGTTTTGCTTCTTTTAAATAAAAATAAATCTCCTACTCGTTTTCAGGAGTGCCATGGGATCTTTAATGTTCACCTGAACAACCACCAGAAAAGGCAGACAGGACCTCAGTTTAACATCTCATCTAGTGGATGGTACACCCTGACAGTACAATATCACCTAAGTACTGCACTTGGGTACCAGCACTTTGTGGTATGAGCCCAGTCATGGTGTGAGACTATAACCCATGGTCTTCTGGATCAGAGGGTTATGTGCTACCAACTGAGCAATGGCCCGTATTCTCCAATGTGCAGAGAGTCTATGTGCCATGTGTCTAGGGCACGTAGACCCTCTGTGGCCCCTGCGCCCCTGGGCAAGATTCTCCAAGGGGGCACAGGGCTGCTACATGCCGGATCCCCCACCTGGCCAGCTCGATCCATGATGGGTCAGTGGAGTGGGCGTGCCTGTGCTCCATGCTATGCTCGAAAGCGCTGAGTGCCAGGTGAAGGGGGGTGCAGGCTACATGTTTCCGAAGCAGTCATAGCTGCTGCATGCCCCATCTCCGACAGCATGCAGCCAGCAGCAGCAAACCCTGCAGGGCCCCCCCACCATGCCACCTCAGCCCAATGGGACCACTACAAGGGTGGGTAGCCCCTGCTCCCAGCTTCCGACACAACTGGGGCACCGGCCCCGTGAAGGCACACATGTCCCCCCACCCAGCACTTGCCCACTGGACCAGCCCCCCTGCCCCCGATCACGGTCACCCCAGCCGTCCATGGGTGATCTGTGGACCCCCCGTGGCACCGATGTCCCCCCACCTGATCCCTGTACCTGCCCATCAGTGCTGGCGTGGGATGGCCAGTGGCACAGTCCTCCTCATGCCTTTGTGGCTGCTGGCCATTCAAATGATGCTGGGTGCATGCTGCTATATATAGGAGGCCCACACTCTGCATCACTGAGATGGCTGGTGGCTGTGGAGGTGTGAGGAGGGCTGCGCCACTGGCCATCCTGTACTGTGACACTGATGGGCAGGTAAAGGGGCCAGGGGGTGCTGTCAATGCTGTGGGGGGGCATTGCAGTTTGGGGGTACCATTGCCTGGAGGACAGGGCATGGGGTGTGTGGGGGGGTTCACCTACCCTGGGGATGGGGTGTCACTTTGTGGATGGGCTTCCTATGGATTGGGGGTCCACCCATCAGGGGCCATCCATGCATCACTTGGGTGCTTGTCCATGGGCACGACCAGTGGAGCACACTGGCCTGGTGGGTCAGTCTGCTTGGGTCTGTGTGCCTGCTTTTGGCATTCATGTACCCAGACCCACGCCCTGCAGTGCAAGTGATCCACTGTGGGACCCTGGCGGGGCATCCCATTGGATGCCTACCTGGGTCCGCTATGCTGCACCCAGCTGCCCTGCACTCTGGGGGGGTGGGGCCATGGAAGGGAGCCGTGTGGTTGCAGGTGGCTGTGAATGGAGCAACCATGCATCATTCCATGGGTAAGGGGCTGCACTGGCGGGATATGCACCTCTGGGGTGTAATTCCCACCCCTTGGAGAATCCCTGACAATATGAATGAATAGAGAGAGGTAAAGGAGAAACTGGGCATAAGCTAAAAGATTATTGTGGAGGCTATGGCAAAGGCAGAATTAAGGCTAGCTGAAAGAATAATGAAAAATGACACATCCTTCTTCAGAAAAATTAATGAAAAAGGATGACAATGGACAGCATAGAAAGGATAAGGTAAAAAGGTTTTGCACAGCTGATGATAAATAGAAGTAAAAAGTACTAAATGAATGTTGCGCTTGGTGTTCAGAGTCAAGAAAGCACACCCACCTCCAGACAGGAGGAGGAAATTCATGGGTGAGACATGGAACAAGTATAAGATGTGATTAATTATGAGGGAAAAGGTACTAAAGGGACTGGGAAACTTAGAAATCAATCAATCAATCAATCAATCAACTGCCCTACACAGGATTCATCCTGGTGTTACATAACGAAAGACAGGTACTGGCGGACCTGCTATCAATCTCCTATGGTGAATCAATAGCAACAGTTGTAGTGGTTGTAAACTGGCAAGTGGCTAATGCGTTTCCACTACAGAAGGCGGGTGATAGAAACTGTTGTCATATAAGGACCGCCTGGCCCATCTAGTCTGCCCATAAGCCCTTGTACTGGATTACTGCTTCCGACCCACCTGTTGCTGTACTTTTATGGTTCCCCTATGCCTGTCCCAAGCATGCTTGAATCCATTCACAGTACTCACTCCCACCACCTCCTGAGGCAGACCATTCCATGCGTCCACCACCCTCGCTGTGAAGAAGAACTTCCTCACATTTTCTCTTAACCGTTCACCTTCCAATTTCATGTCATGCACCCTCACTCTTGTGCTCCTCCTGTATTGGAAAATGTCTCCCCCCCCACCTTGTTTATACCCTTGAGGTACTTGAATGTTTCTATTATGTCCCCTATTTCCCTCCTCCCTTCCAGTGAGTACATATTGAGGTCCCTTTATCTCTCCTCATAAGTCTTGTGTTGCAAACCCTGTACCATCTTAGTCACTCTTTCTTTGGACTGTCTCCAGCCTGTTAATGTCCTTATGAAGGTGCGGCCTCCAGAACTGCACACAGTACTCCACGTGAGGCCTGACCATGGTTTTATATAATGGCATCACTACCTCCCTCCTTCTGCTGGTGATACCCTTGCCTATGCACCCCAACATGCCACTGGCCCTCCCAGCTGTCTTAGCACTCTGCTTTGACATTTTCGGGTCATCTGAAATAATAATCCCCAGTTCCCTTTCCTCCTTTGTGACTCTCAGCAGCTCCCCCCTCCTCCCAATCCTGTAGCTTTCCCCATGGGCTCTGTGTCCCAGGTGCATAATGCTGCATTTTTTTGAATTAAACTTCAGTTGCCAGTCCTCAGACCATTTTTCAAGCTTTCCCAGGCCCCTCCTTATTTTCTCCACCCGGTCTGGGGTATCCACTCTGTTACAGATCTTGGTGTCATCTGCAAACAGGCAGACCTTTCCCCTCCAGCCCTTCTGCAATGTCACTAATGAAGACATTGAACAGGACTAGCCCCAGGACTGATCCCTGAGGCACCCCGCTGGTCACCCCTCCTCTCCCCAGACTGCACCCCATTTACCACCCTCTGCCTCCTGTCTGTTAGCCAGTTTCCAACCCAGTTTACCACCCTGTCACCCATGCCCAGTCTACCCAACTTGTTTATCAGCCTCCTCTGTGGGACAGTGTCAAAGGCTTTGCTGAAATCAAGGTAAGCAACATCCACTGCACCACCCTGATTCACTTCCTTTGTCACCCAGTCAAAGAAATCAACCAGATTTGTCTGACATGACCTCCCCGCTTTGAATCCATGTTGCCTATGGTCCTGGGTTCTAATGGCTTCTAGATGCTCCACTATCCTTTCTTTAAGCAAAGTCTCCATGATCTTCCCCACTGCTGAGGTGAGGCTGACCAGCCTATAGTTCCCCACCTCCTCCCTGCTGCCGGATTTGTGTAGAGGGACCACATCCACATGTGCCCTCCTCCAATCCTCTGGTACCACCCCTGTTTTGAATGACTCGGTGAACATGGCTGCCAGAGGTTCTGTTATCTTCCTTCACAGTCTCTTAATATCTTTGGGTGTATGCCATCTGGTCCCTTCGCTTTGTCCACCTTCAATTTAGTGAGCTCCTGCAGGACTCTTTCCCCTGTGAATGGACTGTTGCCTACCTCTTCGTCCCCTTGGCAACTGCTGTACTGCTGTGGCCCCTGCTCCTCCCCTTCCCCCTCTTCGGTGAATACTGAACAGAAATATTTATTCAGTATTTCTGCCTTTTCCATGTCACCCTCCTTGCACTCCCCTCCCTCTCCCTTGATCCTTGCAATCCCCCCCCTTGTTTTTCCTCCTTTCGTTGATGTATCTGAAGAATGTCATGTCCCCTTTTTAAACTGACTGTGCTAAACCTTCCTCAATCTGTGCCTTTGCTCTCCTTACTGCCTTTCCCACTTCCCTTAGGCACTCTAGGTACTCCTCCCAGTCCTCTTCCCTTTGGGTCTTGTTATATTTCCTGAACCCTTTCCTTTTTGCCCTGACCTTTACGGCCACCTCTCTCGAGAACCATAGTGGCTTTCTACTTCTCTTGCCTTTGGATACCAATCTGATGCACTGGTTTGTTACTTCCAGTAAGACTTCCTTTAGATGCTTCCACTGTTCTGATAGGGAAAATATGGGTAACTATCAGCCGGTGAGCCTGACATCAGTAGTTGGAAACCTTTGGAGACATTTGTCAAGGAGGAGATAGTTGCATTCTTGGAGGCAAACACTTTAATTGATATGAACCTGCATGAATCTCACCAGGGATCAGTTGTGTCAGACCGGCTTAATAGACTTTTGTAATGTAGTGGAACAAATGACAAGCAGGAGCCAGGCAGTGGATGTGATAATACCTAGATTGTAGCAAGGCATTTGACTTGGTACCACATGAAGCAAGTTAAGGAAATGAGCCAATGAGGGCTAGAGGATTGGATAACTGGTTGGATTAAAAACTGGTTGACTAATAGAACATAGAGGATGATCTCAAGTTATAAATTCTCTGAAGACAGGGCAATGACTAACAAACATGTTACTCTTGGACAGGAAATATACCTTTAAGGAAAATCTCTTAAAATATGTAAATGATACAGCTATATCCAGACGCAAATGTGGCACCTCATGTGATTTTCCTGTTTTAGAAATGCTTGGTAAAACTGACTGTAACCCTTACTTTATAACTGATAACTCCTACTGTATGTGGAACACATGATTATGTAATTCATTTAGCTCCACGTAATTCAAAAAACTCTGAAACCCAGGTATGGCTGAAAATGGGCTCATGTGACCCAGTCCACCTCCTGGTGAACCAAATCAATTAGTCAGTCAGTCAGTCAATCAGTCAATCAATAATTGATTGATGGATGCCAGTAAAGAGCATGGGTGAGGAGACAGACCTGGTGATGATTATAAGAAATTACATAAAACCGTCTTCTCTGTGCAGTAAAGCATATCGGGTGGCTAACAAGATGCTGGCTGCATAGGGAGAGCGACTGCTATCAGAAGGAGGGAGATAATAAAGACCCTGTATAGACTGTCTGTCAGTTTGCACCTGGAGTGCTGTGGGTAGCTCTGGGGTCTGTATCTAAGGAAGGATAAAGATAGACTAGAGGCAGTGCAGAGAAGGGCAGAAAAGATGATCTGTGGATAGCAAGGCAAAATAGGAAAGAATGGCAAGTCTCAACATATATTCAGTGGAGGATAGAAGGAAGCGGGCGTGATAAGAGACTTTCAAGTTCATGAAAGGGTTCAATAGAGTGGTCACAACAACTATATTTAATCTGAGAACATCTACTGGGGTCATGTGGTAGAAGGAGGGCGGTTCAAAAAAGAAATTATTGTTTCACAGAAAAAGTGGTGGGTGCGCAGAACAAACTTTCAGAGAGGGTTGTGGATGCAGAGACAATATCAGGGTTTGTGAGAAACTGGGATGCATTTTAGGGAGGTATAAGATGTCTGACAGGATAATGTAGAAGGAAGAGGGGATATGAGAAATATTTAACACAGAGTCCAAGTAGGAAAGCTTGGGGCAGACTAGCTGGACTGTTCAACTCATTTTCTGTCTTTCTCTTTTTGTGTTTGCTTGCGCGCTTGCGCAAGAAACACATTGGGACAGTACTGCATTCAGAGGTGTGTCAGGGACCAGTCCAATGCAGAGCACTGCATAATGGGCGCGACCCTGACACACAATGAATGGTGAAGGCCGGTGTGACCGCTGTTGGAATTTCACAGCGGGAGCTGGCCTTCACTTGAGAGAAAAGAACCGCACTAATGAGAGAGTGCGCTTCATTGCTCTCATTTGCATAGCGGCCATTACCCTCTGCTGCTGTCATCCTTGGTCTCTCATTCCCCAGCTGACCTCTAGCTGCAAATAAATCCCTCCCGCTTCCTCCCTCTGCTGCTATCCTCCCTGCTCCCTCCAAGCTTCAACATTATTTGATCATGTTACCTCTCCATTTCTCTGTTACACGGCGGCAAGCTGAACCTTTCACTTTTACGAAAGCGGGGATGGATAAAGTAAAGAATCAGGCTGGTTCAACCAGTGTGTTATGGGGTGGGGCTGTGTGCTACAACATTATGGAGGACACTGAAAATAAGGATCTCGGGAAGATAAGATGCAAGTTTTGTTTTATTTTGTTACCTGACAGTACACACCGTTCATTTTTGTAACACTCATCCCACACCTAAAAAAAAAGAGTTTCGGGTGGATGTCCATTTCCTGAACTAACACAGTCAGTCAATCAATCAATCAAGCAAGCAATGACAGCACCTGCCGCCAAAATTGAGTCGACTCACAGCACCCTTTGAGGAACTACATCTCCGATGTTCCCTACCCGGCTGAAGAGGAAACCGGAAGTCAGATGGCTGGTCACGGGAGGCCCAGCCGCTGGAGGTGAGCTGCTGCTGCAGCAGCTGTTTGATACTGGTTGTGATGGTGGTGGTGGAGACACCCTCTCCAGACTGGGAGTTTGACCACTTTGACGATAGTTCGCAGAGTAAGTAGTGTTTTTGGATGTACGGCGTCCCTCCACTTACAGGTGAACTTGCCAGGTTGGTGGCAGACAGGGCACTTCCATATGCACTTTGAGCTGACCTGACTGGGTAGCGGTTTTGTACCTTGGCAGGCTGTAGGAAGTGGAGATCATATAATGTCAGGCGCTGGTGCTGTTATATAGAAGTCAAAGCCCCCTTACACGGAATATAAGAGATAAATGCTGTTTTACTCTTAATCTCTTAATTGGTGATCGTGTACGTTTTGGTTTTATAAAGGATAGTAATGACATGCTCGTATTAGCTTAGTCATGGAAAACCGAGGTTGTAGTCTGGACAGAAACCAGTTGTCAGTTCAGGATAAATGCAACTTGCAAGTAAAAGTTCTTGTCAGATGAGCGTTACAGATTCCTAGTAGTGCTGCAGTTTTGACAGGAAACGACTGTGCAGATCCCTTCCGTGACAAGTATTATCAGCTCTCCTACTTGTACCAGTGATAGTAACAATGATGTAATAACTGTATAATATATAGGGAACGTTCTTTTCCCTGTAACAAAAAAAAAAAAAATTGATGTATGTGTCCACCCCCTAAAGGAATGAATGATACTAAGCTGCCCATGTCACAACAACCTAGTCATACTAACCTGCCTTCATCCCAAGAAGTGATTGCCTGTGTCACACAAGGCTGTCTGTAGGCATACTCGGATATGCACCTTGCATACCTTAAATTATTGTAATCTGAGCACTTAAGCTGGACCTATCCAGTAGGCAATGCTTGGTGTTAGTGCTACCACAGAAAATAATATTTCTGAAAGTTTGAGTATCATTTTTAAAGTTCTTGGGGCAGCCCTGAGTCATGCACAAATAACAGTCATCTGCCCGTGTCACAACAGCCAGCTTCGTTCAGGCTGACCTCTTAACCTCACTGTCACTCCTGTCTTGGTACCACTCAATTTATTTAATTTATTCTGAAATGATAATTGGATATAGAATAGTGCTCATCTGAGAGTGTGTTTTAGGGCCCAATTTTGTATCCTGGTGTTCTGAGAACATTTTGTAAACCTCTTGAGCTTTACTTTCTAGGTTAACATATGTACTTGGAAATAACTCCTCGATACTCAAAGCTAGGTAATTCACTTTTGGCCAGGTATTATTCTCTGTGTTGCAGTATTGTACGTGTCTCACTTGTGCTGGACAGTTGATGTTCTGCTCTGGAAGGTCAAGGCTGCTGTAAGAGGCCTTTAAATGTCACCTCTCCCCCCCCCCACACACACACATTTGTGCTACTGCTTGAAAGAAGTGACAGCAATGGGTTATAAAATGTGAGTCATATTGGACACAATTAGTGCAACAAAAAATTGGGGGGTCAAAACCAGGACCTGCTGAGTCGCAATAAAACAAAACTACAGATTTCCATGGCACTATAGCTAAAGCTGGTCAAAAAAAGTATTTTTAGCATTTACTTGTCCTTCCTTCAGATTTAGTTATAAAGCTGGTGCACTAGTCTGGTCTTGCAGACATATGGAAGAGCTGTCATTTTAGGGATGTTTCAGTAGTTTACATTTTGGTGCATGTCAGTGTTGTTCTTGTTCAGAAGTATTCTTTTTTTGGGGTGGGGAGTTGTTTTTGGTTTCTTTGCTGCTTCATCTTTTCTGGCCTTTAGTCTTACTGTGCCTCATTTTCCTCCTTTTTGTTGAAGGCTTTGCACTTTTATCAATAAGAAAGATGATAGCTGGTGACTAAGAGCTGGAATCTAGAAAAATGTTTCCTGGGGCAGCTGGTCCACATTTTGCATTGACAGACAAGTGAAAAGATGTCCGAGTAACTGAAATTGAACTTCTTTACTTGTCTCAAAGCCTTATGTAATCTAGTAGTCTGTGGGGCTGTGTCTGGCACCTAACTTTGTAGCCTAGCAGATTGTCCCATTAGCTCATTGAACTGTATACAGACTGGTTGGATGGTGGACAGCCTCTGTGGTGAAAGCTGCAGCCCACCATATAGCGAAGTATGCTCAGACTGGTGGCCTCTCAGTTTAGCCCTTGTGTCAGTCATTGAAATGATTCTCATGTGATCAAGCACATTAGTGCATGTCCAAGGCTGGGGCAGTGGCGTTCCGTGGAACTGCTCTCTTGTCAACACCCTCTGCTAGTACAGCAGTGGTGCAAATCAGATTCCTGCTGTGTTATTCAGTTTAGAGCTAAAACAGTCTAATTGTGCAGCAAGTTTCTGGCTCCTGGATTAGGGTTAGGGTCCCCCTCACCCCCGCCAGGGAATAGAAGATAGAAACATTCACTTTGCAGGGACAGAGGGAGCTATATTAGTAGAAGGAAATCGGGGACAGTGAGCTACAAAGAGAAAAATGGATAATCAGAAGTCAAAATTGGCACCTGCCACCAAACAAACGCTGATAGTTTTGTGTGGCCTTGTAAGAGTTTCCTCTAAATAGCCCTGCTGGCTTATACTGAAGAAGGGAACTTTTAAACAAGTCAACCAGTTAGGCCACTTAAAAAGTCGGTAGGGCCAGTGAATTTTCCCAGTCACTAGCTTTTTTTTTTTTAACTCTATTTTTATCACCCCTTACCTCCGAAGTCTCTCCAGCGACCTCCTGGGTCCACAGTCTCTACTCCCCAACGTGGCTCGGTGTTACTCCACAGGCTCCTCTCCGGCACCGGGCATCCCCTGGGTCTACCTTCCGGGGAAGGGCTGCCCCCACCCAGGGCGCTGTTTCTCTTAGTGTTGAGACACTGGGCCGGAGAGGGGCGGGATAGCCTGGGAGCCGAGTCCATGTATGGGAGTGTGGTCTGCGGTGGGAGGTGCCTTCACCTATCAGCGATGAGGTTTTTTTTTTTCCTGCACTGTGTCCCCTGTGGAGCCTGGCTGCCAAGGCAATGCACGCCATGGCTCCACCCGCTGGCATGCGATGCTCATTCGGCTACCCCCCAGCCTCCGCCAGAGGTCGCTCGTTGACCGTTTGCTACCCCAGCCCTCCCCGGGGAAGAGAGAGCAGTTCTCCGGACGCTCAATCTCTTTTCCTCCCCCTGCCGACCCCTGGTCACCTGGGTCCATTCCCGAACCCGGGTTGCTGGTGTGATGTGAGGTGTGGCGTCCAGTGCTTCAACCCTCTGCACCACCAGGCCGGCTCAGTCACTACCTTTGCTGGCTAGTGGCTGCAAAACGTAATTTTGACTCCTAACATAGAAACCGACAAAGAACATGGCAAGAGCCTTGATCAGGGCTGGGGCCCCCTTTTTTTTCTGTTGGAAATGCCTTACTGATACAGGATCTTATCCTCCTGGCTTAGGTGGCTTTTGGGGTCCTGTTACCGCTGTTTGCTACTCAGAACAGAACAAATAAACTCTCCGATTTCCCAAACTTTTCTGTTTTCTTTAAATATGTTTTGTCTGCCCTGCACAAGTCCAGCTTATGAAAATCTTCCTGTTTTGGATTTGCCAGCTTCATGCAGAATGAGGGCAAACAAACCTCCTGCATCACAGGGAAGGCTGTTTGGACCGCAGGCACAAAAGGATGGTACTGTGATCAACATTACATTGTCTTTATGCATTTAAGTTCCATGTGCAAAAGATCCTTGCGCTCACCAGTCCTCCTGGCCGAACAAATTGCAGTTAGGAAACACACTTTATAGGCTGCAGTGCCCAATGGCACACATGATAAATAGGGCTCAAATGGTACCCTGCACAAGGTGTGCAGCACTATGCTGAGGTCCCATGGAGGGACTGATTGCTACTGAAAAAAACGGATAACATCCACAAAGGCCCTTCACATGGTCCGAACACTGCCCCAGTGGTGGATACCTGGCCCAGCAAGATGCTCAGCATTAGACAAGAGATCCAGGATCTGGGCCGGGGGTCTGTAGTCCTAGTGGGCCTAATGCCACTACCTGTGGCCCAAGATGAGAAAATGTTCCAACATATTAATTCCCCATTGACAATGTTAGAGTGAAAAGGAAATTATTGAAAGTATAAAGGAATTTCTTTTTTCTTACTGATTTTGAGCTTGATGGTAAATTTGAAAGACAGGTGGCAGGCACTTCAAGGAAATCTTAAATTAAGGATGGGAGACAGGTTAGGCCACTGGTCTAAGCACAAACTTGTGAAGTTGGAGATCTAGGTTTAAATCCTGCCACTGCCACCTACGCATTTTGTGACCTTGAACAAGTCACTTAATGTCCATGTGCATAACCTCATTGCTGTCTCTCATTCTTTTCTCACCTTCCCTTTCATGAGATGTTTTTTTTCGTCACCTAATGTTATTGTACTCGCTAATGACTGAGGTAGCAGTGCATGACTTATAAGGCACTTTTGGATACAGTGTGCATGAAATGTGCTTTGTAAACCCACATTTCTTTTCCTCCTTCTTTTCCTAAGTACTGTAAGTGTAGTGCCCCAAAGTTGAGGGCACAACAGGAAGTAAACTAAGGTAATTTAGGTGCCCTGTAGACCCCGTTTAGGTTGGGCATCACATGGTGGCATGGGGTAGTGTGTAGGGGCCCCTGTGGTTCATTTGTTATGTTTGCCTGCATGCATGTGCAAGAAACATAGTGCCACCATATGAGTTTTCGTAGGTGTGCCTCCCCCACTTCCAGTGCCCTGCTCCCTTTTGCAGGCGCAGCTGCACCGTGCCAATAAATGTCCGAGCTGTCTATGACAGCTGTTCAGAATGCACTGGCGTACAGTTCAAAGTGGAAAACCACTGCAATCAGCAGTTGTAACGTGTAGTCAATTTGCATACTGCCTTCGGCAGGTAATTTACATACTGCTTTATGCAAACTGCCTACCACTCAGCACTTACATCCTGAGCAGACTGTCATAGACAGCTCCTTTCACCCCCTCCTGAGCACTCCAAGTAGCACATGGGAGCCCACCCAAGCGTGCTCATGCGCTCCCCCCCGCCGCACACAGTATGGCTGACGGGGGTGCTCAATCCCCCGTTGGCTCCGCGGCCCCCCCAGACTTCTAGGTGCCATGCTGGGAGCCCACCCCAGTGAGGCAAAAGTCATAATGGCGATGGGGGTGCCCAATCCCCCTTTCGGCTCCACTCAACACCCCCCCAAAAGAAAGATACACAGATTTCCAGTTGCCACGCTGGAAGCCCACCCCAGCATGGCACACGTCTGTATGGCTGATGGGGGTGCCCAATCTGCTGTCGGCTGCACTGCCCCCCCCAAAAAAACTTTCAGCTGTCACACTGGGAGCCCACCCCAGTGTGGCATAAGTCCCACGTCGTCTTCCTAAAAAGAAAAAAACACCTGAAAACAAAAACGGTCCCTCGTTGATTGTCTTGCCCCCACCCCAACCAGCACCCTCTGTGCATCCACCTCCTCACACACCCTCCTGACCCCATACTTACCTCCGGATCCCAGCGCGATGATCTTTGGTGGACTGGGAACACGTCTGCACTCTTCAAAGCTGACCACGAACTGAAGAAATGTCGGTAAGCTGTATAATGGCATAAATGTTTTTTCAACTTTGGTGCATATCTCGGCCATTTGGGAATTATTTTCACCAAATTTTCAACATGGGGTTTTTGGGGCCCCACCTCATGAACTCTGTCACTGTCATTTTGTTATTCAGTCCTGAAAGGTGATTTCGTGGTCACTGCGTGGAACCACCTTTTGGGACCCACTAATGAAACAACAGTGTTACAGTTCATGAGGTGGACCCAAAACCTATGTTGAAAATTTGGTGAAAAAATTCCCCAAAATGACTGTTTTACGACGTGCGTTGTGCAGTTCCTACGCACACTCGTAACTTTGCAAATTTCCACTCCAGATTTTCAATATTACCATTTTACCACACCTACTTATGAGCAGTACAGCTGTCATTTTTATATCTTGCCCAAAATGTGTTTTCGCGCATGTAGCACCCAATGGTGCAGTCGGTGTGCAAAATCGATGTTAGGGACAGATTAAGAAAATCACAGTAACACTGTTCATGAGCAGAGGTCTTAAAATGGCTATGTTGAAAATTTGTTGACAGAAGTCTATAAAATTACTGTGTTACGAGCGTGCACTGCGCAGTTTCCATGCACCCTCGTACGTTCACGAATTTGAACTATTTTGAGTCCAGATTTTCAACACTGGCATTTTTCCACACCTCCTTATGAACAGTACAGCTGTCATTTTTCACACCCTGGCCAAAATGTGTTTTCGCACTTCCGGAGCAGAAATGCGTGGTCGCTGTGGGAAATCAGTGTTCGGGACAGATTAAGGAAATCACAGTGACACTGTTCATGAGCGGCAGTCCCCAAATGCCTGCATTGACAATTTGCTGTAACACATCCCCAAACTAATTACATTATGGATGTGCATTGCGCAGTTTCTACGCACGCTCATGACTTCACTTTTTCTGCAGGGTGGTGGTGAGGTTGGCTTCTGTTCAGTACTTCACTGCCATTCCTATTATGCATCTCTCTAACTCCTACACTACCAATGCCAATGCCGGCAAGCAAACATTCGGCATTGACAAATGCTTGTTTATGTTTCTATGCAATTGAAGATTTACCATACATAGCAAACAGCCATCTCATCTCCACCAGTAAATCTTTTATAATGAATCTGGAACAGCAGTCTATACATTTTCACTAGAGGCAGTGTAACCTGTGGTAGGAGCCAGACCAAGACTCAGGTTTGAATCCCACCACTGCCATTGAACTTGAGTGAGTCACTTCAGCCTACCACTCAATAGGACTGGCATTTGCACGTTGTGTGCATCACAGCTCCTAGAGTTTCGCATCATGAAACAGCTTCATGCATGTTTCCATGAGTAGGTATCATCGGGAGTGACACAGGTCATGGCTTCACCTCCGCATGCCCCTGGCACATATCCCTACCCAGCTACTCACACAGCTATGCAGAAGGGTCTGGGAGGGCACACAAGGCCAACTGGCCAGGGGTTCTTGAATGCCACTGGGGCCAAACCTGCCCCTGTAATGTAACAAAGGGTTGTAGAGGGGTATGTAGGTTTCAAGTACAGAGGCATCAGTCCTTTTCTTTTTGTTATTCTTTCTTTCTCTGTACATGACCCCTCCTGAGAGTTTTTCATAACCTCCTTCATTCTCGCTTTGTACTTGTAAGAGCCTAATGGCTGCTGACATCTCATCATGGCTTGCAAAGTGCTTTGGGATACAGTGTATATGAAAGGGGTGGTATGAAACCAAATTCCCTTTAGTTATATCATCACTTGTTAGTGAATGTATATTTTATTGAACTTTATGAAATTACAATCATACAACTGGTGTGAAAATACATTTTCCAGGATCAACATGTTGTTTTGGACAACATAAACAAAGGAAATGAAGCTGGTTACTGAGCATGCTCAGAAATGTATTCTCACATGTAAGATGTCTTTATTTTTATACTCATATGTATTGATTAATTGCTCTTGCACTGTACCATTGAACAGAGGGACACAGTTTACATTTTGTACTTTTTTCCTTTTGTAACATTTTACAGTTTCAGTTACAGAACCACATAAACACCTGTTGCATAAATCAAATATGACATGGCGTGACTCATACAGTACATCATTCTTGTCTTCATTTGAGGGTATTGGTCTATTGCTATCACACTTGTGGCTTCATCACATGAGAGATAGCAACAGACCAACACCCTCTCATGTAGAATGCAGTATAATAAGTCAGGCTATGTCATATCACACAAGTTATACAACGAAGTATAATTCATAAGTATAGTACATAGCTTCAAATTGTAGAATTGCTAAGAGATTTCCATCTTGTTATTCATGTGGGTGGGTCCAAGGTGAGGAATCCCTATTTTTGAACACATACAGTATTTATTAAATGAGTTATGCTACCAACAATAAAGGAAATCATCCGTAAGAGTTTGAAGGATGTCTACAGGGCCATCTTCTACTGATCCAAGTCTCATTTAAAATTCGGAACTGTCATAGACTACATACAGTATGTGTTAAAACTGCATAGAATCCACAAATTAACCCATTTCCAAGTTACTTCATTTTACTTCATGAGAAATAAACCAGACTGGTAACTTTTTCTTGTATTAAAACAGTTTTTACAAGTCGGCCGGTGGCGCTGAGGGTTGAGGTGCTGGACGTCACATCTCGCACCACACTGGCGACCCGGGTTCAGTGATGGACTCGGGTAGCCGGGGGTTGGCAGGGTAGGGAGAGGATGAAGCATCCAGAGGATAGCTCTCCTCTCCCTGGGGAGGGATCCAGGGTTGCTCGGTGTTCTGACGAACCCCCGATGGAGATCGGGGGTGCTGCAGGTACACCAGCCAATGTAAGGGGTGGAATGTAGCAGTTGCCAGCAGGGCAGCCATGTGCAGGCGTCATTGCATGCCTCACTCCAAGGTAGGTACAAGAAAAAAACCCTGGTGGCCAGGTGAGGCGACGGCTAGTCTCCTGAGGCAGACACCCCACACGCTCAACACTGGCCACGATCCCGACCCTACTCCCCTGGGGATCCTCAGCCTACTACTGTATGGATCCAGCAGGAGAGGCGGCGATCCTGATCCTGATATTTCTGTCAGAGGAGTGGTTTAGGTGAGGTGGGCTCCTTTAGAGATCTGCAGTGTCTCTTCATTCTTTAATTTGCTTTCTTCTTTATTGTGTTATGTTTATTTTACAGCCCTCTACTTATTCTAAGGGCTACTCTAACTGTAAAGCATTTCCATACACAGGGACATTCCTGTCCCTTTAAATTATTTGTTTTCCAGGTTGCAGCAGAGCAGCAGGCTACTAGACAATTATTATCTAGCTGCTCTGCTTTGGGGCTCTGCATAGACTTGGTAAGTCCCTTTTTATTTCTTTTTATTCTGGGCTGTAGCTTTTATGTTCAGGGACAGCATAGTCCTTTTTTATTTTCAAGCACTCACTTTTCAGAGTGCACTGCATACTCTGGGGAGCGGGGTGACTGAAAGGGAAAGTAAAAGTTTGCTGCTCGGTCTTAACAGTTCCTGCTTCAATGCAGGATTTCTTTGGCAGCTATTTAACAATGGAGCAGCAGCAAAATAATATAAACAAGGGAGACATAATGCCGCTCCGTTATACTCATATTCCACCTAAGTGGACATTGTTTTGTATTTTAACTGCCATTTTAAACATTTCTAAACATACCTGCCCCATATACATAAAATGACATAAGCATTTTAGTTTCTTAACTTAATTGAGCACAGCAGCACTTTAAACTCATTATACGGCACAAAATGTATTCCAGGCACTTTATTCATTCTTATGCGTTTTATTCAACCAGCATCTTATTTCATTCCTGCCAGCTAGCTTTAGCCTGGTGCATGATTTTGGGGAGTTCTTGGTGAGGGATGGACATATAGAAACTAGAAATATAAGTAGTAAGAAAAAAGTTTTAGGGAGAGACAGAAAAGACTAACGTAGGTGGCCAACCTACGCCGGGGTGGAAAAAGGTAAACTATAGTATAAGAAGAGACTGTCGCGCAACAGATTTCAGTAGGGAAAAGAAGAAGATAGAAAAGGCATCCCTCCACCAAGGTTATCGGACTGGCAGAACATCAGTTCTGCTACACTTGGTCTGGTACAAGTAGCAGAGCTGATAAGCAGTGGTACTGGCAAACCATAATATAGCAGTCCCATTGGGATCCAACTTTCTGTTAGCATTAGGTATAACCAGCAGCAAAGTGCAAGCACTTAACAATCTAGAAACAACATAGTAAATGGATTTTTGTCATTTCTGACAAGAACACGCTGACTTCAGTGCGATCTCATTTTTCAGGGATTTCTTAAATTGCGAAATTTTGAGTAACCCTACCAGGGATTCAAGTAGAAATCAAAATACATACTTGCAAGCCACCATGTGGCAAGGAACCAATGAACCAATTCCTGTTATAACATGTAACTGAGGGGAGTACTAGTGAGAACTGAAGGAACACATTGGGAGCAAAAGATGGCCCAAAACTGCCATTCCGGCACACATAACCATGGCACTATATGTACAATTTTAACTCCAAATCAAATCTATTTTTAGCAATCCTGCTCCCCTTCACCTGTTTCCACTTCTCATAACAATGGTCCTACATAATGGATTCTTCAGTCCCACTGAAAGGTCACTCAGAGTCTCCTTCCCTTAACACATAAGAAACACCAGGCTATGTCTGCAGTTCAGTGGGGCGGGGAACCTCTCATGCTTTCTCCCAGCTGATTACTATTTCAAGAGCATGCTTAGAGTCCATGGAACACCCAGTTTAGTTGTTGCCTGCAGTTTCTGCTGCCCAGCACAATAATTCTGTTGATCCAGCAGAGCTCTGCCTCCTCTACTGGCCAAAGGGGCTCTTGGTGTACCTGTCTGGGGTTGGCTGTCGTGCCACACTCAACACATGCCTGCTGTGCAGTGTGTCTGATCTCTTCATGTACAGCTATGCACCTGTCATGGGACTTGCTGGTTGTCTGCCTGCAGTGTTTAGTGCTGGGCTCCCCAGAGCAGCTTCTGTGAGCCAGTCATTCTGGAGTCCCGCTGCCTTCTGCTGGCCTACTCTACACCACTTTTTTCCTATCTGTTCACTTTCCACAGAGTCTCCTGACAGTTGGCTCTCAGCTACATCCTCATTATTCCTGGCTCCCAGCTCCCCTATTCAGTGCTATCTCTGGGGGTTGCTGCATCTTGCTATGTGGCTTGTCTTTCACTGTGCTTCTGCCCTGTATTTAGCACTTTTTCTCAGCATCCCTTTGCTTTTTGTGTGGGGAATGGTAATGCTCCTCCCTTGGCATTTTAGGCCCTTGCTTCTCGTCTCATTAACTTACTTTCACTTACATCACTGTTTCAGAATGGACACTGCACCTCATGACTACAGGGCTCACACCCCATACCTACAATGAACTGCATTCCACTAATGCAAGGACTCTGCACCCACTACTAAAGATGCTCTTTAGCTACTGTACTTCACTGCATCAGACTAATCATCAGCCTTCATTCATGCATATCCTCTACTCAACTAAGAACATCCTTTCTCAGTCAACAAAGGGCTCTGTGTTCCATGACAACAGGGCTCTCAGCAGTGCTGGAATTACACTTTATGAGCTTTGGGAGCTTGGGGGGGGGGCTCATAAGGGTCCTATCTTTAAAATGAGCCCCTCTTCCCATTATGTCAATGGCATTGATGTGTGAGCTACTGGGGTTCATTTCAGAGCTACCAGGGCTGAGCCCTGGCAAGCCCCCCTGTAATTCCAACACTGGTCAGTGCTCCCAACTATGGGCTCTGCAACCAAAAACTAATGGTGTCCATGCCGTCATGCTATCCTTCTAAATCTTCCATCGGCATTAGCCTGGACTTGGTCCATTTATGTAAGCAAGAAGACATGACAGGGTGTGCATTATAGAGATATACAGTAATTGCATGCCTCAGGTGTGTATTTAAATGCACAGGACAAGATAGTGTGCACTCACTAAAAGCCACAACCACAAGGCAAAGAGCTAGAAATATGCTTCAAGTATCTTTTCTCTATAATAGTAACTTACAGCTGCAGGTGTAAGAGAGCTAATGACTCCACACCAGGTGCCTCAGTGCTTTGCCAGGTAAGGCTTTGTCAGGGAGCCTTTAAATATACCTGAGAAGTATGATTATATCACCATCATGACACACCCTGGAGTGCACTTATTGCACTAATAAAATGGAAATTAAATATTTGATTTTAAATGAATGAAAATAACATGAAATTATTTTAAAAAGATAAAAAATAGGACCTTTCATTGAAATATGCTTCCATTTTAACTTTGAAGACAAAAATAGTCGATATTCTGGTAAGGAGAATACCTAAAAACAATCAAAGACAATAAAAACCATGTGTGGCACATGCTTTTAAATAAAAAAAGATTTGTTACGTTATTTGCATTTCAAATCAATACAGGTATGGTATTTTAATTATTTCCTTCATTAATTTACTTTGTTCATTGGGTCAGTACACTAAGCAAGAGCCCTTTCTCTGGAATGATCCAGAGCCGCAATAATAGCAGCTAAAAATGATACAGTTAATAACATATAGCTACAACATACAAACAACAAGACAACACATAATAATACAAAATATGAATTAGCAGCAGACTTAGGTAATTAAAAACATTTACAGTCTAACTGTTACGGCAAATAAGAGTTTAAATGGAATTTAAAAACTATATGACTTTTACCATTATGACATGTGAATGGCAAGTTATGTCTAATATACTTGTTTATGCAATAGGGGTGACGTCAACTTTTGAACCTGTTAGGACGCTTTTCTGGGGGAAGGGTAGATTTTGTCTGAAAACACCTATATATGAGTCAAATTAATGTGCTTTTATGAACTTTGGGAATGTATTTAAGCAGCTTAGGTCTACCTTTGCCTATGAACCTATGTTTTCCACGTATTCTATATGCATTCACTAAAAATACCACCAACAGCTTTATCTGGTTCTGTAAGTCAGTCTACATCTGCACAAATATTCCCCTTCCCTTGCCCCCGGTTCGCACCTGGAAACGAGCTACAGCTCAGTGAGCCTGTCCTGGTCACAAAATTTCAAATAGATTTAAAAAAAAAACTCTCTTTGTTTATATGAGTCTTCACACATACAAACTACTGCTAGAAACTCACTGCACTTTTAAATGTATTTGTCACTAAAATCCTTATTAGTTTTTGTACCTTGTCTGCTATTTTTTCCTTACTTGTTTATAGTATGAAATCAAATCAAAATTTATTTATAAAAAGTGCCTTTCTATATCCAAGGCACTTGTACATCAGATAAGAACAATAAAGCACATTAAAAACATCAATTAATAAAATCCAACAATACATTACAGATCCAATGGCTGCCTAAAGTAGCTTGCTATTTCACTACATTGTATTTTTATTATGCTGTTTTCTTTTGCTGCTGTACATCATCATATAATATACTTGTGTATTTGCTGTTTAAGTAAATAAAATAAATCTGCTTACTGTAAGTTCCATGCTATATCCTTGTTTTTTGTTTTTTTCATAATACTGTAATTTGTTTACATTGCTACTGTCCTAACCAGGACCTCCTTGCAAACGAGCATCGCTCAATGGTGCGTTTTTCTCTGGTAAAACAAATAAATGAAATCAAATAAATAGAACAATTGCCTCCTTTCTTCATCCTGTTTCTTTTTCTCTATCTTTCCCCACATTCAACATATGGAATGTTTACTGTGGAATACAAGGATTCAGAATGCAGAGCGGCTGCATTTTATGAGGGTCATCCAATATGGTGGTGGCGATCTCATTCATGAAATGTCATACAGCAATGAGATCTCATGTACAGTCCCAGGGGCATGAACTAACCTTAGCAACAAACAACAATGCACGATATGGTGGGCGCGATTTCATGTCTGAAATCTCGTGTATGAATGAGACTTCAGAGACGAAATCCAAACTAACATGTCAAAGTAAAAAAAAAAAAAGAACAACACATGCATAATATTGTGTCCAAGGTAAATTCAAAGTAAAACAATTAGAGGCAAATGAAGTACACACAACACACATAAACAGTCACATAACCAGTCATGAGCACATAGCAGCAAAATAGAATGCATAAACATTCTAGCATCCTAGAATGCTTAGTTTTAAAAAGTGAAACTAAGCTGGCCCGGTGGCACTGAGGGTTGAGGAGCTGGACGCCACACCTCACGCCATGCCGGCGACCCAGGTTTGGGAGCAAGCTCGGGTGCCAGGAGTTGGCAGGGGAAGGGATGGGATGGAGCACCCGTTGGGCTGCTCTCCTGTCCCAGGGGCAGGGTGAAGGGTGGCTTGGAGCTCCAGCGACCCCCAGTGGAGATTGGGGGCATTGCAGAGTGCTGAGCAGCATGTACATCAGCATGGCCTGACACTGGCAGGGTTGCTGTGCACTGAAGTCGGAAAACATGTACCACGCATGGGAGAGAGGGAGGGGGACTAAGGGGTGTAAAGGGGAAAAATCCTCCCTGGCTGGATAGGCGACAGCTTCATCCAGTGTCACCGCCACACATCCGATGCCGGTCTCCAGTCACTGCCCCCACAATCTCTCTGGGGGTGTTAGGCCCCTGCGGACCTGGGGAGGTCACAGCTACAGTACCTTGAAAATGACGGGAGGGAAAGCGGATGGTAGAGCGGCTAGGTCAGTGGGGATAGCCCAAGAGAGTTCTGGTCCAGGGAGTAAGAAAGAGAATAAAAAAAAAAAAAGGTGAAACTCAACTGCAGAATATATATACATGAACAGCTTCCCCAGTAAATGACACCATAGTAGTAATAACTAATTCTGCCTCAATCAGAACAAGTTTAACTGACCAGTAATGGCCCAAAGCAGACCAGTTACACACAATAAGCTATTCACTATATGTATGGATCACAATAATCTGTATGAATGGCTGTTTAGTCACCATTTATTAAAAAAGTATGAGTGATGCAGTAAATGCTGGATTGGGGTATTAAAGATACAAGTTACCAGTCATACTCAGGATGGAAGAGAATAGGTACGTAGCCATCGGAACTGTGAAAGAAGAATTTTGACAAGAACTGGGAGCTGGTTTTCTGGGTCACATCTATCACTTCACAGTACTCTTAAACTGATCAATTACTGGTGTCATAATCTGCCACAAGACTATGTGAAGCTCCAATTAAGGGTTGGCAGCGATCACACAACTGTCAATTGGTTAAACTTCTGCAGGGACATCTGTGCAGAGATCATCGACACTGAAAGGGAGACAATTGGTGGACCTGATACAACTGTTGAAATAGATGAATCCAAGATTGGTAAAAGGAAATATCATAGAGGAAAAGAGTTGACGGAGTCTGGATATTCAGTGCAATAAGAGTATGAATCTAAAAGGTGCTTTTTTCAGAATTGTAGAGTGAAGAGATGCCAAGACACTTATCCCACTAATACGGCAGCATATTTTACCAGGGACAACAATAATCTCAGATTGCTGGAGGGCTTTCATGTCACTTTCAACACTAGGATACATCCACAAAACAGTTAACCATTCCTGTGACTTTGTCAACCCGCTAACTGGAGCCTACCCCAATACAGTAGAATTGTCGTGGCATGCATTAAAGAATTCTTTTCCAAGAAATGGCACCCAGAAACAGCATTATGGATCATACTTTGTAGAGTACAACATTTGAAAAAAATACCTCAATCCATCTGAAGAGAAATTTAAACCATTCTTGAGATTAACCAGCAAGGTATACCCAACAGTAGAAAGAACGCCCCTCGTCGATCTTGTCCAACACAACCACCACATCCGCCTTCCTTTTCTCCTCTTTTACCCCTTCTCCCCCCTTAGCCTCCCTTCCCTCTCACCTTATGACAAGGCCTCTGGCTGCCATATTTTCTTTCCTTCTCCATTGCCCTCTCATCTCCCCCACCCTTTCCTTACTCTTCCCCTCTCCCCACCTCTGATTAGCAATGTTGCTTCAAATGTACAGTACCTTATGGTTTTCTATGCTTGCTTGTAATCTTGAGTGTGTAGCACTGTTCCCACTTAGTTACCAGTTGACTTGTTGTGCTCTGATGATACCATGACTGTTGTCTGTACCACTGTTGATACCATGTATGTTGTCTATACCTCACAACTTTATTGTAACCCTTTCCTTTGACGTGGAACCTTTGCAAATGAGCTGCCCCTAGCTCAAAGGTATTTGTAATCCGAGATTTAAATGAATAAATAAAAATAAATAAATACATAAACCACCTGTACTAATATATGTATCTGTACAACCTGTCTTTAAGGATTTTGTACATAGACCATTCTTTATCCACCCTTGTAAACAGACATAGTGTTCATACAGAATCACAGTTTGATTGATCTGTTAACTGGCTGATGACCCCTTGCCTTATTGCATTTTTTTGTCTGATGAAAAGCTTGTGGACATCATTCACCAGATACACATTAAGTCTCTTCCATTAAATTGCATTGTGCTGGTTACTATTTCTTCGGTGGGCTCTAACCTCCCGCACCCACCATCAAAAAAAAAAGTGATCAAGTCTAGTTTGTGCATCCCCACTGAAGAAAGTGATGTTATTTCAAACTGTACATTTTATCAAAGTTTAAGCAACACTTAATCGGGGGCTTTGTCCCCCACACCCCCCATCAAAAAAAGTGATCACATCCACTAATGTAAAAGTACCTGTTTTAATTTCAAACTACATATCTTATCAAAGTTTGTGCAACATTTCACTTGGGGGGCACTCCCCCAACATCCCCCATCAAATAAAGTACTCACACTCCCTAATGTAGAAATACCTGTTTACTTTGGGCTGGTTTGTGCATCCCCATAGTACAAAATAAATGCAACAGCCTACAGTGACAGTAAGTTTGGTTGAAGTGTAGTTTGTAGTTTTTTATTAAAATCCCACTGTTGTGATGTCAGAACCTTATGAACCTCTCTCATCTATGTCATAGCAGTGGGTTTACAAAACAGAATTCTAGGGTTATTTAGTATTCTGCACACCCAGAATGTGATTGTTAGTCTCAGTATGGTATTCAGATAACATTATAGTTGTCACAGTTTACTGTTACTGAGTCTTGTGATCACTATGTCTGATAGATATTTTAACTCTGGTGCTATTTCGGCCCACTATCATTCAGTCCATGTATCCTAATAAATAGTTTTCTTACACAATCATGTGTCCGTAATGGTAAGGCTAAATTACTTGTTTTCGGTGTGGGGGGGGATGTAACTTCTCATGTTGAGTCCCATACACTATAAATGACAGTGCCTGATGTACTGGTGATAACCATAGTGTAATCACCTCTTGTGGTTGTTAGGACAATGATAAACCTCTCGAGCTCTGCTCTCGAGGTTTACTGATGCCCTAGCAACCACTTGAGGTGATTACATCATGGTTATTACCTGTACATCAGGTATTACCCTCTATATAATGTACGGTCATCTGACTGGTTCTACCCAGTTACTTTTCTTTGATTTTTAGACCCATTTTATAAGAAAAAATGTCCATTACTGTAACAACTGCACTTTACTTTTATTGCCATTGCTTGCTAGTCAGCTCACCGCTATGACCCCTGAACTAATGTGACTCCATCCAGCCTGCCCTTGGTTGCATCAGCTTCTAACCCATTCTTCCCTTTCTTTTGTAGTCCCTCTACCCACATTCATTTTTGAGGTGGGGTTCCTTTAGTCATAAGCCTGAGCTCTGTGGAATCTGCTGTAGGTTAGGCCTTCTAGTGAGCCAGAGGCTGGGCATGTCTGCAATGAATCAGCTGTTTTACTTTCTCCATGGACCATTCTCCTGTGCTTATTCACTAGGGCAATGTCCCTTGGCATCTATAGGGTTGGGGCCCTCACCAAGTTGATGGTCTACTTTAGTCATACTAACCAAGGTATGTGACACCATCACAGTGGAGCCCCATTTAATGGGCTGTGAGAGTTAATAACTCACCTTCAGATTGCTTCGTTACTGCTTCACACCAAATTCCATGTAGTGCCAAGTTTTTGCTAATCAAAGCCATCCTTGTCACTACTTTTTAAATAATAATATAAATTACTGTAGTTCTATTGGAAGGTAGGTAACCCAAGGCCCTGCTTCCTTAGAGGTTTCCTCCATGGAGAGTGTGTCCTCTCCTCCAGGCCAAAGACCATAAAATATTTTGCTGTGAGTTAGGGGCCTGAATGATTGCAGGCTTACTGGGACACTTTCCATTACATCATCCGGCTCCATTCATCCTGTGTCATTACCTCTGTCCTTATGGGTAGTAGCTTGGCCCTGATATTTTCAGAACATCTTCTCTAAGGTACCTTTATTCAAAGGGGCCACATCCCTACAATACCTCTAGGGGTGGAACGCTAATCAAGAAAAATATTCCCTTGGGCCTTTCGACCAGGTTATGTGGTGACTCATGAAGGAGATAGTCGCAGCTGGGAACAGAGAGTGTGAATGGCCACATACCATGTTGCATAAGCATGAACACTACATGTGCACCAAGTTGCCTGCTGGCAAAGTAAATAAAGATTAACAATGGGACTAGTACTGGTGGATTTCCATTTACATACAGTATATAGATTTATAAAAACAAATACAAACATTACGTTTTGTAGCCTGGATACTGACATCTTACTATTCTCAAGGGACTGCTGGAGATTACTCAAAAGGATTTGTAGTCCTTTGCAATTTCTAAATTGAAGATTCCACAAAAATGTGCAGAACCCCCATTTTGGGTAAACATTTTTACAGCAGTTGATAAAAATTAAAAAAGCAATTTTTTTGTCCATAATTGCAAGACAGCCACATTACACCGCCTACATAATTATGGATTTGCACAACTCCACAGTTTGTGCATAGTGATTTTCTGCAATCTTTTCAACACCCCCCCACATTATGGAAAACCACACTTGTTTCAAAAATAGGGTTCTGTGTCACATGGACTAAACAAAGTGGTTTAGACCTGTCCAATATTGGCTTCAGTGATGGCATGCAAGCTGTTTCTGCACACTGGCATTAAAATGTAAGCTGCATCTATGCTGGTAAGACGTTCTCTAAAAAATACTCATACTCGGACTGAGAGTAAGGTATTTGTCACACACTGACAAACTTATTTTACTTGTCCTGTACACAGCAGTCATCAATAATTTATTCTGCCTGGCAATTCAAATTAAGCTGTACTCTTATAAATTTGTATATACTGTTAGATAATTTAAGATGGACATGCTGATCACTATTATGATATATTCTTTGCAAAAAACTTAGTTAATGCACCAGTTTAGGTTCAACTTAGTGCCACTAAAGTAGGGAAATGTGACATTAGTGTTTCCAACTCTAACTCACTGCCCCCACCCCCATTAGTAGTGGGGGTCTTCCTTGGGTTGTCAACTCTAATGCTCAAACCTCCCTCAGCCCATAGCCATCTGTCTGAAACACAAGGTACAGTTCCAAGCCAGTGCCTCATTGTAACATACTCTTCAAATGTAGAGAAGTATGTCTTGACGCATGTTGCCAAAAAAATCTTTTGTTGCTTTCTTCATGCAGGGCCTTGGGGCCCTGCGTGAGGAAAGGAGATCACGTCTGATGTTGTTTACTCAGAGAAAGGGGTGGGCACTGGGAAAGGGGTGGGCATCCCACCTTAGTGGGCACCCCATCCTAGTGTTTTTTTTCCTTTTGCTGCTTGGGGTGTGTGGTGGGGAGTTAGGGATGGAAACTCTAACACCACATTTCCATGCTTTTGTGGTGTTAACTTGAACCCTAACTGGCGCATTAGCAAAGTTTTCTGCAAAGAATTTCCTTTCTTGTTGTGATAGTGGAATTGTATGCTGATTCATTGGACCTGCATGAACAGATGCAGATGCAAAGGGCCCTTCCATGCAGCGATGGATGTGAAAAATTCATGAAGCAGTCTAATGAGCTGTGGCACTTTTATGTGGCTGGAGACACAGATGCACAGGGCAAAGAGTTCATCTATCAGCCAATGCACAGGACCCTCTGCCACCCATGGGTGCAGAGGTGCAGGGTCCTGTGTTAAGAGGACAGTTGTCTTCAGTATATAGTACATGGGCCCATGCTGACAACCCCTGTAGTTTTCATTCCCTGGCTGGGGTGGTGTCACATAAAAGCACCATTCCCACACCCTCACCCTATCCAGCTGGGTTACTGAGCTCACACATGAATTCAGCTCATCAGCATGGGATCACAAAGCATACCTACTGAGGGCCAGCCTGTCAGCATGGCTGCAGCACTACCACCGCTGATGCCGGTGATCTGGGTTCGGGCATGAGCCCTGAATCATTGGGGGCCAGCCGGGGGGGGGGGAGGAAGTCTGAGCATCCCATTGGATGCTCTCCTCCTCTACGGGGGTGGGTGGGCTGATGCACTTGGAGACATGAGACCCCCGGTATGGGGAGTGGAGGGAAGGATGTTGTTAGGCGCTTGGCTGGGACATTAATTCCCATGCCCACATTATGGATCTTGGTCCTTGTACCAGCATCCTCATTGGACAGGGTTTCTGGGAACTAGGCAGATATCACAAATAATGGGAAAAATCAAGCCCCTGCTCTCACACAGCATGATCCTGCTTGGAGGGGTGTGAATGTTGCCCCGGATGGTCGGCATAGCCACCATCGAACCTCTGGCTGGGAATGGGCAAAAAAATGTGAAAAAAAAGCATACCTACTGGGGTCAAGATTGGTGCTACCCACAAAGTTTCTTAATTATTTCTATCTGTCTGTCTGTCGGTCTATCTATCTGTCTACCTGTCTAGTCTGTCTGTCCAACTATCTATCTGTTTAATGTTTATGCCAAATTTTCAAGATAGTTGTTTTATGGCTCCCCTTATAAACATGATAATGTATGTAGTATTATAGTATATTGGCTGAAACATTATTTCACATCAGAGGTGTGAAAACACATCTTGTCCAGGATTTAAAAAAATGACACCTGTCACATTTATGAGGTGGTGTTGAAAAATATTTATATGTTGAAAGTCTGGAGTAAAAATATTAAATATTAGCAAAGTTGTGAGTGAATGTTGAAATACTAAAATATTCACTCATAACCTGGGCATTTTATTAAATTTGTATATGTAACCCCTAGGCGGTGCTACTCCTAGGGCTACTACCCCTGCCTCTCCTCTTAACAACAGGTTGAGGGGCCTGGGTTCCAAACTGGCAAGTACTGAGGGGTCCCTACCCTCAATAAACACAATAGTTTGGTGCCTCCACCCAGAGTACGGTTTGCGTGGGTATCTATTTATATTGGTACAGCCCTCTGAGAAGCTATCACCACCCACAATCTTACCTAGTGACCAGTTACCTAGGAATTGACAATGACCGTTAGCAGTATTCAATAGGCAGTTTGCAATAACCATTAATAATATGCTCACAGTTGTTTCACTTACCAGCAGGGTCTCTCTGGTCCTGGTGTACATCCCCGCAACCCCCTGTAATGACAGATTTGCAATACAACATGTACTTTTAACACATTCAGTACAAGACCTATTACTTTAAGCCAGATAATAATAATATGATCACAAACTAGGCTCAAAGTAACACAGTAAATCTGTTTTTTTTTTCAAATTTGATTTGATTTATTGATATTTTTGAATCTTTAAGAAGAAAAAAACACAATAATGCGGAACAGTACAAAGGGAGCAAATCTAGTACGTTTGAAACAAACCGGAGTGCTCCCGTATCCAGAGTAATTAATACAAACAAAACTTTCTGTACATGGACAGTAGATAGACATATGTATTCAACAGTACTTCCCCCCCAGTAAATCAGGTTTATTAAGGGTACATGGACAAGGAGGGAGAGCAAATTTGTGCCAAATGATTACTGTTCTGGAAAGAGCCAGGTAATTTAACATACAATTAATTTAGTCCCGTTTTTAAACAGT
This sequence comes from Neoceratodus forsteri, assembly GCA_016271365.2. Taxonomy (NCBI): domain Eukaryota; kingdom Metazoa; phylum Chordata; order Ceratodontiformes; family Ceratodontidae; genus Neoceratodus; species Neoceratodus forsteri. The sequence continues at coordinate 445,371,558 of CM057453.1, forward strand.
CTTGCAGCTACTTGGTACCCAGAAGGTAATTCTGGCTGGCCAAATTCAGTTCCCCTGGTTGCAGCTATTTTGGGGCCCTTGATGGAAAGAAGCGATTAACATTAACAGTGCAAAGTAAATTACATTATTTGTATCCGCGGCCGGCTGTCCTAGTCTATTGGAACCTTTGAAATTAAGCTGAAAATAATTAGATGGTACCAAAAGATAATCGAGATGCTTGTTGCAGGGAGCTACCCTGAATTTACTCACTGTACCATAAGATTGAAGATGACCAGGCGAAATGAAGACCTGATGCTGGAAGTTGATGTGCATGGGGAGACTGGGCTGCCATGACTCACCTCCACTGCATGACCTTTCCCTCTAGGTGGCTGCAACCTGTGATGATGTGCTGCACAGGTGCTGGATCCCCAAGGCTGGCCCATCGCTGGGAAAACTGTATCTGGCACAGGTATCTGGCACAGGAACAGACGGCATGGGCTGGGTTGGACATTGGCCCAAGTCTGACAGAGTGTCTCTGGCAAAGTTCAATTTATCTGCTGGTGACCTCTCCAGCTGGTAGATAGTTTGGTAAAGGTGAGCTCCTCTCTGGCAATCAGGAGTCCCTGGACAGTAGGCCTTGACCCATCATAAGTATTCAGCACATATATGTGAAGGAACATCCAACTCTTCGATTTCCCTTTCGGCTCCTGACCAGTTCATAATGTCAGCCGCTTTGCTGAGCAAACTTCTCAATCTGCAGTAAGCAGTTTTTGGTGATTGATCCCCCCTTTGGGACTGCAAAATGCACACCAGAGGAAAACTAGGCCTCTCTTAGGCTGGATCCTCACAGGGCCTACCAGCTCCTTGCTCCACGGAGTCTCTGGATGAACTCCCACACAGTGGTTTTACTTCTTGTTGGAGCTTAGTCAGTCTAAGTCTCTTCCAGTCGGCAGGGAAGGCAAGACAGACCCTTTTCTCTACCTTCTTCTTAGGTCACACAGAAGGTCCTCTCCATTCAAGAGCTCGAGCTGCACTGACTCCTGTTTGAAAACAGTTTTCGGACTAGTCCATTTTTTTCTGCCATCCGGTTGGCCAAAGGAGCTGTCAGTCACCGTCTTGTGCCCCTATTGGTTCCTTTAGGCACAAAACACTAGAGTCCACAGTTTCTCCTACAAGGCACCTGAACTAAAGACTCCTCGAGGTCCCCTGTGTCCCAATTGGCCCAAACTGGGAAGTCCCAGACCAAAACATGGCGGCTCCCATCGGAAAATGCATGCTGCAATAAAGGCAGGTTAAACAACAGCCCTAATCTCAAAAACTGTAACAAATTAGAAGCAAATAACTGCAGTACCATGTAAGGCTCCCTCTGCTTTGTTAGCGACAGCAAAATGGGGCAAATTAGGGTGATGCCTGGCTGGTCACAAGCTTTGAAACACTTAGACCCAACCCAGGTTATTTACATTATAGACACTGGCTTTGGCCTTAAAGGGATAGGCATGGAGACACATTATGGCACTCCCATGCAGATCAACAGGAGGACACCAACAATCATAGAGTTACCATGTTTGCAGGGTGTCTGCCTGGCAATGGGCATTACTGGAGCCCAGGGAGATGCTTAAGGTAATCCTCCAATTTGGGGGGTACACTCTTCCCTGTCTTGGAAACTTCACGGCTACGTCAAGTCTATGTTTTAAATAATAGTCTCAATAACAATTTCTATGATGTACAGGTTACAGCCATATAGTAATATATAAATTATCTGCGCAGTTTTACTATCAATATATACAACATAGCATGTTTTACATCAAAGGGCATTTCTTTAAACAATTGCATTGTTTAATTAATGGCATTTTCATTTTGACATATCAAATTCACATTTTTCACTTTGTTTTACACAATTACTCATATTTATTTATTTAGTCGTAAGTACACTAGACAAATTCTGCCTATTTTCAGGCACGACCCGGGTGAGGGGGATACAGATGAATGCCAACTGACCTTGAACCAGATTAAGCATTACCTTTGCTCTGGAAACCTTTTAAGCATTTGCACTAGCTTATAAATACCCTGTACCCCTTCAACTGACCTTTTTTACTTTGTAAGGGTGACCACTAACATAATGGGAAGAGTGCCTGATTATTAGATTGGAAAATGCAGGGAACCCTATTTTAGGAAGAGAATTAGCTGTGATGTATACCCTTTTATGAACCACATTTAGGGGCAGGTCTACAGGCATTCCTGGTGAGTCATAAGTGAGGTGTACTACCGGTTTTACAGCGCTACCTGATCTTCTTGGTGTAGGGGGCATAGGCACAGTCCTCTTAGCATTGACATTCGGGTTCATGACTCCCGGCTCATTGTACAGCAACAAAGCAGCTTTTGTAGGAAGGGATACCTCTGCACTCTCTGTAGGCTTTGAGTTGGATGTATTACTTGCATTTGAAGTAGTACCTAAGCTTTCTGGGTCTGCAGACTCATGATCATCTGTAAGTGGTACTTCAACAAAGTTTGAATCATTTAGTTCACTGTTAGCACTCTCAGGAGTAGCAATACTTTCTGAAATTAGATCAGGTTCATTAGGCCCACTGAGGTTAGTTTTCCTTGCAGGTTCATGGAGATGGGTTCCCCTACTCGAGAGGGACTAGCCATTTCAATTTCAGACAGTTCCACAAGGCACAAAAAATCAGCTACTTTAGAGGTCACACTTTGCACTTCACTTTCTGGTGGCACTGGAGTAGTTGAAAGGGCAAGATTATCTGTCATTTCTTGGTCATGAGCATTTTGTCCAACATTGTAGGAAGGAATTCCTTGGAACAGTTGAGCTAGCTCAAAGGAAGGAAAATATACAGCTGCATATTCACTCTCACTAGACTCAGAATTAGCATCATCATCATCATTAATAGAAGGATTGCTTGTTGAAGGCTTGGTCTGCTGAGTAGCAGGAGGCTAGCTTGACTGCTTTTTTCGAGAGGCAGATCTAGTAACAGGCCCAGTTGGGGAAACACTTATAGGTTCATAGATTTGTTTCAGACTTTGCGGTACTGTATCTATAACAATTTGCCCAATTGGTAGGAGGTGATTCCAGTGGATTTTTTATAACAATTTGCCCAATTGGTAGGACATGATTCTGGTGGATTGTTTTTACAGCTCAGCGATCTCCTTCTGGCCGTACTTTGTAAACTGGGAGGTCATCCAACTTACTGATGACTATGTAGGGAGCATGGCTCCAACAATCTGCTATCTTACGTTTCCCTTACAATCCCAAATTTCTCATCAGAACATGATCTCCAGGTCATAGCTCTTTAGCGTTAACCCTTTTATCATGTCTTGCTTTATTTACTAGATTTTTCTTGGCAGCCATAGTCTGGGCACGTTGATAAGTGTGGTTAAGCTGTGCTTTGAGTATGTGTGCATACTGCAGTTAGCAATCGGCTTGAATTCCATCTGGTGACACTCCAAAGAAAATGTCCACTGGTAGGCAAGCTTCACAACCAAACATCAGCTGATATGGTGAGAACCTGGCTGCATCATCTTTAGTGCAATTATAGGCATGCACTAAAGTACTCATCTGCTGACTCCATCTTGGTTTGTCTTTTGGGTGAAGGGTGCCAAGCATGTCCAGCAATGTCCTATTAAATCTTTCAGATTGTGGATCCCCTTGTGGGTGGTAGGGAGTAGTCCTTGACTTTTACAGCCCACAGTGATAGCATTTCTTTGATTAGTCAACTTTCAAAGTCATTTCCTTGGTCGGAATGTATCCGCTGTGGAGTACCATAGTGTACGAAGAATTTCTCAACAAGAACCTTGGCTACTGTTGCAGCCTTCTGATATTTTGTTGGATAAGCCTGCACATATCTGGTGAAGTGATCTGTTACCACAAGTATATTTGCTATGTTCTTGGCATTAAGCTCCAAAGTTAAATGCACACAAGCTCCATGGATGCGCTAGTGGCAATGTTAACCAAAGGTGCTGCTCTTTGTGGTTAGGCCTTTCTTTGAAGGCATCTGCTGCAAGTTTTGATATACTGGTCCACATCTGCACTTATCTTGGGCCAGTAGAAATGGACTTGAACCAAGTCTGCAGTTCTCTCAGTGCCCAAATGTCCCATTTGGTCATGGAGGGCTTTCAAGACCACATGTTTAAACTTGGAAGGTAACACCAATTGTTTCTTTATAACCTTCCCTTGATCGTTCGTGATTTCTTGATAGAGCAATTTATCTTGAAGCTTCAGTCTGGGCCCCTCTCAGAACAGTAAAGAAGTTCTCTGATCATTTGAACATAATTTAGAAACAACTTTCCCTTTGGTCACAGCATCTAGCACAAGTCTAAGTATGGGGTCATGGTACTGTTCTATTTGGATGTCTGCTGGAGTGAGCTGAGGCAAGGTACTCAAGTCTAGAGCTGCAAAGTTACAGTAGGCTACAGGCACACAGGTATCTGGAGGTCCTAAGCAGTTGACTAAGTAATTTATGGTTTCAGATGATGGGTGTTCATCTTTGTCAAACTTTTGGCACAGGGCCTTCATGGATTGTTCCAACATTTGCACCCACTCAGGATTTGAAGCAGGCCTTCTAGAGAGGGCATCAGCATCAATATGGTTTAGCCCAGGACGGTACTCCACTGAATAATCATATGTTGATAGAGCAGACAGCCACCTGTGTCCAGTTGCATCCAACTTGGCTGATGTTTGGACATTCATAAGAGGATTACTGTCCGTTTTGACCAGGTTTTTTGCATTATATAAATACTCATGAAACTGGTCAACTATGGCCCATTTTAAAGCCAGAATTCTAATTTGTGCACCAGATAGTTTTTTGTCAGATGGGGCCAAGTTTTGCTTGCAAACACCACTGGGTATAGTCCTTCCTCATACTCTTAATAAAGTACAGCCCCAAGGCTACTTAGGCTGGCGTCTGTGTGAAGAACATATGGCTTAGTTGGGTCAGCATATCTGAGTATTAGCGCATGTGTAAGCTGGTAGATAATTTCTTGGAATGCTGCATTGCAATCTGGAGTCCATCTTGACCCAAAGGATTCATTAGGCATAAAGTAGACCTTGTCTCCCTCCTTCACAGTGCCCCTTCTGAACTTTTGGTTGGTAGAAGGGTATCCCTGTGTCAGATTTAGCAGTGGCCAAATTACCTTTGTGTAGTCCTTTACAAAGCGGCAATAATATCCACAAAAGCTTAGAAATGTCTGAAGCTCTTTGAGGTTGTTGGGCCTTGGCCAGGTGGTTAAAGCTTCTACTTTGCTTGGGTCTGTCTGGATGCCTTCAGAGGACATGATGTGGCCTGCATATTTCATGGCTCTTTGGAAAAACTGGCACTTGTCAATAGATAGTTTTAACCCAAATTCTTCCAATCTGTCCAGAACTTTTAAACAGCCAAGCCTCATGTTCCTCGAGTGTTTTGCCAAACATGATGACATCATCCAAGTAAACAAGGCATTCAAGGAGGTTCATGTCTCCTGCCGCACGCTCCATCAGTCTTTGAAAAGTTGCAGGCACCCCAGATATGCCTTGGGGCTTGGGCCAGAATTCATAGAAGCCCAAGGGACAGATAAATGCAGTTTTCTCTCAATTCTCTGGTGCCATCGGGATTTGATAATACCTGCTTCTGAGGTCCAGAATGGAAAACCACTGACTTCCATTGAGGCAATCAAGGGCATCCTGGATGCGAGGCATCATGTATTGACCTGGTATGGTTCTTCTATTAAGTGTCCTGTAATCGACATGCATTCTCACCACGCCATTCTTTTTCCGGACCACCACAATCAGGGATGCATAAGGACTGCATGATTCCTGGATGATTCCAGAGGCTAACATTTCCTGAAGATGGCACCTGACATTATCAATGTCTGCAGGTGCTAATCAACATGATCTGTCTCAGAATGGCCTCTCATCATGGAGCCCGATATGGTGTTCAGTGCCAGTGACACATCCAACGTCACATTCTTTCAATGAAAATACTTTGCTCTGCTGCGCCAGCTTGCAGCTGATTTTGTCCTTCCACTCATGGGGGATGGGAGACTCTCCAAAGTTGAACACATTCAGGAACACATCATTATCTTCCTCTGTGCGGCACTTATGTGGCAACACAGCGGCATCTGCACAGTATACTTTGACCAGGGTACAGCCTTGAGTAACTTCAGTGTCTCTGTCAGTTACATCGCAGAGCTGCACCACCACTCTTTTGGCATAGGCATGAGCACGAACTGGCAGCACACTAGGTTTAACCAAAAGTCTATCAGGTAGCCTTCCCTCTTCTGGGGCATCCAGTATGAGAATCTTGTTTGTTATGTCTTTTTTGATACACACCTCTCCACTAACACTACATTGTGCATTAGGTGGCAAGACAATAGGTGGCGGGTCCTTCTTCCAGACATATCTCACTGGCTAATCCTTATCATTTTCTTTGCCTGCATTTGCATCTCATAAGCTTATTGCACCATTGTGTGGATATGTGAAGCTCATCCGGTTTTCTTGGCTTGCTTTTCTTGACACATCTGTACTAGGCGGCCAAACATGTGTGCATTAGTGCTGACCAACAAGGGAATTCCATCATATAAACCACTTGGGGGGCAAACCAAGGCCAACGTCTCCACCGGTTCATCCACGCCGACTACATGGGATGGGAAAGAAAGCCACACTCTTAAGTAACCAAGGTACAGATAAGATTTATCACTTAAACCCCACATGTGCAGTCCATCTAAGGGCTGTAGAGGGTGGTCAGACAGATGCTGGTCATACCAGTCTTTTAATATTGTGGTGACCTGAGATCTGCTATCCAATATGGCTTGGGCCAGGATGCCATCAAAATGTACAATCGCCTCCATTGATGGAATTACCGTCTCAGACCAATCAGGAGTGGCATTACTAGTAGGATGCAAGACAGCAGACCTGCCAACATAAGGTTTGTAGGGAGGTTTGGACTGAGGCTTTAGTCCGCTCTGCCTCACTTGGTTAAGTAGCTTGGCTGTTACTTTTCATAAATCCTCCGGAGAATTACATACTCTTTTAGTGTGCCCATTGTCCCCACAGTGGTAGCAAAAGACATTTGACCTGGGATTAGACGCTCAAGGTTCTTCAGTTTGATTATGACTGGGGTGAGGACTAGGTTTGTACTCATCTTTGGACTGGGACCCGGACTCAGCCCCACCAGATCTCCTCCAAGTGGTTGGCTGGTGAGAGGTTTGCACAAGATCATTTACTAAAGCTCTCAACTCTCTCAGTTCCTTCAACATATTATCATTTAGTTCCTCCTGGGGAATCAAACACTGGCAGTGGTTGCAGTGGGCGGGACTTCACTAGATGCTTCAGCAGCACGGGTGCGGGCAGTTTGACCTTTGACAATTCCACCGCACTTTGCACACTAGCTTTTAGTTCCTTTAACTCTTTTAATACATCTTTAAGTTGTTGTGCATCAATAGTAGTCTCTTTGTGATCCTCTGGTGCTGCATTCAACCCTGGAGGTTCAACTGACTGTACACCATCAGTGGCTTGGGGGATAACTGTCAATGCTCTAGTTGGCCCCCATTGTGCCCTTCTTTGTTCGACCTGCCATACTTCCTTCATTAATATGCTATAGGAGGGAGGAGAGTCCCTCTGGTTGGGCAACCACAATTTATGCAACATTAAATTAGAAAAGGGGCAGACCTAAGGATCTGATCCATCCTAATCCTGTTCAATTCACCTGGGGCCACACCTTCTTTTCTGAAGCATTTCTGCAGGACTTTTTCAAGCCAAGGTATATACACAGACAAGGACTTTCCCTGACATTGCTGGGTGGTTTTGAACCACCCCAGAAGATCCTTGCCCAATTCAGGGCTTCCAAATACATTTTCTAGTGCAGCCAGATAACCTGGAGGCATCTGCACAAGATTATAAGCTCGTGCTGAGCGAATAGTGTCCAGAGCTGGACCTTGGAGGTATTCACTTAGCCTTTTCCTTTTCTCTGCTTCAGAACATTGCCATTTGTGCACCAGCGGAGCAGCATAATCTGCCGAAGTCTCCCAGTCTTCCTCTCCAGCTGGGGTAGGTATCACCCCTGAAAACATCCTCTTTCGGCTCCTGGCCAGTTTGTAATGTCAGCCACTTTGCTAAGCAAACCTCTCAATCTGCAGTAGGCAGTTTTTGGTGATCGATCCCCCCCTTTGGGACCGCAGGATGCACACCAGAGGAAAACTAGGCCTCTCTTAGGCTGGATCCTTGCAGGTCCTACCAGCTCCTTGCTCCACAGAGTCTCGGGATGAACTGCCACACAGTGGTTTTAAATTACGTCTTGTCTGAGTTTAGTCAGTCTAAGTCTCCAGTTGGCAGGGAAGGCAAGACAGGCCCTTTTCCCTACCTTCTTCTTAGGTCACACAGGAGTTCCTCTCCATTAAAGGGCTCAAGCTATACCTCGTTCAAGAGCTCGAGCTGCACTGACTCCTGTTTGAAAACAGTTTTCAGACTAGTCCATTTTTTTCTGCCATCTGGTTGGCTAAAGGAGCTATCAGTCACCATCTTGTGTCCCTATTGATTCCTTTAGGCATAAAACACTAGAGTTCACAGTTTCTCCTATAAGGCACCTGATCTAAGGACCCTTCGAGGTCCCATGTCCCAAATGGCCCAAACTGGGAAGTCGTGGACCAAAACATGGCAGCTCCCATTGTTAAATACATGCAGCAATAAAGGCAGGTTAAACAACAGCCCTAATCTCAAAAACAATAACAAATTAAAAGTAAATAACTGCAGTATCATATGAGGCTCCCTCTGCTTTGTTAGCAACAGCAGAGTGGGACAAATTAGGGTGATGCCTGGCTGGTTGCAAAGTTTAAAACGCTTGGGTCCAGGCTATATATATTATAGACACTGGCTTTGGCCTTAAAGGGATAGGAGTGGAGACACATTATAGCACTGCCATGCAGATCAACAGGAAGACACCAACAGTCATAGACTGACCATCTTTGCAGAGTGTCTGCCTAGCAGTGGACATTACTGGAGCCCAAGGAGATGCTTAAGGTAAGCCCCCGCTTTGGTGAGGGGGGTTACATGTACCAAAGTTTCAGAATATCCCTCTTATTACCCCACCTCATGAACCCGATAGGTGAAAATTTTCAAATGCCTGATGAAATGTCATTCCATGCCACAGGTGCAAAAGTATAGTTTGGCCAGGATTTCAAAAATGACAGCTGTCACGTTCACGAGGTGGTGTGAAAAAATGGCTATGTTGAAAATTTGGGGTCAAAATATTTAAAATGACCAAAGTTACAAGTAAGCGTAGAAAAATTTCATTGCACTCTCATAACTTTATAATTTTTATGTTGTCTTGCACATGCAGTGCAAGCAACATTTAGTGGCAGCTTACTGGAGTAGCAGGTTGTGGAAGTGTGGCAATGTTGTAGCCAATGGTGCCACTGCTTTATTGGGGTGGTCTCTGTGGCACCAATGGAACAGCACACTGTCTATGACAGCAGTTCAGAAGCATGCTACCAACTTGAAAGAATTTTGCTGCTGCAATGAGGGAGCTCCCCATCATTGCAGGGTGTGCCTTGCCTGCTGAAACATTTCAATAAACATGGCGGCTGTTGCTGTCCGCCTCCCACAATCCTTAGAAAGCCAACTATGGGGGTGCCCAATCCCCCTGTTGGCATGTTTATAGCCCAGCCTCAATATTGTGTGGCACACTGGGAGCCCACCCCAGTGTGCCTCGTGTGTTCTGAAGCCGACCATGTCTAAATGTTCCTGCACCTGCCCCACCCCCATTGTGTGCCACACTGGGAGCCCACTCCAGTGTGGCCAACAGTACCCCCACAAACTCATGGGGCACAATGGGAGCCCACTCCAGTGTGCCCAGCAATTGGTTTATTTCACCTGTAAATAAAGAAAACCATTTTGCGACATCCATTCTTGAAACAAAGAAAATGGCCTGTCGAGTCCAGAGCACCCTTCCCCCAACCCGCACCCACCCTCTGTGTACACCACCTCCATGCACCACCTTCACCCCATACTTACCTCCAGAACCCAGCATGACAATCTTCGGTGGAATGGGAGACGTCTGAACTCTTCAAAAGCTGACCGCGAACTGATGAAAATCACAGTAAGCTGTATAAGGGCATCAACTGGGTGGGTTTAACTGAGGTGGCTATCTTGGCCATTTTTGTGACTTTTGGCTACCGATTTTCAGGACCCCACCTCATGAACTCAGTCACTGTCATTTCGTTATTCAGTCCTGAAAGGTGATTTCGCGGTCATTGTGAGAAATCACCTTTAGGGACCGATTAACAAAACAACAATGCCACTGTTCATGAGGCAGGCTCCCAAAAAGCCTATGTTGCAAATTTGGTGAAAAAAAATTCCAAAAAATGACTGTTACACGAGTGAGTATTGTGCAGTTTCCATGCATGTGTATAAGTTTGAGAATTATTAATATTTTCACCACAGATTTTCAACATTGTCATTTTTTCCACACCTCCTTATGAACAGTACAGCTATCATTTTTCACATCCTGCTCAAAATGTGTTTTCGCACATCTGGAGCAGAATAGCGGTTGCCATGGAAAAGTAATGTTCGGGACAGAGTACGAAAATCACAGTGGTCCTGTTCATGAGTGGAAGTCTCAAAATGCCTGTGTTGAAAATTTGGTGAAAAAATTCCACAATATGACTGTGTTACGAGCGTGCATTGCACAGTTTCCATGCACGCTTGTAACTTCAAGAATTGTTAATATTTTCACTCCAGATTTTCAACATTGCCATTTTGTCACACCTCCTTATGAACGGTACAGCTGTCATTTTTCATATCCTGCCCAAAATGTGTTTTCATACATCTGGCGCAGAATGGCATGGTCGCTGTGGGAAATCAACGTTCGGGACAGATGAACAAAATCACAGTGCCACTGTTCATGAGTGGAGGTCCCAAATGCTTTCATGAGGTGGGGACACAAAAGCTCATGTTGAAAATTTGGAGTGGAAATACAAAAAAAGTCCCGCCCTGTAGAGACTGACAGGCGTCAGGGGTGTGACTTTGGATTGTCAGCTCTAATGCTCATGACATTACACCCCTGCCCCCACCCTGCAGCCAGTGACAGGTAAGAAGGTGTGCATTGGACTCTTTGGACTCAAAGTTCACCCCCATTCTCCTATACTGCACCCATCTCAATGTATTTCCTTATGGAATGGGGTGAACGTAAGGCCTGATGACCCCAAGGCACAACGCGAAACTTGTTGGATTCTGCAAGGTAGGGTTAGGTGAAATGGCATAAGCGTTATGGCCAATGACCCAAAGGCACACCTCAATGCTTGTCAGTCTCTGCAGGGTGGAGTGGGGGTGGTGTCAGTTCCATACTTCACTGCCATTCCTATTATGCAGCTCTCTAACTCCTGCACTACCAATGCCAGGAAGACAACATTTGGCATTGACAAAGGCTTGTTAAATATTCTGACCCCAAATTTTCATTATAGCCTTCTTATGACCCCACCTCTTGAAAAGGGGTGGTGAAAATTTTCAAATGCCACCCAAAAGGTGATTTTACATAGTGACCGCAAAATCACCTCTCGGGCTAGATTTGCATAATTCCACCACCATTGATCATGAGGTTGGTTCTCAAAAAGGCTATGTTGAAAAGTTGGTGTTAATCCTTGCTGTGCTGCTGGCATGTGTATATGTCTTAAAAACCTATACATTCGAAATCTTTCAGCAGCCAAATGCAAAAAATGACAAAATTATTAATATAAGTTCAAACCCCATTGAAGTACATTAAACCAGACTTACCGTTTTATCTCATATGTCAGACAATAGTTCCAGCAGCAAGACATGCCACTGATTGGAGAGTAGATCTACACTGAGGGACATGTTCAGGTGAGTGAGTATGTGTGTTGGAGTGTGGGGTGGTGGGTGCAGAGTGGGAGGTCGGGGTAAGGTGTGTGTGTGTGTGTGTGGATGGGGATTCAGATCAGCGACAGACTATTTTCTTTGTTACGGGGACAAAGATCAGCAAGGGATGGTTTTCTTTATTGCAGGGACTTTCAGATTATGACACTGGGATTGGGCACCCCAGTATTGGGCTACTGTTCAGGAATGGGGACAGATGACCTGGAAGGAGGGGTGTCAAGACAAGCAGTATAGGGGTGGGCACTCGGTTTTCTTTTATTTAAAATAAAAATAAAATAAACTTTGGTCAGGACAACCAGGTGACCTGGAGGGAAGGGGGGAAGAAGCGGTACTAGTTTATAGTGCCTTTGTATAACAAAGTGCCAGTTTTGCAAGGTAAAGACTGCAAAGTGTCACTTCACCCTCGAAGGGCTACTTTGCGTGGAACTCTGATTGGTGAAGATTTTGTGAAGTGGCACTTGGCTCATGAAGTGTCATTTCATGGTGTTTGGTCACCCTGATAATAACAATGTTCCCTCCTGCCACCCACAGTATCACCCCAAAACCACCCTCTGTCCTCAACCAGACAAAACTGGCAACCAAATTATATTGGCATAGTACCCCATTCCCCTGGCTCAGCACCCTTGTACCCTCCCTCCCTCATGCCACCCCACAGAAAAATTAGCATGATAACAGCTGCTTTGAATGTATGTGAGCACTCCCATTCATTCAGAGGGTGGCCAGTCAAGGTGGTAATAGGAGGATCTGTGTTGGCTGCAGGCCCCTGCTGAATCTCAGAGGAGTTTCCTTTACTCCTTTGGGTTGGGTGGGTGCTGAATGTCAGATGGGGGGGGTGGAGTGTGCTTAATGGGTGTGAGAAGTTTTTTTCAGGGGTGTGGGAAGAGAGTGTCTGCCACTTCTGAGTGGGTAGGCCAGGGAGGGGCGTTATTTATTATATTCATGCTATGTGGTGGGGGAGAAGGGAGGGTGCATGGATGCTGAGTGGATGGGAGAAGAAGGGCACTAATACAGTCAGGTCTGTGTGTGGGGTAAGAGGTTGGGTTTTTGGGTACTACAGTGGGAGGGGGAGAGAACATAGTCTTTTTCAATGTTACATTTTTGGTAGTTTGCCCAGTGAATTGCTGGCAAAGTGTCAACTTTGCATAGCACTAAGTTTAACACTTCAACAAAAATTCACCAGGGAGACCAAACTTTGCAAGCACTCCTAATGGCTGAAAGAGTGCTACAGTGTTTTACTTCACCAGTGAATTGATAGCTAGGTGCCAGAATTTGCACTATATGTAGTTTGGGCAAAGTTGCCACTTCAACAATTCGCAGCAGTTCAAACTTATGCTTTTTAATGAAAAACCAAAAATTCCCTTCCCCCATACTCTTGCAGCACCCCATACCATCCTCCTCCCCCTTCCACTTCTACGTAGTTTAAATACACAACCCCATCATCCACCCACTGAGAGCCACCATGTCACCCACCTCCCCCAGCCCCAAACAGAGAAGTTAATCAGAACCTCCCCACATTCCCAACACCCAGCCCCATTCCCAGCCTCTCCCCTACCCGTGGTCAGTTTAGTCAGACCCAATTGAGCAGCCACATCCATCCTCCACCACCCCTTGACACCGCAAGGAAAAGGATACATTTTGGAAGGATGGGCAGTGATTGGATCAGACCCTTTTGTGATCACCTCAGCCAACTGCTATCTGAATGACTAGGAATGCCTACTCATAGAGAAACAGCTGATTACTATGAGCACGTACTCCTATTCATTCAGAGTTTGGCCAGCCAAGGAGGTGAGAAGAGGCTCTGTTCAGAGCAACATCCCTTCTCTTCAAAATGTATCCTTTTTTTGGGAGGTGGGGCATGGGATGTACTGGAGGGTGGATGGATGCTGCTAAAATTAAGGTCCTGCCAAGTCAAAGTAGCCATTGTTGGCTGCAGCCAGCTCTTGTTCTAAAAGCGGAGATACTTGTCTATGACACATTTACAGTTTTCCCTTTCCATATAAAGTAGATTTTTTCCTGTAGTTCCTCAGAAAGAAATTTTGTGGTACTGAGAGACAACATATTGAAAGGATAGCTAATCTTTGAAAGGTAATCTATTTTAATATTTTTTCACCTAGTCCATTGCAGATAGTTTTGACCATCTATTTATTTTAATTTTTTATTTATTTCAGTCTTGGAATTAATACCTTTGAGCCAAAGGCTCTTTTACATAGGCTCCATGTCATATCAAAGAACAGAACAAACAGTATGGTCAGAAAATACATAGTGATCCTAGGAGTAAAAGTAACAATAAAATATGCACATATGGATTTAAGTTACAAAACAGGTATTTTGCAGACATACAGCGGCTAGGAGCAAGCTTAACTAGCAGGGAAGGGCATTAGGGTTGGGATCAGGCTACAGGAGGCGAAAGATGCAGCCAAGTGGCATTGTCAGAGACAAAACAAGGGAAAGACAACAGCTAGGGACATGGTCTTACAGGATAGACAGAAGCTAAGGGCTAGGGCCTAACATTATTCCAGAACAGGGATACAGCCAAAGGCTAATTTAATAATGCCAAGTGTTTTACATATGAACATATGAAGGAGCCAGCAGAAGAAGAAGGTCATTTGAACTATGAAGCCTGCTTGTATTGCAGGGTCCACAGCTTATACTACTGACCCTGTTCCCCTTGTCCCCTCTTCCACCCTATCTGCCCCCCACAAGCTTTATGGTTCCCCTTATGCCTATCCCAAGCCCTGTTAAAGCTGTTCACTGACTTCACTGAGACCACTTTTCCCGGCAGTGCATTCCAATTAGCCACCGCCCTTTCCGTGAAAAAGTGTTTCTTAACATTCCTCCTAAACCTCGCCTTCCAGCTTTAGACTGTGTCACCTTTTGGTTTGGCTGTCCTTTAGAGACCCTCCTATCTACCTTATTTATTGCCTTGAAATATTTGAAGGTCTCTATCATGTCCCCTCTCCCCCTTCTCTCCTCCAGGGAATACATCCTCTGAGCCCCTAACCTCTCCTCGAAAGACATACCCTGCTGACCTGTGATCATCTTAGTTGCCCTCCTCTTGACCTTCTCCAGCAAGCTGATGCCCTTCTTAAGGTATCTTACTCCATACTCTATATGCAGTCTCACCGGTGACCTGTACATGGGCAGTATAACCTCCTTTTGCCTACTGCTGATTCCTCTGGCTATACACCGCACCATTCTGCTTGCCTTTGCTGCTGCCTTTTTGCACTGCAAGGAGTGCTTCAGGTCGCTAGTTATCATCACTCCCAGATAATTTTCCTCCTCTGTTGCTGCTATCCAGACCCCTCCTCCCAGTAGTACTCAGTCCTTGGGTTCCTGGCTCCAACGTGTATAACTTTTCATTTCACGGCACTGAAGCCAAGTTGCCAGATCACTGACCATCTCTCCAGTTTTCTAAAGTCTTATTGAAGATCTTGAATCCCTTCTGCTGTGTCCACCCTCCCACAGAGTTTGGTGTCTTCCTCAAATAGACACAATTTGACCCTTTATGGCTTCCCCGATGTCTTTGATGAAGACATTGAATGACAATGGCCCCAGCACTAAGCCCTGCGGGACCCTGCTGGTGATCTCCCTGGTGCTGGATAACACTTCCCCCTACCTCTACCCTCTGAGTCCTGTCTCTCGGCCAGCTTTCTACCCACCTGGTCATTTTCTCCCCAACCCTGAGATCCACCAGTTTCCTGATCAACCTCTTGTGGGGTACAGAATCGAAGGCCTTGCTGAAGTCCAGATAAAGGCTGTCCACTACCCGGCACCTGTCCACTGCCCTGGTGACCTGGTCAAAGAAGTCAATCAGATTAATTTTGCATGATCTCTCTCTCCCACAAATACATGTTGCTTCTTATCCTGGAGACCATTCTCTTCCATATACCTTACCTCTCCTTAAGTATGGTATTCATGAGCTTGCACACGATTGAGATCAGACTGGTTTTTTAGATTACCTTTCTTGGTGGCGAGAGTAAAAACGGGGGGGGGGTCAAACATGCATGGGATAGGCACAAGGGAATATTGGTAATAGGCAGGGAGGAGGAGGGTCGATGAAGACCAGTGGCCCAATATTCAGGAATGGGCAAAACTGAGCACAAATATTTGTGCTTGGTTTTGTGATAGCACAGGTGTCCAAAACTCCTGTATTCAGTGGAATAGCACATCCGTGCTGTTCCACTGAATATAGGGCCAGTGAGACCCAGTGCTATACAACCTAGCGCAAGGGAGACATTGTCCCCACAATAGGGCAGCACAATGGCTTTCGCCCAAGCAAAAATCCCCATATTCAAAGGGACCTATGCTAATGAGGTATTTGGGCATACAAGGTGATAAGGGTCCATTTGCATGCCCATTATTGACTCATTAGCATAGGGAGTGAGGCTGTATTGCATGGCACCGCCCCCTGATTTCCTTTGTCAGTGGAGCTATCCCTGGTGCTAGTGGTGCCCCCCCCATGATCATGTGATCAAAATCCCGTACAAAAACTAAACACATAACCCTGGTAGTCTAGTAGTCCCTTCCCCCTCCCCATTCACTGATTGCTGTCCTGATATTAAAAAAAAATCATTCCCTGGTAGGGCATTGGTCACCCTTCCCCTATTCTCCGATTTCCATCCTGATATTAAATAAATGATTCCCTGGTAGTCTAGTGGGGTAATCACAGAACAAGAGTTAAATCAGATTTTAGAGCTAGCAGGTGATAGTGTGATAACTGCAGAGTTTGGAAACATATCCCACTCAGATTTAGATTTAGATACTAGTGCTACCTCTAGTAATGGAGTGGATTATCAAGCGGGCATATCTTGCCCACATCCTGAAGCAGTAAAAAAATTCACCGAAAAATCAATCTAGAGTCATGCCTCCCAGCCCAGGGAGTGAAGCCTTTAGGGTACTTCAGCAGTTACTATTGAACGATACTGCGGCTTGCATTAAAAAATTAAGGAGATCCATCACTGGGATAATCTGACCACAGGGGAAAGTGCAGCTGTTACAGAAATTCAGAATATTTAGGATATTATAATAAAACCCTCAGATAAAGGGGGGAATGTCATATTGTAATTCTAGATAAAGAATATTATGTTATGGAAGCCCAGAGGCAGCTAACTGATACATCTACTTATAAGCTACTACAAAAAAAAATCCTTTAAACATTTTTAAGGAACAGTTAGAGGGTTTTTTAACATGTTCACTTCATAAGGGGTGGATCATTGGGTTGGACTTCAGTTATTTAAATTGTGGATATCCCATTATGCCAGTGTTTTATCATATCCCTAAGAGTGATAAAAACAGTACTTTACCCTCTGGGTGTCCGATTGTCTCAGGTTGCAGTTCCTTAACAGAACCGCTGGCTCTCTTTGTTAACAGCTATTTGCAACAGGAGTAGTGCGAGAGTTCACATTTAAGAGACACCACTGTGGTTCTCCAAGAGCTCCAAAATGTAATTTGGCAAGATTCTTATTGGTGGATTACTATTAACGTCACAGTGCTTTATACAAGCATAGAACATGCATGGGGAATTTTAGCAGTCAAGACACTGTAGGAGCAGTCCACTTTAAATTACCCTACAGAGCTTATCACTTCAGCCTTGGTACTGATTTTGAATACAAATTTATTTTTATTCAATGGGGCTTTCTTTCATCAGATTCGTGGCATGGCTATGGGGTTCTCGGTCACGCCCTTCTACGCCAGCCTGTTCATGGGTTGATGGGAGGGGGATGCGCTCCTGGACCCTATTTCAAACCCTTATTTCAAAAATATAATCATATACAAACACTTTTTAGACAATATTTTGATGATTTGGGAAGGGTCTAAAAATGAAATACACAGATTTTGATGATATAGTAATCATAATATACTGTAGCTGGTTTAAGCTTCACTGCACATTATGACAAACTAATTATTATTTCTTAGATTTAACTTTAATTGGTCATGTGGACACAGCAATTCAAACCAAGGTTTTTAGAAAGGATACTGCAGGTAACAACATACTTTACGGGCAAAGTTCCCATCCTAAGCATACCATAAAGGCTTTGCCATATGGTCAGTTCATACGCTTGAAGAGAAATAGCTGAGAACTGAAGGATTTTTTACAAGCAAAGGATGAGCTGTTTATGAGATTAAACGCAAGAGGTTATTCTGATAAGGTTCCCAACAAAGCATTGGACAAGGTAGTTTTTGTCCAAAAGCAAGACCTCTTACAGTATAGGCAGCATGGACGGGGTATGGATAAGGTCACTTTAATAACCATCTATGGTCCTGGGGCTATGGATCTGCAATCTATAGCAAAAAAAAACAACAACATTGACATGTGTTAGGTGCTTACAAGGATCTTAAAAAGGTTCAGAAACCGGAACCCTTGATTGCATTCAAGAGAGGTAAACATCTGGGGGATCTCCTTGCCCATAGTGAATATAGAGACCCTGTGACAGCATCTACCTGTTTGGGAAGCAAGCCTCTTGGCTTCTTCCCATGCAAGAGATGCAAGACTTGTAAATCTGCAGTGCAATGCAATACTTTCATAAATCCAGGGACTTTTGAGGTTAAAGAAATTAAAATGAATCAATTTATAACATGCACTACCAGATTTGTTGTTTATGCCCTGTGGTGCTACTGTGGCAAAACGTATGAGGGTCAAACCACTAGTAGTTTAAAAGAAAGGACCCAGAAGCACTACAGGGCAATACAAAAGTGAGATCTGTCACATCCCATGGGTAAACACCATGCAAAATTGGGAGATATAAAAAATTATCGTATCTACTATGCAGGAATAGATCATGCACGTTTTAGAATTGGTGGGGGTGGTGGGGCAGATCTTTAACATTGGATAGGAAAAATCTATGTGAATTTTCAAACTAAAAACATTGAAGCCACATGTCTTTAATGATCAAATGGAGTGGCAGTCACATATTCACTGCTGAAATGGTTTGCTAGATACTGATTTGATGTATGCCTTCAATGTATTGGGATTGACATAGTTATACAACGTTTATGAGAAATCTTATCTTATATGTACTGTGATTTAAAAACATTTACACGTTGCACATAAAATCTATTTATTTTTGTCAGTGCTAGGTTTTTCCAGGACTATGGTGCCACAGTAAAACCAGTATACATTATGATTTTTTAACAACACAGGTTTTTAATCACTTGTTTGACACTTTTGGTTTTCTAACACTCCAGCAGTGCTGTGTGCAGGTAATTAAGAAATCTTCCCTGTAAATTGTGTTGCCATGCTTCAGCACTAACTAGAGCTGGAGTGTTAGATTTCTACAGGCTGTTACACATAGGATTAAATGTGTAATTTTAAGGTTTATCAGTTATGTTTGAATTAATTTATTATGTGCACCTGTTTGAAACCATATTTAAAATACTGTTGGGATGTAACAGGCCACGCCTCCTGACCAAGGGATGGCATAACCCTGAAGCGCTGAGGCTGGAGTAGGAGTGTGGGAGCTGAAATTCACTTTATGTACTTTAGAAATTTGTATTATTTTGTAAGTATTACAATCTATTATTAATAAAATTGCTGTTAATGAATATTTGAAGTCTGAAGTGCGGGTTTCCATGTGCTGTGATAGTCTAGTGGGGTGTGCTGACAGTGCAGCGAAACCCTTACATTGATGGCAATGTGGGCAACCCAATCCACAGTCATTCCGGCAATTGGGATTTTGCAGCACCCACCGTTGTTGCTGACCCAGGGGTGTTCTGCTCTTTACCCCTACACCTCCGACCTGGAGGTGATTATATTATTTTCTGGAGGGGGGGTGCAGTGGCAAAGCCCACTGTAAACAGCTAGGATGTGCCCCAGTGCTTTGGCAGTGACAGCGGTTGGGTGGCACAGTTGACAGGTGACATGGTCACCGTCGGCATTTTTGTGTCACTGTAGTGTCAGTTGACAAGATGGATATTGAACTGACATAGTGGAACAGTCTAGTGGTTCCTCCACCCCTCCCCTGTTCTCCAGTTGCCATTCCAATATTAAAATAAACAATTCCACGGTAGACTGATGGTCCCTTCCCCTCCTCCTCCCCTGTTCTCCAATCACCGTCCCAATACTAAAATAAATGATTCCCTGGTAGTCTAGTAGTCTCTCCCCTCTGCCCTATTCAGCAATTGTCATCCCAATATCAAAATAAATTATTTTCTGGAAGTCTAGTGGTCCCTTCCCCCTCTCCCAGTCACTGATTGTTGTACCGAGTAAAATAAAACAGTCTTTCCCTGGTAGTCCAGAGGCCCTTCCCCCAACCTGAACACCTACCCAATAAATAAATAAATATTTTTCATTGGTGTCCAGTGTACCCCCTCACCTCACTTCTTTGGAAAAACAAAAGCGTCCCATTTCCATGGTGGTCTAGTAGAGCCCCCACCCTCCCACCTAGCAGACAGTGAACTATCACCCCTCCCCCATTCCCTAAAACCAGATGGAAACCGGCACAGCCCTCCTTTCACCACCACAGCTGGCCATCAACTGAACTGTGAATGAATGAGTACAGTATACAATGCGTGCTCATTGGTTGACTGTCGACCAATGAGCGTGTAGTGTATGCTGTACTCATTCATTCATTCACAATTCAGTTGACAGCCAGCCATGGTGGTGGAAGGAGGACTGTGCTGGTTGCCGGCTGGGTTTCGGGATGGTGGGAAGTACACTGGACATCAATGAAAAAAATTATATATTTTAGGAGACTCTAATTGATTACTATTTTTTTGCATCAAGATTTCTGCCATTTTTCTTTGAATGTCCAGTTGGATCCCCAATACAATTGTTATTAGTTATATTATACTTTGTAAGGGAAATGTCTTATATTTTGGAAAACAGTGTCTAGATTCTATGAAATAAAATACAGCCCGAGGTAGGTGTCAGTAATTAAGCTCATTACATCTAATATAGCCTTTCTTCTTTGCTGAGCCAATTAAAAAACATGAATTGTAAGAATAAAGGATAGATCCACTGCCTCAGGGAAAGAACCATCATGCTGATTTTCAACACATTTTCGTTATTTCTGTCAGTCATATCAGTCACTGGTGTCAAGTAGCTTACTAAACTTAAGAGTACTAACTCATAAACTGGAATGCTTTATGCAGAAGAGGGTGAAGTAGCTTAATACACATCCAGGCTCCCTTAAATCTATTTGCAAACCTATCCCCTTTACTCAGAAGTAGAGTCCAGTTTAAACAAACTCTGGTCAGAGCTAATACGGCTGTGTTGAGCTATTATGGGTGCCACTGGAATATGCTGTTCACAAGATGGTGACAATGACTGAACTACGCATGCGCGAGTATTCAGTGCTGTCATCTTGTGCATGGTGGCCATCACTTCTGCAGTTGCAGAAGAAAAAGAAGTGCCCCCAAAGTGGATGTAGGTAACATAGGTAACATAGGTAACATAGGTAATACTGAGCTGTATAAAGATGGAAGTCCATTTAGCTCACTTTGACAGTAAAATTTAATACCCCTTTATATTCCTACTACTTAAATAATGATCAAGAGAATGTTTGTCGGATAGCGTTGTTTTACTAGCTATGACCTCAATTGGCAAATCATTCCAAATTTTTGTCACCCTAATTGAAAACCAAAACACACGGGCCTGTGTATTACACCTATCCACCTTAAGCTGTAAGGGGTGAGCACAGGTATTATATGGCTGTTTCTTGAGGTGTAAGCTCAACTGATTCCAAAGCTGGTTATCAAACAGTGCCCGATAGATAAGGCACGTATTCCCTCTCAGCCTATGATATTCAAGGGAATATAGTTCCAGATTCTTTAATCTATCCCCATAATCCTTGTCATGAACTTCACTAATTATTTTGGTTGCCCTTTGCTGTACCTTCTCCAGGGCATTTTTATCCCCCTTATAGCCTGTTGCCCAAAACTGTACACAGTACTCAGTAGGAGTCCGCACTAGAGAGGTATACAGAGGGAACAAAACCTCTCTTTTCCTGCTATTAATATGCCTATGTATACATCTCAAAATTCCATTAGTCTTCTTAACCACCTGATTACAATGTGAATGAAATTTAAGATCATTGCTGACCCTAATCCCCAGATCTAGTTCCTCGTGTACTACTTTAAGGATTTGGCCATCTAAACTATAATTCACTTTGAGATTTTTTTCCGAAGTGCATTACCGTGCACTTATCAGTATTGAATGTCACCATATTATCCCTGGCCCAGGACTCCAGCTCTCCAGGAGCTCCCTGCAAATTCAATGCATCTAAGTTGCTATTAACTGGAAGGCCTATATAATGTTTATGCAGCCAGAGGAGGAGAAGGGCTGCATAAACACAGCCACTGGATACTGTGCCAGAGCACTGTGGAAGCACACCAGACAGCGGTCCAGTCACATGCTTCCACAGTGCTTTTCTGAGATGTTAGCATAATGTCTGTGGAACTCCACCCACACAACCATAAAAAAGAGAAACAGTAAAAGGTACTTAGGGCAAGATCTGACATTTAACCCAGGTCACGAGGATAAACAATGCCTACTGCAGTGCTAATCCAGCCTCCCCAATTTCATACTTGATCGTTATATGTATGTGACCTAGTAGGTAGACATACCATATAGAACAATGTACAGGTCCTTTAAAAGTGTGATACACATTGTTTTTACATGCCTGAAGATATGTGTTGCTACTTAAACCAGAAGAGTGAGGCGCGAGTGACTTATACCAGCAACAAATGCTAATGGTTTGTTAAAAAAAAGTGAGTTTGAGTTTCACAATTATCCATAATTATTTTTTTATAACTGCTTTTTAAATAAAATTAGAGACTTAAAAAATAGAATTAAAGAGTAACAGCTTTACTTCATGGGGTCATTAAACAGTTGCTTAAGCAATTGCTTTTGGCTGACAATTTACACAGAGGAAAACAAAACACTCGCGTCAACATTTCTAGAAGTAGCAGTTATTAAAGATGAAAAGGATAAGCACATATATGCTGGTAAAAAAGACCAAAAGTGACGTTCAACAGTGTTACTCAAAAGGTTTTTGTTTGATGATCATGTCAACTGGGGTTGCCAGGGTACCAGTGGGCTACAAGTAAAAAAGGGAGCAGGTTAAAAGAAGCAGTTTATTTTAATGTTTTTTACTATGGAAGCAAACAGGCCATGAAGGCAGAGCTGGGAGCTGCAAGGGCTGAAAAATGATGCTTGAAAGCTGCAGCCACTGGGCCTCAAACTGAATGACTGTCACAACCTCCTCAATATCCAATGCAAACCAAAGAAGAAGGCTGGACAGTAATGGGAGGGGTGGAAGGGAAAAGAGGGGAGGAAAGTCTAAACCTTTGAAACCATGACTGTGTGCAAGTAGCAGCTTCACCATATTACAACAAGAGGTACCCTAATCTGCCCTCATGAGGGAAGATGGGACCATCGAGCATAACAGGCAGCCACTGACAGAGCTCATGTCAGGGGGTGAGGCTGAGCCCAAAGGGGGGCAAGAGGAAGGTACATTTAGTGGGAGACTCAATTGCCAGGGACACTGAAAGGGACTTGGGTGGGTCTCACAACACCTGATGGTAAAGAGGTGGTCTGCTTTTTCCCTGGGGCAACAGCAGACAGACTCATAGCCAGCATGGTGAAACTTCTGGGAGAGTGGGAGGGTGGGCCACATCTAGTTATGCATGTGGGCACAAATGACTTGAGCAGGAGGAGCATGGAACAGGTAACAGGTAAAGTCCAACTTATATTCTGGGAAAAGTAATAAAGAAGAACCAGGGTGGTAGCCTTCTCTGTGGTGCTACTGTGGCCATGCTTCAATGAAAGGGAACAGTTCAATGTGTTCCAATTCAGTGTAAGGCTAAAGGGATGGCACGTGGAGGAGGGATTTTGACTGTTTTGAGACTGGGGCCTGACCTGGAGGGACTGGAGGTGGTTTAAAAGTGACAGCTTGCATCCCAATGAGAAGAGCAGGAAGAGGTTGGGAGCTACTGTAGATTGGTACAATACATAGCTAGTTTTAATTTGTTGGGATAAGTCCGCGTAGCAAGCAATGCTGTCCGAAACAAATCTTCTGTTGGCGGAATTCACACAAAAAGTCAGACTTTTGCTCCTGTGAAAGTTCGGAAATTATTTTGACAACTTTCATGGAAAATCCTATTTTGAACAACAGGATAAATGTATTAACTGTGGATTAATGTATTAAACTGCTGAAGAAATATCCACAGGACTGATCACTGTCAGTGGTCAAGTCTGTGCATGTTTTCCTGCAGTTTTATACATTAAAGAGCTAGTGGATCAAATGTTTCTTTTTGTATTAGCAACCTTTTCATATCTCAGTATGCTGTTTATATTATGACAGGACACTCCAGCAGTAAATAAGCACATTTACGATGGTTTTTCCTTTTTCACAGGAATGGCACAGAACACTGGAAAAAGCTTGAAAGACTTCAGAATGACAGAAGTCATGGCTGACATGCAAATTCAAACCTGTATATGTGCAAGTTAGTTAATTTCTAAGCAATTTGATGTAAAAAAATCAGCTTATATGTTAAAATGTGGATTTCAGTATTTTTCCATTAACACTGAGAGTGACTGTTTTGTGACACACAGACCGTGCCAAAGTTAGTGAAATATGTGTGACAGAGTTGAACGGAAACAGCAGAATCTGTGATTAATTCAAAATAAAATGCATTTATTTATTTATTTTTTGTTGACCAGGTAAGTGCACGAGACAGATTCTACCTATTTTCAGGCATGACCTGGGGGAGGATGAATGCCAACTGACCTTGATCCAGATTAAGCTGTTTTGTGGTATTTTTAGTGAATGGGGGGAAATTTGGCCAGGGCACTGGGGAAATTCCCCTGCTTTGCAGTAGGGGAACCCCTTGCGCACAGAAGCCATGGAGTTTGTCAGTCTACCAGAAGCTGAACAAGTAGAAGGTTATATCTTTCTAGGAGAAGCAGCATCAGACCAAAAAAGGAAAATTCAGGATGTAAAACAGCAAGAAAATGCAAGTATTTCTGAAGAAGTAAGGTTGCAACAAGATATTCTGGAAAAAGAATCACACCTAGAACTGTTAATATCAGAAGTTGAAACTAGTTTTGAAATGGAATTGTCAGATTTGAATACAGAAGGAAAAAAATGTAAAAGAACAGGTCAAAGCCCAGATACTATACCAATAAAAAAGGTATGTTCCATAAGTCAACTTTTGATCCATTACCCGGTTCTCTCTCTCAAGACTCTATTTTAATACCTTTCACAGTGGAGGATGCTAATTGGAAGCCAAAAACAGCATTAAAAAAAGCAGGTTGGATCTACAAAAAATGACATATGGATTCCAGATCCAAGCATTCCTGTACCTGGAATAGATTCTTCAGAAAGCAGGTCCTTATTTCCGACTCAGATTGAAGCTCAAACTGAAGCAAGAACAGATGGTCTGCACCACGAAGACAGCACATCGTCGGCAGGATCAAAGGGCACGGCTCCAGCCTCTGATGATACTGTGTCAGATGCTATCAATAACAGCAGAAGTAAGCTGCCATCAGAGAGGATTCAAGAACCAGGTACACAGCCTGAAAAAATGGCAAATGAAACTACAGCTTCAACAGAGAAGCAAAACACATCAGGTAAACCTTCTTCCTTTACTTCTGAAGCACCTATGAATAATACTGGGGAACCGGGTAAAATGGGAAAAAATGAAAGGCCTATTAGCTTCGCAAATCCATTTAGAAAGCCAGAAGAGGCTGCAAGGAGACGTTTTGCAGTTCGTATTTATTACAAAGGAGGATTAGATTTGCTTCCGGATAGAAACTATGTAGGGAAAAAAATTAATCATTGAGTCCCTACACTTTATACCTTCTGAGGTCTATGCTTTTATGCATGCCCCAGAAGACCACAATTTCGATGTCAGTTTCAGATCAGCAGCATTATTAGACAGATTTTGGGAAGCTTATTATGAAATTAAGCACACACACCATTATGGAAGCCATTTGTGGCGATACCTATCACCAGAACCACAGCAAAAGTGATTACCATTTTATATTGAAATGAGGGGGTAAATGTCCTAGATATTATTTACTGGCTTGAGAAAAAGTGCACTGTAAATGGAATCCCATATGCAATCATAGATGAGAATGGTTTCTGGATGGGGGGCTGGAAATTTTCTGTGCAAATAAAATAATGAAAAATGGCATATGACATCTGCCAAAATGTTTTTATATTGTCAGAGATAGGAGTATACTTTTTAACCCAGGACTGCCCCACTCATATTATTGTTGTGGCGCTACATCCCACCTCAATTCAGACTGCACTGAGATTAAATGTGCTGTTTGTGGGGCTTTAGGCCATTTTGCCACTACCTGTGTAGTTTCTCCTTCCTGCAATCTGTGCAGGGCAGAAGATCATGTCTATGCTTCCTGCCCATGGGCAGCTCATAACACCTCATGATTACTATATAAATAAAGCTACTCAATCTCAGACCTCTACAACAACTCACCCAAGTGGTTCTAGACCACCACCAAAAACACAGCAAACACCTTATAAGTCTCCACAGCAACCTGATCCATACCCAAAAGAATGCCGGGACTCTGTTCCAAGGCCTAGGTCACCAATGCCCCCCCCCTGCACCTACTTGAGCTGATGGAAAATTGGATACTTCCAATCCTGACAAAAGGATTCAGATTTTCAGCCTGTTCCAAAAAAAAAAGAACATTTACAAAAAAATCTACAACCATAACTTTGAATCCACTGGTTAGTACAACTAACCAACATGAGCCCTTACAGAGTTGGGTGATATTATGGAAGAAGAGGACTGAGATGCATCTCTACAATCCACTCAAAATGACCCACCATTAGAAAAACCAGAGCAGCAGCAAGAAACCCCACAAGCACAGAAGAGAGTAACCAGATCTCATAGGAAAAAGAACTCAATCTCTTCCTGTTAAATAGTGACTGCTTTATCTCTAAGTATCGCTAGTCTGAATGTCAATAGTATAAGATCTAATTTTAAAAGGCAGGCTACCTATGCTACATTACAAACTCTACCTCACGATGTATATTTTTTGCAGGATACATGGTTATATTCGGATCATGATACATTATTGGCATCAAATGACTGATTCACAGGGAAATTCTTTTGGTCATTAGGACAGGAAATTTGCTCAGATTTAGGCATCTGTTTTACTATATCAAATTTCTCACTTCAAAAAATAGTGGACATAGAACCTGGAAGGGCTATGATGTTAGACATTAATATCCAAGGTGTATATTATAGATTAATTAATATCTATAGCTCCCAACAAAAAGTGAGAAGAGTGGAGCTTCTTAAGAAAATAAAACCTTTTTTATTTACAAGTAAACAAATCATCTGGGGGGGGGAGACTTTAGTATCAACATCCAAACTAAAGGAAATCATTAAATATATTGTGATGCTAATGAATTAAAGCAAATTCTTAAACAAACAGTGCTCAAAGATAGGTTTTCTACAAATGTTAACCCTACTTTTTTAAAAGGGTCATTAAAATCACAAATTGATTACTGTTTTATTTCAGACCAGTTACCAATTTCAGGAACAAAAATCCATGTAATAGAAAAGTCTGACCACTGTTTACTGAGTCTTAAAATTGCACTACACTCATCTTATCTACATGGTAGGGGTATTTGGAGATTTAATACTAGCCTACTTGAAAATCCAAAATTCCTTCAGATATTAAAAGAAACATTAGATGATAGGGTATCACTAATTTTTTTATATGACTCCCTCATTGATTGGTGGTCAGACACAAAACTTTGTCTAACTGATTTTTGTAAAAAGTCTATCTTGTTTTCTTACATACAAACAGCAACATTAGTTTAAGGGATAAACTAAATAGCCTACTGTCACAAATAAATGAAGGGAAGTTAATTGACACAGTTGAAATTTCAGAATTAAAAAATAAATTAACCAATTTACAATATGATAGACAGAAATCTTTAATTAAGGAACAACAGTTTGGGATGCAAGGAAAAAGAAATCAAACCCACCGTTTTGAGGACTGCAAAAAAAAAAAAGAATGCAAAAAAACATATGGAGGCACTACAAAAAGATGCGGGACTCTTAGTTTCAGGCAGGGAAATGTTGACAGTTTTAGAAAAAGATATAATTTCCAAATTTAGTCATTCTTTTAAGATTTCTGAGGATATGACACTGCTTTTGCAAGCAGCAAATCCCCCTAAACTAACACAGCAACAACAAACAACCTTAATACAGAATTTTGCAGCTGAAGAACTAAAATCTGTGATTAAAGGACTGCACAATAATACAGCACCAGGAGCTGATTGACTCCCATTAGAATTTTACAAGGTACTGTGGACATACATTCCAGCTACACTAGTAAAAGTATATAATGCCTTTTTATCAGAGGATAGAATACTAAACTCAATGTACGAAGGTCTCATGATTTTTCTCATAAAAAGGGAAATAAAACTTTAATCGATAACTGGAGGCCTATCACTTTATTAAACATAGATTTTAAAATTGTTTCTAAGCTTCTGTGTAATAGAATAACAAAAACCATGGATGATTTAATACACCCTTCTCAGTTCTGCTCAATACCAGGCCGGAACATTTATGATGCCCTGTTACTACTAAAAGAACTATTTATTTATACATCAGAGAGCTCTAAAACTGGATATTTAATACATTTTGACCAAATGAAGGCTTTTGACAGGATATCACAGGAGTATTTATGGGAAACGTTGCAAGCATATGGGTTTCTGATAGAATTTATTAATTGGACCAAATTATGTTATGCTTTAGCTTACATTAAGCTGTATGTAAATGGCTGGGTGGGAAAGATCTGTTTTACCAGAAGATGGGTTTGTCAAGACTCAGCCTGATACTGTTTGTTTTAGCACTAGAACCAATAGTTAGGATATTAAATAAATTACTGTTAATACATGGAATATGGTACCCAGGGTTAGGTACCCTAAAAACAATTGGATATGCTGATGATTTGTGTGTTCTTTTTTCAAATGAACATACTAGAATATTAATCTGCAAAATACTGATTTCTCTGTTACAAACAATTGGGTCAAGCATAAATAAAAACAAGAGTATCTGCCTTAAGCTGGCAGGAAATAAAGAACACTAAATCGGTATTGGAGATATTCCCATTTCAGAGACTCCACAGAAACTTTTAGGGGTATACTTTGGGATAATCGATATGGCAGAATACAACTGGCAGCTATGCATCAATAAAGGGATGGAGAGAGTAAGCTCATGGTCAAATTGGAAGATGGGTAAGAAAAAATATAATTTTTATGATTAAATCCTTTTTAGTACCTTTCTTTTTATTTATCAGCCACATTTTGTTGTTACCCAAAGAGTTTGAAACTGCACTATTAGCTTGCTTCTTCACAGGATTCTGGGGAAGCTTGCTAAACCCAATAAAAAGAAATACATTCTATCTGGACACAAAATCAGGTGGAATTAATCTGATCCACCCAGTAATATTTTTCCTATTAACCTTTGTAGCGTCAAATCTTCAGCCCATAATTCGGGTTACAAATAGACCATGGCAACAGCAAATAGTTAACCATTTACAACATATCTTATTGGAATGGCAAAACTCATCTTTCATTCACAAAAACAAGAGAAAATATAAACTGCTTCCTGAATGGAATACACTTTTTGATCATATATACTGTACACATGGCACATAAAATACACAGAAACGACTCAATAGGAAAGGATTGTATCAGGTTATTTTACAAAATAATTTTTTTGAAGCACCATTCCCAGAAGTTTTGGATATAGAATGAACAAAAATAAGAGATAGGCTAGTTGACTGTAGAATCCCAAAACATATGTGGGATATTGTTTGGCTGGGTGTCCATAATAAAATTATTACGAGAGGAAACCACAAACACAAACAAATCTGAGAACGATACTGTTTTAGTAGTTCATGTATTTTGCAAATAGAATCAGTAAATCATTTATATTTTGAATGTTCTTTTATTAAGGCGTTCTGGGCTTTGTGGGGAGACTATTGGAACACATTCCCATTCTCAAAATGGTCCGATAGACAACTATATTATGGTATATATCCTTCATCATAGCAAAACTATAATACAAGCACTCTGAATGTTATTGCAACTTACATTCTGTATTGGACTTGGCAAGTTAGGTGTAAGTTTCTTTTTCAGCACAAGATCTCTCTCCTGCCATATTATTTTCTTTTATTCAAAATTAGATTACACATCTTAGAAATACTGAATTTTTCTCTTTAAAAAGAGGTATCTGGGAGAGGTATTGGCATTTTTTTAATAGTTTTTTTACTGTTTTTCTATTTAGATAACAATAATGTGCTTAAAAATGTTGTAAAATTTTGTAAAAAAAACACACAAGGGATCCTGTTTGATGTAAATAGAAAGTTTAAGGAAAAACATTTTCATTTTGAATATAAACAATATTATAGGGGGAAGGAGATTTCTTTACTGGAAAAAAAGTTAAAAGGTTGAAATATGATGTAGCACTTTTAAGGAATGTGTTACAATCCCACAAAAATGTCTGATATATTGTTTTAGCATAATAATTATGACCTAAAACAAAAATCCCCTATTTTTATAATGGGGGAGAGGGGGTTAGTTTAATTTATTATTTTGTTGTTTAAGGCCACTGTATGTCATAATAATTATTTATGTTTTTCGTTTCCACTTGATATGAATTCATCCAAAGTATTTTTGTATGTATTTTGTCTTTAAACTTTAATAAAAAAAATCCCCATCTCTTTTCAAGAAGTGCCATGGGATCATTAACATCCACCTGGGACCTCCATTTAACATCTCATCCGAAAGACAGCACCTCAGGAGTTCAGTACCCCCCATGCTGCATTAAAGTGTCAGTAGTGAGATTTAACCCAAGTGCCTGGTGTGGGGATAGAACCCACAGCCTTCTGATCCCCCAGCCTCAGAGGTGAGTGTGCTACTTGCTGAGCCACTGACAATATAACACAATGAATGAATGAATGAATGAATGACATGTGGTCTTCTGTATATACCAACATGATTTGTGATTTATGCAGGGTTTAACAAATTTGCCTTGCTTATATAAGTGCAATGTCAATTTGCAATGCAACCCCCCCCCACACACAGAAATAACAGAAAAGGAATAGTGAGGGATCTGTTGTATCATTGATATAACATAGAAACATGTATTTATGAAACTTGCATAGCATGTCTGAGGTTCTTGTCTCAACGTGATACAGCATTTTATTGCGGTGTCACTTGCAATGGCATCCTGTAATGAACACAGCATTGTTTTCAGTCTAGGGTGCAGCACTGATTCCAGTCTAGGTCATTTCACCCTATTATTTATTTCCTGTTTTTGCCAGTGTTGCTGTGTGGTAGTTGTCCCCTTTTGTATGAGCTGACTCCAATTCATAGGAGAAAAACAACACTCGCTCCACTAGCAACCACTGTGCCGTAAAAAAAAAAAAAAAAAAAAAACAGAATAAACAAACTGCAAGAGACTGGCAGCAGTATGAGCTACAATACCTTTAAGCACAAAATATGAAAATGTACATTAATATCACAGAGTTACTCACACATATGAAGTCAAGCAGCAGCAGCAGCTATTGGGAGAAAAAACGTGGAACAGATCCCTTTGTTTGTTCTGTGTTTTTTGCCCAATATCTGCTGCAGCAGTTTGTGGCTATCCCAATTTTCAGACACCGGCTGTGGCAAAATCGGGATGTGATGTGGCAAAGCCACCCATGCCATGCTTGTGACAAAAGCACCAGTGTGTCAAGTCGCAAGGGTGGTTGTGCCACAGTGGGGCTGTGTGGCATAGGGAAGATGGGGGCACAGTGGCTATGTGAGGGTTCTGAGGTGGCACCCTGTGGGGGTGCCCTGCACGTGTAGGCAGCCTATTGGCCCAGGTAGGCCTCACGTGCATGCAGCCCTGGCACCTTCCCCATAGGTGCCAATGACTTCAACACCAAAGGTAGGCAGCAGCCTGCTTCTACGTGTGGGAGTTGAGTACCAGGGCATTATCGTGGTGCCTGTCGACTGGTCTCATCCACCTCCAGCACCCTGCATGCAGCAGCTACTGCTGCTTGCTTATGGCGTT
The DNA here is from genome assembly GCA_016271365.2 of Neoceratodus forsteri. Lineage (NCBI taxonomy): Eukaryota > Metazoa > Chordata > Ceratodontiformes > Ceratodontidae > Neoceratodus > Neoceratodus forsteri. The sequence goes on from CM057453.1 coordinate 445,403,461, forward strand.
GGGGTTATTGGCACTTCCTGCCAAACCCCTGTACCTGGGCTGATTGGCTGCCTACAATTGCGCAGGGCACCACTGCGGGGTGTGACCTCAGCATCATCACATTGCCGCCATGCCCCCATCACACTGTATACTACCCCTGTGCTCCTTCTGCTCCCAGTCTCTGTCTTGAAGCCATATTCACCTCCCCACCTTTGAGGCCCCTGGAGTGTTGCGGCTGTTGGGGGGGTTGAGGGATCCTTCCATCAAATCCCGCAGGTGCACCACTTCTTCAGCACAACCCTGCAACTGCTGCAAATCTTGGATCTTGGGCACAGGGACCCTCATTTTTATAAAATACAGCGCAGGATCCCTGCTGCATCCTGAGATTGCCACAGCCCTAGATTGCTGCAGCCTATGGCAATCTAAGGGCTCCTTGAAAATTGAGCCCAAGGAGTCTTGGCAACAAAATACCAGAACTACAGGTGCTGGTCATGGAAGGGAGTCTTGACCTGTTGGCTGGATGAGACATGGGTAACCTAGAACTACCACTGGGACAGGAGCATTGTGGGATACTCTCTGTTCAGGAAGTACAGGAATGAGGGTAAGGGGGTAGCACTGTACATAAAGGAGGGAATAGAGGTAAGGGAAATGGACAGCCTGGTAGACTTAGAAAAGCTGGAAACCCTGTAGGTACTAGCATCAATAGGGAATGGGAAACAAATTAGGATTGGGCTGGTCTATAGATGGTACCCTGTCAGATTAGTGCTACAGGAATAGCGCCAGGCAATAGAGCACTAGTCCCTATAGCACAACCACAGATGGCGAGTAGAGTGGTTGCAATATGTGCTCCCCTAGTCGCTGTCTGTGGTGCTGCCACAGGACAAGGGCAGCAAAATACCAGGGGCTGGCTGAGCTGCACCTGTGACGTGGAGGAATGGGGCATGGAACAACTGAGCGGGGAGGCAGTAGAGACCAGGGTTCTAATCCTGGTCTCTAACCATTTTGCAAGAATTTGGACTTCTTTTTTTTTACAAGGGACCGTGGAAATAGTATTCCACGGCCCCACAACTTTTAACTTGCCCCATGATCCGCTCCCCTCCAGAGTGAGGATCCGCTCCCATCCAGGTGTTGCCTCCCACAAATATAACAAGTATTTCTCAATGCCAAACGTTCGCTTGCAGGTATTTGCAGTGGTGTTTGGCATGTATGGTGCTTTACCCTAATGCCCTGTGCGATTGCTGGTATTTGCACAATAAATTTTCAGCATGACTTTTTTGTTACCCCCATTGTGCGCTACATAGGCGGAAACACGTTTTGGGCAGGATGTGAAAAATGACAGCTGTACTGCTCATAAGGAAGTATGGTAAAATGGCAATGTTGAAAATCTGGAGTGGAAATATTGAAAATTCGCAAACCTACGAGTGTGCGTGGGAACTGTGCAATGCACGCTCGTAAAACAGTCATTGTCAGGAATTTTTTCACCAAATTGTTAACATTGGCATTTTAAAACCTCTGCTAATGAACAGTGCCACTGTGATTGTCTTACTGTGTGCCATACATTGATTTTGCACACCGACTGCACCATTGTGCACTACATGGGCGGAAACATGTTTTGGGCAGGATGTAAAAAATGACAGCTGTACTGCAATTAAGGAGGTGTGGTAAAATGGCAATGTTGAAAATCTGGAGTGAAAATATTGAAAATTCGTAAACTTACGAGCGTGCGTAGGAACTGCACAACGGACGCTTGTAAAACAGTTATTTTTAGGAATTTGTTCACCAAATTTTCAACACAGCCATTTTAAGACCTCTGCTCATGATCAGTGTCACTGTGATTTTCTTAATGTGTCCCATACATTGAGTTCACACACCGACTGCGCCATTATGCGCTACATGAAAGGGAAACATGTTTTGGGCAGGATGTAAAATGACAGCTGTACTGCTCATAAGGAGGTGTGGTAAAATGGCAATGTTGAAAATCTGGAGTGAAAATATTGAAAATTTGCGAACTTACGAGCCTGCGTGAGGAACTGCATAGCACACTCATAAAACAGTCATTTTTGGAATTTTTGCACCAAATTTTATTTTAACATGAGGTTTTTGGGACCCCTTCTCATGAATGATGTCACTGTCATGGCGTTATTCAGGCCCGAAGGGTGATTTCATGTAGTGACTGCGAAATCACCCTTCGGGCCAGAATAATGCCATGACAATGTTATCATTCATGAGAAAAGTCTAAAACCATATTAAAATTTAGTGCAAAAAATTCCAAAAATACTAAAGATATACAATAAAGTTGAAACCCCTATCTAGCCCATTATACAGCTTGCCGGCATTTCCTCAGTTCGCGGTCAGCTTTGAAAAGTGCAAGCGATGTTTCCGGTCCACGAAGATACGTCGTGCGAGCTCGAGGTAAGTATGAAGGTGAGGGGTGTGTGGGGAGGCTGAGTGCGCAGTGGGTGGAGTGCGGGTTGTGGGGGGACTGGGAGACTATGTGGGACTGTTTTTCTTTACAGGTTTAAAAAAAACAACAAGGGACTACATGGGGCGTTTGCCATGCTGGGGTGGGTTCCCAACATGGCAGAAAGAATAACTGGTGGGGAGCCGAGAGCCGGCAGAGTTGGGCACCCCCATCGGCCATCTCTGAGGGCCGAGGAGCCGATGGGGGTTAGGCACCCCGTCGGCAAAAAAATGGGACATTGCCACGCTGGGGTGGGCTCCCAGTGTGGCAGAAGGATAGCAGGGGTGCCATGGAGCTGGCGGTGGATTGGGCACCCTAGCCGGCAAACAATGTTTGCCACGCTGGGAATGGGCTCCCAGCGTGGCACAAAAGCTTTGGGGGGCAGCGTGATGCGGGGAGCCGTGGCGCCAAGGGTGCAGCGGGACGCAGTGCTCGATATGACAGCGGTGGTTTTCTTTGAAGCAGAAGACCACCGCTGTCATACAGAGCTCCCGCACCCATTGGTGCAGGACCGCCACGCCTGCTCAACGGAGCACTGGATTGCAAGGGAGAGGCACACCTCCAAAGTGTGCTACTCTCCCAAAACATTCCTTGTGCATGCGCACGAGCGAACGTAAAAATGACAACATTGTGGTCAGCTATGTTCTGACCCAATGCCTCTATAGACCACCAAGTCTGGACCAGGGGATGGATAAGGAACAAAGGGAGTTGCTCAGGAGGATGGCCAAATAAGAGGAAGTGGTAGTAGTAGAGGATTTTAACATGCCAGATGTGGACTGGAAAGTTCCAGTCATGGCAAGCACTAGTAACCAGTTCCTGATAGTTGCATTCCAGGAGGCATTCCTATTACTGCTGGTCCAGGATCTGACAAGAGAAGGGGCATTGCTGGAGCTGGTACTCCCCAACAGAGAAATGATCCAAAATGTGGTAGTCCAGCAACTGCTAGGATCCAGCAACCATAAGACAGTGAGGTTGGAGATCTAAATGGGGAACCACAAAAGGGGCAATCCAATAAATGTATAGGATATCAGGATGGCAGATTTTGACAGGATGAAGGGCTTGTTGAGATAAAGCATGGAGGGACTTGTGCTGATAAAAGGGGTAACAGACCTGTTAGTTTGACCTCAGTGGTAGGGAAGATGATGGAATCACTTCTGAAGGAAAGAATTGTTGAGTACCTAGAGGCCAGTGGGGCATAGGTCCCAAGGCAGCATGTATTCATAGTGGGAAGGTCATGTCAGACAAATCTAATCGATTTCTTTAACTGGGTGACCAAAGTAGTAGACCAAGGAGGGGCTGTGGACATGGCCTACCTAGACTTTAGCAAGGCATTTGACACAGTCCCACACAAAAGATTAATAAACAAGTTAGCCAGCCTGGGTAAAATAATGGCTGGAAACAGGATGCAGAGGATAATAGTAAATGGAGTCCACTCCGAAGGAATGGGGGTTACTAGTGGGGTACCACACTGGGTTCAGTACTGGGACCGGTCCTCTTTAATGTCTTTATAGATGACATCGCAGAAGGACTGGAAGGGAAAGTATGCCTCTTTGCAGACGACACAAATATCTGCAACACTGTTGATACTCGGGAAGGGGGGATGAGAAAGGACTTGGCAAGGTTGGAGGAATGGTCAAAAGTATGGCAGCTTAGATTCAATGCAAAGAAGTGCAAAGTAATGCACCTGGGAAACAAAAACCCAGGAGCAGAGTACACAATGTGGGGGGGGGGGGGGAGTTACTAAAAACACATAGCTGACAAAAGGCCATAGATCACACAGCTGGGATGCCCCATACACTATCCTAGCCTGCCCCAGGCCCTCATACCTTCCCAGACACATCCCTTCTAATTATGTAAACCCTAACCCAAAAAACACTACCCACAAACACACTCTACACCCCACACTCCACACACACACATTCAATAATTTAAAACCCAAAACTACCCCTTCCCCAAACTAACCCACCCAAAAACACAATATTTTAAAGTGCCTAAGCGCTATCAACCCACCCCTAACATAACTAAAACAAAAATTAAAAATAAAAAGGGACAATCTCAATAAAGTGCAATATGCTGAGAGAATATTCTTTCAGAAAAGGGAACTACATAAGCTAAAGTAAACTAGCAAATAGTCCAAGTCCAAATAAATGAGCCCAAAGTCTCACGATGAAAAGAGAAGGTACTCAGACTGCTAGTTTCCAGCAAAGATCTTAATAGTTACAGGATCCCAGAATTGCAAATTATTCAAAATGAAGGTTCAGCCAAAAGATAACTCACCCCTCTCATGAGTGGAAACCAGTTCGGGCTTCAGATAAAAACAAACTACCAGGTCAGAGTGGACGCCAAGCCAGCACACCAGTCCAGGCTAGAGGGCTGAAGAGAAGATCCACTGTGATAGAAAAAAGTTTTAGTAATCCCAAGGATAATCCCTGCAAGTCACAGAGAGTCTAGGTCATAGAAAGGCCATTCCTTACAGCCTTGACACTCATGCAATTGACTCCAGGACCGAACAAGACAGCAACTGACAATTGGGGTCAACCCACAAGGCGGTGAAGCTCTCACCTTCGCACCATGTCGGCTACCCTTGCTGCCTGCTGCTGCCCCTTCAGCCAACTCAGTCGCATCGAGTCACTCCTCCTCAGCTGAAAACCGGGTAGTTGAAATCATTCTCCTGGAAATGCCATAGGGACCTCCAAAGGAACCAGCCGAACTCCACCTCTGATGCGCCCTCCGAACTCCACACAGTCCTTTCAACATCACCGCCAATCGGTAAGAGAGAGAGAGAGAGAGTGAGTTTGAGCCCGTGCTTCACCGATGTAGAGCAGTTCGCAGCACAGAGCACTCGCGGTCTTCACTAAAAATAAACACTATACTCCTAAAACCTATTACACTCTTTTGCCCTACATAACAATTCATCCCTACACTTTAACTAGCTAAAAAACAGCACAAGAACAAAGGCCATGGAGACTAAGACAGAGGCAGAACTCAGGCTTATAAATGGGTGAAGCAAGGTAAAAAGGATTTTTCAGACATATTTGGGAGAAGCAAATGATCAAAGGAAGCATAGTGATGCTTAAGAGTGAGGAAGGTTGGTCGGAGGGGCAAAGGTAAAGCAGAGATACTGGCAAATACTTTTACTCAGTATTTACTCAGGAAAAGTAGAGTTCACTGCTGGAATGTGAAGTGAGGTGGGAAGGAGATGGGGGAGAGTGCGTAATTAGCACTGGTAGTATAACGGGGGAAAGGGTGATGGAAAAGCTTAAAGGGTTGAAGTTAAATAAATCTATGGGACCTGATGGATTACACTCTAGGATGCTTAAGGAGACAGCAGAAGAAATGTCTTCCCTTGCAGACTTATTAAACTGCTCACTGGTCACAAGAGTGGTTCCTAGGGAATGGAGGACAGCCGATGTGGTCCCTTTGCACACAAGTAAAAGGGAAAATGAGCCATGAAACTATAGACCAGTCAGCCTGACTTCTATAGTGGGAAAGGCAATGGAGTCAGGAAACGTAAGCATCTCAGAGCACTCACTCAGAGGCAGGATGTGCACCACGACAGTTCAGAATTGTAGAGCCCAGCTGCATCTACACTGAGATTCAAAGGTTCAGGAAAAAATCACTCTGGATCAGTTTAATCATTTAAACAAGTTTACTCACATTACTGTGCCAACAACAAATGCCGCCCCTGACCTCCAGTGTTTCACGCATGTATGCTTTTTCAAGGCTACTGAATCTCCTACTGCTGCCTACTACTGCCTACTGCTCAGATGTCAGCTGGAGGGGATTCTGGGATTTGTAGTAAAGAAAATATCAGCCTACAAGTAAGCAAAATTAGTCTGATACATTTTACTGTGGTATAGTAGATTGTAAGTAAACCAAAATGATTTTGCACACAAAGTGCACATTGCAACCAGTCCCTAAGTGTAGGGACCTTTTGTGCTGACTGTCCCTGGTGCTAGTGGTATCTCCCCCTCCCACCATAATTCCCAGTGCTATATTCTTTGTATTATTCTTTGTCCTCTGATCCCCATATCTGTCATGTTTCTCTCTGGTGCTATTGGTACCCTCCTCCCACCATGATTCCTAGTGCTATAGTCTTTGTGTTACCACCTCCCCATCACCTGATCCCCATTTCCAGTACATGTGTAACCCCCCCACAAATGGGGGGTCCCAAAAAGTATTCCTTGAGCTGACCTAAATGCTCACTGCCAGGTTGGTGTTATGCATTTTAGCAGTTTAGACGTTGTTGCCAGAGAGTGCCTGTATAGCCTGTGTACTGTTTCTTTAAGGGCTGCCTAGATTGCAGTTATAATGAATCTGGGGGGGCTGGGTGTTTCTATGCTCAGTCCCACCGATCTGCAGACAATGCTCCGTTTCTGCCATCGTTAATTGTGCAGAGAGAACTCTGTTAAAAGATGTAACTGTTTGCTGATTATTTATTAGAGTGATAAAGAAATTGTAGTTTGTCTAACCTGCCTTCTTTGCAGCATGGACTGTACTGTTCATCATGACCATTTTGGTCCTGGACTACTGAAATGGGCCAATCAGTGCTTTTGGGATTCTAAAAGGGAGCCTGTCTACAGGGGCTTGGTGGGGGCAAAACTTGTAGGAATTGTAGTTTTGGGCTTTTGGCACCTAATCAAACCTGGAGGGGGAGCCCTTGTTGTGATTGACAGACCAATCAGTCAACTGAACCTTTTGGATCCTGGGGACAGTCCCAGGCTTGCTTGCAGTTTAGTCAGATATAAGTTGGGAAGTGAAGAAGCAACAGCTCGAGGCAGTCGAGCAGCCGTGCTGCGTAGTTTCGCATGGGAGAACTGTAGAAAAGCTTGAGTTTGGTCTGCTTTTTTGCCTGCTGCCCCCTGAGCAGGAGTAGAGAATGATTTCAGACTGAAACCAAGTTGTGAGAATGAAATAAGCCACAGAATTGTGACCAGGCGCAGACCTGAAGAAGACCAAAGATTTGCTGAATGCAATTGGCCTGTCAGGACTTCCAGACACCTCTGAACTCCTGGATCGTGCAGAGACTCTGTAATTGTGACCAGGGAGCCATTGGCCTGGTACAGTGGAATTTTCCTTACATGTAAATGTGCTGTGTGCTGGTAGTGGGTCATGATTTGATTCCCCACTGTTTGTCTGAACTGTGTTTTCCTTGCTGGAGGCTGCATCTGGCTCCACGGACTGAAATACGTATTTATCCCTGATTGGCCTGGGCCTTGTCACACTGGCCCAGCCAGACTACCCACTGCAGAGAGAAAGCCATCGAAGAGAGACCTGCCTGGGGAACAGCCCCCTGCTCCACGCTTGAACAGGAATGATGCCTCGGTGATTCGTGTGGGCCCCGCTTCTCCTGGCACTCCAGATGAACAACCTGCAGTCTCAATTTTCATCCTGCCCCGTGTCCAGTATTGGGTATCGTGAGTAAACATCAGGGTAGCTCCCTGCAACAACAGCTTAATCTAAAGTTTTGTCATGTGATTGTCTTGCTGCCTTTTTTTTTTTTACGAACTGAGCCCTCCGGCTCCGGATTACAAATAGTGTGTGTTGTTTTCTTCCATCACAGGGCTCCAACCTGCTGCGACACTGGCCTACCCCAGGCAACAGTCCTGGCTAGCCCATCGTCTTCCTACCTGGGTACCCACTGGTGAGACTGTGTGGGGACTTAAAGTGCATGCATAACTGTTTGATTGATATAGCCTTTAAGCCAATCAACCCGATTACGCCCTTCCCTTGTTCAAGTCCCCTGAATAAATCAGATCTAACTTTTTCTGCATTTAAACTGACTGTGGGTTCAGTTTGTGCCAAACGTACTGTACCGCTGCTATTTGCTGTGCATAACCTTATTTTACAGGGGGTCCCCAGGGTCAAGCCAGAGGAACCAGCCCTTGTGGTAAGTGCAAACAGTGTGGGTACTTGTACGGTGTACAAGGGGTACTGTGAAAGGGATTATTGTGTATTGTTCAGGCCACTAGAAGGGAAAGAGGGGGGTTACAGTGTCCCGGAAGGCTGTGCCCAGGTTAGCTTGACCACTAACAACCCTGACCTCTGGGTGGATGCACCCATTTTAGTATCCAGGCCCCTTAACCTGCTATTAGCCAAGCAGGCAGGAGTAGTAGCCCTTGGTATAGTGCCACCTAGGGGTTACATCTTGGAGGCTCACTGCTGGGATTTTGTACCTTCTAGTGACTGAAATTACGAATTATTGTCAAATGTAAATGGCTACCCCAACAGAAGTGGCTGTGCACCAGTTGGTGGGGTGGTGTACAGGGCAGGAAATTGACCCCCATAATGCTTTGCTAGTACTGGATATACCCATGGGCACTAGTAAGGACACTGTTGAAGGAGCACTTTCTAAAGCTGAATGTTTGAAAAAAGCTGTAGTGGTGGGTTGGCAGGCTGATTTAACTTCCCGAACGCTCATGGCATTGGTGGAGTGTAGTGACTCCTGGACAGTTCAAAGGTGCCCCAGATTATCACTCCAGAAGGGGTCCCAGCCACCAGGAGAGTAATAACAAAGGACAGTAGAAACCCTGGGGGGGATGAGCCCCCACCCTTATTTGAGGCTTTCGAGGAGAAGTTAAGCAAGTTGTTACTGAAGGAGGAGAAGGCCATAGAGGACTTCAAGAAGTTATTCTTGCCACTTGGGGGTGTTCCTTCTCCAACACCCCTGCCAGTTCCAGTGACTGTTCCTTCACCAGCTCCTGTGCTCACCTCCATGCCTGCAGTTAGTCACGACTTGTATCGCTGGCTGAGAATGTTTTCAGGCACCTTCCCCACACTCAAGGGGGAGGACAATTGGGAGACTTGGATAGACTATGTTGCCCCTCAAATCCAAGTGTAACCCCCCTGCAAATGGGGGTTCCCAAAAGACTTCCAGGAGCTTGCTTGAATGCTCCAAGCCTGAATGGTGTTTGGCATTTAAGCCATTTATCAGTGAATGTTTTTAGAGCCTCTGGTACTGTCTCTTTAAGAGCTGTCTGCTTGCAGACATAATTAGTTTATATGGGGGGACTGTGTGTTTCTCTGTTTGAGTACCACTCGAACTGCTGCCAATTCACTCCATTTTGCAGTCACTAGGAGCAAGGAACCTATCTGAAAGATGTAACTGTTTGCCAGAAATTATTTAGAGTGATAATGAAATTACAGTTTGTCTAACCTGCTTTCTTTTGCAGTCAGAACAGTGTCTGTCTAGTTCCCCATTCTGGTTTGAACTGCTGAACTGGACCAATCAGTGTGGGGTAAGCTAGCTCTAAATGGTGCCTTGGACAGAATCAGAACTTGGACTCATAATCTGGGCCAGCCACAAGAGGATTGTATGGGCAGTGACTCTGGGAGATGTAGTTTGAACTTCAGTGCCTTTTGGACCAACAGCAGCAGTCTAGCTGAGTGACAGCCAATCCAGTCAAGAACTGGGAGGAACTCAAGGAAGTGCCAGTTTTTGTCGGTTGGGTTTCAGTTGAGCTTTGGCAGTGAAGAAGGAAGGAGCCCTGTGCTTTTCAGTGTGCAGTTTTAGTCAAAAAAACGTGTATGAGGCCCAGAGTTCCGGTCTGCAGCTTGTGAACAGCTTGTTAGGACTGAATCCGTCCTGTGAAAGAATCAAGGATCTCTGAAGAGTAGAAACCAGGCTCACCTGTAGAAGACTGGAGAAATTGTTGAGGTGCACTCTGTCTGTCAGGAACTGAATCTGCTGTGTTCTCCCGGGTATTGTGCAGTAGTGCGATCGGGATACAGATGCAGCCTGCCTGGTATAGTGCTTTCTTTTATATGGATGTGTGAAGGGTTTGTGTACCTCAAGTGAGCCCTGCTGACATTGAAGGACCCTATCTTATTTGGAGGTCGTGAATGCTAATTCAGAATCGCTCCCTGTTGATGCTACACATAAATCAAATGGAATTACTGTACTGCTGACTGTTTAATTCTCCTTTTCTCTGTGTGAAAGGACCCTACCAGCTACCACAGTTTGGACTAGCCACTAGGGCTTGGGTACCCAGGGACAGTAACTGATAAGGATAGGCCTGTGCACAGAGCCATAAATGAATTATTAAGTGATAAGCTAATTAACCTGATTTCCCCCTGTCCTTGTTATATCCCCTAAATAAATCAGAGCTGCTTGTTTCAGTAAAGTTATACTGCCTGAGGTATTTGTCTATGTTAAAGTACTGTACTGTGATTGTTGCACTGTATCTCATTTCACAGGAGGTCCCAGTGCGGAACCAGACCTGGGGTAAGTGTATACTGTGAGGTAATTCTGATATATTGTGGGCCACTAGTGGGAAGAAGGGGTTGCAGTGTCCCAGAGGGCTGTGACCAGTTAGTTTAACTATTGCAAACCCTGACCTCTGGGTGGAGGCACCCGCCATTGGATCCAGACCCCTCAACCTGTTGGTGGCAAATCAGGCAGGGGTAGTAGCCCCTGGGATAGTGCCATCTAGGGGTTACATCTTGGAGGCTCACCGCTGGGATTGTGTGTCCTCTAGTGGCCATATTCGAACCACTGTTAGAAAAAAATGGGTACCCGACAGAAGTGGCAGTGCCGGCTGGTGGAGTGGTGTACTGGGGAGGAATCGACCCCCAAATGCTATGCTTATCCTGGACATCCCCTGGGTATCATCACGGACACTGTGCAGGAGTACTTTCCAAGGTGGAAGGTTTACAAAACCCTGTGGTGGTGGGTCGGCATGCTAATCTGCTCCCACACTTTCCTGGCCCTAGTAGAGTTAGGGATCCATAGATAGCTCAAAGTGCCACAGACCATTACCCCAGAGGAGCCCTCACTGCTTGAGTGATAACTAGGACAGTAAAGACCCGAGAGATCAGCCCCCACCACTATCTGAAACTTTTGAGGAGAAATTTGCTGAATGGTTTGCTAGGAGGGAAAACTGTGGAGGACTTGAAGAAACTATTCTTTGCCACCTGAAATGTCCTCCCCAACACCCTCTCCTGCTCCAGTGCCCGTAATGGTGGCTGAACCAATGCAGACTCCTATTTCTGCACCTGCCATTAGTCACGACTCTTACCGAAGGTTGAGGATCTTCTCTGGCACCCTCCCACCCCCAAAGGGAGGATGACTGGGAGACCTGGATGAACTATGTTGCCCCAAGTGCTAGAATGGCAATGCTCGGAAAGGCGGCGAAGAGGTTAGTGAGCCTCCGAGGTCCTGCCTGGCTACCATCCATGCTAAGCAGGCCAGTAACCCTGAGGCGACTGCACAGGCCTATCTTGAGGCCTTGGAGAATGTATGAGAGCCCAGATTCTGATGAGGACCTATGGTGGAAGTAAGAAATGCACTACAGTACAAAGGAGTTGTTGTCTGTATGTCTCTCGGCTGGAAAAATTGTTGCAAGAATGCCTCAGAAAGGTGGTTTGCCAGCGATTGAACTGGACCCGAACCAGACTGGACAGAATCACTAAGTCTACCCCCTTCTCAGAACTGCTGTTGCTTCAGTTCGCCTGGCAAATCGACTGGAATCCCACCCTCCTATGATGAGTTAATGAGAGAAATTAGGGAGTTGAGAAAAGGCGACCTCGGAGGTACCTGCAGCAACAGCTGTGGCTCGACCCGGTGACTGAGGTGACCCATCAAGTGAAGTTCAGGGCAGAGGTTGACAGTCAATGAGTGCTCTGACAAGGAAAGATACATGCCACAATGGGGCGAACTGTTGAGAGAGATCCGGAATTCAAAAACAGTCCCTTTATGAAGGCCACGCCTGCAAGTGCAGCCTGACCTATATCCGACTGCATCTGCTATGGGGGTGGGGTACCCACCATGTATCTCCTGCTGATAACAGCTCAAACTCAATTCCTTGACCATGGAAGTGGAGAAACTGATGAGATGTCTCCAAATGCTTATCACGCACAGACAGAGATGGCACCCAGGTTCCAGTTAGTAATACCCCCCCCTGGCTCCCAGTGTGGCGCCTCGGCCAGCTCAAACTCCAGAAAGTATGTTTTGCTATAATTGTGGGAAAAGATGGGCACATAGAAAGGGAATGCAGTCCCAAAGACACTGACAAAGGTTGCATATAGGCTACAAGGAGAGCTTGGGAGAAGAAATCAGTGGTTAAGAGGTGCGACGCCATGATCCCAGTAGGGGCACCAAAATGCTAATTCACATCCTTTTGTGGCAAGGTCAGTTGCCCAGGCCCCTACTACGCCTCTCCAGACTGGTCCAGAATAGTGGGTCCCTCCATGGAGACCACTGTAAAGGTGAATGGAGTGTCTACAAGAGCTGTGATGACAGTGGCTCCCAAGTGACAATTATGTTCCAGGATTGGTATCAGAAGCATTTGTCAGGCAGTACCACACAAGCCATTAGAAGGACTGCATGTATGGGGTTAAGTGAGAAGGCCTACCCCTATTCCGGTATATCTGAATTTGGCTGTCTTTCCCCACCTCCGTGGCTGGGTGGCCGAACAAGTAGAGACCCTAGCCTTAGTGTGTCCCCCACTGGACTGTATGATGGTGTCCTTTGTTGATTGGAACAAATGCTCATATGTTAGGAAGGCTGGCACAGTTGTGTTATGAAAAACGGGGTCAAAGACTAGTAGAGCTTTAAGAGTTCCGGCACTTAATTAAGAGGCCTATGAGGCACAGAGAGATGCTGAAAAAACAGAACCAGAGGAACCGGTCGAATTGTATGGAAGAAGGATCCTGAGTCTCTGATCCTGGCCAAATGCCTGCAGTGTACCTTACAGGGAGAGGTCCGTATCAGAAAGGATGTTAAAAATAAATATTAATGTTGAATGCACCAGGCGTGGAAAATTGCCAGAGGGACTGCTGGTCAAGCCCTAGTAATGTTTGCCGCTAGAGCCATGCTTATGCCAGAAGGGTAATGGTCCAAGTTCATAATGTGTCTGAAAGAGACGTCCAAAGGGTAAACAGAGGTTGCATCCTGGCTAATGTGCATTGTGCAGACACTGCAGAACACCCAGCAGCAAGAGTTCAGGAAGAATGACAGAATGCCATGACTTGTTTGATTCGGTGACTCCCGCTGCCAGCTGAATGGAAAGTGAGGATCAGTGAGAAGCTTGCCCAGAGAGACCAGGTGTTTTCTTTAAGGAATGGGATGTAGGATGCGTGCAAGGAGCTGAGCACAATATCCGGCTGCATGACGAAGACCATTTACGTGAGAGGTCTCGGCTGCCTGGACCTGCTGACATAGATGATGTGAGAGCGCATCTGCAAGAAGATGTTAGCTGCTGGTGTATGCAAGAATCCAGAAGCCTTATACTTCCCCATTGTTGTAGTGAGGAAAAAGATGGAACAGTAAGGATGTGTGTGGATTATCGCACCTTAAACCGTGCGACTATCCTGATCAGTACACAATGCCCGCATTCAGGATGCTTTGGACTGCCTAAAAAGGGCAAGTGGTTCTCTGTGCTGGATCTCCATGGTGGGTACTACCAGTTCCGATGGCCCCAGAGGGACCCGTGAGAGGCGGCCTTTATCTGTCCGCTGGCTTCTATGAATTCATGAGGATGCCTCAAAGGGTTTCAAGTGCCCCAGCCACTTTTCAATGATTGATGGAGGCGTGCAGTGGGACATGAACTACTAGAGTGCCTGGTATACCTAGATGATGTCATTGTGTTTGGCAGCTCACTGGAGGAACATGAGGCAGATTATTTAAGGTATTGGACCGACTGGAGGACTTTGGCCTTAAACTGTCCATTGATAGAGTGTCAATTCTTTCAAACATCAGTAAGTATGTGGGACACATAGTATCACAGGGAATAGGGCCGACCCAAGTAAAGTTGAGGCCCTTGACCACTGGCCACAACCCAAAAATCTAAAGAACTGCAAAAGATTCCTGGGATTCTGTGGTTATTATCGACGCTTCATCAAGGACTATTCAAGGTGATCTAGCCCTTTACTTAACCTTATAAAGGGTATCCCCAACCACAAAAAAAATACCAAAGTCAGCGTCCCTCAAGACTGAAAAGGTGTATTTATCAGCGGTGAAGTATTTGGGGCCAGCTGGACTCTGATGTGAGACTGCTTTTCATGAGATCATATATCAACTTACCCATGCTCCAGTGCTCGCCTATGCCGATCCAAGAAAACCTTCGTCCTACACACTGATGCTAGCTTGCAGGGTTGGGGGCTGTGTTATACCAAGAACACGAGAATGGCCTGAGACCAGTGGCCTTTGCCAGTAGAAGCCCTGACCCCATCCGAAAAGAACTATCCTGTACATAGAGTTAGAGTTCCTAGCTTTGAAGTAGGCTATTGTTGACCAATTCCATAGTACTTGTATGGGATAAAAACTAAGTAAAGCTGACAATAATCCTTTGACCTATGTGCAGACCTCAGCTAAGTTGGATGCCACTGGCCATAGGTGGCTTTCTGCAGTATCTACATATGACTATGCTCACGAATACGAGCAGAGTCTGAACCACATAGATGCTGATACTCTCTCCCGGAGGCCTGTTCCCCAGAATGAGTTAGGTCGATTAGCAGAACCTGACATTGCGGACACTCTGCCAGAGATTTGACAGGGAGGAACAAATGTCCGCACCGACGCGATGGACTGCATGGTGGATTGCTTGAGACTCTGAGGAATTGCATACCTGCTGCTTGTTGCCACTGCACAGACAGTTTGGTGCACTGCCTCAGCTGGACAATGACAGTATTCGGCGGGCTCAATCCCAGCGATCCCATAATCAAGCAGCTTTAGAAGCCCTCTATGCAGGAAAAATGTGTCCAAATTCGCTCCACATGAGTTTGAGGAACTGCACTGTTATACAAAAGAAGGTCCTAAGTTGAAACTGATCAATAAACTGTTATACAGAGAAACAGTAGACAGAGGGGACAAATAGACAAACAACAACTAGTGCTGCCCACTGCCTTTTGAGACTCAGTACTGAGGTCCTTGCACAACCACATGAGGCACCTTGGTATAGACAGAACACTTGACTTGGTGAGATCCAGATTCTATTGGCCTAAGATGGGGGCTGATGTGGAGCAACACATTCGAACTTATGATCGCTGCTTACAGAGGAAAGCTTTTGAAGAGCTGCCCCCTTGTTAACATCACCACCAAGTGCACCCATGGAGCTGGTCTGTGTTGTTCTGAGTTTTGAGTCAGATCAAAGAAATATCAATGTGTGCTGGAGGTCACTAACCATTTACGAGATATGCCCAAGCTCTCACAAAGACCAGAAAGCACCACTGTGGCCAAAGTACTTGTAGAAAACTTTTTGTTCACTATGGGGCTCCACAAAGAAACCACATTCTGATCAAGGGAGACTTTGAGAGTCGTCTGATCAAAGATGCTTTCTCTGTGGGGAGTCTGAAGTCAGAACCACTCCTTACCACCCCCAGAGACCCACAGCTGGAAACGTTTCAGCACTTTGCTAGATATGCTGGCACCCTGCACCCAAAGGACAAGCCTAGATGGAGCCAACAAATTAGCACCTGGTACATGTATAACTGCACCAAAAGTGATGCCACTGGATTCTCCCCCTACACGTCCTGATGTTTGGAAGAGAAGCTCGACTACCAGTAGATGTGTGTTTTGGGGTCTCTCCTGATGGGGTTCAAGCTGACAACTATTTACAGTATGTGCAAAGTTAAAGGCCCAGCTAACTCATGCGTACCAACTGACACAAACCATGGCTGCCAAAAGAAATCTGGCCAACAAAGAAAGGTATGATAAAAGGTGAAAGCACAGGAACTCCAGGAGGGAGATCGGGGTATTGCTGAAATCTGGGACTGCATGGCAGAAGCACAAGATTGCTGACAGATGGCACCATCTCCCTCCATTGTAGTGGGCAAACTAGATGATCTGCCAGTGTACAAAGTAAGGCCTGAGAATAATTCAAAGATGTAAAAACAATGCATAGAAATCATTTACTGCCCATTGGACAAATCCTGATTGAGTCTGAGCCCCCAGAAGATGCCCCTCTGGACCAGTGACTAGAGCTGCTGCTAAGAAAGATCAAGAAGTCTGCACCTACAGAAGCAGAGTTAAAGTGTTCCCCTGCACAAGTCCCAGTTGAGCATGACTGTCAGTCCATATCGGAAGAAAGTGAGAGTGACTTTGAATACTATCGCTTCTTACGAACTGAGTCAATTGTTTTGAGGCAATCCCTAGTCAATACTGGAGATGAAGCTGGGCCTTCTGGACTGCCTAAGCCCCAGCTTCATCCCTGGAAGCCAATACTCCCAGTAAGTGAAGTGCAAAGCATCAGATCAGATGAAATGGAATCATTGTGCATGGTTGAACTGTTTGAGCTTTCAGGGAGGAAAATGATAGATTGGGGCAGACTGGTGATACACCCAAACAAAAAAATTATTTGCAGTGCCCTGACAGTCCACTGCCAGTGTCCAGCTCTCCCTGCAGGCCAAATGTTGTGAGGCTCAGAAACTGTAACTCCTGAGCTGAAAGTGCCCCAAGTTCCTAGCCTCTCTACCCCCATGGAGACTCCACTGACAAGTGAGGACAATGCTGAAAATGAGGCTCAGAGTGCAGAGACTATAACAGTTCCCCTAGAAAGACTGGTCGAGCTGTAAAAGCCTGTGGTACACCTCAGTTATGATTCACTTGGGAGGCCTGTGGTTGCCTCTCAATGTTGTCCATAAAGGAGTGTATGTGTCCCGAGGCTCATTGCCCAAACTGAGCGTCAGTGCTAACTCAAAGTTACTTGTGTTGCCCTCTAAGTATGGTGCCCTTGCCCCATCCCAGCCCAAAGTAACTGATAGGAAGGGCCCCTCTCTTCCAGGTTTCATGTACAGAGGTAATAACTTAGGTTATGGTACAATGTGTATGCAATACTGTGTGAAAGTGACGATACAGTGTTTCAGAAATGTGTTCTTGGTAAATGATATATTGACTGATGATTACATATGCGAGCCTAATGCAAAATATATATGGTTGCAGTTGAAACTTAAAGGACGCCCTTAGCCAATCAAGCTTTCCCAAACCAGGAAGGTGTAACCCCCTGAAAATGGGGGGTTCCCAAAAAGACTTCAGGAGGCTTGCTTGAATGCTCCAAGCCTGAATAGTGTTTGGCATTTTAAGCCATTTATCAGTGAAGTGTTTTAGAGCCTCTGGTACTGTCTCTTTAGAGCTGTCTGCTTGCAGACATAATTAGTTATATGGGGGACTGTGTGTTTCTCTGTTTGAGTACCACTCGAACTGCTGCCAATTCACTCCATTTTGCAGTCACTAGGAGTGCAAAGGAACCTATCTGAAAAGATGTAACTGTTTGCAGAAATTATTTAGAGTGATAATGAAATTACAGTTTGTCTAACCTGCTTTCTTTTTGCAGTCAGAACAGTGTCTGTCTAGTTCCCCATTCTGGTTTTGAACTGCTGAACTGGACCAATCAGTGTGGGGTAAGCTAGCTCTAAAATGGTGCCTTGGGCCGGAATCAGAACTTGGACTCATAATCTGAGCCAGCCACAAGAGGATTGTATGGGCAGTGACTCTAAGGAGATGTAGTTTAGACTTCAGTGCCTTTTTGGACCAACAGCAGCAGTCTACCAGCAGGTGACAGCCAATCGATCAAGAACTGGGAGAACTCAAAAGTGCACGGTTTTGTCAGGTTGGAGTTTCAGTTGAGCCTTTGGCAGTGAAGAAGGAAGAGCCCTGTGCTTTTCAGTGTGCAGTTTTAGTCAAAAAAGCGTGTAAGGCCCAGAGTTCGGTCTGCAGCTTGTGTAACAGCTTGTTGGGACTGAATCAGTCCTGTGAAAAGAATCAAAGGATCTCTGAAGAGTAGAAACCAAGGCTCACCCTGTAAAGACTGGAGGTGATCCAGATTGCACTCTGTCTGTCAGGAACTGAATCTGCTGTGTGTTCTCAGGGTATTGTGCAGTAATTACGATCGGGATACAGATGCAGCCTGCCTGGTATAGTGCTTTCTTTATATGGATGTGTGAAGAGGTTTGTGTACCTCAAGTGAGCCCTGCTAACATTGAAGGACCCTATCTTATTTGGAGGTCGTGAGTACTAATTCAGGGTCAGCTCCCTGTTGGAATGCCACATTAAATCAAATGGAATTACTGTACTGCTGACTGTTTAATTCTCCTTTTCTCTGTGTGAAAGGGCCTACCAGCTACCCACGGTTTGGACAGCCACTAGGGCTTGGGTACCCAGGGACGGTAACTGATAAGGGACAGCCTGTGCACAGAGCCATAAATGAGTATTAGAGTGATAAGCTAATTAACCAGTTTCCCCTTGTCCTTGTTATATCCCTAAATAAATCAGAACTACTTGTTTCAGTAAAGTTATACTGCCTGAGGTATTGTCTATGTTAAAGTACTGTACTGATTGTTGCACTGTATACTCATTCTAGGAGGTCCCAGTGCGGAACCAGACCTGGGGGTAAGTGTATACTGTGAAGGTAATTTGATACATTGTGTGTGGGCACTAGTGGGAAGAAAGGGGGGGGTTACAGTGTCCCGGAGGCTGTGACAAGTTAGTTTTAACTATTGCAAACCCTGACCTCTGGTGGAGGCACCCGCCATTGGATCCAGGCCCCTCAACCTGTTGGTGGCAAATCAGGCAGGGTAGTAGCCCCTGGGGATAAGCGCCATCTAGGGGAATTTACATCTTGGAGGCTCACCGCTGGGATTGTGTGTCCTCTGGTGGCCATATTCACGAACCACTGTTAAGAAAAAAAATGGGTGCCCGACAGAAGTTGCTGTGCACCGGCTGGTGGAGTGGTGTGCTAGGGGAGAGATCGACCCCAAAAATGCTATGTATCCTGGACATCCCCTGGGTATCCATCTGCGGACACTGTGAGGGAGTACTTTCCAAGGTGGAAAGTTTACAAAACCCTGGTGGTGGAATTGACATGCTAATCTGCTCACCCACACTTTCTGGCCCTAATAGAGTTTAGGATCCCGCAAATGGCTCCAAAAGTGCCACAGACCATTACCCAGGAGCCCTCACTGCTTGGAGAGTGATAACTAAGGACTGATAAGACCGAGAATCAGCCCCACCACTATCTGAAACTTTGAGGAAATTTGCTGAATGGTTTGCTGGGAGAGGGAAAACTGTGGAGGACTTGAAGAAACTATTCTTGCCACCTGAAGTGTTCTCCCCAACACCCTCTCCTGCTCCAGTGCCCGTATGGTGGCTGAACCAATGCAGACTCCTATTTCTGCACCTGCCACGTAGTCACGACTCTTACGAAGTTGAGATCTTCTCTGGCACCCTCCCACCCCCAAGGGGAGGATGACTGGAGACCTGGATAGACTATGTTGCCCCCAAGTGCTAGAATGGCAATGCTCGGAGCGAAGAGGTTAGTGAGAGCCTCGAGGTCCACCCTGGCTACCATCCGTGCTAACGGGCAAAAGTAACCCTGAAGCGACTGCACAGGCCTATCTTGAGGCCTTGGAGAGAGTAACATGGGGAGCCCAGATTCTGATGAGGACCATGGTGGGTAAGAAATGCACAACAGTACCAAGGTGAGTTGTTGTCTGTACATGTATCTCGGCTGGAAAAATTGTTGCAAGAATGCCTCACAAGATGGATTTTGCCAGCGATTGAACTGGACGAACCAGACTGGACAGAATCATAAGTCTGCCCCTTCTCACGAACTGCTGTTGCTTCAGTTCGCCTGGCAAATGGGCTGGAATCCCCACCCTCCTGATGAGTTAATGAGAGAAATTCGAGGAGTTGAGAAAAAGCTGACCTCGGGAGTACCTGCACCAACAGCTGGCTACCCGAGTGACTGAGGATGACCCATCAAGTGAAGTTCAGGGGCAGAGGTTTGACAGTCAATGGTGCTCTGACAAGGAAAAGATATGCCACAATGGGGCGAACTGTTGAGAGAGATCCGGGAATTCAAAACAGTCCTTTATGAAGGCCCGCATACCTGCGTCACAGGGCTGACCTATATCCGACTGCATCTGCTGTGATTGGGGGTGCCACCCGTATCTCCTGCTGATAACGGCTCAAACTCAATTCCTTGACCATGGAAGTGGAGAAACTGTGAAAGGATGTCTCAAATGTATCATATGAACTGAGAGAGATGGCACCCAGGTTTCCAGTTAGTAATACTGCCCTGGCTCCCAGTGTAGGCGCCTCGGCCAGCTCAAACTCAGAAAGTATCATTTTGCTATAATAATTGTGGGAAAGATGGGCACATGAAAGGAATGCTGATCCCAAAGACACCCAACAAAGTTGCATATAGGCTACAAGAGCAGGAGAAAATCAGTGGTTAGAGAGGTGCAACATGATCCCAGTGAGGCACCAAAAATACTAAGTCACATCCTTACTGTGGCAAGGTCAGTTGCCCAGGCCTACTACCGCCTCTCAGACTGGTCCAGAATAATGGGTCCCTCCATGGGGACCACTGTAAAAAATGAATGGAGTGTCTACAAGGCTGTGATAGACAGTGGCTCCCAAGTGACAATTATGTTCCAGGATTGGTATCAAGAAGCATTTGTCAGGCGTACCCTTACAACCATTAGAAGGACTGCATGTATGGGGGTTAAGTGAGGAAGGCCACCCTATTCAGGGTATATCCGAATTTGGCTGTCTTTCCCCACCTCCATTGGCTGGGTGGCGAACAAGTAGAGACCCTAGCCTTAGTGTGTCCCCCACTGGACGTGTATGATGGTGTCCCTTTGTTGAGTTGAACAAATGCTCCTTGTATTCGGAAGGCTGGCACAGTTGTGTTATGAAAAACAGGGGCAAAGACTAGTAGGCTTTAAGAGTTCCGGCTTTAATTAAGAAGGCCTATGAGACAAAGAGAGATGCTGAAAAAACAGAACCAGAGGACAGTCCGGGTGACATGGAAGAAGGATCCTGGAGTCTCAGATCCTGGGCAAATGCCAGTGTTGCCGAGGGAGGTCCGTATGGAAAAAGGATATTAAAAATAAAATATTAATGGCTGGATGCACAGGCGATGAAAATTGCAGAAGGACTCACTGGTCAAGCCTAGTATTTTGCCGCTAGAGCCCATGCTTATGCCAGAAGGTAATGGTCCAAGTTCATAATGTGTCTAGAAAGAGACATTCGAGTAAACAGAGGTTGCATCCACCGGCTAATGGCCATTGTGCAGACACCGGTACTACCAGCGGCAAGGATTCAGGAGAATGACAGGTAGCGCCTGACTTATTTGATTCGGCGACTCCCGCTGCCAGCTGAATGGAAAGTGAGGATCAGTGAAACTTGCCCAGAGGACCAGGTGTTTTCTTTAAAGGAATGGGATGTAGGATGCGTACAAGGGACTGAGCACAATATCCGGCTGCATGACGAAAGACCATTTAAGTGAGAGGTCTCGGCGCCTGGCACCTGCTGACATATAGATGATGTGAGCCGGCATCTGACAAGAGATGTTAGCTGCTGGTGTAATACAAGAATCCAGAACCCTTATGCTTCCCATTGTTGTAGTGAGGAAAGAATGGAACAGTAAGGATGTTGTGGATTATACGCACCTTAAACGGCGGACTATCCTGATCAGTACACAATGCCCGCATTCAGGATGCTTTGGACACACTAAAGGGCAAGTGGTTCTCTGTGTGCTGGATCTCCATGATGGGTACTACAGATCCCGATGGCCCCGAGAGGACCGTGAGAGAGCCGGCCTTTATCTGTCCGGCAGCTACTATGAATTCATGAGGATGCCTCAAGGGATTTCAAGTGCCCCAGCCACTTTCCAACGATTGATGGGCGTGCAGTGGGGACATGAACTTACCAGTGCCTGGTATACCTAGATGAGTGTCATTGTGTTTGGCAGCTCACGGAGGAACATGAGAGCAGATTATTTAAAGGTGATAGGACCGACTGGAGGACTTTGTTGTAAACTGTCCATTGATAAGTGTCAATTCTTTCAAGCATCAGTAAAGTATGTGGGACCATAGTATCCACGAGGGCAGACCGACCCAAGTAAAGTTGAGGCCTTGACCACCTAGCCACAGCCCAAAATCTAAAGAACTGCAAAGATTCCTGGGATTCTGTGGTTATTATCGGTAACTTCATCAAGGACTATTCAAGAGTGATCAACCTTCACGTAACCTTACTCCAAGGGTATCCCCAACCCACAAAAAATACCAAAAGTCAGCGTCCCTCAAGACTGAAGAGTGTATTTTCATCCAGTGAAGTATTTGGGGCACGCTGGACTCCTGATTGTGAGACTACTTTTCATGAAATCATATATCAACTACCCATGCTCCAGTGCTGGCCTATGCCGATCCAAGAAAACCTACGTCCTACACACAGTGCTAGCTTGCAGGGTTGAGGGCTGTGTTGTACCAAAACCACGAGAATGGCCTGGACCAGTGGCCTTTGCCAGTAGAAGCCTAAACCCATCTGAAAGAACCCACTCCTGTACATAAGTTAGGATTCTAGCTTTGAAGTGAGCTGTGTTGACAATTCCATGAGTACTTGGCAACAGGGCTAAAATACTGAAACTGACAATAATCCTTTGACCTATGTACAGACCTCAGCTAAGTTGGATGCCTGGCCTAGGTGACTTTCTGCATTATCATATGACATGCTCTCGGACCGAGCAGGTCTGAACCACATAGATACTGATGCTCTCCACCGGAGCCTGTTCCCCAGAATGATGGGACCATTGGCAGAACCTGACGTTGAACTCTGCAGTTGACAGGGAGGAACAAATGTCACAGGACGCAGTGGACTGCATAGTGAATTAACTGAGAGCCTCTGAAATTGCATACCTGCTTGTGCCACTTTTCTGCAATAACATTGGTGCACTGCCTCAGCTGGACAATGACAGCGTGACTCAATCCGCGATCCATGATCAAAGCAACACAAAAACCTCTATGCAGGAAAAGATGTGTATCAAGTACGCTCCACTGATTTGAGAACTGCTATTATACAAGAAGGTCCTAAGTTGAAACTGATCAACTGTTATAAGAGAAACAGTAGACAGAGACAAATGAACAAACAACAACTAGTGTGCCCTGCCTTCAGACTCAGTACTGGGGTCCTTGCACAACCATAGGGCACCTTGGTATAAACAGAACATGACTGGTGAGATCCAGTTCTATTGGCCTAAGATGGGGGCTGATGTGGAACAACACGTCGAACTTGTAATAAGCTTACAGAGAGCTTTGGAGGGCTGCCCCTTATTAACATCACCACCAGTGCACCCATGGAGCTGGTCTGTATTGGTTTCACAGTTTGGGTCAGATCAAAGAAATATCAATGTGCTGGTGGTCACTGACCATTCACGAGATATGTAGCTTTCCCACCGAGACAGAAAGCATCCACTGTCAAAAATGCTTTTTGTTCACTATGGGGCTCACAAAGAATCCATTCTGATCAGGAGACTTTGAGGTGATCTGATCAAAAGGATGCTTTCTCTGTAGAAGTCGAAGTCAGAACCACTCCTTACCACCCCAGAGGAACAGCCTGAACGTTCAACCGCACTGCTAGATATGCTAGGCACCCACACACCCAAGGACAGCCTAGATGGAGCCAACAAATTAGCACCTGGTACATGTATAACTGCACAAGTGTGCTGGATTCTCCCCCTACCGCAGTCTTTGGAAGAAGCTCGACTACCAGTAGATGTGTGTTTGGGGTCTCTGATGGGGTTCAGCTGACAATATTTACAGTATGTGCAAAAGTTAAAAGCCCAGCAACACATGCGTACCAACTGCTCAAACCATGGCTGCAAAAAATCTGGCCAACAAAGAAAATTATGATAAAGGTGGCCAGGAACTCCAGGAGGAGATCGGGTATGCTAAGAAATCTGGGACTGCATGGCAAGCACAAGATTGCTGACAGATGGCACATCTCCCTCCATTATGAACAAACTAGATGATCTGACAGGCAAAGTAAGGCCTGAGAATAATTCAAAAGATGTAAAAAAAGCACAAAATCATTTACTGCCCATTGGGACGATCCTGATTGAGTCTGAGCTGAAGATGCCCCCTCTGGACCGGTGACTAGAGCTGCTGCCTGAAAGAAAAGATCAAAGTCTGCACCTACAGAAGCAGAGTTAAAGTGTTCCCTGCACAAGTCCAGTTGAGCATGACTGTCAAGTATATCGGAAGAAGTGAGTGACTGAATACTATCAACTATACGAACTGAGTCAATTGTTCGGGGCAATCCCTAGTCAATACTGGAATGACTAGACCTTCTGGACTGCCTAAACCCCAGCTTCATCCTGGAATATCTCCCAGTAAGTGAAACAAAGCATCAGATCAGATGAAATGGAATCATTGTGCATGGTTGAACTGTTTGAGCTTTCAGGGAAAATGATGATTAGGGCAGACGGTGATACACCCAAACAAGAAAAGAGTATTTTGAGTGCCCTGACAGTCCACTGCCAGTGTCCGGCTCTCCCTGCGGGCAAATGTTGGCCAGGCTCAAAACTGTAACTCCTGGAGCTGAAAGTGCCCCAAGTTCAACCTCTCACCCCATGGAACTCACTGACAAGTGAGACAATGCTGAAATGAGGCTCAGGTGCAGGACTATACAGTTCCCACAGAAAGACTGGTCGAGCTACAAAGCCTGTGGTACACCTCAGTTATGATTCACTTGGGAGCCTGTGGATTTGCCTCTCAATGTTGTCATAAAAAAGTGTATGTCCCCAGCTCATTGCCCAAACTGGCGTCAGTGCAACTCCAAGTTACTTGTGTTGCCCTCTAAGTATAGTGCCCTTGTCAGCAAAGGTAACTGATAGGGAAGACCCCTCTCTTCAGTTTCATGTACAAGAGGAATAACGGGTTAAGTACAATGTATGCAATACTGTGTAAGTAACGTACTGCAATGTTTCAATGTGTTCTTAGTAAAATGATATATTGACTGATGATTACGTATGCGACCTAATGCAAATATGGTTGCAGTTAAAACAATGAAATTGCCTTGGCAGCGGACGTCAGCTTTCCCAAACAGGAAGGGTGTAACCCCTGCAAATAGGGGTTCCCAAAAGACTTCAGGAGCTTGTGAATCTCCAAGCAGATAAGTGTTTGGCATTTAAGCCATTTATCAGTGAGTGTTTTTAGAGCCTCTGGTACTGTCTCTTTAAACTGTCTGACAGACATAATTAGTTATATGAGACTGTGTGTTTCTGTTTGAGTACCACTGAACTGCTGCAATTCCTCCATTTTGCAGTCACTAGGAGTGCAAAGGAACCTATCTGAAAGATATAACTTTTCAGAAATTATTTAGAGTGATAATAAAATTACAGTTGTCTAACTGCTTTCTTTTCCAGTCAGAACAGTGTCTCTCTAGTTCCCATTCTGGTTTTGAACTGCTGAACTGGACCAATCGGTGTGGATAAGCTAGCTCTAAAATGGTGCCTTGGACGAATCAGAACTTGGACTCATAATCTGAGCCAGCCACAAGAGGATTGCATCTCTGAATACCGAGAGTCTGAACCACTAGATGCAGTGCTCTCTCCCAGGCCTGTTCCCAGAATGTTGGGTCGATTCAGAACCTGGCATTCGGGCACTCTACGGAAGTTTTGACAGGGAGGGAACAGTGTCACAGACCTTAGTGGACTGCATGGTGGATTGCTTGGGGCCTCTGAGAATTACATACCTGCTGCCTTGCCACTTTTCTGCAACAGATGGTGCTGCCTCAGCTGGACAATGACTGATGAATCATCCCGATCCATGATCAAGCAGCTTTAAACCTCTGTACGGAAAAGATGTGTGTCCAAATTCGCTCCATGATTTGAGAACTGCACTGTACAGGTCCTAAGACAGAACAATAAACTGTTATACAGAGAAACAGTAGACAGAGAGGACAAGTGAACCAAACAACAACTAGTACTGCCCTGCCTTTCGAGACTCAGTACCAGGGTCCTTGCACAACCACATGGGGCACCTTGGTATAGACGAACACTTGACGAGTGAGATCCAGATTCTATTGGCCCTGGATGGGGGCTGATGTGGAGCAACACATTCCGAACATGAGTAGCTGCTTACAGAGAAAGCTTTGCCCCAGGGGCTGCCCCTTGTTAACATCACCACCAGTGCACTGGAGCTGGTCTGTATTGATTTCTGGTTGGAGTCGATCAAAGTATCAGTAATGGTGATCTCCTGACCATTCCGAGATATGCAACTTTCCCCACCAAGACAAAGCATCCACTGACCCAGTACTTTAGAAAACTTTTTGTTCACTGTAGAATACAAAGATCACATTCTGATCAGGGAGGAGGCTTTGGTGAGTCTGATCGAAGAGATGCTTTCTCTGTAGAGTCGAAAGTCAGAACTCCTCCTTCCACCCCAGGGGACCCACAGCTGAACGTTTCAACGCTTTGCTAGATATGCTGGCACCCTGCCCAAGGACAAGCTGATGGGCCAAATTAGCACCTGGTACATGCTTACAACTGCACAAAAGTGATGCCACTGGATTCTCCCTACACCCTGATGTGGAAAGCTCGACTACCAGTAGATGTGTGTTTGAGTCTCTCTGATGATTCAAGCTGCAATAGCCACAGTATGTGCAAAAGTTAAAGGCCCAACTAACTCATGCGTGCCAACTGGCAGCTCAAACCATGGCCGCCAAAGAAATCTGGCAACAAAAGAAGGTATGATAAAGGTGAAAGCACAGGAACTCAGGAGGAAATAAAGTATTGTAAAATCTGGGATGCATAGCAAGCACAAGATTGCTGACAGATAGCACCATCTCCCTCATTGTAGTGAGCAAACTAGATGATCACCAGTGTACAAAATAGGCCACGAAGAATTCAAAGATGTAAAAACAATGCGAAATCATTTACTGCCCATTGGACAAATCCGGATGGTCACAGCCCCAGAAGATGCCCCTCTGGACCAGTGACTAGAGCTACTCTAAGAAAAATCAAAGTCTGCCTACAAACAGAGTTAAAGGGTTCCCTGCACAAGTCCCAGTGAGCAAGACTGTCAGTCCATATCGGAAGAAAAGTGAGAGTGACTTTGAATACTATCCCCCTTACGAACTAGTCAATTGTTTAGGGCAATCTAGTCAATACTGGAGATGACTGACCTTCTGGACTCCCTAGCCCCCAGCTTCTCCTGGGCCAATGCTCCAATAAGTGAAGTGCAAACATCAGATCAGATGAAATGGAATCATGTGCATAGTTGAACTGTTTGAGCTTTCAGGGGAGAAAAGGATAGATTGGGGCAGACTGGTGATACCCCCAAGAAGAGTATTTAGTGCCCTGACAGTCCACTGCAGTGTCGGCTCTCTCTTGAGCAAATGTGGGCTCAGAGCATAACTCCTGGGCTGAAGTGCCCCAAGTTCTAACTCTCTACCCCATGGAACTCCACTGACAAGAGTGAGGACAATGCTGAAAATGGAAACAGAGTGCAGAGAGAACAGGTTCCCCTGAAGACAAGTAGGGCTGTAAAGCCTGTAGTGCACCTCAGTTATGATTCCATGGGAGGCCTGTGGATTTGCCTCTCAATGTTGTCCAAAAGGTGTATGTCTCACCAGTGCCCACCCTGAGCGTCAGTACTAACTCAAGTTACTTGTGTTGCCCTCTAAGTATGAACATACTTACATCAGCTAAAGGTAACTGATGGAAGGGCCCCTCTCCAGTTTCATGTACAAGAGGTAATAACTTGGTTAATAATTTGCAATGTATACAATACATGTAAAGAGAGATACTGCAATGTTTTAAATGTTCTTGGTAAAATGATATATTATTTGATGATTACATATGCGAGCCTAAACAAATGTATATGGTTGCAGTTGAAACTTATAGAGTACTTGCTTGTGTGAGGACGTCAAACTTTCCAAACCAGGAAGGTGACAACCCCCTGCAAATGGGGGTTCCCAAAAGACTTCAGGAGCTTGCTTAGATGCTCCAAGCCTGAATGGTGTTTGGCATTTAAGCCATTTATCAGTAAAGTGTTTTTAGAGCCTCAAGGTACTGTCTCTTCAGAGGCTGTCTGCTTGCAGAACATAGATGAGTTATATAGAGGACTGTGTGTTTCTCTGTTTGGTACCACTCGAACTGCTGCCAATTCACTCCATTTTGCAGTCACTAGGGTGCAAAGGGAACCTATCTGAAAAGATGTAACTGTTGCCAGAAATTATTTAGAGTGATAATGAAATTACAGTTTGTCTAACCTGCTTTCTTTTGCAGTCAGAACAAGTCTGTCTAGTTCCCCATTCTGGTTTTGAACTGCTGAACTGGACCAATCAATTAATGAGGATAGCTAGCTCTAAAATGGTGCCTTAGACAAGATCAGAACTTGGACTCATAATCTGAGCAACACAAGAGGATTGTATGGGCAGTGACTCTAGGAGATGTGGTTTAGACTTGGTGCCTTTTTTGGACCAACAGCAGCAGTCTATTGTGAGTGACGGCCAATCCAGTCAAGAACTGGGAGAGAACTCAAAGGGAGGTGCCAGTTTTTGTCAGGTTGGAGTTTCAGTTGAGCTTCGGCAGTGAAGGAAAGGCCTGTGCTTTTCAGTGTGCAGTTTTAGTCAAAAGCGTGTGTAAGGCCAGAGTTCGGTCTGCAGCTTGTGTAACAGCAGTAGAAGGCAGATCCGTCCTGTGAAAAGAATCAAGGATCTCTGAAGTAGAAACCAGGCTCACCCTGTAAAGACTGGAGAAATTGTTAAGATTGCACTCTGTCATCAAGAACTGAATCTGCTGTGTGTTCTCCTGGGTATTGTATGCAGTAGTGCGATCGGGATACAGATGCAGCCTGCCTGGTATAGTGCTTTCTTTTATATGGATGTGTGAAGGGTTTGTGTACCTCAAGTGAGCCCTGCTGACATTGAAGGACCCTATCTTATTTGGAGGACGTGAGTACTAATTCAGGAGTCGCTCCCTGTTGAATTGCCACATTAAATCCAAATGGAATTACTGCGGCTGCTGTTAATTCTCCTTTTCTGTGTGAAAGGGCCCCTACCAGCTACCACGGTTTGGACTAGCCACTAGGGCTTGGGTGCCGGGACCCAGTAACTGATAGGGACCAGGCTGTGCACAGAGCCACTGATAGATTATTAAGTGATAAGCTAATTAACCTGATTTCCCCACAATCTTGTTATATCCCCTAAATAAATCAAGAGCTGCTTATTTCAGTAAAGGTTATACTGCCTGAAATATTTGTCTGTATTGTTAAAATACTGTACCATGATTGTTGCACTGTATCTCATTCACGAGGAGGTCAGTGCGGAACCAGACCTGGGGGCAAGTGTATACTGTGAAGGTAATTCTGATATATTGTGTAGGCCACTAGTGGGAAGAAAGTGGAGTTGCAGTGTCCCAGAGGGCTGTGACCAAGTTAGTTTAACTATTGCAAACCCTGACCTCTGGGTGGAGGCACCCGCCATTGGATCCAGGCCCCTCAACCTGTTGGTGGCAAATCAGGCAGGGGTAGTAGCCCCTGGGATAGCGCCATCTAGGGGTTACACAAGAATGGCAATGCCCAGAACCAGAGAAGAGGAGAAGGGTGGTTGAAAGCCTCAGAGGCCCTGCCCAATGTACTCAATCAATCAATCAATCAATCAATCAAAATCTTTATTTAATCAGGCGAACATCATTGAGCATAGCTCATTTACAAGATGGACCTGAGTGGTCAAGAAGTGCAAGTGTTATTACATTGACAAGGGTATCATAAACAGTAATACAATGACAGGGGTAACAAAAAACAGTAATACAATGACATAAGTGCTAGTATATAACAATATACATATGTACAAGGCATTAACACTTTTAATCTGGGAGACAGTAGGCAGTTGGACATCAGAGTTAATATGTAGATTATAGGACCTAGCAGGCATTTTGAGGGTGAATCTTGAGACTGGGAACGGAGTTTTTCAGCATATAGAAACACGAGCAGAAAAGGGGTGGTGGGTAGGCCGTGAATTAGGCCTTGTGGAAGCAGTTGCAGAGTTCTGGGAATAGGGTGGTGAATAATCTTTTGAAGGGATAGTAAGGTGGAGGTTATTAGCTTCATGGTTTTTTGGAGTGAGTTCCAACAATTGCTAGTGAGTAGCTGATAGCAGCCCTCCCAAGCTGGGTGCAGGCATTGGGGACCTTAAGAATGATAATTTTGCTGATCCTTGGGTTGTATGGCCTAGAAGTGATTTGAGTAAAACAGTCCGAGATGTGAGGTAGGTAGTTTGCCTGATAAGGCTTTGAATATCCAAATTGCAGCATTCCTATTTCTTCTGTGTTGTAATGATGACCAGTTAACTGCCTTATAAAGGAACAATGGTGGGTGCTGAAGGAAGGTCAGTAATGAATCTGATGGACCTGTGGTATAGGGTGTCCAGTTTATTTAAGAGGGGAGTGAACAGTGTCCATACAGAAAGTCAGCATAGTCAATGAGGGATAGGAATGAAGCCTGGATTAATCTTTTTTGGAGTCTCTGTTGAGGTAGTGCTTTATTCTAAAAATAAACAAGCCTTTGTCTCAGTTTCTTTAGTAGCTCCTCAATATGGACAGAAAAGTCAAGTTTGTTATCAATCCAGACACCAAGATATTTGAAGTTATCAACGTATTCCAGCTTTCCAAGTAAGGTGTGGGTTGTAGGTGGTAGATGATGGGGTAGTGGCAGAGCAACTTTGTGAGGAAAAGAGCATAGCTTTTGTTTTTGGCATTTAAGTAGTTTTTTATCCAGTAAGTTGTGTTGTAGGATGAGAATTCAGATTGTAGCAGTTCACAGGTTTTAGACAATGAAGGATTGTAACATATAGCACAGTATCATCAGCAAACAGATGGATGTTTGATTGAGTGAGGTTAGCATCAATATTATTAATATAGATGGCAAAGAGGATGGGGCCAAGAATAGAGCCTTGGGGTACACCTCTTAGCAGTGGTTTAAAGTGGATAGGTAGTTTCCTTTTTACCAGTTGTGATCTGTCTGATAGATAGCACTTGGACAATTGAGTGAAGGGGAATCCAACCCTATTGAGCCAAGGAGGTGATCAGTGATTCATGATCCACTGTGTCAAATGCTTTGCTCAAATCCAGGAACACAGCACAGGTACTATTCTTCTTATCCATAGCAGTCTGCCAGTCGTTGGTTACTTTGGCTAGGGCTGAAATGGTGCTGTGCCTTGATCTAAATCCTGATTGTGCTATGTTTAGGAGGTTGTTATCCAGGTAGACCCTTAATTGTGAGTTTACTAACTTTTCGAGCATCTTGGACAGAACTGATAGGATGGAAATGGGCCTGTAATTATTGAGATCCATGGGATCACCAGATTTGAGTAAAGGAACTACTTGAGCTGTTTTCCAAATGGAGGAATGGATCCAGTGGTGAGGGAAAGATTGAAGAGATGAGTGAGGGGCAGATAAGACTTGAGATGCAATCTTGAGGTAGGGTCCAGGGAGTCTGTACCTGCACTTTTGAAGTATCCAAATTGGAGAGATCTTCCACTTCTTTCAATGATATTGGGTTGAAGGAGAAGGTTGATGTAGCCTTTTGGCCCACGGTGGATTGAAGATTCAAGGAAGATCTCAGGAGATTTGCAGGTGAAGAGTCAAATGCTAGTCAGCTGTGGTGAAGTGGTCATTGAAGGTATTTAGAATTTCTTGTTTATCCGTAATTTCTGTGTTATTTAGTAGCAGTTTGCAGGTTAAGGCAGGAGTAGAGTTTTGGCCCAAGATACCTTTTATAGTTCCCCAGAGCCTGGTTGGGTTATTATAGGAGGCATCCAATTCAGCTCTATAATAGGCCGCTTTGGCAGATCTTATTTGTGTTGTACATGAATTTCTTGCTTTTCTGAAATTTAGCCAGTCTATGGAGTCCTTAGTTTTTCTTGCCTTTTTCCACAGTTTGTCTCTGGCTAGCAAGGCTGTTTTAAGATCAGTGGTGAACCAGGGGCAGGACCTTGCTTTAGTTCTGATATTGGTGAATGGTGCATGAATATTTAGAGCATTAGTGATAATGTCCTTTAAGATCTGGAGAGCTATTTCCACTGAGGTTGTAAGGTAGAAATCTTGCCAATATATTGTGTTACTCAGGTCTGGGAGGTAACCTGGTATGTTGAACTCTTTTTGACCTTTGGGGACAAATTCAGCAGGGTTGGATGGTTTGGGTGAAGATCTTATGCCAGCTATGGGACAATGGTCCTTTACATCATTTGGTAGTACTCCTGCATGAGTATATAAGTGAGGCTTATTTACCAACATAATATCCAGGAGTGAGCTGTTGCTAGAATTTTTTAGGTTAACCCTGGTTGGGTCTTTTATTAGCTGTGTAAAGCCATAGGTGTCACAGAAGGTTAC
Source organism: Neoceratodus forsteri (assembly GCA_016271365.2). Classification (NCBI taxonomy): domain Eukaryota; kingdom Metazoa; phylum Chordata; order Ceratodontiformes; family Ceratodontidae; genus Neoceratodus; species Neoceratodus forsteri. Next base: position 445,436,011 of record CM057453.1, read on the forward strand.
CAATGGAGCAGATGCATTAGATAGCCAGTTTAAATTCAAATCACCAAGGATGATGGTATCTTCAGGACCTAGATTGGTTATTGACCCCAGGTGAGATAATAATTTGAGGCCTGCTGAGGGGGGCCTATAGCAGCCAATCAATTTAAATGGAGACAAGTTTGGAAGGGATATTTTGATTGATAAACATTCAAATTCTTTGGTTCTGATTGAGTGATGGTAGGTAGCAGAGATGGTGTCCTTAATGTATGTGCCCCTACCACCCCTGGAAGGGTGATCTGCTCTGAAGAGCTGATAGTTGGTAAGGTTTACAACACTGTCTTTGGTTGATGGTCTGAGCCAAGATTCAGAGATGACCAGAAAGTCAGGCAGGGTATGTGCCACCCAGGCCTGTATTACGGAGAATTTTTTAAAAGGCTGCAGGCATTGATATGTAGGAAGCTTAGGCCATTTATAGAGGATAAATCAGCAGGGGAAAATACTTTAATGGGGCCAGGATTTATTTCAATGGTACCAAAACAGATCAGAAGGTAGAAGATTAATTTGAGGAGGGCACCAAGGGACAAGGATAGTGAGTGGTCAGATGCTTCCTCCTAATCCTGGGTGCCTGCTGTGAGCTGAGTGATGGTCCTGATATATGGATGCAAAATTTTCATGCATAATATTTTAATGGACAGGCATAGTGGGTTAATAAAAGCCATGATACAAGTAGGTGCCAGGGCTGTGCTGAATTGTTAGGGTGGCCTTATGTGGGATATCCCAGAGGTTGCATTGCAAGCGTGGTTCAGGGTGAATAAAGGAATCCGTGGTTGGCCTTGTGGATGGTAGAAATGGGCAGGTCGTATTAACTGGAGTTATTTATCTTGACACTGGGTATAGCATTGATATCATAAGGGATTGGGTAAGATACAAGGCTCAGGAGCAAAGGAGCAAAGTAGCATTGTGGAGGTTAGGTATGGGTTAGGAGGAAGGGAGGGGATGGGTGTGGATTAAGAAATGGCGGGAGAGAGTATAAAAGGAATCAACCAAGAGAGGGAGGGGGTGCAAAAATTTTAGCTTTGCCCGTACCTTCTGCCTGCTTCTCCCGGCCTCCTGGAACCCTTGGTCGGCTGCACAGGTGCCGCCGACCCGCTGGCGTCTCGGAGCCCCTCCGCTCTTTGGATCTCGAGGGCTGCGCCTTCTACAAGGTGGGGGACAGAGGAGAAGGCAGTCAGTAAAGTACCTTTATTGCAGTAATCTGCAACAAGGTGCTAAAACTTGAGATCTGCACAACAATAGACTGGGAGGGTATGGGGGGTTAGGCGCCTAAGCGTCTAGCCCACACAACAATTCAAAAGACTGTAACACTTAATTTTAACATAGGGAAAAACAGTCCATAAACCAGGCACAAAGTAAGAGAAAACAGCACTTTTTATGAGAAATTCAAAATAAATTACAGAAAAGCAGAAATCCCAGCCAGAATAGTGCAGCAAACCCCAGTTTAAGTCTATGGGGAAGGCGCACCAATCGGAAGCAAGGCACAGTCTGCGGTCGCTTTCCGATTGGTTTGCGGCTGTGCCCGTACCTTCTGCCTGCTTCTCCCGGCCTCCTGGAACCCTTGGTCGGCTGCACAGGTGCCGCCGACCTGCTGGCGTCTCGGAGCCCCTCCGCTCTTTGGATCTCGAGGGCTGCGCCTTCTTCTGCCTGCTTCTCCCGGCCTCCTGGAACCCTTGGTTGGCTGCACAGGTGCCGCCGACCCGCTGGCGTCTCGGAGCCCCTCCGCTCTTTGGATCTCGAGGGCTGCGCCTTCTACAAGGCTACACAGGCTAGTAATCCAGAAGCAATTGCTCAAGATTTTTTGAATGCATTGGAAAATGTGTATGGGAGTCCTGATTTGGATGAGGATCTGTGGGGTAGGGTCAAAAACACTCAGCAATACCCAGGGGAGCCCTTAACTGTGTATGTGCCTTGACTCAAAGTGGTGCTACAGAAATGCCTAAAGAAAGGTGGCATGGCTCCAGCTAAGTTAGATCGAAATAGGTTGGACCGACTTCTCAAGTCAGCCCCATTCTCTGAGTTATTGCTGCTCCAACTATGCCTTGCTGCTCAGTTGGATGCGCCTCCTACCTATGACGGACTGATGAAAGAAATTCAGAGGATTGAAAGGAGGCAGCCACGTGGAGGGCCCCCTCCTGTATCTGCTGTTGCTGCTACCCAGGTGACTGAGGTTGCCCATATAAGTGATGCTCAGGGGCGAAATACAGCGTCAGTTGAACATCTGGAGGTTATTAAGGACGCTACTGTGAGAGGTCAGAGACTTGAGGGCTACCGTTTCCCTACCCACCCATTCCAGAGATACAATAGGCTCAAATCCCTCTCAGAGTGTGTCCGCAATTGGGGGGGGTGCACTCGCAGGCATCCCTTGCTGACAGCAGCTCAAAGATTGATGAATTGACTATGGAAGTGAGGGAATTACTCAGGTGTCTCCCCATGCTCTCCACACACCAGACGGAGGTTGAATCACGATTTTCTGTTGGTGGTACCCCCGCCTCAGCCCCCAATGTGACGCCTTGACCACGCCAGACTCTAGAAAGCATATTCTGTCATAATTGTGGGAAGGAGGGGGCATATGAATAAAGAATGCCGGTCCCCAAAAGACTTAGATAAGGTTGTATACAGACTTCAAGGGGAGCTTCAGAAAGTAAAACCATGGCCAAGGGGTGCTGGAAATGACCACTGTGAAGGCTCAGGAAATCCCAACTCCAACTTCTTTGTGGCTAAGTCATCTGTACCAGCCCCTGCTATTGACCCCCTAGAATGGTCCGAGGTGGTGGGCCCTGCAATGGAAACTACAGTGATTGTGAACGGTGTATCCACCCAGGCTGTGCTTGACAGTGGGTCTCAAGTGACCATAGTGTTCCAAGATTGGTATCAAAAGCATCTGCTGGATGCACCTCTACAACCCTTGGAAGGCTTACATGTGTGGGGGTTGAGCGAGAAGTCCTACCTGTATTCAGGATATATTCGGATCTGGCTGTCTTTCCTTACCTCAGTAGCCCGGAGTAAATGAACAAGTCAAAACACTTGCCTTAGTGTGTCCCCCTACCGGACTGTATGAAGGGGTTCCTCTATTAATTGGGACAAATGCCCACATGTTTGGGAGACTGGCACAACTCTGTCATGAGAAACAAGGGAAATGGACTGGGTGGGTCCTAAGAATTCTGCCTCTGATCAAGAGGGCCTATGATTTGCAACGGAAACCCAAGGAAGTAGACATGGATGAACCTGTGGGGATCGTGTGGAAGAAGGATTCTGAATTTCTGGTACTGGCACCCAATGCCCAGTGTACCATTTACTAGGAGGTTCACCTCCAAAAAGATGTCGAGAACAAAATATTAATGTTGGATGCACCAGGCGACAGAAAGTTGTCAGAAGGATTATTGGTCAAACCCAGCATCTTGCCTGCCCATGCCCACACCTATGCACGACGGGTGATGGTCCAGATTCAGAATGTGTCAGATTCGGGGATCTGGGTGAACAGATGGTGAACACTAGCTACAGTACACTGTGCAGACACTGCCGTATTGCCCAGCATCAAGTACACGGGAGAAAAAGAGAGAGTGACCTCGGACTTATTTGACTTTGGTGATTCCTCATTGCCAGCTGAATGGAAGGCTAGAATTAGCAAGAAACTTGCCCAGACAGACCAAGTATTTTCATTAAAAGAATGGGATGTGGGGTATGTCCAGGGTGCAGAGCATCACATACGTCTGCATGATGATGGGCCATTTCAAGAGAGATCCCTATGCCTCACCCTAGTGGACAAAGATGATGTAAGGAGACACTTGCAGGAAATGTTAGCTGCTGGTATGATACAAGAATCAAGGAGCCCATATGCCTCTCCCATTGTGGTTGTGCATAAGAAGAATGGGTCTGTGAGGATGTGTATTGATTATCGAACCCTGAACTGGTGGACCATCCCAGATCAATACACTATGCCTCGTATACAAGATGCCCTGGATTGCCTGAATGATAGAAAATGGTTCTCAGTATTGGATCTTTGCAGCGGATATTGCCAGATTCTGATGGCCCCGGAGGACCATGAGAAAACAGCCTTTATCTGTCCTTTGGGGTTCTATGAATTCCTGAGAATGTCACGGGGATTTTGGGTGCCCCAGCCACCTTTCAGCAACTGATGGAATGTGCAGTGGGAGATATGAATTTGCTGGAATGTCTAGTGTACCTAGCTGATATCATTGCATTCAGACACACCTTAGAGGAGCATGAGACCCGACTGTTTAAAGTGCTGGACTGATTGGAAGACTTTGGCCTCAAGCTATCCATCGACAAGTGCCAGTTTTTTCAAACCTCCATGAAGTATGTGGGGCACATAGTATCTGCTGAAGGGATAGAGACTGATCCCAGTAAGTTTGAGTCACTGACCACTTGGCCCCAGCCCCATAACTTGAAAGAACTACAACATTTTCTGGGGTTCAGTGGCTACTACCGCAAGTTCACAAAAGACTATTCGAAGGTGATTCGTCCGCTTCTGAATCTTACTCAGGGTTAGCCCCACCCCACCAACTGCAAATACAAGAAAGGGATTGTTAAAGAACCAGAGAAAGTGTACTTCCGCACAGGTGAACCTTTTGGGCCCTGCTGGACACCTGAATGTGAAGCAGCCTTCCATGAATTCATATACCAACTCACCCATGCCCCCATCCTCACCTATGCTGACCCTACCAAGCCCTGTGTGCTGCTTATGGACACTAGTCTGCAGGGCCTAGGAGCTGTGCTGTATCAAGACCGTGAATATGGTTTGAGACCAGTGGCTTTCGCCAGTAGGAGCTTGACCCCGACAGAGCGAAACTATCCTGTGCACAAGCTGGAGTTCCTTGCCCTAAAATGGGCCATCATTGACCAGTTTCATGAGTACCTCTATGGGGCAAAGATATTGGTGAAGACCGACAATAACCCGTTGACCTATGTACAGACTTCAGGTAAGTTAGACGCCACTGGGCACTGGTGGCTTTCCGCCTTATCAACCTATGATTATGCTGTCGAATACAGACCAGGACTGAACCATATTGATGCAGATGCCTTGTCACGAAGGCCTGCTTCCAAGAGTGATTGGGTCAAGCTGTCTGAACCTGACATCTGAGCATTGTGCCAAAAGTTTGACAGAGATGAACAGATGTCTGCAGACACAGTGGACTGTCTAGTAGATTGCTTGGGCCTTCCTGATACCTGCATACCAGCTGCCTATTGCAATTTCTCTGCTCTGGATATTAGTGTACTACCTCAGCTTGACAATGACAGTATTCAGTGGGCTCAATCCCAAGATCCTATGATTCAACCTGCACTTGATGCCCTGCGTGTGGGGAAAGATGTGTCTAAGTTACGTTCTCCTGACTTGCGAACTGCCCTATTGTTTAAAGAAGGCCCCAGGTTGGAGTTACTCAATCAGTTGTTATACAGAGAGACAGTGGATCGTAGTGGTCAAGTAGACAAGCAACAATTGGTCCTGCCCACAGCCCTTAAACACTTGGTACTGAGGTCCCTCCATGATCACATGAGGCACCTCAGTATTGACAGGACTCTCAACCTGGTACAATCTCAGTTCTACTGGCCCAAGATGGGGGCCGAGGTTGAGCACCATGTAAAGACCTGTAGTCGTTGCCTCCAAAGAAAGCCCTGCCCCAGAGAGCTTCCCCCCTTGTCAATATCACTAGCAGCACCCCCCTGGAACTGTTCTGCATAGATTTTTTGTGCTTAGAACCTGATCAACGGAATATTGGCAATGTGTTAGTGGTTACAGATCATTTTACATGGTATGCATAAGCTTTTCCAACTAAAGATCAAAAGGCCTGTACCGTGGCCAAGGTGCTAGTGGAAAAATTCTTTGTCCACTATGCTGCCCCCCAGCGGATCCACTCTGACCAAGACAGAGACTTTGAAAGTAGGCTAATCAAAGAAATGCAGTCTCTGTGGGGCGTGCAAAAGTCAAGAACCACCCCCTATCACACGCAGGGAGATCCTCAACCAGAACGTTTTAATTGCACCCTCCTAGACATGCTGGGCACCCTCCATCCAAAAGACAAGCATGAATGGAGCCAGCAGATTAGCACCTTGGTACGTGCATACAATTGCACCAGAAATTATGCTACTGGGTTCTCCCCCTACTGCCTCATGTTCAGGAGGGAGGCCCGACTGAAAACCACCTGCAGTTTGTACAGAAACTGAAAGCTCAATTGAACCATGCATATCAACTGGCCCAGACCATGGCTGCCAAGAGAAACCTCGCCAACAAAGAGAGGCACGAAAAGAAAGTAAAGGCTTAAGAGCTATGGCCGGGGGACCATATGTTGTTACACAATTTGGGACTGCATGGCAAACACAAAATTGCTGATACATGGCACCATCTTCCCCAAGTAGTCATTGGAAAATTGGATGATCTACCAGTGTACAAGGTGCGGTCAGAGGATAACTCTAAAGCGGTCATTACCATGCACTGTAACCACTTGCTGTCTGTCGGCCAAATTATCATTGAGGATGAACCATCATAAATTGCTTCCCCTGGGCCAATGACTCATGCTGCTGCAAGAAGGAGATTGAGCCCATCCACTTCAGCTGTTACAGATCCGGAGCCCCCCCCTCCAGCAGGCCTTGAATGATAGTGAGTGTCAACCCACTCCTGATGAAAATGATTATGTTAACACCTATATCTCTCATATGAACTGAGTCAGTTGTTTCAGGGCAACCCTATGCTGAATCGGGGGAATGAAGCATGGCCTTCTGGACTGCCTAAATCCCCAGGTTCGTCCTTGGAGCCAATGCTCCCTGAAAGTGAAGTGCAAAGTATTACGTCTGAGGCTGCGGACTCCCTGTGTTCAATGGAACTGTGTGAATTGCCCAAAGAAGGGGCTGATGGTCTGAGTCTCCCTGGTGACTCACCAGAACTTGAAGGACGATGTGAAAGTGTTGACAGACCCTCCCTTCAGTGCCACAAAGCCTAACTGTGACAGAGCCTCCTCAAAATGAGCCACCTGGGCCTTCATCAGAAGATAATAATGAGAAGAGTGTTGTGGAAACAGAGCCTACAGAGCAAGAAACTGACAGTGCTCCCAGTTTGGACATTCCCATCCATGCAGAGGCACCCCTCACAAGTGACTAAAGCTCCAAGACTAGTGCTGAAAGTAGAGAGACTGTGGCTCTTCCCCCCAGAAAGACTGACCGAGCTGTCAAGCCAGTATTGCGCTTCAGTTATGATTCTCCCAGGAGGCCTGTGGATTTGCCTCTCAATGTGGTTCACAAAGGTATTTATGTTTCTCAGAGCTCACCACCCAAACTGAGTTTAAGGGACAATTCCAGGTTGATTGTTCTTCCTTCTTAGTATGGTGCCCCTGCCCCATCCAGCCCCAAGTTAGCTGATAGGGAAGGGCCCCCTCTTACATTGTTTAATGTACAAGAAGTTATTACATGATTCAACATAGTAATGTTTAATTTATCTGTGTGAAATATGCATAATGTATTGTCAGAATGGATATAGTATAGTGAAGTACATTGAAATGTATAGTATTGTGACAAGTTATGTTAATTGATGAATCAGATAGTATTTGCATAGCATGCTAATGTTATACATAAAAACATAGAAACTGACGGCAGATAAGGACCGCAAGGCCCATCCAGTCTGCCCATTTCTTTTTCTACTTTATGAATGTGCCATTGGCCTTTGCTCTGTCAATGGCCTACCTATTCATACTCATCTGTATTGCTCCCTTATGCCTATCCCATGTCTGTTTGAAGTCCTACACTGTATTCATATCCACCACTTCCTGAGGTAGGCGGTTCCATGCATCCATCAGCCTTTCTGTGAAAAAGAACTTCCTCACATTACCCCTTAATCAGCCTCCCTCTAATCTCATGCTGTGTCCTCGTGTCCTGCTATTTTTCTTATATTGAAACATGTTAGACTCTTTCACCTTGTTAATGCTGTTAAGGTGTTTGAATGTTTTAATCATATCACCTCTCTCCCTCCTTTGCTCTTGGGTGTACATATTGAGCTCAGTTAATCTGTCTTCATATGTTTTCTGATGCAGTCCCTGCACCATTTTGGTTGCCCTTCTCTGGACTGCCTTAATTTGGTTAGTGTCCTTGTGAAGATGTGGCCTCCATTACTGCACGCAGTACTCCAGATGGGGTGTAACCAGTGTCTTGTAAAGAGGGATTATTACCTCCCTCTTCTGACTTGTGATACCGCTACTAATACACCCCAGCATCCCTCTAGCCTTACGTACTGCTTTAGTGGTCGGCTTTGATGATTTCAGGTCATCGGTGATGATAATACCCAAGTCTCTTTCTTCCCTTGTGACTGCCAGCAACTCCCCTCCCAGCCTACAGGTGGCTTCAGAGTTTCTCTTCCCTATGTGCATGATCTTGCACTTCTTTTCGTTAAACCCCAGTTGCCACTCTTCCGACCATTTTGCTAGTTTATCCAGATCTCTTCTCATTCTGCCCACCCCATCTGGATCATCTACTCTGTTGAAGATCTTGGTGTCATCTGCAAACAGACAAACCTTACCCTCCAGTCCATCTGCAATGTCACTGATGAAGATATTGGAAGAGGACTGGCCCCAGCACTGATCCTCAGGTACCTCACTTGTGACTTGCATCTCTTCTGACTGTATACCATTTACCACCACTCTCTGTTTTCTGCCCAGCAAACAGTTTGCCACCCAGCTGACCAACATCTGACCCACCCCGAGCCTACCCAGCTTATTAATCAGCCTCTATGTGGAACAGTATCGAAAGCTTTGCTGAAGTCAAGGTAGGCGACATCAACTGCTCCCCCTTGGTCCACCACTCTGGTTACCCAGTCAAAGAAATCTATGACATTAGTTTGACAGGACCTTCCTTTTGTAAACACATGCTGTCTTGGATCCTGTGCTCCTATGGATTCCAGGTATTGCACTATCCTTTCCTTAAGGAGTGTCTCCATAATCTTGCCCACTACTGAGGTTGATCTAGGATAGCCCTGTCACTTGTGGGTTGTTGTACCAGTTGTTTGAGGCCATCCCCCTGCAGGGAATCCACCATGAGTCTAGTTCTGGCAGATGTCCCTGCTAGTATTGACCAATCTGTATCTGGCTTGTTGAAGTCTCCCATTATCAGAACCTCCCCTTTAGCTGTCATGTTTTGTATATCTTCTAACAGTAACGTGTCTATGTCCTCCCCCTGGTCTGGAGGCCAGTACATTTTCTGTTTCCAGGGTGACCCACAGTTCTTCTGGCTCCTTACGTGTATTCTGAATTTCTGTAGCTTTGATATTTTCATTGACATAAGGGGCCACTCCACCCCCACTTTTTGCACCTCAGTCTCTTCTGAACATTGCATAGTCAGGTACTGAAGTCTTGTTTATATTGCATTTTCAATTTTATGACGGTACAGACTTGACGTGGATGCCAAGTTTTCTCCAGGCAGGGAAGGGGGTAACCCCGCTACAAATGGGGGTTCCCAAAAAGTATTCCTTGAGCTTACCTAAATGCTCACTGCCAGGTTGGTGTTCTGCATTTTAGCAGTTTAAACGTTGTTGCCAGAGAGTGCCTGTATAGCTTCTGTGTACTGTCTCTTTAACGGCTGCCTAGATTGCAGTTATAAGGAATCTGTGGGGGAGGGCTGAGTGTTTTTATGCTCGAGTACCACCTGGCCTGCCAGATAATCGCTCCATTTCTGCCATCGCTAATTGCATGGAGGGAGCTCTGTTTAAAGATGTAACTGTTTGCTGATTATTTTATAGAATGGTAAAGAAATTGTAGTTTGTCTAACCTACCTTTTTTTGCAGCATGGACTGTTCTGTTTATCATCATCATTTTGGTCCTGGACTGCTGAAATGGGCCAATCAGTGCTTCTGGGATTCTAAAATGGAGCCTGTCTACAGGGGCTTGGGTGGGGCAAAACCTGTAGGAATTGTAGTTTTGGGCTTTTGCATCTAATCGAACCTGGAGGGGGAGCCCTTGTTGTGACTGACAGACTGATCAGCCAACCGAACCTTTTGGATCCTGGGGAAAGTCCCAGGCCTGTTTGTAGGTTAGTGAGATCTAATTTGGGAAGTGAAGAAGCAACAGCTCGAGACAGTCGAGCAACCGTGCTGTGTAGTTTCACATGGGAGAACTGTGGCAAGGCTTGAGTTTGGCCTGCTTGTTTGCCTGCTGCCACCTGAGAGGGAGTAGAGAATGATTTTGGGCTGAATCCAAGTTGTGAGAACGAAATAAGCCACAGAATTGTGACCAGGCGCAGACCTGAAGAAGACCGAAGATTTGCTGAATGCAATCGGCCTGTCAGGACTTCCAGCCACCTCTGAACTCCTGGATCGTGCAGATACTCAGTAATTGCATCCGGGGAGCCACTGGCCTGGTACAGTGTAATTTTCCTTACGTGTAATTGTGCGGTGTGCTGATAGTGGTCGTGATTTGGTTCCCCACTGTTTGTCTGAACTGTGTTTTGCTTGCTGGAGGCTGCATCCAGCTCCAAGGACTGAAATCTGTATTTATCCCAAATTGGCCTGGGCCTTGCCACACTGGCCCAGCCAGACTACCCACTGCACAGAAAAAGTCATCTACGAGAGTCCTGCCTGGGGATCAGCCCTCTGCTCCACGCTTGAACAGGACCGATGCCTCGGTGATTTGTATGGGTCCCGCTTCTCCTGGCACTCTAGATCAACAACCTGCAGTCTCGATTTTTATCCTGCCTGTGTCCGGTATTCGATATCGTGAGTAAACATCAGGGTAGCTCCCTGCAACAACAGCTTAATCTAAAGTGTTGTTATCTGATTGTCTTGCTGTCTTTTCTTTTAAGAACTGAGCCCTCCGGCTCCGGATTACAAATAGTGTGTGTTGTGCAGGTTGTTTTCTTCCATCACAGGGCCCCAAACAGCTGCGACGCTGGCCTACCCCGGGCAATAGTCCTGGCTAGCTCATCGTCTTCCTACCTGGGTACCCAGAGGTGTGACTGTATGGGGCCTTGAAACTCATGCATAACTGATTGATATAGCCTTTAAGCCAATCAACCTGATTACGCCCCTCCCTTGTTCAAGTCCCCTGAATAAATCAGATCTAACTTTTTCTGCATTAACCTGACTATGATTCAAGTTTGTGCCAAAAGTACTGTACTGCTGCTATTTGCTGTGCATAACCTTGTTTTACAGGGGGTCTCCAGAGTCGAGCCAGAGGAATCAGCCCTGGTGGTAAGTGAAAAAAGTGTGGGTACTTGTCTGGTGTACAAGGGGTACTGTGAAAGCTATTATTGTGTATTGTTCAGGCCACTAGAAGGGAAAGAGGGGGGTTACAGTGTCCCGGAAGGCTGTTCCCAGGTTCGCTTGACCACTAACAACCCTGACCTCCGGGTGGAGGCACCCCTTTCAGTACCCAGGCCCCTTAACCTGCTACTAGCCAAGCAGGCAGGGGTAGTAGCCATTGGGAAAGTGCCACCTAGGAGTTACACATGGTATCTCCCTGGTGTCCAGTGGTCTCTCCCCCACCACCCTGTATGTGACCACAACTCTGTCTTTGAATGACAGCTAAACTATAATGTTGTATGTGTCGGCTGGTAATAACTCTCCTCTCACCTCCCTGTCTGACTGCCTTCTGTCACACCCACACACTGCTGCAGCTGCATTGAACAGAGACACTATACACGCTCAGATATATAGTGTGACATCATCAGTTAGACAACTTTTAGGTTAGATGTCCAGTATTCAGAAAGGTCAGATCTCAGCACACAAAGCAGGGAGGACAGACAACACTCTTAGGCAAACAAAAAATGTGTTTTATGCAGATATACAAATGCTGTGTTTGTTTGAGGTATGATGGCATTGTAATTTGACATTTTAATGCTTGGCATGAGTTTTCCTGTCCCCTTTAACTGATCATGCCATAATTAACTTGTCATAAGTTCATAAGTAGCTGGTGAATGAAAGTGCCAGAACAGCGATTTCAATTTAACCATCATGTATGTGTGTGTGTGTGGGGCAACCAGCAGCACATCAACCTGCAGACTTACAATTGAAACATCATCACTCTGAATTAAACTGCACTTTCTTTCTATCACAGACAGGAGGTATGGCTCTCAAACTACATAACAGCCATCTTTGAGATTACAGTGTAAACTGCAATTTGTATATTTTGATACATGACAAATGGAAATGCCCTCCAAATGGGCTTACTTGTGAGGGGTATGGCCCCCACTCTCTCATTGCTATCCCTGACAGAGGCCTGGGTGGGATTTGGGCCAGCTGGCACATTGGTGCTCCTCAGCTGTGGTGTGGCAGTCCTGTGACCATGGCCCATGTTTCAAGAGGGGATGAGGTTGATTTTATTTCCACAACTCTGGGCTTTTATGGGGACGTTGTGGCAGTCTGGTGTGAGGGTAAGAAAGCTGGATCACCACAAATGTAAATAAAAATATGGTGGCTGCACTCCCTCTGTGCATGTGCGGTCGCCGAAGCTGAGGAATTTAAAGGAGCCTCAGCTCCATTTGTAGTTTTGGCTAAGCAGGCACTAATAATATACATCCTTGGCTCCAGAAAAAGCAGAGAAGCCAGGGGCTGAGTAAAATAGAAACTGAAAAGCCTCCAGTTTAGGGGGTAATTCTTTTCAGCCCTTTTAAGGGCGTATGTAGAAAGATTGTGGCTAAAATTGTTTTGGGGGTAATGTACTGTACACAAAGATGGCAGCACCCATAGGATTACAAAAAAGATGTGGCTGCTGGGATTGGGGCCAAAGGACATGGAAAAAGCCCAGACATTAGGCAGCCATTGAGAAGGAGGGTTGCCACAAGCTCTATATAGAGGGGACTGTTTACCCAGCAGGACAAGTTTTTCTGGAGCTTCAGTGGAAGCAGGGGGGCAGGAGAGACTGTCTTGTTTTTTTTTTTCCCTAATTTCTGCCTGCTGGCTCAATGTATTGTTCAGCCTCAGCCTGAAAATAACTAGCTTGCTTTGAACAGCAGAGAGAGAGAGAGAGAGAGAGAGAGACAGAGAGAGACAGAGAGATTCTGTCAGGGCTGCTACCTCCCGCCTACCAAGTCTGAGTGAGTGTGCCTTTCCCCCTCGGAGTGGAAAATGTGTTAACTGCAGAGTCCAGCAAGGGGCGTGCCCAAGTGTGCTGTGGCCAAGAAACTGTGTGAAAGCCCAGCTGTAACCGTTTCTACAGCGTGTGCAACAGAGGGGTTTAGGGGACCAAGTTTTAAAAATCCTTAGACTGAAGAAGAAGGAGAGGACCAGCAGCAGAAGTTGTTGAGAGGCCTACCTGATGAAAACTGTCTATAAAGGCCACCTGGTAAGCTGGAAAGACCAGGCAGGTGAAGAACAATGTATTTAGTTTCTCCAGTCATTCGAGTCGGCAGCCTTTGGGAGCTACAGGAGGACCAATGGCTGGAGACGTCGAGAGGCCTGCCTGGTGAAAACTCATCCTGCTGGGTAAACTTTCTATAAAGACCCAGTGGTGAAACTGGCAAGACCATGCAGGTGAAGAAACCACTTTCTCAATTTTCCAGTTATCCAATTCTGCAGCTTCACCTCTACATCTCCCGGATACCTCCATGGTACCGTACAGCTGCCAATTGAACTATGGCTCAGCCATCCAAACCCCCAGTGTACCTCTGAACTGCTGTGGCTTTGGGGAGTCTTTATCAGATAGATAGCTAGCTAGCTAGGTGGTTTACAGGGGGTAAAGTCTGGGCTGGACTGTGTCAAGTAAAGCTGCGCCCAGGCCATTTGTTTATAGTGGAACCCAATTTTAAAGTTATCTGGGCCCTGTCAAATGTTCTCAGGCCTGCATCACTGTCTGGTGAGGTACCGACCACATCAAAGGACATTCTAGGGTGCACCTTAAGTTGGGAAGTAAAGTTATTGTCTGGGGGTGTAAAGCGATTAAAGTGATTGTGCTGTTTGCTATTTCCCTTTTTTCCCCTTCCCTAAAATAAATCTCACTATTGTTTGCATGTTAATTCTTATGGCTGTGACTTTGTGGGTTCAAGCTACTATGTGAGGGGGGGGGATTGTTATAGTGTGGTGATGGGCGGCAGATATTATTTCCTAGGGGGTGGTAACCTGCAAATTGCCAACAAGTATTTCCTGCCACAGCCCCAGGTGGAGGCACCATGCAAAACTTATTGTCCAGTTATGGAACCCAGGCTGGGCCCCTCGGAGGTGTGTACCTTGTGGACCTGAGGGCCCTGGAGCAGCCAAGGTGAGTCAAAGGGCTGTTGAAACTGGAGGCACCACTGGGATTACTACCACCTAGTGGCCAAACCTTGAAATTGCAGATTTTGAAAAAGGGACATTTTTGGTACCTCCCCCCCCCCAGAAAAGCAAGTATTGCAAAATTAACATGGAGTCCAAGAATTGATTGACTGATGTCATTCCCAGAGAAAGCTTTTTGTTAGTGAAGGAGATCCCAGAGGAAACAACCCAATTAGCCATTATAGCTACTTTAGAAACTATATCTGACTTTGTGAGCTTAAAGGTACCAGGCTTGAGGTACGATAGTGGCTCTCAGAGTATTATGGCTTTGATCCAAAGTGACAAAAATGTTGATCCCAATAAGTTACCTACCACCCTCACTGGTGAAGGGGTGACAGATTACTGGAGACTGTTTGACAAGGGCAGTACGCAGCCCCTGCCCCTTCCTCCTCCAGCCACTGAACTAAGTCTCTTAGAGAAGATTGAGTCCCTGTTGGCTGTTGAGGGGAAAACTCTCCAGGATGTGATGGCTTTGCTGCCACTGGGTGTAACCCCTGCCGACCTCAGGCTAACTCGATCTGCCAGTTCTAATTATGATAGATACTTGAGGGTTTTCTCTGGCACTCTCCCCAAGCCCGCTGGAGAAGATGATTATGAAATTTGGGTTAACGATGCTGTGCCCATGCGCCAGAAGTGGCAGTGTTCAGAGGCCAAAAAATGTAAGAGGCTGGTGGAGAGCTTGAAGGTGCCTTCCTTGGGTGCTGTTCACTCATTGAGGGCCACAGATCCAGAGGCCACAGTGCAAGACTGCCTAGCCACCTTGGACAGTGTATTTGGAAGCACTGAATCCTGTGATGGTCTGTACTGAAAATTCAAAATGACTACCCAGTGGTGAGGGGAGACCCTCTTGGCCTACCTTCATAAACTGGGAAGGGCACTGCAGAAGGTGCACTGGAAGGGGGGAGTGGCTGCCAAAGATCTGAACCAAATACAGCTTGAGCAGGTGGTAAAAGCTGCTCAGTTCTAAGAAATATTGTTGTTAAAGTTAGGGCTAAGAGAGAGGCTAGCTGATCCTCCCTCCCACAGTGCACTATTGAGAGATGTTAGGGCCTCTGACGAGCAAACTGGACCCTGGGAACAGACATCTGCTGCCGTTGCTGGTGCCCAGGTGGCAGATGGTGGGGACTCAGGCACAAAGGCTGAACTTCAGGGTCTGATTCAAGAACTGAAGACTGCTTTGCAGCATGTGAGCAAATCCAGCACCGCCCCACTGGACCCTGAGCCAGTGGCGTCTGGTATGATAGTGGAGGACAAGGTGGCTGTACCTCTCCTTGAAGCTGGGGTCTGGAGTACAGAGGGCATCATGCTTAGAGAAGTGTATGAACAGTTGGAACTTAAGAAGATGGTAGACCAGGGAGATACTGTCAGATGTTTTATTGCTTACAGGTGTGGGAAAGATGGCCATATTGCCAGTGGATGTGGCCAATGCCCAAACCCCTGGCTGGTGCAGGAGAAGAGGCATTCTAAGCCACTGGGAAACTAGAGAGGGGGCCCAGTGGGGAAGCGAACTGGGTCTCTGGAAATAGTAAGCTTCACTAGCTGGATGGAACAAAAGATCCTGTCCAGCAGTAAGGTGCCTTCTGGGGTTAGTGGGACCCCAGGCTGATGTTGAAGTTCTCATTGAACGAGTGTTGCAGGTCATGATTATTGACAGAACCTTTTATGATCAATACATCAAGCACCTGCCAATTTTACCTCTATCGGATAGATCGGTGTGGGAGATAGGCACCCAGGACTATCCATATGACTGGTACTGTATGATACAAATTGTTATTGTTCTGAAGGACCTTGATGAACCACCTACCATAGACACCATGGCCTTAATATGCCCCTGGCCAGTGGAGATGGATGACACGCCAGTCTTGATTGGGACAAATGCCAGTATGTTTGGCTGGTTGCCAAAACTATGTCAGGAAAGGGGCGGCGTAGACCAATTGCTGAACTCTGCTGTCAGAGCAGCAGTGAAGGACCCTGGGTATCGGTCCTACTGTATCTGTCCCTGGATATGGCAGGACTGGTACCCGAGTTGGCAGATAAGCCTGTGGATGAGATTTGGAGCATGGATAGTTGAGAGATAATTCTGCCACCCAAGTCAGAGTGTAGAGTGGTGGGGATTTCTGCCTTCACCAGGGTACCTGAAGGACTTGCCTTAATTATTGACACCCTGGTGGAGGGTCAGTTGCCTGAGGGGGTTAATGGTGCAACAAGGAGTATTACCCCCTCCTGAGATCCCCCAGGCCCGGCAAGTTTCATTCAAAGTTAAGAATGAGTCTAGAAAGCCGGTGATTATCCGCAAAGGCCGAGTGCTGGCTCATAGCTACAGAGCAGATGGTGTGGTTGAAGGGAACCTGATGGAAGGCCATGAAGAGGAAATAGGTCCAGTTGTTTTTGACTTTGGGGACTCCCCCTTCCTTGACAGCTATCAATGGAGCCTGAGCAGGAAGCTGGCTCAAGGGAGGCACGTGTTTTTGCTCCATGAATGGGATGTGGGGCGCATCTGAGGGGAGGAACATCATATCTGGCTAAGCAATGAGCATCCCTTTAGAGAAAGGTCATGGTGTTTTGCGCCAGGAGATATCGAGGATGTACAGAGGCATCTGCAGGAGCTCCTGAGGGCTGGTATTAATGGAATCCCGGAGTCCGTGTGTCTCCCTCACTGTTGTGGCCAGAAAGAAGAGTGGGGCAGTCAGAATGTGCATAGACTATCACACCTTGAATCAGAAAACCATCCCAGACCAATACACCATGCCCTGGGTGGAGGATGCCTTAGCCAGTCTGTCAGGGAGCAAGTGGTTCCCATGGCTGGATCTGAGGAGCGGGTACTACCAAATCCTCATGGCGGAATGTGACAAGGAGAAGATTGCGTTCATCTGTCCCCTTGGATTTTACCAGTTCAAGCGCATGCCCCAAGGGATCTCCGGGACCCTGGCCACATTCCAGAGGTTAATGGAGAAGGCTGTGGAGGATATGCACTTGGCTAGAAGTGATAGTATATCTGGCTGACCTCATTGTTTTCGGCAGCACTTTAGAAGAGCACGAATGCCAGCTTGTGAAGGAGCTGGACTGGCTAGAGAAATTTGGACTCAAAGTGTCCATAGATAAATGCCATTTCTGTCAGCCTTCAGTGAAATATGTGTGGCACATCATCTCAGTGGATGGGCTACAAACTGGCCCTGCTAAGGTAGAGGCTCTTACCACCTGGCCCCGGCCACATAACCTCAAAACACTCCAGTCCTTCCTTGGGTTTTGTGGATATTACCAGAGGTTTGTAAAAGACTACTCAATGGTACTGTGGTCACTGAATGAGTTAATGCAGGGCTACCTGCCTACAAACCAAAAGAGGAAGTGGCAGATCTGTGAAGTGGCCCATCAAGGGAGTATCTTAAAGTGAATGAGCCATTCTGAAACAGGTGAACCCGAGAGGTCACGTTATGTGGCTTGCCGGCTAGACGCATTTTAGCTCACTCTGTCCCTCCGTTCTTTAAAAGTTAATTTTTTTACTAAATTCGGGAGTTCCTAACAGTAGAGCGTGCTTGTTAAACTTGTGTTTTACCACCCTGAGTACTATTTTGGCTATGATTCTCCCTAAGGTCACCAAATTACCTGTTCAATGGAAGCTGTGGAGATGGCGCCATTCTGGATCCTTCTGTGCAGCATACCCCACTGGTGACTCCAGAAAAGCTCTGGGAAACTAAATGGTTAAAGCCACTGGATTCTCCCTTGAAGTTCTCAGCAGTGATGGAACTGGAGGACTTTCTCATGGATCTCCATGCATATTTAGCCACCGTTAAGGACATGGTCCTGGCTTTAATGGAGGATATGAAAATGTTCTGCCCCTCAATAGAGGCTCTCACTAGGCGGGTCCAGGATGCAGAGTTCTGCATTTCTTCACTGGAGGATCATCAGTACAAGGATGAAAAAGAGCTGGTTCTTCGTCAGCAGAAGGTCAGTAGGCTGGAAGAGAGGGTAGAGGATCAGGAGGGGCAGAATCACAGGAACAATTTGGTTTTGGTGGGGATAGCAGAACAACAAGAGGGCTCTGACATGCTATCCTTTGTTCAGTCTTTGCTTCTGTCTGTTACGGGCCCCTCACCGTATGGAACGATCTACATTTTGGAGCAAACCCATCAGGCTCTATGGCCCCCTCTAGGACCCTCTGAGTGGCCTTGGGACATTATTTTAACATAGTTTAACATAGAAACATAGAATCTGATGGCAGATAAGGACCATACAGCCCACCTAGTTTGCCCATTTCCCTACTCAGTGTTGACAGCCCAGATCCTATTTCATCTGCGGCACGCCTTCTCTGCCCATTTCCAGGGGTACCCTTATGTCTATCCCATGCATTCTTGAACCCCTGTATTGTTTTAGCTCCCACCACCTCTGCTGGAAGGCTGGTTCACGAATCCACCACCCTTTCTGTGAAAAAGTACTTCCTGACATTCCCCCGAGTCTTCCTCCCTCTAGCCTCATACCATGTCTCCTTGTCCTTGTGCAATGCTTCCTCTGACATATGCTTCCTCCTGTACCCTATTTATACCCCTAAGGTACTTGAATGTCTCTATCATATCCCCCCCTCCTCCAGTGAATAGATATTAAGGTCCCTGAATCTTTCCTCATATGGCTTCTGGTGCAGCCCATGTAGCATTTTCGTTATCCTTCTCTGGACTGCCTCCATCCTATGTCCTTTCTGAGATGCGGTCTCCAGAACTGGATGCAGTACTCCAGGTGAGGCCTTAACAGAGATCTGTACAGTGGCACAACCACCTCTTTCTTTCTGCTGGTTATGCCCCTAGCTGTGCATCCCAGCATTCTGTTTGCCTTCCCCACTGCTTTTGCACACTGCTTGGTCACCTTTAGGTCATGTGATATGATGATCCCCAGGTCTCTGTCTTGCTTTGTGGTGGCCAGAACCTTCCCCTTCCCCCATACTGTACTCCTGTCTTGGATTCCTGTGACCCAGGTGCATTATTTTGCACTTTTTAGCATTGAAACTCAACTGCCATACACCTGACCATTCTTCCAATAAGCTTAGATCCTTTCTCATTCTTTCCACCCCTTCCAGTGTGTCAACTCTATTGTAGATCTTGGTGTCGTCCATATACAAGCATACCTTACCCTTCAGATGCTCTGCAATGTCACTAATGAAGACATTGAACAGGACTGGTCCCCGCACCGATCCCTGTGGCACCCCTCTGGTCACCTCCCTCTCTTCTGATTTCATGCCATTTACCACCACCCTCTGAGTACTGTCCTTTAGTCAGTTCTCAACCTATTTTACTACCATTGGGCCACTCCCAGGTTTCTCAATTTATTTAACAATCTCCTATGTGGGACGGTGTTGAAGGCCTTGCTGAAATCCAGGTAGGCCACATCCACCACCTCTCCCTGATCTACCACCCTGGTCACCCAGTCAAAGAAATCAATTAGATTTGTCTGACAGGACCATCTCTCAGAGAATCCATGCTGCCTTGGATCCTGTGCCCCACTAGTCTCCAGAAACTTCACAATCATGTCCTTAAGTAGGGACTCCATTAGCTTCCCCACTACTGAGGTAAGCTTACAGGTTTGTAATTGCCTGTCTCCTCCCTACTGCCACTCTTGTGGACAGGGACCATCTCTGCCCTCCTCCAGTCTTCAGGTACCGCCCCTGTCTCTAGAGATGAGCTGAAAAGTTCAGTCAGTGGACCTGCGAGTACGTCCCTGAGTTCCTTTAATACTCTAGGGTGAATTCCATCTGGCCCCATTGCTTTGTCTGTTTTTATTTTCCAAAGTTCCTCTAGGACTCTCTTCACAGGGAATGGGCTGGTGTCAACCTCCCTCCCCTGACTACCCCTCCTATTATGTTTTAGTCTCTCACCTTCCCCTTCTCTGGTGAACACTGAGCAAAAATATTTGTTCAGTATCTCAGCCTTTTCTAGGTCATCTTCCACACACCCTCCTCCTTCCTTCTTCAGCCTAACAATACCATTTCTGATCTTTTTCCTCTCACTAATGTACCTGAAGAAGGTCTTGTCTCCTTTCTTAGTAGCCTGTGCTATACCTTTCCCTGTCTGTGCCTTAACCCTTCTGACTGATTGGGAGTGTGACTGAATGCCGAAAGTTGGGATCCCGACATTCAGGATCCTGAGTTTGGCTGCCTGACGCACACTTTCCTGACAGACGGACACTGGTGCCGCAGGGGTAAGGTGGTAAATGTGACAAACCTCTACCCTGCCTCTAGCCATGCACCACAAGAGGGGGGAAGCCAGTGGTTGGCTGAGCTGATGCCGTGGCATGGAGGGCTAAGCCACTAGCAGCTCAGCCACCAGTATGTTCAGACCCGGGTTCTATTCCTGGAGGGGAACTTTAATGTGTGGTGTTCGTTTGCCCCCCGTAACTTGTTATAACATACTCTGAGGTCCGCTCCCCCTCAGAGTTGGCTATTTTAATTAGGGGGGGTGCCGTGGGCTTGCCCTCCACATTACATTAACACCTTGTCGGTCTTCCGGCAGTCGGTCGCCTAAATTCGGGCTTATGGAGTTTGGGAGACTGACTGTCGGGATCTCATAGTAGATCCAACTGCTTTCCCAGATTCTTTCTGTTTCTCCAGATACTTCTCCCTGCCCTCATCCTTTTGAGTCTTGTATTTCCTAAAGGACATTCTCTTTTCCCTTACTTTCTAGACCACTACCTTCAAGAACCATAGTGGCCATTTCTTTCTTTTACTCTCATTATGCATTCTAACACAGTGTCTTATTACTTCTGTTATGACACGTTTGAGTCTAGACCACTGTTCCTCCACATCTCCCCCTGTACCTTCTGCTGCTAAAACACTTTTAAACTGTCCCCTCCATTTCCTTAAAGTTGGACCGCCTGAAATCCAGAACCCTAATCCTTGTATGACTTTTCTCTACCACTGTGGTTACAGTAAACCATACTGTCCTGTGGTCACTGGAACCAAGGGGACTGTCCACCTCAACATCTGTGATTGTGTCCCTGTTGGTCAGCACTGGGTCCAGTATAGCCACCTCCCGGGTGGGTTCTACTACTAGCTGCCTAAAGTTTGCCCCTTTCAGGGTGGTCATGAAGTCCCTGCTCCTTGTTGTACCTGTAGTCTGAGTGCTCCAATCTGCATCTGGCAGGTTGAAGTTTCCCATTAGCAGTAGTTCCCCTTTGGTTGCCGTTTTGTGGATGGTCTCCACTAGAACTTCATCTGTTTCCTCCCTCTGCACAGGAGGCCTGTAAACCAATCCAGTGTGAATGGCAGTCTTATTTCGGGCCTCTAGTTTGACCCACAGTGCCCCCACTCCTTCCGGTAATTCTTGAGCCTCCTTTACTTTAATCTTCTCCTTCACATACATAGTCACCCCCCCTTCCGGTCCCTACCCTTCCTTAAAAGTGTGTATCGTGGTACGGCTGTATCCCAGTCATGGTTTCCTGTGTATCACATTTCTGTAATAGCCACAATGTCCAGGTTTGTATCCGCCATCAATGCCATTAGATCTGGGATATCGTTTCCCAGATTGCGGGCATTTGTGCACATTACCTTCCATCCTGTGCACCCCTCCTTTCTCATTTTCTGGTCTGTGCCCTGGCACATGTTTGAGTTATATTTTCTGTTTTCCTTCCTATTGTGTCCAATTTTTTTCTTGTTTTTTTTTTTTTTTTGTGTCTGCCTACTAATTGGGGTCTTCTGTTTCCAGATATGTCATGTGGTGGGTGGCTACAGTAATCCCACTGACTACATTTGCCTTCCCCCTTGGCTAGCTTAAATGCCTGTTGAGGAAGCATTTAAACTTTTCAGTGAGGATGCCCTTTAACCCCCGCCCCCAGATAAATGTAGGCCATCCTGTGAATGCAGTCCTGCATCCCTCCCAGTGAGGGAAAAGCTCCATATTCAACTGAAGGCTTGTGAGAAAGTTGAGTTAGTCTGGAACTCCTGACACTTTTATATATTCAGTAATTATACTCCTCATGTTCATCAACTTCAGGGAGAATATAGAGGCATTCTCTCCAAACTTACTGCTACTGGCATTCGATATCGAATAAAATATCTAGATAAATTATTGCTCACTATGGAAAAGGGCAACAAGCAATTTGAGAATGCAAAGGAGGCCTGGGCTGGACTCTCTTCGTTGTTCCCAGACCTTTTTCCACCTCAGAAGAACACTTAATTTGCACAGTGAACTTTTGTTTTAGACATTGCCTCTTTGATTGGATGTTCTTTGCCTTCCTGATGTGCACTTTGCCTTTATTCATGAAGTTATCATTGGTGTTACTTGACTACCAGCTTGGTTCAATTGTTCTTTATACTGCTTGTTCTCTTGGCATTTTCATATTATTTAAAGACATTAAGGCTGAAGTGTATAACTTCGCAGCTAGGTTGCTGATTTTTGGACATTTTTGATACCTTTTCTTTTTGACCTGATGTATTGCTTTTGCTTATTTTATAGTGGAATGGTGACATTGGGTTATATATTGGGATTATTAATGTCTTTTGTCACACCAGTATAGTTATCCCCTGTATTTCTGGGGTATGAGAGGAATAGTCAGGCACTCTGTAGGAAGTACAATTTGAATTTTTTAGTTTATGCTCCCTGAAGTTTTTTTTGGGATTAATCTTGTATATGAGTACATGGGGATTGGGAGGGTGGCAGCTACAGACTATTGTGGCTTGGTGTTTTCTTTTTTTAGGTGAGGGGTATTTTCTGTTCAGGTAGCTAATACATACATGGGAGAGGACATTCTCCAGCCCCTCCTTCTTTCCACTTTTCAAATCTGTTTTGCCACATAGATATTTCTTGTATTATTTATTTTTCTTTGTTTTGTACTATCTTTCATCGGGAGACTTATCTAAACTTAAAGGTAATGTTCTGGCTCTTTGCATGTATCTGTTTTTTGGGGGGGGTGGGGCTGCTAGGCTTGTGCATTGTGCACTAGATTTTGCAGGGGGTTTGGCAAAGGGTTCTGTCCAGCTTGGGGAGGGGAATTATGTGGAATGTTTTTTCTCTGTATTGTTATGGGTTCTGTGTTATAGGGTATGGGTGGGTGGGGAGTGGGTTTATTCCATAGTGGGGTTTTCTTTATTCAGGGTTTGTTCATACTTCGATGGCACATGGAATTTATTGAACTATTTTATGTTGTGTGATCTTTGTAATGTCCCAGCTGTTTCAGTTCTGCTCATGGAATATTAAAATTGCTCAATCCCCTGTAAATCGGGATAAGATTCTGGTCCATCTGAACAAGTTGAAAGTGGACCTTGCATTCTTGCAAGAGACCCACCTCTCGGTGACCCAGCTGTCTTTTTTCTGCAGATCGTGGGTGGGCCAGGTTTTTGGGGTGGGACTGGGTACTCATAGGAAAGGGGTGGCCATTTTAATAGCAAGATGGGTCCCTTTCCATCTATTGCAAGAAGCTGTGGATCCACAGGGTCAGTATATAGTGCTTTGAGCACTATTAGGGCATAGAGAAGTCATGCTGGGTTCTATTTATGAATCTGCAGTGGACAATCCTGCCTTCCTTGTGGGGTTATTGAATATTCTTTTGTTTTGGATATCTCTTCTTATCCTATTAGCAGGGGATTGGAATCTTGTAATGTCCAACACATTGGATAGATCTGGCGTGAGAAGGCAGGGTTTAACACCGGGTCAGAGGACATTGAGAGAGCTGATGGGTCAGAGGGCATTGAGAGAGCTGATGGATGCAGCAGGCCTGGTCGATCCCTGGACAGTATTAAATCCTACACAAAGAGAATACTCTTTCTATTTGCTCCCTCATAATTCTTTTTCCAGAATTGATTTTTTTCTGTTGGGAATTGAGCACCTATCTGGTATCCAGTCGTGTGGGTATGGCACAAAGGTTTTATCTGATCATCATCCTGTTTTTATGCAAATAACTTTTTCATTATGTTCTGATCTTGATAAATCCTGGTGCTTAAACCATTAGCTCTTGAAATATTCGGATATCGTGGTGCATATTACTAACTTTATAGTATCCTTTCTGGAAACTAACTCTTCCTGTATGTCATGTTTAGACCTCCTGTGGGGAGCTCTTAAGTATGAGTTAAGAGACAAATTTATTTGTATAACCTCTAAGCCAAAAAGGCAGCGCTCTCAAAAAGCCACTGCTTTGTTGTCCCATATCCGACAGCTAGAGTGGCAGCTTTCTCTCTCTTTTCCCCTGGGAACATTTGGGAACATCTGGAAACCTTAAGGGCTAAAATATAATGATTTTCTATGGGAGCAGGTTGAATTTCTTATACATAGATCCAGAGTTAAATATTTTGATCGTAGGGAGAGGGTGGCTAAGCTGCTTGTTCTTTTGCTGAGGACTCAGGATGTGGACAGAATTATTCCTTACATACATTCAGATACAGGGCAGTTGTTTACTTCACCTCAGGAGAATGGGACCCAATTTCATACATATTACCAGTCTTTATATTCCCTGGATCTCCCTGACCTGCACGGCCTTTCTATTGAGGATTTTTGTCAGGGTGTTGATTTGCCGCAGCTTCCTGATATTCAAACTGAGTTCTTGAAAGTCCCCTTATCCTTACATGAAGTTTTGGAAGCCATAGACTCTTTAACTCTGGAGAAAGCCCCAGGACCTGATTGCTATACCCCAAATTTCTATAAGGAATTTAAAGCTGTATTGGCCCCTATTTTGTTGGATACCATTAATTATATTTATACGCACGGGACCCTGGATTCTTCACTTACAGAAGCCCTTATAGTAATTCTTTTGAAACCAGGCAAACACCCTGCAAATATCAATAGTTATCAACCCATTTCTCTAATTAATGTAGATTTTAAAATTATAGCCAAAATATTGGCTGTAAGATTAAATAAGGTGTGGGGACCTCTTATTAGAAGAGAACAAGTGATCTTCGTCCTTGGCCATCTTTCTTCACAGCATCTTAGAAAGTTGGCTCACCTGTTCTCCGTGTTCAGGGAGTCCTCTACCCCAGCATTCTGGACCTTCCTGGATGTGGAGAAAGCTTTTGAAAGGGTCTCGTGGGATTATTTGCTTAAGGTTTTATCAAAATTTAACATTCCTTTGGAGTTTATTAACTGGATCTGGGTGCTTTGTATTAATCTGTCTGCCCAGGTATTATGTAATGGGGTCTGCTCTGAGGTGATTCTTTTGCGGTGAGGCACCAGTCAGGGCTGCCCCATGTCTCCTTTACTGTTTAATTTATTTCTTGAACCCCTGATCTGGAAAATCAATGCCACTCCCCAAATCCAAGGTATTTTTATAGGCTCAACACAGTATAAGTTGTTGGTATATGTTGGCGACATACTTCCACACCTTACTAATCCTTCTACTTCTTTAGCTGCAGTCCTGGAGATTAAAGGGGCACTGTCAACCCCCTTTGGTCTCAAAGTGTCCCTAGTTTAAAAAACATATTTTATGATTGCCAAAATTCTGTAAAGATTGTTGATGTAGCTGGTAGTTTGATTCTGACTCTTATTTTCTTTAAAAAGGTAAAAAACAGACTGCCCAACATACTGGTGTTATCACACCAAAGCAGGTTTGTTTACATTCCTTGATCAACTCAAAATGCATCTTTCCTGGACTTGGGAATACCCACAAAACAGTCTATCCTCTCATGATGCATTGATAGATTAGGAGGCTACTGTCTTATGAGTGACTGCACTGTATGTGCGTGTTTCTAATGCTCAGGACATGTGCAGTAAGAACAGAACCATGATTGTAAACAAAAACAAGGTTTTTGTAAATATACATTACCATGCATTTCAGTTCTACTAAGAAAGGCTACAAACAAAACAAACAGCAACATCAATGAATTTTAGAGAGGGAAAGCAATCATAAAGTGTGGGATTTCAACTAGAAATAATATGATGAAAAATAGGTTGACAGTGTCTCTTTAACTATTTTGGTCAACTTTCTAGCTTCTCAAAGGAGGCAGTATAGCACAGTGATTTAGGGCACTGAGCTGCAGACCTGGAGACCTGAGTTGGAATCCCACAACCCCCACTTGCATACTTGACCCTGAGCAAGTCACTTAGCTTCCTTGTGCTCCCAGGTCACACCTGGAAACAAGCTTTGGCTTATTGTGCCTTTCCTAGTTAAATAATTTCACTCCAGTTACAAACTGAATTTAGATAAAACCAAGGTCATGCCCTTAAACGTATTTGTTTCCCCAAACTGAGGTAGCTCACCTAAGTTTAAAGTGAGTTCCTGATAAACTTAAATATTTGGGCATGTACTTAAGTACCTCACCCCCTAAAATGCAACAGTATAATTTGGATTCAGTATTGGACCACATCACACATGATTTAACTAGTTAGGCTCAACTCCCTTTTTCTCTTTGTGGGCGGGTCCACATTATTAAGATGAACATTTTGCCCCAGATGCTTTATCTGCTCACTATGCTCACCCAAGTTATTTCCCAGTCTTGGTTTTCTTGACTCCAGCATATATTAAGGTGTTTTGTTTGGCGAGGCACGCTCCCTATATGAAATTTTTCTTAGCTCACTGCCCCAAGGGAACTGTGAGGACTAAGGCTCCCTAATTGTTTCTTATATTATTTGGTGATACACTACACACGTCACTTTCAATGGTATAGGGACAGTGCAGAAGATTCTTCCTCTGTTTACTTTCCATATTGGTCAGATATTGAACGCTTCTTATGTAAACAGGCTGATATTAATATTGCAACCCTTTTGCCCCTCTCACCTACCAGGCTCTTTCAGGAGTTAGCTGACACCCCCTTGGCAGTCTCTGTTCACATACACAAGCAGTTGTGTTCACTGTTGTACTTGTATCCTTTTAAGGATATTTCCCAGCCTATATCTGGCAACCCCAATATTAAAATTGCAGGACAAACTATTTCAGCAACTTTATGGCCATACTCTGAAATTAAGACAGTAGTTCAGCTAACTAATAATTGCCTTCTTTTAAAATTTTTGGAGTGTCAATGCTTGTATCAGCTATCCTCTAAAGCTAGTTTAAAATTTATGCTGCTTTCTCACTCCTTTTTTCACCATTTTGGGTCTGGGCCATGGACAAATGAATATGGCCAGAAGTTGCTCAGCTGTGCCCCTTAAGCTTGTCCCCCCCCCCATGTGATTAATTTTTCATGCCCATTTTTATGATCTTCTCACTACAAAGAAGACCAGCAGCCTACCTTATTGTGTTCATGCCACTTCTCATACTGTGGATTTTTCAGATTGGTGTTTTTTGTGGCATGATATGTATACATATCTTAGACGGGATAGGTATAGGTATAGGTATATATAATCTCAATTGTTCCACAATTTGTACTTTACGCTGGACAAATGATTTTCAATGGAGTGAACTCCTTCCTCACTGTGTACTTGCTGTGTGAAGAAAGAGGGTAATCTTTTGCATATTATGTGGGAGTGTGAAACTGTTTCTCCTTTTTGGGATCCGTTTGGCAATGCCTAGATCCTCTTTTGGGGCTGGAGCAAGCTTTTTCTCCAGAAATATGCCTCCTTGGCTTGTTTAGAGATTCTTTGATTGGTGCCCAGGATTATCATGTGCCATTGATTTCAGCTTCGCCATTGGTGTTATCAGGCAATCCCCACCTATCTTGAATGGTATAAAGAAATTTTATTTGCCTTGCCAGCGGAGAAAATGCTTGCCTGTGTGGCAGATTTTGTATCTGTTTTCAGTGAGGTGTGGGGCCCATTACATACTTTACTCTTGTTGGATGCCGCTTGAGGTACATACTTTTCTGCTTGTTCTTTTGATCTCTTTTAGGTGTTTGGGCATTCCATATGGAGTACCAATTTTTGGATTACATGTTGAGTTTTTTTTTTCTTACATTCAGTGCATGACATGTCCTCTTTGTCCCTTGCTTTTTTATATTGTTAACTTTTCTCTGTTATGCCTACATGTATTTGTCTTTGTCTGTGGTTTCTCACTCTGAGATGGGGGTGTTGTTTTGTGTTTGTTTCTGAGTTTGTCTTTGGTGTTGGGAGGGTGTTTGTTATACTGTTTTATTGTTGAAGTGTTGTCTTTTATCAATTAGTTATTTTCTTTTCTATTGTTGTTAAAAATTCAATAACATTTATTCAGTTAAAAAAAAAAGGAAAACAGGCAGACCACAGAGTGTGAGGCTGCTTTTTATGAGATTATCAAGTGGCTGTGTGAAGCACCTGTATTCACCTTTGCCAACCCCCACAAGGCATTCGTTATTCAAACTGATACCAGCTTAAATGGTTTGGGAGCCGTGCTCTATCAGGAGCATCCAGAAGGATTACAGCTGGTGGCTTTTCCAAGTTGCAGCCTGTCTGCCTCTGAGAAATATTATCCCATCTATAAATTGGAATTTCTGTCACTACAATGGTCTGTCACTGAGAAAGTCCATGATTACTTGTATGGAGTCCCTTTCGTGGTCCGGACAGATAATAACTCCCTGACCTATACCAACACTACCACCAAGCTGGACACAGCTGGGCACCAGTGACTATCCCCATTGTCCCTGCACAACTACATGCTAGAGTACAGAAGTGGCAAGACCAACATAGATGCAGATGCACTGTCCCAATGCCCACATGATGATTTGGTTGACACCAGTGTGCAACTCTCCAGCGCTACTGTGCAAGTATCATGTTCCAAATTTGCTGTGCAGTTGGAAGATACCCCAGACAATCCAGACAGAACCATTTACCAGCTGGGTGCATCCCCAGAGGTGATTCCAGCAGCTTGCTTGAACTTCACTGGGTTAGAGTTGTCCTCCCTTCCTCACCTCAGTCAGCTGGAGCTGCAGCAGGCACAGAAGGAGGATCCAGCATTCAAGGATACCATTAAAGCACTAGAAAAGGGAATCAGTCTTCAGCAAATACCAGTCCTCCACCCTGAGACCAGAATAGTGTTGAGAGAGGGAAACAAGTTGGCCTTGAAGGATGGGTTGTTGGTCAGGACCTACCCAGTCAGAACAGTGCTTCCTGAACAGCGCATGTAAGAAGAGCACTGTAGGAAGAGTGAAATGAGGGAACTACAGGGGTAGAATAGTGAACAGCAATTACTGCAACCCCTGTAGCTGTTACCTCAGTGGGAGGGACAGAAGGGAGGGAAGAAGGGTTGAAAAAAAGTGGAGACTTGCCAAGTTGCTCCTGTGCTGGAGAGGGTTAAGACATAGAGCAGCTTGGCCAGTGTGCATCTGGAGACTGGGGTTCTGGTCCTGGTTTTTGTCTGTGAGGTTGTTGTACATAATTTTACTAAGCTCCATCTCACTGATTCCCCTCCTGTAGTTTCTAACTTCCCCCATAATCAAATTCCCACTCAGAGTTGATTATATTAGAAGAGGGGGTGCAGAGGGCAGAGCCCCCTGCAAAAACATATATTGCATATTTTGTTTAATATCCATGATAGCAGTTCTCAGTGTGTTTGGACTGCTGCCATGTGTATGTGTGTGTGTGTTTTTTACTGGGTACTGTTTTTATAGGTGCCATTGTTGCTGCACTGTTCTGAGCAGCGCAGTTTATGTGTTTGCATTTCAGACCTAGTGCCGGTAAGGAAAGTGCACTACAGTGATGGCACCAGTGTCCGTGCCCTGCTAGTCTTGCTCTGGAAGTACTGAAAAGCTGTACTGGTCTCCCTGCATGATGAAGTGGACCATCTCAGGTATGAAAGAACTGTCAACCTCACCCAAGCCCTGGTCTACTGGCCCCACCTGAAAAGAGATATGGAGAGGCACTGCAAGATCTGCTTAAGGTGCATAAAAGGAAAAAAAATTCCCCAAGCGAGCTGCCCTTCTAGTAAACATCCAAACCAGCTGCCCCTTGGAGCTGGTATGCATGGACTTCTTGTCACTAGAGTCAGATAGAACAAACAAATCCAGCATCCTGGTCATCACCAACCATTACACCAGGTATGCCCAGGCTTATCCCACACATGATCAAAAAGTCAGTACCATTGTCAAGGTCCTGCAACAGTTTGTCACTCGTTATGGTATACCCCAGCAGACACACTCAGACCAGGGCAGGGACTTTGAGAGACACTTGGTGAAGGATTTTTTGGCCTCATATGGCCTAAAGAAATCCAGGACCACACCATACCACCCCCAGGGACAGCCACAACCAGAACATTTTAATCACATACTGCTCAATAAGTTGGGTACCCTGGAATCAGCTGACAAACAGAACTGGAGCCACAAGGTCAGCTACCTTGTGCATGTCTATAACTGTACCAAGAATGATGCCATCCAACAGTCACCCTTCTTCTTGATGTTCAGGCAAGAGATCAGGCTGCCTGTAGATCTGTGTTTTGGCATTTCACCCGACAGCACTTCAGAAGAGTCGTATCTTGAATTTACCAGCAAGTTGAGAGAGCAACTGAAGAATGCCTATAGATAATCAGTGGAGGTAGCGGCTAAATCAAGTACAAGAAATAAGCACAGATATCACCAAAGGGTGCATCCCCAAGTGCTGTAAGAGGGGGATCGAGTCCTAATAAGGAACCTGGGCATTCAAGGGAAACGTAAAATCCAAGACTGGAGGGCCTCTGATGTATATGTAGTGGTTGAGAAGCTGCCTGAGTTACCTGTTTACTGAATTTGCCAAGTGCATGATAGAGGGGTAGAGAAAACAATGCATCACAACCACCTGCTCCCCTTTGGAGAGATTGTGCCAGACCCCAGTTCTGACAAGGAGATTCCAGTTGCCCGAAGGCCTCAAAACACAAGCCAGACTGCAGACAAGCAATACCCAAGTGTTGTTACTTCTATGCCTCTCAAGAGGACCACATTAAACTTGAATGCTAGTACAACTGAGCCTTCAGAGAGGACCACAAGAAGGAAAACTATCCCACCTATGCCTCTTGAAAGGACCGCCTGGAACTTGAATACTAGTCTGTCTAGCCTTTTGAGGGGTCACAGAACAGTTCTCCTGAAGAGAGTGACAGTGAAGAGTTTGTGACTCAGTATTTTGTGCCAGAACTGGGTCCTGCCAGGTTGCAATGGAGAACAGACTGCAGTCAGCCACAGCACTCCACGAGCACTGTCTGAAGTGACCATGTACCAGCTTTGAATCCTAATGCAGTTCCTTTTACCCCAGTGAGGAGGCCCAGTATTCCCCATGCCAGAGACATTAATGGGCATTGAAATGGACAATGCTAATGACATGGCACCTTGTGCACCTGTAGTTGATGAACCTGTCCTTCCTGACCCTGTACCCACAGTAGATGCAGGCTCTTCAGTTCTCTTACCCTGTAGATCTGAAAGACAGCCCAAGTCAGTGATCAAACTGACTTATGATACCCTCAGTGCCTCCTCTGATATTGCCCTTATGTTACTCATAAACATATTATTTCTAGAGTACGTGCTTTTTCCCTTACCCCTAGGTACTGTTCTGAATTGAGGTTTGCTGTTGGGAAATGTGAAGTTTTATTACAAGGGTAATGTGTTGCTAGATAGCATTCAATGTCTAGGTAGACAATGGTTTACAAATTTTGTCCTGAATGTACAACTGTTGATTATCTGTTCTGTTAGATAGGAATCAGTTGTATTGTTAGCCATGTGTTTATTTATTTATTGAGTACTAGGATTACAATAACCTTTGAACCAGTGGTTCTTTTACAAAGGTTTCACATTGAAATGTGGGTGCAACACATTTGGGTTTAACAAGGTGGTTGTAATCACATGATCACAGTGTTACAAGCATGAGACAAAAACTGCAGTTTCAGTAAAGCAGTCAGAAAGAGACTTAGTCAAGTAAGTGCTGATGTGGGGTTAAAAGTGCAGACAAGTGGGGTGAGAGAGGGGGGGAAGATAATGCATATGGGGCACAAAAACCCTGGAACAACATATCAGTTGTGGAGTGAGGATACAGCATGCACCAAGCAGGAAAGAGACCTTGAGGTTATCATCTCTGATGACTTCAAGGTAGGGAAACAGCTCAACAAGGCAGCAGGTAAAGCAAATAGGATGCCGGGATGCATAGGCAGGGGCATCACCAGCAGGAAAAGGGAGGTCATAATTCCACTATACAAGACACTAGTGAGGCCCCACCTGGAGTACAGTGTACAGTTCTGGAGACCTTACCTATGTAAAGATATAGACAGGGTAGAGAAGGTTCAGAGGAGGGCAACAAAGATGGTACAGAGATTGCATCACAAGTCCTATGAGGACAGGCTGAAGGACTTGAATATGTACTCCCTGGAGGAGAATATACTATTTTCCAATGAAAAAGACTAGAGGGCATGGGATGAAGTTGGAGAGAGGGCAATTCAGAGGAAATGTGAGGAAGAATTTCTTCACAGAAAGGGTGGTGGATAAGTGGAACATCCTGCCAGAGGAAGTGGTGGGGTCTAAAACAATCATGGGATTTAAGAATGCATTGGGATAGACATAAGGGAATTCTGAAGGTCAGGGTTAAGGAGCAACAGGCTTCTAGAAAACATAAAGGGAACTTACAAGCTCAAATGGGCAGACTGGGTGGGCCGTAGGCCCTTATCTGCTGACAGTTTCTATGTATCTATGTAGTGTAAGAGGGGTGATGGGAGGAGAGTAGAGCAGAGGGTGAGCCTTCCTATTGATTAGTGATAGGCACAGGGAGAGGGGAGAGATTCTGAGGAAGGGAAGATAAGAGGAATGGGGTGGGGGATGGAGGGAGGAATGAAGAGTGAGGGCACTAGATATGGGGTAAGCAGCAAGAAAGGAATACAGAAAGTGGTGGTGGGATAGAAGAGGAGGAGGAGGAGGGGTGGGAGGAGAGGAAGTGGCAAGGGGTGAGATGTGGGGGGTGAGAGCGGGTTGGAAAAAAGGAGAGAGAGGGCAGGCAAGGAGGCTGAAACTAGGCAATGCAATCGCAGAGACTTAGAGTGAGGAGGTGTTGATGAAGCTTGAGTTTGAAAGCACTCAGTTTAAGTTCAGCAGTGACATTGGAGGGAAGACACTTAAGAAGAGTGAACGCTCTATAGGCAAATGTACGCTGACCTTGGGAGGTTCTGAAGAGATGGAGAAGGTAGGATGGCTTAGAGGTGCTCCGTGTACGCTGTGTTTTATGTACTGGCATAATTAAGGTTTAGTGAAAGGAGGTGTGAGGCCTAGGCTAATCTTTTTTGCTAGTATGCACATGTGGTAGGAGACCCTGGCCTTGAGAGGAAGCCAATTGGTTCTTTCGTAGAGTTCACAAGTATGGGTCCTCTTATCAGACACACAGAGACTAGTCTGCAGGACTTGTTCAGCGCAGGTGTAATTTCTCTTTAGAGAGGCATCAGAGGCAGCAGCATATGTAACTAGTCCATAGTCAACAAGTGATAGGATAGAGGTGGTTACCGCCAGTCTCAGAGCCTCAGTGGTCATAAAAAGGTGATAATGATATAGGAGCCCAGTCCTGGAGTTGATGACCATAGCAATTTGGTTAATATGGAGATTGAATGAGAGAGCAGTATCAAGTGTTATACCAAGGTATTTAAATGCTTGAACTTGCTCAAGGAGTTGGTTTAGATTGTGGTGAATAGTAAGGTTAGCAGCTTTATGAGTATTGTGAGGGTTAGAGAAGAGCATGACCTTAGTCTTTTTGTAATTCATGAGCAGTTAATGTTGATCAAACCAGGTCTCCACCAGTTTGAAGTTGGACTGTAGGTCAACCATTAGTAAGAGTGGGTCAGGACTGCGAGAAAAGAGGACTACATCATCTGCATAAAGGACCATGCTGCTGTTACAGGCAGAGGGAAGATTATTGATGAATAAGCTAAAGAGTAGGAGTCCAAGGATGGAGCCTTGCCAGACTCCAGACCGCATGGGAAGACTGTTAGAGAGAGTGTTGCAGATCTTAACTTGCTGAGTGCATCCACCAATGTAGCTTTCAAACCAGCTAGTAGCCCCTGAGAGAAGAGGAGCGAGTGTGGAGTAGGGGGGAAGTGGTTAACTGTATCAAAGGCCTTAGTTAGGTCAATGTATATTGACCCAACTAGGTGGCCATCATCCAGGGCCTTATGAATGTAATTGGTGTATGCAAGTAGGGCAGTGGTGGTACTGTGTGACTTTCTAAAGCCATGCTATTGTGGGCACTGTAGGTTATATTTAGCACGATACTCCATAAGTTAGTCAGCGACAATGCGCTTAAGGGCTTTGGAGAGGGGTGGAAGGATGGATATGGGACGATAATTATTACATAGCATTTTGTCACCACTTTTATGGACCAGTGTGACTATAGCAGTTTTCCATAGGCTGGGGAATTGCCTAAGGGAGAGAGAGAGAGATAAATTGAGGAGGCTAGTGAGAGGAGCAATGACAGCATCATGGACAAAGTGTAGAAGTTTAAGATCCAAAGTGTCCCCACTGAACCTGGACTTTCCAAGTACCCTTTTTATATATTTTAGGGACTTGGACAGTGTTACATGCCTGAAGTAGAAGGGAGGGATCGTTGAAGAGGGAGTAAGAGAGGCAGCTGCTAGGGCAGGGTTGGGAGAGTCGAAGAAGTCTGGTGGGAGTATACCACTTAGATCTGTGAATGCATCACTAAAAGCATTCACTATAAGTTTGTGGTCCTGTGTGTTAACACCATTTTCCTGGAGCGAGGGGGGGAGGAAGCTTTATTAGGCTTGCCTGTAAGGTCTTCAAGCATTTCCCAGAAGTTACGGCTGTTACCCCATGAGTTTGTGAATTCCCTTTTGAAGTATTCTTTTTTGTCCTGCATATTTCATAGGTGCAAACATTTCTGGCAGCCCTGTAAAGCTGCCTATCACTATACTTCCCAGTAGCCTTTGCCCGATGCCATAGATTATCTCTCTGTTTCATTAGGTTTACTAGGAGGGCTGAGATCCAGGGATTGGATGGGCCCTTGATCTTTTTTTATGGAATGGGGTGAAAGGATCACAATATTTGTTGAACTGAGAGATAAAGTAGGAAAGAGCATCGTCCACATTATTGTAGCTACTGAGAGGGGACCAGTCACACTGAGCAAGATAGGTTTTAAAGTGGGTGAGGTTTCCTTTTTTTGAGGACCTGATGATAAAGAGTTTTGGCTGGCAGTTTGTGGGCCTTATTTGACCAAGAACACATTACAGGGGAATATGTTAAAGTGTTTTAGTACTTATTGGGTAGCTGGCTTTTCAGGGCACCAAACATTTCAGCAAGGGGAGTATGTAAGACCCCCGCTCCCTTACAGCTATCCCTGCCAGTGGCCAAGGTAGGATTTGGGCCATCAGGCACATTGGTGCTCCGTAGCTATGGTGTAGCAGTCCTGTGATCCCGGCTCATGTTTCAAGAGGGGCCGAGGTCCAATTTTATTTCCACACCTTCAGGAATTTGTGGGGGCCTTGTATGAGGGTAAGAAAGCCGGATCACCACAAATGTGAAAAAATATGGCAGCTGTGCTCCCTCTGTGCATGCATGGCTGCCGAAGCAGGGGATTTTAAAGGAGCCTCAGCTCCATTTGTGGTTTTGGTTAAGCGGACACTAATAACATATACTCTTGGCTCCAGGAAAAGCAGGAAAGCCAGGGACTGAGTAAAATAGAAACCAGAAAACCTCTGGTTTAGGGGGGACTATTCCTAGCCCTTTCAAGGGCATATCAATCAATCAATCAATCAAAATCTTTATTTATTCAGGCGAACATCATTGAGCAATGCTCATTTACAAGATGGACCTGATAGGTCAAGATCAAAATAAAGTACAGTATAATACATAAACAAATACAGAGAAGAGGCAAAGAGTTTTATATAAATAAATAGGTACAGTAATAAAGAACGTATATACAAGCAAGGTAGCTAATGGTTTTGTACAACTAAACAATAAAACAGACAGGTTTGACACAAATAACTGTGAGGTATTGGGATTGAGAAAGTGGTTAGGTGTGTTATAATTGGATAGAAACTTAAGGAAGTAGATATGGGGGAATAAAGAAGGGAATGGCAATGGATTGTAGGGTATAATGTAGCTAAGTTTAAGAGTATATAGACAGAGATAGAGAGAAGAAAAAAAAGTGGGGTAAAGGGTAAGAAGGGACTAGGCTTAGTGGAAGCAGTTGCATATCTCAGGAAAGAGATTTATGAAGAGTTTTTTGAAGGATGCTATAGGGATGAAGGTGTTCAGCTTTAGGGTCTTCTGTAGAGAATTCCAGGTAGATGCTAAAAAATAACTGATTGCAGACCTCCCATGCCGGGTACAGACTTTAGGTAGCTTCAAGGTGATAAGGTTATTGTTTCTTAGGGCATATGATCTTGGTGTAGCCAGAGTAAAGCAACCAGAGATATAAGTTGGAAGTTTGTTTGACAGAGCTTTGTAAATCCATAATGCAGCATTTTTTTTCCTCCTGAGATGTAAGGATGTCCAGCCAACAGCATTATAGAGGAGGCAGTGATGAGTGTTGAAATATGTATATGTATATGCATATGTATAAAGGCTGTGGCTGAAATTGTTTTGGGAGTAATGTACACAAAGCTGGAAGCCCCCATAGGACTACAGAAAACAGGAAACTGCTGAGATTGGGGCCAAAGGTCACTGAAAAGCCCAGGAGTTAGGCAGCCAATGGGAAGGAGGGATGCCACAAGCAATATATATATAAAGGAGACTGTTTACCCTGCAGGAGGAGTTTTTCTGGAACTTCAGTGGAAGCAGGGGGCAGGAGAGACTGTCTTGGGATTTTTTGGCCCTAATTTCTGCCCCCTGGCCCACATATTGTTCAGCCTCAGCCTGAAAATAACTAGCTTGCTTTGAACAGCAAAGTTTGAGAGGAGAAAGAGAGAGCGCTTGAGGTTTGCATCCAGAAACAAGAGAAAGGCTTTGGAAGTGTGCTGCAGACATCTGGGAGTCAGAGTGTTCAGCCAGAGTGCTCAAGCAGAGAAAGAGGAATCTGAAAGCTGAAGTAAAACTGAGAAACTCTGTGTGTGTGTGTGTGTGTGTGTGTGTGTGTGTGTGTGTGTGTGTGTGTGTGTCTGTAAGGGTGTCTACCTCCTGCCCACCAAGTCTGAGTGAGTGTCCCTTTCCCCCTCAGAGGGGCAAATGTAACTGAAGAATTAAGCAAGGGGAGTGCCCAAGTGTGCTGTGGGTAAGAGACTGTGTGAAAGCCCAGCTGTAACCATTTGTACAGGGTGTGAAACAGATGGGTCTAGGGGACCAAGTTTCAGAAATCCCTAGAGTGAAGAAGAAGAAGAAGGAGATGACCAGAAGCAAAAGATGTTGAGAGGTCTGCCTGGTGAAAACTGTCAATAAAGGCCACCTGGCAAAGCTGGAAAGGCCAGGCAAGTGAAGAACAATTTATTTAATTTGTCCTGTCATTCGAGTCGGCAGCCTTTGGGAGCTACAGGAGGACCAGCAGCCGGAGACATTGAGAGGTCTGCCTGGTGAAAACTGTCTACAAAGGCCCAATGGTGAAGCTGGCAAGGCCAGGCTGGTGAAGAAACTGCTTCTTCAATCTTCCAGTTATCCAGTTCTGCAGCTTCACCGCTACATTTCCCGTATACCTCCATGGTGCCGTACAGCTGCCGGTTGGACTGCAGCTCAGCCATCCCAACCCCCAGTGTACCTCTGAACTGTAAGGACCCTGAGCTGTGGCTTTGGGTGTCTTAATCAGAAAGCTTGCTAGGTAGTTTACAGGGGGTAAAGTATGGGCTGGACTGTGTCAAGTAAAAGCTGCACCCAGGCCATTTGGTTAAAGTGGAACCCAATTTTAAAGTTGTCTGGGCCCCACTGAAAGTTCTCAGGCCTGCATCTTGTCCCGGTGAGGTACCGACTGCATCCAAGGACATTCTAGGGTGCACCCTAAGGTGGGAAGTAAAGTTATTGTCTGGGGGATATAAAGTGATTAAAGTGATTGTGCTGTTTACTATTTCCCTTTTTTCCTTCCCTCAAATAAATCTTACTATTGTTTGCATGCTAATTCTTGTGGGCATGACTTTGTGGGTTCAAGTTACTATGTGAGGGGGGATTGTTATATTCTGGTGAGAGCGTACTGGGGGGCAGATATTGTTATTTTCTGGGGGGTGGTAACCTGAAAACTGCCTACAGGTATTCTCTGACACAGCACCAGGTGGAGACACTGCGCAAAACCTATTGTCCACTTATGGGACCCAGGTTGGGCCCCTTGGAGGTGTGTACCGTGTGTACCTGAGGGCCCCCGGAGCAACCAAGGTGAGTCAAAGAACAGTTAAACTATGGTGATGATGCATACTGGCCCTAAATATATACTGGCATATAGTACTAAGTCACTTAATCCCATTTTTCCTTTCTTGACCCCTTTCAAGTGTGTTACAAGAACTGTAGCTGGGGGACAGGCACACAGTATGACACCATGCAGCACCATACAGCAGCCTTACATATTTTGTCACAATTCAGAGCTCCATATTTATGGATATTGTGTTTTTTGAGTCATTTCCCCTAAAGTGTGTTACAAGAACTGTGGTAGGGGACTAACACACATTGCTGAACCATGTAGCACCATAAAGCAGCCTTATATATATTTTTTTGGCAGTTTAGAAAAATTCAGGAGCTCCAAATTTATGTACTGTATATTGTGCTTCTCACACCATTTTCTTTAAAGTGCATTACAAGAACTATGGCAAGGGAAAAGATGCACAGTGCGGCACCATATAGCACCATGCAGCAGACTTACATTTTTCCCACAGTTCAGAAAATATAGGAAATTAGAATTTATGTAAATTGTGCTTTTTGCACCATTTCCCTAAAGTACGTTACAAGACCTGTGCTGGGACACACACACAATGTGGCACCATGCAGCATCATGCAGCAGCCTTATATATTTTTCCCCTCATTCAGAAACATTCAGTTGTTCCAAATTTATGTATATTATGCTTTTCGCACCATTTCCCCTAAGGTGCATTACAAGAATTGTGGTGGGGGACAGACACACAGTATGGCACCATGTAACACCATGCAGCAGCCTTGTATATTTTTTCTGGCAGTTCAGAAAAGTTCAGAAGCTCCGAATTCATGTATATTGTGCTGTTTGCACCATTTCCTCTAAAGTGTGTTACAAGAACTGTGTTGGTGGGAGTGACACACAGCACAGCACCAGATAGCAGCATGCATTAGTCTGAAGCATTTATTCTGGTAGTTCAGAAACATTCCGGGAGCACAGAATTTATGTATGTTGGTTTTTTTTGCATCAGATTGTTGATTTTGTCAACATAGCAGACTCATGCTGGGACATCCTCTTCCTCGACAACTGTGTGTTGTCTTATTAAATAAAGTCAACTCATCTTCTACATCCAATGTAAATAACAGCCATCTACATTATCTTTGTCAGACAGCTGAAAGAATTTCCTGAAATGAGAAAAACAGGGGCAGAAAACTGTTAGAAAACATTTGAACATGCAAACATATGAAACTGCCGGCAGGAAAAAGGCCCACAGGTCTATCAAGTCTGCCTGACTGTGCAGCTCTTAGTTTCATATTACTATAGCTGCCCCAGCCCCACCCAAACCCCTCCCTTCTTCCCTTCTTCTGGTCTTTCCCCCCATGTGTTCTTGTCTGTACTAATCCTGCCCTTGACTCTATCCCAACCCCGCTTAAAGCTATCCACTGTCCTCAGTTCGAGTAACTCCTCCGGCAGTATGTTCCATGTTGCCACCACTGTCTCTGTAAAGTAGTGCTTCCTCATCTCCCTCCTGGATCTTCCCCCTTCCAACTTTAGACTGTGCACCCAGTGACCCTCCCCCCTTAAGCAGAACAATCTTCCCTCTCTGACTTTGTTTATGCCTTTCAAGTACTTAAAGGTCTCTATCGTGTCCCCTCTTTCCCTTCTGTCTTCCAGCGAATACATGTTGAACTCCCTCAGTCTTTCCTCATACAGCAACTCCCCCAGTCCCATGATCATTTTCGTAGCCCTGCACTGCACCCCCTCCAGTAATCCCACATTCTTTTTGAGGTATAAGCACCAGTACTGCACACAGTACTCCCAAGTGTGGCCTCACCAGTGATCTATACAAGGGCAGGATGACCTCCTCCTTTCTGGAGGTGATCCCTCTGATAATGCACCCCAGCATCCTATTTGCCCTTGCTGCTACCCTCCTATACTGTGCTGATATCTTCATGTCCCCTGTGACTATTACGTCGAGGTCCCTATCCTCCTTTGAAGCTGTTACCTGCACTCCCCCTCCCAGCTAATAGCTGGTCCTGGGGTTTCTTGCTCCAAGGTGCATGATCTTGCACTTCTTAGTGTTAAACCCCAACTGCCACTCCCTAGACCAGTGTTCGAGTTTAGCTAGATCCTCCCTGAATACCTGCCTCCCTTCCTTATTGTCCACTTTTGCACAAATCTTAGTGTCATCAGCAAACAGGCTGATATTACTCTTGACCCCCTCTGCAGTGTCTCCAATGAAGATATTGAACAAAACAGGGCCCAGCACTGAACGCAGCAGTATCCTACTTGTTACTGGCCTTGGCTTGGATGTCTCCCCCCTTACAACTACCCTCTGTTGTCTGCTCTGCAACCAGCTCTCAACCCACCCCACCAGTTTCTCCCCCACCCCCATGTCCCTCAGCTTGCTCATTAACCTCCCGTGGGGCACCGAGTTGAAAGCCTTGCTAAAGTCCAGGTACAGGACATCCACAGCGTGGCATTCATCAACTGCCTTAGTGACCCAGTTAAAGAAGTCGATCAGGTTAGTTTGGCATGATCTTCCTGAGACAAACCCATGCTGTCTCTCATCCTGTAGATCATAACTATCGAGAAAGGTTATCAACCTCTCCTTTAGAATGGTCTTCATCAACTTCCCCACTATGGAAGTCAAGCTTACTGGTCTGTAGTTGCCCAGTTGGGCCACTCTTGGGAAGGGGCACCATGTGAGCCATCCTTCAGTCTCTGGGTATCTTCCCCATCTCCAAGGAGGTATTAAAGAGGTCCGTCAGAGGGCCTACCAACACCTCCGCCAGTTCCTTCAGGACCCTTGGGTATACACAGTCTGGTCCTGGTGCCTTGTCCACCCACAAGGCTTTATGGCCCCTCAGAACTCTATCCTCTTGGATAACACCATCTGTTATCTCTGCCCCCTTCACCCTTGCCCTCTTTCTCCTGTGGTATTGAGCCATCCTTTTCTTTTGTGAACACCGAGCAGAAGTACTCATTGAGT
Source organism: Neoceratodus forsteri (assembly GCA_016271365.2). Lineage (NCBI taxonomy): Eukaryota > Metazoa > Chordata > Ceratodontiformes > Ceratodontidae > Neoceratodus > Neoceratodus forsteri. Next base: position 445,477,295 of record CM057453.1, read on the forward strand.
GCTTCTGTCTAGTCTTCCCCTTGTTCCGCCCATCCCCCATCCCTCTTCATTCCAACAATGTCATCTCTACAACTCCTCTTCTCCCTTATGTATTTAAAGAACCTCTTTTCCCCCTCTCTGATCCCCTGAGCCAGCTTCAGCTCTATTGCTGCCTTGGCTGCCCTGACTGACCTGGTCACCTCCCTAGATGCCTTTGTGAACACCTCTTTATCCTCCTTCTCATGCCCCAATTTTTTTAATTTAATGAAGGTCAATCTTTTTTCCCCCTTCCCTTTCACTCCACTTCCTTGCTGAGCCAGCTAGGTGTTTTGGACCTGGACTGCTTACTCTGAGATTTGGCACACATGTTCGTGTCCTCATTCAGCCCCTTCCTAATGATTGCTCACTTCTGTTCAGCATCCATCACTGGGTTAATTTTAGCTAAATTCCCCTCTATGATGCTGCCCATTCTGGCAAAATCTGCCTTTCTGAAGTCCAGCACTCTTGTCCTGGTCTTAGCCCACTCCCTCCTTGTGTTGAGGAGGAACCACACTGAGCAGTGGTTGCTTCCTGCTAGAGGGTTCTGTACTACCACATCCTGGACCTGATCCCCATTTGTTAGCACCAAATCTAGTATGTTCCCCTCTCTAGTAGGTTCCATCGCCCCTTGCACTAGGTAGCTGTCTTGGATAGCCACCAGCAGCACCTGTTCCCTGGTGTGTGCTGTAGTTACTGTATGCCAGTCAACCTCAGGGAGGTTGATGTCTCCCACTATAACTGTATTTCCCTTGCCACTGACCTTCTGATTTGCTCCCACTGATCTCTATCCACCTCCTTGCTCTGTGAGGGTAGCCTGTACGCCACCCTCATCCTGAACTTCTAACCTTTAGGGCATTGAGCAATATCCATAAGGCTTCTGGCCTCCTCTCAACCCCCTCCTCTCTGGTACATAGTATCCTCTCCCTGACATAAATAACCACCCTTCCAGGCCTTCCCCCTCCCCCTCCTGGTCCCCGTGGAACACCTTGTAACCTGGGATCGTAAAATCCCAGTCATGGTATTGGGTGGCCCAGGCCTCTGAGATGATGACAATATCTACCTCTTTCTCTACCATCATTGTCTGGAACTCTGCCACCTTGTTTGCTAAGCTCTTTGCATTCAAGGATACTACAGTCCACCCTGTGCCCCACCCCTCCTCTTCCTGTCTCTCCCCCTTCCACTTTTGTCTTGGTAATGTCCCCTCATTCTCCTCCTCTTCTCTGGGGATAGAGGCCTTCCAGTCTCCCCTGGAAGTTGCCTCTTCCCTGCTATCTGACTCAGCCCTCCCCTCTCCTCAGTTTAAATCTATGTTGTTTTAATAAACTTTTTTTTTATTTATTTGTTTAACCAGGAGTAGCACACTAAGCTGAAAGCTTTTTTACAGGAGCGACCTGGGAGCACAGGGAAGTTAAGTGACTTGCTCAGGGTCACACTGTATGCAAGTGAAAGCTGTGGGATTCAAACCCAGGTCTGGCCTGTTGGATGTCACCAGATTTGCAGCTCAGAGCCTTAAACCACTGCGCTATACTGCCTCCCTACTTCTCCAGTCCCAGTCCCAATGCCCTTGTACCCTTGATGCTGAGATCCAGCCTATCCTTGGCATAAAGTCCCTTATTGCTCCATGTCTCACCCCACTCTCCTAATACCCCATACCCCATTTCTGCATACTACCCCTTCAGCCACCCATTAAACTCCTGTATTCTTAGCTTCTTCACCATGCTTGCCTTAGGTACTGGGAGTACCTCGGAGAATGTCACTGAGTTTCCCACCCGACTGCAGATGCCCTCCACTTCTCTGAACCTCTCTTGTACTTCTCCCACTGTACTGCTCTCTAGGTCATTTGTTTCTAGGTGCACAATGATATGAAGCTTCCCTCCCACCTTCTTCATACATTTCTGAATGCACTGCCCTACTCTCCCCACTGTCATATCTGGCATACACTCCACCCAGGTTTGACTCTTCCTTGCTCCCTTATCTCACCATATCACCCCCCGAGCATAGAATCCACTAATAACAAGCACTCGCTCCCCCATCCCTTGCACTTCCCCCATGCCTTGCCCTCCTGTGAGCCCCTTTTCCTCAGTGTCCTCTCTTTCCATTCACTGTCCTTTCCCCCTCCCTTCTCCTTAAGTTGCACCTCCACCTGCTCTCTTCCTCCTCCATCCCTTCTGTGCTCGCTCCCTTCCACAACCCTTCCCCCTCCACTACATGTACCTTCTCCCACTGCCCACTACACTATGACTCCCCCTCCCCCCAACATATTTTGGCCTTCCTTCCCGTTAATTTACTATGTTCATGCCAACTTGACCTGCTTTCCTGCCACTCCCCACTTCTTCCCCACAGTCTTCCCTCTCAGCTTGTACCCTGTGTTTCTCCCTTCCCTCCTGGTCCTCTGACTCTTGTTTTATGGTGCCTTCCCCAACCTCCTGCTCTGTTTCATCAGCCAGTACTGTGTATCTGTTTGTTGTCTCCAACCTCCTGCCCCAGCCCTCTCCTGTAATCCCTCCCTGCCTCTGCTTACCCTAAACCTCTTTTCTACGTCCTTTCTATCTGCTCATGTTCCCTACCACCTACCAACACCCCCTTTCGGCGCTCCCAGGACTCTGTGGACTTGGTCCCCCTGGACAAATGCCCCCTTCTGGCCCTTGGCACCCTGGTCTATCCTGCGGTGTCCTATCCTGTCCTGAAGGACAGACTTTATTTACAGTTGTTTATTGTTCATTGATTCTTGTGAAAATGTTGGTTCCTGGGCTCTCTGGGTAGACTGTAATATCCAAGATACCTACAAGAAAACATATTGATTGATTTAGGATGGCGGAAGGCAGAAAAATTACAACTATTATATACTAAGCAGTTTTATTGACAAGGTACTAGGCAGCAGCTGAAGCCATAAGGCTAACAGTCATTGATTTTATATAGAACTTAGAGCTGTTATATAACATACTGGGATGGAGTGACCATGGTTAAACATGAATATACCAGCTGGCCCAGTGGTGCGGAGGGTTGAGGTGCTGGACACCACACCTCGCACCATGCCAGTGACCCAGGGTGGGGATGGACTCGAGTGGCCAGGGGTCGGCAGGGGAGGGAGAGGATGGCGTGTCCATAGGACAGGTCTCCTCTCCCTGGGAAGGGATTCAGAGTTGTTCAGTGTCCTAGTAGCCCCTGATGGAGTTTGGGGATATTGCAGGTACACCGACTGACATAAAGGGTGGAGTGCGACAGACTCCAGTAGGGTAGCCATGCACAAGCATCATTACACGCTGCACTCCTCAGGGAGGAAACCAAGGAAAAATCCCATCCTCGGGGATAGGCAATGGCACCTTGCCCTGCCGAGCCACACTCCAGCACTGGGCTTCTCTCCTCGCCAGGGCTGACTGCCCAGCTGGCACACCGAATTCCTAGATAGAGTGCCTTGGGTGGATAGGGCTGACCCACCTTGAGGGTACAGAGCCGGGGGGTCCATCATGCTGGTGCAGGGGTGAGTAGAGAGAAGCTTCAGGCGGGAGGTAGAGCTCGCAGGTAGCGGGGATGCCTGAGAGAGTTCCCTGATGGAATGGAGCTAAAAACAGTGTCTACAAAAAAAAACACAAAACAAAAAAACATGAATATACCACTGATGTACACCAAATGTTGTAAGGTGAAGATACTATGTAAGGTTATACCTATGGGAATGGCATTATCAATAATAAAGATGAGTTTAAAAAAAATGTGAAAAAGGAATACTTACATTTCGTGGTAGGAAACACTGCTAAATTAAATAACCAGATCTGGGCCTGAACCATGCAGTGACTGGATTTTATCACCCGAATGATAAGTACCTGAACAGAGAAATCCAGGGAAAAAGATGGTTAGAAATACATGTTTTTTTCACCCCCCCCCCCCGCCTGATAAAACAAAAGACAAGAAAATCTTACCTTTGCTGGTAGGACACAAAGCCACACTCAAAAATCGTCATCCAATCAGCACCACAAGGATGCATTACGATTTCATGAAAAAACATCCAGAATGTTGGTTCACTATAATTCTTCAGGACAGGTGCTGTGGTGCGAGACTTGCAGAGCACAGGAACAGCATATTAATTCAGGGAGTCCATCTCATGCCTTGTGTGAACATTTTTCTAGAGGGAGGGGTTGTGGGATAGCAGACGGACCAGACACAGAACTTCAGGTTCAACACGCAATCTCTGTCATGTTTATGTGGCTCAAGAGAACACATAAGCAACTATAGGCATATCTCCCTGCCCTGTACCCTTGCAAAACTGCAAGAAAGGCTAGTATATGACCAACTCTGTGAATACCTGGAGTCCCACTAGCTCCTAGCCCTCTTCCAGCATGGTTTTCAATTCACCCATGGTACTGACACTGCCCTCACCAACCTCATGGTTGATATACTCGGAGCAATGGATACTGGGAAGCAGATTTGCACAGTTTTTATAGATCTGTGCATGGCATTCGACCTTGTGGACCACGACCTGCTGCTAATAAAACTAGACAAAATTGGTCTAGACCCTCTTGCCCTCAAGTGGTTTGAGAGCTATCTATCTGGCTGCACACAGATGATCATTTGGAAGGGGGTGCTGTCTGACCCACTACCCATAAAGGAGGGAGTACTGCAGGGCTCAATCCTTGGTCCCCTCCTGTTCTCTCTGTTCACAAATGACCTAAACCTCCACTGCGGGGTAGTGTGGTCATTCAATATGCGGATGACACAGTCATCTACCGCTCCTTGGATAATCTGTCTGCTCTAGGTCCTCTCCTCCAAGCAGGCCTCATGACCCTTGAGGCCTGGCTAATATCAAACAGAATGGTCCTCAATGCAGGCAAAACAAAAGCCAAGCTGTTCGGTCCCAGATCCTTTGGACAAGACAGGACCAAGTCCCTACAACTCAACTCACTTGCTGGTAAAAGCATTGATGTGGTGGACTCCCTAAAATACCTAGGGCTAACAATTGACCACAGTCTCACCTTTAAGACCCATGTCGACCAAGTAACCAGAACCATCCATGGCAAACTTGGGACCCTGTACCAATTAAAAGACCAGCTTATCCCGGAAGCTAGACTCGCAATTGTCTCTAGTGTCCTGCTCTCAACACTTACCTACGCTGCCTCAGTATTACAGGGCATGTCCAAGCAGGAATTCAACCGGCTACAGATACTGTACAAGGTAGCTCGGTTCGCAATTCAGGGTCACTCTAGAAGCCATCACTGTGATATGCTGGCCCAACTACAGTGGCCTTTATTTGCTTCTCGACTACAGTACCCTCTGCTCTGTCTGATGTTTAAGTTACTCAGCCTGGCTGCTCCACCTAGCCTAGAAGGAATAATTACTCCCAAGCATAACCCTCAAAGGCTTAGGACCTCAGGTTGGACTCTGCTGGAAATTCCAAGGGTTAAGACTAATGCGGGCAGCAAATCCTTCTCCTCCACTGCCCCCTACCTGTGGAACAAACTTCTACCCTCAGTACAGGAAGCCCCATCTCTTCTGAACTTTCGTACTAGGCTCAAGGTCCACATGACTGAGACCAGCATCTGTCACTGTCACGGTACCCGATAGACCTCCTCCCCACAATCCTACTCCAACCCGCTCACTTGTTCACCACTGTTCTCCACATGCCTTATATTACCCTAATAGACCTCAAGGCTAGGTATTTATCATACAATCACAGCTGTTTTACCTAAATGACTCAGAAAAATTGCTATTGGTATGTAACCTGTTAATTATCTGTACTTACTCTGTAACCAATTGCATCTGTGTTACTCACCCTGTAATGTTATTTCCGGGTTGCACCTGAAAAGGGACCTTTGGTGCTCAGTGGGCCTACCCAGTTATCAAAATTTAATAAATAAATAAATAAATTTAAAACACAGGGGATAACCTTAAGCAATGGCATATCATTTCTTCAATACATCAGTTTGCAGCAACAGACTATGCATGTCCTTCCTCTGCACTTAGTCAGCACCTACTGATCTCCTGATCTAATGTATCTCTTTAGTAATAATTATTTAATTTCCTATGTTGGTCTTGTGTGTTTGGGTGATGGGGAGCTCAAAAAAAGAAAAACATAAAAATAAGCTAAAGACAAAGAACTTCAGTGCAGAAGCACTGAAGCAAGGGTTACACCAAAGGGCATTGGCAATAAAGCCAAGTTTCAAAGAAACACAACATCATACATAGCCCCATAATGCAAAGCTTAATGGGATATATATGCAAATCACCATGCTGGTTCAGCTTAAAGCAGGAATGCATGGTGCCAAAGGGCCTCTCAATTTGTAATTTACATGCATTTAAACAACACAAAGGCTATTTTCTGACATTTCTACCCCAGTACCTTAATTTTTATAATACAGTCTAGTAACTTTTTACCGTTATCAAAAAAAACTAGTACCATGGCATTTTCTACATTTCCAGGTTTCATAAACATAAGGGGGCCGATTCCAAGATGAATGTCGCAACTCACAGGCCTATGCGAGTTGCAACATTTGCTTTCTATGCAAGGGACCCTGCGTCATATTCTAAGAGTGGCAGGGTCCTGGCTCGACCATGGGCAAGCAGTTGTGGTAGGCTAGTGCCAATGGCATGGCACAACACAGAGATTATACAATTAATGGATGGAAGAATAGTTACAAATTATGTAGAAGCAGGTAGACACAATAATGCAACAGTTAGGGTGTGGTACAGACAATTACAATTTATTACAGGTGGTACATTAATGCAACAGAAAAATCATAGTGCAACGATATACTGAGAGCTAGGCTCAAGACAGTACACAAATACTGTAGGAGAAGAAGGAGAGGAGTAGCTAATAAGCAATTGGAGGAGGCAAAGTGGAAAAGGAGAAGAGTGGGGGCTGGGAAAGAAGCCAAAACCAATTATCCCTTCAGGATGATGAAGACCCTGAAAAAGGAGATGGGGGCTGGGGTGGGGAGAGACAGTCAAAACTTGTTTCCCCTTCAGAATCCTGAGAACCCTGCAAGGGGGTAAGGAGTTGGTAGGCAGGAACTAGGAATAAATGTAATTAAGAAGGGTTAAAGCAGGAACAGCTAGAAGAGAGGAAATTGTGGAGGGCAGTAAAAAGGGAGTAGGTGGAAGAGGAGTGACATATTTGGGGGGGAGGGAGTTCCAGATTTTAAGGAAGCGATGGGCAAAACCAGTCTGGCCGATGAGGGTGGAATGGTGTGGGACCACCAAGGAGTGCATGTTGCTAGATCTGAGGGAATGGGAGGGTGGGGGAGGGGTGTAAAGGGAGGATGAGAGGTAGGGAGGGAGTTCACCAAGCCAGAATTGGAAGGTTAGTTTAGCACAGTGGGAGAGGTACCTGTTTGATAGTGGAGGAAAGGCAAGGGTGCGATAGAGTTCACAGTGATGGGTATGAGAGGGAGAGTTATGGGCTAAGTGGCAGAAGGAGTTGAAGAGAGTGTCCAGTTTGGTCAGGGAAGATTTAGGAGCAGCACCATAGACTACGTCACAGTAGTCAAAGATGGGGAATATCATCTTCTAGACAAGTTCAAGCCTCGCAGCCAGTGGGAATGCAACTAAAATTCCTGTACAGAGCACCAAGCTTGGAGAGCAATTTCTTCAGGATGGCGTCGATATGCACAGAGAAGTTGAGGTGTTGGTCCAACCAAACCACAAGACATATAAATGAAGATGTGTCCTCAAGGGTTGTCCTGTCGAGGGTGTGGAAGGAGGCAGGCAGTGAGCCTAGAGAGTCTCTGCCTGGAGTTAAAAGTCATACAGACTGTCTTCTTGGCATTTAGGAAGAGCTGGTGGGAGGCAAACCAGAGCTGAACTTGGTTGAAAACATGCTGCAAGCTGGTTTCCACAGCAGCAGGGTTTTTGCCGGAACTGTACAAGACAGTATTATCGGCATACATATGGATGGAGGAGGGGGAGCAGACTGTGGGAAGGTCATTAAGGAAGATGGAAAAAAGCAGGGGACCAAGCACTGAGCCCTGAGGGACTCTAGTGTTGATAGGGAGTGGAGGGGAAGTGGAGTCAGAGATTCTAGTCAATTGAGTCCTACCAATGAAGTAGGATTTAAATCAGTTTATAGCAAACAAGGCAAGGCCTGCTGCAGAGAGTGAGTCAAGAAATGGAGTACGGGAGACCGTGTCAAATGCTCTGGCTAGGTTGACAAACATGGCTGAGGTGATCAGGCCATCGTCCATCCAAATCCAACAAAGACTAATGGTACCTTCCCTGCACTATCTCCTTTTAGGGAAAGTCCGTCATATTTCTTTGACATCAATTTCTGCACCATATCTAGACATGAAATCAGCATTTACATGTTTTTTCCCTGCCCTGCCCTGTGAGACACAGTAAATCAATAGGGCTGAAGAGCTAAGCACCACTGCATTATACAGGAATTTTTTCTCTCATTTGATGCAACCAGCAAAAGGGGTTATGATTAGTAACAACCTTAATTTCAGCCCACCACAAGTAATATTTCAGAGGCTCAATAGCCCACTTCAGAGCTAAGCATTCTTTCTCTATGGTAGCATATCTTCGGTCCCTCTCATGTAGCTTCCTGCTGATATACATGATCAGATGTTCTTCCCCATCTATTTTCTGAGATAAGACTGCCCCAATACCATTCTCTGATGCATCAATTTGAACCTCAAACACCTGGTTCAAGTTAAGGCTTTTCAATACAGGAGCTCCACATAGAATGACCTTAATATTCCTAAAAGCCTCATCACAAAAAGGAGTTCACTTAACCCTATTCAGGCACTTCTTTTTAGTGAGATCGGTCAAAGGACTGGCACTGTCTGAGAAATTAGGACTAAATCTCCGGTAATAACCAGGCAGGCCTAGGAAAGATCTCACATTCTTTTTTGTGGTAGGTATTTGGTTATTTACTGCTGCTGTAACCTTCTCTACCTCAGGTTTCACTTGTCCATTGCCTAAAATGAACCCTAGATAGCTTGTCTCTGTCTTTGCTAGGGCACACTTAGTATAGTTAATGGTCACTCCTGACTCCTTTATTGCTTGGAATACCTGGGACAAGTGTCTAACATGGGTTTCCCAGTTAGGACTGAATATGACATTGTCTAAATAAGCCGCACTGTAGTCAGTGTGTGGTCATAGCATTTATTTATTTATTTTGTAACCAGGAAGGACACACTAAGCTGAAAACCTGTCTACAGGTGTGACCCTGGAGCACAAGGAAGTTAAGTGACTTGCTCAGGGTCACACAGTATGCAACTGGGGGCTGTGGGATTCAAACCCTGGTCTCCAGGTTTGCAGCTCAGAGTCTTAAACCACTGTGTATTACTGCCTCCCTTACGTGGTCCATAAAATGCTGAAAAGTGGCTGGTGCCCCATGTACTCTGAATGGCATTGTGACAAACTAGTATGAACTGATTGGGGTGCAAAATGTGGTTTTATCTTGTGAATCAGCTGACAAGGGGATTTGCCAGTATCCTTTAGTAAGGTCGAGGGTGGAGATATACTGTGCATTGCCTAGCCTGTCAATGATGTCATCTATCTGGGGCATTGGATAGCCATTGAATAGTGATGCATTGTTAAGCTTTCTAAAATCTAGACATAGACGTATCCCACCCTCTTTCTTGTCCACTATGACCATGGGTGAAGACCATGCACTCTTTGAGGGCACAATTATGCCTAACTGCTCCACTTTTTTTGACTTCCTGAATCACCTCATCCTTCACCTTCATGGACAATCTGTTGGGCTTTTGGTTTATGGGCTTGTCTTGCGTGGCAGTTATGGTGTGTGCAGTTCATTTAGCCCTCCCCAGGATGTTTGTGAATATGGGCTCAAACTCTTGTAATACCCCATGCAAATATTTTTGCTGCTGAGGCTCCAATTCAGGGTTTATCTGGATCTCTCCCAACTGTCCTGACTGCTCTAGCCTTTTATAGGCAACCTCCAGCTCTCACTCACTAACTTCAGCATGGATATAAAGGGAGGGGTTAGGCTTCTCATGCCATTTCTTAAGGAGGCTCACATGGTTAATTTTATGGGGGATCCTCTTTTCTGGCATGCTAAGCTCATAATTCAGTGCTCCTGTTTGCCTCAAAATGGTGAAGGGGCTCTGCCATCTCATGAGTAGTTTGTTCTCTGTGGAGGGAAGAAGTAACAACACTTTGTCGCCTGACTGAAATGTTTCAGTCTTCAGATCCTGGTTGTATCTTTCTTTCTTCAAGTCTTGCTTCTGTTCTGAGCTCTGGTGTGACAAGTTGATATATCTCACTAGGCGTCTGTGTAACTGAGTTATGTACTCTATGACATTTAGATGCTCCACCTCCTTCCCTTCTTGCCAGTGTTCTTTAACCACATCCAATTGCCCCCTTGGGTTCCTGCCATACAATAATGAAAAGGGAGAGAAACCAGTGGATGCTTGAGTGATTTCTCAGTAAGTGAAAAGTAAACAAGGGAGGTACCTATCCCAATCTCTACCCTCTTCTTTTACATACTTCCTCAATATTCTCTTTGTCTGATTAAACCTGTCTATGAGGCCATCAGTCTGTCGGTGGTATGGGGAAGTATGCACTCCTACCACGCCCAGCAGAGGGTACAATTCTTTTAGCAGGTGTGCATTCAAATTATTCCCCTGATCAGCAAAAATTTGCTGGGGGATTCCCATGCAGCTAAATACCTTTTCTAGCTCCTCTGTTATTCTTTGGGTGGTGACAGCTCTCATGGGGATAGCTTCTGGGTAGCATAATTACATATAACCAGTACAAATATGTTACCCTTGGAGCTCTTCAACAGGGGGCCCACTACATCCATAGCTATCCTGTCAAAGGGGTTAGTCACAATGGGGATGGGTTGTAGTGGTACTTTATCCCTTTTTCCTGTCTGAGTTACCTTCTGACACTCAGCACATGCTTTACAATACTCAGCTATGTTCTCATGGATAGAGGGCCAATAAAACCTGGGTAATATCCTATTCAGGGTGCTATATCTGCCTGCATGGCCTGCTAAAGGGATGTCATGTGCCAGATACATGATTTGGTAGTGGAATTTTTCTGGAACCATTAGTTGGTCTACTACCTCTCCAGTTCTGGGGTTAATGTATTCTCTGTACAGTATTCCCTGTTTTACAACAAACTGAGGGGCACCTTTTTCCACTCCCTTCCTCACCTGTGAAAAAAAAGGGTTAAGTGAAGGGTCTGCTTTTTGCTTATGCTGCGTATCACATTTAAAAGTGTGTCCCAAGTCTGGCTGCAAGTCAGCATGAGTATCAATCCAGTCCTTCTTTAGCTTCCTCTCCTCCGCCTTAGTTTTACGGTCCTTGCCATGATCCTCAAAAACATCATCATCAAATGGGGAACACAGATGGTAAATGTCCCTGCTTCACTTAAGCTCTGGTGGTTACGGTAACTACAGCTGAGTCCTGGACAGCATAACAATGTATAAATGAAGCAAAGTCTGGGTGGTCATGCCCGATAACAACTGGCATGTGTAGGTAAGGTACCAACCCCCCTTCTACCTCATGTGTCTTTTCTTGAACAGTCATTTGTATGGTGGCTGTAGGGTAGCAATGGGTATCACCATGCACACAGATGACTGCTGTATCCAGTTCTTTATTATTCTCAGTCACAGATCTGCTCACACAAGAGTCTGGTGGCTCCCTGAACCAATCAGTCCCATCATCTGCTGTGATCCAGTCTGCACACTAGCCATAAAGTGACCCCAGTTCGTTAAAGCTAGGTGAGCTGTCTCTTTCTTTATATTATTTTTTTTTCATTTGTTTTCATTTTTAATTTTTTATACTTATAAACTTGATGAGCATGACTGCCCGTTTTCACAAGTGACAAATTTCTTACATAATGTCCTTTCTTTTGGCATGCATGACATACAATGACGTACAATCTCTGCTACAGGAATCCCCCGCTCACCAGTCTTGTTTCACTTGGGCTGGATTTGACAGTTCTTAAATAAAAGGGTTCCTTACCAGATTGCTGGTGATTGCATGTGCTGATGTCCCTTGGAACCCTCTGGGTCTGGATAGTTGGGCTGCCTGGAAGTCTTCCACCAGTGTGATGGTTGTATCAGCGAAATCAGACTTATGCTCCCAAACCCAAAGTTGTACATTCTGGGGTAAAACTTTAATAAACTGCTCAATAATTACCACCTCCAGAATTTGGTCCTTGCTCTTGTTATCTGGATGTAACCATTGGTAGTAGAGCTCCTTGAGACGGGCATAAATCTCTCAGGGGGTTATCCAGTGACTGCATTTTAAGAAAATCTAAACCTCTGGTGATTGATTTCAATGCTTATGTCATAGCACCTGAGGATCTCCTGCTTCACATGGTCATAGTCGTCTGCCTCTCGAGAGTCCATGTGGCTACAAACCAACTGGGCACTGCCTGTCAGGTGTTGTGCCAGTCAAAAAACACACTGTTCGCTTTGCCATGCGCATGTTCGAGCAATCCTTTCAAAGGCTGTGAGGTACGCTTCAACGTCATCGCTGTCCAATAGTTTGGACAGTTTAATATCTTTTGGACTACTGGTTCTTTCAGTTTGTCCTTCATTAATGACATGCAAACTGCTCATGGTATTCGCCCATTTGGTATCTTGCCTTCCCTGCTCAGTGTCTCTATCTCTTCATCTGCACCTGTTTTATGCAGAGCCATTTCAACAGCTCCCCCATATCCTAAGGTGGAGCATCTTCAGGAAGAGGCAGTTCCCTCAGTTCTTCCTCATCCCCTTGGATCTCTTCATTGTGTTCAGGCTTGGCCTTCCTCCAAGCTCCCAGGCCCAGTTCAGGCAGCAGCTTCTCTCCCAGTCTGTTGGCCATGGTTCTGGTCTGAACTCCACGGACTTTCTTCTCTGGGTTCTCCTCTGGCAACTCCTGGTGCATCGGTCCACCTGAGATATCTGGGTGATATCCATTAGAAAACATCCCCCTAGCCCAGTCCAGTCATTTCCAGCATTTTATCCTACTCTGACACCAAATCTGTGGAGGGGTTGTGGGATAATAGATGGACCAGATACAGAACTTCAGGTTCAACACATAATCTCTGTGTGTTTCTTATTTAAAACATGGGATAATCTTAAGCAATGGAATAGCCCTTCTTCAATACATCAGTTTACAGCAATAGACTATGCATGTCCTTCCTCTGCACTTAGTCAACACCTCCTAATCTACTGCATCTGTTTAGTAAAAATGATTTCATTCCCTCTGTTGGTCTTGTGTGTTGTGGTGATGTGGAGCTCAAAAAAAAAAATCCAAAAACAAGCTAAAGACAAAGCACCTCAGTGCAGAAGCACTGAAGCAACAGTTACCCCAAAGGGCATTGGCAATAAAGCCAAGTTTCAAAGAAACACAACATCACACATACCCTCATAATGCAAAGCATAATGGGATGTATATGCAAATCACCATTGCATTTTAGGCTGGTTCAGCTGAAAGCAGGAATGCATAGTGCCAAAGGATCTCTCAAACAATCTGTAATTTACATGCAGTTAAACAACACAACAGTTCTGGAGACCCAGTCTTTGCAAAGACATAGACAGGATGGAAGCTGTCCAGAGGAGGGCAACTAAAATGGTGCAGGGTCTGCACCGGAAGACATATGAAGAGAGACTAAAGGAGCTTAATATGTATAGCCTCGAGGAAAGGAGGGAGAGGGGGGACATGATAGAAACTTTCAAGTACCTCAAGGGAATCAACAAAGTCCAAGAGGGTAGCATCTTTCAAAAAGTGTGCAAGAACAAGGGGCACAATTTGAAGATGGGGGGCGTCAGAGGTAATTTAGAAGTATTTTTCACAGAGAGGGTTGTGGATGCATGGAACGGCCTTCCGGAGGAGGTGGAGTCAAGAACAGTGGTGGAATTCAAGCATGCATGGGACAGTCATAAGGCAATTCTAGGGGTTGGGGGTAAGAAGAAGTAGGCTGCTGGTTAACTAGGATCTGCAGCTTACCCAGTAGGTAGGGAAATGGGCAGACTGGGTGGGCCAAGCGGTCCTTATCTGCCGTCAAATTCTATATTTCTATGTCTAAGGGGTTTCTGTTATCTTTACCCTGGTAACATAATTTTTATAATAGAGTCTTCTAGTAACTTTTTATCTTTATCCAAAGCACCTAGTGCCAGGCCGACCCACCGTGATAGAGCTTCCACATGTGATGCCAATGACCCGGATCCAGGAACGGAATCGGGTTGCTAGAGGGCTGGCCAGAGGGAGGAGGATCGAGTACCCACTGGCTGTTGTCCTCCTCCGGGAAGGGTGGGTTGCCATCCCCCTGCTTTACTACTACCTGGGTGACCACAGGTGGAGGTGCAGCAGGACGGCATGAAGCAGGTGGGAGGACGTTGGTCAGGAGCCGGAGCAATAGCATGTTGTGACGTGCTCCACCCTTTGACTCCCCTAGCATGCCGACATCCTATGGGGGCAACACCAGAACAAGGAAATACCCCACCCTGGCAGTTGTAGAAGGGACCTGGCTACTCCAGATCCCATAACTAGGCTCCCGATGGAGACCACAAGGACCTCCTGCTGCACACTCTAATGGATTGGGAGGGGGTTTAGTGGGGAACCCCCTCCATCCCAACCTGGGGGGGGCAGGCTAAGGCAGGATGGAGGTAGGTCCAGTGGCTCCTCAAGGGAGGTACTCGGGAAGGGACTAGGAGATCACCAGCCTAGAGCACCCTGAAGAGAACTGCTATGGTGGAGAGAAGGGGGAAGAAATAGTAAATATATAAATAAAAACACCTAGTGCCGTGGTATTTTCAACATTTACAGGTTTCATATGCATAAGACATATACATCAAGCTATTTTAAGACATAGTGCTATTGCATATTAAATACAACAACAAGGAACACAGCCTGTTGTTTTACATCAGCTCAGAGGTCTCCACTATAACCCCCCTGTACGAGGACCTGAAAGGGAAAAGGAAAATTAAAGAGGACACTATAGCATAGTCAAGAAAGGGGAGGGGGCACCCATTGGTGGCCAACCTTATGGACTAGAAACTGTAAAGGATAGATTAGGCTAAGAAACAGAAGAACTGTTGCAACAGATTTAAGAAAGGGTAGGTCCTCAAGAGTGGCAGGATCTCCCTGTCACAATTTCCAAACCTAAGAATGTATTCGACTGTGAATTGTGTTGGTGGGACTAGCAGACAGCATGGCACCATGTAGCATCATTACTTATTTGTTCTCACTGAGAACAATTCTTGGAGGACAGTCCTGGCATATTGTACTTTTCCCACAATTTCCCACAAAGTGCAGTACAAGAACAGCATTGGAGTGACTGAAACAAAGAATAGCATCATAAAGCAGCATGCATCAGCCTGACATATTTATTCTGGTACTTTAAAAAAATGCATGGAGCACAGAATGTATGCATATTGTGCTTTTACCTGTAGCACCATTTCACATAAAGTGCATTACATAACAAGAGTGCTGGAGGACAGACACACAGGGTGATAAATTGTAGCAGCATGCAGCAGTCTGAATCATTTATTCTGGTAGTTCACAAAAATTCTGGGAGCAAAAAATGTATGTTTATTGTGCTTTCCATACAGACTTGGCTGAAAGTGTGTTACAACAAATGAATGTGGTAGGGGGAGTGAAACATAGCACAGTACCATTTAGCAGTAGCAGCAGTAGAATGCTACCACCATTTCATAATCTGTTGTTTGTGAGCAAATTTCAAGAAGGGAGAAATTTCTATATTAGGCCTGCACACTTATGCAGACTCATCTAATGTGCTTGACAAATTCGGTCTGAGGGAGTGACTTGAACAGTGCAGCTGTAGCTACCACTGTTTAATATTTTCTTGCTTGGGAAAAATTTTATGAAAGTAAGACCAGGGAAAAAAAGAGACCATCTTGAGTGAGGAAATAAGGCAGACTGTGTGAGAGATATAGTACACCATCAGCTGTTGGACTGAAATAAGATATTTGGGGCCAAGAAATTGTTGAGATATTGTGCTTTTCAAATGCACTGTAATAGTAAATGACAGTGCTTTAGAACAAAAACAGTGGTGAGAGAGAAGAGAGTGATATGGTACATAAGCAGCACCATAAAAAGACAATATAGACAGAGAAAATAGAGGTAGAAAACAGAATATTGTTTTAAGGAGAAGGAGAAAACAGGGAGAGATCCAGATCCAGGCAAGAAAGAATGAAAAGAAACAGTAAAACAGAAAGAAAGGAAAAGACTTAAAATACGTTGCATGTTTAAAGGTGACAGGCAAAGTAACGTAGCACAGGGCTGCCCCTGTAATGTGACATACTCTACCAGCTGAAATCTTCATATTCCTAATTATTGCAAACGTTTGTTAGTTTAGGTCTAAAACTAGCTGTTTGTGTACTTTTCAACATGGACTCTCATGCTGATGCTATGAACTTAGCCCTCTTATTGTATACTCTGTATCACGTGAACCTGAATGAATGTATTTCATCCTATATGTCCCTCCACCCTATTTCCCCCAGGCTGCATCTGGAAACGAGTGGTTCTCCGCTCAGTATGCCTGCCTGGTTAAACTCCTAAATAAATAAATAAATAAATAAATAAATAAATAAATAATACCCACTCCCTGCTGTGTTCAATACAGCAATAGTGGGATCTAAGTCACTAAAATGGGAAGTTTTCTCATAATTCTTAGCGCCACTCAATCAGGCTTCTAAGGGAACCTGGTTTGCTTCTGTGTTTGCTGAAACTCTGCAAAGTAAAATTACAGCTTAAGGACTTAACAAACGATTACAATAATTAGGAGGATGAAAACCTCAGCTGGCAGGGTATATCATATTACAGGGACAGCTCTGTGCTATGTCACTTTGCCTGCCACCTTTAAAAGCTTTATATATTTATTTTTTTTTTCCTTTCTGGGGGGCATAACAAACAGGGGGAAGAAAGAATAAGAGAAGAAGGGGTGTAAAAGAGGGAGGAATGAGGACTTACTTTAAAAGGCTGCACTACATGAGCGTGCCATATCCATGTGTTATTTTTGTATGGCCCACTGTCAGATGGAGCAGCAGCTGCACCACCACAACTGAGCTCTTGCATGCCAGCAAGCAACAGCTGCTGGTAAGCCAATAGCTGGCTCATCATGTTCTCCATAGAGCCACCACAGCGATGGAGGTCCCCCATCTCCTCCTGCAGTTTGGCTAGGTCCTCCATGGTGCATTTTGTGGGAGTGCAGATGCCAGTACCAGGGCTGGTATGGGTGCCGGTACTTGGGCTGCTGCTCTTCTGTGCCTTCTTGCTGGGCACTCCCCCCAGGCACCACAGATTGGCCATCACCACTAGCCACCTCTTGCTGTCTGGCCTCCCACTGGTCACTGTGTCTTATCTTCAAGTGGGTATGCTGATCCCTGGTCCCAAGATGACTCCCTTTTTACCATGGCTGACCACTGCTTAGCATATATTACAGATGACAATGCTGTCATCCTAGGGATCAACAGTAAAATACTCCCAAACCAGGATGGAACATGGTTGCTTTGGTCTGGGTGGTACTGAGGAGCGAGAGGAGGACTAGCAAGGCTCCAAGGTGGTGGTTGGGGTGAATCTGTGGTGGTGGTGGTGGTATCATGGGGGGTTCACATGGACTTCAGAATGCTGCAGATGGGAGAAGGGGCTGCTGCTTAGCTGGGAAAGCTTGAGTGGGAGCTGAGGGAGCTAAAGGCTGCTGCTGCAGGTGGGGGTTTGCTAGAGTATCCCCAAAAGAAGGACGTTGAAGGCATGTGGCACCACTCTCACAAGTCCTTACTCACTCAGCACAACTCCGACAAGACATCATGGCACAGATGGAACAGGAAAGAAAGAGAGAGAGCGAGAGGGAGAGAGAGATAGAGACAGAGGAAAGACAAATTAAAAAAAAAAGGGAAAACAGAGTGGCATAATAACTGAAAAATATAGGAAAGACCAGAAAATAAAACTAATTTACTACTAATAAGACAAAGACTTGATCGAGAATGATAAAATAATAAAAAAAAAGCTATGAAAGTTGTAAAAATCTAGGTTCTTTGGCAATTAATTTGCTCTAATAGCAGTCACACTCCTCTACTCCACTGACTAATGATGCAACCAAAACCAAAAGTAAAGCTGTCTTACTGTCTTAGAGATATATTACGTGACCTGCAGAAGCTCTTCCATGTGTCCTTGAGACACTTGTTTATGCCAGGCGAAGTTGCCAAATGAAAAGTGTGGTTTGTTGGTGCATTATAACATCATTTTGGGGACAAACGTGACATACAATAGTGCCCAAAAACATGGGAGAAAAACATTATTTAGTCTTTGATTAATTCTTCTGCTTCAGTGTCCTGGATTATTTTCCTGACTCTTCCTCTATTCCTGTGAAAGCACCTTTTTGAGAAAAAAATAATTGAAGATGACTGAGCCTGCTTCATCCTCTGAGTCCCCCTCCCCCCAGGATTTTCCCTATAAAATAATTATGTATTTGTTTTCCAAAACCACATCTGAGGTTCCTGAGCCTCTTCTCCTAACTTTTTGTTTTGGCAAAAGTGATCATAAAGAACTGTTCCTTGTGACAATAGTTCATTGGTTTTGGAGGAGGCAATAAATCCTCCTCAGCTTTGGAAACTTGGGAGAATTCCACTGTCCCTTCTGCCTCTGTCAGGAGTTCCTTTATTTCCTGGAATTGTTCAAAATTCACACTGTCTCCCCTAGCCATATTGACTTTAGAAGGCCTGCTTGTACTCTTGTGAGTGGACTGAGGCCCATCTGTTTGCACTATATCATCAGGGGTAGGAAGAGGACGAGTCTTGATGGGGAGGAGGGAAGGCACATCAGAAGGGGGCTGCAAATGCATTGAAGATTGATTTCTGATGTCCTCTCTCTGTGCTCTCACCACTTAATTCTTTGCACTGTATCAAAGAGATCATCCTGGGGGCCAGCCCGGTGGTGACGAGGTTTGAGGCACTTGATGCCTTACCTCGCTCCACGCCAGCGACCTGTGTTCAGGAGTGAGCACGGGTTGCTGGGGGTCAGCCGAGAAGGAGAAGGACGGAACGCCCAATGGCAGCTCTCCTTTCCTGGGGGGGATTACTGCACAGTCCTGCCACAATACCACCACCTAGGGTAGCCTGGGTGGAAGATGTGGTTGATGGAGGCAGCAGCAAGAACATTGGGTAGAAGTCAGCAGTGGGTGCAGCAGGAGGCACATCTCTGCGTGCCTCCTAGCTCATTAGCCCCCATTGCACGCTGACATCTGGGAAGGACGTAAAAAAGAGGAAAAAACCCTTGCTCTTTCCTAGGCGATGACACCTTGCGGTGAGTTCCAGATGGCCGCAGCAGACTCTGCTGTGCTGGCACCACCACAAGAAGAAAAGATTGGTTCAGAGGAGGAATCGGAGATCCCTCCTCACCTGCCTGGGGGTTACCGGGTACCTAGAGTTAGTGGACCATGCACTCTAGGGGCAGACTGTGACTTAATCGGGAGGCAGTAGCGAGGATGTCTGAGAGAGTGGAGAGAGGAGGTAAGAAGGAGCATAAATACAGGGTTAAAAAATTAAAAAAAAAGAGATCATCCTGCTCAGGCCTGCCCTGTCTGTTATCTGTAGCCCATGGGCACTGTCAATAGGAACGGGCAGATTCATCACACAAGCTGCAGCAAATTTCATTCAGGCAGAAATTGCTGACATGCTCATAATTCAAACATAGCGTACAATGCACCATGTCACAGACACTACTTAGGTTATACGGAAAGCTACACTAGAAACATGCTTTCGGTTGCCCAGGGTAAAAATACAGCGCTCTAGCTTTTCCCAAAAAGAAGCAATTTGGTAGATGACTTGACCCTGTTTTAGTATGCCACCACTGAACACTAAAACTCCATACTCCAATCTAGATTTGTTCTTCATCTGCAACAGGCTAATGGTGACCAAGAACCTCACAGTGCTGTAACAACCAATAATAGACATAGAAGACAATGACCTCTTCATTCTCTAAAAGGGTAGTGACTGTGCATAAAGCAGGCTTGGTTAGTGGTATGGCTTGAAAGGGGTACTAGTGTTTGAACATCTTTAATATACTGTATTGACCCCAGAAGTGCTGTAGAGTTGCTGGTGTTTCGAAACTGATATCAAAGGTTCTGCCACATGGTCTATGTCTAACAGCATAGATTTCGAAGCTATATAATTTCATGGAGTCTTTCAGGAGTTTCCTTCCCACATAAACCTTGGCAGGTGAAGTGAACAAACTTTCCCATACCTTAGTCTGACAGCATATTTTTCATTTGGCAAGTTAAACACTTGGTTTATTACAAAATTTGTCATTTTAGGCCTATTAGATAAGAAGGTAAGTTTATTTTGTATTGGACCAACCATCCCACTTGGCTGCTAGTGATCTTCCAGGCTGGCGTCCACTCTACCCCCTTCCTGGTCAGTGTTACTAGAAAGCACTGACTGCAATCTGACCTGTGATACACTCTGTCTGTCTTACAAATTACCAGGTAAGCTTTGTATAATTTGTGGACCGACAGCCTTTCTTAAGTGACTCTGCCTTCCTATGGCATTATTTATTACCGCTGCTGTGTTTCCTGAATCTGGATTGCTCCCATGCCAATCCCTTCCCCCTGTTCTTTAGGAAAGTGATTAGTCAGCAAAGAATGCGGCTCAACAGAAAACTTGAAAGATTTAGGGATTATTAATGTGAAGTTCATACCTGCGACTGTGTTTTACTGCTTGTTGCTGCATTTCTGATATCGTCAAACTGCCCTTTTTTAGTATTCAGTGTTTCCATAGTGACATCAGGTAAAGGAACCCGGACATCTTCTACATTGGGGGTGGTGGTTTCTGAAATAACTGGAGAAGTTTTTCCCTGACTTGAACTCACTCCCGATGCAGCTGCACCCTGTAGCACAGCAGCCTCTTTTGATGAGCTGCTCACAGCTGATGGAATGCTATCTTCACTGACAGCCACCATCCAGGGTGTCATTTCTGTCTCAGACAAATTCAGAAACCATTTTCTGCTGTTTGCTGACTGGACTCATCATGCAACAGTCAAATCTTTTTCTGGAGACCAGCTAGCTGACTCTGTATGCTGGATCTTGGCTTATCTTCAGTTTTTCTGCCCTCTTTCAGTCTGACAAAGGCTGCCGCCCCTGTTGTCATTACCAGGGCATTGACCGCATCAGTTGATTTTACTACACCACTACAAAAGGCATCCTCTTCTTGACATAATTGGGATATGCTCCCTAACTGCACTGCTTGGTGTCACCTTATCCTCCTGTGAAGTCATTCACTCCCTATTAGTCCTACTGGATGCCAAGAAGATCCATATGATTTGTGTATATAATCCTCCTAGGGGAGGTAGGGCTAGCCTTGCTGAATTAATTGACTATCTGCCCTCCGCCACAGGGAAAAACAAAATTATTCTCATGGGTGAGTCTAATCTGGACTGACTTAATGCTAGCTCCAAATTGTTTGAGTTGCTCTTTAACAAAGTCCACCTCTCACAAGTAATAGTTGATCTTACCAGACCTTCCTCCGATGGAGATTACTAAGGATAGGATCACTGTTGCTGGTAGCCTTGCTGATGCCATCAGTGATCCCTTCCCAGTCTTTTTGTGTTTGGAATGCCCAGTCTTCTTCCTACCCACCATGGAGTTTCTCCTACGGGATTTCTATGCACTTGATCCTGATGTCTTTTTTGCTGATCTTAGCCTCTTAGACTGGTTCCTGATATATTCCTCCAGTGATGTTGATGAATCCCTTAATTTCTTTATTGCCACCCTCTTATCTCTTCAAGATAAACATATCCATCTAATCAGGTGAACAGTAAGAGGTAAAACCACGAGATGGCTACATAGTACCCTGCTCTCCGTGCCTAAGGCTAGGGACAAATGTTGGGCAAAATTTAATTCCATGTATCTACACTCTGATTGGCTGGTGTATTGGGTCTTGAGGAATGCCTATAAAAAAGAAATCCAACTGGCGAAAAGCAAATACTGTAGGGAACTCCAACATACTTTTGATAGAGGCTCCAAGAGCTTCTGGACTCACATCAAGGGACTCGTGGGTAACACTAAAAGTCAAACTCCTTCCGACATGACCATCAACAACTCAAACTGCAATAACCCGGTCACTGTCATCAGTGCTTTTAAATCCCACTTCTCTGACCTAAGCAGGTTTGAGACCCTAACATTATGCTCTGCCGAGGTCCACTCCCCACCCAATTGCCCCTCCATCTAGCTGTTGTACCTCTGCTCTGTCTCTCCCAGTGAGGTCCTGAGACTTCTAAATTGTATCCCTACCTGTGGTATTGTTGGCCCTGATGAGCTTGAGCCTAAAATTCTCAGGTTGGCTTCCCCTTTCCTTGCCGCCCCGATCACCAGATTATTCAACCTGTCATTCACCACTGCCACCATTCCTAAAAACTGGAAAGTAGCTAAGATTATCTCAGTATTTAAAAAAGGGTGATTCCAGAAGCATCAAGAACTACCAGCCTATCACTATCCTGCCCATCTTTAGCAAACTGCTGGAAATCTTCACTGCCTCCCAAGTCACAGACCACTTCCATAAACATACCCAACTATCTTCTGCTCAGCATGGATTCAGGCCAGCTCATAGCACATTCACAGCTCTTGTTCAACTCACCAATGATGTAAAAACTGCTATGGACAAGGGCATGTTAACTGGGTCAGTTTTCATAAACCGTACCAAAGCATTTGACCTAGTCAGTCACACCCTGCTAAAACAAACAAGCATTTGTCAATGCTGAATGTTGCTTGCTTCTGTGTGCTGTTTAGGAATTTGGAAGTCATTGGAGTGCAAATATTGAAAATTCGCAAACTTACGAGCATACGTAGGAACTGCGCAATGCACGCTCGTAAAACAGTCATTTTTAGGAATTTTTTCACCAAATTTTCAACACAGCCATTTTAAGACCTCGGCTCATGAACAGTGTCACTGTGATTTTCTTAATGTGTCCCATACATTGAGTTTGCACACCGACTGTGCCATTGTGTGCTACGTGGGCGGAAACATGTTTTGGGCAAGATGTGAAAAATGACAGCTGCACTGCTCATAAGGAGGTGTGGCAAAATGGCAATGTTGAAAATCTGGAGTGAAAATATTGAAAATTTGCAAACTTATGAGCATGCGTAGGAACTGCGCAACACATGTTCGTAAAACAGTCATTTTTAGGAATTTTTTCACCAAATTTTCAACACAGCCATTTTAAGACCTCGGCTCATGAACAGTGTCACTGTGATTTTCTTAATGTGTCCCATACATTGAGTTTGTACACCGACTGCGCCATTGTGCACTACATGGGCAGAACCATGTTTTGGGCAGGATGTGAAAAATGACAGCTATACTGCTCATAAGGAGGTGTGGTAAAATAGTAACATTGAAAATCTGGAGTGAAAATATTGAAAATTCGCGAACTTACTAGTGTGCATAGGAACTGCGCAACACACACTCATAAAACAGTCATTTTTTGGAATTTCTCTACCAAATTTTCAAAATGAGCTTTTTGAGAGCCCACCTTATGAACGCTGGCAGTGTCGTTTCATTAATCATTCTATAAAGGTGATTTTGCGCAGTGGCTGCGAAATCACCCTTCGGGCCCGAGTAATGCCATGACAGTGACATCATTCATGAGAAGGGGTCCCAAAAACCCCATGTTAAAAATTTGGTGCAAAAATTCCAAAAATGTCTGAGATATGCAATAAAGCTGAAAAAACCCTATCTATTCCATTATGCAGCTTACCGGCATTTCCTCAGTTATGATCGGCTTTGAAGAGTGCAGGCGTGTTCCTGGTCCACAAAGATCGTCGCTGAGCTCGAGAGGTAAGTATGGGGTGAGGGGGTGTGGGAGGCAGGGTGCGCAGTGGGTGGGTGCGGGTTGTGGGGGCAGGGAGAAGCTGAGGACAGTTTTTATTTCCAGGTTGTTAAAGGAATAATGCATGACAGGGTGTGTGTCGTGCTGGGATAACGTCACGCCTGGGGTGATTAGACACGGGCCGCAGGCCAAGTGCGACTAATCACCCCAGAAGTGACGTTATTCCAGCACGACACACACCCTGGAGTGCATTATTCCTATTATACAATGGCTCATTGTTATACAGAATAAAAAAAATCATTTTAAAGATGTTTTTGTGTGGGAAAATATTTTTGTTTTTTTAAGAGAAGATGAAACAATCAATAGACTGATCCATAAAACAAGCAATGGAAGGATCCATAAAATGCTCATCTGCAGGTTCACAGTGAGGCTGAGACTAGACCCGTGATGTTATGCTGGATAACATCACACCCGTGATGTTATGCTGGGTAACATCACGGGTCCAGCCCAAGACTGACCAATCAGAGTCCAAAATTTTTTCTTGCCATTGTATAATTGTGTTTTAATGATGACGCGGGATGTTTGCCACGCTGGGGTGGGCTTCCAGCGTGGCACAAGGACAGCTGGTGGGGGGGCTTGGAGCCGACAGGGGATTGGGCACCCCCGTCAGCTATAACACATTTTGCCACACTGGGGTGGGCTCCCAGCATGGTACCTGGATGCTTGAGGGGGAGACAGTGGAGTCGACAGGGGATTGGGCACCCCCGTCGGTGACAGCATGGGGGGGAGAGACACTGGAGCTGACGGGGGATTGGGCAGCCCCGTCGGCTGTAACATCATTTTGCCACACTGGGGTGGGCTCCCAGCATGGCACCTGGATGCTTGGGGGGCATGGAGCCGACAGGGATTGGGCATCCCCGTCGGCCGTACAGTGTGGGGGAGGGAGAAGGCACATGAGCACGCAGTGTGCATGCATGCGCACGCGTGTGTGTGTGTGGGGGGGAGCTCTGCTCACTCAAGCGGAGCTCTCCCTTTCAACTGTATGCCACTGCATTTTCAGCTTGTCATAGACAGCTGCAGTAGTGATTGGGGAACTGGGGCCACGCCTGCAAACACACTGACTGCATTGGAAGACTGGCTGATACACCTCCGAAAACTCGGATGATGGCACTATGTTTCTTGCACATGCGTGCAAGCAACATAAAAATTGTCATATCTTGGAGTCTCCCCTATAGCCATTAACTGGTTCTCCAGTTACTTATGCAAACAGCAACAATTTGTTAAGTTAGGCAAGGCCAATACTACCCAATCAACTATTAGTGTCGATGTTCTCTAAAGTTCCATTCTGGGCCCATTACCATTTTCTATCTTCATTAATGACATCCCTAATTCCCTGTCTTACTGTAACACCATACTATATACTGATGATATGGTGTTACACTCAAGCTCCAAGTGCCTGAGTGATATCAATACAAGGCTTAATGCTGACTTTGACAGAGTACAGAACTGGCTTGTCCAAAATTGTCTTGCCCTGATCTCCAGGAAGACTCAGGCCATGCTCTTTGGGTCCACACACAATGCTCGGGCATGCACTTTTGGTTTAGTCCTCTGCTACTTGGATGGCTCCACTGTGGCTGTGGCTGATTTCTTCAAATACCTAAACATTACCCTTGACCCCACCCTGCATTTTACACTTCACATCTCAAACATCTGCAAGATCGTCAATGCCAAGTTTGGGCTCACCTACAGGGTTAGTTATGCCCTGACCCCTGCAGCTAGGGTTGCAATTATCCAGGGAGTTCTGCTCTATAGCCTCTTCTATAGGCTCACTTCATTTTGCCAGGCTGGTGTGTGCAGCCTTTCTAAATGGCATGTCTCCTACAATAATGTATGTAGATTTGTCTTATTAGCTCCTCAGCTGACCCACCACTGCATGCTATATTCCAGTCTTGAAACGAATGACAAGAATGGTGCACTCAGAAAAGCCAGGTGGTGCTGAGAAAGCTACCAGCCCAAATACTAATGTAAAATTAAAAAACCAGCACTTGTGGAAATAGGTACCAGACTTACAATTGCTGGTGCAAAAGGTTTATTAGTGGCAAAATGTGCCCAGAACACACCCTACATCCCCAGCACTTGAACCCAACACAGAGTCTTCATCAGGGGCTGGATCTAAGGAGAAACAAACATTCTTTGTATTTAAAACACCTAGTTAAAGTGACACACACCCTTTAGTGAAAAACACTCATGAATCTTACTCAAAATTAAACATGCAAAATTCTCAACTTCATTTCAAAAAAACATTTAAACATTTATACAGTCCTAGGCAAAACACAGGTTTAAATTAGTTAAGAGTAATCTCTGTCATTGTACCGTTGTGTTTATATTTCATCCTGCATTTGCCAAGTACCAGTACTTTCATTCTGTTAACCATAGGAAAGGAATGGGGAGTAAGGAAGAGAGCACTACTTATGATAAAAGAAAGAAAGAGCTGATAAATCATAGATTCTTGACAGCAGAAAAGAACCTCTTGGATCATCTAGTGTGCCCCTTCCCACCCCCATTCCTCCCTCCTACCTCTGAAAGCACTCTTCCCACCTCCCTGTAACCCCATGTGGTTGTCCCATGCTCTCTTGAAACTCAGCACTGTCTCGGACCCCACTACCTCCTCTGGAAGCCTGTTCCATGCTTCCGTCACCCTATCAGTGAAGAACTGTCCTCTCACATTGCCTCTGTAGTTTCCCCCCTGCAGTCTCAACCCATACCTCCTCTTTTTAGTGCCTTTCTTCCTGTGAAATAAACACCCTGAGCATGCTTTGTTTATCCCTCTAGTGTATTTAAAGGTTGCTATCATGTCCCCTCTCTCCCATCTAGTCTCTAATGTGTAGAGCCCCAATTCCCTACACCTCTGTTCGTATGGTTTGCCCTTCATCCCCTGTGTCATCTTGGTCACCCTTCTTTGAACCCTTTCAATAATATCTATGTGTTTATGCAGGTATGGCCTCCAGAATTGGACTCTGTACTCGAGGTGCAGACTTACCATAGCTTGGAATAGGGGCATCAGGACCTTCCTCCTTCTGCTAGTTATTCCCCTGCTTATACACATCAACATCCCATATGCTCTCCCCACTGCCCTGCTACACTGATTTCCCATCTTGAGGTCACTAGGCACTATTATCCCCAGATCCCTCTCCTGCTCCATAACCCTGACTTCCTCCCCCCAAGTGTGTACCCTGCCTTCAGGTTCATGTGCCCCAGGTGTATGACTGCACACTTTTTGATATTGAATTTTAGTTGGCAGGTCTCCACCCACCTTTCCAGTGCCCTCAGGTCCTGCCTCATGTCCTCAACACCCCCTGCGGAGTCTACCCTATTCCAGATTTTTGTATCATTTGCAAAAAGGGCTACCAAACCCTTCAGCCCTTCCACTGTATTGCTGATGCAGACATTGAAAAGGAGCAGTCCCAGCACTGACCCCTGGAGGACCCTGCTCATCACCGCCCTGTCCTGGAGTGCACCCCATTCACTACCACCCTCTGGCTTCTGTCCGCCAACCAGTTTTCTACCCATCTAGCTATTTTGTCCTATACCCCCATACTTTTCAGCTTGTTGACTAACCTTCTGTGGGGTATGGAGTCAAAGGCCTTGCTAAAATCCAGATAGGTCATGTCCACCCTCCACCCCCTGGTCGATCTCCTGTGTCACCCAGCCAAGGAAGTCAATTAAATTGGACTGGCATGACTTCCCTTTTGTGAACCCATATTGTCTGTCATCCATCAGCCCATTTTCATCCAGATAGTCCATCACCCTTTCACTAATGAGTGCCTCCATAACCTTCCCCTCCACTGAGGTGAGGCTGACCGGGTGGTAGTTTTCCCTCAACTCCCTGCTTCCTCCCTTGTGTATCGGTACCATGGTCGTCTTCCTCCAGTCCTTTGGCACCCTTTCAGAATCCAGAGACAGGTTGATCAGCCTCATCAGTGGGGCAGCCAACTCCTCTCTCAGTTCCCCGATCACTCTCTGATTGAGCCTGTCCGATCTCATGGTCTTGTCCACCCTCAGTTTGCCTAGTTTCTCCCTTACTCTCTCTGCACTGAAAGGACTCATGTCCACCTCTGTGCCCCCACCCCTCCTCTTTAGCTCGGGCCCCCTGCCTTCCCCCTCTTTCGTAAATACCAAGCAAAAGTACCTATTTAATTCTTCTGCTTTATCCCCATCCTCTTCTAATGGCTTTCCTCCTTTGTTCCATAGTCTTACAATCCCCTGTCCAGTCTTTCTCCTTTCTCCCACATAACTAAAGAATGTTTTGCCTCCTCTCTTGGCTCATTTTGCTTTTCTTACCTCAGTGTTGGCCTTTGCCCTCCTTATTACCTTCCCAGCTAGCCTCTTCATTTCCCTATAAGCCTCCCTGTCTTCTTCCTTCTGTGTTCTCTTGTATTCTCTGAAAGCTCTCCTCCTGTCCCCGACCGCTCTTGCCACTTCCCTAGTGAACCAGAGTTGTCTCCTGCATCTTGTTCCCTTCCTAACCATCCTAATACACAAATGGGTGGCCTCCCCTGCCCGGTCTCTAATAGCTCCCCATAACTCTTCCACATCTTTTATGATTTCCATGCCCTCCATCTCCTCCCTCACTATTCTTCTCATCTTGTCAAAGTCTGTGCACCTGAAGTCCAGCACTGTTGTGTTTGTTTGACTCACCTCCCTCCCTGCTCTCACCTTGAAACTGATGGTTCTGTGGTCACTGTTTTTCAACTTCTCCCACCAATACCTCCTCTATACTCTCCCCATTAGTTAAAACCACATCCAGCAGGTTGTTTCCACCAGTTGGTTCTTTGACCAACTGTAGGAACACCCCCCACAGTTCCTCCAGAATCTCTCTGCTTCTGGCCAAAGCTGCATCTGGGATGGTCCGGTCTACATCTGGGAGGTTTAGGTCCCCCACCAGAAGTGTTTCCCCCTTGAGAGTCCTCCTCACGATTGCTTGTGACATCAACCTGTCCTGTTCTTCCCTTTGCATAGGTGGTCTGTAAACTACTCCTAGTCTCAAGGATTCCCCGGTTTTTCTGCTCAGTGTTACCCTGTCCCCCTCCTGCCCCTCCATAACCTTTATCTCCTTCCCAATGTATAGGGCCACCCTTCCCCCTTCTTGTCTTTCCTATCCTTCCTGAACAATCTGTAGCCTGGTATAGTTGTCTTCCATGTGTGATATTCCATCCGTCATGTTTCCATGATTGCAATTATGTCCAGTTCTTTGTGCACCATGTAGAAAGTTAATGTGGGAATGGGGGGAGGAACATCTGGGAGGGGTGCTGGAAGGGGAAAAAAACATTTTATGGAGGAAAGGAGAAACAAGAGGAAAACATTCACCCAATACAGGGGGAGTTAGGTTGTTATATGTTAAACACAGGGATGCAGATGTAAAACTGTTAATAAAGAATTACCCTACCACTAGACCAAAAATTATAGAACTGGTTCTGTGCTTGGTGGGCATGCAAAATATGCAGTACTCATTTTGCATTTATTCAGACAGAGGGGTCCAAGGCTATTCTCCAGCTTGTGAAAAGTGGCAACTGTAAAAGAAAAGAATAGAGAGAAGTTAGAAATGTTTAAAGTATAGCGAAAAATCAGTTTCTTCATTCAGACCTATTAGTACAACTGTTCTCAACATTTAAATCCATTTTTTTCTTTTTGGGATAGGATTCTAACCCTATTACCCCCTCTTGGATTCTTATTTTACGAGTTCTAACACTGATTTTCAGACTGTCAGGTTTTCCATTGTGGGCTAGTGTAAAGTGCGCTCCATTTGCATTATACATATTGCCATTAATAATGGCCCTAACATGTTCTTGTATATGCTGTTTTACAGGCCTAGTTGTTCTTCCTTTATAATAGTATGTACAGGGACAGCAGCAGATGTACATAACAAATGGCATAGTGCAAATAAAAAATCATTATTTCAAATATTTTACCGCTGTTTTACCATCTTTTATAAATGTTCTCCCAGTTTGTGCATATCTGCACACTTTGCACTGTCTACATTTGATTATGCCTTTTAGTTTAGTGGCAAGCCATCCACTCCTAGATTGTATATGTCTTGATGAGGTAAAATGACTGTTGGTGATTCTGTCCCCAATGCTTCTCCCTTTGGAAAATGTAACCCTTGGTTTCTGTGCTATCTGATCCTTTTGTATTGGGTCTGTCACTAAAACAGGCCAGAACTTGTGAACAAGTCCCCCTACCTTTCCTGCCAATGTTTTTCACTAAAGGGTGTGTGTTACTTTAACTTGGTGTTTTGAATACAAAGTATGTCTGTTACTCCTTAGATCCTCCCCAATGAAGAATCTGTGTTAGGTTGAAGCACTGGGGATGTAGAGTGTGTTCTGGGCACATCTTGCCACAAATAAACCTTTTGCACCAGCAATTGTAAGTCTGATACCTATTTCCATGAGTGCTGAGTTTTTGTTTATATATTCCAGTCTGGGTTGTCTCTCCCTTCCCCTCTCGGTGCTTCTATACCCTTAGCTGTGCAATTGACAACATCATCAGGTTGTCCAAACCAACCACTCTGGCTGGTATGTTAACACCTGCAGACCAGGCCTATGCCCTTCGTTCCAAAGCTATGTCTCTTCTATTCCTATCCAAGTGTTCCTCTAGAAGTGGTGAGCAGGCCTTTGCCTCTTTTGCCCCTAGGGTGTGGAACTCCCTACCTCTTTACCTATGAGTTTGCCAGTCCCACCACATATTCAAAAGAGAAATTAGGTTTTTGAGCTCCACAGACAAATGCTCTCGTATTTAAATCTGTATTGGCTTTGCTCTATCTTGTAAAGTCCACATTTTTATGTCTGTCTTTTAAATGGGTGGCATTGTAACTGTTTTTTGGCTGTATTACATTTTGCACTATCTCTCATTATTCACTTTGATATGTGATCTGCTGATCCTTGCCTGCTCGCTATGACTCTAGTATTTTGTCAATATCTAATGTTCTACTGTTTCCTATTTCTTTGAAAGAGTTGTGACTATGCTGCTTTTGTACTTTCCATTGGTCTTTATCATCTCCCAGGTCATGCCTGAAAATAGGCCTTTCATTGTCTAGCACACCTACCTGGTCAACAAAAACTAACTTGCCAACTAACTAACTAGCTAACTAACTAACTGATCTGTACAGTGTCTGCTGGCAGTTCCTGGAGCAACTTATCTTGTGTAGGAGATATTTTACCGTTCTTATTATCCAAGGTGACATCCACTTCATCCACCAAGATCAGTAAGTGTTTTTTCCTTTTTTTGTATTGATTTCTTAGGGCAAGGTCATCTTCATCAGAGTTCATTTCAATACCAGAACTAGGCAGAGAATCCTGCCCTTGAACAGACTCAGCAACCTTCTTGGTATCCTGGATAGAGAGGGAGGCCCTCTCCCCTATTCTCTCTGCAGCAGCACCTCCACTGTCAGTGGCAGGAAAACAAACATCACCAGCAAAGGCACTTCATCATGTTTTTGTGGTTTTGGGTGAAGTGCCAGTGGCACTTCATCTGACCTTCACAAAGTGTGATGTTTGCCACATTTTAACATGTTTGTCAACTGCAGTTTACTTTGCAACATCTCCAGTGACAACCAATCCTTTGTGATTTTTTTTGGCTGCACACAACATGATGTCTCACGATTTTAATACACTGCAGAGGATACCGTACCTACGTGTTTATAGTATGAAGAGGAATCTGGGGTGAAGCTTTGCAGGATTCCTATTATGTTTCAAAGTTCCTGCAACTGTTGGAACACGTGTTTCAATGCAGGGCACCTCAGAATATATGAGAATGTGTGGCTAACTCCCCCCAACATTCTCACCAACATTTTGCCATGTAGTGAGCTGAGAGCATAACCTGGATCTCCAGAGCTTTGAAAAAACAGGTGTACATACCTTCCATATTTATTCCCTCCAAAGAGGTGAGGAAATAATTTTGTGTATACTGTGTGCATGCCAATATGTTCCCACTGTTCCGCAAAATTGCAGAAAAAGTTAAGGACCCGGGAGTGCTAAGGGACATAGTAAGATAGGTAGCAAATTGACTGTGGGGGAGGCATCAGAGGGTCATGATAAATGGGGTCAGATTGGAAGAAAGGGCGTTCATTGGTGTGCCACAGGGATTTATCTTGGGGGCTGGTCTTCTTCAATATGTTCATCAGTGACATTGGAGAGGGAATTTGTGACAGGTTATGTCTCTTAGTTGATGACATAAAGCTCTTTGGGAGGGTGGACAGCATTGAGGGAATTAAGGAGATGCAGAGTGACCTGAAAAGACTATCGAGGTGGTCTAAGACTTGGCAGTTGAAATTCAATACCAAAAAGTGCAAGGTGATGTATCTAGGGAGCAAAAACTTCAGGATGGAGTCCTTAATGGGTGGGATTAAGCTGAGCACTACGACTAAGGAAAGGGACCTAGGAGTCATCATTGGTGACACCCTCAAACAAACAAGCCAGTACAATAAGGTCTTTAGTAAGGCAAATAGAATGTTAGGATGTATCACAAGGAGTATTGACAGTTGAAGAAAAGAGGTAATTTCACCTCTTCATAGATCAATGGTAAGGCCTCACCTGGAGTACTGTGCCTAGTTCTAGAGTCCTAACCTCAAGAAAGAGAAGGACAGGCTAAAAGTAGTACAACAATGGGTGACCAGGATGATACAGGGCCAATGAAACAGATCTTAGGAGGAACATCTTAAGACACTAAACATGTTCTCACTTGAGGCCAGACGGAAGGGGGTGATATGAAAGAGACCTTCAGATTCTTGAAAGGAATGAATAAGGTGAGCTGCAGGGAGTTACTTAGCATAAGTACAAAGTCAAGGTCATGGGAACATGAGTGGAAACTGAAAGGAGAAAGGTTCAAGAGGGATATGAGAAAGTATTATTTTATGGAGCGAGTGGGAGAATCCAGGAATAATCTGCCAGCTGAGGGAAAAGGAGCCGAAACAATAAATGGCTTCAAGCATGTTTGGGACAGAGTGAAGGCTTTAGTGGCTACTCAGGGCATTAGTAACAGGGAAAAGATTAGGGGGAGGATAGTGAGCGCTAGTACCCTGGATGACATTTAGGTTCCTGGAATAGATAGGGAACCACAGGCAGACTGGATGGACCATTGGTCTCTTTCAGCTGGGCATGTCTATGTTTCTGTGGTAAGCTCTGAGTGCCATCTTTGTGTACTTGAAAGACTGAGTATATGTTGTGACATTGGAGTACCTGATATACTGTATTATGGCGATATGTTACCCAAGAGTGCCTGTTGGAAAATAGAGTACCACTTAAGTATCTCAGCCTCCTCTTTAGGTGCACTGTGCTTTCTTGTAAGTAAATGGCATTCTTGCAAAAAGCAGAAATGGTCTGATTAAGAACCTGAATTTACTTCCTTGAAAAAATTGGAAGGCAGAGAATAACCTTTGCCTGCAGCACTGTTTAAATTTATGATCTAGTTTTACTTGCTGAAAATGTTGATTTTAGGCAGTAGGGCATAATGAATGTATGCATTTGCTGTATTCCCTGCTTGTTTTTAAAATACACCCACTGCAGTGGTGAACTTTAAAAACAAGCATGGAATACAGCAAATTTATGTCCCTGATCCCACTAAGTGGAAAAGCCGTGGCTCCATGGAAGGATAAGTGACACAGTGTACATGAGGTGAGCCAACGTGTGCCATTGGGAATCGCAGACAGAACCAGTCAGAGACCTAAGGGGACATAAATTGTAAGTAAAAAAAAGACACACTAATATGGTGGGATGTGAACCTTGGATCTCCTCTTTCACATTGGCATTCCCAGGGTCACGCAATCAACACATGGTCATTGTAGGATATCAGCCTGGAATCTCCTGGTTCACAGTTACTGACATGCTCAGTGTCACACACTGAGCCCATGGTTATGGAGGATATGAACCTGAGATCTCTGGTTCACAGATAATGACGTACTCTGGGTCACACAGTGAGTCTATGGCTGTGGTGGATTGTGAATGTGAGGTCTCTGGTTTACAATTGGTGATGTTCTCAGAGTCACACAGTCAGCTGATGGTTATTGTGGGATCTGAACCGGAGATCTCCTGGGTCACAGTTAATGACATGCTCTGGTTACACAGTGAGCATGTGGCTATGGTGGAATGCAATCCTGGTATCTTCTGGTTCAAAGTTACTGACTTGCTCATGGTCACACAGTGAGTCCATGGCTATGGTGGGATGTGAACCTGGCATCTCCTGGTTTACAGTTAGTAATGTGCTCAGGGTACAGTGAGCCCATGGCTGTAGTGGGATATGAACCTGGTACTTCCTCATCACATGTTCTCCGGGCCACAAATGTCTGTGTCCTCTGTGAGGATTCAAAAGTCAGAGATGGTTTCCCATGTTAGCTTCCAAGCTCAGAGGCTAATCACCTTACCTCAGAGAAGCTGTTGTGGTTAGTTTGTGCGAAATTGGGGGGGAGGGGTGTGATATTATTAATCAAGGTGGGGTGTTGGGTGAGGGGGTGGATATGAAGGGGTTGTGCAACTGGCATCAGTTCAGGGCAGAGAACTGCTTGTGAGCGAGCTGGGCAGTGTCTGGGGCACTTACGGAGTATGGCCTCTCATTGCAACGATTGGGGTGCCCCATCAGGACAGCAAATGGTTTTTAGAATGGCAGCTGCTCTAATTGCCCAAGTTGATATTTTTCAAAGTTGTCAACTATCGGGGGTGGGTGGAGGATTGGCTTTCACCCATGATGTAATTGGGGGATGTCGCTCTCTCCTGCCATGGTCATTTTCTTGAGGGGACAGACCTGATCAGACAAGAACTAAGGTGATGTAACCTCTCGTGCATGGCAACTGGTTGGCTACCATATGGTGAGCCATGGACTTATAAGCTCTGCCTGGGGTGGCCCATTTTAGGGCTCAGCACTTCCCCCAGAGGGCAGAATGAGTTTAAATGTTCCCAACGTTCCATGGAGGCCTGGAAGGCAGGGAAACACAGTTAGGCAGTGGTGCATAATTCTCATTGCATGACGGTTGACTGCTCTGTTCCCCTAATGTATTGTAGCACATCTTCGCCATGCTGGGAGACAGCCCTGAAGTCCAACAAGACTAGTGAAGGTGGATGACATGCCCCCGGAACCAATTCCCAAATGGTGGCACTGTAACAATATCTTGAACTTATCCTGGTTAGTCAGACGTTACATGCCATGGGTGTTTGGGGCATGTCACATGGTCTTACGGGGGGGTAGGATAGTGTACTGCTTCGATCCCCTACTGCATTATAGATGCACTGCCATTGGTCTGCTATGGGGGAGTGGTTGAGTCTTATTCTGCTGGTCTGTTATCTCTTGGGCAATGGGGGACTGTGACCTATATGAGGATATATAAACCAGCGCCAGCTTATCCATTTTGTCTCCCAGACTAGGAGGCTGACTAAAGTTTTTCAGGGTTTCCATTGTTATTTGGTGGATTGTACAATAAAGGGAGAGAGGGAGCAGTGTAAGATGATGTCCGGATTAAAAGAGGGTATCATTCATACATTTATATCTAGCACAGCTGTTGTTCCAAATGGAGCTCTGTCCAACTAGCCAAGGAGAGGAGGGATAAGGGGAAGGGGCAAAAGAGAAAAAAAAAACACCAAACACTTATATTAAATGTGTTGCTATCTAGGTTGCGGGGAAGGGGTGTGAAGGTGGAGACTCAAACTGTTTACTTGGAACCACTCAATGGGGTTCGCCATATAGCATGAGACCCCAGGGCTAACTCAGCTTCCTCTCTCAGATCCCATAGTAAAAACATATAGGGATTTAAGAGCTGCTTAATAGAATTCTTG
Source organism: Neoceratodus forsteri (assembly GCA_016271365.2). Taxonomy (NCBI): domain Eukaryota; kingdom Metazoa; phylum Chordata; order Ceratodontiformes; family Ceratodontidae; genus Neoceratodus; species Neoceratodus forsteri. Next base: position 445,512,858 of record CM057453.1, read on the forward strand.
TAGAAATAAACGTAAGCCAAGACAGCCCTTATTTCAAAGGGCGGTAGTTGTATCCACTTTGATTTACCATACAGGTTGTATTCAATAGAATATACTTTTGGTGCCTTAGAACCAAAAAAAAAAAAAACAACACCTAAAACATTGGGGCCATTGGTTCAAGGCTATGCAGTTTTGTTCTCAGGTGAGGGCAAAAGGTCTCCTGATTCAAGTGCTGCTCCGAGCTTTTGAAACACTAATGGTCTGGAGGCTTGGGGGGGGTCCAGAATTGAGCTGGTTGCTCCATATTTGGGAGCTGTGCTACTCTACTCTACTTAGTTCCTTTCACTGTTTGGGATTAAACTATGGGTGGGGGAGGGATGGGTAGGGGAAGTTCTGGATTGAAAGTTTTTCTTATTACTTTCAGCACCCCTCAGTTGGGGGTTCATGGGAAGTTTTGCAGGAAGAGGGAGGGGACTCAGTTGGGGATAAAAAGGAGAAAACTGCAAGTCATAATCACAAATTGTGATAGATTTTCAAGTGTAATTGTACCATGCTGTAGTTATATTTGTAGACGTGAGCAAGCCTGGTTTTCACTTGGTTATGATGGCTGATAACTTGAACTTTGCCACCTGGAACATCAATGGCTTAAAACATGTAGTTAGTTGGCAAACAAATTCAAGGTAGAGTTTAGAAACAAAAGCTTGACAGATTAATTTTGCAGGAGACACACACGACCTCCCAGGAGGCTGTATGAACTTGTGGTGCGTGGAGGGGGACGTGGGTAACCTCATGTTTTAGCTCCTAAACCAGGGGTATTGCCATATGGTTTAGACCTGGCTTTCCTGATGTAATCCTTAGGTCACTTGCTGACCCCCATGGCCACTATGTTCTAGCCCAAATTGAAATGAATGATGGAAATTGTTTCTCGGTTGGAGCCCTATATGGCCCAAACATTGAAGACGGATCCTTTTTCCAAAAAGTCACGCTGGATATGGCTCAGTTTGGCAGACCTTGGGTAATGGGAGGTGATATGAACTGTGTCCTCGACACTGTTTTGGATGGGGTCAACCCATCTCCCATTCCTCTTTCTAAGAATGTGAAGGATTTAGCTGAACTCATGCTAATCTTTGCAATAGTGGATGTGTGGCATCAGAGGCACCCCTCTGGATCAGAATATAGCTTCTATTCAAACTCCCACACAAGTCTTACACCAGGCTTGACCTCATTATATGTTCTGCAGAATTGATGCCCAGGGTAAACATGGTGGAATACCTGCCAGCTATTGAATCAGACCACTCTTCACTACATCTTGGGATTGGTGTGAGTGTTCTGTGGAGCCCTCTATGATGGTGGAGACTTGACCCGGTTCTACTAAAAGATCCTCAGTTCATTCAGAGCATGACTTACTCAATTAGCAAATTCCTTGATCACAGTCAGCGAGGAGATATCTTGCATTCTACAAGATGGGAAGCCCTGAAAGCCTACATTAGAAGCCAGGCCATTTCCTATTCTTCATTTAAATGATTGGTGGATTCTTTTGAAATTGACGAATTGGAAATGAAAATCAAAGAAGTCGAGCTCCTACATATGGCCAACCCCACTCATCTCCTTTACCATCTGCTACAAAAACTAAAGTGGAGGGTCAACACGTTGAGCTCAATGGCAGTAGAATGGGCCATGCTGCTCAGCCAAGCTAGGCAATACTGTGATGGTGATAGAGGAGGAAAGCTTCTGGTATGGCAGTTGAAACACAGACAGTGTGAGAGGAATATCCTCAAAATTCAGCACCCTGATCTTGGGATGGTAGGGGACCACTCTGATACTGGAGGTGCTTCAATAAATTTTACAATTCCCTCTATACCTCTGAAATGACTCCCACCCCCGAGCAATGCTGAGCTTTTTTCAAAAAATTCACCATCTCACTGATCAGCTCCACTGATTCCAAGGAGCTAGAATGGCCACTTTCTAAACAAGAGGTCTAGAATACCATAAGGGTACTGCAAGGGGGAAACTCCAGGTCCAGATGGCTTGCCTATTGACCTCCTTAAATGATTTAAGGTTCAACTTATTGACCCCCTGTATGATATGATTGAGGAAAGTTTCTTAGCTGGAGCATTGCCCCCCTCTGCCCAGATGTCCACTATAACTGTGCTACCCAAGTCAGGCAAAGACCCACCTCAATGTTCCTCATATAGGCCTGTTGCCTGTTGACATCGGACTATAGAATAGCTGCTAAAATTATTGCCTTTTGATTGAAAAAAGTCTTATCAAAATGTATACACCCAGACCAGTCAGATTTTGTCAAAGAGAGGTAAGGCAAACATAACATTAGGTGTCCTCTCAATGTCATTTAACAGTGGGCAAAACACCCCGAAAGACATGGAGTAGCAGTGCTTGCCTAAGATGCTGAAAAAGTCTTTGGCTGGGTGGAGTGGGGGTATGTGTTTGAAGACTTCGAGCATTTGGCCTTCCAAAATGGATCCAGGGTTGGATCCGGTCCTTATACAAAGATCTGACTGCTAGAATTAATGTCAATGGTGGACTAACAGAGTCCTTCAGCTTGTCCAGCGGTACCGGGCAGGGATGACCCCTGTACCTATTGCAGTATGTCCTCACATTACAGCCCTTGGCGGCTGCTATATGGCAACATAAAAGCATAGATAGATGTATAGTGGGAGGCAGGGAACACAAGGTCATACTATTCCCTGATGACCTTCTACTTTATTTACAAAACCCCAAAGTAGGCCTCCCACATCCCCATTCACTTCTCATGGAATATGGTGCCCTATCTATCCACAAAATCAACTGGACTAAGAGTGAAAGCTTACCAGTTGGAAAGTTTAAACAGAGATAGCATCACAAATAACAACATGGGGCTCAGACCTTTTGAGGCTTTAAAATACCTGGGGGTGAGAATACCAGCAAAGTGGACCTAAGCTCTATGGCCTCAACTATCCATCCCTTTTGACAGACATAAAAGAATATTGTGAAAGGTGGGTCTCACTATCACTTTCCATGATAGGCAGAATCAGTGCACTGAAGATGTGCATACTGCCTAAATGCCTATACCTCTTCCAGTCTCTTCCAATCTTACTCCCACAAAGATTTTTCTCTCAAATCAACACTATTATACACGGATTTCTATGATGTAACAAACCTGCTCAGATTAGGAAAGACATATTATAGATGGCCACGGGTGATGGGGTTGTGGCCTACCCAATTTCAAAAAATACTTCTAGGCAGCCCAACTTAGCTATCTATCTACAGGGGTGACTAATAGTAAATTGACCTGGATAGCCATGGAGGAGGAGGAGGAACTCAGGGCAGACCTAAGGAATGGTCTCATGTTGGCAAAGTTGGAACATATGATGGTTCCCTGGCTCACCAACCCATTTACCTAAACTCTTGCAGTCAGTTGGCTGGCAACCTATAAATGCCTCAACTGGCAGCAGGGCCTCTCTCAATATACTCAGATACCAGTGGCCCTGAAATAGAAACACCAATACAACATTGCACTACATCAAACTTTCCTGGCTTGGGGGAAAAAGGGACTTAAAGCACCATAGCCAACTATTTCAGGGTGGTTTGTTCATAGACTTGACCTCTCCCTGTGAAGAATTCAGACTGCAATCAGGTGATTTATTCACCTCTTTATGTATAAACAATTACTAACTTCCAGTTTATTGACCATGGGGAACTCAACTTCTACCATCTTGGCAGCACACTCACCATTCGAGGAGGAGCTGTACCAACCACAACCAGTTAACAAACCACTATCGATTTACTACAACATTCTTAAGGGGTCTAAATTTTCACCCACTGAAACAATTAGTAAGAGATGGGAAGCGGAGTTGTGAGTATCCTTTATGGATGAAATTTGGAGGAAGGCCTCAATACACCTGGCCTCCTGCTCCAGAAGCAACAAACTGAGATAGGTGCAATTAAACTTCATGTATTAGGCCTAAATAACCCCATCTAGGGGACACCGAAGAAATACTGACAGATTCCCAGTGTGCCCTAAATGTAAGGTGCATGAGGGGACTTTTGTCCACATGACTTTAACTTGCCCTAAAATAGTGCCATTCTGGAGGGCCATACATTACATCATGGAACAAATCTTAGGACTTTGCCTATCCTAATCCCCTCTTGAGTTACTATTGGAAGTGGAGTTATCTCATGCTCCTAAAGGTCCACCAGCAGTTTTATGGGCCATAGCCTTGATTAATGCATGCAAAACCAGATCAAATTTAGAGGGCTTAAGTAAGCTTAGTGCTAATGGCCATGCAGAGGTGTTCCAGCAGATCTGAACCCCCTTGTTGGCAGCTGTCGAGCATTATCTATAGAAAGCTTTACGTCTAGCTCAGCCTGATAACTAGTCTCATAATGCCTTTCATAATGCTCTGCGGTATCCTACACACTACAAATGTACCTTTATTATCTTATTCTATATTGTAACCTGAAATTGTCTTTTTTCTTTCTGAAATTGTTTTTATTGTTTATGTCTTGCACAATAAAATACATTTAAAAAATATGAAACAAATTTTCATAATTTGTATGTCATCAGCCTATTATTTCCATAGTTGCAAATCATAATAACATAATTTATCTAAAAGGAGAGCAGTTCTTACAGTGCTTGATGACAGCAGAAGGGCTGTCTTCTGCACTAGGAAATTATCTGAATTTAAAGAGGAACAGTTACATTTTAATCTAAGGATCTAATTTAAAAGGTATTCCTTTTACACTGCCATGGTATAAATTGTATACATAATGTCTTCAGTAGGTTGCTATGTCAACATGGCTACTAGAATGTTTGCAAATGTTTCTGGGAGGCATTATTATGTGAGCATGCTGCATACTGTTTGCAGGAAGAAATGTAAAACCATTGGTTATTGTTCCAGAAACACATGGCTTTAGAATCTGCTCAGCCAATCAGGGAGTAGAACATTGCCTAACCATTCTTTTTTTAGTTTTTGTTGAGGCTCCATGTGAAAATGGCAAGTAATAAATGGTGATCACAATAATGGTGATGGCATTTTAGCAAATGTAAGAATGGCGACGGTAAATTTTAGCACATGCATAAATGGTGACAATTGTTTCCCATGGGGGGGCTTCACCCACTGCACCTTCTTACTAGTATAATTAACTCCAAGGTATTAATACCTCAGAGAGGGGGGAAGTAGCTGTTGCCGTTAATGCATTTGCTGATGTTTACCATCGTCGTTCTTATGTTCACCGAAAGGCCGTTGCCGTTATTGTGATCACCATTCCTTACTCACCGTTATTACGTGCTACCTTTGTGGCTCAGGAAGGGAGGACTAGACAATTCTGCCTTTTTTTAAACTTCATCGGGGGGGGAATACAGATGAATGTCAGCTGACATTAAGCTATTAATGGTATTTTTAGTTAATTGTGGACATTTGGCCAGGACACTGGTGAAATTCCCCCACTCTTTTTGAGAAGTGCCATCTGATCATTAACATCCATCTGAACTACCACTAAACAGGCAGATGGGACATCGGTTTAACATCTCATCCAAAAGATGGCACCTCAGGAGTGCAGCACCCTCTCATGCTGCATCACAGTGTCAGTATTGGGATTCAACATAAGTGCCTGGTGTAGGGATAGAACCCAGAATCTTCTAATCTCCCAGCCTCAGAGGTGAGTGTGCAACCTGCTGAGCCACTGACACTGACAATTTGACAATACCTTGTAGTGCTCCGTCAAATGGTTTATAAGGATACACTGCAATCAGGTCCTCTGCTTTGCATCCAGTTTTACTTCCCTCTGATGGGATTGGCCATTAGCAGTCATCCAAAGTAATAGTATTCTAAGGAGCTGCTCTATTATACTTAGAGTACCTAAATGTAGAAGTGCCACTCTCCCGTTGGTCTTGCTAAGTTGGTAACTGAATATTTAATCATTGGCTTTTTATTGACTGCAGAAATCTAGAAATAATTCGGTCAAGATAAGTCCAAGATTGATTTGTCAGTTTTATGGGGTCTGTTTGAAAAAGCAAAAGATATATATTAAAAATATTATTCTTACAGTATAAACCCTGGTAAGCAGATATACTGTATAGGGAGCCGGTTCCAGCATTTGAGATCTAACTCTTATCTGTGAGATGGGAGAACATAATACTATTTTAATAATAATGTTATAGCTAAATGTATATGGATGTACAGTATATTGACTTGTACTGACACATGAAAAGTGCATTGCTAGAACTTACCCATGTTGACCAGACTCCAAGCATTCATTCTTTAACAAGTTAGCCATTTATAAAGATAGGTTACTTGAAAAGGGTTAGTTTTGAAATCAGAAGGGCTAGGAACATAAATTGTTTTCACAGGAATAGTTTTGGAACCAGAAGGGCTATAAATTGTTATAACATGAAAGCTTGGAGTCCTGGCCAGATGGATATTGTTACAAACTGTTTGCAAACTGTACAAAGATGAATGTCTAGCAATTTCCCACCCGGCTGTATATATGATAAACCAGCACATTTTAAGATGTAGTATGCACTTGAAATGTATTAATAGTTTAAACTGAGTCAGTACACATTAAAATGTATTGAAAACTCAGGTGTCAGATTGCTCTATGGAAGCTGACAACACTTGATACATGTATTGTTTGATTGTTACTTATGTCTCTTTCACTCCTGAGCTGCTTCCTTCCAGCGACTTACCACCTAGCTGTGTACCTGACCATCTACAGCCTTTAACCCTTTTCAGTTTTCCCATTTACCTCCCAAGGTGGGACTTACTTGGAAGGCCACACCAGCCAAGGTGTTGGTGCTCCTATATAATAATAATAATAAATAGTAATAAAATAAATTTGTATTTATATGGCGTTTTATCCAAGACCAAGGCGCCTAAGAATTTAAAACAGAATCAAGCAACAATACATTGAGGACCTACAGGGTAGTGTCACTGGTTGGTTGGGGCAGAGCCTGATTGTGTCCCGTCATTCTGCATCATGCCCAGGGTTCTTCCTTGTGTCTTACTCATGGCCCCTGAAGATGTTGGCGCATTAGGTAATCCAAGCACATGCACATGCAAAGCATAGCAGCATGAATTCCTGCCAGTGTCCCCCCTCCTTCTGCAGTATATCATCTGCACTACCACCTGTGGTCAGCCAGGTGGCAGTATTGCAGCAGAGTGCATGTCCCTCCCTACCCAGAGAAGAGCATCCTCTGGGGTGCTCGGTCTTCCTCCCCCCTGCCGGCACTCGATGACCTGGGCTTATGAATGATCCTGGTTCACTGGCATCATGAGTGGTAGCCTTAATGTTCCACCAACAGGCCCGCTCACTTGATATCGTATTGGCCGCTGCATTAAAAGATACTAGTGGCAGTCGTCAAGGGAACCACAACTTTTTTTCCCTAGTTTATGTATTTGTGCTGCTCAGCACTGGGATAGCCTCATTCAGGAGCTTCACCTAGTTGGTAAGGGGTCCTGTCAGTACACAGAATCCAGCACTTGGCATGGGAGTCATGACACAATGTCACATGAACTCAGTTGTAAGAACATGCTGCACTTTGGTTTACTGAAAGGGTCACTTCAGGTTTACACTTTCTGATAGATTTTTTTTGTGTGCTGTGAGAGGATTCTTTTACATGAGTCATTGTTTCATGTAGCATATGATACATATGCAGTTGCTATTGTTTGTGGGTTTTCTTTTGGTTGAGTTGTTTTTGACTTGAAGGCCTATCGTAATACTTTCATTTCCGTGCAGTTTGGAACATAGGAAATGTTAGATGAATAATACAACAAAGGCCCATCAAGTTCATTGCCTGCTGTCCAAGCTACAGAACTCAACAATATGAGAATTAGCTGCAGGCATAGTTTTCTTAGCCACAAGAAGCTTCACATGGTAACAACAGATGGAGTAAATGATCCATGCCACAGCTCCTAATTTGGCACTCAGAGGCAAACCAGGCTTAATAAGCACAAATCACATATCAATAACGTTTCTGAGGATGTGGAGCATAAGTTGATTGTACAGTCCACTAAACATTTAACCACAGATATTTTGATATTGCTTGGAATATGGATGTCATACTGTAGGCATTGGTCAGCCTTGTTTAATTTCTGTAGACAGCAGTTTGTATTGCACTGTCTTGTTGCTTACTTTTACGGCACTTAAAGCATTGCAACTACTCATTGGCAAGTCCTGGTCTCCCCTGACTATGGGAGATGTGTGTCGTTGAGGTACAGGTCAGGAAGCATAGGAAGATCAGGAGCAGGTATAAAATTCGCAAATAGCATTTTATGTTTTCCAATAACAGTAAAATAAAAAATTAAAAATGTTCGTTATAACTATTTACAAAGGCAGTACAAACACAGAAAAAGTCCTTCTACTAATGATATCTCTAATTTCAAGTTTCAGTCTTGCTCTATCTCTCTAGCAGAAGTATTGCTGCTCTTTTTATAAGTCTTTTTCTGGGAACTCATTAAGAAGACATTCTGTTTTTCTGAAAATGTTCTTTTCAGTTTTCTTCCTTGCAGGTGCAACAAAACAGTACATGGTGTCCCAGAACTGACCTCCTATTCACAACTCTGCAAAAAGTTTGCAAGCCAGCATCTCAGTTTAACCCCACTCCAAATAGCTTTTTGCAATCATTTCAACAATATAACCATATACATGTTCAAATCAAGGGATCCCACTTTCACATAAGGATTCACACATATTTTATAAATTCAGATATGCAAGGGGGAAAGAAAAGATAGAAACAGCAAGTGAAGGCAGAGAGATACTGGGGGGGGGGAGCAAGACCATTGAAGTAGCCAGTTCCTAGGTCTCACAAGAAAATAAATTTGACTGTGCAGTCAGACAGACAAGGAGAAAGAACAGAAGAGGATAAAACAGATCCTTGCGATTAACTCTTTCTACATAACAAATCTTTCTACATAACAAATGGGACAAGGTATTATTTAACCCTGTCACGACGTGGGAAGGCACTGTCTGGAATATTTCTTGTCTGGGCATTAAGGGGGTTATCTCGGGTATGTAGGTGGTCACAGGTATGAGATTTGAGGTGAGGTAGCTCAGTGGAGCATTGGCCAAGGTAGGCTGGTTAGGGGCATCCCTGCTGTGATGGAGTGTCTCTGAGGAGCCCAGTATTAGGCTTTGGTTAGGGAGCCAGTTGAGGCATGGAGCCTCACAAATGAATCAAGTAGGTCCAAGAAGAGGTGCCAGATATCATAATGTCACCATAGGCATCAGGGTGCTCATGTATTCCACTGGGAATGGGAGTAGAGAACTTGTATAAGCATAGATGATTGCACTCTTACTAGAAAATTTACCCACTCACCATGTTTATCAAATTAATAATTTATTTTTAATTTCTTTTTATTTGAGCCTCAAAAATGAATTTTTAGGACTGCATAGGAAAGATGCCAATGTTTCAAATGACTGAGACCTTTACGTACATCAAGGGTATTAACAGAGTTACCACTGAGGGATTGTTTAGATTGAATGGGGATGGGACCATGAGAGGACATAGCCTGAAACTGGCGAGGGGGACGTACAGGAGAGAACCAAGAATGCACTACATCATGGAAAGGGTGGTGGTGCTGTGGAATGTGCTACCTGAGTAGGTGATCTCACTGGAATAAGTGGGAAGTTTTAGGAAAGGATGGGATAGATTCATGGGCAAGGTACAAGTAGGGAGGCAAGTGAACAGAGGGGGGGCTCAGGGAGGCAACCTATGGAGGGAGGGAAAAGAGGAGAGGGCAGCAGCAGTGTCCTAACTGTGAGCTGTGTTCGAGCAGATGCGATAGACCTTCTGGCCTAAATCTGCTGGCATCGTATGTTTGCATGTTTCTAGACCAAGTCTCTCCCTGAGGGCATACAGTACTGATTAAATCCTAAGGCTTCCTGTGTAAATCAAATAGGAAGCATCTCCTTTTTTTTTACCTCTCTATACACTTTTCTTTTGAGACATAATTGGCTATTTGATCATCTTGGATCTGGCCAGAAGAAAAGTCTCTATCTTGTGACTTGTAGGCCAAAGTCTGCTGCCCCTCCAGCTGGGCCTTTTGTCCCAGAATGACAGCACACTGCTGCAGAAGGACCTCTAGTCTATGTGGCTCCAAGCCAGACTCCTGAGGACATAGAGGTCTCACATTTCTGAGTGTAGGCCTTGGCTGTCCTGCTTGCTGCTTAGAAACCTTTTAACCTTTCAATGAGCACACCTTCTCTCTGCAGTGGAAGCATTTTGTTATATGGTGCCAGACTGCATCCCTGGGCCTCTTACTTACACAGTGCAGACTGCCTCCTGATTCTGTCTCAGTCAGGGTTGCAGTACTCCTAAGGGAAGGTTTACCTTTCAGCCATTTTCAATTATGCCGATATAGTCTGCAGTGTCACCCCTTCCTCCTCCCTCACCAGACTGGATACCCTATATAAACTTGCCCACATGAATATTTGCAGTCTCTCAGCCAAATTTCCCGAAGTCAAAGCCTGGGTCTCCCTTTACAATCCCCAAATACAATGCCTCACAGAGACCTGGTTGAAGCCACAACACCCTGACACCATGGTCTAGCTAGCTGTCTACTCCCCACTACACAAGGACCATCCCAGCAAAAGAAAGGGTGGTGGTGCTGCCATTTTCATACACGAGTCGATCACCGCCACACTCGTCCTAAACTCTGACAACAACTCCCCTAGCGAATGGCTTATCACTGAAGTTACACTTGGATCAACAAAAAAGTTATTCCTGGGGTGCTGCTATAACCCCTTGATGGTGGGGTAAAAGGCCTTCAGAACCTCCTCACCGGCTATGGATCACTCTCCCCTCCTGGGGATTCCCTCTTTTTTGGTGACTATAACCTTAACTGGCTCAGCTCACATGAACCTGACTATGCTAGCCTCCTAAAACAACAAAACCTGGTGCAAATCATCAATCTCCCCACTCGTGTCAACTGTCTTACCTCCAACCATACCCTCCTGGACTGGGTGATTACCAATAGTGATGACAAGATCACCCATGCCAGCACACTGTCCGACTCCTTGAGTGATCACTCCCCTATATTCGTCATGTGGTCCTCAAAGGCCCCCCTCCCTCCCCCAAAGTACATATCTGTCCATAATTTCAATCACTCCAATTTGCCCCACCTCACCGAGGACATTGATGCCATAAACTGGCAGAACCTCTATGCTATCTCTTACGTATCACAAGCCACCATCCACTTCACCAATGCTCTACTGGCCATCCAAGACCGCCACTTTTCCATCACTATTCAGCGTGTCAAAGGTGAATGCAAATGCTGGATAACCAAAGAGCTCTTGACCCTCATGAAGTCATGAGACAGCAAGTGGGCTGCATATAAACTGGCCTTCTCCCCTGCCCTTTGGAACGAGTACCACCACCTGTGAAATAAATGTAAACACACCACCAGGTCATTAAAATGTGACTACTCTATTAGGCTACAGAGAGAAAGCCTAGGTAATCCCAAATAATTCTGGGATACCATAGGCTCCCTCTTGAATCCTCACACCCATAGTCCCAACATACAGCTGCACTCCCCTTCTGGCCTGCTAACTGACCCTTCTGAAGTTGCCAAAGTGCTAAACACTAAATTTTATGACCTGTCAGCCCTCCTCAGCAAGCTACCCCTTAGCCTCCCTAACTCTCAGGCTACCCCCACCACCACCTCACTTTCCCGCCCTGCTCCCACCATCTCATCTACCTGGACCAGAATACACTCTACCCCCTCTGCTACCCCATCTCCTAGTACCCTCTCAAATGCTTCCCCCCCTCACTCCCCTTTTTACTTCATGTCTATAACCCCTAAAGAGACCTACAGAATACTAAAGAGATTTCCTAATTAGGGTAGCCCTGGTTCAGACAGCCTGTCCCCGGTCCTCTTGAAGCTTGTTGCACCACTGATCTCCAAATCACTCACTTTTGTCTTCAACCTTGCCCTAACTACCTCCACTATGTCTGCCTCCTGGAAATCCGCTAGAGTAGTCCCATCTTTAAATTTGGGGACCCCCACTCCCCTGACAACTGGCCCATATTTATTCTTCCCCACCTAAGCAAACTCCTTGAAAGGGTCATACATAGCCAATTAACAGACTACCCTCCAAACACAATCTCTTATGCAGCCAACAGTATGGCTTCCGCAAGCATCACAGCACTGCAACTGCCTTTGCCCTTTTCACAGACCACATTCTCTCTAATATGGACCATGGGTGCGCCACTGGTACCGTCTTTGTAGACTTATCAAAAGCCTTTGACATGGTCAATCACTCTCTCCTCATCTCTAAACTATCAGCTCTTGGCTGCTCCACCGAAACCACAGACTGGTTCCAAAGCTACCTCTCGGGGCGCTCCCAATCTGTGTGTATTGGTACCACCACTTCCCCTCCTCTGTCTCCATGGGTGTACCACAGGGCTCCATCCTGGACCCCTTACTCTTCTCTATATTTGTCAACTCCCTCCCCATCGACAGCCTCACCTGTAGCTCTCTGCTCTACGCAGATGATCTTGTCATCTTCCAGTGACCAATCCCTCTTCTGCTTATCTTTTGTCTTATCTGAGAACTACGGCACAGCCTCACACTGGTTCTCATCCAACTTCCTGTTGGTCAATAGAAAAAAAAAACAAAGGCCATGTTGTTTGGTTCAAAACCATATCTAGCCAAGACTCCACATGCCAACACCGACCTTCTCATTTACCTCCCAATGGCCCTGCCCTTGAGAATCTCTCTACCTTCAAGTACCTAGGTGTGTTGCTTGACCCCTCTGTCACACACAATGACCACATAAACAACATAGTCAGGAGGGTAAACCAGAAACTGGGTGCTGCTTACCACCTAAAGCCTTACCTGACCAATGAGACCCACCTTGCCAAAGTCACTGATAACCTACTCCCTATCTTTGACTATTGCTCTCCCATATACTCTAGGACCTCGACCACCCTACAGGCTAGGCTCATGGTAGCCTACAACAATGCTTGCCGATTTGCCTTGTCCATGCCTTTCACTGCTCACCTCAGCGACCTCTACTGCTCCCTTGGATGGCTCCCTTTGCAGGGGCATTTTGACTATACTCTTGGTTGCCTAGTGGATACCGGATCCAGAACTAGCAGTGTCTCTCCCCTCACCACCCTCTTCAGTTTCTGAACCTCCACCAGGAACCTATTCTCCTTCATGGTGCCCACCCTCCAGGTACCCCAAGCCCTCACCAGTATGGGTGGCAGAGCTCTATATAGTGTGGCCCCTTCCCTGTGGAATGGATAGCCCACCCCTCTTAGAGTATCAGATTCTCACTAAATCTTCAAACACAACCTCAAATCCTGGTTTCTGGACAAATACAACTGTAACTGCCCCTTTTGCTAGCACACACCCTGCCTGCATTGCATCTTTGGCAATTTTCACTCTTCTAATCTCCCCTTGTCCCTCCCTACAATGGAGGCATCTTTTTTACAGCATGTATCTCCTTTGCAACTTTTATCCAAGTATGCACTGTTTGCCTATATGCAAATTAAATTGGCTTGTATACTTTAATGTACATTGCAATTGCTACCCATCTGTACTATTATAATGACCACTTCTGTATGTACCTATTACCTGTACTGTATTTGTGACTACTACCTGAAAACACTGCTGTGTGTACCTATTACCTGTATTGCACCTGTATTGTGATTATTACCTGTAATACCTATGTATTTCTAACTGCCACTAGCTGGCCTGGGTCTTGCCTCAAAACATTCCCCAGGATCAGTACACTTACCCGGGTTACCAAAGAATAAATAAGTAATAAAGCCTTCGGCTGCTTCACCACCGACTCTCCCCCTCATACCCACCACTGCTTCCTCCCACTTCCCTTTTCATCCCCACCCCCACCATCACATCATCAGGCCCACTATGCCACCGTCATCACCAAATATTGGTTTGGGTCTCTGCCCTCCTATCTCTCCTCCCTGCTATCCCCTGCTCCCAGCTCCTCCTACTCACTTCAGTCCAGGGACTCCTATACCTTCTCCATGCCCCATCCTCACTCTTCTGCTGGCCAAGCAGCCTTCTTCTATCACCTCACCTCCCTCATGAACCTGCTCCCTTCTCTGCCTATCCCCCTCTCTCCCTTCCTTTAGACTTCACCTGAGGCAACTACCAATGCCCTTCTGCTCCTGCTTTCCACCCCAACTCTATATCCTTTTCCCGTTTCAGTCCTTCAAATGGTGCTCTTTTGTTATTAGACACTTTCAACTGCCACAAAAAATGTTCCTGTGCTTGCTGCAGTTCTTCTGCTGCATTTTCACCTCTACCGATGCCTCTTTGTACACCCATTTCCACCAGAGCTTAGTATGTTTCCCCACGTTCTTTTATGATTACTGACTTTACCCATGGCTGCTACAAGGATGTATCTTGATAGTGTTCTCTACTTTTCCTATCTCCTCAGAGTGTACCAATTCCCCTGTGTTAATTTAATAGGAAATAAGGGGATGCCAATTAATCTGCTTCCTGACTGTAGTGGTAAAAGCAGAGTTGTTGCATTTAGTTTATCCCTTATCATGTTTAAAAGATTGTGAATTTTGTTGCTCAGTTTTCCATTCTAGCTATGAATTAACGGTTTCTTTCTTGTTAAACTTCTGGACATTCCAGGCACTAAGCCAATATCGTGGTGGTAAACTTTTAAGACAGACTTATGATGATCAACATGTGCCTTCACCTTGTGCTTTCAATAGGCTTTGGACAATTTCACTTTCATAGTTAGCAACACATCATCAGTGTTGTACTGATATATAAACAGATAGATAAACTGTATGTGAGCCTCCCGCTCATGGGGGGGGGGGCTTACTTGCCTTTAGCGAGCCCCCTCTCCTGGCTCTGTTAGGGATCTTGGAGCCTTAGAAAATTTTTGGTGCTCTGCTATTAGGGGGCAGCACCTTTGGGAGCATATATGGCTGGGTAAGGGTGTAAGCAGACAGAGAGGCATAGGGTGGTGGTTTGGAAGCAGGACAGTCTCTGGAGGGTGTCCCCCCAGTCTAAGGCAGGTCGGGCTTACAGTGGCAGTGCGCCGGTCTCCTTGGGAATCCATGGGAGGGAGGGAGTGAGTTCAGGCTGTAGCGCTCGTTAGGGTTCCATGGGTTCTTAAAGTTATAATCTCCCCCTCATAGTAGTTTGGGAAATCAGCAGTTCTGGAGGCAGCTGGAGCAACAGAACCTGTGAAAGAAGACAGAAAGGCCAGCAGGAGCTTGCGGGCCCTGGATCCACTTTCAAGGTATGTGCACTGGGCCAGTGGGGCTGCAGTGGTGGTGGCAGGACTGCAGCAGGGGCCATTGGTTGGTGGCAACACCAGTGTGTCCTTTCCAAGGTGGCACATTGGCCCTGGTAGAAGGTTGAAAGGGAAGAAGGTAGCCTGGGACTCAATGAAGCCTGCCATGCCTGTGTTTGGGCAGGTCCTAGGACCCACCATGCTCGTGTCTGGGGTGGATCTATAGGCCATGAAGGGCTGTGGTTCCTCAGGAAACAGTAAGGCAAGGAAAGGAGCCACTGCACTGTTTGTTTTTGGCCGCTTGGCTCCGGTGGGAATCTCGAGGTGGAAGATTTTGAATATCTGTGGATATCAGGTAACAGCTAAAGGAAGGAATGAGAGGAATTTGTCACTACTTTGGGAGCAGCCATGGAGGCTAGGCTGCTCATCGTGCTAGGGGCCACTTTACCTGGTGGCCCTAGAGAAGTAAATCCCTCCCCTGAAGAGGAAACAAGTCATGGGATGAATTTAGGAATTGTGCAATGAGAATACATAGGTTTCTGTAGAAGAAGCTGGGTACTTACAAGAAGAGCAGGCTGTATCAATATCAGCCAGTCCTGAAATGCTGTAGTAATCTGCTGTATACTGATTTTGAAATCCATGCCTAAGTGCCGCCATTGTCCTCTCTCTGATTTAAAATTGTTAGCTCCATGGAGCTATGTTTCTGAAGTTTAATGAGTTTAGCTCATGGGCCCTATAATCATTGTGGTGCCGCAGGAAATACATTTTCTTGGTTTTGGCTGATCTGGTGTCTGTCTTTTTTGAACTTGAATGAAGTAACTGTGTTTGTATTATTATTTATTAAAAGCTAAGCAGTTTCCCAACAGCCATCTGGATGGACTCTAGTGTAAAGTTTCACTTTGGTCCTGGGTCCTGAAGTGGGTAGAAGGTGAGAATAATAGCTCCGTTATTGTGGTGCTCCTGCCGGGGGGTGAAAGCTGGCATCCAGGGGTTCAGAGGCATTCTGCTCAGTGAAGAAGTCCTTTAAATGTAGGGTGCCTTCATTGTTTTTCTATAAAAGATGTTTTAAGTTAGCTGCCATAGGATTGTTCAGGATGGCACTTGTGGTCTGGGCCCCCTTCCCCTTCATACCATCAGGCATGCCTATACAGCAAGGAAGGGGGTCTAACAGATGTGGGAGCTCATCTGGGATCTTTTCAGTGCCCCAGCAGGTAGTGGCCTTCCCCTCAATTTTGGACCTGGGAGGGTTGGCGGGGTCAGCTGGCCCAGGCTTGGAAAATGTGGTGCAGTTTCAATGTTGATGAGGCCTTCTAAGAGTGCCTAGGCTTGCTTGCCCTCTGTGGTGGAGGGATGATCATGTGTATGGAATGGATTATTCTAACTGGTTGAATACCAATATTCTGAAAGAGGAGCTAGAGTGGGGTCACTATTTTGCTGGGAGTAGTGAAATCATGATAGAGAGAGAGAGAGAGAGAGAGAGAGAAGACAGCAGACAATCTGAGACAAGCTATAAGAGAACAACAGTATGAGAATAATCAAAAAATTGAAAAGTTTGCCAAGTAGAGGTGTTGCCTGTGGTAGAGGGAGACATGGCAGAAGGGTTCACACCAAAAGAGGAACCTCAGGCAACAGTTCCTGCCTCCCTGCTTATGTGGTTGTGGAATTCTGCAGGAAGGGGGCAGGCTGAAGATTCTTGTATCAGATGTGGATATCATGGGGAAGGAGTTGTAAGGCTGTCATTATGCTCAATATACTCCAGTGCTTCCCCTAGAGGCATTTTTGGAGGTACACCATTTACTTTCTTGTGGGAATACTCTGCCAGTGTGTCCACTGGCTCTGCATCTTTACTGTCTCAAAGCAGTGTGGAGGTTGGTGCCGGTGCTAAGTTAGAACTGCAGGAAAGTGCAGAGGCTGAAAAGGCAGAGAAAGTGGGGTCCCCAGATGCAAAGGTGGAGGAGGAGGAGTAGGAAGACAAGGAGGTTGGAGAGGGGGAGCATAGTCATCTGCCCAGCTTCTCCCCCACTGTCAGCTATCCCCATGGCAGAGAGAGGGGCAGGGGTCTGCAAAAGGCATCAGGGGATCCCCCAAGGCCCAGGGAATCTCTGGCCGGGTTCCTGCTCTGTGACAGTGTACACGCTATGCCAGCAGCAGCAGAAGTCCCACCGGCTGTGCGTACGCATCCTGTGATCAGGGTGGGAGCCACTGGAGTATGGGTGGAGCATGAAGAAATCAAGGTCGAACCTGATCCAGATGTGACTGAGGAACCCCTTAAAAGGTACCAATTTTCAGATCATGAAAGCAGCAAACCATCCCTAGGCCCTATCACCACCCTACAATCATTTTACCTGACAAAACCCCATGCCTGACGGCACAGTCGAAGGCTCTGAGGGAATGAGCAGATGGACTGTTAAGCAATGATCCAGTTAATGTGGTTTATCAATCTGGAGTGTGATTAGAGCCAGGCATGGCAAGGTGTACCAGTGTCCAGGACTTGCCCGAATGGTCCCAGGCAGAATGTTGGGTGAGAACGAGGATGCGTGCAGAGTTTCCCCAGCTGGAATACCCCTATGTTTTGGAGAGGATGTGGGATGTCATTGAGGAGATGCAGAGTGACTGGGTATTCAGGGAACAACTGAATAAGCTGCAGTCCTGGCCTGGAGGCTCTGACTACCCCTCTCAGCAGCTCATCCAGAAGGTGCATACTGTGTGCCACACCAGGTCTTGGGCAGGCCTCACTCTTTTTAAACTCTCCCCGCTGGTTCAAGATGTGGCTGGCTGCCAAGTGAAATTCTACATCATATCCAAGGACTCTTTTGGAGATTCGACTAGCAAGCCTGATTCTAACTATTATTTTCCTCGGGGTGGAGGTTCTGCCCTCTAGGGCCCTCCGTGTAAAGCTGTGGACTGAGCCAGGATTGCAAGCAGCCCTCTGTGACAGTGTTTAATTACCTCTCAAGACTGTTGAAGGTTGAGGAAATTCTGGTTCATTAAAGCACTTGTGCCCAGATACTGTGCCATTACAAAAGGCCGAGGAAGATATTTGGCCAGTTACCCTGAGATGATGAAAAAAAAAGAGGAAGAGATGCTTTCTTTCTTTTACTAAGTGACTATGCAGTCAGCAGTGATTTGCTTTCTGCAATTAAGGACTTTTACATGACTCTTAATTGACTGAAAAAAATAAAATATTTTAGAGCCAGGTGTAAGTCTAGCTCTGGTGTGTGTGTGTGTGGGTGTATGAGCGAGAAGGGTGAATGGTGTGACAAAGGAGCATGTGTGGTGGTTAATTGTTAAATTTTGAAGGTCTTAATGATTTGTGTGCTGCTGAAGCTATAATGTATTCAGAAATGTTCAAATTTCACTTTTTATGCAGCCTGTCACCTTTATAATATTTTTTTTACCTATTTAAAACTGTTTAATAGGTCAATGGTAAGGGACGAGTAGGGGTGGGGCATGTGAGTGTGCTGGGTGGGCATCCCAATGGGGCTGGGGAGTGTACATTACCTGGCCTGGCTGTGGAGTCCACATTGGGGTCTCTGCCCCCATTGGTTTCTAAGTGGAGGAAGAGTGTAAGCCTCCCCTCATAGGAGGCTTACTAGCCCTTGGCGGCCCCCCACTCTCCTTGCACTGGTAGGGATCTTGGTGCCTTAGGGAATTTTTGGTGCTCTGCCATTAGGGGCAGCACCTTTGGGAGTATATAAGGTTGGGTAGGGGGTGTGAGCAGAGAGAGAGGCATAGGGTGGTGGTATGGAAGCAAGGAAGTCTCTGGAGGGGAGGTCCCCCCAATCTAAGGCAGGTTGACCTTACAGTAGCAGTGCGCTGGTCCCTTGGGACTCCATGGGAGGGAGGGAAGGAGGGAGGGAGGGAGTTCAAGCAATAGCAGTAGTTGGGGTTCCAGGAGTTCTTAAAGTTATAATCTCCCCATAGTAGTTTGGGAGAGCCCACGCTGCTGAAATCAGCAGTCCTGTGGGGGAGGTTGAACAACAGAACCTGAGAGAAGACAAAAAGTCCAGCAGGAGATTGGGGGCCCTGGATCCACTTTCAAGGTATGTGCACTGGGCCAGTGGGGCTATTGCGGCAGTTGCAGGACTGCAGCAGGGGCCATCAGTTGGTGGCAGCACTGGCGTGTCCTTTCCCTGATGGCACATTGGCCCTGGTAGAAGGTTGGAAGGGAGGAAGGAGGTCTGGGACTCGATGGGGCCTGACATACCCGTGTTTGGGTCAGGTTCTGGGACCCACCATGTCCATGTCTGGAGTGGGTGTTTAGGACGTGAAGGGCCATGTTTCCTCAAGAAACAGTAAGGCAAGGAAGGGAGCCACTGCACTGTTTGTTTTGGGCCCCTCGGCTCCTGTGGGAATATTTCGGGGTGGAAGATTTTGAATATTTATGGGGATTGGGTAACAGCTAAAATAAGAAATGAGAGGAATTTGTCACTACTTTGGGAGCAGCCGTGGAGGCTAGGCTGTTCATTGCCCCAGGGACCACTCTCCCTAGTGGTCTTAGAGGAGTAAATCACTCCCCTGCAGAGGAAATAAGTTGTGGGATAAATTTTGGAATAGTGCAATGAGAACAGACAGGTTTCTGTTGGAGAAACTGGGTACTTACGAGAAGTGCAGGCTCTATCAGCCAGTCCTGAAATGCACCTGGGAAACAAAGACCCAGGGAAAGAGTACACAATGGGGGGAGGTACTAACAATAACAAAAATGGAAAGAGACCTGGGGGTATTCATATCAAATGACCTAAAGGTAAGCAATCAATGTGAGATGGCAGTAAGGAGGGCTGGGGGGATATTGGAATGTATAGGGAGGGGAGAGGCATCACCAGTAGAAAACAGGAAGTTGTTATCCCTCTGTACAGTTAGTTGGTGAGACCTCATCTGGAGTACTGAGTGCAGTTCTGGAGACCCCATCTCTGCAAGAACATAGACAGGATGGAGGCAGTCCAGAGGAGGGCAACTAAAATGGCACAGAGTCTGCAGCAGAAGCCATATGAAGGGAGACTAAAGAAGCTCAATATGTATACCATTGAGGAAAGGAGGGAGGGGGGGACAAGATAGAAACATTTAAGTACCTCAAGGGAATCAACAAAGTCCAAGAGTGTAGCAACTTTCAGAAAAACAGATGTGCAAGAACAACGGGGAAAAATTTGAAGATAGATGGGGGATGGCTCAGGGGCAATGAGAGGAAGTATTTTTTTCACGGGAAGGGTGGTGGACACATGGAGCAACCTTTTCTGAGGAGGTCGTGGGGTCAAAAACAGTGGTGGAAGTCAAGAATGCATGGGACAGACAGGAAGGAGTTAGGAAAAAGTAGGCTGTTGGTTAACTAGAATCTGCAGCTTATTCAATAGGTAGGGATATGGGCAGACTGGGTGGGTCAAGCGGTCCTTATCTGCCATCAAAGTCCATGTTTCTATGTGCTGCAGTAAGCTGCTGCACGCTGATTTTGAAATCCATGCCTAAGTGCTGCCATTATCCTCTCTCTGATTTAAAAGTATTAGCCCCATGGAGCTGCATTTCTGAAGTTTAAAGAGTTTAGCTCCTGGGCTCTGTAATCATTATGGTGCCCAAGGAAATACATTTTCTTGGTTTTGGCTAATCTGGTGTGTTTTCTTTATGATTGCATCAGGAACCTGAATGAATTAACTGTGCTTATATTTTTGTTTATTAAAAGCTAATCAATTTCCTCATGGCCATCTGGATGAACTCTAGTGTAAAGTTTCACCTGGGTCCTGGGTCCTGGAGTGGGTAGAAGATGAGAATAATAGCTCCAGTATTGTGGTGCTCCTGCTGGGTGTGAAAGCTGGCATCTGGGGGGGTTCAGAGGCATTCTGCATGTTGAAGAAGACGTCTAAAGGTAGTGTGCCTTTATTGTTTTTCTATCAAAGATTTTTTGAGTTAGACGTCCGGTGATGTCACGGCACCAGTAAGTTACTGAGAGCTATAGCTCCTGGGCCCTTCGATATAGAACCCCTAACAAAACACTTAATTTCTAAAGATAATAATAAATAATGCTGGGAGGGGGTAAAGTGGAACCTGCGGGTGCCAAAAGCATGACCAAAGGCAGATCAAAAACCAAGGGTGCAAGTAGATTGTGGCATGACTCGACAGACCGGAGTAAGAGTCGATCCCCAGCAAGCTCGCATGTTATGGAATACGACACTGAGGGGGACTCGAAACAACTTACTCGTTCCTGCTTTGAAGCCCTGCTAAAAAGAATACAGGCTTCACATTCAGAAAACAAGAAGGAGTTCAAATCAATTCAACAATAACTCACCAAGCTGGAATCACGCCTGGACATCATGGAGGATAGGGTGGCCGAGGTAGAAGACGGCGCTCAGCAGTTGACTCGGCTGGTGGAGCTACTCCTAGTACAGACTGCTGAGCTAAAGGAAAAGTGCACTGATCTGGAGGGTAGGTCTCATTGAGAGAATCTACGCCTTTATGGATTACTGAAGGGAGCTGAGACAGCCCCATGCAGGCATTTCTAGAGAACTTGCTCCGAGACGTACTAGAGCTACCCACTACCTACTCATTTTGGATTGAAAGGGCCCACCGCTCATTCCTGCCCAAACCCATGGACCTGAAAGCATGCCCACAGGCCCTGGTATTCAAGTTAAATTCTTTCAAAGTCAAAGAGGACTTGCTCAGGAGAGCATGGGCAAAAAAAGATCTTTCTTACCTCAACACACGGCTATATCTGCATCAAGATTATCCGCCAGAGATTCAGCAGTAGCGGCTTGAATATGCTCCCCTCCTAGAGCTCCTAAAAGAGAAGGGGATCCATTTTTATACCCCATATCCAGCCAAACTGCTGGCATTTTGGGTAGACAGCACCAGAATATACAACTCTTTCAGTGCAGCCTGTGAAGCCTTCAAAGACAAGGGATTCTCGGTGCCATCGGCCACAGAGGACCGGAACCAAAAGATCAGGCAGAAAGAACTACAGTGGCAGCAGGTGTTGTCAAAGAAGTGGCAGGGCAATAATCTATTGACACCAGCAGATGCCTTCGTTCAGGTCCAGGATTTACTGAAGAAAAAAATGTGTGCTGTGAGAAATGCCTCACAGAAAGCTAAATGCTGAAGTAATCAAGGGTTTGACGTGTTTTCTTTCAATTATGGTAAGCGCTGGCTGTAAAAGACTGCAATTTACCAGTAAAGAACTTTTCAGTTATTTGACTATCTGTGTCTTGGTTCTCCATGAAACATGAATACCTGCCCTTCCTCTCGGGAAATCAATGGAACTCTACCTCTATGTCCCCAGCCATAAGATTATAAAAGGAATTTATCAGAGTTCATTTTGAATTATGTGTTCTTTTATTGGCGATACGGTAACACAAGAACAGAGTTACTTGGTAGCTGCTTAAGACTCTTATTACTGCCTGATTTGGAGCATGCCTCCCAATATGTATACTTTTGCAATTTGACTTGAACTGATGTCATCCTTTTTAGAGGGGCACTTGATGGCTCCCCCCCTTTTTTTTGTCATGACTGAGCTGGTCTGGTACCAGCACATCCCGGTGATTTAACCCTCCTTGGACTTTTTCTAGTTTTGTATTTGACTTACAGATCCCTTCTCAGCCTATATGTGTTATTATCTATGAAATATATTCAATTATGACTGAGACCAGTACTGTTCGGGGGGGGAGGGGGAGGTGTGGTGCAGTCAGGACACCTTCAGCTTTCCTGCAGCATAATGCAATTACAACAGGAATCAGGGGGCCTAGGACGCCACTGCCCAAGGAGGGTAGATTGAGTGAAACACTGTGACATGAGTGAGTATGAGTATATACTCTACTCCTATTGAGCCAATATTCCACAGGGCTCTGGAAGAGGGCTCCCTTTATTGGAGGCATTGTGTTCTCTCTTCCACCTGTCCATTGTAAGTGGGTGGGCCCAGAGGTCATCGTGTATTTATGACCTCCTGCCTTGGAAGTGTTCTGTTAATGTAAATACATTTTGTATTTGGGAAGGATCACAAGTTTTTGTTTTGGGTCAAAAGAAAACAATTTGGAGGGTCTAACCAGTGTTATGCTATGTGTTTTGCTGCCTGGGAGAGACTGGGGAACTGGGCACAATATCTGTGGTGGAATCAACAGTTGGTGGATCAATGTTGGTTAATAGCTGCACTGTCTGCACCTATAATGTCCATGGCTTAACGAATTCTAGCAAATGCAGCAAAATACTTGCCTATTTATGACATTCAGGTGCAGACATTATACCGCTACAAGAGACCCACCTCTCTAGTGCTGAGCACAGGAAATTGGAGAGGTTTGGCTTTTCCCAAATAAAAACATCCTCTTATGGGGGGGAGGGTAGATGCTGGGGAGTTGCAGTTTTAATCCCCCCAAAATTGCTCTTCGAGTATATAGATCATATAACTGATAAAAAGGGAAGGTACTTGTTATTGAAGGGCAAGTTGAATGGGGCAGTGGTAACTATAGCCTCTGTCTACATCCCTCCCAGTTTGAACTATGCCCTATATCGCCCCTTTTTTTTTTTTTACTCTCACCCAGTGGGGGTAAGGACAAATTATCTGTGGCAGAGATCTAAATATAACCTTTGATCCGGCAGTGGACTCCATCTCGCAGATACCCAAGCGAGAACACAAAACTGCCAGGTTAGTGGTCAAGCTACTTAAAGAATTAAGGTACGTGGATACATGGCGATTCCTGAATGGTTCACAGAGGAATTATTCTTATTATTCCCTAATGTATGCCATTTATCCTAGACTAGATTACTTACTTACCTCTCAGGAATTGCTGGCTAATGCACACTCAACATGGATGGAGGATTTTGTTCTCTCCGACCATGCTCTGGTTTTCTAAAAAATGTCTGTGGGTTGCTTTTGGAGGAAAACAGTGTGGAGAATGAATCTTTCCATGCTGCGTGACCCCAAGGTGATCCAGCAGACCAAAGATTATCTTAAACGGGCATTAGTGGAAAATGACACTAAAGACACTAATCCTTCCCTGTTACAGGATACCCTTAAGGCCCTACTCGGGCAATTTATTGAGATCTCCTCCAGAAAGAAAAAGATAAGGGAGGCTAGGAGAGAATCCTTACAACAGAAAATACAGCAGTTAGAAAAGCAACAGAAATTTAGGATTACCAGGGAGCAAACAAAAGAGTTAAAGAAACTGAAGCAGGAGTTAAACAATTTATTAGATTATTACGTAGAACAAAGAGTAAGGTTTTTATGCCAAAAGTGCTATGATGGAGGTCCCAAAGCATTATAGCTGTTGGTGAGTAGGCTCAGAATACAACAAGCTAGGGTCTCTATCCCTTCAATACGGGTTCCTTCTCAGCAGACACCTCCGAATACCATTCCTAAAATCTCCAATGCTTTTCGAGATTTCTACAAAGATCTCTATATATATTATTCTTCCCCCAGACAGGCGTGGATGGAGGAGACAAATGCATTTTTACACATTTTAAGTCTCCCATCCCTCACACAACAACAGAAAGAAGTACTTAGTGCACCAATAACTAGTGAGGAGGTGTGTGGAGAGATAGGCAGACTAGAAACGCAGAAGTGCCCAGGTTCTGATGGTTTCCCTGGGGAAGTACTGTATATAAAACTTTTAAACTGGATTTCACACCAATATTGCTCCGTATGTTTGATTTTGTTACGACCCGTGATACCGTCACTCCACCCTTGTGGAATTACGCCATCATTTCTGTTATTCCGAAGCTGAGTAGGGACCCCACTAATTGCACCTCATACAGACCTATCTCTATACTAAACACAGACTACAAAACTGTTAATGTCCTTACAGGCCAGGCGTTTGCAACAAATGATCCCAGACTTGATACATAGGATCAGTCTGGCTTCATACTGGGCAAGCAGGCTCTGGACAATATCAAAAGAACAGCCTACTTAATAGATTATATCAATAAACACAAAATTCTATTTTATTGATGGGTTTGGACGCCGAGAAGGCCTTCGATAAGGTCTCTTGGATCTTTTTGAAGAGGGTCCTTGCCGGCCTCAGATTCTCCGCAACTTTCATAAAATTTTTGTTTAAGGTATATGATAAGCCACAGGGCTATATTCAAGCTAATGGCCACATCTCAGAGGGTTTTGGGTTGCAGAGGGGTACTCGTCAGGGTTGCCCCCTTTCCTCTTTACTTTTTGTGTTGTACATTGAACCCCTCGCACAAAGCATACGACAACATGTAACAATTAAAGGTGTCTGTATGGGGGGACGAGCATAAGTTAGCACTGTATGCAGATGATGTGCTGATCTACCTAACGAACCAGGGCGCTTTCCTTGAGACTTTATTTCAGCAGTTGAATCTTTTCTCCACCTTCTCGGGGTATATGCTGAATACATTGAAAACAGAGGTGCTGGGCTTCCATTATAATATTCCAGATCATATACATAAGAAATATCTGATGAAGTGGGATCTGTAGGCCCTTAAATACCTGGGCATTAAACTTGCCTTGGATCCTACCCAGCTCTTTAACTTGAATTATGTCCCACTCATTAACCAGCTTAAACTAGATTTAAGGCATTGGCACCTTTTGCCACATCATCCTCCCATGATTTGTTAAAAAGGGTAGTCAGTGGTGCCACTAGGTCTCCCCTTAGTTCTTTAGAATTCTGGGGTGAATCCTGTCAGGCCCCATTGCTTTGTCCGCCTTGAGTTTTAGGAGTTCTTTCAGGAACTTTTCTTCTGTGAATGGACTGGTATCTACTCCCCTGTCCAAAACAGATGCTTTCTGCCTAACCCCCTCAATTACACTACCTCCCTCTGTTGGTTTAGCAAATCCTCCTCCTCTTTTCTTTCTTTTTCCCCCTGATATATCTCAAGAACTGCTTTTCCCCTCACTGACTCCCTCCACAATATGCAGCTCTACAGTACTTCTGCCTTTACTTCTTTGACCACCCTCTTGGCTTCCCTTGCTCTCATTTGATACTCTCCCCATTCTTACTTCCCTTTTTTTCCCTTGTGCCTGGTAAAGGCCTTCTTTTTTGCTCTCACTGCTTTCCTGACCTTTCCAGAGAACCATATTGGTTTCTCCTACCTGTTTCTTTTGATTACCATTCACATGCAAGACTTTCATGCCTTGAGCATGGCAACCTTGATTCCCCCAATTTTTCTTCCACATACCTGATGCTGTCCACTCCGACTAGCTTGTCCTGGACCAACTCCCTCATCTGGTTGAAGTCTGCCCTTCTGCAATCTAGGACTTCAGACTTTGATGAGGGCTTACACGTCTCAAGGGCCAGGTCGAACCATATAGTGTTATGGTTGTTGGACCCTAGTGGCTCCCCTACTCATTTCTCCTACCACTTCTGAGTTGGTGAGCACCACATTGGGAATGACAGCCTGCCTAGTGGGTTCCTTAACCAGCTGCACCAGTAGGAAGTCCTACAATGTATCCAGCAAGGCCTGACATCTGGTACTCCTGTCTGCTGGAATGACCCAATCAGTATCTGGCAGATTTAGATCTCCCACCACCACCACCTGCACCTCTCCCTTTGCCTAGTCTTTATATCTGAAGATATAGCAGGATGCATCTTGAATCAGCAATGGAACTAACCGAATGCCTGGTAAGGCTTTTCAATAGCTCAGTTGAGACAGGGGAAGTTCCAAAAGACTGGACAGTATATAGTGTCACTCCATGGCGAGGAGGAGGGGGGACAAGGAGCAACTGGGCAATCACAGACCTCTCAATCTTATCTCTGTTGTGGGCAACTGATGGAGACACTAGTCAAGGAGGACCTCATGGACTACCTGGAGAGCAGTGGACTCTGGGACTCCCAGCACCACCACCTCCACCTCACCCTTTGACTGTTTAGTTCTGCCCCTAGCTCCTTATCGGCCTCTCTTCTTCCTGTCCTGGAGGTCTACAGGTTACCCCATCCATAGTTTCTTGCTGAGGATTTCGTGACCTACTGTGATTCTGTTTCTCCATTGCTACCCCTGATGTTTCCATTCTCCTTTACCTTTTTCTGTATCACATTTAAACATGGTGTAGTCTGGGACTGTCAGGTCCCACTTGTTATTCTCTGTGGCCCAAGTTTCTGTGATGGCTACTCGGTCCATCACTATTTGCCTTCATTGTATTTTATTATTTAGTTATATTTATTTCAAAAGTTTCACCAGGAAAGACATACTGAGCTGTTAACAGCTTGTATCCAGATGCGCTCTTGGGGGTGGGAGGGTCATGAATAACAAACAGAACAGAATTACATAGCAGGTAAAAATATACTAACTATCACATAATGACCATATAACAAGCAAAACTGAATGCATTAAGAAAACTATGTACATTGGCATAGTTATAGCAGGATGCATCTTGAAGACAGTAACAAATAAAACAGAATTACATAGCAGGTAAATGCACCTGGGAAACAAAAACCCAGGGGAAGAGTACACAATGGGGGGTGAGATACTAACAACAACAAAAATGGAAAGGGACCTGGGGGTAGTCATATCAGATGACCTAAAGGTGGGCAAGCAATGTGAGAGGGCAGCAAGGAGGGCTGGGGGCATACTGGGATGCATAGGGAGAGGCATCACCAGTAGAAAACAGGAAGTTATTATCCCTCTGTACAGACAGCTGGTCAGACCCCATCTGGAGTACTGTGTGCAGTTCTGGAGACCCAATCTCCGCAAATACATAGACAGGATGGAAGCTGTCCAGAGGAGGGCAACCAGAAGACATATGAAGAGAGACTTGAGGAGCTTAATATGTATAGCCTCGAGGAAAGGAGGGAGAGGGGGAACATGATAGAAACTTTCAAGTACCTCAAGGGAATCAACAAAGTCCAAGAGGGTAGCATCTTTCAAAAAGAGGTGTGCAAGAACAAGGGGGCACTATTTGAAGATAGAGGGAGGCGGCTCAGAGGTAATTTAAGGAAGTATTTTTTTCACAGAGAGGGTTGTGGATGCATGGAACGGCCTTCCGGAGGAGGTGTGGAGTCAAAAACAGTGGTGGAATTCACGCATGCATGGGACAGTCATAAGGCAATTCTAGGGGTTGGGGGTAGGAAGAAGTAGGCTGCTGGTTAACTAGGATCTGCAGCTTATCCATTAGGTAGGGAAATGGCCAGACTGGGTGGGCCAAGCGGTCCTTGTCTGCTGTCAGATTCTATGTTTCTATACTAACCATCACATAGGATCATATAACAACCAACATCGAAGGCATTTGAACAAATTATGCACACAGGAATAGATATAGCAGGATGCATCTTGAAGACAACAGGAGGAGGTAATTTTTATTTATTTAATTTTTTTATTTATTGTAAAATTGGAATTACAGCCTTTGAGCTTAAAAGCTCATTTACAAAGGATCTTCATCGAACAGAGGGTGGGGGATCATAAGATACATGGACAGTGGAGAAAAACAGAAGCAGCTAGCAGGCATTGTCAGTTACACGTCATCGAAAAGGGTATGCAGTATTAGAAATAGAAGGATGGGGAGAAACAAGATACATTGCAAAAGCCATAACTTAATTACATAATACAGAGGAAAATAGTCCCATAACAGATTAGGTAAATAAAGTACAGATTCCAACTATGTACAAAGCATGAGAATTCCCAGAATGCAGCTACAGAGCTTAGATAGGTTCCTGGAGGCAACAATTAATGTGACCACCAACAAATACAGCCATTAAGGGAGAGTAGGCTACAGGCTAGATAGGGGTGGGCAAAAGTTGCAAATTCCACTTTCACTGAACTTCTGCAAAATTTTGTTAATTTTGTGGAAATTGGGTAACTTTTGCTATTGGCGAAACTGGGATTTTCCACAGATTTTCGTCAAGTTCTGCGGACTTTTTTGTGAACTACCAAAAAATGCATATAAACTGCGGAATTTATTCTAGCCACAGTTTAATGAACTGTCAGTGAATGAGCGCCTGCTTGTACAACCATGTGGTCATTCACTGACAATTCAGTGGGCCACTGGTAGTGAAGGAGAGAGGAGTGCTGCGTCGGTGTCCCTCTCAGGGGATGGGTGGGGAGGGGAGTGGTGTAGTGGCAGATGAACTGTCATGGTGGTGGTTGGGGGGTGTCCAATAGACACCAGGGAATTGGGCTATTTTTTTTTTATAAGGGATCTGGGATGGGGCGGTCCACTAGACACCTGGGAATATTGGGAATAGAAGGGGATGAGATGGTGGACTGCCAGCTGTTTATATTTGGATTAAGGAATGCAGGATAGAGAGGGGGCCCGCTAGACATCAGTGAAATAAAATGTTTTGGGGACCATGATAGGTGGGTGGGTGGGTGGGCCACTAGAAACCATGAGGGTTCAAGGAAGGGACGGAGGTATTTACTGGGACCCCTGATCAGTGGGGATGGATTAATGAATTAAACAGCAATTACAAAGCCTCAGAAATGACCACTGGCAGTGATCCTTTCTGTGGATTTTTTTTCTCAGTTTAATAAATTAACCCACAGTTCTTTATATTTTTAACAGTTTTAAGGCAGAATTTCTGTAAAGTTCCGAAAATGATTTCTGAACTTCATGAAGCCAATTCAACTTTTGCCGGTCGTAATTTTTTTCTGACATCCCCATAGATGGGTGAGGGGAGAGCACAGTGGTGGGGTGATAGTTTACGGTCAGGGCGCAAGCAAGTATGGAGGGCCAGGAGAGCTAAGTGGGTGAGGGAGTGGGGGGAATGGGGGGACCAAGGGGGGGGGGTAGATGGGGATTAGCAGGAGATTCTTAGTTCACCGCAGCCAAGCCATGTTGTGTCAGGGGCACCGGGAGGATTAGAAATGGCTGGCGTGTTCTTTACAGCAGTATTGTACTGGAGGGGAGATGGTCTTCCAAGTTTCAGATTTGAACTAACCAAGGTGAGTAAGGCTAGTAGTGGTCTGGGGAGCTCATTTAAACAGGTGGGGGCCCTTACTGCAAAGGCTCATCTCCCCAAGGCAGTTCTTCTGAAAGGTACTGCTAGGGCATGTCTTGTAACACTTCTCGTGGAGTGCTCAGCTGGGACCGGACGGAACAAGGCTTGTAGGGAGGGGAGTGCAAGACCTAGAAGGGCCTTCTTCCCTAGAAGGCAGGAGTGGAGCTTGATTCTGTCCTTGAGAGGAAGCCATCGTGTCTCAATATAAAGGTTGCACGTGTGCGTAAGGCGATCTGCACCTAAAAAAAGAACGGCATGTTTTGTTGAGGGTAGTATGGACCCTGTGCAGGCTGGTTTCAGAGGCTACGACATATACCACATTACCATAGTTCAGGATTGGTAGAACTGTCCCTCTTACTGCCTGGACCCTAGCCTCAGGTGTGAGGCAGACCTGAATCCTATATAAGGCTCCTAACTTCCTATTGTCAGCAGTGGTAATATTTCATATATGTTCATTGACGTCCATAGTGCAGATAATGTAGGCAGATGGAAGAGAGGTACAGAGTGGGGTCAGGGGCAGTTGCAGGGGTGAGAAGAGAACCTAAGGAGAAGAGAGGAGAGAGAGAGAGAGAGAGAGAGAGAGAGAGAGAGAATAGGGAAGAGGCAGAGTGGATGAAGAGGGGGGGAGCGAGAGTTCCATAGTTTGGGGACGTGGTAGGTGAAGGCAGCCTGGCCAGCTGAGGATGTCCTAGTGGGGAGTGCAAGAGAACAGAAACCAGAGTTATGAAGAGATTAGTGGGAAGATGGGAGAGGGGGAGAGAAGAGAGGTGAGGTGAGAGGGGAGAGAGCCCAGCTAGAATTTAGTGATAAATAAGGCACAATGAGAGAGGTGCCTGGCTTCAAGGGAGGGAAGAAAGAGGGGGAGTTATAAAGGGAGCAATGGTTAGTGTGGGTTGGGCAGTCCAAAGCAAAGTGACAGAAGGAATGGAAAAGGGAATCCAGTCTGGTCAGGGTGGATGTAGGAGCAGTGCTGTAGACAGTGTCTCCGTAGTCAAAAATGGGGAGAAGCATTTGCTGGACAATGGCTCTGAGCTGGGAGGGGGATGCAACCACAGTTCTTGTATAATGTACCTAGTTTAGGGTGTAGTTTTTTGTGGATGGCATCCATATGCCCAGAAAAGTCGAGGTGTTGATTGAGCCAGACCCTGAATTACTTAAAGGTGGGAACAACATCCATCATGGTCCAACCAAAGGTGTGGAAGTAGGGGAGGGCAGTAAGGCTTGACAGCTTTTGTCTAGTGCCATAGGCCATGAAGACCATTTTTTTTGCATTGAGAGACAGCTGATTTGATTGGAACCAGTAACGGATGTCGTTGAAGTCCTGTTGGAGCTTGATCATCAGATCAAGGGAGGGGGGGAGGAACTGGAGGCATAAATAACTGTATCATCTGCGTACATATGGATGGACACAGAGATGCATGCAGCAGGGAGGTTGTTCAGGAAAACGGAAAAGAGAACTGGGCCAAGGACAGAACCTTCACAACTTCAGTGGTGATAGGGAGTGGTGGGGGTAAGGAATCTCTAGTTCTAACAGATTCAGTCGTACCGCCAAGGTAGGAGCAGAATCAGTTAGTAGCAGATGAGGAAAGTCCTGCAGCTGTAAGTTTGTCAAGGAGAAGGGGTTGGGCTACAGTGTTGAAGGCTTTGGCCAAGTCGACCAAGATGGTGGAGGTGATAATGCCCTGATTCATGCCTGAGAAATGGAGTCAGTAAGCTGTAGGATTCAGTAAGAAGTGGAGTGAGATTTATAGAACCAGACTGGAAAGGGGTAAAGAAGGAGGATGAATCAAGGAAGGGGAGAACTGAGAGAGAAATAGGTGCTCTTGCAGTTTAGCAAGAGTGGGGAGCAGGGAGATAGGGCAGTAATTTCCAGGACTGGATTGGTAGACTCCTTTAGGAGGGGGTAGAACAGCAGCATAATTTCCATGCATCAGTGACAGAGGCAAGGGAGGAGGAGAGGTTTAAAAGGGAGGAGAGTGGTAGAGCAATAGCTGGGGCAGAGAGATGGAGGAGTTTAGGGTCGACCCCACCAGTACTCCTGCCCTTGAGAGGATTTAGGGCTAGGAGAGACTTGAGCATGACAGCAGGAGATAAAAGAGAGAAGGAGAAAGGGGAAGTTGAGGATGTTGAGGGGGAGAGGAGTGAGGGATTAAGGACAGTAGGGAGGAGGCACAGGTGGTGAAAAAAGCATTGAATGCTGAGACAACAGAGAGGGGGTCAGAAATGGTGACATCACTTATCTTGAGGACTGGGGAGGATGACAGGGTTGAAGGGGAGAAGAGGGCATGGATGATCCTCCAGAACTTGGAGGGGTGGTTAATGTTGGTCTGGAATGTGGAGGCAAAGTACTTCACCTTGGCAAGACTAGTGGCTTTGGTACAGGCATTGCAAAGGGCATGATACTTGAGTAAATCATATGGTGAGCCAGAGGACATGTGGGCCTTCCAGGCAAGCTCTCGTGGATGGTGGCAGGCCAGTAATTTAGAGTTCCAGGGGAGGTGGGAACCACAGACCCTGTTTTTTTCTGAGAGGAGCGTGCTGATCCCAGATAGAATTGATGGAATTTGGACTGAAGATAATGGAGGGCAGAATCAATGGAGTCAGCAGAGGAGATTGGTGACCAGTTAGAAGTTGCCATGTCCGTGTGGAAGGATGATAAATCCAATGATTGGAAGGATCAGATCTGGAGGAGCTTGGGAAGGGCCTTGGGGAGGTGTAATTTGCAGACACAGTAGACCAGATAGTGGTCACTGGGAGCGTCCAGAAGAGTGCTGGCATCAATAATCCGGTGGTGGTGAGAGCCAAGAATCCAGACCAGTATGGTGTGGTTGAGGGATTTATGGTTATGGTGGGTAGGGACAGTAATCAGTTGAGAAAGATTAAGGGATTTCATGTTTAGGCAGAATTTGGAATGAGATGGGGAGAGCCAATTTAAATTGAAGTCCCCAAGGATGAGTAATTCACCAGTCGAGGTATTTTTTTTTTTCAATTGTTTAACCAGGAGTGGCACACTAAGCTGAAAGCTTGTTTACAGGTGTGACCTGGGAGCACAGGGAAGTTAAGTGACTTGCTCAGGTATGGGTAGAGATAGTAGCGAGTAGGTCAGTGGTAGAAGAGGGGGAGAGGCCAGGGCAGCAGTAGATGCCAGCCATGAAGATGGGAATAGAGAAAGGGAGGGAGAGTTTGAGGAGTAAAAGTTCACAGGCAGATGGGGAAGTGATAGAGAGTATAGAGGTGAACTGGGTGGCCGAGGATAGGTAAATGGCAATACCACCATCCCCATTGGCACAATCCTGGTGGGTAATAGAGTACTGCAGAAGCAGGAATCTTGGGGGGAAAGCCAAGATTCTGAGATAATTAGCACATCAGGGTGAAGGTTAACCATGAGCGGCCATAGCATGTCTACCTTCAGGAGGAGGATTTTCATATTGAGATGTGCCACTCTTAACCCTTTGGGGAGGCAGGTGGGAGAGGAGAGAACAGGGCCAGGATTGGGCTCAATGTCTCCTGCACATACCTCTCAACCTATAGCCTCATTAATCAGGGACAAGGCTTAAGAAAAACAAGAAACAAAGACATCAAATTAGGAACACATTTTAAGAATTGGTAATATTCTCTGAGAAAGCTGCTAGAGTAAGGGGATTAGTGTAAAATGCATTTTCTGAAGAAGAAGAAGTCTGTAACTCTAATGTTTGACATTATTCTGTGCTTTCAGTCTCCACTGTTCAGACACACTAACACAAATTTTATGAGGGACAGAGGAAAATTTTAAGGCAAAATTGGGGACATCCATCAAAACAAGGGACAGTTGAGAGGTATGCTCCTACAACCAATAGCAGCAGCAATATAAGGAGCTTAACTAGGACAGAAGGGCATCTACTTGACAGTTGGGAGGAGAGTAGGGGGTGGGGTGGGAAGCCTGAATCTAAGAGATCTCAAGATGGAGGTAGGGGAAGGGAGGAGGAGGGACAGAGAGTCAGGGGAAGGGAGGAGGAGGAGGAGGAGGGTTGGAAAAGGGGAGGGAAGGATGGAGAAGGAGGGGGTGTGGAGGGAAAGCATGTAGAAGGGAGGGAAGCAAAGGTAAACTAGAGGTGAAGGAGAGAGAGGGACAGATGGAACACATTTGATAGACAGGAAGTAGAGAGGGTAGGGGAAGTTGGTAGAAGGAGAGAAGGGAGTGAGCTTATGCAACAAAGGGGTAGGGTATGCACTACAGGAGGAGTAGCGATGGAGCAAGATGAGAGAGTAAGACTTAGCTGGAAAGGGGGGGGGAATAAGGAGAGGAGGAGTAGGGTTAAGCTGTGAGAGGAGCAGGAGAAGGATGCCCTTGCAGAGTAGTAGGAGGAGCAAGTGGAGGGAGAGAACCAGCCAGGCAGGGGACAGGAGACAGAAGGTGAGCAGTACAGTGAAACAGAGGAAGGGGGACCTTATATAGGGAGTTTGTGTTATAGGCAGCAAGGCACAGGGAAAGGGGAAGAATGAAAGCAACAAGGGGAGGAAAATGGATAGGAAGTGGAGGCAGTGCAGAGATACAAGGATGGGACCCGGGATAAGGAGTTTTGGCACTTAGACAGAAAATGGGGGGGGGGGTGGTGTTGGAAGGAAGAGCTAAGGTCAGAAGAGAGGAATAAGAATAGGGAGTAGGAGCAGTATATAGATGTAAAGATAGGGGGATTCTAAATTGGGAGTTTTGATTGAGAGAAAGCAGCACAGACAGAGTGCACCTAGAGGTGGAGGTAGTAGCAATATACAGGCAATCTAGGTGGAAAGCAAACTCATAGAGGGGAGTTAGTATAAGGTGGGAGAAAACAGGACCCCAAACAACATTTTGGGGACAGATTGCAGGCTGTAATGATTAAAAGCACTAACAGCACAATAGAGAGGCCAGATTGCAAGCTGTAAACAATTAAAGGCATCAACAGCACAGCAGTGAGGCCAGGAGTTGAGATAAAAGCATAAGACTGATGGTAATTGATATATATGTATGCAGTTTTGTTAAAAAGGTTGCAGGCAGAGAATCCACTATAATACAACAGTTTAGGAGATATACAAGTGGCTTAGGACCTGTTGCAGGCAATATTTAACAAAGCATATAAAGACATTTGTTTCAAGTAAATATAGAAAGGTACAACAGGTTAAGGGCATTGGAGTTCACAATGCAAATAAAACAGTTTGGTGCTAGATAGCTTGGTAAAAAGGAGGAAGGACTGTTTTAGCAACGTTGGACCTTAAGAAATATATGTTGAGTAATTAGATAGAGGTGAGTGAATATTACCCAGGTAAGCCCTTCTAGCAATGGTAGGAGTGCAACTCAGCACAGGATTACAATATTTAGGTTATTCTTTAGTTTTGGGGCTAAAGTAAATGATTATCTACTTACAGCATTGACACTAGCAGGGTGGAAGTTGAGCAGAGTCTCCTGGCATCCTGGCGTCTTCCCTCTGGTGACTTCCCTTGAAGACTCTCACTTCTGCTGGGCCACTCTCGCTGGGATTGCTCACGCGGGACTGCTAGGAGCTGGTGGGATATGAGGACCACTCAGTGCTCCTATTGGCTGCACAAAGTCCAACTCCTGTTGTTTTCATGGTTAAGCTGCTGGATGGCTGACTAATGGAGGGGTCTACCAGGGGAGCCCACAAGCGCAACCATACTCCAATTCTGGGACCTCTGGCTGGCATCCCTTGCATGGCTTCAGCAGTAGCAATCTGAGTTGGTAGCCAGGGACTAAAAAGTATATGTTCCTCTCTGGCTATGAGCGCTCAGCACTCCCATTGCCTGCACAAAGTTCTGCTTTGGGAGAATCGGAAACAGCTCCTGCTGTTTCCATGGCTAGGCTGCTGAATGGCTGGCTGGCTACTGGAGGGGTCTATCAGGAGAACCCACTAGGGCAAGCATGTTCCAACGCTGTGACCTCTGGCTGGCATCCTCCATGTGGCTTTAGCAGCAGTGATCTGAGCTGGAAGCCAGGGACTGAAAAGTATGTGTCCCTCCCTGGCTATGACTGCTCGATGCTCCTATTGCCTGCACAAAGTCCTGCTCCGGCTGTTTCCATTGCTGAGCTGCTGGATGACTGGCCGCTCGAGGGTTCTACCAGGGGAGCCCACAAGGGCAAGCAGGCTCCAACCCCAGGAACTCTGGCTGGCATCCTCCGCATGACTTCAATGGTGGTGATCTGAGTTGGTAGCCAGGGACTGAAAAGTATATGTCCCTCCTTGGCTACGAGTGCTTGGAGCTGGAGCAGACCAATTTTATTTCCCAGAATCCTGGCATTAAGGCAAGACCCCTTTCCATCTTTCTCCTGATCCCCTCTTGCTTTTTCCTATTCATTCTCCCTTATTCTTCTCTAGTCTCCCTACTTTGTTATTTTTCATGCTGAATGTAGGTTTTGTCAGCACTCCCTCATTGGCCTCTTCCATCGGCCTAATACGAACTTCAGTGTTACTGTTACCTACCTTTCTGCTACTAGTTCCCTGTACAGGGCGGAGCCCTTGTTAGGTTCCCCACCTGCTCTCCCTTCTCAGTGGTTACTCTAGCCTATGTCTCTCCAGCAGTCAGTTTAACTGTCCAAAGTAGATGTCAAACTCTGCCCCAGAGCACTGGCCCCTTCTCTGGGAAGGTACTCAAAGTAGCTGCAGTGGCAAACATCCCTATAAGCAATAAGGGGAAAGGGACAAGAAGCTTCCCCCTCCCTGACTCAAAAGGGACCTAATGCACTTGATACTGAATAAAAAAGTCTATGACTGCTGGAAAGAGAGAGGGTTCTAAAATACTACTTAATAAAACTCATGTTCTTTATCACCATCTTGCCCGTTTTGCATGCAGTGTTTCTTATGTTATGCATCACTGTGTAATGTTCAAACAGCTTAGCTGGTTGTCTTGGGTTAACATGTGTTTGCTTCATTGGCATTTTAAATTGCCATCTGTATTGTTCTAGGTAAACTTCCAGATTACCTACTTTATTCAGTCTCTTGTAGGTACCATCTCCTTGGCCTTCATGGGGCTGGTGCTGTTGAACTTTTTCACTGTATCAAATCCCAGAAATGAGAACAGACCTTTAGTTATTTTTATCCTGCTCTGTGGAAAACTTTCCCTGTTTAATTGCATTCTCAGTCTTCTGCAGATCTAACTTCTGTGCCCATTCTTAATTTTTAAAGTCTTTCTGCTTGGTTAATTCCTGCTGTCAAGGAATTACTTGGCAATTGTATGTTCACTGTAAAACTAATTGTGTTTTGATTTGTTTGTGTTACCACATTATATTTATTTAGATTGCATATTTTTACTTGTAGTACCACATTATCTTTTTTTACACTGGATATTTTACTTATTTTATTTATTGTAGCTTTTATGATGTAAGCTTGCTTGGATACCATTGAAAATGAGCTTTGGCTAAGTCTGTTTTTTTCCTTATATGAAATGAAATTGAATGAAAACTATCCAGTGTGCATATCTAGTCCCCCTCTGACAGGAGAGGGAAGAGGGAGCCTAGGAACAGCACCTGGAGCTCTTTGTATACCACATGCTAATTTAGTCTTCTAATATCTGGAACAGGCCAGAAGCATCCAGTTTTCTTGGGCACCAGGAAGTACCTGGAGTAGAACCTCTGCTTGTTTCTGCTGGCCAATCTGGCTGAATGGTCATTTTACACAGCAACATTTACACTTCCTCCCTCAGCACAGTTAGGTGCTCAAGGATGTAGAGACAGGGCCTTGGAGGGGTCACTGGAGGTTGTGACAACATCTCCGGGGCATGTCCATGCTGGAAGATGTACAGAACCCATTTGTATGTGTCCACTCTCTGCCATTTGGGTAGAAACAGAATGATCCTGCCCCTGACCCAGTTCCCTGATGGGGACCTGAAGGTGGAGGTAGAGAGTCGGGGGGGGGGGAGTGATTCCCTGTCCCAGATGTTTGGGGTCTTCATATGGCTTCCCCATTAACTTCTTTTGCTATTGCTGATGATGGGTCCATAACCACATCTCTGAACATGGACAGTGTACTTTAGCTGCAAGTGTTCCTATGAAAGGAGCCTTTGCCATGGCCATTCTGTATTAAAGACCAAATAGTCCTGACAGACTTTTTGGAAGTCTTGAGCTTGTTGAGAATCATTTCTGCTTCTAAACCAAACAGCTTGCTGCTCTTGAAGAGGGCATTCACGACTGACTGACACATGTCCTGTGCAAATCCTGCATCATGAAGCCAGGGCTTGCATCTTAACCAAATGGAAGATATGGAGGCCCTGGCTACAGCATCCGAGGTACTGTCATACATTGATCTTAGAGGTACTTACTGGCTTCTGTGCTCTGTGACATACATTTAAGGGCTTCATCCTTGTCAGACTAACCAGTGATGCAGCTGACAATATATTTCTTCTCTCTGTCTCTTTCTCCGCGTGTGATTATGTTACTTTGTAAGATATGCCCGGTAATCAGAAATATGGATGCCAAGGGAGGCAAAGGCAAAATTGTGCTTGCCCATCATGTTAAACTTTCTTGACTTTTTCTTGGAACTCATTTTTTACTGAGAGAAGCAGCCATACAGTAATACAGTGCAAGACAATAGGTACAATAATTTGTGACCAATCATTCAACAATACAGAAACATTCAATCATGTATTGATACCCAGATCGGTCTTAGATGTGAGTTAAGTGATTATAGTCTGATTCATCAATTGCTGTGCTGCTGGGAACAACTTAATACACAATAACCATTTCCCAGTTCAGAACAGCAAACTTAATAAACAAGAATCTGAACATAATGGCTGATTATGAGTCCTTTATAAACATACTGTAGGTTTTCGCTATGTATTTCATGTACCTATCAGTTTCAACAATTTCCACTTAAGTCTTAGGACTGAGTCATGTAAGTAATCCATTTTCCCACGTGTCAATATATTTTTCCCTGGTTAATCTAAGGTCAACTGTCATCCATTCCATTGCTGCTACTTTATTGAACCCTTTGCCTCCACTCAATGATGACTGGGGCAGCACCCGAGAGCCAGTGACATAATGCCTTTCATAGCCACCAAACATGATTTATGAAATAGCTATCTCTGGGCCATCTTTTGAAGACCCTAGGGTGGGTTTCCAAGAACTAATATTTCACATTCTAAAGGGATCTGTGAGCTCCAAATTCAATAGCCCTGTATGACTGCACTGTACAAGAAAATATGGTAATGAGTGCACATGGTCTGACACCCTCTTCAACATAGTGCTGAGTTACTTTGCTTGAAGTGGACTGGGATAACTGGAGTGTGAAAAAACTGAATTAAAACTTTCTGTTGATATTCCCACCACCCCACTGAGGATATCACTGTCCACCTGTTATTTAAAATATGAGCCCACTTGGCAGCTGGGATTGGTTGTCTCCTTGTCATATCCCAACTCTTTTAGAATGCCCCCTTGCCTGAAGCAGCAATTTATGGAAGACAGAAATATACCTACAGTGGGTAGTCAGCCATGTTCTTCACTTCTAGGGCTCTTGGTTTTCTATCCACCCCACATTCATTACAGTGTCACCCCCACCCCCACCCTCCCCGCAAATGTACAGTCTCCTTTGATTTGGGGAACTACAACAGGATTTGCTGGAAAAGGCTGTTGGTTCTCCTGCTCTGAGTTGGGAGCATAGACATTAAGTATTTATTGCTATTAGGATATCTCTATAAGCACCCTCTAAATATATTTGTAACCCCCCTACAAATGGGGGTTCCTGAAAAGTCTTCCTTGAGCTTGCCTAAATGCTCACTGCCAGGCTGGTGTTCTGCATTTTAGTAGATTAAATGTATTGCCAGAGAGTGCCTGAATAGCCTCTGTGTACTGTCTCTTTAAGAGCTGCCTGGATTGCAGTCTTAATTAATCTAAAAGGGAGCTCTGTTAGAAGATGTGCTTGTTTGCTGATCATTTGTTAGAGTAGTAATAATATTGCAGTTTGTTCTAACCTGCCTTCTTTGCAGCAAGAACTGTTCTGTTTATCTCCACCAACTTGGCCCGAGACTGTCAGAATGGGCCAATCAGTACTGTTGGGACTCTAAAATGGAGCCTGCCTACAGGGGCTTGGTGGGGTCAAAAATTGTAGGAATTGTAGTTTTTGCATTTTGGCACTTAAAATAACCTGGAGGGGGTGCTCTTGTTGTGACTGATAGACAGATCAGCCAACCGAACCTTTTGGATCTTGGGGAAATTCCCAAGCTGCTTGCAGTTAGTTTCAGTTCTGAGTTGGGAAGTGAAGAGATAAGAGCTTGAATGATTCAAGCAGCAGTCCTGGCATAGATTCGCGTAGCAGAACTGTGGAAAGGCCTGAGTTTTGGCCTGCATGCCTGCCTGCTGTCCCTGAGAGGGAACGTGTGCCTTTTTTGGACTGAATCCGAACTTGGAGAGCGAAGTAAGCTGTTCAAATAAAACTCCAGAAGACACTGTATAGGGGCGCAGCAAAGACCTTTTTATTACTAGATAGGCCAGTGATAACAGCTTACAGACCTTCCACTACAGCCACAGGAAGTGCTCACTCACAAAAACTCCCCCTTACTGGTGCACCTGAAACTAAGTCCCCAGGTACCGTAATTACATGTGTAGAAGGCTACTTAAAATAAAGTTAACTTAACAATCTCCCACTTTTCTTTAAAGACTTAAATTTTAGCCCCCCCTTTTATAATAGCAAAGTTTAATGTCCACTATGGCTAAGTGTCTTCTTCTCAAGCTGACACATCCTTTACTGAGTGCTTTTAACAAGAGCCGATGCTCCCTTTTTTGTCAAGCAGTCAGCCAGTTGTTCCTTGTTGGTAGACCAGAGAACATGCTGGACCCTCTTGGCCTGGATAAGTTTTTTAATGCCACTGATTTCAAGACGAAGCCTTTTCTCTGAAACCGAAGTGGTCGACTTGATAGCATCAACTAGTGAATGATTGTCCACAACACATGTCACAGGTAAGATGTGTTTGGTACCACCGGTAGTTAGCTCTGCGTAGAGCATTGCCAGAAAGATGGCATTGTCAATTCCCTCAGCCAAAGCAAGGGTTTGCCCAGCAAGCGTGCTCCGGACTACTCTTCTTATCCTTTTGACTGCCAGAAAAGTGGTGAAAAGCGTCCTTCCTCACCCATTAAGATAATCAGGTGACCACCCTGAGTACCCCCATCCGGGAGGTTGCCTAGTGATGCATCATTAAAAACTATCAATTTTAAGGAGGCATCTTTTCCCAAACATTTGCTTCATTAAAAACTATCAATTTTAAGGAGGCATCTTTTCCCAAACATTGAAATTTCAAAGTCACTTGTTCTGATTTCAGTTTTCGAACAATTTTGTTTGCCTCGTGTATGGTTTGAACAGTGGCTTGTTTCGTGTTAGATGCCAAGTTGCAAGCATCAAACATGACATCAGGTCTGCTCTGTCTAGCAACCTAGAGAATTTGGCCTGTCTTTGACCTCAGTTGATCTTTTTCACTTTCAGTGAGAGGATCATCACGGTGTAATGCTCTTGTGGAATTCATGTTGATGGGATGAAGATTTTGTATGTAGTGTTGCTGTTGTAAATGTACGATTTTATCAACTGTATTGAACTCCATGCCCACGTAACAAAAGCTGTTGTGCTCCTCACGACCAGTCTTAAAGACATTTCTTGAGTGTGGTAGTACTGTTGTGGCAAAGTTATGTGAACCACCCCAAATGAAGTCATCAACATGGCAGGCAAGCTTCATCATTGTCTATGTCACTCATAGTGTCCACGTTATTGTGTTCAGCATCTGGTAAATCTGTCTTACCTTCTGAGACCTTTTGTGTAGCATGTTGATGGTCAGCCACCACTCCTTCAACTTGCTCGTTACTCACTTTTTGTAACATTGAATGATGCACCCGCGCATAGGTGCCTCCATGTCTCACAAATATTACCATGCCATCCTGACCAATGACGACACCAGGTCCTTTTCACTGTGCACAATCCATGTGTTTGTAATAGACTTTGTCTCCAGTCTCATATTTTTCATCTGTAGGATGAAGTTGTTTACGCAAAGCCCAGCGAATTCTCTCTGAGCATTCTGCTTCGGTGAATGCTTTCTCGCTGCATGCAATGCTGAAATATGCTGTCCTACCCATTCACTCATAGTCATCCTTCCAAAGCAGGTGGCTTATCAACCAGCATGGAGGGAAGATTAGGTTCTGTCCAAACACTAGCTGGTATGGGCTATAGCCATGGACATTCTGCATTGAGTTTTTTGCCATAAGTGCCCAATCTAGGGCTGTTTTCCAATCACATTGATTAGTTTTTTTACTTTCAATAGGATTTCAGTGAGTGTTAAATTATGTCGTTTC
Source organism: Neoceratodus forsteri (assembly GCA_016271365.2). Taxonomy (NCBI): domain Eukaryota; kingdom Metazoa; phylum Chordata; order Ceratodontiformes; family Ceratodontidae; genus Neoceratodus; species Neoceratodus forsteri. Next base: position 445,555,224 of record CM057453.1, read on the forward strand.
AAAAGTCCATTGCTCCACGGACTGTACCCAGCAGTTGTCTTTACTTCTATATTAAAATTTTCTGCCATATCACAGATTTCATCATTGTTGAATTCTCCTCCATTGTCGCTGTATAATTTTTTAGGTGGGCCATGCACACTTATCCAGGAATGAATAAACTGCTTCACAATTTCAGTAGGTTTCTTTGTAGTCACAATGCCTCCAGCACTGAAACATGTGAAGTGATCAATTATGTGAAGATGCCACACACTTGGTCCTAGCTCATGAAGGTCCACAGCCACGGTTTCATTGTACTTGGAAGCCATTGGTAGCCCAACAGCAGGCTTGGGTTTACTGTATCTCAGGCATGTCTCACAACTGTTCACTATCTGTTGTAAAATGGAAACACTCTCTTTATCATTATTACCAGAACTTCACAGTAATTTCTGAAGCTTATCAACTGAAGTATGTCCAAATTGCTTGTGAAGTTTTAAATAAAATTCTGTGCTTTTCATCTGTGGACATGTTCTCTGTCACTGTTAAAATCACATTTTCATGGACTCTGTAATGTCTTTGTCTAGAATGCTGACACAATAATGTCCTGAAGTAGTAAGCCTCAAGTATGACTGGTTGTTTAAACATCACCTTTTGTCATTTTTAATGTCTAGCACTGCCCCTGCCTTCTTTAGGAAGTTTTGCTTAACAACAAAGGAATATCTGCAGGACAACTCCATTTCTATGTGACATTTTGTCTGACCTATTTTGTGGGATTTAACTTTTGACAGAATGCACAACTCTTCCATCTCCAAATTTGAAAGCTCTGCAACTTGGTATGTCCATCTTGTGCACTACATCTTGTCTAAGTTCACTTACATAGCTATCTAGCTATTTTTCTCCACAGACTGTGCGTGTACACACAGTATCAATGACTGCAGATCCTAAAGACTCTACCATAAATACCTCTGCATCAGTAGCAAACTCCTTTAAAGACAATGTGATGTTACACTGCTCTACTTCATCTATATTTGTTTTTTCCTCTATTAACTTCACTGTTCATTTTTATGCTGGCAATCTTTGGCCCAATGATAAGTGCTTTGGCAAATGGCACATTTTGATCTTCTCCCATACCTATCCAATGGATTTTTGCCAGGCAATGGTGCCCTCTTGTAGTCATTTTGATAGCGCGCCATGCTATCCTGTTTTTTCTTTTGCTCAGTGAAATACGCTGCATCTTGACCCACGTGAATTCCCTCAAGGACTGGCACAATAGATGTTTTATCGCTAAAAATCCTCTTTAATGCTGACTTCATTGATGCAAATGTTGGGCTTGTACAGGTAGTTAAAGCCAACTGTTTATCCTTCACATCTAAGCATGAAGTATCTAACAACTTGAAAGCTAGCACAGCATCTGGCAGAATCATATTGTGTTGGCGCATGACAGTGACCTTTGCTCAAAGTCAATAATGTAGTCCATCATGGACTTTGAGCTGCCTCTAGCAATCCGGTCAAAATTAGTATATGCATCGTAAATCCGATCCTTCTCCTCCTTGAGAAACACATCATCAAGTGCTCTGATTAATATCTCCATTCCCGTATCTCTGTTTAAATCTTCTGCTGAAATTTCCAATCCAATGTCCCTCGCTCTACCCTTGAGCGAAAGTACGACCGCTAGAGCTTGTTTTTTTTTTCCAGTTCGGTAACACCTTGCCATATTCCAACTTCATTTTTCCAGCTTTTCTTATGCCCTTTTCTCATCAATTCAGGTGGGACCCTGTAATTACTAGCCATCCTCTGCTACCAATGTTCAAATAAAACTCCAGAAGACACTGTATAGGGGTGCAGCAAAGACCTTTTTATTACTAGATAGGCCAGTGATAACAGCTTACAGACCTTCCACTACAGCCACAGGAAGTGCTCACTCACAAAAACTCCCCCTTACTGGTGCACCTGAAACTAAGTCCCCAGGTATCGTAATTACATGTGTAGAAGGCTGCTTAAAATAAAGTTAACTTAACATAAGCCACTGAATTGTGACCAGGCTCCTACCTGAAGAAGACTGAAGATTTGCTGAATGCGTTCGGCCTGTCTGGACTTCCAGCCGCCTCTGAACTCCTGAATTGTGCAGAGACTGTAATTGCAACCAGAGAGCCTTTTGCCTGCTACAGTGGAATTTCCTTACACGTGTATGTATTGTGTGCTTATAGTGGGTCGTGATTTGGTTCCCCACTGTGGTTTGAATTGTGTTCTGCTTGCTGGAAGCTGCATTAGAATTTCCTTACGTGTAAATGTGCTGTGTGCTGCTAGTGGGTGGTGATTTGGTTCCCCACTGTGGTTTGAACTGTATTCTGCTTGCTGGAAGCTGCATCCTGCCCCACGGACTGAATCCAAAATCATCTCCATTGTGCCTGGGCCTTGCTACACTGGCCCAACCTGACTACCTGCTGCACAGAGAAAGCCATCGATGAGAGACCTGCCTGGGGATCATCCCTCTGCTCAACACTTGAACAGGAATGACGCCTCGGTGATTCGTGTGGGCTCTGCTTCTCTGGGCACTCCAGCTCAACAACCTGCAGTCTCGATTTCGTCCTGCCTGTGTCCAGTATTGGGTATCGTGAGTAAACATTAGGGTAGCTCCCTGCAACAACAGCTAAATTTAAAGTGTTGTCATCTGATTGTCTGCTGCTTTTTCTTTCATGAACTGAGCCCTCTGACTCTGGATTACAAATAGTGTGTGTTGTGCATGTTGCTTTCTTCTATCACAAGGCCCCAACCAGCTGCAGTGTTCCTGGCTAGCCCATCGTCTCCCTACCTGGGTACCCAGAGGTGTGACTGTGTGGGGACTTAAAGCACATGCATAACTGTTTGATTAATATAGCCTTTAAGCCAATCAACCTGATTATGCCCTTTCATTGTTCAAATCCCCTGAATAAATCAGATCTGACTTTTTTGCTGTATTTTACCTGACTGTGGCTCCAGTTTGTGCCAAGAGTACTGTACTATTGCTATTTACTGTGCATAACCTTGTTTTACAGGGGTCCCCAGGTCGCCAGAGGAACCAGCCCTGGGTGGTAAGTGCAAACAGTGTGCTGGTTGGTGGTACAAAGGGTACTCGTGAAAGTGATTATCGATATTGCTCAGGCTACTAGAAGGAAAGTGGGGGTTATAGTGTCCCAGAGGGCTGTGCCCAGGTTAGTTTGACCACTACCAACCCTGACCTCTGGGTGGAGGCACCCATTTCAGAACTCAGGCCCCTTAACCTGCTATTAGCCGTGCAGGCAGGGATAGTAGCCCTTGGGATAGTGCCACCAATGGGTTACATCTTGGAGACACCGATGGGATTTTGTGCTTTCTAGTGGCCAAAAAATACAAATTATTGTTAAAGATTAATGGCTACCCCAGTAGAAATGGCTGTACACCAGTTGGTGGGGTGGTGTACTGGGCAGGAGTTCGACCCCCAAAATGCTCTGCTTATACTGAATATTCCCCTGGGTACCAGTAAGGACACTGTAGAGGGGGCACTTTCCAAAGTTGAATGTTTAAAAAACCCTGTGGTGGTGAGTCGACAGGCTGATTTGATCGCCCAAACTTTCATAGCCTTGGTAGAGTGTAGCGACTTCGTGGACAGCTCTAAAGTGCCACAGACTATTGCCTCAGAAGAGGTCCTAGGTGCCTGGAGAGTGATAACAAAAGACAGTAAAGACCCTGGGGAGGATGAGCTCCCACCATTATCTGAGATGTTTGAGGAGAAATTTGCTAAGTTGTTGCTGAATCAAGGGAAATCCGTAGAGGACTTTAAGAAACTATTCCTGCCACCTGGGGGTGTTCCTTCCCCAACACCCCCTCCCACTCCAGCACCTGTTACTGCCCCACCTTCTGTGCCTATGCCAATGCTGACCCCACCAAGCCCTATGTGCTGCATACAGATGCCAGTCTGCAGGGTCTAGGAGCTGTGCTGTATCAAGCCCATGAAGATGGTTTGAGACCAGTGGCCTTCACCAGTAGGAGCTTGACACCATCAGAGCGCAACTACCCTGTGCACAAGCTGGAGCTTCTTGTGCTAAAATGGGCCATCATTGACCAGTTTCATGAATACCTCTATGGGGCAAAGATATTGATGAAGACCGATAACCCATTGACCTATGTACAGACTTCAGCTAAGTTAGATGCCACAGGGCACCTGTGGCTTTCCGCCTTATCAACCTATGATTATGCTGTTGAATACAGGCCAGGACTGAACCATATTGATGCTGACACCTTGTCATGAAGGCTGTTTCAAGAGTATTGGGTCAGGCTGTCTGAACTCGACATCCGAGCCTTGTGCCAAAATTTGACTGAGATGAATCAGATGTCTGCAGACACAGTGGACTGTTTAGCAGATTGCTTGGGCCCTCCTGATACTCTGAATACCGGCTGCCTATTGCCACTTTTCTGCTCTAGATATTAGTGCACTGCCTCAATTTGACAATGACAGCATTCAGTGGACTCAGTCCCAAGATCCTATGATTCAGCCCACATTTCATGCCCTGCGGGAGGGGAAAAATGTGCCCAAGTTGCGTTCCCCTGACTTGTGAACTGCTCTATTGTTTAAAGAAAGCCCCAGGTTGAAGCTACTCAATCAGTTGTTGTACAGAGAGACAATGGATCATGGTGGTCAAGTAGACAGGCAGCAATTGGTCCTGCCCACGGCCTTTAAAGATTTGGTACCGAGGTCCCTCCACAATCACATGGGGCACCAAGGCATTGACAGAACTCTTAACTTGGTATGATCTCGATTCTACTGGCCCAAGATGGGGGCCGATGTTGAGCACCATGTAAAGACCTGCAGTCGTTGCCTGCAAAGGAAAGCTCTGCCTCAGAGAGCTGCCCCCCTTGTCAATATTACTACCAGCACCCCCCTGGAACTGGTCTGCATAGACTTTTCATGTTTAGAACTTGATCAGTGGAATATTGGCAATGTGTTAGTGGTTACAGATCATTTCACACGGTATGCGCAATCTTTTCCAAGTAAAGATCAAAAGGCCTCTACCGTGGCCAAGGCGCTAGTGGAAAATTTCTTCATCCACTATAGTGCTCCTCAGCAGAGCCATTCTGACCAATGCAGAGATTTTGAAAGTCAGCTAATCAATGAAATGCTCTCTCTATGGGGGTGCAAAAGTCAAGAACCACCCCTTATCACCCACAGGGGGGGCCCTCAGACAGAATGTTTTAACCACACCCTTCTAGACATGCTGGGCACCCTCCATCCCAAGGACAAGCGTAAGTGGAGCCAGCAGATTAGTACCTTGGTCCACACATGCAATTGCACAAAAAATGATGCTACTGGGTTCTCCCCCTACAGCCTCATGTTCGGGAGGGAGGCCTGACTGCCCATTGATGTCTGCTTTGGGGTCTCTCCAGATGGGGTCCAAGCCAAAAATTACCTACAGTATGTACAGAAACTGAAAGCTCAATTGAACCATGCCTATCAACTGGCCCAGACAATGGCTGCCAAAAGAAATCTAGCCAACAAAGAGTGGCATGATAAAAAAGTAAAGTCTCAAGAGCTTCGGCCTGGAGACCATGTGTTGTTACGCAATTTGGGACTGCATGGCAAACACAAAATTGCTGATAGGTGGCAACATCTTCCCCATGTAGTAGCTGGAAAGTTGAATGATTTACCAGTGTACAATGTTCGCCAGAGAATAACTCCAAAGCTGTCAAGACCATGCACCATAACCACTTGCTAGCTATCGGTCAAGTCATAATTGAGGCTGCACCATCAGAGATTGATTCCCTTGGGCCAGTGACTCATGCTGCTGCAAAAAAGAGACAGTCAACCTACCCCAGTAGTTACAGATTTAAGGTTTCTCCGGCAGCAGGCCCAGAATGATAGCGACTGTCAGTCCACCTCTGTCGAAAGTGAATGTGACAATGCCTATTACCCCTCCTATGAACTGAGTCAGCTGTTTCAAGGTAACCCTATGACTAATTGTGGGGATGAAGCTGGGCCTTCTGGACTGCCTAACCCCCTAGCTTCGTCCTTGGAGCCAATGCTTCCTGAAAGTGAAGTGCAATGTATTACGTCTGAGGTTGTGGACTCTCTGTGTTTTGTGGAACTGTGTGAATTGCCTGAAGAAGGGGCTGATGGTTTGAGTCTGTCTGGTGATGCACCAGAACTTGAAGAACAATGTGAGAGCATTGACAGCCCCCCTTCAGTGCCGCAAAGCCTAATTGTGCCAGAGCCTCCTCAAAATGAGCAACCTGGGCCTCCGTCAGAAGATAATGAGCAAAGTGTTGTGGAAACAGAGCCTACAGAGCAAGGAGCTGACAGTGCTCCAAGTTTGGACATTCCCATCCATGCAGAGGCACCCCTCACAAGTGATGAAAGCTCCAAAGTTAGTGCTGAAAGTACAGAGACTGTGGCTGCTCCCCCCAGAAAGACTGGCTGAGCTGTCAAGCCAGTGCTATGCTTTAGTTATGATTCCCCTGGGAGGCCAGTGGATTTGCCTCTCAATGTGGTTCACAAAGGGGTTTATGTTTCACCAAGCTCACTGCCCAAATTGAGCTTGACGGCCAGATCCAGGTTACTTGTTCTTCCCTCTCACCATGCTGCCCCTGCCCCATCCAGCTCCAAGTTAGTTGATAGGGAAGGGCCCCCTCTTACATTGTTTAATGAACAAGAAGTTATTAAATGAATCAGTATTACTTGTATGAAACCTGCATAAGTATTGCCAATATGGATGTAGTAGTGTGAAGTATATTGAAATGTACAGTAATGTAACAAGCTAATGATATATATGTCTCATTTATATCGCATTTTTGATATTGTGATGGTACAGACTTGAAGCAAACTCCAATTTTTCTCCAGGCAGGGAAGGTGTAACCCCCCTACAAATGGGGGTTCTCAAAAAGTCTTCCTTGAGCTTGTCTAAATGCTCACTGCCAGGCTGGTGTTCTGCGTTTTAGTAGATTAAATTTATTGCCAGAGTGCCTGTATAGCCTCTGTGTACTGTCTCTTTAAGAGCTGCATGGATTGCAGTCTTAATTAATCCAAAAGGGAGCTCTATTAGAAGATGTACTTGTTTGCTGATCATTTGTTAGAGTAGTAATAATATTGCAGTTTGTTCTAACCTGCCTTCTTTGCAGCAAGGACTGTTCTGTTTATCTCCACCAACTTGGCCCGAGACTGTCAGAATGGGCCAATCAGTACTGTTGGGACTCTAAAATGGAGCCTGCCTACAGGGGCTTGGTGGGGTCAAAACTTGTAGGAATGGTAGTTTTTGCATTTTGGCACCTAAAATAAAATGGAAGGGGAGCCCTTGTTGTAACTGACATACAGATCAGCCAGCCGAACCTTTTGGATCTTGGGGAAATTCCCAAGCTGCTTGCAACTAGTTTCAGTTCTGAATTGGGAAGTGAAGAGATAACAGCTTGAATGAGTCAAGCAGCAGCCCCGGCATAAAAAACATGTGGGAGAACTGTGGAAAGGCCTGAGTTTTGGCCTGCATGCCTGCTTGCTGTCCCTGAGAGGGAACTTGTGCTTTTTTCGAACTGAATCCGAACTTGGGGAGCGGAGTAAGCCACTGAATTGTGACCAGGCTCCTACCTGAAGAAGACCGAAGATTTGCTGAATGCGATCAGCCTGTCTGGACTTCCAGCCACCTCTGAACTCCTGGATTGTGCAGAGACTCTGTAATTGTGACCAGAGAGCCTTTTGCCTGTTACAGTGGAATTTCCTTACATGTGAATGTATTGTGTGCTTATAGTGGGTCGTGATTTGGTTCCCCACTGTGGTTTGAATTGTGTTCTGCTTGCTGGAAGCTGCATTAGAATTTCCTTACATGTAAATGTGCTGTGTGCTGCTAGTGGGTGGCAATTTGGTTCCCCACTGTTGTTTGACCTGTATTCTGCTTGCTGGAAGCTGCATCCAGCCCCACGGACTGAATCCAAAATCATCTCCATTGTGCCTGGGCCTTGCCACACTGGCCCAGCCCAACTACCCGCTGCACAGAGAAAGCCATCAACGAGAGACCTGCCTGGGGATCAGCCCCCTGCTCAACACCTGAACAGGAACGATGCCTCGGTGAGTGGTGTGGGCCCTGCTTCTTCAGGCATTCCAGCTCAACAACCTGCAGTCTCGATTTCATCCTGCCTGTGTCCAGTATTGGGTATCATGAGTAAACATTAGGGTAGCTCCCTGCAACAACAGCTAAATCTAAAGTGTTGTCATCTGATTGTCTGGTTGCTTTTTCTTTCATGAACTGAGCCTAGGGTTGCCACCTGTCAGGTTTTTTACCTGGTGATCAGGTTTTCAGGGTCCCTATCAGGTAATCCGGTTTTGCTCTGTGCTGGTCAGGTTTTTGAGCCATTTTGAGTGCTCACATACTTTTGAAACAAATGTTGTCATATAATTCATTGTTTCAGCTACATGTCCAGGCTACAGACAAGTTCTGTTGTCAATGTAGCCTTTTGTTTGTGAATGTAGTCACCCTGGGAGGTGTAAAGAATAGCCATTAACACCATTAGCACTTACTTACCTAGTCTTTCCACTGCATCTTAAAGTGGCATAGCAGCACAGCTGCCCCCCACCTTTTGTAACAGTAACAGAGCCAGTTGTCCTCCACTTTCATTTGCTGGTAAACATTTTCATCTCAAACAGAATTTAGGCATTTTTAAATGCTTTAATTTATTTTTTTTCCTCAAGAAAAAAGTATGGTCACTTCTTTGGCTTTGAAATAGTACTGTGGACAAAAACAGGAAATGGAGCCAGAAAAGGATACAATGTATGTATACTGTTGTATGCTATTTACAGTATTTCCCTCGTCCTCCCCAGATCATATCTGCAAATGAGATTTCTTTTATCTCTGTATGTTTATCTGGTTAACCAATGTCAATAAATAAATAAATAGGAAGAACCTAGGAAAGAAACTTTAACAGGCACAGTACAGTTTTTATTTAACTGCTGCATTAAGTGTTGTTTTTTAATGATATAACAAATGGACTTCTAGGAGGAACAATGCATGATGAGTCATGAAAAGGGGTGGGGCTAGGGGCGGAGCTTAGGATCCGGTTTTTGCCTCATCCAAAGGTGGCAACCCTAACTGAGCCCTCCGGCTCAGGATTACAAATAGTGTATATTGTGCATGTTGCTTTCTTCCATCACAAGGCCCCAACCAGCTGCAATGTTCCTGGCTAGCCCATAATCTCTCTATCTGGGTACCCAGAGGTGTGACTGTGTGGGGACTTAAAGCACATGCATAACTGTCTGATTAATATAGCCTTTAAGCTAATCAACCTAATTACTCCCCTTCCTTGTTTAAGTCCCCTGAATAAATCAGATCTGACTTTTTTGCTGCATTTTACCTGACTGTGGTTCCAGTTTGTGCCAAGAATATTGTGCTGTTGCTATTTACTGTGCATAACCTTGTTTTACAGGAGGTCACCAGCATACCTCTCAAGTGTCCCTGATTTTCAGGGACATCCCTGATTTTGCCTCAGAATTTTACTTTGTCCCTCCTAAAATTTGTGTTTTTGTGGCTAAACAGTGTGGACCGTAAGCGCAAAACAATGTCAAGCATTAAAGTTACAGACTACTTCTTTTTTAGAAAATGCATTATGCACTAAGCCCCATATTCTACCAGCTTTCTGGGTGGATATCTTTAATTTTGAAGATATGTCTCTGATTTTGGTCTTTTGTCCCTGATTTTTTTAAGCCTTGTCCCTGATTTACGAGGCAGGAGGTTGAGAGGTATGGTCACCAGGGTCGAGCCAGAGGAACCAGCCCTGGTGGTAAGTGCTAACAGTGTGGGTACTGGTACGGTGTACAAGGTTTACTGCAAAAGTGATTATCGTTATATTGCTCAGGCCTCTAGAAGGGAAAGAGGGGGGTTACAGTGTCAGGAAGAGCTGTGCCCAGGTTAGTTTGACCACTACCAACCCTGACCTCTGGGTGGAGGCATCCATTTCAGAACTCAGGCACCTTAACCTGCTACTAGCCGCACAGGCAGGGGTAATAGCCCTTGGGATAGCGTCACCAAGGGGTTACATATGTACTGCCTATTACTGTCCTCCTCCACTCTGTCCACATTCAGTGGGATCCCCTTTCACACAAGCACCGCAACCCCTCTGTGGTGTGGGTGTTGTAAATATGACGAAGCATGTCACTGTCTCAGCCGAGAATGCATCAGCTTCTTGTGGTCTATTTGTGTGTCAGATGGGATTCCTGAAGCAGAGCAATGGAAGTCCACCCTAACTAAAGCTCTTGTGGTGATATGGCACCCTGCTCAGTATGTTGGGTATCTAAAACCAAATGCAGAGTTGCTGCTTTTGTCCCTCTCCAGGGTCCCCCCTCATTTTTGTCCATTTGGGAGCCTGGCGCATGAGAATTTCATCATATGGACTCTGTCTCAGACAACAATTTATTATAGAGGAGTGGACAGGTCCGGCCCCCCCCATGCTGTACCCAAGGCCTGACTGTCAGGGAATATACTTTTGGTGGACTAGGGAGAGTGGGTAACTATATGTGAAATGTTATTGGCTCCCTTGATGTATCATTAACTGCACTGCTTGACAACTTGTACCATGTTATGCAGATCCTTAATAAACATTTTATTAACAAAAAAAAGGCACAAAACAAATAAAGCTTCTATAGTACCATTCTCCTTTTTACAGGGCTGCTCAGCCCTTTAACATTGGATGTGATTAGTTTTTGATCACACATGGACATCATTTTCTAACTCAAGTGGAACTGCAGCATATTCTGTATAGGAGCACAATGACATGTAAAAAAAGAAAACCTTCCTGTAACTTGACTCAGGCCAAACACATACTTGGAACATAACAGATAGTCAACAACAAACTTAAAACAAAATAGTATTAACTTCAAGGTGAGCCAGCTTCCCACTCAGCCCAGTTGTTTCTATAGACTGTTGAGAAACCATGTGGTCTCAGGCTGTTAGTAGCCTCATGGGCCACTCGTGGCACCTGGTTATACACCTACCTAACTCCTATCCAGCTCAGGAAAAAAAATGTCACTGTGTGCCTAAACTGTTATACTCTTACTAGAATGTGCAGCTCCCCAAACTCCCCCCCCAACCCAATTCATTTTTAATATGTATTGGAGAAGTCTGGCCACTGCAGAGTCAGGCCCACAGGGCATTCCCCCCCAATGAGAAAACAATAACCCTCACTCCAGCTGACATGGGGAGAGATAGCGTAATGGAGGAAATGTGTAGCGTGACGTGTGAGGACTGTTGTATTAAAAGCAGTTAAGTGGATCTGGAGGGAGTCAAACTCTAGGGAGAAACTGGGTGTCTCAAGCTAGAGGTCACTCAGAAATACCACTGAGGAGCAGGTGTGCTGTCACTAATTTGTTGAATTTTGACAGCTGGAGCAAGCTTAAGCATTTCCCATTTTCACAACTCAGATGCGATATACCAGTGCTTCCCATCACATTGCCAAATTGCTAGGTTTGACCATTTTCTCCATGGCCCAGGCACACTGGAAGTGTTCCTTCCATTGAGCAGTTCTGTCACAGACACTATGAGAAATTTTTGGAACTGCCCTTTGGGTGATAATAGGGAGATGCTAGCCTTATTTGATAAAGACTGCTCCAGCAGAATACACTGTCCTAAGCATAACCAAGGACACTGGTTTTTCATTTTTACTGGAAAACCTGGTAAAATTTCAGAATTTGGTCAGCTTGCACACTAGTAAAAACAGAATTTTACAGAATTTGGCATTTTAGACCAGATCAAAAAATCTAAAAAATGTGAAATTGTTTTCTGTACTATTTTCAATTTGCTTCATTTAATGCTCTGTATATTAAGTATTCTTTTATTCTGATTATTTATACACATACTAAAAAATGTCAGTAGAATCCTGGTAAAATCTAGTAATTAGACTAACAGTCACTGATGCAATTCCTGGGAATTGCAGGTCTTGAAAATTGAATTTCATTACTTTAATCACCATAAATCAGTGGCCTTGAGCATGTCTGGTCATTGCTCCACTGTACACTCCCAGTAACTTAATCTGCCAGTCATACGAACATACGAACATATGAAATTTGCCAGCAACTAAAGGCCTAGAAGTCTATCAAGTCTGCTCGAATGTGCAGCTAGCACCCCTTATTCTGCAGCTGCCCCTCCCTTCCACCCTTCCCCTTCATTAACCCTCCCCCTTATCCTGTCCCATCCCCTTTTGAAGCAGTCCACTGTTCTACTGGATACCACTTCTGTAGGTAACGATTCCACCCAGCCACCGCCCTCTGTAAAAAGTGTCTCCTCATCGCCTCCCGAACCTTCCTCCTCCAGTCTCATATCATGGCCTCTGGTGCCTCCTCCTTACTTTGAACAGCCCCTCTGTACCTGCCTTGTTTATTCCTTTCATGTATTTAAGGTTTCAATCATGTCACCCTTGTCCCTCCTCTCCTCTGTGAGTACATGTTCAACTCCTTCAACCTCCTCTCGTATGATAAGTCCCCCAGCCCCTTGATCATCTTTGTCGCCCTGCGCTGCACCCCCTCCAGTAACTTAATGTCCCTCTTCAGATACGGGTGCCAGTACTGCATGCAGTACTCCAGATGTGGTCTAACTAATGACCTATACAGTGGCAGAATCACCTCCTCCCTCCTCGAGGATATACCCCTTGCAATACAATCCAACATTTTGTTGGCCTTTGCAGCTGCCTTCCTACATTGTGCCGAGTTGTTCATTGACCCTGTAATGAGCACACCCAGATCCTTCTCCTCCTCTGTCTGGGCTAGCTGCACCCCCCCCCCCCATCTGGTAACTCCTCCTTGGGTTCTTCATCCCAAAATGCAGCACCTTGCACTTTTTGGCATTAAACCCCAGTTGCCAGGTGTCTGACCAGGTTTCAAGCTTTGCCAGATCATCCTGCAACCCCTGCCATCCCCCTAGGTCATCCACCACCGCGCCTACCTTGGCATCATCAGCAAACAGACTGATCTTGCTCTTGATGTCCCATGATATGTCTGTAATGAATATCCCAAACAACACTGGTCCCAACACCGAGCCCTGTGGAACACCGCTCATCACTGCCCTAGGGTGTGAGAGCTCCCCACCCACCACCACCCTCTGTTGCCTTCCCTGAAGCCAGTTTCCTACCCATCTCACCAGCTTTGCATCCGCCCCTGTGCCTACTAACTTCCTTCCCAGCCTTCCATGTGGCACAGAGTCAAATGCCTTACTGAAGTCCAGATACAGGACATCCACTGCATGGCCCCTGTCCAGTTGCCTAGTTACCCAGTCATAGAACTCCACCAGGTTGGTTTGGCAGGATCTGCCATGTATGAAGCCATGCTGTCTGCTGTCCTGTAGTCCTTTAGCCTCTAGAAGGGCCACCAGCCTCTCCTTCAGGATAGTCTCCATTAGCTTACCCACGATGGATGTGAGGCTCACTGGTCTGTAGTTTCCCGGTTCATCCTTGGGGCCATTCCTGTGGAGGGGCACCACATGAGCCATCCTCCAGTCCTGAGGTACATACTCCGAATGTAGTGAGGCATTAAATAGGTCTGCCAAAGGTCCTGCAAGGACCTCTGCCAGCTCCTTCAGTACCCTGGGGTGGATGCCTTCTGGGCCTGGCGCCTTCTCCACCCTCAGTGCCTTCAAACCCTTTCGAACTCTGCCCTCCATGATTTCCCCATCTGTTACCCCTTCCCCCCGTTTCTGCTATTTCTCCCACCTTGGGTGTCACCCCCCTCTTCTCTTTAGTAAATACTGAGCAGAAGTACTCATTTAGTGCTTCTGCCTTATCGCACCCTGCTTCCACCCAACCCCCCTCCTTTCTAATCCTTACTATGTGGTCCTTACAGCGCCTTTCTCCCTGATGTATTTAAAGACGTCCTTCTGCCCCTTCTTAATGCCTTGTGCCAGCCTGAGTTCCTTAGATGCTTTGGCTCCCCTTACTGCCCTTGTCACCTCCTTTGATTCTGTCAAGTACTGCTCCCTGTTCTCCCCCTCCCTGTTTTCTTGTACTTCCTAAAGGCAGCTCTTTTCTTCCTTACCTTTTCCATGACCTCCTTGCTCAGCCAGCTCGGTTTCTTAGCCCTAGCCTTCTTGCTCTGGGTTTTGCAGCAGGTTTTGGTTGCCTCCACTATCCCCAGCTTTATGAGCTCCACCTCTGGTTAGTGTCCATACTAGATTGAATTCTGGCCAGGTACCCTTTACCACTCCCCCCATTCTCCCAAAGTCGGCCCTCCCAGTCCAGCACTCTTGTGTCAGATTCTACTCCTTCCTTGCCCATATCCAATGTGAGCCATACTGGTGGTGGTCGCCCCTGACAGTGGTTCCTCCACTGTAAGTTCTCTCACAAAGTCCCCATTTGCCAGCACAAGGTCAAGGGTATTCCCTAACCTGGTTGGTTCACTGAGCATTGCAGCAGGAAGCTGTCCTGGAAGGCATCCAGCAGTACCTGCTCCCTTCTGTTCCTGGTTGTTGGGGTACTCCAGTCCACTCCTGGCATGTAGAAGTCCCCCTCAATCACCACACTACCCTTCTCGCAGGTCCTCCTGATCTCTCCCGCTAGTTCCCTGTCTAACTCCTCTGTCTGAGATGGTGGCGTGTACGCCACTCCCATTCTAAGAATCCTATTCTTGGAATCCTGGATTTGCATCCAAAGTGACTCCGTACTACCCTCCTCTCCTTCCTCCCTTACACACTTCAGTCCTTCCTTCACATATAGTGCCACCCTCCCTCCTTTCCCAATCACCCCGTCCCTCCAAATAACTCTGTATCCTGGTACAGACAGGTCCCAGTCATTGTATTGGGTGGCCCATGTTTCTGTGATGGCTGCAATGTCCACCTCTCCCTCTGCCATGAGAACCTGTAACTCTGCAGTTTTCCTCCCAAGTCTCCTAGCATTAAGGGTAACCACCTTCCACCCTTCTCCCCCCATCCTGCCCCCTTTCCTAGCATCACCAATAGTACTTGCCATTTTGTCCTTTATCATGTTATAGAGGGGTAAGCTCATGGTTTCCCAACCTGTGGTCTCTGCATATCTCTTCCCAATTGCCACCCCACTCTAGTTTAAATTCCCGACTTCCTCTATGTACTCCTCCATCCTCTGTTTCAACACTTTCTTCCCTCCTCACTCCAAGTGTAGTCTGTCCTTGACATAGAGACTACTGTCCTCCCAGGTCCCTCCCCACCCCCAACAGCCCATATCCTTTAGCACAACACCAGGTTCTTAGCCATCCGTTAAATTCCTCTATTCTCAGCTTTCTTGTTGTGCTTGACTTTGCTTCGGAGTATCTCTGAAAAAGTTGCTGATCTTCCTGCCCCTCACATGATTGTGCTAGTTCTTCAAACCTCCTCTGGACTATATCTACTGTCTTGTCAGCCAGGTCGTTTGTCCCAAGATGTATAATTAAATGAGGCTTGTCCCTACCCCTTCTAGCATATTTCAGAACAGACTGTCCCACCCTTTCCGCTGTCATTCCTGACATGGCCTCCACCCAAATGCGACTATGCCTCTCCCCCTTGCTCCCCCAAGTACTTTACCTGCCTTTTCTCCCCCACCATCTCCACCCCCACCTGACAATGTCCCCTCTTGAAAGACCTACTTGCTCCATCTTCTGCATCACCCAGATTATTCTTGAGATATACAGGGGAATGGGACACCCCACACAGACCCATTACCCCACAGCAGCCAGAATTACACTCCTTTCCACTTCCAACAATTTTTAGGTTCAATCAAATTTATAAAGTAAAAAGAAAAATCACAAACTTCAGCTTCTGTTCAAAAAACTCCTGTTAAATGCCAAAAAAACAAAAGCAAAGCTTTTCTCGCCCTTCAGTCGTGCTGTGAACCTGGTTAGTACTGGAGCGTTACCTCACATCACTACTGTCCTTGGAGAAAACCTGGAGTTGTCATGAAATTCAAATACCTGGGAGTGTGGCTGGACCACAATCTTTCATTTTTGGAGCATATTGAGGACTTGCTTAAGAAACTAAGGCAGAGGCTGGGCCTCTTCTTAGGATTAACCGGTTCTTGATTACAGATGCTAAAAAGCGCTTGGTTCAATCAACATTCCTATCACTGGTTGACTATGCAGACTTCTTATACAGTTAGTGCCCAAAAGCTTCCCTTGCTAAACTGGACACACTTATCACAGAGCTTTCAGATTTGTAACAGGCCTACCTCTTTCTACCCACCACTGCTTGCTATATGCTGCCATAGGATGGTCCTCCCTTATGTTTAGAAGAAGTAGAAATGTAATGTTTTGGACTCTTAGAGCTGTCACAAAAAAGCTTCCCCAATATATCTTTGACTGTCGCCCGCTAAGCATGCCAGGAACTTATGCCTTAAGAAGTGCCTCATTTTTCACACTTTGTATTCCCAAGGTCTCTTCACACTTTGGTAGAGCAGCATTTAACTTTGTACTGCCCACCTTATGGAATAAATTGCAAAAATCTCTGAAATTTAGCGTACCCATCAGCTTGGATTCCTTCAAGACCTTATTTGCCCGAACTGTGAGGGAACACTGTAACTGTTTCTCTTGCTCCATAACCTATCTTGAGTCCTAGGCACCCAGCTCTCAGCTGCCTTCAGTGCAGACTAGAGTATTGCTGCCCTATGGATCCATCTCATGTTGTGAGCAAACCCTTTAATTTCTCTCTGCCCAATTAGGTTGCAACTGTATGCTAGCTACCTGTTTTCTGGCTTAGGTCATCTACGTCCCTCCCTTATGCTCTCCCGTACCCACCATGCCCTCCCAGTTCCCCACCCTCACTATTCCCTTCTGTTTTATTCTGCCACTGCATTGAGCACCTACCTTGTATTATCTGTGTCATATGATGTACTGTCACTGTTGTATATAAATATGTTGTGTACTGGTATTAACCAGGCCCATCCTGTAAATGAGTGTTGTATTTATTTGTTGCCTTAATGATATATTGTCACTGTTGTATGTAACTCTATTTTGACCGTCCTTAACCAGGTCCATCTTGTAAATGAGCTTTGCTCAATGATGTTCGCCTGCATAAATAAAGATTTTGATTGATTGATTGATTGATTGATTGACAAACAACAGCAGAAAATTCAAGTGCTATGCAACATTCATATTTGCTCAGTGTGTAACTATCAGAGACCATGTGAGTCAAAAACCTCAGTCCGTACTTTAATCTGCAACATAGAACATTGTGTAGTTGCTTTGTTCTGCCTCATAGTTGGAATACCTAAAAGATTTGGTTAAGAAAATAACAGCTGTCTATGCATTACCATGTAAAACAGCTTGGTTGTATACCTGACCCCAAACACTTTAGTGTCGTTCAGCAGTGGGGGGAAAGACAAGGTCCGGCATTTGAGTTACGGCAGAGAAAACAAAAGATTTGGCTTCCATTCTCGTTCAGGGAGCTGAGCAGGTTTCTCTTCCCTCTTTTGATGCTAGTTTGAAACCCATCCTTTCCTGCTGTAAGTCCTTCTCCTGCATGGTGACCTCAGGCCCCAACAGTGTAGGTAGCGGCACTCCAAGGGTTATTAAAGTTTCTCTGGCATCCAGAAAAACTTCAGCCACAAGTCAGAGTGCATATGAAGCTAAGCTGGAGCACTGAGTTTTGCTTTCACCCCTTTGTCTTTATATGCCTTCAGGACTGGCAAGAGCTTCCTTCATTAGTTCATAGTACCTGCATGAAATTGTCATCAAAGAATAAAAGGAAGTCTCCAAACATTACTTCCCCCGCTTATCCTAGGCCTTGTGCAGAATGGTCATTTTTGTTTGGTAGTTAATAAAGCACTTTTCCACCAATCCTGGCTTAGCATTTTTATCTCAGGATTTGGGAGCCAAGGCCCTGTGGGCTTTCTCAATCTCCAGGTCCATGTCTTCTGGCAGGTCAAACAGTTCTTTGAGCAGGGACCACAGGTAATCTTCCATAGCTCCTTTCTCCATCTCCATCTCCTCTGGCAGCCCATAATTCTGGGTGTTATTCGGTCAGAACTGTGCCTCTGAGTCAATGAGCTTATTGGCTAGTTCTCCATGTTTATGGTAGAAGTACAGCGAGGTTGTTTTGTGAGTCAGTCTGGGCCACAGTGTAGTTAAACCTTGCTGGAGTGCTGTTTTATGCTGGAGGTGCTGTATATCTTGTTGAGTTTCTAAACGTTTCTCCTCTAATTTATTCAAAGTGGAACTTATGTTTTTTTTAGTTCCTTTACCAAAGATCTGGACATTATAGTAAATTTCTCTTCATCAATCTGCTGTTTGCTTGCCCACTCGACTGATCCCCCTGCCACTGAGGATGGTGTGCTGCTTGTCCAAGGTCATAAGTTTTTCTTCCATGTGGAATCATCCATGGCTAATTCCTTCACTCTGTATCACCCTGCCACTCTGTTTGCTGTTGATTTGTGATCAGTTTGAGGAAGAATGCATGGGATTTTAGGGAGAGGGATCACGGAGCTCAAGGATCCTGCTACACCATTGACAGTGACATCACTGGAAGTTCTTTCTTAACTCTTTATCAGGGGTTCTAGTGCTCATCCACTGGGAGGCCCGAGACCTGTCATGTGCAGCTATGATCATGACTTAATCAGTATCTTCCTGGCTAAAGTACTGCTTTTTTCCCTGTTGGCTAGATACTACTTGTCTGCCTTCCTAGGGATGACCAGTGATGTACTGGGCCTGTGCGAGACAGTCAGAGTGGTGTCTTCCAGAGCAGCACGGCTAGAAGGGGATGACACCTCCCATCTCTAAAAAAACAGATTCTGTTTTGAAGGATCTTCTTGATCTGCTGTATTATTGCTTAGAAGGTAAGCTCCTGAGAAGGAGAATGGGGCCTGTACAGGACATTATGTTCACTTACTGAGGTTATTGTGGAAACAGTCAAATCTTCTTGCCCAGTGGGTGGAGAAGATTGGGGTCCTCTTCTCTTTAATCCTGTTTCTCATCCTCCTTTTCCTGTAGGGGGAGGAAGTAGAGTAGTCACAGCCCTAGGGGGCGGGGCTGAGGAGGTACAGTAGGACCTGTTGGCAATGCTGTCAGCAGTGGCCAAGCAGTGACCAGCTTTATTGACAAAGGCAGAGTAGGCAATAATCTTAAGTCAGAGAATTATGCTAATCCTATACCTGCAATGGTGATGATGGGCAAAGCCATCAGCAAAAATCGGACTGCCCCATTACTGGGATCAACAGGACTGCTCCTGTTGACGGAGTTGATAAGATGACTCTCAGTGCTGTTCCAGATGTGCTAGTGAGAGGCTGTGGTACCTTGGCTATTGGATTCTAGCCTTTTGCTGATTGGGGTTCTGGCTTTGCAGAGGTTGAACCTGTCTGTTTTGTTAGCTCAACAGAGAAATCTTTTAACCTGCCATCACTTAAGTGCATCAGGGATCTGGTTTGCTGACGTGCGGGGGAGTAATATTGTCTCTCCAATAATGAGTGGTCTGACTCTCATTGACTCTGATAACTGTCTGTCTATGACAGCAAAGACTCCAGCTAGGCCAAGAATCTCATTGATGATGGCAGGGTCAATTAATGTGGTGCAAGGTCCTCCCTCTTTTCTGTCATCTGTAATTTCTGCTTTGCTTGTGTTGGCTGTGGATTTGGCAGCTGGGCAAGCACTGAAACTGTTTTGTCTGTATTTTCAAAAAAAATGCTCCAGACTTTTTGGCCCCTTATGAAACCTCGCAAAGGAGGCAATACATAGGGGTGCTTCACACTGCACTTTGATATGCACCTGCACGTTATTCAATAAAGTTGGTTTCTGGAAGCCCTGGTGAGTGCACCCACTTCTTTTATTTTTTGCTGTAGACTTTTGGGCCCGTGGGCAGCACCCTTGGAGAATCGGATGTGCACATCCTTTGTGTAAAGGCTCCAGACCTTTTCACCTGTATCTCCATGTAGTGTGGTTGAAATATTGATACATTTCACAGTTTTTCAAATCCTGGGGCTACACACACACACACACACACACACACACACACACACACACACACACACCTTATGGGTGCTCTCATGACAAATCAAGTTTTCTCAGTGGCAATGTTGAAAAAGCACCTTACTTGGAGACAACATACACTGACAATTCACATTTACGGAATGAGTAGCTATTGAAAAATAGTTTCCACTTGTCCAACATTCACTCTCTTTGACACTTGGAGAAAAAAATCTGAAGTGGTCGGGGTCCGACCACATTATATGTGACTCCCTTCATTTCTCTGAGTCCCGTTCTTCTTCATCCTTCATTACAAAATCTCTACTGGGGAAGCTGCCTTTTCGTCCTGCCTACCTATTCACTTCACTCTTCCCTCCCTTTCTCCTTCTTATCACTTTCTCTGTGAACTCTCAGCTTGCATCTGTACACTGTTCCTGCAAATGACCATTTCCCTCTTTTCCCCCTCTTCCTACCCTTTTATATCTACCTGCCCTCCTTCCTCCGTTGCTTTTTTTACCATTTCCTTGCTGTGAAAACTGTTTTTTCTATTTTTCACTGCCTTGATTACTAAACTATTTGGTTTTCAGCTCCCTCTTTTTTCTTATTGTATTACTTTATATGACTATGTTTAGTGCATGTATTGTACATACGTGTTACTTAAATAACTGTTTATGCATTGTTTTGTGTTCATGTTTTTGCTGCTCTTCTCTCATCCTAACCCCACCCCCATCCCACTATGAAATGAGTTTTGCCTCAGTATGCCTTTTCTGGATAAAATTTCTAAATAAATAAATACATAAATAAAAACAAAATCCTCTTCAGTTGTCCCGTTTGGTACTCTCTTCCTTTCCTCTGACTCTTTTATTGCTGTGTTTCCCAACCCCTCTCACTGAATCTTTTGGTCTGTTTTTCTCTTTCAGTGCCACTCAGTATACCCTTTCATCTTCTCCATAATACTATCACAGTGCTCCCTAGTATACCTGCATATATCATTCTCTTTAAGCAAAAGGACTCTGCAGCAATAAAAGGGAAAGGGCTTAACCTGATCACTCAACTTATAGATGCAGTTCATGTCACCACTCCCATTTTTTTGTTTGACTTTTGCCATCATAATATGACTCTATCAGACTATGCAGCTGCAGTAAGATGTGTTACAAGATTTGCTAACCCAAAAGGATGGAAAAATATCTATATTGTTCATAAAGACTAAACTTTAAAACAATGGGTCTCTACCAGATAAAAATTCTTATGAGAAAGCTTACAACACTTGTGTTACAATTCACAGCCTGCGGTCAGAAGTTAGACATGTGCTTATAATAAAAAACAAAAGTGGTGTATACAGCAACATCTGTAGCAGTTTTAGCTCTGCCTATTTGAACAGTTTTGACAGATAAATTTAACCCTGAATGTCATCAGAGTACAGGTGTGAGTGAGCGGCCTGCCTTTGGTTTCTTTATGGTTAGAAAACAATCCCATATGTGCATTTGCCTGTCTAACAATTCACACCCAGCAGAATTGGAGCAAATGCCAACGTCACCCATCAACTGGTTAATCAGCCCAGCAGTAGTACATCCGCTCCTTCTGGAACAATGACAGTTTTCTGTAAATGGAGT
Organism: Neoceratodus forsteri; assembly: GCA_016271365.2. Lineage (NCBI taxonomy): Eukaryota > Metazoa > Chordata > Ceratodontiformes > Ceratodontidae > Neoceratodus > Neoceratodus forsteri. Next base: position 445,576,680 of record CM057453.1, read on the forward strand.
TGACCTCTGGCCCAGAGACAGGACTCACATCACCTCAAATTTCTATGCATGCATCTGAATGCCAGAACTCCAGTCTCTGAAACCCCATGTAGAGTATTGGAGTTTTCTGTCAGCGTACAAGACTGATTATAAGGTTGAGAGTAACCTGTATCAGCTCTTTCTTTTGCCTTCGGCCTTGAATCCAAAAAATGTTTGAAGTACATAGTTTCATTTCATCATGCTAATGTGTATGGTTGGAAGTATTGGTTTAATAAATAATGCTATGAGGGGGCAGAAACATGTTTCCTGAAATCCTTGTCAGATCACTGTCATAAGTGTCTGCTGGGTGACAGCACAGAGCAATTATCCACTCAATGGGCCATCACACATTCCTCATAGCTTGTGGCTAGCACAATGCTGTATTGTGGGTAGCCAACTGTCTTCTTGACTTGAGGAGGTTCATGTTTTGAACTCAAGGGGAGACCACAAAATAAGTTTTTGTAACATTCAAAAGGCCTTGAGGAGATACATCATAGGTTCCAAAAATGTGAATGTCTGGTTGTCTTTAAAGATTTTGCCGTTTTATCATTTATTCCAGAATCTGGAATCTGGAAAATGCTGCAGTTATTCTATAAACATACCCTTGGAAAGGGCACAGATTCTTTATTTGAACAAACTGTGTAGGTAGTGCCAAATGCAACCGTAGGTTACAGTCCCATCTGCAACTAGTCCCATCTGTAACTGTACTTCTTTGTGTGTGTGTGTGTATGTGGGGGGGGATCACAAAAATTCTAAATCAAATTAAAGATAATTTCTAGGGAGCAGAAACTAAATGGGCACAGTCTGCAGAGGCACCTCAAAAAATGTACAACTGTTGTAAATTCTGGAGATGTCCCAAGGAATTCAGAGCAGGAAGTTTTCTACCAGGACCCCAATCCCCCAAAGCGTTTTAAAATTTGCTGGAGCAACTAAACCTCTTGAATAGTCTGGCATCACCAAATGAATGGCAGTGGCCTCTGGTTGTTACCAGCAATCACAACAAATCTACATTTGCGGCAGTGATTTTGCAGCCTCTGCTGTCAGTCCCATAAATTAATTGGTTAATGATGGAGGCAATTAGTAATATGGAACTTGGTATTCAAAAGCTGTCTCAGCACATGAACAGCTGCACTGCACATGCAAATACATTGTTTGGCAGGCCAGCTTTGGGAAAAGCTGCTTGCATGAACAAGCAAAGAAAAAACATCTAGCTGTGCTACCACAACATTCCCAAGTTTGGCAAAGCACTGGTACCAAAATTCAGTTACTTTCCTATTATAGGCTCACCATGACCCAAGACACTGTAAGCCTTTGGCTTATCCCCCCTCATTTCTCAGGTATATACAGAGTGGTGCAGACAGGTAAGGAAGAGTAGTCACAGATTCCAAAACATACCCAGAGATCACCCCTTGACCATACCATATAAGGCAGTTTGATGTCCTGCATTGATCCAATGTGGCCATGTCAACTGAGAATCGAGCAGTGGTTGGTACAGATGTGGATGTTGCCATAGACTCATTGTAGGTGACACTAGAATTGCTGTGTTTTTAAGCTGTACAACCTGCAGCAGTCCTGAATCCACAGGAAGACTGCACAGTACACACCATGTACCCCACCAGCACACCACTCAAAAACAGATGGAATGTACAGTCACATCTGCACACCCTTTTGGTTCAACACTGGAACAGTCACACCTCTCTAATATGCATAATAGCACTGCACATGATTACTTATAGAAGGTATGCCATTGCTACAGTGATGCAGTGAGAGGGAGTCAATCACAGTGACACAGATTCAGCGACTGCAGTATGACTGAAGTGTTTATTTCACTGACAAGTGTGTTACATCGATTATTAGGGTTGGTTATTAGGGTCAACAGGTGTGTTGTGTATGGCAGGTAGAGTAATGGAGTAGTGTAATGACTGTGATGGGAGGCTCTGTTTGCTGTCAGTGTGTTTGTTGATATATGTACTGCACTGGATGTATGTGGTGGTGAGGTGGGAAAATGGATTTGGCAGTACATGTCACAAACCCACTCAGCAGGTCAGCCCTCTACTCCCAAAGTGCCAACCTCCGAGCACAGTCTTGTGAACAGTTTAACAGAACAAGGTAACCCTCTTGTCTGTTTTGTGAGTTCGTATCAACCTTTGGTCTTAAGTTCTGGAGGGATTTAAACTGTGAACCTCTTGCTAGCGTACCCAATACACAGGCTCAGATATTTCTGTCTTCGGGGCCAGATATCTTTGCCTATGGACGCCTAACCAGGTGTACAGAAATGAACCCTTAAAAACTTTAATAAAGACCTCAGATTTAAAACGCTTCTCTTTCCAGTTTGGTATCACCGTTCAAGCTTATGCCTAGTGTCTGCTATAACCATATATACTCTTCTTACAAATGAAAGAAATTCAAAGACAGACCAATTATGCTCTAAAAAGAGTTTTACTAAAATAGATAAAAATATATAAAACACAAAATACAGAACTATTATATCACAAGACATACAAATCTATTAAAAGAACACGGTTTTAAAACAGTGCAATTCTTACTACAGTACTTAGGCTCTAAATACCTGCTTAAAAGTGCTCACATATTTTTCTTTGTCAGAGTCTAGATACAAGTGTCTCTGTGAAGTCAAACAGAATAATGTTTCAAATCTGGTTTTCCCCACCTGCTTGCATGAGGTCACCTAGCTCCTCCCTGTCAGAATATATAAACAAATATTTATTAAAAAAAACAGGATGTCTTTTTCAAGTATTAAATTCTGCAACCTCAGCATGATTCATGTCCTCCAAATGACATTTATTTGATCTCATGATAAGCTTCCCCCTTCCAGGACATGAAAGCATCTTTATGATTTCGCACCAGCTTACTAAACCTGGTTTCCTCTCCTAACGTCATAAAATGGATATGCTCAACTCAGACCTCTTCCAGCCTGTAATTAACTTTATATAAAACAGGTACTCCTTGATCAAGGTTTGTTCTATTCTGTCATTAGCTGCAGGCCTGCCACGTAACACCTGGTATCTAAAACCTGTGTGTGTGTGTGTGTATGATCTCACATACTGTTTCAGCATTTTCTCATGGCTTTCATCTTTTTAGCTGAAACCTGGGGGGGAGGAGAGGTGAGCGACAGATTTTCAGAATCTCTCATGACAGACAGTCCATAACCCATTTTGATATTGCAAAAAATGATACTACAGCACTCAGAACTGGCTGTGCACCTCACAGTACATACCAATGACTAGGCACTCTGCTCATGACAGCAGTTCAACTTTGCCGACGTGACACATTCGCTACTTAAAAGGAATGAACCACTCCAATGGGAGTGCTTCATTTTCTTCTGTAGCCCGAACTCTAGCCATGTGCATTAGAGTGCACACTAATGCGCATGGCCACCGTTATGGTCAGTCTTTGCTCCCACTGACCCCCCACCCCAAAAGCTTAAATGTCAGCCACAGTGCGGCTTTCTGTCCCAGTGGTTGGTTCTCTGTGTGCCCCCCTGCCTCAACATTAGCTGCGGTGTGGCTTTCTGTTAAAGCCAACATTGAGGTGCCCAATCCCTGTGTTGGCATGTACACCCCCCTCCATTAATGTGGCACACTGGGAGCCCACCCCAGTGTGTCGAAATGTGTTATTAAAAAAAAAATCTGTGGAAAAAGAAAACTGTCCCTTGACATTTTCTCTTTGATGCAGAATACTGCATTGAAATTTTCAATGCAGGATCCTGCATCAAACTGATTTATTTTCCCAAACTCTTTTTGCCAACAACAGGGTGGCCAATCCCTGAGTCAGTACTGGCTGCCGGTTAGGTGGAGGGTCCTTTTTAAGGTGGGTTTGCTCACCTTTAAGGCCCTACATGGCCCGGGGCCCTGGCTACCTGAATGACCTTCTTACACCTGCTGTCTCGGTCCGTTCCCTGCGTTCCTCCTCTTGGGGCCTCCTTGCGATTCCCAGGACGAGGTTAAGAACTGCAGGCGACAGAGCATTTAGTGTCGCTGCTCCCGTCCTGTGGAATTCGCTTCCTATAGTTGTGAGGGAGGTCCCGTCTGTTGAGGTTTTTAAGGCCCGACTAAGACGTTTTTATTTGATCAGGCATTCCCTGACCATGTTTTATAAGATTATATTGTTTAATTTTTAATAAGGAAACAAATTGTGTAGTAGAATAAGGTTTTAATTGTTTGGAGTTGTAAATTTATTGATTGTATGGTGTTGTGCTGTATTTATTTGATTAATGTACGGCGTCCAGAGCCTCCAGGATGGGTGTATTTTTAAACAAAATTTGCCTTGCCTTGCCTTACCTAGCATGTATTCCCCCACACACACATTGTGGCACACTGGGGGCCCACCCCAGTGTGCCAAGATAATTGTTTTTTTATATTTATTTATTTTTCCAACACTGGGATGCCCACTCCCAGTGTCGAATGCCCCCCACCCCCACTTTCTTTGCCAATGGGGGTACTCAATCCCCCTGTTGGCAGCAGGTATTCCCTCCTCCCAATTCAACTGTCACACTGGGAGCCCACCTCAGTGTGCCCAAAAGTATTTATTTTTTATACCTGTAAATAAAGTAAATAGTCCACTAATGTCTTTTTTTTTAACCTGCAATAAAGAAACCGGTCCCTCGTCATCTCCCCATTCCTCCCTCCCCCATCCCCACTGTCCCAGTGATCACCCGCCTCCCTGCACCCCCACCTTTACCCCATACGTACCATCAGAGGTCGGTGCTGTCATCGCCTCTGGACTGGGACATGTCTGCACTCTTCAAAGCTGACAGCCAAACTGAAGAAGCAAAGGTAAGCGCCATACAATGGCAGTCAATTGGGGGTTTCAACTTATGTTGTTATCTCAGCCATTTTTAGGAATTTTGGCCCCATATTTTCAACATGGGGTTCTCGGGACCCCACCTCATGAACACTGTCACAGTCATTTTGTTACTCAGTCATGAAAGAGGATTTCGCAGTCGCTGCACAGAATCACCTTTTGGGATCGATTAATGAAATGACAGTATCACTGTTCATGAGGTGGGGTCCCAAAAAGCCCATGTTGCAAATCTGATGAAAAAAATTACAAAAAAAGACTGCATTATGAGCATGCATTGTACAGTTTGTACGCACGCTCGTAACTTCACCAATTTTTTATATTTTCACTCCAGATTTTCAACATTACAATTTTTTCACACCTTCTTATAAACAGTACCACTGTCAGTTTTCACATCCTGCCCAAAATAAGTTTTCGCACCTGTGTCACAGAATGGCATGGCTGCTGTGCAAAATCAACTTTCAGGATGGATTAATGAAACCATAGTGTCACTGTTCATGAGGTGGGGTCCCAAAAAGGCCATGTTGAAAATTTGGCACAAAAGTACACCAAAAGGCCAGAGTTAGGTGTGGTCATTGAAATTTTGCTCTGCATGTGCATAACTTTGAAAAATTGTAATATTTTCACTCCAGATATTCAAAATTGCTAATTTTTCACACCACCTCATGAACAGTATGGCTGTCATTTTTCACATCCTGCCTGAAATGTGTTTTTGAACCCATGACACCGAATGGCACATTCACTGCATGAAATCACCTTTCAGGATTGAGCAACAAAATGATAGTGCCACTGTTCATGAGGTGGGGTCCGAAAAAGTCCATGTTGAAAATTTGGAGCAAAAATACCAACAAATGCCTGGGGCATTAGGATTTCCAACTGTATCGCCCCTCCCCACCCTGTGGAGACTGACAGGTGTCGGGGGGGGGGTGATTTGGGGTCATCGGCTGTAATGCTCATGCCATTCCACCCCCACACCCACTCTGCAGCCAGTGACAGGCATTGAGGTGTGCCTTGGGGTCTTTGGCCCTAACGTTCACCCCATTCTCCTATACTACACCCATCTCAGCTTATTCCTTATAGAATGGGGTGAGCATAAGGGCCAAAGGCCCCAAGGCATGCCATAATGCCTGTTGGTGTGGGGTGAGGTGGAATGGCATGAGCATTATGGCCAATAACCCAAAGGCACACCCCCAAATCTGTCAGTTTCTGTAGGGTGGGGGTGGAGATTGGTGTTAGGGTTGGAAAACCTAATGCTTCAGAAAAGAAGTAAATCAGGGAGGGGCAGTGGATGTCACCTACCTTGATTTCAGGAAAGCCTTAGACACCAACCAACATAGAAGACTGATTAATAAGATGGGTAGTCTGGCCACAGGGCACAAGCTGATAAACTGGGTTAGAAACTGGCTGATGGCCAGGAGGCAAATGGTAGTGGTAATGGGATCCAATCCGGGGAGAGGGTGGTGACCAGCAGCGTACCTCAGGGATCAGTCCTGGGATCACTCATGTTCAATGTCTCCATTACAGACAGTGTGGAAGGGCTAGAAGTAAAGGTCTGTCTGCCTGTTTGCAGATGACACAAACATCTGTAACTGAGTGAATATGCCAGAAGGGGTGGAGAACATGAGCAGGGACATGGAAAGGCTTGAAATATGGTCTGTGGACTGTCAACTGATGTTCAATGCAAAGAAACCAAATAAAGCACCTGAGAAGAGAAACCTGGGGAGAGTTACAGGAAGGGGAGAGGTGCTGACAATCAGTAAGGAAGAAAGGGACCTAGGAGTTATCAGTTCTGATGACCTAAAGGTGTCAAAACAGAGCACAAATGTTGCAAGGAGGGCCAATGGCATGCTGGAGTGCACAGGCAGACGCATCACTAGCAGAAGGCATGAGGTGGTGATGCCATTGTATAATGCACTAGTGAGGCCTCACCTACAGTACTGTGTGCAGTTCTGGAGGCTACAACTGCACAAGGACATTGACAGGGTGGAGGCAGTCTACAGAAAGGCAACCAAGATGGCACATGCCTTGCAACACAGAACATATCAGGAGAGATTAACGAACCTCAATATGTACTCACTGGAGGTAAGGAGGGATCTGGGGAACATCATAGACAGATTCAAGTACCTCAAGGTCAGGGGCATACATCTTCCAATGCATCAAATGTTCAGCATTGATAAATGCTTGTTACATGAAGTTTCTTGTGCTATCCATGGTTGTTTTCGCTGTTGTGGTGTTTCGCTTGTATCAGCTGGCTGTGTAAAGGGTATTGGGATGGTTTTGTCACTGTAATTTCTGTTGAGGTTTTTAGTGTTGAACCAGCTTGGTGGAACCCTTATAGAACACTGCAGACAAGCCATATGTTGTCTCTCAAAAGCTTGTCAGCATACCTCTAAACTATGCAATATTCAAGCAAACATCTCAGCCAGCATATGTGTGTATGGAGATGATAACATTGTAAATAAACAGCATTAAAACAGCAAAAAATAAAATAGAAAAAAATAGTGCTGTGCAATACTGCAATAGGAATGCAAGGAATAATATACATATATAATCTATGGGTAAAATAAAATAGGGTGAGGCAATTAAAATCAGGGTAGTACAATATAATAGTAAAACAGGTGTAGTGGCCCAGAGTTGAGGGCACAACAGAAAGAAAATACAGAGGTGTCCAGCCTTGAAAGAAGAAGAAGAAGAAGAAAAAGAGAAGAATCAGCATTTATATAGCGCTTTTCATACACAGTATCCAAAAGCGCTTTACAAGCAATGCATGACTGATAGTGAAGTGACTGAATGTGTGGTGGCAGCCATATCGCACATCATCACCCACACACAGCCTGGATAATTGCATGAACCAGTTTACGAGAAGGGGAATGCTGGCCAGGACACCGGGAATGTTCCCTGCTTTTTGTGAAGAGTGTCCTGGGTTCTTTTACTTCCACCTGGACACCCACCAGGACAACACCAGGATGGGCAGAAGGGACCTCGGTTTAACGTTTCATCCAAAGGACTGCACACCCCAGCAGTACAGCACCCCCCAATACTGCACTCGGATGCCAGCGATTTTTAGGTGCAAGTCCAATCCTGGTGTGGGATGAGAACCCATGACCTTCTGGTCCAGAGGCAGATGTGCTACCAACTGAGCCACGCTGACACCCTAGTGCAGTATAGAGGTACACCAGAAGTGCCAAGGTACCCAAACACAAACCCAAAATAGTGTAAATAAAGTTAAAAATGCTAAGTTAATGTGCTATGCCAGCACATAGCATAGGTAAGGCATTGCACTCACGGCAGAACAGAATGTTGTGCTGAGCTGCACATGCCCAGCATTCCAGTGTCAGAACCAGAACTCAGAGTGTTGCCTTTTAAAATTGAAAAAAGTTGTTTTGAGGAGAATCTTGATGACTGTGGACGAGAGAGGAACAGAAAGTGAGGAGGGATGAGAAGAGCTTGCCAGGAGGGCTGAAGCTGTCCTTGAGGGCATTCTTGTGTGCTCCTGCTGTCTCCAGTCACTGAAGACTGCATACCTAAAAGTGTAGTGTGGTCCATGGCTGACACCCAAGGAGATGTTCTGCTCCCCACATAAAGGGCTTGGTGCCCCATTTATTTATTTTATTTTAAAAGTAAAGTTTCAAGTCCTCCGGAGGTGGCAGTAGAAATGCCGCATTGTTTGTGCCAAGTCAGGACCTTGCAAGGTCCCTGGTCAACCGCCGAGCTGCCCAAAGCCCTCCCTCTGTCAGCAGCACCTCCCACCTCCCGATCCAGTTTCCCTGCATCCCAGTTCATGGCGGTGAGTCGTCAGCACCAAGCCAGCAATGTGCTGACCGCCAGAGCTAAGCAGAAGGATTATTTATTTTTTAAAGAATAGCGTTAGGCGCACAGTACAGCAGCTGATGGCCGAGAGTGGGAGGGACCAGATTAACAGAAATTAATATTCGGGGCGTGGCAACACGCAGGGGAGGGTCCCAGTCTGCAGGCCCAGAAGAGAAACTATTTGAGTATGCAAAACAGGGGCGGAGCGGAGGCGGGTGGTCAGAGAGTGACAGACAGGCCCTACAGTGTTAAAGCGGCCCAGCCACAGAGGCCTACAGTTGTTAAAGTGGCCTAGCCACAGAGGCCTACAGTTGTTAAAACGGCCTAGCCACAAAGGCCCACGTATGTAAAAGAGGCCTCGTTAGCAGGACCCGGAGACATTTCTAAGGGGCAAGTCAGGCCCAGATGTTTATTTAAAGGGGTCCAGCATCCATTAGGCCCAGCACTTAAAGGGGCAAGTCAGGCCCGAAGATATTTGAAGGGCCCAGTCCCGAGGATCCCACAGGTGCAACGGAGACCCAGCTAAAAGGGTCTCAGGTATTAGAAGGGGCAATGCTAGGCCCAAAGGAGCTTTATTTAGGGCAGTCAAGTGAGAGGGCAATGAGGCCCACAGTATTTAAAAAGGGACTCAGCCAACCATTTAGGTCCATAGGTGGTAAAAGGGACCTTGTCAGCCATAGCGGGGTAATGAATGAAAGGGAACCTTCCCCACCAGAGCAACTCATAGTCTAAGGAGGCCATTTAGTGATTAGTAACCAGAGTACCCACAGTAGGAGGAGAGCCCGTTTAAGTTACAGGGACCCCACTACACTAGGTCCACAGTCAGTAAGGGCTTCACTAAGAAGGTGACCAGATAGAAGCAACCAAGTGTCTGTTATTTACTGTGGTCTGTACATCCAGAGACTGTGATATTATGCATAACTGTTGGAACTGTGACTTTTAAGTGCATTAAGCCAGCATCACATGCTAGTGTGTTTCCAAATCAGTCTTCAGTAATCCTTCAGAGACATTTCATCAGTGTGTTTCCAAATCAGACTTCCACGATCCTTCTGAGACATTTCACCAGTGTGTTTCAGAATCAGCCTTCAGCAGCCCTCAAAGAGGTATCTCACAAGTGTACCCCAGAATCAGTCTGCAGTAGTACTCCTGAAGAGAGGAGCCATGTTCGTAGCCATACTTTTGCAATGTCATATTTATTATTTTCCTCTAACAGTCCCCAGTGTACAACCTGGCCCAGTGTAGAGTCTGCCATCCATTTCCTTGTTTTATCATCCGCACTGAAGTGCCATCCAGATCTTCTGTTCCAGTTTCTCTAGTCAACATCCTGTTTATTGTTTTACATCAGTCCTTGGCTCATCCAGCCTTGGTGCCCAGTACTCCATTGTTCTGCAACATCTGAAGACTTCTTCATCCTGATTCCTGATTTCTGTGGGGTTTTCCCATCTTCTTCCTCACCCAGCAGTCCAGAAGTGGGCTGTGTAGGGGTGTTCTGCATCATCTTCTTTACCTGGCAGTCCAGAAGCAGGCTGTGGCAGGGTGTTCTGCATCTTCTTCCTTACCCAGCAGTGCAGATACGGGCTGTGGCAGGGTGTTCTGCATCTTCTTCCTTACCCAGCAGTGCAGAGATGGGCTGTTGCAAGGTGTTCTGTATCACCTTCTTTACCCGGCAGTCCAGAAGCGGGCTGTGGGAGGGGTGTTCTGCATCATCAGTACCTGGCAGTCCAGAAGCAGGCTGTGGTGGGCTACCCACTGAACTGGTCATCTCAACCCAGCTGTCCAGAAGTGGACTCTGGCTGGATTCTTTGTGCTTCAGTTCTGGTGGCCCTCAGTGGGTTTTTAGCTGAGGAAATCTTTGTGCTTGTTCTCAAATTCCAGCAACCCTAGAGAGGTGGGGTGTGGCCTAGGAACTCATGGTCTGTTGAAAAACCCCCTCTGTATCCCCTTGTTTCTCAAGAAGTGCTCAGAGTTGCACTGGTCAGCCAGTCAAGTTGTTCCTTGTTATAGAAACATAGAATTTGATGGCAGATAAGGACTGCTTGGCCCACCTAGTCTGCCCATTTCCCTACCTAATGCATAAGCTGCAGATCCTAGTTAACCAACAGCCTACTTCCTCCTACCCCCCCCACTAGAACTGCCTTATGTCTGTCCCATGTATTCTTGAATTCCCCCACTGCTTTTGACTCTACAACCTCCTCAGGAAGGCTGTTCCATGTATCCATCACCCTCTCTGTGAATAAATACTTCCTCACATTACCCCTGAGCTGTCCCCCCTCTATCTTCAGATTGTGCCCCCTTGTTTTTGCACATCTCTTTTTCTGAAAGATGCTACCCTCTTGGACTTTGTTGATTCCCTTGAGGTATTTGAAAGTTTCTATCATGTCCCCCCTCTCCCTCCTTTCCTCGAGGCTTACATCTTTAGTCCCTTTAGTCTTTCTTCATATGTCTTCTGATGCAGACCCTGCATCATTTTGGTTGCCCTCCTCTGGACAGCCTCCACCCTGTCTATGTCTTTGTGGAGATTGGGTCTCCAGAGCTGTACACAGTACTCCAGATGTGGTCTTACCAACTGTCTGTACAGAGGGCCAACAACTTCCTGTTTTCTACTGGTGATGTCTCTCACTATGCATCCCAGTATCCCCCAGCCCTCCTTACTGCCTTCTCACATTGCTGGCCCACCTTTAGGTCATCTGATATGACTACCCCCAGGTCCCTTTCCATTTTTGTTGTTGTCAGTATCTCACCCCCCATTGTGTACTCTTCCCCTGGGTTTTTGTTTCCCAGGTGCATTACTTTGCACTTCTTTGCATTGAATCTAAGCTGCCATACATTTGACCATTCCTCCAACCTTGCCAAGTCCCTTTTTATCCTTTCCACCCCACCTTGTATATCAACCCTGTTGCAGAGCTTTGTGTCATATGCAAAGAGACATACTTTCCCTTCCAATCCCTCTGCAATGTCACTTATAAAGACATTAAAAAGGACTGGACCCAGTACTGAACCCTGTGGTACCCCACTAGTAACCCTCCTTTCTTCACTGTGGACTCCATTTACTATTACCCGCTGTGTCCTGTTGTCCAACCAGTGTTTTACCCAGGCTACCACCCTAGGACCCACTCCCAGGCTGGCTAATTTGTTTATTAATCTCTTGTGGGGCACTGTGTCAAATGCCTTGCTAAAGTCTAGGTAGGCCACGTCCACAGCCCTTCCCTGGTCTACTGCTTTGGTCACCCAGTCAAAGAAATCAATTAGATTTGTCTGACGTGACCTTCCCGCTGTTGAATCCATGCTGCCCAGGTCCCGCGCCCCACTGGCCTCTAGGTACTCAACAATTCTTTCCTTCAGAAGTGATTCCATCATTTTCCCTGCCACTGAGGTCAAACTGACAGGTCTATAGTTTCCTGTCTCTGTCTTGCTCCCACTTTTGTGAAGGGGAATCACATCCTCCCTCCTCCAGTCCTCAGGTACCACCCCATCCTCCCATGATTTATTAAAAAGGGTAGTCAGTGGTGTTACTAGTTCTTCCCTCAGTTCTTTTAAAATTCTGGGGTGAATCCCATCAGGCCCCATTGCTTTATTCACCTTCAGTTTTAAGAGTTCTTTCAGAATCCTTTCTTCTGTGAAAGGACTAATATCAACACCCCATCCAGACTGCTTCTATTGGCCAGATTAGGTACTTCCCCCTGCTTTTCCATTGTGAATACTGAGCAGAAGTATTCATTCAGTATTCCTGCTTTTTCACTGCCGCTCTCTGCCCAACCACCTTCCTCTTTATTTAGCCTCAGTATCCCTGCCTTAGTCTTTCTTTGCTCCCTAATGTACCTATAAAAGGTTTTATCCCTCTTCTTAACTGAGTTGGCTATCTTTTCCTCGGTTTGGGCCTTTACTTTTCTGACTGCCTTATCCGCTTCCTTCTGCTTTAACTGGTACAGTTCTCTGTCCTGCTCCTTCTGTGTTTCCTTATACTTCCTGAATGCTATCTTTTTTTTTCTTACCTTCCCCTCCACTTCTTTTGAGAACCATAGTGTTTTTTTCTTTCATTTTGATTTGTTTATGTGCTTCACACAAAGCCTCTGTGATGGCACTTTTGATGTTTCCCCATTGCTGCTCCACCCCACCTCCTTGCCTGTTTGCTACTGCTTTTCTGAGGCACTCTCCCATTTTGTCAAAATCAGCCCTCCTGAAGTCCAGTACCTTCACTTTTGTGTGGCTTGACTCTACAGCTAAGTTTATCGTGAACCACACTGTTTGGTGGTCGCTTGTTCCCAGATGGCTACCCACTTCAAGATCAGAAATACTCTCTCCATCCCCATTTGAGAGTACCAGGTCTAAGATTGCTCTCTCCTCAGTGGGTTCCAAAACTAGCTGTCCGAGGCATGCCCCCTGTAGGGCATCAAGAATGGCCCTGCTCTTGAATGTGGCTGCAGCAAAGGTGCTCCAGTCAACATCTGGCATATTCAGGTCTCCCATCAGCAATATCTCCCCTTTCTCTGCCATCCCAAGGATGCCTTCTAACATTTCCTTGTCCATTTCCTCCCCCTGAGACGGGGGTCTGTATACAACCCCTGTGCAGATTGTGGAGCCATTTCCAGTTTCCAGGGTGACCCACAGTGCCTCCTCTCCTTCCTGTTTGCCCTTTAGTTCTGTTGCTTTTATCCCTTCCCTTACATAGAGAGCTACTCCTCCTCCTTCTCCTCTTCTTCCCTCCCTGTCCCTCATGTAGATTGTGTACCCTGGTATGTTGACATCCCAGTCATGGTTCTCCGTGTACCATTCTTCTGTGACTGCCACAATATCTAGGCATCCCTCTTCCATTAAGACCACCATTTCAGGGAGCTTTTTACTTAGACTATGGGCATTGGTACCCATTTTTTTATGACTTTATTTCTTTTTGTCCCATCCCTGTCACTACTGCCTTTGTCTTTTACTCCATTTACCCCTGCCCTTCTCCCTATTGACTGCTCTATTTTGGTGTTTACCTCACTAATTACCCTGATTTTTTTTTTTGGGGGGGGCTAGGATTTCCCTTCTCCTCTTCAGTGCCTCCCCCCTTGGCTAGTTTAAATGCTTGCCACTGAAGCATTTAAACCCAGCACCTAGGATCCTGGTTCCCCTCCAGGATAGATGCAGACCATCCCACCTGTATAGAAACATAGAAATATAGACTTTGATGGCAGATAAGGACCACTTGGCCCACCCAGTCTGCCCATTTCCGTACCTACTGGATAAGCTGCAGATTCTAGTTAACCAACAGCCTACTTCCTGCAACCCCCCACTATAATTGCCTTATGTCTGTCCCATGCATGTTTGAATTCCCCCATTGGTTTAGACCCAATGAACTCCTCAGGAAGGAGGTTCCATGTATCCACCACTCTTTCCGTGAAAAAAAATTTCCTCACTTTACCCCTGAGCCGTCCCCCCTCTATCTTTAAATTGTGCCCCCTTGTTCTTACACATCTCTTTTTCTGAAAGTTGCTACCCTCCTGGACTTTGTTGATTCCCTTGAGGTACTTGAACATTTCTATCATGTCCCCCCTGTCCCTCCTTTCATCAAGAGTATACATATTAAGCTGTCTTATTCTCTTTTCATATGGTTTCTGCTGCAGACCCTGCACCATTGTAGTTGCCGTCCTCTGGACTGCTTCCATCCTGTCTATGTCCTTGCGTAGATGAGGTCTCCAAAACTGCACACAGTATTCCAGTTGGGTTCTCACCAACTGTCTGTACAGAGGGATAACCTGTTCCCTTTTTCTACTTGTGATGCCCCTTCCTATGCATCCCAGTATCCCCCTGGCTCTCCTTACCAACTTTTCACATTGCTTACCCACCTTTAGGTAATCTGATATGACTACCCCCAGGTCCCTTTCCATTTTTGTTGTTGTTGTTAGTACCTCCCCTGCTACTGTGTACTCTTCTCCTGGGTTTTTGTTTCCCAGGTGCATTACTTTGCACTTCTTTGCATTGAATCTAAGTTTCCATATGTCTGACCATTCCTCCAACCTTGCCAAGTCCCTTCTCATCTTTTCTACCCCCTTGTGTATCAACTCTGTTACAAATCTTTGTGTCATCTGCAAAGAGGCATACCTTTCCTCCAGACCCTCTGCAATGTCACCTATAAAGATGTTAAAGAGGACTGGACCCAGTACTGAGCCCTGAGGTACTCCACTAGTAGCCCCCTTTCTTCAGAATGTGTTCCATTCACTATTATCTTCTGTGTCCTGTTGTGCAGCCAGTTTGCTACCCAGACTACCACCCTGGGACCCACTCCCAGGCTGGCTAACTTGATTATTAATCTTTTGTGTGGGACTGTGTCAAATGCCTTGCTAAAGTCTAGGTTGGCCATATCCACAGCCCCTCCCTGGTCTATTACTTTGGTCACCCAGTCAAAGAAATCAATTAGATTCATCTGACATGACCTTCCTGCTGTAAATCCGTGCTGCTTTGGGTCCTGTGCCCCGCTCGCCTCTAGGTACTCAACAATTCTTTCTTTCAGATGTGATTCCATCATTTTCCCTACCACTGAGGTCAAACCTACAGGTCTGTAGCACAGACCTGCATCCCTCCAGGTGGAGCCCCAGTCCCCAATGAAGCCAAACACCTGAGCTTTGCACCAGCTTTTCAACCAGTCATTAAATCCCATGGTGCAGAGTGCTCTAGCCTCATCCATGCCATACACAGGTAGCACTTCCAAGAAAGTTACCATGTGTGCTACTTGTCTAAGGCCCTTCCCCAACTCCACAAACTCCTGTTGCACTGCTCTGATCCCATTCTCAGCCAGGTCATTCATCCCTAGGTGGATAATGACATCCGGCTCCCTCCCCCTTGCCGCTGCTCCCACGATCCTGAGGATTCATTTCCTGTCCCTCCAAGCCTTGGCACTGGGCAAGCACCTTACCTCCTTTTCCTCCCTCCTCCCTCCCTCCCCAGTTCTACCCCCTAACAATTGTGTCCCCCACCAGGAGTTGTTTCTTCTCCTGTGGGTCCTGGGCCACCTCCTGTGGGTCTCCATTGTGGAGGTTCCCAGCATCCTCCTTGGTCTCCACTACAGGTGCCTCCATAGAGGAACCATGCTTCACCAGAGTGGTGAATGGATTGTGGAGAGGCACAACTGGAGGGATGTGCCTCTGTTCCACCACCCTCACCCTCCCTGAGCCCACCATGGTCCAACCACTCCTTTTTCTTGCCAACCTCTGAGGTAGTGGTGGTGGCCTGGGTGGTCCTGGGTGGGGGAGCAGGTTTCCCGAATCCTTGCCAGGTCAGCATGGAGACAAACAACCTCCTCCCTCAGACCAGAGAGGTGCCTGCAAATAGGGCAGCAACAAAGTTTTCAGAATGTCTCCCGGAAGACTGCTGCTCCAAAGCCAGTGCATTGCACCACTCCCCACATGTCTGTGTCCCTTCCAGTTACAGATGCTTTTTTTGTTTTTTTGTTCTTGTTTTAGTGTGTGCAAGCTTGTGAGTGTCTCTACCCCCTATTCAGTGTACTGTGCCTTTAAGGATATGAACAGGTGTATGTTGTTAGCAGTTTTGAGGAAGTTATGTTGGAGCCCTGCTATAAAGGAAGTTATGTGCTTGGGGCTGGTGGGTGAGGGAAAGGTGGGTGGGAGTAAACCCATGCTGTCCAGAAACAATCACCTACAACTCTTACCCTCCACCCCAGGAGTGCCTTCCTTCCTTTCCTATTTCACAAAGGCTAAGTAACAGGTCTAGTCACAACTGACTGCAAATATCTCCCAGCTACAGTTCCTCCCAGGCAAATTAAAGTTAAAACTAAGAAAAGTCCACCCCAAAAACAGAATCAATACTAGTTACTTACACAGGTCCAAAAAGTAATAATTCAGTTCAATGTAGTCTATAAAATAACCTCCTTGATTCAAGGAAGCTGTGGCTGCTTTCTCACTCTCCCTGTCTTCAATATGAGAAGGAGACTGCAACACCTCTGAGACAAAAAAACCTTTTCAGCAAAAAATAAATAAATAAAATAGGGGCAAACAGTAATTTTGCTTAACCAAGTGATAAAAAGTCACAAAAATTTAAGCATCACCTGTAATAATTTCACAGAGCATATACCCTGTAAGAAACACTTTGCTACAGAGAAAAACAAAGTAGTATCAGAAGATATACCTTGCAAAAGACAATCTGAATCAGAAGATTACAGCAGTAATCTGTTAGCACATACCTGTAGGCACACCTTGTAATAATGCAGCAGAAGGTATACCCAGCGACAGCAATGTGAATCAGAGAAAAATATTGTTTGCCAGTTTCTTTGTCCCTGTTCTCTTCTCGATGACAGAACAAGTACAACCATGCACAAACTGCCATTAGTAACCCGTATAGAGTTTTGCTATAGTATGCTGTATGAGTCAAAGTGTGGAGTATTCCAGGTAATAGGTCTTAGTTAGAGGTGCACCTTGGGGATGAAATAGAAGGATTTGCATAAGACGCTCTTACAGTGTAGCTGTTACAGTCGATTTTAAGATTTAGAGACCTCCTCATACAGGAGGATAGAATGATAGAACCCCTCCTTACCTCTGTGACCGTGTTCCTCTTCCCTGTTTTATTTTTCATATAGCTATTTGGTCCCTGTTGTCCCCTCCCACCAACTGAGGCCCTGGCACATGGTCATGCGAGCATGTGGAGGTATGCTATGCACCCTGTGGTGTCAGTTCAGCCCCTTCCACCTCCTGTAACTGTTTGTTGCCCCCTCTATGCCTACGCTACCCACCGGACCTTCACCCGGTGGGAACAGAACTAAGGGGAGGAGGGCACAAACTCACCCTCACCACCCTTGGGAGAGGAGAGCTGCCCATCAACGTGCTCAATCCTGCTCCACCCCTCCCATGCCGGCACCCAGATCACCCGAGGTCATTCCCGAACCCGGGTCACCAGCGTAGCACAAAGTGTGGCGTCCAGCGCCTCAACCCTCAGTGCCACCAGGCAGACCCCCTTCCCTAGTTTAAGAATAAACAGCTGTCTAGCATTTGGAACTTACTTTTAATTCCCACCTCTCTTTGTCAGGTGACAACATCCACCTCATTGGGAATCTAAGTGCCCTCCCGCCATTCCACCTACAGGGAGCAACACTGGTGCTGGTAAATTGTGTGCAACTTATTTGAGTAATCACACCACTGTTGTTCTATTACCCTTTTATTCTTAGTGGATCCCAGCACACGATACCATTGGGCCACTACTACCACACATAAGACCACCACATCAACATTTTTGGCACAGAGAGCATGGTGTAGAGTGTTCTTCAAGGAGTCCAAAGCCCGAGAAGTAAAGTCCAGATGTTGTCAGAAGCTGGAAGTGATAACGAGATGGATGGAGGAGAAGGAGAAGGCCTATAAAAGATGATGCAACCTTCCCCGTTGATCATGCCATATTACTGTGGAGCGCCATGGCTTCCCAGCAACATGGAAGAGTCAGGTGGTGGAAACTCCAGTGGGTTAGGAGAATTCTGAGTAAAAATGCAATCAATGTTTTGGATCTATCAGGTTCCACAGCATCAGAAAGTTGAGATTCTGTTGGGGCAGCTTAAGGGAGCTGCTCAGTGAGAGGTACAGTTATGGCCTGAATGAGAAAAGGTGACTGTAGACCAAATTTGTAATAGGTTATGGAATACTTTTGGCACCCGTACCATATCAGAATTGAAAATGAGGTTCTTCTTCCTAATGCAGAAGCCTTGAGAAACCCTGAGAGAATATGACTTGAGCTTGCAGGAAGCACTCCGAGCAATAGAGAGAGAGAGAGAGTGGATCCACGAGAGGTGCAAGACCCAGACCGGACCTTCAATGAGAAATTTATTTACAGAGTTAAAAGTAAAGCCGTACAATAAGAATTGTGAATGTTATGGGGGGCGCTGTTGAGCAACCATCTGGCAAGACGTGCCTAGAGATAGCTCTGTACATCCAGTAGCTAAAATCTCTTAAAAGCAAACAATAACTAGGATAAAAGTTATCAGGAGGTCCAGATTTGAATCGGTGAAAGTTTTTGGAATTGGCAGTTACCAACCTTATCCATGGGTAGGAACCAGAAAATGACTGGCGGAGCAGTGAAAAATTCGGTGGCTACACCAGATCAGGCCACTACCGCGCTATCGACGTTGGAACTGGAGCCACCTTGGAAAGCCCTGCAATCCTCTATCCAGGCTATTGATTTAAAAGTTGAGTCCATTCTTCAGCGGTTCGTAGAGCAGGATGCTAAGATCAATGTGTCATCGAAAACTGCGACGATGGCAGAGAAATCGGCGACTCAGGCACTAACCACAACTGCTAATTAACACAAGAGAATGCCCAACTCCGTTACAGGCTGGAGGCCCTAGAGAATTCAACCCGGGCCTCTCACGTGAGAATCATTGGGCTACCCAAGGGGACTGAAGGGGCTGATCTCCTAACCTTCTTGAAATCCTGGCTCCCAGAAGTGCTGAACTTACCAATGGGTTTGCTGCCCAACCATCTATGCAAAGCCTTTTGGATTACACTTCGTTCTGCTGGTCCATGTGGAGATGTACCCAGGGTGATTCTGTTGATCAAGGCCAGTTCTTCTATTAGGGAGATAATCCTGCTAGCCGCAAGAACAACGGAGGGGTTATCCTTTGAGGGAGCTACAGTTCACTTGTTCCCAGACATTTCCTTTGCCACTCATTTAAGTAGGAAAAAATCTGATGCTTTTCAGGCCAGGCTGTGAGGCCTAGGGATCTCTCACTCCCTTTTGATGCTGGCTAGACTCCGAATTCACTATGGAGGGCGCACGTTTCAATTTAGTGACCTGGAGGAAGCTGGAAAGAATGTAGAGGCCATGGCTCGAGAATTTGAAACCTCGGAGGGACAACAGTCTGAAGAATTGGATGAAGAGACCTGAGATGGAGCTGGTTTGGGACTTTGAAATCGGTTGTATCTGCTTATAAAACATGAGGTAGAATATTTCTGGGTCAGTTGGGGTAGTATAAATTAATATTTCTTTATTAAGAAATTTAACGTTCTGTATTAGCTTATCGTCAGGGACTCACATGTTTAGACCATTTTGTTAAACCTCGATTTCTGGTTGCAAAATTTCTAATATGTACAATGAGGTGTGCAGGTAGTTTTCTCAGGCACTAAATATGTAAGGGCAACCATTCTGGACTTGGAGACACATCGACACTGGTTGCTGAGTTATGGACATTTTAGGGTTAAACATTTTGGACTTGTACCCCAAAAGCCTTAGATGGCTGTAGCTATTCAGTTTCTATTAATGATTTTGAAAAAAAGTACATTATGTTTTACCCCCCATTGCTGAACTCAATTCTGTGAAGGTTCACAATTCTTATGTACATTGGATGTATCTGTATGTTTTTATTACTGTGATGCCTTGCAGACGATTGTTCTCTATGTAATTGCATTTTTTTAAAGCAATAAACATAAAGTTTAAAAAAAAAGAATTGTGAATGTTACACCTGCAGGATCCCAAGTTCTCTTCCTAGACTTCAAGGAGACAGCAATTCACATTCTTAGTCCAAGTCGGGTAGGAGAAGAGGCTACCATGTGTTAGCAACAAATGATGTTCCTTGGTGTCGCATGGCCAGACTACCACACAGAAGGATGGAGGCAAGAAACATAGAAACGGACTTTGACGGCAGATAAGGACCACTTGGCCCACCTAGTCTGCCCATTTCCCTACCTAGAGGATAAGCTGCAGATCCTTTTTAACCAACAGTCTATTTCTTCCTACCCCCCACCCCCACAAAAATTGCATTATGTCTGTCCCATGAATTTTTGAATTCTCTCACAGTTTTAGACCCCTCACCCTCCTCAGGAAGGCTGTTCCATGCATCCACCACCCTCTCTGTGAAAAAATACTTCCTCACATTGCCCCTGAACCGTCCCCCCTCCATCTTCAAATTGTGTCCCCTTGTTCTTGCACATTTCTTTTTCTGAAAGATGCTACCCTCTTGGACTTTGTTGATTCCACTGAGGTACTTAAACATTTCTATCATGTCCCTCTCTCCCTCCTTTCCTCAAGGGTATACATATTAAGCTCCTTTAGTCTCTCCTCATTATGGCTTCTCTTGCAGATCCTGCACCATTTTAGTTGCCCTCCTCTGAACTGCCTCCGCTCTGTCTATGTTCTCATGGAGATGGGGTCTCCAGAATTGGATGCAGTACTCCAGATGGGGTCTCACCAACTGTCTGTACAGGGGGATAACAACTTCCTGTTTTCTGCTGGTGATGCCTCTCCCTATACATCCCAGTATCCCCCTAGCCCTCCCTACCACCTTCTCACATTGCTTGCTAACCTTAAGGTCATCTGATATGATTACCCCCAGGTTCCTTTCCATTTTTGTTGTTGTTACTACCTCTCCCCCCATTGTGTAATCTTCTCCTAGGTTTTTGTTTCCCAGGTGCATTATTTTGCACTTCTTTGCATTGAATCCAAGCTGCCATACTTCTGACCATTCCTCCAGCCTTGCCAAGTCCTGTCTTATCCTTTCCATGCCTCCTTGTGTATCAACCCTGTTGCAGATCTTTGTGTCCTCTACAAAGAGGCATACTTTTCCTTCCAGTCCCTCTGCAATGTCACTTATAAAGACATTAAAAAAGGACTGGACCCAGTACTGAACCCTGCGGTACCCCACTAGTAACCCCTCTTTCTTCAGAGTGGACTCCATTAACAATTACCTTCTGTGTCCCGTTGTCCAGCCAATGTTTTACCCAGGCTACCACCCTGGGACCCACTCCCAGGCTCGTTAATTTGACTATTAATCTTTTGTGTGGGACTGTGTGAAATGCCTTGCTAAAGTCTAGGTAGGCCATGTCCACAGCCCCTCCCTGGTCTACTACTTTGGTCACCCAGTCAAAGAAATCAATTAGATTCGTCTGATGTGACCTTCCCACTGTGAACCCATGCTGCCTTGGGTCCTGTGCCCCACTGGCATCTAGGTACTCAACAACAATTCTTTCTTTCAGAAGCGATTCCATCACTTTCCCTACCACAGAGGTCAAACTGACAGGTCTGTAGTTTTCTGCCTCTGTCTTGGTCCCACTTTTGTGAAGGGGAATCACATCTGCCTTCCTCCAGTCCTCAGGTACCACACCATCCTCCCATGATTTGTTAAAAAGGGTAGTCAGTGGTGTCACTAGTTCTCTGCTTAATTATTTTAGAATTCTTGGGTGAATTCCATCTGGCCCCATTGATTTGTCCACCTTCAGTTTTAGAAGTTCTTTCAGAACCCTTTCTTCTGTGAAAGGACTGGGATCGACCCCCCTATCCAGAGTGCTTCTGTTAATTGGATTAGGCACCTCCCCCACCTCCTCTTTTGTGGATACTGAACAGAAGTATTCATGCAGTATCCCTGTTTTTCCACTGTCCCTCTCTGCCCACCCCCCTTCATTCTAATCAGCCTCACTATCCCTCCCTTTGTCTTTCTATGCTCCTGATATACCTATAAAAGGTTTTATCCCCCTTCTTAACCAAGTTGGCTATCTTTTCTTCAGTTTGGGCCTTTGCTATTCTGACTACCCTCCCTGCTTTCTTCTGCCTTAACTGGTACAGTTCTCTGTCCTGCTCCTTCTGTGTTTCCTTATACTTCCTAAATGCTATCTTTTTCTCCCTAACCTTCATCGCCACCTCTTTTGAGAACTATAGTGGCTTTTTCTTTCATTTTGATTTGTTTATTTGCTTCACACAAAGGCTTGTTACCTCTGTGATGGCAGTTTTGATATTTCCCCATTGTTGCTGCACCCCTCCTTCTAGCCTGTTTCCTAGTGCTTTTCTAAGGCACTCTCCCATCTTGCCAAAGTCAGCCCTCCTGAAGTCCAGAACCCTCACTTTTGTATGGCTTGACTCTGTAGCTGAGTTTATCATGAACCGCACTGTTTGGTGGTCACTTGTTCCCAAATGGCTACCCACTTCTAGATCTGAGATCCTCTCACTGTCCCCATTTGAGAGTATGAGGTCTAAGATTGCTCCCTCACGAGTAGGTTTCAAAACTAGCTGTCTGAGGCATGCCACTTAAAGGGCATCAAGAATGGCCCTGCTTTAGGATGTGGCTGCAGCAAAGGTGCTCCAGTTAACATCTGGCATATTAAGGTCCCCCATTAACAGTATCTCCACTTTCTCTGCCCTCATTAACTTCAAGGATGAAGTTCTCAGGGCAATGAACAAAGGGATACCCACTGGTGCAGTCTTTATAGACTTATGCAAGGTGTTCGACCTCATCGACCACAACTTGCTGCTACAGAAGTTGCAAAATATAGGCCTAGACAATCATGTCCTGAAGTGGTTTGGGAGCTACTTATCAGGCAGGGCACAGAGGGTCTCATGGAAAGGGACCATGTCTGATCCACTACCCCTAAACCATGGTGTACCTCAGGGCTCAATTCTAGGCCCCTTCCTGTTTTTCTTGTTTACTAACGACCTCCGTACCCACTGAGGAGAGAGCTCAGTTGTGCAGTATGCTGATGATACTGTCATCTTCCCATCCCTGCGTGATGTGGTTGCCCTAGGCCCTCTACTCCAAAAGGATCTCACTTCACTAGAGACTTGGCAATGTAAGAACAGAATGGTACTAAATGCTGACAAGACCAAGGCAATGCTATTCGGGCCAAGCTCCCTGGGATTTGACAGGTTTTCATCCCTGTCCTTAACCTCACTCTCTGGTAAAGCCATTAACGTAGTCCCCTCCCTTAAATACTTAGGCCTCACGTTGGGTCAGAATATCACATACAAGGAACACGTGGACCAGGTGACCAGGACCCTACATTGGAACCTTGGCACCCTGTACTGAATCAAGGACCAACTCATCCCTGAAGCCAGGCTGTCCATTGCTACCAGCATCCTTCTACCCAACCTGACCTTTGCGGACCCTATTATACAGGGCATGGCTAAACAAGAGATTACCAGGATGCAAACCTTATATAATAAAATAGCTCATTTTGCAACCTTAGACCACCCGAGACATCACCACTGTGACACTTTGGCCAATCTTCGTTGGCCCTCATTGGTCGCCCGCCTCCAACACCCCTTGCTTGTCCAGGCCTACAAGCTTCTCAGACCCCACGCTCCACCAAGCATTGCCGGGACCATAACCCTCAAACACAACCCAAGGAACCTAAAGACCTCAGATAGAACACTATTAGAAGTCCCTAGGGTAAGGACAAATGCTGGCGGAAGATCCTTTTCCTCCCAAGCAGCCTGCCAATGGAACAAGCTCCCTCCCCAGGTCCAGGCCTCCTCTTGACTCATGAACTTCCACACCAGGCTTAAGTCCCATCTGCTGATCTCAAGTGCATGCCACTGTCATGGCACTTAAAGCTCCTAAGGTACTCTCCCCTCCTCTCCAACTCCTGTCTCCTAGCTTAACCTTCCTACTACCTGCCTTATACAGACTGCTCGCCAGAGGCCACGTGTAACCCCTGAATAAACTATATGCAAAGTACTACCAATTGCTTACATGTCATGATGATAACCATGCCTGTACCCATGCCTGCATCCACTGCTTTTCTTTTACCATGCCTGTAAGCCATGCCTGTATCCACTGCTTTTATTTTACTATGCCTGTAACCATGCCTGCATCCACTATTTTACTTTACTGTAACCTCCTCATGATGTAACTCACAATGCCTCAAATGTTCCTTATGTCCTTGTTCATTCTTATAACTTGTATTGTTATCCCGGGTCGCCCCTGAAAAAGGGACCTTTGGGGCTCAGTGGGCCTACCCGGTCACCAAAATTTAATAAATAAATAAATAAATCCTAAGTATGCCTTCTATCATATTCTTGTCCATTCCTTCCCCCTGACATGAGGGTCTGTATACAACCCCTGTGCAGATTGTGGTGCCATTTCCAGTCTCTAAGGTGACCTACAGTGCCTCCTCTCCTCCCTGTTTACTCTTTTGTTCAGTTGCTTTTATCACTTCCCTTACATAGAGAGCTACTCTGCCCCCTCTTCTCCCATCTCTGTCTCTCGTGTAGGTTGTGTACCCTGGTGTGTTAACATCCCAGTCATGGTTCTCTGTGTACCATGTTTCTGTGACTGCTACAATATCCAGGCATCCCTCTTCCATCAAGGCCACCAGTTCAGGGAACTTGTTGCCCAGACTATGGGTGTTGGTACTCATTACCCTCTATTTCTTGATGGCCTTACCCCTTTTTGCCCAATCCCTGTCCTTATTGCATTTGTCACTTTCTCCATTTACCCCTGCGCTTCTCCCTATTGACATCTCTATGTTGGTGTCTACCTCACTTAGTACCCTGATTTTTTTGGGGGGCTAGGATTTCCCTGCTCCTTTCCAGTGCCTCCCCCATGGCTAGTTTAAATGTTTGCCACTGAAGCATTTAAATCTATCACCTAGGATCCTGATTCCCCTCCTGGACAGATGCAGACCATCATACCAGTATAGGCATGCATCCAGCCAGGTGGACCCCCAGTCCCCAATGAAGCCAAATCCCTGGGCTCTGCACCAGTTTTTAAGCCACTGATTGAATCCTATGGTGTGGAGCACCCTAGCCTCACCCATGCCATAGACAGGCAGCACCTCTGAGAAGGTTACCGTGCATGCTATTTGGTTAAGGCCCCTCCCCATCTCCACAAACACTTGTTGCACTGCTCTGATCCCTTTCTTAGCCAGGTCATTTGTCCCTAGGTGGACAATGACATCCAGCTCCTTCCCCTATGCAGCTGCTCCTGCAATCCTGAGGATTTGCTCCCTGTCCCTCCAAGCCATGGCGCCAGGCAGGCACCTTACCTTCCTCTCCCCTTCTTCCCCCAGTTCTGCCTTCCTAACAATGGGGTCCCCCACCAGGAGTCGTTTCTTTCCCCTGTGGGGTCCCATGCCACCCTCCTGTGGGTCTCCTTTGTTCAGGTTCCCAGCATTCTCCTTGGTCTCCACTGTGGGTGCCTCCATAGAGGAACCACACTTTTCCAGAATGTCATAGAAATTGTGGAGAGGTACAACTGGAGGGATATGCCTCTGTTCCACCACCCTCACCCCCCTGAGCCCACTGTGGTCCAACCACTCCTCTTTCTTGGCAACCTCTGAGGCAACGGCAGTGACCCTGGTGGTCCCTGGGTGGGAGAGGAGGTCCCACAAATCCTGGCCAACTCAGTCTGGAGATGAGCAACCCCTTCCCTCAGCCCAGAGAGGTACCTGCAGATGGAACAACACCGCATCCTCCAGAACGTCTTCCGGAAGACTGCTAATCCACAGCCACTGCACTTCACCACTCCCATCATGTCTTATTTCTGGCCCCCTAATTGTTGTTTGGAATACTTACTCTTTCCTCTGTTTGTTTATTTCTTTTTTTTCTCTCCCTATTTATGTACTGCCTGTGTGCCCTTTTAGCTCCTGATCTTCCTGTTCTAAGACAAGAAGTTCCTATATTTCTCAGTAGTCTCCTTACTTGCTCAGAGTCAGACCTCCAGCAGCTGGGGGGGATGGAGAGCTACTCTTGCCCTTCTAGGATGGTGAATCTTTGGTGGCTCTGTGATCACTCACTTCCTGTTCCCAAACAAGAAAAATGTTGGGCACCAGGAACAAGTTCAGAAAGACCATTTCAGTCAGATACTGTAGATACACAGGTACAGAAGAGGCCTACATACAGATGGCTCAAGCACAGATTCCATTTCGCAAGCCTAGTCCAGGACCAGGAGATGAATGGACTGAACAGATTGCCGTCCTTACAAGGAGAGTCACCTAGGTGTGCCAAGAGGTGAGGAATCTCAAAAGCAGTTGGAGACCAATGCCTGAAGATAATCTGCCTGAGAGAACCCAAGGTTCCAGAGAGATAATGTCTCAACTGAGATGCGGAGAAGGGCGATGCCCAACTGATCATTTTGATGGTCAGGAGAGACCCATCTGTCATAGCTATGGAATTGCAGGATATCTGGAAAGGCAGCATGTACAAGCTCCCATGAATGCCGTAGAATTAAACAACGAATCCCTGGGAATATGGACCGATTCTCAGAGAGCAATGGACCGGGTCCAACCCCAAGAAAGGACAAATCCCTTTTCATAGGGGAAATGCCTGACTGCAACAGTCAAAGTAAACAGACATGACCTTCTGACATTACTGGACACAGGATCCCAAGTCACTACACTACAATGCAGATACTTCCAGCAATACTGGGACCCTCAAAATCTACAACCTTCACCGTGATCTTGAATACGATTAATAGCTAGCAGTGATACCGAAGTCCCATACCTTGGATGTATTGAGGCTGATGTGCAATTGGGAAGCCATGTCTAAGCCCAGCAAGGAATCATCATCAGCGATGCCGACACTAATGAGCTAGATCCACTCATCTTAGGAATGAATGTGCTGTAGCATTGCTTTGGAGATCTCATGGATACACTGCGACAACGCTCTAAACTGCTTCCCACGGCAGATAAGCAGGTGTTACAACAAACCATGCAGTTACTGCAGTGCCATCAGCATTTTGCTAATGCAGATGGAGAGATTGGGAAGGTCAGAGTGACAGATTTCCACACAATAACTTTAAACACAGGAACTGAAACTACTCTCTGGTGCAAGGCGAAAGTAGGTTCCTGAGGACAGGATTACAATGCTCTGGTAGAACCGTACCATAATGACAAGGAAGAACCTGTTATTGTTGGCACGCAGTGTGCCTACTGTCCGTAAAGGATGGATTCCTGTACAAGTTCTCCACTATGGAAACCATGCCATCCAGATTTACAAAAATCAACCTATTGCCAAATTACACACTGTTAACATCCAAGAAGTCCTAGAACTTGAGAATCGAGTCAGCATTGCAGCTTGCCAGCAATCTGTAGCAAGGGAACACCAGCCAGACCTGAAAGGCTGAGATCTGTCAGGCTGGTTAAATTAACTCAAAATCAGCATGTCTAACACTACCAACGCCCAAAAGGAAGACATCAGACGGGCAGCTGTGCAACATCATCAAGCCTTCCGCAAGCATGCGTTAGATTTTTAGCACTATATCCCCATGAATCAGCACCCTCCTATACAGGAAAGATTCCATCCACTTCCACCAGCCATGTACTAACTGGTTAAGGATATGCTCAAAGAAATGAAAAAGGCAAAGGTCATTCAAAAAAGCCACAGTCTGTGGGCTGCACCAGTAGTGCTCATAAAGAAAAAAGATGGAAACATTTGCTTCTGTGTTGACTACTGAAAACGTAACAAAATCACATACAAGGATGCGTATCCTCCACCTCGTATTGAAGATTCTCTCACCACACTGCAATCGGCAGCTATATTTTCCACCTTAGATTTGAACAGTGGCTACTGGTAAGTGTCAATTGCACCAGCAGACATTGAGAAAACTGCTTTTATCACCCAAGTGGGACTGTTCGAGTTTATTCGTATGCCATTTGGCCTATGCAATGCTCCTGGTACTTTAACACCTTGTGGAACACAGTCTAAGAAGCCATAACTGTGACATATTACTTCTATCATCTAGAACACCTGGCAGAAGTCTTCGAATGCCTCACTTGATATGGACTCAGACTTAAACCAGTCAAATGTCACCTTCTGAAACCCCAGGTTAATTACTTTGGACATTTTGTCTCGGCAAATGGAGTGTCACCAGACTCAGACAAAATATGAGTTGTACAAGAGTGGCCTTTACCTACTAAGGTGAGAGATGTGAGAGAATTTTGGGGATTTGATGGATATTGCCGCAGGTTCATCTAAAATTTTGCTTGATTAGCTGCACCTCTTCATGCGCTACTTCATGAATCAACAGCAGGATGCACATCCAAGAACCAACCAGTCATTTGGATTTCCCGACACCAGATTGCTTTTGACAGTTTATGATGAGCATTAACGGAAGCACCAATTCTGGCCTACCCAGACTACACCAAACTATTTACAGACACCAGTAATCAAGGTCTAGGTGCTGTGAAGACACAAGAACTGTCTGGAGTGGAGAGAATCATTGCATATGCTAGTCGCAGCCTATGAGGTTCGGAACAGAATGACGAATGCTATAGTTCCTTTAAACTAGAGTTCTTGGCTCTAGTACGGGCAGTCACAGAGAAATTTCGACACTATTTGGCCATCACACCTTTCACTGTGTATACTGACAATAACCCTTTGTCTCACCTCAATACCACTAGATTGGAAGCATTAGAACAGAGATGGGCCCCAAGACTGTCCAACTATTATTTTACCTTAAAGCATTGATCTGGAAAGAATAATGTCGATGCTGGCACCTTATCCAGATTACCTCTGCAGGAAGAACCTAAACACAATGACTCAACCCTGGAAGATGTAGAAATGCCTTTATTTTTACAAGTTCCTGCAGAATTGGTACATGCATGCTGTCAGCTCAGTCCAGTAACAGCAAATGAGACACAGTCTGATCACTCAACCCATATGGCAGAACAGGATAACCTGTGGATCCAACTTCAGAATCAAAGTCCAGTACTGCATCAGATCCGAACTCTTCTAAAAACCAACCAAGGTCTTGGGCCTAACCTTAGGAAAGATACCAACCCTGAACTCATTAAATTGTGGTGACACCTCAACAAGCCCCCACTTGCATACTGGGTGACCCTGAGCAAGTCGCTTAACTTTCATGTGCTCCCAGGTTGCCCCTGTAAGCAAGCTTTCAGCTTAGTGTGCCACTCCTGGTTAAACTATTGAAAGAAAGAAAGAAAGTTAACCATGCAAGACTCCAAACTAGTAAGACGGAGCAGAGATCCTCACACCCACTGCAAAATTACCCAAATAATCGTACCGCAGGAGAATGCACCTGTAATCTTGGAGGCTTATCATGACAAGTCAGCACACTTCGGAAGCAAAAAAACTGAGTCTAGTATCAGAAAAAGGTTCTGTTGGGCAAGAATGAACCCCCAAATCCAAAAATGGCGTGATGAATGTCTGACCTGCAACTTAAAAAGAGGTAACAGAACTAATCAAAAAGCTCCTCTTAAGCTTATTATCAGTCATGCTTCTCTAGAATTGGTCGCCTTGGACCATTTAAAACTAGAACCTAGATGGAATGGTATCAATTACGTCCTCACCATGGTGGATCACTACTCCAAGTTTATTGTAGTTGCACAAGTAGACCTTACTGCTAAGAGTACTGCAGCAACTTTTCTGAAATATTTCATACAGCCACATGGATTCCTGAGCAAAATCCTGATAGACCAAGGAACCTCATTTGAATCATAATTGTTCCATGAGTTATGCAGCTTATATGGATGTCAGAAGATCCATACCACTGTGTACCATCCACAGACTAATGGATTGTGTGAAAGAGCTAACCAGACTCTAATCAACATGCTAAGGGCATTGCCAGAACACGGACCCTCGAATTGGCCTACTATCTTACCAGAACTGACCTACCTCTACAACAACACAGTACAAAACTCAACAGGGCATACCCTTTACTACTTATTGTTTGGACACCATGGTCGTCTTCCAATGGAACTTGTACTTGATGTAAACTTAAGACACTTCTTCCAGTAATCAATATACAGACTGGGTTACTGAATACAGTTACACATTACAAGAAGCAGGCCAAGTCCTAGATCAGCACATGGCTCAGGTATGTCAAAAACAAAAAGCATCGTACGATACTAAGGCTGATGTAAGTCCATTACAAGTTGGTGACCGAATATTGCTCAAAAGAACACAGAAACTGACCAAACTGTCTTCCAAATGGGGAACCTGAACCATACCTACCTTATCATTGAAATTCTATACAGAGAACTCCCAGTATACAAAATTCAAGGAGGAATTGGGAAAAATACAAAGATCATATACTGGAATCTGCTAAAGCCATGCCTATTACAAACCAGATCAGATCCACCAGTTAACCCAGACTCAAAGCCAACAGATAGGCAAAATTTCATCCCAGAAACTCCAACCTGTCTAAGCTAGAAACTCCAACAGACTGTTATGCCAACCCCTGAAGTTATCCAGTTATTGCTAACTCGGACAGTCCTGAAAGTTTGATGCTTGAAAATACAGAGACAGAACCTATTATAGATGAACCTTCAATTCCTTTACCCTGTAGATCTCAAAGAACAAATATGGGAATCCCTCCTAAAAGGTTCCTCCCAGAAAGTTCTTAATCCTATTTTTCTTAAGTATCACCCGTCCATAAGTTAATCAGACACGGTCACTTTAGATTTATAGTGTGTTCTTTAAAGTTATAAGAATCACCGTAGAGGTTAAGAGATATTTAGTCTTAATAATTCATTTTACAGATATAGTTCATAGTAATTATAGATTGTAGTAAAAAAATGCATTCAAATGTTAAAAGGTTATATCAAAGAAAAGTTAAGAAAACTATTATAGAGTTTGCTTAAAGGTTTTAGAGATGTTCCTCATCTAAATAATACTACAGTAGCTCATTCAATTACACTAAATGGTATAACAGTTTTGGGGATACATGGGGACATGTATCATTTGGCGGGCCCAAATCTGTAGTGCCCCAGAGTTGAGGGCACAACAGAAAGAAAATACAGAGGTGTCCAGTCTTAAAAGGTACCCTAGTGCAGTATAGAGGAGCCCTAGAAGTGCCAAGGTACCAAAACACAAACCCAAAATAGTGTAAATAAAGTTAAAAATGCCAAGTTAATGTGCTGTACCAGCTCATCGGTAAGGCATTGTGTCCAAAGATAGAATGTTGTGCTGAGCTGCACATGCCCAGCATTCCATTGCCAGAACCAGAACTCAGAGCGTTGCAATTTAAAATTGAAAAAAGTTGTTATGGGGAGAATCATGGTGACTGTGGAGGAGAGAGAACAGAGAAAGTGAGGAAGGACGAGACAAACTTGCCAGGAGGGTTGAAGCTGTCCTTGAGGGCTTTCTTGTGTGCCCCTTCTACCTCCAGTTACTGAAGACTGAGTACCTGAACATGTTGTGTGGTCCGTGGTGCCGTCGGACACCTGAAGAGATGTTCTGCTCCTCACGGAAAGAACTTGGTGCCCCATTTATTTATTGTGTCTCAAAAGTAAAGTTTTTGGTCCCTTGGAGGCGGCGGTAGAAGTGCCACATCGTTTGTGCCAAATCAGGACCTCGCCCAGTCAACTGCTGAGCTGCCTGAAGCCCTCCCTCTGCCAGCAGCACCTCCCACCTCCCGATCCAGCTTCCCTGCATCCCAGTCCAGCATGGTGAGTTGGCAGCAGCACACCAGCAATGTGCTGACCACCAGAACTAAGCAGAAAGTTTTTTGTTTTTAAAGAATAGCACTAGGCTCACAGTACAGCATCCGATGGCCAAGAGTGGGAGGGACCAGATTAGCACAAATTAATATTCGGGGCATGGCGACACCCAGGGGAGGGTCCCAGTCTGCAGCCCCAGAAGATAAATTGTTTGAGTATGCAAAACAGGGGCAGAGCAGAGGCAGGGTGATCAGAGAATGACAGACAGGCCCTACAGTGTTAAAGTGGTCCAGCTACAGAGGCCTACAGTTGTTAAAGCGGCCCAGCCACAAAGGCCCACGTATGTAAAAGAGGCCTAGTTAGCAGGGCACAGAGACATTTATAAGGGGAAAGTCAAGCCCAGATGCTTATTTAAAGGGACAAGTTAGGCCATGAAGTTTATTTAAATGGGCCCAGCAGCCAGTAGGCCCAGTACTAAAAGGAGCACGTCAGGCCCAATGATATTTGACGGGGCCCAGTCCTCAGGAGCCCACAGGTGCAATGCAGGCCCATTCAAAATGGTCTCAGGTGTTAGAAGGGACAATGCTAGGCCCAAAAGAGCTTTATGTAGGGCAGTCAGGCCCCAGTGATTAGAGAGGGCAATGAAGCCCATAGTATTTGAAAAGGGGCTCAGCCAACCATTTAGGGCCATAGGTGGTAAAAGGGACCTAGTCAGCCATAGCGGGGTAATTAATGAAAGGGAACCTACCCCACCAGAGCAGCTCGCAGTCTAAGGAGACCATTTAGTGGTTAGTAGCCAGAGTACCCACAGTAGGAGGAGAGCCCGTTTGAGTTACAGGGACCCCACTACAGTAGGTCCACAGTCAGTAAGGGCTTCACTAAGAAGGTGACCAGATAGAAGCAACCAAGTGCCTGTTATTTACTGTGATCTGTACATCCAGAGACTGTGATATTGTGCATAACTGTGGGAACTGTGACTTTTAAGTGCATTAAGCCAGCATCTCGTGCTAGTGTGCTTCCGAATCAGTCTTCAGCAATCCTTCAGAGACATTTCATCAGTGTGTTTCCGAATCAGCCTTCCGCGATCCTTTGGAGACATTTCACCAGTGTGTTTCAGAATCAGCCTTCAGCAGCCTTTGAAGAGATATCCCACAAGTGTACCCCAGAATCAATCTGGAGTAGTACTCCTGATGAGAGGAGCTGTGTTCGTAGCCGTACCTTTGTAATGCCATGTTTATTATTTTCCTCTAACAGTCCCTAGTGTACGGCCTGGCCCAGTGCAAACTCTGCTGTCCATTTTCTTGTTTTGTTATCTGCACCGAATTGCCTTCCGGATCTTCTGTTCCTGTTTCTCTAGTCAATGTCCTGTTTATTGTTTTACGTCAGTTCTTGGCTCATTTGGCCTTGGTGCCCAGTACTCCATTGTTCTGCAACATCTGAAGACTTCTTCATCCTGATTCCTGATTTCTGTGGGGTCCTCCCATCTTCTTCCTCACTTGGCAGTCCAGAAGCAGGCTGTGGCAGGATGTTCTGCATCTTCTTCCTTACCTGGCGGTCCAGAGGTGGGCTGTGACAAGGTGTTCTGCATCTTCTTCCTTACCTGGCTGTCCAGAGGCGGGCTGTGTCAGGGTGTTCTGCATCTCCTTCCTTACCCAGCAGTCCAGAAGCGGGCTACAGCAGGGATGTTCTGCATCATTGGTACTCAGCAATCCAGAAGTGGGCTGTGGTGGGGTAGCCACTGAATTGGTCTTCTTAACCCAGCTGTCCAGAAGCAGACTGTGGCCAGATTCTTTGTACTTCAATTCCAGCAGCCCTCAGCGGGTTTTAGCCAAGGAAATCTTTGTGCTTATTCTCGAATTCTGGCAACCCTAGAAAGGTGGTGTGTGGCAAAGAAACTCATGGTCTGTTCAAAAACCCTCTCTGTATTTCTTAGTTTCTCAAGAAGTCCCCAGAGTCACACTGGTCAGCCAGTCAAGTTGTTCCATGTTACGGCAGTTTCTTTGTCCCAGTTCTCTTCTTGACAACAGAGAAAGTACAACCATGCATGAACTGCCATTAATAACCTATATAGAGTTTTGCTATAGTATGCTGTATGATTGAAAGTGTGGAGTACTCCAGGTACTAGACCTTAGTTAGAGGTGCACCTCAGGGGTGAATTAAAAGGATTTGCATAAGACACTCTTACAGCATAGCTGTTACAGTCGATTTGATTTTAGAGATAAGGATGCTGTTACGGTGTAGCTGTTACAATTGATTTTGAGATTTAGAGACCTCCTCATATAGGAGGATAAAGTGATAGAATCCCTTCTTACCTCTGTGACTGTGTTCCCCTTCCCTGGTTTAAGAATAAACATTTGTCTAACATTTGGAACTTACTTTCGACTCCCACCTCTCTTTGTCAGGTGACAACGTCCACCTCATTGGGAACCTAAGTGTCCTCCCACCATTCCACCTGCAGGGTGTGACAGTGGTGTTGGTAAATTGTGTGTGATTTACTTGAGTCATCCCAACACTGTTGCTCTAGTACTGTTTTATTGTTAGTGGATCCCAGCACATGATACCATCAGGCTACCACTACCACATATAAGACCAACACACAGGGACCGCTACAAAATAAGGAGACCTGAGGGGACAGGTTAACTTGAGGGAAACACAGGGCAGACAGGAGCTGTCCCTAAACAGGACAACAGGGAGCAGACAACAATGGAGGAATAGAAGGAGAGAGGGAAGCAAGTCATGGGGGAGAGTGGGGAGATAGCAGAGGAAGAGGACATGATGATGGACATATTATTAAACATAGCCATTCCATCTCAGAGCACTGTGGAATTGGTTGCCTTTATCTGTGCATGGATTACATTTCATGTAGCATCATAGAGTATTAGGAACATCTATTTAGAAGTCTGAGTGTACACAAATGCCACTAAGTAGGCAGCAAATTGTCTATGTGAGACTAATATGGGATGGAGCATGCCTGTGGGTTGAAATGAGGCATGACCCTCCTAATAAGGGATAGTTGAAAGCTTGGCCCCACCAGCAATGGTTGATGACTGCATCCACTGCACTACATTGCTGTTGTTTGCCAACCACACATCCTGCTGCCCCTCTGATGGCATAAGCAAGGGATCCTTTCTTTTGTTTTGCAGTTTTTGACCAGGAAAGATGCACTGAGCTGAGGCTTCTTTCCAGGTGCACCCTGTGAGCACAGGGAAGTTAATTGAATTGCTCATGGTCACACAGTATGCAACTGGTAGCCGTGGGATTGAAACCCTGGTCCCCAGGTTTGGCATTCAGTGCTCCTAACCACCACACTATATTGCTTTCCCAAGAAACATGGCTCATCCCCATCATCACCACCAGCATCTTTGACAGACATGTCATTCTTCAGGAAATGACCATTTTTTTATACATTGCTATGTTGTGCATCGGGCAGTAGTTGAGCAACAACTCCCCTGGTGACAGCCAGACATGCCACCCATCTTGTCCAAGCACCTAAAGCACTTTAATCAAGTCAATAAAGACATGTTAAATGAAAAATGCACAACATACTTCCTCATTCAGTCTTATGAGGGTTGCAGACTCTATGTTAAAGATACTTTTTGTTTCCTTTTGAAGGAGAATCTTTGTTCAATCAGCCCCTCATATTAATGGCTCAATCCCCATGAATTTATGGGATGAAGGATTGCTATCGTGAAGCATACGGCATTGTTTTTCCAAAGTTATACAACAGCCCTTTATAGCTTTATCAGATACGTTTTCAAAATATGATATGACGTACAATGAACTATACAACAATAATTCAATCAAATCTTTGTTGTGCAATACACAACAGCATCTTAAATGTTTTGATGTACATCATATCTGATAAAAAACAATTATAATGTACTGTGAATCAACAGCCAAGGAAGAAAAAAAAATAGGTCAGCTGTACAACGACGGATATCTAAAAGAAGATAAGAGCCAAATGAGAGGAAATGACTGTTCATATAAATGTGTGATATCCTAGCAGGAACATAAGGCATTTGGGAGGGAGAATCTTAAACAGACACTCAAGACCTGCCCCTTCTTCTAATCCAAAGTCAGTGTCTCCATTTCCTCTGCATGAGTGAGAGAAATGGCCGAAAACAGTAGCCTCTGGTTCTAGAAAAAATACAAGTTGCAAAGGAGCAATTAAATTGGACTTATTGAACAAGAGATTTATGTGAATGACCATTAACTCTTACTTGTCCCTTTTCTTCATTTAGAGATCATGCATCTGTGTGACAATCTTTTTTTCTTACTTGGCTATTTTCATACATTGAAAATGTTTTTTTTTTTATCAGATATCACTTTTTTAGCTTTGGAATTTGTTGCAATTTTTCAGTTGGAAAAGCAGTTAATACTGTGCGCTTGGAGAAAATATATATATTTTTAATGGAAGTTCTACTTGTAATGAGTATTGAATTATTAATCTTCACATCAAAAATCCAACCTTATAACAACTATTCCACAGAAGGTTAATTGAAGCATCCCTGAGTGTTGCAGGGTTACAAAACCATGATGCAACCCAGTCTTGTTTAATGGTGTATAATAGAAATGTATTGATAGGGGCAAAAGATACTAAAATGTTTACTTAGGACAATAGAGTTCAAACAGAATACTTGCCCTGTCCATATCCAGCTCTACCACCATGGACATATTGGTGAAAACTGAGCTTCATTTACTATATGTTTTGTTATTTCAACAAGGAGAATGAGCCCAAGAAGGGCAAGAGTTTTTTTAAAGTTTTTGACTGTATCATTCTCTGAGAGTACAGTAGAATGCCTACATGAATGATTTTCAGTATTTGATATAAGAATACTTTACTCTGTACAGAAAAACAGAAAGAGTCAGTTTTGAGTACCTGGAATTGTCTTGGCAGTGCCTACAATGTCATACAAGTTCTAGAGTGTATAGATAGCCACAGTGTAGTCATCACTTTTTGTGTTTACCCTTGCACTTACACAAGGACAGACATACTGTTGTGATACTCAGTTTCAGAGCTGTGTCACTGTCAGGTCCAATGGAGCTTAAGCTGCAGTGCGCTTGACCATGACAGTCCAATGATCAGCAAGGCTGATCATGATGCTGTTCTGCCAGTTGATGGGCACAGATTTCATGTACAGTAGGTGAAAAGAAGAAGCTGCATTTGTCAGACAATGGCTGCCTTCCTTCCTTCCTTCATTGGCATGATGCCACCTAACAATCAGCTGAGTGGCATCATTTTGTAAAGGACAGTCCCATTGTTTACCTCTTAGTCCTGAAACCCATGTTTGCAAACAGTGGGATGCCAAGAGTCCCAGTTTCGGCAAGCAGAGCAAAAGGTTATAGATTCAGAGCACTTTCCCTTTCAGTCACCACTCTCTCTTTCTTATGTACTGCACAGTGCTGAGGAGAGAGGAATTAAAATAAAATCTGAAGGAGCATCTGGAGGGTCTCATCATCTCATTGTACCCCAGTCGTCACGCTGTCCATGGGGGCACCTGCATTGCACCTCTCCTCTCTCTCTCTTTGACTTCTGCCCAATGATCAGGTGAGCCTTTGGCTTTGCCACAGCATGTGAGTTGGTTTGAGGTGAGGGGTCCTGCATGATCTCCCCCAGTTGGTCGCTGAGTCTCTTGGCCTCCCCCCTCGACTTACACTGTATCTCAGACTATAGGACAGAAGCTGTAGTATCGGATCAGCCCCACAGGGAAAAACATTTTTTAATGAGGTTTTGTTTTTCTCTCTTGCAGCTTCTTTAATTATAAGCATCAGTATCAGTTTTTTCAGCAGCATGATTTTCGGTTTTTGCTATACAGCATGAAAACTGTGGTTCCCAACCTGAAAAACAACTCCAGCCGTCTGGCTAATTTACTGCTGTACATATTCTGTGAGACAGGGAGCCATGTCTCCAACATTCAGTGGAGTTCTTTTCTGAAGGAGGAACCTTTGGTCTGAAAAGGTCCTGGTGCAATAAATCTCCGGCTACTCTGTCTCACAAGGGTTTGAATCAGAAGATGTAAACAACTGAACTGGAATATAATGCTGCTATTTTTTCCTTGTTTTTGAAGAGCATGGTTAAGCACTTTATTACTAAGACTTTGCTACATTCGCACTGTCAACTCTTTGCACTTCTTGCTTGTTTGTAGAAACCGCTACAGCACTTTACTCTCTATGCTGTTTCTGGCTACCTGAACTCCACAAGAAAGCTTTGAAAAATGTTGGGATAATATTTAAATGACTGGTAGGTGTTGAACTGTATGAACTTTTGCACGGCTCTGTCACACAGTACTAGGACTAGTACTAGGGCAAGTGTAGCATACTGACTCAGCAGAATAAATAAATTTTATTGCACTCTGCCCCACAATTAAAACTAATGTGTTGTTTGAACTTATAGAAGAGACACTAGCAAGTCATCCTTCCAGTGGATGCAGTGTACTGCAGTTCATGTTGTGTATCAAATTAAGAGTGCTGGCTACTGTTGGATTTAAATGTCAACCTTTCATCTGAGAAGCAGTTTTACATATTAAGTTTTCAATACACTTGAACTTTTGTACTGATGACTGCTGCCTCTTGACTATTTACAGCTGCATAGCGAGAGCTATGCTGATGTACTGCTGACATAGGAGGAGAGAGAAAAAGGGCCTCTGGGGGGGTGACTGGATAACGAACACATCACAAATGT
This sequence comes from Neoceratodus forsteri, assembly GCA_016271365.2. Classification (NCBI taxonomy): domain Eukaryota; kingdom Metazoa; phylum Chordata; order Ceratodontiformes; family Ceratodontidae; genus Neoceratodus; species Neoceratodus forsteri. The sequence goes on from CM057453.1 coordinate 445,615,083, forward strand.
TTGCTCCATGTAGAATGACATTGATTCATTTAATACTGAGTATTTACGAATCAGTGTGCTCTCTCTGTCTCTCTCTCTCTCTCTCTCTCTCTCTCTCTCTCCCCGCCCTCAGCAACTGAGCTCTTTCTCTCCACCCCTTCCCCCAGCAAGAAAGATACTCTCTTGGTTTCTCTCCCACCACCCCTACCCTTGCCAGATCTACTTCTAGTCCACCCCTATACACACTCTACATCAAAAGATCCCTTTCCCTTGACTGGTCCAATCCCCTCACTTCTTTTCCCCCAAAGACTATTGGCCTCCTTCCCCCCAACCTTTAATTTCCCCTACAACAAGCATCCTGGGGGGGGTCTCATCATCAGGTTATCCCCACAGGGAACACACATTTTGTTACTGAGACTTTTTCTGTCTTGCAACTTTTTTATCCTTACATCATCTGCCTCATTAATGTTCCTATGAAATCCTCAGGTTATTGGTTGACACTGGCACCCATTTAAAAATCCCTGCTTTGGCTGGAAATTAGGATGGATTTCTGTAGTGGTGTCACATAGACTAACATGGGTTTTCAGATTCTCACATTTCTCTGTGCAGATTACACCATTTTGTATTACCATGGCCCAATTACTTCAGCAGTGGACTATACACAAGCCAAGCTGGGCAATTAGTTTAATCAGAGTCCCTCTGTAGCAGAATCTGGACTCCCTTTTTATGAGAATGTTAATTTTTGGAGGATGTGTGGGTGCTAAACTTAGAGGCCATGCTTCTACAAACAACCTGATCGAGTATGCATGCATGACTGCTGGTGTGATTGGATATCTGTAAGGCTGGCTACCTTGGTGTGGCACAGATGCTTATCACAATGTATTCTAAACATTGTAACTAAAAGCCAACAAACTCCTATCTCATTGCTAGTGTGTGTGTGTGTGTGTGTGTGTGTGTGTGTGTGTGTGTGTGTGTGCATGTGTGTGTCTTAAGAATGTGCAAGTAACAAATTGTATTTCCCAAATATCATGAAAAATGCACTATTCATTATTTGGATCTGAATAATGAATAGTGGCACTGTGCGTGCCTATTTGTATTCAGAAAATATTATCAGCAAACAGCCCCCCCAGCCTCCTGCCTAGCCCAATCACATTAAAAACAGCTCCTACCCTCCTCCTTCCAGCTCCCACATTTTTAGCTTTCATTAAAGAAAACTCTCTGATGGCTGGCACAGCCACCCTCCTCCACAGGCAGATGCTGTCTCCTTGTGCCATTTTTTAATTTCATAAATCATCCGTCCAGTCACCTTCCTGCACCTTGGGAACAGTTCTATTTGGGTGCTGGGGGAGGTTGGACTTGAATGCTACTGCTAGGGCGGGGCTGGGGGGGTGATTTATGACATAAAAATTGGCATTAGGCGATGCCAGCTAGCTGTGGAGGTGGGTGGGCTGTGCTGATCACCCATTGTCAGAGTTTTCTTTAATGCTAAAATTGTGGGTTCTGGAGGGGGAGAGTGAGAGTAGGCTTGTTGCAAAGGGTGGGGGGACATGGGATTGTTTTTAACATGATTGGGCTGGGAAGAAGGGGGGGGGGCTGTTTTTTGCCCTCCCCCCACTGGTACATGAATAATGAATATGAATACTGAATTTCCAAATATTTGGGGTCCCGAATACAAATATTCTGCCAAATGTCCGAAACAAGGTATTCACCCACTCCTAGTTCGTGTGTGTGTGTGTGTGTGTGTATACACTACATAAAATAAAATGTTTAACTCCATTGGGGTCATTGTCGTACTACAAATTGTTGACTGATATGGGGGGAGATATGTTGGTGTGGAGGGCAGCACATCTTTTGATTTGTATTTAGGTTGTGGGGGGGGCAACAGTCTCGTCAGCTCTCGAGTACAAGTTTAAAACTTCTGGCTACACCCCTAGTGCTCAGTGCTCCCTCTCGCTCCCTCTTTCTGCTTTCACCCTTGTGCTGCATTGCCTTCATCTCTGTTGGTCTGTCAGAGTGTCTGCCCCTTCCCCCTGGCCTAGACTGCTGCTGAATGATTAGCAGACAGGCTCAGTCCCGAGTCCGATCGCTGCTGCTCTGCCTTCGACAGGGCGTCACTGAGACTCGCTGAACTGGCTGTCCCAGTCCCTCCCTCTTGCCTCAGTTAGTCACAGGCAGCGTTTAAGTATTAGAGAGTACTGGGAGCATGGAGCTACTATGGGACTTGGAGCTGTTCTAGTAAGGCTGTTCATCTGTTTCCACCGATGCCTGGCTCAGTTGCCCACACTCCATCTGTCTGACCACAGCTCTCCTCCTTCTCCTCCCAGGCATCCGATCTGCAGCACAGAACAAACCAGTCATACTTGAAAACCCTGCCGGTGTGCTATGAATGCACATTGTGTGAGCACCAGGGAGTCTCTCTTTGTCCAATCAGAGAACTGGCTGCAGGTACAAACCCTGCTGGTAAGTTTTAATGCTCTTCCAAGGCTCCATATTTTTGGTGGCATTGCATAAGCACTGTACTGTGCTATTTTAATTTCTTATGCTGTTTAGTTGTCCTCATAGCTGTCTTTTGTAGGGCTTTCTTTGGCTGGCATGTCAACTGTGCTTTGATCAAACCATTGCAATAGCTAAGATGAACTGAATTGTATTTAAAATGTTTTAAATACTCTTCCATGGCTCTGTAGCTCAGGTGGCGTTGCTTAAGCACTGTAATATGCAAACACCTATGCAGCAAATACAAGCAAACAACATTCTGCATTCACAAATGCTTGTTCAAATTATGGATATTTTTGAAATAGATTCCGATCCTTGATTCTCCTGGCAGGGTGGGAGGGTGGGGGTGGGGAGTGGTCTGAGAGGCCTGATGCCCTAGGCATCATGCTAAACACTGCTATCCTGAAGTCCTCATCTATTTCTGTGATGCAAAGAATACATTTATACACTTGGATGCCCAGCTTTGATATTTCTCTCCATCCTGTCTAGTTGTTTTATAAGCCAGTGGTTACACACCAAGAGGTTTAACCCAGGGTACAACTTGCCACTCTCTCAGGCAGAGTACACGGTAGACAGCTCAGCTTCTTTTAAACCCATCAAAACCCCACATTTTCTACTTGCTGCTATTAAGTGTTACTCTGGGACATCTTCATCTATTGCAATTGGCTTGGAATATGCTTGGAAATCTTGGTCGCATCACACATGGGGGGGGGGTCGTGTTTGCCAGTTTGCGTCTAATGGCAAAGTGCTTGGCAAAGTGTCATATCTCCAAAGCAACAAGCTTCCCACCTCCTCACCATACTTTCTGCATAAGACCAAACAAATAAAAAAAAGAGCCAAGAATGTGGATGGCGGCTGGAGCGGCGCAGGTTCAAGCCTGGCTCCAGCAGCTTGCCTGGTGAGAGAGCTATCTGCTTCCTCCTGTCCTGCACAGGTTGATGCCAGTCACCGATGTTATGTTTTAGAGATCATGATCAGTGCTGCTGCTGTATCCCTGTTGCTTGCATTACGGAGTGAGGAGCCGAGGTGAGGTAGGTTTGTCTGCTTGCATCTCTTGCCTTTTGTGAGTTAGTCTGTTTACATGTAGCCCTTGATACAGCCACTTTCTGATTTATGCATCCACTTATGGAATGCATGATGGGGCACTTAGGAATTTAGGTAATTAATTACACATGAACTGTGTAACCTGCATAAAAAAGTCCACAAATTACAAAGGCAGTTAAAGTGCTTCAGTCTTGGGCTTCAGTATTTATTTGCCATAAGTTATCAAGAGTCCATCCTACAACCAGTGTTCCAAACACCCTGTACAAACAGGGCAATTAAAGTGCATATTGAGTAACAAACCAGAAAATAGTAAAAAAAGATTACTTAAACCAAATAAACAGTTGCCGTCAAAAAACACCCAAGCACTTTACCTCTGTTCTTTTTTACTTTTTGCTGGTTTGTTAAACAGTATATATTTTACTTCAATTTCTCTGTCTGAATGTGGTATTTAGAGCACTGGCTGTAAGATGGGGTGCTTAATGTGCTCCCCTTCATGCCACCTACTGATGTCTCCTCAAGAAGTCCTGGGAGCGCCATTGACACCTGGGAGTGCTTGCCATGTGGATAGAGTGGGAGAGTGTGCCACTGGACATCAAGTTGTGCTTGACACTGAACTTGATGAGAGTGGGAGTGCCACTGGGCACCACTCAGTGTTTATCACGTGGATGGGGATCCAGAATTTAAACTAGGGTGACAGGCGATGGGGAACAGGAAGCCCACAATGCACTGAGTAACTGAAAAACAGGAGTAGAAATTTAGCAATCGTGATGGGCCTAGGTTAGGAGAAGCCTCAAATCTAGTTCCTCACTTTTTTTTTTTTTCTTATTACGCTGTTTATCCTCCTTCTGGCAGGATTGGCAGGTAGCTCTGGCCCCTCCCTCAGAGAGGCTCATTCTCCAGCCCCTACTACTCCCGCACTTGATCCTCCTGGAAAGTCCCCCATGGGTTACCCCCTGTGGCATGACCACAGCAAAGGGCATTGACTTCCCCGGCTCCCTGGAGACCAACATCTAGACTCTGGGGGGCCGGCACAGAGTCACCAGGCCATCATGGAGCCTACCAGCTCCCATTTTGTCCTCTTTTCTCCCCTTCCTCCCTCCCTCCTCTCCCTTCCCCTCTGGAATCTGGTGTGAGTGCACACAGGTGGGGGCACCCACACGCCATGCCCGCTGGCTACGTGCCTCCTTGCTTGTATCACCCTCCACCCCCCAGAGGGCGATCAGCAGGTGAGATGACAATCCTTCCCTTCCCAAGAGAGGAGAACAGTCCTCTGGATGCTCAATCCTCTCTCACCCCTGCCGATCCTTGGAGGCCAGGGCTCATTCCAAAACCAGGGTCACCGGCCTGGAATGAGGTGTGGCACTCAGCGCCTCAACCTCCAGCACAGCCAGGCTGGTCTAGTTCCTCACTTTTATGTTAAGGAGGGCGTGTATCAAAAGTACCTCCTTGTTTTGAAATTTAAGTGGGGGGTGAAATCATTTGGCAAAAACAAGGATAGGGAAGTATTTCTAAAAAATGCAGACAAGCATGGGTACCACTTTTTCTAGAGAGTGCCACCACCAGGCATGCCTCTGTCTTAAGTGGTGTATCAGACTTCTGTTAAAGTCAGTGGGTGACAGAGAGAGAATGAGGCATGGTGCTTGGCTTGCTACCCAGTCAGGAACTGTCTCATGATTGCGTTTCTTCTGTATTTTACTGTATATGGTGAGAGATTTTCTGCTGAACGTAAGTAGGCAGATGACTTCCACTCCTAGTACCAAGGGCGGCGGTGCTCTTCGGTGGCTGTTGTTGGATAGTTTGTCTGTCTCAGTCTGCGCTCACCACAGCTTCAGAGCTGTAAACTAACAAACTCTGGTCAGAGCTGATGTGGCTGTGAAGAGCTTTTGGGATGTTTTAACCCATTATTTCTAATGAATTTGCACAATGCAGATCTGTAAAGAGGCGGTTTCAATGCAGTCTTCCTTTTACACATTTTTACAATGTGTTTTCCTAGAATATGTCTGCTGATTGCTATATATTTAGCCTGGATAATTTGCAGCAGAAATGGCATCTTATTTTAGTGGGGCTCTTCATCTACACAATATTATGCTTCATTGTGTAAAATCAGAATGCACTAAAAACAATATTTTACATTGGGGGGACATATTAAGTGCTGGATCGATGCACGAGCAGAAGGATGCATTGCACAAAGAGGGTGCACTGATTGGCACCGATACAATATTCAAAGGGAATGCGCCACTGGTACAGGGTGTGCATACAGTGAAGCCCACCAGGATGAAGTGCTGCACTGCAGTATTCTGCAGTAGAGTTACTGCAGCAAACAATGCAGTTTAAAAGGGAGTTAATCCCTTTTGCCATGCAGTAAACCTGTGACACTGCACTTCATCCTGGTGGACTTCATTGTTTCTGTTGAAAATGTGACCCTGGACAGGAGTCGCAGTACAGGTGGCTGCCAAGTCATGTGCATCCAGGGTGACCCCAACTGAATACTTTCAAGGGGGAATGCATGGCATATACCGGTATTCACCGTAGCCCCCATGGGCAATATTCAGCCCAGGAATGCAAATGAACTAATTGAGCATGCAGGGTGCAAAGGGGCCTTATGCATGCTCATTACCAGCCCATTTGCATGTTGGCAAGGGGATAAATGCACCACAGCAGTTCTCATCTCCAAGCCCTGACCCCAACTGCTCCCATTGGGACAGGCCCTGAAGTCTCTGGTGGTATAATGGCACCCCCCACCCATTCCACCAGCCCCGATTGTACTGGAGTCCAGGCTCTATCGGTTCCATATTGTAGGGATCCCAATGCCATCCCTAAGTGCACCTGAATACACCTACAGTCCATGTCCATAGTGTAGTGGCCCCATGTCACCTCAACGGTGCACAGACACCCCTTCCCTGACCCCACAACCCATCCCATTGCAACTACTGACTCTGTAATGAGATTGTACCACTCTATTGGCAGGTGGTGGAGCACTCACAGTAGGATGCAGGAATGCGTTATACATAGGCACAAGCTGTGTGTGGGTGATAACACCCAGTGGCTATACTCCTTGGGCACTGGCATGTGCATCCATCATCCCAGTGCCAATGCACTTCTCAGTGTGGGTGACAGCTGATGCTGTATCCACTCACAGAGGTCCCAAAACAGGCATGTTGCAGCCAACCTCCCATTTGTTTGTACAATTGGGGAACTGCAGATGAACTATCTATAGCATGAAGCATACACTGCAAATGGCATTACAGGATACTGCACCCCATGGCACCCAGGATACTTCAGCAGTCTGAGAGTGGCATGTTACACAGGGGAGAGTGTGGACTTGCAATGGTGTATGACAGCAGGAAGATACAGTATTGGCAAGGCATGCATTGGAAGTATGTAAATTCTCTCTTCAGCTTGCCAGGGATGTACACACAGCTGCATACACTGGTGGATCCACAGGTGGTATGGTGCCCCAGTGCACAGTACAGCCAGTTGGGTCATTTCAGAGTGCAGGTCCCCAGCCCATGGTCAGGGCAGGGTGTGGAGGGCAGTGCCAGTCTTTTCAACAGGTTGGGTACGGGGGAGTGAGGGTGTCTGTGTACTGGGGCAGTGGATGGGAGTCCTCAAGCCTATGGATATGGACCATGGTTTCCTCTGGTGCAGTCAGGTCTGGGGGATGAGATCTTCAGGAATGGAGTTCACTAGATTGGGGAATGAAAGGGGGTATCTCTAGTCCACCAGGGCTGCCAGGCTGCTGTGCACCTGGGTGCACATCTGTAGCCTGCTTGTTGGTGGCTGGCCAGGTTAGCCAAGCTATTTGTGGCCTAACTGTGGGCTGCGGTGCTCTGGACTGTGAGGGGCACATTCCTACTGAATATACTGCAGCACGGCATATGCATGGGATTGTCCCTTGATTTGAATGGCATATCATTTGTGTGTGCCCTGGCCCAGTCCCCTTGTGGCCGGTGCATCCCGTGCATTTCAGTATCACACTGCTGCACATTGGAGTTGTGCAGCACATCTCCCTTTTTCCCCGGGATGTGCTGCATATCTTCTTTGATTACAGGGGCCCTTGACTAGGTAGCCTGAATAAATACATTATAAAAATGGTAAAATCATGACCCCCACTGAAAACAAGATATTGCGTCTAATCTGGGACAACCTGAGTAAATACAGTGCAAAAATGTGTAAATGAACATCCCTGAGACAATGAGACGTAGCATCTCCCCCTGCCCTATCCAAGATAAACAAGCATTTGTCAATGCTGAATGTTGCTTGCTTGTATGTGCTGTTTAGGCATTTGGAAGTCATTGGAGTGCAAATATTGAAAATTCGCGAACTTAAGAGCGTGCGTAGGAACTGCTCAACGCATGCTCGTAAAACAGTCATTTTTAGGAATTTTTTCACATTTTCAACATAGCCATTTTAAGACCTCTGCTCATGAACAGTGTCACTGTTATTTTCCTAATGTGTCCCATACATTGATTTTGCACACCGACTGTGCCATTGTGCTCTACATGGGCAGAAACACGTTTTGGGCAAGATGTGAAAAATGACAGTTGTACTGTTCATAAGGAGGTGTGGTAAAATGGCAATGTTGAAAATCTGGAGTGAAAATATTGAAAATTCGCGAACTTACGAGTGTGCGTAGGAACTGCGCAACGCGTGCTCGTAAAACTGTCATTTTTAGGAATTTTTTCACCACATTTTCAACATAGGCTTTTTGAGAGCCCACCTTATGAACACTGGCAGTGTCATTTGGTTAATCGGCCCCTAAAGGTGATTTCGTGCAGTGATGGCGAAATCACCCTTCTGGCCTGATTAACGCCATGACAGTGCAAGAATTCATGAGGAGGGGTCCCAAAAACCCCATGTTGAAAATTTGGGCCCAAAATTCCCAAAAATGCCTGAGATATGCAACAAAGTTGAAAAAACCCTATTTATTCCATTATACAGCTGACCGGCATTTCCTCAGTTCACGGTCGGCTTTGAAGAGTGCAGACGTGTTCCTGGTCCACCAATGATCGTCTCACTGAGCTCCAGAGGTAAGTATGGGGTGAGGGGGGTATGTGGGGAGGTAGGGTGTGCAGTGGGTGGGGGCAGTGAGACTGCGAGGCACCGTTTTTTTATTTACAGGTTTTTTTTTTAATTAAGACGATGCGGGACATTTGCCACGCTGGGGTGGGCTCCCAGCATGGCAGCTGGAAATGCTGTTTGGGGGGGCTGGAGCTGAAGGGGGATTGGGCACCCCCATCGGCCATAACAAGATTTGCCACGCTGGGGTGGGCTCCCAGCGTGGTACCTGGAAAGGTTTTGGGGGGGTATGCAGCCATGGAGCCAACGGGGATTGGACAACCCATTGGCTGTAACATTTTTTGCCATGCTGGGGTGGGCTCCCAGCGTGGCACTGGGCAGCTTTTTTTTGGGGGGGGCATGGAGCCCGGCCAGAAGTTAGGCACCCCGTCGGCCACATACAGTGTGTGGGGGAGAGGAGAGCATCAGCATGCAATATGCATGCTTGCGTATGTATGTGTGGGGAGGCTCTGCTCACTGAAGCGGAGCTCTCCCTTTCAACTGTATGCCACTGCATTTTCGACTGCTGTCATAGACAGCTGCAGCAGTCATTGGAGGAAATGCGGCTGCGCCTGCAAACTCAGTGACTGAATTGGAAGACAGGGTACCACACCTCTGAAAACTCGCATGATGGCACTATGTTTCTTGCACATGCGTGCAAGCAACATAAAAATATAGGATAAGAAATATTCAGTGCTCCCAGATCCAAATAAGTATTACCCTGTTAGAAACCCTCATTTTCCTTGTGTTTTCCCCACAAAAGCAGAATCAAATCCCTGTAGATTTTTCCATGAGCCACTGGTTCCTTATTTATGACTTTGCTTTTTATTATCTCAGCATCCTTTTATTAGGAAAAGAGCTCTGATTTGCTGCTTAGTATTAATATTATACGTCAGAATGGCTTTGGAATTATTTGGATTTATATGCTATGCATAAGGCATAATGGGGGATTATATGAAATAACAAATATCAAACTCATTATTTCATGAATCATACACAAAATTAGTAATCACAAGTCAGACAATCTTTCAAAAGATACTAGTAATGCATGTGAACAATTTTTTTTGCAAATAGAGACATATATACACACATATATATATATATATATATATATATATATACACACACACATGATATTTTTGCGTCTTATAGTTGTTAGTTTTCAGACAAATTCTTAGTCTTTTTTCTGTCCACCTGATGGAATCTTGAATGAGTTAAGTAAATATTATTTTATCAAGGCCCTGATTGAGCAACTCAGTAAATACACACTCAGTATATCCTATTATAAAGTGACAAAAATGTCTTCTGTTAGCAGTTTGTTGATCAGTAATTTTATAAATGGTATAAGTTAATTTTGTTACATCTATGTTGGCCCAATAAAAGGTATCAAATCATTTGCTTCAGTATCACTCATGGTTTGTCAGCAGGTAATTTATTAGATGAGGTCTCCCTTGCCAGAATTTGATGGTTTCTCCACCCCTCCCCCGAACACACACACTTACTATAAGAGAGCTCAGTAGCTCTTATCTGTCATGTTTGGGAAGCAGGCTGCAGCCCTTTCTGTCAAAAAGAAATTTATGTATTTAGTCTGGGTAGCTCATTGAAGACCTGGCATTTTATCAGATAGGTCCCGAGATGTTAAAAACAGTGTAAATCTTTACAAAATTTGCTGGGAAACGGTAACATTCACGAGGTATGAATTTTTCTTGAAAGATATTCATCCCCAACTGAAGTGAATGTTTAAATTCTACTCATTTAAATGTGCAAGCTGTTGCATTTCAAAGCGGGTAAACAAATCTCCAGTTCAATAGGCAACCAATATTTAACAAGCTGTTTGTTTCCTAATGGCCATCAGATAAGCAGCTTGGAGTTATGTCTCCAACATTCTAAACAGAAAGAAGGAATTATTTTATTTTAGTTGTCATAGTGATTTGTAGGTGTGGAAGGATACATTGAAATGTCCAAAAAATGTATTCCACGAAACTCCATTTTCAAGCTACAGATAGCAAAATGGCTGTAGGCTCTACCTGCAGCCGTAGAAATACATGAAGTCACTTTTATTGAACTGAACACTGTAGGCTCAGTCTGTCTGTCACCACAATAGAAATCTTTGGATTATTATCAAACTCGTAATTTGAAAGGAGGAAGGGTTTTCGTGGTGGCAGAGAAAGTTAATGTTTCTTGTATTACTGACTCTCAGGGCTATATTTGATTATTGCACCTGCAGCATTTTCTAAAATGTAAAATAACAAAAAAAAAAGTAAACTATATAACCAGTTTTGGGATTAGCTGTGGGAGCTATAGGGGCCCATGGCATTCTTGTTTGTAAATAGCGCTGCCTCTCCCTGCTCATTGTAAATAAATGGTAGTGATAATGTGTGCGCTAAGGGTTGTTCACTTCAGAGCTCTGCATGCTGAAACAGCCCAGATGACTGCCCCCCACTAATTTTAACACTGCAGTCTACATATAATATTATTCCCACCGCCTGTGACTCACTGAACGCCAACATCAGATGAAGTCAGCACTGTCCTAGGTCACTTGGCAATGGCCATAATGTGCTGGCATAGGGTTTGGCACCCTTTGTGACAGACACCCCTCCGCACACACGCACCAATAGTTATTTATTTTAATTATTTAGTTTTTGTTACTTGGGTGAAATACATTGCAAAACTGTGTAAAAACAGGACCCCTACAGCAGAACCCCACCGAAAAGGAGATACCCTACAAAAATACATAAGGGTAAGACCACACTAAAAACAAGATATTGCATCTTATCTCTGCTATCCTGGGTAAATGCAGAATAACACTATGTAAAATCAGGACCCCACTGCAAATGACATATTATATCTCATCAGGCCTATCCTGGTTTAATATATAGTTACAATGTGTACAAGCAGGACCTGGTACAACAGCAATGCAAGAGGGGAACATTTGGCATTGACAAATGCTTGTTTCACTTGGCTAGAGGCACTACCAATCCATGACTTTTAGTTATTCCTTTTAACCTTCAGAATGGCTTTGTATGGTGGCTGGTGCAATCTGTTTTTAAAAATTCTCCGTGTGCCATGAAACCATTTTTAATACCTCAACACTTCTAAATTGTATTTTTTGCAAAAGTAGCAAAGTGATGATAGATTTTACTGATGAGAAGTATTGACTGGTAGAATTTTTCAACTGTCAATAAATCCTCCTTTATTGAGAATGTCCTAGGTATTTGTTGTTTATTTATTGGATTTTGTTAACTGGGTAGGCCCACTGAGACTGAAAGTTCCTTTTTCAGGGGTGACCCAGAATTAGTTAACAGGTAACAAAGTAATATATAACAGTGAATTAGCATACATAAAATGTCTAGACAGTACAACACAATAATTGCTAGTAAGACATAAACAGTAGCATAAGACATATATAAGATAAAGTTAAAAAAAACATTAAAACAATATTATAATTAAGTAGAAATATAATTGGGTATAGCCTACATAACAATGAGTTAACTTATCACATTATTGGTAGCAGCTGCATGGGATCCTCCCCATGTAAAGAATTTTCACATTATTTTTGAAGCTGGATAAAGCCTTACAGTCCTGAGTTCCAGAAGGAAGGTTGTTCCATATTCTAGGGGCAAAGCAGGCCAAGGATCTACTACCAGACTTTGATTTAGGAACATTCACCAGGATACTGAATGAAAAGTGAAGAGCTCTCCTCTGTGGCTAAAGTTTTAGAATGTTTTTCAGCCTAGGAGGAAGGGTGCCAAATATAAGCTTGTGCATTAGACATAGGGAAGGAAATTCTAATTTGCCTTTAAGGGAGCGCCAATTAAGCAGGGAGAAGACTTTGCAATGATGCTTTCCTGCAGGAGATACCTGCAGCGAATTGCCAGTTTTGTTATATAATCCTTTTAGTTTATTGAGCTCCAGGTCCCTGACAGAGCATAGCACTGGAGCTCCATAAAGTAGCTTGGGCAGGAGAATACTGTTAGAGATGCCAAGTCATGTGGATGGAGTGAGGTAGTATCTAATCCGATACATGAGACCAAGCTTTTGATGGATGACTTTCGACAACTGTTGAGTAAGCGGCTTGAAATTTAATTCCTGGTCAAGGTAGACAACTAGGTATTTTGTAGCATCAATTATCTCTATGCGAGAGCCAGATATGGAAGATATATGAAGTAGATTACCTCTATCAATGCCCAACTACCTGCTACACACAACATAGCCTTAGTCTTTTTGATGTTCAATACCAATTTATTCCTACAAAACCAGTCTTCTGGTTTCTTAAAATCCTCAGCCAGGCATGCATTTAAAGAAGCAGGATCAGAATGACTTTTATACAGTACAGTGTCGTCTGTGTAAAGGAGCACCTTAGCACCACCACAGTATTCAGGTAGGTCATTAATGAATAATGAGAGGAGTGAAGGGCCAAGTATAGAGCCCTGAGATACCCCATCTGTGACAGGCTTAAGGGAGGAAAATGAAACTTTTCATTTAACCAGTTGCTTTCTGTCAGATAGGTAGTTTTTGAACCAGAGACAGGAGAGTTCATCCAAGCCCAGGGTGCTAAGTTTAGTTAGCAGTATGTCATGGTTAAGTCAAAGGCCTTTGTTAAATTAACAAAGATGGCGTCAATTGCAAGGCTGGAGTCCTTTGCCTGGAGGATATCTGAGGTTAGTCAGATCAAGGCATTGTCAGTGCTATTATTTGATCTAAAACCATGCTGAGCTGAATACAGGATATTATGCATGCCAACAAACTTTTTTAACTGATTTAAAATAAGTCGCTCTTGGATTTTGGCCAGAGGGTAAAAGCAGAGAAAGGGGTTTATAGTTTTTGATAGCTACCTTATCTCCAACCTTTTGGATAGGCACCACTAATGCAATCTTCAATGTAGTAGGTACCTTGCCCTGAATCAGAGATTTATTGACCAGGTTCCTTAATGAGGCGGCTATGATCGGGGCTGCTAATTTGAGTAATTTGGGGTCCATGTTGTCATATCCAGTCAACTTCATCTTTCAATTCTAGGGGAAAAAAAACACATGCTGGAGGAGCCAGCTCTTATGGCCAATCCTATACATGAAAAAGAAACAGGTACTCATTCAATAACTCAGAAATGTATTTTGTTTTTCTGGTCACAATATGTAGAATATTACATTTCTCAAGCACTAAGATTCACCAAGTTGTTATCAAAAGTGTGGACGTGTTCTTAACAGTGAATTACAAAAGTTATGTTTCTTTTCACAGTCTTTGCTATAAAGCAGAAGGGGGTGGAACTTTGCATAGTCTTGAGTTGTAAAACTTCAGATAGGAAGTGCAGAATGTGCTGAAAAGAGTGCAATGGAGAGCAGGACACATGGGTGATTTACTGTCCAAAAGGAGGGTTACCCCGTACATGTTGCTGTAGAATATTCACTGTGGCTCCCCATGTTTTCACAGTCTCAGAGTGAGAGCAAAGCAAGTCAGATGTGACTGAGTCCACAGCCTGCCTTGTTAGACTGAAAACATCATAGTTACTGCACAAAGCATTGCTTTGTTTGAGCATTGAGACATTGTGGCAGGGCGCCCCTAAGGAAGAACTATCCATGTTTGAAGTGCTGGTGTGTTTGGCAGTACTCTTCACTTTTAGTACTCCAATAAACCACAAGTTCACAACTTCAGACTTTTGCAGCCTCTGTTATTCATTGTGGGAGAGAGAGAGAGAGAGAGAGGTCAGGCAGTAAAACTTGGAAGGTCATGTTGACAAATGCATGCAGCCTGGGAAATAAAGTCCCAGACATGGAGGCCTTAATAACTGAAGGAGATCTGGACATAGTAGCAATAATCAAAACCTGGTACACAGCTAATCATGAGTGGGAAACAAATGTACCAGGATATGTTCTATTCAGGAGGGATAGGGAGGGCAAAAAAGGGAGGGTGAGTAGCCCTGTATGTCAGAGAGGGTATAATGGCAACACAGGTACAGGGTAGGCAGGGGAGGCCTAGGCACCACTGTGGGTCACCCTTCAACCTGGAAATGGCACAGCAATGCACACAGGGGTAATATACAGGCCTCCAGGACAGGGAGAGGAATTGGACAGGGAGCTAGTGAAGGAAATACATGAGATGGCAATGAAAGGTGAAATTCCACTGATGGGAATTTCAATATGCCAGACCTGGATTGGAACACCAGTGTAGCTGCTTCAGCCAGAAGCAGAGGCATCCTTGATTCACTCCAGGAGGCTGGACTCAGGCTGCTTGTGCTTGATCCCATCAGAGACAGGGCAATTCTGGATCTAGTAATGACAAACGGGGATCGAATCACAGATGTCCAGGTAGAAGGGCAACTGGGATCCAGCGATCACAACATTGTGTAGTTCAGCATAGGGACAGAGACTCACTCAAGTCACACTAGGACAAAGGTTTTGGATTTCAAAAATGCTGACTTCGCTGAAATGAGGAGGGGTATCCAAAGAGTCCTGGAGAGAACAGGGGCAGGAGCGGGAGTGGAAGAACAGTAGAAGTGTCTAAAGGAAGCCTTAGTAGAAGTAGCAAACCAATGTAACAGATTGGTATCCAAAGCCAAGAGAAGGAAAACGTCACTGTGGTTCTCAAGAGAGGTGTCGGTAAAGGTCAGGGTCAAAAAGAAAGGGTTCAGGAAATAAGGAGACCCAAAGGGAGGAGGACAGGGAGGAGTACCTAGAGTGTCTAAGGGAAGCAGGAAAGGCAGTCAGGAGAGCAAATTCACGGACTGAAGAAGGTTTAGCACAGTCAGTTAAGGAAGGGGACAAGACATTCTTCAGGTACATCAGTGAAAGGAGGAAAAACATGGGGGTGATTGCAAGACTCATGGGAGAGGGACGAGAATGCAAGGAGGGTGACATGGAAAAGGCAGAAATACTGAATAAATATTTCTGTTTTGTATTCACAGAAGAGGGGGAGGGGCAGGGACAACAGCAATACAGCAGTTGCGAAGGGGGCGAAGAGGTGGACAATAGTCCATTCACAGGGGAAAGAGTCCTGCAGGAGCTCACTAAATTGAAGGTGGACAAAAGCAATGGGACCAGATGGCATACATCCAAGGATATTATGAGACCTGTGAAGGGAGATGGCAGAACCTATGACAGCCATGTTCACTGAGTCATTCAACACAGGGGTGGTACCAGAGGATCGGAGGAGGGCACATGTGGTCCCTCTACACAAATCCAGCAGCAGGGAGGAGGAGGAGGCGGGGAACTATAGGCTGGTCAGCCTCACCTCAGTAGTGGGGAAGATCATGGAGACATTGCTTAAAGAAAGGATGGTGAGGCATCTAGAAGCCATCAGAGCCCAGGACCATAGGCAACATGGATTCACAGTGGGGAGGTCATGTCAGACAAATTTGATTGATTTCTTCAACTGGGTAACAAAGGAGGTAAATCAGCGTGGGGCAGTAGATGTCGCTTACCTTGATTTCAGCAAAGCCTTTGACATCATTCCATATAGGAGGCTGATAAACAAGCTGGGTAGGCTGGGCATGGGGGACAGGGTGGTAAACGGGGTTAGAAACTGGCTAACAGACAGGAGGCAGTGGGTGGTGGTAAATGGGAATGCAGTCTGGGGAGAAGGGGTGACCAGTGGGGTGCCTCAGGGATTGGTCCTGGGGCCAGTCCTGTTCAATGTCTTCATTAGTGACATTGCAGAAGGGCTGGAGGGAAAGGTCTGTCTGTTTGTAGATGACACCAAGATCTGTAACAGTGTGGATACCCCAGAGGGGTGGAGAAAATGAGGAGGGACCTGGGGATGCTTGAAAAATGGTCTGAGGACTGGCAACTGAAGTTTAATTCAAAAAAGGGCAAAATTATGCACCTGGGACGCAGAAGCCCTGGGAAAAGCTACAGTATGGGGGGAGAGTTGCTGACAGTTACAAAGGAGGAAAGGGACCCAGGGGTTATTATTTCAGATGACCTGAAAATGTCAAAACAGAGTGCCAAGTCAGCTGGGAGGGCCTGTGGCATGCTGTGGTGCATACAGTAGGTAGGGGTATCACCAGCAGAAGGAGGGAGGTAGTGATGCCATTATATAAAACCATGGTCAGGCGTCACATGGAGTACTGTGTGCAGTTCTGGAGGCTGCACCTTTGTAAGGATATTAACAGGCTGGAGACGGTCCAGAGAAGGGTGCCTAAGATGGTACAGGGCTTGCAACACAAGACTTATGAGGAGAGATTAAGGGAGCTCAATATGTACTCACTGGAAGAGAGGAGGGAAAGAGGGGTCATAATAGAAACATTCAAGTACCTCAAGGTATAAACAAGGTGGAGGGAGGAGACATTTTCCAATACAGGAGGAGCACAAGAATGAGGGGGCATGACATGAAATTGGAAGGTGGGAGGTTAAGAGGGAATGTGAGGAAGTTCTTCTTCACAGCGAGGGTGGTGGATGCATGAAATGGTCTGCCTCAGGAGGTGGTGAGAGTGTGCACTGTGGACGGATTCAGGCATTGCTTGGGACAGGCACAGGGGAACCACAGAGGTACAGCAGCAGGTGGGTCGGAAGCAGTAATCCACTACAAGGGCTTACAGGCAGACTAGATGGGCCAGGCAGTCCTTATCTGTTGACAATTTCTATGTTTCTGTGTGTGCGGCTTTTCTTTTGCATTTTCTACAAGGGATTTGAAAAGGTTTTATTTTAAGGGAAGAAAATGTTTCCAGGATATATTATAAGCAAGGCCCCTACTTTTCTGTGGCACATTGAGACCAAGTTCTGCGGCAAGATTACCATTTCCCACAGAACTTCTGCAGCAGTGGTTTGTAATTTCTACGGAAGTTCTGTGGCACTGACGAACTACCGCATAACTGTGTCAACTTGTCATTCTGACATGTCCATTGCAATGGTTATAGCAATCAGGAATGGAGAAAGCATGGTAACACTAGTTAAAAAAATAACAGACATAGAAATAATTTTATGTCTAAAACAGCAAAAATAAAAATACATCCCTTAAATTCCTAGCCTGTTGCATAAATGAAATATGCAGAAGGGAACTTATGTGATAAATAAGGTATTTCTATACTCATGATGTCTATACCACTCATGAGGCCCCACTGTGTATCATTTATACATTTATATGTGCTGTCTACACCACTCATGAGGTTCCCTCTGTGTATCACTTATACATTTATATGTAATCTGTAATCCTAATTCATACGAGTCTCTTTGGAAATGGAATAAACAGAATAAAGGAGATATTTCAAGACTAATTTTTCATGTCAACCCGCTTCCCCTGACAAACTACATAACACCATTAGGTCATGACACGCATGTGAACCCATTGTGAGATAAAGCTCTTAGCCTATCATAATGTGTTCCCCATGTGATAGAACACTGTGCCATACCTTCACAGGCTCAGAGCAGTGTTGTGCTTCCCCAGTTCTTGTGCTACCCAGCCAGCTCCCAGATGTTGTCTCTGAACCCGAGTTGTCAGCACAGGAACACAACATGCTACCCTCTGGCCCAACAGCTGGCCCTGCACACAATACTTCTCCATAACATTTAGGTGATTCTGTCAACCAATGAGAATATGTAATCAATAGTCATGGCAAAAAATGTGTACAGCACAATTATTTAACAGGTCCATTATTTCAGCAGGTATACACATTATTATATTTTACTTTTCTGGGTATAATTACTTCATTTTTCTTAAAAAAGACAGGTTACTTCATTTTACCAGTCATTCATTTCAGATGGCATCCTTATACCTTAAAGGCACAAATGTACAAAGTAAGATATGGACTGTTTAACAGGTATATGCTATTGTCAAGGTTTTGTTTAAGTTGGCCAAAGTGTAATAATGTAAGACTGAAAATTGTATTAGGCTGTAGTGCAGGTTGAGTAAATATCACTGTACCTGATGAACTGTCCCACCGCCTCTGGCAGTGGGAGCTGTGGTAGATAAGTGACTATTCATTTCTGTGGCAGAATGCAACCCTATCATTAGTTAATGTATGGTGTTATAGCACTGATAACATCACATTCTGAACATAGAGGGGTTTTGGATATAAAGAGGGTAAGGAAACCAGGTTGTATGGATAAATGGAAATATTAATAAAGAACAGTGAATTCTGTGGCACTGCAGAAGTTCTGCGGTAAGTTGCAAGTTCTGCGCAAAATTCTGCGGCCGCAGAATTCTAGGGGCCTTGATTATAAGTTTTACCCTGCTTATTGTGATAGTGCATCTGAGCTCAATCCATTGGGGGTGGGGAGATTTAGCTCCCAGTTTCACTTTTGTTTCACCCAATGTTTTAAACTTTTAGTGTTATTTTTTTTTGTACCCATGTAGATTTCTGTTTTAATGGTCTGTGTTACTGACCACTGATTGTGAGTAGCCACTGGCCACTATATCTGCAATTTTGAAAGTAGGATGATTTTTTTAGAAGAAAAATGTTTTCTTTCTGTTTTCAACCCTTGTTTCCAGTATATGCCTCTGTTAGACCTCCCAGGCAACCACCTAGCCTTATCACCCCCACCCGCAGCTAACTCTTGCATGGAACTGCAGTTTGCCTCCTGTATAGGGAAGGAGTGGAGGGGCATCCCATCTCATGTAACTTTGGGAGCACAACCTGAGGCTGTGCAGGGCCTGAGTGTACTGGGCGCTTGTATGAAAAAGCCGCTCAAGCGGTGTGTGGTACCTGTGGCAAATAAACTGTAAAGCACCCTTAAGAAAGCCAAGTACAAACACCCATGCTCAATCTCATAGGCAAGGAAACTACAACCTTGTAGAATTTCTCAGAAGTTGTTTCTTTATTAAATGCAGCATAAAACTGCATACAAAGACCAGGCGGGCTCTTTCCCAGGTACCAACCCTCAACGATTCACACTTGCGCACTTTGTCCTGTTGTGCTGGGGTGTTTCCTTGTTTCTCCCTCACCTCATGATGTCACCAGCTAAGAATGACAAGGTATGCATACACACGCAAGGCATTTTGTTATGCCAGGGCAAGGTGACAGCCTTCCTCCTGTAGGTGCTTCCAGCTGCACTGCCATATGTGGTCACCCAGGTGGCAGTATTACAGCTGTGCATGCATCACTCCCCAGAGGAGGAGAGTGTCATCTGGGATGCTTAATTCTCCTTCTTTCAGTGGGCCCCTGATAAGCTGGGCTGATTCCAAAACCCAGGTCTCCAGGCTCCCAAGTGGTCGTCCTACCAATTCGCTGATGGGGAAGCTTCAAATAAAAGTGTTACATAAAAATGATTTTTTTTGTCTATGCCAGACAGCATTCTAAGTTTTTTTGTGTAGAGCTGTAAACTGCAGTCAAGAGCAGCTCAGTGCTTAGCCAGCTAACCATTTTGTTTTTAAAGTAATACATATTATATTAAAAAGCTATGCAAAACAACATGCAGATTGATTGTGTAAGGCTGTGAATCAACAGTCTGGGGCACCTCTGTGCTTAGGCAGCGCAATTTTTTTTAACTAAGAAACACTGCATAAAAACATATTTGTTACTGTGTGACACACCCTATAAAATGAATGCTAGGAAAGTGGAAGTGTAGGAATGAAATAGTACCACTGAGTGGTCAATGAAGCAAATATACTATGGAGTTGAAGGCTCAGTTGTCCAATTAGTTTGTTTCACCATGAAATGGCATTAGATTGTTAGTCACAACAGTCTTGATGTTATTAATTATAGTTTTATTTATTTATTTAAAAGTTGTTAACCGGTTAAGGCTCACTGAGCCAAGGCTCGTTTCCAGGTGTGACCCAGGGGTTTATACACATACAAGGTAGCAAGACACATAAGGGACACATCCAAATAAAAATACACTGAAAGGTACATTTGAACCAGAGTGGAACTGTGGCAAAAATGTAAATACAGGAATTTGCAGCAGCAACAATGTTGTACAAAGTAAAACAATATTTACATGATAACATTCTGGAATTTACAGCAGCATCAACATTTGTACAGAGTAATACACTATTTATAGTACATGATAAGTACAGTGCAATACTGAGAAAAAACATATAAACTACCTGACCACAAACAGAAAAGGATTAGAGAATGTACATACCAATACATACCAATAATGGCAAGGGACTGGTGACTCTGGCCTCAGCAGAGACAGAGGAGGCACAGTTGCATTTAGGAAAACAAGCAAAAGAGAGGGTGCCAGAGCACAGTAAATTGGTGGCCTAATTATGTAGATAAGGGTGTTGGTCCTTTGGGAAGTATGGGGGAAGGGTTGGGAGAGGTGGGTGGAGAGGCAGAAGGATAGGAGAGGAGGGACAAGTGCATGGAGCAGTGGGAGTGGCATGAAGCAGGGACTTGAGGATGGGGGGCATGGTAGATGGCCCATGAGAGTTGATTCCAGAGGTGAGGGAGGTGGTAGGAGAGGGCCCTTTGGCCTCAGCAAGTGTAAGGGAGTGGAAGGGAGAATGTTTGAGCATCCCTTGAATAAAGAGAGTACTTGGAGGAGCTAACTGGAGAAAGACAAGAGTTGAGGTAGGAAGGGAGCGACCCGAACCAGAATTTCCCAATGAAGTTGAGGCTATGAATCTGGCACCTTGTAGGAAGGGGCATGAGCAAGAGAGAGAAAAGTAGAGGGTACAGTGGTGAGTGAGAGGAGGGGAGGAGGTGGCAAAATGACAGAAAGATTTTGGCAGGGTATCCAGTTTGGCTAGTGATGTAGCAGGAGCAGAACAATAGACAATATCAGCGTGATCAAAGACAGGGAGAATGGCTTTTGTGACCAAATCATGCCAAGCAGACATTGGAGGCAATCTTTGTGCTGATAAAGGGCTCTGAGTTTGGGGCGAAGCTTAGAGCAAATGGAGTCTATGTGTGTGGAGAAGTTGAGACTGCAATCCAGCCAGAACCCAAGGTATTTGAATAAATTGACTGACTGGAGGGGTGAGCTGTTGAGGGTAGTAAAGATAGGAGGGCTTAGAGATTTGGACTATATTGGTCTTGAGCCAAAGAACATTGAAACTGTCTTTTTGGAATTTAGTTTTAGTTGATTTTGATGGAACAAGGTCTGCACTTTGTTGAAGTTGCACTGAAGGGGGGTTGTGACATCAGCAGCAGATGGACTGGAATAGAATAACACAGTGTCATCCACATACATTTGAATTTTGGAGGGGGAGCAAACAGAGGGGAGGTCTTTGATGAATATAGAGAAAAGAATGGGACCCAGAATGAATCCTTGGGGGACACCAGCTAAAATGAGGAGGGGAGGGAAGGGGAGAGGGAGGTTCCCATCAGCAGAGTGTAGTTTCTGAAGAAGAAAGGAATGGTAGACAGTCCAGGGCCTTAGCCAAGTCCATGAAGATGACTGCCATGACCAGGCCTTTGTCTATGGCTGATTGGATTGTGTCAGTAACACGGAGCAGGGAGGAGACTGCAGAGTGCTGTTCCTGAACCCGGATTGGTAGGGAGAGAGACTGTCTGTAGCAGTTATCTGTTCCAGGATCCTAGAGTAGATAAGGGACTCCTGGAGCTTTGCAAGAGCAGGTAGAAGGGATATGGGTCTATAGTTGTCAGGTGAGGTAGGGTCCCCTCCTGTATGCAGAGAGAGCAGTTTGGCAAGTTTCCAAGCCAAGGGGATGCAGTTGGTAGAGAGGGAGAGGTTAAGGAGATGAGAGGGGATGGGCTGCTATGGCAGGGGCAGAGATATGTAGAAACTTTGGGTGGAGACCATCTGGGCTGGATTTTGTTGGGTTGAGGGACATTAGTGCCTTGTAAACCTTTTGAGGGGCAATGGGGGAAAGGTATAACCAGGTCCAGCAGTGGTAGGGTGGAAATCAGGGTTGGGATGAGGAGGGTGATCAGGGAGGGCACAGATGATAAGTAATTATTGAAGGTCTTTGCAATTGCAGCTGAGTCAGAGACTGTCATACCCTCAATGTTTAGGATTTAGGAGGCTTAGGCGGAAGTGGGGTCAATGAGATTGCAGAGGACTTGCCAGAAGTTAGCTGGTGAGCCTGAACTAGTTTGAAGCTGTGACTTAAAGTAGATGGCTTTAGCCTTTCTGATGGCCTGAGTGCAGGCTTTTCTGTGAGACCTGTAGGGCTGGAAATCCAAAGGTAGGAGGGAGGCCTTGAATTTTGCCCAGCTTTTATCCCGTGATTTACATAGGGAAAGGAGGTTTGGTGTTATCCAAGGGAGGTGACGATGCTTTACGCTTGCCTTTTTTAGGGGGGCATGGATGTTCCAGACATGAGTAATGGTATCGGAGAACATATGGGAGAGTTGAGTCTACATTAAAGAGCTAGTGTACTGCCTGGAAACTGCCTGCAATTAATTGTAACTTTCAGATGTAGTCAGCTATCACTTCTTGTATCTCAAGTATTTTTTCTTTTCTGTTTGCTAATTAGAAGATTTTCAACCTGGCAGTACTAGGGTGATGTGTGGAGCAGCACTCTCACTGGAGGCTTAAAAAAAAAAGTCAGTTCCGTTCCTCCCACTACATTAACACTGAGACCACTCTGAGGTATGACATCACTAGTAACCAATGAGAACCATTTCTCACTGCCAGGTTTCACTTTCACATGAAGCTGCAGGGACTGACTCTTCCTGGTTACTAGTGATGTCACAATTCCCTGCATTTTGATTGGTGGCTTGTGAAAGTCACTGCTCAGGCTGCAAGGATTGTGGTGCCTCAAGGTGTTTGGTCTAATTTCTGATGATGCAGTGGGAGGAACAGAACTGACTTTTTTTAGCCTCCAAACAGCATGCTGCTTCACACATAACCCTAGTACTGCCAGGTGGAAAATCTTTTAATTAGCAAACAGAAAATAAAAAAAACCTTCAGATATTGGAAGTGGTAGCTGACTGCATCTGAAAATTACTATTAATTCCAAGTAGTACACTAGTTCTTTAAGGGCTGAGTACACATGTGACCAGTCTGCATGGAATAAGTCCTGTAGGAGGGAATTTGAATCCAAGTGGTGGATGGTGCAGTACCAAATATATTTGGGTGCCAATTTAGGGGATGAAGCTTTTTGTACATAGAAAGTGATACAGTGGCTGCTGAGGGCATTGGGAAGTACTTTGGCAGTAGAGATATGATGAGGATGGGAAGTGAGCACTCAGTTGAGTAGGGAGTGCTTGGAGGATTTGGGGTTCAGACAAATAGGCTCAGAGGTCATCTGGGAAATGTTTAATGATTCAATTTTAAGGATAGCAGGTTTAGCAGAGGGGGAGAGACAGTCCTGATTAAAGATGAGCTCACCTTTGCTTGAATGTAAGGAAATGGTGGAGATGCACTTGACCAAGGAGTTGTGGGGTGTTTTGGGAGGGCAGTAAAGTACTGCAATGTAGACTGGGAGGGTGGAAGGAAGGGACACAAAGACAGTGAGAAGCTCATGGGAGGAGGGCTTGGTGTCACCGAGGGAGACAGAGCAGGAGAGGGAGTTCCTGGCGTAGATAGCCACTCCGCCATCTCGCTTTCTGCGGTCTTGGCAGAAAAGGTTGTAGTCATGAATGGGGAGGGAAGAGTCAGGGATTCTGGCAGAGAGCCAAGTCTCTGTAACGCAGAGTACATCTGGGGACTGTTGGGTGACCCAGACCTTTAGGTCATCCAATTTGGGAAGGAGGTCCTAGCATTTAGATGAAAAATGGGTAAGCCCTTCAGCTGCACAGAAGGAGTCTGTAAAAGTGGAAGGCCAGGGTTAATTTGGATATCCCCACAGAGGAGCAAGAGGGGTAGGTAGAGGGAAAACTGGGGAGGGTACTTAGACCTTATGGGGGACGTGGGTGGAGGGGGGATGAGGAGAGGCAGTGGAGGAGCGCCTCAAGATTTAGAGAAGAGGATAAAAGGCTACAGTGGGTGAGGAAGGTTGAAAGAGAGGAGGAAGGGGTAACTCAGAGGTACAGGGGAGTAGGGGGAGAAGGAGGGAGGATTGAATGGACAAGGCGAGTGGAGAGTTTAGGACAAGCTGAGGAGGGGGGGAAATGTAAGAGGTTTGAGGGGGTGGCATAAAAGAGGAGGAAGGAAGAAGGGGAGAGTGGTCCGGGGAGGCAGACCATGGTAGGAATTGGAAAGGTGAGGGGGGTTTAGAGATGGAGAGCAAAATGGAGAGAGACTCAACAGGAGGAAACAGAGAGTAATTATGGAAAAAGAATGCATAGCTACAAGGGGGGAGAGGAGTGTGGGTCAGTAGAATGAGGGTGGCTAGGGTTATAGAGCTCTGGTGGAAGCAGAAGCCTTAGTCCAGCTAGAGGAGTAAATCAGGGGTAAAAAGCCTTGGCTGTGACTAGAGTGGAAATCAGATACATGGGCTAACTCTAAGAGTAACAGAGGGGCTTGCTAGATTAGATAAGAAACAATGTTAACAAGCATTTATCAATGCTGAATGTTGGCTTGCTGGCATTGGCATTGGTAGTGCAGGAGTTAGAGATATGCATAATAGAAATGGCAGTGAAGTATTGAACTGAATCTAACCCCACCCCAACCCTGCAGAGACTGACAGGCATTGGGGGTGTGCCTTTGGGTCATCAGCCATAACACTCATGCCATTTCACCTCACCGTACCCTGCAGACACTGACAGGTGTTGCAGTGCCTTGAGGTCTTCGGGCCTTATACTCACCCCATTCCATAAGGAAATATGCTGAGATGAGTGTGGTATAGGATAATGGGGTGAATGTTGGGGCCAAAGACCCCAAGGCACACTTCAATGCCTGTCACTGGCTGCAGGGTGGTGGTGGAATGGCATGAGCATTATGGCCAACGATCCCAAGTCACCCCCCCCGACGCCTGTCAGTCTCTCCAGAGTAGGGCATTATGGTTGGAAACTAACACCCCAGCCATTTGTTGGTATTTTCACTCCAAATTTTCAAAATGGGATTTTTATGACCCCCCCACCTCATGAACAGTGGCACTATCATTTCATTACTCAGTCCCGAAAAGTGGCTTTGCACGGTGATTGGAGCCATTTGGCACCACATGTGTTAAAACACATTTCTGGCAGGATGTGAAAAATGACAGCTGTACTGTTCATGAAGTGGTGTGAAAAAATGGCAATGCAGAAAATCTGGAGTGAAAATATGAAAAACTGGCTAAGTTACGAATGTGCATAGAAACTGCGCAATGCACATCTGTAACGCAATCATTTTTTGGAATTTTTTCACCAAATTTTCAACATAGGCATTTTTGAACCTCTCCTCATGAAAAGTTGCACTGTGATTCTGTTAATCTGTCTTGAAAGTTGATTTCCCACAGTGACCGCGCCATTCTGCCCCACAGGTGTGAAAACACATTTCAGGAAAGATGTGAAAAATGACAGCTATACTGTTCATAAGGAGGTGTGAGAAAATGTCAAGGTTGAAAATCTGGAGAGAAAATATTAAAAATTGGCGAAGGATGAGCGTGTGCAGAAACTGTGCAATGCACCCTTGTAATGCAGTCATTTGTTTGGAATATTATAACCAAATTTGCAACATGGGCTTTTTGGGATCTCCCTCATGAACAGTGACACTGTCATTTCGTTAATCGGTCCCGAAAGGTGATTCCATGCAGTGACCGCGAAATCCCCTTTTGGGACCGAGAAACCAAATGACAGTGAGATGTTCACAAGGCGGGGCCCCAAGAACCCCATGTTGAAAATTTGGCACCAAAATTTCAAAAAATGGCTGAGATATCAACCTAAGTTGAAACCCCCCCTTTGCCTCCCATTATAAATTTTACCATCATTTCTTCAGTTCACAGTTCGTCTTTGAAGAGTGCAGACATGTCCTGGTTCAGAGAAGATTGTGACTCCCGACCTTTGGAGGGTAAGTATGGGTGAAGGGAGTGTGGGTAGGTGGGTGTGCAGAGGGAGCATGGGGAATGGGGAGGGGGACGAGGGAGACAACGGTGGACTATTTTCTTGTTTGCAGGGGCAAAAAAAAAAAAGACCATGAGGGAAGGTTTAATTTATTTACAGGTTACATAAAAAAAAAAAAAAAAATATAGGCACAATGGGGTGGGCTCCCAGTCTGCCACAATTCGGGGGGGGGCGGATGCTGACATGGAGATTGGGCACCCCGATGTGGCAAGGCATATAGACGGGAGGGGGGCACATCCAAAACTGGGAGTGGGCATCCCGGTGTTGGAAAGGAAAGGGGAAACTGTTTAACCAGGAAAGATACACTTAGAGGGGGGATGCTGACATGGGGATTCAGCAACCCAGTGTTGGCTTTTTGGGAGTGTGTGGCAAGCAGCAAGAGCTGCAATGTTGTGGTGTGCCACATAATGTGGGGGGGGGGGACATGCTGACAGGGGGGATTGGGAACCCCGATGTCGGCTTTCTGGGGATTGTGTGGCAGCCGGCAGGAGCCGCCATATTTATTGAAATGTTTCACCAGGAAAGGCATGTAATGGAGGCATATCATCTGCCGCTGCAATGACGAGCCTGTGTCTGATTGTAGTGGCAGATTTGTTTCAACTCCATGTCTCTCTCTGAAACTGCTGTCATCGACAGCATGCTCACTGATTGGCGGCTGAGGGATGTACCCACTAAAGCATCTCTTGCATTCACCACAACACTGACACACCTCTGAAATGTGCTACTACCACAAGATGCTGCTTGCTCATGCGCGCAAGCCTACATAAAAAGGAGATAATTACAGGGACAGGTAGGAGCACTAGGCTGAGAATGTGTTCTAAATTGGTTATGTTATTTAAGGGAGACTTACTCGGGGGGGGGGAAGGGATTAATCAGCTATCGGCACCACGTCCAGCTGGCTCAGCGAGAAACAATCAGGTGACTTTACCTTTTTTGGGGTCCACAGTCTGGACATTCAGGATGGGGGGGGCAGGGGCCAGGGAGAAGCCCACCTACCTTCTGCCACTGTGGAGGAGATCTGTGGTGGCAGTACACATGGGAGGCACCTAAAAAGGAGGAACAACTGTAATCAGAAACCTGGTGAGTGACTTCTCGACTGGGAGAGAGGAGAACAATACAGAGCCCCTGCGGTCGAGTCTAGGAAACCATGGGGCAGCTATATCAGGTTACCAGGAGCAGACTCTCTCTTAAACAAAATCGCACTTAGCAGTAAAAGAAATAATAAATATTGCCTGGGGACCAAAGTGCACTGTGGGGGTTGCTTTCTGTGTGTTTCCAGTATAGCCCTGAGCACAATATTCAATTTTCAGCTACCTAGTAGCAATTACACATAAGCAGCTTCTAACAATTGTTACTGAATCTACTATTTCTGCAAGTAAGCAGCTTCTAACAATTACTACTGATTCTGCATATTTCTACACATAAACATCTTCTAACACATAGCTACTCATTCTGTTTACCCGGTAGGCATACATATACAGTAATCATTCTACAGTACCATTGTCAGGAGAATTTTATTTCACAATCAAAGTTCCAAGATAGCCCAGAGCAAATTCATCCCAAGTCAGAATTCCATGCTAGCCAGAATATATCTCACAACTAACAAGACATCTAGCGCTGTGCGATGCAAATTACAGGTGGCACAGCATGAGGCCTATAAAGGCTGTTTTCCCAGGGAGGGTCCTATTGCAACACAGTATGCTACCAGAATACACAATACAGGCTGTAACAAATACTTTCAAGTTTTGCAGTATAGTACCTTACATGTGAACATCTTCTACTAACAATTACTGCTTTCTGTCAAACACCTGTATTACAAGTTACTGTTCAGAGATACTCGGCCTCAGGAACAGCCAGCACCTGTGAAGCTCACGTATGGTGATGCAGGCAACCAGCCATTTTGTGTAGCTCCACGTGGCGCCCAGCTGGCCTGGCGAGAAACAATCAGGCGACTCTACCTTTCTCGGAGTCAGCAGTCTGGACGAGTGTGTGTGTGTGTGTGTGTGTGTGTATATATAGATGTAACCCCCAGATGGTGCTATCCGAAGGGCTACTACCCCTGCCTGACTGACTACTGACAGGTTGAGGGGCCTAGGTGCAATGGTGAGTGCCTCCACCCAGAGGTCAGGGTTTGCAGTAGTTATACTAACTTGGTCACAGCTCTCTGGGACACTGTAACCCCCCTTTCTTCCCACTAGTGGCCGACACAATGCATTAGGAATATCTTCACAATGTACACTTACCCCCAGGACTGGCTCTGTCGAATGGACTATGGGGACCCCTTGTAAAACAAGATGATACAATGCAAAAGCCACAGTACAATATTTTAACATAAACGAATACCTCAGACAGTGTAACTTTGCTGAAACAGACAGAGTTGATTTATTTAAGGAACTGTAACAAGGAAGGGGGAAAGCAGGTTAATTAGGTTAAACACATTAATAATCACAGTACTGTGCGCAGAGTCCCAAATTGTCACTTTCACTGGGTACCCAGGATGGGGGCCCCTGTGATGGAAAAACACTGGCATGATACCCAAATTGTAATCTGGAGCCGGTTGGCTCAGTTCGTGAAGAAATTAAAAAAAAAAAAACAATTAGATGATACACTTGCAATTCGATCAACAGATGGCAGGGAGCTACCCTGCTTTGTACTCACAAACTCAATGCTGGGAACTGGATGGAAGGCAGATTGTCCTAGATTGCCAGGAGGAGCAGACCATGTGGACAAGGTCCTTGTGACTGGATCCCACTGCAGTTTAGAGCAAATGGATGTAGTCTGGATTAAGCTGGGGTTTACTTCCAGCCTCATGCACTCAATTCACTGTACAGGGGATTTGAAACGCGATTCCCCACAAGCACTACACACATTTATATGTAAAAGGAAAGTACTATACCAGGCAGGCTGCTTCTTTATCCCGATCGCAATTACTGCACAATACCCGGGAGAACACATAGCAGATTCAGTTCCTGACAGACCCAGTGCGATTCAGCAATTTCTCCAGTCTTCTACAGGGTGAGCCTGGTTTCTACTCTTCAGATCTCCTTGATTCTCCTCACAGGTCGGATTCAGTCCGAATGGGCATTTGCACAAGTTGCAGACCGAAACTTAGGGCCTTACTCATGTTTCCCGGACTAAAACTACACACCGAAGAAGCACACAGCTCCCTGTCTGTTCACTGCCCAAACTGATCTGATCTTTCCAGTAGACAGAGCTGGGCATTTCCTTTGAGTTCCTCCCAGTTCAGTTGGCTGGCTTGGCTGTCACTCACAATCAGACTCCCCCTGTTGGTGCAAAAAGGCGCTGAAGTCCAAACTACAATTCCCAGAAGCATTGGCCATACAGTACATAGGTGGCTGGCTCCACAATGAGAGTCCAAGTTCTGATTTGCCAGCAGCAGGCTCCATTTCAAAGGTCCTCCCACACTGATTGGTCCAGTTCAGCAGTTTAGCCAGAATGGAGGGCTAGGCAAACACAGTTCTGACTGCAAAGAAAAGCAGGTTACACAAACTGTATTTTCATTATTACTCTAAATGATTTCTGGCAAATAGTTACATCTTTGAAAAGTGCTCACTCCGCCCCCTTAGTGACGGCAGAAATGGAGCAATTTGGCAGCAGCTCAAGTGGGACTCAAGCAGGGAAACTCACAGTCCCCCCATAGAAACCAACTATGTCTGCAAGCAGACAGCTCTTAAAGAGACAGTACCAGAGGCTCTAAAAGCACTCACAGATAAACAGCTTAAATGCCAAACACCATTCAGCCTTGGAGCATTCAAGCAAGCTCCTGGAAGACTTTTTGGGAACCCCCATTTGCATGGGGGGTTACATAGATTATATATATATATAAACATATGGTTACAGATTTTAAAAACATTCCAGTAGGCCAAAGTATAGTACTGCTGATATTTTCTTGTTTGGTGCTTGTGGAGTAAAAAAGGTGTTTGTGGTTGCCATGGTTATATATTGTGAACTTTGGTATGCAACTGATATGCCTGATAGGCAAGGGTGTAGACAGGCATACTCACTGTACACATTTGTGTACAGCTTTGTTGAGTGCCTGTCAAAAACCATAAGCCACTCTGTTAATATCATCATTCTAATCTGTAGTATTTGGGTTAGTGTAGTCCACTAAGGAGTGACCCATACATGCATAACCTCTTTAGAGAGTAGAGGAATCATCTAACAACAATCTGACTTGTTTGGAAGGGGGTGCCATTTGGAAAGGATGTGTACATTGTTTAATGGGGGGTGTAACTGTTGGAGACTGTGTACAAAATGGAAATTTCTGGCTACACTCCTGCTGATAGGTATGCTGTAATCAAATCCAGATGAAATCTGTTGCTGGCTGGTGTGTGAATCTTCTGTCTCAAAGAGCTTTTGAATTTTTTTTTTTTTTTTTTTTTTTTTAATTATTATGTTTCTGGTGTTTGTCCGTTTTTTTATCGCGCCCACCTGAGGCCCCTCCACATGGCCGTGCATGCGTGTGGAGGCACGCTTGGCACACCGTGGCACCAGCTAAGCCTCTTCCATCCTCCCATCCCTGCCACCCCCTCCGCCTGTGCTTTCCCACCAGACCTCCACCCGCTGAGAGTGGAACTACAGGAGGGTGACAACCCACCCCCCACCCTCAGGAGAGGAGAGCAGCCTACTGGCTCTGCTTGGTCCTGCTCCTCCCTCCCCCCACGCTGGCCCCCCCGATGACCTGAGGTCATTCCTGAACTCAGGTCACCAGCATAGCATGAGGTAAGGCTTCCAGTGCCTCAACCCTCTGTGTCACTGGGTTGGCAGAGCTTTTGAATTTCTAAGTTTTGAAGCAACTGGGCCAGGTCAGAGGATGTACTTTCTATCCACAAGCCTTTAGTAAAGAATCACATTAGTAATATTTAGTTTAATTTGTTTTGATTGTAACAGTGTTTTGTACCAAGGTGAACAGTTTAAAGCTCAGAGAATGTGATGTGACATGTTTGCTTAACCCTTTGCAAGCAAATGTTAAGTGTGAGCTTTCGACTTAAAGGAGTACTACAGTCAAAATTTGCAAAAAACACATGTTGTGCAGAGTGTTTTGATTTGTGTGTTTAGTCTTACTGAGTCCTTCCCTTTGTTTGCTATTAAGAGTGTTTTCTCAATTTGCCCTACTACTGTTGTGGCCTCCTCTACCAGTTTTATGGTCTCTGGGGATCTCCATATTGCCATGGTTTATTGCTCTTCCTTTTCCTACAGTGTTTCCTGTCCCATGTGTCAGTGATGCGTCTGGGACCATAGATTCAGCAAGTACTGGTTTACAGTCAATTTTAAAGTGGCACAACTGTGATTTTTAAGTTAGTTTCCTTATCCAGTAGGCACTAAAGACTATGTTTACAGCTGGACAATCACTTGAGGGCTCATTGAGTGGGTATTCTGTAAGAAAACAGCTAGAGTCTTTACTAATTATAGCACTGATGATCTACAGTAGGGTGATGTGTGTTGTTAATGACTGGGTGTAGTTTGATGAAATCAAAAGTTTTAAAAGCAAAACTTTGCTCCTGCTTGCTAGACCTAGACAAACATATAGAAAACAAAAATACTGAATGAGATGTTGAGGCCAGAATATCATGCTTCTATCTTCAGATTACCCAGATGCACCACTGTCACATGAGACAGGAGGCATTGCAGGACAAAGAAGAGCAATAAACCATTCTAACATGGAGATCCCCTGAGGCCATAAAACTAGTGGGCAAATTTAGAAAAAAAACTCCAAATAGCAGACAGAGGGAAAGACTCACCAGGCTTAAACACACAAATCAAAACACTCTGCACATTACATGTTTTTGAAAATTCTGACTGTAGTACTCCTTTAAAGTTTTAAGAAATGGTGCAGGGGAAAGTGCCAGCTAATGCCAAACTGATTCAATCAATACCTTCTCCAAAAGTTTCCCCACACTTAAATTTGCTCTGGGTAAAACTTTGATTCTTATTGGACTCCTCAATATGTCTTCAATAGTAACAAAAATGGCTGTCACCAAAATTATTGCTGGTCAGTAGCCATTTATTGCAATGTCTTCACATAAAATCATGTTAAATAGTAGTACAAAAATACAGCAAAGCTCAAAGGCACCTGTTATGTATCCAGGTGTAAGGCTACATGATTATGCAACTAAATGGGTGTACAATGATACATAAAATGTTCCATCAATATCCATATTGCAGTAGACAGCAGCATATTTAAAGTGCTGTAGAGGTGCCTGATTAAAGCTCATCAAGACAAAGTGCAAAAAATATCAAAGCACACACAATGCTTATTGAACAATGATGTTATCAAGACTGGAACCAGCTTCACGCTGCCCCACAGAGCAGAGGGAAGAGGATTCCAGCCCTGATAACAGGAGTGCGGTGCAACTTTTGAAGATGCACATGTTTGTTTGGAGTCTTGATATTTACCTGTTTCCTCAGTTGGTGTAATTCCTACATTTTGTATGTTTTAAATCAAGTGATGTGATTGCAAGTTGTGTCATCTACACTATGATGTTTGAAAAGGGAAGCTGGAATTTTAACCATTATATTATGGTTGTCATGCTTTTATAATGTTGTTTTTAGTACATAATATGCCTGCCGAGATACAAAATCTTATTTTCATTGGAGTCCCCTTTTTTACCTATTTTTCCAGCTTGATGGACTGCAGTACTGGAAGGTCAAGTGAGTTGTGAAAGGGAGGATACTGGGATGCATAGGGAGAGACATCACCAGTAGAAAAAAGGACGTTGTTGGCCCTCTGTACAGACAGTTGGTAAGACCACATCTGGAGTACTGTGTACAGTTCTGGAGACCTCAACTCCGCAAAGACATAGACAGGGTGGAGGCTGTCCAGAGGAGGGCAACCAAAATGGTGCAGGGTCTGCACCAGAAGAAAGACTAAAGGAGCTTAAGATGTATAGCCTCGAGGAAAGGAGGGAGAGAGGGACATGATAGAAACTTTTAAATACCTCAAGGAAATCAAAGTCCAAGAGGGTAGCATCTTTCAGAAAAAGAGATGTGCAAGAACACGGGGGCATAATTTGAAGATAGAGGGGATGGCTCAGAGGTAATGTGAGGAAATATTTCTTCACAGAGAGGGTTGTAGATGCATGGAACAGCCTTCCTGAGGAGGTCGTAGAGTCAAAAACAGTGGGAGAATTCAAGAATGCATGGGACAGACATAAGGCAATTCTAGTCGGGGGTAGGAGGAAGTAGGCTGTTAGTTAACTAGGATCTGCAGCTTATCCATTAGGTAGGGAAATGGGCAGATAAGGTGGGCCAAGCGGTCCTTATCTGCTGTCAAATACTATGTTTCAAACAGTGGGTGTTTGGCAGGGTGCTGCAAATGTATAACTGGGTGTAATTAAAAGTCAAAAACCATGGAAGTCAAACCTCTAAGTCAATTCAAATATTAGGGTGTTTTTCATTGATGATGTCATGATTTTAATTGGCAGTTATGGGGTGGAAAGTCTACAGTTGTCCTATGGAGAAAAAGCCTAAGTACAGTATGTATGTAGGAAGGTATGTAAGTCAGTTATTTGTATAGGGCTGTGAAACCCGCTGGAAGGCTGTTCCAGGAATCCACCACTCTTTCTGTGAAGTAGTTCCTCACATTTCTCCCGACTCTACCCCCCCACCAGCTTCATAGCATGTCCCCTTGTTCTTGAGCACCTTTTCTTCTAAAAAATACTTCCCTCCTTACCTTATTTACCCCTGTAAAGTATTTAAAGGTCTCTATCCTATTCCCCCCTCTTCTTTTCCAGGGTGTACATATTGGGGTAATTTAGTCTATCTTAGGGCTTTTGATGCAGACCCTGCACCATTTTAGTTGCCCTCCTCTGGCCTGTCTCCACTCTGGGTCCTCTGGGAGATGTGGTCTCCAGAACTGGACACAGTAGTCTAGGTGGGGTCCTACCAGAGCTCTATACAGAGGCAACACCACCTCCCTCTCTCTGCTGGTGATCCCCCACCATATGCACACTAGCATCTCACTAGCCCTCCCTACTGCCTTGTCATACTGGCTGGCCTCTTTAGGTCATCCAGTATGATTACCCCAGGTCTGCTTCCTGCTTGGTGGCCGTCAATACCACTGTACCCATTTTGTACTCTGCCCTGGGTTTCTGTGCCATAGATGCATTATTTTGTACCTTTTCACATTGAAACCCAGCTGCCATGTCCTTGACCACTCCTCTAGTTTTCTCAGGTCTCTTCTCATCCTTTCCACCCCACCATCCCTGTGTGTCCACCTTCTTGCAGGTTTTGGTGTAATCTGCAAAGTGGCAGACCTTCCCTTCCAGCTCCTCTGCAATGTTACTTATAAAGACATTAAAGAGAACCAATGCCAGCACTGATCCCTGAGGCACCCTGCTGGTCACCCTCCTTTCTCAGAATAAATTCTGTGTTTATCGCTACCCTCTGTTTATCCCCTAACCAATTTCTTTCCCAGTTTACCACCTTCGGACCCACTCATAAGCTAGCCAACTAGCTTTCTTGTCTCCTATGTCCACCACTCCATCCTGACCTAAACCCTTTGTCACCCAGTCAAAGAAATCTGTTATATTAATTTGACATGACCTCTCCTCCGTTAAACCATTCTGCCTTGGGTATTGTAACCCACCAGATTAAAAATATTCCACAATCCTTTGATACAGCAGTAATTCCATTAATTTTCCAACCACCAATGTCAGGCTGACTGGCCTATAATTGCCAGCCTCCTCTCTGCTACCAATTTTGTGTAGAGGGACTACATCCCACATCTCCGGTCCTCCGGAAAAACTCCTGTTTCCAGTGAGCTGTTAAATAGAACTGTCAGAGGTGCAGCCAGTATTTTCCTGAACTCCCTCAATACCTTTGGATGTACCCCATCTGGCCCTATTGCTTTGTCCATCTTCAGATTAGCAAGTTCCTTCAGGACTCTCGCCTCTGAAAAAGATCTAGTGTCCACCTCCCTCCTCCTCCCTCCCTCTAAAGCTTATTTTACTTTTGTGCCCTCTGTGAACACTGAACAAAAGTATTTGTTCAGGATATCTGCCTTTTCCTGGTCTCCCTCTACACAATCCCCCCTTCCTTTTTTAACCTTACAATCCCTCCCTGTTTTTTCTCTTTTTACTTATATATCAGTAAAATGCCTTATCCCCTTTTGTTGCTGCCTGGGCTATTCTCTCTTCAGTTTCTGTTTATTAGTGCCTTACTGCTTTTCCTACTTCCCTCTGTTTCCCCGATACACCTCCCTATCCTCCCTCTGTGACTCCTTATATCTTCTGAATGCTACCCTTTCAGCCTTTACTGCTTTAGCTACCACTTTTGAGAACCATAGTGGTTTCTTTTTCCTCTTGCTTTTGCTCAACTGCTTGACACAGAAGTTTGTTACTTCACTATGCCTCCTTTTAGCTTCTCACACTATTCCTCCATCCCACACAAGATATACCCCAGCTAGGTCATTCCTGAGGCATTCACCCATCTTTACAGAATCTGCCCTCCTGAAGTCCAAGATCCTCACCCTTTTGTGGTTTGATTCTGCCATCATCCTTAAATTGAACCACACTGTATGGTGATCACTGGTCCCCAGATGGCCTCTCACCTTGATGTCTACAGCACTGTCCCTGTTAGTAAGCACCAGGTCCACACTTTCAATTTCTGCAGTAAGAGGAAAGGGGGGGGGGCATGATAGAAACGTTCAAGTACCTCAAGGGAATCAACAAAGTCCAAGAGGGTAGCATCTTTCAAAAAAGAGGTGTGCAAGAACAAGGGGCACAATTTAAAGATGGGGCGGCTCAGAGGTAATGTAAGAAGTATTTTTTCACACAGAGGGTTGTGGATGCATGGAATGGCCTTCCGGAGGAGGTTGTGGAGTCAAAAACAGTGATTGAATTCAAGCATGCATGGGACAGCCATAAGGCAATTCTATCGGGTGGGGGTAGAAAGAAGTAGGCTGCTGGTTAACTAGGATCTGCAGCTTATCTATTAGGTAGGGAAATGAGCAGACTGGGTGGGCCAAGCGGTCCTTATCTGCCACCAAATTCTATGTTTCTATGTTTCTATGTTATTTTTCAGTCTAATATCAGGAGGCTACCAGGAACATGTGTCAACACCCAGTTTTTTGGATTCAACACATCATTTTGAACATTCTGATGTAAATTACTAATCTCTAAAGTCCATAGCTCACAAGATAGGCCATAAATATTGTTTTAAATCAAATATCTTTATAAAAATTCTAATTGCTTAATCTTCAGTGGTGGTACTTTAAAATGAGATATTTTTACTCCAAATTTTCAGAAAATACTGTAGGTTAGCAGACACAACATCTCTTCTGTCAAGCATGGCTGGTTGTAAATCTCAGAGCTGTTACGAAACATGTAAGCAGCTATAACAGCATTTTTAAACAATATAACTTCTTTTTGCAACCACACAGGCCTACAGAAGACACATATTTGGATGTTTCATGATGTGAGCATTAAAAGAAACAAAAACATGAATATTTAAACTTTCAAACAGTCAGCACAGGACACTTTTAGAGATAACTCCTTTTGTATGAAAAAGTTTTTTTATAAGCATTGGGTTTTCAGGAAATGGAAACATGCTATCAGACTGTTTTATTTTCACACTTGAAGTACTTTAGTTTTGTAGAAATAAGCAAAATACTAGTCCAGCATTACAGAGCACTGAGTTCTTGTTTTTTCAAGCATTAAATCCAGCTGTAACCAGATTTTATCAGTTCTGTAGTAGCTTGCAAAGCAGGTAACATTGGCAATATCTCCACTTCTTTGGCTAAAATGTACACCTTTGACCTCTGTATCAGTCTGTACTCAGCTCACATTTAAATCCTTGAAACTCCCTTTCTGCTGGAAGGACACTTTTGTAGCACTTAAAACTTTGTTCCCACTTCTTGACTTTGTGAGTTCATTCAGGTAAATAAATCTTTTTGGAGTTTTAGAGAAGCCACCAATGTCTCAGTATCACATGACACTCAAAATAACCATATTCCATAACCAAATATAAAAAATAATTTATAATTAACAATTTGCTACAATTTCTGTTCCCCTCACAATCATGTCCCCACCAGAAGTTGCATTCTCCTCCTCCTCTAGGGTCCTCTATCACTCTGCTTGGTGTCTCCACTAGGGTGGACCACCACATCCTCCCTGGTCTCTAGCACAGGTGCCTCCTCCTTGCAGCTCCACCCCACCAGAGCAGTGTAGGATATACATAATGGTACTGAATGAGGAATGTGCCTCTGACTCCCCAACCCCACCTTCCAGAGCCCACCATAGTTCAGCCATTCCTCCTCCCTGGTATCCTCGGAAGTAATGGTGGCTGACATTGTAGCCCCTGGGTGGGGGAAGAGGTCCTCCAGATCCTAGCCAACTTGCCTGGAGTCTTGCAACCTCCTCCCTCAACCTAGAGAGGTGCCTACAGATGGGGCAACACTGTAGTCTCCAGAAGGTCTCTCTGAAAACTGCTGCCCCCCCGTCATTGCACTGCACCACTTCCACATTTTCAATTCCAACTCTCCCTCTGTTACCCGGAAATACATTTGCACCCTTACCTCTGATAAGGTGTTTCTAGTTTTCCCTTTTTTATTTCTTATGCCCCTTTATCCAGGATAAGATTTTTCCCCTACTACCCCGCTCAACAAGTAGTTCCTTTTGTTTGAAGAGTTTTCCTTCTTCTTTTAGCCCCTTTCCTTTCTATGCTTTTTCCTATTGTGGTAGCATCACTTTCACCTTCTCCAAACCCTTTGCTACCTAACCCTAGATAGATTGCTATTAGTGTTCCCCTGCACCCTATATAATTCCCTTTATACTCCTACCCTAGATAGGGTGTTACTCCTATTCCCAGTTTTGGCCTTCCTTTGATCTTCCACCCTTCCCAGCAGTGAATGTTACACAGTAGTGAACAGGTACATTTTCTTAGTTGTCTGGCAGAGTCCTCTGTGTGCCTGCTTCTTGCTGCCAATGCCTAAAATGCCAACCTTGCACCTGACTCACTCTTGTGCTGTTCCAGTCACATGCTAGAACAGAAACATATGTGGGGACATGTTAGGAGTGTCTGCTTTTATATAGCAGGTGGAACTTCCCCCAGGCAGGACTTCTTGAGTCAGCAAGTGCCTCCAATTGGTAGGCTAGTTTCCTGACCTAGTCCTTCCCACCCTACCTGTTACAATTTTAAAGAGAAGTTTCAAAGTGCTTCAGCCACTGTCTACAAACGTGTTTTTTTTCTCCCCACTTACCCTGCTACTGTCAGTATGAAGGGAAATATAAGTAAGTATTCTTTTAAAAAAAAAAAGTTGTTAATGCACCTGTTAAGGTAACCTAAGGCCACAAAAGTAGGGAAATTTGGCATAAGGGTTTCAAGCCCTAACTCCCAACCCCCACCCCCCAAGCAGCAAAAGGGAACAGCATTAGGGGTTTAGGTCTCCAGAGTCTTGGCAGATCAGTGATGGGGTCTTCCTTGGGGTTGTCCAGCCTAATGTTCACCTCTCCCCCAACCCACGACCTCCTGTCCGAAACACAAAGTACAGCTCCAATCTAGTGCATCATAGTGATAAACTTTTCAAGCTAGAGAAGTATGTCTTGCTAGATGTTGTCAACATAATTTGTTGTACCTTTCTTTATGCAGGGCTTCAGGAGAAAGGACATCATGTGTGATGTTGTTTGCTCAAGGAATAGGGTGGGCATTAGGGTTGACAACTCCAAGGAAGCCCCCCCCCACTGATTCACCAGGAATCTGAAGATCCAAAACCCTAATGTTGTTTCCTTTTGCTGCGTGGGGGTGGGGTGGGGAGTTAGCATTGGAAACCTTAACTCCACTTTTCCCTACTTTTGTGCCATTAAGTTACCCTAATTGGTGCATTAACAAAGTTTTTTTGCAAAGAGTTTCCTTTCTTTTTGAGATAGTGGAATCCTATCCTTATTCACACAGGTCCAACCCTGAACTGATGCAGATGTTCTGCACCAAGGAAAGACTCCATCCTCCTACAGAAGTGCATGGTGTTTGTGGGCCCTGCACTTCTGTGCAGTGATGGATGTGGTGAAGAAATCATGGGGCTGTCTGGTGAGCTGTGGATGTGCAGGGCACTGTGGTCCCTGCGCTTCTGTGTGGCTGCAGAAGCAGATGCACTGGGCAAAGAGTGCATCTGTTAGCCAATGCACAGGGCTCACTGCCACCCATGGCTGCAGAGTTGCAGGGCCCTATACTGACAGGACAGTTGTCTTCACTATATGATACCCAGGACCATGTGGACAACCCTGCACCTTTTATTTCCTGGTGTTGCATAACAGTGCCATCCTCCCACCCTCAATCCATCCAGCTATGTCATTGAACTCACCCTCAAACTCAGTTCAGTGGCACAGCATCAAAAAGCATACCCACTGGGGTCAACACTGGCACTACACACAAAGTTTGTTAATATATATATATATATATATATATATATATATATATATATATATATATATATATATATATATATATATATATATATATATATATATATATATATATATATATATATATATTTTATTTTGAACCCAGATTTTCAAGATGGTCATTTTATGATTCACCTTACAAACATGACATGTACCATTTATAGTATATTGACTGAAATGTCATTTCACACCAGAAGTGTGAACACATCTCATCCAGGATTTAGAAAAAGGGCATGTCACATGTATGAGGTGGTGTGGAAAAATGGCTATATTGAAAGTTTGGATTCAAATTATTAAAAATGAGAAATACTGCAATGTTCACTCATAACCTGGGCATTTTACCATATTTGTACACCACATTTTCAGCATAGCCTTCTTATCCTCACTGAAGCATCATTCCATGCCACTGAAATGTAATTCCATGCCAGAGGTGTGAAAACACATTTTGTCCTGAATTTGAAAAATGATAGCTGTCACATTTGTGAGGTGGTGTGAAAAAGTGACTATGTCAAAAATTTGGGGTCAAAATATTTAAAACTACCAAAGTTACAGTTGAACTCAGAAAAATGTCAATGTACGTGCATAACTTTGCCATGTTGACCCCAAATTTTCAACATAGTCTTCTTATGACCCCACCTCAAGAACAAGAATGGTGAACATTTTCAAATCTGCCTGAAAGGTAATTTCGCTAAGTGACCACAAAATCACCTTACAGGCCTGATCTGCATAATTCCACCACTGTTAGTCATGAGGTGTGATCTCAAAAAGACCATGTTGAAAGTTTGGGGTTAAAATATGCAAAACCGACAAAGTTACACATCAAAGTCAAAACCCCATTGAAATACATTAAAGCACACTTACTTTAGTTTCTCATATTGCAATCAGAAGTTCCAGCAGCAAGACTTGTCTTAGATCAGAGAGTAAATCTTCACTGTGGGACATGTTCAGGTGAGTGAAGGTGTGTGGGGGTGTTGGGGTGTATGTGGTGGTGGGTGCTGAGTGGGAGGTTGGGTGGGATGTCAAATGGGTGAGAGACCCTCTTTTTTGCTAGGGAAAAAAAAAAAACAATGAGCGGCAGTTTTCTTCTTTTCATCTGACAGTCCAGCACTAAGAATGGAGCATCCTAGTGTTGGGCTACTGTTGGTTAATGGGAGATAGGTGACCTAGAGGGGAGGTGGTCTACTGAAGTGTTACTGGGGGTGGGTATCCAGGTATGCTTATAGATTAAAAAAATATTTGGACACTTGAAGGGTGGGCCTCCTGGAGGGGAAGGTGAGAAAGAAACGGTACCAGGCGTGAAAGCCCAGTTCACTTACTAGATAGATAAATAGACAGACAGAGAATGAGAGAGACAAAGACAGGTAGATAGAATAGGGGATCAGTGGCTCACTGCTGCCACTTCAGTACACAGCAGGACTCCAGCTGCAGCTGCAAAATTGAAGAAAGTCCTGCTGTTCTCAAATAAAAAACACAGGTGAACGGCTTCTCTCACTTATCTGGGCAACCTTGATATTGGGGTGCCCTAAAAAGGTAATTCTGACCATTGTTAAAAAAAAAACAAAAAAAACATCAGAATCTAGCTAAACAAGTCCCATTTAGTTAGGTTCAGGTGTTTGTTTTTTTATATTATACCATTTTATGTATTTTCCATGTTTTTATTTTGCAGGGAAAAGAAACAAGATAGTGTCTCTCATGGCATGAAGAAATGCTTTGTGCTGTGAGAAGAAAGTGGTAAGAAACCAAAAATGCTCTTGTGCAACAGAATTTTTGGTGTCGTATCAGAACATTATCCCAGAAACACAACTGAGCATGCTCAGAATAGAATAAAAACAAAACTTGAAATCCTTGTAACTCAGGAACCACTTAATATTTTTTCCACAAAACCTTCCAAAGGCACTATCTTGGCACAGCATGATTATATCCTGAAAGTTCTGGAAGAAAATTCCATTCTGTGTAGGCTGTAGGTGATAGCAAACCCAAATCCCATGTTAAACATAAGAAAAAAATGAGTAGTCTACAGGAAAATGATATATCTGGATCTCAGAAACGGCACAAGCTGCCATCACAAAACTTTCCACAGATTTAGACATTGTCTTCTAGACAACACTTACAAAATGTCAGCTAATTTTGTCAAATGCTGCCAAAGCTATTAAGGTGCAAAGTTATGGGTTTAACATTGAACACTCTACTCAACCCTAACTACAGGGGTGCTACCATGTCCTATAATAAATATTTTTATTTATTTAGTTTTTGTTAACCGGGGAGGTGCACTAGCCAGAAGGACTAGTTTCAGGCATGACCCAGGAGAATACAGAGACAAACTTCAAAGAAACATCATGATACAAAGTGCAAGGTACAGGAACATTATGATACATAGTACAAGTTACATAACAGCAGCAATGTGACTAAGAATTGGGGTAGTTAGACCAAAATAAGCATTTAGGTTAACGTAAGACAAAATACAGTCCAGTCAGAATAGGAAATTGAGGTAGTAAGACCAAGT
The DNA here is from genome assembly GCA_016271365.2 of Neoceratodus forsteri. Classification (NCBI taxonomy): domain Eukaryota; kingdom Metazoa; phylum Chordata; order Ceratodontiformes; family Ceratodontidae; genus Neoceratodus; species Neoceratodus forsteri. Next base: position 445,657,342 of record CM057453.1, read on the forward strand.
ACAGCATTACTATTTACACAAGAAAAATACAATGAGGTCAACTTATGCAACCTGGCAACTACGCAATTAAATAAGGGAATAAGGTGCCGTGAGAGGGATAGCCACCAAGCAAAGATTGATAGGGGAGGAGCGTGGGAGAAAGGTGGAGAAGGATGATAGTAACCTGGAAAGAGAGAAGGAAGTGGGGGAGTGAAATGATAGAAATGAGGAAATGAAAGTTGAGTGGAAGAGTTTCACTGACTGGGGTGGGCCCAAGGCTCCATAGATGATGACGGGCAGAGGGTAGGGTTAGAGAGTAAGGGCTAGAGTGGTTTGAAGCAAGAGCATATGTAGGAGGAGAGGAGATAATGTTGAAGTTCTTTCTTAAAGGAGTTACGGGATACAGATTGACGTAAGGTTATAGGAATTGAGTTGCAGTAGTAGGGTGCATAGCAGGCAAAGACATGACCACCTTTATTAATGTGATGTCTCAGGATTAGGACAGGGATGTTTACCTCAGAGTGCAATGCATAGTTGGTTTTCTGGAAGGGAAGGAGACAGGCCAAAGAATTTGGGATATGGGACCTGATGATGTTATCGGTAATGGACCCGAGTGCATAGGACCTTAGTTCAAGTGGTGGAAGCCATCCTAGATCTGAGTAGAGTAAACAATGATGTTTGTGCCAGGGGGAGCTGGATGCAAAGTGACAGATGTTATTGTAAGTAACGTCCCACTTACGAAGATTTGAAGTGCTGACGGAGGCATATGTAGCAACCCCGTCAGTGAGAGAGGGAAGTAATATCCCACAGGCTATAGCGAGTCTAGCTGAAGGAGTGAGCACATAGCTTGTCTGGTAGGTGAACCCAAGTTTGGAGTTAACCTGCTTACTGATAGTATGACTGTGGAGGTCAAAACTCAGGGATGGGTCAAGAGTGACCCCAAGATACTCGAATGAATTAACCACTCCAAAAGATGTGCCATCAAAGAAGGAGACATTAAAGTGTGTTTGGGAGTGTTTGAGCTTGAGACTGGAGCCGAATAACATAGCTTGGGTCTTTTCAGTGTTCAAGACTAGTTTGTGATTTACAAGCCACTGTTGTAAAAGCTGATAATCACCGGAGAGGTTTGTGTTAATGTCCGTAATGTTATTTGAATTGCAATACAGGACAATATCATCCGCATATAGTAGGGAGGAGGTATTGAGGAGATTCATGGTAATACTATTAATGAAAATAGTGAAAAGCAGAGGACCTAAAATAGACTCTTGAGGTACACCAATGTTGATGGTAGCCTTATCAGAGAGGGTGGAGTTGAATTTCACGTATTGAGACCTATCAGACAGATAGCTATCAAACCAATTTATAAACTTTTGCTCGAAGCCTAGTGAGTTTAGAGTAGCAACGAGGATGGAGTTGTCAACAAGGTCCAATGCCTTGGTCATATCAATAAAAATGGCCCTGATGAGCCAGCCAGAGTCCATGGTCACTAGGGTGTCAGATGTGAGTTTGAGTAGGGCAGTGGTGGTACTATGACCCTAGTGGAAACCATGTTGGGAATCAGTTAAGAGGTCATGTTTCAGTAGGAGATCAGTGGTCTGGGTAGCAACTATTTTCTCAAGAATTTTACTGAGAACAGATAGGATGGCAATGGGATGATAATTCAATGGGTCAAGTGGGTTGCCTTTTTTGAAAGCGGGGGTGATTCTGGTCGTCTTCCAAATATCTGGGACAGTACTTAGGCACAGGGAGAGGGTAAAGATTTTAGCAAGGGGAGCAGCTATGTGAGGAGCGGCCAATTTTAGGAGCTTAGGTTACAGGTTATCAGACCTAACAGCTGTGTGCTTCTTGTTTCTTAGGAGTCGGAGAACCACATTAGTTGGGATGGACTTGAAATATGGAGGAGTCAGCAGGTGAGATGGAGTTAGACGAGGTAGGGAAAGTGGAAGTATATTGGGTGAGATCAGCAAACTGCGTTTTAAAGAAGTTTGCAATAGTGAGGGGATTATTGCAATGGGTGCCATTTAGAGTCATGTCATTTGGAGTGGGTGACTGGTTTGATTCCAGAAAGAACTTAATATGGGACCAGAATGTTTTTGGGTCCCCCTGGGAGTCTATTAGAAGGTTATTGCAGTACGAGCTTTTAGCTTGTTTGATTTCTTTCTTACAAGCATTTCTTAATGCTCTGTATGCATTAAAGTCTGCAGGAAGACCTGATTTCATGTAGCGAAGCCAGATTTTGTCCCTCTGTCTTAATTTAGATAATAGGCCATATTTTAGCCAGCGAGTCTGATTATTTCTAACCTGCGTCGTAACAAGTTGACAGTGGGTTTCTTGCAGTTCTAAGAATTTTGTCAGGAAGATATTTAGGGCTGTCTGAACATCTAATGAGCTATAGAGAGGAGACCAGTCTCTGCAAGCTACATCGAACAAGAAGGCCTTTGAGTCAAAGTTTGCAAAATTGCAAAAAGTAATAAAGCGGGGCTCCATAGGTTCAGGCCTAGCTTTGCCCCAGACACAGAAAATGGGGGTGTGGTCTGTGATGGCATCAGGTAGAATTCTTACATCTACTATATTCCCAGGGTGGTTTGTCATGATCCAGTCCAGCAGGGTGCTAGTGCTGGAATGAGGAGCAGTTCTGCTGGGCAAGGGGATGAGCTGATGAAGGTTAAAACTCTGGAGTGTAGTCAGGGCTGTCGTTTACGTTACCCAACCAGTTCAAACTGATGTCACCTAGTATAAGGACTTCATAGTTTTTGGAGAGAATGGCAGTTTGGTCAAGAAGCTCATCCAGTCCTTTTAGGCCATGGTTAGGGGGATTGTAAGTACAAACAATATGTAATTTCTTTTTTGCCAACGGTGAGGAGGGCATGAAGTGCCTCACAATGGTTCATGGGGGTCGAGTTGATTTTAGAGAGCTGGAGGTGTGACTTATAATAGATGGCTGTTCCTCCCCCTCTTTTTGGGGCTGATCTATCATTTCTCAGCAGATTATAGGATGGTAGAGTGCACCGCAAGTTAGGAGTGGATGGCTTCAGCCATGTTTCGGCAAGGCACACTCTATCAGGTTTATAATGTGCGGTCCAAGATTCAGTTTCCACAAAGTTCCACTCAAGGCTCTTAATATTATGGTGTGTTATACGTAGGCCTGAAGCATGAGAGATAGGAGCAGCTGACAATGTTAGGGGTCCACGGTTTGGCTGTATGTCCCCAGAGAGTAGAATGGCTAGTATGAGGAGGTACCCTAGCTTACGATGCAGGAAAGGTGAGAGGGTACAGATTTGCAGGGACCTAGAATTTAGGGAAAGGGTGACCAGGCAGATCCAGGCCTTGCTTAGAAGTAAGGGTATGGGATCATAGTGTACTCTGGGAGTTACCATCAGATTTGAGAAAGTGAAGTCATGGGATTGATCATCTGGGAGACCGGTTACAGCAAAGGAGTCCACGAAAATAGATAGGTGCAACAGAAGTGGCGTAGATATAAGTAGTGTTAGCAGCACCTGTTTATTCATTTTCAGCCCTGACATTTGAAGAGGGATTCAGTAGAAAAAGGAGGAGAGATGCTTCAGCAACTGGTCAGTTTACAAGGGGCAAGTTTAAATAATAAGGAGTAAAGGTGACTGAGAGGGGGAAAGTGAGAACATTTTGGGCATGTCGGAAGAAGGGGAATAGACCAGATAGACAGGTAATGGGGGTTTACCAGCAAAGATGGGATTAACAAAGGGTCAGCTTGGGCAGCAGTATAAGACACTTAGTTGCAACAAAGCAGTGGACTGAGGGCTATGGTGTATAAGGACAGAGGTGGGCTACAGGCAGAGAGAGAAAAGTGAGAGAGATACTTCTAATAAGTTTCAGGGTTTATACAGAGAAGTTGGAGGAGAGGGCCAGGATAAAGAGAGGTGACTGAACAGTGCAGAGCAGCTATAGTAGAGCAATAGTTTTCACGTGGCAGTAGGGAGGGGCAGAGAAGGGCAGTAACAGCAAGTAATATTGGAGTAAGCCGTAGGGGGCGAGGACAGATAGAGTATTTAATAGGAGGCCTGGATGGGAGTGGAGGGGCAGGAGAAAAATCCCACAGCAAGTGTTCAGGCCCTGAGCCTGGAAATGTAAAGTTTCAGCAGGTAGAAATGGTTCGGTGAGCTGGCTTGCAGGTGCGCCAGTCAGGAGCCTGAGGATAACCACTTATCCAATCAGGAGTTAGTAGTGAAAAAAGCACACCAATCAAAAAGCCGCTGTAAGTGGGCTGACTCTGGGTGTGAACAGCAGCTGTACCTTTAGAAGGAGTCCAGGTAGCGGGACCATGAGGGAGGCAGAAGTCGGTAGAAATCCTCGGTGATGGCAGTGGCCAGGGAAATGGCCAGAGGTGCCACTGCAACCACGAGCACCACTCAGTGAAGCACTGGGACAGTCTAGAGGGAAGAGAGAAAAATAGGTGTAATTATAGGGATACCGAGACAAGGGGTGGGAGAGCTGGCGGCAGACCATCAGCGGGGGGAGGGGGTACTTTAGTAGAAGACAAAAGAATGAGATTAGCAATTCAGAGTAAGGTAGGGAGAGGTCACAGGGGGAACAAGGTAATGGTGTGAACAACACAGTTAGAGTTTTGACTCAAGTAGGGGGATGGGGTAGGAGACAGGGGCAGATTATCAGTAGACTGAAAGGGAGGGTTTGGAAACGGAGAGAGGAGGAACAGTATCAGGAGCAGGAGCAGGGGACAGGCAGAGTAGAGGTACTTTAGGAAGGGCAAAATCAAGAAGTTGAGAGAGAGAGAGAGAGAGAGAGAGAGAGAGAGAGAAACAGAGAAGAAAGAATTAAATTAGGCACTTTTAAGTAGAATTAGATGATGCAGGGACAACAGTAGAATACAGTTTTAACTAGCAATCACAGTCTGAATGATCTCTAAAAATTCCATAAGGGCCAACTACTCAGAGTTAGGCAGTAGGAATATTTAACATTTCAGTAGAGATAAAGCATGCACAAAAGCACTAACAGTCACTAAAATGCAGCAATCCCACAGCAAGTGTTCAGGCCCTGAGCCTGGAAATGTATAGTTTCAGCAGGGAGAAATGGTTTGGAGAGTCGGTTTGTAGGCGCACCAATCAGGTGCCTGAGAATAACCGCTTATCCAGTCAGGAGTTAGTAGTGAAAAAGGTGCACCAATCGAAAAGCCACTGTAAGCGGACCAACTCTGGGTGTGAACAGCAGCTGTATCTTTAGAAGGAGTCTAGGTAGTGGGATCAGGAGGGCGGCAGGAGTCGGTAGAAATCCTCAGCGATGGCGACAGCCAGGGAAATGGCTGGAGGTGCCGCCGCAACCACGAGTGCCACTCAGTGCAGCACTTGGACAGTCTTTAGAATGAGTTCAGGTAGCTGGACCAGGAGGGTGGCAGGAGTTGGTAAAAATCGTCAGCGATGGCGGCGGCCAGGGAAACAGATGGAGGCACTGCCACAACCATAAGCACTGCTCGGTGCAGCACTGGGACAGTCTTTAGAAGGAGTCCAGGTAGCGGGACCAGGAGGGTGGCAGGAGTTGGTAGAAATCCTTGGTGATGGCAGCAGCCAGGGAAATGGCTGAAGGTGCTGCCGCAACCACGAATATTCACTGCAAAAACTTCATTAATACACTAGTTAGCGTTAAAGTGACAAAAGTAGGGAAATATGGCATTAGGGTTTTAACCCTAATGCCCCATCCCACCCTGCAAGCAGCAACAGGAAAAACCATTACTATTTAATTTCTCTTGCGTCTTCACAAATCAGGCATAGGGTGTGCCTTGGGGTAGTCAACCCTAACACTTACCCTATTCAATCAGTAAATACAGTAAGCTGAGATATGTACAATATATGAGACTGGGGTGGCATTAGGGTTGGCAACCCCGAGGCATGCAGTTTTGCAAAGACACAAGAGAAGTCAAATAGTAATGTTTTTTCCTGTTGCTGCCTGCATGGTGGGGGTGGGGTGCTAAGCTTGAGAACTTTAATGCCAGATTTCCCTACTTTTGTTGCTTTAACTCTAACTAGTGCTTTAACAATGCCTTTTGCAATGCATTTCCTTATTTTTTGAGATAGTATAATTGTATCCTCATTTGCCTGTGGAAGCTTAGGGCCCAGAAAGCCATGCACTTCTATTCCTCCATAGATGCATACACCCTGCAATTCAATTTCTGGCAAAACAGCTATTTCTTTCCTTTGTTGTATGGCCTGTTAAAGTTCCAATGTTTTGTTATGGGAATTGCATTTTGTTTTTATGCTTTTTGTATATTGCCCTTATTTTTTAATGGGGAGTATGTGTTATTATTTTACTACTCAGTCAGAACTTTGCTTTGATATATGGATTTTCTCGTAAGTCCAAAAACCTAGGGAGTTATGACTTCTTGAAGTTCCAATGCTATCGTATGGGAATTTTCATTTGTTACTTGTTTTATTTATATTGCCTGTAAATGTTTAGGAAGGAATATGTTTACTCTTAAAGTACTCATTAAGACCTTTGTTTTGATATATAGATTGTCCCTTAAGAGCTCCTGACACAGTTGAAAAATGTTGAAAAAATTTAATATTGAGACATAAATGTAGTTATATTTCTTATTTTATCCTGTAATTCTCGATCTTCATTATTTTGATATTACTTAGGGTATTTGCACAAAAAGAGTATCTCTGCCCTTTCAGCTTTTGCTGCTTGTTTACACTCGACATCATAATTATGTTCATGACATCACAGTTTGTTGCTGTGGAGATAATTGTGATGTCATGGCCAGGAAATTTTGATATCAGGTGTAGACAAGCAACCAGAGCAGATAAAGTCTAAGGTAGAGGGATCTTGGTTTAATGTAACTATTTTTAGTGATAAAGAAAATGAGGAATTAATTACTGAAAATATATGAAGTAATAATGAAAGTGGGATGGAGTTGATTACAAAACTTACCTTTTTCAAAGTTTTCCTAATGCTATTGGGTTTTTTTAAGTCCAGATATTGAAGGGGCTATAGCTTGTTAAAGATCCAATGGTATCTGATGAACATTTTCATTTCTTTTAAGTTTTATGGTATTTTATGTTAGCCCTAAATTTTCTTAGGGGTGGCATGTTATTCTTGTAGTACTCATTAAGACCTTTGTTTTGATATATAGCTTGTCCCTTAAGTCCCAATATTGAGAGAGTTATGGTTTGCTGAAGTTCAAATGTGGGACAAAACTAAGTCCAAAATCTTTTTCCATATGAAGGCATTCTTTTATCATATGAATGGAAAAAAGGCATACAAAAAAGGATGCCTTCCTATGAAAAAAAGAATAAAAAACAAACAAACCAAAAAAAAGTCCACATTGTTTTTTCGTATGAGGGCATTTTTATTTGGCATGAATGAAAAAAGAATGCCTTTATATGAAAAAAAGAATGGAAAAAGAACTAAGTCCAAATTCTTTTATCGTATGAGCAGATCCAGAAGCAAATGGTTTGATACATTTTATTGCGCCAACATGGATTTTACAACAAAAGAACAAAGTGCTCTAGCTTTCGGACCAACCAAGTCATCCTTCAGAAGCTTTGCAAAATAATGTTAATAAAAAAAAATAAATAAATAAAAAGGTTTAACATGGAAACCCCAGCTCAGTCCTAACTTTTGTGGTGCTATCATGCCACTATTATATACTGTATATAGAAAGAGAGATGCAAGATGTGTCATTATTTTTCCCCTTGGGAGTTTGCCATCTTTTTCAGGAATATGCACGTGCCTGACTGATCAAGGTCCAGTAACTCCAACAGTCCATGAGGTTGTCAGATAATTGACAAAATCACAATACACTGCTATGTGTCCACACTCTTAGATTACAGTAATATAGACATTAAAAAAGACTAACTACGACATAAGTAAGACTAGACATGAGTGTATCTTATCCAGAGCACTACAGAGGGTCCTGAAAAACATATACATTTATACTAGGAACAGCAAATCAAAACTTATGCATAACTAGAGTGTTACAGATCCCTCCACAAAAACTTCACTATTGCTGCTTATCTGCACCCAGTTAAAAATTCTAAACACAGACACATTCTAAACAAATATAGAATCAGTGACCACCATCTAGAAAGAGAAACAGGCAGACTCAAAGTAACTTGCACACCTAAAGAAGCCTGACTCTGTACTCAGTGTGAAAACAGTGAAACTGAAACAACAATGCATTTCATTCTCTACTGTACAAAATACAACTGAAACATAGAAACATAGAAACACAGAAGTTGATAGCAGATAAGGACCACAAGGCCCATCCAGTCTGCCCATTTCTTTTTCTACCTTATAAATGTGCCATCGGCCTTTGCTCTGTCAGTGGCCTATCTATTCATACTCATCTGTATTGCTCCCTTATGCCTATCCCATGCCTGTTTGAAGCCCTGCACTGTATTCATAGCCACCACTTCCTGAGGTAGACTGTTCCATGCATCCACCACCCTTTCTGTGAAAAAGAATTTCCTCACATTCCCCCTTAATCGGCCTCCCTCTAATCTCATGCTGTGTCCTCTTGTCCTGCTATTTTTCTTATATTTAAACATGTTAGACTCTTTCACCTTGTTAATGCCCTTAAGGTGTTTGAATGTTTCGATCATATCACCTCTCTCCCTCCTTTGCTCAAGGGTATACATATTGAGCTCCATTAATCTGTCCTCATATGTCTTCTGATGCAGTCCCTGCACCATTTTGGTTGCTCTTCTCTGGGCTGCCTCAATTTGGTTAATGTCCTTGTGAAGGTGTGGCCTCCAGTACTGCATGCAGTACTCCAGATGGGGCCTAACCAGTGTCTTGTAAAGAGGGATTATTACCTCCCTCTTATGACTTGTGATACCCCTACTAATACACCCTAACACCCTAACATCCCCTAGCCTTACCTACTGCTTTAGTGGTCTGCTTGGATGACTTCAGGTCATCGGTGATGATGATGCTCAAGTCTCTTTCTTCCTTTGTGACTGCCAGCAACTCCCCTCCCAGCCTATAGGTGGCTTCAGGGTTTCTCTTCCCTATGTGCATGTATTGGGAACAATGTTTGCTAGAGCTATGACAAATAATAGTGGATTTTCATCTCATGAACAATGAAGCTAAAGTCTGTATACTGTTGGGGTTGGGGAGGAAGAAACAATGTAGCAGAAATAGCTACAAACTATATAGCACCCTGTCATCAGCTTTAAAATACAACATATGTATTTACGTGCATTGTAGTATGTTTATGTTTAATGAACAGTTTGATGTATAAAAGTTGGTAATACCTGTATATCTTGTCATGCCATTAAAATTATTTTTGAATTTAAATTCTAAAGTGCTATAGTATGTGATTTTGACTCACAATCCCTCTAAGCCACTGCTCTGGAACATTTTAAATTACTTATACAGTACATTGCTTTTTTGGGATCATTTCCATTAAAGTTCATACAGGTATGGGGTTTTCAAAGAGATAAGGCCGAAGCTATATGCATAAGAAACTATCCTTAAAAGAAGTCAACATTTTGTATGCATGAGGAGCCATGTTTATTCTGAAGTGGCATGGAAAATAAAGACCAGATTAATTCAGTGAAATTAAGATATTGCACTGTCCCCAAGAGGTTTGGAAGTACACCCATGTGTGAGAACAGTGTTAGATTCTAATGTATGTAAATTGTGTAAAAGTCAGCCAATGATATGTACAGTAATACGTCTTAATATAGCACTGATAGAATGTATAGAACTTTTGTAGCAGAGATTTATTGGACACCGCTCACCAGGGTCTTTGCTTTAATGAAATGTTAGCTGTGCAAATATAGAACGTAGCCTTAGTAAAAAGAACACCTCTGTATCATAAAAAATGATTTTCCTCTCCAAAGGCAATGATTCAGAGGAAGCACAGAAGCCAACCAAATATATGAAACACAGAAAATACTTAAACCAAAAACATTGTGCGATTCGAGTGAAAATACTTCAGTTATAAGCATCTTCCAAAAGGCCACACACATTTATAGGTATGGCAGGTGGTTGGGTTTAAGATAATACTGTCAGTCAAATTAGTTCAGATAGATGGTTTTATTATCATGAGTACATTTTAAAGGGACAAGCACCCTTTTTTCCACATTGGAATGAAAATGTTTTGTAACTAAATGCACTTTAGTCGCTGCCTCTTTTTTATGTGCAGATGACTAATTTAATAATATTGATGCATTCCTTTTCAGGGAACACTTATGGCACGACAAAAGCTTTTAAAGGCTAAACCACTTGCAGTGTTTTCCCTTATTTTCTTGAGGCATTCCATCTTCCTCTGATCACTATTGACATTTTCTTTTTAAGTTATTGTTATAAGGAAAATAAATATGAGGAATGTGTTACAGTTGCAGAGTCAAAGTCAAAAAAGAGAGTCAGGTGAAATGGTTAAGCACAAGGTTTGACTGGTGTCTTATAACCTTGACTGAAAGGTGGTTATCCCATTCAAAAGTCAGTTATTCAGTCACACATTGCAGACCATTCAAGAGTCCGCTACACAGTCACATATTACATATCATCCCAACAGTAGTTAGATATACTGTAAAATCACGTATTAAGTATAGTCCCATTCAATGGTCAAATATACAGTAACGTTACATCACTCCATTCAAAAGTCAGCTATATAATTACATATAACAGATTACTCCATTTAATAATCAGATACAGTCACATATTACATACCATCCCTTCAATAGTCTGATATTCAATCACATATTGCATATTAACCCTTTATTTGTCAGTTGTACAACTGTGTGTATTACAGATCATCCCATTCAATATTCAGATTGACAGTTATATATTAGACAGAATATTCACCCAGTGGGATAAACATTTATTTTCTTGCTGAAGTCTGACTTTTATTTTCAATATGTTGTTTGAGCTTTTGGTTTTGGTTTTTAGGGGATATTTAATATCAGTTTTGTACAACTCTGAGTGTTCAATTTCAGTGGAAGTTAGAAATTAAGCTGCACACCTTTGATGACCAACAACTGCTCTGTAAATAAAACATGGCATATTTGAAATGAAATTTGTTTTAGCGGTTTCAGTGCAGAAGCCATTTTACATTGCCCTGAAGCTAGTTACATTCTGAGACCTTCCTCAGTAAAGAAGGAAGAGCCCTGTAGGTGCACAGACTACATTAAAACAAATAAGCATACTAGTTTCCAAGAAAAGACACTAAGAAATCTAATTTTTTTATCATTAAAAACATCTTTTTTGGGGTGGGGGTTAAAGGTGTGAATCAGAATACTAACTCTCTCATGTTGCTTGTTACAGATAAATTAGGAATGGGGCCAAAGCCTACTTAATGATATTAATGGCCCATAGGAATTTTAGATTTTCTTAAACTGAATTATATGATTCTGTTTTACAAATGAGCATACTTGCATGCACCCGAATGACTCAAGAAACAATAATGCTCATTCCTAGCTACGGTAGCTAGCTAGTCTTTCTTTTTTTCTTTCTTTCTTTCTCTCTCTGTTTCTATCACACTGATATAATAGCAAAATACTGTTGTACTACAGTCACTTTCCAATTAATAGAGTACAGTATATGATTCACCGATGCAGTATTTCCAAAGAGATCTTTGAGGTGGTCCTCGGCTGTTAGGCATAAGTCTACATTTAGATAGAGATGCACTATTTGAACACATATGAAAAAGTGCGACTTAAAACACACAACTCTTTTTGTTCCGCTGCTAGGCTAAAGTATCATCCCTAAATATAAAGTGTGTGCAAAGCAAATTAATCAAAACCAATAAAGGGGCAGTGCAGGACTTTGTGTAGGGCAGTGAAAGACAGTGCAGGACTTAAATTACAGCACATACCTGGACTGGAGAACTTTGTAGTAACTCAACATTAAGAGGACTGTTCCAAGATAGCAGACACAGCTGCAACAAAGTTTTCTGTAGCTGATATTTTGCATTGATTGCTAGGGCCAATTATACAAGCAGCAGCTTCCATAATTAATAATGGGAAAATGCAAATTTGGTTGATGTTTGCTATACACAAACATTTGAGATTAGATGCTACTGGATAACATTTTTAAGTTCACAGAGATCCAAAAGTGAACACAACTTCACCCGTTAGGTTTAGCAAATATTATATTTACTGAGTGGAACTGCAGGGATAGTAAATAAATGGACTTGTGTATAAAATTATATGCTTTTTATTTGTTTTTTTTCCCCCAGAGTGTAATGTCTGTGCTGACTTTGCTGTATACCGTTCCAGGGAACATACTGGGCAAAGTGGATACTGCTTTGGGCAAACTGCTGAGGTGTAACATTGTGAGAAAAGAACTAATACAACACATTTCAACCATATCATTTTTAAATATTAAAATGAGAAGGTGGGAGATGTGAACTAACTTGTTATCTCCTAACTTTAAGCTGTATGTTTATGTCAGTTTGACTGCAGTGCAAATAGTTTAAAATAGCTGGGGAGGCAGGGAGAAGTGGTGTGAATGATGAAGTTATTTGCTGAATGTGTTTGCACAAACTAGGCCTACTATAATCACTTGTTTTCTGGGAATGTAGTTACACAAGCTTGAAATCAGAATTAAGTGGTAATCGGGAAAGGTATAATTTCTTCTTTTGAATGATTTTTGAATGACTTGCCATGAAAGATAGAGAGCAATGCAAATATTTTGTTTAGGGGGGTCTGGCTTCAGCCCCAGTTTTACAGTCAGGTGTGGGGGAACTGAAGCATACATAATTACGACGTACAGTTTATGGACTACAGCAAAAATGACGCTTGCAAGGAACACTTGCATTTCAAGGTGAGTAGAGACAGGCATGATTCAACTTGAGTTAAGTTTGCATAATTCTCCTTTTATATTCCATGCCCCCTTAGTATATCCCATGCCCTATATTCAGTTTCATGCCCACTTAGTCCATGTCTCACCTGGAAACAAACCTCGGCTCAGTGTGCTTCCCCTGGCCAACATTTCTAAAGAAATACAATGAAATGCTTTTACGACAACTGAAAGCATCACATTGTGCAACAACTTATGTGTTGTTATATAACTCAAGCCAAATAACTATGCAGGCTGTTAGGGGTGAACCATCTTGTGCAAAAGAGATGTATTTTGTTTGTAGCTATCTGGTTACCTGGTCCCAGTTATGATCTATACCAGTGGCAACATACTGAGATAGACCTACATTTTATTCTGAGCAAAATGTGATGATCACTTAACTTAAAAAACACCCAAATATTTCCCCCAGGTAATCAGAATTATATACACAATACCACTGTAGCAACAAGAACATGTTTTCTCATTCAAGACAATAGTGATGAACTTTAAGTGTGGGGGCATCACTATTGTGATTTACATTACACTGGAAATTAGATACATTTACAGTAAATAATGAAACCTGGAACAAGTGATGTGCAATACACATATATATATATATATATATATATATATATATATATATATATATATATATATATACATATATACATATATACATATATATATATATATATATATATATATATATATATATATATATATATATATATATATATATATATATATATATATATATATATATATATACACATATATACATATATACACATATATATATATACATATATATATATATATATATACACATATATACATATATATAATACATATATATATATATACATATATATATATATATATATATATATATATATATATATATATATATATACATATATATATATATATATATATATATATATATATATATATATATATATATATATATATATATATATATATATATATATATATATATATATATATATATATATATATATATATATATATATATATATATATATATATATATATATATATACATATATATATATATATATATATATATATATATATATATATATATATATATATATATATATACACACACATATATATATACATATATACATACATATATATATATATATATACATATATATATACATATATATATATATATATATATATATATATATATATATATATATATATATATATATATATATATATATATATATATATACATATATATATACTATACACACACACACACACACGTACATATATACATATATATATATTTTAGAACCAGATGAGCAGATGGATAGGCAATTGGCTCCAGGACCGGATTTTGGTGGGATAGTCTCATCCTCAAGGAGAGTCATTAGTGGGGTCCCACAGGGATCAGTCCTTGGGCCTCTCCTGTTCAACGCCTACGTCTCTGACATAAGGACAGGTATCAGGAGTGAGATGAGTCTCTTTGCAGATGACTCAAAACTGGGGGGGGTGGTGGATGGGGAGAAGGGGAGGCTGGCCCTACAGGGGATCTGGAGGCTCTGGAAAGATGGTCTAGAAAGTGGAAGCTGAGGTTCAATGCAGGGAAATGCAAGGTACTGCACCTGGGGACAGAAACCCAGGCCAAGTGTACACCCTGGGGGTGCTACAAGTCTCATAATGAGAGGACCTGGGGTGGTGGTGAATGTCAAGATGAACCAACTCAGAGACTTGTAGGAGGGCAGCAGCCAAGGCCAACAGGATGCTGGGATGCATCACTGGGGGGGGGGATCACCTCCAGAAGGAGGGAAGTGATACTCCCTCTGTATAACTGCTTGGTGAGGCCACACCTCGAGTACTGTGTACAGTTTTGGAGGCCACACTTAAAGAGGACATTAAACTCCTGGAGAGGGTCCAGAGGAGGGCAACCAAAATGATTTGGGGCTTGGGGGACAGGACCTATGAGGAGAGGCTCGAAGAGCTAAATACGTACACATTGGAAGAGAGACGGGACCGGGTGGATACGATAGAGGTCTTCAGGTACATGAAGGGGGTAAATAGGGGAGGAACAGTCAGGGTGCTTCGAAGGAAGGAGGAGGAGGGGGCTACTAGAGGGCATGGGTGGAAGCTGGAGAGGGGAAGATTCAGGGGAGAAAGGAGGAGGAGGGGCTACATAGAACATAGAAACATAGATTTTGACAGCAGATAAGGACTGCTTGGCCCACCCAGTCTGCCCATTTCCCTACCCATTGGATAAGCTGCAGATCCTAGTTAACCAGCAGCCTACTTCTTCCTACCCCCACCCCCTATAATTGCCTTATGACTGTCCCATGCATGCTTGAATTCCACCACTGTTTTTGACTCTACAACCTCCTCCGGAAGTCCGCTCCATGCATCCACAACCCTCCCTGTGAAGAAATACTTCCTTAAATTACCTCTGAGCTGCCCCCTTCTATCTTCAAATTGTGCCCCTTGTTCTTGCACACCTCTTTTTGAAAGATGCAACCCTCTTGGACTTTGTTGATTCCCTTGAGATACTTGAAAGTTTCTATCATGTCCCCCTCTCCCTCCTTTCCTCGAGGCTATACATATTCAGCTCCTTAAGTCTCTCTTCATATGTCTTCTGTGCAGACCCTGCACCATTTTAGTTGCTCTCCTCTGGACAGCCTCCATCCTGTCTATGTCTTTATGAAGACTGGGTCTCCAGAACTGCACGCAGTACTCCAGATGGGGTCTGACCAGCTGTCTGTACAGAGGGATAATAACTTCCTGTTTTCTACTGGTGATGCCTCTCCCTATGCATCCCAGTATCCCCTCAGTCTTCCTTGCTGCCCTCTCACATTGCTTGCCCACCTTTAGGTCATCTGATATGACTACGCCCAGGTCCCTTTCCATTTTTGTTGTTGTTAGTATCTCACCCCCCATTGTGTACTCTTCCCCTGGGTTTTTGTTTCCCAGGTGCATTACCTTGCACTTCTTAGCATTGAATCTAAGCTGCCATACATTTGACCATTCCTCTAACCTTGCCAAGTCCCTTCTCATCCTTTCCACCCCACCTTGTGCATCAACTCTGTTGCAGATCTTTGTGTCATCTGCAAAGAGACATACTTTTCCTTCCAGCCCCTCTGCAATGTCGCTATAAAGACATTGAAGAGGACCAGTCTAATACTGAAACCCTGCGACTTACTAGTAGCCCTCTTCAGAGTGGACTACTTCACTGAAAGGGTGGTGGAGCCATGGAATGCGGTGCCTAGGGGGCTGGTGGAGGCAGAGATGGTGGAGGGGTTCAAGAGAGGGTGGGACAGGTACAGGGGAAGGGTTCTGGAAGCAAAATCCAATGCAGCAAGAATATCTGGAACTGGGAAGGGAGAAGCCAGAGAAGGTGAGGGGGGCAGCAAGATCAGCTCCCAGGGTGGAGGCTGACCAAACGAGCAGATGCGAAAAACCATTAGGCCTATTTTGCCAGCATTTTAATATGTTAGTAATTACTTGCATTCTGATAATGTGCTGCTGTTTGGCTTTCACAGTTTTAAACACTTTCTTATATAGTCATCTGTTCACCCGTTGTCTCGTGACTATTTCTAGTCAAGTGGACTGCCTGGTGATAGGTAGCTAGACAGATGTGTGTATATATTATATCTATATTATATGTGGTATTATTCTGTTCAGGAGTTATGGGGAACATGCTCCCATTTTTAATGTACTCACCAGTAAGAAAGGGGCACATGCATTTGTGTTTATTTTTTTTTTTTAGTTTGTCTTATACTGCTTATGAGAAGCACTGTTTTGACTGGCGTTTGACGTGTTATCCTGTTCCATGTTACCAAAGAATAGCTTCAAGCGGATTATGCTAGTCTGCCAGGGCAGACAGCACTCAAACTTCAAAGAACATAGGTTGAATCTCCTTGTGGGCAATTTCAGGGCTCTTCTATTGAGTATGGCTAGCTTTTTTTTCCATACAAGGAATTTCTTTTTTTTGTATGAATGAAAAATCGTAGGAAAAAGGAAAATCAACTGATGAAAAAGGATTTTTAAATGTCAAAAAAGACATTTCTGTGTCATTTATCCACAAACTAAGTACAGAATCCACCTAACGGGGTCCCAATGAACAAAATACATGTGTTGGTGTGTGTGCAGCACGTCAATTTTGTAGATTTTGAATTTTTTTTTTTTTTATGAAAGCAAGATGGTGGCCATATGAGAAATTCATTTTTCTTCACGAAAAAGTATTGCCCCTATGCCAAAAAGGATCCTTTTTCATATAGGCCAAATTCTTTTTTCATTCCAAGCAGCTATCCAAAAGACTGTACTGAGCATGCTCAGAACTGAAATTTCAAAATTTAATAACTTTGGAACAGATAAATATTTTTTCACCAAACCAGTGAAAGGCCTTATCTGAGGGGCAAGCCCATTCTACCCTGAACATTTCAGAACAAAATTCCAAACCATCTGGGTGCTAGGTGATGATAAACACACACACGCAAACACACACATCCACACTCCAGCAACAAAAACA
The DNA here is from genome assembly GCA_016271365.2 of Neoceratodus forsteri. Taxonomy (NCBI): domain Eukaryota; kingdom Metazoa; phylum Chordata; order Ceratodontiformes; family Ceratodontidae; genus Neoceratodus; species Neoceratodus forsteri. Next base: position 445,674,629 of record CM057453.1, read on the forward strand.
GCTATTTTTTTATTTTATTTTTCCACTGTCCGCATCTTGGAATCTGTACACCCAACCAGAATGAAACTTGACATGTCAAAATAGCTACTTCTTGAGACCATACATGCAACATTCTGGACAAAACCATTGAACAGTTGCGAAGATACTGAAGTGCAAAATTTGAGATTTAATATAGAAACCCCCTGATTTGCCCCAACTACAGTGGGGCATAATACCTTTACAGTAAAACTAGGTGCTTACACTCCTCTCTGTCAGCAAGTCTGTACTTGTAGCATCTGGTACTTGCTGAAGCTTGGATTCCTCTCTGCTGCTGTCATATAATTGGAGAGTCTAACTTTTGAGAATCAATTTATGCTTGATTTCTGCTTTGTATTTGTTTTGTTTAAATGTTAAAATAAAAAAAAAACATCATGTTTGGGATCGTATGGCGTCAGTCCATGGCAACCAGTTGTTCACAATAAAACAGGAGAAGTTAGACAGAATTAAGCAATAAGGCATGACCAGGAGTTATGTTAATGGTCTGTTAATCACCCTCTAGGGGTGTAATGTGGCACGAGGCATAGCTGAGTGCTACATGCCTCTAGAAGGTGATTAACTGACATTAACATAACCTCTGCGAGTGCCTTATTGCTATTATAATAAAAACATATTTTTTAAATAGTGTTAAACCTTGTACAGCACATGATTAGGCTGTACATGTATGTTAATCAAAGATTAACAAAGGGCTGATAGAATGTTTACAACCAATCAGAAAGCTGTATTTCTCAGACCCTTTTAACAATTAAGCAATAAGGCATGACCAAGGGTTATGTTAATGGTCTGTTAATCACCTTCTAGGGGTGTACTGTGGCATGAGGTGTAGCCGAGTGCCACATGCCCCTAGAGGGTGATTAACTGACCATTAACATAATCCCTGGGAGTGCCTTATTGCTATTATAATAAAAATGTTTTTAAATAGTGTTAAACCTTGTTCAGCATATGGCTAAGCTCTACATGTATGTTAATAAAAGATTAACATAAGGCTGTTAGAATGTTGGCAACCAATCAGAAAGCTCCATTTCTCAGACCCTTTTTATAATTTGGAATCTTCTGAGAAGCTAAGCATTTCTAAACTTTACGTCTATTATATTTTTGCAGAGTATTTGTATAATTATTATAATTCTTAGGTTCTGGATTTCTGCTGGAAATCACCACATTTTATAATGTATATCTCCATGGAGCTGGCCGCTTGCGGTACACATAAGCACAGAAAACAGAGTTGGTAGCTCAGCAATAAATCCTCAACATGCTTTTTAAACTTATCAAGTTCCTTTATCTAAAATACATTCCTCTTTTGTAGGACAACATGTTCTAGAGAAACTTTGCATGCTGATCTACAAAACAGGAATGCACTGGATCTTTTAAGCCTTGACATTTTTGCAGCAATGGAGGCTCACAGGCAGCCAATGAAAAAGAATGCATATAACACGCAAGATAAGCTTAACAAGCAAAGAACAAACAGAATGGCCCCTGGAGAAAGCCTTTACAGAGTCGAAATGTCAGGATGGATAAAAATAAAAGCTAAAGGAACTTAATATGTTTGAAAAGCATGTTGAGGCTTTATTGCCGTGTGGCCAACTCTATTTTCTTTACTTTTATAATTATTATAAAACATTTATTTTTTCCTTGTCATAGGAATCAATGTAAGAAGCTTCAGTGCATGAAGGCCTCTTAGCCTAGTATTAAGGCAAAGTAACGTATAGCAATTTTATTTATATGGCATCCATTCCAATGGGCTTTATGGGCCTCATAATCAGACAAGACTTTAGAACCATAGCAATAAAAGTAAATTAAAAATAAGAAATTCAGTCAGTAAAGTTCAAACTGCAGTACTAGGTCCAAAGCACATTTCAAACATATTTGTCTTCAGGTGGATCTTAAACAAGGACAGGGATACAGCATCTGTTACCTCTAAGCCGCTGCTGCCCACCCTTCCACAGAATAGGCTTTCCAGTCCTGAATGTGTACCCAGCTCCAAGCACGGCTTCCTTCTACAGCCGATGCTGCCCACCCACTCACGGAATGGGCTTTCCATCCCTGAATGGGTGCCCAGGTCCAAGCACAGCTTCCTTCTACAGCTGCTGCTGCCCACCCTCCCATGAAATAGTCTTTCCAGCCCTGAAAAGATGCCCAGCTCCAAGTGCAGCTTCCTTCTACAGCTGCTACTGCCCACTGTCCCATGGAATAGGCTTTCCAGCCCTGAATAGGTGCTCAGCTCCAAGCGTGGCATCCTTCTAGTGCTGCTGCTGTCCGCTCTCCCACAGAATAGGTATGAGTGCTGCTCAGTGAAGGCCTGCTTCTTTTGTGAAATCTGGTGCCTTTTCTTTGCCAGACTCCATTAGCTCCCTGCTTTTCTTGTACTGAATTTGTAAAAGGCTGCATTAATTGCAGGCTACTCCTGGTTATGAAAAACAGTCACAAAGCAGGTTAAAGACAGTCACAAAGTAGGTTAAGGACAGTCACAAAGCAGGTTAAGTTTATCCAAAGTTTTCCCATTTGCTCGTTATAGCATTGGGCCACTAGGGGCAACATAAGCCTCACTGTCCCATCATAGTCTGCTTACTGATTGCAGATTACATACCTCCCTTTGGAGGTTGGCACTGACCCGCCCTGCCCCCAGCTTCTTCCTCCTCTCTATGCCTGTGACCCAGCCCCCCCCCTCCAATTAAGCCCATATATTGTCCTCCTTGTTTTCCCTCAGCTCTGCACCTCTGGGAGCCACCCCCATTTAAGCCCTTCTCTAGACTTTCCTGCCATCTCCAGCCCCTGCTGCTCTGCTGTCATCTGTTCTTTAGAGCTTCTGCCCCCCTTCAAACTATATTAAAGTCTTGGCTCCCCACCCACGATCTGTACTATTTAGTTTCTGCTCTCTTCTTCTCCCCACAGCACATTTACTCTAAACCAGGAAACATGATCTCTTTCTGGACCTCTCCTCTGAGCCTCTTCCTCATACTTTTTACCTTGCTCTCTCTTCTGTCCCTTCAATTGTTAAATACTTCCACTCTCCACCACACTTCCCTTGCCAACCCTACTACCTCGCCAACCCCTGCTTCAACCAAGTGACAGCTATAACACCTTTTTATCATACCTGGACCCACTTCTCTACATGACCTTCTGCCCCACTCATGTCTTTACCTTACTCCTACACTTTATTGTGCATCCATAAATTTCAGCTCTCCATTTTCAGTTATTCACCTCGTTCCCCTAAACCATCTAACAAACCTTGGTTCAAGAGTACTAAGCTGCATTTCATCATTCTCTCTCTTACTCCTCTCTGCAGGAGACATAAATCCCAACTTGGGTCTAACACTCAGTAAAGCCCCTACCCCATCAACTCCCCCCTTCCCGGCCTCCACTCAAATCACCAATTTCACTCCCTCATGGCCTAAAAATCCTCCACGTTAACATTCACCATCTCCTTCCTAAACTTGACCTGCTACTCCCACGTGTAGGATCCCTCAATCCAGACATCCTCATTGTATCAGAGACCTGGCTAACAAACAAAATCCCTGATGCTTGTATCACAATTCCTGGATATATCATCACCCGCCAGGACTGCACTGGTAGGGTTGGGGGGGTAGCTATCTACTCCTCCTCCTCCTCCTCCTCCTCTCTCCAAACCACTACTGTTCTATCGACCACTGACCCCAATGCCTATGAAGCCCTCATCATTAGACTATCTCTACACTTTTCCCGCACCAATATTTATCGCAGGAGCTTATTGCCATCCTGGTGTACACCAGTCTGAAGCCACTGATCTAATCACCACTATTGGGTCCCTTACCTCCTCGGGTGAGCTGTACCTGTTAGGGGGCTTAAACCTGAACTGGTTGTCACCCGCCCTAGATAAGACTTGTACTGACATAGCTGCTCTTAACCTGTCCCAATTAATCATGGAACCTGCTCACCTAAATCACAACTCCCATAACCACACTCTCATAGACTGGGCCCTTACTTGGCATCCTCACGGGGTAATCCAGTTGTGCCTACTGCCAGATGCTCTTAGCGATCATCATATGATCTACCTAGTTAGGAAAGTACACAGACCTAAGCAACCCCACAAACTACTAACAATCTGCGCTTACAAAACATTAGACCTTGCCCTTCTACATCATGACTTAACTCACATTGCCTGGGCCCCTATATCCTCATCCAAAACTATCGATAACACCCTGGAATAATTCAAAGATAATTTCATCAATGTCTAGAACAAACATGCTACCCTGAAGCAAGTTGGAGTGCGTGGTACTCACCTCCCCTGGGTAACCCCTGAACTCTTGGCATATCAACAAGCGTGCGAGAAAGCATGGAAAACCCACAAATCCACCAAGCTCCCTCATGATTACGGTATCTACCGGACAGTCCGAAATGCCTGTACCAAAGCCATCCACCTAGCCAAAGCTGAATATTTCCGGTCCACCTTTAATACTAACATAAACAACCCATCAAAGTTTTGGAAAGTAGTTCACTCACTTTTCTCTCCCCAAACTAAACCCCCCATCCCTGCTGCTCAAAATAAACAATCAACTCATTGACGACCATCCTACAGTAACAGCAGAATTAAATTCCTACTTTACTTCCTGCACCTCCACCCTGTTAGCTTCCTTCCCACCCTACCCTACTACCTCCTGCCTGCCTCCTGATTCCTCCCAACACCACCAATTAGGGGAGAGTTTTGCCTTTTCACCCATCTCTCCCAACTGCGCCTTAAAGGCACTACTCTCTATCAACCCAACTAAAGGCAGTTCCACCAATGGCCTTGACCCCAAGCTACTGTACCTCTCTGCTCCTGCTATTTCCCTCCCTCTCTCTGATCTCCTCAACCTGTCTTTCCACACAGTGACTATCCCTGAAGCCTGAAAACATGTTACAGTTCTCCCCCTACCAAAGGGTGGTGATCTCTCATCTCCTGGGAATTACCACCCTATCTTGCATCTACCCACCCTGGCTAAACTTCAGGAACACCTTGTGCTCTCCCAACTCTTCTTTCTTGCTGACTTCTCTTTTTTCACTCCCTTCCAATCTGGTTTTCGGAGGAATCACTCCACTACTACTTCCCTACTTAGACTCACTGACTCTATCCATTCAGCCATGGATAGAGGTCACATCAATTCTGCTATCTTTGTCAACCTTGCCAAGGCTTTTGACACAGCCTCCAACTCCCTCCTCCGAACTCTGTCATCAGTTGGCTTGTCTCTGTCTGGCTGCAACTGGTTCAGAGCCTACCTGGTAGGTAGAACTCAGTCTGTTAAAATAGCTAACTCTACATCCCCTCTGCTATCCATCTCTACTGGTGTGCCTCAAGGCTCCGTACTGGGCCCACTCTTATTCTCAATTTTTCTAAACGACTTACTGTCAGTATGTTCCACATTCCCTATCCATATGTATGCTGATGACACAGTCTTGTTCATCTCTGGCCAGTCGCCCTCCAATGTGACTTCCATACTACAGCTTGACTTCAATAATGTTCAATGGTGGCTAAGCTCGCGTCAACTCTTCCTCAGTGCCAAGAAGACAGTCTCCATGACCTTTGGCATGAGGCAGAGACTCTCTAGGCTGCCTTCCCTCCTTCCTTCCCTTCTTCCACACCCTTGATGGGACAACACTAGAGGACACCACCTCTTTAGAATACCTGGATGTCTGGCTTGACCAACACTTTAGCTTTTCTGCACATATTGATGCCATCCTGAAAAAACTGAGCCCCAAGCTCAGTGCCCTTTACAGGAACCGTAGTCCCTTACCACTACCAGTTAGGTGTGATCTTGTTCCGAAAATGATACTCCCTATTTTTGACTATTGCAACATAGTCTACAGTGCTACTCCTAAGTCTTCCCTTACCAGGTTGGATGCTCTCTTCAATGCTTTCTGTCACTTTGCTCTTGACTCCCCCTCCCGCATACATCACTGTATCTTGTACCATTTTCTAGCTTTCCCCTCCCTTGAGTGCAGATGTCTCTTTCACTGTGCCAAGTTCACTTCTAAATTCTGGTTTGGGACTCTCCCCCTTACCTCTCCACCTCACTCTGCTCCACCTCCCTCCTCCCGCCCTCTCAGATCCACTGACGCATGCACTCTAGCTTTTCTTCGTCAGGAAGCTTTTTCCTACCACTTCCCAAAGCTTTGGAACTTGCTGCCACTTCCTATGAGACTTTCCTCTTCCCCATCATCAATCTCCTTAGCCCTTCCCAATTTTTATTCCCATAATTGCACTTGTTTTAGCTCCCCTTCAACCCTCCCCACCATGGCACATTATCCTTTAGCCCTATTTTACTTCTGTTCTGCTAACTGTTCTTTTTCCTAGCTCCCTTCACAACCCTTCCCACCCTTGCACACTATCCCCTACTCCTCTATCCCTGACTTACCTCCTGTCTTCTAACTGAACCCTTCCTCTGATTGCTACCTCACATGCTACCACCTATTATACCCTCTTCTCCCACCCCACCACAACCTACTGTGCCATTTTGACACTCTACTACTGTCTACAACTTACAGTGCTATTTTGACACTGTACTGCTGTTCTTCCCCCCACTACCTCCCCTTCCCCCCACTGATGCCCGCCCTTTTCCCATTCCTAGTTTATCCCTATTTTCTCCAGCCTCACTATTCCTTATCCCTCTCCTCCCCTCTGGTCACATGCCACACTCCACTCCTCCTCCCTGCTCCCCTTTCTCTCCTCTCCTTTTCTGCCTGGTCCTGTCCCCCTTGCAGGGTTCTCTGTCATCCTGAAGGGGTATAGCTCATGGCTGTCTCTCTCTCTTCTACCTCTTCCTTTCCCCCACTTTCTAATCCTGACCCCCCCTTGCAGGGTTCTTTGCATCCTGAAGGGGTATAGATTGTCTCTCTCTCTCTCTTTTCCCCCTCTTCCTTCCCCCCACTTTCAAATCCATTGCTGCCCAGCTCCCCCTACTTCTTATACCCTTCCTCCCCATCTTTCTCCCACCTCTCTCTTCTCTATCTCCCTGCCCGCTTTTTCTCCCCTCCCTTTCTGCCTAGTCCAGTACCCCTTGCGGGGCTCTCAGCATCCTGAAGTTGTATAGATCTTGGCTGTCCCTCTCTCTCTCCCTCTTCCATCCCTCACCCTCTACCCCTCGCCCATCCACTTCCCCACTCGTCTTATAACTGTCCACCCTTGGGTATACATAGAAACATAGAAACATAGAAATTGATGGCAGATAAGGACCGCAAGGCCCATCCAGTCTGCCCATTTCTTTTTCTACCTTATAAATGTGCCATCGGCCTCTGCTCTGTCAGTGACCTATCTATTCATAGTCATTTGTATTGCTCCCTTATGCCTATCCCATGCCTGTTTGAAGCCCTGCACTGTATTCATAGCCACCACTTCTTGTGGTAAGCCATTCCATGCATCTACCACCTTTCTGTGAAAAAGAATTTCCTCACATTCCCCTTAATCGACCTCCTCTAATCTCATGCTGTGTCCTCTTGTCCTGCTATTTTCTTATATTTAAACATGTTAGACTCTTTCACCTTGTTTATGCCCTTAAGGTGTTTAAATGTCTCGATCATATCACCTCTCTCCCTCCTTTGCTCAAGGGTATACATATTGAGCTCCGTTAATCTGTCCTCATATGTCTTCTGATGCAGTCCCTGCACCATTTTGGTTGCCCTTCTCTGGACTGCCTCAATTTGGTTAATGTCCTGTGAAGGTGTGGCCTCCAATACTGCACTAGTACTCCAGATGGGGCCTAACCAATGTCTTGTACAGAGGATTATTACCTCTACGACTTGTGATACCCCTACTAATACACCCTAACACCCCCTAGCCTTACCTACTGCTTTAGAGGTCTGCTTGATGATTTTAGGTCATCAGTGATGATGATGCCCAAGTCTCTTTCTTCCTTTGTGACTGCTAGCAACCCTCCCAGCCTATAAGTGGCTTCAGGGTTCTCTTCCCTATGTGCATGATTTTGCACTTCTTTGCATTAAATCCTAGTTGCCACTCTTCTGACCATTCTGCTAGTTTATCCAGATCTCTTCTCATTCTGCCCACCCCATCTGGATCATCTACTCTGTTGCAGATCTTGGTGTCATCTGCAAACAGACAAGCCTACCCTCTAGTCCATCTCGGAGGTCACTTATGAAGATGTTGAATAGGACTGGCCCCAGGACTGATCCCTGAGGTACCCACTTGTGACTTGCATCTCTTCTGACTGTATACCATTTACTACCACTCTGTTTCTGCCAGTCAACCAGTTTGCCACCCAGTTGACCAACTTCTGACCCACCGCAGCCTACCTAGCTTATTTATCAATCTTCTGTGTGGAACAGTGTCAAAAGCTTTGCTGAAGTCAGGTAGGCGACATCAACTGCTCCCCTTGGTCCACCACTCTGGTTACCCAGTCAAAGAAATCTATGAGATTAGTTTGACAGGACCTTCCTTTGTAAACCCATGCTGTCTTGGATCCTGTGCCCCTATGGATTCCAGGTGTTGCACTATCCTTTCCTTAAGGAGTGCCTCCATAATCTTGCCCACTACTGAGGTAAGACTGACCGGTCTGTAGTTCCCCGCCTCCTCCCTGCTACCACTCTTGTGGAGTGGGATCACATGAGCCCTTCTCCAGTCTTCTAGGACCTCTCCTGTGCTCAGAGACTCACTAAACAATTCTGCTAATGGCTCTGCTAGTTCCTCCTTTAGCTCCTTAAGTACCCTGGGATGTATACCATCAGGTCCCATTGCCTTATCCACCCTGAGCTTAGCAAGCTCTTGTAGGACCTTTTCTTTGTGAGAGGAGTAGCTCACCTCCCTCCCCTGTGTCCATGATGCTGAGCTGTGGGCTCTGCCCTACCTTCTCTTCAGTAAATACTGAGCAAAGTATCTATTTAGGATAGATGCCTTTACAGGGTCCTCCTCCTCACATGCTCCTTTTCTCCATTAAGCTTAGCAATACCCCTCTGGACTTTCTCCTTTCACTAATGTATCTATAGAAAGTCTTGTCACCTTCTTTACTGTTCGTGCTAGTGTTTCCTCAGTTTGGGACTTTGCCTGCCTTACTGCCTTACCTGCTTCCCTTAGGGCAGTTTGGTATGCCTCCTGTCTTCATCCCGCTGTGTTCCTTATATTTTCTGAAGGCCAGCCTTTTGGCTCTGACCTTTCTGCTACTGTATTTGAGAACCAAAGTGGTTTCCTTCTTCTTTTGCACTTCCTTTCTGTCTAACACAATGGGATGTTGCTTCAAGTATTGTATCCTTAATGCTTGCCCACTTTGCCTGTACCTCCTCACCTGTGTTTCTTTTGCCAGGGCTAGCTTAACTCTGTTGGCCATCTTATCAAAGTCAGCTCCTCTGAAGTCCCATATTTTGCCTTGGAATGGGATGATTTAGATGTAGTAGCCAAATTGAACCATACCATGTGATGGTCACTGGCCCCAGGTGACCTTCTACCTGGAGATCTGTGATCCCTTCTTTGTTAGTCAGTACTAGATCTAGGATAGCCCTGTCTCTTGTGGGTTGCTGTACCAGTTGTTTGAGGCCCTCCCTGCAGGGAATCCACTATGAGTCTAGTTCTGGCAGATGTTCCTGCTGGTATTGACCAATCTGTATCTGGCATGTTGAAGTCTCCCATTATCAGAACCTCCCTTTAGCTGTCATGTTTTGTATATCTTCTAACAGTAATGTGTCTATGTCCTCCCTCTGGTCTGGGGCCTGTAGACAACCCCAGTTCTTATGGCTGTCCCATTTCCTGTTTCCAGGGTGACCCACAGTTCTTCTGGCTCCTTATGTGTATTCTGAATTTCTGTAGCTTTGATATTTTCATTAACATACAGGGCCACTCCTCCCCCCCTTTTTGCACCTCGGTATCTTCTGAACAATACATAGCCAGGTACTGAAGTCTCCCAAGTGTGGTTACTGGTAAACCACATCTCACTAATTGCTACTATGTCCAGTTTAGCCTCTGACATTATTGCCTGCAGGTCTGGGATCTTATTTCCCAGGCTGTGAGCATTTGTGTACATGATTTTCCATTGGCCAGATTTTGGTGTGTTAGTTGTTGGGTGAGGTTTGGCATTACCCCTGTGCATCGTATGGGGAGACAAACCTTTTTCTTACCTGGTGATGCAAATGAACGGCAAACACGCTGAATTCTGTTTGACCACTAGCTGAGGGGAGGGTGTTCTTCCCATTCGACGATGGGGTGCTGCACCTCTCCCCATTTGCTAGTTTAAATATTCTGCAAAGATGTCAAACTTCTGCCCCAATGCACTGACTCTCTTTAGTCAGATGCAGTCCATCAAATTTAAAGAACTTTCGCTCCCAGAACTGTTGCCAGTTCCCTACAAATCTGTGTCCTTTTTCCTGGCACCAGTCCTTGAGCCCGTGTTTAGCTCCCCTATCTCCCTTCTCTGACCTTCCGTCCATCTGCTCCCTCTCCCAGACTGGCAGGATCTCAGAGAAGGAGATGCCGACAAAATAGATGATAGTTTGTCACCCAGCCTAGTCAGGTGTTCTTGGTCTCCACAACTGACCGGTTGGCGAGATCATTAGTCCCTATGTGTACTAGGACATCAATGTTTTCTCCTGCTTTGTGAACAACTTTAGTAATGCGGTCAGTGTCTCTCCATGCTGATGTACCTGGGAGACATCTGACCATCACCCCTGGCTGGAGATGGGTATCAACTCCCTGAATCATGGAGTCTCCTATGATCAGAAGTTTTTTGGATTTCCTTTGTGCTTGTTTTGTTTTGGTTCCTGATTTGGGTGAGTTTTGTTGTGCTAGCTCCTGTGCCGCAGTGTCCTGCTCTGCAGTGTCTTCTGCCTCTTTATTTGATTTCAGAGATAGAGGCAGATACCTGTTTGTAGTGTTTATATGGTTTTTGGAGGTGTGTTGGAGAGCAGAGTGATGGGGCACCTGATTTGCTCCTCCAACCACCTGCCAACCTCCTGGACCAACTACCCTCTCATGGCTCGAGGTTTTTCTGTTGGATGCTGGGGAAATGGCGGGTGGTTCTTATAATGTATTTCCTCTTCAATATGAAATTTGAGGCATGCACCTCTGCCCATGCTGCCCGGAGCTGAGACCTAAGATCTCCAAAGGCCCAGCATGTGGACAGTGTCCTAAATCCTGTAAGACTGTCCTTCTGAAAATTGTTCCACAGTACCTGTAGTTAATGAAATCCATTCCAAATAAGTTGCTGGGTTTGTAACCTAGTCAGAGTAATTAGAAGAAAAAAAAATTGCAAGTAATGGTTTAATTGTGCTTTGTTTAACTTGTTATAACAAGTTAAATTACTAGTGCCCTGTAAATGAGATCACCTTGTGGAGGCCCACTGATTCGCCCCTTCCTGCTCTGCCACAGGAAATGTCACAACTGTGGTACCCTATAAAAGGAGTGTAGTGTGGGGTGGTTGGGGATGGGGGTGGGTGGCTGGGCCCTTCCCCTGCCTAAAAAGAAGAACCACGGACGAAAGAACAAGGAGGTAAGAGCAGAAACAATCAGTCAACAACAAATGCAGTAACCCTGAAAGCTTATCCTAATGTTAGATAAAACTGTAAAACCTGTAAAGCACCACCTGTAATAATTTCAGAGAAGATATACCCTGTAAGAAACACTTTGCTCCAGAGAAAAATAAAGCAGTAACAGAAGATATACCTTGCAAAAGACAATTTGAATCAGAAGATTACAGCAGTAATCTGTTAGCACACACCTGTAGGCACACCTTGTAATAATGCAGAAGAAGGTATACCAGCAACAAAAATTTGAATCAGAGAAAAATAAAGCAATGAAATGTTAGCAACAAACAGTAGCAATCCCTGTGAGTAAAAAATAAAAACACCACCACACAGTAAATCTGCTTAGCCAAACTAAGTCTTAATCCTTCTCCCTTGCTCTGGTAAGTTTCTCTACTCTGCCTTTCAAGCAGTCTTAGAAGGAAAGAGCTCAGGTGAAGCTAGGTGCCTTGGCCAGCAAACCAAGTCTATACAATTGCATTTTGAATGTTGTGCTCAGCCTACTATCCCTAGCACTTCAAATGTGTTATCCATCCTCTAACCTTTACCCTACCCGATCACCTGCTCTTAGGTTGTTGCAATGTATGTCATATCTGAATATGGTTTTGTTTACCCTGGCCAGTTGGTCTGGGTTATTTCTATTCCATAATTGTACTACACTGTTTGTTTGTAGTAATTGTACTTGTATTGCTCTGTTATTGCTATGTGTTTGCTTGTTCTCCCAACTTTTGTAACCCCCCCCCCCGCACGCTTCTGGAGATGAGTTGTTTACAGCTCATGTTGTCTTTCCTGGTGAAACATTTTCCAAATAAAATAAAGGGAAGGGCATTTCACAGGATTGGGGCAGCCACCCCAAATGCCCTATCCCTAGAAGATATTAAGTGACCTCAAGGAACAGACAGGAGGCCTGCATCCACTGAATGAAGGTAGTGACCAGGACCATATGGGATCAGGTGGTCTTTCAGGTAGCCCAAATCCAGTCCATGCAGGGCCTTGTAAGTTAACAAGCACACCTTGAAGTTGATGTGCCACCACACTGGCAGCCATGCAGAACACAGAGAACTGATGCGATAACATACAACTAAGTAACTTAACCTTAGGCATATAGCAAAGACATATAACTGACTGGAATGGGGCACTGGATGAGTGAAGAGGTAGTTTCCTGTAGGCAGTACAGGGCACTCGTCTCCAAGGTTATGCTTTGGAATAGGGGACACTGCCCTATTTGCAGAATGTTCAGGGAGCTCTATGTTCAGTTGGCAGCAGCTAGGGGGAAGCATTTCAGCTGCTTCTTCAACTAAGCTTGTACCAACCCCTTGCACCCTCACATCCCCAGAGGCCCACTGATCCAGGGGTGGAGGTTAGTGGGGAAGGGAAGAGATTGGTTGGCAGAAACAGTCACACAATAGTCAGCTCTTCCCATGATGTACCAATTTCAAACCATTTTGTGCCTCTGGAAGAGGCACAGGTGCCTTACATGGGCAGGGGTGAACATGGGTCAGTTGGTGCTGATGGGAAGAGTGCTGTGGTGACATCCAGAGGCAAAGGGTGGCAGAAGTTAGCAAGGAGGATTCTAGTGATAGGAGACTCTATTGTTAGAGGGCTGGAGAGGGTGTCAGGTAAATGGGGTATGTGGGGGTGGTGAGATGCCTGCCTGGAGCATCATCCATCCAAGATGGGGATAGGATAGGAAGGATAGCAGAGGAGCTGAAGAGCAGGGTGTGTTGGTATGCCTTGATACCTATTATCTGGTGAATCAGCCTGTGGGGATGGTGAAGAGGGAATTCCAGTGGCTGGGGGACAGATTGAAGAAGCACTCAGCTTCCTTAGCCTTTTATGAGGTCTTTCCTGTCTGGAGTGGGGAGACTATGAAGAATAAAGGGAGGCAGAGATTGAGGAGTTCATTGGGTGGTAAAAGCAGTGGTGTTAGGAACTGGGGCAGCACTTTATAGGCAATTGGGGGGGTTCTGGGACAGAAGGCTCTTCAAAGGTAATGGCCTTCACCTGACTAAACAGGGGACTTGTGTATTAGGGCAGATGCTTGACATCTACATTGGCAGATGGTTAAACGAACTGCATGGGATGCTGAAGCTGGGATTCCATTGTGGAGGGAGGAACAGTGGGGAACCTAGACAGAACTCTCTTGGGATGGGGGTAAGGTGTTCAGGGAATAATAGATGGGAGGAAAGAGTCCGATGACAGTGCAGGGTAGACCCAATAAACATGAAAGGAAGGGGACACACAAGACACCAAGCTTATTAGAAAAGGGTGACGGGGAAGGGCAAGTAAGAACCAATAGCGGTGCTGGCGCCTGTTGAAGGGTGATATGCCTCAATGCTAGGAGTCTGGGTACTAAGATTTCTGAGCTCCAGGCTTTGGTAGCAGAGCTTCTGGCTTTGGTGGTAGACTCTGGACTGGATCTAGCGGCCATTACAGAAACTTGGGCAAGAGTGAACAATGACTGGGACATACAGAAGCAATCTCAGGCAACACCTTTACTCACTCAGCTCTAGAATGGAATCTTGAGTGAGTGCTGTATGCCTATGTAAAAATGGCTGTTTTCCGGAGCAGTTAGAATATTCTGAACTAAAATGGTAACACTCCAATTTGGAGTATAAATAACTAAAAAAGTATAACGCCTATCACAAAACTTACAGCATGAAGTTTGCTCACAATAAAAAAATCTTTAAAATGAGGGCTCACACATGTTAGTAGCATTAAAGGTTTTGTTTGTTTTTTTACAGAGCATGTAACAATGAAAATTTACATTTTTTTCTTTTAAAATTAAAAACACCTTAGAAGTGGCAAAAGTTTGTTGTATGATGGTTTTCCATCACACCAGCATCTGTGCATTATACTGCCACAGTTTAGAGTATTTCTGAGCTGTTTTACATAGTGAAACAGACCATAAACTAAGGCATGTGCCAACACATAATGCCAGTAAACCGTCTTGAATTCGGAAAAATGCTCTGCACAACTGCCCACATGACGCACAAACTACGATAACTGAAAAAGCATGCCTCCTAGCCCCTAGACACATGCATGGAAAATGTTCAAAATAACAACAGCTTTAAAATGATGGGCCACTCAAATTAGTGGCATTTGCAAATATTTTATTACAGTTCCTGAAATGATAAAAAAAGAGCATTTTGTTTTACATTTTGTTCCCAAATAAAAACCTGCATAATAAAAAGTACACCTCCTACACCCCAGACACCAGCATGATAATTGTTCACATTAAAGAGACCTTACAAATGATGGGTCACACACGTTTCTAGCATTTACAGTTTTTTTTTTTTTTTTTTTTTACAGTACCTGTGTCGTGGGGTTCAATTCAGGAAGACAGCAGGAATCATAAAATATCGTGTAAACCACCCTGAGGTGCTGTTTTATTGCCAGGTTTGTACAGATGGCATTTTCAGATGTAAACTTTTGTCAGGTTACTACAAGAAAAATAATAAAGATTATGGGCTGGGAGTTTAGCTAGGAGACCTCTCACTAGAACACTGCAGTTGGACCTTACAATGCCATCTAGAGACCAGGAACTGAACCCATTGCATGGTATGGTCACCCTGCCAATACCCTCTGGGTTTCTGCAAGTTCCTCTGCAGTCTGAGTATCTGCCCACTCAGGCCTCTGCAGCTTCTCACAAGTCTGAGTCCTCTCCCTTTGGTAAATTCCAGGTGAGCAGCTTCTAGCATCCAGGTAGCCCAAACCTGACCTTTGGAGGTCCAGGGCCAATCCCAGGCCACAGTGATTCCTCCTTGCTTTTAGGCTTTACAGGACTTTCAACCTGAGCTCCACCTTAAGCTTGCCTCACCTTCATCTTTGGGAAACCAGGATCTCAGTAACTCAACACTGCATGTCTCTCTCATGTTTGGCTGCTTCTCTGGCTCCACACTGCTTTTCCCTGAGGTTCCTCTCTGCTCCTCAGCCCAAAGTAAAACTAACTATAGGTTACCTGAGCACCCCTTATATGCAGCTCAGGTGTCACATGATTTATCTGTCATGTTCTATTAAACAATTAGAGGAATACCAGATTTATAATTCAAACAACTGCATTATTTTCAAAGAAATATACCGGATACATATATAGCGGCAATTGTTACACAATGCTAAACCCCTTACAAAAGCATAAACACAAGAACATACAAACAAATATCCTTTTCAGAAATTTCATCCCTTTAAACTAATCACTTCCCTGCAGGACAAGGCCCAAGCCTTCCCTATATACTAATGCAATTAAGGGCCAGCCCTTCCCTAAGGGAACATCTTTCTAAAATGGCTGCAGCTGCTGAGATAGCAGCAGCAGAAACACAGACCAGGAGCTTCTGAACGCCCAGCTTCTGGGTACAAACTACCTTTAAAAAGCATAGATTCTTCTAGAGATGAACTCAACCTTTAACTGTTATCCTGCATGTACTTTTATAGTTTATACACAACTCTTTTTCTAAAGCTATCAAATGTTTCCTTATATCATGTTTTGTTTCAGGGAAATATAGTCTCAACTGTTTCCTAAAATCAGCAGCAGCCTGAAAACAGCAAACTATTTAGCACAGGTATATTTGCCTGGATTTGCTGCTCAGCACTTTGTTACACTTCTACTGGGGGTTGCATTCTCCCATTAAGTAGCCAAACTGCCATGCTCAGAGTTTCTACAGCAAGGAGAGCTTTATTCATTTGTTAGCTGGGAGATTACACCCCCTTGGGCAGTTTATTTTACTCTTATTTAAAAGCAAAGCCCTCATGTGATGCTTCTTATGGCGATCTCTATATACCAGCATACCACATTCTTTGGGGAGGGGGAGGGATTGCAGAACACAAACTAAATTGAAGACTACCCTGATAGTGGCCAGCTAGCAAGGCTCAAAGATAAACAACAAAATATAAAGTACAACAGACTTACATAGAGGAAGGAAAAGGTAACTACAACTTTATTTTACTTCCAGGGACTACTGCATGCTATACATATCCCTAATTTGGCATCATGGGGTAAACTTTGTTGAAGCCGAGCTGCTTTAACCATCATTATAGTTTTCCAACTGGGGTAGGGTTACCCACCCTATCACAACCTGAAACGGAGGAAAATCACATTTTTACACTTTTTTTATCCCAAAAAACTAAAACAAAAAAAGTATACCTCCTAGCTCCCAGACACCAACATACTAATTTTTCACAATGAAAAGAGCTTTCAAATCTGGGATCACATGTTTCAAGCATTTGCAATTTTTTTTTAATGTTACCTGCAATGGAGATAAATAGCATTTTCTTCACTTTTTAACCCAAATTAAAACCTAAAAAAAATCTGAAAGGTAGCAAATGTGTCCAATATAAAGTCAGTATTCTGGTAGGTAGGAATGTTTTCTACTGACCTGCACTTTCCAATAACCTTATCCCTGATTGGTTGATCCAGAAAGTGCATAAGAAGTGCAGGATGCACATATGCACTCTGGGGATGAGATGAAGTGAATACCTGATACACATATGCGCTATGGGGACTGGAGGAATTTTCCTAATGACACACATACATGCTATGGGGCTGAGTGAGTTAAATAGGTGTAATGGGGGACAGGTGAGGAGGAAGGGTGGCCATCTACATCACAGAAAGAGGCAGTAGAGGATGCTACCACTGGGGGAAAGGGGAGGTAGAATCTCTGTGGGTTTAGCTCACAGAGTTGTCAGGTAGGAGTCTCGCAAAGAGGTAGTTTACAGGTCACCCAGGCAGGGAGAAGAGAGAGATAAGAAACTTGGTGCTGAAGTAGGGAGAAGGTGGCAAATGGGGAGGTTGTAATAGTGGGAGATCTCAACCTTCCAAACATCAACAGGGACATCCCTGTGGCCAGGAATGCCAGAAGCAGGGCCCTGCTTGATGTGTTGCAGGACTACATGTTCTTATACTGGGTGATGGAGCAGTAGAAGGCTTCATAGCCCATATGAACTGCTCCCCACATAAGTGGGTCATCTACCAAGATTTGATAACAGTCATTTGTCAACTTTTTTCTTAAATACATCGACTGAGCAGCTATCCACAGTATCAAAAGACAATCTGTTCCGTAATCTACCAGTTCTGTTCATAAAGGAATAATGTCTTACATTGTTTTTTGCCATATTCAATCTAATTTGTTTTTTATGCCCTCTCAAACCTATTTTTTATTTGCAAAATGACTCCTATCTCCTTTTGTAAACTTTCATCATTTATAATCTCATGCATAACCAGTAAATCCCCTCTAGTTCTTTGATACTCTAATGAGTACAATCCCATTTTTTCCAGTCTGTCTTTGTAACTATATTGACTTAGTGATCCAATTAATTTAGTAAAATGTCTGTACTTTTTCAACTCTTCCTATTTCCCCAGCTGTATATGGATTCCATAGTTGTGAGCCATAATCCAAGATAGGTCTTATATACATCTTAAATAGTGGCAACATACATGCTGAATTTTTGTTCATGAAACTTCTTTTTATGTTTCTTATCATAAAATTGGCTGTCCTTGTAACTGTAGTTCTATGCTCTTTAAAGCTCAATGCATCATCTAACCATATACCACAATCCTTTTCTAACTTAGTTATTGCTAATTCTTTGCCCAATAATGTGTATTTCTGTTTTGTGTTATTTTTTCCCACGTGCATCACCTTACATTTATTTACACTAAAAGGCATCCCATTTTTAATTGACCATCTTTCAATCATATCTAAATCTTGCTTCAGGATCTGTTGCTCTATCACGATGTTTACAGGCCCAACCAGTTTGATGTTGTCTGCAAATTTTACGATTTTATTATCTATACCACTGTGCACGTCACTTATAAATAGTAAAAACAATACAGGACCCAATATGGACCCCTGCAGAACCCCACTCATCCCCACAATTGGTTCCGAATATTCCCCACATACCCGCACTCTTTATGTTCTTCCTCTCAGTCAGTTACTAATCCAATAGATTATTCTCTTATCTATTCCCATACTCACTAGTTTTTGCAACAAGCCCAAGTGAGGGACTTTGTTGAATGCTTTCTGGAAATCTAGGAAAATTCTGTCCATAGAATTGTTATTATTCATTTCCTTATTAATATGCTCATAAAAAGTTATTAAGTTAGTGATGCAGCCTCAATTTTTCCTAAAGCCGTGTTGTTTATTATCTTCAAACCCCAATATGGACAGGCTTTTTTCAAGCCTGTTTTTCAATATTAGTTCAGTAATTTTACTCAAAATGCATGTTAAACTCACAGGTCTATAGTTAGATATCGAAGTCTTAACTCCTATTTTAAACAGAGGTACCACTGTAGCCTTTCTCCAATCGTCGGGTAATTCTCCATTTACCAAGGAAACATTTATTAACATAGTTAATGGATGTTTAATATATTCAGCTGTCTCATGCAACAATTTAGGGCTGATTAGGTCTGGTCCTGCAGATTTATTTACTTTTATCCTTTTTAGTGATTCATAAATTTCATCTGGTGTTACGTTTAAGGAAAGTTGGTCATAATTATAAACATTACCTATCAATTGATCAGTTTTTTTGCTTTAGAAACAGTACCAAAGTACTTCATTGAATATTTCAGCCATTTGCACAGATTCATTAATTTGTTTGTCATTAACAATTATTGATCCTAACTTGCTCTCCTTTCTATTAAGAGAATTGGTGTAAGCATAAAAACTTTTGCCCCCATCCTTTACATTTGCTGCCTTATATTCTACCCTGCTTCTTTCGAATCTGATCTTTTTCTTTAACTCCCATAGAAGTTCCTTATAGCATTTAATATTAGTATTGGATTTGTCTGTCTTCATTCTTTTGAATGCTTTTTTTTTTATTTAGTCTCAATATTTTGGTTGTACACCAGATCGGCTTCTTACTCCTTTTGTTGTATAATTTCTTGTTAGAGAGATAAATATCCTTCAGTTGTAATAATTGTTGCTTTATTAATATCCACATGGTGTTAACATTTGCACCCATTGCTCTTCATGTCCCATTCCTGAAATTTGCTCTTTATTCCTTCAAAATCTGCCTTTTTATAATTTTTAACTGTAGTTGAACCTGTAACACCCCTGGCTATATTCTTTTTAACAATAAATTCCACAATGTTATGAACATAGAACATAGAACATAGAATGTGATGGCAGGTAAGGATCACTTGGCCCACCGAGTCTGCCCATTTCCCTACCTAATGGATAAGCTACAGATCCTAGTTAATCAACAACCTACTTCCTCCTACACTCCACTAGAATTGCCTCATGTCTGTCCCATGCATTTTTGAATTCCCCCACTGTTTTTGACTCTGTAGCCTCCTCAGGAAGGCTGTTCCATGCATCCACAACCCTCTCCATGAAAAAATACTTCTTCACATTACCTCTGAGCTGTCCCCCCTCTATCTTCAAATTGTGCCCTCTTGTTCTTCACATCTCTTTTTCTGAAAGATGCTACCCTCTTGGACTTTGTTGATTCCCTTGAGGTACTTGAAAGTTTCTATCATGTCCCCCCACCCCTCCTTTCCTCAAGGGTGTACATATTAAGCTCCCTTAGTCTCTCTTCGTATGTCTTCTGGTGCAGACCCTGCACCATTTTGGTTGCCCTCCTCTGGACAGCCTGCACTCTGTCTATGTCTTTGTGGAGATGGGGTCTCCAGAACTGCATGCAGTACTCCAGATGAGGTCTCATCAACTGTCTGTACAGAGGGATAACAACTTCCTGTTTTCTACTATTGATGCCTCTTCCTATGCATCCCAGTATCCCCCAGCCCTCCTTAGAGCCTTCTCACATTGCTTGCCCACCTTTAGGTCATCTGATATAACTACCCCAGGTCCCTTTCCATTTTTGTTATTGTCAGTATTTCACCCCCGTTGTGTACTGTTCCCCTGGGTAATTGTTTCCCAGGTGCATTACTTTGCATTTCTTTGCATTGAATCTAAGCTCCCATATATTTGACCATTCCTCCAACCTTGCCAAGTCCCTTCTCATCCTTTCCACCCCACCTTGTGTTTCAACCCTGTTGCAGATCTTTGTGTCATCTGCAAAGAGACCTACTTTTCCTTCCAGTCCCTCAACAATGTCACTTATAAAGACATTGAAAAGGACCAGACCCAGTACTGAACCCTGCGGTACCCCACTAGTAAACCCCCTTCTTCACTGTGGACTCCATTTACTATTACTTTGTGTGTCCTGCTGTTTATCCAATGTTTTACCCAGGCTACCACCCTAGGACCCACTCCCAGGCTGGCTACTTTGTTTATTAATCTTTAGTGTGGGACTGTGTCAAATGCCTTGCTAAAGTCTAGGTAGGCCATGTTCACAGCCCCTCCCTGGTCCACTACTTTGGTCACCCAGTCAAAGAAATTGATTAGATTCATCTGACTTGACCTTCCTGTTGTGAATCCATGCTGCCTTGGGTCCTGTGCACCACTGGCCTCTAGGTACTCAACAATTCTTTCCTTCAGAAGTGATTCTATCATTTTCCCTACCACTGAGGTCAAACTGACAGGTCTGTAGTTTCCTGCCTCTGTCTTGCTCCCACTTTTGTGAAGGGGAATCACATCCGCACTCCTCCAGTCCACAGGTACCACATCATCCTCCCATGTTTTGTTAAAAAGGGTAGTCAATGGTGTTACTAGTTCTCCCCTTAGTTCTTTTAGAATTCTGGGGTGAATCCCATAAGGTCCCATTGCTTTGTTCAACTTCAGTTTTATGTGTTCTTTCAGAACCCTTTTTTCTGTGAAAGGACTGATATTGACCTCCCTATCCAGAGTGCTTCAATTGACTGGATAAGGTACCTCCCTCTCCTCTTTCTTTATGAATACTGAGAAGAAGAAGTATTCATTCAGTGTCCCTGCTTTTTCACAGGACATCACAATTATCAGACAAGGATGACTATATGGTCGCTGTTGCTTAGATGCTCCCTAATTTTTGATTTTATTAACCAAACCTACTCTATTTGTTATTACCAGGTCCTGAATATTGTACCCCTAGTGTGCATACATACCATCTGTTTTAACTCCACTGTTTTCAACATTTCAGTAAAGTGATTATTTCTATAGTTTTTGCTATGAACTTGGCCCCAGTTAATCTCAGGGTAGTTGAAAGCCCCAGATATTAAAATATCCCTATCAGAGCCATTTCTTAAATTTCATTCTCTTTTGCCATTTCAGTTTCTCTTGGTGAACCCGAAGGTCTGTAATATACTCCCACTAAGAGATTTCTGTCTGAAATTCTGGTTTATGATCACCAAAGAGACTCGTTGTTATCATCAGATAGTTTTGTATAGGGTATAGTTTTAATAGTGTTCTTTACATATATGGCTACACCTCCTCCCCTTTTTCCCCTTCTGTTCTTATTGAATAGTTGATAGCCTTCAGTTTCTTTGTTCCATTTTATTCCCTCCTCCCACCATATTTCCGTTATCATGCAGACATCGATATTTTCACTTTGTAACAATACTTCCAGTTCTGCCTTTTTATCAATGTTTAGACTCCTTGCATTTAAGGAGCAAATTTTAATTTCTGCCAGACCATTTTTGATTTTTTTTCTTATTCCAGAACCAATGTTTGCTTCATTAACTATCTGCTTGTTGTTATGCTGTAAGTCAGTTCTTACCCTTCTCCTCATTGTTGCTAGTTTAAAGCTTTATCCACATGTTGTTTCAGTGTTACTCCCAATGTCCTACTGCCTCTTTTACTTAAGTATAGACCATCTATGCAGTGATATTCTGATTTGTCTATAAATTTCTTCCAGTGCTGAATGCAGCTAATATTTTCTTGCAAAGTCCATTACCTAAGCCAGTTATTTATGTTTTTTATCTTCTGTGTATTAAATTGACTTTCTGTAGGGGTAAGGATCCATCCCTTTCCTTAACTATGTTTTCCATCATATTTTTGATATCGCAAATCTTAGCTCCAGAAAAGTAACTCAAAGATCTTACTTCGAGAGGGTTCCTGCAGTAGGTCTTCACATATAGGACTGCGCCCCCTGGTGTCAGGACCACATGGCAAACTTGTAGTTAGCAATCGTCGGTGGGGACCGCCTCCCATCATCAGGTGACAGGACATCAGTGTGACTATAAAAGGGGCAGTCCTGTGCCCGCCAACCAGTTCTTTCCTGCTATTGCTCAGTTCATTTGACAAATGTGGTAGAACAGCATTCGGTTGCCCGCCATTTTAGTGATTTTTTTGTTTACAAAGTTCTCGGTTTTCTTCATCGCCCATTACAGAGTATGTCATCTAGTCAGCCCAGAAAGAAGCGCTCCAAGTACAGTGCACAGATCCCGCATGGGGACGATCATTCTTGGTGTGTCCTCTGCCTAGGCCCTAGGCACAACTCAGCTAAGTGTACCACCTGCTAAAGCTTCAACTAGGCCATGTGCACCTGTCACAAGAAGTCCCTCAAACCCATCTGCTAACCTGGAGACTGGCTTCCATGGAAAAGGAGCTTCAGGACCTGAGAGAAAGATCATCATCTCCAGCCCCAGAGAAGAAAAGGAAGAAAAAGGACAAGGAGAGACAGCGGCAGTGGAGCCGTTCTCCTCAGGGGAAGACCAGCCAGACAACTGATGCTGACCAGGGTGGGCCCTCCACCTCTGTGAGTACCCCACCTGCAGGGCCTTCATCCACCCCAGTGGACCAGACATCCTCATCCACCCTGCTGAGGTGAGCGGGCAGTCAGGGGGTTGCCTTGTTGGAGGTTTCAGTTAGGTCTCCAGCTCACAGCACTGCTGATAAGTCACCCTCTGGTTCCACCACTGGGCACCCAGCCCAGGCTGATCAGCCTAACCTGAGTACTTCTACTCTGCTTAGCCCAGCTGCATCTAGTAAGCCAGTCGATGGCTCCTCCAACGACCACATAGACGACTCTGCTTGACCATCGGGCTCCCTTGTGGCCCCAACTCCAGGTTGAGCATGCTCGCTGGCCTAACTTCATCCCTGTGGGTTTCTTCCCCCAGGGATTTACCACTGGTATGCGATCTTTCTCTCCCACTGGTTACCTTTCCTGATCTGTCTTTGGGGGATTTGCCAGACTCTATTCTGCTGCTGGATCCCCCTCCTCACTGTGGATCCCTCACTGGATCTTCATGGGCAAGGCATGAACCTTCCTCCCATGGGACCTTCGGGCCCTCTGCCTAACCTGTCACCAGTCTCGTTTCCCAGCGGACCTTCAGCACCTCCCCCAGCAGGCCCCTCTGCCCCTCTGTAGGCCATGTGGGTGATTTTCTGGAGAATTCCCGTATTCTCCAATAACCACTGCCAGGAGGCCCATCACCAGGTCACATCCTGCCAACGCTGGGCTATAACCTGCTGACATCGGGTTATCCCATGTCGGACAACCCAACTCTGGGATACTCAATGCCAGGTTATCCAATGCCTGGATAACCAACGCTAGGATACCTGACACCAGGCTAGCAGGGACATACTTACCAATATCCTTATTGGTACCAAGTCCCCAACTACTCACCCTTCATGGGGTACCCGGGTTATCAACCCCCAATTCCATCTCCTCCACCTCTGCAGCCTGATCATGAATCCATCCCTGCATGGTGGAAGGATTCAAAAAGTCAACTCCTTTCAAAGCTGGGTCAGCCTCCAGTCACAGTCACCCCTCTTGAAAGGGTGCCCACTCCTAGTTCTGTGCCCTCTAGCCAGGTGTCTGACACAGATTTGGGAGCTCTGCCTCCAAAAGGTCTTAGACCACAGGACCAAGTTCTGGATTCGCCCAGCAGACCAGAATCCTCTGAGTTGGATGAGGGCTCAGATATAGGTCACTCCGAGTCTCACTCTCCAGTTGACCCTCAGCCAAAGGAGTCCCCGAAGTCTCCCTCTGAGGATCCCTCCTTTGGGGACCTTCTGAAAACCATACAAAAGTCTTGCAGCTGGGCCTCCAAGGAGCTGGATCCCAATGCAAAAGTCTTGCAGAGCACCTAGACTTGGTCAGTGTGGATCCCCTTTCCATTTCCCCCACATGAGGACCTCCCATCCACTATTTGGCAACAACCTTCTTGCATTCCAGCTGTGTCATGTAAAGTAGACAGAACTTATTTTCCCCTGGAAGGGGTCTCTCATTTGACCGCTCAACCCAAGACTGACCTTATGGTCATTACTGCTGCCCATGACAGATTAGCCCAACCCAAACACCTTAGTGCCTCTCCATCAGACAAGGACTCCAAACAGCTGGATCAATACAGCAGAAATATCTATGCCTCATCCACCTGTGCCATCAGGTCCCTGAACTATGTCTCACATATGGTGGCTTTTCAGAAGTCCTCCTTAGCAGAACTGGAGAAAGACCTTCATGAGATTCCTGATGAACAGCTCAGGAATAAACTCCATGCCACATATGACTCTGTTGATTCAGTGGCTCGGGGATCAGCTACTGGGACTTGTCTCAGACATTTAGCCTGGCTTCGTCTGGCGGGGTTGGCACAGGATGCTAAATCTTCTCTCCTGGATGCTCCTTTCAGTGGTTCAGTTTTGTTTGGCGGTGACGCTAAAGACATTATAACTAGGCTGCAGGAGATTGGCAAGTTCCTTTGGGTCGTTTGCTCCACGTACCATTCTGGACAGAAACAATGGTAGCAGACTTTTCGTCACCAATGTAAGTGGAACAAACAGAATCAGAGCAAATGACAAAATAAACGTTGTGCCCCAGGTTCAGGTGCCCAAACTCCTCAGGCCAAGTTTTCCAAACCCGCCTCTGGAGGAAAGGCAACTCTCTCCTCTGCCTCCTGACTCCCTACACCTCCTTTCCCTTCCTCCAACTCTCTCAGAGGAATCAGTAGGGGGAAGGTTCTGCCTCCACCTGGATGGGTGGAAGGCCATCACCACAGATGCATAAGTTCTCCAACTCATAGAAAGAGGTCACTCAATAGACTTTCTGGAGAGACCTCCTCCCAACCCTCTGGGAAGGTCCTTTTAACCATCAGACCAACTCCAAATGGTCAGGCAGGAAATTCAGGCTCTGCAACAAAAGGCATCTATAGAGCCTGTTCCTCCGGGATGGACAGGAAGGTGATTCCACTCACACTTCTTCCTGGTTCCAAAGAAATTGGGGGATCTAAGACCCGTCTTAGATCTCAGCATGCTCAATTGCTTCATGGAGTACAAGAGATTCCACATACAGCTTAATATGTGTACCCTTGAGGAAAGGAGGGAGAGGAGGGACATGATAGAAACTTTCAAGTATCTCAAGGGAATTAACAAAGTACAAGAGGGTAGTATCTTTCAGAAGAAGAGATGTGCAAGAACAAGGGGGCACAATTTAAAGATAGAGGGGGGATGGCTCAGAGATAATGTTAGAAAGTATTTTTTCACAGAGAGGGTTGTGGATGCATGCAGCAGTCTTCCTGAGGAGGTTGTGGAGTCAGGAACAGTAGGAGAATTCAAGAATGCTTGGGACAGGCATAAGGCAATTCTAGTGGGGGGTAGGAGGAAGTAAGCTGTTGATTAACTAGAATCTGCAACTAATCCAGCAGGTAGGGAAATGGGCAGACTGGGTGGGCCAAGCGGTCCTTATCTGCCGTCAAATTCTATGTTTCTATGTTTCTATGTTTCCAGAGACTGTTACCCCTGCTCCTACCAAACACATGGTTGTGCTTCCAGGATATGCAGGACGCCTATCTCCATATCCTCATTCTCCCAGCCCACCGTCAGTTTCTCAGATTCTCCTTTCTAGAGTATCATTTCTAGTTCAGAGCTCTTCTGTTTGGCCTGTCTTCAGCACCTTGGGTTTTCTCCAAGTGCTTAGCAGTGGTCACAGCATTTCTATGCTGCAGGGGCATCTATGTGTTCCCATACCTGGACAACTGGCTGTTTTCAGCCCCCTAGTCAGGCAGCCTGAAGGAATCCCTCTCCTTCACTCTGGACCTCTTTTCCAGTCTTGGAATTTCTGTAAGTCTCCCCAAATCCCAGCTAATACCCTCCCAGCACCTTCAATTTATTGGAGCAGTGCTGGACACGGTCCAGAGCAAGGTCTTCCTTCCAGTCGACCAAGTGGAGACCTTAATCTCACAAGCCACATTCGTGGCTTCCTGTCAATGTACTACTGCTCAAACGGTCCTTTGACTTCTGGGTCTGATGGTGGCTGCCATACCCACAGTTCCTTTGGCCAGGCTGCACATGAGGGTAACCCAATGGTATCTCCGAGTCCAATGGGATCAGCACCTGGACTACGTGGATCAGAGGGTCCTGGTCTCCAGCAGCCTTCAAAAGGATCTCCTCTGGTGGAAGGATCCCACCAATCTTTTGGTGGGGGCCTCCTTTCACCCTCTGTCTCCCTCTCAAATCCTCACTTTGGATGCCTCAAACTTGGATGGGGAGTGCATCTGGGGGACTGCAGAACCCAAGGTCTCTGGTTGCCCATGGAGGAGAACCTGCACATCAATATTCTGGAAATGAGAACAGTGCTCTACCCTCTCCAGGCATTCCAGTCACTTTTGAATCCAGGAACACTCCTCATTCAGACAGACAACATGGCCACTATCTGGTATCTAACAAACAGGGAGGCACCCGATTGTTTCCTCTCTGCAGGGAGGTGATGCGGATGTGGTACTGGGCAATTCAGCATGGCCTATTGTTGACAGCAGTCTACATGCTGGATGTTCACAACATTCTGGTGGACAGTCTCAGCAGATCAGTTGCCAGGGCTTACGAGTGGGAACTAAAGCTGGAGGTAGTAGAAGACCTGTTTCTTCAGTGGGGTCGACTGGACCTAGATCTGTTCTCCTTCCCATCCAACGCAAAACTACCCAACTTTTGCTCACTCGTTCCTGGGCATGGTGCTTTCTGGACAGTGTTTCTAGGCATTGAGCTGGCTTTGGCCTTGCCATTTTGCAAGGTATTTTCTCTTAGACAGACCCTTAGTTGGCAGACATCTTCCTCCTCCTGGAACCGCATCTCTGACTCCCTTTCTTTTGTTAGACTGCTTGGTATTCAGTCCTCTATCCTGGACAGGAAAGTTTCTATATGCTTTCCCTCCCTTTCCTCTATTACAGAAGGTTCTGCAGAAGCTTCAAGCAGAGGGGTCTCACATGATCCTCATTGCCCCTCTGTGGCCTTGACAGATATGGTCCCCGCTGTTACAACTGACTTTGGAACCACCAGTACTTCTGCCTCTCTTTCACAACCTTCTGTCCCAGGAGCAGGGCACCCTGGTACATCCGAGCCTCACGTCCCTCCATCTTCATGCGTGGCACCTGTGGACAAAGCGATTTCTCGCTATGGAGTCTCTGCGGGGGTGGCTCAGGTCTTAGTGGAAGCTAGGAAGCTTTCCACTAGATCCACCTATGCCATAAAATGGAAGAGATTTTCTATCTGGGCCTCTGCAAAAGGCTTAGACCCTTTTCCTTGCTCGGCCTCCCAGGTGTTAGAGTACCTCTTGCATCTTTCAGAGTTGGGCCTCAGTTACTCCTCACTGAAGGTCCATCTCTCTCTCTGTGGTGTCAGCCTACCACCTTCTGGTGGAGGGCAAAATCCTAGCTCAACTAGAGGTTTCTAAAACCTTTCTTAAGGGGATCCTTCATATAAAACCTCCAGTTCAGAATTTTGTTCCTCCCTGGGATCTCAATTTTATGTTGGAAAAGCTTACTTTGCCCCCTTTTGAACCAGCAGCAAGTTGTGATATGCATTTCTAGCATGGAAAATTATCTTTTTAGTTGTTACTACTTCAGCTCGAAGAGTTTCAGAGCTTCAGGCTCTAATTGCAGAGAGCCTTATTTAATTTTCCACAGGGACTGAAAGTGTTTCAGAAATTACTCTAAATCAGAGTGCTGAATTGCTAGTACTTTTTCCAGAGAACTCCAACAAGGGGGAATACCTTCTGCACACCCTTGATGTGCACAGGATTTTGAGGTACTATATCTTTCAGACTAAGGAGGTTCAAAAATCAAACCAGCTCTTTGTTGCCTTTGCCTCACAGTGTCAGGGGAAAGTGATCACAAAACAGACTCTGTCTAGCTGGCTGGCTAACTATATCCATTACACTTACCAGAAGTATGAAAACCCCCTTCCGAGGGCAGTCAAAGGCCACTCCACCAGGAGTGTGGCTACTTCTATCACCTTTTTCAGGAATGTGTCCACTGCAGATATCTGTGCAGTGGCCACTTGGTCTTCCATCCACACCTTCACTAAACATTACAGTCTGGACAGTGCCTCTAGGCATTGAGCTGGCTTTGGCCTTGCTGTTTTGCAAGGTCTTTTGTCTTAGACAGACCCTTAGTTGGCAGACATCTTCCTCCTCCTGGAACCTCATCTCTGACTCCCTTTCTTTTGTTAGACTGCTTGGTATTCAGTTCTATGTGTGAAGACCTACTGCAGGAACCCTCTCAAAGTATGATATAGCAGTTAGGTAAGAACTTACCATAACACTAGATCTTTGAGATAGGTTCCTGCAGTAGGTCTAGCTCCCCACCCATCTTTCCCCCAGCTCCTGAGTTTTTACCTTGTTCTGTGCCAAGGACTCTGTCTCTTCCAGGGCTCAGGGTAACAGGAGTCTACTACTCCTCTTTTCTGCTTTTCTTTATCTTGGTCTCCGGTGGAATAGAACTAGAGGATGGGTGCGAGACTGACCCTTTTATAGTCACACTAATGTCCCATCACCTGACAATGGGGGCAGTCCCCACTGATGATTGCTAGCTACAAGTTTGCTGTGCAGTCCTGACGCCAGGGGGACAGCAGGAACCTCTCTCGAAGATCTACTGTTATGGTAAGTTCTTATGTAACTATTTACATACTTCTTATTTCCCTCCGTGGTATATCTATTGAGATATTTAATTATCGAGTCCCCAGATATTGATACCATCTTGCTATTTTTATTATTCTTTCCCACTGTTCTTCTGTTGACAGTATTTTCTTCACTAAGTATATTTGTGCTTGTCTGATATTTGTCATAGTCTCTCTGTTGTATCATATTTTCCATTTTATCTTTTGCTTGCCTAATTTGTTCCACATTAATTTTGGCATCATTTAGTTTCTCCTGCCTAGTCCCGCTACATTTATTTTCAATAAATTCTACTTCAGTGTTAAGGGCTTCATTTTTATGGCTGTGGGCGGAGTCTACAGCCATTTTGCTATCTGTAGCTTGAAAATGGAGTTTTGTGGAACTCATTTTTTGGACATTATAATGTATTCTTCCATATCTACAAATCACTGTGACCACTAAAATAAAATAATCCCTTCTTTCTGTTTAGAATGTTGGAGACATAACTCCAAACTGCTTATCTGAGGGCCATTAGGAAACTGAAACAGCTTGTTAAATATTGGTTGCCTATTAAACTGGAGATTTGTTTACCCCCTTCAAACTGCAACAGCTTGCACATTTAAATGATTAGCATATAACATTTTTTACTACTAATTCAGTTGGGGATGAATATTTTTCAAGAAAGATTCATATAAATGTTACCCTTTCCCAGCAAATTTTGTAAAGATTTACACTGTTTTTAACCTCTCAAGACCTAGCTGATAAAATGCCAGATCTTCAGTGAACTACCCATACTAAATATATAAATTTATTTTTGACAGAAAAGAGCTGTGGCCTGCTTCCTAAACATAACAGATAAGAACTACTGAGATCTCTTGTAGTAAGTGTGTGTGTGTGTTTGGGGGAGGGGTAGAGAAACAGTCAAACTATAGGCAAGGGATACCTCATCTAATGAATTAACTGCTGACAAGCTATGAGTGATACAGAAGCAAATGATTTGAGACCTTCTATTGGACCAACACAGCTGTGACATAAAGAAAGTATACCATTTATAAAATTCCGGATCAAACAACTGCAAACAGAAGACAGTTTTTTTGTCATTTTATAATATGATATACTGAGTGTGTATTTACTGAGTTGCTGGATCAGGGCCTTGATAAAATAATAACATTTACTTAACTCATTCAAGATTCCATCAGGTGGACAGAAAAAAGTCTATGACAATTTGTCTGAAAACAAACAAGTATATGATGCAAAATAGCATTTGTGTGTGTGTATATATCTATCTATCTATCTATATATATATATATATATATATATACATATATATATATATATGTATATATATATATATATATATATATATATATATATATGAAAAGTCTCTATTTGCAATAAATGTGTTTACAGACATTACTAGTATCTTTTGAAAGATTGTCTGACTTGTGATTACTAATTTTGAGTATAGTTCATGAAATAATGAGCTTGATATTTGTTGTTTCATACATTCCCCCGTTTTCCTTTATGCATAGCATATAAATCCAAATCATTCCAAGGCCATCGTGACGTATAATATTAATACTGAGCAGCAAAGCAGAGCTCTTTTCCCAATAAAAGGCTGCTGATATAATACATAACAAAGTCATAAATAAAGAACCAGTGGCTTAAGGAAACATCTACAGGGATTTATACAGGGATTTGATTCTGCCTTTGTGGGGAAAACACAGGTAAAATGAAGGCGTCTTACAGAGTGATGGTTATTTGGATCTGGGAGCACTGAATATTTCTTATCCTATATTTTTTGTATCCTGGATAGGGCAGGGAAAATGCTACATCTCATTCTCACAGGGATGTTCATTTACACATTTTTGCACTGTATTTACTCAGGCTGCCCAAGATTAAATACAATATCTTGTTTTCAGTGAGGTCATGATTTTACCATTTTTATAATGTATTCAAGCTACATAGTCCAGGGCCCCCATATTCAAAGTAGATATGCAGCGCATCCTGGTGAAAAAGGGAGATGTGCTGCACAGCTACAACAATGTGCAACAGCATGATATTAAAATGTGCGGGATGCGCCAGCTGCAAGGGAATGGGCCAGGGCACCACCAATGGTATGCCGTTCAAGTCGAGGGGGCAATCCCATGCATATACTGTGCTGCAGCATATTCGGTGGAAATGTGCCCCTCACAGTCCAGAGCACTGCAGCCCACAGTTAGGCCATGAATAGCTAGCCTAACCTGGCCAGCCACCCACAGGCAGGCTGCAGATGTGTACTCAGGTGCACAGCAGCCTGGCAGCCCTGGTGGACTAGAGGTACCCCCTTTCCATCCCTAATCTAGTCAGCTCCATCCCCGAAGAGCTCCATAGTGTAGGGCCTCCCCCCAGACCCGACTGCAACTGAGGAAACCATGGTCCATATCCATAGTCTAAAGGACTCCCATCCATACCCCCTGTACACAGACACCCTCACTCCTCCCATACCCAACCTGTTGCAAAGACTGGCACTGCCCTCCACATCCTGCCATGGCCAGCCATTAACTGCACTGAAACCAGGCTGGGGACCTGCACTCTGGAATGACCCAACTGGCTGTACTGTGCATTGGGCACCATGCCAGCTGTGGATCCAGCAGTGTATGCAGCTGTGTGTACCTCCCTGGCAAATTGAAGAGGGAATTTACATACCTCCAATGCATGCCTTGTCAATGCTGTATCTTTCTGCTGTCATACATTGTTGCAAGTCCACACTATCTCCTGTTCCCCTGTGTAACATGCCACCCTCCAGACTTCTGAAGTATCCTGGGTGCCATGGGGTGCGGTACCCTGTAATGCCATTTGCAGTGTACGCTTCAGGCTATAGATAGTTCATCTGCAGTTCCCCAATTGTACAAATGAATGGGAGATCAGCTGTAACATACCTGTTTTGGGATCTGTGTGAGTGGGTACATCATCAGCTGTCACCCACACTGAGCAGTGCAATAGCACCGGGATGATGGATCCTCATATGAGTGCCTGAGGAGTATGGCTACTGGGTGTTATCACCCACACACAGCTTGTGCCTACATATACCACATTCCAGCATCATACTGCAAGTGCTCTGCCACCTGCCAAAAGAGTGGTACGATCTCATTACAGAGCCAGTCGTCACAATGGGATAGGCTGGGGGGCAGGAAGGGGGCTGTCTGTGCACCATTGAGGGGCAGCAGGGGCCACTACACTATGGACATGGATGGTGGGTGTATTCAGGTGCAATTAGGAATGGCATTGGGGTCCCTACAATATGGAACTGCTAGATCCTGGACTCCAGTATGATCAGGGCTGGTGGAACGAGTGGGGCGGTGTCACTATACCACCAGAGACTTCAGCGCCTGTCCAACATGGGAGTGATCAGGCTCAGGGCTTGGGGGTGAGAGCTGCTCCGGTGCATTCATCCCCATGCCAACATGCAAATAGGCTGGTAATGAGCATTCATAAGGCCCCTTTGCACCCTGCATGCTCAATTAGTTCATTTGCATTCCTGGGCTGAATATTGCCCATGGGGCTGTGGTGCATGCCAGTATGTGCCACGCATTCCCCCTGGAAGGTATTCAGTCGGGGTCACCATGGATGCACCTGACTTGGCAGTTGCCTGCACTGTGACTCTCGTCAAGGGTCATATTTTCAACAGGAATGATGAACCCCGCCAGGATGAAGTGCAGTGTCACAGGTTTACTGTAAGACAAAAGGGATTAACTCCCTTTGAAATTGCATTGGTTGCTGCAGTAAGTCTACTGCAGAATTCTGCAGTGCTGCACTTCATCCTGGTGGACTTCACTGTATGCAGACCCGTACCAGTGCCGCATTCTCTTTGAATGTTGTATCAGTGCTGACTAGTGCACTCTCTTTGTGCAACACATCTTTTTGCTCGTGCATCAATCCAGCACTTAATATAATCCCCCAGATGTAAAATATTGTTTTTAGTGCATTCTGATTTTACACAATGCAGCATAATATTGTGTAGATGTAGAGCCCCACTGAAAATAAGATACCATTTCTTCTGTGAACTATCCAGGCTAAATATATAGCAATTAGCAGGCATATTCTAGGAAAACACATTGTAAAAATGTGTAAAAGGAATACCACATTGAAACTGCCTCTCCACAGATGTGCATTGTGCAAATTCATTAGAAATAATGGCTAAAAGCATCCCAAAAGCTCTCCACAGCCATATCGGCTCTGACCAGAGTTTGTTAGAATTGTTATCCTTGCTCAGTCTCTGGTGATGTACCTCTACCTCCACCATTCCTGTTTCATATCCAACCTCATTCCTATCATTACTGGACCCTACTGTGATGTTACAGTTACTTTGGTCTACTGTTCCTAGTGTGTTCATAGCTTCTTCCTCATCCAGCATTGGTAAGGGTTCAAACCCATTTTCTAGTGGCAATTTAAACTCCATTGCTATTCTACGGGCCTTTTATGCCTTTTGTTCTTTCTTTGCTGTGAATCCCACTCCTTATCTTCCCCTTCTTCCATCCTTCCCCTTTTTTTATTGCTAAGTTGTTTCAAAGTCTGTGAACTGTTCTTTGAATTTTCAGCTTCCAGTAACAATCTAACCTGACTCAAGGACACAATTTTTTATTCTGCTTCCATTAGTTTCTGTCTTAAGTCCTTAATTGTTACGCATTTTTCACATGTGAATATAATTACTTCATTAATCGTATCAGTGCTAAACTTCTTGCACATTGTACAGCTGAGTCCCATTGCTCCCCCATCCAGCTTAACTGTATTGGAGTCCTTCATATTGCCTTCCTCTTGCTTTGGCTATTGAACTATGGCTTGCTTAGCACCTAGTCCCTTCCTCCCCTTCTTCCCCTGCTGACACTGCAGACAGGTGAAGATGCTCTGCGTATCTCTTTGTATGTGTCTTCACACATGTAAGCACGTGCTTGTCCCTCTTGAGCTCACCTCGCTTACTCAGGGCTCTCAACTTATGTCGCACCAAACCCCGAAGTGAGCTTCCAGTCACGTGACGCTACCCAGTCGCTCGCTCTGCCAAAATCTTTTAAAAATGCCCCAAATAAGTATATAAGCTCTCTTCTGGCCTGCACTTGCAGGGAAATAACTATTATTAGGAGTTCAGTTGTAAATGAGTCTCCTGACAAGACTGTAGTCTTCTCTAGCATGAGCTGCAGGAAATGATGGCACTTTGTAGTCCTCTCACCACTGCTACTGGACTGCAACTCCCTAACTCCCACTTTCTGTATATACCCTACAATAACATGCACAGCATAGCACAAATCAAAAAAACTCTTTGCTGGACAGTGTTAGGTCAGGCCTGCCTCACCACCATGCTGGGTAGTCATGCAGCATAAGCACTGAACAGAAAAAGTATATATAGATATACTTATTTAAGAACCCAGTATAAGATCTAGTGCAATACCTGGAGAAAAACTGATATCAGGATGGTGAGCAGCATGGAGTTGTGACAAGGAGGTCTTGTCACACCAACCTGACAGTATTCTTTGAGTTGGGAAACCATGGTAGTTGTAAAGAGTCATGCTGTAGATTTACTGTACTTCGACTTCAACAAGCATTCGTTTTGGTGCCGCATTGAAGGCTGCTGAAGAAGATGGGGAATCTGGGAACGGGTAAGAAAATAGTAAGGTGGGCAGGGAGTTGGTTGGATGGGAGGCAGAAGAGAGTTGGGGTGAATCTGGTCAATACCAGATTACGAGCATTAGTAGTGAATGACATTGAAATAAATTGAATTGACAACAGGTAACGTGAGAGCACTCTGAGAGTTAGACTAACAGCATTTACTCCCAAGAGGACAGCGAATAGTATTATGGCTTGTTTAAAAATAATTTTAATGTCTAGAAGTAAAGAGGCCAAACTGCCATTATATAGAAGTCTGGATCATTGGCAGCTCGACTAGGATACTCAGTTCTGGTCTCCATACTTAGAAAATGATAAAAAGGAATCTGACAGTACAAAGAGGAGCAACCAAGATGCTGTTGGGACTTGGAAAAATATTATAGGAGAGGCCGAGCAAACTGAACTAAATGAGCCCTGAGGGCAGGCATTTCCGAGGTGATCTACTCACCATGTATGTTATTAGCTGGGACAACAAACTACTCAAGGACATAAATATGGAGTTTCTGGTGGGGGATTATACTATGCATGATCACCGCAGACAAATCAAAACAGCCACTTAAGAACAAACAAAAGTAAGTTCTTCACTCAAAGGATGGTTGGGATGTGGAATGGACAACCAATTCAGGTGGTAGACAGCAAAGCTAAAAAAGGAATTCAAGAGGGCTATAAACAAGATCATATGTGGGGGGGGGGGTGATTTCTACAACTGAGTAATGGGGAGCAGTCTTGATGGACTCCTGGCCTACTGTACTTCTGCTCACAGAACCTTAGGATAAATCTAAGTATAATCCAATTGAGACCAGTTCACTTCGATATCTTTATAGGGGACAGAGCACAAGAGCTGGAAAAGAAGGTATGCAGTTTTGCAGATAATACTGAAATCTATAATATGTTGGACACTCAGGAAGGGGTGGAAACAATCCACAGGGATTTCAGAAAACTCAAGGAATTGTCAAAAACATGGCAATTGGGGTTCAGTGCCAAAAAGTTCAAAATAATGCAGCTAGGTCATAGAACCTCCCATGCTGAATATAGAATTTTTTTTTTTTGGGGGGGGGAGTACTAACAGTCACTAGACATGAAAGGAACCTTGGGATTATCATAGTTGAGGACCTCAAGGTGGCAAGGCAGTATGACAAGGCAATAGGTAGGGCTAGTGGAATGCTGGGTTGCATAGAGAGGGGTATCTCCAGCAGGAGGAGGGAGGTAGTGTTGCCATTATTTCATTCATTGGTGTGGCCATGCCTAGAGTACTGTGTTCAGTTTTGGAGACTGCACCTCAGAAAGGACATAGACAAAATAGAGGCAGTCCAGAGGAGAGCACTGAAATGCTACATGGTTTACAAGAGAAGCCCTATGAGGAGAGATTATGAGATCTCAACATGTACACATTGGAAGAAAGGGAAGAGAGAGAGAGAGAGAGAGAGAGAGAGAGGGGATATGATAGAGACCTACAAGTATCTCATTCTCAAATGGGTGAATAGGGTACAGTTGGGGAGTCTCTTTCAAATGAGAACAAGCACCAGGACTGGGGCCATGGAATGAAGCTGGAGGTGGGAAAATTAAATATTTCTTCACTGAAAGTATAGTAGATGCCTTGAATAGATTGCCTGCAGATGTGGTGGAGGCTAGAAGAGTGGGGGCTTCAAGCATGCTTGGGATAGACATAGGGGTATATGAGATATGATGCAGGGAGGTGGGAGAGTCGACAGAGACCAGATAGGGTCTTCAGAGACAGAATAGGTAGGATACACCTGGGCAGACTAGGATGGCTAAGCAGTCCTTTTCTACCATCAAATTCTATATTTCCATGTTTCTATAATGGTTTTAGAATAAAAATACCTTGGTTAAAGTAAATATACATTGGTGTGCACAAAGGTGTATTGGTTTCTGTGAAAATGTATTGGTCTTAGTGGCACTGCATCAGGTACAGTAAAACATGTTGTTTCTTTGTGGAAATGCATTGGTTCTTACTAAAATAGAACAGTTATGTAAGAACTTACTGTAACAGTAGATCTTACATAGAAACATAGAATTTGATGGCAGATAAGGACCGATTGGCTCACCTAGTTTGCCCATTTACCTACCTAATGGATGAGCTGCAGATCCTAGTTAACCAAGAGCCGACTTCCTCCTACCCCCAGTAGAATTGCCTTATGTCTGTCCCATGCATTCATGAATTCCACCACTGTTTTTCACTCTACAACCTCCTCAAGAAGGCTGTTCCATGCATCTACAACCCTCTCCATGAAGAAATACTTCTTCACATTACCTCTGAGCCTTCCCCCCCCCTATCTTCAAATAGTTCCCCCTTGTTCTTACACATCTCTTTTTCTGAAAGATGCTACCCTCTTGGACTTTGTTGATTCCTTGAGATACTTGAAAGTTTCTATCATGTCCCCCCTCTCCCTGCTTTCCTCGAGGCTATGCATATTAAGCTCCTTTAGTCTTTCTTCGTATGTCTTCTGGTGCAGACCCTGCACTATTTTGGTTGCCCTCCTCTGGACATCCTCCACCCTGTCTATGTCTTTGCGGAGATGGGGTCTCCAGAACTGCACACAGTACTCCAGATGTGGTCTTACCAACTGTCTGTACAGAAGAATAACAACTTCTGTTTTCTACTGGTGATGCCTCTCCCTATGCATCCCAGTATCCCCCCAGCCCTCCTTACTGCCTTCTCACATTGCTTGCCTACCTTTAGGTCATCTGATATAACTACCCCCAGGTCCCTTTCCATTTTTGTTGTTGTCAGTATCTCTCCCCCCATTGTGTACTCTTGCCTTGAGTTTTTGTTTCCCAGGTGCATTACTTTGCACTTCTTTGCATTGAATCTAAGCTGCCATACATTTGACCATTCCCCCAACCTTTCCAAGTCCCTTCTCATCATTTCCACGCCACCTTGTGTATCAACCCTGTTGAAGATCTTTGTGCCGTCTGCAAAAAGACATACGTTTCCTACCAGTCCCTCTGCATTGTCACATTAAAAAGGACCAGACCCAGTACTGAACCCTGCGGTTCCCCACTAGTATCCCCCCTTTCTTACTGTGGACTCAGTTTACTATTACACTCTGTGTCCTGTTGTCCAGCCTAGGCTGCCACCCTAGGACCCACTCCCAGGCTGGCTAATTTGCTTATTAATCTTTTGTGTGGGACTGTGTCAAATGACTTGCTAAAGTCTAATTAGGTCATGTCCAC
Organism: Neoceratodus forsteri; assembly: GCA_016271365.2. Lineage (NCBI taxonomy): Eukaryota > Metazoa > Chordata > Ceratodontiformes > Ceratodontidae > Neoceratodus > Neoceratodus forsteri. The sequence continues at coordinate 445,712,636 of CM057453.1, forward strand.
AGCCCCTCCTGGTCTACTACTTTGGTCACCCAGTCAAAGAAGTCGATTAGATTCATCTGACATGACCTTCCTGCTGTGAATCCATGCTGCCTTGGATCCTGTGCCCTACTGGCCTCTAGGTACTCAACAAATTCTTTCCTTCAGAAGTGATTCCATCATTTTCCCTACCACTGAGGTAAAACTGACAGGTCTGTAGTTTCCTGCCACTGTCTTGCTCCCACTTTTGTGAAGGGGAATCACATCTGCCCTCCTCCAGTCCTCAGGTACCACGCCATCCTCCCATGATTTGTTAAAAACGGTAGTCAGTGGTGTTACTAGTTCTCCCCTTAGTTCTTTTAGAATTCTGGGGTGAATATCATCAGGCCCCATTGCTTTATCCACCTTCAGTTTTATGAGTTCTTTCAGAACCCTTTCTTCTGTGAAAGGACTGTTATCGACCCCCCCCATCCAGAGTGCTTCTATTGACTGGATTAGGTACCTCCCCCTCCTCTTCCTTTGTGAATACTGAACATAAGTATTCATTCAGTATCCCTGCTTTTTCACCGTCCCTCTGCCCAACCACTCTCCTCTTTATTTAGCCTCAGTATCCCTGCCTTAGTCTTTCTTTGTTCCCTAATGTACCTATAAAAGGTTTTAGCCCCCTTCTTAACTGAATTGGCTATCTTTTCCTTGGTTTGGGCCTTTGCTATTCTGACTGCCTTCCCTGCTTCCTTCTGCTTTAACTGGTACAGTTCTCTGTCCTGCTCCTTCTGTGTTTCCTTATACTTCCTGTATGCTATCTTTTTCTCCCTAACCTTCCCTGCCACATCTTTTGAGAACCATAGTGGTTTTTTCTGTCATTTTGATTTGTTTATTTGCTTCACTCAAAGGCTTGTTGCCTCTGTGATGGCAGATTTGATGTTTCCCCATTGTTGCTCCACGCCACCTTCTTGCCTGTTTGCTAGTGCTTTTCTGAGGCAGTCTCTTCAAGGGAATCTCTGTATTCAGGTCCCACTTATGGAACTTGGTCATCAGGCACTAGGATCACATGGAAGCTTTTCTGTGGTAGTCTAGTAGGGTCACCCATGCCGACATCATATGTCAATGTCTTTTGTCCTATATAAGTGTGGATGGCCTCGCTCCCTCCTTAGTTGTTTCTCTAGTCAGAGACCATAAGAGACAGGAGTCTCACCAGGGAACTGAGGAGTGAGAGAAAGTGCCCAGCTAGCAAAAAGGCTGGAGCAACAGAACAGCTGAGCTGGAGAGAGAGGGAGAGAGGGAGAGAGAGAAAGAAAGGGTGATGGAGCGAGGGACGGCATGACCTGATGACAGAGATTCCTTTGAAGATCTACTGTTATGGTAAATTCTTAGGTAACTGTTCTATCTTCTTCAGGGATATCTCTGTCATTGGGTCACACCTATTGAATGACTCCCAAGCAGTGCTAAGCACAAGACAGTCTGGGTGGCAGGAGGTTAGATGCCTAAGAAAGAAGACCCTGAAGCAAAGCTATGCCAAAGTCTGCCCTTCTTCTGGAGGCAATGTCCAGACTGTAGTGCTTGGTGAATGTATGAACAGTACTCCAAGTGGCAGCATCACAAATTTCTGCAGCTAATTCATTCCTGAAACAGTCAACAGAAGTGACCATGCTTCTGGCTGAATGGCCATGAACCACACCAGGAAGTTCCTTACCGTACTTCCTATTACAAATAATTATACAGGTGGCCAACCATTTGGACAAGCACTGTTTAGATACAAGAGCTCCCTCTTTGCCAGGGGCAAAAGAAGTAAACAACTGAAAGGACTTTCTGCAGTCCTTAGAACAGTGTGTATAGTACCTGAGAATCCTGTGCACATCTAAAACATGGAGCGATGCTTCCCCTGGATTGGCATGTTCTGGAAAATAAACAGGCAGGTGGATAGATTGATTTAAAGTAAACTTGGAGACCACCTTAGGAAGAAATGTATGGTTGGTATGCAAAGACATCCTATCTTTGTGGAAAATCAAATAAGGCTGCTCACAGATGACAGCCTGTAGCTCTGAAATCCTTTGAGCAGAAATAATAGCAACTAAAAATAACACTTTCCACAACAAAAAGTGTAGTTTGCAAGATGTGACTGGCTCAAAATGAGGTACAGTCAATTTCTCTAGAACAAAATTCAGATCCTAAGCCAGGACTGGATTCTGGATAGGAAACTTCAGGTGTAGAATGCCTCTCAGAAATGTATGGGCCACATCCAGCTGGGCTACAGTAAGGCCATTGATAGGCACATGGAAGGCTGATACAGCAGACAGGTGCACCTTAATAGAGGAGTGTTGGAGTTCTGCATCAGAAAAGGACAGAAGATACTCTAGAATCTGGTCACTGGAGAGGTGAAAGGGTTTAGGTGATGGGAAGTGGCCCATATACCCCAATAATTTCTGAAATCTTGCCTGTACCAAGAGCAAGTTTTACAAGGAAAAAAAAGCATCAGAAATTTTAATAACTGGGTACAGAGATGGAGTCTTATAAACAAAGTAACATGTACAGTATAAAGACATGGGAACTTTTTGATAACAATCCCACTTTTTTTGGTCATGATGGATTACATCTGAGTAGACAAGGATCACGACGTCTTGGATATATTTTCTATAATACTTTAAATCAAACAAAAAACTGATGAAGGAGGGGCAAAGGGAAATAACCAGTTGTAGAAAAGAACTAGGGGATGTAACAGAAAATCTTGTTAAAAATCATCAAAAGAATACTAATACCTTTTCTGTGAACAGAGAAAAAAATACAAAAAAGCAAGGATTAACTTTCCTTACAACCAATGTCTGGAGCTTGCACGGTCCAAATTAGCTGAATTGCAAATACTATTACATAATGAGAAAATAGACATAGCTGCCTTAACGGAAACCTGGTGGACAGAATCTTCTGAATGGAATACCACCATACCGAGCTATTCTACCTACTACAAAAATAGAATAATAAAAAGAGGAGGTGGGGTAGCTTTTTTCATAAAAAATAGTATAAATTATAAAATAATTACTGATACAAGTAAGAATACAAATATCGAACTTATTTGGATAGAAGTATTAAGGGCAAACTGAACCAAAATATTGATAGGGCTATGCTATAGGCCCCCTGATATTCATATGTCCCTACATCAGGATATCCTGAACTCAATAAATTGTAAATCCAATTATAAAGAAATTATACTCTTGGGAGATTTTAACCTCCCTGGCATTAATTGGAACAAGGCCCTTGGCACTAAAGACTTTGAAAACTCTTTTTTGGACACGTAATCAAAATGGTCTATATCAGCTAATAAACAAACCAACTAGGCATAAGAATATACTTGATTTACTTTTGACAGACATACCTGAAAAAATCACAAATATCAAAATTACAACACCCATTCATAATAGTGATCATAAGGTAATAACTTTTGAAATCAATATTTGTATGAAACGATTTTGGCAAAACTATTTTTAAAAATTATAATAGAACTAACTTTTCTGCACTCAAGCAAGAACTTTATAATTGGAACTGGGATTATGGGTCTCCAGCTCCATCAAAGCTCTGGGAGAGGATAAAAAACAAACTCCTTTTATTGGAGGAAAAGTTCGTACCAAATAAAATTATATATAATAAAAAGGAAGGATACAGCCCTGGCTAACGAAAAATATACAGAAATTAATTAGAAATAAGAAAAGGGCTTATAAAATAATGAAGAAGGAGAGCACTGATTTTAACAAGTAGAAATTGAAAAAAAACTCAAAGAGAATGTAAAAATAAAACTCAAATGGAAAAAAACAGATTGGAGCATCGGTTAACGGGGGGGGGGGGTTACTCATACGTCAACAATAAAGAAACAACCTCTAGGACAATTGGTCCTCTTATAGTTAATAATGAGGAAATAAATACATCAAAGGGCATGGCAGTAGAATTCAACAAATATTTCAGTACCGTTTTCAATCCAAAGTCTAACACTATAACTCCCTCACTCAATAATAAAGTAGAAGATTTCCTTGAATTTTCTAGGATTGAGATATTAGACAAATTAAAATTACTAAATGTTAATAAATCTCCAGAGCCCGATAAACTACACCCTAGATTACTAAAGGAACTAAAAGACTGGCTGGTAGACCCATTATTCCAGATCTTTAACAAATCATTACAATACAGCATTATACCAAATGACTGGAAAACTGCAGTTGTGACACCTATATATAACAAGCATTTGTCAATGCCGAATGTTTGCTTGCTGGCATTGGCATTGGCAGTGTAGGAGTAGAGAGCTGCATAATAGGAATGGCAGTGAAATATTGAACTGAAGCCAATCCCACCACCACCCTGCAGAGACTGACAGGCATTGGGGTGTGCCTTTGGGTCGTCAGGCATAATGGCCATGCCATTTCACCACACCCAACCCTGCAGACACTAACAAGTGTCACGGTGTGCCTTGGGGTCTTTGGCCCTTATGCTCACCCCATTCCATCAGTAAATACAGTGAGATGGGTCCTGTATAGGAGAATGGGGTGAACTTTGGAGCCGAAGAGTCCAAGGCACACCTCAGTGCCTCTCACTGGCTACAGGGTGTAGAATAGTATGAGCATTACAGGCAAGAATCCCAAGTCACACCCCTGATGCCTGTCGATTTCCACAGGGTGGGGCACCTTGGTCGGGAACCCTAACGCCTCAGGCATTCGTTGGCATTTTCACTCCAAATTTTCAACATGGATTTTATGTGAGCCCCACCTTATGAACAGTGGCAATATCAGTTCATTAGCTGAAAGCTGAGGTGGGAAAACACATTTTGAACAGGATGTGAAAAATGACAGCTGTACTGTTCATGGGGAGGTGCAAAAAATGGCAATGTTGAAAATCTGCTGTGAAAATATTAAAAAAACTGGTGAAGTCACGAGCATGCATAGAAAATGCGCAACACACACCCGTAATGCAATTAGTTTGGGGATTTTTTACAGCAGATTGTCAACACAGGGATTTTGGAACCTCCGCTCATGAACAGTGTCACTGTGATTTTCTTAATCTGTCCCGAACAGTGATTTCCCACAGCGACAACGCATTTCTGCGCTGGAAGTGCGAAAACACAATTTGGCCATGGTGTGAAAAATGACAGCTGTACTGTTCATAAGGAAGTGTGGAAAAATGCCAGTGGTGAAAATCTGGACTGAAAATTTTAGAAAGCCATGAACTTATGAGGGTGCGTGGAAACTGCGCAATGGTCGCTCATAACACAGTCATTTTATGGACTTTTTTCCTCAAATTTTGAACATAGCCATTTTAACACCTCTGATCATGAACAGTGTCACTGTGATTTTCTTAATCTGTCCCGAACATTGATTTAGCATACCGACTGCGCCATTGTGCGCTACATAGGCAGAAAAATGTTTTGGGCAAGATGTGAAAAATGACAGCTATATTGCTCATAAGGAGGTGTGGTAAAATGGCAATGTTGAAAATCTGGAGTGAAAATATTGAAAATTCGCAAACTTACGAATGTGCGTAGGAACAGCACAACACATGCTCGTCAAACAGTAATTTTGGGGAATTTTTTCACCAAATTTTTAACATAGCCATCTTAACACCTCTGCTCATGAACAGTGTCACTGTGATTTTCTTAATCTGTCCCAAACATTGATTTCACACACCGACTGCGCCATTGTGTGCTACAAGTGCGGAAACACTTTTTGGGCGAGATGTGAGAAATGACAGCTGTACTGCTCATAAGGAGGTGAGGTAAAATGGCAATGTTGAAAATCTGGAGTGAATATATTGAAAATTCGCAAACTTACGACCATGCGTAGGAACAGTGCAATGCATGCTTGTAAAACAGTCATTTTTGGGAATTTTTTCACCAAATTTTCAACATAGGATTTTTGGGGGCCTACCTCATGAACTGTGACACTGTCATTTTGTAAATTGGTCCCAAAAGGTGGTTCCGTACAGTGACCGTGAAATCACCTTTCTGGCCTGATTTTACAAAATGACAGTGACAGAATTCATGAGGTGGGGTCCCAAAAGCCCCATGTTGAAAATTTGGTGAAAAAATTCCCCAAAATGCCTGAGATATGCATCAAAGTTGAAAAACCCTATTTATTTCATTATACAGCTTACTGGCATTTCTTCAGTTCGCGGTCGGCTTTGAAGAGTGCAGACGTGTTCCCGGTCCACCGAAGATCATCGCGCTGGACTCTGGAGGTAAGTATGGGGTGAGGTGGGGGTGTGGGGAGGCAGGATGCACAGAGGGTGGGCACAGGTGGGGAAGGGGGTCAGGACAGTCAGCGAGGGAAGGTTTTTTCTTTCAGGTTTTCTTTTTTCTCCCCCTTAGATGATACGGGACTTGTGCCACGCTGGGGTGGGCTCCCAGTGTGGCAGCTGTAAGGCTGCTTGGGGGGGAAGTGGAGCTGATGGGAGATTGAGCACCCCCATCAGCCATATGGACTACTGCCACACTGGGGTGGGCTTCCAGCGTGGCACCCGGAAGTCTCTTGGTGGGGGAAACAGTGGAGCTGACGGGGGATTGAGCACCCTGTTGGCCATAAAGACTGTTGCCACGCTGGGGTGGGCTTCCAGCATGGCACCTGGAACTCTGTTGGGGGAGTGCAGCAGAGCTGATGGGGGATTGGGCACCTCTGTTGACCATACAGTGTGTGTGTGGGGGGGGGCATGAGCACTCAATATGCATATATGTGTGTGTGTGTGTGTGTGTGTGGGAGGAGCACATTCAACTGTTGTCATAGACAGCTGCAGCATTCATTGGTGAACTGTGGCTGTGCCTGCAAACACACTGCCTGAATTGGAAAACAGGTTGCCACACCTCTGAAAACTCAGATGATGGCACTATGTTTCTTGCACATACGTGCAAGCAAACATAAAAAAGGGAAACACAATGAGATCTCAAACTATAGGCCTATTAGCCTGACTAGTGTCCTGGGAAAGATCTTTGAATCCCTGCTTAAAACCAAACTAGAATTAGATCCACAAAATAAGGGATTAATAGACCATAAACAACATGGCTTTAGAAAAAATAGGTCTTATCTATCTGGAAATCTGTGTTTTTATGAACATATTAGTAAGATGACGGAAAACAATGACCCTGTTGATGTGATTTTTCTCGACCTCTGTAAAGCTTTTGACAAAGTCCCTCACAATATCGTAATAACTAAAATGTGGGGACAAAAAATAAACAACACAATTGTTAACTGGGTAGAGGAATGGTTACATAAATGTACTCAAAGTGTGACTATCGGGGGACATTAATCTGACTTATGTTCTGTAAGTAGTGTAGTGCCTCTGGGGTCAGTATTGGGCCCAATTTGTTCTCAATTTTTATTTCTGAGATAACAGAGAACATAAATAGCTTTATTATTAAATTTGCTGACTATACAAAACTGGCAGCTAAAGTAAAAACAGATACTAATAGATCTATATTAACTAAAGCTCTTTTAACACTGGAAAATTGGGCTAAAAAAAAAATAAAATGTACTTTAACATTAGCAAATGTGTCCAAATGCATTTAGGTCTAACTAATAATCAACATCAATTCTCATTAAATAAACAGGTTTTAACATCAGTTTCTGTACATAATGATCTGGGAATTATGATCTCCCAAGTCTTATCTTTTCATGATCACTACAATTTTGTGACCAACAAGGCAAACAGAATATTGGGATGTATAAAACGATGCTTTACTGCAAGAGATAGAGGGTGTATAATGCCATTATATGAAGCCTATATAAGACCATACCTGGGCTATTGCTCCTCTCTGTGGAACCCCTATCTGAGGAGAGATATAGATAGATTGGAAGGGGTCCAGAGGACAGCGACCAAGATGATTACTAATATGTACAATAAAGAATATAAAGTCAGGCTCAGCTATCTAAATTTGTACACCCTGGAACAGAGAAGAATGAGAGGAGACCTCCTCTTAATGTATAAACTATCTACTGATAGCACACTTATGACACAACTGGGAATGTGCTTTGGTAAACGGGAAGTAAGCCTAAGAAGTCAAAAGTATCAATTGTTATTGACGTACCCCAGGAACAACAAAAGGTGTTTTTTTCTGCACACAAAGAATTATACCATTGTGGAATTCCTTACCCAATACAGTAGTGTACTCCACAAATCATATAGACTTTAAAAATAATTTAGGTAGATATCTACTAAACAAGGTATGAAGAACCAGCATGGCTGGAGATACACACTGATGGGCTTTGGCCTTTTGTGTACCCATCCTTCCCAGTATGAATCCTACTATATAGCAAAGTGCTTCCACTTCATTGAGCAAGTGGCTCTGGTGGAAGGTTTCCTGGCAGTCACCAGGACATCAGCCACTTTCTGAGATACCCCAAATTGGGCCATGGTTACGTCTTCAGGAGCCAGGCATACAGATGGAGGGATTTGAGGTCCAATTGGACCAGGGTTCCCTGTTCCTGAGTCAATAGGTCCTGGCTGAGTAGCAGGGGAGCTGTAGGTGCCACAGCCAACTGTTGCAGTAATGGAAACCATATCTGATGAGGCCAGAATGAAGCCACTAGAACTGGGATGGCACCCTCCATCTGTAGCTTGATGAGCACCCTCTGAATCAGAGAAAAGGATGGTAGGTGCAAAGTAATCTCCCTTTCCAGGACAGGGACAACATGTCTCACCAGAAAATTCCAGGTCCTGGATCTAGTGAGCAGAAATGTGGCAGTTTTGTGTTGAGTGGGATGCAAAAAAGTCCAACTCTGGATGACCCCACCTGTCGAACAGGTCTTCTGTGACTGAAGTCATCAGTTCCCACTTGTGCATTCTGGATTGTGACTGGTTGAGGCTGTCCGCCAAGACATTTTGAGCACCTGGCACAGGGACAGCTGACCATTCTAGACCACAATCTAGAGCCTAGTACCAGACCCTCATCGCCTCCTGGTACAGGGGTAGGATTGAGTCCTGCCTTGCTTGTTGATGTAATAGACCACACTGAGGTTGTCTGATTGCACCAACAGTGGGCCTGGAGAGAGAGAGAGGGAGAAAGAGAGAGAGAGAGAGTTCTGGAAGGCCTGTAAGGCATGAAGAACTGCCTGGATTTCTAGAACTTTTATGTGGAGGTGGGTCTTTCAGTGGGACCAGATACCCTGGGAATGTTAAGGGCCGAGGTGCACTCCCCAACTCAGATCCTAAGCATACATGGTGAGGATTTGGGAAGGGGATAAGAAAGGGGACCCCGTTTAAGAGATTGTCTGGGTCCATCCACCCCTGAAGCACCTTGCAAACTTGTGTGGAGGCAAGGACCAGTTGATCCAGATCATTGGAGCGTTGATCCCACTGGACCCTGAGGGTCAACTCTGGGATCCTCATACGTAACCTGGCCAAAGGGACTGAAATAATGTCTGTGGACATTAAGCCTAATAGCCTCAAGAACTTTCTGGCTGGGAAATACTGGCACTGAGACACAGCCAGGGCCTGAGCTATGAGGCAGTCCACCCTGACTTGTGGTAGGAAGGCCTTGCCTTAAGTAGAGTCCAGAACCACTGCTATGTACTGCAACCATTGGCATGGGGTAAGCACAGACTTGGGAAAATTGACAGTGATGCCCAAGGACTGGAACAACTGCAGGGTGCGTTCTAGAGTCAGCAACAGTAGTTCCCTGGATGGGACTTCCAGTAACCAGTTGCCCAAGTATGGAAACCCTTGGTTACTTGGTTACTTGGTTTAGTGGACAAAAGAAGGCAATTGCCCATCGAGATTGTCCTCCACTTGTGTGGAACATTAACCCAATTTTAGTTAAATAACCATTTATCAAGTTTATTTTGAAGACTATAATATTTAAAGAGTCTACTATATCTTGTGGCAGTGTATTCCATAACCTGGGTGCTCTAATAGTGAAGAAATTTTGCCTTTTGTTGTTATTTGCTTTTTTGACTTCCAGTTGTTTGTTGTGTAACCTGGCCACAATTTTTCATGTAGAGTAAAATATTCCACACTGTTGCATCAATACAGGTGACTGAAGGATTTTAAATAGCTGTAGGAGATCACCTGTAGTTCTTCTTAGTTTAAGGGAGTATAAGCCATTTTTCTGGAGTCTAGTATCATAGTCCAGGTGAGTAAGATGAGGAATACGTTTGGTTGCCCTACCCTGGATCTGTTCTATTCTTTTAATGTCTGAGATCAAGTATGGACTCCAAAATGGTGAGCCGTAGTCAGTATATGGCCTGACATGTGACCTGTACAAGGTCATAATACAGTGTTCAGTTTTAGAGATAAAGGTGTGGTTTATCCTACGGAGGAGAGCATTTGTTTGGTTAGCTATTTCATTACAATGAGATGAAGTGGATAATTTGTTGTTAACCAGTATCCCCAGGTCTTTTTCTGTATTTGATTCTCTGATGCTAATGTTGTTTAGAAAGTATGCTTGTTTGGGGCTGTTTTTTTCCCATATGTAACACTGCACATTTTGAAACATTGAAGTACATTTTGTTAGTGTGTGCCCAGTGTTCTATGGATGCAAGGTCAGATAGTAAGCTTTTTTTGTTGATCTCGTTATTTACCTTACTGCTAATTTTGTATCATCAGCGAACGTTACTAAGATGTTGTTAGATAGAATATTCATATCACTGATAAAAATATTAAAGAGAGTGGGTCCCAGAACAGAGCCCTGAGGAACACCACTAGTCACCCTTCCTGTGGCAGATAATGCACCATTTACCCTAACCCTTTGAGGTCTTTACGTTGGAGGGCTGCTGCTACAGCTGCTAACATAGCTGACAAAACATGGGGAAAAGTGAGGGTGCTGAAGATCAAAAGGGCACAGGGTAAAAAAGGTAGTTTTTCCAAGCACTAGGGGGCACTTAGAATTCTCATGGGCAAAAGTGTGGGGGGGGGCTGCAGCACCCCTGTGCCCATAGGTTATGGCTGCTTAGCACTTGGTAAATACCTGTGGTGCAGAGGATAAGCCAAAGGGCAATACCCTGAACTGGTAATGCTCTCCCTGGAAGAGGAACCATCGGTACTGCCTGTGAGAGGGGCAAACCATGATATGCAGATAGGCATCCTGCATGTCCATGCAGCATAGCCAGTCACCCTGCTTGAGCACAGGCAGAAGGCCATATACAGTTACCATCTGAAACTTTCTGTATTGGATGTAAAAATTCATCTCCTTGAGGTCTACAATGGGCTTCAAGTCCCCATTTCTTTTGGGAACCAAGAAGAACTGGGAGTAGAACCCTTTGTTCCTTTGTTGCCTGGGCGCTGGCTCTATGGCCCTTTTGTGCAACAAGGTGAACACCTCCTCCAGAAGCACCACTGTGTGATCCAGAGGATAAGAGGTAGGAACCGATGGAACATCTGGAGGCTGTTCTAGAAGTTCTAGAGTATGACCCTGTTTTATTATTTGCAGGATCCAAGTGTCTGTGGTAATGGTTCTCCAGTGGGACAGATGGAGGGAGAACCGACCTCTGACCACCACCTCCTGGCTTGGAACAAGGGGGGGGGTCTGGCAATGAGTCAGGCTGAAGCACAACCAGTGGCCGGGGCAGCTCCTCCTCCTTTTCTGGAATGCTTAGCAGAGGGACCAGTGGTGGAGGAGGGGGCAGGCAATGCAGAACTGGCCCTATGCTTGCTCTGGAGCTGGGTTCTGGAGCCAGGCTTATGAGAGACCTTATGAAAGGAGGGCCGGTGCTGCTCCTAGGCTGGGCATGATAAAGGGAGTGGACAGATCTAACAGCCATGCTACAGGCTTTCAGGTCATTAATAATATCCTGCATATCAGGTCCAAATATTTTGTGACCCACAAAAGGGTCATTCAGCACCTTTTGCTAGACATCAGCAGTGAAGCCAAGGACTCTGAGCCAGGAGTGCCTTCTAAGGCAAATGCTAGTGGCAGCTGCCCTAGCTGTAGTATCAACCATATCATAGGTGGCTCTGAGGAGATGCTTACTAACATCTTCCGAGGCCTAGAGAATTTTGAGAAGCTCCTGTCTCTGGGAACCCTCAGAAAGGGCCTGAGCAGCAGCCTTGCTCTTCCTGTAGAGGGTATTCTGGTACTTAATCATATGAGACAAGTAGGGTGATGCAGAGCTCAGTTCTGGGGCATTTACTGTTCAATGTATTCATTGGGAGCATTGCAGAGGGCCTAGAAGGAAAGGTATGCCTGTTCGCATGTAAGACCCCCTTGTGGGGTGGGCTTTCTAGCCTTTATTCAGGATCCCCCCTCTCTGGTAGGGCCCCTGTACTCCGGTAGTGTTTGGGCCATTACATCTTACTGCCACCAGGGGGCAGTGTGTCAGCCTCTATTTAAGCCCTGGTCTCCCGGGGCGGGAGAGAGATGGGGAGCCAGTGGCAGTGAGTAGGGCAAGTGTCCAGTGTGGGGACCCGCCCCCAACCAAGAGGAGTCAGCATGGCAGTGTGGTGCGATGTGTGGGTATGCTGTCCGAGGGAGGGCTCGCAGGAGTTTTGTGGCATTGGGGTTCGGGATAAGGTTTCATCAGCTGCAAGTTGGAGGGGAAGGCTGGAAGCAGAAGGAAATATGGAAAGGCACCAGAATCCCTCTGAAATGCAGGGGTCCCAGTACCCCCTTTTGGTAAGGTACATCCTGGCAGTGGGGCTGTTGCAGTGGTAGCAGGGCTGCAGCAGGGCAGCTCCAGTGGGCTGTTACCTGTGTAGCAGAGCTGCCAGGAGGAATAGGTCAGTAAGGGGAGTGCAGTCTGGGATTCACTATGGGGCCTGCTGTGCCAGTGTCTGAAGCAGGCCCTGGGGCCTGCCATGCCCATGTCTGGGGCAGGCCCATCAGACCCGTTAAGGGCCGTAACTTCTGGGGAACAGGAACATGATGGAAAGGGTGAAGCTGCCGCTAAGCCTTGGTCTCAGTCTGGAGCAGTCTTGGAGAGGAAAGGAGGAGTATGTACTGCTTTTTGGCTCAGGTGAATTGGTTTGGTTGAACCATTTGGGAACAGCCACAGGAGGCTTAGGCTGCAACCACCCCGAGGTCAAGTTTGTCTCGGCTGGCATGGGAGGAGTAATGCACTTCCCCATTAGGAGTTCAAGGCATGGAACAGTATACTGGAAGGGAAAAAGCTGTTCTAAATAGGAATGAGATCTCTGCCTAAGGGAAAGTAACCTGTGGAGCCAGAGTAGTCTATGATCTAGGCCTGATAAAAATCTTGGCTGCTGTGGTCAGCCTAAGTGTGCCCTGTGAAAGCCGTTTGTGCACTATGCACTATTTCTCACCCAAAGAAGCTGCCCCTATTTCATCTAAAGTGAATTTTTGGATGCAATCATTTCCATGTCTAAAATAAAGTTTTATAGTTCCTGTGATTATGGTCATGGTGAATGATTATTTTAAAATGAATTAAAACCACTTGCTCACATTATTTCTTGCCTCCAAGAAAATGACAACCCCCCCACCCATTGCGGAAGATCGGCAAAGATGCCACTTGGAGCAGACACTGCTACAAGGGTAAAGGAAGGGAAGGCCTGATGAGAGAGAAGACATATGCAGGTAAGGCCTCCCTGTTTCTCCATGCTTGCTGTGAAAGTGCCAGGAAGTGTTCAGGTCTGTGCCCCCCACTCTATAATATTGGGACCCCTAGACATTGTGAGGACCAGGGGTTGGTTACAGATTTGAGGGCTCATCTGGGATATCTTTTGCCTGTACCCAAGAGACTGGTGATACTGCTGATGTGGGGGAGTGGAGGGGCCAACCACAATGCGGGGGGCCGCTGGGTGATGGTGCAGTTTTGGTAGGCGGCAGTGCATGATGCCAAGCTCCTTAGGATGTGGCACTCTTTCTGGTGCCTCTAGGTCTGGAACTGTGTCAGGTAATGCAGAAGGACATCATTGATTGGTTGGCTTCGTGGAAGTAACTGGAAGGGAGCTGAGCAGGAGGCACCATTTTGTCAGGTCAGCGAAAGGAGGGAGAGAGAGCCGAGGTGTTATCTAAGGCAAAAAGGGAAGACAAGGCTTTACAATCCAGAAAAACATGGCAGAAGGATTTTCATTGGAGGAGGAACCCCATGTCACTGTACCAACCACCATGCTGACTTGGTTGTGGAATTCTGTAGGAAGGAGAAAGGCTGTGGAGAGATGTGTGTGATTCGGCTGTCATGGTGAGGGGGTGGTTAAACTACCGATATGTTCTGTCTGTTCCAGTGCTATGCCAGGGGGTCTGTTTGAAGGTACACCGTATGGGTTCCCCTGCCATTACCCTGACAGCACATCAGTGGGCACTGCCTGCCTACTCTCCCAAGGGAGCCTGGACCTGGGAGCTGAGGCAAAGTTGGAGGTGCAGCCATGTGAGGAAATGGCAATGAAGATCAAGCAGGAGTCTCCCGAAGTCAAAACTGAGGTCATGGAGGAGCCATCTGAGGGTGGCAATGGGGAGCATAGCCATCTGTCCAGCTCCACCCCATTGGCTGTCGACTATCCTTGTGGCAGAGGGAGAGGTGGGGTCTGCAAATGTTAGTAGGGGACCCCTCAGGGCCAAGGGGGTCACCAGTGTAGGATCCCTGCTTGGTGACAGCATTCCCAGTGTGGCAGTGCCAGGTGAGGCTCCTCCGCTGTGTACACTGTGACCTGTCATGAAAGTAGAGCCCAGGGAAGAGGAGGTCTGGGAGGAGAATGGTCCATTGGCCATAGGAGGACAACTAAGATGTTACCAATTTGCTGACAATGAAATTCAACAAACACTCCCACAGCCTTACAACTGGCCAGCCATTACCTTGCCAGATACCAGTCACGTCTGGTGGTGCAGTGTAAAACTCTCAGGGAAAGAATGGATGGCCTTTTGAGAAGTGACCTGACCAATGTTGTGTACCGCACCCAGGTGTGGTTGGAGCCAGGGGCTGTCCAGTGCACAAGTGTGAGGGACCTGCCTGAGCGATCCCAGGCTGAGCCATGGGTAAGGAGAAGGATTCATACAGAATACCCCACTGTGGCGTATTCCTACATTCTGGTGCAATTATGGGATATTATTGAAGAGAAGAGATCTGATTGGGTGTTCAGAGTGATGCTCCACAAGCTACAGTTACAGCCTGGGAGTTTGGGGCATTTCACTAAGGAAGTTATTCAGAAGGGCAGAGCAATGTGTTTTTCTCCCCCCCTGAGCCAGTCTGACCCTGTTTAAACACTTCGCCTTAGTGCAAGATCTAGCTGGATTTAGAGTCAAGTATGATGTCATCTCAAAGGACTGTTTTGAGGAAGAAACAACAAAGCCAGATCCAGATTTATTATTTCCCCCGAGGTGGTGGGCTCCCTATTTTAAAGCAAGAAAGACTGTGAGTACCCGTAATTGCCAGGAATGTCAAACTGTTTGGAAAAAGTTTCAGAAAAGATTGTTGTCCAGAGTTCTGGGCCGAAAACAACAAGCACTTGTCAATGCCAAATGTTAATTGCTTTGGTGCATTGAGCTTGCTCACTCCTCCTCTGTCACTCGCTCATTCTGTTTCTCCCAGTACTTCAGGCTGCCCTTTTGTACTGGGCTCCTGCCTGCACTGGCAACTTTTTCTGCCCACAAAGAAAACCGCAGGTGTCCTGACAGAACTCCGTTGAGGTGGCTCACTAACCGTCTCACTTGCTCATTCTGTCTCCTGGTGCTGCAGGCTCCCCTTTTGTACTGGGCTCCTGCCTCTGTTGGTGGCTTTTTCTGCCCACAAAGAAATCTACAGCAGTCCTGACACAGCTCCATTGAGCTCGCTCACTTCCCCCTCTCACTCGCTTATTCCATTTCTGCCGGCGCTGCAGGCTGGCCCTCTGTACTGGGCTCCTGCCTGTGTTGCTGCCTTTGTTTGCCCACAAAGAAATCTGCAGCAGTCACGATAGAGCTCCGTTGAGCTCGCTCACTCCCCTTCTCTCACTCGCTCATTGTGTTTCTCCTGGTGCTGCAGGCTGCCCTTTTGTACTGGGCTCCTGCCTGCATTGGCACCTTTTTCCGCCCACAAAGAAATCCACAGCTGTCCCGACAGAGCTCAGTTGAGGTTGCTCACTCCCTCGTCTCACTCGCTCGTTCCATTTCTGCTGGTGCTGCAGGCTGATCTTTTGTACTGGGCTCCCGCCTGTGTTGCAGCCTTTTTCTGCCCACAAAGAAATCCACAGCAGTCATGATAGAGCTCCATTGAGCTCACTCACTCTCTCTCTCACTCGCTTGTTGTGTTTCTCCCACCGCTGCAGGCTTCCCTTTTGTCCTGGGCCCCTGCATGCATTGCTGCCTTTTTCTGCCCACAAAGAAATCCGCAGCAGTCCCAACAGAGCTCCGTTGAGCTCACTCACTCCCCCTCCCTCACTTGCTCGTTTTGTGTCTCTCCAGTGCTGCAGGCTACCCTATTGTACTGGGCTCCTGCCTGCGTTGGCGGCTTTTTCTGCCCACAAAGAAATCTGCAGTAATCTCGACACAGCTCCATTGAGCTCGCTTATTCCCCCTCTCTCACTTGTGTGTTCCATGTCTGCCAGCGCTGCAGGCTGGCCTTTTGTACTAGGCTCCTGCCTGCACTGCTGCCTTTTTCTGCCCACAAAGAAATCCGCAGCAGTCACAATAGAGCTCCGTTGAGCTTGCTCACTCCCCCTCTCTCACTCGCTCGTTGTGTTTCTCCCGGTGCTGCAGGCTGCCCTTTTGTACTGGGCTCCTGCCTGTGTTGGCACCTTTTTCTACCCACAAAGAAATCCACAGCTGTCCTGACAGATCTCCATTGAGATCGCTAACTCCCCCTGTCTCACTCACTCATTCTGTTTCTCCTGGTGCTGCAGGCTGTCCTTTTGTACTGGGCTCCTGTCTCTGTTGGCACCCTTTTCTGCCCAAAAAGAAATCTGCAGCAGTCCCAACAGAGCTCCATTGAGCTCGCTCCCTCCCCCTCTCTCAATCGCTTGTTCTATTTCTGCCGGCGCTGCAGGCTGTCTTTTTGTACTGGGCTCCGGCCTCCATTGCCGCCTTTGTCTGCCCACAAAGAAATCCACAGCAGTCATGATAGAGCTCCGCTGAGCTCGCTCACTCCCCTTCCCTCACTCTCTCGTTCTGTGTCTCCCGGCGCTGCAGGCTGCCCTTTTGTACTGGGCTCCTGCTTGTATTGGTGCCTTTTCCTGCCCACAAAGAAATCTGCAGCAGTCCCGACAGAACTCAGTTGAGCTTGGTTACTCCCCCTCTCTCACTTGCTTGATCCTAATCTGTTCCAAACACTAATTTCCAGCAGCGACTGCGGTATTCTGTACCAGAATTGCAAAAACACATTTTAGCCAGGATGTGAAAAATGACAGCTGTACTGTTCATAAGGAGGTGTGAAAAGATGCCAGTGTTGAAAATCTGGCGTGAAAATATTACTAATTTGTGAAGTTACAAGGGTGCATGGAAACTGCACAATGCTCGCTTATAACACAGTCATTTTATGGGGTTTCATCACAAAATTTTCAATATAGGCATTTTAGGACCTCTGCTCATGAACAGTGTCACTGTGATTTTCTTAATGTGTCCTGAACACTGATTTCACACAAAAACAGCGACCGCACTATTCTGCTCCGGAAGAGCGAAAACACATTTTGGCCAGGATGTGAAAAATGACAGCTGCACTGTTCATAAGGAGGCGTGTAAAAATGGCAATGTTGTAAATCTGGAGTGAAAATATTGCAACGTTGCGAAGTTACGACGTGCGTAGCAACTGCGCAACACACACTCATAAAACAGTAATTTTTGGGATTTTTTTCTACCAAATTTGCAATATACACTTTTTGAGACCCCACCTCATGAACACTGGCACTGTCGTTTCTTTAATTGGTCCTGAAAGGTGATTCCATGCAGTGACCGCGAAATAACCTTTTGGGACCAAGTAACACCATGACAGTGGCTGAATTAATGAGGAGGGGGCACAATAAACCCATATTGAAAATTTAGTGCCAAAATTCCAAAAAATGCCTGAGATATGCAAAAAAGTTGAAAAAGCCCTATTTATGCCATTATACAGCTTACCGGCATTTCCTCAGTTCTCGGTCGGTTTCAAAGAGTGCAGATGTGTTCCTGTTCCACCAAAGATCATCACGCCGGACTCCGGAGGTAAGAATGGGGTGAGGGTGGTGTGGGGAGAAAGGGTGCGCAGTTGGTGAGTGTGGGTTGTGGGAGGGGCCTGAGAGACCGCGAGGGACCGTTTTCTTTTTTACAGGTTTAAACAAGAAAAAAAAACATCATGGGATGTTTTTTTCTTTACAAGGGCATTGGACACACTGGGGTGGGCTCCCAGCATGCCACCTGAATGTTTGGGAGGGCTGTAGCTGATGGGGGATTGGGCACCCCCCGTCAGCACAAGGGGCATTGGGCATGCTGGGGTGGGCTCCCAGCATGCCACCTGAATGTTTGGGGAGGCTATAGCTGGCAGGGTATTGGGGACCCCTGTTGGCACATATTCAGTGCTCTGGGGGTGGGGACCAGAGCCGAGAGGAATTTGGCACCCCCTCAGCATAAACCGACTGTTTTGGCAGGGGGAACCATTATGCTGACGGGGAGTGGCCTCCCCCATCGGCAGCCTGAACTTGCGCGGGGACTGCAGCTGAAGGGGATTGGGGGTCCCCATTGGCAAACACACACAGTTGTGGGGGGGGTACATGCTGCCGAGGGGGACTGGGCACCCCCTCAGCACTGGGGGCTCACTAATATTGTTTGTGAACACGGTGGCAAGCCACCACCATGTTCACAAACAATATTACAGTACCAACATTTCACCCAGCAATGACGGGTCGCTCCTCATTGCAGCGGAATGGTTCAGGCTGCAATGACGAGGCGGCCCCTGATTGCAGCGGCTGAAACATTTCAAAGTGGTAGCACGCTGGCTGAACTAGTGTCAGCAGCAGCATGCCATCCCATTGGGGAAAGCAGGCCAAGCCTTTCAAGGCTGTGGGGGCATTGGCCATAACAGTGCCGTGCCTCCACAACTTGCTTCTGGCAAGCTGCCGCAATATGTTTCTTGCACATGTGCGCAATCAACATAAAAATGTAATCAAAAAAGTAATGCACCCAGGGGAGGAACTGTAATGACTTTAAGACCTGAAAATGTGATTGATTTTTCACCCTTCCCTGAGACTTTAAAGTTGCTTTCAGTGTTTTGAAAAAAAAAAGGAAGAAGAAATCTTTTAAAATGAAAATGTTAAGGTAGAACAGTGGCCGCTCCCATTTGGAGTGGTCAAAAAGAAAACTGATTCCATATAACTGCTACCTCATATGGGTGGAGAGTGATTGAGAGGGTGAATGGAGTGTGTGTATGAGCAGTGTGTGGGTAAGCTTAGAAAATAAAAGTTTACAGATTTAATCTATAGGTCATGTGGTTACCTCTTTTGGTTAAAAGTTCAACAGACAGCCTGGCTAGAGTAAGAAGTGGCTTGCCAGTTTTAAAGAAAATGTTATTAATTTAATTTTATGGAAAAGATGCATTTAGATTAAAGTAGCACCTCAGAGCAGTTAAGAATGCACTTAGGAGGGTGGGGGTAGGCGTGCCCAGCAGTACCTTTGGGTTGGGTGGGGCGTGCGTATACTCACCTGGCATTGGAGGGCTTCTTGGAGGTCTCAGTGCTGCCCCATTTCCTGGAGGAAATTGATTTAAAGGGAGGACAGAGTGTAATTCCCCCTCATGGAGTGGGCTTACTAGCCTTTATTTAGGATCCCCTCTCTCTAGTAGAGCCCTGTACTCTGGTAGAGCTTGGGCCATTACATTTTACTGACACCAGGGGGCAGTGTGTCGGCATCTATTTAAGCTCTGGTCCCCTGGGGCAGGAGAGAGATGGGGAGTCTGTAGCAGTGAGTAGGACAAGTGTCCAGTGTGGGGACCCCCCCCCGGCCGAGAGGAGTCTGCATGGCAGCATCGGTGTGACGTGTGGGTATGGTCTCCAAGGAAGAGATGGCAGAAGTTTTGCAACCACGGGGTTTGAGATGAGGTTTCATCAGCTGCAAGCTGGAGGGGAAGGAAGGATGGAAGCAAAAGGAAATATGGAAAGGCACCAGAATCCCTCTGAAATGCAGGGGTCCTGGTAATCTGTTTCGGTAAGGTTCATCCTGGCAGTGGGGCTGCTGCAGTGGTGGCAGGGCTGTGACAGGGTAGCTGGAGGTGGCAGCTCAGGAGGGCCATTACCTATGTTGCATGCTGCCAGGAGGACTAGATCAGCAAGGGGAGTGCATTCTGGGATTCACTATAGGGCCTGCTGTGCCAGTGTCTGGGGCAGGCCTGTCAGACCCGTTAAGAGCCATGACTTCTGAGGAACAGGAACATGATGGAGAGGCTGGAGCTGCAGCTAAGCCTTGGTCTCAGCCTGGAGCAGGCTCGGAGAGGAAAGGAGGAGCATGTACTGTTTTTTGGCTCTGGTGAACTGATTTGGTTGAACCATTTGGGAGCAGCCGCAGGAGGCTTAGGCTGCAACCGTCCCGAGGTCAAGTTTGTCTCAGCTGGCATGGAAGGAGTAAGGCAGTCCTCCATTAGGAGTTCAAGACATTGAAACGTATTTTTATTTGTATTTATTTATTGAAATGTTTCACCAGGAAGGCACACTGAGCAACGAGTTGCTCATCTCCAAGTGTGACCTGTGAGGTAGGGGAACATGAGGATAGTTTATAGAGATTTGGTGCACAATATAAATTTAGAGTAGATTACATTCAAATCATTTGAGCAGACTGTACAGGAGTAATGAAATAATGGGATGCTAACAGTTTTGAACTAGATAGATACTACGCTAACACTTTTGGACCAGATAGATACAACAACACAAAATAACATTTTGGCATACACTAAATGACACATAGCTGTGTAGCTAGAAAATGGCTGAATAGAATTGTTGTAGTTTGATCTGGAGGAGTTAGTGAGCAGTAAACACAGGCAGAACAAGTTGGTTAAGGTATAACAGAAGTGCAAGTTAACTACAAGTGCATTAGAGATTAGGGGTCAGCCATAGCTAGGGCTACGTAAGGGGGAGAAGGGAAGGTGAGCAAGAGGTAGATATGTCGGTAGGCAGAGAAGCGGGAATGGAAGGGGATGGAACGAGGAGGTGAAGGAAGAGGTAGGAGGAGAAAGGTCAGCTGGGGTCTGACCCCTCCAGTATGCTGAGGACCCTGCCTGCACAAAGCAGGGGTGAAGCACAACAGGAAGGGAGCAGGTTGTGGCAGCGAGAGGTAGAATACAATAGAAGGGAAGTAGGTTGTAGGCAGCGAGGGGGAATAGGCTCCGGAAGAACAGAAGAGATGGTGAAGGTGAGAGAGAAGACAGGCTGAATTCCAGCCCATTCATGATGTGGAGAAGTGAAGGGAAGAGTTGGGTTAATGGTGTAAGGATAGGGTAGGGACTGGCCCTTGGTACAACTTTGGATGATTGAGAAATCACAGTAAGAGAATAATGGAAGGTCTGAAGGGAAGGAATTGGAGGAAGGGAAGGAATGCTGTTTTTTTAGGTGGGTGGGGGTAGAGCTGCAGCAGGGGCATTGCATGGGTACTGAAGAGGGGTAGGGTTTGTCAGGGGCTTAGAGGTGGAGTTAGGGAGGGTTGTAGCAGAAACAGCTAGGTGCAAGGAAGTTTTTAAGGGCACAGCTGATGGAGTAGTAGGAGGATGAGTGACGAATTTGAGGGGGGAGGGAATTCCACATTTTTGGGAGGCGGTGAGAGTAACCGGATTGGCCGATGAAGGTGACTCTCCAGGGGACCACCAGAGTACGGGAGTAGGATGATCTGAGGGAGTGAGAGGGAGTGGGGGGTGTTATAAATGAGGAGAAGAGGTAGGAAGGGAGTTCACCCACCCAATGCTTGGAGGTGAATTTAGTGCAGTGCGAGTTGTCTGTTTGTAAGACAGGGTATATTGAAAGGGAATATTGAGGGTATATTGAGAGTATACTGGAAGGGAAAAAGGTATTTTAAATAGGAATGAGATCTCTGCACAAGGGAAAGTAACATGTGGAGCCAGAGTGGTCTACCATCTAGGCCTGAAAAAACTCTTGGTTGCTGTAGTCAGCCTAAGTGTGCCCTGTGAAAGTCGTTTGTACTCTGTGCACTATCTCTCAGCCCCAAGGAGCAGCTCCTAGTTCATTTAAAGTGAAGTTTTGGATGCAGTCATTTCCACATCCCAAATAAAGTTTTAGAGTTCCTGTGATTATGGTCGTGGTGAGTGATTATTTTAAAATGAATTAAAATCACTAGCTTACATTATTTTTTGCTTCCAAGAAAATGACAACACCCCCTCCCCCAACTGCGGAACCACCTGGAGCAGAGAGTGCTACAAGGGTAAGGGAAGGCCTGTATGAGAGAGAAGACATCTGCAGGTAAGGCCTCCCTGTTTCTCCATTCTTGCTGTGAAAGTACGAGGAAGTGTTAGGGTCTGTGCCCCCCACCATAACATGAGGACCCCTAGACATTGTGAGGACCAGGGGTGAGTTACATGCAGATGGCGCAAAGATCTGCAACATGGTTGACTTGCCAGAAGGGGTAGCCAAAATGAGGAGGGACGAATTAAAACTGGAGTAATGGTCAAAGGCCTGGTAGCTAGGATTCAATGCCAAAAGTGTGAAATCATGCATATGGGGCACAAGAACTCAAGGGGAACATACCAACTGGGGGAAGAGGATGTTGCAGCATCTAATCAGGAAAGGGATCTGGGGGGGGGTCATCATAACTGATGACCTCAAGGTGGCAGGTGAGTATGGAAGGGCAGTAGGGAAGGCAAATAGGATGCTGGGTTGCACTGGGAGGGTTAGTACAAGTAGGAAGAGGGAAGTAATATTGCCACTGTACAGCTCACTGGTGAGGCCTCACCTCAAATACTGTGTCCAGTTTTGGAGGCCCCATCTCAGGAAGGAAATTTAACAGCTGGAGAGAGTGCAGAGAAGGGCTACCAAGATGGTCCAGGGCATGCATCAGAAAAGCTATGAGGTGAGGCTCAGGGAGTTAATTAAACATGTACTCACTGGAGATGAAGAGGGAGAGGAGGGACATGATAGCGGCCTTCAAATACATCAAGGGTATAAAAGTGCAGGGAGGGCAAAGGAGGGCAGCTTTCCACAGATGGGGAGATGTACAAGGACAAGGGGTCACATGATATGAGACTGGAAGGAGGGGGACTCAGGTAATGTGAGGATGTTTTTCTTCACAGAAAGAGTGGTAGAACCCTGGAACAGGTTACCAGAGGAGGTGGTGGGAGTAAACACCGTGGATACATTCAAACATGCATGAGATAGACACAGGGGACTGGTGTACTCAAGAATGGGGGGTGGGGCAGGAGTAAAAGCACAAATCTAACAGAATCTGCATTTTGGAAATAAGAATAAGGCAGACTGGATGGACCAAGTGTCTTTTTCTGATGACATATACTATGTTACATTGTAAGGCCCAAAGTGGCTGAGGCAAAAGTCCTCTAGCCCCAAAGGTCAATCCTCCCAGACTCCCAGTCAGAGGGGAGGGAGCTAATGTGCTTTGGTGCCTTGGACCTGTCATGAGCTGCCTTGATTACCACTGAGTCAGTTTCTGGCTGGGCTGCATAGAAAGGCAGCTCCAAGGGCACCAGGTAAAGCTTATCAGCCTTTCTGGGTATGGGAGGTACCAAGTTGGGCCTATGCCAGGCAGCACTGGCAGCATCCTGCAGTGCTGGAAGCAGAGGAGGAATAACTTTGGGTGGAGATCCTGGGATCTCCAAGAAATCCACAGGTTTCTCCTTGTGACATTCCAGTCTGGAACCCCGCAGTGGAGGAGAGCTGTTTCATAATATTAAGGAAGTAGGGGTCCTCCAGGGGTACCTTTTGGTGTGTCTGACTGAGTCCTCTCTGCTGGAGGAGACAGTAGACCTGCCAGAAGAGTCAACCTCCACATCTTCCTCTTCATCCTCTTCATCATGGAGGTTGAGATTAGGGTGATATTCCTTCTCTATGTCAGCCTGTTCTCCAGCAGGGACCTCCGTCCGGAGCAGTGACAGCTCTCTAGAGGGCGTGGATGGACTGAACTGGCGTCGACACCAAGCAGTGCCTGATGGCAAGGGCAATGAAGGCTCAGGCCCCAGAACAAACTGTTGGATGAGAGCTGAGGTTATAGAAGTGAGAACTGCACTGAGGTCTATGGCAGGGTAAGGAAGCCCCATCAACACGAGTATCGACTGAGAGG
The DNA here is from genome assembly GCA_016271365.2 of Neoceratodus forsteri. NCBI lineage: Eukaryota > Metazoa > Chordata > Ceratodontiformes > Ceratodontidae > Neoceratodus > Neoceratodus forsteri. Next base: position 445,736,691 of record CM057453.1, read on the forward strand.
GCAAACAGCCCAGCTCCGATGAACCACCACTAGCTGCAGTAGAAGTGGTGGGGCCCAGCACCTGTGGACCTTGTGGTTCAAGAGATCATGACGGCGAGGCTGGGGCTGACAACCCAGAGGCTGAAGAGCCCTCTGCAGCCCTAGGAAGGCTGGAAGAACTCTCCACCATGAGGGGCCTGACAGGAGCAAAGGCCTGCATGGACAGAGGTGTGGAACCAAAGTATTCAAAGGAGCAATCCCAGGAGAAGAGGAGGAAGAATCCAATGGTGACCGGGATTACCATCGAAGGGGGGGCGGGACTTAGGCCAGTCCTTATCCCGATGAGAATGTTTCCCCGAAGATGTCCTGGGCCTTGGTGGCTTGAGATCCTGAAAAGGACACTGGTGACTGGAAAAGGGGACCCCCCAAAGACCCCTGCTCTCTGCTGGCTGCTTGTTGCTCCATTAGGAGCTTCTGCTGGGATTTCTTGTGGCACCACTGGGTGGTGAGGTTGAACTTCAGGCAAAGCTCGCAGGTAGGAGCATTATGACCAGGCTCAAGACAGCAGACACAAAGCTCTTGGTCATCAAGTTGAAGAAATCTTCTTTCTGAAGCAATGGAAAAGAGACGATGAAGAAGTAGTTCTTGACATACAAAAATAAAAGGAATCACTTTAAAATAAAGTGATTCGAAGGTAGTAACAAAAGAAAAGTTAAATAACATTTTGATGGTCAACTTAGTGTCAAAGCTTTTATGGAGTCAGTGTGTGAATGGTCAACAGCAGGAGAGAACTGAGGAGGGAGCAGGGCTTCCCACTCTTATATAGGACATGAGACATTGGTGTATGACGTTGGCATGGGCAACTCCAACTGGACTGCTACAGAAAAGCCTCCGTGTGATCCTAACACCTGACGGCTAAGTTCCATAGGTGTGACCTGATGACAGAGATATGCTCGAAGAAGATGTATTGGTTTCAGTGAAGCTGTTTTGGTTTTAGTGAAAATGTACTGGTTTCAGTAAAATGTGTTGGTTTTAGTGTATACTATTTTGGTTTCAGTGTGTATATGCTGGTTACAGTGTGCATGTATCATTTCAGTAAAACTGTGCTGATTTCAGTGAAAATTGTACTGTCTGCAAAAATGAAATAAGCATGAATCAGGCAGCTGTGAGGTCCATGATTTCAAATCAACAATCTCAGAAAATTAGATAAAAATTAGATAAAACAGGGCCGGCCTTGTGGCATGGAGGGCTGAGTCATCCATGTTTTACCTCCTGCCACACTGGCAACCCATGTTCGTGGTGTGAGTGGATTGCCAGGGGTCGTCCGGGGAGGGAGAGGACTGAGCATCCAAAGGACCTCTCTCCTCTCCTAGGGAGGGAGGATTGGTGTTCCCACCGAACGACTTCCCCCAGGTGGAGGCCCAAGGGTAGTGTGGGAGTGTAGGGTGCTAACAAAGAGAGGATAGTGCGGGACTTCTGCAGCATGGATGCACCTCCATGCATGCACACTGATGTGTGCACCCCAGCAACTGGGAAGGGAAGGGAGAAAATGAGGAAAAACACCCAAGGCTGTGGATGACGACTGACCTTCTGCAGGCTCTGCACCTGCTGGCCAGTCACCACCGCAGCTCTGTGGCAGAGAGTGCAGGTGAAGGTAAGTCCCGGAGGAGCTGGGATAACGGGACTAGGGGTTAGAAGGCAGCAGCAAGGGGAGAACAAGCGCTAAAATGCATACATAAAACAAAAAATTAGATAAAAGTATAACACAAAGACAGTGAACAAATACAATTTAGAAAAAATTTAAATAGTTGCATAATATAATGTAGCAGTGAAAGAAATAAAACATAAGGTAGAAGGCAGTAGTCCTCAGGGGACTTAACAATGTGATATCAACATTATTGAAGGAAGTATGGAAAAGGAAATGCTGTGATAGTTGCCTATCCTCTACCCACAAGGGTTTGGTTAAGCTCTGAAGCTATGTATGTAACCCCCCTACAGAGTGCCTTAATTCCTCTGTGCTCGGTCTCTTTAAGAGCTGCCAATAACGTGGTGCTTATTTAATCTGGGAGGGGGTTGAGTGTTTCTATGCTCGAGTCCCGCGCAGGCTACCAGATAATTGCTCTGTTCTGTTATTGCTTGTTGTGCAGAGGGAGCTCTCTGTTAGAAGCTGTACTTATTTGCTGATTATCTATTAGAATAGTAATGATATTGTAGCTTGTCTAACCTGCCTTCTTTGCAGCGTGGACAGTTCTGTTTATCACCACCATCTTGGTCCTGGACTGCCAGAGTGGGTCAATCAGTACCTTTGGGGAGTCTAAAATGGAGCATGTCCCCAGGGGTCTTGTGGGAGCAAATTTCTGTAGGAATTGTAGTTTTTACATTTTGGCACCAAAACAGACCTGGAGGGGGAGCCCTTGCTTTGACGACAGATAGATCAACCAACCAGAACCTTTTTGACTGAAGGGTAATTCCCAAGCTGCCTGCTGCAGTCAGTCAGTCTGGAGTTATAGTTTGCAGAGTAAACAACTCAAGTGATTTGAGCAGTAGCTCCTGCATAGTTCACGTGGGAGATTGGTGGAAAGGCTGAGTCTGGCCTGTCTGCTTGCAGTCCCTCGAGAGGTAATCCTTTGAAAGGCTTAATAATCCAGACTGTATCCGAATTGAGTGAGAGAAAAGCCACTGAAGTGTGACCAGGCTTAAACCTGAAGAAGAATGACGATTTGCTGTATGCGATCGGCCTGTCAGGACATCCATTCACCATAGAACTCCCGGTTTTGCTCAGAGACACTGATATTGCTGCTGGACTGCTATCCGCTTTGTGGTATGGTGATTTGCTTTACTATAAATGTGCTGTGTGCTGTTAGTGGGTTGCAATTTGTTTCCCCACTGTTTAATTGTGCCACGCTTGCTGGAAGCTGCATCCAGCCTTCCCGGACTGATTTCCGAACTGTTTTACCCAGCCTGAGCCCTGCCACACTGGCCCAGCCACCTACTTCAGGCACAGAGAACACCATTGATGGGAGACTCACCCCGGGATCAGCCCCCTGCTCAACATCTCGAACAGGAATGACACCTCGGTGATTCGTGTGGGCCCTGCTTCTCCTGGCATACCAGTTGTCAACCTGCAGTGTCCATTTCATCCCTCCTGTGTCTTGCATTGGGTAGCGTGACTAACAATCAGGGTAGCTCCCTGTAACAACAGCTAAATCTCAAGTGTTGTCTTCTGATTGCATTATTGTTTTTCCTTTGCATGAACTGAGCCTTCAGGCTCTGGATTACAAATTGTGTGTGGCTGTGCATGACATTTCTTTTCATCACAGGGCCCCAACCAGCTGCGATGCCGGCCTACCCTGGGCAATGTCCCTGGCTAGCCCACCTTACTTTCAACTAGGTACCCAGAGCCTCTGACTGTGTGGAGACTAAAAGTGCATGCATAATTGCCTGACTAGATCAGTTTTCGAATCAATCAACCTGATTATGCTCCTCCCTTGTTCAATTCCCCTGAATAAATCAGATCTAACTCTTTTTGCATTTAATCTGACTATGGTTTATGTTTGTACCAAAAGCACTGTACTTTTGTTATTTGCTGTGCCTAACCTTGTTTTACAGAGGGTCTCCAGGGTCTAACTGGTGGAACCAGCCCTGGTGGTAAGTGCTAATGGTGTGGGGAATTGTATGCTGAATAGGGGCAACTGTGAAAGTGTTTGTTGCATATTGTCTAGGCCACTAGATGGGAAAGCGGTGGGTTACAGTGTCCCAGAGGGCTGTACCCAGGTTAGCTTTGTTACTAACAACCCTGTCCTCTGGGTGGAGGCACCCATTTCAGTACCCAGGCCCCTTAACCTGCAACTAGCCAAGCATGCAGGGGTAGTAGCCCTTCGGATAGCGCCACCTAGGGGTTACATGCATATATCAAAAGGCTTAGAGGGTCTGTCCTTCACACAGATGGTCATGGGGTCAGTGAACATATTCAAATTCCAAATAGTACTATGTCTCTCTTCACTGCGTTCCCTCCAGGTGGCTGACTTAGAGGTACTACCCCTTGGGAAAAACAGACTACTGTACAGGCACTCAGCAATTCACTCCCCTTTTTGAGTGAGTTGGAATCCCATAACGTGTCCCTTACAGAAACCTACAGGCAGTGTGGGACGACTGGGCAGCTGAAGTGCCTAATGTGACTGGCAGTATACTCTGCTGTAAGAAACATTATTTCATTTCCCTTTATCTTCAGTATATTCTGGAGACAGCTCAGCTTCTCTGCTTGTATCTGCTTGCAGTCACAAGCAGGTCATCACGTATTTTGTTACAGTTAAATAAGAACAAGTTTATTTACAGTTTGCGCACAGGCCTTGATGTTATTCAATCAAATCAACTGTTCACAGGATATCCTCTCTTCTTTGGAGTGTGCTCACGCATTAATAAATCACTCACTCTGGGTGGTGGTGGTGTCAAGTCCACTATCTGATTGCATCTTACTTGGGGCCATTGATGGCATCCAGTGATAACCACCTCTCCAGCTCCTTATTAATCCTGAACCAGTCAGGTGTCAGTAGCAGGGCTCATATCAGTTGTGGTCATTTATCAAGAGTCTCAGCCATTCCCTGACACAACATTGGCTCTCCAATGGCAAATTTAGGAAATTGAGCCCCTCTTATAAGGTCTGAATTGTGCTGTTAGATTGCACCCTCTGTGGAAGAATCTCAGCACAATGCTGGAGTTGTTGCAAGACTGTCAGAAAAGCATGCTGCTTGACAAGAAACCAAGCCTTCTTTGCATCCATGTTCACATTGCAACACTCACCTTGGTCAGTGTAAGGCCCACTTACCTTCCGAGTCAACACTTTATTCTTCTTACTGATCGGGCAAACCTCTGTGCAGTTGGGCCAAAATAGTAACAAGTACAGCATGTGAATAACTCTCTTTGGGGAGCCCCCTTTTCAGGTCATACACAGCACAAAATAATATATTGACAAGCTAAAATATATTATTTCACTAACTGAAAAATAGATGTTTTTAATCCTCAATATTTTCATTAGAATATTTTTCTTATTTGTTAAGAACAAACCTCTAATATCATAAATTACCTTGTGGTAATTACACCAGCAGGCGCTCCCCTTGAAACTGTCCCCCACTTTAAATACCTAGGTGTGACACTTGATCCCTCCCTTACTTTCAATGAACACATCAATATCACTGTGAAGAGAATTTACCAAAAGCTTAGTGCTGTCTACTTGTACAAGCAGCTTCTGTCCCCTGAGGCATGACTAGTTGTTGCACAAGGTAATCTTCTGCCCCTACTCAACTACTGCTCCCCTGTCTACTCGTTCGTGTCCTCTTTGCTATGCTCTCGTCTAAGCACAACCTATAATTCTATTTGTCGCTTTGTTCTTCAAGCCCCCTACTCAACCCACCACTGAACACTCTATCAATCCCTAAGGGTGGCTCCTGCTTGACGGTCATTTCAACTATGCCTTGGGATGTCTGGTAGACAGCTCTCTTAGGAACTACCAGCTATCCCCCTATGCCGGACTACTTACTGGCTAGATGGCTACCAGGAGCCTTAGAGTCTCCTCTGTCTCCCCCTAGAAGTCCCTCGTACCTCAATGACCATGGGATGCATAGCTTTCTTGGTCACTGCTCCCTCTCTTTGGAATTGTCTCCCATTGACCATCTGATTATCCCCTTCCCACCTGACTTTCAAATCCAACCTAAAAACCTGGCTCCCAAGGGAGTCTACCAGTACTTGTCTCCTAGAAAAAAACGGGTTAAAAACATGTCCTAGTTTCCTGGATATGCTGTGTGTTACCTACCTTTTCTCCCAACTCCTCTACTCTCTGACTCTACCCTCCTCACTCTCAAGGGTGGTCTGTGTGCAGGTTGTCCCTCTTCTCCCAACTCTGTCATCCCCCTGACCCTCCATATCCATCCCTATGTAGCTTTCTTTATACTTTTCTCTCCTATCCTGTTTCATAACCCTACTGTACAGGAAGTTTGCCTGTACAAACGTTGGATTATTACTCTCCACCGTTAGTCTTCCATATGTTAGAGTCAGTGGACTACTGCATGCCTTGGCACATAGCCACTGATCCCTGTACCACTTTGCTCTTCTTGGTTCCCAGTGTCATACCAAAGTTTGCTCAGTACTATTGCTTGACTGTTAGTACCACTCTGTGTAATACTACTGCTCTTACTGTCTAATGACTGAATATCCTGTATGCTGCAATGTCTATGACCGATTTACCCTAAACCTTTTGTTCTTACGTGATGTTGCTGTTCTTATACTGTTGCCTGTACCCATTTATTGTATTTCTATTGTTGCTTGTTGCCTGCCACTATGTGGCCCGAGTTGTGACCGAAAGCGGTCCTCTGGATCAGCTCACTTGCCTGGTTAACAAAGACTAAAATAAAATAAATTAATTAATTCATTAATTGTCTTGTTTTATCTTGTTAAGAATAATGAGTCTCACCATTACTAGTGCAACCTGTCCTTATTGGTATACCTACCAACCTGTGTCTTTGCTGTGGATGGGGGTGAAGGATGGGGTGGGCATGGCCCAGTGTACCCTCATGTCTAGGGTAATCAGCCCTTTGCCAACAATCACATTAACCAGCTCTCTTTTTCCTCCCACAGGAGATGCTGGGATAGGGGCACCTTTATTGGTGAAAATAAAAACTCTGACATAGGGAATACAAATACTAGACTGTCTTTACTGAGGCAGATGCTCAGTTCATTTTAGTACAGTTTATACATTCTGGTCCTGGGGCCCAAATAATACAGTTTCTTATTTTATTTGTTTAAAATCGGTAACCAGAAGAGGGGCACACTGAGACAAGGTTCATTTCCAGGTGTGTTCCAGAGTCTACAGCAATACTTATGGTTCTCTCAACATCTCTGTTAGGAGTGCTTACAGCTGTGTTGTAACCTGTGACTTGTCAGGGTCCCTCACTGTCCCTGTTCCACCTGAGCCCTGTGCCCTTGAAATATCTATTCCCAAATCTGCTATATTTGTGCACCTCAACCTGAGCTTTTTATCAGATTTGGGGTTCAGATAGCTTATCAGCAAAGAGCTCAATTGTTTAAGGTGAAACCCTTTCTTATGGGTTCACAGGACCAGCACTCTCTCACCATGCCCTGGTGCCCTGAAACTCCCAATAACCCGACATATGGCAAGACCAATATTAGTCTGAGTCCCATGTGCTGCAGTACTGGCCTGCCTCTGGGGGTTGGGGTGGTTGGGTAGAACCTAGCAGAAATGGGTACAGTTGCCCAGCTTACCCTCCAGGAAACCCCTCATCACATTCTTGGAGACACTCTCGTACCATTCACTAGTGTCAGTTGTCGTTATCTGTTCCTTCCATCCACTGGTTGCATGGTTGGCTATAAGTGCAGTTCCTGATGTCACCCCTCTTAGTTTAGCCTACATGATTCCTCTTCAGCCCCAATGTCCATCAAGAGATAGCCACTGAGAGGATACCCCTAGGATTCCTTCATTCTCCCATGGATCCCACTAACTGTCCCTTCTAGATGGGGTCAACCTCATATCCCACCTCCTTTCCAGGTTGAGAAACATCTCAAGTGCTGGAAGTCTGACTTGGCTTGTGCCAGGCCTGAAGATGTTAAATTTGACTCTCTTACCATGTAAGGTGTCCACAGCCCAATGCCACCTTCCTGCACTGAGGGTGGCAAGGCACTAGTATCTCCATGTAAGAGCATTCAAGGAAAACTGTGCACCCCTGGCTCCTATCCTGCAGCAAGGTACATGGCTGTACACACTGCGTATGATCCTGTGGACATAATCAGAGTCCCTGGGCTTCAGCACAGAGCTGGTAATAATTGCATGCTTCTTCATCAAGCACCATAACTTAGGGCACTGAACCAGCGGGGCATCATGGTTGGCAAGGGCATCTGGGACATGATGCACCCTTCCCCTCTTGCTCACTCTGAACTTCCCACCTTTTGACTCTGTGAGTGCCTTGAGGGCACCCTACTTATACTACCTGAGTATCTCCGACAACCACTATCCCTCAGAAGGTGATGCCTAATCACCCTGTCCCTCTGCTGGGCACAAATAGTAACAACCCTGTCCCTGCTGCTCCCTACTGTAGGGAAGTGGTTGTTATGCTCACTTTTAGTGTGCCCACTTGGGTTATTGTCATATCATCCTCCCCAGACTACTCCCACCCATCCAAACCATAGCATCATGAGACATATATACTGTGGCTTAGGGCAGCCTCCATCTGGCAATTTCTGCTTGTGAACCTATAATACAAGCAGTTATTGTCTTTTACTTTTACTGTTGTGTGTTCCAAGGTGCATAACGTATGGCCATTCAGGTTCTGTACGTTGCAATACTGTGTGCCCTGGATTACTATGCACATGACTGCTCCTTGACCCTCAAATCAGCAATGCATAGTAATTGAGCATATACCATATTCCCATCCAAGAAGTGCTATTGCCAAACTTGTGGATTATGATTTCTTTTACTAACTATAAAAAAAAGAATAAAAAAACATTAGGCTCTATGCACAATTGAAAGTTGGCACTATGCATCATGATACACAGTATATACTAGGGCAGAATAACTCACCTCTCACGGATGCACTACCAACCCATCCTTGACATGTGTACCTCCTATGCCTCAAACAGGTTTGTACTTGTACATCTACATGGATGGTTGAGGACGGGGTGAGCAGGGGGCGTGTTAAGGGTTGGGCTGATGGAGTGTGGCAAGCACTATGGCAATTGCACTCTACTGTGATGTAAAGGGTTCTAGTATGACAGCCAGCAGGTAACTGTAACCAATGTGCACCCCCCCCCGACATGACTAATGGGACTCCAGTAGGGCCCCACTGCTATGGACCCCAGCTTTCCTCTGTGCCACAGAGGGCTAAGGTGAGGATGCCAACCGTTGGTGTGTTTTTTCTTTTTATCAAAAACATCCCAACAATTCTTGCCCCTGGGATATGGGAGTCCTGACACAGACAGCCATATCCCATGATCCCCTGTTCCCTCATAGACTAGGTGAGCCATGTGAAGACCAGCCTGCACTTCTGATTAGAAGCCCTGTGTTCAACCCATGTCTGCCCCTTGGCTGGCCCCTCCCTTTGTGTGGAGCTATGAGTCTGTGCATCAGGCCTTCCAGGACTAATGCATATCAACCCCACTTGTTGTTTTGGGGACAGGTACAGGACAGCTGTGGGCCCAGAACACACCTTTTTTGGCATGTAGCAGACCCAATAGTGAACTGGACCCATTATTTGCAATATTCACATCTATTTGGTATCAAGCATATTCTTCTTTTTTTGTGCCACTGATAGCATGATACATCTGTGATCTTTTCAATATAAACATCTTCGATACATAAACTATTTTTTTCTAAAATTAGAAATGTTATCATTTTCATTAACATCTTAAATTGTTGTGTTCACAAGACATTTTAAGAATTATCTATAAAAATATAACATGCAAACTTTTATGAGCTTCATAATTATTGGAAGTTTTAAAAATGTAAGTTTATTTATTTTTTTTACTTATTACAGTCTTGGAAGAACTTTTGAGTCATAGACTGGCTTACAAAGGTTCCACGGAGGGTTAACAAAAGACAATACAAACATCATGTTGATCCATAGTTTCACATTAAGTATGATAGTAAGCAGTTGGAGGGTATACACAATACACATAGGTGACCGTGCAAGATCAACAATTAAATTACCAAAACATTATATCACAATAGGATTGATGGAAGCCAGGATTTGTTTCAGGGAAAGCAGTCCTGTTGTCATGGTATTGAAGGAATAGTGCAATAAGTGCTGTCGAAGTTAGGTAGGGTCCAGCAGAGTAGATGTGAAGAGGGAAGACAGCAGGGTAATCGTGGGAGAGAGGGGCAGGGGCAGGAGGGGGGAGTGGAAGGGAAAGAGAGGAGCTCAAGCTGGGGGAAGATGGGGAAGGGGAGGTGCTCAAGAAAGAGGCGTCAGTAATAGAGTTTGTGGGGGGTGGGAGAAGGAGCAAGACATATGAAGTAGGCTGGTGGAGGCAGAGTGAGTAGGAGAGCATGTGATGGAGGGTTGAGTTTGGTGGCATGGGTTGGCAGGACTGGGGTGGGCAGGAGAAGAGGAGCAGGACTCAAATGATGAGGTGGCAGGTGGGGGAGTTATAGAGAGTGGGTGGGCATGTGGGAGAAAGGTAAGGAGGAAACAGTGGGTGGTCAGTTAACAGTCCAGTAGGGTATGTGTGGGGGTGAGAAAGGAGTGGGGATCAGGTGGGGCAGTAGGGGGCAGCAGGGGAGAACAGTGAGAGTCAGTTTGCAGTCCAGCAGCATAAGTGTGGGTATGCGGAAGGTGCAGGGGACTGGGTGGGGGCAGGAGGGGAAGTGGGAGGTGATTAAGAGGGCAGGGAACAATGGGACAGTAGTACATAATTGAGGGGGTGCGAGGATTAGGGAAGGTGAGAGGAACGGTAGACCTGTGGGGGGGGGGTGTATAGGTGTAGCAGTCACAAATCCTATCCTGTGTAAGCGATGCTCTAAGCTTGGTTTTAAAGGGCCAAGCCTGGTTGCATTTAGTAGCTCAGCACTGAGAGAGTTTAGCCAGGTTGGTGCACTGTATTCAATGGACTGATGTCCTATATAAGGGGATTTTTAAGGTGAGGTTGTTTAAGCCTCTGGTACATCTTGCTGAATCAGAGCATTTGAGGAGGTTCTGAACTCCCAAGGGGGCTAGACCCAGTAAGGATTTTTTAGCAAGCAGGCAAGTTTGATAGCGAATGTGACCGTCTAGGTTAAGCCAACTGCTCTGGACATAAAGCTCGCAGGTGTGGGTTAGACGGTGCTCCCCTAGAACAAATCTACATGCTTTGTTTAGGGTTATTTTAATTCTTTTGAGTGCAGTGGGAGTTGTGGCACCATAAACCACAAGACCATAGTCAATTATTGTCAGGACGGCGCTGGAGAGTGGAGACAGCTAGTTTCAGGGTGTCAGGAGTAAATTGATATTCCTAGTCTCTGTCCATGCTCTGTTGCCTGCATATTTTCAAAATTGTATAGTATCTTATGTTCTCTGTTTCTCATTTTAATAACTCCATTTCCAATTTTGATCAATGTGGGTGAAAAAAGCGATGGACTCACCTATTGTACTAAATAGGTTCTAGCAATGATGAGGGATCTGTGCCATATCACAGACCTCCTCAGACTAAATTATAGAATGGCAAGAAAGAATCTTGAACTGTGATTGGTCGGTCTGGGGCTGGATCCATGGCGTTATCCCAGCATAACACCACAGGTCTAGTCTCAGCACTGTGAATCTCTTGATGATTGTTTGGAGCTTATTCTCTTTTTTTGCATCTCCTCTTAAGAAACAAAAATGTTTTTCCACACTAATAAAAACATGCTTTAAAATTATTTTTTTATTCTATATATAACAACAAGTCATTGTATAATAGCAATAATGCACACCAGGGTGCGTGTCTTGCTGGGATAACGCCACACCTGGGGCACTGACGCACTCAGCCTGCGCCCTCGTGCCCAACCCCCCCCAAGCATGGCATTATCCCAGCATGACACGTACCATGTCATGTATTATCCCTTTAATGATGGTGCTACTTTTTTTTTACTTTTTAAATGTCCAGTGGGTAAAACATTTTTTTTTGCAACTGTGCCGAGGTCAAGTTTGTCTCAGCTGGCATGGGAGAAGTAAGGTACTCCCCCTTAGGAGTTCAAGGCATTGAAAAGTATTTTATTTGTATTTATTTATTGAAATGTTTCACTAGGAAGGCACGTTGAGCAACAAGTTGCTCATCTCCTGGTGCGACCTGGGAGGTAGGGGAACATGAGGATAGTTTACAGAGATTTGGTACACAAATAATTTGAGCAGACTGTACAGGAGTAATAAAATAGTGGTATGCTAACAGTTTTAAACTAGATAGATACTACGCCAACACTTTTGGACTAGATAGATACAACAACACAAAATAACATTTAGGTATACACTAAATGACACGTAGCTGTGTAGCTAGAAAATGGCTGAATAGAATTGTTGTAGTTTGATCTAGGGAAGCTAGTGAGGAGTAAACAGAGGCAGAACAAGTTGGCTAAGGTATAACAGAAGTACAAGTTATCTACGAGTGCAGTAGAGATTAGGGGCCAGCCATAGCTAGGGATACATAAGGGGGAGAAAGGAAGGTCAGAGAGAGGTAGGTATGTCAGTAGGCAGAGAAGCTGGGAGGAGTGGTGATGGAAGGGGATGGAATGAGGGGGCAAAGGAAGAGGTGAGAGGAGAAAGGTCAGCTGGGGCCTGATCTTTTCAGTATGTTGAGGACCCTGCCTGCACAAGGCAGGGGTCAAGCATGACAGGAAGGGAGCAGGTTGTGGCAGCGAGAGGTGGAATACAATAGGAGGGAAGTAGGTTGTAGACAGCGAGGGGGAATAGGCTTCGGAAGAACAGAAGAGATGGTGAAGGTGAGAGACAGAAGAGAAGCCGAATCCCAGCCCATTCATGATGTGGAGAGGTGAAGGGAAGAGTTGGGCTAATGGTGTAAGGATAGGATAGGGACTGGCCCTTGGTACAACTTTGGATGATTGATAAATCACAGTAAGAGAATAATGGAAGGTCTGAAGGGAAGGAATTGGAGGAAGGGAAGGAATGCTGTTTTTTTAGGTGGGTGGGGGTGGAGCTGCAGCAGGGGCATTGCATGGGTACTGGAGGGGGTAGGGATTGTCAGGGGCTAGGGTATATTGAAAGGGAATATTGAGGGTATATTGAGAGTATATTGGAAGGGAAAACACTGTTCTAAATAGGAATGAGATTTCTGCACAAGGGAAAGTGACGTGGAACCAGAGTGGTCTACAATCTAGGCCTGATAAAAATCTTGGTTGCTGTGGTCGGCCTAAGTGTGCCCTGTGAAAGTCGTTTGTACTCCGTGCACAATCTCTCAGCCCCAAGGAGCAGCTCCTAGTTCATTTAAAGTGAAGTTTTGGATGTAATCATTTCCACGTCCAAAATAAAGTTTTATAGTTCCTGTGATTATGGTCCTGGTGAGTGATTATTTTAAAATGAATTAAAACCACTAGCTCACATTATTTCTTGCTTCCAAGAAATCGACAACACTCCTCCCCACTGCAGAAGATCCCCAGAGATACCACCTGGAGCAGAGAGTGCTACAAGGGTAAGGGAAGGCCTGTATGAGAGAGAAGACATCTGCAGGTAAGGCCTCCCTGTTTCTCCATTATTGCTGTGAAAATACCAGGAAGTGTTAAGATCTGTGTCCCCCCCCCCATAACATGAGGACCCCTAGACATTGTAAGGACTAGAGGTGAGTTACATGCAGATGGCGCAAAGATTTGCAACTTGGTTGACTTGCCAGAGGGGGTAGCCAAAATGAGGAGGGACGCATTAAGACTGGAGGAATGGTCAAAGGCATGGTAGCTGGATTCAATGCCAAAAAGTGTAAAATCATGCATATGGGACACAAGAATCCAAGGGGAACATAAAAAGTGGGGGAAGAGGATGTTGCAACATCTAATCAGGAAAGGGATCTGGGGGGTCATCATAACTGATGACCTCAAGGTGGTAAGTCAGAGTGGAAGGGCAGTAGGGAAGGCAAATAGTATGCTGGGTTGCACAGAGAGGGATATTACAAGTAGGAAGAGGGAAGTAATATTGCCACTGTATAGCTCACTGGTGAGGCCTCACCTAGAATACTGTGTCCAGTTTTGGAGGCCCCATCTCAGAAAGGAAATTTAACAGCTGGGGAGAGTACAGAGAAGGGCTACCAAGATGGTCCAGGGCATGCATCAGAAAAGCTATGAAGTGAGGCTCAGGGAGTTAAACATGTACTCACTGGAGATGAGGAGAGAGAGGAGGGACATGATAGAGGCATTCAAATACGTCAAGGGTATAAAAGTGCAGGAGGGCAGCTTTCCACAGATGGGGAGATGTACAAGGACAAGGGGTCACACGATATGAGACTGGAAGGAGGGGGACTCAGAGGTAATGTGAGGATGTTTTTCTTCACAGAAAGAGTTCTAGAACCCTGGAACAAGTTACCAGAGGAAGTGGTGGGAGTAAACACCATGGATACATTCAAACATGCATGGGGTAGACACAGGGGAATGGTGGAGTCAAGAATGGGGGGGGTGGGGCAGGAGTAAAAGCACAGATCTAAGAGAATCTGCATTTTGGAAATAAGAATAAGGCAGACTGGATGGACCAAGTATCTTTTTCTGACGACATATACTATGTTAAAATTGTAAGGCCCCAAGTGGCTGAGGCAAAAGTCCTCTAGTCCCAAAGGTCAATCCTCCCAGACTCCCAGTCAGAGGGGAGGGAGCTAATGTGCTTGGGTGCCTTGGACCTGTCATGAACTGCCTTGATTACCACTGAGTCAGTTTCTGGCTGGGCTGCATAGAAAGGCAGCTCCAAGGGCACCAGGTAAAGCTTATCAGCCTTTCTGGGTATGGGAGGTACCAAGTTGGGTCTATGCCAGGCAGCACTGGCAGCATCCTGCAGTGCTGGAAGCAGAGGAGGAATAACTTTGAGTGGAGATTCTGGGATCTCCAAGAAATCCACAGGTTCCTCCTTGTGACATTCTAGTCTGGAACCCCGCAGTGGAGGAGAGCTGTTTCATAATATTGAGGAAGGTGGGGTCCTCCGAGGGTACCTTTTGGTGTGTCTGACTGAGTCCTCTCTGCTGGAGGAGACAGTTGACCTGTCAGTCAACCTCCACATCTTCCTCTTCATCCTCTTCATCATGGAGGATGAGATCAGGGTGATACTCCTCCTGTACATCAGCCAGTTCTGCAGCAGGGACCTACGTCCAGAGTAGCGACAGTTCTCTAGAGGGTGCGGGGTGGATGGACTGAACTGGCGTCAACACCGAGCAGTGCCCAATGGCAAGGGCAATGAAGGGTCAGACCACGGAACAAACTGTTGGATGACAGCAGAGGTCATAGAAGTGAGAACTGCACAGAGGTCGATGGCAGGGTAAGGAAGCCCCATCAACACAGGTATCGACTGAGAGGGCAAATAGCCCAGCTCCGATGAACCACCACTAGCTGCAGTAGAGGCGCTGGGGCCCAGCACCTGTGGACCTAGTGGTTCAAGAGATCATGATGGCGAGGCTGGGGCTGACAACCCGGAGGCTGATGGGCTCTCTGCAGCCCTAGGAAGACTGGGAGAACTCTCCACCATGAAGGGCCTAACAGGAACAAAGGCCTGCATGGACAGAGGTGTGGAACCAAAGCGTTCAATGGAGCAATCCCAGGAGAAGAGGAGGAAGAATCCAATGGGGACTGGGATTACCGTCAGGGGGGAATGGTTCTTAGGCCGGTCCTTATCCCGATGAGAATGTTTCCCTGAAGACTTGTCCCGGGCCTTGGTGGCCTGAGAGCCTGAAGAGGACACTGGTGACTGGGAGAGGGGGACTCCAGGAAGACACCCTGCTCTCTGCTGTCTGCCTGTTGTTCCATAAGGAACTTCTGCTGGGATTTCTTGTAGCGCCACTGGGTGGTGAGGTTGAACTTCAGACAAAGCTAGCAGGCAAGAGCATGATGACCAGGCCCAAGACAGCAGACACAAAGTCCGTGATCATCGGTTGAAGAAATCTTCTTTCTGCAGCAATGGAAAAGAGCCGATGAAGAAGTAGTTCTTGACATGCAAAAATAAAAGAAATCACTTTAAAATAAAGTGATTTGAAGGTAGTAACAAAAGAAAAGTTAAATAACATTTTGGTGGTCGACTGGGTGTCAAAGCTTTTATGGAGTCAGTGCGCGAACGGTCAACAGCAGGACAGAACTGAGGAGGAAGCAGGGCTTCCCACTCTTATATAGGACAAGGGACAGCGATATCCTCGAAGAAGATGTACTGGTTTCAGTGAAGCTGTTTTGGTTTTAGTGAAAATGTACTGGTTTCAGTAAAAATGTATTGGTTTTAGTGTGTACTAGTTTGGTTTTGGTGTGTATATGCTGGTTTCAGTGCACAAATGGTTGACAGCAGGAGAGAACTGAGGAGGGAGCAGGGCTTCTCACCCTTGTATAGGACAAGGGACATTGGTGTATGACGTCGTCGTGGGTGACTCCTACTGGACTGCTACAGGAAAGCTTCCATGTGATCCTAACACCTGACGACTAAGTTCCATAGGTGTGACCTGATGACAGAGATATCCCCAAAGATGTACTGGTTTCAGTAAAAATGTGTTAGTTTCAGTGTATACTAGTTTGGTTTCGGTGTGTATATACTGGTTTCAGTGTACATGCATAATTTCAGTAAAACTGCTGGTTTCAATGAAAATTGTACTGTCTGCAAAAATGAAATGGGCATGAATCCGACAGCCATGAGGTCCATGATCTCAAACCAACAATCTCAGAAAATGAGTTAAAAATTAGATAAAAGAGGGCCAGCCTTGTGGCATGGAGGGCTGAGGCATCCGTGCTTTATCTCCTGCGACACTGGCAACCCGTGTTCGTGGTGTGAGCAGGTTGCCAGCGGTCGGCCGGGGAGGGAGAGGACTGAGCGTCCAAAGGACCGCTCTCCTCTCCTGGGGAGGGAGGATGGGTGTTCCCACCAAATGACTTCCCCCAGGTAGAGGCTAGAGGGTTGTGTGGGAGTGTAGGGCACCAACAAAAGGAGGGTGGTGCAGGACTTCTGCAGCATGGACGCACCTCCATGCACGCATACTGATGTGTGCACCCCAGCAACTGGGAAGGGAAGGGAGAAAATGAGGAAAAACACCCAAGGCTGTGGATGACAACTGACCCTCCGCAGGCTCTGCACCTGGTGGCCAGGCACCACCACAGCTCTGTGGCAGAGAGTGCAGGTGAAGGTAAGTCACAGAGGAGCCGGGGTAACGGGACTGGGGGGAGTCAGTTAGAAGGCAGCAGCAAGGGGAGAACAGATACTAAAATGCATATATATAAAACAAAGAATTGTCGGCCCGGTGGCGCTGAGGGTTGAGGCGCTGGATGCCACACCTCGCGCTGCACCAGCGACCCAGGTTCAGGAATGAGCCAGGGTTGTCGGGGGTCGTGGGGCGGGTGAAGGATGGAGCATCCGCTGGACTGCTCTCCTTCCCTGGGGAGGGGGGAATGCCATCACCGGTGCTGTAGTGGCCTCTAGCAGTGGCTGGGGGTGTCAGTAGCACAGGCAGTTAGAAGGAGGGACTTGCTGGGGCCGACGCCGGGAAGACGTGTGTGTGTGGTAGCGTGTGCGAGCCTGACCCTTGGCATCATTGCACACCTCACACACCGTAGGGGAGAAAACGGGAAAAACTGGCACTGGTTGTGGCAGCATGATGACCGTCTCCGACGGGGAGCAATGGCTCCAAAGGTACGCGGCAACACACTGGATCCTGGTTCGATGGAGGGTGCAGGGGGGTCCTCCATTGCCCCGCAGCAGGGGGTAAACCATGGGGATACTAGCTGCAGAACCTGAATGGGAGCCGGGGATCCCTGGAGATGGTGGCCGGAGACCTGAAGGGGATGCCAGGACACGATAAGGTAGGCAGACCAGGGGCCAGAGTGAGAAAAATGATTAACAAAAAAAAAATAAAATTTGAAAAAGCTATAATACAAAGACAGTGAACAAATACAATTTCAATAGCTGCATAATATAATGTAGCAGTGAAAGAAATTAAATATAAGGCATAAGGCAGTAGTCCCCAGGGGACTTAACAACATGATATCAACATTATTGCAGGAAGTATAGAAAAGGAAATGCTGTGATAGTTGCCTAACCTCTACCCACAAGGGTTTGTTTAAGCTCTGAAACTATGCATAAATCAAAAGGCTTGGAGGGTCTGTCTTTCACACAGATGGTCATGGGGTCAGTGAACATATTCAAATTCCAAATAGTGCTTTGTCTCTCTCCACTGCATTCCCTCCAGGTGGCTGACTTAGAGGTACTACCCCTTGGGAAAAACAGACTACTGTACAGGCACTCAGCAATTCACTCCCCTTTTTGAGTGAGTTGGAATCCCATAACGTGTCCCTTACAGAAACCTACAGGCAGTGTGGGACGACTGGGCAGCTGAAGTGCCTAATGTGACTGGCAGTATACTCTGCTGTAAGAAACATTATTTCATTTCCCTTTATCTTCAGTATATTCTGGAGACAGCTCAGCTTCTCTGCTTGTATCTGCTTGCAGTCACAAGCAGGTCATCACGTATTTTGTTACAGTTAAATAAGAACAAGTTTATTTACAGTTTGTGCACAGTCCTTGATGTTATTCAATCATGTCAACTGTTCACAGGATATCCTCTCTTCTTTGGAGTGTGCTCATGCATTAATAAATCACTCACTCTGGGTGGTGGTGGTGTCAAGTCCACTATCTGATTGCATCTTACTGGGGAGCCATTGATGGCATCCAGTGATACCCACCTCTCCAGCTCCTTATTAATCCTGAACCAGTCAGGTGTCAGTAGCAGGGCTCATATCAGTTGTGGTCATTTATCAAGAGTCTCAGCCATTCCCCTGACACAACATTGGCTCTCCGAATGGCAAATTTAGGAAATTGGCTTCTCTTCTTATAAGGTCTGAATTGTGCTGCTAGGAGCCCTTTTTGGCACCCTCCGTGGAAGAATCTCAGCACAATGCTGGAGTTGTTGCAAGACTGTCAGAAAAGCATGCTGCTTGACAAGAAACCAAGCCTTCTTTGCATCCATGTTCACATTGCAACACTCACCTTGGTCAGTGTAAGGCTCACTTACCTTCCAAGTCAACACTTTATTCTTCTTACTGATCGGGCAAACCTCTGTGCAGTTGGGCCAAAATAGTAACAGGTACAACATCTGAATAACCCCCTTGGGGGAGCCCCCTTTTCAGGCCATACACACTGCAAAAAATAATAATTTGACAAGCTAAAATATATTATTTCACTAACTAAAAAATAGATGTTTTTAATCCTCAATATTTTCATTAGAATATTTTTCTTATTTGTTAAGAACAAACCTCTAATATCATAAATTACCTTGTGGTATTTACACCCACAGGCCCTTCCCTTGAAACTGTCCCCCACTTTAAATACCTAGGTCTGACACTTGATCCCTCCCTTACTTTCAATGAACACATCAATATCACCATGAAGAGAATTCACCAAAAGCTTGGTGCTGCCTACCAGCACAAGCAGCTTCTGTCCCCTGAGGCACAACTAGCTGTTGCGCAAGGTAACCTTCTGCCCCTACTTGACTACTGCTCCCCTGTCTACTCGTTCGTGTCCTCTTCGCTGTGCTCTCATCTAAACACAACCTTTAATTCCATTTGTCGCTTTGTTCTTCAAGCTCCCTACTCAACCCACCACTGCACACTCTATTTCATTTCAACTATGCCTTGGGATGTCTGGTAGATAACTCTCTTAGGAACTACCAGCTATCCCCCTACGCCGGACTACTTAATGGCCAGATGACTACCAGGAGCCTTAGAGTGTCCTCTGTCTGCCACAGAGACATCCCTTGTACCTCGATGGCCATGGGCTGCAAAGCTTTCTCTGTTACTGCTCCCTCTCTTTGGAATTGTCTCCCATTGACCATCCGATTATCCCCTTCCCACCGACTTTCAAATCCAACCTAAAAACCTGGCTCCTGAGGGAGTCTATCAGTATTTGTGTCTTAGAAAACAGGGGTTAAAAAACCTCCCTAGTTTCCTGGATACGCTGTTTGTTACCTACCTTTTATCCCAACTCCTCTACTCCCTGACTCTACCCTCCTTTCCTCACTCTCAAGGGTGGTCTGTGTGTAGGCTGTCCCTCTTCTCCCAACCCTGTCATCCCCTCTGACCCTCCATATCCATCCCTGTGTAGCTTTCTTTATATTTTCTCTCCTATCTTGTTTCGTAACCCTGCTGTCCAGGAAGTTTGCCTGTACGAAAGTTGGATTATTACTCTCCACCATCAGTCTTCCATATGTTAGAGTCAGTGGACTACTGCATGCCTTGGCACGTAGCCACTGATCCCTGTACCACTTTGCCCTTCTTGGTTCCCAGTGTTGTACCAAAGTTTACTCAGTACTATTGTTTGACTGTTAGTACCACTCTGTGTAATACCACTGCTGTTACTGTCTTATGACTGAATATCCTGTATACTGCAATGTCTATGACAGATTTACCCTAAACCTTTTGTTCTTACATGATGTTGCTGTTCTTATACTGTTGCCTATACCCATTTATTGTATTTCTGTCATTGCTTGTTGCCTGCCACTATGTGGCCCGGGTTGTGACCGAAAGCAGTCCTTTGGATCAGCTCACTTACCTGGTTAACAAAGACTAAAATAAAATAAAATAAATAAATTCATTAATTGTCTTGTTTTATCTTGTCAAGAATAATGAGTCTCACCATTACTAATGCAACCTGTCCTTATTGGTATACCTACCAACCGGTGTCTTTGCTGTGGATGGGGGTGAAGGATGGGGTGGGCATGGCCCAGTGTACCCCCATGTCTGGGGCAATCATGTTAAGCTTTCCATCTGCCCTTTGCCAACAATCACATTTACCAGCTCTCTTTCTCCTCCCACAGGAGACGCTGGGATAGGGGCATCTTTATTGGTGAAAATAAAAACTCTGGCACAGTGAAGACAAGCACTAGACTGTCTTTACTAAGGCAGATGGTCAATTCATTTTAGTACAGTTTATTCATTCTGGTCCTGTGGCCCAAATAATGCAGCTTCTTTTTTTATTTGTTTAAAAACTGGTAACCAGAAGAGGGGCACACTGAGCCAAGGCTCGTTTCCAGGTGTGACCCAGAGTCTACATCAATAACAAGTCTCTCAACATCACTGTCAGGAGTGCTTACAGCTGTGTTGTAACCTGTGACTTGTCAGGGATACTCACTGTCCCTGTTCCACCTGAGCCTTGTGCCCTGGAAATACCTATTCCCAAATTTGCTATATTTGTCCACCTCTACCTGAGCTTTTAATGACATTTGGGGTTCAAATAGGTTATCAGCAAAGTGCCCAATTGTTTAAGGTGAAACCCTTTCTTACGGGTCCACAGGACCAGCACTCTCTCACCATGCCCTGGTGCCCTGAAACTCCCAATAACCCAACATATGGCAAGACCAATATTAGTCTGAGTCCCATGTGCTGCAGTACTGACCTGTCCCTGGGTGTGGGGGTGGTTGGGTAGAACCTGGCAGAAATGGGCACAGTTGCCCAGCTTACCCTCCGGGAAACCCCTCATTACATTCTTGGAGACACTTTCCTACCATTCACCAGTGTCAGTTGTCGATATCTGTTCCTTCCATCCACCGGTTGCTTGGTTAGCCATAAGTGCAGTTCCTGATGTCACCCCTCTTAGTTTAGCTTACAGGATTCTTCTTCAGCCCCAATGTCCATCAAGAGATAGCCACTGAGGGGATACCCCTAGGATTCCTTCATTCTCCAATGGATCCCACTAACTGTCCCTTCTAGATGGGGCCAACCTCATATCCCACCTCCTTTCCAGGTCGAGAAACACCTCAAGTGCCGGAAGCCTGACTTAGCTTGTGCCAGGCCTGAAGATGTTAATTGTGACTCCATTACCATGTAAGGTGTCCACAGCCCAATGCCACCTTCAGGCACTGAGGGTGGCAAGGCAGTAGTATCTCCATGTAAGAGCATGCAAGAGAAACTGTGCACCCCTGGCTCCTATCCTGCTGCCAGGTACATGGCTGTACACATTGTGCCTGATCCTGTGGGCATAACCAGAGTCCCTGGGCTTCAGCACAGAGCTGGTCATACCTGCATGCTTCTTCATCAAGCACCATAGATTAGGGCACTGAACCAGCCCCTCGCCCGTGCTCCCTGGGCATCATAGTTGGCAAGGGCATCTGGGACATGATGCACCCTTCCCCTCTTGCTCACTCTGAACTTCCCACCTTTTGACTCTGTGAGTGCCTTGAGGGCACCCTACTTATATTACCTGAGCATCTCCCACAACCACTATCCCTTAGAAGGTGATGCCTGGACGCCCTGTCCCTTTGCTGGGCACAAATAGTAACAACCCTGTCCCTGCTGCTCCCTACTGTAGGGAAGTGGTTGTTATGCTTACTTTTAGTGTGCCTACTTGGGTTATTGTCATATCATCCTCCCCAGACTACTCCCACCCATCCAAACCATAGCATCATGAGACATATATACTGTGGCTTAGGGCAGCCTCCATCTGGCAATTTCTGCTTGTGAACCTATAATACAAGCAGTTATTGTCTTTTACTTTTACTGTTGTGTGTTCCAAGGTGCATAACGTATGGCCATTCAGGTTCTGTACGTTGCAATACTGTGTGCCCTGGATTACTATGCACATGGCTGCTCCTTGACCCTCAAATCAGCCATGCATAGTAATTGAGCATATACTGTATTCCCATCCAAGAAGTGCTATTGCCAAACTTGTGGATTATGATTTCTTTTACTAACTATAAAAAAAAAACAAAAAAACATTAGGATCTATGCACAATTCAAAGTTAGCACTATGCATCATGATACACAGTATATAGTAGGGCAGAATAACTCACCTCTCACGGATGCACTACCAACTGATCCTTGACATGTGTACCTCCCAGGCCTCAAACAGGTTTGTAGTTGTACATCTACATGGATGGTTGGGGACGGGGTGAGCAGGGGGCGTGTTAAGGGTTGGGCTGATGGAGTGTGGCAAGCACTATGGCAATTGCACTCTGCTGTGATGTAGAGGGTTCTAGTATGCCAGCCAGCAGGCTACTGTAACCAATGTGCACCCCCCCGACATGACTAATGAGACTCCAGTAGGGCCCCACTGCTATGGACCCCAGCTTTCTCTATGCTACAGAGGGCTAAGGTGAGTATGCCAACCGTTGGTGCGTGTCTTCTTGTTATCAAAAACATCCCAACAATTCTTGCCCCTGGGATATAGGAGTCCTGACACAGACAGCCATATCCCATGATCCCCTGTTCCCTCATAGACTAGGTGAGCCATGTGAAGACCAGCCTGCACTTCTGATTAGAAGCCCTGTGTTCAACCCATGTCTGCCCCTTGGCTGGCCCCTCCCTTTGTGTGGAGCTATGAGTCTGTGCATCAGGCCTTCCAGGACTAATGCATATCAGCCCTACTTGTTGTTTTGGGGACAGGTACAGGGCATATAGCTGTGGGCCCAGAACACACCTTTTTTGGCATGTGGCAGACCCAATAGTGAATTGGGCCCATTATTTGCAATATTCACATTTATTTGGTATCAAGCATATTCTTCTTTTCTTGTGCTGCTGATAGTATGATACGTCTGTGATCTTTTCAATATAAACATCTTCGATACACAAACTATTTTTTTCTAACATCATAAATGTTATTTTCATTAACATCTTAAATTGTTGTGTTCGCAAGACATTTAAAATTATTGATAAAAATATAACATGCAGACTTTTATGAGCTTCATAATTATTGGAAATATTAAAAATGTAAGTTTATTTATTTATTTATTTTATTTATTACAATCTCGGAAGAACCTTTGAGTCATAGACTCATTTATGAAGGTTCCAAGTCAGGTTAAGAAAAGACAATACAAACATCATATTGATCTATAGTTTCACATTAAGTACTATAGTAAGCAGATGAAGGGTATACACAATACACATAGGTGACCGTGCAAGGTACAATGCACATAGATGACCGTGCAAGGTCAACAATTAGATTACCAAAGCATTATATCACAATAGGGTTGATGGAAGGCAGGATTTGTTTCAAGGAAAGCAGTCCTGCTGTCAGGGCATTAAAGGAATGGTGCAATAAGTGCAGTCAAAGTTAGGGTCCGGCAGGGTAGATGCGAAGAGTGAAGACAGCAGAGTACTCGTGGGAGAGTGGGGTGGGGACAGGAGGTGGGGAGAGGAAGGGAGAGAGAGGTGCTCAAGCTGGGGGAAGATGGGGAAGGGGAGGTGCTCAAAAAGGGGCAGCAGAAATAGAGTTTGTGGGGGTGAGGGAAAAGGAGCAAGAGATATGAAGTAGGTTGGTGGAGGCAGAGTGAGTAGGAGAGCATGTGATGGAGGGTTGGGTTTTGTGGCATGGGTTGGCAGGACTGGGGTGGGCAGGAGGAGAAGAGTGGGAGTCAAATGACGGGGTGGCAGGTGGGGGAGTTAGAGAGAGTGGGTGGGCATGTGGGGGAAAGGTAAGGAGGAAACAAGGAGACAGAGAGTGGTCAGTTAACAGTCCAGTAGGGTATGTGTGGGGTGAGAAAGGTGTGAGGGATCAGGTGGGGGCAGTAGGGGCAGCAGGGGAAGTACAGTGAGGGGTCAGTTTGCAGTCCAGCAGCATAGTGTGGGGACTGGGTGGGGGCAGGAGGGGCAGCTGGGGGGTGATTGAGAGGGCAGGGAAGAATGGGGACAGTAGTAAATAATTCAAGGGGGTGTGAAGATTAGGGAAGGTGAGAGGAACGGTAGACCGGGGGGGGGGGTTGATGTAGCAGTCACAAATACTAACCCGTGTAAGCAATGCTCTATGCTTGGTTTTAAAAGGGCCAAGCCTGGTTGCATTTTGTAGCTCAGCATTGAGAAAGTTTAGCCAGGTTGGTACACTTTATTCAAAGGACCATTGCCCTAGAGATGTCCTACATAAGGGGATTTTTAAGGTGAGGTTGTTTAAGCCTCTGGTACGCCTTGCTGAGTCAGAGCATTTGAGGAGGTTCTGAACTCCTGGGGAGGGGGGCTAGACCCAGTAAGGATTTTTTAGCAAGCAGGCAGGTTTGATAGCGAATGTGACCGTCTAGATTAAGCCAACCACTCTGTGCATAAAGCTCGCAGGTGTGGGGTAGATGATGCTCCCCTAGAACAAGTCTACATGCTTTGTTTAGGGTTGTTTTAATTCTTTTGAGTGCAGTGGGAGTTGCGGCATCATAAACCACAAGACCATAATCAATTATTGTCAGGACGGCGCTGGAGAGTGGAGACAGCTAGTTTCAGGGTATCAGGAGTAAATTCATATTCCTATTCTCTGTCCACGCTCTGTTTCCGGCATATTTTCAAAATTGTATAGTATCTTATGTTCTCTGTTTCTCATTTTAATAACTCCATTCCAGTTTTTGATCGATGTGGGTGAAAAAAACAATGGACTCACTTATTGTACTAAATAGGTTCCAGCAATGACGAGGGTTCCGTGCCATATCACAGACCTCCTCAGACTATATTATATACTAGCAAGAAAGAATCTTGGACTGTGATTAGTCAGTCTGGGTCTGGACCCATGGTGTTATCCCTGCATAACACCACAGGTCTAGTCTCAGCACTGTAAATCTCTTGATGGTTGTTTGGAACTTATTCTCTTTTTTTGCATCTCCTCTCAAGAAACAAAAATATTTTTCCACTCTAATAAAAACATTCTTCAAAATTATTTTTTTATTTTATATATAACAACAAGCCATTGCATAGTAGGAATAATGCACTCCAGGGTGTGTGTCGTGCTGAGATAATGCCACACCTTGAGCACTGGATGCACTCGGCCTGCTGCCTCGTGCCCAACTCCCCCAGGCATGGTGTTATCCCAGCACGACACATGCCCTGTTATGCATTATTCCTTTAATGATTGATGCTACTTTTTTTAAATTTTTAAATAGCCAGTGGGTAAAACATTTTTTTAGCAAGCAACTCTCTCTTTCTCTCTCTCTCTCTCTCTCTCTCCTCCTCCCTCCGTCTCTCTCTCTCTCTCTCTCTCTTCCAGGAAAGGCATGCTGAGCCAAGGTTTGTTTCCATGTCCGACCCGGGAAGGGGGGAATGGAACTACAGGCATAAAGTGTATCACAAAACATGGAAGTGCAAAAATACAAAATACACAGGCAGTTCAACCGGGGTGATTAAGTGAGAAGTACCACTTGAAGTTAACAACAGCATGAAGTCTAGCACTGAAACAAAAAATGGGCAGTGTGTGGATTCTTACATAGATACAATGAACAAGGCATGCTAGAGTGCATCAATTATGCACCATGCTGAGTAGAGATAACTTATTCCCAGTATTGTATTTGGTTTCCTGACAGTAACAGATAATAATTGCTAAAATATAAATCAAGAAAAAGGATATGTAAAATAAACAAAACATGACAGTTTGGCCCTACAGGGGGACCTGGAGGCTCTGGAAAGGTAGTCTAGAAAGCGGAAGCTGAGGTTCAATGCAGGGAAATGCAAGGTACTGCACCTGGGAGCCAGAAACCTGGGCCAAGTGTACACCCTGGGGGGAGAAATGCTACAAGTCTTGATGGCAGAGAGGGACCTGGGGGTGGTGGTGAATGTCAAAATGAACAACTCGGAGACTTGTAGGAGGGCAGCAGCAAACAGGATGCTTGGATGCATTGCTAGGGGGCTCACCTCCAGAAGGAGGGAAATGATACTCTCACTGTATAACTGCTTGGTGAGGCCGCACTTCGAGTACTGCGTGCAGTTTTGGAGGCCACATTTAAAGAGGGACATTGAACTCCTGGAGAGGGTCCAGAGGAGGGCAACCAAAATGATTTGGGGCTGGGGGATAGGACCTATGGGGAGAGGCTCGAAGAGCTAAATATGTACACATTGGAAAAGAGAAGGGACCGGAGGGACATCATAGAGGTCTTCAGGTACATGAAGGGGATAAATAGGGGAGGAGCAGTCAGGGTGATCTGAAGGATGGAGGGGGGCAACTAGAGGGCATGGATGGAAGCTGGAGGGGGGGAGATTCAGGGGAGAAAGGAGGAGGTGCTACTTCAGTGAAAGGGTGGTGGATCCATGGAATGCACTGCCCAGGGGGCTGGTGGAGGCAGAAATGGTGGAGGAGTTCAAGAGGGGGTGGGGCAGGTACAGGGAAAGGGTTCTGGAAGCAAAAACCAGTGCAGCGAGAATATCCGGGACTGGAAAGGGAGAAGCCAGAGAGGGAGAGGGGGGCAGCAATGTCTGCTCCCAGGGTGGGGGCTGACCAAACGAGCAGGCATGAAAGACCATTAGGCCTATTCTGCTGGCATTTTAGTATGTTAGTAAGATAGTTTAAATAAAAAAATGTTTTGTACTCTTAAAATGCAATAGTACATTAAAATGCCCATGTAGTACATTATCCTATATAAAATATCACAATGGACCAATAGGCCCCATATTTGACCATCTGCACTTGAGCTGCACTAGTGCTAGCACTTGTATATACAAGAGAGATATTCCGAATGCATGCACCCATGCTAGCATGTTTGAATTCTGGGCAACAGGGCAGTGTACACGTGCACTGCAACAGCATAGTGCAGTGCAGTAGCACAGTACAGGGCACAAGTAGCCATGATTATAAGACAGCACCTCTCTTATTTGGTAACGGAAAAGGAATCCTACCTAGGATCCCATGAACTAATACTAGCTAATTTCTCCCTTCCCCATACTCTCCCCACTTTCATTGGGGTAGTCTGTGCTTCCCCTCAGTTTGGTCAAGAGGCTCTAACAGCATGCATCTCTACTCTCCCCCTACTGGCTCAATTATCTCTCCTAGGGGATTACAACCTCGACTAGTTGTCCCCTTCATCTAAGACCACAACCTCCAAATTAGAATCCCTAAACCTCACTCAGCTGATCACGAAGCCTACCTGCTACAACTCCCGATCCTCTACTCACTCCCTCATTGATTGGGTCCTCTCTTCCCACCCTACCATATATCCTCAGTGGGTGTCCTCGACCCCACCTTAAGTGAGCACTGCATCACTTATTGCATTAGAAAAACACATCTTCCCTAATCTGCACCAAAGTACATTGAAACTCGCCCACTAACCTCACTTGACACTAACTCCCTCCTATTGGACTTACACAATGCCAACTGGGCACCAGTTTATTCTGCAACCACTGTCGATACTGCCCTAGCCCAATTCTCTAATATTTTCAGTTGTGTCTGGGGCTACCACGCCCCCCCAAAAAGAGCCAGGGTCAGAAAGCGCCACCACCCATGGATTACTGCCCTGATAATTGCCATGTACAAAGCCAGAGACAGAGCCTGATCTGCCTTTAAGTCCTCCCTATTCCCAAGTTCAAGACAAGTGTACAACACAGCCAGAAATGCTTGCACCAAGGCCATTCATAAAGCTAAGGTGGATTACTTTAAACATTACCTTAACACTGCACACACATCCTCCTTTTGGAATATTGTACATTCTATCATCAATCCACTTCCTCAATCTACCACCTCTACCCTTAAACACATTGGTATTGAAGTTACGGACCCCATCCAGGTTGCAGACTTCCTTAACTACTTTTTTACCACCTGTGCCTCCCCTGACCCAATCGCATCTACTACTCTGTCTGCCTCGAAACCTTCCACACATCACATGTCTAGGCACAACTTCCTTCTAGCCCCTGCCTCCACCAATGAAGTACTGTTCGCCCCCCTATCCCTCAACATATCAAAATCCAGTCCGGATGGTCTACATCCTAGTCTCCTACACCTTTCTGTTCCTGCAATCGCACTCTCTCTCACCTTCATTATAAACAAGTCCTTCTCCTCGGGCGTTGTAGGGAACGTCTAACAAAAATGGTTATGCCAGTCTTTGATTACGCTGACATTGTTTACTGCCCTGCACTCTCTACATCACTCTCTCAACTTGATTCCCTCTATAATGCCTTCTGTCATTTCGCCTCCAACTCTCCATACAGATCCCACTACTGTTCTCTACTATCCTCTCTGGACCTCCCTCCGCTCACACACAGGCATCTCATCCACTCTCTAGCCTTCATTTCCAAATTCTGGTTCAATCTGCTCCTCACATACATCACTTCCCTCCTATTTCCTGCCCCAGCCTCAACATATGCCCTATGTTCTAGGGACTCACACTGTTTCTCACTCCCTACTCCATTCTTGAACATGGGAAAATCTGCTTTCCACTATCGTCTCCCCTCTGTGTGGAACACTCAGTCTCCTCTCTTATGCAACTCTTCCTCTCACTCTTCTGTCAAATCTCTGATCCATCTCCTACCTTTCCCTACTTGCTCCCATAACGCCTCTTAGCACTTGAAATGTTTGTCCCTTGTTGTAACAATACTGATTTTGGGTTTCTCCGTGCCATGTTCAGTTGTCTTATTGCACTTGAAATGTTTGTCCCTTGTTGAAACTACTCAGATCTGTCATACTCCATTCCATCTACAATTGTCTCTGTATGTAGCCTGTTTTGCTGTATTGTATTCATTGAAATATTTTATTATGCTTAGTATTGTGTAATTTTGTATTGAATGCCTTGTACTATATACTGTGATTCCCATGCTCCCTGTCCCCGGGTTGTACCTGGAGACGAGCCTTGGCTCAGTGTGCCTTTCTTGGTCACCAAATGTTTGAACAACTAAAATAAAAATAAAAATTGCAGCACTGAATATAGTGCCATGCATAGATGCAGCACAAGTAGCATTGAGAAAAGTGCAAGGGGTTGGGGGTTTGAGAGGTGGACAGCTATGAAAGACATAACACAGCAGCAAAGGTATCAAGCAGATTTAATGAAAACAAAAAGCATGGGCAACGACCAGTAAAAACAACAAAAGCAACATAAAAAGACAACCACCATCAAATACAAATAAAAAACGAAAGAGCAACCACCCATAAAATACCAATTAAATCAAAAAAAGGGCAGCAGTCTATCAACCAAACTATTGTCCATGGCCAGCCAAATCAAGGGGCTGCAGATGGTGGTGGTGGCAGCTGCTGGCACTGGATGACCGCCAAAAGGTCCTTGATAACCCTGGTGTTCTCCTTCACCTGCCTGACCAGCATTTG
Source organism: Neoceratodus forsteri (assembly GCA_016271365.2). NCBI lineage: Eukaryota > Metazoa > Chordata > Ceratodontiformes > Ceratodontidae > Neoceratodus > Neoceratodus forsteri. The sequence goes on from CM057453.1 coordinate 445,766,330, forward strand.
CAGTAGACAGACTTAGCACTGTAGCAGGTTGTCCCTGACATCCTACAGTATGGCATCCTGCCACCTTCCTGTGGCACTGCAGGCACATATGGAAAGAAAGTCACTGAACTCCACCAGTTGTGCACATTGGATGAGGGACACAGGAGCAGCATAACGTGCATACCAGATGTACAAACAGACAGCACATGGGCCAACATGGTGGTGGACAGAGTTATACAGCTACAATGGAATGCGTGTGACATACCAGAGACAGCACTGTGTACCCAAACAGTACAGAACTGCACATAGAATGAGTGTGTCATGCTGCAATAGAGCTGCACCCAGCCATGCAAGGGACACAGAACACCGGCATACATGCCAAGATGTGAAAACACAGCACATGCCACAGAAGTGCCAAGGCAGAGTGCAATAGGCAGTGTATCTGCCCCAGTGACTATGTGGTGCTTTCACACACCTAGTGTGCTGCAGGCCAGGCATCCAGCAAACAGACCCATGCAGGTGCATGACATTGGACATGCAGGAGCCACCCAGGCCAGCAGCAGCAGAGTTGGGGCTCAGGAAGAAACACCAGTGGTACACACAGAGCACAGCTGTATACGGTTGGGATCATCATGCAGTACCATGTCTAGTGGGAAGGGTAATACATGGGTGCAGTGGTGTGGTAGGTGAGTGAGTGCCAGACACACCATACCGCAGTCACAATAACACCAGTGTGAGATACAGAGCTGCCATTAGGCACCCTCCATCCCAGCAGATGCCGATCCTGCCCTGATGATAGAGGTCCCCCAGACAGAGGCTGTGCATGTCATCAGTCTGGCGATGTCCCAGTGGTGATGTAATGTATGTATGTCACTGCCTATGTACTGTAAAATGATCACACAATAGACATCACTGTGTTGGGTACACATTTACCAACTATGCATCAGAATGCCAAACAAATACATGCTAAGGTACATTTAAGGCATATCAATGACTACCTCTACTGTGGAACCCATGCCACATAAGGCCAGCTCTGGTGAGATGAGTGGCATAGATCCCAGTGCAGGTGGCACTGGAGATGGCACCAATGCATGCAGGCTACCATGGGTGCTGTATGCCATACATGGCATGTCACGGTGGTGTACCGGTACAATAGTGGCCAATGCCTACCACCGCCAGACAGGTACGCGTACATAGGCCTTACCGTATGGCACAACAGGCCTCACAAACAATGACAGGTGTACCACTTGGGCAGTGAGCATTACTGTCACCACCGTGGTGTACCAAGGCTGTGACACAGGGGACGTGCCACCACATGGTGTAATGGATGCCAAGGCCCAGTACACACAGGGCATCATGGCTCTCACAATGATGACCAAACCAATAGATGGCACAGACCCTGCCAGACCACAGCATCAGTGGTAGAACAGTGCCCCAAAAACCACAAAAGTATCCAGCTCCACAACTGCTGAGTTGCTGCCCTCACAGACATGTGTGCAACCTGGCAAGACACACACATGGACATCCCCGTCCCCTAGCAAAAACATGTGGCATAGTGTAGACATGCAACACAGCCTGTGAAAAACACAATGCAGGGTACTTATGTGGACCTGTGACCATGGACCAATTGGACTCCTTTGATAGCTGCCTTCCATTATCACAGCTGTGAGCTCCCTCCTACCATTTGGCATCCTGCTTACCCCATGCATCCTGGCCAGCCCTGCACACCCTTGCTGGATCCTGTTGTCTGTGGAGGGGGACAAAGGTGACATGTGATCAATAGCTGGCAGCAGAACACATGACACATTATCATGCACCAACCACAGTACACAAACCTGTACACCAGTACTGTGGTACTGCAGCCACGTGTGCATGGCAGAGGTGGACAGGATCATGCGTGGACCCATCAGAGAGGTATGCACAGCCATGCAATGGCACACTGACAGGTTAGGCCAGGGACAGGGCACAGCCTCAGTGTTGTAGCTAGGACCTAACACTGTGTATACAAGGCTCATTTGGTGCTCCTGTGCTGCTATCCTTGCCATCCCTTTCCTGTACTCTCATACATGCCTACTAAACACCATGTACACCTCATATTACTTGGTTAGATGCATGTAGTATGAGGTATTATATAAAATGAGCAGAATAATCATACCATCATGTCAACAAGGGTGGATATCATACTGTAGGTGTAACTAAACACAATGGCAAGTCCTAGAGTGGCACAACTACTTCAATACAATAGTACACCATGTGTGATGTAGCATTTGCATACTTGCTCTCTCACTACATACCACGGACAGTGTATGTGGACCAGACATTGGCTGCGGCAACATGTTGTTCGTTAAACCTAACACCCTGGCTAGACATACACATCAAGGTACAGGGCTTACAGTATTTGTCCAACCTGACACAGCATCTAGGAACATACAGTGATCACATGTCAATGTGGTATAACACAGACTCAGTGGTATGGCAAGCAGCATGACTCCCAGATCTATGGTGATTCCTGTACTGTACAAGGCAATGGAGGCATCTACAGGGACAGTGGACCCACAGAACTGCACTTGTTATATAGGACAATACAGCAAATTAGTTCTCATAGGATGACGTGAACTCAACAGGTGCACACAGGTACATTGCACAGTTCCTCAGAGACAGTAACAAAGCAGTCCTGTACCTTGGAAACACTACTGCACCCCAGACATCACAGCAACCATACATATAGCTGGCTATACTCACCTGGATGTGGCACAGTGCCACTATTTATCATGGCCTTCAGCTGCTGAAGTCTCCTTGGTGCCTTCCAGGACAGGTCACTGTAATGGTGGTTGCACTGGTCCTCCGTTCTGGCAATTGCTGTCTGATGTGCCATGCACCACCCCACCGACACCCATGGTATCCCATGATATGGGTGAAGACTTATGGGTGACTGCAATAAGGGTGATAGAATAATGGAAACTGGCAAAAGTATGAACTGGAGCAACAGCAATCACCGAAACAGTGACCTTCAGCTTTCAATCCCTCCTCGAGTTTTTCCCCCCCCCAGTTGATTATTTATAGAAGGGGGGGTGTGAGGAGCTAAGCCCCCCCGAAGAAATGCACTGCAGTGTTTTTGCCATTTACGGCGATTGCTGTTTAGTGAGGGTCACCCTTTTCTGCCTTGCTCTTTTTTCCTTGTTGCTTTGCTTTTGCCCAAATCACATAGAACCATACCTACATCTTCCATCTGGGGCTGTTTGATGCCTTCTCCTTCCCCCAGCAGCAGCTTCTTTGGGACAAACACAAGGTCGACCAGGTTGATCAGCTGCACAGTTGACCACCTTGTGTCCTGCTGACTGGCCTCACTGACCCTTGTGCACCTGTATTGCATTTTGTTTTTTTTCTGGCAACTCCCTCATACACTTCCAGCTGTTCTCTAGCATGCCTTGGCTCTACTGAGTAGGCTGAGAATTAACACTGTATGTTTCATGTTAGTGCAGTACAAATGTCAATTTGCACAGTGCTAAGTGTGTTTCCAGGTGGGGTATGTCTGCCCACATGCAGATGGCAGTGTGTTTTCTGGTCACATACGCAGCACTGCATTGCACATGCGCAATGGCATAGTGCAGCATCATAGCATGCATGCCTGTGCAGCACTATGATGTCGGTAGACATCCTGCAACATCATGGCCATTGACACTGTGGCCATTGTGCAAGCACTAGTGCAAGTGCTGCACTATCCTGATAGCCTTAGGTGCAGAAATGCAATATTCAAACAATGTATGCAGATGACTTGATTACACAGCCCATGCCCTAAATCCACATTTGCATGTCATTACTGGAATGTATTCAGTCACTTGTATGCCTAATTGTGCTGGAGCATATAAAAGGAGTAGACAGCACCACAAAGCTTCCACAGAGGTACTGCAGGTAGCTAGAGATAAATGTAGTTTGCAATGGCCTACAACAGGGAGAGGGTTATTCATAGCAATGGATTCATGCTGTATCCGGAATTGCCTGTAGCTGTATCTGCACATGCCCTTGAGTCTGTGATAGGTAGGCAGCTTGCTGTGTGTTCGACCCTACCCTGCAGTGACACGTATGTGTCCTGGCTAGGGTCAGTGGGGCTTGCGTGCCATAGTACCTGTGCCTTGCTCACTGCTGTGTGTACACAATGGTCAATGCTGTCTGTCCTCCTCTCCCCGAAAAGTATCAAGATGGGGGAAGAAAGACTGTGAAAGAGGGCATTTTCAGAGGAGGAAGTAATGGCCCTGGCCCATGCCTACTTGGCCAGGAAAGAACTGGTGAGCTGCTGCAGGAGGGCCATGGATGATATGGCAAAGGCCTAACAGGATATCACAGAGTCTGTGAATGCCATGGGAGGCAGGGGCAAAGACAGTGAAGAAAGTGAGCAAGAGGGCTGGCAACCTGACATGCAGGACAAAAATCATAATGGCCAGGGGCTCAGTCCAGTCTCCTGCTAACAGATCAGCAGAGCTCTAGCCCCTGCAGAGGTACTTAGGCTTGGTCTGTCACCATAACAGGGTCCCCAGAGGTCACTATGAAAGCCAGTTGGGACTGACTCAGTCGTGTGAATGTCTGTGGTATTGGAGCCTTATTGCTCCTTCTTCAGGGTACACTGGTTGTTGTGTAAAAATATATACATTTTCCAATATTCTCATTTTATCTCTTTATCTTGTTAATATTTATAATAATCATTTATTGGAAAAATAAGGATGTGAAAAGTCATCACTCACTTTTAGAACTCCATTGCATTGTTCATGCAATAATATCCCACATATAATTAGTTCCTACATCAGATAATTACTTTTACATTTTTTTCTTAGATTATATCCCTCATATGATTATATGTACTCATTACAGAAATATTAGAGTTTTTAATTTACCTTAGGGACTATTCTTCAGTTTTCTGTCTCTGTTTTTTAAGGTAGTACACCTGTTATATAAATCAGCACATACATACTCAAAATCAAATATTAAAACCTGACAACTTTGTTAAATGTTCTGCCTTTACCTTGTTCCATGTGCTGTTTATTATGCATACAGCATGCAGTGCTCTTGTAAACTATTTACAATGCTATGTGCTTAGTTTTAGAAAATCCCCAAAGTATGCAACCCTAGATGTAAAACCATCACCAAAGATACAATAAAACTGTCCTGCTTACTCAATTTTCTGTTGCGTCTTCTCTTTTAAGTTTTTTGTTCTGCCTACAAGGATATTATTTGTTAGTCAGTTTTAAAGGAAAACTGTCTAAATTAGGGTGCTCCCGCCCCTGAAAGGCTTACCCTCCCGTTTAGATTTTACACTAAAAGCTGCATTTTTCTCGCACCGAAACTGAGAGTATTTTACTTGTGAGAAGTGCACAACCCAGAACTATGGCGGACGCTGAGGGTGCTCCACTAACTGTAATGGTGCGGCACTGCACCATTACAGTTAATGGATCCCTTCAGTGTCCACCGTACTTCTGGGTCATGGACCTTTCACAAGTAAAATACACTCAGTTGCGATGCGAGAAAAACTCTGCTTTTAGTGTAGAAAGCTAAACCAGAAGGTAAGCCTTTCGGGGTCGGGAGCCCCCTAATTTAGACAGTTTTCCTTTAAATTTATCCTTCCATTTTGAAAGCACAAGCTGTTTATTTCTTTATATTACATGTACTAAAAAAAGTTAAAGTTTCTTACTGCATGCCAGGTGTGTGCAGCATGGCCCCCTGTGCTCCCTCTATGAGTAAGGCAATGTTCGTGTCTCTGCATGAAATAAGTATAAAAAACTGCAGATAGAACAAGACGAAGGCAGAATCTTTAACATAGCCATCAGGTTTTCATACTGATTTTAAGTATGTATGCACTGCTTTATATGACATGTGCATTACCATAAAAACAGAGAGAGAAAACTGAAGAACAGTCCCTGAGATGTATATATTTATTTATTTTTAAAAGTTTCACCAGGAAAGACATGCTGAGCTGAGTAGCAGCTTGTTTCTAGATGCATCATGGGGGGAAGGGGTAAAGGGAGGCAAAGCATAACACATCAAAACGATATTTACAAAACAGGAAGAGAAACAAAATTTGCATTGAGAAACAAGCAACGACTGACAACTTAAACATATATGAGTTAAGCCTGGATATAGCACAGGATACAATTTAAGTGTATTATAGAACTATACAGGTGGAGGCATATATAGTTATATTGTTAACTAATAATATTTATGTAATGAGTACAGGTAGATATAATCATATGAGGGATATAATCTAAGAAAAAATTGTAACAATAATTACCTGATGTAGGAATGAACCATATGTGGTATATTACTGTATGAACACTGTCTGAGGAGGGGGAGGTACTTAAATCAATCAATAGAAGCAATCTGGATAGGGGAGTCAATACCAGTCCATTCACAGAAGAAAGAGTCCTGAAAGAACTCCTGAAACTGAAGGTGGACAAAGCAGTGGACCCTGATAGGATTCACGCCATAATTCTTAAAGAACTAAGGGGAGAACTAATGACACCACTGACTACCCTTTTTAACAAACCAGTACTTGAGGACTGGAGGAAGGTGGATGTGATTCCCCTTCACAAAAGTGGGAGCAAGGCAGGGGCAGAAAACTAGATCTGTTAGTTTGACCTCTGTGGTAAGGAAAATTATGGAATTACTTCTGAAAGAAAGAATTGTTGAGTACCTAGTGGCCAGTGGGGCAAAGGACCCAAGGCAGCATGGATTCACAGTGGGAAGGTCATGTCGGATGAATCTAATAGATTTCTTTGACTGGGTGACCTAAGAAGTAGACCAGGGAGGGGCTGCAGTCATGTCCTACCTAGACTTTAGCAAGGCATTTGACACAGTCCCACACAAAAGATTAATAAATAAGTTAGCCAGCCTGAGAAGTAGGTCCCAGCGTGGTAACCTGGGTAAAAAATTGGCTGGACAACAGGATACAGAGGATAATAGTAAACAGAGTCTACTCCGAAGAAAGGGGGGTTACTAGTGGGGTACCACAGGGTTCAGTACTGGGACCGGTCCTTTTTATGTCTTTATAAGTGACATTGTCGTGGGACTGGAAGGAAAAGTATGCCTCTTTGCAGACAACACAAAGACCTGTAACAGGGTTGATACACAAGGTGGGTGGAGAGGATGAGAAGGGACTTGGCAAGGTTGGAGGAATGGTCAGAAGTATGGCAGCTTGGATTCAGTGCAAAGAAGTGCAAAGTAATGCATCTGGGAAACAAATACCCAAGGGAAGAGTACACAATTGGGGGGGGGGGAGTATTAACAACAACAAAAATGGAAAGGGACCTGGGGGTAGTCATATCAGATGACCTAAACGTAGACAAGCAATGTGAGAAGGCAGTAAGGAGGGCTGGGGGATACTGGGATGCATAGAGAGAGAGGCATCACCAGTAGAAAACAGGAAGTTGTTATCTCTCTGTACAGACAGTTGGTGAGACCCCATCTGGAGTACTGTGTGCAGTTCTGGAGACCCCATCTCCACAAGGACATAGACAGGATGGAGGCAGTCCAGAGGAGGGCAACTAAACTGGTGCAGGGTCTGCACCAGAAGACATATGAAGAGAGACTAAAAGAGCTTAATATGTATACCCACGAGGAAAGGAGGGAGAGGGGGAACATGATAGAAACTTTCAAGTACCTCAAGGGAATCATCAAAGTCCAAAGTCCCCCCCCCCCCGCCTATGGAACCTACTACCTCAGGATCTAAGAGATGTCTCCACTCATGTGACTTTTAAGAGCAAACTCAGGACTTTCCTCACTACTATGGACAAATGTGTTTGCTTTGACCCTACCTGATCCGCTGCATTTGTACTGTTTCTCATTGCTAGCACTTTTGCCTGTCCAAATGGGTGTTCTATACTGTGCCTTGTAATTAATGTTTTATTTTGTGCCCTGTAATTAATGTTGCCTTAACCTGTTTCTTTATAAGCCTAATGTTAGCTGTTGACAATTGTAAGTCGCTATTCTACTCCATGACATTCTTATCTTCACTTCACAGCCTCTCCCACTAACCCCACTGCTGCTCTCCCCCTTCTTCTGTTATATCCTCTTCCCCCTTTTGCCACTCCCCACCAAACTCACCTTTACCTGTTCCTACCTCATCCATGCCCCTCCTTAGTCCTCACCCTCCTGGCTGTTCTTAGTCACCTCTCTCCACCTACTCCCACTGTCTACCGACCCCCCCTTCCCTGCCCTGCCGTCTCTTGGTTCCACTAGCTCGCTTGACTTTGACACTTTTGCCGCTATTGCCGTACTCCTCCGCCCTATCCCCTCTCACCGCATCCTCACTCGCCCTGCCATCTATCGGTTCCACCAGACGGCTGTATTTTCCTACCTCTACCGCTGTTGCGTCTGCTGCTCCCCCACCACCCTCTCTTAGACTGCGTCTTTCGGCTCCATAGGCCGGCCGCAGGTTGGTACCGCACTCCGCTGTTGCTGTGATTCGCTGAGCACCTCCTTTCCACTTAATCTCTCCTCCCATCCTTTGCCAGTTTTCCTTCCTGTGTCTTTTCTACTGATGCCTATCCTCTCTTATTTTCTGCCTTCTACTATTCACATTTTGAGTATGTTCCATGATCAAGTGCTAAAGTACATTTTTGTTTACTAATGTATGTTACATTGCCATATGTATTTCTCTCTGCATTTTTTGTACTCGTTGTCTTAATAATCTGGCTGTACTCTTTGTGTATTGTAATTGTACCTCCCGGGTCGTGCCTGAAAACAGTCACTTGCTGACTAGTGCACTTACCCGGTTAACAAAAACTAAATAAATAAAATAAATAAGAGGGTAGCATCTTTCAGAAAAAGAGATGTGCAAGAACAAGGGGGCACAATTTGAAGATAGAGGAGGGGGACGGCTCAGGGGAAATGTGAGGAAGTATATTTTCATGGATAGGGTGATGGATGCATGAAACAGCCTTCCTGAGGAGGTCATGGGTTCAAAAATAGTGGAGGAATTTAAGAATGCATGGGACAGACATAAGGTAATTCTAGTGGGGGGATAGGAGGAAGTAGGTTGTTAGTTAACTTGGATCTGCAGCCTATTCGATAGGTAGGGGAAATGGGCAGACTGGGTTGGTCAAGCGATCCTTATCTGCCATCAAAGTTTATGTTTCTATGAAATGGAATTCTTGATGTGAGTGATGACTTTTTTCACCCTTATTTTTCTGATACATGATTATAATAATTTTTAACAAGATAAAGAGATAAAATGAGAATATTGGAAAAATGTATATAGTTTTTAGACAACAGCCAGTGTACCTTGAAGAAGGAGCAATAGGGCTCCAAAACAGTGGGCATATTTTTGCACCTGCTGTTGTATAGAATATCAAAAATAAAACAGACACTAGTATTACTGCATGACTTGGTCTATTTTTTCCAATCTGTTTAGGATGTCTATAACTGCCTTGATTGGAGCAGACTACTCCCTGAAAGAAATGTTCTTATCTGTTTGAGGCTGGCTATACTAAAGTCATGTTCATGTGACTACAGAATCCTCAGCACCTTGAGGTTGGGTGTCCACATGCACCAGTGGTGTTAGGGGTTATATGATTGTCGGGGAGCACATGCCATGGTGACATAGGATACAGCTGGTCAAGCATGGAGGGCAAACACAGGATGTACTGCACAAATCAATGTTCTGTGGACATTTCCTACCATAGCACTATGCATGCAGCTTACATGAGCCTCGGTACACCATCATGCATGTGGGCCATTGCCGCTGAATATATTTTCCGTAATAGTACATCCGTTGGATGGGTTACATAAAGTGGGTAGGCCACCTGGTGATAGCCAGGTATCCCTTGTGGACATCTGCAGGGCAATACGCTACTCTTCAACATGGGCGTTCTACACTGTGTGATCTTTGGTAATGGGAGGTGTGTGTGATGTGTGAAACACTGGGGCCTATGGGCATTGCACTGCACTGCATAAGCAGCAGGGACACAGTGGATAATAATGCACCCGGATCATCAAAGGGGATGCTGCCCCTGCAGCAGACCTCTGTTGGGTGACAGGATGACTCAAACATTGATGTGGAGACATGTGGAAGAGTGGAGGCAGCAGGATGATTCCAGGTCCAGCTCTATCCCACTGTGTGGCAGGACAGCAGAAGGGGCTGCCCGTATACCACACTACCTCCGCCAGTGAACACTGTCTCTGCTGGCCCCTGTGCCAATGAGTCCCAGTCACCCTCTTCTTGCACCAGCCTCTGCTGTGCCACCCCAGCCCCATGACTGCAGCTCCGTCACCACTGTGCCATGCCAGGCCAAGCCCACAAGCCCAGCCACTACTGTGCTACCCTGTCCCACTCTTCAAGGCTCAGTGTCGACAGCAGTGCCACACCAACTGACACAGTGGACCAGGGTGCAGCCTTACCCTGTCCCCCAGGACAGTCCACACCAAAAGCAGGCAGCAGTAAACAGGCAGCTGCTGCAGGCCACCGAGGGGGCTCAGGAGGTCCTGCTGGCTCAGATGAGCCACATGTGGGCAATGCTGCAGGACCAAGAGCAGTACACAGAGGTTTGCCATGCAGAACACATGGCGGCCTTGGAGGCTGGCTTCTTCAGAATGGAGCAGTCCATGGTGGCCAGTTTTGGCATGGTGGCCATTGCCATGCTGGAGGTCACAGGCATAGTCTCTGGGTATGCAGGTGCTGGCCCCACTTCTGGCCATTCCAGTGAGACAAGTGTCACCCTGCAGCAGACACATTGGTGTTTGTCTATTCTACACAGTGTGGGCACAAATATGTCCAGGACCCCCACAACATACTGCATGCTGTCCCATGGGGTCAGAAGCCATGCACCTCTGGCCATGGTCTGCCCTTTGAAGGCATCAGTACCCCATGGAGCCATGGCTATGGGTGGCTCTCACCATTGCCAAGTCCACCTCACCATGACACATCTTACGCACTGGCTCCATGTCCATGGTGGACATATGAGCTGCGCATAGGGGTGCTTGTCACTCCTATGCCCTACTTCAGGTTTTTCATATCTTTCCCCCAATTGCCACAAATCATGTTTCCCACTCCACCACACCACTCCCATGTCTGGATGGCTATGTTAGTGTTTAAATACCCCTTCCCTTCCTGCCTGGATGGCCATGTTTTGGTTTGAATCCCCCTTCCCCCTGTCTGGATGGCTAGTCTGTTTTTGAATCCCACTCCCCTCACCTGGATGCCGATTGGATGCCTATTCTTTTGTTTGAATCCCTCTTCACCCATCTGGATGTCTATTCTTTTGTTTGAGTCCCCTTGGATGGGTATGTTTTTATTTAAATCCCTGTATTGTTTTGACGTTCTTTTTTGTTACATTTCTAATATATTTTATTACACCAAATACGAAATACCAGATACAAAAAATGCTCAGGATTCTGTGCTGGGGCTCCTGATATTGCAAGGCAGTACTATTAAAACATTGCTTGATAGCTGTTCAGGTTGGGCGTACCTCTAGGGAGAGGTGGTAGGGTTGCAAGCTGTTGCGTGGCAACCAGTGTCACTGCACCACTGAATCGTGGGATATGGGGGGTCGTACCAGAAGCGAGGGATAAAATGGCTAGTATCAGCAATGGTGGCAGCAGGGATTGTTTCTAGTGCACTTTCAAACCAAATCCACCACATGAGGTGGTAAATTTAATTACTTTTTAAATATTGCAAGCAGTTCCAGAGCGGGGCAGAAACGAGGAGACTGGAAGTGAACAAACACAGCTTCTGGCCTAACTACCTGATAAATCTTGTCCCCAAGTGAGTGGTGTGGTGAAAATATGACAAACGCTCAGGACTCTGTTCTGGGGCTCCTGATATTGTAAGACAGTGCTAGTAAAACATTGTTTGGTAGCTGTTCAGGTCGGGCGTACCACTGGGAAGAGGTGGTAGAGTTGCAAGCCATTGCTTGGCAACCAGTATCACTGTACCACTGAATTGTGGCATACAGGGGGGCTGAACCAGAAGCAAGGGGTACAACGTCTAGTATCAGCAATGGTGGCAGCAGGGATTGTTTCTAGTGCACTTTTAAACCAAATCCACTGCATGAGGTGGTAAATTTAATTACTTTTTAAATATTGCAAGCAGTTCCAGAGTGGAGCAGAAACAAGGAGACTGAAAGTGAGCTAACATAGCTTCCAGCCTAACTACCTGATAAATCTTGTTCCCGAGCTAGCAGGGCATGTGCGGGTTCATGCACAAGGACCAGGAGGAAACAGAAACATATAAGAGCATGAGTTAACATATAAAAAAATTAGTGTCAGTTTACCAAATGTGAGGTTTGTTTGATGTATGCTTTGGGAGAACATGTGGTGGGATATGTTTGTCATAAATGTGTACAAATAAAATATCTCATAGGAGATAAAGGAACTGGGAAACTGACTCAAAACAAGACAGGACATAAAAAAGTTAAAGAACTTCATAGACTCCATTGCTAGCCAAATAAATACAGAAGAGAGCAAAGGAAGAAAAAGTAGAAGAATGGGCTACAGTCAGCAAGAATAAATGGAAGCATAGAGGCAAGCAAGTCTACAACAGTGCCCCTATTCAAACCTTTAACAAATTCAGTGTGGTTGATAATACAAAAGAACTGTACTCTGGGGAAAATTCCATAGAGTTTCAGACCCCAGGCTGTAAATCAGATAAACCTGAAGATGACACAAGTAGTAACACAAATTCAAATAAACAAAAAAAGAAAGCTACTAAAACATTAGGAATTGTAAATGCTAGCAGGCCACATACACATACCCCTGAGGAGACCAGCAGATAGATCTAAAAAAGAGACAGACAAGTACAAATGCTAAGGAAATCATAGTTCTAGGTGACTCCAAAACAAGAGGAATAGACAGAATTCTATGTAGAGAAGACAACAGGAACACTATGGTTAGTATACCCCTGGGAATAAAAATCCATGAGCTGGGAAAATTACTTAAGGAATGCTTGGGGAAAGCAGAGCAACCATTGGTAATTTTGCAAGTTGGAGTTAATGATGTGCATTCCAAGGAACTAAGGAATATCCTGGAGAATTACACAGATCTAATACAGGAACTAAAACAAACCACTACAGATATCATCATATCAGACATCCTACCTACTTATGGAAAACATCACTACAAACATCAAGACGTCACCCTAATTAACTCCAGGTTAAGATAACTATGCTTAGAAGAGGGGATTGATTTTATTGATACACACAGTATTTTCAGAAATGACTCTGTACAAGAAAGAATGACTACATTTAAATAAAATGGGCTCAAGAATATTGGGCAAGACTTTCTAAAAAATCATTGTGAATCATTTAAACTGGGTACAGATGGAGGTGGGGAAAGCAATCTGAAAACTAAACCAGAAATAACAGTTAACCCTACATCAAAACATAACATAAAGAAGTTAAATATAGTTGGAGGACTCTTAGTTAATGTCAGAAGTTTGGATAAGAAATTTGATGAATTCACACACCTTATGAAGGAAAAAAATATCAAAATGGCAGTTCTTACAGAAACCTGGTGGGAGGAGGGGGATACATGGGATAAAAATATAAACAGGTACAATATGTATAATAAAGCTGGAAGATATGGGAAGGGAGGAGATGTGGCGATATATATTCACGAGTCGCTTAAAAGTATAAAAGTACATGAAGGAAGTTTAAATATAGAACATCTGACCATCAAGATAATCCCCCCTAATGTACCCCAAATTATGCTGAGGGCTCTATACCATGCTCCCCTTGACTACCAGAGAAGGTGACTAAGAAATCTTACATTTTTTTAGATCTCTTGAATCCGGCAGATAACATCATCTTGGCAGGTGACTTAAATCTACTAGGTATAGATTGGGAGAAGCAAACTACAAAACATAACATTGAAAGAGATTATCTGGAAAAATTCAACCAACTAGGACTAGAACAAACAGTAAAGGAGAACACTTGGGGAAATAACTTATTGGATGTCATCCTAACCAATATGGGTGAGAGTATAACAGATACCAGAGTGGGCTCACCGTTAGCCAACAGTGACCACCAAAAAGTATGCTTCCAACTAAAAGATCTACCTTTAGAACTGAGAGGACTAACAAAAATTCTCAACTTTAGAAAAGCCAATTTCACCGCAATAAGAGAAACCATGCAGAAATGGGATTGGAAATCAGAATTTTCAAATCTAATATTAGATGGAATGTGGGAGAAACTGACAGAAAAAAATAACACAGTAACTGAAACAAATATACAATATATAGCCAAGAACTCCAGAAAAGGAAATAGCCCCAAATGGCTAAATCAGAATCTTAAAAAAAGCAAATCAAACTTAAAAATAAAATGTACAAACTGAGACAAAACAAGATCAGTCAGCCTGAATATAGGGAACAGTTAAAGAAAGTAAAGAAATCGATTAGAATTGCAAAAGCAACCTTTGAGAAATAATTGGCCAAAAATAGTATAGATAACTACAAGAATTTTTACTCCTACATAAACAACAAAAGAGGAAACAAACAGAGCATAGGATCTTTTAAGGATGCAAAAGGGGGAAAAACTAGAGGACAAGGACATGGCCAATGTTCAGAATAACTATTTTGGTACTGTGTTTAACCTCAAGGGTAACCCCACCAATGACAAAAGTCACATCACTTCAGTAAAAAAAAAATCAAATAACAATAGACATCAAAGACATAACAACTAGATTAATAAAAATAAACAAAAATAAATCCCCAGGACCAGACGACATACATCCAAGGCTTATCTTGGAGGTGGCAGTGGAAATAGCTCCACCCGTAGCATTTATTTTCCAGAGATCCCTAGACAGGGGGGGTGATCACAAAATGGAGAGAGGCTCATGTGGTTCCCATTTTCAAAACAGGAAAGGAGGAGTCCCCCGAGAACTACAGACCGGTGAGCTTGATATTGGTCTTCGGCAAAGTGCTGGAAGGTATAATAAAGGACCAAATTCTTTCCTAGTTAAATGAAAAAAAAACCACAGTTGGATCCATACCAACATGGGTTTACAAAGGCACGATCATGCCAAACAAACCGTCTTCACTTCTATGAGAAGGTGAGTAAGGCTCTAGACTTGATGAACTCAGTCGATGTGGTACAGCTAGACTTCTCCAAGGTTTCTGACAAACTTCCTCATCAAAAATTAATAGACCCATTATATGCACTACAGATCAAAACTAATATTATCAACTGGATATCAGCCTGGTTGGGCAGCAGAAGACAGAGAGTGACAATAAATGGGTTGCTATTTGACTGGCTATCTGTGATGAGTGGGGTCCCTCAGGGGTCTGTGTTGGGAACCGTGTTTGTTCAATATACAGTATATGTATCTTCATTACAGTGCAATATCGAGAACATATGGATAACTAAGTTTGCTAATGACTGCCGAGTGAGGGAAGTTGTAAATGCAATACAGGATCAGATAAAGCTCCAAGGTACCCTTAACTATATCGAGGATTGGACAAACAAGCATAAACTAAAACTAAATTGAGAAAAGTGCATTGTTCTGCATAAGGGAAGAAAAAATTTAGAACTACAATATAACATAAATAAAGGAATACTCAAAACATCAGTAGAAGAAAGGGACCTGGGAGTAATTGTCAAAAATGATCTTACTTTTGGATCACATTGTGACCAAACTGTAAAGAAAGCAAATAAAACACTTAATTGTATCCTTAGGCATATTGCAAGCAGAAGTGGAGAAGTCCTGATGCACTTGTATGGGTGGCTGGTAAGAACTCAGTTGGAGTACTGTTCTCAGGTCTGGGCACCATATTAAAAGGGCAAAATGGCAAGACTGGAGGGAGTACAGAGGAGAGCGACCAGAACAGTCCAAGTGCTGGGGGGAAAGGATGAGAGCTTTGAATCTGTACTCACTTGCCTATAGGCAATGGAGGGGAGATATGATCCTAGTATATAGAGCTTTTCAGGACCAGAAGCTCAGAATAGATCTAGGTCTGGAACATAAACAAAAAAGTAAAATACCAGAACACACAAGTGTGGCACTTGGACAGCTGGTTCTGATCACTGTATCATTTTTTGTAAGATAAAAATGTGTTATGGACTGTCTCTCATAAGAAATGCTGAAACTGCATGTGAGTATCATACACACACACACACCACAGGTTTTAGATACAAGATGTTACCTGGAAGGCCAGAAGCTAATTATAGACTAGACCAGGCCTTAATTGGGGATGTCCTGTTTGTCTAGATTTATGGTAGATTACCAGATGCTGGGCTAGAATCATAAACGTTTATCACGTTCAGAGGAAACACAGTGAAATTCACATGGTAATACAAAAGCATGTTGCACCTCTGTGAGATCTGGCAGAGAGACATAAGTCCCATTGATGTCCTGGAAAGGGGAAGCTGATCATAAGATCAAAGACAGTCATTTGAAGAAAATGAGTTATGCTGAGGTTACAGAATTTAATACTTGGATAAGATATCCTGTTTTTGTATAGATATATATTTTTTTATATATTCTGACATGGAGGAGCCTGGTGACCTCACGTAAAGGGGTTGGCCAAGACAGTCTTTTAAACAGTATTCTGTTTTCATTCAGAGACTTCTATCTAGACTCTGACAAAGAAACATCTAATAGCACTTTAAGCAGATATTTAGAGAAAGAGACAGAGAGAGAGAGAGAGAGAGAGAGAGAGACAAATCTAAGTACTGTAGTAGGAATTGCACTGTTAAAACCTTGTTCTTTTAAAATATTGTATGGTTCTTGTGATATAACAGTTCTGTATTTTATGTTTTACATAATTTTTATCTATTTTAGTAAAACTCAATTTTTAGAGCCTACTTGGTCTGTCTTTGAATTTCCTTCCTTTACAAGTAAAGTATATATAGTTAAAGCAGACACTGTACATAAGCTTGAATTGTGATACCAAACTGGAAAAAAGGTGAGAGTTTAATCTGAGGTCTTTTATTAGAGTTTTTAAGGGTTCATTTTTGTACACCTGGTTAGGTGCCCGTAGGCAAGGATATCTGGCCCACTGAAGACAGAATTATCTGAGCCTGTGCATTGGGTATGCTAACAAGAGGTTCACAGTTTGAATCCCTCCAAGACTTGAGACCAAAAGTTGATTTGAACCCACAAAAACAGACAGGAGGGTCACCCTGTTTCTGTTAATTGTTCACAAGACTGTGCTCGGAGGTTGGCACTTTGGGAGTAGAGGGCTGACCTGCTGAGTGGGCTTGTAACAATGAGTTGCAGCTAAATCAAAACAAATGGAATCTACTTAAATGGAAATTCTGGTTCAGTCAAAGGGTGGTTCCTTATTGGAACTCCCTCCCAGTTGCTGTGGTGGAAAGTCTCACAATGGAAACTTTCAGAGCTAGACTAGATAGTTATAGTCAAAACAAGATTAGGGAATTCTAAAAACAACATTCTAAACTACTATTGGGAATCAGCAAGCAAAACTTACGAAAGTCTAAATATATGCTTTGTAATTACTATGAGACTATGAGACACCATTACTGTCTCCTGTGTAATCTGTACTCACCCCCGGGTCTGTAGAAGTCTACAATGAGGCTGTCCCTGTAGTCCCAGAACCTCGAGGCCATCCTGGGGTCATGTCTATCAAGCTGCTTCTGCATCCTTTGATTCCCTGGCTCTGCATCCGCTGCAGTGTTACCCTCTGGGACCAGCAGGCAAACTCCATGGTTCGGTGCAATATTGTGTAGTATACAACAGGCAAGGAATATAGCATAGGCCTTCTGAGGGTTGTATTGTAAGGCACTCCCTGAATGGTCAAGGCATCTGAACTGGATCTTCAGCATGCCAAAGATTCACTTGATGACATTCTGTGTTGGATGTGTGCAGCATTGTACCTGTCCTCTGCAATGGTATACCATTGCCGCAGTGACTCCCCGACGGCGAAGACCATCACAGCGACAGGATTCGGGAAAAATCCATGTGTTGCTGTGATGGTCTCTGCATGGCCAGGGGATTGTCTCGCAGGGTGTTTCGCCCCTCCCGCACAAGTCCGACTTGGAGTTAGAATCCTAAGGACTGGGGGTGGGTGGGGGTGGAACACCCCACATGGGGGGATTTGGGGGCACATGCCCTTGATAGAAACACAGAGACATCCCCGACACTGCATTGCCGACACTCAGCAATGCGACTGTCGCTGTCAGGGATGTCTCCGTAACCGCTGTCACTGCGGTAAGGTAAAACCCTCTGCAACTTATGCAGGTCACAGCACAGGTGTTAGCTGCCAGGGACACAGACAGTATGCATTGTCCCATATGCAGGAAAAGGGAATTGATTAGTGATATCAATGGCAGCTATGGTCAGCAGGGAGGCCTTGTGCATATACTTACCAACAAAGTGCCCTCTGGGTTTGTCCCCACCTTTGAATTTCTGGCATAGAATGGAATTTTGCCAGATGAAGGTATTGTGGATAATGCCAGGGTACCATGGCAAAACATTGGTGATGCACCCTATTGCATCCAACATCACCTGATAGTTGATGGTGTAGAAATCCTTTCTATTCACATAGGCCTCTACCCCATCCCCTGGGTGCATGGATGGCAACATGGGTACAGTTAATGGCACCTAGTATAGCCAGTAAGTGTGCAGCCCAATAGAACTGCTGCATTGTTGTTTTTTGTTCAGCTGGTGAGGTGGGGAATATGAGGAACTCCCCAGCATGGGCCAACATGGCATCTAGGAACTGGTCCAACAGATGCGAGGTGGAAGACTGTGTTATACCAGTGGTTTCACTGAGTGGTATCTGAAAGATTCTGGTCACTAGGAAGCACAGTGCTTCTGTCATTGTAATTTTTATGGACATTGCATGACTGCAGTGAGTGTCATTCCAGAGCTACTCATGCAGCGTTTCACACAGCTGCATGAGCATGGCTCTGTTGAGCCTGTACTGACCCACAATTCGTTCATCACTAAGGACTAAATGTGACTCATGGACGGTACTGTGTGTTTGCTGCACATTGTCTTTGGGGTCTGCGCTATGACTGGGTTGGGGTGGCATTTCCCTGCTCCTAATCTTCCAGGACAGCCTCCATCAGTTGCACAATGTGTGCCATTTTGTTTGCAATTTAGGGATCTGCCTCTGGGTTTGCCCCAGTTAAGACATGCTTTTTATATGTCTTTTAATTTACGCAGCACTAACTCACAATAAATTCTGTTATTGCAGTGCTATATCACTGAATATCACATTGCACAGAATATTTTGGTCACCGCCCCCTTTGTCTGTGCTGAATATGTTAGTGCTCATACGGTGTTGCGAGTGACTGGCACAGTGCTAATGGCTGAATGTTGCATTTATACTCTAGTGGCTGTTCGCGCCAGTGCAGACCTTATAAAAATGAGTGCCATGGTCTTTTTCTGCCAGCATTTTTTGTGTTTCTTTGTTTCTAAATACTTCTTCAAAGAGCGGCTGGTGGAACCACGGAATGGATTAGCTGCAGAATTGTGGGGCTTGGATCTGTTAACAGTTTCAAGAGTGCGTGGTGCAGATATAGGGGGCTGGTAATGCCAAAAGGAGGTGCAAGGAGGGTGGAAATTATTAGTATTAGTGTGTGAATGAATGGGATAGAAGAGATGAATGCATCATAGAGAATTTATTCCTCTATAAAGATAGGTTAAGAGAGATAAGGTAGGGAATATGGGCAGACTGGATGGACATTGGCTCTTTTTCTGCTGACAGTTTCTATGTTTCTGCAATAATGATAATTTACAATTCAGGACTGAAACAGTTAGCAGAACGCTAGTTAACTGTTGGAACACAAATATGTTTTAACATGTGAACTCACCCTCAGTGAAAAGGGGTTTTCTTTTGTGGTGACATTAATAGGCAAGGCAGATTGGGGGTGGGTTTAGCCCAATACTGGAGGGAGGAAGAATGGGAGATGAGGGAGGGCGATTTAAGCCAACAGTGGTGAGGAGAGGGTCAGAAGAAGGGAAGCAGAGACAAAGGGGCCCAGGCAAGGAAGAACGATTGCTGGGGAAACCAGGTCAGGAGACAAAAGACAAATGGAAGGAGGAGACAGGGACTTGTGAAGGGAGGCGAAGAAGTGGCAAAAGTCATGGAGTGGAAAGGAGAACAGGTTACTATGAAGAGAGGGCCGGGCATTTGTGAAGGGCCTTCAGAAAATAGTTGTGCACTGCTAGAGAGGAAGAAGGTGGAGGAGGGAAATGATGAAATTAGAGGAGTAATTGTTAAATGCCTGGACCAAACTGGAGCGGGGGGAAGTTCTGCTGGGAGAATTGCAACGGGGTAAAAGGAGGAAATAATGTGCAGGAGGAAGAAGAGGAGCTGGAAATGAGAGAGGGAGATGAATGGAAGCAAGCAGGGAGTAAGAGGGGGTGGAATCTTAGTGCTGGGGGACTCAATACTAAGAGGAGTTAGGTGGGGTAGCAAGGGGGAGAGGCATAGTCGCATTTGGGTGGAGGCCATGCCAGGCATGACAGCGGAAAGGGTGGGACAATCTGTTCTGAAATATGCTAGAAGGGGTAGGGACAAGCCTCATTTAATTATACATCTTGGGACAAATGACCTGGCTGACAAGACAGTAGATATAGTCCAGAGGAGGTTTGAGGAACTAGCACAATTATGTGAGGGAGCAGGAAGATTAGTAACTTTTTCAGAGATACTTCCGGTGCCAAAGGCAAGCACAACAAGAAAGCTGAGAATAGAGGAATTTAATGGATGGCTAAGAACCTGGTGTTGTGCTAAAGGGTATGGGCTATTGGGGGGTGGGGAGGGACCTGGGAGGACAGTAGTCTCTATGCCAAGGACAGACTACACTTGAGTGAGGAGGAAAGAAAGTGTTGAAACAGAGGATGGAGGAGTACATAGAGGAAGTTGGGAATTTAAACTAGGAGTGGGGGGTGGCAGTTGGAGAAAATTTATGCAGAGACCACAGGCTGGGAAACCATATGAGCTTACCCCCCATAACAGTGACAAAGGACAAATGGCAAGTACTATTGGTGATGCTAGGAAAGGAGGGCAGGATGGGAGGGGGGGAAAAGGGTGAAAGGTGGTTACCCTTAATGCTAGGAGCCTTGGGAGGAAAACTGCAGAGTTACAGGTTCTCATGGCAGAGGGAGAGGTGTAGACCCCGGAGTCAGTTGAAAAAACAATTATGACTGACTTACCACACATTACGATTGATTTTTTCAACTAGTTTGAAATTTCTGACTTCAACTAACCGAAGAAAGTCCAACCAATTTTTTCAACTTTCACCATCATTGAATTTTATTATGTAGTAGTTTGTCATACTTTTTTAACTTCGTATTTTTTTTTTAATTAAAATTTAGACTATAAAAGTTAATAAAATGCATGGAAAAGTCTCCCCCCCTTGAAATCAATAGGGCATGTGCACACAGCCTTCTGACATCAAGAAATGGGGCTGCATGTGCCTATGTGGGGGCGTGTTGGTGGGTTACGGTCAGGAAGCAGCTCCGTTTTTAGCATTTGGGATTTAGCAGCATTATAACTTCATAAATGGGCAGAAACAAAAGGAATTATTTATGTTCCTCAACTCTGGGGCAGGTGAGACATTGCATATGTTGAAGGGAGCAGCAACTAGGCAGCAGCAGCTAAGAAGCTGGCTGCTCTTTAAAATGCCAATACAAAGTGCAGTGAAACAAATCCACACATGGTAGGGACCCACTAAAGCACAATAACCAGCCAAAACAACAACAAAATATACTAAGTCCCTGAAAGTAACAAGTTGAAGCAGGGCAGTAAAACAGTATATGGCATAGAAAAATAAGCAGCAGTAATACTAGTTACTTAGAAAAAGAACCATGAGTCTAAAATACAGTATAGGTAGGGCCTCTTAAACGCCCCACATAAACTAGAAGGTACCCTTTTGCAAATAGAGCTAACCATCAATATATGTTAGTTTACTAGTTGTTGTAGAATCTGTGAGACTAAAAACAGTTTAAGGGAGGACCCCTTGAAATACCTCTTGCATGGTATACCAGAACTGAGATGTATCCATAGTTTATAATTTAAAGCTAAAAAAACCTCATGCCTATTAAAAAAAAAACATTTTCTGGCAGTTTCTGAACTTGTTTTGGCTTTCATCATGTACGCTAATGTGTTTTGTAACATGTTATTCATCTTGCCATGAGGACTTTAATATTTAGTCCATCTGATTCCTACAGTGGCAAACAACAAACATTTTGTCCATTGGACCCGACCGACCATGCTCCACGCTCTGGTGTCCTATGGGTCCAGGAACTCACCAACTAACCACCTGCGCCTGGCCTGCTCCTCGACCTCATGGGGAGTCTGACTTGCTCACAATGCCAACACAGTCAGAGAGAGACCAGCCGGGCCGCCAGCAGTAGATCGATGATGATCGATCACCTTGACTTTTCAAGTTCAGCCCCCTGGGCCCCATAGCCCCCAAGCCCTCAACCAGCCAGACAAGCCAGCCAGGCACGCAGTAGACACACAGACAGACTAAGCAGTCTGTGAGAGACCATCCTCCTACTTCCTATTGCTCACTGCCCAGCCCTGGCAGGCCTTACATACACATCCCATACAGTACCTTGCTTACTGTAGTAGCCTGTTGCCAGTTTGGTCAGGTGTCAGGTGATGATTCAGTCAGCAGCTCCGGGTGGCTCCATGGCTCAAGCTGCCACTGCTGCTCTTCTCGGTGGTGGTGTTGGTGTTTTTTTGGTGCTGTGTGCTCCCTCCTCCCAGCCCGCACAATTGGTCCACAACCCAGACCCACATCCCCACTCCGATATTCCACGCAGTGGAACTAGTGCACCTCCTCCTCCTCCTCCTCCTCGCTGACTCGAAAGACCTGACTGAGACTAAGTGAGAGTCGCCCAATAGTCATGGGCTGATCCTGTCCATGACCAGACCACTGACTTGCTGCCTTCACACGATTGCTGCCTGGCTTTGTTGGAGGACTGACTGGGACCGGCACAGCCACACACTAGTCTCTCTCTGGGCACCAGACACATCAGGACAGTGGACACAGTTAATTTATTTTTAAATTAAAGTCCAAACTGCCAAACTTCATCCCTGCAGAAAAACACTGCTTGCTCCGTTTCCCACACACCAATACAGATGCCTCCTCTCCTGACAGTCTCCTCTCCTACCTAGGCATGCTCTCCCCGCCACCTCATGCAGCCAGTCATGGACACTCTCAAGCTTCTGGCTCCTCCTTCTATTTTTCCTAATTGGTGGATTGTTCATGCCCAGGAGCCAGGGGTGCATTTACTGGCTGTAAGGCCTCATTGCCGGCGGCTGAGGATAGTTAGATATTCGCATTCCCCTTGGTCCCCCTCCATCCTCCCAGGTTAGAAAAATGAGAAAACACACTGCAGTACACCACAAAAACAAACCTGGATTGGTCACAGAATTGTCAAATGCAGTGGATTTCAATTCCACTATTTTATGACTGCAATCCAATGCAATTGCAACTAATTGCAACTGCATTGAATTGCAACTGCCTATTTCAACTGCCAACGACTGCTCCTGGGTCTAGAGAGGTGGACATTGCAGCCATCACAGAAACATGGGCCACCCAATACAATGACTGGGACCTGTCTGTACCAGGGTACAGGTTATTTCGAAGGGACAGGGTGATTGGGAAAGGGGGGGGGGGTGGCACTATATGTGAAGGAAGGACTGAAGTGTGTAAGGGAAGAAGGGGAGGAGGGTAGTACGGAGTCATTTTGGATGCAAATCCAGGATTCCAAGAATAGGATTCTTAGAATGGGAGTGGTGTACAGGCCACCATCTCAGACAGAGGAGTTAGACAGGGAACTAGCGGGACAGATAAGGAGGACCTGCAAGAAGAGTAGTGTGGTGATTGTGGGGGACTTCAACATGCCAGGAGTGGACTGGAGCACCCCAACAACCAGGAACAGAAAGGAGCAGGTACTGCTGGATGCCTTCCAGGACAACTTCCTGCTGCAAATGGTCAGTGAACCAACCAGGTTAGGGAATACCCTTGACCTTGTGCTGGCAAATGGGGACTTTGTGAGAGAACTTACAGTGGAGGAACCGCTGTCAGGGAGTGACCACCACTCAGTATGGCTCACATTGGATATAGGCAAGGAAGGAGTGGAATCTGGCACAAGAGTGCTGGACTTCAGGACGGCTGACTTTGGGAGGATGGGGGAAGTGGTAAAAGGGTACCTGGCCAGAATTCAATCTAGTATGGACACTAACCAGAGGTGGGAGCTCATAAAGCTGGGGATAGTGGAGGCAACCAAAACTTGCTGCAAAGCCCAGAGCAAGAAGGCTAGGGTTAAGAAACCGAGCTGGTTGAGCAAGGAGGTCATGGAAAAGGTAAGGAGGAAAGATCTGCCTTTAGGAAGTACAAGAAAACAGGGAGGGGAGGACAGGGAGGAGACTTGACAGAATCGAAGGAGGTGACAAGGGCAGTAAGGGAGCCAAAGCATCTATGGAACTCAGGCTGGCACAAGGCATTAAGAAGGGGAAGGACTCTTTAAGTACATCAGGAGAAAAGGAGCTGTAAGGACCACATAGTAAGGATTAGGAAGGAGGGGGTTGGTGGAAGTTGAAGCGATAAGGCAGAAGCACTAAATGAGTACTCTGCTCAGTATTTACTAAAGAGAAGAGGGGGGTGACACCCAAGGTGGGAGAAATGGCAGAAGCAGGGGGGGAAGTGGTGACAGATGGGGAAATCAAGGAGGGCAGAGTTCGAGAGGGTTTGAAGGCACTGAGGGTGGACAAGGCACCAGGCCCAGATGGCATCCACCCCAGGGTACTGAAGGAGCTGGCAGAGGTCCTTGCAGGACCTTTGGCAGACCTATTTAATGCCTCACTACATTCGGGTGTGTACCTCAGGACTGGAGGATGGCTCATGTGGTGCCCCTCCACAAGAGTGGCCCCAAGGATGAACCGGGAAACTACAGACCAGTGAGCCTCACATCCATCGTGGGCAAGCTAATGGAGACTATCCTGAAGGAGAGGCTGGTGGCCCTCCTAGAGGCCAAAGGACTACAGGACAGCAGACAGCATGGCTTCCTACGTGGCAGATCCTGCCAAACCAACCTGGTGGAGTTCTATGACTGGGTAACTAGGCAACTGGACAGGGCCATGTAGTGGATGTCCTGTATCTGGACTTCAGTAAGACATTAGACTCGGTGCGCATGGAAGGCTGGGAAGGAAGTTAGTAGGCACAGGGCGGTGCAAAAGTGTGAGATGGGTAGGAAATTGGCTTCAGGGAAGGCAACAGAGGGTGGTGGTGGGTGGGGAGCTCTCACACCCAAGGGCAGTGATGAGCGGTGTTCCACAGGGCTCGGTGTTGGGACCAGTGTTGTTTGGGATATTCACTGCAGACATATCATGGGACATCAAGAGCAAGATCAGTCTGTTTGCTGATGATACCAAGGTAGGAGCGGTAGTGGATGACCTAGGGGAATGGCAGGGGTTGCAGGATGATCTGGCAAAGTTTGAAACCTGGTCAGACACCTGGCAACTGGGGTTTAATGCCAAAAAGTGCAAGGTGCTGCATTTTGGGATGAAGAACCCAATGAGGAGTTACCAGCTGGGGAGTACAGCTAGCCCAGACAGAGGAGGAGAAGGATCTGGGTGTGCTCATTACAGGGCCAATGAACAACTCGGCACAATGTAGGAAGGCAGCTGCAAAGGTCAACAAAATGCTGGGTTGTATTGCAAGGTATATCCTCGAGGAGGGAGGAGGTGATTCTGCCACTGTATGGTCATTAGTTAGACCACACCTGGAGTACTGCTTGCAGTACTGGCATCCGTATCTGAAGAGGGACATTAAGTTACTGGAGGGGGTGCAGCGCAGGGTGACAAAGATGATCAAGGGGCTGGGGGACTTATCATACGAGAGGAGGTTGAAGGAGTTGAACATGTACTCACTGGAGGAGAGGAGGGACGAGGTGACATGATCGAAACCTTTAAATACATGAAAGGAATAAACAAGACAGGTACAGAGGGGCTGTTCAAAGTAAGGGAGGAGAGAGCCACCAGGGGCCATGATATGAGACTGGAGGGAGGAAGATTCAGGAGGGAGATGAAGAGACACTTTTTTACAGAGAGGGTGGTGGCTGGGTAGAATGCGTTACCTGCAGAAGTGGTATGCAGTAGAACAGTGGACTGCTTCAAAAGGGGATGGAACAGGACAAGGGGGAGGATTAATCAGTTGGAAGGGTGGAAGGGAGGGGCAGCTGCAGAATAAGGGATGCTAGCTGCACATTCGAGCAGACTTGATAGACCTCTAGGCCTTTATCTGCTGGCAAATTTCATATGTTCGTATGTTCGTAATAGCAATTTGGTATTTCATTATACTTGGTGGAGCATGAAGAGAAAGGCATTCTTTATTATAATGAATGCCATGGCAAACTGGACCTGATAAATAATATTAAGATGGCTATGAATTTGAACTGTGAATGAAATGCATTAATAAAAAATAGTAAGACTCCCCTTGTACAATAAAATCCTGTTGTAATGGGCTGCCACTGATCCCCACCGCTCTCAAAATGGCCTGGTCGTGGGTCTGGGCTCAGGTCCATCCCAGCTACAACTTGGAGGGAAAACATGGAATTCCAACTACACCAACCACCCGGAGGTGGATTTTTGTGTGATGCTCAGCCAGTGGGTGTCGGGGAATTTTGGGGAAGGGGGCCCAGGCCTAATAGCCACCAGCTGGAAAACACAAGTAGAGGTGTGAAGCTGACTCGAATGCAAAAACAAGGTACAAGTTTGTTTAACATAACAAAATAATAACATTACACTAAATATCTAAACTCTAAAACTCTAAACTCTAAAAGGCAAAAGAACTGTAACATACTAAATTATTACACTACATCCTATACTGTAAATCAGTTGTGAACACTCTCAGCCAGCCACCTTTGTGTATCTAAATGGGGAAGGAAAACAGGATGGAGAACAAGCTGTCCAGGGCAGGGAGAAAACACGGAACAGGACACAGGCCAAGACTATTCCAAGGCCGGTGAATCTTCAGCTGAGGTCACCCTGCACCACTGGAAACGATCACCTCTCCAGGAACTAGTCTGCCATCATCACCCAGCCACAGCCCCTACGTGGGCTGCTGGGACATCAGGCTAAACAGGCAGACAGGACAGCTGGTCTGGGGAAAATGAGGTTGGGATACCTGGGACCACAAGCAAGCAGAGGAATGGTGGCACAATAAAACATTTACTTTACTAAACCTTGTATTGTGTATTTATTTCTAGCAAAACATTATTCATTTTGGACACTTTACAACAATGAAACAGTTCAGGAAATCAGATTAAGTAAAATCACAGGGGCACTGTCTCTTAGTGGCCATCTTTGGCTGGCACACAGATGCTGGAACAGTAGGTAATGTCATTACAGGGTCCCAAAACATCACAATTAATCATTACTTTTAGTTCTGCCATACAGTACATTCATGGAGTGCATTGTCCCTTTAAATCTAGTCAGTCTCAGTTGCACGTCCCCTTTAAGTTCAGTCTTGAGGCAGTAATCCATATTAATGTGTTTATATAAATAATTTATGCCCCTTCTCTGACTGTCTATGGGGCGCTGTCATTTCTCCGCCCATTAAGCGCTGTAAATGAGGCCTTGCCTGCCCCCACAGTCACTGGCTCTGAGCCCCTTCTTCTCCCTCTGCCCCGTGGGCGGTCCATTGCTGGGGCCTTGCCTGCCCGCACATTTCCTTGGCTCTTCGGAGCCTCTTCATGTCCCACAGCTGTGACTACCCATAGCTCCCCTCCTCACCTGCCTGCCAGCTTGGCAGCCTATGTTCCCCCCACCAGGCAAGGACAAATGCTCCTGGCTGACTGTTACTGTATCCCAAGTGCTAGTTTCTTTTTTACTAAGAATACTACTATGAAAACCTTAGCTACTGCCATGTATAGGACTTCTCTACGCTCGCCTGCTAAACTTGAGTAATTGTATTAATAACCTTAGTTACTACTTTGTAAATTATTGTATCTTGTTATTACTGTATTCTATGTTATATATAAGTCTGCTATGTCTAATGTTATTTGACGTGGAGCCTTTGTAAATGAGTCTGTGACTCACAGGGTTGCAATTCCGATACCTTAAATAAATAAAAAAAATAAACTCGGCCCCATGGGCGGTCCATTCGCAGGGGCCTTGCCCACCTCACAGTTACGGCCAGCAGCTGGAAGCACCAAAGGTTCCTCATTTTTATTTAAAAAAAAAAAAGTCCTTTTCAGACAGCAGCCAGCACCAGAACCTGGTGCTGCCGCCACTCACCTTGCCAACTTCTTCTCTTGGGGCCAGAACTGGTGCTGCTGTTCGTAGGGAGGCCTAAATCTGCCTCCTCCCACTTACCTCCTTGGTTACAGCTGAAGCCACTGTAGGAGGGCCTGGACCTGCCTCCTCCCATGGACCATTTGCTGCTGATTGGAGACTGGAGGGGATGGCCTTTTACTGTTGCCACTGCCCCTCCCAATGGGATCTGCTGCTAAGCTGGTGGAGGGGCCTGCCTGTACCTGCTGCCCCTCCTGATGGGACTCTTTCATCACCGCTGGACCTGGGAACACCACCAGACAGCTGCTGCCAACGTCCAGAGAGGGAGCAGTCAACAGAAGGACCAGCTGGGACATAAGGGAGGGACACAGGTCCAACGGTAAGCCCTCCCCCTTTTTAGCTGAACCCTGGCTGGCCTATCACTTCCCTCACATGCTGCTGCTCTTCACTCCTCCACAACTGAATAACTGAGAATGGCTGTTGCCATTCAAAACTAGGGCTGATGATTCCATCTTGGAATCCTCATGAGCCCATCCTTGCCTGCTTGCCCTTGTGACCGGCCCATGAGAGCAGGTGCCCAGCGCAAGGGAACTGGGGGTGGTGGTTCTGAGAAGCAGAAGCAGGCAGGAAAAACAAGCAGCAAAATAAACATTTTTTTTTTTTAAACGTAAGCCCAGCTGGGGCTTCACGTTTGGGAGGTACCTACCTAACCCAGAGGCACCTAACAAATGGGGTACCTAACGCTGGGGCACACAACAGGGCACCTCCCTATCCCTGGGGCACCTAACCTGCCTAGCTAGCCCCCAGAACATCCATATGCCCATTTTTGGAGGGCACTAGGATCTCTGGGGCACTACAATATCACATTTAACTGTGCTTTTATAAGTTCCATCTTAACATAAGATACTACAGTAAGAGCTATTTTTTTTTTATTTAATAGCTTGAAAAAAAATGTTTCAGGGTTCATTTCAAAGCTCTCAGCTTGCACCCCGGCAAAGTCACTATTCTGAGTGCAAACTAATGCATTGCTCTAAAGTTTTTTTTTATATTCAAACATGTTTGGAGCAAACTGTGAGTGGCTTAAACGTGTTTGAATATAGCTCCAAAAGCAAAGCCCAAAGAAAGGCAATAAATGTTGTGATGGCAAAAAGCACAACCCATGATTTGCCGCAAGAGGTATTGTCCCATTCTATAGAAAGGGCTTGCAAGGAGCAAACTGATTTAAAGTATCCCAAGCCAGTCAGTGCTTTTGTACTAACTTGCTATATTCGAAAGGTGCCATGCCAATGACCTTTTTGAACATGCAGGGTGCTAAGAGTTCACTTGCATCTCATCTTATTAGAATCAGAGGGCAGTCTGCTGCTTTTTGGATTCTGTGCTGCTGTAGGCTCCACACTGCAGCCTATGGTCAGTGAACGTGCTGTTAAACCAAAGAAATAGACAGAAAAAAAAAACAGGATGGGTTCCCTCTCCCTTACCCTTCAATCCCTTTTGCCTGACATAACAATTCCCTTGTGTCCAGTGGTACCCCCTCCCTCACCTGATCCCCATTTAATGCTTATCCCTGATTGCTAGTGGTACCCCCTCCCTCACCTGATCCCCATTTAATGCTTATCCCTGCTTGCTAGTGGTACTGCTTCCCTCGCTCGATCCCCATTTAAGAGATATCCCCGGTGCTAAGGTACTGCACTCTCTGCAATACATTCTGCACAATCTGCATAATTAAGAGGATGCAAAACTAGCAATGCTGGTTAAAGGCGATAGGAAACAGTTTGTACACCTCTAGATGCCCTCCAATTGTCCTTTCATTGTCTACCCAGTATTCTGATATGGTTTTGACCTTTTTTGTTACATTAATAATCTAGTTTTGTTGCCTTTGAAACTACCCTGAATCCCTCTCTCCTCAGCAGTTGCTGCTCTCTCTTTTTATACTGCCTGAACATTCTATGACATCAATAACACCATTCCAGGCCATTCATATGAATAACAAGGAATGGGAGTTATTGTTGTCATAGAATGTCTTGGAAACATGAAAATCAAGAACAGTAGCTGTTTGAGGAAAGTGGAACTCAGTGTAGATCCAAGGGCACCCCAAAGCTAGATTATTTATTTAACAAAAGAATCATCAAAGCATATCAGAATACACAACTGGCATGGAAAGGAAGATGGAAGGGCAGTTAATTATTTAAAAATCCTTTCCTATCTCCTTTAGTGCTATTTATTGAAGAAAGTTAAACAAAAGGATCATCCACATACAAAAAATGTAGTTCTGTGACACATAAATAATTAAAGGTGCACAGTGCAAATAAAGTAATACTGACAGACAGACAGACCTTACTGGCAAACACCCCGGTGCTTCAGCTCCAAATTGAGCCTTCATCAGGGAGCAGGGTTTACTTAACCCATGATGCCTTTAATAGGCTGCCTCATACATAATTCATTATATTTAGGATCATGTGATCCACCTAATGCAGGCTCAAATATGGGGGTCACTACAGTATTTTTCTACATCAGTGGTACTAAAAAGTGTTACAAATCTGCTCTCAACTTACCCCTGTTCCAATAGGATATTGTTACAAAAGCATGAAATGTATTAGTAATAGACATGTTTAAAAACAAATGTAGTTCTCAGGAAGAAAAAAAAGTGCAATGAACAAGGACGTACAGACTCTGTGACGATGCATTTTCTAAACTACAGTTAGAGTTCTGTGTAACAAGGGTTTAATTTATTAACCATTACTGCACTCTTTAGGAAAAGAATTGTTATGACAGGGAAACAGCATTGTGACAGACTTTTAATGTAATGAAAGAATATATGCTAAAGTATAGTGTAAACTGATGAAATAAGCACATGAATTCAGAAGAAACTTGAATGAGTGACTGAAGCATAGGTGATTCAGGCCAAGTGGGAAATTATAAAGCAGGGAATTATGGAAACAACTAGCTCCTGTCTGAGGCAGGTAGGAAAGGAGAAGAAACGCAAAACTACTTTGGTTCCTGCGGGAAGTGACGGAAGCAGTAAGAACAAACAGGGCAGCTTTAAGGAAGTACAAGGGGGACCAGCAAATGGTGAATAGAGAACAATGTGGAAAAAACAAAGGAGGCTAACAGAATGCTAAGAAAAGTGAAAGTGAAGGACGAGTTAAAAACTGCAGAGGGTATAAAGGAATGGGACAAAACATTCATCAACTGTACCAAGGAACACTGGAGGACAAAAGGGGGACTGTTACATTGCAACAAAGGAGGGGAAATGGAAGAAGATATTATGAAGAAGGCAGATATTTTAAACACATACTTCCACTCAGTCTTCTCAAAAGTGGAGGAGGAGGGGCCACTCCCAGAGTGTGGGATTTAGCCTATGGGCAGGGAAAAGAGACTGGAGAGATATTAGTGGAAAGGGTACTCAAGGGGCTTGGGAGTCAAGAACCTGAAGGTGGACATGTCACCGGCCCAGATAGGGTGATAAGGTAGGTTGCCTGATTCCTGGCAGAACCACTAACTGACCTATAACTACTCCATAGAAACAGGGGCAGAGCTTTTCTTACCCTGATTGCCAGAATAACTGGTGAACCAGCTATTATAAAGTATAATTCCCAACTCCATAGGAAGGTTTATACGGTATAAACAAATTAAAGTCTCAGTGCATCTTAGTCTGAAAATTAAGTACCTACACCTTTTTATTCTGTTATAAACCACTTGAGATTTTCAACCAAACAGTGCTCAGAACCACAGGGCCTCTTATCCTGCGTATAGTTGCAACATTTCGAACGGTTCCACTTTGGGGGAGCATTATATCTGTGATTTTAAATGAAAAGTATGGTAAGTACAACATATAACGCACTCTAGCCAACTTAAGTGATTTATAATAAGTTTATACAGTAGGTAATGCGCGAGATGTCTCTTATGATACGAGTGTCATCTTACAGAGCTTGGGCAGACAGAAGCACTCAACATTGCTTTGCGGTCCCCTCAACCAAACTGCACTCTTCTAGGAGATGAGACATCTTACACATCACCTATAAACACATATTTTTTCTCGTCTGGTAAGATCCCTTTGCCCCGATTTTGAATCTGCCTTAACACTTGCTATCATGTGAATGAGTATAAGGAACATTCCTTTCAATGAGGCTATCCCCGTCTCAACTAGTTTGAGTACCACTGCTTCTTGACCTGATACTAAGGCCTATACTAAGGCAGTTAAGAGCAGATGGAGGCCCCTGATCCCCCGTTAACTGTTTCCCCATTTTTTTTCTGGTAATGCTTTGTAATCTACCCTGCAAAATAAATTTATCTAGATTAGATTTAAAGGACAGTTTTGTATTACTGTTGATTACTGCTTCTGGAAGCCTATTCCATAAACTAACAACCTTCTGTGTAACAAAAAAAAGTGTTTCCTCTTTCATGTCTTGACATTTACACCCTACAGCTGATAATTCTGTCCCCTTGTGAAATGATGTTGATCTTAAAATCCTAAATTCAGTTTCTTCATTAAAAGGACACTGTCAACCCCCTAAAGGTGCAAAGTGCCCCTATTTTAAAAAACACATGTTATGATTGTTCACATTCTGTAGAGACTGTGGATGTAGCTGGTAGCTTGATTCTGATAATTATTTTTCTTTTAAATAGTGAAAAACAGACTGCCCACTATACTGGTGTTACCATACTAAAACATGTTTATTTACATTCCTTCATCAACTCACAGTGTATCTTTCCTGGACTTGGGAACACCCTTAACACAGTCTATCCATTAATTATGCATTCTGAGGCAAGCAGACAATTGTATCATAAGTAGCTGCAGTTTGGGGGGGTATTCCTAGTTTTCAGGTACTATACAGTAAGAGTACATCAAGGACTGAAACAAAGCAAGCTTGTTTACAACAATACTATTGACATGTATTTCAGTTCTACTAAGAAAGGAAGAAGAACAAGCAACTAGCAGCATCAATGGATTTTAGAGAAGGTAAGCAATTATAAAATGTGGGTCTTTAACTAGAAATAGAATGAGACAAAAAGGGCTGACTGTGTCCCTTTAATTCAATGCCTTTAACTATATCATGCATGAATTAGATGTCACCCATTGCTCTCCTTGTATCCAGACTCATTAGATTTAGGTACGTTAGCCAATTTTGATGTGATTGATCTTTCAGTCCCCAAATCATATTTGCTGCTTTTCTCTGGATTTGCATGACTCTATTACTATCCTTCTTTGTGTATGGTGAACACATCTGGGTCCCATAATCCAGATATGGGTCTCACGTAGGATTTATTCAGTGGTAACATAATGGTTTTATTTCTGCTACTTATACAGTAGTCCTCCTAATGATTTATAGTAATCTGCTTGCATTGGAAACTGCCTCTGTGCACTGTCATCCTGGTTATGTTTCCTATTAATATAAATTCAAAGATCTATTTCCTCATCTGTGGTTGTCAGAATTTTACGTTGGAATAAATAGCCTTCTATATAGCTTTTTGGTCCCTTGGCGTCACTGATGCCCCTCATTGGAATTCTCCTTACATATCATCACCATCTGCAAGGCAGTTAACACTAAACTTGGCATTACCTACAGAATTAGTCACATACTTAACCAGAAAGCCACATTTGCTATTGCTAAAGGAGTCCTCATGCCTAACCTACACTACAGCCATCTATCCTTTGTCCATGCATCTAAAAATATCCTGGCTAAATGGGATGTGACATATAACAATATTTGTCATTTAGAACTGCCCTCCTACTGTCTTACTCACCACTGCAATCTGCATTCTAACCTCAGATGGCTACTGCAGCGCCACCCACTGGGTGCTCTTATGCTCTTGGGTGTTTCCTAGATCCTTTACTCCTGCCTCTATCGCTTTGCTCCTTCAGTGCTCTGATCAGGCCTACACCCTTAGATCATCTGACACATCCCTACTCCATGTTCCCAAGTGTGCCACCAGGATGGGTGAACAGGCAGTCTCCTCATTTGTACCGAAGTTCTGTAACTCCCTCTTGATGCCCATGTGAAGTGCTCCCTCCTACCTCTTCTTCAGAGGTGCCCTGAGAAAACATTTATAGGCCTCCTCTGCTTGTAACTGTGCTTGAAGAACTAACTGCTACTAATGTTGTAATGATGTTCTCATTCAAAGCTGGCTGTTATGTGTTACTGCTTATTATTGACTATCTAGTGTTGTATTTGTTCTTCTTATAGTGTATGGTAGAATGCTGTTATGCATGGAATTCCATACCTGGAATATGCTTGTTCTGCTATAGTAGTGACATCATTAATGTTGTTCTGCTGCAGTAGTGATGTCACTACTGCAGCAGAACAACTTGGAATGCTGCAACATAGTTGCTTTCCTCCATCCAGTTAAGCTGTAAGTTGCTGTTTTTTTAAAACCTGAACTTGCAGAAACATCTGCAGCACACAGTGCCAGTTAAAAAAAAAAGAAAATGTTACAATTTCTATTCTCTGTTGTCTTCTCCAGCTGGTTTTGTGTGATTTTCTATGCTGTGACTGCCAATACACTATAAAAGATTGTGTATGAGCAGTCATACATAAATGCAGGTTACTCACCTGTAACAGGAGTTCTAGGAATGGTATATGTTGTTCATCCACACTTATTGGCAGGTTCCTTGCCGCTTTAAATCTTGCCGGAAGGTCTTCAAGCTGGCTCCTCCCACCCACCCGGGTGGTAAAACTCTCGGCTCCGCCCCATGACACCAGATCTAGCCCACTGGAAGCCAGGTTGTGCGTCGAACCCGGGGAGGCCGGGTGGGTCGTGTGGATGAACAACATATACCATTCCTAGAACTCCTATTACAGGTGAGTAACCTGTATTTCTAGGGACATAGATATGTTGTTCATGCACACTTATTGGCAGACTCCTAGCAGTTCTCTGGGAGGAGAGAGGCAAGGCACACACACTCTACTTAGGTATACAGAATGGAGAACCGAGAGCCCCGACCAACATCCCGGTGTAACCCAAGGTCGATGTGGAAGGGGAATCGGTATAAGCCTGCTTCCAGGCAGGAGCCCTGCAGATATCCTGGACAGGAGTATCCTCGGAAGCAGCCACCGATGCAGCGGAAGGGTGGGTAAAATGAGAACTTATCCCTCTGGGAGGCTCCATGCCCACCCACCTATAGCAGAGACCTATGCAGGAGGTGACCCACCAGCTCGTTGTCCGCTAGGCTGCAGGTCTGCCAGGTGCGGCTTCAGCATAGATGACAAACAGCTGGCGAACCTCTCCCGAACTTCAGCCCTATGCTCCCTGGGTAGGTGAGTGTTAAATAGGGTCCCTTGGATCCTATACACGGCCTCCGAGGCATGAATGGGGATGAACCCCGGCAGAGGCAATTCCCGGACAGGGAAAAAAACTCCGCCACCGCCAACGGAAGGAACTTCGGGTGGGGTGCAGGACAACCTTGTCCCTGTGGAAGACCAGATAGGGAGATTCAAAGGAGCGCCTGGAACTCTCCCCTCCTTCTGGATGGCAGAGTAGCCCCAAGAAGGTGTTCTTCCACAACAGGTCGGGGAACTCACACCTGTGCAAAGGTTCAAACGGCTTGCCCGTGAGCTAAGCCCATACCAGCAAAGATCCCACAGAAATGGGGATACTTTCCCCCAAAGAGGAGGTGTGATCAAGGCCTAGAAAAGTGCCAGACCACCTTTTCTGTGCCACCGACTGCCTTCCGGCCCACGCTCGGAAGACAGGAGTGACCAACAGAAGCACCTAGAGGGTGGTCGGCCGAAGATCTAGATCAAAGAATGGACCGCAGATGGTCTGGGATGCTCGCTCAGGGACGGGAGAGAGGCTCAGGCCCTATCCCATCATCAAATGGAGAACTCCTCCAATTGAAGGCGAGCATGTTTGACCGATTTCTAGCAGGACGCCTCGAAAACATCGAGGACCTTGCCGAAGGACCCAAGGCCTGGCCCCTAGCCGCACAGGGACCAGGCCTGCTGGTGCAGGGATTGAAGGTCCAAATGAAAAGACCTTCCCCTGAAAAGAGAGATCAGGACTGGGCGGGCTGGAAGCAGCATTGGGAGCCTGGGGCTGAGACTGAGTAGAGCTGGATACCACAGCTGGCAGTCCAGTCTGGGGCTACCAGCATCGCCTGCACCTAGTCCCTCCTCACCTTGCCTGTGGGTCAAGGGAAATGGGGGAGAGGCGTGGAAAGGCCCAGGGTCTGCACTTGAAGACATCCCCTACAGCAAACCTTGCTGAGGGGCGGGCATGAAACAGTCTCGGCCTCGTATTCTTCCTGGAGGGAAGGAGGGAGAAGATCCTGTGCTACCTCCTGCAGGGGAGACCATTCGCGAGGCACAGCCTATGTCCAGCTTAGGGCATCAGCCAGGGTGCTGGAGGCTCCTGCCATCAAATGGCTGGGAAACCGCCTCCGGCTGCATGAAAAACGCAATACGGAGACCCTCCTTACGCCGAGGTAAGGGGCTCAACTGAACCTGGCGGAGTAGGTAGCACATGGTCGTGGTGTAGTCTGCCTGGGCTTAAACCACTAGACCCCGCACAAACGGAGTGAGCGGTGCAAGCTAAGTGGACCGCCTGAAGCTCCAGCGAGTAGGAAAGACATCGGCACTCCAGAGAGGACCAGAGGCAAATCACTCTGTATTCCCCTAGATGGGCACCCCCACCCATCCGAGAAGCATCGGTCGGAGAAGACCGTCGACTCAGGGCGGACGAACAGGATGTTCTCCTGCAGGAGCTTGAACGGTCCGAGGGGGAGCGTTCCCCTAACTCCTGGGCTGTAGTCACGAACTGGTCCGAGAAACGCAGCACTGTGACCACTGGCTGGCCAGTCCCCACTAGGGGGACGCATGAACCAGCGGGTCCAACAGACCATGCTGGAACGGGCCGCCGCGAGGCCCAGGAGGTGCAGGAGGTCCAGGCAGGGCACAATTGCCCAGTCAGACCTGACTAGGTAAGGGAGGAAGAACCTCAGCCCTGTCTGCCAGGAGCCAAGCTCGGACTCAAGAGTCGAGCATCGTCCCGAAGAAGGATCACCGCTAAGACACGAGTTCCAACGTGGCTCCAGTAAAGAAGAACAAGTCTGAGAGCCAGAACAGTGGACCGTCCCCTTCTGCCTGGAAGGGTTGTAATCAGGCCACCATCTGGGTGGGGTTACACCTGGACCCCTCAATGCCACAGAAAGCTGCTGAGCAGAGAACGAAGGGCCTGGCCAGGAACTCGTAAGGAGATCCCCCACTTAGGAAAGGGAGGAGTCTCCCAAGAAACGGACGGAATGAGGAGTAAGTACATTCTGGAGGCCCAGGAAAGAAGCCGCACGCCTCGTTCTGAGGATGGGATATCTGAGGCAGAGAGACCATCCAGGTGTGCGGAAGGATGGGGCGCAAGCCCCCCCATCCGTTTGAGACCAGGAATACCTGGACATGAACCCAGGGTCAGAAGGAGGGTCCGCAACCTTCCTGATTACCCCTAATTAGAGGGTCTGGTGCGTCGCCCAGTGGGCCGATCGAAGAGGCTGGGACCCCAAGATCCCCGTGGGGCAACGGCTCAAAAAGGGTGGAACCTGCTCACAACCCGCGACAGGACCTACCCTAGCACCTCCGACCCCTAGAGGTCCAGAACGGACCAAGGAAGAGGTGTGGAGCCGTCCCCCCACGGGGAAACCCAGGCAGGGACGATGGGGCCAGGGACAGTGCCCCTTAGCCCATCACTGAGCAGGTTTGGGGGAGGAAGAGGCCAAGGGAGCTCTCGGACCTTTACCTCCCTGCTTCCTTTTGGAGGAAGTTGCTGGTTTGGCATCAGGCCACCCACGCATGCCTGCTGGCCCTTGTGTTGGGCCGGTCGAGCCGCAGGGGCCGGGGGGCAAAGGGGCTTACGCAAAGGCTGCCGGCTGCCCTTGTCCCTCTGGGTGGGAGTGACCAAGTCCGGAGTGGCATCAGACTTCTTGGACCCCTGGAGGTGTCCCTCCACTCAAGGGCCGAAAAGGTCAGTCCCCAAGAAGGGAATGTCCGCCAACTCGTGCTGGGTTTCCAAAGAGAAGGAGGATAACCTCAGCCACACCCTGAGGCGCATGGCCACCGCAGCTGCCACCGATCTGGCACAGGAGTCGCCCAGATCCATAGCTGTCTGGAGCTGCTGTTTCACCACCACCCTACCCAGGTCCTGCACCCGCCGGACCATGGTCCGCAGGTCGGTCGGGAGATGAGGGAGGACCTCATCCAGGGAGCCCAAGAGGGTGAGGGAGAAATGTGCCATCAGTGCCGCCAAGCTGGCCTGACGGAGGCCTAGGGAGGACACAGTGTAAACCTTGCGCCCGACATAGTCCATCCTTTTGGACTCCTTGTCAGGGGGCCTATCCACATCCCTAGCATTTCCAAAACATTGGAAAACATTGTCGGTGACTACCCCCTCAGCCGAGGGGTGTTCCGAGAAACCGGGCAGAGAACCGACAGGGACAGAGAACTTCCTGGCCACCCTGGCCGAAGGCGCAGGGCAGGAAGTAGGCCACTGCCAGAGCTCCAAGTCTGGGCCCACGATTGTCTCAGCCACCGGGAAGGCCTCCGAGGGTGAACCCCCTCAGTCTAGAATCTCCGTAAGGGGGTAAGGGGCCTGTTTAGAAATGGGCTCGAGCTGCATCCCGGTGAATTCCGAGATGAGCTGGAGCAGACCCATAAAGGACGATGGGCTGTCATCCACGGAATGTCCCAGAGAAGACCATGGGTCCTCCCTGCTAGGAAACAAGGAGGAGTCGATTTTGGGCTCTGAGGGATCTGCAAAAAGCTGCCACAGGCCTGAGTCACTCTTCATCCGCCGAGGGCAGGCGGGAGTGAGGGGAACAGATAACCTGCGGGACAGGTCATGGCCCAGCCTGAGTTCCACCGAGGACGGTGGGGCAGCAGGGATCGGACGAGCAACCGGCCCCGGAGAGGGCACCTCGACTGCCTCCAGTGGCTGAGTCGGCCGAATGGGCGGCAGCTGCTTACTAGCCAGAGAATGAATCGTGGTTGATTGATTCCCAGACAACAACAGCTGCTGCCACATAAACTCCCCATAACGTCGATGCCAACGGGATCGGAGCCACTCCTCATCTGAGGAGGGGGACGAGGAAGAACGGCAATGCCACTTGACTCAGTGCCCTGGATCGAGAACGCCGAGGTCGGGCGTGAGTGGCTAGACCAAGAGGAGGATCGAGACCGAGATCTAACCTCGGAGAACCGAGGAGGCCTGGGAAGAAGCGGGTGTGCCCGCCTCCTCCTTCAGCTCGGAAGAAAGGGCCAAGGACTGTCAACCCGAAGGTACAGGCAGAACTTCAGCCTGTGCTGGGGGAACCGGTGAAGGGATGGCGGCACCAGCAGAAGACAGCCCAGATGACGGGTCGAGAGAGTTGACAATGTCGACGGGAGTCCTGGCCAACTGACCTGATGGGGATACCGTGAGGCCAGTGGCCAAAGCCACATCCTCGACCGAAGTCGAACATCAGCTGGTAGGGGAGGGGGAACTCTCCCTCTCCCTCCGGAGCCGACAAAGGGACTTAGC
Organism: Neoceratodus forsteri; assembly: GCA_016271365.2. NCBI lineage: Eukaryota > Metazoa > Chordata > Ceratodontiformes > Ceratodontidae > Neoceratodus > Neoceratodus forsteri. The sequence continues at coordinate 445,806,006 of CM057453.1, forward strand.
CTGCGACTCCTTGGACTTGGACCAAGAGGCAGGTCCTAAAGGTCCCTCTCCCTTCGAGGAAAGGGACTGTCGAAGCTCCTTGAACGAAGCTACATGAGGAGAACTCAAGGAAAGCAGGATGAGCGCCACGACCGAGGAAGAGGGAGGGGAAGCCGCCCCCTCCCTGGAGGAAAGAAGATCAAGCTGCTCAGCCGAGACAGCTGATGCGGACACTGCCCGACGAGTCTCTGAAGAATTTGCCGGAGCAGGAAAATTTACCTGTCGCCTGAGCCCCGAATGGGCCACGCGATCCTCCAGAGAGCTGGCCAAAAGGGCACAACAAAATTCGCAAAGTTGAGGATCGAGATCCAAGTGAAGGCAATAAATGCACGTGGAGTGCGGATCTCTCCTGGAGGAATTAACCGGGCGCCTTCCGGAGCCGGAAAACAAATGAGCCATCGCCACAGCGAAGAAGAAAGGATCGAAGTTTCAGAAAACTTCACACTGATTTCGAAGACAGAAAATTCCAGGAACCAGTCGAAAATGCAGAGTGCTAAGGAGGGAACCTGAGCTTCCAAGCGGTAAGGAAGATCTGGCGTCATGGGGCAGAGCTGAGAGTTTTACCACCCGGGTGGGTGGGAGGAGCCAGCTTGAAGACCTTCCGGCAAGATTTAAAGCGGCAAGGAACCTGCCAATAAGTGTGGATGAACAACATATCCATGTCCCTAGAACAAGGATATTTTTAGATCCCAATCCTTTGGTAACAGAGTACCTCTGTTACAAAGGAAACCTCTCGATACAAGAATATCCTTGTTATGTATGACTGCTCATACACAATCCTCTATATTCTAGGCTGGAAAATTGCTTTTTGTGACTGCCTGCTGTCTGCTACACATTTTCATATTTAATCTTATTGTGCCCTATGCATTAAGGGGTGGATTACCTATGTGCTGTGTAACTATGGTGCGTAGGCAACCCTATATCTTTATGCCTTGAACTGAGGGTCCAGTGGACTCCTGGCAGCATTCTGGAAAGCGATACATGCCCCTTACACATCCGATCCCTAAGCTGATCAGGCAGCTATGTGTGCTGCCAGTCTGGGGGTTTGTCTGGGGGTGTGGCTAGACTTCTGACTCCCAGGCTCACATCCAAACCCGGGATGTCGGCGTCGTAAGTGGAAGTCTAACCACTGCTCCAGTGGGCCAGCTTAAAAATAGGCATTTTTTTTGTCTAGTGTGCCAACCTGGTTAACGAAAGTTAAATATATAAATAAATAATTTCATAAGAGTTTATCAGCCTATGAAAAGATTAATTTTTTTGTAGTTCTTCTGATTATTCCTTATTTCTCACTGTTCTACCCAGTGTAGTGTCATCTGCCTATTTGTCTATCCTTGTGCCGACACTATTCTGCTGGTCATCTATACATAATTCATAAAATAGGACACAACACTGGCCCAAGGCACTCCACTAGTCACCACACCTTCCTTGGACAGGATGCCATCCATGCAGACCTTCTGAGTCCTGCTAGTAGGCCACTGCTTTATCCAGTTTAAAATTTGTCCCTGCATTTTTAAATTATTAATTTTCTCAATCACTTTTACATAAGAACCATGACAATGGCCTTACTAAAATCAAGAAATATTATATCCACTGATTCCATATTGTCAGGTATCTTACTGTCATTCTCATAAAAGCAGAGGAGGTGAGTAATGCCTATAACAGTACCACGTTGCTTCAGATCCAAATTATTATTTTTAATAGTGGCCACTATTTGTTCCTTTACCAATCCCTCCATTATTTTAACAACAATATATGATATAGGACAATGAGGGCTCAAAAACAGCTGGGAATACTAATGAAAAACTGGGGATAGCAGTATAAAAAAAACTTGTCATTTGCAATGTCAAAAAAGTTCTAAAGCAGACTCAAAGTGCGTGTGTGTGTATGTGGGGGGGGGGGGCACTCTAAAATAGAATAAATTTAGGCTGGAGACCTTACCTACTGCTGTTCCCCACAGCAAGACACTGCAGAGCTCACATATGTTGCTGGTAAGTAAACAAAAGCCAGTCCCATATTTCAAAAATGTTTTGAGAAATTGAGCAAAGGTGTCAATTCTGACGAAAGCTCCCATATATCATAAGCATTGTCCCTTTAATTTGCTGACTGATGACTATCACAAGGAAGAGAATGATAAAAATGTTTAAAATACTAAAAGAAGCTACCATTATAGAAGATTCTTGTTTCACTTTTTGCCCTCACTGTAACACTGTCTTCCGTAGTCACCCGTTTTGCATGTGATAAGGTAACATTGTACTGAACATACATTTTTGCAGGTTTATATTTATTGTGAATGGATCTCAAGTCAACATGATTAGGCGGAACATCACCTTCTAATGCAGATTGTATATGCCTTTATTTATGCTAGAATGCCAATACAAATTTCTTTAACTCCAGACCATCCAGCCATCTGAAATATGTTTCACATGTGTGTATGCTGCCTGGCTGCTGTCAGCCTGCTTTGAAGAGAAACACTGCACTGTGTCCCTTAATACAACAGGCTGTAGTTCTGTAGCAGCTGCAGTACTTAACCATGATCTACTGCATAATGTATTTTTCTTCCTGGATTTCAAAAGCAATGTTGGGAATTCTGAACTGAATTTTGAAAATAATTGCAGTATTCAGATCCCATATATCTGATTTAGGCCTGGTCATCAGTGCTGTCAACATTACCTACTTCATAACAAGACATGAAACATAGAAACGTAGACATTGATGGCAGATAAAAAAGGCCCTGTGACCCAGCCAGTCTGCCCAAGTCTGTCTAATTATAGGACCTGCCCATGTCAGTCCTCACTACTCCCCTCCTCCAATCTATGTGCTTATGCACTATTCCCATGTGCCTGTCCCACCCTGTTGGAACCTTCCCACTGTTACAGCTTCAGTTACCTTCTCCACAGGTTTGTTGCAATCCGTCAAAACTCTTTTTGTAAACTATTTCCAATATCATTCTTGACTACCCCGGCCAGATTCATAGTTTCCATGTGGTACCTGTGTTACCACTATTTGTGAACGAGTCACTACTGTCTACCTTGGTTATGCTACGCAGGTACTTGAAAGTCTCAGTCATGTCACCACTCCTCTTGTCCTGTAGCGTGTACCTGTTGAGATCCCCCAAGCACTCCTCACTTGATCTTTCTTGTTGCCTCTGTATCACTATGGTGGCTCTTCTCTGCATAAATTAATATGAAACAAATATTTCCTGTTAAATAGTTCTTAAATCATGGACAACATTTTTGCATTGCATTTTGGATCTAACCATTTTTGTCTGAAAACTGGAGCTCCTGTTTTGGTCAAATATTTAACTTTTTTATTTAATTTCTGTTTGGCCACTGCTGACATTCCTCAAGATTGGAAAACTGCCTTCATAGCCCCCATTTTTATGTTTGCTTGCACGCATGTGCAAGAAACATAGTGCCATCATCCGAGATTTCGGAGGTGTGTTACCCCCTCTTCCAATTCAGTCAGTGTGTTGGCAGGCGCGGCCCCTGTAAGCCAATGCATGCTGGAGCTGTCTATGACAAGCTCCAAAATGCAGTGGCATACAGTTGAGTGGGGAGTTACGCTTCAGTGAGCAGCGATAAGATATCGCCTGCTCTGCGCGCAGCTCCCCTACACACACACACACACACACACACACACACACACAGAGAAACGCATGCATACACGTGCTGCCTTCCCCCAAGACATATGTATAGCCAACGGGGTGCCCAATCCCCGCCGGCTGTGCTGCGCCCCCAAAGTTTTCCAAATGCCACACTGGGTGCCCACCCCAGCATGGCAAGTCGATGGTATAGCTGATGGGGTGCCCAACTCGCTGGCTTCACTGTCTTTCCCCCATGCTATCGCCGACGGGTGCCCACTTCCCGCCGGGTTTCACTTTCCCCCAGCATAAGGTGCCATGCTGGGAGCCCACCCCAGATGGCAACTAAATGCCATGGCCGACGGGGTGCCCAATCCTCTGTTGGCTCCAGTCCCCGCCAGCCATCCTTCTGCCATGCTGGGAGCCCACCCCAGCGTGGGCAAACATCCCGCCGTTTTTTTTTTTTTTTACCTGTAAAGCAAAACAGTCCCACGAAGTCTTCCTGCCCCCACAACCCGCACCCACCCACTGAGCACCCTGCCTCCCCACACCCCCACCCCATACTTACCTCCGGAGCTTGGCGATGATCTGCAGTGGACCGGGAACACGCCTGCACTTTCAAAGCTGACCGCGAACTGAGGAAATGCCGTAAGCTGTATAATGGGCTAGATAGGGTTTTTCAACTTTGTTGCATATCTCAGACATTTTTGGAATTTTGCACCAAATTTTCAACATGGGGTTTTGGGACCCCTCTCATGAGTGATGTCACTGTCATGGCGTTATTTGGGCGGAAGGGTGATTTTGCAATCACTGCACAGTCACCGCGCAAAATCACCTTTTGGACTGATTAATGAAACGACACTGCCAGTGTTCATAAGGTGGGCTTTCAAAGCTTCATTTTGAAAATTTGGTGAAAAATTCCAAAACGCACTTTTTACTATGTGTGCTATGCAGTTTCTACACACGCCGTAAGTTCGTGAATTTTCAATATTTTCACTCCAGATTTTCAACATTGCCATTTTACCACACCTTTTTATGAGCAGTACAGCTGTCATTTTTCACATCTTATCCAAAATGTGTTTCCGCCCATGTAGCGTACAATGGCACAATTGGTGGGCAAAACCAATGTACGGGACAAATTAAGAAAACCACAGTAACACTGTTCATGAGCAGAGGTCTTAAAATGGCTATGTTAAAAATTTGGTGAAAAAATTCCTAAAAATGACTGTTTTACGAGAGTGCGTTGTGGAGTTCCTACGCACGCTCGTAAGTTCACGAATTTTCAATATTTTCACTCCAGATTTTCAACATTGCCATTTTACCACACTTTCTTATGGAGTAGTACAGCTGTCATTTTCACATCTCACCCAAAATGTGTTTCCGCCATGTAGCGCACAATGGTGCAGTCCGTGCGAACCAATGTATGGGACAAATTAAGAAAACCACAGTGACACTGTTCATGAGCAGAGGTCTTAAATGGCTATGTTGAAAATTTGGTGAAAATTCCTAAAATGACTGAAATGATTAGCCATAAGCTCAGTTCCTAACGCACGTCAGAAGTTCGTGAATTTCAATATTTTTACTCCAGATTTTCAATATTGCCATTTTACCACACCTTCTTATGAGCAGTACTGCTGTCACTTTTCACATCTCACCCAAAACATGTTTCTGTCCATGTAGCACAATGCGCAGCCGAATTGCGTAAATCAATGTACAGGACAAATTAAGAAAATCACAGTGACACTGTTCATGAGCAGAGGTCTTAGAATGGCTATGTTGAAATTTGGTGAAAAATTCCAAAATGCACCGTCTGTTTATGAGTATGTGTTGTACAGTTCTACATTGACGCCTCGGAAGTTCGCAAATTTTCAATATTTTCACTCCAGATTTTCAACATTGCCATTTTGCCACACCTTCTTATGAGTACTACAGCTGTCATTTTTCACATCTCACTCAAAATGTGTTTCACGCATGCGCTAAATGGCGCAGTCGATGTCGTAATCAATGTATGGGACACATTAAGAAAATCACAGTGACACTGTTCATGAGCAGAGGTCTTAAAATGGCTATGTTGAAAGTTTGCTGAAAAATTCCTTAAAATGACTGTTTTCTAGCTGCATTGCTGATTCCTATGCATGCTCATAAGTTTGCGAATTTAATATTTTCATCCAGATTTTCAACATTGCCATTTTATTACACTTCATGAACGCACAGCTGCCACTCTCATATGCCACCCAAATGTGTTTCATATTGTAGAGTACAATGGTGCTGTTGGTGTCTAAAGCAATGTTTGGGACAGATTAAGAAAACCACAGTTACACTGTTCATGAGCAGAGGTCTTAAAATGGCTATGTTGAAAATTTGGTGACAAAAGTCCATAAATGACTGTGTTACGAGTGAGCATTGCGAGTTTCCACGCACTGTAAGTTCATGACTTTGTAATATTTTAAGTCCAGATTTTCACCAGTGGCATTTTCCACACTTCCTTATTTACAGTACAGCTGTCATTTTTCACAACATGGTCAAGTGTATTTTCACACTTTCACTGCAGAGATGCGGTCACTGTGGGAAATCATTGTTCGGGACAGATAAAGAAAACCAGTGACACTGTTCATGATCGGAGGCACCAAATGCCTGAGTTGACAATCTGCTGTAAAAAAATCCCCAACCTAATTAAATTACGGGTGTGTTGCACAGTTTCTATGTACGCTCGTGACTTCACCATTTTTTTAAATATTTTTACTGCAGATTTGCAACATTGCCATTTTTTACACCTCCCCATGAACAGTACAACTGTCATTTTTTACATCCTGTTCAGAATGTTTTTGCACCTGTGGTGCTAAATGCCATAGTCGCAGTGCATAAGCAGCTTTCGGCTAACAAACTGATATTCCCCCTGTTCATGAGGTGGGGTCAAAAAACCATGTTGAACATTTGGAGGAAAATACCAACGAATGCCTGAGGTATTAGGGTTTCCAACCATAACGCCCAACCCTGTAGAGAATGACAGGCATCAGGGTGTGACTTGGGATTCTTGCCTGTAATGCTCATACCATTTCACACCCTGCAGCCAGTGAGAGGCATCGAGGTATGCCTTGGACTCTTCGACCCCAATGTTCACCCCATTCTCCTATATCGCACCCATCTCACCATATTTCCTAATGGAATGGGGTGCACATAAGGGCCAAAGACCCAAAGGAACACCGTGACACTTGTCAGTGTCTGCAGGTGGGGTGTGGTGAAATGGCGTGGCCGTTATGCCTGATGACCCAAAGGCACACCCCAATGCCTGTCACTCTCTGTAGGGTGGTGGTGGGGTTGGCTTCAGTTCAATACTTCACTGCCATTCCTATTACGCAGCTCTGTAACTTCTACACTACCACTGCCAATGCCAGCAAGCAAACATTCGGCATTGACAAATGCTTGTTAAAGAGGTCGATGTTTCTAACTCAAAGTGTTAATGACCAACATCCATTTTGTCATTTGTAAAGATTTTTGAAAAACTTATACATAAACAGCTTTCTTCATACTTGTCAAAATTCATTTATTTTATTTATTTAGCTTTTGTTTACCGGGTAGGTACACTACACAAGTAATATGCCTATTTTCAGGAACGACCCGGGAGAGTACAAAACATACAAGATACATACAAGGCAACTTAGGAGGAACAACTTATTACAGGAGGTACTAACAATTGTAGAAAAACAAATGCACAAGCAGCAATTACACCACATAATAGGATTACATAGATTGACCTTAGTGACAGCAGGATTCGTCTGTAAACATTTCACTATGGATGCTTGAAGCAGTCACACACTGATGATAATTTTAAGTGCAACCACAGGGAAGAGTGAAAGATCCCATGGGAGGGGGCCATGCGGACATGGTCAGGAAGAGAGTTCCAGAGTCGGGGCACGTAAGCAGCAAAGTCTCGGTCCCCCATAAGAGTCCGGGTGGAAGGGACTTTCAGCAGTCCAGCAGACTGGAACCTAAGCTTGTAGGGCATGGTGTCCATTTTTGGGAGGAGATTCACCAGTCCCTGAGGGGAGCCAGAAGTGAGCACCTTCTTGGAGAAGCTTCCAACGCCGAAATCCAAGTATTCAGCTGGAGGCAACCAGCGGAGTTTATCATAGAGATCACAGCGATGGGTGAGTTTAGGTCAGCTAGTGCAAACCGACAAATATTGTTATATATGCCGTATTCCACTGGACAAGGTGAATTTGGGGGACCGGCAAATAGGTGGAATCCATAGCTGAGGGAGGGAAGAAGCACCTTTCACAAGTGCAAGTCTCGCCTCTGGGGTCAGGTTGTATTTGGCCCTATAGGCCAAGCCAAGCTTGCAATGTGTGCTTCTACAGATGTTGAGGATATGACTCCCCATGTCAAGTTGGGGGTCAAGAGTAACCCCAAGATATTTGATTGAGTTCACCGTTGGCAATGAGGGTCCACCATCACAAGTTATGTTGAGCAAGGCTGATGAGGCTTTTATCTTGACCATGGAACCAAAAAGCATGGCCTGTGTTTTATTAGGGTTCAACACCAGCCTATGGTGAGTAACCCAGGCCAGGACTCTGCTGAAATCATCAGTCAGGCTCTGTTTAGTGCTGCCACTGTAGGAATGGGCCACTAGCACCAGATCATCCGTATAGAGTGGCTTGGCAATGAGAGGTCACCAGTGGCAGTCGATTGATAAAAAGCGAGAAAAGAAGAGGGCCCAGCACTGATCCCTGGGGGACTCCCATAGTCACCGCCCTGGGCTCCGAGAGGACCTTGTTAAAGCAGGTACACTGCTTTCTACCCTTCAGGTAGCCCATGAACCAGTTCAAGGCATGGGAGGAGAGACCAACAGCCCATAGCTGCTCCCCAAGAAGGTCATGGTTAACAAGGTCAAAAGCTTTTGATAAGTCTATAAATATAGCACAGACAGTTTACCTTGGTCCATGGCAGATCTTATGCTAGAGGTTACAGTAATCAGGGCAGTTGTGGTACTGTGTCCCTTGAAAGCCATGCTGTGCCCTGGATAGCAGATCAGGAGAGTGCAAATACTCCGAGAGTTGCTCGCCACCACCTTTCAGAAAGTTTTGCCAAGGGATGGGAGGATTGCAATTGGGCGATAATTGCAGAAGTTTGGGATTGCCTGCTTCAGAACTGGTACTATCCTTGCTTCCTTCCATATATCAGGATTTTCTCTGAGCTAAGGGATAGATTAAAGATGTGGGCAACCGGGGAGGCAATGTAGGCCGCACCTAGCTTGAGAAGCCGAGGTTCCAGGAAGTCGAGGCCTGGGCTGGAATACTGGGCGAGGGCAGCAAGAAGTTTCTGGACATCGAAGACTGATACTGCCCTGAGATTGAACTCACTTCGATGATGTTGATCAGCCTGACTCGAGAGGGACGGGATAGTGAACGGGCTCCCCCCATCCGTCGTAAGTCGGGAGGTGAGGGCCGAGAGGTCAGAGAAGTGACAATTAAGGGAGTCAGCTATGGTTTGGGGATTATTACATGAGACGCCATCTATGACCATATCCGTGACACCCGTGCTGGAGGATCCACTAACTAGGGATTTAATGTTCCTCCAGAACCTCCTGGGGTCTCTGGCAGAGCTAAGTAGTGCAGACTTACAGAAGTCACTTTTTGCTACCCTAATAGCCTTCTTACACTGGTTCCTGAGGTGCCGATATCTCTGGAGTTTAGAAGGATCTCTGGATCCCCTGGCATGAGCCCAGCATCTGTCTCTTTCATGCATCTTGGCTAGAAGATTTCCATTCAGCCAGTAGGTAGCCGTTCCCCTCACCCTCCGAGTGATCATGGGTGCATGCCTGTCCTGGATATCACCAAAGGTATCAATAAAGCAGGAAGTTGCCGCTGAGGGGTCAGTGGCTTCCAATACCCTGGTCCAGTCAGTAGACCTTAAGTCATCCAGGAACCTCACTGAGTCAAACCTGGAATAGTTCCTGACTCGAATAATTTTGTGTGGGATTTTAGAGGAGGGAATTTTCCAGACACAGAACACTGGGGAGTGATCAGAGATAGAGTCCGATAGTGTGCCTGAAGTTGCTCTTCTTCCGGGCGTTGGTCAGGATCCAATCCAGCAGGGTACTCGAGAACCACTACGGACTGTTTAGTGGGTCATTAATTAGTTGGGTAAGGGATAGGGTGGCAAGTTGAGGCTCACATTTCTTAATATTGCCACTCTCCCAATTTAGGTTGGTTTCACCCATGATAATAAGTTCGTTGTCTCCTATACTGGACCTGACCACATCCAGGAGATAAGTTAGTCCTGCTAGACCTCCCCTGGGAGGGATATAGGCACATACCAGATGCAGCTTCTTTGTTTCCCCTAGCAGCAGGAGCCCATGCAAAAGCTCACAAGGGGGATGATCAGTTAGGTAAAGAGTCACAAGGGAGATTTTCAGATAGACTGTATAGTAGATAAGGATGCCACCCTTTAATTTCTGATGATCAATTTGGTTTCTGAAAAAGGGCACAGTACAACACATGCTGTATCCAGAGTGGTGAGTGATTTTCACTCTGCTTTTGATGGCAGATCCTATTCTCTAGCAGTTTTCTTGGACTTTTCAAAGGCTTTCAACACAGTGGACCACAGCCTATTAATAAATAGCCTGAGATCCACTGGTCTGAATTTTTCGTTCTTAATTTGGTTTGCTTCATACTTAAATAACTGACTCCAATGTGTCAAAAGTCATGATATTTGTTGTGATGTTGTCATAGTCACATGAGGGGTTCTGCAGGGCTCAGTGTTGGGTCCTTTATTATTTTTACTATGTATTAATGAGCTGCCAAATTACTGCTCTGTGCACACAAACTTGTTTCTGTATACAGACGACACAGTTCTGTATTCTAAGCATAAGAACCCAGCAACAGCCATACATGTACTCTAGAATGACATTAACAAAATACAGGAGGCTTTGTTTGATCTTAGATTTTTGTTGAATACAAAAAAACAACATAAAACAAAACAATGGATGCTGATATGCAAACAGACTTACGATAGTCTCTCTGTTCTTTTAATCCATGCTAAGAATGGTACTAAACTTAAGATGGCTAAGTCATACCAACAACTAAGAATTTTCTTGGACAGTAATCTTACTTTTAAAAATCACATTCAATATCTCTCCTGTAAACTAAAGAGGTTATTTTCCTTATTTTGTTGTTTACAGAACTATGGCTCCGTTTTGTATTTTCATTTGTAAACAGCTGGACAACTCATCACAATTTTTGGCACAACTTGATTCTGTGGATTTTATCTATCGAAGCACTGCCACCACTTTGCTTGACACATTGATCCTGATTTATCACTGGACTCCCATAGAGCATTTTTACGTATTATATTTTTCTTTGACTTGGGTGTCACTGACTCTAAGGAGACTCCAGCATTGGCATTTGTTTATAACGTGCTCTTCAGCAGAGTCCCTGTTTACCTCATGAACCTTTCATTGGCTAAGACTTCTACTATGATTGGGTTAAGAGCTAATAATTTGTTCAGGTACTATGCCCAAGAGCACAAACTAAAGCTAGAATGTTCTCATTGTCAACAGCATCATCTTATTCCTGGTTACAAATACAAAATTTACTAAGCTGACTTGTATCTATTTCACAACTCAGAGCCTTAATTACCCAATTGTTGTACAGTCACTGTGAATGTTATCATTGATTTAACTATAATGTATGGTAAGTGACTATTAACCACCATAATCAGCAGTCACACAACTTTGTTATGCACTGTTTATATTTTAAAAGTTGTTAACCACACTTCGGAACTTCCAAACAGTGGCTTAACAAAAAAGAATGCACCAGAGTTCCATAATTCTCACACATAGAATGCAAACAGTGTTTTTTTGACCATACACTATAAAAGATGATGGCTAGGGATCGGGTGACAACCACGGTGAAATCACCTCTTGTGATTGCTAGGGCTACAGTAAACCTCTCGAGCTGTGCTCTCGAGGTTTACCATGTTGCCCTAGCAACCACTCGAGGTGATTACAGTGCAGTTATCACCTGATCCCCAGCCATTATCCTCTATGTTATCTATCTACACACTGTAGCTCAAACATTCATTGCCTGTATATAACATCTTGTAGTGTATGTAACTTATTCTACATGTACCTGTGTTGTGTCTTTAATTCTGTTTGTACCATAGGGTTGCTACTGTAAAAGAGAAAGTTTTCTCTCCGTATGCTCACCAGTAAACTGATTGATGATTGAGTTAATATAGATGAAATTCATCTGATTTTTATATGATTAGTAATGATCAGAATGTATTATTCTGATTAGGGGTTATGGTTGTGTATACAGTACCTCTGGCCTAAGGTTATATCTGAAATTAAAACTTTGCTAGTCCTAACATCCAGTCAGAATGATTTCCTGTGGTCATTATCCCAAGGTAGAACTGAAATTTGGAGCATTCACGCAAAGCAGGTTGAACAGAATTCCCATTCTTTCTAAAAAACATTTAATTTGACATTTTTTAAGAGAATGTTAGTGCTCATGAAAGTTGCTGGATTGATCGGCACCCACCTGACAGCAACAGCATGGGTGACTACAGTTCAAGCTTCCCCACTTTGCCCCACCAATGTGCCTCAAACCCTGACATGGAGGGACCAACACGTGGGTGAGATGATAGTCAGGTCCATGCCATTCAGTTCTTGGCCTGTCATATGAGACTGCCAACAAGGATACAATTTACTGCCAATTGTGTTGGTGATTTTCTGTGCTAGGAACTGTACTGAGACTACCACAATGCATTTCACACAGGCAGCTGGGCAGTTATCAGATGATAATAGCATTTTTAGCCACTAATGATTAGAGTTCTCCAAAGTTCTTATATTGCAGGCAAAGTGCTGCAATGATTAATGAGAACTTTGAGAATTGCATTGTTTTGTATCCAACACTGGCCAGCAAGTGCCATGATGCCACCCCTTCCCCTTTGGAGTCAGTATAGTGTAGTGGTTAAGGGCATTGAGCTGTAAACCTGGACACCTGGGTTTGAATCCCATCAGCTCCCACTTGCATACTGTATGACCATGAGCAAGTCATCCGGCTGACACTGGATGTCATACTACCCCACCTTACTAAAATTCTCAACCTCTCTCTCTGCCTCGAACAGTTTCCATCAATCTGGAAGAGGGCCATAATCACCCCCATTCTGAAGAGTGGCGACCCTACGCACACAAGCAACTATAGATCAATCTCAATACTCCCCCCTCTCTCCAAAGCTCTGGAAAAAATAGTCTCGGACCAGATAACAGAACACCTAACCAAACACAACCTCCTCTGCCAGGCTCAGCATGGTTTCTGGACAGGCCATAGCACGGTCACTGCACTCACTGAATTCACCTCTTTGCAATCTTTGTGGATCTGACCAAGGCATTTGACACGGTCAGTCACGATCTGCTGCTCTGTGTCCTCCCAAAACTAAATGTGGTCCCTGAGACTACGGCCTGGTTCAAAGATTACCTCTCAGGCCGGTCACAACAAGTCAAGTTAAATGTCACCATCTCCTCCTGCAAAGCTGTGCGCTCTGGAGTCCCACAGAGTTCTATTCTCGCCCTCTTCTTTTCACCCTCTTTAAACTCGCTTCAAGGCCTGTAGTGGTCATCTGCTTTCTATGCTGATGATGCAGTACTATACTGGAAAGACCCACAGCCAAGCACCCTCCAACTTGCCCTCTTCAGGGTTTTTTTCAGGGAGCTTGAGACATGGTTTAATGAACACCGCCTGATCATCAACTATAAAAAACTAAAGCCATGATCTTTATGCGACATGCAAGCCCTCACAGGCAGTCGACCTCTCCTAATCAAAACTCACAAGGCACCCCTTGAACACGCTACAAATTTCAAATATCTGGGCATCACACTAGATACCTCCTCCTACCATAGTCACATTCAACACCTCTCCTCAGCTGTCAACGCCAGAGTGGGCATACTCTACAGACTCAAACACTGCCTACCCACACAGGCCATGCATTTAGCTGTCTCCTCGTCAATCCTCTCCCTAATTGACTATGGGATAATGATATATGGATCAGCTGAACCCACCGCTCAATGTAGTATTAACACTGCCCTGAATAAAGCTTGCCGACTAGTCACCGGCAGTGACAGGCTAACCCTTACCTGTGACCTATACGATTTGGACGGCTGGTTAAACTTCCAACAAAGACTAAAGTTCCACGCCTGCATTCTCGCAAAAAAAATACATCTCCAGCTTGCCCCCATTGGCCTCCTCCCCTTAATCAGCCCTGTCCCCCACAAGCGAAATACACGGCTCACAGCAAACTCCTCATTCTAGGTCCCCCACTGTAGAACATCTCTAGGCCAAAGATCTTTCCGGTACCGTGCTCCCCTTTGGCTAAATGCTCTACCTCCCCAGCTCTCTCAGACCCATAGCATTTCCCTATTCAAAGTGGGCCTTAAAGTTCACCTACTTGAGACTGCAAACTGTGACTGTGGCTAATCTCCCTTCCCCCCCTACAACTGACACAGGATCCTCCTCGACCCTATGAATCCGCTTCCTACCTATCTCTAACTAATGGAATCCTGATAGCTGCATATCACTGTCTCTGGTAAACTAAGTTAAAGCCTGGACTGCACTGCCAGTACTGTTTATGAATGCTGACTGTTAATGTATGTTTTCCCTGAATACTGCTTGACTATGTATGCTTCCCTGTATTTTTGTACTCCCTCCACCCTCTGTAACCTCTGTATTTTTGTACTCCCTCCACCCTCTGTAACCGATGTGGAGCCTTTGCAAAAGAGTCTATGACTCAAAGGATTGTAGTTCCGATCTTATGCAATAAATAAATAAAAATAAATAAATTTAACTTCCTTGTGCTTCCAGGTTGCACCTGGAAACAAGCTCCGGCTTAGTGTGCCTTTCCTGGTTAAACAATTTCCACTTTCCCATTCCTTGGTTATCTCCTGTCCTCCAACCCCTAATATTTCAAAATATATATATTTTTTGAAAATTAATATACTTTATTATTTTCAAGAGGATTGGAGTACACCAAGAACAATGAATCATACAGCTCTACAATAGCAATGTGTGTATGACATGGGATTATATAAGGCAGCACCAAACATGTACTACTCAGACTAACACATTACAAAACAATACACAATTTTAACAACCTCCCACCTCCACTCTCTCTCACCCCACTGCCCCCCACAAACACCACACCCTCCCTCCCTCCCTCCCCTGAGACATGGTTCAGAAATAATGTGAGAAATCGACCAAAACAATTTCACTGCTAATTGACAGCTAAGATCTCACTATGCCCATACGTGATGTTAGTGGTACCAGTTAATTCTTGGTTTAAATGATCAATCCCGTAACTTGCTCCCAACCCTATTAGATGGGGAGAGACTGAACAGTGAGAAGGGTCTCCAGCTTACACCACCTTTTGGCGTAGGTTGGAAGTCGATTTCTGATACTAGCAATCATTTTTTCAACACTAAGGTTGGACAAAATTTCATTCAGCCACTCTGGGAAGGAGACAATTTCTTGGTCCAGCCAGTGACGTAGTACCAACTTCTTAATGGAAAGAGATATAAGCATTATATGGAATCTCCTCTCTTCTCCTTTACTGGAACATCAGCCATGTTGCCTAGTATGCAGATTTAAAGGATACCTAAACAACATTTTGACAACAAACTATTCAAAACTCTGACTCCGTAGGTGACTAAAGGAAAGGCTGCTGTATTCATTAAGGCTAAAACTACATATTTATAATTTACCTAAATGTGGTTCCAGAGCATTTGAATATTGTAAAATCAGCCTTCTAATTTCAAAAAAACTGTCTTACCTGCTTCCTAAAATGGCCACCAAATGTGTTATGTGATGACATCATTTGAGCCAAAGTCAGAAAGATATATGGCTCTCTGTAGTGCTAACTAGTTATTTTTTCCCTTTGTATATAATTGTTTCACCCAAAAGGTCAAAACCATGTGCATTATTTTGTATAATACACATGTTAGGCTATGGTTCTGTTCCTTTTGTTTATTTTAGCATGGTGAAACTGTGATTTAATCCAACTGACTTTCTCTGTGGCAAACCACAGTGTAGTACAAATCTTGAATAACCTGGTGGTCTAGTGGTTATGGTGGATCCCAGATGCTACAGTAGGGGTGCTGGGGTGGTGTGCATGCTTAATATGCACTTTTTAACATTTTTATTAAACCTTTATATTTTCTGCTATTCTTTACTAGTACGTTTTTGACAGAACCTACAAATGTAATCCATAGTTTGAATGTAAACATTTGTACAATCAATAAATCAGACTTCTTCAACAAAGTGAAATGCAGCAGCAGCACGCAAGTACATTACTATGTGTGTGGGGGTGGGGAGGGTGCAGCCCCACCCTTCACCACCCCCTAGAGCCACCAATTTTTTTGTGGCAAAGTTCTTGTTCAGTCCAATGTTAGAGTTCATACTTTCTCAAAACTCAAACATATGCTTGTCTTGTCTTCTTTTTCCATGGGAAATAATAATAATAATAAGAAGCAGCATTTATATTGTGGTTTTCATACACATTATATCCCAAAGTGCTTTACAAGCAATACTAGACTGGTAGTGAAGTGACTGAACATGTAGTGGCAGCCATTTCATACATTAATATCCACACACAGCTTTGGACAATTGCATGAACTGGTTTTATGGGAAGGGGAATGTTGGCCAGAACAACGGGGTCATGTAGTGATCAAGGTGCTGGCAGCCCACATCTTATTTCTCACAGTAATCTGCTCATATTTCTCTCCTCTGTCTTCCCCCTTCCCTGAATATAGCAGTACCTTGCAAGAGTGGCCTTCTCAGCCCCCCTCTGTTATTCATTTGTCACTATTCCTCCTCACACTGAAAACTGGTGAGCTCATCACCCTTCTGCATCATAAATGCAAGTAGTAGAGTCCCCGTTTTATTCTGACATATCAAAGATAAACATATCTTTCCAGTAAGTCAGGCTGATAGTAACAGGGAACAAGGGGAATGATGGGCTTTCCTATCCTTGAAAGATCTAGGCTACCTTTGATTAGGCACTGCTAAATGATGGGTGTGCACATCATTATGCACGTCATTTAATAGTGCCTAATCATAGGTGGCTTAGATCTTACATGGGTAGGAAAGCCTATTTTTTCACTTCTGAAATGCAGCCATCAGCCTGGCTTACCAGAAGGTCATGTTTATTATTGATATGTAAAAATAACATGGGAGACTGTACTAACCACATTCATGATACAGAAGGGTAATGAACTCACCAGTTTTTGGTGTGTGGTGCAGGTGAGAAGAATGAGTGCCAGAGAGGGACTGAAGAGGCCATTCCAGCAGGGTATTCAGGTTAATTGAAGACATGACGGAGGACGTTGAGCAGATCACTGTGAGATCTGAAATGTGGGGTTGCCAACATCATGATCACTACCTTACTGTGGATGAGAGTAGCCAGTGATGACAAATACTCAGAGTGGCTGGGCTGTACCTAAACTGTTACTTGAATTCAGTGTAGGGAGATTACCCTCAGGTGGGGGGGAGTGTTAACGTTTGTTAGGACAGCATTGAGGGAGTTGTGTATAGCTCATTCAAGATTTGGAAGGGTGGTAGCCAGCCAACTCGAAATGTGGGGTACAGCATAGAAAAGTACTGGAGAAGAATTGCTTGGAATCCTGCGGGGTTCTGAAGATCATAAGTAAAGGAGTAGACTGACAGTGGAAGTGGGGTGGATTTGCTCAAGGTATTAGTATGCCTCTCCTGCTAATAATATCATCACCCATTCTAAGTGCAGCCCTTATGAGGGCATGAACAGCAGTTTTTCTGATGGGTCATGATGCTTATTGCTTGACCCTCCAGGAAGACCTAGCTGTTGGTTAATGAGGTGGGAAAAAATGCAACAGGGGAACTGTACATACTACCGTCACTGTGCAGAAGGGTGGTGATCCACTCAATGTTTACTGTGGAAGCAGAAGTCAAACACTGAGCATGTGGACTGGAGAGTGATTTGGGAGGCATTTTCTAACAGTGTCAGTTGAAGATGCATACTGGTATAGGTGTGCACAACTCTCTGAGGTACAAGATTACAATCTGAGGTATGATAATTCTCTTCATGAGACCGTAAGCACATATGTGGCACCAGGCAGTACTAAGGACACGGCATGGATGGTGGGGTGTTCAACAGAAGGCAGGCTAGGTGCTAGGTTTACATGGAAAAAGAAAGCGTTATTTGTGGCTTAACAAGAGAGCATGAACTTTGGAACTGAACCAGACCAGTACTTTGCTCTGTGACCCTGAGTAAGTCATTACACTTCCTTGTGCTCCCAGGCCACACCTATAAACAAGCTTTCAGCTTAGTGTGTGTCTCCTGGCTAACAAAAAGCAAAATTCAGTGCATCACATAACCACTAAATCGTCAGGTAATTGAAGTCTTGTACTGTAATTCAGTTTGCCAAGGAAAAGTCAGCTGGATTGCAAAACATTTTCCACAAGTTAAAGTAAACTAAATGAACAAAATCATAACCTAACGTGTACTGATCAAAATAATCCACGAGTTAATACATGGTGTTTATCATTCTGGTACAACAATTCAAAACAAAGAGGGAAAGAAGAACTAGTAAGCAGTATAGAAATATATGTGGGTCTGTCTTTGGCTCAGATGATGTCATCATGACTCATCACTTAACAGACTTGGCAGCCATCTTAGGAAAGAAACCAAGGCTGTTTTTTGAAAGTGAAAGGTTGATGCTTACATTTTTCAAAAGCTATGAAACTGCATTTGTATTATTTACATAAATTCAGTTTTAGCATAAATGTAAATAGCAGCCTCTACTTTACCTTGTTATGAAGCCAGAGTTTGGAGTTTGCAGTTTTAAAAACCTTTTTGTTTAGGTACGCTTTAAGGACTGAAGTACTCCAGCAAACCTAATAGAGGATCTAGGTCTAACTTAATCCTTTCCCAAAGGGGTGTAACTTTGGGAGACTCCCAGAGAATATGAGGGAGATACCCTTCTGCCGAGCTGCATCTTATGCATTGATTAGTAGGGAGCCTACCCATCCTGTTCAAGTGATGTGGAGTGAAGTATATGTTATATAAAATGTGAAACTGCATAAGTCGCAGTTTATCATTTCACGCAAAACAGTACATGTTTGACCAAAGGTTGTCCCAACTGATGGAACAGTTAGGGAAGCAGGATGCCCAATAGTTAGATTTACCTGATACCCCTGGGAATATATGGTCAAACAGTAGGGAGACCAACTGGGAGACTGCGTGTGGCTGTGACGCTAGAGATGTGACCTGGGTGATAAACTCCCCCTGGTCTGTGGTCCAGTTACCAGTTTCAAACTGGGCAATTACTAAATGCCGCAGCTGAAATACCTTGAAGATACATCTTGTAGGAAGATGTAGGTGAGTCAACAGTTCTCTTCTATTAGAGATTCCCCCCTACCAGGAGGTCAGAAACTGTCTTACCAGCCAATTCAGGGGAACTTAAATGGGACAGCATCGAACCTCCTATTTTAAAGTTAAGATTCCCACAAAGTGGCTGAGAGACATCCTGTACATTGTTATACTGCATGGCCCTACATAGTTGGGCATGCACTCATAGGGAAGTATGTATAACCATGTTTTTAAGACAAAAGGGCAACTTGCTTGGGGGTGTGTGAAGAGGAGGCTGGCTGGGGAGATGCCTAGAGTATGGAGCTGTTACATTTCAATTTGAAACCAGATTGGTGTGTAGGAGGGCTCCAAAGGTCCTGCAGCCCACTTTGCATATTTGGAGAGGTGACTGGCTAAGTAATAATTGTAAAAATTGGGGAGTTTAAGTCTACCCAGGTGTTTTGGGGCCCCTAATTTGATGTAGGCCTTATGAGGTTTTTTACCTTTCCAGAAACCAGCTACAGGGAAGAAAAACATTTAACATGCTCAAAGGGTAAAATATGCGGGGAAGCACATTCATTTTAACTACACTGATATGTGCCTGCAAGGAGAGGGAGAGCAGGTCCCATCTTTCGAGATCTTGCTTGATGGTTTCTAAAATTTTATTAAGGTTAAGCTGCTTCACTATTGCTGGTCTCTGAGATGGGAAGATGTCAAGGTATTTCATACTGGTCACCCAGGTTAACCCTAAATAGGCATAGTCAGCAGGTATGGTTATGAACTTTAGGGGCATTATAGTGTTTTTTTTCTACGTTAAGTTTGTATCCTGATAACTTCCCAAATTCCGTGATAAGGCAGAGCACCTGTGGCATAGAGGAATGCAGATTCAATAGGTGGAGCAGAATTTCATCTGCATACACTGAGATTCTGAGGTCAAAGCCCCCACAGGAATACCTGATATTAGGGGGGATGTTTTCAGGAAGTACACCAGTGGTTCCATGTATAAGTTAAATAGCAAGGGGGATAGGGGGCATCCCTGCTGAGTACCTGAAGAAAAAGAAATACCTTTGGAGAGCACCCCGTTGCAGTATACTTTTGCTTTTGGACTCAAATACAATACTTTTATCCAGCTAATTAATTGGCCAGGAAAGCCAAATTTCTCCAGTACCAGAAACATGAAGTCCCACCGAACCCAGTCAAATGCCTTCTCTGCATCTAGGGAGACCAATGCCATAGGTATTTTAGCATCCCCAGACACAGAGAAGACATGAGTCGGTTTCCTCAGGTGGTCAGTTGAGGACCTGCCCCTCATGAAGCCTACTTGTTCTGGCCCAATCAGACCATATCATACCTTCATAATCCTGGAGGAGAGTATTTTTGCGAAAATCTTCATGTCATAGTTCATGAGGGAGATGGGGCAGTAGCTGGATACCTTGTCTGCAGGTTTGTCTGGCTTGGGCAGAACAATAATTAGTGCTTCCAGTAGTGAGCAGTCTGTGATACCTTTTTGGCAAAAAAAGGAGAAAACCCACTGAAGAATGGGGACCAGGTCCTCGGCTAGAGATTTATAAAAATTTGAGGGGAAGCCGCCCGGCTCTGGGATTTCAAAATATATTTTACGAAAAGAAGTGAGGCTCTTAGCACTATGATTGGAGCTGGCACAAATCTTTTGGATACATTCACCTTCCAAAGCCTAAGTGAATTGCACAACTGTGAGGGAACGGAGCAGTAGTACATGCATTAATGATGATACTAGGTAGACTGATTGGTACAGTACATCACAGTATACTCTGCTCAGTATAAAAAGGTCAGCACATTTGAACAAATAGACTCAGAACAGTTTTATCAGTGCAGCTTTGTTTAATCAGTTGATAAATAATGTGTACAGTATCAAGCTCACCATGCTACCAAAGATATGCAGATAACAGGTTTTCAGATATGGACGGTGGAACAAACATCATTTCATGTTTGTAGTCATGGGTGTGGAAATATCTTGGTACTAGCACCACATTAGTAATCTGACTTACAAAACCAGCTGACAGAAAAGGGCAAACTGAAACCATAATCACTCTGATCATGACGCCAGGTAATGTCGATACGTAAGCTCAGCATTAATGACTGCCATTTCACAGGTCAGCATGCACAAGTGTGGGGGTTTTTTTTTCCTGGCATTTGGTTTTGTAAGTCAGATTGCTAATGTGATGCTGGTATCAAGATATTTCAACACCCAATGTGACTACAAACAAGAAATTATGTCTGTACCCTGTCCATACTTGGAAACCTGTTACCTGCATGCCTTTGGTAGCATGGTGAGCTTGACACCGTACACATTATTTATCAATTGAGTAAACGAAGCTGCACTGGTAAGACTATTACGAGTCTACTTGTTTGAATGTGCTGACCCTTCTCTACTAACCAGAGTATACTATGATATAGTGTAGCCTGCATTCTTGGGTATAGTGCACCTTAATTCCTTGGGAGCAACCAAACTTTGTGTCCTTAGTAGACTGATTGTTAGTTTGTCTGGCAGTATCAGTGACACATACTTCACTTGCACCCCTCTTGGTCACATGCCCTGCTCAGTAATACTGTCATATGTCTGTATATGGTAAGTCTAAGTGGCTGTATTGCAGGGAGAGAGGGCAACTGAGTTAGTCAGCAGATGTGAACTACTATGGTCCCCCCAATCATAAATAATAGGTGAGAAGGTGGCCCAGCTTTAAAATAATGGACCATTGGTGGTTCAGGGGTTGAGCAAGGGAGGGGATGTCATAACAAGATGTGTCAACTTCTGTCACGGAGATAAGAGTCTGACCTTTTTAAAAAACAATAACATACAGTATCTGGGCAACATCAGGTGGGTGGATGGCAAGAAATGAGGGGTGGCCTTGGAACTAGCCCTGGGAACTTTTTAAAGGCTACAGTTTTTTATTTATTTATTTTGCTAGAAGTTGCCAAATATAATTGAAACTTGTGTAGTGGTCTAGTTCACTACCTTTGCTAAGGGTAACAAAGTGAATGCACTTTGTCCCAGCTCTAATACCAGCATTTGCCTCATTCAAACCAATGAGCTGGTCAGGAAACTCTTCTCAACCTGCTACCAACCTACTAATCATCCAGTCCACCCTTTTTTGAAATATTTTAAAACTCTTTTTTTAACAAAATCCAGTGTATCCTTGCGTGAGTATACTGCATCAGGCTGTATTGCCAACAATCTGCCACTGAGTGCCCACGCCTTCAGCTTGGGATAACAAAGTTAGTAGGGCCACTTTTGTAGAGCTAGAGCTTGCTTCATTGAGTATTACTTGTAACCCCTGAAATGTTTTCAGTGAAGGATTAGCCACTTGTCCACAAAATAGTTTCTTTCTTTTATTTCCTGATGCACTTGCAATGTTTAAGCTGTTTGTAGTTTTCTTTTTTCCTTTCCAGGTCAGTGGATTTGAGTAGCTTGGCAAGGAAACACATGAACAAAAAGGACAGCACCACACTCACCGCCAATGTACTGCAGACCAAGGGTTACTCACAGAAGCATAGCTAAAACTCTAGGAATGTTGGTTTCTCCTCACGTTTTATCCTTTCTTTCCTGTTTTCTGTCTGTCTTCATCAACTCAGCCTGGAGCAATCATATCCTTTCATAAAACGATCCAAAGCACTGAACAATAAAAACTGGGCAGGAAACCCAAGGGCATCTGGGACTGTCTGTTTTTGGAAGGATAGTTCAGGATATGAATAGCTCAGCATCTCAAAACCTGACCTTTTGACCTGTACCTTTATTTGTCCCTAACAGTGATGTGTACTGTGGATTGAAACATGAACATTCTGAGTGAAATCCCAAGTCTAGTCAATCCAGTAAATTACTATCATTTGTTCCAGTGATGAAGCTGGGGTGCATAATACAGAGTGCTGTGCTAAAGAAGGTAAGAAGGGAAAAGTGCAAGAAAACATGAACAGGCTCATAATCATAACACATGCAAGTAGTAATTCAGTTATTACTGTTTATCTAATATTTATTTATTTTTTATATTTGTTGACCTGGAAAGACACACTAAGCCAAAGTTTGTTTCCAGATGTATTCTGGCAGCCCAGGGAAGTTAAGTGACTTGTTCCTAGTCACACAGTAAGCAAGTAGTGGCTATAGGAATCACACTCAGTTCATAAGGTTTGCAGCCCACTGCTCTCAACCACTTTCAAACTTTTTTATTGGATATCAAATTGAGATAATATTATCTCTTTTGCAATTGAATGCAACATATAACATCACAAATCAAAACAGACTTACATACAAGATTTCAGTTTTGGTACAAAGTTAATTTTACATTATAATATAAGCATAAAAGAACATAATTTATCCATAACAATTACAGTGTTTACTGTACAAGATCATCAAAAAAGACCTAAAACATTTGAATGGTAACAATACTGTACTGTCTATCTGTTTAGACAGTCGTTCTCATGTTTTGGGCATTAAATTTGATATGGTTTTATCACTGAATTTTGTCCTAGATCTTGATAAAAACTTATTTGAGTAAAAGACCTTAGGGAATATTGTTTTTGTGTTCTTATTTGTAATAAGTTTAATAAAAAGACCGGTAATAATTGCAGCACAAACTTATACACTAATAAATTCCAGTGGATATCTCTCCTATCAAACAATGAGAAAAAAACTGAATTTTGATATAGAACACAGCATTGAGTTCTAAATTGAAGATTTCTAACAAATCTTATTGCACTATTGAATAGAACATCCAGAGAACACAGTAGTGATTTTTTTTGCATTTTTGTAAATTATATCACTGTAGTCCAATATAGGTAAGAACAAGGTAGAAACCAATAGTTTCCTAATCTTAAAATTAAAAAGGGATCTATTCCTGTAAAAGAAACTCAGAAGTCTTTTTAGTTTTATAGATATAGATGTTATGTGCATTTCAAAAGTTAAATTTTTATCTAATATAACCCCTAAGTATTTATAGGAATCTACACGTTCTATGATAATTGTTGTTAAAAATCTAAGTTCTTTATTAGTTGTCTCTTTGAGATCTTTCTTCCCAAATAACATCCACTGTGTATTTTGTCTGTGCAAAAGCAGTCTCAATTTAACAAGTTCCCTTTGTATTTTATTAAAATCTTGCTGCAAGATCATCATTGCTGTGTCCACATCATCACATCTGGTGTACAAAATAGTGTCATCAGCTTAAAGTTGTATATAGGTTTTAGGTGAACAATAATTTGGTAGATCATTTATGTATAACAGAAAAAGAAGGGGGCTGAGCACACACCCTTGAGGTACCCCATTTAACAGAGTGGTTGGCGTAGAGCAAACACCCCCCCCGACAGATTGTAGCCTCCCATTCAAATAAGTGTAAAACCAGCCTAATGCTGGAATACCTAAACCAACCTTTTTTAATTGATTTAATAATATAATATGATGTACAGTGTCGAATGCCTTCGACAGATCCAGGAATAAAGAGGGAACTTCTTGGTTTCTGTCGAGTCATTCAACATGTCATCAACTACTTTTAATATTGTATACGTTATGTTATGCCCTTTTCTAAAACTTGACTGCAAATGTGTTATTATGTTGTATTTGATAAGATAATTTGTTAACTGCATGCACACAAGTTTTTCAAGTATTTTTGCACATACTGGTAATACTGAAATGGGTCTATAAGAACCTGGATTTGATGGATCACCCCCTTAAATATAGGAGTGACAAAAGCTGTTTTCAAATCAATTGGCAATTCACAACTATCCAAGGAAAAATTAAAAATATATGTTAAATGAGGTGCCAGTATATCAGTTGCCAATTTCAAAAAAAAGGGGCGATCTCATCACATCCAGGAACTTTTTGGATATCTAAACTCTGCAACTGTTTTTTAACATCGTATATTTCAATTGGGCTAAAAGAGAACACAGGTCTATTTAATTTATTAATGAAGTCAGTATCCAAGACAGGAGGTGGCAATTCAGGATGCATTTTGTTAAATACATCACCAACAGAAGCAAAAAAAGAATTCAGCATATTAACTTTGTCATTATTCGTAGTAAAAACTTTCCCTTCAGATGCTAAAAATGCTGGTAAAGTAACTGAACATTGCTTCCCCTTCATCGAGTCAATACCTTTCCATAAAGCTCTTGAATTTTTTTCTATTGAGGAAAAATAATTTTCATAATATTTCCTTTTTGTTTTCCTAATGTTTTTAGTACAATTATTCCGAGCAACCCTGTAAGCTGGCATATCCTTTACTGCTTTGGTCTTTCTTGCTATATGCCATAATTTTGACTTTCTATTTATTAAATCCCTCAGTTCTTGTGTTATCCAGGACACTATTTTTTTACTTACATTTTTTAATTTGAATGGGGCATGTTTATTAATACACTCAAAAGGGACATTTTGAAGAAAAGCCATGCTGTATGTACATCTGGACATGTGTATAGTAATTTCCAATGAATTTCAGCCACATCTTTCAAGTATGCCTGTTCATTAAATTGATTAAACATCCTTGTATAAATAAATTGTGACTGAGGTTTTTCCACCAAAGTATCTCTAATACATGAAGTGTAACAATGATCACTCACATCATTTTCGTGAACTGCAGATATATATCTCTCAGGTCTATTAGTAAATATTAAATCTAATAAAGTATGTTTATCATTGTTTGATTTATGCAATCGAGTAGGTGTGTTAAGCATTTGTTGTAAGTTAAGAGCTGCAAACTGATTTAAAATCACAAGCTGAGGAATTAGCATATTCCAATTAAAATCCCCAAGCAATATTGTTTCATAGTTTATAAAAGGAGCAGTATGTTCACATAAAGTCTGTAATGCAGCATTTGTAGCAGATGGGGGCCTATAACAAACCATAATATTTAAATGAAGTCCTGATTTTCCTTGCATTTGTACTATTAATAAATCTAATTGACCTGGGAATGTTTTTGCAAATTTCAATTGCCCTTATATGTGTTATTAAGATATAACATACCTCCCCCCCATATTTTGTCTATCTTATCTAAAAATATTATAATTTTCTATGGATACATCAGTATTTTTAGTTTTAGATGAAAGCCAAGTTTCTGTTATTACTAACACATCTGGCTTAACTGTTTCAGCTTGAGTTCTTATTATATCCAATCTGGGTAACAAGCTTCTAACATTTAAATGTAAGAAGCCCAAGTTTTTCCGTTCACCAAAATCAACCAAAGTGTTGGGGGCCAGGATTCATATGTACATCACCAGAAATCATTAAAATCATTAATATCAACTTCCTCACCCATGCAAACTTCTTATTTAAATATGTTTTTTGTAAATCTTTAGTATGTCTATAATGTAACTCGGATGTACGCACATGTGAAATCCCATATCCTTTAGCTGATGTTAATACAAAGCTTTCAGTTAAATCAAGATTCTCTGCAAATACATTAGGAAGAAGAATCTCATTTCCTGCAAGTAATTGTATAGAATTAATGTTTGCAAGATTTTCCCCACTAGAATTACCCCTTCCATTAATACACAGTATTACTAATAATGAGATTATCAATACATCACGCGTAGTAACAACGTACATACCTGCTGTAAAACTTGTAAAACAACAGAGATAAATTATCAGCTGCTAACACAATTTCAAACCTAAGTAAATAAATCAAATTAAAACTTTAATAAAACACTTTAGTACAGGTTTTTTCTGTACCGAGTGGCGCTCGCGCCACTCACACTCGCACCACTGCACTCATGCAGTAGCAGCGCGAAGTTTAAATACTTGTTCTGCCCCTCCTCCTAGTGCAACATGGATTCTGTCTGCTGCCCCCACACAGCTGATGCAGCTTCGGCAGACTGCTGGAAATACATCAGAAAAGCACATAGGTAGAGCAACAGCACAGTTCTTAATTAAACCGGGTAGCACAGTTACTGCAGCTTTCCCCAGTTCTTTAAACAGCAGATGTAGCACTGATAAGTGTACTTGTTCTGTTGGTAGCAGCATGAAGTTTAAATACTTGTTCTGCCCCTCCTCCTAGTGCGACATGAATTCTGTCTGCCACCCCTACACAGCTGATTCAGCTTCGGCAGACTGCTGGAAATACGTCAGAAAAGCACATAGGTAGAGCAACGGCACAGTTCTTAACTAAACAGGGTAACACAGTTACTGCAGCTTTCCCCAGTTCTTTAAACTGTAGATGTAGCGCTGATAAGTGTACCTGTTCTGTTGGTAGCAGCGCAAAGTTTAAATACTTGTTCTGCCCCTCCACTACGCTATACTGCACCATATCTTAGAATCATACTGCTTAGTTTAAAAAAATGATCATGTGGTTTGGTGGTGGGGGGGCTACCAAACTCCTTCCCTTTCCCCTATTTAAGCCATACACTTCCACACAATCAGTACCTTGTGTTTACACATGTGATCTTACTTGGGTTCTGCTTGGCTTCCTGCATTGCTGTTCAGTTTTCCCTTTTTTCTTGCTTCCTTTGGCCTTTGGCCCTTATGCACACCCCATTCCATCAGGAAATATTGTGAGATGGGTGCAGTATAGGAGAATGGGGTGAACTTTGGGGCCGAAGAGTCCAAGGCACACCTCGATGCCTCTTAGTGGCTGCAGGGTGTGGGTGGGGGTGGAATGGTATGAGCACTGCAGGTGACAATCCCAAGTCACAGCCCTGATGCCTGTCATTCTCTGCAGGGTGGGGTGTTATGGTCGGAAACTCTAACGCCTCAGGCATTCGTTGATATTTTCACTCCAAATTTTCAACATGGTTTTTTTGTGACCCCCACCTCATGAACAGTGGCAATATCAGTTTGTTAGCCGAAAGCTGCTTTTCCACAGCAACTATGGCATTTGTCACCACAGGTGCAAAAACACATTCTGAACAGGATATGAAAAATGACAGCTGTATTGTTCATGGGGAGGTGTAAAAAATAGCAATGTTGAAAATCTGCAGTGAAAATATTAAAAAAACTGGTGAAGTCATGAGGTGCTTTTGTAGAAACTGTGCAACATGCACCTGTAATGTAATTAGTTTGGGAATTGTTCACAGTAGATTGTCAACACAGGGATTTTGGGACCTCCGGTCATGAACAGTGTCACTGTGATTTTCTTTATCTGTCCCGAACAATGATTTCCCACAGCGACCACGCATTTCTGTGCTGAAAGTGTGAAAACACATTTCGGCCATGTTGTGAAAAATGACAGCTGTACTGT
Organism: Neoceratodus forsteri; assembly: GCA_016271365.2. Taxonomy (NCBI): domain Eukaryota; kingdom Metazoa; phylum Chordata; order Ceratodontiformes; family Ceratodontidae; genus Neoceratodus; species Neoceratodus forsteri. The sequence continues at coordinate 445,834,188 of CM057453.1, forward strand.
TCATAAGGAAGTGTGGAAAAATGCCACTGTTGAAAATCTGGACTGAAAATATTACAAATTCATGAACTTACGAGGGTGCGTGGAAACTGCGCAATGCTCACTCATAACACAGTCATTTTTAGGAATTTTTTCACCAAATTTTCAAAATAGCCATTTTAAAATCTCTGCTCATGAACAGTGTCACTGTGATTTTCTTAATGTGTCCCATACATTGAGTTCACACACAGACTGCGCCATTGTGCGCTACATGCGCAGAAACACATTTTGGGTGAGAAGTGAGAAATGACAGCTGTACTGATCATAAGGAGGTGCGGTAAAATGGCAATATTGAAAATCTGGAGTGAAAATATTGAAAATTAGCGAATGTACGAGCGTGCGAAGGAACAGCACAACGCATGCTCGTAAAATAGTAATTCTGGGGAATTTTTTCACCAAATTTTTAACATAGCCATTTTACCACCTCTGATCATGAACATTGTCACTGTGATTTTCTTAATGTGTCCTGAACATTGATTTCGCACACCGACTGTGCACAGCTACATGCGTGGAAACACATTTTGGGTGAGAAGTGAGAAATGACAGCTGTACTGCTCATAAGGAGGTGCGGTAAAATGGCAATATTGAAACTCTGGAGTGAAAATATTGAAAATTTATGAACTTACGAGCGTGCGTAGGAACAGTGCAACGCATGCTCGTAAAATAGTAATTTTGGGGAATTTTTTTCACTAAATTTTTAACATAGCCATTTTAACACCTCTGATCATGAACAGTGTCACTGTGATTTTCTTAGTGTGTCCTGAACATTGATTTCACACACCGACTGTGCCACTGTGCGCTACATGCGTGGGAACACATTTTGGGTGAGATGTGAAAAATGACAGCTGTACTACTCATAAGGAAGTGTGGTCAAATGGCAATGTTGAAAATCCAGAGTGAAAATATTGAAAATTCATGAACCTACCAGCGTGCATAGGAACAGTGCAACGCACACTCATAAAACAGTCATTTTTAGGAATTGTTTCAACAAATTTTCAACATAGGCTTTTTGAGAGCCCACCTTATGAACACTGGCACTGTCATTTTGTTAATCAGTCCCAAAAGGTGATTTTGTGCAGTGACCGCGAAATCACCCTTCGGGCCTGATTAACGCCATGACAGTGACAGAATTCATGAGGAGGGGTTCCAAAAACCCCATGTTGAAAATTTGGTGCCAAAATTCCAAAAAATGTCTGAGATACACTGCAAAGTTGAAAAAACCCTATTCATTACATTATACAGCTTACCAGCATTTCCTCAGTTTGCGGTCAGCTTTGAAGAGTGCAGACGTGTTCCTGGTCTACCGAAGATCGCCGCAACAAGCTCCAGAGGTAAGTATGGGGTGAGGGTGGGGGTGTGGGGAGGCAGGGTGCGCAGTGGGTGAGCAATGGATAGGGGGGAAGACAGCAGCTAGGGAAGGTTTTTTTCTTTCAGTTTTTTTTTTTTATTTGGACTACGTGGGATGTTTACCATGCTGGGTTGGGCTCCTAGCGTGGCAGCTAGAAGGCTGTTGGGGGGCAGTGGAGCTGATCGGGGATTGGGCACCCCCGTTGGCCATAGGACCTGTTGCCACGCTGGGGTGGGCTCCCAGCGTGGCACTCAATAGTCTGGGGGAACAGTAGAGCCAACAGGGATTGGGCACCCCGTCGACCGCCACAGACTGCGGGGACAGTAGAACTGACGGGGATTGGGTACCCCCGTCAGTCATACAGTGTGTGCATGGGGGTGGTAGGAGCGCATGAGCATGCAATGTGCATGCGTGCGCGTGTGTGTGTGGGGAGGGGGAGTGCTGCTCACTCAAGTGGTGCTCTCCCTTTCAAGTGTATGGCACTGCATTTTGGATTGTCGCACTATGTTTCTTGCACGTGCGTACAAGCAAACATAAAAAGAACATGAAAAACAAAAAAGGGAGAGACAGGCTGTGTGTGTGTATATGTGTGTGTGTGTGTGTGTCTCTATCTCTGACAGAAGTGCTGCACTAACTGAACTGTGCTGAAAGGGAAACATATCACCAATAATTAAATAAAATAATGCATGTATGTGTGTGTGTGTGTAAAAAACAGAATTTTACACACATACTCAGTGTGCGATGCTTTTATAAACCCTTGTGTAACATTCTGATTACACACACTCACCCACATATTATTCTATATTTTAATAATGCATTTCAGGTTATGTATGTTTTAACAATGTTGTCCATCTATGCATTTTGCCATTGATAAACAAGTAATGGTGTCCTATTTTTTTCTTTTCAAGTCAAATCTGAATAGACAGACTATAATATTTTCAGAATCTTAATCCATGTTCAAAACCCATTCTGATGGATGAATGAAGCTTGTTCACAGCTGTACTGCCAGCTGATAATCAAAAGCTACACATTTCAAGGCTGGCCCCATGATGCCAGGCCAGTGGGTACATAGCCACATTTGCATCTTGTAGACTTGAGTTTACACCTGAAACTGTAAGAGAAAAGGCTGCAAGAAAGGGAACGGAAAAATACCAAAGTTGGTGCTGTGGCAGTCCCAGAAATCTGTACTGACACGAACACAGCCAGGGTTTAGAAATCCTGATATGGGGCCTCAATACCTGTTAGCACCACACAGCCAGCCTTGAGATGTGTTGTTTTTGATGATCACCTGGCACTGGCAGTATAGCCTAGAGATTAAAGCAATTCTGAAGATGCATTATTTTTACTAACAGTTTGAATTGTAAAGGTGATAACGCACTAGTTTCAATGCACATACAAAACAATTATAGATGTAGAAAGTGCTGTAATAACACCTTAAAACACACTTAAAACAGTCAAATTCCTATTTAACCTGTAGGATTGAATACAGTCAAAGGAAGACCTAGACCCTCGGTGACATCATTTCTTGTCAGAAGCCCAAAATATGCGGCTGTCACCAGTCCTTAATTACAGGGCGATTTACATATGAATAACTCTGGACTGCAAAGATTCACAGATCAACATAATGGTTCAATCAAATTAACTTTTTATGAGCTTTCAGACATTAAGAAATCCTGCTGATGACAGTTCCCCTTTAAGGAATAAGTGACATAACGGTAATGCAACAGCCTGTAGAAGCACTATTTTGCAGCTGTGTGCCTAGCCTAGCTTTTACTTAGGATTGGGTCCCACCCCCAGAGTATTGCTTGGCATGCCGGGGGTCATACATCCATAGCATTTGCCTCCTTGGGACAGGCTCAACATCCCAAGCTTCACATAATGCTAGTCCTACTTTTATTCATTCCCAGTTCAGCATGTCCAACTTTGAGGATGTTCACTCTTGTCATTTGGAGCAAGAGGATTCATATTCATGGCAGTCTACTTCTGGGCACACAATCCATAGAATGGCTGTATTGAAATTGCAATATTGGATCAATGGATGGACAGTACCTAAGCTCATGGATATTCTCAACACATTGAAAGTCCCTTTTTCAGCAACTGGCTGAAAACAGGACCTCTTCAACTTGCAAATAGATGTGGTATTGGCCAATCCAGCTCTTGCACCATTGACTCCTATTTCTGCTGCTTTTCAGTTCATGGAACTTCGGGATCTCTTACTCCAAGTCAGCTCAGTGATAGCATAAGTTATCTCCAGGGTTGCATCTCTTGAGTCCAGACCATCTAGCAGCCTTGCAGATCTAGGTCCTCAGCAGGGCTGGGTCACAGGTGTTGAAGCAGAAACTGGGGGATTTCATCACCGAGAAGTATCATTTAAACTAGGTAGGGGGGAAGTATTGGAGCTGGGAATCATCAGGAGAGGGGGGTCCCATGGACCTCCCCCCCCACCACAGGGATAGATATGACCTTAGGTGAAATATGGCTTGAAGTGAAAGGTAAAGAAGCAGGAAGGATAGGAGCAGTGTGGAGAATGATTTCACTAAATGCTAGGAGCCTGGGGAACAAGTTGGCAGAGTTGCAGGCATTGATAGAAGAGGGAGAGGTAGACATAGCTGCCATTACTGAGATGTGGGCAACCAGGCCCCATGACAGGGACCTAACCATCTCAGGGTACAAACTATTCTGGAGGGATAGAGATAAAGGGAAGGCTGGGGGGGGGTTACCATTATGTAAGGGAAGGGATCAGATGTGATAGGGAGGAAGGGGAGGAGGGCAGGTTGGAAGTAATCTAGCTGCAATTACACAGCCAGACAGGGACCAAGATCTGTCTGGGGGTTGTCTATAGACCTCCGGCCCAGAAGGAGAACATTGATAGGGAACTGGGGGAGCAGATAAGGAGGCATAAAGGCAAAGGGAGCACAGTGGTGGTGGGGGACTTTAATCTATGGGGGGTGGATTGCAGCATCCAAGCAACCACTTGCACCAGGGAGCAGATCCTTCTGGAACATTCCAGAATGGCTTTCTTACCCAGAGGGTAATGGAGCCAGTGAGGAAGGGGAATATACTAGACCTGGTACTGGAAGATGGGGAACAGGCCAGAGATGTAAGGGTGGTGGAACCTCTGGCAAGCAATGACCACCGCACAGTGTGGTTCTCCTTCAATCTGGGTAGGGAAGTAGCCACTACAAAAACTAGGGTCCTGGACTTCAAAAGGGAGGACTTTGGCAGGATGGGACACATACTGGAAAGTCATATGGCAAGCATCCACCCAGAAATGTACATGGAACAAAAATGGGCAGTCAAGGCAGGACTGGTTGAAGCCACTAAAACTTGTGTCAAGAGCCAGAGCAAGAAAGCCAGGACCAAGAAACCAAGCTGGATGAATAGAGAGGTAGTGAAGAAGGTGATGGAAAAGAGGAATACATTTTGGACCTATAAGAGATCCAACAGGGCAAAAGACAGAGAAGAATATGTGAAGAAATCCAGAGAAGTGAGCAGAGTGGTAAGGGCAGCAAAGGTGGCTAGGGAATGGAGGTTAACACAGGGGATCAAAGAAGGAGAAAAGGATTTCTTCAGATATATCAGAGAGAAAAGTAAGCACAAGGATCAAATTGTTAGGATCAGTAGGGGAAATGGGTGGGTAGAAAAGGGGGCTGAGCAGGCAGAAATACTTAATGAATACTTTTGTTCAGTCTTCACCAAGGAGAAGGATGGGCCCGTACCTGAGAAAAAGGGTGAGGTGGGAGAAGGTGGGGGGAGAGGCAACCACAGATGGGGAAATCATGGTGGAAAGGGTGAGGGAGGGCCTTAAGTCCCTGAAGGTGGACAAAGCACCCGGCCCAGACGGAGTTCACCCTAGGGTGCTGAGAGAGTTGGCAAAGGTCCTGGCAGAGCCATTGGCAGACCTGTTTAAGACCTCTGAACTCGGGGTGCATGCCCATGGACTGGAGGGAGGCATATGTGGTACCTCTCCATAAGAGTGGGCCCAAGGGTGAACCAGGGAACTACAGACCGGTGAGTCTTACTGCAATTGTGGGAAAACTGATAGAGCAATCCTCAAGGAAAGACTGGTGCAATTTCTTGAGGATAACAATCTCCAGGACAGCAGGCAGCACGTGTTTGTCTTGGGAAGGTCTTGCCAGACCAACTTGGTTGATTTATATGACTGGGTTACGAGGGTGCTGTTCAGGGGACATGCGGTGGATGTCCTCTACCTGGATTTCAGCAAGGTCTTTGACTCGGTGCCACATGGTAAGCTGACCTGCAAGTTGAAGAGTCTGGGGGCCGAGAGAAAATTGGTCAGATGGGTCAAGAACTGGCTGCAGGGCAGACAGCAAAAAGTAGTAGTGGGTGGGAGGCATCTGAACCCAGGGCAGTAACAAGTGGTGTACCACAGGGCTCGGTGCTGGGACTGGTTCCAACATTTTCATAGCCGACATTACAGTAGGGATTAAGAGCAAGATCAGTCTCTTCACAGATGGCACAAAGATTTGTGCAGAGGTAGAATAAGGGGAGGGAGCAAAAGTACTTCAGGAGGATCTGGCAAAACTGGAGGAATGGTCTCACACTTGGCAGCTTGGCTTCAATACCAAGAAGTGCAAAGTGATGCATTTAGGAGGCAAGAACCCAGGACACAATTACTGGCTGGAGGGTGTCCCATTAACAAAATCCAAGGAGGAGGAGGAGAAGGGTCTGGGAGTGCTGGTAATCGGGGAGATGAACCACTCTGCTCAGTGCAGGAAGGCAGCAGTGAAGGCAAGCAGGATGCTAGGGTGCATAGCAAGGGGGATTACTTTTAGGAGTGGGGAGGCCATCTTGCCCCTGTACAGGTCCCTGGTGAGACCACACCTAGAGTACTGCATGCAATTCTGGTGCTCCTACTTGAAAAGGGACATCAAACTACTGGAGGTGGTACAGCACAGGGCAACAAAAATTATCCTGGGGTTGGGGGACAGACCATATGAGGAGAGACTGAGAGAGCTCAATTTGTATACCCTGAAAGAAAGAAGGGAGAGAGGGGATATGATTGATACCCTCAAGTATCTGAAGGGTTTGAATGGAGTAGACACCAGGTGTATGTTCAATCTGAAGGGCAGAAGGGAAACCAGGGGACACTCTATGAAGTCGGAAGGGGCAGGTTCAAGAGGGAACTGAGGAGGCAATATTTCACAGAAAGGGTGGTGGCAGGGTGGAACACTCTGCCAGAGGAAGTAGTATCACTGCAGAGTGTTGGAGGCTTCAAGGGGAGGGTTGGGACAGATTCAAGGGGAGGGTACAAACTGGTAGGGGGCAGGAGATGAGGGGAGGGCATATGAGGGAGGGGGGGTAGCTGCAGTCTAATGGACTGAAGTGCTGCACACTCGAGCAGACTAGATAGACCGAATGGCCTGTATCTGCTGGCAATTATGTATATTCATATAATCTACTTCTAGTAATTCCTGATACTCCTTCTTCCTTACCTTAGACCTCATTAACATCTGCACTTGTAGCAAGTCATCCATCAGCCTTGCCTTCTAAAGGTCTGCCTCCAAATTCCAGCCTCACAACAACTGCAATCTTAACAGGTAGCTCATCTATATTATCTTAAATTCCAGTACCAACCACAGCCTGTCCAACCCATCTGGTACCAAATCACATCAAGAAGAACATCATGGAAGGTAAAGGCTTGAAGATGGTAGCCCTTCTTATTTTATCTCATGACACCATTGAGAATAGAGTAGGATCTTGTGACTGTACATATGTCTTTCTCAAAACTTTGGACCTTCACCTTCTCAAAAAACTGACTGTAGCTGAATTTGTGGCAGCTTTCAGTATTTATCCAGAAATAGAGGGCAAAGTTTATCCTTCTAGGTGTAAGGAGTTGGATTCGTACCTCAATCTTGTGGTTGATCTTGCCATCAGATATGGTGGAATATACTTCTGTGCACCACAGATTGTTTTATACCAAGTCCCTGCTAACCTATCAAAGTAAAAGTCCCATATTTCTTGGGCAAAATTTGAGTTATTCTGCAGGCACTTCACTTGAAAATGTGCCTTAACATACCCTATATGTGGACCCTTATCTCATTTCACAGCTTTATGCCCTCTCACAGTGCATGAATCCTGCCTTTCTATTAGTAATACTACAGCTTGAAGCTCTCCATCCTAGAATGTCTTTTATGTACCTAAGAATCTCCTAGGCAAATAGGGGCATTGGATTGTCTTTTCATCAGGGTGAGCAGTCTACAGCAATTTTAATGAAACATCTTCTTTTGCACGATCATGCATACTGTTACCTGTTTGTACTCACTGTGGTGAAGCTCAATCCAAACTCGTCTGTCACTGGAAACCAGCTTCTGCTCACAACCAAAGCAATAAATGATATTTAGCTCACCCCTCAACTCTGTGTTCATGTGCCATGGCTCCAGCAGTTGTTATCTAAACATGCATCTGAGTCTCTTGCACAACTCCTCATCTCAAGCCACACTGATGGCTTCCATACTGGTCTCCATTCAGTTCCTACTATCTCAGTCAGTTATCCGAATCTCAGATCAGCCACAGCAGAGCAAGAGAGTAGCCAGGATTTCAAAAACGGAAGGCACAAACATAGATACATGCTGTTTTCGGGCCATTTGTATCCATGGTCAGTTGAGTGAAGGCATATTTGTTCAAAATGTTTAAATCCAAATGAAGGCTTAGACCTGTAGGCTACGGCCTGGCTACTCTCCTGATATATGTTATTGGTGCATTACCAGTGAAATAAATGCTTCCTTATCACTTCATTTGCAGCCCCCCCTTTTTCCACATTCTGTATCAGCTCTGTCTGGATTACAGCATAAGCATTTTCTAGACAATACGTCTCATTATCAGTTTATCAGTCCCCTCCCCACTTTACTACAGATCTAAGTATCAACTCTGATTCCTTCAGAAGACAGTTCATTAGCTTATGAATGCATCAACAATGTAATCAAATTTATGAAACTGTCCAGTTATGGAGTCTGGTTAACCAAAGCAGACATCACAGATGCTTTCAAACTCCCCCTATTCATCCATCATTGTGGCACATCTATGGGATATTGTGGAAAAAACTACTTCATTTCTCAGTTCGTTTGACCTTCAGATGTAAAAGCAGCCCCAGGATCTTCAGTCCCATGACATCTCCTTTTATGTCGGATCCTGTTAAACACTTACAGATGTCCATTTATCCTGCATCTCCCCAAAGATGTCCTGCTTGTGGACCCTTCAGAATCTCCACCTGCTACCAGCATCGCCTGTCTTTGTCATTTGTTCTCCCCTCTCACTATCCCTCTAGTAGACAATAAAACTCAAGGCTCAGTTACAGCTTTGGAATTTTTAGGCACCAACCTAAACTCCATCTGCATGGAGGCTCATCTCCCTCTTAAAAAGCTGCACCACTTTTCAGACCTGGTTACATCTTTCACATCTAGAGGATCCTCTACAAAACAAGGGCCAGGATTCACAGAAAAAATGCAAAGTGCCATGCAAAAGTTTGCATGGCACCCTACACCTGCGCTGATGGGCAATCAGGCTATTCACAGTCGGACAGAATGGTGCACTATCTGACTGTGAATAGAGGTAGGTGGCGGCAGCGCTAACCCAACCAAACCACCGGGAACCCCAGTAGTGTTGCCAGCAACAATAGCACACATGCACTAAGCCCCTATTCACTAAGGAAGCCATGCAAATGAGCCCATTGAGCATGCAAGGTGCTATTGGCCATTAGCATGCCCATTATGGGCCCATTTGCATGGCCCACAGGTGGCTTAGCACGGCCCCCCCCACCAACCCATGCCCCACGCAGCCATATTCCATGCTGGTCTAGTGCATCCCAAACTCTGATCACTGTCCCCAAATAAATAACTTTATTTCCTGGTAGTCTAGTGATTCTCTCCCTGGTCCCTGATTGCTGACCCTATGTGTAAAAATAATTTTCCATAGTGTAGTGCTTCCTCCCCCTCCCAAGTCACTGATCGCCATCCCCAAATGGAAAATAACCCTTCCCTGGTGGTCTAGTGTTCCTCCTAAATCCCTGGTCACTGTTTGCTGTCCCCGTATCATAAATATATATGTCCTGGTAGTCTAGTGGTGCTTCCCCCCCCCCGATGTCTGATCACTGTCCCCTTATGCACAAAATTCCCTGGTAGTCTAGTGGTCCCACCCACTTCCTGATTCCCAATTCCTGAAAACACCCTGCAATCCCTGGTGGTCTAGAAGCCCCCATCCTCCACCCTCTCAAGTAATCACCCACCCCCCCCATTATGACCCCCAGTGGGCAATCAGCACAGCCCTCCTCTCACCTCCATGGCTGCCCACTGACTGAGATATGAATGAGTGCATACTCACAGTACGCGCTTATTCATAGCTCAGTTGGCAGGCAGCCATGGAGATGAGAGGAGGGCTGTGCTGCTCACTGACCCAGGGTTGTGATGGGGGGGGATCGTGGACGCGAGTGATTACTTGAGATGGTGGGGAGGTGAGGGCAAGTAGACCACCAGAGATTGCAGGGTGTTTTCAGGGACTGGGATTGGGGAACCGAGGGGGTCACTAGACTACCAAGGAATTTTATGCATAAGGGGACAGTGATCGGAAATCGAAGGAGGGGGAAGGGACCACCAGACTACCAGGACATATATATATTTATGATATGGGGATAATGAACAGTGATTGAGGAGGTGGAAGGGGCACTAGACTATCAGGGAATGCATTAATTTCCATTTGGGGACAGCAATCAGTGCTGGGGGGGACCGCTACTTTATCAAAAAAAGTTTTTACACATCGGGTTGGTGGTCGGGGACTGGGGAGGGACCACTACACTATGAAAAATTATTTTTACACATTGGGTCAGCAACTGGGGACCAGGGAGGACCGCTACACTATGGAAAATTATTTTTACACATCAGGTTAGCGATTGAGGACCAGGGAGGACAGCTACACTATGGAAAATTATTTTTACACATCAGGTTAGCGATTGAGGACCAGGGAGGACAGCTACACTATGGAAAATTATTTTTACACATCGAGTCAGTGATTGGGAACTGGGGAGGGACCACAACACTATGGAAAATTATTTTTACACATCGGGTCAGTGGTTGGGGACCGGGGAGGACCACTACACTATGGAAAATTATTTTTACACATAGGGTCGTCGATCGGGAACCGGGAGGCCACAGTACCTCTGCCAACCACTAGGGTTGCTCAGATTACTGCCACATTTTGGTCTGTGGTAAATTCTCCATGCAAGGGCCTTCACAAACGGTCCTTGCATGAAGCAAACACTTTGCAAATTGGACTGCAGTGATATGCAGGTTCCCTCCCCCTCATTTGCATTGCGGCCCCCCTCCCAACTTTGCCCATGTGCAAACCAGTTTGTAGGGGCAAACTGGGCTTTGTGAATACCAACTCCAGGCAAAACCCAGTTTGCACCCAGACAAAGTTTTGTGAATCTGGCCCAAGTATTGTTATCCTTATTAGGATACCTCAATTTTGTGATGAGGATTAATTCCAAAGGAAGGAGTTTTATTTCTTACCTTCTTAATCTGACTCATCCAATTATGGTTATAGATCACCATATCTCCATCCCTGCCTCCTCCTGTCCAATTGGAATGGTGTATCTGTGTTCTATAAGGATCAAGATCCTGAATCAAACATCGAGATCTTCACTGATTCTGCTCTTTATGGTTTGTTTGCAATATGTGGCTCTTCGTCCATCTGAAATCAGAAACCATCCACATTTTCAAACCACATCATCCTTGTTTGAAATGTGTCCAGTGGTAACAGCTGCTCTTTTCTGTGGTCATCTATGGAACAATCAACTAGACATAGTGCGCTTGATATCCAAGCAGCAGGAGCCAACATTAAAAAAGGGTGATCTTCCTCCCATTCTAGGACCATATTGAACTTCCTGAGAAGGTTTTTTTTGTTGTTTGTTAACCAGTTACCAGCATCATCTGTCTTTGTCATTTGTTCTCCCCTCTCACTAATCAGGTACGCTAAGATTAATGTGGACCTCTTTAACACAGAAATTCAGAATTCACAGCATGTACGTCCCTGGTCCAGCTGTCTCACTGATTATCTTTCCTGTTTTCCATTTCAGCAATTCAGAAATACTTATCCGTAAGCCAACGGAGTGATGACTCCTCCATCAGACCAGGATCTGCAAATAATGTAACCCCGTACCACAACAATGCTTCTGTAACCATCTGGTTCTCACTCACAGTCTCCATTTATTTTGCCTGCAGAACAGCATGGAAGAAATTCATTATCTTTTGCACAATCAGGGAAAACCAGACAGTAGAAAGGGGAGATAAAGAAGTAACACCCAATGTGTCCCACCACACTTGCAGATAGTCTACAATCCACAGAATACTCTGCAGGGGGGACACCAGACCAAGGTAAGGATGTAACACATTATTGTATACTGTTTACAACAGCTAAGGGGAATGTAACTACTGGTTGTAGCCATACTACAAGTGCGGAAAGAGCAGTGCACACCGAGGATAAGATTGGTACAGGTAGGAGGGTAAAAAACAAAACAAAGGGAAAACAAGAGACATGCTATCTAGGATAGGGTAACAGATGAGTTTAAGGGAAGCAAATAGGAGAGGTAGGAGTACAACGGGAATGCAAAGGAGGCAGAAGGGTACAGAGAAGTTTAACAGACACTAGACAAAGGAAGGAAAGATTATGGGAATGGTGCAGTGCAATGGATGTGGGGCTGCAGTCTTTCAGGACACCTTCTGGAGACTGATATGCTGCCCCACTTGTACTAACCTCTCTGGGTTATGGGCAACTGCAGGCTGAACAGGCAAGGGTACAAAGGACCTTCTGCCCCACCCAGGGGCCACCAAGTTTGCTGTGCTTTCCCAGAAGATGCAGAGGCAGAGAGGATGGACCTTGGTGGGCTCTGGGAGGGTGGGGGTGGTGGGAAGACTGCATGCTCCTCAGTCTATACCACTGCAGAATTCCTTCACTATACTGGCTGGACATGAGGCACCTGTTGCAGTGGGAAGAGAGGAAGTGGTGGTCCTCAGAAGTGGAGGCCCCCAAGAGGGGAGGAAGAGGCTCCCATCTGAGGAGGAAGCAGTTGCTTGTGGGGGACTCTATTGTTAGGGGGATAGACTTGGGCGCAGGGGGAGGAACTGAGATGAAGGTGAAATGCTATGAGGTGCTTCAGCATATAGGGATGGAGAGATTATTTAGAGGATCACTAGGGCAGCAAGAGCTGGGAGGGAGATAGACATCATTGTCCACCAGGGACAAATGACCTGAAAAGGGACAGAATACAGGTAGCACAAGGTCTTTAGGCATGCACAGGGGCTTTTTAGGTTGTACCTGTGTACTGCTGGGGACATGCAAGTGTATACCACACCAGGGTATTTAACAACTGGTTGAAGGCATGGTGCATGGAGGAGGGCTTTGGCTGTATCGGGAACTGGGGCCAGCCTAGAAGAATATGGGCCTGTATAAGGGAGACAGCCTGCATCCTTGCAAGAAGGGACAGCTGTCTGTTTTGGGAGGTTTAAATGCTACATGGATGAGCATTTAAACTAGCTGAACACTGGCTTAGTGGCATGGAGAGCTGAGGCATTGCACCTTACTTTCTGCCACACTGGCGACCCGTGTTCGGTGCTGAGCGTGGGTTGCTGGATGTTGGCCGGGGAGGGAGAGGATCGAGCATCCAGAGGACCTCTCTCCTCTCTTGGGGAGGGTGGCTTGGAAGTCCTGCCAAATGACTGCCCCCAGGTGGAGGCCTGAGGGTAGAATGGGTCAGGGATGCCAATGAATGGATGGTGCTGTGGGACTCCACAGCATGCCATCATGGTGGAGACTGACCTTGATTTAGTGGCCATTACAGAGTTATGGTGCATTAAGCACCATGACTGGGACATGGCAAACTGTGCTGCTCTTTGTTCAGGAGGGACAGAGCAGGGAGGAAGGGAGGAGGAGTTTTTGTATATGTGAGGAAAGGAATCAAGACCATGAGGTACAGGGGCAAAAGGAAGAAAAGGAATGGCTAGAGGTGCTGTATGTCACCATAGAGACAGGCTCTAGGGCTGCTAGTCACAACAGCATAGTGTACAGGCCTCCAGCACAGGGACAGCAGATGGATACAGAACAGAGGGAAGCCATCATCTGACTGGCAAGTAAGGGAGAGGTGCCACAAGTTGTTTATTTATTTGATTTTGGATGTACCTTTGCTCCAGTGGTTCATTTACAGAGGTTTCATGTCGTAGAAACAACACAAAAGTAGAGAAAAAAAAACCCAAATACAATCAATTTACAGGGTTTACAATACAGTAATATACAGGGCAACCATTCGAAGCAGCAAATACAATGATACACAACCTATGGATTACACAATGTTTCAAAACTTAGGGGGAGGAGGGCATAGCCCGACTTGTCTAATACAGATTCTGTCTAAGTGCAAGGCAGTGGAGGTATGCAGCTGCCTTTTTTTGGAGTGAAAAGTGCATGGTGGGGCAGAGTGATGAGTTGCTACCGGGATGAGGCCATCCTATGATGAGAAGAGGGGGGAGAGGAGGTGAAACAGGAATGAAGGAGACCTTGAAGGTGGCTATTGGCTAGGCATATAGCAAAAGGCTAGGTGTTAGTAATAGGGGGTGAAAAAATAAAGGTAGACATTTAGCATTAAGAGGGAATAAGATATAGGTAGAATGAATGGATCTAAGGGGTAGATCCGGAAGTAGTGGGAGCAGGGAATAAAATGTGAAAATAAAGTGGGGTAGCAGTGGGGGGGAGGGCAGTTACATCAAGCGTGGCATCCCCCTGAGCAGAGAAGGGAAGGGAAAGGAGATCTAGAGAAACAGAAGGGACCTGCCGAGAAACAATAGTGTTCAGGGAGTAGGGACAGAGGGAGTAGGGGCCTGATTGAAAGGAATGGTAAGGGAAGAGATGGGAAGGGGTTGTAATTAATCCAGAGGTGAGGTTAGGAAGCTTAAGGAGGTGGTAAAGATGGATAAATTAGGTTCCACAGTCACAACCACTAGTGGTTGCTAGAAGTTCACATAGTTTAGTTTTAAACAGTCTTAGCTTAACTTCCTTCTGTGCATCTTTCCCGAGGGAGCTAATTCAGGAAGGCGCACGATATTTAAAGGTCTGCTGACCTTGCGAGGTGTGGCGGAAAGGAACTTTTAATGAGAGATTGTTTGCACCTCTAGTACATCTGGTATGGGTGGGCAGGCTTAGAAGATTGCAAACTCCCATAGGGGTGAGTCCAAGGGTAGATTTCTTTGCCAGGAGGCAAACTTGATTTTGTATTCTGCTGTCTAAGTTAAGCCAACCAGACTGTGCGTACAGTTCACCTGAGTGGGTCAGCTGGTTTGCATCAAGCACAAGCTGACAAACCTTGTTAAGAGTGATCTTTATGTGTTTGAGAGCCGTAGGGGTTGCAGTTCCACAGACCACTGGGCCATAATCGATAAGTGACAGCACAGAGCTAGCGACCATAATTTTTAGAGCTTGTTTGGTTAGGCAGCATTTGTTTCTGTAGAGGAGGCCTAATCAGGCATTAGTGGTCTTAGCAACCAGGTCTATGTGTTGAGTATACAGTATGACAGTGTGCTGTCTAACGTTACTGCAAGTTATTTGAAACTGTGAACCATTTCAAGGGGGTATTTGTGGTTGTTACGAATTTGTAGTTGGAAGGACTTGTGCCTGTTATGGGCAGTGGCAAATATCATAGTTTTCGTCTTTTTATAGTTTAATAGTACTATGGATTTGTGAAACCATTTTTCTGCATCGGTGAAGTTAGTCTGCATCTGATTTTCTAGAGCAATAGGGTTTGAATGACAAGAATAATGCACCGCATCATCTGCGTACAATATTACGTTGTCTTCGATAGCTAGTGGGAGTTGGTTAAGGAACAAAGTAAAAAGTAGAAGGCCGAGAATGGAGCCTTGGGGCACTCCTGTTGTGACAGGCCGGCTATCAAAGAGGACATCTTGGACTTTCACTTTTTTCTCTCTCCCTGAGGGGTAGCTCCTGAACCAGGCTACCGACTCAGCAGAGAGACCCGTAAGGGTTAATTGGTGAAGGAGCAGTTCATGGTTAATAGTGTAGAAGGCCTTGGTGAGGTCAACAAAAGTTGCCCCCACCAAGAGCCCATGGTCTAATGCCTTATGAATGTATCCAGTAAATTCAATTAGTGCAGTAGAGGTGGTATTTGTCCAGGTATTCCGTTAATTGATCTGCAACAATACGTTCAATTGCTTTAGAGAGAGGGGGAAGTATAGAAATTGGCCTATAATTAAAATGGTTGTTCCTGTCACCGTTTTTGTAGATAGGAATTACCACCACAGCTTTCCAAAGTCAAGGAAATATACCAGAGGTTAGGAATAAATTTATTATTTTGGTAAGGGGAATGAGGAGAATGTCAAGAGCAAGCTTAATGAGCTTGATGTCAAGAGAATCACTACTGGTCCTAGACTTGCCAAGTGCTTTAGAGGGCAGGGGTGATGACTTTCAGGTAGAAGGGGGATGATGAGCCTGGGCCGTATACAGGGTCGATTGAGGGACTGTGGTCATTCAAAGGTTGTAGGAAGTCCAGAGGTAGTACACTGCTGAGGTCAGTGAAGAACTTATTAAATGTATTGGTGATAATTTTGGGGTCCTGGGTGGGAATTCCCTCCACATTTAGATAGGAGGGAAGTGTCTTATTTGGTTTATCAGTTAGCGATTTAATGTTTTCCCAAAACCTACAGCAGTTACCCCGGTTTACCTATGCCACGGTGACACCAAAGTTGCTGACATCCCCAACATCAACAGACACAATGCTGAGTGTCGGCATTGTGCTGTCGATATACCGGTGTACCTACTTCGGGGGCTGTATGCCCTGAAAACTCCATGTGTGGGGCTCTACCTCCCACACCCCCTGGTATTTATATAACCAACTCGAAGTCAGAGTTGTCTCGGGAAGGGGGATGAAACACCAGGATATGCAGTGCCAGTGTCAGCGGGGACCATTACAGCGACCTGTCGATTTCTGTCACTGTAATGGTCTTCACTGTAGAAGTTTCATTATTCAGACGGCATACTAATTACCTCAGGAGTTTGTTAATTTAGTTCTGAAATGTTGGCTCTTAGCCTTCCGAATTTCCCAAGTACAGTTGTTCCTAGCTGTTTCATACCTCTGCAGATCAGCAGGAGAGCCATAACTTTTGGCTTTTACTCATAGGTTGTCTATATGTTTAATCAGCTGTAGGAGCTGAGGGGAAATCCAGGAGTTACTGGAGTCTCGGATCTTATGCTTTGTGAAGGGGGCAAATATATCACAGGACTTGTTAAATTTGTATGAATCTTTCAAGAGCAGAGTCAATGTAATTGGTAATGTCTAGAAATCTCCAGTCTTGAAGTCTAAGGTGTGCCTTGAAGGCCTCCAGCTTCTCTTTCTTCAGTAGCCTGTTAGTGATAGTTTTAGTTAGAACCTTAGGGGACTTGTTTGACCAGCAGCAGAGGATGGGGGATGGTCACTGAGGGAGTCCGGGAGGACTATAGTACCAGTTATTCCCTCTGGCCAGTTAGTGATGAGCCAGTCAATTAGCAAGCTAGTTCCCATACTGTAATTTATCTGAGCGGGAGAGCTCATTATTTGAGCCATGTTGAGGGCAGATAGAGCATCTTTAATTGGCCCAGCCTCCTGAGATGTCCAGTTTATGTTGAAATCACCCATCATTATTAGCTTAGAATTCTGATGTTGGTCAAACAGGAAGTCGTGGATAGTTTTAAAGCTGTTAGTATGGTCCTTAGGGGGAATATTGTATATACCGATACCACGGTTAATGTTTTACCGTTACCACTTATGAGAACTTTTATTGCTAAGAGCTGGGTTTTACTAGCGGTAGCGATGGGAGTCAACATTTGAGCCTGGACGAGCTCTTTTAAGTAAAGAGCACAGCCTTCTCCCTTGCTTGCTTACCCTGTCAAGTCTAAATACAGTAATGTGTAACCTGGTAACTGGATGACTGCATCGGTGATCCTACGATTGAGCCAGGTTTCAACAACCGATAGAATATCAGGTTGGTGCTGGGTGACCCAGGCTTATAATAGGTCAACTTTTGCTAGGAGGCTGCAGATATTAATAGAGGCATGGGTTAGGCCGCCGTGATTTTGGGGTAGGGCTGTAGGACATAACATAGGGCCAGGGTTTGGGTGGATATTCCCTGAAAGAAGTAAAAGTAGCCAGGCTATACATATAGCCTGCCACTTTAGGTTTGCCAGAACCTGTGACCATTTTGGTTTTATAGATTTGCATTGCTTATTGAGGGTATTAGTAATTGTCAGCTTCACGAGTGGTGGGGGAAGGGGATGCACATATCTATCATTATTCATAGTTAGAGTGGGACACAGCAGTATTTTGCAGAAGGTTTCTTGTCCCAAATCGATGGTTGATGTGGGACAGTGATGGTAACACAGTATATTTATTTTCAAGGTTAAGGTCTGATTAATTGTTGACATTGGGGTCATTGTTAAGGGGAGTGCAAATTACTGACACAAAATTAGAAGGCAAACTGTGCCTAGTAGGACCATCATGTTGGGTGGCAGGACAAATTGCACAAGAAGGCTACAGAGCTTGGAGGGAGGTAGGAAGGGAGGCCGCGGTCACCTAGGATCGGAGCAACCCCTGGAACTACCTTAAAGAGGGGAGCAAGCTTGGATAACAGAGAGTTCAGCAGTGAATAGAGGGAACTGGAACCAGTAGTGGAAAGAGATGTGGACAGTAGAGTGGGTAGAAGTAATATGTGAGGAGAGTAGGGCAAATGTGACACTGAGAGAAAGATGCAGATAATGAGTCACAGAGGTAAAGGGAGGAGAGTGCAAGTGAGATAGACAATGGATTGGTTAGCTGCTGAAGATCTGAGCCAATTGGAGATAAACTGCAGTGAGAGGGAAGGGTTTGCTTCAGTTTAATAGAGGCCGTAGTCAGAGTGGTCAGGCAGGACAAAATACAAGTAGTAGAAAGCCACCAGTAGCTGCATCCAAACTGATCCAGCAGAAAGCCACCGGTAGCGCAATGAGGTCCTGAAGGAGAAATTCAGGGATTCGTGGTGCAGTCAATCAGCAGGACCCATTTTCAGAGTGGGTCAATGGTGCTCCAGATTTCCTGAGGTGCTGGCCAATCAGGGTAGAAGGTGTGCACTGGGTTTCAGGCCAGTACTCACAGGGCAGATGGAAAGCGGTGAGAATTACCTTGAATTGCAGCTGAAGTTCTGTGTCGAGATGGCAGCCAGGAAAGAGCCACAGCCTGGGAAGGCAGGGAGCCACTTCAGTTGAGTCGCCTGAGGAAAGCTGAAAAGAGATCAGTGCCACACAGGAGGCTGAGTTGATGACTTAAGTCTGCCAGATGTGTTGTGAAGCCTTCCAACTGCAGTTTCCGCAGAGAGTAGGGACATCCTTGACTCTGTACAAGGGGATTTTCTTAGGCAGCTAGTAAAAGAATCCACTAGGGATGGGGTAGTGCTGGACCTGGTGCTGACAAATTGTGAGAGCATTGCAGATGCTCCAATTGGTCAGTCCCCTGGGTACCAGGGATCACTGTGCAGTGTGATTTAACATTAAGACAAGAACAGAAGTTAACCACATGAGGTCAAGCATCCAGGTACTTTAGAAGGCTGGATTTTAAAGAAATGGGGCACTGCCTCAGAAACTGCTCAGAGGAGGGAGACTTGCCAGGGAGGGCTGGAGGCATAGAAACATAGAATTTGATGGCAGATAAGGACCGCTTGTCCCACCCAGTCTGCCCATTTCCCTGCCTACTGGATAAGCTGCAGATCCTAGTTAACCAGCAGCCTACTTCTTTCTACCCCAACCCCCTAGAATTGCCTTATGACTGTCCCATGCATGCTTGAATTCCACCACTGTTTTTGACTCCACGACCTCCTCCGGAAGGCCGTTCCATGCATCCAGAACCCTCTCTGTGAAAAAATACTTCCTTAAATTACCTCTGAGCCGCCTCCCCTCTATCTTCAAATTGTGCCCCTTGTTCTTGCACACCTCTTTTTTTGAAAGATGCTACCCTCTTGGACTTTGTTGATTCCCTTGAGGTACTTGAAAGTTTCTATCATGTCCCCCCTCTCCCTCCTTTCCTCGAGGCTATACATATTAAGCTCCTTAAGTCTCTCTTCATATGTCTTCCAGTGCAGACCCTGCACCATTTTGAATTGCCCTCCTCTGGACAGCTTCTATCCTGTCTATGTCTTTCTTGAAGACTGGGTCTCCAGAACTGCATACAGTACTCCAGATGGGGTCTGACCAGCTGTCTGCTACAGAGGGATAACAACTTCCTGTTTTCTACTGGTGATGCCTCTCCCTATGCATCCCAGTATCCCCCCAGCCCTCCTTGCTGCCCTCTCACATTGCTTGCCCACCTTTAGGTCATCTGATATGACTACCCCCAGGTCCCTTTCCATTTTTGTTGTTGTTAGTATCTCACCCCCCATTGTGTACTCTTCCCCTGGGTTTTTGTTTCCCAGGTGCATTACCTTGCACTTCTTAGCACTGAATCCTTGCATGGTGGGCAAAAACAAGGGAGGGTATAACTAAAGCAACTAACCTCTGCATGACAGAAGTGAGTAAAAGCTAAAGGAAGAAGAGATCAGTATGGTTCTTTAAGGAAGTGGCAAGGATAGTGAAGGAAAAAAGGCTGGCATTCAGGAGGTAGAAGGAAACATGGAGGAGGATAGAGAGGTCTAGTAAAGCATAGGAAAGCTGGCAATGCAGTGAGGGGAGCAATGGCACAGACAGAGGAAAGAATTGACAAAGGGGTCACTAAAGGGGATAAGACTTTATTCAGATACATAAGTGAGAAGAGGAAAGCAAAGGGAGAGATAGTGAGGATTAGATGGGCAGAGAGAGACAGAGAGAGAGAGAGAGAGAGAGAGAGAGAGAGAGAGAAAAGACTGCATAGAAGAGGACCAAGAAAAAGCAGACATCCTGAACAGGTACTTCTGCTCAGTCTTCACAATAGAGGAAGGGGGGACCAACCACCATGGAATAGCAAGAACAGGAGAAGTGGACACAAGTCCATTTTCAGAAGAAATTGCCTAGAAGAGATTTGAAGCTCTGAAGGTTGAAGAAGCTATGGGACTGGACGGGATACATCCAAGGTTTCTAAAGTAGCTCAGGAAAGTGTTAGCTGCCCCAGTGATAGTCCTGTTAAAGAGCTTACTGGAAATGGTCATGGTTCCAGAGCACTTGAGAAGGGTTGACTTGGTCCCTCTCCATAAGAGTGGCAGCAGGGAGGAGGCTAGCAATTAAAGGGTGGTCAGTCTTACATCAGTTGTGGAAAAATTAAAGGAACCCTAGCTAAAGAAAAGACCGGCTAAGTATCTTAAATCCAATGGGCTACAAAACCACAGACAGAATGGATTCATGGGGGAGAGGGCATTCCAAATGAATATGATAGATTTCTTTGACTGGTAGACCAGGGAAATAGACAAAGGGAAAGCAATGAATGTAGCCTATCTGGACTTCTGTAAGGCCATCGACACAGTGCCACTCAGGAGGCTGAGAAAGAAACTGAGTAGCCTGGGGTGGGATCCAAAGTAATGAAATGGTTTAGAAACTAGTTAACAGACAGGAGAGAGACAGTGGTGGTAAATGGTACTCACTCAAATGATGGAAGAGTGACCAGCAGAGTGCCACAGGACTCGGTACTGGGGCCACTTCTCTTCAATGTCTTCATAAATGACATTGCTGAGATTTTTGCAGATGATATGAATATCTGCAATAGGATGGACACTCAGGATGGGGTGGAGAGATTGAGCAGTGATTTGGGGAAATATGAAGAGTGGTCTAAAGCAAGGCAGTTGGGGTTTAATGCCAAAAACTGCAAGATCATACACCTTGGGCATAGGTACCCATGCACTGAGTTTAGGATGGGTGGGGGAATACTAACAGTCATCAAACAGAAGGGGACCTTGGGGTTATCATATCTGATGACTTCAAGGTGTCAGGACAGTAGGCTAGTGGGAAGCTGGGGCATAATGAGGGGTATGTCCAGCAGGAGGAGAAGGTGGTGTTGCCACTGTATTGCTCACTGGTGAGACCCACCTGGAGTACTGTGTCCAGTTTTGGAGGTTGAACCTCAGAAAGGATATAGACAGGGTGGAGGCAGTCCAGAGGAGGGCAACTAAAATGATGCTAGGGTTGACCAAGAAGCCATATAAGGAAAGTCAGAGGGATCCCAACATGTACACCCTGGAAGAGAGAAGAGCAAGAGGTGACATGAGAGAGACCTACAAGTACTGGACCTCACGTGGTGAACAGGGTGCAGGAGAGAAGTCTCTTTCAAATAAGGACCACCAAGACTAGCGGGTATGTGATCAAGTTGGAGTGGGGATGTTTAACAGATGCAAGGATGCTAGACACCTGGAACAGACTGCCAGAAGAGGTGGTGGAGGCAAAAACAGTGGGAGGCTTCAGGCATGTGAGTGATAGGCATCGGGGTATATTAGAAAACAGGCATCAAAGAGGAAGGGTTGCTGGAAACCAGTTAGAGTTTGTGGAGACAGATTAGGCAGGGAACATCTGGGCAGACTGGGTGGGCCAAGCAGTCCTTTTCTGCCAAAAAATTATGTTTCCATATGGTCTGTGAGTTACAACTATCAAACAACACCTCTATGGAATTCGTATTACATTTACATCCATACATCCTGGTTCCACATGCTCATATTTATCCTGTACAGCAGTCAAAGCATTTCTCCAAGGCCTGAGATAATCTACCTCACAGAAACTGCCCACTTGGGAGCCTATAAATGATTGCTGTCTGACGGATCCATTACAAGATGGAGTCTTCGGTTATTTCACTATCTAAATTTACATGCAGCTATGACTTCAGCCTTCTCTGGATTCTTAAGACCTATGGAATTTATCTCTTGCTTGACCTTCTTCAATTCTGCTATTCATCTGACAAATGAAAGTCTCAAGAAAGCTTCATCAGATCATTTTATATTCACTTTATGAAGATCAAAAACAGACAGGATCAACAGAGGAATCCACATATCTTATAGAAACATAGCAACATAGTTTGCCAGCAGAAAAGGATTGCTTAACCCACCCAGTCTCCAAGATGGTTCCTGCTTAGTTTGTCTCCTCAGACCCTATCTTGCTTCCAGTATCCCTCCTGCCATCCTGCCTCTTTTCTAATGTATCCTATTTTTAAGCTCCCCAGTGTTCTAGCCTCCACTTCAGCTGGCAGTCTGTTCCAGGCATCTATTACACTTTCAGTGAAGAAATATCTCCTCAAATCTCTCTTGACCCCCAGCTTCATTGCATGACCCAGATCCTGGTGCTCATTCCAATTACGCAATTAACTCAGCATGGTGTCATATTTTAATCCTTAGTCAACTGCAGTCCCTGGACAAACATTCTGATATAAATCATCCTCTTCTGTTCACCAAAAACTATACAAGTATGACTACATACTGGTTCATCTATCGCATCAGACTGTTGAAAGCTCACCACGGCCTTGACACATCACTATTCTGTGTCCATTCATTCAGGACTGAAGCAACCACCTGAGCATTCAGAAAGAACATTTCTGCTCACATCATCATAAGTGCAAGATGGCCGCCGGGCTGGGTGTGCTGCAGTAGCTAGCTTGTGCAGTAGCTAGCTTGTGATTCTGTTTGACTTTGCTGGACTTTTACCTTAATTCTGCCCTAATTTTGTATTATTTTCTCTTCTGTCATTTTTCCTACGTGTTTTGGAGCTGCTTCGTCTCGGTCCTACTATCGTTTTGTGTGAATGAGTTTTTATGTTTCGGTCGTTTCGGATGTACTGAATGAATACGTTTTTGTGGGCCTTTTGTATTATCTTTTCCCTGGACTTATCTGGAGCTGTTTTTCATTTATTTCTGTGACTTGATCTAGGTGGACCAGGAATTGAGAAGTCGTGAGGGGAAAGGTCGTGGAGAGGAGGCGTTTTGCTATGGGAATGGATTGTGGATTAAATTGCCAGTGAAGGTTCTACGATGGCGCTTGGTAGGCACAGGAATCTGGATTAATTTGTGGCAGTTCTGTGGGTGGTCCTGACCCTGTGGGGTGTCTGGTGGCTGAGGCTCATGGCTGGATGGGGGACTGGGCTTCGGTTTAGTCGGGTAGCTGGCTGACCAGGCCGACAGTTCTCTTAGGTTTCTCTGGGGCCATCTGGTGGGTTGACACCACCGGAGATCCGTGGTGGTAGTCGTGAGCAGTTTCAGCCACAGTCCTCCCTTATGGGATTTTTTTGGGCCCCGCTCTTTGACTCTGAGAAGAGGATTTCTTTTAAATTTTGTTTAAATTACCCGACTTGACTTTGAGAAGAGGACTTCAGTTTTAAATCTACTCTGTCGATTGCAGTCAGATTTTGAACTCTATTATTTACTTTGCTGATACATTTGTACTTTGGAAGGCAGTGAGAGTGCCTACGTTCAGTCTCCCCATGTAGTAAGAGTGACTGGGGGCTGAAAAACAAAAAACAAAGCAACTTTGGATAGTAACTTTAACTTGGCTCAGGTAGTGACAGTACCTGTGCTCTGTTGGCCTCCCTAGGTTGTGAGAGAGCCTTTGGGGGCTGAAGATCTTTACCTTTTTTTGTTGATTAATTTCACACTTCTGGACTTAAGTTACAGTTATAGCTTCAATGAATTTTATCATCTATTTTATGACTTGTTTTCTTTAGCTGACCTATCTACTGTTTTGGATTTTGAGTTTAAGTTATTTATATTTTATGATATGGGGTGGGTGATTGAGGGTATTTATTTTACAATTTGATCACAGATTTATTTATTGTGTTTTTTGTTGTATTTATATTGTTATGTTTATGCTTGCTTAGTAGGGGTTATGAATTTTGGAATATTGTTTAAGTGAGAATGGTGTGATTTGGGTGGGTTTCTAGAAGTCCTAGTGGGTATATTATAAATTAGGGTAGTCTGGTGGGTTGGGTTTGGAGGGTGTTTATTTGGTTTAAGGAAGATTCTGTTTGTTTATTGAGTTGTGTGGAATGTATTGGGTGCCTGCCCCCGCAGTTGAGCGCTATTCACTCTCTACTGTCCATGCGCTCTGCCCTTTTCTCACTCGTCCCTTCCAGTTTACAACTTACCAGTGCCATAGAGCTCTGGGTATTGTGCGTAGGAGATGGAAGGGCGTGGGGGGGCTACGAACAATGTAGGGTGAATGAGGGGGGGTCATCGTATTGGGGTAGTAGGATCCAGGAGATGCTCTGGGGTGAAATGGAACCCAGAATGTGATCCCTCATGTCTGGTCTCCATACCCAAGGGCACCACCAATTTGTGGTGGGCAGGTGGTTCAGACGGCCCGGGAGGTTTGTCCAACATGGGCGGTGTTGTGCAAAGCCAGATCCATCAAGAACAAGACTGCAGTTATTGCAGATCTTGTTGAAACGGTGGATCTGGCATGCATCACTGAGACCTGGCTGGATGAGAACTCTGGCCCCATTCTAGAGGCTTTAACTCAAGCTGGGTACTTGGTGACACACTGCTCAAGGTTGGACCGTGGGATGGGTGGGGGGGATTGTGGTCTGTTTTAAGACTGAACTGGCCCTCACGAATGTACTAGATGAGGAGGCTGAGTCATTTGAGTGTGTCATAGTGGCAGGTGTAGGCTATTGGATCGCCCTCATTTATCGTCCACACAGTGATGAGAAGCGATTCTTCCAGGAAGTGGTGGACTTCATCGTCGGCATGGCATTTGAGTCACCCAGACTGATGGTTCTGGGTGACTTTAACGCCTGGGTCTATAATGAACTCTCGCAATTTGGTCAGCACTTCCTCCAGTTGATGACATCACTGGGCCTTACACAGGTGGTTACCACTGCCACTCATAAACATGGACACTCCCTTGACTCAGTCTTCTTCCTAGGGATCGAGACATCTGACTTGGGGGTGGAACCAGTTGGGTGGTCCGATCACTACACAGTGGGGTTCAGTTTTAGCACCCCCCTTTGTAGACCTGCCCCTGTGGAGATGGTTAGATACCGTCCTTTATGAGATATAAGTTTTCATAGCCTAGCGGTGGTGCTTGACCTATCGTCCCTTTAGTTGACAAGCAGTGACATCAGAGACCCTCATGACAGCCTCTAATTCATCTGTCTCAGCGGCTCTGGATTCCATTGCTCCAGTCCGTGTTCATCCTCTCTCCCTTCGCCCTCAATCTCCATGGTTTGATGGGACTTTGACGGAGATACGGAGACTAGGACGAAGGTTAGAGCATTGCTGGTGGAAGTCCACCCTTGATACCGACCACCTTAGATTGATGGACCATTATCAAGTCTATCAATCTGCAATCACCCGTAAGAAGGCAGAATTCCTTTCCGGGGAGATTGCGGCTGCTCAGAATCACCCAGCTCAGCTTTTTCTGTACTGTAGACAGGCTGTGCAACCCAGCTTGTCTACACATCTGGAAAGCCTTTTCGCAATTAGAGTGCGATGAACTTGCATGATTCTTTGCTAATAAGGTGGCCGATATCAGGGCGGTACTTCAACCGGCACACTCTATGGGCATTGCTTCTGATCAGTGCATGGTCACTGCACCTCGGTCTTCCTGGAGTACCTTCAGCCGACTGGAGTTCATAGATGTCATGCAGATCATCCAAGGTGTGTGTCCTACATGCTGTAGTTTGGCTCCTGGACCAACTTCCCTAATTTTGGGTTGCATTGATTCATTGGTCCAGTCCTTGCATGGATAGTCTGGTGCTCCTTGGAATCTGGAGAGTTTCCTAGCTACCTGAAAGGGGCAGTGGATATGCTGCTCTTGAAGAAAGCTACCTTGGACCCAGACTGCCATGCAAACTACAAACCTATCTCTAACCTTCTCTTTTTAGGGAAGATGATTGAGAAAGTAGTGGCAGCACAACTGGAGGACCATTTGACCATCCATGACATCTATGAACTGCTCCTGTCTGGATTTGGAAAGAGACATAGTACCGAGACACCATTGGTTCAGGTGCTCAATGATCTCCTGATGGCTAGAGATTGGAAGAACCATTTCATCTTAGTTCTTCTGGATCTCTCATAAGCATTTGACACCGTGGACCATGGGG
Organism: Neoceratodus forsteri; assembly: GCA_016271365.2. Classification (NCBI taxonomy): domain Eukaryota; kingdom Metazoa; phylum Chordata; order Ceratodontiformes; family Ceratodontidae; genus Neoceratodus; species Neoceratodus forsteri. The sequence goes on from CM057453.1 coordinate 445,860,625, forward strand.
TCTTGCTTGGTCGCATGAGGTACATCTGTAGACTGTCTGGTATGGTCCTCAGGTGGTTTATTTCTTTTCTCGCGGGTAGAACACAGAGAGTGGTGTCTGGGTTTTTTTCCTCAGACCACATGTCTCTGTCCTGTGGGGTTACTCAGGGGTCAGTGCTATCACCCATGTTGTTTGTGGTGTACATGGTTCCCCTGGGAGACATTGTAAGAAGGTATGGGCTGAGGTTTCACTGCTTTGCTAATGATACCCAGCTCTACCTTTCTTTCGCATCCGATCAGGATTGATCTCTCTCGGTCATTAATAACTGTCTGAAAGAAATCCAGGAGTGGATGGATTACAGCTGGCTGAAGTTGAACTTGGAAAAAACGGAGGTGTTGGTTGTGGACTCAGGTAGCCGGATAGGGGGGTTGGGGGTTGGTTCACCCTCGGGACTTTTTCTAGGTGGCATTTCACTCTCGACCTCTGAGCAGGTGCATAACCTGGGGGTAATTTTTGATGAAGGGCTGACTCTGCATTCACAAGTGTCGGCTGTCATCAAATCTTCCTTTTAACATTTTAGGAATATCGCCAGGATTAAGCATCTGGTTCCATCTGGTGATCTGCCTACTTTGGTCCATGTCTTTGTGTCCTCACACTTAGATTATTGCAACTCCCTTCACCTAGGGCTTCCTGGGGTGGAAATCCACCACCTGCAGCTAATGCAGAACACGGCAGCCCAGCTTTTGACGTGAGCTGCTTGATCATGTCATATTTTTCCGGTGCTGCGTGAATTGCACTGGCTGCCAGTACAGTGGCGGATCACCTTTAAAGTTGGTTTGCTGACTTTTAAAGCCCTACATGGACTGGGCCTGGACTACCTGAAAGAGCTCCTCATTCCTTACTGCCCTGGACGATCACTCTGCTCGGCTGATGAGGGGTTGCTAGAGATTCCAAGGGTGGGCTTGAAATCATTGGGGGCGAGAGCATTTATGTATGCAGCCCCTAGCCTTTGGAATTCTCTACCCCATCGGTTATGGGAGTGCACAACTGTGGAGGGATTTAAACAGGCTTTAAAAACTTTTTTGTGGCACCAGACATTTAGTTACTGATCTTCCTTTTTGATGAATGTTATATTGTTGTTTTACTGTTAATGTATTGTTGCTTGATTTTGCTTTTAAATTGTCAGGCACCTTGGTTTTGGATAAGGCGCCATATAAATAAAATGTATTATTATTGTTATTATCATGATCATGGGTCACTGAACTTCCTCATGCTTCAAAATATACATCAGAGATCCAATTTCTGAATTTCACCAAGCTTACCAACAGCAAACCTTATACACTTGTAAAAGTCTGGAGGGAAGGGGAACCCAGAATTCTTGATTCTCCTGGGGTTCCCCCCAGGTTGTCTATTTCTCTCCTCATGTTAATTGGTCTATTCTGTGAGATGGTAGAGGTGGGTTCAGTTATGTTCACACCACTGATCTTTTGGATCTTTTATATACAGTGCCAGTTTCCTTTAACCTCGAGAAACTGCTCCTGGCACCTTTACTGAGCGTGGAAATCCAGGGAAAAGAGTCAAGCCAAACAATCACAGCATACTGTAAGTAATGATACACAAGCACCTACAAGGCTGTAGCCACACATTGAATTAAAAGGTTTATCCTGTGGTTCAAGGGGAGCTGATGGACTCTTCCTGTTCCCCTGTTTATGCCACACACATCTATGCAATCATGTGCCTAGTGTTTATGCAACCTTCTCCTACCCTTCTTTCCTCTCCGGTACTCTGTGTCTGGTGTGGCTCTTTCAGTCACCTATTTCCTTTAAACTGCTTCTGGCATCTCTACTGAGGATGGAAATCCAGAGGAGAGAGTCAAGTTAAAGAATCACAACACAAGTACCACCCCGGAAGTACCTTCACAGCTGGCAGCAACACATTGAACTTCCTGTTGATGGTTTTAATTTTAATAGCATTGCAATATAATTTTCTTTAAAATACAAAATCACACATGCCCCCACAATGCAAAGCATCATGGGCTGCATATGCAAATCACCACAGAATGTTATGCTGGTCCAACTTTAAGCAGAATTGCATGGTGCCAAAAGGCCTCTCACACAGTATGCAAAGGGTGCTAACAGAAGACATAGACACGTGTTTCGTCCTACCAGGACTCATCAGTATGCCTCGTCTGTTTGACACCCCAGTGGAATGGACCAGCTACCCCTAAGGCAGTGTGCCTGGGATATATTGTGGTGAACCCATTAAAATAAAAACTATTTAAAGACAAAGAACCTCTGTGCGTAAACACTGAGGCAAGGGTTACCCCAAAGGGCATTTGGCTGGGAAGCCAAGTTTCAAGAAAATACAAAATCACACATGCCCCCACAATGCAAAGCATCATGGGCTGCATATGCAAATCACCACAGAATGTTATGCTGGTCCAACTTTAAGCAGAATTGCATGGTGCCAAAAGGCCTCTCACACAGTTTGCAAAGGGTGCTAACAGAAGACATAGACACGTGTTTCGTCCTACCAGGACTCATCAGAATGCCTCATCTGTTTGACACCTCAGTGGAATGGACCAGCTACCCCTAAGGCAGTGTGCCTGGGATATATTGTGGTGAACCCATTAAAATAAAAAACTATTTAAAAGACAAAGAACCTCTGTACGTAAACACTGAGGCAAGGGTTACCTAAAGGGCATTTGCAGGAAGCCAAGTTTCAAGAAAATACTAAATCACACATGCCCCACAATGCAAAGCATCATGGGCTGCATATGCAAATCACCACAGAATGTTATGCTGGTCCAACTTTAGCAGAATTGCATGGTGCCAAAAGGCCTCTCACACAGTTTGCAAAGGGTGCTAACAGAAGACATAGACACGTGTTTCGTCCTACCAGGACTCATCAGTATGCCTCGTCTGTTTGACACCCCAGTGGAATGGACCAGCTACCCCTAAGGCAGTGTGACTGGGATATATTGTGGTGAACCCATTAAAATAAAAACTATTTAAAAGACAAAGAGCCTCTGTACGTAAACACTGAGGCAAGGGTTACCCCAAAGGGCATTTTCTTTATAAACCCACCTGCCATGCTAAGTTATTCACCGATGAATAAACTGCATCACTTATCCAAGTGTTCCTATGACTTGACTGTTGCTATTTATAAATTGTGTATGAGTACTAAGGATCACCACTGAGTTAAGTCTGTGATCCTGTTCTAAAAATATTTTTCTTTGTACATAAATGTTAACTTAGCAGTTGCCAGGTGCACACACATGTACCCATACGCATCAAAAACATTGCAAAAGCTGCTACCTAAATGGCAAGACACTGCACAAATCAGGTAAGTTGCCATCAGGTAATAACACATACAGTACCTTCATGACAAACCGTACAAGATGAAATCTAACACTGTTTGCTGGAGGACACATTTACTTAAGGACTATGGCATGAGACAGAGTGGGTTATATTCCATTAATACCCCACATGGTGAGGAACGCTTATGGGGTATAACCCACCATCTCACATGTTTTATTACACTCATAGAGTTTCTTTGGTAACAAAATGAATGAAAGGTTCATTTTAAAGTTTTCTTGTAAGGTCCATAGGGTGTTGTGGCAACAGGGCACTAGATACATAGCAAAGGGGCCCTACCTAGTAATGCTAGCCACTTGAGTTGTCCTTCTCATTTTGCACCTGCCAGTTGGGAAACAGTGGGGATGGAATGTTAAGGCGGCACTCCAGCCAAACTGAGTGCAAAAGCCATGTGAGAGGAAAAGTGGGACTGCAGTGGACTGACCTTGGAGACCACAGGAAAGGAGTGAGAGTTGGACAGCCTTGGCAAAATCACTCAGACACAGTTTTCAATTGAGCAAATGGGTAAATATTTTATTGGTTGTTCTGTCAATTTGAAAGACACAACAGTTTTTGAAAAATATTACAGCAGTAAACATACTTTAAGCCTCTACCTTTCAATTAACATTCAGATTCCTTGTCCCACAGGTCTGCCACTACAATACTTGTCCCAGAGACTGAAGGCCAAAGTACCTTTCTGGCCTACCTTCCCTATACTGGCTTCTTTAAAATACTTTACCTTAAGGGCCTGCACTGGCTGCTAGTCCCAGGATCCAACCTCAGTTAGCACTTTTACCCCTATTAATGAGATACCCACCCTGATACCTAGCCAAAAAACTGACAGTTGAATACTGTAAACCTACAAATAATGGTGCAGTAGTGGAGTGTCATAGTAGGATGTGAGTCTACATGAAGGAGGGTGGTGGGATCATTCAGAGCTCCTCTCTACTGTCCATGTGATGAAGCTGTGTCCATTTCTGCTTCTCTGCCTCAGCAATCAATGAACTGTGCTGTGCTATGCTGAAGCAGGTGAGAGAGAGAGAGAGAGAGAGTGAAGTTACCTCCATGTAACCAATCAGCAGCTATTCTGTCATTCCAAGGAGCTGGCCAATCTGAGCAGTAGTGCTCAGTGGTCGCCCAATAGAGTGTGATAGAGTGTGAGTCCATATGAGTCAACATGATCACCTGATCCTTTTATGTTTGCTTGCGCTCATGCACAAGAAACATTATGCGGCTGCTTAGGAGAGAAGCGGGTTGTGGAGGTGCGGCAGTGTGGCGGCCAGTGCCAGCACTGCATTTGTGGGCTTGGTAGTGTGCACCCAATGCAAGTCCAGTGTCTTGATGACACTAGTTCTGCAGAAGTGCCACCAACTTGAAATGATTTGGCAGCAGCAATGAGGGGCCGCCTCATCATAGCAGCATCAGCAATTCCACTGCAATGAGGGAGCGACCCATCATTGCAGGGTGGTACCTCGCCAGGTGTAACAGTATGAGTGTAACCCCAGGGGTCGGGCTGATGGTATTTTTTGTGTTATTAGCACTGTGTGGTGCCTCCATTATGTAACCCCTAACTGGGACTTGGGTTTGGGGAGAAAATTGTTGCTCTGTATTTTGGCTAAGTTTGACTTCTAATCAGGGGCACCCAAGTAACTCTGGACACAGGAAGCAATAACTGTAGTGTCCAAACCAGGAGTGGGATTCTAGAGTGTGGCTTTTATTCACAACCAAACAGAATACAAAGCATAGATAGACCCCCATGGGGCTACACTCCTGGTAATGCAGATTTACGGAGATCAGAACACATCTACACCCTGTAACCCTCAGGTTTAGAAATACACTGGGTACTCAGCCTGAACTTGTACTCTTCTCTGGATTTCCCTGGCTTGGCACATCCAACCAGCCTTGGACTACTTCCCTGGATGGCACATCCGGCCAGCAACTAGACCACTTTCCATATGGCATGGAACATTACTCGGTGGCTCCCTAAACCATCCATAAGGGAAATTCTTCCATCTAATCCCACGTCTGGGTACTTTCTTTGAGCACTGGCCAAGTACCCGAGAGAAAGCAACAGGTGTCCCAAAGTGAACCCGTAGAGGTGAATATGTTTACTACTGATGGGGGGGTCTCCCACCTCTTGCTCCCATAATTCATACCCGGCCATTTCTTTGGACTCTAACACCTCTTCTCTGAAAACTCTACTGTTGTAGATTATCACTTTAAATGTATTTCAAATTCAATCTACAGTCTCTGAAACTCCTGTGTCCTGACTTGTGATGTACTTTTTTAAATGGCATAGTCCATCCCTGTAGACCCCCACATATTAAAGGTGTTCAGGTCACACACTCTTTAAGCACTGTACTTGGCTGTCCTTTTCTGACCCACAGTAGCAGATGCTTAAAACAACAGTCCCTGGTGAAACATAGGCCCTTTTTCAGAGCAGACTCACCCCTGATTGCAGGTGCCCCACAGGCTTCTTCCACAGGAAAACCAAATTAATTCTCGGTGCCTCAGCACAAATGTTCAAGGCAGCTTCTCTCTCTCTCTAGCCAGGCCAGGGGATTGCCCCTGGAAGATGACTGTTGGCTTTCTCCACCCCCACAGGGATGGGGCCCTGAACCAACTGGGGAGTGGTCTCTACCACTTTAGCTGAAGTACTTTCACGTTCCTCTTATGGTGAGAACACACACCAAACTCCAACTAGCTCTATATCAGAGCTGAGGGCTCTGAGAGCCTGCCTACAGCAGAACACCTCCTTCCTCTACTGATCCCACTTCAAGACTACTACAGACTGAACTTCAAAACCACCCAACATTCTGTCCTAACTCCCAGCTGCAGCATTCCAATGTGGCTCATGCTGCTGCAAGAATTCTAAATGATGCAATTTCTCCAGCTCAGCAGAGACTGAGCACAGAGCAAGACAGAGTGAAACCCATCTAACTGGTGTCTCACTAGCTGCCTGTCCCTGCCTGCCACTAGGTCTAACTGGGATTCTTGTAACCCTGGGTAACATGGGGGTTACACTCACCCTGGACCAGGAAAATGACTGTCCGCAGTCATTAGTCACCTGGCTTAGGCCATCTCACCCTATGTGTTGACTATGGAGAGGTAGTGCTACCTCCTCCCCTACCATGTGCCAGCACAGGCAGACAACACTAAGGGCCTAGAGGCCTTCGGCTGACGAATCAGCCTCTACACTATGTTCTTAGTATGGACACCTATTGTCTCTGGTAGAATTGTCCAGAGCATAGCCCTGATAGATCAGTACTGCAGCCCCTCCGGCCGGTCAGGACCACAGCCTGCCTATCCCCCCAGCCCTCTATGGTAAACCTATATGCCTCTAACCCAAATACCCAAAACAAAACAAACAGGGGAACCTCCCCCCAACCTGGGACACCAGCAACCAAACACAAGGAGCTAATGCTATACACTATACATTACTCCCCACTCCCCCACTACCATACCTGTGGAAGGAAAAGTTACACATAGCAAATGACAACACCCTGTACTTTAAACACTACAACATTAAAGTACTGTGAGGAACTCTGCTGAGTCCCTCCTCCTCCTCTTCTTGTCTTCTTCAGGAACAATTGCAAGAAAAAAAAAGACAAACACACTCCTAATCTGCATACACAGTCTATCTAAAAACCCTTCCACCAAAACACTGGAGAATCCCAAAAAGATTTTTTAGAAAAGTAGAAAAACAGTATAAACAGTAAAAAACAGTAGAAAACAGTGACATTATTTACAATACACAATATTTGGGGGATGGAGTGCCCTAAAAGTCCCTTCTAGTGACAAGAGTGCCCAAAGACAAGTCCAATAAAGAGTTTCTCCTGGCTCGGAGCCCAGTGAAGCACAGTTCTAGCAGGCTGAAATCCTGAAGAGGAGAGCCTTTGAGGACAGTTCAAACATCTGGAGTCTGCTAATGTAGGATGTGTACTGCAGTATCATAAAAATAGAAAAGCCTGGACTTACCAGTCCCTTGTAGAACGAAAATGGTACACCACCTGGTCCTCCATTGAAGACTCTCCCTGGCAGCATTCTTATGATACAGCTGGGTGGACATCTTCCGGAAAATGACAGCAGGGCACATCTGGAAACTGCTGGGTTGATGTCATATAGGAGATGGAACCTTGGAACAGGAAAAAAGGGAAAAACAGCTAGTCTGAAGTCATCTGGCATCCCAGGCGATGAATCAGGATACAGCTGGGCTGGTGTCCTCTCTGGATATGAAGTCATGTGGTGGGCCAGGTGATGGAATCTGGAAAGCCAGTACACTGCAAGACTGATGAATGTGGGGCACCTGGTTCCTGGAACACCAGTCTGGTGGAACAACATAGGTACGGCAATGACTGGATGGCAGCACAGGCTACCACTGCTCTGCTCTCCATTTGGTAGGCATGGGCACATTCGCAGGGAGGTCTTTGCATCGTGGCCAATAGCACAATGGGTCAGGTACATGAATTATTACCCCATCTAGGTGCTCATAATCCACACTGTGAAAGGTTTCATGTCCCTCTTCATCCACAATTTGAACAGTGTCAATAAACAGTGTCCTGCCCTTTTTCCACTGGCTATATTTTACTTGAAACATTCTGTCTCTAACATACTTGTTTGCACCAGGATGCACATATTTCATTGCCTCTTCCATAATCCAAGATTTCCTGCTTTTTTCAATCTTCTCCCAGACTCTCCAAGGAAAGGTAGGAAAGAGTATCCCATAGATTTCATTTGCTTTCCTACGAACCAGTCTTTTCTCTTTACTGCTCTTGGTCAACCTGCGACCTCTGGCCTGGCTTGGGGGCAGCCAGTCCTGGTTCTGCCAGCTACTCATACTCAATGCGACATAGAATGGATCTTTGACTCTTCCTTGTGAGGGCAGAGCTGTAGAGTCACTACTCTCGTCTGCCATTGGTTCCTCTGAGGCAAGAGCTTGAGGCTGTGGATCCATGCCTTCTTCACAAGGCCACATAGGTTCCTCCTCTTCTTTCTCACTAAGAATCTGTGCCCAGGAGTGAGCAGTTGTCCTAACTCCTGAGACTGTCCACTCTTCGCTGGGCTCAGAGGTCGATACCTCCCATTCAAAGGTCTCCCTCGACTCATCTTCACCTATGAGACTAGGGCTAGGCCCCTCGCTCCAAGGGTCTACTGATGCTCCTTCCACAGAGTCTCTCTGGGACCCAGACTCTGATACATCAGTATGTTGTTCTGTCTGTAAATCTGCACCCTCTTGCTTTATGCCACACTCTGAAAGGCCTTCCCTATCAGGCTCTGCCTGGTGCTGTGTGCTGCCAACTGCAGGTTCTTGAAGCTTTGTCCATGTGGGAGTCAAACAAATCTTGGGTGCTTTAGTCAAACCATATTTCTCTAGGCACCCAGAACAGTGAGGTACCTTGAAGACGTTCCTTCCAGCATTTAAGCACATCACACATACTCGTACTGGATATCCAGGAATCGCCACATGAGGAGGCAGTCATCCCCTGTAGTAATATCTCTCAATATCTCTCAGCTTGTTAACTTCTTCTACTATCGGAGCCTGGGCATGATCCGGATAGCGGACAGGTCCCGAAGCCATGACTGCAGAGAAAAACAAACGCTCACTGTTATTTCAAAATCCAACTGTTATTTCAAGTCCCAACCTTTTGGAAAAACTTTTACAAAATGGCTCCCTTGCTGCTGTGTTTACATTAATACCCCACCCTGTAATGGTGGAGGTAGTACTCCTGAGCATCAACGTTCTGTTTATGAGTCAAGCCACTGCGCATTCGATTTACATACTCCACTGATAAAGTTCACTCAAGCTGCTTAAATTGCACTGGTTGCTCTCCTAGCACATTTATATGATCTTACTGGACTTTTCATTTGCTTTTAATCACTGTTCTAACTTAAAGTCCCCTAAAGCCACAGTATTTCATCACAGAGGATTGCCTGAATTTCTTGCTGCATGTCTCATACAACTCACAGTCTCTCGCATGGCTCTAATAATTATACTGTTGCTGAACCTATAATTATGCTCACAGTCTGTTGCTCAGAATTCTTGCTTTTAGCTGATTAAACTTGACAGTCCTTCTTTGCAAAATGATCACAATGCTACACACAGATTCAGCTGGCTATAGATTAAAATCACACAGTTTGAGCTACTTTTAAGATGGTACTCACTTAATCAGTGGCTTGTATCTGTGATGTTAAACGTGGCCTATAGCCGATCTTGGAGGCCTCTGGAATAAAGTGGGTTGGCAGTCCTGCCGATTGTCCCTCTGAACACCTCGATCTCTTCTCAGATGAATTGGAATGTGAGTTGAACCCGATTTTTTTTTATGCACCTCCCATACCCCAACCATCATCTCCTTCAGAGTGCCAGCGCCTTCCTGCCTCTCTCCAACCTCCTGCCACCTACTCCCAGCCCCAATTGCAGCCTACCTTGGGTAGCCCAGCATATCCCTATGCCGGGATGGTCCCTCTCTTCTTGGGGGGAATGGCCTTACAGCCGACTTTGCATCCCAGGTGCTGCGGGGCTAGATCCAGGCTGGCTTCGGGGCTTTGGGTGGCAGGGGCCATGGCACTCGTCATCTGGTCAGAACGGGGTGTAATTTCCATTTTTCTGTGCCCCAGCTACCACAGTTCTTGGCCTTCTGTAAGCATGCAGGGTATTCCTGGGGTGGAGGCGTGCCATGAGCATGTTGAGGCAGCACGTCCCCAAGCTCACCACCAATCCACCCGCAGGTCCCCAGGCAAATCCCCCCGGGAGGGAAGCATCTGATGGATGCTTACAAAACCCCTCCCTTGCCGGTCTCCGCTCCTGGTACCCAGGCTCGGGGCACAAACCCTGGTCACCAGCGTGTGAAGTGAACCCCTTCACTCGGCACCACGGAGCCGCTGAGCCTGATTTTAAACAGAAAAGTCCAATTTAACTAACTTTACACCATTTACAGTCACTGCGAGACTTCTCCTTGCTAGCAGGCTTGCACACTCCTCTCTCTCTCTCTCTCTCTCTCTCGAACACCGTGCAGTCACTCTGAGTTGGCTTGGGGGTGGGACTGATTGCAGTCTCACCAATCACTCGACGCCATGCAAATGAGCCTCTTTCCTCTCGAGCTCTGCTTCTCCAATGCGATTGTCAAGCAGGCAAAATTTAAACTGCAAACCACACTTTTTTTTTCAACTGTAGCTCCTCAGCAGGAGCACCATTTCAACCATTTATCATGGCATTTTACTTAGCGATTCTCTTAGTCCATATCACAAGCATTTCCAACATCTAGGGCACAAATCTGTCTTTGTTTCCCACAGTTTTCCATACTTTTTCCTGTCACACAACACTTAAAAATCTGGTAAATGTTGTCATTTGATGCAGGACAAGGGCATACACACTCGGGCTTTACTGCTCCTTGGTAAACAGTTGGCACAATTACAGTAGCACATAGACAGCAGCACACAGCGGCACACTCAGTTGACAGTGCTTCTACTTTTTGGGCTACCTACTGCCAGACAGCCAAAACGCTAGCCACTATCCAAGCAACCTTTCTTGCGTTCTCTCCCAAATTGCAAGCAAAATCCCAGCAGTAGCCTCCAATTTGTAACCCCAGGGGTTGGGTTGATGGTATTTTTTATGTTATTAGCACTGTGTGGTGCCTCCATTATGTAGCCCCTGGCCTGGGACGTGGGTTTGGGGAGAAAACTGATGCTCGGTATTTTGGCTAGGTTTGACTTCTAGTCAGGGGCACCCAAGTAACTCCAGACACAGGATGCAATAACTGTAATGTCCAAACCAGGAGTGGGATTCTAGTGTGGCTTTTACTCACAACCAAACAGAATAACAAAGCATAGATGGACCCCCAAGGAGCTATACTCCTGGTAATGCAGATTTACGGAGATCAGAACACATCTTCTACACACTGTAACCCTAAGGTTTAGAAACACACTGGGCACTCAGCCCGAACTTGTACTCTTCTCTGGATTTCCCTGGTTTGGCACATCCGACCAGCCTTGGACTACTTCCCTGGATGGCACATCCAGCCAGCAACTGGATCACTTTCCATGTGGCATGGAACATTACTCGGTGGCTCCCTAAACTACCCATGAGCACATACAGGCTCCATAAGGGAAATTCTTCCATCTAATCCCACGTCTGGGTACTTTCTTCGAGCAATGGCCAAGTACCTGAGATAAAGCAACAGGTGTTCCAAAGTGAACCCGTAGAGGTGAATACAGTTACTACTGATGGGGGGTCTCCCACCTCTTGCTCCCATAATTCATACCCGGCCATTCCTTTGGACTCTAACACCTCTTCTCTGAAAACTCTACTGTTGTAGATTATCACTTTAAATTTATTTCACATTCAATCTACAGTCTCTGAAACTCCTGTGTCCTATCTTGTGATGTACTTTTTTAAATGGCATAGTCCATCCTTGTAGACCCCCACATATTAAAGGTGTTCAAGTCACATACTCCTTAAGCACTGTACTTGGCTGTCCTTTTCTGACCCACAGTAGCAAATACTTAAAACAACAGCCTCTGGTGAAACATAGGCCCTTTTTCAGAGCAGACTCATCCCTGATTGCAGGTGCCCCACAGGCTTCTTACACAGGAAAAACAAACAAATTATTGGTGCCTCAGCACAAATCTTTAAGGCAGCTTCTCTCTCTCTCTCTCTCTCTCTAGCCGAGCCAGGGGATTGCCCCTGGAAGTTGGCTGTTGGCTACCCCCCATCCCCACAGGTATGGGGCCCTGAATCAACTGGGAAGTGGTCTCTACCACTTCAGCTGAAGTACTTTTATGGCGAGAACACACACCAAACTCCAACTAGCTCTGTATCAGAGCTGAGGGCTCTGAGGGCCTGCCTATAGCCAGAACACCTCCTTCCTCTACTGATCCCACTTCAAGACTACTACAGACTGAACTTCAAAACCTCCCAACATTCTATCCTAACTCCCAGCTGCAGCATTCCAATGTGGCTCATGCTGCTGCGTGAATTCTAAATTATGTAATTTCTCCAGCTCAGCAGAGACTGAGCACAGAGCAAGACAGAGTGAAACCCATCTAACTGGTATCTCACTAGCTGCCTGTCCCTGCCTGCCACTAGGTCTAACTGGGATTCTTGCAACTCCGGGTAACAGAGGGGTTGCACGAGGAACATGGTGGCTCTATGTGGCTGCCTCAGAGCCAAGGGGGAGCCCAATCCCCTTGTCAGCATGCCCCTGACCCCCTTCATTTGCTGATGGGGAGCCCAGTTCCTGTCAGCATAATGTCCCCACCCCCAAGTTTCTGTTGTGTGCCAAGGGAGTGCCCAATCCCCCTCGGCATCATGCACCCTCAAAAAGTCTTTCTTTGCTGATGGGGGGCCCAATCCCCGTTGGCTTCAGTCCCACCTTCCCAGTTCAATTTGCCAATGGTGGAGCCCACTCCCCGTTGGCATAATGTCCCTCCTCCCCAATTTGTTGTGAGCTGAGGGGGTGCCCAATCCCCCTCGGCTCTTGCCCCCCCACCCCACTCAGTGTGTTCCTACGGGGGGTGCACAATCTCCTGTTGGCTACAGCCCCCCCAAAACACTCAGGTGGCATGCTGGGAGCCCACCCCAGCATGCCAAATGTCCATGTAAAAAAAAAAATTCCTAGGATGTTTTTCATTTTTTTTTTAAATCTGTAAAACAGAAAATGGTTCCTCATTGTGTCTGGTGACCCCTCCCCCAACCCGCACCCATCCTCTGTGCACCCAGCCTCCCCACACCCCCCTCGCCCCATACCTACCTCCGGAGCCCAGTGCAACGATCTTCGGTGGACCGGGAACATGTCTGCACTCTCAAAGCCGACCACAAACTGATGAAATACCGGTAAGCTGTATAATGACATAAATAGGATTGTTTCAACTTTGGTGCATATCTCAGGCATTTTTTGGAATTTCAGCACCAAATTTTCAACATATGGTTATTGGGACCCCTCTTCATGAATTCAGTCACTGTCATGGTGTTATTTGGTCCAGAAAGGTGATTTCACGGTCACTGTGTGGAATCACCTTTTGGGACCGATTAATGAAATGACAGTGCCACTGTTCATGAGGTGGGCTCTCCAAAAGCCTATGTTGCAAATTTGGTGAAAAAATCAAAAAAATAACTGTTTTACTAGCCTGCATTGCGCACTTTCTACACACACTCGTAATTTCAAAAATTTGTAATATTTTCACTCCAGATTTTCAACATTGCCATTTTTCCACATCTCCTTATGAACAGTACAGCTGTCATTTTACACATCCTGGCCGAAATATGTTTTCACACTTCTGGCGCAGAATAGCACGGTTGCTGTGGGAAATCAGTTTTAGGGACAGATTGAGAAAATGACAGTGACACTGTTCATGAGCAGAGGTCCTAAAATGCCTACATTGAAAATTTGGTGACGAAAGTTCATAAAATGACTGTGTTACAAGCATGTGTTGCACAGTTTCCACGCACCCTTGTAACTTTGCAAATTTGCAATATTTTCTTGCCATATTTTCAACACTGGTATTTTTTCACACCTCTATATGAACAGTACATCTATCATTGTTCACATCCTGGCTGAAATGTGTTTTCGCACTTCTGGTGCAGAATAGTGCAGTTACAGTGTGAAATCAGTGTTTGGGACAGAGTAACAACAAATGAGTGAGAGAGTGGGAGTAAGCGAGCTCAACAGAGCTCTGTTGGGACTGCTGCAGATTTCTTTGTAGGCAGAAAAAGGTGTCAAAGAAGGCAGAAGCCCGGTACAAAAGAGTAGTCTGCAGCACCAGGAGAAACAGAATGAGTGAGTGAGAGAGGGGGAGTGAGCAAGCTCAACAGAGCTCTGTCGGGACTGCTACAGATTTCTTTGTGGGCAGAAAAAGGCATCAATGCAGGAAGGAGCCCAGTACAGAAGGGCAGCCTGCAGTGCTGGGAGAAACAGAACGAGCAAGTGAGAGTGTGGGAGTGAGCGAGCTCAACGGAGCTCTGTCTGGACTGCTGCAGATTTCTTTGAGGGCAGAAAAAGAGGCAAACGTACAGTAGGCAGGAGCCCAGTACAGAAGGGCAGTCTGCAGCACCAGGGGAAACAGAATGAGCAAGTGAGAAAGGGGAGTGAGCGAGCTTAACGAAGCTCTGTCGGGACTGCTGTGGATTTCTTTGTGGGCGGAAAAAGGCACAAATGCAGGTAGGAGCCCTGTACAAAAGGGCAGCCTGCAGCGCCAGGAGAAACAGAACGAGCGAGTGAGCGGGGGGAGTGAGCAAGCTCAACGGAGCTCTGTCGGGACTTTAGAGTTGCCCACCAACCTGCCCAGGGTCCTGTGTGGTCCAATATTACAACAAGGTCTCTAAGGTGGAGACAAAGCAATGACTGGATACTTTTATGATTGCTGTAATAATACAGATTTAGTTGTTCTGTTTATTTCTCTAACAGAGCTAAGTACTGAACTATACTGTTAGGATTGCTGTAATAATACATATTTATTTGTTCTGTTTATTTCTATAACTGAGCTGAGTAGTACTTGGAGTGCAATACAATTTCTAACTAGGCTAAGTGAACCTATGAGGGCTGAGAACAAAAAGTATGGTAGCTGAAGGGTAAAAAACGGACAAGGAGGTATTAGGATTGCTGCAATAATACAGTATCTAACGGATGAGATTTGAGACTGAATTAACCTGGTTGGCAAGGGGGCAGTAAGGGGACTAATGTGGGGGGAAACAGGAATTTAAGTTAATAGGGCCCTAACAGTTGTAGTAGGGTACAGAAAACGGGAGTAAGAGCCTGTAACATAAGATGGGGGCTGCATGTCAGTAGGGTGGGCATCTTTGGAAGGGTGGTGGGGTGTACAGGGTGTGGGTCCGCCATGATCCTGAACTGGGCTTGGAGTATGGGGGGGTATGCTCTGTAGACAACTGGCTAGTTTGAGGGAGGAACTGTGGAGGTTAGGGAGCAGTCTAAGTGGCAGGGCAGATGAGTATGGTAGGCATCCTGGCTGGGGAGGGAATAGGGGATGTCAAGGGGGGATGGGGGAAGAACAACTAGGGACTGAAACTGACCCCAGTATCAGAGACACTAGCAGAAAAGAAAGGAGAAGGGAGGGGGTGGCCCAGGTGAGGGAAGGGGCCTCCTGATGGGGGAGGAAGAGACCACGAGGAGTACCAGGGGAAAGAGCAGATGGCTGCGGGTAGGGAGCTGAAAGAGGGGAAGAGACATAGGAGGGGTATTGACTAGGAATAGATTCGAACCTCTGCTATGGGGGAGCAGGAACATACTGAAGGGGGGAGGACAAGCAGGGCATGAGAGGGATGGCAACAGGTAGAGGAAGAGATAGCGAGGACAAAAGGATAGAAGGGGGCTAGTAAGGAAGGAGGGGGTGACTGGAGGAGAGAAGGCTATGGGAAGGAGAAGGATGGGAGGCGCATCACTATCGGGGTTGAAGGGAATGGGGACTCTAAATTGACAACAATGGTGATAGGAGAGGAGTTGGAAATTAGCAGGGGAGGTCAACATGGGAAGCCCAGTAGAAAGTAGTCAGGCTGGGAAGGCATTCAAAGTGGATAGGAGGAATAAGGCAGAGAAAAGAGGTGAGGCAGAAGTAGGGGGTGCAGATACAGAAGTCACAGAGGGTGCAGCTGGTGGGGGTAAGGGGCAGGGAAGAATGAATACTGGGGTGGTGGAAGGGCATTAGAAGGAAAATGGGGTAAGGGATGGGGGGGGGTACTTGTCCTGGGGGATTCTATACTGAAAGGGCTGAGATGGGGCAAAAGGGGGGAAAGCAGAGAAGTATTTGGGTTGAAGCTATCCCTGGGTTGACTGCAGGAGGGGCAGGCACTGCTCAAATGTGCAGTGAGGGGGAGGAAGAAACCTCATTTACTGTTGCATGTGGGTACAAATGACTTGGCGTTGGAGACTGTGGAAGTCGCGAGGGGGAGGTTCTAGAAGTTGGTCAGGCAGTGTGAGAGCTTGGGGGAGTTGGTAGCATTCTCAAAGGTATTCCCAATCCATGTGCAAGCATGGGGATTAAGGGTAGGATCGAGGAGTTCAATGAGTGGCTCAGGGATTGGTTACACACCAAAAATTATTGGTTAGTGACTAACTGGGGTAGGGTCTGGGGGGATAGTGACTTGTACACGGTGGACAGGCTACACTTGAGCAGTGAGGGGATGGGAGTATTAAAGGTGGGATTAGAGGGGTATATCTTTGCTAATGTGGATTTAAACTGTGGGGTGGCCAAAAGACTGAGGTTGGTAAAAAGGTCTGGACAGGGGGGCCTAATGAACTCACCCCCGTAAATATAAGTAAAGGCAGAGGTGTAGTAACCCTGGGAGGGGGCGGGCAGAGTGGTCTGAGTGTAATACAGAAGGCACCACCACCCGGTAAGAATAATGAGGAGAAAAAGTGCAGACTACTTGGAGGAGGGACACAGGCCAAGAAGAAGAGTGAGGAGAAGGAGGGGTATGGGTGGAAGGTGGTCTCTCACAATGCAAGAAGCCTGGGCAACAAATCTGCAGAGCTTCAGGCACTCCTTTCAGAGGGGAAGGTGGACACTGCTACAGTGACAAAGACTTGGGCCACAGAGTACCATGACTGGGACTCAGCAATCCCGGGATGTAGGATATACAGCAGGGACTGGGGGTTGGAATGGAGGGTTGCACTCTATGTGAGAGAAAGGATCAAATGCATAATGAATGAGGGAGAGAGGAGAGGACAGAAGCACTTTGGGTGCAACTCCTGGACTCCAAGGGCAGAAAGCTGAGGCTGGGAGTGGTGTACAGACTACCAGCCCAATCCGGGGAACTGGATGGGGAGTTGGCAGAGCAGATAAGGAGGGTCTGTAGAAGGGGGAGTGTGGTGATAGTGAGGGATTTTAACCTACCATGGGTAGACTGGAGCACCCCGGCCACTAGCAGTACCAGGGAGTAGGTGCTCGTTGATGTATTCCAGGACGGCCTTCTGATGCAATTGGTAAGTGGGCCTACAAGGCTTGGTAGCACTCTGGACCTAGTACTGGCAAATGGGGAGGCGGTGAAGGAGGTAACGGTAGAGGACCCACTAGCGGGTAGTGACCACCAAACAGTGTAACTCGTTCTCGTGCTGGGAAGGGAGACAGGAAGCACAGGCACTAAGGTGGTGGACTTTAGTAGGGTGGACTTTGGGTTGATGGGAGCAATACTGTGAGGGAGACTCCAGGATATAAGGCCGGGGATGGATACAGAACAAAAAGTGGGGAGTCATAAAGACTGGGCTAACAGGTGCCACAGTAGTCAGCACCAGGGCCAGGTGTAAGAAGAGCAGAGCCAAGAAACCATGCTGGCTGAACAAGGAAGTGCTGCAAGGCGTGAGGTCATAGTGGGCTGCATACTGGAAGTACAGGACAGCAGGGAAGGGAGAGGATAAGGAGGCTTATGGGAGTTGGTCAAGGGAGGTGACCAGGAGGGTTAAAAAAAAGCTAAGGTCTCCAGGGAATTAAGGTTAGCACAGGGCATAAAGGGAGGGGAAAAGGACTTTTCACAGTATGTCAGGGAAAAGAAGAAGTGCAAGGAACATATTGTGAGGATAAAGCGGAGAGCAGATTGGGTGGAAAAGGGGGAGGAGCAGGTGGAATTCTAAATGAGTACTTCTGCTCCGTTTTCACTAAGGAGAGGGATGGTCCACTACCAGCATGAGCTGGGGTGGTGGGGAAAGGGGGGGAGGAGGTGATGGACAAAGTGATCACAGGAACTAGGGTGCTAGAGGGGCTGAGGGCAGTAAGGGTGGACAAGGCACTAGGTTCTGATGGCATCCACCCCAGGGTGCTGAGGGAGATGGTGGAGCTGTTGGCTGAGCCACTGGCAGATCTGTTCAACACCTCCCAGGAAATGGGGTGTGTGCCCCAGGACTAGAGGGTGGCCCGTGTAGTGCCCATACACAAGAGTGGGCTTAGGGAGGAGCCAGGAAATTATTGGATGGTCAGTCTCACATCCACAGTGGGTAAGCTTATGGAGGCAATACTTCGGCAGGGGCTGGTGGCATTTCTAGAGAGTAATGGCCCCCAAGATGGGCGGCAACACGGGTTCATCTCAGGGAGGTCTTGTCAAACCAGTCTAATCGAGTATTATCACTGGGTGACAAGGGAATTGGTCAGGGGCCATGCGGTATATGTCCTGTACTAGGACTTCAGTAAGGCCTTTGATACAGTGCTTCATGGGAGACTGTGGGGAAGGAGAAGGTGACGGCAGTAGGGGTGGGAAAAAAGCTGACTAAATGGATAGAGACCTGGTTACAGGGGAGGATTCAGAGGGTGGTGATTGTGGGGGAGCTCTCAGCACCTAGAGCAGTGACAAGCGGGGTACTGCAGGGGTCAGTGCTGGGGCCGGTGCTGTTTGGGCTCTTTATCTCCAATATAGCACACAGAGTGGGCAGCAGGGTTAGTCTGTTCACAGATGATACCAAATTGGAGGTGGTGGTGGATGAAAAGGATGGATGGGAAAAACTGCAGGGGGACCTAACCAAACCAGAGACATGGTCAGTGGAGTGGCAGCTAGGATTCAATGCAAACAAGTGCAAGGTGATGCATTTCAGGCCTAAGAACCAGAATAGGGACTATTGGTTGAGGGGGTGAGGCTGGAGATCACAGAGGAGGAGGAGAAGGACCTAGGGGTGTTGGTAACTGGGAGCATGAACAACTCAGACTGGTGTAGGAGAGCAGCAGAGAAGGCAAACAGGATGCTGGGGTGCATCACAAGGGGGTTGTCATCCAGACACAGGGATGTGATCCTATCTCTCAACAGATCATTGGTCAGACTGCACTTATGAACAGTACAGCTGTCATTTTTTACATCTTGCCTGAAATATGCGTTTATGCATCTGGCGCAGAATAGTACGGTTGCTGTGGGAAGTCAATGTTCAGGACAGATTAAGAAAATCATACTGACACTGTTCATGAGCAGAGGTCACAAAATGCCTATGTTGAAAATTTGGTGAAATAATTCCACTAAATGACTGTTACGTGCGTGCTCTGAGCAGTTTCCACGTACGCTCAGAAGTTCTAGCATTTTTAATATTTTCATTACCGATTTTCAACATTGCCATCTCTTCTCACCTCCCTATGAATGGTGCAGCTGTCATTCTTCACATCCTGCCTGATCTGTGTTTTTGTACATCTACGCACAATGGCACAGTTGCTGTGGAAACTCAAATTTCGGGACATATTGACAAACTCAGAGTGCCACTGTTCATGAGAAGAGATCCCAAATGCTTTCATGAGGTGGGGGTCACAAAAAGGCCATGTTGAAAATGTTTAGTGCAAATACCAACAAACACCTGGGGCATTAGGGTTTCTAACCATAACGTCCCACCCTGTACAGACTGACAGGCATCAGGGGTGTGCCTTTGGATTGCCGAATGTAATGTTCATGCCATTCCGTTCTCCACCCCCCCACCCTGCAGTCAGTGACAGGCATTGAGGTGTGCCTTGGACTCTTCGGCCCCAGAGTTCACCCCATTCTCCTATATTGCACCCATTTCAGTGTGTGTCCTTATGGAGTGGGGTGACTAAAAAGCCGGACACCCCAAGGCACACCTCAACGCTTGTCGGTGTCTGCAGGATAGGGTGAGGTGAGGTGAAATGACATAAATGGTAGAGGAGACAACCCAAATGCATACCCCAATGCCTGTCTGTCTCTGCAGGTTGGAGGTGGCGTTGGCGTGACGTTCAATACTTCACTGCCATTCCTACTCTGCATCTGTCTAACTCCTGCATTTCCAATGCTAATACCAGCAAGCAAACATTCGGCATTGACAAATGCTTGTTCTTTCCTGTCTCACTCAGGTACTATTGTATTTAACTATTGATTGCCCCATCTGCCTCATTGCTTGGACACTTCACCCAATATTACTGCCAGCTAATTATCTTTTCCTATTACTATCTGACACTGTGGGCCAGATTCTCCAACAGCCCTTAGATTGCCGCAAGTTGCAGCAATGTAGGGCTACGGCAAACCCGGGTGTGCCAGGGACCCTGTGCTCGATTCTCAGTTGAGTAGGGTCCTGGTAGCAAGGTCCTGTGGCTTGTGGCAACCATAGCAGTGCATAAAACAGAAAGTGCACCTGGACGGGGTGCCATGAGCCATGGGTGGCTGTGCGGCAATGGCCCTGGACATTATCTGGTGGTTTAACAGACCCCCCGATCCCCGGTTACACCCATATCACTAATTAGTAAAATAAATCCCCTCCGTGGTGGACTATCAGACCCCCTCACTGATGTCCCCATGAACTGAGTATTTATTTTAGATTCCTGGTGGTCTAGTGTACCCCCCCAATCCCCGATGTCACCAAGATGTGTTAAGGTATTAAAATTCCCTGGTGATCTACCGTCCCCCCAAGCCTTGATTCCCCCATTAGGCTGTATTATGAAAATATTGGTGGTATAGTGGCCCCCCCACCCTGGCAGGCAGTGTTACACCACTCTGCTCCCTCCATCCTCAAACTAAGCCAGTGACTGGTACAGCCTACCGATCACCACCATGGCTAGTTGCCGACTGAGCTCTGAAGGAGCATGTACTGAATACAGTATGCGTTCATTCAGAGCTCTGTCAGCAGCAGGCTGTGGTGGAGAGTGGTGGGCTGTGGCAGTCATCAGCTCAGTTTGGGGTTGGGGGGACCCGGGTGGTGGGACACTGCCTGCTGGGGTGGGGGGCCACTATACCACCAATGTTTCTATAATGTGGCAGCAACGGGATCGGACTGAGGGACACTAAACACCAGGAATTTTAATACATTAACACACCTTGGGGACATTGGGGATTGGGGAGGGGATACACTAGATGACTAGGGACCTAAAATAAATATTCAGTTCATGGGGACATCAGAGAGGGGGACCACTAGTCCACCAGGGAGGGGGTTATTTTAATAATTAGTTATATAGGGGTAATTGGGGATTGGAGGTTCCAGGGATCCTTTTGTATTATAACAGTGGATCGGGGCTAGGGAGGGGGGGCAGTGGCACACTGCAGCAACTAGGGTACCTCTTCCAGTGGGGATATTTCCAAGTACCCTAAGACCAGCCCTTGCTGGTCAAATGGTGCTAAGGAATTTGCCCACTGGGAGAGTTTTGTGAATCTCAATTCAGTGGATTTGTCAGCATGCATCTGCCACAAGCCTGTGGCATCAAGCTGAAGCCAAGTGTGTGGCACAAGGGTGGCACAAGCTGCATTTGGTTCAGGCTGCTTGTGGCAAACACAGGCTGCCTTTGTGAATCACTCTTGGGGCATCATTTGGTTCAAAGGGCACTTTGCATCAGTCATTGGGATGCAAGCCTCTTGCGCTGCCCAGGGAGCTTTGAGAATCAGGCCCCATGAATCAAAGCCCTACAGCCAGAGACTGATGGAATTCCTTTCCCTAGTGTTTGATAAGAGATGCCCAAGGATTATTTTTATCATCCCAGTATCAGACAAGGCTTGTTTTAGGGGGCCAGCAAGCATAGCTTGTAATACATCTTTTTTCTACAACTGCTGAAGATCAGTGTTACATTAACTTTGAGTGATTTGGTGCTAATGTCAGTGATTGGGTTTGGTGTAGGTTTGCAGACTATAGAACTATTAGTTCTTTGTTGCAGTGAGTCAATCCAAATTAATTCTGGCTGTGGCTTGTGTGTGGGTTTGAAAGAAACTTGTGCAGGAAGCATTCCAGCTGCAGAGACTTGTTAGCTACTAAACTCCATTTCAGCTGCGTATGTGAGGAGAAGTGCCCTGAATAATAATTCATAGGCAGGCTGATACACAATAAAGACAAGCATTGATAGATGCCTTAATGTTTTTGTCCATGTTGTGTAAGAGAAATTGTTATATTTAGTAAGCAAAGGAGGGTAACTCTCAGTAATATTTTTCCTTTTTTCAGTTTACATACTAAATAAAACCCAGCTAAGATGCAAGATCTTGATTCCAGTGGGTCCTGCGTTTACTCATATTCACGATGCATTTACCCAGGATAGTCCAATTTAGATTCAACATCTCATCTTCATTAACTTGGTCAGGGTTACTTAGTACTTGGATGTAGCAAGGTTTAAACCTGCAATCTCCAGGTTCCCAACAGTACTCCAACCACTAAACCTTACTGATTGGGGAAGGGGAACCAATATGGAAAGCCAGTGGCTGCCACTCATGTATTTTTTTACCTGCAATTTATTTACCAAGAATGGCCCATCTGAGATGCAACATCTTTCTATTGGGGTCCTGCTTTTATTTGTAACCCCCCTACAAATGGGGATTCCTGAAAAGTCTTCCTTGAGCTTGCTTAAATGCTCACTGCCAGGCTGGTGTCCTGTGTTTTAGCAGTTTAAATGTATTGCCAGAGAGTGCCTGTGTAGCCTCTGTGTACTGTCTCTTTAAGAGCTACCAGGATTGCAGTTATAATTAATCTGAGAGGGAGCTCTGTTAGAACATGTACTTGTCTGTTGATCATTTGTTAGAGTAGTAATAATACTGCAGTTTGTTCTAACCTGCCTTCTTTGCAGCATGGACAGTTCTGTTTGTTTCCTTCATCTTGGTCCTGGACTGTCAGAATGGGCCAATCAGTACATTTGGGACTCTAAAATGGAGCTTGCCTACAGGGGCTTGGTGAGGCAAAACTTGTAGGAATTGTAGTTTTGGGCTTTTGGCGCCTAAAATAACCTGGAGGGGGAGACCTTGTTGTGACTGACAGACACAGATCAGCCAACCAAACCTTTTGGATCTTGGGGAAAGTCCCACACTACTTGCAGATTCAGTTAGATCTGAGTTGGGAAGTGAAGAAGTAATAGCTCGAGATAGTTCGAGCAGCAATCCATAGTGGATTCACATGGGAGAACTGTGGAAAGGCCTGAGTTTGTCCTGCATGCCTGCCTGCTGCCCCTGAGAGGGAACTTGTGCTTTTTTTTCGGACCAAATCCAAATTTGGAGAGTGAATTAAGCCATTGAATTGTGACCAGGCTTTAATCTGAAGAAGACCGAGGATTTGCTGAATGCGATTAGCCTGTCAGGACTTCCAGCTACCTCTGAACCCCCAGATTGTGCAGAGACTCTGTACTTGTGACCAGAGAGCCATTTGCCGGGTACAGTGGAATTTCCTTACATGTGAATGTGCTGTGTGCTTATAGTGGGTCGTGATTTTATTCCCCACTCTGTGTCTGAACTGTGTTTTGCTTGCTGGAGGCTGTATCCAGCTCTGTGGACTGAATCCATATCCATTTCTGTTTGCCTGAGCCCTGCTACTCTGGCCCAGCCAGAATACCTGCTACGCAGAGAAAGCCATCGACAAGAGACTGGCCTGGGGATCACCCCCCTGCTCAATGCCTTGAATAGAAATGACGCCTCGGTGATTCGTGTGGGCCCTGCTTCTCCAGGTACTCCAGCTCAACAGCCTGTGGTCTCGATTTCATCCTGCCTGTGTCCAATATTGGGTATCATGAGTAAACATCAGGGTAGTTCCCTGTAACAACAGCTAAATCTGAAAGTGTTGTCATCTGATTGTCTTATTGCCTTTTCTTTCACGAACTGAGCCCTCCGACTCTGGATTACAAATAGTGTGTGTTGTGCATGTTACTTTCTTCCATCACAGGGCCCCAGCCAGCTGCAACGTTCCTGGCTATCCCACCGTTTTCCTACCTGGGTACCCAGAGTGTGTGACTGTGTAGGGACTCTGAACTGCATGCATAACTATCTGATTAATATAGCTTTTAAGCAAATCAATCTGATTATGCCCCTCCCTTGTTCGAGTCCCCTGAATAAATCAGATTTAACTTTGTTTGCATTTAACCTGACTGTGGTTCCAGTTTGTGCCAAAAGTATTGTACTGTTGCTATTTGCTGTGATTAACCTTGTTTCACAGGGGGTCCCCAGGGTCAAGTAGAGGAACCAGCCCTGGTGGTAAGTGCAAACAGTGTGGGTAATTGCCTGGTGAATAAGGGTCAGTGTGAAAGTAATTATTGTATATTGTTCAGGCCACTAGAAGGGAAAGAGGGGGGTTACAGTGTCCCGGTGGACTGTGTCCAGGTTAGCTTGACCACTAACAACCCTGACCTCTGGGTGGAGGCACCCGATTCATTACCCAGACCCCTTAACCTGCTACTAGCCAAGCAGGCAGGGGTAGTAGCCCTTGGGATAGCGCCACCTAGGGGTTACATATTTATTTTCACAAAATATTTACCCAGGATAGTGCAAGTGAAGTGCCATATCCCAGTGATGTCACGCCATGAGAATCTCGTTGGGGGGGGGGGGCACAATTCAAAATTAATCTAAGTGGAAAATTAAATAGCACATTTGAAGATTTCTTCAGCTTAAATGCACAACTTTGTTGTGAATTTTTTTTTTGAGTAGGGCACATGTACACCTTCAGATTCTATAGGTATGATGGCTCTGCAGCATCCCACTTCTCAACAGTGCTCTAACCATTAAACCACACTGCCTCCACTGTCTGGGGGTGGGAACTGGAAACAGCCATGTATAATTCTAACTGTTTAGAAGGAAAATCCCGTTTCTAAAAATAATCTGATCATTGCACAAATAATATCAGCAAGCAAGTCTTTTTTTTTTTCTTAGATTCCCAAATGAGCAAATTTAAAAAGTCTACACAAGTGAACTTTCAGCAGCAGTATAGGGTGTGGTGCAAATACAAAAAACTGTGGTCACATAAAAATGCAACCCAATAAGATGAATCCAAACTGATTCTTTAGTAGAAACACAATATGTGCATGCTAGGCACCTGTCATCCAGGTGACAGCCAGCCGAGGTGGTGAGAGTGAGGTCTGTGCCAGTCATCATTCATCATTATGTCTGCCACATCCACAGGCTTTTTAAGGTGAGTGAGGTATTGAACAGGGGGTTGAGGGTGGTGGATGGTATGTGGGTGGGTGGACTAGGCCAGTGGAAGGACACTGAATATTTTATAACAGCGATCTACTCTAGGTAGGAAAGGGTACCACTAAACTAACAGGCTGCTTTCCTTTCACAATGAGAGCGTGAGAGGGGGCACAACTGGACTACCAGCATAATTTCTTTTCCTATAGGGGATCAGGATACGAGGGGGTACCACTGGACCTCTAGGGATTTAATTTCACACAGAGATCAGGGTTGTTAGAGACACCACTAGACTGCCAGGGATTTATAAATTAATGTATATGGATCAGGTGAGGGTGGGAACAATGCTTGAAACTCTGCATAGTGCCTGTATTCCTACATATGCATGGAGGCATTGTGTGAAGCTGTTAATTTAGAAACATAGGAAGTGATGGCAGATGGGGCCCAAAGATCCATCTAGTCTGCCCTGATCCCTGCCCCTCCTCAGAAATTACTTACTACTGTAACCCCCCTGCAAATGGGGGTTCCCAAAAGACTTCCAGGAGCTTGCTTGAATGCTCCAAGCCTGAATGGTGTTTGGCATTTAAGCCATTTATCAGTGAGTGTTTTTAGAGCCTCTGGTACTGTCTCTTTAAGAGCTGTCTGCTTGCAGACATAATTAGTTTGTATGGGGGGGACTGTGTGTTTCTCTGTTTGAGTACCACTCGAACTGCTGCCAATTCACTCCATTTTTGCAGTCACTAGGAGTACAAAGGGAACCTACCTGAAAGATGTAACTGTTTGCCAAAAATAATTTAGAGTAATAATGAAAATACAGTTTGTCTAACCTGCTTTCTTTGCAGTCAGAACTGTGTTTTAGTTCCCATTCTAGTTTTGAACTGCTGAACTGGACCAATCAGTGTGGGGTAAGCTAGCTCTAAATGGTGCCTTGGACGAATCAGAACTTGGACTCATAATCTGAGCCAGCCACAAGAGGATTGTATGGGCAGTGACTCTGGGGAGATGTAGTTTAGACTTTGGCGCCTTTTTGGACCAACAGCAGCAGTCTATTGTGAGTGACAGCCAATCCAGTCAAGAACTGGGAGGAACTCAAAGGAAGTGCCCGATTTTGTCTGTTGGAGTTTCAGTTTAGATCTGGCAGTGAAGGGGAAAGAAACCCTGTGCTCCTTCAGTGCACAGTTTCAGTCAAAAAACGTGTGTAAGGCCCAGAGTTCCGGTCTGCAGCTTGTGTAACTGCTTGTTAGGACTGAATCCGTCCTGTGAAAAGAATCAAAGGATCTCTGAAGAGTAGAAACCAGGCTCACCCTGTAGAAGACTGGAGAAATTGTTGAATTGCACTCGGTCTGTCAGGAACTGAATCTGCTGTGTGTTCTCCCGGTATTGTGTAGAATTCATATCGGATAGAGAAGCAGCCTGCCTGGTATAGTACTTTCTTTTTTACCATATAAATGTGTGAGGAGTCTCTTGGAGTTCAAGAGTAGCCCTGCTGATGTTGAAGGACCCTATCTTGTTTGGAGGTCGTGAGTACTAATTCAGGGTCGCTCCTGTTGAATTGCCACATTAAATCCAAATGGAATCACTGTACTGCTGACTGTTTAAACTAATTTTTCTTTTCACTGTGTGAAGGGCCCTCACCAGCTGCCACGGTTTGACTAGCCACTAGGGCTTGGGCACCAGGACAGTAACTGGTAGGGATAGGCCTGTGCACAGAGCCAAGGTAGATAGTAAGTGATAAGCTAATTAACCTGATTTCCCTCGTCCTTGTTATATCCCCTAAATAAATCAGAGCTGCTTGTTTCAGCAAAGTTATACTGCCTGAGGTATTTGTCATGTTAAAGTACTGTACTGTGATTGTTGCACTGTATCTTATTTCACAGGAGGTCCCAGTGCGAACTAGTCCTGGGGTAAGTGTATACTGTGAAGGTAATTCTGATATATTGTGTGGGCCACTAGTGGGAAGAAAGGGGTTGCAGTGTCCCAGAGGGCTGTGACCAAGTAAGTTTAACTATTACAAACCCTGACCTCTGGGTGGAGGCACCCGCCATTGGATCCAGGCCCCTCAACCTGTTAGTGGCAAATCAGGCAGGGGTAGTAGCCCCTGGGATAGCGCCATCTAGGGGTTACACTACTATCCCCCTGTGTCTATCCCATGCGGATCTGAATTCGCTGTTTTGGAATTAACAACCTCGGCAGGTAGGCCAGTCCAAGGGTCAATCACCTTTTCCGTGAAGAAGGATTTACGTATATTGCCCTTGAATCTTCCTCCTCGTAATTTCATATCATGGCCTCTTGTCTTTGTGGAACTATTGACAAGAAAGAGATCCTGGATTTGGACTCTGTTTATGCCCTTTAGGTATCTGAATGTCTCTACCATATTCCCACCTATCTTTGCGTTGCTCTAGGGAGTACATGTTCAGCTCCTCCAACCTGCTTTCATAAGTCATGTCATGGAGCCCTTGGATCATTTTTGTTGCCCTCCTCTGTACTGTCTCCAATCTATTCATGTCCTTTCTGAGACGAGGCCTCCAGAACTGGATGCGGTACTCCAGGTGGGGCCTTACCAGAGACTTGTATAGCAGCAGGATCACCTCCTTCCTTCTGCTTGTGATGCCTCTTCCTATGCATCCTAGCATTCTGCTAGCCTTTTGTGCTACCTTCTTGCATTAACTGCCTACCTTCAAATTGTCTGAAATGATAACCTGTAAGTCCCTCTCCTGCTGGGTGGATACTAGCCTCCCCCCCCCCCAGATAGTTCTGTCCCTGGATTTTTCCTGCTCAGATGAATAACTTTGCACTTTTTTGCATTGAATTTTAACTGCCACATACTGGACCACTTTTCTAAACTGAGCAGGTCACCTCTCATTTGTTCCATCCCCTGCCCAGTGTCTACTCTATTGCAGATCTTTGCATCATCTGCAAACAGTCACACCTTCCCACCTAGCTCCTTTTCGATGTCCCTGATGAAAACGTTGAAGAGCAACAGTAACAGGATGGATCCCTGTGAGCCACTGCTGGTCACTTCCCTGTCCCCTGATGTTGCCCCATTTACCATGACCATTTGAGTTCTCTGATCTAGCCAGCTACTCACCCACGATACCACTTCCTTCCCTACTTCTGTCTGCTCAAGGTTATTCATCAGTCTTCAGCGTGGGACTGAGTCGAAGGCTTTGCTAAAGTCAAAGTGATAACATCCATGGCATCCCCTGGTCCACTACTCTAGTAGCCAAGTCAAAGAACTCGATCAGGTTTGTCTGACAGAACCTTCCTGCTGTGAAACTGTGCTGTTTGTCATCCAGCTGGCCTGTTTCCTCCAGAAATGCTCTTATTCTTTCTTTGAGCAGCAATTCCATTATCTTTCCCACTACCGAGGTGAGCCTGGCGGGGCGGTAGTTTCCTGTATCCTCTTCGCTGCCACTCTTGTGTATGGGGATTACTATCCCCCTTTTCAAGTCCTGGAGAACTATTTCCTGTCTTAGGGAATGTCTAAATAGGTCCACCAGAGGTGCAGCCATTTTTTTGCTGCGCTGCCTCAGAATATGTGGGTGGACTCCGTCCGGACCCATGGCCTTATCCACCTGTAGTTTTTTCAATTCTGTGTTTATCCTCTCTTCTGTGAATGGGCTTGTGCCTATCCCATTTTCCCAATTTTAATCCCAATTTGGGATGGGTCCCCCTCTGGGTTCTTCCCTTGTAAGTACAGTGCAAAAGTAATTCATTTAAGACTTCAACCTTTCCTCTGTCTCCCTCCACCCTCTTCCCATCCTTACCTATGAGCCTGACTATCCCTCCCTTATTTTTCCTTCTTTCACCTATGTACATGAAGAAGGTCTTTTTGTCCCCCTTGACTCCCTAGTTCCTTCTCCGTTTGCGCCTTTGCCGCTCTGATCACCCTACTTGCCTCCTTTAAGCTAACCTTGTATCTCTCCCTATCTTTGTCGCTATTTGAGCCCTTGTATTTTCTGAACACTAGTCTCTTTTCTCTCACTGCTGCTGTTACTTCTTTTGTGAACCATAGTGGGTTTCTTTTTTTCCTTGCCTTACTGGCCAGTCTAGAACATTTCTGTTACTTTTGCTAGTGCCTCTTTTATACTTGCCCAATGTTCCTTCACCCCCTCACCTTCTCCTCAAGGATATTCCTAAAGCTTTTTCTCATTTTGGGAAATAAAATGCCTGAGCTCCAGGCGATGCTAACTGAGGGAGCAGTAGATGTGGCAGCGGTCACTGAGACCTGGGCCACTGCAGGACACGACTGGGACCTGAACCTGGAGGGTTACACTATGTTCAGGAAGGACAGGGGGGAGGGAAGGGGAGGAGGGGTAGCAATGATAGTCAAAAACTGCATTAGCATGGGGGAGTAGAGAAGGCGGAGGGAACCGTGGAAGCAATTTGGGTCACCTTGATAACAAGGGGGGCAAGAGTGTAAAAATAGGAGTGGTGTATAGACCCCCTGCCCTGGCGGAGGAGCTGGAGGAGAGTCTGGTGGCAGATGTTGGGAGACACTGCAGACTGGGCAGAGGAATGGTGGTGGTGTTGGGGGACTTAAACATGCCAGGAACAGACTGGGAGACTATGACATCTTCTGTGACCAGGAAACAGAGGTTGTTGGATGTCTTTCAAGACACGTTCCTAACTCAGCAGGTGGGGGAACCGACCAGGGAGGCACGGGTACTGGATGTGGTCCTGGCAGACAGTGACCAGATTAGGGGCCTGGAGGTAAGGGACCCATTGGCAGGGAGTGACCATGCCACGGTCTGGTTCTGCCTGGACCTAGGAGGGCTAGAAAGTTGCACAAAGACGGAGTTAACTGACTTCAGGGGAACGGATTTTAAGGAAATGGGAAGGATCCTTAAGGAGCATTTGGATGGGATTAGGTCAGACATGGACGCTGATAGTAGGTGGGAAATCATCAGGAGAGGGGTGCAAGATGCTACCAGCACCTGTGCAAGAGTAAGACGAAAATGCGGTAGGGCCAGAAAACCCTGCTGGTGGACCAGGGAGGTCCAGGAGGTGGTGCAGGGAAAGAAGGCAGCCTATAGGCAATTCAAGTGCTCAAGGAGTGAAAGGGATCGAGGGGAGTATGAGCTGATTGCTTAGAAGGGCCACTAGGGTGGTGAGGGGCGGCTAAGGAAAGGAAGGAGCAGAACCCGGGCTAGGAAATCAGGAGAGGAACAAGGGTTCTTTAGATACATTGGGGAAAAACGAAGGGTGAAGGGGCAGATTAGCAGGATTAAATCAGGGGAGGATCGCACAAGACCCGGGGAGCAGGCTGAGGTACTAATGAGTACTTCACCTCAGTTTCCACCAAGGAAAATGGGGTGCTGCATCATACATGGGAGAAGACAGATACTGAGGAGGGGGACCCTACCGATCGGTGGGTCTGGGGAGAGGGGAGGCATCACTGGCAGGAGGGGGAGGGCTAAGCAGGAGAAGAGGTACTGGAAGTGGAAATCACAGCAGAGAGAGTGAGGAAGGCCTGGCTCCTTAAGACGGAGAAAGCACGGGGCCGGATAAATTACATCCCAGAGTGCTGAAGGAACTTGTGGATCTCCTGGCGAAACCCTAGCGGAGCTTTCACCATCTCTCTGAGGACAGGGTGGGTGCCCCAGGACTGGAAGGTGGCGCATATAGTGCCATCCACAAGGGGGATCAAGGGAGGGGCAGAGAACTCACAGGCCTGTCAGCCTGACATCGGTGGTGGGCAAGGTGATGGAGGGCATTGTCAAGGAGAGGCTGGGGGGGACCTGGAAAAGTCAGGGTGCCTGGACAATAGACAGCATGGATTCATCTCGGGGAAATCGTGTCAGACAAACCTTGTGGAGTTCTATGACTGGGTGATGAGTGCCTTGGACCTTGGTAGACCAGTGGACGTCCTCTTTCTAGACTTCAGCAAGGCATTTGACTCTGTTCCTCACATAGGCCTGTTGGATAAGCTGGGAGAAATGGGGGTGGGGAACCAGATGATCAGATGGATAGGCAATTGGCTCAATGACCAGACCCAGAGGGTCATAGTTGGTGGGATAATCTCATCCCCAAAGAGGGTCATTAGTGGGGTCCCACAGGGATCAGTCCTTGGTCCCCTCCTGTTCAACGCCTACGTCTCTGACATAAGGACAGGAATCAGGAGTGAGATGAATCTCTTTGCAGATGACTCAAAACTGAGGCGGTGGTGGATGGGGAGGAGGAGGGTGGCCTACAGGGGACCTGGAGGCTCTGGAAAGATGGTCTAGAAAGTGGAAGCTGAGGTTCAATGCAGGTAAATGCAAGGTACTCCACCTGGGGGCCAGAAACCCGGGCCAAGTGTACACCCTGGGGGGGGAAATACTACAAGTCTCGATGGCTGAGAGGGATCTGGGGGTGGTGGTGGATGTCAAAATGAACAACTCGGAGACTTGTAGGAGGGCAGCAGCCAAGGCCAACAGGATGCTGGGATGCATAGCTAGGGGGATAACCTCCAGAAGGAGGGAAGTGATGCTCCCTCTGTATAACTGCTTGGTGAGGCCACACCTTGAGTACTGTGTGCAGTTTTGGAGGCCACACTTAAAGAGGGACATTAAACTCCTAGAGAGGGTTCAGGGAAGGGCAACCTAAATGATTTGGGGCTTGGGGGACAGGACCTATGAGGAGAGGCTCAAAGAGCTAAATATGTACACATTGGAAGAGAGAAGGGACCGGGGGGACATGATAGAGGTCTTTAAGTATATGAAGAGGGTAAATAGGGGAGGAACAGTCAGGGTGCTTCGAAGGAAGGAGGAGGGGGCCACTAGAGGTCATGGGTGGAAGCTGGAAGGGGGAAGATTCAGGGGAGAAAGGAGGAGGTGCTACTTCACTGAGAGGGTGGTGGAGCCATGGAATGCACTACCTAGGAGGCTGGTGGAGGCAGAGATGGTGGAGGGGTTCAAGAGGGGCTGGGACAGGTACAGGGGAAGGGTTCTGGAAGCAAAATCCAACGTAGCAAGAATATCCGGAACTGGGAAGGGAGAAGCCAGAGAAGGCGAAGGGGGCAGCAAGGTCAGCACCCAGGTTGGGGGCTGACCAATCGAGCAGACTCGAAAGACCGTTAGGCCTATTCTGCTGGCATTTTAGTATGTTAGTATGTTAGTATTTGTGAGAAGTCTGTTCTTCTGAAGTCTAAGACCCTTGTCTTAGAGTGGCTTGATTCTTTGACTGTGTCAACCTTGAACCAGACAGATTTGTGGTCACTCGACCCCAGGTGGCACCCCACCTCCACCTCCCTTACCTTGCTGCTGTTTGTTAGCACCAAATCCAGGACAGTGTTTTGTCTAGTGGGGGCTGTGACAAGCTGATTTACTCCAGCCCCTCTCAGGGCATTTATGAAATTTCTGCTTCTAGGTGTAGAAGCAGTGTAGGAATTCCAGTCTGTGTCTGGGAGACTTGAAGTCTCCCATCAACATGACATCCCCTTTGTCGATCATCTTCAGTATGCTTTTCAGTAGAGCTTTGTCTGCTTCTGCTCCTTGTGAGGGAGGTCTATACACCACTCCTGGCCTGAGGGCTGAGCAACTTCCCGGTTCGAGTGTGACCTAGAGGACCTCCAGTTCGTCTTGGATTTTTTGGACCTTCTTAGCTTTTATGTCCTCTCTTATTTACAGTACAATGCAACCCCCTTTTGCGGATGTCCTTTTCTGTCCTCTTTGAATAGGTTGTAACCTGGGATGGCTATATCCCATACATGGTTCTCATTGAGCCATGTTTCAGTTATTGCTACCCAGTCCAGTCCTGCTGCTGTTATTGTAGCCGTGAGTTCCAGGATTTTGTGAGCCAGACTGCAGGCATTAGCCAGCATTGCCCTCCAGTAGCTGGCATCTTTAGTACCCTTCATCTTTGAGCATTGTCTCTCCCATTCACCCTTCTTGTGCTCGAGCTGTTTATGTCCTTTCGACTGATGGGAGGTGTCCCTACTCGGGTTTGGAGAGGGCGGTGACCATGGACTTGTTTCCATGGTCCTGTTTGGCCATCACCTCCCTGTCCTCTAGTTTAAATGGTTGATGAATATGTAGAGTTTTTCTCCTAGCACACTTACCCCTTCCTTGGTGAGGTGCAGGCTGTCGAATTTAAAATAAGCCCTCTCCAAGAATTTATTTCAGTTGCTGATGAAGGTGTGGCCTTTTCCCCGCACCATTTGTGGAGCCATGTATTCATTTCCTTGATTTCAGCTTCCCTAATTTTCCCTGAGCCCTTTCCCTTCTCCCACACTGGAAGTACCTTGGAAAAGGCTAGGGTGGATGAAAAAAAGGTTAGCCTATCCCCTAATTCAGAGATATGTGACTTGGTCTGTGCCACTGATTGGCTGGCGAGGTCATTTGTCCCTATATGAATGACAATGCCCTTGATGTCTCTCTCCCTACGCATGAAGTTCTCTATGCAGGCTGTATCCCTTTCTGCTGTGGCCTCAGGGAGACATCTAACAACTATTTTTGTTTGTTCAGCAGCATTTAAGTGTGATCCGACTCCTCAAATCATGGAGTCCCCCACAATGATTAGCTTCTGTGCTCTATTGGTGGCAGGGTTTGCCCTAGTTTTTTTGTCCTGATGGTGTGTTTTGTGTGGCCAGGTGCCATACCTTTGGCCAAAGTATGTGCCTGTTTCCTTTCCTGTCTTGGGCACTTGTGAGATCCTAATTTCTTGGTTCAAGCATCTGCCTGGTTCCTTGCATGACTTAGCCAGAGGGGCGAACTGGTTTTGCAGCTGGGTAACTGTTACATGCCTATTTCTAGCTTGGTGAGTCCTACTGCAGTGGGCTTTTCCCCGTTCCACAACCTGCCAACCACCTGGATGGACTGTCCTTTGCGGGAGAGGGACAGTGCCAGGGTATTGGTGGTGCTGGGGCAGTTGGCAAGTCCACACTACTTGGTTTAATTTCTGGTTTAGCTGGGATATTTTTGTCCATGGATCCCAGAGGTCATTTATGGCCCAGCACATGGGTAATGTCCTATTTCCTGGACCTAGGCCATGTAAAAGAGTGATCTGCTGCAATTACACTGCACAATGTTCATCCACATTGGTTCCGGCTTTTTGTGATGTACTTCAAAAGGGAAGGTTATTCTGTGCTAAGTCAGGAACAGAGTAGTCTTTGTGGATGAAAGAAGGAGGTTAGAAGGCTTGATCTGTTAAAGAAGATATTAGTGTGTGTGTGTGTGTGTGTGGACAGAAGGCAAGAGAAGGTTATTCCTATGAGGAAACAATATGTGTTATGAGAACAGAGTTAGGAAAGAAAGTTTTTTTTCTATTTTTTTCTTTTTTGCCCCTTTCTGTCTACCGGGAGGAAGTGGGTGGCTCTGGGTTCCTATATAGGGAGATGCCCTGGGGTGGGTGGGATTGGGGGAGGAGGGAGGGATATGCACTGTGGTCCCTTAGTGGAGAGAAAAACAGTTGACCTCTCCCAGCTGTAAGGAAGAAACACTCAGGTACATGTGATATACAGCTTACTTACACTGCTGCAAGGGGTTTAGGTTGCAGCAGTCTTGATTTGTCCCCTGGCAGGAGTTCAGGTTGCCTTTTGTGTCTGAGCTATAGCTGCTGACTGAGAGCTTTCTGTTAGCTGACAACTATTTCAGTAGTGGGTTCTCCTAGTCAGCAAAGATCAGTGAAGCTCAGCAAACAGTAAGGCTATGGGCTGGACTGCTCTTGGCGTATGTCTCCTAGAGTTGCCCTTTGTGTCTGAGCTGTTGCTTCCAGCTGACAGCTTTCTATTAGCCGACCACTATTTCAGTAGTGGGTACAGCAGTACAAATGCTGATTTATATACAGCAGCCAGGAATTCTGGGTATGTGTTCCAACTGCTCCTTATGCTGAGAGAGCAGCCACTGGCTGGGTCTGAGCAGAGCAAGTGAGGAGAGAAGCTGCCTCCGCAGATAAAGGAGCTCAGGCAGTGCACTCCAAGGGGAATTCACCCAGCTAGAACTGCTGTCAAGGAATCCCTGCTTCTGTGTCTGTCTGAGTCTGCCTTCCCTCCATGATTGGTCTCTCTCCTAGTCAATGAAGGTCAGTGAAGCTTAGAAGACAATAAGGCTAGGGGCTGGACTGCTCTTGGCATATGCCTCCTAATGGCCACATAAAGGCATGCACATAGCCAGTCATCATGCTGCATTCCATATGTGACAATTAGTATACAGACCTCTGAAAATTACACCCAGAAGCAAAGGCGTTACTTGTTAATTTATTTTTTTCTTGTTTATAGCCTGTTTCCAGGTCTGTCCTGTGTTACAAAGCAACATTTCATAAGTACAAACACAGTTGAGATAAATACATCACAAATACAAAGTGAGGTAAAATAATCAGTAAACATTAGTATTAACAATTATTTTGTTTGGGATTAGCTATCACCCTTCGTGCCTGGGCTTCTCTTGCCTGCAGGGAGCTGTGGTGTGCTGTGCGTATACACATTACGTGGTGCTACCACAGCCTAATATGTGTACTTGCTACTTCATGAATAATCCTACTTGATTACCATGCACTATTCTGCATGGTTCATATGCCTGTGTCTGAATATGGGGAATGCAAAGTGTATAAGCACAGCACACCACAGCTCCCCACTGGCAAGAGAGTGGATGTCAGATTGTTGGAGGGGGGTGCAGCGTAGAGTGACAAAGATGATCCAGGGATTGGAGGGCAAGCCCTATGAGGAAAGGCTGAGAGAGCTAGATCTGTATTCATTGGAGGAGAGAAAGGATAGGGGGGACATGATTGAGACCTTTAAGTACTTGAAAGGGATGAATAAGACTCGAACAGAGGGGATATTACAATTAAGAAGAGGAAGGGACACAAGAGGGCACAGTCTCAGACTGGAGGGGAGGAAGATTCAGGAGGGAGGTAAGGAGACAGTTCTTCACGGAAAGGGTGTTGGGCAAGTGGAACACTCTACCACAGGAGGTGGTGGCCTGTAAGATGGTGGGAAGTTTCAAGATGGCATGGGACAGGGTGAGTGGGAGGGTAAATCTAAGGAAGGGAGGAGTAGGAGGGGCAGCTGCGAGATGAGGGGCTTGCTGCACAATCAAGCAGACTCAACAGACTGTAAGGCCTATTTCTGCTGGCATTTTAGTATGTTTGTATTACATGTTTACTATGAACTTTGGTGCTCTGCTAGCATAAATGCCAATTTTAAATGGCGTGTTTTTCAAATACAAATGATAGTGTGATGATAGTGTACTTTTAAAAATGAATAAAACAGTGACACAAAATGAAACTCAGGCACTAAGGTGGTCAGTACACCTGATCCTGCTCTTCTGATGCATCAGTTATCTAACTTTGCATTATTTTGTCGCTGTTTACTCCAAAGCAGTTGCATTTCCCTTGGAAACAAATTTGAGCTGGAAAAATAGAAATACTTAATGAAAAGTAAATGGGGCTCTAGAGATGTCTCCTCACTAATTAGGAGCATTCCACTGTAACTTCATAGTGTTTCAGAACCATTTAGCTTTGCTGCTCAATTCTCAAACCCTAAGAAGTCATGAGGACACACTTGATTAGCTAAGAGACATCTGCTGAGCCGCATTTGCTTATATTAAAGCAAGTTAGAAATATTTTATGTATATAACACAAATCACTACCTTGGGGACAATCTGTACCCTTCGTGCTTCAAGCATCTTGTCAGGATTAGTGTTACTTTTTTGTGTGAATTGGCTGTGTAGCAGTTGTGTGGTCTGTGTAGTCACACAGTCAGTGGACTGTAGTTCCAGTTGCACTTCTTTTCTATACAGTTGCACAGCAGGGCACCAGCATGCATCTCCAATACACATCTGGGAGTCCCTGATTAGAATGTCGTCTCACTCTCAGCTGCTTACCATGCTGCTTGCACTCTTTTTCTCCATTGCTCCTACTGCCAGTGTCCTGTACCTTTCTGGTGGTGGTGTTTTACCACCTATGAAAATATACTGACAGCTGAGACCAGACCATGTATTTTTTTGGGGGGAGGGGGGCATTCAGGTAACTGTTAGACAGGGGAGTCACCGCAGCTGGTGGCAACATTGATAAAGGCCCTCTGTGGTAAGCAGCCATCACTGCTGATGGCACTATCAAGAAAGCGGTCTGGGAGAAGGATACACCACTTAATAAAATGGGTAAAGAAAATGCCTTAATCTGACTGACTGAAAGGACTTTTGAGCCATGTCCTTATCAGCCCATATCTATGCCAATTGCCACTTTTCTTCCCTGGGCGACCTCACAACAGGCAAATACAGTGTCAATGGCTCAGTAGGTAGCACACTCGCCTCTGAGGCAGGGAGATCAGAGAGCTGTGGGTTCAGTTTGCACATCTGGCACTTGGGTTAATATCCCAGTACTGACACTGTAGTGCAGCATGAGAGGGGTGCTGCACTTCTGAGGTGCCGTCTTTCAGATGAGACGTTAAACCGAGGTCCCATCCATCTGGATTGGTGGTAGTTCAGGTGGATGTTAAAGATTCCATGGCACTTATCGAAAAGAGTAGGGGAATTTCCCCGGTGTCCTGGCCAAATTTCCCTCATTCACTAAAAATACCACCAACAGCTTAATCTGGTTCAAGGTCAGTTGGCATTCATCTGTATCCCCTTCCCTCGGGTCGTGCCTGAAAATAGGCAGGATTTGTCTAGTGCACTTACCCGGTCAACAAAAGCTAAAATAAAAAAAAAAAAAAATATATCAATAACCTTTAGGAACTTAAAACTAATTTCACAGGTGGGCACACACCATGCAGCACAGCTGTAAGGGAGACACAGCCTCTCTGAATACAAGAAATCTCCTGTCACACAGCCACCACCCCCCGGCTCTATAACCATACCCAAACTACACTGAAGTAAAGCAAACAATTTGGAAGACAAAGTCTGACCTTTGCTCCACGAGGCTCAAAAAAACAGTCGCTCACAATCTCCACTTTACCAAGAGTGACCCACAATCCACCAAGCATCCTGCGTGCTCAAAAGAAACCGCTTACCTCGACCTGTGCCGCCACCAGTCTTGCAGCAACACATATTCTCCTTATTTATTTATGTAAGAACTGCACAAGCAGTAAACACAGCTGAAGTTCAGCACAAGTGTAAATGCCATCACTTACAGAATGTGGGTTACGAAAATGACTGCTGTCTACGGCAGCCGCTAAGTGACATGCTCACTCCCTATCTAGCAGGCAGCAACTACATAAACACACCAAAAGCAGTCTGGGATTCCATTACCTGCTGAAAAGGAAGAGAAACGCTCAGCAGAAAAAAATGCAATAAAATGTATGTGTGTGTGTGGGGGTGGTGGTGGTGGGGTTGGTGCTGGAATGCAGGATCACCCTCGCCCTCACTATTATTCATGCCAATTCCCTGGCTTTTGTCAGTTGCCAGACAAAATGAGATGATGGATAAAAATAGATAAAGAAAAAAAAGCTAGAAACAAAACAAAAAAAATGAAGTGTGTATGTCGAGGAAGAAATTCAATGTATGTATGTGTGTGTGTGGGGGATTTTACATAAGTTATGCATTACAAATGCAGGGACTATTGTTTCCATTTTTCTACTTTAATTAACCTAATTTTTAGCAGTTATACTGATGAGATTTCTTTTAATTATTAATTTAATGTCCAGGATAAGGTTTGTACAGGAGGGACCTATTTTATAAATAGAATAAGGTATGGGGTGCTGTGTGTAACGAGAAGTTTACACACACCCGAGGGGTTAGATGCTACATAAATCCCAAGAGTGAAGTTCGAGGGGTTCATGGAAAGCATCTTACCCAAGGGTGTGTGTGTAAACTTCGAGCTTACACACAGCACCCCATATTTTATTTTATATAATTGCTGAGTCTCCCCTTTTTTACCACTGTAATTATATATACAAGATGTTCCCCCAGCCATTCTGGTACTGCCATGCTCTGGTCCATCTTTTTGTCGGTAGCCTGGCAGATTTTTTTGTTTTCAGCTGTTTTGGTGGCCCTCTGTATGTGGAAAAAATCAGTTTTTAAAAAGAAATAACGTACCACCAAATTCCTATGCCATGGAGGCTGAGTTTTGCCGAAGACAGAAGCGATGAGAGGCAAGCGGCATGAAGGGACTAACTGGTGGGCACTTGCACAAACCGAGGGAAGCCATGTGCGTGTTTGCCATTATAAATGCTCCATTATAATGGCAAATTACGGCATGGTCTTCCTATGTGAAAAAGGGGAGAGCCATTAATTATAAGTGCAATAACACACTCCGAGGTGTGGATTATGGCCTGATAACAGCATGCCCAGCTGCAAAAAGGCACTCAGCGCAAGTGCCTCGTGCCTTATAACGCACCTGGGCATGCTCTTATCAGGCCATAACCCACATCTCATCATGTGTTATTGCTTGCATATATTGCAACATCAATAAAGCACTTCTGAACAAAGCACTGTAACTGCAAGCTGTAGTATACATGTTTATAGATGTGTGTGCCACGCCGCAAGTATTCGTGTGAGAGTGTGTGTTTATGGAAGTATTGTTATTCAGATCTTGGCATCACTCAGCACCATTGGTACTTTGATTTATTACTATATTTAATTTTATACAACCTATACAATAGTTTTCTTTAACCATGTATTTTTTTCTTAACAATGATGCTAGTCTAATTTTAATTGTAATACTTAGTAACTGCATCAATTTTGGGATTTTTACTGACATGAACTATGTGTTTAATTGACATACAGTAGAATGAGTTTCTTATTTTAAGGTCTGATATTGGTACTGATAACAATTTGGTTGCTTACTTTTTAAAATTTTACTATAGAAACATAGAATTTGTTGGCAGAATAAGACCCATTGGCCCGCCCAGTCTGCCTAGATGGTCCCTGCTTAGTCTGCCTCCACACACCCTAACTGGTCTTCTACGACCCTCCCTCCTCCTTGACTGTTTGTTAATATTCCCCTACATCGGTCCCACACATGCTTGCAGCCCCCTACTGTTTTCTGCTGGCAGCCTGTTCTAGACATCCGCCACTCATAAAGTAAATTAATACTTCCTTACAGTCATCTTAATCTCTTCTTCCAGTTTCATTACATGCCCCCTGATCCTGGTGCTCTTTCTCATTTGAAGAGACCTCTCTTCTGTACCCTGTTCACTATGGTGAGGTACTTGTAGGTCTCTATCATGTCCTCACTTGCTCTCCTCTCTTGCAGGTTGTACATGTTGAGAGCCCCCCAGTCTTTATTTATATGGCTTTTGATGCAACCCCTGCATCATTTTAGTTGCCCTCTTGTGGACTGCCTCTACCCTGTCTATGTCCTTTCTGTGGAACAGCTTCCAGAACTGGACACAATACTCCAGGTAGGATCTTACAAGCAAGCAATACACTGGCAACACCACCTCCCTACATCTGCTGAAGATACACCCTCCCTACTGCTTTGTTACACTGCCCTGCCACTTTGAGACCATTAGATATAGTAACTTCAAGGTCCATTTTCTCCATAGAGACTGTCAGTACCTTCCCAAATCCTATACTCAGCTCCTGGGTTCCTATGCCCTAGGTGCATGATTTTGCACTTTTTGGCATTGAACCCCAGTTGCCATACTATTGACCACTCCTTGAGTTTTTCAAGGTCCCTAAGCATGGGATACCAGGTATTCCATCTAATCAGTCATTAATGTTTACATATAATTCAGAAGAAATACTGGAGGCAGTTCACTGACTAACTCAATTTAGTTTAATAACAGCTGAACATAAAAATGTAGTTAAAAAAGGGGGTTAAAGGGAGCCTCCCCTGCCTCAAGGGGGAGAAGATATTGGCACAGGATTTCCTCCCACCACCATAGCCCCTGCTGTAAGCACCCCCTCCCCAAGGGCATGAAACGGACAGTGTTTGGCTACCTGGTGATGAGGCCGGTGAGGGGAGGGGGGCCATCCGTGGCAACTATTGGCTGGTGAGTAGGCGGCCCTCGCGGGGAATGGCCACAGAGGGCAGAGGTGGGGTGGAGCACTGAGGGGTTTGAAAGTTCCCACTCGGCGCTGCCCCAGGCTCTTGATTCTGATCTCCACTGGGATCGCCTGCACCAGAGTTTTTTCTGGTCTGCGCCAGAGTTTTTCGCTGCTGTTTTTTTGCCAAGGAACCAATGGACCACCTGAGCCTTCAGCCTACTTCCTGCAGCTTTGGCAGGTACCAGCCTTCGGTCTGACTGCCTGACTGTCACGGATTTCCCCATGCATTTCTCGTGCTCCCTCTGGTTGCACCACAGCTTTTGTACCAGGCCAGGTGACTATTGCCCATGGTTGCTGTTCCTGCTTCTAGACTGCTGAGAAGATGCTCGGTCAATTTTTCCCACCGCATGGTGTGGCTATCATGCAGCCCCATCTCCTTGCTGGCCACATCCATCTATCAGGCCTGTGCGGGTCTGTTTCTCTAATTTTCAGGACACAAAATTGCCATGGCATCTCCCAACATATTTTCCATGGAGTTGTTGAGCCAGGTTAAGGGATGGCTGAATCCAACGGAGTGGCATGGCTGCAACAAATGCTGTGTGGGGGATCTGTGGGAGGGGCAGTATGCTGCGAGGCCTCTGTAGGGGCCTCTAGGGGGAGTTCCAGCAGCAGCATGCAGCCTAGCAGAAAAGGAGGCTGGGGCAAGGGTTAACAAGGTCAGTTGCCCTCATATGATTCGGATACAGTCCCTCTACCCCACAAAATATGAAGGAGAAAAAGACAAGAAGAGTAAACTCGTAGATCAAAGCACTCTCACCCCAGGCTACTTTAATAATAACATTTTGCCAAGTTTCACTCCCACTCGCAGAACTGGAACAACTGTGGGAGGTATCCCTTTGCAAACTAGACATAACACAATATTTAAGATTACCTGTGCTCGGTTAAGCTACTGTGAAACCCTACATAAAAAACGATCCTCAAGGGGATTATACAGGGGGAAGGATGCAACATAAGGTATTTTCAGTCCACAAACTGAGCAATGCACGTCAGCGCACCTAGGAAAACTGAACTGTCCAGTTGCACATATGTAAAGCATTCACAGGCGTACACCCTTAAGCAACACAAGGCAATTATTAGACGTTAAACTTTTTCCAGATATGCCTGCATTAATATTTATCATGGAGCATCTAAAGGCCAGAGTGCTGCCTTAAGAACCTAATGAGCCAGTACTTCAGCCAGCAGGGCTGAATAAGTTTGCAGCATCCAAGATTGTTCATTCTGGCTCCCCATCTACCTCATCCTCTGGGGTCCCCTCGTCCAAGTGAGCCAACAGCTTTTCATTGGATTTTGAATGTTATGTGATGCAGGAACTGATTTCAATCTGTGTATTTGTTTTGGCAGATGTCAATTCAAAGAAGAAACTACTTTGCGTGTGGAGCTGTTCATGAAGTTTGTATTCCAGGCAACTCCCGGGGGGGTGAAAATCAATTTCTTGTGCAATGGCACTCTGATGAACTATGAACTGTTCTATAAAACTATGAAGAATGACCGCTGGCTTAAAAATGTGGCAATGAGAACATTTATGAGCACTATTGGGTGGGTGGTTATGGTAAGAAAGGAAGGTATTAAAGAGACATCGCTGTGTGCGTTTGTGTAATGTAAGTTTAAATAGGTTTTTAGATTACATCCAGTGGGTAGTGCACCCACCATCCCCCACCATTGTAAAAGTAGGTGTGGATCAGCACGGTCGCGCAGTCCCTGTAGGGGAGATTGCCTTTGGGGTCGTGAAGGAATTTTTCCGGTTTTTCCACAGGGTTTAAATGTGAAGCATCTCTCCTCCCTTGGTTAAGATGGCACCCAAACAAGGTGGTGGCAATGGAACTGTTAAATGGCTTCAAGGACAGTTTTAGGATCCCCTGTCAGGGCCCCCAGGTCACCTGGGAAGCGGGTAACCTAAGATCAGCTGGGAATATTGGATGAGAACATTCAGAAAGAGGTGTGGCTGGGGCGGATAGTGGGTCAATTCCTCACACACCCCCAGCCAACTTATGAGTATCACTCCTGGGGTTGGTACCAAAGAAAGCCCCAGGAGAGTTCCACCTCATCCACCACTTTTCCTTTGCAAAGGGGGATTCTGTCAATGACAAAATAGACCCCAAACTCACCTCTGTCTCCTACACATCCTTTGATATGGCGATGCAGTGGGTGCAGACATGTAGCCCAGGGGCACTAATGGCAAAAGCAGATATTGAATCTGCATTCCACCTCATCCCAGTGCACCTGGATGATTTCTGCCTGCTGGGCATGCAGGTGCAGGGGCAGTA
Organism: Neoceratodus forsteri; assembly: GCA_016271365.2. Lineage (NCBI taxonomy): Eukaryota > Metazoa > Chordata > Ceratodontiformes > Ceratodontidae > Neoceratodus > Neoceratodus forsteri. Next base: position 445,903,910 of record CM057453.1, read on the forward strand.
CTTTGTAGATCGCTGCATGCTGATGGGTTGCTCCATCTCATGTTCCATCTTCCAAAAGTGCAGCACCTTCCTGAACTGGGTGGTTCATACTGCCACAGAGGTTGAGTCTATCATCCATTACTTAGATGATTTCCTTTTCATTAGGCCCAGAGAGCAGAACACATGCAGTGGGGTGCTTGCCAGCTTCCAGGGCATTGCTCAGGAATTCGGGGTTCTACTAGCCCCAGATAAAACAGAGGGCCCATGCACTAGGCTCACATTCCTGGGCATTGAACTGGACTCCATAGCTGGGATTTCCAGGCTTCCAAGGGAGAAGGTGCAGAAGTTGATTGGGCTGGTGGGCATAGAAAAGGGGGCCAAGAAAGTCACCTTGCACCAGCTTCAGGAACTACATGGACTCTTGAATTTCACATGCAAGGTCATCCCCATGAGGCGCACCTTTTGCAGGTGGTTGGCCAAGGCCATGGCCGGGGTACGTTCACTGCATCACTTCATCCATGTGCATAAAAGCATAAGGGACGACTTGGAGACCTGGATGGAGTTTTTAATATCATTCAATGGGGTAGTGTTGTGGCAGGCACTGGCCACTACCAATCAGGAGCTCAAGTTTTTATGAATGCATCCAGAGGTATGGGCTTTGTTATTTACTGCCAAGGTGAATGGTGTGCAGCAGTATGGCAGCAAACATGGCATGACAATGGGCTGACCAAGAACTTAACATTCCTGGAATTCTTCCTCATCTTAGTTGCCTTGGAGGTTTGGGGCAGGAAGCTGCCCAATAAGATGGTGTTATTTTTTGTCTGATAATTTAGGGGTGGTGCAGGTCATCAACAGGCAGTCTGCAAAATGTGAGAAAGTGTGTGGTTTATTGTAGAGATTTGTGTTGACATGTTTACAGCTGAACGTCACATTCAGGACCAAACATGTACCAAGTGTGAACAATACAGTTGCTGATGCACTTTCTCATTTCCACTGACACAGGTTCCAGACACTGGCTCCTGAGGCAAAGGAAGACCCGCTGGCCTTCCCCACCTGGTTGTGGAATGACAGTTGGCCAGGATCTGGCAGGTAATATCAAACTCAGTAGCTCCAGGAAACTGGAGCACCTATAGCCAAGGGGTATCCAAATATTTAGATTTCTGCATGGCAAAGGGATACATGATCCATGGCACGGGTTGCCGGGTGCCATCTTGGGGTTCCTATGGAAGCTCATGAGAAATGGTGTATCTAGATCATCAGCTGGCTCAATGCTCACAGGGGTTTCCTTTTTTGGTAAACTGCTGGGTCATAGCGACATGACACAGCAGTTCGCCATACAGAAGTTCATGGAGGGTTGGGTGTGGCAGGCCCCACTGGTTTTGGACAACAGGAAGCCCATTTTGCTACACAGGTTGACAGCCCTGGTTCCACCCCTGGAACGCTGCTCCAGCAGTGATTACGAGTGCTGGCTTTTCTGGGCCGTGTTCTGTCTGTCCTTCTTTGGGACCTTCAGAATCGGTGAGCTGGTGGTAGCCTACATGGCTGACCGAGAGGGAAGCCTTTGGAAAGGGAAGTGGTGCTTCAAGGGGGAAAATTAAACATTTGCCTCTGCCGGTCAAAGACAGATCAATGGGGCAGTGGGGGCAGGTCACCCTGCAAGCAGCGATGCAGATGAACATCTGCCCTATGCATGCAGTGACAAAATTCCTGGCTGTCCAGCCTTTGGGAGATGGCCAGCTGCTTATCCACACTGATGGGGTCCTGCTATCAAGGTATCAGTTCAGCCAGGTATTTAAAATTTGTCTGGGTGCATGTGGTTTTGATCAGAGCCAGTTTGGTATCCACTTATTCAGAATTGGTGCAGTTAGCACTGCCGCCAGCTTGGGTATAGTGGAAAATGAGATTAGACAGATTGGGAAATGGAGATCCAGAAGGTTTAGGAGTTATGTTAGGGCAGTTTAGATGCAAAACTAATAATTGTCTTCTTCCTTCTCAGTGTTTACTAGGACCGAGAACCCAAAAGCGCATCTGTATAATGGGATCTTCCTATGTATTCTTGGATCAGAAGAGGGCAGAGGCCAGGCTCTATGGAACTAATTTGAGCATACCCAAGGAGGAAGCCATTATCCAGTGGTTCAGGATGTGAGGCATGAGATGGGAACAACTGATGCCCTGCATTCACCACAGCAGATAGAATTTGACACACTGGACATTTTGATAGTGCATTTGGGGGGACACAGTCTCGGGATGCAGGCCACAGTGGAGCTAATCTTGTGGATAAAGTGGGATTGTGTCACCCTGTGGACTCTGCTGCCTGGGTGCCAGTTGGTGTGGTTGGCTATGCTACCACAGTGGGTTTGGTGCCACTCCCATGAGCCCAAGACAATCGACCGGGCTAGGGTAAAACTAAACAAAGAAGTGGGAAAGTTTGTGGGCTGGATGGGTGGCTCCACAATTGCCCACAAGGAAATAGAAGCATCATGTGTGGGCTTATACCACAAGGATGGGGTGCACCTTTCAGAGGTCTGTGTTGAGCTATTCAATGATGCTATACAGACCACGTTGGAAACCATAATTTATAAGAAATGGGACCTTGAATGGCTGGTGGGGGGCACAGGCAGGGTTTTGCCTGTGCCCCCCCATTGGCAGTTTGGGGTGACTTGAGGAGGCCTGGTGAGTGCTGTATCCCCAGTTCCCTGCTGGCTCGAAGCTATGCAGTGGAGGGTTGGAGAGATAGGGACAAGGGGGGGTCTCCACCCTGTCTGGGTATGCATGGTGGGGGGAGTTTGGAGGAAGCTCATCTGCCTCTTTGCATGTGGCTGAGGTGGAAGGGGCCTCTCTGAGAGGTCAGAACCCGAGGCCGCCACAGGACAAAATGAGATTATGGGTAGCAGGGGTGTTTTTATGGTTCCTAACATGGTTTGTATGATATGATGTATATATAGTAATGATGTGAATTGATGTAGTGTTGATATCTGTCCAAATGGAGTCTCCCCCGCCTCAAGGGGGAGGAGATATTGACATGGGGTTTCCTTCCGCCACTGCGGCCTCTGCTGTAAGGCCCTCCTCCCCAAGGGTGCAAAACAACCAGCATTTGGCTGCCTGCTGACATGGCCAGTGAGGGAAGGGGGGGGCATCCATGGCAACAATTGATCAGCAAGCAGGTGGCCCGGGTGAGGCTGCTGAATGTGGAGCACTGAGGGATTTAAAAGTTCCCACTCTGCACAGCCCTGACCTCTTGATTCTGATCTCCACTGGGCTTGCCTGTGCCAGAGTTGTTTCCCCCCTCCCACCCTTCCCTGGGTTTTGTAGGCTGTGGCTATCAGGGAATGACTGTATGTTTAGCCAGCACATTGCATGCTGCACAAAGCAGTTGCAAGAAGAGTCAAGGTAGGTTAGTTGGTGTCCTTTGTAGGCATGATAAAAGGGGTTGGGGTGTCTCGGGGAGGCCTGGTGCATGCTGTACTCCCCATTTCCTGCTGGTTCAAAGCTGCGCAGTGGAGGGTTAGAGGGGCAGGGACAAGGGGTGGTTCTCCACCCTGTTGAGGTGTGCAGGGTGGGGGGGGGATTGGAGGAAGCTCATCCATCTCTTCACATGTGGCTGAGGTGGGAGGGGCCCCTCCAAGAGGTTGGGACCTGAGGATCCCACTGGCCAAAAAGAGATTATTGGTAGCAGAAGTATTTTTATGGTTTCTAATATGATTTGCAGGATATGATGTATGTATATATAGTAATTATGTGAATTGATGTAAAGTGTTGATGTCAAGTTTTGAAATTGTATATATTGGAATCTCTGATCACTTGAATGTAAAATACATTTTTAATGTCAGTAAAGTTGTGCTGTGCCCTTGACTCCCAGAGAAAGATGGTGTGTGGTGTATTTCTTACAACAATGGGGCCAGAGATGGGGACCTCCATGTCCAAAGTGTTGTTAACAACTATGAATTGGAGAAAAGTGATACATGCATTACTCTTTTCATCAGAATGCACAAAAACTGGTGATTTGATACTATACCTTTTATTGGACCAACAGAAATTTACAGAAAAATTTTAAGCTTTCAAACCTAAGGGGTCCTACTTCAGAAAGAAAGTGTACAAGCGATACACTGGCAATATCACTTCCCTACTTCTGCTGAAGATACCTGGAGACAATCCAGAGGAGGGCAACTAAAATAGTGCAGGGGTTGTATTGTTGTACAAGGACCAATACGGCAACAAACAATTCTTTTTATCAGGTAATGTTCATCTTAATTCAGGCCTAACCCCTGCTATTAATAATTTCACCACTGATTTGAATATGCCTACCTAGAGATTGACACCTATATTTTATTTAGATTCTAATCAAATGAAAATTACTCCAGTCAATATATAACTATGAAAAGGATAATAGTAATATACGTTGCTCCTTTTTTTAGGTAATTTTTATCTTAATCCAGACCCTGCTGCTGTTGCTAAAAATTGTACCACTGCTTTGAATACCCCTACCCAGAGATGTATGCCTATATTTTAGTTATATTCTAATCAAATTAAAATTTCTCACATTAATATAGAAATCCAACCAGCTTAATTTATTGACTTTACTTCCTGTATTACTTATTATGAGTTTGATATCACTCTTACATAGCAATGATTTTCCCCATGTTCACTGCATCAGGATTTGAAACTTCCAGAGTATCACCTAATTAGAAAGCACAGATCAGCGAAAAGGGGAGGAGGCTATGCCTTCTTTGTGATAACCACTTTACTGCCCATGCTATTATGGATGTTTCTGATACTTGCTCATTAAGTAAATTCCTGGCTATAAAATAAACCTTGGGTGGAGTACATTTTTATTTAGATACATACTGTGTCTTCCTCCTGGAATTCTGGAACAATGTTTGGAAGTACTGTAGTTACTGATTTTGGAAATAATTCTCCAACAACCAGCAAACTTCTGATGGGGGGAGGGGGATTTGAACAGTAATTGGCTAGATGTAAAAATCATAGGTATTTACTGTATGATAAAATATCTGAACTTGGTTTGACACCAATAACTAATTCAGCTACAAGGGTGAACTACAGTAAAAGACTGGTACACAAACTTTAATAGACTAGACATTACCTCTAATCCAGATGAAAAAAAATGTTCAGGTATCATGCCCGATGTCCTTAGTGATCATTTGTCCATTTATTGTGGCTGAGATAGTGGACAACTCAATGTTAAACCTGTTCTTACTCGGTCAAGAAAGGTTTCTCAAGTAGAACTCCTGCAATTTAAGGAGTGCATAAAGCAAACATATTGGTCTGTTATGGACATTGTTTCTTCAGTAGGTATTTCCCTTGACATTTTTATTCATGAATTTTGTCAAATTTGTGATTAGTTCACCCTGATCAGAATCACACGGATTGGGCATAATTAAAAAAAAATGCTGGGTTACTCCTGGCCTATTAAAAGTGATGAGTGCTAGAGACAAAATGTGGATTCACTACAAAAAGACTGGGGAAAACAATATACTTACTGAGCATCATTGTGTTAGAAATGATTGTAAAACCTTTCGCAGTTCCCATAGAAGAAATTATTTATTATCTACGCAACAGCTTTGGCATTCAAATTCACCAAATTGTGGCAAGCTGTTAAATCTGTACCTGTAACAACAACTGTGCACCAGATGTTCTTGATTTGAATGATTAATTATCTACTGACGAAAATGCAGATTGCTACTTATTTCAATGATTATTTTTAAGCTGGGCAGGTATTCCAATGATATACCTTCTGAGGAAAGATTTATGCTTGGAACAGTCTCATGACCTCTCATACTGGACTGTCTACTTTTTTATTTTAAAATAAACTGAGCCAAATAATAAACTATTTAAAAAAAAACTTAATTACATGAAAGGAATCCCCCACCGATTGACATTAAACTGATTGTACTTGCCAAGGAAGAACTTTCTGATTCTTTATGTAAATATATTAAACCTGTTTCTGCAGCAGGATTGTCCCAATGATCAGGAAACAGATTATTGTGTTCCCAGCATACAATGGTGGACTGACAACAAATGTGTACAAGTACAGATTGAGTTCTCGGCTCTCTTCTAAATTTTAGAACATGTGATATTCAATCAGTTTATAGATTATATAAGTATATGTAAAATCCTTTCTACAGCTCAGCTTTGTTTTAGACCACACCATGGTACTCAGACAGTATTGATTAAATATAAAGAGTTTGTTCCCAGCTCTTTTAATTCTGGTTAACTATTGCAGCCATTTTCGTTGCTGTATTGAAATCATTCAATTTAGTTAATCATGAATACTCCCAAACAGATTACATTAAATTTGAATGGCTAACCCAGTTACTGAATTGTTTTGTGACAACATGAGAGAGAGAGAGAGAGAGAGATACATGAGAACGAAGCTTGAAGACACATTTTCTCCACTTATAAAAAATAACAAGGGAGTTCTACAAGGATCAGTATTGGACCCCTTGTTATTTAATATATTTCAGAGATAACATTCAGTTAGCAAGCATATACAAAAAAACTAACTGGCTGATGTGGGTGATTAAATTGGCCTCGGCATTTAATCAACCAAAGAAATTGATTATTGTAAGTTCACTCTGGCAAACTGAATACTATTACTATTATATGATTAGGAATTTTGAACCCAGGATTTCAAAAGTTCTAAAGGTAGTTAAAGTGGGACATGCCTTTTTTCCCTTTTTCCCTGCAGACTGAATGGATAAACGACCATGGGCATGTTAGAAAAGAGAGTAACCTACTGTGGGCATGTATGTAATGTGGATAACCTATTGTAGGCATACCCAAAATGTGGTTGCAGTAGTTTGTGGGGTATTAAATGACTGTTTTCCTGTGCTCCAACTGGCTGACAAGAGATACCTGTTGTATAATTGTTAATATTTTATTGTCACAGTGTAAAACATTTTTAAAATTATACCTTTTGCTGACGACTCAGATCTTTTCTTAAGTGGTACTTTGGCAACTGAAGTTGAACAGAACCTTCAAACTGAATTTAATTAGATTAGTTTTTGGGTTAGATCCAGTCATTGTATCCTTAATGTGAAAATAATATTATGATTGTTTCAAAATAAGGCACAACAATCTCAATTGAATGAAATGTTATGATCCTAACAGTAGATGGGGAATGTCTTGAAACTGATTCATGTCTAAAGTGTATTGTTGCAATGCACGACAATGCACTGACCTGCAAAGAACATATAGATTGATAAACGCAGCACATAGGAATTGGGTCTATTATATGGGAACAGAAGTTGCTTTACTGTTGATGAGAAATGTGTTAGCATAGACATAAGTATTTGTGATTGAATATGACATTCTTGCCTGTTTAGCAGCTTCTGTCAGTGCACTGTCAAGGGTTCAAACTTTATCATAAGTTAATGAGGCTTCTCAGGGGTGTCTGTTATGGTATGAGAGACACCAAGCATGATGCTTTGGTGAGAGGTCAATGAAGCAAAGCTGAGTGGTTCTGTTTGCACAAACTTCAAGAGAGGTGTCTCTTATACTATAACAGATACCCCTTGGAGGCCCTATTAACTTACTATAAATCACTCAAGTTTAGCATGAGTGATTTATAATAGGTTTAGAACTTTTTTTGATTAACTTATGCCATCCTCCCCCCCCCCCGACACTGAAGTGGAGTGCTGTTCCCTAATGCTCTCGCATGAGAGCACACTGTACACAGGCTGGATAAGATGTATGGTGGCTCTGTGCACTGATTGGCTGAAATCATTTTAGTGATTTATAATAGCTAAGATATGTTGATTTGTGCTAAATTCCAACAAAACACACATCAATGAACTTTTTTCACATCTGGGTAAGTTGAGTTTAGTCTCTGTCAGTCAAAGAGCACTTACTGTATACAGTATACACTCCTTGCAGTTCAGTTAGTGGCTGGCCATGGTGGGAAGAGGAGGGTTGTGCCAGTTGCCAGCTTGGGGATGGGGGGGACAGGGTGGTTGGGCACTGCCTGCTGTGGTGGAGGGGGTTGGGGTACACTAGACCACCAGGGTGAAAATATATATAATTATATGTGTTGCTCGGGAACAGGGATGGAGGTCCGCTAGACCACCAGAGAATGAATATATTATTATTTGGGCAGATCAGGGTGGGGGGGGGTCTGCTACACCACCAGGGAACGAATATGTTAATGATAAGGGGTCCAGGCAGAGGGGGTCTGCTAGACCACTAGGGATCTGAATATTTTGCAGATAAGGGAATCAGGCTGGGGGGTCCACTAGACCACTAGGGACCTGAATTTATTTATTTATTTAAAAGAGACTTACCAGAAAAGACATACTGAGCCATAAAGCTTGTTTCCAGATGCATCCTGGGGGAGGGAGGAATGGAATAAGTACAAGATACAAGTAAAAAGATAAGTACAAATAGAAGTAAAAAAAAGCACAGCAATACAAAAAGACACAATGTATAAAATATACAATATCATTTAGGCATTGTTAATAACTACACAAGTTGATAACATGAGGAGCATGATGTACCAGTACACCCAGGCTGTAATGTCAGGAAACAGGACAGGGTAGGGAATGATCAAATCAGGTTGGGGCCATAGGAAGGAGCAATTGGAGCGGTGAGAGGGAGAGAAGGGTGCGGTAGGAAGAGATCTGTGTGGAGGAAGAGGAGAGAAGGAAAGCAAGGGAATGGTGTTGGGAATAGGCAGTGATGGGAATAGGATTGGGGAGGAAAGTATAGAAGTTAGCGGGGTAGGTGGGAGTGGATGAGAAGGGAGAGTAGGAGAGGGGTAGAGGGAGTAGTGGGGGATGAGGTGAAGGAAGAATGGAGGGAGGAGGCAAAGAGGAGAAGGTTGAGGAGGGAGGGTGGGGGTTGGAGGTTGGAGGGAGGGAGGGGTTTGAGATGGGAGGAGAGGAAGAGTGTGGTGGCTGGATAATCTGGGGAGAGGTAGGGCCTTGGGCTATGGGCATTTGTAGGAGGGAGCAGTGTGGGCTTTGAGTATCAATGAAAGAGTGTGTTTGGAGGAGGCAGAGCGAATTGTTAGGGGAAGAGAGTTCCAGATATTAAGAAAGCGGAAAGTGAAGGCATTCTGTCCAGCAAGGGATTTACAATAAGGGAGCAATATTGAACGATAGCCCGAGTTACAGAGAGAGTAAAAGGAAGGTTACATAGGGGAGAGAAGAGAGCTGAGATGGGGGAAGGGGGAGAGATGCCTGCCAGAATTTAGAACTGAAAGTGGTGCATTGGGTTAGGAGGTGATATTCCAAGGGGAGGAGAGAGAGTGCAGAGTACAGAGAACAGTGGTGAGTGCGAGGAGGGCAGGCCAGGGCAAAGAGTCAGAAAGAGTGGGTCTGAATATTTTGCAGATAAGGAGATCGGGGCTGGGGGGGCTTCACTAGGCCACCAGAGACCGGAATATTTTAAGGATAAGAAGATTGGGGCTGGGGGGTCCGCTAGACAACCAGGGAATGCTTAGTTACAGTACACTGTCACACGGCACCCTACAGCTTGTGGCAGCCTGTCTAGATGCACCCTCTGTTTGGCGCATGGCTATGGTTGCTTAAAGCTGTGGGACTTTGCTGCCAGAACCCTACTCTATAGAGAATCGGGTGCAGGGTCCCTGGCATACTGGCAGTTAGCGTGGCTTGCACTGACTGTTGAGAATTGGGCCCCATGTGTCTATGATCCTTTTTCCAGTCAAAAGAACTCCCACAACACTGACATCAGTGATTTGGTCTTTTCCCCCTGGCACTGCCTGCTGTTGCTTAATGGTTGGGATACAGTGACCTGTTTCCACATTACCTTCCTCCTCTTCTTCCACCAGTTCTTCAGGGTTAGGGAATGGTTCATCTTCCTCTACCATGTGTCCTGGGCCACCAGTTTCTCCTGTGTCTATCTGCTGTCATTTCAGATGCGTGTTGTGTTTACCTTGTCATTTTGTGGCCTCTTTTTTTATGGCTGCATGGGTGGAGTCCTGCAGACGTTTTGCATGTAGAAAAGGGCTGACGTCATGTTTCCATCCTTGGAACTGTTTTTGCTCCACCTGACCCTCCCCCAAGAAGCAATCCACCCATGTTGTCCCTATGGACTGCTGCACTTCACTACATTACAGAGGGCATTTTTTTTTTTTTTATGGGTGTTTTTTTTACACATTTCTTTTGCCTTTGTGCGTGTGTTGGGGGGGCTAGTGGAAGAAGAGCCTTGGAACTGCTTGGAGAAAATGTAGTCTTCCATCCTAAGTATGCGGCATGATGATTCCAGGAGTAAACTGCTACCTTCTTTACATAGTACAATTACTATCTGTGTTAAAGCTACAGTGAATGTTAAAAGGTGAATGTTTGACCGAACAGCTCCTCTGCGTCTTGTCTTGTATGGCTTGCTGTCGATCTGGGGTGGGGCGCGGCAAGATGGCTGCAACATGGCAGTGCTGCTCTGCTCTCTGCAGCTCTCACTTGGTGTTCTGAGTTACAACTCTTTAATTTTACTTCAGTCAGTTTTAAAGAAAACTGGTGAATGAGACTTGCATTGTTTTTAGCTATGCTGCTTATTTTCAGTTTGCTATAACTCAGCAGCTTTTAACTACCAGCCATTACCTTGTTTTGTGCCGAGTCAGTTTTTTGGCTGCAAAGTTGGTTTACTGCATCCTAAAGCATGGTGATTCGGCAGTCGTTAGCTCAGGGAGCATTTTCTATCCATGGCTTATGGCTTGGAAAGTAGAGCGGCGTCTCTCGGCATCGCAACTGATTCTGGAGATATTTTCGGCGGAGATACCTAGTTGGAGCAGAGCTTTGGCTGGCTTCTATTGAAAATGGTTTGGGGGCTTGGATCCAAATACCCTTAAGTCAGAGGTTGGCTGTTTGGAGAAAAATTGGCACTTCTGCTGATAGGCTTGTTTTGGTCTTACAAAAGGTATGCTAGTGTTGCCTTGGGTCATAGGGCCTATTTTTGTTAATTCAAATTTATTGCACTTAGAGGAGCACTTTTTTTATTTGTATTTAACAGGTGCCCTGTTATCCGAGTGTGAAATAAACCAAAAAGGAGCCAAGAGTATGAGAGGAGCAGTTGGCGGAGAACATAGACGTTTTGAAATATGGCATGATTCACAGAAATGGGAACTCGAGTTCAGCTCCTTTGGAAAAAACGTTTGTGCTTGCAGTACCATTGGAAGTCCTGGTCTTTGACTCGTGGAGAATGGTAAAGGGGGGGGGTAAGACCCTCTAAGAGGTACTGTAATACATTCTCGCTGGTTTTTAATGCAGCGACCAACATTCATTTAACAACTGTCCTTTCTTAAACATATGGACTCCCTGGTTGGGAGCATGGAGTCCCAAGGGAAATTGAAAGTGAAATGTGTGGCAGCTAGAGATATTTTAATGGACTCCTTGACTGGACCTTGCTGCTACACTATCTTGAGACTCCCAGAGCAAACACTTGCTTTGTTAATTATACATTTTATATCATGTCTAATTCTGAACCAAACTTTAAAATCACTCTTGTAAACACAGTCTTATTTGCAGCACATTTTAACTAGTTGAAAGGACGCTGAAAGAGTGATATTGCGTACTGTGTAATGAGTAGGTGAAGAATGTTGATATGTAAATTAATATTTACAATTTATAAATCCTCCTAAAATGGTGTTTCAATTACAGAAAACCCTTGGACTCTGAGTCAGATATATTACTTTACGACTGCCAAAGCCAGGTTTCGTTGCTGTTATGTGCTTCTGTAGTGATCTAAATAATTTTAGATTTGTGAGCATTCATTTAAATGTAATGTTAATGTTGTCTGAATTTTGAAATACTATGTAAATTTATACTTTTTTTACTGGGACTGACTTAAGGCTTAAGTTCTTTTTTTTTTTTTTTTTTTTGGCATAATTCTATCAATGATTAAATGCCCCAATCGGGTGAATCTACCTGAAACATGGACTTCACATTATATGCCCCAGGAATAGCCAGTGGGAGTGATTGGCTGCAGGCTAATTCTAGGGAGCACAGAGTGGCATGAGTTGCATGGTGCCCCTATGGACATACTTTATTGCCAGTATGTCTGATGGACCATTAGGTCGGTGTAAATGGGATATGGTGTGAATGGTTGGCCCTAGACTGCAACATGTAGTTCCACAATGTGCCACAATAGTGGCTGATAGGAGTGGCCAGATAGGGGGGTGGTCACTGGGTCATGGAGCAGCATGCGCTGCATGGTGTCCCTAATAGATGTGCCCCCAAGACTGGTGTGTTCTGTTGGTAACAAGGACGGCACAACCAGAGCATGGTGTGAACAGATAGGCCCTTTCCATCACATGTGGTCACATTAGGCGCCTCAGATTTGGCAGACTGGACTGGCTGGTTAGGAGGTGGTCCAAGAGGTATGGAGCAGTGTGTGCTGCATGGTATCCCTGAGGGATTTGCCTGTTTTTTGATTCAGTGTGTCCAACTGGTTCCCAGGTGGGTGTTGATGGGATGTTTCTTGAATTGGTAAGGTAAACTCTGTGGGACAGAACAATTTGACCTAGTGCCATTTGTTATAATACTAGGTTCCACTCCTTGAATAATGGCCTGGGTTATTATTTGCCCAGGTCTGGAGAGGCTAAAATAGCCCCCTACTGTGTAGGAAATGATTAATGGGACACAAAGAAATATATAAGTTGGTCTGGAACTAGATAACTAGCTTAGAGAATAACTTGCCTTGGCTGGAAAGACATATGCATATTTGACATATGCTATAAATGGATATTTAATTTTATATTCAGTATTTGTATGGAATATCTGTATTTGTTGTAATCATCTTTTATTTTATTTTCATATATTGTAATGGCTTTTTAGCTGAACAATAAATTTGTACTCATTGTTTTGTATGGTAGGGCACCTACCCGGTTACCAAAACAAATAAATATTAGGCACTCCTCTCCCCCATCCCATCGGTGATTTTGTGCCCGATTAGAAAGACACTGGTGAAAAAAAAACACACAAAGGGGTTTTTCATGCATGGGAAGGGGACAGGAGAATGCCAGATGATAACGGAATTGACCAAGTCAGCTTTTTCTTGTCTCATCCTCTGAGCCTGTGTGATTACAGTTGTACAGAATATTTCCTCAATGCTCCCAGTGAGAAAAAGGAACAAAGCCCTGAATGGGCTCATTCACATTTTTCTTGTTTCATCCCCGGAAAGTGTATGTGTTCAGAAACATTCATTATACAAAGGTGCCTTTTTAAATACGTGCATGAGTCAAAAGTGTTTGTTTTTCTGTGCATTTTTTTCCTCTATACTGCACACCCCTGAGTCAGAGACTTTTTTTCTAAGAAACATAGAAACATAGAAACATAGACTTTGACGGCAGATAAGGACCACTAGGCCCATCTAGTCTGCCCATTTCCCTACCTACAGGATAGGCTGCAGATCCTAGTTAACCAACAGCCTATTTCTTCCTACCCCCCACAAGAATTGCCTTATGTCTGTCCCATGCATTCTTGAATTCTCCCACAGTTTTAGACCCCACAACCTCCTCAGGAAGGCTGTTCCATGCATCCACTACCCTCTCTGTGAAATAATACTTCCTCACATTGCCCCTGAACCGCCCTCCTTCTATCTTTAAATTGTGTACTCTTGTTCTTGCAAGTCTCTTTTTCTGAAAGATGCTACCCTCTTGGACTTTGTTGATTCCACTGAGGTACTTAAAAGTTTCTATCATGTCCCCCCTCTCCCTTCTTTCCTCAAGGGTATACAAGGGTATATAAGTTTAAGTTTATCAGTACAAAAAAAAAAAGGGTTAAGGTAGAATTTTGCCCTTTCTGTGTGTTGGTTTGGGGGGAGTGAAAGGTTGGGAAAATGGGTATCAGACGGCAAAATGTCAGACTGGGCAGGGGAAAACATTATACATAGTCATTCCTTTGTACTGTGACATAAGTGCATTTGAGCCAACAGTATGTTAGCTTTTCTATCCGTTTTTTCTTTGACCAGCCTGCACACTTCTGATTCAAGCAGGGAAGGGGAAACAGACAGTTATCTTCTTAATCATGCAAACAATTACAAACAGAGTGGTGGAGAGTGGATAATAACATTCAAATAAAGTGTTTACATTTTTTTTATTTTTTTTAATGATACAATAATAGAATATGTTACTTTCGCCCTCTGTGCCTGTTGGTGGGTGGGGCCCCAAAGAGGTGTGGAGAAAGGTCAGATACTTCTTAGTATCTGAAGTCTAACAGGGGGCGCAGCTCAGATTACTACTTTATCGTTGGTTATGGCTGGTGCTGGGAATTGAACCTGAAACTGATCAAGATAGGCTGGAGGATTATTTTGCAGAGCTGTTTTTTTTTTTACATTTGGCCAGCACTGTTTCCATTAATGTTATGTAAAACACAATAGCAGTAGACAGGGGGCACAACAACAAATTATTTCTGTATTTTTATCTTTATTTGCTACCGCAATTATTTTAAATGTAACATGTATTGTGACCAAAGTACTAGGAGGAGGGTTAAAAACAACTCAGCATGGTGATAAAAATCAGTCATGGAGGGTATACAGGACCACATGGCTTCCATTCATAAAAACGGTCCAGTAAAGCATATGCCCCAAGTAGTGCCTTTGTGACTGAAATGTGAAACAGCAGTACTGTACATGACATTTGCTTATTGTAGACATTTCATTTTTGTGTGTTTCAACTCTGAGAAGGGAATTATCTCTACTGATTGTTAACCAAGTTGATTTGGACAGCTTTAAGTCCCCTGTACTTGCAAGATACCCTGTACTTTATAGCCCAACCTTGTGAGCTTCTTGGCAGTTTGTTTTAGTTATAATATAATGAACTGTGCACTATGTCAGTATCAATTTTGTCTGGCCTCATTAGCACAGGATTCCCTGGAATGCCCCATGGCCTCTATAGAGTGCTCCACAGCCCCATCACTGCCCTTCTAACCAACTATAATCTGATGCCCATTATTTCATGCATCTAGCATGTAAACAGTTTAGAGCTGGATGAAATAGTGCACAGTTTATAGTGTTATAAATGAAACAAATTTTGATTTAATGATAGCAATAAGGCATGCCCAGGGGTTACATTAACAACCTGCTAGTCACCCACTTGGGGTGTAACATTGCATGAGGTGTGGCCGAGTGCCATATTGCACAAGGGGTTTATTAACTTATGATAAATCTAACCCCTGGTCATGCTTTACTGCTATTATAAAAAATATTTCAAAATAAACTATTAAAAGTATACTTTTTGAAAGTTTTTCTAATTTAGAGGGAGAGTGTTACTTAAATATTTCTTCTTCCAACAGTTACGTAATGATGGTTCAAAACCAGAATGCAACATTCCAGAAATTAAACAGTGCTACAAGATGCACTGCCCAGGGAGCTGGTAGAGGTAGAGACTGTGGATGGGTTTAAGAGGGGATGGGACAGGTACAGGGGGAGAGTAAATCTGACCAGGCCCAATACAGGTGGAACATCTGGGACTGGGGATGGCATAACCCAATGGGGGGGACACCAAAATCAGCCCTCAGTGCGGGTGCTGAAAATTGAGCAGCCACGAGAGACCGTTAGGCCTATTCTGCTGGCATTTCGGCATGTATGTTAGTATGTAAGATGGAGTGTTGACAGGAAGAATATGCCATTGTGATCAGGCTGTACATGACATTGTAATGGGGATTAATTTAAGGCTGCTGGGAGCATAACAGCCAATCATATTGCAGCACTTTGAGATCCTTTTTATAATTACTGTTAAACCATGTCTACAGCATGGTGAGGGTGACAGGTGTGTTGTATTTATTAGGAACTGAATATTTAGCTATGCAGCACCTGCTATCATAATTTCTTGCTTCACTTGGTTGCCTCCACACTCAGTCCTGTAGCACACCCCACCTCTTCTTGCACCCAAGAAAAGTATACAACTTCACTGAAATGATCCAGCCAGGGTGCTGTTAGCCCACAAGAGGGCAAGAAAAATGCATTATTTTGCTGATGTCAGCTGCTCTTTCAGCAAATGCCACAGAAACAAAAATGGGTGTACTAGATGGATCCCTAGTCATCTTCTGCTGTCACCTTTCTATGTTTCAGTTATGTGTGATCCAGCATCATTGCAGTGGTAGTGTATACTTGGTTGTAGGTGGTGGGGGGTAGGGAGGTTTCAATCATACAAGATCTAGGTAATTTGTCAAGGGGGGCAGTAAGTGCAGAGAAGGGATTTCATAGCAGTGCTAGTGTTCTCGGGAATAATTGAGCATGTTAATTTCTTTTCATGGTTGCCATTGTTCCAGATGCCCAGGTGTGATTAACGGCTGCTTAAGATCTTGCACCTAGCAGTACAATGTTAGGGATCACACAACGGACTAAATATGAGTCTTTAGCACACCATTTATTTATCCCCAGCTAATCTCCTGGCTTTCAGCAGGTGATGTTAAGTGCCCTTGTTTTGTAACAATATATTTAATTACATCTAGTCTTGGTGTAATTTAAACAGAATTTACAATCAGAATTGGCAATATGACACAGAAAAGATAGCTCTTGGTGTATTAACATTCCATATTTTCCAAAGCAACTGGCTACATTACCTTCATAAACATACAATTTGACACTAGGTAAGGACCACAGGGGCCATCCTAGTTTGCCATTTTCTTCACAAACTTCATTATGCAGCCATGGTGGATCTGACAAGAATTTGTTTTTTTTAGCACCACCTTTGGTCTTTTTGTGATCTCTTACATGCGTCAACTCCCATCTGTTCTACTTCCTCCTCCTCACCACAACTGCTTCTGCAATCAGTTTTATTGGGTCTATAATCACAATCTGTATATGTTCCCAAGCTCTGCTAAATCACTTTGCTCCTTCTCTGCAGTGTCACTGCCTGACACACTTCTTTTTTTACCCTTTTTGTCTGCATGATTGCAGATGTGCAACCCTTGCAGTGCCATTGAGAGTGGTTCCTACAATGTGCAATACATAGAAATATAGACTTTGACAGCAGATAAGGACCACTTGGCCCACCCAGTCTGCCCATTTCCCTACCTATTGGATAAGCTGCAGATTCTAGTTAACCAACAGCCTACTTCCTGCAACCCCCCACTATAATTATGTCTGTCCCATGCATGTTTGAATTCCTCACTGTTTTAGACCCCACAACCTGTCCAGGACATACATTGCAGACTGTTTAACTACTGTCATCTAATCTTCATCTACATTTGTAGTTCCCACTAAGGGGCTATGACCAGCCCCACGCTGCTTTGTTTTTAATTTGACGTGACTGGATGATCCCATGACGCCACCCCTCTTCACCCTCTCTGTTGCTTCATTTTCTGTTGCTTGCTACAGGACTCGGCCACCTGGAAGGATATTTTTTATTGCATTTTTGTTTGTTTTTTTCTATTTTTTCCTTTTTCATGAGATGCCACTATGGACTACCAGTGGCCAGGCACTGACTCACTGCAAGCTGTCACACACTTTCTGCCCACTGCCCAGATCACAGCAGCTCAGTTCAGGATGACACACACACTCTGGCTGCTTCAGGACTCATAGTCAGGTATCCAGGGTTCCTGAATGGGCTTGGACCTGACACCTCTTGCTGCACTTTGCAGGCCACCATTTTTGTAAAGAAGAGACCCCCCAGTACCATAATTAAGAGGCCTGCTCTGTCACAACTCTTGTAGAAGTTGTGAAATTCACCGAAATAAGTACGATGTGAAAGAAAAATATTAGAAAAATCAGGAAAAGTGGAAATTTTACCAAATATGATGTAGAACCTTCAGTATTGTTCAGATTGATCAAACCTTTGCACCAGTTATGCCCATTGAGGATGTGCACATGAAACAAGTCTCATTGTCATCATGCCTTTATAGAACAGACCAGGAAAATATTTCCAAAATTGCTGATTTCTTTGGCTAAGTGTTTGAATAGACTTCATGACGTTTCCTCTGACAAAGTAATCATTGCATTTACTGTATATTACATTATACCATATTTCTATCTTCTACAATGTTTCTGCTTTCATTTAAAACAAACCTGACACAAATATCATGATTTATGACTGAGATAGAAACATAGAACCATAGAAGTTGATGGCAGATAAAGACCACAGGGCCCATCCAGTCTGCCCAATTTTTCTAACTTATGAATGTGCCATAGGCCTATACTCTGGCAATGGCCTATTTATTCATACTCATCTGTATTGCTCTTTTATGCCTATCCCATGCCTCCCTCTAATCTCATGCTGTGTCCTTTTGTCCTGCTATTTTTCTTATATTGAAACATGTTAGACTCTTTCACCTTGTTAATGCCCACAAGATGTTTAAATGTTTCGATCATATCACCTCTCTCCCTCCTTTGCTCTAGGGTATACATATTGAGCTCCATTAATCTGTCCTCATATGTTTTCTGATACAGTCCCTGCACCACTTTGGTAGCCCTTCTCTAAACTGCCTCTATTTTGTTAATGTCCTTGTACAGGTGCAGCCTCCAGTACTGCACACAGTACTCCAGATAGGGCCTAACCAGTGTCTTGTAAAGAGGAATAATTACCTCCCTCTTACAACTTGTAATGCCCCTACTAATACACCCCAACATCTCTCTAGCCTTATGTACTGCTTTAGTAGTCTGCTTGGATGATTTTAGGTCATCTGTGATGATGATGTCGAAGTCTCTTTCTTCCCTTGTGATTGCCAGCAACTCCCCTCCCAACCTCTAGGTAGCTTTAGGGTTTCTCTTCTCTATGTGCATGATCTTGCACTTCTTTGCATTAAACCCTAGTTGCCACTCTTCAGACCATTTTGTCAGTTTTTCCAGATCTCTTCTCATTCTGCCCACCCCAACCCATCTGGATCATCTACTCTGTTGCAGAGCTTGGTGTCATCTGCAAACAGGCAAACCTTACCCTCCAGTCCATCTGCAATGTCACTGATGAAGATATTGAAGAGAACTGGCCCCAGGACTGATCCCTGAGGTATCCCACTTGTGACTTGCATCTCTTCTGACTGTAGAAGGTTTACCACCACTCTCTGTTTTCTGCCCACCAACCAGTTTGTCACTCAGTTGACCAAATTCTGACCCACTCTGAGCCCATCCAACTTATTAATCAATCTTCTTTGTGGAACAGTATCGAAAACATTGCTGAAGTCAAGGTAGGTGACATCAACTGCATCCCTTTGGTCCACCACTCTGGTTACCCAGTCAAAGAAATCTGTGAGAATAGTTTGACAGGACCTTCCTGTTGTAAACCCATGCTGTCTTGGATCCTATGCTCCTATGGATTCCAGGTGTTGCACTATCCTTTCCTTAAGGAGTGCCTCCATAATATCGCCCACTACTGAGGTAAGACTGACTAGTCTATAGTTCCCTGCCTCCTCTCTGCTGCCACTCTTGTGGAGTGGGATCACATGAGCCCTTCTCCAGTTTTCTGAGATCTCTCCTGTGCTCAGAGACTCACTAAACAGTTCTGATAATGGCTGTGCTAGTTCCACCCTTAGCTCCTTTAGTACCCTGGGATGTATGCCATCAGATCCTATTGCCTTGTCCACCCTGAGCTTAGCGAGCTCTTGTAGATCCTTTCTTTTGTGAAGGGACTTGTGCATACCCCCCCGTGTCCATGGCACTGAGCTGTGGGCCCTGCCCTACCTTCTCCTCAGTAAATACTGAGCAGAAGTATCTATTAAGGATAGATGCTTTTCCTTGGTCCTCCTCCACACACTCCCCCTTATTCCCTTTGATCTTAGCAATACCCCCCTCTGGGACTTTCTCCTTTCACTAATGTATCTATAGAAAGTCTTGTCCCCTTCTTTTAGTGTTTGTGCAAGTGTTTCCGTGGTTTAGGCCTTTGTCTGCCTCACTGTTTTCCCTTAGGGAAGTTTGGTATGCCTCCCTATCTTCGTCCCACTGCGTTGCCTTATATTTCTTGAATGTCAACCTTTTGGCTCTTACCTTTCTTGCTACTGTTTTTGAGAACCAAAGTGGTTTACTCCTTCTTTTGCTCATGCTTTTCTCCCTAACACAATGGGATGTTGCTTCAAGTATTGCATCCTTAGTGCTTGCCCACTTTGCCTGTACCCCCTCACCTGTATCTCATCTTATCAGGGCTAGCTTAACTTTGTTGGCCATCTTATCAAAGTCAGATCCTCTGTAGTCCCATATTTTTGCTTTGGAATGGGATGATTTAGTTCCAGTGGCCAAATTGAACCATACCATGTGATGGCCACTGGCCCCAGGTGACCTTCTGCCTGGAGATCTGTGATCCTTTCCCCATTAGTCAGTACTAGATCCAGGATAGCCCTGTCTCTTGTGGGTTGTTGTACCAATTGTTTGAGGCCCACACATGTAGGAAATCCACTATACGCCTAGTTCTGGAAGATGTTCTGGATGGTATTGACCAAACCGTATCTGGCATATTGAAGTCTCCCATTATCAGAACCTCCCCAGTCCATCAAATTTAAAGAACTTTCACTCCCCGAACTGTTGCCAGTTACCTTAAAATTTGTGTCCTTTTTCCTGGTACCAGTCCTTGAGCCACATGTTTAGCTCACCTATCTTCCCTTCCGTCCTTCTGTCCCTCTCTCCCAGACCAGCAGGATCTCAAAGAAGGAGATGCCAGATGAAATGAATGACAGTTTTTCTCCCAGCCTGCTCAGGTGTTTCTTGGTCTCCACAACTGACCAGCTGATGAGATCGTTAGTCCCTATGTGTACCAGGACGTTAACGTTTTCTCCTGCTTCCTGCACAATTTAAGCAATGCGGTCAGTGTCTCTCCATGCTGATGTACCTGGGAGAGATCTGATGATTGCCCCCAGCTGGAGGTAGGTATGAACTCCCCGAATCATGGAGTCTCCCATTACCAGAAGTGTTTTGGATTTCCTTTTTGCTTTTGTGTTTTGGTCCTTTTTTGGGGCAAGTTTTGTAGTGCTAGCTCCTGTGCTGTAGTGTCCTGCTCTGCAGTGTCCTCTGACCCTTTGTTTGATTTTTGAGATAGAGGCAGATACCTGTTTGTAGTTTTTATATGGTTTGTGGAGGTGATATGTTAGTGAGCATTGAGTGATGGAGCACCTGATTTGCCCCTCGTAAGCACCTGCCAACCACCTGGACCAACTACACTCTGCGGTCGAGGTGCTGCAGTTACTGTAGATGTTGGGAAAATGGTGGGTGGTTCTTGTAATATATATCCTCCTGAATATGCAATTTGAGGCACACAATCTCTGCCCATGCTGCCCAGAGCTGAGCCCTTAGATCTCTGATGGTCCAGCAGGTAGGACAGCATCCTAAATCTTGTATAACTACCCTTTTTGAAAAGTGTCCCACAGTACCTACAGTTAATAATATCCATTCCAATTGAGTTGCTGAGTTTATAACCTGGTCCGAGTAATCAGAAGGAAAATTAAAGCAAAAGTTTGATTTTTTTCTATGTTTTGTTTTTGTTTGTTTGTTTTTGTATAACTTTTTACAACATGTTAAATGAATTGCGCCCCTGTAGGAGAGGCCACTGTGTGGATACCCCTCTGATCTTCCCCTTCCTGCTTTGCTACAGGAAATGTCACAACTGTATAAAAGGAGTGTAGCATAGGGTGGTTGGGGATGGGGGTGGGTGGTTGGGCCCTTCCCCTGTCAAAAAAGAAGAACCACTAATCAGATGAAGCATTTCCCATTTTTTCTTGCTCCTCACTTTTCAGCCTTACTGATGGACTAACATCATACCTATCTCCTACAGTGTTGATGCAGTTGCAGCTCTCTGGCTTAATTTGAAGTAGTGTATCTATATACTTCTGCAAGTCACCAGATGTACGACTATCAAGTCTTTCATATTGTTGAACAAATGCCATTGCATGAAGAACTAGTATAGTAGGTTCATCTGAAGATGGCCAGTTACCTTCTTCTGGCCACAGTTCACCAAGGTAACTTTTTAGGGCAGCCAGGTAGTCAGCTTTGTTGCCTTTGTGCATGGCATATCCTTGGGGAAGATCAGCATCGAGCTCAAAAAGAGCCGAGGGATATTTTGTCCACTCATGACTGAAGGCTTCTACCTTTCTGTCATCATCCAGATCTAGGATAAAGTACAAGTTACAGACCACATTGCTCTCCTCTTCATAGACCTCTTTCACATTCGGAATGTGTGAGGGTGTTTTGGCGTTACTTGCAACTGTCTGAAGCTTTACAGTTTTAGCTTTTTCACTACCACTCTGTTGTGATACAGTTAAGGGTACAATGCCCTTTTCCTTGGCTTCAATGAAATCATTTGATGTGGCCTTTTGACCAGTAGAAATGTTCAGAAGATCACTGGTATCACAAGTGAATGGACTGATCATTCTGCCAGTGACCACATTAATCATTGTTTTAATTGCTGTACTGTCCTTCTGTGCTGTATACTCACAGTCTCCATGGTGTTTGTGATCATCAGCGCTGTGAAGGTGATTCATTACCTTTGTTTGTTCAGAGATTGCTATCAGTGCTGGTAATGAATGCAGGTATTTCTCCATAGCGGCAGGCTGCCAAGTTATGACATGGAAAAGCTGTGTCTTGGCATCTTTGTTATACATCTGCTTGAGGGTCATATCAGTCCACATATCATTAAACTTTTGAACTGTATGGCGCATTGGTGAATTTGCAAAATCTGAATGCTTTAGTGATGTCTGTTGCTGTGGTTGGCAGGTCTTTCATAGCAGACAGGTCATGGGGAATTCAGGAAACATATTTGTGATGACCAGCAGCCACAAGATATGGAAGCATTTTCTCAGCTTCAGCCAGGTGCTGCTCCCAGAGTCCAGCTTGCTAAGCACAGATATTGCAATTCAGAATCTGAATCATGTCCATGTACTGTATATAGGCCAGAGCCTTGTTGTTGGGGATTTGCACGTTGCCTCACAGAACTCAGCCATTAATGTGTCTACTTCTTCCAATAGCCTACTTGTTTTGACATATGAATTATGTGCATTTTGCACATCCTTGGAATCCATGGCATCTCTCAGTCTTTGAACACTTCAGCCTGGCAGTGAGCATTTAGGCAAGCTCAAAGAAGACTTTTCAGGAACCCCCATTTGTAGGTGGGTTACATAAGCAATAAGGTATGACAGGGTGTGTGTTATTGTGTAATAATGTCATGCGTAGGGTGGTTGAAGCATGAGGCCACAGCCTGAGTGCATTCAACGCCCTAGAAGTGACATTATTACACAATAACACACACCGTGGAGTGCCTTATTGCTATTATACAATGGCTTGTTTATTAATAAACCAGAAAAAGGAAAAAACAACTTTTTTTTCCATCTTTTTTCCTTTGATTTTGCTGTGTGGAGATGTACATTTAAAAAAAAAGTCCAGAATATTGTCCACCAGTAGGTGGAGTTGCTATATTAATGATGCTGCCCACTCAGGCTGCTGGGTTTTTGGTCTTTCACTGTTTTATTCTGATGCCTTGTTGTTCGGGTCAACCCCCACCCCCACGACCCTTCACCCGCTCATTACAGTGGGCTGTATTTTTAGTTTTTTTAATTTCTTTTAACTGTTTTTATATGATCACTGAGCTGCTGAGCAACTCTACAGTATACGGTAATGTGATTTTCACAGCTGAGGAGGAGGAGGCTGTCAGGGCAGGTTTCTTACACTTTGGAGGTGAGTTTGAGGAGGGAAGGAACAGAGGATGTGTGCCACTGTTTAATGTGAGCACAGGAAATAATTAAGCTTTGATGCCTATTTCTTTTTCTTCCTTTCTGAGCCAAGTGGCTTCATTGATGGTCTGGGTGCTTCAAAGAAGCCGCTCAGTTAGCGGCAGTGGGTTGCAAAGTCAGCATGTGTTACACTGAGGCAAAGCCGCTCCATATGCCATTTTGTTTAAAATTAAGATGGGAAGGTTGCAGTGATTTACTTCAGGGGATGGAGGGCGAAAATTGCATTTGTTTTTTAATTTAAATGTATTTGTTGTGACTGAAGGAGCAAGGGATGGAATTGTTGGGGGGGGGAGCAGTGAAACTGTGATGGTCCGGTAACATTTGGTTTTGTATGGAGTGATTCCTGAGGCCATCACGTGGTCTTGTGTGTACCTGCCATAGATACAGTAATGTCATCATCTAATAACATCACTGTCTCAAGGGGTAAGCAGCCAATGAGATTCCTAGAATTTTTCTTGCCATTGTATAATTAGTTTTAAACTCATGAGCACACTATTTTATTTTTTTACAGTTAGACTGTTTATTGATTTTTCAACTTGCAAAACATACATAAGAGCACACTATTTGATGCTGGCTACCCACTGCAGGAACTGGCCTGCTCTGCAAAACAACTGCACCACCAGGGTTCAAATCCCATTGACAAACAGGGCTATATAAATTAAATACCTGCACCCTTTAGTTAACTTTATGGGTGACTGATATTTACAGTTTTTATGTTGGCTCACGCTCATGTGCCAGCCAACATCTTGTGGTAGTAGAAGATTTGGAGGTGCAGTCACTGTTGGGCCAATGCAGGTCACGCATCAGTAGGCTTGGCAGAGGACACCAGAAGGAAGGAGTGCTGTGTGACTGGACTTCTCTATTGGGACTAAAG
The DNA here is from genome assembly GCA_016271365.2 of Neoceratodus forsteri. Classification (NCBI taxonomy): domain Eukaryota; kingdom Metazoa; phylum Chordata; order Ceratodontiformes; family Ceratodontidae; genus Neoceratodus; species Neoceratodus forsteri. Next base: position 445,928,378 of record CM057453.1, read on the forward strand.
AAGTAGAACTATCTATGTTGCTATCAGAGGTAATGTGAGAAAGTATTTTTTCACAGAGAGGGTTGTGGATGCATGGAACTGAGGAGGTCGTGGAGTCAAGAACAGTGGGGGAATTCAAGAATGCATGGGACAGACATAAGGCAGTCCTAGTGGGGGGTAGGAGGAAGTAAGCTGTTGGTTAACTAGGATCTGCAGCTTATCTGTTAGGTAGGAAAATGGCAGACTAGGTGGGCCAAGCAGTCCTTATCTGCCATCAACTTCTATGTTTCTATGTTTCTACTGGGACCTTTAATTTAAGGTAAAAAAAGCAAAAAAAAAAATAGTGTTTGTCTCAGTTAGCTAAAGTGGTTATCTGAACAGTTATCTAGGTATAAATTTCAGGTGGCTCAAGGGGCTTGATTGATGTGCAGTTTAAATTACTTATAGAAAGATCTAGTAAGTAGGGGGAGTGGCTTAGCTAGAAGGAAACTAGATTTAAACACTGCCTTAGAAAGATTCCGTTAGAGGCTTGGCAGAGGACACCATAAGGAAGGAGTGCTGTGTGACTGGACTTCTCTACTGGGACTAAAGAAGTAGAACTCTTCTACTCTCTACACTCATCTAAAAAACTATATTGCCCACCTTTCCTTCCCTCCACCCTCCCACCCAAAGCTAGTTCTACTTTTACAGGCACAGGATTTGACTGACAACAGGAACTTTCTGTTTGGGAGCAGGAAGTGAGTGATCACAGAGCCACGAAAGATGCACCATCCTAGAAGGGCAAGAGTAGCTCTCTGGCCCCCTCTAGCTGCTGGAGGTCTGCCTCTAAGCAAGTAAGGGGTCTACTGAGAAATATAGGATCTTCCTGTCTCAGAACAGGACAATCAGAAGCTTAAAGGACACAGAGGCAGTAAGTAAGTGGAGAGAGAAGGGAAAAAAAAACAGGAAAGAGTGAGGATTCCAAACAATAGTGAAGGGGCCAGAAATAAGACATGATGGGAGTGGTGCAGTGCAGTGGCTATGGAGCAGCAGTCTTCTGGAAGATGTTCTGGAGGATGCGGTGTTGTCCCATCTGCAGGCACCTCTCTGGGCTGAGGGGGGAGGTTGTTCATCTCCAGGCTGAGTTGGCCAGGATTTGTGGGACCTCCTCTCCCATCCAGGGACCACCAGGGCCACTGCCGTTGCTTCATAGGTTGCCAAGAAAGAGGAGCAGTTGGACCACAGTGAGCTCAGGGAGGCTGAGGGTGGTGGAACAGAGGGGCATCCCTCCAGTTGTGCCTCTCCACAATTCCTATGCCATTCTGGCAAAGTGTGGTTCCTCTATGGAGGCACCCACAGTGGAGACCAAGGAGGATGCTGGGAACCTCCACAAAGGAGACCCACAGGAGGGTGGCATGGGACCCCACAGGGAAGGAAACAACTCCTGGTGGGGGACTTCATTGTTAGGAAGGTAGAAATGGGGAAGGAAGGGGAGAGGGAGGTAAGGTGCCTGCCTGGCACCATGGCTTGGAGGGACAGGGGGTGAATCCTCAGGATTGCTGGAGCAGCTGCACAGGGGAGGGAGCTGCATGTCATTCTCCACCTAGGGACAAATGACCTGGCTAAGAAAGGGATCAGAGCAGTGCAGGAAGAGTTTGTGGAATTGGGGAGGGGTCTTAGACAAGTAGCATGCACGGTAACCTTCTCGGAGGTGCTGCCTGTCTATGGTGTACGAGAGGCTAGGGTGCTCCACACCATGGGATTCAATCAGTGGTTGAAAAAATGGTGCAGAACTCAGGGATTTGGCTTCACTGGGGACTTGGGGTCCACCTGGAGTGATGCAAGCCTATACTGGAATGATGGGCTGCATCTGTTCAGAAGGGGAACCAGGATCCTAGGTGATAGGTTTAAATGCTTCATTGGCAAGTATTTAAACTAGCCAAGGGGGGAGGCACTGGAAAGGAGCAGGGAAATCCTAGCCACCCAAAAAAAGTCACAGTAGTAAGTATAGTAAACACCAACATAGAGATGTTGATAGGGAGAAGGGCAGGGGTAAATGGAGAAAGTGACAAAGGCAAGAAGGACAGGGATGAGGCAAAAAGGAGTAAGGCCATCAGGAAATGGAGGATAATGAGTACCAATGCCCATAGCCTGGGTAACAAGCTCCCTGAACTGGTGGCCTTGATGGAAGAGGGATGTCTGGATATCGTAGCAGTCACAGAAACATGGTACACAGAGAACCATGACTGGGATGTTAACATACCAGGGTACATAACCTACAGGAAAGACAGGGAGGGGAGAAGAGGGGGAGGAGTAGCTCTCTATGTAAAGGAAGGGATAAAAGCAACTGAACAAAAGCGTAAACAGGGAGGAAAGGAGCTACTGTGGGTCACCTTGGAGACTGGAAGTGGCACCACAATCCGCACAGGGGTAGTATACAGACCCCCAGGTCAGGGGAAGGGAATGGACAAGGATATGATAGAATGCATTCTTTGGATGGCAGAGAAAGGGGAGATACTGTTGACGGGAGACCTGAATATGCCAGATGTTAACTGGAGCACACTTGCTGCAGTCACATCCAAGAACAGGGCCATTCTCGATGCCCTACAGGTGGCATGCCTCAGACAGCTAGTTTCAGAACCCACTCATGAGGGAGCAATCTTAGACCTCTTACTCTCAAATGGGGACAGTGAAAGGATCTCAGATCTAGAAGTGGGTTGCCTTCTGGGAACAAGTGACCATCAAACAGTGTGATTCATGTTAAACTCAGCTACAGAGTCAAGCCATACAAAAGTGGGGGTACTGAACTTCAGGAGGGCTGACTTTGGCAAGATGGGAGAGTGCCACAGAAAAGCGCTAGCAAACAGGCTAGAAGGAGGGGTGGAGCAACAATGGGAAATCATCAAAACTGCCATCACAGAGGCAACACGCCTTTGTGTGAAGCAAATAAACAAATCGAAATGAAAGAAAAAGCCACTATGGTTCTCAAAAGAGGTGGCGGGGAAAGTCAGAGAGAAAAAGATAGCATTCAGGAAGTGTAAGGTAGCATTCAGGAAGTGTAAGGAAACACAGAAGGAGCAGGACAGAGAACTGTATCAGTTAAGGCAGAAGGAAGAAGGAAGGGAAGTCAGAATAGCAAAGGCCCAAACTGAGGAAAGGATAGCCAACTCAGTTAAGAAGGGGGATAAAACCTTTTATAGGTACATCAGGGAGCATAGAAAGACAAAGGGAGGGATAGTTAGGCTGAATAGAATGAACAGTGGGTGGCCAGAGGGGGATAGTGAAAAAGCAGGGATACTGAATGGATATTTCTGCTCAGTATTCACAAAGGGGAGGTGCCTAATCTAATTAACAGAAGCACTCTGGATGGGGGGTCGATCCCAGTCCTTTCACAGAAGAAAGGGTTCTGAAAGAACTCCTAAAACTGAAGGTGGACAAATCAATGGGGCCTGATGGAATTCACCCCAGAATTCTAAAAGAATTAAGGGGAGAACTAGTGAAACCAGTGACTACCCTTTTTAACAAATTGTGGGAGGATGGTGTGGTACCCGAGGACTGGAGGAAGGCATATGTGATTCCCCTTAACAAAAGTGGGACCAAGACAGAGGCAAGAAACTACAGACCTGTCAGTTTGACCTCTGTGGTAGGGAAAGTGATAGAATCACTTCTGAAGGAAAGAATTGTTGAGTACCTAGAGGCCAGTGGGGCAGAGGACCCAAGGCAGTATGGGTTCACAGCGGGAAGGTCATGTCAGATGAATCTAATTGATTTCTTTGACTGAGTGACTAAAGTAGTAGACCAGGGAGGAGCTGTGGACATGGCCTACCTAGACTTTAGCAAGACATTTGACACAGTCCCACACAAAAGATTAATAGTCAGATTAAACAGCCTGGGAGTGGGTCCCAGGGTGGTAGCCCGGGTAAAACATTGGCTGGACAACAGGACACAGAAGGTAATTGTAAATGGAGTCCACTCTGAAGAAAGATGGGTTACTACTGGGGTACCGCAGGGTTCAGTACTGGGTCCAGTCCTTTTTAATGTTTTTATAAGTGACATTGCAGAGGGACTAGAAGGAAAAGTATGCCTCTTTGCAGATGACACAAAGATCTGCAACAGGGTTGATACACAAGGAGGTGTGGAAAAGGATGAGAAGGAACTTGGCAAGGTTGGAGGAATGGTCAGAAGTATGGCAGCTAGATTCAATGCAAAGAAGTGCAAAATAATGCACCTGGGAAACAAAAGCCCAGGGAAGATTTACACAACGGGGGGTATAACAAAAACAAAAAGGAAAGAGACCCGGGGGTAATCATATCAGATGACCTAAAGGTTACCAAGCAATGTGAGAAGGCAGTAGGGAGAGCTGGGGGTATACTGGGATGCATAGGGAGAGGCATCACCAGCAGAAAACAGGAAGTTGTTATCCCTCTGTACAGACAGTTGGTGAGACCCCATCTGAGTACTGCATCCAGTTCTGGAGACCCCACCTCTGCATGGACATAGACAGGATTGAAGCAGTCCAGAAGAGGGCAACTGGAATGGTGCAGGGTCTGCAAGAGAAGCCATATGAGGAGAGACTAACGGAGCTTAATGTGTATACCCTTGAGGAAAGGAGGGGGGGGAGGGAACATGATAGAAACATTTAAGTACCTCAGTGGAATCAACAAAGTCCAAGAGGGTAGCATCTTTCAGAAAAAGAGACATGCAAGAACAAGGGGGCACAATTTAAAGATACAGGGGGAGGCAGTTCAGGGGCAATGTGAGGAAGTATTTTTTCACAGAGAGGGTAATGGATGCATGGAACAGCCTTCCTGAGGAGGTTGTGGGGTCTAAAACTGTGGAGAATTCAAGAATACATGGGACAGACATAAGGCAATTCTTGTGGGGGGGTAGGTAGAAATAGGCTGTTGGTTAACTAGGATCTGTGGCTTATCCTGTAGGTAGAGAAATGGACAGACTAGGTAGGCCAAGCAGACCTTATCTGCCATCAAAGTCTATGTTTCTATGTTTCATCCCTTATTCCCCAATAAGCCTGCATGCTGGCACCACACCACGAATACATAATATGGTGAGCACATCTAATGAAAGGTTCCCTGCAATGCAAGCAAAGCTTGTCATATGCAGCGGACCTCCAGACATGCTTTCCCTGGTGAAAAATATATTAAACATGGTGGCATAATGCTGACTTTGGGGGTGCCCAATCCCCCTGTCGGCATGCCCTGACCACTGTATGTGCCGGCGGAGGCCACTCCCGTCGTCATAATCACCCCATTTGTTATAGTGCCGAGGTGCCCAATCTCTTGGCTCTTGCCCACCCCCTTTCATTATGTGCTGATGTGGGTGCCCAATCCCCATCAGCTACAGCATCCCCCCCCAAAAAACACTTAGGTGGCATGCTGGGAGCCCACCCCAGCATGCCAAATCCCCTGTAAAAGAAAAACCGTCCTGCAATGTTTTTTTTTTTTTTTTAAACCTGTAAAAAAGAAAACGGTCCCTTGTGGTCCCCCTGCTCCCCCCCACAACCCGTGCCCACTCTCTGCGCACCCTGACTCCCCACACCCCCCCTCACCCCATACTTACCTCCAGAGTCTGGCGCGATGATCTTCGGTGGACCAGAAACATGTCTGCACTCTTCAAAGCCGACCGCGAACTGAAGAAATGCAGGTAAGCTGTATAATGGCATAAATAGGGTTTTTTTCAACTTTGCTGCATATCTCAGACATTTTTTGTCATTTGTGCACCAAATTTTCAACATGGGGTTATTAGGACCCCTCCTCATGAATTCAAGCACTGTCATGGCGTTATTCAGTCCCGAAAGGTGATTTTACGGTCACTGCGTGGAATCACCTTTCAGGACTGAGTAACAAAATGACACTGCCACTGTTCATGAGGGGGTCTCTCAATAGCTTATGTTGCAAATTTGGTGAAAAAAAAAAATGGCTGTTTTACAAGCATGCATTGTGCTGTTTCCACGCACTCTCGTACCTTCTTGAATTTGTAATATTTTCACTCCAGATTTTCACAATTGGCAATTTCCACACCTTCTTATAAACAGTACAGCTGTCATTTTACATATCCTGGCCAAAATGTGTTTTCGCATGTCCGGCGCAAAATAGCGCAGTCGCTGTGTGAAATCAGTTTTCAGGACAGTGTGAGAAAATGATGATGATACTGTTCATGAGCAGAGGTCCTAAAATACCTATGTTGAAAATTTGGTGCTGAAAGTCCATAAAATGACTGTGTTACAAGTGTGCATTGCGCAGTTTCCACGCACCCTTGTAACTTCACAAATTTGCAATATTTTCATGCCAGATTTTCAACACTGGCATTTTTTCACTCCTCCTTATCAACAGTACAGCTGTTGTTTTTCACAGCCTGCCCAAAATATGTTTCTGCACCTGTGGCGTACAATGGCGTGGTTGCTGTGGGAAATCAACTTTTGGGATAGATTAACAAAATCACAGCTCCACTGTTCATGAGCGGAGGTCCAAAAATGCCTATGTTGAAAATGTGTCTAAAAAACTCCCAAAAATAATTGGGTTACGGACGTGTGTTGCACAGTTTCTATGCATGCTTGTGACTTCAATTTTTCATATTTTCACTCCAGATTTTCAACGTTGCCATTTTTTATGCCTCCTCATGGACAATATAGTTGTCATTTTCCACATCCTACCCAAACTGTGTTTTCGTCCCTGTGTCACCAAATGTCATAGCCGCTGTGCAAAACCACCTTTCAGCTAACAAACTGATAGTGCAGCTCTTCATGAGGTGGGGGTCACAAAAAGCCTTTGTTGAAAATCTGGAGTGAAAATACCAACAAACGCCTACAATGTTAGGGTTTCCAAGTGTAACACCCTACCCTGTAGAGACTGCCAGGCATCGGGGTGTGATTTGTGATCATTGGCTGTAATGCTCATGCCATTCCACCCCAACCCCCACCCTGCAGCGAGTGACAGGCATCGAGGTGTGCCTTGGAGTGTTTGGCCCTAACGTTCACACCATTCTCTATACTGCACCCATCTCAGCATATTTCTTGTGAAATGGGGCACATGATAAGGCCCAAAGACCCTAAAGCACACCATGACACTTGTCAGTGTCTAGAGGGTAGTATGAGGCACATTCCCCTATACTGCACCTGTCTCAGTGTATATCCTTATGGAATGGGGTAAGTATATGGCCCGAAGACCTCAAAGCACACCATGACACTTGTCAGTGTCTACAGGGTAGGGTGAGGTAACATGGCTTGAGCGTTATAGCTGACACCCCAAAGGCACACCCTGGTGCCTGTCAGTCTCTGCAGGGTGGGGGTGGGGTTGGTGTCAGTTCCATACTTCACTGCCATTCCTATTATGCATTTCTAACTCCTGCACTACCATTGCCAATGCCAGCGAGATAACATTCGGCATTGACAAATGCTTGTTTCTATAGGCACATATTTTCAGTCCTGCTGGGGTATGAGGTAACATGTATCTGAGAGTGTGTGTGTGTGTGTGTGTGTGTGTGTGTACATCTTATTTTCACAGAGGTCTTAGGCTATCCCTCCTGCTATATGTGTGTGTGCATCATTTTACTCTCTCCCATTGGTGGCACACTTTAGTCATGTAAGGGCCAGGCACACCCCTGTGTATAGGGGTATATGGTGGTAGTCTCATCAGAGGAGTACTCACCTTATACAGTAGAACCTGTATCTGCACAATCACTTCTACAACCTCAGGTCTGGGGCACAGGAGTAGGGGCACCATAACCAATATACTGGGGCACCAATAAATGAGAGACTACACACAAACTGAGTCCAAACTTGGAGCTGGGATCAAGCTGGGTGCATTTACTTGAATACTACAGATACAATACAGTAAAAAAGGCATTTCCCTCTCAAATAACTTGTTACTTCATTCCTCAGTAGAGCATTAACTGCATCACACTGTACCCTTGTCATCCAACTGGATCTCTGATCTCCATTCTCACCATTCCGAGGTTCCCTTGAAACACCTCCATTGTAATGTTATCAGATTTACTCCAGTACTTAAGGAGTATTAATATGCACATTGTATCTGCACCACCAAGTACATCTATACTATATTTACACTCCTAACCTCCCTTTTGGGGTCCCTGAAGCTTTGACACTCCCAAGACCATTTGTGTTATGGCACTCTCCCAGATAGTGTGAACAGTACCCCGGGGCAAAGTCATGCCTGCACTTGTCTCACCTTCCCTTTGTAGGACAATTTTTCTCCTCTAGCCCCCTTTTGCTTCCTGGCTTCCTAGCCCCATTATCCACCATTTCTGGGACCTACCTGGTCTTTGACGACCCTTACATGGATCACCTCCCATGTCAGGGCTAGGGAAGGGAGGTCTGTCTTGCCTACCCCCATGACCATATATAAAGTGGAAGCCAGGGCCCAGTCAGTAGTGTGGGGCCTATAATGAGCAGGAGCTTCATCCTCCCGGCTTGGTCCTATGTTTCACATTTTCTCTCATGTCCCCAGCTGACAAAGTGCAATGATGTGGGTGTGCACTGCAAATATGCTGCTCACACTCAGCACTTGCCCTTGGCCTATCAGGAAGCAGTCAGTCCTTTGCCACTCAATCTCTGCTTGGTGGCAACTTAGTGACTCATACTGTCCCCCACCCTGAAGGAGGAGACCTGTCTGTGGATGCTCAATCCTCCTTCCTCCAGCCACCCCCTGAGGGACACTAATCCATTTCTGAACCTGGGTCTCCAATGTGGCAGGAGATGAAATGCCCAATACGCAGTACCTTAGCCCTCTAAGCCACTGGGCTGGCTCTCTAGTAGGACAATTTAATTCAGAAAATGCATGACTTTAGTACTAAATGAATTAGCTGAGCCAGCCATATCTTTGACAGACTATGACAGAATACTGATAGCCTTCATGGCCAAAGAAATATACTCCCATGTCTAGCCCCTCACATGGAGACTTATCGACCCCAGTTCTTATTAGGCCCCTATCACCTGATGACCATTCATTCTGCTACCTGCCATGGGTAATACTACTGTACAATACAGCTGCCTCAGCCTTTTTGGACATTTGTCAGCAAGACTTACTTACACCTGTCCATTCAAACCATTGCTCCACACTGACTCAGGAACTCTGCTAGAATAATTCTGGTGGGAGTGGATCTGCAAGGATCCCAGCAACCACCCATGAGGGGTGGCCCTCCACTCTCTCTGTCGTGACATCTGGTCATTGTTCTCTCTGAGGTCCTCGAGACCTTCCTAGGAGATCCATCCTCCTGGTGCCTGCTGATGTGAAACATAACTCCATCTGGTTTGAATTAGCCCACAGGGCCAGCAACCCACAACCAAGACCCAAAGTCCTTGGGCAGGATTTTCAAAAGCTTAGATCGCCACAAGCCCTGGGTGCGCCAATGATACAGCATATGGAGCTTGTGGTGATCTAACAGGAGTTTCTATCGCATGTGGCAATTGCTGCAAGTTAGATCAACTTTTTCAGGTCTTACTTGCGGCAATCCTGGTGGCCTTTTTTAAGGAGCTTGTGTCAGATATTTTTCACAAGCTGCCATAAATCATGAAAACTGTTGTAACTGCGCCCGAGATTATAACATCAGGCTTAGTTATGGCAAAGGGTTGGCGCACTGTGAGAACCTAAGTGTTGTGGTGCAGGGCTAGGTGCAAGCCTTGTGCCATGTTTTGAAAACCCTGCCCCTTGATTTCGAAGTGTGGACTTTGATAAGTTGAGGGAACTGGTCAAGGATATGTTAGTAGGGGTGGAGGACATAAGGGGTGGATGAGAGATGGGGGGGCAATAAAGGGAGCCATCCTGGAGGCATCAACGGCAAGGATAAGAACAGTAGCTAAGAAAAAACAGGTTTAAGAGACCACTGTGGTTCTTAGCCAGTGTCAGGGAAGTGGTTAGGGCAAAAAGGAAGGCCTTCTATAAATACAAGGAACATCAGCGGGAGGCAGAATGGGAGGATTATCTAAAAAAAAAATAGGGAGGCAAATACAGCCATCAGGGAGATGAAAGCAGACATAGAGCTGCATATAGCAGAGGGGGTCAAGAACTGAGAAAAACTATTTTTTAGGTCTATCAATGAAAAAAGGAAAAAAGGGGGGCATCACACAGCTAGTTGAGTGGGGTAGGGTGATAGAGGATGATGAGCAAAAGGCCACAGTCCTGAATGACTACATTTGCTCAATATTCACTAAAGAGGATGGCGGATCCATGCCAGAAAGTGGCATCTAAATAGCCACTAAGGGAGTCCCAGAAATGAGGCAGCCAATATTTACTAGCGAGAGGGTTCTGAAAAGGCTGGCAGCCCTTAAGGTAGATAAAGCCCCAGGACCAGATGGGTTGTATCCAAGGATACTTATGGAATTAGCAGTAGAATTGGATGAACCACTAGCTGGGCTGTTCAACAGCTCACTTAAGTCTGGGGAAGTTCCAAGGGATTGGAAAATTGCAGATGTTGTACCACTTCATGGGGGGGGGGTATTGGGAGCAACCAGGGAGATACATGCCTATCTGACCTCCATCATGAGGAAGCTGATGGAATCATTAATAAAAGAGGACCTCATGGACTACCTAGAGAGCAACAGTCTTCAGGATACTAAACAACATGGTTTTGTGGCGGGAAGGTCTTGTCAGACTAACCTGATTTTTTTACTTTGACTTGTTGACCGAGGAAGTAGACAAGGGTCATGCTGCAGATCTGTTGTACTTTGACTTTAGCAAGGCTTTTGATTCGGTACCACACAAAAGGTTGCTTGAAAAGATGGAAGACCTGGGTGCAGCTAAAACCATAGTGAACTGAGTAGGTAGTTGGCTAGAAGGGAGGCAGCAGAGGGTGATGGTCAACGGGGTTAAATCAGAGAACAGGGAGACTACAAGTGGGGTTCCACAGGGATCTGTCCTGGGTCTGGTCCTCTTCAACATGTTCATTAGTGACACTGGTGAGGGAATCCAGGGCAGACTGTGTCTCTTTTCAGATGATATAAAACTGTGTGGGGGGGTGGATAGTGATGAGGGAATAAGGGATATGCAGAGGGGCCTACAAAAACTGGATGGGTGGTCAATGGTCTGGCAGTTAAAATTCAATGCCAAAAAGTGCAAGATAATGCAACTAGGGAAAAGGAACCCCAGGATGGAGTACTGGATGGGTGGGGTGAGACAGAGGAAGAACAAGTTCTAGAAGTTATCATTAGTAACTCCCTTAAACAAATGAGCCAGTGCAACAAGGTCTACAACAAGGCTAACAGGATGCTGGGATGTATCAAGAGGGGTAGTGATAGCAGAAGAAAAGAGGTAATACTTCCCTATACAGATCCCTAGTGAGGCCTCACCTGGAGTATAGCATCCGGTTCAGGAGCCCTCACATCAGAAAGGAAAAAACAGTGCAGCACAGAGTAACAAAAATGATTCAGGGCCAGCAGGGCAGATCCTATGAGTGGTGCCTCAAGTCACTAAATATGTACTCAGTGGAAACCAGGAGGGAGCGGGGAGATATGATAGAGACCTTCAAGTTTCTTAAAGGAATTAACAAGGTAAACTGTGGGGAATTATTTACCCTGAATAGCAACTTGATGTCATATAGTCACAAGTGGAAATTTACAGGAGGGAGGTTCAGGAGGGACGTGAGGAAATACTTCTTTATGGACAGGGTAGTGGAACCTTGGAACAGTCTGTTAGTCATAGTGGTGGGTGCAAACACAGTCAGGGGTTTCAAGCAAGCATGGGATGAAATGAAATGAGTAGTGGTCGTCCAGTGTGACAAGACCAGGGAAGAGAATGGGGATAGGATGAGGAGTGTTAATAGCCTAGAGGAACACTAGATTCCAGGGATTATGGGGAGTATGGGCAGACTGGATGGACCTCTGGTCTTTTTCTGCCATCATGGTGTTTGTCTCTATGATGTTACACTAGAGACTAGGGCAGAGACCAGTGCCATCTGGACCCAGAAACCTTGCCACCATCCCTGGGCCTACAGACCCCTGCATGGGTCACAGCCAGAGGATGGACATCTTCCTTGAGATCTTCCTACCATATGATCTCCAACCTTGTGGCTTGCCTCTCCTTCTTATAGACAATTAGGGGATGGCAGAAACATGATTATTCATGACTTGAGATTACCACTTCTGGATGAGACATAACACTCTGTTCCACCACTTATCCTGTCTCCAAGCAAGCAAGAGGCCCTCTACAGGACAGCTCTCAGGGTCAAACTTAACCCTTCAAGAGCCCTCTAGTAACTAGCCTTGAGCTGAATGAAGAGAGAGGCTGGTTACAGTGATGTTTACTATCTTTAAAGAGCTTGTACATTGAGCTCTGTTTTTGTTATGTGTATAACTAGAGTAATGTGTTTGTGCAGTGCCTCTCCTTTTTTATTGTGCCAAAATGTAATTTTCCTGTCGTGTTTTTGTTTTTAAATTTGATTGTACCACTCCATTCGCCAGATTCAATCTTCACAAGGGGAGCGCGTGCAGGCTTGAAACCTGACTAAAACAGATGCAATGAGAGGAAAGTCGCACTGATGTTAGTGATGGCAGGTCTGACAAATAGACACTTGTCAATTGACTTGTGTTATGCTCACACTAACATAAAGCAAGCAGTAAGTTAGTTGCTAGTGAAATTCACATTGTTTTGTTGTTTTCTCACCACAGGTTTAATTTACATTTACAAATGTAACCCCCCTGTTACCCGAGGTTACTAGAATCCCAGTAGGACCTAGTGGTAGGCAGGGAAGGCAGCTTGTGAAATTCCAGTTAAATGGATTTCACACTGTCTCACTTTGTTCTCAGTCTCAGCTGAGACTGAGGAATGACATCACCATAGAACTCTCGCAGCTGCATGAGCCACACTGGAATCTGCAGTTGGGAGTTAGGATAGAATGTTGAGGATTTTTGAACAGAGTGTGTGTGCAGTCTTGAAGAGAGGAGCAGCACAGCAATCTGCGGACAGGCTCTCAGAGCCTAAAGCTCTGTCATAGAGCTACTGTAAGGGGGGGGTGTGCTTCCAACAAAAGAGGAACACAGTAAGCTGTTTGTGAAGTGGTGGAGACCGCTGTTACTGGTCCATGTGCCCCATCCCTAAGGGGATGGGGGTGGAAGGGTTTGCCTGTCTTCCAGGGGCAACCCTCCTGGTTCCGGCTAAGGAAGAAGCTGCCTTATTTCAAGTTGTGCTGTGTCACCAGAAGCTGTGGGATAGAAATTCCTGTGAGGAATCACCTGTGGGGCACCTGTAACCAAAGGGTGAGTTTGCTCTGACAGAGGGCCTATGTTTTCACCTGAACTGTTGGAACATGGGGAATGGACTACTTAATTTGTAGGAGGTCTAGTGTAATAGACATTGCTGGTTAATTCAAGCATGTTCAAATCCAGCACAAAGAATAAAGTAAAGAGGGGATTGGACTGCTTGATCAGTGGGAGGCCTAGAGCAATGGGCTAAGCCAACTAAACGTATGTTCAAGTCCAGCACAATGGGAAAGCAAGACAAGCAGAGGAAATGTGACGTACATTTACCCTTAATCTACATTGCCAAGCTTTACAGAAAGAGATGTTTAATGTCCAGAGAAGTGGCTGGGTATGAATAGTGGAAGCGAGAGGTGGGAGACTCCCCATCAGTAGTAACCAAATTCACCTCTATGGATTTGCTCTGCGGCGCCTTTACTTTCTCTCAGGTACTTGGCCAGTGCCTGAGGAAAGTACCCAGACTTGGGATTAAAAGGAAGTTTCCCTTATAGAGCTGAGGTGCTCTTAGGTGGTTTAGGGAGCCACCAGAAAATGTTTCCATGACAAATGGAAGGTGTCTGAGTGGCCGGCAAGGGAGCCGAGCCTGGGAATCCCAAACAGTGTACAAGTTTGGGCTGTGTACTCAAAGCAGCGTGCATGTCCAGGCTGTGTGCCCGGTGGGTTCAGAGCCTGAAGACTGGAGTGTTGAAGAAGTGTTTCTGATTCTTTTTAATCTGCATTACCAGAAGTGTAGCCCCGTGGGGGTCCATCTATGCTTTGTTTGTTCTGCTTGGATGTGAATAAAGCCACACTTTAGAATCCCATTCCTGGTATTGGACATTACAGTTATTGCTTCCTGTGTTCAGAATTACTTGGGTGTCCCTGTGCAGAGTAGCCAAACCTAGCCCTTGTGCTGAGAAACCTATTCCTTTCCGAACCCAGTCCCCACCTGGTACTGCTGTCAGATTCAAACAGCATACCACCTGTCGTTTGCAAAAAGGCAGGGGGGTGGGGGTTACACAAAGATTTTACATTTCCCATCCTTTCAACACCCTACTTCAGAAATGTTAGTTGAATAGCTTTTTTTAATACTTTCCACATGTCATACTATCCATCACTAGTCTTGCAGTGAATAGTGGCTAAAACTGACAAATTTATTCTGTATAATAGAGCTGTATGTGTGTGCCTGAGTTTGGCTGTGTGTGGATTTTTTTGTGCATGGGGGGGGGCAAGCATTTGATTAGCGCTGTATGCAGCATTGCTAGAGTGACAATCTTTTTCAGGCCCTCACCCCCTGTAACTCCCATGGCTTACTCCCCATGCAAGGCGGCAGGGAGTCCCCCTACTCACCCACCCTAGTCTGGATCCAGTTCTGGGGCGCTACCTCAGGAGCAGAGTGTGGGATGGCCATCAAGCTGCAATGACCAGCCACCAGGGTGTCTTTCTGTTTTCTGCTCACCCCACTTTTTTTTGCAGGAGCATGGTGTGCAATGACACCTGCAGCAGGCCCTTGCACGCACCCGTGTGTGGCCCCGCCAAGCATCTGTCATGCACCTGCCCCATGTTCTTGTGGTGGCTCATTGTTGAACCCCGGCCTCCACTAGGGGTCAGGCATGCACCGACTGCTTGTCATTCCCCTCCCTGGAGATGGAAAGCAGTCCAACGGATGCTCGATCCATCTCCTCCCTGACGACCCTCAGTGGCCCATGCCTGCTCCTGAACATGGGCTCACTTGTGTGGTGCTGAGGTGGCATCCAGCGCCTCAGCCCTCAGTGCCATTGGGCTGGCCTAGAGTGACAATCTTGTAATATATTTTGCATCTTTTTTCCTGTCTTCACGCATGCACCAGTTCATCATTTTTATTTTATCTAGAGTGAAAATGGGCTCTGCATTCACTGTGCATTACCTCTCAAAATGTTAATTATTTGCAAATGAATGCTTGAGTATCAATCAGGATGTGAGAATGTTGTTATTTGTGGTTGTTTTCATATTATTGTTAGTCATTTTATTGATGTCAATGTCAGATATAATTTAACACAAATTTTGGACAAGAGCAAACTCCATGAGGATGCTGACTTCCTTTCTGAAAATACACAATAACTAGGCAGACCCGGTGGCACTGAGGGATGAGGCATTGGACACCTTACCTTGAGCTTTGCTGGTGACACAGGTTCGTGAACAACCTCAGGTTGCCGGGGAACCAGCATGGGGGGGAGGGTCAGAGCAGGATTGAGCTGCAGTAGGCAGCTCTCTCCTCCTGGGGGTGGTTGTCTGCTCCTCCTGCAGTTCCGCTCCCACCGGGTGGAGGTCCAGTGGGAAGCGTAGGTGAGGGGGAGCAGCGGCAATACTACCAGTGGTGGGGTGGAAGGAACCGAGCTGGTGCCCGGTGTGCAAGTGCGTCTCCACATGCACCTGCATATCTGTTGGCATCCCAGGTCGGGGTTAAAAAAGGGAGAAATCAAAAAAATGTATATAGAAAAAAATACACAATAACTGATATGAAATGATGCATGTCATGTAACAGTGTCAGTGGCTCAGTAGGTAGCACACTTGCCTCTAAGGCTGGGAGATCAGAGGGCTGTGGGTTCAGTTCCCACATCTGGCACTTGGGTTAATATCCTGGTACTGACACTGTAGTGCAGCATGAGAGGGGTGCTGCACTTCTGAGGTGCCATCTTTCGGATGAGACATTAAACCGAGGTCCCATCTTCCTGCTGGATTGGTGGTAGTTCAGGTGGATGTTAAAGATCCCATGGCACTTATCGAAAAGAGTAGGGGAATTTCCCCAGTGTCCTGGCCAAATTTCCCTCATTTCACTAAAAAAAAATACCACCAACAGCTTAATCTGGTTCAAGGTTAGTTGGCATTCATCTGTATCCCCCTCCCCTGGGTCGTGCCTGAAAAATAGGCAGGACTTGTCTAGTGCACTTACCCGGTCAAAAAAAATAAAAGCGATTACTTTGAGACTGAACATTTCTTTTAAACAGTTAGTTGGGCAAAATGATTTGGCATTAAAACGAACATTGAAAATGACTGAGTGGACAGAACACTTAAAATGTGTTTTAGTTCTGCTCATAAAATATCCATTTTGTTTAAAGGGACACTGTCAGCTTTGTCCCTACGTTTTTCATCATTTCTGAGCAGTGTTCCCCGAGGCACACACTGAACAAACTATTAGTGTAAAATGGCCCTGCATGTGCCAAAAGTAATATTTTTACCTGTTTTCCATGATTTTACATTATTTTCTGTCCGACCAGCCCGAACCTAAGTCGGCAGACTTCTGGAAGCACATCAGCTCCAAGGGCCTTTGATGTCTGCTGTTGAAGCATGCACAGTGTACAATTTAGCAAGCCCTACTAACGAAGCTGCTTAAATTGAGTATTTCAACAGCCTAAATTGAATTGTGCCAATTGTAACAAGAAATGAGCCATAATAGAGCTAATAAATACACTTGAAAAGCAGAGCCAAAATCCCGCACATGCGCAATAGTGGCTTGGAGCAGAGATCCCACGCAAGCACAGGAACATGCCGCTATTGCGCACGTACGGGATTTAGGCTTCACTTTTCAAGTGTATTTTTTAGCTGTATTATGACTCATTTCTTGTTACAAGAGGCACAGTTCGATTTAGGCTGCTGAGATACTCAATTTAAGCAGCTTTGTTCGTAGGGCATACTAAAAATTGCACAGCGTGCATGTGCTCTGTTACAGACGTGTGTCCTTGGGATGGATGTGCTTCCAGAGGTTGGCTGACTTACGTTCGGGCCGATCAGACAGAAAATAAAATAAAATCGTGGAAAACCAGTAAAAATATTACTTTTGACACATGCAGGGCCATTTTACACTCATAGTTTGTTTAGTGTGTGCCTCGGGGAACACTGCTCAGAAATGATGAAAAATGTAGGGGCAAAGCTGACAGTGCCCCTTTAAGAAGTTCATTTTGGAAAAAAAGAAAGCCAAACTCCATCTTAACATAGAAACAAAGAAGTGGACAGCAGATAAGGACTGCAAGGCCCATCTAGTCCGCCCATTTCTTTTTCTACCTTATGAATGTGCCATAGGCCTTTACTCTTTCAATGGTCTATCTATTCCTACTCATCTGTATTGCTCCCTTATGCCTACCCCATGCCTGTTTGAAGCCCTGCACTGTATTCATATCCACCACTTCTGAAGGTAGACCATTTCATGCATCCACCGCCCTTTCTGTGAAAAAGAACTTCTTCACATTGCCCCTTAATTGGCCTCCTTCTAATCTCATGCTGTGTCCTCTTGTCCTGCTATTTTTCTTATATTGAAACATGTTAGACTCTTTCACCTTGTTAATGCCCTTAAGGTGTTTGAATGTTTCAATCATATCACCTCTCTCCCTCCTTTGCTCTAGGGTATACATATTGAGCTTCGTTAATCTGTCCTCATATGTTTTCTGATGCAGTCCCTGCACCATTTTGGTTACCCTTCTGTGGACTGCCTCCATTTTGTTAATGTCCTTGTGAAGGGTTGGCCTCCAGTACTGCATGCAGTACTTCAGATGGGTCCTAACCAGTGTCTTGTAAAAAGGAATTATTACCTCCCTCATACGACTTGTGATACCCCTACTAATACACCCCAACATCTCTCTAGCCTTACCTACTGCTTTAGTGGTCTGCTTGGATGATTTCAGGTCATCTGTGATGATGATGCCCAGGTCTCTTTCTTCCCTTGTGACTGCCAGCAACTCCCCTACCAACCTATAGGTGGCTTCAAGGTTTCTCTTCCCTATGTGTATGATCTTGCACTTCTTTGCGTTAAACCCCAGTTGCTACTCTTCCGACCATTTTGTCAGTTTATCCAGATCTCTTCTCATTCTGCCCACCCCATCTAGATCATCTACTCTGTTACAGATCTTGTTGTCATCTGCAAACAGACAAATCTTACCCTCCAGTCCATCTGCAATGTCACTGATGAAGATATTGAAGAGGGCTGGCCCCAGGACTGATCCCTGAGATACCCCACTTGTGACTTGCATCTCTTCTGACTGAATACCATTTACTACCACCCTCTGTTTTCTGCCCATCAACCAGTTTGCCACCCAGTTAACCAACTTCTGACCCAGCCTGAGCCTACCTAGCTTGCTAACCAATCTTCTGTGTGGAACAGTTTTCGAAAACTTTGCTGAAGTCAAGGTAGGCAACATCAGTTGCTCCCCCTTGATCCACCACTCTGGTTACCCAGTCAAAGAAATCTATGAGGTTAGTTTCACAGGACCTTCCTGTTGTAAACCCATGCTGCCTTGGATCCTGTGCTCCTATGGATTCCAGGTGTTGCACTATCCTTTCCTTAAAGAGTGCCTCCATAATCTTGCCCATTACTGAGGTAAGACTGACTGGTCTGTAGTTCTCTGCCTCCTCCCTGCTAGCATTCTTGTGGAGCAGGATCACATGAGCCCTTCTCCAGTCTTCTGGGACTTCTCCTGTGCTCAGAGACTCACTAAACAGTTCTGATAATGGCTCTGCTAGTTCCACCCTTAGCTCCTTTAGTACCCTGGGATGTATGCCATCAGGTCCCATTGCTTTGTCTACCCTGAGCTTATCGAGCTCTTGTAGGACCCTTTCTTTTGTGAAGGACTAGTGCACACCTCCTTCCCCCCATGTCCATGGTGCTGAGCTGTGGTCCCTGCCCCACCTTCTCCTCAGTAAATACTGAGCAGAAGTATCTATTTAGGATAGATGCCTTTCTGTGGTCCTCCTCCTCACACTCCCCCTTATCCCCTTTGATCTTAGCAATACCCCCTCTGGACTTTCTCCTTTCACTAATGTATCTATAGAAAGTCTTGTCCCCTTGTTTTACTGTTTGTGCTAGTGTTTCCTCAGCTTGGGCCCTTGGCTGCTTTACTGCCTTCCCTGCTTCCCTTAGGGAAGTTTGGTATGCCTCCCTATCTTCATCCCGTTGCGTTCCCTTATATTTCCTGAAGGCCAGCCTTTTGGCTCTGACCTTTTCTGCTGCTGTTTTTGAGAACAAAGTAGTTTCCTTCTTTTGCACTTCTTTTTGTCTCTAACATAATGGCTGTGTTATCACAGCCACAGACAATACTTCACTTTGGCATAGCTGTTGTTAATAAATTGCAGCACAGAGAAAAAAAAACTAAGATTTTAACCAAAAAAAGAAGTTTATTACATACAGCAGACAAACTTTCATATACTGCACAGGGATGTAATTATCGCATTAAGCTATACACGGCATTCAGTCCAATTACCAAGAAAACAAATAAGTTTCAGCACCAGATAAATAAACATGACAGTTAATAGAAATTGTTTATAGTTGTGGAAAATGGAAACCAACTTCACGTATGCACAGAAAATAACTGTGACACTCAAGTTTTTAACCTTTCAGAAAAGAAGCCACAGGACAAAACATTACAAGCAATTAAGTCAGACAGGCTTTGCAACTCGCAAGTGAGAGACCACACAGGCACAGTGAGTAAATACAGCACTGACTCCAGTTTCTTTCCTCTCACTATGTCACTCCTAGTTTTGGCGGGTCCGATGGCACTCATCACTGCATGGCACATCAGTAATCTGAAAAATGACAAAGAAAAGACAAAATTGTCGGGCAGACTCAGCAATGGGCAACACTGCATGACAAGCAGGTTAGTTTTGATATGAAAAAAACCCCACCTTTCAGCTAAAATAGCAAATCCAACCCATTAACTCTTTAATTAAGGATGAAACAGATGTCCTACATCTGTTACTGTGTGAATAAAAGTACTAATGCTTTTTAAAAGATTTGCATATGGTGATGTATTTGCATATAATGATATGGTTGTAGTTTATGCATGAGCTGTTGGTCTGTGCTTCAGAGATCCATGCCATCACATCCTGCATTTTGAAAAGTTTGTCCAGCTCCTATGACATTATACAGCCATAGAGTCAAGCCATACAAATCAGAGGGTTCTGGACTTTAGGAAGACTGACTTTGGCAAAATGGGAGAGTGCCTCAGAAAAGCACTAGCAAACGGGCAAGAAGGAGGAGTGGAGGAACAATTAGGAAACATCAAAACTGCCATCACAGAGGCAATGAGCCTTTGTGTGAAGCAAATAAACAAATCAAAATGAAGGAAAAAATGGCACGGGGTCATAATGTCACAAGACATTATGCCTCATGGCCAAATCGCACTGCCATTACAGCACGATATCTGCCGTGAGGCATGTCTTTTCTCTGAGGGGGGCTGTGCCCCTGAACTCCCCCCACTAAAGATTCTCAACTCTGGGAGGGGGGGGTTCAACTCAGGGAGTGCACAAATGAGTCAAAATTAAAAGATTCTGGGACCGGGAATCAAACCCGGTCCCAGACACAGCACCTGGGTTCCTGCTGCTGTGGTTCAGTCCTGTGAGCCATGGCAGCTGCTCAGCAGAACCCACTCCCAGCAGAGGTCATATCCTCTGCCTGGGAAAGCACTACTGGTGAAATCCTACGTACAGCAGTATACACGGTATTGCACCATTAGAGGTTACAGACTACGCTGTAGCCATTTACCCATAATGTCATATGCTATTAAGTGTGCAACATTATGACCTGGTTGGGAAAAAAAACACTATGGTTCTCAAAATAGGTAGTGGGGAAGGTTAGGGAGAAAAAGTAGCATTCAGGAAGTATAAGGAAACACAGAAGGAGCAGGACAGAGAACTGTACCAGTTAATGCAGTAGGAAGTGGGGAAGGCAGTCAGAATAGCAAAGGCCCAAACCAAGGGAAAGATAGCCAACTTGGTTAAGAAGGGAGATGAAACCTTTTACAGATATATTAGGGGGTGAAGAAAGGCCAAGGGAGGGATAGTGAGGCTTAATAAAGGGGAGGGATGGTGGGCAGAGGGTGACAGTGAAAAAGCAGGGATACTGAATGAATACTTCTGCTCAGTATTCACCAAAGAAGAGGAGGGGGAGGTGCCTAATCCAATCAATAGAAGCACTCTGGATGGGGGGGGGTCAATACCAGTCCTTTCACAGAAGAAAGGGTTCTGAAAGAACACCTGAAACCGAAGGTGGACAAAGCAATGGGACCTGACGGGATTCACCCCAGAATTCTAAAAGAACTAAGGGGAGAACTAGTGACACCACTGACTACCCTTTTTAACAAATCATGAGAGGATGATGTGGTACCTGAAGACTGGAAGAAGGTGGATGTGATTTCCCTTCACAAAAGTGGGAGCAAAGCAGAGGCAGGAAACTACAGACCTGTTAGTTTGACCTCAGCGGTAGGGAAAATAATGGAACCCCTTCTAAAAGAAAGAATTGTTGAGTACCTAGAGGCCAGCGGGGCACAGGACCCAAGGCAGCATGGATTCATGGGGGGAAAGTTATGTCAGACAAATCTAATAGATTTCTTTGACTGGGTGACCAAAGTTGTAGACCAGGGAGGGGCTGTGGACATGGCCTACCTAGACTTTAGCAAGGCATTTGACACAGTCCCACACAAAAGATTAGCAAACAAGTTAGCTAGCCTGGGAGTGGGTCCCAGGGTGGTAGCCTGGGTAAAAAATTGGCTGGACAACAGGACACAGAGGGTAATAGTAAACAGAGTCCACTCCAAAGAAAGAGGGGTTACTAGTGGGGCACTGCAGGGTTCAGTACTGGGACCAGTCTTTTTTAATGTCTTTATAAGTGACATTGCAGAGGGACTGGAAGGAAAAGTATGCCTCTTTGCAGATGGCACAAAGATCTGCAACAGGGTTGATACACAAGGAGGGGATGGAAAGGATGAGAAGGGACTTGGCAAGGTTGGAGGAATGGTCAGAAGTATGGCAGCTTAAATTCAATGCAAAGAAGTGCAAAGTAATGTACCTGGGAAACAAAAACCCAAGAGAAGGGTACACAATGGGGGGGGCAAGGTACTAACAACAACAAAAATTGAAAGTGACCTGGGGTAGTCATATCAGATGACCTAAATGTAAGCAAGCAATGTGAGAAGGCAGTAAGGAGGCTGGGGGGATACTGGGATGTATAGGGAGAGGCATCACCAGTAGAAAACAGAAAGTTGTTATCCCTCTGTACAGACAGTTGGTGAGACCTCACCTAGAGTACTGCTTGCAGTTCTGGAGACCCCATCTCAGCAAGGACATAGACAGGATGGAGGCAGTCCAGAGGAGGAAAACTAAAATGGTGCAGGGTCTGCACCAGAAGCCACATGAAGCTAGACTAAAGGAACATAATATGTATACCCTTGAGGAAAGGAGGGAGAGGGGGACATGATAGAAACTTTCAAGTACCTCAAGGGAATCAGCAAAGTCCAAGAGGGTAGTATCTTTCAGAAAAAGAGATGTGCAAGAACAAGGGGGCACAATTTGAAGATAGAGGGGTGACGACTTGGGGCAAGATGATATAGTATTTTTTCACGGAAAGGGTGGTGGACACATGGAACAACCTTCCTGAGGAGGTCATGGGGTCAAAAACAGTGGGAGAATTCAAGAATGCATGAGACAGACATAAGACAATTCTGGTGGGGGTTAGGAAAAGTAGGCTGTTGGTTAACTAGGATCTGCAGCTTATCCAATAGGTAGGGAAATAGGCAGACTGGGTGGGCCAAGCGGTCCTTATCTGCCATCAAAGTCTATGTTACTATGTTCCTGCATTTCAAAAGAAGCACTAGCACTTTTATTCACACTGTAACAGCTGTGGGGCATCTGTTCCATCCTTAATTTAAGAGCTAGTGGGTTGGATTTCCTATTTTGGGCTGAAAATGACACACCATTGGTCACTCTACTCCAACCTAACACACCATTGCTCACTCTACTCCAGCCTTGGCTAGTTATCCCCTCCCTTTTGCTGCCTTCAATTTCTCAGATATCTCATAGACAATATAATTAGATCTGCCAAACCCAAGGCCCTTGCTGCCCTCATGTGCCCCCAGGAACACTTCTACCCCCTGCACTCCTCTGGCAAATCCCTCCTCACAGTTCCCAGAAGTCTTGCCCAGATGTGTGATCAAGCCTTTTCCTCCTTTGCCTCCAGAATTTGGAATACACTGCCACTCCATGTCAGAGCAGCACAGCCCCATCACCAGTTTAAAGTAGCATTTCGCAACCACCTGAGCAACTCTGAAATCTGCACCTTTAACTGACCACATCTCGCTCTACTATCACTTCTTCCATCCTAACACTTAAACACTTTTGCATGTCATTGTTCCACCTCAGCATCTCTACTAAATTTAAGTTTGTCTCTTGTCTCCCAATAACTTTCTCCGATGCTCTTTTCTAGTCATGCTGGCATTTTCTCACTAAAGTCATATTTCCTCTAAAAACAAAACAAGTATGAATTACTAAATGTTTTGTACTACTGGACTTGTATGCTTATTTCTCCTTTGGAATTGTTCGCACTGCTGAAATTTTATGTTTAATATAATTGTATTATCTATTGTATGTCCTATTGTATGTCCTATTGTTGTATCAGCATTCTGTTATGCATTGTTGTATAGTTATTTTCTAGACAAAGAACCTCTGTGCACAAGCACTGAGGCAATGGTTACCCCAAAGGGCATTTGGCCGGGAAGCCAAGTTTCAAAGAAATACAAAATCACACATGCCCCTACAATGCAAAGCATCATAGGCTGCATATGCAAATCACCACAGAATATTATGTTGGTTCAACTTTAAGCAGAAATGCATGGTGCCGAAAGGCTTCTCACACAGTTTACAAAGGGTGCCAACAGAAGACATAGACATGTGTTTCATCCTATCAAGACGCATCAGTATGCCTCATCTGTTTGACACCCCAGTGGAGTGAACCAGCTACCCTTAGATGATCTGTCTGGGTTATGTTGTGGTGAACCCAATTAAAACAAAAAACAATTTAAAAGACAAATAACCTCTGTGCACAAGCACTGATGCACTTGTTACCCCAAAGGGCATTTGGCTGGGAAGCCAGGTTTCAAAGAAATACAAAATCACACATGCGCCCCACAATGCAAAGCATCATGGACTGCATATGCAAATCACCACAGAATATTATGTTGGTTCAACTTTAAGCAGAAATGCATGGTGCCGAAAGGCCTCTTACACAGTTTGCAAAGGGTGCCAACAGAAGACATAGACACGTGTTTCATCCTGGGTTCACCACTACATAATCCAGATAGACCATCTTAGGGTAGCTGGTTCATTCCACTAGGGTGTCAAACAGATGAGGCATGCTGATGAGTCCTGGTAGGGTGAAACACGTGTCTATGTCTTCTGTTGGCACCTTTTGTTAACTGTGTGAGAGGCCTTTCGGCACCATGCATTTCTGCTTAAAGTTGAACCAACATAATATTCTGTGGTGATTTGCATATGCAGTCCACGATGTGTTGCATTTTGGGGGCATGTGTGATTTTGTAGTTATTTTCTGTACTACTGGACTTGTATACTTATTTCTCCTTTGGAACTGTATGCACTGTTCAAATGCTATGTTCTGTACAATTGAATTATCTACATCCTATTGTTGTATCAATGTTCTGTAACCTCCTGGGTCATGCCTGAAAATAGGCAGTGTTCTGTCTAGTGTACTTACCTAATCAACAAAAACTAAACAAATAAATAAAAAGGATGTTTGTGCTTGGAATAGGGCTGTTTGGATACCTTTTCCCAAATATTCGACTGAATATTGGTATTTGAGTACCAGATATTTGGGTATTCATTTTGTTGCATTGGCTAGAAAAGGTGTTTTTTTTAATTGTAGCTTAAAAGCAGTGAAACA
Organism: Neoceratodus forsteri; assembly: GCA_016271365.2. Taxonomy (NCBI): domain Eukaryota; kingdom Metazoa; phylum Chordata; order Ceratodontiformes; family Ceratodontidae; genus Neoceratodus; species Neoceratodus forsteri. The sequence goes on from CM057453.1 coordinate 445,953,235, forward strand.
ACACCATTACCCCCCCCCCAATCCTGGTGTACGATATACAGCTCTATGGCACATCAGCAACCAACATAGAGCTGTAACTAATGCAACACAAGCTACCTGTGGCACCCTAAGTCCACCAAACCACACATATTGCTCTACTAAAATGATACATAGCCCTGCACTGGGTCAACACTCTATGGTGGTCATGGTCACAGGTCACAGTCAAAGGGTCAATAGGTACTATGACCATGGGCATAGGAACAGTGGTCACAGTGGCTGCAGTGGTGGTGACAGTAGAAAGGTGCCTGGTGCAAGAATGGCAATAGTGGTGGTAAGAAACATAGAAACATAGACTTAGACACAGATAAGGACCTCTTGGCCCACCCAGTCTGCCCATTTCCCTACCTATTGTATATGCTGCAGATTCTAGTTAACCAACAGCCTACTTCCTCCTACCTCCCACTAGAATTGCCTTATGTCTGTTCCATGCATCCTTAAATTCCCCCACTGTTTTTGATCCCATGACCTCCTCAGGAAGGCCATTCCATGCATCCACCACCCTCTCCCTGAACAAATACGTCCTCACTAGCTAGAGATGTGGCAGCCATAATGGTAGCTGTGGGAACACTTGTGGTAGTGGCTGCTGATTCCTACACAGAGCGTGTAACTCTAATGACCTTCTACTACTGGCATTGAAGAATGTGACAGCGAGTGTGCAGATGGAACAGGTGGTGACACTAGCAGTACTGTAGTACTGTTGGCACTTGTAGTAGCACTATCCCCACTTCCACTGCTACTAGAACTAGAAGGCTTGCTTGGGGAGAAAAATATTACAGTCCGCCGAATATTTCTGAATTTTTATTATAAATCAACTTTTTGGAAGTCATCCCAAGCAAAGCTAAGTCCAGCAACTGAATATGGCAAGCTCTGAGATGCTGGGTTCTGCACTGAATCCACATTTTCATGAAATCTGCTCCTAAAGGAACTGCACTTGTCTCTGAGGGCTATTCACAACCAATCTGGAGAAAAAAAGGGAAGATACTGACAAAAGGGTTTTCACATCCTGCAGTGCCCCAGGCCACAGTTCATCAGCTTCAGGAATTTAACATATTCTGTGTCTTTGATCTACAGTAAGAACAGTTTACTGGACCTGAGCAGTTTATCATTTCCTAAGGACTTTACTATTTATTTTTCATCCTTTGACTCTTGGTCTCTCTTGGACAAGAGATTATATTACATATCTGGACTTACATTGCCTGAAGTAGCTCACGTGCTATTGTGTTTGTTGGCACAGTGCTTTGTCACTGGCGTATACAGTGACAGGACATCACTAAGGGAGATTGTCAGAGGGTTCATGCAGGGCTTCAGTGAGCCATCCAGCCCACCCCCTTTCAGCCAGTCACCTCCTTAACCTGCAGGAGTCCCTCCAGAAGCTGGACCTGTTCTAGCCTTCCCAGCCAATCAGATCTTCCTGGAAGTGAAGCCTCGAGCACCTGCTTATACCCAAACAGAATCAGGACTTCATTTTTATATCTGCAGCAATGGGACATCACCAAGGGAGATTGTTGGGGGTTGTGTAGGGCTTCAGCAAGCCATCCAGCCCAACCACTTGCAGCCTATGGCCTCCTTAGCTGATGGGAGCCCCTCCAGCACCCAGACCTATTCTAGCCTTCCCAGCCAATGAGACCGTCTGTCTCCCTCAAAAACTGACTTTCTTCAAATGGCCCTCTATGCTGTGGCCGTCTGTGCAAAGGACTGAGTGCAAAGGGCAACATGGGAGTCTTCCTGGTAGTCGGCCATGGGAGGCAGCCTGAATCTCTGCCCAGATTTGGTGGGAAGAAATAATGAACCGTACCTTGGTTGCTGGACCTATCTTGCCACTACATGGACCGAACTGTTTTTCAGTTTTACTGCATCTTGTTTTGTGCCTTCTTCTTTTACTGTTGTACTAGAAAGAGTCAGTGTGCCTAGTTTCTTGCACCCATTATTTATATAAGTTCTAAAATGGGCTGTTATGCTTCTCAGCACTGCCACATTTTTCATGCCTATTACTTGCATTGATGTTTCTGCCTAGTAAACATATTTCCAGTGATTCAGTATGCCCACTCTAGGCTCTGCTATCATGCTTATAACATAGTTTATCTCGTAAGCCTGCTGCTTAGCCAGACTTGCACTTGGTATTAAGTTTTGATTGTGCCTTAGTTTAATTTGTAACTTTTACATCTCCTGGGGTAATCACAAAGTAGTTGGGTTTTTCTGGCTACTCTCTATCTGGGGTCTGCCTAACTAGACCCAGTATAGGCTGCATTCCTTGACTAGGGTCTTGTTAGTCAGAGTATAAGTTTGAATGTGTTGCAGTTCAACCTGCAAACTCTGGAATCATACTGTATATTTTCTCACTGGTTCCTTTCTAATGCTCTGATCATTTAATATCCCCTGGCTACTCCTTATCTCCAGTCTGCATAATCACCCATCTTTAGGCTGTTTCTGCCCCTAAATGCACCAAACCATGGTGCTCAATGGCTCATTATGAGGTCTAATTTATTGTATATAATTTTTTTCCTCGACCATCTGTGCCCCAAGCTACAGACCAGCACTAAACATACTCAACAGCTTCACAGCTCTGAATATAAGCATATCATATCCCCTAATGAGCTCTGTTGTACTGTTGCTGGCCTGATACCACCCAGTTGCCTATGCCTGCTGGGGTATAAATCCTAGTCCCTCCTAATGTACCACAATGGTACCTACATCTGCAAATTAATTTTTCTCCTACTACACAACTATGGAGATATTGAAAGTAACCCAGGGCCTGAAACAGATACACCCTTAACCAGGAGCAAAACCTGGCTCAGCTCTAGAAACCTAAGGCTAATGTAACTTAGCATGCATAGCCTAGTCCGCAAGATGGCTGAGCTAGAAGCCCTTGTCATGGCACATAATCTGCACATGCTAGCCATCTAAGAGAGATGGTTGAGGCCGTGCATTAGGAACTCTGAGTTTGCACTGCCCAACTACATTGCCCACTGTAAGGACAGAATGGGAAGAAGAGGAGGGGGTGACCTATTCTGTGTTAAATCAGATCTGGACACTGAGATTCTTAGTAGTTATTTTCCCTCAACTGCCTGCAAATGGTTTGTACTGAAATTGACTATAGGCATCAAGAAACTTAATCTATGCTGTGTTTACAAACCCCCCCCCCAAAAAAAAACAGGTATTTTAGGCCTCAGAGATGTGGCACACATGGTATCCACACTGGGTCACACTAAATTAATAGCATTAGGTGATTTCAACTTAAATGAGCTGTCTAACACTGCAGCTTACAGAGAAGTGCTAGTTAATCACAACTTAAAGCAGGTCCTTCCACTGCAACTAGGTTAAACAATAAAACTGAAAACCATTCTCTCATAGACTGGGTATTAGCAACTTGTCCAGGATCAGATTAAATGCTCACCTGCCAGATACAACCAGCGACAACTCCACTGTCTACTACCTCTGGCGCAATAGTTCTGTATTTAACACTGGATCTAAGGAAGTAATATACTGTAGCTACTAAAGTTTCAACCGTCAAGAATTCCAAGCTGACCTAGTTGCTAAGGAGTGCTCTTTCTTGGACACAATCCCAGATGTCAGTTGTGCTTTGGACTTTTTCATCATCGAATTCACAAAACTTCTAGACAAGCACTCCTGACCAGGTGCAGAGTTAAAAATCTAAATTCAGATTGACTGACCAACTACCTATTTAAATTGATGAAATCCAAAGACCTGGCATGGGTCTCTTTTAAAAAATCAAACTCCAAAACAGCCTTGGAGGCCTACAGGCACCTAAGGAATAAATGCATATGTGAACTCAAGGTAGCCAAGAGCTCATGCCTAAAAGCTCAACAAGCTGCCAGCCTAAGTGACCCCCTCCCCAATATTCTGGTCTTGCATGAACAACATACTCAACCCTAGAACCACCATGGCCCTCATGGTCATCAAAATTAATGTCACCAAATACACAGATTCTAAAATGGTGGCAGATTTTTTTAACAATCACTTCTGTAATCTAGAGAAATATGACCAGTGATTCACAGGTACGGAGCAGCAAGTCTCTCTGACTCTTCAGTTAGTTGGTTTTGTTCTTACATTAAAAGAAGGTCTCAAGCACCAGGATAGGAAAATCCATTTCACCTCTACTTCCCATTAACTCAGGTGTCCCTCAAGGGTCTGTTCTGGGTCCTATTCTCTTTTTCATTTTCTTAAATGAACTCCCAACTGTCTGTTCCTCTGCATGCATTCATATGTATGCTGATGACACAGTTCTTTTTGCTTCTGACTGCTGTACCCTTAACCTTTCCTCTCAGTTGCAATTGCATTTTGATAACATTCAGCTCTGGTTCAAGTCTAACTAACTGTCTCTCAATGCCAAAAAAAATAGTCTCCATGACTTTTGACACCCATCAGAGACTAACCAGACTTACTTCTCTCCTGCTATTTAATACCCTTACTGACTTACATTTTTAACCTGTCTCTCACTACTGAAACTTTTTCTTCTGCCTGGAAGCATTCTATAGTTATCCCCCTCCATAAAGGTGGGGGATAACTCATCAGTTGAAAATTATCACCCAATTTCTTTACGGTCCATTATTTCCAAATTCATGGAAAGGATTGTTCATAAACAGGTTTTGGATTACTTAAATACTTATCAAGTTCTTTCTGCTTCACAGTCTTGTTTTAGGCCTCAGCACTCAACTCAAACTATCTTAATTGACTTTCACAATTCTATTTCTAGAGCTTTAGACAAGGGCCACTGTGTTGGCACTGTCTTCATCAACTTGTCCAAAGCTTTTGACGTTATTAATCATCAACTTCTTTTGGTATGTTTATACTCTTATGGGTTCTCTCTTAATACTGTCACTCCATTTTCTTCCTCTCTTCATGGGAGATCTTGGTCTGTTCTATGGACTGGGTGCTTGTCTTCTTCTCTTTCTACATTTGCAGGGGTGCCTCAGGGGTCTATTTTTGGTCCTATTCTTTTTTATTTGTCTGTGGATCCTCTACCTTCAGTAATCAATAAATGTATTGTTTCGTGTTTATGCTGACAATACTGTTCTCTTTTTTTTTTACCATAACAATCGTACTTCCCTAACAAACACTCTCCAGGCAAACTTTGATAAAATTGTTCAATAGTATTCTACTAACCTCTTCCTGTTGTACTTTATATTTATTGATTTTACATATAAATCTATTACATTTATACAATACGTCTTGGAAACTTTGTGGATTGTACAATCGAGATGGACAAGTTACATTCCATTTATATTCAGGATTTCTGTATCTCCAAGTAAGCTCTATAATTTGGGGGGAAGTCTATAATAAATTAGTTTCAACACTGAAAGTCCACATATCTGTGTAGCTTTAATGTATGAACAGATGGATTAAAACACTTAAATTTAAGCTAAAGTATTTTCAAACTTGCCTGGCTCACAGAGCATGGGGTCCATCATTTTATCTAAAGATTACATCTAATAGGGGGAAATAACCCCCCTAAATCAACTTTAAGATGCTAGAACAACAACAACTCACATTATAGATTTATCTATAACTATGTTGAGGCCTCAGGAGAACACAGCTACGTTCTCCCAATTTCTCAGAAACAATTACTTAAGACATTGATAAGGCACAAGGGCCACATTCTCATTATGACTAAGTAGCTGATATTCTTTAAATCACCAGTTCAAGAACATTAACTCTAAAGATCAACACAAATTTTGTGTTAAACACAACAAAATGGTTGCAAGTTGGATTGTATTTGAGCCGTGTAGTGGCTATTTGCGATCATATAATTAGCTTAATTACATATCACCAGATAGTCCCATTCATGTTTCTTCTAAAGAATCATTATCAGTCTGCTGATCTCGACGATTATCTTGCTGAGCTTCCAAATGGGCTACCCATTTCCCAGCATCAGTAGGGTCAGTGAATACAAACACCTCATCCTGATGGACGATACGGAACCTAGCTGGAAAGAGAACCGCATGTGGGATTTCATGGTCCCGTCCCGGAGCTTTCGCCTAACCCCATTGAATTTTTTATGTTGCTGGCGGATGGAATAGGATAAATCTGGAAAAAGGTAAACTGTGTGGCCTTGTATGCTTAGTGGACCCAGTTGCTTAGCCAGACCCAGGATGCTGCCTCTTGTGCGTGTACTATCAGCCACCACCATTAGCACTTGAGGAGCTGCCTCAGATTGTCTTCCATGAGGACAAATTCCATATGCTTTGAGGAAGCGCCACTCGGAGAAGTTGCCATGGCCTTCAAACTGCTTTCTGATCCAATCTCCAAAGAAAAGCAAAGAGTAGTCTCCCTCCAACTCCTCCGGTAAGCCAATCATTCTGATATTAGCATTCCTTGCTTGATTTTCCAGGAGTTCCAGATGATTATTTAGGTGCTGCAATTCTCTGAAATGCCCCACATTAATGGCAGTACATTTAGTAGCCTGTTGCTGCAGATCGTTGACTGTACTGTTCAGTTTCTCCATGGACATCTCCACTAAAGTTATCCTGCCTGCTAGGCCATCTAGATTAGTATTCATCGCGGATACTGATGATACTAGGGTTTTAAGTTTGTGACCTAGCGATTGCAGAGTTTCTTCTCCCTCAGTGCTGGTATTAGGTGTTTGCTCCATCGATCTCATAGTCAAACCATTATCCGATGCTTGAGCTTGATCTTGCCTCTTAGGGTTACCCATCTTGACCCCGACTGTCTCAGCTACAAGTAGAAGTTTTTATTTCTAGTCGTTTTAAGATCTAAAAGTAGATTTTTGTCTTTTTAAATTTTTTATATGTAGAGCTGTGCCTCTAGCGTCTGCCTAGCTCAGGCTCCACAGTGCCCCCCCTTCCTGTTAAATAGTAAAAAAAAACTCAGACAATGTTATTTTGATCTCAGCTAAATAGTAATCAGGCATATTCTGCTTCTAACATTACCTGAAACAGTAATCCTTTACAGTTTTTACATGAACTTAAGTACCTTGGTCTTATTTTTGATTCTACTTTAACATTTAAATCTCACATACATTCTATTATTTTAAGGACTAGGCAGTGCCTGGGGCATTTAAATCTGGCCAGGCACTGCTTATAACTTCTGGATCATACACTAATTGTGACTCAGGCAATTTTGCCCATTCTAGATTATGGTGACACAATCTATCGAAATACCAGTGCTTCTAACCTCCTTTTAGTGGACACTGTTTACTATCAGCTTTTACATTTTGTTTTAAAATCAGAAAGGACCGAACATCACTGTACATTACTTACCCAATTAAATTGGTTATCTCCTTCATCCCAATGCACCTCCCACTGGCTATCCTTGATCTACAAAACTGTAAACCATCATACCCATCATATTTATCAGATAGATTATGTGCTTCCGTTTACAGTGACAACTTTAGAGATGCCCCAAGCTGTGGGTTAGTTTTACCAAGAGTTAAAACTCACTTTGGTAGAGATAGTTTTCATATGATGCCCCTCTCTCCTTGAATAAGCTTCCCTCTTTGCTATGCAATTCCTGCTCCCTGAATGTTTTTAAGTAAAATCTGAAGAATATGGTTTTACAAGAAAAACTTACAGTATCTGCAGTAGTTTTAACTAACCGTACATGATATAACAAAGGATTGACCATTATTGTACTGTGGTTTATATTGATAATTGTCTATGTACTTGATTGTTTAAGTCTCTGTAACTTGTACTTCATGACTTAGGACATATTCTGTAAATGAGACTAGTTTCTCATAGAACCTATCTTGTAAATTATTAAACTTTTAAATAAAAAAAATACATAAAAAACCTTAATGGTTCTAAGATTGAAGATGTCCCCTCTTTTAAGCACCTCATGGGTCTGCCTTAACCAGCATCTTGATTTCTGAGTGCATGTTGATGCTGTCCACCTTAAGCTGCACCCTAAACTTGGAGCATTATACAGGAATAAAGAGTATATTCATCTTCCTGCCGTCTGAGAAATTGTATCAAAAATGATTCTCCCTATCTTTGACTATGGTGATTTAGTCTACAGAGCAGCTCCTAAATCCTCCCTTGCCAGACTAGACCCCCTTTTTCATTCTTGTTGTTGTTTTGGTCTAGATTGTCCACCTCATACTCACCACTGCTCTCTTTACTCAGCCCTTTCACTTCCCTCCCTTGATGCCAGGTGCCTTTCCCATTGTGTCTCTTTTATATCCAGATTCTGGTTCAGCACCCTTCCCTCTTATCTCAAATCCCTTCTATCCTCTCCTTTTTCTTCCTCCTACCCGCCTTGAAATAATATTTCCAATTTTCTCTCTATTCCTCCTAGAAAATCTATTATTGGTTAATTTGCTTTCTCTTACTTATTTCCTAAACTTTAGTCCTACCTTCACCTTATAATTTGATCTACCTCTTCTCCTTCCACCCTTAAGTCTCTGCTTTATGACATTTATATTCTTACCCACAACTATCTATGACCTTTTTCTCTTCTTTCTCCCTTTCACTAGTTTCAGCCTATTTATGCTTCTCCACAAGTTTCCCCTTCTTTATCTATAAGAATGTGTTTTTACTTGTATTCTTTTACTATTTGCTACTAATTTGATGGTTATATTTCACTTATTACTATATTATTGTAGTTTACTTATTTTTAGTAGTTTTATTGTTTAGTTATGCCCCTTTTCCCCTATCTCCCAGGACACATCTGGAAATGAGCTGTTATTCAGCTCAGTATGTCCTTGCAGGTTAAACCTTTTAAATAAATAAATAATGACCTACCTGCATCCTGTATGTCTGCTAAATCCTGGCTATATGTTGTCTATGTGCATGGCAGACACATGACAGGCATCAATAATGTCCCTGCGCACAGTTTTCATTCACTCCAACAATGGTGCCTTAAAGAAAAATTTATTCTAAATGTGCCGAAGATTAAATCTATGCTCCTTGACACAGCACAAAAAATCAAACATCCACAATATCAGTGTGCCTACCCTGGATGGTACCCAGCTTGATTTGGTTGCTGAATTTAAATACCTAGGCATAACCTTGGACCTATGCCTCTTGTTTGGCAACCACCTAAGCAACACTGTCATGTCCATTCACCAGAAACTGGGTTAGCATTACCACATTCAAAGGCACCTCACAGCTACCACTAAAGTAAGAACAGCACAAGGCAACCTCCTCCCACTATTGGATTATGGTGCCATAGTAATGGATGCCACCCCTAAGGCTATCTGTGCAAGGAAAAAAGTCATATACCACAAATTGGCCAGATTTGCTACCTCCATGGGCCCAAGGTCCCATCATTGTGCCAGTATTAAGCAGCTCAGCTGGCCATGAGGAAACATAGAGCACACTTTACTCTAGACAATTTTGTGTACAGTACTATGGAAGCATGTCTCAGTGTCTCACAGTATTCACAAGTGTTAACCTCTCACACTCCCGCTCCACTGCAAGAAGTTCCCTTATGATCCCACTTGTGCATCCAAATATGGGGCAGAGATGCTTCAAATACCATGCTGCCTCCCTTTGGAACTCAATACCCTTGGTCATCAGATTGTCAACCTCTCTTAAAACCGTTGCAATAAAAATGGAGGATCTGCTGCTGCAGTTATGTCATTTTGCACTATGTTAAAATTTGCACAATTGTTCTACTTTTTTTGTACAGCTGACATATCCTAGTCACATCATTCTGGTACTGCATCATGTACGGTATCATATTTTTGCTGCTCTAACATTGCACTTGTGGTACCTGCGTAATTCTTGAAAAAGGCACTTGGCACCAATGTACCTACTCAGTCAACAAAAACTAACTAACTAACTAACTAACTAACTAACTAACTAACTAACTACCCTAGGCCATCTGCCTTCCTCCTTCTCTGGCATTGGATTATGTTTCCATTATATGCAAACTGATCTTATGCATATTATTTTAATCTTGATACACTGTTTCATGCTTGGGCAGCTTACTCTTGGCTTGTTATATTAAAAGGGCATCTCAGTCTTATTTATTTTTACTCTACTTATTTGTGGTGTGTGTGTCTCTTTAAGGGTTCTATTCATAGTGTGCGTATATGTTGCCATCATGCCCCCTGACAAAGACCAGGCTACGTTCAACACACTGGGGCTTTTTTGGCAACCTCTATCCTTAGCACAAATAAATGTATCATTTTGTTACGGATTCCCATAGTGCTTTGTTTGTCCTGCATAGATTGTTTTGGGGTTGGTGACCCTGGGGCAGAACTGACTCTTACTCTCCTGGATGAGCTGCTTTTTTCGTGGGGTTTTACACCTGTCCATCACCCTGTCACTCATTGCTTGTGGTCAGTGGTGCAGATGCTTTGCTTGGGCTGGACTAAGCATGTTTGCGAGGTTGCTGAGACATGATGGATCAGATCACTAGAAGCAAGTTACTGTCTGAAACCCAAATTACTACAATGTAGTGCCTGTGCATGTGATGCTTTACATAGTGCTTGTGGAATAACAATAATACACACACCAACACTAGCAATTATACTGAACCACAAAAAGCAGTAGCAAATAAAACAACACTGCTACTAAGAAGGGGGAAGAAGAGGACAACCTCTTCATGTGCACATAGAACAATACAAGGGACCAATGGATGACACACCCAAAACTCAGTGAATCATGCCTTACTGACTGAGAACTGCAACAGTTTAGTTGAAAAATCATGTACACACAGCCATGCACACATAGGGCACAGCCTCATTATGGTGGAAGAGGAAAGCTGTAGGAGGAGTCAGCTGGCAATCTTTTCAGTTATATAGGCAACTGAGCCTGGAACTATACAACAGCAAAAACACAAAAACAAATTGTGCTTTGCAAAAAAAAAAAAAGCATTGGAGCTGTGCGTCATAGAGCAACAGGGAAGGAGTGTCAGCAAACAGCTGTCCTGTGCCCTGTTACTGAGACTAGCAACAAGGACAAAGATTCACACTGTCAAGTCAGAGGGCAGGCAGCTACCCAAACACTGGTATGGGAAAAAGAAGGAGACCAATACTGGCTGCAGGATTCCTACAACATTTTATTTATTAAAAATAAAAGTGGCACTCGCCCCTACTCGAGTTGCCAAATATTTTCACAGTCACTCACACTTTGTCAAGGCAAGCCAATCACCAGTTCCATTCACAGTTATACAGATAATATAAGTCTCATGACCCCTATTCCCATGTTATATAAAGTACATGCTAGAATTCATACTAAACAACTTACTTAATAACAAATGCTGCTTAAAATTAAAGCTAATGCCAGACATCAGTACGAAGAAAGCCATAATAAATCATGGAGCTATATCTAAGTGAATGGAGTGTGTGCAGGTAGAGAACAACAAGGAAAATGAGGAGGAGGAAGCAGTGCAAGGAAAACAGGGAACATAAAGAGAAAAGGGGGGGAGAAGAGGAAACACAAAGGAAAAAAGGAAGGGGAAGAAAAAAATCTCCCAACTATGTAATACACAATAATATGCATCAGTATATACATGTTTACATAATCTCCTAATATGGATCAAATATGCCAAATAATATATGCATTACAATATATATTACAATCTTTAAAACTGCCTGGGTTAAATAATATTTTTCAGCTGGTTTCCTACTTAAAATTATGCATTTTTTATGCCCTGAGGGTGGGTTTTATGCTTTCATGTATATGTTTTATCAGTTATTTATTTCTTGCATAGTGTATGTGAATTTGTATATATTATTTGGCATATCTGATCCATATTAGGAGTTTATATAAATGTGCATGTATTTTTTAATGTAATATTCTTTTATTTAATAATATTTGCATCACCTCTGCACTTAGTACAAAAACACTATAAATTCATAAAACTATTGCTGTATACAGTGCCTATTATGAAAACAGACATGGTGTAGAATGTCACTGGTAGAATGTCTCAAAATTGTAATTTTGGCCCATCCATATTCCAGTCAAAAATATGTACATACTGATGCATATTATTATGTATTACATAGTTGGGAGATGTTTTTCCTTTCCTTCATTTTTTCCCTTCCCCCCTTTTTTCTGTTCATGTTCCCTGCTTTTCTTGTACTCCCTCGTCCTCCTTATTTTCTTTGTTGTTCTCCTCCCCCGCACACTTTCTTTTTCGTTTCGATATAACTCCATGATTTATTTTGGATTTGTTCATATTGATGTCTGGCATTAGTTTTGATTTTTAGCAGCATTTATAATTAAGTAAGTTGTTTAGTATAAATTTTAGCATGTATTCTATGTAATGTGGGAATGTGATCTATTTTATCCTTATAAATGTGAATGGAACTGGTGCTGGGCTTGCTGTGACAAAGCACGAGTGAGCGTGAAAATATTTGGCAACTGGGGTAGGGTTGAGTGCTTCTTTTATCTTTTAATGAATACAATGTTGAAGTAATCCTGCAGCCAGTATTGGTTTCCTTCTTTTTCCACACTAGTGTTTGGGTAGCCATCTATCTTCTGGTTAGGCAACATGACTTTTAATGGTTTGAGTTGGCTCCAAATGTGGATCTCCTAAGTTGCTACTTGTTTTGTTTTTTCTTAAGGAAAAAAATACCCAGTCAGAAAGCCACATCTGATTTTGCTGATACTCATCAGACAAATAACAATGCCCCCCAAAAAAGCCTGTGGAGCAAAAAAAAAAAAAAATTTGGCAAGTTTAAGGTCTCAGAAATAATGCAGAGCTAACTCTCAGAAAGAACTGTCTCCTGCTCTCTTCTAAGTCAGAGTGAGCAGATCACATAGTTGGCTTGCTTATAAGCTACAGAAACTGCCCTGTTTGGTCAATGAAGACCTGCGGGATTTGGAAATCTCATCAAATAGTCCTTCCTGAATAGTGACTGAATGGTGATCTATTTGGGGAGGGAATCTGAATATTTGGGAAGCCTACTAGTCACGATATTCATGAAGGGTCTGTGTTCTTCACCTTAAGAAATGTATGTTTTTTTTTCCTGTCAATTTTAAGCTTTAATTATATTTATTATCTGTTCAGGGCATATGGTGAGGACCTGTGGATGTGTTTGATTTGCATAACAGGGGCCATTTGAGGGGGAGGAGGGGCTACATTTATTGGGATTTGTCATTTGGTTGCATTTGATTTGCATATTGACCTTATTGAACTGGGGGTATTGTTGCTAGATAACACAAACTCTAACCATTGGTTATATGCTATTAACATAGCCCTGTATGACCAGGATACAACCAGTTGGGAGTAGAATTGACCAGACCCCATTTTATAAGAATTGCATCCCACCAAGTGTGCCTTACAACTGTTATACCATGTAGTGTAGCAAAATAAATGTAATTTTCATAAATTTGTGTTCCATTTTTGAACTTAGAAACTTCCACCTGGTTGCAATAAAGAAATGAACTAATTAGTTATTTTTATTTCATAACATAAGAATCTCATCGATTCATCTATGTGTAGCAATAGGTCAGTTAACAACAGCATGAATGCATGACCTATGTGTTTACCATGTAATAATTACTCCAGTTGCAACCATTCAGGAGGCTGGTATACTGACATCAGTTTTAAAATGGTCCTCATTCAAAGGATCAAGGATCCCTATGCTGCATTCATCAATCCTTGATTATGTTTAACTACTTTTAGTGTGGTAGCAGAGTATAACCTGCAAATTAAAATATAATTGCATTATGTGTACTAGAAGCCAAGGCTGAGGGTGATAATAACAAGTTCTGTTTAAGATGGAACTCCAGAAGGTAATTGTTGTGTTTTCTTTTAAAGCAGCAGTGCAATGAAACATAATTTTCCAAAACAGCTAGTTTCATCTACAATTAAGAAAAAATATCAGCATACCTGTCAAATGCACTTGTCTAGGTACCTCCTATGCAGTGCATCATGAGTCTTTTTTATTTTTTCTGTCCTAACACTTGCAAGGTCTACAATGTTATTTATATGAAAAATGTGTCAGTCATCTTTTTTTCTTGAGAAAAAAGTCAATTAAAACATTTATAAAATACTTATATTTTGGTGGAATTAGAAAATTGTACCACCAAATTAAACTGGAAGATGCCTTTAATCTTTTCTAGTGAGAAATAAGGTAGGGTTAAATTTTTGCCCAGTTTCATTGCACTGCTGCTTTAAAGGGCAGGCCCAAAGGTAACCAGCATGGGTTCACAGTTGCCGACAATTAATGTAGCTTTATGGGTTCTGTTAAAGTTCAATGAGCTCATTTAATTCTCAAATTGGAAGATAATACTTTGGAAGCTGAGACAGAGTTTAACATATGATGCTTAACTGATTGGATGATAATGGATAAAATGTGAAATCATGCCACAGGCCATAGACTGCACCCAGAAATAGGAAATGTAGCATCTCCATCATTGAGCCTGCTATACAGCTTAGCTTTTTTAAGTCACCCTTTTGTTTGAACTTATATTATTAAGGAATAAAGAAACAAATCAAATGATGTAGCCAACAGGTAACAGACAAAGCAGGAGCAAGAAACCTTCTTAAATGTTGGCTGCAATTCAGACTTGTGCATAATGTGAATGAGATCATAATGTGGTTTTCATCGGTGACTGGAATGAATGACAAGGAATGATGTTCTGGGAAAATGTAACAGCAGTAAACATGCATCCGATTCATTACTCCCATTACTGGTGATAGTAGGAATAAAGTAATGCTTGTACTCAATCCAGAGTGGTATTGTTTTACTTGGCATAGGTGCCAACACAAACACCTATGTTACATTGTGTGTGTGTGTGTGTGTTTGTGTATGTGTGTGTGTATACTACACATTGACCTAGTCTGCATAGGTTTAACTGGATAATCAGTTGTTGCTGATCTCTACATCTACCACATAGAAGAAAAGAGCAAAAACTGCAACAATATTGAACTCAAAACTTTGAGAAGATTCAAGAATGGCACATCTACAATAAACTACAGTGTACCCTGAAATTCAGTTTACACATGAAACAGGAAAAAATGTATTATTTTTGCTAACTGTCACTGTAAGACCACTGTTGCCTCACGCGATAATCCCTCAACAGTGATGGAGCAGTGGCCCGCTGACAAGCATGGGGACAACATTCCCAACAACAGTCCCTTCAGGACAAGATTAGCATTGGTACATTTATACTGGGAGTGGTGGGTTCCCAAGAGCTGCCTTTCCTTGTTTTGGGAGGGCAACATTTAGGAGTGGTGACTTCTCGGTGATGGATCCCAAAATGCTGTACTGTGCCAATCTGACCTGGGAGTGATGTCTATTCATTGTAGGAGTTTCCCAAGTCTGGAATTATAGTGTCTTGGAAGAGCGACTCTCCAGTGTAATTTCTGATCCTTGGGATCAGCAGCTGTAATTTCATCATGGGAGCAGTAACTGCCTCCATGCAGCACAAGGCCTAGTATTGCACAGAAGTGCAGAGATGGTTCTGTGATGGTCCTTATGTATGACAGAGTTCCAGAGGTCCCTTTTGGGGGCTGAAGTACTCTGCTGGCTCTGGACTACAGATTGAATTATTTGTGATTGGTCAGCGGTGTTTCCATCCTGTTCTATAAATGTAGCTGCCTAATGAAACCAGTTCACAAGTATTGAGGACATTTCTTTAAGGGCAAGCCAAATGAGAGTCAACTGTAATGTAGCAACACAGCAATATAAGGTCAGAAGGGACTCTTGGTCTATCAAGTCCACCCTTATTGATTCATAAGCTAGAAATGAATATACAGTGTATGATGTACAAGCATGTACTAACTTATCAGAATTTTTCTACCCACAGTACTGCCCTGGGTACCTGTGATTCCAGTAATGAGCAGAAACTTGTCCAAGCTTACCCTGAAGGCCTGTACTGTCACCATGTCCACTATGTCTGTTAGTAGGCTGTTCAAGAGGTTTACCTCCCTCTTTGAGAAATAGTGTATTCTAAAATTACCCCTAAAGGTACCACCCATGAGCTACACAGCATATCCCTGCATCCTGCTGGAGGACACCAGATTAGACATTTCCAGTTGTTCAATCTGGTGACTCAGTAATTGAAGGCAGAAGAAGGCACTAGGCCCATCATCACTGCCTCTGCACATCATGTGGGGGTATTACCCATTTTATCCAAGTGGGAATTTATCTAATTGTGTCTTGAATTTGTCGAAGGCAGAAATATTGACCAAATGCTGGGGGGAGACTGTTCCATAGCTTGCAAGCTCTTAAGGTAAAAAAGTTATGTCTTTTATTAATTGATGCTCACTGAATACATAGTTGCTTATCATGGGATCTTAAAGAGCAACTGACCACTTCTGCTACATTGCAGAATTAGAATAAGCATACCCCAAGTAAATCTCATACCAAAAACTAGATTTCTACATTACTTCATTTTGAAGTTATTTTGTAACCCTGAGGTCACAACCTGTTAAAAAAGCCTGTTTTTTTGAAGAGCTGCTGCTGATGTCATCTCAGGAATTCACAGTCAAGTACAGCCTGTCAGGGACCCATTTCTCTAAAGTTTTAAAGATCATGTGCAATGATTTTCACAAGTAAAACAGGCAGCACCATTCAATAAACATTGCTTCAAAAACCATGTGTGTTTCAGATTTTGTAACAAAGCTGACAATTTCTTTGGGGTGCCTTTTTGTTGTGGCTCTTTTTTCCAGAGTTGCTGGATGCTGGGTCATAGCACACTGTTGTGAGGTTTGCAGACTGGCTAAGTTACTGATGTGGTGAAAGGCTGAGATAATTCACACCTATCATTCAATTGAGGTGATTTCTAAGGATGGCACCTTAAAACAATTTTTCCATCTCCTTGCCAATGGGATTGGGAGAGGTAATGCTGTTTTGAAACATTACTGGAAGTTTCTAATTTAGCCAGCCCAATGTTTTCTCCCTATCAGGCTGTTTTTTTTTTATCTACTGTACATTCAGGCTCAACTATGTTCTACTCTAAATTAAAATGATCAGTTTACCAGAGCTACCACTTCCACCTCTCGTAGGAATTAACACATAGAAGACCCCTATTAAAATGTATTGTTCAGCAGACACTGACAAACAGCAGTGACATTATCAACATCACAGTACTAGCAGCATAACAACTTCCTAACAGGCACAGTAGAGTAGCACTCCAAATGGCATCGGCAGCCTGGAGGCATGCTGACTCAGTATCCAGCAACCCTGAAGCCACTGAATGTAGGTAAAAAAAAATAGCCTGACAGGGAGAAAACATTGGGCTGGCTAAATTAGAAACTCCTAGTACTATTTCAAAACAGCATTGCCTCTCCCACTCCCATTGACAAGGAGATGGAATAGCTGTTTTAAAGTGCCATCCTTAGAAATTGCTTTAATTGAATGATAGGTGTGAATGATCTCAGCCTTTCACTGTATCAGGAACTTATTCAGTCTGCAAACTTCACAATAGTGTGCTATGTCCCAGCATCCAGCAACCCTAGACAAAAAGGTCCACAACAAAAAGGTACCTCACAAAAAATTGTCAGCTTTGTTACAAAACCTGAAACACACATTGTTTTTAAAGCAATGTTTATGCAATGGTGCTGCCTGTTTTACTTGTGAAAACCATTGCACATGATCGTTAACACTTTGGAGAAACAAGTCATATAAGCTTGCTAACAGAGAGTACTAGACTGTGAGTTCCTGAAATGACATCATCATCAGTGCTTCACTGAAACAGGCTTTTTTGAACAGGTAGTGAAACCAGGGTTACAAAATAGCTCATAACTTTAAAATGCAGTAACATAGAAATCTAGTTTTTGGTATGAGATTTACTGGGAGTATGCTTATTCTAATTCTCCAATGTAGCACTTTTGGCTAGAGTGGTGTCAGTTGCTCTTTAAACATGTTGGCCTAGATACAGGGATGATGTTACACTGTTGGATGAACTTGTCACTTTTCAAGATGTTAAAACAGCATCAGGATAGCCCCTCTCATTCTTCTCATTTGAAGATCATATCATTCAAGCTCTGAAAGCCTGTCAGTGTAGGGCATTCCTCTAAGTCTAGGTACCAGGTGTCTGACCTGTCCCTGTATGCTGTCTAGTAATTTAATATATTTAATTAAGTAGGAGGACCAAAATTATGCTGCATAATCAAGATGTGGCCTTATGAATGCATTAAATAGAGGTATAATACACATTTTGTTCCTTGATATGAAGGCCTTGCAAATAGACCTAGTCAATCAGTTTGCAGTCAATGTAATCATCCTACAGTGCTCACTGGATGAAAAGTCATTATTGATGATTACTCTGAGGTTGGTTTCACTTTTGACAGGTTTAATAGTAATTCCATTTAGGCTATAACCTCTACAGTACTGTTTTTTTTTACCCAGATGGAAAATGATGCATTTATCAACATTAAATATCATTTTATTTAAATTTGCCCAAGTCTCAATGTTCTGTAAATCCTTGACCAAGGTTTGCTATTTAACCTTATTGTCTACCTCTGTGCTTATTTTAGTGTCATCAGTGAATTTTAGAATATTATTTTGGACATTATGGTGTAACTCACTTACAAAACTTCGAAACAGGGTTCAGGGTCAGTGTCAGTTACTCAATAGGTAGCACACTCACCTCTGAGGCCAGGAGATTAGAGGGCTGTGGGTTCAGCTCCCACATCTGGCACTTGTGTTAATATCCTAGTACTGACACTGTAGTGCAGCATGAGAGGGGTACTGCACTTCTGAGGTTCCATCTTTCAGATGAGACATTAAACTGAGGTCCCATCTGCCTGGATTGGTGGTAGTTCAGGTGGATGTCAAAGATCCCATGGCACTTATCGAAAAGAGTAGGTGAATTTCCCCGGTGTCCTGGCCAAATTTCCCTAATTCACTAAAAATACCATGAACAGCTTAATCTGATTCAAGGTCAGTTGGCATTCATCTGTATCCCCCTTCCCTGGGTTGTGCCTGAAAATAGGCAGGATTTGTCTAGTGCACTTACCTGGTCAACAAAAAACTAAATAAAAATGAAATAAATAAATCTTGGGATGGAGCCCTCGGGAACCCCACTAGTAACACTGACTTCCCCAGAAAGGATATTGTAGATTCTGACTTATTCAGTCCTATCTGTCAACCATGCCTTAGTCCTGTTAATAAGGTATTTGTTAAATCCAAACTTCTCCATTTTATTTATCAATTCATAGAGGGGATGGTGTTGAAAGATTTTTTTAAAATCAAACTACATAACGTTGACCAGTATCCCTTTGTCAAAACTTAAACTGACTGTGTCATAGAATGATATAAGAATGATTGTACAGGACCTACCTGCAGTGAATCCAAGCTGAGTTGTGATCACAAGTCCCAGCACTCTAGCTTCACTTTCTAATCTACTTTTTAGTAACCTATCCATTACCTTACATACAACAGATGTTAAGGCTGATAGGCCTGAAATTGCCAGCTATGGCTCTGCTACCCTTTTTGTGTATAGGGATGACTGTGGCATTTTTCCAATACTTTGGAATTCCCATCCTGAATGATTCATTGAATATGGTGGTAAATGGTACAGTCAGTGAGTCAGCTAGTTCCTTAAAGAGCTAGTGTACTGCCTGGAAACTGCCAGCAATTAATTGTAACTTTCAGATGTAGTCAGCTATCACTTCTTATATCTCAAGTATTTTTTCTTTTCTGTTTGCTAATTAGAAGATTTTCAACCTGGCGGTACTGAGGTGATATGTGGAGCAGCATTCTTGCTGAAGGCTAAAAAAAAGTCAGTTCTGTTCCTCCCACTACATTAACACTGAAACCACTCTGAACTATGACCTCACTAGTAACCAGTGAGAACCATTTCTCACTGCCAGGTTTCACTTTTACATGAAGCTGCAGGAATTGACTCCTCCTGGTTACTAGTGATGTCACAATTCCCTGCATTTTGATTGGTAGCTTGTGAAAGTCACTGCTCAGGCTGCAAGGATTGTGGTGCCTCAAGATGTTTGGTCTCATTTCTGATGATGCAGTGGGAGGAACAGAACTGACTTTTTTTTTGCCTCCAAACAGAGTGCTACTCTGCACATAACCCTAGTACTGCCAGGTGGAAAATCTTCTAATTAGCAAACAGAAAAAAAAAAAAAACTTCAGATATTGGAAGTGGTAGCTGACTGCATCTGAAAATTACTAATAATTCCAAGCAGTACACTAGTTCTTTAAGAAATTTTGGATTTATACCATCTGGCCCCGGTGAGAAATGTGATTTAATAGATTTAATTGCACAATTGACCTCATCTGGGCAAAAGGGCTTGCATTCTAATGGTGGTTGACCGCTTCTTATTTTTTTATATTCCTTGGGGCTGAACACAGAGCAGAAATATTTATTAAATGTGTCTGCAATATCTTTCAGTTCCCTCAGTTCCTCCCCATTTTCTATAAGTGGTCCTATACCATGATCGCTGGAGTTATTGTTATTAATATAGGAAAATAAACTTTTTTGGTTATCTTTTGTATTGGCTAGTTTGAATTCCATTTTTTCCTTTCATTTGTAATGTTTCTTTTATTCTGCCTTGTATGTTGATTTTGCCTTGTCACTGTTTATGTTTTTTTTTAGGTTTCTAAATGCTTTTCCTTTTTTTCTTATCTGCCGTCTTATTTTTGCATTAGCTGTGGTGGTATTTTACCTTTGCAGTTGTGTACTTGTTTCAATGGTATGAATTTGTTTCCGAGACCCTTGATAATGTCTTTTAATAACTCTCTACAGTTGTTAACATGTGAATCTAACATTAGCATTTACCAGTCATATATGGTTAATGCCTGTTTAATTTGGGTATAGTTTCCCCTGGAGTAATTATGTTAAAAATAGGTTTGACATGATTATGCCTTAGGCATAGCCAGACTGAATGTTACGGTATTGTGATCACTATTTCCTATAGGTGCCTTGAGAGATAGGTCTGCGAAATCAGGTGCAAAGTTGGTAAGTACAAGGTTGAGGGTATTATTGCTTCTAGTGGCTACCGAAACCATTTGTTCAAGCCCTGCCATAAGCACGTGTCAATGAAAGCTGATTCAGTTTGAGTGCTACCAGTCAAGCGGTCCCATTGTATCTCAGGCATATTGAAATCCCCTACAATAACAACATCTGAGGTTTTAAATACCTGGATGAGTTAATTGAAAACATGAGTTGTATTCTTGAGTAGAAGAGGGCGGTCTGTAGAAGTTCCTAATAAATATATTTTTTGCTATTTTTTTGTCGAACCTGAACCCAGATAATTTCAAGTTGTGGTTCTTCATTACTGTACAGTGTGTATTCAGATGAATCAATGTTGTTATTGACATTTATACAATGGCAAGAAAATTTCCTGGACTCTGATTGGTCAATGTGTGTCTGAGACAGTGATGTTATTACACAATAACATCACTGTATTGCTTTTGGATGCTATGGATGATGATCTTTTGGCTATGGATGATGACCATTTGGATTCCTTAAAATCATTTTTTTATTTTTATTTTATTTTGTATGACAACGAACCATTGTATAATAGCAATAAGGCACTCCAGGGATGTGTGTTATCGTGTAATAACGTCACTCCGGGGTGGTGGAAGCACTTGGCTTTTCCTTGTGCTTCAACCTACCCCAGGAGTGACATTATTACACGATAACACACACCCTGTCATGCCTTATTGCTTAAATATACATACACCGCCACCTCTTTTATTAGTTTTTTTATAGTATAACTTATAACCAGAAATTTCCCTGAACCAATTAGAAGCCAAATCCCACCAAGTCTCCGTGATCGCTGCAATGTCAATTTTCTGCTATTTCAAGATAGATTCCAGCTCACTGATTTTTGTGAGATTTAAACTTCTAGTGTTGGCGACTAAAAATCTGTGTTTATTTTCTGTTATTTTCCTTTTGCCATAGTGTTTAATTGGGATAACCTGACCCCCCAACCTAGCTAGTTTAAATGATCAGCAATGTACTTTGCAATGCTTTTACCCAGAAGAGAGCTCCCTTTATTTACTGAAATGCAAACTGTCCCAGCTAAAGAGATTTGGGTTTGTTTAAAACTTTTCCTAGTGGGTTAGACATTTGATGCTTTTCCTCAATGCCCATTTTCTTATCTACTCATTACGGGGCCTATTCACAAATTTGTCTGGGGGGGAGTATGCGTGGATTGCACATATCCCCCCTTCACAGCTCTGCACCCACTGGAGATCTGAGCAGGGACTGCATTCATGAACAGCAGTCCTGCCCGGCTCCATTATGTGGCCCTTCCCCCTCTGGTGCACAGGTTTGTGGGGGCAGTCTGGTGTGGGGCTGCGGACCTGGCCGTGCAGCCAATCGACTGCCCAGACTGGGTCCTGTAGTAGCTCCCTTGTGTCTGTCAGGCAACATGTTTCCGATGGGCGCATACACGGACAAAGCTCTGAGATGTGGGGGACCCCAGTTGACAGTCCTCCACCCTCCCAAATGTGCCTTAACAACAGGGGCAGCTGCAGTGAGGGGTTAGTTTGCTGCACCTGGATTATGCCCCCCCTATCATCCCACATACACCTTACACTTACACTGTATTCCTGGTCTATTATACTGTGATACTGATTTTCACTAACAGGTAGATTTAGGCACCCATTGTATAAGCATGAGTGTCAGGAATGTGCTTTGCTGCTAATACATGCTAAGGTTTACATCTTTTATAGGATTACATCATGCATGATTATTATACCTCTCTATAATGCATTATGTTTTTCTTTTACATATATTCTATATATATAATCTCACACATGCCTCCATATATAATCTACCTAATCACTGATAACAGTACTCTTATGGATTGTCAGTGATTATTGTATACACTTATATTCTCATATAATTATATGTAGTGTGTGTTTTACACTTAGGCAAATATGCCACATGTAGTAGTGGCCTGTCAGCACTTCTCTTTGTCTAAGCTTCCAGCCCAACCCCTTCCAGCAGCTCCCCATGATAAAGGCAAGCCCTCGCTCTGCTGCCTGAAGCATCCCCTGGTCAGACGGCACTTCCAAAGCCGGCGACCTATGCACCAAGCCTGGACTCTCCTTCACCAAAGTGGTTCCCTATGATGGGGCAAGCCCTCGCTCCACTGCCTGAAGCATCCCCCAGTCGGATGGCGCTCCCGAAGCTGCCAACCACAGTGACAAGCCCGGACTCTCCTTCACCAAAGCGGCTCCCTGTGATAGGGGCAAGCCCTCACTCTGCTGTATGAAGCATCCCCTGGTTGGACGGCACTCCCGAAGCCGCCGACTGCAGTGCCAAGCCCAGACTCTCCTTCACCAAAGGTACGGCCACTTTCTGACCAATCGGAACTCGGGCACCTTCTAGCAAACAGCTCCGACTGGCCCAGAGCTACGGCTTTGAATTTGCACTCTTCTCTGCACTAAGGACTCAGCTCTGATCTCTATTTTTTGCCCCACCCCCAGGTGGCACTACAGCTTTTTTATTGGTCCTCAGCAGGACCAATCACAGTGCTCTTTCTCCATATAATTAAGATAAGATACCCTCTCTATCGGCTTTTGTCCAGCACCTCCATCTAGAACTATGGCATACTGTGCCCTCAGCATTATATTATTCTTCTGTTATCCACCTTTTGCCATCCGCACTAATGAACTATATGGACCTAGCCCATTTCATGTCCCCTCAGCCCCGGCAAGCCCTATCCTTTATCGGGGCACCTCTTTTTTTCTGGCTCTCTGCCCTCTGCTAGACTACACCACTTTATTCCCCCCTACACCTCCTGCTCCCTTCACCTATGTCTCTCAGAGCGCTCCCTATTCTATACTCAAAATACCACACTTCTCTGGCACATACCAGCAGAAATAGGTTGTCTTTGTCAACCACAAATAAGTTGGGCAAAAGGAATAAACTCTCAGGTCTCTCTTGAGTGCACTTAAGAAACTGTTATTCTTGCTCCTTCTATGCTCGGGAAACATAGAATTAAACCCTGGCCCGCCCACCTTGCTCACCTCACCTATCGAATTTGCATTAGTCTTAGGTCTTAAGTTAATGCTAGTTAATATCCTAAGCCTGCCTAAGAAAATCAACCAACTTCAAGTATGGGCTCTACATACTGAGCCTGATCTTATTATTATCACAGAATCCTGGCTAAAAAAATCTAATTCGGACCAACAAGTCACCCTCGTGGGCTACAAGTTGTACAGGGCAGACAGGGGGACCAGGGGTGGGGGAGTAGTTATTTACACTAAAGCCAAGTTTTCAGTTAGTGACACCCTTTGTGACTCAAAACCCAAGGAATATGAAATTGTTTTCTTAAAGCTACACCTTCCCTCCACGGAATGCATTACAATTATAGGCTGTTATAGGCCCCCTAGTGGTGGAACTGACCTCCTTAATATCCTCAAATCACTAACAGCCACTGCTAACTCCGAAGTACTAATCTTTGGGGACTTCAACATGGACTGGCTATCACACAAATCACACAGACTAAAGTCTCTCTGTGATGAACTTGGTCTTACCCAACTAGTGTCTGAACCTACCAGGGTCAACAAGATAAACTTAGCTAATAGCTCACTTCTTGGTCTTATATTATCAACCCATCCCTGTAAAATCCTTCATTCAGCTGTATTTCATAATGATATGAGTGACCATGGCATTGTAGTCTGTACAAGATACAAACTAAGGCTCGCCACCAGCCTAAGATCATAATCAAATGGCCATTCCATTCCCTGTCAAACTTTCTGAAAGACCTTAGCCAGGTTAGATGGGAAAACCTTTATCTCTCTAAATCACCTGATGAAGCGATCACGGTCCTGAACAACAATCTCATCACATTAGCAAACAAACACGCTCAGTTTATCAAGGTCAGGATGAGAAACATATAACACCCCTGGTTCTCTGCTGAGTTAAAGAACGCTTTCTCTACCAGTGATAAATTATGGGCCAAGGCTAGACACACTAAAAGCCTGGTGGATTGGCAGGTTTTTAGAGCTTCCAGGAATGCCTGTGTTAAATGTATTCAATCCACTAAAGCCAACTTCTACATCTCCTCTCTAGAGCAGGCCAAAGGGGACCCCCCAAAAAAATCTGGAAGATCCTTAAGTCTATTGAAGGGTGGTCGATGGCCCCTCCTCTACTAACAAAGATCGTCAAAAATGATATGGCCATGGAAAATGTAACCAAATCCTTGAAGAATTCAACTCTCACTTTGTCACCGCTGGCCTAGCGTTCGACTCATCCCTGTATGCTGCACATGTTAATAGTCTGGACAGTACAAATTCCACACTCCAGAAATGAGCCATCCCTTCCAGCTGCTCCCCCTTAACTTTAAAGAAGTTGAAGATTCTCTTAAGAACTTGGACACTAAGAAAAGTGCAGGGGATGACAGAATTGAACCACTTTTCCTAAAACTCCGGTTCACCTACCTTATGGCCCCAATCTTACACATTTTCAACCTCTCTATTTCTTCTTCCATAGTACCTTCATGCTGGAAATCAGCCCACATCCTACCCTTATTTAAGTCAGAGGATCCATGCAATTTAAATAATTACAGATCCATTTCTATCTTACCTATCCTATCCAAGGTCTTTGAAAAGCTGCTTTATGCACAACTAAAGCACCACTTAGAAACCCATTCGCTCCTGAATCCAGCCCAGTCTGGCTTTTGCGCTAACCATAGTGCTGTCACTGCTTTGGCTAAAGTAACTGACTCCAAAAAGTTCACAGGAGCTGTCTTCATAGACCTCAGCAAAGCTTTCAATACCGTAGACCACAGCCTAATTGAAAAGAGCCTTGCTAAAATAGGTGCCACTCTGCCAACCATCCAGTGGTTTAGTAGTTACCTTTCGGGAAGGTTGCAAAAAATCAAAGAAGGTGGCCTGTTCTCCTACCCCCTACCAATCACCAGGGGAGTCCCGCAAGGCTCCATCTTAGGCCCCATCCTCTTCTCTCTCTGTGCATTAATGACCTCAACCTCCACATACCCATCTCAAAATTGCACTTCTTTGCTGATGATACAGTCCTCTACACATCTAATGTCTCACTGCTTGAGGTCAGGGATGTCCTCCAAGCTGACTTTGCTCTGCTTGAATCCAATCTCATTAGCACCAAACTCCTCTTAAACACTAAGAAAACCAAAGCTATGATCTTCTCCCCTAGTACACCACCTTCCGTACTTGCCACCCTGCAGAAAGACTTTATAGTTACCTCTCTAGGTGAGCCTTTGGAAGTCACCCTCAAATTTAAATACCTTGGTTTTTGTCAAGACAGCAAGCTTGCCTTCACTGAACACCTTGATGACCTATGTAAAAGATAAAAAATAAGTCTAGGCTTCCTCTGCCACAACAGGTCACTCTTCCTAACCAAGATCAGGACTAGGCTTGTCCAAGCCACATTCCTCCCATTATTAGACTATGGGGACATAATCTATAACTCTTCTACAACCTCAAAACTAAGTAAACTGGACATTCTCTATCACTGAGCGCTGTGCTTCATTATGAACTCCCCATACCAGACACACCATTGCGACCTGTATGCAGCTGTAGGTTGGACGTCCCTTACTACCAGATGCATTCTCCATGCCAGCACCTGGACTCTAAAGCTTCACCTTAACCACCCCCACTGCCACCCTTGGTGAACTTTTACTTTTAAAGGCTGTCCTTCGTGACTGCCCAAACCAATCAGCCCACTTTCCCCTTTGCTCCTAATACTCTACCATCACTAGTGGCCACCCTTGAGCAGCTGCAGCCCAAATCACTTAAAATGTTACCACTCTCTCTAGCTACAGTCTGTCTACTCATAACCTTATCATCCTTCCCACCCTCTTCCTACCCCACACAACAATTCACACTAACACTCATCACTGGAATCACCAAGCAATCTCCCCACTCCTCTTCTGCCCTCGTGCACCACCCTGTATATTGCTGGCAAAACTGGGCACTGGGAGCTACCATCCTCCCTCCATCTTTTCACGCTGGGCTGTCAGCATTAAATGTCTCCCCCCCACTCACCTCTACGTCATCCTCGAGTACTCCTTTCCACCTCCCAATCCACAGCAAGCCACAATGGGGCATGTGCCTAGTAAAACAGCTCTTGTCTCTACTGCTCCTCATTGCTGGGGACATTGAACGAAACCCTGGTCCAACCCTCCACATATATGGCCACCACTCCCCCTGGCTAACCAACTACCAAGAGGCTTCAAAATAGCACACCTAAATATTTGCAGCATTCTGAAAAAACTTGCAGCCCTACAAACATGTATCCTATCCCTGTGCCCTGATATCTTAATCATTACTGAAACCTGGCTGAAGCACCACAACCTTGAGGCTGAGTTCTCTATACCTGGCTACTCCCTCAGGACCGCCGGGGTAAAAGGAAGGGTGGTGGGACTGCAATGTCCATCTCCACTAAGCTCCAGTTTACTACAATCAGCCTTTCCGCACTCTCATCATCTATAGACCCCCTTCTAATCAAAATCTCTCTCCCTCACTCAATTCTCATGTACGTAGCAGGGTCATACTGCTCTTTGGACACAAAGCTGCCTGATGTCCTAGACCACTTGGGCTCCCTGAGGTCCCTCACAGCAGGGGGTGAGCTACATATCCTTGGGGATTTCAACCTGAATTGGCTTGCCAGTGCTAGCTCTAAATTATGAAATCAAGTAACTGCACTAAACCTGTCCCAGCAAATAACCGAACCCACTCACCTAAACCACAGATCCAAGAAACATACTTTATTGGACTGGGCCTTAACCTCCCACCCCCATTGCATTATTCACACTGGCCTACTACCAGACTCTCTCAGTGATCACCACATGATTTACGTGGTACAAAAAATATTCAGACCTAAGGCTCTGCCCCCGTACAGTATATACTAGATCTTACAAACCCCTAGACCAGATCATGCTCCTAAATGACCTGACCAACATCGATTGGTCTTACATCCCTCAGGCTCCCTCCATGGATGCGGCCCTTGATTTCTTCACATCCAGACTCCTTGCCACCTGGGACTCTCATGCTCCACTCAGAAGATCCAGAGTAAGGGGCGCCCACTTACCCTGGGTGTCTGCAAATCTCTTAGAGCAACTTCTAGTCAGGGGCTGAGTCTGGAAAACCTATAAGGTAACAGGTTCTCAATCGGCTCTGCAACACTATCGCTCGCTACGGAATGCCTGCATGAGGCTCATCAGGCAGGCCAAATCCAATTATTTCAAGTCTGCCTTCCAAAATAACTCTACACACCCAGCTCAATTCTGGAAGTCAATTAAATCCCTCTTCTCCCCTCCGGCCCAACCCCCTTCCCCATGCCTCAATACAGCAGGTATTACTATCACCACCCCGAGTACTGTAGCCACAGAGCTTAACTCCTTTTTCACAGGCTGCATGGACTCTCCCTCATCCCCTCACCCTAGTCACCCCACCACAGTTACCCCAGCCTTTTCCCTTCCCTCCAACTTCTGCTTTCACCCTGTTACCCCAACTGAGGTACTAAAAGCACTTTGGTCACTCAATCCGTCCAAAGGTAAATGCCCCTCAGGACTTGACTCCAAAATGCTCCATCTATCTGCCCCAGCCATAGCCAGTCCTCTAGCTGCTCTCTTTAACCTGTCATTCAGACTTGGTTCCATCCCATCTAAATGGAAACATGCCACAGTCATCCCCCTCCTCAAAGGCAGTGACCCCTCCTCCCTGGGCAACTACCATCCTATCTCACTGCTCCCTATCCTAGCTAAAATCCAGGAGCACCTTGTGCTCTCACAGCTCTCTAGTTCCTCGACTCCACCTCCTTCTTCACTCCATATCAGGCTGGTTTTAGGAAAACTCACTCCACCATCACCTCTCTCCTCCAGCTCACCAACACCATCCTCATGGGTATGGATAAAGGGGAAATCACTGTGGCTATCTTCATTGACCTGGCCAAGGCTTTCAGCTTGGTCTCACATGCCCTGTTACTGTCCAAGCTCACCCTCGCTGGACTATCTGGGCATGCCACCAGCTGGTTCCAGGCATACTTGGCAGGCAGGTCCCAGTCAGTCCGTATTGGATCCACCATCTCCACCTCTCTCCCTGTCACCTCTGGGGTGCCACAAGGCTCTGTCCTAGGCCCCTTGTTGTTTTCCATCTTCCTCAATGACCTGCCTTTGACCTGCCCTCATACGTCCATTCACATGTACGCAGACGACACAGTACTATATGCCTCTGGTCCATCCCCCTCTGAAGTAGCTGCCTGTCTGCAGCAGGATTTCAACAATGTCCAACTCTGGTTTCATTCTCATCAGCTACTTCTAAACCCCAAGAAAACTGTCTCCCTAACATTCAGCACTAGGACAAAATGTTCCTGCCTTCCCTCCACCCCCTCTTTCTGCACACTTGATGGCTCCTCCCTGGAGGTATGTAAGTCCTCCAGATACCTTGGAGTCTGGTTAGACCAACATTTTGACTTCACTGTGCAAATTGATACTATATATAAGAAATTACACCCCATGCTGTGTGCGCTTTACAGCAATAAATGTTGCATCCTCCTGCCAAGGTGCCTGGCAATAGTCCAAAAGTTGATCCTCCCAATCCTGGACTACGGGGATGTAGTATACAGAGTAGCCCCTAAGTCCTTCCTGGCCAGACTTGATCCTCTCTTCCACTCTTTCTGTTGTTTCGCCCTGAACTGCGCCCCCATAACCCATCACTGTGATCTCTACCATTCCTTAGACCTCCCATCTCTGCACAATCGTAGATTGATACACAGTGCTAGAACCACTGCGAAATTCTGGTCTCAGTCACTCCCCTCCTACCTTGCAGCCACCCTAGCAGCTCTACCCCTGCTGGCATACTCACTCAGGAATAATGATTTACGGCTTCTTCACATCCCCCACATGTCCACAGCAGCTGGCCAGGCTGCCTTCAGCTATCGATGCCAAAACTATGGGATTCTTTGCTGGCTGATATTAGGCATTCCTCCAGCATGCTTCACCTCAACGCGGTACTCAAGTCTCTCTTCTCCACTATTTGCTCATGCAATTTGCAGTACTGAAGCCCTAATAGTCAATGTCAGCTGCCACCTATTTTTTCTATTTTTGTCTGATTATTTCTTATTACTTCTATTGATGACTACTCTGTATATACTAAATGCTGTGGTCTACCCTGTATATAAGAATGTATTGCTGCCTCTTTCATCTGTTTATTTTAATTCTGCTGATGACTACTCTGTATATAAGAATGCTGTTGTCTACTTTGTATAATGTATGTATTGCAAGATGTATTTTATCTGTATACCTCCCTCCCCCACCCCGGGGCACGTCTGGAATTGAGTGGTACCATGCTCAGTGTGCCTTCCTGGTAAAACTCTTAAATAAATAAATAAGCTCCTGAGCTATCTAACCTCGATCATCCATACCTGCTGCAATACCTATGCACTCAGAAAATCAGATTTTATCTTCCTGGACATCCCCAAAACTCGCACCTTCTTTGGTAAACGTGTCATCTCCATTGCCCTTCTGGTCATTTGGAATTGGCTACAATCATCCCTGAAACTATCTAATCTAGTCTCTGTTAGTCTCTTTAAAAAGTTAATTTCTGAAAAAAATAAAAGATGTCTGTAGCTGTCATTAAAATTGTTTTTTCTATGACTGTCTATGCCTTCTGTTAGTCCCAAGGTCCATATGGATGGAAGCTGCACTTTATGTATGAGTATGATTACCTACTTTATGAGATTTGGAATAATGCTTGTACACTTGTCACTCATGTACCCTACCAGCACTTG
Source organism: Neoceratodus forsteri (assembly GCA_016271365.2). Lineage (NCBI taxonomy): Eukaryota > Metazoa > Chordata > Ceratodontiformes > Ceratodontidae > Neoceratodus > Neoceratodus forsteri. Next base: position 445,983,846 of record CM057453.1, read on the forward strand.
GAATCCTATCGTATGCATTTACTGTATGTTACTGTTAGTCTTGTTGTACATGTATTCCAGGACCTCCTTGTGAATGAGCTTGCTCAATGGAGTTTTGTTTCCTGCAATAAACTTGAAACTTCATGCTGAGAGAGACGTATACTTTGTCTCATATTATACTCATTAGTAATTCTGTCTCCTAAGTCATCATCCAATGGAGAATGTCTTGTACCATCTTGTTTATAATATACAGTAGAACCAATACATTATGTTCTTTATATCTGCTGCCATGATATTATCCATGGTATATAACCCTGTGTAACCCAGCTTCTCATGGAGATTCTGGAAATTCTGGAGATTTTTTACTTTCTTCAGGAGACTGGTGAGAACCCATCTCCCTTGTGATTTTCTCTGTCACATGTTTGGCATAAGTACTGTAATAAATTATCATTAGTACTTCTGCTTGTGTGGTTGTTTCTTTGGCTGACACTGTAGACATACAATAATCTGATTTATTTATCCCAGAGCTGGTTTCTGGGTAATTGTCATGGTAACCATGGTAAATGTCTGAGTGTTAGTCAAAGTTACACTTTAATTTCCTCTGTGAATTAACACACTGGGTGAGAAATCCACAGTGACAAGCAGCTGATAGTGTCTTCTGTGTAAAACTCTTCAGTCTGCTGTTTATTCCTCAGTGCAGACAAAACAAGCCTCCTACCAGATATTCAACTCTGTGTAGTGAGCTTTTTTTTCCCTCTTCTTTCTCTGTGGGAACACACAGCTGTAAAAAGATCCAAACAGACAGATAGACTGCTTTCATTTGTGGTTTCAAATTCTGGTGGGTCTATACTCATCTAGGAGTCCACATATGTCAAATGCTGTTTGTGTCCTGCCAGATACTTTGGTTGCAAATGAAGTCCCTGATTCACAGACAGCTAAGGGTTTCTCATTTCATATTGACATGTTTGAAAAAATCAGTACTGAGTTGAGGCTACATGCCCCAGAATACCAAGCTGTCTATGATGGTTGGGAGGATTTTGGTAATGTAGCAAAAAACAATTATGATCCTTTAAGGGCTATCATTGAATACTATATTACATTGAAACATGGTACCAAAGGAATTAATCCTGAAGAATTACTCTTTGCAATGTTTACAGGTTTTGAAGTTGCTTTAAATGAACTGTTAGGTTTGAAACCTGAGAATGCTGCTTGCAAGCAGGAAATGAGTCTGAAAAAGGCTGATCATATAAGGAGAATAGAAGTACTTGAGTGTCAGATCCAGTCCCTCTGTCAGCAAAAAGAGTCTTTGTTAAATGATTTTAATAATTTAAGCAGCCATAAATTGCATGCCTTGACAGCTAACTGCAAAAATGCAGATCTGGATAGGAAGCAGGAGGAACTTAGGATGAGATATCTGTAGTAAATTCTGAGTCTGTTCAGACAGTTAATGAGCTGGTATTTCAACACTAGACCTTGACTAAGCAGCGTGAGTATTTATGTGATGATAACAACAGAGGAGAAGTGCATGCTTTGAAAATAAAATGTGATAGAGCTTCTTTTGATAAAAGGCAAGTTTTACACAATGAGAAAGTCTTGCGATCTGAAATTAAGGTACTTCACAGCGTGCTCACTCATGTATCTGAGGAGCTAGAATGTGAGAGTAGAAAAAATGCTCAAGTTACCACCGTGTGTAGAAACTTGGAAAAACAGGTTATGTATAATTTGTGTGATACCAATTCTGAGGTTGATCTTATAACTTGCAAGGCAGAAATGGTGAACTTGTGCCATCAGCCAGAGGTATTCTCAGGGCATACCTCCTTAATGCCCATAGACCTTGCCTTTTCTGGTGTTGAAAAGTTTGATTTTGAACATTCACAGAGTGCTGTGGAGTGGACTAGAATAAAGGCTAGCCACTTGTTTTTCTGTGATTCACAAAATGGAGAATTGTTAGCGTCTCAAAATGGAGGGCACACATGTCATCATGTTGCATCCCCATGCCATTCCCAAGATGGCCACCCATGGTCATGTGATAATGGTCATAATACAGTAACCCAAGAGGGTGGCACCCATGAAGTAAGCCGAAATGGCCAACTACCACATCACAGAGGTCAGATCATTCAATCACAGGGACCTGTGATTGCTGCCTTAACCATACAAAACACACTGGAGGTTTTTGGCATGATTCATAATGTTATCAGTAAGACTAGTGTTTCTGAGGGTCAGAAGAATCTCATTGAAAATGATGTTGATGTACTTTTGAATGAGGCTGGTATGCAGCCTAATGTTATGAAGTCAGTGGCTTACCCTGCAGCTGCAGCTGCAGTTAACAATGTTTACACTGCTAGAAGGTCCTTGGCTAAGGAACACATTGCTGTTAATCATGTGGAATGTGATGATTTTTTCCTATGTAACCTAACATCAGCCCTCCCTGAGAGGACTGAATGTGCTGTTTTTCCTAATGCTAACAGCATTGGGCACATGCAGCTCACTAATAACTTAAGCTGTCACTTTAAAAACAATGTCGCTACCATCCAGCAGCCTTCTGGTGGGGGAACCCACTATGCGTTTAAAGGGGAAGGGGACAGCCCTGATTCTGAAAGCCCCATGGCTGTGATATTTTCAGCATCACAGGATATGTTGGGGGGAGGGATACAAGTTTGATTTCTGAACCTGTGCTGCCAGCTATTCCAGCAATACTTTCTCCACCCCTGATGACTAGTGAACCACAATCCATACCTGGAGAACTATATGCAGCTTGCACACCACTTTTCTCTACTGTGTATGCACCCCTGATAGTGCCAGCACTGCCTGCACATGATGCAGAACTCCCTCCACCAGTGACACTTGGATCATCCCATACTATGGCTGCAATAGCAGACACAAGCCAGGAACAGTCTGGATTATTCCCAGCACAGACAATAGCAAGCACTTCTGGCAAAAAGGTGCAAGATATTGTAATGTTAATATTATTGTCTTTTCTTTTAGGATTACTGACCATGGCCCCAGCATTGGTTAATCCTAACCCAGTTTTAGGGTATCATTTTGAAACTGCTACATCAGATATAGCAATCTCAGCAGTTTTAGCCCAAACATAAAATGGACAAATCAGACCCATTGCTTATGCATCCCAGATGCTCTCTGCAGTGGAGCTGAAATGCAACCTTTGTGAAAGGAATCTTTTGGCTACATATTGGGCAGTGATATACTTTATGTACATCATTGGATATGCACCTATTGTGCTGCTTTCATATAATTTGCCCACTAACTTTCTGTTGTCAGTAAGAACCCAAGGAGGAGTTACCAGCTGAGGGGAGTGCAGCTAGCACAGACAGAGGAGGAGGAGGAGAAGGACCTGGGGGTGCTCATTACAGGGTCAATGAACAACGTGGCATGATGTAGGAAGGCAGCTGCAAAGGCCAACAAAATACCGAGTTGCATTGCAAGGGGTATATCCTCGAGGAGGGAGGAGGTGATTATGCCACTATATTGGTCATTAGTTAGACTGCATCTGGAGTACTTCATGTAGTACTGTCACCCGTATCTGAAGAGGGACATTAAGTTACTGAAGGGGGTGCAGCACGGGGTGACAAAGATGATGAAGGGGCTGGGGGACTTATCATATGAAAGGAGGCTGAGGGAGCTCAACATGTACTCACTGAAGGAGAGGAGTGACGGGGACATGATTGAAACCTTTAAGTACATGAAAGAAATAAACAAGACATGTACAGAGGGGCTTTTCAAAGTAAGGGAGGGGAGGGACACCCAGGGCCATGATATGATATGGAGGCAGTATAGCGCAGTGGTCTAAGGCTCTGAGCTGCAAATCTGGTGACATCCGGCAGACCAGACCTGGGTTTGAATCCCACAGCTTCCACTTGCATACTGTGTGACCCTGAGCAAGTCACTTAACCTCCTTGTGCTCCCAGGTCGCTCCTGTAAAAAAGCTTTCGGCTTAGTGTGCTATACCTGGTTAAACAACCAAATAAATAAAATAAATAAATGAGCCTGGAGGGAGGAAGGTTCAGGAGGGAGATGAGGAGATACTTTTTTACAGAGAGGGTGGTAGCTGGGTGGAATGTGTTACTGGCAGAAGTGGTATCCAGTAGAATAGTGGACTGCTTCAAAAGGGGTTGGGACAGGGCAAGAGAGAGGGTCAATGGAGGGGAAGGGTAGAAGGGAGGGACAGCTGCAGAATAAGTGGTGCTAGCTGCACATTCGAGCAGACCTGATAGACCTCTAGGTTTTTATCTGTTGGAAGATTTCGTATGTTCGTAAAAGATGACTCTGTTTCCAATGCCAGACTTACACACTGCTCTCTCATTTTACAGGATCATGACATCACTGTCCTTCCTATCAAAACTCCATCCTTTTTGGCCCATGGCCTACAATTTACAGGAGAGACTATGATTGTTCACTTCAACCCCCTGACCTTCCTGTCCTAGGACCCTTTCTGACAGAACCTCAGAAAGTGTTAAAAGACACCACTGTGTGTCATGTTTTGACTGATTACTCAGCCACATGTAAGCAATAATACCCAACAGGGTGGACAGTATTGGGCTATACCTGACCCCTCAGGGGCATAATGAGGCTCGACACTGCAGGCAGAGGGCCTTATAGCCCTGGAAGGTCCGGTATAGTCCAATACCGCCCACCCTGGAGGGTATTATTGTGTTTAGAAAATTGGCACTCTGAATAAAAATAAGTTTGATAACACAAAAGTTAATAAAAAGTTGGTTTAACAAAATAGTTCCTCCACCTGGTTTAGAATGATGAATTTGTTTTTTCTTACTTTGAAGTAGGGACTTTTATCTCTCTAGCTTACTCAATTGTATGGCTAAATCGGGGGAAGGGTTGTTACAGAAAGTGTTAGGGGAGGAGAAAGAGGAGCTCGAGAGGGGGGCAGGAGTAGATGAAATGGCTGAGGGAAAATATTTTAAAAATTAACAGAAATTCAGATTATGAAAATTTGCTTAGAAGATTAGAGCTAGGAAAATAGTGAGGCTAACATAGCACGGAAGTTAAACCAAAGTACAAAAATCAGGCAGTAATCCAGACTTTCAAACAATGAGATTAAAAAAAAGAGTGTTTAGAATCTATAAAATGCTTAGAATCCTTTTAGAAGGCTTAGCAAAAAAGGACGACTATTGCAAGACAGTTTAGCCTTAAACATAATACAGCAGGAACACCGGCTGGCTAAACTGACCAATCCAAACAGATACAGGAAAAAAGTGCCAGGTTTGAATCCTGCGGCATTTCAGTCTTGCATGATCCACTTGTTCTGTACCCTGTTTGTTGCTGGGAGGGCGAGCGGGCTTCTGAGATTTTTTGCCAAACCGCAGAGCCATGGTTCAGCACAGGGCTCCTGAGAGCAGCGTGCAATGGTGGGCTCCTGACCGAATCAAAGGCTGTAATCACTGGGGGATCTGGTTTGTTGCTGGGAAGATGAGCAGGCTTCTGAGAATTTTGGCTGAACTGCAAAGCTCCTAAGCAGCAGAGGGCAACGGTGGGATCCTGGCCTGATCAAGGGCTGTAATCACTGGGGAACCCGAAATAGGATGAGAGGGGATAAATCAGTATTGTTGTTCTTTTATTTTTCATTACATTTCAATGTAGCGTGATGCAGTTGGTGACTATACCGCAAGTAGGATATGCAACACAGTCATTAGATTTACAGCAAGCAGCACTTGAGGTGAAAGGTCGAGAGGTGCAGATCGAGATAGATGAAATGAAGCAGCAAATTATTGTAAGGATTACAAGACTTTTGGGGGGGGGCTCTGACAATAAGGAATACAGGCAGTGCTTACTGTCTAGGATGTAGTTTTAACCCACAACATTGTGTGTCACCATCTCTCGCTAAGCGAGAGAGAGAAAAAAATGGCAGACGTTTAAAAAATGAAATGCGAGGGTTTAGCCAATTACAGATCAGGCTGGGCAGTGTGATTCTGGTAATGGGGTTGACTGGGCTGGTACTTTTAATAACTGGGCATCTGTTGTCTGATAGATGCCCGGCTAGAGAAGTGCCTCAGCCAATCAGAAGGCTGAATTACTTTTACCCATTTTCTAAATACCAACAAGGGGCAGATAGCAGGGTTTGGAATTCTTATTTTACATCCTAGTGACAACAGAGTGTGCATTGGTAAAAGGGGCACCATCATTTATGCACAGTATACAGGCATTGTTAAAACATGCCTAGCAAACAATGTAAGGCAGGGAGGTGAAGAGTCTCCTTATAATTACCACAATTGTTTGTGGATGGCTCACAGAGCTGGCAAGTCCTTGAGAAAGAAATAACTTGTGTTAATAAGAAAATACAAAGATTTTTCCTTACGTAACATGACACCAGAACTCCATGAGAGGGTTAAGTGCTGCACGGTTTAACAAACAACCTTGTACTCTGTAAATTGCAGAAAGACACTGCAGACACTATCTTTATTACAGATTCTGATTGAGTCTGTTCCTCTATGATTGAATTTCTACCCTTTTGGGAGAAAACAAATTTCCAGTACTCTGATGGTACTGCTGTGAAATACAAAGACTTGTCTGTGTACATCACAACACTAACCAAACAGTTTAAATACAAACTGTATATTTATAAGGTTCGAGCATATTGTAAATGTGAACCTTATGCTCCTTACAACAGCCATGCAGATTCACTGGCAAAAGATGTTTCCCAAGGAGAGGACATATGGAAATTAAAACTCTCTTTGTCCCAGCTACACTACGTGTTGCTGCCATTAATAAAGACACAACTCCTTTTGAGCCCATGGATCTAGTGTCCACACAAAAGAAAGACCTTCATTTGAGGGCAGTATATAGGTTCCTTAATAAAGGAACTGAGGAATAACTTCCAGAAATAAGCCCTTATTAGAAAGTGAAAAATTACCTTCGCCTATCCAGTGATGGCCTACTCATTTGGTATCACTGCCGTAACACTCCTGAAAAGTTATGGATAGTTCCTGAATGCCTGAGGGTATGTTTTATCTAACAAATACATGATACTCCAACTGGTGGGCACCAGGGAGTCAAAAAAACCCTAGACAGATCAAAATCCTCTGTCTGGTAGCCACACGTGAGAAATGACATAGAACACTACATCAATTACTGTTTGATCTGTGCACAGAACAATCCTATACCAGTAAGGAAAAATGTTAAATTATTACCCCAGAGGCAGTCAGGCCCCTGGAACAACATCCAGATTGACTACATTGGCCCTATGCCAACCACTAAGAACAACAATAAGTTTGCACTAGTGATCACCAACCTATTTTCCAAATGGGTCGAGGCTATCCCAACAAATAGCAAGACAGCCAAAGTAACTGCAAATGTCTTGGTAAACCAGCTATTTACCAGGTGGTGTTTACCGCTAAAGGTAGATTCTGATTATGGGGAGCCAGCTTTATAGCTGAAGTAATGCAGAAAATGCTGGATTTCTTACAGATAAAATAAAAGTTTCATATCCCTTACCACTCACTGTCATCAGGACAGGTGGAATGGGCTAACAGGCAGATCAAAGTTTTGTTATCCAAACTTGTTCAGGAAAACCCGAAAGAATGGGATTCATTATTGCCATTGCTTGTTATGGCAACAAGAGGGACACCCTCAGCAGGTACACAGTGTACCCCATTTTGAAATCATGACCGGACGGTCCATGAGACTCCCAGAACATTTACTGCTGGACCTGTGTACTGCCACTGTTGATGGAGCATCAGTAGACAAATATGTTAAATAACTCAAACAAGACATCCAAAAGGTACACTTGTTTGCTGCACAATGTATGGGTAAGACCCAACACCAGGCCCTATCCCATTGTAAATAAACTCAGCCCAGCAATCTACCAAGTTAGACTGCCTCATAATAAGAGAGTCATTGATAGATGGTTACATGCCAAGGAGATTAAATTACTTTTCCAAACCCCAATGGGTGGAATAGTACTAAACTAACTATGTTTTTTACTCTTTCCTTTAGGTTCCAGAGAGAGAGAGAGAGAGAGAGAGAGATGCTTGCTTTATGCTTATTTTTCTTTTAAGAAGCATGGGTCTTCTTACAGGCCCAAACTGCACATCATACTGCAGATAAGGACCAGTGGCCTAAACCTAAACAGCTTGTTGAGACAGAGTACCTCACAAGCCCACATGATCTAATTACATCCTGTGGAGTTCACATTAAAGTCCTAAAAGACATGTTCATCATCCAGGAGGGCAGTGAGGCCCTACTGAATGCTATGATCATTACTTTGGATCAATCCTAGCAGCTAGACTTGATCTGGACCTCTGTTTACATTTTACTGATAATCAGGAATTTTTGCATCCAAAATTTATATGGCAATAACAGCCATTAGACCTTAAGGTTTTACCCTATGATGTCCTATAATTTGTGACACCTAATACTAAGTGCCCAAAACAGAACCCTGGCCCACCCAGTGATCTAATCTCCACTTCCAAGCCAGATACCCTAGTTAATAATGAGCAGTTCATGCACATCCCAGTAATTTTAAATCTTACCCATTAAAACTTGGAATGATTTGCTATGTGTTTTACAACAAACGTTTCCCACTTTTTTTTTAATAATGATGTTACTGGATACCCTGGCAGCATTCCAGGTACTCAATAATGACCCCTATACAGGGACTGATAGCACCACACACACAGAATTTTCACATCTTGACCGCTAGTGGTACATCTTAAAACAGTAAACCTACCCAAATGCACTAGGCATTTTTTTTATTTAAAAAAAAAAAACAGGTTTTACTTCAGGCCTATTTGGCACTGACATATCGATTTGAAGCAGAGCTGATATAGCCATTATTCAAGCACATATGTTAAAGATTCATGATAGTATGAAATATAATATCTTACCTCCACTATTGCATGGTATACATGGTCTTGCTCATGAAGAGTAATTTACATTTACAATATTAAGGAAATTGTGAAGGGGTTTGACCTGACAAAGGTTAATATTAATAACAAAGGTTAATATTAATGAATTAAATTCTGCTTACATTAAGGAAGCAGACAAGCATCACATAGCTAGGGAAGTCCTTTGCACTGCCTACAGCTATTATGTTCTTACAATCCTTTGGTTGTCTCTTCTGAGATCTGGAATTAGGACATATCCCTGATCTCATACATAACAGATGTATGGGTCAATGGTATTGCCCCAAATGCACTTCTTTTGCATGTGTTAACAAATGTTTATTTGAATCTAGCACTATTCTCTTGCCAATGGCAAGGAACCTTGGGTATGTCACCCTACACACCAGCATTGTTCCATGTTTCAAAACTTATTCCTGCACAATCCAGGAAGCCATGTTTGTGACTCTCACAGTGTCATTACCGCATTTTCATCCGGCAACATCCATCTCTGATAGTCTGGTAATTGTCCATTCTATTAGTCATCTTGATGGGAACTTTTATTTTGAAAGGTTGAAACTATCTCCTTTGTTTGTTTACCATGAGGTCTTGGAATCGTGACTGACTCCAAATTTTGATTGTTGCACCTGGAAGGATTACCACCTTTTATGCAGATGTGACACCTTCCAATTTGTCTTACCAACTTGGGAATACTGGCCTAATAATTAAAATCTGGCTTCCTCTTGTGAACTCTCAAATAAACTGTATTTGTTCCAGCAACTTCAGATTCCACAATCAAGCTCATTGTTATGCATACTATGAAGCCAAACCTGGGGTGAGGGCAATCCCCTAACTTCAGCAAGAAGACTCTTCTTCAGTTGATCTACAATCAAGACACCAATTTTCTTCACTGCTTGTTTTCCAAGCCTGGCTGGCACCTCACACAAACTGAGTACTGTCATAAACTTTTACATTTTGTGCAGCCGTGTGATCATCTTCCACTGAACACTGTTGCTATTCCATTGTAAAACTCAATGTGCAATCTAATGCACCCCCTACTGAGGCCTCTGCAAATACTGCAACCTCCTGAACATTTGAATCTACCTTTGGAAAATCTAAATGCATCTAGTTTGAACTATGAATCTTCACCTAACACTTGAAGAATCTCTGTATTTATCCTTGGAATTGTTAATAGTTTATGGCTTGTGGACAATGACATTTCGTGTCCTGTTCAACTTACCAACTGAAAAATGCTATCCTCAAGGTGGTATATTCTGCTGATGTGGAACATTGTGTGGTGACCAACTATAGATTCTTCTGATATGGACTAAAGTTATGCAAAGTGAACTTTTCTAACTTCTATTTTACTCTCTAAACAGGTTATAGATTATACTGTGATCACACCTGTTCCCATCCCGGAACCAGATACCATTAAGTCTAGTCCTAACTATCTTGATGCTTTATCTTGGCTTTTACTCATTTTTAATATCCATACAGGCAGCTTAGGTTTGTGTCTCCAATCTCTTCAAAATAGGACACATACACACCTGATACATATCAATAATTACATTGTTATGATATTGAAAACCCCATTGTGAAGCTTCATTCCAAATTTTTATAGTAATACAAGGTTTAAACAAACACTGATACTGGGTAATAAGGCCCACTCACCCAACTAAAAAATGAATCAGAATATTCTTATATTTCAAATAAAGATTTTAATTGTGTAACTTCCAGTTAAACAATGGTAATTGATGTTTCGGGTAAACCCTTCATCAGGAAATTGGCTTACTCTAAAAAAATTAATAAGATTCACAAATTACAAAAAGTACATTTTAATTTATATTAAATACATAATAAATATTATGAATGTATTCTAAAGATTATAAAAATCTAATAAAGAAAACTGTCCTTACATTTCAATTTTCAGTTCATAATTTCTATCTTCTTACATTAAACTAGGTTTCAGGTTTGACTCACGCTTACAGCCACTGATAAAAAAACAAAAGAAATTTGTTTCTGTTAAACTTCTATATCAACTATTAATATTTATTGTCATACTTATCTTTTTCTATTCTCTAATAACTGTATTTACACTTTCTTTAAATTTCAAAAACCTCAAATAACATTTTAATTTGTTGTATTCATTACATCAGACCAATAAAGCAAACTCACTAGACCTTCAATTAAAACATAAGTAAAACCCTTTCATTACTCTGTACACATGCATTGCTGTATTTTAAAGAGTATCAAACAAAAACACATAACCATTTTTCCACATTAAATCATTACGCTTTCAACACCTGAATTCTCCCTGTGTCACTATGCTACTCACAATATTTTAAATATACAGCTGCATACAGACTAAATGAAATGTATTAATTTGAAATTGCTAAGCTTTCAGCATCTATATTCTCCATGTGTTGCTATGTTATATGACTGCATATAAACTCAACAAAAAATGTTCTAAATTAAAGTTGTTATGCTTTCAGCAATTATATTTTCCATATGTCACCATGCTGTTCACATTATTATAAGTCTATATTTGTATACTAAATGAATAAAACATTCTGGGTAAAAGTAGTGTTGGATCAACTGTGGAGAATAGAAAGAAACGCTGACCTGTTTTCTATCTTTAAGCTGTTCAATGCTTTCCAGCTTTGTATGCTATGCAGAAACAACAATTCTATCAGTCTTCTTATAAGTAGAGTGTATCCAGTAAAACAATTTAAGGACTCTAATTTAAACTTACTCTAAGTTTGTATATGAAATGAATGAAACATTCTAGATAAAAGCAGTGTCACATCAACCAAGGAGAATAGAAAGAAACGCTGACTTGTTTTCTATCTTTAAGCTTTTCGATACTTTCCAGCTTTGTTTGCTAAGGAAAAACAACAATTCTCTCAGTTTTCTTATTATAAGTAGGGTATATTCTGTGAAACAAGTTAAGGGCTTTCATTTAAACTTACTCAAAGTGTTCTTTTAGTGCCTGGCATCTGTTTCAGCGGGAGTAACGTGCAAGGCCTATTTTACCTGTGTTTCAAAAGGAGGGAGAACGCCACCCCCGAATCCAGCAACCAACACAAAGCATTTACATAAGCACAAACATGCTCACCTGTGTGCTGGACCTGCCTCTGACGGTACCGAGTACCATATTTCTCAGTGTCAAGGGTACTGATCTTTAATGAATATAACTAAATTTAACTAGATTATGGTCATTTAAAACAAAAGAAATTTATTTTTGCAAAAACTATTATGTTTTCATTCTAGGTTATTATGGATGATCAAACTGTCAAAGAAGCAGATCACTCTGCTACAGCTCTTGCTTATCTGTTTTTTTAAATCAGTTTTAAAAAAAAACTAAATGTTACTCTCATATGGGTTGCCAAATTTAATATCTAACTATAATAGAGTCACATAAGTACTAAAGTGTCCTTGTGGATACTAAACCCATCATTACAGCATATTATTCTATGTCATGATTATAGATTTTAAATCAGTCTCACAGCATTTATCTCGGTTAAATTCTTTTTCTTTTACAAAATCGGCTGCCATTTTATCGTTTCATTCAACCAAAACTTAGAATTATTGGTTTGAAAGTAGTTTATAAATCTTGTTTTTCTCAATAATAATTTGATATTATAGAGTGGGTCCCAGGGGGTTGCCTGGGTAAAACTCTGGGTGGACAACTCAGAGGGTAATAGTAAATGGAGTCCACTGTGAAGCAAGGGGGGTTATTAATGGGGTACTGCAGGGTTCAGTACTGGGTCTGGTCCTTTTTAATGTCTTTATAAGTGACATTGCAGAGGGACTGGAAGGAAAAGTATGTCACTTTGCAGACAACACAAAGATCTGCAACAGGGTTGATACACAAGGTGGGTGGAAAGGATGAGAAGGGACTGGGCAAGGTTGGAGGAATGGTCAAATGTATGGCAGCTTAGATTCAATGCAAAGAAGTGCGAAGTAATGCACCTGGGAAACAAAAACCCTGGGGAAGGGTACACAATGGGGGTTGATATACTGACAACAACAAAAATGGAAAGGGACCTGGGGGTAGTCAAATCAGATGACCTAAAAGTGGGCAAGCAATGTGAGAAGGCAGTAAGGAGGGCTGGGGGGATACTGGGATGCACAGGGAGAGGCATCACCAGTAGAAAACAAGAAGTTGTTATCCCTCTGTACAGAAAGTTGGTGAGATCCCATCTGGAGTACTGTGTGCAGTTTTGGAGACCCCAACACTGCAAGGACATAGACAGGGTGGAGGCTGTCCAGAGGACAGTAACCAAAATGGTGCAGGGTCTGCACCAGAAGACATACGAAGAGAGACTAAAGAAGCTTAATATGTATACCCTCAAGGAAAAGAGGGAGGGGGGACATGATAGAAACTTTCAAGTACCTCAAGGTAATCAACAAAGTCCGAGAGGGTAGCATCTTTCAGAAAAAGAGATGTGCAAGAACAAGGGGGCACAATTTGAAGATAGAAGGGGGGGGACAGCTCAGAGGTAATGTGAGGAAGTATTTTTTCATGGAGAGGGTTGAAAACAGAAAATAAGCAGAAAGTGGGTCTGTGCTGTGCTGTGCTGTGCTGAGATATTATTTGGGCTTTATAAGAGTGTACACAAACTGGTTTGTCTAGAGTCATCAGCTTGCTTGCTGCTCACTGGAAACTAGGATTTTCGTTTGGAGTTTTTATTTTAAATCTGCCTTGTATATTTATCTTTTCCCTACATTTTATGTATTTTCACTGGTTCTTTAAGGCCTTGCAACAACCTCCAATTGCCACATTGAAAAGTCCCAAGTGGGTCCTTTAATACAGACAATTCATCTGAGGAAGATTCATCTGTGTTATTAGCATTATCTGCATTATCAGTGTTAGGTAGCTTAATTGGCATGGGTAACACCGAGGCTTATTTTGCCTTATTCTGGCTGGGTGATTCCAATCTTAGACCAGGAATAAAGGGGTTGCTAGGCAACCACCACTCAATTACCAATTAATAAATACAATCAGCTGAGCTGAATTTCTTAGTGGGTTGTAGTATTATCTGATCAACCTCTGTGATAATTGAAATCTAATGGCTGAGCTGCTTACTGCGCAACCACAGCATTCTCAGTTTCAAGTGCTGTTGAGGAAGAGAATTGATGGATTCTGAGTTGCTTTTAGCAGGAATTTTACTTTGGTTGAAATACCAAAGAGGAAAACCAAGAGAAGCAAAAGGTTTTCACAAAGTAATTCCTTGTTTGGTCTGCTTAAATCATTTAAACTATCTAAAAAAGTGCTCAGTGTGTTTCGGGCTTCCTACAGCATGGGTTTGGGCTATATTTTTGGTTAAATTTGCCACAGACTCAGAAACACAGAATAACTGTTAGAAGGATTATGGTGGAGTTTATGGTGGCATCTGGATGCATCAAGGGCATTGGAGTAGCCGGGAGACTTATAAGCAAGTTACAAGTGGGTTTGTATACATTTTTACATTTTTATTCTTGAATGAGTAATTTTAGGTATTTATGTTACCCTGGCCTATACAATATTAATACACTGTCGGTTACAGTTGTATTGAGCTTACACAGTGCTGTATAGATCTTGTTTATTTAATTATTTGATTGAGAGTCTGAATATGATGCTGTAAAGACAGTTTAGTCAGACTGTGCAGGATTTTAAAATAATACTCCTTTACTGTCTCTCTTTTATGTATTTATGTTTAGTGGAAGAGGAAAAAAACCACATCAATTAGAGGCTAATTTAAACTGACTACAATTAAGAACTGGCATAAAGAGAATTGAAGGAACAGATTTAAGGAATTACAGAAAGGCGCTGAAGTTGTGTACTCTCTGGGACTTTTTGTGTCGAAGCTTGAATCTTTTTGAGTTGTCCAAAAGTGAAAACAACTCTGTGGTCCACAATAACAGAAATTATGCATTCCATGCATTTTTTTTTTTTTTTTTAGAAATGTGCAAAAGACTTTCTCAAGGGATCCATATCACTTTATTATTTACACTTTTCATACTGCAGATACTTTGGACTCCCCAACATTTTAAACTGTTGGTCTCTGATATTTATTGGTCTGATTTGATTTGATATTTATTGTTTGTGTCAGATCAGTTTTTAAACTGTTAACAAACAGTGAAGATAGTTGCAGATAAAATCGGTATTTGTATTATTAGCTCTGCAGATATATTTTAAACTATTTTAAACTATCACTATATCTTGAACATAGAGAATACTGTATTAATAAGACAGTCTGCTCTGTCTGCATACTTTATTATAATGAACTATACATTTAACTTGCTATATCTGAGTTAGTTTAATATTTAAGATCCTAACAGAAAAAGCTGCATGTGTTATAGACACTGTAGTGTTACAGTCATCACAACTTAGTTATTTAGCAAGTTATAGATTCTTAAGAGCTACTAACAGTTAATAAATTATTTATTGCTAATATGGTGCATAGTAGAAGTGGTAAAGGGAATTCCCCTTTGGTGGTTCCCCAAATGGAAAATGAACCATCAATCCAGATAAGTCTAGACATTCAGGAAGATAGAGTCAGGGGAACGAACCAAAGTTCAGGAAAATCACAGAAAAATAACAATAAGGAAAATAAATTAAACCAAAATAAAAATAGAAATAATAAGACAGGACCAGGAACTACTGATATTCTCCCTGATTCTGATATTTTCTCTGTACCAGCTAATTCACCCAAGAAGTCTTTGAAGAGAAATAGACAACTCAAAATAACGGCTTTATGGGCAGAACATAAGAAAGAACCTAAGTATCTTTCTACTCCAATTTATTCCATCTTTCCTTGTTTTAAACAAAATAATAGATCTGAAAATAATCTGATCTTAATAAATAGTGAACTTGATTCAACCAAGTAATATACAAAGCCTGAAGAAATTTATTTTGATAATTACGAGTGGGAAACTTTCTCTCATAAGGAAAGTAAGGATAAAAGTTTAAACTACTCACAGGTAGATTTTTCTCCAGACCCTTTTTTTGATCATTCATTTTTGGACAATCACCCCCACTCTGGGGATGTCCAAAGATCAGAATTCCCAGGCTGCTATGCCCCCTTTACACTTTCCAATTTTGGAGACAAATAATAGGGAAAAAACAGGACCACAAGATATTATTCAAGAATTTAGTACAACAATTAAAGAATTAAAAAGAATGGTTGTAGCAGATACAGAAATGCTGGTGGAACGTTCCTGCTTAAATCCCAATAAATTGGAATCAAACAGTGCTGTTAAAAATGTTAAAAAAGGCACTATTAATTATGATGAAGAACATTTTGAAAATAAAGGGAACTTTGCAGCAAGCTCTTCAATTTCAAAACAAATGCTGGAAATAATCAAAAATAGATGCTATGCAGATATAGTAGTTCTTGAGAATCTAGCAGTTCTAAAGGATGAATTAACCAATCTTAGAGCAGAAGTCTTCCATAATCGTGTGCTTCTGCAAAATCTTAACAAAGATCAAAGGGTGAAAGAACTGAACTCCAAAGAAGGGAGACTCTCCCAGAAGGAAAAAGAGAATAAGGGGTCCAGGTGAAGCTCCCTCCACCTTTTGATAAAAATAGAACTTGTACATGTTGCATGTTAAATTTAGAGCAAAGTAAGCCAGGGAAGTCAAGGACAAAAGAAGACAGAAAAAGTCCAGGATATCAAAACTAGTTGAAGCAAAAATAGCAAAACAAGAGAGAGTTGGAAAATTCATGAAATCTGTTACATTAGGCCAGACACTGAACAATAGACCCCAAGAGAATTTGGAACAAAAACAGGGTTCTGAATTTGCTGGGGATCTTAATCAGATAATTGCACTTTCATATGATGAAATTGTAAGTGAAGAAATGCAGGAAGGGACCAGGGGGAGAGGTTGAGGCCACCAGCAACCCACCCATAAATATAACTGAACATAATAGAGACTTAGATGTTAATCAAGGAGAATTTGAATATCTGTTAGAAATAAAGGGAGTACCTAAGTTGGTGACTGAAACTAAGGAGAAATTATTTGAAAGGGTGACTCATTTGTTCAAAATCATTTCAAATAAAACCAAGGAGGAGATATACATCATGAGGGTATACTGTTACCGCAGCAACTCCCCCACTGCGAAGACCATCACAGTGACAAGAATTGGGCAAAACCCACACGTCGCTGTGATGGTCTGTGCAGCGCCCGAGACTGCCTCGCAGGGTGTCTCCCCCCCGGTCCAACTTCCCCGGTCCAACTCCGACTCAGAGTTGTAATCCTAGAGACTTGGGGGTGTGGTAGAAACATGGAGGCATCCCTGACACAGCAATGCTGACAGTCGGCACCACAGTTGTCGCTGTCGGGGATGTCTCCATGTCCGTTGTCACTGCAGCATGGTAAAACCCATCATGAGACCCCCAAACTTGGATTTCTAAGATACAGTGCTCCTCTACTGTCAATCTGAGAACACTGCCAAATACATACTAAGTAAAGGACCACAGTTAAAGAAAAAAGAAATTGAAATATGCCACCCTTTGTTGGTTCCAAAATGATGTACCAAGGAATTTCTAAAGCTAAAACTGAGTCCAAGGTATCTATTTCCTTGGAACGAAACCTAAGCAAGGAATCAGAGAGAAAGGGAGAAGCAGAAGACTTAGTCAACATAATAAAATTGATTAAAGAACATGGAAAAGACAAAACAAGGAATGACTCTGTAGAACAATTACAATTTTTGAGTGGGAAGTAAACAAACAAGACACAGTGACTGGTAAAAGAGATGAATTTGTCTCCTTCCTTACAAGATCCTCCAGTTCTAAAATAACAATGAATATGGTGGATCATATTAAAACTTTTAGGGACAAACTTATGTCCAATCAGATAGATGTTAACTTTAAAAATCCGGTTGTGGTTAAATCACTGCTAGCAAAAGCAGGAAGTCTGGATAGATTGGGCATGCATTTTATACATCCCCAGAATCTAGGTGGAAAGAAAGGGGATGAATGTCCCAATAATACCAGTACAGGAGAACATTCTCCTCTAATAGACCTTGAGAAACTGATTGAAACAAATAATTTTCAGCCCCTGATAAATCTGGAATCATAATGACATAATGAGCAGAGTACATCATTAAGGAATCTCAGGAAACAATTCAAAGAATTGACAGTCCTATCATGGAACTTAGAGGGACTGCATTTAAAAATCACAGACCAAGAGGATGTAGGATTCCTGGAGACCTTTGATATAATAGGCCTCCAGGAGACCTGGTGCACTGAAGAAACTATCCCCAGAATACCAGGCTATACACCCCTCTGTTTTCCTGGCCTTAAGAGATAGGAAATATGGCAGATTTAAGGGTGAACTGTCTTTCTTCATTAGAACTAATCTGAACCTTAGTGTGCTTGAACAGCTGTATAAAACTGATAATACACTTATTCTCACACTTACAGAGGGCTCTCAGAAAATTATACTGTGCAATGTCTATTTCCACCCAAGGTCTAACAATTGGGACACTGAGGACCTTTATATTCCACATTTGAGGTTGGTCTTGGATGAACTAATTGCAAAGGAAGGAAATATACCCATATTTATCCTAGGAGACTTTAATGCCAGAATAGCTTCCGGGATTTCAGAAAAAATACATTCAAATCTTGTTAACTCCTTGCATATTATAAACCCCAGAATGACATCCCAAAGGGAAACATTGGAGTGTAGGACTAATTGTAGAGGAAGGGAACTGCTATCAAGCCTTGCAAAAAGAAAATTCTGTATACTAAATGGGAGGACCAATGGACATAGACCTGGAAAATTAACATTTGTGGGTGCTTCAGGCTCCTCTTTGCCAGTTTGATCTGGGCCAATGTGGAGGCGCTCAAACTAACTCACAAATTACAAATTGGTGACTGAATGTAATCGACACATTTACCACTGATTCTTGTAATAGATGATGTTTATGTTTGTCCAGTGCAAATGGAGGTACACACAGGGGAGGAATTGGAGATTACTAATGAAAAAATAATTAAGTGGAGTCCAACTTATCAGGTACAGTTGGAAGAAATTCTCTACACAAGAGAACCATATCAGCCATTCCCTGGATCCCGGTCAGTCGCGAGGGCCTGAGTGCAGACACCCCCCAGAAGCCGAACTACTACAGCCATTCCCTGGATCCCAGTTGGTCGCGAGGGCCTGAGTGCAGATGCCCCGTCCGAAGCCGAACTACTGCAGCCATTCCCTGGATCCCAGTTGGTCGTGAGGGCCTGAGTGCAGACACCTTCCCCCCCCAAAGCCGAACTACTGCAGCCATTCTCTGGATCCTAGTCGGTCGCGAAGGCCTGAGTGCAGATGCCTTCCCCCCCAAAGGTGAACTACTGCAGGTATGGAACGGAACACATGCAGTCCCAGCATAGTAGCAGAGGACTGTGGCACAGTTAAAACCACTGTGCTTTGGCGCCTTTTCTGTTTCTAACATTTTCTGTTGGCATAGCAGTGGAGATAGTTTTATTTCGGTAGAATCTCCTCTGCCTTTACTTGTATGCCTTAACTGTGTACCTTAACTCATTGTCTCCTAGCAGGTGCCTGTAGTCATCAGTAAAATACACTGGTATGTCCTGAGGATGTCTGCAGAAGTCGGCTACTGACTCCCAGTGTGCCCTTGCAATGTCTGGAGAAGTCACTTATATATTTTAATATATAGTGTAACAGAATATAATATATATTTGACTGCATAGCACCATTGGAAAGGTAATTTTATGCTGAACAACTTTGTCACTGATATTTTGTGTATATCATGTATACTTTAGGAGTTATTTGCACTTGTTTAGGGTATGGTGTGTATGGCTTATGTTGCCTGTTTTAGTGAAAAAAATAATTTGTTTTTGCTGTTTCAACCAGCATAAAAAATGTACATATTATTATTTGCATACCACCATTGGAAAGGTAATTTTGTGCTGAACAACTTTGCTGCTGATATTTTGTGTATATCATGTATACTTTAGGAGTTATTCACATTTGTTTGTGGTATGGTGTGTATGGCTTATGTTGCCTGTTTTGGTGAAAACATTTATTTTTTTGCTGTTTTGACCAGCATAAAAAAAACTAAATTACATATTATTATTATTTGCATACCACCATTGAAAAGGTAATTTTGTGCTGAATAACTTTGCCACTCATACTTTATGTCTAGCACTTACGGTTATTGAGCTATTAGGATTTGTTTGTGGCATGCTGACTATAGCTTGATTTTGCTTAGAAAGGTCCAGGATTTACTGTTAACAGTATACAGGAGACAAGTGGTGCAACTTCAGAGAGCTCCTGTGGAGGCAATGAGTTAAAGGAACTCTGGAACTGTGATTAACGTATTTAAAAGTAAACTAATTCTGTGCCTTAAGGAGCTCAGAAACTGTGATTGCTGTGTGTACAGAAAATTAATTTTGTGCCTTAAGAAGCTCAGGAACTGTGATTATTGTCGGAATAGGAACTTTAACAACTGCTGCCAGGTTAATTTACTTAAACTCAGTTCAGCCATTTGCTTAGCTTTAGCAACTGCTACCAGGCTAATTTACTGACAGTCTCTTCAGCCATTTGCTTAGCTTTAAACAACTGCTACTAGGCTAATTTAGTTAAAATCACTTCAGCCATTTGCAATTCAGTTAGAAACTCACTGCAGCCATTTGCATGTCCCGATAGTACTGTAGTCCTGTATTTCTCCACCCCGTTTCCCACAGCATAAATAACATTGACCTGCTTCCTCTCCACAGCCATTCCCTGGATCCCGATCGGTCGAGAGGGCCTGAGTGCAGACGGCCCCAACCGAAGCCGAAGTACTGCAGGTATGGAATGGAATGCACGTGGCCCCAGCATAGGAGCAGAGGACTGTGGCACAGTACAAACTACAGTGCTGCCCCACCGACGCTGCCCGTTGGCTCCCCACCACCCACACCACCACCCTTGGTTGACACGCAGCTATATAGGGTGGCTTAACCAATAGGAGGAGGACACGTTTTAACCAATCAGCCACTTCTCCACATGCAGATTATATTCATTGGCCACAAGGGGGATTCTGCCTGCCACCACCTATCTGTCTTCTTCACATCCCATCCTCCAGAATGTCCTTTGCAGTGTTCTCTACACTCGCTCTGCTCTTCACTGTGCTGTCCCCCCCACTATCCCTCCAATTAATCTCTCCTGCTCTGTTGTAAGCCCACATCTGCCACACGGTCAGCCTCCACTCGCCAATCCACCCATTGCTCCTAGCATCCCCATCTGTTTTCCACTCACCACTAACTCACCTCCCAAGCTGGACCACCCTATCACCCCACCACACCCTCACCAATGTCCACTCCCCTTCCCCCTGTACACGGTGCAGGTTGGGCTTTCTTCATCCTAGCCATACCTTCCCTTAGCTCCCTACCCATCCCCTGTACTGCCCCCGATCCTCGCATTTACCCAAGTTCTTCTACCCCAACCGCTGTAGTCCTCTTCTCCGACTCATCACCTTACTCCTTCTGCTCTCTGGGAATGTCCACCCTAACCCTGGACCTGGACATTTTACCTCCCCTTCACCCCCTACTGGGCGTGGCCTCCACATTGCCTCTATGAATATCTGCAGTCTCCAAAAAACCTGCTGCACTCCAGTGCTTGGTCACCCAACACAGGCCTGACATTCTTGCCATAGTGGAGAACTTACTCTCCGCATTAACCCCTGACTCTGCTGTCTCCCTTCCCAGCTTCACCCTTTTCAGAGAAGATCATGTGGGTAAGAGTGGTGGCGGATGTGCAGTCTACTTAAATGACTCCCTCCTGGGCCATGCACTACCTACCCCCAAGCTTGATTGTGGTGCCCAAGCCATCACCCTAAAAATCTCCCCTGACGCAGGCCATGGCCCTCTTTATCTTACAACCACTTAAATACCCTCACAGGCACAAATTCTTGCTATGCACTCCCTCACTGACTATCTCTCTACCCTGCCCCACAAAGCTGAACAGCTTGTCTAGGTGACCTCAACATCAACTGGCTTGGCTCCACTGCAGCACACATAAAGGACACCTTCTCAGCCCTTGGCTTAACTCAAATAGTCACTCATCCCACCAGATTCAACCAACCAAGTAGGTCCAGCTCCCTTCTTGATATAATACTCTCCAACCGTCCCCACAAATTCAAGTCTGTTAACATCCAGGCCAACTCCCTTAGTGACCACTCCCCTATCCTCTGTTTCTGGTCCTCCCCCATGCTCAATCCTGCGTGCAAAGTCACCCCCCACCACCACTTTTGCCCTGGGGGCCTTAACAAGCTAAAGCAGTACCTAGCCCAGCTTGACTGGTCCCCGATCTCCCTTGCGACAGATATAGATACTGCTCTAGCCTTCCTCACCAGAGCCTTCTGCAAGATAAGTTTTACTATCATGGGATACTGTGCAGCGGAGCGGAGGATTGGAATGGAGGAGTGTGACTGTAACTGAGGACTATGGAGCTGTTTGTTTGGAGGTTTCACTGCCTCCTGGATTTACCTGCTCGTGAGTGCGGACCTGTTCTACTGGTGTGTGGATTCATGCTCAGTTCCCCTGTCTTTGAGAAGAAGAGAGCTTGGGGAAGTAAGATCCTGGACTTTTTCAGGGTCCCTGTCTGTGGCTGGTGGGCTGCGCTTCGGGCACCTGTCCTCCTGAATGTGGTGGGCTTGGAGGCTGCTGCTATTTGGTGGCAGGCCTCCTGGCACTTCTGATCCACACTGGAACAGCTGAAGAGCTGATCAGGAGGCAGTAAGGTCCGAGGTGAGGCGGGTTGTTCCTGGGGTGAGTCCCTGGTGCAGGCAGTAGTTCCACTGGTCCATTTCCTCCTTTGATTTAATCCTGGATGACTACATTAAAGTAAGACCTCTGCTTTTTTTTTAAATTCATTTTATGCTGCTGCTGCTGCCTAATTTATATGAACATATGAAATTTGCCAGCAGATAAAGGCCTAGAGGTCTATCAAGTCTGCTCGAATGTGCAGCTAGCACCCCTTATTCTGCAGCTGCCCCTCCCTTCCACCCTTCCCCTTCATTAACCCTCCCCCTTGTCCTGTCCCATCCTCATTTGAAGCAGTCCACTGTTCTACTGCATACCACTTCAGCAGGTAACGCATTCCACCCTGCCACCACCCTCTCTGTAAAAAAGTGTCTCCTCATCTCCCTCCTGAACCTTTCTCGCTCCAGTCTCATATCATGGTCCCTGGTGGCCCTCCCCTCCCTTACTTTGAACAACCCCTCTGTACCCATCTTGTTTATTCCTTTCATGTATTTAAAGGTTTCAATCATGTCATCCCTGTCTCTCCTCTCCTCCAGTGAGTACATGTTCAACTCCTTCAACCTCCTCTCATATGATAAGTCCCCCAGCCCCTTGATCATCTTTGTCGCTCTGCGCTGCACCCCCTCCAGTAACTTAATGTCCCTCTTCAGATACAGACACCAGTACTGCATGCAGTACTCCAGGTGTGGTCTAACTAATGACCTATACAGTGGCAGAATCACCTCCTCCCTCCTCGAGGATATACCCCTTGCAATATAACCCAGCATTTTGTTGGCCTTTGCAGCTGCCTTCCTACATTGTGCCGAGTTGTTCATTGACCCTGTAATGAGCACACCCAGATCCTTCTCCTCCTCTGTCTGGGCTAGCTGTACTCCCCCTAGCTGGTAACTCCTCCTTGCGTTCTTCATCCCAAAATGCAGCACCTTGCACTTTTTGGCATTAAAGCCCAGTTGCCAGGTGTCTGACCAGGTTTCAAGCTTTACCAGATCATCCTGCAACCCCTGCCATCCCCCTAGGTCATCCACCACTGTGCCTACCTTGGTATCATCAGCAAACAGACTGATCTTGCTCTTGATGTCCCATGATATGTCTGCACTGAATATCCCAAACAACACTGGTCCCAACACTGAGCCCTGTGGAATACCGCTCGTCACTGCCCTTGGGTGTGAGAGCTCCCCACCCACCACCACCCTCTGTTGCCTTCCCTGCAGCCAGTTTCCTACCAATCTCACCAGCTTTGTACCCACCCTTGTGCCTACTAACTTCTGTCCCAGCCTTCCATGTGGCACTGAGTCGAATGCCTTACTGAAGTCCAGATACAGGACATCCACTGCATGGCCCCTGTCCAGTTGCCTAGTTACCCAGTCATAGAACTCAACCAGATTGGTTTGGCAGGATCTGCCACGTATGAAGCCATGCTGTCTGCTGTCCTGTAGTCCTTTGGCCTCTAGGAGGGCCACCAGCCTCTCCTTCAGGGTAGTCTCCATTAGCTTACCCAAAATGGATGTGATGCTCACTGGTCTGTAGTTTCCCGGTTCATCCTTGGGGCCACTCTTGTGGAGGGGCACCACATGAGCCATCATTCAGTCCTGAGGTACACACCCCAAATGTAGTGAGGCATTAAATAGGTCTGCCAAAGGTCCTGCAAGGACCTCTGCCAGCTCCTTCAGTACCCTGGGGTGGATGCCATCTGGGCCTAGCACCTTGTCCACCCTCAGTGCCTTCAAACCCTCTTGAACTCTGTTCTCCATGATTTCCCCATCTGTCACCACTTCCCCCCCCGCTTCTGCCATTTCTCCCACCTTGGGTGTCACCCCTCTTCTCTTAGTAACTACTGAGCAGAAGTAATCATTTCGCTTCAGCCTTATCGCACCCTGCTTTCACCCAACCCCCCTCCTTCCTAATCCTTACTATGTGGTCCTTATAGCTCCTTTTCTCCCTGATGTACTTAAAGAAGTCCTTCTCTCCCTTCTTAATGCCTTGTGCCAGCCTGAGTTCCGTAGATGCTTTGGCTCCCCTTACTGCCCTTGTCACCTCCTTCGATTCTGTCAAGTACTCCTCCCTGTCCTCCCCCCTCCCTGTTTTCTTGTACTTCCTAAAGGCAGCTCTTATCCTCCTTACCTTTTCCATGAATTCCTTGCTCAACCAGATCTAGCAGTGGAGTTGATTCCGGTGGGTTTTTTTGAAGGATACAGTTTGGGGTGTGATATTTCGTGGTGGTGAGAGCCCACAAAGGATTGCTAATGGAGCTGTTCTTTTGTTAACTGCTGCTGGATCTGCCTACTATAATACACTGTCTTGGAGGGTTTCCTGCTTGTACTGATTCTACCTGGGTAGTGAGAGTTCCTTGGGGGGTTTGAACTGGTGGAGCACCTTTGGGATTTCTGCCTTAATTCTAACCTGCGGTTTCCTGGTTATTGGATCCATGGAGTGAGAGTCTGTGGCCCCATATTTGGACATTTTTGGCTGTGGAAGGTGGGAGCTCCACTGTCCTAAAAAGACTTTTTAGAATTCATATGGACTGGATATTGTTGTTAATTAATTATTGTTGTTATTGTTTGTTTATTTAGGTTTTTTGATTGTGTAGTTTAATTTATGTTAAGTAGATTTGTGTTTCTTAAGTCTTGTTTTATTTATGATTTAGCTTTCTCCTGAGTTATCTCTATTGATTTTCAAGTTAGTATTGTGTTCTGGTTCTATTTTTATTATAGGGAGTTTAGATATTATTGTCACTGGCTCCATGAGTGTGGATGATGATATATATTATTATTCCACCCCTCCATCATGCACTATTCATCCGCCACTCTTCATGCCCTCTGCCCTTTCTTTTCCCTCCCATTGCTTTTCCCTATCTACTAACATTGTAGGGCTTTGGGAATTGCTCGTGGGGGGTTCCGGGAGGGGCGGCGGGCATGAACAGTGGTGGATGGATGAGGGGGGTGCTCGCATCTGAGTGGTTAAGTCCAGAAGATGCCCTGGGTTGAAATGGAGTGCTAAACATGGACCTTCCTGTTTGGTCTCCATACCCAAGGGCACCACCTCTGTAAATGGTGGGCAGGTGGTTGGGATGTCCCAGGAGTCCTATCCAACCCGGGCGGTGTTGTGCAATGCCAGGTCCATTGTGAACAAGACTGCCATTGTAGCAGACTTGGTGGGCACAGTGGACCTGACCTGCATCACCGAAACCTGGCTGGATAGTAATGCTGGCCCGGTACTTGAGGCAGCAGTTCCAGCTGGGTATTCAGTGATACACCACCCGAGATTGGATCACAGGGTTGGGGGGTTGCGGTCTGTTTTAAGACTGAATTGGATCTCACTAGTGTTCCAGTGGAGGAGACCAAATCCTTTGAATGTGTCGTAGTGGCAGGTGGGGGCTATAGGATAGCACTCGTTTATCATCCACCCGGTGACGAGAAGCTATTCCTTAAGGAAGTGGCAGACTTCGTCGTCGACCTGGTATTTGAGTAGCCCAGGTTGATGGTGCTGGGTGACTTTAATGCCTGGATTGATGATGAACTCTCACAATTTGGTCAGCACTTCCTCCAATTGATGTGTTCATTGGGCCTCTCACAGGTGGTTACCTCTGCCACTCATAAACACGGCCATTCGTTGGCTCTGGTCTTCCTGCTGGGGATGGAGGCCTCTGATGTGGGGGTGGAACCTGTCAGATGGTCTGATCACCACACTGTGAGATTCAATTTTTGTACCCCCCTGCTTAGGCCTACCCCTGTGGAGATGGTCAAGTACTGCTCTTTATGGGATGTTACTCCTGAAGGCCTAATAGCGGTTCTTGACCTATCAGAACTTCCTGGGATGAGCTCTAATCCTGAAGTGCTGGTGCTAGCCTATAATAAGGCTGTTACCACTGCTTTGGATTTAATTGCTCCCACCCGTGTGCGTCCTCTCTCCCTTCGCCCTCGATCCCCCTGGTTTGATCGGGATCTGAGGGAAATGCGGCGACTAGGATGCAGGTTGGAGAGGTGCTGACAAAAATCTGGCTTACATGCCGACCATCTTAGACTCCTAGAGCATTATAAACTGTATCAGTCAGCAATTACTCATAAGAAGGCAGCATTCCTGTCCGGAGAAATTGCTGCTGCACAGAATCGACCAGCCCAGCTCTTTCAAACTGTAGACAGGCTGTGCAACCCAGCCTGTCTGCAGGTTTGTTGAGCCTTGTCACAAATGCAGTGTGAGAAGCTTGCTCGATTCTTTGCAGGTAAGGTGGCCGACATCAGGGCCGAGACTCGCACCACACTCTCCATGGGAGTTGCAGTGGTCCAGCCTGTGGTTAAAAGCACACTGTTTGCCTGGAGTTCCTTTGAAAGGCCAGAAATCGAAGATGTTATGAGGATTGTCCAGGGTATGCATACCACAAGCTGTAGTTTAGACCCAGGCCCCGCTGGCCTGATCATGGGCTGTGGTGAGGTTATCATCCCAGTTCTAGCTAGGATAGTCTGGTGCTCCTTAGACTCTAGTGAATATCCCCGCTCCCTGAAGAAAGCAGTGGTGACACCAGTGTTGAAAAAGACTTCTCTTGACCCAGACTCCCTAGCCAACTACAGACCTATCTTGAACCTCCCCTTTGTGGGGAAGGTAATCGAGAAAGTGGTGGCAGCCCAGTTAGACAACCATGTATCCATCCATAACATCTACCACCCTCTTCAATCAGGTTTTCAAAAGAGGCATAGCACTGAGACTGCACTGGTTTGGGTGCTCAGTGATCTCCTGATGGTTGAGAGACCAGAAAAAATGGTCCATTTTGGTCCTTCTGGATTTGTCAGCATCATTTGACACCATAGACCATGGAGTGTTGCTTGAGAGCCTGAGAGGCATCTGTGGGTTGTTGGGTTTGGTACACAGATGGTTTACCTCCTTCCTCACAGGTAGAACTCAGAGGGTGGTATCAGGGATATTTTCCTCTGATCCTACAGCTCTGTCCTGTGGGGTGCCTCAGGGCTCTGTGCTGTCCCCCATGTTGTTTGCGGTGTATATGCTTCCCCTCGGAGACATTGTAAGATGATATGGGCTGGAGTTTCATTGCTATGCTGATGATACCTAGCTCTATCTGTCTTTTGCACCTGACCAGAATAGAGCACTCTCAGTGTTCAACAACTGTCTCAGCAAGATCCAGGGCTGGATGAGGTCAAGTTGGTTGAAGTTGAATTCTGGGAAGACAGAGGTGATGGTTGTGGATTACAGCCACCGGATTGAGGGGCTGGGGGCAAATCAAATCTCAGGTTTATTCCTGAGGGATGAGGAGCTCCCTACCTCTGAATGGGTGTGAGACCTGGAGGTGATCCTTGATGATCAGCTGACATTGCGTGCACAAGTGTCAGCGGTTGTTAAGGTATCCTTTTACCATCTTAGGAACATCGCTAGGATCAAGCACCTTGTTCCATCTGATGACCTGCCAACGCTGATCCACGCCTTTGTGACCTCTCATTTGGACTACTGCAATTCCCTTTACTTTGGGCTTCCTGGGGTTGATATCCACCACTTGCAGCTAGTGCAGAACTCAGCGGCCCAGTTGTTAATGGTGACCTCACGTTCCTCCCATATTACACCGGTGCTGCGGGATCTGCACTGGCTGCTGGTTCAGTGGCAGATCACTTTTAAAGTCAGATTACTATCATATAAAGCCCTACATGGCTTGGGCCCTGATTATCTGAAAGATCTTCTGGTGCCTTACCTTGTGTCGCGACCACTCCGCTCAGCCAACGAGGAGTTGCTAGAGATTCTGAGGGTAGTTTTCAAATCTTCCGGTGCCTGAGCTTTTATGTTCGTGGTGCTGACCCTCTGGAATTCTCTATCCCGTTGGATTAGAGAGTGCATGACAGTGAAAGGTATTAAAAAAGGCTTAAAATCCTTTTTATGGAAAAAGGCATTTGGAGGTGTTATGCATATTGATTAATGCTGTGTATTTTAACCTGGATTTTAATTTGTTTTATGATGTTTTTATGACTGTCATTTTATTGTAATGCGCCTTGATTTTAGAAAGGAGCAAAAGAAATAAAGCTTATTATTATTATTATGTTTGCCCCTGTTACCAGCATTCACTCCAAAAGACACAATGCTGCCTGGATTTCTCCCTCCCTGATCCAGCAACTGAAGCAGCGAGATTACCTGTTTCACACTGCAGTCGAGTCAGGCAAGACAGTAGACAGACAAGCCTATAATGCTGCTTGCAACCAATACACCTGAGCCATAAGGCAAGCCAAAGCCAGATACTACCAAACCACCCTGGCCTCATCCTGGGGCTCTGCATGAGCTTTCTGGGATAATATTAAGGAGCTTAATGGGAAAACCCGCTCCCCCCTCTCAGATTGTTGTTAATGGTGCCATTACCACTGACCCCCCCACTTGTTGCCGACTGCCTCAACCGGACCCCTTTTCCAACCTAAGTGCAGTCCTTCCTGCCCACTTCTTTGATCCTATCCGTGCCTTCTACCCCCCTGCTATTAATCTTCCCCTTTTTCTCCTCCGGACCATATTTCCCCGTGATGCCAACCACTCCTACTAAAAGCCCTCTCCAGCCACAACCCCAGTTGTGACCCCTTTGATTCCAGGATTCTCCGCCTAACACTTGATGTCATGTTAGTCCCTCTCACTGACCTTTTTATCCAGTCTCTATGCCTCGGCCAATTCCCGAGCACATGGAAATCAGCTGAAATCACCCCAATTCATAAAAATGGAGACCACACATTACCAAACAACTACCGACCAATCTCCATCCTTCCTCCCCAAAGCCCTAGAGAAAATAGTATCCACCCAACTCATGGATTATCTATCTGAGTACAACATATTATGCCCAGAGCAGCGTGGCTTCTATCCAGGACACAGCACCACTTCAGCCCTATTGAGTTCTCCCACCAAATACACTTTGCACTTGACTCTGGGGAGATCACCGGGACAGTATTCATTGACCTATCCAAGGCCTTTGACACTGTATGTCACCCCCTTTTGCTTGACTCCCTCCATCATCTTGATTTCTCATCTGGCTCCCTGGCCTGGTTCTCCAGTTACCTCCATGACAGAGCCCAACGGGTCAAAATCAATGGTACCCTATCAACTGCCCTACCTGTATGCTCTGGGGTACCTCAGGGCTCCATCCTGGGCCCCACATTGTTCAGTCTCTTTCTAAACTCCCTCCCCAGCTCCTGCTCTGGCAAAATGCTTCTATATGCCGATGATGCAGTCCTTGCCACTTTCCGCCCTGACCCATTCACCTTCCAGAGCTCCTTGCAACTCACCTTCAGCCATGCTGAAAAATGATTCCTCGACCATTGTCTGGTTCTGAACCACAAGAAGATGAAATCTATGATTTTTGCACACCACCAAAGTAACTCCAGAAATGCCTCCCTTCTCATCCTGCCCCACACCCTACACCCCCTTGAGCAGGTGTCTACTTACAAATACCTGGGCATGACCTTCAACTCATCTCTCTCCTTCCATGCCCATCTTAACTCGCTGTCCTCTGCCATGAATGCCCGGATTGGACTCCTCTACCACCACAAAGACTGCCTCCCTGAGTATGCCCTACGACTGGCTATCACCTCCTCCATCCTGTCTTTGGTTGATTATGAGCTCCCTATCTATGCAGCTGCTGACCCCACTGCCCTCACCAAAGTCCAGACCTCTATCAACAAAGCCTGCAGGCTCCTGACTGGTGCCCCCAGCAGAACACACAAAGGCAGCTTTACTCCACCTTGAACCTACTCACCTTTGAAGATTGCCTGCGATACCACACTTGTATGCTGGTCAAAAAGATGCTTCTTGGGCTCTCTCCTCCAGGAGTCACTACATCCCTACAATGGGCCACCCACTCGGTCACCACCCGAAATACAACCAAAGCCACCTTCCAGGTGCCAAGGGCTAGGACCCCGCTCACCCACAGATCTTTCCACTACAGAGCTCCCTCCTGGTATAATTCCCTCCCCACTCACATCACAACCATCTCTAAAATCGTCCCCTTCAAAATTGCCCTACGCAAACACCTCACTAACACTCGGAGCTGCAAATGCCCATGACAGGGCCTTACCTAGAGCTCCATCTGAGCCAATCCACAGACATAGTCCGCCGGTCTACCACTCTCCCTAGCAACTACCCCTCTGCATTACCCAGGTATCCACCACCTAGTATCTCTAGGGATCTTATAGTATTACATATGTACCAGTTTATTTAGATTAGCTTACTTGTAGTCTGTACACCACGCATTGAAACCTGCGTGCTCCACTGGATTCACTGAAATTGCTTTGTGTGTCCATTTACTTTGCTTTGTATGCTCTTTTTGTATTTTACCTGTATTGTTGCCCACTGTTTTGCACCACCAAAATGTTGTCTCCCCTCCCTGTGACAAGGTGCCTTTGTAAATGCGTCTTTGACTCAAAGGTTGTAAATCCGAATTGTGAATAAATAAAAAAAAAATAAAAATATGATGTTTTTATTCAAACCTCAGATAAAACATCAACTCCCAAAATTTATAATAATTGGGAAAATATACGTATAATTCTGAGTGCATTTTGCAAAAAGAATCAAATAATAAAACTAGGGCAACATAGTTTTACCAAATCATGGTTTAATCAAAGATGTAAGGACTCTAAAGCTTTTTTTTGGCAAAATCATACAGATCACCTGACAATAAAAATGGAAAGAGAAAAATACAAAAAAGTACTAGACGAGGAAAGGAACAAATATTCTTTCTCACTATGGGAAAGCAGTACTTAACAGGGATGGTAAGCTCTTTTGGAAACTTGTAGCACAGGGATATAATAAATATCAAATGAGTAGAATCTCATATAACTCCACAAATTTGGATCGCTCACTTCTCAAACTTATATTATTGATCAGAAGAAATGGAAATTGATATCAGATATGGAGTAAACTGTCCAAGGCCCATTATGATAACAGAGGCTGACATTTTTATTGCATTAAACTCTCTAAAGTCCAATAAAGCCCCCGGTCCAGACAAAATTATTGGTGATGTGTTTAAATCATTTCAAGAATGGTAGATTCCATTCCTCTTTCAAATCTTTAATGGGTTCATACAAAATTTAAAATTTCCACAAAGTTGGTCAGGTAGCATTATATTTCCAATTTATAAAAAAGATAATCGAAATGATCTGAAAATGTACAGACCTACTAGACTGATTGATGTGTCCAGAAAATCTTCTCAAAGATCATACTTGGCAGATTACTGAAATGGGTTGAGGCAGGGGCGTAGCCAGGAATTTGTTTTGGGGGGTGTTTAGATATGCCATTTTTAAAATTGGACAAATAAAAGTCGGGGGTCTGGGGGGGTGCACATGCTCTGTGGTGAGTTTTTGGGCTTTTCCTGAAGAAGAAACACCACAACCTGGACCTTCAGAGTCTGCCACACCCTGACTGATGACTCACTCTGTCTCCTCTCCTTCATAGCTGCTCCACAAGGCAGAGGACTGGGGCAAAAACTAACTTTATTTAAATTTAATTCCGTTTCCTCCGAACTCTCTGATTTTCTGACCCGACTGACAGAAATCATCCTGATCTATTTGTTCCTCTCTCTCGCTCTCTCTCTCTCTCTCTCTCTCTCTCTCTCTGAGTGGCAGTGCATGCACCGGTGCACTGAGCCACCAATTCTATGTAGCCCCCTTTGATTGGTTGCTGTTGAGAGAGGAGGAAGAGTTGAAGCTGACACACACAACCCTTTGGGTTCTCGCATGGTGCCGCTCGTTGCTTGAGCTTCCCTGTGGCCATCCCCACAGTAGTAGCAGCCAGCTGAGCCAAAACACAAGCAGACAGGCAGCCTAGACAGCACTTTATGCTGACATGTGCATTTAAAGGGACGGCGCCCCGCTCTTTGACTGTATGTGACCAGAATAGGGCTAAATAAAAAATTTTGGAGGTTATTTTGGGGGGTGTTTGAACACCCTAACCCCCCCTGCCTGTGCCCCTGGGTTGAGGAGAACTTTGCCCTCAATGAGACTCATAATAGATTCAGAGGAAATAGGTCGATGGTTCAACACTGCTATGTGTTGCAACACATAGTTTGGAAATACAATAAGATATGGAAAACCAGGTTATACTGCTACTTTGTGGACTTTTCTGCAGCTTTTAATAGTATTAGCAAGAAAATTCTTTGGTCCACATTACAGGAACTGAAACTTGAGAGGACTCTCTTGGACACCATAATCAGACTACATGAACATACATGGGCGCATATACAA
The DNA here is from genome assembly GCA_016271365.2 of Neoceratodus forsteri. Classification (NCBI taxonomy): domain Eukaryota; kingdom Metazoa; phylum Chordata; order Ceratodontiformes; family Ceratodontidae; genus Neoceratodus; species Neoceratodus forsteri. The sequence goes on from CM057453.1 coordinate 446,016,622, forward strand.
TATAACCAATATGGGCATGTTACTGATACATTTCAAACTAATTTAGGGGTCAGACAGGGATGCATTTTGGTCCCCACTCTTTTTAATATTTACATTAACCCTATATTACAAAATATCAAAGATTTGGATTTCCAAGCACCAAAAGTAAATGAACATAGAACAGATAGTTTGGCTTATGCAGATGATTTGGTTCTTCTCTCTACTTCAGTACAGGGGTCTCAAGCAAGGGAGAAATTGAAATGATTTGAAAAACTTTGCAAACAGAGAAAATTGAAGATGAATCTGAGTAAAACCAATATAGGGATTTTTGGCAACAAATTTAAATGTGAACCAAGCTTCACTATAGATGGAAATAAGATTGAGGTGGTAAATAGTTATGATTATCCGGGGGTAAGATTCATGTACAATTTAAATTGGAAAAAAAAATCTGGTATTCATACAAAATATGATGTTTTTGGCAGTTAATGCACTTAAAATATGTCATGCTAAAATGGGGAAGTCCTCAATTAGGCATATTCTGAGAGTTATTAATGCCAAAATTAGAGCTAGCATAATTTATACAACAGAAGTATGGGGTTTTACCAAAAAGAACTCATTGGAAAGTAAGCAATAAGACATGACATGGTGGTGGTTATTATGTGATAACTGCACACCTAGATGTGTGGTGAGGCATGAGGCTGAAGGCCGAGTGTCCTTCCACACCTAGGTGTGCGGTTATCACATAACTACCACCACCCTGAAGTTTATTATTGCACTTATAAAATGGGTAATAACTATGCAAGAAAAGGACAATAACAAGGCTTTTTATTTTGTAAACTTTGTAACATTTATTTAAATACAGAATAGAGAATTAATTCAGACATTGAGAAAAAATAGTCCCTTGGTAAACTTTTTGAATGGTCAAAACTAATAACTGGCAACAACTTCAGGAAAATGTGGTTGCTTTTTAACATTAGCAATCATCTGGGGGTGAGAATTTGTAATGTTGAATTTAAATTTGCCTCTTGTGCAGCGCTGTCACTGTTGCTTTAATTTCTGCTGCTTACCAGCATGCAACAAGCGCACAGCTCACAGATATGGCCCTGTTTTTAGTTTCATGCCTCTGAGTGGCACTTATCATATCTGGGTTACTTTTTAAGAGGATTTGCTTTGCAAGATATGTGGCTGTTGGGGGGGGATCATGAGGCGACTGTTGAAGGGACTCGCTAGCGATGGTTTGGCTATTTTTAAGGAGGGAGGGAGGTTAAGCGATCATGCAGTTTGTCGCATGGTATGCCATTGCCCCGATCAAGTCCTTGGCTTCTGAATGTACTGAGAGCCGATGGATCTGTGGCCTTGAATGACTTGTGGCGAAGGAGCTCTTATATACATATACATACTGTATATATACTTATATACAGAAGAAGCCAGAAGGGGAAGGAAGGAAACATATTCAATTCAGTGCTTTAGAGTAACTGGTAATTGCTATTTTTCTTTTAAACTTAGATTGTAGGCTTGTAGTGACACTATACTTTCTTTGTTGTCTTTACTTATAATTGTTTTTGGGCTGTTGAAAATTTAAAACATAGTGGTGGTGTAATTCTGTGCTGTCTTTAATTGCTGCAAATTTTCGCCTCCTCCCTTCCCCAACTCTTAATTATATGCCCTGATAAATCTCATTGACAGGAGCTAAAACATAGGTATAGTAAGGGTGAAGTAGGAGTCATAAAGGGGAAGAAGCCCACCCTCAGCACGACAAGTGTTTTGACTCATTTATTTATTTATTGGTTTCTTTTTCCTTAAAAAAAAAATTATCTGAGGATCAGTGACAGGATTTTCAGTACAGTAAATTAATAAAAGAGAACTAGGAGAGCTTCATTGCAGACAAGTAGTGGAACTGCAGTATAATGTGGGAGTGGTGGCAATGCAGTGGCTGTGGGCAGCCATATTCAGGCAGACCTTCTGGACACTGAGGTGCTGCCCATCTGCATGCATCTCTCTGACTGCAGGATGAGGTAGCCAGACTCAGAGCGGAAGTAAACTGGGTCAGGAGTACCATCACCCCTATCCAGGGACCACCCAGTCCAATGCAGCTGCCTCAAAGGATACCGAGAACGAGGAGCACTTGGATGACAGTGGGCTCAGGGAGGGTTAGAGCAGTTAGCAGAGGCACATCCCAGATCCTATTCCACTCAAGAACTCATTGCCACACTGGCAAATGAGGACAACCAAATAGAGGTACCAGAGAAGTGGAAGGAAAGGATGTGAAGGTTAGCCAAGGAGGTGACCTCAGCGGGAAAGCAGTGGACCCCTAGAGGAGGAGGAAGTGAATCCTGGTGGGCGACCCATCGTAAGAGGGATCCAGCTAGAACGAGGAGGGGAGGACAGGGAGGTGAGGTGCCTACCAGGTGCCACGGCATGGAGGATGGAAGAAAGATCCTGGGGATCACTGGGAAGGCAAGACGGAGGGTGAGCTGGATGTCATTATCCACCTAGGTACTAATGACCTGGCAAATGGGGAGCCAAAGGAAGTTCAGGAAGAGTTTAGGAAACTGGGGAGGGTCTCAAGCAAGTAGCTACTTCTGTCACTTTCTCAAAGTACTACCTGTGAGAGGCAAGGAGAGCATGGAGTGCATGCACCAGGAACTTTAACTCATGGTTGAAGAACTGGTGCTGTGAGGAAGGGTTTGATTCATTGGTGACTGGGACCCACCTGCAGGGATGGAGGCTTGTTCAAGCCTGGCGGCCTCGCATCCATCCTGAAGGGAATCAAGCACTCAATGATAAGTTTAAATGCTACAGTGACAAGCATTTAAACTAGGAAAGGGGGATGGCAGGCCAGCAAGGAGGGTACCTACTTGCTCACCCCCACAGCTAGCAGTGGAACCAGTGAACCAGAGGAGTGGCTATCTCTGCAAAGCAGTGTGCAAAAGATGGAGATTAGTGCCCAAGAGGTGGATAAGCAGAAAGGGGCAAAATTCAGCAGAAGGGCAGACAGCGAGGAGAACCAGGGATAAATGACAACCAAGGAAGGGGCTGAGTAGAACAGTGAAGCAGTCTAGGAGGCCAAATCATGGAAAGCCATGTGTGCAAATGCCAGAGCCTTAGCAACAAGATGGAAGATCTGAGGCTGTCATGGTACAGTCAGACCTGGACATTGTGGCCATCACTGAAACCTGGTATAATGATAACCATGACTGGGAGATGGCCATACCTGGCTACAACATATTCAGAAGAGACAGAGCAGGCAGGAAGGAGGAGGTGGCACTGTATGTGAAAATGACATAAGGGCCACAGAGATCCAGGAGGAACAAAATGGGGAGATACTGTGGATTAAGCTGGAAAGGAAAATGGGAACAGCCATCCGCGACAGGTGTGGTCTATAGACCACCAGCCCAAGAAGGAAACAGATAGGGAGTTGATGCTAGCCATCCAAAGGATGGCAGACAAGGTGAGGTAGTACTGGTTGGAGACTTCAATATTCCAGACGTGGACTGGAGCATCCCAGCAGCAGCATCAACTAGGAGCAGATTTATCCTGGACTCCTTCAGGGTGCCTTCCTCAAGCAACTGGTCATGGAACCAACTCAGCAGAAGGCAATACTGGACCTGTGCTCACAAACAGCGACAGTGTGATGGGGGTAACAGTGGGGAGCACCTGGGTAACAGTGACCACCAGTCATTTGTGGTTTGAAATCACAGGAAGAGCAGAACCAAACCACACAAAAACACGTATCCTGGATTTTAGGGGCAGACTTTGGGAAAATGGGAGATACTTGAAAGAGGCATTAGGGAAATGGAACAGGAATCAGTGGTTGAGGAACAGTGGGCAGTATTTAAAATGGGGATTACAAGAACAACAGAATTATGCATTAAGCAGGTTAGCAAGAGGAAAAGGAAGGGAGACCATTATGGTTTTCCAAAGAGGTAGCAAAGAAAGTGAAAGCCAAAAGATTGCATTCAGGCAATACAAAAGACACAGGCAGAAGGGATAGGGAGAAGTACCAGGAGAAGCAAAAGGAGGTGGGAGTCAGTAAGGAAGCCAAAGCTCAGACAGAAGAACACATTGCAAAATCAGTAGGTAAAGGGACAAAACCTTTACAGGTACATAAGTGAAAAAGAAAGACAAAGGAGGGATAGTGAGACTGAAGGGGAGGATGGGAGCCGCGTGGAGGATGACAACAGTAAAGCTGACATATTGAACAGGTATTTCTCTGTCTTTACTGAGGAAGAGGGGGTAATGGGTCTGAAGGAGTACAAGGGGTGAGAATGGTGCAGAAATGGACACAAGTCCCTTTACACGAAAGGGTCCTGAAGGAACTGAAGTAATGAGTTGCTAAAGCAATGGGGCCAGACGGGGTGCACCCCAGGGTCCTTAAAGAACTAAGAGAGGTGGTGGCTGAACCTCTGGCTATCCTGTTTAGCCGATCACTGGAAACAGGGGAGGTGCCCAAAGACTGGAGGACAGCAGATGTAGTCCCCTTATACAAAAGTGGGAACAAAGAGGAAGCAGGGAACTACAGACCAGTCAGCCTCACCTCGGTAGCGGGGAAGATCATGGAAGCACTACTGAAGGAGAGATTGGTGGAACATCTGGTTGTCAATGGACTACAGGACCCAAGGCAGCATGGTTTCACCAGGGGAGGTCATGTCAGACCAACCTCATTGAATTTTTGACTGGGTGACTAGGAGGTGGATCAGGGAGGCAGTGGACATGGCCTATCTGGACTTCAGCAAGCTTTGACACTGTGCCACATAGAAGACTATTACACAAACTGGGGAATATGGGTGTGGGCAGGACAGTAGTGTGGTGGGTAGGTAATTGGCTGGGTGGCAGGACACAGAGGGTGGTGGTAAATGGCTGTCACTCCACAGAGGGAAGAGTGACCAGTGGGGTACCACAGGGATCAGTGCTGGGACCGGTCCTATTCAACATCTTCATCGGTGACATTCTTGGGACCTAGAAGGCAGAATTTCACTGTTTGCTGATGACACAAAGCTCTGTAACAGAGTAGACACACCAGAGGGTGTAGACAGAATGAGAAGCGACCTGCAGAAACTTAAAGAATGGTCAGGGTTTGGCAGTTGAAATTCAATGCAAAGAAGTGCAAGATAAGTGCATATGGGGCACAAAAACCCTGGCACAATATATCAGTTGGGGGTGAGGATATAGCATGCACCAAGCAGGAAAGGGATCTTGGGGTTGTCATCTGATGACCTCAAGGTAGGGAAACAGTGTGACAAGGCAGCAGGTAAAGCAAATAGGATGCTGGGATGTATAGGCAGGGCATCACCAGCAGGAAAAGGAGGTCATAATTCCACCATACAAGATACTAGTGAGGCCCCACCTGGAGTACAGTGTACATTTCTGGAGACCATACCTATGTAAGGACATAGACAGGGTAGAGAAGGTTCAGAGGAGGGCAACAAAGATGGTGCATGGATTGCATCACAAGTCCTATGAAGACAGGTTGAAGGAACTGAACATGTACTCCCTGGAGGAGAGGAGGGAGAGAGGAGATATGATAGAGACATACAAGTATCTTACAGGGAGGAACAGGGTGCAGGAAAACACTATTTTAAGCGAAAAGATGTTCCAGGACTAGAGGGCATGGGATGAAGTTGGAGGGAGGACGATTCAGAGGAAACATGAGAAATAATTTCTTCACAGAACGGGTGGTGGACAAGTGGAACACCCTGCCAGAGGAAGTGGTGGGAGCTGAAACAATCACGGGATTTAAGAATGCATGGGATAGACATAAAGGAATTCTAGAGGTCAGGGGTAAGGGGAAACAGACTTCTAGGAAAACAAACTGAACTTACAAGCTCAAATGGGCAGACTGGGTGGGCCATAGGCCCTTATCTGCTGACACTATCTATGTATCTATGTATCTATGTAAATTAGGTCAGTGAACAAATGATTATGTTCCATTGGGGTTATGTTTCTTTTACTTTGCTGTTTGAATAGATTCAGACTATGGATTCAGCTGTTGTGTTTTTTTTTTATGATACTGGCAGTTATGGGTGAAAGAAACTGTTTTTATATGACAAATATGTTGGATTTATATTCTGTGTGAGAATGTTGAGAGGCATTGATATTTATGCGGGCTCTGTACTAATTGCTAAAGGGTTCCCAATCCAGTGGTTGTCTTCAGTTATACACTTCAGTTCTAAAGCCTTTCAATCAATCACATTGCATGATATTTCCCATCCATTTTATAACCATACTTAATAAACTATATCTTACATCTTGATGTTTCCTCATGGTTCTCTCAACCGTATTCTTAAGCTGGAATTGTGTCAGCATTCACTGTCCTCACTTATTAAGGAGAGAGACAAATTATATTTCTACTTAAAACCTTTCTACTTCAGGATTACCGATACCCAAGAATGTGCTTACAGGAAGGGATCAGGATGGCAACTATGGGATACACTCACCCATTTATTCAATTAATTAAGAACACTATATTGCCATCTGGTCTGGGACATTTATTATATGGCATTTATATTAGACCTTGGGGAGAAAATTACTTGCACAGTAAAGCAAAGACCAAGGGATCTGGATATCAATCAGATATTTTCCCAGTTATCCTTGTTAAAATTACATAATTATTATAAACATCTTAAGACCACCTGGTGGCTTGAACCTTATCTTTCATATCTGACTTGCCCAACATTAAGAAGGTCTATACTAGATTTAGAACAGAAATATACAATGCCCAATATATACAATTTAGGCAAAAACAAAACAATGTTTAGTCTCCCTACTGCAAATGTGGGAAAACTCTAAACGGTGATCTAAAACATGTTGTATTATTGTGTCCTCTTTTTGATAAGAACAGATGAAAATGGCTGGGTGGGTTGCTGGGTGGCCTCAGCCTCACCCCTGAAAAGACTATAAAATTTATTTTTACCTGTCAAGAAAAGAGCATATTAGAAAAAGTAGCAACATTTTTGTTAATTACATTTCAGTAAGACATAGGTAAAATAGGTGCACTAGCATAAGGACTTGTATAATATAAATGAGCAACCCTATCTTTTTTGTCATAGAGAAAGAATTTTATAAAAGGTATGCATTAACACTTTATGGAATTATGTATAAAATCTTTTGTATTTTCAAATAATTGGAGAACAATATAACCGATATTTACACATATTTATTGAATTACTGTAGCATATTGTAATGGCTTTCTAGCTGATCAATAAAGATTTGTACTTGTACTTAACATATTGTTATATCTTGACCAGAATGTAACTCAGTAGGAGTAATAACAATTACAACTTCTGCACTTTAGTGAAGTCAAGGCAAACTTAATTACAAACATACAGCCATTAAAAGAGTGGATGTACAATATAGGGCATAATAAAAGTGAAAAGAAAAAGCATGCAGCTGGAGTTAAAACACCCACAATTGTGAAATATATCATCATCATTTTAAAAAACACATAAGATTCCAGAAGATGTAAATCAAAACATTTGGGCCAAATCATCTGGGGGAAAATAAGCAGGGATAATGGGAGAAGCAAATGTAACCCCCATGCCACTTTTGGCAAGTTGAACACCCCTCACTACAAGAACTAGTACTCATATATGGCATACCACTTACTTTTAGCAGAAATTCTGATTGGTACCACTCCTAGTGTTAGGATGTATACCAGGCTCATTACCTAGAGGAAGGGGGGGTGGAGTACAAGAACTGAAAATGAGCATTTGTAACTACAACCAGGTCCAGGGCAGAGGATGCCAGGTGTATGCTAGACCTAACTGCTGAGGGGCCCCATTAATTCCACACAGAAGCAATGATCAGATTGTCCAATGCAGCAGCTGGGATTTTGCAGTATGGCTTTATTCACAGTTGTTACTAAATCATCAGTGAACCACCAAGGGTCGGTCATGGCAAACAGGTTCACACATTTTCCAGAACTCTCCTTGCTAGGCAGTACAGTTCTCCACAGAAACAATTCCTTTCTCTTCCCCATGGAGTACACTGTGGCTTGTTGGCCACACACCCAAACACATTTCCATTTCCCCTGAGTGTATACTTGCAGTTTGTTTGCCACACACTCAGAACATCTTCTTTCCCCACAGGTGTATACTTGCAACCTTTATCACACACCTCATCCCATAGAAATGACCTTTGCTCAGGGTAATTTGGTACCCATCAACGAATCAGTTAGCCCTGCGTTGTAAGCTTCCAGATGGCATTCCTCCCACCCTTTGTCCCAACCAACAGTCTCTACCATTCCTTCGGGATTACACCACAGAAGCCTGCATTCCCCACCGAAATGCTAAAGACTCTGAACTTTACTTCACTTCACTCACTTGGGTGAATAAGGGGCACTGACAGGTGCGAGCTAGCTTTATCTATGGGCACACACATCCCAGAACAAACCCTTAAATAGAGAATGTGTCTCTCAAATTGTACTCACAGTTAAGTTGCTCCATCCTCTAGGCATGGAATGCAACATAACACACCTTTCCACAGTTTAGTTGCTCCTTCCACTAAGCATGGAAACAACCCAAAAACACACTTTACATTCTGTACTCACAAATTTGTTGCACCTTACTTTAGGCATAGGAATAACCAGAAAGCATCCTTTCCCTTGGTAGTGTGTCAGAAAAGTGTCACACAAAGTCCTTCTCAAAGACAGCTGTACACACACAAGGACCTTCAGGAGATTGTCCCTTGGATCCACTGAACTAGCAGTTCCTTTCACTTCTCCTGGAGTGAACATCAAGGAAACCTGCTGAAGAAAGGTCTCCATCACTTCACTGGAAGCTGGTGATTGTAATCCAAACTAGGGTGAGAAACACAGGGCTTTTTAACACACAGCCCCACTGGCAGAGCTCCTGTCATTCTCACTCCCACACTAAGACTAACTAAACATTCTAAAACTTCCCAGAGCAGCTGACTCAGAAAGGGTTATGCTGCTGCGAGTGTTCTAAATGACATAATCATCCTTCCCTCAGGCTAACTGAGTAAACAATGATGTCCTTATGTAAGAAGCTCCTAAATGAGCTCCTTACCAGCTCCTGGTTCCACCTGCCTAGCACTACTACTGATAGGATTCTAGTAGCCCCAGGGGACTGGGTGGTTACACAAACAAACCTGAAATAAAAAATATAGTGCAAAACACCATATCCTGAGGCCCCATAATTACACAGTAGTCTTAAAAAAAAGGCACAAAAAACAGAATAACTATGTTCCACAGTGATCTCCACAGTGGACTCCCACAGGTGACCCCCACCACTTGTGCCGGAGTCACTCACATGGAGTGCCACTGAAGCAGCCCTACTTTTAAACACCCTGGCCCCACTCCTGTTGGCATCACCCAATCCCTGGTGAACAAAGCAGTTATCAGATGTAGGGGAGTCAGAAACCAAAAAAATGTATTACAGCAGGGGATGAGCTAAGTGCAAGCAGTTATTGGATGCTTCCCTGCACATCACTATCAGGCAGTGCTACCAGCAATTCCTCTGCTCCTGCCTTGTAGGGCAACAGTATCAATTTTAGGCCTTTCCCTTTGGGTTGTTGTCAGTGCCACAAGTCTTTATCAATAGATTTACTGTAATGGTCATGGCATTGCACCAGGAGAGACTTCATGCCTTCCCATTCCTGGATGACTGGCTGCTGAAGAGATCTTCAGCAAGGAGGGAGGAGAACACTTTGCACTGCAGCAGGTAACTACTGGACAGCCTGGGGGTGCTGTTGAATGTATAGACGTCTGTTCTGGTTCCTTGTCAAAACATGCAGTGCATGGGGCAGTCATGGATATAGTCCAGATAAGGATCTTTTGCCCAGAGTACAGGCCCTCTGCCTTGGTGGCCTAAGCAGCTTTGGTGTGTCAAGTTTCAGCCCAAATTATGGTGTGCCTCATGAATCTCATGGCAGCCACCATATTCATGGTTCCTACTACTTGTGATGATTTCTCAATGGTTACTGAAAATCCTGTGGTCTCAGGCCACACAGCTGCTAGACAAGCTGGTTGCTTGCAGTGAAAGACACATCACAAAATATTGCATGATAATAGGGCTTAAGTGCCCTTGAATTATGCAGTTCCTTGCAGCATACTGCCATTGAATATACAGTTCCCCACAGCATACATCAATATTTCATTATTTTGCAGTACTGCATTCTGGCTAGCACTGCTGTTGTCTGTCCCCTAAGGGATGACCTGCTGCAGTGGCAGGACAGGGATTACCTGCTCATGGGTTTTCAATTTCTACAGCTCAACCATGGGTGATCCTCACCACAGAAGCCTTCAAACTGGGATGGGGTACCCTCTTGAGCCCTTACAAAACCCAGGGGTCCTGGCCTCCACTGGAACAAGGCCTTCACATAAATATCCTGACAATAAGGGTGGTTCTGTAGGAACTCCAGGCCTTAGCCATCAGGTCAGGGGATGTCTCTTCTGATATATTCAGGCACTTAGAGTGTGGTATATTATTTGAACAAACGGGCACACACTGCTACCCTCTGTGCCAAGAGGCAATGAAGGTGTGGAAATGGGCAGCTGAATGGGGGGGTCTAGCTCATTGATGTCCATGTTGTTGGCTCACTGAATGTCCTAGTAGAGTGGGAGCTGAGTCAGACTATAGCCAAACAGCTATACAGCATATGCAAAAGGACAGAGGTGGACCTTTCTGCATACCCATACAATGCAAAACTGCTGCTTTTCTGTTTGCTCACTCCAGGGTGTAGACTTCATTGGCAAAATACATTGTCCTTCTGTTGGAAAGAGAGATTCCTTTATGCCTTCTGTTCTCTTTCACTAATCCAGAAGGTCCTAACCATGCTTGGGGAAGAACCAAATAGAGCTATTCTGGTGGTGCCCTTGTGACCAAGGCAGATATGTTGTTCACTACTGTGGGAATTGGCAGATGAGGCTACATTTCCACTGCCTAGCCAGCCAGGCTTTCTGTCCAGAACAACAGCACATTGCTGCTTCTGGAACTTTAGTCCCTACCGCTCTATACCAGGCTCCTGTGCACATAGCGCACTCTCATTTCAGAGTCTCAGCCAAGGTATTGACTGCTCTACTTGCTGCTAGAACCATTGGTTTTACCCGAACCATACCAATGACTATGCCCAATCCTACCAGCTGTTTGTATCCTTTGGACCTGATGCCTGGTCCTGTTCTGCTACTGAAAGGCAGTATAATAACAAATTGGAGCCGTGCACACACTTAGATGGGTCCATTTTTTTGATTGCACTCAGGCATGAGAAAGCAGGGCTAACACTGATACGTATTGCCTCATACAGCAGGCTTCCTCAGGGGACAGAGTTAGCCACAAATGACACTGTTTATACACCTGTAAGTGACATATCAAGTGCTCATTGGTGGAATTCAAATAACAAAATGTATACAGTGGTGGACTGTGTAGTCAATAAAGTTAAATTTTCAAAAAGTTCAACAGTAAAAAACATCAAATGAAAACATCATTAGAAAAATGTATCAGAAACTAGATTATGTAGAAATATCGCACACTGAGCTGGTCTCTACTTAAATACAGTTATAGAGACCTACCACAAGAAGTAGGTAGTGACTGAAATTTAGTAATAAAAAAACAATAGGCTTAATGGTATATTGAGTCTCACCAAAACCACCAGAAAAACAGAAATGGGGGAGGTGAAAAAGCAAGAAAATATATAAGGTAACAAAATAATAGTGCACCAAAAATTAATAGGTGCATTATGGCACATAGCTGCACTAATTGGATACCAAGAGAGTCAAAGGTCTAAGCTGTTGACTGTGACTTATTGGCAAAAAGTGATCAACAGGAAATAGAAACATAGAATTTGATTACAGATAATGACAGTTTGGCCAACTCAGTCTGCCCACTTTCCTCTACCTACAGTATCATTATAGACACTAATTAATTGCAGGCTCTTTCACCCTCCCCCCTTCCTTTCCACTAAAATTCCCATATGCTTATCCCAAGCATTTTTAACCCCACTACTGTTTTCACCCCCACTACTTCCACTGGAAGGTTGTTCCTGGAAGCCACCACTTTTTCTGTAAAGAAGTACTTCCTCAAATTTGTCCTGAATCTACCGCCTCCAACTTCAAATCATGTCCCTTATTCTTGAGCACCTTTTTTTCTAAAGAATACTTCCCTTCTGTACCTTATTTACCCATGTGAGGTATTTAGAGGTCTCTGCCATATCCTCCCCCTTCTTCCGGGGTGTTCATAATGAGGTCCTTTAGTCTGTCCTCATAGGGTTTTTGATGCAGACCCTGAACCATTTTAGTTGTCCTCTTCTGGACTGCCTCCACTTAGTCTTTGTCCTTCCAAAGATACTGTCTCCAGAACTGGATAGTAGGGTTTTTACAAGCAATCTATATAGAGGCAACGCCACCTCCCTCTTTCTGCTGATGATAACCCTCCTTATGCACTCCAGCATCCCACTAGCCCTCTCAACTGCCTTGTCACACTGCCTGGCCCCCATTAGGTCATTAGATATGATTATCCCCTCCTCGGTATCTTTCCTGCTTGGTGGTTATCACTACAACTCCACCCATTTTGTACTGTGCCTCTGGGTTTCTGTGCCCCAAGTACATTTTGTTGCACTTTTTCACATTGAAATCCAGCTGCCATACTCTTGACCATTCCTCAAGTTTTCTCAGGTTTCAGCTCATCTTTTCCAACCACCCTGGAGTGTTCATAGCATATTGCAGATTTTGGTGTCATCTGCAAAGAGACAGACCTTCCCTTCCAGTTCCTCTGCAATGTCACTTATAAAGATATTAAAGAGGAACAGTCCCAACACTGATCCCTGAAACACCCCACTGGTCAACCTCCCTTCCTCAGAGTGAACTCTGTTTTACACCAGCCTCTGTCGCCTATCCCCTAACCAATTTCTTACTCAGTTTGCCACTGTTGGACCTACTTCTAAGCTACCCAGCTTGCTCACTAGTCTTTTATGTGGAAGGGTGTTGAAAGATTACAGAAATCTAGGTAGGCCATGTCCACTGCTCCACCCTTATCTAATTCCTTAATTACTCAGATTTTGAATCCATGCTGTCTTGGGTCTTGCAACCCATTGGATTCAAAATATTTCATGACCCTTTCCTTCAAAAGTGATTTCATGAACTTTCCCACTACTGATGTCAGGATGACTGGCCTATAATTGCCAGCCTCCTCCCAGCTACCACTTTCATATAGTGGGACTGAATCTGCCCTCCTCCAGTCCTCCAGAACCACTCCTGTTTCCAGTGAGCTCTTAAACAGGAGTGTCAGAGGTTCAGCCAATATCTCCCTTAGCTCTCTCAATAACCTTGGATGCACCCCATCTAGCCCCATTGCTTTTTCTGCTTTTAGATTAGCGAGTTCCTTCAGGACTGTCTCCTCTGAAAAAGTAGTAGTGTCCACCTCCCACCCTGCAAAGCTGCTGTTACTTTTTTGTGGCCCCACTCCTTCTCTTTCCTCTGTGAATACTGAACAAAAGTATTGATTCAGGATGTCTGCCTTTTCCTGGTCCCCCTCTGAATAGTACCACTTCCCTTTTTTAACATTACAGTCCCCCCCTGGTCTTGGGGGGGGTGTAAAGTTACAGGGTCACCAACATCACTCCGTCTTTAATGACCCAGTAAGATTACAGGGTCACCAAAGAAAGAATAAATAGACCAAGGTATCACTGTACAGAAAGGCAGTGCAGTACCTACCTGGTACTGCTATGGGGCATGACACCAGGGACATTGCAGCCTCTGTGGCTGTGTATAGAGTGAGTTCAGCTGCCACTGACATTTGCAGAGGTGCTACCTGGTACAGGATAACTACTTTTGCAAATCATTTCAGTATAGATTTGATCTCCCAAAGGAGGTCTGGTTTTGGCCTAGCTTTCTTGCAAGAGCTGTTCTCCAGAGGAACAGTATGATGATTTACTGGTTACCCAGATGGGGTTGAAACTGTTTGGTAGTTGTCCAATGTATTATGGCTCTTTGGAGATACCTTTAAAGAAGACTGGTTTGTTACTTACCAGTAATAGTAGATTTTATTTATTGAAAGCTTGAAACCGGGAAACACACACTGAGCCAAGGCTCCTATCCAGGTATGAGCAAGGGAATTCCAGTAGATCCAATGGATCTTCCAGTAATCTTTAAATAAAGTACCCAGTAGAGCCTCAACAGGGTCTCCATAGAGCTATACCCTTTCTCACCTGCTATTCCCCTGGCGTGGCATATATTTGCTTTCAGCTAATTGGCAAGATAGTGAATGTTCAGTCTGTTGTTTATATCAGTGCCCTCGCTGGTTGTGTGGTGAGCAGTGTTTTGTTTTGCTCCCCTCGTCACTCTGTGCATGATTGATGGGGATGTCCACAATCACACTGTTGATGGATTTTGGAATCTCCATTCATTGATGGCAGAAAACTGAAGTGGCTGTGACCCACCCATGTTATATAGGTGATGCTGCATGCTAATGGCATGCACATACAGTAGGTACTTCAACATGGGTGGCAAAGTTATTTAAAAGCTTCCTGAGAGGTTCTGACGGTGGCAGCATACAATCCAATGTATTATGGCTCTATGGAGATCCTCTCAAAGATTTACTGTTACTAGTAAGTGAAGAGCCTTTTTTGGGGCATCATTATAAACCACATCCATGTAATCAAACACTGGGATGATCATGCACTGTCCAGAGTGTAAAGCAGTACTCACCTCTCCCCTTGAAAACATCAATCATATACTATACTTGGTTCTTTGTGAAAAGATGCTCTTTATTTGGAAGGATCATCTTGAGCATATTCTCTTGGTTGTGATATGCAGGATTTGTTGTGTAAGTGCACCACATCTTTTTTGAATAGCATCAATATGGATGGAGAAATCAAGGTTTCAATAAAGCCAAGCACCAAGCTATTTGAAGGAGTGGACTTCTTCCTAGCAGAGCCATTCAAAGACAAGGACATAAAGGGAGTAAACACAAAAGAGCCACTAAAAGGAGAACAAGTAAAGCAGCACAGAAAGGCATTAGAGAAATGAGAGAGAGAGAGAGAGAGACAGAGAGAGAGAGAGAGTGACAGTGAGAATTAGCGGTCTGGGTGGAGAGGACCAATGGTCCATTAAGAGGAAAGAATCTGAAGCGAAAGGGGTGGATTAAGCTATTTCAATGAGGGAAAGTAATTAGTAGTGTCATATCTGACCAAAGCATGGAAAGAAGAAACAAATGATCTTCAAGGAATCAGAGTCCCTGGGCCAGGGATACAAAGAGTCTATTCAAACTGAGACAGAGAGGAGCTGAGCAGTAGGAGGGTAGAGCATATCAAAACAGACAAAGGTGGAGCAAGGCCAAGGGATATGGATAGCCTACTGAAAGTGAGAGAGGGAAGATACACTAGGGACTGTAGGCAGAGCCTGCTGAAACCAAGGTAGGGGAGATAGGCCTCTTTTGGGTGGGAGAGCCAACTGAAACTGAAATGGGGAGCTAGGCCATGTCATGGAGTGGGGGCCTACTGAAACTGAAAGAATGGAACTGGATCAAGGGATGGGAAGAGTCTAATAAAGATGAGCAGAGTCAGACTGGCCTACCATGATACCTTGAAATTTCCAGGTGAGCCCCCTCTGATAGGTACCTGGCCACCTTCTAAACTCAGAATCATTGGTTTTATGATCTGTTTTTTAATTAAATGGGGCATGTAAATAAATGTAAGAGACAAATACAGAGCAACTGTATCATACTGAAGTGGAATACTGATACAAGTGTGTCACCCTGGGCCTTCCCAAATTAATTTTCCAGGTTGGTCCCTGTGTCAACTTTCCAGGTTGTCCCACTGCACCTCAGTCTGACCCTGAAACTGAGAGAGAGAGACAAGAGCTAGGCAGGGTGGATTCTGAATTACTGTATCTGAGAGGAAAATACAGGTGCTGGTAGCCTACTGTGCCAGAGAAATGGATTTTATTATGGAACTCAGGTAGCAAGAGCATATCATTTAAGCAATACAATTGAACACAGCATGCATATTTCTCTCAGCCAATGGCTGTTGCAAAGCTAAAAGCCAAGCCATTAGTGGGGGCATTTGATGATATACTGAAACAGTATAATTACTCACTGAGACAAGTCTGATTTGTAGTGCTGGTTCCAGGGCAAGAGAGGTCAATAGATGTACAAATGTAATTACACAGTCAATCATACGGAATAATATATGGTACATATTCACCGTACTACAAGTAAAATCAAATTACTTGTGTATGACATTTACAGTACATCACACAATATCATGTTGCTATAATTTGGTTAAAGACATTAAAGGATACAGTAGATGGCAATGTAAGCTCTGATGGCAATGTATTCCAGGTAGTTAAATACAGCAATTCAACCTCATCCAATTCTACACATGGATACTGATCTGTATGACATGATAAAAAAAGGAGGCCTGTTTCTTGTTAAAACCCAAACTGGAAATTTTAGACTACAATAAAGTAATGGTCAAACAATATAAGCTGCTGTTTGAAGATTGATAAATGTGACATTTAAAGCATTACCAGCATCTGTATTCTGTAGAATGTAACTGAGCCAAGGCCATTATCAGAGCAGAGTACGCCTGCTCTGGAGGGGTTTAAACAGTCTGAAACCTATTTTAATTTAATCTTATGTTTTTTCAGTTGCTGTAAACAGTTACAAAAAACAAAACAAAACAGTGACTGTGTACCAGTCAGGTGATGACTATAGGTTCTCAAATAAAACTCCAGCCACGCTTGAGATTGCAGTTCCATTTATATATTTTGGTCAGATAGAACTGAAGGGTGACTTGACTTTACCCAGTGATTAATCTGAGTGTGGACCTAGCTCAGATCTTCATAGTCAAATTTCATGAATGACTAATGGTGCACTTAAAAAAAATTGCCAGTCTTCTACAGATTATTAATTTTAGATTCACCATTATGGCCAAGCAAGGGATCAAACAATTCTTTCTTGGTAAGCAAACAGCAAAAAGGCTGCTTCCTGGTTCTGGTGAACCACACCAACATAAATTTGAGAGCAGAACAAGCTGAGCATTCACCACTTGTACTGCAAAGGATTCCGAAAAGTGCAGTTGCCATTTTTGAAAATCTTTAATGCCAGTGATAGCATATAGTTAATAATGAAAGTAACATATACCAAACACAGATTCTGGTGTCCCCAACATACTGTTGAAATGTTTCATACCCTTGCTGCACTTTTCCAAGGACTTCTGACTCCTGGTGAAAAACCACAACATATACAATCTTTCTAAAGTGACACATGCAAAAAGTGATTACAAAAAATCAACAATAAATACAAATTGTGTCATAGACATTTCACACAATTAACACTGTCTTGTTGTGCCCCTACACCACCTACCTTGAACAAACCACACACCACACCTGCAACCATGTATTCATTAAATTACCAACATAATACTTCTCAGAGTGACATGCACAGCTAGGAGTCTTGCCGGGTCAACTGCGGATATTCTGCACCCCTTCCCATGAAGGGCCATAACTTATGTACCTCCCTGAGTTGGAACCCAAGGGGGAGGGGTCAATTGGATGGGTGGCAGAGGACTTAGCCCTGTCTGGTGGTACTGCACCCCCAGCCAAGCCCAATGAGGCTAGTCACTACCTTCCAAACCTGGAACCAGGTCCTGCGCCACCTACCTCATGCCAACTGGGGAGAGGAGCCATTTGGAAGAGTTCGACTCTCTCACTTTTTCCCCTTATATCATCTTCCTGAGAGACTTCAAAGCCACTACTGACTGCAAAAAATGGAACTACCTCACTGTCAAACAGCCCTCTGGAGGAGGAGGAGGCAAAAACCCTGAGGAAAAAAACTTTCTGATGGAAAAGCCAGGAAAATTTCTCCCTGACCTCTAGTGTGCCCCCCCCCCATATAGATGCAAAGGGTTCCCTATTCTACCATGGCCATCCTGAAACCCTGCCTTTTCAAGAGTGGGTGGGATATCTATGGCCAGGGAGAGAGAAAAAGAGTGAAGTGGAGCCCTGAGCTATAGCTCTTTGTAACCTTTCACTCTCCTCCCCCAGTCAGATGCCCCTACACTTCAGGCAGCTCAAGTGGTTCCTCCCACGGAGTAGTGCCAAGGCTGCTCCTGCCCCTATGAGTGGAACCCTACCTGGCTATCTGAAGGCCAGGTTTCAGGGGAAGGGCCATATATCATGCTTTATCTGCTGCAATGCTTGTGCAGACTGTTTATTGCCTTGATAGGCCCCTACATCCCCTACCCTGGACAAACCACACCATACCAGTCTTGGAGGAAATGGCTGCAACCATGTATTTATTAAGTTAATAACATAATACTTATCAGAGTGACATGTGAAGCTAGGAGTCTCACCAAATCAACCCCAGAAGCTCTGCACCCCTTCCCATGAAGGGCCATAACCTTGTGTGGACAGAGGGAATGATGAATCTGTTTGAGTTGGAACCCAAACATCAGTGAGTGGGGGGGGGGCAGTCATTTGGCTGGATGGCAGGTGAGCTACTCCCATCTGGTGGTGTTGCATCCACAGGCAAGCCTAATGAGGTTGGCTGTGACACCCCCCTCAAACTGGGAACCAAGTCCTGCCGTCCCACCTCCTCATGCCGATTGGGGGAGAAGAGTTCTTTGGAAGAATTCTACTTTCCCCCTTTCCCTTTGTACCATTTTCCTTAGAGACTCCAAAGCCACCAGAGGACAGATGCAGTCCAACCCCCAAGCAGCTCACTCTTGATACATCTAGGCCATAGCATATTGATTACAAGACATAGCACACTGAGTTCAAAATAAGTCCCAGCCATTGACCATCAGTTGCACTACTGCATGGGGAACTTCCAGGCTCAGTTGATTGTGTTTTAAGCAGCTTCTCACCTCTAGGTCAATGGTTCAAATCCAGCATAGGTTGATAGGGGTCAAAAACCATTACCACCTGAGGGCTATTCAGTGGCCTATGTGAAATTAGTTGTGGTGGTCTCAGACCAGTTCCCAGTGGGAGGGTGTCCACATCACAAAACCACCAACACAACTGGCACTAACTGACATCTTGTTGACAGTCTCACATGAAAGGCCAAGTATTAAATGGGCATGGAGTCTGAACTACCTTCTCACCTACATGGCAGTCCCTCCATGGTAGGGTTGAGGTACACTGGCAGGGTAATGTGGGGAAGCTTGCACTGTGATTTCCCCTGCTGTACCTGCCATGCAGATGAGGATTTCAGGTACCAGTGCTGTCAATCCAGCACCTTTCCTGAGCACTAAATTCACACTAATACAAAAACCAAAAATTGCACTACAGCCTTGGTGTCCCACCCTGGTCATGTCATAACAGTGATGCCATGTCATACTGCAGACCCCAGATGAATGCCAAACAGTGCACCATTATGGTAACCATGGCCCACAACCCACAAATAAATCACGGCCACCCCCAAGCAACAGATCATTGCCTCTATGAATTCCTTAATGTTTCACCATGATGCTCCCATGGTAGCTCCTGGAGACTTCCTAAGCCACTTCCGTCTTCAGTCTGGGAAGAAGATCACCTTTGCACCTGCTTCACAGCTCAGACTAACATGCATGTGCTGGATCACAAGGATGCCAGATTCCTCTCTTCAGGTCATCTCATCATTCCCTGTCACTCAGTGCATGAAGTAGTGTCAGCCAAACCACTCACTGAATCCATTCAGAGGACCTGGAAAAGATACAGTGGACAAGGTTAAAAATATGCCTTCCCAGGTACAGCAACTCTTTGCCTCCCCCACTACTGCACAGGTGTGCACCTGCCTGCCAGACAGTCTTTGTGGCCTGTCATGGGCCCTGATTTAATGGTTCCACAGCGTGTCATTTTCCTGCCACTCTCCTGTTATCCCTAAAAAAGTATACCCACCAACTCTCTCCCCCAGATTCCACCAGGGGGACCTGAAAGACACAAAATAATGTGAAAACAAGAACAGCTCACAACCTAGGGCATCCTGAATGCCCAACTCCTGGAGGAGTATTGCCTTGAGGAAAGGAGGGAGAGGGGGGACATGATAGAAACTTTCAAATACCTCAATGGAATCAACAAAGTCCAAGAGGGTAGCATCTTTCAGAAAAAGAGATGTGCAAGAACAAGGGGGCACAATTTAAAGATAGAGGGGGGACGGCTCAGAGGTAATGTGAGGAAGTATTTCTTCACAGAGAGGGTTGTAGATGCAAGGAACAGCCTTCCTGAAGAGGTCGTAGAGTCAAAAACAGTGGGGGAAATTCAAGAATGCATGGTACATACATAAGACAATTCTAGTGGGGAGTAGGAGGAAGTAGGCTGTTAGTTAACTAGGATCTGCAGCTTATCCGTTAGGTAGGGAAATGGGCAAACTAGGTGGGCCAAGCGGTCCTTATTTGCCATCAAATTCTATGTTTCTTTGTTTCTAGGAGGGGGTCTCCATTGACCCTGCTGATCATCTGTTCTGGCTCCACTGGGAGTCCTGGGGGAACCAAGGACAATGTGAGCCCCAACCACAGCTCATATATAATATAACCTGCAGTCCTGGGGATCAATAGACCCATCTGCCCTACATTGTACCTGTGGTACCACCCACCCAGAAAGGCTACTCTAGCCTGGGCTGTGCTTGGAGCTCTGCTCAGTCAGATTCACCCTTGTTGGTGCTGCTAAGCTCACTGCTGTCACACAAGACAGGATGGTGTGCACTTATGCACTGTCCCAACTGCAGCTGCAGGTCATGTAAATGAAGGCTAAGAGCTAGAAATTGTGTTTCAAATATTGTATTGCTATAGTAGTAACTCACAGCTGCAGGTGTAAGAGACCTAATGACTCCATACCTGGTGCCCTGGCACGTCACCAAGTAAGGCTCCATCAGAGGCCGGGTACTTGTACAAAACTATACCACTTACACAGTGATGCCAGAAATCACTTGTTAACAATAATCACATGATACATGAAAGAGAAACAGAAAAATGACAGTTATAAGTCATGGTTCTTAACCATAAAATTAGGATGCGTTGAACAACATGATTGTACTGTTAACTAAAAAATACAGATTGGAAAAGCGTGTATGTTAACAAACGTAAATCTCAGAAACTTTCCAAAAACTGTTTATATGATATGTGCTATTTATAACTAAAGATTCATAACTGTCACATGAAATGTAGCGTAGTTATAATATTGCCCATTCATAAAAAGACAAAAAGATAGAATGAGATAGAGTGTTGACGTGCTAGAGTTGGGAGAACTACCTCAGTGCCACCATGCATGCTTTTGCTTCCAGAGGGAGGGGTAAGAACAGAATAACTGTGCTCTCCAAATTTTCATAATACGTCTGCAAGAGTAAGACAGAAAAGAAACACAAAAGTCATAATTCAATAGCAGCATTTGCTAATGAGGCAAGACACATCACTATTACCTAAATCGTAAACATTTAAAATCGTTACAAATGAATAATAAACAAACAATATTGACACAAGTACAGCACTGACATGAAGGTTGGGGAAGGGGAAGAAAAGGAAAAATATATATGGACAGCTGTACGGCAGTACCGTTCGTATTTCATATCCTAAAGATGGCAGTAGGAGGGCAGGGGAGTAGAGTCTAGCAGACACTCTCATAGAAATGGCTTGAGGTACCAATTGTAATTTAAACACTTAGGTTGCAAATAGCCCAACTGAAAAATCCAATTACTTTCTCACTGTAAGAACCACTCATGTGTATTGTTCCCTCCTTTCCCAACTTTTACACATTCTAAGCTCATATACTTGAGACAAGTGAGGTCTCTGTTGTGGTGATTTTCAATGTGGTCAGGTACAGGGCTGTCCTGTGTGCCTCTACAGATATCCCTAATGTGTTCTTGAATGCATTGATAAAGTGGGTGAATAGTTTTATCAATATAGATCATACGACAACACCACAATGCATACACAATGAAATTTGTACCGCATGTGATGGATTGTCTTATGCTCACTTGGCAGTTGTATTTGTCCAGAAAGAACAT
Source organism: Neoceratodus forsteri (assembly GCA_016271365.2). Classification (NCBI taxonomy): domain Eukaryota; kingdom Metazoa; phylum Chordata; order Ceratodontiformes; family Ceratodontidae; genus Neoceratodus; species Neoceratodus forsteri. Next base: position 446,038,533 of record CM057453.1, read on the forward strand.
TTGTGATTGATGACAGTCATTGCAAACATAATTTCTGCATTTAAACAGTCATTGCAAACATTATAATTTCTGCATTTAAACATGCTGTGTGTTTAACATTCAGCTAGGTATTGTTCTGGGCTGGTTGATGTGTGGAAAACTGACTCCTCACCAGCATGTTTTTAAGCTTCAGGGCCTTTCTCAAAGTGATCTGTGGATACACACCCAAGTGTTCAGCTAATGCAGGGTCCCCTTGCAGTAATGGTCAGAACTTCCTGACAATTTGACCAACACTTCCAGTCATATAATTATGTTCAGTAATGAATTTATTTGTTGGTTCATTCTGACACTTGTCAGTACGTGGCTTTAGCAGTGTTGAGCAGTCTAAGACCTTTGCTCTGTTAAGTGCTTTGTCGAGAATATTCTTAGTGTAATCCCTTGCTAAAAATCTATTATATAGTTCCTTAGCCTGAAGTTCAAAATCTTCAGTGTGTTAGCAATTCCAACGGAGGCATAAAAACTGACCATATGGAATTGATTCCTTTAATGTCCTGGGGTGTGCACTATTTTCCTGCAGAATGCTGTTAGTAGCCATGGGCTTCCTATAGCTCTGGGTGAATACAACGTTCCTCTCAACAGTATCTAATAGAAGTCTAAGAAATCAATTGTTTTACTATTCATGATAGATGTAAAATGTAGATTTAAATTGTTATTTAGACATATCATGAATTGTACTGCTATTTCTTGTGGGCCCCACCAAACACAGATTATGTCATCAATATATTGAAGTCATGTCCTGATATATTGAAGGAAGGTGTTTGCAGACTTGTCCAGCAAAGTAGATTGTTCCTAATGGTCAGGAAGCAAATTGGCAAATGATGGAGCCATGGCCGCCTCATCGTGGTCCCACAACATTGTAGATAGTACTCCCCATTAAATTCAAAATAGTTGTGGGTAAGTATGACATGTAAACTGTCAATTATGAAATCAGATGGTATTAAGTCATGCAAAGGATCATTTTCAGAAAATATCTGCTTGCTTTGATCTCTTGGTGATGCTGAATAGAAGTATACAGCATATTTATATCAGTGCTTAACCACATAAAATCTTGCTGCCACTGATAGTTACTGGATTTTTCTAGGACATGCATTGTGTCTGTAAGACTGGATGCCTGCCTGGAAACTCTTCTCTGCAGGAGGAAATCAATGAATTTGCATAAACTGTCAGTCAGTGTATCTATCCCAGATACAATGGGATGTCGGGGACGGGGGCTGTTTAGATTTTTGTGGACTTTCGGGAGAATGTAAAAAGTTGGGATAATGGGAAATTGTAGCCACAAAAATTTGAATTCTGTATCTATGATTTATTTTGTGGCTCAAGCATTCTCAAGCGTTTGTAGCAATTCTGTAAACATAGAAGTTGGATCCGAGACCAATTTTTTATAGCTATTGGAATCATTGATTAGTTCTAAAGTCTTTGCTTTAAAAAACTCATGGTCCATCAAAACAATACTGCCCCCATTGTTAGCCTCCTTAATGAATATATCTGTGAGACTTTTTAATTCAGTAATAGCAATATGTTCATGTCTACTTAAGTTACTGAAACGAATTTTTTTTCTTCATGATTAAGTAACTTATTGACTTCCTTAAGAACCACATGCCTATAGGTATGGATTACCAGATCTTGGCTGATGGGACAAAAATAGGATTTTGGGTTAAACAGTGCTTTTCTTGTAGCCTGGAATTCATTCCTATTGCAATTGAATAATGGTACATTGATGTTACCTGTGTCCCCACACTGATTCTCTAAGAACAGAGATTCAAGTAACCCATAGTTGTTCACAATCATTAATTAGATCCATGCCAAGTATTGTGTCATCAGTCCCACTTAAGTCCAATAGAGATGTATTAACTTGTAAAGCAGAGTCACTCGATGGTATTGCTTCATCTGTGAATTCAAAGTGCTGATCAGGTCCAAGCCCCATTGTCTCGGTACTGTTAGGGTTTTTTAGAAAATAATCCTTCAACTGGATTTTTCTGAACAGTTTAGACAAGTCAATATTAATTTAGAACTTGTCTCAAGGTTTACTGGGGATGAATGACAGATCTTAAATAGCAAGTAACATGATCTTTGCAGCACTCCAGTGTTAGTGCTGTGTGCCAAGGTTACCTCAGTATAAGTAAAAAATATGTACCTGTTGCTGTTTTCTGTTGTTTTTATTTTGTTTCAGGGCTCCATGGAGTGATTGTGGTTCCCAAGCTTCAGCAGAGATAGGAGCATGCTTCTGAGTACGTTCACCGCAATGACATTGAGTGAGGAAAGACCTCGTTCCACAGTCACAGAGGCATGCTTTACTTTTCAACGGAACGCACAGAAACTTGCCTCCTTTCATCAGGCTGCTTTACTAAAATTATGTATTTGATGACCCATGTCATATCTTTCTTAAATTCATTTAAGATAGTTTTGTGAGGGAAGCCTAGAAACTGATTAGCACTACATGCGTTACTGATGATTGTAAAGTAAGAGGTAATTGTAAAGAGGCACCTCTTTCTGACAGCTGTCTCCTGTGATGCTGTTTCACTAGTAATAGATATTTGATGACTCCTGTCATATCTTTCTGGCCAGAACAGTTTCATTTATTGTATATGAAGCCTATAAAGTGATCGGCACTCCATACATTAATGTTGATTGCAAAGTAAGATATCATTCTAAAAGGGCACCCCTGTCTGACAGCTGGAAAAGTAATTAATAGCGATTACCATAATAGTATTATTTTAAGCCACACATCAATTTAGAAGGCACAGTAAAGTATAAGTTTAACTACCACTTCTGTTCTCCTGTGTCTATATATATATATATATATATATATATAGTCTATGCAAAAAAACTTCATTAATGCATCAGTTAGGGTTGTTCTACAGTGACAAAATAAAGGAAATTCAACATTAGGGTGCCCACCCCTTGCACCCCATCCCCACTCTGCCCCCACCATCAGGCATCAGGGTGTGCATTAGGCTCATCGGCCTTAACTCTCACTCCATCCCATGTGTAAACAAGCTGAGGTGGTGCAGTGTAGGAGAATGGGGTGAAAGTTAGGGCCAATGACCCCAACTCACACACCCCGATGCCTGTTGGTGGGGGCAGGTTGGGGGTGGGCTACAAGGGGTGGGAACCCTATTGTCAAATTTCCTTGCTTTTGTCACTGTAGAATAGCCCTAACTGATGCATTAACAAAGTTTTTTGCATAGAATTTCCTTACTTTTTAAGAAAGAATAGAAAAGTAGAAAGTTGTGCAAGTCGGGCCCTGCGCTCCCACCAACTTGTAAGTTTCGTGCCACATTACACACCTAATGACTAAAAAGCACATTGACAACAGCACGGCCAGCCACCTAACAAATGTTAATCTAGTAGAACAATAGAAAATGCTGTCTGCAAAACATTAACTGTGCCATGCAATCTATCCGCAAAAGGTATATTGTCCAACACACAAACACCACAATTCACATCTACAGGACATGCCATCAACACTCTCGAAATTTCAAGTGAAAGACCAAACTGTGTCCAAGATATAACATGTCACGGTTTGAAATTTTCATTCGTCAGAGTGGCACACGTCCACACCTGTTGACATTTAACACACACAATGACTGAAAACGACATCCATGACACTAAAGCTAGGTATCCTATCAATTTCAAGGCACCATCACAAGTAAAATGCTGTCCATAGAACCTAAACTGCACCACATCATATCTCTGCCCAAAAAATTTTTCTGACACATAAATGCTGTAATTTACATCCACAGGACATGCCATAAATACTCTCCAGATTTCAAGTAAAAAGACCAAACCATTTCTGAGGTATTCAATGTTAAAGATTGGTAAAATTTCCCTATCTATTCCATTATAAAAAATCTGGCCATCTAGTCCCTCCCTTGCGATCAAAGAATCTCACTATCAAAGAATTTGCAGACTCATGATCAAAGAATTTGCAAGCTCACAAACAAAGAATAAAAAATGCTATAAATCAAAAAATTGAAGGAATTGCAGTAAACCACCACCATGGTTCGACGGAATGAAGCCTCCTGAGCAAAACTCACCCTCATTTGACTTCCTAGCGCACCCCTGGGCCGAGAAAATAGATTTTTAAATCTGGCTGTCTCATCCCTTCCTCACAATGCACGATCACGATCAAAGAATCTCACGATCAAAGACTTTGCAGGCTCACGAACAAAGAATTTGCAGGCTCACAAACAAAGAATTAAAAATGATATAAATCAAAAAATTGAAGGAATTCTGGTACACCACCACCATGGTTCATCAGAACAAAGCCCCCAGAGAAAAATTCACCCTCATTTGTCTTCCTAGGACACCCCTGGGCTGAGAAATAACAATTTTTAATCTGGCAATCTCTTCCCTCTCTCACAACAGCAATCAAAGAATCTCGCGATCAAAGAATTTTCAAACTCGCAATCAAAGAAATTGCATGCTCATGACCAAAGAATAAAAAATAGTGAAACATGATTTTTTGACTGATTTGAACCAAACCAACAGCATGTCTCAATAGAACGAAGCCCCCTGATCAAAATTCACCTTCAGTTGTGTCCCTAGCCCACCCCTGAGTTAAGATATTTGTGTATTTAGGTCACAATGCAGGATCGCAATCAAGGAATCTTTCGATCAAAGAATTTGCAGGCTTGCAATCAAAGATCGTTATCGTTAGTGAGCCAAGAACAAAGATTTTAAATCTTATAACTCTATTTTTTGACCAATTTGGATGAAACCAAAGGCATGGCTTGATAGATCAGAGCCCCCTGAGTAAAACTCATCCACGTTTTACTTCAGGAGTGACCTCTGAGCCAAGATATTTGTGTTTTTCTGATCGGAAAACTTAAAACAAGATGGTGGACCTCGCGATCAAAGAATTTTGAAAATTCTCGGGGACAAAGATTCTTGAACCGCGAGGCTGCAAATTCTTTGATTGCTAGGTGGGACCAGATGGCCAGAACCCCATTCTTTGTTCGCAAAACATACATATAAATTTTCCCATTGACTTATAATGGGAACTTAAAACTGGCATAACTTTTGAATGCCTTAACATTTATTCACCAAATGAAAAGTGTCATGTTCGGCCACCAAAGCTGTTTCAAATGAGCCATCTCACAGAGTGGCATGCCACACAACAGCTGCTCAGGACCGTGTCCAAAATCCCAAAAGCAGCCTCCCAAAATGGATAATTTTGCATTTTTCAGCGTTTTGCTGTGCAAAGACCATAAGCCTGACGAAAACAAAATTTGGCAGATCAAGAGATCTACCATGTCCTACCACACATACCAAATTTCAGGCAAATCTGTTGAATGGGTACTAAGTTATTAACATGCAAGGTTTTGAGTTTAACATCGAAGTGACAACTGAACCCTAACTATAGTGGAACGACCATGCCACTATAATATATATAGATATGTATCTATCTATATATGCATATTAATTCTTCATATACATACATATATACATATATATATATATATATATGTATATATGTATGTATATGAGAGAATTAATTAGACAAAGTGTGGTATCTGAAATAATAATATCGAGGCCTAATGCTTCTACAAAAGCCACGAGCCTGAAGGGTGAATGGCCTTTATGAGTTTGTTCAAACCCTAGATGGTATTATTTTCTTGTATTCACACTTTGCCATCATTTATTTTATATATTACATTAAGCTGGTGGGTTTTGCTTTAAGATAAAGTGTGCTTTTTTCTGTAGCTTGCTTAGTGTGTTTGCTTAAGTTAGAGTGTTTTCGTAGTTCTGCGGTGTTCCCCCTAGTGTGTTTTCGTATCATGTTTTTGTATTGTAAGGCATTTGATGTGCTACATAGTTTTGTCCCTTCAAGGATTCCATAGTGTAGTGGCTTTGTATATTAGGTAGGCTGGTTCAGCCGGTTTTTCCTTTAGTGTTTTGCAAGACTGCATAATGGAAGGAAGCAGGTGGAATGCTTGGTAAGCTTTTCAGCAGGCCTTTTTGGACAGCAAAATGTAGTAGAGCTTGTAAAATGTTTGTAGAGTGATTCAGCAGGCCTCTTTTACACAGCTAGCAAAACGTAGCAGAGCTTGTAAAATGTTTGTAGTGTGATTCAGCAAACCTTTTTTACACAGTTAGCAAAACATAGCAGAGCTTGTAAAATGTTTGTAGAGTGATTCAGCATGCCTCTTTTACACAGCTAGCAAAATGTAGCAGAGCTTGTAAAATGTTTGTAGATTGATTCAGCAGGCCTCTTTTACACAGTTAGCAAAATGTAACAGAGCTCGTGAAATATACAGTGATTCAGCAGGCCTTTTTTACACAGTTTAACTTTGATTTCCATGAATAGTTGTTAGTTTGACAAGTGATATCAAGGCAGAAGCTACATTGGTTTGTATTGATTTGGGGGCTGGCTTTGTTCCTGAGGGACACTTTTTTTTACACAGATTAGCTTTGCTTTCCATGTGTGGCTGTTAGTTTGGCAAGTGATATGGAGGTAGCAGTAAAAGTGGCTCGTATTGATTTTGGGGGGCTTTTTCTTTTTTGCAGGGGCCGTAGTTGGAGAGGCTGTTAGGGCTGCAGTGTGGGTAGTTAATAGCTTATTGTCACATATGTTATTCAGGTGGTTGTTACACATTTTAATAGTTCTGTAGTAACAGGTATATATTTTGTCCACACTTGTAATAGAGTGTTAATTACAATGTTCTAGTATGTTGTAATTACTTAATGTTAGTTAATTAGCATCAGTTATGGATGGTTTTGGTGTTATATATGCTAAATGGCTACTATCATATATTGAGGAAAATAATTATGTTTTTTTCAATGGGGACAAGGGTCCAACCATGTAATATATATTTATATCTGTCAGTCAAACTGTGGTGTTACTATATTTTACTTTTTGTATATGCACTGCTTGTATCACTACACTGCAAGTCATTGTAAATTTACATATTTCAAAGCTGTTATGTTGTGCTACCTGTTTTACATTCCATTCCATTATTTCTTTTTGTATTTTATTTTTTTATATATTTGTTTCTGCATGCCCCCTTCTCTCTGGCCCCTCTTCTGCTTCAGGCACCGTGAGAGACATTCTCCAAGCCTTCCCAGCCATGGTTACCTGCCCCCATAGAGCCATGTCTATTCCCACCAGGTGGGGTCAGGGTGCATGGTGTAACCTCCAAATTCTACCTTTCATCAGTTGGGCACCGCAGACATGGTGATGATGGAGATCCAGGGAGCTCCTTCGGGCCGTCATCATGGAGGGGTTGGGGGAAATTTTCTGTTTTTCTCCCTGGAGGGCATCAGTTGTGCAGGCATCAATGTGGGTCCTGCACTCGCTCATGCATACGTCCGCCTGCAGATGCCGCTGACATCCTCATCCCCTCTCTACCTGCTGCACTTCCACCCATGGCTACTCAGGTGGCAGTGTTGTGGAGGACAGAACCCTCCCTCTCTGGAGGAAGTGAGTGTCCACTGGGACACTCAGACCTCCTTACCCTGCCAGCTCCGATAACACTGTACCTGTTCCCAAACCTGTGTCACTGGTGTTGGGATCAGTAGTGCTGTGCTGACAGGCTGGCCTCTTTTCTTTGCATTTTAAAAATGGTAACTAGATACATAGCTTATGGGTGCAGTAACACTCATAAGGACAAAGTTAGTTTTCATAGGTTCTCTGCAGACCCCTTTATGAGACAGCGTTGGGATGGCGCTGTGCGTAGGACTAGATCAGACTGGCTTGGAGCTACTGAGAGTAGCAGGTTGTGCAGTGCGCACTTCAGTGAGGATTTCTTTGAAGCAGAATGTGTGCTAATGAAGCAGTTTGATCTTCAATTTGGACGTTTTTTGTCCTCACTTAAAGCCAGATGTGTTGCCTACTATATTTGAGAAACCTGCATCACCTGGTAGTCTAGAAAGCATTCCCAAGTGTCTCAGATTGTCTAACGCAGTTGCTAAGCATGATTGTTTAGAGGTGAGTTTACCAGTATGATACGGACATATAATACACATGCAAAATGTTTTTTATCGCTGCTTTTTTTTTTTTGTAGGTTTTCATTCTCCTTTGGCCAGTCAGGATGGATTATGAGCTGTGATCCCGGTGTCTTGGTTCATCTTACTGCCACTGTTTTGCTGTGGTGGGTTGTTTTTCTGTGAAAATTTGTCCATTGCTGTAGGTTGACTATGTGGATGTCTGTACACCACCTGCATTCCTCTTCAGTCCCCCCCCCCACATTCCCATTGACTGTCGTCCTCAAACCTTCATTCACCAGTGCACTGGCAGGGTGGGGCTTGTCTCTATGGCAATCCTGGTTCCTCATCATTTCTACTCATGAATGACAGCTGTACAGTCTGAGGCTGTGGACTGAGTTAGAAGTGAATGCTTGCGGAGATGGAGGTCACCATCCACTGAGCCATTCATGTGTGTGGCTGCACCTACTGTATGGTTGGTGCAGCCAGTGGACTCCACCTAGTGGCAACCAGCAGCTGGGAAGGTGTGTTACCCCTCTTAGAGAGAACAATGCTGCTTGTTGGCAGCAGACTCATTCCGCCCCAGCACATGACCTTCTGAGCAAGCTCCCCAACTTTGTCCATGGCTGGTATGTAAAGTATGATGCTTCATAATGCCTCAGAAGTGTGCAAAATTGTTCTGTATTCAGTTATGGTAAGTATATGTGCAGTGTGCTGAGGTAATGTTTTGGGATTCCATGATACTCCAGCAAAGTGATGACTTTGGGCATGGTATGTCTGTATATAATGAAGCAGTTATTGGAAATAATAGATGATTGCTGCATTACTGTGTATGTATTACTACTTTCTTAGTTGTTATGCAGTTATGCACACAGGTACAGCAACTGTGTTGTTACATGTGGTATCATCTGTGAAACACCTGACAGTCATGTAATACAAAAAATTATGATGTTACATAGTGTATTGTGTTTATATTGTGTTGTTGTCAATATTGTCACACTGCACACAGTTATGCCATCTGGTGTGGTTCATTTTTCTACTCATGACAAGGGTACATTAATACACACACTCACTGTTTTTTTTCAACTCCAGGTACAAGCAATGTTGCCTTTCCTCCACATCACATTGGTCATTCGTCGGAGACAGGGTCACATCCCCACATCACCAGCACTGCCTCATACAAAAAGGCTAGTTATGCATGTGTATATGACTCACAACCAACCCCCTCAACACACACACACACACACACACACACACACACACACACACACACAACTATGGCAGTGAGCAAACAACAATATTGGTTTATGTAACACTGGTCTATATTGATGATAAAAGGTGCACACCAATAAATAATTTCTGCATAATTTAACAGTTATTACCCCATGTATGCCCTTACTTCTCTATTGCTGTTGTTCATGTCAACAGATTAAATCATAACCATAAATATTTTTGTTCATAGGGTTGTATCTACCTTGTCATGGACCCTACGCACAGCAGTTGCCGTGCCCCCCCATCTCCACGTCATGCTGCTCTCAAAGGTGACACTTCCTGGAAGCAACAGCATATCCAAACAGTGTATAATGTTTTACAAGAAATTGCCACCAAAATGCCACCAGTAGATGGTGCAAACTCAGTATCCCAATTCACATTCAGGAATCCAGAAACACACTAAGTACAGATCAGGCGTTAGATCACGGTGTAGCGGTAGATGCGCCATACCTACTGTATATTTCAGTAAGGCTTTCAACACCGTTCCACACAGGAGACTAGTAAGCAAGGTGGGTAGCTTCAAAGTGGGTCCAAATGTCGTAAAGTGTGTGAGAAATTGGTTAGTGAATAGGCAACAGAGGGAGGTGGTAAATGGAGTTCACTCCGAGGAAGGGAGGGTGACCTGTGGGGTGCCTCAGCTATCAGTGCTGGGACCAGTTCTCTTTCATGTCTTTATAAGTGACATTGCAGAAGAGCTGGAAGGGAAGGTCTGCCTCTTTCTGGATGACACCAAAATCTGCAATAGGGTGTACACTCCAGTGGGAGTGGAGAGGATGAGCAGAGAACTATGAAAACTTGATGAGTGGTTAAGAATATGATAACTTGTTTTCAATGTGAAAAGTGCCACAAAACTGCACATAGGGCACAGAAATCTAGGGGTATATTACAAAATAGGTGGAATGGTACTGACAACCACAAAGCAGGCAAGAAACCTGAAGGTAATCACATTGGATGATATAAAGGTGGCCAACCAATGTGACAATGCAGTTGGGAGAGCTAGGAGGATGCTGGGGTGCATAGGGAGTGGAATCACCATCAGAAAGCGTGAGGTGGTGTTGCCTCTGTATAGATCACTGGTAGGACCCCACCTACAGTACTGTCTCCAGTTCTGGAGACCACATCTCCAAAATGACATACACAGAGTGGAGTCTGTCCAGAGGAGGGCAACAAAAATGGTGCAGGGTCTGCATCAAAAAATAGCAAAAGGACATCAATATGTACACTCTGGAAGAGAGGAAGGAGAGTGAGGATATGATAGAGACCTTTACATACCTCACAGGGGTAAATATGATACAGGAGAGAAGTATTTTTCAGACAAAAATGTGCTCAATAACAAGTGGATATGCTTTGAAGGTGTGTGTGGGGGGGAGGAGTAGATTCAGGATATATGTGAGGAAGTGCTTCTTCTCAGGAGGAGTGGTGGATTCCTGGAATAACCTTCCAGTGGAAGTTGTAGGGGTGAAAACAGTGGTGGGTTCAAGAATGCAATGTATAAGCACAAAGAATCCTAGTGGAAAGGAAAGGGGAGGGAGAAAGATCTGTAGATTAAGTATGTTCTATGGTATTAATTTAGGTGGGGGGCATACTTTGTGGGCCAAGCAGTCCTTATCTGATGTCAAATTCTGTGTTTCTATGTTGCTATGTAACAGAATGAATTATGTGGTCGATTCCCAAAAGAACTGTATATGTATCTCACACGTGTAACTTTGACAAGCTAGATGACAGACAAATACACACATAAGCAAAGGGTTCTGTCTAGATGTGAACTTTACAGCCCTACACTGTTATAACATTTTCCACATTTTATCTACAGTTCACAAGCCAACTTGTTGGCAGACTCCAGTTAGCTTATTGGTAGGCTGTGTCATAATGAATACATAAAAACGATAATGTGTGACCACACACTGCACCTGCCTTACAATGATTGTTCTAAATTCTTATCCAGAATCACATGGACACCATGAGCATGTAGTATCTCCATGAGGAACTCGCATCAGTCACATTGCCACCTCCACCATTGCTATACCATAAGTTTAAGCCATATTCCCCCTTCAGTTACCTTATACATAAGAGCAGTGCTGATGCTGGTGTACCATTTATTCATTCTACTAATGATATTGTTGTGTACCATCTCCGCATGCTGCTGTTCATGCACAACTCGACCACCAACTGTAGTGATGCTGACATGATGGCTCCAGCCTTCTCTCTGCTCCCGTTCCACATCACGGACTATCTGTTGTTTGTCCTCCTCAACCACTCCACAGGCCAGCCCTGACACCTATCCTGACTTGCCAGCCACTCAATCAGGTGCAACGGTTACCTTACCCATGGTGTCACTGACTGCTGAATGTCATGAAGATACCATGGCACAAGCGCACAATGTTGATTCGCAGAACTGTATCCAAATCTGTGTTATGGCAGTGTGCGGACGTGATGCATTGTGTCTGTAAAGGTAATGCGTGTTCAGCACATCATGCCCATATGACATGGGTTATTGTAAGTCATTTCGGTTGTAATTTCAGTTGTCAATATTCTCAGGACTGGTAATGTTCCACAAGGTGACAGAGCATGGTGGTACTGTAATGTTTCTTTGAAACACTGTGTGACATCAGCTAATTTAACATTTGGATAACTTCTGCAGGTTGGATGCTTCTCCACCACCTGTGCTATCCGTGCCACTTAACATATATGAGTCATTGCTGAAAACATTGCATATTTAATGTCAACACACACATTGGTCTACAGACCTCCAGTACAGGGGGGAGAAGTGGATAAGGACATGATGGAAGTAATCCAAAGGATGGCACAAAAGGGGGAGGTGTTGCTGATGGGGGACTTCAATCTATCAGACATGGATTGGGGCCTACCAGCTGCAGCAACAGTCAGAAGTAGGGACATCCTGGACTCCCTGCAAGGGGCGTTCCTCAGGCAAATGGTTAAGAAGCCCACTTGTGGGGGAGCGATACTGGACCTGGTACTCACAAACGGGAACAGTGTTGCTGACATCATGGTGGGTGACAACCTGGGATCCAGTAGTCACTGTACAGTGTGGTTTAATATAAGGACTGGGCCAGAACTGAGCTGCACTAAGACAAGAGTCCTGGACTTCAGGAGGGCCAATTTCAGAAAAATGGGAGAATGCCTCGGGGAGTCCTGACAGGGACAGATGATCTCGGGGGAATCGAGGAACTATGGGCAAAATTAAAAGGGGACATTGATAAAGCAACAAATCTCTGTGACAGGCAGGGTTAACAAGGGCAAGAAAAAAAAGAAACCATTATAGTTCTCTAAAGACATAGCAGAAAAAGTATAAGCAAAAAAACTAGCATTTAGAAAGTACAAAAAGACACAGAAGGAGGAGGAGGACAGGGAAAACTACCAGAAGAAATAAAGAGAGGCTGGGAAGGCAGTTAGATGCACAAAGGCACAAATAGAGGATACTATTGTCCAATCAATAAAAGAAGGGGATAACATTTTCTTTAGATATATAGGCAAGAAGAGGAAGACCAAAGGTGGAATAGTAAAGAAAAACTGAGAAGAAGGGGTTTTCGAGGAGGAGGAGGACCAAAAGAAGGCAGACATATAGAACACATACTTTTGTTCAGTATTTACAGAAGAAGGGATAGGTGATGGGTCCAAGATAGGGGACAAGGACATAAATGGTAGGGAGAAGGACACCAGTCCTTTTATAGAAGAGAAAGTCCTCAAGGTACTAGCACAATTAAAAGTAGAAAGGGCGGTGGGACCTGATGGGGTGTACCCTAGGATACTGAGGGAGCTCAAAGGGGTGCTGGCTGCACCTCTGACAACTCTGTTCAACTTATCATTAGAAATGGGATGTTCCAAGGGACTGAAGGGGGGCAGATGTGGTCCCACTTCACAAAAATGGGAACAGGGAGAAGGCAGAAAAAATACTGACCTGTCAGCCTGACTTTGGTAGTGGACAAAGTAATGGAAACACTACTGAAGGAAAAGATAGTGGAATACTTTGTAACCAGTGGATTACAGGATCTAAGACAACATGGTTTCATGAGGGAAGTCTTGCCAGACAATTCTGATAAAGTTCTACCACTGGGTGACCAGGGTAGTTGATCAGGGAGGAGTGGTAAATGTGGCCTACCTGGATTTTAATAAGGCCTTCTACACTGTTTCACATAGAAGGCTGGTGAACAAGCTGGCCTATCTGGGAGTGGGTCAAAAAGTTATGAACTGGGTAAGAAGCTGCTTAAGCAACAAGAGTCAGAGGGTGGTGGTAAATGGTGTCAACTCTGGAGAAGGCAAGCTGACCAGCAGGGTGCCTCAGGGCTCAGTACTAGGCCCGGTCCTCTTCAGTGCCTTCATTAGCAACATTACGGAAGGGCTTGAAGGGAAAGTATGCCTATTTATGGATGACACAAAAATCTGCAACAGAGTAGAAACACCAGGTGGGTGGAAAAAATGAGGGATGATTTGAAAAAGTTGGAAGAATGGTCAAGGGTCTGGCTGCTGGATTTCTATGCAGAAAACTGCAAAATCAGGCACTTGGTGCACAGAAACCCAGGGGCTACATACCAATTGGGAGGGAAAGTACTGGCAACCACCAAACAGGAAAGAGACCTGGGGGAAATCATTTCTGATGACCTGAAGGTAGCCAAGCAGTGTGATAAGGCAGTGGGGACGGCTAGCAGGATACTCGGGTGCATAGGAAGGGGTATCACCAGTAGGAAGAAGGAGGTAATATTACCCCTGTACAGATCACTGGTAAGACCCCACCTGGAGTACTGTGTCCAGTTCTGGAGGCCCTACCTCTGGAAGGACATTGATAAGGCAGAGGCAGTACAAAAGAGGGCTACCAAAATGGTGCAGGGCCTGCATCAAAAGCCCTACCAGGAAAGACTCAAGGAACTCTCTGGAGGAGAGGAGGGAAAGGGGGGATATGATAGAAACATTCAAATACCTAACAGGTATTAATAAGGTACTGGAAGGGAGCATTTTACACACAAAAAAAGAAAACTCGAGGACAAGGGGTCATGCTATGAAGTTGGGGGGAGGTTGAGGCTCAGAGGAAATACAAGGAAATACTTCTTCAAAGAGAGGGTGGTAGACACCTGTAACAGCCTACCAGCGGAGATGGTGGGTGCCAAAATGGTGTTGGGATTCAAGCATGCATGGGACAGATATAAGGGGATCTTGGTAGTAAGCCAAGGGGAGGAGATGTCTGGAGATCGAATAGGGTTTGAGGTGGTACAGTAGGCAGGGAAAACTGGGCAGACTAGGTGGGCCAAGAGGGCCTTATCTGCTGAGAACTTCTATGTTTCTATGTTTCAATTGTGACACAAGGGATGACTGATTGTGTTTCATCTTACACATGCAGTAGTATGTATTGTGAACACACATTTAGCTAATGTCTACCGTTTTGTGACATGTGGATGCACTTTCTGGCTGATGCTGTTCTTGTCTTTCCTGTGAATGAATACAAGTGCATGTTCAGAATCCACATATCACCAGTGGCAGCGATGGTGAGTAACTATGTTTGCATGCCATATTATGTATCTGGTTATTAAAAGGCACAGATACTGCGTATTGATTCTTATTGTAACACTACTAATGTTACTCTTCCAAGCTACATCTATTTTTTCCAGTATGAATGTAATGAAATCATTTTTTCACAATTTTAAACAAATTATGGCCAGAGCCGATAAGGCTGCAGCTGAGGAATTTGGGGTAAAATATTGAAAATTACCAAAGTTACAAGCCTGCGTTCGCAAAATTCAACATAGGCTCATAACTTTGTTGTTTATTTAATATTTTTACACCAAATTTTCAACATAGCCTTCTTATGACCCCACCTCATGAACAAAGGCAGAGAACATTTTCAGCTCCTGTCTAAAAGGTGATTTTGTGCAGAGATCACAAAATCACCTTTTGGGATGTAAAAAACATCTTGGCCAGGATTTGAAAAATGACAGCTGTCCCATTCATGAGGTGCTGTAAAGATATGGCTATGTTGTAGATTTAGGATAAAAATATTGAAAATCACCAAAGTTAAAAGAGTCTGCATTTGCAAAATTCAATGTAGGCTTGTATCATTGTTGTTTTTTAATATTTTTGCACCAAATTTTTAACATATCATTCTTATGACCCCACCACATGAATAAGGTTAGAGAAAATCTTTCACTTCTGCCCGAAAGGTGATTTCGCACAGTGACAACGAAATCACCTTTTGGGACAGATTTGCCTAATGTCAGTGCAATTGTTCATGAGGCAGGGTTCCAAAAAAAGGCATGCTGAAAATTTGGGTCAAAAATATGCAAAAATGGCCAAGTTATGCCACTAAATTCAAAACACCATTGAAATACATTGAACTGCATACATGTTTCTTCAGTTCATGGTCTGATTTTGAAGAGTGAAGACGTGTCTGCAGTCCAGAGAGGATTACAGAGCTGCAACCCGATAGGTAAGTAAGTGCTGGGGGTGGTGGGTGCTGAGTGGGAGGGTTGGGTGGGGTGGATGAAAACCCATCATGACAATGGGGATTGGGCACACCCAGGCTCACTGTTATGTTCTGGGGGTACCGCTAGATTCCTGCACTGGGATTGGGCACCCCCAACATCACTGCTACATTTCTGGGGTGAAGTGGTGGATGCTGAGAGGGAGGGTCAGGTGGGGGAGGAAGATCTCAAGAGTGACACTGGGGACTGGGCACCCCCAGTGTCACTGATATGTTTCTGGTGGGGGTTGCTGAGAGTGAGGGTCAGGTGGGGAATATGAATGATAAAACAAGCTCATGACACTGGAGGATTGTGCACCCCCAGTGTCACTGTTATGTTTCGGGGGATACTGAGAAGGAAGGCCAGGTTGGGGCAGGAAAATATACAGAATAAAAATGTTTGCAGCTGTCACGGCTGTACATGGCACAGTATGCCATGTCTAAAATGGCTGCCAAAACTCTACTGTGCATGTGCAAGTAGTCATGCATGCACAGTAGAGTTTGTTGGCCATCTTGGACACGCGTACTGTGCTGTGTTCCACCATGACCACCAACTGAATAAATAATGCAGTGCAGTCTGGATGGCAGCAAAATAGTGCCTATGAGAAGACTGCACTGACACAGTGGAGTACTTCACAGAACGCGGAGGCGATTGTGATGTAACTCCTACATGTTGTTTGGTTGGAGTGTGAGTCCTTTTTTGATGGCAAGAGGTCTGCAGGGCTCCACCAACTGCAGCCCTAAAAATGAAAAATACATTGATAGTGTTACACATTTGTAATGACATTTTCAGTATGATCATTTCCTATAAATCAGCTGAAATGACATATATTCTCACTCTGCATGTCCCAATGAAACATTATTGCTATACACGTGCCCCAACACCATTTAGTTGATTGTTGCATTGCATACATTAATAATGATTACTCATACAGTTTGAGCAGTGGTAATTTCATTTGCCATCACAGCATTTTGCCATGTCAAGGACTGGAATGAACCAGTTACATTTTACTGTGGTGAGTAATGATTACTATTGCATTCCTACCTACAGTACGTATGCAGTAATGCCCATGTTTTCCTGCAAGTCACAAACTTAATAAATGGTTACATATATGGATTTAGACACAGTGCATAGTAATAGCTGGTTTGTGTGACAACTGTATGTCTTTAAAATGGATTTACAATTTTTTTCTGTCTGTATGCATATTTAGTATTCTACAGTGATGTTGCATGATTTCACTTCACCATCACATATACCATTACATTTCCAAAATCAGAAACAGACATCTAAATATACTCTATATTGTAATCTTATGCAGGTTATCTCTCAGATCCTAGCCAGCAAGGATGAATCCACACCGCACAATCAGACCTCATTGGATTGTTCTGAGGACCTTGTCACGTACTCATCACACCATGACATCGAGACAAAGACCACACCACATGCGGTCACACATTTTGGCATTCAGGTTCGAAGTTCCGAACTTCAAGTAATGAGTACAAAGAAGACACAGACAACAATTCATGGTCACTTTAGAGGTACAGTATGTATAATACAATGCATTTATTCTTGTACAATTTCAATTATGCTCATGAATGTTACGGTGAACTATACCTTCATACCCACATGTTCCAAATGTTACAGCAGATGCTAATTAACTGCTTCATGACCTCGACTGTTTTCATCATATTATATCAGGTCATGTTACACAGTTTCATGCTAAAGGACATATGAGTGTCATTCTACTAATATTTGAGGTTAGCTAGCATCCTTCTAAATTCTCCCAAAGCCAGCACACACAGAAGCAGTGGTATGTATAGGTAAAGCTTCATTTTTGGAAGCTGACTACTGGTATTCTGTTGTCTCAGTGGGGGTCCCACAGTACGGTATTCACTTGGCCACCCACAGATGGAGATGCACTGCCAGCTTCAGAGCGCACACTCATAGGGGAAAACTAATGTATTTCACAGCCAGTTACACCAAGTGAGAGGATGAATGCAACTTCTGCACCCAGTAGCCTAAAGAATCAACCTGAAACAGTCCAAGACTCTGCAAGATAGTCATTCAAGATGATGCCCACAAAAAACTGCTTCCCTGTATCACTGGTGCCACTGCACCTGTTCTACTTGGCTGTTCAGGCTGGAATGGAGCTTGCTGAGCAATGTGCTGAGGGGTAGCTTGCCGAGTTTTTTAGGGTGGAGGAGCCATATCCTTCTTGCTCCTGCCACTGCAACCTTGGGGGTGGGGGGTTGCCAACTGACTTTTTTTGGTTTAAGGCTGCCAAGGTACTCCGCATACTCTGCCTCATCATCAAAGCTACTTAGGTTAGTCTCCTGTGATGATGAATCAGTGGGCAAATCTTCCAGTGGAAATTACTCAGACCTGGATGAGTACACCTTCTGCTCATCTGCCCTGACAAATTCTACAGGACTGGAGATGGACACAATATTGGAAATAGTTGTGCAACTAGCTGGGGCTACAGTGGTTGTAGTAGCCAGTGTCACCATAGCAGTAATGGTTGTCACCATGGTTACAGTGGCAGCAGTGGTCTCAGTCACAGTGACAGGAGTGGTCTGGGTCACAGTGGCAGGAGTGGTCTGGGTCACAGTGGCAGGAGTGGTCTCAGTCACAGTGGCAGGGCCATTGTTGCAGCAGAAGTTGGGGTGCTAGTAGTCATCGTGGATGGGAGGTGGATCAGAGAAGTGGTGATTATTGAGGAGGATGTCCTCATCCTGGTGGTAGTGGTGGCAGTGGCAATGGATGAAGAGGACACATTGACACTGGCATCAGTGGCAGTTAATGATAATGTCCCCCTAGCAGCACTACTAGTACTTTGAATGGTACTTTTACTTTTTTCTCCCTGGTCTCCAGCAATGCCATACTGCTGCTGGTGGAGACTGCATGTCTGATGGGGTTAAACTTAATTTTGTATGGTGAATATGCCCTGGGCATTGCCCTGCAGTGCACTCACCTTCTCCTGCTGCTTGCCGTCCTACACCTGCTGCAGCTTTGCTGGGGCTGCTGGACAAACTACATTTTCTGGAACTAAGTCCTCTGGCTGCCATGGTTGTGTTCCTCACAGGAACATCTATTAAATTTAAATTATATTATTATGAAGTATTGTCACTTAAACTACTGCAGCACTGCTGAGTTGACAGGGCTCACTCACTTAAAGTAAAGCCTGACTAGTACATTCTTTGGAAAAACATATTTTTATAAATTTCATCTTGGGCAGAAGACCACAAACTTACTCAGAATTTTTTTTTCATTTGTTCTTGGGCAGAAAAGCTACAGACTGAAGTGATGGAAGTCAGCCGACTAGTCCCACCCTACTAGCTATGATGCACTCTCACTTACTTAAGTGGCTATGGGGAACTTCAGCCTGGGTTCCTCACAGGAAGATTTCTGATATTAAATTTAAATCAAGTCACTCTTGTCACTTCAGCAATGCTGAGCTGACAAGTCTCACTCACTAATAGTCAAGTCTGACAACATTCTCAGAAAAAAAAATATTTTGTTTAAATTCCTTCTTGGGCACATAACTGCAAACTTAGAAAAATGTCTTGAGTGCACAGAAAAACAACTAAGTAAAGTGGTGGGAGTCAAACAACTAGTCCCACTCTACAGCTACAGCCACTCCACACAAACTTAGAAAAGTGTCTTGCGTGCACAACCATGCACAAAGAGAACATAAAAACAGCCAACTGAAGCATTGAGAGTTAGATGACTAGTCCCACCTTACCAGCTACTGTGCATCGCACTTGCTTAACTGGATGTGGCATGACTCAAGCTGGGTTTCAGTGGTTCCTCAGAGAAAGATGTCTGATATCACATTTTAATTGTATTTATTATGAAATCATGTCACTCAAGTCACTGCAGCAATGCTGAGCTGAGAAGTCTCACTCACTAATAGTCAAACCTAACTAAATTCTCATATAAAAATATTTTTTTTGGTGTGGAAATATTTAAATTATACTTTACATCAATTTAGGCTCCCTGTCTAATTCATCACTACCCTTAGCAAGTTATATCACTCCCCACAAGCTATGGTCTGAGCAAACAGATCCCTCTCCCCTCACTTTAACCTTTTAAGGGGGACCCGACAGGGATGTCCTCTGTATTCCTTATTGTTTGCACTCTAAGTGGAACCTTTGGCACAAGCTATATGGCAGAACACTGATATTAAGGGTATCACACATCTTACTACAGAACATAAATTGGCATTTTATGCAGATGATTTGTTAATTTATTTAACACAACCCACAAGCTCTTTGCATCCTCTCTGGTCCCTTCTAAATGAGTATGGTAGTATCTCTGGATATAAACTTAACATAGACAAAACTGCAGCTCTCTATATATCTTATAACCCTCCTCCTAATACAGTATTTCAGCTGATTGCCACTTCAAATCAGAGCAGACATCCTTAAAGTACTTAGGCATCTATATCCAGCAAGACCTTATCCAGTTGTACTAGCTCAATTATCCACTGTTAAAACAAACAATATATTCAGATTTTGATAGATGGACAGTCTTACCTTTCACATTCCATAATAAAATTGACATCATTTGTATGAATATTTTACCAAGATTACTATACCTGTTTCAAACTCTTCCAGTGTCTCTGCCACAATCATCATTCCAGGAATGTGATAAATGAATCTCAAGGTTCATATGGGGGGATAAACCTCTTCAGATAGCCTCTAGCATATTGTGATCACAAAAACAACAAGGAGGTATAGTCTTGCCAAACTTACAACAATATTTTTTGGCTGCACAGATATGAGATTTAGCAGCTTGGTTGGACAACACCTGTAATACCCACTGGAAACAAACTCTGGCTAGAGTCAATAGGACTGCAGCTTAGGAATTTGGAGTACAAATATTGCAAACTATTTTTGTAATATTTTTACACCAAATTTTCAACATAGCCTTGTTATGAACCAGCCTCATGAAGACGGGCAGAGCAAATGTTCAACTCCCAGCTTAAAGGTGATTTTGTGCAGGGACTGCAAAATCAACTCTTGGAATGCTAAAACACATTTTGGGCAGAAGTTGAAAAATGATAGCTGTCACAATCATGAGGTGCTGTAAAGAAATGGCTATGTTGAAAATTTGGGGTTAAAATACTGAATATTGTCAAACGTACAAGCCTGCATTCGCAAAATTCAACACAGGCGCATAACTTTGTTGTGTTTTAATATTTGTACTCCCAATTTTCAACATTGCCTTCTTATGGTCCCAACTCATGAACAGGGGCAGAGAAGATTTTCAACTCCTGCCTGAAAGGCAATTTTGCACAGGGACTGTGAAATCACCTTTCAGGATGTAAAAAAAGCATTTTGGCCAGGATATGAAAAATGACAGCTGTCACATTTATGAGGTGCTGGAAAGATATGGCTATGTTGTATATCTGGGGTAAAAATATTGACAATTCCCAAAGTTACAAGGCTGCATTTACAAAATTCAATGTAGGCTCATAACTTTATTGTGTTTTAATGTTTTTACACCACATTTTCAACATACCCTTCTTATGACCCCACCTCATGAACAGGGGCAGAAAAAATGTTCAGCTCCTGTCTGAAAGGTGATTTTGTGCAGTGACTGTGAAATCACCTTTCAGGACAGATTTGCCCAATGACAGTGACGTTGTTCATGAGGTGGGGTCCCAAAGAAGGCATGTGGAAAATTTGGGCCAAAAATATGCAAGATTGCCCAGGTTATGCCTCTAAGATGTCCTGGCGAAACCCCTGGCAGAGCTTTTCACCATCTCTCTGAGGACAGGGTGGGTGCCCCAAGACTGGAAGGTGGCGCATGTAGTGCCTATCCACAAGGGGTGATCAAGGGAGGTGGCAGGGAACTACAGGCCTGTCAGCCTGACATCAGTGGTGGGCAAGGTGATGGAGAGCATTGTCAAGGAGTGGCTAGGGGGGGCCCTGGATAAGTCAGGGTGCCTGGACGATAGACAGCATGGATTCATCCCAGGGAAATCATGTCAGACAAACCTGGTGGAGTTCTATGACTGGGTGACAAGTGCCTTGGACCTGGTAGACCAGTGGATGTCCTCTTTCTGGACTTCAGCAAGGCATTTGACTCCTGTTCCTCACGGGGCCTGTTGGATAAACTAGGAGAAATGGGGTGGAAACCAGATGATCCGATGGATAGGCAATTGGCTCCAGGACCGGACCCAGAGGGTCATAGTTGGTGGGATAATCTCTTCCCAAGGAGGGTCATTAGTGGGGTCCCACAGGATCAGTCCTGGGCCCTTCTGTTCAACGCCTATGTATCTGACATAAGGACAGGAATCAGGAGTGAGATGAGTCTCTTTACAGATGACTCAAAACTGGGGCAGTGGTGGATGGGGAGGAGGGAGGGTGGCCCTGCAGGGGACCTGGAGGCTCTGGAAAGATGGTCTAGAAAGTGGAAGCTGAGGTTTAATGCAGGAAATGCAAGGTACTCCATCTGGGGCCAGAAACCCAGGCCAAGTGTACACCCTGGGGAAATACTACAAGTCTCAATGGCTGAGAGGGACCTGGGGTGGTGGTGGATGTCAAGATGAACAACTCTGAGACTTGTAGGAGGGCAGCAGCCAAGGCCAACAGGATGCTGGGATGCATCGCTGGGGATCACCTCCAGAAGGAGGAAGTGATACTCCTCTGTATAACTGCTTGGTGAGGCCGCACCTGGAGTACTGTGCAGTTTTGGAGGCCACACTTAAAGAGGGACATTAACCTCCTGGAGAGGGTCCAGAGGAGGGCAACCAAAATGATTTGGGGCTTGGGGGACAGGACCTATGAGGAGAGGCTCGAAGAGCTAAATATGTACACTTTGGAAGAGAGAAGGGACCGGGGGGACATGATAGAGGTATTCAGGTACATGAAGAGGGTAAATAGGGGAGGAACAGTGAGGGTGCTTCAAAGGAAGGAGGAAGGGGCCACTAGAGGGCATGGGTGGAAGCTGGAGGGGGGAAGATTCAGGGGAGAAAGGAGGAGGTGCTACTTCACTGAGAGGGTGGTAGAGCCATGGAATGCACTACCTAGGGGGCTGGTGGAGGCAGAGACAGTGGAGGGTTCAAGAGGGGATGGGACAGGTACAGGGGAAGGGTTCAGGAAGCAAAATCCAATGCAGCAAGAATATCCAGAACTGGGAAGGGAGAAGCCAGAGAAGGCGAGGGGGACAGCAAGGTCAGCACCAAGGGTGAGGGCTGACCAAACGAGCAGACACGAAAGACCATTAGGCCTATTCTGCTGGCATTTTAGTATGTTAGTATGTTAGTAAGTTCAAACCCCCATTGAAATACATTGAATGGCATACTTGTTTCTTCAGTTTGTGATCCAGCTCTGAAGGCATGACTTTGGTCCAGAGAAGATTATGGCATTGGACACTGATGGGTAAGTAAGGGCTTGGGAGCAGCACAGGGTGGTGGGTGCTGAGTAGGAGGGTTGGGTGTGGGGACTGTAACAGTGCAAAAGACATTGATGGATGGTTTTCTAGTTACAGGTTAAAGAAAAAAAAACAGGGCGGAGATGCCTATCAACACTGGGGGACTGAGCACCCCCAGTGTCACTGTTATGTTTCTGTGTGTGTGTGTGTGTGTGTGTGTATGTGAGGTGATGGGTGCTGAGAGGGAGGGTCGGGTGGGAGAAGGTTAAAGCACACACACACATATATATATATCTATGAAATGACCGAGCATGCACTACAGGATGGCGATGCAGTGACACTGGGTGATTGGCCATCCCCAGTGTCACTGTTATGTTTCTGGAGGGGGTTCTGAGAGGGAGGTCTGAGGAGAAGGAAAGTTAAAAAATATATATATAAGAAATGACCACGTATTCAGGTAGTGGAGAATAACTGCATTGCAACGGTAGTGGGGGCGGATGAGGATTTCTGCACTGAGGGATTGGGCACCTCCCAGTGCTAGTGTTACATTTTTTTGGGGTGGTGGGGGCAGAGAGGAGGTCAAGTGGGGGTTATGTGTATTCAGTGGTCACCAGACCCATTGACTGTCAAACAGTTTTCTCCAGGTCGGGTAAAATAAAAAGTAGTGAGAGTGTGGAGTGGGCCACAGTGCACAGATGCAGAGGGGACTTTTGTCACCTCATGCGGTTGTTCATTCGCAAGCTGCTTTTCTCCTAGCAAGAAGACTGCAGGGCTCCACCCACCTGCAACCCTAAAAGCTGAAGGTTGAAGACTTTAACTTTGAAATGTATAAAACTCTATTTTTTAACCCTCCAATATCTCCAGAGCTGCTAACGGACAATGACTTTTCTAAAGATGTACTACAAGTATGGCAAAGTATAATGACAAATAAACGTCTACTTAAAATGTTAGTTCTATGGACGCAATAGCACATGACACTACATTTCAGCCAAACTGTCTTGACCACTATTTTATTCAATGGGAAAGACAAGGTCCCCAGTTTTACTATCAATTATGGGATAAAAGTCAATTTCACCCATTTACTTATTTACAACAAAAAATATGGCTTGACAAGAGTGAACCATTTCCGCTACTTACAGCTTAGACATTTTTTGCAGGAAAAGCTAGATCCCCTTTCAGAGTACAGGGAAATACATCCACTCATCATACCACTGCAGACTACACAAACCAGTGTGTTTCCTCCCCATTTCATATCTTTAGCCTACAGAGTTCTCAGTGCCCCACCAAAATTGACACTTAGTACGCTCAAAACAAAATGGGAGCAAGAATTAACAACCCATATTCTCACAGAAAACAAGAGTAGAATATATCAACAGCAGCATAAAGTTTTCTCCTCAAATAGATGGAAGGAGTTTGCGTGGAAAACTACAGTGCGCTATTTCTTAACTCCGACCGTCTTGGTAAAATGTAATAGATGGACTGGATGGGTAATGCACATAATGACTAAATGTAATGACTATGTGCCTTAAACACTGAAAGCTGATAACTAATGGATAGCTCCATACTACTTATTTAAAGAGGGTTGATGAGTGAAAAGCTTAATCTGTTCAGCTTTTACATCTAAAATTGCACGTTTTATATTACATTCCATCCACTGTCACACACAATGTATATTTATTTTATTACCGATAGAAACACTTTGTGCATATGTTAAGTTAAACAAATGTGGATTGCTTTGTACCTTTATTAGTAATTGAAAAAATAAAGTTAAAAAATATATATTGCTTACAATTTCTTCTTTGGCACACAGTCACAAACTTAGAAAAATGTCTTGAGTGCACACCCATGCACACAGACAAAATAGAAACCAGCTAACTGAAATGGTTGGAGTCAGCCGATTAATCCCACCCAACCAGCTATGATGCACTTGCATTTGCTTAAGTGGCTGTGGAGGGATCCAAGCCTGGGTTCCTCACAGAAAGATTTTGGATATTAAATTTAAATTACTTTTTAAGAAATCAAGCCATTGCAACAAAGCCGAGCTGACAAATTTACTCACTATAGTGAAGCCTGCCTAAATTCTTAGGATAAACAATGTTTTTTTTTTTCATTTCTTCTTGGGCACACAGCCACAAACTTAAAAAAATGTCTTGAGTGCACAGCCATGCAGACACACAGAATAAAAAAGCAGCTAACTGAAGCGGTGGGAGCCAACCAAATAGTTCCATCCTATGAGCTGCGGTGCACTCGGACTTGCTTCAGTGGCCGTTGAGGGCCCCAAGCCTGGTTCCTCACAGGAAGATTTCTGATATTAAACTAAAATTAAATTTATTATGAAATCAGGTCACTGGAGCAATGCGGAGCTAACAAGTTGCAATCACTACAGTCATTCAAGATTGATTAAATTCTCAGAAAACACTTTTTTCATTTTTTTCTTTGGCATGAAGCCAAATTATGTACAACACTAGAAAAAAGGTCCCTAATAGCGAACTGCACTTCAGTTTGACTGCTTTCCTTGTTCTTTGTTATAGACAACTAAGTTACAAAAGCCTTAGATCTCTAATTAAAATAAACCCCTACAAACCTTCCTTACTCACTTAAATTGTCACACACGCACACGCACACACACACACACACACAGACACACTCACCCTGCTTGCCTGTCTCCCTCAGCAAACACTAAACAGCCCTTCTAAGTTCTCTTTCTTAAAAGCCTAATTTTCACCCTACAGTGTTTAAAGCCAACCATCTCTAGCTCGGGATTTAGAAAGGGAACACAAAATGTCAAAACTTCTGATTTTTTTGTCCAGTTTTAACAAGTGAATAGAAGTAGATTCTTTCTTTGTAGCAGCCGAAGTCCTCTGTCTTTCCTGCCCGAAGCTTCTGCGAGTACTGGGTCACATGACTTGCCTTCAGTGAGCTTCCAGAGTGGCCTCTGATTGGAAAGGAAGTTTTGGGAGATCTTGAACTCCTGTCAAACAGCAAAACGCCAAATGCCCCTGAATAGTGCTGATTATTTTTCTTTCTGAGTAACGAATATTCATGGTATTTGGGAAAAATAATTCGTTACTTGCACACCCCTAGTGACTACATATTCATTCTTTCAATTATTTCTTCTTTTCTCACAAAAAATTGTTTCCACTTAAAAGGCTGCTATGCAGTTTCTGCTGTGCTGAACCATACTAGAAATGCTGATTCTTAGGCCTCTACTATGCACCCCTTCTTGCTCAGATGCTTACTATTTGCTAGCCTTATACCAGAGAGCCAGTTCAAGGAGGGGGCTTAATGTCTGCCAGTCATGGCTGCAATTGCCCCCCTCCGGTGTCTGGGAAAGTGTAAATAAATCTTGATCACTTCTAAAGAAGGCCACAGAGTGTTCTTGTACCAGATTATATTGCGGCCGAGCTGACTGCAATATAGAACTAAAATGTCTGTATGGTTGCTCCACTGTTCCAATGTACAGCAGTACAGTATGTTGGAATTCCCATCAAGATCAAACCAGCCGCAGAAGGTGCTCCTGCAGAGAGCACTCACCTTTGGTATCAATAAATGTGTATGGCAAAATGCTCCCAAGAAGTTTGATCACTGATTCCATGGTTCATTATCTCTTTAATACTGCTTTTATTTATTTTTAGCAAAAAACATCACTTTCAGTGAGGATTGCCCAGACTCAAGACTGTGAGTTTGGCACCTGGAGGCTTCTCCACACCATTGTCAGTGGGATGCTTCTCTGTCACAAACTCTTAATTTTTCTAGGGTTCAGTGCAACTGAGCCTGAGGAAAGCTCTCGCTGCCACCAGGCATTTTTTTTATGCTCCTCCCCGGCCCCCAGGCACCACACCTTTGAGAGGTGCCTATGGTGTCTGCCCCACTTTCTTCACCTTACTTGCAGCCCTGTCTGGACCCCCATGTAGCTGTGGATCTTCCTCCCAGGTGGGGATGAGGTGGGCCCATATACCCCAAACCTATCTGGTTTTGTCGGGTCCTGGCTTTGGGACAGGAAGGTGGCAGCTTCTGGGGTCTGCCCGGGGTGCTCCTTCTACCCGTTGCCTGGAGGCCATTTTTCCATTTTCCTGGTGAGCATGGTGTGTGTGCCCTGATGTCAAGGTGTCACAGCTGATGTCCACCGTGCTTGTTTCCCTGGTAACTTGTCTATATGCTTGCCATCCCTCAGGCCTACACCTAGGGTTGGCAAAACCTCCCTGGAGAAGGTGATCAGTCCTTGGGATGCTCAGCCTCCTCCCCCTGGCAGACCCTCCAGCTCCCCAGGCTCGTTCTCAAACCTGGGTTGTTGGCATCTCTAATGGCAGCACTACCGCTGCACCAGTGGGCCAGCCACTCCACCAGGCATTTTTTTTTTTTATTTTAATCTTTGACTAAAAGCCCTGCTTCCTACAGATGTAGCAACATGGCAGGGAGATCCACTGTGACCTGTCAGGGTTTTTCCCCCAACCTATGGCTGGCACTCTTTGCCTCCTGGAGCATGAAGTATCAAGTCACTGCTGCCTCCTCAGTGGGAGGTGTGGCGGGTGGTTGTTCTTACCTTGGCTTGAGTTATCCAGACATGGGGGAGAGATCAGGCTTGGTAACCAAAATGATGGCAGTTCAGTACCAGGAATATCTGCCCTAGTAGCGAGGATTCTGACTGTACTGTGTTGTACCAGACTCCCACTTTTCAGCAGCAGGGTTGGAGACAAAACACTAAAGCACACTGAAAATTGGGCTTATTGTAATTAAACAGTGGTTTTCAGTCAAAGCCCCAAATCCCTACTTAACTAACAGCTACAGGATTTCTAGTATTAAAAAAGAAGGTGTCCACAATTCCAGGGTTCAAAACTACAATTTCCCTCAGGGAGACAAAGGCCAGAATGTTCCAGAAATTGAAAGTAAACCTACTAGTGTTGTAAGGACTGGAACCTTCTGGACCTTCACAGCCTTTCCAATCTGCAAATCATTGGTGAGAGAGAGGGAGGGAGGAGGAGGGAGGGAGGGAGAGAGAGCCCTGAGCTGTAGCTCTTTTTAACCCCCATTCTCCTCCCCTAGCCAGATGCCCTTGGCCTGTAGGAGCCCAAGTGATTCTGTTCCGGGGCAGTGCCAAGGCACCTCCCACTCCATGGGTGGAATTCTGCCTGGTTACCTGAAGGCCATGTTTATGGGGAGGGTTGGGAGACAATGTTTTGTTTGCTACAATGCTTGTGCAGATCACAACATTCATTAATTAAGATTCTTCATCAATTTCATTAAACAATTTTAAAATATATAAATATTTTTTATACATATATAACATGCTTTTGATTTTATATTAAAAAGGAGAACAGGTTCCAAATACAAAAATAATCACACTGCACATTTCTACACAGTTTTTACTTCTGTTCTGGATTTTTTGATGTGGTTCATCTGAACTTTTATTTGGTGAATGCACTGAAATTCTTCACTTTTACCTTTGATTTGACTAAGCCAAACTTTTGGGCAACTTTGAGATCACTGCAGTGTTTGACCAATTAATTAAAAAAAACACTTAAGCCCTTCCCAGGTGGCCAGAGCTAGTCGCATGATCATCCCTTTACCTGCCTCTGCCTTTCTTCACTTTCCTCCTCCCTCAATTAGACTTTTGTTTTAATAGAATCACTTTTCAGCCCGGCCGGACCCCAGGCAATGTGCCAGTGTACAGAAAGTTATTTTTTTTTTATCTGACTGGGGGACTAGGGGAGAGTGGAAGAGTGGGTGGTTAAGGGGTGACCCCTTTCCCAATTTGTAGCTTCTAACCCCTAGTACCAAAGACCTGAAATGTTTTTGTCTGCAGTGTTGTAGCTGAACTGAAGTCAGGGGATCTGAGTCAAAGCCGAACCGAGACTGACAAATTTTTTACCTAATAACCAAATTCTACCAAATGCTTAACAATTCACATGGACGTTTTCTATACAGATCAGATATATAGGGGATACATGATGGGTGAATGTGGAATATGGCAAATATTTGCATGAGTGCATAGTGACCTCAAGTAATAACATGAATGGCGGAGCATAGCGGAGCCACGAGTGATATTACCAGAGGTCACTATGCACGAGTGCAAATATTTCCCATGTTCCACACTTGCCCATCATGTATGCTGTTTATACAATAGGGCCCCAAATAATCCACTGTGGTGATGTCACCACAGTGGTTTATTTCAATCACCACAGTGGTTTATTTCACTGCAGTGAGAATAATCCACTTCAGTGAGAATACATGTTTTTATTCAGTAAGTTATTTGCTCACCCCTATTGTATAATTAAGTAATAAAGCATGACAGGGTGTGGTATATCATGGGATATCATCATGCCTTGGGTGGTTGGGCATGAGGCCGCAGGCCGAGTGCGTCCAACCACCCAGGAAGTGATGATATCTTATGATATACCACACCCTGGAGTGACTTATTGCTATTATGAACTGGTTTAAATGTTTTAGAAGAAAAAAACAAAAAAAAGTTTTAAAACCTTATGAAAATGCAATTTATGGGGTTGGAGGAGTACCTTTTTTAGAAAAAAGTTCATGGAAGGCTGTGGACAGCAGGTGGCGCTGTTGAAGTTTGTGGAACTCTGTTGCACTGTGGCAGTACTACTCCCAGTTTTGAAGTAAGCTTTTTGTGAGTTTAACCTGGCCTGTTTAGCTGCATTGATGCCTGTGTGCTGAGAAACGTGTTTTGAATATGAGAACTGTAGGTGGAAACTTGCATTTCATCTGTGACAGTTGTTAAGTACCCCGAGTAGCTGACAGCAGTTTTGGTTTGTTTTCTGTGGAGAGCGGGTGCTGTATTATGGGTGCTGTATTATATGCTGCGGTCGGCGGCACATTATTTATTTAGCACATTGTTGGGATTGTGTTTATTTGCTAGTTTAATTTTTTTATTTTAATAGCGGTCATCTCAATCTGCGGCACTACGGCAGGCTTTCTTGTGGTGTTGTGTGCTGTGCAGTGAGGGATGTGGGGACGCTGCAGTAGGAGGTTTGTCAGTTGTAGAAGTAGCTGTTTCAATAAGAAGGTTCCAGTCGAAAGAACTGTTAAAAAAAAAAAGAGACACAGATGCACATGGTGTGGCCAGTCGGGGGTATTTTTCGGTTTTGTTTTTCAGTTTGAAGAGCCGCCCGATAGAAACATTATGTGAGATATCGGGGGCTCCTGCGGTTGGCATGCAGAGGAAGTTGTGGCAGTGACAAGGCTGGTAGCCGGAGGCTTTTTGAAGCCGTGATGCTGTAGCTAAATATCATCACAGCTTCAAAGAGCTGTCGGCTAATCAGCTTCTTTCATTTATGGTCGCCAGTTCATAATAAGAAATATTTCATGCCACAAAGAAACATTCTTATATTTTTTCACCAATTCAATGTGTAGTAGAAAAGGAGTAAACTAAGAATTATCATTTACACCTGGCCAGGACTGAGCCCTATAGTAAAGTTCCAGAAAGCCTTTCATTTTGGCAGTGCTACATCTTGACCCCCCCCCCCAGTATAGTACCTACTAGGGCTGTGTGAATACCATTTAGCGAATGCTCAGCTGACTATTCGGTACTTGGTGCCAAAATATTCGGTATTCATTATTCGTGACCAGGAGGGGGGTTGATTAAAATTAATAAAAAAGCCTCCCCCCTTCTGGCCAACAGTAGAACAAAATACATCATCCTTGGTGTCTAGTGGTCCCACCCCCCCAGCCAATCACCGGCCAAACTGAAGAATCCCTTCTCCACTGAGATTTACATCAATTTCCCCAATTCCAATGTATAAAAAAAAAAAGTCCCTACTCACTGGTGTCTAGTGGACCCCCAACCCCCCCACCTTGCCATCAGATAATGGCCACCTCCCTGCTCACCCCCAGTACCCCAAGCGGGCCACTGGCAAAGCCCTCTACTCACCTCCATGGCTGGCAGCCCGACTGAGTGCTTCAGTGAATGAGCGTGTGCTTGCTTGTACAAGCACGCACTCATTCATTGGATTCAGAACAGCTCTCACTCTATTCATAGAAGCACTACTACTGGGGGGGAGCTAGAGAGGAAGGGGAAACTGCTCTAGTCACTGGTGAGGGGGGCAGGATGGGGGAATGGCAGGAGTCCACAATGCCATTCCCCATCCCACCCCTGCCAGTGACCGAGCAGCCCCCCTCCACTCTATCCCCCCCTCAGTAGTGGTACTACAACTAGAGTGAGAGTGGGTCTGAGTTCAATGAATAAGCGCCTGCTTGTACAAGCATGTGCTCATTCATTGAAACACTCAGTTGGGCTGCTGGCCGTGGAGGTGAGTGGAGGGCTGTGCTGGTGGCCGGCTCGGGGTATTGGGAGGGAGCAGGGGGTGGACACTATCTGATGGCAGGGTGGGAGGGTCCACTAGACACCAGAGAATCAGGAATTTTTTTTTTATTTTTATACATTGGAATCAGGGAAATTGATGTAAATCTCGGCGGGGGGAGGGATTCTTCAGTTTGGGCCAGTGATCGGCTGGGGTGGGTGGGACTACTGGACACCAAGGATGATATATTTTTTACTACTCGTAAGGAGGGAGAAAAGACAGAAAAGGCTTTATTTTTTCTTTTTAGACAATCCCCCTGCTGAATACTGAATACCACTCGAATAGTGGGTTATTCGGTATTTGGGTCCAAATATTCCGATAACCCATTATTTGTGGTATTCAAATAATGATATTCAGGGGATGCACAGCCCTTGTACCTAATCTGACTTATTCCATTCCTATAAAACACAACTTGTGTGCATGTGGATCAGAGGCTTCGTTCACACCATTGCCTGTATACCAGAGGAACCAAGGCATGCGCGCACACACACAAACACACACACACACACACACACTGAATTGCTTGTGAGTTTGACCACATTAGGGTTGGAAAGGGTACTAGGTCATAAGAGCACCTGTACGAGCAGCACTGTAAAAAACAGTGCCTTCCAAACAGCACTCACAACAAAAGTGGCAGGAGACATTGTTGCCAACAACATCAGTGCCAGTGGCAATGATCGCAAGTGTGATTTGTGATTGCTACCACTGAAAATCATTATTTGTGTGTGGGGCTCTGCCCCCACACCCCCCATAATTAAAATAATCAACTCCAAGTTGGAGTTAGATTATGGGGGAAAATGTAAAATTGTGAAGATTAGGATTAGAACCCTGGTCTCCACCCCTTTCCAGCCAAGCTGCTCCTGCATTACTACTCCACACCATGGGAGGAGCTTGGCCAGCCTTCTTCATTCCTCAGCTCTTGTCCCAGCTAGTAGTACCCTGGATGGTGACCAGGGTAGCGCTTACTGCATAGTGCTGTAATTCCTCTGTCACTGTCTGAGGTAGCACGATATAGACCGTGCTGTGTTAGCATGCACTATTCGTGTAGAGCTATTCTAACCGGGTACCTTGGAAAGTACTTAAATTTTATTTATAGGTGATTTGGTTCCACCCCAAACTCCAGTAGGATAATCTTTATCTTGATTACTGGAAGTACAGAACTATAGTATTTCTGACATAGAGGCTAACCCCTTTATTGAGAAAATTAATTTATATTGCCATTATAGTGATATTTTAATAGTGTGTCAAAGGACTAAGCTGACTTTCTAAAATTTGTAGATTTCCTTAAAGAAACCAAAAAAAAAAATTCAGTTTACCATTAGTTTAGATTCTAGCCAGAAATGGGTATGTTTATAAACTCATTTTTAATGAAATTAATAAAGAATCTTAGATAATGAATCTTGTGATATCTTTAGATTTGGCACTATCAGTAAAGTAAACTGTGTGAAACCTCTAAATATGACTCAGATTATTTTTATTGGTGATAATTTTTAACTGTGTTTTGCATGTGTCACTTTAAGGAGTTTGTACAGAACTGTATATATTGTGGTTTTGCACCAGAGGTCTCTAGTCCTTGAAAAAGAGCCACAAGGGCATGGAACATTAGTTTATTTAGGAGAACCAGCGCCTGTGTTTGTTATTTGCTATTTGCACTACTAACTACTGTAAGTGATATCACCAGCATTAAAGAACTACATTTAAGTGGCAAGCCTACATTTTCTGTTTCAAATACTGGTTTCCATTCTGTTATTATTCCATCTTTACTGTCCTTTAGGGACGTTCCTGGTATTTCAGCAACCACATGTCAAATTCATAATTTTTTGCCCGGAACATGATGGTCAACTGAACATTTAAAATCCAAAACAAAAAACATGGATTGCCATGGTAGTTTTTTAAGTTACATGGTGAGTCTTAATCCCTCTTTATGGACAAAATCTGAAAGGGGTCAGATTGCTTTATGTAGTTATAACATCAGTGTTTTAGGTGTCAACATTAGTGTGAAAGAAAAAGTGAAGGACATATCGTTTGTCATGATGTTTGCTCCATTTTGTTTCCACAAATGCAAAAATAAAGAGTAAATTGCCAATACTATTACACTGTTTTGAACTAACTTACCAAAAATGGAGGAAATATTTGTATGTTTTTATGCATGAAGCAGTTTCAGTCCCATGCCATTTCCATAAAACTCTTTTGATAAATGTAGAATTTGGTTGTGAATATGGAAAAAGAAAGAAATATTGGACTTGCCATGCTTGTTTTGGTTTTATCTGCTTTCAAAGCTGCAGCTTCAGAGGTGGTCAGCTCAGTACAAAAATTATTGAAAAATCCTAATAAAAAATAAAACTTGTTGGAAAGCTATTCAACCAATTCAGAAGTGCATGCAGAATGACAAGGAATTTAATATAAAAGAAACTGAGTAACCAAAGACAGACAAACAAGCACATAAAGTGCCTTGAATGATGTCACCAGCTACAGTTGTAGGAACTAATTTCCTTGCTGCCACCCTGTATATATTCTTAGCGGGACACAACATAATAGGATAAATCATTATCATATTAATGGTTTTATATATTTCAGAATATACTTGTGCCAGTAAACAGCCTTGAAAACATTTTTGGGTGCATCAGAAAAATGGAAATTTGAAACACCAGGGAACGTCCTTAAGTAAATGTTTTTTGCTTTATTTTCTGTTTTTGCCCCCATTTTTTCTTGTCAGCTTCCAGAACCTCCTTTCACCTGCTCAAGCTCCTTTGCCCACCATAAGTGTCCTGTGATGGTCTAACCTGCCATGAGCCACTGCTCAACAACCACTGTGGAACTCCAACCGTAACCCATAGCTTGTTCCATTTAAGGGATAGTTAACTCAATGGTTGAGGCCTGGAAAAAGGAATGGGCAGCTGCTGTAAAGAAGGTTGTAAGAAAGCCTGGGTGAATCAAAGAGGGGTTGATGACCAGCAGAGTAGTAACCATGCTACTTGACAAGGCTCAGTCAGACCCCATATGGAGTACATCATGCCAAAATGATCAGGGGTGTAGAGGACAAAATGAGTGAGCAGAGGCTAGAGATCTGTACAAATTTCTCCCTGGAGAAAAGGAAGCTGAGTGAGGGGCATGATCTTAATCTTCTGTATACTCAAGGGTCAACAAGGATCAACAGGTGGAGATGTTTGATCAGGTGTGCTTAACAGGACATGGGGACATGTCCTGGAGCTCAGAGGTGGTGAATTTAAGGGTTGTGGTAGGAGGCCCACCTTCCACAGGGTGTCTATCAAACAACCTGTTTGTGGACACTGCGGATAGCTTTACAGCACTGGTTTTCAAGGTAAGCCTGGGTAAATTACTCCTTACTAAGGAAATCACAGGGTACCATGGCTAGAAGAATGGATGAGGCATCCCTATAAATGAGTACGTTTGTGTATCATGCATGTAAAAAAATTCTGATTCTGAATTAGGGGCAGTCCTGATGGACCTAGAGTCCCTTCTTATCTTGCACTGATTTATTACTATGTACAGTATGTTAATGTACAGTTTAGGTGTGAATTACAGTGTATATATAATAATACCTAGTTTCGTGAGGATGTATGTAACACTAGAAGTAATGAATGCAGCTTGATAATCAGTGAGTACTGATGTGTTCCTTTATAACTGGCTAGTTCTGACATCAGAACTGTATAATTATAAAGGAACACATCATTTACAGGACACGTCCAATTTTGTGAAAATCGTGGAGCTTCCTTTCCAGTTACAAGAATTGATGCTAAGGGGTTAGTTTGAGAACTAGGCACCACCAAGATACTGTAATCCCATTTAACTAGCTCAGCACTGTTTACAACCCCATATCAAGCTGCTGTCAATGTCTTTGCAACCAGTGTTGGGGGGTCACCATGCAAAAGTCATTGCTCCCAATATTCTCAAAGGAAAATTTATATGAGGTTGTAAGATTCAAGATGTGCATATCTTTAGGATATTCAATTGATAGTTGACTTTGGCAATTTTTGTTCTTATGAAGCCTTGTAAGCTTGACTTGCAAAGATACATAGACAATGATGGCAGAAAAAAGCCTGTCAGCCCTGACAATCTCCACCTGTTGATCCTTGTTGACCCTTGAGTATACAGAAGATTAAGATCATGCCCCTCACTCAGCTTCCTTTTCTCCAGGGAGAAATTTGTACAGATCTCTAGCCTCTGCTCACTCATTTTGCCCACCCTACCTAACTACTCTACAGCATCCCTAGTGGCCATCCCACCCCCTTGTTTCTGTCCCCACCTTTCTAACTAGCTCAACATGCCTGTCCCTTTCTTGCTTCAAGCTGCTCACTGGTTTGGCCTGTACCACTTTCTCCTGGCAGCTTGTTTCACTTGCCCACCGTTCCTTCTGTGAAAAATTGCCTACAGATGTCCCTTTTGAATTTTCCCGCTGTGAGTTTAAGTGAGTTCCCTTTCGTCCTTGTATTCAAACTCAAGGGGAAAAGTTCCTTAGTGACCATGCTATTTACTCCCTGCAGGTACTTGTATGTCTCAGTCATATCTCCCCTTTCTATTCTTTTCTCAAGAGTGTAAATGTTCAAGTCATGCAGCACCTCTCCGTGTGCCTTGCCCCGTGTCCATGGACCATCTTTTTTTTTATTCAGTATGCTTTATTCCCTGGTCACCCAGTCTGTCCCTATCCGCTTCCTTCCCCCAGCTCTGCCACCCCACCACCCTGGGACTTACTTTGCTGACCATTGTAGTGCCCCACAGTTTACCCCCTGTAGCAGAGACCCAAGGTTCCTCAAGCCCAGGAGAAGTTTAGCTTGGCTGCTGGTTAGGGAGCCCAGTGGGCAGGTGTGGAGCCTTCAAGGAAAGGAAGCTTCATCCTGCAGGTTGTTTTTTTCCTGTTCTTTCTGGTCTACAACCCTTAGACACTCCATCGGAATGACAGCTTGATGGATGTGAATCAATGAGTATGCTGACATCTTCCATTGAGAGCATCCCCCATCCAGAACTGCTGCTCCTAACCTGCACGGCCACCTATGGTCACCTATGTGGTGGTGTTTCAGCAGAGCAATCTACACTCCCTCCCCTGAGCTCAATCCTCCTCCCTTCAGCTGACCCTCAAATGGCCCAGGCTCCTTCCTGAACCTGGGTCACTGGTGTGGCAGCAGGTGAGGCATGGATGCCTTGGACCTCTGTGCCACTGGGCTGGCTGGACCATCTTGGTTGCTCTGCACTGCACTGATTCCATCTTGTCACAGTCTCTACTCAGGTGTGGTATGAAGTACATTGTGCAGTATTCCAGGTGTGGGTTGCACCAGTGACCTGTACAATGGAAGGATCATCTCCCAACTTCTACTGCTTATCCTGCTCCCCAGAAGTACCTGAAGAATTCCCTTCCCCTTTGCTTCACTTCCTTTGCCAGCCTGAGTTCTGTTTCTGCCTTGGCCTCCCTCACCTTCTTGCTGGCTACGTTTGTTGCCACCAGGTACTTCTTTCTATCCTCCTCTCATTGGCTTCTTTATACTTTCTTTCTCAAAGGATCACGCTAAAACTCCTGGTACTTTTAGTACTCCAGATACTCATAGACCGTGTAAACTGGGCACATATGCATGCAGAAACAAATCATACATTGTTCCTATTAAAGTAATGCAGATGTTTCTACAATCTCTACAGTCCTGACAATGGTATGTTATCCATAGTGTGGTGGGGATAACAGCTTACCTAGATGTACAGAAACAGTGTCCTTTATGAATTTCTCTTTGTGGTGGAATTTATGTGTATTATATGGATGTATTTGTCTTTTTAATTATGCATGATCACTTTAAATCATTAAGTATTTAAGCAAGCATCTACCAAGGATTGAGTCCTTGACAGGCATGAAACGTTGAGTTGTATTGTCTTCCAGCTGGTGGCATCCATGATGGTTTGCGTGGCATGTTATTTTACATTAAATAAACATCCTTCACTTTTATAGCATCCAGCATATGGTTTGGTTCTTCATGCATGTGTGCCTAATTTACCAATTCTAAGACCTTCTCTTATACTTTAAGAATGCCCCCCATTTGGCTCCTACCACTGTCTTAACTTCAGCCATGAACCACATTGGCCTTCT
Source organism: Neoceratodus forsteri (assembly GCA_016271365.2). Classification (NCBI taxonomy): domain Eukaryota; kingdom Metazoa; phylum Chordata; order Ceratodontiformes; family Ceratodontidae; genus Neoceratodus; species Neoceratodus forsteri. The sequence goes on from CM057453.1 coordinate 446,076,023, forward strand.
TCCCCTTTTTCCCATTGATACCTTTGCATTTAAGTTTTCTGCTGCATCTGTCATTGTCTTTTTAAATTCTTTCCGTGTTTCCTCTGCCCCCTCTACTTGCCCTATAAACCTAAATGATTTTTTCCCAATTGTTCTCTCATCTTGCCAAAATCTGCTTTTTGAGTTGTTCCAGGACTGCTACAGTTCATGTCCTCTCACTGTTGGTGAGCACTATATCCAACAGACCCCTCTTCCTTTATCTGGGCCTGGACTAGATGAACTAGGAATGCCTCTTGGCATGCATCCACTAGGCACTGATTACTAGTATTTGCCACAATTGTTACTTTCCAGTCCATATCCAGCATATTAACACTGTACTTGACTGGGTGGTCACAAACTGCCCTCTTAAGGTTAAATCCTTGGGATTTCTATCGGATAGCATCAGTGACCATTCTTCTACTCTCTGCATCTGGAGGAATAACTCCCCCAACCCCCCTCCTAAGATTACTCTGGTCAGGAATATGTCCAGATTTGACACTAGCAGCTTTCTTGCCTCTATCAATGATGCTGACTGGGGCCCAATTAACACTCTCCCTGACATCAACTCAGCCCTGGATTTCTTTTTATCTACCTTTACCCAAATAGTTGATAGTCATGTTCCCCTAAAAAGGTGCATTTCTGAGGGTATCAATGTGCCTTGGCTCACTAAGGACCTCAGAAAGCTCATGTCATCACATGACCGTGTCTTGCGGACTTACAAAGGTAGTGAGCTGCCCTCTGAATGGCAAGTCTACAGGCAACTTAGAAATAACTGTAAAAACTCCCTCCAAAAAGCCAAATACCTACACTACAAGATGCTTCAAATTGAGCACCTCTGTAATCCCAAGACATTCTGGAAGCAGGTTAATTCTCTTATCAAGGGGAAGGCCACCAAACTCCCTAGCTCCCTCACTGTCCAGGGCTCTGGCCTAACAGACCCTTCATCTGTTGCTACTGGATTCAATGACTTTTTTACCAATCTGCACAAATACACTTCACTCTTTTCCAACTCATCTGTACCCCTCTCAGCCCCACTGTCTCCTGGTGACACTGGGGCTTGACCCACATTCCACTCGAAGTTGGCTTCCCTCAGTGAGGTCTGATGGCTCCTTGCTAAGCTGAAACCTGATAGCTCACCAGGTCATAACACCCTTGAGCCTAAGTTTCTCAAGTTGGGAGCTCCTTCCTTCGCCTGCCCTGTTTGTGATCTGTTCAACCAGTCCTTCCTATCAAGTACTGTCCCAGACAAATAGAAATTTGTCCATGGTGGTGCCCATTCATAAGGGTGGGCCTAACACTGTTACTGAAAATCTTAGATCCATCTCCATCCTCTGTCTGTTGGCAAAAATCCAGGAGTGTATCATATACGATCACCTCCAGAACTACATGGAACACCACAATCTGCTATCACCCTACTGGCATAAGTTCAGAAAGAACCATAGTACCCTTATTGCCTTAATCAAAGTCACTTCTGATCTGCTCCAGGCTGTGGACAAGGGCTTTGCCACTGGCGCCATCTTCATCAGCCTCACAAAGGCATTTAATTTGGTCAACCACGGTCTCCTGCTTCAGCAGCTACAAGTTCTTGGCCTCAACACCAGTGCTTTTGCGAGGGTCCAAAGTTATCTCACCTGCCAATCACAATGGGTCAAGTGGGCTGGTTCTCTTCCGGGCCTTAGACCAATAACTCACGGTGTTCCGCAAGGTTCCATACTGGGTCCACTGTTGTTCTCCCTATTTATTAATGATCTGACAAATAACTCTGGAGGGGCTTCTGTGTACCTCTATGCAGGTGATGCAATCATCTATCATTCTTGTTCTGATATCAAGTGGATCAACAGTATGCTAGCATCTGACTTTGGTTCTCTCGAAGGATGGTTTATACGAAATCGTCTTGTTCTTTTTTTTTAAACTTTATGTATAAAAGAGCCATCGGAGTGAGGAGAGCTCTATATAGTCAGATAATCAATGACATCTCATTCAGTTACAATATAGTACATGTACACATAGCTTGGGTACAATCCATGATCCAATTAATAAAGACACCGTTTTATACAGCGAAACTAACCATCTGTAGTCATTGTGCTTTAACCCTTAACTTCTATTCCTGGAATTCACTCAGTTTTAAATCAGGATGCTTATTCACCCCCTCCTTTATTTTTAGACCCCTACTCAGTCCAGTGCCAGAGGAACTCCCTTCCCTCTGCTATAATCAGTGCCCTCAGTACATGTGGTTATCTAGAAGAGTGGAAACCATTCTTTCTCCAAGGCCCTTTCCAGGGGGGACCAAATCTTATCATATTTGTCCAGTCATCCCAGGACTCTATATTGGCTATGTTCTAGCTTCATATTGCTTAGGAGGGTATTTGCCCACTGAGTGATAGTAGGCATGGCCTGAGCCATCCAATTTTGTGCCAAAACCTGCTTGCCCACTACTATTGCCAGCCTTCTCAAAGGATGTGAGGCCACTGACTGACCCCCTCCATTTCTTGGTACTCCGAGTAAAATGTCCACAGGGTCTAATTGAACTTTACACTCCAAAACCTTATTTAAGATATGCTTTATCTCATTCCAGTACATTCCCACTTTTGGGCATGGCCAAATCATGTGGTAAAAGGTACATCCCTGAGCACCGCATTTAGGGCATTGATCTGAAATTTGGGGGTTAATCTTATGTGCCAAAGCAGGGGTATAGTAGATTCTGTGCACAATATTATAATTAATTATTCACAGTCTGTTGTTTACAGAAACAGCTTTGCTGCTCTGCAGGGCCAAATTCCAGTCCCCTCCTGCTAATTTGTCCACACCCAAGTCCCTTTCCCAACTGTTTTTTAGCTTGTGCAGCTTATCTGGCTGTGCTCCCAACAAAGCTTTGTATAACACAGACAGTGGCCTCACACCCTCATGTTTTTTACAGTGTTGAAACATTTCCTCCAAAGGTGTTCTGCTCAAAGAAGGTTTCCCTCTCCCATCCTAGTTAACTTAATCATCCTGGATCTTATTACTACATCGGTAAGGTAGTGTGATGGATGAATATCAAATGTTTGTCTCAACTCAGAGAAACTGGAGAAGGTCTCACCACTGAATAAATGGAACAGTAGAAAGAGACCCTTCCTCTCCCACTGCCTCAAAGCCTGTTTGATCGAGGGGGGGCCCCTCCATCCCTCCACAAACTGAACAAGATGGACCACTCTGGTGACATACCTCCCTTATCCCCCATCAGCTGTGAAGCCCTCCCCCAGGCTTTAAGCATACATTTGGTGAATGGATTCTTAGGCTTCTCTCCATCTCCTTTCCTCAGTCCTGATGGGAGGAGACATAAAGCATAGGGGGAGCACATCTTAGACTGTGACTCCACAGTAACCCAAGCTCTCACTCTTCCTCCTATTTCCTGGCAATCCATGATAAATGTTAATTGGGCCGCTAAAGCATATAATTTCAAACTGGGGAGTGTCAGGTCCCCTCTGTGCATTGGCTGCCACAACACCTCCATCCTAATCCTGGGTCTTCAATTTGCCGAAATTAAGGAAGTAATAGATCCCTCAAGGGACTTGAGGCAACCCGGTGGAGGCATAATAGGAAGGGTCTGGAAAAGGTAGAGACATTGAGGTAGAATTTGCATTTTTACTAGGTTTACTCTTCCCAGCAAAGACAAGGGGAGCGACTTCCATCTACTACATTGTTCCTTAATTTTTGTTGCTAATGGACTGTAATTGATATATCCCACATCCGCTATTCTATGCGGTAGAAATATTCCCAGATATTTAATTACTGTTCTAGGATTAATGTCTATGCCGCTTATCTGTATGGATTCTCCACCATCAGCCAGAGGGAGCCATTCGCTCTTGTTCCAGTTGATCTTATGAGCTGATATGGGACCATATTCCCTGAACAGGGAAGTCAAGGCAGGCATTGCTCTCGCTGGGTCAGCTAGCAATAACAGCACATCATCCGCGAAGAGAGAGATGACATGCTCCTCTCCATTCACCCTATAACCTTCTATTTCCCGATGATGTCTAATGGCTGACTCCAAGACCTCAATAGTCAACAAATATATCAGTGGCGAAAGGGGCACCCTGTCCATCCTCTGTAGACGGGGTGATAAAGTATTATTTGTAGAATTTGTGCCCGCGGGATTGATACAACCACTCCACCCACTGTCTCAAGACCGGGTGCAGACCAAACTTTCTTAATACTGCAAACATAAACGCCCATTCGACCCTGTCAAAGGCCTGTTCTGCATCTAATGCGAGGAAGCCTCCACACGTTTTCTTTCCTCTGGACCCCTGCCAAATAATATTCAATACCCATCTTAAATTATGTCTTGCTTGCCTCCCCTCAACAAAGCCCCCCTGATCGTGATGGATGATCTGTGATAGGACCCCATCCAACCTCCTTGCCAATATTTTCGCTATGATCTTATAGTCAACGTTTAATAAAGATATTGGGTGATATCAGCCACATTTTTTTGGGTTCTTGTCCGGTTTGGGTAAAATTGTGATAATAGCTAACTGCTGAGATGGCGTCAGCCCCCCTGCCTCCAATACTTCCCTCACCATATGTTGAAAAAGCCAGCCCAGATCATTCCAAAATTTCTTGTAGAATTCCACGGGCAGACCATCAGGCCCCGGAGCTCTCCCTGACCTAGACGCCCAAATTGCCTCCTTAATCTCCTGCTCTTGAAGGTCCTGTCCCAGCCTCTCATTTATCTGAACGGGTATCTTAGGGAGGGGTATATTTTCTAGGAAACTATCTAAATTTGTCCCCTGAGGGAATTCAGATGTATATAACTTTTCATAGAAGGATTTGAAAATTGTATTTATCTCTCGGGCAGAAGAAGTACCTTCCCCTTTCTCACTTTCTATTGTTAAGATTGTTCTTTCTGCTCTTTGTTTTTTAATTAGCCAGGCCATCCATCTCCCCAACTTGTCTCCCTCGAAATACTGTCCCGCTTTTGACATTAGGATATCCCTTTCTATACGCTTACAGCACAATTGATTGTATCCCCCCTTCATACTCTTCAATTTCACCAGATCCTTAGGTGACTGGCTGCCCATAATCTGCTTTTCTAACCCCAGTATATTAGCTTCTAGTTCATTCTCCCTTTGTTTTTCTTTTTTGCCTTTAAAGGCTGCATATGAGATAGTCTCCCCCCTTACAAAAGCTTTCAGGGCCTCCCAAGTAGTTCTTGCTGAGGTGTCTTCCACTTTATTATTTTCAAGGAACTCCTTTAGCTTTCTGGACATTTGTTGCACGTATTGGGGGTCTATCAGTAATGTGGGATCCAGTCTCCATTGTTGCATCCCTCCCTCATCTGTCTCTCTCTCCAATTCTAAGTATAGTGGAGCATGGTCTGATACTATGATAGGACCATATTCTATCCCCCTTATACGCCCCAAGAAGGCAGGAGAAGCTAGAAAATAGTCTAGTCTTGTATAGACCTTATGAGCACAGGAGTAAAAAGAGAATTCCTCTGTATCTGGGTGTTTAAATCTCCACAATTCCTGTAAGGCCCTTTCCTCCGCCAGTCTCTGGAGGGGTCCCACACTCCTGGGGGAATGCCTGAATCTGGGTTTAGAGTGGTCAAGGAGTGGGTCCCAATAGGTATTATAATCACCCCCTATGATCAATTTATCCAGGAACACTGCCAGCACGATCGCCAGGTGCTCAAAAATTCTGGACAATCAAATGTAGGCCCATACAAGGATCCCAAGACTAACAATTCCTCCTCCACTGTAGTCTTCACTATAACATACCTTCCCTGACTGTCTCTCTGAGTTACATGAATTTGAACCCTGACCCCCGGTCTGAACCATACACATGTTCCTCTGGCCTTGGACATGAAACAAGATGCTACCATCGTACCTCCCCATTTTTTTTCTATTCGCTTAATCTCATCACATGTTAAATGCAATTCTTGCAGCATCACAATATCTGCATTCTTTTTCTTGATATATGCCCATACACGTTTCTGCTTCATTGCAGTTTTTAAGCCATTTACATTCCAGGATAACATTTTTAAACTAGCCATACGGTGGCATCAGGTATATTCCTAGGTCTAGGATCTCCCAAACACATTGCATTACCGCTACCCCGAGCCCCCTCGCAGCGCCTGACTCTTGTCCTTTTTTATTTTTCCTCCCAATTAACAGATCTCCCCCTCCCCCACTCCTTCTCATCTGTAACATTTCAGAGAGGTCCCCACAAAAAAGACCCGGAAAAGATAAAAGAAGAAAAGAAAGAAAAGGAAAAAGATAAAGGCCTGCGCAATGGCGCTTACTTAGCCTACTAGAAAAAACTAAGCCCCTAGTGTCAGGAATCTAGCCAGGTAGTATCAAGTTTTTTAAATCCCCACCTAGCTTCCCCCTTCCCCCCAGGTGTACCTCTAATTAAAACCCCATTTACTCTCATGGAATAGCCTGCTGGCCAAACCGTCATTTTGTTCTCCATAAAGCCAGGTGTGGCAGTACCACCGGCCCCCGTCCAGGACCCCCCCCAACTTCAAAACATAAAATGCATTCTCCCACAACCCCCTTGTCTAGATAAAGTAAATCTATAAATCTGAGTTGATCGTGAACACTTTGGGGACCACCCCCCCCCAGGGAACCTCTGGAATGAGGAGCCCAACAGGAGTGGGCAGGCCCCCACACATAATTTAGCATCCAGTCCTTTTATTGCTCATATGCCCTGTCATTCTCCAAGTGTTCCATTTCATTTTTACTCCCAGGGTCATGTGAAGACACCTCTCGCCTCATCCAGAGGGGGTGACCAACTTAAAACTGGTCTCCTGCGCTGGCCCGCGCCCACCCTATCTGGAATACAAGCAAAAATAAAAACAACTGAATCTCCTCTCCCCTCCTCCAGGACATATGTTGTATACATATATTCAGAGAAAATCCATTCACTAGTTGAAATCCGGCACACATTCCTTACCCACATCATCTCCTGCTGACGAAAACAAGGCAAGAGAATAGGTTTACATCCCCTTATTAATTTGTTTAAACTTGCCCTTGATTCTGTATTCTGGTGTAAACAAAGCAGAAAATATGACATCCTCTGTGACCCAAGTGTAGTAACCAAAACAAAATTCGGTAGCTACAGGTGGAGCATTATAGAGACCCTTAAGGCCCTGTGGCTGACGTCATGGAAGGGGGGGAAGGCCGGCCACTCCAGCCATTATAGGCCTCGTAAGAGTTACGGAACAGACCGAGAAATAACTTCTCGCCCCACTGTACCCTCATCCCACCTTGATGCTGCCCTGTACATACGTAGATCAACTCATTGCACCATTAGTGTGCAGAAATAGGTAGGACATATTTTCAGCTCCCCCTCGACCACATTCAACTAATCAGACCACTAATGTAGCGTGGTGCTGTAAAAGTGTAAATAAGCAAACTAAAGATTTGTCCCAGCATATAACAGAGAGTCATTAGGTATCATTTTGGTCTCTGTAATGTCACTCTGGTTCACCTCCATAGAGAAAAAGAAACAAAAGGGTCTTGCCCGGAGCTAGAGCAGGAGGGGAATCGGGGAAGGCCGCCTGCTCCAGCCTTGATAGGCCTCCTAGGAGTTACGGAGCAGACCGAGAAATAAACTCCACTTCCCCCCCAACCCCACTCTCTCTCTATACGAATCCTGCATAGTATTGAGCGACAATGATAGAAGTACTAATAAGTTAACTCGGGTCCAAAGTAAAGTTCACTCATCTGCATCTTCTTGCTGCTTCGATTCATGTTCAATGTACTGCATTGCCGCGTCCGGGTTTGTAAACACCTTCGGTGTAGCGCCTTTTCTTCTTATGATCAATCGAGCAGGGTAGACAAGTGCAAAAGGCCATTCCAATTGATGTACTCTCCTCTTCACAGGCATAAATGCATTCCGATCTGTTTGTACCGACCGTGAAAAGTCTTGGAATATACTGACAGTTTGGGAGCCTTCTCTAATGGGACCCACCTTTCGTGCTGCATTCAATACCGCCATTCTGTCCTGATATCTCAAAAATTTTACAATGATGTGATGAGGCCTTTCATTTGGAGGTGGTCATCGACTGGGAGTTCTATGTGCCCACTGTATCTCCAAGGAGCATTCTTCTGGCAAATTTAACTTTGCTCTCAGCCATGTCTGGCAAAAAGTTACTCAGTCTCTGCCTTCCACCCCTTCAGCCATGCCCACTATTCGTACATTTGTTCACCTCTCCCTATTTTCATGGTCGTCTAATATTGCTTTTAATTTGTCTATTTCAGTCATTGCTGCTTGCAATTGGGGGCTCCACTGGTTATAACGGTCCTCTTACGTACTAATCCTTTCTTCAACCTCTGTGTTGTTCCACTGTCTCCCCCAAATTGTTTACTGTTGTTTGCAGGAGAGCCAACTGCGCTGATACATTTTCGAATTCAGCATTCATTTTACTAGTCAGGTCATATTTTAAATCATTGAATAACTTTTCTAGTATCAGAAATTGAGGACTATACACGTTGTTTTCCACAGTCCCTGCTGAAGTTGTTGCAGCCCTATTTCCAGCATTCTCTCCTCGTGGTGGCAAAGCCTCCAGACCCAGATCTTTAAACCCATTGTTGGCACTTTTAAATGGAAGTTGCCCCTGTTTTTCGACATTTTTGGTGGCATAACTGTTTTCCCTACCAAGTCCCACGATTTTTTCCCTCATTACGTCCCGGGGTCACGGGGAAAAGGGTGATTCCTGACGGTTTAGGCTCAGAGCTCCAGAACTAAGCAGCCATTCTGGATGCTGGCTTGGCCACGCCCCAATCGTCTTATTCTTAACACCAAGAAAACAAAAAGTATGCTATTCTCCATTTCACCCTCTTCCCCCTTTAACCTCCCCCCTCTCAGGATTACTTCCCTCAATGGTGATGCCCTTGATCTTGTCCATACCATTAAATATCTGGGCATCACCTTGGATTCCTCGCTATCCCTTAATGCTCATGTCACCATCCTAATCAAATCTCTGAACCAAAAGCTAGGCCTTCTCTATTGTATCCGCTCCTTCCTCACCTCAGCCTGTTGTCATAAGATTGCATCCTCCTCTCTTCTCCCACTTATATCTTATGGTGCTATACTTCTGCTCACAACTAACACTACTACCTTATCGCTCCTCAAACAGGCTTACCGTAGGGTGGGTAGGTTTGCCCTGGGGGTTAACGCCTGTCACCACCACTGTGATGTCCTATCTTCCCTGGGTTGGCTATCGTATGAATCTAAACTAAGGTATACCACTCTGAGTTTTCTGGACAAGTTGGTCCACAAACATTCTCCTCCTTGCCTCAGTGAGTCTATTCATCTAGGACAACCTCAATGAACCCTAAGATCTGCCTCCTTCCCCCTTCTCATAATACCCAAACCGTGGATAGCTGTGGCCTGTAAATCATTCACCTATGCAGCTGTGTTTGACTGGAATTCCCTTCTTCCCTTCATTCTATCTTGCTCCACCCTCCCCAAGTTCCATTCCAACTTGCTTTCTTTTCTCTCTGCCTCTACACTTTGCTCCTGCTACCGGTGATATTAAATCCCAACCCCAACAGCTCTGTCTGTTTCTCATCCTTGCTCTTCCCTTAACTCTGTCTTCTTACCTTGCCCTCTGTACCTCACCTTTAAACATAACTGCTATCTGGTTAGCCCTCTTGTATCTGATATCATTAGCTAACAATTATATATTGTAGTGCACTCTCTTGAATGTGCCATGTATTTGTCACACTACTGTGTAACCTACCTGCTTGTTATTCCATAAATATGTGGTTGTATCTCTGTATCATAATCCTGTGGATTACTGAATGCTGTATATCAATTTTTCCATTGTAATTGTCATTGCTGTGTTAAAGTACTATACTGTATACATACTGCACTTTCGATTCGCCCTGAAAAAGGGACTGCAATTGTCTCAGTGGCCTTACCCAGTTACCAAAACTCAAATAAATAAATAAATATTAAAGTCCCCTACAAACACCACCTCCTCTGCATTAGTCACCATCCTAAGTATCTCTCCCAATTCCAGGTCTGCCTCCTGTTCCTGACCAGGTGGTTACCACAATCTTGACTTTTTCCCATTTCCTGTGACTGCTAGCCTCCATGGATTTTTAGTTTACTTGACTCCCACCGGCTATCTCTTTCAGTTGCATCTATTCCCTCTTTTACATACAGCGCTAGTCTCCCTCCCCTGAACTTTTCTCTGTCCTTCCTGAACAGTAAGTACCCTGGTATGGTCACATCCCATGGATGGTTTGAGGTTGCTGACATGTCTGTGACAGCCAGCAGGTCAATGCTCTGGTTGGTCTGGGTTCAAATCCCAGCTGAGGCATTAATTTATGTCCCTCTTCTGTTTGTTTGGGTGCCATAAATGTGCACACAGAACCCTTGTGAATGCAAATATAATGTGCAGCACCAGGCTGTGCATTAGAGAAAGAATAAGGTGCTTCTGGGATTTCCAGATTTCCAGTTGCCTTGTGGTGCAGATGGTTGTGCAATCAGAATGGTATTCCTGTCAGTCTGGGTTCAAATCCTAGATGAAGCACTTATTTCTCTTTCTCGTCTGTTTGGGTTCCATATATGTGCACACCGTACACTTTGAATGAAAATGTAATTATCTATGCAGCACCAGGCTGCGAATTAGTGAAAGAGTGAGGTGCTTTTGGGAGTCAGAGGTTTCCAGCTGCCTTGGTGGAGCAGTTGGTAGTGCACTCAATGGAATTCCAGGCAGCCTGGGTTCAAATCCCAGCTGAAGCACTTATTTCTTTCTCTGTTTGTTTGAGGTCAATGCTCCCTTCAGTGACCATTGTCTGAAGTTATAGCATTTTGTTGCCAAGACTTCTTGTGTTGGTGAACAACATCTTTCAACATTTATCCCTGCTCCCTCTTTTTCCTTTTACCCTGGGTATGTTTGTTTCTGTTGTATTGGTGAAAAGGGTGGAGACCAGCAAGGCCCCCCTTTTTATGACATCTTGAGTATACCTTAGCACTCTGACTCCCCCCCTTACTAGTTTATACTAGCTATATGCTGTGCTCAGCATTCTCTGAGTATCCTCCTGCCCTCCTCATTGGGATGCAAGCTGTCCCTTTTAAACAGCCTCCATCCCACCAGGTCAGGACCCAGTCCTCAAGGAACCACAATACCTACTCCCTTCATCAACCCTTTAACCATGCATTTCACTGGAACACATGTAATTGTTCCTTCTTATTCAGACATTTTTCCCAGAGTATGGAAGCTGAACTTCCCTGTTCCATGCTTTGCCTGCTCAGCTCATTCATGCCCACATGCACAAAAGATCTGGCCTCCTCCACTCACTGTGAATTCCACCACCCTGGCAATAAGTCTGTCTGCTGTCACTTCAGGGAAACAGCAGACTACCTCTTTGCCATCAGTCGTGAGACGCAGATCCCTTCCTGTATGTCTCTCAGTTGAATCCCCCAGTACATGTACCTTTCTCATGTCTCCTTTAGGGGCTCTGCCCATCCTCATGCAAGACCTGTAGAACTGCATGTCTGCTAGGTGTGCTGGAGCCTTTGTCCCTTGTGGTGTGAGATTGGGGCACCTCTTGTTGCAGTATGGGGAACATATGTCTGCTGCACAGCCCCCACTGTGGGATTTGCATATGCATACCCATGATGCCTTGCACTGGAATTGAGGATGTAGAGCATGTGTATGGTTTGGAGAGATGCGTAAAAACATACTTCCATTAACTGTTAATACAATTAAAAGGTGTTTAGTTCATGCAACTCAACTGAGGGGACCTACTAGATACTGTATATTGCAGCATTGTTTCATGACTGTGACAATCAGGTGACTGATAAAGGCTGAAACATGTGTCAACAGTACAAAATACCTTTTTGCATTTGCATTCTGATCCACATTCTAAAATACTGCTTTATTATTGATTCAGTTGGTAGGGATAGTCCTTGGAGAACATTGACCCTGGCCTGCCACTAAATCCTTCACCCTTTAAAGAAGGTGGAACCTGGCCACAGTTCCAGTCATTTACACCTGAAGAAGGTGGAGACTAGCTTCACCCCTTGCCCTCTTCATTTAGAAAAGGTGGAACCTGATTTTGCCACTGATCCTCTTCCCTTCAACAAGGTGGAACCTGGTCTGCCCATTGTTCTGTAACTGTGGAGAAGGTAAAGCCAGGGTCCTGCTAGTTTCCCTCTAACCTTGGGAAAGGTGGAGTCTGGATCCATTACTAAATCTCCATCCTTGCAGAAAGTATAATCTGGCCCTGCCACCTCAGACATTGCAGAACTGGGTTTATTTAGGCATCTACAAAAGTGTGAATGGTGAAGACTTGTGGGGTGGGGGCACAACTGTTATAAGTGAACCACAGATTTATTGTTCTCATAAATCAAAACAATTACAATGATACCATCATGTCATCTCCATGGTGTCATGCAGACTTTTAATTAAAGTTGTGATACTTTTGGCATTATAGTCTCAGGTTAGTGGACAGTATTTGTGAATGTTACTTGTCAACTTGAATTTGATATGTATCTTAACCCAATGATTTATACCACAAATATTTCCCATGTCAAGGAGACCTACACTGCGGAAGATAAATCCTTTATCCTTGTATTAAATGCATGCTTTTACTCAGGTTACTGTCTTCTTCAGAAGAGTAGCCAACACTGAAAGTGAAGATTCCCATCCCTTCAGGGCTTCAACTAGAAATCAGAACCATTACTGCACGCTTGCACAGAAATCCACCTGCTACAATGGGCCATTGCAGAGCAACATACAGAAAACAATGAAGTCTTTACCTGTTAGTGACTCAGGCTTTCACAGATACTTAAACAATGAACTATAAAGGAAAAAAAAAAGTATATTTATTGAGGGAGGATTCTTGCTCAGTTTTGTATACGTTTGTAATAGGTCCAATTTCCATTTAAACATTAAGTGCCTTTTAATAACACTTAATGTGCCCTTTATTTGCCTGGTTTCTCAGTACGGTATATTATTAAGGAACTGAATACATATTTATAGTGTCGCTTAATAGAACCCTAAGAAATGGCCTCAAGGGTTCATAGACACGTAGAAAAGTGATAGAAAAAGACATGCACAGCCCATCTAGTCGGTCCCAGTTAAGATTCCCATCTTGGAGATACTGTTTTTTCCATCGTCAATCCCACTCTCCCATTCTCCTTCCTCATCTTTCCGTCTGATACTATAACTCCTTTATATGCTTCATACTTCCTTTAGAACCTTGTTATCATCTTTGCCTCCACAGCCTTGTTAGTAACTTTGCTCCACCCATTTATCGCTCTTCCCGTGAAGTAGTACAGTGGAGCCCACTTTAGTAAATACCTGATAATAGGATAGGTCTGTTCAAGGAATATATTTGCTGTGCACAGATTATTTGTATCTTGTGTGTATAGGGAGCCAGCTCAAATGGACACCTGATAAAGGAATAAACATGTTCTAAGACTAAAAGATCCACGTCCAGAAAGGCTTCTCACATATTCTTTGAAAATAATAAACCCTTCTTAACTGTTGACCCTTCCAAAGAACTTTGTGTCATCTTTGAATAGACTCATCTTGCCCTGGATAACCTCTCCTACATTACAGATATACATATTAAACAGGCATGAGCCCAGGACCTACCTTGTGGTACTCTACTCGTCACTGCCCTGTCCTCAGAATATTTACCATTTAGGACCACCCTCTGGATTTTATCCTTCTGCCAGTTTTGATCCAATCAGTTATTTCTTCACTTAGCCCAAGGTTGCTCACATCCTTAAGCAGTCACCTATGCAGTACCAAATCAAAGACTGATAAAATCCAGGTACAGTGTGTCCACTGTCTGGCCATTCTCCACCATTTGTGTGAGTACATTAAAAAAAGACTAATAAGTTAGTCTGACATGACTGGCCACTGGTGAACTCATGCTGGTTCCCATCCCTTAAACCCTTTGTGTTCTAAGACTGTGACTATCCTTTCCTTAGGAGGCAGTATAGCGCAGTAGTCTAAGGCTCTGAGTTGCAAATCTGGTGATGTCCAGCAGACCAGACCTGGGTTTGAATCCCACAGCTTCCACTTGCATACTGTGTGACCCTGAGCAAGTCACTTAACCTCTTTCTACTCCCAGGTTACTCCTGTAAAAAAAGCTTTCAGCTTAGTGTGCTATACCTGGTTAAACAACTAAATAAAATAATCAGCATCTCTTAAAGCAGCAGTGCACAGTAGTAGAGGATATTTTGACCTATACTTTTTTTATTCTATTTTAGATGGACCCGTACCTCTTGACTTGTACGATACATTTTTTCCTCAGTTTTGAGTCTGTGTTGCCACTTTTTGTTTTGCAGTTGAAATAATAAAACAAACACTCCTTTTAATATGCCTTGGTCCAGGTTTTCATCAGTACTATTTGCAATTTTCCAGCAACCATTGTTTAACATCATTTTGTGTGTGGGACTAAAATGAACTAGCATGCAGTAGACTTTGCTCCCAAAGCTTATGGGACAACAGGTATACAAAAACAGCTGAGAATACTGATTAAAACCTGATATGAGCCATATTAAAAGGCACACACCTTTTATTATTTCAAATTTTAAAAAAGTGCTGAAGCAGACTTAACATGGGAAAAGAAGGGTATCATACAAGACAGGAGGTATGTGGCAATGTGAAATGGAATATAGAAGTATAGGTCAAAATTTGCACCACCAATATGCACTGCTGATTTAAAGTTTTCCAACTGTTAATGTCAAACTCATCAGCCTATAATTCTCCTGATTTTCCCTATCACTTCTGTTGTGTAATTAAACCATATTTGCCACCCACAAGTCCTAATGGACTATGCCTACTGCTATTGATTCTCCATAGAGTACTACTAGCAGTTCTGTTAGCACCTGCCTTGCTTCTTACAGTACCCAAGGGTGAATCCCATCTTGCCCTGCTGAGTTACTGTTTTCAAGTTTTACAGTCCCTTTAAAGAGCACCAGTTTCACTTATTTCACCAAGCTCCCCCCTCCCCCCACTGGTGCCTTACCTGACTAGGACTCAAACAGTCTTTGTCATGTAATTTTCCAAAATGTAGCTTTTTAAAGGAAAGAAATCATAATTACTGGCTCTGAGGAGTTTGCCTCCAGATCCATTCCCCTTTCTGGTCCCGATAACTGAAAGCTCTGCTCCCTTGCTGCCCCCATGCTCCAACATTTAGTGATGTAATTATAGAGTCAGGGGCACACTACATTGATAAGAATGGGGTGGATTTTAAATGCTATTATATTTTAGAGGTCCACTGGGTTCAAATCAAAGCCAATGCTTCACCAACAAAAGCCTTGCTAGTTGAGCAGTGGCACTGATTTACCCCAGTTGACCTCTAAAATATAATAAAATAACATTTAAAATCCACCCCATTCATATTTTATTTATTTTATAATCTTTGGCCAGGAAAGACACACTAAGCCAAGTCTTGTTTCCAGGTTCATCCTGGGCATACAGGGAGTTAAATGACTTGCTCGTGATCACACAGTATACAAGTAGTGGCTGTAGGATTCAAACCCAGTTCTTTAGGTGTGCAGTTCAGTGCTCTTAACCACTATGCTATGTTGACTCCCTGCTTATCGATGTAGCACACTCCCCACTCTACAAACAGTTACATTACAAAATTTCGGAGTGGGGTGGCAGTATGAGGGTGGAGCATTAAGTTAATGGGATCCAGAAGGGAAAGGGATCTGGCAGCTGGCTCCACTATGTCAGGAATTATGATCCCTTCCCCTTAAAAATACACTTTGGAAAATTACAAGACAAGGACTGTTTGAGTACTAGCCAGGTAAGGCAACATTGGAGATCTTGGAATAAGCACAGATCATCCCCAACTCAAATCTGTTCCCTGCATTACCCTTGAAGCTGTTTGAGAGTGGGCCCACCTTCTCAACTGTGAACACTGAGCAAAAGTATTCATTCAGTATACCTGCCTTCTCCTCATCATATCTGTACTCACCCCATTTATCCTTTCTATGTTTTTCCTTTCACTAGTGTATCTAAAGAAGGCTTTGTTTTTCTCCTTGACCATTTCTGCTAGATTTAATTCTTCCTTTGCCTCCCTGAGAATCTTTCTCCTTATACCCAGTTTCTCCTTTTACCTATCCACGTTTGCCTTACTTTTCTCCTCATTAGAAGTCTTAAACACCCCCTTCTTCTCCTTAATTGCCTTCCTGACCAGCTCATATAACCATATGTTTTTTCTATATGTTTTGGACTTTGTATGGTCCTGACTCAGTCTGGGGTGTCTTTTGTAATAGCTTTCTTTAATACTGCCCACTGTCCTTGTATCCCTTGATCTTAGGGAAGGTCTTGAGTCTTGGCTGCATTTTGTTCCCCATTGGTTTTAAATCTGCTTTCCTGAAATCCAGCATCCGTGCATCAGAGACCAGTTGTTGCAAACACAGCTTCATGCTAAATTTCACCATGTAATGGTCACTCTGGCCAATAGGTGATTCCTCTTAATGTCCCTGACTGGACATCACAGGCGTGATTCTCAAAGAGCCCTTAGATTGATGCAAGCTGCCACCAAAGGCAGCTTGCATCAAAGTCTGGTGTACCAGGGACCTTGCAACCAATTCTCTATCAGGCAGGGTCCCAGCGACAAAGTCCCATGGCTTGCGGCAACTATGGCTGTGTGCCAAACAGACAACGCACCAGGAGGGTTTGCCACAAGCCACAGGGTTGCTGTGGACCACTCTAGACTCTGGTGGTCTAGCAGTCCCCCCCAACATGCCTGTGTATGTAAAAGTATATAATAATCTATACCTGGAGGTCTAGCGTTCCCCCTCCCCAATCCCTAATGTGACCTGTTATAATAATAATTAATATTGCCCCCTTCCCTGGTGGTTGAGTGGCCCCCCTTCCCAATCCCTGATGTGATTCATTATAATAATAATTAATATTGTCCCCTTCCCTACTGGTTGAGTGGTCTCCCTTCCCCGATCCCTGATGTGACTCATTATAATAATAATTAATATTGCCCCCCTTCCCTACTGGTTGAGTGGTTCCCTTCCCTGATCCCCAATGTGGCCTGTTATAATAATAATTAATATTGCTCCCTTCCCTGGTGGTCGAGTGGCCCCCCCTTCCCAGTCCCTGATGTGGCTTATTATAATAATAATTAATATTGCCCCCTTCCCTACTGGTTGAGTGGTCCCCCCTCCCCAATGTGGCCTGTTATAATAATAATTAATATTGCTCCCTTCCTGGTGGTCGGTATTCTCGTTCCCAGTCCCTGATGTGGCTTATTATAATAATTAATATTGCCCCCTTCCCTACTGGTTGAGTGGTCCCCCTCCCCAATGTGGCCTGTTATAATACACTATTGCCCTTCCTGGTGGTCGAGTGGCCCTTCCCAGTCCCTGATGTGGCTTATTATAATAATAATTAATATTGCCTCTTCCTACTGGTTGAGTGGTCCCCTCCCCAATGTGGCCTGTTATAAATAATTAATATTGCTCCTTCCCTGGTGGTCGAGTGGCCCCCACCCCCTGCAGGTAGTGCCCACCACCCTGCTCTCCCCATCCTGAAACAGAGCCAGTGATCATCACAGCCTTCCTCTCACCTCCGCGGCAAACCGTTGACTGAACAGTTGCTGAGTGCATACTGTAAAGTGTACGCGCTCATTGATTAATCATTCATTGTGGTGCAAACCCCTAGTGCTGTGCAGGGAGCTTTGAGAATCGAGCTCCACCAGTCTAGTATTGCCTCACACCTTGTATCCTTACTCACCCACTTTGTGAGGAAGCAGTCCAGAGTGAACTCCTCAAACTGTTAACACTTCTGACACCTAATCCCCTGTATCCTCCTTCTATGTCTGGAAAGTTGAAATCTTGCATTAACACTATTTACCCTGGTCAATCCCCTTTCCTTAGCTCCCTCTCCAATGCTTCATCCACCTCCACCATTTAATCTAGGGTACAGTACCGCTATCTGGTACATCCTTTCCCGTTCAGTTTTTTTCTGTTTATTTTTTGAGGCTCAGATTTGCTTCAGGTTTCATAACTAGATGGACATTGTGGAGCCACCATCACCACTTCTGAAGAAAAGGGAACCAAAGATGAGAAAATTAAGAATGCAAAGCTTTTGTCCATGAAATCCTTAACAATTAAAATATGTTAACAGGGAGGTTTCCAAGCAAACTTCAAATAAGAATGAAAGTAAGTCCACATCCTAGAATACTTCTGGTCATCTTTATTGGAGCATTAATGGATTCTCTTGCATCTATCATAGTAGGCTAAAGAATTGACCCTTCATTAAAATAAAGTGAGGTAGGGTCTTTTCAGTGAATTAATATCAAAATTTTAGCAATAAGAATAGAAAGTGGGGATGAAGTCAGATTGTAATTGAATAAAAGAGACTGGGGCTAGTTCCTGGGTCAAATGAAAAGTCTGTCCCTATCATTTTTACAGTGGTGGAAGTATTGTCCCCTAGTAATTTTTATAGCAGGACACCCTACAAACATGTGGGATAATAAGCCTCCACAGTCTGGGCAGCTAAGGCAGCAATCAGAAACTGATAGATTAAATTTCTTGGGGTGGGCCAAGAAAAATATATTTTATGTAATAAACTGAACTGGACCTACTTAAATTAAGAATTTCTGAAGATAGTATCATGGGGTTTTATAAAATTAGCCAACATTTCATCTGAAAGGGGAAATCCAAGATCATTTTCACAGGACTGTTTTAGCAAATCTAAAGGTTGTATTCTATGGCAGTTTTGGAGGGTAGGGGTTTTAGAATCTGTACTTGATTATTTTGCTATACTGGAAAAGAAGTTGTTCCTGCTCTAGAGGTTTTGATGCTTAAACATTGCAAGTATGGGATCTAATAAAGTTACTAACTTGGTAATAATTTTGAATTGATCCGAAGGGGAGTCTAAAAGAATCCTGAATGTTTCCATAAAACTGGAGAATTCAATCCATGAAAAAAAATTATTAAGTCAGGTTATATACAACGAATCATCCAAAGAGGGAAGAAAGCCAGGGTTGGCTTACAGTATATTGGGACATACATAGAAAAACATTTTGCTCCTCCGTAAAGCTGACACTTCTCAGCAAACCCTGGCTGTCACCTTAGTGATTGTAGCTACCATATCAGCTAAGGGTGATTTCTCCTGAGTGACATGGAGACTTAGAGCACTCCTTAAATCTGAGTAAGAGGTTAAGAATATTTCAAGTCTGCTGGCACTGCTATGTCCTATATCCTGTGGAAACCAACCAGTTACATGATCCAGTTGTGCTGCTAAATAATAGAGCCAGGTGATTGGTAGACCTAGTCTGGCATTGTCTAGCAGATGGTATCATTTTTTCAGTGACACCCTTGGCCTCTTATTACACCACAAAAATCTCCTGAACATTTTTCCCATCCATGACATTCCCTTTTAGGGATACAAATAGGTAAAGTGGAGAAAAGAAAAAGGAGTCTGGGCAACATATTCATTTGGGTGGGTAAACAAAGTATATAAAGCTGGCTGGGACTTCTAGGAATATAGACCCCTTGGTATTTACTAGCTTTGTTTGTGCTTTGATGTGCTTGATGTAGCTTTGTCTTATCTGGGAGGTCTGGGTTCAGTGATAAAATGTTTGTTTTTCCCAGTTTACTTTATATCCTGAGATTTCTCTGAAGCAGATAATTACACCTAAAATCCCCAGGACTGAACTCCCTATCTGACTAATGTACAATACGACATCATCTTCATATGATTTGGGACTTTCTTATAGCTGATGCCAATGATTCTATAAAAATGTCAAAGAGGAGTGCTGAAAATGGTCAACCCTAATATGGTAGAATTAGTCTTGATCCATGCTGATGGGGATTTATGTAAAAGGTTGCTCCAGTCCACAAAACCTTAACTGATACCAAAGGCCCTTGGTATCAAAAACAGAAACTGCTTATTTGCCCTGTCGAAGGCCATCTCTCAATCTAAGGATAGAAGGGCTGAATCTGGTGTTGTGTGATTCTCCTTAATTATTAACATCTTTCTGATATTATGTGATAGTCTCCTTCCCCAAATGAAGGCTGTGTGGTGTGAATAAATGATTTTATTTAGAACACTGCCAAGCCTAATTGCTAGTATATTTGCCAATATTTTGTAATCAAAGTTTAATAATGAAATTGGCCTATAAGAATCACATTGGGTCAGTGGTTTATCTTTCTTATGAATCAAGGAAATAATGGCTTCAGTTTCCTTGTTTACATGTGCAATACGATTGAGGAATGGGGATCAATACTGGTAGTTCCGGTTCCAGTGCAGTTCAGTATACGTGAACAGTTCATACCAGTTCCAGAGTCATGACTCAGTTTACATGTGCATCTCTAGAATACTGCCAATGGATGCAAAATTAAGGTGTGCATTCTCAGCACTTGCTGCTGTGGGTTGGCAAGAGAGGACACATTAAATGCTCATGCTTCCAGGAACGGCCCAGCAACTGATGCTGTTTACATGTGGAGCACATTCAGGTTCTAAAGGCATCGATTCCTGTGAACTGCATACTTTCAACACGGTTTGAAAAGCAACCTAGTTAGTGAACCAATCCAGTTTACATGTATCTGTAAATCATGATTTTTTTCTTCAATTCCCATTTTTTTCAGTGCTTGAATCAGGTTACAGTGCACATGTAAATGGGGCAACTGAGGGAGACAGGCTAACGTTTTGAGAGTCTCAGCTTCCTGAAATAGGAGCAGTAACTAAGGCATTAGTGAATTGTTGAAAATGTTTTAAAATTATACAGTAAATCCATCAGGGCACAATATTTTACATTTGGCAAATTTCTTATAATGTCTTCAGTTTTGGATAAAGTAATATTCTTACTTAAGTCTGCTGACTCTTGTTCAGAAATTTTGAGGACCTGAAGTTCTACAAGAAAAATTGGAATCTTATGCTGATCTGTATTTACTTCTCACATATATTGGAGTTGAACTTGTATCATTTATTCTTTGTTTATCGATTGAGATGTTGAGACTTAGAAGGAGTGGAGAAACAGTGGCTGAATCTAAAAGGAGGGACACAGAATTCAATAAACCTCTGCATCAGACAAGTAAGCAAAAGCAGGAGGAAAATGAGACTGCTATGGTTCTCAAAAGAGGTGACAGGGAAGGTAAGAGCAAAAAGGTTAGAATTTAGGAGGTATAAGGAGACAGAGAGAGAGAGGAGGATAGAGAAGTGTATCAGGATAAACAGAGAGAGGCAGAGAAAGCAATTAAGAGTGCAAAGGCAAAAATAGAGGAGAAAATAGCCCAGGCAGTATAGAAAGAGGACAAGGTATTTTTCAGGTAAGTAAGCAAAAGGAGAAAGACCAGGGGAAGAATAGTAAGGCTCAGGAGTGAAGGTGGGGAGTGCACGAAGGGGGACCAGGACAAAGTGGATATCTTGAAAAAACACTTTTGTTCAGTGTTCACAGAGGAAGGGAAAGGTGAGGGACCACAGATAAGGGCCAGGAGCATCGAAGGATGGGATATAGACACTAGTCCATTTACAGAGTAGAGAGTCCTGAAGGAACTCACAAATCTGAAAGTGGACAAGGCAATGGGGCCAGATGGGGTGCATTCTAAAATATTGAGGGAGTTCAGGGAGATTCTGACTGTACCTCCAACAGTCCTGTTCAATCACTGACTGGAGATGGGAGTTGCTCCAGAGAACTGGAGGAGGGCAGATGTAGTCCCATTTTACAAAAATGGGAGCAAAGAGGAAGCTGGAAATTACATGCCAGTCAGCCTGACTTTGGTGGTGGGGAAAATAATGGAATCAGTACTAAAAGAGAGGATTGTGGAATATCTTGAACCGAGTGGCCTACAAGATCCAAGACATTAAGGATTCACTGGGGGGAGATCAAGTCAAACAAATCTGATAGATTTCTTTGACTGGGTGATCAGGGAATTAGCTCAGGGTGGTGCTGTGGATGTGGCCTACCTAGATTTCAGTAAGGCCTTCAACACTGTTCCACATAGGAAACTGGTAAATAAGCTGGGAAGCCTGGGAGTGGGTCCAAAGGTGAGAAATTGGTTGGGAAACAGGAGATGGAGGTTGGTGGTAAATGGAGTACACTCCTGGAAAGGGAGGGTGACCAGTGGGGTGCCACAGGGATCAGTACTGGGTCTGGTCCTCTTTAATGTCTTTATTAGCGATATTGCAAAGGGGCTAGAAGGGAAGGTATGCCTCTTTGCAGATGACACTAAAATCTGCAACAGGGTAGACACTCTGGGGGAAGTGGAAAAAATGAATAGAGATCTAGAAAAGTTAGAGGAGTAGTCAAGGGTGTGGCAGCTACGTTTCAATAAGAATAAGTGCAAAATAATGCACTTGGGCCACAGAAACCCAGGAACAGAGTACAAAATGGGGGGGAGTGGTATTAGCCATCACCAACAAGAAAGGGACCTGGAGTAATCATATCTGATGGCCTAAATGTAGCCAGACAGTGTGACAAGGCAATGGGGAGAGCTAGTGGGATACTAGGCTGCATAGGGGGGGTATCACCAGCAGAAAGAGAGAGGTGGTGTTAACACTGTGTAGTTCACTGGTGAGACCTCACTTAGAGTACTAGTACTGTGTCCAGTTCTGGAGACCACATCCAAATTTGCGTATGATTCAGAATTAGCCGGGAAGGTTTACTCCTCTGATAATTTACATAGCCTTGTCTCCAATTTAAAAATCATTGAACAGTGGGCTCTGAACAATGATATGGAGTTTAATGTTCAAAAGTGTGTCATTCTCCATTATGGCACTAAAAATCCTAAAAATATATATTCCATAAATAATACCCCCTTAAAGGCATCCTGTAAGGAAAGTGATCTTGGTATCCTGATGAACAACAAGCTCTTCACCTATGATCATTGTTCTAAAATCTCTACAGTAGCAAATTCCCTCCTAAGACAAATTAAATGAACTTTTGTGTCTCAGACTGAGCAATGTCTCATTCTCCTGTATAGATCCTATATCAGAGCTTACATGGACTACGGATCTCCATTCTGGAATTCCTAACTTAAAGGGGACATAATTCAGGTAGAATGTGTCCAGAAACGTGCTACCAAAATGGTTTCTGGGCTCTTCCATAAAAATTATCATGAGAGATTGCATGCTGCTGGTCTTCATTTCCTTCAACATAGAAGATGTAGGGGTGATATCCTCCTTATATATAAGGTTCTACAACATCCGGGTTTATTGGAGCAATGTGATCTGTTTTTTTCCACCTACCATAGAGTCCCTATGCTCTGTAATAAACAAATCAGGATTAAGAAGGCAAACACTAACCTAAGGAATAACTTCTTCACAATTCGAGCACCCAGATTATGGAATTCCTTACCTCAAGATTTAATAAGTATTGAGAACTTTATTACATTTAACAATAAATTAGATATTTGGTTTACTTCTAATCCTACGTCATCATATTAGCCCACTTGTATGTGGGGGAAAATCTCGATGGGCCTCGGCCTTCTTTTTTCCTACAAACCTAGTAAAGGCATAGACAGGGTAGAGGCAGTCCAAAGGAGGGCAACCAAAATGGTGCAAGGTCTGCATTACAAGCACTGTGACAAGAGAGGAGGAAAGTAGGGAGAGGGGGACTATGATAGAAACTTTCAAATATCCCATGGGTATAAATAAGGTTCAAGAAGGAAGCAGTTTTCAGAGGAAAAGATGCTCAAGAACAAGGAGGCATGCTGTGAAGCTTGGGGGGGGGAGGCTCAGGACAGATGTGAGGAAGTACTGCTTTACAGAAAGAGTGGTGGATGCCTGGAACAGCCTCCCAGCAGAGGTGGTGGGGGCAAAAATTGTAACTGGCTTCAAGGATACATGGAATAGGCATAAGGGAACCTTAGAGGTAGGGAAGGGGGAGGCAAAGCTGGAGATCAAGTAGGGTCTGTGGTGTTACAGTAGGTAGGTAAAATGGGCAGAATAGGTGGGCAAAGCAGTCCTTATCTGCTGTCAAAATCTATGTGTCAATGTTTCTATGTGACCATTAGATTGCTGTATATTAGTAATGATGTTTAAGATTCTCTCACATTGTAACTGGAATAATATAAGTTTAGACATTTTATTGGGGAAATAGTATTTTGATCTGGCCCTGGGTCGTGCATTCTCCATTTCATAAATAGACACATTGTTTGCTGCAGAGCTAATATATTTTGCTGTAAAAAGTTTTTCATTGTATTCGTGAATCTGGTAAATACTGCAAAAATATTGTTACAGTGAAATATTGCTGCAGTGAAAATTAGTTAGCGCTCTAACCATTGTGTAGTGAATCTGGTGAGTGGTGTACACTGATGCGGTATTGCAGTATTCAGATCACAAAAGGAAACACTAGAAACAGGTTATTTTGAAAATAAATTACTTGACTTTTATTCACACAAATGGTAGCACAGTTTGAACAGCTGGACCTATATGTTTGTTAAGGCAGTCCATTTAAGTGCAGTAGTGCAAAGTAGCCAATAGCAAAGTCACTATGAATTCAGTTCAGGCAGTTAGCATGAGCATCTGTTATACCTGAAAGATGGAACCAACAGAGGCAGTCTTCCCTTTGTTGTGCCATATCCTATTACTGTTAAGCCACTGTTCATGTTTCTCTTTCAAAGTCATCATCTTTAGATCAACTTTAATTTCACTTGCCGTGTATATAATGGTTTACCTATAGCGCTTTGACAGCGCTAGAGCCGACATCCCCTACAGTGACAACTGCAATGCCGACTGTCGGCATTGTAGCCACGGGGATGCCGGCATACACAGTCGGGGGTCTGCACCCCAGAACCCCCTGTGGGGGACTCCACCACACCCCTGGTCTCTAGGATTCTAACTCTGAGTTGGAGTTGGACCGCGGGGCAAACACCTAGCAAGTCAGTTCCAATCACCACACAGACCATCACAGTGATGGTCGGATTTTGCCAAATTCAAGTTGCTGTGATGGTCTTTGCTCTGCTAAAGTCACTGCAGTAACGGTATACCCTATACAATATATATCAGTGTGGACCCTTGGGCACCACAGAGATAATGGAACAGTACATCTTAGAATTCTGTGCCTGGTTGCTTCTCAGGTGCTGAATTTCAGTTCTGAGGTGAACTTCACTTCAAATTTTCCACACTATTGGCACCCCCATCTCCAAGAGCACTCTCTGGAAGTTTGCTGGGCAGCATCCCCAGAAACTAACTACCCCCCCAAAACTCCTACCTGCCTGCACATGGCAACATAGCTATACCCTCAAAGCGGCACATAAGCTACTGTTCATGTTTCTCTTTCAAAGTCATCATCTTTAGGTCAACTTTAATCTCAATCACTGTGCATACAATATATATGAGTGAGGACCCTTGGGAGCCTCTGAGGTAATGGAACAGTAGATACTAGAGTTCTGTATGCCTGGTGAACAACCTCCAACATGACTTCAAATCTCCTACACACTTGGCACCCCCATCTCCCAGAGCAACCTCTGGAAATTGGCCGCATTCCCTGAAACTGATGTCCCCTCCACCCCTGATATCCTGCCTACCTGCATATGGCAACATGGCACTTCACTCTTGGCATGTATTTGTGCGTTAGTTTTACAACAAACCCTGGTGTTCAACTCATGGGCCCAGATAGGCTGTGATATTGGATTATTTATATAGGCAGTATGGGTAAATTAACCAGGAGGTGAACTTGTGTTGCTATTGCCATGATGTTTGAGAACCATGGCAACATGCGTTCACTTCCTGGTTACATTACTCATATGAGCAGCAGTCATGTCCACAACTGAGGAGAGCTGCAGTGGGATGAAATGCAGTTTGTGTGTGGAGAAAAAGATAAAGCAAACAAGTAAAAATGTTATATAGTGATCAAAATATATTGCTGGTTTAATGTACCCATTTAAGTAAACAGCACAGTTTATTTAACTGATTGCTTGTGCTGCCTTTTTAGGTCATTCCTTCAAGTGGACATACCTCTCTCTGTGATTTTTAATCCAAGCTTCAGGAACTGTCCATTTTAGACTGAACCCCGATACATAGTTAAAGGACCACTGTGCTCACTGTGAAATCACTCTGCAGTTTCACAAAGTCCATAAATACATTGTAAGAGAAAAATTTTAAATTTCATATGATGACATCCAACATCATAAATGCTGTACTTGTATAATAAGTTGCTTTTGAAGTATATAGGCTACTAGGAATATCACATCACTAACTAAATATACCGTATGTAGGTAATCAGCCTCTCTTGTCTTCCAGCTTGAGACAAGTTACTAGAAAACACTCAAAAGGTTAAGCCTCACCCCAAGAGGTGTTCTCTAGTGGGCTTCTGATTAGACACAGGCTTTCTTTAGTTTGTGCTCTGAGTTTCCTGACTCAGCCAGGGGTAGAAAACTCAGAAATAACTATTCATGGCCATTCCCTCTCCCTTTACATTATAAGAGAGGAAGGCAAGCTGAGACCCTCGAGTTAGTCAGACCAGACAAAGGAAAGTCCATCTTCCCTGGCTGTGACCAAACCAAGGGGGCCTGCAGGCTGAAGGATGAGGACAGAATCATTAGGTCCAGGTGCTACTGGTCCCCTCTGTTGAAGTCTCTGGAGGCCCAGAACCCAGCCGGGGCCAGGAACAGAAGATTAACCCCCAGATAACAACAAGGAGGAGGACCAGATAAGTTCTGCTCAAGGACAGGAAGATCAAGACCTGAAAGGCACCTATGAGTGGTAGTGAGCCATCCCTCAAGGGAGATTGCCAGGATCCTTGTGGAGCCAATTCCACCACAGAAAGCAAGGGAGAAATCAAATATGTACTATAAATGAACCTTCATTGAACTTCAATCTAGGAGGGTAGAAATAGGTACCTGAAAGTAATACATAATTCCCTGGGAAATGTGAACATGGTAAACAGTAATGTCCATCAGAATAGAAGGCCAGGTAAGAGCTGGGGTCAGTAAGTTCCCAAGATGAGACCAGGCATAAGGAGCCTGCAGTAACTGGGCCACTAGGGCTCTCAGTGCAGTGGTGAATGGAATGGAGGCAAACATGGCCAAATCAACTATGTAGCAAAACTTAGGAGTACACCATAAGGCTGATCTACTAGTCTGTTTGATGCCATCTGCTTGTATAGTAGCCATGTACAGGCACAGCTGCCCTAGGGTAGTGCTCACCCTGCCTGGGATGGTTCCACCATGCACTGGTCTTATAGGTGAACCCCCCATGGAGATTCCGAATATGGGAGATTGGTAATTTTAGGAAGTATTTGCCTGGTCATAGCGAGAGACTTCTGCAGCAGTATAGTAGTACATTGAAGTATGTGCTTGAACAGTAACAGTAATTAAACGTGCCAGTGGAAATGAAGTATGGTCAATGACTGAATGGAACATGGCGAGGGTAATGTCCTTTGAAACTGTGTAATACTAGTACAGTTAATAAACATGCATTCTGCTTGATCCCAGTTCCCAGTATGGACAATCGTCTGTGTGTGTGGTCTTCTGTTAGTGGTGCCCCAGTGTATGGTAATGGTGCCCCTGATCCATATTGGCCCTGACCCATGGTGGCAACAGTAGGTCAGAAGTACATATTTCATGGTATAAGATGGGTGCCATTTTGATGAGAAGGGCCACCAAATACCCCTAGATGCAGGGGGGTGACTGGCTCTTACATGAAGTTTGCAGGTAAGAATATTAGATGGTACAGTCTGAGAGCCGCTTGCTCACAATAGAGGTAGACAAATATCCTTGCTTTTAAAAACAAATTTCAAACTGTTATCCATGGTATTTCATTGTGTGCTTTATATGACATTGCAAATTATGAACTATGCTATTATAATAACTGGGGAGCTTTTTCTCCCATAGGAAAACTCATTTATAATTCAATGTTATAACACAGCTGTTTATAATGGTGAACATACATACATACTGTACACAGTTGCCAGCAGATTAGGCCTAGTGGTCTATCACGCCTGTCCGACACAGTTTACTGGTAGTGTACAGTAGCTGCTCTACTTCCCTCCCTTAATTCCCCCCTCACTCCCCACTCCCTTCCCTGTATATCTCTGGTGCTCACCATACCTCCAACCTGTACCCTGCCCTGTGCCTCTCCCAACCCCTCTTAAAACCTACCACAGTTACCATTTTTACCAGGTAATCTGGCAGCTCATTCCAGGGTGCCACCACCCTCTCCGTGAAAAAATGTCCTCTTGCCTCTCTTCTGTACTGTCCGTGCCAGCTTTAGACTATGGCATCTCATAGTCCCTTATCCCCTCAATGTGAACAGTCCCTCTTTGCTCCCTCTGTTGACCCCTTCAGGTAATTGAAGGTCTCTGTCATATCCCCTCTATCCCTTCTGTCCTCCAGAGAGTACATATTCAGCTCTCTAAATCTGTCCTCATATGACAAACCCCCCGGATCACTAATCATCCTTGTCACCCTTCTCTGGACTCTCTCCAGCAGTGTGATGCATTTCTTTAGGTAGGGGCACCAGAACTGCACACAGTACTCTAGATGCAGCCTCACCAGCAAGGTGTACAGGGGAAGTATAACCTCTCCCCCTGGCAACACACCCCAGCATTTTGTTTGCCTTAGGTGCTGCTCTCCTGCAATGCTCTGAGTGATTACATTTAGTGTCAGTCATCACCCCAGATCCTTCTCCATCGTCACAACAGTCAGTTGTACTCCCCCCAAGTGGTAGCTATACCCAGGGTTCTTAACACCCAGCTGCAGAATGCTACATTTGCGTGTGTTAAACTCTAACTGCCACGTGTGAGCCCAGTTTTCCAGCCTCCCCAAGTCATCCTGGAGTGCTCTTCTTCCCTCCTCACTGTCTACCTCAGCCCCCAATTTAGAGTCATCAGTGGACAAACTCATTTTGCTACCAACCCCAACCCTGATGTCCGCATTGAATACATCAAATAGGATAGGGCCCAACACTGAACCTTGTGGGACCCCGCTGATGACCCCTCTGGGTGTTGAGGCTTAACCCCCTACCACCACCCTCTGCTGTCTATCCTTAAGCCAATTTGCTACCCATCCCACCAATTTATCACCCAACCCCAGTTTCCTCAATTTCCAAATTAGCTTTCTGCTCGGGACCGAATCAAAAGCCTTGCTGAACTCTAGGTACAGAAATCAACCAGCTTTCCCCCATCCAGGGATCTTGTCACCCAGTCAAAAAATTCGACTAGGTTAGATAGACACAATTTCTCGTGGACAAATCCATGTTAGTTGTCATCCTGAAAACCATTTACCTACAGGAACTCCACCATCCATTCTTCTAAGATGGTCTCCAACATTTTTCCTACTATGGATGTCAGGCTGACTGGTCTTTAATTCCCCGGTTCATCCCAAGGTCCACTCGTATGGAGGGGCATGACATGGGCCATCCTCAAGTCTAGAGGGACACAACCTGATTGAAGGGAGGAACTGAATAGTTCCATCATTGGAACCACTAGGACATCCGCCAGTTCCTTCAGAACCCTGGGGTGGATGCCGTCTTGTCCTGGAGCTTTATCCATCCTCAAGGACTTGACACCCTCCCTCATCCTACTACCTACCTGGGTTTTCTTTGCTCTATGCATGTGCACCTCCACCACGTACACGTTAAGATCAGCACACAGTAACATGACTCATGTCTAAGTGTTTCCACAAGCTTCTTGAAAAACATAGTTGCTGTTCAGTTGCTAAACCTCTAGTTTCGGGGCAATTGCATAAAAAAAAAAGTACACAGTTATTTAAACCACACTAAGCCAGACTGCACTACTGGAACCACTGTTTTCTCTAACTACTGGATAGTTTTTTCAAGATGAGAAAATACTACCTAGCAATTATATAAAACAAGACATGGTGTAGTGTGTAAAACTCAAATTTACACACACCCTTGGCATTGGATGCTTGTATAAAACCCTCAAACTTCACTCCAGGGGTTTATGTAGCATCCAACACGTCAGGTGTGCATACAATTATTGTTATACAGACTACCCCATGTATTATTTTATATAAAATTAATACCCCTGTAGTGAGGGTGTCCCTCTCAATGGATTTTGGGGGCCAGGTACCACTACCTCTGGAAGTCATCCCCAAATTTAAATATGTTGGCATGTGGATAGATAACAAGCTCTCTTTCAATGACCATCTTGAGGACCTAGCCAGGAGGCTAAAAGCCAGGTTAGGGTTATTTTTCAGAAATAGGTCTCTCTTCCCATTAGAGACTTGTATCAGGCTTGTCCAGGCCACATTCCTTCCCCTACTTGACTATGGGGATCTAATTTACACTTCCTCTGCACTCTCAAGCCTAAACAAATTGGACATCCTCTATCACCGTGCACTGCGATTCATTACAAACTCCTCTTACCAAACCCATCATTGTGCTGTATACGTAGCTGTTGGTTGGACATCACTCACCACTAGACGGCTGCTGCATGCTGGTATATGGACTCTAAAGCTACTACTGAACCAACTCCCGAGCTACCTAACATCTCTCATCTGCATCTCCTGTAGTGCATACTCACTTAGGAAATCTGACTTTATCTTCCTCGTCGTGCCTAGAACTCACACCACCTTTGGCAAACGTGCCTTATCACATGCTCTTCCAACTATCTGGAACCAACTGCAATCTGCACTGAAACTATCTAGCATTGTCTCGGTTAATTTCTACAAAGCGTTGGCTACATCTAAAATAAAAGATATCTGCAGCTGTTTTTAAGCCTCTCCCTCACTCTTCTGCTCCTACTTCTCCCTCCCGTCTATCAGGAACTGGTGCCATCCATTTCTGAATCTATATCGCTTCTGGCACTCACCAAGACCCCTAAAATATCTGCTGCAGCTAAACTGTATGATTCCCCCAGCCATACTCATGACCCTCCGCAACCCTTTCACTCCTATTTATATCTTACTCCCTCTTACTCTCGCTAGCACTTTCCATTCTCTGCTCTCCATTAATCCCTAACTCTTCCTTCTAAACCAGCTTCTCTCTCCCCTGATATTCTATACTTTCCACATTTACTGCTTTTTCCTAGCATATGTTTATAATCCTCTCCTTGTGTTTCTGAACATAGTTTCATATGACCTTAACTGTACTGTATTAAACTATGATGTACTATTTTATGTAATGGTTCACATGAACTTTAACTGTATTTTTAGGATGCCTTTCTTTATTTTATGTAATGTCTCATTGACTGTATACATGCTTCAGGACCTCCTTGTGAATGAGCTTCCTCAATGGAGTCTTCCTGCAATAAACTTGAACTTGAACTTGAACTACCTCACACTGCCACTGAGCTGCTGTAGGTCACTGTGGTGGCTCCTGGGTTCTTTTCCCACTTGCATTGGTAGAAGGTTTGTGTCAAAGAAATAGAAATGCATGTTTCCTCCACCCAGAGAAAGATATAAGTGGTCTTGATGTTAGGTTAGCACAGCCCACTGGGATGCTATACCTGCCCACTGTGGTCACCCCTCTTGCAAACCTCACACAAATGCATCAGAGGACACTGCTCTCACTCATCTGGTACCTGTATTTCCCCTTGAACACTACAGGAGCTCCATTTGTGGTTGTTTCTGGGTGCCCATGGTTGGCTCAATGTAGGCCCATTGGTGCTGCCTCAAGTTGGCTGGCAGTGGTACTCTTTAAATTAAAGGAGAAGAGAGTTCAAAAAAGTAACCTCCCAAAGACCATGCATATGTTTAATGGCATGAAGCAAAGACCATGTAAGTGACGTAGTCGTAATCTGGCCTGATGGCCAATGTGAAAACAGATCTAAAACAAACAAAGGGGTTTTGTCTAAAGGAGTGCAATCTTTGCTGTTTCTCATGGTTCCCTAACTGGATGGCCCTGATGGGTACTGCAGGCTTCTGGGGCTCTGACTGCTGGTGTTGCCTCTGGATCAGAAGGGCAAACTTTTCAGGCTTGCTCCTCATCTCTGTGGGTGATAGCATTTCATGTTTCCTCTCAGAGTTTCAGTTGCCTATCTTTGGGCCAGATTTTCTCAGCCTAAGAATGCCTCAAGCCCCTGGTGTGCTGATCATATGGTGCATGGGGCTTGTGGCATTCCCTTGGCTGGTGATCAAGAGTTTCAATCTCATGTTCCAAGTGCCGCATGTTAGACCAGCTTCTCCCTGGTCTAGCTTGTGTCATTCAGGGGACCCTTTTCATGGGTCTTGCAGTATTAGACCAGCTTTTCCCTGGTCTAGATTGTGGCATTCAGGGGACCTTTTTTATGGGGCTTGCACCAAATGTTTATTGCAAGCTGCCATAAAGTGAGGAAACTGTCACAACTACACCTGAGAATAGAAAATTGGGTGCAGTTGTGGCAAAGGTGCTTGGCATAGCTGTGCCCCAAAATGGGTTTGATGCAGGGCTTGATGCAAGCCCTGCACCGCCCTTTGAAAATGTGTCCCTCTGTCTTTCTCTCTCTCTCTTCCAACTGCTGCGGTCCCAGACTGACCCACATGCCCTGGTCTCCAAACCCTCAGAACAAGGGCAGCCAAATACCTGGCATTAGTGTTTGCTACAGGACCTGCAGCAGCAGCTCGGGGTTTCACTTCTTTGCTCTGCACTCTCTTGTCAGTGTGGTCACTCATGCCAGCTAGCACATGAATGGCACTTTACTTCTTATAAGGCTCAGAAGCTTCTTCTAACATTCAGCTCTCAGACACAAGACCTAGAATGGTGCTAAGTACTGCAAATAAACTTGAATGGTTTGTAGAAAATTATGAAGGCATCAAGGAACAAGCTGTGCTTAACTACATAAGGTCAAGCACAGCTTGTTCCTTGATGACTTCACATTGTTCTAAAAATGGCTGCAATGTAGTACTGATGTTGAAGATCCTCGGTCATATGTATCTCTTGGGTGCTTCCAGCTACAGATGAGCCCAGTACTTTGTTTGAAAGAGCTTTTCATGGGCTTTAAACTGTGATGGAACTGGGCATGAATGTGTCCCTTTAAGAATCAGAGTTGGTGAGCCCTGCAGAGTGATTAGTGGTAGCAGTGAGGAATATGCCATAGCATTACATGTTAAAAATGCAAGGGTACTGGGGCAACATGAATTTAGATTCAAAGGCATCAAACTAATTTTCACACTGCAGAAAATTCAGTCAATAACTCCCACAACAACTTTAAAGTTCAAAATAATGTCAGCTTTTATTTTCAATAATTCAGCTTTTTAACTTGCCAGTACTTTTTACTGCCACATAAAAGCCAATGTTTTGCTCCTTAGACTAGGAACTTTATCAAGGATGTGGTCCTGCATTACAAAAAACATTCAAATAAAGTATTTACAAATTAAATTTGTGTTAATACAATAAGTATGTCTATTAAATCACAAACATTAGTTTTTCACTTCATTTAATTCAGAGACTCATTGAGAGTAGTCACCACAAAAGGAGGCAGGTCAAGTAACTTCAGTCCTTGAAGCTATGTTCCCTGCATTGGCATTGTAATAGCCTGCTGTTCTGATGCTTGGTTCACTGCCTTTTATGCTCCATCACCAGAGTACACAACCCCTGATGTCATAATGGTGCCTCAGAACAGGCATAGCAGCATGGCATGTGACGTGCTTGACTCTGGTGGGGCTCTTTAAGAGACAGTCTGCCCCCAAAGGCTCAGAAAATGGCTACAAGCAATTAAAGGCAGTAACTGCCACTCACAGTATGAACATACTAAGCTTCACAGACCACAAGATTTGAAACAAAATTACCTTGAGTCAGCCACAATTTTTTTTTATTCAATATACTTTATTAGTATAGCAGCTTATGTGATAGGGTAACATAATATTAATAGCACAGCTGCAATAAGACATAAAACATAGCAAACATACAGACACAAGACATACTACCAAAAACAAACAAAAAAGAAGCTCCCCTCCCCCCAAACCCCGCCATGAACCTGCGTGTCAGGGCAAATAGGAAGGAATTGGGCTAAAACGGGTATTCAGGGTTGCCAGAGGGATAACAGAGTCAGAAGAGGTTCCCATATTGATCTGTAAACATCTAATTTATGCCGGATGCTAGCAATGTGCTTCTCCAGTTGAATGACAGTTAAAATCTCATGATACCATTCCATGGTTGAGGGAAGGGGTTCATCTTTCCAGTGCCTAAGTATGACCAGTTTAGCAGTAAATGCTATTAAAGTTAAGTGGACTTTCCGAACTTTAGGTGTGCCCTGCGGGAAAAGAAGTAATAGGAAGGATTCTGGAGTAAACAAGGAGTGTAACCCCAATAGCGGGCCCAAGATGTTTTGGATGGCATTCCAGAATGTTTGGATTTTTGGGCACTCCCACAACATCTGAAAGAGAGATCCCATCCCTTCTCCACATCTATGGCAAAGGGGGGATACTCGCCTCCCAATAGCATGCAGCCTAACGGGAGTATAGTATAGGTTATGCATGTTATTAAATTGGGTAAGTCTCAACCTATCTTGTTTAATGAAACTGTAGAGGGTTTTCCATAACTTATACCAATAGACCAGATCATCAGGGAGAGCAAACAATTGCTTCCAGTAATAACAAATCCCTTTAGGAAGTTCGGGATCGAGGTCTTGCAGGAACTTATATACCCTGGAGACTGCATGTGGCTGCTTCGCTACTAGAAGCACTGTGGGCAAATCCACTCTGAGTGGAAAGGACCATGGTTTAGGGCCTAGGTAAGCTAGAACAGCATGCCTGATTTGCCAATATTTAAAAATATCAGTATAGGATAATTGGAATTTCTCTTGCAATGAGGCAAATGGAGTAATAGCGTCTTCATTGCAGAGATCTTCCAATGTAATATGCTGCAACTTAGGAAAGAAAGATGGTGGAATAACCCGGTTCCTAATCAAAAAATGGGGATTTTTAAAGAGAGGTTGAATCAGTTAATTAGTCTAATTAAGGGATAGATGTTTCTGTACTTGGTATAGGGCACAGAGAGACCAACCAAGGGGTGAACTTTTAAGGTGATGAGGAAGACAATGAGGAAACTGGTACAAAAGAGCTGAGAGGGAGCAACAAGTTCTTTGCATTAATGCCCTTTCAATTTCCACCCAGGTGAGAACATAAGAGCAAGCTTGATCTGTGACTGGTTCGTCCATCCATCTGGCCAGTTTGCTGATATGTTGGGCCCCATAATAAGTAAAAAAGGAGGGTAGGACAAGGGCCCCCCTCAGTTTAGGTGTGGTAAGCTTAACGTAGCTTCTTCTGACGTCTTTATTTCTCAATAGAAATTTGTTAAACACATTGTGTAACTGTCTAAACCCGGTTCTGGGGATAAAGAGGCCCAACATACCCATTGGATACAGGATCTGTGGGAGGACATTCATTTAGAGAATACTTAGTCATCCCCAAATGGACATGGGCAGGGCACTCCACCTATTCAGGTCCGCTTTGAGAGTGGAAATTAGTTTAGTGAGATTCTCCTTCATCAATGAAGATACGTCCCTAGTAACCTTAATCCCCAAGTAGGTCAGGACCTGAGGCACCCATGTTAGACCTAGGCCTGAGAGCTCCGCCCGTGTAAGATGATGGTTAAGAGGAAAAATCAGAGATTTAGAGAGATTAGGTTTATAAGAGGAAACTTTGGAGAATAAACTTAGTTCATCTAGAAGGACAGGTATGGTGGAGGCAGGATTTTTCAACATGTAATAGTAGATCAGCCACATAAGCAGAAAGCAAGTATCATTTAATGAAATAAAAATGAAATGAAACTTTATTTATATGGCACCTTTCTCAAACCAAGGCACCTTACAATAATTTAAAACAATGAACAATAAATAAACACAAATCCATAAATAATTTATATGACACTAAATCTAAGCTCCAATTCACAATCAATTAATTAAAATTAATCTTTGACCATAAATAGGTCTTGAGGGCCTTTTTAAACTCCTCCATGGTCGCACACTGATGAAGCAGACAGGGTAGAGAATTCCAGAGGGTTGGAGCAACAAACATAAAAGCACGAGCACCTGATAACTTTAAGGAAACCCTCGGAATCTCTAGCAACTCCTCATCTGCCTAGCAGAGAGATCACCCGGGGCGGTAGGGAACCAAAAGCTCTTTCAAGTAGTCTGGACCCTGTCCATGTAGGGCTTTGTAGGTCAAAAGACCAACTTTAAAGGTGATCCACCACTGAATCAACATCCAGTGCAGATCGCATAATACTGGTGAGATATGACAGGTACGGGAGGTACCCCTCAATAATCGGGCTGCAGCATTCTGCACCAGCTGCAAGAGGTGGATATCAACCCCAGGAAGCCCTTGATAAATGGAGTTGCAATAATCCAGGCATGAGGTCACAAAAGCGTGGACCAATGTAGGAAGGTCAGCTGATGGAACAAGGTGCTTAATCCTGGCAATGTTCCTAAAATGATAAAAGGAAAGTTTGACAACTGCCGACACCTGTGAACACAGTGTCAGTTCATTGTCAAAAATCACCCCCAGGTTCCGCACCCGTTCAGAGGTAGGGAGCTGGATACCTCCCAGAAATAAACCTGAGGATAAACCAGCTCCCATCCCCCCTAGCCTATGACCTGGGTCCACAACCAATACCTCTGTCTTCTCCGAGTTCAACTTTAGCCAGCTTGAACTCATCCAGCCTTGGATTTCGGTGAGGCAGCTATTAATGACTGAGAGAGCTCTATCCTGGTTGGATGCAAAAGACAGGTAGAGCTGAGTATCATCCGCATAGCAGTGAAACTTCAGCCCATACCTTCTTACAATGTCTCCGAGGGGCAGCATATACACTGCAAACAACATGGGGGACAACACTGAGCCCTGGGGTACTCCACATGACAGAGAGAGTGGGGAGGAAGAATTTGATTCAGACACCACTCTCTGAGTCCTGTCAGTGAGGAAAGATCTAAACCAACTGAGGACTGTCCCAGACAGGCCACAGATAAACTCCAGGCACGTGAGAAGTACCCCATGGCCCACAGTGTTAAAAGCTGATGAGAGGTCAAGAAGAATGAGAATGGAATAATTCTTCTGATCTTTGGCCATCAGGAGATCATTGAGCACCCGAACCAGCGCTGTCTTGGTACTATGCCTCTTTTGAAACCAGACTGGAGGGGTTCATAGATGTCATGGATGGTTAAATGGTTCTCCAATTGTGCAGCCACCACTTTCTCAATAATCTTCCCAACAAAGGGAAGGTTAGAGATTGGCCTGTAGTTAGCATGGCAGTCAGGGTCCAAGGTAGCTTTCTTCAGGAGGGGTGTCACCACCACCTCCTTCAGGGAGCTAGGAATCTCACCCATATCCAAGGAGCACCAGACTATCCATGCTAGAACCAGGCTGATAGTCTCAAGACAACCCTTTATCAGGGAAGTTGGACCCGGGTCTAAACTACAGCACATAGGGTGCATACTCTGGACAATCCTCATGACATCAATGAACTCCGGCCGGTCAAAGGAACTCCACGAGGGACCAGAGGGAGCAACCAAATGCCAATTCAAAACATCTCCAATAGAGGGAGCAGGTTGGAGTGCTGCCCTATTGTCGACCACCTTATCCGCAAAGAAGTGAGCAAGCTCATCACACTCTAATTGTGAAAAAGCTTTCCGAACCTGGAGATAGCCTGGGTTGCACAGTCTGTCAACAGTTCGAAAAAGCTGAGCTGGTTGGTTCTGAGCAGCCGCAATCTCGCAATCTCTCTGGACAGGAACTCTGCCTTCTTACTAGAGATTGTGGAATGATAGAGTTGATAATGTTCCATCAATCTAAGATGGTCAGCATCAAGGGCAGTTCTCCGCCAACAACGCTCTAATCTTCATCCTTGTCACCACATCTCCCTCAAGGCCTCATCAAACCATAGAAACTGAGGTCAAAGGGGGAGAGAACAAACACGGACAGGAGCAATTTGATCCAGAGCCGAGGAGATGGCCCTATTATAGGCCAGCACCAAAGCATCGGGATCATTGCTCACTTCAGAAAACTCCAATAGGTTAAGTGCTGCTACCAGGCCCACAGAGCTAATATCTCATAAAGAGCGGCACTTAACCATCTCCACAGGGGCAGGCCTACAAGGAGGGGGGAGCAAAAACTGAAGCCCACAATGTAGCGATTGGACCAACTGATGGGTTCCACCCCCACATCAGTGGCCTCAATCCCTAGAAAGAAAACTAGATCCAAGGAATGACTGTTCTTATGTGTGGCAGAAGTAACCACTTGTGTAAGACCCAAAGATGTCATTAATTGGAGGAAGTGTTGTCCAAACTGCGAATATTCATCATCGATCCAGGCACTGAAGTCACCCAGAACCATCAGCCTGGGAGACTCAAATGCCATGTCGATGATGAAGTCGGCTACTTCCTGTAGTTTCCCATCCCCTGGTGGATGGTAGATGAGAACTATTCTACAACCCACACCTGCCACAACGGAACACTCAAAGGACTCCGCCTCCTCAACTGGTACACTTGTGAGTCCCAGTTCGGTCTTGAAACAGACTGTAACCCCCCCCCCGCAGTCCAACCATGGACAGTGTTACACCGAGTACCCAGCTGGAATTGCTGCCTCCAAAACTGGACCGGCATTACCATCCAGCCAGGTCTCAGTAATGCAAGCCAGATCCACAGACTCAACAAGATCTGCAATAACTGTAGTCTTGTTCCTAATGGATCTGGCATTGCACAACACCACTCGGGTTGGACAGGTCAATGAAGTGGAACAAACCACTTGCCCAATACCACTAATAGTAGAGGTGCCCTTGGGTATGGAAACCAGACAAGGAGAATCTCGCTCTTGAATCCATTTCACCCCAGGGCGTCTTCTGGTCTCTACAACCCCAATCCGATGTCGCTGTTCATTCGGCCTCCACTGTCCGCACCTCCCAAAACCCCTCCTCCCCCCCATACAATCCCCAGCATTCTACAGTGCTGCTAAGTTAACAACTGTAATGGCATAGGGGAGAAAGGGCAGAGGGCACGGAGAGTAGAGGATGAATTTTTACCTTCTTACCTTCTTGTTTAGCTTCAATTTGAATACTAGTCAGGCCAGAGGAACTATTAAGTTTATGAATAAGGGTCTCTAAGTAAAAATTAAACAAAGTCGGGGAAAGCGGGCAACTCTGACAGGTCCCACGCTGAAGGGGGAAGGAGGATGAGAGGAGGCCATTACACCATACCCTGGCTGTTGGGCATGAGTATAGTATCCGGACCCATTTAATAAAATCATCAGGGATTCCAAAGCTGGTAAGAGAAGAAAACAGAAAGTTCCAGGATACGCTATCAAAGGCTTTCTCGGCGTCGAGGGAAAACAAGGCCGATGGGACGTTGGAGTCCCTCGACACCAAGATGAGGTGCAGGAGCTTCCTCATATGGTCACCAGAGGAACAGCCAGAGATGAAGCCCACCTGGTCATTTATTTATTTATTTAGCTTTTGTTGACCGGGTAAGTGCACTAGACAAATCCTGCCTATTTTCAGGCACGACCCGGGGGAGGGGAATACAGATGAATGCCAACTGATCTTGAACCAGATTAAGCTGCTGGTGGTATTTTTTTTAGTGAATGAGGGAAATTTGGCCAGACCGCGAAATTCCCTACTCTTTCGGGAAGTGCCATGGGATCTTTAACATCCACCTGAACTACCACCAATCCAGGCAGATGGGACCTCAGTTTAACGTCTCATCCGAAAGACGGCACCTCAGAAGTGCAGCACCCCTCTCATGCTGCACTACAGTGTCAGTACTGGGATATTAACCCAAGTGCCAGATGTGGGAACTGAACCCACAGCCCTCTGATCTCCCGGCCTCAGAGGTGAGTGTGCTACCTACTGAGCCACTGACACTCCCGATGACATCCCCCATAAGCGGAGCCAAATGGATAGCCAGAACTTTAGCCAATATTTTAAGGTCTGAATTGAGCAGGGAGATTGGACAGTAATTGCCGGGAAGCAGGGGATCTTTACCAGGCTTGGGGATCAGCATTATTAGCGCTTCTGAGAAAGACTGATCACTCATTCCATTATCAAACCAATAATTGTATACCTCAGCCAGAAATAGTACGATTTGGGTACAACATTGTTTATTCAGATTAGTCGGTAGACCATCTGGGTCTGGAGCCTTATTAGAGGGTAAGAGCTTAATAGCTTGTTCTACCTCAGAAACGGTAATTAAGGATCCAAGACCTTCAGCTCACTGGGGTGAGAGACTAGGTAGGTTAATCAAGTTCAGGTATTGGCAAATACCAGGAGCTCCAGGATCAACTGAGTCTTCAGATGCATAAAGGGATTTATAGTAGGTACCTAGCCACAATATTTTAGGGTCTGAGACAATGTCCTCATCTAGGGAGGGGAGCAATCAGGAATGAACCTGGCAGCCTTGGCTTGATGGAGCCTAAGGGCCAGAAGCCTTCCTGCTTGCTCACCCCGATTCTAAGTATCTCATTTTAGTGTGATGAAGAGAGAGTTCAGATTTCTTGGCCATTTTGTCCGCGTATTGGGACTGAAGCCTATATAAATTGGCCCAGTCAGATTCCGGGGAAGCGCAGTGCAGGGAGTGTTCTAGGTGTTTGATATCTCTAAGAAGGGAGTTCATTTGGGCCTTGCCCTGTTTAGTATGGATACTTACCAGATGTATAAAATCTCCTCGAAGCATGCATTTAAGCACTGCCCAGACAAGGTCGGGCCTTGGCCACAGAGCCTAATTTAGACTCAAGGGAAAAGGTAATGAAATTTTGAACATGTTCAGTCAGGGAGGGCTTCTGTAACAATTGTGCGTTTAGGCACCAAAGGGAGTCCCGCTTAAGTCCCGGTCGAAGAATAAAGGTAATACTAACTGGGGAATGGTCAGATAGGACTCTGGGGTGAATGTCGACCTCCAAAACCCTGGGAAGGGAGACAGCACTGAGTAAAATGTAGTCAATATGGGAAAAGGATTTATGTGTTGGGGAAAAGTACATATACTGTCAACACGAGGGGTTTAAGATGTGCCATACAACCAGGGTTCCATTGCCTGTCATAAGGTCCCTCAATGCTCTTTGGACTGGGGATAAACCCATTCTCTTACTATTGGAGTGGTCAGTCTCAGATTGGAGTACTGCATTCCAGTCCCCACTCAGTATAGTGAGCTTAGGGAGGTCCACTGGTATCAATTACAGCAGTTCTGTAAAGAAATGTGGTGTTTCTATATTTGGTCCATAAATGGAACCTGTAACTATAGAAAATGACTCTAAAGTGCCCATGAGGTTATTGTAATGTCCCAGTGGGTCCCACCATTCCTGCGTCAAAACAAATGGGACTGATTTGGCTACTAAGATGGCCATTCCCCCTCGCCTGGAAGAGGCTCCGGCTCCAAAAACCTGACTTACCCAAAGCCTCCATATGAGCAAAACATCTTCTTATTTGAGATGGGTCTCATGAAGGCAAACCAGATGAGCCCTCAGTTGATGAAGATTTTTAAGTACCATGATTAGTTTACAGTGGTTCTGGGCCCCTTTAATATTCCAACTAACGAAGTTGTACTGGCTACCCATAGAGTACGCTCAAC
Source organism: Neoceratodus forsteri (assembly GCA_016271365.2). Taxonomy (NCBI): domain Eukaryota; kingdom Metazoa; phylum Chordata; order Ceratodontiformes; family Ceratodontidae; genus Neoceratodus; species Neoceratodus forsteri. The sequence goes on from CM057453.1 coordinate 446,117,401, forward strand.
CAAAGAGTACTGTAGGCAGAATCTTTAGTATCCCTGGGAAGTTGCCAAGTGAGTAAGAGCATCCTATCATAGTCCACTGATACGCCAGGCATATCCCCCCATCCCAAGAAACATGAACAATAATGCCCAAACCAACAATTTCCCTCCCTACTCCTAGTCACAATGAGAATGAACAGTATTATACACCCCCTCCCATTCCCAGTATATAATCCCCCCTCAACAATAGGCAACAACAAACAATAACACAGTGTGAACAAAAAAAAGCTTAATATTCTAATGAAAACTTCCCAATTCCCTCTCAACCACCCAGTCCTAACAATTGATTCCCCATACATTCTGGGACATGATTCAAACAATCTTCCCAGAATGTGTGCTCCTCCCCACCCCTGCCCAGGCTTGTCAAGTAATAATAAAGGTTCTTATTTTCAGTGAAAATACAAAAGAGACATTAACAAGAACATTAAATTGGCAGATGGCTAATGGAGCAAGAAATTCCCAGAAACAGGGGGAGGCCATGGGAGTCAGCCACAATTTTGTTATTTCAGTTTTGACAGTAAAAGAAAAACAATTTAAAGGGAGGAAAAAAACCCAACAAATTAAAGGGAAAACCAGTTTTAATCTTGAGTATATAGTGTGTATATATATATATATATATATATATATATATATATATATATTAGACAGTAAAATTTTGTTATCGTTAGTCATAGCAACAAAAGTTGGGAAAAAGGGTAAGGTTTCTAAACCTTATCCTCCCAAACCAGGCAGGAAAGCAGGTGTGGGGGTGTGCCTGGGCTTTTCAAGCCTAAAACTCACCCATTCCATCTGTAAATAAGGTCAGATGTGTAGACTTAATAAGAATGGGGTGAGCATTAGGCTTGAGAAGCCCAAGGCACACCCCACACCTGCTCTTCTGCCTGATTTGGGAGGGTAGGGTGTTAGGGAAACACTAATGCCTCATTTCCCAACTTTTGTTGCTTTGTCCCTAACTGGAGCATTAATAAAGTTTTTTGTAACTTATGTTCTTACTTTCTGAGATAGTATATTAGTATCCTTATTTTACTGTCCCTCTGTAGATGTGTATATGTATGTAGCTGTGGAAGAACAGGGCTGTTCAGGTCCTGCGCTTCCATATGTAGGATAACAGTGACCAAATTGTCAGCATAGCCATTTTATTACCCCACCTCATGTACCTGGTACAGAAAATTTTTGAATCCCCTCCAAAATATAATTCTTTGCTACTGCAACACCATTCCGTGCCACAGATGCAAAAACACATTTTGGACAGGATTTGGAAAATGACAGCTGTGACATACATGGGGTGGAGTAATAAGAAGGCTGTGTTGAAAATCTGGAGTAAAAATATTCAACATTTCCGAAATTACAAACGGGCATAGAGAAATTGCAATGAATGGTCATAACTTTGCCATTATTTCATATTTTGACCCCAAATTTTCAACATAGTCCTCTTATGAGCCCACCCCATAAACCCCATAGATGAAAATGTTCAAATATGTGCCAAAACTCCATTACATGCCACAGGTGTGAAAAAAAACACTTTTTCGGACAAGATGTGAAAAATGACAGCTGTACTGTTCATGAGGTGGTGTAAAAAATGGCTATGTTGAAAATTTGGACTCATAGTATTGAAAATTATCAAAGCTATGTGCTTGCATAGAAAAATTTCAATGAACATTCATAATTCAGTCATTTTTAGGAATGTTTTCACCAATTTGGCAACATGGCCTTTTTGGGAACCCACCTCAGGAACACTGGTGGTGAAATTTAAATATTTTGTTCCAAAAGATGGTTTTGTGCAGTGACTACAAAATCACCTTCTGGGCCTAATTAATGAGATAACAGTGCCAGTGTTCATGGGGAGGGGTTCCAAAAAGGCCATGTTGAAAATGTAGTGAAAAAATTCTAAAAAAAATAGCAAAGTTATGAACATAAGTTTAAAACGCCATTGAAGTACATCATACAGCACTTACCTTAATTCCTCAGTTCACGGTTTGGCTTTGAAGAGTGCAGATGTGTCTCAGTCCACAGAAGATGACAGACTATGACCTCCAATGGTAAGTATAGGGCTGGGGGGTGGGTGCACAGTGGGAGGGTCAGGATGGAGAGGGGGTGGAGGAGACAATGAGAGACTGTTTTTTTTTTCTCAGGGTAAAAAAATAAAAAGAGGTTGGAGGACTGTTTTCTTTTTACAGGTTTAAATTAAATACATATTTCATGACACTGGTGGTGGGCTCCCCAGTGTCCAACACTACTTGTTGGGACTCTAAATGATGACACAGGGATTGGACCCCCGATGTTGGCTAGTTAATCAAAAAAACAGGTTATGGGGGGACATCTGATGCTGGGGGTGGGCATCCTGGTGTCAGATTAAATAAATATAAACAAACAAGGGACTTGGGGATGGTGATCGGAGGGTGGGGGGTGCCACTAGACACCAGGAAAAATACAGTGACAGTAATTGGGGAGTGAGGGGTGCCACCAAACACCATGGAAAACAAGGGATCACAGCTCATACTACAGCTGGCAGCCGGAGTTCAGATGTGGCAGCAGAACTAAATAAAATCTGCTGTTCTCATACAGAGAACTTGATGGAAGGCTCATCACACTAAACTGGGCACCCAGGATTTCGGATGCACAGAAAAAGTATTTCTGTCTCTAACTGTGAAAAACAAACACCAGGATCTAGCTAAACGGGCCTGTTTAGATAGGTTCTGGTTGATTTGTAAAATGACAGCATTTTTATGTATTTTTTATGCTTTTTAGTTCATGGAAAAAAAAACAAGATGGTGGCTGGTGTAAAAGGATTTCTCCCTCATGAAACAGGATTTTTTCCTCACGAGAAAGGAATGGATCTCATGAGAAAGAATCCTTTTTTGCGAGGTCAGTCCTTTGTCAAACTTTGTCCCTCTATTCTGGACAGTGATCTTCTTATTGAAAACAATGGGAACTTAAAAACTGAATAACTTTGCAACAGATAAATATTTTTTCACCAAGCAAAGCATGGCAGTTCTGTTACCCAATCTGTATCTACCACAGAAACATCACACCATCTGGATGAAAGATGAGGAAAAAATTGCAAAACATGGCAACTTGTAAGGTTTTAACACTATCTGTATCTTAGAATCTGTACATTTGACCATAATGAAACTTGCCACATCAAGAGGTGTTCCCCACAGGACAGCACATACCAAATTGTATGGAAATCCATTCAGTGGTTGCAAAGTTATTAAAGTGCAAAATTTGAGTTTTAGCATTCAACAGGCTACTCAGCCATAACTATAGGGGCACAACCATGCCCCTATAATATATAAACTGCAAAAAACTGAATTAATGCTCTAGTTAGGGATAAAGTCACAAAACTAGGGAAATGTGGCATTAGGGTTTTTAAAGCTAATACTCCACACCAAGCCTGCACACACCAGCAGGCATGGGGGGTGTCTTGGGTTCATCAGCCCTAATGCTCACCCCATTCCATAAGTAAATAAGCTGAGATGGGTACAGTATAGGAGAATGGGGTGAGCATTAGGGCCGATGACCCAAAGGCACGCCCCTGATGCCTGTTGGCATGTGTAGGGTGGGTGTGGGGTGTTAGCTTTGAAAACCGTAATGCCACATTTCCCTACTTTTGTGTCTTTATCCATAACTAGTGCATTAACACAGTTTTTTTTTTGCAATTTATTTCCTTACTTTTTGAGCTAGTATAATCATATCCTTATTTGCCTATGAGAGCACAGGGCCCTCTGGGCCCTGCACTCCCATCCCTACTTAGATGTGTATATGTATGTAGCTGCAGAAGCACAGGGCCATCCAATCCTTGCACTTCCATTTATAAGACAGCAGTGACCAAATTGTCAGCATAGCCATCTTATTACCCCACCTCATGTACTCAGTGCAGAAAATTTTCAAATCCTTGCCAAAACATAATTTTGTGCAACTGCAATGCCATTCTGTGCCAAAGGTGCAAAAACACATTTTGGTCAGGATTTGAAAAATGACAGCTATGACATACATGAGGTGGGGCAATAAGATGGTTATATTGAAAATCTGGGGTCAAAAGATTGAAAATATCCAAAGTTACGAGTGTGCATAGTGAAATTGCAAGGAATGGTCATAACTTTGACATTTTTTTCAAATGTTGACCCTAAATTTTCAACAAAGTCTTCTTATGACCTCATCTCATGAACCCCATAGCTGAAAATGTTCAAATCTATGGCAAAATGCAATTCCATACCACAGGTGCAAAAACACATTTGGGACAGGATGTGAAAAGTGACAGCTGTATTGTTCATAAGGTGGTGTAAAAAAATTGGCTATGTTGAAAATTTGGACTCAAAAATATTGAAAATTCTTGAAGTTATGTGTGTGCATAGAAAAATTTCAATGAACGTGCATAACTGCCATTTTTTTGGAATTTTTTAAGCAAATTTTCAACATGGCCTTTTTGTGACCACCTCATTAAAATTAGTGGTGACACTGTGTTGTTCAGTTTTGAAAGGTGATTTCATGCAGTGGTTGCTAAATCAACTTCAGGGCCCAATTAGGGAAATGACAGTGAAAGTATTCATAAGGCTGAGTTCCAAAAAGGCCATGTTAAAAATTTAGTGACAAAAGTCCTAAAAATGAAAAAGTTATGAACACATGTTCAAAACGCCCTTGAAATACATTATACAGCACTTACCTTGATTCCTCATTTCACAGTTTGGCTTTGAAGAGTGCAGACATGTCTTGGTCCACAGAAGATGACAGCCTATGACCTCTGGTGGTAAATATAGGGTAAGGAGGGGTGTGGAGTGGTGGGTGCTTAGTAGGAGGGTAGGGATGGGGATGGCAGAGATGGCAAGGGACCTTTTTGTAGGTTTAATAAAAGACAGTGGGGGACTGTTTTCTTTTTGCAGGGACAAGTAAAATATTTAGGGATCCTGGGGGTGGGCTCCCCAGTGTCACACACTGCTGGGGGGGCTTGTAATGCTGACATGGGGATTTGGCCCCCAGTGTTGGCACTGTAAATTAAACAGTGTGCTGCAGGGGTGAGGGACTATTAAATAAATATTCAGGGATGTTGATCAGAGGTTGGGGGAGTGCCACTAAATACCAGTGACAGTGATTGGAGGTTGGGGGTGCCACTTGACACCAGAGACAGCAATCAGAAGGTGGGGGATGCCACTAGACACCAGGAACAGTGATCAGAGGGTGGGGGGGTGCCACTAGACACCAGGAAAAAGGGCAGCTCACAGCTAACACTGCAGCCAGGGGCACAACTTCAGCTGCAGCTGCTGAAGTCAATAAATTCTTGGTGTTCTCATACAGAGAATGCCAGGGAAGCACTCCTTTCACTAAGCTGGACAACTGGAATTTTGGGTTCCCAGTAAAGGCATTTGTGGGAATAATTTTCAAAACCAAACATCAGAATCTGGCTAAACAGGTCCTGTTTAGCCAGGTTCTGATGTTTGTTTATTAAACTCACAGCATTTTTTGTGTATTTTCCATGTTTGTTGGTTCATGGAAAAGGTCAACAATATGGTTATTTGCATGGCACAAAAAAAAGTTTGGTGCCATGCCAAACAAGTAGTGCAAAAGCAAAATGCACATTTGCGGCATCAAAATTTTACTTTCGCCACAAAACGTTATCTCAAAACCCCTACTGTGCATGCACAAGTCAGAAAACTCTAAAATTTGAAGCCTTATAACTGTGAAAACCTTTGATATTATTTCACCAGACCTGTCAAAGGCACTTCTTTGGGACATGACACGTGTCCCCTGCAAGTCTGGGGCAACAATTCCTTTCCATGTAGGCTGTAGGCGAAAGCAAAAAAAAAAATGTTAAGTATAGGAAGAAAAAATTTTTTTTTCTAAAAATGACACATGCAGATCTCAGAAACCACACAAGCTGCCATCACAAAAATTTCCACACATTAAGACTGCCTCCTAGACAACACATACAAAATTTCAGCTCATTTTGTCAAAGAGAGTCAGAGATATTATTGTGCACAATTTGAAGATTAACGTCAAACAGGCAACTCTTTGATGAGGAGCCTTTGTAAATGAATCTTTGACTCAAAGGTTGTATATCCGATTTACTCAATAAATAAATAAATAAACTCAATCCTAACTATAGGTGTGCTATTATGCCCCTATTATATGTATCTTATAGAGGTGCAATAGCACCACACGCGTATATAGGGTTAAGCTGGGGTTTCTATGCTAAACCTCAAATTTTGCACTTCAATAACTTTGCAAACTTTCAACAGATTTGCACAATATTTTGCAAGCATGGTCTCGTGGGGTAGATCTCTTGATATGTCAAGTTTTGTTATGATCAGATATGTGGATTCTGAGATCCGGATAACATATAAACCTTAAAAGTCACAATTTTTCACTGTTTTCTTGTCATCACCTTGTGCCCAAACAGTTTAGAATTTTGGTTTGAAATGTTTGTGGTACAAAGAGCTTGAGTCATAGAAGCACCTTTCGCTGGTTTGGTGAAAAAAATATTTATCCGTTCCAAAGTTATTCAATTTTAAAGTTCCCGTTATTTTCAATGGGAATTTAACTCTCCAGGATAGCTTCCCAGAACTAAAAAGGAATTTGGTCTCATGAAAAAGGATTCTTTTTCATGAGTTGCCAGTCCTTTTCATGAGGAAATATTCCTTTTTCATGAGCTGCCATCTTGTTTTCCATTTTTTTGTCAAAAAAAAAAAAAAGAAAATCAAACCTCTCAAAAATGATGTCTTAAACAGACACCAGAACATGTATCTTGTTCATTGGGACTTCATTAGTTGGATTCTTTAGTTGTTTAGTGCTAAAATGCCCCTGGAATATATTTTTTTACATTATTTTTAATCCTTTTTCATGTCTCGCTAACATCCTTTATTGTGAATCCTTTTTCATTCTTGCAAAAAAGGATTGTGTCTTTGGAAAAAGGATTAAAAAAAAAACTAGTACAAAATCCTTTTTCGTGAGACAGGATCCTTTTCTGTGAAAACACAAAATGACTCATGGTAAAGCATCCTTTTTTGGAGAAAGGATTCAAATAAGCCAAGTCTGAAACCTGTTCTCGTGACAAGAGATCCTTTTTTGAGCGAACGAAAAAACAAATGTCGGAAAAGGATCTGTTGCCACAAAAAAGGATTTTTGGCCCATTTCCTAATTAAATTCTTTGCTTTCCCCTGGTGTCCTGTGGTACCCCCACCCAACAGTTCTGCCCCGGGCCCCATTACCTTGCATATAATAGCCCTGGTGTCTAGTGGCACCCCACCCTCTGATTGAGCAGATCAATAAAATAATAGAGACCGAAGAAATTACCTGCATTACTGAACAAGAGGCATTCCAGGTGAATTGTCTGAACCCTCAAGTGGTAGAAATTTCTTTCTATGAGTACCTTGAAATAGATGGGCCATTGAATGACACCATACCAATGCATGAGTATGTTATTCATTTCATGTTATTATGGGTTAATTTTTTTGTTTGTTTTTGTTCCCCTTCCACACAACACAGTCATGCCACTCATTCTTGTCTGTGCAACATCCAGTCTAGCCTGCCAGTCTCACCATCCCCTGCTGACCAATGCTACATGGTTCCACAAGCTATGCCAGCATCTTCAGACAGTCTGGTTTACCCGACCTTGGGGATTCCAGGTTGGCCATGGTGAAGTGGCTGACAGTTCCTGTGCGGGTGCTGAGTGATTGAGTTTCTGATGTTGGTGTTTCCTCTGAGCAGTGCTTGTCTGAGGGTGCAGTGACAGTGACTTATGGGATTGTTGTGTTGGGGGAGATGGTATCTGTCACCTGTCAGGCCATGCTAGGTGATATTACACATTTTCTGTACTCTTCCCAGTGGCAATGACCATGATGCATAACTAGATGATGTGCACTCAACAGCACCATGAAAGTTCCACTATTGACTAGGGCCCCAATCTTCAAAGGTTATCATCAGTGTGAATATAATTTGTGCTGTTGCTAACGTGGATTTGTGTTGGCACTCTGCTGGGAGATATTCAGAGATCGATGGAGCAACCATGAACCCAGCAACACCCAGGTACTAAAATAATAGTGCACCTATGCAAATGTGATGGTCCCCTCATGCATACTGGTGCAGTGGTATTTTCAAAAGGTGTGTGGCATAGGTAACCAGCCTCCTGAGCAGCGCTGTTTACAATCACAGAAAATAATCTCTTAATCAGGCGCTAAACATATGCCCCCACCCCCAAAGCAGGATAGCTGTACTGTAGCCATCCACCTCTGTGCAGAGCTGTTCCCCACATCACCTAGTACATCCTTTTATTGCAATTCCCTGGTGGTCCATTGGTTCTCTCCACCCCCCCCATTGCACAATACATCACTTTATTTCAAATCCTTGGTGGTCTAGTTGTCCCCCTCAATACCTGTCAATCATCACCCTTTCCTGCCTACCCCCAATCCTATTGTATAAACCGGACATGCAGTGGGGACTATATGTAATACATTATTTATGTATGTTCAAGCAGTTTCACCTCTGCCACATCATTCATTGATTACGCCACTCATGAGGTTACAAGAGGTAAGACTGCTCTGTGTAGATAAATAATGTATCCCACACATCCACATTTCATATCCCCTATATATTTTAAGAGATTTCTGTTTTTGTTTTGGAACATTTTATGGTAAACATGCTTTTTACAGTGTGTATGTGTCTGCATTTTTTTTCAGATGTGATACAGTGGCTACAAAACTCCTGACAACCATATTGGCAATGTTGCCCCCATACCACCGTGTTGTGCATACACATCCATTATATACCACCATAGTAGTCTACTAGCCTACTGCAACAACACAGAGAGTGGCATCCGTCATAGCCACTAGCGGAAGAACACCAGTTGTTTTCCTGTATCAGTACAATGGATATGTCTATTATACCTTGTTGGGGGTGGGGGTTGTTATCCACTAGACTACCATGGACAGAGATTTATACAACATTTGGGATGGTAGCAGGGTGTCTCCTACAGTATCTGTGTATACTTAGATGGACTGCCATGCATTGTCACTATGTGGTTGTTGCTTCCATGCAAATTAATTTGTAATGTGTCTGCAAATGTCAACTTTACACTGTGTATGTCAAATGGCATCATTAAAAATGCTATGACTGATCATGGTCCCCATGAACCCCAGCACTGTTCCTGTTTCTGCATGTCAATTCATGTATGCAATATGCAACCTTGCCTAGTGCCAGTGCACCACACATTCACTTTGCATTACGCATACATGGCCACATATTCAAACTGTCAGTGCTCTCTGTTATTGTGTGTTAAGTGCTCAGTATAGTGCATGGCTGTTTGTGCCCTACATTATGAGCAGCAGTACTGGCTGCAAATTGAGTTGATTTCTGTATGTGTATCACATATGCTTACCTATACATACTAAGTTATAAAATAAATGTAGTGCTTCCTTAATCACAGCTGCATCTTTGTAATACTGATAATGGCTGTTCTTCTGCATGCTACTTAATATCCTTTTCATCTTTTTACAGGGCTTATAGACATGTACAGTAGCCTATCAAAGATTTGGTATTTGGATTTGGTGACAGCTCACTCAGTAGGTGGAAAAGTTCTACCCACTTGCATTGTTTTGCAGATTAGGGCTACATTTCCATCAAACTGGTTTCAAACATGTCCTGTTCAAGTGGATCCTTAACATAAATTAGGACATTGAGAAATTGCCACATTTCTCTTTATATGAACACTGAACAGCATTATTTTCAAATTTTGTTTTCGTGACAGTAAATGACACTGTCGTTGCAGTATATAATGTCAATTGCTGAAATAATTTGCTTGAAACAAACATTACTGACTATGTAATCCTTGATTACACCAGTTCTATATGGACTGCATGATGGTGTTAATGTGAAGCAAAGGAAATAATTTTTATGCAGATATTTTGTGTCTGCCTCTGTGTAGAAAGTAAAGCCATCAAAAAATGGAGAGCAATGAGTACCAATGCCCGTAGTCTGAGTAACAAGCTTCCTGAATTAGTGGCCTTGATGGAGGAGGAACATCTGGATATCGTGGCAGTCACAGAAACATGGTACACACAAAACCATGACTGGGATGTAAACATACCAGGATACACTATCTACAGGAGGGACAGGGGGGGTAAAAGAGGAGGAGGAGTAGCTCACATAAGGGAAGGAATCAAAGCAACAGAACAAAAGGGTAAACAGGGAGGAGAAGAAGCACTGTGGGTAAATTTGGAGACCGCAATGGCACCACAATCCGCACAGGGTTGTATACAGACCCCTTCTCAGAGGGAGGAAATGGACAAGGAAATGATAGAAAGTATACTTAGTATGGCAGAAAAGGGAGATATTGCTGATGGGTGATCTGAATATGCCAGATGTTGACTGAGTGCAGTTGCAGCAGCCACGTCTAAGAGTGGGTTATTCTAGATGCCCTACAGGGGCATGCCTTAGACAACTAGTATTGGAGCCCACTGAGAGGGAACAATCTTAGACCTGGTTCTCTCAAATGGAGATGAAGAGAGGATCACAGATGTAGAAGTAGGTAGCCATCTGGGAACTAGCGACCATCGAACAGTATGGTTCACAATAAACACAGCAATAGAGTCAAGCCATACAAAGACAAAGGTACTGGATTTTAGGAGGGCTGACTTTGTCAAAATGGGTGAGTGCCTAAGGAATGCACTAGCAAATGGGCAGGAAGGAGGGGTGGAAGAACAATGGGGAATAATAAAAACTGCCATCACAGAGGTAACAAGTCTTTGTGTAAAGCAAATAAACAAAATGAAACGAGGTAAGAAACCACTATGGTTCTCAAAGGAAGTGGCAGGAAGGTTCAAGAGAAAAGAAAGCATATCAGGAAGTACAAGGAATCACAGAAGGAACAGGACAGAGAACTGTATCAGTTAAAGCAAAAGGAAGCTGGGAAGGCAGTCAGAACAGCAAAGGCCCAAACCGAGGAAAAGATAGCCAACTCAGTTAAGAAGGGGATAAAACCTTTATAGGTACATCAGGAGCGAAGGAAGACCAAGGGAGGGATTGTGAGGCTTAATAAAGGGAGGGAGGATGGGCAGAGGGTGACTGTGAAAAGGCAGAGATACTAAACAAATATTTTTGCTCAGTATTTACAAAGGAAGAGGGGAGGTACCTAAAACAAACAGTAGAAACACTCTGGATACAGAAGTTGATACCAGCCTATTTACAGAAGAAAGGGTTCTGAAAGAACTCTTAAACTGAAGGTGGACAAAGCAATGGGGCCTGATGGGATTCATCCCAGAATTTGGAAAAGAACTAAGGGTAGAACTAGTGACACCACTGACTACCCTGTTTAACAAATCATGGAGGATGGGTGGTACCTGAGGACTGGAGGAGGGCAGATGTGATCTCCTTCACAAAAGTGGGAGCAAGGCAGAAGCAGGAAACTACAGACCTGTTAGTTTAACCTCAGTGGTAGGGAAAATGATGGAATCACTTGAAGGAAAGAATTGTTGAGTATCTAGTTGCCAGAGGGCACAGGACCCAAGGCAGCATGGATTCACAGTGGGAAGGTCATGCCAGACAAATCTGATAGATTTCTTTGACTGGGTGACCAAAGTAGTTGATCAGGGGGCTGTGGACATGGCCTACCTAGACTTTAGCAAGGCATTTGACACAGTCCCACACAAAGATTAATATACAAGTTAGCCAGCCTGGGAGTGGGTCCCAAGATGACAGCCTGGGTAAAGAATTGGCTGGAGAATAGGTCACAGAGAGTAATAGTAAATGGAGTCCACTCTGAAAAAGGGGGTTAGTAGTGGGGACCGTAGGGTTCAGTATTAGACTGGTCCTCTCAATGTCTTTATAAGCGACATTGCAGAGGGACTGAAGGAAAAGTATGTCTCTTTGCAGATGACACAAAGATCTGCAACAGAGTTGATGCACAAGGTGGAGTGGAAAGGATGAGAAGGACTTGGCAAGGTTAGAGGAATGGCCAAATGTATGGCAGCTTAGATTCAATGCTAAGAAGTGCAAGGTAATGCACCTGGGAAACAAAAACCCAGGGGAAGAGTACACAATGGGGGGTGAGATACTAACAACAACAAAAATGGAAAGGGACCTGGGGGGTAGTTATATCAGATGACCTAAAGGTGGGCAAGCAATGTGAGAGGGCAGCAAGGAGGGCTGGGGGATACTGGGATGCATAGGAAGAGGCATCACCAGTAGAAAACAGGAAGTTATTATCCCTCTGTACAGACAGCTGGTGAGACCCCATCTGGAGTACTGCATGCAGTTCTGGAGACCCAATCTCATAAAGACATAGACAGGATGGAAGCTGTCCAGAGGAGGGCATCTAAATGGTGCAGGGTCTGCACCGAAGACATATGAAGAGAGACTTAAGGAGCTTAATATGTATAGCCTCGAGGAAAGGAGGAGAGGGGAGACATGATAGAAACTTTCAAGTACCTCAAGAGAATCAACAAAGTCCAAGAGGGTAGCATCTTTCAAAAAGAGGTGCAAGAACAAGGGCATATGAAGATAGAAGGGGGGCTCAGAGGTAATTTGAGGAAGTATTTTTCACAGAGAGGGTTGTGGATGTATGAACGGCTTTCCAGAGGAGGTTGTGGAGTCAAAAACAGTGGTGGAATTCAGCATGCATGGGACAGTCATAAGGCAATTCTAGGGGTTGGGGGTTAGGAAGAAGTAGGCTGCTGGTTAACTAGGACCTGCAGCTTATCCATCAGGTAGGGAAATGGGCAGACTGGGTGGGCCAAGCGGTCCTTATCTGCCGTCAAATTCTATATTTCTATGTTTCTATGTTTCTAACTTATAACATCTTAATAATAATTTATAGGCATTACAGTTTCATGTGAAGCAGCTGCAGTGTGTACCAGATGTCAAAAGCAACATTGATTAATCCATGTACTCTACTTTGTTTATCAGCAATGAGAACTATGTAACCGGCCCAGTGGTGCTGAGGGTTGAGGCGCTGGATGCCACTCCTTGCGCCATGCTGGTGACCTGGGTTCGGGAGTGGACTCAGGTTATTCGGGGATCGGCTGAGGAGGTAAGGATTGAGCATCCAGAGGACTGCTGTCCTTTCTCAGCATGGGGGGTATGTGTGCTGCGTGCATCAGCACAAGAGTGGTTCAACCCGCGCCTAAGTGTGCTTGGCTGCCTCTGTGGAGGTGGAGGTGACTGCTGTGCCCATTGCATGGGCATGGGGGCAGGGGAGAAAAAATGGAGGAAAATACCAGGACCCAGCAGGACCCATGATATGTCTGATGGGCAGGAGGATGTACTCCGGGGCCAGCCCTGCCAGGTCTGCAGAGGAGGTGACAAATAATGTTGTGATAAAAAAAAACAATGAGAACTATGTAAACAAGATAACATGGATGTTTGCCTTGTTGTTTTGTATAATGCAAGCCTTGCCAAGTCAAACAATTTGAACATGTCCTCAGTCTAAGGTTCTGCTAATACAGTGGGCTGCTCCAGCTGATGTATACCTCAGTTTATACTTTGGTGTCGGAGACAGAGTTTAGATATATAGGTCCATGCTTTTGTTATCTCAAGATTAGTTTAAGTAACCCATGAATTTGTTAGTCTGCATTCATATCTGTTTACTAAGTTGGCTGGTAAATTATTCCAGAATTGTACTATCCTCTGAGTATAAAAATGCTTCCCAGTGTTAGTCCTGAAGTGTGCTGCTCTTGGTTGTTTATTGTGACGTGAAATGTTCTCATCCACCAGTAAGATTTAACTCATTCCTTAACTCCTGATTATTATATGTTGTGAATAACATTAGCAAATCATCTCTAATTCATCTGTGTTCCAAACTGTGTAAACCTAGGATTTTTCAATTTATTTTCATATGTTATGTTTTCAAGACCTTTAACCATTTCTGCTGCTTTGTGTTGTATTCTTTCAGTCTTTATATTCTCACCTATAGTATGTCCACTTCAATCCATAATCTACTAAGGTCTAATATATGACCTGTAAAGTTTTAATAGTACATCCCTTGACCTGTTCTTAAAATGCTGCATATTGTATTCAATAAATTGTTTGCTTTTACACATATTGCGCTACCCTGTATTTTACTGTGGAGAGCTTTCGAACTCTATATACCCCAAATCTTTCTCATAATCTGTTGTTTTTAATGTTGCTCCATTTATTTTTATTTTTTTCATTTATATAAAGTCTAGGAATTACAACCCTTTGAGTCAGGGACTCATTTACAAAGGCTCTGCATCATACATTGAATGAAGACAAATACAGCGTATAATAAAGTACGGTGACTAAGTACAGAGACAAAAATGGATAATACATATACCGAGCAACACCAAAGGTCTATAACTGTGAATCATATATTAAAATCAGAGTACAATTTAGCAATGGAACTTTGCCCTTGTAGAGGAGTTTATCTGCAATCACAGTTACAGCTGGATATAATGTGGGTAAGTAGCTCAGATTTAAAAGGCCCCAGACTGGGAATAGAAAGGGCAGTATCAGGGAAGGAGTTCATCCAGAGTGGAGCCCTGTAGCGAAAGGACCTTTGGCTGGCAGTGGTCCTTGAAAAAGGGATGCAGAAGGCAGTAGTGTCAGAGTGTCTTGTGGCCCACGTCGGCAAGCATATTTGGAGGAGTGAGAGACAGGGGGGCTAGCCCTAGTTGTATTTTTTTTTTGCCAACAAGCAGGTCTGATAGAGTAGGCGCCCCTGAAAGTTTAGCCATGATGACCATTGGTAGAGGTCACAGGTATGTGTGAGGTGGTCACAGCCAGTGGACAGTCGTCATGCTTTGTTGAGGGCATCTTTAATGCTGGTCAGGGCAGTGTCAGAGGCGGCGCCATATATGACTATTCCATAGACTACCAGGGAAAGGCTGGAGCTAGAGATGGCTAAATGTAGGGCATCTGGAGGGAGACAGGGCCTATATTTATACAGGAGATCGATTCTAATGTTTATTGCAGAGCAAGTTGATGCTATATGCTCATGGAAGGTAAGGGCTGAGTCTAGGGTGATCCCTAGATATTTAAAACTGGCTACTGATTTCAGCATGGTACCCTGGGAATTTAATATAGCTAGTTTGGTCATGTTGTGTTTATGTTGGGGGTGGGTGAATAGCATGGCCTTCATTTTTTTGTAGTGGAGGACAAGTTTGTGGGAGGTGAGCCATGATTCTATTTCTGTGAAGGAGCCCTGCAGGGATTGTTGGAGCTGGGTAGGGTCTGGGTGCTGGCTGAAGATCACAGCATCATCTGCATAAAGGAGCAGGTGCCCAGAGGAGGCCAGAGGAAGGGAGGGAGTTTATGTACAGGGAGAAAAGGAGTGGGCCAAGGATGGACCCTTGTGCGACATCTGACCGGATTGGAAGGCTAGTAGAAAGGGTGCTACAGGTATTTATTTTTACTTGCTGGTTACGGCCATGGAGATAGTTTGAGAACCAGTTAGCTGTCTCTTGGGATACACCAACAGAGAGGAGGGAGTTTATCAGCATACTGTGATTGACAGTATCAAAAGCCTTGGACAGATCAATATAGATAGATCCAGCCAGGGCTCCCTGGTCCAGGGCATCGTTGATAAAGGAGGTAAACTCAAGCAGGGTAGTAGTAGTGTTGTGCCTTTTCCAGAATCCATGCTGCTGCTGGCACAGTAGATGGTGTGAGTCTAAATAGTCAGTAAATTGATCTGCAGCTATTTTTTCCAGCGCTTTGGGGGGGGGGGTATGGAAATGGGCCTATAATTACTATTAGAAAATGGGCAGTCTGAAATGGACATTCTGATTGGATGAAAGCACCAACCAGATGGTCGAGTATGAGGCAACAGAGACTGGGAAATAACGAGTCCCAGTTTCTGTTTGCCTCATTTTGTTCCATGATTACTGTACCATAGAATGCTTTGAAAACAAATTCTGCCATGTTTTTCTTCTCCCTTAGAGAGCGAGAGAACCCCGCCCAACTCAAACTATCACTGGGTGAAATTAAACAAAATGAAACTCATATATAAATGCAGAGTTACTAATAAAAATGGTAAATTATACCTTTGATCTTCTCTTCAGGAGTTGGCTTTCTGCTTGCAATTGCTTATTCACTTATCCCAACTGCCTCCTCCAATCGATCGAATGCACACTCCCACTGCCATCGACAAGTTAAAAGATCATACAGGCACACTGAAAAGGATGAGAGAGATAGTGCATACCATGGTCTCTTTGTGAGTGTGTGGGTTTTTTTTAAACTTAAATGATCACACACTCACTGCACCCCGTGCATACCTTTAAAGGCCTCATTGTCACGGGCTCAGCATCTCAGCTTCAATTAAAAACTACTCATTAGTGTGGCAAAACATAAAACAACTGTTTATTTCAATGGAGTACTCTGGCTGCTTGTTCCCGAGCTGGCGGTTCTCTGTGTAGTAAGGGGTGAGATTACCAAGGGTACACACTGCTGCTGGATGGGATGGCAGGACATGCAACACAGGTTTACTTCCTATTGCTTCCCACCTGCAGGGGAAAATGACATTCGGCTTGTGCAGTTACTCTTTTCAACCGCGCATCTGTGGATTTTTTCAGTCTCCATCAGTTGCTCTACCTGATCGTGCTGCAGTCCTAATGCTAACTTCAGTGAGAAACTAGCGATCGTGCTAAGTGTTTCCCATCCATTACAAGGACAAAACAGAAGCCACCATCAATACTTTCATTTGGTTTTTTGAAAGAGCACTTTTGTCCTCCTGCCCCAGTCACTCATGGACAAGTAACAGCAGTCAGCAAATGGCAGGGAAACTATGCAGTAGGGAAGAAAAGAAACACTGACCGGGAACACTCTCAGAAACTCCGGGGGAGGGAGAAGACAACTGACAGAAAGCAGGTACATTGTTTTCAAACTTCCTATCATGCAATTGCGATCCGGGGAGGGGGGAAGAGGGAGGCATGAGAGCAGCTCCGAGGTAGGTGCTCATTAGTGAGAAGGAAAAGCCCTAAAATACAGTGTCTTTTTTTTTTATTCCATGGCAACCACAAACTGTATAAAAACATAAACTTTTACAAGGAAAGTCTCTATCTAAGAAAACAAAAACAAACAAAAAAAACACATACACACACACACACACACACACACACACACATATATATTGTAATGCAGGCAGAGGAACTATTTTATTACAAAGATGTATTTTAAACTACTTTTTTTGTTTACACTTTTTATAAAACTTATTTTCTTTTACAGTGCTCATTTTCTAAGTGCAATAATACCCTCCAGGGTGGGGGGTGTTGGGGAATACCAGACCTTCCAGGGGATATAAGGCCCTCTGCCTGTGGTGTCGGGCCTCATTATGCCCCAGGCAGTCCGGTATTCCCCAATACCTCCCACCCTGTCAGGTATTATTGCTTACCTAGAGGAATGGTCACCATTTTTATGAACTGGAGTGATAACTGCCCTTTTCCATAGTATAGGGAACTGCCCTAGGCACAGGGACATGTTGAGTACTTTTGTTACGGGTGCTAGGACTGCATCCAGGGTTAAGGAGAGCAGTTTTGCATCGAGAGAGTCTCCACTCTGCCTTGTCTTTCCAAGGAACTTGGCGAGATACTGTATGTGCGAGCGACACTAGGGGAGATCATTTTGAAGTAAAAAGGTGGAGCTCTGGGGGGTGGTGGGAACTGTACAGTAGATGCAGTAAAGAAATTGGGAGGGAGGATAGAGCTGAGGTCAGAGAAAGATGCATTGAAGGCATTAGCTATCTTACTAGGGTCTTGGATGGAGACACCGTTGATGATAAGCATGGAGGGGGAGGGGAGGGAGACTTGCCAGTAAGTTTTTTTCATATTTTTCCAGAACCTCTTCCCATTTCCTCAGTTAACAGTAAGGTTGGACTGATAGAAGGCTGCCTTAGCCTGGCGGATAGCCCAGGTGCATGAGTTACAGACAGCACAATACAATTGGTGATCAGAAGGATGACCAGACTCAAAGGCATGGTGCCATAGGTTATCACGGACCTTCATTTGGTCGAGCAAGGACCGATTTACCTCTGAGGAGCATTTTGTTTTTTCTATCCATTTAACAAAGTGGGCAAAGATATCACAGGTGGCTTGGAAGGAGCTAATGAAGAAGTACAGGGCGGCATCCGCCGATGACTGGTGATCCAGTGGAGACCAGTCGAGGTTGAGAAGATGGTTTCAGAGATGTGCCAGGGATCCCTTCCTGAGCTGGCGATACATGGAGATCCTTGGAGGGGGGCTTCCAGCTATTTGACAAGTGGCAGATAACAGGGGAGTGATCACTGAGAGAGTCTCGGAGGACCTGGATATCCTGTAAGCATTTAGGATGGTTTGTGAAGATGAGATCAATGAGGGAACTAGTGCCCCTGTGTTGGTTTACCATAGTGGGGGTAAGGACCATTTGTGAGAGATTTTGGGCTGCAGATGCATCCCTTGAAGGAGGATGTATGGGGGGGGGGCAAGCCAGTTTGTGTTCAAATCACCTGATTTCTGAGTTTTTTAGTAGTTGGGCGATGATGTTTGGGATGGATGAGAAAGCCTCCTTTTGGTTGCGAAGGAGTATGTAGACTGACATTAGGTAGAGAGATTTAATTGAGTTGCCAACTGCTATCTTAAGGGTGAGGGACTGGGCACCTGCCCTGGGGTTCAATGTAGAATGCAGAAATTTTAAGACCTTGTAGGCAGTATAGCACACACCCTCCACCCAGTCTTTCCAGCCTATTCGATCTGAACAATATATAGCCTGGTATATAAACAGCTGAGTCTGGGGTGTTCAGAGATAGCCATGTTTCAGATACAGCTAGTGCATCAGGGTAGTGGAGGCAGACCCATGCTTGGAGTGGGCCGAGATTCTTTTGGAGGCTACATATATTTATGGTGGCCAGCTGTAGTCCTTTGGATTGTGTTGATAGGCAGGGGTGGGGGTAAAGGGACCAGGATTGGGGTATATATTGCCCATAAGTAGCAGTAGAATAATGGAGATCCAGGATAGGGCACTTTTAAGGGTCACCTTGTGATTACACAGTGCTGGGCCTGATGTTGAGGTAGCTTGTTGACGAAATGAGAGCAGGCAAAACGCAGTATTTCTGGGCTATATAAAAGGGGGTAACTGCGGCTGCTGGGAGCAGGTGGCTAGCAGCAAGTGGGAGGTTGGGTGGGTAGGACATAGTTACTGAAGGAGGAGCAATGAAAGGGGCGGTCAGCAGAAAGGGTGTTTGGGGGCAGAAGGAGGGGTAGTGTGAGGTAGAGCAGGGAAGGGGCAGAGGGGTGGTACGCTGAGGTGGAGAGTCATAAAGAGGAGAATAGGCCATGTCATCGTTCTGTGAGAGAGAGAGAAAAAGAGAGGGAGAGAGATGTATTTCAGACAAATCTAATAGATTTCTTTGACGGGGACCAAAGTAGTAGACCAGGAAGGGGCTGTGGACATGGCTTACCTAGATTTTAGCAAGGCATTTGATACAGTCCCACACAAAAGATCAATACACAAGTTAGCCAGCCTTGGAGTGGGTCCCAAGGTGGTAGCCTGGATAAAAAATTGGCTAGACAACAGGACGCAAAGGGTAGTAGTAAATGGAGTCCACAGTGAAGAAAGGAGGGTTACTAGCGGGTACTGCAGGGTTCAGTACTGGGACTGGTCCTTTTAATGTCTTTATAAGTGACATTGCAGAGGAACTAGAAGGAAAAGTATGCCTCTTTGCAGACAACACAAAGATCTGCAGCAGGGTTGATACACAAGATGGAGTGGAAAGGATGAGAAGGGACTTGGCAAGGTTGGAGGAATGGTCAAATGTATGGCAGCTCAGATTCAATGCAAAGAAGTGCAAGGTAATGCACCTGCGAAACAAAAACCCAGGGGAAGAATACACAGTGGGGGATGAGATACTGACAACAGTAAAAATGGAAAGGGACCTGGGGGTAATTATATCAGATGACCTAAAGGTGGGCAAGCAATGTGAGAAGGCAGTAAGGAAGGCTTGGGGGATACTGGGATGCATAGGGAGAGGCATCAATAGTAGAAAACAGGAAGTTGGTATCCCTGTATACAGACAGTTGGTGAGACCCCTTCTGGGGTACTGTGTGCAGTTCTGGAGACCCCATCTCCGCAAAGACATAGACAGAGTGGAGGCTGTCCAGAAGAGGGCAACCAAAATGGTGCAGGGTCTGCACTAGAAGACATATGAAGAAAGACTAAAGGAGCTTAATATGTATACCCTTGAGGAAAGAAGGGAGAGAGGGGACATGATAGCAACTTTTAAGTACCTCAAGGGAATCAACAAAGTCCAAGAGGGTAGCATCTTTCAGAAAAAGAGATGTGCAAGAACAAGGGGGCACAATTTGAAGATAGAGGGGAACAGCTCAGAGGTAATGTGAGGAAGTATTTTTTCACAGAGAGGGTTGTGGATGCATGGAACAGCCTCCCTGAGGAGGTTGTGGAGTCAAGAACAGTGGGGGAATTCAAGAATGCATGGGACAGACATAAGGCAGTCCTAGTGGGGGGGGTAGGAGGAAGTAAGCTGTTGGTTAACTAGGATCTGCAGCTTATCTGTTAGGTAGGAAAATGGTCAGACTAGGTGGGCCAAGCAGTCCTTATCTGCCATCAAATTCTATGCTTCTATGTTTCTATATAGTAATGTCGCTAAGCAGTATATGAGATGGTATTGAGTATAGGTTATATAGTTGTATATGCTATGAGTACAGAAAGATGATGAGCTTATTGTTGCTGTGAGAGGAGACTAGCAGATTGATTGGGAAATTTTGAGTATTCTTAAGTTTCACACACCAGGCAGTGTGTAAGGAAGATTTGGCAGAAATAGCAGCCACTAGTGGCAGGTGCTGACAGCATGCAAATGGGAAAGTTGCCTGATTGGTTTTCACAAGTCACCTGGGTTGGGTCCCACTATAAAACACCAAGTCGACCAAAGGTGGTGGGTTGGATCCCATTATAAAACACTAAGGTAACCAAGGGTGGTGGTGGGAGCGGTGGGATAGCTGATGCACAACATCAGTGGGGCTTCTGCTCCGAGTTTGGAGAAATTCAGGGCTGTGTTTCTGCAGTGTTACATGCTGGAAGGATGTTTGAGGAGTGAACGTTACCTGGCAAAATGCTGTGGGGTTCCTTAAAGCTTGGGGGAGGGTGTCATACCCTCACGGCCTGCACCCACGAGGGGAGCCTTGATGTGCTGGCGAAATGCTTCAGGAGTCCTTAAAGCTCGGGGGAGGGTGTTGTACCCTCACGACCTGCACCCACGAGGGGAGTCTTGATGTGCTGGTGAAATGCTATGGGGGTCCTTAAAGCTCGGGGGAGGGTGTCGTACTTTCACGACCTGCACCCACAAGGGGAGCCTTGATATGCTGGTGAAATCCCATGTCCCACTCGTTAATTCAAGTTGCCATTTTATTTAAATCTTCTTGAAATGTATTAGAGTACTCTGTTGTTTTTACCTTTCCACTTAACTTTGTATCATCTGCAAATTTATAGCAGAAGTTGTAAATATCTTTTCCTAGGTCACTTATAAAAAGATCAAACAACACTGGTCCTAAGACCGGGCCCTGTGGCACGCTGTTAGTTACCTTTCCCTCTGTTGACAAATTTCCCCTTCACGTTGACCTTTTGTTTCCAGTCTTCCAGTCATTTTGCTACCCATTTTATGAGCTTTAATGCTCAGTTCAAACAGTTTCACTTTTTGGATGACTTTTTCATTCGGCACCATGTCAAAGTCTATGCAACTGTACTACTCTCATCAAGCTCCTTACTTACTTTCTCATAAAATGCCAGCAGGTTAGTTAAACATGACTTTTCTGTCTTAAACTCATGTTGCAAATTGTCTCTAATCCCTTTTTTTATTAACAACAATCCTCTTCCAGTATAGCTTTTATGCATTTTTCCATAATTTTTCCTACAACAGATGTAAGACTTATTGGCCCATAGTTTTTAGCATTATGTTTATTCCCCCTTCTTGAGCAATGATCATATAACCTCCACCTTCTCCAGTCTTGAGGCACCTCACTATGTTGTAGAGACGTGTTAAATATTTGTGCTAACATTTCAGATTTCTCATTTGCTGTTTCTTATAAAAATCTTGGTGTTAACTCATCTGGTCCTGCTGCTTTATCAATCTGTAATGTTCTAAGGTACTTGAATACTTCATCATTTTTGATTTCGCCAACTTTTTCTTTCTTATCTGTTCTGTTCATTATGTCCCCTCCTTGCTGGAATATCGAACAGAAATATTTGCTTAACTCATTTGCTGTTTCAGTGTCATTTATTATTAATGTGTCCTTAACATGTAATGGTTTGATGTTAGTTTCTCCTTTTGTTTTTTTGAATGTATGTACACATAGGATGCCTTCATGTTTTTTTTTTTTTTTTTTTTACTTTTTGCTAACCTGACCTCATAGGTATTTTCTTTTCTAATTTTCTGCTTCAATACTTGTGCATGTATTCTTAATTTTAATTAATTACCCTGACATGGATAGAGTTCCAGTGACTTGCATGACCTCCTTTTCCTATTTGATAAATAGGCACATTTTTTATTGCACCATTTGGATTGTATATATTTATTACGTAATAATATTAACTGTTTGTGAAATTTTTCCCAACATTCATATGTTGTTTTGCTTTCCAAATTTGCTATCCAATTCCACCTGTTTATTTGTTTCTTATTTCATTAAAGCTACAGTACCAGCATTGTAGTCATACTGTATATAACTGTTTTCCCCTTATTGCTAGTTATGTGTGTATCAGTACATACTTCTATTATGTTATGGTCACTAGTACATATTGGTTCTGTTATTTTATGGTTTATGCTTTATGTACTATTTGCTAGTACCAAATCTAAGATGCTAGCACCCCTTGTTGGTGTTTGTATTTGTATAAGTTGTCAAACTATTTACCCTTACTGTAGCCCCCCCTTTATTTGTTTAAATCTTTTTCTATTGCTGAACTAAATCTATCAGCTAATATTGTCATCCCATTTATATTTAGATGTAACTTGTCCCTTGCATATAGATGTTTTTTTATTATGCTTGCTTGCATGGATGTGCAAGAAACATTGTGCCACCACATGAGTTTTCATAGGTGTGGCACCCCTGCTTCCAATACCCTGATCATTTTTGTAGGCATGGCAGCAGGGCACCAATGAATGTCTGAGCTGTCTATGATAGCAGTTCAGATGCAGTGGCGTACAGTTGAAAGAGAAAGACTGCTATAATCAGCAGTGGTAAAGTGCAGGCAATTTCCATGCTGCCGTGCCGTCAGCAGTATGTAAATTGTCTACACGTCACCACCTTAGCAGTCATTCTCTTTCAGCTATATGCCACTGCATCTCCCGGCATGATGTGCCCCCCCCAATTTGTTGTGTGCTGAGGGGGTACCCAATCCTCCTCGGCATATGCACACTCCCCCCCAGCACACTGTATGTCCAACGGGGTGCTCAATCCCCATCAGCTCCAGTGCCCCCCCCAAAAGCAAACTTCAAGTGCCACACTGGGAGCCCATCCCAGCATAGCAAAAGTCCCATGTCATCTTTTAAAAAAAAATACTGTAACAAAAGAGAACAGTCCTTTGTTGACTCTCTTGCCCTCCAACCCACACCCATCCTCTGCACACCCAACCTCCCCATACCCCCTCACCCCATACTTAAATCCAGAGCCTGGCACGATGATCTTCGGTGGACCGGGAACATGTCTGCACTCTTCAAAGCCGACCGCAAACTGAAGAAATGCCAGTAAGCTGTATAATGGCATTAATAGTTTTTTTTTTTAACTTTGGCTCATATCTCAGTCATGTTTTTGAATTTGTGCACCACATTTTCAACATGAGGTTCTTGGGACCCCGTCGCATGAATTCAGTCACTGTCATCTGGTTATTCAGTCCCGAAAGGTGATTTCAAGTTTACTGCGCTGAACCACCTTTCAGGACCAATTAATGAAAATACAGTGTTACAGTTCATGAGGTAGGCCCCCAAAAACCCTATGTTGAAAATTTGGTGAAAAAATTCCCCAAAATGAATGTTTTACGAGCGTGCATTGCGCAGTTCCTGTGCATGTTCATAACTTCGAGAATGTTTTATATTTTCACTCCAGATTTTCAACATTGCTATTTTTCCACACCTCCTAATGAACAGTACAGCTGTCATTGTTCACATCTCACCCAAAATGTGTTTTCACACATGTAGCGCACAATGGCGCAGTAAATGTGGGAAGTCAATGTTTGGGACAGATTAAGAAAGTCACAGTGATACTGTTCATGAGATGTCTTAAAATGGCTATGTTGAAAATTTGGTGACAAAAGTCCATAAAATTACTGTGTTATGACCATGCATTGCACAGTTTCCATGCACCCTCATAAGTTCATGAATTTGTAATATTTTCAGTCTAGATTTTCAACATTGGCATTTTTCTACACCTTCTTATGAACAGTACAGCTGTCATTTTTCACACCCTGGCCAAAATGTGTTTTCGCACTTCCGGCGCAGAATAGCGAGGTTGTTGTGGGAAATCAGTGTTCGGGACACATTAAGAAAATCACATGACACTGTTCATGAGCGGAGGTCCCAAAATACATGTGTTGAAAATCTGCTGTAAAACATCCCCAAACTAATTACATTATGGGTGTGTGTTACATAGTTTCTATGCACGTTCGTGTCATCACCGTTTTTTTTATATTTTCACTCCAGATTTTCAACATTGCCATTTTTTACACATCCTCATGAACAGTACAGCTGTCATTTTTCACATCCTGTTTGAAATGTGTTTTCACACCTGTGGCACCAAATGGTGCAGTCGCTGTGCAAAATCACCTTTCAACTAACAAACTGATAGTGTCAG
Source organism: Neoceratodus forsteri (assembly GCA_016271365.2). NCBI lineage: Eukaryota > Metazoa > Chordata > Ceratodontiformes > Ceratodontidae > Neoceratodus > Neoceratodus forsteri. The sequence continues at coordinate 446,142,204 of CM057453.1, forward strand.
TGTTCATGCGGAGGGGTCACAAAAATCCCATGTTGAAAACATGGAGAAAAATTCCAAGAAACACCCCAGGGCATTAGGGTTTTTGACAATAATGCCCTACCCTGTAGGGACTGGCAGGCATCAGGGGTGTGACTTGGGACTGTCAACAGTAATGCTCATGCCATTCCACCCCCACCCTGCAGCCAGTGACAGGCATCGAGGTGCACCTTGGATCCTTTGGCCTCAGCATTCACCCCATTCTCCTATACTGTACCCATTTCAGTGTGTTTCCTTATGGAATGAGGTGAATGTAAAGCTCAAACACCCCAAGGCACACCTCAACACTTGTCAGTGTCTGCAGGGTAGGGTGAGGTGAAATGTCGTGACTGTCATGTGTGATGACCCAAAGCCACACCCCAATGCCTTTCTATCTCTGCAGGGTGGGGGTGGAGTTGGCATCAGTTCAGTACTTCAGTGCCATTCCTATACTGCATCTGTCTAACTCCTACACTTCCACTGTTAATGCCAGCAAGCAAACATTAGGCATTGACAAATGCTTGTTTAGGAAGAGATCCCAGTGTTTCAGTAAAACCAGATCCTCCCTGCATGCCCATCCAGCCAGGTATTTACTTTTGTAGTATCTTTTAATCTTCTCTTTGATGCCCTTAGTACTGGAAGAATTTCTGAAATTGTTGGTTTATAACCTAATGCTTTCCATTTCCTTCCCAGCTTCATGTAGTCATGTTTTATTTCATTTACATTACTTCTCCCCACATCAACTCCCACATGTCTGTCAGTTTGTGGTTTGTGTCCTGCTGCTTTTAATATGCTTTCTAGATTGTCATTTAAGTCCTTTATTCTTGCCCCCAGCAGGTAAGAGACCATTCTTTTAATATTGTCCCGTTTATATACTACTCTATCCATAAAACCTACCATGCAGTCTCCTATAACTACCCGATTACAACTTGCTTTTTCCTTTCTGACTACTTCAGACTTCTGGTGAGCCAGTATATCATAGCTATTTGAATGAGGTATTTCATGGTCTATTATTGGTTCCATCCTCTCCACTCTTCTTCCCACTTTGGCCCCCTTTCTATGCCAAAGCAACATCCATTCATCCTCCTTCTCTTCACCTTTCTGCTCCCCAATCTATTTTGCTTTCTATTATTTATAGGTGTCTGTTCTGTACACTGCTGCAAACTACTGTCTGTGGGCTTAGGTACCTTAACATAATGTTCACAAAATCCTCAAGTTTCCTGATTTCTTGCAAATTATTTAGTTCTAACTTTGTGGTGGACAGTTTGCAGTTTAATAATTTGACCTCAGTGCAATGTGCACATGAACAGTCCTTCCCATTGTTCAATATTGCATTTTCTTTCCTCATTATTTGTTTGAAATTTCCACATTCCAACCCCTTGCCCCCCCCCAGCCTCCCCTGGCTGATGCTGGCAGACATGCACCACTGCTCATGCTGCCTCCACCACGTGCTCACCGAAACTCACACTGACATTGACATTTATGGTCCCACAAAAGGAAATGACAGACTGATCACTTCCTGTTCAGCACAAAGTTGCTTTTTATTAAAAATTCCTGGTTTTTAAGCCTAAAACAGCCCCTGGGCTTTAAAATATGCTATAACTGCCTTATGCTGCTATGTAGCACCTGTAAGGGCTATCTCAAAACCAAAAAACAGAAAGAAAAAAACAGTCTCTTGCCACCTCACAGACAACCTGACTAGGCTGTCCATCCAGATGTAAGTAATTAGAATGGGGGGATATATTCTTATTTAGATTTTTGCTTTTCTGGGGCATAAACTTTATGAAATAAAGTGTGAGAATGAATGTCAGCTTACAAACAAGTTTCAGGAGAGTGACAGAGCCTCCTGCTGCCAGTAACTCAGCCCTGATGATAAGGATTAATTTGTACCATTACTGAAGTAATATTGTTTTGCTATTTTGCACTTATCATCAGTCAGCCACCATGCTGCACAAAATGTTATCAAATGTTGTATTGCGTATTTTTTATATGCAAGAGGTTGAGCTATTGCCATTTGAGTTGTGGTCAGCAATGAATATAAGTATTGTTTAGTTCTGTATGCCAATGCAATTGGATTAATGAACCAATATCTCAGTATAAACATTACTGAATGTGGTTTCTTCATTAGTTAATCACTAGACATTGCAGTGTTCATTTTTCCATGAGCAGTACTTCAGTTTTGCATATTGAATATATAGCAGATATGTAATATTTTAATGGGTTTACAACATATGTAATAATGCATGGGCAACCATGCACAACAAAGCTGCGTTTCCATTGATGGGTTGGTTTTGACATCATAGGGACCTCAAAAGTGAATCTCGTGAGGTCCCTGATGTCATCAGATCACTGAGCTGGAAACACAGCTAAGTTATGCATGGTGGCCCATGTGTTATTTTGTATAGTATATAGAAATTTATAATAGAGTATATGTTGTTTCATATTTGTAATGTGCTCCTGAAGGAACATTTTTGTGTATTGTATAGTAATGTGTTTTTTAATAACTTATGAATAGCATAAAACACTTAAACTCAGGAGCACCTTGAAAATGGGACTGAGGTCCTAATGGTGTTTTGCACCATATAATCCTGTTGAAAAATAAAGATTTTTACTGCTACTACTACTACTAGTATATGGTGTTAAACATTACAAAATTACTGCTTTTTTCATTCTGAAAATCTTCAGTTTCGTGTTTTAAAAAAAGACATAAAGCAACACTCAGCTGCTGAAAACACTTTTAGATAACAGCTTTATTTCTGTAATTCAAAATCATGAAACAATTCAAGATTTTGTGTTAGAGGAGGACCAGGAGCCTGTGTGTGAATACAAGCCAAACAGGAGGTGACATGAGTTTCCATTCTAACTGAAAAGGCTTTTGTAGCACAGAAGGGTACAACAGCATTATATGACCTCCGCACTGTAGTACAACAGCTTTTTAGTTACAGTATGATGGAAATCCATGTATAAAATGGGTACCAATATACTATATAATGGACAAAGTATGAGCAGCAAACCACAACGTGTTTGTGTGTGCATTGAGAGGTATGTGTAGCAACTCATAATATTGAGAGCAAAGACTGAGATCTTCACTGGTTGCTATAGAAAACTCAAGATGAATGCACCTGCTAGTACATGTGTGGAAGCTCATAAATTGCATTTTATAGTGTATGGTCATCCATACTTATTTACAACAAAATGCTTCCTTTCATTGATCTGGTATTCATGTGTGTGTATTTGTGTGTGTGTGTGTGTGTGTGTGTGTGTGTGTGTGTGGGGAAGGGGTTGATCATCCACTTCAGGGTTGGTGTTGGACAGAAAATACTGCCAGGTGACTAACTGACCAGTAAGGTATGACAGTATATTTGCTATTGGGGTATTTATATGTGCCTCATGCGGTGCCTCATGTGGCACAACCAATTGACATAACTGCACGAGAAGTGGGTAATCCTACAATTACCCACTTCCTTGAGTGTCTGTTTTGTAATAATATAATGTGCCTTGGTGGTAAATAATTTTAAAATGATTAATCATGTTATAATAACTAGGGAGCATTTTCTCCCATATCGAAACCCAGTTATAATTCATCATTATTATGACTCTCCATGGTCCCCCGCCTCCTCTCATATGGGGACCCAGCATACCTGATTCCTTGGTCGGGGTAGGGGTTCAGGTGGTGGAAGCAAGGCTGAGTGGGTCCACCGGAGAGATGCCCCGGTGTCAGTGTCAGGAGGGTAAAAACAGAGTTGACAAAAAAAATATAGCAGTGGTCCTAGCATGAATGAGAAGTGTTCAGTGCAGTCGTCGGGCACCCATCATTGAGCGAATGTTCATTGAAGTGGTCTGGTGCCCGTTTTCTAGCTGAGTAATTTTTCTAATCAGATCCCTATATTACAAAAAATAATAGATATAGAGAGTGTCTTACAAGAGAGAAAAACCATCTCAAGGTTCTGGGGACATGGGAATCCCTTAAGTTTTGATCTTGAGTTTCTCACGTCCCCAGAACCTCTTGATGATATTACTCCCTTGTAAGACACACTCTACTTTTCATTATTCTATTTGTTTAGAAATACCCTTCCTCAGCTGTGGATAATTGCAGGATTTACACATTGGTAACCACATTGGCTAACCAATCGTGCTGCTTGATTTGTTATGCCCATTGTAGAAACAATAACTATGTACAAGTCATTCTTCTTTTTTTGTCTTTCTATATAGCTTTTTTCCACTGGCAGGTAGCAGGCAGACTTTGTCCCTCTCTCAGAGGGCTTGATTCACTCATTGGCATGCCTCCTGATCCAGCCCCCACACTCATGCAGGTTCCCCTATGGATTCCCCCTCATGGTGGGGCCAGGCAGGAGAGGGGAGGGCCATTCTCCCCCAGGAGCACAATCCAGATTGCTCAGGGGACTCCAGAGTCAGGACCATGACCAGGGCTTCACTGAGCCCATTAGCTCCTCTTCCATTTTCTCCCTTCCCCTTGCTGACACACACATCAGTGTGTGCACATGGAGGCACATGCATGCTACAGTCCTGCAGCACCCTCTCATTTTAGTCACTCTCAAATCCAAACCTGGTGGCAGTCATTCAGTGAGGGTGACAAACCCCCCACCCTGGGAGAGAAGAGCAGTCCTCTGGACACTCGATCATCTTCCTCCCTGGCTGACCCCCGATGACCCGTGTTTGCTCCTGAACATGGGTCACCATCATGGCAGGAGGTAAGGCATCTAAGTGACTCAGCCCTCCACACCACTGGGCCGGTGAAGTCATTCTTCTTAAGAAAATGAGAACATGTGTTTTATTTACCATAATAATTTTTTTTTTGCTTTGTTTTACCAGAATAAAACTATAAGAATTCCAATATGCTAATGATCTATTTTGGAATACATAACACGTGCACACTTGGGTGCATGTCCCAGGTATTCATTCTTATTGCCTGGACATCAATTTAAATTGTCAGTCACTTGCAAAGTACATATATAAACACAGAGATAGCATTGCATATGACAAATGAGAGCCACTGAGTATGTCATAATAAGAAACACTGATGACGTTGATTGACTTCCACTCATGACAACATGGGAAACGTTATCAGTATGTTGATCTCATCTTAAGCTGGAAAACTCAGTTCTACGATTACATTACTGTTGATAAAACACTTCATGTCATCAGTAGTACATAAAGTTATGATGTCTGATACCCCACTGGCCATCAAACTAGATTACTGCATGATCAATAGAATGCTTAGCATTACTATATATCACTACTTTACATTACAAGCTTTTCAAATTGTTTAGCACACTTCTGTTGTCACTGTGTAAGCTGTTAAGCAGACTTGAACAAACATCTCACCAGAAAATCACACAAACCTCACATTTCACCAACTGACACTGATATTCAGAACTGTTCAATGTTTTAAGCACCACACTCATTGTAAAGCAACAATATGGTATGTATTTTTAATTACTGTTTTCAGGCTTTGTCTGTCTCTGTAATAAAGGGAAATGAGAAATGTGTATTTCAATCAGCTATTTCTTATTCTGCTTTCTAAATTTTAATGAGAGTAGGTTCAGAACAACGTTTTCAGGATACAGCGCACACACAGATCTGTATGAAGGGTATTCATCATGCAAGCTAATCACCTTTGCCTGGATGTCAAAACTGTAACCTGCGTAATAGAACACTGTGCTTATCACACCTCATGTATGTTGGTGACTGTGATACAGTCAGTTTTGAAATATTACAAATGTACAGTAGTAGCCACAGACATTGCCAGCTATTTCCAGATATTTCATGAAATTTCTAGAGTTTGTCTCTGCTGCTGCTACTACTACTGTGGTAATGCAGAAAGCAAGAAGTTTCTCTAGAAATATCACAGAAATTTCAGGAAATAGCTGGCAATGTCTATGGCTACTACTGTACTAACTCATGTGTAAGTGTTCTATGAAATACAATGAACCCATTTATGGGGCTATCAAAAAGAGAAGTCAATCTTGCCAAATGGGCACATACAGTATCTTACTGGTTTTGTTAGCCACATCAATTGTTTAATTTCAAAAGATACCAAATGCAGTAATCGTTCATGTTATATAGATGACAATGTACGGAAAGCCATGTGTAAAGAGCCTGTGTCTGCGTTGAGAGGTTTCTATGGCAACCATGAACTCCAAGAGTGAAGCTCGAGAGTTTCATTGGTTGCCATACAAAATGTAAAATGAAGAGACAGGCTTATCTGTGTATAGATACCCATATATTATATTTTATAGTTTATGGGCATCCATGCCTATTTCAGACAATACCGCTTCCTTTCGGTGAACTATCAGCTGAGCGGAGGACCCTTGAGGGTGGTTGTGGGCTCAAATTACTGATTCATCATGCAGGTAGTGACTGTGGCTGTTTCTGTAACTTGAAGTTAAAAAAATAAACAGCTTCATGCATGACTGGCTAAAGGAATGCATCTGTGCAGCCACATTCTTGGTTGTTGTACTGCAGTAGTGACATCAGCACTACAGCACAACAACAAACTGATGTCCCTTTTTGCAGCACAATAACCCTATTCTAGGTATGATTTCCATGCCAAACAACATTCCAACATACACTATGTATTACTTCCTCATGATTGCAGTTACTTTTCTCAACAATTGGTTCTTCAGTTAAAGTGTATACATGAAAATGCATGAGAACCACTAATATTAGGCTGAGTTTTGAAAAAAGAAAGTAACTTACTCTTAATAATAAATTGTACTACATATTTAATTTGCTGCTTGAAAGTACAGCCTCATCTCATAGAATGCACATAACCATTATCAGTGACCTGAATGATTGTAATGTTCAAGAGTGTATTTTTCAAACAGTGAATTAGATATGTCACGACTTAACAAAACTCACTGCCTGCCATTAAGTATACACTTAACCAGATGTCAAAAACACTGTCCCTGGCAGCAGTATTGTTATGCATGTCCACACTGCTGCATAGAAGACTATACAGTTTGTAAGAGTGGTCTGCTGCATATTCTTTGGGAATGAAAAGCACAAACCGAATTTCAGCAGTTTGTATACCAGACGAATGTAAGTGACAGCAGACTTACAACAGTAACAGGAATGTCTGTGGCAATATTAATGTATGACTGATGGTGAACGGATAAAGCAATTTCACAACTGAAGTCAGTCAGGTAGCCTACAGCTCAGTTGGCAGATACATTTGCGCCATTACTAATACCTACTGAATGCAGTGTTATCACACAATCACAAACCATAAAATTAACAAATTAACAAATGTTGGTGGTGTTTTAACCAGCTTTACCTTGCCTTGTTGGCTTTCACAAATGCCTCCCAATATTGATGTTCCCTGTGTCTTGATACGGCAACTGCATGGTCAGCATTCTCATTTAAATGTAGACTGGAGAGGAGGTGTCTATAAAAAGCCATAAAGATCAGTCATAAACATCGTATGACTTGTATCTGTAAATTATTTTTTCATTTGCAGTACGCTATCATGAAAAATATGTTTGCGTTCACCATAAGTGAAATCCAATAATCTCGCATACATGGATGGAGAAGAAAATAAAAGAATTTAGGTGCAAAATGGCAAACAAGGCCAAGTAACACCTCAAGGGCATTAGTCTGATATGTGGGTGATATCTGTTTGAGGTTTCTTAACAAGCAGGAACTGGAGACTGTTTCACTCTGCAGTTTATGTGCACAGCTGCCTAAAATAAGATGAAAAAAAAAAATTTTTTGTTTGTGCAAACAGCACTAGAGCTATAAAAATTAAATAAATGTATCTACTGCTTCAATTAGTGTAGTAGTTCATCCTTTGCAAGCCATTTCTTTTCTGTTTGGATTTCACCATGGCTACACTCTGTGATCCTTTCTCCATGACCAGTGTGCACATTTGCAGCGTGGTTCAGAATACATAGCAACTTCCCCAGGATCAGTTCTGGGTCAGTGCTGCTCAGTGATACAACCCAACACATGTGATTGGTTATGGATTTAATCCACGGTGTATATTGCCACATATTTCATTTTTTTGATGATACATCAAGCTTTTTCCATACACCTACGGAGAAAATAATTATAAATATGAGAATGAAAAATAACTATCAGCATTGCAGGGAAAAAAATGTGGATGTACTGTGAACACATGCCACACTGAGTTGGAAATTTCACCACCCACAATGATGTAGTGCCAACTCCAGACCAAGACCAGTGCTGAATACCCACATCATAGCTCCACGGTTACTGGCTGTGTGACAAAGCATGGCTAGTTGCACAGGGCTGCATCCCACTACTCACATCCAAATGTGTGACATTCATAGTGTGGTAGTTCAGCTACACATGGATTGTGACAAACAGCCACCACAGTATCTAAGTACTGAACAGCGGTCTGATATAAAAGCATATATCCATATTAACAGAATGTCAGCCTATTTATTTTCTAAACATGTAGTTCATCATGACATTGTGATGGATGTCACACATAACCTTACTGAGGAATGCAGTGACATGGTACCATTATGAAAGATACCTGATGTGATTATAAGAACTAAGTTTAGACAGGGAATTAGCCAGAATGTATCCATGTATTATATTATAGTCTGTTAATCATCCCCTATGATCATAATGTGGTATGAGGTGCAGCTAAGTGCCATATTGCCACTAAGGAGTGATTTTGCTGCCTGTTAATCAAACTACAAGGAGTGGCTCATTTCTGTTATAAAAACTTATTCAACAGAACATTGTCAGAAGTCTACCTTTTGAATTTTTTCCTTAGTGAGATACTGATTTTTAATTGAATAGTTAATCCAGTAACTGTTTAAGAATACTGACTCACAAACAGAAAGCAAAATTCCAGTCATTCGGTAGAGTGATAGATTGGGATATTACATTTACCTTTGGCCATATGCCAAGTAGAGTTTGATATTCAGATATTGAGACTTCATGAATGCCTTGACCTGCACATGTCTGTCTGTGACAAGCTGGTCAAGTCAAGTAAATTTATTGATCGACTAAAATGTCATTATAAAGTAAACATTGTACAATAGACATTAAAAGAGATACATTACTTTATAAATACATAATTTAAAACATATGTCACACACATAAATATTCCATACTTTGTTATAGCATATAAACTACTTGTTATGCATTAATGACTTGTTTTTGTTTTCATTATCCCATAACAAAATGTTTTACCACATATTTCCTGCCCTCAACTATACCAAGACAAAAATAAATAAATGGAGTTATCAAAAATTGTTTTAAAAAAATAATGAGGTCTGGAAACTGGCCCAGAATGGAAACTGGTCACTACAGGGTTTGGGTCTGGTTACCTACACACCCATGTTAGTGTAATCAGCCTGTAATCCTGATCTTCCAAGGAAGCAGAACGTCATCAAGACTATAAGAAACAGTTATGTATGCAGTACATTCATTTACAAAGGTTCCAGGAAAATGTTAACATTTGCATATACACAGTGTATTTCCATTATATAAAGATAGCCTAAAACAGTTTTAGTATAGCCTTTACTTATACTATAAGAACTCTTTACTCAAAATTACTCAGCTCCACGGTATTATAAGCAGCAGGCATTATTTTAGGGTGATACTTCTGATGTAGTGTTCACTTTTTTCCCTGATCACTGTGATATCATTTAAAAAAATTACCACTCTTGAAATACAATATTTATCCTCATCGTCATCAGCATGGTGAGCATTTTCATACTCTGTAGACCATTGTTTGGAAAAATTGTCCTAAGCAGTAATTTCTTATACTTTCATACCAAGTACACTCCATAACAATATGTTTTAAATTATCTAGCTCCCCGCTCCCACAATTACATAATTTATCTTCAACATTACTAAGTTTTTTTATACAGTGAATTTGTAACCTTACTTGGGAAGGTCTCATATCAAACATTTGTCAACTTCCTACTTGGAGGATACACGGTAGTGTAATGATAATGGGCTGGATTCACAATGTGAAATGGGACTAAGTCCCACTCTGCAACTCTAGTTGCAGACCAATATCTCCTCAGCTTCAGAGATTTGTATTCTTAGTCCCCTGCAGTTGCAGAGATGTTATGCCTGATCCCACCAGCTGTAACATTTTTCCACTGCTGATGGATAAAAACACCCGTAAGGTACTGTAAATCGTGGAGCTGGTTGTAAACTGGCTCCACCTTGGTAAGTACTGCAGCTGCGGGAAAAATTGTGGCTTCACAAGTCAAACCCACTTGTGCTGTTTTTTTCCACAGCTGCAAGATTTTTGGTGGCTTTGTGAATCCTGCTCAATATCTAACATTATGTCTACCATTCTCACCAGTCAACCATGCAGAATATTGTGATGTTATTGTCATTTCTAATTCCCTAAATGCCTTCCTATGCTGAAGTATCTTACTAATATGCTCTTATATTTTACACTAATTATGATATTCTTTCTGTTATAATGCCACAGATATATCAACTTGAAATTGTGAAGCAATTTTTTTAAATTTTGGCAACTGTAGTAGTTGTGTATGCTGCATACTATACCATGATATTTTTGCTGTGCTTCATGGGGAGGGGGTTGTGCATGTGCTGTACATTACTGGGGTTGGGGGGCAGTGGGGCTGTACAGTCCTGTGGGGGTGTGTGATGTGTGTGTGTGTATGTGTGTGTGTGTGTGTGTGTGTGTATGTGTGTGTGCGTGCGCGCAGTGATGGAACATGGAACATCTGTGCTGCTGGTGGGGCCACAGTGTTGCTGTGGGGTTGGTGTCATCCATGTGTTCAGTGGACCCGGGGGTCAGTGGGCTTGGCCTGCAGGCAGAGATGCGTGTGCCTATCCTCTGGGTGTGGGCATGTGGTCTTGTGCTGCCACAGCCACCTGGTGCCTGCTCCCTGTCACCATCCAATGTGTCACTCACGCCCACAACACCATGGCGTCTTGCTCCTCTGTGGTGACCCCAGCACCCAGTGTGGCCAAGCCATGCTCCTCAGTGCTGTGTGCCCCATTGGGGTGTGTGGACACCATGCTGGAGTCCTGTGTGTCAGGTGCCTGGGTGTTGTCTGAGTCAAACAGGTGTGCCATGGTGTTGTCCTGCAGGCTGGTTGTGCTGGGGGCTGCTGAGTTGTGTTGGGGACTGGAACAGTTGCTGTGAGGCACATAACCCCCTGCATTCTGGCTGACTAGATGCACAAGGGCATCTACGATGTGGTTGATTCCCTGTCTCATGGCACACACCTCACTGGTCAGGGCCACCATGGCATTGGTTTTGCAGTGCTGTTCTGCAAGCCAGTCCTCCTGTAGTCTGCGCAACTCACGGTACCTGTCTGACAGCGTGGCAGTCATGCAGTTCATGCACCTACGCCCAGGTGCACACCATGATGGCCCTTCATCAGCACTGTCTTTGGTGCCTGCCTGTTCATGGTGGGTAATCTTCATGGCATCAGGTGACCGCATTTCACGTGCCGGTTGCACTGACCCACCGCTGGCCCCATGGTGCCCCTCTTGTGTGTGACTCCCTGAGTTATGCCATTGCATGCTGCTGTCACTGTGGCTGCCTCGATCCATGCCAGTATCCCAAGTGCACTCCACAGCTGCCTCTGTGTTACTGTCTGCATCCGTATCCATTCTCATCTGTGTGTTGGTGTCCAGCTCTGTACCTGTGAGGGAGAGGGGACTGTTAGTCAGGCTGTGTGTGTGCCATGTGGTGGCACTGACATTAATGCATGTGGCATGGTTCTGTGCTTGTGCCTTCTGCCTTGTGCCTGGCATCCTTATCCACAGGCCTCCCTACTATGGTGTCTTGGCATTGTGAGTCCATCGCCTAGATCCTGCAACCTTCTGTGGGCTGTGCTGTGGGGGAAACACATGGCAATTAGTACCCGCATGTTACCACAGCACATGGGTGCCCATGTCTGTTGCACACCACAGTACATACCATCCATGGTGTCCATGCATTCAACCTCCCTGTGGACACCGATGTCCATTAGGGTGTCCACCACCATGCACTCCACTGGCATCAGCTGGGTGTCCAGCATGGGTGGCCCTCTGCCAGTGCCCTGGCATGCCCACCATGATCTTCTTCTTTACAGTGGCCTGCATGTCCTGCCATTTGTGCTTGATCACCACAAGGGTCCATACCTCAGGCCCTGTGGCTTTCTAGCCACTCTGTATTTCCAACCACAGCTGTAACTTCATCTCTGCTGGTATGGTGAGCGATTGCACACTGTACAGTTGCCGGTAGTGTGTCCGTATAACGGACACCATGGACACCACCTGGCCACCTGTGAAATTCAGTGCATAGGGGTGAGCATCAGCCTGCATCTGCACCTGTTTGCAGCTTTCTCTAGATGCATGCCTGCCATTTTCAGCCTGCAATGGGGTCTGGCTTAGCCCATCCATATCACAGTCTGACTCCGCCATCCTTTCCACGTCTATGTCTTGCATGCTATTCATGTCTGTGACACTACGTGGGATGGGGAGCAGGCCCATATATGATGGGGTAAGAGGGTGGGGCTGTGTTGTACAGCACTGCATCCATGCACTGCGTGGAGTGCTACCCAGCCTCCCACACCATGCCTATGTTTCTGTGCAGTGCACTTGTTTGTTTGTGCATCCCATGTAGCAGAGGTGGCTTGCATGCCACATACCTGTGCACCGTGCTTACAACGTTTTCAGATGTAGTTTATGCCCCATTGTGCATAGGCCTCTATGGCAGCACATTTATTTCTGTGTTTATCACAACTTCGATATATGTTTATTATATCCACATTCTCTATATTACTAGCTCACATCTGAATCTGTCCACAGCTCTGTCCAGCCACACGCTTGCCACTTTCAGCCTGCAATGGGGTTTGGCTTAGCCTATCCACATCATGGTCTGACTCCGCCTGTGTTTGCTCATCCAGCTAGAAAAAAAAGAGTAAAATACTGTTTGTTAGCTTTGCTAGTTTCCCGCTGTTTTAGCCTAGCCAGACCCCTTAATCATCTCATTCTCTCCTTTGTGTGTCTCCCTCCCCCAGTAGTCCTCGGCCAGCACCTGCCTGAGGTCTGTGACCCACCCCCTAATTTAGCTTAATCTTGTTTCTGTGCATTACCTCTTTGTTTTATTGCTAATTTCCTAACCCTTCCACTGAGTCCCAAGACTATCTATATCTGACCTCTGCCCCTTTCTCTGCAGGCTTGCTGCCCACTTGGGCAAGCACCTCACCTTCACAGCTGCCTTTAAGCTTGAGCTGCCTGCTGACTACTGTGGCGAGACCGGGAGCCCACCTGCTGCCACCCGCCCACCACTCTCCAAGCACAGGTAATTGCAGAAGCCAGATCTTCAGCCCTCAGCTGCTGTAGCAGCGAAGATCCTGGATTTTTTTCAAATTTCTGGTGTCATCCAAACTGCAGTGCCCTGATTGGCCGCTCACCATATTGGTGAACTCCCTGAGTGGCTAGCTCTGGAATCCAGTGTGGCTGCTTTCCCTGGACTGTGCCACCAAGTTTGAAATGACTTTCCCTTGCTCCGGTACAGAGACATGCAGTTCTTGCCTAATTGCAAGCCCGTGCACAGATTTTGTAGTCTGTGCTGCCTGGCTCTCACTACTACTGTGTGTACATAATACCAATTACAGCTAAACTGTAAATCCCGATTCCTACTGCTGATTTTTTTGCTCTCCCCACACCCCCTCCTCCGCGACTTATTAAATACACCTAAACCACTCCCCCTTCTGTGCACCTCCTCCCATTGGCCATCTTGCCATACACAAATTTAAAGCTGCAGAACACATCCTAGAGTGTGGTCCTGCCCTACAGAACTACATTCTAACAGCCCCTTGCCTCACCACTCCCTCCTCTTCCCCCTTCATAAGGCTGACCATGCTAATTTTCTCCTACTACTTTCCCTTGTCGCCCACTCTCCCTCAGAAAGATGAAGCTGGCATTACCTATATTACAGGCCATCTCCCTAACTACTGCTCTGGTATTGACCAACTTCTGCACTACAGTGCTGGTCTGTGATCAACAGCACCTCTCCTTCCCTTCCTCGCCCCATCTCAACTCTCTTCACTCACTACTAGGGATAAGTCCACCCTGGGGTACATCTCTCTCATCCTACTCATTAAAGGAGAATGCCTACTCCTTGGCCACTACCTGGCTAACCTCTCCTGGTCTCCTACTATTCCCTCCTACCCATACATTCTCCTACTATCACTACTCTCCCTTGCTGGGGACACTGAGTGCAACCCTGGCCCAACAAACTCCCACATCACATCACCCCCTCCTCCAGCATCTGGACAAATGCCCCTAGTCTTAAAATCACAGATATCAATGTCTGCAGCCTTCCATCCAAATTCTCTGACATTGAGGCTTGGATTGAGCTACTCAAGCCCATTTTCTGGGACTCACTGAAACATGGCTAAAGCCACACCACACCGAAAACACCTTCAAACTACCTGGCTACTCCTACCTATGCCTCGACAGACCAGGCAGGAAAAAAGGTGGCGGTGTGGCCCTGCTCTTAAGGGAACCCCTCTCAGCTAGCATTGTCCTACACTCTGACCCTTCCTCACCTGGTGAATGGCTACTCTCTGAATTGACCCTGGGATCCTGCAAGAAACTCTATATTGGCTGCTGCTACAACCCCCCCGTGACTGGAACCATTGGACTTACCAGCCTCCTCCAAAGCCTGAGCTCTCTAACTCCCCATAGAGAATCTATCCTTCTCGGAGACTTTAATCTAAACTGGCTGAGCTGCCACCAGCCTGATTATGTATCCCTGTTAAAGCAGCACAACCTGGTGCAGGCGATCACTCTCCCCACCACACTTAATCCACAGTCAGCTAACTAGACTCTACTAGACTGGATCCTCTTAAACAGGGAGGACCGAGCATTACACGCTGGCACCATGGCTGACTCTATAAGTGATCACTCACCGACCTATCTCCTCTGGTCTTCCAAACTAAAGTGCCCCACCCAAATACCTGTCTCTCAGAAATTTCAGCTGCCCAGTCTCCACAAATCTCCTTGAGGAGGCCCAATCCTTGGATGGTCCATGCTTTTTTCCCTTTCCAATACAGCCACGGTGGTTTCCACATTTACCTGGACGCTACTAACACTTCAGGACTGCTTTTTCCCAGTCACTACCAGATGGGTCAGAGGTGGGTGCTCGCGCTGGGTCTCTAAAGACCTCCTAACCCTTATGAAGGCCTGAGACCATGCCTGATCCACTTTCAAAGCAACCCCTTCTCCTACTCTCTGGGATGCTTACAGGCGCATGAGGAACAAATATAAACAAAAGGCCAAATCTTTGAACCAGACCCACTTCCGCAATCTGCAAAAGGCCAACCTTGGAGACCCTAGACAATTCTGGGACTCAATCAGCTCCCTCCTAAACCCCTGCTCCAGCTACGCTGAACCACAACTCAGCTCCCAGGATGGGCTGCTGACCGACCCTCACAATGTTGCTTGTGTCTTCAACTGTAAGTTCACCAACTTATCCATGTACCTAAATAAGCTGCCAACTGCCCAACCTCAAAGCCCAGCCCTAATACCTGACACACTGCCATCCTCCTCCAGCTCTGCCACTCACCTGCAAATACCCCCATTCTATTTTAAAGCCCTCTCCATACACGACACAGTGAAGCTACTCAAAAGTCTACCTAACCATGGCTCCTCCGGATCTGATGGTCTATCTCCAGTCTTCCTTAAGCTGATCTCTTCGGCAATTGCCAAGCCACTCACCTTCATCTTTAACCTTGCCCTTTTCACTTCCTCCATGGCTGATCCATGGAAGATAGCTAAGGTTATCTCCATTCTTAAATCTGGCCACCCCAAATCCTCCGACAATTACCGTCCGATATCCATCCTCCCTCATCTCAGTAAACTACTCGAGAGAGCAGTCCACAATCAGCTCACTGAGTACATAGGCAAATACACCCTCCTATGCAACCAACAGCATGGCTTTCGCAAGAATCATTCCATCGCCACTACCCTCACCCTTCTGACTGACCCCATCCTCTCTAACATGGATAATGGTAAAGACACCGGGGCTGTCTTCGTTGACCTCTCAAAGGCTTTTGACATGGTTAACCATGCTCTCCTTACCTCCAAGCTTAGCCTCCTTGGTTGTTCTCAGAAAGTCACAAGCTGGTTGAGTAACTACCTTACTGATCACTCACAATTCATGTGTATTGGTCAAACCTGCTCCCCCACCCTGCCTGTCTCTGTGAGGGTCTCTAAAGGCTCAATCCTGGGTCCTCTCCTTTTCTCCCTATTTGTTAATGTGCTTCCCTTCAACTGCCTCAACTGTCATTCTCTCCTGTATGCCGAAGACCTTATCCTCTTCCACAGTGACAAATCCACGGCCGCAATCTCCTCAGTTCTCTCGCACAACTATGCTGCGGCCCACAGCTGGTTCTCAAAAAACCTTCTCTTAGTAAGTGCCAAAAAAAATGAAATCCATGCTGTTCGGATCTAAGCCCTTCCTGGACAAAACTAAAAACCATGCCCCCTTACGTATTCTCAACTCAGACAGCCCAGCCCTGGAGGATGTCAACACCTACAAATACTTAGGAGTACTGCTCAACCCCTCCCCCACCTTCACTGAGCATGCAAATCCCTTGTCAGAAGGTTCCATCAAAAGTTAGGTGCCACCTATAGATTCAGGCAATACCTTACTCCTGAAGCCAGACTAGCCATTGTCCAGGGTAATTGTCTCCCTATTCTTGACTACTGTTCTCCTGTTTATGCCAGGACCTCAGCTACTGCCATGGCTAAACTCTCTGCTGCCTACAACAGTGCCTGTCACTTTGCTTTATTGGCCCTGTTCTCCACCCACCACTGTACCCTCTATAATACCCTTGGATGGCTACCGCTGCAAGGTCATGCTGACCTAGCCCTCTGCTGCATGGTGGACAATGTCATCTGCATGGCTTCAGAATCCCCCCAACTGCCCTTCTGAAAACCCGAACGCTCCTCTGCAACCTCCGCTCTAATGGTACTCCCCCTCTAGCTGTTCCTAGGGTATCCACCAACATGGGTAGCAGAGCTTGGTCTGCAACTGCCCCCTTTCAGTGGAACAAACTACCGGCTGAACTCCATTCCATTGACACTCACTCCAGTTTCAAGTCCTGCCTTAAAGTCTAGTTCCTGGCAAACTCATCCTGCCACTGCTCCCAGGGGTCACACACCTACTCACATTAGTCAGCTCCCCTGCCTACAACTGTTATATTGTATTTTCACAGTAATATTTGACTTCCTTGCCTGTACATATTGTATATACATTTTTTTACTGACTATTCTGTGTATTACTTGCTCACTGGATGATGCAGTCTCACATTGTACACTGTGCTTATGATTTGTTTGTTTTGTACCAAATCTCCTCATGTTTCATAGGTTTCATAGGTTTACAAGCTACTTAGACTTACGTCCTTAATGTTTGCCAAATGGATTTTATTACTTTTTTTTCCTTTTAGTTTGAGTAAAATTTATCGAGTCCTTTTCTGAAGATGTCCATAGTTTTGCTCATAACTAATTCCATTGGTAAAGCATTTCATAATTTGACCACTCTTTGACTTAACCATTTTTTCCTTTTTAGGGTATTCCACTTATCAAGTTTTAATTGCAACCTATGACCTCTTGTTTCAAAGTGGTAGATCTCCCTTAATGTTAATCCTAGATTTTCCCTCAGATTTTGGTCTTTAAGTGCTCTAAAAATCATACACATATCTCCTCTATGATGCCTATACTGTAGTGAGAACATTCCAAATTTATGTAGTCTCTCCTTGTAAGTTAGTTTTTCGCAACCTAAAATTCTCTTTGTTGCTCTTCTCTGAACCCCCCTCCAACCTTTTGATATCTGCCTTATTATAAGGGGACCAAAACTGTGCACAATACTCAAGGTGCGGCCTCACCAATGCCTGATAAAGGGGCAAAATTACCCCACTGTCCCAACTGCTTATGTGTCTAAAGATACAATTTAGTACCTGATTTGCTTTTTTGACTACCATGGTACACTGTGTGCTGAACTTTAAATCGTTTGTCACTATCACCCCCAAATCTCTTTCAGCCATTGATTTGTGTAGGAGGTTTCCACACAATGCGTAATTATAGTTTATGTTGTTTTTTTTTTCTAAAATGCATCACCACACATTTACCTAGATTCAGTTCAAGTTTATATTGCCCTATCCATTGTATAAGTAGGTTCATGCTATTTTGTACATTATGGATCTCACTGACAGTATTAACTATGCCCTCTATCTTTCAGTCATCTGCAAACTTACTCATCCACATGTTAGGAAATATACATTTAATAGAAGATACATATTTACTAAATAAGCATGGCCCCAACACTGATCCCTGAGGCACTCCACTCGTAACTACATCCCAATCTAACATTACTCCCTTTACCACAACCCTCTGCCTCCTATCACTCAGCCATGCCTTAACCCAATTTACAATATTAGTAGGTAGATTAATACCAAGTAATACCTCAATTAGTTCTTTATGTGGTAATTTATCAAATGCTTTAGAAAAGTCTAATAGCACAAGATCCACTGCCTCTCCCAAATCCAATGCCTTATTTACTTTTTCATAAAAAGTCAGCAAGTTGGTCTGGCAGGATCTTGTTTTTGTAAATCCATGTTAGGTTTCATCAGTACGTCCTTACATACTTAAATGGGCCTAAATGTGTTCTTTCAAAATTCCTTCAAATATTTTTCCTACAATAGATGTCAGGCTAATTGGTTTGAAATTAGCAGGGTTTGTGGTAGGACCTTTTTTTAATAAGGGTATAACTAATGCATCCCTCCAACCCTGCACCACAACAGCCTGATCCAAGGATTTTTGAAAAATATTGGTTAAAGGCTAGAAAATAATTTCTGCTAATTCCTTCAAGACTCTGTGATGTATACCATCAGGGCCTGGAGACTTATTTACATTTACCTCCTTTAGCCTTTTTAGTACTTCATCTGGATCAATCATAATCTGGCCCACCTGTGAACTCTGCATGGTGCTATTTTTCAGTACTGTACTTCTATTAAATATAGAGCTAAAATAAGAATTTTGTATATCAGCCAGTTTTTTTATCAGTTACCGACTCTCCCAGCATGTCAATAAAGGGACCAATGTTATTTTGCACCTTCTTTTTCCTGTTTCTATATGTGTAGAAAGCTTTATGATTGTCCTTTACCATAGTAGCCAAAGATGTTTAATAGCTGGCCTTAGTTCTCCTTATTTCTTTTTTTAGCTGTTTCACCACTTTTCTATACTCTATCCATCCTTGGGGGTCAGATTACTTATTTACTCTTTTGAAGATATTGTTCTTATTTTTAATCATTTTTTTAATTTTAGCATTAAACCACCCTTTGTTTCTTTTCAAGCTTTCAACCTTACGTGTGCTAGGTATAAACATTTGCACCATATCCAGTATTTTATCATTTAATGTGACCCACATATTTTCAACTGACTGATTTGAAAAGTTAGCTCACCAATCCCAAACTGCCATTTCAACATTTAATCCCACAAAATCTGCTGCATTGAAATTTAATTTTTGTGTAGTGGTTATACTGTTTTTAGTATTTAATTCTCCTGTCCACTTAAAAAAACATTGTATTGTGATCACTGCTACCCAGTGGACTACCTATTGATATATTATTTATTTTGCTACCCATGTTTGTTAGAACCAGGTCTAAAGTGTTTTCCCCTCTAGTTGGTAATAGGACTTTCTGTTCAATACTGATTTGGTCCATAATTTCCAGGAATTTCTGTTCCACATTTGATTGACCTTTTAATTTAACCCAGTCAATATTTGGTAAATTAACATCTCCCACTATTATAGTATCATCTGTAGGATCCAGGCTGGACATATATTCAAACAAACAGTATTATCCTGTTTAGCTAAGGATGGAGATCTATAAATCAATCCCAATCTTGTTTTTGTTTTTGTTTTACGTATTATTTTGACCTATACTATTTCCACATGTTTCTATGTTTCGAAGTGTACTGACTCTTGTTCACATTTAATAGAGTCCCTGATATAAAGAGCTACTCCACCCCCCCCTTTTATGTGTTCTAGATGCAGCAAATAGTTGGTAACTTGTAATGTTCTTTTCCAACAATCAAGTTGGCCCCACCAGGTTTCTGTTACAAATGCAATATCTATATTTTTTTATTCCAAAAAATTCCGAAATTCATCAATTTTGTATACTAGACTTCTTGCTTTTAACAACACCAGGTTCCAGTTTTCATATTTGGTATTTTCCAAACTATTTGCTTTCTCTTTTCTTATGGGTTTAGAGTCATGCCCCCCTGTTTCCAGTTTAAATGAAACTGTATCGCCTTATTCAACTTGTGTTCCAGGACCTTAATGCCTGCTCTATTTAAGTGCAGCCCATCGTATTTATACAATGTTCTACTTTGGAATGTATTTGAATTATCCATAAACTCTATATTTCTTTGTGTGCAAAGGGAATGCAACCAATCATTTACTTACTTAACTTCTAGATTTTTATACTCGTACAAACCATATGTTGGTAGAATCCCTGAAACTATTAGCTCACCACCTTTTTCTTGAATATGCCTTATTATATTCTTAAATGCTTCCTGCATAATTTCTAGTTTGGTCCTACCTTTGTCATTTACTTCTACATGTACTATAACTAGGGGTTTGTATGTATTTTCCATTAAACCTTCCAATAATCTGTCCAAGTCCGTGATCCTAACACCAGCTAATGTACTCACTGTTGTATACATTTTTCTATTTTTACACACTATCTCATCTGTTACTCTGGTAATAGAATCACCAATAACCAGAATATCCTTTGTTTTTTTTTTCTTTATCACTTAAACCTGATGTTTGCTCAATATGTACTTGTGGTTCCTTATTTGCATTTCTAGGGTCTTCAAGATTCATTTCATGATTTACAGATTTATTTGGAGCTACTCCTTTTAATTGCTCTCCATTTTCCAACTCCTCTCCCATTATTTTATCTAGTATCTCAAATCTGTTGCTTAACTGAAGGGACCCATTTTGTTTTTCTCCCCTTTTTACCTTTAGGTTTCCAATTTTTTTCTCTCATTGATAGCCTGTTTTTAATTAAGCTACTTTTTTTGTGTGTGTATGTTTTGCTACTCTCTAAAATATTGCCTGGGGTACTGGTAACAATGTTCTCAGTTTGTATTATAAGACTGTTAGATATTGTATCAATAAATTCCTCCAGTTCTCCTATTTCCTTTTTTACTTCCAACCTTCCCATCAATATCTGGATTTCTTTTTGCAGAGTTGCTACCAATAAGCAATTGTTACAACTAAAATCTAGAGCTTTTGCCCCTTCTGTATACATTTTACACTATATACATTGTTTCTGTATTTTTGCCATTTTACCCTTTCCTTGTGCCATGTTAGATAACGTAAACCGTTACTCACGTTAAATTGTCAGTTTGACTGCTTAATATATGCTCCTATAGTTCTGTTAAGAGTCTTGATTCCTGCTCCTGGCATCTACAGTGGACACAGCAGACACTCACAAATGCGCGTGTCTCTGCGCATGTCTCCCGCTTCGCAGCGCGCTCACCCCGCTCACACTTGCTACCGCTCACGTGAGGTACACTATTTGACTGTCCTTCACAGGAAGCACAGGGTGTCACTTCCTGTCAGTGAGGAGTTTACTGCCAAGTTTCAGAAAATTAATAAACCATGTCTGATATTGAAACCTTGTGTTCACTGTTCTCAGATGGACCTATGTATATTGTGCTTACTATTGTTGCTTGTATCAAATCTGTTTCATGTGTATTACTGTCACCTTGTACTCCACTGTCACCCTGCGTGATGTGTTATGGCCCGGGTCGTGCCTGAAAATGTTCCTTTGGATCAGTGTACTCATCCGATTATCAAAGTCATAAATAAATAAATAAAGTCCCATTTCCATATGCTAGAGTTTGAAAATTATTTCCGGTAAGCTTTGATCTGTTTCCATCCTATTTTTAGAGAGGCCATATACTCTAACTAAGCCCTTACCTTGCAGACCTTAGGATTTCTTTAATACATCAGCTTTGTATTTTTATTTCTTCTTTACCCCTATCAACTTCTATATTTTTCCACTAGTTTTGGGGAAGATGGCAGATTGTTTGTTCTGAGGAAAGGACATGCTGATTGAGGTGGAACTTGAGTGATCCAATCACAAGATTTCTAAGTGCTCTATAATCTATAATTGGTAAGCCATCTATGCTGCACAGTTAACATATTTCTTAACTTTTAAAGGCACTTTTTATCAGTAAGCTACCTTGAAGGGAGTTCTCATTTTTGCTCCACTGCAGATGGCTTAAGCTGGTGGAGTTGTTTGAGCCCCTGTTTGAACCCTTTATCTGGATCCCAGAGAGAGGTGGAAAGGAGGAGGAGGAGAGAAGGGGAATCAAAGTGGAAGATGAAGCTGGAGAGTCTGAGGGAAGCAGAGAAACCAAAGAAACTGGAGTGACTGACTTGGTTCGGGAACCAGGAGTTGGAATTTTGGGCTATGTGGAAGAGATGGTGCTGCACGGAGCTGTACAGAGTGAGAGGAGATGCTGGATGGTGGAGGCTTTTTAACAAATCATGGGAAGATGGGGTGGTACCTGAGGACTGGAGGAGGGCAGATGTGATTCCCCTTCACAAAAGTGGGAGCAAGGCAGAATCAGGAAACTACAGACCTGTTAGTTTGACCTCAGTGGTGGGGAAAAAGATGGAATCACTTCTGAAAGAAAGAATTGTTGAGTACCTAGAGGGCAGTGGGGCACAGGACCCAAAGCAGCATGGATTCACTGCAGGAAGGTCATGTCAGATGAATCTAATTGATTTCTTTGACTGGGTGACCAAAGTAATAGACCAGGGAGGGACTGTGGATATGGCCTACCTAGACTTTGGCAAGGCATTTGACACAGTCCTGCACAAAAGATTAATAATCAAGTTAGCCAGCCTGGAGTGGGTCCCAGGGTGGTAGCCTGGGTAGCAAACTGGCTGCACAACAGGACACAGAAGGTAATAGTGAATGGAACACATTCTGAAGAAAGGGGTTACCAGTGGAGTACCTCAGGGCTCAGTACTGGGTCCAGTCCTCTTTAACGTCTTTATAGGTGACATTGCAGAGGGTCTGGAAGGAAAGGTATACTCTTTAGGATGACACAAAGATCTGTAACAGAGTTGATACACAAGGGGTAGAAAGGATGAGAAGGGACTTGGCAAGGTTGGAGGAATGGTCAGACATATGGCAACTTAGATTCAATGCAAAGAAGTGCAAAGTAATGCACCTGGGAAATAAAAATCCAGAAGAAGAGTACACAATAGCAGGGGAGGTACTAATAACAACAATAATGGAAAGGGATCTGGGTGTAGTCATATCAGATGACCTAAAGGTGGGTAAGCAATGTGAGAAGTCAGTAAGGAGAGCCAGGGGGATACTGGGATGCATAGGGAGGGGCATCACAAGTAGAAAAAGGGAAGTGGTTATCCCTCTGTAGAGACAGTTGATGAGACCCCATCTGGAGTACTGCATGCAGTTTTGGAGACCTCATCTACGCAAGGACATAGACAGGATGGAAGCAGTCCAGAGGAGGGCAACTAAAATAGTGCAGGGTCTACATCAGAAACCACATGAAGAGAGATTGAGAGAGCTTAATATGTATACCCTTGATAAAAGGAGGGACAGGGGGACATGATAGAAACTTTTAAGTACCTCAAGGGAATCAACAAAGTCCAGGAGGGTAGCATCTTTCAGAAAAAGAGATGTGTAAGAACAAGGGGCACAATTTAAAGTTATAGGGGATGGCTCCAGGGGTGATGTGAGAGAATTATTTTTCACGGAGAGTGGTGGATGCATGGAACTGCCTTCCTGGAGAGGTTATGGGGTCTAAAACAGTGGGGGAATTCAAACATGCGTGGGACAGACATAAGGCAATTATAGTGGGGGGTTGCAGGAAGTAGGCTGTTGGTTAACTAGAATCTGCAGCTTATCCAATAGGTAGGGAAATGGGCAGACTGGGTGGGCCAAGTGGTCCTTACCTGCCATCAAAGTTTATGTTTCTATGTTTCTATGAGGCACTAAACGGGCATACTTCAAGGGGTTAGATAAGCCAATTATGTTCCTTCTAATCAGCAAATAATAGCAGTTATAATAACAACAGCAGCCACTATAGTACTAGGAAAACAGAGTTACTGTGGGGCTCTGGTAACGATTTTCTATCAACCCTTAGATCAGTGCAAGGTGCACTGATTATGGTTGTGTCAAACTCTGAGTGCATCAGGGACTCCGCATCCTAGTCTAGAAAACTGTGTGTCCCAGTGCCAAAGTCCTGAGAGTTTCCACAGCCACAGTGTTATGCCAAACATTTAGTGCACCTGAGGGGTTTTCCTGAGGGTCCTGTCAAGCTCCCCCAGCCAGTGCAACCCTAGAGGAACCACAAAGGTGGGGGGTTAAGATGCCTGGAAGGTGGGGACTGGGTGCAGTGGGAGCAGTGGGGGTGCCATAGGTGGTGATGGGGTAGGGCAACAGTGTGAGGTTTCTGAGGTAGCCCCAGGCAGAGGTGCCATGCTCTGTGGGACAGAACCAATTGGCCAATGTAGAGGGTGGTTGGCATAGATGGACCATGACCCAGACCCCAGATGACAACAGCCCTGGCACCTGCCCCAGAGGAGCACATTCCCCAGCAGTGTAGTTGAGCATCAGCCTGCCACTACGGGGGGAGGCTTGTACTAGGGGAATGTTGTGGTGCCCAGGGAATGTACCCATCCATTGACTGCACTCCACAACCTGCAGCCACTGCCACCCACCACATGTAGGGGACTCCGGCTCCTCTGAGGCAGGGGCCAGGATTGTTGCCACCTTGGGTCCAGGTCATAGTTCATCCATGCCAACCCTACTTTACCTGAGCTGATTGGCTTTGTCCCATGGAGCATGGCACCTCCACCAGGTGCCACCTCAGTACCATCTCACTGCCACTGTGCGACCGTCACCCCTATGGCACCCCTACTGCTCCCTCTGCCCCCAGTCCCCACCTTCCAGGCTTCCCCCAGTTGTCACCCTCCAAGGCAGTGGCACAGGGTCCATAGACCAGCTTCTGGCTGGTCTAAACCTGACTTCTTTTTGCAACCATGGCAGGGCTTCTAAAATCCCAAATAAGGGTATGGTGCAGCCCCACTGTGGCACAAGTCCTCTTATGACCGGTGCAATGGCATCTGCTCCAAGGATGGCACAGGGTGGCTTTGGTGCAAGGCATCCTGAATTCGACACAGCCTGTATTGAAAAATTGTGATTGCTCCAAACTTTGGCGCAAGGTGCCACTTACATCAAATCCTTTTGGTGCAGGCACCTTGCACCAAAGTTCTCACTTTTAAAATCAAGCCCAATGTTAAAGCTACAGATAATATTGTTACAGTATTCAGCGATTAGGATGATACAAATTCAACAATTTATGTTATGGTTTCAAATAGGGGCTTTGCCTAACAAGTCTAGTTTAAATCAAAGAGACTGTTTCAACTGGAATTAGAAATTGTTTCACCAGTAACTTGGAGATCAACAGACAGAATGATATTTAATGTAGTTGAAATAAGAACCGAACTGGAACATGTTATATCATACGCCCTTTCCTCCCACGAATGGAATTTTCAAAATAACATTGAATTTTGAGGGGATGATATAAAATCAGAACACATACCTAGAATTTCTGTTTTTGTAGCAGGGAAAGGGAAGCACTCACTTCCACCGACTGGGCCCCCCTCTCCACTGACATTTCTGTGGACCAAGCACTTGACTATTTTAAGGACAAATTCATTGCCACTTGGAATGCCTTTGCTCCTTTCAGACGGATTAGAGTCAGTGGGCTTCACCTGCCCCGAATCACCCCCAAACTCCTGGCCTGCTTCAGGGAGCATGATCAGGCCTGGAGAAAACACAAATCTATTAAACATCCAAATGAGGAAGCACCAAGTTATGTTGGCAGTGACAATGCCGACCTCCTCCACAGTGGCCAGCACAATGCTAGCGCGGAGTATTGTGCGGCATTCTGTGGGTGTTTCCTGTGAGGGGCTGTGCCCCTATGACACCACAACCCCCGGACTTTAAGATTCCAACTCCAGGTTGGAGTTAGTCCGAGCAGGGGGCTGAACACTGGGGGAAGGCAAAACAGGGAAAAAGGACCATTACCGTGAATGTCATCGTAATGGTCTTTTTCCCGGTTTCGCTGTCGGGGTGTTGCTGTAAAGGGGTGCACCGTCCAAATGACTATGCCAAGTACAGAATGCTACGCAATTCATGTACTAAAGCTACTAGACTGGCTAAGTCTGACTATTTTAACTCCTCATTCCTGACTAACACCAACTCTCCATCTAAATTCTGGAGGGTAGTTCATGCCCTTTTCTCTCTCCCCCTCCTCCTCCCCCTACAGTTCTCAAAATAAATAACTCACTAGTTTCTGACCCTGGCTCCATGGCCATTTAATTTAATGCCTACTACACTTGGTGCGCCATGTCTCTTCTAAATTCCCTCTCTCCATTGCCACCTACTAACTGCAGCCCTTCGCCTCAGCTAGTGCCTACCCCTCCCCCATTTTCCTTTTCTGCTATCTCCCTTGATGAAGCTCTTAATGCTCCCCTATCCCTCGACCCCTCTAAAGGCTCCTCACCAGATGAGCGCGATACTAAACTTCTCTACCTTTCTGCTCCTGCAATTGCTCATCCTATCTCCCTAATCCTTAACCTGTCCTTTATTTCTGCCCAAGTACCCTCATCCTGGAAACACGCTGTAGTCCTTCCTCTCCCCAAGGGTGGTGACACATCCACTCCTGGCAACTATCTCCCCATTTCCCTCCTTCCTACCCTTGCCAAACTTCAAGAACATTTAGTTCTCTCTCAACTATCACCCTTCCTCTCTGATTCCTCCTTCTTCACCCCCTTCCAATCTGATTTTCAGAAGAACCATTCAACAACCACCTCCCTCCTCAGGCTTACTGAATCCATCCTTTCAGGGATGGATGATGGCCTGATCACCTCGGCCATCTTTGTCGACCTAGCCAAAACTTTAGAAGCTGTTTCTCATCCCCTACTTCTTGATTCACTCTTCTCAGCTGGCCTTGTGCCATCAGCCACCAACTGGTTTAAATCCTACCTCACTGGCAAGACCCAGTTGGTGAGAATCCTTGATTCCATCTCCCCTCCACTCCCCATCAATGCTGGTGTCCCTCAGGGTTCAGTGCTTGGTCCTCTACTCTTCTCCATTTTCCTTAATGATCTTCCCACAGCTTGCTCATCCTCTTCTATCCACATGTATGCTGACGAAGCTGTTTTGTATAGTTCTGGCAAAAACCCTGCTGCTGTGCAAACCAGCTTACAGCATGACTTCAACCAAGTTCAGCTCTGGTTTACTTCTCACCAGCTTTTTCTAAATGCCAAGAAGACAGTCTCAATGATCTTTGGCACCAGGCAGAGACTCTCTAGGCTCCAGGCCCTACCCACCTTCCACACCCTTGATGTGACCATCTTGGAGGACACCTCCTCATTTCAATATCTGGGAGTTTGGCTGGACCAGCACCTCAACTTCTCTGTGCATACTGATGCTATCCTGAAGAAACTGTGCCCCAAGCTTGGTGCTCTGTACAGGAATCATAGTTGCATCCCACTGACTGTGAGGCTCAAAATTGTCCAGAAGATGATACTCCCCATCTTTGACTGCTGTGACGTAGTCTATGGTGCTGCTTCCAAATCTTCCCTGACCAAGTTGGACACTCTCTTTAACTCCTTCTGTCGCTTTGCTATTGACTCCCCTTCCTGCTCCCACCACTGTGAACTCTATCACTCTCTAACCTTCCTTCCACTATCTCACAGACGTATCTCTCGCTGGGCCAAACTAACCTCCAAATTCTGGTTCAGGGGCTCCCCTCCTATCTCTAATCCTCTCTCTACACTCCACCTCCCCCCACCCACTCTCTCAGATCAAATGATGCCCACACCTTGACGGTCCCTTGCCACTCCACCCTCATTAGTCAGACTGGTTTTGTCCATCGTTTCCCTAAAATCTGAAATTCTCTCCCCCCTGAAATACATCACTCCTCCTCCTCCAACTACTCCCTTACCTCTGCCCCACACAATTACCTTTCCCTCAGCTGTTCCTGCTTTAACCCACCTTAATACCTAGCCCCAGTTTCTGCCTTCCTACCATGACCCCCCCGAGCAGGGTTCTCAACATCCTGAAGGGAGAAATCAGGAAATGGCTACCCCTTCTCCTCATGTTCAGTTCTTGCCTCTCCCCCCTCTCTTCTCCTCCTGCCCTTCTGGTTCACCAGTGTGCACAGCCAAACTCCATCCTTTTTACTCCAACAGCACTTGCGTACTACCTCAAGCCTGCTCCTGGCACACTCATGCACTATAAATGGTTCCATCACATTATTACTGTTTTGTAAATTCATATGTCCTTTGGTATGATTTTGGACATGTAATTTACCCAATGTTCCACTACTCTTTATTGTACAATACCTTGTGTTCCAACTGTTGCACAATCTTACAATGTTGTATTGTTTATACTACCCATATACTATTGTAACTGATCATCCTTTACAACCCTATGTAACCCTTCCCCCAGGTCGCACCGTGAGATGAGCAACTTGTTGTTCAGTGTGCCCTCCTGGTGAAACATTTCAATAAATAAATAAAAATTGAACAATGAGAATGAACTAATTCCTCACTCAACCATAGGATTCTTAATCTCTAAAGTTTTGAAAGTGAATTTTGACCAGAAAGGAATTGTCAGGGTAGTGAGACAAAAATTCTCAATAGGTGATGATTAAATTGATCTTTATCTGAAAGATGCAGAGATGGCACATGACTTTATTAATAATACATATAAATTAGATTACTTTGGTAGCCTTCTAACAGATTTGAATAACTGAGAAAATGGGTCAGAAAATGGTAAAATATATGAGTGATTACCTGAAACTCCAATGGCCCTTTCTCAGTGATCAGAATTGATACCTGATCAAAAAAGTTAAAGGATAAACTTCTTGTCATGGAACATTGCAGGTCTGTCCAGGAAAATGTCAGACCCTGACTGGGTTACTTATATTAAATATGATTCCATCATGTGCCTATAGGAAACATGGGCTCCTAACCACATAACTATAAGTAACTTTGAAGTTATTTATTTATTTAAAAGTTGATAACCGGGATAGCCACACTGAGCCAAAGCTTGTTTCCAGGAGCAACCCAGGGTAGGGGTACAAAGGACACAGAAAATCACAATATTGAGCAACAGTATAAAATAAAGAACAAGGCATGAGAATACAGGAATACTTAAAATTGACAGAATAAATACACTTGTGTAGCCGTTTGCATGAACATGTAAGAGAAAAGAAATACATGGGGGATTCCAGCCTGTGCTGGAGGTTAGGTATTGCAGTGGACATTGATAAGTGAGTTTCATAACTAGGCTAGGGGCACAGAGGCAGCTGAGAGTGCACAAGTAAGTGCTACCCGGAATAAGATAGAGAGCAGGGGTGGCCTTGGACTGGGGATGGGCAGGGATGACAAGGGTATAAGAGATTGAGGAGGGTGGAAACAACAAAAATAAGAGGCAGGGAGATGCCTGAACTGCTTTTTGATGGAGATGGTGGTAGGCATCTACGTACAGTAGGGGGAAGGGAGTTCCAGAGGGCAGGGAGCTGATGGACGAAAGCTGCTTTACCAGCTAGTGAGTGTGGTATGGCCAGGGCAAAAGAGCGGTAGTCACAAAAGCACAGGGAGCAGCCTGTGTTTGGAGCAGGGGTTAATAAGGAGGAAAGGTAGGGGGGAAAGGGAGTTGAAACAAAACTTAGCTATAAAGGTAGCACAATGTGCCAGGCGCTGATTAGAGAGGGTAGGTATGGAGACGGATTGGTACAGGAGACAGTGATGAGTGTGGTATGGGAGATTAGAGGTGAATCTGCAAAAGGTGTGGAAAGCCGGTACAGTTTAGCTAGAGATATGTGTGTGGTTCTGAGCTGTAGACTACATCGGTATAGTCAAATGAGGGGAGGATAAGCTTAGAAATTAGCTCCCTCTGGATGGGGAGGGAGAGGCTGGCCTTGTGCCTGTAAAGCATTCCTAATTTGGGTTGCAGTTTGCTGTGAATTGAGTTCAGGAGTATGGAGAAGTCCAACTTGGGATCCAACCAAATGCCCAGGTATTTGAAAGAGTCAAATACTGTAATGGCACAGCCATTGAGGGTGTAGAAGGAGGGGGGGTGCTGCTATTTTGGCAAATTTCTGGGTAGTCCCGAAGGCCATGGTGACCGTTTTCTTGGTGTTGCATTTGAGTGATTTGTCATCAAGCCACTTTAAGGTGTTAAGGAAGTCAGTTTGGAGGATGGGCTTGATTAAGGCAAGGGAGGAGCCAGAAGAAAAGATCACAGTGTCATCCACATACATTTGCATGTTGGAGGCAGAGCAGGCTGATGGGAGATTGTTCATGAATATTGAGAATAGGGTGGGTGCAAGGATTGACCCCTGTGGGACACCAGCCAGGATGGGGAGAGGAGCAGATTTTATTTCCCCTAACTGAACAAACTGAAACCTATCTGAAAGGTAGGCCTTGAACCAGTTGGAGGAGGTGGGGAGAGCCTGCTGGCTGTAAGGTCGTTGAAAAGTAATTTATGAGTAACAGAATCGAAGGCCTTGTCCAGGTCTATTAATCTGGCAAGCGTCAGATGGCCCTTGTCCATTGCAGAGTGGATGTGGTTGATGGGGCAGAGAAGGGGGGAGGAGGGTGTGGAATGAAGGTGACAGAAACCAAATTGCAAAGGTGTTAGAATATTCTTAGAGGTGAGGAACGAGTTTAATCTTTTTGAGATAAGGGATTCCAGGATTTTGGAGAGAGTGGGAAGGAGAAAAATAGCCCTGTAGTTGCCAGGGAAGGATGGATTGCCTCCTTTTTGGAAAGGGATGACTTTAGCTAGTTTCTAAGCCTTAGCTAGAGCACTCATGGAGAAAGAGAGGTTGAAAATATGGGTGACTGGGTGAACTATGGCAGGTGCAGAAATTTTTAGGAGGATGGGTTAATCCCATCCAGACTCTGTTTGGAGGAATTCAATGCTTTGAGGGCATGAAGCACCTCTGAAAGGGGTGATGGAGAGGAAAGTATGGTGGGGCTGTGAGATGTAGGAGTGGGGATAGTGGTGGGAGGGGGAGGGTGTGTGTGTGCAGTTGGGACTTGTGTGTGGTCGAGTCCAGGCATGGAGGGGGTGTCTTGTGGTCTGCGAGGGGAGGGAGATCAGGGAAGGTGGTGACCCTTGGGGCAGGGCACAGGTTATGAAGAAGAGGTTTATTGAAGAGGCCACTGCACTATAATCATTGTTTGTGGGATTGGAGCTTGGGGATGGAGCTTCGGGAGTTGAGCCTAGTATAGAGTGGAGAGTAATTTCTTCCCAGTCTTTGAAAATTAAGAAACAGGGAAGACATGCTGATGGTTTGGTAACCTACTTGAAAATCGAGCTGGGGATTAGAATAATAGAGGTCATCAAAAAAAGAAAATAATTTTCAGATAATTTTTCTTCAATGGGATGATATCAAAATCACACTTTTAAACATATGTGCCACTTGAGATTCATTACTCTACAATGACCCGATTTAGACTGTCTTGGCCCAGGAGATAGCATTAGCTCTTTTGAAATTTCCATCTGCAGGGTCCCTGGTTTATCACATATGTGGTGACATGGACAGGAACATGGAACAATGTTTGGTTTGTAGAAATCTGGTGTGAAGTCATAAAGAGCATTGGGTCACAGACTGTCTGTGAACACAGTGCTGCTCCACACAGTGCTTTAAAAAAAACACTGTAGCATCATGCTCTGAGCTTTTTGAGCTTGCTGTCTTTTGCTGCTTCCTCACTTGCTGCTTGACTACCTGCCTACCCACTTCACCTACCCAACATCTACTAGGGAAACTCTTGGCCACTGGCTCAACACTCTGGCTCAGTACAGTTTGATGATTTTTTCTTTATGTCATAAGGTGTGGCCTGTGCATATCAAGGAAATTGTAATACTAATGACTAATGCCACGTAATGCAGCCCAGCTTTTACTTGATTGTATCTGGGATGTTATTTCAAATTTGCAACTTGTCCCCAGCCTACTTTTGCACCTCTGGCCCAACTGCCAGAGTTGAAGTGGGAATTAGAGTTTTTCAAAGCAAAGGAGAGTTTAATGCAGCCCCTGCCTGCAGCTTGATCTCAGTTGTACTCATCCCCCTAAACTACCTTTGCACCTCAGGACCTAGAATCCTGAATGGGCACCTTAATGTTTAAATTATTGTTTTCTTTCTCCCCAAGCACCGTGACCCACCCTCCCACTGGCTGCATTGCTCCCTGCTTGAGACTTGAAGTCATTTCTCTAAGGCACAGAGAAATACCAATGCTTCTTCCTCAGCCTCTATGTCCAGATGGGAAAAAATGGTCTCAGTGTGATCTTTTCCTCTTTCCTAAAAGAAAATAAAATAAAAGTTGGGTTGCAATACCTGTTTTAGCTTGCTTTATCCCCAACCCCCCTGACTCCCTCCCCAGCTAGCTATGCTGCCCTACCAGATACTGCTCCAGACTGGGAGTCAACTGACATCACTGAAAAAAAAATAATTGTAAGCAAAACAGTGTGCAGTTAAGGAAACTGCATTAATGTTTTTGCACTGGAAAGTGTAAGCCAATTTGATATATTTTAAATAAAACCACTCATCACTGTCAGCCTGAGACCATTACATTTTAACATTTGCTACTGATCAAATCATCTGGTGAGTGACCCATTTTTTCACAAATTTTTCACCTGACCCAGCAGTGCTTCTGTTAAACCTGAAATGACAAGTACTCATAATAACTTACACATCTGCCTTGGGGGGGGGGTGAGCTGGGTGTGGTTGGGAGGGCTGAGTGTGCTTGTGTGGGGTGGGAGCACTGGCATTGTATGCTCAGAGCTCATCTGTTGCAGCTGTGGTAAAACTGGCCATCTTCACTTGGGTGAGGTGGGGGGAATAGACAGTGTTTCCATAAGGGTGGTCTGTGTTTGGGCTGCAAGAAGGGAAGCTGGCCAGGTTTGCTTGGCTGGGGGGACTGGCAGAGTTTCTGCAGGGGCTGTAGGTTTGCACAGGGTTGGTCTTTGTTGTGGTTGTGGGCAGCGGAGCTGGCCAGGTTTGTTTGAGTGGTATATGGGTGGTGGGGAGCTGGCAGTGTTGCGGCAACGTCTAGCTCTCTTGTGGCTGCAGGGGTTGAAATTAAGCTTTGCAGCCACTAGCCAGTGGGGCTGGTCACTGACTGGCAAAATCCACTAACCCCACAGACTTTCCCACTGGCCCAGCTGGTGTACTTATTGAAATAATACCTTCAATGTTTTTTACTCATAAAATAGACTTACATAAATTCTCCTCCTGTGAGATACAACCAATGATCAATACTAATCACGTAGTGGTTGTCTCCACTCCTTAACTGGGGGTATGAACCTGAGCAACTTTTTGGCCCATTAATACTTCACTTCTGAACAAGCCAGACCTTCAAGATAGAATAAAATAAGCAGTGGAAGAACATCAAAAGGCACACCAAGGCTCGGATTCTAAAAGCAAATGGATTTGGGATTCCCTGAAGACTAAAATTAGAGGGACAATTATAATGTATTCCACTCAGATTGAAAGACAAAGGGCTGAGAAATATAATAGAATTCAAATGGCTCTCAGGGAATTAGAGGCACAGCACAAACATTTCAGGACCCATGAACTAGAAAGAAAAATGACATCAGGAAGGAATTACAACAGCTACAAGATATGCAGGCTGAAGGGAAGCTCCATTATTTAAATCAAAAATATTATCAACAGAGTAAGCAGGTGGGTGCTTATTGGCCTTCCGACTGAGAAAGATGTAAGCAGAGGGATATGTGAAGTGCATCTGCCCACCTAATGGATCTGCACCAATGGTATACACGCCAAAAAGATATAGCTCAACAGTTCTGGACTTATCACATCAACCTGTATCAGGAGGCAAAGGAAGAGATAGACCAAAGTCCCCATTCCCGGCATTTATAGACAAAATAGATACTCCCCAACTTGGTGAAGAGGAACAATTAAGGATTGATAGCCCTATCACTGCAGTGGAGATTCTTAAAGTCCTCAGGGAGATGAAAATGGGCAAATCACCAGGCCCAGATGCCTTTAATGCAGAATTTTATATAACTTGTAAAAAAATGGGTACTTCTGATGCTAGCCACCTTATACAATTCCTGGGAGGATCCAGGTGATTGCCCTGACTCTTGTCGCAGTGCTTTCATCATGGTGCTTCTGAAACCAGGAAAAGTTGAGGTCAAGTGTGAATCCTATCGGCTATTCTCATAATCAAATGTTGTTATGAAAATCTTTACAAAAATTTTGGCTAATTGGGTAAACACAATTCTACAAAAATTGGTACATCTGGATCAATCTGGGTTTATCCCCAACAGACAACTAGTGGATAATATTAGACGGTACCTTAATATAATGTTTGGGACTCTGGGAGTAGGACATTCCAGTGACAACAAGTGGCAATCACAATAGATTCTGAAAAAAACTTTGATAGGCTGTCCTGGGTTTTCTACTTGCAACACTTAAACAATTTGGATTCAGGGAACAATTTCTATTCTGTATTAGAAAAATGTTGTAGGTGCCGTATTGGTCCTTTTAAAAACAGATCCAGAAACAGATCCAGAAAAGGTATCAAATCATTTGTTTCTGGATCTATTCTGTATTAGGGAACTCTATACAGGCCCTCAGGCTTGAATTAAAGTAAACAGTACAGTCTCAGATCCAATCAGCATCACAGAAGGGCCTTGACAAGGTTGACCCATGTCACCGATCTTGTTCACTCTAAGTATGGAGCCTTTAGCGGTAATGATAAGGATGCACTCAGACATAGAAGGAATCAGGGTAGGAAGGGAAGAATCAAAAATGTTACTGTATGCTGATGACATCATATTATACCTTCAGGACCCCATTAGAACCATTCTGATTCTGAAACATATATAATACGATTTTGTTACTCTTTCAGGATTTAAAATAAATGAATCTAAAACTGAAGTTACACTATTGAGTGGTCAGATGACTCCAGAACTTAAAACATGTATACCTTACAAATGGGTTACTTCTCAGATATGCTATTTAGAGATACAAATTCCAGTGGATCTAGCTAGGTTGTGCCAGGTATTGTAGAAGTATTAGCGGATTTAAAATGTTGGGAACTGGTACCCCTATCTCTATTTGGAAAAACTGAATCTATTTACCTCGATTTTTATTTTTATTTTAATCTCATCCCCTTATTATAGAGCATAAACTGGATGAAAATACAAAAGGTGCTTCAAAATGTTTTTTGGCTGAAGGGAAAACCTAGAATTAAATGGGAAGACCTTCAATGTCCAAAAACTGAAGGGGGTAGGCCTCCTTAATCCGAAAAATTATTTTGATGTGGCCCAACTGATACCTCAGATAAGGTACACAAGAGGGGATTCCAAAAATGTATGGTTAGCTATGGAATAACGGAGTGATATGTCTGCTCATCCTCTAAATAAATTTGAACTCTTTGCTAACCGTCCTCCACTCCCCCCAATCACCAATCCCTGGATCAAACAAATGTGTATCAACTGGATAAAAGTTTGAGGAGCACTAGGAATTACTGTGACTCTAACCAAATATACAAGGATAGCTTGTTGTGAGGTATTCACCCCACAGAGCATAGACTTAGCTTATAAGAGATGGGGACAAAATGGTTTTATGACCTTTGCGCAATTTGTGTGTGAAGGATGGATCAAGACTTTTGGGGAAATGCAGGGGAATTTCATTTCACAGGCACATAATTCTTCAGATATCTTCAGGTAACCTCATTCATTAGAGTGGGTATCTGTAATAGGTTGCAGGATCTACAAACAGACCCGTGTCCCTTAATACCATTGTTTTAACAGGTGGGTAGTGGACTCCATGACAAAAAGCTTATATCTCAAATGGTTCTTTGTTATAAACTGGTTACAGGGACTAACCCCCTTCCTAGTCAGAATGCATGGGAAAGGGAGGCTAATATTCAATTAAATGACTCACAGTGGAAAACAGTGTGGGATGGATTTTCCATGTCAGGCTCCAACTACTGGAGAGAATTCCACTGGAAGGCAGAAGTGTTACGATCTGATAAGAATCTTGTGGGTTTGTTTTCCTGGAGAGATGAACAAAGCTAAGACAGACACACAATTCTTATTCTTCTCCAAGCAAATGTGTTTTATTCCATGTCAGTCTGATACAAATGAATAAGGAAACAAAAACACTTACAGTAGCCGTATGCTGACACCCCAGTGACTAATTACCATCAGGCTCCTAAAGAATGGCCAGTAGCCAGGAGTAAGGTGTGTGTCAATGCCCACTTTGGCTGACTCATTCGTATACAGTTTTGCAGTATAACATCATCATTTGTGAGGTTTCTAGAACCAGTGCATGCTCAGAGGAGAAGAGGAAGATGCCTAGCTGTACCGGCCAAAGCTGTTTTTTTCTTGCCCAGAAAACACAAACTGACTGATAGTAGCCATCTCCTGACCTTCTGTCACCCCTGGGCTGCCTCATATAGCCAAAAGAAGAAATCATACTTTTTGCAAACATGGCTGCATTACAGGAGTCATCTTGTTGTGCCATATGTACCCGGCTCATAAGCTCATACCATATCAGTCCCCCCCCCCCAAGCACTGTGGGGCCCTTTGGCATATGCTGGTCACAGATTATTATATATTAGACTGCTTTGCCCAAACTAACCTGGTGAAAAGCCAGCCTGGTGATTCTGGGCTCCCCCAGGTACATCATGTTGATACCAAGGTAGTGGGTCTGGCTGTCATAGAGTATTATAGATCTGCCCACCTGGGGTAGAGTGGTCATTTGCCATTCCAGGGGGTTGAGTGGAGTGCATAGGTTGATATTCAGTGTTCACTTAAAGGAGTTGTTGTAAGGGTATGTTCAGTATATACTGATGGCCAAGAGCTAGCCTGAAGAGGACAGAATTTGATCAGGAGAAAGATCACCCCAATTAGGACTATAATGGTAAACCAACCCCAAAAAGTTCCAAGGTCTGGAATCCAGCCACCAACCCATTTAGCCACCTTCCAAGAGCTTCCCATAACTTTTCAGGCCTAAACAACGAAGAATTATTCATAACTCACCCTGCTGCATTTACATCATCATTACTAGACTGTGTATCAGATTAAAGTGATGTAAGCGTTACAATTTATTTAAGGCAACAAAGCCTTCCATTCCATAGGACAGAGAAATGAAGTGGATATGTTCAATAGCAGGATACACAGTATACAGTATACACTTGGTACAATTGGCAAAAAAGTCATAATCACAGTTTTGAGTGTATCAGCACTGGCCAGGTTGATCCATTTGTTAACATACCGTCATGATTCAAGATTACGTAGGTACCATTTGCTAATCTGTGAACCATATTATTTTCAAGTCCAGGTATATTTTGAACCTTTAATGGGCATGTTTTTGATATTTCACAAGGAATACATGCACAACTGTCACACATATATACAGTCCCTCATGCCACAGATCAAATGAGTTACTTTTAAATCCTTTCCATTCACCTACACTATATGTGGTGTAATTGTACTTGTTATCTATGACAGCATATAGGGTGCAGTCAGGTGAATAAAATCCAACATTGACCACAGTGTAACCTGTTCCTAGTTGTCCATTATATATAACTGGCATACAGATAATAAATTTTAGGGAAAAGTCACAATGCTTTAATATGGAATGGTATGGGTATACAATAGCTACAAAGGACATAGGACCCGATTTAAGAAGGATGACGCAGGGCTTTTATCAACACCTGTGTCAACCCCAGTCTTTGGCACAACTGCACCAAATGCATATTCCACAACTGCACCCAATTCAGCAATGTTTGGCACAGTTTTGACAATTTCTTAATTTTATGGCAGCTTGCGCCAAAGCTTTGGTGCACGCCCCGTAAACTGGCTCCCCCACTGGTGCACAGTTAGACTGGGGGGGGGGGCTGGTCTAACTTTATGTGTCTCATGCAAGAGACTTGCATCGGAGGTTGTGGCTGGCACCCATTGTGAACTGCAGTTGCTGCACTGATCGCCACAAGTCAGCCCTTGCGAGCAACCCTCTGACGTAAGTCTCTTGCATCGCTCAAAGCCCCATCCTGAATGGGGCCCACAGTGTTTAAATCTAGACTGTGAACTGTGTCAGAAGCAATGCTGTACACTAATTGTTTATTGAATTCAGGCCCTACCAGTTCCATCGGTACCATGCCAATCCTGAAGTCAGAGAATGCACCTTCAAACAGGCTATGCATTTCTGAGTGTACTACACTGTCATACTGTGCTTCTAAAATATTCTGTTTGTTATATTGTAGGACATCTCTATCCCCAACGTGGTGGCTTGTTTTTGTTTGTTTTAAACTGTGCTTTCATGTTGTCATGAGATTTTTGTAGGACTGCCCCCTGCTGGGTTAGTTCAATGTTCGAGCAGACTTGATAGACCATAGGGCCTAATCTGCTGACTTCTTAGTGTATCAGTATGTTAGTATATGCATCATTTTATTTATTTATTTTTTTTTTTATTTTAGTTTTTGCTGACCGGATAAGTACACTAGACAAATTCTGCCCATTTTCAGGCACGACCCGGGAGAGGGGGATACAGATGAATGCCATTGCCAACTGACTTTGAACCAGATTAAGTTGTTGGTGGTATATTTTAGATCCCAATGATTACACAATGAGTCTAAATTTGGGGTGAGATTCCCCTCTGACCTATAATGGAAATTGCTGACATCATAAATCATATTACTTGTACAGCCTGGAAACGTGGTATACCACTTCTCTGTATAGCTTAGTATAACCAAACCCTCAATATACAGGCTGTAACAGTCACTGCCTGCCCATGATGAAATTGCCAAAACAAAAAGATACCACATATTTTTTCATTGTTTTGAATGCAGAAGAGTCTAAAGCAAAACTTAAAATTAAACAAACTGTCCAGTGTTTTAAAAGTCCTTTGCATTAGCTTTCTCAGTTTGTAGTTTTTGAAATAGAGTCCAATATCTGTTGTTTCAACAGTTCAGAGCAGAAGAGGAAGATGCCTAGCTGGATTGGCCAAAGCTGTTTTTTTCGTGCTATAGAAACCACAAACTGACTGACTGTAATTGTCTCTTGACCTTTCTGCCACCCTTGGGCTGCTTAATATAGCCAAAAGCAGAAATCATGCTTT
Organism: Neoceratodus forsteri; assembly: GCA_016271365.2. Classification (NCBI taxonomy): domain Eukaryota; kingdom Metazoa; phylum Chordata; order Ceratodontiformes; family Ceratodontidae; genus Neoceratodus; species Neoceratodus forsteri. The sequence goes on from CM057453.1 coordinate 446,181,445, forward strand.
TTGCAAACATGGCTGCACTACAGGAGCCATATTGTTGTACCATATGCACCAAGCTCATAAGCTCATATCACATCAGCAGGGGGGTATTTCTTGACTCACTCTAGAACCAAACACTTTTCAGAGACATGTCAAGATAGGTGTTGGAGACTAGGGCTGTGCATGGGCCAAATAGTATTTTCTGAATACCATGAATAGTAGGCTTCCCGACTATTCGGATGCATTTTCCGAATAGTTCACTATTCGGCCACTATTCGGGAACTACTATTCGGTGAGATTTCCAAGTCTCGTAGAGCTTTGTTGGCCAATCAAAAACTGTTTCTTGAGCTCAAAGGCAAGCACACCATGTGACTTCCTCACTCTGAGCTGGTAGAAGACAGGAGACAGTGGTTTCTGAGAGCTGTTTTGCAGTACTTTTGAGACCTTAAACTTGCTAAAAAAGAAACTGAATTTTGCTTCACAGGCTTTTTTGGGTCAGTATAGTTTTTTTGATCAGTGTCAGAAAAGCTATGTCTGGCTTTCTGACAGGTATTTTGTCCTTACTGCTGTACTCAGTTACAGGGACTAGGAGGGCTGTCTGCTAACACTCCTTCTCTGCTGCTGTCTGACATAGCTCCAGTGTGATTATTTTTGGGTGGAGCACATTTTATTTTTGTGTCTTTTTTTTGTTTTTTTTTGCTGTTGTCTGGTTCCAGGCTTGGTTCCCTGCATGACTGATGAGGGTGTCTGCTAACTCCCTCTCCTGCAGGTCACTGCTTATAATTTGCTGTACATGTGCAAAATATTTGATTTTGTGAGGCTTCACCCTGCATGTGCATGCTTAATATATTTTTTCATGAGGCAGGGCCACAGATGTGCACAGCTGCGTGCACACAGATTTTGAAATAAACTTATTCAGTTCTAAACCAGTCAGACTTGACTCACTAAATTAGTATTGTTAGTCTCCTCTGGTTCTGGGGATAGATCACTGTACACATGAGAAGAAGAATCAGCATTTATTTAGTGCCTTTCATATACAGTGAATCCCAAAGCACTTTACAAGCAATGCTAGACTGGTAGTGAAGTGACTGAACGTGTGGTGGTGGCCATATCGCACATCATCACCCACACACAGCCTGGATAATTGCATGAACTGGTTTATGGGAAGGGGAATGTTGGCCAGGACACCAGGAATGTTCCCTACTCTTTGCGAAGAGTGCCCTGGGTTCTTTTACTTCCACCTGGACACTCACCAGGACAAGCAGAAGGGACCTCAGTTTAACATCTCATCCAAAGGATGGCACACCCCAGCGGTACAGCACCCCCCAATACTGCATTCAGATGCCAGCGATTTTTAGGTGCAAGTCCAATCCCAGTGTGAGACGAGAAACCACGACCTTCTGGTCCAGAGGCAGAAGTGCTACCAACTGAGCCATGCTGACTCAGTGGCTGACTCCCCTTCCCTTCCCTTCCCTTCCCCTTCCCCTTCCCCTCCCCCTCCCCCCTCCCCCACACACTTCTACAGCCCACTGCACACAATTAAGCTGTGTTTGTGAAATATATCCCCCTGTGAGTCTGTGCCATGTGTGTGTGCACAGTTGTGCACATGCATTTTTTTTGTTTGTTTATTGTTGTTTTGTTAATTAAACCATTGCACTTAGTGGGGCAGGCTTATCTCACTGAGTTAACTGCATGTCATCTGTCTGTTTCTTGCTTGGTTCCATGTTTGACTAAATAGGTTGCCGTTTTCTTTCCCTTCTTAGTAGCAGTGTTTTTCTTTACTGCTACTTTTTTGTGGTGCAGTATAACTGGTAAGGTTGGTGTATTACTGTAGTTCCACAAGCACTAAGTAAAGCATCACACACACAGGTACTACGTAGTGATAGTTTGTGTTTGACCCAGTAACCAGTAGTGACCTGATCCATCCTGTCTTTAGCAATATTGCAAACATGCTTGGTCCAGCCCCAGCAAAGCATTTGTACCGCTGGCCCCAAGTGGTGAGGGACAGGATGACAGACTACAAACATACAGCACATCCACACAATTACTGCTAGTGTTGTCCCTGGCTGCCAAACCCCAAACAATCTATGTAGAACAAAGGAAGCACCTCAGTGGGGGGTTGCAGTAACAAAATACAGTTAAGTAGTGCAGCATAAAGTTGCCAATACATTTGTTTGTGCTAAGGCTGGAAGATGCCAATAGAGTCCTGGTGCTTTGACCAGAACCTGGTCTTTGTCAGGGTGCATGTCGGGAACGTACAAACACGCTATGAATATACAGCCCTTAAAGAAACACACACTATAAATAAGTGAAGTTAAAATGAATGAGACTGAGATGCTCTTGTAACAAAACAATCCACAACTAACATACCTGAGGATGAAACACTGCATCAAGATTATAGAACAGAGTTCATACTGTGGTGCCAGACAGTACGCAATGCAGTATCTTGCAAAATTGCTGAAAAATACTGCAGTATGCTGCAAGAAGCAGTGTATTTAATGGCAATTAAGCCCTCCAGTCATCCAATATTTAGTGGCATGTCATTTACTGCAAAGTATTGAATTGCATCTTGTCTTGCTCCACTGTAAATTATTGATACATAATACAACTCCAGAGAAACTGGTGAGATAGACTACATGGACAATGACATACAGGTGTTTCTCTTTATTCAGTGGGCTCAAATATTGTTCTCCCCAAGCAAGCCTTTTAGTTCTTGTAGAATTGGTAATGGTACTACTACCACTAATACCATTAGCAGTACTACTACTGCTAGTGTCACCACCTGTCCATCTGTAAGTTCACTGTCACATCCTGTTGTGCAGTAGTAGGAGGAATTAGAGCATACATGCTTTGTGCAGCAAGCACCAGACACCACCACCAGTGTTTCCACTGCTACCATTATGGCTGCTACATCCACAGCCAGTGTGCTTCCCACCACTACCAGTGCCATTCTTGCAGCAGCTACCCTTTCAGCTGTCACCACTACTGCAGCCACTGCTACAACTATTCCTATGCCCATGGCTGAAGCACCTTCTACCCCATGTCTGTGACCATGAACACCCTCTAGTGCTGACCCAATGCAATGCTTGATATTGTTTTCAGAGTGCTATGTGTGTGTTGTGGTGGATCGAGTGTGCCACATGAAGCTTGCGTTGCATTAGTGAGAGCTCAGTGTTGGTGGCTGAAGTGTCATTGAGGTGTATATGGTATACCAGGTTCAATGGGTGATTAATGGTGTTTCTGAAGTGCTTTTTTAAAGTTTCCTTAAAAAAACACCTTTTCTGGCCTAATAACGAATACCGAATACTTGGGACCCGAATACCGAATATTTGGCCGAATATTCGGGAAAAGGTATTCGTACAGCCCTATTGGAGACAGCACTAGGTCCGAACAGTGCTGTCAATAACAGTGCCATCTATGACAGCGCTGTTTTGACAGCACTCTCCAGTACAGCAGCAGTAGTAAATGCCGCCAGAAAACACAGCGCAAATGGTAGCAGTCAGACGACTGCTTCCATTCAAAAGCAAACTACAATTTAAAACTGTCATCCCCATATCCCCTGTAATTAAAGATCCTAACTCTGAGAGGGAGCATATCACATGGAAAAGCTAAATTAGTGGGGCCATGGAGTTACTGTTTTCATGGCCCCTTGTAAAAAATATCAGGTTTATGGCTGCAAAATCTTGAGGGGAGACCAGGATTAGAACACTGATCTTCCAATCCACCCTGACCGTGCTGCTGCCTTAACCCGCTCTACCATGGGGGCAGCTCAGCCAGTGACCACACTTTTCTCACTCTTCCCTGCCTCCTGTAAGTGTGAATAATGACAGGGTAGCACTAGTTGCTCCACGCTATTCTACCCCTGTCGCTATTCGAACATGTGTGGTTCCTGCAGCGTGGTTTATATTATGCTGTTCAGAAACCACTCTTCTAACCGGGTACGGTTGGAGATGGGAGGGAAATGACATCAGATCCTGCTAGGAAGTCAGGCTGAGCAGAACACTGACTCACAGCTCTGGGATTTAATGCCGGTTTACTTTGGAGAAAATGCTGGGTAGGTTATAAGTAATTTAATTCAATATAAACATGAAAGAAAAGAAAAGAAGAAGGAAGACTTTCAATAGAAAAAAATGGAGACCAACAAATCTAAATCCTGGAATGCCCATATCGGTACACTAAGTGACAGTGATTTCAAAATAATGCTCTCAAGAAAAAAGCCAAGATAGAGAATGACCAAGAACTTCAGCGATGCTTAAGGTATCCTCTCCTAACATAGCGAGCCTCAGGTTAATAAACCTGAACCCCCCTTCCCAGATTCACCGGTAAGTAAAATTACATTATCACCAGGCAATATCTTGTTTTACTGTGTGGCAGAAAATAATCAAAGACAACCTGGTAATCATGATAAAAGAAAGGAACAGGAAAAAGAAATGCCACCTAAGAAAGTTACACAGAAGGTGTTAGAAAATGCTGAAAATAAAACAGGAGCTAATAAAAAAAAAATACTTCTGAAAACTACAGAGGAAGGTACCTCTTTAGAGCAAGGAGATTTGAATCTCTCCAAAAGGAATGCCACACCTGCAGAACAGGAGACAGGTGGAGATAATGAGTTAGCAGTTAATGGCACTACTAAACAGCCACAAATGGAAAATGCTAAGCTACAAAATAAGCATATAGAACAACAGACAGCTCAAAACACAGACATTCTGCTAGCAGTTAACACATTATGAGCAGAAATGATAGAAGCATAGGGAGAAATAAAAAACTCTATAAAAGGCATATCAGAGTCCATGAATGAATTGAATTGTAAGATGGAAAACCTTTCTATACAAACTGAAGCTCTGGAAGATAGAGTATCAGAAATTGAGGCTATAAATACCCCGATGCTTAAAACTCAGACCCAGCATGAAATGCAGCTACAAGCAACAGAAAGTAGCCGACATGGAGGACAGATCCTGGAGAGGAAACTTAAGAATCTGCAATGTACCTGAAAGGGTGGAAGGACCGGGAGACCGGATGGCATTTTTTGAAAGATTTATCACTATCGCAATGGGAAAAAAAATACCAGAAGAAACAATAACTTTAGATCGGGCTCATGGGGGCGAGAGGCAAGGTTTTTCTAACTCAGGATATCCACATACTATCTTTGTTAAGCCACACAGGTACCAGGATAAGGAAGCAATTATACAAATGGCAAGAATAGAAATAGGCCTTAAATATGAAAACATATACTTTAATGTTTACCCAGATCTATCAACAGAAACTACGAATAAAAGGAAAATGTTCAATCCCTTGAAGAAAAAAAAGTATGAGCAAGGAATTAAATTTACGATGATGTATCCTGCCAAATTAATATTTGTAGTGAATGGAAAAATGATGACGTTTGATGACCCAGAAAATATGCAAGAAGCCTTTGAATTGGCATTAAGACATTACAAACATATAGACAACAGAGGGCACAACTGTAACCCCCCATGCTGCAAACAGAAAATACCGTAACACTGAGAAAAGAAACATAGAAAGTGTTTTGAATAAAGAGAAAAACAAAGAGAAGAAAATGCAAATGAAAAAATGGAGGGGGAGAAATAGATAAAAAAGAGGGGGACTTAAACATTTGATCTGACTTTTTCTGATGTTGGAACCTAATCTATGATGAAATAAGAGATATAAGAATGATGGTAGAGAAATACAAATTAAATTAGGAAAATAGATGATGACTGGGATGGGCCCACCTCCATCCGGTCATCATCTATTTAATGAGGGGGGGGGTGGAGGAATGGGAAAAATGAGAAAGAGGATGAAAACATGATTTATGCTCTTCCTCAAAACAACATGTAGAACTAAGGAATAGGGATTCTTTTGGGGCTGCCTGACCTAGATAAATATTATAACCAGTCAGTGGGGTATGGCATAAGAGATGATGAATGTGGTCATCTCTGTTACAATGAGGGGAGGGACAGGAAAACTATTTAATCTCCAGTGGTGGGGAGGGAAAAGGAGTGGAATGGAGAAAAGGTCTATATGTTCTTATGATTAAATGTAAATATTTAGATAAAAAGGGTTCAAGAATAAGAGAGCTAATAAACTTAGATAGTGGAAAAGATTTTCTTTACATTAGCAAAGATCTCCACAGAAATGGATAGTTACATTAAATTAGCTACATGGAATGTGAAAGGTCTTAGGAATAGAACCAAAATAAATAAAGTAATAAATTATCTTGAAAAAAGACAAATAAATTGCATTATGATGCAAGAGACACAGCACCCAGAAAAAGATTTTCATTTGTTTCAAAGGTGCTGGGAACCGGCTATTTTCTCATTTTGCAATCAAACAGCCAGAGGGGTTGCAATTTTCTTTCAAAAAACAAAACTGAAACCAACAATAAGCAAATTCACAACTGATACTTTTGGTAGATATATATTAGCAGACATATAATAGCAGACATCCAACTATTTAACAGAAACTATACAATATCTACAGTCTATGGCCTGAATGATAACAACCCACATTTCTTTACAGAGTTTTTCTTACAATTAGCAGCTCATAAAGGACCATGTATAATAGGAGGTGATTTTAACTTAATTCTTAATAAAAAAGATAAATCATCAAATATTAATAGAAAACCTAAATCATCAGCTTGGGTTATTAATAATTTCAAAATAGAGTTAAAACTCATAGCCCCATGGACAAATTTAAAGAGGACAGGACATGGGAAGAGTCTTTGCTATATGTAATTGTGTAGTGGGTTTCTGTTTAATTTAGAATGTTTGTTTGCATGATTAGATTGCTAATTCTTGTTATTTCTTATTTAGTAAATTATCAAATTCATATTAATTTACAATATGGCAGCTGCTGCAGCTGGCATAGTCTATACAATGTTTTTCTCACTAAAAAGTGAACGCGCCAGGTGTGCTGAACTGTAATAGTCATTTGAAAATTTGACTCCACCTAGTGACCTCGTGCCTAAGGCATGCATTTTTTACATAGAGCTGTTTCAGCTGTCAGATAGTTAAAAAAGACACAGTGGACAAACATTATTTGCTTTTGAAACTTTTTATTGCTATTCGTTTCTCATTGTGATTGATAATATTGGTATGTTTTAAAGATTTATTCTATTGCCACCATTCTCATTAAAAGGAAAGTTTTCATTATATTGTCAGTGTTTCTATGTTTTGACAGGTCAGATACAAATCTAATCAGTAGTAGTAGTTGTGCATTGTGCAATTGTGTTTCTTTCCCCATTTCTTGCCGCATAACTTACTTTCCGGAATGGAAAAAAAGTGGCAGTGTGTAAAGTGAATCATTATTTAGTAACTGTAACGAGCTGGAAAGAGAAGTGCTTTTGAAGCTTGTGTGAAACCTGGTCTTTATCCCCCACTTGAATACCATTTTTTTTAAATTTGAAATTCAGCCATTTAAATGCTGAATGATAATACCATGATTTATGAAGACCTGCCAATAAGCTGATGGAATGTGGTATGCAGGGATCCACCGAGTGGAAGGATAAGGGAGAAGTGAGAAGGGGGCGGTTTGAAGGGGGGGCAAAGACTGAACAAATTGTTATGTATTGTGAGCCACCGGTACTACAGTCTGGGAGGGTACAGTTAGGGTCAGGATTTGCTGGGATCCAGGTTCAATTCCATTTGATCATGGTTTGTGGAAGTGAGGGGTGTAGTCCCGTGGAGGACATCTTTGAAAACATGTGCACACTTATGTCAAATGACAGAGTGAATGTGAAAATTTTTTGTTGTCCTTCTATGAGCTGATGTGCTTGAATGTGATGTTCCTCTGCATGCTATCACCATGTGCTATGGGATGGGGATGTGGGTACAAGGATGGATGCCAAAATAATGGCAATGCTGTTGCTGTCTCTCTTGAACAGTGTAGGGGACCATCTGCTGCTCACTTAAGCCTCCATCTACCCATCTGAAGAATGTATGAGGAAAAAGTTACTGCTTCGCTATTTTTCCCAGCTCACACCAAACTGTCAGAACGACATGTTCTTTCTGAAAATGAAATTAGACAATCGTTAATAGTATTGCTAAATCAGTTTTAAAAAGGAAAATGAATAAAAAATATATTTTCATTTGCCAGCTTGCAAGACAACGTAGTGGGTTGGGGGTGGGTGTCACTGACACACGATGGGCGCACATAATTTTGAAGGTACCAGATAACAGGCTGCTCTGCCTGCACACAAACTCTATGTGTGAGAGGAGGTGAACATATTTTTCCGCTATGTGTCTGCCACTTTATGGTTAACATTGCACTGAACTTTATGCAATTGTGACATGTTCTGTTATTAGTTAAAAAAATCAGTTTTGGATCTGCATTCCCTCAGCCATCTTTTAGCTGTGTTCTTCTTTTGTTATCTCACCCTTCATCACTGCCCATGTGCATGAATCCGCCTCTCAGTAATGTTATTGAGGGGGTCGGGGGGGGGTTGCAAACTGACAGTGAAGTTGTATAAATATGTGGCGGATAATAGATGTAATAAAAATGATAATGCCCCAATCTGCAGCTTACTCGGTTTTTGGTTGCATTCCTGAGCTGCTGCATTGAGTTGTATGCCAGAATTTGGTGGCTGCCAAATGACAGTATGACTTACATTGGAAAGAGAGTCTTTGAACTACTGACCGATGGGCTGGTGTGTGAGTGCTATGGCAATATTATATTCATGAATAACACAAAAATGGCAATCCCATGACAAAGCACTCATTATTATAAAAGCCTTTTTTTAAATTTTTAATAGTTCATCCACTATAAAAAAACAAACTCTCTTATACGTGCTCATCTACATCATTGAAGCCCGATCCCCTCGATTATGTGACTTCATAAAGCTAGCCTAGCGAGTTTATCAGCACTGACTACACGAACAATCAAACAAACTAAAAACTGTAACCTTTATTACAATTTAAAAATTTGTTTAAAATAATATACACCCCTGGTAATTCCACACCTGATGGTCCCAACTTGAAGCTAGTGCCCTAATTACAATAATTTCATGAGCTCAGGGTGCAAACATTCATGTGCCTGCAGGCAGCCTTGCAGTAGTGGGCATTTAGTAAATCTAGTGAAAGCAAAGTACAGAAAGCTGAAAAAGAAAAGTGATGCTGAAGGTGAGACTGCGGCCTGACTTGTGCAGTTACATTAAGTGACTAGTTGGACAGTATTGAACATAAAAAAGATGAGGCAATTCACACAAAATGCTATTTTTACACTGACTGTAATTCTTGAATTGCTTAACGTTCAAATGATGTTGCTTAGTTTTGAGACTTTTGTCACAGTAGGTTTAGCTACAGCCCTACAACAATTCTATGTCTACGGTCTAGGTTCACCAGAGGAAGCAGTGTACTGCTAGCCGCTTTATTTGCTTAGGAGCTGGAGTGGCACGACAGGTTAATAGCATGATAATGGAATTCAATATACATATTATAAATGACCCTGAGTTCACTTCAGCAACCATTTTTGTTTTTGTTGCCATCCTGAAGCACTTTTGTTGAATGTGACGTGATGTCACATGCCACACTTCACAATCACCAAGACTGTTTTGAAGATTAGCCAAATCTCTGATGTCCACTTTCTCAAGACAGCCGGTGTTGTGGCACATCATGTGTGATTCATATTGACTCTCTGTTTGTACAGTGCTATCAAGAAGTTGTGAGTGAGTGCAAACAGAGCTTGCTCCAAATCTAGCAGGATGATACCAAGATCAAATTCAATACAGTAGCATTCAACGAAAAACAAATGGCAATTTTACCTTAAAAAAAGATACAATTAGAGGCTTAATATTCTATTAGCCAAATAACTCCAACTGCACAGTAAAAATGTTTATAAATATTACAAAAGGATCATACAAAGCACCAATCTTTTACTTGAACCCTGGCTTGTGGGGTTTAGCCAGCGGTGTGGGGGGCATCCATCTTGGGTGCAGTGAGTTTGATCCAGTTGAAGTGGATGAGGTGAGTGAGATAATGCCAAATCTTTGGCCAACCTATTGCAAACTAGATCTGGGTCCAACCCGACTTTTGGTCGGTTGCATTGGCCTGATTAGACCTGTGGTTGCTAATATCATCAGGTGTTCCATGAGGATGGGGCTTTCTCAGTAGCCTTGAGAAAGGCCCTAGTGAGACCTCTTTTTGAAGAAATCCTCATTGGACCCAGATTATCTCACCAACTACAGGCCTCCAATTTTTAGGGAAGGTTTTAGAGATAATGGTGGCCTGTCAGCTTGAGGCTCGTCTTGCTTCCATTTCTTGTTCTCCTCCATCTCGCGGCAGCATTTGATACTGTGGATAATGAGGTGTTGTTGGACTGCCTGTGAAACTGGTGTGGACTGATCAGCAATGTCATCAGGTGGTTTAAATCATACCTCATGGACAAAGCGTACAGAGTGGTGATGGGGTCATCCTCATCTAACCCAATGCCTCTGTATTGTGGTGTTCCACAGGGATTGTTCCTCTTACCTCTTTTGTTCATGGTGTACATGCTGCCTATGGGAGATGTTATCAGGTGGTATGGCTTGGGTTTTCATTGCTATGCCAATGACACTCAGCTATATCTGTCCATGTGCACGTGGGAGCCAGACTGCAGTCTCTGTGTTTAACACCTGCCTGGCTGAGATCCAAGACTGGGTGACTCAAAACTGGCTGTGACTCAATTCAGACAAGACAGAGGTATTGATGGTGAAGCCAGGTCATCAGTGAGGTGGAGGGGTCCAGGGTACTGACCTGGGTTTGAGGGTGGATGGCTTGCCCCTAATCCCTTCCACATGGGTTAGGGATCTGGGTGTGGTACTGAACGATGGCCTGACACTTGATGCTCAGGTGTCAGCCTTCATCCAGAATGTTTTTTATCATCTGAGAAACATTACCCAGATCCATTCCATGGTACAGCCTGATGACCTTGCCACCCTAACACATGCCTTCATCACATTGAGGTTAGACTACTGCAATGCTTTATACCTTGGACTTTCAGGAGGCAATCTTCGCTGTCTGCAGCTGGTGCAGAACACAGTAACCAGCTTATTGATGGGTGTGCCTAGATTCAAGCATATTATGCCAGTTCTCCGTGGGCTGCACTGGCTGCCAGTAAGGTGGAGGATTGCCTTCAGGGTTGTATTACTGACCTATAAAGTCCTACACAGTCAGGGATCTGACTAGCTGCAAGATCTCTTGATTCCTCACTGCCCGGCTCGCCCTCTTCATTCCTTCAAGGGTGGCCTCCTGATGGTTCCCAAGATGAGGCTGCAGCTTTCGGGAGACTGGGCTTTCTCTGTGGCTGCACACATGTCCTGCAGAATTCATTTTTGGTTTACCTTAGAGAGGCCCCCTCAGTGGAAGCCTTTAAGAGGGAGCTCAAGACATTTCTATTCAAGCAAGCATTTAGCTTGGCATAGTTTGAGACATAAAATTAGAGACTGTCATTGATTTCAGTAATATTCTAATTTTTAACTGTTGTATCTGTGCTCTGTAATGTATTTTTTTAAATTGATTTTATTAGTTTAGTTTATTGTTCTAGGAATTATTACCTTTGAGCCAATGGCTCTTTTACAAAGGTTCCACATCATCAATGCACAAACAAACAAGACATGTTACATAGAATGGTCAACAAATTATAAAGGTTTCAAAAGCCAGTATAATACAGCACATCCAAGGAAAAAAACAGAACATTGGAGGAATGGTCAAGGTGGGAAGGGTAGGAGGAGATATGGGGAGGGGAGCGGACTTAGAGTAGTTAGAGGTACTCAGATGCCTTTGTCAAGAAAAGAGCAGAGGAGGAGGATGAAAAACAGTAAAAACAGCCATGAGGGAGGATCATTAGTCAAGGCTATATATTTTATATATATTAACTGTGTATTGTACAGCACTCCGAGCCCCTGGGAAGGCGCGCTATATAAATAAAGTTTTGATTGATGATTGATTCAACAAATTCTTTGACTTGTACTTTATCAGCAAGAATTGTGGATCAGTTAGCACCCAATAAAGGTACGGGTAAATATATTAGAGGAGATAATGCCAAAAATTCATTAAGAGGGACGTCTGACTACAAGGTATGCCAATCACAATCCACTTAGAGCAAGACTGTCTATGGCCTCTTAGAAGCTACAATAGCATCCAAAGAGGTCATGAGACTAATGGAGCCTAAATGTGACAGCAGCATGAAGAACATTTTACCACTATAAATTCTACCTCTGTCACTACTTCTGATGCAGCCAATCATCCATCTTCTGCCTCTTTCAGTGTTCCACTTCCTCCAGCACTTACCATTTCAGTCAGTCCCCCATTTCCAACCTCTGTCAATGTTTTAGATCACGTCAGTGAGTCAGATGTCATTGCAGCAAAACCTGCTGAAGGTACAGTCATTTGCATACCTGAAGTTTCAACTCCACTTGGGGAAATGCTCTCTTATTTTATTTGTTTTTAATTATCTTTCATTTTTTGGTAGTTTGGTGGGGGCAAATAGCCACAGGTGCAAGATTATCAATAGCGACTAAGGAAAATGTGGTTTGTAAGTGACTTGCTCAGAGCTACAGATAATGCAAGTGGAGCTTATGGGATCGACACCATGCCTGCCTGCTGGCTATGCCTAGCTATATCACAACTCGTTACCCTAACAGATAGGCAGTACAGCACACGGGTGAGCCTATGCCAGCAAATGAGAATCAACATTCATAAGTGATTGTGATGAAGAGCTAATTACACATCAGGGCCAGTGGAAGTATAGAACTATCCCGGCACTGGGACAGTCCAAAGGCACATTTGCAATCAGTGTATTCAAAAAAAGCGCCGGGCTGTAAATGACTGTGCTTGGCAATTTCATAACACATAAATGAATGCCTACTGGTACACCACACTTCCGTATTGTGGATCTTGAGTGCTTTTCTGAATTCTTTATTATTTTTGATTTTTGTTGGGGGGGGAATAGGTGTACAGCTGTCATCCATGGAAAAATAATAAAACACCAGTACTACTTCTGCGTGAATGGACCACAAAAAAAAAAAGTGTTATCGAAATAGAGTGGATCCTTGCAAATGTGCCATTAGCCAAAACCATCACTAACCCATCATTCTACAATTACAGTACTATATCACCTATCACGGAGGATGGTATGCTCTCGATCTGAAATCATGGAATGAGTGTGGGATCAACACTCTGCAACCACACAAATGGTAATCTCACTGAGACAAGCTATGCGTGAATGTGTGTACTGTCTGGCTAACAATAAATGGAAATGGAGTACACAAGCACACACCAAGTAGTTTTTTAGAACAGAGTGGTTAGTTGATGAAGACAGTTGAGAACTACAGAGTAGGAGCATCGTGGGCAGTGAGGGCAGGCTGCGTTTAACTTTGTATTTTTTTTCTTTTCCCAGTGTTTCTCAAGTTGCCACCCCAACAGCTTTTCTTGCTAGCCTGTTATGGTATCAGGAGCCAAGGTAGTTAATTTAGAATAGCATCAATAACATGAGTAGCATATGACACAGGTAGAGCAATGCATGTCACCATAATGTAAGTAAACTCTTGTGATGTCTATTTTCTACAGGCGGAGGAGGGGAGTGAAAAGGTGTAGGGAGAACCTGCCTATACTTGCTATTAATTAGGTGGAAACAGCACTTAGATGCATTAATGCAAGTTTGAAAAAAAAAGACCTGTCAACACTATACATACAGAAGAATTCATAGTCACATTCCTATTAGTGTGTTGATCACTCAGCAAGTGAGGACTGACGTGTAAATTTTTCTAATTGCAGACCACCTCTATGATCACCCGTACATGGGAAGTGGGTCTGGGAGTGCAAGGGAAGCCAGTTATGAATGAAAACAGGCAGCTGAAGAAGTCTTAAAGGACATGTCAAAAAGGGGGGGGAACAGTACCTTGTGAATGTGGATCATAATGCTGCCATTGTATCTTGCCCCTTATTAGAAGAGACTTCGCCGTCTTATGCAGAGATAAGAACTCCCACTCCCTAGAATTTTATGGGACAAAACAACGGGAGTCAAAGTGAAACATAATTAATGCCAGTACATAAAAAATAAACTTCTGTAGGTGGCATTGCTGTTCACCTGAACAAGCCTAGGCATGGAGATAGGCTGGCACAAGCAGCCACATATAGCATGTGGTGGTGAGAGGGAAAGTACCACACACAGATGACTTGACTAGTAATGCAACACCATAGAACAATCTCCAAGATGTCAGTGCACAAAGCAGACATTGTTTGCCATCATAGGAATTGGGCAAGGGCAACCAGCAGTATGAATTGTACAATGTGTGATAATCTCTCGGACGTAGTGTCACATGAGGTGAACTTGTTCCCTGCACTAGAATTGATAAATGTCGTCCCACTTAAAAAAAAAAAACTTAAAATAAAAAAAAGCCACAGTCCTGCATAGTGTCAGATACTGTCACCAATGTTTATATGTCATGACCAAGTGTCTCCTACTGGCCCATTCCAAAAAAAAAAGATGCTAATCAATAGTCCATCTATTGCCTCTGTAAAAGCCCTTTTTGTAATACCATCCACAATGGCTGTGCTCTGGTTCATCTAACTCCCCCCCAAGCCACCGCCCACCCTGAATAATGATTGTGCAGTCAGCGAGCACCAGCCCTAGAAGTGTAGGTAACTTATGATAGCCTCATGATTTTATGAGAGTAAAGTTAGAAGACAAATTCAGACATCTTCAGCATGTCTTCGCACACATAGAAAACAAGTAAAATCAACACATCATCTTCATGAAGTGGACGTCTTTTGGGTCCGGCTTGCAACAGATGCAGGATGCTTATATCAAAATTATATACTGTAAGGTTCACTCTGCACAGCACATTGCTTCAGTCACAAGTGTGGTCTCTTCGCCAAAAGGTGGCCAACCTATGCCAGAAAGGTGTGCTGCATTCTTGTGACAGAAGCATGAGTGCACCATTTCAGATTTTGGAATGCAACCCAGAACTGATATGGTACACTGTGCTTTGTGATTTAAAAACCCTTCACCCCCCAACCCACATACTGACCATGTCTGCAGGTCTCGACTAGGTTAGACTAGCCAGTGACAGTATAACAGTACCTTGCACAAAAACAGCCAATACTGGATAGATGGGCTCAGTGACCCTCAATACAGTTTGGAAGAGAGACAGGGTGGGTAGTAGATGTCACTCATTTCACATTCACACAGGGCACAGTGTGGTCAAAAGAAACACATAAACAAATTGCACTCTGTATTTTACCATACACAGATGTATGGTGTGTTGTTGCATGGATGGGTGTAGAACTGCATCATGTGGTTGGAGGGGCTGCATCAATGAGGAACTGAGCTCCCATAATGATGGACCACACTGACTCATGTGATGAAGATGTCACTGACTCTGTGCAACTGTCATCCTCCTGGCATGGACAATATGGTTTGCATTGTGATGTGCAGTCTAACTAACTCAGGTGATCTGGCATTGCAGACAGCCATCAGATACCTCCATAGTGAATACTAACATAATCATGGAGCCTATTACTGAAATAGAGGCAGTCCAGTAACCCCTCCACCCTACCCCCATCCCCAAGAATGAACTATTGTGATAAAAAAATTTATAAGGTTATCGATTTATTTATTTATTTTACATTGTTTTAATAGAGGACTCATGCAGAACTATACATAAGAAAAAAGACACAGTAAGCATGTCAAGCATTTGATAGCAGTATTCAAAATCAACACTCATGAAAGATGTAACAGCATGGCAGTGTACACATTGACAGCACCAACTGTCTGGTGAGTGCACTTCTTACAGTCCATGCTGGAATATGCATTGAGTGTAGCCCAAATCTTTAACATTCACCTTATCGTTTTTATACATATTTCGCTATTCTTTTATTTATTTATTTAGTTTTTGTTGACCAGGAAAGGAGGACTAGACAATTCTGCCTATTTTCAGTCTCATCTCTGGGGGAGGGTATACAGATGAATGCCAGCTGATAGTGAACCAAATTAAGCTGTTGGTGGTATTTTTAGTGAATGGGGGATTTTGACCTGGACACTGGTGAAATTCCCCTGCTCTTTTTCGAGAAGTGTCATGGGATCTTTAACATCCATCTGAACTATCACCAGAATGGGCAGATTGGATATTGGTTTAATGTTTCATCTGAAACACAGCACCTCAGGAGTGAAGCACCTCCTCATGCTGCACTACAGTGTCAGTATTGGGATTTAACCCAAGTGCCTGGTGTGGGACTAGAACCTACAGCCTTCTGATCGTCTGGACTCAGAGGCGAGTGTGCAACCTGCTGAGCCACTGATACTTGTGACATTATTGTGCTGCTAGTTATTATGAAGAGCACCAAATTCTCAAACAAACAATAAAAAAAATAACAATTGGAAAAAAAAGGTTGACACAGGTACATCCAGGACCCGTGCACCTTACATGCTGAGAAAATGACTAAGGGGTTTGTTCTTGTTGAAACATAAAAAAGTATCAAGTGTAAATCATAATGTGTAGGTTCATTAAAAAAGTCAGCAGCATTGAACAGACATTCTGAATTGAAATAAAAAAAACTGACACAAATCCAATTCAAAATGGTGCTGAATATTTAGTTAACTATGGTGATTAGAGAAACTTTTCTTCATAATGATGACACATACTGACACCTGAACTATTGCACTTATTATTCTTACAGATGATCAGATACTCAAACACCTTGCCTTTTAGGTTGATCCTGCCCATTCAGCAAATGACTGTCTCAAAAGAGGACATCACTTAGAATACAGAATTTCTCCAGCCGATCATGAGATTAAAAAAGAATACTGATCATCAGAGGGCCAGTCAGCACATGGGTACCTGATTAAACACAACTGAAAAATAATGAAAGGAAGCATCTGTATGTGAGTAACTTGTTTTTTATTTACACATAGGAAGTTTCATCATAAAAACAACATAAAAAACAATTCATGTTTTCTTTAAACCCTCAAATTAGAAAATATTCATATTTCTTTCACCAATCTATCAATCCTATTCATGTATTGATTTGTTTCTAATATCTAAGACCATCATGTACCAAGTTCAAAATGTGGACTACATGGGTATTGTGATCTCAGACCATTCTCCCTGTAAAATAGAGTTTAAAGTTACAAGCAGTGGGAATTGAAATTATACATGGAGAATGGGCATATCACTATTAAAAGATAACAGGTTTTTTAAGCAACTTCAAGAGGAAATGGAATTTTTCTTTCATTAAAATAAAGAAGCTGATACCTCAATACAAGTTATATGGCAGGCTTTCAAAACCTGTGTTAGAGGTAAATTACAAGCAGCTAGTGGATATAAAAAAACAATGGTTAAAGCTACAAAAACAACCTGAAAAAGATATTCAATATCTGGAGCAAATCCATAGCTCCATGTTCGATAAAAAATAGACAACCAATTTATACAAAAAAAAAAGAATATAATAAACTTGCACTGATAAAGCAGAAAAACAGATCATGCAAACTAGAGCTAATTATTATATAATGTTTGACAAACCTTTTAAATTGATGGCATGGCAACTTAAGAAAAATCAGAAATTAAACAATATTTTAACTATCAAAGATGAAGCAGGAAACATATACAATCAACCTATGGATATAAATAATGCTTTTCTAAAATATTACAAAGCGTTATATACATCCCAAGACATAAAAGAAACAAATTGTGCAAAACATTTCTTAGAGACAATACAAACAAGAACATTATCATTAGATTGGAAACAAATTTTAGATAATCCCATTACACATAGTGAAGTAGAAACAACAATATAAACACTTTCAAGTGGAAAAGCCCCTGGACCAGATGGGATAGTAATTGAATTTTGTAAAAACTATTAAAGAATATTAATACTAGTCCTAACAAAATTATTCAGTAACTTTAAAATAGCTCAATATATACCTCAATCATTTAAAGATGACAGCATTCAACTGTTTCACAAACAAGGCAAAGATTCTATCAGTTGTTCCTCATACAGACCAATTTCTCTGCTAAATGTTGACTTACAAATCTTTACAAAAATCATGGGAATGAGATTAGAAATAATACTCCCCTCATCAGTGGCACAAGATCGGAATGGATTTATTAAAGATAGACAGATTGGTGAGAATATTAGAATAGCAATAAACATAATTTCAAAAAACACCAAAACAGATGCAATCCTAATAGCAATAGACACAGAAGAAGCATTTGATAGGATTGAGTCGAACTTCATTTATCAAACTTTTCAGAAAATTCAGTTTGGTACACAATTCATTAAATGGATCAGTATGATATGTAACAACCCAAGAACGAAATTCAAAACTAATAATAACTTATCAGAAGCATTTGTGATATCGAGAGGGATGAGATACGGTTGTTCCTTATCAACACTAATCTTTGTCCTGGTTATGGAACCCTTTGCAAAAGCTATAAAGGATAATGAGAATATTAAAGGCAATACAATAAATAATATTACTCATAAAATCAATTTATACACAGATGATGCCCTATTATACTTAACTGACCCTTTGAATTTTATAAAATAATTCATTAAATTATCAGAACTTTATGGGAAAGTATCAGGGTATAAAATGAATTGGCAAAAAACATCAGCACTTAAACTGAGCTCAAATTATAACTTACAATTCCCTGAAAAATTGTCCATGTCAACAGGTGAGAAACCTACAGTATTTAGGAGTAAATATATGGAATCAAGTAGAAAATCTATTCCAAATTAATTTAATCACACTATTAGAAAACATACACTCAGAACTAAATTGATGGCAACAATTACCTCTTACATTAATAGGAAGAGTCAATGTTATTCAAATGAAAATTCTGCCAAAATTACTTTACTTATTTCTAACATTACCTATTCAGATACCAAGAACATACTTCAACAAATTAAAAAAATAACTGTAAATGTCATATGGAAAAATAAGAAACCAAGAGTGGCATATGAAAAATTAATACTTCCAAAAGAATAAGGAGGTTTGGCTTTGCCAGATTTTCAGAATTATTACTTAGCAACTCAAATAAGCACAATCTGCCAAGGGTCTTTGGAGAAGAGACCACCTTTAATAACAAAAAACATGAAAAACATTATGGGCCAGATATTCAAACTGCACCATTCTGTGTCGCAAGCCCTTGTGCTGCTCAAAAAAGTTACGCAGGGGTGTGGCCAGGAGGCGAAATTCAAGGGGTTAACGCTGTGGAGCAACTTTGAATATCGCACCTGACCACAACCACTATGCATGGCACGTGGAACTTGCACCACTGCAAGTGGTCAGAGTGGAGCATTCAGATGCGGTGGCACAAGTTCCATTGCGCCATGCGCAAACCTGCGATATTCAAAAGGTGACATGCAAATGGGGCCATAATTTATGCAAGGCGCACTGGGGGGCCATTTGCATCTAATTATGGCATCATTTGCATGCCATTAGCATGCAGATGTGCCAATCCCTGACGACTTGCACCTGGAGCCCTGCCAGGCGGCAGCCATCGGGGAGTGACGCCCCCTGCAGCCCGATTGCGGGCATAACCGAAACGGCCCGATCACGGGCATGATAGTGGTCCACCCCATTAGCCTGATTACAGGCAGAATGTTCTGTTCCCCCCATTAGCCCGATTGTGGGCATAACGTAATTTACCCCCCCATTAGCCCGATCGCAGGCAGAACATTCTGTCCCCCAGCAGCCCGATCTCGGGCATCAGACGTCCCTCCCAAAGTCCAATATCCCTGGTGGTCCAGTGGACCATAAGCTGTCGGGGCATAACATCAACCCCCAAGACCAATATCCCTGGTGGTCCAGTGGACCATAAAGCCCGATCGGGGCATAACATCAAACCCACCCCAAAGTCCAACATCCCTGGTGATCTAGTGGCCACCCACCCCAGAGCCCCACCACCCTGCTCCCCATCAGCCTGCGGCGGCAGCACCCCACCTGCCTGCCGCCCTGCCCGGCCGCCAACTGACAGCTCGGTAGAGCTACATGCCATGGTTCCAGAGCAAGAGCCAATGGGCATACAGCTCCAAGCTACAAAGGCAGTCCAGATATGTGAATGAAATATTCATTCACATATCTGGACTACTGCCTATTATGGGCTACACCACCAGTGGCTGTTGCTCTGAACCAATGGGCATGCAGCCCTACCGAGCTGTCAGTCGGCAGGCGGCGGGTGGGAGTGCTGCCGCCCGCTGGCTGATGGGGGGCGGGATGGTGGGAGCTCCGTGGGTGGGTGGGTGAGAAGCCACTAGATCATCAGGGATACTGGACTTTGGGGGTGTAGGTTGACGTTATGCCCACGATCGGACTTCGGTCCACTGGACCACAAGGGATATTGGTCTTTGGGGAGAGGGACGTCTGATGCCTGCAATCGGCTACTCGGGGGACAGAATGTTCTGCCTGCGATTGGGCTACTTGGGGGGTGAAAATAACGTTATGCCCACGATCAGGCTAATGAGGAGGTAAATCACGTTATGCCCGTGATCAGGCTAATGGGGGGGCACTTCAGCCCGCGATCGGGGCATGGGGATGCCGCCGGGAATGAGTGGGGGGCCACCCACAGGTGGCAGCTGCTGTGTTGCACCCTGCAATGTGGCAGCTCACCTGTGGGTGGCCCTGGACTTGATCCTTTTTATTTTGGCCTAAAGTTGTGCATGCACAGGTAGGGGGTTGCGCCTGCATAACTCTGCATGGCCCGGCTGAATATCGGGCTGTGCAGTTTATGCATCGTTCCCCCCCCTTTGGTTGCTCAGCATATTTCGGGGGGGGGCACAACTGCCTCCTGCTGAATATTGCAGTATGACGCATTTTGGACTTGCTCAGGCGCAACCCTATTGCGCATGGCTCAACTCTTTTGAATATCTGGCCCTATGTATACATATCTGAGTCTAAAAAAATTATTTTTTTCAAATTATTATCAACAAAAAAATAACAAAAGGAAAGGTAACAGCAATACAAATTACAACAGAATGTTGGTTCAAAGTACATCAAAAAATGAAACATAGAATAGGAATAACTACATATACATCCATATATAACAATTATGCATTTTTACCCTCAATAAATGAACCAACTTTCAAAACTTGGCAAACCTTAGATATTTATGAATTCAGGCAACTATTTACAAATGAAAAGTTTAAAACATTTAAATAGTTAAAAAAAATACAATATCCCACAAACACACTTTTTTTGCTATTTACAAATTAAAAACTATATCATAAAAACAAATGGTGCTTTGATATTAAAAGATACACCAATTTTAGAAGCCCTATTGCAAAATACATAAAGACTGCCTGCCACCTGAAGCACTTCACCTAGCCATTTCCTCCTCAGTCTTATCGCTGGTGGACTATGGCCTCACAATCTATGCTGCCGCCGACCCTATGGTGCTTCATCGAATACAAGTAGCCATCAATAAGGCTTACCAGCTCCTCTCTTCTGCCGACAGAAATACACATACCTGCACTTTCCATATGATATTTTACGGTTATTGTTTTAATTTGTTAAAGTATGTTCTTGGTATCTGAATAGGTAATGTTTGAAATAAGTAAAGTAATTTTGGCAGAGTTTTCATTTTAATATCATTGACTCTTCCTATTAATGTTTAACCCCAATAGGTGTCATGGCTTCTCTTCAGGCAGCCACCATCTCAGCGTCCACATGGGCTGCCCCAAAAACTATCTGGAAGGTGCCTAGGGTCAGGACCACCCTGACCCAGCGATTCTTCCCCCTTAGAGCTCCATCTTGGTACAATGCCCTCCCTCTGGCTGTTACATTAGTCACCAATCTAGGACGTTTTAAAGCTGCCTTAAGGGCCCATATCCTCTCCTTACGTCAATGCCAGTGTAACCCGGTAACCTGTGGATCCTGAATCATGTCGCTAGGCCATGCACCTGCTCCTGGCCAGGCAGTGGACAGCCTTCACTATTTCTAGCCTACAGGCTCCTCACCTCCCTTGGTTACTATGTAGTTGCACTGGACTATGAATACATTGTATTATGTATAAGACAAGACCTCTCTGAGGCGGCTTAATACCAACTCATATCATGCATTGCTTTAGCTACTAATTGTATAGGCCTTAACTGCTCATTAGGCAAATATGTCGATAACTCTGCTCTGTTTTAGCTACCAGATGTATAGGCATTAACCAGTGCTCATTGTACTTATACTCTGTATGATTGCTCACCCACATTTATTCTATGTATGTGCTGTATGAATGTCTATGTTTTATTCTGATGTGGAGCCTTTGGAAATGAGTCTATGACTCAAAGAGTTGTAATTCCGATTTCCTAAATAAATAAATAATAGAAGAATGAGAAGTCTGAAAATTAAAATATGTGATGTTAGAGTTTAGAGATTAAAGAAGCGCTAATTAAATATCAGAGTCAGTAGTATAGCATAGATAGTTATAGTTAAAAATCTTGGACCCTTGGTTAGTTAGGTAGGGGGTTATGATGAAGAAATAGGCAATCTAAACTGATTTATTGACTTCAATTGATGAGACAGCCTAACATTCTATCTGAACCCAAATAAAACAAGCATTTGTCAATGCTGAATGTTGATTGCGTTAGTGTGTTGAGCTCGCTCACTGCCCCTCTGTCACTCACTCAGTCTGTTTCTCCCGGTGCTGCAGGCTGCTGTTTTGTACTGGGCTCCTGCCTGTGTTGGCACCTTGTTCTGCCCACTAAGAAATCTGCAGCTGTCCTGACAGAGCTCCGTTGAGGTGGCTCACTCCCCCTCTCTCACTCTCTCATTCTGTTTCTCCTGGCACTGCAGGTGCCCTTTTGTACTGGGCTCCTGCCTTTGTTGGTGGCTTTTTCTGTCCACAAAGAAATCTGCAGCAGTCCTGACACAGATCTGTTGAGCCTGCTGACTCACCCTCTCTCACGCACTCATTCCGTTTCTGCCGGCATTGCAGGCTGGCCTTTTGTACTGGGCTCCTGCCTGCATTGCCACCTTTTTCTGCCAACAAAGAAATCCGCAACAGTCATGATAGAGCTCCATTGAGCTCGCTCACTCCCCCTCTCTCACTCGCTCATTGTGTTTCTCCTGGCACTGCAGGTTGCCCTTTTGTACTGGTCTCCTGCCTGCATTGGCACCTTCTTCTGCCCACAAAGAAATCCACAGCTGTCCCGACAGAGCTCCGTTGAGGCCGCTCACTCCCCCTGTGTCACTCACTCATTCTGTTTCTCCTGACGCTGCAGGCTGCCCTTTTGTACTTTGCTCCTGCCTCTGTTGGTTCCTTTTTCTGCCCACAAAGAAATCTGCAGCAGCCCCGACAAAGCTCTGTTGAGCACACTCACTCTCCTTCTCTCACTCGCTCATTCCGTTTCTGCCGGTGCTGCAGGATGCCCTTTTCTATTGGGCTTCTGCCTGCATTGCCGCCTTCTTCTGCCCACAAAGAAATTTGCAGCAGTTACAATAGAGCTCCATTGAGCTCGCTCACTCCCCCTCTCTCACTCGCTCATTCTGGTTTTCCTGCCACTACAGGCTGCCCTTTTGTATTGGGCCCCTGCATGCACTGCTGCCTTTTTCTGCCCACAAACAAATCTACAGCAGTCCCAACAGAGCTCTGTTGAGCTCACTCACTCCCACTCACTCATTCTGTTTCTGCCAGCACTGCAAACTGGCCTTTTGTACTGGACTCCTGCCTGCGTTGCCACATTTTCTGCCCACAAAGAAATCCATAGCAGTCACACTAGAGCCCCACTGAGCTCGCTCACTACCGCTCTGTCACTCACTCATTCTGTTTCTCTTGGCGCTGCAGGCTGCGCTTGTGTATGGGGCACCTGGCTGCATTGGCCCCTTTGTTTGTCCACAAAGAAATCAGCAGCTGTCCTGACAGAGCTCCGTTGAGGTCGCTTAGTCTCCCTCTGTCACGCGCTCATTCTGTTTGTCCTGGTGCTGCAAGCGGCTCTTTTGTACGGGGCTCCTGCCTGCATTGGTGCCTTTTTCTGCCCCCCAAAAAATCCACAGCAGTCCTGATAGAGCTCCGTTGAGCTCACTCAGTCCCCCTGTCTCACTCACTCATACTGTTTCTCCAACCGCTGCAAGCTGGCCTTCTCTACTAGGCCCCTGCCAGCATTGATGCCTTTTTCTGCCCACAAAGAAATCTGCAGCAGTCCTGACAGCGCTCCAGTGAGTTCGCTCACTCCCCCTCCCTCACTCGCTCTCTTGTTCTGTTTCTCCCAGTGCTGCAGGCTGCCCTTTTGTACTGGCCTCTTGCGTTGGGGCCTTTTTCTGCCCACAAACAAATCCACAGCAGTCCTGACAGAGCTCAGTTGAGCTTGGTCACTCCCCTCTCACTCATTCGATCTTAATCTGTCCCAAACACTGATCTCCCACAGTGACCATGCTATTCTTTGGCAGGAGTGCAAACACATATTTTAGCCAGGATGTGAAAAATGACAGCTGTACTGTTCATAAGGAGGTGTGAAAAAATGCCACTGTTGAAAATTTGGCATGAAAATATTACAAATTTTCGAAGTTACAAGGGTGCGTGGAAACAGTTCAACTCATGCTTGTAACACAGTCATGTTATGGAGTTTCATCACCAGATTTTCAACATAGGGATTTTAGGACCTCTGCTCATGAACAGTGCCACTGTTATTTTCTTAATCTGTCCCGAACACTGATTTCCCACAGCTACCGCATTATTCTGTGCCGCAACTGTGAAACGACATTTCAGTCAGGATGTGAAAAATGACAGCTGTACTGCTCATAAGGAGGTGTGAAAAAATTTCACTGTTGAAAATCTGGCATGACAATATTACAAATCTACGAAGTTACAAGGGTGTGTGGAAAGTGTGCAATGCACACTTGTAACACAGTCATTTGATGGGCTATCATCACCAAATTTTCAACATAGGCATTTTTGGACCCTGTTCATTAACAGTATCACTGTCATTTTCTTAATCTGTCCCTGACAGTGATTTCCCACAGCGACCAGTCTATTCTGCGCCAGAAGTGCGAAACCACATTTCTGCCAGGATGTGAACAATGACAGCTGTAATGCTCACAAGGAGGTGTGAAAAAATGCCAATGTTGAAAATCTTGCATGAAAATATTGCAAATTCACGAAGTTATGAGCGTGCGTAGCAACTGCGCAGTGCACACTAGTAAAACAGTCATTCATCTTTTGGATTTTTTTACACAAAATTTGCAACATAAGCTTTTTGAGATCCCACCTTATGAACACTGGCACTGCCATTTCATTAATCAGCCGAAGGTGATTCCACGCAGTGACTGCAAAATCACCTTTTGGGGCTGATCTTCCATAGACAGTTCAAGAATTCATGAGGAGGGTCCCAAACCCCCATGTTGCAGCCCAAATCTAAAAAATGACTGCAATATGCATTAAGTTGGGAAAAACCATTTATTCCATTATACAGCTTAACGGCATTTCCTCCAGTTCGCGGTTGGCTTTGAAGTGCAGGCGTGTTACCGGTCCACTGAAGATCGTCATGCCGAGCTCCGGAGGTAAGTATGGCGTGGGGGGGTGTGGGGAGGCAGGGTGCACAGTGCGTGGGCGTGGGTTGCGGGAGGGGGCAGGGAGACCGCCGAGGGACAGTTTCCTTTTTTACATGGTTAAAAAAAAAATCACATTGCGGGACAGTTTTTTATTTCACAGGGGCATGTGGCATGCTGGGGTGGGCTTCCAGCATGCCACCCAACTCTTTCTTTGGGGAGGCAGCAGTAGCCAATGGGGATTAGCTACCGTCGACACACAACAAAGGGGGCTTAGAGTTACACCTATGGGGATTGAGCATCAGTCGGCAGACAATAAAGCGGGAGGGGGGGTTTATTACAGAATGCAGACAGGGAGTGGGCTCCCCTGTCGGCAAAATCAACATTGGGGCACTGAAGCCGATGGGGATTGGGCCCCCGTCGGCAAACAAACACGGCGGGGGGGGTTATATTGTTTGTAAACACGGCAGCAAGCCACCGCCATGTTCACAAACAATATCAGTATTTCTAGATCCCGCCCTGCAATGATGGGTCGTTCCCTCATTGCAGCAGATGGCTGACGCTGCAATGAGGAGGCAGCCCCTGATTGCAGCGGCTAATTTCTCACAAGTTGGTGGTACACTGGCTGAACTAGTGTCAGCAGCAGCATGCCACGGCATTGGGGGAAGTGGCACAAGGCTTTGCAGGCTGTGGGGGCATTGGCTGCAACAGTGCCGCACCTCCACAACCTGCTTCTGAGAAAGCTGTCTCAATATGTTTCTTGTGCGGCGCACAATCAGCATAAAAAAAGGTGTTGGAGACAAGGTGGAGAAGAGGGAACCATCTACCATATTTTTTGAAGTTGCCCAGTTATCCAGTCCTATTGGAACAATGTAAAAGGGGTTTATAAATGCCTATTAGGGTTAACATTGTAACTAGACTTCTCACATCTGATTTTAGGGCTTTTACCAAAAGCTTGAATCTCCAATCAGAAAAGTTTAGCAGGGCCTTCACTGGCAGCTACCTCTAAGGTTCTCACCAGAAAATGATTGACACCAGATACCCCAATATCCAGGACTGGTAACTCTTATTAAGTCAATTTACCAGGTAGAAATCATTACATCAGAACTCTACTTACAAGTAGACAAGTTTCATGGGTTTGTGTTGCCCTATATGAACTACACAGAAGAAACAGAAGGTTGTTCAGTCTTTTCCCAACAGTTGGAAGGGTATTAAGGCAGGGTCTGAGTAATTCCTCAACAGGGGACACTATATTAAAGTACCACAGATGATGCATGGTTAGACAACTAACAACGGTTTAAATAACACACAAAGAGAGAGAGAGAGAGAAAGAAAAACGGACTGAAAAAGAATCAACTAACACAACAACCTACAAGGTAGTTACTGACAATTTTTGTTTGTTTGTATTAGACCTGTATTTTATACCGATTCCAAGTTATTTATTAACTATGTTGTCTTAAACACAATATTAGAATAGTATTAATTTTGAGGTTATAAATAACAATACCTAGAAAGAGGTGATAATACACAAAGTTGTAAACAGTTAAGAAGATCAACTCTTACATATAGACCATACTATTCTTATGTAATTGGCCAAGAAAAATGCATGATTCTGTATGCATTGTATGATGGATTAAATGCAATAAAGAAGTTCAAAAAAAGAAATATTACCTTTTCCAGTTTAAGCCCACTGGGCTAGCTGAAGGAAAATCTTACTAGCCCAATACAAAACCTACCAACATTTGGCTAGTGTACCAGTGCCAATTTCAACCCCTTTGCTGGGGGCAGGGGGTGCTCACTATTTTATTTTCTAGGAGCTGGCCTGAAAAAAGAGTTAGTTTGTAGGGTTCTTTTGCAGTGTATTTTAATCCTTATCCATCTTGGGGTCAGTTTAATTGGAGTTTTGGCTGTGTCGGGGGGGGGGAGGTACTGGCAGGTATGGACTCTTCAGATGCCTCAATTGCACAAAAATAAAATAATAGCTGGAAGTGTTCAGTATTTGGGGTAGGGGACTGGCAGTGCTAATATTGTGGGGAAGCCATTAATGTTCATTTTGGGGGTGGAGGACTGGATATGTTTGTGCAGGGGCAGTGTTGGTGTTGGGGGTAGAGGGTAGGGGAACCTAATGTGTTCATTTTGAGGGAGACTGGCTGTGTCAGTGAAGTGGTTGGACTGGCCTTCTTGGTGTGGTGGGTAGCCAGTTGTGTCTGCTTGGGTGGGGTGGGGGGACAGGCCATGTTGGTGGGGTGCAGGGGCCTACTGTGTTTCTCTTGGCTGGTGTGGGGGACTGGCCTTGTTGATGCAGGAGGTGGGGGAGCCATATGTGTCTATTTGGGTGTGCCAGTGGACTGGTCATGTTGGTGAGTTGGGGGAGCCAGCTGGGTCCACTAGGTGGGTTGGTGAGACTGGCCATTTGGTGGAGTGGGGGAGCTGGCTGTTTGTTTGGGTGGGCTGGGAGGGCTGGCAGTGTTAGAACAGGGGCTGTCTGTATTGGGACTGGGGGTGGGGAGCTGGTTGTGTTGGAAGGACTGGCTGTTACTGGGCTGGCTCTTGCTGGGAGAGCTGGTTGTGTTCAATTTGGGTGAGTTGGCCACGTTGAGTGGAAGCAGGCCTTGTTTGGTGGGAGCTGGCTGTGTTGGTGCATGGGCTGTGTGTGTTGGTGCAGCGTGTGGGGCAGCTGGTTGTGTTCATCTGGGTAGAGAGGGGCTGGCTGTGTTGGTGGCACTATCTTCCACTGTCTGATACCAGCAGCAGGGCCTTTTACAACAGCACCCAGTCAGACACACACACCTGGTTAGCCACTAAATGTGCCACCAGTCCCCTTGGAAATCCGTGTCTCCTGTAGCCAGCTTGTAAGTAGGGAAAGCAAGTAGAAGACCCCTGAAAAAAGCAACACTGCAGAAACCCACAGTATCACATTCAGAGGTTGCCAAGTTGGATACAGATTCAGAAACCTGATCCAATTTGGCATCTGACAATTGGAACGCTCCCCACAGCCTGTACTGGTAATAAACTGTGTACCCCATCATAGCTGTCCACCCACCCTCACACAAGTCAAGCCACAATCCATGTCCCCCTGATTAAAGAACTCCCCACTAGCCTCCATCTCCCTCCTCTCCCCCACAGCACCCAAAGTAGTGACCAAGATCAACAGCGGGTCTCACAGTGGCATGGCTTGTGCTCTTCTTCATTCTGGTACGTATGAATGAAATGATGTCCTCCTACAGTTATAACACCTGATTGGCCAACTGCAGATATAATTTTATTCATATAGGAGGATTAAACAACAATTTTGAGGTGGTTGGTGATGGAGGGAAGTGTGAGGTGCGAGCTAGGCCACAATGCAAGGCTCTTCCCATTGATCCAGGTTAAAGTAATAAAAAACACAGAACAAGTGCTTACCTTTCAGGGTGGGTCCCGGTGGCTATCCTGGCTGGTGGGGGCTTGTCTATTTTGGTGGGTTTGTGGAGCTGCTGTCAGTTTACCTGCCACTGTGCAAGTCTAGTGTGAGTCCCTGAATGAGTGTGTGTGTGGGGAGGGGGCACACACTGAGAAAGGTTATCTGCTCCTGTGTTGGTGTGGGGTAAGAGAGGATGCAATGGGTGCAAGTGTGCTTTGGAGAGGAACTGGGCATGTGTGTGATAGAGGTGTGTGTGTGTGTGTGTGTGCGTGTATGTGTGTGCAGCTGGTCATGTTAGTGATGGGGAGGCAAGTGTATGTCCTAGGAGATGGCCATGGTGTTGTGGGGCTCCAGGTGTGCTTGTGGGAACTTGTACATGTTGGTGACTCAAACTGGTGGTGAAAAGTTTAATTTGCATCTGAGCTCTGACATAAAAACTAAGAGGGTCCCTTTTCATGGAGGTTGAGTAAGAAAATAACCAACTTACTGAGGGTAGAAAGACATTTAATATTTGCCGTGGGGGTGGGTGGTGGTGCATTGGATTCTGATCCAAGTGGCATACACCAGTAGCACCACTGAGAAATGTAATGATACTTTGTGAGTGATAATGGGGTTGAGCTTGTTATTTCTGGATTAACTTTGTCTTTGAGAAATGTGTGTCTCTCCATTAGCAGGCTCCCCACTAATCACCAGCAGATTTTTGAGGAGTATGCATGTTAGTTTTCAAAGAAGCAAATTCAAGCAGTTAACTGTTAGATAGGTCCAAATTGAAGGAGTCCACCTCTGTGTCTGGTGATTTCACTCAATTCAAGTCTGAGCTCTGATAAACTAACAGACCCAGAAATGTGTGGTGCATGACAAACTGCGCAGCCAATAACAGTGATGTACAGTTAGAACAAAACTGTGCATTCCAAAACCATGCAGAATATATATACCAACTCCAGGACTGACCATTGCTGTTATGACCACTCAGTTTTTGACCATGCATATTTACACTTGAGGTCTTGACTGGACATTGAATGTGGGACATGGACATCAAGGGATGGGGGCTATGCTACCACACCAGAGAGATGGGGGCTGTAATGCCTCAGCTGCCATCACACCTGAGGTATAATGGCCATGGTGCTGCTGCTGCCATCACACCTTGGGGATGGGGGCTGCAGTTCTGCTTCTGCCACTGCACCTGAGGGATAGGGACCATCGTGCAGCTGTTATCATACCTGAGGGAGGGGGGCTGTAGTGCTTCTGCTGCCATCACACCCTTTACCTATTAAAATAACTTTTAATAAGTACAAGGGCAGATGTACAGCAGTAGAGGTCAAAACTGCTAAAAATGCACACTAGCAGAGTAAAAAATTATGAAATAAAGTTCACAAAACAAAACACCAGTAAAAACGGATTTTGGCTTTGCAGGCACTGTTGACAATACCAGTTTTTCTAATCTACAGAATGGAATTTGCCCTTTCTCAATCATGGTAAACCAGTGTCCCTGTGACCATTTGTTTCACTGCTATTGACTGGGGACTTTAACATTAGAATCAGTGATTTTGGTAACATTGACTGGCTGGAATTAGAGATGCAGTGAATTTAAAATCCGTCGGCGAAGTGGATGTGAAGTGGCCACTGGAAAGTGCTCAGTTCGTCTTCTCATTATGACATTGTGTTGTTATTCCGCCTTAACGTGAAGTAAGGTGAAGTGACAACAATATAGGCAGCCCCCACACATCACATGGATTACAGTACTGTAAGTCACGTGCTTTAGCCAGGCAAGAAGGAAGTGAGTCAGAAAAGCAGTTAATTTCACTTTCTCCTTTGCAGCGGTAGAAGAAAGCCTTTTGGGTGTAGGGAGAGGAGAGTTTATAGTTGGTAGTTGGTGTCTTGTGATCTGACTAAAAAAAAACAGCTTTTTTAAAAGCTAAATCTTTAGTTTTTTTTTGTAGTGTGTTTTTTCAGTTCTTTTTTGCTAATAATTTTTTTTTTTAAGTTTTGTTTTGTATGTGTGTGTATGACTGTGTGACTGTGTGTGTGCATGTGTGTGAAACTGAGTGCGTGTGGAGTATTGTGAGGCGTCGGTTACAGTCTGAGGGACTTGTCTGTGAAGGACCCAGGAGGAGAGTCTGTGGCCCATGGGCATGGGTAGAGTGCACACACATGGGGGCAGTTGGGTGTCATTGGACCGCTCCAGACTGTTTGGTGTTGCATCTCCCCCTCTGGAAGCAGTAGCAGCACCAGTGCCACCAGCGATGGCACATCCACCGAGTCCGCCACTACCATCACCAACACCTCCACCAGTAACAGCTGCATGGGCTCCAGCAGCACCCCCTCCACCACCTCCACAGCCGCAGGTGGAGCCCCAGGTGAATGAAGGTGCTTCCAGCAGTTCATCTGGTTCCCCCCCGCAGCTCCCCAGTCTGGCAGTTTTATAACTATGTGTGGGGGACAGCACCATTGTGGTTTGCTGTTTGTGTGGTATGCAGATGTGCCATGGCCCCTGGGGGACTCATTTGGGGACTGGTGGCTAGCACACACACATGGCAAACCACCACAAGGTGGAGTGGCAGGCTGCCACTGAAGGGGCCTGGCGTCCACCTGCTGGCCCTTCTGTGGCAGTGGTGGTGAGTGCTGGGGGTGTTGTGCCTTGCTGCTGCAGCAGGAGGGCAACAGCAGCAGCTGCTCTACCACTCCTCACCACAGTCACCAGCACCACCCACACCACCACAACTACCTGGCTTTGCTGCTGCAGTGGACCCACCACAGTGCCTGCAACACAGGCAGACATTGCACTGGTGTGGGTGGCTCTTGAGGAAAGCAACAAGAGGGTGGGTTCTTTGCAGCAGCAGGTAGATAAGATCCAGCAACAGCAGCTGCAGATACTGTCAATGCTTCACCTGCGGCTGGAACACCATGGAATCCCCCATTAAGGGATTTTTTTCAGGACACCTCCCCCTGCCCACTGCTGTGCTGTAGTGTTTTGTGATTTTCTTTTTTGTTTAATAATAGACACTTGCCCTTTTGTTATAATGCAGTGCCTCAGTAATGTTGACTTTCTGTTGTGGAGTGCTTGTGGAAAAGCTGGTGTGAGCAGTGCAAGTATGATGTGCTAAATTGCATGTGTGTAGTCAGTGTTGTTTCTTTTGTGTGTGTGTGTGTGTGTGTGTGTGAGACATCAGACATTGTGCAGCTTCTTGCAAACATATATTACTGACTTGTTGCAGTGTTTATGGTATAAAGAATAGCGAGCAGAATAACATATATTTTATTGTCACCATCATCATCAGTGGACTAAGTGATACAATACTTTTTCAGACATGTCTGGCCAGACTGCACCTTAGTCACATACTGTACACATAACTTTTAGGAGAGGATGTGTTTTTTTGTGCTATGATCTCTGCAAAGTCATGTGTGCACTGTGAGTGACTGAGGTGCACAGTGACCCAATACCTCTGAAAAAAATATCATATCACTTACTCCGCTGGTGCTGATGGCATCAATAAAATATACATCAAGTATTCTTTGTTATCTTTATTCTTGAGATACTGCAACAAGTCACACCATATATATATGTTTTTATGAAGCTGGACAATGTATGCACACACAGGAAAGAACACTGACGGCACACATGCAGTTTAGCACAACATATTTGCACTGCTCAGTCATGCTTTTTGCGAAACACTTCAAATCCGATTCATGAGTCCCAACACAAAGTAAACATTACTGAAGCTCCATAAATATTTTGTTTGTGAAATAGACATTAAAGAGATTCACCAATGTACAACATTGCACCCGATATATGGGCGCCTTACTTTCAGGGTAATCTTTCTTGCTCCACATGTCCTTACGTAGTGCAATACACTTCTATCAAAAAAGCCTGTAATTTCATTAAAGTGTGCCACGTCACAGAGGAATTCCCATTCTGAAAGCTGCCCAAATTCTGCCTCCCACTCTTAGCAACATTAGGACATGATGGCAGGGAGAGTGTGGGTGCATGCTCCATTATAGTGGATGTCCTGCAGCTTTCCAAATGTTTCTTTATGTTATAATGGTCAGTTTGTGGTGAAACATGTGGACATGTTTCCAGGAATAAGAGCCTTGTTAAAAATTATATCCAGTAACGCATTATGCAAATAAAATAGTTAATGGAAATAGAAACAATTCATGGTTTAGTGTATATTGTAAGAAAGCAACAAAAGATTTATATAAACTATCAGATGGGTTAAAAAGAACTAATCTAGAATTAATTTTAATCTACTTAATACTAAAAGGAAAGCATATAACAATGTATTAAAGGAAGAGAAACAAAAATATTTTTGGCATGCTGTAATGAGATGTATGATTGTATAAACTCAAATGAATGTAAAATGTTTTGGCTTTTGGTTCCAAAGGGTACAAATACAGTACATATCAGGCATACATGTCAGTGTACATTCCTGAGGAAGCATGAATATTACATTACAAAAAAATATTTAATTCCAAATGTTGGGGTATTACAGATACAAAATGGGATAAGGAAAGTCATCTGGACTTTTTGGGAAAACAGTTATTAATTACAATGTGGGAAGTGGAATAGGCTATTCTTTCTCTTGCATCAAAGCTCCCAGACTTGATGCTATGGCTTGTGAGTTATATAAAAGTAATTTAAACTTATGGATTCCAACTTTGACCAGCTTCTTTAATAGCTGTTTAAGATGCAGATTCATCATTGCCTCCTGGCAAACAAACAGACACAAATTTGTTCTTACCCATAAAAAGGGATTAGTACATAACCCAAGTAATTTCCATTCCATTACTTTGTTAGACTTTTTGTCCAAAATCTTCTCCAAAATACTTTTGATAAGATTAAATACATGACTTGAAACTAATAAAGTTATTCCCTTCCTCCAAGCAGGATTAGATCAATATTTTCCATGGCAGATAACACATTCATACTAAATAATCTCTTAGAAAAGTACTTAATTATCAAGAAAATGAAGCTATATGCGGTTGTTGTAGATTTCATGGCAGCATTTGATTCTCTTAATAGGAATATCTTATAGGACATAATACACAGTATGGGAATTGATTCTGCACTTACGATGCCTATAGTTCAACTTTATACATATAATCAAACTATGATCAGATATGACATGACTGGTAACCTATCTAAGCCACTTACTTTGGATTGTGGTATTAAGCAGGGTTGTTTACTGGTCCCCACCCTGTTTAACATATCGATACATAGACAGTGTCAGCAGATAAGTACCTATGGCCCATCCAGTCTTCTCATTTGAGCTTGTAAGTTCCCTTTACATTTTTCTAGAAGTCTGTTGCCCCTTATCCCTGACTTCCAGAATTCCCTTATGTCTATCCCATGCATTCTTAAATCCCTTGATTGTTTCAGCTCCATCACTCCCTCTGGCAGTGTGTTCCACTTGTCCACCACCCTTTCTGTGAAGAAATTCTTCCTCATGTTTCTACTGAATCACCCTCCCTCCAACTTCATCCCATGCCCTCTAGTCCTGAAACATCTTTTTTGCTGGAAAATAGTGTATTCCTGCACCCTGTTTCTCCCTGTAAGGTACTTGTATGTCTCAATCATATCCCCTCTCTCCCTCCTCTCCTCCAGGGAGTACATATTCAAGTCCTTCAGCCTGTCCTCCTAGGACTTGTGATGCAATCCCAGTATCATCTGTGTTGCCCTCCTCTGAACCTTCTCCACCCTGTCTATGTCCTTTTGTAGGTAAGGTCTCCAGAACTGTACACTGCACTCCAGGTGGGGCCTCGCTACTGTCTTGTATAGTGGAATTATAACCTCCCTTTTTCTGCTGGTGATACCCCTGCCTATGCATCCCAGCATCCTATTTTCTTTACCTGCTGCCTTGTCTCACTGTTTCCCTACCTTGAGGTCATCAGAGATGATAACCCCAAGGTCCCTATCCTGCTTGATGCATCCTATATCCTCACCCCCAAATTGATATTTTGTTCCAGGGGTTTTGTGCCCCATATGCATTATCTTGCACTTCTTTGCGTTGAATTTCAACTGCCAAACCCTTGACCATTCTTCAAGCTTCTGTAGGTCCCTCCTCATTCTGTCTAAACCCTCTCCCTCTAGCATGTCCACTCTGTTAAAGAGCTTTGTGTCATCCATGAACAGGAAAATTCTGCCTTCTAGGTCCTACACAATGCCACTGATGAAGACGTTGAATAGGACTGGTCCCAGCACTGATCCCTGTGGTACCCCATCAGTCATTCTTCCCTCTGTGGAGTGACAACCACTTACCACCACCCTCTGTGTCCTGCCGTGCAGCCAATTACCCACCCACCACACTACTGTCCTGCCCACTCGCATATTCCTCAGTTTGTTTAATAGCCTTCTATGTGGCACAGTGTCAAAGGCCTTGTTGAAGTCCAGATAGGCCACATCCACTGCCCTCCCCTGATCCACCTCCATTGTCACCCAGTCAAAAAAGTCAATAAGGTTGGTCTGACATGACTTCCCCCTGGTGAAACCATGCTGCCTTGGGTCCTGTAGTCCATTGGCAACAAGATGTTCCACCAATCTCTCCTTCAGTAGTGCTTCTATGATCTTTCCCTCTACCAAGGTGAGGCTGATTGGTCTGTAGTTCCCCGCTTCCTCTTTGTTCCCGCTTTTGCATAAGGGGACTACATCTGCTGTCCTCTAGTCTTTGGGTAGCTCCCCTGTTTCCAGTGATCAGCTAAACAGGATTGCCAGAGGGTCAGCCACCACCTCTCTTAGTTCCTTTAGGACCCTGGGGTGCACCCCATCTGGCACCATTGCTTTATTGACTCTTATTCCTTCCAGTTCCTTTAAGATCATTTCCCTTGTGAAGGGACTTGTGTCCATTTCTGCACCATTCCCACCCCTTGTACTCCCTTCAGGCCCATTACCCTCCTCTTCCTCAGTAAAGACTGAGCATAAATATCTGTTCAGTATGTCAGGTTTACTGTTGCCATCCTCCACACAGCTCCCATCCTCCCCCTTCAGTCTCAATATCCCTCCCTTTGCCCTTCTTTTTTCACTTATGTACCTGTAAAAGGTCTTGTCCTCTCTACCTACTGATTTTGTGATGTACTGTTCTGTATGAGCTTTGGCTTCCCTTACTGACCTCGCTGCCCCCCTTTGCTTCTCCTGGTACTTCTCCCTATCCCTTTCTTCCTGTGTCTTTCTGTATTACTTGAATGCAGTCTTTTTGGCTTTCACTTTCTCTGCTACCTCCTTGGAAACTCATAATGGCCTCCTCTTCCTTTCCCCTTGCTAACCCACAAGGTCCAGTATTGCCTTCTGCTGAGTTGGTTCCATGACCAGTTGCATATATGTTACTTATTTACTACAATCACAGCCTGGACAAAAATTTGATACACTGAAAATAAATAATAGAAGATGCCACTCACTGGCTTATGCCAAAGATATGGTTTAGTTATCACTTCCTATGAGAGGCTCTCAAAGGTAGCTGTGAAAATGGCATTTCTTGCTAATCTGCTTGCCAGTTTAAATAAAAATGAAATGAAAAACAAATAAATACATTCAAAGACCATTGTGATAAATTAAAGATACAGATAAATCTGAATAAAACAAAAAATGGTAGCTTTTGGTAGTAACAAGAAATTATCTTTCTTCTTAGGCCCCAACAATATTGAGATAGTCAAAGAATGTGTTTATCTGGAATAAAGTTCACTAGTAATGGCAAATGGAACCAACTCATTAATCAACAAATTACAAAAGCAAGACTTACAGCAAAAGCAATATTAAAAGTTATTGCAATGCAAGAAAGATTTCTGCCTTCTGATTGGTGGAAACCTTTCATACAAGCTTACATTAATCTTTAATTATTACACTTGTAGAGCATCATAACATGCAACAGGATTTAAAGTAAGTAATCCTGTCATGGAATGCTGGAAAGCTGGAATGTAAAGTTTAAGTGCTCTCCAACATTCCATGAAAGTTTAAAATGGCTGCCATTAATCCCTCTCGGCTCCATTCTCACTAACCTTAAACTCAGCTGTAGTTCATCACAGTTTAGTGGCAGAAAAAGGCACACTTGAAAGATGCAAGCAAGAAATGTTTCAAAGCTTGTGCCACATCAAACCCCTAGGGTGTGATTAAGAGATGATTAATGCAATCCCTGGTCTATACTTGGTACTATACTTGGTGTTCTAGACAGGCAGAAGGTGAATGCCCATTATGTCTATCTCCCATGTCAGTGGGGCCATTCGAAGCCATACTTAGATAGTAAGTGGTTATCTAACCTATTTTTAAAGGTATGAAATGACTCTGCACCCACTACCTCCATTGGTAAATTATTCAACAATGGTATGATCCTTTGTGTAAAAAAGTGCCTTCTAGCATTCTTTCTCAGGAATGTTAGTTTGAGCTGATGTTCATGGCTAGTCATATCTTATTGCTTAATTAATTATGCTGATGGTGGAAATACTTTGTTGCCTGTTCTTAGAGCAGAGGATGCTAAGAAAATCCTATACTATTATGTGGTGCAGAGGTCTGGGATACAAAAGAAATGAAAGAACTAGACACAACATTATTGTGTTTTTATAAATCTCTCCTTTGAGTCCCCTTATAGAGTATATTGTTACACACATGTTAAACTTAGAGTAATTTCATACTGGATTGGGTTAATAAATAATGATCAAAATATTATTTCAAGAGAATGTTTACGGAAAGAAATCATGATCAAAACTGGAGAAGCAATCTATGTAGTTAAAAGGGCTTCATGTATATTTATAATCTATTGATTCCTTTCTATAAAATATAAACATTGCAACTTTGCACTGTAAATTACTCAAAGGAATAGTATTTTATGCAGCACAACAAAATGGCATGGATACAGTTGGAAAATAAAATACGCCCAATGGTTCAGTTTTAATAAAATCTGTCATGACTTTAAAGAGTATCTTATACTCCCTCTACAACCAAAATGCAGGAATTATTCACTCTGGCCAGATTCAAACTCCTACCTTCCAGATTCCTAGAAAACAGAAATAAAGGAGACATCAGATCTCTTCAACTTTTGCTCAGTGCCCTTATAACAAAGGTTTTACTGAAACATTTAAGCAATAATGTATCCCTACACCAGGCACTTGGGTTAAATCCCAATGCTGACACTGTAGTGCAGCATGAGGGGGGTGCTGCACTCCTGATGTACCATCTTTCAGACGAGATGTTAAACCGAGGTCCCATCTGCCTGTTCTGGTGGTAGTTCAGGTGGATATTAAAGATCCCATGGCACTTCTTGAAGACAGTAGGGGTGTTTATTAGGGAAAAGAAAATCATACATACAAATACACCAGCAAACAGTTGGAAAGTAAGAAACCAAACTTTGAAAACCAAAAAAACTCCATCCCTGAACTCCCTTAAACAAACTAATTCTGGCAATACGATAAAGAAAGAGAAGAAAAACGTTCCTAGTGTAGACTATCCTTAATAGAGGTTATAGTCACTAAAAAGGAAAGCTATATATATATATATGTACATATATACTATATATATATATATATATATATAGACTATATATATAT
The DNA here is from genome assembly GCA_016271365.2 of Neoceratodus forsteri. Classification (NCBI taxonomy): domain Eukaryota; kingdom Metazoa; phylum Chordata; order Ceratodontiformes; family Ceratodontidae; genus Neoceratodus; species Neoceratodus forsteri. The sequence goes on from CM057453.1 coordinate 446,219,798, forward strand.
ATATATATATATATATATATATAAACAAAGACAATCACCACAAAAATGATCTCTAAATAATATTATCCAGTTTTCCTATTAACTATTTAGGAAGTAAATGTAGCATTTCAAAAGAAGCAGAAAATAAAATTAAAACAACAATATAAAACAGAAATACAGAAGAATCCGGCATGAACTCAAGTAATGGGAACATCTGAATCGGTTACCCATGGTAGATTTCTCCATTTAGCCTGCATATTTTTACTTGCTTATTTTGAAGCTCATCCCCATAAATGCATCTTAAATCTGATGTAATTTTGGCAATTAATTCTTAATAATCTACATGTTTCTCTTGCAGGGTATAAAGGCACCTGGAGATCCAAATATGCCATTTAATAACTGAGAAAGTACCTGTAAAGTACTGACATCCCATCTGCTCCAGGCTGGTCCATAAGACCCATAAATTCAATTTTCATAAGTCAACATTTGAAAATATGGCATATGCCAAGATGCAGCTAAGTAGGCCCAGAAATTTACAATCTAAGAGCAAGTAAAGAATAAATGCCTCATGGATTCCAAGACTTGAGGACACTGAGGTTTGCTGCACAATCTGTCTGCTAATTGCTTATGTTTTTAGTTGGCTTTTACGTTAAGTTTCTCATGACAGCAGAGTCAGTTGATATCCCACACATGAGGAGGAATGTGTTTATTGGACAATTGTAAATCCAAAGAAGGCAAAAAAGCATGGGGGGAGCAATTGTAGAAAATATTTGTGTCTGAAAATTGTGAAGAAATAATATGTTTGTATAAAGTTTTCATATGTTGAGTCAAAACCATACTACTAGTTATATTCCGTGCTTTTAACTTTAAAAATAGATGCCACACATATGGTGCAGTCTGGTCCCTGGAACCCATGCCTCTTAATTGCTCCCTATCCCTCCTACCAAACCGCGGACAACAGGAGGCAAAAAAAAGAGGGCTCTAACATTTCCCAGTATGAAAGAGTAATGGTTTTACATTAGTCATAATATAGAGAAGAAAAAGGCCAATGGATTGATCATATTTAAACCGCCCTCAGGTATTGAGAGATACCAAACATTTCTTTTGATAGGATTTAGGTGACTGTCCCACACAGCTTGGAAGAAAATGCTGTATAGGGTAGCCTCCATAGTTCTTGGAGGTGGAAAGACATAAGCAATATACAGAAATAAAGGAATTAAAAAGGTTTTGACTAAATAAATTTGTTTTCTTTCATTCATTTTATGTGCATTCCGCCATGCAACCAATGTTTTTCCTTGTTCCAGTTCGGAAGATCCTCATGAAACAGAATCCCAAAAATGTTTATGGGCATTGAAACCACTTAGATTCCAGCCACTACATCAGTAACAGGTACTAGATCACCCATGATCTTACCATGACATTTAGCCATGTTCAAAGAAGCTCCAAAAAGCACCCAAAGTCATGACACGCCTGAACTGCCAACTCTGCAGAGGCAACATCAGACATGAATAGACTTAAATTGTCTGCATAAGCCATGGCCTTGAAGGGGAATCGCCATCTGGACACCGGAAGTGCCTAATGACAGGTGCAGTATTTAAATGACTCAACAGAGGGTCAATACTGAAAACATAAACAGGTGGCACAATGGGCACCCCTGCCTGACTCCCATCCTTGCTGGGATCATAGGCCCAACCCAACCATTTACAAGACGGGTTACCATAGCTGTTCTATATAGACAATGAAGCCACCATATAAAAGTATCTGAAATGCCATAAGAACTGAATATAAACCAAAGATAATCCTGGTTAACCACGTCAAATGCCTGTGTTTGGTCAATTGCCAATACTAGACCAGGTACTTGGAGACGTCTGGCCCTATCAAAAAGTACCCTAATTAAAATCAAATTATCAGTGACAGATCTGTCCTTCACTGAAAAAAACTGTGCAGAAAAGATTAGATGTGTTGCCACAGTGGATAATCGATTATGTAAAATCTTGGTCAGAATTTTTAAATCATTGTTAAGGAGGCTAATCGGTCTCCAATTTTCAATATTATGTTTGTCACCCTTCTTAAAGAGAAAAATTAAAGTACCTTAGACATTGTTTGTGATTAAATATTTTATTGGTTTCAGTTTAAAAGTGATTACATTGTAAAAGGGTGCTTACAACAGTACTGGAAACTTATACAGGCAGTACGGATAGATGTAATAATTCTGAAAAGCTAAACAAGCACATAGAGTAGCCGGATTACTTTCAAGGACCTGAGCCTTTGTAGGCCCCACCTTATGGGCTTACAACATTTGCCTGGAGGAGTTCACTGCATAGGAGTGAAACTGGTTGTGGCCAACGCAAACAAATAGAATGCATCTGGACTTAGCTGGGACTCCCTTGGGGATAGCTCGGTGTTTGGACACACGCAATCATAGGAGGTCCAGGTTCAGCATCTGTGGAACGGGTCTGCATACAGAACATAAGAACACACACAAAACACACAGTCTAGACTGACAGGATTCTGAATATACACACTAAACAATCTATTATATCATGCTATAGTACTCTCTCCTGGGACTGCCTTGGTCCTACGGAACCTGAGGGGAACTCCTGTATCATCAACATTTCTCAGGATATGGGATCCAAGCCAAAAAGGGCAGTGTCAGCCTATTCCTTCCCTAGGCTTCAGATAGAGGATAAAGGGTTGTTACATAGTTACATATTGGGGGAGAGTGTTGGCCACTGTATGTGACATTCTGGACCAGTTTGCAAATTGCACCAGGCAGTTACAGACCTCTAGAACTGAAAGGAGGAGTCTTTTAACCTGCATGCTTAGGGTGGCCAGCAACTTTTGCTCTGAGGGCCGCAGATAGGGGACCGAGGAGTAGATTCCAATATCAGCACCTCAGGGGTCAGAGGGACAGGTTTCTGAAGTATTTCCAACCCCAACCTACATACCGCCTTCCACAAAGGCAGTATTGATTTGCAGTGCCACCGTATGTAAATCAGGTCCCCCCAGACCACCTGACATCTCCAGCAAAGGTCATCCTGATTGAGCTTAGACTTCTTAAGGAACATCGGAGTCCTGTACCAAGAATGCAGAATCTTGTTCTGTATTAACTGACTTCTAGCATCAGGATATGCTGTGTGAGCAGACCTCAGGCAGGACTTCCATTCCTGAGTGGTGATCTGGGTCTGCAGAGCCTACTCTTACTTATTTTTGGATTGCAAGGATTGTGAAGGGAAAGTGGCCCTGAGGGCTGCATACACATAACTGGTCTGACCTCTCTCCAATTGGATCCATTTCCCCACTGGGGAGGTAGGCAGGCCTGAGGAGGGCTGACAGGTATACCCTGTGACCACACCTCTGAGTTGAAGGAAATGCCAGAAGTCCTTGGGGGAACCCCATGAGATGCACGTAGCCCATCAAAGGAGTCTAAGTTGCTAGAACCAGGGATGTACAAATCTTGCAGGAGAGTCAGACCTGTGGCTGCCCATGTGGCCCATGCCACGGGTTCCTTATTGATGACAATATCCCTGTTATCCCACAGTAGGGTAAAATGCAGGGGAGCCGGATTATTGCCCTGCTTGCTATGAATTTTATTCCAGTACTCCAGAGAGGGATCTATTGTCGGGTGTGACTGAATGCCTCTGGGAGGGTGATTGTACAATAGCAAGGCCAGCTGGGCCACCCCACCAGCCTCTCTCTCTATGCCCAGCCATTGGGGAGTATCTAGCCCAGAGCATGCAAACCACCTCAGTGTCTGAGTAGCTTGAAAGGCCCACTTGTAACCTTCAAACCATGGGAGACCCCACCCACCTTCTAATCAGTGCGCCCTCAGCTTGTTCCTGCTGTACCTAGGCCTCTTCTCTTCCCATATAAAGGCCCCCATCAAAGTGTCTAGTTTGGTGCACCAAATTCTTGGGAGTTTCAGGGGGTTATGGGATAGGAAATACATAATCTTGTGTGCTATTACTATTTTAAGTGTGGAGATTTTACCAGCTAAGGTGAGATGGAGAGCCCTCCATCTATTGAGCTCAATGCGAATGAAAGCGAGTAATGGTTTCAGATTTGTCTCCCAGATTCTGATAAGATCAGAGGTGATATTGATACTCAGGTATCCCTGGAGACCATCGGAGACCATGTTGTGCTGCCATTACAGGGGAACAGTTGATATTGAGGGGAAGGACTTCGGTCTTGGACTGGTTGAGCTGAAGGTCAGAAAAGGTGGCGAAATCAGAGAGAAGAAAAAGAAGAAGAATCAGCATTTATATAGCGCTTTTCATACACAGTATCCCAAAGCACTTTTACAAGCAATGCTAGACTGGTAGTGAAGTGACTGAATGTGTGGTGGCGGCCATATAGCACATCATTACCCACACACAGCCTGGATAATTGCAAGAGAGGGTGCTCAGAAGGGGAGGGAAGGCTGAAACAATGTCAGACAGGGGGAGCAGAAGGTGTCTGTGTACATGAGGGAGGGGTAAGCCTCCTTCCCCAGTGACACCCCCTGAATATGCATATTCTGACTGATAGCTGTGGCCAGAGGTTCTACCGCCAGAACAAAAAGAAGAGGAGACAAGCGGCAGCCTTGGTATGTGCCCCTGCCTAATGGAGAGGGGGATGACAACATGGAATTGGTGATTACCCTTGCAGAAGGGGAGGCATAAATAGCACTAATCCAGGGTCTAAAACCCACCCCCATGGTGCACAGCACCTGCTGGACAAAGTCCCACTCCAGGGAGTCAAAGGACTTCTCGAAGTCTATTGCAGTCACTGCCGCTGGTGTTGGGAGTGGCTTGGCCTTATGAATTAAGTTCACCAGTGATCTGATATGGTCCAAACTGACATGGCCCTTGACAGACCCAATCTGGGAGGGATGGATTAGCTTGGGGAGGAGAGGTTTAAGTCTGTCGGCCAATAATTTGGCCAGCACCTTACTGTATGCATTCAGTAATGAGATAGGGTGGTAGCTAGCCACTTTTAGTAGGTCCTTCCCTTTTTCGGGTAGGATGGTGATGATCGCCTCCCTAAATGGGGGGGGGAGGGCACCAACCTGCAGAGTCTTGGTGAACACCTTCTGTAAGATAGGGGCAACTGTGGGTTGGAGAAGCTGCCAGATTCCAAAGGGAATCCATCTCCTCCGGGGGCCTTCCCCATCTTAAGGGTTAATATTGTGGAGGCTACTTCTGCAGCTGTAATCAGAGCATCCAGGACCATGGCCTGTTGCTCTGAAATTTTGGGAAGTTGTAGGGAATTTTTAAAGGGGAGAACACCTTCAGGGTTGGGTTGTCTAGAAGATTTATATAGCACAGAGTAAAAGTTGGCCATTATTTGGTTGACCCCCCAAGCCGAGGTGTGGGTGCTACCCCCTTTGTCCACCAGGGTGGCTATATGATGCTCCACTTGCTGTTTTTTTCAAGTGGTAGGCTAGGACCTGGCCCCCTTCCCAATAGTTATGCTTAAGTCAAATGATGGCAACTTCAGCCTTCCTGGAGAGGAGCTCGTTCGCCTGCATCCTTAGGGTGACCACCCATCACCCTGACTCCGTTTGGAGTGAAGGGCTCAGAAGGGCCTTAAAGGACTCTTACACACCCTGAAGCTGCGATTCTAGGATCTTAAGTTGTTCTCTCCTCTTATGTCTCTTGTGGGCGAAACCTATGATTGCCCCCCCGAGGGTGGCCTTGAAAGCCTCCTAGGTGACCGGCCCAGTGGCGCTGAGGGTTGAGGCGCTGGACGTCACACCTCGCGCTATGCCGGTGACCCGGTTCGGGAGCGGACTTTGGTGGCGGGGTCGGCAGGGAGGAGGATCGAGCATCCCGGCGGATGCTCTCCTCCCTCAGGGTGGGAACCAGGCGCGTTACCGCGTTCTGCATCCTGCTGCAGCGGTGGAAGCACCGACAATGAGGATGGGCGGCTCCGTTCACCAGAGTCGGGAGGAAGGCGTTAGTGGCGCATGAGGGCATGGCGTGCGTCAGCCTGCCGCCCACTCGGACGTCGTCCTGGCGCCGCGCGTCTCAGAGGACAGGGGAAATCAGGGGAGAAAACAGAAACCCTCTCGGCAGCCCTAGATGATAGCCTCTCGGTACCATCCGGACCACGGAAAAGAGGGACAGACCCCACTGTGCAGGGAAGGAGAAAGGAGGCACTCTAGGGGCAGATCCCACCGAAGGTGGAATGGAGGGCTGAGAGGAAGGAAGGAGGGCTCGAGAGCAGAGAAGGAGGCAAAAGAGAAAATAAAAAAAAAAAAAAAAAAAAAAAGCCTCCTAGGTATTGCCAGCGGATGTATCAGACACCAGGTTGTTTTGAAAATCTGTGGCCTCCCAATGGAGCCGGGGGAGTCCGGGTCACGAAGAAGTACTGGGTCTAATCTGGCCAAGTAAGTGTGGGTGGGTGGACCCCAGGTAAAGGATATTCACACTGGGACGAGGTCTGATATCACAAGAGGGTGAATGGTAGAGTCTGTGGAGTTTTTGGTAATATACGGAGAGGTGACCCAAAAATCTATGCAGCTGTGAGAGCTATGTACCAGGGAGTGGAAAATGTAATCCCTCTAGGATGGGTGGAAAATTCACCAGATATCTGAGAGGGCCAGGTCCTGTTGCATCTGAGCCAATGCCAGGGCGGCTCTGGAGTGTGGCTCAGTATTGGAGGGGAATTTGTCAAGGATCGGATCTAACGTGAGGTTGAAATCACCCCCGAGTAACACGGGGTGTCATCTGAGGCTAGATTACCCAGTACCTGGGCCAGTTTATGAAAGAAGGAAGGATCATCCTTGTTAGGGCCGTATACATTCCCCAGAATGATGGGGCCCACCACTGTTTCCAAAAGCGCCACCACTCATCTGCCCTTTGGGTCACTTATCTTCTGCAGCAGATTCCAATGCAGAGCCTTATGCAACAAGATAGCTACCCCTCATTTCGTGGTGGGAGCTGAGGTGTGAATGACCTGACCCACCCAGTTCTGCTGCAGTCTGTCATGATCCCCCCTTGTGAGCTTGATCTCTTGGAGGAATGCCACCTTCGCTCCCAGTCTCTTGAGATGTGTTAATACCTGCTTCCTGTTATTTGGGGTGCTAAGCCCCCTGACGCGGAACGTCAGACATGTTTTATCCCCCATTTAAAATGTGATGCAGGCAAGTATAAAGAAGATTCTGCAAAGTACACCCAGAGGCAGGGAGCGGGGCAGTGGTCCACACTGAGAGCAGGCTTCAGTGGTCGCAGGTTGGGCATGACAGGGCAGAGTAAGGTGGCCCTTCCCAGGAGTTACCAGTTGTGCATGTCCCATTCTCTAACCTCAGCTCTGTGTGTGTTTTCTGAATAAGTACATATAGTAAAAATCTATACAAAATATATACACTGTGTAGAACATTACTTAAGCATTGGGGAGATAGAGGTTTCACGTAAGCTGCAGAGGTCTGCTGAAGGCCAACCTCTATTCCCAGGGTGCGATCTGATAGGCGTACCACCCCAAAATGCAGGGGGAAGGTAAGGATGGCAAGAACCCCAAAGAGGTGTGTAGACAACCTCGGTGAGACTAATTGAAAGAAACCTAGCTCTCTAAGAGCCCTTGAGGGTAAACCAGAACATGGATATGAATCAAACTGGGAAATTCTCGATGAATGAAAGAAAACACAGATGGGGAGGGAGGGGGATAGCAGCAGCCAACCTATTACCCAGGCTAGTGGGGTGGGGGCCCAAGGGGGCAACAGGGAGCCAGGCGGCAACATATACCAGGTATGCAGCCTTTATCTGGTAGGTGCCAATGCGTCCACGGTGGCCCTGGGGGTACTGTGATAATCAGAGATGGGCGGGGGGGGGGATCAGATCCTCATGGCACAGGGGAGCTGAACCTCACCTGCAGAAGGTACCATGCTAATTCCCTGGATTCAGTGCCTCACCCATTGCCGCAGCAATAGGCGTAGAACCCTGGCATCATGGACATGAGACTGGGACCCTGGCAGTTCTGCAATTTACCCCTACAGATTTGTTCACCCAGGATCCCAGAACTCCCCATGTCCCCAATCGGCACTAACGCCACCCCCAACATCAGCAACACATATCCCCAGCCCGGGGAATGAGCCATGTCACCAGAGCTTGGCAGAGTCAAGCTGGAGCTCTTTACTGGTGGGTTCCCGACTTGCTGGAGTTAATGTCAGGCTTCAAGGCTGGGAAGTCTGAGCCCTTCAGATAACTGGGGTGAAGCAGGGGAGAGTGCTGAAGTTCACTGGGCCCTCCGGAGGTGTTCGGAAGCTGCTCCGGGGAAACAGACCCCAGGGATTCAAAGCAATTGTGTGTGGAAAAACCTTGCAAGGGGTCAGGGGCTGGGAATTCCATCTGGTATCATCAGTGGGCGCCAATGGCCCATGCTCAGATGGGTGGTCTCTCTTCCATGCCTCTTGGAGGAGTGCCACTTGCGATTCACCTAGGGGGGAAGTTCCTATGCTGTGTCCTTGGAGTGCTGCCAGTCTCCATCCCTATCAGCCTGGATCGGGGAACACCTGTCCATTTCCACAGCTGGGGCTGGGGCCTTAGCGGGTGATGGTTTCTGTCTTCGGGAGTTAGTTTCCTTGGGCCAGTTTCTGTCGAGGAAGTCAGTCAGAGCCTCCGGACTGTTAAATGTCACCAGCACCCCATTGTGGACAACCCACATTATAGCTGGGTAATGCAAAGAGAATGGGACCCAATCCTGTTCATAGCATGCCTTGTGCCAGTATATGCCCTTCACCTGTCTGATAGAGCTTTGGAGAAGTCCTGGAAGATACTGATTTTGTGTGCTCTCCAGCTTACATTTTGCATGTCCCTTGCTCTGGCCAGGAATTTTTCCTCACGGTAGTCCATGAATCTGGCATTGATTGGTCTGGGCCTGTCTTGGGCCCTAGGCATAGGGGTGAGAGAGAGATGCACGCACTTCACCTGGAGCAGTCACGAGGGGTCCATCTTTAACATTTCCGCAAGGGCAAGCTGCAGGAAGCCCTCCATATCGTGCCCCTCTACCTGCTCCGGGAAACCCATGATCTGCAGATTGTTACAATGACCCCGGTTCTCGAGGTCATCGATTTTAGCCCTCATTGACTACATAGTATGCTGCTGCTCCTGATATGCCTCTGACAACTCCTGCACACTGGTGATAAGTCAAATATTCTACCATGTTCTACGCTCGATCACAAAAATGAGCTTAATAACAGAGTCCTTGGCTTTGAGTACACCGATACTTGTGGTTCTGGGCTTATCAACAGCTCTGGTTTGGCGGATTTAAATGGATGAGTCCCTTTGGGCTGCAGAGCTGAAGGTTAGGCTGCCATCTTGGTAAGTGCCCCCTTGTGGCAGTCCCCCTTTAGACATTGTTAATAGAATATTTAAAGATAATAATTCTGTATAAACTAAGGCCAATTTCTCCACTAAGTCAGACTGAAACATTCTATAAATATCATTTGGTAGGCCATCTGGCCCAGGTGCCTTCCCCACTGATAGATATTGAACTGCTTCTTGAACTTCCAGTGGGGAAACTTCCTTTTCTAAATTTTGCAGGACTTCTACTGGACAGTGTAGCAGATCAAGAGTCTGAAAAACCTGCCCTGTCCAGAAGCATCCACCTCTTTTTGTGAAAAAAGTCTGGATGCATGTTTGGAAACAATATGTACGATATCCCTCCTGAAAGTTTATAAAACTTGTGTGGAATCTAAGAGACCATCATATGTTTTCTGTGCATGATTAGATTTGTAGTGGTCATAAGGACACGCCACTGAAGTCTTGCCTTGAATGCCATATTCTTGTTGTTTTTTAATGTGTTCTGCCTGAAGAGAATGACATTTCATCATGTCATTTTTTTAACTAGTTGAATTTGTGCGGTATAATTTAGGCCCGTAGTGGCACTGAAAGAAATCAATTTTTGATGTTGTTTTCTGTTTTGCATGCATTGCCAGTATTGTGAATTTTTAAAATGTTTACATTCCTGTGTGAGAAGAATGGTTAAGTCATGTTTAGTGCCATCCCACCACTGAGCGTGGGAATCATAATAAATCAAAACAGATTTTCTCACAACAAAAAAAGGTTTAATATGCTGTACTAAGAATTGTCCAAACAGGATGGCAAAAATCTCCAGAGACCTAGGCCAAGGCTTTTGGATTATGGGTACCTACTGACAGGGAATGAAGATTATGGTCAAAAAATTCCACTGGCTCTGTTATAATGGAAGTGATAACCATATTTTGGGAGATGAAGAAAAAATGTATCCATGCAGCTAAAATCCCTTTAAAAAGGTTGGATCACACTTAGAATGTACAGAAAAGTAAGCATATTTTAATGCTGCAAGTTTAACTAAATTTTTAAGATACGTCATGTCAAAAAAACCTTTTTGAGTGCATGCAGCCTGCCCCCTATCCATTAAGCTCAAGCCACAATTGAAATCACCTCAAAGAATCAAATAATAAGGGGTAAACAAATAAGGCTGTATTAATTGAAACAATGCTATGTGTTCTGCTTTAGATTGTGCAGCATAAACATTTATAAGTTGGATTAATTGCCTAGCTATTAGCTATTTTAATATCCAAAATAAGAACCCTGCCAGGGAATAAGTCTATCAATTTTATCAAAGTAAAGATCTACTATGTAAAAAACAAAATCTACCCCAGAACATGAAACTTGACCCAGAGACCAGTAAGACGGCCTCATGTACCATTCTTTCACCCCTTTGGCAATATCTGCCAATGTATTCAAACGTGTGTCTTGAAGAAAAAAGACACCCTTACCAAGGGACATTAGTTTAGAAAAAGTTGCAGCCCTCTTCCTCTGGGACTTAATACTGTTGACATTAATGGTACAGAAAAGATGAGAGGTCAGTGTAAAAGGTAAGAGTGATAAAAAAAGGCCTCTCCTAATTCAGGGGAGATATTTTTGTTTCCCTTTAACATTTCTGACTTTTTTCCTAGTGACAAAGGAATACTCCTTATCTTGCAAAGGGGGGCCCTTTTTATCAGAAGGGGTCTCCTCCAAATCCTGTTCAGGATCCGGGACAGAGGGGCTAAGGGAGGACTCATGTGAGTCATTGCCAGAGAGCTCAGAATGTTTGTGTAAAACCTCAAATCTATTCATAAGAGGCAAGTTGGCAACCTTTAATTGTTTCTGTGGGGAAGATTTCCTCCCATCCCTCTTCCTAAGGACCCTCTGTTCCCCAACAGGAGGGACTGGTATGGGGGTGCATTTCTGCAGCTGCAGGGCATGCCTCAGAGACATCCATGGGTACAACTTCAGGAATTACATTCAGTATGGTATGGGGATCGGAGTTATGCCTTGGAGGGAGAGGGTCTGATGAAGAGCTCCTGCCTCAACACTGATCCCCATAGTGGAGTCCTGGGGTGGGGGTGGGGGGGCCTCCTCCTGTAATAATATAGCTGTAGGCTGGGCCTGCCTCGGAACCCTAGGGTTATTATTAGCCTTTTCTCTTTGTGATACAGCAATTATTAAATGCTGCCCTACTCCATCACCATTATTCTCTTGATTGTGTGCAACTTGTGGGCACACAGCAATGACCCACCCCAACACATAGACTACATACTTGACCATTTGGACAATGACCACTGGTATGACCAATAGCTTTGCAAGAGGTACATTTTAATCTGTCACACATGCTGCTGAGGTGATTGACTGAGCCACACCCGTAACAGGCCTTAGGCTGACCCACATAAAAAAGCACCCTCTGTCCCTTCCCAAATAGGAACTATTGGGGAGGTGCTGTAACTCTGTGTCTGTGATATTCACTATCATCTGAATTCTCCAACCACTAGTCCAGATGTTCTCAGTATCAAAGATAGCCTCAGGAGCTCCCTGGACAATGCAATGCTGCTTTAGCCAGAAAAGGAGGTGGGTGTCGCTAATTCCCTTGTTCCTGAAAAGAATAGTTATGGTATGAAAAACAGGCCTAGACAGTGGTGTAGCCTCAAATGGAACCCATAAGGGGGTTCACTTCAAATCATGAAATGCCTGCCAAAACTTTTCCAGGCCTGAACTAAGTTTAAAACTGACACTGAATGTTGTCTCACTAGATACATGAATTAAGGTGTAAATTTCCATGGCATGAAAACCCATGGAATCTTTCAACAATGTTAGGACCACATAAACTCAGTCAGAAAATGTTTCAAGTACCCCTTTATAATGCAGTCTAACTGCATTATGTTGTTTTAGTGGAAAAGTAGATGTATGGAAGAGAGAGGCATACGGGCAGGGAAGTTCTGTGTTAGGTCTTGCTTGCATCAGCATTAGCAGCAGGCAGTGTGGGTGTCCTGAGAAACAAGCTGGTTAGCCTGATAGGATATTCTGGGAGCAGAGAAGGAACTCACTTCTCTCTCTGCTGGGGAGTACCAGGAGCCCCCCAGCTGGCAGTTAATAAAGGCAACAGGGTAGGATTCTGAGTAAGCATAAGTTCAGAAGGTAAGCTCAAAGATGAGGTATGCTCGATACTAATGGAAGTCATTTTGGTCTCAGAGGGGCCTAATATAATAATAATAAAAATCTTTATTTGATTAAGTGCGTTTCAAAGTTGCCAAAGCGCTTTACAAAAGATGGCTAAAACAATAACATAAAACAAGTTAAAAGATAATTAATAAAATCAGTTGCTATATATAATTAAACAGCAAAAGCTTGGCCCCATAAAGTTTTAAGTGCCTGTTTGAAGCCCCCCAGGGTCGCACACTCCCACAGCTGATGGGATAGAGAATTCCAAAGGGCTGGGGCCACGTACATAAATGCACGGGCCCCTGAAGATATCAATGATACCCTTGGAATCTCTAACATCCCCTTGTCAGCCGAGCAGAGCCATCACTCAGGGCAGTAAGGGGACAGAAGATCTTTCAGGTAGTCTGGGCCAAGTCTGTGTAAGGCTTAATATGTCAGTAATCCAACTTTAAAGGTGATCCACCACTGAATCGGCAGCCAGTGCAGTTCGCGCAGTACCGGAGTAATATGACATAGCTGGGAAGTCCCCGTCAACAGTTGGACTGCAGTATTCTGCACCAGCTGCAAGCAGTGGATATCAAACCCTGGTAACCCTAAGTAAAGGGAGTTGCAGTAATCAAGGTACGAGGTCACAAAGGCGTGGATCAGCATGGGAAGATCACCAGATGGAACAAGGTGCTTGATCCTAGCGATGTTCCTTAGATGGTAAAAGGATGACTTGACAACTGCCAACACCTGAGCCCACAGAGTCAGTCCATCATCAAGCATTACCCTTAGGTCCTGCACCTGTTTGGAGGAAAGGAGCTGGGAGCCCTACTATACGCCAGCACCTACAACATTAACAGTGAGTAGTACAGAATCAGACACTTTTACAGGGGTCATACCTGAGTTCCATTTGCCTGTTGTTGAATCAAAGGCCCATCCAGCACTCCGGAGCCTTTCTTCCACTGGAGCAGAATCTGTGATTTCAGGATCCTGTCTCACTTTTCTAGTCAGTGTTTCTGCAGGCCCTCAACAGTGGCTGGTTCCACCTTGAACCAGTAAAGCAATTCCGGACGAAATCCTTGGAGGAGTAGTAGTCCCAAATACAAAGGATTCCAGATTCCATGCAGGTATGATAAAGTTACAACTGCTGCATGTACTATGCTGTGACCCAAAAGAGGTGTCTTGAGTGTGCGTCTCCAATTTTTACAACTGTTTCTGACCAGAGTCTCGGCTGGGTACAGCAATCTGTGTAGCAAGTGGTTCTGGTGAACTTCCATGCTGTGTCATGCCCTCCAGTTGAAGCCCCTGCCCTATGGTAGCCACACTAACATCTGTGGCAAATGGGTGAGCCTCCATCTCTGGTATCAGCTGCTCCACACCCAAGGAATTAACCTGAACCTCTGGTGGAGAAGAATGTCATGGAAGCACTGTGCTTGCACATCTGTCATGCAATAATTTCTTCAAAGATTCCTTTTTCTTCCGGATCTTCAGTCCTGATCAACTGCTGCATATCCACTTCTATATGGACAATAAAGCCAGCTCCTTGCTACTCGTGTTCAGGTAAGGACAGCATTAGGTCCTTTTTCAGTTCTGGTACTTTTTTCTCTGTCACCTGAATTTCTGCATCTAGATGCCCCAAGGTATCATAAAAATTGTCAGTCTCTTCAGATTCAGAGGCCAGGGAGGAGACCTGCTCCCCAACCTCCCACACATCCACTGTCATCAACAGCAGGAGAAGAACTGACCAAACAGAGGTTTCCCTCTACAGGTCAGTAGGGGAGTTTATTGAAGGAAACAAAAATCATACAATGATCACAGTGTAAGTCACAAAATTCTTAATATGAGATACAGACACTAAATCCTGAAAACATACTTAAAAGAAAATAAACAAATACAACCAAAAATTAAAAAAAAGGGAGAGAAAAAAATGAAACAGTGAATACAATACAATCATTAGTATTATGAACATACCAAATACAACATTATGGTAGCACAGTAGTGCTACTATAGTTAGGGTTGAGGAGCCATTTACATGTTAAACCCCAAATTTTGCACCTTAATAACTTTGCAAACGTTTGACAGATTTGCCTGAAATTTGGAATGCATGATCAAGACCCATACACCTTGGGATCTGCCAAGTTTCGTACCAGTTGGATGTACGGCTACGGAGTTATTAAGCATGATCTGCGTGTGCGTTTACGCTTTTTTTTAATTCTACAGTCGCGCTTACAAGTCACATGGTTTGAGTGACCAGTCTGAAATCTTCAGGGAACATGCGGCCAGGGTCCCTGATATGCCTTTTGAAGATTTCGTGAAAAAATATTAAACAGTTCAAAAGTTATTCAAAAACAAGTTCCCATTATAAGTCAATGGGAAAAGTTAACAAAAAGTTCAACAGTTTTGCAAATGCAGTTTTTACTTTCACAAATGGCCCTTCTACTGTCACAAATCCTCCATTTTGTTTTCACTTGGTGATCAGAAAAATGCTTGGCATTTAAAGTTGGGACCCTCTAGCAACCTAATTATTTTTGTATTCACCTAGTCGGACCCTGAGGATGCTAGCCATGTCTTTATTTTGGGATAAAACATCCCAGAAATATGTTTTTCACATTTCTGGAAAAAAAAATTTCTCAAAGTACTTTTGCACGCACGACACTGTCGAATGAATTTGCGAAAGCTTTCGCAAATTGCGACAGTACTTTTCTAGGCTGTGGGAAAATGACAGCAATTCTTTGGCACCCCGCTGCAAAAGAACGGTTTGGTGTTTTGGGCTGAAATTTGGAAGGATCGCAGCTGACAGCTCACAGATGTGCCTTTCAGTGTTTTGTTGAAAAAATATTACACAGCAGCAAAGTTACGGTACTCCAAAATTTATGCTTTTTCCCATAGGATAACATTACGGCGTACAACGCATTGCAGCAATCGTTTGGCGCCCTGCTGCAAAATAACGGTTTGGTCTTTTGGGCTGAAATTTGCAGGGAACACAGCCAACATCCCATAGATGTGCCTTTCAGTGGTTTGGTGAAAAAATATTACAGGGAGGCAAAGTTATGGCACTCTGAACTTCTGCTTTTTTCCCATAGGATAACATTACGGCGTTCGCCGCGCCTTTTAGGGGCCATACCTCTGAAACAGTGTGAGATACGGATTTTTCATTGCAAAAATGCTTAGCCCCTGGGGGCTAAGCACAAAACTAGCCAGGAAAGTGATAATTCATATGACTTATAAATTTTTTTTCTATGTCGTACATTTCCTGAGATATAAGCAATTTACTAGTCCAAGTCCTCATTTTCTGTTCCGAGAGTCATTATTTTGCATACATTCTTTGTACTCACTGTCTTTCTCTATGCAGCTTTTGGGGAAAACCAGCCTGTGCGCTTACATTACTGTTACCATTACTGTTTCCGCTTGCGGTTCCTTACCCGTTTCACTTACCGTTCATGTTTATGCCACCATGTGCGTTACCCTTTGCGTTTTCATTTGCGGTTGCGTTTGTGTTGTTTTTAACATTTCTGTCTACAGTACTGTTTCTCTTTCTGTTTCGCTTTGCATCACCATGCGCATTACGATTTACGTTTGCAGGCACAATGTTACTATGTGACAAGACATCACATGGCGGGAGCGCGGGGCGGTGCTGCATTACATTCACTATTTCTCGTTATCATTCTCAAAAAGAAGGGAAATTAGAGGCAAAAAACTCCATTTACTGCATCAGTTAGGGTTGTTCTACAGCGACAAAGTGAAATTGATGTTGGGGTTTGAAACCCCCTTTACCTCAGCCACCCCCCAGCTGGGATCGAGATTGCGTTGGAGTCATCGGTCCTAACTCTCACCCCATTCTCCTATTTCCTCGGCTTATTTCACATGTGATAGGGTGAGAGTTAGGTTGATGACCCCAACGCGCACCCCAATTCCAGTTGGGGGATGGGCTGGAGGGGTGCAAAGGGGGTTTCAACCCTAACATTCAAATTTCCTCACTTTTGTTGCTGTGGAACAACCCTAACTGATGTAGTAAACTGAATTTTGTGCCTCTAATATATGATATACACAGCAGCCCTCCAATCAGGATCAATTATTACAGGAACAAGAAAAAGGGGCAAGAAGAAAATAATTAATTTGCAAAAGGGACCAAGAGAAACAAAAACAAAGAAGGTCCTTACAATATACTGCTTGATGCTATGTACAAACCCATCACAAAGGCCACCCACCCCTATGCAAATTCCCCAAGAACACAGTGCTCCAGTACACCCAAGTACAAATGTGTGCAAGGCATACTGATTACCCAAATCATATTATGTGATGGGCACATCTGAATCCATAATCCATGGCATATTTCTCCAAACACTAATCAAGACTCTAGAACTCATATTCTGAACATCATCATTATATTGTGACTGCAATTCACCTGTGATTTTCTGTATAATTTCCTCATGAGACAACAGTTTTTGTTGTAAAGCAAAAAGGCATCTACTGTTCCATATGAACCACTTGATTACCAATAAGACCTTGTGCAACGTATCCATGTGCCAGAGCCTCCCTACTCCAGTATATGTACCCCTCATTAAGGCATCCATTGTAATATTCTGGAGCCATAAGGACCCCCAGGTGGTCACCAGAATGGTCCAAAAGGGTATAATGTATATGCAAGTAAAGAAAAGGTGTTCTGTTGTTTCAAGTTGCTGTATACACCTGGGTCTAATGCAAATACGCTCCTCCAGCTGTTTATGCTTTTGTTTAGCTTTAATGTTGATCCTATCATGACAGCTTAACCAATGAAAATCTTTTAGTTTATTCGGTATCCTGGAGGTGTTTAATAAAACCATTAGGGCCTCCTTTTGCTGACTTGGACACCTTGGAAATGTATCTGGTTCCCTGAAATGGATCAACATCACCCAGTCATAAGTATTCTTCTTCTGTTTAGACAATAACATTTCACTAGCTATTTGCCATTTCTTAAAATAAACAAACATCTCTCTTATATAACTTGGCACAATCAAAGATCTTTTCAGTGGGCCTAGATCCCCTCTATCCCATTGTTGAAACCATGTTTCACAATTCAGCAGAAACAAGGACACCCAGCTCTGACCTAAAAAAAATAACAAAGGTCTAAAGTTTGCATACATAAATATGCTGTAATAAAATAAGATGGGATTCACCATCCCCCACCCACCTTGTTTTAAAGGAAAATACACAATATTCCTTTTCTAAGGGTTTAATCAGCTGCCTCAGACTGCTTGAAAAAAAAGACCATAAATGGCAGTTTCTAATTGTCGAGGAAGGGGGAAAAACATAGCTAATATAAAGAAAGATAGGTATAAGAAAAGTTTTTATCAAGTGTATCCTTCTTAGTTTACTTAATTTCCTGTTATTCCACTGAGCAACTAAAGTTCTACCTTGATGGATTTGGGGCTCCCAGTTCAACATAGCCATATCACCCTGACCAAAGACTACACCTAAAATCTTTAACTGATTAGCCGAAAGACCTATCCCCGCTACCTCTACGGGGGTCTGGGTGGGTGAGCCAATCTGGGTGCCTATGCATTTGGCCAAATTCAAACTTGTACCAGAATAAGTACTATAAGACTCACAAATATGTAGTACCTCTCTAATTGATTCTGCATCTGCCATCAGAATACAAAGATCATCTGCATATGCCAAGGCTCTGTGTCTAAGAGGAACTGAATTGACCGAAATAGGTTTCAATAATGCTGCACCATTAAGAAACCTCAATAAGGGGTCTATGCAAAATGCATATAACAAGGGGCTCAAGGGGCAACCCTGCTTAACACCCCTCTGAACTGGCAGCACCGGCCCCTTCCAACCCCTCACCACAGGGGTAACAGTAGCTGTCCTATACAGGCATTGAAGCCAACTGATGTATTGTGTAGGAATTCCATATTTCTCTAATATTTTCCATAGACAAGTGTGACTAAATCAAATGCCTGTTTTTGATCCAACGAAAGTATGAAACCATCAGCTCTATTTCTGTTACCATGTTCAAAATGTTCTCTCAGGAGAATAAGATGTTCAGTGATGGTCCTATCTGGAATGGCACATGTCTGGACTTGTGCAATGATATGTTTTGCCAGCAACAATAACCTGCTGTTCAGTATTTTGGCCAAAACCTTAAAATCTGTGTTTAATAATGAAATCAGTCTCCAATTTTCCATACACTGCCTGTCCCCTTTTTAAAAAATATGTATCAGCATTCCCCCTGTCATGTGTAAAGAGGGGGTCCCAGACTGTAAGGTTGCAGTAAAAACTGTAGCAAGTTCTGGCAGTAAGTGCGGACCTATAAGTTTATACAATTCCCCAGTCAAACCATCACCACCCGGCGCCTTATCAGTCCCCAAGGCCTTAATGGCCATATCTACCTCCTTCGGTGAGATGTCTGCCAACAAGTGTGTTGCCTGATCACTAAGGAGAAGTAATGGAGGACTAGTATCGATATCGACATCCGAGGTATCTATCTCTAAGTGTAAGGGATTCAAGAGCTGTCTCATATGTTGTGACACAATATCAAGAATAAGCTTGGGGTCTGTGCATAACTGATTATCTCTATTAAACAAGCTATTCATATTTTTATTTTGATTTCTAGTGTTACTCCCCTCATAGGGACAGATCTGACCCTTCTTACCCTGGGTGCCAACATTTTGTTGGTACTGTATGTGTTTAGCTTGTTGTATATGATAATCCATCATTTGCTGTTTCGGTCTGTGGATCTGTGCAGAGAAGTCCTGTTTTACAGTGACTGATAGGGTCAACAATTGTTGTAGCTGCTGCCTGTGTAACAGGTAATCCTGATAAGTACTATCCCGGGCAGATTTTCTGTGTGTTCTTAAAACGGTAATTAGATCCACCATCGTATCCTCCCACCCCTTACTAGGATCCTCATACATAATCATCACTGATTTTCTAGCCTGAATAAATATAACAGGTTCTGATATATATCTGCTCTGGCTAAAAGTAGTGTATTCAGCTTCCAATACCCAGGACCATTAGGGGGCTTACTAATCCCACCTAGTAACAAGTGCAACATTTTGTGGTCAGAAAATTCTGCCACCAAGGTCCTGGCTTTGGCAATATGTAGATGAGGAGAAATAAAAAAGTAGTCTATTCTGGTGGCAGAGGCACTCCTATGAAATGTGGGATCTGCTTTCCCTGTTTTCTCTAAATAGGCATTTCTCAAATTAGAATTTTTAATCATGTTAGATAAAAACACTATATCACAAAAAATTTTTCTTCTGATTGTACGTTTTCCCCTATCCCTAAGCTTCAACCCACAATTAAAATCGCCACCCAGTACTACATTTTGAGCAGAATATAAATGAGGTTGTATGGCCTGAAACAATTCTATTCTGTCCACCTTAGTTTGACCTGCATATATATTAATGAAATGAAAAAGAACAGTTTGTATTCAAATATCTAAAATCAGAGCACAGCCTGGCACAAGATTTACTAATTTAATAACATGTACATCAACACCTTTAAACAATATGGCTACACCAGAACAAGTATCATCCCCAATGGACCAATAAGAAGGGCCAGAATACCAGAATTTTATTACCTGTTTTAATTCTGGCACTGTGTGCACCCTGGAGTCCTGCAGAAAAAAATACCTGATGAAAAAGTTTGTAAATGTGAGTACACTGCTTGTCTTTTCCTTAAACTCTTAATGCTATTAACATTGATGGAGAATAAGGAGAGGAAAGACATGATAAACAGGGACAAAGGGAAAAACCACAGTATATGTAACAGTTATCATAATCAAGGGGGCTTCTTAGAAGAAGCTGTCGTGGTTCTGGTATTTTCAATCTTAGCAGTGTTTTTCCGTGGGGCGGGGAGGATCAACCGTGTCCTGTAAGGGGTCCTCTACCTCTGAACCTTCGTCCAGCAGGGAGGAGACCACCGAAGAACCATCAGACTCATCACCAGAACCCACTCCTTCTACTGGTAAAGGAGCAAACCTGTTTTTAATGGGAGTCTCAGAAGTTTTAGATATTTTGGAGACAGGTTGTTGCCAATTTTATCGGCGTCTGGAGGGCTGTACAACCTGTTCTCTAGGAGGTTGTGGAATATTCTGGAGTGGAGGCATGCTTTCATCACAGTTCTGCATTTCTAGGGGGTCCTACAAATTTGGGGTACCACCATGAGGGGTTTCTCCCTAAGTGGCTCAAATTGAGGAGTTGCAGCCAATAATCTCACAGCTTGGGCTGGCTCTATTGGAACATGGCCAGCAGCACTTATCACCCCAGAGGGTGCCTCCCTGGGCCTGGGTACAGCCCGTTGAGTGCTGGTGCATTGTGCCAAAGCTATCATGACTCTCTGATCATCCCAATAAGCTTGATCCACCTGGTTGTGGGCAGCCAAGGGGCAGGAATGATACGTGTGACCTTTCATATCACATAGGTTACAGACTTGGTCATTTTTGCAAAGACCTGAAGTATGGCCTAGTTCATTACATTTTTCCTACCTTAACCTATCACACATGCTGCTGAAATGTCCTGTAGAACCACAATGATAGCAGGCCTTTGGCTGACCCACATAAAACAAAACTCCTCTGTCTTTCCCAAGAAAAAAACTGTTTGACAGATGTATCAGGCCTGTATCAGAGGAGTGTAGAATCACCTGAACTCTCCATCCCCCAGTCCATATGTGATCTTCATCAAAGATTGGCTCTGGATTACTCTGAACAGTACATTTTTGTTTGAGCCAGTAGACCAAGTCCGTTACACTCACCCCCTCATTTTGAAACAAGACAGTTATCATGCGATGTGTGGGTTTTGTCAGTGGGACAACTTCAAAGGATGACCATAAGGGAGATGTTTTTAGAAAGCAATGCAAAGACCAAAATTTCTATAATCCACTCCCCTGTTTAAAACTAATGTCAAAAATGGGTTCCCTGGATACATGAATTAACGCATAAATTTCCACTAGAGTGAAGTTCATTGAGCCTTTCAGTAGAACTCTTGCCACATGCTTGCAGTCTGGAAATGCAGCTAAACCCCGTTTATAGATGTCATATTGTATTATGATGTTTGGCTGGGAAGACCGAACTCTAAATAAAGAAACATATGTTCTTGCAGACTCTGACCCCTGTACTCCATCCCCTGCATCATTTAATGTAGAAGGCCCAGTAGTATGGTCATCAACTGGCCCTGTACCCCTAGACCGAGATACCAGTGAATGTTGCATAGGCAGAACTGGATTCTGAGACAGTTCCAAACCCTCTGGGACATGTAATGGAGAAGTGATATCCATCTAGGAACCCCCAGTCCACAGGAGCGCATGTAAAATTGGAAGAACAAACTGTATTACTATCTTTAGAAGTGCTAGGAACAGATGGGAAAAACCCAGTAGGCCCTGATACCCAATCACCCGTTTTTGTAGATTTCTCCCAACCAGCTGCTGTTAATGCCTTATCCACCTACCATGCAGCTGGATCTACATTCTTGGTTTGTGGCTCTACTGGAAAGTCATTTGTTTTGTGTAAGTCTACTAGATTAACATTTACGGAGCTTCGTCGTAGGCCAGGCTCTGAAGTGCCCACATCAGCCATTCCTGGTGAGGCATCCTCTTTAGCATTAAACAGATTACCAGCAAACACAAACAAGGGAGAATGTCCTGTACCTGAGGAGAATGTAAACAGCTGCTGCTGCATCCTTTTTCATACCTCTTGATTATCACTCTCAACCATGCTAGAAGGCATTTGCTTTGGCGTCGAACTAGGAGCTGCCACATCATCATCTGGCAGCTGTACCGTCACCTCGGGCTTTTCAGCCTGTTCAGAATGAGTCTGCTACTGCACCTCAGCAATAGCAGCTTGTAACTCCAATTGTCTCACTTTAAAGTGAGCCTCCTCTTCCAACAGCAGCAATCATAGTTCTGCAGAAGCATTTCCCAGTGGAATCTCTGCTTCTGGCAAAACAGTGTGAATCATGACAGGTTGAACAGGATCTTGCAGATGGATATCTACAGAGTAGTCTGGTATTCCTTCAAATAATATTTGTTTGTTCTCCACATAAATATCAGTACCATTAGCATCAAAAAAGACCTCTGCTTCAACAGTCTCATCCATCAAGGGAGCAGCCTGCTCCACTGTTTCAGACACCTCCATTCTCTTTGCTGTCACATCAATACTTCCTCTTCCTCTGTCCGGCATCCATCTGGGCTCCTCCATTCTGCTCTGAGGAAGTCAAGCCCCCTGCTGGAAGAGTAGGGGAATTTCCCTGGTGTCCTGGCCAAATTTCCCACATTCACCAAAAAATACCACTAACAGCTTAAAAAAATCTGGTTCAATTTCAGTTGCCATCCATTTGTATCCCCCTCCCTGGGACGAGGCTGAAAATAGGCAAAAAATTGTCTAGTCCTCCTTCTCGGTCAGCAAAAACTAAATAAATATATAAATGTATAGGGGTTACATTACCAGTCTGCTAATCACCCCCTTGGGGAATAATGTGGCCCAAGGTACAGCAGAGAGCCATATTTCCCCAAGGGGCTGATTAACTTGACTGTTAATCTAACCTCGCTACACACATTATTATAATTGGGAATAAAAAAATCTAATTTTTCATTTGTGTGGAAGATTTAATTAAAAAAAAATCCCATTTTGCAGTTAAATAGTTCCTCCACCTTATTTTGTGTGGTAGTTGTAAACATGAGACTGTGCAAACTGATAAACTTGGCAAACAAACTTGTTTAAGGTCAGTTATGATTTTTTTAAAGCAGGTTCCATAAGAGCTTCTGTCTGGAAAAGATGATTAGTCTGTACAACTACTTGACATGCAGTTTGGGAAATGAGTCTTAGATGGTGTTCATTTTAGCATGTTTTGAAAAGTTCATTTAATAATGAGCATGTGCAGTAGCTTAGACGGGGCTGCAGACAACTGCTCAATGCATTCTTTGGCACAGCTGAAGTATCCTTAAGCATGCTGAAATTACTTGATCAGTGATCATCTGCACAGCTCTCTGCAGTTAGTGTTACAAAATGAGAAGTCTAAGTGTATGTTTAGATTTAAATTGAAACACCAAATATGATCATGTGCTGTAGCGCTATGGAATCTGCATGTAAAGATGGATCTACTGTAGTGAGAAAGTCAGTAATCAATGTCCCAGGTTTTAAAATATTTAAAAAACAGACTTAGACTACTCATTTTGTAAATCTAACTACATAGAGTTGTACCGATGATTATGTACTTTGATAATCTATGATGAATACAAACTGAGTTATAAAAACAGAATTAGTCAGTTTACATGTTTTGGAGCTAATCGTAGTCATGCTTGTTGGCTGGCAGAGAAGAGGAGATTCATTCAATGTGCACGTTTGTAGTTAATGCCATTGTTGTCTGAACGAATAAAAATCAGCGTGATGGCAGTTCTTGTCATTGTCGTCTCCACCATTAACAAATACCATTATGTATACAGGTTTACTTACGTGGTTGAGAAACAGAAAAAGATACATAGGGCAGCCATTTTTTTACAATGAAAAGTGAAAATATTTTGTAAAATAGCTGGGACTTCATTTATTAATAGGATTAAACCCTATGCTGTGAAGAGGCTGTACTTGGCAGTATAACATGGGTTAATGTAACCATACTAGAACCTTAGCGACCAATCAGATTGATGTCCATAAGGTTGCATTATAATAATATTCCATGTAGCTGCATAATTTACACTGTACAAAAAAAAAAACAGAAACAGATATATTGACAACATTCTAAAAGTTTATGCAGACAATTTATATGATGTAATATTCATTTTCCTTCATCCAAGGTCAGTCACGAATGTTGAGGCAATAGCAAAATATATGTAGTAAGTAGTAGTAAAACATCTTTATTTATACAGGCATTCATTTGACAAAGTAAATTCACCATTGGGGCCATAAAAAGTCCTGTTTTTGAGGTAGTTCTGTGGATGTTATTCATAAAAAATACATATATTTAAAGACAATCCCATGACATATTAAGAACAGAATAATATAAACATTTAAGTACATCATACAACAAGTTTACAAGTTTACATTTAGAGGACGGAAAATGGAGTTTCCTAATAACAAGTACAGACGTGTGGTATCCTGTTTTAACTTAGATCTAAATATATCTACAGACAGATTTAGAGTCCTCAAGTGGTTTGGCAGGTTGTTCCAGGTAATCAAAGATTTATATTTGAATGTCATTTTTCTAAAATTATGTCTAACTCTAGGAACCTTCAAAGTTTTATTACTGTTTCTTAAGAAAAAATTATGGCTTGTCCACTCCAAGGAATTGAAAAGCCTTAGAGGTTTCCCAGTTATTAAAATTTTAAACAGCAAAATCTCCCACGCTTTATCCCTTTTCAATTGTAGGGGGTTCCAGTTCAGACTTTGATACAGAACACTGTGATGAGTGGTGAATTCACATTTTAAAGCAAACCTAGCTATTTTATTATGTACACGATCCAATATATGCAGTAATTTTTTTGAAGAATGATTGAAAATGTGACTTCCATATTCTAACATTAGGGTAATCAGCTGATCTGACACTAGTATTTGGTCTTTTTTAATCATACAGTGTGATACTCCTCTTAGAGCTCCTAGTTTCATACTTTTTTATTGTGTTGGTTTATCTATATGTTGTTCAAAACTAAGACCTTGGTTAAATTCTACACCCAAGTACTTCTGTGTCAATGCCTGAGTTAGAACCTGGCCATTTTTAGACTTAATTTCAAGTGTTTCCATTTTTTCATGACTGTTCCTCTGTGATGAATTAAATAACATTGTCTGTGTTTTTTTATGTCCATAAGCAACTTCTTAGACATAAACCACTGTTGTAAACTATCAAAGTCTGCCTGGAGTTTAAATTCAGCTTCCATTTTGTTGTTTCCCTCTGCTACCAAAATGGTATCATCCACATGTAGAGCTACATTTGAATAGGTTATATATTTGGGGAGGTTATTTAAATAAACCAAAAACATTACAGGGCCTAACATTGACCCTTGGGGCATACCTCATGCTGTAGAGGCTAAGGCTGATCTATTGCTTCCCACAGCTACCATTTGGTGATGGTCCTTTAAATATGACATAAACCATCTCAAAGATTCTTTCATTATCCCAATTTCTTCCAAACAGTCTATCAGCAAATTATTGTTCACTAAATCAAAGGCTTTGGACAAGTCCACAAAGTCCATGAAGTCCACGAAGACTGCGCCCATGACCGGACCCTTGCCTAAGGGAGAGGCAAGCTGGTCAAGAAAATTCATGAGGGTGGTCTCCACAGACTGCCCCTTTCTAAAGCCAAATTGAACAGGTGTCAACCTTCTATACTTTTCAAGATATTCCATCAACTGGGAGTGGATCAAACGTTCCATTATTTTGGATACTGTAGACAACAGGTCTGTAGTTTGATGGATTAGAGGCATCGCCGCCTTTAAACATTGGAATAATCTTGGCCTGTTTCCACTTACTAGGAAACCAAAAAACTCAGGTTAAACAAATCAGCTAAGGGTTGAGCAATCTCAGTTGCAGAAACCTTTACAAATTTAACCTCAGTATTATCAAGACCACATGCTTTATTGTTTTTTAGTTTATTACTGCTAAAACTTCCCCCTAATTATTTTAAATCTAAAACCTGGGATGATATTGGTTTCTTTATTTTTATCCTTAGATCTTAAATGACTAGTTGTTTGGTAATTTCTAGGCCTGTTTTCCAGGTCTGGGAGGTTTATAAAACAGATATTAAAAATTTCTGAAGCTCTTCTTGTGGGACACTTTTACCATTTTCTGCAAAGTTTGTATTGTTTTAGCCTTTTTATTAGATTACAGTAGTGCTTTGGATCAGTAGTAGTTTTAATTTTCTGTTTATAGTATTGTCCTTTCAGTTTCCTAATTTCTTGTTTAACTTTGTTTCTTAGTTTTTTAAACTTTTCCTAAATCTTCTTTTTTAATGATTTGTTTGTAACTTTCCACAATCTATCCTTCTCCTTGAATAGTTTTTTCAGTGGATCTGTTAACCATAGGAGACGGGGTTTGTTAATTTATTCTCTAAAAGGAGATAATTCATTGCATGCTTTCAAAAACGTCTCGGTAAATTCCTCTTTTGCTAAATCTATGTCAGGAATAAGTGCTGTTCTATACAAACATGAAGTGTGGATTTTGTTTAAAAGAGCCTGTGGCTTGTAAATTTTTATAACTTCTCTTCATAATCCTAGGGGGAGGTTTAGTTGGCTTTTCACATTTCCTTATTTTAATTTTGCATGAAATAACACTATGATCCCCCAAATTTGGTGGATACACCTCCTTTCCCAAAACCTCCATATTGGGAGTTGCAAAGATTAAGTTTAAGATGTTACCAGGACTCATAAGTCTTCTTTTTCTTGTGGGCGTATCAATTATTTGCTCTAAATATATGGTTTGTAAGGCTTCTCTTAATTTTTCCCCTTGGTCCACCCTAGGTAATATTGAAATCTCCCACCAAGATCAAGTTTTTATTTTTTACATATTTGACCGCCACTTGGGAAAAAGAATCAAACAAAATAAGCTTTATTTTTTTTGGGGGGTGGGGGGGAGTAAACGGCTCCTATTACCAAGTCTAGCTCCTGTGAGTATATACTAGCATGCATTTGATACCATTGGTGGACCCACAATATAGCTGTTTTGATGGTCCCAGATTATGCTTCAGATATAACAATTCCCCCCCCATAAGTATTTCTATCTAGCCTATAATTATGATAGTCATTTATTTCAATTTCCTTTGAGTCTACACATTTATTAAACCATGTCTCCATTAAGATAATGATGTCAGAATTTTCTGACTGCACCGAGCTGTAATCATATCCATTTTTTTAATCAGGCTCCTTGCATTGTCATGGTATATCTTTAAATTTTGATCTTTAGGGCCAGGATTGATTTCTATGTCTCCATAATGAATTAGAGACATCCACAGGATTTTACTATTTTGGTTTAATTTTAGAGGATATGTTTTAATTTGATTTGTTTCTAAAGCTTCCCTAACCTTAGCAAATTAATTTCTTCATTTATATAATTTAATATTTTCTGGTTTCATTTCAAGATGTGCCCCGGCACTTCCAAGCATCTGAATTCTCAAAGAGAGAAAATCTGTTTCTACAGAGGTACACAGCTGCAAAGGACATGTAGTTCCTATAAGCAGGCCCAAAACATTAAACAATGTTATTTTCATGGCTAAAAAATAAGTCTATTAAGAAAGAGAAAACATTTTTATAAATACTTCAGCAGCAGTTGATATTTAAAGACCAACTAATCTGGATTTTCACAGCTCAATACAGTACTAAGTTTACCTTAAAACAACTGGAATATAAAATTCCTTAATCTCTAATTACTGTACTTAAAATAGAACATTGTCCTTTTATCATTAATTAAAAAAAATAACCTACAAACTCTTTAAAATAATGTAAGTTTGAGTGACACTCCAGTATAAGTTTTAAGTTCTATCTTAATAGTTTCAAGTTATAACTTTGTTACTATATATAAGACAGAACTTACTGAGATGTCAAGCAAGCAGTTCAAGTAGTTTTGCTCATGCCAATGCTCATGCTCGGAGAGCGGCGTGGGTTTTTAAAGACTTAAACCCAACCACCTGAGTAATCTCATTGGTTGCCAGCTCCCAGCACAGCACAGAACAGCACAAAGATGACAGAAGGTGCTGTTTAAAATGTCCTGGCAGAAAGCTGGAGCAGTCCCTTGTTAGGATTGAAGCTGCCTTCACAGAGTGCCTGTTGTGAGGATCGGGTGCTGGTGATCTTCCTCCTCTGGTGAGTGGCACAGGTTTTTAAAGAGTTAAACCCCAGCTCCTGAGTACTCGCACTGGTTGCCAGCTCTTGTAAGCCCCCACACACCAGCACAGCACAGAACAGCACAAAGATGACAGAAGGTGCTATTTAAAATGTCTCTTGTTAGGATTGAAGCTGTCTTCACAGGATGCCTGGTATAAGGACTGGGTGCTGGCATTCTTCGATCTATATTGCCCTAACCAGAAAAAGGAAAACAAATAATAGGTAAAAAGTTTTTGGTAGAGGCCAGCAAAACCTTCATTTCTGTTAATCTTTTAGCACTTTCTTGTATAGAGATTCTCTAATAAGGGAATATTCTCTAGGACAGGACCCAAGCCACTAGAGAAATATCACTGGATTTACATGACTACTGATTCATAGATTCTTCTGGCATATAAGGGCCATCTGGTCCACCATGTCTGCCTGTAGCATTCCCCATAATAGTGCTACCCAAGCCACTACTGAGGGGCTGCTGCCCACCCCCCTCCATTATCCAAGATACTCATGTGCACTTAAAACCTATGACTGTATTTGCTCCCACCACCTCCTCTGGGAGGCTGTTCCAGTCATCTACTGCCCTTTCCATGAGGAACTTCCTCACATTACCCCTAATCTTAACCCCTTCCAACTTCATATTGTGACCTGTAGTCTTACAGCATCCTTTTCTCTGGAAAATACTCTCCTCCTGGACCCTGTTTATTCCCTTAAGATACTGTATATGTATGTCTCTATCATATCCCCCCACCTCCTTCTGTCCTCCAGGGAGTACAAGTTTAATTCTTTATGACTGTCCTCATAGGTCTTCCGATGTGCCCTGCACCATTTTGGTTGCTGTCCTCTACACTGTCTCCATCCTCTCCATGTCCTTATGAAGATGGGGCTCCAAAACTGCACACAGTACTCAAGGTGTGGCCTCACAAGTGAAGTATACAAGAGAAGTATTACCTCCCTCCTTCTGCTGGTGTTACCCCTCCCTATGCATCCAAGCATTTGGTTTGCCTTTCCCACTGCCTTCCCACACTGCTTTGCCACCTTTAGGTCACTAGTAATGATAACTCCCAGGTCTCTTTCTTGTCTTGTGACCTCTAGTACCTCTCCCCCAAGTGTGTACTCTGCCCCCGGGTTCTTGTTCACCAAATGCATAACCTTGCACTTTTGCATTGAATCACAGCTGCCATCTTCTTGACCACTCTTTTAACTTTTCTATGTCCTCCCTCATCCTTTCCACCCCTCCCCCAGTACGTCCACCCTCCTGTTGCAGATCTTTGTGTCATCTGCAAACAGGCATACCCTCTCTCCCAGTCCCTCTGCCATGTCACTAACATAGATATTGAAGAATACAGGGCCCAACACTGACCCCTGTGGTACTCCGGTAATCACCCTCCCCTCCCTGGAATGTACCCTATTTTCCACCACTCTTTGGTTCCTATCCCTAAGCCAGTTTTCCACCCATTTTGCAATTTTGTGCTCCACCCCCAGGCTGCTCTGTTTCATTAGCAACCTTTTATCAAGGACGGTGTCAAAAGCCTTACTAAAATCTGGATAGGCCACGTCCACCATCCCGCTCTGGTCCACTTCCCTGGTTACTCCATCAAAGAACTCTATCAGGTTGGCCTGACAGGACCTCCCCCACATGAACCCATGCTGTCTCTGGTTCTGCAGTCCACTGGTCTTTAGGTATTCTCCAATTCTTTCCTTTAGGAGCAATTCCATTACCTTGCCAACTACTAAAGTCAGACTGACTGGCCTGTAATTTCCTGGCTCCTGCCTACATCTTCCTTTGTGGAGTGGGGTGACATCAGCCCTCCTCCAGTCCCCCAGCACCTGTCCAGTTTCAAGAGACTGGTTGAGCAGGATGACCAGGGGCTCAGCCAGTGCCTCTATGAGCTCCCTCAGCAGCCTGGAGTGTACTGCATCAGGGCCCATGGCCTTATCCATGCTTAACTTGGACAATTCCCTTCAGATCCTGTCCACAGTGAAGGGGCTGGCATCTATTTCCCTACCCTTATGCCCTTGTTCTGTAATTCATCCCCATGTTATACCCCCCCCTCCTCTGTGAAGACAGAAAGAAGAATTTGTTCAATATGTCTGCCTTTTGGCTGTCCTCCTCCTCCTCTATGGAGGCCCCTCCTTCCCCGTCCCCGTAGACAGATTACCCCTCTCCTGGCCTTCTTCCTTTTCCCAATGTATCTGAAAAATGTTGTATCCCCCTTCTTGACTGACTTAGCTATCCTTTCCTCTGTTATTACTTTTGCCCTAATTACTTCCTTCCCTGTCTCCCTTTGCCTTTCTTGGTAAGTTCTCCTATCTCCTCCTCCTTCTGTGTTTTTTTTGTACTGTCTAAAGGCTATCTTCTTTGCCATTTCTGCCACCTCTTGAGTGAAACAAAATGGCCTCCTCCTTCTCTTGCCTTTGCTGACTTTTCTGTCACAAAGTCTTGTAGCTGTTTCAGTCCCCCCCCCCACTGCCACCCACTGTTCTTCTATGACTCCTGTTTCCTGTAACCCTGTCAGGGCATCACTGAGGCATACTGCTGTCTTTTCAGTATCAGCCCTCCTGAAGTCCAAAGCCCTCATTATTATATGGCTTGGCTACACTCCAGTCTTTTACTAAGCCACACCACCCGATGGTCACTGGTCCCAAGCAGTCCTCCACAGTGACATTGGTCACACTGTCCCCATTGGTCAGAACTAGGTCCAATGTTGCCCCCCCTCCCGAGTGGGTTCCCTTACCAGTTGTTTGAGTAATGCCCCCTGCAGTGAGTCTTGGATGTCCCTGCTCTTAGTTGTTGTCACAGCCAGGAGACTCCAATCCACATCAGGATGATTCAAGTCACTCATCAGCAGCAGCTCTTCCATTTGAGCCATCCTTTGGATTGCTTGCATCAGCTCCCTATCCACTTCCTCTCCCTGCACCAGAGGCCTGTATATCACCCCTGCTTGAATAACGACCCCTTTCCTCTTTTCAAGGGTGATCCACAGTACCTTTACTCCTACCTGTTTCCCGTGTATCTCAATAGCCTTTATGTGGTCCCATACATAAAGTGCTGTCCATCCCCCTGTCCTTCCTACTCTTCCTACTCTATCCCTTCTGAATATATTAAAACCTGGAATTACCATCTCACATCCCCACTGGCATTTGTTAATGGCTTTAGGCTGATTTCAGTCAAAGCACCATTTCTATATGTGTAGCTCCCAGGTTTTATATCCCTGGTGTTAAATGTAATAACCTAGTAAAAATATAAGTCACTGACAATTATAATGAAATTCAGACAAGCTTACACCTGTCCTAGTTTTTTTTTTTTATTGGGATCAATACTGATGTAAATGTTCTTGAGTGTTATTTATTGTAACGTTGTAGCTAGAATTATTTGATGGGACAAATATGCAGTGAGGATGCTGCTTTTTTGTATTAATGTTTTTAAATATTGTTGAAGTCTTTCATCTGTAAAAGAATCTAATGAGTTGTATCATTTTATACATTATGGTCAAACAATGAAACTTGTACTACTACTACTTCTCCTATGTGTTTAGCATCTGCTTCGCTCATCATCTTCTGTTTTTTTTTCCCCTTTTCTTTCTTTCTTTCTTCTACCCTATTTCTCCTTTTTTTGTTGGTTCATTAAATGCAATAGAATTTAAGTCGGGTCTCCCCATGCCACTGTCATCACTAATGTAGTTGTCACTTACAGGTGATGAAGGGGGGGCGGAAATAAGCTGAGTGAAGCAAATAGCCACTCCTCCCAAAATGATACAGACAGCAGAGATGACCCTAAGGTTCAGAAATTGTCAAAGATTACTAAAACCAAACTAGGTGAAAATTCAGAGAAAAGGCAGAATGGGAGTAAGGACAAGAAGGGTATGGAGGAAAGATATGGGAATAGGAGGGGAGTTATTAGGAGAGGAGGCAGTAAAATTGGAAGGCCATGTGTCTAAATGCCTGCAGTCTGGGAAACAAAATCCCAGAACTAGTAGCCCTGATGGCTGAGGCAGACCTTGACAGTGTTGCTGTTACCAAGACATGGTTCATGGGGAACTATGACTAGAATATGACAGTACCAGGTTACACTGTATTCAGGAGGGACAGGGTGAGTAAACATGGAGGAGGAGTGGCTATGTACATCAAGGAAGGAATTAAGGCAACTGAGGTACAGGGAATGCAGGGAGAGGCAGAGGCACTGTGGATCACCCTTGAGACAGGAAATGGCACTGCTATTCACACTGGTGTGACCTACAGACCTCCCACACAAGGGGAAAAGCTGGACAGGGTACTTGTAGAAGCCATTCACAGAATGTCAGGTAAAGGGGAGGTGCTGCTGGTTGGAGGCTTTAACCTACTGCATGTGGATTGGAACAATTAGGCTACAGCCTCAGCCAGGAACACAGACATCCTGGAAGCCCTGCAGGTGGCATGCCTAAGACAGCTAGTGACAGAGCCCACCTGAGAGGGAGCAACTTTGGACCTGGTAGTCACCAATGGGGACAGAATTGCAGATGTAAAAGTGGGGAGCCTTCTGGGATCATACAGTCACAGTATGATGTGGTTCAGTGTGAGAACAGCAGAAGACTCAAACCACATGAAAGCAAGGGTCCTTGATTTCAGGCCGGCTGACTTTGAAAAGATGGTGGAATGTCTTAGGAAATCACTGGCAGGGAAGGAGAAAAGATGGGGTGGAGGAAAAATGGGAGAATATTAAGAGAGCCATAGAGGAGGTAACAAGCCATTGCATTAAGCAAATAAGCAAAACAAAGAGAAAGAAAAAAGTCACTGTGGTTCTCAAAGGAAGTGGCCAAGAAGGTAAGGGCAAAAAGGCTGGCAGTCAGGAGGTACAAGGAAACACAAAGGGAAGAAGACTGGGAATTGTACCTGGGAAAGTAAAGGGAGCAGGGAAAGGAGTCAGGAGCACAAAGGCACAAACAGAAGAAAAAATAGCCCAGGCAATAACAAAAGGGGACAAGAACTTTTTCATATATAGTGAATGAAAATAGACTAAAGGTGGGATTGTGATACTGAAAAGGGAAGGAGAGAAGTGTGCAGAGGGGGACCAAGAAAAAGCAGAAATCCTGAACAAGTATTTTTGTTTAGTAGTCACAGACGAAGGGGAAGGGGTGGGACCAAAGTTAGGCGATGAAAGCACCACTGGGAGGGAGATGGACACCAGTCCATTCAAGGGGGAGAGAGTCTTAAAGCAATTCACTAATCTGAAAGTGGACAAGGCCATGGGGCCAGATGGGATACATCCCAAAGTATTAAGAGAACTCAGGGAGGTGCTGGCAGCACCACTGACAGCCCCTGTTCAACAGTTCATTGGAAACAGGTGTGGTACCAAATGACTGGAAAAGGGTGAATGCAGTCCCTCTACCCAAAAGTGGGAGGAGGCTGGTAATTACCGGCCAGTCAGCATGACCTCAGTGGTGGGGAAACTAATGGAATCACTACTAAAAGAAAGGTATGTGATGTATCTCAAATCCAGCAGAGCAAAGAATCTGAGGCAGCATGGATTCACACTGGGAAGATCTTGTCAAACAAATCTGATAGATTTCTTTGACAGGGTGACTAAGGATGTGGATCAAGGAGAAGCAGTGGATGTGGCCTACCTGGATTTCAGCAAGGCCTTTGACACTGTCCCACAAAGGAGGCTAGTAAACAAGCTGAGCAGTCTTGGAGTGGGTCCCAGGGTGGTAAGCTGGGTCAAAAAGTAGCTGAGCAATAGGACACAGAGGGTGGTGGTGAATGGAGTTCAACCTGAAGAGAGGTGGGTGACCAGCGAGATCCCACAGGGATCAGTGCTTGGACTCGTCCTCTTTAATTTCTTCATATGTAACATTGCAGAGGGGCTTTAAGGGAAACTGTCTTTTTGCAGATGACATGAAGATCTGCAACAGGGTTTACACTCCAGGAGGGTTAGAGAAAATTAGAAGGAACCTAAGCAAGCTTGAAGTGTGGTCAAGGTGTGGCAGCTGGAATTCAATGCAAAGAAGTGCAGGATAATGCATTTGGGATACAGAAATGTGGGGGAGGAGTACTTGATAGGGGGGTACTGACAGCCACCAAACAGGTAAGTGACCTTGTAGAAATCATATCTGATGATCTAAAGGTTACCAAACAATGTGAGAAGGCTGTGAGGAGAGCCAGTGGAATGCTGGGGTGCATAGGGGGAGATGTATCTCCGGCAGAAGGAAGGAGG
Organism: Neoceratodus forsteri; assembly: GCA_016271365.2. Taxonomy (NCBI): domain Eukaryota; kingdom Metazoa; phylum Chordata; order Ceratodontiformes; family Ceratodontidae; genus Neoceratodus; species Neoceratodus forsteri. Next base: position 446,254,175 of record CM057453.1, read on the forward strand.
TGGTGATACCACTGTATAGAACATTAGTGAGACCTCATCTAGAATAGTGTCCAGCTCTGGAGGCCACATCTCTGGAAGGACATAGACAAAGTAGAAGCGGTTCAGAGAAGGGAAAAAAAAATGGTGCAGGGGCTGCACCAAAAGTCATATGAGGGGAGACTGAAGGATCTAAATATGTGTTTCCTGAAGGACAGGAGAGAGAGAGAGAGAGAGAGAGGGGATATGGCAGAGACGTTAAAATACCTCAAGGGTGTAAATAAGATACAAGAGGGTAACATCTTTCAAAAAAAAAGATGTTCAAGAACAAGGGGTCATGATATGAAAATAGAGGGGTGTAGACTTAGGGGTAACGTGAGAATGTATTGTTTCACAGAAAAGGTGGGGATCAATGGAACAGCCTCTTGGTAGAGTTTGTTAGGGCAAAAACAGTAGAGGAATTCAAAAACACATGGGACAGACCGACATAAGGGAACTCTAGCAATAGGAAAGAGAGGGTAAGCTGCAGACCATTTAGAATCTGTGGTATATGAAACAGGTAGGGAAAATGGGCAGACTAGGTGGGCCAAGCAGTCCTTTTCTGTTGTCAAATTCTATGTTTCTGTTTCTATGACTCTTTTGCTGAAGCAATAGTGTTAAATGCTCTAATTACATCATCCAACTGTACTCCATCTATGGCTATGTCCTCTCTACATGTTGTTATTTCATTTATAATAATTACCAGCTGTTCCATTAACTTCAAATTTGCTGCATATTTGTTTCTCATTACAGTAATGATGTCACTACTTAAATATGAAGGGAAGTATTGTGAATCTAATTTGTCATCTCTTAAATTGCAATTACAGGAGAAATCCAGCTTACTCATTTTTGTTTTATCAAGTTTATCCATCAGTATACTGCCCATCAAAAACTGAGATTGTTATAACTATCCAGTGCCTCAAGTCCATTTATAATCTGTTGCCATTGTTTGTTTTTTAACAAAGGCTTTTATCTTCCCTAGCAGACCTGGGCAGCTATCAGTCCTGCACCCATGCTTGGCGGTCTTCCCTACCTCTCTCCAGGTCCAATAGCTTGTTCCACTGCAGAGCTCCCTCCACCGTGTGGTGGGAGGGCCATTCTCTCCCCAGCAGACACATCCAGATTTGCTCAGGGACCAGAACAGCAAGGTAGACCACTGAGACACAGGCATGGCTTCACAAAGCCCTGGACCCTAGTTTTTTTTCACTTTTCTTGTCCCTCCCCATGCTGTGGTGCCAGTATGTGTATATAGAGGCACACTCAACCTATGTCAACATAGCCTTCTTCATTTGAGTCGCTTGCATCTGCTCTATCACCGGGTATCCACTCGATGGCAGTAATGGGCAAAGATGACTTTGCAACCCCACCAGGAGAGTGGAGATGTCCCTGGGATACTCAATCCTCTCCCACCCCACTGCCCCCTGGTAACCCATGCTCGTTCCCAAACATGGTTTGCCGGTGTGGCAGGAGGTAAGGTGTGTGATGCCTCAATCCTCCATGCCACTAGGCTAGCGGGTCTGTTGCAGTTCTTTAAGTACCTGTGGAATTGTAATGTTTGTATTCCCTTCAGTTCTGTTTCTGAGTTATTTGTCATCTTAAGATTGCTGTTCTGTTTCTGTACTGGTGCATTAGGTAAAAAAAGAAAACTGCATAATAATTAATTTCCATTCATATAATTCCTTCCCTCTTTCCTGTGTCTATGACTTTGATTGACCTGACTTATACTAGAACCCCCTCCAGTGGACTGAAGCCAATTAATAAATCAGGCAATTTTTCTAATGAATTAATGGAAATATCCTGTGGGCCTAATACATTATACATCTGCTGACACTTCCACTGCTGATTCATTTTCTTAAACAAATTCTCTGGCAAATAATCATTTTTTTATACCATTCACAATCAGGATAGAAGCTGCCATTCCCTGGTTAATACTCACATTTAACACCAACTTAAAGACTGTAGCATAGTTATCCTTAGGGGGCATCATGGATGTTATTTTCAGATACTTATTATCAACAGTATCCACTAGTTGGACTTGTTTCCCTTAATATATATTTTCCCCTTGCACTTAGCAGGGTCATTCTCTTTTTTGATAAGTGTGCATGTTGTTTTTCTTCCCTTTTAACTCTGTTATACTAGTGGAGTTCATATCCTCCTCCAATTCTTTCATTATCTTCTGTTTCCTGGTTAACACCCTATTTAGAATCCCCTCACTAGTTCCCTCACAGCTTTTTTTTTTTTATTTTTACCAATTATTTTACCAGGTGAGACACACTAAGCTGAAAGCTTGTTTACAGGTGCAACCTGGGAGCACGAGGAAGTTAAGTGACTTGCTTAGGGTCCCACAATATGCAAGTGGGGGCTTTGGGATTCAAACCCAGGTCTCCAGATTTGCAGCTCAGAGCCTTAAACCACTGTGCCATACTGCCTCACAGCTTAATGTCCCTGAAGCAGAGATTTAACCAAGCACAAATTAGGAGTACAAATAACAATAAAATTTAGTTTGAAATTCACAAGGTGCAAAAAACTGCAGTATATATGGTTTACTTTACTTTAAGGGTTTACTTCAGTTATTCAGTGCTATCATGCAGGCTTGTTCATAAGTGTCAGTGGGCTTCCTAACCACAGGCATGGATACTCAATTGTTAAAAAAAACTATTTTCAAATGCAAAAATAAATACCACAGATTACATATATACAATATAACTATTAGCTTGCATCTTTAAAACAGTCTTCCTATGTGAAGTTAGGCTTGCAGGACTTCTAAAATCTATCCGGCTACTTTCTTTCTGCAGCTGCACAAGTTAATAATAGCTATTGGCCAGTGTTCTGTTTTTCTTTAGTCAGATTAACCTGCAGCAGTTCTTGTGTAATATCAATATAAAAAGCTATTACATATTAAACAAAACTAAATGCTTTCCTAAAATCAGTGGTCTTGCAGCTGCCCATGGTACTTCTTTGTTAAATGAAAGCATGCTATAAACATAGAAACATAGACTTTGACGGCAGATAAGGACCACTTGGCCCATCTAGTCTGCCCATTTCCCTACCTACAGGATAGGCCGCAGATCCTAGTTAACCAACAGCCTATTTCTTCCTACCCCCCACAAGAATTGCCTTATGTCTGTCCCATGCATTCTTGAATTCTCCCACAGTTTTAGACCCCACAACCTCCTCAGAAAGGCTGTTCCATGCATCCACTACCCTCTCTGTGAAATAATACTTCCTCACATTGCCCCTGAACTGCCCCCCCTCTATCTTTAAATTGTGTCCCATTGTTCTTGCAAGTCTCTTTTTCTGAAAGATGTACCCTCATGGACTTTGTTGATTCCACTGAGGTACTTAAAAGTTTCTATCATGTCCCACCTCTCCCTTCTTTGCTCAAGGGTATACATATTAAGCTCCTTTAGTCTCTCCTCATACAGCTTCTCTTGCAGACCCTGCACCATTTTAGTTGCCCTCCTCTGGACTTCCTCTATCCTGTCTATGTCCTTGCGGAGATGGGGTCTCCAGAACTGGACGCAGTACTCCAGATGGGGTCTCACCAACTGTCTGTACAGAGGGATAACAACTTCCTCTTTTCTGCTGCTGATGCCTCTCCCTATGCATCCCAGTATACCCCCAGCCCTCCCTACTGCCTTCTCACATTGCTTGCTAACCTTAAGGTCATCTGATATGATTACACCCAGGTCCCTTTCCTTTTTTGTTGTTGCTACTACCTCCCCCATTGTGTATTCTTCCCCTGGGTTCTTGTTTCCCAGGTGCATTATTTTGCACTTCTTTGCATTGAATCCTAGCTGCCATACTTCTGACCATTTCTCCAACCTTGCCAAGTCTCTTCTCATCCTTTCCACACCTCCTTGTGTATCAACCCTGTTGCAGATCTTTGTATCATCTGCAAAGAGGCATACTTTTCCTTCCAGTCCCTCTGCAATGTCACTTATGAAGACATTAAAAAGGACTGGACCCAATACTGAACCCTGCAGTACCCCACTAGTAACTCCTCTTTCTTCAGAGTGGGCTCCGTTTAAAATTACCTTCTGTTTCCTGTTGTCCAGCCAATGTTTTACCCAGGCTACCACCCTGGGACCCACTCCCAGGCTGGTTAATTTGATTATTAATCTTTTGTGTGGGACTGTGTCAAATGCCTTGCTAAAGTCTAGGTAGGCCATGTCCACAGCCCTTCCCTGGTCTACTACTTTGGTCACCCAGTCCAAGAAATCTATTAGATTCATCTGACATGACCTTCCCGCTGTGAACCCATGCTGCCTTGGGTCCTGTGCCCCACTGGCCTCTAGGTACTCAACTATTCTTTCCTTCAGAAGTGACTCCATCACTTTCCCTACCACAGAGGTCAGACTGACAGGTCTGTAGTTTCCTGCCTCTGTCTTGGTTCCACTTTTGTGAAGGAGAATCACATCCGCCTTCCTCCAGTCCTCAGGTACCACACCATCCTCCCATGATTTATTAAAAAGAGTAGCCAGTGGTTTCACTAGTTCCCCCCTTAATTCTTTCAGAATTCTGGGGTGAATTCCATCAGGCCTCATTGCTTTGTCCACCTTCAGTTTTAGGAGTTCTTGCGGAACCCTTTCTTCTATGAAAGGACTGGGATCGACCCCCCCTATCAAGAGTGCTTCTGTTAATTGGATTAGGCACTTCCCCCTCCTCTTTTGTGAATACTGAGCAGAAATATTCTTTCAGTATCCCTGCTTTTTCACTGTCCCCCTCTACCCACCCACCGTTCATTCTATTCAGCCTCACTATCCCTCCCTTTGTCTTTCTACACTCGCTGATGTACCTATAAAAGGTATTATCCACTTCTAGATCCGAGATCCTCTCACTGCCCCCGTTTGAGAGTATGTGGTCTAAGATTGCTCCCTCATGAGTGGGTTCCGAAACTAGCTGTCTGAGGCCCGCCACCTGTAGGGCATGAAGAATGGCCCTGCTCATGGATGTAAGCAAATGTACTCCAGTTAACATCTGGCATATTCAGGTCTCCCATCAACAGTATCTCCCCTTTCTCTGCCATTCTAAGAATGCCTTCTATCATATCCTTGTCCATTCCCTCCCCCTGACATGAGGGTCTGTACACAACCCCTGTGCGGATTGTGGTGCCCTTTCCAGTCTCCAAGGTGACCCACAGTGCCTCCTCTCCTCCCTGTTTACTCTTTTGTTCAGTTGCTTTTATCCCTTCCTTTACATAGAGAGCTACTCCTCCCCCTCTTCTCCCCTGCCTGTCTCTCCTGTAGGTTATGTACCCTGGTATGTTAACATCCCAGTCATGGTTCTCTGTGTACCATGTTTCTGTGACTGCTATGATATCCAGGCATCCCTCTTCCTTCAAGACCACCAGCTCAGCGAGCTTGTTGCCCAGACTACAGGCATTGGTACTTATTACCCACCATTTCCTGATGGCCTCACTCCTTTTTGCCTCATCCCTGTCCTTCTTGCCTTTGTCACTTTCTCCATTTACCCCTGCCCTTCTCCCTATCGACACCTCTATGTTGGTGTTTACTGCACTTACTACCATGATTTTTTTTGGGGGGTAGGATTTCCCTGCTCCTTTCCAGTGCCTCCCCCCTTGGCTAGTTTAAATGCTTGCCAATGAAGCATTTAAACCTATCACCTAGGATCCTGGTTTCCTCCTGGACAGATGCAGCCCATCATGCCAGTATGAGCTGCATCACTCCAGGTGGACCCCTGAGTCCCAGTGAAGCCAAATCCCTGAGCTCCACACCAGTTTTTCAACCACTGATTGAATCCCATGGTGGAACACCCTAGCCTCTCCCACGCCATAGATGGGCAGCACCTCTGAGAAGGTTACCATGCATGCTACTTGTCCAAGGCCCTCCCCAATTCCACAAACTCTTCCTGAACTTCTCTAATCCATTTCTTAGCAGGTCATTTGTCCCTTGGTGGACAATGACTCAACTCCTCCCTGTGCAGCTGCTCCAGCAATCTGATTCCTCCCTGTCCCGTAGCCATGGTGCCAGGCAGGCACCCACCTCCCTCTCCTTCCTCCCCAGTTCTCCTTCTAACAATGGGTCCCCGCCAGGTGTTTCCCCTGCGAGGGTCCCCTGCCACCTCTCTGTGGGTCTCCTATGTGGAGTTCCCAGCATCCTCCTTGGTCTCCACTGCAGGTGCCTCCATAGAGGAACCACACTTTGCCAGAATGGCATAGGATTTGTGGTGAGGTACAACTGGAGGGATGCACCTCTGTTCCACCACCTTCCCCCTCCCTGAGCCCACTGTGGTCCAACCGCTCCTCTTTCTTGGCAACCTCTGAGGCAATGGCAGCGGCACTGGTGGTTCCTGGATGGAAGGAGGTCCCACAGATCCTGGCCAACTCAGCCTGGGTTGAGAACCTTTCCCTCAGCCCAGAGAGGTGTCTGCAGATGGGACAACACCATCCTCTAGAGCGTCTCCCGGAAACTGCTCCTGCCACTGCACTGCTCCACCCCATCATGTCTTATTTGGCCCCTCAACTGTTTGCAATCCTTACTCTTTCCTCTGTTTTTTTTTTCCTCTCTCTCCTTACTTTCTGCCTGTGTGCCCTTTAAGCTCCTGATTGTCCTGTTCTGAGACAAAAATATCCTATATTTCTTAGTAGACTCCTTACTTGCTCAGAGGCAGACCTCCAGCAGCTAGAGGGGGCTGGAGAGCTACTCTTGCTCTTCTAGGATGGTGGGTCTTAGGTGGCTCTGTGATCACTCACTTCCTGCTCCCAAACAGAAAGTTCCTGTTGTCAGTCAACACCCAACTTCAGAAAAAATAGTACAGAATGAGACTGTAATAACACTGACAGATACTTCAAATAGTGTTACAATTTAATAGCAATGTTGTTTCCAATACAAAGTAAATCCATTGGGTAAAAAAATAATTATGCAAGTTACAATTGCTCACATAGAATTCATTGTGCTTTAAACACACACATGCTTGACAACATTAAAATCCCCATGTCTGAAAGGTACTGGCACCAGCAACTGATTTCATAAACTCCTAAAACAAATAAGTTTAAAGTGTCTTAGTACACATCTAAATACAAAACATAAAAAAATTATCCTGAAGAGACAAACAAAAGAAGCACCAGTAACAATTTCTAACTTAACCTTCTCAGTGATTCCAGCTCTGAATTAAAAGGAGCAAAAAAGACTCTGCCTGATTTACATTCTAAGGTTACTAAATATTGCTGTGCAGAATTTTCAAATCCTGGTGAAATGAAATTCGGCAGAATTGCTGAAATTCCACCAAATTTTTCCAGAAACGAAATGGTGGAATTCTGCGACAGAAAATAGTTGTGGAACAATTTTCCATGGAAAAAATGCTGTTCAGTGGATTATTATTCCATGGATCTCAATATTTTCCTCGGAAATTGATGTGGAATAATTTTCCACAGAAAAATGCTGTTCTGCAGAATATTATTCTGTCGATCATAGTAGGCAGAATTCTGCAGAAGAACCAGCAAAATTCCAGTGGAAATTCCACCAGCGGAATGGTCATTCTGCGCTAATTTCACTGGCGGAATTCCTCATTCCACACAGCGCTATTACTAAGGTTAGTCAGGAATAGTAATAAACCTAGTGGTCCTTCTTGTGTATTCTCCCACTACGCAGTAGACTGCTCTGATACCTTCAACATGTAGCTATCCAGCAGCCTTTTAAAACTAGCAATGTATTTTGCTTGATCAACTTCACTAGGAAGAGCAATGGTCTCACCACTCTCTGCTTAAAATAAGATCCTCTGATATTAGTCCTGCAAATTCTCCCTTGTAGCTGCAATTGATGACCTCTTGTATTATGAGTACAATCTTTGAACACTAGTCCCATTACTGCACATACATTTTTGTCATTAAGTATATTGTAAAGTAGTAATAAGTCTCCTCTCTTTCTACTTCGTCCCAAACTATACAACTCTAGAGATTCTAATCTTTTTTTATAATCCTGCCCCTCAAAACTGTATATACTCCAAGAATCATGTGGCTGTGCAAATGAATACAGCAGCAAACAACTGTTGCTTTTTATGGTAAAGGAGAGTCAGGGGATCAAAAAAGCCTGTAATAATGAAATCTTGTCCAACGATTTGGTGAAACTAACACATCACCAAGACCAAATTAAAAAATTCATACTTTCTAATTATAAAACAAACCAGTGTAAGTGTAAAATCATATCTCCAGATCTAGGGAGAGCTAATAGACAGTGCACAATTAAATATCCAGCTCAAGTGTAAAACTGCACCCCAAAATCATTATTTTCCAAAAAAAGAAAAACAAGGTGCCAGTATTCCTCTCCACTAAGCAAAATAACACATCTTAATACATATTGTCTCATTAAGTAATTTCAAGCTCACATAACAGAGTATTAATAAAGCTGCATGCTTCAAACTCTTTTCCAGCACAGGAAATTTCAAATACTTTGAACGGTTACTTCTAGTTGAGAGAGGCAATACTCCCTTTCCATAGTTTTATTGCCAAAGTAACAAAGTAGCACCTAGATTAGTTTTTAACAGATCAATACATTGATACTATATAGATAGATATGGATTAATGTGTGTCAGTATAAATAGCCATCTGCATACCCCACGGGTGTTTCTGAGCGCTGCCAACTTAATTCTGTTCCAACTTTTCTTCCATAAGCAGCTCTCTCTTAAGTAGGAGACTCAAGGAGGCACCAGAAGTATAAACTCTCTGAAGGAGAGTTTAAAAGTTGCTCAAAGTAGGCAATGGTGGCATACCTGTAATAAATGAAAAAGTGCATATCATTAGGGCTGCAGTGGGCAGAGCCCTGCAGACCTCTTGCTATGAGAAAAAAGGACTCTGCATTCCTTGCACATGAACAACATGCGGGACTTGCACGACAGTCGCCTCTGTATCCATGAAGCAGTCCACCCATGTTGTCCCTATCAATGCAGCACTGCACTATTTTACAGGGTCAGCAGTCATGGTGGAACATGGCCCACTCCCATGTCCAAGATGGCCATCGCACTCTACTGTGCATGCACTAGCAGTCGTGAATGCACAGTAGTATGTGGTAGCCATCTTGGACATGGCGGAATGGGGCGTGTTTCACTGTGACCACCTATTTCATTAATTATTATTTTTCTTAACAAAAATTCTCCCCCACCTGACCCTCCCTCTCAGCACCCACCACCCCGTACCTCCCTCAGAAACATAGCAATGACACTAGGGGTGCCAAATCCCCCAGTAGCACGATCCTGCTCTCCCCAGAAGCCATTTTTCCTTTTTTTCTTTTCCCCCCCACCCGATCCTTCCTCTCAGCACCCGCCCCTCACCCCCCAGAAACATAAATGTGACACTGGAGGTGCCCAATCCCCAGTGTCGTGATTGGGGATCCTCAGTCCTGCCTTTTTTTCCCTTGTTAAAAGAAAACCTTCCATCAATGTCTTTTTCGGCCATTCATACCTCCACTTGACCCTCCCATTCAGCGCCCACCACCCTGCACCCACCGAAGACCTTACTTACCCACTGGGAGTCCAATGCCATAATCCTCTCTGGACCACAGACATGTCTTCACTCTTCAAAGTTGGACTGCGAACTGAAGAAACAGGTATGCAATTCAATGTATTTCAATGGGGTTTTGAACTTGGTATCATAACTTGGGCATTTTTACATATTTTGGGCCCAAATTTTGAACATGCCTCCTTTGGGACATCACCTCATGAACAATGACATTGTCATTAGGCACATCTGTCCCAAAAGGTAATTTTGTGGTCCCTGCATGAAATCACCTTTCGGGCAGGAGTTGAACATTTTCTCCACCCTTGTTCAAGAGGTGGGGTCATAAGAAGGCTACAATATGTTGAACATTTGGTGTAAAAATATTGAAAACCAACAAAGTCATGAGCCTACATTGAATTTTGCAAACACAGCCTTGTAACTTTGGTACTTTTCAATATTTTTACCCAAAATTTACAATATAGCCATATCTTTACAGCACCTCATGGATGTGACCACTGCCCTATTTCAAATCCTGGCCCCAAATTTTTTTTTACATCCCAAAAGGTGATTTTGTGGTCCCTGTGTGAAATCACCTTTTAGACAGGAGTTGAACATGTTCTCTGCCCTTGTTCATGAAGTGGGGTCATAAGAAGCCTATGTTGAAAATTTGGTGTAAAAATATTGACAACCAACAAAGTTGGTACATATAATTTTGTGAATGCAGCCTCGTAACTTTGGTACTTCTCAATATTTTTACCCCAAATTTACAACATAGCCATACCTTTACAGCACCTCATGAATGGGACAGCTGTTATTTTTAAAATCCTAGCCAAAATGTTTTATTGTACATCCCAAAAGGTGATTTTGTGGTACCTGCTCAAAATCAATTTTTGGGCAGGAGTTGAAACATTTCTCTGCCTTTGTTCATGAGATAGGGTCATAAGAAGGCTATGTTGAAAATGTGGTACAAAAATATTGAAAAACAACCAGGTTATGAGCCTATGTTGAATTTTGTGAATGCAGTCTCATAACTTTGGTACTTTTCAGTATTTTTACATCAACTTTACAACATAGCCATATCTTTACAGCACCTCATGAATGTGACAGCTGTCAATTTTCAAATCCTGGCCAAATTTCTTTTGTCCCAAAAAGTGATTTTGTAGTGCCTGCACAAAATCACCTTTCTGCCTGGAGTTGAACATTTTCTCTGCCCTTGTTCATGAGGTGGGGTCATAGGAAGGCTATGTTGGAAATTTGGTGTAAAAATATTTAAAAACAACAAAGTTATGAGCAACATTGAATTTTGCATAAGCAGGATCATAAGTTTGGTAATAGTCAATATTTTTACCCCAAATTTTCAACATATCCATTTCTTTGAAGCACCTCATGAATGTGACAGCTGTCATTTTTCAACTGCTGCCCAAAATGTTTTTTTTTGCATCCTGAACATTGCTTTTCCACTCCCTGTGCAAAATTGCCTTTAACTCAGGAGCTGAACATTTTGTCTGCCTGTCTTCATGAGGCAGGGTCATAACAAGTTTATGTTGAAAAGTTGGAGTAAAATATTACAAAACAATAAATTTATGAGCCTGTGTTACATTTTGCAAAGGCAGTCTTGTAACTTTGGTAATTTACAATATTTTTACCTCAAATTCCTTAGCTGCAGTCATATCAGCTCTGGCCAGAGTTTGCTTTTGGCTAGCAGTGACTCCTCCTCAGTATCTGCAGCATCTGGCAGCCATCATTTCCCCCATCCTCCGACAAGCTGGCCAATTTTACAGCCATTGTCCTCAAGAAACTTCAGGCCTCTGGTTAGACCTTCCAGTTCCAGTTGGGCAGGGAGCAGCAGGGTGCAGTAGTCCTGATTCTTTAGGCAGGGGATGGAGGCAGCAGGGTGCACAATCCCTGACTGTGTGGGAGAACACAGTGGGCAGCAGGGTGCAGCAACCTTGAATGTGGAGCAGAAGGTGGGGGCTTGTAGGGCAGGGGATTGGTGGCAGTAGATTGCAGCTGCTTCAACTGTGGGGTGGAGACATGTTGCATCCGGATGCCATCTAGTGTTTCTAGTTATACACATACATGATATATTTTCACACAGAAACCACCAAAGAACTGTCATTTGTGAGTTCTGACAGTACATGTGTTTGAAATACTGTAGCAGAGTGGGACAAGCACCTGTTTGTCAATTTGACATAAAAAATGTTCTTACATGATTGTATTTATGAAGGTAACATCAAAGAACAACTGTTTTTGTGACTAAACAAAATTTAGATTTATTTTATATTCATTAAACAGCCCTGCATTATATAGTTAGAAAAAAAATTAAACATAGAAACATAGACTTTGACGGCAGATAAGGACCACTTGGCCCACCCAGTCTGCATATTTCCCTACCTACTGGATAAGCTGCAGATTTTAGTTAACCAACAGCCTACTTCCTGCCACCCCCTACTATAATTGCCTTATGTCTGTCCCATGCATGTTTGAATTCCTCCACTGTTTTAGACCCCATAGCCTCTCCAGGAAGGTGGTTCCATGTGTCCACCACTGTCTCCATGAAAAAAAATTTCCTCACATTACCCCTGAACTGTCCCCCACTCTATATTTAAATTGTGCCCCCTTGTTCTTACACATCTCTTTTTCTGAAAGATGCTACCCTCCTGGACTTTGTTGATTCCCTTGAGGTACTTGAACATTTCTTTCATGTCCCCCCCGTCCCTCCTTTCATCAAGGGTATACCTATTAAGCTCTCTCAGTCTCTCTTCATATGGTTTCTAATACAGACCCTGCACCATTTTAGTTGCCCTCCTCTGGACTGCTTCCATCCTGTCTATTTCCTTGCATAGATGAGGTCTCCAAAACTGCACACAGTACTCCAGACGGGGTCTCACCAACTATCTGTACAGAGGGATAACCACTTCCCTTTTTTTTACTTGTGATGCCCCTTCCTATGCATCCCAGTATCCCCCTGGCTGTCCTTACTGACTTCTCACATTGCTTACCCACCTTTAGATCATCTGATATGACTACCCCCAGGTCCCTTTCCATTTTTGTTGTTGTTAGTACCTCCCCTGCTTTTGTGTACTCTTCTCCTGGGTTTTTGTTTCCCAGGTGCATTACTTAGCACTTCTTTGTGTTGAATCTAAGTTGCCATATGTCTGACCATTCCTCCAACCTTGCCAAGTCCCTTCTCATCCTTTTAACCCCCCCTTGTGTATCAACTCTGCTACAGATCTTTGTGTCGTCTACAAACAGGCATACCTTTCCCTCCAGACCCTCTGCAATGTCACCTATAAAGATGCTAAAGAGGACTGGACCTAGTACTGAGCCCTGAGGTACTCCACTAGTGACCCCCCTTTCTTCGGAATGTGTTCCATTCACTATTACCTTCTGTGTCCTGTTGTACAGCCAGTTTGCTACCCAGGCTACCACCCTGGGACCCACTCCCAGGCTGGCTAACTTGATTATCACTTTCAGAAGTGATTCCATCATTTTCCCTACCACTGAGGTCAAACTTACAAACTGAGGTTTGATTACAAATAACAAGAGCTGTGATACAGATAAGCTGATTTCTCACAGAAAAAGATTTCCACTACTTCAATTCAGCACTGAAAATGAAATGATCAGCTTTTTAAAGAAAGAGAATGATATATTTTAAGCAGATCTAAACACAAACCAGAGATTGGGTTAGTAAGAAACCTGGAGAACTCAGCAAACCATAAACTCTACAGAGTGCTGCTCTGATTGGGAATCTGAAACAGCAGCTACTCCTAAATGATGTCATAGCACTCTAAGCTTGACTGAGAAGACAGAAATAACTCCACTGTTTTCAGCCACTGTAACGCACGTTAACAAATGCTGATTTAAAGAAAACCACAAAACCAAACAGCATGAAATTTTCAGGAAACACTAATCATCACACAAGGACTTGAATTTCAGCTTTTTAAGCTTCTATAAAAATATGTAAAAACTGGTGCACATGATCTTAAAAGAATAATTTGCCCCTTTTCTCTGGTAGTCTAGTGCCCCCTCCCCAATCCTGACGACACCAATATTACTGTATCAATTAACACCTGGTGGTCTAGTGGACCCCCCACCCCCCATCTGGAAGTGCCCTACCACCCTGCTCCCCCAACTCGTAAGGAGCTGGCAACTGGCACAGCCCACTTCTCACCACTGTGCCCAGTTTGAATGAGCTCTGAATGACTGCATACTGTATATTGTATGTGCTCATTCAGAGCTCAGTTGGTGGTTGGCTGCAGTGGTGAGAGATGGGCTTTGCCAGCCACTGGCTATCTTATGGGTTAGGGGAGCAGGGTGGTAGGGCACTGCCAGGTGTGGGGCCCACTAGACCACCAGGTGTTAATTGATACAGTAATTTCAGGCCCATTGGGATCTGTGAGGGGGTGGGCCACTAGACTACCAGGGGAAAGGGGCAAAGTATTCTTTATTGTAACAATGATCAGGGATTGGGGTGGGGGATACTAGCATACCAGGGAATAGGGGTGAAATGTACTTTAATTTAACAATGATCAGGGATCAGGTTGGGGGATACACAAGACTACCTGGGAAAAGGGCCAAATTATTCTTTAATTTTTAACAATGATCTGGTATTGGGGTGGGGGGGACACTAGACTACTGAGGAAAAGGGGCATACTATTATTTACTTTAACAATGATCAGGGACATCAGGGAGGAGGAGGAGGGGCCATGGCATATTGCCTCTGCCAAGTCAACTCCCCGGTGATGACATTTCTAAACACCCTTAGACCATCCAGTGCTGGTCTAAGGGTACCTAGAAATTTCACCACCAAGGGAGTTTTGTGAATTGTAGTTCAGGGGATTTGGCAGCCTGCGTCTGCCACAAGACCCTGGCACCATGCTGCAGGACAGTGTGTGGTGCAAGGACAGTGCAAGCACTGTTCAGTTCAGGTTGCATGTGGTAGGTCAAATCCAAAAGGAAGTGCGCATGCATGAAACCGGTCGGGGCTTGTGAGTCTGCCTTTATTGCCACTGCTTCTTTACAGGCATACGATACAATAAATGTTGTTTTCATAAATTGAGACGGATGCTGGTGCTGCCCTTTTTTTGGATTTGACTGAGACTGATTTGTGCTTGCACAGCTCCAGCGTGGAGCTGCTTTTTTGGTTTTCCATTGCATGTGGTAGGTGCAGCCTGCCTTTGTGAATTTCTCCAGGGGCATTATTTGGTACAAGGGGTACTTTGCCCCAATCATTTGGACGCAAGCCCCTTGCGCTGCCCCGGGAGCTTTGAGAATCAGGCTCATGGTCTTGTCTCTGTATGAAGGCCCAAACATCAGGTCCCATTGTGTATGGTCACACGCATCCATTTCAGGAGCAACCCTTGCATAAAGAAGCTACAGATAATTCCCTGTGCGGTTGCATTACAAGTTGATGTAGTGCAGTACTGAAATCACTATTGCAGCAGAACAACAAAGGGATGTCAGTACTTCAGCAATGCCACTTTTTTTTTTTGGTGGTGGAAATTTAGGATGCTTTCTTCACCAGATCTGCCTACATCAGCCATCTTTTCTATCCCAGACCCATCAGCTGCTGTCCCTAGGTCTTACCTATGATTGTTACAGTGCCCCATGGTTATACCACCTGTGGTATATCCCCTGAGTTCCCAGACCTGGAAGATGTTCAGTCAGGTAGTGGTTGGCAGCTAGGTGAGCAGTGTAGTACCTATGGAGAAAGCAATGGCATCATTCTGCCACTTTCAAGACTTTTTTTCATCACCTTGTTTCCCGTATGATCACATTGTAGGCTAGGGCTACTCAGGTTTCTCTATGCAAGTGTGCAGATGTGATAGTCAGGATTCACACTGCACAACCATTGTGGCTATGATTGCACTGCCACCTGTGGTCACCCAGGTGTCAGTGCTGTAGGGAGGTACACAGACCTCAATCCCAGGAAGAGTAGAGTGTCTTCTGGGATACTCAAGCTTACTTACTTACTTACTTCAGTATGTCCCTGATAACTCTTGCTCACTCAGAACCCGGGTTGCTAGTGTCGTGACAGATGGATCTACCACTGCACCAAGGGGCCAGCAATTGTAGAACAATGTACCCCTGTAATTCCATGAAGAACAACATTACACAATGCATCATTATTTAACTTTGCAATGTTATGACTACCATGTGTAAAAGAGGGCAGGCTTGCTGGCACAGTGATATGGATTCTGCTTACGAGTAAAGTGACAGGGGTTTTGAAAGCAGTACTTATTGATGGGTGATGGCCAGTGTGATGAGTATGGAACATCTCAGAGGACCCTATACTCATCAGGGGAGGGAGGTTTGCCATCTGTGCTGCAACACTGCAACATTGTTTATCAATGACAGCAGTGCAGTCAACTGCACTATGAGTCAGTAAGAAGGATGGTGATGACAGGTGCAGTTACACTATCAGTGTGTTTCATGGTCTCACTTGGTGCTCAGTTCATGCCTGCATCTTAAAGGGAGTGTGAGAAACTGTTGGATATCCTGATACTGAGAGGAGGCATTGTGAGTAGGTATCATCAACAGAGAATTAAAATAGAAATCAGCAACAAGAGAAAATAGCCTTAAAATAGTGTACACAAACTGAGAATCTTAAGAGCAGATGCCACTCGGAGGCACCCAGGGTATTGGAGGGGACGGATGTGGAGGTCCTTCCTGACAGAGACCAAGGAAGTGACAGACCCCAGAGGAGGAGGAAGCAAATCCTGGCGGGGACTCAGTTGTGAGAGGTGTTCAGATAGGAACAGGAAGAGAGGAGGATAAGGAGGTGAGGTGCCTTCCTGGTGCCACAGCTAGGAGGGAAGGAAGATCCTGAGGATCGCTGGGAATGCAAGAAGGGAGGATGTGCTGGATGTCATTGTCCATTTAGAGATGAATGACCTGGCCAGTGAATAGCCAGAGACAGTCCAGGAAGATTTCGGGAGGCTGGGAAGGGGTCTGAAGCAGCTAGCTAAATCTATCACCTTCTCGGAAGCACTATCTGTGAAAGACATGGGAGAGGGCAGGAGCATCCACACGAGGAACATCAACACATGGTTGAAGAAATGGTGTAATGAAGAAGGGAATTAGCTCATTGGGGACTGGGGGTCCACCTGAATAGATGGAGGTCTATTCAAGGGTGATGACCTACATCCACCCAGGAAGGGAACTGAGCTCCTCAATGAAAAGTTTAAGTGCTATATTGCTAAGCATTTAAACTAGTGGGGGGGGGGCAGTCTAGAGCACAAGGGCAAGGTATGTCCACCCCCACATGACAACAGGAGAATCAGTAAAAGACTCAGGAGGGAGAAGACACAGGGAATCCCAAGTCAGGGACTACAGTATGTGGAAGGGGAGAATGAAGGGTGCAAGGGTAACAAGGGAAGGGTTACAAATTAAAGGATGATTGGAAATAGGGGAGGAGCCAGTGGAATCTAGAAAACCAGGTCTGCAAATACAAGGAGTCTAGGCACAAGATTGCAGATCTGGAGGCCATCATTATGCAGAAGAAAATCTAGACAAAGTGTCAGACACGGAGACCTGGTTCAGTAAGAATCAAGACTGGGAAACAGTCTTACCAGGGTATGCACTCTGCAGGAGGGATAAAGAGGCTAAAAAAGGAGGCGGGGTGGCTCTGTATGTCAAGGACAGTATAAAAGCCACACAGTTACATAGGGAGAAGGGGGATGCTGAAATACTGTGGGTGGCACTAGAGACAAGTGAAGGGGCTGTAATTCGAACTGGGATAATATACAGATCACCTGCACAGAAAGAGGAAGTTGACCAGGAAATGCTAGAGGAAATTAAGAGGATGGCCAGCAAAGGGGAAACATTACTGTTTCGAGATTTCAACATACCAGATGTAGACTGGAACATCCTAGCCACAGCAACAAGTAAAAGTAGGGAAGTCCTGGACACACTGCAGGGTGCATTCCTTAGACAGCTTGTTATGGAACCCACAAGACAGACAGCCATACTGGACCTGGTGCTGTCAAACGGGGACAGCATCACTAATATCATAGTGGGAAGTCATCTGGGGTCAAGTGATCATCACATGGTGCGGTTCGAGATTAGAACTGGGAAAGAAACATGCCACACTAAGACGAGGTTCCTGGACTTCAGGAGGGCTGACTTCAGGAAGATGGGGGAGTGCCTCAGGGAAACCCTGCACCCTGACAGAGAACCCAGAGGGGTAGAAGATAGGTAGGCAGCAATAAAGAAGGGCATTGAGGGAGTGACTGACCTTTGCATTAGGCAAGTGTCAAAGAAAAGGAGAAATAGAAAGCCACTGTGGTTTTCCAATGAAGTTGCAGAAAAGGTTAAGGCAAAGAGGTTATCCTTTGAGAGTTGCAAGGCAATACAAAAGACAGTGGACAGGGAAACCTATCAGGAAAAATTGAGGGATGCAGCAAAAGCTATAAAGAGAGCTAAAGGAAAAAACTGAGGAGAACATGGCTAGAATAGTGAATCTTGGAGATAAGACCTTCCTTAGATATATAAGTGAAAGGAGAAAAAGCAAGGCAGGAATAGTCAGACTGAAAGGGAGGCGGGAGTGTGGAAGAGGACCAAAGGAGGGCAGATATACTGAACAGATATTTCTGTTCAGTATTTACAAAGGAAGGGATGGGTGAAGGGCCACTGATAAAGAGTGAGGGAATTACTCGAAGGGAGGTAGACATAGTAACATAGAAGTTGATGGCAGATAAGGACCGCAAGGCCCATCCAGTCTGCCCATTTCTTTTTCTACCTTATAAATTTGCCATCGGCCTTTGCTCTGGCAATGGCCTGTCTATTCATACTCATCTCTATCACTCCCTTATGCCTATCCCATGCCTGTTTGAAGTCCATGCATCCACCACCCTTTCTGTGAAAAAGAACTTCCTCACATGACCCCCTTAATCGGCTTCCCTCTAATCTCATGCTGTGTCCTCTTGTCTTGCTATTTTTCTTATATTAAAACATGTTAGACTCTTTCACCTTGTTAATGTCATTAAGGTGTTTGAATGTTTCGATCATATCACCTCTCTCCCTCCTTTGCTCTAGGGTATACATATTGAGCTCTGTTAATCTGTCCTCATATGATTTCTGATTCAGTCCCTGCACCATTTTGGTTACCCTTCTCTGGACAGCCTCAATTTGGTTAATGTCCTTGTGAAGGTGTGGCCTCCAGTACTGCACGCAGTACTCCAGATGGAGTACTCCAGATCTCTTCCGACTGCATACCATTTACCAACACTCTCTGTTTTCTGCCCGTCAACCAGTTTGCCACCCAGCTGACCAACTTCTGACCCACCCCGAGCCTACCCAGCTTATTAATCAATCTTCTATGTGGAACAGCATCGAAAGCTTTGCTGAAGTCAAGGTAGGTGACATCAACTGCTCCCCCTTGATCCACCACTCTGGTTGCCCAGTCAAAGAAATCTATGAGATTAGTTTGACAGGACCTTTCATTTGTAAACCCATGCTGTCTTGGATCCTGTACTCCTATGGATTCCAAGTGTTGCACTATCCTTTCCGTAAGGAGTGTCTCCATAATCTTGCCCACTACTGAGGTAAGACTGACTGGTCTGTAGTTCCCTACCTCCTCCCTGCTACCACTCTTGTGGAGCTGGATCACATGAGCCCTTCTCCAGTCTTCTGGGACCTCGTCTGTGCTCAGAGACTCACTAAGCAGTTTTGATAATGGCTCTGCTAGTTCCACCCTTAGTTCCTTTAGTACCCTGGGATGAATGCCATCAGGTCCCATTGCCTTGTCCACCCTGAACTTATCGAGCTCTTGTAAGGCCCTTTCTTTTGTGAAGGGACTAGTGCTCACCTTCCTCTTTCCGTGTCCATGGTACTGAGCTGTGGGCCCTGCCCTACCTTCTTTTCAGTAAATACTGAGCAGAAGTATTTATTTAGGATAGCTGCTTTTACATGGTCCTTCTTCTCACACGCCCCCTTATCTCCTTTGATCTTAGCAATACCCCCTCGGGACTTTCTCCTTTCACTAATGTATCTATAGAAAGTCTTGTCATCTTCTTTCACTCTTTGTGCTAGTGTTTCCTTGGTTTGGTACTTTGCCTGCCTTACTGCCTTCCCTGCTTCCCTTAGGGAAGTTTGGTATGCCTCCCTATCTTCATTCCGCTGTGTTCCCTTATATTTTCTGAAGGCCAGCCTTTTGTCTCTGACCTTTTCTGCTACTGTATTTGAGAACCAAAGTGGTTTCCTTCTTCTTTTGCACTTCCTTTTCTCTCTAACACAATGGGATGGTGCTTCAAGTATTGCATCCTTAATACTAGGCCACTTTGCCTGTACCCCCTCACCTCTATTTCTTTTTGCCAGGGCTAGCTTAACTCTGTTGGCCATCTTATCAAAGTCAGCTCCTCTGAAGTCCCATATTTTTTGCCTTGGAATGGGATGATCTAGTTCTAGTGGCCAAATTGAACCATTCCATGTGATGGTCACTGGCCCCCAGTGACCTTATACCTGGAGATCTGTGATCCTTTCCCTGTTAGTCAGTACTAGATCTAGGATAGCCCTGTCTCTTGTGGGTTGTTGTACTAGTTGTTTGAGGCCCTCCCTCTGCAGGGAATCCACCATGTGTCTAATTCTGGCAGATGTTCCTGCAGGTATTGACCAATCTGTATCTGGCATGTTGAAGTCTCCCACTATCAGAACCTCCCCCTTAGCTGTCATGTTTTGTATATCTTCTAACAGTAATGTGTCTATGTCCTCTCCCTGGTTTGGGGGCCTGTAGACAACCCCAGTTCTCATGGCTGTCCCATTTTGTGTTTCCAGGGTGACCCACAGTTCTTCTGGCTCCTTATGTGTATTCTGAATTTCTGTAGCTTTGATATTTTCATTGACATACAGGGCCACTCCATCCGCCTTAGCTGGACCTTTTTCCTTACCTGGTGATGCAAATGAACTGCAAACATGCTGAAATCCTGTTTGACCACTAGCTGAGGGGGGTGGGGTGTTCTTCCCATTCGACGTATGGGGTGCTGCACCCCTCTTCCCATTTGCTAGTTTAAATATTCTGCAAAGATCTCAAACTTCTGCCCCAGTGCACTGACTCCCTCCCTAGTCAGATGCAGTCCATTAAATTTAAAGAACTTTTGCTCCCAAAACTGTTGCTAGTTACCTACAAATTTGTGTCCTTTTTCCTGGCACCAGCCCTTGAGCCACATGTTTAGCTCCCTTATCTCCCCTTCTCTGACCTCCGTCCATCTGCCCCCCTCTCCCAGACCGGCAGGATCTCAGAGAAGGAGATGCCAGATGAAATGGAGGATAGTTTGTCACCCAGCCTAGTCAGGTGTTCATTGGTCTCCACAACTGACCGGCTGGCGAGATCATTAGTCCCTATGTATACCAGGATGTCAATGTTTCCTCCTGCTTCCTGAACAACTTTAGCAATGCAGTCAGTGTCTCTCCACACTGATGTACCTGGGAGACATCTGACCATTACCCCTGGCTGGAGATGGGTATCAACTCCTGAATCATGGAGTCTTCTATGATTAGAAATTTTTTGGATTTCCTTTTTGATTTTTTTGTTTTGGTTCCTGATTTGGGCGAGTTTTGTTGTGCTAGCTCCTGTGCTGCAGTGTCCTGCTCTGCAGTGTCCTCTGCCCCTTTGTTTGATTTTGGAGATAGAGGCAGATACCTGTTTATAGTTTTTATATGGTTTGTGGAGGTAATATGTTGGAGAGCACAGAGTGATGGGGAACCCGATTTGCCCCTCCTTACCACCTGCCAACCTCCTGGACCAACTACCCTCTGCAGTCGAGGTGCTTCTGTTGGATGTTGGGGAAATGGTGGGTGGTTCTTATAATATATTTCTCCTTGAATATGAAATCTGAGGTGCACAATCTCTGCCCATGCTGCCTGGAGCTGAGCCCTAAGATCTCCAATGGCTCAGCATGTAGGACAGTATCCTAAAACCTGTAAGACCGTCCTTCTGAAAAGTGTTCTGCAGTACCTGCAGGTAATGATATCCATTCCAGATAAGTTGCTGGGTTTATAACCTGGTCAGAGTAGTTAGAAGGAAGAAAATGAAAGCAAAAGTTTGATTTGGTGTTTCGTTTGTTTGTTTCTGCATAACTTGTTATAACAAGTTAAATTGGTAGTGGCCCTGTAAATGAGGTCACCTTGTAGATACCCCATTGATCCTCCCCTTCCTGCTTTGCCACACGAAATGTCACAACTGTGCTACCTTATAAAAGAGTGTAGTGTGGGTTGGGTGGGGGTGTGTGGCTGGGCCCTTCCCCTGCCAAAAAAGAACAACCACGGACAAAAGAAACAAGGAGGTAAGAGCAAAAACAATCAGTCAGCAACAAATGTAGTAACCCTGAAAGCTTATCCCTAATGATAGATAAAACTGTAAAACCTGTAAAGCACCACCTGTAATAATTTCACAGAAGATATACCCTTTAAGAAATACTTTGCTGCAGAGAAAAATAAAGCAGTAACAGAAGATATACCTTGCAAAAGACAATTTGAGACAGTAGCCCTTTTACAGAAGGGAGAATAATGAAGGAACTTGTAAGATTAAGGGTGGATAAAGCCGTGGGGCCGGATGGGGTGCACCCGAGGATATTGAGGGAACAGAGGGAGGTGCTAACGGTGCCCTTGAAAGACCTGTTCAACCGGTCCATGTAATCAGGGGTGGTGCCAGAGGACTGGAGGAGGGCAGATGTGGTGCCAATCCACAAAAGTGGAATTAAGAGGAGCCAGAAAACTATAGACCAGTAAGCCTGACTTCAGTGGTGTGTAAAATCATGGAAACATTAATCAAGGAAAGGATGGTGGAGTACCTTGCTGCAAACAGGCTGCAAGATCCAAGGCAGCATTGGTTCACCGAACGAAGATCGTGCCAAACAAATCTGATTGACTTTTTTGACTCGGTGACAAGGGAAGCTGATGACAGGGGGCAGTGGATGTGGCCCACCTGGATTTCAGCAAGGCCTCCAATACCATGCCACACAGAAGATTAGTAAACAAATTACATAGTCTCGGGGTGGGGTCTAAAGTAGTGAATTAGGTATAGAACTGACTCATTCACAGGAGCCAACAGGTGGTGGTACAGTATATGGGATACATTCCAAAGAGGGGAGAGTGACTAGCAGGGTGCCATAGGGGTCAGTCTGGGGCCAGTACTCTACAATGTCATTGTTAGGGACATTGCAGAAATACTGGAAGGAAAGGTGTGTCTCTTTGCAGAGGACACAAAAATCTGCAACAGGCTGGACACACTGGGGGAGGTAGAGAAAATGAGAAAGGACTTAAAAAACTGGAAGACTGGTCAAGGGTATGGCAGCTGGGCTTTAATGCTAAAAAGTGCAAAATTATGCAAGTTGAACAGAAGAAACCAAGCAAGAAGTACCATGGGGGGGGTAGAGGTGGCAACCACAAAGTAAGAAAGAGACCTAGTGGTAATCACATCAGATGACCTCAAAGTGGCAAGTCAGTGTGACAAGACGATGGGTAAAGTTAGTAGAATGCTGGGGTGCATAGGCTGAGGTATAATAACCAGGAAGAGGGAGGTAGTGCTCCCCCTGTATTAATCACTAGTGAGACCCCACCTGGAGTACAGCATCCAGTTCTGGAGGCCGCATCTGAAGAAAGACATTGATTGGGTCGAGGTGGTTCAGAGGAGGACAACCAAGATGGTGAGGGGCATGCAGCAGAAGGACTATGAGGAAAGACTAAAGGAATTAAATATGTACTCTGTGGAGGATAGAAGAGAAATAGGCGACATGATAGAGAACTTTAAATACCTCAATGGCATAAATAAGGTACAGGAGGGAAGCATTCTTCAGAAAAGGACATGCCCTAGGACAAGAGGACATGATATGAGATTAGTGGGGAGACTCAGAGGAAATGTAAGGAAGTACTTCTTCACAGAAAGAGTGGTCAATGCCTGGAACATAATACCGGCAGAGGTGGTGGGCTCAAGCATGCTGGTGGGATTCAAGCATGCATGGGATAGGCACAGGGGGATCATTGAAATATGAAGGGAGGGAAGAAAAGAAGTGGATTAAGCAGGATCTGCTGTGAAGGATGAGGGACTAAATACTTTAGTTCTATAGGGCAGACTAGATGGACCCGAGGGTCTTTATCTGCCATCAGTTACTACTATATGTAACTATGTAACTAGTTCCACACAGTATGCATAGTAGTGATAAGTGCATGTAATGCCTCCATGACATATACATAATTGACTAATACACCCAGACATGGTATCCATACAAGATCCCGACACCCAAAATCCTGATGATCAAAATCCCCAAACAAAATTCCGAGGCCACAATCCCGATGGTATGGTGAACCTCCAGACAGCCACATTCCCCATGGTATGGCAACCCTGAGGTGTTTATATATATTTTACAGGGGGTGCGGGGGCAGAGCCCCCTGTGGAACAGTATCAGGAATTGTTCTGTCAGCATTTTCTTACCATCGAGATTGTGGCCATCAGGATTTTGGTGTCAGGATTTTGGGTGTCAGGATCTTGTCGTAGACCCCCCCCAGACATATAGTGTATAAATAAGTCCTTTTTTACTGTAGTATTTTGTGACATGTCATTTGCTGCAAGTTACTGCATTGCATTGTGGCTGGCTCCGTTTGTCACATACAAATACACCATGTGACATAATGTGTGTTTTGGTTGTGACTGCACAACAGTCACTCTAAAAAAAGACTATTTGAGGTTTCTTAATAACATCCAGCATTGCCAGATAGTATACAACACAGTCATGCTGAAGGATATCACAAAATGCTTCAGTATATTACAGGGTACAGTGCAAGGCAATCACATTTAAGCACTGTTTTGCATGCGGCTCTTTGAGACGTCACTTACTGCAACTTATTGTGTTGCTGTATGGATGGTTATGCTGTACAACAAGGCATGATGCATTATGACATTTTGTTAAATAGCAGCTGTATCAGATGAAGATGTATAGAATAATGCATGGGGATGTCCCATAAACCCCGAGGGCAAAGCACACCAAGGGTGTGCATAAAATCCAAGTTTGTACACACTTCACCATGTTATATTTTTTATATTTGCTGGTATGTGGGGAATCTACAGAGATAGTATCTCACATCTCTCCAAGAGATTGTGACAGTGAAGGATATCAAAAGACCAAGACTCTCTCTCTGCAATGCTACCAGTCTTGAGTGCCACAATGAGGGAGGATGAGAGAGTGAGAGAGAGAGAGAGAGAGAGAGAGAGAGAGAGAGAGAGAAAAGTGGACCTTTCTCACATCTGTCTCTATTCGGAGGCATGAAACGGGAAGAGGTTGCCATTTAAAAATAAATTTCTGTCAGAGTTTTACTTAAACAGTGCACCCAGTTTTTGTTTTTGTTTCTTGTGCGAGAAGGCTGTCTTTTGCGCTGGCCATTTTCTGTAAGCAGTGCAAGCGGACGGCCTGCTCAAGGATAATTTCTCACACAGGTGCTCAGGTGCACTCGCGGCTACTTTTGGAACCGTGGTTTACAGAACTCCATACTTCACATGTGAATTATGGAGGTTGTGAGGTTGTGCCAGCAGTTATTAATTAGCACTAACCAATAAATATTATACAATAGAGTATGTTTGCTGCTGTTAACCCCCAGCAGAAAACAGATGGTGCCAGCATAGTGTTACCCCAAGGCATGGTGCCTGATAAACTTTGACTTTCCCATATGTGAATGTGTCCATTCTCACAGGTCACATTCACCATAATCAATGTCCCGGTTAAACACTTGGTGTAATATTCTGTTTTCTTTCCAAATTTGTGACAACTTGAAAGAACACAGATAAGCTTTTCTCAGAGACAAGGAAGTATTTTTCATCCTTTTGTTCAACATCTATTTTACCAAATTCCATCTGCATTTCAGCAGATTCATTTGATTCATTATCACGGTCAGATGAGTCACTAACGATGAAGTCTTCATCTGATGGTTCATAATCAGGATCTGCATGTGACCGTAGAATTCCAAGTTGGTTCTCCAATGTCACTAAAATCATCATCATTGGTTACATCTTCATCACAACTATCCATTGCCTCTTCATCTACTATTGTGCATTGTATACCAGTTGAGCATATACTTACTTGTTTTCTGGGTGTCTTGTCTGGAAATGACACCTGTATGTGGCGTGTGTGTCGAGGCAGTCTTATGTTAACTTGACATCTGACATTTCTGGTTGTCTTCTGAGTGTTAATTGTGGATGAAGTACAAGCTGTGTAAGTTGTGTTGACATCAACTAACATTCCATCAGCATTTACTACTGTGAAGTTAAGCAGATCAGAAACATTGTTCATGTCAACATTGCTATCTACTGTATCACAGAAAGTATCAAAATAATCTGTAGATTGTGTTACATTGACTGTTTCATCTGCAATACTTGGAGATGATAACTGTTGGCTTGTCTCATTCAGCTCCACCAATGTATGAGATGATGCTACTGTTAGTTACTTCTCAAAAATGGATTTTAAAGCCTAAAAAGAATTTCCAGTAATGTGTCATCTCAACTGTATTACAAGCAAACATACAAGAAAAAACTTGAAATGAACAATGATAGAAACATGAAAACAGACCAACAGCAGAATAAGGCCTTATGCTCTATTGAGTCTGATTACTTGGCAAGATGCTGATCAGAGATTACAGAGTGCTCCGTCTACCTTCATTGTCAACCATGACCTTATCCTTTATGTTTTTCACCCTCTCTTGAAACCACACACATTCTTGTTTTAAATTGCAACCTATGGTGGGAGTCCATTATGTACAGACAATACCCTATAAGTAAAGAAGTGCTTGACCAGCATTTTGTTTGACTTCAGTGCTACCTTTTGACACTGCATGGACTGATAAGGCTAATTGTTATGACTATGCCCATGTCATTTTCTGCCTGTTATTCACTGATATTGACACACCAGAAAGTAAGCTGTTTTATATATGCCTCAGACCATTGCCATAGCAGCCTTGTTTTCCCCTCATGCTTACTTGCAATCTATAAGTTGCGTACAGGATTTTGCCATAACAGTCATAAACCCACATATGTATCCAAATTCATACTCCCCATTCACTCTGTAAGCTGTTAAAGTCCTACTTGCTTACTTTCCTATATGTGATGGATATATGAACTGACAGCACTTCAGAGATGGGTACAGACCTAGCCTTCATTGTACAGAACTGCCACACAACTAAAAACATATCAACCAGTGATCATACAATGCATGAGCTGTGTTATGTCATTAGTGCCTAGGTTAACATCCACATTTTTCCTTTTTCTGACCCTATATTATGTGTTGGTTTAGTTGGACTAATCTGCTATCATTCATTAACTGCAAACAGACTACTAACCTTGCTGTCCTCCCTAGATCATAGCCCATATAATCTCCTTCATTATTGGATCACCTATTACTGTGACTCTAAGTCTTCCCTTCCTTTCCTCCACCATTCCTGATTCTGAATAAACCTTTACCGGTTCCACCCTTAATACTTTCACCCCTCATCCTACTACCTTTCAACATTCACCATTCCCCTTGACCACCAACTGATGTTCCAAGCATTCACAACCTTATCATTGAAGTAATAATTACTCACATCCCTCATAAAGTTCACCTCTCCCCATCCATCTTCATAGCTCAAGCCCTGATCATGGCCATGTTTGCCATTTACCTGCACACTGTTGACTGCTGTAATGTACTGGTATGGTTATATCAGGTCCCTTTTTTAAAATGAACTATACCATGATGTACATGTTACGATCACTCAACACTTTTCACATAGTGTTTCTCATGCTAAAAATGCATTCTTAACACTACCTAATCTCAGTACACAAAACTGGTTACAGTACTCCATGTGGCATGTCACCAGTGGGGTGAGGTGGGGTGGGGAGCATTGTGAGTTTTAAAATAACTAATGGGATACCAGTGCAAGCATGGTCATAAGAAGGCCACTCCTGATAGAAGCATAGTTAGAGGAACAAATACAATTTATAAAATGGGGGGAAAAATGCAGTGATCTGATTGGTCAGTAGGTGTCCAGACCTGTATGGTAATTGACTAGTAACTGCATGGGTCTGGAAATTGCCTTGAAAGTCTTGGAACTACACTGCTTCAGAATTCTCAAGAACTATGACATTTGGGAAAAAAAACAAAAAAAGGTTCAACTACCAACATGAGTGAATTACCTGCCAGGTAATTTGACCTCTTTGATGGGGCAAATCCAGCTGTTTGGCATGAGAAATGATTTATCAATGATGAAGATAAATTTATTCTTAATTTGAAGATTTATTTAGTCTTATGTTTTTTATTATTTTGATGCCATTTTATAAATGCAATAATGCACTTCAGGGCTTACGGTTATTGGGTAATTACTACACTTCCCTCACCTGGTTCAAGGGCACTTGGTTATCACCTCATGCCTCCATCCCACAGAGGTGGGGGCATGAGGTAAATACCCAATAACTGCATGCCTTTTGTGTGTTCTTGCTTACTGAATGTGATGATAAAATAGATAAATGAACATTTTACTTTATAAAACCTCAGAAATCTACACCATGTGAGGGGTTGCAAATTGAATGTGATGGCAGCAGTGGGTTTGTGACCTGAGCTTTTAGCTGGGTCAGGCTGGAACAAAGTCTTTGAATGAGCAAATGCATGGCTGTGCTCTCAGCTGGGGGAGGGATGGTGTCTGGATTCACCATTATGGCAAACCTTTTTGGTGGGCTGGAGTGCTTGCTCATCAGATAGGTGTCTTCAGTACTATAAGATACTGGCAATAAGGGCTGGCCCAATGGTACAGTGGGTTGAGGCATCCATGTCTCCCTCCTGCCACACCAGTGACCCAGGTTTGGGAACTGACTCAGGTTGTTCAGAGGGCTGGCAGGGAGAAGGAAGATTGAGCATCTGTAGGACTACTCTCTTCCCTCGGGAAGGGGGATCACATGACTCGCCATTCGACTGCCACCTGGTGGAATCCAGGTAGTGGTGTATGCATGTCTCACAGCTAGGGGAAGGGCTGGTGTACAGAGAGCTTGGAGCACCTCCTTGGAGATGGAGTGCACTTGTGCATTCATTGCATGTAATGCCATGCCAGAGGGAGAAAACTGGAGGAAAAATGGAGGTTGGGCTTCTTGACACCCTTTCTGCTGGCACTAGTGGGCCACCCGGTCTCAGGGAGGATGGATGGAGACTCGGGATGGCTGCAGTGCACTGGGACAGGGCTGGTACAGCCACCCAGCCCACCAAGTAGCAAGCAGAAAAAAAAACTGTATGGAAACAGAAATGGGCAATATGCCAGTACAGTAAGTGAGGGATGTATGACGGACACCCAAAAAAGAAGGCTAAAAGAGCAATAGTATGAAACCAGGCATAGTCTGTGATCCATGCTGCAACCAAGTACAGGCAAGTTAAGCTTTGCATACCAGCTTTGCAAAGAACCAAGCACTCCTTCCTGTTCATGCCACGGAGGAGAATACATGGATAACTCAAGATGGTATGCACTGTTAGGGTGCTACAGTATGTCCCAGCCTGGTGTTGGCAGTGAATGATGGCATGCTGACTCATAGTGGGAAAAATCGTTTGTGTGGAAGATAAAAAAAAAGGAAACAACCTTATCTGCCTAATGCATCCAATAATAACATGGTACATTGCATTGCTATACACTATATGCAATACACGATATGAGATTTTGTTAGAACTTTTTAATGTGCAGCAAAATGGGTATGCACATAAACAGGAATATATATATTTGGCTAGTGGAACCCCTCTACACACTATTTAATAGGTCACTATCAACTTATAAAATACCAAATGACTGGAAAATGGCAACCATTACAGCGATCTATAAAAAGGGAAATCGATCGGACATATCTAATTATAGACCAATCAGTTTGACCAGCATAATAGGAAAAATCTTTGAGACCCTACTTAAAATAAGATTAGAGGAGGACTTATTCATCAAAGGGTTGATGGATCAAACACAACACTGTTTTAGAAAGAATAGATCCTGCATGACTGGAAATTTGGTCTTCTATGAACACATTAGTAGATCTCTAGAAAATAACATACCTATGGATGTGATTTACCTTGATTTTAGTAAAGCTTTTGACAAGGTACCACACAATCATTTAATCAACAAAATGAGACTACTAGGGATAAATAACAACATTACTAACTGGGTTGAGGAATGGTTACATGACTGTACCCAATGGGTGTGTATATGAGGACATATGTCAAAATCACAACCAGTAAGTAGCGGAGTCCCACAAGGATCTGTCTTGGGCCCAATACTCTTTGACATTTTTATATCAGACTTGACCAACAATGTTAATAGTTTTGTGGTTAAGTTTGCTGATGACACAAAAATGGTGTCTCCAGTAAAAACAGAAGAAGACATCTGTAAAGTCATAAAAGATCTGGGAAAACTGGAGAAATGGGCAGTTGAAAACCAGATGACCTTTAATGTAGGAAAATGTGTGGTTATGCACCTGGGAAACACTAACTTACATAATCAATATAAAATAAATGGACAGGTATTAACACAAACAGTAGAGCATAATGACTTAGGTACTATAATCAATTCCAACCTAACATCACAGAGTCATTGTAACTATATTATTAGTCAAACTAATAAACTTATTGGATGTATTAAGAGGGGCTTTACCACAAGAGATGGAGGATGTATCATGCCACTTTATAGATCATATGTGAGACCACACTTAGACTATTGTTCACCCCTGTGGAGTCCACACCTCAGGAGGGATGTTAATAGACTCGAAGGGGTCCAGTGGAGAGTAATCAAACTTGTCACCAATATGTGGGACAAAAATTATGAAACAAGACTCAGTGAATTCAACCTGTTTACATTGGAACAGAGAAGAAAGAGAGGTGATCTGCTACTTATGTATAAAATCCACACTGATACAGAGTTATTAGCACAGCTGGGGGTGACCTACTGTACAATCATAGAGACCATAACTTCAGAAGTCATGATTATCAATTGGCACTGACATTTCCTAGAACCAACAAATGGGGATCCTTCTTCACTCAAAGAATTATTCCCGCATGGAATACACTTCCCAGATCTATGCTGGAAAATACTAATTATTTAAAATTTAAACAGAATCTTGACCAATTCCTCTATAGTATGGGATAATGAACCAGCCTGGCTGGAGACATACATTAATGGACCACAGCCCTCTGTATGCCTACTTTTTCCTAGAATGAATCTCTAGTGTGTGTATATATATATATATATATATATATATATATATATATATACAGTATATATATATTTATATTTATAAAATGGGGTGGTAAAATCATAGAAATTCCACTAACAGCATTGGACAGAATAAATCACATGACCATGCATTATTTCCCAATGACCGCACACTTCCCAGCATGACCACACGCCTGAACTACTTCCCACTCTGACCAGAACCTCATCACAAAGTGACAGCAGTATCACTCCACAACTGTAAACAATAGCATCACTCACACAGAGACCACTAAAAGAAAAGCAGCACACCACTGCCTTACTCTGACAGAAATCAAAACATCTTACAAAAAAATTTCAAGAAATGGCATAATTGCCACATACCTCAAAGGACCTTGAATCAATCCTCAGCAAAGATGACTGGTACAATGATGATTTCTTCAAAGAACTTGAACAGGACTTACCTGAGCAGCCACTTCAGAATCCAGCACAGCAAACAGTGAGTAGACATGCCAGCCTTGACCCTGAAGAAGTAGATAGCATAGAAGAAGCCAAAGCTGAAAAAAATACAAAAAAGCAAACTGTCTGGGCAACAAAAGTATTTACAGACTGGGTAGCAGAAAAACAAATAGACCTCGATTTAAAAACAGTAACACCAGATAAATTAAACACAACCTTGAGAGAATTGTATGCCATAGTTAGAAACTCTTCAGGTGAACAGTATGGCGTGTCAAGTTTTATTGGTGTAAAAGCAGGACTCAACAGGCATTTAAATTCACTGCCTCTATCACGACAAATGAATCTTGTGACAGACACAGATTTTCAATCTACAAACAATGTTTTTGTCTCCATCATAAAAAAATACTGGAAAGATGGGATAGACTGCAATCAACACCATGAATGTCTCACAGAATCAGACTTCAAAAAGTTGAAGCACTCACCAGCACTATCACCAAACACTGCTGCAGGACTACTCAGAAAGGTCTGGTTCAACCTACAAATATTCACGGCTCGTAAGGGAAGGGAAGTGCAAAGAGAACTAAAAAGAAACTCTTTTCATATAAAAACTGATGAAAATGGGTTACAGTATATAACCCTAAAGTACAACCCAGACAGCAAAACTCATAAAGATGCCAGAGAGTTAAATCAAACCACTTTAAGAGGCTTTGTTTTTGCACAGCCAAATGATCCTCTGTGCCCTGTTATCTCTTTCAAAAAGTACCTCAGTAAATGCCCACCTGAAACCACAGCTTTTTTCCTACACCCCAAAAGAGCCTCACAGGACTTACTAGACAAGCAAAAAACCTGGTACAGTAAAAAGCCTATGGGAATTAATTACTTATCTTCTCTCATGCCTCACCTGTCTATGGAAGCAGGACTCTCTTGTCGATATACAAATCATTGCTTAAGATCAACTGTTGTTCAGCTGCTCTCCTCAGCGGGTCTCGAATCACGACAGATCATGGCTGTAACAGGCCACAAATCTGAAGGGAGCCTAAAATCATACTGGGCACCCACGCTACATGATAGAAAAAACTGGTCAAATATACTGGCTGGCACAAGTTCATCAGACTGCCAACCAGTACCCAAATCCACAGCTTTGCCCCAAACCGCCGAGATTCCCAAGCGAACAGCAGCCGAACCACTGCAGAGCCCTGTGTACACTATCGCGGAGCAGTAGCCCGCCTTTTCCAAGATGCTGGAAACTAAAACACTTCCTCCTACAGACATACTAGACACGTCTCACAGAGCAACAGAGGACACACAAACTCACCCCATCCAGACAAATACAGAGTCCAAAGACTACGAAGTGGATTTCCCCACACAAAATGCCGTCCTCCAACCGTCCCTCAGAGAGCCACAACAAGCACTACAAAAGATGCCCAGAAAAGCAACACAAAGCAGTCAAACAAAAAATGAAGAGCCTCAAGCACTCCCCCCATCACTTACCTGCAGGACCGCATCCACTTGCACCATACATGCAAAACGTCACGGTGCACGGCAACCTGCAGTTCAACATCTATTATAAATAAAAAAGTACTAACAGCCAGCTCAAATAAAAACTGCAAACCTTTCAGCTGAAATTTCAGCACTTCTTGCCACTCGAAGGCACTGTTCATCACACGTTGTCTTTCCAAGATGAACCACTCTTAAAGTGACAGTATTCAGTTACAGTTAATGTTCAACTCTTAAAGCCACAGTACCTTACCTACTTGAAATGGTAATGCTATACGTAACCACTAGTTCTCAGCAAAGTTAAACAGTATACACTTCCACTGTTGTTCTGTTCAATGTTTATTCATTAAAATAAATTCATATCAAACAGCCTATTCTGTATTTCTTTCACCTTATTCCATTTCCACATAGCACTATTTTATCACAACAGGGGCCATTTTATAAGATGGATAACCCACTCTTGGGTGTGCGGTCAGCTCTGATATCGCATGCCTTGGGTGGTTGAACACTCGACTTCGATCTCGTCGTCCTGCAGCACACCAAGGCGTCATCGTATATCAGAGTAGCGACCGCACACACAAATGTGGGTATCTATTACATACATATATGTGTATATATATATATATATATATATATATATATATATAATAGAGATATGATTCTATGGCTCTGTAGTTAGGGTTGAGTAGGCAGTTTAATGTTAAATCCTACATTTTGCACCTTAATAACTTTGAAATTTGGTATACGCTGTCCTGAGGGGTAGACCTCTTGATTTGCCAAGTTTTGTTTCAATTGGATGTGTGAATTTTGCACAACCCATAGAGAAAAAAGTGTGTTTT
This sequence comes from Neoceratodus forsteri, assembly GCA_016271365.2. NCBI lineage: Eukaryota > Metazoa > Chordata > Ceratodontiformes > Ceratodontidae > Neoceratodus > Neoceratodus forsteri. The sequence goes on from CM057453.1 coordinate 446,287,625, forward strand.
TCACTTTTTCTCACCAAATTTTCCTGAATTTTCCTCATTGCCCTGTGCCCACATCATTTTGGATTTTAGTCTGAAATGTTCAAGATAGAAAGAGCTTATCCTAAGAAACAAGCCATCGCCAGGGGAATACTTTTATCATCTCTGTCCTACTGTGCATCCATCCTAACCATGGCAAATAAAACTGCACTACAAAAATGGGACACCACATATAACAATGTTTGTCAATATGCATCAAAGGCACCTCACCTAAAACATCACTGCCAACTCTATAAAGACCTAGACTGGCTTTCCCTCTCCTCCACCAGGCAGTAATACCTCTGCTGCCTCTCAGACTCCATAATCAGAGTGACGAGACCAGCTACACTATCTGAACTGCTCCAGCCTGCGATCCCTTCACGTGAGCTGAGATCGTCTGACAAATCTTTACTAATTGTTCCCCTCTGCCGCACTACTAAGGGCTCTGGTGCATTCAGGCATGCTGCCCCCGACTCATGGAACTCGCTACCTATGGACCTTAAAAGTGCTCCCTCACACCTTGCTTTCAAGAGAAGATTACGAATTCACCTTACCTCTATGGACCAATGTACCTGTTTTGATCCTACTTAAACCCTTCTACTTTGACCTCCCCTTCCCCCTATCTAAGTCCACCCCCTTTTCCCTTATATGTGTCCGTTCATCCACCTTTCCCCTAATTTAGATGCCTTGCATATCGATTATTTGTTTGCCTGCTTGCACTTTATATTATGTTTACAAAGAAACTTGTATGGCTATACTGTCTTAAAAATGCCTAATCACCTTGCCTTCTCTAAAATGTGTTATGTCCTTTAAACGTTTCTTCTTACTGTTCTCATGTGCACTACAATTGCTTTACTTTTTACTGATGTTGTGTATATAATTGCCAAAACCTTACTACTGGTTGGACCAGCTTTCCCATCCTACTATTTTGCACTAAAACCTATGATGTACTTATTGTAAGTGGGTACTGGTCTCTCCTCTACTCCACCCCCCCCCGCACACTGCTCAACCCTTTAGTGCCCTGCCGGGTTCTGGTTCCATAGCTCTGGGTCATCTTTGCGCCTTTTCTCGCTAAAGCTGTACATTGCCGTAACCCTCCCCCTGTTGACCGAATCCCCCTTCTTGCCCTGCCGGCCCTCGGTTCCACAAGCCTGGACGCAGACCATAGCCTCGCCCTGCAAAAGCCGTACTTGCCGTAACTCTCCCTCCTGTAGACCGTGTCCTCTTCCTTGCCCTGCCGGTCTATGGTCCCGAAGGATTGCTCACACCCTGTCTTCCAGCTCCATTTCACTTCCTAGTCTACTTAGTCATGCACCCGCCTTCCCCTGCTCACTTTCTCTCATCTTTCCCCTCCCCTATCCAAATCAATCCCCCCTCATCTTTCCCCTACCCTATCCAAATCTGTACTTCCTCCAGTACCCTCTGCCTTTCTCTGAATTGTACTTATTGTAAGTGGGTACTGGTTTCTTCTCTCCCCGCTGACAGACTCAACCCTTTTGTGCCTTGCCGGGTTCCAGTTCCATAGCTCTGGGTCATGTTGCGCCTTCTCTTACTAGAGCCGTACATTGCCGTAACCCTCCCCCTTTTGACCGAAACCCCCCCTTCTTACCCTGCCGGCCCTTGGTTCCACAAGCCCGGACACAGACCATAACCTCGCCCCGCAAAAGCCGTACTTGCCGTAATTCTCCCTCCTGTAGACCATGTCCCTCTTCCCTGCCCTGCCAGTCTATGGTTCGGAAAGGATTGTTCATACCCTGTCTTCCAGCCCCATTTTTACCTCCTAGTCTACTTAGTCATGCACCCACCCTTCCCTGCTCACTTTCCCCCTCATCTTTCTCCTACCCTATCCAAATCATTCCCCCCTCATCTTTCCCTTACCCTATCCAATTTGTACTTCCTCCAGTACCCTCTGCCTTTTTTCTCTAAATTGTATGCATGTATCAATGTACCTTGTGATGTAATTATAAATTGTATGCTTGTACCAATGCACCAATGTACCCTTGCTTGTACTGAATAAACCTGCACTGTCCTATTTGTATTGTAATTGTACCTCCCGGGTCGTGCCTGAAAATAGTCACTTGCTGGCTAGTGCACTTACCCGGTTAACAAAAACTAACTAACTAACTAACTAAATAAATAAATAAATTAGTTCGGTGAAAAAATATTATTCCAAGCTAAAATTATTCAGTTTTGAAAATGTGGGTTCTGAGCATGCTCAGTTCAGTCTTTTGGATAGATGCACAGCTGCAAACAAGGATTTTGGCTCACAAACAGGGATTTTGACAGCTTACGAATGGGGATTCATTAAATCCCCGTTCACGGGAAAAAAATCCCTGTTCGTGAGCCGCCATCTTTTTTTCACTTTTAGCCCAAAACAAAATGTTGTTACGTGCCACACAGATGCATTTTGTGAAAACAAATGTATGTATTTTGTTCAGGGCGATGCCCTCTACAAAACCATGTGTTTGGTTTCCATCAGTTTATTAAAAAAAGGCAATTTTTTCATTTGAAAATCCTGTTAAGTGACTCACTTCGATCCCATTCATGAGGTGTCCAATCCCGTTAAGTGACGATCCCATTCGTGAGCTGAAAAATCCCTGTTGTGAGATAAGAACCAGATGGCCATATCTCACGAACAGGGATCAGCTTGTGAATGAGTTTTGACACCTCATGAATGGGGATTTGGCTTGTGAATGGGGATTTTGACACCTCATGAACAGGGATTCGGCTCGTGAATTGGGTTTTGACACCTCACGAGCGGGGATCATAAAAAATCCTTGTCCGTGAGCTGTCAAAATCCCTGTTCATGAGCTGAATCCCCATTCATGAGGTGTCAAAATCCCCATTCATGAGATGAGGAACAGATGGCCCTATCTCGCAAATAGAGATTCCCCATTTGTGAGCTGTCAAAATTCCCGTTCGTGAGCCAATCCCCATTCATGAGCTAGCAAAATCCCGTTCGTGAGATGAAGACCAGATGGCCCTATCTCACAAACATGCATCGCTTCGTGAAAGGGGATTTTGTCACCTCATGAATGGGGATTCAGCTCACAAATGGGGATTCTGACAGGTCACAAACAAGGATTTGTAAAACTTTGCCAGTTCACTGCTAAGAAACAGTAAGGACTTTTAGCTTGAAATTTGCAGGATGCAAAGACGGCGTCCCACAGATGTGACATATGCTGGTTTGGTGTAAAAAAAATTACATTGGTTACATAGTTATGATGTTCCAAAGCTGAGTAATTTCCTATAGGATAACATTGCGGCACCAATGACACCTTTCAGCGCCCGTATCTCAAAAACGAAGTGAGTTACGGATATTTTGCTACCTACAGCTTACATCACCTTTAGGTGATGTAAGCTGTTAAAACAAGATTGGAAATCATAGATTACACCAGCAGTGGAATTTTTTTCCTACTTGCTACGGTTACAGAGATATTGGCAAAAATGAGTTCCAAGGGTGCCTTTTCAGTGCTTTTGTTGCCCGTATCTCGTAGACTTTATCTTTGGTAGAGGTCTCACTATCGTGATTACAACAACACTTGAATTTTTTTCATAGCTGCTATGGTTGCTGAGATATTGGAAAATTAGTGTTACAAGTGTTGCTTGCTCTATAGGACTGCTGTATGGCTATGTAGTTATGTGCAAGTGGAAGCGCAGGGCCCAGAGGGGCCATACTCCCACACATGCATATCATTATGCACAAATGGGCAGTTTATACCATTTACTAGCTATATTACATTTTTTCAAAAAGTAAGGAAATCCATTGCAAAAAACTTTGTTAAAGCATCAGTTTACAGTTAAAGTGACAAAAGTGGGTAAATGAGATGTTTGGGTTGAGCCCCTAACTCCCCAACCCCCAATCCTCCACAGATCGACAGATGCCGGGGTGTGCCATGGGGTCATGAGGCCTAACTCTCACCCCATTCTCCTTTACTGTTGCATGTCAACCTGTTTACACATGGAATGGGGTGAGAGTCTGAGGTAGCCCATGGCACACCCAGGTGTCTGTGGAGGATGGAGTGGTGGTGTGGGTTAGGGGCTCAACCCTAACATCTAATTTTCCCACTTTTGCTACTTTAACCCTAACTGATGCATTAACAAAGTTTTTGCAATGAAAAAAAAAATATATATATATATATATATATATATATATATATACCTGCACAGTACCGCAGTTATAGTTAGGGTTGCACGGCCACGTCTATGTTAAACTCAAATGTTTGAACCTTAATAACTTTGTAACCGTTAGTCCGATTTGCTTGAAATTCTGCATGTTCATTGTGGTGACATAGATCGCTGGATCTGGAAAGTGTCATTCTGATCAGATTTATGGTTTCTGAGCTGCAAAGCATCAAAAAGTGTAAAAGAATCCTCACTTTTTTTTGCATTTTTTTGTTGTCTGTTTTTTCCACGTGGTGTGTCGGTTTGGTGTAAAATTGTGTTGGGTAGATGTAGACTGGGTCAAAGGTGTGCCTTTTGAAGATTTAGTGAAAAAATATTAATCTGTTCAAAAGTTATGTCATTTTTCATGTCTCATTATAGTCTATAGGAAAATTTATATGGGCGGCTCAAAAACTTTCGTGGCAAAATTTTTTTTGTTTGTGCTCTGGGAAAATTTGTTTGTGCTGCCACCATTTTGTTTTCAGTTAGCAAGAGACAAAAAATGGTAGAACTCAAAAAATACTGACCCTTTTAATTTTTTTTTCCATTCAAATTTTATTAAACATTTTCACAATATAGGAGGCAGCAATTGTAACAAATACAACCCGTTCACAGTGCTTTATGTAGACTGCCCCCATCCCTCCGCCCCGGTACAGCAGTATAATTCCATATTGTAATATAAATTCTGCAACAATAACCATATACCAGCAAGAATAACTAACAACCAGCAACATCTATATCCGTACACTCATGATTAAGGTGAGAAGGGGATCCCAGATACGTTTATAACTAGATAATCGGTTTTTGAGGCTAGCTATAGCCTTCTCAGTATGAAGGTTAGCTATTATTTCATTTACCCATTTCTGATATGTCAGACTAGCCCTATCTTTCCAATTCCTTAATATCAGTTTCTTAACCGATAATGCGATCATGGAAATATTAAATCTCTGGACTTTAACCTTGATGGAGGACAGGTCACCCAGAAGGCAAATATTCAGAGTGAAACAATCTTGCAGACCCAGTAAGGGGTCCAGGTTATTTTTAATTGAATCCCACAAAGGGATTATTTTGGGACACATCCAGAATATGTGAAGAAGTGTTCTTTTTCCTTGGGAGCATCTGCTACATAAATCTTATTCGAGGAGACCCCAGCTTGCCAGTTTGGCAGGAGTATAATACAAGTTGTGTAAAATATGATATTGTATAAGGCATAATCTGTCTTGAGACACATATTTGTGACAGTACTTCCATAATACCGGCCAATTAAAGGTATATTGAGGGAAAAAAGAACCCCAGAATCTAGTCAGGCCATTAGAGCCCCCGCACCGTCGATGAAACAAAACTTGATATATTTTAGAAATGACACCAGAAGAACCCAATAAGGGAGAAAGTTCAGGAATCAGTGCAAACGCAAGAGGGCGAGGGGGGGGGTATTACCCAACACAGTGGTAAGCAGGTGCTTTAATTGAAAAACCCTGAATTGCAAAGATACTGGAATACCAAATTTCTGGGTGATTTTAGCTGCAGGAAGCCAAGCTCCCTCGTCATCCAAAAACATGGATACTATCCCATCACCCACTTAGGGTAACCATATACGGGAAATCCTCTGCTCATTTAAAGTAAAGGCTGATGAGTTCCAAATAGACTGGGGCAGATCCAGATATGGAGTATATCCTAGAAAGGAACAAAGTTGTACATATACTTCTAGTGATGTCATAAGGGTGGGACATTTACTAGTATCGTGTAAAAGTGATAGTTTAACATAAAACATAGTCGGGGTCCATGTTCATAGACCGGGTGAAATCTAATTCGATGTTGAGCCAAGCTGGTCTCAAACTCTCGGGACCTGGATTCACCCACTTCAGGCATTTAGCTAGATGACTGGCCCAGTAATAGATAGCCAAGTGAGGAATCCACAGTCCCCCATCTGCTTTCGAGGCAGCAAGCTTATAATATGCCAATCTGGGGTGTTTATGCAACCAGATAAAATTAGTAAAAACTCTAGACATTTTCTGGAACCAGGATAGTGGGATGAATGAATTAAGATGAGAAAGGGGATAAAAGAGATGGGGAAAAACATTCATCTTGATTATATTGATACGGCCCCATAATGAAACTAGAAGCTTAGACCATCTGTCCAGATCTTGGACAATCATCTGGGATAAAGGTTCTAAATTTTCTTTAAACCATGAGGAAGGGTTACGTGTTAGTTTAATACCCAAATATGTGAGAGCCCGAGGTGCCCAACACAAACCGAAGGGGGAAATATCCATCTTAAAAACCTTATGGTTAAGGGGGAAAAAAGGACGATTTGTTAGCGTTTAACTTCTAATTTGAACAGGAGGTAAATTTGGCAATTTCCCCCAACAAGGCCGGGATAGATGTCTGCGGATGGGCCAGATAAAGGAGAAGATCATCAGCATATGCTGTGATCTTGACCATGTGATTCCCAACCGGAATACCTTGTATTCCAGTATTGTTAAGGACATTTTGAATGAGAGGTTCCAAATATAAGTTAAATAAAAGAGGGGAAAGGGGGCATCCATGTCTGGTACCTGAATATAAAAGGAAAGGTTTGGAAAATGCACCATTTCCAGTAATCCTAGCAGATGGAGCCCGATATAAAGCTCGAATCCAGTCTATGAACATGGTAGGGAAATCAAAAACTTTAAGGACCTAGAATAGAAAGTTCCAATTCACACGATCAAATGCCTTCTCAGCATCCAGGGAGACCAACCCAGTGGGAAAGGTGGCATCCCTGGACTCCGAGAAGACATGCAAGAGGGTGCATAAATGATCTGATGATGACCGTCCCTTCATGAATCCTACCTGGGAAATACCAATCAGGTCTGGAAGGACCAGAGTTAGCCTCTTGGGCAACATCTTTGAAAGAATTTTGATATCTTGGTTTAACAGAGATATAGGCCTATAACTCTGTACTAACTCAGGATCTTTGTCCGGTTTGGGGAGAAGGACAATCAGGGCCTCAAACAAGTAAGTGTCTACAGCAACCCTGGAGAGAATATGTAAGTACAACCGGTGAAGCACCAGCAGTAATTGTTCCCAGAAAACTTTATAAAATAATGAGGAAAAACCATCCGGCCCCGGAACTTTATCAGAGGGCAAGGCCTTAACAACCTCTGAAATTTCCTCCAAGGAGATAGAGGAAGACAAAAAAGTCCTATGTGCCTCTGACAGGGACGGAAGATGGGAATCCCTTAAATACTCCTCCAACTTCTCCAAAGGAGGAGGACAGTCCATATCCCTATATAATTGCTCATAATACAAGGCGAACTCTTGCACTATGTCAGAGGGGGATACCCTCAAAGACCCATCTTCCTGAGCCCAGACTGGAGGGATATAGGCCTTGAAGGCACCCCATAGAATATCCGGCTCCACACTGTCTATCGGGTTAGTAAAGAAAAAGAAGTCAATCTGTTCTTTTATAAGGCTACAGTACTTAGTATCTTTTAGTAATTGTTCATTTAACTTCCAACGGGTCTCCCGCCTAGGCGTATTAAGAAAAGCGAGATTGCATACTACCAGAGAGTGATCAGATATGGGACCAGGCTGGAACGAGGCAGACAAAACCCCGGACAAAAGCCCCTGGGAGATTAATAAGTAATCGATGTGAGACTGTGATCCATGCACTGGCGAGCTAAAGGTATATTCCTTGGTGTTAGGGTGCAATACTCGCCATACATCACACAACCCACACTGGTCCAACAGATCCCTAAAAGCCCTTTGCCCAGGGGTCAGTCCCCTCACTCCACTGCCAGATCTGTCCATACTGGGGTCCACGACCAGACTGAAATCACCACCTAAAACAATCGTTACAGGGAGCATAGGGAGAATAACGGTGATCAACTTCATAAAGAAGCCAGGATCATCTGTATTAGGCCTGTAAATACTGCCAAGTAAAAGTGGCATGGACCACAAAGTACCCTGGACCAAAACGTACCTGCCACCCAAGCCACTAATGACCTGTGAAGAGATGAAGGGGATACCCCTATTGACAATTAACATAACTCCGCTGCTATTAGTGGACCCCGCTGCATTAAAAACCTGACCAATCTGTTGTCTCCTGAGTTGCAAGGCTTCAGAGTCTAACAAATGGGATTCTTGCAAAAATGTTATCTGGGAACGTAATAAACTTAAGTGTTTAAGCACCTGGTATTGTTTAGATTTTTTCCAAAGCCCCTTCACATTCCACGTAGCAAAATGAACATTACTACCCATCTAAATTAGTAACAATGAGTACATAATAATAATCTCGATGTAACAACAAGACAAGTCCAGAATCCAGAGCATCTTTAGTACTGCTGTTCCACCCACCCCATCCCAGACCTTCCCGTACAAACCAACTCTTGCCCCCTCCCTCTGTAAACTACTCCATCATCCTGTAACTTAAATTTGCCAGGTCCCTTAGATCCACCCAATATCCCGCCCTCCCAACCACCCCAACTGTCACAAACAATGCTCAACAAGATACCGGGTCCCTTCCTCTCCTCCCAGCATCCCGACTTTACCCCGCAGTCCCGAACAAATTCGGTAAACCCCCCATAATTTGCACAGAAAAGAATTACTAAAAAAAAATACTAAAAAAAAAAAGCAACATTCCGTCGTAAGATCTGGTGCTTAGCCGGCTCCTGGCAACCAAAGGGAAATGCATAACATGTAGCGATAGGCTCAGTGAGTGTGCTGGATTAGTTAAAACAATACCTGCAACCTGCCAAGAAAACATGATTACCAAAAAACAGCAAATGACAGCTAGTACTAGATAGGGCCAATTTGCCACAAACTCTTGCCAGCACCAGCCCAAAAGAAATATGCTGATTAATCTCGACCTCTAATGCAAGAGCCCCGCGGTGGAAAACAGGTCCTGAATTGACAACCAGTGCCCTTCAGCAAGGCGCATAACCTGAGCTCCCTCTGGTGGCACAGGAGTGAGAGCACACAGGAGCACAACGAAAGAAGGAGATACCCAGCCCCTCACTCAGAATAAAGGCATCTTAAATTTAACTAAAGGAGGGGTGAGCCAAGGGGTACAGAACATTAAATCCCTTTTTGCAAATACAAATAGAATTCAAGGTAAAACATAAACAGAAGATACCTTCCCCCGAATAATCAGTCTATACAAATACAACGGTCTCCTGAAGGAGCAACAGATCCAAAATTGAATTGGATACCAAAGATTTATAAGTAAGAGAACACAACAATCTAATATAATGTTCCTTCAGCCTTCAGTATCAAGTTCTCCCAAACATCGACATATGTTTATATTCGTTTCTTTCATGCTTCTCAATAAACAGTCACAGCCCCACGGTTTGAAACTTTTCATTGCTAGAAATACAAGGCTCATCATGGGGCATGAAACAGATCAGGCAGGGCAAGTTTTAAATCAGATTGAGCAGCTTCAGGATCATCGTAAGCAGACCATGCTCCAACCACTTGCACCTGCAACCTAGCTGGGTATCCCATTCTAAACTTAAGCCCAGCCGCGATGATCCTGGACACAATGGGATGGAATGCTGTACGTTTCTGCAGGACAGAACTCAGTAAATCTTGCGCTATTCTGAGCTTGTTGTTTTCCCATCTTACTTTTTGCAATTCCTTTACTTTTGCCAAGAAATGCTGCCGTTCCAGGTAATTTAAGAAATGACATATAATGGGGCGAGGTGTAGCTCCTGGGGGGGGGGGGTCAGCAGCAGGGACCTATGTGCCCTCTCAACAATATACTAGGACCCAAAGGGAGAGGGACCTGTGATCCTTTCCACCAGCTTCTGAATAAACACAATAGCATTTTGGCCCTCTTCACCCACAGGAAGTCCTAATATGACAACGTTATTCCTGCAGCTGCAGCCCTCTAGATCCTCTAATTTAGTTTCCAGATGAGAAAGCTTCTGCCTCATAGCCACCAGCCCAGGATCAAACTTATCCAGATGCTTCTCAAGCTAAACAATACGAGCTGTATTGTCTGAAGTTGCAATTGAAACCTCCTCAAGCTTTTTAGAGAGGGACTTAAGCTTCCTCTCTAAAGGGTTTGAATTCTTCCAAAAATCTGCTCAGGGTTAAAGGCTCCTGCTCCAGGGCCTGGCTCAAGAGTTCTGGCTTGTCTGGACCACTTGAGGCCTGAAATTTCTTCGAGGCCTTCTCTGGAGTGACCGGGGGGAGTGCTTCTGCGGCGCCTTTTTCATGTAAACCTCCATCGGGGTTCAAACTAGGTAAACCAGAGCCCGGGATGATTAAATGACCAGATTAAATAGTTGTGAAGGGTTTTAAGTAGATTTAGTGATCCAAAAACACAAATTATTAAGTCGGGAGGCTGGAGCTACACGGAGGAGCTTCTACTCGATACCTTGCATCACGAGGTCTCAGCCATACTGACCCTTTTTAAATACCACCACTTGCTTTTACCTAATCTGGCCATGAGGAACACATCCCTGATATCAGTTTTTGTCAATATGGTCTGAAAATATGTGTTTCAGATTTTTTGATTGAGCTTCTGAAATTTTGGTCACTCAAACATAATTTTTGTGCATGACAATATTCTCTGGAAGCACGAAAACAATAGCGCAAACATTTTTTGATGTATAACAACATCCTATTAAAGTGAATAGGGGTGCAGTAAAATGTTTGGCATTTTCTTGCAACAAGGTAAATTCTGCTTTTTTGTTACAATTTACAGGGTAGGAAGTTGTTGACTCATAGTTGTGCCTTTTGATTGTTTGGTGAAAAAATATCGAGTGATTCCATAGTTAAAGCATTGTGAAAATTCAGGAATGTCCAATAGAAAAACATTGCGGTGCCCATGACATCTTCAAATGCACATATCTCGAAAACGGTTCAAGATACAGATTTTTCATCTCAAAAATGTTTTGTCCCAGCCAGCTCAGTGGTGCTGGAGGTTGAGGAGCTGGTCACTACACCTCTAGCCATGCCAGTGACCCAGGTTCGGAAACAAGTTTGGGCCACCGGGGGTTGACATGGTGGAGAGAGGATTGAGCATCCAGAGGACTGCTCTCCTCTCTTGGGAAGGAGGGGTACACACTGTCCCACTCACTGATTGCCCTCTGGTAGTGACTGGAGGGCAGTACAGGTCAGGAGGCACGCTCCAACATGATTACGTTGGTGGGGAGGGAGGCTGGAAGAAAACAGGAGGAAAAGAGCCTGGTAGGGCTCCATGGCAGTCTGCCGTGCCCTGGGCTGACCCTGGGGTTCTGGATTGGGTCTCTGGGGAGGGAGCACCACCTCCCTGGCCCCACCAGAGGGGGCAATCTGTGGCGGAAATACCGAAGGGGTGGCTAATTGTGGCATAGCGGGACCCAGGAGTGAGTTCCTCCTTCGGGAGGAACCAAAGCACCTGCCAGGGCTAAGGTAGGGAAAATGTGTATGGAAAAAAATTCTTAGTCCCCCTATAGGGGGATTAAGTACCGATGTAGGTTGGAAAGCCATGAATCCCATGAATTTTGAATTTGTTCTCTACTTTGTATGGTTACTGAGATTTTTGTAAATTAGTATTCCAATTGCTCATTTTCATTTCTGTAGGCCAGTATTACACCTTCAAAGTTAGCACTCACAGTGCTTTTCAGTACCTGTATCTCAGAAACTATGCAACATACAGATTTTTTCAATTTATCCAGTGTGGAGGTCTTGCTGTCATGATTACAATAGCACTGACATTTTTTTCATAGCTGCTACGGTTGCTAAGATATTGGCAAATTAGTGTTACAAGGGTTCCTTGCTCTATATGGCTGCTGTATGGCTCCTTAGTTATGTGTAAGTGGGAGCACAGGGCCCAGAGGGACCTACACTCCCACAGATGAATATCATTATGCACAAATGGGCAGCTTGGTGGGAGTGCAGGACCCGACACATACCATTTATGATTTATATTACACTTTTTCAAAAAGTAAGGAAATTCTTTGCAAAAAAACTTTGTTAATGCATCAGTTAGGGTTGTTTCCAGAGTGACTAAAGTGTGGAAATTCAACATTAGGGTTACCAATCCTAACAACCCCTGCCCTACCCCCACAATCCACACAACAACAAGAGTTAGAGTGTTCATTGGGTTAGTCGCACCTAACTCTCACATCGTTCTCCTGTACTACAACACCTCAGCTTGCTTACAAATGGAATGGGATGAGAGTTAGGCCAATGACCCCAATGAACACCCCAACACCTGTTGTTGTGTGAAGGGTGGGGGGTAGGGCAGGGGGGTGTTAGGATTGGTAACCCTAACGTTGAATTTCCACACTTTTGTCACTGTGTATACAACCCTAACTGATGCATTAACAAAGTTTTTTTTCTTGCATAGAATATATATATATATATATATATATAGGTGTGTGGACAGTATTCGAGAGACTTGGGTGTGCACTTAAAATAAGCTCTGTATTTTACTCATAATTTATTAAAAATACAGAATTTGTGCTCTGTACTGTTGCCAATATGATCAAGAGATAGTGTGCATAAAAAAAAGGTGCATGTATTTTTATTTTATTGTGGCAACATTTTAATAATGAAAATTGCCTTAAAAAAGGCAGCCATTTTGTGACATGGCTGTGCTACACATGTTGGTGACCATTAAATTTACTGTATTTAAAGCAGAATAGCAACATTTTCTTTTTTAGTAGACAGAGTGGATGTGTAACTGTCCCCCAGTGATTATTGATTTTATGCAGATGTAATTACATTTACATGACACCACATGTAATTTATTATTATAATGCATTACTGCGGTGTCTTATATAACTGCATAATTTCTTTTGTGTATTCTGCTTCTATGCTTTGAGGGTTTTTTTTAGTGTGAGTTCACATTGCTTAATGTGTTTCCCCCGCACAAATCTGCAATCTTAATGCAGTGGTACATAAAGCCTGCTAGGAGCAGCAGCATCAAAAGCTGTGGCTCTTGCTATCGTGTCCATGTTACCCACGTGGATGATGATGATGCTGGTATTGGTACAAATAGCCAGGACCTGAAGGTGACATTAGACATTCAGTTTTGGTACTCTGGCTCTAAGCAAAACTTCTCTTCCTGCTGCTTCTCCCATTTACCATTCTTAAAAACAGGTAGAATGAAGCGTTGTCCATTTTAAATCTGGTGTGCTGCACAGGAGTTTGGATGGATCTCAGAGGTCTTCAGTCACTAGAAAACATGATCTTCAGCATTCTGCTACAAAACAGCAAGTTAAACTTCTGGGAGGCATATTAAATAGTGACTGGCTAAAGTGCAACAGATATTCTGTGTCATTTTGGGGATAGAACAAGTAAAGTATTCACCTTAAGACTTCATGGTCCTGATGTTTGTGAAGGGACCCTCTTCAAAATAAAGAATGATTGGATTAGTGGACTGTGCAGCACAATGAGTATATTTTAAAGTTTTGTTTGGGAAGTATATATCAGCAGAATTTTCCTCTGGTTCTAGCACTGTGTAAATGGGACATATTAAATAGTATAGTTTAAAGTTGTATAAGGGAAGCATATCAGCAGAACTTTCTTCTGGCATGGTTAGTGTTTAAATGGGGCATATTAAATAGTATATTTTAAAGTTTTGTTGGGGAAGCATATCAGCTGAACTTTCCTCTGGTGCTGGCACTGTTTAAATAGGGCATATTAAATACTATCTGGCTATAGTACAGCAGTTGTGTTCTATCATCTTTGGGGGCAGAAAAGTTAAATTTGTGTGTTCTTGCATGGCCCAGCTGTTTGTGAAGGGTCTCTCTTCAAAATGGGTCTGTGCATATATGTGACCAGTCTAATCAAATAGAATTTTGTTTGAGATTTATAGTTTTTTGTTTACAATCCATCCAGCAGGTTTTCATTGTATAGATTTTTTCATAATATTGCTAATATTAGTGAATTTCCCCTGCTGATTACTTTAATCATGTTTAAATGGGGGGAACAACACCTGTGGGGTTCCTACTGGTAAATACTAAGAATGTGTATTTATCGAATGAATATGTGCACCAGTTGATGTGATGATGGCTCTTTTTTAGAAGTGTGTATGTGGAATGAATATAAAAGCTGCAGTCTTAAAATGTTTTAAATAAAAATAAATGCAATTTGTGAGAGATGCTTGTAATTTTTGGAAAGAAGGGGTGATGCTGGCTCCGGTTAAGGTAGGTGTGTGCGTGTGTGTGTGTGTGTGTGTCTGCATGTGTGTGTGTGCATGCATATGTGTGCATATATGTGTGTGTGTGTGTGTGTGTGTGTGTGTGTGTGTATTTGTGTGTGTGGGGGGGTGTTCTTTTAAAATGATAAAGTTGCCTTTCTTGATGTAAGATTATAAAGTAGCATCATTGTACTGGCATACTGAATTAGGGGATCAGGTGTGGGTGGTGGTATAATATATTGGAACTGTTTGAAATAAAAAAAACAACAGCAATGGGGCCTACCTCAAAAATGCTTCTTATGGCATTGGTCAGTTCATTCGAGGTTATGGGGGGTTACCACATGCAGGAATGAGAATGCTTCTAAACTAGACATCAAGTTGTGGCATAATATGTTGGAACTGTTTAAAAATAAAAGAATACAGCACTTGGGCCTACCTCAAAATGGCTGCTCATGGCATGGGGGGGGGGTACCACGTGTAATAACTGTGTCATTGCCTGGGTGTACTAGTGCCTGTAGGGCAACATCATTGTTTTGGATTCATCTGGCAAAAACATTTTCCTGATTTATTCATAATAAGACTGTTTCTAAATTAGATGTCAAGTGATGGCACAATATGTTGGAACTGTTTAAAAATAAAAAAATACAGCACTTGGGCTTACCTCAGAAAGGCTGCTCATGGCATTGCTTAGTACATTCAGGGGTATGGGAGGGATACTATGTGTAGTACTGGAATCTGGCCATTGCATGGGTGTACTAGTGCCTGTTGGACAATATCAGTGGTTTGGATTCATCTGGCAAAAAAATTTAGCAGATTTATTTATAATGAGACTGCCTATAAATTAAATGTCAAGTGTTGGCATAATATCTTGGAACTGTTTGAAAATAAAAAAGAACATCGCCTGGGCCTGACTCAAGCAGTTTGGATGTGGTATTCCATGTGCAGTACAAGAACCCTGCAGCAGCGGTGTCCCTGTGATGCACATGGTGGTGAGCACAGGGTAGGCCTGTGTGATATTTTGGCATCATTTTCCTCATTATGGCTGGCACTGGGTTGTCAGGGGACACTGTGCAGTGCCTACATCTACAGTTATCAACACCAAAGAGATTGCCTGGGTGCTTTCTGGTTGGTAACTGTGGTTGGGCCTGCCCTCAGTTTGACTCTGTTGCGGTACTGTGATGTCAAAATGACCCCTGATGTGACTCAGGCCCACTGTGTAATATCCAGCTGTATCTTGCCTTGCCTTTGCTTGTACATGGTGAACTTTGTTGTATTGTTTTGACTTGTAGAGTAGTTTGGATGTGGCATTACACATGCAGAACAAGAACCCTGCTGCAGTGACATCCCTGTGATGCACATGGTGGTGAGCTTAGGGTGGGTCTGTGTGACATTTTGGCATCATTTTCCCCTCAAAGGCTGGCATGGGGTTGCCAGGGAGCATCATGTAACACCCTCATGTATAGTTATTAGTACCAAACAGTTTGCCTGGGTGCATTCTGGTTGTTAACTGTGGTTGGGCCTTTCCTCAGCCTGGCTCTGCAGAGCTACAGCGATGTCAAAATGGCCCCCAATGTGGCATGGTACTTATCAATGTGTATTGGCTGTTTGATTGATAATAAACCGATAATAAAAGTTGTACCATTTATTTCACATGTTGCATTGCTACTGTGGTGTCCGTGTTACCCACAGTAGTTTTATGCAACAGAGATGGTCACATAATAAATCAAGTACAACCAAGTGATTTGTTCATGTTTATCTTTCTACTTAATGTCCAGCTTAAGTGTGAAAGGCATGTAGACTAGACATAAACAGTATAAGCATGAAGTAATGAAACTTTGGTAACCTCCTGTTTGTATTATTAGTGCTGTCTACATTGGAGGATAGATAGCAACACATACATATGGAAAAACATCAAATCATTAGATGTTGCAAATGAATACACTTACATAGAAGACAGAGACACTGCTTTTGAAAATGTTATTCATTACTAGAAATGGGAAATAATGCATAATGGATACCAAGTTACCCATGAAAGTAGTTTACATGTCATAAATAACTGTGCCATTTTTCCAAAATTAGAAATACAGAACTATCTTTACATTTTGTATTATACAACTACCACATATACACATTAAAATTAAGGTTGAGTCATGCCTAATTATAAAACTTTTTTTGAGTGTATGAATGTCATGCTTTGTCTCTCGAATACTGTCCACACAGCTATATATATATATATATATATATATATATATATATATATATATATATATATATATATATATATATATCAGAGGCAAAAACTCCATTTAATGCATCAGTTAGGGTTGTTCACAGTGACAAAAGTGAGAAATTCAATGTTGGGTTGAAACCCCT
Organism: Neoceratodus forsteri; assembly: GCA_016271365.2. Classification (NCBI taxonomy): domain Eukaryota; kingdom Metazoa; phylum Chordata; order Ceratodontiformes; family Ceratodontidae; genus Neoceratodus; species Neoceratodus forsteri. The sequence continues at coordinate 446,304,291 of CM057453.1, forward strand.
TTGCACCCTCAGCCCTCCCCAACTGGAATCGGGGTGCGCATTGGGTCATTGGCCTAACTCTCACCCCATCACATGTGGAAAGAAGCTGAGGAATAGGAGAATGGGGTGACAGTTAGGACCGATGACCCCAATGCGCACCCCGATTCCAGTTGGGGGGGTGGGCTAGAGGGGTGCAAAGGGGGTTTCAACCCTAACATCGAATTTCCTCGCTTTTGTCGCTGTGGAACAACCCTAACTGATGCATTAAATGGGTTTTGCCTCTAATTTCTCTTTTGAGAATGATAATGAAATAGTAGATGTAATGTGCGACAGCGGGAGGCGAGGGTCCTGTGAGCTCCGCACTCCCGCCACGTCATGTCTTGTCACATAGTAACATTGTGCCTGCAAACGCAAATCGTAATGCGCATGGTGATGCAAAGGAAAACAGAAAGAGAAACAGTACTGTAGATAGAAATGTTAAAAACAATGCAACCGCAAATGAAAATGAAAATGCAAAGGGTAACGCACATGGTGGCGTAGACGTGAATGGTAAGTGAAACGGGTACGGAACCACAAGCGGAAACAGTAATGGTAACAGTAATGTAAGCGCACAGGCTGGTTTTCCCCAAAAGCTGTATAGAGAAAGACAGTGAGTACAAAGAATGTATGCAAAATAATGACTCTCGGAACAGAAAAATGAGGACTTGGAATAGTAAATTGCTTATATCTCAGGAACCGTACGACATAGAAAAAACATTTAAAAGTCATATGAATTATCACTGTCCTGGCCAGTTTGGTACTTAGCCCCCATTAGGGGGCTAAGCACTTTTTTGATGAAAAGTCCGTATCTCGCACCGTTTCCGAGATACGGGCCCATAAAAGTGCGGAGAATGCTGTAATGTTATCCTATGGGAAAAAAAACAGAAGTTCAGTGCACCATAACTCTTACTCCTGTAATATGTTTTCACCAAACCACTGAAAGGCACATCTGTGGGATGTTGACTGTGTTCTTTGCAAATTTCAGCCCAAAAGACCAAACCGTTATTTTGCAGCAGGGCGCCAAACGATTGCTGCAATGCATCGTACGCCGTAATGTTATCGTATGGGAAAAAGTGTCAAATTTGGAGTACCATAACTTTGCCGCTGTGTAATATTTTTTCAATTAAACACTGAAATGCACATCTGTGAGATGTTGGCCGCGTTCCTTCCAAATTTCAGCCCAAAACTCCACACCGTTCTTTTGCAGCAGGGTGCCAAAGAATTGCTGTTATTTTCCCACAGCCTAGAAAAGTACTGTCGCAATTTGCGAAAGCTTTTGCAAAAATTTGTGCCACTTTCGTGAGTGCGACACTACTTTGTGAAAGTACTTTTTCCAGAAATCTGAAAAACATATTTCTGGGGTGTTTTACCCCAAAATAAAGATATGGCTAGCATCCTCAGGGTCCGACTAGGTGAATACAAAGAGAACTAGGTTGCTAGAGGGTCCCAAATTTAAATGCCAAGCATTTTTCTGATCACCAACTGAAAACAAAATGGTGGATTTGCGACAGTAAAAGGGCCATTTGCGAAAATAAAAACTGCATTTACGACACTGTCAAACTTTTTGTTAACTTTTCCCATTGACTTATAATGGAAACTTGTTTTTTTAATAACTTTTGAACCGTTTAATATTTTTTCGCAAAATCTTTGAAAGACACATGGGGACCCCAGTCGCATGTTCCTGAATTCGGACCAGTCGCACAAACCGTGCGACCTGTAAATCTGCGACGTGAAATTCAAAAAGAAGCAGCACATGCAGATCATGTAAAACTCTGCAGCCATATATCTGACTGGTACAAAACTTGGCAGATCCTAAGGCATATGGGTCTTGATTCTGTTTGCCCCAATTTCAGGCAAATCCATTGCACAGTTGCAAAGTTATTAACGTGCAAAATTTTGGGTTTAATAGGTAAATGGCTCCTCAGCCCTAACAGGTAGCACAAATTTGTTATTAGGTCGGTAGCATCGTATACTACAACATATATATATATGTTATGGTATGTGTAGTGCTACCACAAAAGTTAGGGTTGAGGAGCCATTTACCTGTTAAATCCAAAATCTTGCACCTTAACTAACTTTGCAACCGCTTTGATGGATTTGCATGAAATTTGGAATATACAATCAAGACCCAATGTCTTGGGATCTGCCAAGTTTTGCACCAGTTGGATATACAGCTGCCGAAAGTTATTAAGGTGTGATCTGCACATGCGCTTACGCTTTTGGAATTTACGGTCGCGGGCCTACAGGTCACACGTCATTTGCCCAGCGTATCAGTCCTAAATCTTCAGGGAATGTGTGCTAGTGGTCCCTGATGTGCTCTTCAAAGATTTTCGTGGAAAATATTAAACGGTTGAAAGCTATTATAAAAAAACAATTTCCCATTATAAGTCAATGGAAAGTTAAAAGTTCTCACAGTGTTGCAATGCACTTTTTAATGTCACAAATGGCCCTTTTTATTGCTGTAAATCTGCCATTTTGTTTTCAGGTTAGTGATCAGAAAATGTTTGCATTTAAAATTGGGACCTTTAGCAACCTAATTCTTTTTGTATTCACCTAGTCGGACCCTGAGGATGCTAGCTATGTCTTTATTTTGTAGAAACACCCCAGAAATATGTTTTTCAATTTCTGAAAAATACTTTCAGTAAAGTACTGTTGCACTTACACACTGTCGACCACTTTATGGGAAAGCTACGTAAATTGCTACAGCACTTTCTAGGTTGTGGGAAAATGACAGCAATTCTTTGGCACCCTGCTGCAAAAGAACAGTCTGGTACTTTGGCCTGATATTTGAGGGAATGCAGCCAACATCTCACATATGTGCCTTTCAGTGTTTTGTTGAAAAAATATTAACGGCGGCAAAGTTGCGGCACTCCAAAGTTGACGCTTTTTCCCATAGGATAACATTATGGCGTCCAACGCATTGCAGCAATCCTTTGGTGCCCTGCTGCAAAATAACGGTTCAGCCTTTTGGGATGAAATTTGGAGGGAGGACAGTCAACATCCCACAGATGTGCTGTTTAGTGGTTTGGTGAAAAAATATTACAGGAAGCCAAAGTTATGGCACTCTGAACTTCTCTTTTTTTCCCATAGGATAACATTACAGCGTTTGCCACGCCTTTTAGTGCCCGTATCTCGGAAACGGTGCAAGATACGGACTGTTCGTCAGAAAAATACTTAGCCCCCAATGAGGGCTAAGTATCAAACTAATCAGGAAAGTCATAAATCATATGACTTTTAGATTTTTTTCTACATCGTACGGTTCCTGAGATATAAGCAATTTAGTATTCCAACTCCTCATTTTCTGCTCCAAGACCCATTATTATGCACACATTCTTTGTACTCACTGTCTTTCTCTATGCAGCTTTTTGGGAAAACCAGCCTGTGCGCTTACACTACTGTTACTGTTGCCTTTTCCTCTTGCGGTTCCGTACCCGCTTCACTCTACCGCTCACGCCTCCACACCATGTGCCTTTATCCTTGCATTTTCATTTGCGCTTGTGTTTCTGTTATCTTTGCCATTTGTGTCTACAGTACTGTTTCTATTTCTGTTTCGCTTTGCGTCACCATGCCCATTGCCATTTGCGTTTGCGGGCCCCGCACTCCCGCTGCCACATTACATTCACTGTTTCTAGTTATCATTCTCAAAAGAAGGAATTAGAGGCAAAAATGAGTTTATCGCATCAGTTAGTTGTTCCAGCAACAAAAGTGAGAGAAATTGTGTTAGGGTTGAAACCCTTGGACCCCCAGTTCACCCCTCAACCGACATTGGGTGCATTGGGTCTTCGGTCCCAACTCACCCCATTCTCCTATACCTCTGTTTCTTTTACAAATGTGATGGGTGAGAGTTAGGCTTATGACCAGTTGCACCCCAATGCCGGGTTGGTGGGTGGACTGGGGTCCAAGGGAGTTTTCAACCCTAACACCAAATTTCCTCACTTTTGTTGCTGTGGAACAACCTAACTGATGCATTAAATGGAGTTTTTGCCTCTAAAATATATATATATATATATATTATGGTAGCACGGTAGTGCTACCATAGTTAGGGTTGAGGAGCCATTTCTATGTTAAACCCCAAAACTTTTGCACCTTAATAACTTTGCAACCGTTTGACAGATTTGGCTGAAATTTGGAATACATGATCAAGAACCATAGGCCTTGGGATCTGCCAAGTTTCATAGTGGTCAGATATACAGCTGTGGGTTATTAAGCATGATCTGTCTTGGCGTTTACGCTTTTCTGAATTCTCTAGGTCGCACCTACAGGTCTAGCGGTTTGTGCAACCGGTCTGAAATCTTCAGGGAATGTGGCCGGGGTCCCCAATGTGCCTTTCAAAGATTTCGTGAAAAAATATTAAACGGTTCAAAAGTTATTCAAAAAACAGTTTCCCATTATAAGTCAATGGGAAAAGTTAACAAAAAGTTCAACACTTTCGCAAATGCATTTTTACTTTCACAAATGGGCCTGTTACTTTCACAAATTGGCCATTTTGTTTTCAGTTGGTGATCAGAAAAATGGTTGGCATTTAAATTTGGGACCTTCTAGCAACCTAATTCTTTTTGTATTCACCTAGTCGGACCCTGAGGATGCTTGCCATGTCTTAATTTTGTTGTAAAACACCCCAGAAATATGTTTTTCAAATTTCTGGAAAAAGTACATTCGCAAATTACTTTCATGCTCATGAAAGTGTCGAACTTTTTTGCGAAAGCTTTTGCAAATTGCGACAGTAGTTTTCCATTTGTGGGACAGTGACAGCGATTCTTTGGCACTGCGCTGCAAAAGAACCGTTGGGAGTTTTGGGCTGAAATTTGGAGGGAACAGAGCCGACATCTCACAGATGTGCCTTATAGTGTTGTATTGAAAAAATATTACATGGCGGCAAAGTTACAGCACTCCAAAGTTGATGGTTTTTCCCATAGGATAACATTACGGCACCCGACGCATTACAGAAATCCTTTGGATCCCTGCTGCAAAATAATGGTTTAGTCTTTTTTCCTGAAATTTGGAGGGAAGACAGCCAACAGCCCACAGATGTGACTTTTAGTAGTTTGGTGAAAAAACATTACAGGGAGGCAAAGTTATTGTGCTCCGAACTTTCCTTTTTTTCCCATAGGATAACATTACGGCGTTCGCTGCGCCTTTCAGGGCCCATATCTCGGAAACGGTGCGAGATACGGACTTTTCGTCGGAAAATTTCTTAGCCCCCAATCAGGGGCTAAGATCTAAATTAGCCAGGACAGTTGTAAATAATATGACTTTTACATTTTTTTTCTACATCGTACGGTTCCGGAGATATAATGTATTTAGTTTTCCAAGATCTCATTTTCTGCGCCGATACTCATTATTATGCATACATTATTTGTACTCACTGTCTTTCTCTATGCAGGTTTTGGGGAAAACCAGCCTGTGCGCTTACATTACTGTTACTGTTGCCCTTTCCGCTTGCGGTTCTGTACCCGTTTCACTTACCGTTGGCGTCGTGCGTCACCATGTGCGTTATCCTTTATGCTTTTCATTTGCGCTATGCTTCTGTTATTTTTGCCATTTCTGTCTACAGTACTGTTTATCTTTCTGTTTCACTTTACATCACCATGCCCATTGACATTTCTGTTTGCAGGCACCATGTTACTATGTGACAACACATCACATGGCAGACCATTCCCGTCTATGCCAGCATGTGCGTTACCCTTTCTGTTCTCATTCGCGCTTGTGTTACCATGTGTGCCACTGTTAGCATTTCTGTTTGCTTTGCTGTCCCTGTTAGTATGCCACAAGACATCATGTGGTGTCCCGCCACCGCATTATGCGGTGGGAGCTGCGCTCCTGATGCTGCATTACTTTCACTATTTCTCATTATCATTCTCAAAAAGAAGGGAAATTAGAGGCAAAAAACTCTGTTTAATGCATTAGTTAGGGTTGTTCCACAGCGACAAAAGTGAGGAAATTCGCTGTTAGGGTTGAAAACCCTAACTCGGTACCCCCTAGCACCACACACACACACACAGACACACACACATTCAAGTATGGGGAGGACCAAGTCAACACAACCAATGACAGACATCCAGCAGCAGGTGACAGAAATAACAAACAATTGTCTAAATGTACTACGAGACATCCCCACCCACCTGACCAGGTACTGCATGCTCAGTGGAGATCAACAGCAAAACTGAGGCCATGTACACCAAACGTACACATCCCTGATTGCAGCTGCACACAATGTACCACACTTACTAGTTGCTTGGCCTTACCTACCGATGTCCCACACCAGACCACACCACTTGTGGTGGGCCACCTGAGCAATAGAGTTCAGCAAAACCAAGGAGTTGTACAGGTATAATATCTCTGATTATAACAATGGTTTGAGAAATGCAGCTTTCTAATTGACTGTAAACATTGTAACAGCCTTATGTTTAGTTTTTATTAACATACATGTAGAGACTAACCATATGATGAACATGGTTTAATGTTGTTTAAAAAACAGTTTTATTATGATAGCAATAAGCCACTCCCAGGTATTATGTTAATGGTCAGTTTATCACTGTCTAGTGACATGTGGCACTCGTCTATGCCTCATTCAACATTAAACCCCTACAGGGTGATTAACAGACCATTTAACATAACTGTTGGTCACGCCTTATTGCTTAATTGTCTTTATGAGTAGATACTCTCCTTCTGCTAGGCACTGCAGCAGCTTTGCAACACAGTGTCCCACCCAGTTACACCATACACTGTCTAGTTACTGGAGAATGGCTGTGAATATGAACTCATGAAGATGAACAGTGTAACTTGATCATTACAGTCATCGAAACCCTAGTGTGATTATAACTGACAGAGTCAGTGATAGAGGATAACCCCTGCTGTCCTCGTACACTTACCCCATTGTGAGTTAAATCAATACTAAAAGACATTCTGTTTATATCTACACCATACCTACTTGATTCCTGTTGTACCACAATTAACATAGTTATCACTTTGATAGCATCAGTGACAGAAGTGTGGAACCCAAACAGTAGGCATACAGCCTGAGTATGAAACAACTGTTAAAAAAAATCACACTGTGTCCATAAGTGGCATAGATCACTCATTGCAACAATAGTAAATGTATTACTATTTGAATAAGTTAGTCATCACAGATGCAATGAGATTGTCTTTATCAGGTACAACATACTCAGTAAGTGCCTACAGGAAAATCTATCCTATATACATCTCCGATACAGGTACATCATTGTTGGCTCAGTAGTGGTATGATATTTAGGTTGCTTGGCCTGATCCATGCAATTACAATGTTTCTTACAAAGAATACTTACTGCATCTTTAGTATTGAAACACACTGAAGGTCTATGTATGTACATCAGCAGTACACCTTCATCAGTAAGAATGCATGTGATACTGGCAGTACGAATTTCACAGTGTTGAACTGGCAATGCTTTTCCATACGTTTACATCAGCCTCTCTATGTTGAGTAAACCATTGCAGTAAATGTACTACTATGTAAATCACCTACTAAATGTATCACTACTTTTATCTTGAGCATGCTAGTGTCTTGTAGTTAATTTATGTGCTTCTCTTAATTAATGTATACTCACTAGTGTTAAAACCTTTCTACAACTGTCATCATGCACCTTCAGCATTTATATTGAATAACGGCACAGTACCAATTGTGGTGTGGTGTGGGGCATCGGTAAGGCCATGCAACTACTAAGTGTGGTACGTTGTGTGCAGCTGCAATCAGGGATGTGTCGTTTGGTGTACATGGCCTCAGTTTTGCTGTTGATCTCCACTGAACATGCAGTACCTGGTCAGGTGGGTGGGGATGTCTCGTAGTACATTTAGACAATTGTTTGTTATTTCTGTCACCTGCTGCTGGATGTCTGTCATTGGTTGTGTTGACTTGGTCCTCCCCATACTTGAATGTGTGTGTGTCTGTGTGTGTGTGTGTGTGTGTGTGGTGCTGGGGGGGGTGACTTCGGAGTTAGGGTTTTCAACCCTAACAGCGAATTTCCTCACTTTTGTCGCTGTGGAACAACCCTAACTAATGCATTAAATGGAGTTTTTTGCCTCTAATATATATATATATATAGGTGTGGTTGTGTCCCTGTAGTTAAGGTTGAGTAGGCACTTCAATGTTAAACTCAAAATGTTGCACTTTAATAACTTTGCAACTGTTTCATGGATTTGCACAAAATTTTATATGCACTATCCTGTGGGAGTAGGTCTGCTGATGTGACAAGCTACATTTCAGTTGGATGTGCAGTCTCTGAGTTACAGAGAGGTGAAAAAATCATGCTTTTGCTCATTGACTTTGCTTGGATTTTTCTTTGAACTTGCCTACAGCCTAGATGGTTTGTTTTATTGGTCTGACATTTTCAGGGCAGAAAGGGACTACCCCACAGATGTGCATTTTGCTAGTCTGGTGAAAAAATAATAAGCAGTTTTTAAGTTATTGCAAATTAAAATTTGAAAAAAATCATTTCTGAGCATGCTCAGTAAACACTACAATATAGCGGTACGAAATGAAGAAGGAATCCTGCTTCATATGTAGAAATTTATTCTTTGTATGACCACCATCCTGTTTTCAGTTTTGTCTGAAAATTCAAATTTGGAAATCTACCAATATGATATTCTGGGGAGGAACCAACACATGCAGCATGTTTATTGGGACCCCTTAGGTGCATTCTGCACTTTACTGCTCAAAAATTACCCTTCAAATGTGGTTTATTTCACATTTAAAGTCTTTGTTCATATAGGCGTCATATAGAAGTAAAATCCTATTCATATGATGAGATTTGTATTAGGCTTCTACTTCATGAGCTGAAACTCCCAGAATATTTATTTTTAAAGAAAAACAAACATGTTTCTGCTGACATTGGAGTACCCAATCCCCATGTCGGCACTACATGCCACTGTCCCCAACTGAATACAACATTCCCCCACATTGCTAACATTGAGGTTCCCAGTCCATGTGTCAGCAGTAGCCCCCCAAGATGGGACACTGGGGAGTCCACTCCCAGTGTCCCCAGTTATGTCATACTGCCCCAACACCAGCTGTACTGTCGGACACTGGGGAACCCACTCTCAGTGTCCTGAAATGTTTGTTTTATATACTTGAAAAAAAGAACAGTCCCCCAGCGTCTTTTTTTTGGCCCCTGAAATAAAGAAAATGGTCCCTCATGATTTTCACTGTCACCTTCCCCCATCCTGACCCTTCCTCAGAGCATCCACCTCCCTGCACCCCCCTTACCCCATACTTACCTCTGAGGTTGGCGGCTGAGATCTTCTCTGGACTGGGACACATCTGCACTCTTCAAAGCCAAACTACAAACTGAAGAATGTAGATAAGTGCTGTATAATGGCTGTTTATGGCATTTTGAACTTATGTTGATGTTGCAGCTATTTTTTTTCGTCAGATTTTCAACATAGCCCTTTTGGTACCCCACCTCATGAACACTGTCACTGTTGTTTCATTAATAGAAACCATAAGGTGATTTCATGGTTACTGTGCAAAATCACCTTTTGGGATAATTTAACAAAATGGCAATGCCAGCGTTCATGAGGTGGGGTCCCAAAAAGTCCATGCTGAAAATTTGGTGCAAAGATTCCCCAAAATTGCCATGTTATGACCGTGCATTGCATAGTTTCTTTGCAGGCACATAACTTTGATAAGTAACAATATTTTGACTCCAAATATTTGACATTGCCATTTTTACACACCACCTCATGAACAGTATAGCTGTCATTTTTCACATCCTGCCCAAGCCATGGTTTCACTACTGTGGTACAGAATGGTGTGTCACTTAACCTTCCCCGTGCTCTTGGGTAGTCCATGAAAACAGTCACTTTGTGTCCATTGGGACTTACCCAATTACCAATGAATATAAAAAAAAAAATAGCAATATATTTTTTAGTGCATCATACAGTAGTCAGTGTACCCTGTAATTTGCCTTTGTTTTGCTCTGGCTGCAATGTTTAGTTTAGTTAAAGATAAATTTTCAGGTACATTTTATGTGCTTTATAAGCCTGTTTTCAGTCTTTTGTCTGGTTTTTATTGTAATCTTTGCATGTGAGCATCTAGGCTGCAGATTGCTAAATGCGGGATCACTGTTACCAAATAGCTTATTCAAGTTTATAATCAGCAGAGCCATCTGAAATCCTCAGCTGTCTGAATCAAAGATAGTCTAAATAAAAGCATGTTCACAAGGCAAAACCTGCCCTACCACTTAAAAAATGCTTTGTAGTTAGCACCCCAGTTAGGTGAATGGGATAATTTGCACCTTTTCTGCCACCTGCTGTTTCAGTCTCTATAGTAACAAAATATTTTCTGATCGACTGCTTCAATGCAAATCAAATGTTAAGTGTTTAAGTGTCCTTATACTTGGCCAGTGGATTTTGAAACCAAACCAGACAAGGATTCAAAAGAAAGCAGTGCCGCATAATTCCCTTCCCCATCTTGCACTGCATTGTTTCAGCCAAACCCAAGTCTGCATGAAAAATTAGCAATATATTTGAGATTTTTTTTATTGGAAATGTTAATACTTTTTACACAGTTAAAAGTAAAAACTCAAAAATTGTGGAACACATTAGGTTTTGTGGAAAATGGTGAAAACTGCAGATTCTGGAAAAAAAGTGTGGTGCAATTTTCCAGTGCCTCTGCTCAGCAGAACCCCCTTAACTGGATTCTGCACTTATCTGTTCCCCTTAAAATATGTTTTTTTTTAAATTATAAATCTTGTTTTGTATCACATAATACAAAACAAGATTCTTGTTTCGTATGACAAGTCACAAAATAATATCTTTTTTGTATGTGGAATCAATGTATTTCAATGGGGTTTTCAACTTTTGTGCATAACTTTGCCATTTTTTTATATCTGTATACCACATTTTCAACATGGCCTGTATGAGACCCCACCTCATGAACAATGTCAGTGGAAGTATATAAATCCATCCAGAAAGGAGATTTCACAGTCGCTTGGTGAAATCACCTTTCAGATGGAATTTGAAAATTTTCACTGCCCTTGTCTATCAGGTGGCATCACAAGAAGGCTATGTTGACATTTTGGGGTCAAAATATGTAAAAATGCCAATGTTATATGTATATGTATATGTTAAAACTGTGCTATGCTCTCTCGTAATTTTGGCAGTTTTAAATATTTTGACTCAAAATAGTCAGCATAGACATCTTTTTACACCACCTCATGAACAAGACAGCCATCATTATTCAAGCCCTGGCCAAACTGTGTTTTTGCACCTGTGGCACACAGTAGCATTGCGGTGGTGTGGAATCACATTTTGATGAGGATTTCAAAATTTTCATTACTGGGTTAATGAGGTGTGGTAATAAGAAGGCTATGTTAACAATTTCATCCCTGTTTTACTACAAATGCAAGGGCTCTGCACTTCCACAGCAACATATATGTATTCCTCTGTGGAGGGATGGGAGCCCAGGGGCCCTCTGGGCCCTGTGCTCTCACGAACAAATGAGGATACAATTATACTACCTCAAAAAAGTAAGGAAATTCTTTGCAATAGCTTTGCTAATGCACTAGTTAGGGTTGAAGTGAAAAAAGTAGGGACATGTGGAGTTAGGGTTTCCAACCCTAACACCCCACCCCCACCCATCAGACAGCAACAGGAAAAAACATTACTGTTTCACCTCTCCTGCATCTTTGCTAATCAGGCATGGGGTGTGCCTTGGTATTGTCAGTCCCAAAACTCTCTCCATTCTGATATACTTTACACATCTCAGCTTCTTTCATGGTTGAATGCGATAAGCGTTAGGGCTGACAACCCCAAGACAAATATTCAGTTCCTGCAAAAACATTTCAACACCCTGAAAAATCAGATGTTTTTGTTAAAATTGAACAGCTTATAACATGTGATACACCAGTTGTAGTGTACACTTTATGGTGTTCATGTGGGCTCCCTATTTGTGGGGAAAACAATTTGTCCACTTAAACAAAGGATTCAAGAACACATTCACTCTATTGTGAATGTAAACATGAATACACCAGTAGAAGTGCATTTTATGACACACCATTCTTCAAATGCTGCTGATCTAAAATTTATAGGGTTAGAGTGGGTGCATCCTCTGAAATTTGGAGGTGATAGATCAAACATCCTGTTACAGAAAGAATGTAGATGGATTTTTTCAACTGCAAAGTGTGAAGCCACAGGGACTACTGTAAATAATCAGTGGGACCTTAAACCATACTTGAAGTAATAACTGAGAAGTACTCAAGTTTAGTCAGATTGAGCTTATCTGTAAAACGTAGTTACAAATTTTATTTACCTCATTGTACATAATGTAATATCATAGGTCATTTTCTTGTTCTTCCAGATTTTGGTCCCCCCCCACCCTATATACACCTTTTGTTGCATATCTAATGGAATTTTATGTTTGAGCTTTGTACTTATGCAGCACCACTTTCTTAGCTGTATATTCTTCTATGCTTTTTAAAATATGCATTGCCATTTTTACAGTGTTGCTAATGACTCTTTTTTTACATTTTTTCTCCTTTTCAGAGCAAACGTTGAATGAATCAGGGATCAAATATAAATGTGCTGCAACTTGTGCATAAAAATAGTCGATGCTTAAACAACTGCCATAAATTATTTTTTCTTAGATTGATTCTGTTTTTTGTAATAAAACATCTAATTTGGAATGTACTAGGTTCCCTTCTAACTATTGAACACCATCTGAGGGGCTCATAGTAAACAAATGTGTTTTGAAATGAAAGTATTAATAACGAGGGGTTTCCATTGCATATTTAGCCAAATGGTAATGAATTAAGTCTTTTTGTATTTAGCTAGTAAGACGATTGATGTTTTGATAACATGTGTATGTATTTTTAAATGTTTTCACCTGTGTAATTTAAGGGTGATGTGTATAAAAGGGTAGCTTTTCAGTATATGCCACACCCCCTGAGGAAGACTCAAGTTTAGAGTTGAAGTGCAGAGGTTCGTTTGTCTATCCTTTCATTTGCTGTATTTGGGGATGGGGTTTGCAACATTTGGCATTTGTGCCCTAATAAATTAATTTCTCTATTGCACCCTTTTCCTGTGTGCAATGCATTTTTCTGTTTCACTTATTTATGTTTTCCTGGTATCCAGTGTCACCCCCCCCCCCCGCTGACTGCCATCCCCTTAAAGATAAACGGCTGGATTCACAAAGCTTTCTGCAGGTGCAAAACCTTCCCTAAGTCCCCAAAACTGCTATAGCTATGAAAACAAAGGGGAATTTGCACTGGGTGCTATTCACAAAACCCTATGCAGCTGTGGAAAATAACACTAAGGACTGTGGAAAAAAGTGCAGCTGCGGAAGTCCCTGAGGGTAAAAACAGGTGTGAGATAAGTAAGGCACAGCCCCTGAAAGGCTATTCATAACCAGTTTTTTCCGCAGCTGTGGAAAAAATGTTACACACAGTGGCATGAGGTATCTCCTTCAGCAAACTGCAGTAGTGCCCCCACAGTTGGAATCAATTAAGGTGGCGGTGAGGCACAGGTAATAGCATCCCAGATAGTATAACAGTGGCTGCTGTAACAGCAACAAAAGCACACATTGCCATGATATGGCAACAGGCAGCAATCACCAGACACAGGCAGCCCATGATGATGGAGCCCCACAGGCAGTAGTGCCTGGCCAGCCTGCAGTGAGTGCTACCCATGCAGACAACAGGAACACTCTGGGGGAGGAGGACCAGCGGTGACAGTTGGCCACTGTGGTGCCATGGTATTACTGGTACCTGTGGTGCTGCAGTGGTCCCAGTTGAGGGACTGGTTGCTGATCTCTTTGTGGGTGCTTTCAGCTTCATTCTATGGCAGCCCTGTTAAAGTCTGCTATTCCAGCTAATTAAGTTCACTGTTGCTGTGCCTCCTAAGCTATTTCTGCAGCTGTAGATCCACAGTTGCGGATTTTCAGCAAGTGTGCAATTTCCACAGCTGCTGAATTTCTGCAGCTGCAGGGATTTTATGAAATTCTACACCTGCTCAAAATTTCTTTATGAATATCACACAACTGCGTTTCCGCAGTGCTGCAGGCCTTTTTCCTGCAGCTGCAGGATTTTTGGCTTTCTTTTCTGAATCATGCCCAAAATACTTCCCTAGTGTCTTGTGCCACCCCCACCCTCTGATTGTCATGCCTGTAATAGTTGTTATTTCCCTGGCATCCAGTGGAACCCCACCCACCATCCAATCACTGTCTCTATAATTAATACATATTTCCTTGGTGTCTAGTGACACCCCCCTTTGATTCCCTTCCCTGTAAATATTTTATGTATCCCTGGTGTCTAGTGGCGTTCCCCACCCTCCAGTGCTCATCAGGTAGAAGTGTACTTTCTCCCTGGTGTCTAGTGGTGCCCTACACCCTCCGATGGTTGCTTGCTTGATCTTTTTGCTTGCCCTGGTGTCTAGTGGAACCCCACCCTCTGATGTTCTTTGCACACTGAAAATAAGTAAACAGTCCCTCTATGTCATTTTTTTAATTCTGTAAAAAAGAAAATGGTCCATTGGTGATACAACTCCCTCACCCCAACCTCCCACTGAGCACCCATCTCTCCCCAAACCCCTTTACACATTCTCACTCACCTGAACAGTTCCAAGAGTGAATATACAGCCTCTGATTGAAGACGTGACTTGCTTCTAGAACCGGCAACTTCTATATGAGAAATAAGTAAATGCAGTTCAATGCATTTCAATGGGGTTTTCAACTTTGGTGCCTAACTTTGCCATTTTTGCATATTTTTTCCATATTTTCCTTTATTCTCCCCTGGCAGGCTGGGTGGCTGTATCAGCCGGTCCTGTTCCATGTCCAAAGCTGTCCTGAGTCACATATCCTCCAATCTCAGGGGGACCATCAGCACTAACTGGGAAGGGGGGTTCATTAAGCCCCAACCCCTGGTTTTTCTATATATTTCCCCCCAGTTTATCCCAGAACTCCAGATAAGGTTGGCTGTGCATGTGGAGGTGCACACGCATGCCTTTGCCCAAGTGACTCTGCTCCTCCCACCCCTGGCCTAGCACCTGGCTCCTCTCTGTCACCCACAGCACCACTACACCATCACATGGTGGCAGTCAAAAGCCAGGAGTGCAATCTCCCTGTGTGGGAGAGGAGAGTTGCCAAGTGACCACTCAATTCCCACCCAACCCTCCCCATGGCCAGTCCCCAGCAACCCATGCTCATCACCGAACATAGGTCACTGGCACTGCAGGAGGTAAGGCACTAGTGCCTCAGACCTCCACACCACTTGACCTGTCATTTTTGCATATTTTTAAACAAAATTTTC
The DNA here is from genome assembly GCA_016271365.2 of Neoceratodus forsteri. Lineage (NCBI taxonomy): Eukaryota > Metazoa > Chordata > Ceratodontiformes > Ceratodontidae > Neoceratodus > Neoceratodus forsteri. The sequence continues at coordinate 446,319,584 of CM057453.1, forward strand.
AACATGGCTTTTTTGAGACCCCACCTGATGAACAATATCAGTGGAATTATGCAAATATAGGCCAAAAGGCAATTTCACAGTCGCTTGGCAAAATCACCTTTCATGTGGGATTTGAACATTTGCACCATCTTGTTCATGAGGTGGGGGCATAAGGAGGGTATGTTCAAAATTTGGGGTAAAAACAAGTTAAAATGGTGAAGTTATGAGCATCAGTTAAAATTAAGCTACGCTCGCACGTAACTTTCAAAATTTTCAACCAAATTTTCAACATAGCCATTTCTTTACACAAACTCATGAATGTGATAGTGGTCATTTTTCAAATCTTCACAAAAATGTGTTTTTGTGTGTCTGACTTGGAATCACGTTACGGTGGCACAGAATGATGTTTCAGAGGGGAATTGAAAAGCTTTAGTCCCAGGTTAATGAGATGGGGTAAAGAATGCTATGTTGACAATTTGGTTGCTGTTGTGCTACAAATTGAAGTGAAAGGACAAAAGGACCCTGCTCTTCCACAGCAACACACACACATATATATATATGTGTGTGTGTTGCTAAGCTTGCTCAGCTCAGGGTGGATAAGGCAATGGGACCTGATGGCATACATCCCAGGGTACTTAAGGAGCTAAAGGAGGAACTAGCAGAGCCATTAGCAGAATTGTTTAGTGAGTCTCTGAGCACAGGAGAGGTCCCAGAAGACTGGAGAAGGGCTCATGTGATCTCACTCCACAAGAGTGGTAGCAGGGAGGAGGCGGGGAACTACAGACCGGTCAGTCTTACCTCAGTAGTGGGCAAGATTATGGAGGCACTCCTTAAAGAAAGGACAGTGCAACACCTGGAATCCATAGGGGCACAGGATCCAAGACAGCATGGGTTTATAAAAGGAAGGTCCTGTCAAACTAATCTCATAGATTTCTTTGACTGGGTAACCAGAGTGGTGGACCAAGGGGGAGCAGTTGATGTCGCCTACCTTGACTTCAGCAAAGCTTTCGACACTGTTCCACATAGAAGATTGATAAATAAGCTTGGTAGGCTCGGGGTGGGCTGAAGTTGGTCAACTGGGTGGCAAACTGGTTGACTGGCAGAAAACAGAGAGTGGTGGTAAATGGTATACAGTCAGAAGAGATGCAAGTCACAAGTGGGGTACCTCAGGGATCAGTCCTGGGGCCAGTCCTATTCAACATCTTCATTAGTGACCCTGCAGATGGACTAGAGGGTAAGGCTTGTCTGTTTGCAGATGACACCAAGATCTGCAACAGAGTAGATGATCCAGATGGGGTGGGCAGAATGAGAAGAGATCTGGATAAACTAGCAGAATGGTCAGAAGAGTGGCAACTGGGATTTAATGCAAAGAAGTGCAAAAATCATGCACATAGGGAAGAGAAACCCTGAAGCCACTTATAGGCTGGGAGGGGAGTTGCTAGCAGTCACAAAGGAAGAAAGAGACTTGGGCATCATCATCACTGATGACCTAAAATCATCCAAGCAGACCTCTAAAGCAGTAGGTAAGGCTAGGGGGGTGTTAGGGTGTATTAGTAGGGGTATCACAAGTCGTAAGAGGGAGGTAATAATCCCTCTGTACAAGACATTGGTTAGGCCCCATCTGGAGTACTGCATGCAGTATTGGAGGCCACACCTTCACAAGGACATTAACCAAATTGAGGCAGTCCAGAGAAGGGCAACCAAAATGGTGCAGGGACTGCATCAGAAGACATATGAGGACAGATTAACGGAGCTCAATATGTATACCCTTGAGCAAAGGAGGGAGAGAGGTGATATGATCGAGACATTTAAACACCTTAAGGGCATAAACAAGGTGAAAGAGTCTAACATGTTTAAATATAAGAAAAATAGCAGGACAAGAGGACACAGCATGAGATTAGAGGGAGGCCGATTAAGGGGGAATGTGAGGAAATTCTTTTTCACAGAAAGGGTGGTAGATGCATGGAATGGCTTACCACAAGAAGTGGTGGCTATGAATACAGTGCAGGGCTTCAAACAGGCATGGGATAGGCATAAGGGAGCAATACAAATGACTATGAATAGATAGGTCACTGACAGAGCAAAGGCCGATGGCACATTTATAAGGTAGAAAAAGAAATGGGCAGACTGGATGGGCCTTGCGGTCCTTATCTGCCATCAACTTCTATGTTTCTATGTTTCTAAATATATATATATATATATATACACACACACACACATATCTATGGAGAGCTGGGAATGCAGGGCCCAGTGGGCCTTGGGCTCCCACAGGCAAATAAGGATATGGTTATACTATCTCAAAAGGTAAGGACATTCATTGCAAAAAACTGCTTTAATGCACTAGTTAGGGTTAAAGTGAAATAATTAGGGAAATGTGGTGCTAGGGTTTCCAACCCTAACATCTCACCCCAGCCCTTCAGGCAGCAAATCAAACATGGGGTGTGCCTTGGAGTAGTCAAGCCTAACACTTACCTCATTCTTAGACTGTACACATTTTAACTTATTTACTGATGGAATGGGGTGAGTGTTAGGCTTGACAACCCCAAGGCACACCCCATGCCTGATTTGCTGTCTGCCCACCAAGTTTGGAATTTTGGTCTGAAATGTTCAGGGTTGAAAGGGCTTGTCTCACAGCTATGCCTTTCAGTGGTTTGGTAAAAAATATGAATCCATTCCAAAGTTATTAATTTTTGAAATTTAAGTTCTGAGCATGCTCGGTACAGTCTTTTTGGATAGCTGCTTGGAATGGAAACAAAAATTGGTCCATACAAAAAGGGATCCTTTTTCGTATGAGGTAATCCTTTTTCATGAGGAAAAAAATCTGTTTTCATATGGGTGCCATCTTGTTTCTGCTGTTTAAAAAAAATTCCTAACACACAAAAATGATATCTTGCACACACACCAACACATGTATCTTGCTGATTGGGATCCTGTTGGGTGGATTACGTACTTAGTCTGTGGATAAATGACCCAGAAATGTCTTTTATAAATATTTAAAAATCCTTTTTCATCAGCAAATTTCTTTTTTTTTTGTATGGGCATTTGAAAAAAGATATGCTCCATACGACAAAAGGATGGCTTCATACAAAAAAAGAATTTGGACTTAGTTTTCTTCTGATTCTTTTTTGTATGAAGGCATTCTTTTTTGTTATGAATGAAAAAAGCATACGGATGTCTTCATACACAGAAAGAATGGGAAAAAACAAGTCCAAATTCTTTTTTCATATGAGGGCATCCTTTCCGGCATGCTTTTTTTGTTCATAGGAAAAAAAAATGCCTTCATGTAAAAAAATCATATGAATTTAGTTTTTCCCTTTTTTTTTTGTTTTAATGTGCTGACTTCTCTGTGGGCACAGAGGAGACCAGGAGACGGGCATCGTCAGCAGGACCATCTAAAGTTTTTGCTTGCTGAACCCTTGGGAGGTGTGATGTGCAATGACAGAAAGAGCTCTATCGCGATATCTGTCACGCCTTCCCACGGAATTGGGGCCAGTAAGTACTGATCCGTAGCCTCTGTCAGAGATCAGTGCTGCACCGGACACTCAAACCCCTCCCCCCAGAAAAGGAGAGCCATCACCTGGATTATCAGTCCTTCTCCCCCTGACCAGCCCTCCGACCCCTGAGTCCGTTCCCAAACCCAGGACATCAGCATCACAAGTGGAGGCCCTACTACTGCACTGTCTTCCCATTCTTTTTTCATATTAATGCATCCTTTTTCATATGGCTTTCTTCTTTCATATGAAAAAAAGAATGCCCTCATATGAAAAAAGATTTGGGACATTTTTTTCCCACATTTGAACTTCAGCAAGCCATAAGTCCCTCAATATTTCCTCTCCCCCCCGCCTCCATTTCTTAGCCTTAAATCTGGCTAACCCCAATATTTAGCAGTTCTAGTAATATTTGTACTTCTTTCTTCCCATAGCAAATCTTGAACTGTCTGAGTTACTCCCTATTAACTTCCCCTAGATCAACCATCTTGAACCTCCATTCAGCCTAATCAAGCTACTCATTTACTGTATATGTCACTTAGAGTTTACCACTATATGTTGTTTTGTTCAGTTGTATTAACCAAGTTCTAAACTGTAATCACTGTACCTATCTAGTTCTAAACTGTAAACACCCTGCTATTTCATTGCATCATTACAGTTTACTCACTTTTATTTGTATGTAATTTATATGAAATTTCTTGTTAGTGCTTCAAATCTTTGTATACTAGCCTCATGTTCCCTTTTCCCCAGGTCGCACCAGGAGACGAGCAATCTGTTGCTCAGTGTGCCTTCCTGGTGAAACAGTTCAATAAATAAATAAATAATTTGGACTTAAGGGACAATCTATATATCAAAACAAAGGTATTAATAAATGCATAATCCCCCTAAAAAAAATTGGGGCCCACATAAAATACCATGCCTGAAAAATGTCTTCGGATCAGTGCACCATCCCAGTTATTAAATGAATAAATAAATAAATACTATTAAAAATTAAACAAATGAAAATTCTCATGAGAGCCTTAACAAGCTGTAACTCCCTCAATATTTGGACTTAAGGGACAATCTATATATCAAAACAATGGTCTTAATGAGTACTACAAGAATAACACATATCCTCCCCCAAACATTTATGGGCAATATAAAAAAAACTAAAAAATGAAAAGTTCCATAGGATAAGACTGGAAATTCAACAAGCCATAACTCCCTCAACAGGGGGGAAATAATGGAAGGAGACTGAGCAGCTACTGTGCACTACCAGTGAGCTGCATCGGCAGACAAGACAGACCATTAGGCCAAATCTGCTGGCAACTATGTATGTATGTATGTATGTGATATTTGGACTTATGGGACAATCCATATATCAAAACAAACATTTTAATGAGTACTACAAGAATACACATATCCTTCCCCCATTAACATTTAGGGGCAATATGACTGATTACTAACAGTCAGATGGTGGCCAGATGAGGAGGTGATAGGAGGGCTGTGCTGGTTGCCATCAATGTTATAATGACAGGTTTCCTGGGTGGGGGTGCAGAGTTGATGTCCACTGACACCCATACTCCCAAGGGTACCACAATCTTGTCCCATGAAGGCAGCCAGCACAAACTCTCCACTTACCTTCTCAGCTGACTGCCATCTGACTCATGCAACTACAATATCTATATACAAGGTTATTGATATAGTAGTTGCAAGATGTCGGTGTTGCTTCTTCAGGGTGGCTGCTCCTTTTCTAAACTGATTTTAAAGCACCAGTAGTATAATGTTAAAAATGCAGTGGATAGATCAGCCTATGAAACCAAATACAGTATAAGCATGCAAGCTGTGAATAGGTGAAAGAACACATCCTACCTGGAATTTTTTTTAAATATGCATGTCATGGCCCTACACTCTCCAATCTGACTAATCAAATACTTCTGCAGCACCTCCCAGCCCATTCTTCAAGTCCCATGACCCCATGGCTGACACACTCAGGTGGGGTTTGCAGTAGGTGGATGTACACCCAATCAAGTCATGTGTCAGGCTCCATGGACAGAGGTAGTGGGGAAAACTTGGATATACCAGAGCTTCTACTCTGGAAGCCAAGACGGGCCATGTTCCCTTCCATTTCTGCCCTTCCCCTACTGCTGTCAGCACACTTGGGGGACCGATATATGTGTGTGTGTGTGTGTGTGCGTGCGCGCTTGCATGGGTCCTGGCCAGTATCCATCCCTCCCATTCTACCTACTTGATGAACTTCCCCCTGTGATCACCTAGGTGGCAGTAGAGCAGCATGGAGAGAGGCTCTGTATACCCAGAAGAGAGTGTCCTGCTCAGTCCTTGTCCCCCAGCCAGTCACAAATGAGGCAGTCTTATTCCCAAACCCAAGTCACCAGTGTCACGAGTGGTAGCCAAACTGCTGTGCCAATAGGCCACCTTCATGGGAAGATGGTTTTTTGAAATTACAGAGGTAGCTGTAAACCAATATTAATATAAAAATTATATTTTTTTAAAACAAATGACATTTTAATATATTTTTGTTCTTTATATCCTAATTTAAATGTAGTAAATCCCAAATAAGTGATGCAGTTGCAATAAAAAAGGCTGATAAAGTTCTATAGGCAACATCATGCAGTCACCCACTTTTAATTGACTGATAGTTGTACTTCAGAATATAATTTTTATGTATAGCTTTGCACAAAATGTCAACTTATTAAATTCACCATTCATTATATGTACAATTTATGTAGAAAAAGTCTTGGTCTGGACTTCCATTTCTGCCCACCATGGCTTAGCAGCCTGTGAGACAGAAATCTTCATGCTGACCTCCATTATACAGCAGCAAAAGTAATTAAATGCATTTCTTCACATAAGGAATTTGATGGTTGTCTAGATATTAGCAATGGGTGGCAGTGGTAAGAAAAGAAAAGTGGCTCTCCAGATGTCACAAGTGAGCAATTTCCAACCAGACTCACCAGGCAGTCCTAGGAGTGAAGGCACCAATATGATGGAGTCACCACATTTAACCACACAGTCAAATGCCTTGGACCTCGCAAATGCACTCAGAGTATACTGGAAGAGCTAAAAGTTTTTGAATGAAATCTGGTCCTAGCTGTCCATGGTCTGAATAGATATCACAAAGCTGCAGAGAGAATAAGCAGATCAGCAACAGGCACTGACTGGTGGCAGAATAAACGGACCGCACCATGGAGCTCTCCCTATCACTTTGCTGGAAAATTCTTCAGCTTACAAAAAAAAGCCCTGCAGTTTGGAGGGTCATCTTAGAAGGAAGAAACTCTGCATTCATGGATTGCTCAAAGGTATAGAGGGGTCAGACATTTTAACCTATATATATACACATTACTGCATACCTTGCTAGACCTTCCATCTGAGTTTCCTCTGCAGATCGAGAGAATACACAGGGCACTGGGATGAAAGCCTGACCCTAACCAAGGACCCAGACCCACTGCAATGCAATTTTCAAGTTTGGAAACCAAAGAGAAAGTTCTAGCACCAGCCTGAAAAAACTGAGTCTTCATGTGGGAACAACATCACCTCTATATCGACCATGACTATGCTCCTTTTTTACAGCAGAAGCAGCAAGCTTACTCCCACTACCTCAGAGCACTCAAGCAGGCAGGAGTGAAATTTCAAATGCCATTTCCAGCAAAACTTCATGCTCACTACTCAGATGGTATGGTGCTATACAACATGGCAGAGGACTCTACCGCAACAATCCTTCATAAATGGACAATGGATTTACAACAGCCTTGCAAGGAGCAGCATTGGCTTAAGTATGCCCTCCCCACTTTCAAACTATCTATGGCCCCCTATCTAAAGGAATTTGCACAGAAATGCCAGACTTAATTTTTTAGAACCCCTGCAACCCAGATGAAATATATGGTGGAGCAGGTGGGTAAATGTTGGCAGTCATCTAGGGAGTTCTGGGTATGCCTAGTCCTGGCACCTTACTGGGTGGCACTTGTCAAATTTCAGATGATATGTCTGATTGCCCAGGCACGCTCACCCCTACTGAATAATAGTCTTAATATATATAGCAACATCCTTTGTGGCTGTTGGAGGGAGGCAGCTGAAACTCCTCTTTAGTTTGCTCATGGGAGCAAAGAAAGCTATTACCAAATTCTGACTTAAACTCTATCCTCCCACAATAGCCCAATGGGTCATTATAACAGATTCTTTATATCACCTAGAAAAACAAACCTATTATTACTTAAAATCATCTCTTGGTATCTGAGGAAATCTGGAGAAAATGGACTTTATATCATTTGAAGGGTAACAAAATTTGTGCCACGATTAGTTTTATTTTCTAATTCTTGTAACAATTACAGAACTATTGAACTACTCTATAGAATGAGTGGGAGACACCAGGTCAGTCTAGAGCCATGCAACCTTGATTAAGTTTTTTGGAAATACAAAGTAATGAGTCCTCATTAGAGCAGGAAGGAGGGTCAGAAAGTAACCCTGGTTATAATGTCCTTAATTGGAATATAGCAGGACTCCATAATAAGTTTGTGGATCCACAGTGGGTTGCTTTTATTTCGTGACATGAAATGATTATGTTCCAGGAGACATGGGTTTTAACATCTCCTTTCCTGAATGGATATGAAACTAGTTTTGTGCCAGCAATTAAAGGGAAAAAACATGGGAGGAACAAAGGAGATCTGGTTACAATGATCAAAATTAGGGAAGGATTAAGGGTAATCAAAAGTTACTCTCCAACTCCCGAGATCCTTATGGTAGTGGTTAACTGGGACCTTTGTATGGTTCTGATTGTTAACATTTATATTCCACCATGTTTTCACACTTACTCTACATATGATTTTTGGTCCAAACTATCGATGGAAATAGATTTAATGATACAGTCAAATTGGATATATACTGTCCTTTTAGCTGGGGATTTTAACACTAGGATAGCCGAGTTCGATAATTTATTATTGTTACAAGAACTATTATATATGGCAGATTTGGAAAAAAGAAATACAACTGACATGATTGTAAATGAGGCAGGGAGACGTTTTAGTACTTTTATCACAGAGAATAATTTCTTGATTCTTAATGGGAGATTAGAAGGGGATCGTCGGGGTGATAGCACTTTTTCTCCCCTGTTGGTAAGAGCGTAATTGATTTTATATTATGCTCTCCTTTTAGTTATCTTTTCTGCAGGAGATTATATGTGGCTATGAGAACAGAAAGCGATCATGCAGCAATTTTGCTGGATTTTAGGATTTCTGATAGTGTCATTCCTCCCCCCAATAAGCCCTTGGCGGATATTGAGATTAGTGGGAAATAAAGGTTAAGATTGAATAATGAGTCGATGCAAGGAGTTTGGAACCTTTTATACTCTTCTATTTTTGTCGAGTTATTTCAGCAGGTACAAATGGCTCCAAAGGTGAAAGGATCAGTGAATTATTAAACATAGGGTATCAACAGATTAAGACACTGATTTACTCAGCTAATAGTGTTAAGCCCCAGTTAGCATCCTGGTTTGATGGGTATTGTAGAGAGAGAAATAAATTTAATGAGGGCCATCAGGCAGACAAAAAAAATCGAGTAAGATGGCGATTATAAATTTAAATAAAATGAGAAGGGAGTACAGAAATTTCTCCATCAGAAAAAGAGAATTACTGAAAACAATGGGGTGTTATGTACCGAAGTTATTAAGGAGGGTGATATTAAGCTTTTTGGGCTCTGGTGTCCAAGGGACAGCTGATCAGAATTCTAGACCTCCCATATATATCCCTAAGGAAACTCGGATATCTTATTATAGTTCACTATTTAATAGACATTCTACCAACGATGATGATGTGATAGAAAATTTTAACATTGAGGGGGAATACACATCGTTAGTGTTTTCATTTGGAGAGGTGGAAGAAGCCATTGCGAATTTATCAAATAATAAAGCACCTGGACCCGATTTGATACCAGGAGAAATTTACAAGGGGCACTTGAATTATTGGGTATTTTTTTTACTAATTTTTTCAATATCTGTTTAAAAGAGAGATTTATTCCATTATCTTGGACAAGAAATATAATAGTTCCAATCCATAAAAAGGGCCAACTTCATTTGCCATCTAATTATCACCCAATCAGTCTTATTGACATTAGTGGAAAAATCTTTGCTAAAATAATATTACATAAATTACAAAATTGGATAACTGCAAACTCCCCTTTATCGATGTTTCAAGCAGGTTTTCAGAAGGATTGTTCTACGATAGATAATATTTACATCTTAGCCCATCTGATAGAAAATAAGATCATTTCAAAAATGAAGCTGTATGCTGTGTTTGTAGACTTTTCTGCAGCATTTGACTCGTTAATAGAGCCAAGTTATGAGATATTATTAAATAGACGTTGCATATTAAATTTATTAGCCCCCATTATTAGGTTATATTCTCACACAACATCGGCTATTAGATATGATGATAATAAGGGCAACATTTCTGACTATTTCAGTACAACTTCGGGAAGTAAACAGGGATGTCCTTTGGCCCCCCCTTCTTTTTAATTTGTATATTGATGTCCTTCTGACTTATAAAGATATAGATACTCTTGATTCCCCAAAAATTAAGAATATCCCAGTACATTGTCTGGCCTATGCAGACAATTTGATTATTTTTGCTTTATCTGCTCAAGGTTTACAAAATAAAATAAATCAATTTTGCTCTAAATGTAAACATTTGGACTTACTAATAAATATGAAAAACTAAGCTGTTGATTTTTGCACCTCTTTAGGGACATCAAATTAAACCAAGGATTTATTTAAATAATGAACTTATTGAAGTGGTATCCTCTTATATATATTTGGGGTGAAGTTTGCTTCAATGGAAATTGGATAGAGCATTGAGAGGACAAGTGATAAGGGCAAAACTGATTGTTAGGGCTCTCTTATGTTTTGCTAGGAAATATGCAGGATATTTGGTCTCGCCGGCATTGATAGCCGGTGAGACCAAAATTAATCCTATTCTTTTGTACGGCACAGAGGTCTGGAACAACAATGTCCCTTCATGGTTGGAGATCCCACTTTCTTTCTACTATAAATCTTTATTGCAGGTTCCACTTGCCACTTCTAATGTTATAGCTAGGGCTGAATTGGGTAGAGTACCTATTGTTACAATAATTGATATACGTCTCATGAGTTACTGGATCAAAATTATTAATCAACAGACTAATATTATGCCTCTACTATGCCTTAGAGAAAATTATCTTGGCACAAACAGAATTTTAGGTCTCCTTGGGTCAAAAATATTCAACGATTTTGGGCAGTGTTAATGTGCTTCATCTTTGGACAGATTGGGAGAAATCAATATCAATATCTTATGTGTTTAAGGAGTATGTCAAAAAGAAAATACTTAGGCTTGCCTATGATAAGCAAATGGAGCTCCTCAGAGCCCAACGTCAGGCCAGATGGTTAGCTCAAAATAAAATTGATGTATTTATAGAGAAATATCTTACTCTTGGGCTGACCCTGTTAGAAAGAAAAATGATTACTTGGGCAAGACTGGGAATCATCTGTTCTAAATATGCTTTTTTTAATAAGATGACTCCACCCAATTTAGGTTTGTAGTTTTGCAGATGTAACAAGGGTTTTCAAGAAGATCTTTATCATATTACGGTACAGTGCCCTTTATATAAATTCCCCCAGTTTAATCTGTTAAATGATTTCCTTACTAAATATGTGAATGCAAAATATGATATTTTATTCATACTTCTTCACCCTCAGACATTGGAGGAGGCTAAGATGGTTTCAAGTTTTTTTTATCAGATGTTGAAACACAAAGAAAAACATCTCTCTGCCTATGACAATTAATTTGTTCATGGATTTTTATGTGTTAAAATTTTAAATGTAATATTAGATTTAATATTTTTTCCTCTTATTTTTTTTGTATATAATTTTATGTGCTTAGTATGTTGTAAAGTCTTGATTGCTGAACAATAAAACATTGAAACCTGAAACCTGAACTACTCTATTTTTTAATTATTGCAACAATTACTAAACTATAGAACTGCTCTATAAAGCACAGTATTCTTATTTGCACCAGTCAGTTTTGTAGCTTGTTTTCCTGTTATGAAATGCCTGCAATCACTGTTGCCAATATACTTATCTTACTGCTGTATCTTCAACTGTTCTTTATAAAAGTTCTCAGCAAATCATTTTATTATAAAAAGGAAAAATTTCTTGATCAAACTCTACTAAAATCAATGAACAGACACTAAAACCTTTGTACTTGTAAATATGCTACACCATAAGATTAAGTGTACTAGGTGTCAGGTATTTCTTGTAGAAAATGGCCAAATGAAAACAACAGGTTTCCTGAGCTGTAGGAACATGCAAATAATATTGGAAAATCTTCTCAGAAAACATGGGTAAATACCTACAAATGCTACCCTTCATATAGTTTGTATGATTACAACAATGACTATGTCAAAATGTTTGACTCAAAAATGACAGACTTAATTAGTAATTGGACAATCAAAATGTTTACTTCTGGGGAAAAAATGCAGTGGGAAAAAGCTGAACAAAACACTGAATACTGCTTCACACCTCCATCCATTTTACATACATGCAGTCACAAAATAATTCTCAATGTGCATAGTTTCAAGACTGCCATGTAAATCATGCACAAAGCTCTACCTGACAAAACAAATGAAACTGCAGAACTTGGTATTTCAGTTAAAAAACAAGAGCTAAGTTATCATTCTGTTTAACAGACTGCAAAATATTAGGAAGATAAACCAAATATAACTTTTTCTAGTTATACTTATCTGCAGGGGAAACACGGCTAATCAGTAAGCCTTTTGAAAAGTAAAAGTAGCTTGAAGTGTAACTGCTGAAGGGATTCAAACAAAAACAGGAAAAAAGGGGCAGTTCTGATTCAGTAAGTATTCACAAAATTGTACTTTGAAGACCATTTCAGATCTTTGTTTAATTTTCATTTAGTAATAATTTACTCTTAAAGAAGTAGCCTGTTTCTTAGAATTTAGTATTCTTTGATGTATTCAAATGATGATTAAAGATGATTAAAATGACTAACATTGGTATTTAAGACAAATCAATGACTGCTTTAATACAAAATGTAGTATTCAGCTTTAGTGAGGGCAGGCATTCCAGCTGTTCACAGCATGGCAATGCAGATGGTTTGCCTAGGCAATAACCAGCGGCCCAATAAAAAAGGGAGGTGCTTTTAAAGAATGAATGAGTTACTATTCACTATTATTGTGTGCCATCTTGATGGTTTGGGTTGTACCTGAAAGCAATCCCTGGGAACAATGTACTATACCCATCCAGTTAACAAACAAACAAACAAATAAATAAATAAATAAAATACATAAATATGTAATAAGGATACAATGGGGAGGGGGAGGGCACCTTGGCTTTTAACTGCAACCTCTTTATTGCCTGAACTACTTTAGGTCAATGACAAAAATTCTCTGGTTGGAATACATTTCCTCTGGTTAATGTCCCACTGGGCTTTGTGCAGCCTGTTGCCACCAGTACCCAGCAGTATGGCTGTACCTTGGATCTAGTTGTCTTGCTGGGTCTTGATATTAGTGACATCAAGGTTGATCTGGCCATTTGGTCAGTTCATCACACCATGTAGTTTTTCTGTGGGGGCTCCCCATTTAACTGCCCCAGTGGAGATGGTCAGCTACTGTCCTGTTCATAATCTGGAGCCTCAAAGCATCCTTGTGGTGGTGGACAACTCAGGCATAAAGACGGCTTGTGTGATGGAGGCTGAAGCAGTTGTGGAGGGCTATAATATGGCCCTCATGGTGGTGTATTGATTCCCTAGCATCTCTTCATCCGCCCCTTGATTTCCCACCACAGTTCACCATAGTTTGATAGTTAACTGAGGAAGCTGAAGACAAAGGGGCAGAGGTTAGAGCATTGTTAGGGTGTGTCCCAGTCACAGGAGGACAAATTGGCACTGAATGCTCATTATGATGAGTACCAGTGGCAATCACTCTGAAAAAAGTCAGCGTTCCTGTCACAGGTGATTGCTGCTGGGAAGAACCAAGCAGCTCAGCTCTTCAACACTGTGGGAAAATTATTAAATCCAGCCTGTCTGCAGTCTTGCAGATCCTTTTCAAAAGATAAATGTGATGAGTTTAATTGATTCTTTCTGGGCAAAGTGTCTTCTGTTCACGCTGGGATATCCCCAACTGGCCTGTCTTCGACCAACAGTGTCAAGTTTGTGACAGACAGTGGCACTAATTTCATGCAGGTGGAGTCTGAGCCAGTGTTAGTGGATTGATGTCCTCCAGGTGGTTTCTGGTCTGCGCCCTGTAAATTTATACATATTTCTATGTATGTACCTTTTTTGTGAGTTCTGAAGTCATAAAGAGACAGCACAACAATTAACAGATGAAGCTCTTATTACAGCTATGCCAAATTACAGGGAAAAGCATAATACACACCAGCTCTGAGAAACTGAGGTACAGTCATCAGATGTAACATGGGCTCTGAGACAATGAGACCCAAAAACTGATCCTGTATTTATACAATTTTCTCTCATAGCTAGCAACATATCTATTTGGAAAAGCAGGACCATACATGGTGAGACTCTGGATACTCGTCCAGCACTTCTGTAATCTGTGGAATGTTGTTAGTTGCTGGGTTAGGCATCTATTAGTCTCCATGTGCAGCTGGCTTATCAGTTTTCTAACCTTGTACAAAAGCATATGTTTTCCTTGCCTCTTGTCTCTACATGTTTACATATGGCAAAAACATACTATTTCCCTAGCCAGCAGTTTTTATTATTGCAAATACAGATACAAATCACTGATCAGTGAATTTCTACTAGTAAACTGTTACTAAGTAACTTACTTACTATTAATTGCTAATACATTGCAGCACATCTCTTTCTAACAGTAAGGTTTCCTAGGCTAAGCTACAGCATACAGTAATATGCACTTTTATTAGCAATACGCGGTTATATGAAAATAAGAATGACAAATCCTAAAGCTTATGCTAACAGCCCTAACTACTGTTTATTGGATCCTAAGCTGACCTGACTTGTTTTAGAGTGCTGGTGGTTGCTCGTTCCAATTGTCGGGTCTTCACTTAGGGAGGGGATTTTTCCCTTCACCTTGAAAAGGGCAGTTGTGAGGCCGCTCCTTAAGAAACCATCTTTGGACCCTGATGCTCTCTCAAACTACAGGCCTGTATTGAACCTTCCCTTTGTAGGGAAGTTGATTGAGAAGGTGGTAGCAGTGCAGTTAGAACAACACCGGGGGAAATATAATATCTACAGGCCTTTTCAGTTCGGTTTCTGGCCATGTCACAGTACATAGATTACCTTAATCATTCAAGGTGCACTGTGATCTCCTCCTGGTGAGGGATGGTGGGCATCACTGCATCCTTGTCCTGCTTGACCTGTCTTTGGCTTTTGATATGATGGACCATGTGGTACTATTGGCCCATCCGAGGCATTATGTAGGACTTGCAGGTACAGTGCTGTGGTGGTTCATATCCTACTTATCTGGCAGGGTGCAGCAGTTGGCACATAGCTCTTTCATCTAGAGCAGTGCTGTGATCTGTTGTAGTGTGCCTTAGGGGTTGATTTTGGCTCCCATGCTGTTTGCCATGTACATGCTGCCATGGAAGGGGGAGATCATTAGATGCAATGGTTTGGATTTTCATTGCTATGCTGATGATTCCCAGCTATATGTGTCTTGTGCACCTGACAATGATATGGCTGTCCAGGGATTGATGAACTGCCTTAGGGAAATACAAAATTGAATGGTGGCCAGCTTACTCAGACTGAAAAATGGAGATGTTATTAGTGGAGCTGGGTCAGGCTGGTTTGGCAATGATGAGTGGTGGTGCTGCCCTTTCTTTGTTGGATGCCGTAACACGTTGAGCTGTAGATAGGGTTAGGAATCTGGGGGTCACTGTGGACTCCAGGTTGACTTTAGAATATCAGGTGTCAGCTGTTCTCCACAGTGGCTTTTACCACCTCTGTAACATCTTCCAGATCAAACCCTTTCTGGAACAGGCTGCCTTGGTGACTCTGGTGCATACCCTGGTTACATCTGAATTGGAATACTCTAATGCTCTATACCTTGGATTGTCTGAAAAATAGGTGCATCACTTGTGGCTGGTCCTGAATGCATCAGCATTGCTCGTTGATGGAACCTCACTGTGTGAACATATCATGCTGGTTGTCCATGTTCTGCAGTGGTTGTCAGTGCAGTGGTGCATCAGCTTCAAAGTCTGCTTGTTAACTTACAAGCCCCTGCATGATCTGCATCTGGGTACCTGAAAGATCTCCTGACTCCTTATGATTCTTGCCACCCCTTCAGGTCAGCAAAAACCTCTTGCAAGCACCTAGTTCTCACCTAAAGTCCTCAGGAGCTAGGGTGTTTAGCAATACTGCCTCAATTGTTTGGAGCATCCTCCCCCAGGAAGAAAGAGGTGCACCTTCCCTGGTTGTGTTTAAATCACGTTTAAAAACTAATTTATTTTTACAGAGTTTTGGACCTGGCACTGCTGAGTAATGTTCTGTGCAATATTATTTATTTATATTCTAAATATTCTAAATAGTTTTACTGTATTTTTTTATTGTGCAGTACTGAGAGCCTTTGGGAATGGGTATTGTATAAAAATAATATTCATGGCGTCTGCTGAAATGGATTCACTGATAGAGTCATTTGTGTTCATTACTACTACTTTGTTTGCTGACTGTCAGATAGTAACAGATTTTGGCTGCTTATTTCTGCTAGTGTGGTTAGATCGTCTCCCTCTAGAGTGGGAGCATCCTCTGTTCCACAATCTCTCCCTTCTCTCCCAGACAACTTGTTTCTCAGAGTAAATGATATCTCTCATTACTTTATTTTTCTTCCTTGATAATAATTCATTTTCATATTTATTGATCTTTTTAAAGTAAGCTTTACTTAAGAAGTCAAAATCCTGCTTACCTTTATAAGGTGCTAGAAGAGTCTATATGACTTTAATATTAGCATTAGCCACTTCTTGAAGTTTTGTGTCTCTTGATTAGTACAATCATTAATTTGTTTGTGCATTCAGTGAATGCTGTTTCCCAGTCCCTTTTCAGGACCTCATCATTAAAACCAGGTGAGGGGGGTTTGTCAGTTCTAAGCCCCCCCCCTCAGTGAAATCCCCAGCCAGAATAAACATCTTTTTAAACTGATTTATTTTTGTCTAGAAGTGTCTGACTCAGCAAGTGTGGAACTTCCCTTCTACTGTTTCCAATGGTCCACTGAGAAAATCCAGAAATGGCCACATGATGTATATGTGAATGTGAGCAGATAAGCAGGCCTTGAGGATGTTGCTAAGAAAGATCGAGAACAGGATGGGCCCCCAGGACTAAGCCTTGGAGAACACCTTATCTGACTGGGAGGGAGAGAGGGAGTCACATACAGGGACTAAATAGTATTTGTCAGACCAGTAGGAGTGAAACAACCATCTAAGATGTCTGAGAGGTCAGTCCTAGCAAGCTTGCCAAGTTGGCCTTCAGGACAAAATCTGTTAACCTGAGAAAAGGAGGAGAAAGTGTAGTGGGTCTTTCTGAAGTCTGACTGGAAAGCACTGAGAAAGAACAAAAAATCAATAATGATGGGGAGTTGGGAGAGCATTTGTTTTTCCCAAACCTCCTCACGCGATAAGGTAAGGGAGATAGAATGATAGTTCCCAGGTGAAGAAGGGTCACCCCCTTTATGGAGGATGATCTTTAGAACTCTTTCAGGTGCTGGAGACTAGGGTTGCTTGGAGTCCAACCTATAGAATCAGATTGGCCAAATTCTGATCTTTTTTAGGAATTAGAATTTTCAGAATTGAAAGTCTAAGATGAGGGTATCACCAACATCTGTGGGTGCTTGTTCTGAAGATGAGCCATCCAGATAGACAAGTCAAGAGACTTTATTGACCCGATTCAAATTTATTTGGGGAAGGGGCTTTGGGATATGATTTTGTACACACAGCAGATCATAAATGGTCCCTAAATGCATCAGGAAGAGTACCAGCTTTCAAAATGCAGTAGCTGCCTTTTATTATGCATGGTTTCTAATATGCTTAAAGAAAGTTATCATTGCAGCTGTTATGCCTGTTAGGCTTGTTACATGGTCTTCAAATAGCATAGTGTGGTTTAACAGAATGCCCAATTACTTGAACAGATTACAATTTAAAGTTCAGTACCATTAATCATTGTGGCCAGGGGGATTTTAGTTGATTGCTAGCCTTGAACCAAATAGAACAGCTGCAGATTTGCCCAGATTTAGAGAAAGCTGGTTGCTATTCGGTCACTGGGTGAGTGTTAACTTATCTTCTGTTAGTCATTTCTGAACAGCTGTAGCTGATTTATGATCACAGAGTAGTATAGTGTCATCAACATACAAATAAACCTTAGAGTATGAGCATACAACTTTGCAAACATTACTAACTAAGCAGAAAAAAAATAAAGGACAATGGACTTGATCACTGGGGACACCAAATATCAAGAGGGTCAGTGTAGACAGAATGTTCCAGAACACAGCTCCTTGGAGACTATATTTAAGAAAGGACATGAACCACTGTACAACAGCCTCTTTTAGGTCAAGGTGTCTTAGTGTATTTTTGGCTTTTTTAGGTCTATTAATATAGTAATGCCTGCATATCCTTTTTCTTTTCTATTGTGTATTTATGTCATGGATCTGAAAGCCTACATGGGAAATTATGGTCTGGATTCTCGAAACACTCTTAAGGTGCAAAACCATCTGCAAGACCCCAAATGTTCTACCGTTGTGGAATAAAATGGGAAATTGCGCTGAGTGGTATACACAAAACATCCACAGTTGGGGAAAAAATACACTGGGGACTGTGGAAAAAAGTGCAGCTGCAGAAGTTCCTGAGGGAGAAAAGACATTGAAAAGTATGGCATATCACCTTAAAGGCTATTCTCAGCCCGTGTTTTTCCGCAGTCGCAGAAAAAATGTTGCACACATTCTGCACCACAGAGTGAGGAGTAACTCTCCCTGAGCAAAATGCAGTGTACCAACAATTGGGATACAATTATAGTGGAGGGTCAGGCACCAAGCAACAGCAAACCAGTGGCGGTATAGTAGTGTCAGTTGTTACAACAAAATAACACAAATTTTCATTGAAAGGCAACAAACCACAACCACTAGACCCAGTGCAGCCCATAAAGGAGCCCCACAGGCAGTAGCGGCAGAGCTGGCAACAGCCTGCAGTGAGTGCTACTGAAGCAGGCAACATAAACAACCCATGGAGAGGCACAACCATCAGTTCCACCTTCAGTTACAGACAGCCACTGTGGTGCATGGTTCTGCTGGTACCAGTGGTGCTGCAGTGATCCCAGTTGAGGGGTTGGCTGCTGGTCTCTCTGTGAGTACTTTCTGCTGCATTTATGGCAAGACTGTCAAAGTCTGCTGCTCCAGTTAATATGGATCACCTGTTGTTGTGCCTGCTGAGCCTTCTCCTCAGCTGTGGATCCGCACTTGCAAATTTTCAGCAGTTGCAGAAAAAATGATGTGGATTTTCAGCACTTACGGAATTTTATAACTTGCCTGTTTTGCAATTTTGAACAACTGCGGAAATTTTCTTCGTGAATATGCCATAACTAAATTTTTGCAGTGCTGCAAGGCTTTTTTCTGCAACTGCAGAATTTTTGACTCTCTTTGTGAATCCTGTCCTATGTGTTTTGCATGCATAACCAGTGTGCATCTCAGAAGCTTAAAGCTTCATTTTATGTACTTGAATTTTGTTGACCGGGTAAACCCACTGGGCCTCGGTAGGCCCTTTTTCAGGGGTGACCCAGGATTAATTACAGAGATAAGTCACAAACTGGCTCAGTGCAGTAAACATGGATAGAACTGTCAGTCATACATCACATTAGATTAGTTACAATGATACACTATAGTACTAATACAATCAATACTAGACATTTGATAGCGCCTATACTGAAAGGTAAGATAGTCATTTAGTTTCAGATCCAGCTGGGATCAGTATTATTTTAGTGACCCGTTAGCACTTCAGTCTAGCCTGGTGTAACTAGTTGGGTGCATGGAGAAGGTGTATCTGGGGAAATCTTCTATGACATCTAAGATCCTATTAGCAGTAGCAATTGCAGGAGCTGCATTCTAGTAAGTGCACTTTTAGGCCTTTTTTGAAAACCTAAAGTGAGGAGCTTTCTTGAATGCTTTTGGGAAGATCATTCCAGATAGTCAGAATTGCTACAGAAAAGTGCCTAGCCCCTGTTTGAGTTCTAGTTTGGCGGATATTGAGGAGAGATCATTTTGATGACCTGAGAGGGCACCTGTCTGGTTTGGTCCTTAGTAGGTCATTGAGACTAGGAGGGACTTTGTTGCTTCTAAGTTTAAAGGCTAGGGATAGTGCGGCATATTCCATCCTTCCATCGAGCTAGGGCTAGTTCAGGGTATGGAGCACTCCACAATGATGATCATTTGGAGCTCTTCTTCTAGTAAACCACCCGATTGCATGACATAAGGATTTGAGTTTATTTCGCGCTGCGCTCCTGACTGTGTGCAGGACAGGGGAGTGGGCAGGAGAGTACAGTTGGCAATTTTTAGGTGGGACTCATTGGAGAGATCTGGGCTTAGCCTGTATAAGAGCCCTATTTTTTGGTGTAAGGCATTGGTAAGGTTTTCTACATGGTCCTTAAAGGTGATATCTTAGTCAAGGAGGACTCTCTGGTACTTGATAGAGTTAACAACATCAATCTGGGAGCCATCTGAGAAAGCGGGTTTTAGCAAGTCCTGTCTTTGGGGACCTAGACTTTTCATCTAAAAAGGATGACCTTTTTTTTCCTGTTGAGGACCAATTTGTTAGTAATTATCTAGTTTTCAAGCATGAGAAGGTCTTTTGTAAGCAAAGTGTTAAGTTTAGTGACATCATTTGTATTGTAGTAGATAACCGCATCATCAATGAAGAGCAACAGTTTGGCTTCCCCACAATTGTTCGATAATTCATTGACATAAAGTGAGAATAAAAGGGGGCCCAATATAGATCCCTGTAGGACACCTTCATTGATGGACCGTTTGTCTGACAGAGCTCCCTTCCATTTAATGAACTGTGATCTTCTTGTTAGATAGTCCAAGAATCACACCAGTGCCAGATTGTCTAGACCTATTGAGGTTAGTTTAGAGAGGAGTAGCTGATGGTCCACGAGATTGAAGGCCTTCATTGGGTCTATAAATACTGATCCAGTTTTGTGACATTTATCTAGTGCTTCTAGGATGTCCGTGGTCAGGTGGACTAAGGCTGTGTCCATCTTGTGGTTCTTATGGAATCTGTATTAGTTTGCAGTGAGTACTTTGTGCTGTTCTATGGAGCCGATGACTTGGTTGTAGATTAATCTTTCCAGCAGTTTACTTAATGTGCAGAGGATGGAAATTGGTCAGTAGTTCTGAACTTTCTCTAGCTTCTCTCCTTGTGTATTGGAATTACTAGGGCAACTTTCTTTATTAGTAACATATTCACAAAGCACACTCCCAGTCAGCAAACAGAGCTGTACTCCACCCCATCATATATGACTGCATATAATGATAGGATGGGTAAGTTCTTGCACACAATAATATACTGTACGTGTATGTATTTTGGGCCCTAGTAGCACATGGCTGTAAGGATGTAATGGCTGAGAATGAAAATGATGTACCGGTTGAAGAATGGGTGGAGTATTTCTCAACAGTAATGGTCAACATGGGTGAAGAGAGATCATGGCCAAATATGGACATGAGTTTGATCAGAATTAATTTTGATCCAATAACAAACTTTGAGGTATGTGATGCCATAGGAAAACTGAAGCTGACCAAGACACCTGGACTAGATATGATTCCGGGTGAATTATTCAAATTCAGTGATATAGAATGGGCAGAGTTTTTATCCTTGTTGTTTAATTAATGTATATATGACAATTATATTCCTGAATCATGGAAGGGAGCAGTGATTATACCAATTTATAAGAAAGGTAATAAATATGACCCCAAAAATTATAGGGCAATTAGTTTGCTGGATATTGTGGGAAAGATTTTTGCAAGAATACTATTGGGACAGATTATCATAGGTTTAAATAAAAATGGAGGCTTATCACCACTCCAAGCTGGATTCCATCGAACATATTCAACAATGGATAATTGCTTTATATTACATCATCTCTGTGAGAAATACATTAGATTAAGGGCCCAAAAGCTATATACGGTATATATTGATTTCTCTACCTCTTTTGACACGATAAATAGAACTGAGTTATGGGATGCAATGTATAGTGCTGGAATAGAGCCAGTATTGATTAACATTATAAGATTATTGTATTCTAATACATGGACTCAGGTTAGATTACATATGGAAGCTAACTGTTCCACACAATTTCCAACAGATACTGGGGTCAGACAGGGGTGCATACTTACCCCAATGCTTTTTGCAATATATTTGGATCCAGTACTGAGAACATTACAAATGGTTAATATGGACTCACCCAAAATAAGATTGGAATACTGTGCATGCCTCGCATACACAGATGATCTGATATTGTTTTCATTAACTGCTAAGGGCATTCAGGGAAAATTAAACCTTTTGGAAACATTTGTAAATGAAAAAGCATAAAAGTAAATATGTCAAAATGAAATATAATGCTGTTTGGCAGAAATATATTGTGGAAAATGGCATATAAATTCTCAACCTCTGCAAACTATATACGACTATACTTGCTTATGTCTTGTTTTTCTCAAAAATTTATGTTGGAAGACACATTATACCATGATACATAACAAAGTAACAAATACAACTTTAGCTCTAAAAAGATTTAATATGAAATTTGGGGAACATACTATAAGACCACTATTAAGTGCAATTGAAGTGAAATATAACTCCTAAATATATGGTACAGAAATATGGGACCACAAGCATTTACTGTATTTGGAAAACCCAGTTATATGATTATTAAGGTCAACACTGGGATTTCCCTTAATATCCCCTGCTCCTAATGTATGGGCAGAAACAGAGTTAATTAAACTGAAAGCCTAGAAGAGTCATGTACAATTAATTTCTGGATTAGATTGAATACTTTAGAGGACAGCAGAATATCTAAGACTTGTTTAGAAGAAAAAAACACTGGGAAATGGATGGCTTATGATCACCTTGTTTGCTCAAAGTTAGATGAATGTTGTGATCCATGGATCTAGAACATTTACGTGACCTAACGTTCCAAAATGTTATAATTTATGTACAATATAAGAAGTACATTAAGAAACTTTTAATCAAGAAGTATAACAAAATTGATATGGAAAATTTCAAAAACTCCCATTATTCATTGTGGTATAATAACAATATTATTAGTCATAAATATAAATATTATTTGGATGTCCTAGAAGAATCAGAATTGAGAAAAATCTTTGCTAGATATAGGGTGGAATCTCAAGAATCAAATTTGCTCATATCAAAATATAAGAGGGCAGTGGACCCAGTATATTCGTATTGTTTTTGTGGTGCTTCAGAAATAAAAAATCTCCCACACATGATACTGAAGTGCATGTGGCATGAGAAGGCAGAAATAAATGGCTGGGCGATATCTTAACCAATCTCCAAGGCTGTGATGATGATGTAAAAATCAATGTATTGCTAACAACTGAAGATGAATATATAATAAGAAAAATGGCAAAGTTCTTACTGCACATAGAGGAAATAGGGGCTAGCAGAACCAGAACTATAATTATAGACACTTAGATGATTGTATTTAGGGACATTTTTAAATCTTACATGGTTATTTGTAAATTTTGCACACTCTTCCTGAATTCTAGGTAAATTATGTATGTATCTATTTGTATATGTGTTTATTTATTTCTATCTATGTCTATTTGTAAAGATCTTTTTAGATTGAACAATAAAATGAACCGAACTGAACTGTATGCACATGCCTGAGTAGTCACACATAGACTACCCTACATACCAAACAATATGCACCCCTAGGAGTGACTATAACACCTTACCAAATTCACATTATCAGCAGCATTGTCTAGGATCCATTGTGAGACAAGAACAACTTGACCATACATATTTAAAGCCAATCACCTAAATTTACATGTCTCATATGCAGCTCTGCACTATGCCTCCAGAATTAGCACACACTTAACATTACATGATGTCCAATTCGACCCATGCTAACTGGGCACAGCAATGTCCTCCTGATGTCACTACAATATTGTAACTGGAACACTGCATCCAGAGACCATATCATCAGAAGATCCTTGATGTAGACCTCCTTTGCCAGCATGATGAAAAACAATACCTCTGCCTCATACTCCTCTGTGTTCTGTGTGATTCCTGCTGTGTGCTGGTCTTCTGTGGTGATTTGTAAGCCTCCTTATGTTCTGGTTCCATTCTGTCACCTTCCTATGTTTGGCCTGGTGGTACAATGTGATACAGGATAATGGCTGCCCTGCCTCCTGCAACACAAGTGGAAACGTCCATAAGCAACATTCAACAGGCTTAAGGCCTCTTTGAATTCCACCCATAATCATGGCTACAGACTCATCTGGGATACACAACCTCTCACCTACATCCCTGCTGCTCCCAGAAATCATTACCTTATGTACCAGCATAAGAGATAGGGAAGGGCAATCTCTACCTGTTTCCTTTCCTTGTGACCATGTGTCTTGATCAGACTGCTGCCTTCACTGTAAGCCCATGTAAAGCCATTCCCCACTCTTAGACAATGTTGGTGACCAGCATCCACAGTGTTTCCTTCTTCTTCCTCAATCTGCAAAGAAGCAAGGACAGTACACTTGGTATGAGTTACTTCAAGATCTGTGTCTAGTCAGATGTCTGTTCCATATGGTACAGACTATGAATTGCACATATTTTACAACACAGGAAGCACAGTATAGCCATGTAGACTGTAGAAAAACATGAATATTACAATACTGTAGAAGCTGATGATCAGAGACAGTCACACAGAGAACCCTGTCAAACAACATACTAGCCATAGCATAAACATGTAGACCACAATGTGCAGAAACTGATGTTTAACTGGATGGTGGCATAAATGCATCAACAAACAAGACAAAAATGTCTTGCCATCTAAGTTGTTTGTGATATGGTCTAGGAATAGGAACTGTCAGCAGAAATAAAAAGAGGAATGGCCAAGAGGGGTGAATGCAAAGACTAGTGACAGGAGAAGGTAAGCTATTTTACTGAGGTGGACTGGCCAAATCACATTTTCCTGTATTCACATAATACTGTAATACAAATCATGAATGGAATATATACACAAGGCAGTACAATACTAGAATGAGTTAAACAATAATGAAGCAAAGTTTTGCAGGAAGTCTGATTCATCAAGATGACTTGGGGTTCTTTTTTGAAGTGAAAGTTAGGCGTTGTTATGCTAAGGTTTTCTGAAATGCTGTTTAGTTACCTGGAACCATAACTAGAGACAGTCTTTTCATCTGCCTTAGTCTTACATATTTTGTTCTTGAGACTTTGTGATCAAAGAATGCCTTTAAGAATGGCTGTAATTAGAAATATAACATGTATTTGCCAAGTCAGTTGTACTCTGATGGTTAACAATACTGAGATGCAAGTCAAGACTTTTAGACAGTAACCTGCAGTCTGGTGATGATAAATTGCATCCCTCTGTCACTGACTGTGGCATACTGCAGAGTTCCATTCTGTCTCTTCATTTGTTCACAATGTTTTATGTTCTTGCTTGCAGAGGTGATGTGAACATATGGTTTGGGTTTTCATTGCTATGCTGATGATACCCAGCTACACTTTTCATTTAAACCCAGACAGGGCTCCTTGGTGTCTGTGCTTGAGAATGCTCTATCCGAGGTCAGTGGGTGGATGGCTCATTGTGGACTGAGGATTAATCTAGGCAAACCAAGCTGCTGCTGGCAGGATCAGATCATCTTAGGTCATACATTTTGGAGAGCCTGGATCTCCCTATTTTGTGGGAGATAAACTCCAGACTAGGCAGGTCGTTCACAGTCTAGGGATCCCTCTCGACCAAGAGCTGTCACTTGTACCACATATGTCAGCTGTGGTCGGGAGTGGCTTCTATCATTTAAAGAACATAGCAGGACTGAGCCTCTACCTTGACTGGGACAATCTTTTTACACTAGTGCATGCTTTTGTCATCTCTTGTCTGGACTACTGCAATGTACTCTACTGGGGTATTCAAGCCAATCAGATCCACCATCTCTAGGTGGTGCAGAATGTGGCATTCAAACTTGTCACCTCTATAAAGAGGAGAGATCATATTACTCCAGCACTATGCTTTCTGCACTGGCTTCCTATGAGATGGCAGATTGACTTTAAGATTGTTATATTTACTTTTAAGGACCTCAATGAACTGAGACCCTAGTACTTTGATGAGCTTCTTGCAACCTGCTCTGATATCCATGAGTTACATTCCACTGGTACTGTCCATCCCAAAATCCAGGTTAAAATTAGCAGGGGATAGAGTGTTTTCTGTAGCTGCCCCTTTACTTTAGAATGGCTTACCTATGGAGATTTGTTCTGCCTTGTCTGTCACTATTTTTAAAACTAGACTGAAGACATAGCTGTTCTGCCAGGCATTTGCAGAAGGTTGAGACAGCTTTGATATCCACATTGTTCTGACCTGTATTATTGTGGTATTATTGCCTGGTTTACTATTTATGTTTTTGATTTGCTATGATAATGTAAAACACCTTGGTTTCTAGAAGAGTGTTTTAAATGAATTATCAATCAATTGATCAATCAATCAATCTGTCTGTCTGTCTGTCTATCAATCTATCCATCTAGCTATTCCTTGCACTGTAACTGCCACTCCTCAGTTCGCTTATTACCCCGAATCTAGAGATGGTGTAAACCTTCCTTTGTTAGTGACGATGTAGTGAAGTCACAAACTTCACTCTTTGTGAAGACCTCACTAAGTGACTCCACTTCACTAAATGTGCAGTGTAGCACACATCACAAAACTAGGTGAGATGCTTTGGTAAAGCCAGTACTGTACTACTTTGTGAATGCTGAATAGCTGGGACGGTGACACATTGTGCAAAAGGCTGATCTCATGATTACACTGCTGTGGGAAGTACAGTGAAGAATTAGTTTACAATGTTCAGTCCTAGCCTGTTATGGGCAGTGGTAAGATGAGTCTCCATGCCATGAATATCAGACAAAAACATCAACATTGCTCGTCTTACTGTAGAGAAGCTAGTTTGGACAGTTTTTTTTTAGAATGCTCCTGTGTATGACTGGACATGAGATGAATGTGTAATGGGTTTTAAGAAAACATTTTACAGCACAAATACTTATGCTATTAACATTACACCTATGATCAATGCTCCATGTTGTGTTTGGATGTGAACTGGGTTTACAAAAATTGTTTTAGCACTGATATCTTTGCAAGCACTGACTGTGCAGGCTCAGTGCTGGTAGCTGTGATTAGATATGAAGTGAAGTGAGCTATGTTTGCTGCCAGGATGATGTAGGTACTGTACATACAGTAGCCCATGGGTGTAGGCCACCATTGTTTCCAAAATTCTGCCTGTCTGACATGCTTACTGTTGTAGGCAGATTGGGTGGTACAATCACCCACGTGGTAGGCCAGTATTGATTCAAAAAATTAAATCTGTCTGACATGTTTGCTTTTAATGGCAAACAGCAAGTTCAACAGCCCACATGGCAGGCTACAACAGTTTCCAAAAATTATACCTGCCTGGCATGTTTACTGTTTTTTGCATAATAGCAGGTATAGAAACCCACATGGCAGTTTGACAGAGTTTCAAAAACCTACCCAACATGTTTACTGTTGCTGGCAGAATAGCAGGCATGGCAGCCCACATGGCATTCCGTCACTATTTAAAATAAATGATGTCTGTCTAGCATTCAAGAAGGAGTAGGTTTGCAAACACTGACATTGAAGTAAGCCCTGAGGAGGAAGAAGAAGAGGAAGAGAAGAAGGAGGAGGTGGTGAAAGAGGAGAAGAAGAAGATGGAGGATGCTTGCAAAGACTGGTTCCATGTCATAATAGTGAATGCAAAACAACAATCGCTATTATGGGTAAGTGTATATTGCCGAAAAGCAAATTGGCGACACATACTCTACGGTGACCCAACTTCCGGGTTCTAAATAAAGTATTTTTGTGGGGGGCTGTATCCCCCCATGCCCCCCTCATGGGGGGCTTTGTCCCCCGCATCCACCTGAATTAGGATTCTCAACTCCAGGGGGTGCATGTCTGGGAAGGAGGCAAAACCCATACCTCACAAAAAATTAAGTGCTGCAGCTCGCAGCTGTGGCAAAACGTAATCTACTCCCAGACTCAAACCCAGTGCCGGCACTGCCAGAGCTGGTCTCCCACACCACCAGGCCACATGGCTAGCTTGGCAGCAGCAGGTACCACTCATAATTAATAAATGCTCAACTATTCATTAGTTTTGCTTTCGTTGAAATTTTCACATGCAAATGAGTTAGTTGCTAACCCCTTGTAGAACAACCAACTTCTTACTAATTCTTAATCCCTTTGACAGTTAGCCATTTATTAATCTGTCTCCTACTTAAGAATGAACTAATCCTTATTAATTGAGTACTGGTTTGCCATTTATTTATTATTAGTTGAGATTACGTTATGGCTCAGTTATTTTCAATTAGCACTCAACTTGTTTAGCATTAGTTGATAATTACACCTATTCCACATGTACAATGCATAGTTATTAGTTGAGAATAACGAATTCCTCACTGCTTTCCAAAATGCAGTCTACATCAAAATGACACAGAAATGCGCTACTCTCTCTCTACCGGTTATGCACTCAGTTGCAGTAGACAGAGTCCATATTCCTGTGAATGATCTTGGGAGCTGGTGGACACAATTTGCTCCACAGCATGCACTATATCTCGATTCACTGAAGTAAGTCGGGATCTGCAGGGGTTTGAGTGCTGTGGATTCCCAAAACTTTGAATTAATTAAAGTTGCTGAAAAAAGTGTATTTTTGTAGTGAATATTATAAACATAGAAGCTGTCAACAGAAAAGGACATTCTGGCCCACCTAGTCTGCCCTAAGGTCCTTGCCTACAGTGCCATTGTAGACCCTAATTGATCTCCATCCCCCCACCGGCCTTGATACTAAGGTCCCTTCATATCTATCCAATTCATGTTTGAAACCTGTTACCATTTCAGTACCCACCACCTCTGTGGGAAGGCTGTTCCAGCCATCTACCACCTTTTCTGTGAAGAAATATTTCCTCACCTCTCCTCTAGGTTTCTCCTTTCCAGCTTCATATCATGCCCCCTTGTCCTTGAGCATCTCTTTCTGTGCAAAAAGCTACTCTCCTGTACCTTATTGATACCCTTGAGATATTTGAATGTTTCTATCATGTCTCCCCTTTCTCTCCTTTCCTCCAGTGAGTACATATTTAAAACTGAGTCTTTCCCTGTAGGGCTTCTGGTGCAGGCCACACATCATTTTGGTTGCCCTTCTCTGCATCACCTTCACCTGAACTATATCCATCCTGAGATGGGTCCTGCAAAACTGGACATAGTATTCCAGGTGTGGTCTCATCATTGATCTATAACATACATATAGATAGAGATAGATATAGATATAGACACAGATACATCTATGCAGTCCTTGTGAGGATAAAGTTTGTCGAATATTTTTGATACCCACAGGGCTGTCAGACCCAAAGTGAGAATAACATGTTTATGCTCACTCTAGGTCCCCATGCCATGACAAATTCATCCACACTGTAGGTTATGACTGGCTGGAGTTGGCAGCATGATCTGTCAGTGCAAGTGAATCACTTTCACTTAAACACCTTTCACTTTCAAACTCATTGGCAGCACAAGCAGTTTCAAAACCATCGCTCGCTCACACGCCAACTCCACCTAACAGTTTCACTTTCGTGCTTCAGCTGCTACATCATTTTTCTGCTCAGGAAAGTGTTACATATTTTATGTACAGGGATATTTATAACCCCATTCTTTTACACCTCTTGTGCCATTCACATAACTGTGGCCACTCTAACCTGAGCTTGTTTTCCCGTACCCCGATCCCTGAGTGTCACTCGCATTCTTCACTAGCTGCAAGCTCCCATAGCCCGACTGCACTTTCCAGCCAGCTTTAAGCCACCACCACCCAGCCATATCCCTAAAAAGGCTCTGATGTCTCACACGGCCGTATCCTCATATGCTTGCTCCCTGGAGGCAATGACATGCTGACGCACAGTGTCATGCACAAAAAAAGAAATGACCATTCAGTTTCAGTGCTACGGAGCACTCGGCCATCTGAAAAATATATAAAAACAAAGCAATTAAAAACCTAAAAAGGAAATGACTCACAAATGACAATGGCCTTGCATAAAAGAGATATGCTGTGGCCAGGGAATATCCATGATATTCTCCCCTTATATCCCTGGTCCTCTGGCATCATTCATGGCGCCACCACTCATGATACCATAAGGTCAAAATGCACTCGGTGAGATTATCATTGATATTTTCAGTTGGACCATGGCATATCCCATATAGCATACAGAGGTTAGAATAACATGTTGTGAATGAGACTGGTACATTCAGCATACATGGGTCTGAATCCCACAGCCTCCACCTGCATGCTATGTACACTAAGCAAGGCACTTATCCTCTCCAGTGCTCCTGGGTGGCCCCTGAAAACATGCTTTGTGCCTAGTGGGCCTTACCTAGTTACCAAAGAATAAAAATATAGATTTATATATAGATATAAGAATACTAGGTCATGTGGTGCAAGGGTAAAATACACCCAAAGAGAGGGCAAATCAGATTGTAAAGGCAACTTTAAATTCAGTTGAACATCAGATTAACATTGCACATAACTGTTGATGCATTCAATGATAAATGGAGCCAGCATTTGGCCTAGGTATTTATATACTGTTAGCGAGGTGCTCTATTCTTTGTATGGAGGTGTGTTATGCACCCCCTGCTGGCCATCGATTTGTCCATAGCCTTCTGTCAACAGAAAAGGCAAATGCATTCTCTAACATAAAAGCAAACCTGTGACTACCTTTTGCATGTGCTATTTGGTGATGTCCTTGCAAATGTGGCAATAATAATATAAAAACAAAAATAAAATAATCATTTTCTTTTGGGTGAAAATGAGAATTTTGCTACAGACCAAAACTGTGGCAAAACTGTACCTCGGATTTACCATACAACCTTATTGTAAAAGTATAACCTTGGAATCAAATATAGGGTTTGTAAAAGGTAGTATAATTGGTTTGATGAGCATGATATTCAAACGCGTCTTCAGGTGGCATTTTACTCAGTACCTAGTTAGCCTGAACTGTGTTCCCAATTAAATATGCCCAGCTACCAATAACAGTCTCAGTGCTCTGACTCTCACACTGTTCCTGTCCCTTGGTAACTGTTAGTCTGACTTACCTGAGACTGGCATGCTGGTAAGTTTGCTGGTGAAGATGATTAGCTCACTGGTTTCTGGCATTGGCATAGTTTCTGGCAGGCAGGATAGTTTGCTAGCTGGCAGGATGGGTAGCTTAATGCTTTCTGGTGGAAAGTAGGAACAATGATTAGACCCTGTGCTACTCCACCCATTGCAGAAGGCCATTTTGGTGGCAGGGGGCCTTCTGGGGAGGGTTGATCTGGTAGCAAGGTGGGTGCTCCAGACAATGAGTAGTCAGCTCAGATCTCAGGGTAGGCATTCTGTCCCACACAATGGTTATTCTCATTCTAGGATGAGCACAAAAGGTGGGTATTCTGGCACAGTAGTGTGAATTCTAGCCCTAGGGTGGTCATTGAGGCACAGAAGATGGGAATTCCAGCCCTAAGGTATACACTGAGGGACAGAAGGTGGGCATTATGGCCCTGGTGCAGGTATACTTGCCCAATGGTGGACATTGAGGCACATCAGGAGAGCATGTCAGCCCCATGGTAGGCATTACATCCCTAGAGAAGGCATTGAGGTGCAGACAGCAGGCATTCCAGCCCCAGGATGGATTTTCTGACCCCAGGGTGGTCATTCAGGTTCAAAGAGTTTGCATTCCTGCCCTAAGGTTGTCATTCTAGCCCTAGGGTGGGCAGTAAAGTAAGGAATGTGGGCATTCATACTCTTGGTTTGGCACTGTGGTAGATTGGGGAGGACAGCCTGCTTTGAGACCTGGAAGGGCAGCCCAGGTGAATGAAGGCTGGTTGGGAGGGTGGTTGGTTCGGGGCTTTGGAGTGTTCCAGGTAAAATAAGACTGGCCACAAGGCATAAAATAAGTGGGTTTGCATAGCAATTTGCTACCCAAAAAATCATGATTTGCTAATCAAGTGCATCCTTGATTAGCAGAAGTTGCTAATGAACTGATTCACCACATTGTAAAAATTTCCAAATTGCAGTAGTTTTTTCCTGCAGTTGTGGTAAAAAGTACAGAACTGATGCAATTTATCTCACAATCTGACACTTTTTCCCAAAGCTGCACTCTACTGAATTGTATCCTATAGATAAAAATATCCATTGTGTGAAACTGCTCCTCAAACCTGACTAATTGCTAATAAAATTTGTTTTGATTAGCAAATATTGCTAATCAAGTTTCTTATGCCTTTGGTCAGATGGAGAGGAAATTATGGTCTGGAATCAGGAAGAATGGTCCAATTGCTTGGAGGGGGGTCAGCTAGGGGTATAAGGCCAATCCGGGTGCTGGTAGGTCATTTCTGCTGATGGAAAGCTGGCCATCTGAGAAGAGCAAGCTGGACTGGGGCCTCGAAGGGTGGTCCAGGTATAGGAAGGCTGCTCAGATGAGAGACTGGTTCAGGGCTGGGTGTCAGCTGCTGAGTGGAAGGTCGACTAAGGATAGGAGGCTGGCTTAGGGACTGGAAGGGTGGTCCTGCTACCAAGAGGCTGGTCAACTGGCAAGGGGAGGCTGGTCTGGGGCCTGTAAGAATGGTTCTGGTGCAACAAGTGTGGGTCAGCTGGGGAGAAGAGACAGGTCAAGTGGGTGGAAGAATGGTCCAGCTGCTGAGAGGAAAGTCGCTAGGTCAGGGGGCTGGAAGAGTGCTGCTGCTGCTTGGAAAGCTGGTCTGGGGTTTGGAAAGGTGATCCAGGTCACCTGGGAAGGGGAGGTTGGTCCAGTGGTTGGAAGAATGATCAGCTGGGGTCAGAGGCTGGTCCCAGGGATGAAAGGGGGATCCAGCTGTTTGGAGGGTGGTGACTGGAAATCATAGACTAGACCAGGGGCTGGAATGATGGCCTAGGTGCTGGAAAGGTGATCTTCTAGGGGTTACAGGATGGTCCGGGGCCTAGAAGGGTGTTCCAACTGCTGGGAGGCAAATTTGTTTAGATAGGAGGCTGGTCTTGTGACTGGCAGGGTGGTCCTACTGCTATAAGGCTGCTCAGTTGGGGAGGGAAGACTGATCCAGGGCCTGGAAAGGAGGTCCAAAGGCAGGGAGGCTGGTTGGCTGAGCAGCAGGGGCTGGTCTGGGTGCAGAAACAGTGGTCCATTTGCTGGGAGGAAGGACAGCTAGGGGTGAGAGGCTGGTCTGGGAGTTGAAAGGGTAGTTGGCTGCTGGTTGGAGGTTGGTCCCGTGGCTGAAAGTTTGTCCCAGCTGCTGGGAGAGTGGTTGGCGGGGAATAGTAGACTGGTCCAGTGGCTGGAATGATGGTCCAGGTACCTGGAGGTTGTCTGTTGTGAGTCGAAGACTGATCTGGATGCTAGATGAGTGTAAATGGTACAGGGTTGATGGTCAAAAGGGGTGGGGCTGGTTTAGGGGTCAAGCCCCTTTAAAAGACTTTGGAGGGTCTCACACCCTCCATTAACCCCTAGGTGAAATCCAGACTAGCCTGACTGTGTGAGTCTCAAATATTTAAAAAAATAAAATAAAAAGTGTCTTGTGGAGTGGAAAAGGGTTCAGAGGCAAATCCAGCACCAGTGTGATCACCGTCACCTACAGCAGCATGCTGGTCCAGAGACCAGAAAACTAGCACCTGGACTGACATGCCACTTTACTTGCCAGAAACCCACCATGCTGGGTCTGAATAAATCCTTTTAAAATGCATTTTAATTATTTCTTTTATTGTCATACTGCAGCCTGTGGTTGGCTAGGGTGCTGTCAAATCCATGGGCTATGACAGCATAGGTCCCCCGCTAATCAACCAGTGCCTGACTGCTGAGCTAATTAAAGTCTCTCTATCATTGAGTGATTCTCCCTCCCTCACTCAGTCTGCAACAGCTAAACTAATTTGTTTTTGTGGTATCTGGTGGTCCCCCTCCCTCATCCAATCCACGGCTATTTTCACCAGTGTCTGGCACTCCTGCCCCTGTGAGGTAGCCCCCCTGCCACCCCCCCCCATGCTCATCTCCCTGGCCATTATCTGCCCCACATATGTCCAGTATTACTATTATAAAGTGCTCTATAGTGATACAGAATGTGGTCTGACAGCAGCTATGTCAGTATACAGTTAGAGGAAGAGAGATTAGAGTAAGATGAAGACAAAGCAGAATTGCTAAACAAATTCTTCTGCCTAGTCTTCACAATAGAAGACTGCAATAAAGGACCTCCACTAGGTGAGATGGAGTATATTAGTAGAGGGGAAGACTAAAGCCTAACTACGAGGGAGAGGATCCTAGAAGAGCTAAGTAAACGTAGGGTGGATAAAACCATGGGGCCAGATGGCATCCACCCTACTGTACTAAATGAGCTTAGGGAAGAAATTGCTGCACCTCTAGCTGAGCTATTCAATAATTCACTGGATAGCGACAAAGTACCACAAGACTGGAAAAGGCAACAGTAATGCCCTTGCACAAAAGTAGAAGCAAGGAAGAGGCAGAAAACTAACACCCAGTCAGCCTGACCTCTGTAGTGGGGAAATTTATGGAGTCATTGCTAAAGGAAAGAATAGCAGATTACCTTAACAGTTGAAAACTCGACCCTAGGCAGCATGGCTTTACAACAGGGTGCTCATGCCAAACCAACATGATTGATTTCTTCGACTGGGTTACTGGAACAGTAGATCAGGGTGGGGCAGTGGACATGTTGTACCTGGACTTCAGCAAAGCTTTTGACACATTCCCACAGGAGACTAGCTAATAAACTGAAACACCCAGGTATCAATGAAAAGATAATCAGCTGGATTGAAAACTGGCTTCAGAATGGGACCCAAAGAGTTTTGGTCAATGAGTCACTATTAAGGGCGGGCAGAGTGACCAGTCGCATTTCTCAAGAGTCAGTGCTAGGTCCAGTCCTCTTCAACATATTTATCAGTGACATCACCGATGGACTGGAGGGGAAGGTTTTTATTTATTTATTTACATCTCAGATTAACACCTTTGAGCTACAAGCTCGTTTACAAAGGTTCCACATCATAGAGTACAAAGTAGACACATAGAGAGCTATACAACATTTCAGAAATTTTTACAACAGGGTTACAAAAAACTTTAACAATGTAGAGCAGTCAGATTTGTGAAGCTGTAATAAGCTGTAACACTAAAAATATGAGTGTGAGGTAAGGGAGGGTAGTGAGAATAGGGAGGAAGGAAGGCAGAGGTAGAGGAGGCAGGAGCTGGGTTGCAGGTAGAAGCGAGTGATGGGAAGAGAAGAAGGCGGCTAATGGAGGATAGTCATTTAAAGAGCCACCCAGGTGGGCCTTGTTAAAGTAGGGAGAAAGTTGGAAGGAGGCCACAGGAGTAGCTGGGGGTTGGTGGGTGGGGGTGAGAGGTGAGGCATAAGGGGGAGGGATTTGGGAGGCCTAAGGGAGGATTTAGGGTGGAAGGGGTATGGTAGCGGTGAGGCAAGGCTGAACATAAGAGGTAGGTAAGGGTGGGATAGTGTAAGGGTGGAAAAAGTGGGAGGAGTGAAATGAGAAAGTAGTAGAAAGTGCTGGTGCTGGAAGGTAAGGAGGTTGGAGACTAAGTGCTGGTGTTGGATATTGCTGGGGGGGTATGTTGCTGGAGGGTCACGTGGCCTTAGAAGAGGGGAAAATATGAGCTAGGTGTTACAGTCGCACGTACTGGAGGCAATCAGATGATCCCGAAGTTGAGATTTGAATTGACCAATTCTTTGCACAGCTTGCAGGTCTGCCTGTTCGCAGATGATAATGAAGCTCTGCAACAGGGTGGACACACAGGAGGGAGCCTCAGGTATGGAAGCTGATCTCAGAAAACTGGAAGAATGGTGCAGGACTCAGCAGTTAAAGTTTAATGCCA
This sequence comes from Neoceratodus forsteri, assembly GCA_016271365.2. Lineage (NCBI taxonomy): Eukaryota > Metazoa > Chordata > Ceratodontiformes > Ceratodontidae > Neoceratodus > Neoceratodus forsteri. The sequence goes on from CM057453.1 coordinate 446,355,176, forward strand.
AGAAGTGTAAGGTAATGCACCTGAGAAAACAGAACACAGGGAAAAATATGTACTGGAAGGGCATCAATTAGAGGAGACTGAGATGAAAAGATGAAATGGGATCTAGGTGTAATCATTTCAGATGACTTAAAGAAGAGGTGTGCAAATCCTATTGTCCCCTGTCCAGGGCAAATAAATTTCCTAAAGGGCAAGTACAAAAAAAGAGCTAATTTCATTGTAATGAATAAAGGCATGTGAAAATTCAACTACAGTCACGGCTGGGCAAGTCCTAAAAGTTTTGATTTGAACGGCCCTGCTTAAAGGTAGGAAAACAATGGAAACAAGCTGTGCAGAAGACCAGTGGCATTCTCAGATGCATAGGCAGGGGTATTACGAGCAGAAAACAGGAGGTAATCATGCCACTCTACAGATCCTTGATGGGACCACACCTGGAATACTGCATCCAGTTCTGGAGGCCTCACCTGAAAAAAGGACATTGACCATTTTGAGACAGTTAAGAGAAGGACTACAAAGATGGTGCAGGGACTGTACCATGAGCCATATGAAACAAGACTCGAGTGTGCCCATCATTAGGGCACCAGGATTTAAAATCACAGATTGCATTACATGAGGTGGGGCTATGCCCCCCACACCACCCCTGTGTGGGGGGCTGTGCCCCCCAAACTAAAGATTCCAATTCAAGGGGGGAACCCCGGGGAGGGGGTGGTATATTCGGCAGTTTGGCTCCCTATTGACGGGCACTCTCGGATGGGGCGCACAGATCACTGGCAGTGGAATTTATTCTCTCTAGAGCATAGAAGATATAGGGGGGACATAACAGAAACATTTAAATACATTAGGAGGATTTAACACAACTCAGGAGGGAAAACAGGGTGGCACATACAAGAGGGCACAGCTTGTGTTTGGTGGAAGGCAGGTTTAAAAGCAACTCTAGGAAGTACTTTTTCAGCGAGAGGGTGATAGACCCATGAAACAGCCTTCTATCAGAAGTGATAGCATCAAAGACAGTAAGAGAATTCAGACTCACATGGGACAAGCATTATGGGCAACTTAGGATAAAAAATAACTGGGGGGGGTAGCCACCATGGGCAGACTAGATGGATCACATGGTCCCCATCTGCCGACTCCTTTCTTATGTTCGTATGCATCTGTGTATGTGTGTGGACTAAGTTGTATGTCAGCAATGCTTACTCTCAGACCCATAACTCTGCCATGGTATACTCTTGTGTCCCTAGACTTGCATGGTACCTTCTAAACCAGCACCTCAAGGTTGCATTTGTGGTTGTTGTTTGAACACTAACTGTGCATGTCTTTATTATGCAAACAACTAATCCAAATGTGAGTGGCAGCATATTGTCTGTGCACCCAGGGGTCTAAATTAAGTTTTGCAGAGACTAGCCAGCATGGCTAGTGACTGGAAAAATCCACTGGCCCCAGAAACATTTCCACTGGCCCAGTTGGTGTAGATACTGAAGTGTTGCCTTATCCAGTACAAGCCCACAGGGCTAGTTAAATGAAAATCTTGCTAGCCCGATGCAAAATCAACCAGCATTTGGCTAGCGGGCTGGTGCCAGTTTCGACCCTTGCACTAACATGGTTGATTATAGCTGCAACAGAGGTGGGAATATAGCATAGCACCAGGTGCATGGTTTGCATGACAAGATCCATGCAGCAGGCACCTGTCACTATTGCCATAGTCATTAACACAACCCACAAAGACTTGTATCTTTGTGCATGCTTCCTGTGAATATTGAGTCTGAATTTTAATGTACCTCTGTGGTCTAACCTGATGGCCCAGTGGCCCTCTATCAATCAGTGGCAATGGTTTCATTTTTGGTATGTAGAGGATATACCCCCCAAAGCTCCATTCCTGAGCATTTCAATGTTCAGTGACCCATGTGCTCCAAATTGCTGTTCCTCTAGTGTTAGTGGATGTTCTGGCTCGCAAGGTAGCAAACCACTGTGAAAGTACTTATAATACTTCTTGTGGTCATAGGACCTCTGTGCCTTGTGTACTGGATGGTGAGGGTACTGTGGAGACATTGTGTAGGGCACATCATGGACTTGCATACCAGCACTGTTAATCATAGGCCTTACCCTGCCCCTTTGCGGTTGCTGTTACACTGACCTGTGGAACAGCACAAGTAAAAGACCAGACAGCCATTTGTGTTTTTTTTTTTCTTACTCTTTTTGCCTCCTTCTGTTGCCATGGCTGCCCCGTCCAATGGGGTCCCCCAGTGCAACATGGGCTGTGCTGGGAGGACCTGAGGACGCCCACCCCTATTGAAGCACTCCACTCCTGGAATTCACGGAACCAGGATGACCCCACGGGTGGGGCAAAGGGGGCTCCCCTTCCCCCTCTGAAACCTCAGATGGAGTGGACACTTGGCTATGTTCCTCTGGCTCCCCCCCAGTCACTGTGGCAGAGGCCCATCTCCTGCCGCAGCCAAGGGGTATTTTAGCATTTTTCTGATCCCCCACCCCTCACAGATGTCAGCACACAAGGAGGGCCAATGAGATGAAGGCATGCAGAGATGTACCTTTGCTCAGACCTTCGGCCGAAGTATGCCTCTCCCTGCATCTCTGCCTCATCTGCTGCACCCCTACCCATGGTCACCCAGGTGGCAGTATTGTAGAAAGGACTGCAGCCCACCTTCCCTGGAGAAGGAGAGCAGCCCTACAGGTGCTCAGTCCTTCTTCTCCTGGCCGGCCATCCAGCAACCCAGGCTCGCTACTGAACCTGGGTTGCTGGCATCATGAGCTGTAGAGCTACTGCTGTGCTGGCGGGATGGCTGCCATTTGTATTTTTATAAAAGGGGTGGAACACATGGGTCATGTAAAAAACATGATGGCCTCCATCAGTGTGGACACCCACTGATTTGAGAGATGTGTACATACTGTAGCTTCACTTTGGGTGAGTATTCCAGTACCACAATGGCCATTCTGGCACCCAGGGTGGATATTATGCCCCTCTGAGAGGGCACTGCTGCTCTATGGTAGGCATTCTGATACCCAGGGTGGTCAGTCCTCCACTCTGAGTGGGCATTCTGACCACCAGGGTGGTTACTGAGACACAGTGGGTGGGCATTCCAGCCATCAGGGCAGGCATTCTGGCCCCAGGGTGGACAGTCTGTCCCTAGGGTGGTGACAGAAATACAGAGGATGGTCATTCAAGTACCCAGGTTGGACACTCTGGGGAAGGGAAACTGGTACTATGGCTGGAAGAGTGGTCTGCCGGGGGAATGGAGGGTGGTCCTGGAAGGATTATCCAGCTGCAGAGAGGGTACTCGGCTGGGGATCAGAAGCTGGAATGGTGATTTAGCTGCTAGGAGTATGACTGGCTGGGGGTCGGAGGCTAGTTTGGGGCTACAAGTGTCTGGAAGGTGCAGTGTGAGCAGTTCAATTGTGGAATGCTGATCTGGGGGTTAGGCACCTTTTAAACACTTTAGAGGGTCTCTATGATCTTCATTAATCTAGTGCTGAAATCCAGAACAGCCAGAATGGCCAGACCGTGCATGTTGCACCAGTCCAGCTGGTCTGTCCAAACTAGGAAATTCAGTTTTTACCATTGTGGTCTGGTCCTGGTTTCACCAATACAACTGACACAGGAACAAATAAACTAAACCATTACTTATCATCACCATTGGTGATACAAAATGAAACCGTTGTATAAAATTCACACATACACACACACACACACACACACACACACACACACACTTAACATCAGTTTAATTTATTGATCTGACCCCATCAACACAGGTACATGGTACATAAAAATGCTGCAGTGGTTGTTCAGATTGGAGAAGCAAACACACACACACACACACACACACTTAATGTCAGTTTATTTTATTGATGTTTATTCTGGACACACACACACACACACACACCCCTTTTCATATGCACTGGTAGCAGCATAAACAAAATTATATATTCAACTTCAGTGATTCAATAGAATATATTATGTTATGCTGAAACTCGGTATGTTGATGCTCAGTATACCGAGTTTACGGTCCCAAAAGGAGCAGTCTCGCATGACTCGGATGCCTGACAATACAATGTTGGGCACCCCGCTAAAGGAAACAACAGTTTAATACGGGGCTCTGCCCCCATACACGATGTTGGGGGCTTTGCCCCCTCACACCCTGTAACTAATATAACCAACTCAGAGGGGGGGAGCGGACTTAGGAATTAAAATTACATCAGTTATGAGTGCAAAATGTAGAAAAAGATCAGTAGCCCCAACCAGAACCTCAGCCTCTAACAGTACGCCGGATCCAACGCTGGTTTCATAAACGTACTAGGGGTAAGGTAGCAACCTGTCACATCTGTTACCTTACCCCTCCCATAACACCAATGGGCAACAAACCAGCAGGATTTCCTCTGTCAACATTCTACATCTGTCAGGCAATACTGCCTGGGCAGGTGTGTGTTGGGATAGTGAGCCTCGGGATATCATAGGGGTACCATCCAATACACTACACCCCCCCCCAGCTAAGTCATGCTTTCAGGTTATCATTATGGTTCAGCTGGTGGCACATCCACATCTAGACCAGAAGGTCATAAGTTTTAGTCCTGCACAGGGTTGGGATCATACCATAAATGCCACCAGCACCTAAGTGCAGTACTGGGGGATGATATATTGTTGGGGTGTGGCATCCTTCGATTGAGGCATTAAACTGCAGTCCAATCCTCCCACCTCTAGTGCTATGGCCTACTGGGTCAATATGTCACATGCTTCATCATGTATGACAAAACTGCGCAACAGGAACAGCGCGGTAGGAAAGAGTTTAGAGGGTGCAAAACCGCGAAAGGGTGTATGAGTGGTAGAGCACCCTCTCACTCTTCCTAGGCAGAGAATAAGACCTCTTCTGGGACAAGGGGCCAGTGAGCAGCTGCCGTGGCTCGATGGGATGAGCTGCAGGCAGCTGGGGAGGCAGGCAGTGTGTTTGGGACTGGGTTTCGATTCCTGGTCCTAGAAGCATGGATTTTTTTTTATTTTTCACACTTTGTAAAAATTTAACTGTTAACCCCCCCCCCCGGAGTTAGTTATTTTAGTTGGGGGGGTTCAGGGGCACAGCTCCCAATAATGGGGATTGCAGGGGCGGAGCTCCCCGTAGAACAAAGACATATGACGCTGGCAATATATTGCACTGTTTTGGCAGTGCGGTATATTGCTGCGACATAATGTTTTGCGACATTATAACCCCATGCTGGGCTATGGTGGGTGTCTAGGTGGAAGAAGAAGAACCGAAGGCACTTTCACAAGAGATGGGGATTTTTCCAGTGTCCTGGCCTACATTCCTGTTCCCATGAAACTGGCTCATGCAACTGTCTGAGGCTGTGTGCGGTGTTGATGTGTGAACTGGCTGCCACTACATATTTACAGTCAATGCATTACCAGTCTCTCATCATTTGTAAAGTGCTTTGAGATAAGAATGTGTATCAAAAGTGCTTTCTACAGTAAACAATTGTTTACACATGGTAGCTGCAACATAAACAAAATGATGCCCCCCACACACTGGCTGCAACATTAATAAAATTATTGTTTGAATTCAGCAATCCAAATCACCCCCCCCTTTACACGTGCTAGATGCAACATAAACAAAACTACATATTCAAATTCGACATACCAAACACTAATTACTTGTTTAGGAGCACTATGCACCTTTTTAAGCATGTTCCTATAAAGACCACACAACACAACGCAGGAGATGCAGGTCCACAACTGAACACTCAGCAGCCTTTTTCCAGCATGCTGGCATCTTGGCACAGTGGTGTGTCAGACCACAACTGAACATTCCACCCCCACCCATTTTTGGATACGCTGGACTTTGAGCAGGGCAGCACTCTGGCATGCTGGAATGAGCTGAATCCACTGCAGCATCTTCTGCAGTCTGAGTTTGAAGCACGTGATGTCCTTCTCACAGACACGCTTGCACTAATGTCATGAAGGAAAACGCTGCTGGTGTTCAAAGCAAGACAGGGATACTGAACACCCCTCCCCTTTTTATGCACACTAGCAATGATCCAGAGACCTACACAGCAGCAACAATCCATAGCACATGTGCCCCCTTCACGCACACTGGCTGGAAACGACACAAAAGTCAAATTCTGGGTATTTAATCAATATTGTCTGTGTGATTGAGAGATGATCCTCCAGCAAAAGCTTTCAAAGACACACATAAAACCCCCCCACCAACACCACCACCACACACATTGACTGTAAATGGCAAAATAAATACATATGTTTTTTTTTTTATCAACACTGTCCGAACAATCCAGCATCCCCCCCCCATCAAAAGCGATCCAGGGTGTACACACACACACACGCACAATGACACAAGGTGTATTCTGCCTTTTTCTTTTTAAGCAATGCCATCCAAGAAATCCAGAGCCCCCCCCCAAGAAATAGTGATGCAGGGCCCGTTTCTCCCCCACCCCTGCATACTAACTTGAAATAAAAGTAATTTTTTTGTTGTTTGTTAATCAGTACAGTCCAATTCTCTACATCCAAAGAAGGAAGTATAGCACAGTGATTTACAGCTCTGAGCTGCAAACCTGGAGACCTAGCTTTGAATCCCACAGCCCCCACTTGCATACTGTGTGATCCTGAGCAAGTTACTTAACTTCCTTGTGCTCCCAGGTTGCACCTGGAAGCAAGCTTCAGCTTAGTGTGCCTTTCCTGGTTAAACAATTTCCCCTTTCCCTGTCATGAGCTCTCCCTTTCATGCACACTGACTCGAAATAAAACCAGCCATCAAAATCTTGGGAACCGCAGAGACTTATAGTACATAAAATATATCAGAGACACTTGTGAGGATCGCATTCTGGGATGGATAGTTTGACAGGGAGTACAGTATAGCACAGAAACCCATGTTCACTGACAGTTACACAAACTATTTAGTAATCAAACCCATCTGATAGCAATGTTATCTTTTCTAGATAGTGTTTTTATGTCTACTAATGCTACCTACTGTACATGTAAGTTTTGTATACTTACAACAATTACTGTTTCAAAATATTTGTATACTTACAACAATTACTGTTTCAAAAAGAGCACACATTTTGGTCAGTAATTTGAGAGAACCACATTTGAGATTTTTGCTTCTGATGGAAAATAAAATACAGCAACAAAAGGTGATGCCGTATCTCCCCACCCCATCCATTTGAAAAAAAAAACATGCAAAGTTCTCAGTTTACTTAAATTCAGTTCTTCCATGCACGCTACTTCAGATGAAAACTGCAGAACTTGGCATTTTAGTGAGAAAATAAGAGCCAAGTTAAACTTCTTACCAAAGAGCAGAGGGAAAAGTTCATCCTTCCTTTCTGAAAGTGAAACTGCCATTAACTGTTTCCAGATTCAAACAGACCTAGGCAGCAATGCTGGATACAGGAAGCATTAGGTACTTTTTGGGAAAGTTGTACATTAGTTGAGAATGTTTAAAGAGGCAGAACAGATCTGTATTCAGTGTGTAAAACCACTGCAGATAAACTGTTATCTGCATGTAACCAAAAAGCTATAAATGCTTCCTTCCTTCCTTCCTTCCTTCCTTCCTTCCTTAATTCGTATTGGTGACTAAGAAAGGCTTACTGAGACAAAAAAAAATGTGCTCCAAGAAAAAATGCAGTCCACGGATTGAAATATCCTTAAAAGAATCTAAAAAAAGGCAACTAGGGGTGTGCGAATAATAAACAGTATTTCCCAAATGCCACAAATAATGCACTATTCTTGTCTAACCTATTTGGGAAATATAATATTTAATAAAAAAAATCAAAAGAAACAGCCCCTACCCTATAACCTGTATGATATACAACCCCCTGTACTCCCACTCTCTGTTAGAATCTATCCACCCTCCTCACTCCAGCACCCACAATTTCCATTTAAGTGGCTATATTTAAAAAATCTTCCATGATGGGCAGCTGGCACAACCTACCAGCCTTCATGGCTTGCCACCATCTTACAGCACTTATTTGTGCTAAATCAAATGTGACTCCTCCCACCACAAAATGGCAATACCCTCCTCCCACCCTCAACCGCCTCACAGCACTTAAAATCTGGCAATGGATGACTATAAAGAGGAACAAGATGACTGACACAACCCACCCTCCTCTATGGCTGCCTGCCTTCTTCAGATTGAAAGAACCCACACACTTGTTCATAGTTAAACCAGCTAATCATGTGACCCACTAGATGTATGTGCAGGGGATAACCACTGGGCTTTGTTTTAGGGGAGAACAACTAGGCTGTAATTGGTTTAAAGATGAGGCCCAGTGGGCTGGGCTCGGGTCCCAAAGGGGACCCACTGGACTGGGCCTAGGTACAAGGGAAGACACATAAGGCAGGGTTTGGGTGCAGGGAAGGATCAGCCTGGATGGGCTTGGGCACAGAATAGAAGTAAGTAGGCTGGGCTTGTGTGCAGGAGGTTGACCCAGAGGAGTGGGCATGAGAGCAGGAGGGACCCAATGGACTTACATAGAAACATAGAAGCTGACGGAAGATAAGGACCGCAAGGCCCATCCAATCTGCCCATTTCTTTTTCTACCTTATAAACGTGCCATCGGCCTTTGCTCTGTCAATGGCCTATCTATTCATACTCATCTGTATTGCTCCCTTATGCCTATCCCATGCCTGTTTGAAGCTCTGCACTGTATTCATATCCACCACTTCCTTAGGTATGCCGTTCCATGCATCCACCACCCTTTCTGTGAAAAAGAACTTCCTCATATTACCCCTTAATCGGCCTCCCTCTAAGCTCATGCTGTGTCCTCTTGTCCTGCTATTTTTCTTATATTGAAACATGTTAGACTCTTTCAATTTGTTAATGCCCTTAAGGTGTTTTGATCATATCACCTCTCTCTCTCTCCTTTGCTCTAGGGTATACATATTGAGCTCTGTTAATCTGTCCTCATATGTTTTCTGATGCAGTCCCTGGACCATTTTGGTTGCCCTTCTCTGGACTGCCTCAATTTGGTTAATGTCCTTGTGAAGGTGTGGCTTCCAGTACTGCACGCAGTACTCCAGATGGGGCCTAATCAGTGTCTTGTAAAGAGGGATTATTACCTCCCTCTTCTGACTTGTGATACCCCTACTAATACACCCTAACATCCTCCTAGCCTTACCTACTGCTTTAGTGGTCTGCTTGGATGATTTCAGGTCATCGGTGATAATGATGCCCAAGTCTCTTTCTTCCCTTGTCTCTTGGCTTGTTTTCAAGAGGGGGACCCAGTGGGCTGGGCTTGAGTGCATAAGGGGTTCCCAGAGGGCAGGACTTAGTTGCAGGAGGGGAACCAGAAGGCTGGGCGTGTGTGATGGAAGATTCATAGATATGTGATGGCAGAAAAGGGCCTTCCTGGTCCATCAAGTCTGCCCATTCCTTCCCTCTACCTGTCACCCTCCCCCAAGATTCCCCTTGTCCTCCCCTTGACAACTCTCTGTGCTTGTCCCAGACCCTCTTGAATCCCTCCACTGTACTGACACCCACCACCTCCTCCGGTAGTCTGTTCCAGGGCTTGACCACCCTCTTTGAAGTAATGCTTCCCAACATTTCCCTTAAGCCTTCCCCCTCCACCTTCAGTCCATACCCCCTAGTTCTTGTATCTACTTTCCTTGTAAATGAGCTCTTCCACACTTTATTCATCCCCTTCACATACCTGAATGTTTCAATCATGTCCCCTCTTTCCCTTCTTATCTCCAGAGGATACAAATCCAGTTCCCTCAACCTCTCCTTGTTTGCCATCCCCCTTAGCCCATGCACCATTTTAGTGGCCTTTCTCTGCACCCTTTCCATGCCATCTATATCCTTTCTTAGATGGGTCTGCCAGAACTGTACCCCATACTCCAGGTGTGGCCGCACCATGGAACTATAGAGTGGCATCAGCACCGCCTTCCTTCTGCTGGTTATCCCTCTCCGTATGTACGCCAGTATCCTGTTAGACTTGCCCACTGCTTTGCTGCACTGGGTCCCCACCTTGAAGTCATTTGCAGATTATAATCCTAGATCCTTCTCCTGCCTGGTTGCTGCTATTTCCCCCACCCAGTGTGTATACGGTATTTGGATTCCTCCTCCCCAAGTTGCATCACTTTGCATTTCCTGGCATTTAATTTCAGCTGGCATGGTTCCAACCACTCTTCCAGTAACCTTATAACATTCTTCATTGCCTCCACCCTTGGGGTGTCCATCCTGTTACTGAGTTTTGTGTCATCTGCGAAAAGGCAGACCTTCCCCTGAAGACCCTCTGATATGTCGCAAACATAGATGTTAAACAGAATGGACCCCAGCACCAACCCCTGAGGGACCCCACTTGACACCCCAGTCTCCCTAGAGTGCACTGCCATTGACCACCACTCTCTGGCTTCTCCCCGTCAGTCAGATCTCCACCCATCTTACTGTTTTCTGCCCCACCCCAGACTCCCCAACTTATTAACCAGCCTTCTGTGGGGCACCGTGTCAAAGGCCTTCCCGAAGTCCAGGTAGGCCATGTCCATTGCCCCACACTGATCAACCATCCTCATCACCTCATTGAAGAATTCAATCAAGTTTGTCTGGCATGACCATCCCTGAATGAAGCCATGCTGCCAAATGTCTTTCAACCTCCCCCTCTTCTAAATATCTAACCATACTTTGTTTCAATGTTGCCTCCATTACTTTACCCCCCACCGATGTGATACTGCCCATTCGATAATTGCTCACTTCCTCCCTGCTGCCACTTTTATGAACTGGCACCACATCTGCCTTCTTCCTGTCCTCCAGTACCCACCCTGTATCCAGGGACAAGTTAAACAACCCCACCAGTGGTTCCACCAGTACCTCCCTTAATTCTCTGAGCATCCTAGGGTGAAGACCATCTGGTGCAATGGCCTTGTCTACCCTCAACTTACCTAATTCATCCTTTACTACTTCCACACGGATTGGGCTAGGATCCACCCCTCTCCCTTTTCCCTTCTTACTTAGCTCTGATCGCCTTCCTTCCCCCTCCATCATAAAAACCAAGCTGAAGTAACCATTCAACACTTCAGCTTTGTTGAAATCCCCTTCCACCTGCAATCCCCCCCTCCCCCTTAATCCTTTCTATCCCCTGTCTTGCCTTCCTCCTTTCCCCAATGTACCGAAAGAACATCTTGTCCCCCCTTTTGGCCTGCCTAGCAATTCTCTCCTAAATTTCTGCTTTAGCAATCCTAATCATTCGCCCTGCCACCCTCAGCTTCTTTTTGTAAGTTTCCCTATCCAACTTTCCTTGCGTCCTCTTATATTCCCTAAATGCCCTTTTCCTCTCCCTGATTGCCCCCCCTCACTTCCCTATTGAACCACAGTGGCCTCCTCCATCTCTTGTTCATCCTCACCCTTCTTACACATCCCTCTGTCACTTTAAGGGGCCCCCTTGACCTTTTTCCATAGATCCTCCACCCCTCCCCCATCACCTCCCACCTTCTCACTACCTCTAATAAAATCTCCCTCATCCTGGGAAAATCTGCCTGCCTGAAGTCTAGTAACTTTGTGGTGGTATGACTAGTCTCATATACTGCTCTGACCTTGAAGTCCACAGTGCTGTGGTCACTATCTCCCAGACTGGCCCCTACCTCCCTTCCCTCCACACTGTCTCTGTTGGTGAGGGCCACATCAAGTATGTTACCCTCCCTTGTGGGCTCCCTAACCAGCTGATGCAGGAAGGCACATTGGGTTGGGCTTGGGTGCAGGTGGGGACCCAGGGATCTAAAATTGTGAGCAGTAGGGGTCCCAAAGTACTTAGGTGTAGAAGGAGATCCAGTGGCCTTGGTTTGAGTGCAGGAGGAGGATCCAGTATCTGGGCTTGTGTACAGGAGGAACTCTAGTTGGCTGGGCTTGGGTGCAGAAGGGCATGCAGTGGGCTGGTCTTGTATACAGGTGCGGACCCAGTGAGCTGGGCTTTGGTGCAGGATGGGGATCTAGCGGGCTGTCTTGGGTATAGGAGGGGAATCCAGTTGCCTCTGCTTGTATCCAGGAGGAAACTCAGTGGGCTGTGCTTGGGTGTAGGATGAAACACAGACAGGATGGGACTTAGTGTGTTGGGCTTAGGTGTGGGGGGGCATTGAGCTGGGCTTGAATAGAGGAGGGGACCCAGAAGGCTGGGCTTGTGTCACAGTGCATGAGGCGACCCAGTAGGCTGAGCTTGTGTGCCAGAGGGGATGTAGATGGTTGGATTTGTGCACAGGAGGGGACTCAGTGGTCTGGGCCTCTGAGAAGGAAGAGGCCCAGTAATCAGGGCTTTGGTTCAGAAAGGGATATAGCTAACGGGACTTATGTACCTGAGGGGACCCAGTAAGCTGGACTCGTATACAGGAGGGGACCCATTAAATGGGTTTTTATATACAGGAAAGAGACCCAAAGGATTGGGCTTGGGGTGCAGGAGGATACTCAGCTGGCAGGACTTGTATACAGGGTGGAATCCACAGTGCTGGGCTTGTGTGCAGGAGGGGACCCAGAAGGCTGGACATGGATGCAGGAGGGCAAACCTTGGGGCTGGGTTTGGGTGTAGGAGGGCACCCAGTGGGCTGGGATTGTGTGCAGGAGGGGAACCCAATAGGCTGGGCTTGTGTGCATTGGAGTTCTGACACCATACATGGTTGAAAATATGGCTACTGTACACTGAGAAATCCCAAAGAGGATGTATCACATGTCTGTAATTTTTCATTTTCAGTCTATACAGGATCAGATGTGTAAGACTGTATAAAAGATTATGGGTTTGATTCTCAAAGCTCCCGGCATAGCGCAAGGGGCCTGGGCCACAAATAATGGTGCAAAGAGTCCCTTCCACCAAAAGATGTGCCAGGAGTGATTCTCAATTGCAGCCTGCCCAAAATGGGGCTTATGCCACCTGTGCACCCCAAAATGGGCTGTTACATGGCACTAGGGGGCATGTGGCAGATGCAAGCTGCCATATCCCCAAAAGTGGGAATCTCAGATCTATTCCAGAGGGAGAAATTCTATGTACTGTTAGACCAGCCAAGGCTGGTCTAAGGGTAGAGAGCACATGACAAGCGTGCTGCCAGTCAAGTCTGTGGACTCAGCCACAACTAGGCAAACACAACTTAGAAAACAAAAACCTGCAGCAAAGCACACACAGAAATGGATTTTGGAAATGAAGGTTTATTAGAGGGGCATCCAGCAAAGTATCCCCGGTGCTTCAAGGGAGAATCCGCTGGGTGGGGGACGAAGAGTCCATTTCTGGGTGTGTTTCACTGCTGGTCTAAGGGTACTTAGAAAATTCTCCTCTGGGAGAGTTGACCTGATTAATCAATAAGTACGTATATGTGCCGGCCCGGTGGCACTGAAGGTTCAGGCGCTGGACGCCACACCTCGCACCACACTGGCGACCCGGGTTCAGGAATGAGCCTGGGTCGTCAGCCGGGAGGGAGAAGTATTGAGCATCCAAGTGACTGCTTTCCTTCTCCAGGGAGGGAGGGATGGGGAAGCCACGGCTGTGTCAACTCCTGGCGGTGGCTGGGGTCATAGCATGCGGTGGCTCAAACAGAGGGTCGGCACGGGTGGCGTCTGATGCATGGTGCATGGGAGCATGCACGGCGGTGGTGTTGGCATCATTGCATGCCCAGGCTGAGGGGAACCAAGGAACATACTAATAAAAATAATTCTTGGGCACGCTGTATGATGGAGGTCCGACAGTGCCTTGCCACTCTGACTCCGGGTTGCTCCCCCTGAATCCTGACCCTTGGCTTCCATGCTGGTGGGGTACATACCTGCCGTGATGCGGCCGTACAGTGGACCGGAGGTAAGGGTAGAGCACTGGGACTTGGAGCAGGCAAGGGAGCTGCGAGACCAACCAGAATAGGGGAACCATAGTTAACACCCCCCAGCCGCAGAGTGAATGGCAAAAAAGTGTAAACCAAAAAAATAAAAATACATACACTATACAGTAGATGCTCAGTGACAGTTCAGTTGGTGGCTGGCTGCAGAGGTGAGAGGTGTGCTGCACCAGTCACTGGCTGTGTTTTGAGTTGGGGAGCAGGGTGGTGGGCACTACCTGCTGGGGTGGGGTCCACTAGACCACCAGGGAAGGGGGTTGTTATTTAATATGATTACGGCAACATCAGGGAGAGGGCACTAGACCACCAGGAAGGATTATTTTTATAAATATGAATACAGGTAACATCAGGAACTGGAGAGGGGGACAGTAGACCACCAGGAAGGGTTATTTTTATACATATGAATATGGGCGACATCGGGGATCTGAAAGGGGGGGGCACTAGACCACCAGGAAGGGTTATGCTTTATAAATATGAATATGGGCAACATTGGGGATCGGGGGCCACTAGACCCCCCCCAGGAAGGGGTTACATTTAGTTTACAAGGGGATCAGGGAGGGTAACTCTTAGGCTTTGCTGCTGTGTGCCTGCGGCAAACACCTCCCATGAGCCATGTGTTTGCCGCATGGGAGAGGTTGCCGCAAGTGTGGAGACATAGGCGCCAAGACCCTTCCTGCACCAGAATGTGGTGCAGGGTCCCTGGTGCACCTGACATCAGCATGAGATGCTGTTTACCACAGCTTGCACTGATCTACGCTCTCTTTGAGAATCGAGCCTGATGTCTGTTCTGGCAAAGCCTTGCTAGCTTGACTTGCACAAGGAATTGCATATCCTCAATGTCTTGCATGGGAAATGAGGCTTGAGAGTTTACATAGCGCATATGGTTTTGAGAGATGCATAAAAGGCAAACTATTTGGATATTTCTGCTCTCCTAGCATACTACAGTACACTATTGCTTTCCCTGCAAACTACTTCTTTTGTATGCTGGAGAGATAGAAAGAGCAGAAAAGAAATCTATGTTAAAATCTCAAGTAACTGATAACTGGAAAATTTTCTAAGTTTTGAATCTCATGTAATTAACAACTGAGATATTTTCTAAGTCAAAGAAATTAACCAACTCATAAGGTGTATTATGTTTAAGTTGAACAATTCAATCAATCCACAGCTCAAGTATGTTTCCAAGTCTGCTTTCTGAACTAATGCAGAAGTAAAACAATAATTTCTCTACTAATGTCTAGATAGCAAGGATTATACATTAGTTGAGAAAAACCTCTCAACCAATGGTCAAGCTCAATGCTCAACTTTTTAGTTAGTTATTCCCTAGTGAATAGGTAAGCATTAGGTATTCGATAACCTATGTTTTTTGTATGGGTACACCAGTGCCTGACAACCCCTTCCCTGTCCCTCCCCTTCTCCTCGCTATTCCTCCATTCTCTTCACCCTTAACCCTAGTCACTTTCACATACTCTCTCTATTCTGCAGGGTAGCCAACAACAGAAGCACCAAACATGAGCCACGATAATTCTAGTCACTCATTTCGGGTCGCTCATATAATGTAATACCCTAAGACTGAAGCTGGGCCCACTGGAATTTTCTCTGAATATGATGTGTTTGCATTTCAGTGCTCTTTTACAGTACATACTTTTTTTTCCCATTTATACTTTTAAGGTCTTTTTCTTGTTTTACTCCATCCCCCCGGGCCACAGCATATACATGCTATGCACGCATGGGCGCATGTACGTCAGGATCAGTGGACCCTTCCGCCCCTTCCTGACTTTTGTCACCATCCATTGCCACTTACATGCCCACTGGACCTCCACCCGGTGGGAGCTGGACTACAGATGGGCAGGTGTACACCCCATTGAAGGGGAGGGCCATGGCTCAATCCCACTCCAGCCCCCCCCGAGCCAATACCCCGGCGACCCGAGGTCGTTCCCGAACCCAGGTTGCCGGCGTAGCTTGAGATAAGGCACCAGCACCTCAGCCCTCTATGCCACCAGGCCAGCTCTTTTACATACTTTTTAAAGATGGTTGGACCAACAGACTCAAATCAAATGAATAAGGACAAAAAACTAGAACCTTCAACTTTATTATCACTTTTTATTGAAGTATAAAATTCAGTGAACATACTTGAATTTTATATAATATCTCTTTTAACTCTTTCACAGCCAAATGTTGTTTAAAGGCTCAAATAATATAATTTAGAAACACTGCATGTGGTGCCAAGAAGTGGCATAAACATCAATATTTTGTTTTTAATACAAAGCTAATCCATACAAAAGGTCTAAAAATGCATACACTAAATGCTGAAAAAAAAGTAACTATGGGCATGAATGAGAAACAATAAACAAAAACAAGCAAAAACAAAATAAATGACAATGTAAAGTCTTTTACATTGACTACTACAGTAGTACTGAATGTTTTCAGAATGTTGATCCCCTTGATACAATTTAAGCACTACTTTGTATACCCGTATAATAATATGAGCAAAAGGACTAACATAACCCCCCCTGAAAACTACTCTAAATAAATATAATTGAATAAAAGAGGAAACTTTAGTCAACATATTTGTCAGTGAGGGACTGAGTGCACCTTGAAACTCATAGCACCATGTACTAACAGACTGCGGCTTCAAGTAAAGCATATTTGTATAAGCAGTATGCCCCATCAGGTGCGCATTGTCTGTACATGTAGCAAGCTGTGGTAGCACTGCACAAAGTATAGAAGCAAGGTGTACCATAGCCCATCATTGACAACAGACACTCAGGAGGAAAGCGGTAGCATGTCCCAAACAGGTTAGTGCCTTTGCTCCTGGATGCCATATTAAGAGGCCAACATGTTAATGACCACACAAGGCATGCAAAGCACTAAAGGACCATTTTAATGCCATTATGTGGTGCTGTAATTAGCAGCTCTGCACAATGCCTCTGTGCCTCTGTTTACATGGAGACATTGCACAGAGCATTGGCAATTGCCTTGTTCACCTGCTCCTCACTGTTGTGTGATATATAACACTGGCATTCTAGTGGTACCCCCCCACCTGATTTCTGTTGCTGTAGTACACATATCCCTGGCAGTTCAGTGGTATCCCACTCTTGCCCCAATTCCTGTAATTGTAATACAGTACATACACATCCATTGCAATCTAGTGGGATACCTCCTGCTTTGATCCCCAATGTTGTAATATACATATCTTTGACAGTTCAGTGGTTACCCCTACTGTCCCAATTCCCATTATTCTGATATACATATCCCAGAAAGTCCAGTGACACCCCTATCCCACCTCAATCCTTGCCATTGTAATATGCACATCTCTAGTAGTCCAGTGTACCCTCCCACCTCTTTGCATCTGCTTATCAGCACCCAGTCATCACAGCACCCATGCTCATCACTCGACCCACAAAACAGGACAAACTACCTTCCCTAGCACCCACTCAGAACCTACCACGCACCAGCCCCAGTTTGGCATCTAACTCACCCAAAGACACCTGTCGATATAGGTGGGCAGAGACAAGGAGAACAATTGCACCTGGGAAACAAAAACCCAGGGGAAGAGTACACAATAGGGGGAGGTAGTAACAACAACAAAAATAAATAGGGACCTGGGGGTAATTATATCAGATGACCTTTAGGCTGGCAAGCAATGTGAGAAGATAGTAGGGAGGGCTGGGGGATACTGGGATGTATAGGGAGAGGCATCACCAGCAGAAAACAGGAAGTTGTTATCCCTCTGTACAGACAGTTGGTGAGACTCCATCTGGGGTACTGTGTCCAGTTCTGGAGACCCCATCTCTGCAAGGACATAGACAGGATGGAGGCAGTCCAGAGGAGGGCAACTAAAATGGTGCAGGGTCTGCAAGAGAAGTCATACGAGGAAAGACAAAAGGAGCTTAATGTGTATACCCTTGAGGAAAGGACGGAAAGGGGGGACATGATAGAAACGTTTTAAGTACCTCAGTGGAATCAACAAAGTCCAAGAGGGTAGCATCTTTCAGAAAAAGAGATGTGCAAGAACAAGGGGACACAGTTTAAAGATTGGGGGGGGTGGCTCAGAGGCAATGTGAGAAAGTATTTTTTCACAGAGAGGGTGGTGGACACATGGAACAGCCTTCCTGAGGAGGTTGTGGAGTCTAAAACTGTGGGAGAATTCAAGAATGCATGGGACAGACATAAGGAAATTCTTGTGGGGGTAGAAAGAAATAGGCTGTTGGTTAACTAGGATCTGCGGCCTATCCTGTAGGTAGGAAAATGGGCAGACTGGGTGGGCCAAGCGGTCCTTATCTGCCGTCAAAGTCTGTTTCTATGTTTCTAATTATCACAATCCCCCTCTCACAACCTTATCCATCTGCCAACTGAATGAATGAGCCTGAGCATGTGCATACTGCCAATACAGCTGTCTGAGGCTGGGGCTTATTCTTTCTGTCTGCATCTAGAATCATGGCAGCCAAGTCAGGGGCTATCACACTCTGTCTGCCTTGTGATGCTGACTGGTGAGTGCTAGCACCTGCCACCTGTAGCGCTGATAATCTCTGCTTTTCTTCTCCTCATCTTAATGATTAGCCACCAGCCCTGACCATTACCACCTTTATGCTTTCTTTGTGCCCTACGCATCATATACCACCATCATTCACACGCAGATGATGCAAGCACTAAGGTACATATTGGGTCTGTTTCTTAACCACCCTTCTCAAATAGTAACTGATTGTTGTCTTTATATAATGGGCTAGATATTTGAAAGTGCACCTGGCAATGGCACAAGTGGTTGCTCCACACAACAGAGTTGCACTGGAGCAACAAAGGGATATATTCAAAAGAGGGCAGAAAACCCACCCACATACCTCTGCACATACCTCTGCATCTGCCCACCAGTTTACAATATCTGCTGCAAGCACATTAGTCCACACTGTGGACCAATGGGCTTGCAGTGCATACTGTAATAGTCATTTACAACTTTGTTAATGAAGTCATTCATTCATTCACAAAGTTGTGAATGACTATTACAGAGACTGTAAGCCCATTGGTCCACAGTGTGGACCAATGCTTGCAGCAGAAACTGTAGCTGTCATTCGGCAGCCAGCCAAAGGTATGCGGGTGGGTTTGCTGCACGCCGATGACCGGGGAGCTGGGTGGGATGGGGTCCTGTGTGGGTGGGGGGACCACTGGACTACCATAGCTGTGAAGATACGGTTTCGGTGCTCAGGGTTACGGGCAGGGAGGGGGTTACCACTGGACCACCACAGAATGTATCATTAATATTTTATGGTGATCGGGGTTACGGGTGGGAAGGGGGCACCACTGGACCACCAGGGAATGAAACATTTATATTTAATGGCAATCAGGGTTATGGGGGAGGGAGAATACACTAGACTACCAGGGCATACGATGGGAGATTGTGCACCATATTTGAGGGGGATTGCCACCCATGACTGGTGGCTGCTGTGTTGTGCCCTGCACTTCAGCGGCCTGCCTGTGGGTGGCTACCAGTTAGCTTTTTTACAGGCTCAACTTGAGCCATGTGGCGCGCACATCTGTGGATGTGCTCGCGACGCGCCTACACGCCCTGGGCTGAATATCAGGATGTGCCGCATATGCAGGGGCTTGCTCCCTGGAGATGCGTCGCATACATTATCCTTGTGAAGTGGCACATTGGGAATTGTGCAGTGCAATTCCCCCTTTTGAATATTGCCCCAGGGTGCATTTCTGGGGTTGCGCCAGTGCAACTCAGTTGTGGCAGGTGCAACTCCTTTGAATATCTAGCCCAATGTGTATTAAATAAAAAAATGTATGCTCCCTAATCAATGTAGTGCTCTGGATTTTTGCTTCCCAGCCTTACATCAACAACATTTGCTGTCGTCTTGCACAGTCTCAAAACATTTTAATATAACAGTTATTCTTTAAAAAACAAATAGATATGATGTGCAAGCACTGAGGTGCACAACAGAGTGAGGACTGTCATTTCACAGCACTACACAAATAACTCTGAACGACTGCCACAGCTAAACAAATTCTGGTCAGAACCAATATGGCTGAAAAATCATGTTGTTGACAGTGGTTGCAGACTAGCTGTTATGTTCTCTGTAAACATTCCTTTAAGAGCTAGGATGCAACCACCATCACTAACACTATTTTGCAGCCATATGGCTTTTTATATACATCTGTGGGTTATAACATTTTTATCACTATGTTTAAATTATCTTTGCTAATAAACTTGTTTCCCAAAAGAAATTATAGTTAAAAAAAGTATTAAAAAGCTTGGATGCTTCTTGTGCTTTGAAAAAAGTCAAAGTGCTTTCATGTTTCTGTGCTGTTATTAAACATAACAGCTTTCATGTTCCTTGGGCTCTGAAGTGCAAAAGTCTCTGCCAGTAAACACTGATGCCATTTAATACTTTCAGCAGAAAGGTAAACGTGCATCGTGCTGTGCTAGATTAATTTCAAGCTACCATTCTTTGAAGCCCTTTCAGTCTGTACCCCTAATTTGTTAGACAAACCAAGCAACTCAGCATTTCTCTGAATAACAGCTATAGTATCCTTTATGGCTTCCAATGCAGATAGTCTCTGCTGGTAAACATTGGTCTCATTCAGCGCCTTCAAAGGAAAGTGCTACATGCTGTGCAGAATTCATTTCTAGCTGCCGCTATTTCAAATACTTTCAGCCTGCACTCTAAGGTGTTTAAACAGCACGATTGATTCAGCACTTTTTCACAACAGCAGTTTTTCATTTCCCTTAGGAATTCAATGCTGTTGGTGCTAATGATCTCCGCCAGTAAACTCCAGTCCCATACTTTCAAAGGCCAGTTCAAAGTGCTACATACTGTAATATTAATTTCAAGCCGCCATTATTTTAAAGTGCCACATGCTGTTAGATTAATTTCAAGCTGCCATTGTTTTTAAGCACTTCTAGTTTTTACTTTTTAACTGTTTAACCTGCACAATAAGTTCAACATTTCTCAATATATTTCACAACTCACTAATGATCACATATGGTTCTGTGTCTGTGATCTGTATTCCTTGGGTCTTGCCGCATCTGTGACTGGTGGCTTTTTCTGATTCCCTCTCTGAACTCTGCAAGACCACAATTGATCAAACTGCTGAAGTTGGTTTTAAACATAATTATAACTGTAAAATAATAAACATAGTATTCTTTAAGTTAGTACCACATTCCCACTGTATATAGTTTAGCGACACATTTCAGCATACATGTTTTGCCACCAATATCACAAGTATGAACAGAATGGTGGTTTCAGTAAAAAAGGCAGTGTCACTTTAAGATTTTGATTTTAAAAGCATCATCTCTTGAGCCAATCCTTGATTCTGATGAAGGCATGTCACTAATGCTAAAACATTAGTATATATTTCTAGACAACAGAGATGAAGTATCATTTGCAAATATGGCAGCTTAATATTTACTTGATTTATCACATCTTGTTCTGGAATCAAATATGTTTTTATTTCAGGGGAAGTTTTACAAACAAATTAGGGGTACTGCTATGGGGGTGATGACAGCCCCGAGTTATGCTAGCCTCTGTATGGGTAAGCCAGAGTCAGAGGTGCTCTGTGATGACACTACAAATTCATATTTCCATCTTCTGGATTTGTGGCATTGTTATATTGATGATGTATTCATAGTCTGGAGAGGCACTGAACATGTGCTCAATGAATTTTTACAGTGGCTGGAGTGCATGTCTTAATGCTTGTGATTTAAGGCTAATTTAAGTTCCAACTTCATTAATTTTGGGTACTTAAGTATTTTCAAACATGGAGAAGAACATGTTGGCACTAGCCTTTTTTGTAAGCTGACAGACAGAAACAGCCTTTTATTGTACAATAAATTATTGTATAATAATTGCCATCCTCCCCATGCAGTCTGTAATATACCAAAAGGACAACTAATTTGATCACTTAGAAACTGTGCACATAGTGATGATTTTCAGACTAAGAAAGCAGAGCAGATTCAATGTTTAAGGGCATGTGGATATGACCAGCACTCTATTATGTTGGCTGTTGAACATGTTAACTCCCTGCCAAAAGAGTCCACCTTAACCCCCTGTCCACCTCATGTTAATATTCAGGTTCCTGTTTGCCCTTTTGTTATGACATATAGTACGCACTCACAAGAGATGAAAAATATTATTTGCAATAATTGTGGTCTTCTGAGTATAGACCCAAAGAGGCAAAAGATTGTAGACATGGCACCTAAAGGGTTCCATGTGGTAACGGCAATCATGGAATAGCGATCGCTATTTGGGCGAGTACATTGCAGAAAATGAATTTCTGCAATGTAGACTTGTGGCAAACAGCAAGAGGGTGCCTGAGATGTAGGTTTCTTGTATTTATGTAGGGGGCTACATCCCCTGCACCCCCCGTGGGGGGCTTCACCACCACACACCCCTACTTAAGGATTCTCAGCTCCAGGGGAGCATGTCGGGGGTGTAAAAGTAAACTAAAATAAAAAACCCTGACTCGACGCAAAAACCATGAGCGTGCCTGGACCAAACTTGGCACCCTCCTTACCCCAGCCTATCACCAACCCACCACATTACATGGCTAACTCAGAAGCCCACTGCTGCACTACACCCCACAAATCCTCCTTCCCCTTCTGCCCATCACACAGCATGATCCTTCCTCACACCTCCCTGTGTGCATGTATACATAGCGACATCCCATTGCTATATTCACCGAACCCCCTATCTGGTCACTCCCCCTTGCCAGGTAGCCCTGTGCACAGGCGCCGTGACTGAGACGCCCTTTTTGAAAGTGTTCAATTGCAGTCTCCTTGTACATGGGATACCCACTTGAAGTGATGTTTAAAAGACCACCTAATATTAATGATAAGATAGTTCTGAGTTACCTTTACACCCCACCTATTAGACCCATTCCATGGCTCCCTGTAATACCCTATGACACATTTTAGTGTGGACAGTGTCTGTACTGTAGCTATATCAAGCTGACCAAACCTTTTAAAAATCCCCTGACAGGAAGGGAGTTGAACGTTAAAGATTTTATCAGTTGCAAAACATTTTTATTTTGTAACTTCTATTTCTTCTCTGGTGGACCAGGGCATCTCTCGAGAGTACCCACTCAACTTTGGCCTCTATTTCTGGCCTGAACCCTCCCAAAGAGATACATTGCTTAGCACCCCTGCCCTGGACCCACAGACTCATTCAACCTCCTGGATCACTGCCCCACTTACCTGGTGGCCTGTCTGCAATTAGAGGAATGGTCCTGGGCTGGATCAAGGACCTCAGGAGAACTGGTGGAGGGTTGGTCCAGCAATGGGATGTTGGACTCAGTTCCTGGAGTCTCTGTCACCTCCCTGGTCCTTGAGGGTTTGCCATATTGTTTCCCTCTCAGAGCATGTACATCCAATGACATCAGTGCACCTACATGCGGATGTCTGCCACTGCTCTGCCCCGTAAATATGGCATTGCTTTGTACAGAGCCCCCAATCTCCATCAGGGGCCACTCAGGAGTGAGGCATACCCCAGTACCCACCCTAGGAGGGGAGAGCAGTCCTATGGATGCTCAATCCCCTCCCTCCCCACCAAACCCTGATCTGAGTCCATTCCCAAACCCAGGTTGCCAGTGTGGCATGAGGTGTGTTATCAAGCACCTCAACCCTCAGCGCCACCAGGCCAGGAAGTCACAACACATTTGGTGTTGTTTATTTATTGACATGCTCATGTGGAGCATATTATTTAGGTTGTACTAATTGTCAGTTCAAGCAAAGAGTAGGGGAACATGTAAAAATGCTGCAAAATGGTGACTATACATATGCCATAGTTAGACACATTATGAATGTCACTGATAATCATGAAATTATGTTTATGGGTATTGAAAAGATTTCCCTCAGTCCAGGGGTGGTAATTGGGAACACAAAATTGGTCAAAGAGAGAGCTACTGGATTTATGTCCTTCAGGCCAAAGGTGATAAAGGTTTTAATGATTCTATCGATTTAGCCTCTTTTTTATAATTGATATTTTGTTATTTAGATGCTTTTGGGTCTCAGTCTTACATGCGAGTTCTCTTTTTTTTGTGATTAAATATGTTTTATTAGTTTTTATAAATCAGAATACATAAACCAAGGGTTGCACAATGTACAGTTCATTTCTAGGGGACTAGGTGCCACACAGTATTGCTCTCATGCACCTTATCTACAGTGATTGTCTCTTTAATATTTTGACTTGAAAAATGTAGCAGTCATTTTTTGTGTCAGTGTCTATTTGGGATCTTTTTTCAATTCATAATTGTGTCTGCTCTATATTAATTATCGGTGTCTTTAATATTCTTACTTTGAAAAATGTACCAGTCATTTGTGGTGTCTGTATCTATTTGGCACCTTTTTTCATTTCATAAGTGGCTGCTTTATATTTATTACTGGTACATAAGATAATAGAGAAAATGTCAAGCGGAAGGGGATGTTTATCATTTCAGTGAAACACCTCTTTATTTGTAAGTGTCAATTAAAATACATGAACAGTTTTAAACGTATTCATAAATTTTTGGCTTCAAATATGCCACTGACGCTCCTCCTACTCCCTGTCATTGATTTCTGATTAGGTGTGTACCTAATTGAGCTTTAATTCTCAAGCATGTTGATTTTAAATAATTAATTTGTTTGTTGTTTCTACGGTGACATAAACTTAGGCTATGAGTTGTGACAATACCTCTGATGAAGACTGGCAGTGGCCAGTCAAAACGTTAGGGTCTTTTGAAGTCATCAGTCATTGCCGGTGAGTTCCTTGCATCAAACGACCATGGGTATGGCAGTTTGTTCTATCCTGAACATTTAATAAAATATGTTGGTGAGTTAATCATTTTGTTCTCACTACTTTGTGTTCCCTCTTTGCCTTGGATGTTGATTCTTTTGGTTTGTATCTTCACAGCATGAAGTACTTTTACGTTTCTCTTTTTTATTTTTATTGAGTAAATAAGGAAATGTTACTTCATTAATACAAATCTTTACAGACATTTTTGCATTTAAATCTTAACATTGTCAGCTTATGAACTTCACTTGAATATTGCTATTCTCAAATTCCATAGGCTTACTGTAAATCCATAGTTCTATGTATTTAGATAAACATTAACAAAAATCCTGTACTAACCTTATACTTAAATACTTTTATTCAAATAATCATCAATTGTACTTAATTAGGGCATTGAATTCTTATGAATTTATAAATGCCCTGAAAGGGAACCAAATCTGATCAAAGATTCTGGTCTGGTGAAGTGACTGGTAATTGACCTTTTAGATTCTAAATATTGAAATCATTGAATTTAGCCATTCTGACAAACCATTTCTGAAGTATTCATTTATATGCTGTAATTAAACATATTCCAATCAAAGATAGTGTTCTATAGTTTACTCTAATTAGTGGACCTCCATTCCCCAACAGCATCCATGACTTTTTTTGTGAGGGTTTTATCTGCTATCAGAGTCAGGATATCTAAAATATCTTTCCATCATTTGTTTAAGCTGGGGCAAGTGATCAACATATGTTCTAGGGTACATAGAGAATTACAGCCTCCGGGACATTTGTTTGTGAAAGTAAGGTTCATTACATTTAACCTGTGGGGTATATAATAGATACAGTGAATTATATTGAATTGTATTTGCTGAAGCTTTGAAGATTTAAGGCCCCAACTTTTCATGTTTATGCATTTACAGCAGAGTGAGTTAGAAATGTTCATACTTAACTTCTCTTCCGATTTATTTTTAAGTGGGATCAAATTTGTATCAAAATTGTGTAATATCAGATTATAAATATGTGAGATCATTTTTTTCTGGTGTGGA
The DNA here is from genome assembly GCA_016271365.2 of Neoceratodus forsteri. NCBI lineage: Eukaryota > Metazoa > Chordata > Ceratodontiformes > Ceratodontidae > Neoceratodus > Neoceratodus forsteri. The sequence continues at coordinate 446,380,774 of CM057453.1, forward strand.
GGGGGGGGAAATAGTGGTTCCAAGAAATATAGAAGAGGGTTATTAAATTTATTTAACTTTTTGGATCTATAATTTCTTACCGGTAAGAACCCATTAAAGTGGGCATCACTTTATTCATACATGATTTTTAGTGTTTCAAAATATAGTACTGTTTCTTTGTCCAAGAATTGATTGATTTCCAAAAGACCCTTTCCATACCAAATTTTAAAGATACAATCCGATTCTGAGGGTGTGAAATTAGAATTGAATTAAATGGGGGAGTGAACTAAACAAATATCATGTTTTTTGGAAGTTTTCAGAACTAGATTCCATAATTTTATAGTTGTGAGTGTACACACAGATATGTTTGTCAAGTTCTTCCAGTATGTACCTGCATATAAAATATGTTTTAAATATAAATATGGAGTTATTGATGCTTCTATCTGAACTGATTGTTCCAAGTGATCAATATTGAATCAGAATATTTAAACTAGCAAATGGGAAGAGAGGTGCAAAACCCAATACATCGAATGGGAAGAACACCACTCCCCCCTCATCTAGTGATCAAACAGGAGTTCAGCATGTTTATAGTTCATTTGCATCACCAGGTAAGGAAAAAGGTCTGGCTCCCCATACGATGCATAGGGGAAATGCTGGACTTCGTCCAACAACTAACACACTGAAACTTGGCCAATGGAAAATCATGTACACAAATGCCCGCAGTCTGGGAAACAAGATCCCAGACCTGTAGGCAACAATGACAGAGGCTAAACTGGACATAGTAGCCATTAACGAGACATGGTTCACCAGTAACCACACTTGGGAGACTTCAGTACCTATCTATGTACTGTTCAGAAGAGACAGAGGTACACAATGGGGGGAGGAGGTGGAGTTGCCCTTTATGTCAATGAAAATATAAAAGCCACAGAAATTCAGAATACACATAAGGAGCCAGAAGAACTGTGGGTCACCCTGGAAACAGGAAATGGGACTGCCATATGAACTGGGGTTGTCTACAGGCCTACAGACCAGGGGTAGGACATATACACAGTACTGTTAGAAGATATACAAAACATGACAACTAAAGGGGAGGTTCTGATAATGGGAGACTTCAACATGCCCGATACAGATAGGTCAATATCAGCAGGAACATCCACTAGAACTAGACACATTGTGGATTCCCTGCAGAAGGAGGGCCTCAAACAACTGGTACAACAATCCACAAGAGACAGGGCTATCCTAGATCTAGTACTAACAGGGAAAGGATCACAGCTCTCCAAGTAGAAGGTCACCTGGGGGCCAGTGACCATCACATTGTATGGTTCAATTGGGTCACTAGAACTAAATCATCCCATTTCAAGGCAATAATATGGGACTTCAGAGGAGCTGACTTTGATAAGATGGCCAACAGAGTTAAGCTAGCTCTGGCAAGAAAAAATACAGGTGAAGGAGTACAGGCAAAGAGGGCAAGCATTAAGGATGCAATACTTGAATCAACATCCCATTGTGTTAGAGAGAAAAGCAAGAGCAAAAGGAGAAAACCACTTTGGTTCTCAAAAACAGTAGCAGAAGAGGTCAGAGCCAAAAGGCTGACCTTCAGGAAATATAAGGGACTGCAGCAGGATGAAGACAGGGAGGCATACCAAACTTCCCTAAGGGAAGCAGGGAAGGCAGTAAGGCAGGCAAAGGTCCAAATTGAGGCGACACTAGCATGTACAGTAAAAGAAGGGAGCAAGACTATCTATAGATACATTAGTGAAAGGAGAAAGTCCAGGAGGGATATTGCTAAGATAAAAGGGGATAAGGGTGAGTGAGTGGAGGAGGACCAAGGAAAAGCATCTATCCTAAATAGATACTTCTTCTCAGTATTTACTGAGGAGATGGTAGGGCAGGGAACACAACTCAGCACCATGGACACATGGGGAGGAGGAGGGAGGTGTGCACAAGTCCCTTCACAAAAGAAAGGGTCCTACAGGAGCTCACTAAGCTCAGGGTGGACAAGGCAATGGGCCTGATGGCATACATCCCAGGGCACCAAAGGAGCTAAGGGTGGAACTAGCAGAGCCATTAGCAGAACTGTTTGGTGAGTCTCTGATCACAAAAGCGGTCCCAGAAGACTGGAGAAGGGCTCATGTGATCCCAATCCACAAGAGTGGTAGCAGGGAGGAGGCAGAGAACTATAGACCAGTCAGTCTTACCTCAGTAGTGGGCAAGATTATGGAGGCACTCCTTAAGGAAAGGATAGTGCAACACCTGGAATCCATAGGAGCACAGGATCCAAGACAGCATGGGTTTACAACAGGAAGGTCCTGTCAAACTAACCTCATAGATTTCTTTGACTAGGTAACCAGAGTGGTGGATCAAGGGGGTGCAGTTGTTGTCACCTACCTTGACTTCAGCAAAGCTTTGATACTGATCCACATAGAAGATTGATTAATAAACTGGGTAGGCTCGAGGTGGGTTAGAAGTTGGTCAACTGGGTGGCAAACTGGTTGGTGGGCAGAAAAAAGAGAGTGGTTATAAACAATATACAGTCAGAAGAGATGCACATCACAAGTGAGGTACCTCAGGGATCAGTCCTGGGGCCAGTCCTCTTCAATATCTTCATCAGTGACATTGCAGATGGACTGGAGGGTAAGGTTTGTCTGTTTACAGATGACACCAAGATCTGCAACAGATTAGATGATCCAGATGGGGTGGGCAGAATGAGAAGAGATCTGGTAAACTGGCAAAATGGTTGGAAGAGTGACAACTGGGGTTTAACACAAAGAAGTGCAAGATCATGCACATAGGGAAAAGAAACCCTGAAGCCACCTATATGTTGGGAGGGGAGTTGCTGGCAATCACAAGGGAAGAAACAGACTTGGGCATCATCATCACAGATGACCTGAAATCATCCAAGCAGATCACTAAATCAGTAGGTAAGGCTAGAGGAATGTTGGGGTGTATCAGTAGGGGTACCGCAAGTCATAAGAGGGAGGTAATAATCCCTCTTTACAATACACTGGTTAGGCCCTATCTGGAGTACTGCATGCAGTAATGGAGGCTGCACCTGCACAAGGACATTAACAAAATGGAGGTAGTCCAGAGAAGGGTAACCAAAATTGTGCAGGGACTGCATCAGAAACATTTGAGAACAGATTAACGGAACTCAATATGTATACCCTAGAGCAAAGGGGAGAGAGAGAGAGAGAGAGAGAGAGAGAGAGGTGATATAATCGAAACATTCAAACAACTTAAGGGCATTAACAAGGTGAAAGAGTCTAACATGTTTCAATATAAGAAAAATAGCAGGACAAGAGGACACAGCATAAGATTAGAGGGAGGCTGATTAAGGGGTAATGTGAGGAAGTTCTTTTTCACAGAAAGGGTAGTGGTTGCATGGAATGGCCTACCTCAGGAAATGGTGGATATGAATACAGTGCAGAGTTTCAAACAGGCATGGGATAGGCATAAGGGAACAATACAGATGAGTATGAATATATAGGCCATTGTCAGGGTAAAGGCCTATGTCACATTCATAAGGTAGAAAAAATGGGCAGACTGGATGGGCCTTACGGTTCGTATCTGCTATCAACTTCTATGATTCTATGTTTCTATGTTGTTATATATCACTGCTAAATCTGCTGCATAATAATAATATTTGAAGTTTGGTAATGCCAGTCCCCCTTCTGTAATAGGTAGGTTTAATTTTTGTATTTTAAGCCTGGGTTTTTTTGCCTTTCCATAAGAATCTTTTGATCATTTTTTCCAGATGGTTAAAAAAAATCTCCTTGTAGCAGAACTGGTAGGTTTTGAAATAAAAATAGAAATGTTGGGGGAATAAACATTTTTATAACCTTGACTCAGCCTATCATAGTTAATGGAAATGATTGCCAGTGGGCAAACAGGTCTTTAGTATCAATCATTAGCAATGGGGTCCAGATTAAGGTCTTGTAGTTTACCGAGTTCATTATCTATATGTATGCCCAGATATCTGAATTTGGATACAGTTTGTATAGCTAAATATGGTGGTGATTTGAATGGATCAGAGTGTTTGGTGGTTTCCATAATTTCTGTTTTGGACCAGTTGACCTTACATCCTGAGGTGGCCCAAAACTGATTCAGGATGTTCAGAACTGGTCTGAATCACTGATTCATATCCAGAGCATAAATCAAAGTGTCATCTACATATGAACTGATGCGGTGCTTTGTGTTATCAATTTTAGGACCTTGAATCAGTGAAGATTCTCTTATAACAATAGTCAGAGGCTCTATGGCTAGAGCAAAAATTAAGGGGGATAGTGGGCACCCTTGTCTTGTGCCTCGTTGTGCTGTAATAGGTGGTGACAGGTTATTGTTTGTTTTAACCCTTGAAATCAGGCCAGAATACAGTATTTCCACCCATGTTTTAAAATTTGACCCAAAACCACATTTCTGAAAGATTGATTTTTAATAAGGCCATTCTATATGATCAAAAGCCTTCTCAGCATCAAGTAATAGAAGAGAAAGGTCTGTGTCCCTGAAGTTGTGAATTAGATTCAGTATTCTTCTGATAGTGATGGTTAAATTATGTCCTTTTATGAATCCATTTTGATCTGAGTGGATCAGGTGGGGTAATACTTTTTCAAGCCTGTTTGCAAGGATTTTGGCCAGAATTTTAGTATCTCAATTAATAAGGGAAATCGGTCAGTATGAAATTGGTTTTATGGCATCTTTATCCTTGTTTTTAAATAATAATATATTAGCTTCTCTATTGGAAGGTGGAAGTATTTTATTTTTGGAAATATTGTTAAATAGGTTTTTGAGTTGATTGGCCAATACTGTGGAAAACATTTTATAAAGATTCATAAGGAGGCGATCTGGTCCCTGTGCTTTACCTGTTGTTAATTTTTAAATGGCATTTTTAATTTCTAAGACCAAAATCTCATCATCTAAACTGAGTGGCATCTGAGTATTTAATGTGGGGTATGTCATTTTATTAATAAATTGTTGATGGCAATCTAGAGTTGGTCAATATTCAGATTTATAGAGTTCTCGATAGAACTGAAAAAAAGTGTTGTTAATTTCTTATGGAGATGTGACCAAAAGTCCATTTGGATTTTGAATGGAGGTAATCAAATTATTCAGTTGTTGGGTTTTTAGTTGCCATGCCATCAATTTATCTGGTTTATTCCCCATTGCATAATTCATACTTCTAGTATACAGCATTTGGCTTTCCACCTCTTGTTATCATATTGTTCTTTTAATATAAGTAATTCTTGGAGGAGATTAGGTTGATTAGATTGAATATGTTGGGTTTCTGTTATATTTATTAATGACTCTAGTTTCTGCATTTTTCTTGTCTTTTTTTATAGTGTAGAAGGTTATACAGCCCTGGATGTATGCATTAAAGGCTTCCCAAATATTTAGCATACTGACCTCCTCTGCTACATTGTGCAGAAAATAAGTTTCAATGTAATTTTTCATTTGATCATGGAATTCTTAGACTTTTAACAAAATTTAGTCAAATTTAAATGTTAGCTGTCTGGGGCCATCCTGGGATAATAAAGTCAAACAGATTGGAGCATGATCTGATACAACAATATTGAAATAGGTAATCTGTTTAGTCTGATATAGAATTAATCTGGAAATCAGAAAATAATCAATACGGGAGTATGACTGGTGAACATGGGAGAAGTGTAAATATTGTACAGTATCTGGATATTTATATCGCCACACATCAATCAAATTAAGGTCCTTCATAAATGGTTCTACTGTTTTGGCTGCTGATGACACCTTTTTAGATCACACTCCTGATCTGTCCAGTTTTGCATTCATGATCAAATTTAGGCACCCCCCCCCATAATATAAGGAGCTGGGAAGTTGACCAAGTTCAAGAAAGACCTTGTTGAAAAAGGAAGGTAAATTTTAATTTGGTCTGTATATGTTGCAGAGTGGGTAGGGGTGCCCTTAAAGTGTAATATGGCAAATTAAAGAAAAACACCCATCTGGGTCTGCATAATGATTTACTACATTTAGTTTTATGTATTTTTTTTAAATATCGAGACTCCCCTGGAATTTTTTCTAAGTGGTGTATTCAGCCCATGTCCATATTTTTTAGCATAAAATAGGAAATGATCATTCATCCATTGGGATTCTTGAAAAAAAAATACAGTTCACTCCTTTTTGTTTATATAGTTAAATATTTTGTTACCTTTGGTTCTGTCTTGTAAGCCTTTACCATTCCAGCTCAAACATTTCAGTTCAAAAACCATATTGTTCATATTTATAATAATGTGAGTCTAACATATAGCATAGAAAAACTATTACATTCTCTAATCGTCTGTAAAAGCAATTTACCCTAAAGATCCTTTGTCTAGTTATTCTATTACTTCATGAGACCCGCTTCATGCGTGAGATCCTTATCTGAGATGTCAGTGCTATAAAAGTCCCCATTTGCCCCTCCGTGCCCTTCCCCATGTCTAGGTGTACCACAATAGCACTGACATGATCTCTTTTTTAAGTGGTACTTCATTGAGTGATCAGGGAGCTTACTATGTTCTTTACTCCTCTCTTGTGTACTCCCTTCTCCCCCCCAGCTGTTTCATCTGCCCAGATGGTTCTTGTGTTGCTGAGTGCTGCTGGGCACTGGCCTCCCTGTGCTCCTCTAACAAAGCTTTTCATTGCTTCTAGACCGGGATATTAACCCAAAGAAAAGCAAAGTGCTCAAAAAAGTGGACAAAAAGAAAAGCAAAATGCTTGACTTGCACATGTTTTATTTTATTTCTTTATCTCTATAAAAATTTATAATTTTAGAACTCTTTTCCTTTTTTCCGCTATATCTATTGTCCTTTTTGCATCCATGATTTAAATATTAAACAATCATAAGAAATCAAAATATTAAATAAATCCAGGAATTCTTCACTGATTATTCAAAGTCGGATGCCCTATTTCTTCTTTTTGTATGACTAATCTATTGCCTCCATCCATCTTAGCACAAACTCTTTCTCCCTATCAGTACTTCAAACTAACCCATTGAGGCATTTGAAGTTTAAATCCTAAATCTCCAGCTGTTTCCATTGGTATCCACTGCATGTGCCACCACAGAAATAACCTTAATACACAAACTGCAATACACTAGCACAACCATTGCCTTTTACTGGTACCTTCTTGAAAATTCTTTGGTTCCCCTAACCTCTGTGGGCTCTGTCAATGATGATTTTTTCTTCTGGATATTTATGGTGTAGTGCCAGAGTAACCAGGTTTTTGAAATAAGGGATCAGGTCTCCCTTCCCTTCTGCACCTTCTGGCACACATACAACTTTGATATTGTTTCACCTGGATTTTCAGACTTAGTTCATTAATAACCCTATCTTGCTCCTTTTGTTATGCCAATACAGGTGCAATTTTATCTTTCAGAGAGCTAATACGCTGTTTTGCCTTGTCGGTTCTAATGGACAGTGACTGCATTTTATTACTTAGTTCCGTGAATGTTTTTGTTGGATCAACTAAAGTCGAGGTAACAATATTAAAACCCATTTTTATTTTGTTTCAGATTTCTTCTTGGAAATTAATGAAAGAGTCCAAGGTAATGTTTCCAGTAGCTGTATATACATTCTGAGGGGCTTCCTGTTGTGAGCTATTGTTGCTACAGTATGCAGGGCCAGGTTCTATTTTTTTTTTTCCAATTTCAAAATTTTAGTGTTCTACTTTCAAGAAGTCATACAATTTACAAAAGTTAAAATCTGATAAACACATAAGACTTAACATCTATAGCATCCATATTACTACAAAAAATACACTCAATCGATATCCAGCTATTTAAAAATGCAATACAGTTTCCACAAATGTGCAAAATACAAGAAGTCCAATAAATATAAACACTATCCTGCTGATGCAATTTTCTGTATTCAGATTGCTAAAGATACAGCAAATACATTTATCCAATATCTTGTTGTTGTCTTATTAGCCATAATACCTCCAGTCTTTTATTCTTTAGAGGGTCAGGTTCTAGCGTGATGGTCTGGCATGTAATATGAGAAGTGTTACCCGGCAATAAATTGGTATTGACTGCCCTTGAATTGCTACCACTCATAGCCCTATCATTGCTAATGAGCCCATTTTTAGGTTGCCCATTAGTGGCATCTAGGATAGTACTTATCCCTCGCTACGGTATCCATTTTATTTAATCGTGTATTGTGGTCATTGTCCTCATCACTCGCATATTGTTGTTCTTCAGGATCCAGTTCCTGCAGTTTCTTTGTGGTGCTTTGTTGTTCAGCTGCATTCAGTACAGGTTTTGTGGGGGGGGGGACTTGTCTGCCTGAAACAATTGTTGTGGATGAGATCTGAAAGTTTAGTTTTTGTTGCTACAATCGCGTTCATCCTGAGGCCATTGGATTGTGTGCTGGTTCGCTGGAAGTTAGCTCTGGATAACCCTCTGATCTCTTCTTTCATTTCTGCAATTGGCCATGTTCTGGCTGGTCGATAAAACACCGACCTCACTGGGACATACTCCTGCATGGTCAAGTGTGGTTTATTTTCTTCACTTCATTCTGGTGAGGTCCTTGCTCCTGCTGTATTCACCTCATCATTGCTGAAATTGGAGATAGCAGTTTGCTTGTTATAGATAGCTCCTACATATATTCCACAGAGATTGCTTATCTATAGATACAAGCCAGAAATTGCAAAGAATACTTTGGGAAACTCAGGTCAGCATGCTGTCGACACTGCAGGTTCACTCTACCATCTTGGGTCCACCTCTAGCAGAGGCTTCTCCTCTCAACATCTCACATCCATCACCACCCCAGTATTCCTGGGTTGCCCAAGTACTTTTATTTTTCTAGTGAAAATGTTAAATGGGACCTGTGTTTACCAGTGGAGACTTTTCACTGCAGCGAGCTATCAGAGGGTGGAAGCACTTTTACTTTTCTAGTGAAAATATTAGATGTGACCAGTGTTTACAAGAGGAGGCTTTTCACTGCAGTGAGCAATGGGAGGGTGGACTGGAAGTGAGAGGAGCAAGAAAATAGTATGTCAGGGGTGGGAGGAAGGAACAGCACTGTGATCAATGGTGAGTACCGCATGTGCTTCAATTCCACCGTGGAAGGACACAGTCTAGGTATCTGGTCACGTGCTTACAGAATCTACTTGCTCTACTGCGTAATAGCAGTATATCATGCATAGCTCTGCTATGCAGCTGTAAAAAATTCTAGCTGAAAAAAATTAGTTCAGTTCAAACATTTCAAATATGGTTGCCAGTAGCCACTCATTATCAGTGGTCAGCAAAACAGACCATTATGACAAAAAGCTGCACTTTTAAAAACATTAAAAGTTTAAAGCCTTTAGCAACACAAAACTGAAACTGGGAGCTAACTCCCCCCACCAACAGATTCAGCTAAGTGGCACTATCCCAAAACACATAGTAAAACCTATCACAATGTCCACAAATGATCTCACTTAGAATAAAAGATTTTCAAATCCCTTCTACAATGCCTCAACAATCAAACTGAGCAAAGATTTCTGCAGCAGCTACAGTTTTTATGTTGGCTTGCCGTGCTTGCGCGGCAGTCAACATATTGGGAGAGTGCAGCTTTGGGGGCATGGCTGCTGTTGGGCGAATGCAGGGCACGCATCAGTAGGTGCGTCCCTCATTCCCCAATAAGCCAACATGCTAGCGCTGACACCAACATTATGTGAAGTGGACAAAACTTCAAAACAAAGTGCCGCTGCAATCAGAGACAAGCTCGTCATGCAGCGGCACTTTGTTTACAAGTTATGTCCACTTTACTATGTGCCGTTCCCCCCCCAGTACAGGGTGCCACGCTGGTAGCCCACCCACTGTGGCACCGATTCCATGGCCGACAGGGTGCCCATCCCCTGTCGGCTCCACACCCTCAGCCATCCTTCTGCCATGCTGGGAGCCCACCCCAGCGCATACGCCCCGCGCTTCTTTTTTTTTTTTTTTTACCTGTAAATTAAAACGATCCCACGTGCTTCTCCCTGCCCCCTCCCACAACCCGCACCCACCACTGTGCATCCTACCTCCCCACCTCCCCTCACCACATGCCCCTCCGGACTCCGGCGCAATGATCATCGGTGGACTGGGAACACGTCTGCACTCTTCAAAGCCGACCGCAAACTGAGGAAATGCCGGTAAGCTGTATAATGGGCTAGATAGGGTTTTTTCAACTTTGTTGCATATCTCAGGCATTTTTTAGAAGTTTTGCACCAAATTTTCAACATGGGTTTTTTGGGGCCCCTCCTCATGAATTCTGTCACTGTCATGGCATTTATCGGCCTCGAAAGGTGATTTCGCAGTCACTGAGAAAAATCACCTTTTGGGGCCCATTAATGAAATGACAGTGGTGGTGTTCATGAGGTGCCCTCTTAAAAAGCCTAAGTTCCAAATTTGGTGGAAAAAATCCAACAAATGCCTGTTTTACGAGTGTGTGTTGCGCAGTTGCTATGCAGGCCCATAACTTCGCGCATTCACAATATTTTATTGCCGGATTTTCAGCATTGTCATTTTTCTACACCTCCTTGTGAACAGTACAGCTGTCATTTTCCACATCCTGCCCGAAATGTGTTTCCGCACTTCCGGCGCACAATAGCACAGTCGCTGTGGGAAATCAGTGTTTGTGCCAGATTATGAAAATGACAGTGACACAGCTTGTGAGCAGAGGACCTAAAATGCCTATGTTGAAAATTTGGTGATGATACTCCATAAAATAACTGTGTTATGAGCATGCGTTTACAGATTGCACGCATGCTCGTACTGTCGTGCATTTGTGATATTTTCAGTCTGGATTTTCACCATTGCCATTTTTCCACACCTCTTGATGAACAGTACAGCTGTCATTTGACATATCATGCCCAAAATGTGTTTCGCACTTCCGGCGCCAGAATAGGCGATGAAATTCGCTGTGCGAGGAAATCACTTCTTAGGACACTTTGAGGAAATAACAGTGACACTGTACATGAGCAGAGGTGCTAAAATGCCTATGCTGAAAATCTGGTGCCGAACGCCCATAAAATGGCAGTGTTGCAAGCGTGCATTGCATATTTCCCACACACCCTAGTAGCTTCGCAAATTTGGTATATTTACATGCCACATTTTCAACACTGGCATTTTTTTACACCTCCTTATGAACTGTGCAGCTGTCATTTCTCACATCCTGCCCGACATGTTTTCCAGCACTGCACTACCAAACACCCAAAGGGACACCCTAATGCTGGTCACTCTCTGCAGGGTGGGGGTGGGTTGACATCTGTTCAATACTTCAATGCCATTCCTATGATGCATCTGTCTAACTCCTGCACTACCAATGCCAATGCCAGCAAGCCAACATTCGGCATTGACAAATGCTTGTTTTATTTAATAAGACTGATTTTGTTCAGCATTCAGAGATGCAGCCTTCTCCTTTTGCTGTTACACTGACTGCACAAACATTGGGCCCTCCTATTGTAGCATATACTGTACCATCCTTTTGGACAGGAAATTTGTTGTGACCTGCTTTTCAGCTCATATTTTGTAAAGTTAAATGCACTTCACTGGCAACGTTTTGCCATCCTGAGACTATGCAAAGTGTCGACCTATCAACCTTGCAGCAAAAATTATACAAAAAAAATATTCACATCTACATGAAGACTATGTGAAATGCGGTGGATGGACTTTGCTCATTCTTTTACTGTTTCTTATCTATACTAGCCTCTGCCCCCTCCCCAAGCTATAATTTGGTTTTGTGCTGTTTCCAGTGTGCATTCCCTTGCATATAATGCCATCACTGATTCATTAAAAAATAATCAATGAGAGCCAGCCCAGTAGAGGAGCAGTAGTGCTTCTGCTCCCCATGCCGGTAACCCATGCTTGATACTGGACAAGGATCACTTAGTAGACTGGCCAGGTGAGGGAGTACTGAGTGCCCAATGGCAGCTCTTCTTCCTGTGGAGGGGGGGATACTATGTTCCACTGCAGAGACTCCCACGTGTCAAAGGCTGGGCAGCAACACAGTGGAAGTGCACGAGGGGCAGGATTGTAGTGTGACGTGCTTGGCACTCATGTCCTGAAGCTACAGTCCAGATGGTGAAACTAGAAAAAAAATGCTGGGCTGCCTACAGTTGGCATCCCCTGCAGGCACTTACATGACTGACATGGCAGGCTACACACCCAGCAAGATTCTGAGCAAGTGACGAATAACCAGTGAGTTCATGAGAAGGTCAGTGACAGGGCTGGGTGGTGCTGTCAGGCAGACTGGAGGGGAGAAAAACTACAGACTGAAAGAAATGATTAAACCATACTTGCTTGGGAAAAAGAAAAACATACCTGCATGGAAAAAAAGAAACTGGTAGGCATTTCACAGAAAACAAAGTATTTCCTATCACCTTTAAATGGCATCTTCCATTTTTCCACCCATTTATTTAATTTGTTAAATTATCCTATAATGTCCAAACATCCACCCATTTCTAATGTTCTCCTGATCCTTGAATTATCTTCGGACTTAGATATCCAACTTATTAGTCCAGTAGCAATATCTCTGATCAGTACATTAAATAGTGTTTGTCTCAAACACAGTCATTATGGTAATCTATTACTTACTGGTGGACTTTCTGATTGTTCCTCTTCCACATTTATCCTTTGCTTTCTGCAAGTAAGCCATACATCCACTCACTTTCACAAATTGCTTGACATTCTTGTTAGTTCCAGTTTAACAGTTTACTATGCTGCACTTTATCAAAAACTTGCTAAAATCCAGGTACTCCACATCAAACTTCCTCTATCTATGTAACATAATACCTTCTCAAAGAATGTCAGCAGGGGATTCTGACATGACCATTCCTCTCTGAACCCATGCAGGTTGCATTCATTCAGTAACATTCCTCTCTAGAAAGGAATGAAGTTCTGCTCAATTAACTTTTCAAATATTTTACAGGTGATTGACGTTATGGTCACAGGTTTATAGTTATCTGGCTCCTTCCTTCTCCCACCTTTATAAATTTTACATGGGCCCTTCTCCAGTCCTCTGGCACTTTGCTATTTCCAGTCGAAGTATTAAGTGTTAGCATTAATGGCAGAGATATCTGGTTTAACTCAATTAGCAGCCTTATATGTAATCCTTCTGACCTTGTTAGCTTTGAGTTTCGTTATGTACTCATTTACGTTCCACTGATTAATAACAAAACTTTCTGTTATCATTATGGTCATTGGTTCTCCCTCCTTTCTGCTATTCATGGATATGATCTGCTCTATTGTAAAAATATTTGAAAAATACCTATTTAGCATGCTCATTTGTAGTTGTTCATCCACTACCCCTTTCTCTGATTTCCTTGGTGGTCCTAGTCCTTCACACTATGCCTTCTTCCCTCTAATAATGTAAATAAATATTTCTTATAATTTCCTTTATCCCTTGCTCCTCCTGATCATAATTGACCTGCAGTGCCTTGAATTGATCCACATTTCCTTACTCTCCTTTCTTAACTGGTACTGTGTGCCGCTCTTTTATCCTTGATTGCCCTTTGGACCTCCTCCCCTAACCATATTGGTCTATAATTCTCTTCCTAGTTTATTTCCTGTGGCGATGCACTCCGTTTGAAGATTTAACCATACAGGTATCTCTTTAAATCTCTGCCACATTGTCTCAGTGTCTTTGTCCCTGAATTCCTCCTCTCATTTTCCCCCTGCTACAGTTATTCCTGTAGTTTATAGAAGCTTCCCTTTCTAAAAGTCTTTGGACTAATGCTGTTTTTTTTTTTTTCATTTAATATACAGCATTTTATTTTAAAGGTAGTGATAGTGTGTTTGTTGTTCCCAAGTCCTGTCTTAACATTCAAGGTGAAATTTCTACTCTCTTTGCTAGCTGATATTAGGTCAAACATGGAATCCCCTCTTGCTGGCTCTACTAATTATTGGCTGAGAAAATAGTTGCCTAGTGTTTATAGAAATGTTCTTCCTTAATTGGCATTTACCATATAGTTATTCCAAACTATTCCTAGGTATAATAGTTGAATTCCACCATTTCAGTTATATACTTCTTTGCTGCCTTTTCAATTGTATCTTGGAATAAGAAGTTGCCCATGTCCTTCCCTTGCTTTGGTGGATAATCTGCAATTCAACCTAGGAGGTATGAGGAAACACAGGGGAGGAAAATAGGCAGGTATAACAAGTAAAACAGAAGAAAGCAGGAAATGAGGTGTGGGGAGAAAAGTGCAGACAGAGGAAAGTATATCAAAAGGAGTTGCTAAAGGGGATAGGACTTTCTCCAGATACATAAGTGAGAAGAGGAAAGCAAGGGAGAGACAGTGAGAATTAGAAGGGTACAAGGGGAGACTGCACAAAAGAAGACCAAGAAAATTTGTCATCTTGAGCAGGTACTTCTGCTCAATCTTCACAGTGGAGGGAGAGGGGGGGCAGACCACCAAAGAGTAACAGGAACAGAAAGGGAGGAAATGGACACAAGTCCATTTTCAGATAAAAGAGTCCTGAAAGGACTTGTAGCCCTTAAGGTGGATAAGGCTATGGGACCAGATGGGATACACCAAAGGTTACTCAAAAAACATAGGGAGGTGCTATCTGAACCACTAACATCTTTGCTCAACAGCTCACTGGAAACCAACATGGTTCTGGAAGTCTGGAGAAGAGTTGAAGTGGTCCCTCTACATAAAAGTGACAGTAAGGAGGAGGCTAATAAATAGGCCAGTCAATTTTACTTTAGTGGTGGGGAAATTAACGCAAACCCTACTGAAAGAAAGACTGGTAGAATCCAATGGGGTACAAGACCACAGGTAGCATGGATTTATGGGGGCAGGGAGGTTATGCCAAACAAATCTGATAGATTTCTTTGACTGGGTGACCAGTGAAATACATTTGGGGAGGGCAGTGGACATGACCTATCTGGACTGTAGCAAGACCTTTGACACTGTGTCACACATGAGGCTGATAAAGAAACTGAGAAACTAGGACTGGAATCCAAAGTGGTGAATTTGGTTAGGAGCTGGTTAATGGATAGGAGACTGAGGGCAGTGGTTAATAGCATTTACTCTAAAGATGGGAGAGTGATCAGCCTTGCACCATAGTACTCAATACTGGGATCAATCATCTTCAATGATAAGTGATATTGCAGAAGAACTGGCAGGGAAGGTATGCCTTTTTGTAGATGATACCAAATCTGCAATAAGGTGGACACTCAGGAGGGAGTGCAGAGAATGCACAGGGATCTTTGGAAATCTGAGGAGTGGTGAAGAGTATGGAAGTTGGGGTTCAATGCCAAAAAGTGCAAAATCATGTACCTAGGGCATAGGAGCCCAGGAGCTGAATAGGAATGTGGGAAGAAACAGGAAAGGGACCTTGGGGTTATCATATTTGATGACCCCAAGGTGGTAAGGCAATGTGGCAAAGCAGTAGGTAGGGTTAGTGGGATGCTGGGGTGCATAGGGAGAGGTATCTCTAGCAGGAGGATGGAGGTGGTGTTGCCACTGTACCACTCGCTGGTGAGACCCCACTGGGAATACTGTGTATAGCTTTGGAGGCCACACTTCAAAAAGGCACTGGGTTAGAAGAACACTGTCAATAGCAGCGCCGTCTATGACAACACTGTATTGACTGTGCTCTCCACCACGGTGGCAGGAAAAAATGCCACCACACCACAGAGTGCCAACACACTGTTTTAATTAATTTTTATGTGGGGGTCTTTGCCCCCACACCTCCGAACTAAAAGATTCTCACTCCAAGCGGGTTGTGGATCACGGGGAAAGAGAAATGTGTGGGGTCATGGAATACTGTTTCCACAGCCCTTTGTAAAAAAAAAAAAAACAACAAGTCCAGCACCAATGAAATAAAGGGAGACCAGGATTAGAACCCTGGTTTTCAACAGCATTCTGCCAAGCTGCTCCATGCCTTAGTCCTCCACTCCATGGGAGCAGCTCAGCCAGCCTCTTGAAATCCATTGCCCTTCAGCTATTCCCTAGCACTATGGGCAGTGACCTGGGAAACGCTTACTGCATAGCGCTATCAAACCCTTATTGCTGTCCGTGGGAGTGCTCTCCAGACTGTGCCCTCTTTCCATGCACTATTATTGTAGCGCTATTCTAACCGGTTACTCTTCAAAAAGAGCATAGAAAGGGTGGAAGCAGTTCAGAGGAGGGCAACTAAAATAGTGCAGGGATTACATGAGAATCCCTATGAAGAGAGACTGAGGGATCTCAACATGTACACCTTGGAAGAGAAGAAAGCAAGAGGTGACAGGATAGAGACCTACAAGTACCTAACAGGGATGAATAGGGTGCAGGAGCAGAGTCTCTTTCAATTGAGTAAGAGCACCAAGACCAGGGGGCATGCAAGGAACCAGGAGTAGTGGAAGTTTAAGAGAGATGTGAGGAAATACCCCTTCACTGAAATGGTAGTAGATGCCTGAAACAGACTGCCAGTGGCAGTGTTGGAGGTAGAAACAGTGGAGGGTTTCAAGCATGCATGGGATACACATATAGGTATATTAGAAAATAGGAAGGGAGGGTTGTTAGACACTGAGCGACTGTGTGAGACAAGTGGTCCCTTTCTACCAAAACCTTTTATGTTTCTGATCAGTACTTTACTTTGTTTTATCTTTCAGTATCACCCAGATGATTTCTGCAAAACACTTTTTTCCTTCTAAAAGTGAAGATTTGTTATCAGCCCTCTGGTATAATGCAGCACCTGTATCTTCTTCTGATTCTATCTTTTCCATATAATATGTACTCTTACATGTCCTCACCATAGTCATGAGTTTCTCCTTACAAAATATATGTAATTCCCACAGTGTCAGATGCAAGCAATAACACATGACAGGGTGGTCAATGCTGGGCAATGTCTGCTTGTGTATGAGGCAAAACAGAAACATAGAAATATGGAATTTGGCAGAAGAAAAGGACCTCTTGGCCCACCCAGTCTGGCCAGTTTTTTCCACGCCTACTCTGCCCAGCAGACCTTAACTAGTCTTTAGTGACCTTCCCCCACTCTTTTTAGAGCTACAGTAGGCATAGCACTGCAGTCCTTTAATAATCACTGAGGAAAAATAACTCTGCATTTCTTCTGAAGTCACCTCTGAATCTGTGAAGCAGTCTGCCAATGTTGTCCCTACTGCCTGCAGCACTGCAGTATTTCACACTGCCAATGGTCATGGCACAACACGGCACACCTTGCTGTGTTCAAGATGGCTGCTGCACTGTACTGTGCATGTGCTAGTACTCATGCATGTGCAGTACCATGCAGCAGCCATCTTGATCATGGAGGAGCGGAGTGGACTGTGTTCTGCTGTGACCGTTGGCACTTAGTTTTTAATTTTTTTTAATTATTATACAAATTCCCCCCACCTTACCCTCCCTCTCAGCACCCCCTCAAGAACCATCGAAAAGACATTGGGGTGCCCAGTCCCAATGTCAAGATCGGGGATCCACTGTTTCTTTCTGACATTCAGGGTGCCCAGTCCCCCAGTGTCATGATCATGGATCGTTGGTCTTTTTTTTTTCTCTTTTTCTAATTTTCACCCATAAAAAAAAAGGTCAATAGATGTGTTCTCCAACATAACTGTGACACTGAAGGTGCCCAATCCCCCAGTGTCACGACTGGGGATCATCGGTCTCTCTTTTTTTTTTTCACCTGTAAAAAAAAAAAAAGGGTCCATCAATGTCTTTTGCAACTGTTTCTTAACCCCCACGCAACCCTCCCATTGAGCATCCATCACCCCGCACCCCCCAAGCCCTTACTTACCCATTGCAGTCCAATGCCATAGTCCTCTCTGGACTGCAGACACATCTTCACTTTTCAAAGCTGGACGGTGAACTGAAGACTCAGGTATGCAATTCAATGGGATTTTGAACTTAATGGCATACCTTGTTGATAACTGCTTCAGAAGAGATGCTTCTACATCTGGCGTCAGTCAAGCAATATTATTGTAATATCTGTAATATGTTCTGTCAGTTCAGGTTTTGTACATTAGTATACTACTGTGTGATAAGAGGAGCACACGTATACTGTATCAGTAATTCTTTGGTTTTGGCACAAAACCTGTGGTGACTAGTAGGTTTTAATTATTTTTCTCTACGGTGTTCCAATGGCTACAAAATCAGGCTTCAGCAGCATTTTGTGTAGTTTTATGGATGGAGTTTTGTACTAGATGCTCAGTGCACAGATGAAGTCCTATTTTAGCATTAGCATTTTTAACTTAATCAGGAAATTCCTTCAAAGACTGCAACAAAGTGTTTGCAAAATCACTGTATCTAAGGGCGCATAAGTGGACTCATAGAGGTAAAGGGGGACCAGGGGGCACAGGTAATGGGGCAGGGATAGGAGATCCTCCTCCCACACAGGTAATGGAAGACCAGAAGAGAACAGGTTAAGCCAGGATGGGGGAAAGCTACATAGGTGAGGGGACCAGAAGGGCAGAGGTGCAGCGGAGACAGGTGGATCCACACAGGTAAGGGAGTCCAGAGGAGTACAGATTGGAAAGGGACAGAGATAGGGTGGACAGAATTGCCCAGAACCCAAAATAGGAGTAGTCCAGAAAGATTGTGTGTGTGTGTGTGCGCCTTGCATCTGTATACTGGGCTGCACACCTGTGTATGTATGTCTGTGTGTACTTTATACTGTTTGTGTGCATCTGTGTACGTATTATGTGTGTTTACTCCAACTGTGAGTTGTAGTGTGGAAGTAAAAGCCTGACTGTGGTCCACCACATATGTGAACCCATACAGGTAAAGGAGATTGAGACTGCAGGTAATAGGGCAGGGACAGGGGCTCCCACACAGTTAATAGAGTACCTGGACAGAACAAATGGGGCCAGGACAGGAGAACCCACACAAATAAGGTGGACATGAAGGGTACAGGTGCAGCAAAGACAGGAGGATCACAATGGTAAGGGGGGTCCAGAGGGGCACAGGTAGGAGAGGGACAGAGAAAGGGTTGACAGAATTTCCCAGAACCTGTAAGAGGAGTAGTCCAGATAGATGATGTGTCTGTATATGTGTTTGTGTGTATGTGTGTGTGTGTGTGTGTGTTTTAGTATGTGCTCAGTGTGTGTGCATCAGTGTGTACCCAGTGATGTGTATTTGCTCTGATTATGAGTTATAGGGGATGGAAAAGCCTGATTGTGGGACACCTCCATAGCCCTTTACTGACCCTCTACCCAAAGCAAGAGCATTAACAATGTCCTGGTTAATAATGTCCACATACATTTTATTTTCAAAATACTCTAATCTAGTGTTTTCACTGTTTACTTCTAAATGTTCTAAATGCAGTGAATGTCAGTCACGTTGTATCAATACTACCACATTTGTACTGTAGTCCTTGTGGCTCCGACAAGAGCTTTGTGGCCAGGTTGGCTGAACTTTACGGGTTGAGGAAACATACACAGGAGTCAGAGGTTCAAGTGAAGCAAACCATACCCCGTGTGACTTTATTTACATATAAAATTAAAAAAAAAATAATATGCACAGCTAGGACTCTCCAGACATAGACATAGTCCCACCCTCTGTGCCTCTAAGGAACCAACAGTCCTTGCACAACCTGCTCAGGCTGTGCCTCTCTATCTAATGGTCCCAAAGGACCTGCTTTTATACTGCCTAGATAGTCACGTGATTCATAAGATCTGTCCCATGTCTAATACAAGCAGTTCCTAAGCTAAAATAAACATAAAAATAGGTGCAAACACAGGAAAACGTTTTTTAAAATTAAGACGTAATCATTTTATTATGTCCAGGATGCAGTTTAAAAGGCTTTCTAAATGAAAATTCTCTGATAGTGCCTTTATGACATACTTAGCCCTGTCCCTTTTTGGGTGATGGACAGAGTTCACTAGCTAAAAAGTGATGCAGAATGGGGTGCTGACCCCGAAAGAACGTGAACTTAGTTCTCTGGCTGCAGAGGTAAGCACAATAAATTAAGCACCTTTATCACACTGAGAATTCTCAAACTACTGAACAATACTAGACAGATAATAGAACAGTAAAATGGTTTTAGTTTATGCATTTGTTTTTGTTTATACTGGAAAGTTATATTTCAAGAGAGAAAGGCAGCATCTGTTTGTTGCTGTAATTTATCAAACACTGGTACTTCACAGTACATAGGTTTTCTTGCTGGAAAGAGAAAAACGGAGGTGTTTTTAAAAGTGTTTCTAACAATTGTATATAATTTATAGGTAGGCACGGGCTGTCCACAGCCCAAGGAGAAGGTATGCCACACCAACATGGACACAGTGCAGCTTTGCTATACAGGGGTGCTGCTCTGAGCCTTTATTTGAAAAACTGACCCTGCTGTTAATTTGGGAGGAGAACACTTGGAACAATGCCCATTTTGAAAGCTTTCCCTCCCGAACATTTTTCCCCTGAAGGGCTTTTTTCATCCCCGTGTTTGGATAATTTATTCCTACCCCAAAATTTACAAAGTGCCACTCCTCCAGTGCTTCTCATTACACATTACATGTATGGAAGGCAAAGGAAAGCGGACACAGAGCAGAATCTTAGGTGGCTCCATGTTCCCGCTCGCTTGCCTTGACTCCAGACTGGAGAGCTGAAATGGGGAAAGAGCCTGCTACAAGCAGGCAGGCAGAAAGCCTACTAGAAAAGCAGTAAGCATTTTACTTTCAATTTTAGCAGCTTAAGCTGCATTGCCCGACATGGGCACACTTCAAAGGTTGAGCCACTTGCACTAGAGTGAAATGAACACGGGGCGGAGCACCTTCTTCCAGAGGAGCTCCGAGTTGCCCTTCGCTAGGCTCACCAGTAACTTAAAACTGGGCACATAAATAAACTGGGCACATAAACCTTAACAACAAAGGCTTTTGCTAGACAGTCTGTCATAACCTTTTTTTTATTTAATATACACACAGCTCATTTAATTCAAAATGCTAAAGGGGGTTTGTGAAAAGGGGGCCCTCCTTGTACATTAGAGAATTAACTATTTTTAATGTCAGTGTGCTGATGCACACCAACCAACAGGGAGAGTTTCTGGAATATTAACAACTTTCCAAATCCCCTTATCTTTTGGCTACCCCACTCTAAGTACCCCACTGGCAGGGAGAAGTGGACCTGGGGACAGAAAGGGAAAAAGGAAAATTAGAGAAAATAAAAGGAGACCCGTAGGAGGCCTACCTACAAAAAGAGATAGAATAAGGTAAAGAAGAGATAAGGATGCTGTTACAACAGTCTTAAAGCAGGAAGAAAAGGAGATAGAAAAGGGTCCCTAGGGTCCCCCTCCCCCTCCCCTCCCATGCCAGGGTAGGGCACTTGCACTACCACAAGCTTGTTATTCGCTGGTACTCCTCTATGTCTATCCCATGCACCTTAACCCTTCCCCTCACTGTTCCAGGCATCCACCACTCTTTTAGTGAAGTAGTATTTCCTTGCATCTATTTTAAATTCCCCCTTCTAGCTTTGTTGCAAGCCATCTTGTTCTATTGCACTTTTTCATGTAAAACAGGCTCACTATCTGTAACCAGTTCATTCCCATGAGATACTTGTAGGACTTTATCATGTCACTTCTCTTCCTCCTCCCTTCCAGGGTTACATATTGGGTTCCCTCAGTTATTCATTGTACGGTTTCTCATGGGTATGTCGTCACTATGGTGACAACTTAACATGACTGACACTACAGTGAGAACACTGCCAAGTTGCTGTAGTGTTGGCACGGGACCCCAGCACTGCTTTCTGGGGGTATTGAACCCCTTCCCTGAAGCAACTCTCACTCAGAGTCAATTAATTTAGTATTGGGGAGTGCAGGGGGCAGAGCCCCCCAAAGAAATCACAGTCTGAAGTGACTACTCCCTTTATGCCGACTGCAAATATGGTTGACATAATGGAGTCGCTGTAACATTGACCGACTGTCATAGATCCTTTTTCATGCAACCCATATACCATTTTAGTTGACTTGTAGACTGCCTCTACTCTGTCCCTGTCTTTTCTGTGATGCGGTCTCCAGAACTGTATACAATATTCAAGGTGTGGTCCTAGCAATAATCTATACAATGGTAATATCACCTCCCTCCTCCTGTTTGTGAAACCTCTCTCTATGCACCCCAGCATTCCACTGGCCCTGTGTACTGCCTTGTCACACTGTCCTGTGACTTTAAGGTCATCAGATATTATAATCCCTGGGTCCCTATCCTTTAGCGACTGACAGTACTCCACCCATTTTATACCCAACCCTAGACTATCCAACTTCTTTCTCAATCTCCTACATGGTACAGTGTCAAAGTCTTTGCTTAAGGGAAAGGGAAAGAGAACATTGTTTAACCAGGAGTGACACACTAAGCCAAAGCTTGTTTCCAGATGCGACCTGGGAGCACAAGGAAGTTAAGTGACTTGCTCAGGATCACACAGTATGCACCTAGGTGGCTGTGGAATTCAAACCCAGGTCTTCAGATCTGCAGCTCAGAGCCTTAACCCACTGCACTATACTTAAGTTCAAATAAGCCACAGGCACTGCCCTTCCCTGATCTATTGTCCTGGTCACCCAGGCAAATAAATCTATCAGATTCGTCTGATGTGATCCATCCCTTGTGAATCCATGCTGTCTTTGGTCTTGCAAGCCTCTGGATTCCAGATATTCCACTAGCCTTTCTTGTGACAGGTTTTCCATTAATTTATCCAACACTGATGTGAGATTGACTGGACTATTGTTGCTAGCCTCCTCTCTGATGCCGTTTTTATGGAGCAGAACTACATTAGGTCTCCTCCAGTCCCCTGGAACATCTCCTGTTTCGTTATATGTTGAATAAGGTTGCCAGTGGTGCAGCAAGTTCCTTTCTGAGTTCCCATTGCACCCTTGGATGCATCTCATCTGGTTCAATGGCCTTGTCCCTTTGATGAAGGAACTCAGTTCTGAAACGCGTCAGGGCCTTGCACGTGGCACCTGAAATAAAAAGAATCACTTTATGGAAAGTCTTTGTTGAGCTGTCCTTTTTATTCTGTTAACAGAGTGTGGGATTTTCTTGTTTTTTGATTGAATCACATATCCCTGCACTGTTTCCATGTGCAGCCTCCCTTTTTGCCTTCCTTTTTTACCAAAAATACTTTCATACAAAATTATTGTAAATTCTTAATACGAACACACAACAAATTGTAAAAGACTAACAACAGGACTTTATTTTTCTGGAACATAGGTTTTGTGAAGAAATAAAGGTTATGCAATAAACAATTTGGAAATTACTTTTGACAGTAATATAGCCCAATGCATTCCACAATTACCTGTGTGTCACCCCAAGCAAGTGACCTGCAGAATTCTTTAGACTTCTCCACACAGATGTTAAGTTAGGCCTCCCCACATCCACACACAAAGGTCTCTGACTAGGCCTTCTATACTGTAAGGCCAACCATTACCTGCAGCAGCAGATCCCTGCAGTGTTAATATGCTTTCAAAGATAACACTTTTAGACTGCAGTTCTAGTTAAACTACTAAATACCCAGGTAAAATACATATCGGTTCAATATTGTGTATGTAAGTCAGTGTGGTATTAACCACGCTGCACATGCAGTGCTTGAAATCACAGTGACAGGGGTAGAACAGCGATAGGGATTTACCGCTACCCCTGTCACTGCAGAGTGATGTAAGATGAGGAGAAGGAGCCATGTGCTGGGTGCCTGGTCGAGCCACTCCCCTGGTGGAGTGGCTAGGGTACCAGCATATGGCACTGTTAGGAGACCTGGGACCGTGGTTTGGTCCCCCCCCCCCAGGTCTCCCCTGCTGCAACTTTTGCCAGCGTGTTTTTTGTTTTAAATCAGACTTCCTCCCTCCCAAGTTTCTCCCCATCCTCAAAGTCCGCTCCCCACCAGAGTTTATTATTTAAGTTCTGGAGGGAGTGAGGGTGAATCCCCCCCCCACAAAAACATTAGACCCATTGTTGTCAATGGGTGCAGTGCGTGGAAGAGGTTGATGTTTTGCCCGACTCTTTTCGTGTGGCACTGTTTCACTGTGGCATTTTCAGCCATGTGGTTTTAACATACGGCGCTATGACCCAGTGCCAGTAAAATACACACTGTTGCAGGCCTGATGTTGTGGTGCCTGGGATCTTGCACTGGTGCGCTTTAAGAAAATGAAAGCTTGCTTTTACCCCACCTGACAAACTTTTTTGGCTAGCACTTTTATCATAAGCAATTTATAATCCAAAAGGGAAATCCAACCAAGAAAAGGAAACTTTGCAACATGTGTTCTGTCTGGCTAGCCCAAACTCAAAAACAGTCCACCACCACCCACCAACACAAATAAGGGAACAGAAGCACACTAAATAGTGACTCACATTGCAGTTTTATTAAATATTTGGCAATAGCCCCACTCACTTCAATCGGTTTCACCTATGACTTCATTATTTATTCCTTTTTCATTACTTCATTTCCTATTGTTTACATTTATTAGGTGTTTGTGTATTTTAGTTCAATTCACTATTTTTATTTCATTTTTGAATTTTGTTGATGTATATGTCAGTACATATTTTACACTGTATGTATATTAAGGTTTAGAAAATGTGTGTTGTCACTTTAAATATGCTTAATATAAGGGTGCCATGATATACCTGTATCTCACTTCCTGATGAAGACATAGGTGAAACTGATTGAAGTTAGTAGGGCTCCATCTGTATTTCCCCCAGTCTGTGCTTGAGTACATGTGAGGTTAGCACTTTTGTCTTTCTTTTATTGCCAAATGTTTAATAAGACTGCAATGTGAGTAACTATTTAGTGTGCTTTTGTTGTCATATTTGTGTTGGTGGGTGGAGCGGGACTGTTTTTGAGTTTGGATTCACTTTTTGTTAATTAGCACAGTTTGCTGTATGGGGAAGCTGCTTGTTGAGTTTCTGGCTGTCTAGGCCAGTACTCACATGTCCTAGATTGGGTACAACATCATCTTGATAGGAGTTCAATGGGTGATCTTTTACAACAGCAGGCAGATGTTTGATGCATGCCAAGGCTGGGTCTGGTCACTTACTCTTCAACTCTCTTTTTCACCCTCTCAGCAGCAGCACGTGGCAGTGTGACAAGTTTAGAAGGGCTTAGACCAATGAACTACCCCACCTCACTCCAATGGACGCTCAAATGATTGAGGGTATAAGTACCCAGAGACAAGCTACTGACCACCTCTTCCCTTAGCACACCAGACAGGGTAGAATGGCTAACTCTTACCTCTGAGTACAGCAGTTCTGCTGCTGGCTCAGCAGATTTGTTCAGAAATGCAGCAACATGATCTTTTGCAGCTTTGCAGAATACACCAGTACTCTTTCACATTTTGGACTGAACTCCAGAAAACAGATTCAGGTTGCACCATGATCTCTGGCTCTAAGGATTGGCTGTGAGTTGGCCTTCAGCTCTCATCCTTTGCACTCTCTCCTTTCCAGCTGCACAGGAAGGACTGCTTGCAACTCCTCATAAGGTGAGGGAAGGGTTCAGTTTAGTACACTCCCAATTCAGCATCTGATTGGCTGACAAACTTGTCAATCATGATTCTAGCTTTGCTAGTGGCTGGAAGAGTGCCAGATACTCTGCTACTGTTCTCTTAGAGTATATGAGTCTTTGCCAGGACCCCTTGCATTCAAATTGGCTGATCGCCACGGTCAAGAGTCAACAAGATGGTGATGTCCATTTGTTTACATTCTGTACACAGTCTGCTGCTGCTTCACACAGTTTCTTTGCTGCTTACTGCTTACTTAAACATTTAAAAATACATTAACCAGCTGAGTTTGCACTCTGGTTCGTGGTGATGTTGTTGGTAATTCCTCTGGTCCATATTTGGCTGCCAGGCACCCTTTCATCACTGGAGCACAACAAAGGAAGCACCAAGGCAAACTACACTCCTCGTCCCCTGGCCTCCAACACCAGTTAGAGCTAGAGGATTCAGGCATCACAGGGGGACCCAACCTAAGCCTCCAATGGCCCAATAGGTGAGCCCCACCTTTGGGGGGTTACACAGAGACTGGGAATTTTCCAACCCATTTTCTAAATTTCATTATTCAGCAACATTTCAAGTTCTCCCATTTTGTTGCCCATACTTCTTGCATTATTGTAGATACATTTTAACCTATTGTTTTTTTTGGTAATTATCTTACACTGTCAATGGTTATTCGCCCCTTCCCATTCATATTGCTTTATTCTGCAATGCCTGTCTTATTGTGTTCCATTGCTGCGCACCTTGCACATTCCACTTCTTCTTCAGTTTAAACCTCTTGTGATGAATCCTGTCACTATGCTGTCAATTATTCCCACCAGTTCTTCTGTCTCCCCACTCTGGAACAACCTCCAGGCAACACAGAGGTACAATTATACAGTTCCCCCGTTTGTTTAGGTATAATCTATCCCCGGCACAGAACTTGGGCTTTTCCCAGATATGTAACAAGTTCAGTATGAAAATATGCCCCTCCAATTTGTTCCGCATCCTCAGCCATGCATTCATCACCTACATGGCCTGCTGTTGTGCTCATCCTGCTCTTGGTCCTGGAAGGATCTCACTAAACACTACTGTCCCACTGTATCTCTTCGCTTTCTCAGTGTTCACCCTGTGGTCCCTCTTGGGACAGCTTGGCTCTTCTTTTCCCTCACTGTTAGTTGTCATGTGCATGGTTGCAATTGATTTCTCTCCTTCTGTTCTCAGCATTCTAGTTACAGTTCTCCCTCATGTCCACTACTTAAACTCTGGGCAGACAGGTTACTATTGTGTTATTTCCACCTCTCCTGCATAGCTTGTTGTCTTTCCCCTGACTGATCATGTCTCAGTCACCTATCTTGGCCTTTCCTTTTCTTATGATTTGTTCATCAGTATGTCCTGTTGCCTCTGGTAATCCTCCAACCCTGCCCCCAACTCACCTGTATCTTCCTCTATCACTGTTGTCTCTGCAGTCTGAAGGGCCCTGAAGATTTTGCTCATTTCCAAGTCAAGCTCTTCCATATGTCTCCTCTTTCAGCTGTGGTAACTGTTTGTTGTGACATTGCCATTGTCACCCATCTGAAGTGGTATCCCCATTAAGGGAATGAATATAGCCTGTGTTGCTCTGATTGACCTAGGACAGGAAGAGAATGCAATTGTTTTCTTTAGTTTGGTTTGCAGTTTGGTGCTGAAGAGAGTGGCTGGGCTGGTTGGTGTGTGCTTCGGTGCTACTGTATGCAGGCTGTGGGTGTAAGATCAGGTCAGGCTTGAGGCTTTGTCCACCCTCAGTCTGGTTGGCATCCTGGCCCTCTGCCAAGTATCAGTCTCCAAAGGTTCTGTGCCAGCCTGAACTGAATAGCTCTAGGCTTTCTCACCTCTCTGTGTCTAAGGTTTTACCAGACTGCTGGTGCCATGCCTCCCCAGTACCACACGGGCATCATGCCACAGATGTCCCCCAAGGGGGACTGGTTGTTTCACTATACAGCCTAAGAGTTTCCAACATTGGTATGTGCACCAAGAGCTTGACTTCAACTAAAGCACTGCCACCGAAACAATACACGGGTCTCAGCTAACCACCTGAAGTGTGTGCTGCTGAGACTCTGCATAGGTCAAAGTAACCACTGGCATATCATTGATGTTTATATCAAGAGTTAAGACTGGGTAAAGATGACATTTTGGTTCTTCTGTATGAATTTTGGTGAGTGAAATGAACTGACTATGCTTAACAGCTGAACTGTATTGCTTCATGTTTGAACTATGTCACCCCAGGTTCTGAGAAAAAAAGGTACTTGTCCCTTAAGTTTTTAGGTCAAGCCTGAAGGCATTGTTTGTCATGGAATAAAAGTGCAGCACTGCTGCTTAAATGCATTTGTGATCCCAATATGGTTATTTTTAGCAGTAGTTGCCAACTGGTCAATAGCTATGCCTTATGACACATTACACCCTAGAGGGTCTGGGGGGGGCATCCTGACCTTCTGCAGTAGACAAGTCTCTGAATGCCCTGTAATATCCTGGGACAAACAACTCTGGGGTTGACTGCACAACCCTACCTACAGTTTCCCTAGATGGCCAATACCTTTTCTCCGCAGGTCACAAGGGCATCATGCTGCAGATGTCCAGGTAAAGATGAACTTTGCGTTCTATGTTTGCCTGGCTGAATGAAATGAACTGTTTGAATCTGGACTATGACTAGTGCTCTAGTTTCATGTTTGAACTTTCATGCAATAAGGCTGAACTATGTCTTCCCAGGGTATGAGTAAGGGGTACTTTACTTTGTCCCCATTTCAATATTGAGCCTGAAGGCACTGTTTGTCATTGAAAACTGCATCTGTGATCCCACTGTGATTATTTCCAGCTGGCATTATTACCTAGGAGTCCCTGAAGTGGAGGTAAGTTTTGAACTTCTTTACACCATACCCACTCAAAAAGAAGGAAATATGAAAGGGGAACTGTGTTTGCATCGAAGGATCCCCCAACTCCTAAGATCTCCTCTCGTGTTCTGTACTGTAATCAGCAATAACAAAATTGGCCAGTCTACCCTCATATAATGTGGAATTCCTCTCCCCTAGAGGGCACCAGATACACCAAGATTCTTCTTCTGATTAATGAATGTCATCAAAGGTGTTTGTCAGAGTTATCCCAAACCAGTCGATGCCTGGGACAGTGAAGGCATGTGATGTGTGTTTCATTGCCCAAGGCAGTTCTGCTCAAGGGTGATCATTGGGGTATACTCCCTGCTAGTCCATGATTCTCTGACTCATTATCTCCCTGGTGTCAGACTCATTGTTGGCCCTATGGACAATGTCTGAGTTTATAGAGGGTTCACTGTCAGCAGTCTGAGAGGAGGTTATAGTGGGTGGCCATGAAATGTGTTCCCTAGCATGCCTGTCTAACCTTGCTATCACTGTAATGGGTTGTATGGGACTGAATGGAGTTTGGAGGTGTAACAGTATATGTATGGTGTTAGCAAGAGGAAAGGGTGGAAGACTACAGCAGGTGCAGTCTCGAGGATGAGAGCTTTTGTTTTCAGGAGCATCATTGGCATCTTTTGAGGTTGGAGGTCTCTCCTGTGTGTATTTCTACACCAGTAGATGGTCATTATTTCCCTCTGCTGTTACTGATGTGTGTTGCTGGCTGGTATACTGTCCATTGGTAGTATTGGTTGTACCCCTGTTGGTTCACATGTGAGTTAGTGACATCAGTCTGAGTATATAGCCATGCTTTGATGGAATAGAAAGAGAGGAGGAGGAGGAGGAAGAGGACAACTGGTACATAAATCCAAAAGAGGAAAGTTGGAATAATAACAGGAAAGGGAGGGGAAGTAGAAATAGAATTCCCTTGCTTACATGCACACTGAAATAAGATTTAGACTCCAGTTTCACTGTAATTCAGTGTTAAAATCCTCAATTGGAAGCCCATGCAAACTCATACAGACAGCGTAGCACTGGCCTGCCCGGATACCCGGAAATTTCCGGCTGGGCCTGCTGTCTAGTGTACACACGCATACTGCTGCTGGGTATGGGGGGGGTAAGCAAGGAGATCTCAGTGCTATTCATTAATGTGATGCTACATATTTACAGCTGCAGGCAGTGTGAAAGTCAGTGTGTCTATGGGGGGGTTGGGCCCCTTTGTGTTCTGTACTGGCATGGCATTCGGGAACAAGGGCATAGCCACCCATCTGCCTAGCAGGAGCTGGCTTGCACGTCCGCAAATTTCCTTTTTTTTTTGTTTTTCTCAGGCTTTTCCCTGCTGCTCTTACTAGTACTTTCCAAGTTTTTTAGGGAGGTGGGGTTCAAAACTAAACCTGTGATGTGGTTGCCCTGTGGACCTGATTAAGAAATATATGTGCCATCTCAGTCAGGTCCGCTTTTGAGGAAAGGAGGCATGGTAGCTAGTAAGAGGTGGGTTGGCAGGCTCTTTAAATGTCCCAGGAAAGATGAGTTCTGTCTGTTGATTTCCTGTCAATGAGGAGAGAGAGAGAGTCTGTGGTGATCATTCCGATCGCCGTGAAGAGCTGTGTGGAAGATGACTGACTGGAGTGGAGTGGAGTGGGGCGGAGCAGCTCTGAAAGCTTAGCCAGGAATTTTTGGGTCGGGAGCGACACTGGTTTTGGTTTGACTGCAAGCCTGCAAGGAGCAGCTTAGGCTTAGTTGAGATGGAGGGGAGCTAGCAGCTTTGCTGCAGACATGACTGTGAGGAACAGGTGAAACCCGTTAGTGCACTGTGTGTAATGTGTGTACCACTGCGAGAAGCCAGCCAGCCAAGGGAAGCATTGAGCAAGCAGAAGAGCACTGATCAGTTGGGAAGAGTGCTGCCGCTAATCAAGAGCCTTGCTGTGGCTGCTGTCTGCTGTTTAATGACTCCCTGAGTCTCTATGGATTGATTTTTCTCTCTCTGTTCTGACTACTACTCTGAGCGGACCAACCATTTGTTTCCATTACTGCCGTCGGTCAGTCAGTCTGGTATGGTACCATTCATGTATGTTTGCACTAGTGACTCTAGTCTCTGTGTGTAGCAGCCAGTCAAGAACTTTATTGCAGTCTCATCAGACACAGTGAAGGTGAAGGAACCTTCATTAGCTCAGCCTCAAACATCACAGGTACACTTTTTGTTGTTTGGATGATATTTGTGTTATGTACATTACTTCTAAATGTATTGGCTACAGCCTACAAAATATTTTGGATTGGGGGTGCATCTGGTTTAGAGCTGGGGGGGCTTGTAATATGGGGTAGGTAATAAAATACAAAAATGAAAGCTAAATTAATAGTCTGGGAGTTACGTGGTTGGGGAGATGAGTAATTTCAAGGCTCAAACTTTGTTCACAGCCACATACATGTGTTGGAGCAAAATAAAATACATTAGAAATTATATGAATGTGGTCTGATGTATCATACTGTAGTGTAAAGGTGCAGGAGTCAAGATAATACTCTTGTTAAACTCACATATTGACCAATTTTTAGATGAGTAGTGGTTATATTCCTCCACCTTTGTCATGGCCATGGTGGACTGATTGGGGGGGGGTGTAACATCACCTGCAGTATGGGGTAATCCAGTCATGAAAAAAAGGCAAATAATGGTCTGATTTTCATGAAAAAGTTAATGAGTATTTTGAGAACCTGCCTCTACTTAAATCCAGATCCCATGGGTAACATGGCATGAGTCAGGTTGATGTACTGTAGGTCTCTACAGGTGACAAAGACAACCAAGATAAGTTGCATGCCCAAAAAACAGTACCACAAGTCAAAGGCTATTGTTCAGTGTTTATTAAATGAGTATTATAAGCAACAAAAAATATACTCCCAGTGCGTTGAACCATGCAAATCTCCCTCAAGGGACCACAGATATATTTGTTTGAGAATACGATGCTTGTGTTGGGCGAAGGCATGGACAGTGGGGGAAGGGGTAGTTGGCCCAAACATTGGGGGTGGGGTGTGGCATGGACCATCTGGCCATGACTGTTGGGGGGGGCAGAGCATGGTGGGAGGACTGTCCGGGGGGGCAGAGCATGAGAACAACCATGGTGGAAGGCCTGTACCTGTAGTGCTTCACTTTGGGCGCTTTAATTTTGCATTCGGCATCCCATCTTTTGACCTGCTGGTGAGTTAGTAGTTCTGACTGTTTGTTCTTGTTCTGGAGTCGACACTGGTGGTGTTAATTCTGAGGCTGGTTCTGGGCAGAGCAGAAGGACTTAAATCAGTGAAGGGGGGGGACCTGGTAGTCGGCTCCTAAGATCTAGTGTTGGATACTGGCTGCTATATACTGTAGAATTGATTTATTTCACTGTAAAAAAGTCTTGCTATGTTTGCTGTAGAAAGAGACCCGCTAAATTAATTGAACAGCTAAGTTAGTTATCTATGTCTAACTCATTATATGGAAGTACAGGACAGTGAATTTTAACTGTAGCTAACAAGTCACATAGCCTCGGACTGCTAAATTAAATGAATGCATTACTTTTCAATTCTACAGTAGTATATACTATCTTGATTAGCTTTGCTTATCAGACTACTCTGTTCTGAAACCCTTCTTCTTGGCATTAGCCAGCCAGTGATCCCTGATGGTTTGCCTTCCTCCCTTGTGTGTAAAGTGGAAAGAAGAAAGAAAACAATCCAAAGATAGGCTAATGGCTGTATCCCAATCACCAGGTAGGTCTCAAACTTTGTTCTGACTGAGCCCCAGGATGTGGTGGTTGAAATGGTTGGTACCTGTTCCTATATTGACTCTTCATTTTGGTCGAGTCCTGTACATGAGTACGAGGGCTGTTTTTAAAGCTGTTTTTTTTTTTAGTAATTTTAAAGCCTTAGAGGATAATTAAAGCAGTTGCGTAACCAGTGGGTACCTAGTTAAGCGACTGTGTAAGTTTCCCCTAAGACACTTTAAAATTATTTAAAAAAATGTCCTCTAAGACTATAAAATTACTAAAACAGCTGTAAAAACAGTCCCCATACTTGTGTATGGGACTCGACCCTGCTGTCTTCTTGGCCACATGTCACCAATTCAGACAGCGGGGAGGTGGCATTGGGACAGAGCGGGGGAATGGGGCACCAGGTAGTTGGAAGGGCAGAGTAGGGGCACTAAGAAGTTGGAAGGGATCGGCTAGCCGAGGATTTGGGTACAGTTACAATCCCTTCTCCTGGTAAAAGTACTGTTTTACATTACAATATTTGTACCAGTAAACTCCAGACACTATAAGGTATTGGGCTATTTTTATGGTCACCTGAGCTGCTGTGCATCTTGATGGACTAGGGCATACCTCTCTACTGTCCCTGATTTTGCCTCAAAATGTTACTGTCCCTCCAAAAATTTGTTTCTGTAAACATTGGGAGCTGTAAGGACAACATGTTAGACACTAATGTTATTTACACTAATCCCCTTATTCTACCAGCTTCCTGAGTGGCTGTCACCAATTTCAATCTTGAAGGTGTGTGTATGTCCCTGATTTTGGTCCTTTGTCCCTGATTTTGTTTAAGCTTTGTTGTCCCTGATTAATGAAGCAGGAGTAGAGGTCCGGTCCAGATGCTCCAAGTGAAAGTAGAAATGTTGTCATCCACTGTATTTATCTTCCCTTGTTCTCTTGCCTGCTGAGCACTCTGGTTTATTTGTTTACAATCTGATAATTTGGGTGATTTGCCAAGCTTTCCTACAGGCATGGTCCTCTCTCAGTGCTCTGGTACAAGTGGAACGGAAGTTATTTTCTACTTTATCTGAGCACCTGGAGAGATCATGCTGGTGGGAAAACAAACTTGGCAGTTTATTTTTAACAAATAATTACCAGAGTGCTCAGTAGTGGAAGGGGCCAGGGAGGAGAAATACAACACAATGGCAGCAGCATTCTATAGAGAAGGATATACTTGTATGGTATGTATCATATGCCATTTCTTTTACCCTACCTATTTTATGTGAAATGACAAACGTAGGGGTGCCACAAGAATTGGCAGCAGAAGGGAGGGCCCCATGCAGTCTTTTTGCAGTTTACCTTCTTCCTTGCTGACAGAAGCTGCAGATCCAACTTTCTCTGGCTTGTTCTCTCCCCTTTTTAACCAAAGTACTTTCTCAATGTTGCCCGCCCTTTGTCAACCCCCATCCAGTCTTCAGTCATGCCTCCTTGTTCTACAGCATTTCTTCCTCTGAAAAATGCTGCCCTCCTATACCTTATTTATTCCCTTTAGGTACATCACGTGTCATTCCTTTCCCTTGTCTCCATTGTGTGCATGAGGTTCCTCTAGTCTTTCTATCTTTGTAGTTTCTGTACAGTTTTTTGCTGCCCTTCTTTGAACTGCTCGTCTTGTCATAGAAACATAGAATCTGTCGGCAGATAAGGGCCACTTGGCCCACGTAAACTGCCCAGGCATTTCCCTAATTGGTTTGCAGTGGTTGAACATTTTTTTGTGGATGTGTAAGTTGAGGACTATTGATATATTTTTAGGATAGGTCCCTTGCAGGGATCAGTAAGTTGTAACTTTTTTTGTGTAAATTATACATGCTGAATCTATTGTGTTCTCTCCCCCACTCCCATGTCAGGATGAGATGGAGGCAGAGAATAAAAACTAAAAATTATTTGGAGTACTCTCACAGGCTTGCTTTCAGCCCATAAAATATTAGTGCAGTACTTAAAGTACTGCACTAACATTTTCTGTCTGTAAGCAAGCCTGATAATACACCATGGGCCGGATATTCAAAAGGGTTGCGCAATGCGCAATAGGGTTGCACCAGTTCAAGTCAGAAAATGCGCCATTCTGCTATATTCAGCAGGAGGCAGTTGCACCACTGAAAACATGCTGAGCAACAGCGCAATGATAATGAAGGCATGCGCAACTGAAGGGGGTGGAACCATGCATAAAGTGCGCAGTGCGATGTTCAAAGACTTGCGCAATGCTCAACAGTGGAGCAGGCGGAAGTTGTGCCATAGCGGAAATGAGCCAAAATAAAAAGGACCAAGAAAGAGGCACAAGAATGCTACAGGGAAGCCACATGAGGCAGGGAGAGAGACAGAGTAAGAGGGAGAAAGAGGGCAGGCCAGGGAAACAAGACAACAGAATAGGGGCAAGGGAAGGTGTGTGGGGCCACAGAGAGCAGAGGCCAGTAGGTGTACCTGGTGCAGTGGAGGTAGCAGTCAGGACAGCGGGGGGAACAAAGCACCAACAGCTGGGGGTAACACAAGCCAGGGACATGGACAGTGCCACCTTCCACATGGAAGCTGTAATGAGGCGGGTGAGAAGGCATGCTGCAGGGGGACATGGCCGTGGAAGGGCCCGTCGGCGGTATGCCCCCAACAGGCAGTACCGAGCCCACACCAGCTTTGAGCTGTACACAGATGTCAAGATTGTGGGCCGGTACCATCTGAACAGGGCAATACTGAGGCAGCTCTGTGAGCTGTGCAGTGATGTGATGCAGGTACTCACACAACGGAGTCATGCTCTGTCAGTGGAGACAAAGGTAACAGCCTACATGTGCTTGCTCACCACGGGTACCTTCCAGAGACCAACAGGGGACACCACAGGCATAACACAGTCGGCCACGTCATGCATCCTCACCCAATTCCTCAGCGCACTGCTGCCACATGCTGTGGAGTACATCCATTTCCCCAGCACCGCGGCGGAGCACATAGCAAACATACAGGAGTTCCACAGGGTAGCACGTATGCCTGGCGTGCTAGGGGTGATAGACTGCACCCATGTGGCCATTCGCACACCACCTGGCCCCGATGGGGCCGTCTACATGAATCGGAAGGGATATGCCAGTGTCAACTGCCGGGTGGTGTGTGATAACAGTGGGCGCATCATCAATGTCTGTGCCACGCACCTTGGGGGAGCACATGATTCCTTCATCTGGTACCAGTCGGCACTGTGCCATTGATTTGAGAGTGGGGACATCCCCACAGGTCATCTAGTGGGTGAGTTTGCATGTTGAACTGACAAATTGTGGGCAAGGGGGGGTAAGCCAGAGGTGCCATGGGTGTGGCACACAGAGTTTGGGGCAGTCTGAGCCTGAACAAGACACTAACCTCCACTATCTCCACACAGGTGACAGTGGATACCCACTTCATCCCTGGCTGCTCACACCCTACCGGCGGCCCACAACCCCATCGCAGCAACGCTTCAATGAGGCACATGCCACCACACGCAATATCATTGAGCGGGTGTTTGGGATGCTGAAGGCGTGTTTCCGTTGCCTGGACACCTCTGGTGGTGCCCTACAGTATAGCCCCTCAAAGGCCTATGGGATATTCCTTGCCTGTTGTATCCTGCACAACATGGCCAAAGACTGTGGGATAGCCGTACAGGTCGAAGAGGGGGACAGCGATGGGGACACCGGTGACACCAGTGACGATGGGGATGGGCAGGCCCCCCCTTGGATGACGGGACCCCCGACTGATCCGGCTGGCCCAGCTGCACCAGGACACCATCACAGAGGAGCACTTCAGCCAACACAGGTAAGTCATGGGGCCATGTGCAACCACCAGTGGCTAGGGCACAACCCACGTACACACATGGAAACACACCAGGGGTGCATGACGGCAAGGGAAGTGGCAGGGCACAGAAGCACACACATGCAACCAAGGAGGGGTGAACAGTAACACGCCACATGGACGGACACACATGCACGCACACACAATAGGCACAAAGAGCACAGGGGTCAGGTGCAAAACAGAGCTGGAACACAGACACTAGCAACACACATGTCCACAGGCCACCACGTCCACTGACTGTCTATGTGCGTGTGTCAGATGCTGGGCACCATCGCACCTTGGTGTACAGCGCAATGTAGGCATCATCATACACACGCACCTGTGGACAGCAGTCGGGAGGGTGTGCAGGTGGACCGTGTGTCTGCGTGTAGGGCTGGGCACCCACCGGTGCACTGCCCACCAAAATACACAATGCCCACAGGGCAGCACCAGACAGTGCCCGCACTGGGAGACAGGTCAGTCTTGCGGCACAGTGCACATCCACCTCGGATGCGTGGGTGGCCCCGCTGAGACCCAGCAGCACTGGCAGGCTGAGCACAGGCCTCATGGGGTAGCACCGATGGTCCACCAGGGGTTCCACTGCGCGAACTCGACCACGCCCACACAGGTGTCTGCAGCACATCGAACATACATGCACCAGGAGTGCTCGGGATGCCCACAGCTGAACCCAGCATCGACAGGGTGGGTGTCGCATGATGCCAGGAACAGGGAGTGGATAGCGAACTGCCCAGTGTGAGCGACACCTGGGCACCTGACTGTGTGCCCATTGTGGCCATGACAGTGACCAACGCCTGTGTTTGCCTGTCAATGGCAGCGGTCACATCCTCCCGCAACTGGTCAATCTGTGACAGTATCCTATCGGTGTCCCTGCTGTGTCACTCCTCGACCCACTCCAGAGCCACACACAGTGCCTCCACGGACGTTGCAAGCCACATCTGCTGCTGTACTGATGCCTGCAGCAGGCGGGTGTGCTCATCAAAGAGGTCATCTGCCACCTCGGCAACCTGTCCCTCAGGGTATGGAAGGGCCTGATGTCCAGCACCCCTTGAGGGTGGGCGCTGCTCACCAGGACCAGGTATAGGAAAGTCCACAGGTGGTGCACAGATGCCACCGCTGAACCCTGTACCCCCAGTCCCAGTGGGTGACTGCTGCTGCTGCCCCTCTGCCTGCTGTGCCAAAGGGATCAGTTGTTCCACCACTGTGGCCACAACAGTGCCACTGACCTGACCAGCCACCGGTGCTGCCCCACCAGTGCTGAGAGGTGCAGCCTGGGACTGTGCTGACATGCTGGCACACACGTTGGAACCAGCCAGGTCCATGGGTGTGAGCTGGCCTGCTGTGTGTCCATTCCATGACACACACATGTCACTGCCCATAGTGGTCATTGCATCATCAATGGTGCAGGTCTGTGCCACAGGCACAGCCACAGCCACAGCGTGCTGGCATGCTTGGACGCCAGACCACTGAGACACAGGAAGGGCCTCCACCACACCTGTCTCAACGATATCAGTGTTGATAGCCAGGCGGACCCACTGTTGCAATGCACGCCGGCTACCTGTGGAGGTGGATGGTCCCTCCTCCAACTCCAGATGGCTGTCCGCAGTGAACAGGTCCTCCATTGCTGACCCCTGCAGATGCACAGGATCTGTAACAGAAAGTAAGGACAGGTTAATGCATGTGATCTACCCTCCCCCCGACAGACCATGACGTACCATGCAGTGATGGGCTACCACCTGTCTTGAAGCCACTTCCTGGAACGCCCTCAATGGCACTGCACTGCATGCTTGCAGTGAGCCTGTCCTCTGCCGGAGTCAGCTGCACCACCTCCGGCTGGCCCCCACCTGTTGCAGCACGTGCTGCCTGATGGCAGCCACCTTCTCCTTCACCCTCCTCCTGTCGGTACCCATCTTCTTCTTACACTCCTGCACAGAGTGCTGGTGGCTGCTGTGCAGGTTGACGGCACGTGCCACCCCCTCCCATGCAGCAGCAAGGGCCTGAGGGGTGCCCCGCCGTCCACTGAGCAGTGGCTCCTGATCAATGTAGGCCTCGAAGAGTGCCTCCGTCTCAGTCTTAGTAAAATTGGGCCTTCTCTTCCGCCCACCATCGTCCTCCTCACCCAGTCCTCACTCGGTCATTTTTCAGCCTGTAAGGGTGATAGTGGTTACCTGTGACTGCAGTACAAAGCAAGTCCCTGAGACCACAGTCCAGAACACCACACAGCATGCAACTCACCTATAAACTGCAGTAACTGAATATGGCCACTGCAGAACAGTGTCGCATTTTTATAGCACAATCCATGCAAATTAGGTATGGAGCAACTTTAATGAGATGCAAATCTCGCTGCTGCGCCATTGGATGGCTGATCGGATGATTTGCATATGACGGCTGAATATCGTGCTTTTGCGCTTTGCATAATTGTGTTGAACGTGTTGAGCCAATGGCGCAGTTCTGTAGCCTGCGTAGTACACCGTACTGCGCGTGCCCAGGTAGCTTACGCAGACATCTGCCACGCTGATGACTCGCTGTGTTCGGTAGGCAATTCAGGGCACGGCCACCATTGTGCCAGTGGCACTATGGTGAGGGTCACTACATGGCACTGTGGCACAACTGCACAATAGTTCGCTGTGGTGATGGCACACAGGCAACCAATCGCGCTAGACGCATAGATGTCCGATGGCGCTGTGCGTGGCCTTGCGCCAGAGACCCATGACCCTGTGCCCGACCTTTGCCTCCTTGGTGCTATACGTCTGGCATGGCTGCAGCTCTATCGCGCTGTTTGGTGACAGCGCGATAGGGAATGGTGACGCTGTACCGACAGTGCGATAGGGAATGGTGGCGATGTACTGCACAGCACTTCCACGTGGGGTTGCCATGCTGTGGAGCACCATATTGCCTACTATGGCATTAGAGATGGCACGCAGGAGAGCCCCTCAGTGGAGTGCCCTTGAGCTGGCCAACCTTGTGGCCATTGTGGAGCCACACTATGGCCCACTGTTTGCTGAGGTGCCACTGGACAGGGCCAGGACCCCGGTCTGGCAAGAGGTGGCCACTGACCTGGAGGTGGCCACTGGCTGCAGGAGGATGGCTGAGCAGTGCAGGCACCAGTATGGGGACCTGAGACAGAGGGAGCCGGAGCTACTGGCACATCTGCAGTCGTGTGCCAGGAGGGGCGTGATGCCTCGTCCAGGTGGGTGATACGTCTACGCACTTGTATGGTCCATATGGGTAACACTGTCTTATGTGTCCAGCACATAGGGGAGGGATGGTCTAGGGTTGGCTGTGGCAGTGTTTACAGGGTATGGGATGGATGGGTCTGACTGGGTGGGTGGGCACACACATTGGGGCAGGGGGAATATGCTTTGGGTTTGTACTGATGTGTTTCTCTCCTTTTGTCTCCCACAGGCGTGGCTGAGCGGAGGAGGATTATGGAGCAGCAGCAGAGGATGGGGGACGCTGTACGGGGGCATGTCGGGGACCAACCCCAATGCCAGCAACAACCCGATGAGGGTGAGTGCCATGACACCATGATTGCTATTGCATGCTGTCTGACAGGGTGGGAAGCAGGGCATGACCACCATCCATGGACACCACTGCCATTCACGTGACATGTGACAATCAGCACTGTCCAGTGGCACTGCATGTCTGGGAGTGCATCAATGGTGGTCCATGCATGCACTGGGCACATGGCTGTGGCACTGCCTGCCCACTGCATAGCCATGTTACTGTACGGCCTTGGTTGTGCTGTGCTGGACATGGGCGGTGTGTGTGTGCAGTGGTACACATGGCTGTTGCTGCCTGGTTGAGCATGTCTTGTGGACACGGTCACTGTGGGTGGGTGCACACCATCACAGAAGCATGGCACATGGCTGTATGCCATGCAGAATGGGTGGGCTGCAGGGCGATGGACAGTCACACCCATTGACTCTGATCCCTTGTCCTAGGTGTGTGGATACTCCTGCAAATTGAGCGGTCCATCCAGGATCTTGTGCAGGTGGTGCAAGAGTCCCTTGCTATCCTGAGGGATCTTCATCAGCATGGGGTGAGGAGGAGGAGGCGACCCAGGGAATGGCCCCAGGCAGCAGAGGACCAGGCTGGCCACCAGTGACCACAGACAACCTCCCCCCTTGACCAACCCTCACACCCCACCTTCCCTCTCCCATTTGTTTACCCCTGCCCCTTACCCACCCCCACCTTGTTCCTGTCCCTAAATAGTTGTTGTTGTTGTTATATATTTTCTAATACAGTTATTTTGATATGAATACTGTGGTGGTCTCTGATTTGCAGCTGGCTATAGGTGCTCAGTTGCAGTGGTGTGCATGGCATCTGGGGTGGTTCAGTCATGGGTATGTGTGTGTGTGTGTGCATGGGGAAGTGTCTCTGGTGTGGGAGTGGCTATCAGTCGGTATCTGTGGTGTGCGTTTGTTCTCTGTGCATTGCATTACTGTGTGCAGTGGTCCATGGTGCCTGCTCTGTGTCCATTGTGCCTCTGTCAACCTGTCCTTGGCCTGTGCAGCTGACATCCTTGCATGTCTGTGGCCTGTGAGGTCTGCTGCCTTGTCAGTGGTGGCTGTCCCTGCAGGTCATCCACTGTGACCGTCACAATGCTGGGTTGCCTCCTGTCACTGGTGTGGTGCATGTTTGCCTCGGGTGACACTGTGGCCCCTGCAGTTGCTGTCCCACCTCCATGCTGTGGCTTGTGTGTTGCGGGCTGTGCACCACTGTTTGTGACTTGTGATCCAGGCATATGCTGGTGGTGTACAGGGCCACAGTTCATGCACAGGGTGGGTGTCACCCCTGTGCCATGGAGGACTGCAGGCTGTGTGTGCACAGTTTACATGGGCCCACACTGGGGACTTGGTTGCCACACTACTGCATCCCTGTGTTAGTGTCCCCGTGGGTATGGGTGTGTGTTTGCCCCTGCACTGTGTTGCATCCAGTGTGTTGCATGCTTCCAAGCACCACTGTGGGTGTCTGTGCTGGCTGCTGTGGCTCATGGTGGGTCGCGCTGTGACACTTGTCTACTGTGCAGGGTGCTGTATCAATGGTGGTGGTGTCAGGGGCATGCCCTTTCTCATGTGGGGTACCTCTTGTGGCAACACATGTTTGGTCTCTCAGCTATGCCTCAGGGGGATTGTGCATGTTGGCACTGTGTCTGCCATTGTTGCATTGCCATGTGCTGCCACCCACTGCTGGGTGCTCATGGTGGGTATGGCTTGTATGGTTCTGTGGTACACAAGGTTGCAGTGTGACAGTGGGGGTGGTGGTATGCATGGGGATTCCTGCAGTGGTAGTCACTGCTCATGGGGGGTGTCTTGGGGTCATGGTGCAGGGTGTGCTGTGCACAAAGGGGGGCTGCTGTGCCAGGGGGTGGTCCACCCTCCTTGTGTGGCAGTCTCAGCTTGCCGGTGGGTGTGATGGGGCACCATGGCCCAGCTGTGCTTTGTTTGCTTGTCCCCATGGGCCGGTGGATATTTCATCCCTCCACCACTTGTGCTGTGCTTGGGGTGTGGGAGTGCATTGTCAGTTCTGCAGTGTGTTCCTGTGCCCATCTGCGGCATGGGTGGTGGGCCCCTACCTATCTCCTGGTTGTGCAGTTACATTGCTGTGCTGCTGGGGGGCTCCCTGCTTGCGCTATGGCACCTCTGGGCTGCTCAGCAAGTAGCCTCGCTGGCGCCCATAGCGCATCATATCTGTTCAGCTTCCCTTCCTAGTTGGCGCTTATGGAAAAGTTGTGTGATATTCAGACGCTGGCTGTTGGGGCAATTTGGCTTGCTCCTTTTTTGAATATCACATCTATTGCGCATGGGCTCAATGGACTTGTGCTTGCTCCTGCTATTGCGCACTTTTTGGGCGTAGTTTGAATATCCAGCCCCATATAATTTTATTTTTTATTCTGTACAGTACTATACGTGAGACAGAATCCTAATGCACTGGCATTATATATTTTTCTTTACCTGGAGTATGCCTGCAAATGAGAATTAATGAGTAACTACAAATGGACAAATGAAATATGTTGTGACTGTCACTGGCTTGGCAGGTAGCCTAAATTCCCCCCTCCCCCAGCCTGAGGTATGGCAGCTCTGCCCCACATTCTCTGGATCCCACCTGCATACTCTGGACCCTGCCCCGTGTTCCCTTCAGAACTGAGCTTCTCAATGAGCATTCCCCCCACCCCAGGTGCTGAGGATTTGGACTGACAAAAGGTAAGTGCCCTCCAAGGGGGGGGGTGTGCCACAGAAGACAACTGTATCCTCCCTCTTTCTCTTCCAGTGAATAGATATTTAGTTCCTCGAGTCTTTCCTCATAAGGCTTGTGGGTGCTGTTCACACATCATTTTTGTTGTTCTTCTCTGGACTGCTTCCATTCTGTCTTAAGTCCTTCCTGAGATGCGGTCTCCAGAACTGGATACAGTATTCCAGATGAGGCTTCGCCAGTGATCAATAGTGGCATCACTTCACTCCTCCTACTGGTTATACCCCTTCTTATGCACCCCAGCATTCTGTTTGCCTTCCCCACTGCTTTTTTGCATTGTTTGACTGACTTCAGGCCATTGGATATTATAACCCCAGGTCTCTCACCTGACTTGTAGTGGCTAGAACCTGATACCCCCCCATTCTGTATTCCTCTCTTGGGTTTCTGTGTCCCATGTCCAGGGCCACTGGAAAATCGTGGCCGTGATTTTATCCCAGGAAGCGCGATTTTCAGACCTCCCCGCAAAAAGTCGCACTTCCAGCACAAAATTCACATTTTAGCGCACCACTTTCAAAGGGCTACTTAGCAGACCAGCACTGCCCCGCAAAATCACCACAAATCCCCAGTTTGCACACACATTCACACTCCTAAATTCCCCCAGTTTGTACCTTCATAGCCCACCATAGATGTCCTTTGTGCTACCCGATGTTGTCCTTAGTCCTGCCTCCCAAAGGATATCTGTGCCCCCATTGTTTCCATTCAAGACATTGTGCTGGCATGTGACATGATACTGACATCACTACAGCGTGTCACACCAGCTGGCTCCAATCATGGCCATTTACTTTTATTTAAATTTAGCACCTTTTCTATGTGCTCTGTGCCCCCTCGGGTCCGCTGAACCTACATAAAGGTACATAGGCAGGTGAGGGGGTTACAGAGCAACAGTCCACTGCAAGAGAGCAAGAACAGCGAGAGGGTAGCCCAAAGCGCAACGAGAGAACATCGAGACAGCAGAGAGAGGAGAGAACACAGAGCAGAGCGTGCAGCCATCCATTTCAAACTGCAAAAAAAGAGCTTAATCACTATTGCCAGAACCCCTATTTCTGCTGCTGCTGCTGCTGCTGAACACACCAGGTATGTGTTATTAATTTTAATAATATTATTTTGTGTCTAAGGGCAGTGATGCTGCTTTTTTCCCTGAATGAGTAACCCTGCTCAGGGCAAGTAGGAGTAAGGGGAAAATTATGTTAGGCAGAGTGTAGCCCTTGTGTGCCAATATGTTGCTCTCAGGTGGGAGCCCTGGAGCCATCATGGTCCAAATGAGGGGGGGTACATTTAAATCAGTCTCTGTGCTAGGGGACACAGCTGTGTCTCTGAGGGAAGGAGGGCCCAAATGAGGGGGAAAGTTCTTAAAAAATTTAAATCGGTCTTGGAAGGAGGGAGGGAGGGTGGGAGGCCAGAAGGGTCCATGCTAGGGGACATAGCCTATCTCAAGGGAGTGAGGGTGGGAAACTCGGAGGCTCTGGGTGGAAGAAATGATACTATGTTGGCTGAACCTGTGCTTTGCTCCTGTCATTGATGGAGAGTAAAGGGATGGGCTTGGCAGACTGGCACACATGGAGGAAAAACAATTTTTTCCATCATGTGTGGCAGGCACCTAGGTCCGTCCCTCACTCCCATGGTGTATCCTTGATCGCTGCTGTGGTTCCTCAGAGATGGGAGTGGAGGGGTGAGCCTGGCAGACTGGCACACATGGCAAAAAAAAATGTTCTGGCCTCTGGTGAGCGAGCAGAGTGGGGTGGGAGACCAGACTGACACAGAACAATTTTTTTCCATCATGTGTGACAGGTGCCTGGGTCCATCCCTCCCTCCTGTGGTGTGTCTTTGACCACTGCTGTGGTTTCTCAGAGATGGGAGTGGAGGGGTGGGCCTGGAAGACTGGCACACATGGCGAAAAAAATTGTTCTGGCCTCTGGTGAGTGAGCAGGGTGGGGCGGGAGACTGGACTGGCACAGAACAATTTTTTACATCATGTGTGGTAGGTGCCTGAGTCCATCTCTCACTCCCATGGTGTTTCCTTGATCTCTGCTGTGGTTCCTCAGAGATGGAAGTGGAGGGGTGGGCCTGGCAGACTGGCACACATGGCGAAAAAATTGTTCTGGCCTCTGGTGAGGGAGCAGGGTGGGGCAGGAGACCAGAATGGCACAAAACAATTTTTTATGGCCATGTAGGGCAGTCGTCAGCATCTGTCACTTGCTCCTGTGGTGTGTCCTTGGCTTGCTGCTGTGGTTCCATGGAGATGGGAGTGGAGGGGTGTGCCTGGCTAGTATGAAAGGTAGCAAGAAAAATGAATTTCTAGAGTCTTTTGTTCCATGG
This sequence comes from Neoceratodus forsteri, assembly GCA_016271365.2. Taxonomy (NCBI): domain Eukaryota; kingdom Metazoa; phylum Chordata; order Ceratodontiformes; family Ceratodontidae; genus Neoceratodus; species Neoceratodus forsteri. Next base: position 446,425,119 of record CM057453.1, read on the forward strand.
ATACTAACAAGTCTATGGGCAAGCTCAGTGCCACGACAAGGCAACTCCATTAGCTGAGGTTTTGAAACCAATCTGCCCAGCTTAGAACATTGTGGGATGCAAACTAGTGGTGTGATATTGGAGGATCAAGCATCCCAAGGAAAGCTGTCCTCCCTCTATCCACTGATGTTCTCATTTAAGTCTTAATTTTTTTTTTTTGGTTTAATTTTGGTTTAGTTAAATTACACCATGTCTACACCACCACCAAAGTGCTTCCATCTTTCTCGCGAAGAGGCCAAGGACCATCATGTCTCTTATCTTGTGCATGCCCAGGATCGGGTTAAGTTATATCTGGAGGATCTTTATGAGGATGGGGGATTGCTGTTTTGTCGTGCTAGTACCCACACACTCGACTTCGTGCGGAAACATACAGTTGACGTGCACATGAAGTTGCAGAAACATCTAGAAAGAAAAGAAGCTGCAAAAAAAAACATGCAAAGTAAGTACTAGTCACACAGATGTTTGCAGTTATTTTATTTTTTACATAGTCGGTTTGTTTTTCTCCTTGGGCGACTGGTATCTACTCTATATCTGCCTTCCAAGTCCCTTTCATCTCCCTCTGGCACCGTGGAACCCAATTTCTCCCCCCCAGTGCACATGTGCCTTGTTCCTGCATCACCCTTCCTTGCTGCTAGAGTTCAAAACTACCACCTGGCCTCTAAGAGCAAGACAGCAGATTCCCACCCCCACTTGGGAGAGGAGAGCAGCCAATTGGACACTCGATCTTCTCCTCTCCCCTCCCCACTGATCTGATGTTGTTCTCAAACAGGTTGCCAGTGTGGTAGGAGGTAAAACTCATAGCTCCTCAGCCCTCCAATGCACTGGGCTGGTCTACAGTTTGTTTTTTCCCTGTAAAATATTAAATGTTGTTTGCTTTTGTTTTGTTTTCCAGGCACAGTTTATTTTTCCCTGTAACATATTATATCTTGGGTTTTTTTTTGTTTTTTTTAGGCACACCTCTATGACAGCAGTCGCTGACTTCATGTTTCAGTCGAGCAATGGCATCTTCCATTGAATGGAAGGAATTTGTTCTGGACTTCGTCTGCTATTTGACCCGTGCAGACATACCACTGGAGAAGGCTTCTGGCTTTAAATAGTTCTTAATGAAGCACACAAAATGAGGCAGTAGTCTTCGGGGACCAGCACAGCTTAGGAGCACGTACCTCCAAGAATTTCGGCCTGATCACGAACAGTCCCTGAAGGAGGTGGTGGAGGATCAAGATGTCTTCATTTTTCTGGATGAGACAACAGATACCTGTGGGCGTAGCATGTTGGCTATTTTGGCCCAACCATTGCTTAATGTTGGGGAGCAGCCACTCCTTATTGGTGTTGAGTTTTTGCATCATGTGAACAACACCACAGTATCCCAAGCTCTACTAAAAGTGCTAAACACCAATGGGGTGAACTTCAATAAAGTCTTTGCCATTATCACAGACAGTGCACGTTATATGCACAAGGCTTTTGAAACTGTGCTGTCATGTGTCCTACCAAATGCAGTGCATGTCACTTGCATTGCCCACCTCCTCAGTTTGGTCTTGGAAGTCAGGGTAGTCACACTGGATGACTTAAACACTGCTGTTTCCCTTGTTAAAAAAAATATTTTGCCAGAGCCCAATGCGTAGGCATCAGTACTTTGCCTTCATGGAATCCAAGCAGGGCATTGTACCCAAGATGCCAGTATGTGCAGTGGTAACTCAGTGGTGCTCTTGGGTTAATGCTGTTCAGTGTTTGGCAGGCTATTTGCCCATGTTAACAGAATTTCTTGAAATGCTGCAATCTGATGCAGCAACCTTGAAGTGCCTGAAGTGCTTATTGAAAGGCAAAGCAGCAGAGCTGGTAACACAAGCCACTTTTGTTGTGGAACACTCTTCTAAACTTGTTAACCTTATTCTACAATTGCAGTCAAGCAGCCAGGCACAGGGACACTCCATATTTGGGAGGGTGCAAAATGTGCATATGTTTTTGGACTTCTGTGCCACCGCAGGGGAAACTGAATACAGACCAAATACAGTAGAAATGTTGTCCCGCTGTCAGTTGCAAGAAAATCAAAACTGTGTGAACCTTTTTCAGAAGGTTATGTTGGACAGCAGTGAGAAACTGGACAACATTTTAAAATCTCATCCCTCAGTCGGCACATTCAAAGCTGCCTGAATCTTTGACCCAAAGCAGCTGCCAACACTGGACAAGGAAATAGTAAAACACACCCAGGAGCTACCATCTCTGGCTGGTGTTTCAAACTTTGAATGGCATGGGTACAGAACTTTCACCCAGTCAGTACCCAGTGACTATTTTAATATTGCTGAGTGGTGGAAAGCACAAAGGGATACACTTCCACATCTTGCTGCTGTGGCAAAAAGGTATATCTGGCTTCCCATAAGCGCAGCAGACATTGAACGGACTTTTTCACTGTACACAGACCTTTTAAAAGACAATCGGTGAAGTTTGACAGATGGCAACACTAGACTACTTCTTATGTTGAAGTGCAATAAGAAATTTTAAAGATCTTTGTTGGATAACCATTGCTGCTCATTCTATGATGTAAAAATCCTTTCTTGATGATCTGGGGTGGTGGTGGTACTATACTTTTACTGTAGAATACTAATAATGTTTATTGTTTGAATTATTAGAGGTGGTGGTGGTGGTACTGCTTTGACAATGATGCTACTATTATAATGTATATTGTTTTTTGATCAGTTGTGGGTGTTTTAATACAAAATTGTACCTTTTGTGTGTGTCTGTGTTTTTTTTTTTTTTTTACAAAAACCTATACCTTTTTGATGGCTGACTTTGATAAACATCACAAAGCAATTGAAATTGACAACCCCATACTTGTACCACACAAAGGAAAATGTGTGCCCAGCAGCCCGCAAAATCACTGCAAAATACATGCAAAGTCCCACAAAATCCCCACAAAATTTGGAAGAAAAAAGTCCCACAAATTCCCTAAAATCTCTAAAAATTCAAGTAATTTCCCAGTGGCCCTGCCCATGTCCTTTCTGAGATATGGCCTCCAAAACTGAACACATAACTTCAGATGAGGCCCTCATGCTCCAGTTTCCTTAGAAGACCCCCCACACACACACTGGCACGTGTTGTGACATCACATGTAGTGGGAGCATGGGGGTGTGCCCTATTGACTATGAGGTCAGTTTTTGCTTCAATGCTTATTTTGGATAAAGGAATGCTGCTGTTTTATCATCAAGGACCTTGTTAGTCAAGCAGTGGCATTCCTTTGTCAAAATCTGCACACAACTGGATAAAAAAACTGCCACCTTAGTCAGTGGAGCACACCCCCATGATCATCTTGCATTGTAGTCAAACAAGTGCGTGTATTGAGTCGTGTTTGTTTCCTAAGGAATTTGGAGCTTTTACTAGTGAGCTTAACTCATTGAGGCCCCCAGACCCCTGTAGGTTGCAGCAGAAAAGATATTCCTGAGGTTTTGTCCCACTGAGGACATCGCTGCTTAAAACTTAAATATTAACAAACTGGAGTGGGCACAATTCACTGCATAGCACAATTGGAAATGTATTTTTTATGCTGAACAGCTTTGCCACTCATACTTTTGTGTGTAGCGCTTATTGTTCAGTTTGAGGCATTTGCATTTGAGGCATGCTGATTATGGCTTGATTTTGCTCCAAAATCTTCAGATTACACTGGTAAAGGTATACAGGCCACATGTGGTGGAATTCTCAGAGTACCTGCAGCCTCAGTGAGTTAATATAGTGAAGTTGGTCAAGCTGCATGTACTGTATGTTTGGGGTTGGAGAGAGAGAGAGAGAGAGAGAGAGAGTTTAATGAACCCCAGCTCTTGCTTTTTAGCCATGTGTTCTGCCTGTAGTGCTGGTTGACAGTTCAGCTGAGAGGTTGTGCTTCGTTTCACTTCTCAAAGTTCTGTAAGTCTGAAACATTTCATGTTTAAACATAGGGCCAGATGGAATGTCATAGAAACTGTTTTCACCTTGAGGCTGGTCATAATGTGGGCTGCTTTTTGGAAGCTTGTGCAGTTTGACTTTGGTTGTGGCATGGTACATGCAAAATAGTTCCTGCTTCTGTCTGTGGCTTCACCTTCTCACTGCTATCTCTAAGGTTCCCCTGTGCCTGTCCTATGCATATTTTTTAACATCTCCACTGTTTGCCCCCATCACCTCCACTGGGAAGTCTATTCTATGCATCCACCACCCTTTCAGTGAAGTAATGCTGCTTCATGCTACCCTTTAATCTACCCATTCTAACCTCATGTCATGCCCCCTCGTTCCTCAGCCTCTTCTTTTCTGAAAGATGCTACCCTCCAGTACCCTATTTATTCCATTGAGATATTTGAAGGCTTTCTTATATCGTGTGTGTCTCTCTACGTATTGAGGTCTTGTGCTCTACTCGTATATGACTTTGGTGAAAGTCCTGTACCATCTTTGTCCACTGTCATAGATTTGCCATAAATCCGCTGGAGAAAATGGTTGGCAGTCTACTGCTATGCAGTTTTGGAAGTGGTTAGCATAACCTCATGTTTTGCATAGTGCTTTTGCTATGCTATACCAGCATCTAAAACCCAGTTTCAAACTGTCTTAATTTTTCATGGAAAATGAGTTCAAAATCCTGCACAATGCCACTCCTAACATGGAGCCATGTGGGGGGTTCTCTTAGGGTTCTCTTATGTATAGAGAAAGGAAATCTGTTCAGTGGTACTGGTTAACCACTCATTTTGTTGCATAATTGTCTGCCATATAATTCAATTCCAGATTACTGTAATGGGCAGGTAAAAGCAGCAGGAGCAGAATGGACAGTGTGGTGACTGACAGACTGAGCTTGGCATTGCACATCACTGGCAGTATGACTTGACCAGAGGAGCAGAACTAGCAAAGGTAAATCTGGTTGAATTTTAGGTTCAGTTACTTGTCCTTTCTGGTTCTGTTGTCTGCTGCGTGTTTGTCGTGTTTTTTGGTACAGTTATTGCCTTTAGGATAGAACAGTAGTGTGTCTGGAGGATCACCTTATTGTGTGGTAGAAATCAGAGTTCACTATGTCTGAGCTGAGCAAAGTCAAATCTGGTGCAAAGAAAAGGAAACTGGCTAACTTGTCTGCACTGTTGGCAGCATCAAATGATCCAAAATAATGGAAGCTATCACTATTTACAGGCATACAAAACAAGGCAATTACCCCACAGAACAAAACTACTCTTGAGGACACAGCTGAAATACAAGGCAGGCAAACTGTAGCTCAGTGTGTGACCAGCTGCACTGCAAGTCAGAATCTAAATATTCAACAAATACAGCAGTGAACTCTGCAAGGGGAACAGTTGTTCAGCTTGATGGAGTGAAGACTACAAATCCCTATTTTCAATGCCCCAAAAGGACTTCCTCATAACATGAAAAGGTTGCCTTTGTACAAAGGCATCCAGTTCAGCCAGGATTCACAGATGTTAAAGTCTTACCATACAAACTTTCAAAAATCTACTCACGGGTGCTTCCTGGGAGCAACAAAGTTATACCAAGAAACTTGGTCACGGTACAGGTGGTTGAATGTTTGGTGCATTCTCTCCACTGCTGTATATGAATGGCATTTTCAGATGTGGAAACTAGGTTTGTTACAGGATACCAAGACTTTAAGCACATCTACCACGGCATGATAGAACATGAGGATTCCAGAGCTCACAATGCAGCTGTGGATGCATATCTGGCATGCTTAGTAGATGCTGATGTTGTTAGAAACACTGGTGAACAAAGACTATAGTTGCGAGTTGGAGGAAGCAGTCAGCAAGAACTATAGATGTCATGCGGAGGATTATTGAAGTTGTCAAGTTTATTGGACACCAGTGTCTGCCATATCGTGGAAAAGATTAAGCTTTATATAGCTTGCAGGAGCCAGCACTTAACCATGGAAATTTCTTGGAGCTGATTCTTCTGTTGTCCCAATTTGATGTTCCTCTTAATACATTCATCCAAAAAGCAGCAGAGCAAGAGAAGGAAGCAGAGAATGGAGAAAGAAAATAACACTTCAGAAGCTCTTGGCCATGGAGGGCTGATTACCTTGCTGTCAAAGACCACCGTGAATCAAATTATTGAGATTATTCTGCAAATAATCAGAGACAGCATTGTAAGAGATGCTACAGACCAGAAGGTCAGCATTCAGATGGATACCACACAGGACACTGGTGTGACTGACCAAGCGGCTACCATTCTATGGTATGTGAAGGACCTTAAAGTTCATGAGCATCTCTTTGCTGTGGTTGAGGTGCAGAACACTTCTGGACAAGGAATACACAAGGTTTTAAAGGAGAACTTTGAAATGCATGGACTCGATGTGAAGAACATTGTGGGGGAGTAATTTGATGGTGCAGCAAACATGAGGAGTGAGTTTGTGCGATTACAAGCATTAATAAAAAAGGATTCACTAAACAGTGTCTATACCTGGTATTATGCACATGTTCTCAATTTATGTGTCTCAGATTGTAGTGAAGCTGTTGTGGAAGCAAAGTCACTATTTGGTTTGCTACAAAGGACATCAGTCTTCATTGGAGAATCTCACAAAAGGATGACTATATAGAAATCTAGCATTGATGGGATGGGACAGGACAAACTCAGATGGCTTCAAAAGATTGGTGAAACTAGATGGTGGGCAAAACTAAGAGCACTGGCATGCATCTTTAGGGCATATGAAAACCAAGAGAAGAATCAGTATGTGTCACTTCTCCAGGCTTTGCTTTTTATTAGTACCTCTGGAAAGTTTGATGCTAAAGCTGCCAATGAGGCAGATTCACTGATTGACAAATGGAACAGGTTTGATGTCATTTTGATAGCCTTTGTGTTTATGAAGATCTTTACAGTAATTGGGCCAGTATCAAAGTATATGCAGACTAAGGGACTAGACTATCTTTCAGCATGACGCATGGTGGATCATGCAAAGATGGAGTTGCAACAGTTTGAATTTATGAACATCCAGGAAAAAGCTTCTAACTTTGTTACTAGAACGCAAGAAGAAATTGATGATATAGGTATTGATACTGACCTTGAGAATCATCTGCCAAATAAAAGGGTAGCCAGGAAGAAGAAAATGCCAGGGAAAATGTCAGTGACGAACGAGTGGCGGATCCCGTGAAGCAATTTGAATGTGAAGTACACACTCACATTATGGATCAAATTCGGATGAGCTTAAGTTATCGATTTGATAACAACAAGCAACTGATTCTGGATAACAGTTGCAATGACCCACATCACTTTGAAAGTATAATTCAAGATGGCATACCAGATAAAAGTCTGCAGAAAGTGGCATTGTTGGCAGAAGTAGACCTAGCAGAGTTAAACTGGAGTTGTTAACTTTTGTTAAAATATTCAGACGACTGCAAAGATAATTCCCTGAAGAATACAGTGCAGATGCTGACTTTCATGACTCTGAAGACTCCAATACTCGTGAAGGTGAAACTAGTGACCAGAATGAGCAACGAGAGAGAGAAGAGATTTGCCAGACAAATGCAAGTTCTACAAATAATGCCTAATGTGCTGTTACAAAATTTTGGCACAATACATCATGCACTCATCTGCGTTTTCAGCTTTGTTCGTTGTCTACGAGTACCTGTTGACTTTATCATTTACCCAGGTGTCCTGTGAGAGAGCTTTCAGCAAGCTAAAGATAATAAAGACTCGACTGCGCTCATTGCTGGGACAAGAGAAACTAGAGGCATTCATGATTATGGCCATTGAGAGAGACCTTCTTGACAGAGTGCGTGCAGAAGATGTCATCCAGAAATGAAGTCAATGATCTGAAGCATACAAGCGAGTACTGTCAGTTTGACACTGGAAGGCTACTGCTACTGTCACTAGAGGGCTGAAGCTGAATGCTGGGTTCAGGCACCCAGGTCCAGAAAGATTCAATGGAATATACTGGCTACTGTCTATTTGCTACCTGGAGTAATGATCTTGTCTGACCTGAAGAAAGGGATATTTACCATGCTGGTCTTGGCTGTTATGTGAGCTGAGTGCATGCAGAAGAGATCCAGAAATGTAATTGAGTGGAAGTATACATTTTTAATTTCTTCTGACTATAAACAATTGTATGCACTGTTCTGGTCATTGGCTTTGTTTGTATGGAGACCATATCATAGAATTTGTATTTTTATGCCTTGTATGTGGTAAAACAGACTCACAGTTCAAGTTTATTAAAATAAAAATTACACTCAGGACACTGTTGGCAGACTTTAATGTATAACTGATCAAATGACAATGAAATATACAATGGATGCACAGTTCAGTTTTATTAAAATAAAAATTACACTGTTGGCAGACTAATGTATAACTGATCAAATGACAATGACGCATACAACAGATTTTTACAGTGCAGCTAATGTTCAGAATTAGGGAAAGTGTAGGGAAAGATTGGGATAGACCTACTTTGTGTAACAGGCTCTTGAGTCAAAGGCCCATTTTCAACTGTTTACATGCAAACCCTTTTTCTGAACCCTTTCTTACAATGGCTGGGCCTTTGACCACCCTTTATCTCTCCTTCCCACCCTTTCCAACCTCAGTTGCAACAACCTCACAGCTATTTCCCTGTTTTGACTAACTTGAGCATCAACTTGGCCTCCATTCGCTCTGGCATTATATATTTTGAGTTTGCAAAATTCATCAGTTTCTATGCAACTTCATAAGAACTATCACCAACTATTTTAGTTGTGCTGCACTTAAACATATGCATTGTCACCCTCACTAACACCACCACCTGTGCTTTTCCTCTTCCCCTTTTACCCGGGTTGCACCTGGCTGGAAACGTGCCATGACTCCATGTACATCTTACTAATTTGACTAAATTCATGTCCCACAATACAGTGCAGTTGTTTAATACAGTATGAAATGCTATACTTGCAGCACTAATATCAATATACAGTAGAACACAGTTTACACATCTAGGCAGCATTCAGTTGTCCTTTTATTGAGTCAAACATTTTTTGATTATATCTAATTTTATTACCTTTGTAACTACCCTGAATCTCCCTCTACTCTGCAGCTGCCGCTCTTTTCACACTGCCTAAACATTCACTGCCTGAACATTCTGTGACATCAACAACCCCATTTCAGACCATTCAGATGCATAACATGGAGTGGTGTTAAGGTCATAGAACACTTACACATATGAACAGAAAGCAGTAGTTGAGTGGAACTGTATGTATGTAGATCTGAGGGCAACCCAAAGCAAATTATGAATTTTTCAAAACTTTGTGAAAATGCCTTGTTGGAAACTTTTTCACTGTGTTTATGATGAGCCGTCACACCAATCTCTTCAGATGAGTGCAGCCTCATTTCTGTCTTAAGGCAGAGCATTGTGAGTTACATCCTCATTTTGTTTAACTGGGGCTAACAATAGTACTGTAACAACCATGTTGGGGACACATAGGCTGCTTTTGGCAGAATCTTAGCATAATACACATTGCACTGCACTCTTTTTTTCCCCCTGTTTACATCATGTTGCCTCACATATTGCTCAGGCAGGAAAAATGTAGGGAAGAGTAGGGCCTCAACCTCCAGAGATGCCTTGCCTGGGCGTTGAGCTTAACCATTGATTTTGTTTGAAAGGGAACTCTCTGCTCACCTACAGCCATGTAGCTGGATAAATGTAATGTTACCGGATCACTTATTGAAACAAGTATTACCACATTAGTAACCTGCTTTCCTGCACTATTGCTGCAGGAGTGGGGCTAGCAGTTCATGGCTAGCAGCATTTTTGCAAGGTAGCAGAGAGTTCACTTTAAATCAATGGGACTGAAGCCTCCAAAATAGTTAATGTAACTTTACCAGTAATGTAATGGCTTTCTTCCAAATGGAATATATGCTGATAACTTATACTTACTTGGCTACAGCATGCCAGGGTGTACCAGGCTGCAAATATTGGGCTACAGTTTGTACACTAGGGCATGCTGTGGTTGGTACAAAGTCCCCCCCTGTGACTGGTACCAAGGCCCCCCAAGATTTTGTAACAGGGCCCCCCCCGGCCTGTACCAAGGCTTCCCTGGACCCATTTCCAGGTGGGTCCATTGTTTCCCAGTCCAACCCTGCATACAGAATTGGGTTCCTGTTTATATTTGAATGAAGTTCAAGTGCAGCAGTTCAAGTGCATTGATTCTTTTTTCACATGGTTACTTTCTACATGAAAATCCAATTGATAATTGATTCTGTTGTGTTTCGGGTTGAAATTGCAGCAAAAAAGAATGCCATCAAATTCCAAATCCTTGGTTGCTGTGTGTTTATAGGCAGAGGGAATCAGTCACTATGTAATAATTCACTTCATTCTCATCAATCCAATAGCATGTAAACCCAAAAGGATTGCACTCTGACTTTAGTGACTTGATTACGGAGTCATTAATTCCCACTACATGTAAACATAGCAGATGGGACAGGAGAAAGCAGAGATGGAAACAGAAGTAGGTGAGACTGGAGCTAACAGGAACTGAAACAGGCAAAGAGAATAGCTCTGGAACAGAAACAGAAGATGAAGGAGGAGAGCTGGAACAGCAACAAACTGGGGAGGAAAAGACCAAAAATGGAAGCGAGCAGGATGGAAACAGAATGCGAATGGGAAATGAGAATGAGGCTGGGATAATAAAGGAAGAGGAATGCTGGAAAAAAAGTGGAAAAGGCAAGAGCTGAATAAAAAAATAAAGGGGAAGAGAGAGACTGAAAGTTGATCTGTTGAAATTAAAATATTTGAGAATGAAGATGGGAACACAAGTAGAGGTAGAAGGCTGGAAAATTCCTAGCCACTAAGTGTCAGCTGTCTGTCACACAACAGCCAGCTTCCTGCTGTCATGAGCCCCAGCTATAAGGCTCCATAGGACCTCCTGTTTGCAGAGATGATCCCTCTTTTTTAATAGAACTTTTGAGCAGGTGTAGGGTTCAGAAAGAGTCAATATCCTTCCTTTTCCCAGTGGGAGGGTGGAAATTGTAGTTTCAAGTTCCCTTGACTCTGCACTATATTCAGTATTTGAATCCCACCACTTCCACTGGCTACCTCTTGCCAAAGTTTTGTAGGATAGCCGAGCTGCCACTATCTTTGTTAAGGCACACCGTCTTTGCAAAATCCTTCTGTTAAAATGTTAGATCACACAATCAGACCCCAGGTAGAGTTGATAAGAAAATCATAAAAGTTTACTTAAATAAAAGCAATACAGTAAATTCTACAATTTGGAAGAGCTTTGAACTGCCAACTATAACAAAAATAACTCTGGATGATTTACAGAAAACACTAGATGCTATTGTTCCAAACTATACCTTATTCTGATGTTAGAGTCCAGACAGATTAAATGTCCTTGTGGAGATAAGTTCATTAGGTAATAGAGTTTGTAGCAAGTCTTTGATCCAAGTCAGTTCTCTGAATCTACTTTTAAAAGTCTCCAGGCACTTCCTTGGTGAAAAGTCTTGGTTTCTAAAATTCTGACTTAAAATCCCATATACTTCAACCCAAAGTATATACTGTAACAGCTTAAAAATCTCATCTCTAAGACCCTCCAAGTCTTCCAGCTGTTGACTCCAAGCTAAAATGTCTTAACTGCACTGAGTTCAAGATGTGTGTCTGATACATACAGTCTGGTCATTTTCCAAGCCCCACCCACAGTCTGATGGGGTGTAACAGTTTACCTTTTTTGCAGATGTCACTGTAGTTCCACATCAGGTTCCATGTTAACCCCAGTAACATCTGGTCCATGCATTTGACTTTATCCCTGACCCCTAGGTCAATACATTACCTTTTTTCCTGTCATTGGAACTTACATGCTCAGTTCTGTATGATAAGTTATGTCTTCCTGGGTCCTAAACCTGTCTTCTTATCTGGAGATGTACCAGATCCTCCCTAACCATTATAGCAATTTTGGCTATTTTGTATTTTATTCCAAAAAGCCTTTTGAAGAGACAGAGTCTTACTCTAAAGTCCATTTCAGCACATACAATAGGAACCCAAATAAAACATATAGGCCTACCATGCAACATCCCTCACTCCTAAAACAGAACCTGGGGGGGCATGCCCCTATTGGAGGCAGTTCTTCCCAGTTCTGTTATAGATCCAGTATGTGGGTTAGACCATCTGTGTTCTCATTCTTGGATCTAGGCCTATGCGAAATCTCCATGTCATAAGCCTGCAAGGCAATACTCCATCTCAGAAGTTTTCCATTTGTTTTCCCTATTTGGCCTAGTCATACTAATTGGTTGTGGTATGTTTGGACCTTAAAATGAGTCCCAGAAAGGTACAGTTCAAGTTTTTTTAATACCCAAACTTAGGTGAGATATTCCTTTTCTACTGTTGCATGGACTTGTTCCCGGGGAAGCAGTTTTGTGCTTAAGTATACAATGGGGTGCATTCTCCTCTGATTGACTACTTGGCTGAGGACTGCCCCATTCCCACATCTGAGGCATCCATCTGCACCACAAATGGCCTGCTGTAGTCTGAGCTAGCCAGCTGGGGCCCTACACAGAGAGGTTTTCAGCTGTGTGAAGGCCTGCTCCCAGTCTGCATCGCATTTTACTTTCCTAGGCTTATTCTTTGTCAGCAACCCAGATAAAGGAGGGGCCAGGGAGCTGTAGTTGTGAACAAATTTCCTATAATACCCTGCTGTCCCAAGAAAGTTCCTAACTTGTCTCTGTGTTTCAGGCATGGGCCATGATGCAATCACCTCTATTTTTGCTTGGTTTGGATGGAGTTGGCCTTGCCCCACCACATATCCAAAATAAGCGACCTCTACCATGGCCACCTGGCACTTTTCAGCCTTAATAGTCAGAATGGCAGCCTGTATTCAGCCAAATACCTCCCTCGGGTGTTTCAGGTGTTTCTCCCAGCTATTGCTGAAGATAGCAATATTGTCCAGGTAGGTGACTGCAAATTCCTCTGTCTTGTAACACCTGATTTACTAACTGCTGGAATGTAGCAGGGGCATTCTTCATCCTAAAGGGCATGATCTTGAACTTAAACAGGCCGAATGGGGTGAAGAATACTGACCTTTCCCTAGCCCTGTCAGTCAGTTCCACCTGCCAGTACTCCTTTGTCAGGTCTACTGTAGTCAAGTAAGTCACCCCTCCCAGTTTGTTAAGCAGTTCGTCTGTACATGGCATTGAGCGGGCATCAAATTTTGTGATGGCATTAAGCCCACGATTATCTATGCAGAACCATGTAGTCCCATCTGGTTTTGGAACAAGGACTGCAGGTGAGGCCCAGGGGCTGTGGGATTTCTGGATCACCCCTAGACCCAGCATCTCCCCCACCTCCCTCCTAATGTCCTTGAGGACTGTCTCTGACACCCGGTAATCTGTTCTTTGTATGGGTGCTTGGGTCCCTTTGTCTACGTCATGCATCACTAGTGGTGTCCTTCCTGGCTTTGCTGTAAATAAAGGGGCAAAGTCTCACAAAATGGTCCTCAGTTTTTGGGCCTGTCCAGGTGTCAACTAGGGTGACAGTGTGATAGTCTCCACAGATGATGCCTGCTTACTCTTGGCTAACAAGTCAAGAAGGGGGTCTTCCCCACCTAGCTCCTCTCCGGACTGCAAGTCGCAAGTATCATCAGCCCTATTAAAATATGGTTTCATCATGTTCACATGATACATCCTGTGAGTGTGTTTTCAGTCAGGTAACTCTACAATGTAATTAACAACGTTTACCTGCTGGACTACCTTGTATGGCCCTGCCCACTCAGCTTGCAGCTTGTCCTTCCGGACCAGGATCAGAACCATTACCTCCATTCCTACCCTGTACGAGTAAGCTCTGGTTCTACAATCGTACCAGGTCTTTTGTTTTTGCTGGGCAGTTGCCAGGTTGCTCTGGGCCATGCCCGTAAGCTACTTCAGTGTCTCCCTGAATTTTAACACATACTCCATTTGGGAGTCCCTTGGGTGGCATGCTTACTTTCCCAGCCATCTCATATTAAATCTAGGGGCCCCCTCACCCTGCGTCCATACAAGTGCTTGAAGGGTGAAAACCCGGTTGACTCTTGTGGCACTTCCCTGTAGGCAAACAGCAGGTGGGGCAGGTATTTTTCCCAGTCCCGCCCATGCTGTTCTGCAAATGCCAAAACCATAGCTTTTAGTGTCCCATTAAATCTCTCTATGAGACCATTGGCTTGTAGGTGGTAAGGCGTTGTGCACCTCTGTATGACACCACACTTCTCCCACAAATACTTCATTAGGTCCAACATGAAATTACCCCCTCGATCAGAGATAACCTCCTGTGGAAGCCCAACATGGGAGGAAATCCCCAGCAAAGCATCTGCCACTTTGTCCGTGTAAAAGGGTGTGGATGTAAAGATGGACACTGACACCAAATTTTAGAGGCAAAGCCTAAAAGAAGCAGACAAGCCTAAAAATATTTATTGAGATACAAACAAAACAAAATTAACTCGTACTTAATATATAAATAAGAAATGAAATCAAAAGGCACAAAAATAAATTTTTGTTCACACAGGCAATAACAGCATCAGCCACCTGGGAACATCAAGGGTACATAGTCTGAAAAGGTGGAGACTCCCCAGTAGATCAGCCCAGAGCTGATCCCAAAATGAATCTGAAAGGGTTACCACAATGAACTCCCTTTTATACCTGGGAACCATCAGGTGACCACCTTTAGCCCCGCCCCTAAACACCTTGCATAAGCAAAACTTTTACAACACACATCTGTTTACTTTTACACAATGGGAAAGTCCATATATCTTTATTAAAGTACATACATATCCCTGAAATGCAATAATTCCCAATATTAACACAAAAACGGCTTATTGCCTGAGGTAGCTCCTCCCCTTACCTGTCTATAGTATTTCTAGGGTGAACAGTGGGCCGGCTGCCTCCTAAGGACATAGCTGGAGCAGCAGGAATACTGAGCACCACAGAGAACTTTCCAGAATGGGAAACAGTTAAGGTAAACCTTTGGCCATTGCAACATTCCTGGCTTTCTGTTGTAACTGAGACACAGGAATACTGAAAGGAAATGAAACACTGTATGGAACTAGTAGAAATTCTAAAATTGTGTACACTTTGTCTAGCAGTTCCTCATGAGTTTTATTTCAGTATTTCCCACTTTTCAACCTTTCTGCTCAATGCTCAGCATAGCAAGCCATTGTGCAGCACAGATGTACTTGAACAAACAAGCTACTGCAATTCTTCTGTGCTACATTTAGGAACACTAAGCCTTTTTATAAACCATAAATCAAATATAACTATTAGTCAAACACAATGACTGGGTGTGTTTGCAGATCTTAGTCCCTAAATAAGATGGTCCAGGATTGGGCCGCAGGTTCCATAGTGTTTACTATTTTTCCTACATTTTTCTGCTTTACAACTGCTTAAACAACATTGTATGTTTGTAAAAATGCACTGTGAGGGTTTTCTACCTCTCGCTAGTGCTATTCTGATGCCCCTGCCTTTACAAACCTATTCAAGAGCAAAGACAGACTCAAGCTAACAGAGATTCTAGCTTCTCTGTTCCAGCTTACAAACAGTATCCTCTTGGGGGGTCCGAGTACTGGATCTCTGGGTGCCTGCCGAAGGTATGAAAATAAGAATAAAGGGATAGTGGAGGCCTATTTTCCAGGTGGCCTGCCGGGAAAAAGGGGAAATGAAAGTATGGAGAAAAGAAAGGATAGAAATGAGAGACAAAAGGTGCTACTGCAGTAGGCTTAATACACTAGAAATAGGCAGGATTTTGGGGGGGGTACACAGTGCTCTTTCACAGTCCGCCTTAGTGGAGGACAGCGCAATGGCTTTGGGATAGCAGGTACCATAATCAACAACTTTCAATATATACCTCTTCCCTGAGGAACTTGGGGTATTTGAAGGACCCACAATATTCATTCCAACCTTCTGGAATGGCTCCTCCACAAGTGGTAAGGGAAACAGTGCAACATTGGCTTTGCTTTTGGCCTTCCCTATTTCCTGACACCGGTGACAGGATTTGTAGTATTCCTTCACCTGCTTGGTGATATTGGGCCAATAGAAATTGTGAGCTAAGTGCTGCATAGTGCGAGCAATGCCCAAATGTCTGGACAAGGGAATATCAAGAGGTACTTTTAGCAATAACCCACGATACACCTAGGGAACAACAATCTGCCTGCCCATTACCCCTCCCTCTGTCCTGATTTCCTGTGTGCATAACAGTCCATTGTCCCAATGCAATGTATGTGTTCCATCACCTCCCTGTGTCCCATCAGACTCAGCACAGGCTGTTAGCATCTTTAAGCCAGGGTCTGTCCGTTGTGCTGCTGTTAAGTTTTCCCACTTACCCAGAGCATGAGGCATGTCCCCATCAGTTCCCAGGCTGAGGTCCATAGCTGTGGCAGTAGGGGACTCAGTATCACAACCTTCCCCTTCCCCTGGGCTATGTGTCACCCCTTCCTCTTGAGAGAAAACTCCAGTAGCAGTTGGGTTAACTGCCACTAGAGGAAGTTCCAACCCCCTGTTATCACTCTCTTTTATAAGAACTATAGGCTGGCTGGCCTGTCTCCCAACCTCTCCTGTCTGAATTTCTGTGCAGTCCCGAAGATCACAGGAGCCTCTATTCTCTTGGCTCCTGGTCACAGCACAGATCACTCCCTGTGGAACATCATTCCCCACAATAACATCCATAATGAGTTTTTCAGCTACAGCCACCTTCCTTACCCCTTCACCTGCATCTCCCCAATCCAAGGTAACACTGGCTAATGGGTAAGTTTTCTTTTCCTCTGAGTAATCCCTCACAGAGACAAACTGATTTGGCAGTATTTGTTCATCCCCCACCACATCTCCTTTCACCAGGGTAAAAGATGCTCCTGTATCCCTTAGTCCTCTAATTTGTACCCTATTCACCGTGACTGGGTGAATGTGTCCCCTCATATTGTCAGAGAGAACATCAGCGATACAGTGGGCAGTCGTCTCCATTTGCACAGGCCCTTTTACCTTCTGGACTTTAGTAGGACACTGCCTAGACAGATGGCCTGGTTGGTGGCAATACCAGCATTCATCATTTTTCTTGTCCCTAACCTCCTTTTTGGGCACCTGAGGGTTCCCTTCTTTTTGCTGAGGCACCGTGGTTTTTGGTTGCCCAGAAATTCCCACTTTTCCCTTTCACCACTGCATTCCGCTTGGGAGCAGCCCTGCTTCGAGCATAGTGATCTGCCAGCTCTGCTGCCTCTTTGGCAGTTTTAGGATCTCAGTCCTCTAGCCAAAGCTTTCAGTCAGGTGAGCAAATCCAATAAAACTGTTCGAGCAATACCTCCCCTTCAATAGCTTCAATAGAATCCACTTTCACTCCCTCCCACCAATAATTTAAATACTGATACTGTTTAGTGGCTAATTCCTCAAAGCTCATTTATGGCCCCTTTTGGGATTTCTGGAACTTTGCTCTGTATGCATCAGGGTTCAGAACATATTTTTCTAATAAAGCAGTTTTTAACTTGTCAAAATCTTTACTTTCAACATTGTCCATCTGCCCCAATGCTTCCCTCCCCTTGCCAATAAGCGGTGGAGACAGGTGAAAACTCCAGCTCTCTTTGGGCAGATTGGCCTGGACATAGACCTTTTCAAATGAATTTAAAAACATGTCCATATCCTCCCCCTCTTTAAACTCAGCCATTAATTTTGAATTTAGCTTGTACCCCAAGTCCTGCAGATTCAGACCTAACCCCACCACTTACCTGCTCGGGTGTTGTCGGTCGGAGCGTCAGCTTTTTCAGCTCAAACTCTGTCTGTCACTGCCGTTCCTCAACCTCAGCCTCTCTCTGTCACTGGCATTCCTCTGTCTGGCACTGTTGTTCTTCAGCCTCTTTCTGTTGCCATTGTTCCTCCATTTCCATCTCAAACTTTTTTTGCTCATTCTCCAGCTGTCTCTCCTGCATCTTCAGCCTCCTCAGCTCTAGCTCTTTGTCTGTAGATGGCTCCTTCTCCTCTGGGCTCTGGACCTCCGAAGTCACCACCTCTGGCTCTAATTGAAGTGGCATATCCTCTGTCTCAGCTGTCAGAAGGGCCTGCATGAGTTGCCTTTTATTTTTGTTTGCAGTAGGAATGTCCTTCTCCACAAAGATCTTTCTCAGCTGTTCCAGACTCATAGTGCTGTACTGGAAAGACATTCTTCTATCTACACTACTCTGCTCAAAAAAAAAATTCAAACAGGATAGGGTCTATTGTCTGCAACCAAATTTCTTTTTACCCTTCTCCAAATTCTGCCCTTGACTGTGTGATGGTTTTGCAAGACTGTTAAAAATCCCAGTAGCTGGCACCAAATCTGTCACAAGCCCCAGCCCCAAGGCATAGTAGGACCACATGTTTGCAGAGAGGATCCCCCCTTTTTTAACAGAACTCATGAGCAGGTGTAGGGTTCAGGAAGAGTCACCAACTTTCCTTTTTCCAGTGGGAAGGTGGAAACTGTAGTTTTGAGTTCCTTTGACTCTGCACTATGTTCAGTGTTGGAAGCCCACCACTGCCACTGACTACCTCTTGCCTAAGTAGTTCTGTAGGGTAGCTGGGCAGTCACTATCTTTGTTATGAAGGCACACTGTCTTTGCAAAACCCTTCTGTTAAAATGTTAGATCACACAATCAGACCCCAGGCAGAGCTGATAAGAAAATCATAAACATTTACAGTACTTAAATAAAAACAATACAGTAAATTCTACAATTTGGAAGAGCTTTGAACTACAGACAATAACAGAAATAACTCTGGAAGGTTTACAGAAAACACTAGATGCTATTGTTCTAAACTATATCTTATTCTGATGTTAGAGTCCAGAAAGATTAACTGTCCTTGTGGAGATAACAGTTCAATAGGCAATAGAGTTTGTAGCGAGTCTTTGATCCAAGTCAGTTCTCTGAATCTCTTTTTAAAAGGCTGTAGGTACTTCCTTGGTGGAAAGTCTTGGTTTCCCAAATTTTGACTTAAAATCAGAATTTTCTGTTCAGTATGTGAAAAATCCATTTCCACAAAAGCACAGGTCTTGATTTAAAAGTAGAACCAAAACCCCATATACTTCAACCCAAAGTATATACTGTAACAGCTTAAAAAATATCAGCTCTAAGACCCTTCAGGTCTTCCATCTGTTGACTCCAAGCTAATACTTCTTAACTGCACTGAGTTCAAAATGTGTGTCTGATACATACAGTCTGATCATTTTCCAAGCCCCACCCACAGTCTGATGGGGTGTAACAGTTTACCTTTCCTGCAGGTGTCACTGTGGTGTCATGTCAGGTTCCATGTCAACCCCAGTAACATCTGGTCCATGCATTTGGTTTGACCCCTGACCCCTAGGTCATTACATTACCTTTTTCCTGTTATTGGAACTTACATGTTCAGTTTTGTATGATAAGTCATGTCTTCCTGGATCCTAAACCTGTCTCCCTTATCTGGAGATGTACCAGATCCAGCCTAACCATTATAGCAATCCTGGCTATTTTGTATTTATTCCTAAAAGCCTTTTAAAGAGACAGTGTCTTACTCTAAAGTCCTTTTCGGCACATACAATAGGAACCCAAATAAAGCATATACAGTAGGCCTATCATGCAATATCTTGTCACCTGCATCTAGGCAACCAATCTATAGCTTACTAGTTACTTACTAGGCAGTAAGCAGCCTTCAAGTCAACATCTTGCCAGGTTTCAGTCAGCAGCCTGTCAATCACAAGCTGGTGAGCTAGATTTGCCAGTCCATAATATGACATTAACAAGTTAGTCATCAGCCAGCAAATCATCAACATGCAATCTTCTAATCTGCAGTCCAGGGAAGCCAGACTGCCAGTCGCTAGCAAGTGCATGTAAGAAGCAAGGAAACTGAAAGGTAGCAGAGGATGCCTATGGTACTGACAAAAAGACTCAAAATACTACTGGTCTTAGCTCTGATCTTTTTACTTGGGTTGGACCTACTTTCACATGACCCAGCCTTGCAAACTCTATACCCATTACATCCTACTCAGCCTTCAAACTGCCAAGTGACTGCTGTTAATCAAGAGAAATAAAGTGTTTGCTCATAGACATTTAAGAAAGGAAAATAGTCCTTTCCCCACCAACGATATCAGGGGTAACAAACATGTAAACACAGAACCACAATAGCATCAAGTATTTTAAGCTGTGTATTTTATGTGTTCAGGGCAGGATTTTGTTCCAGTCCACCATGAGGGAGACAATTGTCAAACATTGTCAGCATGATTGACCAAGAGCTATCATGGTTGGGGAAAGCCTTTCTGTTTAAAATGTATTTCTTCCAATAATGAAAAAAAAATCTTGTATGGAAACAAAGCTTGATACTGTGGTTGCTGTCTGCACTGAACAAGTCAGAAATGCTCATTTAAGTGGCCCTTTTTTGGTTTAAGGCTTTCATCATTGTTACCCTGATGACATTGGTAGGGACTGGATATAGCCTTCTCAACCCTATTGTCTACCATCCGGTTGCTAAGATATGTATTACTAGAATCCCCTATGGCTTATCCCATATTTCAGATCACCCACTTGCCTGGTGTGAATGCATTTTCACTGTTTAATGGGGACAGGAAAGCATTTCTAATAGGTAGCTGTTTGCAGTGTTCCTATTTATTTAAAGTAACCCCCCCAACCCAAATGATCCATATTTAACTACACCAGAGCAAAAATTAATGTAAAAAACAACAAACAGGTGTTTTGTATTGTTTTTGTTGTAGGGACAACATGCTGTATAGTTCTCTTCATGGAACCAAGAATGTGAATTTCTGCTATGTCACAGCATGGAGGCAGAACTCTGAGCACTGCTCTGATAGGTCAGCAGTTTATGGTCAGAGATCTGAGTCCATGCAGTGTTGTGACATAATCAAAACTCTGTATTCCTGGTTCCATGAAGAGAACTGTAAGAATGCTGCTCATATAAGCAAGCATTTGTCAATACTGAATATTTGCTTGCATACTGTTGCTCTGGGACACGCTTGTACACATTTTTACTATATATTTACCCAAGATAGAAAAGATCTTGAGTAAATATAGATCTTGATATATTCCTCAAGTGGTTTTTACCACTTGAGGAGTATCACCAGGATTAAATCCCTAGTTCCGTCCGAAGGCCTGCCGACACTAGTGCATGCCTTTGTCATGTCCAGGCTTGATTACTGTAATGCTTGTCATGTTCATGAGGTGGGGTACCACAAAGGATATGTTGAACATTAGGGGCTAAATTCTCAAAAATAAGGTGATGAGTAAACATTGGAACAATTCAATGTTTCTTCATAACATAGTTGTTTCTCACATTTTGATCCCTGAGTTTTTACATAGTCTTTTTATGACCCATGTTATGATCAAGCTAAGCAGATTTTTTAACTCCTGTCTGAAAGATGGTTTCACAGAGGGAATGTGAAAACATGTTTCAGAGCGGATTGGAAAAAGGACATCTGTCATGTTTATGAGGTGGGGTAACAGAAGGGCTATGTGGCACATTTTGGGCCAGAATCTGCAAAAATCACGAAGTTATAAGTAAATGATGAAACAAAAATTCAGCTGTATCCAGAGCTGGGGGCAGGGAACCTCTGGATTGACTCTGTTGTGGAGACATTGCCCACTGTGAGGTACTCCTGGGTAGTTGGGAGTGGGTTGGGCCTCTAGGTCTATTCTCTTACGCCCTCCCCCATCCCTCAGGCCTCACCTTCCCTGTGGTCCCAATCTTGAGGTCCCTTCTCCCTGCTTGGGTGCTCATGCTGATCTGAATCAGAATCCAGACTCCCCGATACCTACTTACCTGTTCTCTGCCTGTCTTGCAAGGGAGATAAGAGGAATAGTGGTCCCACATGATTTACCAACTGCCAGAGGTTGAGTTGCCCCTATCCATTCAGGGAACTCAGCCTCTCTCATTTGGGACCCTCCCTCTTCCTCCTTTCTTCTGTATGCCTTCCATCTGCCCGCCAGTGTGCTCACCTCTAGACCGGCTGGCATCTCAACTCACGCTGGACAGGAGTTAAGTTTGTCAGTTGGAGGGGTTACCTCCTTTTTGTTTCTCACTTCTTCCCCTTCCCCCTTTCCATTTGTCCCCTACTCCCCCTCCATCCCCACCTTTCTGCTCCCTTCACCCCATTCCCCGGTGTCATAGAACCCGAACTGGGGGGGCATTCCTTTTAAGGAAGAGTAGGTTTCTCTTGCTTGCTATTTCACTACTTCCTCTTGGGTGTTTAAGCTTGCATAGCTGAGGACTCTTTTTTTTTTTGGAGACCTCTTTCGCATCAAGCTCACCACCCTTTAGTATGATTATGCTATTTGTTTATTACCCTTATTTAGTAAGTTCTCTTGCATTCTGTTGCTGTTAGAGTATAGGAAACTATATTTGTTGTTATATTGTTGATATTTGCAGTGTGTAACCTGTGCACTGTCTTCTTTTGCAGACTGAAGCTCTTGTTTCTTGCCTAAAACTAGGATGCTGTTCTAGTTCATCCTATTTAACAGCTCACCGTGCTTACACCTTCCCTCGAGTGAGCAGAATACCATTTCTCTCTCACACTAGACTCATCCTCCCTCTGTGCAGGTACCTTTTATCCCTTCTGAACTGCACACTTGGTAGCTGAGTACTTCTCTTCCCTTGTTTTGTGTGTGTGTTATGGCTTCCTCCACCAACCTGGGTGTGTGTCTTGTCTCTTGGAACATGAAAGGGCTTAATCACCCCATCAAATGCATCAAGGTACTGCAATATTTACGTTTGCTTCATGCTGACATAGTGCTCTTGCAGGAGACTCATTTAACTACTAAGACTGTTCAGTGACTCAGGAAGTCATGGGTGGATAAAGCTTTAGTGAGTTCAGCCACCAGTAAGTAAAGAGATGTTGCCCTCCTGTTACATCGCTCCTGTCCATGGGTAGAGGAGGAGGAAGTCCAGAGTGACTCATCCGGATGGTGAGTGGTCGCTCGATTCTCCTTTCCGGGAGGCAGACTAATTCTTGGTAATGTCTATGCCTCGACTATTGACAGCGCCAATTTTTTCCCCTGTCTTAGCTAGACTATTGCCTCTCTGGCCGTGTCTCAACCACATATCCCCATTTTGATTGGAGAAGACTTCAATCTAGTCTATGATATTTTCCTGGACAAGTTTAAACCTACCTCTTAGGAACACCCTAAGGCTTGGCTTACTTTGCAGGAGATGATTGAGGAATGGGGTTTAGTTGATGTATGGAGGTGAGACCATTCCATTGGGTGAGACTACACTTATTTCTCCCCAGTCCATTCTACTCATAGTAGGATAGATTTCCAGCTAGGGAGTGGCGCAGTGGTGAATGGATTGGCTGACCCTCCAATAGGTAATATCCTAGTTTCTGACCATGCTGTCATGGTTCAATATACTTTCCTGGCCTCCCTAACTCCTGGAACATGCTGGAGATGTAACCCAATGCTGTTGCGTGACCTGCAATTTTGCCAGTTGGTAATCCAGGCGGCCAAGGACTATTTCTTACTTAACTCCAATACCGGGGTGGCACCAGGGACTGTATAGGAGGCATTTAAAGCAGTCCTTTGAGGCTGCATTATTTCTTTTGCAGCAACCAAGAACAGGGCATGCAAGGTGACCCTGGACCAATTGCTGTCAGAACTCACTGGGCTTGAGTCCTGATTTAAAGCCTCCTCTGCTGCAGCCAGAGACCAATTTCTGATCAGAAGTATAGTTGGCCTAAAGTACCAGATTAACTCTATTTTATGGCAAAAAGCTGATTGGCTCCTATTGCAGTCTAAACATACTTACTGGGAGGGAGGGGCAAAAGGAGGTAAGCTGCTGGCTTACCAATTAAGGAAGCAGCATGCTGCCACTCATATTCATGCCCTCCAGACCCCCTCAAGGCAAATTACAGCATACCCTAAAGGAGCTAACACCATTATGCAACAGTATCACCAGTCTCTCTATCAGCTGCATTCCTCTCTGACCCCATCGCAGCTGGTCCAGAAACTTAACCAGTTTTGTCACCAAGCCTCATTACCCTGTCTCACGCCAGATCAAATAGGTATGTTAGATGTGCCACTTTCTCCTGACGAACTATGTTTGGCTCTTTTGCAGTTGACTAAAGGCAAAGCCCCAGGTCCCGAAAGGATAACGGTGGAGCTTTACCAGATTCTTGGTCAGGAAATAGCTCGACCACTACTCCATGCCCTGCAAGAGGCGCATTCAGCAGTTGTTCTCCCCCCCTACCATGAGGGAAGCCCCAATAACTTCATTTCCAAAAAAATCTAATGACCCATCAGATTGCACTAATTTCCATCTCATCTCCCTCTTGTCAGTCAACACCAAAATTATAGCCAAGGTTCTCGCCTCTAGGATGCTGAACATACTGCCCTCTATAATCTACCCTGCCCAAGTTGGCTTCATGCGAGGGAAATCCGGGGCAGACAACACTAGATTGCTGCTTAATTTAAAATGGTTTGCATCCTGTTTTAAAATTCCTATGGCTGTTAGCTGTGGACTTTTCCAAACTTTTGATTTTGTAGAGTGGGACTATTTGCACAAAGTACTTTGGCTTAATGGCTTTGACCCTCAATTCTGCCAATGGGTTGCCACTCTATACAGCTTACCTATGGCCAGAATCTTGACTAACTCAAACATTTCCCTGCCTCTCTCCCTCCATAGAGGTACCCACCAAGGCTGTCCCCTTTCTCCCATCTTATTTCTAGTTGCATTGGACCCCCTTGTGTGGAAGTTTCTGGCCACTAAAGAAATATCGGGAATAAAGGCCTCTGGAAACCATTATCTGGTAGCCGCCTATGCAGACGACCTCCTACTCACCCTTTCTTACCCACAACGCTCTTTGCCTACAGTCCTATTGATCCTGCAGAACTTTGCTTGTCTTTCTGAGCTGCAAACAAATCGGAAGAAAACCAACCTAGCTCTCCTTAATGCAGCCTGTACTAGCACTTGTCTCCAGGGCACAGAGCTGGCTTGGGCTCTGCAGAGCTTTACATATCTAGGGGTCAAAATCCCATTTAGGTGGGTGGAGTTGGAGGCAGTCAACTTCTCTCAACTATTAGCCCAGCTAGCAGTTGAAATTGAGAGGTGGCACAAGCTGCAGCTCTCGCTACTTGGTAAAGTGGCGGCTATTCACATGTTATGCTGTCTAGAGTGGCCTATCTGCTTAATAATATTCCCTTGTGCCTGTCTCCCAAATTATTTACCTCTGTTGAAAGGTTTATAACACACTTTCTGTGGGAAGGGAGGCCACCCAGATGGGGCCGTAATAAACTACTTGCCCATTGGACGCGCGGAGGATTGACTCTGCCGTGGATTCAAGGGTACCACATAGCTTACATGGCAGTGCAGGCCGCTAAATGGTTCATCCCTCCACACACTTCCTCTCCTGTATGAGTGGAATTTGAAGCTAGCATGGTGGGGACTCACCCACTCAGAACTATATTATCTGGTGACACTATTCCTGCTATAACTTGACGCCGATCATGCATGAAACTAGTTGAGCTTGGTGCTGCCTTATGGTTATGTCCCATACCTCCCAGGCAAAGTGGGCCCCCCTTACACTATGCTGCACTGTGGGACAATGATTTCTTAACAGTTGGAGATAGTCCATTGCATTGGCCCTCCTGGATGGCACAAGGCATCCTCTACATGCAAGACTTGTATATGCCTAACTCCGCTGAACTAATGTCATTTCAGCAAGTTAGAGTGAAATTCAACCTCCCTGCCAAGGACTTCTGGAGGTATTTACAACTTCGTAGTGCCATCTACACCATTCAGGCATGAAGTAGCCTAGACCTTAAATGGCAGTGGCTGGACTCGCTTCATAAGCTATCCTCCACTTGGGGACTGCAGGGCTCTTCTACAGAGTCTGGCAGGATTTGCAGCCCTATTTTATGAACTCATGTAGAATCAAGTGGATGTCAGATATGAACACAGTCATCCCTGAGGAATCTTGGTCCCTCTATCTCAAAGCTGCATGCCTCACTTATAGAGATGTTAAAAGCCGCTTCCTTCAGCAGAAAATTCTACTCAGATCATGCAAGACTCCGGCTGCACTTCACTCAGTGGAGATCCTCCCTCATACAGATTGCTGGAGATGCAAACAATCACCGGCTCATCTCTTGCATGTGCTGTGGCAATGCCCTCAGCTTACCACTTTTTGGGCCTCGATAGCAGGGGAGTGCTCCAGAGTGCTGGGTCACCCAGTTACACTCTTGGATCCTAGGTTGTTTCTAGGGGATGCTTCCATGCTAACCTTTCTGCCCAAGGTGCACCGTGAGTGGTAGCCCTGCTCAAAGCCAAACATGTGCTACTGATGCATTGGAGATGACCACTGCTCCCAGCTTTATTGACTTGGCATGCAGCTATGGCACAGTTAGCAACTCTAGAGCAATTATTCTACTCACACCATGGTCAATTATTTCAGTACTTCCTCAAGTGGGATCCGTACCTTTACTATCCTCTCTGTAAGACTCCACCCTCTCCTGACAACCCTCCAGTGAGGTATACTTAGTCATGGTTGACTACACTGGTTAGCTGATGAGAAGGTGTAAGCTTGGTAGATGTGTTTATCCATTTCTGGTCTGCTAGACTCAAGTTGGTACTATATAAGGGTGCTACTTCCTTTGTCTGTTATGCATTGAATTTCTTCATATATATTATAGAAAAAGTGTATCTGGTTAATATGCTTCGATAATGTATATTTTTCTGAGTTACCCCTTTTTCAAATGGCTAGTGTTGATTGTTTTATCAATTGAGCTGTTCATGGTTATGGATTCAATACAAACTTTTCTATGTTAAAAGAAAAATTCAGCTCTTCCTCATAACTTTGTTTTTTTTTTTACATTCTGACCCCAAATTTTCAACACTTTTATGGCCCCAACTTATGATCACAGCAGGTGAAACTTTTTAAATCCCATTTGAAAGGTGACTTCTTGGAGCAAAAGCAAAAAGATGTTTTGGAGGGGATATGAAAAATGGCACCTGTCAGGTTCATGAGATGAGATAACAAGAGGGCTACATTGAATATTGGGTGTCAAAATCTGCACAAATCACAAAGTTATGAGTAAATGTTGAAAATATTCAACATCTCTTCATAAACTCACTGTTTTGTGACATTGTGATCCCAAATTTTCAACAAAGTGTTTTTATGATCCCCTCTCTGAATATGACAAGTGTCGTTTATAACAGATAGACTGAAACTTAATTTTGCACTAGAAGTACAAAAACACATTTTGACTAGCATTTGAAAAATGACACCTGTCACATTCATGAAGTGATGTAAAAAATGGCTCTTTTGAAAATTTTGGGTAAGAAGTAATGGAAATTACCAAAGTTATGAGTGAACAGTGAAACATTTCAACATACCATAATATGAAATTGTTGTTTTTTAGTATTTTGATCCCAGATTTTCAATGTAGTCTTCTTATGGCCTCTCCATATGAGCCTTGTCAGTGAAAATATTCAAATCAAAAAAGTGAGGAATGCTGACAACTAGAATTATTTTGGTAAAATTAAAAAAAATAGTATAGTAAAAACATACCAAGCAGTAGCATCTCCTCATCACCACCAGTTTTGGCATGAAACATTGACGGTGGTGGGGAGGTGCTACTGCTTGGTATGTTTTTACATTAGTAAAAAAATTTTTTTATCTTTGTTTAGAAGTAGCGAGCGGACACACACCCTTCCTCAAGAATGACGCAAAAGCTGCTTTTCTTCAGTGAAGCTTCATTTATTTAGCAGCACCAGCCTATTTTTATCTTTACCAAAATATTTTGGTTGTCAGCATTCCTGACCAGTTAGCTCTGCTTCCATGTTTGGTTTGGTTTTACCATTACATAATGCTGAGGCCCCTGATGACTGTTTCCAGTGCTACCTTTTTGGAACTTGAACGTTTTCAAATCTCTGCTTAAAAGGTCATTTCATGGAGCAACAGAGAAATCACCTTTCAGACTAGATTTGAAAACTTTCACTTACCTTGTTCATGATGTGGGGTCCCCAAAAGGCTATATTGAAATTTGGAGAAAATATTTAAAAATTACAAAGTTATGAGTAAAAGTTCAAAATGCATTGAAATACATTAATCACACTTACCAGATTTCCTTAGTTTATTGTCTGACATTGAAGAGTGAAGACATGTCTCCACTCCAGAGAGGATTGCATTGTTGGACCCCCAGCAGGTAAGTAAGGTGTAGGGGGTGGTGGGTGATGAGTTGAGGGGTCAGCGGGAGGGTAACCACTGCAGGAGCAGTGGTTGCAACACACATCAATGGACCATTTTCATTTTAAAAGACTGAGGGATGGTTTTCTTTATTTCTGCTACCTACATAGGGAATCGGACACTCCAGTGTAGGTTTGATATTTAAGAGACAAGGGAAGTGATGGAGAGGGGCAGGGATACTTGGCAGAGGGTGGGATTTTTAAAAGAAGCAACACACTGGACCAGGCATTGCAGTCAATTCACTCCCTACAAATTCGGTCCTGACAACTCCCTCCTGTTAAATTCAGCCCCATTCAAACTTGATCCCATTCAAACTCACTCCCGTTCCCACTGAGAAGTGCACTGTCAGAAGTAATGTAATTCCCTAATCTGCTATAGTCACCAACAGTATTAGATAAAATCACTGATGCAGAATGTTCAGAATGTTCAAAGCAGACATTTAATGTGCTTCTGCTTCAGCTTTTTGAAACTACAGAACTGGCACTATTGAAAAGTACTAGATGATAATAATGTAATGATAAATAGATTATACATAGTTTCTTTCTTGGCTGAATCAATTAACTTACAGCATTAGCTGGAATTGCCCAATCTGTAATCACTGAACAGCTCTCTGCAATTAGGATTGTATTTAAGCCTACCCCCAACAACCTTTGGGTTTCTTCATTTGTTTCTGCTGTCAGTATGGCTTGCCATTTACTAACCTCCAAAAGACAGAACAAGAAGCTTATAGTGGAGTGTAATTTCATTTACACTCATCACAAGTGAGGTTTCCAAGACAAAGCAATCTGACAGTGTGAGAAAGCAGTTCAAAAACCTAAAGGATGTAATGCCAGAGTACACACTGCTAGCTATGATGATGCCACAATTGTGTACAGATTCAGCCAGCATACTCATGCTCCAGACCCTGCAACCATCGAAAAGGGTGAGGCAATCAATCTAGCAAAACAGAGGGCTGCCGAAACACAGGACAGCACAGCACAAGTCCTTATACATGCAAACCAAAATGTGTCCTTGGCAGCACAAGGCAATTAATTGACAGGAATTTGAAACATGCACTTGTTTTTAGATATCGCTTTAATAAAGATTTGAATATATTTTATACATTTGGATTTCATGAACTCAACTTTACATCGTAGCTGTTTGGATCAAGGTAAGATTAAGTATATTTTGAACTCACTTTGTAATGCTTTGAAATTGCCACAGCATGCACAGATTTTGAACTTGATTTTTTATGCATTAGTATGCACGAACCACTGAATTTGAACCAGCTTTGTAATGCTTGGGGAGTGATGAATATCTTCAAAGTGCCATATGCAGTATGCATTTACCACTGATTTTGAACTCGCTTTGTAATGTGCTGTATTAGGGAGTGAATTTGAAGGGAGTGGGTATGTAAGGAGCATATTGACATGGGGATGTACTGTCGGGAGTGGATTTATGTGGTGCAAATTGTTGGGAGAGTACTGTCATGCTCCCTTTGTCTCTGATGCTAAGGCTTCCTCAGAGGGCATCTGTTGAAGCATCAGAGGTGAATCTTCGGGGTTTTTGTTTGTTTAATGCCTTTTGAACTTTTGGCCATTAAACACCTCTTTTTGACTCACATGGCTTCATGATTATTTTGTCATTACTTCTCAAAAAGTGCCCTATGATTTGTGTCTTTTTATTTTTAAAAGGGGTGCAGGAAGTGATGGGGAGGTGGGAGGGATATTTGACAGGGAGTAGAATGTTTCAAAGGGGCATGGGAAGCACTTGTAGGTGGGAGGGATACTAGGCAGAGGGTGGGATTGTTTTGATGGTAAAAAGTATAAGATAAGGTATTGTGAGGAAATGGGGAATTTATCCTACTCCTGAATATACTCTTGTCAATATTCCAGAAACTCTGTTTCCCGTGTTTTCTAGTTAGCATCTGCCTGCCTCTGATAGAAAACAGATTTCAAAGAACAGTTGAGCATAAGCCATTAGAAAACAACTAAACACGAGACACCTTCTCTCCTGCCAAACATCCCCGCCACTTCAGAAATACTAATGGAAGTACGCATCTCTGCAAGTTGAGTGCTGGCTGGCTGAGAGACAGGCAAAGTCATTTTGGAGTATGGATGAGTACTGAGTATGAAGCAAAATGAGACATAACATCAATTCACTGTTCTTTTGAAAGCTGCTACTGAACAGTGGTACTCAAAATCAACCTGGTAGTTTGTGTAGAGACACCACCATGGAGTGTCAATCAATCAATCAATCAAAATCTTTATTTATCCAGGCGAACATCATTGAGCAGAGCTCTTTTACAAGATGGATCTGGTTAGAACAGGGTCGGGTAACATGCATCATAAAAACATATAAATACATGTAAATAAGTATATAAACACAAATACAATGGTGCAGTAAAAGGGGAGTCAAATGATGAAAGGAAGACAAGGCAAGCCATAACGGAGGAGGATTCAAATACAAAGGGGCAGGTCCACCACTGAACCATGCAACTGTATATAAACCATGTTCTCTGTATAGAAGTATCACGTTAGTTCATTTACCAGGGGCAGTCACTAGTACTAGCAATGAAAATGGCTTGGAGAACCACCAACTAATGGCAGATGGGGTACCAGGAGGGGTATGTAATATGTTAGCGAAAGATAAACATCATGAGAAGTGAAGTCCCAAGGATAGGTCGGTAGAACTAATGCAGCGATGGGGGCCTATGGGGAGAGGGAAAGGGAAGTTAGGACTTTTATAGTATGATTGCATGTAGATTGTGGATGAGTG
Source organism: Neoceratodus forsteri (assembly GCA_016271365.2). Classification (NCBI taxonomy): domain Eukaryota; kingdom Metazoa; phylum Chordata; order Ceratodontiformes; family Ceratodontidae; genus Neoceratodus; species Neoceratodus forsteri. Next base: position 446,456,002 of record CM057453.1, read on the forward strand.
CAGTATAGAGTTGTGAAAAGAAGGCTGGAGAAAGCGGGAAGATAGACCAGTATCAAAGGGAGGACAGAGGCATCAAGGTGTTACATGAAAGCATGATGACAGACCAGGGCCAAGGAGGAGACAAGCACTAGAAGTAATTCATTCATGGTTAAATGGTACAGGTTAGCATGATTACAATTCATGGTCATGGGAAACAATTGCACTGATTATTTCTGAGACGTGAATATAAGAGCTTGAAAGATGAGATGCCGATGGGTGACCTCACTTTCAGTTTTTTTTGCAATTTATTCCACAAGGAGGACAGTGTAAAGCTTATAGCAGCCATGCCAAAGTGAGAGTTAACTTTGGGAACCATCAGTAGGAGAAATTTGCAACTTCTCAGGGTGTAATTGCCTATTGGTTTTATAGGAAGACAGTCTGTAATATATTGGGGCAGTTTTTTTGAGTTGGCTCTCAGGGTCCATAAGGCTGCATTTTTATCATGCCTGAATCGAAGAGAACTCCACCCCACTGATTGATATAGGGAGCAGTGGTGAGTGGAATAAGGAAGGCCTGTGATGAACCTCAGAGCTCTATGATATAATGTGTCAAGTTTGGTGAGGTAGGAAATGAGACAGTGACTGTAGAGGATGTCAGCATAATCTATCAAGGATAGAAAGGTTGATTGTACCAGCTGTAGTTTGGCATCTCTAGTTAAGCGGGCTATCCTAAAGAACAGGCCAAGTCTCTGTCATAATTTTTTGAGTAATTCTTCAACGTGCTCTATAAAGGAGAGCCTATGGTCCAGCCGTACTCCCAGGTATTTGAATTTAGGGACAAATTCCAACTTCTCGCCAAGAATTGTAGTAATCTGTGGCACAGGATCTGATAGGACTGAATTTACCATTTGGGCAGAGGGGAGACAAGAGCATTGCTTTTGTTTTCTTGGTGTTAAGTAATAGTTTTTTGTTTAGGAGTTGGTGTTGCAGCAGGTTGAACTCTGATTGAAGGTCATTACATGCAGATTGTAATGACCGGCGACTTACACATAAAGAACTGTGTCATCTGCAAACAGATGAATGTTGGCCTTAGTTATGCTTTCATCAATATTGTTGATGTATATTGCAAATAAGATCGGTTCTAAGATAAAACCCTGGGGAACACCTCTTAGGAGAGGTTTGAGAGTTGAGAGATCTCCTTCTGCTTTCACCTGCTGGAAACGATCAGAGAGGTAGTTGTTGAACCACTGTAAAGATAATGGGTCAGCACCTAGTGAGGTCAGGGAAGAGAGTAGCAGAAAATGGTCGACAGTGTCGAAGGCCTTGCTCAGGTCCAAGAATATGGCACAGGTGTAATTCCTGTTGTCTAGCTCTCTTTGCCAGTCATTAGTCACTTTGGCAAGTGCTGTGATGGTGCTATGTTTAGCTCTAAACACTGATTGAACTGGATTCAGTAGGTTATTAGCTTCTAGATACTGCCTTAGCTGGTTACTTACGACTTTTTCCAGTAATTCTGACAAGACTGGGAGAATCAAAATTGGTCTGTAATTATTTAGATCACAAGGATTTCCGGACTTGAACAGGGGTATGATGTGCGCTGTTTTCCATATTAAATGAATGGATCCTTGAGTTAATGATAGGTTAAATAAATGTGTTATGGGCACGGCTAACACATGGATGGCCACCTTCAAGAAATATGGGTCGAGGGTATCCGCACCAGCACTTTCTTTTACATCCAGTTTTAGCAATAAGTCTTCAACTTCTTTCTGAGTAGTAGGACCCAAGGAGAAGACTGAATCGGTGATGCTATGATATGCACCTTGATTATCCACCTGAGAGCATATCAGATTCACAGGGGAATTGTCGAAGGCTAGCCTGCAGTTGCAAAGTGATTATTGAAGAAATCCAGAACTTCCAGTCTGTCACTAATGGTGTTATTGTTTAAGGAGATTTCATCAGGTAGTGAGCCACCGGACGTGTGACCAGACAAGTCCTTGACGGTTTTCCAAAATGTTGTAGGATTTTTGGAGGCAGAGAGAAATTCAGAATGATAGTGTGCAACTTTTGTATCTCTAACCATTCTAGTACATGAGTTTTGTGCCCTTTTGAACTTGCACAGTCCGCAGCAGACTGGGTTTTGCATGCTTTTTTCCATAGGTTATCTCTTTCAGTCAATGCAGATTTTAATAATGGTGTGAACCATCTACATGCATTTTTTGCTATTCGCACCTTAACTATGGGGGCATATTCATTTAGGGCATCTAGGATAATTTTGCTGAATATGTTAAATGCTGATTGTGTGTTTTTTGCCAAATAGAACTCTTGCCAATACAAGGAGTGTTTCAGTTTGTTTATGTAGGCAGTGAGATCAAAGTTCCGTCTAGATCTCTGGGCAGCAAACTTCAGCGAAGTAGTAGGTTTGTTGCTTGATCTTATGCAAGCAATAAATGAGTGATCACTGATATCACTGAAGAAGGTGCCAGCAAAGGAGAAGAGATGTGGTTTATTCACTAGGATAACATCTAGCAGGGGGCATGCTCAAGATAGTGGACTGTTGATTGGACGTGCCATCTGAGCCATTGCATACTGGATCAGATGCACACTCCATGGTGGCATTTTTACACAAACCACAGTACCAACTTGATTTCCATTATCTGTGTTGCTAGCAGCTTTCAATCACCACAGCTTCCACTCACTGCGAGTATACCATGTGGGCTGTACACCCATACCTTGTACTAACTTTATTTTTAAATTGTTGAACTTTGACAAACATATTATCAATGATCATAAAGCATTACTGTCTAACTTTGATTTACAGCTAGTTACTTTGCTGTATTGGTACTCTGCTCTCCAGTAAAATACTTATTGTTTGCACTATGCTTGATATCTTAGCAAGGTCTGGTATATCCAGACGTAGGGAAGTGAATCTGGTATGAATGGAGCCAGCTGCTCTGTAAACAGAATGGTTGTCTACTTTCAACTATGAGCAATGTACACCCTGCAAAGAGAAACACGCATCACAATCAGCAGATCATTGGGCTGTCACTGCAGAGCTCAATACGGTCTGAACTGCATTAACCCTAATAGTGACACGTCTCCAAAAATCTATTCTCATAACTTTACTTTCCCAGCAGTTCTACATTAAGCACACATGCTGGGGAGCTTTAAAGAATTAGTTGATTAAAAAAACAGCAGACAGGAAAATATTAGAAATTTTACAAAATAGTCAGTTATAACTTTTTATTTCTGAAGTATTTTTCTTTTTCCTTTTGCGCATTAGAAAGTTTTCTTTGTGACAGCATTATGCTGGATGTGTAGAATAACATTTTACTTGGCAGCTCACATACCTAGTTCTGTTCCTCTCACTACATCATCAGAACTGTGACTTCACTGACAGTGACATCACATGTGACTGACCTGGCAGCTTCTAAGTGGGTCTTCCTTATCATCTGTGATGTCATAGTCAGTGAGGTCACAGTGCTGATGTGTAATGGAAGGAACAGCGCTAGATATGTCATCTTCCAGTTGGAGTGTGGTTCCATATATCACACCTACTTAAATCAGGTAAATAATCTTCCGATTAATCAAAGAGAAAAGGAAAAGTACCTCATATACAGTATAAAAGGTGGCAGGGCAGGATGAAATTAGCAAATTCTGATTTTGTGGAATTATTGTGACATTCCCAAAAATTTCTTGAAAGTCTGTGACATTTTTCAGAATTTTCTGAACTTCTTTAATTGGGCATAACTCGGTAGACAGCAGTCAGATATTTGACTCCATCCATTCCCATTATCTAAGATAGATATCTGAGTGTTACAATGTGGATTCTATGACAAACATAGCAAACGGTAACTCAGCCACATGGACAGAAAATGAGTGGGACAGATAAGTGACAGGCAGATAAACAAATGTTGACTGTACTATTGTAGCTGCAGATCTGAAATGTGGCATGCATACTGTTCCAGAGAGGCCCTAAAAGTTCACCAAGTTTCATAACATTTGGATGAGGGGTCGAAGAAGTTATAGGAGCTCAAAATCTTTCAATTTATTATGAATGTGAAAATTTCTGAAAATATTTCTGGGCTTACAACTTAGCCATCTTTGGACCTAGATAATTGAAAATGTATATTCATACTTGGGAGAATCATAGAAACTGCTAAATAGAGAGGTAATTGGTTATGCAAAATGTAAGTTTCAGGAGTTCAAAATCTGACAATTGAAATTATTTGTTTAATTGTGCAAAAATGTTCTAAATATTTGGATGTTTATAACTCCACTGCTATTGCAGGTATAAACTCAAGATTAGTAAATGTGTCCTGGAATCTAGATAAGCTGGATAAGTGAGATTTAGTAGGTTGAAATTTATCGTGGATACTCTGGAAATTATTAACTAGCAAAATGTGCTCAACAATTAATGGACACATAATAGGCAGTGCCACTAGAATTCCACTTGTGGAATCTAACTTTCAGAAAGCACTTACCACTGAATCACCTTACCTGCACTAGCGTCATGCCCCTGTAATACCCCTCCAACACTCCTGTGACAGTGACTCCCAGCATCATGCTCCATCGTGATTAATGATATCCAGCTACTGTACTTCTCTCACAATGACCTAAGTCGCAGCAAGCTGTACAGCTTGGCATCACTTGGTGTCACTGTTTTCAAATAGTAAAAATATACATTTGTAACCCCCATGCCACTTATAGCAAGTTGGACACCCCCCCCCCATAAAACAGGAACTAGTACCCACTTATGGCATACCATTTACTTTTAGCAGAAAATTCAAAGGTTGGTACCGCCCTTGGCATTAGGATGTATACCAGGCTCATTTCTAGAGGAAGAGGGGTGGGAGTACAAGTACAAAAACACATGAGCCTTTGTAAATTACAACCAGGTCCAGAGTAGAGGCTGCAAGGTATGTGCTAGATCAAAACTGCTGTGGGGGCCCCAATAATTCCATGCCAGTAGCAAGAATCAGATTGTCCTGAACAGGCACTGGGATTGTGCAGTATGGCTTTATTTAACAGATGGAAAATTAAAGCAGGTAGTGGACCCCCATGGGTCAGTCAAGGCAAGACAGATACAACTCTCATGAACTTTCCTTGCATGCAGCACAGTGTAAGAATGCAAATTTCTTTCCCATTCACAATGGTGCACATATGTAGAACTAGTGACACACCCGAGCACATTTTCTTCCTATGAGTGCAGTTATGTGGAACACTAAGCCACACACTCCAAACTCTTTCACTCACTCAGGTGAATACTGAACATGTCCCTCACTCACTGGGGTGAACATTGAACATTTTCTTCACTCACTTGGGTGAACGCTGCATTTTGCTTTCACACACTGGGGTGAAGACTGAACATTTACTTCACTCACCTGGGTGAACACTGACCTTTACTTTCACACACATGGGTAAAAACTGAACTTTACTTTCACTCACAGGGGTGAACACATTACTTTACTTTCATTCACTTGGGTAAAAAGGGGCACTGACTGGTGTGATCCAGCCTTCTCTATGGGCACACACACACACACACCAGAAATGAAAGCCCTAATTTTGGTGAACTTGTCTCCTAAAAACAGTACTTACTGACCAGTTGTTCCTTCCACTGGGCACGGAACAACTAAAAAGACACCTTTTCCTGGGTAGCATGTCAGAGCAGTCTCTCACACAAGTCTTTTCTAAAGGCAGCTGAAAACACATAAGGATCTTTAGGGCATTGCCCCTCAGACCCATTGGGATAGCAGTTCCTTCCACTTCTCCTGGAGTAGAAAATAAGGAAATCCTGCTGTAGAAAGGTCTCCACCACTTCACTGGAAGCTGGAAACTGTAATCCAAATGAGGGTGAGAAATCCTGGGCTCTCAACTCAGAGCCCACTGGCATACCTCCTGCCACTCTCACTCCCACATTCAGCAACAACTGACAACTAACTGAACATCCTAAGCCTCCCCAGAGCAGCTGTGCCAGAAAAGGGTTATGTTGCTGCGAGAGCTCCAAATAACATAATCATTCTTCCCTTAGGCTAGCTGAGTAAACAATGATGTCATTGTGTAAGAAGCCCCTAATGAGCTCCCTACCAGCTGCCTGCTACCTGCTTAACACTAACACTGATAGGATTCTAGTAACCCCAGGGGACTGGGTGGTTACACTCATACAACCAGACCACTGGCTGTCCACAGCCAGAACACGGCCTAGTACCAGGCCATCCTCCATCTGATGCTTCCAATGGGGAGAGGTGATCAGGTCCTCCCCCACCATGTGTCAGGCACAGGCAGGTAACACCAAAGGATAGAGGTCCACTGAAGAAACTTCAGCTTCTATCCTACTACTGTACTATCTATGGATTCTCAGTAGCTCCAAGAAACTGCTTGAAGCATGTCCTAACAGACAGCATTGGTGACCCCTATCTAGATTCAGGACCACCAACCTGCCTTCCGTGCTAGCCCTCTAGAGAAAAGTATCTGACCTATGCTACCTACTAGGTGCCCAAACCCAGAAACCATTTTACACCAAAACTGTAGCCCACTTTAGAAACATGCCTTGCATTGCATTTTCTAAAATCTAAGAACTACAAAACACTTTACACCTGCAAAGCAGAAAAATGATTAGCACATTGTACTACATAGTTACACAAAACCTAGCAACTCTACACAAAGAGTGCTCCGATGAGTCCCAAAAAATCCTGTTCTGGTCTTCTTATCTTCTTTCAGGAACACCTGCAAAAGAAAACATTGCAAAAACACATTCTGCAAACAACACAACCTGTAAAACCAAATACAGTGACCAAAACTCTCTCACTATGGATACTGCACAATCCCAAAAGCATTTGAAAAGGATTTTCCTATAAAAGTAAAAAAAAAATAGAAAACATAAAAACATTTACAAAACATTTTGGGGAGGGAATCCTTACAAGTCCTACAACTAGGGTTGAGTCCAGAGTGCCAAGGCACTGCAAATAGAGTCTCCCCTAGGCCAGAGCCTGCTGAAGCACAGTTCTTTGACAGGCACATGACCTGCTAGCACTGCAGTCCAGTTCAGGAAGTCTATCAGTGAAGAAAAGTTTCAAGGACATCCTCAATTGCAGAAAAACAGTCAAATTAAAATGAAAGAAACTACCTTACCACATTCTAGGTGACAAATGGATGTCAACATCACCTCTCTAGACCTAAGCCTGATGATTCTTGGCTGCTGGACAGACAAAATCTTCGGATCAGATGCTTCAATTACTAACACTGACAGGATTCTAGTAACCCAAGGGACTGGGTGGTTACACATTGTTATCTTCAGGACTGTAAAAGAGTAAAGTGGCATTGTACAGAAACAATGCTCATGTGTATGTGCTTCTACAAGTCATTAATTCAGTGAGCTCTAGTTGTTATCTAGTTTATTGCAAGAATACGGGTAAGTGCACGGTGATGTTCATCATGGTTCATCACTCAAGATAATGCCCTGACACTTGGCACCACTATACTTTTACTATGGAGACTCCTATATATGCCACTTTATTGCCATTTTACCTATCCTTTGCCTTTCTTTATAGTGGCAACTCAAATGTATCAAAGGGCAAAATATGGACATGGCTTCAACAAAAGTATCACAGTATTTCACAATTTCATGAAAGCTCATGAAATTCAACTTTATTGAAGTTATTTTGGAATCTTTGGATGTTTATCACTTGGCCTGCCTCTGAGCAAGAGATTAGAGTTGACACACAACTCATCTTTAAGGGATATACCCTGTTCCCAGGGATATACCCTGATCAAGCTGCACCCACCAACATTCAGTTGGCTACCAGATTTTTCTCCCACATTTTTTTCCTTCCCATCTCTTCTGGCGGGGGCATTGCTCCTGTCAGCCTCACACAGCCACAGCTTCCCCTGCAGCAGGAGCAAGCTCCCTGGCCCAGCCACAGGGGTTGCTGTTTCGGTGGAACCTGCAGGCAACTTTAGCTGACTGAGATGCAATGCCGAGCAGCACTGTCTTGGCCATGGCCTGCCTCCCAACATGACTTTCTTGGCTCTTAAATTCAGTGGTTTACATAATTGTGAAATGTAACTTTAACATTTCTGAAATTTTGGAGGCTTATAAGTCAGTCTCCTTTTAAAACAGAGATCTGTAAAGTTGGAATACCTATATATGGCTGTTGGTAAAGCCATCATACAAAATTGGTTGTAATTTGGACAAATACAGTATAAATTAGATGAAAATAATTAAAATCACAAATTTGGTGAAAGTTTGTGAAATTTGCATGGAAATTTAGCAACATTTCATGGAAGTTTACTTTTTCCTAGCTGTACTGTCTATATTGTTTAACATTGTCTAATCTCTGTATACCGATCCAGTTGCCAATATTGTTTGTATCGCAGATAATCCCACTGTCTACCTCTCCCTTGTGCTGCGTCACATTGTACTGCTCATGTATTTTTCACTTGTATGCTCCTGGGTCGTGCCTGAAAATAGGCATCTCTATGTCTAGTGCACCCACCTGATTACCAAAAGCAAATAAATAAATAAATAAGTGAAATCAGAATTTTGCTGGTGGAAGATATATTTTGCCCAGGCCTAGTGACTGTTGACTGCTTTTAAACACAAATATTGGGCCCTACGCACTAAAGGGCAGATTATACGCAACTGAGGTGTGTACCCCTCTTGCATACCTATGTGGAACCTGGACAGGTGCAGGGTGTGCGGTATGCATGACCGCATGCGCCCATGGGCCACCTGTCCATGACCATGCCCCCCCTCAGTGCACAGGGTCGCATGGACAGTTAGGGGCAGAGCTGCAGACCCAGGTGGGCATTCAATCAGATGCCCGTACTGGGTCCCTCAGTGGATCCCTTGCACCCATGTGGCGGGCATACAGACCTGGAGCAAGCTGTATAAAGTGGCTACATTTGAACATCTGCCGGGCACTTGCCTGAGTCACTGCCCCAGCCCTCATCTGCAGCCTAGTGGGTTGGGAGGCACAAAGGTCTGTAGCCTGGTACCGCCAAGCCCGGAGGATGAGGAACATGGTGGCATATACTAGGTTATGCCTGGTCCTGGCTGGCATAGCCAGCACCCCCTGAACCTGGCACTACGTGGCTTAGTGAATGCTGCATAGTACAAGCACACCCCCGACATGCCTCCAGCATGGGGTTCCCCGAGGGGCTAGGGAGGCTGGTGCACAAGTGCCTTGTATGCCCTTGGTGAATGCCGCTGAGGGACAGTGGGACCTCACTACGTGGCATTCAAATGTAAGGTTGCCTATGGGCCTTTGATACATGGTGCATAGCCAACTATTTCGTTAGAGCATAGGGCCCATTAATGTTAGTCAGTACACTAGCTCTTTAAGAAAAGGCACTGTAAATAAGTATTGAATGTGCTTCTGATAATCCTTTAGAAGAATACAAGTGTTTTATGCAGCCCAACAAGACTTTTTAAATCATCTTTAGACCAATATATATGGCTTGTTCCTAGTTGTTTCTGTATTTGCTTGTTTATCATGACAAGACCACCCATAAAGAAGGGTTAGACAATGTTATTCTATTTCTAGGCATAGATCTTTCTTCAAACCACGTCAAACCACATTGTAAATAATTAAACTTTCCTAACAATGATGCAGTAACACTTGTCAGAACCAATGCATTAATCTGGATTTAAAATCCTATGTGGGAAGCTGTGATTGCTCTTGTCTCTAGAGCCATACAGCATGCACAGTCAGCAGTACAGTTATTAATTTAGTGCGATTATGATTTAGGGGCCTATAAATACTCGGACCTTATCCATCACAGTTTCCCATCTGGAACACAGGCACCTGTTTTCTTCTATAACACATATCCCCTGGAGGCCTTAAGTTATGCCTCATCCTTGGCACTTTTTGCTGTAAAGTTCCTCTGTTCATGAGATAGCCAAAGAAAATACATATGCAGGCCAGAAGGACATGCTGCTACCTTGTCTGACTCTTGGTACGGAAGTTTGGCTGTCTTAGCTTGGGTGTTGAGCAGACTACTTCTTTCATCATCAAGTTAGATAATGGATTTGATTTCCAGATATTACTTCAGACAAGAGTCATGGCCAAGATGTGTCTTTGATGGAATACTTTCTGTACACTCAGCAAGGCTGACTACTGAAAATAACTCCAGGGGAAACATTTATGTGTGTCATTACATTGTCCAGAATTCAATGATTTACATTTCTAAAGGTTTAGACTGTAATTAGAAATGACAGAACCCTAAGAGGTTCTGTCTGTTATTGAAAGGAAGACTCAAATATGAGATAGTTCTGATTAGTGCTGGTAGGTTCTGAAGGAAATCAAAACCTGTTGCAAAATAAAATTCAAAAATTATAAAACTAAATAGAATATATTTATATTTTCAGTCTTGTGGATGTCTGCCTCTTCATCTTTATTCTGTCTGACTGTAACACATCAAAAGGGCAATCGAATAATGGCGACCAGTCAAAAGGGTAACAGAATAACGGCACCAACACATTTGGGCAACCCAGATTTGCCCCCATACCCGAGGTGTGATCCCCCCAGAATAGGAATCTATAGGAGGGGTTGGGGGGCAAAGCCCTCCATAAGGGGGGTGCAAGGGATAAAGCCCCCTACATGAAAACACTATCCTAAATGTTGTTGCCCTGGGGGTTTGGCATCCTTCTGATGGGTTACCATTATTCGTTCACCCTTATGACATGGAACCTTGTCTGTCTATCTGTCTGTCTGTCTATCTGTCTATCTATCTGTCTATCTATCTGCCATCTATCTTTATAAAATGGGCATCCAAAATAAAGAAGTCTCATTGGTCAAAACATATTATGTGACCGTGCATGAAATCTGGTCCATGCACAGTCATCCTAGTCCTAAACCACATCACACAATGAGCAAATCATTCCTCCTACAACCAGAACTATCTTCCATCAGTCTCCTACAAACAGAATTGATCTTCCATCACAAACATGGCTGCTACATTTACACTATAAAAAACCTTCAACTGGGCCCTAAAAATAAAAGTACCTTAAATAAAAAATAAAACAAATTAATTAAAACTGTTTCCCTGATCATCACACTCTCCTCACACACATAAATAAATCAGAAACATTAAGTATTGTTTATAGTTTTCATTACAATTGTTTCTTTGCTGACAATGAAAATTCCCCCTTCTATCTTTACCTGCTCATCAGGGAAATCTCTTCTGCCTGCTGTGGCAGTGGCATAATTGAGTCTCTGGCTCTAGAAGAGGCCTTTGTTGTTTGTGTGTACAGCATGTTAAGAAAGGAAAATTCTACCAGTGGAACTGAACAGAATTTTGAATCCATGTATTCCATGGTAAACATTCCATATTTTGAATGTGGAGAAAAACAGAGAAAAAAAAAAGAAGAAGAAAGTAGGCAATAATACAATGACATCAATGACATCATTTGCAGTGGGCAGAAAAACTATTTTATCATAAATGCACACAAGTAAATCTATTGCTTCTACATATAAACATACTTTTCCCAATTGTAAAAAGTAAAAAAGAAAAGGAGCTCATTATCTAAGTGCAATAAAATGCTCTGGGGGTGTGCAAGGAACAGATTTTTCTGCACTTCCAGTGGCTGAAAGTGCTCGGCCTGTGGCCTTGTGCCTTACTACACCCCTAGGCATGTGGTAAAATCTGTTCTATGCACACCCCCAGAGCATCTTATTGCACTTAGAAAATGAGCTCCTTTTCTTTTTTACTTTTTACAGTTGCACTCCCCATCATGTCTTATTGCTTACATCCATCCATCCATCCATCTATCTGTCTGTCTATCTTTTTTTAATTTTAATTTAATACCTATATCTACCTATCTATCTTACTCCATTGCTATCTTTTTTGTTACTGCTGCTTTTTGTCAGATTCATCTTTATCCTGGCTCTATAGTGTCCAGTTGATTTCCCTTTAATCTGTGCTTCATTCCTTTACCTTGTTTTCATTTCTTGACTCCACCCCATGCACATTTCAAGTGGAGACCCTTCTTCTGCATCCTTTAAGACACTCATCTAAGGACCCTTCCTAGGAACTTGCCATGGCCATGTCCATTGGGTACACTTCTGCTTTAATTCCTTTTGAATAGATACCTTCCCAGTACACCTATTTCTATCTGGCATTCTTATGCTCCTTTCCACAGGATATGTATCACTCTGCTGCCCTACTGTATAAGATCCCCTCCTTATGTTCCTGTCTATGCAGTACTCTCCTGCTGCCTCTATTCTGTCAGACAGCAAGGTATTCTGGTGCTCTTCCTTCACAATGAGGCCTCTTTCCTCCATTTATTAATCCATGTTCAACCCCATCACTTTATTCCTAGAAACCTGACACATACTGAACCAAGAAACTCACCTCAAATAGTCTTGGTCATGGCATTTCTGCTGCTAACATGAGATTTTACAATATTACCACTTGTTCCCATTGAAAAAAAATCATATATTCCCCATATAGGATGGCAGCCAAATAGCATATTATGATGCCAATTAGCTAATTACATTGTATTAATGGGTTATTAACATCTTAATAACACATTCATACCCAACATACTGTAAACAACCCCAATAACATAAGAAGTCCCTTGATAACACAAGTAACAAGCCCCTTAATAACACATGTAACAGCCATCCTATGTAGAAACATATATATTTTTTTTGTATTATTCCTTTTCTTCTCTCTGGTTAGCCCACGTTTGCTGAGAATCCCAGCCCCATCACCCTGAAATCCATTGGGACTTACTGTTGCCACCTTCTCCCAGGGCTTGCCCCCTCAAAGGGTAGGCTAGGTTCCTCAACCCCCACTGTTTAATGCAGCTAGTTCCCACTTACATTTTGGCCTGGGCTGCCTTTCCCCCAGATTCCAACAGGAACCAGACAAGCTCTGAGATCTGCCCACCCTTCCCCAAGAAGAGGAGAGCAGTCCTACAGATACTTAGCCCTCCTTCTCCTAGCTAGCCATCCAACATCCTGAGTTCGTTTCTAAACCTGGGTCAGTGCCAGTGCAAGCAGTAATGCTATTCCTGTGCTAGTAGGCTGGCAAAAACATAAAATGTGACAGCAGATAAGGAACACTTGGCTCACCCAATCTGCCCATTTGCCCCTGTCTATACTGTCACCGCAGACCTTACTTGATCTCCAGCTCCCTCCTCCATGCTTCCTAACTAAGATTCCTTTGTGCCTATTCCATGCATGCTTGAAGTCCACTCCTGTTTTCTCCCTGACTACCTATACTGGAAGACTGTTCCAGGCATCCACCACTCTTTCAGTGAAGAAGTACTTCCTCAAATCTCTCTTAAATGTTCTCCCTTCCAGCTTCATTTCATGTCCCCTTGTTCTTGTGCACCTTTTCCTTTGAAAAATAATCCTCTCCAGTACCTCCTTCAACCCTGCAAGTTATTTATAGGTCTCTATCATGCCCCTCCCCCTTCCTCACTTCCAGGGTATACATGGAAGGGGAGTTTCTCCACATTCCCGATGTCCCTGCTCTGTGGAGTACCCTAGGGATCCACCTTCTATCTCATGCTGTTTGCAGTGTATATGCTGCCCCTTTTTAAGGATCATTAGATGATACTGGCTGGGTTTTCATTGATGTGTGGATGATACCCAGCTGTGTCTGTCTTTTGCACCCAGGATGCCTGGTGCCATCAAAGTAATTAATCTGTGCCTTGCTGAGATCCAGGACTGGATGTGAACATGTTGGTTGCAACTCATTCTGGACAAGACAGAGATACTGATGATTGAGCCTAGTCAGAAAGGGGGTGCAGTAGCCACAGATGGGGAGACTGGTATATGGCTGGGTCCTTCCGAGCTGGTGGCCTCTACTAAGGCTAAAAAGCTGAGGGTAATTCAGGACAAAAGGCTGACACTTGAGTTTCAGGTATCGGCTATAGTCCAGACTGGCTTTTATCATCTCAGGAACATCACCCGCCTTAAAACCTTTGTTTCCACCCTGAAAACATGCCCTCACTGGTACATGCATTTGTCCCCTCTAGACATAACTACTGCAAGACGTTATACCTCGGGGTGAGTGGAGGTATCTTACCTAGTGCAGAATGCAGTGACCCAATTGTTGATGGGCCTTTCGAGGTCATGTCATATAAACTTGGTCTTGCGTGACTTGCACTGGCTGTGGGTGAAGTGGTGTATCACCTTGAAGGTCAGTTTACTGACCTACAACACTCTGCATGGACTGGGTCCTGGCTACCTGGGTCACCTACTGACTCCTTACCAGACCTCTTTCCCCTCTGCTCCTCTGAGGTGGGTCTCCTAGAAATTCCAAGGATGAGGTTGAAATCTTCTGGTGATAGGGCCTTTTTGTCCTCCAGTCCAGCCCTTTCGAACAGGCTTCCTAGGGCTTTGAGAGATGTGTCTTCATTGGAGGCTTTCAAACAGGGCCTGAAATCCTTCCTCTTTCAGGAGGATTATTGCACTGTTTAATATTTTGTTGGGAATTTTCCTTCTGACCAGCAATGCATTATCAGTTTTAAATATATATTATTTATAATTTTACTTTACTGTGAGTATTTACTGTGAAGGTTTTACTTTTATTGAAATGTCTGCAATTTTGTTCAGTGCTCATAGCCCCTGGGATTGGGCACTATATAAATAAAGTTTACTACTAATAATAACACTACATATTGAGGTCCCTCTGTCTCTCCTCATAGGGCTTCTGAAGCAGCCCCTGCACCATTTTAGTGACCTTCCTCTGGACAGCCTCCATCCTGTCTCCTGTCTATATCTTTCCTGAGATGTGATCTCCAGAATTAGACACAGTACTCCAGTTGAGGTCTCACCAATGATCTATATCGTGGCAACACCAACTCACTTATTTCTGCTGGTGATTCCCCTCCCTGTGTATACCAATATTCCACTGGCCCTGCCTACTGCCTTGTCACACTACTTCCCCACATTGAGGTTATCAGCTATGATAACCCCAAGGTTGCTTTCTTGTTTGGTGACCATCAGTACCTCTTTTTTATTCTCTGCCATTGGGTTTCTGTGCACTAGGTGCATGATTTTACACTTTTTCACACTGACAGCCAGCTGCCATACCCTTGAGCACTGGATCAAGTTTTCCCAGGTCTCTGCACATTCTCTCCACCTATTGCAGGTTTTCGTGTCATTTGCAAAGAGGCATACCTTCCATTCCAGCTCATATGCAATGTCACTTATGAAGACATTAAAGAGGACTCATCCTAGTACTGAGCCTGCGGTACCTTGCTGGTCATTGTTCCACATCAAACCCGCACCATCTAAAAAAACATGGTGAAAAACCTCGCTGTCTGTGCCATCCCAAAAAAAATGAAAACCATGCCATCGTAAATATACAACTTAGCACACTTCCTTTACCTTATCATCAAAATATATAGCTGGGACCCTATAAGTCCAATGTATATATTTCAATAATAAACTAAAGGTACTTTTGGTGTTTCTTCTTGCGCAGGTATCACTGTGCTGTTTTTCACCATGCTTTTTCTAATGTGCGGTCTTGATGGGATACCACTGACCACCCCTTCCTTCCCCAGAGTGACTTCTATTTACCACCACAGTTACCACCACACTCCACCACCTAATCCATTAACCAGTTTCTTACTTAGTTGACCACCTTAGGGTCCACCCTGATGTTGCTTTGTTTTCTTATGATCCTCCTATGTTGTACAGTGTCAAAGGCCTTACTAAAGTCTAAGTAGGCCACATCCACTGCAATCCCCAATCTATTTCCCTGGTCATCCAGTCAAAGAAATCTATGAGGTTTATCTGACATGTCCTTCTCCCTCATGAATCAGTGCTGCTTCTGTTTTTTTTTAACTTATATTTTATTAAATGCCATAAACTTAATATGCAGATTTAACAATGCATATAGAATAAACTGAGACCATGGTACAGGTGGTTAGAAAACAAGAGGTGAGAAACATATATCATCATAGACTGTTAATACATTTAGTAGGTTACATTAAAATTTCTTAACAGGACTGTATGTATAAACCAATACAAACATACACCCCCCCCCAGATACAGGAGTCATAGCAAAGTAATGAACAAAGACAATGTTATTCTTCATTTATCGTTCTGTGTGAGTTTCCTCACTAGCCCAACTTCACAATTTAATGCTAAAGGTATATACTATTATAGTGTCACTGAAACGAGACACAGATTAACTGTTCTAGCCTCAGGGTTTATAAACTACTGTCAATAAATCATAACTGCATTATTGCATTTCCTCCATTTCCTCTGCCATTGCAGACATAGCTTTATTAGGGTCAGTGGGAGACTCCCTCTTGTGAGAAGTCTCAAGGTTGTATTGTGCTCTTAGGAAAATTACCAACTGGTGTAGTTTCAAGATGACGTACTGCTTCCCTTTGTAGTTAACCCCAATTTTCAATGGCACTAATAGCTGAAAAGTTCCTACAAATTCTCAAATCTCTTGATGGTAGGCGAGAAACTTTCTTCTGTATTGTGTTCTTAAAAAAGCATTAGACCCTTTATCCTGGCTAACTTGACCAAAAGTTCTCAATTAGATTCAGAAGCAAAGCTGGCAAGGATAGTAGATTTTGTGTCTAGTGGCATTATTGAGGGTTGACTAGCTGGCTGGTTTTGTGAAGCATGAACATCAGCTAAGATACTCTTTTAACAAGATAGAATGCCTTCATGATGAGGGGAAGATTTTAAGCTGGCAGGTCAAACATGACAATAAAAATGTCGTTCACAAGATCTCTAAGGCGATCAAAGTCCTTAGCAAGTACACCAGGAAGTCCCACAAGTCTTAAGTTCTTATGGTGGACCTGTTTTTCTAGATTTTCCATTTTGCATTGAAAGTTGTAATTCTCCTTCACCACTGTTGCATTTGTAGCTTCAGTTGCAATATTCTTGTTCTATGTTCTTTACAATGACAGCAATTTATTCTGTTTTCTCCTTAGTAATTTTACTTTTTTTTTTGCAAGAAATCAGTCTTAGCTGATAAAGCCTCATATCTCCTGTCTTGCTCATCGAGCATTACTGAGACATCATGTAAGGAAATATCCAGAGCCTTAATAGTATAATTCTTTGCAGATGGATTCATCAAAGCTCCCTGAGGTGAAGAGCTCAGTGCAGACTCCCTGATCAGAGATGGACACTGAAGCTGTGAATCCGTATCTTCTGAATAGTTTGCTCTTACTAGAGCACTCTTTTAAAATCCTAACTTTGCAAATGCAGAGGTATTCTGGTCTGCAAGCTTTTAGGGCTCAGATCTGTAGGGTTCTCCAGTTTCTCTAATATAAGCAGCTCTGTAAACAATGTGGTCAGTTTAAACCTGAAGCTTAGATCATCCTCAGATGTACTGCGAGTAGATGAATAGGGGGCTGTGTAGGCGCACCAGCACCAGAACAGGATACAGTAGCACTGAAGATGTTTTTTGAAAAAATGGCAGACTCCCATTTGAATCAAGGAGAGAGGGCTGCTGAACAGTTGGCTAGGCTGGCATGACTTCCAGACTGCACTCTACTCATGGAGCTGAATCCCAGCTGAAGGTATTTCTCCAGAGGACACATTGAATGAGAAATGAACTCCTCGCTTGACAATTTTTTTTACACTTTTTTTCAGTCATTCCAGGTATGAAAACAACAGTGTTTCAGCAGCTAGAACAACAGTTTGATATAAACCTCTAGGAGCTCACTCTCATTGCAGCATCAGTACCCTGCCTTGGGTCTTGCAAGCCTCTGGAATTAAAATACTCCACAATCCATTCCTTTAGCAGGGACCCCATTAACTTCTCCATTACTGATGTTAGACTAACTGACCTATAGTTGCCAGCCTCCTCTGCTACCGCTTTTATGAAGCAGGACTACATCCACCCCCCATTACCTGCAAAAAAGCTACTCTGTACTACAGAAAAACTCACCCAACATCCACCCTCCCGTATAACTCATTAAAGCATGCTGTCCCTTGAATTTCCACTTCCAAGGTCCTCCATGCAACTACTGGTCTGCTCCCATTGTGTGCTGTGTCCCAATCCTACACGCCCCTCTGGCCATATGTGCAGCCACTCCCGAGCACAAAATATGCCTGTGTAATACTTCTGACCTCCCAACTGCCATGATGCTTCCAATTCCAGGCCACTACTGAGACAACCACACACACGGTACCTGGACTTCTGCCATCCCTAAGGGGAAGACCACTGGAGCCTTGCCTCCATTTATAAGAGGCCCCTGCACTATGGAAACACTAAAGAGATCATCAAATCAAATCAAATCAAACTTTATTTTTATAGCGCCTTTCAAAAACCAAGGTGCTGCACATAAAATCAATTATAAATTATAACATTAAAAAGGAAATCAAGATAAAATAAGCAATCCCTCATTACACTATGGTAAATGACTAGCAATACATAACCACTGCATGATGGAAAAACATTACCTTTATACCACTACTCTATGGAAAATACCTACACTATGGAAACATTGTGGACACAGCACACAGTGTCCAACCTAATGCATTATATAAAACAAAAGCTAGAATGTCCTTGGTACTGACATAATGCTATCTCATGGGCTAATGAACTTCTTAAAGGCTACTTGCCCTACAGGCTCATGGCTTTATGAGCTCATTAGCCTTCTTGATGATATTATTTCCTTGTACACAACCCTTTTCTAGCATTTATTCTCTTTATATATAGGGAAACTGATGACACAGATATTGAGGGTACTGACTGGAGTACAGGAAATATTCAATAAACAGATTGAAGTCAAGAGCAGCAGCAGCATTTGAGAGCACTGATATAGATTGGATTTGTATCTGTCTTGGAATTATCTTTTATATAATGTATTCTTTTTTCTTCTTACCTTACTTTTATCTGTCTTTATTTATGTTTTGTCAGAGACTTGATTTAGTATTGATTTCATTTTTCAGTCATATTGGGTTAGTTTGGAACTTGTTCTCCTCCCCCAGAACTAGGGTGGTGGGTGTTAAGTGAAGTCTGATAGACCCAATAAAACATCTTGGTGTTTATTTTTTTTATTATTTTGAGACTGTTGTTTGCAAAAAAAAAAAAAGATATATATATATATCTATATATATATAGGTTTTTGGTGGTTCCCTCACACACAGGACACTATTTTTGTCCACACTTCCTCCCTAGTGAGGGGAGGAAGAACTATATAAAACAAGAAAAAAAAAAAAAACAATTTCCTTGTGTTTCTGTCCTAAGTACAAGTCAGAACTTTTGTATTTTCCTATCCCACTCGGGAGGGATTTACCTTCTGCATCGTCCATTCACAGCATAGGGCAGGTCTTATTTTTTCATCTGGCACTACTCTTTGGGAATATGGACATCGTAAACTGCAGGTATTGTGGGACCCTAGTCACCAGAGCTTATGCACTGCAGGTGGGGCATTGTCGTACATGCTCTACCCTCAGTGACCTACGTACTGAGCTCCATGTGGCACAGGCCAAGATAAACTACCTCAGGATGCAGCTCGACTGCACAACACAGAACAAAACTTTAATGTATTCAAACTTCAGGTGCCAACCACAAACACCACTCCCCCAGAGGACCAGCAGACCGGGAGGCTAGCAGTTGGTGGGAAATCGGAATGCTCAATCAAATAGCATGCCCAGGGTGACTCTAACATGAATCCACTTGTCAAATAGGTTCTCTCCACTGTCATCCATTCCTACATTCAGGGCAAGTAAGCCAGATGAGGGGGCCCTCATGCAATGCATAGAGGATCAAACCAAACAAAAATCACAGAACACAACAAAAAGCACATACTAATAATAGGAGACTCTATGGTCCCTGGAGTAGAGTCTTACATCAACCAAAGCAGGCCATCAGAGACTGCAGTCAGATGCCTCCCAAGAGCATCAGCATGAAGGGACACAAGCCGCATAAAGGGAATTGTGTTAAACATCAAGTGAGACATGCACATTCTGATTGATATCGGTACAAATAACTGAGCTAGTCACTCTGTGGAAGAAACTAAGCAAAATATTTCAAAACTAGGAGAAAAACTGGCTTCCATTTCATCCAGCATCTCCTTTTCAGAGATTCTGCCTGTGTGGGGAAAGGGAGCCAACGAGCAGAAAATCCGAGAGAAGGACATCTACGAGCTTAATAACTGGCTTAAAAATTGGTGTCAAGAAAAAGGGCATGGTTACATCGGGAACTGGCAGAACTTCTGGGAAAGGGAGTTCTTTAGATTCGATGGCCTGCGTCTTACAATGGAGGGGACATGAACTTTCGGTCAAATGTTCGATGTTTTCATCAGCCATTTAAGCTATTAGGTGGGGAAAGGGCACCTGCACCCATCATGTCATATGGGCTAGCAGATGCCCCTCCCCCATCAAAGGTTACTCGGTCAGAGCCAGGACACTGCATTACAAGCAGCTCATGTGACACAAATTGCAAAATCCTACAAAGATGTTTCAAACACATTAGGAACATACAGTACGCTATGGACACAGGGAGGGGAAAAAAGAAAACTACTCCAAGGAAGACAGAAGCACTATGGGAAAGAGGTAATATCAATGATCTGAAGCCAATGAGTTCCATCACAGAAACTACAGAAAGCAGTTGCTTCAGAGAGAAATCACGCTTGTAAAAAGAAGGAGGGTAGCACATATTAGGGAATGGTAACTAATGCCAGAAGCCTGGCTAACAAAATCCCCAACCTCACGGCCACTATAGTAGACAATGGACTAGACTTGGTGGCTGTGAGAGAAGATTGGTTCACAGGAAGCCATGGATGGGACATGGCTATTCCTGGATTCAATATGTACAGGAGGGACAGAAAGAGGAAAAAGGGAAGGGGTAGCATTGTACATCCGGGAGGAAATCAAAACCACAGAAATCCAGAGGACCCTAGGTGACACTGAGGCACTGTGGGTAACATCTGAGATGGGGAACAGAGTAGCCATAAAGTTAGGAATTATCTACAGGCCCCCATCACAGGGGAAGGATGGGGACAAAGAAACATTGGAGATGATACATAAAATGGCAGACAAGGGCGAGGCAAT
The DNA here is from genome assembly GCA_016271365.2 of Neoceratodus forsteri. Classification (NCBI taxonomy): domain Eukaryota; kingdom Metazoa; phylum Chordata; order Ceratodontiformes; family Ceratodontidae; genus Neoceratodus; species Neoceratodus forsteri. The sequence continues at coordinate 446,476,967 of CM057453.1, forward strand.
TACAGTAAGGGACTTTAACTTACCAGACATTAACTGGGGTTCTCAGACAGTATCAACGACAAGAGACAAGGAATTTGTAATGGCCTTACAGAGGGCAGGGCTGAAACAACTTGTTGATTCACCAGCCAGAGGTGAAACTGTCTTGGACTTGGTTCTGACCAACAGTGACTGGGTAGAAAGGGTTGTGGTAGGGTGCCATCTTGACAACAGAGACCATTGTATGGTCAGTTTCCAAATCAACACAACTATGGATACCAGCTACTCCAAGATCAGAGTTTTGGACTTCAAAAAGACAGACTTTTCCAAAATGAGAACCAGCCTAGTAGAGAAACTCAGGCATGGGGGGGGGTATGTGGGAGAACCTCAAGGAAGCTATTAAGGAGAAAACTGAGCAGTGCACTAGGAGGATCAGCAAGGCAAATAAGAGAAGACAACCTCTTTGGTTCTCCAAGGAGGTGGCTGCTATAATAAAGGAGAAAAGAAAGGCCTACAAGGCATATAATGCATCACACAAGGATGAAGACAGGGAAACTTACATAGTTACACAGAGGGAAGTGGGAAAAGTAATAAAAAAAGTTAAAGCTCACACCGAGCTAAGGATAGCACAGGGTGTTAGGGTGGGAAACAAAACCTTTTTTAGGTTCATAAGAGAAAGGAGAAAGACTAAAGAAAACATAGTAAGGCTAGCAGTTTCAGGAGGGGGACTAGTAGAGAGGGACAGTAAGAAGGCAGAAGTCCTAAATAAATATTTCTGTTCCATGTTCACTAGGGAGAATGCAGGGGGTGGCCCAAACCTGCAAAGTAGTTGCACCCAGGGACCAGGGATAGACACAAGCCCCTTCATGGAGGGACAAGTCTTGGAAGCCCTAAATAAATTAAAGGTGGACAAGGCCATGGGACCAGATGAGATTCACCCAAGAGTTCTCAAGGAACTGAGGAGTGTGATAGCAGCACCCCTGGTAGAGCTCTTCACCAAATCACTAGAAAGCGAGACAGTGTCTGAAGACTGGAAGAGGGCGACAGTGGTCCCACTTCACAGATCAAGGAGTTGGGAGGAGGCTGAAAATTACTGTCCAGTGAGCCTTGCATCACTGGTGAGAAAACTGATGGAGGCACTGCTCAAGCAAAGAATAGTAGCACATCTGGCATCCAGCAGGCAACAGGACCCAAAACAGGATAGTTTCATGGCTGGAAGATCATGCCAGACAAACCTGGTCAACTGTTTTGTCTGGGCAATGAAGGCAGCGGATCAAGAGGCAGCAGTGGATGTTGTCTATCTGGACTTTAGTAAGGCCTTTGACTCAGTTCCACATAGAAGGCTGGTAAAAAAGCTGGACCACATCAGCGTAGGTATGGAAGTGGTGGGTTGGGTGAGCAACTGGCTGAAGGGAAGAACACAAAGGGTGCAAGTAAATGGAATGGTATCAACCGAGAGAGAAGTGACAAGTGGAGTGCCTCAGGGTTCGGTGCTGGGGCCCCTACTCTTCAATTTGTTCATAGCTGACATCAGTAATGGATTGGAAGGGAAGCTGTGTCTGTTTGCGGATGACACCAAGACCTGCAACAGAGTGGACACCCCAGAAGGAGTCAAGAGCTTAGACTCAGACCTGAGGAAACTCGAGGAGTGGTCAGATGCCTGGCAATTGAAATTCAATGCCAAAAAGTGCAAGGTCATGCACTTAGGCAAGGAAAACCCAAGGTGGGATACTACCTGGGAGAGGAGTAGCTGGCATGCACCAACCAGGAGTGAGACCTAGCAGTCATTATATCAGATGACTTAAAGGTGGGGAAGCAGCGTGCAAAGGCGGTACTAAAGGCCAGTGGTATGCTGGGCTGCATAGGGAGGAAAATCATGAGTTACAGAAGGGAGGTTGTGCTTCCACATTACAGGGCACTGGTGTGCCCCCATCTGAAGTACTGCATACAATTATGGAAGCTACACCTTAGGAAAGACATCGATAGGATTGAGATGGTGCAGAGGAGAGCCATAAAAATGATTCAGAGTCTGTCTCAAATGGCATATGAAGATAGGCTGAGCTGAGGGAGCTCAACATGTACTTCCTGTAGCAGAGGTGGAAGAGGGGGGATGCGATTGAGACATTCAGGTATATCAAGGGTATAAATAAGGTAGGGGTACAGGATCTCCTTCAGGAGAAGAAAAGCATCATAACTAGAGGACATGATATGAGGCTCAAGGATGGGTGATTTAGGAGAATGTTAGGAAGTTCTTCTTTACTGAGAGGGTGGTCAAGCCCTAGGAAGTGGTGGAGGCCAAAATGGTAAATGGGTTACAAAATGCCTGGAACAGGCACAAAGGTATCATTTCACAGAAAGGTTGGGGGGAAGAGTAGTTACCCATATCGAGCAGACTAGATGGCTCTTTCGGTCCCCTTCTGCCGTCAACCTCTATGTTTCTATATATTTTGTTATTGTTTTTTTTTTTGTTTTTTTTTTACAAATCCTGCCAGACTGCTGGGACATGGGGTAGTAATAGGAGTAACAAGGTGGAAATACCAGCTTTTTATGTTTGGAATTTTTTATGTGGCACAGGTCCCTATATAAAAACCTTATTTGAAACATTTTGCTCATTTTACTGAACATGAAACAGTTTGCATTCATTTAAGGATATAGATTTTCTTTTTAAAGGCACATAATGTGTATGATTCCATATGTTTGGACTTGAATTAGCATTTTCCTTATAAGGAATCCAGATCAGGGCAACTCCATACATGCGCCAGTACCTGACGTCATCTTATGCTGATATTTAACCCCCCCACAGTGAGCAGCAACTAACCCAAAGCAATCAGATGGGAAACAGGTGTGGGGCAAGCCGAGCTGACTAACAAAGCTGCTGGGCAATCAATATGAGGGGGTTCAAGAGAATGTAACAGGGTATTACCTCCGAAAGCTTCAATTAATGCTTTGAGAAGCCACTGAACTTTAAGTGGGACTTGAACTGGAGAAGTTAAAACATTCTGGGCCAGATATTCACAGCTTTGCCATGGGTTAAGTTAACACTACCTGACATGCAAACGTAGCCTGGAGCACAAAGCAAGCTATAATCAAAAGGAATAGCCCAGGGCAAACAGCTTCTGAATATAGCATGGGAATGAGGCTGTGCAAACTGGGCTAGGAGTGCAGGGCAAACGTAGCCCTGGAATAAGACAGCACTGAATACAGCAACCAGGAAGTACAAACCACAACAACAACACAGTGCACAGCGATGTGAGGGCAGGTAGAGAGGAACTCTGTCGCCAATATGTGTCCTGGCAAATGCATGGACCCAGTACAGCTGCAGGCAGCAGCATACATGAAAAAACAGTGATCAAAACTGTATAATATTCCCCGAACTGTTAGCGCCGCGCTAACACGTTAGCACAGCTTTAGCATGGAGCTAAGTGTTTAGCCTGGTGCAAACACGTTAGCCCCGCGCTAAATTTTGCCATATTCAAAAGTGACATGCAAATGAGTCTACTTAGATAGTCTCTGGGCAAACAGCCACATTAGCATCTCATCATGCCCAGATTTGCATGAAGTTTGCACAGCGTTACTGCAGGGTCCTACAGCTCCACCTGTAGGTCAGTCTGGAGGTACAGGGGCTGGCCAGGTCCGACTGCAGCTCCACCTGTAGGTCAGTCAGGCAGTGCATGATGATAGCTGCAGGCTTCATGTAAACAGTACAGCATAGCATAGCATATCGTACCCCAGGGGACAACACAGCATAGGCACAGGTGATGGTAGTGCTGCATGCAACCGTCACACTGTAGGTCATGCTACAGTGCACAGCAGACACTACAGTGGCAAGAGGGCTGGCGGTGTGAGGGACATGACACTGCCTATGGTACGTAGGGCAGTGATGACCACTGCACTGTACACAGTGACAGGCACAGCTTGCAGGTAATTACTGACAGTGGACAGTACTATCACACTGGTGTGTGATCCACAGATGCTGCACTTGTGGCATGGGATGCACACAGTGTCATGTACATGGCTGGCAGTGTGTGCTGTGACATCTGTACAGTTGTGTGGTAGGTGGCTGGGGGGGCATGTAGGATCCAACAGGCACACAGGTGGTGGCGTAATCCCACTACTGGCCCATGTGCACTGAGCAATATGTCCCAGCCTTGTGGCCACACCTGGGCTGTGGTGAGGTCTGGCCACCCATACACCCTCCCCTCACTGCCACCATACCCACAGTGCTGTATGTGTGTGCTGGCATCTGTTACACACCACAGACGTATGGTCTGCAAGTGTGTGCTATATGGCCACACTACCATGCTGTCCCCTGTGGGTCAGATCACCCATCACTGTCTGTGCTTGGCTTGGACTGGTGGCAGCTGATGGCATCATGGTGGTGCCATCAGTAAGCAGCATGTGTCCTCTATGTCTGGCAGTTTCTAAGTGTCATACTCATATGTTAGGGCCGCGCAAGCCACGCTAATGCTGAGCTAGCACTGCGCAAAGCTATTTGCCCAGGGTTAAGACCAACTTTTCCTGGGCGGTAAATTGTACCGCGCTATGGATTGCACTATGTCGCGCTAAACACCTTAGTGCAGCACTAGTCACTGAATATCTCATAGCGAATTTATTCATGTTCACTATGCCCCTTGCATATCATTATTCTTAGCCCGGAGCTACTGCTGTTTGCCTGCACTAGTTGGCCTTTTGAATATGGCAGACCCGCGCTAATCCCGCGCTATTCCTGTGCAAACTGTTTACGGACCATGCAAAGCTTTGAATATCTGGCCCTCTGACTGCAATTTTGGCATATCCAAATGTAAGCTTAAATCTCTTGAAACATGTATAGAAGCCAAGTTTGCTTCAGACAAAGCGATGGTGTTCCTAGGTGAAACGGAGGCCTTAGGTACAGCATGAGAGAAGCACCGGAAGTCTTTTGTTGCACATTTGTTTTTGATTTGTCACACTGTTTATTTGCACCCAGTTGCAATGTTTGGCATCACTTCTGTACTTCACTGGACTTTGTGCTTTATGTAATTATTCTTGTAACTTCATTATCAGACTGGTTTGTATTTCTTTGTAGCTGTGTTCTCCTCTTCCCTTTCCCCTGGGTCACACTTGGAAATGAGCCTTGGCTCAGTGTGCCTCTCCCAGTTATCAATTTTAAAATAAAAGTGAATAAAATAAAAGTAAGTACAAACAAACTTTGTGAAACTGAGGTTTACTAAATTACTACAGTATTTCTGGCCACCTTTTGACTCTTTAAACAAATGAGATCTCTTGGGACCTGTATTTCTGGATATTAAATTGTATACCAGTATTTCTAGATATGCCGCTTTTAAATTATTCAGAGCCATTGGGGGTTTTTGAAAATATTTATACTAAATGAATGATTTAATAAATGACTCCTGATATATTAAGCTTTATAACCTTAAGAGATAAGAGTTATTAATAGTTTGGAAGTTTTATAAAACATGGGCCCTTTAATGGGCGTCATTTTTATGTTGGCTTGTGTGCATGCGCAAGCAACATCTTGCCACAATGAGGGTCTTGGGGGCGCGGCTGCTGTTGGGCAAATGCAGAGCATGCATCAGTAGGTGCGTCCCTCATTCCCCAATCAGCCGGCATGCCACCGCCACACCATGCATACACAATGGGCGAGCACATCAAAGCAAAAGTTCGCTGCAATCGTCACGCGGTAGTCGCTGCTTGACATGCTACCGCGCCATTATAACAATAGTCGTGACGGGTGGCGCTCACGCTGTCAACATCGAGGTTGCCCAATCCCCTGTCGGCATCCCCACAAATGTGGAATGCCAAGGCGCCCAATCCCCTGGCTCGCGCCCCCCACTTTCTTTGTTTGCCAGCCGGGGTGCCCAATCCCGGCGGCATACCCTCCGTGTTGTATGCCGGCGGGTGCCCAATCCCTCTTTGGCTACTGACACCCCACCACAAAACCGACCTAGGTGGCACTCTGGGAGCCCATCCAGCATGCCAAATGCCCTACAATGGAAGACTGTCCCGAGGCGGTTTTCTTTTTCACCTAGAAAACAAAACCGTCCTCTTAGTCTAGATCCCCTCCCCACCGCACCCACCCTCGCACCCTGCCTCCCTCACCCGATACTTACCTCCGGACTCTGGCGTGACAATCTTCAGTGGACCGGGAACCGTCTGCACTCTTCAAAGCCGACCACAAACTGAGGAAATGCCGGTAAGCTGTATAATGCAATGAATAGATTTTTTTCAACTTTGCTGCATATCTCAGGCATTTCTTGGAATTTTGGTACCAAATTTTCAGCATGGGGTTTTTGGGCCCCTCCTCATGAATTCCGTCACTGTCATGGCGTTAATTGGCCTCAGAAGGTGATTTTCGCGATCACTGCGTGAAATCACCTTCCGGGAGTTCGTAATGAAATGACAGTGCCAGTATTCATGGTGGCCTCTCAAAAAAGCTATGTTCCAAATTTAGTGGGAAAAATCCAACAAATGACTGTTCTGGCGTCGTTGCGCGGTTGCTCGCGAGCTCGTAACTAGCGTCGCAATATTTTAGCGCTGTATTTTCAGCATTGGCATTTTTGTGCACCTCCTTGTGAACAGTACAGCTGTCATTTTCCACATCCTGCCCGAAATGTGTTTCCGCACTTCCGGCTCACAATTGCGCAGTCGCTGTGGGAAATCAGTGTTTGGGCCAGATTATGAAAATGACAGTCACACAGTTCATGAGCAGAGCTCCTAGAATGCCTATGTTGAAAATTTGGAGCTGATACTCCATTAAATGACTGTGTTACAAGCGTGCGTTGGCAGATTGCATGCATGCTCGTACCATGACAGTGACACTGTTCATGAGCAGAGCTCCTAGAATGCCTATGTTGAAAATTTGGAGCTGATACTCCATTAAATGATTGTGTTACGAGTGTGCATTGGCAGATTGCATGCATGCTCGTACCGTAGTGCATTTGTGATATTTTCACTCTGGATTTTCACCATTGCCATTTTTACACACCTCTTGATGAACAGTACAGCTGTCACTTCACATATCCTGCCCAAAATGTGTTTCTGCACTTCCGATGCAGAATAGCATGGTCGCTGTGCGAAACCACTTCCTGGGACAGTTTCAGGAAATGACAGTGACACTGTACATGAGAAGAGGTGCTAAAATGCCTATGTTGAAAATTTGGTGCCTAACGCCCACAAACTGGCAGTGCTGCAAGTGTGTCTTGCATATTTCCCACGCACCTTTGCAACTCCGCAAATTCTGTATATTTGTATGCCACATTTTCAGCACTGGCATTTAATTACACCTCGTTATGAATTGTGCAGCTGTCATTTTTCACATCCTGCCCAGCATGTTTTCCTGCACTGCACTAACAAACACCCACAGGGACACCCTAATGCCTCTCACTCTCTGCAGGGTGGGGGTGGGTTGGCATCAGTTCAATACTTGACTGCCACTCCTATGCTGCATCTCTAACTCCTGCACTGCCAATGGCAGCAAGACAACATTCGGCATTGACAAATGCTTGTTTAAATAATAAGAAAAATGTAACATGTTGCACTTATTCCATTTACTTTTAGTGTTACATTGTGCCTGAGTATTCTGCAGATAAGGCTCAATTTATTCTCATTTCTCTGGTTTGCCAGATTGCTACCCTGGAAGTACATAAGAAGGGGGACTTTGCTTGGCTGATTTTTACCAGAATGAGGGAAGGACAAAAGCTAAGGGAAACATCAATGAAAGATTGAGTTCCTATAGTCCTGGCAGAGACATAAAGGACTGGAAAGTGATAACACTGTACTTTCCTCCAGTTTTTAAAGGGATATTAGCCTGTTAATGTGACAGTCTTATATAAAAATATTGTTGAAAAATACTACTGTCAGAATACCTCATGTAGATAAAGTATTTTAAATTCTTAGCACATCTTCTGCTGTCAGAGAAATACATTGTTATTTACTGTATAGTACACTTTCACGGCTGCATAGCCAGAGTTATGCTGACATATTACTATTACATAGAGATAGGAGGCTCTGAAAGCACGTGACTGGATGCCTAGACTGTGTCCATCCACAGTGGAGTTGAAGCACATGCGGTCCTCTCTACTGACCACAGTGCTATTCCTTTGACCACCCCTGCACTGTTCTGTTGCTCCACACTCAGGTTCACAGTGTGTTAAAAGGACTGCATAGTGAGGGCAGAAACAACACGTACATTCCAGCATGATGCCGTGCTACAACTGCTTTCATGTTTTACAATGAGAATTGGGACCGTTAACATCCGCACCGTGTCCTCCGTCCAAGCAGGGCAGTAGCTGATCATACCACATCTTGGCTCAGCAAGAACCCATATAATTCAAGTAACTTCTCTGTGTTTCCTGGTCGTAGGCTCCCTGTCCACTGCACACTCTCTCTCTCTCTCTCTCTCTCTCCCACCTGCAACACTGGAATTATCAGTTCTGTACCACCACTCCGACACGGTCCTGTTCATTAAATCATTCTCTCCCTCTCTCCCTGTTTCTCTCTCTCCTTCACACCACAGTATCACTGTTCACTACAGTGTTCAGCCCTTTCATTGCACTCTGACTTCAAATGCTGCCATCAGGGGCGTAATGCAGTCAGAAATTCTGGAGGGGCACAAAATCTCAATCTCTATAGGGGGGGTCCGGGGGCATGCTGTCCTGGGAAAATTTTGAAAACTTGAAGCCAAATGGTGCATTTTTGTGACTTTTAGCAGCCCAGAAAGCTGTTCCCCAACAAGCTAAGTGACATAATACTGATATAGGTTAGAGAAATTATCAATTGTTTTTGTCCTTTGTTCATTGTACTTACAGTGTTACCTGTTGTATTTTTTTTCTAAGACTTAGTCAGAACTTGTGCATTTTGTGAGTCTTTTATCATAAAAGACTCACATAATGCACAAGTTCAGTTTTATGATATGCAATCACATAACTACTTAGTCCACTTGTAGCTGATCCATTGACGTCTAAATGACATAAAATGGCAGGGTAAAATCATGGAATCTGATTGGCTGTTATTTATGCGTAAAATATGGTTTACACATGGCTAAAAAGAGGACTGCGAGGTGTCTGGAAACAGATCAATAGGCATTTGGAACACAGGCATTTCAGTTAGCCCCCCTACAACCAGAACCGATCTTTCACCACAAAACATGGCAGCCAATCAGATTCTTGGATTTTTCTTAACCATCTGATAATGTAACTTAACACATGCATGCACTCATACACCTGTGCACAGACACAGGAAAACCCTCCACAAAGCAAATTTAGCCACACTTAGATTTTGCCAAATGGAGTGGCAGGCAAAATGAGCTTGGTACGTCCAGCAGACCTGGGTTTGATTCCCACAATCTCCACCTGAAAACTGTATGACCCTGAGCAAGTCACTTAACCTTTCCAGTGCTTCTGGGTTGCCCCAGAAAACAGGCACTTGTGCCTAGTGAGCCTTTTCCAGTTACCAAAAGAATAAATAAAGATTCAGTGTAAATCAGGGGGTAGAGTAAAGTCAGTTGGGACTAAACTGGGCAGGGCTGAAGCCACAGGATTAAAGAAATAGGCCAGCAGTGCATAGGTAGCTTGCAACACTGCCACCTGGATAACCACTGTTGACATTTAAGCTCTGGGAATTTCACTTTGAGGTCAACTGGGGATGGTGCATCATGAAAAAGAGGCACCCAGTTCTTGGGAGGGAATGTGCAAACTGACTTGCATTCAGTCCCCCCCCACTAGCCAGCAATGGATGAAGAAGGAGACACGCCAAAGCATCAACAGCATTTGAGTTCGGAATGAGGAAACCAATAAAGAGTATAACTATCAAAAAAACATAAAAAAAACCCCAGAAAACCAGGTGCTCTGATTTTATTGTAGCACTTAATGCAGCAGTGCAACAAAAATGTTCTTCAAAAAAGCTAGTTTCAGCTACAGTTAAGAAAAGTATTAGTATTCCTGTCAAATGTACTTGTCTCAGTACCTCCTTTGCTGTGCACTGTCTTTTTTTTTTCAGTCCTAACCGTTTCCACCTCTGCAATGTTATTACTATGCAAATTGTGGCAGCCATCTTTTTTTGTTTGTTTGCTTTTTTGAGAGAAAATTAAATTAAAACTTTTATAAAATATTCAAATGTTGGTTAAATTAGAAAAGTGTGAGACCCAATAAAATTGGAAAATGCCTGGAATCTAGTATGGTGGAAAAAAGGTAGGGTCATTTTTTTTGCCCAGTTTTGTTGCACTACTGCTTTAATACCACAAGTGTGTCTGTTGGCAAGAATGTCACCAACCTCCCCCACAGCAATGCATGGCCACCGACATCCTCGACACCATCAGGTCCCAACCCCGACCGGGGATCACACTGACACCTGTTTAGTGTTCATGCAAGGGGGGCTGAGCCCCCCCCCGCACACCCCAGACCTATAGATTCCAACTCGGGGGGGGGGGACAGATGTCTGGGGAGACTGAGTTAAATGCACGATCATTGCTCCTGCAACCCCTGTCGATACTGTGGGTGTCAATGGGTTGGTGTTGCCATAATGGTGTCACTGTAAAAGTGTCGCTGTTACAATGGTATACAGTGTGTCTGAAACTTGCAACCTGATTGGCTAAAAAAGCTGGGTGCTGATCCCCATCATAAAACAATGGCTAATAATGAAGCATTCTAACTGACTAAAATGCATTCTAAAAGGATATTTTAATGGTTAGAAACTGTCATGTTCAATAATTCCATTTAGAGTTTTACTTTAAACTATTTATTTATTAAATTATTTTATCGGGAATGTGCATTGGTCCTATGGGACCATTTTTGGACACAATCCGAGCCACAAAGACGTCAGGAAACTAGAAGCAATAGAATCACAATGCAGAGGAGCCATGAAGATTTAAGTAGTCAAAGTACAAGATATTTATTTGAATCTTCTGGTAACCAGGTAAGGCCCACTAGGAACAAGTGCCTGTTTTCAGGGGCAACCCAGAAGCACTGGGGTGGTTAAGCAACTTACTCAGAGTCGCACAGTATACAAGTGGAGACTGTGGGAATCAAACTCATGTCTCCTGGGTGGAGCAAGCTCATTCACCGCTCATTACTCTAACCTTTAGGCTATACTGCCAACTTCATATAATGTATGTAGTCAGGTTACCTAATCTGCAAGTGGTGACAGCAGAAGGACATATCACAACAGCATTAGTTAAAATAATAAAATAAAAATATTTCAGTTTAATACTAGTGTTTAGGCACCCTAAGGAATAGGTTACCATTGCTGATGTAATCCTCAGGGCCAAGGTGCTTAGCTGCATGATGCATCTAAAGCTGTGCCTCATGATCCCCCTGGGGTAGAATGACTTACGGTAACCTCACCTCAGGTTGTAATTAATTCTTAAGTAATTGCCTTGAAAAACTAGGTATTGTCCTAAAACACCATTCATGAAACTTAAAAACAATATATAAAGTACAGCAAACAAAAAATAAGGACGCAAATGAGAAGAAACATTGGAAGATAAAAAGTACTCTAAATCAAGGCATACTCAGCTACCAAAAAACATTCTGTTATCATGAGCAGGCCTGTTTTTGTTTTTTTTATGTACACTTTGTACAGTTTTAGCAGTAGGTTTGCTACCTGAACTTACTGTACTACACTGACCTTTTTAATAGAGGAATGGACGGAAGCGATCAAGCAGGCAATCAGAAATTTCACACAAAGTCACCGATTGACCACCGTGCGGGCTAGGCTGTCTTACTGCCGACAGACTGATAGCGAGTCTGTGAGTGTCTGCTTGCGAGCCGAGGTCAGAACTGAAAATGCTTGCTGCGGCCGCCGCTGAACCGAAGGACTCGGAGGATCATGGAGGAACCAATTTGCAGCCGAGCTACTTTTTAGTGCCTCCGACGTACAGACACTTGTCTTGATTGGTGGTAGCTGCCAGGCAGCAACCAATCACAGCGCCCATTGTGACTGTCTCACTCTCTGTATTTTACAGATGCTCAGCCCCGAAGCAAGTCGACTCAGCGATTGTGAAGAGAGTCAGAGCAGCCAGCTTGCGTAGTGACTCTCTTCACAATCACCATTTTTTGTATAGCCCTCACAACAATTTTGGGGGGGCACGTGCTCCCTCGGGCCCTATGGGCATGACGCCTCTCGCTGCCATTCTCACTGAGGTGAAGCTATGTAAAAAAATATGTACCTGTTTGCTAGTGGTCGCAAACTCCCCCTACCTCACACTCTCTGTCCCACTTTGAAAAATTTACAGATATCATATAGATTATCCAGTACATTATATTTAATGAGTGCCTGTTTGGATGGTGTGACCAAGTAAATTTAAGACCAAAAAGGAATTGCCAAATAATGTTTTTGTTAATAAAAATAGATATGGTAAAAAGACTGTGAAAATATACTGTTTTTTACTTCTATAGCTGTATGTTTTATGTATAGTTAGACTTTACTGGAAATTTATAGTATTAAGTTATGTTACATGCTTAATGTTTTAAGTAAATTGGAATGAATGAAATGTTAGGATGTTTGAGGGGTAGTAAGAGACAAATGTAATGACTGACTGTTTACGTATTGTCATGTTTGTGAAAAATATATATTGTTTTTCTTATTTTTTACTTTTCTATTTTTATAAGCTATATATCTTATGTATAGGTAGCGTGTTGCAAACAGGACTTTCTTGTGAACTGGGCCTTTGGCTTAAAGATTTGTTTTCTGTATAAAAATAAATGTTACTACTAGTATTGAATTATCAGTCCCCCCCATGGTCCCAATTCCAAAATCATCCTCTCTCTCTGTCTCTCCCCATCTCACCACAGCATCACTGTTCACTGCACTGTTCAGCCTTTCCATGGCACTCTGACTTCAAATGCTGCCTTTCTCAATGAGGTTCACGTTATGTGAAAAAAAAAAGAATTACCTGTCTGCTAGCACTGTCACTGTTTGAAGTCAGACTGCCATGAAAGGACTAGCACAGAACTAGAACTAAAGGAAAAACTATTGTCTTCTTCCGTGGCCAACAGTGACACAGAGGGATACTGCAAGATTTATTTTTCCTAATGAGAGAAGTAGCTGCACAGCTTTAGACTTGAACAATGCAGCACAGTCAAAAGGCAATGTCAGCAGCAAGGGCAGGCTAGGCTAGGATTTCTGCAGTAGAGCAAGCAATGGGAGGGAATAGGCCAAAGGGCACCAGTGACCAACTTTTTTTGGGGTGTAGGTTGTTCATCTTACTAGGTATATAGGCTGCAGAGGGAATGCACTTGCCAGGCAGGCATAAACTCTCAACAGTTTGTCGCTGAAATGTGGGACATGGACACTCAAAGTCAGGGACAATGAGGGCCATAGACTCTCATTATGTGGTACATACAATCAAACATGGAGATACAAGCTCAGAACACTGTGGAAACCATTGTGTTTACTCATGCAAAGTTTATGTTTGATTTAGAATCTTAGAATATTATTAATTTCTGTCTTAAAGTCTGAATTTACTGCATTTTCTCTGTGTGGGCAGCACCTTTTCATTGAGAGACAAATAAGGGACACAGCAGTTCTGAGAGGTAAAATGAGGGACGTGACATCCCTCATTAACAGGAACAGTTAAGAGATAAGAAGCCAGGCATAGACACAGCACAACATTTAAACACCCAAATGTACTGTATGGTACTGTGGCTAAAGAGGTGGGGTAGGGTGGGAGAAAAGATGTACAGTACATCATCAGATCTTCAGAGACAAGGTCAGAACATTGTGGAGATATGTGCAGTCATGTTTACAAACTGCTGTTTAAACAGAGATGATAACTGTCTATTTTTAAAATCATAGTATAAAATGGCAAGGATAAATCCAGAGACCTCATTGGATGACAGCTGTCACATGACCATGCATTAAAATATTAACACTGCATGGTCAGAAGCCAGATCTCAATATGAAGGTTAGAAAACCTCATTTCCTGCAAAGAGCCATTTTACAAGTGCAGTAAGGGACTCTGGGGTCTGCATCAAAGCATTAATGATGCACTTCCCACAGGTGTATGGACACTCTGTATTCAGCCTCATGCCTTACTACACCCCTGGGGTGTGCATTGTTAGTCCTTTAATGCACACCTCCTTTGTGGCTTATTGCTTATATGTAGAATTTGTTTCAGAACTCTCTCCATGCATGTACGACAGAGAGGGTTTGGGGGGCCGAGGGAATGACCCACATAATATGAGACAACTGAGGATATGGCACCAGAAATGTGGAACTGGACCTGAAATGGTTTGAGTGCTATACAACAGGTATACTGCTAGTTATAAATGCCCACCCTACTCACACAGGCTGCATAGACAGCAGTAAAGCTGACAAAATGCAACACACAGTCGTACCAAACAGCAAGGGGTCCCAGCTAGTGCCCCCCAAAAAGGAACTATGTAAGGATGTCCAGATGCTAAACTGAACACCTCAAGATATGCTTCCTTCCCCATTTCACTATATACTGTGTCTGCTACAGCACCACCACAACCTAATCTTTCCCAGTTAACAAAAGAAGGTTTCATTCTTGCCATCAAAAGCCAAGGTCTTGGGCTGGGCTGTTTTCTGTTTTTCTGGTTGTGAAACCTACGTGCAGACTCCCCCGTTAAGTAATCCCATCATATATTTAATAATAATGCAGTGCAATAGGAATAATGCAAGTTTTCCCATTGTGGGAGCTGTGAAAAGGTTCTTATTTGACATATTAGTAATGTGTTGGATTGAGTTGTCCTAAAGAAGGACAATCATCCTAACGATGAGTCCCAGCAAGGGGAAGGGGTGCCTTGATTTTTTCAGCTTTATTATAATTAACTTACTTTATTGCTGAAGAAGATAAACAAGTCCTCCCAGTGCAATGCCAGTTTGTACACATTCATCCAGTATAATTGAAGTTTCTGTTGTTTCTTATGGTTTATGACAGGGGCCCTCTCACACTTGTGGATATGTTAACTATATGTAGAAGGATTCTACAATATATATAAAGAGATGTTAACCGTACAGAGATGGGTCCTATATAGTGAAGGGTCATATACTGTGTATGTTAGCTGAGAGGAGTCACATATAAGGAGCCTTATATATGTGTATATGTTCATTAAGTAGATACAGTAGAAGTCATATATGTATGTATAAGTTAAAGCATTGAGATTTGCCCTTTTGTGTATATGTTTGTCAGTAGAGGAATCCCATCTGTATACATTGTAACCATGATATTGGAAGATACTCGTATGTTATCATCCTGTAGAGATAAGTTCCATTTGTGTATATTGTAACCGGGAGAGGAGCACTGCATACTTGTATATGTTTTACTCACTGGAAAAGAGCCTTGTGGACTTAGATTTTAACTATGTAGATAGGAACCTTATATTTGTTCTTAACCAGTACAGGAGTCCTGTGTACTTGTGTATTGTTAACCAGTAGAGGAGCCCTATTTATTTGTGAATAATTAATCAGAGTCAGCACTAGAATTCTGTTTTAGGATCAAGTTGAATCAAGCTAGGAGTTTCAGTTTACACATGGAGTATACATAAGAGATATGCAACGGATTGACTCAAAATATGCAATTTATCTTCAAGTGTGAAGGGACAGGACAAAAACACATGAATGGCAGAGTCATGAGTGAGTTATGAAAGTCTTGCCCACTCTCAAGAGATGATAATTTGCCTATTTTGAGTCAGGCTATGGTATACTCGATATACACAACAGCAGTTTACAAGTTATAGCTTTTAATTCTGCAGTTTGAATATTTTTCTGTTTTTCTTTGATTTTAGTGCCTGGCTTCAGTGCCGCACTAGGTATTATAATGTCATCAGCATTGTGAAAACTGCTCTCTGCATCAGTATTCCACTGTGGTGTCAGTAACCTTAAAAATATCCATTGTGACACCAGTAACAGAAATATTTTTTGATATGTTGCTGTTACTGATGTCACTAGCTACTAGCTAAGATATTTTCTAACTAGTAATTTTTACCTTCCCACTCCTGTTGTATATATGTGATATTTCCGGTAGTCTTAGTGCTGAAAACTAGGTTTAGTCTAATGTTCACTTTCTTTTCATAAGTAAAACTGAAGAAAAAAAATCAGTAGCTCTGAATAATACATATGGCTACAAGTGTGGGGATAACATATTTTTATATTTCTGTCTACAATGAACAGATGCTTTTTAATTCAGCCTCTGCTCTTGTATCTTTAAAGGTAAAACTGAAAATATACCCCTTGAACTTTTGTCCTCGCTTTACTGCATTACATTTCTTTTTCTGGCAGCATAGTGATAGCTATGCTGACATACTGATAACAGAGGAGGAGAGAATATAAGGGTTCATGAAAGGCCTGACCGAATACCAAATGCATCTCATAATGTTGCTCTGAAGTGTGGAGTTGAAGTACATAATAAGTATGCATGAATCAGTGTGCTGTCTCTCTTATAGTCTCTTGTGCATAGCAACCTCCCCTACCTTATCCCCTTTGAAGCGGCTCCCTCTCAGCACTGTTTTTTCCCCCTGGACCCACTGTTAACAAAAAAAAAAACAACACTCCTGAACCTTCCCTCTGCATGCTCTCCACCATCACCCCCTGGTGTACCTTCTGGCAACTGTTTCTGTCACCTCCCCACCCTCACTCAGTAGTCTTTCCTGTCAAATTTCTCCCTCTCTTCTCTGTCCCAGCCCTCAGTCTAATCACCAGCTGTGTCTCTTGCTTTCTTTGGCACTTGATCTCTCCCCCCCCTTGCATCTCTTCACCCTCATATCAAGCTCCCCTGACCCAAACACTGGCATTGCTATGTTCTTTATTAGTTGCTCCACAACACTTGATCCCTCTCATCTCTCTCCCCTCACTCCCAAACATGGGAGCTATCAATGTTGTGGCCTGTGAGTTGGACATTGGAGTAGATGAAGGGGAGCAGCAGACTGAGGTGGACAGGAGTCTCTCCCACCCTTCACCCAGTTATTATTTGTTGCTCATGCTTTCTTTTCCATTTGACCTCCCCTTCCCCCCACATCTCTCTCACCCCACCCTGATCCCAGGCATTGCCATGTTATTCATAACCGCTCCACAGCACTTGATCCCCACCATCTGTATCCCTCTAATCCTGAACATGGAAGCCATTAATGTGATAGCTAGTAATTCTGACAGTTGAGTAGAGGGAGTGGAAAAGCAGGTCAAGTAGGACTGGAGTACTGCAACAAAAGCACATCCAAACACACTACTTCAGAGAAGCCGCCTGCCAAGAGGTCATGAGGATCGGCTAGTGATACTGTTGTTGGGGACTGCTTGACAGGCTTGGTGTTTGGCCGGTCAGAGTTGGTTGTATCTGGGTCAGCGGAAGCATAGGGTGGTTTGCATAGTGATTCCCATTTTGTCAGATTTGTGACTAATGTCCCAGATTAATGTGATAATTTCAAGGAAGTACTGTACCAGGGATGTTATAACTATTCAACACACATGCCTCCTTCCATACAGAATGATAGCTTCTTTGTCCTCCTGCCCAAGCTATAATCCTTGGTGTGTGAGTGGTACTACGCATCCCTGAGCTTAGGCCACTTGGCCTAGGACAAGAGTAAAATCATTTTTAATAGTTTTGAAACAGAACACATTAGATTCTACCAGAAGCCCATCTCCACTTTGAACTTGATGTAGTCTATAAGAATACTGCAACTCATTACATGTAAGCCTGAAAGCTGAATTTTGAGTGCGGCTAAACAGAACTCCCATTTCTGATGGGCTGGGCTGTCCTGCATAAATTCAGTATAAAAATATGCTAAAACAGTACCCAACTGAAAATGAGGTACAGTACTGCGTCTTAGCTGGCCTACCCTGGGTAAATAAATACACTGTAAAAATGTGTGCAACCAGTACCACACTGAAAACAATATACTGCATTTCAACTTGGCTACTCTGTCCTGGGTTATCCCCCCCTCCCAGTAATATCATTGGCTCAGCTCTTACATCCCCCATTCCTCTAGTAATATTACCCCGATGTACAGTGGCACATCCCCTCCCCCAGAATGGCTCCAGCACACACCCTCTGTGCATTTCCATGGATGGCCACTGTCTGAAATACACAAGTCCTTTATTGATATACAAGCAAGTATAACAATAAAGGACTTGTGAGACATCTAATCAAACTCACAGAACATTCATTATTTTTAAGGTCTGTCCCACAAATACTACATCATAGCGATACTGGACTTATGTGCAGCAGACTGCAGCTGGCTATGGAGTATATGTGACAATCCCCATGACATGTGTGTGTGTTTGTGTGTGCTTAATTCACTTTTTCTATGATGGTAGAGCAAGTTTTGACTAAGGTGATGCAGTTAATTCCCCTGACTATGAGCCCAGAGCTGCCACAACTACTGAAGTGCCACAGATTGGAGTTTGGATCCAGCCCTCTCCTGTCCATTCCAGAACAGACTAAGGAACAGGAGCTGGATTTGTATATGCAAGAGTCTGTTCCTATTAAGTTAATCTTGTTGGAGTTGATCACTGATGTGAAATCTATTTGGATCTCAGTGGAGTCTCTTTCGACCCGGGTCTGGGACATTGAGGCCCAGGTCAGTTCGCTGGAGGATCGGGCACAGATGGTGGAACAGGACCTAGTGATCCTCAGGAGGAGGATTACAAAGCTGGAGGATGAACTGATGATCTTGAGAACAGGAGCAGATGGGACAATCTGCTCCTGATTGGCATCCCAGAAGTCACAGAGGGTATGAACCCTGTCCAATTTGTTAAAGCAGCAGTGCAAGGATAAGTTGCAATTTTAGGGTCACCTGTGATTTTAGTTTAATAACATGCCGCTTGAAATATGTTTTAGGTTACTGTGTAGAATTCCTTCAGTTCTTTATTGTTTTTTATTATTTCAATAGCAAATGTAATTAATTTGCAAGAATTAATGTACTGGCCAGCAAGTCACAAGATGAGAACAAACATGCCGTACAAATTAATAATAAAAAACTGAAGGAAACTATCCAGATCTGCACCTGTGGCTGCTCCACCTGGGCCCTCGCTCTGGGCTTCAGTGCCACAGCAACAGCCCTCCTACTCATCGTGGTGTAGCCGCCTCAGCTCCCATCACCAGCGTTGGCCAGGTATGGGTCAGATGCTCCAGCGTCATCCATTTTCAGTGCTACTGGATTCGGCAGGTGAGTTGAGACAGCTATGTGTGCTTTACCTGGAGCATCACTCATATCTTACTTCCGCTTACTCCCTGCTGTATGCACCCATTTTCCTTGATGACCTCAGAAGACCCAGTCACTAGATCTTCTGGTTTCCCTGCCATTGTCTCCTTCCTGCTTCTTGTCCCTTGCCTCTGCTCCCCTCATGCCCCCTTCTGGTGTGTTCCCATTGTCTTCTTCCTGCTTCTTGTGCCTTGCCCCTGCTCCCCTCATGCCCCCTTCTGGTGTGTTCCCAGATGATCCGTCCCCTTTTCAAACATCATCCCTGCACCTGAGAGCTCTTTCCCAGTTTCTCCCAACCACCTTGTCCCCGCTCCCTCCTCCGATGGCTCCTCGCAGTCACTCTCCACTTCAATATCCTTGACTAGTATACCTAGGGGATTAAATCTGTTTTTCAGTTCTACTCCCATGCTGTTTTTTTCTATGCCAGTTTTGCCCTGATTTTTAGTCATCTGCCTTCTTTTTCTTGAGCCTGCCATCTTCTACACCTCCTGATCACCAGCTTTCTCATTACCTTCTGTCTTGAGTGTCCCTGCCCCACCTCTGGATTTACTGTCACCATCTCCTATTACTCTGTTGCACTCTCTGGGCCTCCTCCTGTCCTCCTTCCAAACCCTTGTCCTCTCAAACCATACATTTGGTCCTCTGGTGGATCCCACTAATTCCTCCCTCTCCTTCCACAGCTGGTAGTGTCTCTGCTTCTCAACCCCCCTCCTCTTTGTTGTCCCCCCCGTTTAATGTCCACTTCAGCCACCCCACTTTCTCCTACAGCTGTGTAAGCTGTGTACACATCATGCATCCTCCCATCCTTCAAGCCTAATTTAGAACTATAGCTACCCCACATCTGCTGCACCCCACCCCTCTGCCAAAGAATCCCCTCCTAAAGATGCCCTGCCAGCTGCGCTGCCCTTCCATTGTCATGGCAGTCCAGTCAGAGGTTTGAGATATGCAATTACCTAATCTTCTCAGACGGCACAATACTTAAACCTACAGCACAATACCTAAGCAATACCTAATCCTTACAGTCCATTAACCAGCAGCACAGTACAGACCGTCACCCACACTACCAACCTATAGGTTAAATAATCACAGCAAAATAGCCCCAAGACCGTCACCCCACATTAACCGTCATACAGGTTAACTAAGCACAGCAAAATACCTAACCTTAACAGACGAACTAATTGGCAACACAGTATAGTACCGAGCCCCCCCCCCCATGTTGACTTTAGTCCCCAGGCCTCACCTCCACAAAAACAATCCCACAGGTCAATAAGTTTTAAATAAATCAATAGTCACCAAAGTGAAGAATGTTTGGCCCAGCTTCCTATACACTTTCCTTTTGTATTGTCCAAGGAGATCGCAATTACAGCTCCATTTTGCTGATTTCTGTAGGTCAGGCCAGAGTACAGGTGAATCCCATCTAGAAGTTCAAGCAGTTGCAGTAAATCCCAAGGTCCAAAGAGATTTGTAATTTGAAAGAGATTTGTAATTACAGCTCCCTTGCATAGGTCAGACCAGAGTATAGGTGAATTCCATCTAGTTGTTCAAGCAGTGTCAGTAATTCCCAATGAGAAGAAGTTCTAGCAGCTGTAGACCCCTCCTGGTGGAGCTCCCTACCCATCCAGCTGCCCTCTATGTTCCTTGGCCACTCCCTGATCCTCCTGCATTTGCCAACTCCACCTCCAGTTGTATGGCTCCTCTTACCTCTCGCATTTAATAGAGGCTGGGGTCAGGGAGGACAGGCAGGAAGAAAACCAAAGCCCAGCAGCTCTACAGTTCCTGCGGTCTTGCTGGATTTCAAAGCCAGGCTGCGTTGGCACCTCTCACCCTGATTGGCTGGCCGACTCCTTTGGCCACTGTTGCAGCCAATCAGAGGTGCCCTCAGTCCTCTTCAGGTCCCGATCTAGCTGCTACCACCACCGACGGTGGTGGACCCCCCTCCTTCAGCCACCAATGTGGCCGCTGGACCTGCTTCTGCTCTACGCCGATGCGGCTGTCCCCTCTGCCCTGCCACTAAGTGTGGCAAGACTTCCTCTGCTCCTCCGTTCTGCCGCTGACTGTGGCCTGAAAATCAAAGCCCAGCAGTAATACTGCAATGGCTTTTATAGATTAAGTCCTCATGTAATGTTTCTTGACTGTTTCTTTACCCGTATCATGGAATTAATGGGTCCTCAATTTCTGTGTTATAAGCCAGTTCAATGCTGTGATGTGTAGAGCAGGTTTTTTTTATAGTTTAAAAAATCCATAGTTTTATCTAAGCTCGCTCTGACCATGTCAGCTGTGACTTTATTGTAATGTATTTGTTGGGCTATGGTAATGGAGTGGACAGCCGAAATGTTTACTGATTTGTTTTTGTGCGGGGATTGGCTCTGTGGGCATGGGGTCATCTTGCTGTACACAACAGTGCAGCAATGTACCATGCTGTAAATACAGCAGATACATTGCTGGCACTGAAACACAGTGCTGACAGGAATGTCAGTGTAAAACACAATGGATGTAAGTATTTTCTGAGGGGGGAATCTGCCACCCGCACCCCCCGTTACAGGGGGCTGCACCCCCTGAACCCCCCTATTAATATAATCAACTCCAGAGGGGTCAACATGGGGGTGTGAAGAAACACCAGCAGGGGGAAGAATACCACACAATGCGGTCTGCAAAAGTCTGGGGCCAGGATTCGAGCCCCGGTCCACAGACACAAAGCTGCACTGCTGTGGCTAATTCCTCTGAGCCACGGTGGCTGCTGGGTGGACCACTTCACCAGCAGAGGTCTTCACCTCTGTGTCACTCCTCCCCTCCAGCCATTCATGACAGGGTATGAAAACCTGTGTGTGCTACATTTCTGCCTTGAGGGGTTTTGTATCCTGTTGCTATACTTCCCAGCACTGTATGCGCTGTGCGGTTTTCACTATGCTGTTCCTCATATAGTGAAGTGACCCGGTATGGGCTTGGCAGTTACTCACTTTGGCTCAGCTGTATTTCTAGTGTTCAAGTGTACTTCTCATGTGGCTCCTGTAACCACTAGTCATCCCCAGTTTGCTCTTTGCCTTACTATTCCTTCTGACTGACAGCTGGGAGATGATGGGGGTCTTCAGGATTTTTGGTCTTACTGTGTTTTTTTTCTGATTGCATTCTTTTTTGTGACCCAAGACAGACCTTGATTGTGACAGCCCCCTGATGGTTCCACTCCTGTTGCGACTTGGGGGGAGGGTTATGGGCTTGGACACTGGGAAGGGGGATGAGTTGGGGGTTCTTGTTTTTGCAGGGATATGCTTTGGGTTTGGGGGGATGAGCTGGCACCCTGGATACAGGCATGGTAAGTCTACAAAGGTTAACTGTAAAGAGATTTGTGATGGTAGGTGTCTTCTTCCCTCAAGTAGATTTATATGCCTCTCATTTTATGCATCTCATGTCATTATTGGGTTTGATGAATTGAACCTGGGACCGGGACCTCTGGGCACCTCTGTTAACTGCCCCCAACATGCGGCATTTTGTCTAGTTATTCCTTGATAACTTGGAACATTAAGGGTGCCAATTCCCTCCACAAACGCTCCTGCATTTTGACCCACCTTCATTGATATTGTCCCTCCACTGATATTTTTATAGGAAACCCAACTTCTTTTGGCTGTTTCCCGTTACTTCACCGCAACTGGGTGAGTCAAGTCTATGGAGTGGGGATAGATAAAAAACAGGCAGCGGTTGCGATCCTTATAGCTACAGCAGTGGACCTTCACATGCACCAAGTTGTGATGGACCCACAGGGTAGGTATGTTGTGGTGAGGGGCACTCTGGACCGGATTGATTAACTCTTTCCTTTTATGGTCCTAATAAAGACCAGCCACAAATTTTTGTTAATCTCTCATTGCAGTTGACTACTTGGCCAAACTTGCCTCTGATATTATCTGGTGATTTGAATGTCCCCCTAGATGGGGACTTGGATAGGTCCAGTCCATCCATCTATCAGCTGACTTTGAACCAAGGGACCCTCTGGGAAGTAATTGTTATGTACGCCCTGACAGAACCTTGGAGAACTCTCCACTCTACCTCCAAGGATTACTCTTTTTTCTCTTCCCCTCATGGGACTTAATCTAGAATATACTATTTTCCACCTACCCAATCACTTTTACCAGGGTTACTATCTGCAGAAATCCACCCTAGGGTCATTTCTGACCATTCTCCAGTACATGTCTGCATGTTGTTGGTGACCACTGCAACTGTGGACAAAACCTGGGGGATGAATGACTCTTTGCTTCAGGATCCACAGCTAGTTACCCACCTGCAGGAGTTCATGACCCACTTTTTCCAAGAAAGTAAGGGTACAGTTTTGCAGGGGGTTACCCTGTGAGAGGCCTATAAATGTGCCATTCATTGGGGAATCATTTGATTGGCTATGACAATTAAGCAGAGGAAACAAGCTAAAGCTACAAACATTTACAGCAAATACGGTCTCTGGAGCAGCAGCTAGCATCAGCCATCTCTGATCAGGTCATTTTGCAGCTTAATACTGCTAGAGATTTGTACCATGACCTGAACAGAGCTCAGGCTGAACTAGCTTTATTTAAAGCTAAGTCCTCTTATATCTCTTTGGGGGAATGGTTGGGGGAAATTACACACCCTACACCTTAAGCAGTAGGAGGCAGCTTGTTCAATTAAACATTTATGTAAATCTGAGAGTCCAGAGGTCATAGGCCAACCCTGGCAAATAGCCGAAGAATTCAAGCTCTATTACAGTATACTCTATGGTCAAGGTGATCTTGGCATAAACCCAGAGGCCATACAGGCCTATTTGAGTCAGATACACTTACCCCAACTGTCAGAGAAAGCCATAGCTTTCTTGGTGTGGCTTCTTTCCCTCAAGGAGCTTCAAATCTCTTTGGACACTCTGGCCTCTGATAAGGTTCCCGGCCCAGATGACTTTTTCATTTCTTTTTATAAGGCTCCTTGTGAAGAACTCCTTCCCCACCTGTTTAAGGTTTACAAGGAAGGCCATGAGGTGGTTGAGCTGGAGGCATCATTTCAGGAGGCCTTCATCGCAGTCCTCCCAAAACCTGGACTGGATCCCACAGAGGTATCCAATTACTGCCCTATTTCTTTACTGAATGTTGACCTTAAGATCCAAGGTAATTCTCTATCCCTTCACTTGCAGCAGGTCTGGTACAACTTAATTGGCCCTGGGCATGTGGGGTTCTTGATGGGATACCTGTCATTGGATCATCTGAGAAAGCTACAGCACATAATTACTGCAACCAGGGGGAGCAAGGAACCTGCTGTCTTGGTCTCCCTGGATGCAGAAAAAGACTTTGTCAGGGTCTCATGGCAATATCTTTTTTGGGTCTTGGATAAATTTGGTATCCCAGAGGCCTTTATTCAGTGGATGCAATTGTTATAGTTGCATCCCATGGCTCGGGTACACTGTCATGGTGTTTTTTTCCTCTCGCTTTCCTCTCAGAAATGGGTCTCATCAAGGTTGCCCCCTTTCCCCATTTTAATTTAATTTATATCTGGAACCTTTGGAGCGGCACATAAGGTCCCATCCCTCCATAGTAGATATCTCCTTGGGCACCAGCCAATATAAGATTTCGGTTTATGCTGCTGATATTCTTCTACATCTCCCTAACCTTGTTATCTTGCTTAAAATAGATCTGCAAGAGTTGCAACATTTTGGTACCGTTTTCTTATACAAATTAAACCTTGAAAAAACTCAAGTGCTTCCATTAAATGCTTTTGTTCAGAAGGTTGATTTTGTGTTTATGGTATTCAGCTGGGTGACCACGGACATTACTTATTTGGGTATCAAACTAACTACCAAAATGAATCAGTTTATCCAGAAGAATCTTACAGCTCTGTTGCAGTCCATAAGGGCCAATTTTGACCGCTGGGCTGGGATTCCTCTTACACTGTGGGGCTGGGAAAGCATACTTAAAATGAATATCTTGCCTCATCTCCTTTATCCTATAAATATGTTAACAATCCAGCTGCCTCTAAAATGGTTTCAAGATCTTCATGCTCTGGTTTTTACTTTTGTATGGAAAGGCTGCCGATCTAAGCTTTGGGATCTCAAAATTGCCACTCCTAAACTTGAAGAAGGTTTGAGTGCCCCTGATTGTTTTGGCTCTTATCATGCCACCCAAGATGCCAAATAATTTCAGTGGGTCTCCCCCACAGGAAGCGCACCCTCCTTCATGTGTTCTACAGTGGTGGATTATAGAGGATGATCTCTGTTGCCAACAGGGTATTAGTCTCCGGGTGCTCCTCAAGCCACATATGCGTCTTTACCCACACTCTTTAAAGACACCCTGGTAGGTACTTCTGTTATAATTGAGCCAGTTGAAACAACTTTTAAAATTCCCACTGAGTAACCCACTAGATCAACCCTTGTGGATGAACCCAAATCTTACAATTTTGGGTAAACCCCTGCATATCGACACCTAGCAAAGTAGGGTATAGATCAAGTTTTCCACTTGTGTTAGGGGCATACTTGGGCCTCCTTCACCACCCTTCCACAAACCTATGGTTTGGCCTCCAAAGATTATTTTTTTTATTGTCAGCTTTATCACTTATTATGGTGGACAATAGGGGCAGCACCTCCCATGGATTGATCTGGTCTTACCCTGGCTAAGCTAGGGTGACTCAGTGCTAGTCGGCATGCTATTTCTACAATTTACTGGGCTCTCCAGCAGGCCTCATTTTACAGATATGATTCACTTTCCAAATATTGGCCTGAGGCCTTGGCTTGGGGACCGGATATGCAGCAATGGCACGAGGTCTGGAAGAACTTACACCGTTATCTCAAATATGATAGTTAACATTTTATTCAATTTAAGATTGCTCATGCTATTTATATTACCGCTGGGACTCTATATAAGTGGGGGCTGCAGAACATGGCGCTGTGTATCAGGTGTAATAGTGGGGGGAACACCCTTCTCCATATTCTTTGGGATTGCTCAAAAACTGAACCTTTGTGGCAACATATATGTGAGGCATTGGACCCATCTTTAGGCTTAACTGAGGCTTTTACACAAGAGCTGTGCATTTTGGGGATGGGTATCCAGGTGCTGTCATTTTGCTTTAATTACTATGACTATTTAAAAAATTGTACTTTGACATTGGATGGACCAGACTGTCCCATCCATTACTGAATGGCATAAGGAAGTACTGGGCATGTTGCACATGGAACACACATTAGCATCCATGAGACATTGCTTTTAGGTGTACCTTAGGTGCTTGGCCCTCTTGGATGCCTGGCTGTCCATTCTAGGGTGCTAACCTCATCCTCAAAGTCTATGTTTTTTGTTTACTTGCATGTATGTCTCTCCTCTTCCTGTTCCAGGGCCTGATATATGGGAGGTGGGGAGTAGTTTGGGAGGGAGGGTGGGAAGGGGTGGTGTATTAATTTGCATACATGTTTTCTGCTTGTCACAGCTTGTTGTTGCTTGTTTGCTTCTTCTCTGTTTGTAATCTAATTAATAAAGTTTATTCAATTTTAAAAGAGCCAAAATCAGCTTCTTCTTCATTACCTTGCTGTGTTAGGTTTTTTTTGTTCTATTATTGTGATATAAGTGTGGGATTATAACAGCATGATAATACAATACTCAAATTGCACTCCAAGCTACACTGTCCTATTCAGGATAATATATTAGCAGCTATTTTGGCTCTATACAGAGGTTGTTTGAATATGTTCTTTCAAATCTTTTGTAGACCTGACTTTATTAATAATTAGGACTAAATCTGATGAACTCCTGTTAACTCCAGCTGATTTAGATAGATTAACAATAAAAGGAAATAGGAGGAGACTTCAATCAGAGGTAGCCATGGGTTTAGTGGAAATCAGGATAGAATAGCCTAATGAGCAAAACAAAAAAAACAAAGAAGAGGGGGAAAAAAACTGGGAGTCATAAGGGCGACCCAGTCAAGTTAAAAATTGTCATTTTTGTGGGCAAAATTACTTTGACCCCAGTTGTAAAAAAGGAATCTATAAATACAAAAGAAATCAGTTAACTAATAAATGTAAATTATTAGGTAATGGCAAGGAGAGGGATAATGATGGGAGAAGTATAAATCTTATAAGTGAGTACCCATTGCATGATCCTGAAATCTTTGATACAGACTTTAACAGAATAGCAATTCATGTAATCCCTCTAGCTGCTCTTGTAGTTTTAAAGATCAATAGCAATGCCGTTTTGAGCTCTGTGATGAATTAAAATGATTTACTGACCTACAGGTTAAGGATGTCCATCTGGATTTGCAAAAGTTCATTATTTTCTCATATTCCACCATATCGAGGAGTTTTACACATTAAAACATTTGGTGGTCTATGTAATGATGCTCTTTGTAAGGCAAATGGCAGAGCCAGTGCAATGTGCTGTGACATCAGTTTGGTGCCATGGGAATTTTGACTTGCCCTGCTCCTCTGAATGCACACGTTTAGTGTGCTGTGGGGATAGATAAGCATTGGCAAACTGTGCTAGTATATAATCTGTTTAAAAATATAAAAATGTATAAAGAGGCTCATTGTGGCTCAGAATGTTATGGAGGACTATAAAGGGCATAATGGCAAAAATGTCTTAATGTAGCACCACATGCTAAGTAGGGCTACGTTATTAGAAGGAGTAAGAGTAACAGTGCAAGACATAACTATGCAATGAATATTGACACATTTAAATGTGCCGAGTTTTTTTTTGCATAAACTGCTTTTACAGCAGAAAAAAGTCTTTATTAAAGCCTATAAATACAATTGCCCAAACAGTGCTAAATAGCCAAAACTATGATTAAATGTAATTTTGAGATAGACAGCTTGTTATTGCACTGTGTCTTAAAAGAGGCATCAGATTATAACGATTGCCAAAATTTAAATATAACAGTCATGACCACAAGAGTGCTGATTTTACATCAGAAAAAATCTTTATTAAAGTCTATAAATACAATTGCCCAAACAGTGCTAAATAGCCAACACTATGATTAAATGTAATTTTGAGATAGCTTGTTATTGCACTGTGTCTTAAAAGGGGCATCGTATTAAAACAATTGCCAAGATTTAAATATAATAACAGTCACGCCCACAAGAGTGCCAATTTTACATCAGAAAAAGTCTTTATTAAAACCTAATACAATGATTGTTCAAACAGTGTAAAATAGCCAAAAAATATAAAATTGAATTTTTTGGGGATAAACGGCTTGTTACACTATATCTTAAAAAGGGCATCATTTTAAAAAATGTTGAAACAACAGTGATTGCCAAAATTGAAATACAATCTAACATGCTAGAATAAGCCAAAACACTACTAAATAATGAATGGTGTATCTATTTTGTTTTCTAATGAAGGACTACAAATATACAATTGCCCACACAATGCTGAATAGCCATAACAGTGATAAATGACTATTCATTATACCGTATGCAATGTGCAGCTATGCATAAAAAGCAAGAATATTAGACCACAGTTCTAGTTTTGAACATTCCCAAAATAGCCTTTCAAATGACTTTCCCATATCATATTACACAATTGTACAAAAGTTGCTTATTAGCAAAATCATAAACTAAGCGGCCAATATTGATCTATAACCAACATTTAAGGAATACAGGTGCAGAAAAAAGCAGGAGAGTATACTGCACATAAAGCTAAAGTTCAGGAGAATGTGTTAAATAGACAAGCAAGGAAATGAACTATACATGCAGATGACATTATAAATACAGAGTCAGTTTGATTTTATCATTAAGACCCCCACTTCTAGAATCCTTCCCTTTTAGACAGTTTTTTTAACCAAATAGCCTCCTGTCAGTCCCAACAATGTTTTTTCAATCCCTACAAAGAACCATTTATGTAAGATGGGGTAATCAGAGGAGAGAATGTATGCAGCCATGGCATATTCATCATTTGTATTCTCAATCACCCTGATGTGGCCTCCCACCCTTTCCACATCAGGGTGATTCAGAACAAAAATGAAGAATATGCCATGGCTACACACATTCGCTCCTCTGATGACCCCATCTTACACAGTTGGGTGCAACTAGAAGTGGGGATCTTAACGATAACAGACCCCATATTTATAATGTCATCTGTATGTATAGTTAGTTTTCCTGCTTGTCTGTTTAGTACATTCTCCTGAACTTTAGTTGTATGTGTAGTATACTCTCCTGCTTTTTTCTGCATCTGTATTCCTTAAATGAGCTGACTGGTCAAAATGCTGGGGAGTATCCCCTTGTGGAGACACAGGAGAATGGTTTGAAATGTTGAACTGTTGAAGGTACTTGCTGTACTGACATAAATTCTTTGAACTTCAGCTACTTGTTTGTGCTAATTGCACTTTGGAAGTGCAGAGTTTCTGTGGACTTCATTTATTCATTCGATTAGCAAACCCATCTCTGCATCCCTCTCCCAAGGCAGAGTACACGGGAACTTTTTGGACATATGTTCCTTAAATGTTGGTTATAGATCAATACTGGCTACTTAAATTAGAATTTTTCAAATAAGCAGCTTTTGTACAGTTGTGTCATATGATATGGGAAAGTCATTAAAAAGGCTATTTGGGGCATATTTAAAACCAGAAGAGTGATCTAATATTGTCACTTTTTAAGTGTAGCTGCACATTGCATATGGTATAATGAGTAGTCGTTTATCACTAATATGGCTATTCAGCACTGTGTGGGCAATTGTATCATTTTAGTTCTTCATTGGATAATAAAATAAATAGCCATTCATGATTTAGTAGTGTTTTGGCTTATTCTAGCATGTTTAGATTGCATTTAAATTTTGGCAATCATTGTTTTAAAAATGTTTTTTAAATGATGCCCTTTTTAAAACTTAATATAACATCAAGCCGTTTATTCAAGAAATTCCCTTTTATATTTTTTGGCTACTTTACACTGGGAAATCATTTTATTAGGCTTTAATAAAGACTTTTTCTGATGTAAAATCGACAGTATTGTGGGCATGACTGTTATTAAATTTAAATCTCTGCAATTGTTGTTTTTTTTTAATTTATTATTTTTCCTCCCTGAGCCACCCGCCACCCGGTACTTTCAGTCTGGTCATGGGCCATGGACTTCCACCCCTCAAATCGGCCATGAGCCCTCCGATTCCCCATGGCTTTCCCCCCACAGCAGGGCTGTGGCACTCCCCCTAAATGCTGCAGTCTTCGGGATTGGTCAGAGGGCTGGCCTGAGGGGTTGATTGAAGCCATGGCGGGCTTCATTGAAGGTGGCCGGCAGCTATCCATTTTCCATTTTTCTGGGGGAGGCGGGATCGTGCAATGATGTCCAGCATCCGCCCCACCTCCTGTGCATGCTAGTGCCAGTGACTGTGTGACTTCTGGCCTCCACCAGGGGTCATCGATGCTCCAGGCACTTCCCCACCCTCCCCCCAGAGAAGGAAAGCAGTCCTTAGGATGCTCTATCCTTCTTCCCCGGCTGGCCCTCCAATGACCCTGGTCCGTTCCCAAACCTGGGGCACCGGCATCACATCCGGAAATCCAACTGCTGTGCTGACAGGCCAGCTTGGCAATTGTTGTTTTAATACAATGCTCCTTTTAAGACACAATGCAGTAACAAGCTGTCTATCTAAAATTACATTTAATCATAGTTTTGGCTATTTAGCACTGTTTGGGCAATTGGACTTCTAGGCTTTAATTAAGACTTTTTCTGCTGTAGAAGCAGTTGTTTCATGAAAACAAAATCAGCACATTTAAGTGTGTCAATATTTATCACATAGTTATTGTATTGTTGCCCCAACACTTTCTAATAATGTAGCTCTACTTCGCATGTGATGCCAGAATGAGCCATTTTTTTCCCCAGTTATGCCCTCACAGCACTAACTACTGCTACAATTCTCATAAAACAGTATGGCGATAAAAGGTTGGAATGGGCTTCCTACTCTAAAATTCTGTCAGCACTCCAATATGCTGGTTCAGGGGCACAGAAGCAGTGTGACTGCTTGGGGTTGTTACAGAGCAGTCAAATAAATACTAATTACAAGGAAACTACTGACTAACTTTTTATTTTAAGATTTTCAGAAATAAATCACAACACAAGAGCCTGTACTACAGTGTTTATTAGAGGGAAAAAAAGTGTAGCTTATGCACTGCACATGATTTTTAAATAAGGTATAGGACTGGATAAAATATATTATTGGCTGAGCAACAGATGAACCCTCAGATATCTAAAACACATAATTTAGCAGTTGTAGTTAATGACCTGGAAACAACAAAACCTTTTACAGGTACATAAGTGAAAAAAGAAGGACAAAGGGAGGGATAGTTAGACTGAAGGGGGAGGATGGGAGCCGTGTGGAGGATGACAACAGTAAAGCTGACATATTGAACAGGTATTTCTGCTCAGTCTTTACTGAGGAAGAGGGAGGTAATGGGTCTGAAGGGAGTACAAGGGGTGAGAATGGTGCAGAAATGGACACAAGTCCCTTTACGAGAAAGGGTCCTGAAGGAACTGGAAGTAATAAGAGTTGATAAAGCAATGGGGCCAGACAGGGGTGCACCAGGGTCCTTAAAGAACTAAGAGGTGGTGGCTGAACCTTTGGCTATCCTGTTTAGCCAATCACTGGAAACAGGAGGTACCCAAAGACTGGAGGACAGCAGATGTAGTCCCCTTATACAAAAGTGGGAACAAAGAGGAAGCAGGGAACTACAGACCAGTCAGCCTCACCTCGGTAGTGGGGAAGATCATGGAAGCACTACTGAAGGAGAGATTGGTGGAACATCTAGTTGTCAATGGACTACAGGACCCAAGGCAGCATGGTTTCACCAGGGGAGGTCATGTCAGACCAACCTCATTGAATTTTTGACTGGGTGACTAGGGAGGTGGATCAGGGAGGGCAGTGGACATGGCCTATCTGGACTTCAGCAAGGCCTTTGACACTGTGCCACATAGAAGACTATTACACAAACTGGGAATATGGGTGTGGGCAGGACAGTAGTGTGGTGGGTAGGTAACTGGCTGGGTGGCAGGACACAGAGAGTGGTGGTAAATGGCTGTCCTCCACAGAGGAAGAGTGACTGAGTAGAGTTACCACAGGGATCAGTGCTAGGACGGTCCTATTCAACATCTTCATCAGTGACATTGCGTAGGATCTAGAAGGCAGAATTTCACTGTTCACTGATGACACAAAGCTCTGTAACAGAATAGACACACCAGAGGGTGTAGACAGAATGAGAAGTGACCTGCAGAAACTTGAAGAATGGTCAGGGGTTTGGAGTTGAAATTCAATGCAAAGAAGTGCAAGATAATGCATATGGGCACAAAACCCTGGCACAATATATCAGTTGGGGGTGAGGATATAGCATGCACCAAGCAGGAAAGGGATCTTGGGGTTGTCATCTCTGATGACCTCAAAGTAGGAAACAGTGTGACAAGGCAGCAGGTAAAGCAAATAGGATGCTGGGATGTATAGGCAGGGGCATCACCAGCAGGAAAAGGGAGGTCATAATTCCGCTATACAAGACACCAGTGAGGCCCCACCTGGAGTACAGTGTACAGTTCTGGAGACCATACCTAAGTAAGGACATAGACAGGGTAGAAAGGTTCAGAGGAGGGCAACAAAGATGGTGCATGGATTGCATCACAAGTCCTATGAAGACAGGTTGAAGGAACTGAACATGTACTCCCTGGAGAAGAGGAGGAGAGAGGGGATATGATAGAGACATACAAGTATCTTACAGGGAGGAATAGGGTGCAGGAAAACACTATTTTTAAGTGAAAAGATGTTCCAGGACTAGAGGGCATGGGATGAAGTTGGAGGAGGGACGATTCAGAGGAAACATGAGAAGAATTTCTTCACAGAATGGGTGGTGGACAAGTGGAACACCCTGCCAGAGGAAGTGGTGGGGGCTGAAACAATCACGGGATTTAAGAATGCATGGGATAGACATAAAGGAATTCTAGAGGTCAGGGGTAAGAGGCAACAGACTTCTAGGGAAACAAACTGAACTTACAAGCTCAAATGGGCAGACTGGGTGGGCCATAGGCCCTTATCTGCCGACACTGTCTATGTATCTATGTATCTATGTAACAACTAATGGTTTAAAAGATCTACTCAGGGAGGTGATTATGACAGACATAACGAGACATGTCCCTCTAATCTTAATTTTATTGCTACGTCTGAGCAAGAGGGTGATTGTCTTTAGCCTCTCCTGAAGCTAGAGATTAATCTTCACCTAAATTCAGTTAGGAGTCTTTTCTCTGAAGGGGGAATAATGACTGGATTTATCTGAGTAAAATCAAAATGCAGAAAATGTTGTTAGATGGGTTGGTGACTACCTGGGGGACCATTCCCAGTTTGTCAGTATTAGATCTGTTAGTTCAAATGTATGTGCTATAAACTATGTGGTACTGCAAGGGTAATTTCTGTGTCCCTTGTTATTTTCTCTGTTTATCAATCAGTTACCATCCTCCTATAGTCTTTGTGACTGTCTTTTAGAGTGATCAATCAGAAACTGGGATTATTGTATACATTTAAAAGTTATTTTGCAATGAAAATGCATAAATCTATTGCTCTTGGGTCACTTCTACCCCATTTTGATTATGTGGCCAGTTTTTTTTTTTAATTTGGGTAGTAAAGAATGTAATACTGTCTCTGTTGTTTATAATAGTATTTGCTGATTTGTTCTGGCCTTTCTCCAACAAATTCATCACTGTATACTCTATTCTCAATTAGGTTGGCTGTATCCTTGGTTCAGGATTGCATAATTTTTCAGGTGTCAGATTTTTTAAGTCTATCTTTCCCAATTAATTTTTCCACTTTGTGATTTAGTCACTATTCAAAATACCTTTACTAACGTGTGCTCTTCTAAAGGTGTTGTGTTACAAACAATCCCCTTAAGTCTAAGGTTGGTTCCTGTGCTTTTTCAATTGAAGCTCCTCTGTACTGGAATCAACTTCTGATATGCTTTGTTCTATTGATTCTTTTTACAGTTTTAAATTTGATTTTAAGCAATATTTGTTAGCACAAGATGTTTGTAAATGTTAGTTAATATGTTGCTGTTTGTTTGTTTGTTTAATTTTGGTGTACATTTAATTGTTTGTATTTTTGTCAGGTCAGACCTGAAAAAGGACTTCTAGTCCAGTGTCCTTACCTGGTTAACAAAATTTAAAAATAAAAAAAAATGTTCAGTCCACACAGGGAGAGAAGAAGGACCTTGTTGCTGCTGTCTCTGGGTTCTTAGAGAAGAAATGTAGGATCTCAGATCAACTGTAATGAAAAATCAGTTTATGATAAAAAGGTTGTTGGAGGATACTATACAATGGGGTCTGAGAATGAAGGATTCTGATTGGCTAACTGGCACCTTTCTGCCATAGTAAATCCTGGTATTACCCATGCAAAAGGTGCCAGTCAGCTGCATACAGAATCACCTTATTTTTGAATCACTCTGACCTCCCCAACATAAAAACGGTTACACCATTATATTGAATTCCCAGTTAGCCTGATGCAAAAGTGCCAACTTTAAAATGGGCTGCAGTTTTGAATTAATACTGCCTGTTAACAGCTCATCTTCCAGAAAAAAAAATCTGTAGAACACCGTAATACCTGCCACTTACTTTTCCTCAGACTGTCTGCAGATAAAGGCCATAGTAAAACCATAGCTTTTTTCCCAGTCTCCCCCATGTATCAGCAACTGCCTGCCCACACTCCACTCCTACAGACCCCAATACCAGCCTGACAACCGCAGCACACACAGATTACTGGGGGGGGGGAGAAAAAAAATGTCTGACCAGGTACTCAAATAACAAAAGTAAAGCATTCTATTAACACATGTTTTTTTCTGGACAAACTTTCAAAATTAAAAAGGGATACATACAGCAATCACCCTTTCCGCTCAACTGTTCACACCATGGTCACAATAAAAGTAAATGTTCCCATGCCTGCATCTTCAAAAAATAATGCTATGAATTGATAAAAAAAGTCTGATATTTTCTCCCGAGCACAAAAGCTGCACTGGTTTTGGGACCACACCATGAATGGCTGCTGTCCATCAGCACTCATAGCCACGTGGTCTCTTTTACATAATAAATGACAGAAGCAATTGCAACTGGCACCAGGCTCTTAGTTAAAGAAAAGAAAATTCACCTTTGTGTGTGTTTGTGTGTGTGTAGATGACTCTCAGCAGCAGAAAAAAAAACCAACAATTTAAAATGACTAGTCCAGAAAAGCTTACACTGTGAGAACGCAACTATTTTTTTCTGGCTTAAGAATACGTTAAACAAAATCATTTAAAAATGCCAGAAACTGTTTTTTTTAAATATTTTGATACAAAACTGAAAGTGGACATTGTATAATCACAATAAACCACTCCAGGGTGTGGGTTATGCTGGGATTTACCCATGCCTGGCATGGTCTGGTCACTCGGCCTGTGGCCTTGTGACCGAACCTTGCCAGGTGAGGGCAAATCCCAGCATAACCCACACCCTGTTGTGGTTTATTGCTTAATTTTACAACAAAATTGTATGGTTGATGAAAATGGGTCCTTTATAAATAAAACTAGCAAAAAGGAAAGATGACGGTCATGAGACTCATAAGGCCAACAAATGTATACAAACAAATTTACCCCTGCCATTTAGTTTTTGTAATGGATAACATTCAAAGAAAGTCTGGTATGGATAATAAATATGAGAAAAGTAAAAAGAAGAAGGGTAAAACATAAAAAGGGAAGGAAAATGGGAAAAATAAAAATAAGGAGACAACCTGTACTACACACAAACACACAAAAATGAGCGAATTAAAAACAACAGATAATCCTCAAAACATAACCATATTAAAAGGATAACAAGTGAGGAGATAACTTAGGTTGATTAAGTAGTAATGGCTGTGATGCTAATAATTCCAGAGAATTCCAGCAAAAACAGGAGGGAAATCAGTTGCAACTAGTCAATTTGGAACTAGATCTACAAGAAATAACACTATTGAAGTGTATGGAATTTAAAAAGAACATAATGAAACGCTGGACTCTTCAGTGGAAAAAATCAAATTGTTATTCCATTTGAATAATCACGACAATGCAATTTTGCAGGTAGTAAGATCCACCAACACTCCATACCAGATAATGTTGTTTTTAAATTAATTAGGAACTGTGACACAAATATGGGAAAAGAAAGAAATATTGCAAGGTCTACGGATTAGCCTCGATCAACCTTTATTATAAATATAATTCTTTCTGATTTAATTGGAACCAAAGATCATAGAAACAGAACCCAAGCCTATAAAATTATGCTTAATGCCTAAGGTATACTATAGAACATAAATTAAAACAAAATTACCTTAAAAGCCAAAGAAAGATATCACTTGTGAATTAGTGATCCCCAAGCTTCTATATAGTACATAGAGTGCCAGATAAAAAGGGCACAGGGAGCAGGAAGTGAGTAATCACAGAGTCACAAAAGACTCACCATCCTAGAAGGAAAAGAGTAGCTCTGCATCCCCTTCCCCCCAGCTACTGGAGGTCTGACTCTGAGCAAGTAAGGAGACTACTGAGAAATATAGGAACTTCTTGTCTCAGAACAGGAAGATCAGGAGCTTAAAGGGCACAGAGGCAGTAAGTAAGTAGGGAGAAAAAAATAAACAGAGGAAATAGTAAGTATTTCAAACAACAGTTAAGGGGCCAGAAATAAGACATGATGGGAGTGGTGCAGTGCAGTGGCTGTGGAGCAGCAGTCTTCCAGGAGATGTTCTGGAGGATGTGGTGTTATCCCATCTGCAGGCACCTCTCTGGGCTGAGGAAGGAGTTGCTCATCTCCAGGCTGAGTTGGCCAAGATTTAGGGGCCCTCCTCTCCCACCCAGGGACCACCAGGGCCACTGCTGTTGCCTCATAAGTTGCCAAGAAAGAGGATCAGTTGGACCACAGTGGGCTAAGGGAGGGTAAGGGTGGTGGAACAGAGGCACATCCCTCCAGTTGTACCTCTTCACAATTCATATGCCATTCTGGCAAAGTGTGGTTCCTCTATGGAGGCACCCACAGTGGAGACCAAGGAGGATGCTGGGAACCTCCACAAAGGAGACCCACAGGATGGTGACATGGGACCCCACAGGGGAAGGAAACAACTCCTGGTGGGGAACTCCATTGTTAGGGAGGTAGAACTGGGGGAAGAAGTGGAGAGGGAGGTAAGGTGTCTGCCTGGCACCATGGCTTGGAGGGACAGGGAGCGAATCCT
Organism: Neoceratodus forsteri; assembly: GCA_016271365.2. Lineage (NCBI taxonomy): Eukaryota > Metazoa > Chordata > Ceratodontiformes > Ceratodontidae > Neoceratodus > Neoceratodus forsteri. Next base: position 446,514,243 of record CM057453.1, read on the forward strand.
CAGGATCGCTGGAGCAGCTGCATGGGGGAGGGAGCTGGATGTCATTGTCAACCTAGGGACAAATGACCTGGTTGAGAAAGGATCAGAACAGTGCAGGAAGAGTTTGTGTGGAGTTGGGGAGGGCCTTAGACCAGTAGCTGCATGATAACCTTCTCGGAGGTGCTGCCTGTCTATGGCATGGGTGTGGCTAGGGTACTCCACACCATGGGATTCAATCAGTGGTTGAAAAACTGGTGCAGAGCTCAGGGATTTGGCTTCACTGGGGACTGGGGGTCCATCTGTAGTGATGTAGGCCTATACTGGTGTGATGATCTGCATCTATCCAGGAGGAGAACCTGGATCCTAGGTAATAGGTTTAAATGCTTCATTGGCAAACATTTAAACTAGCCGGGGGGGGGCACTGTTAAGGAGCAAAGAAATCCTAGCCCCCAAAAAATCAGGGTAGTAAGTGAGGTAAACACCAAGACAGAGATGTTGAAAGAAGGGCAGGAGTAAATGGAGAAAATGACAAAGGCAATAAGGACAGGGATGGGGCAAAAATGGGTAAGGCCATCAAGAAATGGAGGGTAATGGGTACCAATGCCCATAGCCTGGGCAACAAGCTTCCTGAGCTGGTGGTCTTGATGGAAGAGGCATGCCTGGATATTGTAGCAGTCACAGAAACATGGTACACAGAGAACCATGACTGGGATGTTAACATATGAGGGTACACAACCTACAGAGAGACAGGGAGGGTAGAAGAGGGGGAGGAGTAGCTCTCTATGTAAGGGAATGGATAAAGGATAAAAAGATAAAAAGATAAAAGCAACGGAACAAAAGAGTAAATGGAGGAAAGGAAGCAGAGTGGGTCACCTTAGAGGCTGGAAATGGCACCACAATCCACACAGGGGTTGTATACAGACCCCCATGTCAGGGGAAGGGAATGGACAAGGATATGCTAGAAGACATCCTTAGGATGGCAGAGAAAGGGGAGGTACTGTTGATGGGGGACCTGAATATGCCAGATGTTAACTGGAGCACCTTTGCTGCAGCCACATCCAAGAGCAGGACCATTCTCAATGCCCTACAGGCGGCATGCCTCAGACAGCTAGTTTTGGAACCCACTTGTGAGGGAGCAATCTTAGACCTCATACTCTCAAATGGGGACAGTGAGAGGATCTCAGATCTAGAAGTGGGTAGCTATCTGGGAGCAAGTGACCACCAAACAGTGTGGTTCATGATAAACTCAGCTACAGAGTCAAGCCATACAAAAGTGAGGGTACTGGACTTCAGGAGGGCTGAATTTGGCAAGATGGGAGAGTGCCTTAGAAAAGCACTAGCAAACAGGCTAGAAGGAGGGTGGAGCAACAATGGGAAACATCAAAACTGCCATCACAGAGGCAACAAGCCTTTGTGAACAAATAAACAAAGCAAAACAAAAAAAATGCCACTATGGTTCTCAAAAGAGGTGGTGGGGAAGGTTAGGGAGAAAAGATAGCATTTAGGAAGTATAAGGAAACACAGAAGGAGCAGGACAGAGAACTGTACCAGTTAAGGCAGAAGGAAGCAGGAAGGGAAGTCAGAATAGCAAAGGCCCAAACTGAGGAAAAGATAGCCAACTCAGTTAAGAAGGGGAATAACACCTTTTATAGGTACATCAGGGAGTTTAGAAAGACAAAGGGAGGGATAGTGAGGCTGAATAGGATGGATGGTGGGTGACAGTGAAAAAGCAGGGATACTGAATGAATACTTCTGCTCAGTATTAACAAAAGAGGAGGAGAGGAGGTGCCTAATTAACAGCAGCACTCTGGATAGAGAGGTTGATCCCATTCCTTTCACAGAAGAAAGGGTTATGAAAGAACTCCTAAAACTAAAGGTGGACAAAGCAATAGGGCCTGATGGAATTCACCCCAGAATTCTAAAAGAATTAAGGGGAGAACTAGTGACACCACTGACTACCCTTTTTAACAAATCATGGGAGGATGGTGTGGTACCTGAGGACTGGAGGAAAGCGGAGTGATTCCCCTTCACAAAAGTGGGAGCAAAATAGAGGCAGGAAACTACAGAGCTCACAGTGTGACCTCTGTGGTAGGGAAAGTGATGGAATCACTTCTGAAGGAAAGAATTGTTGAGTACCTAAAGGCCAGTGGGGCTCAGGACCCAAGACAGCATGGGTTCACAGTGGGAAGGTCATGTCGGATGGATCTAATTGATTTCTTTGACTGGGTGACCAAAGTAGTAGACCAGGGAGTGGCTGTGGACATGGCCTACCTAGACTTTAGCAAGGCATTTGTCACAGTCCCACACAAAAGATTAGTAATCAAATTAACCAGCCTGGGAGTGGGTCCCCGGGTGGTAGCCTGGGTAAAACATTGGCTGGACAACAGGACACAGAAGGTAATTGTAAATGGGGTCCACTCTGAAGAAAGAGGGGTTACTAGTGGGGTACTGCAGGGTTCAGTACTGGGACCAGTCCTTTTTAATGTCTTTATAAGTGACATTGCAGAGGGACTGGAAGGAAAAATATGCCTCTTTGCAGATGACACAAAGATCTGCAACAGGGTTGATACACAAGGAGGCATGGAAAGGATGAGAAGGGACTTGGCAAGGTTGGAGGAATGGTCAGAAGTATGGCAGCTTGGATTCAATAAAAAGACATGCAAAATAATCCACCTGGGAAACAAAAACCCATGGGAAGATTACACAATGGGGGGGAGGGGAGGTAGTAACAACAACACAAATGGAAAGGGACCTGGAGGTAATCATATTAGATGACCTTAAGGTTAGCAAGCAATGTGAGAAGGCAGTAGGGAGGGCTGTGGGGATACTGGGATGTATACAGAGAGGTATCACCAGCAGAAAACAAGAAGTTGTTATCCCTCTGTACAATTGGTGAGACCCCTTCTGGAGTACTGCGTCCAGTTCTGGAGACCCCATCTCCACAAGGACATAGACAGGATGGAGGCAGTCCAGAGGAGGGCAACTAAAATGGTTCAGGGTCTGCAAGAGAAGCCATATGAGGAGAGACTAAAGGAGCTTAATATGTATACTCTTGAGCAAAGGAGGGGGAGGGAGGGAGGACATGATAGAAACTTTTAAGTACCTCAGTGGACTCAACAAAGTCCGAGAGGGTAGCATCTTTCAGAAAAAGAGATGTGCAAGAACAAGGGAACACAATTTGAAGATAGAGGGTGGATGGCTCGGGGCAATGTGAGGAAGTATTTTTTCTCAGAGAGGGTGGTGGATGCATGGAACAACCTTCCTGAGGAGGTTGTGGGGTCTAAAACTTTGGGAGAATTCAAGAATACATAGGACAGACATAAAGCAATTCTTGTGAGGGGGTAAGAAGAAATAGGCTGTTGGTTAACTAGGATCTGCAGCTTATCCTGTAGGTAGGGAAATGGGCAGACTAGGTGGGCCAAGCAGTCCTTATCTGCCATCAAAGTCTATGTTTCTGTTTCTGTTTAATAAAAAAGTAATAATTTTGGTTTCGGTCAGGATCACAGAGCACAAGAGTGTTATTAGAAGACATGATGAAATGCCTCCAGTAGCCAGATACTATATTGAATCTTGTCATAATTTAACTAGTTTGAAATCTGGGTGTTAGAAAAGTATGACATACAGACAACTTTGAACAAAACAGAAAAAACCTTTTAAAAGGGAACCATATTGGATATTACGCTTGAAAACCTTAGATAAGAAATATTGTATCGATGAGGCTTTGAATTGGGGAGTCCTGATCTGAAATTTATTACAGTAGTTAGTATTAATTTAATTTCCATAGACATGATGATTTGGTTAGATTTCCACCAGAATCACTGCAAATAAACTATTACATGCAGCCTCAACCTTCTTATTGTTTAAGAACTTATGTGTTATACAGTATATAGGACATAGGTAGACAACGACATCCATTGAGCAGTAATAATATTTTATAGTTTGGTTGTAAACATTATATTTCAGTGCTGAGATGGGCAGTCTCCAACTAATTATGCTAGAATGGATTTTGCATTGAGAGACACCAAAGCAAAATAAATGCAGTAGAAAGGCTGATGTTCATCCTAGTAAGGGTTAGACTGAATGATCATCACCTAAAGGATAAGTTCAGAAAAAGTGCATGTTTTTTATATAAATCAATAAGAAATTAAAGTTGACTAAAATAATTGAATCATGGATGTCATGATTAAATAAAAATGCATTATCTGATTTGAAAATTGAAGGCAATATTTAACTTGGCAACAATAGTAACTAAAAATAATAATTGAGACACTACTTCACATCTGTGAATTCTCCCTGATGAAGTTGGTGGTGACCAATGAGTGCTGGAGTTGTATATATATATATTCCTGATCTGAAAGAAAAATAAAATACAATTGATTACTGAAGTTGAGTACAGACTGCATTTATATTGTACATTTTTTTCAATAAAGAATTAGCCTTTAAAATCTAGGTTTAACAATTACTTTACTCCACAACACCTCCACAAGATGGGGAAACTTCCCAATAACTACTGCTCAAGATGTAATAGGGCAGAAGAACACCTCTTTCATATTCTTTGGGAATGTCCCAAAGTTACACCTTTATGGGAAAAGATTAAAATAGAACTGGACCCTCTATTAGGCCTACAAGATTGTTTTATTCCAGAAATGTGTGTGCTGGGAAGGGTGACTGATATACCAGTGTTAAAGAGGAGATTCCACATATCATTAATAGCACTTTCTGTGCAAAAACTGACTCTCAGACTTTGGCTTGACCAGGAAGCCATTACCTACTCCGAATGCTTAAATGAAATACTGTTCAATCTCAGAGTGGAGAAAACAATTGCTAGTCTGAGACAGTGTTCTTCATCATACACTAAATGATGGGGAAAATTGGAAGCCCTCCTAGTAGCTCACTCTCATTCATAAAGGTTATATCTCCATCCCAGGAACTCAGACATCTTTCCCCAGGACCTGCTCATGCTGATCCTCTGAGTATATGGTCTCTGAAGTTTGTTGCCGACTGCTGATATGGCATATTTTAGAGCCATGATGTCTATATTACCTTGAGCCATGTCTCCCTGGTGGGGAGGGGTAGTGAGTGTGGGGAAGAAGAAGGGTGGGGGAAGTAGTTTTAGTGGGATATGTCTTGTCCTATTTAGTATGTGTTGTTTAATGTATTCTTTACTATGTTCTCCTGTGCTCCACAAGTCTCATGATATTTTGTGTGGATCATGTTTATGCCTAGACTGTTACTGTACATGGTTGTATGTTTTCTAAACAATAAATTATATTAAATTTAAAAAAAAATCTGGGTTAAAAGGGAACAATTAGCAGTAATGAGTTTCCATCTTGAGTACCTGAATTTAACACATGCACAGGACATCACACCAGATGTTGTAACTCATGGTACTGGAGAGTTACTGCTAAATATAATTGCAAGAGTTTTGTCCTTATTGCAGTCTCAAACATATGAAGAGATGCTGAAAATAAAATTATCCTATGACTTAAATCCTGACATTCCCATGTTACACCATGTTTAGATTGGATAGAGGAAAAGGTAAAGGAGGAGGCATAGCACTGTATGTCAGAGAGGGCATAGAGGCAGAGGAGGATGGAGACATTCGGGTGAGGTAATGGGGAAATAGAATCATGGTGTGTTGAGCTCATGGCATCCTGAAACGATGAATGGGGGTGATGTATAAACGTCCAGGAGAGGGGAGAGAGAGAGAGAGAGAGAGATAAGAATCTAGGGGCAGGACTAGAAAGGGATATGACAAATGAGGAGGTGATGGTCGTGGGAGATCTAAACCCACCAGATATTGATTGGGTCATCCCAGTGGCCAGGAGCTCCAGAAGTCAGACCCTACTGGATACATTGCAGGACTGCCTGCTGGTGTGACTAGTTAAAGAACCCACTAAGCAGGCTGCCATTCTTGATGTGGTGCTCACCAACTCAGAAGTGGTAGGAGATGTGAGTGTAAGGGAGTTAATAAGGTCCAGTGACCATAACTCTATATGGTGTGACCTGACCCATGGGACAAGTAAGCCCTCTTCAAAGGATAAAGTCTTAGGTTTCAGAAGGGAAGATGTCAACTGGATGACGAAGCTGGTCCAGGGCAAGTTAATCAGAGTGGACAGCATCAGGGATGTGAGGAAAGATGGGAGACAAGCAAGGGAGTCATTCTGTCAAGGCAGCAGTCTTGAATGAGAGCAACAATCAAAAGAAAAAAGCACAAGAGACCAATATGGTTCTCTGGGAAGGCAAGGGAAGCAGTGTGACCCAGAAAGAAGGCCTTCACCAGGTATAAGGAAAAACAAGGGAATGAAGAATGGGAAGAATACCTAATGAGACCAGGGGAACCCAAAAGGGTGGACAGAGATGCAAAGGCAGACACAGAACTGCTTATTGCTGAAGGGGTCAAGGGTGGGGGTAAAGCAGTTCTTTAGATATATTAGAGAAACAAGAAAGAAGGGGAACAGGATCTGTTAGGCTAATGGAAGGAGGTAGGGTAATTGAGGGGATGGGCAGAAAGCAGCCATTCTTAATGACTGCCTTTGCTCTGTATTCACAAAGGAAGACAGAGGACCTCTGCCAGAGAGTGGCACTAAGGCAGCTGTAAAGAGGATCCCTGAAATGAGGCAGCAAGTATCTACCAGAGCTAGCAGCCCTAAAGACAGATTTATTTATTTATTTAGTTTGTTTTTATTGACCGGGTAAGTGCCCTAGACAAATTATTGCCTATTTTCATGCATGATCCAGGGGAGGGGGATACAGATGAATGCCAACTGACCTAGAACCAGATTAAGCTGTTGGTGATATTTTTAGTGAATGGGGGGAAATTTGGCCTGGGCACCATGGAAATTCACCTACTCTGCCAGTCGGGGGATTGTTGGTCATCAGCATGATGGCCACTTGCTGTGCTCCTGAGGAGGAGATGGACGTGTTGGAGGCTGGCTAGTCTCCTCCTCGGCTTCACCATTACTTTAGAGACTACTGACAGTGGAAAAATGTGGTTTTTGCCTGCAATGGACTCTACGACTGCAGAACCAGGGAAATCTGAGCCGAAAGAAATTATTTCAGAAGTTCCATGGATTCCTGATATGGGCATGGACATTGAAATAAATACTGAAGGTATAGTTAAAAGTGACATTGATTTGAAGAAGGGAAAGGATAATTTAAACCTTGTGCAGCAGAAAGACCTTGATGATCCATCAGTGATGGAAAGGGAGTCTGCTAAAGCTGAAGAAATGCTGAGACATGCTCTTGCTGAGAAAAAATGGCAATTACTTCAGCAAATTGCGAATGAGGAAGAGAAGTTTTGAGTGGCTACCAAGATTTTGCACACTAAGCCTCAGGTTGCTGAGGCAAGAAATACTGAACCAGAGCTCTTGATTGCTGAGACCACACCAATACACAGCATTCCAGTTATGACTAAAGAACTGTCTAGCACTGGAAAAAGATCATAACAGACAGCTTACCTCAGAGAAAAACTCTCGGGACCACTTCATGACGTAGTGAAATGGACAAACCTCATAAAACAATCATTACTCCAGCACAGAATCTGGAATGGTCAGCAGCCTCAGCCCTACAGAATGCAGGCTGGGTAGCAGAACCAGATGGGACCTGGAAACCAAACCCAAGCAACCCAGAGGTACTACAATATGAGGACATTGAGATAACCAACACAGGTAAATTGATATATTCCCTTAAAAAAAGCTGTAATGTACATGATTCTGTAACTGATATGAGAATGGAGGGGAAACAGCAACCTGAAGGGACCACTAGAAATATGTGGCATTCTTCAGTAATGGGGTCAGCTAACAGGGAAAAAAACATCAAGAAAGGCTACAGACAAGGAATTCATCCTGTTCCCTACAGACGATTCTAAAGCCTCAACTTCAGGGGTGACTGTAAAGAATAAAACAAACTCTCAAAGAAAATTAGTACACACATGCTACAGAAGTAGCAGAGGAAGTGGAGAAGCCCATACTACCGATTGGCATTGGCCCACAAAAGTTACAAGACCCTGCACAGCGCAAGTTTTTTAAGCACATGTTATGGATGTCAGACCTGTTTAAAAATAAAGGGGTAACCAGCACCAAGAAAAAATGCAATATGTTTATTGTATAAAGGAGGACTTGATGAATCACCTGATAGAGTTTATATTGGCAAAATATTGTTGAAAAACTTATTGAGATTTTATGAGTCAGAGTTGCTTGCTTTGATTCACACAGATGAACACAGTTTTGATATGTTTCAAGACTGTGGAATGTCTCGACTGGTTATGGGTGAAATACAGTTTTTTGAAGGATATGCCTCCGTGGACCCCCTTCTTGGCCATCTTGATTACTAAGCCAGCTGTCAGAATAATAAAAATGTTATTTACAAATGAAGGGGTAAATGTGACCAACATTTTATTCTGGTTAAAAAAGTGCTGAGAAGTGCTTGAACATTCTACCCCTATAATTGATTCTGAACAGTTTTGGACTGGAGGTTGGAGAGTGAAACATAAGCTGATAATGTAGAATAATGGTGTCATACATCTACCTACAGTAGTTGTTTTTTTCTAGGGCATGACAGAGGCTCCTTGTTCTATCCTGGGCAGCCCAAGTCATGTCACAAGTGTGGTTCCAGGCTGCATCTTAATAATGCTTGTGACACACCAAGGTGTACACATTGTCTAGAACTAGGACATTTCACTTCTGCATGTTTGAATTTATTTCATTGCAATCTGTGGGAGGAAAAGGGGCACTCATATGTGCGATGTCCATGGGCATCCCATAATAATGATGAAGAGATGGCCCATGAGGCCCTAATCATGCAGGCCCGAAAAAAGGCTGTGCTAGGGCCTCAGAAGCCAGGATGCATATTATACATCAAAAGCAGTAAAAGGAGAAAGAAAAAGAAAGGGAAAGAGAAAAAGAAAGAGAGACACCACAAGAGGCAGGTATTGAACATGGGAAAAAATCTGAGTATATTACCCTAATGAAAGATATCGACCAAACACCTAGGAATGAGGGAGAAGTTAGCATGACTGCAATGGAGATGGAGGACCCCCTACCCCCACTCCCTCTCTTTAGAAATAATCAGGCACAGACAGAAGGTGTGGGACTGGAGCAAGAAAATATTCCTGGACAGTCAGAGATTGCAGGGACAGGTACATCAGCTAAAATACAGGTGCAAGTACAGGGTACCATGCTTCCATGCCTAAAATGCCCACTGAAGCTGCATTTACACAGATAGCATACAAGAAAAGGCCAGAAACAATGGCTAGGAAGAAAACAGAACCTAAGGGAAAGGAAAGGAAGGTTGTGAAGGGGAAAATAAAATTGTGGCTACAAATAAGTTTAAAGTGCTACCAGCTGAGAAAGCCCAGGGAGGGTCAGAAGAGGAAGAGGTGGAATCAGATTCTTCCACCATTTCCTCATCTACAATAGACCACTCTTCAGGGAGAGAATATGTGGGGAAAGGTGATACTGTGAAAAAGAAATGGAACATCAGACCGAAGTAAACAACAATGTATAGGTTAATTTCATTTCTTCTTCTCTTAATGGCATCTCTACAGCTCATAAGTCTGAACACTAATAGTATTAAGAATGGGAAAAGGTGCCTTACTATTCTTTCAGAACTAGCTAGATGCAAAGTGGACATATTTTGTATCCAGGATACAAGACTCAAAACTTTTCATGAGGTTGCACAAGCCTCTAAATTATGGGGAAAGGGGGCCACGTTCTGGTCCAAAGGGGTAGATACATGTGATGGCTTAGGGATTCTATCTGCAAATAGCAATCTGAAAGTGACAAGCTTGATAGACTTAAAAGCTGGAAGAATCTTGATTCTAGACATTCAACTTGAAAAGACCAGATTAGGACTAATAAATACTTATATACCCCAAATAAAAAGTCAAAGAATTGAACTATTCAAAAAAATACAGCCTTATTTACATACTGCAAGGTTAGTAATATGGAGAGGGGGTGGATTTCAACTGTGCCATGAACCAGACAGATAGGGGAGGCAAAAAGAACAATAGTGTTTTGTGACTCAAATACCTTAAATGACATTATAATCACAACACAATTACAAAATGCCTAACGCATAAAGTATAGGTCAGAGGGGAATACTTGTTTTAGGGGTCCACTCTCAATACGAATAGATTATTTTTTCATATTAAAAACTGTTATGGTTAAAAATATTCAGACAAAAGACTTGGCTTTTACTGATCATAGAGCTATAGAGCTAGAAATAACATGGGATGATATGCCCACTTGTAAGAAAGGATCATGGCGATTAAGTATGGACCTGCTAAAAACAGAAAGAATGCAGAAAGAATGGGGTACCTTATGGTAAACAAGGTTATCTGTATAGTGCATGTACGATAACTTAAGAGAATGGTGGGTGGATTCTAAACTATATTTTAAAACCTTTTTTCAAATGCAAGCTGGGAAACATGCATTAAACACATATTTAGAATATCTATAATTACATAAGCAATTACAGGCACTAATTTCAAAAACGGAAACACTACAACTAGACTATAGCAACCAAATTAGCAACATTATAAAAGAAAGGTACAAAAAACAGTATAAGAGGACAAAAACATTACAAGAAGAAGTTAGATTTGGAAAAGAATGTAAGAAACAAACATTTGATGCTTTCAAAGATTGCCAGAAAAGAGTGGGGCAAAAAATTATATTACAGTTAGAAGATGAGTTGAGACATATATGTACCACACATATGGCTATAATGGGAATTATTAATAATCATGTTAAGAGTACACTTGGCACCTCCCCAAAAGTGAAGTTTACAGCCTCAATATTTTGATCAGGTGCACATACCAGGCCTAACGAATTTTCAGCAAGAACAGATGACACAACCCATCTTGATAGATGAGGTACAAAATGCAATAAAAAACATAAAAAATAATACAGCACCCGAGACTAATGGTTTGACCACATAATTTTACAAAAACTTCATGAATGAATTGTCACCAGAATTGACTAAACTGTATAATGAGCTTTTCGAGCACAACAACTTACCAACTACTATGGCACAGGTGGATCTGATCTTTTTACATAAAAAAGGCAACGAAGGCAAACTTAATAACTGGAGGCCTATTAGTTTATTAAATATTGATTTTAAAATTATAGGGAAGTTTATGGCAAAAAGGCTGGCAGAATATTTCCAATTATTTGATTAGTACTTCTCAGACCTGTTCTATACTCAAAAGGGGTATCCAAGACAATTTAATTCTGTTAAGGGAGCTGTTTTAAAGAACTTATGAAGGAACTGAGGAAGGTGCAGTTTTATGCCAAGATCAACAGAAGGTATCTGACTCCATCTCTTATGATTACAAGTTTTTTTGTTTTAGAAAAATATGGGACACCTTCAAGGTTTATTCAGTGGATTAAATACATGTACACTACTGCCACGGTAACACCAAGGGTAAATGGATGGACAGGAAACACAGTAAAACTACTTAGTGGAGTCAGACAAGGGTGCCCTCTCAGCCCTTTGTTATACATTTATTGCATAGATCTTTTGTTAAGTACAATTCAGAACTAAACAGGAAAGATGTGATCTCACTAGCAAATGGGAGGGGGTACCCATTAAGACATTAGCCTACACAGATGGTGTGGTTATTACAAAAGGAGAACATAATAGAGAAGATGAAGTTCAAGAACAACTCTCAGCATATTCTGAGATCTCAGGCTCCAAAATTAATGCAGAGAAACATATAGGTGTTAGCCTAGGAACTAATGACCTGAACAGTAGAACTTCCTACGCATCTATAAAACTGTCTCAGGAACCAGTTCCAATATTGAGGATTACATCTGGGAATGGGAACTTAGCCTTGATGAATTTGGAAAGTAAACTGTCCAAAGCAGAAGAAATGTCAGCACATTGGAAAAACAAACACATATCTAAAAGGAAAAGAGTTTTACTTATTAAGAATTTGTTATTGCAAATTTTCTTATATGTTAGCTACCTGTTTTCACCCCCAATACAGCTGGAAACAAGACTTTTCAACATTTATTTCCAGGTATTATGAGGAAACTGGCTGAACCCCATAAAGAGGGACACAAGATACAGATTGGTTACAAAAGGAGGGTTAGGGATAATAAATCCTTTAACATTGTATTATAGTATATATCTATTCCACAGTATACCACCAAGTACCCCTGATTTTAAACCAAGGAGAGAAATCATCCCAGAGTGGGCTGACATATGTATACAGGCCTGGACAGAAAACAAACCCAAAGTATTGGCTAGAACCCAGGTCATACCACAGTGTGTGAGGACGATGTTTCAGAAATTGATAAAGTGAAAGGTGAAATGTATCTCCTGTTGTTTTACCGATGTTAGTACCTTACACAAGTTTGCTCCAGTACAGCTTCGCTGTCTGCACTCTCCAAATGTATATTTTATGTATCTAACCTGTCCGTCATCCCTGTCCTAACCTCACTCTATTGTCGTCTCCCCCCCTTTTTTTTTGACAAGGTACCTTTGTAAACGAGTCTTTGACTCAAAGGTTGTAAAACTGATCTCAACAATAAATAAAAAAATAAATAAATACCATATAGGGTGGCAATGACAAGCTCAGGACAAGGTGTTTATGACATCATATTAGTAGACAGCAGACAAGGAGAACTAGTTATTCCTAACTGCCTCTCTGTCCATTATGTCCATAATAAAATAGCCCTGTCTCCGTTAAGTAAACCAAGGATTCTAGCTTTTGTTTAGGATTTGATATGGCTTAGCATACACGGGAGACTTTACATAAAAAACAACAACAAACATAAGCAGATCACAGAAAGATATTGCTCAAGAAACAGTTGTGTACAGATATTGGAAACACAGGAACATTAGTTCTTGGAATGTGCCTATGTAATGGAATTTTGGGGACAGGTATCCAGAACTTGGAAATGTTCCTTGTTTTATAACCTCACCTATGAAGAATTGATTTTCGCAGTATATTCAAGTAAATGGCAGGTATTTTGTAAAGATACCTTACAGGTTATATTGGCTATTCTAAAGTATTATACATGGCAAAACCACTGTAAATGGGTTTTATAGCAACAGTTAGTGCCCATAAAAGTTATTTTGAAAAATGTGCAGATTTCTGTGTGTCAGGTTTATGAAACAGATAAGGCAAAAATGATGAAAATAGAGTTACAAAAAAAGATGGAAATCTTGTGAAAAAATCTTATTATTGTAAAGAACTGGTTGTTATAATTTGAATTTAAGAAAACAAACAAAGGTATTTCGCCTGTAAATTGCATTTGTAAAGATATGTAATGAAGTTGTAAATATCACTATACATATTGTAAATATGGATTGGCTATGTAATTTTGAATTTTATGCCCTTTTACCCCAATAAAATTCCCTACTGTTTTCGAGAAGTGCCATGGGATCTTTAACATCCACCTGAACTACCACCAGAACAGGCAGATGGGACCTCGGTTTAACATCTCATCCAAAAGACGGCACCTCAGGAGTACAGCAGCCCCCTCTTGCTGCACTGCAGTGTCAATATTGGGATATTAACCCAAGTGCCTGGTGTGGGGATAGATCCCACAGCTTTCTGATCTTCCAGCCTCAGAGGTGAGTGTGCTACCTGCTGAGCCACTAACACTGCATAAATAATAATAATAATAATAATAAGATAAGGTCCTGGGGCTAGATGGGATGCATCTGAGGGTGCTCAATGAACTAGCAACAGAACAAACTGAACCCCTGGTGGGGCTATTTAATAGCTCAATTCAGACAGGGGTAGTTCCAAAAGACTAGAGGGTAGAAGACATAGTCCAACTCCATAAGGGAGGGGGACAAGGAGCAACCAGGTCAATACAAACCCATCAGTCTCACCTGTATTATGGGTAAACTGATGGAGACACTAGTCAAAGAGGACCTTGTAAACTACCTGGGGAGCAATGAACTCCAAGATAGTAAACAGCACAGGATCATGGCAGGAAGGTCTTGTCAGGCCAACCTGATAGTATTCCTTGACTGGGTAACGAGGGTAGCAGATAAGAGCCATGTTACAGATTTACTCTACTTTGATTTCAGCAAGGCTTTTGACTCTGTGCCTTACAGAAGGTTGTGGAAGAAATAAGAGGATCTGGGTACAGCAAAAGACACAATTACAGTAGATGGGTGAGAAACTGGTTGGAAGGGAGACAGCAGAGGGTTGTGGTTAATGGAGTCAAATCAGAAGAGAGGGAGGTCACAAGTGGGGTGCCACAAGGATCAGTCCTGGGTCCAGTCCTTTTCAATATGTTCATTACTGATATGGGAGAAGGAATCCAGGGCAAACTGTGTCTCTTTGCAGATGACACTAAACTCTGTGGCAGGGTAGACAGTGTGGAGGGGTATAGCGGGATGTAGCAAGACTTGCAAAAGCTAGAAAGGTAGTCAGAGGTTTTGCAGTTGAAATTCAATGCCAAAAAGTGCAAGGAGATGCACATATAGAACAAGAAACCATGGACAGGATGGGGGTAAAGCAATGCACGACCTCTGAGGAAACAGACCTGGGGTCCCTATCAGCGACTCCCTAAAACAATCAAACCAGTGTAACAAGTCCTACAGTAAGGCAAACAGGATACTGAGGAGTATAGGAAGGAGTATTAACAACAGATGGAAGGAGATACTAACACCTCTCTATCAAACAGAGGTGAGAAAGAAGTAAGTGCCTCAGCTGGGACTTGAACCCAGGCCACCAGGAATACAGTTCCAATTGCGCTAACCAGCTGTGCCACTGAGACAACTGGAAACTGGGCTGTCCCTGAGCACATTATTTTTTCTCAAATGCACAACCCAATGGCAAGACAAAGATTTACTTGTAACAATCACATAGGAGTGTGGTGTGCATATTTATGGAACACATACAAACAGAAGTGAGAAAGAAGTAAGTGCCTCAGCTGGAACTCATCTCTGTTTGTATGTGTGCCATAAATAATTAAACAGCATGATAATATGTAATTACCCTTTTGGACACTGGGAGAAAAACTATACACTAAGCTAGGTTTTCAAATGGTGGTGCAGGGCTTGTGTCAAGCCCTGTGTCACAATACTTTAAATCTGGCAGTGTGCCATAGGCTTTTGCCTCAACTGCATCCAATTTTAGTAAGTCTGACGAAGTTGCGACAGCTTACTCAATTTACAGCAACTTACGCCAAGTATTTGGTGCAAACCCTGTGAAAAGGGTGTTCGGGATTAACATAAACTAAACTAGCAAAAAGCTGATCTAACATCTGGCAATTAGCACACAGGATAGAAAATCCCGATTGCCGGCTGGGAGAATGCTGCAAGCTCTGTGCACCATATGTATGGCACACCCAGGGCTTGTGGCATTCGCAACTGTTAGAAAGTCAGGCCCATTATCTTGCACCATTATTATATGTTCATACAAATAAGACAGTGAAAGAGGATACCTGATTTAATTGTATCCATAGGCTTGAAAAAAAATGTTTAACCAAAATGGCGAAGAAGGTTAGACAAAATAAAACAAGACAAAATTTGCAATTTCTAAATAAAAGAAGAAAAAGGTACAATAAAATACTTAATGTGGAAAAACAAAAATATATAAATTTATTTATGGGTTATGTTACGAAATACAGTATCACAAAAAAGACAAAAGATTTTGGACACTAATGGTAAAAGGCTGTAATACATATGCACAGCCACTTGAACTTTATATTTAGCCTTTTCTTTTTTTTTTTTTAGCAATTCAGATTTTTATTCATTTTTATACAATTACAGAGAGAAGATCCAACAATACATACATACAAATAACACAGTAATACGTACTAGTAATTAAATCAGTTCTCCCCCTTCCCCCATCCCTCTCTACCTATTTCCAATATTTAGCCTTTTCAATGGGAAGAACATTTGAAGAAAGTTTATTATGATGTTGATGAAGTCTCACCTCAATATAAGAGAAAAACTGTGATATTATGTGAACACTTTTTATGGACCAAATCAAGCCTCTTTTGTATAGCAGAGGTATGCCAGGCAGTAATATAGATAAAGTTTAACAAGGCCCTAGGCCCAGATATAATCATGGCAGATCTCTTTAAAGGAGAACTACGCTGAATCTAGTAGTCAGTTTTCACAGTAAATACTTCTTTTTAAATACTCATTCAAATTCTGTTATTTCTCTACTTGGGTTTTATAGTTGTCACAGTGGTTGTTTCTGATTTCTTTGCTGCTGGTAAGAACCATTTTAGAATTGTATGATGTAGATTATATCCCTATTTTACTCTTCTATTGTTGGCATACAGCACCTATGTTCTATTTGAGAACTCTGTGGTTGTTTGGGACATAAACTACATCATATAGTTCTAAAATGGTACTTAACCACCAGAGTGTAAAGCAGAAATATCCACTGAGGTTACTAAAAGGCCTATGTATGGATGTGACAGCCAGGATGCAATGCAGAAATGCTGCAGAATATCACAGAATGCTGCGGTTTACTGCAGGGGCCATTTTAAGTCAATGACAATTAAGCCCTTTTGTCATGCAGGATTTTGTGACATGTCATTACTGCAAGTTATTGCGCTTCATCATGGCTGACTCCACTGTAGATAGAACAATAACATAATTTGAACCAGTACTTATAAACCAACCTTTACAGGGAAAAATGACTTACAGGTTCAGCGCAGTTCTCCATTAAATATTTTTTTTGAAAGATGGGTAACATTACTTCATTATATGTATAATCATATGATACAAAATGTACCTTTCCACTTTCATGGGCAGGTAATGTAATCTATCCAATTAATTAAAAAAGCCCTCTTAATGACCCCCAGATGCATCAACCTATTAGTCTAATAGACACAACACAGTTTTTTCCTACACATTATATTAAGTAAGCTGGATCCTGGGTTGAGGAAAATCATATCTTGGATGAGTAACAAAATAGCTTCAGAAAATGTTCTACCACTCAACATTGTATGGCACTTTCACAACTGGCCCATAAATATGTTAAAATAAAAAAAAACAGTAAATTATTCTGTTTTATAGATTTGAAAATTACTTTTGATAGCATAAGCTGGAAGACCTTGTTGGCTACCCTCTTTAACATTGGAGTTGCTATTTTTTTGTTCGCCATAAAATTAGATTACACAAAAATACATCATCCAAGGTTCAATATAATACACTGTAATTACTGGTGACCCCATTTAACACATGGTCTGGATCTGTTTTTCAAATGCCATAGTAACTGGGTCATCCAGTTATTACAGCATTTGCTTTAACTTTCCCATTAGTCAAAATCATCATGCCACATCATTGGCCCCTATTTGTAAATTGGCAGGCTGAACAGTTCCAAAAACATGGTGGCTCCATTTCTGCTCTGCAAGGAACCACTACAGCATCAGAGAGTTTCTGTTATTGTAAGACTCTCCAAATTATTTATTATTTATTCTTTTTAGAATTTATCTGTTTGATCCTGCCATTTAAAATCACTAAAATGTATCTGGTTGAGCCTGCTGTACGTTGAGTTTAGGAAACCACAAGTCCAACCCAGTGTGATCATCAGAGGGATTGTGCCTGGCTTCTGAACCGCGACTTAATCACAGTTCAACGCTTTCATTTTTTTTAAAGAAAAAAAAAACAATGCAAGATGAAACGATGTTCTTACTGGACTGGGAGTGTGTGTGTGTGTGTGTGTGTGTGTGTGTGTCTGTGTCACAGAACTCCCTGCACCAGTAATTATAAAAAATGATGGCTATGCAACTGTGTTGTTATGGATTTTTTTACACACCCTCAGTGTGTGATGACCTCATAAACCTCTCGAGCTTTGCTCTTGAGGTTTATGGGTCATCACACACCTCAGTGGTAAAATCCTCTTTACTGATTACATGCTCATCATCTCTATCTGCTGACACATCTAATAAACACTATTAGGATGAATTTAGGAATTCATCACGGTTGTATCATAGCATCCTTACTTTTTAATTTATATATGAATGATATCATCAAACAACTTTATGATAAAAGTTTTTATTCTCAAAAATCTTAAACAAAATACTACCAAAATTAGCATATATATATGATGTGGTCTTCATTTCTATCTCCTTATTAGGTTTACAGACAAAGATGGATAAATGCCACATTAATGCGACCTCAGTAATTTAAGCATAAACCAGATTAAAACTCAGTCCTTGATCTTTGGAAGCTCTAATCAGGATAAATATGTGCTGTACAATTATAGAACTAAATTAAAAACAGATAACACATATGAACATTTGGGTTTACCCTTTGCAAGTAACTTGAAATGAAAATGTCATCTTGACCACTTAAAAACTTGTAACATCAATTTGTGGTGTAAAACATTTTATGAGAAGTTATGGAGGACAGTCAGCATATGGGTATCTTAAGGTAATTGTTGCAAAAATTAGAACAGCTATAGTTTATGCATTGGAGATATGGGGTTTGGCAACTATATAATTCCTGGAAATAATGCTAAACAAATAATATAGATATTATACGAGTCTTCTGGATTGTGTTCCAGACTATATTTTTCAAATTGGAACTACGGTAGACTTCCTTGGGTATAGTGGTAATTGTAAGAATAACAGTTTTTTTGATGGGCCTACAGACAATGCATGAAAACAGACTTCCAAAATGTTGTATAGAGGAACAAATACAATATTCATTTAAAGGTTTCAATTATCCATACATACACTTTATTAAACACACAATGTTCCCAACAGGACCAGATTCAACTTTGATATACACTGAATACAAAGAAAGGACATAATATATACTATAAATCAAAGATGTAGAGATGTCATGGAACAAAAATACACAGCTCGGATTAAACATTCAAAACTACATATATCATATGAGTACATTCATTTTTTTTTCAAGAGAGCAGTATTGGACTATAGTTAAAGATAAAAGGTTAAGAAATCTGTTTACTAGATTCAGAAGAGAAATCTGCAGAAATAATTTTCTTTTGTTTAAACAACGAAGGAAGAATATCCCTTCCCCTTATTGCAACTGTGGATCTGGAGAGGTGAACGATCTCGAGCACGTGGTCTTATATTTCCTATTTATACATTTGAAATAAGTATTTGGCTGGGTGAGATATTGAATGATATGTATGAATCCCCTAAGGAAATTAGATTCTCCTTATTCTTCTGAACGGAAGTAAATGTTTTGGAGAAGGTAACTTCTTTTTTTTAAAATCTATAAATCTTGAATAGAATAAACAGATTGATTCACTTTCAACCAATAATTCTGAAAGTGTTTACTTATGTGGGGTATAGGGTAGCGATATTTAATAGCTGTAAAAACAAAACTTATTAGACACAACAGTAACAGCAAAACATCATTCTAATCACCAACATCAGGTCAACAAAGGAAATTAAAGTGGTCCTTGCTAATGCAATAAATTTAAATAAGCTGAATGATTACATTGAATTAGTAACAGACAAAAGATTCCATATATATTATCACAATTACAGAAGCCTAGTGGACTGAACTGATGGCTGGAATATCAGTTTGTAAGGTTATAACATATAAAACACAAGGATCTCAGAAGAAGAGGCAGAGTGGCTGCATTTGTGAAAGACACAATATGCAGTATTGAAGTCACTAGTGTTAACAACCATAACATTAACACTGAGAATGATTGGGTTAACCTAGAGTAGGATAGAAATGAGAGAATACTGATAGAAGTCTATAATGTATGGTAGAACACTGTTGACCATGTAAATCTGTGCTCAGAACAGCATTGTTGTGCTACATTCAGTGCATCACAATGTTGTTGTTCTGCACTGAGTAAGTCACTAGTGCAGCATAACAAGAACGAATGCATTCACGCATGCACACATGCATGATGTAGGGCTGTGGTGGTGACAGCAGAACAGGAAGCAAGCAGTGCTTGAACAAACCATGCCACGAAGGTACTTTTCAGTATGGTGGGGGCCTTTTTTGAGAAATGGAGCAAAAATCTGATTGCCAATACACTATAAAATATTGTGTATGAGCAATCATACACAAACAAGGCAGTTCTTTGATCTCGAGGTTTCCCTGTACCAGACCTCTCGAGCTGCGCTCTCAAGGTCTCTTGTTACCATGGAAACCTCTTGATCGTAAAACTGCCTTGTTGTATATGATTGTTCGTACACAATTCTCTATGTTATAGACCACCTGACAGTGACAACTTAATTTTTGCATTAATATTGACATTTTGGAAGCATCAGACAAAGGGACACTTGATTCTTGAGGACTTTTAACACTTCAATACCAAATGGGCAAATCTGTCTTCTTCAAACAGCCAGAAAAGTAAGTTTTTAGGTATTTTATATGACAGCAATATTGAGAAAATTGTAAAACTCCCAGTTGGGTAAAATCATACTATTCCTGGCCCTAACCAATATTGTCTAAACTAAAATGACCTATTCTGTCATGAATCCACTTGGTAGTGATGATCATAACTACATCCTAATGATTTGGAAGGGTGACCTGGAAAAACAATTGTGCTAGACAATGATCTTCAACTATGGGAAAGCTGATTGGTCCAAAATATGGCATGAAATTCAAAACTGATCTGGTCTAGGGAATTGGGAAG
Source organism: Neoceratodus forsteri (assembly GCA_016271365.2). NCBI lineage: Eukaryota > Metazoa > Chordata > Ceratodontiformes > Ceratodontidae > Neoceratodus > Neoceratodus forsteri. Next base: position 446,534,785 of record CM057453.1, read on the forward strand.
TATCCCAGTAAATACAAAATGGCAGATATTTACAGATAAACTCCTGGAAACAAAATCAAAATGCATCCCTACACAAACGAAATATAATAGTAAAGGTAAAAAGCCTCAATGGCTGACCAAGAAAGTGCACAGGAAAGTTGAGGCCAAAGAAAGGTCTTATACGATGCTAAACAATCTGGTTTGACAGCAGACAAAGGGAAGTACAAAATTGCACTAGCAGCATGTAAAAAAAAAAACACAAGAAAAGAAAAGATCTCCCTAAAAAATAGAACTTGATTCCAATGCTGGTGGTGGGGGTGGGTGGGGGGAGAGGGCTGACTATGTGAAATCTAAAAATGTGATGTATAGGCCAAATAAAGATTAATGAGATAGTTCTGAATGACCCTGAGGTTATGGTTAACAGTTTCACTAACTTTTTCACTTCAATCTATGGCAAAGCAAGAGACTGTAATATAATTCCAAAACCAGGACCTGGAACCATGGTGAACAGAGATGGTTCACCCATGCTGCAGCAACAACCAAGTTGTCAGTGTAAATGTTGGCGCCGGCACTTGGCCGACACGTGGCACAGCGCTCCATCAATCTGCTGTCCGGCAGTTGCAGCAACAGGAATTGTGGGGGGCTATGCCCCCCCCCCCGCACTCACATTTATTTATATAAGAAACTCCAGGTCACACCCTGGTAGCAAGAAGGGCAACCTGGAGATTGGCAACACTGCCAGGTGACAAAAAAACCCAAAGACGCATAAGTTGTGTGCAGCATTATTCCCTCTACAACATTCCAGGGTAATATTATGTCAACACATTAACAGACTATCAATAATAATGACCTCCTAGTAATTTAGGTAGAAGAGTTAGTAGAAGATTTAGTACCTTGCTTCAGGAAAATTAATATCACTAAGTCAGTGGGATCAGACAAGCTTCACCCTAGACTTTAAAAAGAAGTAGTATCAGAAATCGTGCAGATTCCTTCTCCACTGTGATTGTCCCATCTGACTGGAAAACAGCAGTAGTTGTTCCCATTTGTAAGAAGGGCATAAGATCCAGCTGTAATAAGTATATACAGTCAGTCTTACATCTTTAGTTGGTGATATTTTCAAATATTTTCTTAAGGATCACCTTGGAAACAAACAATACTGTAGATAGATGACAACCTCCAGTATGGCTTTAAAAGGCATAGATCATGCCTGATCAACCTCCAATCATTTTATAAGCATGTCAGTTTGCTACTGGGCATTGGGGCATCAATGGGTGTCTCTATTGTAGACTTCTGCAAAGCTTTGGACATTGTTCCCTACAATGTTTTGCTTAATAAAATGGTAGCAAACAAATTCAGCTTTAATGCTATCAGTTGGCTTTGTAAATGGCTTTACAACAGAATCCAGAGGGTAAGAATCTATGGAATGCTTTCTTCAGAATTAAAGGTTACAAGTGGAATCACTCATGGATCAGTGCTGGGTCCAACACACTCTTCTATATTTATTTTGGACTTAAAAAAATAACATCAAGAAGAGGTTACTTAAATTTGTGGATGATAGCAAACTCGGTGGAGCAACTAGTACTGATTCCAAAATAAATTAACTTCAACAAGACATAAATGTGTTAACTCAATGGGACAGCACTAATGGCATGCAGTTAAATGTGGATAAGTTGCAAGGTTATGTGCTTTGAAAAAAAAAACTTAAGGACAAAATACCACATAAATGAGATTGAAATAACTGAGAGTAACTGAGAGTAAAGATGACAAGTACCTTGTTCTAGTAGAGCTAGGTCAGGATTCATGAAGCTGTCAAAAGACCACAGCTGCGGGTAAACTGCTGCGCAAGTTGGTTTGCCACTTGCCGGACAAGAAAGGCCTGCAGCCAGCGGGTATTCCAAGTGAAGGTGGAGCCGATTACGACTGGCTCCACAGGTTATGGCCGCTTGCAGGTGGTGTCACCAGGGTGATGGCAGCTGCAGCGGGAATGGGCTATGGCTGGTGTAAGCAGCCGTAACACCCTCTGCAACTGCTGCAGCTGTGAATCACTACTGCCACAGCTGTGGGCGATTCCAGTCCACAACAGCTGTTGCAGAGTGGAACTTAGAAAATAATGCGTCGTGAATCCTGCCCCTAGTGTACTGCCTAAAATGAATATTAGTTTTTGAAAGTAATCAGCTATTACCTTTTACGTCTGAGGTGCCTTTTTTTTCTCTTTGGATAATTAGAAGTTTTTTTACCTGATGTTAGTAGGTGTGGTCTGAGGAACAGCACTCTGCCTGACAGCTGACATATCTAGCTCTGTTCCCCACTACATTATCAGCATTGTGACCTCACTGACACTGACATCACAGCTACTCAGGAAGAGCCACTCAGTAGCTGCCAGGTCAATCACCTGTGAAGTCCCAGTCAGTGAGGTCACAGTGCTGATGATGTAGTGGAGGGACTAGAATGTGATATGTCCACTGCCAGGCAGAGTGCTGCTCCGTACATCCAGCATAATATTCTCACATAGAAAACCTTCTAATGAGTAAACAGAAAAAGAAAAATACTTCAGAAATAAAAAGTTACAACTGACTGCTTCTTAAAATTTGTAACATTTACTTATCTGCTATTTTTGATTCTACTGGCTCTTTAATAAATGGGAGGGCTGAAGCTTGAGGTTCACTGTGAGGGAATAGCTCCTCCCACTTTCATCAGAAAAGCAGCCTACTCCTTGCAGTCCTTGCTTAGTGTATTTCATCACACTGTATATGTGTTTCGCTCTGAGCTTCTGCGTGGTCCATGTGGGTGTGCCTCCTTGCATTTCCCCTGCTGGTTGCTGTCCTTTGGTTTTTGTGTTCTCCTTTTTCCCCTTCTGTCCCCTGTTTCCTCCCTGTTCTAATCTCCCACTGTTCTGCCTTTCATTGGTGCTTCCTCATGCTCTGTTTGTCTTGCTTGTCTGTACCCTCTGTTTTCTCTCCCTGCTGCTCCGTGGGTGCCCCCCTCCCATTCTTGTTTGTCTGTTGCTTGTGTTTTTTTCATCTTCCGTCTGCCCCTTTCCTCTCATTTTCCCTCCTGGTTCCTGCTTTCGGAGGTTTTCTGCCCCCCCCTTCCCCTCTGGGTTCCATCCTGTCTGTGACTTCCTCTGTTTTGCTCTGGGTGTCTTACCTCAGCATCTACTGTGGCTCTGTTGCTCTTCTCATGTTCCCTCCATTTGTCCTGTTTGCTTCTATATTTTTGGGGGGTCTTTCTCCTCTTGGAGCCGCACTCCATTCTAGTGCAGTGCTTCCGGGTTGTGATGTTACCATCAAGCCCATCTTCAAGCTATACTCCCCATCAAACTGCTCACCTCTGCATTGCAATTCATAGCACTGGCTTACAGTACTGCAGAGCTAATGGTCAGAAAGCATAGCACTGTCTTATTTAACTAATTACATGTCTCAGACAGGAGCTCGTATGTTTACTGTTAAGAAATGTTTCTATTAAGTCCATCAAAGATTTTCATGGTCTGTGTGTCCAATAAAGCCCTAACTTTGTGTCAAACATCAGTTAACCTTACAGAGCAAGGATAAATTGGAGTGTAAAATCATAGTGCTTTGCACATTCCTAACGTTCAGATGTATGTTCCCATTTCCTCTCTTCGTGTGCTCTCTAACTCTACAGTGTGTTCATTCTGTGTAGTCCATTTGAAAGTGTCCATCACTCCTGCAGTGTCCACTTTCTCCATTGTTGCTCCCTGATTCCACTTCCTGCCTGCAAATCTATTCTGCTGTTACTTTAGCCTGCTTCTTCTCTGGTAGCAACTAGTTGTACATTCCTTGCACAGCCCTCAGCAGCAGTTCACAGCAGTTTTCCAGTCTCCATCTCTAACTCATACCTTCTGAGGTATTCAGTGTAGGTAGGCTTGCTCCATCTACCAGAAATGGGACTTCTGTCACCAGCATTCCAAACCACCATGTTCTGCAACCAGCAGTGTCATTCCATTCTCCGTCTCTAACTCATACCTTCTAGGTATTCGAGTGCAGCTGGGCTCACCTGGTCTACCACAGATGGGAGTTCTGTCACTAATTATTCAACCACTCTGCATCTACCGCAATACACAGCCATATATTGGTATGTTGGCACTGGCCAAGTTACCAACTCTCTGCATCTACATGAGGTCCCTGCACTCTTATTGGTACCCCCTGAGGTACACCAAAGACAGCTAGCACTTAGGCATATGTTATACTAACATCTAGGGCTAAGGGCATCTACTGTATAAGAGTAGATGTCAGGATATGTATGCATATTATTGTTATACACTTTGCTTTCTAATACATATACATGTTTCTTGCTTACAAGATGTTAGGACACTTGTGTCCTTGTAATGATTATGATACATAAGTCGGCATTGCCACCTTTTGGTGATTTGTACTACTACAATGATTTATGTAAGAACTGTACTCTTTTGTTTCACAAAGTGATGACTACTACAAAATTGTATAATGTTATCTTGGACTGTGGAGCCACCTCTAATTTAGCCAATAGGGCTCATCTCTGTAACTAGAAATGTTTCTATCTTACAATAACCACAGTAGTTATCATAGGTATATAATGTGAGACATTACATCTTCTACCTCGGGGACCCCCAAGAGACACGGAGAATCCTCGAGGTATAGGGAATGCTTAGCATTGGCTCCTGGTTCTTATTGGTAAGAACTGCTTAGGGCAACTGTAATTATTCTTTTGGCAATAATAAATAAGTTTATTACTCTAATGCAATGTGTCTGTGATTCCTTGCATTCCCAATATTGCCAAGAACCTGAGAGTGAGGTTTAGACCTCCTGACAATTGGCGACCACGTGCAGGCAATATTTGGTGTTTGCAGTTTCGCTTGTTGCTTTACAATGTTTCCCTTCCCAACGGGGACTGTAGGTATGCATTCCCGCATCACCTCTCCCGTTTTCTGACCACTTTGTAACCTCTTGCAAAGTCAGGCTGCTCTTTGGGTGTGGTCTATGCTGACTTGACCCACTCCACGGCAGTTTTGAATTGCAAGCTTACAAGTGCACAGTAGCCCAGCTGTGTATAAAGTGCTCCTGCTGTGGATCAATACACAGCATGGCGCCTTTTTCACAGTTCACATAATGGCCACCATATCAAATATCTGTGCAGAACTGAGACTCGATGTCTCAAACTTCCTTACCTCCCATGGAGGCTGGGCTGACTTCGTGTGGGATGCAAGTCAATCCGAAAACCCTATACTGGGGATCTCAACCCAGTACACTGAGACAAGACAAACAGCCAATAAGCGCCAAGCTAAAGGGCTGCTGGTTGCATCTCTATATGCTGCTTTGGAAGCCTCTGAAGCAAGGTTTTGAACCCTTGAACTACAAATCTCATCTCTTAAGCAAGAGATGGGTTTGCAGGAAATGGAGTGTATTAGACTGCAGCAGAATTTGGAGTCCGAACTTCAAACTCTGCGAAATGAAAAGGATTCACTTTTGCATCATTCTGCACAGGCTGGAGAGCAGGAAATTTGTGTGTTGAAGCAGGAGTGTGAAAGTTTGAGACAGGATAAGGGACAGGCTTTGAATATGAATAATTTGTTAAGTAGAGCAAACGAACAGTTGAGTGGGGAGTTGGGCGAGCTACAGAACAAGATAAACCAGGTGCGTAATGACTTAGAAGTGGCTACCAGGGACAATCGCAAATTGAGCACTGCGTACAGAGTGTTGCAGAAACAAATGCAAGAAGAGGTTGATGTGAATGTTGCAAATGTGAATCATGCAGAATGTGAATCTAAGATGGCGAAACTGCACCATCAGCGAGAGGTTCTGACTGGCATGTTAAGGCGATGGGAGGCGTAGCCCCTGCCTTAACTATGTCATCTGAAGGGAAGGGCTCAGATGATGACATCTCTCAATACAATGCCCAGTCACACCCCTACTATGGCCCAGAGTCCCCGCCCTGCCATCCACAACATAGTGAATCCCTGTTACACCCACACCATGTCATACGTCATCAACGTCATGACCCCCATCATGGGCGACGCCAACATGGCGACCCCCATGATAGGGGGAGCAGGCCCAGGCCTAGTCCCAACGGCACCACTGGTAGCCATTATTAATGTGGAAGACAGGCAGGAGATAGAGAGAATGATTAATAATGCGGTAAACAGTGTGCCCATTCCAGAGAGGAATAAGCAAGTTTTAAAAGGCCAAATTAGGCAGCTTATTCATGAAACTGGCACTCAGGAGGGCATAGCCTGCTCCGTAATGGAGGCCACAGCTCAGGCAGCCTTGGATGTTGCCTAAGGTAACGCACCTTCACCTGATCATCCCACTAATCACCTACAAATGGCCTACACTGTTCAGCAAATAGCTGACAGTATCGGTCGGATGAGCCCGTCTGAAAACCTCAGCTGTCACTAGGAAAAGGTGCATGCCAAATGTGAAATGCTTAGTCTCGCAGCAGACTACCAGGTCCAGATTCTATGCCAGACCATTGATCCTGGATTGTGGGCCAAACTCCCTGATGCCATCTGCCAAGCTGGCAATACCACCTTTGACGAAGTTGCAGCTGAACTAATTTCTGAACACAGCCCAGGTGTAGTAGGAGTGATGCTTGCATACCCTGTAAAACAGAATGCAAAGGAAAGTCCAGCGACTTACCACCAGAGATTCTGGATGGCCTACTGAGCAGGACAACCACTCACACAAGAAGCTGCAGATGTAGATCTTATCGAGTATAAGACCTTGTTCCTTAGGAACATGATCCTTGCAGTGAGAGAGAAGGTAGAGCCAACCACTTATCCCACCACTGAATGGTTTTCTGACATTCTTTGAAAAACCAAAAGAGTTTATCAACTCTACATCCATGATCTGGGCTCCGGTTCCAAGAAAATAGCTGCCGTGGAGCCTACACCAGAGGCCATGATGCATTACATGGTGGAAGGGTAGACCCAACATAAACAGCCCCTCCCCACGGACAAACAACACCCCCAGCAGGCCCAACAACAACCACAGCAGCAGCAACAACAACAACAATGGGGTGGGAACTGGAATTACCATAAAAATAAGAAGCACCATAAGAATCACAAGGGTAAACAACAGCAAAGACCATGCCCTTCATATAGGGAGATAGCTGAAGAGAACCGGAAGTTCAGAGAGCTCCTGGGGCAAGTGCGTTCTGTAGCGGATGCAGTTCCTGCTCAGGCCCTTGCAGCCATACAACTGGGAACCCAGGCCCCAATGGGACATGGCGACACCGGAAGTACAGGCCCTCAGGCCCAAACAGGCCTGAACCCAGAAGCACCTCCCTATATAGCATCATTGCAACATGGTGAAGTGGTTCACAGGAGCCAGGCCCAACCTCTCCATGCTTCCTCTAGCACAGATTGACAATTACAGGCCCCGGTCCGGATTGTAAACAAGCTGGTCTTGGATACAAATGGAAGGCCCTGCACTGAGGCCGAGGTCGGGGGCTGCCTGCTTACAGTGTTACTGGATACAGGTTCAGCTGTGTCTGTATTACATGATGATCACCCAGATACATCTCTTTGGTCTACTGGATGGAGGACCAACATGTCAGGAGTAGATAGTACTAGGTTACCAGCATACCGTTCTCTACCTTTGCCTGTAGAGTTAGGACACCTGAAGGCCTCACACACCTTCCAACTAATGGTTTTGCACGACCATCCTAGTATCATTGGAATTGACTTCCTAGCACCACAAGGCTGTGTGGTGGATCTAGCTAACATGCTATTGATACAGATTCAGGGCCAGTATCATACCATTTTGATCCCTGATTCACACATAGTGGCAACAATATCTGCCAACAATAAAGAGTATGATGTCATAGATTTGTTCAAGAACCATGAGCTTTTCCGGAAGCGCCTCCCCATTCTACAAAGACATCTGGAAGCATTTGCTACCAACAAGCATGACTGTGGCAGAATGCACACTGTCATTAAACTGCCAGACCCAGCACTTGAGAGGCAGAGGCAATATCCTTTCCCACCTGAGGCCTTGCCTTCTCTTAGGGAAACAATAAAATCTCTCCTCAACCAAGGTGTAATCAGAACATGTGTTTCTACTGCCAACTCCCAGTGTGGCCTGTGAAAAACCCACAGGTGCCTGGAGACTTACTATTGACTACAGAAGACCGAACCAGGTCACCCACAGTTGCGCTACAACTGTGACCTCAGCACCTGATGTGCTGCGACTTTTGACCCCTGACCAAAAAATGATTCAGTGCCCTGGACATCTCCAATAGTTTCTGGTCACTGCCATTGGCCCTTAAGAGTCAATATAAGTTTGCCTTCGCCTTTGAAGGAAGACAGTACATGTGGACCTGCTTACCACAGGGATTCCATAACAGCCCTTCCCTGTTCTAGCTGCACATGATGGACATCCTTGAGGGTTTCTCTACCCCTCCAGTGTCTCTTGCAGTATGTGGATGGCCTGCTGTTGGCAACTGCCACACAGGAATAGCACTTGGATCTCTTGGATGTACTACTGACTCTCACCCAGAGAGCAGACCTCAAATGTAATCCAGCAAAAGCACAACTATGTCAGAAAGAGGCTCTCTTTCTGGGCCTGAGAATAACTGATCAAGGCTGAAGCCCTACTGGAAGAAGATACAAGGATTGCAAGACTTGCCATTGCCCACCAGTGTGGCCACTCTTAGGAGGTTTCTAGGTATGATAAACTACTCCAGAGATTTTATTTGTGATTTTGCTCAGAAGGCTGCTCCTCTGTATGAGTTACTGAAAAAGGACATTCCCTGGACTTCGGGTCCCATTCACACCCAGGCTGTGACATCACTGAAACAGGCCGTGGCCTCGGCTCCAGCACTGGTCAACCCCAACCCAGCATTGCCATTCCATCTGGAGTGTGCCACCCCTGACATAGCTATGTCAGCAGTGTTGGCACAGAAGATTCATGGCACTCTGAGCCCACTGCATATGCATCACAGCTCTTGACCATGGTGGAACAGAAGTATAGCCTTTGTGAAAGGAACCTTCTGGCCACCTACTGGGCTGTCAAGCTCTTTCTGTATATCATTAAGTACTCTCCACTGATTATCAACACCAACCACACACCAACTACCCTTTTGCTATCAGACAGAGTGAAGGATGGGTCAGTCTCTAACACTAGACTGACACACTGGTCACTTCTTCTCTAGGATAGAGACATACAGGTACACCCAACCAAAATTCCATCCATGCTGGCACATGAACTCCTTTTTCAAGGAGAACCCCACGACTGTACACTGCAACCACCTGATCATCCAGATCCAGGCCCTTTCCTCCTTGCCACACCACAAATACTTGAAAACACCTCATTGTGTCATATTTTCACAGGTGGTTCAGCTTCCTATTATCAGGGAGAACAAATTGCAGGGATGGGTATCTTGGTGATTTACCCTTATGGTAACACTATCAAAATTTCTAAGTGTTGCAGTGTGGCATCCTCACAGTATGCCGAGATGGCAGCGGTGGCCTGTGCCCTCGAGTTCATCCAGCATGGGATTGAGGATTCCATCATCTTCACAGACCCTAACTGGGTTTGTTGTTCTCTTACATAATTTCTCTCTTTCTGGCAGAAGAACTCCTTTCTCTTGTCTGATGGCAGTCCAGTGAAACACAAAGAACTGATAATCTACATCCATTCACTGGCCCAAAGGTTTGCACACAAACTCTATGTACACAGAGTTAAAGCTCACTCCATACATGACCCCTATCATGCCTTCAATGACACAGCAGACACCCTTGCCAAGGAAGGGTCCCTGGGGGGAACACCTGGATGATGGACCATCCAGAAGCTAGAGCGGCTCTACACATAGCAGCAATCAGAAAGAAATCTGAACCCTTTTCCCCCTTGGACCTCTCAGCAGCTCAGCATGCTGATTCTGAACTCAAAGAAGTGCTCAGATTCCTTGACAAGAGCACCGAAGAAAACTTACCTACCCATAACCCTACTGGAGGCATGAAGGTAAGTTACGCTTGTCTCCAGATGACAAGCTCATCTGGTATCAACCAGATGACATCACCACCAAGTTGTGGGTGGTCCCAAGACACCTTAGGTCTGAATTTTTGCACCAAGTGCATGACACCCCTACTGGTGGACACCAGGGAGTTGAAAATACCCTCCAGAGGCTCAAGACCACTGCCTAGTGACCTGGTGTCACCAAAGATGTCAAACAGTACATAGATAATTGCCTTGCTTGTGCACAAAACAATCCCATCCCTACCAAACGAAATGCCAATCTCCTACCACAAAGACATTCTGGCTCCTGGCATGCCATTCAGATTGATTTTATTGGTCTATTGACTAATACCAGCAGAAACAATAAGTATGCTCTTGTGGTAACTGACCTTTTCTAGAAGTGCGTTGAAGCTTTCCCCACTAAAACATGCACTGCTAAAACCACTGCCAAAATCCTGGTGGAACAGATTTTCTCCAGGTGGGGCCTACCTCTTAAGGTAGACTCCAACAAAGGAACCAGTTTTTACAGGTGAATTGATGAAACAATCCCTTGAGCTCCTTGGAGTTCAACAGAAGTTCCACATACCTTACCACCCTCAATCTTCAGGTCAAGTAGAAAGAGCCAACATACGGATTAAGCAAATGCTTTCCAAATTCATTGGGGACAATCTCAAGACCTGGTATTCCCTATTGCCATTACTCCTTATGGCAATTAGGGGTACACCCTCAGCCACTACCCAGTTGACATCCTTCGAGGTTATGACTAGAAGACAGATGAGAATACCTGAACACCTGTTGTTTGACCTGCACACTCCCACAGCTGACCGGGTGTCTGTAGACCAATACATGGAAAAACTCAGACAAGACCTCATACACACACACACACACTTGTATGCTGCCAGTTGCATGGGCAAGGCCCAGCAACAGTCCAAAATACAGTTTGACAAACATGTACAGGAAGTGGATTGGCAGGTGTGGGATCAGGTAATGGTCCTCAGATTTGCACATCCCACTCACTCCTTCTTCAATAAATGGGAAGGCCCCTTTCCCATTGTCAATAAGCTCAGTCCGGCAGTCTACCAGGTTAGCTTCTTGCACAATAATAAACTGACTGACAAATGGTTACATGCAATCCAACTGAAACTGAATAAAGGAGTATAATTACTTTTCCTCACCCCATTGGGTGGAATAGTACTAACCTACTAATGTTTGATCTTCCTTTACAGATACACTGACAAGATGGCTATCTTGTTCCACTTTCTCCTCATCTCAGGAGTTATCCCCTGCATCCAAGGCATGGTAAAACACCTCCTTCCTCACCATGATCCTCCAACATCTGCCCCAGAGGGAGTTTCTATCAATATACCTGACAATTTGATTACTGTCCAGGAAGGTTCTGATGCCTACCTCACTGCCTCGGTTGTTGCTCCTGACAAATCTACCCTACAAATTGAGTGGCAAACCACACCACAAGGACAAATTGTCCCTGTGGCCAAGCTCTTCAAGGAAACTTTCCATGGATGGCCCAATGCTAAGTTATCTCCTAATGGTTCTCTGCCCTTGCTCCAAACTGCTCTTAGACATTCTGGTTTATACAACATCACTACCTTAATTGATCCCTCATGTTGTAATTCTTTGTCTAAAGACTCTGCCAGGAAATTCTGTGCTGTACACTACATGGTCTCTGCTGCCATGTATCTCTCTGTATTACCCCCTACTGAAAAACAGCTTTTGGAATGTCCAAAGCACACCCCTGGTCCTCACAGTGGTCTCACATCCACTGCGCTACCTGGTACACTTATTAACAACTTATAATTTATGCATATACCTGTTTTGTTTAATTTGACTTACTGGAATATGAAAGAATTTGGTATGTGTCATACTACTAACACTTCAGCATTTTACAGTACTTTATTGCTTGATAGTTTAGCAGCTTTCCAGATTCGTATTCATGACCCTATTGCCAGGGTACACACCACCGAGCATAGAGGCAACTTCAGGAGAAAACCCAATCCTGATGATCAAAGTCATAAGCGCAATACATGTGAAGTTGACAGTTTTGATGTCACTGGTGCAACAGGCACTGTCACAGGTCTCTTTGGCACAGCTATGTCTATTTGGAATAACGCAGACATTGCTGCTATCAAATCTCATTCAGCTAAATTCCAAACTGGTTTGGTAAACAATATTATATCCCCGTTATTGCATGGTGTGGATGGCCTTAGTCAGGAAGAAAGATACACTGTTTATAATATGCACGACATTGCTAAGGCATTTACAGATTCTAAAGATAAGATTAATACACTCATTGCACAGAACAACAAAGAAGCCGATAGACAATACATTGCTAGAGAAATCCTATGTTCAGCCTATGGTGCATATATTATCACTACCATCAACAATCTTTTCCATGATTTAGAATCTGGAAGGATCCCTGATATAATACATGACAGATGTATTTCTAAATGGTATTGTCCACGATGTAAAACCCCTGGCTGTATCGCTATGTGTATGCAACAAACATTAACTATTCCTCTTTCTACAGCTAGGAACCTGGCTTTCGTGACCAGACGCCCTAATGCTGGTCCATGTTTTACTTCTAAAAAATGTTCAATCAAAGATACAATGTTTGTTTCTTTCACTGTCTCTTTACCAAGTTTTGATCCAACTACAGCTTTGTTCGACAAGCTAGCTTCTGTACACTCCATTGGGCACCTTGATGATGACATCTACAGAGAACGCCTGGACTTGCCTCCTCTACTGGTCTTCCATCCTCTCCTGGACGCCTGGGTCACCCCACACATGGATTGCTGCGTTAAGAAGGGGTACTTTTACCTGTGTCGATGTGATGTATTTGATGTTGTTAAACCTGTATGTGGTTATTCTCCCAACAGTATTGATTGGTCCTTTTCCATGGACGATGACATCAGCATGAATGGCACAGACTCTTTGGACTCAACATTGGCTCCAGACAAACTTTTCCAGTCATATCTAGAGGAAGTTCATCGCCTGTCAACATGGATTTCTAAGACCAGCTACACCTGCCCAGTACAGTTGCAAAAATGGAGATTGCCTACTGTTAAAATGCAATATAATTCTGATGGAGAGTATTGTATAGTGACTATTAATAAAAGTTACAACTACGGAAGCCAGTAATGTGTTATTGATTACCCAAATTTCTGTTTTGCCCCCATCAAAAATATGTCATTGGACATACTGTTATTACTCCGGTCCCCGTTATGGACGCTGATCTCATTGATGGTAACCCTGATTACCTGCTCACTCTTTCTGAGTATTTACCATATTTTAATGTACACATTGATCCACTCACACTTACATTAAAATCACGCTTAGACAGAAAAGACACTAACCTCATCCACATCAGCAATAATATTACTAAAGCGAATGAAGCTATCCTTGCACTTATTAATGATGGTAATATGAATGATGCATTGACTAACACTTGGTTAGAGATTACCGTTAAAGGTATTGTTATTATACAAGCATTTTTGATATTTTTCTTGATTATTATGCTTTGCTGCCTACGGTTCACACTGCGTCAACACTGTGAGCAGCTGAAGTTCCTTTACAAGGCTTGTGCATCGGGTCTGTAAATGACCCCTGCTCTCTATCCACTTTCCTATTCTTGTTGTGTTGCCCTGAGAGGCAACAAGGGGGGAATGTTACATGAGGTCCCTGCACCCTTATTGGTACCCCCAGAGGTACATCGTAGACAGCTAGCACTTAGGCATATGTTATACTAATATATAGGGCTAAGGGCATCTACTGTGTAAGAGTAGATGTCAGGATATGTATGCATATTATTGTTATACACTTTGCTTTCTAATACATATACATATTTCTTGCTTACAAGATGTTAAGACACCTGTGTCCTTGTAATGATTATGATATATAAGTCGGCATTGCCACCTTTTGGTGATTTGTATTACTACAGTGATTTATGTAAGAACTGTACTCTTTTGTTTCACAAAGTGATGACTACTACAAAGTTGTATAATGTTATCTTGGACCGTTGAGTCACCTCTAATTTAGCCAATAGAGCTCATCTCTGTAACTAGAAATGTTTCTGTCTTACAGTAACCATAGTAATCATCATAGATATATAATGTGAGACATTACGTCTTCTACCTCGGAGACCCCAAGAGACATGGAGAATCCTCGAGGTATAGGGAACGCTTAGCATTGGCTCCCAGTTCATATTGGTAAGAACTGCTTAGGGCAGCTGTAATTATCCTTTTGGCAGTAATAAACACGTTTATTACTCTAATGCAATATGTCTGTGATTTCTCACATTCCCAATATTGCCAAGAACCTGAGAGTGAGGTTTAGACCTCCTGACAACCGCAATATGCAGCCACGTATTGGTGTTTTTGCATCAGCAAAACTACCAACTCTCTGCATCTACCACAATATGTAGTCGTGTACTGGTGTTTTGGCATTGGCCAAGCTACCAATGCTCTGCATCTACTGCAATACTCAACCACGCATTGGTGTTTTGGCTTCTGCTACACTACTGACACTCTTCATCTTCTGCAATACACATTCATGTATTGGTGTTTTGGCTCCTGCTATGCATTCTATTTGAATTGAGGCAGCTTCTTCACCATCAAAGAATAACACAACTGTGTACATCAGTAAGAGACTTGGAAGAGAGACTCCATCAGTTAATCCAGAAGCAGAAATCAGATAAGCATTTAGGATCATCTCCTCTTAGTTTGCCCAGAAACGGGCAGGTTAGTAACCATGGTCCTCGGAGGTTTTCTCCACATGGGTGTTTTCCTCTTCTGCATGCTACTGGCCATACTCTCTGTGAGTTGAAGGAGGTAATCTTTTTGGGCCTTCTATTCCCTATATGCTGCTCAGCTTCCCTACCAAGGGTGTAAAGAGAAAGGCCAAAAACTTAAATGTGTACACAAGCACAATCGCTATTCACAACACATTGAAATGGGAGGAATGAAGCCTGAGGTTTAATGTGGGGGAATAGCTCCTCCCACATTCAGCATGAAAGTAGCCTACTTCTTGCAGTCCATGCTTAGCATGTTTCATCACACCCACCATCCTCCCCATCTTCCTCCTCCTCCCCCAGCACTCTACTCAGCCTTGGTGCTGTGTCTTCTATTCCCTACATGCTGCCCAGCTTCCCTAACAAGGGTGGGAATAGAGAAAAGCCAAAAGCTTGAACAGTGCATGCAAGCACAATTGCTATTCACAACACACTGACGTAGAGATCTCAAGCCAGGTTCACATTATGACCAGGCTGCACAAAAGGCATGGCAGATACTGGGATGTATTAGAAGAGCATTTTTCAGTCACTCTGAAACTATTGTAAGGTCACTATATAGAGCATATGTGAACCCCACCATGACTACTCCCAGTTCTGGTCCTCTCATCTGAGAAAGAATGCAAAGTTTCTGGGGAAAGTTCAGGATAGGGTCACAAAACTAATGAAGATACTTGAAAACCTTCCTTATCCATCTAGGTTAGAAGCTTTAGGCCTCCATAGTCTCAAGAGAAGAAAGGCTAGAGGAGACATGTTTTGTATGTACAACATTATTATTTTATTTATTTATAGGAGGTGAAATGGGCACAGCCCTTTTTCAGTCATGCCTGACATTTAAAATACAACATAATACATGGCCAAACAATTAACAATAAGTAAACTGAACAAGTAGACTATGCATAATCAATGAACATTACAGGAACACGATTTAACATTCACATAAATTCTTCTCAACAGATTTTTAAAGTGCTTAATGCTTTTTGCAGATTTAAATGCTAACAGACTGCTTAAAATGGTGGAAGCATACTAAGTAAAAGACCTTTTGCTTAAATCCAGCTTTGGGGAGTTGAGATACAAAAGGGTGTCAGTCGTTTTCCTTGTCAATATGGATAAACACTTTGAGTGATTTATTAAAAAGAGATTGAGGCATTGAACTTTGAAGAGCTCTAAATGCAAAAACTGCAGCATCATACTCAATTCTTAATTGTGGAGAAATAGAACAAGAAAGACATTAAAGGAATACTACACCCTCATATCTTGTGAATGTTATTTGTTTCCTTGTCAGCAGAAAACTCTTTCTGTGTAGCTGTTGGGAATATATGTGTTTTCTTCAGTTTGTTTTCACTGTTCACGCCAACCTCTGTAACTAGCCTGGGGTTCTCCATTTTCTGGTTGTTGAAATCTCATTGTCCCTGAGGGCTGCATTATCATATGAGAACATGATGCCGTAGTACCCATTTACACCCTGTATCTATATACTGAAAGTGTACATAACCTAAAAAAATACAAACTCACACATATCCCCATAATGCAATGCATCATGGGATGTATATGCAAATCACCATTAAATTTTAGGCTGGTTCAGCTTTACGCAGGAATGCATGGTGCCAAAGGGCCTCTCACATAATCAGCAAAGGGTGCAAACAGAAGACACAGACATGTGTTTCATCCTACCCAGGACTCATCAGTGTGCCTCATCTGTATGACACCCCAGGTGAAATGAACCAACCCCTAAGTTGGTCTTATGGGTTTGGGTCATGGTGAGCCCAAAAATAACAAAAAGAAAAAATAAAAGACAAAGAATCTCTTGGGCTTACCAGGATCCAAACCTGTAAGACCAACTTAAGGGCTGGTTCATTACCCCTGGGGTGTCATACAGATGAGGCACACTGATGAGTCCTGGGTAGGATGAAACACATGTCTGTGTCTTCTATTTGCACCCTTTACAGATTGTGTGAGAGGCCCTTTGGCACCATGTATTCCTGCTTAAAGCTGAACCAGCTTAAGATTTCAAGATGATTTGCATATACATCCCATGATGCTTTGTATAATGGGGTATGTGTGATTTTGTATTTCTTTGAAACTTGGTTTTATGGCCAATGCCCTTTGGGGTAACCCTTGCCTCAGTGCTTTTGCACTGTGGTTCTTTGTCTTATAACCTGAACAAAAGCTCTCTAGAAACACAGACTGAATGAAATTTAAAAGAAAAAACTACATTACATCTAAGACAGTTTATAAAGCAATTGTGGGTAAATATGGTATCTGACACCTTGCTGCAACTTGTTTCGTTGAATTCTAAGTAAGCACACAGGTATATTATTGAGTCTAAAGGGTGCTGACACATCATGTTGTCATATGCTAATGCAGCTTTCAGGCACAATGAGATTTCAACAATAAAAAATTGCAGACCCCCAGGACAGTTACAGGGATTAATATGAACAGTGAACATAAACTAAGGCAAACACATATATCCTCAACAGCTGCACAAAAAGAGCTGTTTGTTAAAAAGAAACAAATAACATTTACAAGATATGAGCATGTAGTACTCCTTTACCTTAGTATTCAAAACTAACACTAGAGGGCATATGTTCTAAACTGAACAGAAATCATGTAACACTACTGCATGAGGACTCCTCTTCCTGATTAGGGCAGTTAGGGAATGGAGCGGATCACCACTACAGGTGGTAACTGCCCCTACTTTCGATTATTTTAAAGCACAATTTGCTAAGTGCTGTACATGGGCAATAGTCAATATAATGGAATAATCTGCTGAATCAGCAGGGGTATATTCTTGATTAGTGGTGTGTGAAGCTAGAAAAACTCACTTCACAAATGAATTAATCTGTCTTGCAAGGTGACAATTCACAGTGTAGTAAGAACTTAGTGAATTGCGAATTTGATAACTTTGCTGGCAAAGTCGGACCCACAGGCAAAGTTTGCAATGTACTATGGAGCATACCTCTCAACCTCTTGTCTCATGAGTCAGAGACAAGGCTTAAAAAATCAGGGACAAAGACCCCAAATCAGGGACATATCTTAAAAACTGGTACTATTCACTCAGAAAGCTTATATAATAAAGGAAACAGTGTTAAGATGCATTTTCTGAAGAAAAACAAGTCTGTAACTTTAATGTTTGACATTATTTTGTGTTATTGATCCCTACTGTTCTTTCATAAAAATACAAATTTTACGAGAGACAGAGGAAAATTTTGAGGCCAAATCAGGGATGTCCCTGAAAATCAGGGACAGTTAAGAGGTATGCTATGGAACTGGAGGTCAAATGGTACTGAAATGATCTACTGTATATGCCATGTGGAAGTTGTGTTGAGAGCAGTCTTCTGATGAGAGCGTTAGAGAGAAGGCTGTCCCTGCTAGCCTGAGCAAAAAACCTTTAAATCAATCCAAAAAGTGAGTACTGTAGTTTGAAATCAAATCACTCACAAAAAGATCTAGATGGCCTTGTGTGCAGCTAGATTTGTGCTGTTTGTTTCTGGTTTTGCTGATTTATTTAGTTTAAATTAGTGGTTTTGTTTTGTCTGCTGAAGAATTTTTCTGTGTGGGGGAGGAGAGGTGTTTCGGCTAGCAAGACAGTCCATAAAGATCAGTGACTTTGAGAATTTTTATGTTTGTTTGTGTACACAGTGTGAAGCAAACATCTTGTTACAATAACAGGATTACAGGTGCGTCACTGTCAGGTCCAATGCAATTGAAGCTACAGCGGGCATGGCAGTGACAGACCAATAATCAGCCATGCTGATTGTGACTCTGTTTTCTGTTTGGTGGGTGGAAACATCGTGTAGTTCAAAACACAAGCCACTTCTATCCCCAACCCCACCAAGCCAGCTCAGATGCTCACTCTCTGCCTCTTCAATTCTATAACTGCAAATGTGCCTATACTGTGAGAAAAGTTCATGCTCCCCCTGCTCCACAGTCTACCCCCTTCCTGCATTGTTGGAACTGAGACAGTAAATCTGCTCCACAAGCAATCCACCCCGCTTCCTTGCTTCCTGCATGCACTGTGACTGTAGCACTTGGGTTGGGATTGAGAGACGTGGCAACCCAATCAGTGCCCCCCCCCCCGCTGCTGAGAATGGGATCATCGTCTGTTAACATGCCTATACTGTCAGAAATGTACATGCTCCCTAACACTCCATAGTCCACCCCCTTCCTGTGTTATTGGAGTCAAGATGGAAAATCTATTCTGCAAGTAATCCCCTGCCCGCTCCTTGCATGCGCCAACAAGTGTAGCCTTTGGGGTTGGATTGAGAGATGTGGCAACTCAACAAGTGACCCCCCCTACCCCTGGCTGGTGAAAATGGGATTTCCACACACACATGCACACAGACAGGATCAGCCATCATCTGCAGCATTTGCATGTATGTTTGTCCAGACATGATACTAGGAAGCAGAGCCATTGCAGGACCTGGGGGGGGGGGGATAGATGAAAAACACGACACCTGTGTATCTAAGTTTGCAGTAGGGTAGGTTTGTGGGTGGTTGGTTTATTTAGTTATGCAGTGAATGTGCTTTTAGTAAAGCAGTTTCTTGTGGGGACTTTACATTTATGAAGAGAGGAAAAACAACCAGAGAGGTTAAACTTTTGTTTTATGACAGGGATTATAACAAAGAGGTTGAGAAGGATATTTATTTATTTATGTAACCTCCAGCTCCCTACTTTATATACAATGGTGCAGCTTGGTACAACAGGTATTTTCTTACAGCTCCTGCCCTGAGCCCCGATCAGCACTTAGTGGGAAGGCAAGTCTCTTACAGGGCAGGCTGCACACTCCTAGTCTCTGGGCTGGCTCAGAACGGCACCCCTCCTCCCCTGTCATGTCTAGGGGTATATGATGGTATTGCTTTTGGATAAGGGGGGGAGGGCACCATTTCCCGACTTGGCAGTAAACAATTCTTTCAGCAGGGTAATAAAGCACAGTATCTTGGATGTAGCGGGATTCTCTGGAGACAGCATGTGCTCTGTCTGGGTGCTGTAGGTGTTATTTCTCTTCATTCACAGCTGGAGGACACCTAGCACAGTCTTTCTAGGGAGTAAAGTTTGTTAGGAATGGCAACAGTCAAACCAGTTCATCTGGGGTACAGACACAAGAGCCCTGTTTACACAGCCACAGCACATTGCATTCTATGCTGATCCTTGAAAGCTACGCTTAGAGCTATGCCTGTTCTGATTGTTTTCAAAGCCCCCCCATGCTGTGCTGCAAGTCACACTGTGGCTGAGGTTGAGTGGGGGGGGAGGTCATGATTCTGATGATAGAGCTACATATGGAAAAGAAGCCACCACAGTAGACTGAGTGCAGATGAGAGTTTACAATGCAGGCTAACATGCTCGATCTGCTAAACGTCCCCTCTCCTGCATCGCTGTAAAATTTTAATTGGAATGCTTCCTGTAGCACTCCAGTGAGTGTCCACATGTCAACATTTGCAGAGCATCAACCTGTGCGCATGGTTGATGCGCTGCAAATAGGGTAGTGTAAATGAGCCTAAGGATTCGGTCCAGCCAGGAATGAGATGGGATCAAGCAGTTTATTTGTAACAGTTCCAAAGGCTCAAGCCACAAGAAAGATTTCCACTCCATGGAGCAGAAGAGGTACACATAATTATTTCAGCACATTCACAACGGAAAGCAGCCGTGGCACATCGCACTATGGGGATGTGGGTCTCGAACCTCAATCCTGCACACATTTCCTTTCTGTGAGCCAAACGGGCTCTCCACACTTGGGCCAGAATTCTCAGGCAAGCTATCTCCTCACAGTCTCTTTCTTCTTCCCTGCCAGTGAAAGCAGGCATCTCTGTACTCGGGGCACTCTGGGATTTCAAGGCACATTCCAAACTTCTACTGCCTCCCTACCCTTACTGATCCTGAGCAGGGGTCACACAATGCAGAGGCCAACCTTCCCACAGCTAAACTCTCCACAGCACTACCAATGACCACAGGTGGACATGGACTTATGGCTGGGTCCAGTCCACCACCCTGGACCCTCCAGAACTGGGACACTGGCACTTTCTGGTCTGGGCCGGACATGGCAGCAACCTCTTCTCCTCAGTCTCTTCACAGAGTGGGACAGGCTCCACACTTCTTGCTCTCTCCTTTTTGATGCTGCAGTTTGGCCTTCTGCCCTCCCAACCAATGGATGTGGGGGTCCATCAGCTACTTTGGGACACTGGGGGGGGCAATCAACCCACCCCAGCCCCAGGCCTCTCTGGCCCTGACTGTCATCCTGCTCCCCCACCGGACTACACACAGACCCCAGTGCTCCTCACAAATCCCCAACTCATGCTCAACTGCCACTCCCTCACACACTTGGCACCTTTAGCCCAGCAACGTTTGATGCCCAGGATCCTGCCCTTGGCAAATCTGGTGTCATGCAAGTCTCTGATGCCAAATGGGCATCTATTAGTAACCCCCCCCCCAAATCAGCACAGGAGTTACAGTTTAAAACTTTGGTAATGGGAAAGGCACACCGAGCTGAGGCTCGTTTCCAGGTGTGACCTAGGGGTGGGGGATATGCTTTTCTGGTACTTTTTTTAATTCTTAATTGGCTTTTGGGGTGACCTTTATATTACTTACAGTGTAGAAGTCTTTGGCAAAATGCACAAGCTATGGCAGAAAGGATCATAAAATTGAAATAGTTTTAACCACTGGTCTGAGTTTGGACCATAGGTGCAAATTTCACCAGAGATAAAATGTTCGGTGTGTGTCCCCTCTCCTTCCCCAAGCTTAGTCCTCAGCTTCCATTTCACAGTGCCAAATCCTTGACCACTTAGAGCATGTCTTTTGACACTAGTTAAACATGTCAAAATGCATAGCTTCAAACAATGAGGTTATTATTAAAAAGTATTGTGTTAAATTTGCCTTAAATTAATGGTGACGAGTGTATACAGTATAATGTTGTTCTTTTTTTCCCTTTTCACTGTGCCTGCACTGTTTTTTGTTAAAACCTGGATAGCCAGGAGCATTGATGGGTGTGTTGTTTTATGAAGATTGGTGAATGTGACTTTTTTCTGCCACTTCGAAATGTCCAATTTTCTTTTTACTCTCTGAGTTTCTCCTCTCCCCAATGAGTTTTGGATGTGTCATTTGACTGGACATTGGGTGCAACAAGCCTGGAAAATAAACTCCTCTGATATTCTGCCAATTTACAGAAATTACACATCACCCCCACAATGCACCAACACTCTGTTTGCCCATCTTGTGAGTGGCCAGGGTTTTCCCCAAACTGATGGGGGGGGGGCAGCTGGTCCCTGAGACCATTTTTAGTGGTAGGGGAAGGGAGCCCTGGTGGAGGTGGTAGGCATGAAAAATCTCATTCACCCAACTGATAGCCAGTTCTTCCCTTTTAACCTTCGATGCAATGGCACAAAGATCGACTTAGTTTCAACATGCTAGACATACTGGTGTGTGCATCCACTCCTCCAGCTTATTCTCCTGAATTGCAATGCCATCTGTAATCTCCCAGGTGGCCATAATGTAGCAGTGACCTTCCCACCCTTAAAGGTGAGCATCCTCTGGGATGTTCAAACCTCCTTCAGATATTTGTCTCGTCCCAGGCTTTCAGTGTGAACCTGGGTCACCAGCATGGCATACCTCACCACCACTATTCTATCAGGCTAGCCGAAACAATATTTTTAGATGCAAAATAAATATAATGAGACTTTTTACAGAACATTTCAGGCTGAGTTATTGGTGGATTGCGCTGTCACCTGGGAAAGAGGGTTTCACCAGCGATCCTTGGAATCCCACTCCAGAACTGACAAAGGGGCAGGTGTGTCATGGAGATGATGTGTTCGAGGGTGAAAACTGATCACCCAATGTTCATCCTTCCCCCACCCTTGCTGGCTTACCAGAGTGGCACTGATAGTGGTATAAGGGCTAACTCTCCCACCTGCCTTGCTGGATCAAGGGTGCATCTGTGACAATCACAATGTCAGCGGTCAGAGGCGGGGGGTGGAGTTCAATTGGACAACAAATGGAAAAAAGAATAATGAAAGAACAGATTTTAGGAGCCCGTAATGATTATGCCAACTTTTTCGGTTGCCAGAAAGACTTTTCCATAGCTTTTGCCTTTAAACTGGTAACTATGACTGGTCTTGTATTTGGAAAGTAAGTACTGATCTTCTATTTACCTTATAACCAACTGTGAAGTGCCTTTGCCACAGCCCACATTTAATCCCAAAAATGTCCTTTCCAGTGTTTTACCTTGCTGTGTGTGACTGCTGTGATGTATTGTGTTGTATTACTACACTCCTTTGCTACAGTATGTGCAGCTTGAGCTGACTTTGAATCGGAGGTGCAGGATGACTGTTCATTAAACTTGTGTCCCTCCCTCCTCATGGCGAGCTGTGAATGGTCATTGGTTTTCCTATGGCAGCCTGTATAGATGGCATGGAAACTAGTAGTGCTATTCAGTGTGTCAACAGGTTCATGTACAGCACTGCTTAGATTTGGTGCTCCCAGAAACAATATGGCCTATTATACTAAAGTATTTCCAGCTTGTGTGGGTTATTTATATAGTAACATAGATGTTGCTAGCAGATAAAAACCAAGGATCCCATCCAGTCTGCCCATAAAAAGATTCCTACCTGTCCCCCTGCCCTACTGTCTTGGGGCTGTTTCATTAAACTTTCATTTGCCTCATTCTGGTCAGTATCACATACCCGCCACAGCACTGCCCAAGGATGGTGGAGTCCCCAGTCTCTGAGTTTTCAAGTTTTTTCCTAAGCAGAGGCTAATACAGCATCAGAAAACATCTAATTGTCATCTCAGTTGTTCCTCGTAGCAGGATTTGCAATACCAGAAACAGGAAGTGTGTCCGCAAGCCCCGGGTCCAACCATGTGAGCCTGTAGCTCAGTGGTTAGAGTATTACAATGGTATTCTGGGGGCCTAGGTTCAATCTGCCAGTGGGTCACAACATTTCTTTCTCACTATAATTTGTGATTAATTGATAAGCAATAGCTAATACTACATCTAATTGTTATCGCAAGTGTATTCAGTAATGCACACTACTGTTTAAACTTCTGTTTTGTTTTAGTTTAAACAAGGGCAAACACTGTCTACAGTAAAGTATTGTGAACAGCATAATGTAGCACTGTGCTCAAGGCTGCAGAATTTTGATGTGCATATTGTACAGTAAACCTAATAAAGTTAATATATTACGTCCTGAGTGGTGTAATCTCTGCCTCTCTATCTTGTCTCAGTTCCGTTTATATTCTGTTCATAATGGCTGTGCAGTATACTACTTTTTTGGTATTTGTGTGTCTGATACTTGTATTTGCATTTATATTCATTTTCATGTTTGTTATTTTTGTTTTCACATTTCAAACTTGCTTCTGTTGTTATTGATGAAAAAAACATGGAGTTTGAGATTTAACAAAAAAATACAGTCTATATTTATGTTAATAGCAGTAGTGGCCATATGTGTGTCACACTAACCTCGACCAAACTATATTAATAGTACATTATGCAGGCTTATTTATTTTATTTGATTCTAACACGATTAAGCAATAAGGCATGGCAGGGTGTGGGTTATTGGAGGATTTACCCATGCCTTGTGTGGTGTGTCACAAGGCACAGCCGAGTGACTTAACTGCACAATAAGTGGGTAAATCCCCCAATAACCCACACCCTGGAGTGCCTTATTGTGATTATACAATGGACCCATGTGTAAAATACATTTAAAATGTGTTTAAGTATGTTTTTTATAAATGCCATTGCTCAGTTGTGGGTTATTGCAGGATATACCACGGTCATGTGATGTGTTTTGACCAATGAGGTTACAGGATTTTCATATTCCATTGTATAAAGAAAAATATGCGTGTGTGATATTTGTAGTTTTCCTTTATAACAAAAGTGCACTATTTTTGTGTATTTGTGTTATAACATATATGTTACATGCTCCTATTATTCATTTATCTGTACAAAAGCATTGATTTGAACTGTGTCATTTCTGTATATGAAAAACTTGGAACATGGCACTTTGGTGGCACTGTGTTTTCACCTTTTCACTGTTTAGGATCCTGGTGACTCCCCAGCCTGTCCTGGCTAAGTGTGTTGAGGTAGGAAGAGAGCACTGACAGTTGTGAAATCATTTGAATTTGCTCTGTCACAAACAAAATTATTTCAGTCTAGCTTTAATTTTTGTTATACCTGATAAAGTAACTTTTGGCTCCAGGGTGCATGTTTTTAGATGTTTAACTTTTTTTTTGGGGGGGGGGGGCTCTGATATTAATAAATGGATTTAATTAAGGATTTAGTTAAAAGAAGACTCTAGAAATCCCTTAGCCTTTTGGTAGCAGCTAGCCTCCCCGGTTTGAGGGTTTTTAGTCCATAACTGTGCTATTTACCTTAAAATACATTTGTTATATTTTGTGACTAATACTCTATAACTTTATTTTACAAAAGCATCCTGGCAGCATCTCACTAGCCACCTATCATTTCCCTGGCTCACTCTATGCAAGCCAACAGCCACTAGTCAGCAGCCGTGCACATTAGCAGAGTGCACATGGGAAGCATGTGGCATTTTGCAAGATGATGAAAATGGGCAATCTTTGTAAACAGAAGTTACAGAGGAAAATTACAGGATAAAAAGATGCATTTTAAGACACTATACAAAATGGATTTATATGTAAAAAATGCTAAGCAGGGGAATCCCAGTTGGAAGAAGTGGTGGCCTTTTATATTTCTGCACTTTACCTACTATGTAGGCTGTGATGTATGGCTTTCTTGGCGTGGCTTTGTTTATTCAGTAATGGTTGTGACTTTCTGTTTGCTTCTTTGTGTTGAACTACTTTTTATTGGATTACCACGTTTTTACTCTGGAGGCCTGTTATTAATAAAGAAATGTATTTGATGAACATGCAAGCAAACATTCGGCATTGACAGATGCTTGTTTTTTCTGTGAGCACTAGTTTGTGTACAGAGAACATCTTATAGTTGTTTGCCTCGGTCTTTCTTGTTAATTAGTTTTTGTCTGTGGTCTGTGAGTTCTCATTTTATTTCTGTAGTGGTATGGTGTGGTTAAGTGAAATATTGTGTTTGTCTTTCTCTATATTAATTATTTTGTTTAGTTCGTAAAGTGATGCTGCTCTGCATAGTAACATGTTAATTACCCCTGTCATGTGTGTCCTGTTAAGCCAGCTGTGTTAAAAAAAAACTTTTCCAGGTGGTTTTACTGTAACTACTGTTAGCTCAGTAAGCTGTTTGACAGCACTGCTAATCCCTCAGGGGAGGTGTTCTTTGCTGTTGCTATATAATATTTCTACAGGGTTTCTTTGACATTTTTTCCTAACAATGTTATAAATCTAAATATATAAAATCACTGGGAAGAGATCATCAACTTACGGGAGCGGTTCCTGGGAAGTGGCAAGTGTACAAGTTCTGTGGGGCAAAAGGGTGTTGCAGCTAAAAAAGTACATCTGCAGCAACACTGTCCCTAGATCCCCCCAAAAGAAAACACCAGACCAGTATGTGTGGGTGCTCAGATTTGGCAATTAATTTACTTAAATTCTTTGGTTTCAATCCACTTCAGTCCACAAATCCACACATCTATATACATTGAACACAATCCATTCAACAATATGCAATTCAACTCCATTTAATCATGCCATCATTTGATTTGTTAAATTTACTGTCAGTTTTAATCTTTTGTCTTCTCTTATCTTCTTCTTCTCCTCCCCAGATGTACATCCTGGGGGGGCTGCTTTTCTTCATTCTCTTCTGCCCACGGGGTACAAGCATACACACCGTACGCCTGCTTCTTGTAGTGTTGTCTTATGTCCTATTTAATATTTATCCCCCCTTTTTCCTCCTAGCCTATCCTCCCCCCCCTCCCAGTTTCCACTAGTCCACCTCCTGCTTGTGATGGATGGTGGACTTCCCCCTTTCTTAGCCAATTCTCTTCTGCATCCAGGGCTTCATTGTATCTGCAATTTCAGAGTTAAACATAGCCAAGCCTAACCCAAAGAGGTGTACGCCATCTCCCCTATAAAAATCTGCTACCTGTTCTGTCATGCCCCTGTGTATGATCTTACCCCACATCTCCAAAAACAACCTGCCCACCCTGGCATTCATGCACCTCCTGGCACTGTCTATGGCCTTGTGATTTTTGGTGTGTTTCCACACACCCTCCATGGAACTATGTCTATTCACACCAGAGTAACCTCTGGAAACCATCCTCATATCTTAGTAATGTCCTTTTTAATGTGATAATATATATCCAGCCAGGGTCTGGTCCCCAGGTCATTCCCTCCTAAATGGATAATAATAAGGTCCGGGAGGCTGTGGTCCCTTCTCATCTTCCTCAGTACTGGCAGCAGCTGTGCCCATTTCATGCCCAGAATGCCTATCCAGGTCAGCTTGATCTGATTAAGGTCCAAATATAGCTGCTTCCCCCGAGCCTCCTGGATGCCCACCGCTCCGCCCAGAGGACAAAGGCGTAACCACAAATCCAGGCCTCCAACCTCCTTGTTCATTCTGGATAGACCATAAACATAGAGAGCATTAGATACCCATCCATGGCCCAAACCATGTCCCTTATCCCTTTATCTACCCAGCCTCAGTCCCTGGCTAAAGCTACCCCCCCCATTATTTTACAATGCCATGAACCACCTGCTAGGTTGGAGAGAAAAGAAAATATCATTATTCAAGTTGTTTCATATCACAGACATATCTTTTAAAACAGTTGGAAGACCACTTCCCCTTTTGCTTGATGTCCCCAGCAGTGTCCCCTTGGGCCGACAATACCGATGCTGCCCCAATGTGGAATGAAAGTGATGAATATCTGCTTGGGTCCTCCCCCATGAAGGTCAGACCCTTTTTGAGTACCGCTATTACCTGTGACCCTGTGACCGGGGCCCCATCCCCATGCAAAAACATCAAGGGATTTGTATCCTATGGTCGAGCTGCCGCGTACATGTGCAGGACCCCCACTGGACATATGGCCCCATTCTTATGTCTCTTCAATAGCATCCTGTGTCCTTTTCCCACCTGGTTGGTCTTTGATTGCCTGAAGAGCACTGATACGCCTTCCTTAGTCCAGATCATGTTTTCCCAGTGCACTCCTGCAGAACTATCTGTTTTCCCATGCCCTATGACCTCGCTGACCTGAAAAGCCCCACTGTACATGATAGCACATACTGCCCGGATTAAGATCTCTTCACTACTAGATGTACATACCCTGTGTAGTACCCCTAGTAGGCACTTCAACAGTGCCTCTGTAAGTGGTCTCCTGTGGTCCTGCAACTTCTCTGTACCCCGAAGCCAGCCTTGCATCATACGTCTTATAACATTGTGCTTTGTAGGATCCCCACACCCTCTTATGGCCTCTTATGGTACACACTTGGTTTATTGCCACCAAATGAACACCCATGGTCATGTGTGTCATCTTATTTCTCCAACTTGCCACTATAAATTGTGCCACCTGGTCACCTGATACCGTTCCACTTACCTCACAGCCATTTTGTGCATGAAAGGCTTGGAATGTCCTCCAGGAGGTTTCATATGCTTTTAGAGTCCTAGGGGACCAGGAGTTGTGAAACAACTGTTTAGCTCCAACAATCAAATCTTCCAGATGTAGTCTGGGATTGCTGTCTGCCACAGCTCTGCTCGTGGAGTGATGGCTTGCAACTTGTCCATCTGCAGCCAGGAGAGGCAATCAGTTATCATGTTATCTATGCTGTCAATGTGTCTAGCCCTAAATGACAAATTCAGCATCAATCCCTTTGATACCAGCTGCCTCAGTACCCTCATCACCCTTTCCAACATCGCCCCCTGCTTATTGCGCACATTCACGACTACCCTGTTATAGCTTCAAAACATGACCTTCTGGTTTCTAAGGGCTTCCCCTCATACCTCCTTTGCTACCGATATTGTGAAGATCTCCAAGAAGATGATATCCCATGTCACCCCCGCCTGCACCCATGTGCTGAGCCAGGCCACTGCAAACCATTTGCCCCTAAAGTAAGCCCCCATTCCAATGCCACCAGCTGCATCCGTATACAGTATACAGTAGGTCTGTATTAAAAACCCATTCTTTCTGGGAGTCACGTGATGAGCTCAGACTGAGAAGATGCTCTTCTAAGGGCTCCATGATCTACTAATATAAAACGGGGCAAAGACTCTTTAAATTAGCAAAGTTTCCAGTGGGAAACATTATATCATTAAATCTAAGCCTGGGGAAATGAAATACCGAATCCTGAAATGGACAATGCAGAACCACAAAAGATGGATTTCAATTCTTCAGGGATGAACTCGCTGATTGGACTGCCATCAAAGTGCCAAAAACAAAACCCTGTGGATGAAACAACCACAATCAATCTCATTGTTACAAAACTGGACCTTATACTATCAGACATGGCAAGCATGAAACTCACCCAGGGTGAGATGGCATCAGACTTAAAATCCTTCAAAACCACACTCTCCAACCTAACAACCCGGGTCTCAGACACAGAAGCCCGTATAAGTTCTATAGAGGACCAACAGCTTAAGGAGAGCAGAGAAATGGCCAGTTTGAGGAACAAGCTGGTGAAGCTAGAGGACAGGGATAGAGGAGCAAGAAAGCAGAGCTAGAAGCAACAACCTGGTAATAGTTGGCATACAGGAAAAAGCAGGACTGAACTTAACAGCATTCATTCAGCACCTGCTGCAACAAGTTGCGGGACCACCAGAGAGCGGGATAGAATACATGATCGAAAGAATGCACCGCTCTTTCAGGCAAAACACTTCCAAAGAGAACAAGCTCAGAGCTATAATCTTGTGCTGCATATATCTCCAGGACAAGCTGCACATAATGTCACAGGCAAGACAGAAAGGGGCACTAGAATGGAACGGCAAAAGATTCCATATCTTCAGTGATGTGATGTCCGTGGTGAGGGACAAAAAAAGGGCATATCAAAACATTAAAAGAACATTAGCCCAAGTCAAAATCCCTTACCATATGCTCCACCTGGCCAGGCTGATGGTCACAACCCAGACAGGATCCCAAGATTCCTCAATGCCGAGATTTCCCTCCAGGAGATGCTGAAGTTGCTCCCCCAAACTTTTCACCCTGCAGCAACCACAACAAGGCACCTCACTGTCAAGCTCAAGCAGATCATACAGGGCCAGCACGCAGCACAAATCCCCCAACACTTATATACCAGAAGCAACCTAAGAGCAATAAATTACCGTCCTCACCAGCTGACTCTGTCGTACATCGGTCTATCAGAGGGGATGCCTTCTATACAGACAGCCAACAGTATTCCAGATACCCTCACTGAAATGCAGTTGGGACCACACCCATGGCTGGAGATAAGGAATGCAAGATGTCGGACACAACAATAAGGACACTCAGTTTTTTATAGGCTTTCTTCTTCAACCCCTGATCTTTCTCTGCCAAGATCAGTCTTTGTTCTAGGAGCACCACGCCCGGTACTCCACTCGGTCACTCTCACCGCTTCACCCAATGAGATCACCACATGCCTCACTGTAAGAGACTCATCAGCTGACCCAAACTGGGAAGGGACTTCAGGGGGAAAGAGGGACTGAAAGTTGAAGAGCTATAATGGAACTGCAAACAGTGAATACTACACAATAACACCCACTCACCATGCCCTGTGGGGAAGACACCAAGGCTC
Source organism: Neoceratodus forsteri (assembly GCA_016271365.2). Lineage (NCBI taxonomy): Eukaryota > Metazoa > Chordata > Ceratodontiformes > Ceratodontidae > Neoceratodus > Neoceratodus forsteri. Next base: position 446,565,143 of record CM057453.1, read on the forward strand.
GAACCAGGAAAACCCCACTTCATGAAACCAACAGTCATGCAGACGTTCTCACTTTGCAGCTTTCCGACTGCGGGGACACCTCTGCAAATACCGCCAGTGAAGGGACCCAGGGCAGGCACCAAACATTACCAGAAGTCTCGCTGTTGGTCAGATGTGACTAACATGCATTCGCTCCAGGACCTCAGGTTTGGTTATAGGGGGAGACTCCCGATAAGGGGATTGTTAAATTGACTGCATTGAAGGATTGAGTATTTCTGAAGGTAGAACTGCTATCTGTTATTGACATGCAAGGGAATGTTGGGGGGATTTGAGTGGGTGTGGGGGTGGAGGGGGGATCAGAATGATGTGCATATCACTGGGAGCCAAACACAGGCAAAAACCATGTGTGCTAATGGGGAGGGCTGGGGCAAGTATTATGGGCTGAGCCACAAGTGACCTAACCCTCTAGAGTGGCCCTCAGTGGGGCTATAGGGATGGCAGTGCCAGACCCCCGTCTGCCTCTGCTGGAATAGGACAAGGACCTCGGGGCTAGGGCTCAGGGCATACCTGTGGGGGAGGTCTGAGGCACTGGGCAGCTTAGAGCAAGTACGGAATGGCAATGTCAACAATGTACAGTACCAGCATCAGCTTAGGGGACCAACAGGAGACACAAGGAAGGAGAGAACCATGGGTGGGGGGGTGGAACCTTGGCAACCACAAACTATTTTCAACAAGAACCATCAAGCGCTGGGTAGGAGATGATCGGGGGCACACAACCAGATTGAGAACTCAAGAACGGGGGGGGGTGGACCAAGGATGGGGCAGGACCCATTAAAACATACAAGGGAACCAGGCAGCAGGCCTACACAATCAGACAGGAGCTTCCTCACCTCATCACCTGAGGTCAGGGCAAATAACAAAGCCAGTGCACCAGGTGGAAAACAGACAGAGACTGGGAGGGACCTGGATGGTTCACAAGTTACAGGGGTAATACGGGGGGAGGATACCTTCCAGGTGCCCAAACCCACATCATGATCTAAACGCAGTCCACAGCTTTGCAAGGGACAAAAGGCCAAGCCAGACAGCAGGCTCCAGAAGGCCACAGCTAAAGACCCAGGTGCCCTCAGCAGCCTTCGCAACTGTTACCCGCCAGGCAGGAATTCGAGGGAGCACCTGCAGTGCATTAACAGACATGCTATGTAGAATAGCAGTACACGTATGGGAGATTTGTATGCAAGGGCAGCAGAGGGATAGAGATGTGGGGGTGAGCGATCGGGGGTTAGACTTTAGGGAACTTCAAAATCCCACTAGAATAATAGACAGGCTACAAAAAGCTAATTTGAGGGTCTAAAAGGTTCCTATTGAAAACACAATGTTCACGAGCTGGGAGACGACCTCATGAGAGCCAGGAACAGACCAGCTAATGTAGGGGTCTGCCCATGCCTGTGGAACACCCAGCCCAACAAAAGGTAGGTGACAGGCGTCGGCAACCCTCATCTTAAGGAAACTGGCATATCAACCACCATTGACAACCGGGGCATAGTAGCATTACCAACTACATTGTTTTGTAGACTAGAGATTTTTGTTGCATGTTTTGTTGTATGTTTTGGAATGCTTACCTCCTTTGACATGTGGTCACAAAGTTCAATTCAAAACCTCAGGATAATTCACCCTGTATTGCAGGGATTGACTCTGAGTAGCAGAGGGCCAACCATTTCCCCAAAGGCTAAAAATGGAGCACACACTAATATTAGTAATTGTCTGCCTAACAACATCGCCAACAGAGCACACCATGGCATACACATGAAACGAAGACAAAAGAATGGCTAGGGCAGGGTTTAATATCATAACCTGGAACATCAAGGGGGGCCAGACAAAGAAGAAATGCTATTAAATCCTATGCCACTTAAAGAGAGATGACCCTAGTATAGCCTTCTTACAGAAAATGCACACCACACACTTGCATGCCCACCAGTGGCATAGGGATTGGGAAGGTCAGGCTTATGCAGCAGGTAACGACAATAAAAGGGGGGGGGGCACGGCAATCCTGATTAACTGAAGAACCCCCTTCATTCCAAAAGAACAACATGCTGATCCAGGGGGCAGATTTATGGTGCTGGTAGGCACACTCGATGGAATGAACATAGTGTTGGCTTCAATATACGGTCCCAACAAGGAGGAACTTCAAATATTTGCTTCACTCCTGGCCGCGCTAGCGAGGTACAACCAACTGCCCCTCATACTAGCAGGGGACTGGAATACAGTCCTGGACCCAACATAGGACAGGTCCATGGCACACAGGAGAGGCCTCTCTCCTAATCTAAGGGCTATTAGGGAGCTGCAGGACTTGCCAGGGCTCACTGAGGCCTGGCGAGCCCTGCAACCCTGTGAGAGAGAATACACATTTGAATCCCCAGTACGTGGGTCATCCTCCAGACTGGACTACTTCCTGATTTCATCATCAGAGTTGAGGGACATAACACAGTGTGACATTCAACCTAAGGTGGTCTTGGATCATGCTCCAGTCAAGTTCTCATACACCCTAACTCAGTCAACAAGGACAGAATCTGGAGAATGAACAATAATCTCTTAAAAGACAAAACCATGCTTGACAAAATCACAGCATACACAAAAAATATCTTTACAGAGAACTCAAAATCCATGGGGAATTATTCCCTCATCTGGGGCACTTTCAAGTATACTATATGGGGAGAAATAATAAATTTAGAGAGCACAAACAAATGAAAGAGAGATCAGGAGGCCCTTCATCTGTTGCAACAAATCAAAATGCAGGAGTGAACAATATTCAAAACCTTGCCATATCAGGACTGGGTAAATTTAAACATCTCCAGGGTGCAATATGGGAACTATTGAGGGAACAGACAGAGTCCATGTAACTAAGGGCCAGATCGCGGTATGTAGACCAGGGCGAAAAAGTCAGGAAGCTCCTCACCATTAGACGTAAGCAGCAAGAAGCCTTTAAAGTGATAAAGGGAGTTCAATCCTTGAACGCTGCCAGCCTGCTCACTAAACCCAGAGACATTGCCGCCGCCTTTGCTCAATACTACCAAGAGTTATACTCGGAGCACACTAAATCCCAAGAAACATGGATTCAAAGCTTCTTAGAAAAGGCTAGCCTGCCGAGGCTTGCACTGGATATACTCGGCAACCTGGGAGCCTCTATATCTCAATCTGAGATAGAATGGAAAATAAACAAACTAAAATACGACAAAGCTCCCAGCCTAGACAGCATCCCATCCAACCTCTACAAAAAAATCAGTCAGCACATTGCAGAGCCGTTGTCCAAATTATACAATGAAGCTCATGACAGACAGGCTTTGGACCCCGCGCTTCAAGAAGCAATCATCACCTTGCTTCCCAAACCAAATAAGAACCTGGAAAGCATCAACAATTACCGCTCAATCTCGCTGCTTAACACAGACATTTAAATACTAGCCAAGGTACTTGCAACATGCCTTGCAGCAGTATGGAGCAGTGCTAATTGACCCTGAACAAGTGGGGTTCATGCAAGGTCACATATCCTCGGATCACATGTGTAAACTGGCGCACCTCCTGGTGGCATCTAAAGATGTGGAATACCCAACAGTACTATTATCAATAGATGCAGAATAAGCCTTTGATAGAGTCAGCTGGAACTTCCTATTCCACACCTTGTGTCATTTCAATTTTCTCACAGCTTTTGTGGACTGGGTTAGGCTCTTATATTCACACTCGTCTGCCTTTATTTGATGCAATAGGGTAAGTTCGGCACCCTTCACACTACATAGAGGCGCCAGGCAGGGCTGCCCGCTGTCCCCTCTCCTATTCAATCTGTACCTGGAACCATTGACAAGATGAATACTGGTGGAGGAGAGAATACGGGGGATATGAACTGGGGAACACAGGTATAAAATATCCACATATGGGGATGATATTCTCCTCCATCTGGAAGATCTGTCTGAGTCGATCCCGGCCATGTTCGAACTGGTGCAAGAGTTTGGCCAAATATCTGGATACAAGATCAATGTGAACAAAATGGGCATCATGCCACTCAACCATCGCACATTAAAACAACATGTAACGCAATGGGGAGACACTTGGTCAACAACTTCCCTCCGGTTCCTAGGCATTTGTATCACCACAAGTAGCAGGCAAGCATTTAGCCTCAATCTAAAAACCCTAACTACTAGCATCAAACAAGACCTCGACAGATGGGCAGCCCTAGTGTTGACTCTCTGGGCGAGGATTAACATTATTAAAATGTTCTGCCAAGACTTCTGTATCCCCTGGGCATGACGAATCATTTTATACCTCTACACTGGTTCACAAAGCTTAAGGCCACATTAACATCGTTCCTTTGGAATAACAAAAAATCAGGTAGACCCTACTGCAAACATACACCACATAAACTGAAAGGAGGGCTACAACTACCACACATAGTCCTATACTATCTCGCAATAAATGTGGCAAAATTCTCATGGTGCAGGACGAACGAAGCTGCAGTAACGCGGGCATCATATGCACCACAGTGGCACACAATCCAACACAACTTGTGCAGACAGGCACAAGTCAATCCCAGAGCACTAATGCACACCCCGCTTTTGAAGCTACCCCTCCCTTCTAAAACATACCCCCATAGGCACCTCACAGCTCATCAGCAAGCAACTACACAGAACGCTGAAAACCACTCCACATTTGATGCTAGATCAGTCGATTACAGGGAACCATAACTTCAGGATAATGAACAAACCCATAACAACACGACAGCTGAACATCCCCATAAACACTAGACCGGATCAACTCATCCAGAACGGTTCTTTCGTCTCCTACAGGACATTCACCACAGCCTTCCCAAATACCTCAACAACCCCTTTCTGCTTCCTACAAATGCAGCATGCCATTATGCATATGCTACGCCCAAGACCCTGGTGGCTGTCAGACCCCATCACATGGGATGACCTCCAACAACTAGCCACACAAAACCACTCCATTTTCTTAATATACAAATACTTGCTCAACCACACTGCCACACAGAACCAGGACTCATGTCCATATTGGGGTAGAACTATTCCCAGAACTGAAAGACAGTAACACACGCTCAACCTTATGGGGAAACACCCACAAATTTATAAAATTTGACAGCCTACGTCTAGTGCAAAACAGGACAATACATAGCCTGTATTACATGCCCTCCAAATGATACAAATTGGAACACCTATCCTCACCACAATGCACCAGATGCAAACTAGACCAAGAGACACTAAAACATATATTATTGGACTGCCCCAAGGCAAAACCACTTTGGGAAACCATTAAATCCCACTTGGACCCCATCCTTTGTCTGGTGTCAGTATTCACCCCTCAAATTTGCCTGTTGGGCTTGAACCCAGACCAAGTTATGGGCATTTGGAAGCATTACATTGCACTTATCATGGTCATTGCCCAAAAAATAATCCTAAAACACTGGATGGATGACTCAGAACCCTCATACCGCAGACCTTTCTTGGGGCTACCCAGTCATTGACCCCAGGGGATATGATCCTAAATGGTGTACATTGCAATGACTCGAACACTATAGCGAATGCCTTTAATAGATTATTCACGGACCTGTCTCAGTACACCTCATCTTTCGCTTCACCTCCCACAGCATCTCAGCCTTACTGCACACCCCAGAGATCTGCATCTGGTGCTGACCACTGCCAACTAACTACTACCCCCCCTTTCCACTTTAAAGCTATATCTAGATCCGAGGTCCAAAGGCTATTGCAAAACATGTCCGACAACACTAGCCCCGGCTCAGATTCACTCGAGCCACGACTTCTGAAGCTAGTGGCACCATTGATTACCTCGCCACTGGCCAAGATTTTCACTCTGTCTCTCTCTCTCTCTTGGTGTTGTCCCAGATCTCTGGAAGATTGTCTGAGTTACGCCTATCCTTAAAAAAGGAGACCCAAAGGATATCAACAACTACAGGCCCATAGCCATCCTCTCTGTGCTAAGCAAGCTACTGGAGAAGCTTGTTGCAACCCAAACCATTGACTATCTCACAAAGAACAACCTTCTCTCAGACACTCAGCATGGTTTCAGAAAAGGGCACAGTACCTCAACCGCTCTTCTCAAATTCTCCATCAATGTACTCTGCAACATGGACAAAGGCCTACTCACTGGAGCAGTATTTATCGATCTTACCGAAGTTTTTGATCTTGTTGATCATCCCCTGCTTCTCTCAACCCTGCATAGACTTAACTTCTCATCCTCAGTAGTTGACTGGTTTAACAACTACCTATCAAACAGATTACAACTTGTTAAATTCAACTCCGCTCTCTCGGATGTGACCTGCACTGACATCGGAGTACCCCAGGGCTCCATCCTGGGACCACTTCTTTTCTCGCTATACATCAACAACATAGATTATGCCATACTCTCCCGCTCAGCTATCTTATATGCTGATGATCTCGTCCTCTACTACAGTGCTGACAAAGTTAATATCACTAACAAAAACCTCTCCTCAGATTTCAGGAATGTGCAAACATGGCTAAATGCTAATAAGCTCATCCTCAACACAAAAAAGAACCAAGCCATGCTATTTGGCACTGCCCCCAAACTCAGAGCCTGTAAGGAACCCCTCCTAGTCCATGACTGTGGGGGTCTCTCATCGACTGTGTCACATCCTTCAAATATCTGGGAGTCCTTCTTGATAAATCCCTTGATTTCAGTCTTCACATCCAGTCAACCTGTAAAGCAACAAATGCCAAACTTGGAATCCCCTATAAGACTTGTCACCTGCTGACACCATCCACCAAATTGGCAATTGCCAAGGGTATTCTGCTTCCAGCGCTGACATATGGTGTCTCCACCTTTGCTAATGCCCATAAGACTGCTCTCCATAAATGGGATGTCACGTATAACAACACATGTCGGTATGCCTCCTCTTCCCATCGCCGCAAGCACCACTGCATACTGTATAGTGACCTAAGCTGCCTCTCCCCAACTGTCTACTGACTATATTCCCTAGGGACCCTCACAGACTCTGTAAACTGTAACCAAACTCCCTCCTCCCTTGCAGCTCTACTTGTACCACAGACACCTACCCACGGACTACGCTCAGCAAACAAATTTCTACTCACCATACCCAGGTGTCTTACTTCAAAAAGATCTAGAGCATTTCACTGCACCACCCCAGCCACCTGGAACTCCCTCCCTCCTGCCCTGAGGCAGCCTAACTCCCACCCAATCTTCAAAAGAACTATATCGCCACCTATCCCGGGACCCCTGCACATGCTTTGATCCCACTTAGTGCCTCACAGCTAACCACCCTATTTCGCCCAAGACACTGCTGCACTTCTAAACAAGCTTTGCTATAAAATGTCTTTATAGCTGCCACTTAGCCCAGTTTCAGTTATTTGCATGTACTAATGTCATTTTTGTCATCTCTGCATAGCTATATGTATTATCTCGAGTACTGTCTGACTTGATCTGTATTCTAACCTGCCTGTACTATATACTATGTGTTGCATAATCTCATCTCATTTTATGTGTGAATTCTCCTGGGTTGTGCCTGAAAATAGTCAGCTTTGGCTAGCGCACCTAACCCGGTTAACAAAAACTAAATAAAATAAAATGGCACAATGTCATCCTAGAGGTACTAAGGATAGAAAAGACAATTAGTTCTTTGGCCAATGAGCCCCATCTTTTCAAAAACAAATGGAGCACTCTAGAGGCAACCCTGCTACTCGGATGGCAGGCTATCAGACACCCAGCATTAGACTGGGCAAACATTAAGAACCGGGTCACACAGTAACTACAGGTCTAAGAGGTTACTATTCTGCTTTACTTCTATCTTATTTTAATTTTAATTTGTTATGTAATGTCTTTTGCATTATTGTGATTTGTCATCTGTGAAAACGGGCGATTTGCTCATCAGATTTACAAGTATAAAAAATAAAAATGAAAAATGAAAATTATATATATTATATGCAATTGGAGCTTCCCCCGTTATATTTAGGGGAGAGCCGCTTGTAACCACACAAATGCAAATGTATGTAAGTTTATAATGTATGTATGTCTGCTTTACATTTCTGTGAACGAGAAAATCAATAAAATTTACTATTTAAAAAAAAAAAAAACATTCTTCCTGCCAGAAAGTCCTACCATTGTAGTCGCTCAAAAATGTCTCCCACACCTGAAGGTCTTCCTTGGTTCCACTGGTAATGTCCACCTAGTGATACGGCCTACAGACACCTTGTATCACCCTAGCCAGGTGTCGTGTAAACGTGTACCCAGGTGCTATGGCCCTACATACGAAATTCAAATGACCCAACAATTGCTGCACCTGTTGAAGCTGCACCCTGTGCCGGGCCTTGACCTCCCATAGCAAGGTTCTTAACTTTTCTACCTTGGGCTTGGGTAGTCTAAAAAGCTCCCCAGTGGTGTCTATCTCAATGCAGAGGAATTCTATTGTCTGACCTGGACCCTCCATCTTGTCCGGAGATAACGGCACCCCAAGCTCCTCTCACATAGCCTTGAAATACCTCAACATCTCCTCTGCCTGTTGCCTCCCTTCCCCTATCAAAAGAAATGGTCCAAGTAGTGGATCACTGCCCTGTACCCATATCTCACCTGGAAGGCCCATTGCAGCCATGTGCTGAACATCTCAAATGTAGCACATGCCACCAAGCAACCCATGATCATGGCTTTATCAAAATAATATCTCCCCCCAACCTGGAATCCCAGCATATCCCAGTCCTCAGACTGTACCAGTAGCAGGAGGAATGCCTCCTCGATGTCTGTTTTTGCCAGCCATGCCCCCCCCCCCGCATTGCCCTAATCAATCTGACCACTTCCTCTAAGGTGGTGTAGGTCACCCTACTATCCTCCTCTTGATATAATCATTGACTGAGTTGCCATCCGGATAAGACAGGTGGTGTATCACCCGGAATTCCCCTGGCTGTTTCTTGGGAACTAAGCCCAAGGAGGATATCCTCAAATCTCATAACGGTGGATGACTGAAAAGGCCTTCCACCCTACCCACTGTTATCTCTTTCTGAATCTTCTGCTCTAATACCACTTCCTTACCCTTTACTGACTTCAAGTTCTTTGCCATGGTCTTTTTTCTGTCTCTTTGGAAATGCAGGCTGAAATCCCTCTGAAACCCATCTAATAGCGTGTGGGCTGCCTCCTTCTCTGGGTAATGCCTCGCCCAGTCTGCCAAAATGTCAACTTTAATATGGCTGTCAGCCAGTCGAAATGATCTACCTGTGCAATCCCTAACTATCCTGGTGGCCACCGTAGAAGGCCTGTCTCCTGCCCCTGCCTGCTCCCCTGCCTCTAGCCCCCCCTACTGCTGTCCCCTATGCCCCACATGGTTACCCCAAAAGGACTGGTTGTAGGCAGTATTATGATTCCCAGACCCCTTTTCCCAGCTATACCTACATTTTGATGCCGGGTGGCTATCCCCACACTTTGATGTCCAGACTTGGTGGGGAAGGGGGGAACAGCAAGATGGCCTCAACACTGCTCCACTCCTCACAGGAGCTCTGACTTTGCAGTTTGCTTGCTAAACTTTTTTTTGTTTAAACATACTGCATGTTAGATTCTTATCCGTCTATCGACGAATGAAACTTAAGTTTTAATTTTATTTGGTCTGCTATACTGTGGCCAAAGTGGCACTCCATTTGTGCAAACTACAGTGGTAAGAGTATCATGTGTATGCTGTAATTTGAATGAAGATCCTACTGTTTTGTTGAGGCTTCATACATTGAATGAAAGCTCTATGGATAGTGGGGAGCTGCTTTTGAAAATGCAGCCCTGAATGCTATAATTGACAACAGCGGTCCGGTGTTTAAAAAAGGAAAATATTGCTGCTCTTTTGACATTTTTTGTAATTCCCATGATATTTTATGGGTGAATAGATTTATTTGCCAGAGCCTGAGTCATGGTTCTTTTGGAGGAACGTTTAATTTTCAGAGTGCTGTGGAATGCCGGAGTAGCGCATCGAATGGAGTTCTCATGAATGAAACTCCTACTGCTATTGATTGCACTACTCGGAGAGATGCCTTTTTGATTAGAAGAGGGGTCTTTTCATAGCATTATGTTTGCTACCAGCTTGGGCTTGCTGGATGTACCATAAACGCTGGTGTAGTGGCCCGAATCTTGAACTCTGAAAGGCCTAATGCCACAGTAGAGTGGCAGTTGCTGCACACGGTGGCTGTATGCAAACCAAGGAGATGAGAAATGGAGATGGGAATTTTGGACTCAATGATGCACTGAAGGAGGAGGATTTGGAATTGCAACAGTTTAAATGCCTACAGGCTTATCTAGCCTTTGAAAAGGTATGCTAATGTTGCCTGGGGGTTGGGGCTTTCCAGAGTGAAAGCTGTGTGATGAATCCCTAAAGTTACTGTGCTCAGTGGAGTGTTTCTTTTTTCTTTTATTTTAACAGATGCTCCCTACCAGTTCAGGGTGGTGAAATGGTTGGAAATCACTGGAGCACCACTTTGGAACCTAGAAAGTGATCCCTGTTAGGGGTAAAGGACTCCACGAATTTAAAGACTTTGAAAAGATAGTGGAGACTCTACTGCCGGTAAAGCAAGCATAATAATAACCTGGGGAAATCAATGGCCTTATTTTGGCCCTACTGTATGTTTGCCGCTGGAATTATGGTATGCCTGAGTTGTGCTTTATCAACTACCGTATTTAATTCTATCAACTTTTCACTGAATGAACTCAGGTGAAGCAGACTTTTTATGTTATTGTGTTATGCTATTAATATTTGGAAACACAGGAGACAGAGACTCCCGTAATGTGAAGCAGTGCAGAAACTTAAAATACTGTGTTTAAATGCTGCTCTTATGTGTTTTACAAGTTTATAAGAACAGAGATTTCCCAGTTAGTGTGTATTGCTGCTTTACTGTGAAAATGAGCCCACAATGTACTTTCCTGAGACCTGAGATTCATGACTTGGTATGGGTAGCCCCACTGACCCTTGGCGCAAGAGAGAGGAGCCATGCTCTTTTTGTGGAAGCTGTTCAGCATTAAGTTAAGTACTCCCATGGGGACATGTACGACTCCAAAATTATATTGAACATGAGTACAGTTTTCACTTATGGCTATTAACTTACAGAACTTCTAAGCCTGTTTAAAATTGAAAGACTCCTAGTTGGCTTGGAACAGTAAAATGACTCCTTAGTTTAATTTCAATTTTATTAAAATTTATTTTATCTTATTTATTTCTAAATTGTTTAAAATTTAATTGAATGTTTGTTTAAAGCATGTTTCATATTTCTGTCTATAATACGGGAGAAAATTGTTGATTCATTTAGTTGCAAATGGTTATTTTCCTGAATAGTGCGTAGCTATGGGCTAAAGTTTTATCAACTAATAATCACTGATGTGAGCAGAAAGGTTTCTTGACCTCCCAACTGTTTGGCTCGATTTAGCGAGCTCTGGAATTGTAGGGACAGGTCCGGGCTTGGTCCTCAGATAAATCATTGACTAACTCGTATAATGGACCCCTCTGTTGAGGGTTTTGCATTTGGGAGGACCAGAATGGCCTTAATTGAAGAAACATGTGGCCATACATGGCTGGCTTCAAATGGGCTGAAGTAATACTCCTTTGCTTAACTAACTAATGAGAGGTGATTCAAAATTTGGGGATTGATTAAACGTATGGTGAGGCAAAATCCTGGAGCAGTTCCCTGTAGGTTGTTTTGATCATACCTGTTAACTTTTGGAGGTAACATTAAATACATGTTACTATGCTCACAAATTTCAGCTTAGTTTTGAATTGATAGAATTATGTAGCTATTTTAGCCTTGTTTGCATCTATTGTGGTGTCATTTTATCTACTCAGTGGAAATTGAATGTGACTTTAAACAAGGGAGAATCCTTAAGCAGAGGTCTATGGATGTATTTATGTATATTCTCTTAAATACTCATTATGAAGAAAATGTAAACCTTTTATCAACTGATTTTATCTGTACTTTATTGGAATCTGTCCTAGATTGTTTTTATGTTGGTGAGTTTTGTAATGGCTTTTTAGCCAAACAAATAAACCTTTGAACTTGAACTTGAATCTGCCTTGTGCCTCATTTAACATCCCCAAAATGAGCCATTCTCTTCGTAATTTTCTTGACGTATTTCTATCAGCTGTACACCCCCCTTTCTTATAGGCATTTTTTATAATGAAGGAATAGGTTAACAAAGGAGTGGCCAGCTCCGGCTTCTTCTCCATGTCTAAAGCTGTGTAATAAGTAAAACCCGTCGACCAATTATCTCAAATCTTTCTCTTCATTGTTTTCTCTTCATCTCCTTTCCCCAGCAGCACTACCTCCGCTGCCATGTACTTCTTCTTGAAACTCTCTTTCTCCTCGTATTTTTCCATGTTATCTACATTAGCCAGGGCAAATATGTCTACATATTCATACACCTGCCATATTTTTTCTTTTGTGGCCAATAGGACGTGACCCCCTATACGGACACCTGGCACCACTATCTCAGTCCCGATAACCTTGTCACTGCCTGCCCCCCCAATGCCCCTGCAGTTGCTCCCTTATGCTTGTTCCTGATTTCCCCCAAAGCTTTCTCTAACTGCCCCAAACCGGTGTCCCCCATAGCTTTTAGCATCTGCTCCATGTACTCTCTCTCTCTGCTTTCCAGTGTGATCTCTTTATTTCCTGGCTGGGAGTCCAGCTGTGGGCTAGACCCTGCATGCAGGGTCATCTGGATGATGTCCAGAGCTGGAGCTGGAGCCAGAGGTGCCACCAGGGCAAGAGGAGCTGGATCCAGGGGGACTGGCATGTTAGCAAAGGCAAAGGGGCAGGGACTGGCACAGAAGGGGGCACTGGAGCAGGTGGAGGACTGGCTCAGCCAGTACTGGGCCAACGGGGATGATAACTGCAGACCTGGGTGCGAGTGGCACCTGTGGTGCCTTCTTGCTGTCCTTTCACCCTTGCTTTGTGTCCCCCTTTCGCTTTTTGTCTTTCACTGGGCTGGGTGGGTCAGCAGCCTCCAACAACTGATTTGTCTTGTTCACCAGCTCCATAACAGCCTGGTAGCACTCCTCTTTGCTTGGTTTATTCCTCCTAGAAGCCATAATACCAACTTACTGAACCTGAAGAGATAAGGACACTCAGTTAGTATCTAATAACATTGTTAGTTCCCACCCCTGGTTACCTTTCTTTTACCATCATCCCTTTCCCAGCTAGTCCTAGCATACACTTAGCAAGAGGATCTGCCTTCTTTTTTTTTTTAACCTTTTATGTGACCTACCAACTGTCAGCCCTGTGGGGGCAGGCAACCCCATGCACTGCTGCCCTGCTCCATCAACACGCCACAAAATTGTCCTAGGGGCTACCCCTCATTTCATTTGTCAGGTAAATAGGAGCCACTGTGTTTCTTAAGACCCTTGTTGGACTGTGATAAAACTATTTTCTTCCTTTTTCCCCTGTCTCTTTTTTTTTATATGAAATCTTCTTAACTATTTAGTCAATACTGTCCACAACCTATACATGCCTTCTGACATCGGCCTTCTAAGGCCCAGGCACCATGCTCCCAGAGGGTCTAACCCGCTTGACCATGCAGTGATGACATCAGAAGCCATCACTGCGCGGCCCGTAATTTGGTCTATCTATCGACCGGGCCCCAGCTTCCCCATCACTGTTCCACCACAGCGGGCTCCTGCCTAGGGCTCCCTCAGAGCATTATGCCCAAATGTATCAGAATAGCCCTTCCCCACTCACAGAACTTGACTGCCATTCGGACCATCTCCGAGGATGCTGCCCACAGCTTTCTCCAGCTAGCTCACCCTTTTTTCATTTCTGCAAGGAGGTATACCCTGGACATCACCCCCCCCACCAGCCACTCGGGCATTGCCAGTGGCGGTTGTCTGCAATCCTCTCCATTGTGTCTCCCATCCCTTAAACAGTGGAAAAAAAACCCTGGACCCTGAGGCCGCTTGCAGCCTTTGGACCTCTTGTAAATTAAAACCCACCATGGTCTTTGTAAGTGCAGCCCCTTCGGTTCATAGAGAAAACTGATCATCAACCCAAGAAGGCCGATGAGTGATGCTCGGCCCAGTTGACTGCGTAGTGATGATGTTAGATGCCATCACCACACGGACCCTATTTGGGTCTGGTGCAGTTGCCGGCCGCTGCTCATGTCTCCTGCTGTCTTCTATTCCAGGCTTCCCTGGCTGCTCGCTCCCTGGCAGCGCACTTAAATCCCCTTCTGCTTCTTAAACCCCTAAACAGGCCCGACCACTGAAAATACTGAGCCCACAGGTGGCATGTCCTTCTCTCTGCTCTCCCTATCTCTCTTCCCCTAAATGGAAGGTAAGCAAAAACTTCACACAACTTAAGTGGGGGCAAATTTAGTCGTAAAAAGGAGTAACAAAATCGGATAAAGTATATATATCAACAATCCCATAGACGAGTTAACGTAGGCCACACAGGTTTAGACCATGCAGGCATAGTATCTTTGACTATCCATACCCGATTCCCCAGCCTGCCAAATGAAGTCCTCAGCACAAATAATGCTAGCTTTCAGTCAAAACAGCGTTTTTTTTTGTTTTTTTTTTAAATGAGTCTAACCAACCACTTTCTGCAGCTCACTTCTCATTCTTTTCATTTCAGACTTACCTCCTTTACTTGTCTGCTGGAAAATACTCACTTGAATCCAATTAGAACTGGGTATCAAACACTATCTGCCTACAGTAATTCACTTTAACAGTAACTGAACCCTACAGGGAATAGCAGATCGCTGCAAATAATTAACTCCAAACAACTTAGCCTAAAAAGAGCCAACTGGCTGAAATAATATAGCAAATTTCCAATTAAGTTTACTGTAAAAATTGCCAAAACTGACTTGCTTTTCAGAGGAAAGTTTCTTCACGCAAATTTGTGAGCTCCCAGGGCCTGTGCATGGCTTTAAGTACCTTGGCTGCTCACCCCTCTCTCTCTCTCTCTCTCTCTCTCTCCCTCCCTTACCATCCAATCACCTCTTCCCACCTCACCATGGCTCTGACCTCATAACTCCTCCCTCCTTCTGACTTCACTTACTCCTCCTACTC
The DNA here is from genome assembly GCA_016271365.2 of Neoceratodus forsteri. NCBI lineage: Eukaryota > Metazoa > Chordata > Ceratodontiformes > Ceratodontidae > Neoceratodus > Neoceratodus forsteri. The sequence goes on from CM057453.1 coordinate 446,580,189, forward strand.
TCTCCCCCCTCCCCCTGCTCCCTTCCCCTGCCAATCACCTACTTAACACAGCCACTACCTTCTTTTGGTCTGGACCTGTGGACAATGGGGTCTGCCCCTTTAACTGGGCAACCCTCTTTATCTATCGCCTCCAGGGTCAGTAGTAGTAGTAAAGGAGTAGTTGGCAACAGTGGTGGTGACATTAGTGTGGCCAATTCTTTTTTCTGACACATCTGTGGCATCCATGCAGGTGGGGGCTGGGGAGATGGAGACAAGAGGAGGAGTCCAAAAGGTAGAAAAATATCTGGCTCAGGCACAGGGGTCAAGGAGGAGGTGGCTGGTGTTCCCATAATTCCTGGTGGTGGTGGTGGTGGCACTGTGCCTGATCTTGATGATACTTTCACATTCCCAAATGACAGTGTGTAGCTTGACCATGAGTCAAAGCCCGAGGAGGGAGATCTGACTGTTGCATAGTCAGAACAGACTAAATTGAAAAATGTGTCTCCGATTAAAAATGATGATAGGGAGAGACAGTCTGCAAAAAGTGAAATTGAGGAGGACAAATCTCTGGAGGAGGAGGAGGATACCAGTGGTGGTGGGAATGATGATTTGGGTCCCCTAATGGAAGCAGAAAAGAAAAAGTGGAAGGGTGATGCAACTGAACATGTGGGGCTTGGCACACCAGTATGTCATGGAACTACCAAAGTCCAACCAATACTACAACAATTTTCCGTCTTACCAGTGTTGCGTCACATGAGTCACCCAATGTTGAAATGCATAAAATATCCCCAAAAACATCCATTTCCCTACCTCCCCTTTCCCATCCCTCCACTCCCCTCTTGTGTAAAATCAAGGGGTACAAATCCCTAGTTTGGATTTTTATATACTGGACCCAGCTGACAAAACAGTTACTATCTGTCAGCTGTGTCAAGTGAGAGTTACTGTAGTTGAGGAAAAAGGGCAGCCATCTAGGCACTGGTGGACAACACACACACCTATCATTCAGGCATCTGTTACACTGGACACAGCACCAAAAGTAACTTGGTGCAGGTGGTCCCTCTCCCTTATCATCTGCATTTGCCAAGGCATCAACAGCATAAGGGAAATAGTCCTGGTGGAAGGAGGGTTGACTAAGGAGTACTACTACAGAGATGAGGAGGATTCTGTGGGACTGCTTAGGAGTGGTTATTGCAGCAGTGCTGGGTGGAGTAGTTGCACCCAGCAGCACCAAAGCACAGCAATCTCAGTGCAGAAAACACCCCAACTCACTACTTTTATTTGAGCAGCACTGGTGAATCCCCAGGAGTCAAATACTACCCCACCAGCCATGCCGTCATGCAGAGCCCAGCTGTTTTGTAGACCAGTACCCAGAAAGTTCCAGCCTACACTGCATAGTAAGTTTGAGCATCATGCCAAATACCCACTCAGTCATACTATTGAGTGTGAACTGAATGCAGCAACAGCTGAAATGCTGGCAGTTGATCTATTGCTATTTGCTCTTGTGCAGACCATAGTATTTAGAAGGTTGATGGCATGTGACTGTCCCAACTGGTAGATTCCCTCAAGAACTTTTTCACCCTGGAGACAGGAAAAGGAGCCATTATTTGCACTGGAGTGATCTACAAACCTCCAGCACAGGGCGAGGAATTAGATATGGTACTGGTGGAAGCTATTGGCAAGACGGCAAAAAGGGGAGGTGCTGCTGGTGGGGGACTTCAACCTGCCATATGTAGATTGGAGTTTCCCAGGAGTACCTTCACCTGGAAGCAGGGACATCCTGCACTGTCTGCAAGGTACATTCCTCAGGCAGCTAGTCAGTGAACCCACCTGTGATGGGGAAATAGTGGACAAGGTACTCACTAACAGGGGCAATATTGCAGACATCAAGGTGGAGGCCACCTGTTTGCCAATGATCACCACACAGTGTGGTTCAGTATAAGGACACTGCAGAATTGAACTACACAAAAGCGAGGGTCCTGGACTGCAGGAGTGGAGATTTTATAAAGATAGGTGACATGGTGGACTTCCAGCATGATGGCTACCTGCTAGGATGCTCAAGATAGTGGCTCCCTTGCTATACCCACTCGTACACCCTTAATAATCCCCACTTACCAGAACCTGCACTCAGGATAAAGATTCTTAGGCATCATGATCTTTCTGAAATCTATTTCTATCTGCATATTATCTGCCATCTATGGATGCGGAGATGGATAAACCATCGCTGAAGCACACCCCACTGACAACACCAATGAAAGACAAGGCCACTAAGTGACCCAAGGCACACAGAGGACAGCCAGCTCCACATTCCCTCCCTCAAGATGTGCTTACCAAAAAAAAGTTTATAGAGGTGCTCATGCCAATGAAGGACACTCTTCTAATGCTGGCATCTGAATTCTGCAACATGCGCACTTTTCTTAACCAGCTGGCCACCCACACCACAGATAACGAGGCCTGTATCTCATCCCTGGATGACTGGAGGCATAAGTTGGAGCCGAAGGTTGTCACCCTGTGACAGAGGCTCAAGAGGACAAAAGAGAAGCTGGAAGATCAGGAGGGGTGTTCGCGGCGCAACAACTTGATTGTTCTGGGTCTGCCAGAAGAGGAGAAAGGTGCCACAGCCATCATGTTTGCTCAGAAGTTGTGCGAGAAACTAGTGGGGCCTTTGCCTAATGGCTCAACCTATGTCATCGAGTGGGCACACCATTCCCTGAGGCCTATGCCCCCTCCCAGCTCCCTGCCCAGACCTTTTCTATTTAAGATGCTTAACTTTCTGGACAAACAACATGTTCTGAATCAGCAAAAGGACATCAAGAGAGACTGCTATTTACTTGCTGGGCTGCTCTGTGACTGTGTGTGTTAAATCTTGTAATTAGAAAGCAGGGGGAATGGGGTATTAGCCTCTGACATCATCTACTGGGAGGGGCTGCACTGTTTAATTCCCCACGCTGCTTATCAGCTGTGCATTCACCATCAGCCGCTTTGCCTGGCTCCCATTTGAATACCCCTGAATTTTACTGCTAAGAGGTTCCGGAGGGAAGACACCAGAGCTACAGGTTTCTTGAACAGTGTGAGAAACTGCCATTTTCTTGCAGGACTGCTCCGTGACTGTGTGTGTTAAATCTTGTAGTTAGTGAGCAGGGGGATGGGGGTATTAGCCACTGACTTCATCTACTGGGAGGGGCTGCACTGTTTAAATCCCCATGCTGCTCGCTAGTGCGAGCGGTAGTGAGTGGCGCGAGTGCCACTCCTTAGAGAAAAAAAATACTTTGATATTTGGCTGTTAACCTGTATGATGTGGATATCTATAGTGTCTCACTTTATCGGTAGTATCTCACTAGTTTAGTATTTAAGGTTAGTCTGTAGTTTAAATAACTAAGTTTTAATCCCTTTTAGCTATAATGAGGAGCCCGGTGTATTATGTTACACATTATAGACATATAGGAGTGCATTGTGTATATGGTTATGTAAAGAGCTGAATTGGGTTGTTTGATTAGTTGAAATACATGTTTTATTTATTTTATTTTATTTAGAAGGAATCTAGTAGTTTGTACTAATTTATTTGTTTTTTGTTTCCTTTCTATATTTGTTTTTTAACATAGGGAGTTTTTATTTTAAATATTGGTTAATTGCCTTGAGTTGTTTGACTATTTTGAATAATGGTGGTGTTAATGTTCCCCCTATGTCTGAAGGGGGGTCTTATGTTGAATTGGAGTTTTTTAATTTTAGTTGTTCCTCCCTTTCTCTATCCAGAATGTTTCTGGAGGGTTTCCACCCAGATAATTCTGATTTTGAAATGGGTTTCCCTCCAGTGTTTACCCCCATTGTTATCTGAGTGCTTATTTCTGTCAAGGTTGCCTCAAATCCATTAAGCATCATAACAGAAGGGAGAGACATTTTGAGAATAAAACCAGGTTGTGAAGGATGTTAGTTTTTTTTAAATTAAATATACTTTATTGAATTTGAAACAAACAGATTCAATACAGTGCACATTACAGAGGGTACGAAGGATGTTAGTTTTATTATTATTTTCAGGTTCTGTGCATCCTCACCCTGGTCCAGTTTTTTCTGGAGTTAAGGATACTGTAAAGAATGTTATGTCTCCATCTGATTCATCCTTAAAAATAGTTCATCTCAATGTTCAGAGCCTACCAGTGAAATGGACGTTATTTGTTGCTTGGATTGAACAGCATGGTTTTACCATTGTCACTGTTTTCTGAAACATGGCTTAATGATAATGCTAAAGATGTAGACATCTCCCTGGAGGGCTATGAACATTGCAGAAAGGATAGGGTGGGTAAACGTGGAGGTGGGTCTATAATTTATGTTAAAAATAAATTTAAGTTTACTATTATCCCTCATTCTTTATGTGACTCTGGCTGCGACTTAATTTCTATAGATTTGCTTCTTGGCCATAGTAAGCATCTTATTATTAGCTCTATTCCTGTTCCCCCTGGAAGGATTGAGTCTGGATTGAATCTTATCACAGACGTTAAACATCAACTTCCTGACCATAGAGAGTGGATACTTCTTGGTGATTTTAATTGCAACTGGGTAGCAGAGTCCTGTAGTGCTGTTAAGGATTTATTTATTTATTTAGTTTTTGTTTACTGGGTGAGTGCACTATCCAAGAAATTACTATTTTCAGGCACGACCCAGGAAAGTACAGAACGTATTAACATACATGACATTTCACAAGTACATAACAGCTTTAGGTATCTCTTTGTACAAGACAGCAATAAGTATAACTTAGTTCAGATTAGAAGAACTTAATATACATGACATTTTAAAGTACTTAACCACATTACATATTGCTTAGTTTAGACCACACACATAGAATGCAACAACATATAGAGAAAGATGTTCAAGAAAACAGAAGAGTTTTAACTGAAGGGTGGTAGGAGAAAGACAGGGAGGACCTAGTAGAGATCAAGTTGCATCGAAGCAAGTGCATGGGTCTGACTGGGATAGATAACTCCGTAATTTTATTTTAAAGTGACAGTGAGGTGCAGACTGCTTTAGATCTAGGGGAACAGTATTCCAAAGCTGAGGAGCTGTATGCTTAAACACACTCGCACCCTTTGAGGCGTGACACCTAGGAACATTTAGTAGTGCTTTGTCAGCAGATCGTAGTCCATGGGAGAGGCTGGAGGGAATAAGTAGTGTTGCAAGGGATGCAAGGGTGTTAAGCCTGATAACTGAGTCACATAAGGAGCCAAGATAGTATTGCCTAGATGTAGAGGGAGAGAGCCACCTCAGGTCACTGTAGAGCTGACAGCGGTGCATCAGTCAAGGGCATGAAGATGCGTAATGACAGATATTATTGTATGTGACATCTCATTTCAGTGGTGAGGTTTTATGTGCAGCAGTAAGGATAGGCGAGCAGTAGGTTAGTGCAGGGAGTAATACCCCTCTGGCAATGGCCAACTTTGCAGATGGAGTTAGCATGTAGCTAGTCTTGTAAGCAACACCCAGTCTACTATTATCTGTTTTACAGGTGGAATGAATGTGAAGGTTTAGATCCAGTAATTGATCAAGCATAACACCAAGGTAGTTGAAAGACGTGACAGTCTCAGGTTTAGACCCTTCATGGTCATAGACCATTAGGGGTGATGTGCTAGTTCTGAGTTTTGGGGAAGATCCTAGGAGCATAGCTTTCATTTTTTTAGCATTAAGTACTAGTTTGTTGTCCTGTAGCCAATTTTGAAAGTTCCCGAAATCAGTGGAAAGGGATGAGTTCAGGCTATCGATTGAGGCTGAGCTAGTGTAGATGACGAGATCGTCTGCATATAAAAGAGAAGAGCAGGTTTGTAGGACATCAGGAATGTTGTTTATAAACAATGAGAAAAGGAGTGGACCCAGGACTGACCCTTGCGGAATGCCTATGTTGATTGTAGTACTATCTCATATAGCGGAATTTAATTTCACTGTTTGGGTTCTATTCGATAAGTAGCTCCTATACCAGTTTACAACAGGAATTGAGAAACCCATGCATCATAAGGTCGACAAAAGCAGGGGATGATCAACAAGATCGAAGGCCTTGGTAAGGTCAATAAAAACAGCCTCGGTAAGTTGGCCAGAGTCCATGTTGGAGAGTATATCCGAGGTGAGTTTTAGTAGTGCAGTAGTTGTGCTATGATGTTTCCTGAAGCCATGTTGGGAGACAGAAAGAAGATTGGAATTTGCTAGGAAGTCAAATGTTTGGGCAGCTACGAGCTTCTCAAGTATCTTGCTCAGCACTGAGAGAATAGCAATCAGTCTGTAATTATTTATATCCTTCCTATCACCTTTTTTGAAGACAGGAGTTATCCTAGCAATTTTCCAAAGGTCTGGAACAACACCGCAGCAAAGGGATAACGTGTATATTTTAGCTAGGGGAGATGCAACGAGTGGAGCAGTCAGATTCAGCAGACGAGGTTTCAGGGAATCAAACCCTGAGCTTGTATTGTCCGAGATGTCAATCAGTTGTTTAAGGATCTCTGCCCTAGTTATAGCCTTGAAGTAGAACTGCGGAGGCTGCACAGACCTTAGGGAAGATGTAAGTGCAGAGGGTTAAATCTGATTGTTGGAGCTCACAGATTTGGCTGATGTGGCCAGGGATGGAAAAGAAGAGGTATATAGTGATAGATCAGAAAACATACTGTTAAAAGCATTCATTATGGTATTAGGGTAATTACAGTGAGCTCCATTGAGTACCATATCTGTAGGGGTAGTGGCTTGTGAGGCCCCAAGAAAAGTCTTTATATGGGCCCAGAATTTCTATGGATCACAGGCAGAGCTGGAGAATAGGTCCTTACAATACTTGCTTTTAGCTTTACGTATTTGTTTTTTGCAGTAATTTCTTTGAGCTTTGTATGTATTGAAATCAGCAAGCTGGCCAGAATGTTTATAGCTCTTCTAGAGTTTATCTCTGTGTCACAGTTCAGCAAGCAAGTCTTTGTGTAGCCACCTAGTTTGCTTCCCTCTTACTCTCCTAGTAACTTGCGGCATATGTTTGCACTGGACAGCAGTGAACTCAGTTAGGCTTATATGCAATGTGTCATCAATTTTACTGGCAAGATAGATCCTCGACCAATCAATGTCCAAAACATCACAAAGGAAGACACTTACATCCAAATTAGCCAAGTTAGTAAAGGTTACGAAATGAGGTGGAGGGGATGGTGGGGCACTCGAGGCCCAGATGCAGAAAACTGGAGAATGATCAGTTATCGCATCTGCCAAGATACCCAATGTAGACACATACTTCAAATGGTTTGTGAGTACCCAGTCCAACAGGGTGCCTGATTTAGGTGGAGTAGGCATTCTAGTAGGCCCAGTTATCATCTGGTGTAAGTTAAAACTCTACACTAATGACAGTAGGGAACTGTGAGTAGGACCTAACCAGTTAAGGTTCAGGTCCCCCATAATTATGAACTCATTATGACTGACCACACTGGTTGTGTAGTCAAGGAGATATTGTAGTCCAGCTCGATCCCCTAATGGAGGATTATAGATGCAAATAATATGCAGTTTCTTAGCTCCTAGTTGAAGAGTGGTATGAATGGATTCACACATAGAGGGAGAGGGAGAGACTGGGGCAGGAACTTCAGTAATGCTAAGATGGTTCTTGTAATAGAGAGCCATCCCACCTCCACGTTTGGCTAATTTTCTATCACTACGTATCAGGGAGTTATTGATGGATTTTGGCCTATTTCAATTCGTAAATGAGGTGACCAGATTTAACTATAAAACTTGTTTAGGAACTGTACTTGATTGGATTATAACCATCCACCCAGACTGGATAAATGATTTTGGTGTGATGCCTGATGTATTGCGTGATCATTGTTCAGTTTTCTGCCAGTGTTTAGTCAAGTTGGTTAAGCACCCCCTTAAGTACATTGCATTTAGAAAAATGAGGTCCCTTACATCTGAGCTGGTAGATGCTGCCTGCTCTGGTATTGATTGGACAGAGTTTGAGTCTATTAAGGACCTTGATTCTATGCTGGATTTTTTTGTCTCTTGTTATCTTGGGGTGATTACCAAACTTGCACCACTGAGGAGAATGCGAATTAGGGCCACCAAATAAAAATGGATTTCTCCTTATTTGTTGCATTTTATGAGATTATGGGACAAAAGTCGGAAATTATATAAACATAGTTTGGATCCTCTTTTTTGTTGAAATATAAATCATTAAGAACTCATTGTAAATCTGAAATTTGTAAAGCTAAAACTGTATTTTTTCTCTCATAACCAAATAAATCCTTTGGTAACACCAAGAAGACCTGGTACTTAATGGTTTGATTGGGTGGGGTAAAAAGCCCCTGATATCTCTGTTCAATCTGAGACAGGTTTAATTAATGATAATCTAGCTGTCTCTGAAGCCTTTAATAGGTTATTTGGTAATGTGGATAGTTATAGAATTTTTTTTCCTATGGAAATTTCTTTTGTGGTGACCCTTCTAGTATTCCAAAGTTGATAAAAGAGATGGTCCCTTCTGGATTTCACTTTAACCAGGTGTTTTCTGACCTGATTAAGGAATATGTGCTAAAAATGGATCCTCGGCCCTATATTTTTGGTGATGGACTAGATTTCTGAATCATTAAGTTAGGGATAAATTCCTTTTCTTATCCCCTTTTAGTTTTGTTTAATTTTTCTATGCTTAATGGGGTTTTCCCTAGCCCTTTGGTAGATGGCCATAATCACTCCTATTTTGAAATCTGGAGATCCTACTATCTTGTCAACTGGTCGTCCAATTTCCCTGTTATCACCTTTATCTAAAATTCTTGAACAAATTATTTTGGACCCAACATTTGAGCATTTACAAAAACATAATTTGCTCTCAGATTGTCAGCATGGCTTTAAGCCATGTCATAACACTGAGACGGCCTTGGTGGGGTTCATGGGTGCCATTCAGGGATTCCCTTGATAAAGGACATTCTGTCACGGCGCTTTTTGTGGACCTCACCAAGACCTTTTATTTGGTCAAACATGGCCTATTAAGTGGTATACTATCTAGTTTCCATTTTTCTGATAATGTTATTTCTTGGTATTGTAATTATCTTTCCCACAGATTCCATTGTACCCGAATAGGTGATAGCATTTCTTCCCCAGTGCCATTAAATAAATGCTATAAAAATAAAGCAATCATGTTAACAAATGACTGGTTAAGGACCTTTTGCATAAATAAAAAACTGGGTTTTGTGGATAATTCCACAACATTTTGTAATAAATCTTTATTTAAACCTGATGGCTTGCATCTTACTTTAGCAGGTTCAAGGATTTTAGGCAGAAAATTGAATAAAGTGATTGATTTTCATTTAAACTGGTACAAGGGGGGCAGTCTACGTCAGTAAAGCGCCCAATCATAAACACACCACTGGATCATACCAAGATCATGGGTTGGAAAACTTTACTTATAAATTCTAGAAGTCTTATAAACAAATATGAAGAACTTAAAATTTTCTTGTTTTCACATGATATTCATATAGCGTGTATTACAGAAACATGGTGGGATAATAATGACTCCTGGGAGAAATCAACACCTGGTTATAACCTTTTCCATAAGTCTAGATCTTACAGAAAAGGTGGGGGCATTGCAATATATGTACATCGATCCATCAAATGCATACAATTGCCTTATGACAACCTTAAAGCTGAAACTATCTGGCTCAAGTTAATACCATCTAGTGGCCCCAAAGTTATAATTGGCCTTTATTATAGACCTCCATCTAATACACATGAGAAAGATGCTATTTTTCTTTATTTGCTTGCTAACTTGAATCCAGAGGACAATCTAATTGTGTTGGGAGACTTCAATCTCCCTGGTATTGACTGGAAGTCATTAAAGACGGGTAACAAAACTGAACAATCATATTTGGATGCATTCGAACAGCTGGGTTTAGAACAATTAGCACATGAAAATACTAGAGGAAATAATGTTCTGGACCTCATATTGACAAATATGAGTGATCTGATTAACAAGATACAAATTATGCCTCCCCTGTGTAACAGTGACCATTCTAAAGTCCAGAGTATAATAGGAGCAGTGGAGCAGACTCATAATTCATGTACCAAATTTGAAGGAGCAATTAAATTAAATTTAGCAAAAGCAAATTTCATTTGTTTTGGGCAAGATCTGGCATTGTGGGATTGGTTTGGGGCTTTTGAAGGTAAAAACACTGAGGACATGTGGACCGTGTTCCCTAACAAGCTTAATCAGTTAATTACCAAGTATATTCCAACTAATAAATCTAAACAAATGAATGGCAAAAAATCTAATCCTAGATGGTTAAATAAACAAATCAAATGTTTAATTAATCAAAAAAGACAGACTGTTCAAGAAATACATGAAAGATAAAACCCAGAAGAATTGTTTAGCATATAATAAACATGCTAAATTACTCAAGTCAACTATTAAAAAAGCAAAAGCTCAGCAAGAATTTACCTTGGCCAACAAAATCAAAGATAACAAAAAATTATTTTTTGATCATATTAATAGCAAAAAGACTCATCATTCATTACTGGGACCCTTTAAAGACAACAATGGTGGTCTACTTAACGAGCAAGAAACAGTTAATATACAAAACAATTATTTTTGATCTGTTTTTAATCCTGGTAATACACCTCTTATTCTTGACACTTCAACTCCCTTAGTTGGAAATATTAAAATAACACCTGCAGAGGTAAAGAACAGATTAAGTAAACTAGACATCAATAAATCTCCAGGCCCTGGTAATATTCACCCTAGAAATTTACAAGAACTTGCTGATCATCTGGCAGAACTACTAAGCTTTTTATATCAAGCATCCTTAGACAGAGGCGAAGTCCCTCAAGCCTGGAGAAACGCCTTGGTTGCTCCTCTCTATAAAAAAGGATCAAGATCTAAACCAGCCAATTTTAGGCCTATTAGTTTGACATCATTATTAGGTAAAGTTATGGAGGGTATTTTAAAGGATATCATAGTTGATTATATAACAACAAATAAATTATCTGATCCTGTACAATGTGGAGTTGTTAAATCTAGATCATGTCAAATGAATTTATTATCCTTTTATGGAAATGTTAACGAAAAATTGGACAACGGCAAACCGGTGGATGTGGTTTTCATGGATTTTGCAAAAGCGTTCAATAAACTACCTCATGAGGAATTAATACAAACCCTGATTAAAACTGGAATTAATAACAAAATTATTAATTGGATAGCTAAATGGCTGATGGGCAGAAAGCAGCGAGTGGTAGTTGGGGGTGTGAAGTCTGATTGGTCTGAGGTCACTAGCGGGGTGCCTCAGGGTTCGGTGTTGGGACCATGTCTCTTTAATGTCTACATTTCATTGTTGCAGCTCAGCAATCCTCATACATGGATTTCTAAGTTTGCTGATGATTGCAGATTGGGAACAACTGTGATTTCAATAACAGAGGCACTTTCCTTGCAACAGGCCATAAATGAAATTTATGAGTGGACTAGAATTACCAAATTGGAACTCAATATTTCCAAATGTAAAATCATGCACATGGGTCATAACAACAACAAACATATGTATTATATTGGGAACAATATCTTGGTAACAACAACAGAAGAGAGTGACTTAGGTATCAATATTACATCAGATTTAAAGTTTAGATCACATTACAAACAAGTTAAAAGGGCTAATCAGAGTTTGAACTGTATCTTGAGACATATTTCTAGAAGACATGAAAATGTGATTATTCCATTGTATGGAGCATTGGTGAGGCCGCACCTGGAGTACTGTGTGCAACTGTGGTCACCTCAGTACAGAGAGGATATTGTGAGAATCGAGAGTGCTCAATGTAGAGCGACAAGATTAGTGTTAACCTTAAAAAATCTGTTTTATAAAGAGAGATTAACTAAACTTAATCTATATACCTTGGGTTATAGAAGACTAAGAGGAGACCTTTGTATGATGTTTAGGATATCACAAGATGCTACATTAAGAGAAGATCTAAAAATGTCATATAGAATAGGCTGGTCTAGCGCTCGTAAGCACTGTATGCAATTAAAACTGCCTAAATGGAATACCAACTTAAGGAAGCACTGGTTCACTACAAGGGTGGTATCTGCATGGAATTACTTGCCGATAAATGTGGTAGGGAGTACTAGCATGGACATGTTCAAATCTAGACTTGATAAATATCTTTATGATAAGACTACTACGTTTAAAAAAAAAAGCAATAAAAAAATGGCGAGCATTATGGACGAAAGTCCTGAAGCTTGACTTAACTTATGAAACTTATGAAAATATGGAGTACCCCATGGGTCCATCCTAGGCCCTTTGATTTTTTCTTTCTATATGAACTCTGCTCCCCGGTGTGCTCTCATTCATCAATGATTCTTTACACTGATGATGCAGTGATATATAGTGTTGGTTCAACTCCTAATGATGCTTTGGCCGAAGTTCAATCTGACTTTGATTCCTTCCAGAAATGGTTGTTTACAAATTTTATGGTACTTAATTAAAGTAAAACTAAAGTTATACTGTTTGCAAATAAGGTTATTGAGCATAGTAGCTTACATCCCATTGCTACTGAGGATGGAAAAGTTATTGAATTAGTAGATTGTTTTAAATACATGGGGATAATTCTTGCCTCAAAGTTAATTTGGAACCTCATTTGAATAAATTAAGGAAAACTCTTCATCAGAGATTCGGTTCACTTCATAGAGTTAAGCAGTTTTTGACCAGACAATCTAGGTTTTTACTTGCTCATAGTTTTTTGTTGAGTGTCTTGGATGATGGTATTATTGTTTATTCTTCCTTTTCCTGTAATTTGTTTTGTAAACTCCAGGTAATGTATAATTCTATTCTACGTTTTATGTTGGATGTTCCATTTTGAACACATTATTGTGTATTGTATGAATGTTCTCAAAGTTTATCTCTTAAAAATAGAATTTTGTAAGAAAAGTACCATTTAGGGGAAACAAGATTTTCTTTGATTTCTCCAGATAAGACATTATTTTAAGAATCAATTAGCAAAAGACTGGGACCCAAGAGAGATACACCCACTTATGAGAATAATAATTAATACAATAGAAATAGCAATACCAGAACACATAATATCTAAAATGTACCAAGATTTAATTAACATCCAGAAAGAGACCAAGATGCACGCCCAACAATGGTGGTAAGAAGAACTAGGCATAAATCTAGAGGAAGAGAATTGGGAAGGGATATACACAACAATACACAGAATTACAAGATCTCCAACTTGGAGAGAATTTGGCTGGAAATGCCTGATAAAAGTTTTAGAACCCCCACAAATAGTGGGGAAATATGACCCTCAAATGGGAATGACATGCTGGAGAGGGTATGGGGAACCAGTAGCTAACCATAAACATATATTTTGGAGCTGCCCAACTTTGGAAGCATTTTGGAGAGAAGTGGGGGGGGGGTTAGGAGAATTATTCCCTGAATTGGGGACTTTGACACCAGACATAGCACTTATTTTAAATTTCAGTAATGAAGTAGGAAGAGGTAACACAAGGCTCTTGCTAGCCATATTGGTCATGGCTGCTAATAAAGCGGTAACAAGGAAATGGCTACAGAAAGATACACCTACTTCTAGAGAATGGGAAGATATAACCTATCAAATATAAAGAATGGAATTTATGACAGCCCAGATTAATTTAAAAATCCAGAGATGTATAGCTTTTTGGGCTAAATGGTGGCTCTGGATCTCTGGGCATAGACCTGACCTGATACCATAAGGGAAGATATCCAAGGACAGACCTGGGATTACCACAAGGGAAACTATGAAATAAATTCTAAATGTATTACTAAGAACAGCTATTGTAAGAAAAATTCCTGAGTATAATAAGAAAGTCATATCTGTATAGACCCTATGGAAAATATATATGAATATATGATGTGTACTGTAACTCTCCAGAAAATCATGAGACAATAAAAAAATATTAAAAAGAAAATAGAATTTTGCACAAACTGAGTACTATTATGTTTAAGGTTAAGAATGGTCTTATATCTCCCTTAGTTTCATTATTATTTCCTAGGTCTATTCATTTTAGTGGTACTTGATCTCAGGCAAAACTTACATATAAAACTCCCTTGTTTCACACAGCTTTTGGTCAGAGATCTATTCTATATAGGGCTTCTATGTTTTTAACTCATTATCTGTTGATATTATAGAGAATTTGACAGTGTGGTCTTTTAAAACTAGACTAAAATATTGGATGCTGGATCAGGATGTTTGCATGTTTAAGTTAAATATTTGATTGTCATATTTGTTTTTATGTAACTTTGTATTATTGTTAAATATTTTATATGTTTGTAATCTGTATGTTGAAAGTTTTGTGACTTCTTGCTGGTGAAAACGGGCAGTTGTGCTCATCCTGCTTACAAGTATAAAAAAATAAAAATAAAATGAAATGAAATCCAGTGGGCAGGTAAAAGGATACAGGTTGTGCAAGATCTATCACACTCCGCATGCCAAAAAACATCAGCTCTTCACCCTGTCATCAGCAAGCTCATATCTGCTGGTATCAAGTTCAGGGTCCGCTACCCAGCGACTCTACAAGTGTCCAAGGATGGGCAACGGAGGTCCTTTGATACCTTGGAAGCTGCCACTGAAAATTGCAAATCCATGTTCCTGGAGCTTTTTAAATGAGGGTCAGTCTAGCTCCTCAACACAAGGGCAACATCATGTGGCTGTATTGTGGTACTGCAAGGCTGTAGCTCTTTAAGGTGCAGATCAAGGGTTCCTGAGGACTTCTGCAGAACCTTTTATTTTGCTTCTGTTTTGGCTGCACCAGATGGACAAGCTGTCATTTACTAGTTATGTACTTGTTGCTTACACCACCAGTATATTTTTTTCCTTGTTTTAGAAGTACTTGTAAGAATATCGCCTGCACCCCGACAATAGGGGATATTTTTGTTTCTAGTGGAGGGGCTTCAGACTCTCCCCCTTATGCAGACCCTACATTCAAATGGGGTATATTTCACCTAGTTTGTCTGTTTTTGATAGTATTACCTGATATAATTAGTATAGCCTTTTTTATAGTGTAGTAAGTACATAGTTAATATAGCCTAATTAAAGTGAATTGTTACTCTTGTATGGGTGGGTAGTGAGGGATGGAGGGCGGGAGTAACTGGTGGGTAGCATGGTCATCATCATGCCAAGAGTGGCATTTGGAGGGCAGTCATTAGGACTGGGGGAGAAATGTGTCCAATAACTGATTGGTAGTATTTGCATACACGAGTTAATTGTTCAAGCTATAGGGGTTGGGGTGGGGGATGTTTGTTTTGGCTTGTTCCAGCTGTTTATTTCCCAAAGGAGGAAGAGAGTTGGGGAGGAGTGTGGGGGTGGGGGCAATTTGTCAAAGTTGTACTCAGCCTACCATGTAGCTGGCATAACCTGTTGTTACCACTACCTGTAGAAATGTCTACCATACCAAATTTTAAGCATGAAAATTGTCTCTTGGAACATTAAGGGTGCCAGTTCACAGGTAAAGAGACACCAGATACTGAAGCATCTGGCCTTAATGCTTTGCCAAATAGCATTCCTACAGGAAACACACTTATTAGAAGCTGAAAATAATATATTCCATAGGGGTTTTATTGGATCTGTCTATACAACTGGAACCTCCACCTTGAAGAGTGGAGTGGCTATTCTCTTTGCTAGGGGGACACACTTCCTAGAGCTGCAACAGATTGTTGACCCACAGGTTAGGTTTATCCTTCTCAGGGATATTTTAAATCACAGAGAACTGCTAATAGGCATGGTATATGGCCTCAATTGGGACTCTCCAGAATGTTTCACTAACCTTTCTCTCACTCTGGCTCCCTTTAGTAACCTGTCCATTATTCTGGCAGGGGACTGGAACCTGGTATATGATTCCACCATAGATCCTCCTCATGAGGTCCCAACCTCTCTCCAGCTCAGCGATCGCTTTGCGACCTTTTAGAGACCTATGGGTTAAGCTATCCCTGGTGTCTCCTTAATTCCCATACCCGTGCATAT
Organism: Neoceratodus forsteri; assembly: GCA_016271365.2. Lineage (NCBI taxonomy): Eukaryota > Metazoa > Chordata > Ceratodontiformes > Ceratodontidae > Neoceratodus > Neoceratodus forsteri. Next base: position 446,596,131 of record CM057453.1, read on the forward strand.
ACATTTTACTCTCCATTGCAGAAATCCCTCTCCCATATTTATTTATTTGTGGCAAGCCAAAATGTACTCTCTAGTTTGCTGGGCTGTGGTATAACACCTAGAGTCCTATCTGATCACTCCCTTATTTGGTTTGAAGACAACTTGGCCCCAAATATCCAAAAAGGCACTATATGGAAATTGAACTCGCAGTTACTCGCTCAAGAATAGACAGTGATTCAGGTTAAAGATCTCATAAATTAGTTTATGATAACCAACGAGGGCACTATCCCAGCCTTTGACTAGATATGGAGTTCTTTAAAATGTGTACTCAGAGGGGAGTTCATTAGGATCTCAGCCACTAAGAGGCGCAAGCAGGAAGCAATGTCTAAATCCCTTCTTGAAGCTATCAGACATCTTGACAGACTCCTCTCCTGAGGATGATATGCTACATTTGGAATCCTTAGAAATCAATATGCAGAGATTTTGAAGGAAAAAGAGAGTATGCCCTTTTTAAAATTCAAGCTAAGTATATAGAACAAGGTGACAAGGCAAGACATATTTTAGAGATGAGACTTTGGAGGCAAGAAGAATCATACCTTGTTGCCTCCCTTTCCTCTCTTTATACCAATACAATATTAACAACTTCAAGAGAAATTGTTAAGGAATTTGAGCAGTATTACAGACAGCTCTATAGTCCTCCTGAAACTAGCCCCACAGATGGTGATATCCAGGATTACCTAGGTGTTACCCCCTCCCCTCACTTGATTTTGCCCAACAAATCTTCCTTACTCGACCCATCTCAGAACAGGAAATTAGGGAAGCTATCCAGTCTCTTCTGAAGGATAAGGCCCCTGACCCGGATGGCTTCCCATCCAAATTTTATAAAACCTTTGAATCTGAACTGGTGGCTATTCTCCACTGGTTGTTTGGGTTCATTAGTGAACATGGGGTATGGACTCTACTCTTTTGGAGTGATTAAAGTAGTCCTGCCAAAACCTGGCAAGGCTAAAGACAAAGTCACAAATTATCGCCCTATCTCACTGATGAATTACGACATTAAAAAATTCACTAAGATATTGGCTTCTCATATAACAAAAGTATGGGAGGGACTTCTTAGCCCTGAACAAACTGGGTTTGTCCAGGGTAGGTCCTTGTCGGATTATATTCGTAAACTTTCCCACATATTCTCCGTATCCAGGAAGGCAGCACAGCCTATGGCCTTAGTCTTCCTGGATGTGGAGAAAGCATTAACCAGAGTTAGTTGGCCTTTCCTTTTTTGGACCCTGGCTAAATTTGGTTTTCTGGCCACCTTTATTGTCTGGATCGGTTCCTTATACTCCCATCCTAGTGCCAAGGTCTACTGTGATGAGGTTTTTCTGGCTAACTTTCCTTGCAGTCTGGAACCAGGCAAGGTTGCCCACTCTCCCTGTTGTTATTTAACTTATACTTAGAGCCCCTCCTGTGTCAATTAAATGCCTCCCCATCTTTGAAGGGCATACTGATTGGACCCCTCCACCTAAAAATGTCTGTATATGCCGATGACATCCTTCTTCACATTAGTGACCCCGGTAATTCTATCAGGGCTGCCCTGCAAATTATTGGACAGTTCAGCCAGGTTTCTAAGTGTAAACTCAACCTACGTAAGACTGAAGTAATGCCCCTTAATTCTCTTATGACCAAAAGTGATATTGTTCCATTCTCCATGGTCTGGTATACCGACTCAAATACCTAGGTATTATACTATCCTCCATACTCTAATGAAAAAACATTAATTTACTGGATAGTATAGGACAAAAGAAGGCACAAAGCCCATCGAGATTGTCCTCCCACAACAGTGGGGTATTGTGGAAATTAATATGCAAATAACCAAGAATCAAGATTAGATTTAAAAGAGTCAACGCTAACTGAGTCTACGATCTCCTTTGGCAAGGAGTTCCAATGTTTTGCTGCTCTTATACTAAAAGAGTTATCGTATTTATTTGTATTTGCCCAGTCAACATTAAGTTGCTTAGCATGTAGTCTTCTCACTATTCTCTTATTGGCTAATGATAATCCACATGTCTCAAGTAACCCGGGAGAATGTACTAGTCTGTACATGAGTAATAGATTACCCATCTGCCTTCTTAAATATGAAGGATAAAGTTTTGTTTCTTTGAGTCGGGTGTCGTAACATTTGGTATTCAGTCTAGGGATTGATTTAGTGAGCCTCCTTTGAACTTGCTCAAGATGATTAATATCGGCCTTCAAGTATGGACTCCAAAAAGGAGACCCATAATCTAAATGAGGTCTAATGTAAGCTCTATACAGTGGCACTAAACAGTGCTCAGATTTACTAATAAAGGTTTTATTAATCTGTCTTAGAATGACATTTGATGTTCTGACTACTTTACTGCAGTGGTCGCTTGCTGTCAATTTATTATTAATCATAATACCTAGGTCTCTTTCACTGATAGATGATTTAAGTTCTAAGCTATTCAAATAATATTTGTGAAATTAATTGTTTCTACTGAAATGTAAAACCTTGCATTTTCCAATATTAAAGGACATTGAATTCTTACTAGCCCATTGCTGAATAGAGAGAATATCTTGTTCAAGGAGTTAAATGTTAGTTGGGGTGTCAACTCTACCTCTTATTTTTGTAATGTCAGCAAATTTTGAAAGAAAGTTATTAGAGATGATACCCATATCATGAATAAAAAGATTAAAGAGGACAGGCCCCAGTACAGGGCCCTGAGGGACTCCACTCATAACCCTGCCAGAAAAGGAATCTGAACCATTTATTCTAACAAACTGATTTTGGTTGAAAAGCCATTGGGATATCCAATTGACCAGAAATGAAGGAAATCCCAAATTATGAAGTCTGTTGATCAGCAAAGTATGTGACACATGGTCAGAAGCCTTACTGAAATCAAACAATAGTACATCATTTGGAATATTGTTATCCATTAGCTTACTCATCTTATGGTAAAAATATATAAGATTTGTAGTACATGAATGCCCAGGCTTAAAACCATGTTGGGAATTATCAGAAATATCAAGCAGTTCAATAGCTTTCACCAATCTTGATTTAATTAAGTGCTCCATTACCTTTCCTATAATGGAGGTCAAGCTAATTGGTCGATAGTTCTGAATGTTAGACTTGTTTCCCTTCTTGAAAATAGGTGTTACTATGGCTTTACGCCAAACGTCTGGGATTTCATTTTCAGGTAATGATTTATTAAATAACATTTGAAGAGGAATTGCAATTGAGTTTAAAGTTTCTAATAGAAATCTGGCATGGATACTATCCAGTCCTGGACTAGTAGATTTTTTAACAGATGATTGTGCATTCTTAATTTCAGTAAGATCAAATAATGGAATAGGGGAATCATTACTGATGTTTGGTGTAGTGGGAGTAATAGGCTGGTCAAAGACTGAACAGAAATAACTGTTAAAATGGTCTGCCATCCCCTGATTAGATGTTATAAGGGTACCGTCAACACAAAGCGGATCTAGTTGTCTGATGTTCTCCTTATTACTGTCAATATATGTATACGAGGATTTCTGATTTGATTTAGAATGTGCTAAGTTGAACTTGAATTTAAGCCTAGCCATTTTAATGGACTTTTTTAGTGTAGACACAGCAGTTTGATATTTAAGCCTCAAGGAAGGACTTGGATTTTTTTTATATTTCCTAAATAAGCTCTCTTTGGTTTTAATTTGTTTATCAATAGTTTTGTTATACCATACAGGAACTTTACCTTTATTAGTATATTTTGATTTAGTTGGAACATAAATATCTTCTAGATGATATATAATTTTAATCAGGCCTTCATATGTAGTATTCACAGTTTTGTCCCTAAATATTTCAGTCCAATTAATTTTGTTTAATTCAGTATTAATTTGAGCAAAATTAGCTTTATTAAAGTCCTTCTATTTGATGTTGTTAGTGATCTTAGGAAATTGAAAGGGAATACTCATGACCAAGGAGTTGTGGTCACTATTGCCAATAGGGGCCAGCATATTTATGTCAGAGACTTTAAATCCCTCATTTGATATTACCAGATCCACTGTTATTCCCTCTGGTGGGTTAGCTTACTAGCTGGACAATCTCATTTTGAGCATTAAACAAGATTTAGATAGATGGTCTTCTCTATATTTGTCCCTGCAAGCAAGGGTTAGCGTTATCAAAATGAATGTGTTGCCCAGATTGTTCTACCCATTAAACATGTTAAATATTCATCTTCCCCTGACCTAGTTCCACAAACTTCATGGCATAATTTCCCAATTTTTGTGGCAAAATAAACCCCCATGGCGGTCATACAACTGCATTAGTACCCTAAGAAACCTAGGGGGTCTTAAACTCCCCAATTTCTAGTTCCATTATTTTGTTAGCCACATGGCTAAATACATGCACTGGATCAAAGCCCCAGAGGGAGTGAGGGATTTATTGTATACTCCCATATGGTTGCAAGTTGAACACCATCTAATAACAGCTTCAAGGATTTCCCCAGCTAGTCTACTGCATATGGTACCCCAAAAACTACTGGTTACTCTTCACAGCTCGGTTATACACACCTCATTAAAAGTCCACAACCAGCTATGCAAGTCCCTGAAATATGATAATCAAAAAGATCTCTCACAACCACTGTTTGGAAACCCTAACTTTTGTTTAGGGGGCCGAATGGTATCCCTCCCAGGTGGTGGTGCTGTCCTGCAGACCTTGGTAAGTGATCTCACCAATAACAAGTTAGGCACCATGCCTGAATTGCTGTCATACTTTCACTTGCCTAGGTAATACTCCTTCATGTATCATATCAGGTATATATTAATAAAATGGTATGGTCCTGGTTTGTGGACTGTTAACCAGTCTGTCCTCCTTCAGGAATTCCTTAGTCTTACCCAGCAGCCTCACACTGTCCCCCTATCTAGTATCACTTCTATTCAGCAAGCTTAGTCCTAACACTTTTGGTCACTCTCCCTATTGGTCAATCACTTTCCCTGATGGCAATTTCTCTTGGGAAAAGATTTGGCAAGGAATCTACTCATATACTGCTAATGACAGACTGAGGTTATCACAATTTCACATTCTGCATAACATATATTATGCGCCTGTCAAAATGTATGGGATGGGTAAACCTGGGATGGGATTGTTTCAGAAGCGGCCAAGAACCAGGGTCACTACTCCATGTATTGTGGGAATGCCCTAAGGTTGCCTCTCTCTAGTGTCTCATAAGGGACAAAGCTGACCCCTTATTAGGCCTCCAGGATTTATTCACATCACAAGTATGCATAATAGGGGACTACACTGCAATCCCAGTGAAGGAAAGGCATTTTCATATTGCTGTCATATCTGTATCAGTTAAAAAACTGGTTCTCCAGCACTGGAAGGACCAACAAGTTATTTCTTATGTAGAATGGGTGAATGAACTTTTCCATAACCTTAGGATTTAAAAGGTGATTGCCAGCCTTCATGGGAGGCAATCTCTATACCAGGCAAGGTGGAAAAAGCTGCACACCCTGGGGTCTCTTACTGCCCCAATATAAATTTATCTTTTAGCAGATCCAGTTATCCCTCACTCAATGGATCATGGTATAGGGGAATATGAACACTAAATGAATCATAGGGCACCCAATATATTAGTCCCATTTGTGGGGATACTTATGGTTTCCTATTTTCTTTCCTTTTTTAAGTAAAGATAATTCAATAGTAAATGCAATGCTGGTTCCCATCAGTATTGGCTCTTGGGAGGTGGAGAGGAAGGAGAGGGTGGTGGGGAAGGAACAGGGTCTATGGGGAGCTAGGGGGACTGGGGAGGTTGGGAAGGAAGGGAGCTGTATATGTAAAATGTAATCTCCTGTAACCTGTTCTTTGTTTTAGATACTATGTATGTACACTTCCTATTGTTTTGTGTACTGTACTCATCACATGAAACTTAAATAAACTATATTAAATTAAAAAAAAAGATAGGTGACATGGCCGGGGGGGGATGGACTGGGTGGAGTGGAAGATCAGTGGGAGAAGCTAAAAGGAAGCATAGTAAAGGCAACAAACCACTGTGTCAAATAACTGAACAAGAACAAAGAGGGAAAAAAAGACCGCTATAGTTTTTGAAAGAGGTGGCTGAAAAGGTAAAAGCTAAAAGGGTAGCATTCAAAAGATATAAGAAGGCACAGAGGAAGGAGGATAGGGAGGTGAATCAAGGGAAACAGAGAGAGATGGAAACAGCGAAAGCAGTAAGGTGCACAAAGGTGCAAACTGAAGAAAGAATCACCCAGGAGGAAACAAAAGGGGACACAACATTTTTAGGCAGTTGAGTAAAAGGAAAAAGAAGAGGGGTGGGATTGTAAGGTTCAAAAGGGAAGATGGGGACTGTGCAGATGGAGACCAGGAAAAGGCAGACATCTTGAATAAATAATTTTTTTCAGTGTTTGCAGAGGAAAGAGAAGGGTAGGACCACAAAAAAGTAATAAAATCTTTGGCGGGAGGTGGACACTAGTCCTTTTTTTGAAGTGAGAATCCTGAAGGCACTCACTAATCTGAAGGTGGACAAAGCAATGGGGCCAGATGGTGTGCATCCAAGGGTATTTGAGGGAGCTCAGGGAAATACTGTCTGCACCTCTGACAGTTCAGCTCACTGGAAACAGGAGTGGTTCTGGATGACTGGAGGAGGGCGGATGTAGTAGCACTACACAAAAGTGGTAGAAGGGAGGAGGCTGGCAATTATAAGCCTTCCAGCCTGACACTGGTGGTGAGAAAGTTAATGAAATCACTGCTGAAGAACAGGATTGTGGAATATCTGGAATCCAGTGGGTTACAAGATCCAAGGCTGTTTGGGTTCACAAAGGGGAAGTTCATGTCAAACAAATCTGAAATATTTCTTTGACTGGGTGACAAAGGATATAGATCAGGGTGTGGTGTTGGACATGGCCTACCTAGATTTCAGTAAGGCTTTTGACACCATAGGAGACTAGTAAGCAAGCTGGGTAGCTTAGGAGTGGGTCCAAAGGTGGTAAACCAGATAAGAAATTGGTTAAGGGACAGGTGAAACAGGGTGGTGGTAAACAAAGCACTCTGAGGAATGGAGAGTGACCAGCAGGATGCCTCAGGGCTCAGTGCTGGGACTAGTCCTCTTTAATGTCTTTATAAATGGCATTGCAGTGCAGCTGAAAGGGAAGGTCTGCCTTTTTGCAGATGACACCAAAGTCTGCAATAGGGTGCATACTCTGGGGAAGTGGAAAGGATGAGCAAAGACCTGAGAAAACTCGAGGAGTGGTCAAGAATATGGCAGCTCAGCTTCAAAGTGAAAAATTATGAAATAATGCATAGGACACAGAAACCCAGGGGAAGAGTACACACTGGGTAGAGTGGAATTGACAACCACTAAGCAGGAGACAGACCTGGGGTAATCATACTGGATGACCTAAAGGTGGCCAGGCAGTGTGACAAGGCAATTGGGAGGGCAAGTGGGATGCTGGGGTGCATAGGGAGGGGTATCACCAGTAGAAAGAGGGAGGTGGTATTGCCTCTGTATAGATCACTGGTAAGATCCCACCTAGAGTACTGTGTCCAGTTCTGGAGAGCAGGGGCTACATTCACAAATGTCCCAAAATGCCCACAGGTGCAGAAAAAATCCAGCACAAGTGGGTTGCCACTTGTGGATCCACAGATTTTAGTAGCTGCGGGTATTCACAAAGGTGGAACTGGATTACAACCGGCTCCACAATTTATGGCAGCTTGCAGGTGGTGTTTCATGGGAAATTCCCTCAGCTGCGGAAAACTGTTATGGCCGGTGGGACAAGCCATAACTTCTGCCCCAACTACTGTAGCTGTGAATTTCAATCTCTGTAGCTGTGGGGATTTCGGTCCGCAACTGGCATTGCAGTGTGGAACTTAGTCTCACACACATTTGTGAATCTAGCCTCACATCTTTAGAAGGACATGGACAGAGTAGAGCTGGTCCAGAGCAGGGCAACTACATGGTGCAGGGTCTGCATCAAAAACCCTTCAAGGAGATACTAAAGGACCTCAATGTGTACATCATGAAACAGAGGAGGGGGTGAGAATATAATAGGGGCCTTTAAATACCTCACAGGGGTAAATAAGGTACAGGAGAGAAGTATTTTTCAGAAGAAAATGTGCTCAAGAACAAAAGGACATGCTATGAAGCTGGAGAGGTATAGATTCAGGAGATATGTGAGGAAATACTTCTTCAAAGAAGGAGTGAGGCATTCCTGGAACAGCCTTCCAGTGGAGGTGGTAGGGTGAAAACAATGGTGGGGTTCAAGAATGTATGGGATAAACACAAGGGAATCATAGTGGAAGGGGGGGAGAAAGAACTGTAGATCAGGTACAGTCTGCGGTAACAGTGTAGATAGGGAGGAACAGGAAGGCTGGATGGGCCAAGTGGTCCTTACTGCCATCAAATTATATGTTTCTCTATTTAACTTACTCCTCAATACATGCCATTCTTAAACTTTATGGGATGGTGTTATGCATGATAATCCATGCCCCGTTGCATTCAGCATCATCATACATGCGTACATACATCTCAGCATGGATACATGGACCAGTAACCAAACAGCTGGTAGCTCTTATCTGTGCATTACAGGACATTGGGCACAGATACCTAGGGGATTATTTGACTCTGGCTGGGGGAAAATTGTATTAAGGCCAATTGTAGCGGTAGCAACACTTTGGGTCTTTGGGTCAGGAAATGCTAGAATTACTGCTGATGAGGCTGGTGAGTGGCTGCACTCCCATTCACTGAAAGCTGGTTTCATTGCAAACAATAATGGCTCAAATGTAATTAAATGCTTCACTGATGGTGGTTTCTCTGGTTACAAACAACAAAAAGCTGCTCTTCCTCCAAAGGCGCTCGGCTTAACAACTGATACCAGGGAGCTTCAAACACAGCACCGTCAGTCAGTACTGAAGTTGTTCAGGGCAGTCATTTAATATGCAAATAAGAATATTCACAAAAAATAAAGTGCAACTTACAAACTACCTCAAATGCCCAAACAGGAAGCTGAGTTGCTCACTAACTGCCCTGATCAGTTTCATGTGTGCTTGCTTCCTCAGGGAAGCTGGTGTGTTGTGTAATTCAAGTTCAAATAGTGACATCTAAAAGTGGCTGTTATTTATATGAAATATGGAGTCCAGATAAAGTTGTGTCCCACTCATGTGTTCTGTCAAGGTGATTGATTGTATTTGCTAAAGATATTTTATTTCCTGAAGACTATTGATTTGTTTATCGGCAGTTGCTCAATCACAGAGAGTGAGTGATAGCAACAGGGATGACTAGTGCTTAAAATTTCCTTGAAAAGGTATGCCACCGTTGATACAGTAAGGAGGTGAAATTGTCATTCTTACCAGGCCACCTTTGGCATTCTTTACCTCAAGGAGAGGGGAGTGAGAAGGTGAAGAGCCATGAGAACTGGGGGCTAGGCCTCTGGACACCCCCAGGAAAGTGGAGTGGAGTTTTTAGTGGTGGAAGAAACCGCCTGCTTCTGGGGTGACATTCCAGTAAAGTCCACGGGGGCCTATTGGTCTGCCCTTGAGACTGTAGCCTTAATTTTTCCCCTTTTAATTGATATCTGCTGATATTTTGAGAGCAAGTGAAAATTGCAGAAACTTCAGAAATTGCTGAGAGTGCTTACCTTTTTGCTTTATTTGTTTTATTTTACACTTTGCTGCCCTGTGACAAACTGAGTAGTTAAATAACACTGACACCAAATAACATAGAAACTACATTAGTAGCTTTTGACTGCTCTTACTGCTAGTACTACTATTATATATTATTGTATAAATTGTATTTTAGCTGAAAGAGATAGGAAGTAAAAGTTATCCTTTGTTGTGAACCATTTGTGTGAGGTGAGAACATGTGTGAGTGGTTACTAAGACATTTGGGTGGGTAAGGAGATGAAGCGCTTGTTGTAAGATGGATAAAAAAAGAAAAAGCTTGGCTCTCTTGCACAACTTTTATTTATTTATTTTTTTAAGATATTTGTTAAAAATGTTGCAGGATTTGGGTACACTTGGGCACTTCCTGGTTGCTACCTGATACTGTTGTGATTGGGGGATAGGAGTCAGCTGATGTCTGCTTGATAAAGGGCATGCACTAGCTGATGAACTCAGATTGCCACTCAAGAAGTAGCTGGGGAGACAGAGGAAGCAGAAGAAACTGAGTAGGAGAGCTCAAATTAAAGAAAGTAAGAGAAGGAGATTTGTTCTGCACTGCAGTTCACTTCTTCTGCTTATATCTCTGCCTGAGCATTTGATTGTGTAGTGCATTGCAGTATACCGTGTTAGTTTTTTATCTCTTTTTCTTAGCACGGGTGTTTACGTTCACTCATTATATGAGAAAGAGAATTGTCAAGACTGCAACAATAATATGTGGGACAAGCAAGAAAATATATATATATTGTTGGGAATAGGATTCAAAAGTAAGTCTTTTTAATAATTAATAAATTATTTAACTACTTAAAAGACCAGTTTGGTATCTCTGGAATGTTACTATGGTTCTGATATTATTTTAGTGGTATGGTGTTTTTTATTGCTTTATCTTTTAGTGCACAGAATTGATGCAGAGCAGTTTTCAATGTTGAATTTAAATTGGAACTTGAACTGGATAGAGGACAGTACAATAAAGCCAAGGAGAAGAACTAACACTGGTGAAATATTTTGGTGGAATAGTTGTTATGAAAAATTGAAAGCTGGACTGTGATCCATTATAAGAGAAAGCCTGATACCCATTTAAGAGAATAAGAGTGCAGCAGAAGTGAAAATAAGAGATGAAACTTACAACATATGGGAATACAGAGTACAAGCAATAGTTAGATTGAATGACATTGAAGGACTTTGTTGAATAGTGCAATAAATACAGTATTAAAACTCACACTTAATAATCAACAATTAATAGTTTGTAGCACCCTCCTTAGTATATTAGTTGTGTAGAGACTAAGTGGGTTTTAGATATACCTTCTCTTTTTTAGTGTGTGTTTTGTCGAACAGATTACCTGTGCAGCTACAAATTATAGTAATTTATTGGAATGGTACAATTTATTGCAATTTATTGTAATTAATTGATCATAGGGTTTGTAATTATATGCTGTATGATAATTTATGACACTGTATTCTTATTTGTTTACCCTGATAAGAGACATTTCTGGACTAAGTTAAAACCTAGGAGGTTCAGATAATTGAGATAACCCACTGTTTACTATCTATTAAACAGACTTATTACTTGGAATTAATTAACAAGGTTCTCTTTTTATTTTTTTTTTTGACCCATTGCCTGAAGGACATCCTATTAAAAGGCCTAATAAGCCTAATGGGAATTAATATAATATAGGAACTGAAGGGATTAAGAGGGTCTGGCAATTGAATGGAATTGGGTTGAATTGTTAAATCAAGATGAAGATTGGATTTTGGGGCTAAGGGTGTTTGTATTTAGATCCAGTTCTCTGCAATTATAAGAAAAGAGAGCCTTGTTAGTTGAGACAAAATGTGCTTATTGCTAATTGAATAACAATAATTGAGTAATTATTGAGTAATTCCAATTGAAACAAGAAGTAGAAAGAGCTTGGTTAATAGTAAGGGAATTGAGAGGAGTAATGTGGATTCAGAAAAAAAGTAAAAACTGACTCAAAAATAAGAGGAAATTAAACTAATCAAAAAAGAACAGAAGTGAATGAAGGTAGTTTATTAGAAAAAAATAGGGATATAATGGACAAGAACAGATTAGAGGCGGGGTTAAATGATAAAGAAGGAACAAGTGGTAATGATGTTAAATCATTGCCAAAAGAGCTATATACTCCCAAAATGATACAACCATTAATATGAGAAGTATTGGATAGTAACTTTAAATGAAAAATATGAAGGATAAACAGGAGGAGGGTAGAAGTTTAATACAAAAGGATTTAATTGATGTAATGAAACATAGTACACCAGTTTTACTAGACAAAGAAGTAGACAAAAAGGATGAAGTCAAAGGACTGGATGAGGACTTATTAGAAAGGGTTAACAGAGAAGTGTCAAAAACAATTGATAATATAAAGTACACTATTGTAACAAATAATAAAATTGAACAGAAAATTAAAGAGTTTAAGGAATTAAGAGTTGAGAAAACTAATCTTCTTTCAGCAATTGAGATCAATGCTGAAAGTAAAGAGTTAAAAGATACAGGAGATAACATTTACAATGAATGGGAAGATATATCTGTGGAAAATACATTAACTATGAGCCCATTTGAAATTATGACCCCCACGGTTGGATATACTAACTAGAGAATGTGTAAATGCTCTGAGACACCCATTATTGGCTAATGCAATGATATATGAGCAACTGATAATGTTTAAAAAGGAATTGTCATTCTTAAAGGGACTTGAAATAGAGAATAAAAACAATATAGAAAAATTGTAAAGTGGGCCCAAACAATGGAGAAAGGAAATACATTCCCTAATCCCAAGGAAGGAAGTCTTAGGGAGTGTTCAATGGAAGGGACAAAATGATCTTTCTCTGTCTTTTCATATTGTAGAGAACAGGAAACAATGGAATCCAAAAAGTTGGATTTTTATCAAGTAACATTGAAGAAGATCTGGAACTGGTAATGTTACCAGAAAACTATACTAAAAAGAATAGTGTCATTATAGACATGAGATCTAAGCACCCATATTTGTGGGAGAAAGGAATTGAACAAAAGGTAAAAATAAAGAAGAAAGGAAGTAAACAGCTTATAAAGTATGAGGAAAATAGTGGAAAGAGAGTTAATAACTTCCCTCTCTATGAAAGGAGTAGCAATTTGAGGGAACGTATAGAAATGGGGTTAAGGAAGAGGATTTGCATATTTTAAAAGATAGTTTAGGAGTAAAACAAGGAAAGGTGGAAGAGAGTAAGGTATATAGGGAAAGTGAAGAAAAATGAAAATAAGACATATAGAATATATGTTTACAACTATGCAATTGGAAACTGAAAGGGTGGAAAAGAAAAATGAGAAAGAAATGGTTATTACAAAGAAAGGAAAGAAACAAGCATTAAAAAAACAACAAAAAATGTGAGGAGGAGAAATTGTTAAAAGGAATAAGAAAGACAAAACCAAATAATAAAAGTATCTGAGAAATCTGGGAAAGGAGCTGAATAATAAAGAGCAGGGAAAGGTTTATTAAGAAGAAGTAAATTTAAATAAAGAAAGGGGGAAGATGGAGGATTATGTTCAAATACAAAAAGAAAGTAAGAGGGAAATGGACAAGACATTAGAAACAACAGAAAAGGAATGAGAGGAAAATAGTACAAACATGGATTCCCTTGAGTTAGAAGTATCAAAGAAAAAGAAGGAAGAAGAAGTAAATAAGTTGAGGAAGGTGTTAAAAAGGACATTGGAGACTTATTATGTACTTCCAATGTATAATATCAATGTGTTACCAGAGGAAACTGAAGAAAAATTTAATTCACATTTAAAACAGTTTTTGGCATCTATATTATATAGAAATGCAAGTAGGGATAGTATGTTATATAATTTAAGTATGATCAGGCCATTTGAAAACTTGGAGATGGTACTGCCAATTTCTGATCAATATTTCATTTTAAAGGCAATGTAAAATAAGAAAGAGGAATTAAAAGCCTTGGGTTTCAGATGAAATGTGTTGTAATCATGAAATCTTTATTCCCAGACTACTATCATAAAGAAGGGAATATAGAAACGGAGAAGTTAAAGGAGTATGTGATTTCCATATATGGGATAATAAATTTTGTAAATGAGACTGAGACAAATATTAGAGGTAAAATTTTGCATCTTTTTCAAAACCTTTTGAAAGTTAACCACTTAAATAAAATGATTACAAAGGTTAGAAGATGGGAAAATGATGGACAAATATCAATATGGGTAGTGAATGAAGAGCAATATCTACGGAGTCTGTCATTTGTAAAGAATCTGGATAAATTAGAAATTTATATGGTGGGAGAAATCCCAAGAAAACAAGAAGAGAAAGACATTATTTATAGTGACAATTGGTTAAGTTTGGTAAAAACAGTGAACAGATATCAAATTTTGCAAGATATTAAAGAGGATTGGCATAATACTGGATTGGAGGAACAAATAAAGTTAGGATATAAAGTTAATATATTATCTTGGAATGTAACAGGTTTAAGAGAAAGATTACCTGATCCTTCCTTCTTGGAATATGTAACTTCATTTGACTACATCTGCTTACAAGAAACTTGGGAAAATACAGAAATCAATATAAATGGTTATACATCATTTAATAAGAAGGCAAGAAGTGCAAAGACATTTGGTAGATTTTCAGGAGGAATAATAACTTGATGTAGAGTAAAAGAGAATACAGAATACACAGAAGAGATTATAGAAGCAGAACATATTCTGGTGGTTAGAATAAAACAGAAGGGTAGGATCCTATATATTATTAACATATACCTTACCCTTGAAGGATCGAACTATGTTGAAAAAGATGAGATAAATGTCTTAGCGCATCTGAACACTATGTCAATAGAAACCTGGACTGTGATATTATTTTATTGGGTGTTATGAATGCTAGGGTGGGTTATGGCCTGGAGCCCTCTGAGGAATTAACCTGGGCCTGTGCAGCTTGGGATGATATGCATATTAAAATGGAGCGAGACACGGTAGATAAAAAAAAGTATGTGAAAGAGGGAAACAGCTTATAAAATTAATGAATAACCAGAAAATATTATTAATTAATGGAAGAACCAAAGGAGATTCATTGGGGGCATTTACATACATAGGACCATGGGGATCATCTGTAAAGGACCTATGTTGGTTCACAGAGAATATGGTAACCCAGATAAAAGATTTAAAAATAGATTATAGTGGGGAAAGTGAACACTGCCCGTTGGAAATATTGCTTGAATCTGTTTCACCCACTCCAAATAGGAAAAAGGATAGATTAGAAATAATAAAAGTAAAAAAGGGTGTTAAATGGGACTTAATAGACAATTATAGATCTATACAGCTGATGAATGATATTGGTGCTAGACAAGAATTGTTAGATTTGATTCAAAATAAAGAAGAAGAACAGTATATTAACATATTTGAGGGTATAATGAATAACATCTCAAAAAATCTGATGAAAGTCACAATTAGTAGACAAAAAAGGGTAGTAGATGGTATGATAAAGAATGTAAATATTATAAAAATAGAATAAATAAATTAGTTAAATATTTACAAAAAAGACACGATCAAGAGGGCAAGAAGTCATTAAACAAATTATGAAGAGATTATAAAAGGATAATGGATCAAAAAAAGAAACATTATGGATTACAATTATGGAGGGAATTTGAAAGTACAGTAAAGGAGAATAATAATATAACATTTTGGAAAATGTAAATAAAGGATGGGATAATTACAATAAAGAAATAGAAAATGATATTACCCCAGAAATATGGGAATCATATTATAAAAACTTATTTCACAATCAAGAAATAAGTAGTGAATATATCAGTTGGATACCTGTGACAAATTTTTCATTTTCAGTAAAAGAAATTTGAGAGATTATACAAATTTTAAAACACCATAAGGCCCCTGGTCCCGATGGGGTTCCCTAAAATATAATGAAGCATGACCTGGAACTATGGTCCAGTGTATTAATCGGAGTGTTTAAAATAATCTTGCAAAAAGGCAATATACCGCAAACATGGAAAACTAACATAATAATTCCAATATATAAAAAGGGGGGTAAATCTGACCCAGGGAACTACAGGTTGATAAGTCTTTTAGGCACTGCACAGAAAATTTTTACTAAATTACTTCAACAAAAAATAATGGATTGGATAACAGATTATGATTTAATAGATGAGGCACAGGCCAGCTTTATGCCAAACCATTCTACGACTTATCAATGCTTCACATTAACTCACGTAATTTATAAATATGTATATATATATATATATATATATATATATATAAACAAAAATTATATTGTGTCTTTGTAGACTTAAAGACAGCTTTTCACAAAGTTTCAAGAATAAAATTATGGGAATCCCTCAGGAATTATGGACTGGATAAAGCGGTGCTTTATATTCTGAAAGTATTATATAAGGATAACTATACAATAGTAAGATATAACAAAGAAGGGGCTTATACTAAGAAATGTGGGTTCAGTATAGGTTTAAGGCAAGGAAGTGTCCTCTCTCCAATCTTATTTAATTTATTTTTGAATATGGTTTTAAAAGATATGTATGATCCTGAGCTGCACATGCCCAGGTTGGGCTCCAGGCCGTGCCCATACCTGACCTATGCAGATGACATAGTGCTAATTTCAACTAGCTTTTTGGATATCAAGAGAAGTATACAAAAATTATATGAGGGCTATAAGAAATCAGCATTGGAAATTAATTTTGGAAAAAAACAAATATATCATTTGTAGTAAGCAAATGGTTAAGAAAGGAAGGCTAAGTGAGTTATATTGTAACAATAACAAAATCAAAACTGTTAGATCTTTCTGCTATCTGGGAATCACCTTCAGTTATAATCTAAAATGGAATGAACATAGGAATTATATAGAAGAAAAAATAAAGAGATTCTATCCTGCTTTACAAAGATTCTCGTATAAGCATGGAGGCCAATCAGTAAAGGGATGCTTAGCAGCTTTAAATGCAAAGTTAAGGTCCCAGTTATAATACGGAGAGGAAATTTGGGCTCACAGAATAATAACAAGCTAGAGAGTGTTCTCAATAAAGTATATAAAAGATTACTGGGCTTGTCAAATTGTGTATCTTCGGGCATAGTAAGGTTGGAACTGGGGCAAGCTTCCATTCAACAAAATATAGCACAGAGGCAATCTAGTTACTGGGTAAAAGCATATAATAAACATGAAAAATGTTTCCCAAGAATATGTATAGAAGAATCACTGAACTATAGAGAAAGGGGATTTGTATGTCCAAGTACTTCCATCCTAGAAAAAAATATTAAAACCATATGGACTTCTAGAATGTATAACTGAATCGAGCAGGCAACCATTGAAATTGACAGAAGAGAAAATAAAAATAGGAATTCAAGATTTCCACTATGATCATGAAGTTAATTTTGCCAAAAAGTGCAAAATTAGTAGGTGGTTGGCAGAAAATAGAAAAATAAATATGGGACCAGAATATCATTTATATAAAATCTCTAACCTAAATAATGGAAAGGTATTAACCAGATTTAGATCTGGATATGATAAATCACAAACCTTAATGAAACAATATAAAAAGATTAACTCAGCGATGTGTGCCGTGAAAGTAGTGATGATACTCCATTCCATCTATTGATTTTGTGCCCACGGTAGAAATATAAAAGAGAAAGGATTCTTGCAAATGTTCTTAAAGAGCTAGATATGGAGCCTCAATACCAGTTTAATGCGCTATTGAAATCTGAGGATATTTCTTGTCTGGATAAAATGGCTAGACTTTGCAGGATAATACTGAGAAAATAAGCATCTACGGAATGAGAATATGTGATCATGTGTATTTTTAACTAAATAATGGAACTATATTATGGAAATTGTATAAATTATGCTTAATGAAGAATATTGTATATCTGAGTTTTAAAAATCTTTTGTAAAAGCAAATTTTTAATTTTGTTACACAATACATTGAACTTGAACTATGTGAAATACAAATAGAAACATTTAAAATGATTGCTAAATTTAATCTGCAGTGTAATAGACATATGAACTAATGATAAACTAATCTGAAATGCTATATGCATAGTGTATATAGGGCATATCAATTTAAAATAAGGTGTCCCATAATTTCAGTGAATCAATTTGGGTGAGACAAAAAGAGCACATAAAAGTGATCAAGAGCAATTGTGGCAACTGTCTCTTTACAGCACCAGTACATATCAGCAAGTATGATTACTACTCCGAGTTGCCAGTGGGGGAGCACTACTGTTAATGGTGAGCATTAGAAGAGGTGTTTTGGTGAGATGCCAAGGTATGCTGGCAGTGTAGCATAGGGGTTTGGGTGAGTGAGTGCCTGTGCAGCAGCAGTAATGAGACCCTGGTTTGATTCCAGGTCTGACCATTTCTTGGTGTTTCTTTTTAGGGTGTATATTTCTTTTTTCCACTGTTGCAGCTGACTTCTCTACCCCCCCACCTTCTGATATTTTAAAAATACCCCTCCCACAGTTGCCACCGACTCCATCCCATGTTTATTCCGGTCCCCAAGTTCAGAACCCCCCCAGTGTTGATTATATATTTTTTGGGGGGTGTGGGGACAGAGCCACCCACAAAATAACTAGGCATACATGAGATGCCTTTCTGCTGTCTGGCACCTGGTTCACTATTTTGTGTAGGCACTGTGAACTGACTGCTATTTTTGTGTTTGCAGTTTTGTACTCACTCATTTTGTGATCGCTATTCTTTATTCACTTAAATCACATAGAACCATTTAATAATACATAGAAACATAGAATTTGATGGCAGATAAGGGCCGCTTGGCTCACCTAGTCTGCCCATTTTCCTACCTAACAGATAAGCTGCAAATCCTAGTTAACCAACAGCTTACTTCCTCCTTCCCCCCACTAGGACTGCCTTATGCTTGTCCCATGCATTCTTGAAGTCCCCCACTGTTCTTGACACTTGATACTTAAAAATAGTCTGTCAAATAACAAAGATCTGTGTTGAATGTAATGCAGGTGCTGGAGGCAGGTGGTGATATGGAAAACATGCCTTAATGGAACACATACTCCATGTCTTGGACTACAATGGCCATATTTCTTGCATTCTGCAGATTTTAAAATTGCCCCCATGCTGGACCCATGACATAAATGGGGCCTGTCATGAAAACTTGAAGGTGGGAGTGATCAGGTTCAAAATGTAACCCCTCAGCTAATAAGACAGGCACTGTACATGGGGCACATATGTTAAAGCCACAGTTATGTAAGGCACAGCATGAAAGTGAACAGAGACTGGGTGTTTCTTTCACCTCACGTGGTAAACAGGCTGATAAAACATGTAAGGTAACAGAAACAATAACCACAAATCCACCTTGGGATATTTTGTGCCAGGTGGGAACTGAAGACATGGAAGATAACGAGAGGAGGAGGGGGCTGATGAGACAGCAGGATTGTGGGCAACACAACACACGGCGAATGCAGATTTGACAGAAACTAGACACCTTGCCATCATGAAGGAGCCCTTGCTGTACTCAGTAGCAAGGTCAATGATTGCCAGCACTGACCTCCGTAGCAGTCAAATACTTGAGCTGTCCACCTTCAAGTGTCAGTGTGGAGAGTATTAAGTTCAGCAGGGGGCATTGTGCAGGACAGGAGTACAAATCTGCCCTCTAGAAATGTTGGCATGCTAATATTTATTAAAATGAACGTGGGCACATTCCACACAACAGTCTTGTCTGTGTTCGTACCACATGAAGGTGACAATGGTGGTGAAAATGAACCTAAAGGGCCTGATGTTATTGGCATTTGCAAACTGCTTTCTACTGAGGTAGGTGAAGTATTACAAACATACAGAATTGCCAGCAGAAACAGGCCTCACAGTCTATAGAGTCTGCTCAAGTGTGCAGCTAGTACCTCATCTCACAGTTGCCCATGTCGCCCCTTCTTCCCAGTATCCCTTCCCCTTCCCCTGTCCCAATCCCTCTTGAAACTGCCCACCATTTTACAGGATACTATCTCGTCTGATAAGGTGTTCCATTTTTTTCACCACTCTTTCAGTGAAAAAATGTCTCCTCATCTCCCTCCTGAATCTTCCCCCTCCAATCTCAGTCCATGCCCTCTCATGTCCCTCCCCCTTCTCATCTGGAAAATCCCTTCTGTGTTGGTCTTGTTTATCCCCTTCAAATACTTAAAGGTCTCTATCATATCGCCCCTAACCCTCCTCTCCTCCAGCGAATACATATTTAACTCTCCCAGCCTGTCCTTGTAGGGCTTGCTCTCTAATCCATGGATCATCTTTGTGGCTCTTCGCCACACCCCTCCAACAATCTGATGTCCTTCTTCAGGAATGGGAACCAGTACTGCAGCAAGTACTCCAGGTGGGGCCTGAACAATGACCTATACAGGAGCAGGATAACCTCCTTCATTCTGAAGGAGATCCCTCTTGCAATACACCCCAGCATTTTGTTGGCTTTTGCTGTCACCTTCCTGCACTGAGCAGAGTTGTTCATGCTCCCCGTAATGATCACTCCTAGATCCTTCTCCTCTGTGGATCTCCCCAACTGTACCCCATTCAAGTGATAATGCCTCCCCTGGTACCTGACTCTGAAGTGCAGAACCTTGCACTTTTTGGCATTGAACTCCAATTGCCATGTTTCCACCCACTCCTGCAGCTTGGTCAGGTCTTCCTGCTATCCCTTCCATGCCTCTGCGTCATCAACCACAGCTCCCATCTTGGTATCGTCTGCCTCACAGACTGATCCTGCTCTGGATCCCACATGAGATATCTACAATAAAAATCCCCAACAGCACCGGTCTCAGTACTGATCCCTGTGGTACACTGCTCGTCACCGCTGTCTGTGACGAGAGGTCCCCCTCACCACCACCTTTTGCTGCCTTCCCTTTAACCAGTTTGTGATCCATTTCACCAGTTTTGGTCCTCCCCCCACATATTCCAGTCCCCCCCAACCTCCCATGCAGCACTGAATCAAAGGTCTTACTGAAGTCTAACTACAGGACATCCACTGCAGGGCCCTTGTCCAGTTCCCGCATCACCCAGTCGTAGTACTTTACAAGGTTTGTCTGGCAGGATCTGCCTACAACAATTCTGTGCTGTTGACCATCCTGGAGACTGTTTTCCTCCAAGAAGCTCACTAGCCTCTCTTTTAGGATGGTCTCCATGAGCTTTCCTATGATCGATGTGAGGCACACTGGTCTATAGTTTCCTGGTTCATCCTTTGGGCCACTTTTGTGGATGGGCACCACATGGGCTATTCTCCAGCCCTGTTGTATACATCCTGTGTCCAGGGAAGTATTGAACAGGTCAGCTAGTGGCCCCACCAGGACCTCTGCCAACTCCCTTAGTACCCTAGGGTGACTGCCATCAGGTCCAGGTGCTTTGTCCACCCTTAATGCCCTTAACCCATCTAGTACCCTGCTCTCTGTAATCCCTACATCTGTTGTCCCCCCCTCACCTGGGGTATCTGCCCCCTTCTCCTATGTGAATACAGAGCAGAAGTATTTGTTTAGTGCCTCTGCCTGTTCTATCCCTTTCTCTTCCCACCCCGTCCCTCTTAATCCTCACCAGCTGATACTTGCTCCTTCTCTCTCCGATGTAGTGGAAGAAGTCTTTTTCTCCACTTTTGATTCCCTGCACCAGTCTCAGCTCCCTGGGCACCTTGGCTGCCCTGACCAATCAGGTAACCTCCCTAGACTTCTCCATGTACATATCCTTATCTTCACCTCTCCCTGATTTCCTGTACTTTTGAAATGCTGATCTCTTGGCCTTCACCCCTTCCATAACCTCCTGTGTCAGCCAATTAGGTTTCTTTGCCCTTCTCTTCTTTCATTTTGTCCTAGTGCAAGACTCCATAGCCTCCACCAGCCCTTCCTTTATGATGTCCCACTTCTGGTCTGCATCCATGTGTAGTTGCATACCTGCCAGGTGTTTGCCCCAAATTTCCCCATCTTCTTAAAGTCTGCCCCCCGAACTCAATCACCCTTGTACCAGTGCCCCTGTTTCCCTCCCCATGTTGAGCATGAACCACACCAAACAGTGGTCACTCCCAGCTAGTGGTTCCTCCACTTTCAGATTCCTTACAGCTTCCCTGTTATCCAGTACAAGGTCCAGAGTCCTTTCTAACCGAGTCGGCCCCAGGACCAGCTGTGTCAGGAAGCTGTCTTGAAATGCTTCTAATGCGACCTACTCCCTTGCACTCATGGTGGATGGGGTGCCCCACTCCACCCCTGGTAGGTCGAAGTACCCACCACCACCACTGTGCTCCTCTTCCTGCAGACCTTCCTAATTTGTTCAGCTAGTTCCCTATCCAGGTCACTCCCCTGAGCTGGTGGCCTGTACACCACCCTCATGCTCAGTGTCCTATTCTTTGCATTTTGGAACTGCATCCATAGTGCTTTTGTCCTCCTTTCCTTCCCTTCCTCCCTCCCTTACACACTTTATCCCCTCCCTTATATAGATCACCACTCTCCTCCATTCCCCTTAGTTATATCCTTTCTGAATAACCTTTATTGATCTTGCTAAAGCATTCAACACGGTTTCCCATTCCCTCCTACTCTGCACCCTGACATCCGCTGGTTTGTCTGAACACGCTGTAAAATGGTTCAGTGCTTACTTAAATGGCTGCACACAATCGGTATAAATCTCTGATTCCATCTCCCCTCCTCTACCTCTATGCACTGGTGTCCCCCAGGGGTCTATACTGGGTCCGATCCTTTTCTCCATTTTTCTGAATGATCTTCCATTTGTCTGTACTTCATTTTCTATACACATGTATGCTGATGATATGGTTCTTTTCTCCTCAGGGCCATCACCCTTGGATGTTGCCTCCAAGCTCCAACAGGATTTCAATAATGTCCAGGGTTGGTTTCAATCTCACCACCTCTTCCTAAATGCTATGAAAACAGTGGCCATGACGTTCGGCACCATACAGAGACTAGCAAGGCTACCATCCCTCCCTGCACTCATCACTCTCAATGGGACTACTATTGAGGCTACAGCATCTTTCAGGTATCTGAGCATCTGGCTGGATCAACATCTCACTTTCTTGGACCATATAGATGCCATAATGAAAAAACTTCGACGTAAACTCAGTGCCTGATATAGAACTGCTCCTGGCTCCCGCTCCAGGCAAGGCGCAAACTTGTCCAAAAGATGATTCTCCCGATTATCGACTACTGTGATGTCATCTATTGCTCTGCTCCCGACACTTATTTAGCTAAATTGGATACCCTTTTCAACTCCTTCTGCCACTTTGCCCTTGATGCACCTCCCCTAACCCTTCACTGTCACGTGCCTTAGCTTTCCGATCTCTAGCAAATAGGCAGCTGCATCACTGCGCTAAGCTCATCTCTAACTACTGGCTTGGTACCCTCCATCCTTATCTTACCTCCTCCCTTTCCCCTCCACCCACATTCTCTCATCTCCTCAGATCCCATGACCACAGAACCTTGTCAGTTCCCCAGAGATACACCTCAAGTGGCCAGTCCTCTTTTTTTCTACCATCTCCCAAGCTTGTGGAACTCTCTCCCTACACAAATCCATTTTTCCTCCTCACCTGGCTCACTAAATAAAGCACTATATAATTTCCTCTCTGTTAATTGTACCTGCCCCTAACCTTTCCCCACCCCTTCTAGTCTTTCACCTGTCTGCTGACCCTCTTGTCTAAGCATGACCTAACACCTTGTCTGCTAACCCGCAGGTCTAAGCATGACCTACTCATAGCCCTTTTATATTCTCAAGCACTTAATCTTGCTCCTCGCTTTATGTTTGTGCAATATGGCCTCTGATGTCAGTCTCCACCTAGGAGACTGAGCATCTCTCCAGGAGCTACTAGCCTACTCTGCTCTTCTGCAATACTACCTGCATAGAATTTTTACCTTAGCATGCAGGCCTTAGTATTCTCCAATCTCATGATACACCTCTCCCTAGCTTCTGTTTATATGCTGTGTTAATTTCCAAATTGTATTTGTCCCATAAATGTTTACAATCTGCTACTGCTAAAGCTAGTCCTATCTGTATATTGCATCCATATATGCTTTAGGTGCAATTTGTATCCACTATATACTATTTGTTCATCCTTAAGGTTACCGCATATGTTGCAATCTAACTATTTTGTAAACTATGTCTTATATATTATGTGTAAATTACTTGTATAATTTTCTGTTGTTTTATAACTCCCACTCCCTCTTCTCCAGGTCGTACTGTGAGACGAGCAACTTGTTGCCCAGTGTGCCTTACCTGGTGAAACTTTTCAATCAATAAATAAATATAAATAAATAAATAACCTGAAATCCGGGATCATCATATCCCAGTCCTAGTATTGGGTGGCCCACTTTTCTGTGATGGCCACAATGTCCACCCCATCCATCATCAAGAGAGCCTGTAACTAGAATGTTCTATTCCTTAGACTTCTTGCATTTAGTGAGACCACCCTCCAGCCTGTCCCCTCTCGTCCCTATTCTTACCCCTTTATGCATCCCTGTGCCACTTCCCCACTGCCTTTACCGGTAACTGGGGGGGTGAGCTCACTAGGCGCCCCTTTCCAGACCCTTTTCACATCAGCGGTTCCCTTGCCACCCCCCTCCTAGTTTAAATCTACCTTTGTTGATATATATACCCCTCTATTCCCCTTTTAGTATTTCCTTCCCCTGCTCAAATGTAACCTGTCTCTGCATATAGATCACTATTGCCCCAGGTTCTGCCCCAGCCTGACACTAATCCATGCTCCCTGATATGGCACCAATCCCTCAGCTACTCATTGAACACCACTATCCTTTTTTCCCTCACTGTGCTCGCATATGGTACTGGGAGTACCTCAGAGAACGCCACCAACCTCCCACCTCCTCACACTGCCTACCCAAATCCTCGAACCTCCTCTTTAAAATCTCTACCATCTCCTCCGCCAAGTCATTTGTACCCACACGCATCACTACGTGAGGTTTCTTCCTCCCCTTCCATGTGCACTTGAGAAGTGCCTGCCTCGCCCTGCCTGCGGTCAACTCCAGAATAGCCTAGACCCAAATACGACTGTGCCTTTCTCCCCTTCCACGCCATCTGACCCCTTTCAGTATAGAATACCCAAGCAATAGTATCCCCCATCTTCTTGTCCCATACCCCCCTCCTATTTTCACTGTCCACATTTCCAGAGTCCACACTGCCCTTCTCCTTATTACCTCTATCCACACCATTTGCAACTCCTACATCTTCTACCCCAGTTACCGCCTCTCCCTCTGCCTCTACCCTGCTCTTCCCCTCACCCTTCTTTCTTTCCCAGCCTGACTCCTGACTCCTTGGTCTTCACTACCCTTCTTCTCCCACCACCCACGATCTCCGACACCTCCCCTACCACCTCCGATGCCAACACTGCAATCCTATTACTTGCTACTCCTGCAGTGGTGTCCATCTCCTCCTTCCCCCTGCTTTGAGCCTTCCTCCACTTACTGCCCCTCTGTTCTCCTTACCCCATCCCCCCTCCCTACATACTTACAGGATTTAGCACTGCTGTTCCTCCTCTGCTTCTCCCAGCTACTCCTCTCTGGGGTCCCTCCTGCCCCAGCCCCCCTCACACTCTCCAACTCCCTCCAGAGCCCCTGTACCTCCTCTTCCAATCTGCTCAGCCTGTAACAAATTGGACAACCCCCCAGTTTCCATCGTATATTCATCCAAACAGCTGCCCCACAACCATTGCACCCCACTATCCTCCCTGTGCCTGCCACCCTCACTCCATGGTGCTCCCCATTCCATCCACTATTCCAATGTCTCCTGTCACCCTTATTTGTGCCCCTCCACCCCAGTGTGATCTCACCCATAATGCCCCATTTTCCTTACCTCCATTATTCACACTTAAATGTAACCTCAATTTCTTATCACACAGTATGTAAAGCAATAGCTGGTTGCCAAATGTGACCCTACTAGCTTGATTCCGAGTCCTTCTTTACCCCGTTGGTCCCTACCTTGCTAACTCAGTAACCCTAGTTATCACATTTATACATGACCTTGTTAGTTTGAACTTTAAACTTTCAACTTTAAATATACAGTTGCCACTCCTTAACCCAAACATATCAGCTTTACTTTCAAACTTGCAACTTTAAAACATTTAAATCTTAAAATCCAACTAGTAAAAACCTGAGTGTCTGAACTTTTTACCACCTGACTATTAGCTTTAAGAGTTAGCTCATACAGAAAGTTTGGAGTTCCCTAAGCTTCTCCCTCACAGCCTTCAAGCCTAACCCACAGTTGCTTTTCAGTATTTAAGGTGGGGGGAGGGTACTTTTTTCAATTCATCCAGCCACAGTCCCCAGGCAAGCCAACAATTGTTAAAGAAAGATTTAATCTAAATTCAAAAACCACCAGCAAAACTTACAAAATAACTCAGAGATAAATAAATTCTCAGAGAAAAACTCACCTCATATTCAAACTCCTCTCTTACCAGGATCTCCCCACAGCAAGTAGAATGAACAGACAATGCCTCAGTGAACATTTAAAGAGAGATTCAAACTAAAATCCAAACAAACTTGATTGGCTACTCTGTTACTGGGCAAAGAAACCCATCTTCAGTGCTAAGAAGTGCAAAGTAATGCACCTGGGAAACAAAAACCTAGGAGAAGAGTACACACTTGGGGGTGAGATACTAACAACAACAAAAATGGAAAGGGACCTGGGTGTAGTCATATCAGACTAAAGGTGAGCAAGTAATGTGAGAGGGCAGTAAGTGGGGCTGGTGGAATACTGGGAGGATAGGGAGAGGCATCACCAGTAGAAAACAGGAAGTTGTCATCCCTCTGTACAGACAGCTGGTGAGACCCCATCTGGAGTACTGCATGCAGTTCTGGAGACCCAATCTCTTCAAAGACATAGACAGGATGGAGGCAGTTCAGAGGAGGGCAACTAAAATGGTGCAGGGTCTGCACCAGAAGAGATATCAAGACAGACTTAAGAATCTTAATATGTATAGCCTTGAGGAGAGGAGGAAGAGGGGGGACATGATTGAATCTTTCAAATACCTCAAGGGAATCAACAAAGTCCAAGAGGGTAGTATCTTTTAGAAAAAGAGATGCGCAAGAACAAGGGGGCACAATTTGAAGTTAGAAGGAGGACGGCTCAGAGGTAATGTGAGGAAGTATTTTTTCATGGAGAGGGTTGTGGATACATGGAACAGCCTTCCTGAGGAGGCTGTGGAGTCAAAATCAGTGGTGGAATTCAAGAATGCATGGGACAGACATAAGGCAACTCTAGGGAGTGGAGGTTGGGAAAAGTAGACTGTTGGTTAGCTAGGATCTGCTGCTTATCTGTTAGGTAGGAAAATGGGCAGACTGGGTGGGCCAAGCGGTCCTTATCTGCTGTCAAATTATATGTTTCTATGTTATGTTTCCCTCAGCCCCAGACAAGCCAGCAACTGTTAAAGAAAGATTTAATCTAAATTCAGAAACCACCAGCAAAACTTACAAAACAACTCAGAGATAAACTCAGAGGCAAACTCACCTCATATTCAAACTCCCCTCTTACCTCTCCCCACAGCAAGTAGAATTGATAGAGGAGTCATTCCCATGTAGTGACAACTCCAGTCTGGAAGACTTTGAGGGATGCTTTCTTGGTAAGGATGATTGAAGCATAAAAACAAAGATGTTCTGTCCATCCTTTTTCTCATCAACAGTTGAATCCTTTTCTTTATGCTTCAATTTTTTTCCTGTCATTATATTTTTTCCAGATTTGTACTGCTGTTCCATACAGCCATCTGATTACCTCCCTAATTCCTCTATGTGAGGCCTACAGAGTACAAAATAAAAAACTAGCAAACACTACATTATTAAATGATAAGAAGTTAGTGTTCAGTAACATCGGCCACCGCCACCTCTAAAGTGTAAATCCAGACTGAAAAACTCTGACTCATAAGCCATGTATCATCAAGCAGTCAAGACACTACTTCTTCCTCCTCTGGCCTGCTTGTGTTCTTCACATCCACCAACAACATGAACCACTACCACCTCCAGC
This sequence comes from Neoceratodus forsteri, assembly GCA_016271365.2. Taxonomy (NCBI): domain Eukaryota; kingdom Metazoa; phylum Chordata; order Ceratodontiformes; family Ceratodontidae; genus Neoceratodus; species Neoceratodus forsteri. Next base: position 446,623,731 of record CM057453.1, read on the forward strand.
GTATGCATCCAGACTGAGAAACACCAACTCTTAAGACAGTGTAAATGCTATTGCCAGGTAGACCTACAGCCCGCCAGCTAGGCAATCCTCAAGCCAAGCCTCCAACCAGCCAGCCCGTTAAGGCAGCAAGATCTGGGGTCCAGCAAGGTCCAACTTTGTCTGCTGTGATGGTAAGTTACTTTCATTGTTGTTCACACTCCTTATCCTCACTGGTGGTGGTGAGTGCATCCTCACACAGAAGGGTCTTCCACCTCACTTTCAAGACATTAAAAAATTGTTTATCTCTTTCCTTCTGTCTCCTTCTCACCACAGGTTTGACCATTTACAGGGACTAATCTGACAGTAAGTACAGCACACCCTCTGTTATCTGCCAACTTTGGTGCACCAACTTTTTAGCAGATAATAGATGGTGGTGGAAAATAGAGGTATGTTATGTTGCAGTGGTAAAATATGGGAAAACTAACACAGGACTACATTTAGGTATTAACTATTCAGTCTCTGTGCACAGTTTGGTAACAAAAATACTTAAAAATCACAGTATGACTATTAGAATCTAGTTTAATTAATTTCTCATTTATCATCAGTCAGCTTTACAGTCATCAATAATGGACATCTGTTTGGTTTTATTTTCATGATTACTTTCATTTTAGCATCCAAGACCTCATCTCCCATCAGCCTGAAGAGATGTTCAGGGAAGTACAGAGTTGGTAAATTGGGAAGAGAGAGGGAGTGACAATGGGGAGGCTGGGATAAAACCCACCACTTGCAAGGCAGACACTATGTACCTCTTAACATTTTGTCATTGAAATGTTGGACAATGATATGCAAAATGTAGGAAAATGAGGGACACCAACTTTAATAATGCTGGGCATATCAACAAATTTCTAAGGTCCCTTTTGTGTCTATCCTATGCATGCCAGGATCCTGCTACTGTTTTAACACCCACCACCCTCCCTGTGAAGCAATATTTCCTCACATCTCCTCTGAACCCCCCCAGCTTCTTAGTGTGCCCCCTTGTCCTGGAGCATATTTTTCTATGGAAAATGCTACCTTCCTGCACCTTATTACTACCTGTGAGATATTTTAACATTTCTATCACATCCCCCCCTTTCCCTCCTTTCCTCTACAGAGTACATTTTTAATTCGTTGAGTCTTTCCTCATAGAGTTTTTGTTGTAGTCCCTACACCATTTTGGTAGCCTCCTTTCTACCGCCTCCACCCTGTCTATGTCCTTTCAGAGGTGGGGCCTCCAGAACTGGACACAATACTTGAGGTGGGGTCTTACCAGTGATCTATACAGGGGCAGTACTACCTCCCTTTTTCTGGTAGAGATGCCCCTCTCTATGCACCCAAGTATCCTGTTAACCTTCCCCACTGCCTTATCACACTGCTTGGCTATCTTCAGGTCATCAGAAATGATTACCCCAGGACCCTTTCCTGTTTTGTGGTTGCTAATACCTCCCCACTCCATTGATATGATACCCCTGGGTTTCTGTGCCCCAAGTGCATGATTTTGCACCTTTTTGCATTGAAACCCAGCTGCCATTCCCTTGACCATTCTTCCAGCTTTTTCAGATCATCCGTCATTCTTTCCACCACCACCCCATTTGTATCCACTCTTTTGCAAATTTTTGTGTCATCCATGAACAGGCATACTTTCCCTTCCAGCCCTTCTGCAACATCACTAATAAAGACATTGAAGAGGACTGGGTCTAATACTGACCCCCTGTAACACCTTGTTGACCACTTTGCCTTCTCCAGAGTGGATGATCCCATTTACTGCCACCCTCTGACCCCCATTCAATGGATACTTCTTACCAATTTTACTACTTTTGGACCCACTCCTAGGTTGCCCAGCTTGTTCACCAGCCTTCTATGTGGGACGGTGTTGAAGGCCTTACAAAAATCCAGGTAGGCCACATCTACCACTCCTCCCTGATCTACTTCCATGGTCACCCAGTCAAAGAACTCAATCAGGTCTGTTGGCAAGACCCCTCCCCATGAAACCATGTTGCCTTGGATCCTGTATTCCACTGGTAACAAGGTATTCCACAATCCTTTCCTTCAGTAGTGATTCCATTACTTTACCCACTACCAAAGTCAGGCAGACAAGTCTGTAATTTCCTGCCTCCTCCCTATTTCCACTTTTGTGTGGTGGGGCCACATCTGCCCTCCTCCAGTTCCCTGGAACCTCCCCTGGTTCTATTGATAGGTTGAATAGAGCTGTCAGAGGTGCAGCCAGCATCTCCTTGAGCTCCTTCAGTATCTTAGGGTGCACCCTGTCAGGTTCCATTGCCTTGTCTATTTTAATTGTGCAAGTTCCTTGAGGGCTGTCTCCTCTCTAAAAGAACTAGTGTCCACCTCCCTTCCTTTAATGCCCTTTTCCTTATCTTTGGCCCGTCACCTACCCCTTCCTCCATAAAAACTGAACAAAAGTAAGTGTTCAATTTGTTTGCTTTTTTTTTGGTTATCTATCTCACAAACCCCTCCTTCCCCTTTTAGCTTGACAATCTCTCCTTTGGTCTTGCTCTTCTCGCTTATATACTGTATCTAAAGAGTGTTCTATCCTCTTTTTTTACTGACTGGGCAATATTCTCCTCTGTTTGCACCTTTGCGCTCCTAACTGCTCTCCCTGCCTCCCTTTGTTTGTCCTGGTAACTCTCCATGTCCTCATTCTTCTGTGTCCTCTTGTACCTTATAAATGCTAGTTTTTTGCTCTTTCTTTAAGTGCTACTTCTCTAGAGAACCATAGTGGTCTCTTTTTTCTCTAGTGATTTAACAGCACCCCACTTCTGATCACAGCTTGGGCACTAGTTGGAAACCTTAACAATGCAGTGACAATGACTCACACTGAGTCTTTCGTGGTGTCCCCACCTTGCACTGCTAGGTGCCAAGTAATTGCAGCTCTTAAAGAGCTGCTAATCATACCTGACATAGAAACGTAGACTTTGATGGCAGATAAGGACTGCTTGGTCCACCCAGTCTGCTCATTTCCCTACCTACTGGAAAAGCTGCAGATCCTAGTTTTACTAGCAACCTACTTCCTCCCACAGTACCTCCCACTAGAATTGCCTTATGTCTGTCCCATGTATTCTTAAATTCCTCCACTGTTTTTGACCTCATGACCTCCTCAGGATGGCCGTTCCATGTATTCACTACCCTCTCTGGGAAAAAATACTTCCTCACGTTGTCCTGAGTTGTCCCCCCTCTGTCTTCAAATTGTGCCCCCTTGTTTTTGCACATCTCTTTTTCTAAAAGATGCTACCCTCTTGAACTTTGTTGATTCCCTTGAGGCACTTGAAAGTTTCTATCATGTCCCCCCTCCCTCCTTTCCTTGAAGGTATACCTATTAAGCCCTTTTAGTCTCTTTTCGTATGGCTTCTGGTGCAGACCCTGCACCATTTTAGTTGCCCTCCTCTGGACTGCCTCCATCCTGTCTATGTCCTTGCAGAGATGGGGTCTCCAGAACTGCACGCAGTACACCAGCTGGGGTCTCACTGCCTGTCTGTACAGGGGGATAACAACTTTCTGTTTTCTACTGGTGATGCCTCTTCCTATGCATCCCAATATCCCCCCCAGCCCTCCTTACTGCCTTCTCACATTGCATGCCTACCTTTAGGTCACCTGATATAACTACCCCCTGGCCCCTTTCCATTTTTACTGTCATTAATACCCCCTCCATTGTGTACTCTCCCCTTGGGTATTTGTTTTCCAGATGCATTACTTTGCACTTCTTTGCATTGACTCCAAGCTGCCATACTTTTGACCATTCCTGCAACCTTGCCAAGTCCCTTTTCATCCTGTCCACTCCCCCTTCTGTATCAATCCTGTTGCAGATCTTTGTGACATCTGCAAAGAGGCATACTTTTCCTTCCAGTCCCTCCACAATGTCACCTATAAAGACATTATAGAGGATCAGTCCCAGTACTGAACCCTGCAGTTCCCCACTAGTAATCCCACTTTCTTCAGAGTGGACTGCATTTACTATTACCTTCTACGTCCTGTTGTCCAGCCAGTTTTTTACCCAGGTTACCACCCTGGGGCTTTAAACATGCATCGGGGAATCGGAGATGGGGGGCATGATTAGCACTGAGGGGCTTCATTTATTTATTTATTTGTTTTATTGAATTCTTCAGAAAATACCTTTGAGCAAAATGCTCTTTTTCAAAGGTCCCACATCAGGACAGGTACATTTACAATACAATATGACACAACAGATATGACCTGTTAAGGTTAAACATGGGATGAAGGAACAATAAGGATGGTATAATAATACTGTACATGTGGTTATAAAGTGCAGAGCAGGAAGAACGTGTTCTTAGGAGACTGGAGAATTGGCAGGAGGGAGAGATTGGAGAAGTAGTAGAAGGGAGAGGTATAGTTGAGAAACTTGGTAGTCGGGTAATTCCTCAGGGCCCAGGAGGCATTTATTCATGTTAATAATCCACGGGGTAGGGCTGCCGAAGTCAGACATTGTCACAGAAAACAGACGGAGAGAGGGCATGGAGGGGAAGTTGTAGGAGTTGAATGTCAGTTAGAGGAGTGGTAAGAGTGGCCAGTAGGTACCCCTGAGGGGACTAGGCTTCCATAATGGCCAGCTAGGTCCCAGATACAGTGAAGTAGAGATTGGTCTGAAAGAGGTGGGGGCACAACATCTCGAGCCTTTTATTCCAGAAAAACAAGAAGATCAGTCTACCAGGATTTAGCTACTAGCTGGTGTAAATGTACTTTGGTGAATGTCCTCTGGGGGTTGTTTGAGAATAACAAAATCTGGGACATGGAGGCTGCCCTTCCAGAGTAGGGTACAACTGCTGCCATAAAAAAACCCAAGCACCATGTCGCAGGGGGTGTATGACGTAACTGATGGCGGAAGTCCACTTTGGCGCAAGCAGCCTGGAGACATGTTGCAGGTTGCTTTGCAGAATACCGAATGTTGCAACTGCTGGTGTAAACTGCTACTTGCATCATTTTTTTTGGTGTAAGTCAATTTACGCCAGGCATAGCCCTATCTAGAATCGGGCCCAGTAAATACAAAAAAAAATGCTTCATCTAAAAAAGGCCAGGATGACTACAAAGGGATTATTTACATGGGGAAGATGAGGAGAATCAGGTGAAGAGGTGTGTGTGGGGGGGGTGGGGGGTAGGGGTAGAGGGAGGAGCCATCTCAGAGTAGCAACAAGTAGGGTTCCAGAGAAGACTGGATGGACTCTAAGACTTTTTCTGCCTTACCTTTCTACAGTATGTGTGTATGTAGATTAACTCTGAATGAGGCAACCCTCTCATTTGCCTTTATTCCAACCATCCAAGAGGCCCACCTCAACATGATGTCAAAGTTTTATGAAAGTAAGAATTTTTTGTAAGCACAAATGTCAACCTATGTAGCCTAGAATGTGTTATGGTGCAGAGTATGTGGGGAAGTTCTTTGGAAAAGAAAATAAATCCCTCATTTTTCTTGATTGTTTGACCTAATGCATATCCAAGATAATGCCTCGAAGTTTACTTAAAGGGACACTATCAGCCTTTCCCCTTTGTTGTATGAGTACAGTAAGCAGTGTGCCTCTTGGCACCCATCTATCCTAGATGCACTCCACAATGCCCCTACATGTACAAATTTACAGCCTTTTGGCCGGTTTTTAAGATTTGTTCAAAAATATGTGGACACTCGGGTCGACTAAAACTCATCCACGTCCCAGAAGCACAATGTGGTCGAGAACACACCTCTGGCATGAGCGCTGTCCCAAACAGTAATTTTTTTTCAGAACGAACCCAAGATAGAATAATAAGCCTGCTCCTCGTGTAGAAATAAAACATTGCTAGTATCTCTGTTGAAAAACCGAACGCTCTACAGTGTGCAATTCTGAATTTCTAGTAGTTGCCAAAATCTCGCACCTGCGCTTCAGAAACATGCTCTTGCGGACGCGTGGATTCTCTGTTCCTGCCTCTGAAGCGCATGCACGTGATTTCGGCAACTATGAGAAATTAAAAATTGTGCACTGTAGAGCGCTCGGTTTTTCAACAGAGATACCAGCAATGTTTTATTTCTATTCAAGGCGCAGGCTTATTATTCAATCTCGGGTTCATTCTCAAAAAATCACTGTTTTGGACAGTGCTCATGCCAGAGGCGCATTCCTGACCTCATTGTGCTTCCAGGATGAGGGTGAGTTTTCCTCCGACCAAGTGTGCGAATATTTTTTCACATATTTCAAAAACCAGCCAAAAGGCTGTAAGTTTGTACATGTAGGGGCATTCTGGGGTGCATCTAGGATAGATGGGTGCCAAGAGGCGCACTGCTCGTTTTACTCATAAAACGAAAGGGCAAAGCTGACAGTGCCACTTTAAATGCATATACTTACTGTGCCTTGGCTGAAAAACATACAACAAGAAGGAACAACACACAGCAATGTTGAGGAGTGACAAACAGCTGTACAAAGCCTTGGCATTTAGAGTCTCACTGGCTTTTGGTCAGAGAGTGAGGATAGCCTGGCTGAACCTGTGGTTTTCAACATGTTATAAAATGATTATTTTAATGAGTTTTCTCTCTGACTTTTACAAAAGTTGTACATGCACTGGTCCCATGTTGTTTTTCTGCAATGGCCATCTAAATTGCCATGCCTTTAGCTTCTTCTCCAGCTGTGGATATTTTCATCCTAAGTTGCTGCTTTCTCAGTCTCATTATTGTTTATCACATGAATGAATACCTTTTAATTTGTACTCAACGTCTTGGCTTGAGAGTTAACAGATTTGGCCATCTTACTGTGCACATATCTTTATCTAATGTTAGATTGCGGTTGTTGAGTAGCCTTTCACTTTTGCATTATTTTAAATTATTCAACTTAGTCTATTCCTCATTAGAGATTTTGGGACATATCCACAATATAAACAAACAAAGGCACTGTTCCAGTTAGGCAGGAAGTGTGTTTCACATCAAAAATCTAAAACTGAACAACAAAATAATTAACTGACAGTGTCAAAAACAAAACAGACCCGAGTTACCGGATGGTACAGTACATTTGATCAGTGTATTGTGCTGCCTATTTTGCACATGTTATAGCACTTCAGCATTGTTGGACTTTAATAAAGCAAATGCACTGACCCCAAAGTTCAGTGCCAGTCTCTTTTGTTGTTCAGATCCACAATATGCATGTAATATGTGAAACACCGTGTAAATGCTGCACATACTAATGCACCGCACAAGACATATATTTCCTACTGCTTTCATGGTGTTGGTGAGTTAGACCATCATTTGCACAAAGTGGTACAGAGTGGCATGTAGGGAGCAGGAGGTAAAACCAGGGGAATAGCTACATGCCCAAGGAACACTCCTTGACACCAACATATAATGAAGCACAGTGCCCTGCATGGAGTAATGTAGAAATGTCTTCTGGGGATTGCCAGGTAAGGCCTGTATCCTTGAGGCCTACACCATGACCTACACAGGATAAACAAGCACTGGTGAGTCCAGTGCCAGTGGATGATGGCATAACATGTGGATAGGGGGGACTGTGTGAATCATAGAATCATAGAAGCTTGATGGAAGAAAAGGACCATACTGGCTCATCAAGTCTGCCATTTCCCCCCCCCACACCTCCACCTCCTTGCCAGCCCCCGCCCTCCCACGGGAGGTGTGGGTGTTTGAACCTGGTATTCAGGTGTTCATGAATGCTGATCTTGTTGAAGGAGAGTGATTGTTGCCATGGAGATCCACTGCCATTACTGGACGTTGTTTGACTTTGGTGCACTGAAGGGCAGTCTGGCTCAAAAGCACATTGTATAGGAGGGTATCCTGACTACCATGAACATGACTGGTAATACCCCTGCACTATAGCAACCATCCAGCATAGATGGTGTGACCTCCATGGCATAGTCAAGAAGAAGCTAGGTAAGGCCAATTGGTCCCAGCTGGCTGGGGGGATGAATGATGACATCCCAGAACTGTCAGCAGTGGATGATAGTGGCACGCACCTTCAGCCAGCAGTACAATGTTGGCGAGGATGATGGCATTGACTTAATGAATGGTGAGTGAGGCACTGTATCACATGTCATATAACACCAATCAGCCAGGAGCTGAATTGTGATGTCATGTCTCCTACAACAGATGTCATTATAGGACACAGGTGATGATGCTGAGGACAAACTGACACTGCCCAAGCCACAGATAGAGCCAGTAACATCTAGAGTACCACCTGGTCATTGAAACAGTGAGTTACAAAATGGGTGGTGTATGTCAGTACAGTACAAGTAATTTGTCCAATATACTTTATTAACTGTACACGTGGCATATCCACAACTGTAAACCATGACCAAAGGCCCTGGATTTCTGCAGTTCTATGGCCACATATGTTCCACAGAATTTGCATCATGTCACAGAATATAAAGAGCACCACAGAATGAATTGCTCTTTATAAATTTTCATTTAAATATAGTTTTCCCATAGTGCCTCACTCACTTATTTGTCATGAAGCTCCGGTGCTATGATCAGCATCTGATATCATTGATGACATCACATCATACCTTGGCCAAGGGCAGGACTGCATTCTGCCACAGAATTGAATAAATCATGCCACAGGGATCAATAAATGCTGCTGCACAAGTTTAGGAGCCCTGTTGCAGAAATCAGGATCGAATTGCTGTGGAGAACCAGGGGCCCTGTCCATAATTCCACAGATGCTTCGCACACCACTAGGTAAAGTAGGCCCATACAACACTAGCTCTACATGCCCTTCCTTTCCTGTATGCATCCCCTTAGTGGTTGAGTGATGCAGATAGCCGTGGTACATCAGGTCCATGGTGCAGATAGACATGGTACATCAGGTCCATGGAGTATGACATCATCTGTCAGCAAAGCACCTTCTTCAGGTATGGGCGTCTTTTTGGCTACATTATGCAGCATGTTGTGCACCACTAAGATGTGGCAGTCCTTGCCAGGGGCATGCAGTAGGGTTCCCCCAGTCTTATCCAGTGCCTGTAGCACATTTTCATCATGACAAACCCCTGTTCAGTGATGTGCATGGTTTGTTTGTGTATGTCACCATAATGGTATCCAGTGATATGGGTGATTCAATCTGAGTGACTAAATTTGAGCACCTTTCTACAGAGCAAGTGGGATATGCTAGCGATTGTGGATATAGCGAGGGAAGTTGTAATAACAATAGCGAGAGTGTAGAGATAGTGACGGTAGGAGGGATCTATGATGCAGAAGATGTAGGAGGTAGTTTGGGTTGGTTATTCTGAGCTGGCCATGTGGTCTAGTGGAGACAGCATATGCCTCCAGTGGTGAAGGATTCAGGTTCAAACCTGAGCAGGAGATCTAGGTTTTTTCGTTTTGTGTATGTGTGCACTTGCATTTTTTTTGTGGTGTTTTGCTTCTAGGGTACACTTACTGTCTTGTTTATGTTTTGCTCTCTGTTCCGCTGGCCTCCAGTTTGCTCCCCTCTCTGAATGGCTCTCTCAAAGATTACCTATACCCCAGTGTCAGTCTACCCCTCAGAGTTGGTTATAATTATTAGGGGAAGTTGGTTATAATTATTAGGGGGAGTGTGAAGGGCACGGGGTCATAGCCCCCCACATTAACAATGGTGTAAATGTGCTTTTTGTCTTGTGGTCTGGACTATCACTCTTTATGGTCCCGCTATTGTGTACATCGCCGATGCGGTTTTTCGGCGATGTATGCTCACTCATATGTCGATCGCTATTGTGCGTTCGCTCATATGATGTGGTACCCACTGTAATATGCTTGTTCAGTTGTCTGTGCTTGCAGGTATGGTATCATGATGAATGTTCTCAAGGGTATCCATTGTCACCTTTAGGGAACATAAAAGGGGCACCACGAGCCATGTGAATGTACACCTACAGTACATGGCAGGTGTAGGATACCAGCACTTACTAATCAGACATGCCTGTTTAGGTTCAAGTTTCAGCAGCTATGTCCATGGACATGACTTTTCCAGTATGTATGCATCACGAATGGAGCCTGTGAACCTGTCAAACATCTGTGCAATGAGTGTCATCACATGCTATGTTTACATGTAGTGGGAAACAATTACTTTGTAATTGATTCACTTCATTCAAATTGTAATCCTTTATGGTTTACATGCTGTTGGATTGATGAGAATGAACTGAATTGATTACAAGGTGACTGATTCCCTTTGCATGTAAACACACAGCAACTGAGGATTTTGAATCTGGTTGCATTCCTTTTGTTGCAGTTGCAACAGTAAATATAGCAGAATTAGTTCACAATCAAGTTTACATGCACAAGGTAACCAAGTTCAAAATAATCAATGCACTTGAACCACTGCACTTGAATCCGGTTCAAACTGAAACAGTTATCCAACTCGGAATGAGTTTAGATGAGCTTCCAATTGAGGAATGTGGCATTGATTCCACTGAAGTTGGAGTCTGAACCTGATTGCAGTGTGCATGTAAACAAGGCAACAGACAGCCTGCATAATCATACTATGGACTACTATTATGGTGCCCCTGGCTGCCGACTGACTTAATAGACTTCTCCAATGCTACAGTAACATCAGCCTGCTGCAGATTTACAAACCAACAAACAACAACACTATAACAAAAATTGTTGCACTAAGTGCCATGCAAAGTGAGTTTACTGAGACAAGCACAAAAAAATGTCCTGGCGATTCGAATCCCTGTTGATTCTCCTTCAGGGGGAGTGGTCAGGCAGGTACAGAATGGCTATTTAAGTTGAGTACTTAAAGGTATATAACCACAGTGATACTTATAAGTAGCTGCTGTCTACCTTGTCACAACATCCAGGACAGAATAGCTAAAAAGAGAAATGACAATGCAAACAAGAGTGAGTAAACAGTGAAGAAACAGACAGAAACAATGTTGCATAGAGGTAAAGTAAGCCCTCAAAGTCAGGAATATGTACAATATATAAAATAATTGATAGGTAAGTGTGCACAACAAGGCAATGTTTCCATCAAGGGGATTCTATGACATCATAAACCTTAAGAGCGAAGCTTCAGGAGTTTATTCTTTTTTTATCATTTAACAATTTCTCCTTCCCTTGCAACCACAGTCCTGCCTTACCTCCGGCTGCCGCTCCTCCGTTCCACCTCCGACCCCGAAGCTCCATGCCCAGCTGTCAGATGCATCTCTGCCTGTGAAGAGGGCCCCCCGAAGCCCCCGTGCCCGGCGAGGAACCATTACCGGCACGTGTTCAGGCATCGTCAGCTGGTGAAACTGCGGCTATCATGCTGCCACGGATCTGTGTGTTGCTTTTTCCTCCATTGTTGTTTTTCTCTGGAAGAAAGGATGTGCAAGGACATCAGCGCACTAACGTGCAGATGTCTGCCATGCTTCCCCCCCACTAGCACCCACGCTACTGCAGTACCACCGGGATCCCCAGGGACCAGCAGAGTGTGGCGTGCATCCCTCCCTTCTCCCAAGGGCTAGGAGAGCTATCGTCGGATGCTCGATCTTAGTCCTCACCTGCTGAACCCTGATGACCCAGGCTCATTCCCGAACCCAGGTCACTGGCATGGAGCAAGGTGTGGCATCCCGCGCCTCAACCCTTAGCGTCACCGGGCCAGCTTGCTTCAGGAGTTTATAACATCACAGAATCCCTGAGAAGGAAGAACAGCCTTGCCTGTGAACACTTGCCCTGCCTGTTATGTTATATAATACAAAGTGAGCCCTTACTGAAATGAGAAGACAATAAAAACACTGGGCTTAATTTCCAAAAGTCCATGATTGCCACAAGCCCTGGGTACACTGAAGATATAGTGCATGGGGCTTGCAGTAATCGTCCAGCCAGTGATCAGGATTTTCAATCAATTGCCAAAAGTTAGATCGACTTTTTTTGGGGGGTCTGGTCCCATCCTCCATGATTTAGACCCCATCCCCAGCCTGGCACTCACCACCCTGGGACTCACCTTGGGTGGTGTTCTTCCCTGGCTTGCCCTCCAGGGCAGGGCTGTTTCCAAAGGCATTATATCTTGGTGTCCATCCAAATGCCATGGTCAGTGGTGCGGGGCTTGTGACGAGGTGGGTCATCATTCAGCGGGCCAGCATTTTTGAGGGCTATTCCCCACAGGAGGTGTGGCATGCAATTACATATGGTGCACAGGCACTAATGTCTGTCACACCTCCCTGCAATGCGAGCTCCCGCTGCTGCTTCCCTCGGCCTCTGCCAGAGGTCAGTGATGCACAGAATGCTCCCCCACCTCCCCCCCAAGGAGGACAGCAGTCCATGGGACACTCAATCCTTCTCACCAGCTGGCCTTCTAACTCTCCGGGTCCATTTCCAAACCCGGGGAATTGATATTGCAAGCAGAGATGCTACCACGGCACCGGCAGGCCGGCTAGATCAACTTTCTCTGGTGTAGCTTGCAGTAATCCCTGGGACCCTTTTCATGGGACTTGCACCAAAGAGTTGGCACAAGCTGCTGTAAGTCTGGTAAAGTGTCACAACTGCACTTGAGCTACCAAAATTAGGTGTAGTTGCAGCAAAAGTGATTGGCGCAGCTGCGCCTAAGAAAGGATTTAATGTAGGGCTTTATGCAAGCCCTGCATCACCTTTTGAAAATCAAGCCCACTGACTCTATTCATGAGGTAAAAAGATTTGTGAAGCACATGAAATGGCAAATGGCAAACTTTTTCAGCATAATGGCAAACTGTGTCAGCATAAGCAGCAGTGTCAGTTCATTAGGCAAACAACAGCATTCAAGCAGGTTATCAATTTAATTAGCAACTCATTAACGACTGTCAAACATTAGCATTTAAGCAACTTGTCAATTTCAGAGAGAAAAAAATCTTGAAGGTCATCACGTTCCATGGCAAACTGTCAAATGTTCATTAAAGGCGATGGCAAACATTTATGTGAAGCATCAGATCAAGATCAGTAACAGCAAATATTTGGCAGAAACAAATAAATCAGACAAAATCAGTTTAGATTCAGTCAATTATGAGTAAAAGAGTTTCTTATCTGAAGTCAGTTTTTTTTTATTATTCCCTAGTTCTGTCATTTGGGAATGAAGGTGGCCCTGTCACTGACAGGCCTAGAAAACATGGAAGCAGCCACTGCCGATCCCAAAACTGTCAGCACCAAGCGTGTCGAAAATCAGTCAGGAATTGAAAAACAGTTTAAGTTTGGTGCACTGTCAGTACAGAGCTCAAGCCATAGGACAAAAAAGTTGTAGTATAGTAGCGACGTTGCTACTACACTACAACAACTTTTCTGATGTTTGAACTGTAGTACAACAGGATTTTCTGGCTGTAGTGAATTCCATCTGCAATAAGGGCTCTCTATGTACTATAAAATTAATAGTAAAAAATGTGAAAAAAAAAAGATAGAGACATGGAAATGGAAAAAGAAGCAAGGGACATAACATGTTATTTAAGTAACAACTATGAATTTAGTCCAGAGGATGCCAAACTAACAATAACTTATAACTTCCATAGACATTTCAGCAGATGCTGGCAAATTCATGTCCAGTCCTCTAATATATCTGCAACAACAATGAATAATATAAAAGAAGGGTTATAAACACAGAGCTACAGGATAACAGTATAGCCATACATCTATAGGAAAGGTATAACATCCCAGCTATCATTTAGTCCCTGTGGATGCAGGGTCCTTAATGTGTAAACAAGTCTGCCATATTTCTGAAGTAGGGCACAAAGTTTGTCCCCTCTTTGTGGATGTGGGCACACACAAATCAACTGCCATGAATTTAAAGTCACTCAGATTGGACTGATGGACAATGGCCCACTGTGTGGCCACTGGGGTTTCACATTTTCCACCAACAATAGAGTATACATTAAAAACACACAAAAGGCATTATTCTTCTCAGGAGAAAATTTTTAAGCTCTTGCTTTTTTCCACCAGTAATAGAATTATTAGGGAGGGTGCACTTTAATCAGACTTATAATTCATAGCACACATTGGGATTCAAAAATCCAAAATGAAAGTCTGCACTCCTCAGTAACTTACCACACTGAAGTATTTTTAATACATAATGTTACCACATTGTTGTACATGAATCCAGCAGCAGCAGTATTTGCGAGTGGTTCTCAGGCATAAATCCTTTGCTAAAAGTCTAATAGTGGTTTGAAACACTTTTACATTACCCTCAGACATGCAAAACGCTGAGACCTAAATACCATCGCCAAATTCATTTACATTTCAGAGCCACAGCTAGCTCCTTCCTCAGAACATGTGATTACTGATGTGCAAGTACAATTTAAAGTGCTCTAATTAAAAGGAATTGTACCTTCCACATTCAAAGCAATTAGACAATTAATACACCAGACCTGTAATAAATAATTAACCCATATAAATAACCCTCTATCTTAAAACATTATAAATATAACTCCATAACACATATACACACAAATATAGCTATCTAAAACACAACAGCAATATAGCTACAGAAAGCACAAAAGGGAAAAAAAAAACATGACATGAGGAAAGGATGAGGGGAAGGGGGGAAGGTAGAGAAAACAAAGGAAGATAAAGACAACCAGTGGATACTATGCAAATAGACCAAGTCATTAAATCCATTTGGTTTATCAGTGTCCAGTGTAACAATCCAAAAGGCTTCACGACATAGTAATTTGTCCTTCAAACTTTCTCCTCTTTGATCTAGTTTAACTTTTTCTATGCCAAAAAATTGAAGGACTGCAGGGGAAGTGTGTTGGGCTTCTTTAAAATGTCTAGCAATTGCATAAGTGTCATTCTGTGTTCTAATTGCTGTTTTATGTTCAGCAATTCATAGTTTAAGTGATCTCTTTGCTTGCCCAATATAGAATAGACCACAAGAACACATTAAAGCATAAACAACTGCCTCAGTACTGCATTTAATAAAATCTCTTATTGCATATTGCTTTCCAGTACGAGGATGTGAAAAGCTTTTCAAATTCTTTGTAATGCTGCAATGTACACAGTGCCAACATTTATAATTCCCTGTAGGGGAAGCCATAAGCCACATTTTATTCTCATTTATTGGTAGCAGGCTGTGTACAAGTCTGTCTTTAATATTTTGTCCTCTTTTATAGGATATTCTCAGACGATTAGTGCTAATACCATCAAATTTCTTATCTCCTTGCAAAATGTGCCAGTGTTTATTTATAATATTCATAACAGCATGTACTTTGGGAAAGAATTGTGTCACAAAAGTAACAGCTCCTTGTTCTATTTTTCGTTCTTGTTCCAACTGTGCATGTTCATTTATTATAGTATTTCAATCCATCTCTTTAACGTCATTGTATGCTTTTTCCACTGTTTGTTTTGAATAATTTCTTTCATAGAAGTGCTGCTTCATTTCATTACTACTTTGTTCAAAATCTGCATCCAATGAACATGTACGTTTTACTCTTAGAAACTGTCCTTTTGGAATGTTATTTAGTAATGCCTTTGGATGACAGCATGTGCCTTGCAGTATATTGTATTTCTGGACATTGGTTTTCTATACAGTTTACTTTCAAGGTTGTTACCACATTTAACAAGCATTTGTCAATGCCAAATGTTTGCTTGCTGACATTGGCATTGGTAGTGCAGAAGTTAGAGAGATGCATAAAAGGAATGGCAGTGAAGTAATGAACTAACACCAACCCCCACCCCCACCCTGCAAAGACTGAGAGGCATTGGGGGCATGCCTTTGTGTCATTGGGCATAACGCTCAAGCCATTCCACCTTGCTCCACCCTGCAGACACCAACAAGTGTTGCAGTGTGCCTTGAGGTCTTTAGTCCTTACACTCACACCATTCCATAAGGAAATAAGCTGAGATGGGTGCAGTATAGAAGAATGGGGTGAACATTAAGGCGAAAGACCCCAAGGCACACCTTGATGCCTGTCAGTGGCTGGGGGGGGGCGTGAGCATTATGGCCGAGAAATGCAAGTCACAGCCCCAACGCTTGAGTATAGTTAACACTTCTGGGCCACATAGCAGAGTAAGGATAGCCACAGGACTGAGTGGAGGGAAAAGCAACCAAGGTAGTCAAGAGCTTGAAAATCATGGGCTATGAGAGCCAACTAACAGAGTTGGGAAAGTGGAACTGTTTTCCATGGTAAAGAATGGGCTACAGGGTGATAGGATTAAGTTTCAGACATCTGAAAGGGATGACACTATTAGACCTAAAGCAACTTTTTCTGATGTACAAGGATAAGAAACAAGGGGACACTCAATATATATGTGAAAGCAGGAAGTTTTCAAGGGAAACATCAGGGAAGGCAACTAACACAGGATAAGTGAGGTAGACAGGGGTGCTACGAGACACCAGGGATCATGTTTGCATGATTTGGGCATTCTTGCATGCCAGCAAACATAATAAATTGGCTTCCGGAGTTGTTAAATGGGAGTGCATTGTTATTATAGAGTAAGTAGCCATGGGCTGTCTGGGGGGGGGGTGGTAATAACATCAATCCATGGAATAATAGTGGCCACTGTTAGGGCTGCCACACTGTTGGTCATCAGTTTTCCAGTCTTGCGTGGCCCCAGTCAACACTGAGTACATACTGCAGTGTTACTCTCAAATCAACATAGCCCATACACAAGAGATCGTTGATGGACCACAGTGACTCAGATAGGTGGGGCAGTAACACAGTAACATCTAATATGGCTATGGCTTTGTGTATTCAGGTGACAAGAAATTATTTAAAACAAACAAAATACAAAACAAAGCATGAGACTGACTGCAAGGGGTGGGGAAGGGATCTGGTCAGCAAGTGAGAGGGCTGGGGGTATATGTCTGATCTAGCCTGTGCCTAGAAGCACTGGATGTAGGGGCTGCAATGTGAGGGGGTGACATACAAATAACAAAAATAAAAATTAAAAATAAAAAGGGGTACGAGAGTACTGGGTAAAACAATGGCTGCTGACATTGAGATACCATATTTCTGATTAACAGGACAGAGAATGCAAATAATGGTGCAATTCAAAAAACACCAACGTACAGTACGTAAATGTGTCCTACAAAACACATGTGTGTGTGCTGCATCTTCATTTAACTTAAAAACCTATTGTAATGAAAACAGGTAGCCAAAGTCAGTGAAACTCCTAAGAATAGTCGCCAAATAGAAATCACAGATTAAGTAAAGCAAGTGATCAAAGTAATTTATATGGACAAAAATAACACTGCTGGAAAGCTAAGCTTAGAAATGAACAGCCAATCAGGTAACAAATGGGTAATAAAAATTCCAACTCAAAAAATGAAAAACTGGGGGGGGGGGGGTGAGGGAAACCAAGCTGTAACAAAAAGAAGCATGCTCAACAAACTAACACTGAAAACAGGCAAAACAAATTATAAACTCAATTGATCACATACTTAAGATAGCTCAGCTAAAGAATAAAAAAATAGTTTTTGAACTGGGACTTAAACTTTGTTCCAACCCTGCCCTGTTATTTTTTTTTTTTGTCAAATCTCTTTATTATTTAATAACCAGGTAACAAATATCATAGATAAAAGGTAAAGATGGCGGCCACGCTGGGCTATCCACGGAGAGCTACTAAGAATCACTAAGCGTTACCAAGAGTGATTCGTTAAATTTTGTTTTTACTAATCTATAGTTTAAATTATTTAGTTTTTGTCTTGTCGATTGCGTTATCGCACTGTCGTGTTGCTGCTTGGTGTCGATACATTGTTTGGATGTGGATGTGCGGACTTATTGCTTCGACTGAAGATTTCCGAGAACCTTTGTGCAGGGAAGGAGTTGCTGTTGGAACTGTGGATTTGTTGGGGTTCGTGACAGGATGGTGCTCGCTGACTAGCGGGCTTGTTTGCAGCTGTTTCAGCAGACATTGACCGAGTGGTGGTTTGTCTGGTCCTGTGGGGTGGCGGTGACAGCCTCCATTTCGTTCTTCAACTGGGCAGGAGTTGCCGTGGTGATCCCTAGGGAGCTGGGGAGACTCGGCTTCTCCTAAGCCGCCTTTGGTTCAGCCCTGGGCTGACTGTTAGGGCGCCTGCAGCCGGGTCGCCGACTGGCTGGGGTGTCCTCGCACTCTGTTTGCGACTGTTCCCTGGGCGTTCATCTGCCTGGAGTTTGACTTAAATGCGGTGTGAGGATCAGCTACCGGTGGATCGATTGGGAACTGTTTTGCTTTTCCATTTGGCTATATTCGGATCTCTACTGTGTGACTGTTTGCTGGAGAATTTATCCTGTCTCTTCCCTGTTGGATTCGACCCTGTTTCATCTTTATGTGGAGGTGCTGAAGAACTGGCTTCCCTGTCCCTGCTCTGTTCTTGGATTTAGGGGTGGTGAGAGTGTATATCTACTTACAGTTCGTTTGTTATGAATGATCCCAATCCATGTGAGAGGAGGTATTGGGGGAGTGTATAACATTTTACCATTTCATTATCGTTGGATTGTAGCACGTGAGAGGTGCTTCATTGAACATAATACAACATAATATTTTAATATTTTGACACTTTGTTGGACTGAAGCACGTGAGAGGTGCTTCACTGAACTTCAAAGTACAATTTTGAGTACCCAGTGGCATGTGTTAGCATCGACAGTGTGGTCTGGTTTACTGATGTTATTTTAATATATTTATTATTTGGGATATTTTTGGGTTGGGATTAATTTGTGATTGGGAGGGCTTTTTACTTTTATATTGTTATTTAAATTAGATTGTTTGTTTTATTTTTTTCTCCCTCTGTGAGAGAGAGTGGAGAGTGTTTTTATTTAATGTCGGTTGGACATTATTCCCCCACGAGGCTCAGGGAATTACGTCCCTTTGAGTGCCCATTATTGTCATCTGACACCTATTTCAGGTGCCGTGCATTGGGCATCCTGAGGAGACGTAGACGAAGGTGGAAAGCTGGGCCTGGTGGGGGACAGGAGGGGGGAGGGCGGATTGGGGTTCTAGGGTCCAGAAGACGCCCTGGGGCAAAATGGGGTCAGGGTAGAGGTTGCTCCTGTCTTGTCCCCATACCCAAGGGCTCTGTAGAAATCAGACAGGCGCCGAGGTCTTCCCCGACAACTCATCCTGCATTGGCGGTGTTATGCAATGCCAGATCAATTAAGAACAAGACAGCTATTATTGCTGATCTTGTTAGTTCATCTGATCTGACTTGCATCACCGAGACCTGGCTTGATGAAAATCCGGGCCCTATATTGGCCTCGGTAACTCCAACCGGGTTTTCGGTGATACACACCGTCAAGGTTGGATAAATGAGAAGGCGAGTGTGGCTATTGTGTTTAAATCTGAGCTGGGCCTTGTGGATGTGCCATTTGGAAGCACCAGCTCCTTTGAATATATCTTGGGTGAGGGTTCAGGTTGTGGGATTCTCCTGCTCTACCGTCCCACCAGGTGACGGTGGAGAATTCCTGCAGGAGATTGCAGATTTCATCGCCAACCCTGGTATTGAGGTTTCCAGACTGATACTTCTGGGCCACTTCAATGCCTGGGTTGATGATGAATTCTCTCAGTTTGGGCAAAATCTCCTCCAGCTGATGAATACGCTGGGCCTGACACAGGTTGTTACCACCTCTACCCATATAGGTGGTCATTCATTGATCTGGTGTTTCTCTTGGGTATGGAGATCACTGATTTGGGGTGGAACCAGTCAGTTGGTCTGACCATTACACCATAAGGTTCAGCTTTAGGGCCCCTTCCAATAGGTCTGCCCCTACGGAGATGGTTCAGTACCGCCCTTTAAGGGGTGTTAACCCCAATGACCTGATGGCGGTGCTGGATCTATGGAGTTTATCGGGTGAATGCATGAGTCCAGATGATCTTGTATTGGCCTATAATAAGGCTGTGGGAGATGCTCTGGACAAAATTGCTCCTGTTCGTGTTCGGCCTCTCACTCTTCGTTCAAGAAGTCCGTGGTTTGACGGCTCCTTGAAGGAGTTAAAGCGAGTAGGCCGAAGGCTGGAGAGAGTCTGGCGGAAGTCAGGCCTTGATGCCGACAGACTTAGACTGATGGCTCATTATGACAGCTATCAGTCAGAAATCAATCGTAAGAAGGCAGAATTCTTGTCCAGAGAGATTTCTGCCACACATAATCGACCGGCTCAGCTTTTCCGGACTGTGGACAGACTGTGCAATCCAGTCTGTCTTCAGCCTAGAGAAGCGTTTTCTCAGTTAAGATGTGAGGAGTTTGCTCGGTTCTTTGCAGATAAGGTTGCTGGCATTAGGTCTGGCATCGGTCTGATCCCTCCTATGGGGGACTGCGGTGGTCAATTGGAAGTGGCCTGCCCTCAGTCTGTCTGGTTAGATTTTCACCGGCCGGAATTTGGGGACATTGTGAAGATCATCCAAACAATGCGACCAACTAGTTGTAGTTTGGATCCGGGTCCTACACCACTTTTAGTAAGTTGTGTAGAAGTTATCTACCCAATCCTTGCAGACATTGTCTGGATGTCCTTGGAGAGGGGGGTCTTTCCTGACCCCCTTAAGGAGGCGGTAGTTCGACCACTCCTTAAAAAATTCTCCTTGGACCCAGATTGTCTTGCTAACTACCGGCCTATCTCTAACCTGTCATTTGTTGATAAGGTTATTGAAAAGGCAGTTGCATTACAATTGGATGATCACCTTATATCTCACAATGTCTACGATACTCTCCAGTCTGGTTTCAAGAAAAGACATAGTACAGAGACTGCCCTTGTCCGGGTATTGAGCGACCTCCTGATGGCCAGAGATCGAAAGGCATGTACCATTCTGGTCCTTCTCGATCTGTCTGCTGCATTTGACACTGTAGACCATGGAGTGCTATTGGATCGCCTGCGGGTCTTTTGCGGACTGTCTAGTACAGTCCTCAAGTGGTTTCGTTCTTACCTCACGGGCAGGTTTCAGAGAGTTGTCACCGGAATTTATTCCTCTGACACTCACTTCCTGCCTTGTGGGGTACCACAGGGCTCCATCTTAGCTCCCATGTTGTTTGCAGTGTATATGCTGCCATTAGGAGAAATCATCAGGCGATACAGTTTGGGTTTTCACTGCTATGCAGATGATACTCAACTGTATCTGTCCTTTCTCCCCAGTCAAGGTGATGCACTCTCTGTGCTTAATAGTTGCCTTGATGAGATCAGACTGTGGATGAGTTTGAGCTGGTTGAGACTCAATCCGGATAAGACTGAGGTGCTGGTTGTGGATCCAGGTCGTCCGGGATGGGTGTGGGTGTTGGGCAACCATCAGGTTTATTACTTGGTGGCGTACCACTCTCTACACTCTAAACAGGTGCGAAACCTGGCGTTATTTTGAAGATGGTTTAACCCTGAAATCTCAGGTGTCGGCTGTCGCCAAGTCCTCTTTTACCATCTGAGAATATCGCCCGGTGAAACATCTGATTCCCCGGATGACCTTCCAACATTGGTCCATGCCTTTGTCACTACCCGCTCTTGACTACTGTAACTCCCTCTACCTAGGGGCTACCAGGGGTTGATATCCGCCGCCTCCAGCTGGTGCAGAGACGTGGCAGCCAGGCTTTTGACTGGGACTTCTAGAACCAGTCATATGCATCTGTGCTCCAATGCACTGGCTGCAATTTAGTGGCAGATCACCTTTAAGGTTGGTTTACTAACCTTTAAAGCCCTACATGACCAGGGACCGTTACCTGAAAGATCTTCTGATTCCTATTGTCCCCTCCGCCTCTCCATTCCGCCAACGAGGATTGCTGGAGATTCCCAGGGTTCGATTGAAGTCATCAGGATCTCGTGCCTTTGCTTTTTCAGCACCGACCCTGTGGAATTCTCTACCTCGTTGGTTGAGAGAATGTCCAACCATTGAACATTTTAAAGTTGCTTTAAAAACATATCTTTTTGGCATAGCGTATCTCTGCTAGTTGTGGCTGTCTTTTAAATGTTGTGATTTTATTATTTTAAAAATTTGTACAGCGCCTTGATCTTGAAAGGCGCTTTATAAATAAAATTTAATTGAAAAAATTGAATTGAAAAATCATGCAGCAAATACATTTCACAGCATGAAGCGGGCAACATATTTATGAGAGGATGGTTTAGGGTAAATGATTTGTCCAGGTTACCTATTGAATGAGAGAGAGAGAGAGAGAGAGAGAGAGATGAGAGAGAGAGAGAGGAGAGCGAGGGAGAGAGAGAGGAGGGGAGAGAGAGAGAGAGAGGAGAGAGAGAGAGAGAGAGAGAGAGGGAGAGGAGAGAGAGAGAGAGGAGAGAGAGGGAGAGAGAGAGAGAGGGAGAGGAGAGAGAGAGAGAGGGAGGGAGAGAGAGAGAGGGAGAGAGAGAGAGGAGAGGAGAGAGAGAGAGGAGAGAGAGAGAGAGGAGAGAGAGAGAGAGAGGGAGAGAGAGAGAGGGAGGAGAGAGAGAGAGAGAGAGAGAGAGAGAGAGAGGGAGAGGAGAGGGAGAGAGAGAGAGAGAGAGAGAGAGAGAGGAGAGAGAGGAGAAATATATTGCAGGGCACATCTTTTATTGGACCAACAAAATTATTTCTGAGAGTGAGACTGTCTAAGAAATAATTTTGTCAGTCCAATAAAAGGTATTACCTGCAACACATTTGTTGTTTTGCTCTCTCTACATTGTACACTGGACTAACATTGCTACCACAATTGTTTTTTTCAAACAACCAAGTTACTTATACATTTGGAAGGTAACCACATGAATGCTTTACTTACATTGGTAGACAAACATTCCAACTTAAGGTATACTACATAAGCCAGACCATTCTACCGCCCCTGTGACGAGCCAGATAAATGAAAGATAATCAGAGGTTCAAAAGACTAATGCATTTAAGCCCAGCAGTCCCATAAACTAGCCATATATTCCTGCACTGTTTATTCTGTGGGTTCCCTTAGCTTCCCAACAAGGAACAAAAATGGTATACTTGTAAATCTGAACATAACTTCCAAATTAAGGACAAGAAATATATTGCAGTAGTTACTTTTACCACAGAGTTTAATTGAGTACAAGTTACTCTATAACAGAGGCCAGAGCCACAAGGAAAATCAAAGCACAAAACATCAGAAATTGGGTTAACAGCTCCACCCACCCCATATAAAGAGACTGACCAAGCAGCCAAGTTAAAAAATGCTAATGTATTACAACATACTAGTTACAACCATACAGCAATACTAACCCTGACACCTGAAAGGACTAGTGCCAAAAAAAATCAGCCACTCTGTCAAACTAAAACTCATAAGTTTCCTGTACATAGAAGCTGTAAAATAATTGACACACAACTAATCATAAGACAGACTTCAGCACCAAAGTACAAGACACACAAAATAATACAGTCATTTAAAAAATCCTTATTTCAAAAAGAACCTGGAAAGGCATGTAAAAATCCATAGCATGTATACATAGGAGAATCTGTCACTTCAAGAAAGGCTGTAGGCTAAACATCTCATTTTGTCTAGGTGGGCATGGGCAGTGTGCCCTGTGTTCGTATTACCAAACCCCACCTGCTTGAGGAGTTTATTATCAAAATCTTCTCACCTCACATTTGGGAAAATCAGTTATGCGCCGTGGAATAAAAAGTTACTGTATGTAAACAGCCAGTGACCCAGTGCATTATTTAAATATTTTTTTCTGCTGTGTGCCTCAGATGTTTTAGTAGTCTTAGTTTAAAACATCTCCTTGATTTTCCAATGTAGAATGTATTTTTTACAAAAGGAAAAACAGAAAACCTTTGTGTTCTGATTACAAACCTGGCTTTGAATCTTACAGCCCCCAACTTGCATACTGTGTGACCTGAGTAAGTTGCTTGACTTCCTTGGGCACCCAGGTTGCACCTGGAAACAAGTTTTGGCTTAGTGTGCCTTTCCTGGTTAAACATTTCACCTTCACCTTCATATTATAATATTTCACTTTAGTAGCTTCTTACAGGATTGCTGGTTTTAGGAATGACTGGACACCATAAGTAACTTCTAACAGCTCTGAGGTTTATTCAACAAACATACATTAGATAGATCAGCAGGCCTCAGCAGAACTACTACTACAATCTGCTCTTGCAGTTTCTAAAACCCAGATTCCACCCCAGACATACCATTGGCCCAAAACTGCAGGGGGATGTGGACTAAACCATTCTACACTGTTACTAGGGTAAGTTACCATATACTACACATATTATAACAGCACAGATGTGCTGCTCCAAATGGATTATTCAGTTGAGGCACTGTTCTAAAAAAAATTATTTTCTCAGAGAGGTTATGCTTACCCTGGATTGAACATTTCCCTACTCTGTAAACTAACGCTGCCATGCCATAAAGTAGTATATACTGTACTTAATATCTGACAGACTATATCCTGGCTTCAGCCCCCCCTCCAAGAAAAAAAAAACAATTGGCAGCCTGCCAGCCTTACCTTAAAAGTGTGTCCGATTCCAGCAGCAGCAGCAAAGTGACTATGATGAGGAATGACCAAATCTAACAATGAACAATGGTCAGATTAATTTATCACTGACACCCTGTCCAGTGCAGGTCTGCAGCGCCACTAAGTCCTTAAGAAAATGTTAAGGCAAGCCAAAACCAAGCTTGAGAGCTCCTGGCTTAAACAACAGGAGAGGAGCAATGCAATTCAGCGGCAACTATTTAGCAAGTAGCCAAAACCCCAAAAAGTCAGGTTATTAGCTAAGAGGAAGGAGCTGCTGTGACTATTTACTTTTATACCTTCCTAAATCCCCTAGCTAGCTCCTGGCTTCTGACATTCCCATTGTTTCACCAGGCATTGCAGACATCCAGGGCACATCAAGCAACAACTCCCCAGTTACTGTAGATGTATGCTGGGGTGCTTAGGATAGAGATGAGCTGAAAACAATATTATTAGGAGCCGAGTCCCTATACAGTACTAACTACTCTGCTTAGCCACTTGACACCTCTTCTCTTTCTGACCAGAGACAGCAAAGCAGATGAGCACCTTCTTTCGTTTGTTTGTTTTTTTGGCAGGCAGGGTGGTGAGTGACAAATTCAAAGAAGTAAAGGGACATTTTCCAGACTTGTTGTGGGGGCACTTGAAAGAGAGCTGGAAGTCAACATATGTTATATTATCTGTTAAAAGCACTTCACACTTCTGGATTTCCCTTCCAGAGACAGACAGCAAAGCAATTAACAAGTAGTGCTTTGTTTTTGTGTTTTGAGTGTGACAGGCAGGATGGGACGCGCTGATTCAAGCGGAACATTTACATTTTCCAGGCTTGCAGGGTCAGTGGGGAACTGCTGGAATTTGAAGTCCTTCTGCTGCTGTTAATCATCTGCATACTATTTTGCTGAGTCTTGCATGCAGTGTCTGAAGTGTAAAAGGTTCAGACACAGCAAAACAGCAGATTGCACTTTTCTTTTTTTTACGTCTAAAGGGCAAGCTCTTTTCGGGCAAAGGGGCAGTCTCATTGAGACCAGAAAAGTGACAGGGCTCTTACCACCCCACACACCCCCCACCCATTTCCAATGCCTTTTCTGTTCCTTCCCATAACAGTCCACAAGACCGTTTTTTCCAAGAACATATCCAAACCGGAGATGGAATAACCTTCCCCTCTTATGTTTATTTTTTTGTATTTTGACTCCCACACAGTGCCCGGCTTTAGCCGCAGGTCTCCTCACATCCTCCTCCATCCTCAGTGATTAGAAAACTGTCCAGTGGTTGTACTATAATTTACAGTTCATTTTTTTGCATCATACTTTGAAATGACAGGGGCAGTAAAGTGTGACTCCTAATTCATCCTTTGGGTTGGGGGTGTGTGTGACTGTCAGCTGGGTAGCAGTGGAGTGGAGAGAGCAATGGTCCATTTAAATTTAAAATGTTGACTTGGTGCTGAAAGAAAAACACAAACAATGGGTTTCTTTTTAGTTTATTTATTTGGGGAGATTTTACTGAGGAAGGATGAGAAGAATGGCTGTAGGACTGGAGTCGGGTCTGAGTTCTCGCTAAGTGAGACAAGCAGGATTGCTGGAAATAATGTTTGATTCGGTGCTGAAAGAAAAACACATGTAAAGAAATGGGTTTCTTTTTAGTTTATTTATTTTGGTGGATTTTACTGAGGAAGGATAAGCAGAATGGCTGTAGGACTGGAGTCGGGTCTGAGTTCTCTCTAAGCGAGACAAGCAGGATAGCTGGCAATAATGTTTGACTATGTGCTGAAAGAAAAACAAATGTAAAGAAATGGGTTTCTTTTTAGTTTATTTATTTTGGGTGATTTTACTGAGGAAGGATGAGAAGAATGGCTGTAGGACTGGAGTCGGGTCTGAGTTCTCTCTAAGCGAGACAAGCAGGATTGCCGGCAATAATGTTTGACTCGGTGCTGAAGGAAAAACACATGTAAAGAAATTGGTTTCTTTTTAGTTTCTTTATTTGGGGGGATTTTACTGAGGAAGGATGAGAAGAATGGCTGTAGGACTGGAGTCGGGTCTGAGTTCTTGCTAAGCGAGATAAGCAGGATTGCCGGCAATATGCTAATCAACACCACATTATCGCTGCTCATTGAAGCGGGTCTCTCCCTTTCAATTGTATGCCACTGCATTTTCAACTGCTGTCATAGACAGCTGCAGCATTCATTGGTGAACTGTGGCTGTGCCTGCAAACACATTGACTGCACTAGAAGACAGGGTGCCACACCTGCAAAAACTCGTATGATGGCACTATGTTTCTTGCACATGCATGCAGGCAAACATAAAAATGGTGAGATCAAGAAAATGTACTCCTTTTCTGTCTCATTCAACAGTACATTTCAGGTGCATATTTGTACTATTTATATATTTTATAAATAATATCAGTTCTGTTTCAGAATTTCTCCAAATCATAAAGCAGTCATCAATATATCACTTCCAAGTCACAATACTTCCAAAAAAGGGGTTGTTCACATCTTGTATAAAAGTTTTTTCCCACTGTCCAACATATAAATTGGATAAATTAGGAGCAAAGGTGGTGCCCATACGTGTCCCTTTGATATGTGTATAGTGTTTGTTATTAAATATGAAGAAATTGGACTCAAGTACTAAATGTGCACAATTTACAATAAAATCATTTGGAGGTATTTTATCTTTTCTTTCTTTTCCAAGGGTTATTACTAATGAGTCTAGCCATCCTTCATGTGGGATATTGGTATATAGACTTTCAATGCCTATGCATACCAAAAAGTCATTTTCTTGTTTCTGAAACCCAGAAATTAGCTGACACATGTGATTTGTATCTTTAATATATGACGGTAATAGCGGTACATATTTTTTAATATATACATCCACAGATTACGATATCGGTTCAGTTGCCGCTCCAATAGAAGACACAATAGGACGTCCTGGTGTTGGTATTTTTTGCTTTGTGTATTTTGGGCAAAAGATAGAGACATGGCTTTCTAGGTTCCTCTATAGCCATATATTTGGCTTCTGCTTTGTTTATCCATTTTTCTGACACAGCTTCTTAAATTAAAATGCTAACTCATTCTTTTATTTTAATAGTAGGGTCCCTTTCTAAGGCCAAATAGAACATTTTATCTTGAAGTTGTCAATTTGCTTCTAGTACATATTCTTTTAGATCCCATATAACTACAGCACCACCTCTGTAAAAGAATGAGTTAGCATTTTAATTCAATTATTGTTTTATTTTATTTAGTTTTTCTTGACCAGGTAAGTTCACTAGACAAATTCTGCCTATTTTCAGGCATGACCCAGGGAAGGGG
The DNA here is from genome assembly GCA_016271365.2 of Neoceratodus forsteri. NCBI lineage: Eukaryota > Metazoa > Chordata > Ceratodontiformes > Ceratodontidae > Neoceratodus > Neoceratodus forsteri. The sequence goes on from CM057453.1 coordinate 446,651,278, forward strand.
GATAGAGATGAATGCCAACTGACTTTGAACCAGATTGAGCTGTTGGTGGTATTTTTAGTGAATGGAGGGAAATTTGGCCAGGGCACTGGGGAAATTCCCCTACTTTTCCAGCAGGGGGTTTGACTTCCTGGGAGCAGAATGGAGGAGCCCAGTTTGGTGTCGGACAGAGGAGGAGGAAGTGCTGATGTGGTGGCTTTGGAGGTGAAGGAGGTGGATGCTTTTCTGGAGGAGGTGGAGGGTCTGCCTTGTCCTTTTGAAAGACGACCTATGGATCTTGAGAAGATGAATCTGATAGTTCTATGGATAATGACAATGATTCCAGATTTGCAACTCCTTTGTTGCAGGATGACATGGATAAACTTATGGATTCTACTGATATTGCAGCTGCTGCTGCACAGTTGGAAAAAGACATTGATGAATGTCACACAGTATTATTAACAATGCTTACAGAAGATGAGGACCATTATGAGAAATGGAAGACTGCCTTGAATAAAAGGCAACTGGAGGTTCCACAGTGTGTTGAAAACCTGCCTGCTCTAAGGTCTGTACCTGACAATAATATACACAGTGTAAACCTGAAAAATGCACTTTTAACAATAAGTACTTCACAATTAGTGGCTGCACAGTTTGGTCTACCAAAGACACCTACCCAGCAGAAAGAATGGTCCCTGGATAAGGTGCTTGGGGAGGCAGGGTGGTCTCAGGACAATAATGGGACTTGGTCTCCAGATCCTCCTTACCTGGCTTTTAGTGAAACAAAACAATCAGTAACATCCAAGGAGAATACTGATGGGGTATCACATGTAGCTTGTCCTTCTGAAGCAGACACGGGTGACAATCTTAATGATTCTGTGCAACGGGTGGCTGAGACTGTCTCAGACTCTGAGATTCAACTTCATAAATGTAGCGCTAATCACCTCTCTAAAGAGAGAAGCAGGCCTGAAACGCAGGACACATCTGGCACTTGCATCCGGGACTTGCAGTCAGGTGAAACTGACTGAGATGTCCAGAACCTAAATAATGACTCAGGAATGTCCCCTGGAAGCCTTTGGAGTGCCAACATGTTGGGACTTCACAAACTGTAAGTGGGGATGGGAGAGAACAGAAGGGGACTCTGCCTCAGTATCAGGGGGTTGAACATATTTTGAACCCTAGGGTACCAGAATTTAAAATGAGGGAGGTGGAAGAAATTACTGAAGATTCTCAGTGGCGGGAGGAGGCACCTAAAGATAGTGAGGAGTCTGCTCCTAATGGGTTTAACTCTTCTGTATCACAAAAGCAGCTAAGTCCAGGGGCTTCAGAAACTAGAAGGCAGACATCTTCACGAGATCGGCCTTTTTCTGATGGGGCAACATCTCAAACCCCAACAAAGGTTTTTGGATCTGTTCAATAAAGTTGAACCTACTCCTCATAGAAATGCAGTCTGTCTGTATTATAAAGGGGGCCTGGAGCAACACCCCGATAGACTGTATGTTGGCAAACACTTATTGAAAAAATTCTGTGGGTTTTACTGCAAAAGATGTCTATGCCCTGATACATATATCGGGTGAAGACAATTTTGATATCAGTTTTCGGACACTGGTTGGACTTGAAAGGATTTGGATGTTATATAATCAGTGTAAGTTTTCCCTGTTGTGGACACCTTTCTGTGCAATTCCTCTCTTAAAACCCCTCATCAAAATGGTTACAGTGATGTTTCATAATGAAAGCATATGCATTTTTGATATTCATCATTGGTTACAGCAGAGGTGTGAGGTGTTAAGTGCCCCAAAGCACTTTCAGATTCGGAAGCTTTTTGGACTGGTGGCTGGCATTTTCACATAAAATTAAGGCAAACTACATAGGGCATTTCTCATATCCTGAACAGTTTCTTTTTAGGTAAAGATCGAGGGGTATGCTTCTACTCAGGCCAGATGAAGGCCTGTTATAAATGCAGGTCCCGCACATACTTGTCTAATGTGTGTGACATACTGAGATGTGGCATTTGTTGGGAATTCAACCACACAAATTCTCAATGTGCCAACTTTGCCAAGTTCTATCTGTGTGATGAACATGGGCATGTGTTTCACAAATGCCCTTGGGCGGCCAAAAATAAATCAAGTACTGTGGATCCTGATGATCTCATTTCTAGGGCACAAAAAGAAGCTCCCACTCCTGCCCCAGATCCTCCTGCCCAGGATGTATCTTCACCTGGAAGACAGAGTACTCCAACTGGTGACCCAGATCCGACTTTTCCTCTGGATAAGACAGAGGTTGATGCATCACCTTCACCGGTATCACAGTCGGTACCTGAAACTTCAAATATTGAGGCAGAGAGGGCAGGTTGTTCAGGGGTGAATAGTGGAGATCCATCTTTAAAGCTGCATCAATGCCCCCCCAGCAGGACAATTGGTCTCAGTCTGAACCTAGATGGAGGAGCAGGAGATTGGCTAAAGCTGAGGTCACAGAAGAGGAGCTGGACATTGAAAACCCCTTTTCCGCACTGGCCCCAAAATCTTGGTGAGATGCTGAACAGGAAGATTGCATATCTGATGGATCTTCTCAATCAGGGACTTTGGACCTGACTATAGGGGATAAGAAAAAAGGGGAAAAAGACAAAAGGAAAAAAAAAATAGGAAAAAACCTGCATGAGGGTTTGTTCGGGAAGGTTTGGGGGGGATTTCATAGTACCATATGGCTTCCTTTTTAATAGGTTCCTGTAATGTTCACAGCATCAGAAATATGAGGAAGCAGTTAGCTGTGTTTTCTTTGCTTCATGATTTAAAATATGAGGTAATTTTTTTTACAGGAAACCTGGATGAGGTCCTATACTGGGTTGTTAGGAACTAAAACAACTGTATTTGGGGCACCTCCTATTGGTCCTATAGGCAGGACCAGGCTGATGGGATGGGTATACTATTCTCTGGTAATAAATTTAAATGATAAAAACTAGTTGATACTGTGCCTGGAAGAGCGTTGCTTATAGATGGGAATCTGGTTAAATGTTCTATTAGGTTTCTTTCTATATATGCGCCCCAGACTAAGGCTGACAGAGTGGGACTATTTAACTCATTACAACCTCTTTTAGCAACCACAAGAGCCATTGTAATGGGAGGGGATTTTAACTGTACCCTAGAGACAGTTAGTAGAAGACTTTTGGGGAAAAAGGTGTATAATGATTGAACAGCGTTTCACACACTAATACACATGGCTGAATTACTGGATGTCACAATTTCTGCAACTCCAATAGTGACGCATACTTTTATAAAAAATTATCTTACATCTAAAATAGATAATATTTTCATATCTAAACAATTATTATATAGATTAGCTAGAGTTGTTCCAGTTGAATTTGCAGATAATTTTTTATTACACACTATTATTTTCACACAAGGGGCACTTCCAAGAGTCACCACTAGATGGAGGCTTAATACATCTATTCTAAAGGAGCAGCTGGTTAGGTACCATATCACCTCTATCCTTTTAGCAAGGGTTTCTGTCATGCATTTATATGATGACTTAGGACTTTGGTGGATGGAAACTAAGCAGGATCTGACAGTTTGGTTTCAGAGCTATGGGAAGAACACGTGAGAGATTTTATTAGTACCTTAAATTAAGAGCTCAGTTATTACGTTTAATGTCTTTAACATATACTTCTAATTTAGATTATACAGGTCAAATTACTGTTTTAAAATGACAAATGGGAGAATTGCAGTATGACAGGTCTAAATCTTTACAGGCTGAACTTTCAGATGGAACACAAAAAATTCTTTACAGGGGTCCCTGTGAGGCTTGTAAGGAAAAAATAACTAACTCTAGTATTTTGGAACTTTGGACCTCACAGGGATACATAGTAAAGACTCCATGGGAAATTAGGGAGGTAGTAGAACACTATTTAGAAAATCTATATCTCCCAAAGGAACTTGATCATACCAGGTTGAATAATTAAATTTAACTGATGTGGTGGTACCTGGGTTAGATGTGGAGGAAAAGGAAATGTTAATGGCAAATATATCCTCACAGGAAATTCAAGAAATTATTTAATCTCTAAAAGAAGATTCATCACCAGAGTAGGATGGTATTTAAAATTCCTTTTATAAAGCTTTTGGAGATTTGGTGGCTCCCTGTTTTACCAAAGTCTTACAATACTGGGTGGAACAGAAGATTATACATCCAGAGTTTTCTAAAGGTTTGATTATAATGTTGTACAAAAAAGGGGATAAAAGAAATATAAACAACTGGAGACCAATTTGTCTTTTAAATTCAGATTTTAAAATCTTGACAGGTATATTGCAGAAATGACTGTGAAGGGTAGCCACTAAATTAATACACCCAGTACAGACCTGTTCCATTCCTGGATTAAATATTAAGGAAAACCTTCCCATCATAAGTGATGTGGTTGATTACAGTAATACTGTAGAAAAGGATGCCCAGGATATGTGGTTTCACTGGATCAGCACAAAGCATTTGACACTGTGAGTCATGACTTTATGTTTGCTATACTTAAGTTTTATGGGATTCCAGACTGTTTTCTTGGATATTTTCAATTAGTTTATGATCAAGCTATGGTTACACCACTGACTTCAGGTCAGAAAGGGAAATGGATACTGGTCCAGTCAGGGGTCAGTCAAGGGTGCCCCCTGAGCCCGTTGTTGTATACATTTGTGTTAGATCCTTTAATTAGGAAAATATTGTGTAATAAAGCAATACAGGGAATTTTAGGGACATATAGGCCTCAGGAAATTAAACTATTGGCTTATGCTGATGATCTCTGTTCTTTTCTTAGAAATGAAGGGAGTATGGTAGAATTAATACAATCCACACAGATGTATAGTACCCTTTTGGAAGCTGATTTAAATTTATAGAAATGTAGAGGCCTTCGGGTAGGTAAGACAAGGAGGGGGTCTGTCAGGTGGGAGGAATCACTGTTTCAAATTACCCTATTAAAATATTAGGGGTATGGTTTGAGGAGGGGGGATATGGCAAGTAGAAATTGGGAAAATAGTCTCATGACCTGTGAAAGTAAAGTGACTCGATGGAAGAGTTGGAAGTTCTCTAAATCCCAAAGAGTTTTTATTATTAAACAATTTCTGGTACCCTGTTTTTTGTATATTAGCACTGTCTATCCAACACCTTTAAAATGGGAAACAAAGTTATTAAGATTATTCTTCCAAATGCTTTGGGGTTCCCAATTGAATCATGTTAAAAGGGAAGTGACATATCTTCCAAAAAATAGGGGAGGGTTAAATATGATTAATCCAGTGATATTTTTTCACATGATTTTTTGGGCTGGGTCTTTTTAGGTGGTAGTTCAGAATACTGATTCACTGATTAAAACATGGTTGCTTAATAACCTGGGACCAGTTTTGGAATCATGGACTGAGTTGCCTGTCCACTTTAATTATAGATGGCACATTCCTGAATGTTATAAACCCACACTGCAGAAATTGCATAAATGGAGGGTCTGTAGATCACACTTACATGATAAAACCAGGGGGGCTTTGTATAATCAAATTCTGGATGTAATTGGACCAGATATAGTGGATTTTAATGGTTGCCCTCTTTCTGACAGGGCTTTTGTGATAAATCAACTCATGAACAAAAGAATGCCACCTCGAATGTGGGATATGTTATGGTTGGTGTCACATGGGAGGTTAGGGGTTAAAGGGAATAATAAACATAAGACTGTTGATGAAAGAAACTGTCCTTACCCTGAATGTGTTAACCAAACAGAAACTATGGACCATTTTCTCTTGGTCTGTCCTTATGCTAGAGGTCTTTGGCTTTTCCTAGCAAATAGATGGGGTTTACCATGGTTAAAAAACCTTAAATATGATCAACTGGCTTTAGGGAATTATTCATGCATAGTAGCTGGTGGGATGGATACTACTTTGAATGTTTTTTTTCACAATTTTGGTATTTTATTTATGGCAAGCAAGGAGTCAATTAATTTTTCAACAAAAGATGTCCTATCTTTCAATATGTAGATTGTGTGAAGCTGCTTTGAGAGAAGTTTATAAAGCAGATGCATGATTATATCCTAAGAAAAGAGTACAGGCATGGTGGAAAGGTTTTCCTTTCTTTCAAAAATATGGTTAAATTGTTTTCTAACTGGAAATAAATTGTGGGGAGGGAATAGTTTTTTTTGGATTGTTTACTTTATTAGGGAAATAGAATGTATACTATTTTTCTTTGGGGGATCTCTGAGTTGAATTTTGTGAATTTTGTGTTTTTTCCTTAAGTTGTCTTTATTTTGTGTGATGTAACACGATTGTTTATTTATGATTTGACAGTTGTTCAATAAAAAATTCCCCTACTCTTTTTTAGAAGTGTCATGGGATCTTTTACATCCACCTGAACAGGCAGATGGGACCTCGGTTTAACATCTCATCCGAAAGATGACATCTTAGAAGTGCAGCATCCCCCTCCTGTTGCACTACAGTGTCAGTATTGGGATATTAACTCAAGTGTCTGGTGTGGGGATAGAACCCACAGCCTTCTGACCTCCCGCCCTCAGAGGTGAGTGTGCTACCTGCTGAGCCACTGACACTGACATAACCATATGTTAAAAAATCATTTTCAACTGCTTTAAATCAACATATCTGTAGAAAAAATAATAATTAATCATCTGTTTAGTTGTACAGAATGCTCTCTAATCACTCTGTTTTTGACATTTAAGAAAGTAGTACTATTACTGTGTATAAGTTATATTATTAACAGTAGTCATTTCTATTTCTCAACAGGTACAGGCAGGCACCAGATGTGTTTTAGACAATTAAGTGATGAAGAAGAAGCCAAGAACACAAAACCAGCACCAGACCAGAGCAGGGCACAGCCAGTCAGAGAGAGAGCCAGTCAGAAAGAACCAGTCGGAGGGGACACGTGATGCAGTGTGCCGGATAACAGCTCCTCACCGCCGCTCCAGGCATTCATCCAGTAAAATCTTAATTCTTGTTATTCTACCAGCTCTACTTCCTTTAGAAACCTGACTGGAAGACTTGTCATCTTGCTGCATATCTCCAGGTATAAAATTCCAACCTATGGAGGCAGAAATGAGAAAGGCTCCCCCTTGGCACACTCCTCTGGTCACGCCGGAGAAGGCCCCCAAAATACCCAGGGCCTGTGCTGCTACAGATCCACACAGCTTGACTACCAATCAGCTGGAAGAAGACCTACTCACTCTCAGTAGATTTATGGAGGAATTTAAACCCTTCCATGATGAGATGCGTTCCATGTCAATGGAACTGAAATCAGTGGCACAAGCAATGGAAGATATGTCAATACGAACATTGGATAGTGAAGCCCGTATTTGTTCATTGGAAAAAAGAGCTGATAAAATTGACCTGGAGCTGATAGCTACCTGACAAAAGATGGCAAAAATGGAACTTAAAATTGAGGACCTTGAGGGCTGCAGCTGTAGGAATAATGCAGTTCTCATTGGGCTGCTGGAAAATGAGGAAGGCATCGATATGATAACTTTTGTTCAAAAGCTAGTAGAAAAAATTGCAGATCCCTCTCCTTTCGGACCTAAATATGTAATTGAGAGAGCACATAGGGCTCTCCGCCTGATCCCACCTGCAGAAGCCCAACTGAGACAGCTGATTTTCTGCTTTCTCAACTACCTAGAATGGCAATACTTCCTCACGAAGGTCCGGGAACTGCAAGAGGTCCTCTGGGAAGGGGTCAAGATAAGAGTAGCTCAGGATTTACCTGCAACAATCAGGCTAAAGAGAACTGTCTTCCACCCCCTAGTTTCAAAAATCATGGCTGCGGGGATTAAGTTCCGCATGAATTATCCTGCAAGGCTTCAAGTGCAAGTTGCTGGCTCCTGGCTCTCTTACGAAGATCCTGAAGTAGCACTGATAGGTCTCAAAGCAGCCCTCCGTAACCTCTTTCAAGGCACTTGAACTGGTTAGTTGGTCTTGTTATCGAGCCATCAGAGTGAAAACAGATAAGTGAAAATTGAGATAATTGGCCAATAGTTACTCAATTGGCATTTGAATTAAGCCGGAACTGCTGTCTACATCTAATTTGTGGCTTGACATGAATAGAGGGCTACATCGTGGGGCAACAAATAATCTAATGGGCCTTCACAGAAGTGGAATGAAATTTCCAAACTAAGATCCCCAAATGTCAAACCTTTAGAAAGTGAGCACAAAAATAGCCATGTTTACTTTTCTGAAGCAGTCATAACGAGCAACCGCCACTAGATGGTGAGATGCACCCAAAATAGCATTCACTGCTACAGGAATGACTTTAACCACACCAATCTTTGGAGTTAAAGACTTTCCAGTGAAATATTTAGAAATATTTAAAAACCCTTCACCAGTTTGTTTGACACTAGGGACATAAATAGTTTATCTGGTGTTTTTTTTATAAAGCACATTTGCCTCTAATAGTTTAAAACTGTTATCAATAACTTATGAATGTACATAGGAACCTCACTGGTTTGAAATGTTGCATTTTCTGTTCCAACTGCTCAATGAGGCACAATATTAATTTTAGACATACTGTAGTTGTAGTTATTGCACAAGATAGAACTCGGGAGATATTCCTCCAGAAGAATAATATTGTGGGCTTTAGTTTCTTTAGTAATAGCTTCCTTGTCATTTACTTGTGCACATTGTGGTTTAAAGGTAGTGGGGCTCAAAAGAAGGGTGGCTGGAGGGTGGGAACAGTGAAAAGGAGTACTGCAAGGCGAAGCTCATGACAATAAAGGAAGTGGGGTGGGTAGGGTATGTTTAAGGACTGGCAAATTTTGATATATAGGTTTAGAATTTCTGGGTTACGAGGGTAGGGGTGAAATTTCAGTTGGGGTTTGGGGAGGGTGGGTAAATGGCCCAACAAATACACCAAACAGGACACTGGCTACTTATCCATCTGTTGAAGGACCAGATGACTTTACCATAAACATGGTTTGGGAGCATGGCTAGAGACCTCTTTCTATTTTCATGGAATATTAAAGGGGCCAGGGCAGAGATTATATTCACCCAAGCATCTCAATTTTTAGACTCTGAGGCCACTCAATTGAGAAAACAACAGATAGGGCAGATTTTTTTCTGCAGAGAGCTCTACCCAGAGCTGTGGGGTCGTGATATTGATAGCGAGAACAGTTCCTTTCTCTCCTACTCAAATTATAAAAGATCCTCACGGCAGATTTCTATTTGTTAAGGGTAAGCTACACACCACAGAAGTGCTATTGGGAAGTGTATATGGTCCGAATATCGATACTCCAGGGTTCGTTATGCAACTGATCAATGTGCTAACTCCCTTCCTCTCTACCCCGATGATTACTGGAGGTGATCTAAATTTGATCCTCGACCCGACCTTACATCAATTGGGAACCTCTCATAGAAGACTCTCCCTGGCTCAAACAGCACTTAGAGACTTGATGGACTGAATGGGCCTGTGCGATGTTTGGCATGTTCTGCATCCCTCTGATGGGAGTTACACATTCATCTCACAGGTCCATGGGACACAAACTGGGATAGATTATTTACTGGTTTCTCAATCTCTTCTTGCAGGGGTACTAGATGCCTCTATTCAACCAGGCCTCCCTTTCAACAATGCCATTGTAACCTAATTTCCCTTTCATCTCTCCCTAAACTTGGGGGTCGGTGGAAAATTAATAATCAGCTTCTTAAGGACCCTGAAGTGACTAAATGTATTTCAGCACAAATAGTCCAGTTTATTAGTACCAATCACAATTCCACTAACAGACCCAACATGGAGTGATGCTTTTTAAAAGCCTACCTATGTGGTCTCTTGATAGGTATAGCAACTGATAAAAAGAAAAAAAAGAGAAAGGCAACTTAGGCTCACCCTTTCCCAAATACGAAAAATAGAAAGTAAAATTTCTCCCAACATGACTGATCATCTCAGACAAGAGTTAACTAAGCTGACAAATTCATGTTTAGAACTTCTAAGAGAACAAGCCTAATATGCAATTTTAAAAACCAAGGCTACATACCCAGTCACTAGTCACTACTATAAGCAGCTGTGTAGCTCAATGCCAAAACCACCCTTAGACTCAGAGCTGGATGACTGTCTCAAGAACTCCCATCTTCTCTCCTTCTCAGAAATCAACAATGTTCTCTTCTATCACCACTCTCGGAAACTGAACTGCTCAGAGTAATCAAGGATGTTCCTTCTGATAATACCCCAAGTCCAGATGGGTTTTCATCCAATTTTTATAAAAAAAATGCTGAACAGCTGAATCCCTTACTTCTACCACTATCACTATATCAACATATTTTATCGGGGCAGAGTACGAGAAAACCCTGTTTGAAGCTTTGATTGTTCTTCTGCCGAAGCCTGATAAAAGTCCTGAATCAGTAACAAGTTACCGGCCTATTTCACTTCTCAATCAGGATATTAAAATTCTGACTAAATTATTAGCTGACCATCTCAGTATTATTCTCCCTCATTTAATAGGCCCAGAACAAGTAGGATTCATGAAGGGCAGGTCCTCTACAGACCACTTGCGTACCCTTTCTCATGTCTTTTAAGCATCCAGAGACACCAGTTTTCCAGCAGCCTTGGTCCCTCTGGATGCTGAGAAGGCATTTGACAGGGTCAATTAGAATTTTTAACTTCGTACCCTTGCAACATTCAATTTCCCCTCAGAATTTCTTAAATGGATAAATGCCCTATACAAGTATCCATCTGCCAGGATAACAGGGATTGGTGCAGTTTCTGACTTGTTCCCTTTGCAGTCAGGTACAAGGCAGGGCTGCCCATCATTGCCCCATACTTTTCAACCTCTATCTGGAACCTCCGATTCATAGACTATCTGACCGTCAACTGATTCAGGGTATTTCAGTTCAGGGCTATGGCATCAAGGTTTCTGCTTAGGCTGATGACCTTCTTCTTTAAGTGTCTCATCCCACCACTTCCATCCCACATATGCTAAACATCATTGAAGAATTTAGTACTATGTCTAATTATAAACTAAATCTAAGTAAGGCGGTTGTATTTCCCCTTAACCACAAAACTTTCAAAAATGACATAATAGCTTTTGGGCTCTCCTGGAAATCCAACTCCCTTAAATGTTTAGGTATAGAATTAATAAAAAACCCAAGACGCCTTCAAAAGTTAAATTTAGATTCTCTAATATACACCATTACACAGGATCTGAAGTGATGGTCTCCCCTCCCATAATCTCTTTAGGGGAAAATTAATTTAGTAAAAATAAAATTTTTTCCCTGTCTCCTTTATCCTCAACTTACTGAATATTTGGCTCCCCCTTTCTTGGTTTAAGAAAGTTCATAGTCTTATTATAGATTTCATTTGGTCCAGAAAAAGGCCTAGAATAGCCCTTCACAAATTAGCTGTCCCAAAAAATGCGAGGGGGCCTACCCCTCCCACATGTTGGCTTATACTATTGGGTGGCTCAGGCAATCAAGTACTTTAGGTGGGTTTCAGATGAAAATCTACAGGTCACCACCCCATCTGTACCAATCTGGCTTAAAACTGAATTAGCCCAAATAAAAGCTCAGGGTCTCTCTCCTTCCAATTTGTTACATACAAACTTAAATAGCCTTCCACCAAGCCTAAAGACCTCCCCAATAGCTATCTCTATCAGAGTACACTCTCAACTGTGCTTATTCCTTAAATATAATAGCATTAGGGATCCAGCACAAATGGTGTGGGGTAATCCCACTTTTAAGATAGAAAATAGGGTGCTCTCTCTCTCTCTCTCTCTCTCTCTCTCTCTCTCTCCCAGGTGGCTACCAATGCTGGAAGGTAGTGTATTAACTCAATTGGCCAATAGCAAAGGAACTTGGCTCTCCTCAGTTGAAATCATGAGTAAATTCAATATCCCAAACCACATGGTTTTCAAGGTATTTCAATTGAGACATCTCCTGGTAAAAGTGATGAGGATGGCTTCACCACACCCCACAGAGATCTCTATCAGCAAAGATCTGCACCCTATAACCAGGTCCCACATGCAGTGTCTAAAATATATGACTATCTATTTAATTGGGCCTACCCAGATTGCTTTGGCCCCATGGCTTATTGGTCCACATACTTCCCAGATTTGACTATAAATTGGTCAGCCTTATAGCATAGCTGTCATAAATTGTATAAAATCAAAGTGTATAAAAAAAATGTGTTTCTTTTAATGCTTTATATTGTCTTGTGTCTCTCCACCCCCTATAACCACCGTGGAGCCATTGTATAAATACTGTCTGTACTGAAACCTGTATATAATTGCTCATTCCGTCCATCTTCCTTGTACTTTGGTTCTCCCTCCACCCCCTGTAAATGACGTGTAGCCTTTGCAAAAGAGTCTATGACTCAAAGGATTGTAATTCCGATTATACAGTAAATAAATAAATAAAATAAAAAATCTGTAACCCAAGATAGACTCAGACTAATGCAGTTCAAAATTTTACATAATTTGTATTACTCTCCACAAAGATTGGCCAAATTTGGCTTAATATCCTCTTCTATTTGTACAAGATGCCAGTTGGAAGAGGACTCCTTGTTCCATATCTTATGGTCTTGCCCAAAAGTTGCCCCACAATGGACTCTTATTCAGCAGAGGATAGACCCCCTCCTGGGTTTGAGCAACCTCTTCACAGCACAGATCTGCCTTCTGGGAGATTTCTCAGAGGTTTCAGTACTCAATCGTAAATATCATATGACTTTAATATCAATGTCGGTCAAAAAACCAGTGCTCAGACACTGGAAGGACCAGGAAGATAACACTTATATAGAATGGCTAACTGAGCTCATGGCAAATCTCAGGACAGAAAAGACAAAAGCTAGCCTCTACAATAGATCAACGAGATTTACAAAGATCTGGGACCCCATTTATACGCTTTGCTCCCTATCCTGAGGGGACCGGTGCCCCATTAATGTTGTCATCTCACTGTATTTGTTTACGTTGTGCTAAGAGGTAGGATGGGAGGGAAGAAAGGGAGGTTTAGGTTGGGGGATAGAGGTATCATCAAAACTTATCAGGTGCATGTGGGTTAGAATGTATGTGCATTATGGAACCTCTCTCTGTATTGTAAAATCTTAATAAACTTTGAATTCAAAAAAAAAAGAAAGAACCAGTCAGCCAGCTACCACTTCAAGACTGCAGTCTGCTACTACCCTCATCTGCTACAATCAGGGGAAAACCAGAAGTAGTCTAACAGCACTGAAATCAATATAGTTAAGTCACCTTTACCAAAAATGGCTGCTTAGAAAACAAACATTTGTCAATGCCGAATGTTCTCTTGTTGGTTTTGGCATTGGTAGTGCAGGAGTTAGAGAGACACATAATAGAAGCAGCAGTGAAGTATAGAACTAACATCAACCCCACCCCATCCTGCAGAGAGTGACAGGCACTGGGGTGTGCGTTTGGGTCACTGGCTATAACGCTCATGCTATTTAACCTCACCCTACCTTGCAGAGTCTGACAAGTGTCGCGTTGTGCCTTGGGGTCATCTGACCTTATGCTCACCCCATTTCATAAGGAAGTACATTGAGATGGGTGCAGCATAGGAAAATGGGTTGAACTTTGGGGGCTGAAGAGTCCAAGGCACACCTTGATGCCTGTCTGAGGCTGCAGGGTGGAGGTGGAGGACCAATGGCATGAGCAGTACAGCCGACAATCCAAAGACACACCCTGATGCCTGTTAGTCTGTACAGGGTGAGATGTAATGGTTAGAAACCCTAATGCACTAGGCGTGTGTTGGTATTTGCACTCCAAATTTTAAAACATGGCCTTTTTGTGACCCCACCTCATGAAAGCATTTGGGACCTCTGTTCATGAACAATGCCCCTGTGATTTTGTTAATCTATCTGGAATGTTGATTTCCCACAGTGACCATGCCATTCTGAACCATATGAAAATGTCAGCTGCACCATTGATAAGGAGGTGTGAAGAGATGGCAATGTGGGAAATCTGGAGTGAAAATAATCATTTTCAATGTTATGAGTGTGTGGGAAAACTGCACATCGCATGCTCGTAGCACAGTCATTTAGTGGAATTATTTCACCAAATTTTTAACATAGCCATTTTGGGATCTCTGCTCATGAACAGTGGGACTTATGATTATCTTAAAAAATGGCAAGAAAGAATTCTCATTCCTGATTGGCTGACACTGCCTCCAAGCTGGGCATTTATTTCTCAGTAGATGCCCAGCTAAAAACAAGTGCCATCAAAGTCCACTTCACAAGGTACCCTGCTGTCCAGCCTACTTCCACATTGTCTGAAGGCAGCTCATAAATTTAAAATCCCCACCATGTTTTTCTCTCGCTTAGTGACAGACAACTATCCCCCCCACCTCCCCACTTTCCCTCAGTAGCAGGTAATACATAAATAAAAACTAACACTCCGTCTGGTCATTTTGCGGTCAGAAGACTGAAAAGAGACATCTCATTTAAAAATGATACCAGTCTCCTGACTACGTTCTTGCAATCCGTACTCCTGAAGCCGACATTCACGTCAGCTTCATCCTGCACGTGCCATTTCAAAAAAAAAAGAAAAGCAGGAAACCATTAATGAAAATCACAATTCAAATCCGCCACATTTTCTTCATTTCAAATACAAACAAATCAGTCATGTACCTCACACGTCTCCCAGAAAATGCAGCATTCAGTTCCAGTAAGGTCAAAGGGCGTGAACTCAACAGACACCTTCTGAGTTCCTACTTGCGACTGTAACGAAATGAAACAAAACAAGGTTTAAGAATTCAAAAGAAATATAAACAGCCGATACACTGTTAAGTCAGTTTCTTTTAAGGCACACTTCTTTTGTTCTTCAATCTGCGAGTGTGTGTGTCTGTGGGGTGGGGGGGGCAGGAAACCAGAACAGCACTGTAGGCAGCAGGGAGGAGTAACAGCACCTAGAACAGCTGGTGCACTACTTTGTCAATGAACACCATTTTTAACAGTGTTTTGAACATTTTTGACACTGATTTCCTCTTTTATTTTTACATTTCACAAAAATGTACTTACATGGCCATTTTCTAAGCGCAATAATACCCTCCAGGGTGGGCATTATTGGAGAATACCTGACCTTCCAGGGGCTATAAGGCCCTCCGCCTGCAGTGTTGGGCCTCATTATGCCCCGGGTGGTTCGGTATTTCCCAATGATACCCACCCTGTTGGGTATTATTGCTTACTTAATCTACCCGAATGTTGACTTCCCACAGCAACCATGTGATTGTGTGCCAGATGTGAAAAACTACATTTCAGGCAGGATGTGACAAATGACAGCTGAACTGTTCATAAGAAGGTATACAAAAATGACAATGTTGAAAATCTGGAGTGAAAATATTATAAATTCTTGAACTTACGACTGTGTATGGACACTGCTCAACACACACTTGGAACATAGTCATTTTTTGGAATTTTTTCACCAGATTTTCAACATAGGCATTTTGGGACCTCTGCTCATGAACAGTGTTACTGTGATTTTTGTACTCTGTTCTGAACATTGTTTTTCTACAGCAACAGCACCACTGCACGCCGGATGTCCAAAAACACAGTTCAGGTAGAATGTGAGAAATTAAAGCTGTATTGTTCATAAGGAGGTGTGAAAAAATGGCAATGGAGAAAATCTGGAGTACATATATTAAAAATTATCGAAGTTACGAGCGTGCATGGAAACTGCACAATGCATGCTTGTAAAACAGTCATTTTTTGGATATTTGTCACTTTATTTTCAACACAGGCGTTTTAGGACCTCTGCTCATGAACAGAGTCACTGTGATTTTCCTAATCTGTCCCAAACACTGATTTCCCACAGCAACCATGCTATTCTGTGCCAGAAGTGCGAAAACACATTTCAGCCAGGATGTGAAAAATTACGAGGGTGCGTGAACACTGCGTAACGCACGCTTATAGCACAGTCATTTAATGAACTTTCATCACCAGATTTTCAACATAGGCATTTTAGGACCTCTGCTTATGAACAGTATCACTGTGATTTTCTTACTGTGTCCCAAACACTGATTTCCCACAGCGACCACACTATTCTGCGCCGGAAGTGCGAAAACACATTTTGGCAAGGATGTGAAAAATGACAGCTGTACTGTTCATAAGGAGGTGTGGAAAAATGCCAATGTTGAAAATCTGGAGTGAAAATATTACAGATTCGTGAAGTTATGAGCGTGCGTGGAAACTGCGCAATGCACGCTCATAAAACAGTCATTTTTTTGAATTTTTTCACTAAATTGCAACATAGGCTTTTTGAGAGGCCACTTCATGAACAGTGGCACTGTCATATTGTTAATCATTCCTGAAAGGAGATTCCACACAGTGGCCGCAAAATCACCTTTCGGGACCGAATAACGCCATGATTTGGAAAGGCGCTATAAAAATAAAGTTTTGATTGATTGATTGATTGATGACTGTAACTGAATTCATGAGGAGGGGTCCCAATTACCCATGTTGAAAATTTGGTGGCAAAATTCCTCAAAATGCCCGAGATATGCATCAAAGCTGAAAAAACCCTATTTATGCCATTATACAGCTTACCGGCATTTCTTCAGTTCGCGGTTGGCTTTGAAGAGTGCAGACGTGTTCCTGGTCCACAGAAGATTGTTGCACCAGGCTCCAGAAGGTAGAGTATGGAAGCGGGGTGCGGGAGGAGGGCATGCAGTGGGTGGGCGGGGTTGGGGAGGGGCTGCAGACTGTGAGGGACCATTTTCTACTTTACAGGGAAAAACATTGGGGGAAGGTTTTGTTTTTTAGGTACATTTGACACACTGGTGTGGGCTCCCAGTGTGTCACCTGTGATGTTTTTTTGGGGGGGAACTGAAGCAGATGGGGATTGGGCTCCCCCACCGGCAAATGAACTGAGGAGGGGGGTGTCACCTGTGGGTTTTTTTCAGGGGGGGACTGTAGCCACTGGGGATTGGGCACCCCATCAACAAATAAAAAAAGTGCTGGAGGGGATGATGCTGATGGGAACTGGGTTCCACTGTTGGCAGATGAACTGGGGAGAGGGGCATGATGATACTGACAGGGGGATTGGGCACCCCCCTAAGTCGACTTTTCTGGGGACTGTGCGAGGTGGATGGCAGAGCTGCCGCCATGTCACACTGAAACTTACACTGGGAAAGGCACGCCCTGCAGTGAGGTAGAGCTCCCTCATGGCAGCAGCTAAAACCTTTCAAGGTGGTGGACACGCTTTTGCACTGCTGTCATAGACAGCATGCAATCTAATTCATGCCACGGAGCCTGGCCCCAAAAAGCAGTGGTGCCACAGGTCACAACAGGACTGCACCTCCAAAACCTGCTATTCCAAAGTTACCGCAACATGTTTCTTGCGCAGGTGCAAGACAACATGAAAATGAGAAAGTGACTGTGATGACAAGAAAGTCCCAGACCACAGATCTCTAGTTTGTAAATAAATGGTTTCCTCCTGAGTCTGATTTCTTAGAAGGGGATAATAGTGTGTTTACATAATTGTACTTTGTAGTAGTACTACCACTACTACCAGGGGGAAAAAACAGTGCTAGCAGCATTTATCAATGTGGCTTTTTAATTGTGCTCATTTAGGTAAATGATCTCCTTAGGATGACAAAGCGACTGTCTGTGTGAGAACAGGGACCTGTCTGCCACAGTTGCTACCAGTACATGATGACATGAACAGAATGTACTGGCTGCACCTCCCTCCCACCCCCAGGATGATGATGATGCGATTGAAAGGCAGGCAAGTCCCAGATATCTACTTTTAAGCAGTCCAGTGAGTCTCAAAATTGAAAGCTGATGTGTCACTCCACAGCTGCAGCACAAGTACTGCTGTCAGTGTCATCTTCTTCAAGATCAGCATCACATATGTTTTTATTTTATTTATTTATTTAAATGTTTCACCAGGAAGGCACTGAACAAGTTGCTCATCTCCCAGTGCGCCCTAGAGGGGTACAATTGAATGAAGAATTAGACATATAGTTTACCATTTAACATGTCCAAGAAATTAAACTTTAAATTACAATTGTAACAAGACATACAGTTAAAAAATATCATAAATAACCATATAATCGCATTTGTGACATAACATACAGTTAAATATACCATGCCTGTGGAATATGCATTTAAATATATGTGACGTATCTGAGGAATGTAGTCAAGAAATTTAATGTAACTTTGGAGCCAAATCCTTATGGGAATGGATCACAGTTAACCCTTAAGCTGCCAAAAGAATTAGAAAGTATAGGAATTTTGGGCTGATATATCAGTCAACGGCCCCGTAAGGTTAAAGAGGCAGATCATTTAGCAATTACTGTATGAATGAATGAGGTGCAGTGAGGGGACATCAAGGAGGGTAGAGGGGTAGACAGGGGAAACCAGCTGGGGGAAGGAGAGGATAATGATGGGGAGAACATTACCAGAGCAAAGTGAGCAAAAAAAAAGCAGTTGCTTGGGTGCAAGTTAACACAGGGCTAGTGCAATCTGGGAGCACCTCAGACAGAACAAAAAGAGCAAGTTATTAACTCAAGTGAACTAATTCCTTTGTTTAAGTGCAGGGGATAGAGAGAGGGGCAGGAGGGAGGTGGGGTAATGGATAGGGTAGCGAAGGATGAGTCATACCTGGAACTGGCCCCTTAAGAGTGCAGAGATTGCTGCCAATGATGGAATGAGGTGAGGACTTAGAATAAGGGGTAGTAGCAGGCAAGGACAAGTTAGGTAGAGATAGTAGAGGGGATGGTAAAGGGAAGGAGGAGGAGGGGTGGAAAAAAACTTGCCTTAGACTAGCCCTCTTCAGGATGCTGAGAACCCTGCCAGAGAGCAGAGTCAGGCAAGGACGAGTTAGGTAGAAAGGAGGGAGGGAAAAGGGGAGGGAAGAAAGAGTCATTTCTCAGTGCTGGAACCCTTCCAGGATGCTGAGAACCCTGCCAGGGGGCAGAACTAGGTGTAGACACTTTGGGAAGAGAGACAGAAAGGATGAAGGAAAAGGAGGGAAGAGGAGGGAAAGAAGAAGCTTGCCTAAGACTAGGCCACTCCAGGATGCTGAGAACCCTGCCAGAGTACAGAATCAGGTGAGGACTAGTTGGGTAGAAAGGATGGGGGGTGAAGGAAGAGTGATTGCCCAGTGCTGGGCCCCTCCAGGATGCATAGAACCCTGCCAGGGGATATAATTAGGAGGACAAGTTGAGCAGAGGGAAATAGGAGGACAGAAGAGGAACGGAAAAAAGGGAGGGAGAGAAGAAACTTACCTGAGAGTAGACTTCGCCAGGGTGCTAAGAATCCCAACAGAGAGCAGATTTAGGCAAAAGGACAAGTTGGGTAGAAAGGATAGAGGGGCAGGGGGAGAAGGAGGCTTGCCCAGTGCTAGAGGCCTACAGGATGCTGAGAACCTTGCCAGAGGTCAAAACTAAACAGGGGCAAGTTGGTAATGGAGGACGGTTAGGGGTAGGAGTGAGGGGGTAAGCAGTGATGGGAGAGGAGAGCATGCTGAGAAGCAGTCTAGGGTGGAGGAAGGTTTAATAGGGGACGTGAGTCATGGAGAGGGAGCATGCTGAGCAGCAGGCTCAGGGAGAAGGTTTAATAGGGGACGTGAGTCATGGAGAGGAGAGCATGCAGAGCAGCAGGCTCGGGGAGGAAGGTTTAATAAGGGACGTGAGTCATGGAGAGGAGAGCATGCTGAGCAGCAGGCTCGGGGAGGAAGGTTTAATAGGGGACGTGAGTCATGGAGAGGGAGCATGCTGAGCAGCAGGCTCGGGGAGGAAGGTTTAATAGGGGACGTGAGTCATGGAGAGAGAGCATGCTGAGCAGCAGGCTAAGGGGAGGAAGGTTTAATAGGGGACGTGAGTCATGGAGAGGAGAGCATGCTGAGCAGCAGGCTCGGGGAGGGTGCAAGGGGGCGTGAGTCATGGAGAGGAGAGCATGCTGAGCAGCAGGCTCGGGGGGGAAGGTTTAATAGGGGACGTGAGTCATCCGGAGAGGAGCATGCTGAGCAGCAGGTTCAGGGAGGAAGGTTTAATAGGGGACGTGAGTCATGGAAAGGGGAGCATGCTGAGCAGCAGGCTCGAGGCAGGAAGGTTTAATAGGGGATGTGAGTCATCCGGAGGGGAGCATGCAGAGCAGCAGGTTCGGGGAGGAAGGTTTAATAGGGGACGTGAGTCACGGAAAGGGGAGCATGCTGAGCAGCAGGCTCGGGGGAGGAAGGTTTAATAGGGCACGTGAGTCATCCGGAGGGGAGGATGCAGAGCAGCAGGTTCGGGGAGGAAGGTTTAATAGGGGATGTGAGTCATGGAGAAGGGAGCATGCTGAGCAGCAGGCTAAGGGGAGGAAGGTTTAATAAGGGACGTGAGTCATGGAGAGGGGAGCATGCTGAGCAGGAGCCTCGGGGGAGGAAGGTTTAATAGGGGACATGAGTCATGGAGAGGGGAGCATACTGAGCAGCAGGCTCTGGGGGTAAGGTTTAATAGGGGACGTGAGTCATGAAGAGGAGAGCATGCTGAGCAGCAGGCTCGGGGAGGAAGGTTTAATAGGGGACGTGAGTCATGGTGAGGGGAGCATGCTGAGCAGCAGGCTCGGGGAGGAAGGTTTAATAGGGACGTGAGTCATGGAGAGGAGAGCATGCAGAGCAGCAGGCTCGGGGGGGAGGAAGGTTTAATAGGGGACGTGTGTCATGGAGAGGAGAGCATGCTGAGCAGCAGGCTCAGGGGGAGGAAATTTTAATAGGGGATGTGAGACATGCAGAGGAGAGCATGCTGAGCAGCAGGCTCGGGGGAGGAAGGTTTACTAGGGGACGTGAGTCATGGAGAGGGGAGCATGCTGAGCAGCAGGCTCAGGGGAGGAAGGATTAATAGGGGACGTGAGTCATGGAGAGGAGAGAATACTGAGCAGCAGGCTCGGGGGAGGAAGGTTTAAGAGGGGACGTGAGTCATGAAGAGGAGAGCATGCTGAGCAGCAGGCTCGGGGGAGGAGAGTTTAATAGGGGATGAGAGTCATGGAGAGGGGAGCATGCTGAGGAGCAGGCTCAGGGGAGGAAGGTTTAATAGGGGACGTGAGTCATGGAGAGGAGAGCATGCTGAGCAGCAGGCTTGGGGGCAAGAAGGTTTTTAAGGGGACGTGAGTCATGGTGAGGGGAGCATGCTGAACAGCAGGCTATGGGAGGAAGGTTTAATAGGGGACGTGTGCCATGGAGAGGGGAGCATGCTGAGCAGCAGGCTCGGGGATGAAGGTTTAATAGGGGACCTGAGTCATGGAGAGAAGAGCATGCTGAGCAGCAGGATCGGGGGAGGAAGGATTAATAGGGGACGTGAGTCATGGAGAAGAGAGCATGCTGAGCAGCAGGCCTCGGGAGGAAGGTTTAATAGGAGACGTGAGTCATGGAGAGGAGAGCATGCTGAGCAGCAGGCTCGGGGGAGGAAGGTTTAATTGGGGACGTGAGTCATGGAGGGAAGAGCATGCTGAGCAGCAGGCTTGGGGGAGGAAGGTTTAATAGGGGACGTGAGTCATGGGGAGGAGAGTATGCTAAGCAGGAGGATCGGGGGAGGAAGGTTTAATAGGGGACGTGAGTCATGGAGAGTAGAGCATGCTGAGCAGCAGGATCGGGCAAGGAAGGTTTAACTTGGGACGTGAGTCATGGAGAGGAGAGCATGCTGAGCAGCAGGCTTGGGGGAGAAAGGTTTAATAGAGGACGTGAGTCGTGGAGAGGAGAGCATGCTGAGCAGCAGGCTCGGGGGAGGACGGTTTAATAGCGGACGTGAGTCATGGAGAGGAGAGCATGCTGAGCAGCAGGCTTGGGGGAAGGAAGGTTTAATTGGGGACGTGAGTCATGGAGAGGGGAGCATGCTGAGCAGCAGGCTCGGCGGAGGACGGTTTAATAGCGGACATGAGTCATGGAGAGGAGAGCATGCTTAGCAGCATGCTCCGAGGGAAGGAAGGTTTAATAGTGGATGTGAGTCATGGAGATGAGAGCATGCAGAGCAGCAGGCTCGGGGGAGGAAGGTTTAATAGTGGACGTGAGTCAAGGAGAGGAGAGCATGCTGAGCAGCAGGCTCGGGTGAGGAAGGTATAATAGGGGACGTGAGTCATGGAGAGGGAGCATGCTGAGGAGCAGGCTCAGGGGAGGAAGGTTTATTTGGGGACGTGAGCCATAGAGAGGAGAGCATGCTGAGCAGCAGGCTCGGGGAAGGAAGGTTTAATATGGGATGTGAGTCATGGAGAGGAGAGCATGCTGAGCAGCAGGCTCAGGGGAGGAAGGTTTAATAGGGGACGTGAGTCATGGAGAGGAGAGCATGCTGAGCAGCAGGCTCAGGGGAGGAAGGTTTAATAGGGGACATGAGTCATGGAGAGGGGAGCATGCTGAGCAGCAGGCCGGGGAGGAAGGTTTAATATGGGACGTGAGTCATGGAGAGGAGAGCATGCTGAGCAGCAGGCTCAGGGTAGGAAGGTTTCATAGGGGTCGAGAGTCATGGAGAGGGGAGCATGCTGAGCAGCAGGATCGGGAGGAAGAAGGTTTAATAGGGGATGAGAGTCATGGAGAGGGAAGCATGCTGAGCAGCAGGTAATGGAAGGAAGGATTAATAGGGGACGTGAGTCATGGAGAGGAGAGCATGCTGAGCAGCAGGCTAAGGGGGAGGAAGGTTTAATAGGGGACGTGTGTCATGGAGAGGAGAGCATGCTGAGCAGCAGGCTTGTGGGAGGACGGTTTAATAGGGGACGTGAGTCATGGCGAGGAGAGCATGCTGAGCAGCAGGCTAGGGGGAAGGAAGGTTTAATTGGGGACGTGAGTCATGGAGAGCGGAGCATTCTGAGCAGCAGCCTTGGAGGAGGAAGGATTAATAGGCGACGTGAGTCGTGGAGAGGAGAGAATGCTGAGCAGGAGGCTCGGGGGAGGAAGGTTTAATAGGGGACGTGAGTCATGGAGAGGAAAGCATGCTGAGCAGCAGGCTCGGGGGAGAAAGGTTTAATAGGGGACATGAGACACGGAGAGGAGAGAATGCTGAGCAGCAGGCTCGGGGGAGGAAGGTTTAATAGTGGACGTGAGTCATGGAGAGGGGAGCATGCGGAGCAGAGGACTTCGGGGAGGAAGGTTTAGTAGGGGACGAGTGTCATGGAGAGGAGAGCATGCTGAGCAGAAGGCTGAAGGGGAGGAAGGCTTAATAGAGGCGTGAGTCATGAAGAGGAGAGCATGCTGAGCAGCAGGCTCAGGAGAGGAAGGTTTAATAGGGGATGAGTGTCATGGAGAGGGGAGCATGCTGAGCAGCAGGCTAGGGGTAGGATGGTTTAATAGGGACAAGAGTCATGGAGAGGGAAGCATTCTGAGCAGCAGGCTCGGGTGCGAGGAAGGTTTAATAGGGGACGTGAGTCATGGAGAGGAGAGTATGCTGAGCAGCAGGCTCGGGGGAGGAAGGTTTAATAGGGGACGTGAGTCATGAAGAGGAGAGCATGCTGAGCAGTAGGCTTTGGGGAGGAAGGTTTAATAGGGGACGTGAGTCATGGAGAGTAGAGCATGCTAAGCAGCAGGATCGGGGAAGAAAGGTTTAATTTGGAACGTGAGTCATGGAGAGGAGAACATGCTGAGCAGCAGGATCAGGGGGAGGAAGGATTAATACGGGACGTGAGTCATGGAGAAGAGAGCATGCTGAGTTGCAGGCTCTGGCTAGGAAGGTTTAAATGGGGACGTTAGCCATGGAGAGGAGAGCATGCTGAGCAGCAGGCTCAGGGGGAGGAAGGTTTAATAGGGGACGTGAGTCACAGAGAGGGGAGCATGCTGAGCAGCAGGCTCGGGGGAGGAAGGTCTAACACGGGACGTGAGTCATGAGAGGAGAGCATACTGAGCAGCAGGCTCGGGAGGAAGGTTTAAATGGGGACTTTAGCCATTGAGAGGAGAGCATGCTGAGCAGCAGGCTCAGGGGGAGGAAGGTTTAATAGGGGATGTGAGTCATGGAGAGGGAAGCATGCTGAGCAGCAGGCTCGGGGAGGAAGGTTTAATATGGGACGTGAGTCATGGAGAGGAGAGCATGCTGAGCAGCAGGCTTGGGGAGAAAGGTTTAATAGGGGACGTGAGTCATGGAGAGGACAGCATGCTGAGCAGCAGGTCCGGGGAGGACGGTTTAATAGAGAACGTGAGTCATGGGGAGGAGAGCATGCTGAGCAGCAGGCTCGGGGAAGGAAGGTTTAATTGGGGACGTGAGTCATGGAGAGGGGAGCATGCTGAAGCAGCAGGCTCGGCAGAGGACGGTTTAATAGGGGACATGAGTCATGGAGAGGAGAGCATGCTGAGCAGCAGGCTCGGGGGAGGAAGTTTTAATAGAGGACGTGAGTCATGGAGAGGAGAGCATGCTGAGCAGCAGGCTCGGGGAGGAAGGTTTAATAGGGGACGTGAGTCCTGGAGAGGAGAGCATGCTGAGCAGCAGGCTCGGGGGAGAAAGGTTTAATAGGGGACGTGAGACACGGAGAGCAGAGCATGCTGAGCAGCAGGTAATGGAAGGAAGGTTTAATAGGGGACGTGAGTCATGGAGAGGAGAGCATGCTGAGCAGCAGGCTCAGGGGAGGAAGGTTTAATTGGGGATGTGAGCCATGGAGAGGAGAGCATGCTGAGCAGCAGGCTGAGGGTAGGAAGGTTTAATAGGGGACGAGAGTCATGGAGAGGGGAGCCTGCTGAGCAGCAGGATCGGGGGGAGGAAGGTTTAATTGGGGACGAGTGTCATGGAGAGGGGAGCATGCTAAGCAGCTGGCTCAGGGGAGGAAGGATTAATATCGGACGTCAGTCATGGAGAAGAAAGCATGCTGAGCAGCAGGATCGGGGGAGGAAGGATTAATAGTGGACGTGAGTCATGGAGAGGAGTGCATGCTCAGCTGCAGGCTCAGGGGGGTGGAAAGTTTAATAGGGGACGTGTGTCATGGAGACGGGAGCATGCTGAGCAGTAGACTCGGGTGAGGAAGGTTTAATAGGGGACGTGAGTCATGGAGAACAGAGCATGCTGAGCAGCAGGTAATGGAAGGAAGGTTTAATAGGGGACGTGAGTCATGGAGAGGAGAGCATGCTTAGCAGCATGCTCGGAGGGAAGAAAGGGTTAATAGTGGATGTGAGTCATGGAGATGAGAGCATGCAGAGCAGCAGGCTCGGGGGAGGAAGGTTTAATAGTGGACGTGAGTCATGGAGAGGAGAGCATGCTGAGCAGCAGGCTCAGGGGAGGAAGGTTTATTTGGGGACGTGAGCCATAGAGAGGAGAGCAAGCTTAGCAGCAGGCTCGGGGGGAGGAAGGTTTAATAGGGGACGTGAGTCATGGAGAGGAGAACAAGCTGAGCAGGAGGCTTGGGGGAGGAAGGTTTAAAAGGGGACGTGAGTCATCCGGAGGGGAGCATGCTGAGCAGCAGCCTAGGGAAGGAAGGTTTAATAGGGCACATGAGTCATGGATTGGGGAGCATGCTGAGCAGCAGGCTCTGGGGGGTAAGGTTTAATAGGGGACGTGAGTCGTGAAGAGGAGAGCATGCTGAGCAGCAGGCTCGGGGGGGAGGAAGGTTTAATAGGGGGCGTGAGTCATGGAGAGGGGAGCATGATGAGCAGTATGCTCGGGGGAGGAAGGTTTAATAGGGGACGTGAGTCATGGAGAGGAGAGCATGCTGAGCAGCAGGCTCGGGTGAGGAAGGTTCAATAGGGGACGGGAGTCATGGAGAGGAGAGCATGCTGAGCAGCCGGCTGATATGGGAGGAAGGTTTAATAGTGGTAGTGTGACATGGAGAGGAGGGCATGCTGAGCAGCAGGCTCGGGGGAGGAAGGTATAATAGGGGATGTGAGTCATGGAGAGGAGAGCATGCTGAGCAGCAAGCTAAGGGGGAGGACGGTTTAATAGGGAACGTGAGTCTTGGCGAGGAGAGCATGCTGAGCAGCAGGCCGGGGAGGACGATTTAATAGGGGACGTGAGTCGTGGAGAGGAGAGCATGCAGAGCAGCAGGCTTGGGGGGGAGAAAGGTTTAATCGGGGATGTGAGACATGGAGAGCGGAGCATTCTGAGCAGCAGACTCAGGGGAGGAAGGTTTAATAGGGGACATGAGACATGGAGAGGAGAGCATGCTGAGCAGCAGGCTCGGGGGAGGAAGGTTTAATAGTGGACGTGAGTCATGGAGAGGGGAGCATGCGAAGCAGAGGGCTTGGGGGAGGAAGGTTTAGTCGGGGACGTGTGTCATGGAGAGGAGAGCATGCTGAGCAGAAGGCTGAAGGGGAGGAAGGTTTAATAGGGGCGTGAGTCATGAAGAGGAGAGCATGCTGAGCAGCAGGCTCAGGAGAGGAAGGTTTAATAGGGGATGAGTGTCATGGAGAGGGGAGCATGCTGAGCAGCAGGCTAGGGGTAGGATGGTTTAATAGGGGACAAGAGTCATGGAGAGGGAAGCATTCTGAGCAGCAGGCTCGGGTGCGAGGAAGGTTTAATAGGGGACGTGAGTCATGGAGAGGAGAGTATGCTGAGCAGCAGGCTCGGGGGAGGAAGGTTTAATAGGGGACGTGAGTCATGAAGAGGAGAGCATGCTGAGCAGTAGGCTTGGGGAGGAAGGTTTAATAGGGGACGTGAGTCATGGAGAGTAGAGCATGCTGAGCAGCAGGATCGGGGAAGGAAGGTTTAATTTGGAACGTGAGTCATGGAGAGGAGAGCATGCTGAGCAGCAGGCTCGGGAGAAAGGTTTAATAGGGGATGTGAGTCATGGAGAGGAGAGCATGCTGAGCAGCAGGATTTGGGGGAGGAAGGATTAATACGGGACGTGAGTCATGGAGAAGAGAGCATGCTGAGTTGCAGGCCCGGGGTAGGAAGGCTTAAATGGGAACGTTAGCCATGGAGAGGAGAGCATGCTGAGCTGCAGGCTCAGGGGGAGGAAGGTTTAATAGGGGACGTGAGTCACAGAGAGGGGAGCATGCTGAGCAGCAGGCTCGGGGGAGGAAGGTTTAATACGGGACGTGAGTCATGAGAGGAGAGCATTCTGAGCAGCAGGCTCGGAGGAGGAAGGTTTAAATGGGGACTTTAGCCATTGAGAGGAGAGCATGCTGAGCAGCAGGCTCAAGGGGAGGAAGGTTTAATAGGGGATGTGAGTCATGGAGAGGGAAGCATGCTGAGCCGCAGGGTCCGCGGAGGAAGGTTTAATATGGGACGTGAGTCATGGAGAGGAGAGCATGCTGAGCAGCAGGCTCAGGGAAGGAAGGTTTAAATGGGGATGTCAGCCAGGGAGAGGAGAGCATGCTGAGCAGCAGGCTTGGGGGAGAAAGGTTTAATAGGGCCGTGAGTCATGGAGAGAGGCAGTATGCTGAGCAGCAGGCCTGGGGAGGACGCCCACGACAGCGACGTGGAGTCATGGGAGGAGGAGCAGCTGAGCAGCAGGTTCGGGAAGAAGGTTTAATTGGGACGTGAGTCATGGAAAGGGGAGCATGCTGAACTGCAGGCTCAGCAGAGGACGGTTTAATAGGGGACATGAGTCATGGAGAGGAGAGCATTCTGAGCAGCAGGCTCGGGGGAGGAAGTTTTAATAGAGGACGTGAGTCATGGAGAGGAGAGCATGGTGAGCAGCAGGCTCGGGGGAGGAAGGTTTAATAGGGGACGTGAGTCCTGGAGAGGAGAGCATGCTGAGCAGCAGGCTCGGGGGAGAAAGGTTTAATAGGGGACGTGAGACACGGAGAGCAGAGCATGCTGAGCAGCAGGTAATGGAAGGAAGGTTTAATAGAGGACGTGAGTCATGGAGAGGAGAGCATGCTGAGCAGCAGGCTCAGGCCAGGAAGGTTTAATAGGGGACGTGAGTCATGGAGAGGAGAGCATGCTGAGCAGCAGGCTCAGGGGAGGAAGGTTTAATTGGGGATGTGAGCCATGGAGAGGAGAGCATGCTGAGCAGCAGGCTTGGGGGAGGACGGTTTAATAGGGGACGAGAGTCATGGAGAGGGGAGCCTGCTGAGCAGCAGGATCGGGGGGAGGAAGGTTTAATTGGGGACGAGAGTCATGG
Source organism: Neoceratodus forsteri (assembly GCA_016271365.2). NCBI lineage: Eukaryota > Metazoa > Chordata > Ceratodontiformes > Ceratodontidae > Neoceratodus > Neoceratodus forsteri. The sequence continues at coordinate 446,679,142 of CM057453.1, forward strand.
AGAGGGGAGCATGCTAAGCAGCTGGCTCAGGGGAGGAGGATATTGCTCGGACGTACATCAGTGAATATCTTTTCAAATCTGTCTCATATATCCTTTTGATAATATTTAGATCCCTTGGGAGGGATGTAAACATTCATGAGAATGATCATTCTATCATATATTTTTATCAAGGATACAGTGCAGTTTCTATCCAAATATACATTTTTAAGAACCTCGCATATTCTTATTTTAACATGTATTATCAGACCACCAGATGGACTTCCAAACTTACTTTCCTTAGTTGCAGTAGTATGAAGTACCTCATATCCATTCCACAGAATTTGTCCCTCATTTTCATGCCAGGATTTCTGGCAACAGACTATATCCCCTTTGTTAATAAATTCCTTGAAATCTCTATCCACAAACTTATTGCCAATCCCTGCCAAATTCCATGATATTATTTTTACTTGTTCCCCTTTTATCATGTTATTACTTAATTCAGTGGAATGTAGAGAGTCTGCCTCATCTATACTTGTATCCAGTCATTCATATAATTGTTCTGGCCTCTACTCCTTTTCCAATTTGTCTCCCACATCAAGACTTTGAATCCCATCCTGGTGACTGTTCTTAACTTCATTTTCAGGCTCTATACATCCAATGGATCGACCTAGATTCACTAGAAGTAGGCCTAGAGGGTCCAATGTCTCACTTTTGCAAATGTTGCTGAGAAATCTCGTAATTTTTATAACTGTATAGATCTGGGAGGAATCCTGCCTTCAAGTTATATCTTGTACTCCATGTTTCCCAAAGACATATTTAGATAATTTGCAAACAAGTTACAAATCAACCTTTAGTCTGTAATTATGTTCCTAATTCGGCCTTGTCATTCCAAACAATGAAAGTACAATTGGAACATTGGTAATCCTAGGTTTCTCTGACTGGCATAAAATTTCTATTTGAGAAACATATTTTTAATCCTTTAAAGTTTATCAAATATTCATTTCTTCAAATATAGTTGGCAATCTTAGGAGATTCAAGATAAACTTTGATGGTGTTAATATGACCATCTTGGCTTTTCTTAATTTGCAGAATATCCTTCTTTGATATATCAAGTTCAGCTAGTAAAAACATCTCCTGTATTTTATATTGCTTAGATATTTCATCCAAAAAGGAAGGCTAATCTACTGTGGTGGTCAAAGCGTAAATAAGGTATATCTGTTTCTTGCTCATTTAATCTGTTACACTGCCCAGTTTTACCATCAGCTCCAGCGTTTACAGTAATTACACTTCCATACATCTTTTCGTCCTTTATTTCCCCTTCTAGGCCAAATATATCATGTTTCGACCAAGGGAAAAGTGTTTTGCTCTTACTGTTGGCTTCTTCTTTGCTTCAACAGTCATTAAACAACAATTCCTGCTCCAAAGTCTGTAGTTGTTTTCCCTAATTCACTATTACAGAATAATTCCTGCATCTCTCATTGCCCTTTCACTTTCTGGTTAGATGTGTCTTTTTCATGATCCATACATGGGTTGCTAATGTTACCATTGTTTGTTGCATCCTTTTTAGTACAGACATTCTCTAACTTTGTTATTTGATTTTTTGTTCTTCCTTTCTTTCTATTTGGATTTTTCCTTTCTTTCCTTTGTTCTGCAGTCATACATAGGAATTTCTAGCTTCACCTTGTTTCTCTTTTTCCTATTCTTTCTACTTTCCCTTTTCTCTTGTTTTTAAATTTCTGGACTTCAGGTGTAGATGGAATAATTAATACAGAAAAATCTGGTCTCAGACCATTTGCCATGCTCTGGGAGCCTGGCACTTCAACTGAATCAGATGCACAGGTGGGCTCATTTCATCTAGCTTACACATCACAGTAACAAATTTAGTGTCAAGCACACCTACATCATATCTACCATTCTCAATTTTGTTTTTAGGGCAACTAACTGTTCCATAAGGAGAAAATTTGTCATATGTGGATGGCCCAGTAGTAAGACCATCCTGTTGCTTAGGCAATCTGGCACATAGCTGGGTTTTACAGACCTCAAATTTAAGGTTGCATTCTTAGATTTCACTCTCTCTGTCCATGTGTCCTCACTAATAGTTTAGTCCCTTAAGTACTGTCTTAAACATAGAAACATAGAAACATAGAATTTGACGGCAGATAAGGACAGCTTGGCCCACCCAGTCTGCCCATTTCCCTGCCTACTGGATAAGCTGCAGATCCTAGTTAACCAGCAGCCTACTTTCCTACCCCCATCCCTAGAATTGCCTTATGACTGTCCCATGCATGCTTGAATTCCACCACTGTTTTTGACTCACGACCTCCTCGGAGAGCCGTTCCATGCATCCACAACACTCTCTGTGAAAAATACTTCCTTAAATTACCTCTGAGCCGCCCCCCCTCTATCTTCAAATTGTGCCCCCTTGTTATTGCACACCTCTTTTTTTGAAAGATGCTACCCTCTTGGACTTTGTTGATTCCCTTGAGGTACTGGAAGGTTTCTATCATGTCCCCCCTCTCCCTCCTTTCCTCGAGGCTATACATATTAAGCTTCTTTATCTCTCTTCATATGTCTTCTGGTGCAGACCCTGCACCATTTTAGTGCCCTCCTCTGGACAGCTTCCATCCTGTCTATGTCTTTGCGAAGACTGGGTCTCAGAACTGCACACAGTACTCCAGATGGGGTCTGACCAGCTGTCTGTACAGAGGATAATAACTTCCTGTTTTCTACTGGTGATGCCTCTCTCTAGTGCATCCCAATATCCCCCAGCCCTCATTGCTGCCCTCTCACATTGCTTGCCCACCTTTAAGTCATCTGATATGACTACCCCCAGGTCCCTTTCCATTTTTGTTGTTGTTAGTATCTCACCCCATTGTGTAATCTTCCCTGGGTTTTGTTTCCCAGGTGCATTACCTGCACTTCTTAGCATTGAATAAAGCTGCCATACATTTGACCATTCTTCTAACCTTGCCAAGTCCCTTTTCATCCTTTCCACCCCACCTTGTGCATCAACTCTGTTGCAGATCTTTGTGTCATCTGCAAAGAGACATACTTTCCTTCCAGTCCTCTGCATGCTACATAAAGACATTGAAGAGGACTGGTCCTAATACTGAACCTCAGTGCCCCACTAGTAACCCCCTTTCATCAGAGTGGACTCCATTTACTATTACTCTCTGTGTCCTATTTTCCAGCCAATTTTTACCCAGGCTGTCATCTTGGGACCCACTCTCAGGCTAGCTAGCATATATAATCTTTTTGTGTGGGACTGTGTCAAATGCCTTGCTAAAGTCTAGGTAGGCCATGTCCACAGCCCCTCCTGATCTACTGTTTTGGTCACCAGTCAAAGAAATCTTTCAGATTTGTCTGGCATGACCTTCCTGCTGTGAATCCATGCTGCCTTGGGTCCTGTGCCCCTCTGGCCTCCTAGATACTTGACAATTCTTTTCCTTAAAGTGATTCCATCATTTTCCCTACCACTGAGGTTAAACTAACAGGTCTGTGTTTCCTGCTTCTGTCTTGCTCCCACTTTTGTGAAGGAACCATCTGCCCTCCTCAGTCCTCGGGTACCACCCATCCTCCATGATTTGTTAAACAGGGTAGTCAGTGGTGTCACTAATTCTACCCTTAGTTCTTTTAGAATTCTGGGATGAATCCCATCAGGCCCATTACTTTGTCCACCTTCAGTTTTAGAGTTCTTTCAGAACCTTTTCTTCTGTAAATGGGCTGGCCTCAACTTCCGTCCTAGTGTGTTTCTACTGTTTGTTCGGTACACCCCTCTTCCTTTGTAAATACTGAGCAAAATATTTGTTTAGTATCTCTGCCCTTTTCACAGTCTCCCTCTGCCCACCCTCCCCCTTAATAAAAGCCTCACCATCCCTCGCCAGCCCTTCCGCCACCCTGATGTACCTCTAAAAGGTTTATCCCCCTTCTTAACTGAGTTGGCTATTTTTCTCGGTTTGGACCTTTGCTGTTCTGACTGCCTTCCAGCTTTCTTTGCTTTAACCTGATACAGTTCTCTGTCCTGCTCCTTCTGCGATTCTTGTACTTCCTGAAAGCTTTCTTTTCTCTTGAACCTTCACTGCCACTTCCTTTGAGAACCATAGTGGTTTCTTACATCGTTAGTTTTGTTTATTTGCTTCACACAAGGCTTGTTGCCTCTGTGATGGCAGTTTTATTATTCCCATTGTTCTTCACCCCTCCTTCCTGCCATGTGCTGGAGTGCATTTCCTTAGGCACTTACCCGTTTTGTAAGAGTCAGCCCTCCTAAAGTCCAGTACCTTTGCCTTTGTGGCTTGACTTTATTGCTGTGTTTATTGTAAACCATACTGTTCGATGGTCGCTAGTTCCCAGATGGCTACCCGCTACACCTGCGATCCTCTTCATCTCCATTTGAGAGAACAAGGTCTAAGATTGCTCCCTCTCGAGTGGCTCCAATACTAGTTGTCTAAGGCATGCCCCTTGAGGGCATCTAGAATAACCCACTCTTCGGTGAGGCTGTGGCAACTGCACTCCAGTTAACATCTGGCATATTCAGATCACCCATCAACAATATCTCCCTTTTTTGCCATACTAAGTATACTTTCTATCATTTCCTTGTCCATTTCCTCCCCTGAGAAAGTCTGTATCTAACCCCTGTCGGTTTGGTGCCATTGCCGGTCTCAAATTTACCCACAGTACTTCTTCTCCTCCCTGTTTTCTCTTTTGTTCTATTGCTTGATTCCTTCCCCTTATGTAAACTATCCTCCTCCTCTTTTACCCTCCCTGTCCCTCCTGTAGATAGTGTATACTGGTATGTTTATGTCCCAGTCATGGTTTTGTCAGAACCATGTTTCTGTGACTGCCACAATATCAGATGTTCCTCCTCCATCAAGGCCACTAATTCAGGAAGCTTGTTACTCAGACTATGTGCATTGGTACTCATTGCTCTCCATTTTTTGACTTTACTTTCTGTTGCAGCATCCCCCACAACCTTTCTACCTTGGTCTTTTTCTCATTAGTACCCTGTGTTTGTAGGGAGGGCTGGGACTCCTGCTGCTCATCAGTGCCTCCCCCCGACTAGTTAAAAAGCTTGCCAATGAAGCATTCAAACTGATTACTCAAAGACTTGTTCCTTCCTGGACAGATGCAGACCATCCTGCCAGTATAGGCTGGTGTCCCTCCAGGTGATTCCAACTCCCAATGAAGCCAAACCCTGTGCTCCACACCATTTTTCAACCACTCATTAAACTGCATTGCAAAAGTACCCCTGCCTCCTCATGCCATTTACAGGCAGCACCTCTGAGAAGGTTACTGTGTGTGCTACTTTTCTTAGGCCCTCCCCAGTTCTAAAGTCCTTCTGCACTGCTCTAATCTCATGTTGAGCCAAGTCATTTGTCCCTAGGTGGACAATGACATCCAGCTCAGACTCCGTGCAGCTGTTCTCGTGATCCTGAGGATGCGCTTCCTGTCCCTACAAGCCATGGCACCAGGCAGGCACTTTACTTCAGTTTTCCCTGCTCCCCCCAGTTCTATCCCCCTAATAATTGAGTCCCCCACCAGGAGCTGCTTCCTTTCCTTGTGGCATCCTTTGCCTCCCTCCTGTGGGCCTCCCTTGTGACAGGTGTCCTCAGAATCCTTAATCTCCTCTGTGGGTGCATCCATAGGGGAGCTGTGCTCCTCCAGAATGGTGTATGGATTGTGGAGTGGAACAACTGACTAGGTGTGCCTCTGTTCCACCCTCCTCACCCTCCCTGAGCCCACTGTGGTCCAACTGCTGTGCTTTCTTTGCAACCTCTGAGGTAGTGGTGGTGGCTCTGGTGCTCCCTGGATGGAGGGGTTCCCTTCCTACCATCAAGTCTGGCCTGGGGGAAGGTTCTCTTACTGCTGTCCAGTGTGGCCTGAAGATGGGCAACTTCCTCCCTCAGGGCAGAGAGTTGTCTGCAAATAGGGCAGCATCTCAGCCTCCAGAAAGACTCCCGGAAGACTGCTGCCCCACAGCCATTACATTGCACTACTCCCCACATGACTATGTACTTTTTTTTTTGTGTGTGTCTTAATGCCTGCGATAGTCCACTGCAATTCTTGCATAACTTCTCTTAATTCTGCCTCAGAAACCATCAATTTGGCTTCCACTATTTTAGCCTCCTTATGCATATTTAAACTCTTGGTGCTATCAGTATATATATCAAAGCTATAATGCTCCTCCAATCTTTCTGCAAATGATACTGAGGGGCTGCTAAGACTTATAATAGTTAAATTAGTTTAATCAGAACTAAAGTCTAGTCTCAGTGATTTTTCCAGGCTATTTTCTGTAAAATTCTGGAGAGCATACATAACCTGAGTAGCACCTTCAATAATAATTGGCTGTTTAGTGGTAGAGGCAGAAGTTTTCTCATAGTTTGCCTGGTTCTGCTTTATTAGGTGGTCTGTTACAATTGTTTGTTTTGTGGATTTCATAGCATTTTTTCCCCATTAATAATGGCCTGTCCTAACAACAGTGAGCAATTCATTTGGTTTTGATGTTGACCATTATGAATTAAAAAGTGCTCTCATGCTAGGGCTACTATTATAGGCTTAGTTGGAGTGCAAATAAGCTCAATTACATAAAGCATAGGTGTTTCAAGTATGCCTATATATGTTTAAGACACTGCTTAAGGTCACACAAAAAAATAGGAGGGAAAATTCAGCATAAGCTATCATTAGCAGTTAAATGCATTCAATTAAAATAAAAGAAATAAAAGAAAAAAACAATTGTAATATAAAATACAAGCAAAAACAGAAGTTTACAAAGTCTCCAAGCTCTAAAGCTATAATGCAGTCGGTTGCAAAAATATAAGCAAATTAAAGTCCCAGTCTTTTAATGTTGAGTTTCTTGGTGCTTCCCTGAACTCAGTTCATAGTTAGATCAATTTTCAAAATAGTTTTCAAGATAGCAGCACTCAACAGTCTAGTCCACCTCTGCTCCTTTTGCCTCCAAACCACCCAGTTGCCCAGGTACCAATAATATCATCAAGTCTATCGAAAGGATACTTGGATGTATAGGGGCTTCTTAAAACTGTTTGGCACAATTCTCTTGCCCCTTTTAAGCTCACTAGTTCGCACAGGAAAATCTTCTCCTCAACTACTGTTCTTAGGGTCGTGTTGTGCTCCAAACTAGCAGCCCAGCTGGCTAGAGAACCATCTGTCTCCACCAAGCTAGTACAGTCAAGAATAGTAGACCCAGACACTAGTGAAAAAAAAGGAAATCATAGATCAATACTATTCACTGGTTGTCGATATATAATTAAAATTCACTATATAATAGAGTATATAAAAATGGCTTTTTAGTACTCTTTATATTCCTAAAACCCCAGGTATTTATAGTCGCTTACTTGTGCAGTAGTTTGTAAAAAATTTCATAATGGCCTACTACTCTCCAGCGCATGGAACAGCTTTCAGCTTGTTCGCTTGACTAATGGCCACTGTTAGTGTAGGAGACAAAGCTACACACTGCATGGTCAAGTGAATAAATACTAAACTGGTAAAACACTTGAACAGCTAGCAGGATGAAAATACAGACTGTCATCTCTCCGCTTCTTACAGTTATGTAGGGAGATGCCACGCATGTGCATAAGTACCCTTACAATAAATGGAAGGTCTTCTATTGGCCCCAAGAAGCATGTGACCCCCTCTGTTTCCCATGAATTTTAAAAGCATTTTACCAAAAAATAACGTTTAAACTTTCTTAAATTTTATAATCTATAGTAAAATACAACATAAAGTAACCCCTAAAAACACAAAAGGAGAAGGGAGAAAGGACATTTGCAGATAAAATGAATCACACAATGAAATAAGTTTTTTTTTAAATGTAGGCAAAGATGAAATATGCCTATTTTAGTTTTTATTCCTTGATTGTTCCTTTTGTAGTATGCTCCTGCACTCCGGGCTTCTCAAGCAGTCAGCATCAGCATATCGCCTGAAAATTAATCCAGTAAATGGCTAGGTTCGTTGCTCTTAGGGGCGCCGAAGCTCGTTCCCTCCAGCTGGCCTGAATGGCATCTCATCGGCTGTTACTTCACTCTGCCTGCCATTAACAGAGAGGACCAGGAATCGTCTTCACTTCCCCTGGAACAAACAACCAACAAGAAACAAGAAGGAGCAACCCACCCAAGCTCGAGTTCACAATAAGCTGTACTGGTAAGATTGAAAACAGTAGCATAGATGGAACACCTGTTATAACACTAAAACTAGCAATGCAATCCTGCTATCTGTGCCTACTCCTCAGGCACAGACGTGCATAGCAAACTCAAATCTCCAATAATCCAGTATTATATTTGTTTCTCTTAGGTACCAACTCAGATGAAAATGATCTCTTGTCAATAAAGTGGCAATTCCTACTTCTACTTACTCCATCTTCTTTCTTCTTTGCCCTCTGTATATGCTCACCCACCTGTAAGTTAATGCACAGCTATTTAATTGTAATGTTGTAATACATTATCCTGAGCTTGGGCTCTATCTTCTCGGAGGCAATATAGTGCAGTGGTTTAAGTCTCTGAGCTGCAAATCTGGAGACCTGGGTTTGAATCTCACAGCCCCCACTTGCATAATTGTAAATATGTTATTTATTTACTACATTTTCCACTTTAGCACTTTATTTGGCTCTTTTGCTATGGTTGTGTCCTTTTGGGACCCTATAGATATTGAGATGCTTTGCACTTTTTATGCACTATATCACTTTAAAAGTGTTGTGATCATGTGACAAGATTGTGTGCTATATAAGGATAGATGCACTAGGGGGTACTATCTTTGAGAAAACCTCCTGAAGGTGAAACGTCAGAGCGCATTTGTTATTTCTCCTTGACCCAGTTGGATTGCATGTTTGTTTGCTGGCTATACATTAAACAGAAGTTGTTTCAATAAGTTGACTCTGTTTGAAATCTGTGCTGAAGAAAGTGCTGTGGCTGCTTTTGCTTTACTTTAATACCAGCCTTCTAAATGATCAGGGATACAAAGACCATATGAAGGAAGATATCTCCATGTACTGGAGGAATAATTACTCTTCAGATGGCCCTGCCTCTATGACTTTGAACTGTTTTAAAACCACAGTCGGGGGAGACTATTAAATAGGGTATGCCTCTAGATTAAAAAGGGGAAACAATCCAGAAATGCCTTGACCTAGAGAGGGAATTATTTGACTCGAAAGCAGAGCACCAGATTACTCTCCACAAGGGAGTTAAAAGGCAGTTAGATAAAAAGAAAGCCAAGCTTCGCATATGCTAGATGAACTTGTGGAAAGAAATCTGTGTTTTGCAAGACAAAGGTATTTTGAACAGGGTACTAGAGATGGGCAGTTACTGGCGCTAAAGCTTGGAAAACAGGCTGCAAACAGAGCAGCTCTAAAAGTTAAACATGCAGAGGGTAAGGGAGGCCAGACAGGGGACACCAAGATTACAATGGATACATTTCTACCTTTTGTTGAACACTGTACCCAGCTTCCTTCTTCCAATGCAACATGGTTCCAAAATTTTCTAAGGAGGCAAGCTCAGAGATTGACAACCTTATGAGGGTGGGAGGTTCAAGACAAGCTTAAAAACCTCAAAAATATGAAATCTCCTGGCCTTGATGTCCTACCCTCAGAATGGTACAAGCACTATGCTTCCCAGATAATGCCACATCTCACTAAGATGTTTCCTAGAATCTTAGAGGGGGCTCCACCTTCATGGATTCTGTTGCAAATCACTTTATTGTACAAAGCCAGGAAAGACCATACAGATTGTGAATCTTATCACCCCATTTCCCTCCTCTGTAGTGAATCAACACTCCTGAAGGGTATACTGGCCAATTGACTACAAAATCACATATGTGCCATAATCCACCCAGATTAGACAGGCTTTATAAAAGGTTAGTTTCTTCAAAACAATGTTAGGCACCTTCTAAATAGCTTCACTTCCCTAACACACAACAGAAACACACATCTAGCTATTTCTGTAGATACAGAAAAAGCTTTGACAGGACAAATTGGCAGTTTCTGAATTATTCTTGGCAATCCTTTCAATTCGGTGCCAACTTCCTCCACACCTGTAACATCTCTACAGGGCTCCTGATGCTACAGTAAAGGCAAGTGGGTGCATTTTTCTCTGGGTAGGGGCACCCACCAAGGGTGTCCTCTGTCCCTGCATTTATTTGCAGTCAGCCTTGAACCATTAGCAGTTGCAGTCATTCAAGACCCAAATATAGGGGACACCTGTATGGGGCAAGTCATGCATAAAGTATCTCTTAACTCTGATGACACCATCTTTTTTCCATCAGAAGTTGAAACATCAGTACCAGGCTTACTGACCACTCTAGCTGCCTTTGGTAAATTGTCAGAATACAAACTGAACTACACTAAGTCAGAAGCCCTGCTGGTGAGTGGCAGATGTATCTCTGAATTTAAACAAACATTTCCCTTTACTTGGGAAAAAAATAACCAAACTATATCTGGGGATGCAGGTCACCCCCAAATGACAAGGCTATTCAACATTAACTATGCACCCCTTTACAACAGCATGCAAGAAGACATGGTCCTCTGGAAGCTGTTGCCCTTGTCACTTTTAGGATGCATTAACACCCTGAAAATGAATCTCCTCCAACTCTTCTTATTCTTATTCCAGACCCTCACTGTACTTAGTCCAGAAACCTTCTGGGCCAAAGTTAGGAAAAATATTAACAAGGTCATATGGGTGGGCCACAAACCAGTCCTGATAATAACAAGAGGAAAAGGAGACTTAGCCATGCTAGATTCGTAGTTGTTTAATTTCACAGCCTAAACAGCATATTTGATTACTTGGGCCAAGCAGAGAGATGAATTCAGATGATATTCCATGGAGGGCAGACAGGGAGTTTCCGTTCACCTATTCACCATGCCAGTGATACTCATTTTGTCTGGAACCAGAGAGAAGATCACCAACCCATGGGTATTACACTCCTTACAGGTCCTAGATAAGGCAACCAAATACATGAAAGAGAAGAATGACAGTGGCCCACTCTTCCTGATCCAATACATAAAGTCCTTTCAACCCCCTTGCTAAAATCCAGGACTCACCCTCTGGGGAAGGCAAGGTATTACCAGATTCTCTCAGAGCATCACAAGGGGTCAAATAAGAACCTTTCAGGACCTAGTAACAAAATGTTATCTTCCTCATTCAGAATTCTTCAGGTTCCTTCAGATCAGGCACTTTATCTAGATTGTACTAACCTCCAGACATTAACAGCAAACCAGTTAGAGGGACTTCTTTTACTGGGGTGCCACCCTATAAATTAGATTTAGATACATTTCAGAATTTTTGCATAGTAGTGTGATAGACCCACAGACATCATCAGACAGAAATGGGAACAGAAGAGCAGAACTCCTCTTTCAATAGAGATGTGTAATAAATTTCTGCAGAGTGGAAAGTTACTTCTTCTCTGTCCTGGAGAAAATTCCAATGGAAGGTTTCCATTTATTTCTTTCACACTCCTACCATGACTAAACATATAGAGAAAACCAATACTGACCAGTTTTGGAGATTGTACAGAAACAAGGTATCTCATTATCACATTTTTTGAGAGTGTCCCAGGTTAACCAGACTTTGGACTGAGATACATGATTCGATCCAACAAATCATAGGTAAATCATTCCCCTATAGCTTTCAGTTCTTGATTCTGGGTATCCTCCCAAACCCAATCTGTAATAGACACCTGAGAAAGTTATTTCAGCTATAAATACTGGTGGCCTTGAAACGTACTACCTTGAGATGATTGTCAGAAATTTCTCCACAGGTTACTACTTGGTTTTAAAAAGTGGATGAATTCCACAGAATGAAACAAATCACTCCCAACATATAACTTCAAAGAGACTTCTTTTTGACAATGTGGCAACTGTGGGACTCCTGTGTCAATACAAGGGTGGAGGAGGACAACTAGCACACCAATGGACTTACCCCACCCCCATTTTCATTTAAGGAATTATCACTCTTTTACTCCAAAACCAATCCTTAGAGATCATGGTAGACAATTCCAGGACATGTGAACTCACACCACTGGCATTAAGCTCAAAGCACAAGAGGTCTGCCACCAACCCTTTGCTATTGACCTGAACTATAAAAATCAAACAAAAAAACTTAACTTGGATTAATGGACTCAGTACTGTGAAACTACAGTTATTTTACTTATAGGACTTGGTATTGCTGCAATGTTAATTAATTGTTAATAGCTGAATGTTGGGCCTTTTTTAGCCCTTCCATGATGTTCACTAACACAGTTACAGACAGCAATATTTCTGTATTCCAATGATTCACTATACTGCTTGTACCTGTGAACTATTGCTCAATAAACTTGAAAAAAATGAAGGACAATGGGAAAAAAAGATCAGTGCCAAATTCTAGTCCATACCCAAAAGACTGGTACATTTATAACCCCTAATAATAGTTCCAGCAGTTTTTGAAAAGTGAAGCACAAATATGTCTCAGAAAATCACTTATTCAGGCCAAACTCTGGTCAGCACAGAAATTGAAGAGAGAAACAGAGCTCCTCAGTAGTGTTCCCTAACACAAGAACTCAGTATCTCAGGATCTTCCCATGTCTCTCCAAACTCCACCAACAAAGGATCCACTGTTGCTCTGGGAATCACTCAAGAAGGGGAAGAAAAACAGTGTTTCTTCGTGCTGCAGCCACAGGTGTCCCACTGGTCCAATGACAATACAGCAAAGAGACACTACTGCAATCCCCGTCCCAGCTCCTGCTCAGCCCAAACACTCTGATACTCTAACACACATGACAACCCAGCACAGTTCACAGATCACCTAAAAGGGAGACAAAAAAAAAAAGGAAAATGAAGTTCTTTGTTAAGCACTGTGTATCCCAAAAGTTTGCAATTAATATAGCACAGCTTGGGCAGCATCCAAAGGCTAATGTGTGTACCTGTCATAGAGCAAAGTCAAGTGTAAAATGCTTTAAGCAACTCTGCTTCTCCCCAGCTTGTCTGCTGCACAGTTCAAGGACTAGGCCTGTTTCCACTCAAAAGAAAACAGCCAATTTGTAATCAAATTCTTAATTTTGCCTTTACCATTTTATACAACAGGTGTGGAGTGAAATGCCACAGAATAAAACTGATATATTTGGACCCATTTTGCAAGATATCATGATATCTTGCATTTTGGGGTATGTCACAATTGATATCTAGCAAAGTTGGGTACATAACAATGGAATAGTGAACCAATCAGAAAGTAGCTTGCACACTGCTGATGTCATGTCAATAGTCATGTGGAGCACTGAAGCCAGCAGTTGAAATCCAATGGAAACAGTTACACCTTCATACAAAAAGATGGTTTAAAAGTTACAACTGTTAAATTAATGTTGCAAAAACTAAATAGGCAATTGTCTCACTTAAAATATATATCACTTGTAAGGAGTAGGACTTTCATAACTCACTCATGGCTTTAACATATGTGAGTTATGGTCCAGTCATCTACACTTGAAGATAAATTGCATATCTTGACTCAGGCTATGTCATATCCTTTATTTATTGCATGTGTTATAAAATGGATCCTAGATTGTTCAGTGATTTCAAAAATCTGATTTGTGTAGCACTCCACATTGTCAATGGGTAATCAGTAGATATGGGTAATGTGCACCCTACTAAGGGAAATGGTACAGCATAAGGCTATAATCAGCATAGAATCTTGGGCACTTGAACATTTAGGAAAGCAGCAACTCTTCAGTCTTTGCTGCACCATAGAAAGGGAAGCAGCAGAGAAAATTTCTCTGAAGAAAGAATTTCTTTTTGGGGTTTTATTCTTAGGGCTGTGATTCTGCTAAGCAGGTTTGGGCTACCTGGTGACAGGAAGCACCCCTAAATTTAAAATAGTGCCTGTTATGCTATGGTTTTGAAACTGGGTAATCTGCCTTTTTTCCCCACTTCCACTGTCTGTATGTGCTTGGATTGGGGTCCACATTATGTCACACTTTTATAAGGGTGTTTATTCTCATCAGGCATCCAATTTCCTTCCTTTGTGGTGCTTCAGGTAAGTACAATTAGGGTCTACTACTTGGCATTTTCCCTTGCCTCCTAGCATCTATACTGGTGTTGCCCCCCCCCAAGGAACTGTTATAGGGCTGTTATTGTCCTTTTGTTTTATCCTCTCTTTTTGGGGTGATTGTTGTTTTAGGAGAGGTGGCTGGGTGATTAATTCTGTCTGGTGAAGCATTGATTTTCCTCTTGCTCTGAGGATGTGTTTTCTTGGCTGGAGAGAAAGATTAAAAATAAAAAAAAGTTTGGCCCGTTGGCAGAGTGGTTGGATTTCCTCTTGCGACACTGGCAACCTGGGTTCAGGAACAAGTCCGGGTCACTGGAGGGCCGGCCGGGGGAGAAGGATTGAGCATCCTAAGGACAGCTCTCTTTCTCCAGAGGGAGGGCTGGGAAGTGCTCTGGTGCCTGCTGGCTCCTTGTGAAGGCTAGGAGCATTACAGGACACCAGGACCACGCACATCATCAGGGAGGGGCGGACATTGGCATCAGCCATTACGTCACTATGCCACCCCAACAAGCAAAAGGAGGAAAATGGCTGGGTACTCTCCAGATGATGGCCTCCAGGTCCTCTGCACCTTTGAACCCTCCAGGGAGCTTCCCCCTGCAAGTCCCAGCATCATCCTGTGGCTTATAAGCTAGGTGCTAGTGCCACCCCTCCACTGGTGCATTCCCCCTGGTGGGGCCCGCTCGGTGAAGGGAAATGCCAGGATACTGCAGGAGGACTGTGTTATGGGGCTTGCAGGGGGGTCAGGACTTTAGTGAGGTAGTAGGGAGGTAGGCAGAAGGACCATAAGAGGCCTGAAGGAGAGGAGGGTACCTGAGCATGGAGTGAGGGGAATAAACACATAACACAAAAAAAAAATTACAAAAATGAGAGAGAGAGAGAGAGAGAGATTGGTGTAGCCTGTCAGTCAGGCTTTTAATTGGGGGCAGACCTTTAGGGCACTGAACATGTTCTTCTAATGGCTCTTCTGAGCTGCGTGAATTCCTGCCATTGCCCAGAGCCTGTCAGTTAAGCTTGCACTCTGTTTTCTTACAGGTGGCCATCCCGAGCCTTCAGTGCCTTCACTTTCACACTTCTTGGCTCAAGCACACTCCCCTGAAGTGGTGACATCATGCATAATCTCATGACATCATGTACACGTGCACTCGCATGACTGTGTGTGTTAGTACTTTCTGAAGCACTAGATGTGGTGGTTCTGTTTTCACAGTTTGGATCTCCTTTGCCCTGACAGCGCTCATTCGTACTAGAGCCTGTGGTCCTGTGGGCTGGTGGACAAATTTCTTTTTGTCAGATTTAACTGTTTTGTTTTTTTGCTTTTTGATTTGGGCAACATTTCTTTAATATCTATATCAATCTATCTATATATATATTCTATGCAAAAAACTGCGTTAATGCGTCATTTAGGGTTAAAGCACAAAAAGTCAGGAAATGAAAAATCTTTAGGGTTGCCCCTCCCCACCTCGTGGAACCACCAATCATCCCAAGATTGACAGATGGCCAGGGGTGTGTCATTGGGGTTGTGAGGGCCTAAATGTTGCCCCATTCCTTGTGTAATCATATTCAGAAGCAACACTGAAGAAGAATGGGGCAACATTTAGGCCTCACAACCCCAATGACACAATCCATCATCTGTCAATCATGGGAAGATTGGTGGTTCCACGAGAGGGGGAGGGGTAACCCTAAAGATTTTTCATTTCCTGACTTTTTGTGCTTTAACCATAAATGATGGATTAACACAGTTTTTCTGCATAGAATTTCCTTATTTTTTGAGAAAGACTAGAAAAGTACTGAGTCGCACAAGTTGGTAGGAGTGCGGGGCCCTTCGCATATCCATTACAATATCAACAGATTTCTAACACTTCATATTTACTGTATTGCAGTCAATTAGCTTTAACAATTAGTAGTCTGCTAGGATATTGTCCCTGTTTTGGGCAGAATAATAAATTAGTCCAAGCCAACATTCCAAAAATGAGGTCTAGAGGACATACTACCTCCAATCCCTATGACACCATTTCAGTCCAGCATGTCCCATCACATTCAACCCCATCTGCTCACTTCCTGTCTCATCTGTGCCCATCTGACAGCCAAATGGACATGTTGTGTTTATGGGATAATCATCAAGGTACCATGCAGCATTAGCTGCTCTTTGCCCTACAGACCACCTCCTATCTGACCACTCCCACTGGCCATACCCGAGGCATTAATGAGACTACATGTGTTGGAGGGACTCATCTGCCACACATGTCTCCACTGGTCCTACCCAGGTGTCACTTGGACCTGCTGGCTTTGAGGGTACATCCATCAGGGATGCCATGCAGTGCATGCTGCTCCATGTCTCAAAGGTCACTCCCCATCCAGCTGTTCCTTTTGGTCACTATCGAAGCACACAATAGAACACTGTGTTGCAGTCCAATCCCTTCAATCCACACCCTGTCACAACTGTACCATCCTGATGGACAGTTGGACATGCCAAGCATGAGGCCCATCCTCTGGGGCATCATGTGATGCATGCCGCTCCATGCCCCATTAATCACCCATAATCCAGCCACTCCTATTAACTGCTCCTTAGGCACATAATGGGAACCTAAGTTACTGGAGGGGCCACCGCTAATGGGTCATCTGTTCCAACTGGTGCCAATTGATCACAGGCTGGTCCCATATCCTCACTAGGTAATGTTGTTATCTAAACCAAAAACATATCCAGACAGTTCTAAACACTTAACAAACATTAAGTTGTCATATTTATAAAGTTCTAGCTGATATTAATATTCCTTTACCTTATCAATAAAGCACCCTTTTAGGTGCAAAGTTAATTACATATGCTTGATTAATAGCTTTAATAGTCCTTTATGACTGCTGAATTCTTACTATATCTGTATAAATCCAAATCAACTATCAAAGAAAGCCTAAATATCATCTGCAAATTAAAATAACTCACAATATATGCCACACAAATTATACCGTATTAAAACTCCTTTGCAGTGCTAAAGTCCACACTCTTTTCAATACTGCATAAGGAGGCTCCACATAATCTGCCGATTTTAGAATCATAAAATATCCCATTGAAAGAGATTCTTTTGTTGAGTGGGTAGGATAGGTAGTCCAGTTATTTTTAGATCAAGTTTCCTAAATTAGTGAAGCAGAAGCCAGTAAAAGGCTCCATTTGAGGAGTCCTATTAACTAAATTTAACCAACTCACCATCACTTTTTCATATGTTCAGAAGTACTCGGCAGTTCTGAGCTTTAAAACTGAATTAATAGAGCACATGCTCCCACAACTGGGAGTCCAGAGATTATACAAATCAAATTAACAATTCTCGTCCTGTGAGCTCTGATTAAAATAGAAGAAGTGCCTTTTGTAGAGTTTTTATAGTACCTTACGAGGGGCTCACCCCCTTCTGCCATTCTGCTCTCCATTCACCACCGATTCAGTCTGCCATATTCAAAAATACACAATAGTTTATACAAACAAACTATTTCCTGAAGTAAACCACAGTTCTAGGAGTCTGCTCTCTACCTCTGGACAACATTCAGGACCTCATAAACTCCTTTTGCTGTCTCCCCCTCTCATTTGAGTACAGCAGAAGAGCACCTATTAAATGACAATAAAAGCGCTCCACTAAGCGCAGTAAATTTGAGAGTATAGGCTAAATATTTTAACCCACAGCCCCCATGACAACACTGGCATATCTTTAGTAGGCCAAAATAGGCCTGTTAGTACCAAGTACCTCTGTATTTCAGGCTGGCAACATCAAATCCAAAACCCCCTCTTCCAAATTCTTAGAGAATCTCTGCAGAGTCTTCCTCGTGGTTGCCACTTTACTCTCCAAAATCGGAATCTTCTGTAGTCGGCCGTTCTATTGGTGGCTCACAGAGCAGCACAGGCTATCTCTGCTATAAAAGCAAGATTCCGTAGTTTGAATGTTTACCAAAAAAAAAATGGTTATTGTCTAAGAACTGCATATTGTGGTGCCAGATACCAGAAAACTATGCCATATTAAGGCAACAGAGCTAGAATCAGCATGAGTTTCATTCAACATTTTCAGCAGCACTAATTTCAAGAGTGAATAAAGCTAAGCTAAAAATACCTCTCGTTGTCACAGCTGCAGGGAGAGGAGTAGCACTGCGGCCATCTTGCCAATCAGCCCTTCCTGCTGCAGGAGTCATAAGCTTCTTGTTGACATTAAAGTAAACAGTGTCCATTTACCATTTAGTGTACTTCCCTCTCGATCTCTCAGATACAGTATATTAAGATGCTGTTTTTTTGGGGGGGGGGAGAGCATTTTCCATACCTTGCTTACCATGAAACATTACTTTACCTTTTTGTTTTGCTGTATAACATTCTCTTTCCCACTTGAAAAGTCCAATTATCCAATGTAAACCACAAAAAGTTGTTTTTAATCTGGCCATCTTGTACCTATTTCACAATCAAAGATGGCAATCAAACAATCTTGTAATCAAAGAATTTGCAGGCTCGCGATCAAAGAATTTGCAGGCTCATGATCAAAGAATTAAAATTGCTGTAATTCAAAATTTTGAGACAAATGTGGTAAACCACCACCATATTTCGATAAAATGAAGCCCACTGAACCCCAAAGAAATTGCAGGCTCATGATCAAAGAATAAAAAATGATGAAACTCAAGTTTTACACATAATTAAATGAAACTACTGCCATGCAGTGATAGAATGAAGCCCCCTGAGCAAAACCCACCCTCATTTGTGTTCCTAGGCCACCCCTGAGCTGAGAAAATTGCATTTTTCAAAGGGACATCTCGTCCCTTGCTCATGATGCAAGATCACGATCAAAGAATCTCATGATCAAAGAATTTGCAGGCTCGCGATCAAAGAAATTGCACACTCATGATCAAAGAATAAAAAATGGTGAAACGTGAGTTTTTGGAAGAATTAGATGAAACCACCATCAAAGAATTTGCAGGCTCGCAATCAAAGATCATTAGCGAGCCGCGATCAGAGAATTTAAAATATTATAACTATATTTTTTGACCATGTTACATCAAACCAAAGGCATGGCTCAATAAATCGAAGCCCCTGAGTAAAACCCATGTAAATTTTACTTCAGGAGTGACTCCAGAGCTGAGATATTTGATATTTTACGATCAGAATTGAAAAACAAGATGGCAGACCTCACAATCAAAGAATTCTCGGGGACAAAGATTCTGGAACAACAAGGCTGCAAATTCTTTGACCGCCATGTGGGACGAGACGGCACAAACCCCATTCTTTGTTCACAAAGCAACTATATAAATCTTTTTGACTTATAATGGGAGCTTAAAAGTGGCATAACTTTTGAATGCCTTAATATTTTTTCACCAAACGAAAAGCAACATGTTCAGCCAGCCAATCTCTTTCAGGTGAAACATCTCACAGAGTAGCACATCACATGACAGCCACACAGGGCCTCAAACAAAATCCCCCAAACTGCCTCTAAAACTGGATAATTTTGCATTTTTCAGCATTTTCGTGTGCAAAGGCCATAAGTCCAACCAAAACAAAATTTGTCAGATCATGAGATCTACCATGCCCCACTGAACATACCAATTTTCAGGCAAATCTGTTGAATGGGTCCAAAGTTATTAATATGCAAAAGTTTGACTTTAACATTGAAGTGTCTTCATAACCCAAAATATATTAGTGCGACCGTGCCACTATAAAATATATATTATGGTAGCATGGTAGTGCTACCATAGTTAGGGTTGAGGAGCCATTTACATGTTAAACCCAACATTTTGCACCTTAATAACTTTGCAACTGTTTGACAGATTTGCCTGAAAGTTGGAATGCATGATCAAGACCCATACGCCTTGGGATCTGCCAAGTTTTGTACCGGTCAGATATACGGCTGCGGAGTTATTAAGCGTGATCTGCGCACACATTTACACTTTTTTGGAATTCTACGGTCATCTCTACAGGTCACACGGTTTGTGTGACCGGTCCGAAATCTCAGAGAACGTGGGCCAGGATCCCTGATGTGCCTTTTGAAGATTTCGGTTCAAAAGTTATTCAAAAAACAAGTTCCCATTATAAGTCAATGGGAAAAGTTAACAAAAAGTTTGACAGTGTCACAAATGCAATTTTTACTTTCACAAATGGCCCTTTTACTGTCGCAAATCCGCCATTTTGTTTTCAGTTGGTGATCAGAAAAATGCTTGGCATTTAAATTTGGGACCCTCTAGCAACCTAATTCTTTTTGTATTCACCTAGTCGGACCCTGAGGATGCTAGCCATGTCTTTATTTTGGGGTAAAACACCCCAGAAATATATTTTTCAAATTTCAGGAAAAAGTACTTTCACAAAGTACTTTTGCACTTGCGACACTGTCGAACGAATTTGCGAAAGCTTTAGCAAACTTTGACAGTACTTTTCTAGGCTGTGGGAAAATTACAGCAATTCTTTGATGCCCTGCTGCAAAAGAACGGTTTGGTGTTTTGGCCTGAAATTTGGAGGGAAAGCAGCCAACATCTCACAGATGTGCCTTTCACTGTTTTGTTGAAAAAATATTACATGGTGGTAAAGTTATGGCACTCCAAAATTGACACTTTTTCCCATAGGATAACATGACGGCGTCCGACGCATTACAGGAATCCTTTGGTGCCCTGCTGCAAAATAACGGTTTGGTCTTTTGGGCTGAAATTTGAGGGAAGACAGCCAACATCCCACAGATGTGCTTTTCAGTCTTTGGTGAAAAAATATTACAGGGAGCCAAAGTTATGGCACTCTGAACTTCTGTTTTTTCCCCATAGGATAACATTACGGCATTTGCCGCGCCTTTCAGGGCCCGTATCTCAGAAACGGTGCAAGATACGGACTTTTTGTCCAAAAAATGCTTAGCCAGGAAAGTCATAAATCATATGACTTTTAAATTTTTTTTCCACATCGTACGGTTCCTGAGATATAAGCAATTTAGTAATTTAGAATTTAGCAATCCCAACTCCTCATTTTCTGCTTCGAGAACTATTATTATGCATACATTCTTTGTACTCACTGTTTTTCTCTGTGCAGCTTTTGGGGAAAACCAGCCTGTGTGCTTACATTACTGTTACCGTTACCATTTCTGCTTGTGGTTCTGTACCCATTTCACTTACCGTTCACGTCTACACCACCATGTGCGTTACCCTTTACGTTTTCATTTGCACTTGCTTTTGCGTCATTTTTAACATTTCTGTTTACAGTACTGTTTCTCTTTCTGTTTTGCATTGCATCGCCATGCACATTACCATTTGTGTTTGAGGGCACAATGCTACTATCTGACAAGACACCATGTGGCGGGAGTGCAGGGTGGGACCCACGATCCCTCCACCGCATTACATTCACTGTTTCTCATTATCATTCTCAAAAAGAAGGGAAATTAGAGGCAAAAAAATCCATTTAATGCATTAGTTAGGATTGTTCCACAGTGACAAAAGTGAGGAAATTCGGTGTTAGGGTCGAAAGTCCCCTTGGACCCCCCCTACCTACACCCCCAACCGGCATCAGGGTGTGCATTGGGGTTGTCGGTCCTAACTCTCACCCCATTCTCCTATACCTCTGTTTCTTTACACACATGATGGGGTGAGAAGTTGTGAGGCATAACTGTGCACCCCAATGCTGAACTGAGAATGAACAAGGTCAAAGACTCAACGTCCAGATTTCTCACTATCACTAATGGAAGCTAACTATAATGTAATATATTCCTCTAATATATATATATATATATATATATATATATACATATATATTATATATATGCATATATATACTGTATAGATATATAGACACAGACATATATATAAGTGCAAAAAACTTCATTAATGCATCGTTAGGGTTAAAGTGACAAAGAAATGAGATATTAGGATTGAGCCCCTAACCCCCCCCCAACCCCCATCCTCCACAGACCAACAGATGCTGGGGTGTGCCATGGGGTCATCAGGTCCAACTCTCACCTCATTCCATGTGTAAACAGGTTGACAGAATACAGTAAAGGAGAATGGGGTGAGAGTTTGGCCTCACAACCCCATGACACACCCCAACATCTGTTGGTCTGTGGAGGATGAGTGGTGGGATGGTGGGGGGGGTTAAGGCTCAACCCTAACATCTCATTTCCCCACTTTTGTCACTTTAAACCTAACTGATGCATTAATGAAGTTTTTTGCAATGAATTTTCTTACTTTTTGAAAAAGTGTAACATAACTAGTAAACTAGCTTCCACCAAGCTGCCCATTTGTGCATAATAATATGTATCTGTGGTAGTGTGAGCCCTCTGGGCCCTGCGCTCCCACTTATACATAACTATGGAGCCATACAGCAGCCCTATAGGGCAAGGAACACTTGTAACACTAATTTGCCAATAACTCAGCAACTGTAGCAGCTATGAAAAAAATTACAGTGCTGTTATAATCATGACAATGAAACCTCCATGTGAGACTAAATCTGTATCTCACATCTTTTCCAAGATACAGGCACCGAAAAGCACTGTGGGTGCTGCAGCGTTATTCTATGGGAAAAATCTCAACTGTGTTATGGCATATCTATGGAACTGATTACATTTTTTAAACCTAAACAGCATAATTCACATCTCTGGGACACCCCCTTTATACTCTGCAAATTTCAAACCAAAAGACCAAACCGTTTATTTACGGTGTAATGTACCTTTTAACTGGTATGTGTTGGTGGGAGTGCTGGCCCTTCAGGCACCACACTCCCAACAAACTGCCCATTTTTGCATAATGATATGTTCCTGTGGGAGTGTGGGCCCTCTGGGTCCTGCGCTCCCACTTACACATAACAACGGAGCCATACAGTAGCCCCATAGGGCTGAAAAGGAACCCTTGTAACACTAATTTGCCAATATCTCATATAACCTATGAAAAAATTCCACTGCAGGTGTAATCTATAACTTTGAGACTTCCTCACGTGCTAAGCTGCAGGTAGTGAAAAATCCGTATCTTGCACCATTTCTGAGATAGGGGCACTGAAAAGTGCTACAGGCACCACAATGTTATCCTATGGGAAAAATATAAAATTTGTGATAGCATAGCTTTTTAACAGATGAACTTTTTAACACCTAAATGGCACAGATCACATCTCTGATACATTCCCTTTATACCCTGCAAATTTCAAGCCAAATGACCAAACCCTTCATTTACAGTGCAGTGGCAAAGTTTTAAAAAATCCTAGTTCGCGAGGTGTCAAAATCCCTGTTTGTGAGGTCAATCCCTGTTCACAAGTTGTCAAAACCCCCATTCATGAGTAATCCTTGATCATCAGATTTTGGCCATCTGGTCCCTAAGTCACAAACGGGGATATTGTCAGCTTGCAAAAGGGAATTGGCTTGTGAATGGGAATTTTGACAGCTTGTGAACAGGAATTTTGACAGCTTGTGAATGAGGAATTGAAAAACCAATCCCCCTTTGAGAGGTGACAAAATCCCCGTTAGCAAGTGGATCCCCTTCTGCTAGCTGCCAGAATTCCCATTCATGAGCCAATCCTCATTCACGAGTATGGCCATCTGGTCGTGAAATGACAACCAAGGTTTTTGCCAGCTCATGAAAAGGAGATTGCTCGCAAATGGGGATTTTGTCAGCTTGCAAAAGGGGATTCAAAAACCCAATTACCTTTCACAAAGTGACAAAATCTCCATTCGTGAGCCGATCCCCTTTCGTGAGCTGACAAATTCCCCATTCTTGAGCCAATTCTCTTTTGCTAGAATGGCTATCTGGTCCCTAAGTTGCAAACAAGAATTTTGCTACCTCACGAAAGGGGGTCAGCTCATGAATGGGAATTTTGTCAGCTCACGAATGAGGATTGGAAGCGAGTCGTGAACAAAGAATTTCAAAATTTAAAACTCCAATTTTTTGGCCATAATGAAGCAAACCAGTGGTGTAGGTTTGTAAAGGGTGCCACCCTGAATAAAACCCATGCCTTGTTGTAACAAGAAGTCACCCGTGGAGCAAGTTGTGACATTTTGTTTGGGTGAAAAAATGCAAACAAAATGGCTTCTCGTGAATGAAGAATTTTTCCTCATGAATGAGGATTTTATAAATCTCCATTTTCAAGCTGACAAGATCCTTGATCGCGAGCCCAGTCCTCTTTCACAAAAAATACATATAAATCTTGGAGTGAACCGAGTATGCTCAGAACCCTAAACTTCAAAATTAAATAACTTTGGAACGGATTAATATTGTTTCACCAAACCAAAGCTGAATTTTTCTTTGACCAAACCTCTTTCTAACCTGAAAATTTCAGACCAAAATACCAAACAGTGTGGCTGCAGCGCAATGACTAAAAATAGGCAAGAAAGTGCCAAAAAAGGCAAAAAACACGTTTTCAACACTTTGCTGCACATAAACTGCAAGTCCAACTGAAACACAACTTGGAAAATCAACAGATCTACCATACAAGATTGTGCATTCCACATTTTGTGCAAATCCATTGAATGGTTGCAACATTATTAAGGTGCAAAATTTGGGGTTTAACTTTAAACTGCTTGCTTAACCCTAACTATACTGGCGTGACCCCACCAGTATCATATATATATATATATATATTTTTTTTTTTTATACAATGGGGGTGAGAGCAATATGAGTGGGATAACTTCAGTTACTGTATTTCCACTGCAGTAAAATAACTTACGATGACATCACTGGAGTTAACATAACTTACAGATATATCTACTCTGCTGATGTCATTACTCTCTCACTCACTCCAGCCTGCATACTAAATTAAACTTCTCCACAAATCTGTTTCTCACTGCTACTTGCAAATAACTTGATTAACACTGCAAAGGACATTCAACTGTTTCCAATAGTGTGAGTAAAACTCCCAACCCATTGCTATGCAACTGTCATTTTCAAGTAAGCTTGCATTCTAAATAACAGTACCTCACAGTTTCTGTTTATCATTGCTTCAGTACTTGCAAGTAACTCAGCTAACATTACAAATGACATTCAGCTCTTTCACATAGTGTGTATAAAACTCCCAGCCCATGACTTTATGCTACTGTAATTTTCAAGAAAACATGTATTCTAAATCACAGTGCCTCACAGTTTGTTTCTCACTGCTTGCTGATACTAACTCAATTAGCACTGCCAAAAGCATTCACCTGATTCTTATGGCAAGCCGTTAGGCACATAGTTCATAATCTCTGGCTGTATAGTAAAACACATACACTATATGGTAAAATACATACATCATATAGTGAAATATATACATTATATAATGAAATACATACACAATGTAGTGAACCACATACAGTATCTACTGAAATATATACATCATATAGTGAAATACATGTACTGTATACTGAAATACATATATTATATAGGGAAACACATGTGCTACAGTATATAGCGAATTGCTTACATTGTATAGTGAAATACATACACTATCTACTGAAATCCACATACTGAGTACTGAAAATCCACATATACTATATACTGAAACTAATGTACTATGTACTGAAACATATACACTACCTATTGCGATACATACACTACAGACTGAAACATCCACATAAACTATCTACTGAAACAAATACTCTATAGATTGTAGCACATACACTATATAGTGAACAAAATCTTCATACATTATATACTGAAACAAATACACTATATATTGAAATACATACACTATCTATTGAAATGCATACACTACACACTGAAAAAAGCACATACACTATATACTGAAACAAATACATTATATATTGAAACATCTACACTTTAAATTGAAATACATACACTATCTATTGAAATAAATACACTATGCACTGAAAATTCTGCATACACTATATAGTGAAACAAATATACTATATATTGAAATACATACACTATCTATTGAAATGCATACACTACACACTGAAAAAAGTACATACACTATATACTGAAACAAATACACTATATATTGAAACATCTACACTTTATATTGAAATACATACACTATCTATTGAAATAAATACACTATGCACTGAAAAATCTGCATACACTAAATACCGAAACAAATACACTACATGGTGAAACACATACACTATGTATTGAAACACATACACTGTAGACTGAAAAATTCACATACACTATATACTGTACTGAAGCAAATAAACTATACACTGAAATGGATTATGTTCTGAAACTACCCATCCCTCTGCCCCTCCCCCTTGAATGAACTGCAGCTGAACTGCTTGTCTGCTGCATTCAGTTAGCTGCTGGCTTAATGAGAGGATGTTTTTGAAACTGCAGAGCAGGTAAACAAAACAGGGCTATCTCTTATTCTACTTCTTTATGGGAATTAACATCGTGTTTTGCTTGCTCACCTTTAATCAAATTTCAGAACATTGTGATGTGACAAGAAACTTTTAGAACTAATTTAAAATGCTCTAGTTTATTCTTTTAAATAAGTGCTGCCTTAATTTACTGTTAGATAACACATTTGTATAGGAAGCTAATATAGGATATTCCTAACATACCTGTATACATTGGGGGTTGCATGTATTTTTCCAAGTTAAATTGTTGATTGGTTTTATGTGTAATTAATTACTGTGTAAGTCCAGCAACTTATCTAAGCTGAATGCTTGGAAAGCACTTCAGGAGCTGTGGAAGTGTAAGCCAAAAACGTTACTAGTTTGTACTCTATGGACTGTGTTTTGATTAAGTTTTTATTTTAATATTTTGTCTAATAAACGTTTCTTGGTTAAGATACAATTTTTACTGCAATCCCTCAGCATTCAGTTCTCATCAGGAGTTTAGCGGGCATATGCATATAATTTGCATTGTTTTACTAAATAACATTACTGTGATGCCTCACTGGAGGCATGCACAGTCTGTTTTGGGGTTTGAACTTCTCAAACTGTGTTTTATTTCTTCTTTTTTCCCATAGAGGTTTTTATCTCCATCACCCTGCTACCTCTTTGCCCACTGACATCTCCAGCCCAATCACTTACCATCCACAGGGCATACTTGCTCTGAGATCCCCCTCACCCACACATATCCCCTGTGTTGAGGCCAGGAAGGGGAGGGCCAGGGCCACTGACAAGGAGATACATATTAAGACAGGAGCAGAGCCTGGTTAGCAGTGCAGAATCTGCATCAGGTTGTTGGATCATTCTGCCGTTGAGGGGTTTCTACCTTTGGTTTCATCCCCTGGGCAGTCAAGCATGCAATGATGCAATTGCATATAAAAATGCATACTTACTTTGTGCCTGCATGAGCCCTCCCACTTGTGCAACTCCACTGCCCTGCCAGCCCTCCTCATCTAGGTGGATGTTGAAGAGCGGGGTGGTCATACTTCCCCTTGTTGAGAGGAGAGCATTCACTGAGATGCTCAATCATATCTCCCCCCCCAGCTAACCCCTGTGCAACCCAGGTCTACCTCCAAAACTGGACCACTGGCATGGGAGGCAGTGCAATCATCACCAAGCTGCTAGGCCATCCCACCAGACTGTGTTTTTATAAGTAAATAAAGATAGCATATAGGTAAAAGAAGAAAAAAAAACTGTATTTTAACTAGTCTGTTATAAACATTTTAAGTCATATCACAATGTTTTGAAATCAGATAAAGGTTTTGCAAGCAAAATATGATAAAACAATACATAAACAGATAGATAAGATAACCCTTTTATGTTTACTTTCTGCATCTTAAGAGGCATCGGCCAGGATTTTTAGTCAATTAGGGCCCCATTTTCAGAAGGTTAGCGTGCAGAGCTAAACATTACACTGTGGGAACAGCATGGTTGGATCAGTGTCATATTCAGCATCACCTGATGCTACCCTGATCATGTGCATTTGCATATATACTACTACGGCCTTGCAAATGAGTAATCCTCTCCTCCATACAGAGCACAGTGCTGTATAAAAGCTTTCCTTAGTGACCATAAGTACCTCCCCCTACATTTTATACTCGGCCTCTAGGTTTCTAGTCCCTAGATGCTTGATTTTGCATGTTTTGGCTTTGAACCCGAGCTGCCATGTCCTTAGCACTCTAAGTTTTCTAAGGTCCCCGCTCATTCTCTCCATCTGCACCTATCAACGCTATTACAGATTGTGGTGTCATCTGCAAAAAGGCACATCTTCCCTTCCAGTTCTTCTGTTATGCCACTTATAAAGACACCGAAGAGGACGTGCCCCATTACTGAGCCCCCCAGCACCCTACTAGTCACTCTTTCCTCACTGGAGTGAATGCCACTTACCACCACCTTCTGTGGCTGTGTGATATCTCAGGTGCAGCACTTAGGAGTGCACACCACTAATCGGAAAAGGGGGGCCCACATACCACTGTAACAGAATTAGCACTGCATTGTGATAAGCATAGCTGGTACTATTTTAAAAAGCATTCTTCTGTGCAGTGCTAACTGGTTAATGTGGCACTAAATATTTTTTTTTTGCATGGGATTACTAATTGCAACCAGGCGCTCATACAACTGGGGGTTACTCTAATGCATAAAAGGTGTACAGGTATATTAAATGCTTTCTTGAAGTGCTAACACACTACGTGGTTATTGCTAGTTAATGATTCTGGGAATCATGTTTTAACTGCATAAACGCAGCCTGACAGCAACTTCCCCACACACATACACACACTGTCAGTTCTGAACACAATAAAAAAATAATTTGTTGGTAGTCTGGTAGTCCCCCACTCACTTAATCCAGGTAGAGTTAGAACATTTACTCCTCATTCCTGCTGCTTTTATACTACACATATTTCTCAGCCTGTCTGGTGCTGGGGAAAACAAGTTTCAGCATTAGCGACTGGCTGGAAAATAACTAAAAATGCTAAAGAGTAAAACTTCAATGAAGACTCTTGGGGGAAAATTACTGGGGATAGTCTGTGCACCTTTTTCAGCAACCAGTGAGGTGTCATGGGAACCTTGTACATGTTAATTTTGGTTGACATTTGCTCCTGCCAATGGGGAGCTGCCAGAAAGCTCCCAAGGGGGAAGAACTTTGTTTTCAAAGTTCAGTTTTGTGGGATCCCCTCCACAGGGAGGGTGTCTCCAGCTCCTAGGGAGAAGGTGGGGTTGTGGGGCTGTGAGGGGGGGTTGCCAGCCATCTGTCCCCCAGAGCTGGTTGTGCCTTTCCCCATCTAGAGAGAAAAGAGAGGATTTTGCGGGCAGCTCTGCAGAGAGGGAGATCTGCAGTATTTTGTTGCTGCCAGAGAAGTTGCACCACAGCAATGAAATTGTTCAGAGTACAGGTTAAATGGACTGAGAAAAAGGATTAAGAAAATGGATTTGTGTCAAGAGGATGGGGAGCAAGCCTCTTCAGTTTTATCTGTGCCACATCGGTGCAACATGGATGGTCAAAGATTTTTGATGAGAGAAGAAAAAGTGTAAAATGTTCTGTCTGACCCTGGCAATGACAAGACGTCAACAGGAAAAGGAAAAGACAAGGTTAAAGGACTGTTTTTTGGCAGAAAAAATGGATTGTAGAAAATGGACATGAAAACTGGATTTGAACCCAGGTTTTAAGAAGCTGACAAGAGAGCCTCTTCTGTCTGGAGTTGACTAGCACCAGCATGGTGAGAAATGGGACTGTCTTGATGTATTTTTGGAAAAGAGTTGCTGAACTTGTGTGTGAGCCAGAGCACTAGAGTGCCCACTGAGTTGGAGTTGAAAGACTGTGGGGGCAGGGGGATGAGCAGGTGCTGTTTGGGTGGATGCCTGCTGTCTGCTCCTGAGATGCAGCAAGATGGGGGACTGTTGTGTTAAATCCCTGGAATTTCAGACTCTGCACAGTGCCCCCAGAGCCTGACATTTGAGAAGGTAGCTGAGACTTCTTGACTACACAAAGTAGCAAGTAACTGAGGAAAGAATGGAAATGATCTGAAGAATCCCACAGACAGCCCATCTGCGGGCTTCCCAAGCTGCTTCCGTGGCCTTGGCTCGCTCCGAGCAGGCCACAGCTAACAGACCACCCGACTGACCCCTGGACAGATTCAGACAGCCCATTTGCGGGCTTCCCAAGCTGCTCCTGTGGCCTTGGCTCTCTCAGAGCAGGCCACAGCTAACAGACCACCCGACTGACCCCCGGACAGATTCAGACAGCCCATCTGCGGGCTTTCCAAGCTGCTCCTGTGGCCTTGGCTCTCTCCGGGCAGGCCACAGCTAACAGACTCACCCGACTGACCCTGGACAATTCAGACAGCCCATCTGCGGGCCCAAGCTGCTCCTGTGGCCTTGGCTCTCTCCGAGCAGGCCACAGCTAACAGACTCACCCGATGACCCCCCGGACAGATTCAGGTATGCACTGGACCTCCGAAACTCGTGATTTTGAATGCCGCTGTTTTGACTGGATGCCCAGTGGAGGAACCAGGCACTGATTGGCAGCTTTACTCCTTGGCTGATTTTCCAACACCTGGCGCTTCCTAATCTCAGGGAAATCTCTTTCTGTGCTTTGTTCTGGACTGAATTTTTTCACCCACCCCCCTCCTCACAGTATTAAATAAACCCTTACTCCACCCCTTCCTCAGCCTAGCAGCAGATTGGTCATTCCACTGCTGCACATTTTCATGCTATTGGCCTCCCTGTCTTCAATACCTGACTTGACCCACTTTCTCACTGCCCCTTTTTAAAGCAGTCCCACCCACA
The DNA here is from genome assembly GCA_016271365.2 of Neoceratodus forsteri. Taxonomy (NCBI): domain Eukaryota; kingdom Metazoa; phylum Chordata; order Ceratodontiformes; family Ceratodontidae; genus Neoceratodus; species Neoceratodus forsteri. The sequence goes on from CM057453.1 coordinate 446,709,701, forward strand.
GGATCACACATTTGCTCTCAACCTTTTCTCCAGCCACTCATCTAACTCCTCTCAATTACTGCTCTACCTCCCTATTGTTGGGACCTCACCTAATTCAACTATATACCTTCCAACTATAAACCAGCTAGCAGTTAAGCAAGCCCAGCAACACCAAACAAACTACCATAGGATGCAACCACCTACTACTACTCCTCACTACCTCCTTTGGCATTGCTGGTACCATACACGTCCTTTTGTTCTGCAAATTTTGGACTCCCCGCTGTTCTGTCTGACCCTTTGTATGAATGCCCTTTATTAATCCTCGCTTTCCTTCTCTCCCTCAGCTGAGGAACTGCCACCCAGGCTCCCAACTCCTGAGCCATGGGATTCCCGGCTTCCGGGTGGTTGGCACCCCTCTAACTGACACTCGAGCCTGCAGACATGGACCCTAGGTCCTACAAGGTACCGCAACTGCTGCAACCAACTGGATTGCGAGCGCCCTCTCAGACCATGCTCTGATTGGTCCCTGGCGGAAGCCGGCTTCTGCTCTTTGATTTTAAACCTTAAAAATGTTTATGTTGGGACAAATGTTAAAAAGCCGAAGTGTTAACCCAGTCTGTAATTGAAAGGACTTGAATTGTGGTTTGGGAAAGAAATCTAGTGTTTGCAGCCCTTTCCCGCATCGTGCACTGGCCCTAGACACTTTTGGGTGCCAAAGTAATACCGTCCTTTGTTCTGCAAATTTTGGACTCCCGCTGTTCTGTCTAACCCTATGTGAATCCTTTATTAACCCTCACTCTCCTTCTCTCCCTCAGCCGAGGAACTGTCGCCCAGGCTCCCAGCTCCTAAGCGCAGGATTCCCAGGTACAGGGCGTTGACCCCCCTCAGCCAGCGCTCAAGACTGCGGAACCACGGACCCAAAGGCCCTACAAAGATACGGCAACTGCGCAACTTTTTTCGACCGCCCCCACCTCCGCTGATTATTAAATACAGTAGTTCCTGCCAAAATATTAGTCCACGTCCTGGTGCAGTGCCCCATCAATAGAGACAGCTTGTGATCCCCTCTTCTCTGTCCAGCTGGGATCAACTCTCAGGCCTTGCCTTACTAAAAGCATAGGTCTCCTTGGCTGTGCCTTCACCACTAAATATTTTTAATGCTATCAAATTCGGTCGACCTGGATCAGAAAGCTACTGATAAGCTGCATTAATCCATCAACCCACTGGCCCCTGGGCTAATGAGTGGCTCCTTTTGAGTTACCATCATGTCGGGCCTATGTGCTCCATATACTGCCCTTCTTCTGCTGATACCAGCTGCCCAGCATTGGACACCTGAACTACCTATCATGTTGGTCTTCAATGGCACCTTGTGCTGTATACCACGTGGCAACTTATCCTTTAATTGCCTCCGTGATTCCAAGTACAATACCTCGAACCCTGCTCTTGGACCACACATACCAGTAGTACTTATAACACTCTCCACCACAAGGCCCACCTCCCACCACAGACTATCTCCTCCCTGCCTATTGTGGTAGTGGTACTAGCTCTTGCTACAACAGATCAGCTCTTCTATGGTGGCTACTTTCCAGTCCCTAAACATCAGATCTACTAGATGGGAGAAAGGCAAATTACAAGCACATAATTAGACCTCTTAGAAAAATCCTACTTATCCTCCTGCTATGTTCAGGCAATGTAGAACTCAACCTGGCCTCCCAGAAGCTATTGCTTTGCCAGCAGAACTAGCAAATTTAAAAGGAATAAGCTTCTTGCATATTAACGCATGTAGCCTCCTTAAAAGATAACCTTAATACAAACCTGGTCAAATCATACCTCTCCCGACATTACTTGTGATTTCTGAAACTTGGCTTAGACCCAGCACCACTGATAGAAGTAAACATACCCAACTATGCCTTGTTCGAGCTGATAGGCATGCCAGAGGAGGAGGGTAGCTATCTACGTTAAAGACAAATTTTCTGCCTTCTGCTTATCCTCGGCATCTGTCGCCAATGAATTCGAATGCCTAATTCTCAAAGTGGAAATTACACAGACTACTGCACTCTGCGTAATAGGATGCTACAGACCACCGTCTGCTGGCCTACAGCTTGTGTCATATCTAAGTGACAAGTTGGGACAGGGGCTGCCAGAAACTATTATTTTAGGAGACCTCAACTTTGACTGGCTCTCTAACACAGCTGCCCCCTGCATCCTTCTGTGATGAACATGGGCTGACGCAACTTATTACTGAACCAACACGCCTAAGCGTGAAGAACCCCAGTAAAATACACTTTTGGATGTGCTAATGGTGAGCAGACCTCATCTCTTCTCCCACGCTGATGTCTTCTTCTCAGACGCAAGCAACCATTGTTTATTACGGGAGTAAGATCCACCAACAACCCAGCACCCATCAGCAAGTTCTCTATGAAGAGATTCAGGCGCAACTTCAATGAACATGCCTACCTAAATGAGCTTAAGTACTCCCTCAGTGGCAAGATTTCTACCTGGCAAAGCGATTAAGTCAGCTTACAATATCTTCACAACATTCTATCAAAGGGCCCTTAATAAGTATGCTCCCTGATTAAGAGATTCGAACTAGGACCAAAACCTGTAAATGGTTCACCCCTCAGATCAAGTTCTTGCTTCTAGAAAGAATAAGTTCTGGAAAAAGCCATAGAACTGAACACTGCCCAGAGATTGGAACCAGTTCAGGAGACTACGAGAATTATGTACCAAAACAATCAGAGAATCGAGAAGGCCACCTTCGTCAAATCCGAACTTCGACTCTGCCACAAAAGTCCAATCAAAACTCTATGGAACACAATCAATGATCTGCTAGCCACTCCCAGGAATTCACTCCCCACCAAGATTACCTCTGTCAACTTGACTATACGAAAGATGGATATGCACAGTGATGGAATTTCAATAACCATTTGTAACACTGCAGGCATGGCATTTGATAACTCCCCTGCAAACATGCCCGTCCCCAGACTGCCAGCCAACTGCCTGAAACTCCGATAAGCTTTGCTGCCTTTCTCACTTCAACCTGCCCCACACTGAAAGGAGGTGAGGGACCTCTTGCTTCAGTTGGATCTAGAAAAAGTGCTGGGGACGACACCCTTGACCCTTGCTTCCTGAAAATTGACTGCATTACTACCAATACCCGTCACCCACCTTTTAACTTATCACCGTCTCAGGGCACTGCCCACTATATGGAAGACAGCACATGTCATACCACTGTTCAAATCAAGTGACCCTGGTGATCTCAAAAACCTACAGGCCAATTTCTCTCCTTCCAGTCCTGTCCAAGCTCCTGAGAAAGTGTGAATGCACAGCTGAGGACTCACATTGAGTCTGAGGGAACTACTAAATCCTGTGAGGTCAGGTTCAGAACTAAACATAGCACTATCTCAGCCCTCACCAAAGTTACTAACGACTGGCAGCGTAATCTTGAGGACAAAAACTTTATTTGTGCTGTTTTCCTTGATCTAAGCAAGGAACTTTAACACCATCGACCATAGTCTGCTTCTCTCCTCCCTTCAAACCATAGGTGTGGACCCCTCCTCTGCATTGGTTTACTGACTATCTTACAGGCGCCTTCAACAAGTTAAAGCCGAAGAGGCCTGTCCCCATAAAAACTCTGCAAGAGGGTACCTCAGGTTCTATATTAGGGCCCTTACTTTTTGCAATCTACATTAATAACACCGATCTACTGTATAAAAGCCAACATCCATCTGTTTGCAGATGATGATACAGTTCTCACGAGGTAGCCCAACACCTGAAGCTGCCTGGAGGAAGGTTTAAAAGATGACGTGAGTCATGGAGAGGAGGGCATGCTGAGCAGCAGGCTAGGGGGCATGGGAGGTTTAATAGGGACAGGTCGAGGGAGAGCATGCTGAACAGCAGACCAGGGGAGGTAGGTTAATAGGGGACGTGAGTCATGCTGGGAGGAGAGCATGCTGAGCAGCAGGCTCGGGTTGGGAAGGTTTAATAGGGGCGTGTGTGTCATGGAGCAGGGAGCATGCTGAGCAGCAGGCTCAGGTGAGAAAGGTTTTATAGGGGACCCTGGAGTCATGGAGAGGAGTCATGCTGAGCAGCAGGCTACGAAGAGAAGATTTAATAGGGGCGTGGAGTCATGGAGAGGGCATGCAGTGCAGCAGGCTGGGTTAATAGGGGCCATGAGTCCTGGAGGGACAACATGCTGAGCAACCACCTTCCGAGGTAGGAAGGAGGTTTAATAGGGGCGTGAGTCATGGAGAGGAGCATGCAGAGCAGCAAGGCTCATCGGGAGGAAGGTTTAATAGGGGACGTGAGTCATGGAGAGGAGAGCATGCAGCAGCAGGCTCGGTGGAGAAAACGTTTAACAGGGCAACGTGAGTCATGGAGAGAGAGAGCATGCTGAGCAGCAGGCTCAGGGAGTAAGATTTTATAGGGATGTGAGTCATGGAGAGGTGAGCTTGCTGAGTAGCAGGCTCAGGGGAAGGAAGGTTCAATAGGGACGTGAGCCGCTTGGAGAGGGAGCATGCTGAGCAGCAGAGCCCAGGGAGGAAGGTTTAATAGGGGCGTGAGTCATGGTGAGGAGTGCATGCTGAGCAGCAGGCTCAGGGGGAGGATGTGGTTTAAAGGGGCGTGAGTCATGGCGAGGAGAGCATGCTGACAAGCAGGCTCCGGGGGAAGGAGAGGTTTAATAGGGGCGTGAGGTCATGGAGGGGTGCGTGCTGAGCTGCAGGCTCTGGGGAGGAAGGTATAATAGGGACGTGAGTCATGGAGAGGGAGCATGCTGAGCTGCAGGCTCGGGAGGAAGGTTTAATAGGGGCGTGAGTCATGGAGGAGGAGAGCATACTGAGCAGCAGGCTCAGCGGAGGAAGGTTTAATGGGGACGTGAGTCATGGAGAGGGGCATTCTGAGCAGCAGGCTCAGGGGTGGAAGGTTTGAATAGGAGACGGAGTCATGGAATGGAAAACATGGTGAGAGCCGCTCAATGGGAGGGAAGTTTAATGGAGGACGTGAGTCTATAGAGAGGGGAGCATGCTTGAGCAGCAGGCCTGGTGGGGAGGAAGTTTTAATAGGGACGGAGTCATGGAGGGGAGCATGCTGAGCAGCAGCTAGGGGAAAAGGTTTACTAGGGGTCAAGTCCTGGAGAGGGAGGATGCTTTGAGCAGCAGGCTCGGGGAGGAAGGTTTAATAGGGACATAGGTCATGAAGAGAGGGGAGGATGCTGAGCAGCAGGCTCGGGGAGGAAGGTTTAATAGGGACGTGAGTCATGGAGAGGAGCTTGCTGAGTAGCAGGCCCGGGGAGGAAAGGTTTAATAGGGACGTGAGCCATGGAGAGGGAGCATGCTGAGCAGCAGGCTTAGGGGAGGAAGGTTTAATAGGGACGTGAGTCATGGTGAGGAGTGCATGCTGAGCCAGCAGGCTCCGGGGAGGAAGGTTTAATAGGGGACGTGAGTTATGGCGGGAGAGCATGCTGAGCAGCAGGCTCGTGGAGGAAGGCTTAAGTAGGGACGGAGTCATGGAGAGGGTGCATGCTGAGCTGCAGGCTCGGGAGGAAGGTATAATAGGAGGCGGTGAGTCATGGAGAGGGAGAGCATGCCTAGCAGCAGGCTACCGGGGAGGAAGGTTTAATAGAACGCATCGGTGCATGGAGAGGGAGCATGCTGAGCAGCCGGCTATGGGGAGGAAGGTTTAATGGAGGACGTGAATCATGGAGAGGGGCATGCTGTGAGCAGCAGGCTCAGAAGTGGGAGAAAGGTTTAATAGGGGCCGTGAGTCATGGAGAGATGAGCATGCTGGGCAGCAGGCTAGGGGAGGAAGGTTTAAGAGGATGTGAGTCATGGAGAGAGGAGGCATGCTACAGAGCAGCAGGCTCCAGAGGAAGGAAGAATGGGGACGTTAGCCATGGAGACGTGGCATGCTGAGCAGCAGGTTTTGGGCCAGGAAGGTTTTATAGGGACGTGAGTCATCCAGAGGAGAGCATGCTGAGCAGCAGGCCGGGGGAGAAAGGTTTATTAGGGGACCTGAGTCATGGAGAGGGAGCATGGAGGCAGGCCTGTGGAGGAAGTAATAGGCACAAGATCATGGAGAGGAAAGCATGCTGAGCAGCAGCCCCAGGGGGAGGAATGTTTAATAGGGACGTGAGTCATGGAGATGGAAGCATGCTGAGCAGCAGCCTCAGGGTAGGAAGATTTGATAGAGGACATGAGTCATGGAGGAGGCATGCTGTGAGCAGCAGGCTCAGGGGGTGGAATGTTTAATAGGGACGTGTGTCATGGAGATGGGAGCATGGAGCAGTAGACCCGGTGAGGAAGGTTAATAGGGACCTGAGTCATGGAGAGGAGAGCATGGTGAGCACAGGCTCCGGGGAGGAAGGCTAATAGGGGACGTAGTCATGGAGAGAGGACATGCTGAGCAGCAGGCTTCGGGGAGGGATTTGATGGGGACCTGAGTCATGGAGAGAGGAGAGCATGCTGGGCAGCAGGCTCGGGTGTGGAGAAAGGTTTAATGGGGACACAGGTCATGGAGAGAGCATGCAGAGCAGCAGGCCCGTGGGGAAGAAGGTTATAGGGGCCATGAGTCCTGGAGAGGAGAGCATGCTGAGCAGCAGGATCGTGGGAGGAAGGTTTAACAGGGACGTGGAGTCATGAGAGGAGAGCATGCTGAGCTGCAGGCTCGGGGCAGAGAACGCTAATAGGAACGTGAGTAAGGAGAGTAGAGCATGCTGAGCAGCAGGCTCGTTGGAGGAAGGTTTAATAGTGGACGTGAGCATTGGAGAGGAATCATTCTGACAGCAGGCCGGGGTGGAAAGGTGTAACAGGGGACGGAGCCGTGGAGAGGAGAGCATGCCGAGCAGCAGGCTTGGTGGAGGAAGGTTTAATAGGGACGTGAGTCATGAGAGGGGAGCATGCAGCAGCAGGCTACGTGGGGAGGAAGGTTAATAAGGCGGCATGAGTCATGGAGGGTGAGCATGCTGAGCAGCAGGCTCGGGGAGGAAGGTTTAGGGGACATGAGTCATGAAGAGGCAGGATGCTGAGCAGCAGGCTCAGGGAGGGAAGGGTTCAATAGGGGACGATGAGTCATGGAGAGAGCATCTTTGAGCAGCAGGCACCGGAAGGAAGGTTTAAAGGGGCGTGAGTGCTGGAGAGGGAGCATGCAGAGCAACGCAGGGCTCTTGGGGAGGAAAGGTTTAATAAGGGCCATGGAGTCCTGGAAGTAGAGCATGCTGAGCAGCAGGCTCGTGGGAAGGAAAGATTAAGTGGGGCGTGAGTCATGGAGAGGGAGCACGCTGAGCAGCAGGCCTGGGGAGGAAGGTTTAATAGGGGACGTGAGTAAAGGAGAGGGGAGCTTGCTGAATAGCGGCTCCGGGGTGGAAGGTTTAATAGGGGACGTGAGTCATGGAGAGGTGAGCATGCTGAGCAGCAGGCTCGGTGGAGAAACGCTTAATAGTGCACGTGAGTCATGCAGTGAGAGCATGCAGGAGCAGCAGCCTCAGGGGAGGGGGTTTAGTAGGGGATGAGTCAAGGGAGGTAGAGCATGCTGAGCAGCAGGCCTGGGGAGGAAGGTTCAATAGGGGACGTGAGTCATGGAGAGGAGACATGCTGAGCAGCAGGCTCGGGGAGGAAAGTTTAATAGGGACGTGAGTCATGGAGTGGTGAGCTTGTTGAGTGGCAGGCTCGGGGAGGAAGGACTAATAGGGGGCGTGAGCCTGCATGGAGAGGTGGCATGCTGACTGCGGGCACCGGTGGAGAAACTAATAGGGCCGTGAGTCATGGAGAGGAGAGCATGCTGAGCAGCAGGCTCAGAATGTGGGTTGCATAGGGGATGTGAGGTCATGGAGACTGAGCTTGCTTTGAGTAGCAGGCTCAGGGGGAGAAAGGTTTAATAGGGACGGGAGCCATGGAGAGGGAGCATGCTGACAAGGCTTAGGGGGGAGGGAAGACTGTAATAGGGACGGGAGTCATGGTGAGGAGTGCATGCTGAGCAGCAGGCTCGGGAGGATGGTTTAAAGGGACGTGAGTCATGGCGAGGGAGAGCGCTGAGCAGCAGGCCCGGGAGTGAAGGTTTAATAGGCACGTGAGTCATGGAGGAGGTGCATGCTGAGCTGCAGGCTCGGGGAGGAAGGGATGAATAGGGGACGTGAGTCATGGAGAGGGACATGCTGAGCAGCAGGCTAGGGGAGAAAGGTTGAATAGGGGACGTAAGTCCTGGAGAGGGAGTATGCTGAGCAGCAGGCTCGGGAGGAAGGTTTAATAGGGACATAAGTCATGAAGAGGGGAGGATGCTGAGCAGCAGGCTCGGGGAGGAAGGTTGACAGGGACGTGAGTCATGTGAGGAGGAGAGCATGTTGAGCAGCATCCTCAGGGGAGGGAAGGTTTAGGGACGGAGTCAAGGGAGAGGGAAGCATGCAGAGCAGCAGGCTCGGGAGGAGAAGGTTTAATAGAGGACGTGGAGTCATGGAGAGGGGAGCATGCTGAGCTGCAGGCCGGCAGAAAGGTTTAATAGGGACGTGAGTCATGGAGAGGAGAGCATGCTGAGCAGCAGGGTCGGGGAGGAAGGTTTAATAGGGACGGAGTCATGGAGGAAGAGCATGCTGAGTCGCAGGCTCGGGGAGAAGGTTTAATAGGAGACGTGAGTCATGGAGAGAGACATGCTGAGCAGCAGGCTCGGGGAGGAAGGTTTAATAGGGACGTGAGTCATGGAGAGGAGAGCATGCTGAGCAGCAGGCTCGGGAGGAAGGTTTAATAGGGACATGAGTCATGGAGAAGTAGAGCATGCTGAGTAGCAGGCTCTGGGGAGGAAAGGTTTAATAGGAGGCGTGAGTCATGGAGGAGAGCTTGCTGAGCAGCAGGCCGGGGGTGAGGAATGTCATTAGGGACGAGTATCATGGAGAGGGGAGCATGCTGAGCAACAGGTCTTCGGTGGAGGGAAGACTTATAGGAACGGAGTCATGGAGAGGGGAGCATGCTGAGCAGCAGGCTCGGGGGAAGGTTTAAAAGGGGACCTGAGTCACGGAGAGAGAACATGCTGAGCATCAGGCTCGGGGAGGAAGCTTTAATAGGCAACGTGCGACATGGAATGGAGAGCATGCTGAGCAGCAGGCTCAGGGAAGGAAGGTTTAGTAGGGGACTGAGTCATGGATAAGAGAGCATACTTAGCAGCAGGCTCGGGGAGGAAGGTTTAATAGGGACGTGAGTCATGGAGAGGGGAGCATGCTGAGCAGCAGGCTCCGGGAGGAAGGTTTAATACGGGACGTGAGTCATGGAGAGGAGAGCATGCTGAGCAGCAGGCTCTGGAGGAGGAAGGCTTAGTAGAGGGCAGCTGAGTCATGGAGAGGAGGGCTTGCCGAGCAGCAGACTCGGTGGGAGGAAGATTTAATTGGGGACATGAGTCATGGAGAGGGGAGCATGCTGAGCAGCAGGCTCTGGAGGAGGAAGGTTTAATAAGGAAGTGAGTCATGGAGAGGAGGGCTTGGCGCGAGCAGCAGGCTCGGGTGGGAGGAAGATTTAATTGGGGACCTGAGTCATGGAGAGGAGAGCATGCTGAGCAGTAGGCTTGGAGCTAAGAAGATTTAATAGGGGACGGAGTCAGGAGGAGGGAGAACATGCTGAGCAGCAGGATCGGGGGAGGAAGGTTTAGTAGGGATGTGAGTCATGGAGAAGAGAGCATGCTGAGCATCAGGCTCGGGAGAGGAAGGTTTAATAGGCAACGGCGACATGGAATGGAGAGCATGCTGAGCAGCAGGCTGAGGGAGGAAGGTTTAATAGGGACGTGAGTCATGGAAAAGAGAGCATGGTGAGCAGCCGCTAGGGGAGGAAGGTTTATGGAGGACGTGAGTCATGGAGAGGGCGATGCTGAGCAGCAGGCTGATGGTGAGGAAGGTTTAATAGGACTGGAGTCAATGAGAGGAGAACATGCTGAGCAGCAGGCATGGGGAGGAAGGTTTATTTGGGACATGAGTCATGGACAGGTGAGAATGCTGAACAGCAGGCTCAGGGAGGAAGGTTAATAGGGATGTTAGTCTTGGAGAGGGAGGATGCTGAGCAGCAGGCCCCGGGGAGGAAGATTTAATAGGGACGTGAGCTCATGGAGAGGGGGCATGCTGAGCAGCAGTGCCCGGGGAGGAAGGTTTAATAGGATGTGAGTCATGGAGGGAGTGCATGCTGAGCAGCAGGCTCAGGGGGTGGAAGGTTTATAGGGACGGAGTCATGGAGAGGAGCATGCTGAGCAGCAGGCTAGGGAGGAAGGTTTAATAGGGGCGTGAGTCATGGGAGGAGTGCATGCTGAGCAGCAGGCTCAGGGGGTGGAAGGTTTAATAGGGGACGTGAGTCATGGAGAGGGAGCATGCTGAGCAGCAGGCACGGGGAGGAAGGTTTATAGGGACGTGAGTCATGGAGAGAGAGCATTCTGAGCAGCAGGCTCGGGAGGAAGGTTTAATAGCGGACGTGAGTCATGGAGAGGAGAGCTTGCTGAGCAGCAGGCTAAGGGGAGGAAGGTTTAATAGGGACTTGAGTCATGGAGAGGAGAGCATGCTGAGCAGCAGGCTCGGGAGGAAGGTTTAATAGGACATGAGTCATGGGAGAGGGAGCATGCTGAGCAGCAGGCTCGGGAAGGTTTAATAGGGACCTGAGTCATGGAGAGGAGAGCATGCTGAGCAGCAGGCTCAGGGGCGTAGGGAAGATTTAATAGGGACGGAGTCACGGAGAGAGAGAGAACATGTGCTAAGCAGCAGGATCGGGGGGAGGAAGGTTTTAGTAGGGGATGTGAGTCATGGAGAAGAGAGCATGCTGGAGCATCAGGCTCGGGAGGAAGGTTTAATAGGCAGCGTGCGACATGGAATGGAGAGCATGCTGAGCAGCAGGCTGAGGGAGGAAGGTTTAATAGGGGCGTGAGTCATGGAGAGGAGAACATGCTGAGCAGCAGGCTCAGGGAAGGAAGGTTTAGTAGGGGACGTGAGTCATGGATAAGAGAAACATACTGAGCAGCAGGCTCGGGGAGGGAAGGTTTAATAGGGGACGTGAGTCATGGAGAGGAGAGCATGCTGAGCAGCAGGCTCTGGGGAGGAAAGGTTTAATCGGGACGTGAGTCATGGAGAGGAGAGCTTGCTGAGCAGCAGGCTCGGGGGTGAGGAATGTTTAATAGGGACGTGAGTCATGGAGAGGGAGCATGCTGAGCAGCAGGCCCGGGAGGAAGGTTTAATAGCGGACGTGGAGTCATGGAGGAGAGCTTGCTGAGCAGCAGGCTCTGGGGAAGGAAGGTTTAATAGGGGCGTGAGTCATGGAGAGGAGGGCTTGCCGAGCAGCAGGCTCGGGTGGGAGGAAGATTTAATAGGGGACCTGAGTCATGGAGAGAGGCATGCGAGCAGCAGGCTCAGGGCGGAAGATTTAATAGGGGACGTGAGTCACGGAGAGGAGAGCATGCTGAGCAGCAGGCTCGGAGAGGAAGGTTTAATAGGGGACCTGAGTCATGGAGAGGAGAGCATGCTGAGCAGCAGGCTCAGGGAATAAGGTTTAATAAGTACGTGAGTCATGGAGAGGAGAGCATGCTGAGCAGCAGGCTTGGGGAGGAAGGTTTAATGGGGACCTGAGTCACGGAGAGGAGAACATGCTGAGCAGCAGGATCGGGGGGAAGGTTTAATAGGCAACGGCGACATGGAATGGAGAGCATGCTGAGCAGCATGCTCGGGGAGGAAGGTTTAGTAGGGACGGAGTCATGGATAAGAGAGCATACTGAGCAGCAGGCCCGGGGAGGAAGGTTAATAGGGACGTGAGTCATGGAGAGGGAGAATGCTGAGCAGCAGGTTCGGGGTGGAAGGTTTAATAGGGGACGTGAGTCATGGAAAAGAGAGCATGGTGAGCAGCCCGGCTAGGGAGGAAGGTTTCATGGAGGCGTGAGTCATGGAGAGGAGCATGCTGAGCAGCAGGCTCGATGGGGAAGGAAGGTTTAATAGGGGACGTGAGTCAATGAGAGGAGAGCATGCTGAGCAGCAGGCTTGGGGAGAAGGTTTATTGGGGACATGAGTCATGGACAGGTGAGCATGCTGAACAGCAGGCTCGGGAGAAGGTTAATAGGGATGTTAGTCATGGAGAGGAGAGCATGCTGAGCTGCAGGCTCGGGGGAGGAAGGTTTAATAGGGACGTGAGTCATGGAGATTGAAGCATGCTGAGCAGCAGCCCCGGGCGGAAGGTTTAAAAAGATGACGGAGTCATGGAGAGAGAGGAGGCATGCTGAGCAGCAGGCTAGGGGCAGGAAGGTTTAATAGGGGACATGAGTCAAGGAGAGGAGAGCATGCTGAGCAGCAGACCAGGGGAGTAGGTTTAATAGGGGACGTGAGTCATTGGAGGAGAGCATGCTGAGCAGCAGGCTCGGGTTAGGAAGGTTTAATAGGGGACGGTGTCATGGAGACGGGAGCATGCTGAGCAGCAGGCTCGGTGAGGAAGGTTTTATAGGGGACCTGAGTCATGGAGAGGAGTGCATGCTGAGCAGCAGGCTCAGGGGTGGGAAGATTTAATAGGGACGTGAGTCATGGAGGCTGAGGGCTGCAGTGCAACAGGCTGGAGTGGGGAGGAAAGGTTTAATAGGAGCCATAGAGTCCTGGAGAGGGAGAGCATGCTGAGCAGCACTTCGGGGTAGGAAGGTTTAATAGGGGCGTGAGTCATGGAGAGGAGCATGCAGAGCAGCAGGCTCATCGGAGGAAGGTTTAATAGGGGACGTGAGTCATTGGAGAGGAACATGCTGAGCAGCAGGCTCGAGGTGAAAGGTTTAATAGGGGCGTGAGTCATGGAGAGGAAGCATGCTGAGCAGCAGGCTCATCGGAGGAAGGTTTAATAGGGGACGTGAGTCATTGGAGAGGGAGCATGCTGAGCAGCAGGCTCGGGGTGGAAGGTTTAATAGGGGATGTGAGTCATGGAGAGGAGAGTATGCTGAGCAGCAGGCTCGGGAAGGAAGGTTTAATAGGGGACGTGAGTCATGGAGAGAGAGCATGCTGAGAAGCAGTCTAGGGTGGAGGAAGGTTTAATAGGGGACATGAGTCATGGAGAGGAGCACAGATATTGGAGGGCAGTTAAGGAGGTTAAAGCAGGAACAGTTAGATGAAAGAAAGTTGTGTAAGTTGAAGGCAAAGGGACTCGTAGGAGGAGGAGTGCCATATTGGGGGAGGAAGTTCCAGATTTGTGGGAAATGATGGGTGAAGCCTGACTGACCCGATGTAAGTGGTTCAATGGTGGGCCAACAAAGTGCGAATGTCAGAGGATCTGAGGGAGTGGGAGGAGGGAGGGGAAGAGAGTGCACATGGAGATAGGAAGGAAGTTCTCCTAACCAAAATTTAGAAGTGAGTGTGGCACAATGAATGAGACACCTGTTGGCAAGTGGAATTGACAAGACATGCCAGAGGTCACAGTGATGTGTGCATGATGGAGCATCGAGGGCAAAATGTCAGAAGGAGTTAAAGAGAGTGTCAAATCTGGTTAGGGAGGATTTGGGAGTGGCACCATAGACTACATTACAGTAGTCAAAATGGGGAGTATCATCTTCTGGACTAGTTCACACCACGCCTTAGGAAGGATGCAACTACAGTTCCTGAATAAGTCACCTAGCTTGGGGTGCAGTTTTCCAGGATTGCGTCAATGTGGCCAGAGAAGTTGAGGTGTTGATCCTACCAAAACCAAGGTATTGGAATGAGGAGGTGTCCTCTAGGATTGTCCCATCAAGGGTATGGAAAGAAGGTAAAGGGTGGAACCTAGAGAGTCTTTGCCTAGTGCCAAAGGTCATGGAGACAGTCTTTTTGCATTTTGGCAAATGCAGCCAAAGTTTAGCAAGTTAACCTTCAAGAACATTAGTTCTCCACATTGTCTGGTGTTAATCTTGTTCATTTATCAGTCACAACATTCCAGCTGAGCTAAATAAATGCTCAGAACAGACACTCTAGGGTGGACATCCAACATACTTACAAGCTAGGGTCACCAGCTTTGGCCAGCATGATTTTTCTCTTGCCAGTAAGCTAAAGGGTCATCCATTAGTAATGTTGGGCTCAGACAGACATGCATCTACCATGCTTACTACTGAGCATGCATTTTCTCCTTCTGGAATTTTAATGTCCTGCAGCTGGCCCCAAATGTCATCCTCCTCATTGCCTGCTTCTGTACTGGTTTTGGAGCAGTCTTTTGAATTTGAGGTGGTGTCATTGTAGTACTGCTCCCTAGCCTCCTAATGAAACCTCATCTACTGCATCAATCAAAAGTTGCCTGTAGTTCATCTCCTCCATATTGTCAGAAACCACATCCAGGAAGATGTCTTTTCCAGAAACGTGGCTCTAGCAATGTTGCTAAGAGATACTCCTTGCTCCATGTCATGGCTGACAATTTCTCATCATTGCTAAGTCTAGTAAGTATGTTATTGACTAGAGATTGGTTCATATCTAACTTGTGCCTCATTTTCTCCAACCTTTTTGAGAAGTAGAATGAGTGGAATAACTTGGCTAAGGGATGCCTTTTCTACACTGACCTCTTTTGTAGCACTCATAAATGGTTTCAGAATGTGACACAACTGTTTCAGCAGAGACCATTGAGTAGAATAGAGTACAATGCCTCCTGATATCATTCTACATGATATACCCAGTGACAACTACCTTTTGTTCAAGGATGCGTTCAATCATAAAGTACTTTGAATTCCACCTTGTTGCTAGATCCTGAACAAGCTGGAGACAAGGGAGACCTTTGCCCTTCTGGATATCAACAAAGATGTCATGGGCTTTTACTGAATGGTTGAAGTGGCCACACACTTTGAGCACTGTACCCACAGTGGTTGATAGTGGTTGCTGGTCATTATTCAGGAAACTTCAAACCATTAAGTTAAGATAATGGGAAAAACAGTGTATCGTACATAATTGCCATAGTAAAGTACTTTTTTATGTTGGCTCGCATGTGTCCAATATATACTGTGTTGCAGTAGTAGCAGATTTGGAGGTGCGGTTACTGTGGAGCAATGCAGGACATGCATCAGGAGGTGTGTCTCTCATTCCCCAATAAGGCAGATGCAGGTGCTAACACCAGCAGCATGTAAACTAGGCCACCAGATCAAAGAAAAGGTCTGTTACAATGAGAGCCTAGCTCGTCTTGCAGTGGCGTGCCTTCCTGGTTTAATAAACATGGCATCATTGACTGCTGCCACACAGAGTGCCAATTTCAGGGGTGCCCAATCCCGTGTTGGCATGCTCCAACCCACTTCTTGCCAAGGGAGGCCCATCTCTCCGTCAGCATAATGCCTCCTTCCCCATTTCACGTGTGTGCCGAGGGGGTGCCCAATCCCCTTGGCATCATACACTCACCCAAACAGTCTTCTTTGCTGACGGGGCCCAATCCCCATCAGGTTTAGTCCCCCTTCCCAGTTTAATTTGCCGATGGGAGCCCACTCCCGTCAGCATAATGTCCCCATTTGTTGTGTGCTGAGGGGTGCTCAATGCCTCGGCTCTTGCCCCTTAAGCCTTTGTATGTGCCGAGCTGGGGTGCTCAATCCCCATCAGCTCGCACCATCCCATGACATCACAGCTGAATGACCTGGCAGTCACTCACTTGCTGTTCTAAGTAGCAGTGATGTCACGTCAGTGAGGTCACAATGCTGATGATGTAGTGTGGGGCAGCAGAGCAAGATATGTCAGCTGCCAGGATAAGAGCTGTTCCCATATCACATCTACTAAGTAAGCAATAAGAACTGGGGTGTGCATTAGACATTTCTATTGCATGGCCAGGGGCATAGTAGGCACAAGGCTGCAGGCCAATTGCCTTCAGCTCCTAGCCGTGCATTAGAAAATGTCTAATGCACACTCCCTGAGTGTCTTATTGCTCTTTATAAAATGGGACACTGCACTATAATTAAGAGGAAAATAGTTACAGGCATTTGTAATTAATTAAAAAGATTTATTTGATTAAATATCCTTTCACCAGATAAAATAGTACAATATCTTGTGTGGAAGGGGTAGAATAAAAGGAACTGTGACACAATAAATATAAAGTCATTTAAAATCAGTTTGTACTTTTGCATTTAGTGAACAGTTTAGATGTGTTGCATTACATTCAATGGTACAGATACTTTTGTGAGGGAAGGGAAGGAAAAAAGGGCGTAAGCAACAATACAATAAATAGAAGCTTTGCTAAAATTATTTTGATGCAGGTAACATTTCAAATCACTGACAGTCTTTGTGATTCACTACACTATGCAGATGGCTTGCATCAGTCATTACTGAGGAGCTTGCTGGCTTAATTAAATATTCACTTCAGCGGAATGTACAGTTGTGGTAGGTGAAAAAAGTGGCCCCATTTACCAACGTGTCCTTCACATGCCAAAGTGATGACAAAGTGCTGTTAGTAATGACTTGTTTGTTTGTCATATCTGGTATCCGGAAGCTCCGTACCGGAAGTCAGCAAGTCAACATGATTGTAGATGTGAGATTTAAACATTTTATTAAACAATTGCTGAAAACATTGCTTAAAATCTAAATCAAATGATTTTCTTTTGGGCATTGTAAATCATCAACTCACAACTGGCAGAGACTCATTACTTGCACCTCTTGCACTCCCAAGTGCTAGCTGCCATTTCAGCTTTTTAAATCATAGTGAGTCAGTAAGTAAGTGATAAGCAGCTGTCAGCAATTGTCAGCGATTATCCCATAAGCCCACTATGTACTGTAGCTGCCAGCAGGCAATCACTAACATAAGTCACTCTCGATAATAAGCCACCCTCGAAGATAAGCCTCATCGCAGAGTAACAGTTTGCTAATATAAACCATGGCTTCAAATTGAAGACATACGGTAAATGAAAATCACTTGCTTGCTTTATCATAGGTAACATTTCTGGTGCTGTCATTGCGGAGTAGCTGGATGACTTGTACATTCACATCATTCGATGCTGGAGGTGCTGGAGGAGACAAAAAAACGCAGCTGAGAAACATTTCTCTACATGACAAACAGCGCCTCAGATAAGACTTTTGAATAAGTGGAAAATCACTTGCCTGCTTGGTGTTTATAAAATTGATTGTGCCGTTGAATGTGCAGTTCGAGAGGTTAAAGGTCCATTTGCACTGCGTGAAAGTGGGCTATAGATGGCACTGTGACTTCACAATTACAGCAGTGTTTTCGGCAGCAACAGAGGATTTTGCTTCAATTTCTCCAATTTTAGGTGCAAGGATCCTGCTCCATCACTGTCTGTCTTCGAGGATGGTGCCCAGTATGAGTGTAGGCTGGCTTCATGTCTATGTCCAGTAATGGACATAATTTCTCTATTTTGAGCCTGTCATTTGACATGATATGTACTGCGTGGCTTGAACTCTGTGATTAGTGTAGCGGTTGGGCAGAGCAGCTTCTTTGCAAATTCAGGCCATCATAGTTAAAATAAAATTCACACCCATTGGCTCTTTTGAATACCAGGTAGCTGATGAGTCAAGGAAGTGTTGGGCAGCCATTTCAGATGGCAATAAAAGACGAGAGCATCAGGAGGCAGCTTTGACAAATATTTCCTGAGGTTGGAGATGGGGCAAAGAGCAGAACTAGGGATCTCATACGCATAACCATGGTAGGTTTCTTTATTTATTTTGGTGGGATTACTATGATTTTTAGTACGCTCGTTATAGGACAATGTAGCATACTCCAGTCCAGAATGATCTCTTTTATAATAACACTGTCAAGTTTCATTTGTTTGAGCCCTCTCTGCTGTGCCTGGCCATGTAGAGCTGGATATCTAGCCACACTTTGTGGACCAGGTTAGCCGGTGACTGATGACAGGACTGAGGAATTCCTTAACAGTTCAAGGTCCATTTTGTTATTGGGGCCATGATGTTTTGATCTTTCTTGATGATTTTTGCAGTATCTTTTCATGACTGATACAAACACTGTATTGCTGGATTTTAATGCGGCGTCACTAATTAGGTTAACATTTCTGCCAACTGAGAGAGAGTTTAGATGATGGTTTAAAGCTGCACCCAGTCCAGAGAAGCTGCTGAGGGCATATTCTGACATACTAGAAGTACGCACCTCTGCATAAAAATGATGGAATATTGTGTTAAGCTCCTCTACAGTGGTTGTCTTCCAATCTAGTGTTATAGTTCTAGCTGACTGCCAATTGTTGAAAACTCTTAGAGCCCAAATGGTTGTTTTAATTGTATTGCTCTCATTTGTGCCCTCTTCTATACTGTATATTTCTGTGGTAGAAATATTTGCATATCTTGTACTCACTGAATTAGTAATTTCAGTCAGGGCTGCTTTTGGAGGCTAATTTCAGATTCTGCTTCTGCTGTAAAGTTGATTTCCTTGTCAGTGGTGAAATTTAATTCAAAGTTGACTGAAGTATTGCTGTTCATTGTAAATGAAATACAGTTGGTACCTGCACTGGCACAAGTAAGCTGAGGTAAAAATGGCTGCCGTTTGAAATGTCAACATTCAATAGGCATTTATATCAAAAGGACTTATCACTATGTGCTGACCTGTACTTTTTTTTCACTTGTGCATTAGATGGATCTAATGTACAGGTAATGACCAATCAGAGAGGGCTTTTCCTTCCTATTTTATAACATCAGGCAAACAATCTTCTAATTAAACAAAGGGAAAAGAAAAGTATCTCAGATATAAAAGTAATGGTTGTCTGCTGTTAAAATCTAATACCAGTTTTAGGCAGTATACTAGCTCTTCAAATACTGTGGCTCTAAATATTCCATAAGCCTTCTGAAATCCACATCTACAATCGAGTATGGCTGTAAATCAAGAACATATAGAATAGTGGATAGTGACCATCCACAACAAGGCTGTGTTTCTATCGAGGAAGTTGATGATGTCATAGAGACCTCCCGAGCCAAGCTCGAGAGGTCTCTGGCATCATCAACTCCGAGATGGAAACACAGACTTTGTTAGGATGGGCAACCATCCACTGTTTTTAATAGTATATGGTTCCCCAAAATAGATACAAGGTTCATACCTTTTCACACTTCTGCACTCCTCCTTGCTCGAGTCCCTTTCTCTAAGATAATGGTCCTCCTCCTCGCTGCAGTTACACGCTCATGTTCGGTCATGTACGCTCCTCGCCATAGTCCCACTTCTTATCGAAACTGTGCCATTTTGTTAAAAAAACAAACAAAAAACAGCAAATTTATATTTTTGACAGACGACCCAATTATGGTAGTCTGTGTCCATACTGTCTGCTCCCCAGACCGCTCGCTAAATGAGTCCGCCATTTTGTATGTATTTTTGAATCTCTGCCTGTTTCCACCAGTCAGGTAGGAGCTCAAGGGAAAAGTTGTTGTACTATCGATGTGCGTCAGAGTGATAGTACAACAACTTTGATTCTTGAACTGTCCTACAACAAGATTTGGAAAACCTTAGTTTCCATACACAGTAAGCCCTAACCATATACTATAATCATTTCTGCTATTTTACAATTTATTGCCAGTGCTATGGGATGGTTTCTGAATATTTAGACTTTCTTTCAAAAATGTCTTTTAACTTCAATTGTCTCTTATCAGGAGGAGTAAAGTTACATTTGGCTGAGGGTGTTCTATGACTGCATGCCATGCCTGGTAAAACAGAAGACCTTACAGAATTATCATGACTGTGAGGCAAAAGTGGACTTTTGGATCTTGCCTGGTGCTCACTCCCACTTTTTCAATGGAATGTTCCTGTTCACCGAGACACTGCTAGATTTCCAGCCACCAATGTTAGACTTTTTTTAACCATATGCAACGTGAATTCATGAAAGATGTCGCATCATTGTTGTGGTTCCAATATGCCCTTTATTTTTCCCTACTAACACATGCATTGCAAGGCATACATCTAGCTTGGCAAGCATCCTTGTGGTTTCGCAAAAATGATTCCAAACAGTAGAGGTGGACTGTCTATGTCTAGTAATGACCTCAGTAGGACTAGGAGTCAGTGGCAGAGTTTACATGGGGAAGACATATCAGTGAAGGATTCAGGTTCATCAGGTGAGACAATCATAGACTCCACTGCAGCACCATTGCCATCCTCATCATCATCATCACTACTGTCAGACATTGTTTCACTTTGTGTGGCTCGTGCCTTTGGCTTTTCTTTTCCTTTTGACACTCTTCTGCTGTCATTATTTTTATCCACATTGTCCGTCTGTCAGAACCAGAATGGACATACAGTAGCTAAAGGTAAAATCACAAGCTCATCATCATCAGTCTCACCGTGACCGCTGTTGTCACCATCATCATCATCAGTCTCACCGTGACCATGGTTGTCACCGTCATCATTATCAGATTCAGTAGAGCTAACATTTGCAGTCACAGACTGAGTTACTCGATATGCATGTGTTACCAAATCGAGCAACTCCACTGCGAGTTCTACCTGTAAGTGCTTTAACTTTATGTATAATTGGAATACTCTTTGTTTCTGCACTTTTTCTCAGATGACTTGCTATTATCACTGTCTCTCAACACTTTGTTGGCTATACTACTGAGCCCTTCTGACATAGACAGTCTACCAACCTTTGCTGGGTTTTCAGTATTTTGAGAGTTAGCCCACACATGGATAGTAGTAGCATTTAGTTCAGCCCTTCAACAGACTGTGGTGCTTGTTGTACTTTACTTTTAGGCCACTTCTTTCTGGGCCCTTAAATAAACTTTTATGTTTACTTCATTTGGCCCTGCTTTTGATTTACTATTTTCTGGAGTACTCTAATGACAGTCTATCACTTGTTCAGTGTCAAAAGTGGTTATTTTTAATTATTCCATGTGATGTAAGGAACAATGCTACAGGCACTGCTGCTACCCACAGAGATTCAGGAACTCTGCCTGGCCCAACCCTCTCTGACACAGTACTTTCCCTTCAAAGGATTTTATTATTTTTATTTATTCCACATGATATGATGGAATGCCTGCCCAATGAGCCAAAGCTTATACCCCACTGAGTGAGGACAGGGAGGAAGATGACAGATGACTGACTTCTGGGGGTGGGTCACACAGACAGTATGCAAAAGTGGCACTGGTGCACTGATGACTGCCTGCCAGATTTTATTTACACACACACACAATTTATATTTCACACATCTACGCTAAGGGCAATGCTGCAGGCACTGCAGCTACCCGAAGATTCAGGGACCCTGCCTGGCCCAACCCTTTCTGACACTGTACTTTCCCTTCAAGGATTTTATTTTTTATTCATTCCATGTAATGTGACAGAATGCTCTGCCCACTGAGCCAAAGCTTATACCATACTGAGCAAGCACAGGGAGGAAGATGACAGATCACTAGCTTCTTGGGGAGGAATCTCACAGACAGTATGCAAGAAGTGGCACTGGTGACTGGCTGGCAGATTTCATTTCACAGCCACAGAATTTATTTCACACACCACCTAGGCTATGGGTCAATGCTGCAGGCACTGCTGCTGCCAACAGAGAATCAGTGACCCTGCCTGGCCCAACCCTCTGACACAGTACTTTCCTTCAAGGATTTTTGTATTTATTCACATGATATAACAGAATGCTCTGCCCATTGAGCCAAAAGCTTATACCCCACTGAGTGAACACAGAGGGGAAGATGACAGATGGCTGACATCTTGGGGAGGTCACACAGACAGTATGTAAGTGGCACTGTTGACTGGCAGATTTTATTTCACACACACACACACACACAGAATTGTTTTCACAACAACCTAGGCTAAGGGCTGATGCTGCAGGCACTGCTGCTACCTAAGAGATTCAGAGACCCTGCCTGGCCTAACCCTCTCTGATACAGTACTTTCCCTTCAAGGATTTATATGTATCTGTATATTGGCTCTATTGTTGTGTGCTCTGTATTTTTTTCTAATCTAGATGCTCCTGTCATGTACATTGTTCCTATTGTAAATATTTTGCAAATATTGTTTTACCTTTTCTCTGTATCCTTGAATTTCTGTACCACTGGACATTTGTGAAAATGGGCATTTTTGCTCACATACTGCCAATATAAAATAAAATTTAATTGAATAGATTTTTTTATTTTGTAATTTATTCACATGATGTGACACAATACCCCACCCACTGAGCCAAAACTTAAAGTTATAACCCACTGAGCAAGCACAGGGAGGAAGATGACAGATGTCTTGGGGTCACACAGACATTATACAAGAAGTGACACTGTTGACTGGCTGGCAGATTTTATTTCACACACAGACACAGAATTTATTTCATGCACCGCCTAGGCTAAGGACCAATGCTGCAGACACTGTTGCTACCCACAGAAATTCAGGTACCCTATCTGGCCTAACCCTCTCTGACACAGTACTGTACTTTCCTTCAATGATTTTTTTATTCATTCAAGTGATGAGACAGATACCCCTACCATTGAGCCAAAGCTTATATACCCGATCAAGCACAGGGAGATGACAGATGACTGACTTCTTGGGGGGTCACACAGACAGTATGCAAGAAGTTTCACTGGTGATGACTGGCTGGCAGATTTTATTTCACATGCAGACACACACATACTACTACACACCATCTAGGCTAATGGATGATGCTGCAGGTGCTGCTGCTACCTACAGAGATTCAGGGACCCTGTCTGACCTAACCCTCTCTCAGACAGTACTCTCCTTCAAGGATTTTTATTTTTATTTATACCATGTGATGTGAAGGAATGCCCACTGAGCCAAAGATTGTAAAATAAAAATAAAGTAATAATGAATTCCCACTGAAGTGACTGAGCAGTGAGCACAGGTAGGAAATTGAGAGCTGAATTGTTGAGGGGCAACTGGGCATACAGCAAGAAGGTTAACTGGCAGTGGGCGTGGTATGGGTGGCACAGTTCACCCCTTTGCTGCTCAAAAGAAAACTGGCAGTCTGGCTCTGGCACTTCAGTCTTTTCTCTTCTTGTCTTTCTTGATTCACTCACTTGTCCCCAGTCTCCCAGTTTCTACTCCCTCCTGATACTTCTCTCCCAACTCTCCAGTCCCTGACTCCCACCCACACCTGACTCAGTCCTCGGTTCTAATCCACCCCAGCCCTGAGTTCCTTACCCCACCCCAAGTTTTATTTTAGTTCTTTTTTAAACAGTATAAAAAATTTAATTTTTTTTTTTTAAGAGTCTCTGAGTTGACTTCTTTCTTGCCCAATGGGCAAACACAAGCAACACAAGCACAGAATCATGGAGCAGCCTGCCACAGCTGCTGCTCCTTCTCCATCCTGTATTCTTTCTGCGTGAGCTCCTAAGGTGGACCAAGTAGGTTGCTAGAGCAAACCCATTCAGGTGTCACCTTAGGAAGCTTAGCCATTCAATGAGGAACCAGAGTCTTGTCTCTGGTCCCTCCTGTAGTTTCCTCCTGCTCTGGCACTTCTCGCATTGCATTCCCACAATACAGCAGCTGCCTGAACTTATCCAAACAGCCAAAAATGTTCAAGCCATTTATTTATGAACGTTTGGCATGTTTGGGATAAGTTTGCATTTCTGATGAACCAGTTCACCCATCCCTACTCCAAAGTTAGCCATATGGGATGTTTTTATGCAGGTGTACAGGATGGAAGTTATCAGATTTTAAGATGGTATTTCCTGCTGTCTGTTTCCTGTAATTTTCTGTAACTATTAGACCCCTCTTAGTAGCCCAAATAGTTCAAATCAAGGAACACAGACTGTGTAGAGTGCAGTGTACATGTACATTTCAGGTTCCAGTCCTTGTTGTTAATAAATTCAACAAAGTCTGTTGCTATCTGAGCAGTGCCCCAAAAGGCATGAGATGTCATCAATATAACACCTCCAGTACTTGATCCTGCAAGCAAAGGGGCTGCAGCTAAGGTGGTAGATGGCATTTTCCTCAGACCAACCCATTAAAAGGTTGGCGTGGGAGGATGTCATTGCCACCAAAATGGATGCACAGGTCTGTAGGTAAAAATCATTGTATGCTTCAAGACTGGAATCTGAGAACCTGTCACACACCTGTGTAATAAGTCTTGTGCCATAACAGACAATTTGCATAATCATATTAGTCTGCTGTCACAGTGCCCCAGCTGCCAGCTGACTTAACACACTTCTGCAGTGTTGCTACAAAGCCTGCTGCACATGTACTATTGGGCTTTGCCTTTTCATTTCACTTTATGTCCTGTCCACACAGTACAAGTTCTTGACATAAGAATCCCAATTCACATTCAAGAACTCCAAAACATGCTCCTGAAGTAGAAGCAGTCTCACTTTAACTGCGTATGTGCTTTCAGAGATGGAACAATAGAGCTTCCCAGTACAAATAATATCTGTAGCCTTTAAGGCACAACACAAATACAGATGTATTAAATACATAATAATAAATGGTTACTGATTTTACCGATATAAAAACAATCAATTGGGAATACAGAACACACTATGAAAATCTAAATAAAGTTTTATAAACTACAGGAAATGTAAAAACAGAAAAAGACAAACTAACTAAATGCCAGATCTCTCACCTCAGCTCTCTTAGACAAGAACATCCACACAGGACTTTTATGCATTTAGTATCAATTCTAAGCAAATCACATAGCAGAGAAGTGAAGTAAACATATTACTCTGCTCATTCATGCGAGAAAAAGAGATGATCCCAATTTCATTGCCTTTTGTATCAGAGGAGTGACAAAGTATTTTAAAGAAAATACAAAATCACACATGCCACACAATGCAAAGCATCATGGGCTGCATATGCAAATCACCACAGAATGTTATGCTGGTCCAACTTTAAGCAGAACTGCATGGTGCCAAAGAGCCTCTCACACAGTTTGCAAAGGGTGCTAACAGAAGACATAGACACAAGTTTCGTCCTACCAGGACTCATCAGTATGCCTCATCTGTTAGACACCCCAGTGGAATGGACCAGCTACCCTAAGACAGTGTGTCTTGGATATGTTGTGGTGAACCCATTAAAATAAAAACTATTTAAAAGCAAAAGAACCTCTGTGCAGAAACACTGAGGCAAGGGAAAATCAGAAGGGACTCCAAAGGACAGTCAGCATTAAACATTGCAGCAACATCATTGCTACTGATATGTTAATATGTATGCTATAACTAATGACAGGCCATGGCTGTATAGCAGCATTAATGCACACCATGGGGCATTGTGAGGCATGAAGTCAAAAGCCGAGTGACCTCCAACCAGCCAGGAAGTGCATTAATGCCCCCACACCCATGGCCTAGAGTGGGTTATTTCATTTATACAATGAATCATTAGACTTCTCTAATGAAAATTTTAAAACATTTTAAATTATTTAAATTGTGTATAATGTTATTGGTATTGGTCTGTCTAGAAAAGGAGTACTAAAACATAACAATTTAATTCCATAGAAATGCTTAATGTACATTGTTTGTAAATGAACCATTTGCTCACTGTGCATTTCCTGGTGAAACATTTCGATAAATAAACTGCAAGTCAAATTGTGTGTGTTTTTAAATAGTTTCCTTATCTCAGAAACATGTATTTGTGTTTATCTACTAAATCATGATGTCAGGGCCATTGTAAAGTAAAGTAAAAATGCTTTTTCTAAGGCCAGATGCAGTTGCAGCCGTGAATGGGATTGATGAACTGCATGAAAGAAGGCGTCCTGCATTTTGCAAGTCAAGCAGTATTAAGGTAAACTGCTAAAAACATGTGAACAGAGTCAAACTATATCCATAGACATAAAAATAATATTACAAACAAAGAACACTGAAAGTGGTAACAACAGTTCAATTATGTATAACTAAAATTGTAAACCAGTCTGCACAGTTAAAGTCTGCCTAAGTAATTAAACTAATTTAAATGACATGACTTGTATTATATTGATGCTGAAAGGCACAGGACTGTGAAAGTGAAAGTCTGAATGAGAAACTGACCCTGGATACTGGGATACATGTTGAATGAATGTTCATTTTTGTCATTGCTATCATCAACTTTGTCTGGTAGGTATTGTTCTGTAGTTTCAAGGTGCTCTTTTTTTATGGCTGTGGGCAGGCCTACAGCCATCTTGTTGTCTGTAACTGGAAAAATGGAGTATCGTGGAACACATTTTGGAGTTTTCAATGTACCTTCCACATCTACACATCACTATGCCAATTAAAATAAAATGCTCCCTTCTTTCTGTTTTGAATGTTGGAAACATAACTCCAAACTGCTTATCATATGGACATTAGGAAACTGAAACAGCTTGTTTAATATTGGTTGCCTATTAAACTGGAAATGTGTTTACCCCTTTGAGATGCAACAACTTGCACATTTAAATACTTAGCATTTAAACATTTTCTTGCTACTACTGTAGCTTCAGTTGAGCAGGTATTCTCTTTCGAGAAAGAGTTATACCTCATACATGTCACCCTTTTTCAGCAAGGAATCTCCAAAAGTTTTACACATTTTTTCTAACCTCTTAAGACACTATCTGATAAGTAACTGCTTCAGACATATGCCAGGTCTTCTGTGAACTATCCATTCAGGCTAAATATATACGTAGCAATCAGCAGGCATTTTTGCTATGCTTTTTGGGGAAAATATATTGAACTACAACACACACACACACTGTACACATTATTCTCATGGCCACAACATTCAAAATAAATACTGCAGTCTAATTTGTTATAAAACAATAAAGAACCTGTCTGTTTATGCCAGTGAACACAGTGAAGTTCAGTTTACAGTAGATTTTCTTTAAATATTTCTTTTCCAATAATTTGTATCCTGGGTAGTGCATGGGGAGATGCTATATCTCATTGTCATATGGATCTTCATTTTACATTCTGCACTGTATTTACTCAGGATGTCCCAGATTAAACACAATATCTTGTTTTTAGTGTGCTCATGATTTTACCATTTTTATAAAGTATTTATTCAGAGTAGCCTAGTCCAGATGTAAAATATAATTTTCAGTGTGTTTGATTTAGCATAAAGCAGCACAATATTGTGAAGATGAAGAGCCCCACTGAAAATAAGATGCCATTTCTTCTGTGAACTATCCAGGCTAAATATACAGCAATCAGTAGGCCCATTCTAGGTAAACACATTGTAAAAATGTGTAAAAGGAAGACCACATTGAAACTGCCTCTCATCAGATCTGCACTGTGCATATTCATTAGAAATAATGGATAAAAGCATTCCAAAAGCTCTCCACAGCCATGTTGGCTCTGACCAGAGATTGTTAATATCAGCTGTGTTTGAACTTGTGCTGGTGTCTGAACTGGTGTTGGTGTCTAAACTGGTGCTGGTGTCTGAATTGGTGCTGGTGTCTGAACTGGTGTTGGTGTCTGAACTGGTGTTGGTGTCTGAACTGGTGCTGGTGTTCATTACTGCCAGAGATGACTAAGCTCCAGTTGTTCGATCTGTGTTGGAGACAGTCCAGTAATTACTCCAACTGGATTCACATCGGTGGCCAGCTAAGGCCATTATTTCATGTCTGGCATGTCCCTGCTTTGGACAATAAGTGCACTGCTGTGCTGCAGAGCTAGTGATTTGTGTAGTTTGTGGTAGTTTAGACTGCTTAGATATGGAGAACATGAGGTTGCCCAAATAGTTAACTCCCATAGGGAGTTTGCTGTCTAAATTTCTTGTTGGTCCAGAGTGCATTGGGTAACTTTTTGGGGTGGAGGTATAAAGAGACAGCATCAGGAGGGCGTTTATATAAATATTTTTATACAGTTTAATAGGACAGTTCTCATTAGTTGAGTCTCTGTATAGAGATCCCCTCAGGCTTACATTATTTGTTTCCAGGACATTAATGTTTTTAAGTTGTTCATTGTATCATAGAATCAGGCACTCCAAACCATTTTCATCACATTTCATTTGAAGTGAATTTTGTCTGTGCTCCCTAAGTCCCTCCCTGCCTTGTCTGGCAAGTCCCAATTGCAGTTCAAACCAAATATGTTTGTACCAAGCAGTGTGCAGTGTTTGATGACAGTACAGTGGACTGGTGTACAGTTTGTAAGTCCTTGTCATTAATTCAAGGATGATATGCAGCTCAAACCTTCCCTTTTCATGAAACTGCTTGCAGATAGAAACAAAAATATTGTTGGCAGAGCTGAATATGGCAATAGTTAATACAGTAGATTAACAACTCTGCCAACCTCAAGACTGTTTATGTATCCATTGATTCCTGCTCTCAAACTAATTAAACTACTTATGGTGTAGTTTTCATTTTACAGTTTCTGACAGAGACAAAATTGTCTCAGAGGGTTGTACGTTTTTCAAGTTCTATTGTTTTAATGTCTCTCGGCTTCTTTGTTGTAGCAAACCAATCAATGCAAAAAGAATTGGGCCTGATATTCAAAAGAGCAGCACACCCACAGGTAAGATTTGTGTGTCGCATTAAAGGAATTGCACTGATGCTCCCAACTGACCCATATTCAGAAGCCCGGGAGCACCAGCACAATCCTGCAGTGCTAAAGCACAATAATATTGCTGTGCCTATGCAAATGAGGGGTCTCCCAATGCATTTTAGTGCAGCGGTATCTTGAAAGGTTTGCAGCAGTGGTAAATAGACCTCAAAGTGGTGCTGTTTACTGCTGCTGAAAACCACTCTCTCAATGCATCCCACCCTAATGAAAGGAGGGTGGCTGTACTACAACCACCACTTCTGATTCCCCATTCCATTTACACAAACCTATCCCTGGTGTATAGTGGCACCCCACCCCTAAACACCAATTCCGTGTATTCATACCTATTCCTCGGTCCAGTGTCTCCCTGCCCCCACTGTCTGCTGACTAATGTATAAATAATCTTTGGTGGTCCAGTGTCCCCCCACCCACCCCACCTGCTCATTTACCACCACCCATAAAGCCCCACCTTACTCTGTTGTCCGTCTATGTCCATAAAGCCCATTATGGCAACTGGCACACCCTCCTCTTACCTCCTCAGCCAGCCACCATATGAGTACTGTACATATGCTCACTGACTGCTCATATGGCGGCTGGCCAAATATGAAAGGAGGGCTGTGCGATCACCATGATGGGCTTCATGGACATAGACAGACAACAGGGTAAAGGGTGGCTGTTATCGGTGGTGGTATGGGTTCCTCTAGTGTGCTGTGGCCTCAGGGACTTCAGTTGACATCAGGGACCCAGAGACATACTAAGAGGAAACAGCAGCTGCTTGCGTTTGGAGTTTGGTACACATGTGGACTTTGTGGTTGTGGCTGTTCAGTGAAGGGGCAGTCCTGTTTATGGGACAGAGCACACATCAGCACTCATAAACGGGTGGGGAATCCAGAGAAACCTCAACTACTGATTGGCTAATTAGGCACAAGAATGTCTACAACTCTAGGGTGTCAGATTAAATAAAAGCAGGGCTGGAGCCCAAATAAAAGAACTTGTTTGGAGCCAGTGCTCCCAATTGTTATGGAAGCCACCATCTTGCTGACCCCTGACCTGAAACCAACGAGTCAGAAGTTGTGGATCTCAGCAAGTGACCCAAGGAGGATTCTGGGTGGATGACTGTGCTGCTTGCTTGGTGCCCTTTCACTCAACCAAAAGTAACTGAGTGAACATTCTGCTTACTAATTCAAGAGACTGACAGCCCTTTACACCAGTCTGAAGCTTCCTTGGTCCATAGAAAGTCTGAGGAAGTTCCACAATTAAGAGGTCAGCAGTGAGCTTTCACAAGGTAAGGAGGGCTTGTGCTGCTGCCCAAATCCAAAGAAGAAAGCCTGTCTGGGGCTTCTACAGCCACTATTGAGTAGGCACTGTAACTTCAAGGTTTCAAATAACCTGTAAAGTACAGAGACTTAACTGTGAGTTTGCTGACTGTATTAGAATGACACGTTTGGAGAAAGAGACTGATCCTGTCAAAGGAAGTAAAAAGTGCTGATCCAGTAACTGGTCCACAGCTGCTAGCCTGCAGTGTGGACAGAGACTGTGTGTAGTACTGCTGTTTGAAAGCCTTTAATGAGACTGCAGACAGATAGGGATCAGGCTGGTCGGTGCCACTGCTAGGCATTGGGAAGCGTACTACACAAGGTCTAGAAGCCTAGACGTATGTGTGTGAGTGTGTGTGTGTGTGTGTGTGTGTGTGTGATGTGGCCCCTAATTCCTAGACTGGTCTGTCCTGTGGAGGAGAAGAGAGAGGATCCAGAGAGGTCCAGATGACTGCTAGAGCAGAAATCCTGATCCACATCCAGAGGCACCTGAGACCTCCATCTTTGAGCTGCCTGCCCCAACTGATCAGCTGTGCAAGAGGGCTTGAATCTACTGAAAGGAAGAAAAGGGCCCAAACTGTCAGAGAAGTTGGTAACACCTGAACTGTGAGTACTCTCAGGGATTGCCTGCAACTACTGTAGGATTGTGTATATCTTTCTTGAGGTTTGCCATTTAAGAAACTGCATGACCTTTGGGGTTTACATAGAAACAAAAAATTGTTGGCAGATAGGGACTGCCATGCCCATCCAGTCTGCCAAAAGCCTACAGTAGTTTGTGGCCTCTGACCGTAACTGGTCAAAGGCTTTTCATCCCACATCCCACCTCTAGGTACCCTTATGCCTGTCCCATGCATGTTTAAAACCCTCCACTGTGCTCCCCACCACCTCCTGTGGCAGTCTATTCTATGAGTCCACTACCCTCTCCATGAAGAAGAGCATTCTCACATTTCCCTCAGCCTGCCTCCTTTCAATTTCATATCATGCCTCTTCATTCTTGTACATCTCTTATATTGGAAGATGTCTCCCCTGCACCTTGTTTGTGCCCTTAAGGTATGAATGTTTCTGTCATGTCCCCTGATCTGCCTTTCCTCCAGTGAGTACATATTGAGGTCCTTTAGTCTCTCCTCATATGCTTTCTGGTGCGAGCCCTGTACCATCTTAGTCACCCTTCTTTGGATCGCCTCCACCCTGTCAATGTCCTTATGAAGGTGCTGCCTCCAGAACTGCAACACAGTACCCAGATGAGGCCTCACTAGTGTTTTGTACAATGGCATCACCACCTCCCGCGCTCTGCTAGTGATACCTCTGCCTATGCATCCCAGCATGCCACTGGCACTCCCTGCAACCTTTGTACTCTGCTTAGACACTTTAGGTCTTTAGGTGAACAAAAACCTTTAGGTTTAACAAAAGTGTTTATTCTGTTTTAAAGTACAATATTGCTGGCTAACAAGTTGCAACACTATTGAGCCTACACCATTTCTCAACTGAGAATCCTGTGAAGCACAGAGAGCTCTGATTAGGTTTTAAGCAGTTTAAACTAGTACCACTGGAAAATGGGTAGTGCCTCAGTACAGGTAGGCTGGTAACACCAAAGATTACAGTATTTGCATTACCACTGTACTGCATTGCCAGGTGGGATGGGTACTACCATACTGTGCTACTGCTGTTGAAAATGTGTTTATTAGGCCAAGTCTAGTCAGGCACCTGAATCCAGCCCCGTTTATTTTAAAGTTTACAAGAAATGGAAAAATAATTTTGTATTGCATTGCATCCCTTATCCTTGTGAATATTCTCCAGTGAATATTTGATTGTTATTTTGAGCATATTATTAGTATTAAGTAAACAATTTCATTTGTATTGAATTTAAGGTTGCACTGTTACTTTTCAAGTGTAGGGGGACACTTTGGGGAAGTGGAAATTACTGCATCCCAGAGGGTTGTACCACTCTAACAGTAGACAAACTCAAACTTAATCTTTGGGTGGAGGACATGGTGCATACTAAATCTTACTGGATAGAAACCCCCAGTCTGGAAAATCAGAACCCAGGCCCCTCAGCCTTGTTTGAGCCCACACGGTAGGAGTAGTACAGTAACTGTAACATCCACGATGACCAGCTTACAACAGCATTTTGTGTAGTTTCCAAGTCATTATCAAATATAGGTTCAAAGAGTCATGATGGACTGTAGGGTCTGCTTCTAAGGCCAAGTATAATCCCAAGTTCTATACAAGGAGTTGACTATTTCATTATGTATTTCATCTTCAGAGGAACAAAAAAACAAACCAAAACAGCACACTACTTTGAAAAGTTGGTGATAAGGCTCCAAACCTTACAGAATGGTGATGAACTCAGCACAGGCAGGATGAAAAAGTTGCAGCTGGGAAGAAGATTGACAAATGCTACATGTTGAAGTGATAAAAATATCCTTTAATGATTCATGGCATTCAGAACAGGAAACTAGTAAAGGCAGAAAGAAGAATTACACATACCAGAATGTCCTTACTGTAGAGTTAAACCCACATGCAGTATTGTTGATGCCTTCTTCAGGGCAAAACCCCATTCCATACTTCAAAACAAATGTATAGTGGAGCCTTCCAATGGCAGCTTCCACAAGGAATAAGGCCATCCTGGAATCCTTACAAAGGGCTTTTCTCAGTCAGCTGCTCACAGAACCCACTAGGAACGGGACAGTGCTGGACCTGGTAGTTACAAACAGGACAGTACTGCAGACATCTCAGCGGGCAGACCACTCGTCACCAGCGATCACTGTACCCTGTGGTTTAAAATTATGACAGAAGATACTAACTACACCACAATGAGGGACCTGGACCTTGGGAGAGAATTGAAGAAATGGAAAAATGTCTCAGAAACTGCCTTGGTGGGGCTCACCAAGGAGGGTGGAGAACACAGTGGGCAACAATTAGGGAGGGTATAACTAGAGCAACTAACCTCTGCATGAAGGAAGTGAGTACCTTTTACCAGGTGACTGCCATTTTATATTTGTCCAAACAGTGCAGCACAGGACCCAAGGCAGCATGGTTTCACAGCAGGAAGGTCATGTCAGATGAACCCAATCAAATTCTTTGACTGGGTGACCAAAGTAATGAACCAGGAGGGGCTGTGGATATAGCCTACAAGATTTTAGCAAGGCATTTGACACAGTCTCACACAAAAGATTAATATACAAGTTAGCCAGCCTTGGAGTAGGTCCCAAGGTGGTAGCCTGATAAAAACTTGCTGGACAACAGGACAGAGGGTAATAGTAAATGGAGTCCACAGTGAAGAAAAGAGGGTAACTAGTGGGGTACCATAGGGTTCAGTACTGGGACCGGTCCTCTTTAATGTCTTTATAAGTGATATTGGAGAGCACCTGGAAGGAAAAGTATGTCTCTTTGCAGATGACACAAAGATCTGCAACAAAGGTTGATACACAAGGTGGGGTGGAAAGGATGAAAAGGGACTTGGAGGAATGGTCAAATATATGGCAGCTCAGATTCAATGTAAAGAAGTGCAAGGTAATGCACCTGGGAAACAAAACCCCGGGGAAGAGTACAAATGGGGGTGAGATAATAACAACAACAAAAGTTGAAAGAAGACCGAGGAGTAATTATATCAGATGACCTAAAGGTGGACAAGCAATGTGAGAAGGCAATAAGGAGGGCTGGAGTGATACTTGGATGTATAGGGAGAGGCATCGACAGTAGAAAACAGGAAGTTGTTATCCTCTGTACAGACAGTTGGTGAGACCCCATCTGAGTACTGTGTGCAGTTCTGGAGACCCAATCTCCGCAAGGACTTAGACAGGATGGAGGCTGTCCAGAGGAGGGCAACCAAAATGGTGCAGGGTCTGCACTAGAAGACATACGAGGAGAGACTAAAGCAGCTTAATATGTATACCCTTGAGGAAAGGAAGGAGGGGGACATGATAGAAACTTTCAAGTATCTCAGGGAATTAACAAAGTACAAAAGGGTAGCATCATTCAGAAAAGGAGATGTAAGAACAAGGGGCACAATTTGAAGATAGAGGAGATGGCTCAGAGGTAATGTTGAAGTATTTTTTCACAGAGAGGTCTGTGGATGCATGGAACAGCCTTCCAGTGGAGGCTGTGGAGTCAGGAACAGTGGGAGAATTCAAGAATGCATGGAACAGACATAAGGTAATTTTAGTGGGGGTAGGAGGAAGTAAGCTGCTGATTAACTAGAATCTTCAGCTTATCCATCAGGTAGGAAATGGGCAGACTAGGTGGGCCAAGTGGTCCTTATCTGCTATCAAATTCTATGTCTCTATGTTTCTATTCATTTATATAGAGAATAATGTCTATGCAACTGTATGTTATGGATTTTTACACACCCAAGGTGTGTGATGACCCATAAACCTTGAGAGTGGAGCTCAAGAGGTTTATAAGGTCATCCACAGCAAGGTGTGTAATAAATCCCATAACAAAAAGTTGCATAGACATTTTTGTAATTGCTGGTGCAGGGAGTTGTGTTCTTTGACAGCTGAGTAAGGTAGTGGAGAACTGCTATATGAGACACACACACATACACACACACACACACACACACACACACACACACACTGCCAGTACTGGCTTTTTCTTTACTGTTTTTTCACTTACACTGCCAACAAAAAGCAAAACAAAACAAAACAAAAACTGCTCTTTTACTTGCTTGGAATGGTCCAAGCGCTGTGTCCTGAAGCACAAAAGTCTCGCTCAGAACTGTACAAATGACAGGATCAAACAGATATATGTTTAACATTGTAAGGGTAGGATCAACCAGATAAACATTGAGAAATATTTGAAAATTAAGTTCTGTACCTGTAATTTTAAGGGAGGAGACAAAGATCAAACTGGGGTGCTGGGTAGCCTTGACAGCAGACCCAAATCATGTTGCTAGTGATATGCGCCCTGCCCACCTACAAACTTAGAACCAATAAGGTGGCATGCTACAACTGAGTGACACAAAAGCCATGGAAGTGGTAGAAAACTTAAAGCAAAACACCTTGATAACGGTTCTTGGTTATTATGGCGTTCACATAGACCTGCTAACAATGCGATAAAGAGGGTCACCAGTAATTATATTAACAGTTGTATTATTGTATATTGGATGGCTATTGCATCTCACCTCCAGATCACATTGTACCTTACCCACCTCTACCTTACCCCTCCCACCAATGCCTACTCCTCCTCCCTTCCCTTTCTCCCTTTCCCCTCCCACATCCATTCCTCTTCCACCCATCCAGCTCTTCATCCACCACTATAACCTCCTCCCTCCTATCCACCCTGGTTATCTCCATTCCCGTTCCTTAACCTGGAGTTTCTCCACCATGTCCTTTTGCCACCCCTCCTGCCTCCCCGCTCTAAGAGGCAGATATCCCTCCATCTTCTTGCTGCTCTTCCTACTCCTTCTCCTGTCTGGCGATCGGAGCCTGAACCTGAAACCTCCTCCTCCTTCTCCAATCTCCCCAACTGCTAAAGGCTTGAGCATATTTCACCTCAAAGCTCAGAGCCTTCTTCAAAACTCGACCTCCTGTCTGTCTGAATTTCACAACAGTCACCAGATGTCCTGCTCTCCTCCAGAATCCCAGACTGTAGCCTGTCCCTTCTTGGCTATCATCTTTTCAGGCAGGGCGGGAAAACATAGTGGTGGTGGTGTTGCCATCTTATGCCCATCAGAACCTACCTTGCACCATAGCTTTCACAGTGAGGTCATATCTTCCTCCCATGAATTTCTCCTGGTCAGGTGGTCATTCTCCTCATCTGTGCCCATCTTGAGTGGGTTTTCTATGCCTCTCCTAGAATATCGCATCCTCTCTGGTTGAGTCTCTCTCTATCATCACTTCCAATCCTCAGCTGGTGAACTCATCTTGCTAGGCCAGGGATTTCAGTGTCAATTGGCCCTCCCCACCTCCACTCTAAGCACCCACAAGGCTGAGTCTAAATCTCTTGTAGATTATTACTTAATCCACCCAGCTGAGTCTAAATCTCATGTAGATTATTACTGAACCCACCCAGCTCAACTCTCACTCATAACCACTCCTCTGTGAGGGTGGTGGAACAGAGTGCATCCTCCAGTTATACCTCTCCATAATTCATATGCCATTCTGACAAAGTGTGGTTCCTCTCGGAGGCACCCACAGTGGAGGCCAAGGAGGATGCTGGGAACCTCCACAAAGGAGACCCACAGGAGGGTGGCATGGGACCCCACAGGGAAGGAAACAACTCCTGGTGGGGGACTCAATTGTTAGGAGGGTAGAACTGGGGAGGAAGGGAGAGGGAGGTAAGATGCCTGCCTGGAGCCATGGCATGGAGGGACAGGGAAAGAATCCTCAGTATCGCCGAAGCAGCTGCATGGGGAAGGGAGCTGGATGTCATTGTCCACCTAGGAACAAATGACCTGGCTGAGAAAGGGATCAGAGCAGTGCAGGAAGAGTTTGTGGAGATGGGGAGGGTCTTAGATAAGTAGCATGCACAGCAACCTTCTTGGAGGTGCTGCCTGTCTATGGCATGGGTGAGAGGTGCTCCACACCATGGAATTCAATCAGTGGTTGAAAAACTGGTGCAGAGCTCAGGGTTTGGCCTCATTGGGGATGGGGTCCACCTGGAGTGATGCAGGCCTATACTGGTGTGATGGTCTGCATCTGTCCAGGAGGGGAACCAGGATCCTAGGGATAGGTTTAAATGCTTTATTGGCAAGCATTTAAACCAGCCAAGGAGAGGCACTGAAAGGAGCAAGGAAATCATAAGCCCCTCAGTAATTCAGGGTAGTAAGTGAGGTAAACACCAAGATGGAGATGTCGATAGGGAGAAGGGCAGGAGTAAATGGAGAAAATGACAAAGGCAATAAGGACAGGGATGGGGCAAAATGGGTAAGGCCATCAAGAAATGGAGGTAAGGACTACCAATGCCCATAGTCTGGGCAACAAGCTCCCTGAACTTGTGGCCTTGATGGAAGAGGGATGCCTGGATATCGTAGCAGTCACAGAAACATGATACACAGAGAACCATGACTGGGATGTTAACATACCAGGTACACAGCCCAGGAGAGACAGGGAGGGAGAGGAGGAGGTAAGGAGGGAAGGGATAAAAGTAACGGAACAAAAGAGTAAACAGAGAGAGAGGAGGCACTGTGGGTCGCTTGGAGACTGGAAGTGGCACCACAATCCACACGGGTTGTATACAGACCCCATCTCAGGGAGGGAATGGATAAGAATATGATAGAAGGTATCCTTAGGATGGCAGAGAAAGGGAGATACTGTTGATGGGGGACCTGAATATGCCAGATGTTAACTGGAGCACCTTTGCTGCAGCCACATCCAAGAGCAGGGCCATTCTCGATGCCCCTACAGGGCATGCCTCAGACAGCTAGTTTTGGAACTCAGTCATGAGGGAGCAATCTTAGGCCTCATACTCTCAAATGGGGACAGTGAGAGGATCTCAGATCTAGAAGTGAGTAGCCATCTGGGAACAAGTGACCACCAAACAGTGTGGTTCATGATAAACTCAGCTACAATCACGTCAAACAAAAGTGAGGGTACTGGACTTCAGGAGGGCTGACTTGGCAAGATGGGAGAGTGCCTTAGAAAAGCACTAGCAAACAGGCTAGAAGGAGGGAGGAGCAACAATGGGGAAACATCAAAACTGCCATCACAGAGGCAACAAGCCTTTGTGTGAAGCAAATAAACAAATCAAAATGAAAGAAAAGCCACTATGGTTCTCAAAAGAGATGGCGGGAAGGTTCGGAGAAAAGGTAGCATTTAGGAAGTATAAGGAAACACAGCAGAAGCAGGACAGAGAACTGTACCAGTTAAGGCAGAAGGAAGCAGGGAGGAAAGTCAGAATAGCAAAGGCCCAAACTGAGAAAAAGATAGCCAACTCGGTTAAGAAGGGGATAAAACCATTTATAGGTGCATCAGGCAGCATAGAAAGACAGAGGGAGGGATAGTGAGGCTGAATAGAAGGGATGGTGGGTATGCAGAGAGGGACAGTGAACAAAGCAGGGATAATGAATGAATACATCTGCTCAGTATTCACAAAAGAGGAGGGGGTACCTAATACAATTAACAGAAGCACTCTGGATAGAGGTGTCAATCCCAGTCCTTTCACAGAAGAAAGGGTTCTGAAAGAACTCCTAAAACTGAAGGTGTACAAAGCAGTGGGGCCTGATGGGATTCACCCCAGAATTCTAAAAGAATTAAGGGAGAATCAGTGACACCACTGACTACCCTTTTAACAAATCATGGGAGGATGTTGTGGTACCTGAGGACTGGAGGAAGGTGGATGTGATTCTCCTTCACAAAAGTGGGAGCAAGACAGAGGCAGAAAACTACAGACCTATCAGTTTGACCTCTGTGGTAGGGAAAGTGATGGAATCACTTCTGAAGGAAAGAATTGTTGAGTACCTAGAGGCCAGTGGGGCACAGGACCCAAGGCAGCATGGGTTCACAGAGGAAGGTCACGTCAGATGAATCTAATAGATTTCTTTGACTGGGTGACCAAAGAAGTAGACCAGGGAGGGCTATGGACATGGCCTACCTAGTCTTTAGCAAGGCATTTAACACAGTCCCACACAAAAGATTAATAAACAAATTAACCAGCCTGGAGTGGGTCCCAGGGTGGTAGCCTGGGTAAAACATTGGCTGGACAACAGGACACAGAATGTAATTGTACGGAGTCCACTCTGAAGAAAGGGGGTTACTAGTGGGGTACCAAAGGGTTCAGTACTGGGTCCAGTCCTTTTTAATGTCTTTTAAGTGACATTGCAGAGTGACTAGAAGGAAAAGTATGCCTCTTTGCAGATGTCACAAAGATCTGCAACAGGGTTGATACACAAGGAGGCGTGGAAAGGATGAGAAGGGACTTGGCAAGGTTGGAGGAATGGTTAGAAGTATGGCAGCTTAGATTCAATGCAAAGAAGTGCAAAATAATGCAGCGGAAACAAAACCCAGGGAAGATTACACAGTGGGGGTAGTAACAACAACAAAGTGAAAGGGACCTGAGGTAATCATATCAGATGAACTTAAGGTTGCCAAGCAATGTGAGAAGACAGTTGGGATAGCTGGGGGATACTGGGATGTATAGGAGAGGCATCACTAGCAGAAAACTGGAAGATGTTATCCTCTGTATAGACAGTTGGTGAGACCCCATCTGGAGTACTGCATCCAGTTCTGGAGACCCCATCTCAGCAAGGACATAGACAAGATGGAGGCAGTCCAGAGGAGGCAACTAAAATGGTGCAGGGTCTGCAAAGAAGCCATATGAGGAGAGACTAAATAGAGAATAATGCATATGTAGGGAGTTGATATGGAGTTTTTACACACCAAGTTGTGTGATAATATGTAAACCTCGAGAGCGATGCTCAAGAGGTTTTACTATTATCACATAATGAGTGTGTAAAAAACTCCATTCTACCCTACATATTTTATTTTTATAACTGGTAATAAAAAATATTTTCTCAGAATTAATACACTAAGAGAGGCATAGTACAACGCTGATTTCTAGGATCGCACCGCTTACTCAAGGATTGACATCACATAACGTAGCTAGCGTAGGCATGCCTACTAGTAAGGAAGTATGAGCATTTTGGCGCTGGTCTCCATGCCGGTTTTATGAGTGATCCTAAAATATCTGAAATAAATAAATGCTGCACAAATACAGATCTTTAAACTGGAGGGTAAGCTACAGAATCGGGAAGGGGAGGATGTGTGTTAAGTGAAAATCTGCTCTGTAAGCTTGTGAGTCTCTGTTTACATTAGAGAACAGTTTTGTGCTCGTCAGTTTATTGGTTGGTGCTTGTGTATGCTTCTCAGCATGAGGATGTAAAATCGTATCAACCCGCAGGTTGATACGACTTTAAAAAGTTGCTAAAACGGGTTGATATTGGGCTTCACCAGTTATTATAGGAACTTAATATGTATACCCTTGAGGAAAGGAGGAGAGGGGGACATGATAGAAACTTTTAAGTACCTCAGTGGAATCAACAAAGTCCAAGAGGTTAGTATCTTTCAGAAAAAGAGATGTGCAGAACAAGGGACACAATTTGAAGATAGAGGGGACGGCTTAGGGGCAATGTGAGGAAGCATTTTTCACAGAAGTGTGGTGGGCGCATGGATCAGCCTTCCTGAGGAGGTTGTGGGGTCTAAAACTTTGGGAGAATTCAAGAATGCATGGGACAGACATAAGGCAATTCTTGTGGGGGGTAGAAAGAAATAGGCTGTTGGTTAACTAGGATCTGTAGCTTATCCTGTAGGTAGGAAATGGGCAGACTAGGTGGGCCAGCGGTCCTTACCTGTCGTCAAAGTCTATGTTTCTGTTTCTATGTTTCTCTTGATCTGGTTTCTCTCTCCCTCAACTGTGCTGCAGCAGTAGGAATCCTGCCAGACACTTTCAGTGACCAAGCACTGAAGTTCTGTGTCAGGAAAATCTGGCGTTAGGGGTCATGTGATGCACCTGATCAAGTGACAGCGGTCAGACCGGTTCTGGGAGTATCTTGTTTTAAAAGCACATATTTTGCACTTGAGTCATTCATTTTTGGCATCTAGTTACCTTTTTCATTGTTTCGAACCGCTCCCACAGTCTCACTAGAAGGGTTGGACTTGGTGACTGATAAGGACAATGCAAACCTTGTTAGCTCAGTTGAACCTCAACCCTACTGGAACATAATCAGCATCCTAAGCAAGCACATGGAAGTTGCACTGGATTCCCAGACGCTTCTCACCTCCTCCTCCTGCGCTGCTTACAGTGGATATATTCCTTCAGGAATTTAGGGCAATCAAAGAGGTTATTCTGGACCTAGCAGACAACGTTAAAGTGGTCTGACCAGCACTAGAGGAGCTTTCAATGAGTTCTGATGACTCTGAAGCCTTTTGATCAGCTCCATGGAGGATTGGCAAGATAATTTAGAGCCTGAGCAAGTTGCCCTCCTGGGGAAAGCTACCCGGCCTGGAAGAGCGAATTGAGGATCAGGAGTGCCTTTGCTGTCGTAATAATTTAGTTTTGGTAGACTTTCCAGAAGGAGCCAAAAATCCAGATGCCTGCCCTTCTTTTCCTACATTAATTCTTTCTGAAGGTGGTGGATCATCCCGTATGGACAGGCATATATCATCTAGGGCCCACTGGTGCTGCGCCCCAAACCTCCAGAGGGTGAAAGCCACAACCTATTTTTTTGCCTCTTAATTATCTGGAGAAGCAAGCATATTTAGCCAAAGTGAAAGAGATTAAAGAGCTGCAATGGGACAGCAGGAGGTTTTGTCTATTTCAGGACCTAACTCTCCAGGTGAGACAATGCCAGACTAAGCACAATGCAATCAAGGCAAAACTTCAAGCAGCTTACATTCGTTATAAAATTATCTATCCTGCCAAACTGGTGGTTTAATCTGTGGAAGGGCAGACACAGTTTAGTTCTGTGGATCAAGCCTGTCAGGAACTTCTGACTCTTTTCCTGAATTTGTTTCCTGCAGCTCAAAGGAGTACATGGCCAGGATCTTCACACCTGCCTGAATCTTAGTGGATGGCTGTTGTTGGTCTATGTGTCTTGTTCAATGGAACTTAATGGGACAGTCGGTACTTATTCTATCAGTTGACTTTATTGTCTTTTCTCCCAACATTGTGTTTTTTGTTCTTAATATTTCTCTGTGTCGTTGGCTGTGATTGTCATTGATCTATTCATCGGAGGTGGGGTGCTTGTAGATGATTGTGCTATAATGTGATTGAGCTGTTGGGCGCCTCTTTTGAGCATTTATGTGTTTATTTTTATCTGATCTTTTCGGGATCAGGAAGTAGGTAGATTATATGGTGAATGGTCTTTTGGATGGTGACTTGTTTAAGTTTTCGATCTGCAATTAAGATGGTGCCCAGACTACAGATTAGCTCGGTGTGCAGTTATTTTCCACCATGGGCTCTCTGTTGGGAGCAGTACATTCTGTGGGTGGAGGCTTGGTGTTGCGGCACCACCTCTCCCTGGCTTGTCTGGTGCTGTGCTGGGCTTACCCTGTTAGTCCTCTCTTTGTTTGACTTACTGACTCATTTTAGCACTCTAACTTGTGGTGGTTCCTGGGTTTTTTTCTGGCTGGGCAGGCACAGTGCTTACGTTTGGGTCTGGGGTCTATGGCGGTGCCTAGAGCTCATATGCAGGCTGGCTGGGGTGTGTGGGCTTGTCATTATCTCGCCTTCACCTTTGCTGTATCACCTGTCTTGGAGTGGTAGGACTTCTGAGAGCATGCACGTGAGGTCCTAGGCTTTCTGACATCTGAGGTTTTAATTTTAATGCTGACCTTATTCATGCTGGTTTATTACTATGGAGTTGTTGATGGGAGGTCCTGGCTGGCTGACTAAAGTAATTCTATTCTTTGCCCTGAGAGATGACTTTTGTTTAGGGGCACAGCTGGTGGAGATCGGAGATGGCCAGGACTGTTGTCGGGCTATGGCCTGAGATGATAGGGAAGCTGTTTTGAATAATATCTGTACCACGACTGTTGGAGGGTGTTTCTGGTAACTTACATCTGCTGTGGTTCAGTAAGTGGTATGGAAACATGGGTGGGCCATGCCACTATCTTAGCTAGTTTATTGGCACTCGTATCCCTTGGCTGCTATGCTAGGATGGGGCTGGTCAACTGCAACCGAGTATTCTGCTGGCAGTTTAGCAGCCCAACTTTCTATATTGTTTTATATGGCAGCTGTGGTGAGGGATTTTCCTTTTGTTGTATTCTCCCATTATGTGTTCATTAGATTTGGTAAGGTGGCCTGTTTTTGTAGGATCTTTGTGTGAGGACTGTTTACCTCCTTCTCCTGATCACCACTAGGTTTGGTGCCCCTGTCTGGATGTACTTGTTACCTGGACATTGCCTCACCCCATGGATGACTTGTTTGTAATTAGTTATTTTATGTAACCTGCCTTTTTTCAGCTATTATTTTCAAATTATTTCTTTCTGGTGTTGCACTATATGGTGGTGCCACTGAAGCTGTGCTGGGGAGATGTTATACAGTAGTTCTGGTACTGACATTTTGTTTTTATTCATTTTGTTTGTTTGTTTATTTAAAATCTGGAAAGTCCATGGGCCAAGACCCATTTACATGGGCGACCTGAGGGGCAGTGGGCTATACTATGACGATGAAACTCAGTACCCAACACTCGAGATAATGAATATACAGTCCTGAAATCGTGATACTGATAACACCATCTGCCCGACAAACGATGTTGGGAAACACCGTGAAAATGATTAAACACAAATACAAATACAATGTGGGGGGCCTCACCCTGCACACCCCATGTGGGGGCTTCACCTCCACACCCCATACTAATAGATACATCCTCTGAGGCTGACATACCGCTGGGATGTGGGCATATAGTGGGCGCACAATGAAGGAATGTACCAGACAAGGCACGGCAGCTGCTGCAACAGGTGCAGTCTATGCAGTGTGATTGCAACATGAGGCGGCAATCACACCAGCATCCCAGAGAGCATAAAAGCACAGTCCAGTAGGCAAATAAATCATTGCAAAATGGAAGACAAACAACAAACCGTGAAAAAAGCAGGGTGCTCCACTACTAAGAGGAGCACAGACTCTACATGCGAGGTAGTACATCCAAAAGGCAAACTCAAGCTCAATGTGGACGCGCTACGTCCTCATACAGGAAAGGGCCCAAAACAACAGCTATTACTGGTACTGCCAGCACTGAAAATCAAAGGCATGCCTCGGATGGGCCTTTACCCTCCTACAGAATGGACATCACTACCTAAAGAAAAAACAACCACAATCATGCTCCCGAGGCAACAGATGTGCCACTTGCCCAGGCATTAACTAATTCTGAAAACAAAAGCACAAAGCACCATCTCCACCCCTGCACAGCTGCTTCAGAGCAAAACAATGGCAATGAGATCTGAATTAAGACAGCAGTTACCCAGCAAAAGAGCACTCTTACAGATTGTAAACCGGGCTTGTTGAAGGACCTACCCCAGAACCAGCAACACTGGTGGAGAACAACATTCCAAACACCTCCAGACAGTCAACGGACAGACATTCTACAGTAAAATAGCCAGCAATGAAACACACCAAATCCTGCTCCTCACCACCCAATGCGACATCACAGACCTTGCACAAGCACCATACTGGATGATGGATGGGACACTTAAAACAATTCCCTTGCTCTACATGCAACTGTACAACATTCATGCACCTGTTGTGATAGAGCAAACAGCCGACTACTACCCTTGGCATACACGTTACTGACCTTGAAGAGCCTAGAATGCTACACCACCATGATCCAGAAACTCCACCAGTACGCGACACCCAGTCCTGCACCTTGAAACCACCCACTATAATAACCAATTTCGAGCAAGCGGCTATTAACGCCTGCAACATGGAATTCCCTAATGCAGTGAATAAGGACTGGCTATTCCATTTTGGCCATATAATCTGGTGAAAAGTGCAGAG
Organism: Neoceratodus forsteri; assembly: GCA_016271365.2. Taxonomy (NCBI): domain Eukaryota; kingdom Metazoa; phylum Chordata; order Ceratodontiformes; family Ceratodontidae; genus Neoceratodus; species Neoceratodus forsteri. The sequence goes on from CM057453.1 coordinate 446,753,684, forward strand.
TCTAGGGTTAGCACCACAGTATGGGAATGACCCTGAATACAGTATGAAAATAAGGTAACTTGTGGCACTTGCCTATCTCCCAGCATATGAAATCTCTGCTGCATTCAAGTTGCTAAAACCAACAATGCAGAAAATACCATTACCCTCCTTAAGTGGTTTGAGGAGAACTATGTCCTTGGCAGGAAAAGACCATAAGGCTGAACAGCAAAATGACAACTAGATACACATCTCTGTTCCCACCGGAGGTATGGTCTGTGGCTGATCTCAGTGACAGGGGTATTCCCTGTACCCAGAACAATGTTGAGGCATGGCACCCCACCTATATGCCCTGCTAGGAAAAGCACATATGAGGGTACTTACGATGCAGAAGGAGCTGCACAAAGAACAGCAGAGGACTGACATCACACAGGAGAGCATACACGTGGCCTTCCTAGAACTCCACCCAAAAAGCACATGCAGCCAGTGAGGACAGGATACGGAATGTGCTTTTATCGAGGGATGCAACAAAACCATTGGACTTTCTACATGCCATGACACACAACACTACACTGTAGTGTACCCATAGTACCCACAACTTCCACTGTTGCACACACGACACACCTGCACCAATAAATAAATGCTGACACCACCCATACTTGCACGCTTGCACCACACAGCACATACACCAAACTAGATCAAACCAGATCCTCTTATGGCAAACTAGTTGTGTAGGGCACATACTAGGCTAGTAGGTGTCAGGACAATGAGCTCTGGATTTTAAATGGTTACTGGGCAGTTGGGTGGTCTTCACTGTGGCTAGGTGGGAGGGATGGGAGGGGGGTTTGGGGGTCCTGTTTGTGTATTGTATGTTGTGATGTGTTGTTGTTTCATCATTTTGTTTTGCACTTAATTTCCAATAAGTATACTAAATTTAAAAAATAGACAATCTGGCATCCACCCCTTCTCTATATACATCTGGAACAGGCCCCTCCGCTCACTCGACACCTCCTCATTCTTGAGTGACCATGTTGTTTTACATTGAAAACATACCCTCTGCCATGGATATTGACACTACCTTCTCCGTTTCATTCTACATTTTCCTCTGTATGGGACAAGCATGCCTTGCTCAGAAAATCCAGGATAAAAATTCACCATCATCCCTAGATTACCCTGATTAACCCTGAAATCATTGACCAGTGCAAGTCTTGTGACCTTGTCTAGGCATGTTTCAAACTATCTCACTCCTTTTCTGACCTTGTCTTACATACAGTAGGACTACCAGGAACTGCTGTACTAAGTCTGTGAAATCACAACATGTCTAGGCCGATGTTTAGAACAATCTTAATGCCCTCTCAAAGTTCTGGAAGGTAATTCACTGTCTTCTTGATCCTCCCATACAGTCCGCCCTTCTGGTCCTTCTTGTAAATAGTTCACTAGTGTGCGACCTCTTCTATTGCTGTTCATTTCTATGAGTTCTTACCACTTGTGCTCTCCTTACACTAATCCTCCTTCTTCCTCCACTCCTCTACATTCCCTCCTGTCTCCCTCCCACAGGTTTTCTTTCCTCCTGTTACTATCCAGAAAACCCATATTGCCCTTTATTCCCTCTACTTGTGCAAATCTAGTTCTAATGGATTGGATCCTAAACTATTCCAAATCGCTGTACCTTCCACAGCACATCCACTGCTCACCTACTAAACCTCTTCTTCTTTCTCAGTGCTGTTTGTCAATCCTGGAAGTTGGCCAAAGTTCTTCCACTCCACAAAGGAGGGGAGGCCTTCCACCCCAGGTAACTGCTGGACAATCTCCTCCACCCTTCCCTTGCTAAACTGCAAGATATAAGCTTGTCTAAACAGAAACATAGAATTTGATGGCAGATAAGGACCACTTGACCCATCCAGTATGCCCTTTTCTCCCTACACTAGTACTGCAGACCATTCCCAATCTACAACTCTTTCTCCCTCCACCCTTCCTGTCCACTATGATTCCCTTGTGCTTATCCCATGCATTCTTGAATCACACCACAGTTTTGGCCCCACCACCTCTGCTGGAAGCCTGTTCCAGGAATCCACCACTCTTTCTGTGAAGAAGTACTTCCTCCTGAATCTACCCTGTCCAACTTCATAGCACATCCCTTGCTCTTGAGCACATTTCCTCTGAAAACACTTTCCTCTTGTACCTTATTTACCCATGTGGGTATTTCAACTTCAACTGTCAACTTTATTGGATATCAAATTGAGATACAAAATCTGTTTTTCAATTGAAGCCATCACATAACATACAAACCACAGGTTTACACATACATAATTATTTCATTTAAAACATAACACATAATTAGACAAGATAGTCAAAATAGTGTAGATAAGGTGCAAATTTCATCCAAAACAATTACAGTGTATATAATAAAGAGAGTTCAAAAATGACCTAAAACAATCAAAAGATTTTAATACAATGACATCCATTTGTTTTAACAACCTTTTCCATGTATTTGTGCCAAACTTGACAAAGTTTTCTTCCCAAAACTAGTTCTACATTGAGGTACATAAAATATATTCAATCCAGAGATCTCAAGCCATACGTTTGTTTTTGTCCAATTGCAACTGTATTCAAAAGAAAATCAGGTAAAGACTGGGTCACAAATCTATAAACCAGTAAAAGCCAGTGCATATCTCGCCTATCTGATAATGAACATATACCTGATTTCTGGTACAAAATACAACAGTGAGTTTATATGGCAAATTTGTTATGAATCTTAAAGCACTATTTAGCAACATATCTAAGGAGATTAATATTGTTTTATCAGCATTTTTATAGACCACGTCTCCATAATGTAATATTGACAAAAACATAGATGTGACCAACAACTTCCTAACTTTAAATGAAAAAGGGATTTGCTCCTGTAAAAAATACTCAGTAATCTCTTTAATTTATTTGATATTATATGTGTCTTGAATGTTGTTGTTATCCAATACCATTCCCAAATATTTGTAAGGCTTCACTTGCTCAAGAATAACCTCATTTAATGACCTAATTTCTTTCCTAATCAACTGTTTTATATTTTTCTAAAAATCATCCATTGTGTTTTGTGTTCATTTAAGAGAAGTCTCAATTTTATTAATTCTTTCTGTACATTTGAAAGATCTTGTTGCAAGACAGATAGTGCTGTATCAATGTTTTCATTTTTGTATATAATATTGTGTCAGCAGCATAGAGATGGGCACATGTGTCAGGTGAACAAACATTTGGTAAATCATTTATACTGTATATAATAAAAAAAAAAACAGAGGGCCCAGCACTGATCCCTGAGGTACCCCATTACACATAGTAACAGGTGCTGAACAAGCTCCTCCACCCTGACATGCTGTAATCTTCCTAATAAGTAAGCTTGAGTCCAACTCAATGCTGATACATCGAGCCCACTTTCTTCAGTTTATTCAATAACACAGTATGATTAACAGTGTTGAATGCCTTCGACAGATCCAGGAATATGACTGGCATTTCCTCATTTCTGTCAAAGGCATCCAGCCCATCAACAACAACCTTCAGAATTGTGTTTGTTGTATTATATCCCTTTCTAAAACCTGATTGACAATGAGTCAATAGATCATATTTATTAAAATACTGTATCAGTTGTTGATGAACAAGCTTCTCAAAATTTTAGCACATACCAAAAGAATTGAAATTGGTCTACATGAACTCGGATTTGAAGAATCCCCCTTTGTATATAGGAAAACAAATGCTGTTTTTAGATCAAGTGGCAATTCTGAGCTTTCTAATGAAAAATTAAAATGTATGTTAAATGAGGTGCCAACATTTTAGAGGCCATCTTCTGAAAAAATGTGGAGATTTCATCACATCCAGGTCCCTTTTTATGTCTAACCTTTGCAACTGTTTTCAACATCATCAATAACTATAGGAAAAAATTAAAACAATGTTCTTTTCAACTTGCATTCAAAAACAGTATCCAAAGCAGTAGGAGACAACCCAGTAAATCCTCAAATATATTTTCAACAGAAGCAAAAAGGAATTAAACATTTCAATGTTATCACTATCTGATGTTAAAACCTTCCTTTAACATTTAAACATGTAGGTAAAGAGGGTGAACCCTGCTTCCTCTTTAATAAATCAGTTCACTTCCATAATGTTCTAGGATTACCCTCAGCTGCCACAAAATATTTTTCATAATAATTCTTCTTTGCTTTTATAATTTTAGCGGTACATTTATTCTGAATAACCCTAAAAGCCAATTTATTTACTTCAGATTTTGATTTCTAGCTATATGCCATTGTCTTGATTTTTTCCTAATTAAGTTTTTTAATCTTTTGTTATCCAAGGTATCTCTCCTTTTCTTACAGTTTTTAACTTTAGAGGAGTGTGTTTATCAATAACACTTAGAAGACAAATCTTTAAAAATCCACGAAGTTTGCACATCTGGACAAACATATAACAAATTCCATTGAATATTTGCAAGATCTCTCAAGTAAGCTTGGGTGTTAAGTGATGTAAAGACTATAGTAAAAACAGTTTGAGGTTTTGGTTTATAAAAGTCATATCTGTTATACAAGATATGTAACAATGATCACTTATATTGTTTTCATGAACTGAAGAAATGTACCTGTCAGGTCTATTTGTAAAATTAAATCTAATAAAGTATCTTTGTTACTATCTGACTTATGTGGTCTAGTGGGTAATTTCACTAATTGTTGTAAACAAAGTACTGCAAATTGATTTAAAACCTCAAGTTGGGGTACCATCAAATTCCAATTAAAATCCCCTACTAACACTGTCTCATTTTTATAAAAGGAGCAATCAATTCAGACAAAGTCTGGAGTGCATTAGTTTTCACTGAGGGGATCTATAACAAACTATGATATTAAAATAAAATCCAAATTTCCTTGCACTTGTAATACTAATAAATCCAATTGATCAGGGATAGATTTAACGAGCTTAACTTGATCCTTATATTTGTTTTGAAGATATATCGAAACCCCACCACCTTTTTAGTCTATCTTACCTAAAAATATTATAATTTTCAATCTCTACATCTTAATATGTTATTTTAGGTGAGAGCCAAGTCTCTGTCACTACCAAAATATCTGGTTTCACCATTTCCACTTGAGCTCTTATAATATCCACTTTAGGTAACAAACTTCTGGGCCCAGATATCTAAAGGTTGTTGTGCATGGTGCAACAGTGTTGCACCATGCACAACCCACTGATGTGCCCCCGGCGTGATATTCAATGAGAATTGCACCTGGCACAGATCCCGGATGTGCCAGAGCGCATCAGTAATGTATGCAGGTGCAGGTGGGGGCGTGTCCATGCATACTCTGCACAGCCTGATATTCAGCCGGGATGTGCGAGCCATGCATCAGCAACCCCTACCTGCGCCAGCACAAAGTTAAGCAAAAAAAAAAAAGGGCAATGGCTGGCCATCCACAGGTGAGCTGCCGCATTGCGGGGCATAACTATGGCAGCTGCCACCGCAGCAGGTGGCCACCTGAGCTCAGCTGCACCTCCGTGGTTGTGACCCCCATGCCGATTGTGGGCTTCAGTAAAAAAGATTGATCCTAAATCCCTGGTGGTCCAGTGGACTGCTGCCGCCTGATTGTGGGCTTAAGTAATAAAGATTAATCCTATATCCCTGGTGGTCTAGTGGACTGAAGTCTGCCTGATTGCGGGCTTAAGTGAACTAGTACCAACCCCATATCCCTGGTGGTCCAGCGGACCCTCCCACCTGCCCACTGATCCCCACCACCAGGGATATGGGGGTTGGTACTAGTTCACTTAAGCCTGCGATCAGGCAGACTTCAGTCCACCAGACCACCAGGATAGGAGTAATCTTTTATTCACACTTGCCGGTGATCGGGCAGACTTCAGTCCATTGGACCACCAGGGATATAGGATTAATTTTTTCTTAAGCCCGCATCGGGCAGGCAGCGGTCCACTGACCACCAGGGATGTAGGATTGATCTTTTTTACTGAAACCCATAATCAGGTGTGCAGCAGTCCACTGGACCACTAGGGATAAGGGATTCTATTTCTTTTTTACTGCAGCCGCGATTGGGCTGGGGCCACATTGCCGCACTGCAGGGGGCGCCGGTCCCCGCCGGCTGCTGCCTGGCAGGGCACCAGGTGCAAGTCATTGGGGATCATCGCACCTGCATGCAAATGGATATAATGACATCCAAATGGCCCCATTTTCACCTTGCATACATTATGGCCCCATTTGCATGTCAATTTTGAATATCGTGGTTGTTGCGCCTAGCGTAATGGAACTTGCACTAGTGCATCCCCATGATGTTCTCACTTGCCACTGGTGCTGAAAGTGCCACTGCACCATGCACACTGTGGGTGGCAAGGGTGCGTATATTCAATGATGCTGAACCATGGTGCAGCTCCGTTGGATATCACCTAGTCCATGCCCCTGTGCAGCCAAGTTGAGCTGTGCCTAGGCTTGCTGCACAGCCTGGTGCAGTTTGAATATTTGGGCCTCAGTGTTTAGATGTAACATACCCACATTTTTTCATTCTGCAGACTCAGCCAGGGAATAGTCATTCACTTGATTAGGGCCTGGATTCACATGTATGTCACCAGAGATCATCAGGATTAATAGTATCATTTTCCTAACCCTAGTGTACTTTCTGGTCAGATGCCCAGTAGCACCTTGTATATTTTTACATGTACCCTAAATGTCTCACACATGCGTATGTGTGAAACATGTTGTCCTTTGACAGCCACAATTATAAAATTTTTGTTAATTCCAAGTCTACTGCATAGACATTAGTAAAATACCACATTCCCTATACACATGCCCTTATACCTAGTGATTTCCCTCATCTCTATCAACATTATGGTGCCCTTCAATCCACAATATGCAAGCTATTGCTAACAAAACCTCATGCATAATGATGTGGGAAAAGAAACCAAAACAAGGACAGTATAAATAAACCGAGCTCAGATTGTGTATAGGTTAGGGGTGTTAAAACTTCAAACTTGTTTAACCCAAAGCAGATTACTTAAACACTTCCCTATTTACTTTATATAACACTCTTCTTAAGAGCCACTGATGCCAAAAGTACTATATTGCAGAATCCGAATAAGCATACCCTGATAAATCAATTACCAAAAGCTAGATTATTACATTGCTTTATTTTAAAGTTATTAGCCATTTTGTAACCCTGATTTCACTACCTGTCCAAAAAGCCTGCATCAGTGAAGAGCTGATGATGATGTCATCTTGGGAACTCACAGTCTAATATTCCCTGTCAGCAAGCTTATAGGACCTTTGTCTCAAAAATTGTATAGATCATGTGCAGTCGTTTCACATATAAAACAAGCAGCACCATTCAAAAACATTGCCTTAAAAACTATACAAGTTTTAGGGTTTGTAACAAAGTTAATTCCATAGAAGAACCATGCCTTGAGTGCTTTAATGTGCTTGTAACATGACAAGAGCAGAAACAGGGAGTTATGCTTTATACGACATTGTAACATGGCATCATATATTAGCAAGTATAATAAAACAGATACAGACACAGATAGAGTGGAATCATGTCTGTTTTTCTGCTGTGTTTGCTGTTTGGGATTTGGCTGCTGTGCATTATGGGAAATGTATATATTGAACTGCATTTTGTATATTGTGGGTGCAATATTGAACAGTTATTCAATTAATGTTTACATTTAGATGTGATCAACATTTCAGAATATGTGTTCATTTTGACTGACTTACTTTTTTGAACTGTTGAATCAACTCAATTTTCTGCTGTGCCTACTGTTTGGGATTTGGCTGATATGCATTATGGGTAATGCATATATTTAACTGCAGTTTGTATATTGTGGGTGCAATGGTGAACAGTCATTCAATTACTGATTACATGCAGATGTGATCAATGTTGTATAATATGTGTTCATTTTGGCTGACTTATGTTTGTGAACTCTGGAATTATCTCTGTTTTTCTGCTGTGTTTGCTGTTTGGGATTTGACTGCTGTGCATTATGGGAAATGCATATATTAAAGTGCACAGGACTATTCAGCTCTGGTAGTTGCTCCTGCAATTCCTTTGGCAGGTCAACAGATGGCTGTGGAACAATGCTACAGCCATATTCAGATCAATTTCAAATGTACTGAACTAAGTCACTCGGAAAAATAACTTCATAGACCAAGTGAAAACAAAAGAGCCCACATAGTTTGCTGACTGGTGCTGCCTGTTTTACTTGTGAAAACCATTGCACATGATCTTAACAACTTTGGAGAAACAGATCCTATAAACTTGCTGACAGGGAACACATGACTATGAGTTCCCAAGATGACATTGTCATCAGCTCTTCACTGATACAGGTTTTTGAACAGGTAGTGAAATCAGGGTTACAAAATGGCTAATAACTTTACAATGAAGTAAAATAGACATCTAGTTTTTGGTATGAGATTTACTGGTGGTATGCTTATTTTAATTCTGCAATGTAGCACTTTTGGCCAGATGGCGTCAGTTGCTCTTTAAATCTTTTACTCCATTTCCCAACTAAAAAACAGCTCTTAGAGTGTATATCTTAAAACAGCATAAAACTGCTTCATATGCAAGTAGTAAACTATCAAACCTGTAATATAAAATTTTTGGGCAACCACTCCAGTGTTTCTCTGCTGAGTGGTACTTGCTACCACTCACGCTCGCACCACTGTGCTCTCAAGCAATAGCTGCACGAGTTTTAAAGTCAGACTCTGCCCTCCTACTTTGCTACATGTGCTCCACAATCGCCCTCTCACAGCTGATTCAGGTGAAGTGCCATGATAGATTTCAGCCCGATATTACCAGCCAGCATTTAGGAGAAGCATAGGCACAGTCCAACAAATTCACTTGCAGCATTCAATGGTGGTTAAATTATACACAGCCAAGCTGGCAGTAGATCTTAGTGTGCTGTAGTGTTTTTAAAGGTCTCTATCATATCTTCCTCTTCTGCCACTGTTCCAAGGTGTACATATTAAGGTCCTTTAGTCTCTCTTAGTCAGCCTCTTCTGGACTGCCTCCACTCTGTTTTGTCCTTCCAGAGATGTGGTCTCAAGAACTGGACACAGTACTCTAGGCTGGGTCTTACCAATGATCTATACCAAGGCAACACCACCTCTCTCTGCTGGTGATACCTCCATATGCACCCCAGCATCCCATGTGCCCTCGCTATTGCCTTGTTACACTGCCTGGCCACCTTTAGGTCATCTGATTTGATCACCCTCCAGGTCTCTTTCCTGCTCGGTGGTCATCAATACCATTTTACCCATTTTGTACTCTTCCTCTGGATCTCTGTACCCCAAGTACATTATTTGACACTTTTCTGCAATGAAACCCAGCTGCTATACACTTGATCACTACTCTAGTTTTCTCAGGTCTCTGTTCATCCATTCCACCCCTCGCAGTGTCCACCTGTTGCAGATTTTGGTGTCATCCACAAAGAGGCAGACCTTCTCTTCCAGCTCCTCTGCAATGTCACTTATAAAGACATTAAAGAGGTCTGATCCCAGCACTGATCTCTGAGACACCCTGCTGGTCATCTTCCCTCCCTCAGAGTGAACTCTGTTTACCGCCACCATCTGTCACCTATCCCTAACCAATTTCTTGTCCAGTTTACCATCTTTTGACCTACTCCTAAGCCACCCAGCTTGCTTACTAGTCTCCTACTATATGTGGAATGCTGTCAAAGCCTTACTGAAATCTAAGTAGACCACGTCAACTGCTCCACCCTGATCTAAATCTTTGTCACCCAGTCAAAGAAATCTATCAGATTCATTTGACATGACCTTCTCCCATGAAACCAGTCAACACTTGACTCTCCAGTTTTCTAGCCTTTACTGATTTCCTCTTCCCATTGCAGTCTGGCTTCCAAAAATATCACTCCACCATCTTCTCCTGCTGAATGTAACTGATTCTATCTTCTCAGAGATGGAGCAGGGGCATATCACAACTGCCATTTTCATCAATCTGGCCAAGATCTTTGACTCAGGGTCCCACCCTCTCCTCCTGGATAAGGTGAGTGCTGCTGGTCTCTCAGCTCCTGTTGTAGACTGGTTCTGTACTTACCTATTTGACCATGTGTGGTCAGTACAGGTTGTAGTGCCCAGTCACCTTCACTTCTCATCCAGGTCTGGGTTCCACTGGGCTCCATCCTGGGCTTATCCTGTTCTTCATCTTCCTTAACAACCTCCACATAGGTTGTGCCACTTACATATCCACCTGTATGCAGATGACACCGTCATTTGCACCTCTAGTTCCTCTAATACAGCTGTGGAAGATCTGCTCCAACAAGACTTCCACAATGTGCTGCTCTGGTTTCAATCTAACCAACTGCAGGTCAACCAAAAAAGTGTTCATGACTTTTGGCACTAGCCAAAATTGGACAGACTCCCAACTCTGCCTGTCTTCTCCACTTCGGATGGCACCTCTTGAAGTGGTTAATTCATTCAGATACTTTGGTATGTTGCTAGATAGCAAACTTGACTTCTCTGCCCTTGGCCCCACATTGACTCCATCAATGCCAAGCTCCATCCTAAACATGGTGCCTTGTACTGCAATAACGACTGTTTGTCTCCACAGGTATGCTGTGAGCTTGTCACCAAAATGGTGCTCATGTTTTTGACTATGCAGACATGGTCTGCCGCCCCATTCCTCTACCTCCCTGGCCAGATTGGATACCCTTTGCAATGTCTTCTGTTATTTTGCTAACACCCCCATACCCACCATTGCTTACTCTACTCCTCCTTATCCATTCTTCCTCTACCTTCATATCACCAAAATCACTGTGCCTCATTCATATCCAAATACTGGTTTGGATCCCTTCCTCTTACCTCTAATCTCTTGTCTCCTCTATTCCCTTTGCCTCTTGTGTCTTCCACTCCAGAGATCCTTGAATTTTTGCTATTCCTCATCCCTGCTCCTCTGCTAGGCAATCAGCCTTTTCCTTTCATCTTCCTTCACTCTGGATCCTACTCCCATTCTCCTCCATTTCACTACCTCCCTGTTTCCCTCAGGTACCAGATGAAACTCCTCCCCTGCTCCTGTTTGCCCCTACCTAACTGCCCCTTACATTTGTCTTCTACCCTGATGTAGATATGGCTAAATTGTCTGATGTTTGCTCCTTGCTTTCATTGTACTTCCTCCTGTTTTAATCATGTACTCTCTTCCACTTTACTGTAACTGTGAACTGTGTCAATGCTATGTAATTGCAATTAACTGTGCATTGTGTCCATGCTATGTATTTGCCTCCCTCTTCCCTTCCCCTGGTCACACCTGGAAATAAGCCTTGGATCAGTGTGCATTTCCCAGTCACAAATATTGAAATAAAATAAATACACAAGTAATGTGGGGACTGAAGCTCTGGTGGAATGGGGTTCATGTCTCCCTAAAAATTCAGGCTAGGCCAGACAAATCTGGAAGGAGAGGAAGTAAGCTACTCAGGGACCAATATGTAAAATGTTAATTAACAAGTGACAGCAGGAACAACAGGATAACTATTTTTCTGTAATGCTACAAAATAAGAGAACAAGCAACTAAACAATACAATTGGGACCAACAATTGGCGAACCAATAACAGGGGTTAACCCTTTCAGTCCAAGTCCTTTAAGTTTGCTGAGACGATGCAAAACTGATGAACCAAGATTGGGCTTTGCAATATGTTGAGTGATCATCAATTGGGTATTGGCCTCACAAAGCACTTTTATACACAGGCTATAACAGGCACCCCTGGATGAAGGCAGAACAAAGAAGAACACAGCTAGCTGGACGATAAAGAACTTTGTGGGCCTCTGTGACCATTGGCGGGAGCTGGGTCTCCTGGTCGAGCAGATGGTTCTCTGGATGATCTACAGCAATGACCAGTGGGAGGTCTCTGGCATCCAGCCCACCTCCCAACATGAAGACTACTGGAACCGTGATCCTCAACATAGTCTCTGTGGAACAGCAATGGTATGCACATGACTTGCAGATGGGCGACAGAATAGGAAAATGGTCATGAACGACATCAGCTGTGGTCCCTTACTCTTGAGCCAGGGTGGTTCCTAGGCTAACTCACTCTGGATAACTAAGTAGCAACTATCTACAACTTAATGCTGTAGGACTGATGGTGGGACAGAGTGCTGGAGATTCAAAAGGGTAGAAGTAACTGGAGGCATGTATAATGAAGATGGAGGATTGACTTGGAACCTCCCTAGGTTGGAATTGAGTGCTGAAGCTGACTTCAGAAGGAGTCACAGGAAGGACATCACAGGAACAGGTTGCAGGAATCACAGCTGAGCAATAAAGAGTTACCTCACCTGGTGCAGTTATTGCCTCTGGTTGTACATCAATGGCGTAGGGCACATAGTTTGCAAGGGACACAGTCCAATAACAGTTCAGGTTGCAATCAATGAAGTTCAGTTCCTTAGCAAACGGTGTCCATCACTAGAAGCATTAGTTATGCTATAACCCAGTTCAGTCTGTACAGGGCTCAGTACACCTCACATAGCTCCATAGACAACCTAGGGCTAGTGGTCACTTTCCCTCCCCTAGCTAGAGGGTGCTGTGCCTTTAAGGATCTTCCCTGCCTAGCTACTTTGGTACAGCCTCCACTAGGGCAGAGCTGTCCTTTGTTTATATTCATAAGGGCCTCTGTTGCTGACCCTGCTCTTTTCCTTTGGGCCTCTATTCCCTGACCTGCCTCTCTTATGAATGTTAATAGGGCCTCTGTGCCTTGCCCTTGTGTAGGGCCTTGCTCAGCCCTGCCCTTGAATTAATATGCAAGACCCTTTCTGTTAGTGCCTCCTCCCAATAGTTTTCTATGGGCCTTTGTTCTCTGGACCTGCCCCTGCACTCCTGGTGTGCAATTTTGAATGAGCTACAGCCCAATGCCCTGCCCTCCCAGTGGTTTTCCTGGCCCTCAAGTGCTGATTGGCACCAAATTCAATTCTAGGGCTCTAGCCCACAGCACCCTTCTGATACCTGTCTTGTGGATTCTTGGCCACTTTGGCTTCTCTCTCCCTCCTTTCTGGTGTGCCTGAGGTGCTAAGAGAGATTGGAACCTGGCCTCTGATTCTTGGTTCCATCTCATTTCCTCAAAGGGCCCCTGGTGTGAGTTTTCAAGAAAAGTGGGCTCACTGCCCACTCACCGCCTGGTCCAGAACTGCTACTGCTGCTGGAGGGTCCAGAGGGTGGCTGGGAGCTGTGCTCCCACATAGCCTATGCTACTTCTGTGACTGGTGTAAATGAGCTGAGGCAGACCAAACACCTGGGTGCATGTGTTCCTGCCCAGACTGAACTCAGTGCTGCATGCCTCAGTCCAATACTGAAAACTGTCCCCACTGCCACTGTTGGGGACTCAGAGGAAGGACAAATGAAATTGGGAAGTCGATACTCACACCCAACTGACTGTTGCTGCCATGGGCCTGCGCTGGAGAGGAGTATTGCCAGAGGAGCCATGGGCCTGCTAGAAGTAGGTTCAGGTGTCTGTGCTGCCTGTGTCCTCCACCCTGCCAGCAAAGCCACAACTCACCCACCCAGCAACTCCCCATGTCCTTTTCTAGGCAGGGAGATCCCACCAGCAGCCCAGGGATTGGGCCTTTGTGCCCAGGGGAGAGTCTCTTGCCAGGGCTATTTCCTGCCTCAGCCCCTGCCACACCAAAGGCATGATTTCTGACAAAGGCTGGGAGGGTCCTGGGACTGGCAAGCAGGGTGAAAAAAGAGAATAGACAAAAAGTCCAAATCCTAGCTCAAGGAATTGTCTCAGTTATGCTCTGTGGTGTCCTCCAACTCTGGGGCACTACACTAACTAACTAATTAACTAAAAAACCAAGATGCTGCATCAGCGTGTAGTTTGAAAACAAAACAAAGTGGTAATATTAAATGCATGCTGAAAGTAGAAAATAGAGTTAAAGCATGTTTCAACCTTGGGTCTTCTTGGAATTATCTAAAGAGAAAATGCAAAGTTAGTGGAGAGTTAAGGGAAATAAGGGATATTTATGTGGGAAGGAAAAGGGAAGGTTCTAGGAAAAAGTGATAATAGGCAAGGTAAGAAAAGGATCTGGAAAAAGAGGTGATAATGGGTATGAAAAGGCATAGTAGGAGTGAATGAGCTGAGAGTCCTCATGTGGAACTAATTAATAGGGCCTAGTAAGAAGGCTGAAAGGTGTGTGGGGAAAGAGAAACAGATAGAGACATCTGTGGAAAATGAAAACAGATGTGCACACATAGGTGGAATGCCCATGTGAGGATGCCAACCTCACATCCACATACACAAGATTGTAGTGTGCAGGCAGCCCCACACATGCAAACATACCATGCACATATGCAAGAGAAGATATGTCAGGGGAGATGGTAAAAAGACAGACTACGGTGGAAAACCATAAAGTGACTGAAAGATGTTAGTAGAAAATAAGTCAGTCATTTAAACCAGAGGACTTCTGGGAGCCTAGGCAGATGATCATCTTTGATTGTCATGTTTTTTTTTTGGTCAGCATCCCATGAGCCCTGCTGAAGGACACAAACAGAAAGAGCATTCACACCGTGGTCCCTGGAGGTAAAGTGGGATACAATGGGTTTATCAGAGCCTCCATTCCTGACTGCCCTATAATGTTCCCTGAATAGGTCAGCCAAGCATCTGCCAGTTTCTCTGATGTAGATAACTGCACACTTCCTGTAAAGAATACAAGATACCACATTACTGGAAGTGTATGAGAACTCCTTGGTGATGTGAAAAACACCTGTGGGACCTTGAATTTCAATGACACTAGAAATAAATCTGCAGGTGTGACAGCGATTCTGTTGCAAGTTTTGGTACCTGGCAGGGAGGAATTGTTAGGAGTATGTACTAACTTCTTTCAGCCACCTTATGGTTTTCCACCATAGTGTATCTTGGTTACCCCTCCCTGTCATATATTCACTTGCATATGTGTATGGTACGCTTTCATGTGGGATGCTGCACACACTTCCATCCTGTGTGTGTGTGTAGGTATTGGGTGGGAGTTGGCATCCTCACATGGGGCATTCCAGCTATGTGTACACATCTATATTATTTTTATCTTCCACAGATGTCTCCATCTCTGTCTCCTTTCCCCACATTTGTCACCTTTTAGGCTTCTTACTAGGCCCTGTTAATTAGTTCCCACTGGAGGACCCTCAGCTCATTCTCTCCTACTATGCCTTGTCATAATACCCATCATCACCTCTTTGTTTTCCAGATCCTTTTCTTACCTTGTCCTATTATCACTTTTTCTCCTAGAACCTCCCTTTTCTTTCCCTTATTTCCTTTACCTCTCCACTAACTTTGTATTTTTTTCTCTTTAGACAATTTCTGAAGAAGACCTAAGGTTGAAACATTGATTTTAACTCTTTTTCTATTTTCAGTGTTCATTTAATATTACCATTTTGTTTTGTTAACTAACTAAACTAACTGCAGAAGAAAAAGAGAGCTTTATGGTTCTCTAAGGAAGTGGTAAAGGTGGAAAGAAAAAGGGTGGAAGTCAGGAGATGGAAGAAAACACAGAGGGAGAGGACAGGGAGGTATACATAATAAAGCAGAGGGAAACAGGCAAGGCAGTGATGGGAGCAAAGGCATAGAGAGAGAGAGATTAAAGAGTGGCCAAAAGGCTCACTATGGGGATAAGACTTTCCTCAGATAACTTTGATATGACATGGGGCAGTGTATCCAAGGCTCGTACTCAATGCACACTCTCTCCCAAATGATCAGTGATCCTAGCAGGTTGAAAAACAGAACAGGTAACCATACACTACTAGACTTGTCTCTTTCTTTCAAACTGGATGGAATCAGAGCAGCAAGCATTTTGCATACTGTCTTAGCGACCACTCCTGATTTTTGTACTCAGAAAATGATGCTCCCAAACCATCACCTAGGATTTTCTTGGCCCATGCTTTTCTAAATTTGATGGTGACTCCTTTTGGGCCACCTTCTCAGGCATTCACTGGGCCACCATCAGAGCTCTTCCTGACATTGACTCTGCCTTTGACTTTTTGTTAATAATTTCCTTTCAGCTACCAATGTTTACACCCCTGTAGCAGATCAGGGTAAAGGGTCAACATTCAAAATGATGGACCATGATCTAAAGAAACTATTGCTGAGGATAAGGCATGAGGGCTCTTTAAAACTTCTGGCCTCACATCGGAGAGGAATAAGTGCATGGAACTTAGGAACAATTGCAAGAAAGACCTTAACATTGCCAAAGGTAACATATAAGACACCTACAAGATAAAAACTTATCTAATGCCAAGAAGCTTTGTTACTTTAAATCACCATGCAACTGCTACATTGAAGTTATTCAGATTATCTACGTGTAACATTGTATTGTTTTACATAAATGTTGTATTATATTAAATGTATGTTGTACAGGGCATTCTTGTTGGAAATAAGGTTATACTTAATGTTTGTTTCTGTGACTCCTTAGCTACTGCCAATGTTTTGACAATTTTTCACTGACCTAGATAGGTTCAAAACCCCCTCCTGTGAGCCTTCTCCCTCACCCTCCTGCTCAACCTGAAACAGAGAACCAACTCTGTAAATTCCAGTTTTGAAGGATAACAAGGAAAGAGATGCTGACCACCCTAAGACAATTGAAAGTGAAAGGCTCAGCGGGGTTTGAAAAACTTGAGCCCAAGCTATTAAAAATAGCCACCCCTGTTATTGCCTCCCCATTGCCATGTGCTTTAATAAAACTTTAATAGAGGGAGAATTCAAGCTGGAAATGTGCCCTTGTGGTACCAGTGCACAAGGGTAGGCCCCAGAGAGCTGGTGGAAAATTACCATCTCATGTTCCTCTTTTCCCTAGCCAAAATACACGAAATAGTAGTTTACAATCAGCTCCAAGAGTATTTTAAGCAGTGACACCTACTGACTGATAGGCAGCAGAATTTCAGAAAAATCCTAGGACTGACACCTTGGCTAGGCTGATGACTGACATACTGTACGCTATGGACAAAGGGCAACCGACTGGTTAGGTCTTCATAGACCTCACCAAAGCCTTTGATCTGGTTAACCACAGCCTCCTACTAGAAAAAACTGAAGCTGTTTGGTCTTGATAGTCTGTCTTGTTGGTGGTTCCTGCACTACATAACAGGCCCCAGCAGGTGAAATTGAAGGTGTGCAATCTACTCAAAGACCTATCATTGATGGTGTCCCCAAGGCTCCATTTTGGGTCCTATGCTCTTTCCTCTTTGTCAAAGATATGTCTGGTAACTGTGGCTGGGCTAGCTTACAGCTTTATGCTGATGATGTTGTGCTCTACAGATGCTCCAGTTCAACCGTATCAACAGTAAGCTAGCTGGTGGCGTCCTGGAACAAGAGAAGTGGATCTCTTCCAATAAGTTGGTCCTGAATACCAAGCTATCCTGTTTGGTCAAGACACCTGGGTGTAGCAAGGCTGCACCTGCTAACCCTATCCACATCTTCTGGAGCCCAAATTAAGGTGGCTGAGACACTCAAATACCTTGGGGTATACTTGGACCATGAAGTCATTTGCAGGACCTACATTGGCTATATTTCAAACTCCCTGCATCAAATAATTGTGTTGCTGTGTTGCTTTACTGTCTTGGTGACTACAGCTACAAGGAATCATAGCTATTCATCACCAGTTGTACACTGCTACCCTCCTACAGTATGGTGCCACCATTTCCAGACCCTAAGGTGCTCCAAAATTAAAAAGCTAACTGTCCTCTATAATAAGATTGGACAATTCTCCTCTGGTCCCTCACCCAGAAAGCACCACTTTGATGTTTTCCACTCCCTAAATTGGCCTTCTCTGGAGGAGAGTAGCATACCCAGCATGTGATGGAGCCCACAAGGGAGGGCATGTCCTGGATGTGGTTCTGGCAGATGGGGATCTGGTAAGGGACATGGTTGTACAGGACCCCCTGACTGGGAGTGACCACAATACTGTCTGGTTTCAAATAAGCATTGGGGGAGGGGGGTGAGATCTAGGACACTGGCAGTGGACTTCAGGGGGCAGACTTTATGGGCATGGGAAATATTCTCAAGGATCACTTGAAGGGATTACCTCAACAACAAGTGTGGAAAGGAGATGGGAGGTCATAAACGGGACTTCATGAGGCAGTCAGGATCTGCACTAAGTTGAAACGTAAGGGAGCAAGGTCACATAAACCATGCTGGTGGTCCAGTGAGGTCAGGTAGCAGTCAGAGAAAAGAAGGGGCTTACAAAAATATAAAACAACAAGAGGGGATAGGGATAAGAAATGTACCAGCTTGCATCTAGAAAAGTCACCCATATGGTGAGGGAGCTAAGTCCAGTAAAGAGCAACGGCTGGCACAGGGATACATGGAGGGAAAAGGGGTTCTTCCAGTACATTGGGGAGTGGAGAAAACTAAGGGCCATCTCAGCAGATTGAGATCAGAAGGAGGGTGGGTGGAAGAGGCGAGGACCAGGCAGAGGTATTTAACGAGTACTTTGCCTCTGTGTTCACTAGGAGGGGGATGGGATATCTACAAGCAAGGCACAAAGGGGATAGAAGCGGCGGGGAGTGGGATCAGGAGCAACAGAAATGGAGCAAAGGGAGGAAAGGTACCCCAGGGTGTCACATCTGGATAAGGATAAAAAGACCAGTAAGGTGGAGGGGACGGATGATGCCATCCCACAAAAAGGGTGTGGTTGCCCTCAAGGCCCTAAGAAAGACAAATCTCCTGGGCGGGATGGCATTCATCCGAGTACTATGGGAATTGGCGGACATACTGGCTGCACCTGGCGGAGCTTTTCAACATGTCACTTGAGACAGGGAGGGTACCTAGGGATTGGCGAGAGGCCATGTGGTACCAATCCATAAAGGGGGTCAAGGAAGTACCAGGAAACTATAGACCCATCAGTTTAACCTCGGTGGTGGTAAAATTAATGGAGAGTATACTAAAGGAATGATTGGGGTTTACTTGGAGGAGGTGGAGGTCTGGATAGTCGGCAGCATGGGTTTGTGCCAGGTAGATCATGTCAAACCAACCTTGTGGAGTTCTATGAATGGGTAACATCAGAACTGGACAGAGGTAAGCCTGTGGATGTATTATTCTTGGACTTCAGCAAGGCGTTGACTCTGTCCCCACAATGGTCTGGTGGGAGAAACTGATGGGGTTAGGAGTAGGCCCTTTGATGGTCAGATGGATTGAAAACTGGATAGCTGGAGCGCCTCAGAGAGTAGTGGTCTGTGGGGAGCTCTCGAACCCTACAGAGGTTGGTAGTGGGGTACCACAGGGCTCGGTCCTGGGTCCAATCCTGTTTAATGCATACATATCAGACATCAGGGATGGTATAGGGTGTGAAATGAGTCTCTTCGTGGATGACTCCAAGATGGGAGCAGTAGTTGAGGGAGAAGAGGGGGTTGGCCCTGCAAGGACCTGGACACCCTGGAAAGCTGGGCTCACACATGGAAATTAAATTTCAATATCACCAAGTGCAAGGTGTTGCATCTTGGTTGGGGAAACCCTAAACACAGGTACACCCTGGGAGGAGGTGCTGGAAGCCTCAACAGGGAAAAAGACCTAGGGGTCATGGTGGATACATGTATGAATAACACTGAGCAGTGCAGGAGGCAGCTAGCAAGGCAAACAGGATGTTGGGATGCATCGCAAGGGGATCACCTCTAGGAGCAAGGAAGTGATTCTGCCGCTGTACAATGGACTGGTTAGACCACACCTTGAGTACTGTGTACAGTACTGGAGACCACACTTGAAGAGGGACATACAGCTCCTGGAGAGGGTACAGAGGAGGGCAACAAAGATGATACGAGGGCTAGGGATTTGACTTATGAGGACAGACTTGAGGAGCTCTGCCTGTTTTCATTGGAGGAGAGGAGAGAGAGGGGACATGATTGAGGTCTTCAAGCACCTCAAGGGAATAAATAGGGTAAACATGGAGGGATCTTTGACTAAAGCAGGAGGCATCACCAGAGGGCATGGTTTGAAGTTGGAAGGTGGAAGGGTGAGGGGAAAAGGAGGAGGTTTTCACTGAGAGAGTGGTGGACCCTTGGAATGCTCTGCCTGGTGAGCTGGTTCAGAGATCCACAGTGGAGAGCTTTAAGAGAGGGTGGGACAGACACAGAAAGTGGATGTATAAGATGATGGCCTGTCCCGGGGGTGGGGATGGATGATAGGGTTTCTGGAGCACAAGGGATGGGAGGTTTCGCACCCAACTAAGGATCTAGGTTCGAGCAGACTTGATAGACCATAAGGCCTAATCTGCTGGCAAATAGTATGTTAGTATGTTAGTATACCTCTCCTTTACCTTGCTTTCAAACTGGTCAAGGTGTTACCCTCCACCCTCCTTATGTCCAGGTTACTAAACCCTGAGGGAGAACACTCAGGTCTTCTAGTAGCTCCTACTAGAAATGCCCTGGGTAAGGTCCAGCATAGGCAAAAGATCATTCGCTACCTCAGCCTCACCTCTGTAAAACATCTTCCCAGCAACTGTTCTAGATTGCTCTTCACTTGGAGGATTCATAAAAAGATTAGGGTATTCCTACTGGTGCTCAGCCAATACTCCTGTAATCACTGAATCTTCTGACCTGTATCTATCACTCTCGGCCTGTACTAGCTGCCGCTCGCCTTTGACTTGCTCTAATTTTGTTTGTTTACTCATTGCTGCTTATCTAGTGACTTGTCTTAAACTGACCTGTTTGCCAGCTTATTTTTTGTTAACTCTGGGCCCCAGTGAATATTGTGAATACTTGCAATTTTGTATTACTGTTTGATTCTCTATGATATTTTGAAATGTCTCTGTAATTATTTCTGGGCTGCCTCTGAAAAGAGACTTTTAGTCTCAGCAGGCCCACTGGGTTAACAAAATTCAAGAAGTAAATAGATAAATACATAAAAGTAAATAGATATGAAAGTGAGAAGAAGAAGAAAGCAAGAGGAGGAGTAGTAAGAATTAGAAGGGCAAAGGGAGACTGCACAGAAGTGGACCAAGAAAAGTTCTGCTCAGTCTTCACAGTGGAGGGAGGGGAAAGACCACAGGGAACAACAGGAACGGGGAAGGGAGGTGGACACAAGTTCATTATCAGAAGAAAGAGACTAGAAGGAGCTTGCAGCTCTGAAAGTGAACAAAGCTATGGGACAGGGCGGGATACATCCAAGGGTTCTAAAAGAACTCAGAGAGATGCTAGCTGCTCCACTGACAGCCTTGTTTAACAGCTCACTGGAAATAGGCACAGCTCCCAAGGACTGGAAAAGAGCTAACTTGGCCTCCATCTAAAAGAGGCAGCAGAAAGATGGCTAGCAGCTATGGGCTGGTCAGCCATGTTTAGTGGTGGGAAATTAATGAAATCCTGTTAAAAGAAAGACTGGTAGAGTATCTTGAATCCAAAGTGTTGCAAGACCACAGGCAGTATGGATTCACTGGGGGGATGCCAAACAAATCTGATGGACTTCTTTGGCTGGGTGACCAGGGAAATAAATCAGGTTAAGGCAGTGGATGTGGCTATCTGGATTTCAGCAAGACCTTTGGCACTGTACCACACAGAAGGTAATAATCTGAGCATCCTGATGGTGGGATCTAAACTGGTGAATTGGGTTAGAAACTGGTTAACAAATAGGAGGCAGAGGGTGGCTGTAAACATCACTCACTCTAATAATAGAGGACTGACCAGCAAGGTACTGCAGGGCTCAGTACTGGGATCAGTCCTCTTCAGTGTCTTTATAATGACATGGCAAAACTTGAGAAAAAGGTTTTATATTTCTGTATATGTAAATGGGACATTTTCAGTTGTACTGGACAGTTTTTATACTGGCTTCAGATTGACCAATGGTCGATAAAATCAAGAAATAAACTGAACTGAGCTAAAGGATATTGCTGAGGAAGTGGAAGGAAAGGCATGCTTTTTGCTGATGATACCAAAATCTGAAATAGGGTGGATACTCAGGAGGGTGGAGAGAATGAGCAGGGATCTGGGAAACTCAAGAAGTGGTCTAAAGCATGGCAGTTGAGGTTCAGTAGCAAAACTGTAAGGAGGGCATAGGAACCCAGACACTTAGTATAAGACAAGGGTGATGTCCTGACAATCTATAAATGGGAAAGGGACCCTGGGGTAAACATATCAGATGACCTCAAGGTGACAGGGCAGTGTGATAAAGCAGTGGGTAGGGCTAGTGATAGGCTGGGATGCACAGGGAGGGAATAGCCAGCAGGAGGAAGGAGGTGGTGTTGCCACTGTATCCCTCATTTATTAGACATCACCTGGAGAACTGTGTCCAGTTTTGGAG
This sequence comes from Neoceratodus forsteri, assembly GCA_016271365.2. NCBI lineage: Eukaryota > Metazoa > Chordata > Ceratodontiformes > Ceratodontidae > Neoceratodus > Neoceratodus forsteri. The sequence continues at coordinate 446,775,887 of CM057453.1, forward strand.
GTCACACCTCAGAAGCGATATAGAGAGGGTAGAGGCAGTGCAGGTAAGGGAAACTATAATGGCGCTGGGGCTGCACGAGAAGCCCTATGAAGAGTGACTGAGGTATCTCAACGGTACACCCTGGAAGAGAGGAGACATGAGGTGACATGATAGGGACCCACAAGTACCTCACAGTGGCATACAGCGTGCAGGAGGGAAGACTTTTCAATTGGAAAGGAGCACCAGGACAAGGGGCATGCAATGAAGCTGGAAGGGAATGTTTAAGAGAGATGTGAGGAAATATTTCTTCACTGAAAGGGTAGCAGATGCCTGGAACAGGCTGAAGCAGAATTGGTAAAGTCAAAAACAGTGGGGTCTTTAAGCATGCATTGAGCAGAGATAGGGTGTAATAGAAAATAGGCAGGGAGGAGGGAAGGTTGCTGGAGACCAGTTAGGGTCTGCAGAGACAGACTGGAACATCTGGGCAGACTGAGGGGCCAAGCAGTCCTTTTCTGCTGACAAACTGTATGTTTCTATATTTCCATACCTTAGTGCCCTAGATGTCAGTGAAGTAAGTGTTCCTTAAAAGGCCAATGCATTTAAAAGGCCAGTGCATTATTCCTCTTCATTTTTTTTATTGTCTAAAACTACAGAAACATTTTTGTTTATATTCTAATCCATCTAGGGATGCTAATGACCTTTCAGTAGCAATGATATGCCAATATAATTTAATATACTTCTTTGCAAACATTTTCCCAGTTCAATACATGTATTTTTATAATGATTATGGATTATACTGTTGTAGTTTTACTAGCATCATAAACTCAGTAATGCAGACTACTATATACTATTCCTCTGTTGATCAGCTGAATAAGGAGAAAGCCACAGCATGTTTTCCATGGGGTTTAAATGTTTTATAGTTGGCGATCATGATAATTTAATAACTGTAGTAAGAATTTAAAGCATGTCAAACATTAAGAAATAACAGTGTTAATCATTTTATGCTTTGCTGACCAATGTAAAAAATGTTTTGGCCCACGGGAGTTATTGTTTGCATCTTATGTTTAGATTTCCTCCTCAGAAATCTATTTTCTAATAGCTAATTTATCATGTGCTCTTTTCTACTGGCAGACCATGGTTTCAAGCACTTCCAGAGTAAATCCCATTCACGTGATTGACACTTGGGTATGGAGGTATAAATTTGGTGGAGTATAGTATGTGGGCATGCTCTGAAGGTGTGTCGACAACTATAGATGGATTTGACTGCAATAAGCACTTTGTGGTTCATGCCCTTATTCTTCCTGCTTTTTACTACTTTCCTGTCTGGAATGCCAGGAGTCATTAAAGGCTATATTTAACACTTGAATATATATTGGGCCAGTTTTCTGCATGGTACAACCCAATTACAGCCTTTTCTACCTGTATTTGCTGCATTTTGAATTGCCGCCATCATGGAAGACTTGGGGAGCCATATTTGAAACTCAGTAATTAGCACACAAAGGGCTGTGTGCTTGTGCTAATGAGGTACAAAAGGAAATAGAACAGAAACCTCAAGCAAACAGCCTTGGCTGCACAAGGACATTCTCAATACACCTTCTGTCAGCACACTCAACAGCAGAGGTTAACCCTGTCCTGAACACGAAAGGAATCTCAGAGCAGCCACATTAAACCACTCAATATGAGGCAGTGTGCATGGCACAAACACCATTGCACTGAACCGCATACCTAAAAAATTTGTACATAAAATGTAAATGACCCCACTCAACATGCAGAGTGCACAGAGCAACTTACTATTTCATTATGGGCTCATGAATACTCATTAACTGTTCAATTGCTTCACGCAGCTGTCATTGGCTGTAGGAGTTCTTCTAATTCTGTGTATCTTGGTCAGCGCTGGGTATTATAGTTCCCCAGCCCCTCACTGTTTCTCCTGAAAGCATTACTTCTCTGACCATTTCACCCTCCCTTGCCTGATGCCATTCCCATTATTATATTTCTTTTCAATCCCTGGCTGTAGGGGTACAACCCTCCGCACCTGACACTGGGCCTAACATTTTATGTAATTTAAATCCCTGGCTGTAATGGCATATCACCCTCATCTGATTTATCAGTAATAATTGCCCAGTGTCCAGTGCCTCTAACCCTCCACCCCTGTTTTGGTTACAGAGGCTGGCCCAAACTAACCACTCCCATCTATGGATGGGTGCAGTGTGCCATGCACAAGTCATGTATTACTGTACAAGTATAGCATAACAGTACTTGCAGGATATCTAATTAAAATCACAGGACTTCCATGGTTTTGAATAGATGCCCTGCAAGTACTGTATCCTATACTTGCTTTCATAGTGATACAAGACTCATGTGTGGCAGATGGTGGCAGGCATGGATATAGGTAGTGGGTACAGTATGTACTGGCCACCATTACTGGGACAGGGAAGGGATTTGGGGGCACTGAGGAGAGGGTATGCCTGTGGACACATGGGCAAATATTACCATTGGATGAGGTGAGAGGAGGGTACCACGAGAGCCAGGAATTTAAATACATTTGATACTGGAATAGGCATAAGGTGGATAACAAATGGCAGCAGTGCTTCTAACATAACAGTAATTTATGTTAAAAAGTTATGTACAGTACTTCTTCACAGTAAGTTCTTCTTTCAGCCCTCTCACACCCATTCCTTTTGTTTCTAAATCCATTAATAAGGTTTCACATTTCATTTGATGGAAACAAAAGAGTGTCCATATTCAATAGAGATTTCCTTTGGAGCTACTAGCAACAAATATAGCAGACCAGAGTGTTTCTTTTGTGCATTACAAAGCTTTCTCTCTGATAGAATTAGGTCTGATGTGAAGAGCAGTGTGCTTAAATTGGCAGCTAACATCTCTAATTTCTGACCTCACTTCATTGTGACATCACATGTGACTGATTTGATAGCAGGCCAGTGGCTCTACCTGAGCAGTTGTGATGTCACAGTCAGTGAGGTCACGAAGGTGATGATATATGAAGATGAACAGAACTATATAGGTCAGTGTCAATGCAGCATTCTGTTTCACACATCACACCTGGTACTGGCAGGCAAAAATGTCTAATCAGCAAATGTGAAAAGAACTGGTACCTCAGATATAAAAAGTAACAGCTAACTACTTTTATGCTCACCGTGCACTAGCGCAAGTCGAACATTTTGCTATGTTCAGGGTTTTGAGATGTGTTCACGGTGCTCCAAATTCAGGATAGTCTACAAGGGCTTAACCAATAATCAGTAAGTCTCACCATGACACTGTTCAGGCATGAATGTGCGTGGGTTCAAAACAATGTGCCCACAGACACATTCTTAAATCAACTCTTTCAGCAAGCACAGCTGCTCTCAACATGTGCTCTCAGCCTGTCTGCTCCCCAATTTTACACATGCACGCATGCGTGCCACACACTCCACACACACACACTCACTCTCTGGTAATACAGGTCCAGCTGCAGTCTCTAGGCACCTGAGATAAGTCATAGAATTATATTTTTCCTTGAAATCAGGGGTGTGGTGAGACGTAACAGAACTTTGCTTATCTTTCATGTAACATTCCAGGGACTGAAACTGAAACTGCTCACTTTGCTAATATGTGTGTGTGTCTCTCTCTGGCGCACACACACACACACACACACACACACACACACACACACATCAGGTTACAGGTGCTGTAGTAGGCTGCTGATAGAGTGGAAAATAGAACATTTAAGAATATTAATGGTCACTTGCACTAGGGTAGTACATAAGTGACCAGTTCATAATATAGGGTAGAACAAACAATGAAATAAACTGTGGCTGGCACTGATTTTTAAACAATGGTTGCCTATAAAATTGGAGTTTAGTTTACCCTTCAAAGTGCAACAACTTGCAAATTTGAACACTTACCATTTAAACAATTTCTTATGGAGGGTCCCATATTCTCTGTTTAAAGGAAGAAAAAAACAGATCCTTGTAAAATCAAGGAAATTGTCCTGCTCTCAGCCAGGCACAGCTGCAATCTCTAGGTATCTGAGACCAGCCATAGAATTATATTTTTCGTTGGAGTCAGGGGTGGGGATAGACCTAACAGAACTTTGCTTTATCGTCCATGTAAGCCTTAAACTGTACCACAGAGCATCTAAAATCCCAGAGCTTCTGGTGGCTGCTCGTAACACTGACAATAGGGGTGCCCAATCCCCAGTGTCTCCACCTGAAATTAGAAAACCCTCACTTGTAGTTTATTTTTTTCAATAAACACTATAAAAGAAAATGTCCATTGATGTCTGTTGCTGCCATGCTGTAATTGCCTCACCCCAAACACAGCTCATATTAATCTTCCAGCATGGGGCTCTGCACCTTAGATCCAGTACAACAGCAATACCAGCAGCGAACATCCAGCATTGGCAAATGCTTGTTTAAGTACTACTAATTTTAAGCAGTACACTAGCTCTTTAACTATTTAAAATAAAAAAATGCCATTGCAGCCTCAATATGTGGTAAAATAACTCTTATGAGGCAAAAACTACAATCTAAAACCAATGGTACAAAACTGTTATCATAGATGAATCTCTGCTTTAAATACTACATCTGCAGGGTATCTTTTCTCATATCAAATTATTTTCATGAGCTTTAGCTTAAGAACCCAATTTGTTTCTCCATTGTATTTTCCATTTCAGATAGATTTGCATTCTTACTGCTTTCCTCAGACAAGGTTTCCCCATGAACTTCATTTGACAATGTCCACAGCTGGCCACTTTCACCTTTAAGTTTTTTATTTTAGGTATAGCCCATGACTCTAAAATCATATCATACACTAGCTTAATGGTATACTTGTCTCTTCCTTTGTGATAAAACCAATGATACCCCCAGTTATCCCAGAACCAGAAATGAATCCCATTATGAAATACCTGCAGAGCAAAATAAAGGCAGTCTGCAGTTGCAGTAAACATGTTTATGATTCCCTTCTTGGCCCTGTCTGTTCCCAAATTCAGCATCTCTTTCAAGTTCAGTGTACTAGCTGACCTGAGCCAGCACTCTGTAGTCAAATTCTTTTAATGACTTTCTGTGGGAGCCTTCGGTATTTTGTAACTAAAACTGCCCAGACCCTTTCTTAATAGCAATGTATGCTGAATACTTAACTTATTTTGAACTCAGCAGTGTTTAGAGTCTAACAGCATTCTGCACATCTCTCACACATAGAAACATAGACTTTGACGGCAGATAAGGACCACTTGACCCACCCAGTCTGCCCATTTCCCTACCTACTGGATAAGTTGCAGATTCTAGTTAAACAGCCTACTTCCTGCCACCCCACTACAATTGCCTTGTGTCTGTCCCATGCATGTTTGAATTCCCCACTGTTTTAGCCCCAACAACCTCCCAGGAAGGCAGTTCCACGCATCCACCATTTTCTCCGTGAAAAAGATTTCCACATTACCCCTGAGCCGCACCTCTATCTTTAAATTGTGTCCCTTGTTCTTACACATCTCTTTTCTGAAAGATGCTACCTCCTGGACTTTGTTGATTCCCTTGAGGTACTTGAACGTTTCTATCATGTCCCCTGTCCCTCCTTTCATCAAGGGTATAATATTAAGCTCTCTCAGTCTCTCTTCATATGATTTCTGATGCAGACCCTGCACCATTTTAGTCGCCCTCCTCTGGACTGCTTCCATCCTGTCTATGTTCTTGCATAGATGAGGTCTCCAAAACTGCACACTACTCCAGATGGGGTCTTACCAACTGTCTGTACAGAGGATAACCACTTCCTTTTCTATTTGTGATGCCCCTTCCTATGCATCCCAGTATCCCCTGGCTCTCCTCACTGACTTCTCACATCGCATACCCACCTTTAGATCATCTGATATGACTACCCCAAGTCCCGTTCCATTTTTGTTGTTGTTAGTACCTCCCTGCTATTGTGTACTCTTCTCCTGAGTTTTTGTTTCCCAGGTGCATTACTTTGCACTTCTTTGCATTAAATCTAAGCTGCCATATGTCTGACCATTCCTCCAACCTTGCCAAGTCCTTCTCATCCTTTCTATCCCACCTTGTGTATCAACTCTGTTACAGATCTTTGTATCATCTGCAAAGGGCATACCTTTCCTCAGACCCTCTGCAATGTCACCTATAAAGATGTTAAAGAGGACTGGACCCAGTACTGAGCCCTGAGTACTCCACTAGTGACCCCTTTCTTCCAGAATGTGTGCCACTCACTATTATCTTCTGTGTCCTGTTGTGCAGCCAGTTTGCAACCCAGGCTGCCACCCTGGGACCCACTCCTAAGCTGGCTAACTTGATTATTAATCTTTTCGTGGGACTGTGTCAAATGCCTTGCTAAAGTCTAGGTAGGCCATATCCACAGCCCCTCCTGGTCTATTACTTTGGTCACCCAGTCAAAGAAATCTATTAGATTTGTCTGGCGTGACCTTCCTGCTGTAAATCCATGCTGATTTGGGTCCTGTACCCTGCTGGCCTCTAGGTACTCAACAATTCTTTCTTTCAGAGTGATTCCATCATTTCCCTACCACTGAGGTCAAACTTACAGGTCTGTAGTTTCCTGCTTCTGCCTTGCTCCCACTTTTGTGAAGGGAATCACATCTGCCCATCTGCACATCTGTGCAAAACTCTGTGTGTGTGTGTGTGTGTGTGTGTGTGTACATGCATGTACACACACACACAGTTTCACTGATAACATACATGTGACCAGCAGAAGGCTAGACACTGACGTTTCTGTTTTGCATCTTTTCTTACCACTTTGAGCACACTCATTATTTAAATAAGCAACATGTGTGTACATGTGTGTATATGTGTGTGTGTGTGTGTGTGTGTGTGCACTCATGGGTGCCTTGCTGCCAGAAACTGCTTAAACCTCAGTGTGAAACTCAAGAGGTTTGGATTGCCATAGCAACCTTGAGATGTAACTCAGGCTTGTCTGTGTATGGCTGCCCATGCATTGTCATTCATAGTGTATGGGCATGTAATGCATCAAGCCTGAATCCACTATGATGTGTGAAGCTGAGATCTCTCTCTCTCTCTCTCTCTCTTTCACTTGTGTGGCAAAAGCAATGACTTGAGAAAACAGAGCGGCAGTCTGAGTGTGGTGGCCATCATTGGCTGCTACTGCCAGCTCACTCACTGCATGACCTTGAGAAGCCTCATGGCTGGCATGTCCAACCTAGAGGGGAGAGGGTAGAAGGGTCCAGTGATTGTATTTGAAACATCGCAAGTCTTCGTTCGTAAGCACCATGGTTGTAGGAAAGAAGACACGCAGCAATGTTCTATATTATATGTTGTTTTACTGCAGTAGTGATATCTTGCTGCTAGCTGAAGCACAACATTATGGCATTACTACTTCAGCACAACAAGCATAATCTAGACATTGAATTCCATGCACAACAGCCTTTTCCATACACATGTGGCCCCCCGAGTATCTAGAGGTATGGTGGTGAAAGTTCATGTGGCAGGGGCAACCACAGCAGAAAACACTCCTTGGTGGCCTACATTTACCCAGGCCATAGCTGGAGCCAGGATGCCTGCTGACCACTCATGGTGCTAGGCTGAAAAGGAAACACCGTTAGAAGCAAAACAGTTCAAATAAATGAGACAACTCCTGTGCTGCAGAAACAAACAGGATCCCTTTTTTAGTTAATTTATTTATTCTCCTCCTGGTCAGGTGGCTGTGCATCTTTGTCAGTTCACCCAGCCCTGTTCCCCACTTGCAACTCACTTTGCCAGCTGCCCCGGCTATACCCCCATGGTAGGGCACTGGGATCTCCTTGACCTGCTGAATGTATGAATCCGGTGCTGGATGTGGTTGCTAATCAGGGGCAGCGCCTGCAAGGACTGGCTCCATTCTTGCTACACCCAGACCTTTTCCTCTTTTATGGTGTTTACCTCTGAGATGAGGCGGCAATGATGCCTCAGGGACAATCTTGTCATCAAGTATACCACCCACCCCAGCGCCTGCCTCCTCTCTTACCCATCGAGGCATCACTGCACCAGTCCCCACCCTCTGCTAGGAACTAGTCAAGCACCGACCCCTAGGATCCCCTCCCCAGGAGAAGGAGATCAGTCCATCGAATGCTCGATCCTTCTCCATCCCTGCTGATCCCGGTGGCCCATGCTCATTCACGGATTTCGGTGTAGCATGAGGTAAGGTGACCAGTGCCTCAGCCCTCAGTGCCACCGGGCCAGCCAAACAGGATCCCTTTTAATAGCTTAATCCAACATCCAACAATTCACTCCAAGGAGCAGTTACAAAATTAAATGGTGGGGAGAAGTACATTGTTGCTGGACCACAGTGGTCTAGTTAGAGAATGTCCACACGTGGCATTATCCAGATGACCCCCAAAACACTGCAGGCAGCTCAGTTCATTCTGAAACAAAGAAATCAGCACATGCCTCACAGTTCAAACAGTTCTGCCTCTTACTCTCCTGGCCATGACCATGCAAATCATGGCCATTGTCAATATGTCGTATGGGGCTCTTTCATTCTGCAGTGCTGCTCAGCTTGTCACACAACTCGGGGCTAACTGCCCCCAACTCTTACTCTCAGGCCTGACTACAGCTGCACAGCTCAGGAACATAACTCCGATATCCAAGTGTACCTTCTTTTCCTCGGGCCAACCTGGCACCTCCTGGCCACCTCCAAACATAACTGCTGGCTGGATGATACTCCCAGGTGCCAACTCCTAGGCACTCTGGGATCCATTTCTCCTCACTGATAGCACAGTGCTCTCCCTCCGGCCTTATTGCAAGGCACTTTCACCTCTGGCAACATGGAATCAGGGGCAGTTCCCCAACCTGGGGCTCTTGCCGAAACAGCCGCCGCCACGTCCACTCCCAGCCTTTAATGCTACTAGATCCATGATGAAAAACCTGCCCTGACACTCGAGCAGGCAATCAGCTCTGCTCAGTGCCTATCTCCCAATTTCCTTTCTCTCGGACCTCAGACCTCTCCCAGGTCTGCCCCTCCCTAAGTCCGGTGACAGACAGTCCCAAAGGTGGCAAACTGTTAACTTTTTGGACATGGACATAAAGTCCCCAAACAATTATTGTAAACTGAGCATGCCCCAGGAAACTAAATGATGCCACTGACCCCACACATGGGTTACATCTCTTCCCTGTCCAAAACTGCTCACTATCCTGGCAAGGCCAAAGGTGCCTAACAACCACTCCCAAGAGGCCCAAGTAGGCGGGTATGTGCACTTCCTGCCCACCAAAACTTTGAGGAGCTTAAGACTGCACACCACCAGGATGGTGGTAAAGACATCTACACTGGCCTGGCTCTCTCAAAATACCTTGACCCTCCCCTGGACACGCACCACTAGACCTCATGGAAGGTTTGCCTAATGCCCATGGCGGTGTCCCAGGACCCAAAACTAAACACTACAAAACCCAGATACCTATACTGCTGGCTTTCTAACTGGACTTCCTCTTCTCTACTGGCAAAGTTCCCCATTGATCATAAAGGCACTCTGCCACAGGGTACCATTGTATTCAAGGATGTGATATAACAGATGTAAAACTTGGAATGAACTAGCAAACTGTAACATCATGGCATGCACTTTATAACAATATTTACTCTCTGCTGTCCAAACATGATAACATTTTGACTGAAAAGTAATCATTTGACACAAGATTTTCAAAACATGAGATACATTCTCCTAAGTCTCATATTCTGAAAATAGAACAGCAAACTCATTGAGAAGGTTGATCTCACTCAAGTCAAAGTCCTTTCCAGCCTCCCACCCCAGCTGATTCCTGGTGGCCGAGCTCGTTTCTGAACTCAGATCGTGGGAGAGGTGAGGCACTGCAAGCACGCAGCCCTCTCCACTACTGGGCTGGCTTACTCTTGATTTTCTTACACGTTGTAAGCAAGCGAGGAGACACAACAAGGGTGGGCCTTATGTTTAGATAACTATTGGAACAAGTACACAGTGAGGCCTGATGTTGCAGGCAGAGGGCCTTGCAGCCCCTGGAAGGCGGTTATCTTAGCATAAGACACACCTGGCGTGTCTATTGTGTATAAAATGACAAAATATGGTCCTGTAAGGAAAAACAAAGAGCGTATTAACAATTAATAATGTATTTAAATAGTGTTAGGGAAAAATATTCCCAAACATGGGGGCAAAACAAAAATTGCATTCAACCGTGGCACATTTTGCTGGGTTTGGGAAAAAACTAAATAAACTGCCCAGGTCAATGTTTCAAATGATCAAGTTTCTCTAGTTTTCACATTTTTATGCTTTCAATGACATGCTGAAGTCTGGTACAATCACCTGATTTCCCTCTAGAGTTCACTGCAGTAGTTAATAAAATTGACTGGTGCAGTAAATACAAACTGCATTAAACTAAAGGGATGCATGAAGGAGTGCAATGATGCTACCTGTGGCTGACTGAGGATGTAATTGTTGGTGGTCTGTAGAGTTAGATGCTATGGAGACTTGGAAAGAGTGTTCTCTTTCACTTCACTTTGCTCATTTTGGCCCATAGATAGCAGTGGGGCATGTTTATGGTAGCCCTGGGATATGTGCTAGAAAAGGCCACTGTATTTGATTTTCCATCATCATCAGGAACTCTATTGTGTGGCCTGCACTGCTCATCCAGTTACAGTTTTCAGGAGGTGGTATGGTGAAACAGTGGTTTCTGCCGGTGGCAGACAGAAATACCAGCAGCAGGTTCTAGATGTGTGGCAGCAGTGTCTGGATGAGAAAGACAGGATACATCAGTTTTGAGAGGGTTAGTAAAACTGCAGTTTCTGAAGAAAGTCTTGGGGAAGTGTTTGAACTTGGTAGCAGAGGAATCAGTTATTTGACAGGTTGTATGGTAGTCAACAGTTTCAGGAGGGCAGGATTTTGCAGCAGTGGTGTCTGTTTCACTCTGGTTGCAAGAAATGCTTTTTCTTTGTTTATTATTCGATAACCAGGTAATGCCCACTAAGCACAGTGTCTGTTTTCAGGGATGACTCGGGAGCAGTGGGGTGGTTAAGAGACTTGCCTGGGGTCACACAGTATCGACTGGAAGATGTAGGAATCAAACCCAGGTGTGCTGAATGTACCAAGACCATTCACAGCTCATTATTCTAACCTCTAGGCTATACTGCCAGACCAATTTGACCCCAGCAACATCTGACTTCTTTGGTTGGTGCACATTCAGATCTGAAGGAAGATTCAGCGTTATACAAAGTAACAGACATAATCTCCGGGCTTCCAGACCAGCATCAGCTAGTAGTAGGATGGCAGTGGAACAAATCAAGTGACTTGCATACCTACATGACAAATTTGCTTCCAGGGACAGCTTTGGCATTAATGCAACAAGGAAATTATTACTCATAGACTTCTCGTATACCACAGAACATTGTTGTTTTATTTTATTTTGTTAACTGGGTGAGGACACTGGAGCAAGTCCATTTTCAGTTCAACCTGATACATAAAACAATATACAATAACACAAGAGCATGATTGTAAAGGTAAGTTTGCATTAATTTCCTGGGGTGCAGGTGAAAAGAGTTATGCCTGCTGGATTTTACTGATGCATTTCTTTTAGCTGAAGACTGGGTTCTGGGGATCCCCAGGCTGCTGGTAAATAAACCCTAGTTTTATTGCTTGGTTACCTCAAAGTAGTCATTTTATTTTGTGGACTCATTAAAAGTCAAGGTGGCATGGTTTTAACTCCGAAGTCCCTTCTGACAGCACCGGTCACACGTAGTTGTATGCACATCAAACCACATCATTCAGACAAAGCCATATATAGTGCGGGGCAGGTGCAGCTGAGGTTTTCATCTTTTGAAAGTCAGCTTTGGAGATAACACAGTGGTTGGGTCCTGTATCTTTGTTTCATTTTCTGTAACTCTTAAAGGAACTATCATCTAGGATTTCTTAATGTCTGAAAGCCCATAAAAAGCCAATTTAAATGAGCTATTGTGTTTAACTGTGAGTCTTTGCAGTCCAGAGTTATTCATATGTAAATCAGCCTGTAATTAGCTTCCCCATTTTAACCCCTAACCCCTCCCTTCCACCCCTGTCTCACCCACCCCCCCATCTCTAATGGCACTTCACAGATATGGGGCCCTCCAGCCCCTATCCACCTCATGCTTTTGCCACCCACTCCTACCCTCTGACAATGGCCCTTTAGCCTGACTACTGCTTCCTGAACCCCCCCTATCCTATACTCACTATATACAGTTCACCCTGAAATGTGTCAGAATCTGTCTTATGATGTCTCTCTCCATTAATGTCTGTATATTTAAAGCTTAGCCATCTCTGTGTTTTAAGACTGTAACCATTGTATTTTTTGCCAACTTTCTTTATGCACTCCTATGCAGCTTGGGTGAACCCCCCTGTCAGGCGATGTACATTGATACTCAACTGATTCAGGTGGAGCCAGCCTCTGCCATGACTGCCGAAGAAGGAGGACGTGGCTTGCCCACACAGTGAGCATCTCCCAATGATCCTGGAGGAGAGACCACATCACCCTAAGCCCTTGTCGTCGACTGTCGGGGCTTTGTTTGTCCCACTGATCAGGTTGTCGGTTGGTGCCTTCATTCTGCTGCCAGGAAGGATTTTTCTTTTTTTCATAGTTGCCAGGGCGGACAGCGAAGGCGCCAGCATGGAAAGCCATAGGCATCCAGCGCAATCCTCCCATTAGTGTGCCTGGCCCAGACAATACACCGGTCACCACCAGGAGTCAATACTGTGTGCCGAGGAAACCCAAACCCACCCCTAGGAGAGAGGCCATCCTCAGATGCTCAATCCTCTCCTTCCCTCTCAACCCCTGGCAACCCAGGCTCATTTCTGAATCTGGGTGCCAGTGTGGCATATGTGTGGTGTCCAGTGCTTCAACCCTCCAGCACCACTGGGCCAGCGACTGTAACCATTGTTGACCTTTGTATGTATGTTACCTACATCTTTTGACGTGGAACCTTTGTAAATGAGCAGTTCTTGCTCAAAGGTATTTGTAATCCTAGAGTTTAATAAATAAATAAAATAAATAAAATTAAGGATTGGTGGCAGCCATATGTTTTGGACTCCTGACAGGAAATGATGTCACCTAGGGTCTTGGTCCTCCTTTGACTGTATGTAATCCAACAGATTAAATAGGAGATCATTTGTTTCATTAAGTGTGTTTTAATGTGTCATTACAACACATTCTATGATCATTGATATTAATTGTTTTGTATGTGCATGAAACTAGTGAGTTATCACCTTTGCATTCCAAACTGTTACTAAAAATGATCCATCTTCAGGATTTCTTTAACCTAGACTATACTTTTTATTTAATTTTATTTTAGTCTTTGATTACTGGGTGAAGTCCACTAGGCGCAAGTGCCTGTTTTCAGTAGTGACCTGGGAGCACTGGGGAGGTTAAGTGACTTGCTCAGAGTCACACAGTATGCAAGTGGTGGTTGTGGGAATCATACTCAGGTCTGCTGACATCCATTCACAGTTAGTTACTCTAACCTCTAGGCTATACTGCCAGCTGATCATCAAAAACTACATCTTAAGGCTGGCTCTGTGGTGCCAGCAGGTATTGGGGCCCCATATCAGGATTTCTAAACCCTGGCTGTGTTCATGTCAGTAGAGATTTTTGGGACCGCCACCACACCAACTTCTGTCTTTTTCCATTCCCTCTCTTGCAGCCTTTTCTCTTACAATTTTGAGGTGTGAACTCAGGTCTACAAGATGCAAATATAATGTGGCTACATACCTGCTGGCCTGGCATCATGGGGCCAGTCATGAAATGTGTAACTTTTGATTATCAGCTGGCAGTACAGCCTAGAGGTTAAAGCAAGAGCTTTGAACAAGCTTTGTTCACCCAGCAGAATGGGTTTTGAGCATGTGTTAAGATTCTGAAAATATTATACTCTTTCTATCAAGATTTGACCTGAAAAGAAAAAAACAATAGGACACAACTATTTGTTTATTAATTGCAAAACACATAGATGGACAACAATGTTAAATCATGCATAACCTGCAATGCATTATTAAAATATAGAATAATATATGGGTGGGTGTGTGTAACCAGAATTGTACACACACCTGAGGTGTAGGATGCCCGAGGCAAATCCCAAGAAGTTTATAAAAGCATTCCACACTGGTGTGTGTGTAAAATTCTGGTATTTACACACACACCCATTTAATATTTTATTTAATTAATGATGATCATTTTTTCTCTTCGGCACAATTCAGTTAGTGCAACACTTCTGTGAGATACACACACACACACACACACACACACACACACACACTCTGCCTGTCTCTTCCTTTTGTTTTCTTCTTTTGTTTGTGGTATTTTTTTTTTATATTACAGAGTTAACAGCATTCTGGAAGATGCGACCCATCAACCTAGCTGCATAGTGTAAGATCTTTCGAAATGTATGAGTGGCAGGATCAACCAGATTAATTTTTTCCATTTTCAAGGCAGGATCAACTAGATAGATATTTTAAAATATTTAAAATCTTACTTGCCTAAACAGTATGTGGCAAAGTTTGACTGCCGGCTCTGGTGCTTCGTTAGTGGAGCCGCCACGTTGGGCAAGATGTTCTGCCCACCCACAGTGAAACTATGCACCAGTTAGCTTTCTGTGGTGATGCTTGACAGGTGCTGATTACAACCTCCTGGTTGTAACCAAAAATATCAACGGGAGGTTGTAGCTGGAGATAAGCGTATCTTTATCTGTATGTAAAAAATGATCACCATTAATTAAAGGGTATTTTGATGAAGTTAAAATATAAGTTTCCTACTGAAATACTTTAGGCGGAATGAGATTTTCTACCATAACAATGCCAGAATTCTATTGGATTATTTTACTAACAGTTTGAAATGTTAAGGTGGTAACTCACTAGTTCCAATGTACATACAAAACAATTATTATAAATGTAGAAAGTGTTGTAATTACAAAATCCCATTCCATCCAAAGTATTTCAGTAAGAAATTGTTGTACTTTTACCTTCATCAAAGAAATAAAATACTCTTTTAATAATGCATTCCAGATTATGCACGTTTTAACAGTGTCGTCCATTTATGTGTTTTGCAATTGATAAACAAGTAATTGTGTCCTATATTTTCTTTTCAAGTCAAATCTGGATAGAAAGGCATAATATTTTCAGAATCATAACACATACTCAGACTGTTTTACTGTCTTTGTCCAGGAAAGGCACACTGAGCAACAGCTTGTTCCCAGGTGTGTTGTAGGAGCACAGAGAGGCCATGATGCCAGGCCAGTAAGTATGTAGCCACATTTGCATCTTGTAGACCCAAGTTCACACCCAAAATTGTAAGAGAAAGGCTGTAAGAGAGGAAAAGAAAAGACAGAAGTTGGTACTGTGGCTGCCCTAGAAATCTGTATTGACAAGTTCAGCTGGCAGCATAGCATGGAAGTTAAAGCAATCCTGAAGAGATTATTTTCACAAACAGTTTGAAATGTAAAGATGATAACACACTAGTTTCAATGCACACACAAAACAATTATTATAGATGTAGAAAATGTTGCAATAACACCTTAAAACACACTTAATAAAACAGCTGAATTCCTGTTTACCTGTTGGATTAAACACAGTCAAGGAAGACCAAGATCCTCAGTGACATTATTTCTCATTAGGAGCCCAAAACATATGCACCAGCCCTTAATTACAGGCTGATTTACATATGAATAGCTCTGGACTGCAAAGACTCATAGATAATCACAATGGCTCACTCAAATTAGCTTTTCATGGGCTTTCAGACATTAAGAAATCCTGTAGATGACAGTTCCCTTTAAGGACTGAAATAAATACATTGTTTGGTGGTTTGAGAGTTGGATCAGTAATCATATTGATGTTTCTACATATGGTTGGACTGCTGAGAAATCGATTTAAGCCTGATCTGAGAACTGTAAAGCTGGCAATTGTATATATAGCACCTTTGTTGTTTCAAAGCTCTGAAAATAAAGCCTCAGATTTTAATTTATTTCACTGACAAATACAGTTTTCCTGTAAATGTTAATTAGTTTTCTGAAAGCCAGTCACTGAAAGCAGTCACTGACAGTTGGTGGTCTTTTGGTTTGTTTGTTTTTCACCCTTTGTATTTAAATATTGTCCACCTTGGAGAAAAGCCACATTTAAATGCTCTTTTCTTGCTTTCCAACTTTTTTAGCTGGTACTTTTCTGCTTTATTATTGGTTTCAGTTTGAAAGTCCTCCAAGACGTTTGGGTCTGCAAACATTTTAAAAAGAAACTGGTGGGAATTCAGCCATCTCTCTCAGGCAATTGATGTGAAGAAACAAATGGCTGCTGATTAAAAATTGGAAGTTCTGTGGTTGGTTCAGTGATTTGTTTGTACTGAGGCAGGCTGGCCTGGAACTTTCATACCTGGGCATTAGGCTGAGGTAAATGTATGTGTGCTAGCCTGCCTCAACCAATCATAAACCAAGATTTCTCCTACTTATTTCATAAATTAAAATCAATACTAACCACATATCCATGACTGACAACACAACCATGGCTGCCACCTTTACTCACTAACAACCATCAACTAGGCCTGAAAAGAAAACACAGAAACATAGTGATGGCAGGAAAGACCAAAGGTCCATCAAGTCTGCCACTGGGCCCTATATAACCCCACATATAACCACCCTAAATTAAAACAAGTAATAATAATTAAATGTTATTTGCCCTCATAATCCTCTTCTTGCACACACATAGAAATTTAAAATGAAGTACTAAGGTACTTACAGTTTAAATTCCTGGTACTTCTTTGCTGACCATAAAACATTTCCCTCCTATCCTTACCTTCTTTCTAGGAAATCTCAGCTGTTTAACTTGCTGCAGATACAACAGAAGCCCTGGTTCCATCTGAGACCCTCTGTTCTGTAAGTGAGGTGTGAACTTTCTGCCAGTAGAATGCAGCAGAGATTTAAATTTTATATTCCAGCCATAGTAAACATTCCATCCATTGACTGTGTGAAACATAGAAGAGACAGAGGTGGGGAAAAGGGAGGAAATATTGGAAAGAAGTAGGAGGAACAAGCATTTGTCAATGTTGAATGTTTGTTTGTTGATATTACATTGGACATGCAGGAGTTAGACAGCTGCATAATAGGAATGGCAGTGAAGTATTGAACTCATGCCAACTTCAACTCCACTCTGCAGAGAAGGACAGGCATTGGGGTGTGCCTTTGGGTCATCACCCATAATTCTCATGGCATTTCACCTTACCTATCCTGCAGACACTGACAAGTGTTGAGGTGTGCCTTGAGTGTTCACTCACAGTCACCCATTTCATAAGGACATATGCTGAAATGGGTGCAGGATAGAGAGAATGGGGTGAACTCTGGGGCTGAAGAGTCGGTACAAGGCACACCTCGTATGCCTGGCGCTGGCTTCAGGGTGGGGGGTGAAGTGGAATAATAATAATAATAATCTTTATTTTTAAGGTGCCTTTCAAAAAACCAAGGCGCTGAACAAATTAAAACACACCATACATCTCAGTATCCTTAAAAGTATAAAACAATAATAAAACAACCAATACAGTCAAGAAAGACTTCAACCACCAAATGCTTGCCTCCATAAATAAGTTTTCAAGGCCTGTTTAAATCCCTCCACAGTCAGGCACTCCCATAACTGATGGGATAGATAATTGCAGGGGATAGGGGCCACAAACATAAATGCCGGGCCCCAACAGATCTTAAATGCACCCTCAGGATTTCTAGCAACCCTCGTCAGCTGAGCGGAGTGATTGCCGGGGTGGTAAGGAACCAGGAGCTGTTTCAGATAGTCCAGTCCCTCTGTGTAGGGCTTTGAAAGTCAAAAGAATGACTTTAAAGGTAATCTGCCACTGTACAGGCAACCAGTGCAGTCCATGCAGCACCGGCAAAATATGACTGAACCGAGGTTCCTGTAAAAACTGGGCTGAGCATTCTGCACCAGCTGCAGGTGGTGGATTTCCACCCAGATAGCCCTAGGTATGAGGGATTGCAATAGTCCAAGCGTGTGGATACAAAGGCATGGACCAGCATAAGGAGATCACCGGATGGAACAAGGTGCTAATCCTGGAGATATTCCTAGGGTGATAGAAAGAGGATTTGACAATGGCAGACACCTGCAAATGCAGAGTAAGCCCTTCATCAAAAATTACCCCAGGTTCCACACCTGTTCAGAGGTCAGGAGAGATAAGCCCCAAAGTATAACCCAGAGGAAAACCAACCCCTAACCCCTATCCGGCACTCTGGATCCACAACCAGCACCTCAGTCTTATCAGAGTTCAACTTCAGCCAACTTGCATCCATCCACTCCTGGATTTCTGTGAGGCAGTTATTAAAGACTGAGAGAGCTCCATCCTGGTCAGATGCAAAAGAAAGGTACAGCTGGGTATCATCAGCATAGCAGTGAAACCTCAGCCCATACCTTCTTGCAATGTCTCCGAGGGCAGCATGTACACTATGAACAACATGGGGACAGTACTGAACCCTGAGGAACCCCACGAAAAGGAAAACTGGGTCTGAGGAATAAACCCAGACACCAGTCTCTGTGTTCTTCCGGTGAGGTAAGATGTAAACCACCTGAGGACTACACCAGATAGTCCACAGACACACCTCAGATGGTTCAGCAATACCCCATGGTCCACAGTGTCAAATGCTGATGAGAGATCTAGGAGAACCAAGATGGAATGGCTCTTCTGATCTCTAGCCATCAGGAGATCATTGAGCACCAAACCAGCGCTGTCTCAGTACTATGCCTCTTTTGAAAACCAGACTGGAGGGTTCATAAATGTCATGGATAGTCAAATGGTCTCCAGCTGAATGGCCACTACTTTCTCAATCATCTTCCCTAAAAGGGAATATTTGAGACTGGTCTATAGTTAACATGGCAGTTGGGGTCCAAAGAAGCTTTCTTCAAGAGGATGTTACCACCACCTTCTTCAGGAGCTAGGAAACTCAGCTGTTTCAAGGAGCACTTGACTATCCATGTAAGGACTGGGCCAATGGAATCAATACAACCCAAAATCAGGGAAGTTGGTCCAGGATCAAACTACAGCATGTAGGCGCATACCTGAACAATCCACATGACATCCATGAACTCCGGTCAGTCAAAGGTATTCCTGGAAAACCAGATTCAATGAGGACCATTTTTCTTTTACAGGAAAAAAAAACAACACAGGAAGGTTTTCTGTTTTAAAGGTACTTTGGCATGCTGGGTGGGCTCACAGTATGCCAAATGAGTGTTTCTTGGAGGGGCTGTAGCTGACTGGGATTGGGCATCCCTGTTGGCAGGGTGTTGGGGGTCAGGCACATGAGCTGAGGGGATTGGGCACCCCTTGGCACACAACAAATGGGGTCATTATGCTGATGGGGATTAGGCTACCATCAACAAATGAACTGCAGAGGGCATGCCAACAGGAGTATTGGGATCCCCATGGCTTTATATGGGGACTGTGAGAGGTGGTAGCTGCCCGTTGACTTTTGTGGGTACTGTGAGAGGCCGACGGAGAAGCCGCTGCCATGTTTATTGAAATGGGACACCAGACAATGCAGCTGTAATTCACTGCTGCAATCAGGGATCACCGCAGCAGCAAAAACAGCTGATTGTTAATAACGGGCACTCCTGATTGCATCAGTGAGTTTCTTTCAAGTTGGTGGCAAGCTACACTACTGCTGTCATGGATGGCATGATCATCTATTTTTTTCCAATTGTTTAACCAGGTAGACACACTAAGCTAAAAGCTTGTTTACTGGTGCAACCTGGGAGTACAGGGAAGTTAAGTGACTTGCTCAGGGTCATAGAGTATGCAAGTGGGGCTGTGGGATTCAAACCCAGGTCTCCAGATTTGTAGCTCAGAGCCTTAAGCCACTGCACTATACTGCCACACAGACCATCCCAAAATGGGCTGCTGGCATTGGCAACAACACTGCTGCACCTCCACAACTTGCTGCAGCAAGCTGCTGCAATATGTTTCTTGCACATGCGTGCATGCAAACATAACAAGCATTTGTCAATGCTGAATGTTTGCTTGCTGGCATTGGCATTGGTAGTGTAGGAGTTACAGAGCTGCATAATAGGAATGGCAGTGAAGTACTGAACTGAAGCCAACCCACCACCACCCTGCAGATACTGACAGGCATGGAGTGTGCCTTTGGTGCGTCAGGCATAACGGCCATGCCATTTCACCACACACTACCCTGCAGACACTGACAGTGTCACAGTGTGCCTTGGGGTCTTTGGCCCTTATGTTCACCCATTCCATCATGAAATATGGTGAGATGGGTGCTGTATAGGAGAATGGTGTGAACTTTGGGGCCGAAGAGTCAAGGCACACCTCGATGTCTCTCACTGGCTGTAGGGTGTGGGTGGGGGTGGAATGGTATGAGCATTACAGGCGACAATCCCAAGTCACACCCCTGATGCCTGTCATTCTACAGAGTGGGAGTGTTATGGTCAAAACTCTAATGCCTCAGATGTTCATTGGTATTGTCACTCCAAATTTTCAAAAATTTTTTGTGACCCCACCTCATGAACAGTGGCAATATCAGTTTATTAGCAAGCTGCTTTTGCACAGCGACTATGCCATTTGGCACCACAGGTGTGAAAACTCATTTCAAACAGGATGTGAAAAATGACAGCTGTACTATTCATGGGAGAGTGTAAAAATGGCAATGTTGAAAACCTCTAGTGAAAATATAAAAAAAAAACTGGTGAAGTCACGGCGTGCATAGAAAGTGCATAGCACACCGTAATATAATTAGTCTGGGGATTTTTACAGCAGATTGTCAACACAGGCATTTGGGACCTCCACTCATGAACAGTGTCACTGTCATTTTCTCAAACTGTCCCGAACAGTGATTTCCCACAGCGACCATGCATTTCTGTGCTGGAAGTGCGAAAACACATTTTGACCATGGTGTGAAAAATGACAGCTGTACCGTTCATAAGGAAGTGTGAAAAATGCCAGTGGTGAAAATCTGGACTGAAAATATTACAAATTCATGAACTTAAGAGGGTGCACAATGCTGCTTCGTAATACAATCATTTATGGACTTTTGTCACCAAATTTTTAACATAGCCATTTTAAAACCTTTGCTCATGAACAGTGTCACTGTGATTTTCTTAATCTGTCCTGAACATTGATTTCTTTGAAGTGACTGCACCATTGTGCGCTACATGCATGGACACACATTTTGGGTGAGATGTGAAAAATTACAGCTGTACTGCTCATAAGGAGGTATGGTAAAATGGTAGTGTTGAAAATCTGAGTGAAAGTACTAAAAATCGAAACTTACAAGTGTGCATAGGAACTGCATAGCGATAACGCTTGTAAATCAGTCAATTTGGAATTTTCCACCAAATGTTCAACGTAGGGTTTTGAGGCCTACCTCATGAACTGTGACACTGTCATTTTGTAAATCAGTCCCAAAAGGTGGTTCCACGCGATGACCACGAAATCACCTTTCAGGGCCAATTAATGCCATGACAGTGCAAGAATTCATGAGGAGGTCCCAAAAACCCGTGTTGAAAATTTGGTGCCAAAATTCCAAGAAATGCCTGTGATATGCATCAAAGTTGAAAAAACTATTATTCCATTGTACAGCTTATTGGCATTTCATCAGTTCGCAGTCAGCTTTGAAGAGTACAGGCGTGTTCCCAGTCCACGAAGATCGTCTACGCCAGCCTCGGAGAGTAAGTATGGGGTGAGGTGGGGTGTGGGAAGGTGAATGCGCAGAGGGTGGGCACAGGTTGGGGGCAAGACAATCAATGAGGGATCGTTTTTCTTTTCAGGTGTTTCTTTTCTTTTTAGGAGGGCGATGTGGTACTTGTGCCATGCTTGGGTGGGCTCCCAGCGTGGCAGCTGGAAGATTTTTGGGGGCAGTGGAGCTGAGGATGATGATTCAGGACTTGTGCCATGCTGGGGTGGAGGCTCCCAGCACCTTCGGAAGATTTTTTTGGGGGGCATGGAATAGCAGGGGGATTAGGCACTCCCGTTGTGCTCCTGGGCGTGTGTCACACTGGGGTGGGCTCCAGCGTGGCAACTGGAAGTCTATTTCTTTGGGGGTTTAATTGAGCCAATGGGGATTGGGCACCACTGAAGAAAAGAAAGAAAGAAAGGAAGAGAAAGCAGAGACATATATAAGCAGGATTGCTGGCAATATGCTAATCAACACTATCTTATCACTGCTCACTGAAGCAGAGCTCTCCCTTTTAACTGTACAGCACTGCATTTTCAACTGCTGTGTAGACAGCTGCAGCATTCATTGGTGAACTGTGGCCATGCCTGCAAACACACTGACTGAATTGGAAGACAGGGCACCCACCTACAAAAACTCAAATGATGGCACTATGTTTCTTGCACATGCGTGCAAGCAAACATAACAATGAGGACAACTGTAAATGGAGGTGGGTTGAAGAAAATAGAAGTTTTAAGGGCTGATTAAAATGTGCATTTTGCTGTGCAAAATAATGCAAACAGAGTCATGCCAATGTTGGGATGTGCTGGGACTATTTTGTTGGGGTAGATGAATGTTTTTACAACAAATCATTAAAATATTTAACAATGTTTTATGTTTGCACATTTCTGCAACCCCTGCAAAAAATTGCAGATCCATTTTATAATCATAATAATAGACCTCAGGGTGTGCTTTGTGGTAGGATAGTAGCACTACTCAGATGGCTGAAGGCACTCAGCGATGTCAGGTGCCTCACAACACACCCAAGGTGTGCTGTTATCCCACCAAAATGTACACCCTGTCATGTCTTATTGCCTAATCTGAAAATTTAAAAGAAAAAATAGCCCACTATGCTGCAACATCAGAAACACTCTTACTTGACTAATTCTTTAAACTGCTGGTATTTCTCTATCAATCTGATGCAAGTTATCATGGCCATGCTAAGAGATGTTGTTTCCTGTCTAGTACTAAGTAAACCTTAGAGCCAAGACAATGAAGCCAAGCACTCACCTGCAATATAAAGGACACTCAGAAGCTAAAAGATACATGCAAAGATATTGTCAAAGTTTAGAGTGCAATAAAAACCCACCTGTTGGACAGATGTCTCTATACATATATACAACATAGCATTGTACAATGATTGTGCATGGTACAGATATTTGTCAATTGCATCAAGTTTACAAGTTACCCATTTTATGTGTTAATCACTCTAAACCTTACACCAGATTTATCAGTGAAAATTGTACCTTCTCTCCTGGAAGTGTTTCTAAATCCTGCTTTGTCCCTACAGGACTTAAATTTTGAACAGAGAAATAGAACAAACAGCCAACAGTTACACACAAAACAGGAGTCTGATCTTTTCATAAGCGTTTCAATAAAAGCTCAACAATTCTCTGTGGATAACTTTGTTTCCTTAGTCTTGCTCATAGTAAGACTGTACGTGTTTCCACTTCTCCTATTTCTCAATGTGTTTTCCCTGATTAGCCTGAGGTCACCTGTAATGCGATCCATTACTGTGATTTACTGAACACTTTCCCTCCACTAAGTCAGGAATTGGCTGGTGCCTGTTAGCCCGTGACACATAATCTCCTTATTGGCTGCTAGGCATACAGAGTGGAACAAATCTCTAGGTTTGCCCTTTATATCTGGGGTGGGTGGCCAAGTACCATGATCTCAAACTCCAAGGAGATTTGTTCTGCCTATATCTTGTCTAATTCTTCTTGGATTATTTGCCAGTAAACTTTTATTATTGGGCACTCCCAAAATGTATGGTAGTGCCTGTGCTCTCACAACCTCCAACAGCACCCAGAATTATCTGATTTAAAGAGATTTACCAAGGTTTTTGTGGGTAAAACTTCCTCTGTGAGGACGTTTATTGTGGTGAAAACCTACCTGAGTAGGTTTAATCATTTTATCTGGCCCCTGCTCCACAGGGAAGGATTATATTTTGCCCTGAGGACTGCTAAGCCAATACCTTCCCTTACTGGGTGCTCACCCTGCTCCCATGCTATACATGCACTGACATATACACAGGGAGGCTGCAGGACTGCACGCCCCATTACAGTCAATTGGAATGAAATCGTAATGCAGATTCCTGTATGTTAATTAGTAATTGGCAGGTGATTAAGGACAGCTCTTGATTAGCAGTAGACTTGTTAATCAGCGCTGCCCTTAATTACCTGCAAATGTATATATAGATCTACATTACAATTTTGTCCTTGTGCCTTCCAGTGTATATATCAGAGCTATGCCAGCATGGGGGCAGGACAAGCACCAGGAAGGAAGGATCAGCTCAGCAGCCCTCGGGGCAAAAATATGAACCCTTTCCTATAGACCGTGGAGCAGATAAAATTATCAAGCCTACATAGGTAGGTTTTAGCTGCAATAAGCTTCCTTACAGAGGAAGCAAAATAGAATATTGACAAATCACTTTAAAGTGCACTGTAATGGATGGGCTGTGAAATAAGCTGGTCAAGATCTTCCATCTCTATTCCCTCCATCCGGGTGAGGAGATTACCTTCCATCCCTTGTGTACTATATGAAGCCACCTTTGCAGCTGGAATGGGATGTCAAATTCCTAAGTTCAACTTCTGCTTTACTCAATACATAGAGTGTCCTCCCAACTCTGTTAACAATTTCTGTGTAACAGAGATGTGTCTACCATGCGTGGCAAAGGTGGACATCCCAATATAGACTTTCTTCAGGTTTTGTTAGAACGCTTGTAAAGTGGTACCTATGTTCCCCTTCCAGGACATAAAGTTGGACCTGTAAGAACTTGTAGTGGTCCATGTGCACAAGATGAAATTTCTATTGGAGACTGGCAAAAGGCACACAGGTTCTCACAGTGGAAAAACTGGGCAAATGTTGTAAGACCTGCCTCATTCCAGATAATGAATCCCGGTTCTCCCTGACATGTGAGAATTCAGGGTTCCCAGTAATAATTATGAGGTCTCACCTCGTCAGTGTATTCGTTAGGCATTTTAGCCATGTCAGTACTTTGACCGAGCCTCATCCATGGATTTTTATACTTCTCAGTGCTGAGCCTGTCCATTTTATGAAGGGAGAGTATATAAGGGACCTGAGAGAATCATGTGATTTTCTAGTGGGTTCCAGCCAGAGTCTATTCTGTTTTGTCAGTGTAACACTTTGTGATGCTTAAGCTGCCAGGTAGTATAGTTCAAAAATTAGCAGCCCCATCCCCCATGCTCTCTTGGCAACATTATAGTGTTAAGTCCTTTTCTCATTCTTTTACCTTGCCACAAAAATGACAAGGCTATTTTGTGGAGCTTGGTCCAAAGCAATTTCGACATAGCAATAGAGAGGGCCTGAAAATAAAAAGAAGAGACACAACAATATGTTTATTTTGAGGACTGTGATTCTGCCACCTAGCATTAGTGGGAGTAGTACCAAGGTATTCAAATTCTCTGCTATCTTCTGTAATAATTTTAGATGGTTCTGGGTAAAGAGATTTGATAACTGAGGTGTAACCTGGGCCCTATGTATCTTATTGTATTCTGAGGGGCCCATTTAAATAGAATATGTTCTTAAAGGGTGGGGACACATACCTTTTATTCTGTAGGGTTGGCTAGGGATATACCCCACATTGGTTATCTGGGTCCCCATAAGGATCCTGGACTTCAGGCTGCTCGTCATCCATGGGGTTTTCTGTTGTGTGTGTGTGGTTTCTCTGTGGCACCCCCTTCATGGAGGTGAATGTGCAATGACCTCAGTGCATGGCTGGGGTAGGCTTCCACCCCTGACATGTAGACATCAGCTGCCTCCGCAGTCCAGCCTCAGTACTGGTCCCAGGCTCATCTACCTCTAGTCATCCCTAGAAGTCATTTTGTTGTCAGGGTGAGAGCCCTCCCTCCCCAGAGAAAGTGAGCAATCTGACGGATGCTCAGCCATCTTCCCCAGCCAGCCATCTGACATTCCTGGTTTGCTCCCAAACCCATGTTGTCAGTGTCACAGTGGTAGTGCTACTGCTGCACCAGTGGGTTGGTGGGGGACACATACCTGATACTATTATTGTTTCCAAATTCCTGTAATTTATTTTGTACCCTGAGGTAAGTCAAAACATTCCAGCTCAACACAAAGAGTTGGGTGAAGCAGTGATCCTGAATGAATATTTCTGTTCAGTCTTCACTGTGGAAGCACATGGGCAGGGCCCACAGCTAGAATTTAAAGGAACGGAGGAAAAGGAGGTAAAACACCAGTCCGCTTCACAGAGGAGAGGGTCCTAGAAGAGCTTGCAAAGCTCTAAAGTGGACAAAGCCATGGGTCCAGATGGCATACATCCCAGGGTCTTAAGGAAACTGATAATTGAACTGGCAGCCCTCCTGCAGCCCTGTTCAGTGAGTCCCTAGACACTGGAGTGGTCCCAGAGGACTGGAGAAGGAATATGTTTTCCCTCTTCACAAGAGTGAGTAAAGAAGATGCAAGGAACTACAGACCAGTTAGTCTACCCACCATAGTAGGAAAGGTAATGTAGACACACCTTCAGGAAAGAATAATGGAGTACCTAGAAGTCATGGGAATGTTGGATCCAAGGCAACATGGGTTCACTACAGAATGGTCATATCATACTAAACTAATAGTAATCTAATAGATTTCTTTGACTGAGTGACAAAGGCAGTAGAGCAAGGGAGACTGTAGACATTGCCTACTTAGATTTCAGCAAAGCCTTTGATACTGCCATACATAGGAGACTAGTCAACAAACTAGGAAGCCTGGGAATGGGACACAAGGTGGTAAACTGGATTGAAAATTGGTTAAAGGACTGAAAACAGAGGGTAGTGGTAAACAGAACCCAATCAGAGGAATGGGAGGTGACCAGTGGGGTACCTCAAGGGTCAGTTCTGGGCCCAGTCCTCTTCAATGTCTTCATCAGTGACATTGCAGATGGGCTGGAGGAAAGGTTTGCCTGTTTGCAGATGAAACCATGACCAGCAACAAGGTGGATATCCCAGAGGGGTGGAAAGGGTGAGAAAGGACCAGGAGCAGGTTGGAGAGATGGTCAGATTCGTGACAACTAAGGTTTAATGCAAAAAATGCAAAATCATGCACATGGAGAGCAGGAACTCTGGAGCAAGCTACAGGTTGGGAAGCTGTTGGCAGTTACTAAGGAAGAAGAAGGACCTGGGGTCATAATCACAGATGACCTGAAGGCCACAAGGCAGATGGCCAAGGCAGTGGGAAGGCCACTGGGATGTTGGGGTGCATTGGAAGGAGAATCGCAAGCTGAAGGAGGGAGGTGATAGTTCCACTGTACAGGACCCTGGTGAAGCCTCACCTTGAGTACTGTGTCCAGTTCTGGAGGCCACACCTTTGTAAGGACATTGACAAAATAGAGATGGTGCAGAGGAGGGTGACCAAAATGGTGAAGGGTCTACATCACAAGCCTTATGAGGAAAGAGTCGGAGACCTCAATTTGTACATGCTGGAGCAAAGGAGGGAGAGAGGTGACATGATAGAAATGTTCAGATACCTCAAGGGCATGAACAAGGTGGAAGGGACAACATATTCCAGTTTAAAAATAGTGCCAGAACAAGAGGCATGATATGAGACTGATGAGTGGGCGCATAAGGGATAATGTCAGGAAGTTCTTTTTTACGGAGAGGGTGGTGGATGCATGGAATAGCCTGCCCAGGAAGTGGTGGCCCCAGTACGGTGGCAGGCTTCAAACATACATGGAACAGGAATAAAGGAATATTAGAGATGGGACAAAAAGCTAAAGCCAGTGACCAGATAGGTTCACGGATCGCTTCATCAGGTAGCATAAGCGGGCAGACTGGATGGTCCTGGTGGCCCTTATCTGCTGACAGTATCTATGTATCTATGTAAATGCACTGGGTCACACAGAAAGAAGATAGCATCATCTTCAGTAAGTGCTAACTTTGTTCCAGGGCCCCTCCATTGTCCTTCATGTATGTTGGATTTTGCCTCACTTTCTGTATGAGCTGCTCATTCCAGAGATCAAACAGAGAGAGAGAGAGCAGGCACCTGTCTCGTCCCCCATTGAAAAGGAATCTTGTGGACATTCTGGTTTCTGGTAAAGAGAATCTATGCAATTTCTGAAGAGTGGCCCAAAGTCCATAACCTCAGTATCTGCTGCACAAGGCTCAGTTCACTCTGTCAAAGCCTTCTCCACATTCATCAAGATGGCTAGTTGGAGCTGAGGAGTCATCTGCTGAGATAAAGGATATTACAGAGGTGCCAGATACTATCATGAATCTTCCACCCTTATTATATCCTGTTTGATCTGAGTGGACCAGCCTCCAGTTTGCAGTTGTATGCACTTAGCCAATATGAAAGTAAACAATTTCAGGTCCATTGGTCCTTCTTGGGTTTGAGCAATATTGAGATTTGGGCTCTCTGTGACAGGTCCTCTTTAGAAAACATTTGAATAGCATACCAGTTCTGGGATGAGATTTTCCGTTATAGATTTGTGTAGCTTGGCTGTGATCCCATCCAGGCCTGGGGACTTCCATTCTTAAACTCTCTAATATGTGTATCTACCAACTCTCCTGTAATAGGAGCACCTAATTCCTCTGCTGCTTTTGGAGTCAGAGACAGTATCCTAAGTTTCTATAAATAATCCTGAATCTTTTCCATGTGTGACTGTGTCTGCAAACACTGCAGCTATTTTCCCGGATATGAAACTAGTTGGCCCTTGTCTCCCCTCTTCTGTATTTTCAAGACTGCTCTATCTGTGGACTATTTGTGGAGATGCCATGCAATGAGACGCCCTGCTCTATTTCAGATTTCTAAAATTGTTGTGTTAAGTATCTTAATTGTCCTTCAATTGTTTTGTTCAATGTATTTTAGAGTTTTAATTTGCATTCCTGAATTTAGGAATAGGGTTTCATTCATAGTTAGTCTGTCATGGGCTTGACATCAAACAGCTCTTGCTCTAGTTCCAGTCTCTTTGCTATGTCATCTTTCTTTTTTCTAGAAGCAAATTTGATAATTCCCCTGTCGGCATTGCCTTTAACCCATCCCTTCTGTCTTCTAGTGATGTGTCTCCTATTTGATTGTGTCTTAGGTAATCCATTGTTACCACCTTT
Source organism: Neoceratodus forsteri (assembly GCA_016271365.2). NCBI lineage: Eukaryota > Metazoa > Chordata > Ceratodontiformes > Ceratodontidae > Neoceratodus > Neoceratodus forsteri. Next base: position 446,804,845 of record CM057453.1, read on the forward strand.
CACAGATCAATGAACTCCATGATGTTTAGCAGGGAATTATTAAGTCTCACGCCAAGCTCTTAGTAGGAGGGATAATATTATACCCGCCATCAGAGGGTGGTCTGAAAGTATAAATATTATGATGTTGCCTCCTATACTGTGTACAGCCACCTGCAGAGGCAAATATCATTGATTCTGGAATAAGAAGTTGTGAAGCAGGAAAAAAGTGATGTCCACCTTTTTGACTTAGTACCCTCAGGCATCCTCCAGCCCTAGTTCCGTGGTCAATTTTTCAAAACCTGACTGCTCCTGTCTTGTCCCCACTTCCCTACCCTGCATCCTCTTGTCCATGCCACTATTAATGACATGAAATCTCCCCAGAATACACAGATTCCCTGGTCTGGGGAATTGTATCGGATTTGTTTGAGGTGCTACTGTCTCCTGGTCTGTATTGGGCATGAAGATATTGGAGTGCGGCTAGTGGCTATCTCTGTATTGGCCTTTCAAATACTGTATATGTGCTGACCATTTATGTCTTTCTCCACTTTATCTATCCTTAGGGTTGTTCCTCTCTGAATCAATACCTCCAGACCCTTACAGTGAGAATGCACCTCAAAGGAAGATGCATAGCATGTCCCCACCATGAGTCGCCAGTTTTCTGTGTTCTGCCTGTGTCAGGTGCATTTCTTGTAGGAGGACAATTGCTGTGCACCTTTGTTGAAGCTCCTGGAGGACCCAGCTTCTCTTTACAGGACTATACATACTCTTGATATAACAGGTCACAATATTTTTATCACACATTCATGTCATGTGTATTTGAAAGCTACTAAAGCAGTCAAAACTTCTGGTATGCAAGTAATGAGCCATATTATTCTCTCCTATAAACCATATTAGACTCTTATAAAAAGGCAAAACAAAACTGAAAGTCTTTGAACATACTTAACCATGCAACTTTGAAAGTTAACAAGTAAGCCCAGAATGAACAGATTAAACAAGCAATAAGACACAATGGGGTGTGGGCTGTTGCCTGATAAGACCACCCCCAGGTGCGTAGTGAGGCATGTGGTGTTTGTGCGAGTGCCTTCAGCACCTGGGAAGTGCTCTTATCAGGCAACAACTTACACCCTAGAGTGTCTTATTGCACTTATAAAATGTGTCCCATTAGTTAATATAGTAAAATAAAAATAAAAAACTTTTGTAACCCTCCATTCAACATGTGTCTAGATGGCCTGATGTGAAAATAAGCTGAAGGGAGCATAAGCAGGAATCCACCACTGGGGACACAGATGACAACACACCTTGTCCGCAGAATTCCTACCAGGCAGGTGCTGTCTCATAGCTGATACCTGGAGAACAGGAACATGGCTTGTGGCCAGAGTGGTGGCTGTGAGCGTTCTAGGTGGGCAAAGGAGTTAGAGCAGGCAGAACACATAGAACAGTGGCGCAAATCAAAGACTAAAAAATGTATTAATAAAATTGAGAAAAGAAATAAAAATTTTACACAGTTCCATGGGGCTGGAGGCACAACAGAGCACTGGCACCAGGTCACAAAAGCAGAATAATGGCAACACAGAGCTGTGGATAGAATAGGCCTAAGCAGGCCAGGGAATGACACTCTATGCAGGTTCACAGAGTTGAGAGGCTCATAAAGAATAGGGGCTGTGTTAGGGTGGCTGACAAAACTACAGGCCGCACACACCAGGGCTCACTGCACTCTTATGTCCCTGTGACCACTACCAGCCTTCTGATACATCAGACCACCTCAAGCCAAGCACAAACAGGAGCTCTTTACAAAGCAACTGGCTCCCTCCTTTGATTACTCAGACATCCTGCAGTTATGGGCCAAAGCAGGACCCACCCCAGATGTGGGCACAGTGAGTCCAGCTAACATCTCTCGGCAGGCCACCAGATTACACAATGGCAGTGTGCCACGAGGATACAGTCTCCTGGTTCTGCCACCACTAGGACGACCATGCTGCAGCCTGCCACAGCCATAGCACCCACACTGCCAAATTCAAAACAAAATTTGGGACGGGCCCAGGACCACCTCGGTACCATGGAGCATGGCGTGGGCCAAATAGTACCAAATCCTCCAGGTCATAACTTCAACCACAAACAGGGTTCCCTCCAAAATGGTTGCTTTCCCTGCCAAAACCCCCAAAGTGGAACCCAAGCACGGAGCAGTGCTGAAAAGTGAAGGCCATAACTCCCTAGGTTCAAACCCTGGCCCTACTTGATGCACAGATCTCATTGCCAAGCCTCCCAAACTCTCTCCCTTACATACAGCTGAGTCCAGAAAACACACCCAGGGTGGACACCAACTGCCAATCATCCTACTGGCCGACCCACAGGAGGAGAGCAAGATAACCTACAGTAAGCCCCCAAAATGGGGTTGCTTACCTTTAAAGACTTTAGTTTTTTGTTGTTGTAAAATAGTAGATATTACAGTAAAGCAATGTATTCCTAATGTATAAATGGTACTGCCACTAGATGGCAACTGCAATGAGACATTGTGCTAATGTTCCCACCACCCCATGTCTTTGTTTAGCCAGCTAAATTTTTTTGTAAAGGGAATGCAGTGTTTTCCTATCCTAATATGTGGCTTAAATAGAAACATAGAAACATAGACCATCCAGTCTGCCCATGTTCATTATAATCCCTGGATCCTTCCCTGGAACCTATTGTTCCTCCAGGATATTAACTATAATAACACTGTAATAAGTGATGATGACTTTCAGTGGCTGAGAGCAATACTGAAAGCCACGGCAGTTACTGAATCAGTGGAAGGTGACTGAGAAAGTGCATCGGAGCAACAGACTAAGTGTTTTACTGTAAGATGCTTGGCAACCAAGATTGAGTACTTTTTCAATTTTCTGGACAATTGTTGCTTTTACGGGAGGACAGGTGGACTGGTGCCAATGAGTGAACAGTGTGCAGTACAACAGTTAGCCTTTTAGGGATGAGTGAGCAGTGTGCATGAGGGCAGGCCACCCAGCAGGGATGAACGAGCACTGTGTGAGCTAGACCACCTGCAGGGTGAAGGCGTGGCATGGATATGGAATGAAAACTGAAGATTTGAGGTCTCAAACTGACTTTGTAAGAAAGAAAAAAAAAATGGAAGTGAGGTGAGGGACTTACTATATTTCAAAGGGCCTATGCAACTCAGTGAGGAGTTATGCTTTTGCAATTTTGTTAATAGTCTGAAAGTATTTGAATGAATGAGTTGCAGATTGTTGTAGATGAATGCTTTGGCTGTTCATGCTCTCTGTTCCATGGGGAACTACGCCCTGTTGGGGTACCATGAAGACAAGAAACCCTTGAGGAGAGTTCCACTCTTAGAGGTGTCACAGGAATGATTCTTTTAGGCTAAAAGTACCTTAGGAAAGAACCCTGAGAGAGAGGCATTCTGCTGGAGAAGGAGGGAGGATGGTGGGGCAAAGAAACAGTGCTTCTGAGAGGCTGGAATGAACTGACTTAAATAGCTCAGGAGGGGCATGGCTGGTTTCCCCACCCATTGAATTGCAGGCATAGCCTCTGAATTCAATGGGCTTATCAACAGTGAGGAGTTATGCTTGTGCAACTTTGTTGGTAGTCTGAAGGTATTTGAATGAATGAGTTGTAGATTGTTGTAGATGAATACTTTGACTGCTTGCGCTCTCTGTTCCACAGGAAACTACCACCCTATCAGGGTACCATGAGGCAAGGAACCCTCAAGAAGGGTTCCACCCTAAAGGTGCCACAGGAATTATTCTTTTAGGCTAAAGGTACATTAGGAAGGCCCAAAAATACTGAGTAGCAAGTAGTAACCATGGAGCCTGAGTGAGGACAGATTGATGGCAACCAGCGACGACTGAAAACAGGCATGGACTGAGATGAGCAATGACTGATAGAAATTGGAACTGATAGCAGAGAGGCATGACTTCTGTAAGGAGACAGGGAATGGCAAAGAAAGGAGGGCCACCATCCAACCCCATCCAACAGTGAAACCTACCTAAGTGAGTGTTATATTAATATAAATGGACTGCAGTATGAACCACCTGTTGTGATGACTACAGCACCTAATGTTTATGACCTTTGGCACAAAGGAGAGGAAAAAAACCTATGGGGACCTCTGGGGATCCTAGGTCTTGGTTACCTTCCCTCCAGGCTTAGGATAAATTAGCGATGGCTCAGCTACTGCAATTTAGAGAGGCAATTCAGGGAAAATATTTTGGGGAGGGCTTTCTCTCTATTCCTCTAATGGGAAAGCCATGGGGTGCCATGATTCGATCTCTGTTGCTAAAGGAGGTTCCTTGTGCTGAGGCTCATCCCAGGAGAAGGAGACAACAACCACTGAAAGGCACTCACCTGGTCTCCATGAAGGGAGGACTAGAGGGAAGCCAAACCCTTGTGGGGGTAAGGCATAGGAGGAGCCCTTGAGTAGTCAGAATTGGAGATACATGATCTTCATCCTTGAGAGGCAGAGGAAGGGAAGGAGGTGGAGACCAGGTGAACCTTAGGATGCTGTAGGGGAATAGCTTTTGAAGGTGCTGCTGACTCAGTCTGCACTGCTAAAGAGCCCTTGGACTTAGAGGCCCCACTCCATCAGCTAAAGTCTTAAGCTACATCAAGAGGTGCCGCTGAGTCGATCTGCCTGGCTAGAGCTTCCCCAAGAGCATAGGACATTCTCAGCCAAAGGAGAGAAAGAAAGGACCTCACCCATCAAGGGATCCACCCTCAAGCTGTGGACTTCATGGGGCAGAACAAGACTATTGGCTTAAGAAAGCCATACTATGGTTGTGGCTAGAATGCATCTGAATGCAGGGTAGTAGGAGGCCATGGTGAAGCTGATGGGCATGAGCATATGGAAGAAATGAAACATAGGTAAGGCTGAACCACTGCTTTTATCTAAATGCAGGAAAAGTGGGAGGCCATGGTGAAGCCTGCCAGCCATGAGCACAAGGAAGAAACGAAATTTAGGAAGGCTGAACAACCAATTGGGGCATTGAATGAAAACTTGGAGAGGGAAGGAGACTGAATGATATCAGCTGGGACTGAATTATGAATGCATGCCAACCTGTTCCATCGGGAGATTAGTGTTAGTTGCTGATGCATTGCAAGTCAGATATGCTGAGGCAGTAGAAACAACAAATGAAACTGCTGGGGAAATCAGGTGTATATGGGAACTGAAAACTAGGGAGCAGAAGATACTGACTTGACCAACAGAACATAAAGGGAGTGGCTGCCTGAGTAGTAAGGCCAGGAGTAAACAATTAGGATTGCAGTTGGAACAGAGATTGCTGAAGGTACAGAAAAAACAGCAAACTGGGAGCCTGAAAACACAAGGCAAAAGCAACTGAAGGAGGCAGAAAGCTGGGAAAACTAGAAAGCCCCAAAAGAACAAAACAGAAGAAAACACAAGGCACTGGAGAACTGGAGTGCAGCAGGAAGAGTTGACAGAGAGAAGCACAAACTGTAACCAGGAAGGAAAAGGAAAATACTGACCTAGAAAGCTGGAGAGGTACAAACACCAAGCAGAAAATCCAAATCACAAAGGGAAGCTGGGAACAAGCATCAAGTGATGAGCGAGGGCAGAGCCTCTGGCTGCAGCAAAGAAACAGTGCTTCTGAGTAGAACCCGGGTTCAGCCAAGAACTGAACCTGAACCAAACACAAACCGCCGTATTTTCTGATGAACCAAACTTGAACTCTAAAAAATGCCACTGAGAACCAGACCAAACACGAACCTTGAGAGTGTGGCACCACAATGAACAGGAACCTAATGTTAACCCATTTTTGTCTGTTTTGGCAGGCAGCATCATTGTCTATGTAATGCGGGATACTGCTCATGCTGTGTTATCCAGCCTTCGATATTTACTGCTCATGCTCTATCACGATCTCTGCCCTGCATTATCTCAAATAAGAACTGAAATGTGACCATCACTTCACTGCATAGAGATAGCTGGTTTTAAAATTAACTGGTAGCATTTTGACTTTTACTTTTTCATTTACATATTTTTTCTTATTATAATACAATGTCTCCATTTGTCCCGTCACTGTCTTCTTCATTTTCAGGGCACTGCACATTTCACATTTGGCTGACATAAGTAAACTGTAATGTTCCTGCACTACTTGGTTTTCCTCATCCAGTAGCACTAACACAAGTCACTGTTTTCTCACTCCACAAGAGGAGAGATGGAGGAAGGCCAAGATCCATACAGATTATGTGGAAGATGTGGCGGTCATCTGGCTAGAGAGTGCTGGTTAATTGGTGCAAGACCATACTGGAACACTGAGGGGAGAGAGAGACAGAGAGAGAGAAAGAGAGAGACAAAGACGAAATTATATATGTAAAGAGAAATAGGAGGTGACCCTTTATCAAAATAATTTGATAAACCACAGACCACAGATCTTAATAAGTGTGGTTGTTTTCCTCAAAGATGTATGATGTTATTGGTTTTGTACTGTGTTTGGTGTGAACTTTGTGCTTGCATTCTATAGTACCACAGACTCATTTATATTGTTGGAGCTGTAGGATAGCAACAGTTTAGAGTATTCAAACCATAGATTTGGGAGAACCAACAGACTTCTGAGGCTAACATGTTGCTGATGTTTATTCTTCAAGATTATAGGACACAGACTTTTATTTTAATGTTTTATGTTTAAATCAAACTGAACTGAACCCAATCTCTAATTTTAAGTCTAAATGAACTGAACTGAATGTGAACCCTACCCAGACAAACCTGAACTGAACCCAAACCCCAGAAGAGGATGGTGGGGCAAAAAACAATGCTTCTGAGTGAGGCTGGAAGGAGGTGACTTAAATAAGCTCAGGCAGGGGTCATGGCTGGTTGCTACCACCCATTGAATTGCAGGCATAGTCTTTGAATTATTATATAAACGTTCTATGTGTTGGTTGTTTTGCAGGGTGAGGTGATTAAAATGGTAAAAAGTGTTTTTCATTGTTAGGGCAATTTAATGGGTGTTCACTACTTTCATAGCACTAACATGGCTGACAGAAAGGTTTTGGCAGTCATGGATATGTGAGCTGAGCTGCAATGAGTCCTGCTTGGCATTAAACCTGCCAGCTGCAGGTTGTTGTCCTATAAGGACATGGATCCTGACCAATCAGGACACAGAAAACTCTCTAATCACTTTATAATATTGAACAAACATGCTTCATCATGTCTAGGCTCATAGACTTCTACAGATGAAATGTTTGCCTGTGTATGAGCTCTAGATAGAAATCCTTCTGAGCCTACTGAAGGCACAAGATGAGACTAGTCATCTTCTGCTCAACTGTTTTCCGGGTCACAAAAGTACTGTCATTACCCATCGAGGCATATTAAGTATAATCAGATTATCCCTGTGGCCCACAAAATCCATCTGGATGGTCTAATGTGATATGTGTGACCTTCGCTACCACCAGGAAAGATGATGGCACAGATCCACCCAGGGCTGCCTTCTAGTCCTCCTCCATAAGGATACCCCTCCATTTCCCAGGGCAGTTTAACAGTCGAAATCCATTGGACAAATTTAATAACCTGTGGAGTTATGTATCAAGTCTTTCTGCAGTACAGGACAGGGCTCCATACCTGCCCCCTGAAATAACCGAAAGGATGATGGATGGACAGCAGTCAAGACAACTGATCCTTGCAATCAGACCAATCATGGGATGTGCTGGAGTTATGTGAGACAGGCCTACCATGAAACAAGCCAGTATCATAGGCAGATATGTCTGAGGCTGCCAACTAATTTTCCTAAGGCCGGCTACCCTCTGAATTCATTTGCCTTGCACTAGAGTCAGTCACACTGTGATAGAGTGCCAAGTCAGGAGCTTCCTCCCTCTTTCTGCTCCTTCTGTAATGCCATATTTGCCTGATTTTAGTGAAGATCTGCATTCTCTATATCTCATTGGAGACAGGGTAATTTTAATATATTGAAAATGGCCTTCTGTTCTGGCTCTTGGGGCATATATCAGCCCTCCTGTTAACATATATACTCTGCTTGGATTGGTTGCTTGGGTCAGTGGCTTCAACTCCGCCCCCTCTGAATTCCACAAATTAATTGGGTTTCAGCTATCTTACTAGGGCTTTCATCCATGTACCATTAAGGTTAGCATGGGCCAACTGATAATCAAACCATAACAGCGGCTACCACATTATGCCATACTCAAATATTATATATTTGCATTCTACTGTTAAGAGAAAACTGTGCATAACACCTTCAATACTGTGCACTAAGGGTGGAAGGTCACTTAAGGTCAATCCCCACTCACCACTAAGTGGTCTTTGAAATCTCTGGAAAGTCCAGCCAGAAAGTCCAAAACATAGGCCTCTATTAGTCGTCTAATAAGGGCCCTATTACTAACTACAACATAAGTAGCAGTCCATCGTCTCATGGAAGGATATTTCAAGGTGCCAGGAGCTGGGTTGTGGCAGTAGGATCTGAAGCTAAGGCTCCAGGCATCTTTAAGGGTGCCCTGTGATTTTCTTTTCACTTTGTTTGCCATCGATACTGCTGATCATTCCTGCTGCTGCTGTAAATAGGCATCTGGTGTGACTGGATCTGGGCTCTTCAGGGTGTGTAGGAGAAATCCAAGTTTAGCCAACAACCCTCAAGACTCCTTCAAGTTTCTGAAGAATTTAGGCCCTGAGTCAGTTTGAAAATCTGCAGTTGTGCTGAGGCCAGCAGGTGTGCTTTTATAGTTTTGTCCTTCAATCCTTTCGGTATTGTAAGATTTTGCACCTTTTGCCCATAACACTGGGGAGAAGTCATGATTAATATATAGCCAGGTAACTCTGAACACCACCTCTTTTTATCCCCGGCCTTCATTAGGATGTTCATCTTTACTCAACAGTTTATAGACCAGACCATTACGAACAGTGACTTGCTGTTCTTGGCCTGGGGTTTAGGTGTGAGGCCCTATGCAACTGTTCTATGCCTAGCTCAAGATCTGCCGGCAGTTTATGACCTGGAGACACTTTATGAAATCCAAGCTTTCCATTGCTTAAGCTTGATACAAATGGCCACCCAGGCATAACTGAGTTAAGGAAGGAGATCAGAAAATCCTCCATGGTTTCCTCCTCAGTGCTCTCAAGAAATTCATAGATATGGACATTGTTGAACTGGGACCAAGTCTCTGAGTCCTCCAATTTGTCAGCAATATCCTGGCCCAAGCAATGGAAGTACAGTAAGGCCTTATTGTGAGAGTGCTGTGAGTGTCTACTTGTTTGGCAGTTGAGGTAAGGTCTTATTCAAGTTTCTTCATCTTAACCTGCAGTGTCTTTTTATTCTGTGGAAATGGTCTCTTCCAGTTTAGTACTCTTTGCACGTATGTTGCAAAGTTCCATCACTGTGGTTTGGAAGTGATTGTAAAGGTTTCTTCTTTAGGATCCAGTTCCGTATTCCACTTGGGGAGCCAGCCCTTGCTGAGGATGATATGCTGCTCACCGAGATCATAGCATTTGTTGTGCCAGTTGAGCCTTCACTGCCAATTCTGTCCAGTGATTCTTTCTAGGCATCAAAGGTGCTGAACAGTAATGCAATTTTATTTATTACATGCCAGAAAAATGAGAATTGGGATTGGTATCGTTTTCTAGGTTGGACTGCACAGAGTTCTGAAAGCCTGTTGTTAAATGGGTGATGTCACTAGCACTTTTTTATCACACTGTTTGGCACTTTAATGCATTTGGAAACATCTTTTCAAGTATCTTTCAGCTTCGAGCATCATTATATCAGTGGTGAGTGCTTGGCTTCATTGTTTTGGGCTGAAGGTTTATGCTGTTGCCATTAGTACCCATCCTGTGTGCTGCCTTTTCAGGTCTGCATGTTAGGTAATTCTTGCAGCTGTTTTCCTCCTCTTCAATCACCGTATCACACTCTGTTTCTTGAGGTGGGGAATGCTGTTTGATTGGTAGGTCCACAGATAATAATGTTCAGTCAAATCTCATGATTTTACATCACTTCAATGCTCCCAAAGTAACTGCCTCTCAAACTCCCACTCGCTGCTTCTCTACCAGTCTTCTTACATTGCCATAGTAGTCTCACCTAATTCTTTGTAGTGTTCCCATGGGCTGCTTAGCCTCAGCCCCCGCAGCTGACTGGGGGTAGAAGGTAGCACATATACTTTCTTCTTTAATTTTGGAGATGACTCAGGAGAGAAGCAAATTCAGTTACCATGGCAACTCATCTTGTTGAGGGAAGATTGTGTGACTACTAATCAATATGACAATCACATGATTCCTGGCCAGTAAATGTGTTCAGACAATTGCTTTCTGTGTAAGAAAGCAGCGTTTCAAAACTCACCATTTGGAAGGAATAGGTTTTGGGCACATACATGCATCAAAACTTGAAAACACAGTTTAGATAATTCTGAAAATGAACAATAGTAGAGGTCAGTTTTGCAGTATTTATTTGATATCCTTATTCTCTCAATGAATATTTAATTCCATGGACACACTCTCCCTCACCCAATTTGTTTTTAAACTTGGAGCCAGCAGTGGGCAACCAGGACTGGCACTATAACTTTGGGTTAAAGAGGAGTGTTACATCATGTTACTCTAACATGGGCCCAAAATGGCCAAATTGTAATGAATAGCTGCACCTACATTCAGTATAATTGTTTTTTATTTTCATTATTTGAAAATTAAGCCTTCAAATGAAAAACTGCATTGCAGGAATGCATTTTCAAAGGTTTAAAGGGTATAGATTTAAGGCTGACATACACTTTAGGGTGTGTAGTGCCATGAGTTGCATTTCATCACTTCAGGTGGTTGAAGTACTGGAGGCATGATGATATTTTATGACCATGACAACACATGTCCTGTCATGCATTAATTAATCATTATAACAAGGGTCTGAGAAATGGAGTTTTCTGATTGGCTGTAAACATTCTAACAGCCTTATGTTAATCTTTATTAACATACATGTAGAGTTTAACCATATGCTGAACATGGTTTAACACTGTTTAAAAACAGTTTTATTATAATAGCAATAAGGCACTCCCAGTGACTATGTTAATAGTCAGTTAATCACCCTCTAGGGGCATGTGGCACTCGGCAATACCTCGTGCAACATTACACCCCTAGAAGGTGATTAACAGACCATTAACATAACTCTTTATCATGCCTTATTGCTTAAATAAGGCATGAAAGGTGTATGTGGTAGGATAATGGCATGACTTGGGTGGGTTGAAGCATGAGGCCATAAGTCCAGTGCTTCCACCACCTGAAGTGCTGCTATCCACACAATGCAAACTCTTGAGTGCCTTATTGTGATCACAAAATGGATCCACAAGCATTAGTAAAGAAACAATTTTCTGAAAAAATATTAAATTTACATGAATTAAAAACAAAGTAAAAGTTGAAAAATAAATTAAGCACTCCTATTTACTCATGGTAGTATGTTGGTGCTTGTCAGTAGGTGAAAACAACACTATATAGCAATTAGAGGACAAAGGTGATTGGTGGCAGCAGTTGGTGGCTTTCCAGTGTGTTCTCCATGGGGACAGCAATTGGGAGGTGGGTAGAACTGGTGGCAGCAGAGGGTGAGCTTTTCAATGGGCTCTTAGCTGGAGCAGCAATCAGGAGGCAGGTGGGGTCAGCATCAGCAGCAGGCAGCAGGTGGGCTTCCCTAGTCAGGAGGTGGGTGAGTTTGGTTTCAGCAGCAGATGGGCTTTCTTACCAGTGTCATACAGAGACTATAAATGCACAATTAGTTGTTAGGGCTGATTATGCACAAGAGGTGCATTTTGAGACCTTTATCTCTGAATTCTTGTGAGGTTCAGCACTCACTCATACACTGGTCAATATCTAACTAAATAACACTGAGCAGTGCTGTGAGATTTCCAAGAAGGAAAATAGTATTTGGGGCTCCATTAGGAGAAATGTCACATCAGTTAAGGGAAAAGTAATTATGCCCCTATACAGAAGATTGGTGCATCCACACCTGGTCTTTTCTAGCCAGTTCTGGTTCCTCCATTGGAGAGTGACAAGAAGAAAATTGAGAGGGTGCAGTGAAGGGCTGCTAACTTGTATGGGGACTTAAAAATTAAAGCGTCACGAAGACAGACCACAAAAATGAAACCTAGTTTCCCTGGAGGATAGGCACATAAGAGGAGAACCAGTGCTGATGTATGAGATCAGCAGAGAAGAACCACTTATGAAGGGTTGAACATTGAACACAAGTAGATGGAAAATATACATACTTAGGGACACAACAGAAAAATAAAACATCCCATTTCAGAATGACAAGTAGGAAGTTCGACTACACATGAAGAATAGCCAGATTATGGAATTAGTTACCCCAAAATGTAATAGAATCTTAGTCTAAACAGGAATTTAAAATCATATAGATAGACAAATGCTGGAAGGGGCACATGTGAGTTCTACCACTAAGTAGTGGGGAGCAGTATTAATGGGCTTGTAGCCCATGTCTGCTCTACAAACCTCAGTATAAGTCCTCAGTATAAATCCTCAGTATAAATCATCAGTATAAATCCTCAGTATGAAACCTCAGTATAAATCCTCGGTATAAAACCTCAGTATAAAACCTCAGTATAAATCCTCATGAATACTTGGCTTCACAACTAATATCATTCTTACATTCTGTGAAAGACAACATGAATAACTAACGGCAAGCCACTTCACTGACTATTTTTCCTCGTATGTCCCACCCTCAAATGTTTTTCAGTGTCCCAGGACAAAAACATATCCTCGCTTCAACTGCAATAGGAACTGGTCTGCTGCACAGACTGACCCTCAGTCAGCTCAGCTGTAACTGGACATGAGTGTAAAGAGAGAAAGGAAGATTTAGAAGAACTGCAAAATACATTATTTTTACTGAGAAATGTAAAGTACTTAATTCTCGGATTAGTGTACAAGAGATAACAAAGCATACATTACATCTTCACAGAATAACTGTGTAAGTACCATGAAGAAAAACATATTTTGCATACACTTGCTGAGGCATCGAGAAGGCATACTAGTTGAACAATTGATTGGTCTTTACTGCCTTAAAATTTCTGTTTCAGTGTAACATTCACCTTAAATCCATAATACTATGAAGAATGAGATGCTGTTTAACAAAAGAACACTGACAACTGTAAACAAGTTCTGGCAGAGCCACTAGACTATGAATGCATTAACTAGATATGGGTGTTTCATGAGGCTTAAACATAAACAGTTATTTATTTATTTATTTTAAAAATATCAGATTTACAAACCTTTGAGTCAGAGACTCATTTACAAAACACCTCATCGAAACTAATATAAACATAGCACAGTTAACAAGTCAAAAAACAATGGCTCGGAGAGCAGACAGTTATAACAATCATTCACTGGAGATACATTGGTAGCAGTAGATAAATAGATTACATAGTTTAGGCACACAGGCACCACATCAAGAAGACCAAAGCAGTTCAAACAATATGCAATAGCTAAAGCAAATAGACATCAGGAGTCAAAGAAGCCCAGAGTGTTCACATGAAGGCTGTTGCATATACACTAACTGAATCAAAGTACAGTACATTGAGAAAAGGGCATATTTAAGCAATAAGGCACAACAGGGTGTGTGTTATCATGTAATAATATCACTCTGGGGTGGGTTGAAGCTACGAGGCGAAGCTGAGTGCTTCCCACCACCCCAGGAGTGACATTATTACAAGATAGCATACACCCAGGAGTGCCTTATTGCAGTTATTCAATGGCTTGTTGTTATATACAGAATAAAAATACATTTTAAAGGATGTTTTGTTAGCGTGGAAAAAATTTCTTAAGAGAAAATGCAAGGAATGATCCAAATCTAAAGCTACGGTGATGTCGTTGTGTAATAACATCACTGTTTCAATGAAGTCAGCAACCAATCAGCTTCTTACATTTTCCTTGTCATTGTATAATTAAAAATAATGCCACCTTCTGTATTACAGTTACCTATATGTTTTGCATTTTATTCTATGCACTGTTATAGTAATCAACTCAACAGAACCAGGCCATCATATACATGAAGGTACTGTACCTAACTACTGCTGAGACAGCTGTATGTTGTGACAAGGTGGAAGAGAAACACAATGTCGAGACAAGTTTTTGAAGACATTTGATGTGTTTTTAGAGACTGATATAAAGTTCACACACAAAATTCATATAATATAAAAGTCCATATGCCCAAATGCCAATGTAAATTTGACACATTTCATTACAAGCTGTTCTCTTGAGGAAGATATTACTATATAAAGCCTAAAATGGGCATCAAGTAAATGTAAACTGGGGTAGGTGTTATTGAGGATATTGCATGTTTTATCTTTTATTGCTGCTCCACCGGATCAGCAATATTTGCTAAAGCTGTGCCCAGTCCAGATTTTACAGCTCTGGCCTGGGTCTGGGGATGTTGGTTTTACCCATACCCCATTGCATATAGCTTAGTGATATACTGTACAGATGGCTACAAAGTCTAATCCATTGAAGGTTGAAGTTTCAGAAAACCATTATGCTAAAATATCAAGACTCACTCCCTCCTTCACCCCCAGTCAAAATTAATCCTCTACCAAAGTCATGCTTAAATACTGGTGCCTCTACATCCATGCCACTAAGCATTTAATGCCAACATCAGGGTTTTATTTAACTCTAAAAGTTGATTAGCGTTTTGCTCATAAAAGTGCTAAAACTTTGTGAAAATTAATAACTCTTGTCTCACTGTGTTTAACAAACACAGCACTTCTAGAAAATCTATATAAATACTTTCTGTACAGTTAGTATCATCCCAAGAAAAGAACTGCTAATCAATTATTTAAAACCCTACAACGTGCTTCTTTTTCTGCTGCTGTTAGTTCTCTCAACTGAAATCCCATTTTGCTTGTGCTTGTGGCAGCCCCCAACCAGATAATTTATTTAAAACATTTTGTTGAGAAATTTTTGTTTTAGTATATCCATGGTCAGGAAAAATGAATTTGTAAAACCAAAATCTCCATTTATCAGTTCATTGAATCACAATACAGCAGGTTATGAATTTTTCAGATTATATGTATAACCTACAGTAAGTCAAACAAATTAGACACACAAATGCCTGGTTATTTGCAAGAGAAGCAAATGTGGTAATTGGCATTCAGTTATAAACACCTACTGTATAGTCACAAACTGCAAGTTAAGAAAATTCAGTAGAATATTAACACTAATCCAGACTACCTGCCTGAGAATGAAGTTGATATATTATTTGGAAAAAGGCAAACAAAAATTGGGTCTCTTGCTACAATATGCAATGTCCTGCAAGACAGTAGTGTCACATGGCTTGAGGTGCTGTGAGGTGCTTAAGGGAACTTGTCATGCAGAAAGTTCCGGGAGCACAGTCATAAAACTGGAATAACAGGTTTCAAGTAGTAATTAACTCAAAGAGAATGTTAAAAAACTACCACATTCATTCAGAAGTGTCAAAGAATGTATTTGTTAACCATGATGGTTTATCTTGCTTCCCTAATGGTAAAATGTGAAACCACATTTATGTTATTTTAAATGAAAATGAGTGATAAATAAGCTTGTCCAGTTGGATGGCAGCGCTTCACTGATATAAACTGAGCCAGGAAAAAGTAAATAGGAAAAAAAAACAGCATTTTGTTTCTACAACTGCAGTAGTTGCTAATTGCAGCTGGTATTTTTAACATATGCAAGTCAACTCCACTTCTCAAACTTAAAAGAAAAATACACTTCATCACAGTCTGTGTTTACCAAGTACTGTGCCCATTTTAGTATATAAATGTTTAAGAAATACCTGAAAGTTGTCTATTTTCCTTGAATTTGAATCCTTAAGCTGTAGTTTCAGACATTTCTTAGTGTTTCCTTTTGAGACACCAGGTGACTCTGATAATCATTTGTTCCAAAGGTTTTTAAGTCAGTTTGAAGGCAATTTAAGTATTTTCTGTTCTCTTAGTCCTTAACAAAATGCAGGGACTCCACAGATGTGATGTTCCTTGGTCCACACCCCAAACTCTAGTGAGTCTTCTTTCAGTATGATAGATCCACCTCCTGTCCCTCTCACATGAATAAAAAAGGTGGGATGGACTTCTGGAGCTCCTTGTGTGGAGGTGGGGTGGACCTTACTTCCCCAAAAACAATGCTTCCTCCCACTACTCAGGTTCCAGTTCTTGTACCACCCATTTAAGAAGAGAGTAGTACCCTGCAACCATTGACTAACATGAAAGCATATTTATTTGAGGGCAGAAAACATTTCTTGGAGGAGGGTAAGGCAGAGGAAACTATTTACACCTTCAGTCAGTTCCACGGACAGAAAACATGACATCACTCCTTTTGTACATGCAATACTCTTGTAGGCTCTGCCCACAGTCATAATAATATTATGCCAGACTTTACTTTTGATCACAATTGTAAAGAGAGTTCTCTCTCAATTTACTTACCAATATAAACTTGATGATAATGATGCCAGATAGATGTCTAATTCAGGCTGTAAATGATAACCTGTGCAGAGGGCTAGGAAAAGCCAGGGAGTGTCCCTACATGTAGTATGCACACTGCCTGAGAACTCTGTGACACACGGTGAGAAGTCTATCCTTCTACACCCTGTAAATGGCTACATGGATGGGAGGAATAGGCAAGCTAAGGTGCATGGGTGGTGTGTGCCTGATCCAAAACACATTGTCCTTCAAGCAGAGGGTCAGATTATGTCTATCCAAGGGCAGCATTAGTGGCAATGCACCTCTCTCCACCAATTCACAATTGGCAATATTGAAATATAACAAAGCGGAACATACACCAGGTAGTGTAAAAGTATTTAAATATTTCTTTTGTATCACATATTTGCATAAGCACTTTTATGGTGATTAACTAATCAATTGATTCACCTTTTAAATAATCACTGTCCTAAAGGCGAGCATGCAGTTAGCACTGTATTTAAATGAGAGTCATGAATATTAATATGTTCTGTATTTAACCACTGCCTTGAGAGCTAACACTGCCCCCTGATGAAGCCCTCTATGTAGGGATCTATGTAGGGAACTATGTAGCAGTATTAGCACTACATCTGTGATAATGACAATAAACTAGCAGTTCTTTACACACTCCACCAGGGTGCGCTCCATTTTGTTATGTTTCATTAGTCTAAACAATACCATTTTTTCAGTATTGTTACAAGTAGCACCTTTAGAGGTGGGAGTACTTGAATCGTTTTGTATTTCCTACAGTTACCAGTAACAGGCTTATTTGGCCATCCTTCCTCCAGCTGTAGGAGACATCATGGCAAAATGGGGACATCACTAACTCCAGCTGGTTTGTTTTCACAAACTACATTAATTCTGATTGTGATACGGCAATCCTGGATGACTGCCATATCCTGACAAGCCCTGCTCCCTTCATAAGTAGATCCTCTACAGCTCTGTATAGACATTTGATTGGATGCCTGTGGTCCAGGCCAGCTTTGTCCCCCTTCTGCTCCTCTGCCACCATGTTTGGCTGCGCTCTGACAAACCACAGTAGGAAGGAACTGAAGATGCCACCCAGAGTGGACAGGTATTGGGGAAGCAGTCCTGCAGTCAGGATATGCTCAGTTTGAGCATTTCCCAGCCACCTTTGTGGATTAGGCTGTAAATAATTGCAACCAACACCAAATTCAGACTAAGTTCCTTAAGCCTAGTGCTGTGTTGTAAGGGACTGTCACAGGAAAGCGAGTGTAGTATCCATTCATAAGAAGGCAATAGAGCAGATTACACAAACTATAGGCCCATTAGCCTAACGTCGATACCAGGAAAATTGATGGAATCTATAGTAAAGGATGTAATAAACACCCATTTTGTAGAAAGTGACCAAGTGGACAATGAGCAGCATAGGTTTGTGGCAGAAAGGTCATGTGTGACCAATATGATATGTTTCTACAAGAAAATCTCAGCAGCATTAGATGGGGAGGCCATGGATAGCATCTATCTGGACTTTGAGGAAGCCTTGACAAAGTCCCTCACCTGCAAATTATGCGCTGCCTAAAGAATATAAATGTGGACCACAGAGAGATCTGCTGGATTGAAGACTGGCAGGGTGATGGATCACAGAGAGTGTTATAAATGGGTACAACTTGGATAAAATATCAGTGACGAACAGGATTCCCCAGGGATCAGTCCTAGGTCTCCTGTGCTCTTTAGAATTTTCATATCAAGAATGGGGAAGGGGAGTTGGATAAGTAAATATGCAGATGATGTTAAATTAGCTGGGTTGGTGGTAGATGCAGAAGGGTAAAAACTGCAGACAAACCTAAGCAGTATCAGTAATTAGGCAACAGCAAAGGGCATGTATTTTAACATAGATAAATGCTATGTAATTCACTTGGTAAGCAAAATGACAAAAAAAAACCCCAAAAACGACTACATAAATGGATCAGCATTGTGCAAATCTGAAGAAGAAAAAAACCTGGGTATTTCAATAGATCACAAACCTGCATATCACTCTTATTCTAATAAACAAATCATAAAAGCAAAACAAGTGCTGTGGAATATAAGAAGAATTTTAGGAGCTGGAGTTGGGAGGTGATTATGCCACTGTATAGGGCGTCGTTAGGCCAATATTGGACTATGAGGGCCCGGTGTGGGACCCATCACTAACATCGAAAGGGTGCAAAGACAGGCCACAAAAATGATACATAATTTCAAAATATACCATATGAACAACGATTGAAAGAACTGCAGCTTGTGTCACTGGAGACAAGAAGGGTCAGAGGAGACCTGTTGTTATGTTACGATATAATGCAGGATGATTACATATTAAATTAAATAAATTTTCAATTCAAAATGGTAAAAATGGTACCAGGGGCCGGCCGGTGGTGCAGAGGCTGGCGTTGGCGCATACACCTCGCTCACGCCCGGCGTCCCAGGTAGGGCGGACTCGGAGTAGCCAGTGGGTGGGGCGGGGGAGTCAGGCTTGAGTGTCCACGACAGCTCGCCTACTCCGGGAGGATTCGGCCACATTCGGCCCTTGTCCGACCCTTCGAGGGAGGCTCGAGGAAGCGCATGCCCTTTCAGGGATTATCGGTCGGCCACCAATAGCAGAGCAGATGTTGACGATCGTCATGGCGTCAGGGATTGCATCTGCTAAGGGAGGGAGGAAACAGGAAAATGGAGCCTGCCTTGTCCGGGAGAGCGGGGTCCTGGGGCGTGCCAGCGATTTGCCCGTGCCCACTCAGCAAGTCCACGGGGCCGGCGAAACTGTAGATTACGGGATGGCCCCTACCTCATCCGCCTGGGTAAAACCGTGGCTCCATGGGGGCCCGTGGATTGTGTGAGCTGGTCGCTGGTAGTGGGATGTCTGGGACAACCAAGGGTCGGAGAAGGCAGAGGAGGGGATAAAATACAATTTCAAAAAAAATGGTACCAGGGCCATCCACTCAGATACGCCACATTAGATATGACACTAATAGAAGAAAGGCTTTTCACTCAAAGGGTGGTGGGTCCATGGAGCGAGTTACCGGAGAAATTATTTGTTCAAAAACAAGACCCAGTTTAAAACCGACAGTTATATCCTAAGAAGACATGTGTTTACTTACTACAGGTGAATGGATGGGAGTGGTAATGGGCTACAGATGGCATTCTTGCTCCTAAAACTCCTAGTATGACTCTCACAAAATCGGCGTCCAGATGGGGTCCATGGGGCCTTCTATGCAGGTATATCTCAAAGTGCTAGGGCTCACAGAAGTGTAAATGGTTCACAGTGCCATTCACATTGCCATTTTGCCCTGGTGCACTTTAGTGGTGGCCCCAACTAGGAAAAGCTATCAGTATAGGTCCATCAGAGTGCTGCATAGGTGCACTCAGATTGTAGTGAACTGAGATCATCATGGGGTCAGTTTTAAAATGTCCACAAGTGTGGGAACTGGGCTGGGGAGGGGTGTACCACTGGACTACCAGGGGCTAAGGAATATGGAGATTTGTGTTGGAAGACCACCGGACTGCCAGTGAGACTGCCACAGCATTCCAATTTTACCAAGCACAGTGCAGGATATTTCCAATCCATTTTATGATTTGTGTTGCAGTGACAACAGTTGACATTTTTCAATTATATTTTTTATTACATGTTATAGAATTACAATTCAGAGATCTTTAAGGTACAGTATTTCAATACAAATAATGGTAGCAGGAAATGTTCACTATTACAGTAATTACAGCAGAGTTAAAACCTACTAACCTAAATATGGCTATTCAAAGTCATTTACAGAATTTGTACTAGTAGTTGTTCTAAACTTCTGGGAAAAATATTGCAGCTGACACAAAACCACTAGCAGTCACCCTTACAGGATGCTGAATAATTAGTGCTTGCTGCTACACAATATGTAAGCGTTACATTTTTCATGTTAGCTGTAGGTTAATCAGTGTAGAAACCAAATACCATGTTCAGCCATGGAGAAATAAGTTGTTTATACTGCTTTCACCAAGTTTGATTGTGCTTACTGTTCCCTTTTAGTGTGCTTAAATCTATATGTGGCTTGAAGAGACAAACAGAAACCAAACAATAATGTAATTCTGCAATTTATTCAAGATAACTCAATTGATATTTGTGCAGGTGGGTCTCTGCCCCCCCATGCAGAACCACAACTCATAGCAATTCTTTTACTTTGGGGCAGCAGGGTACACACTCAGTCCCATTTGTTTGTTGAAATTGTGACACACTGTTTGGCACTATATCTTTGAGCTGTTACAGTTTCAAGATGTGATTTATGGTTTCCATTCCAATCAGGGATTGCATAATAAATTAGTGTTGTGTGTGATTTATCTCCTTCTATAGGTAGTCCATCTAGTCTTTGAATAAACTGCTTGTGCTAAATCTATTCTGGCTTATCTTTAAACACTGAAACACATAGACCACATTACAATGTATTTGCTTTAAATATAGGTACAGTTAAAATAAGCATTGAGCTTGGTTGACTGTGTAGGGGTACCCATTGTATTGTGCCTCCATTTCTCCACAGGCTGCTACAAAATCATAAATTGGAATTGTAATTAGCTGTGGCTTTTTCCATCCATTTTTTAAACTGGTGACTAGAACCACCTTGCTGAGGACTTCTTGAATAGATAAGAATAAAATATGAGTAGGAAGGCATGTGTTCCAAATTCCTTCTGCATTCTGTGTACTGGATGTAGTAATTCCAGTACTAACTCAGGTCACATTCTTAAATAAAGTGGTTTATGATTGCTCATAATTAAAATGAGCTATAACTACACTGTGTATTTAAGAAACTACCTAACTTCCCTAGAGGTTGTCTAACTTTGTGGGCAGAATTCTCAATCATCTCTTTATTTCTCATCATGTTTGATGATCCTGGGGTAACTCAATTGGAAAGGACAATAAAAGAAAACAATAAATAAACTCTATTTAAAAATCATTTCGAGAAAATTATATGTCTAAGACATTTCCTCTATCTCCTTGGCAAGAACAATGATCATCAAAGTAAAATCCTGAAATATAATTTTGTGCCTATAAACACAGCAGTTCTCATGGGACTATTCCTTACTGATGGAGCTTCATAAATCTTAAGTGTCTTCTTTCATGATCCCTTTCAAATAGGTTTGCAATGCTTCTCTATATAGTCTGTTGACCATATTACTCAAACATAGAATATAGTGATTAATTCTTAAACTGTACTAGAAGTAAGAGACATTTTACATGGTGCAGATACCGTATAGCAACCAGTTTAACGGTGTGCATCACAGAATAATTGGTTCAAAACAAGCACTCTCATCTAATTTTCTTGGCTAGTTTATTCTCCATGAATTTAGCAGAAGATATGGATGTACACTATGTTTTCTTTTAACATAAGAAGAAAATGCACAGCAGATGTTCAGTTGATTAATTGACTGATTATATTAACATTGTGTTATACATTTCTGTGAATCCTAGAGTGTCTCTTATAGGGGTGTGCAGCAGGCTGAGTTGGAGAGTTGGATCAGCCCGATAATGCCTGGCTTATTTTGGCAGGCCAGAACTGGATGACAGCCAGTCAGACCCATTTATGAGCTGTCCACTGCTATGCTGCTATATTTATGGTCATTAAGGCCATATTGCTTAGATGCAGGAGGGAACTATGGCTGCAGAATCATCTCTCCTCCATCAGTCAGCAGAGGGAACAGAGAGAGAGAAAGAGAGAGAAAGAGAGAGTTGGGGTTCATAACTATGGCCATTATGGCCAAATTACTTATATCATGATATGGCAGGGTGCTCAAGGGCCTGCAAAATCCTTCTCCTCCATCAATTGATGGAGAGAGAGAGAGAGAGAGAGAGAGAGAGAGAGTGTTGGTGGTCATAACTATGGCCAGTATGGCCAAATTGCTTATATCATGAAGCAGCATGGCTCTCTAGGGCCTGCAGAATCCTCCTTCTTCAGAAGGAGAGAGAGAGAGAGAGAGAGTTGGGGTGCTCCTTGTACTACCACATTAAGAGGAAGAAACTGAAGTGTCAGCCTGGGCTGGCGTTGCTGAGTGGCTAGGGCATAGTCGTACTGGCAATGAGCAACCGCTGGTGGAATTGGGGGAGGAGGAAAGTGAGGACTTCAAGGAGTGGCTGGCACTAGTGCTGGCATGCTGCTGGTGGTCTCAGGAGGTGGAACCAAGCTGAAGGTCCTTGAAGGAGGCAGTGCAGGGCTTCTGTAGGCATTGATCAGGAGGGGCTAGAGATAAACTGTACTGAAAATATACCTGAATAAAAAATATGTGTGTGCTTTGTCACAGTTGCCCAAAGGCAAGCTGCAGTTGAGCACTTGGCTATTTTTCTAAAAGCACAAACATATAGGACCAGTTGATCAATGTAGTATGCCTCTGCTTGTTGCCACCTAGTGTGCTGGTGTGCCTGGCTGCCAGCTGCCATGTCCACTTGTGTGCTGCTCTGCCACCATTGCCCAAAAGACTGGTTGCATTTTAAGCACTTGGCTATTTTTCCTTTTTTGAAAATTGAAGGACTACTTATTTACTGTAGTATGTCCTTCCTTGTTGCCACCTAGCATGCCTGGTTGCCAGCTGTCACAACCACTTCTCTACTGCTCTGTCACAGTTGCCTGAAGATTTAGCTGCATTTTAAGCATTTGGCTATTATTTCCTTAAAAAATGGTTGGGCCATTCAATCAATGTAGTACACTCTACTTGTTGCCAGCTAGGATGTCTGGCTGCCTGCTGCCACGTTCCCCTGAGTACTGCTCTGTCATAGTTGCCTGAGAAGCTAGTTGCAGTTTAAGCACTTGTCTATTTCCTTAAACAAATAATGAAAAAAATATTGCAGGACCAGTTGGTCAGTGTGGTACATCTCTGCTTGTTGCAACTGGAAATGAGCCTTCCTCAGTGCATCTCTCCCAGTTGCCAGTATTCAAATAAATAAATAAATAAATAAGTTAATAAAAATGTTGATGTTGAACATGTAAAAGCAGTGATGTGGGGAGGGCTCCTGGTTTATAAGGTTGTGCTCCTATTACTAGACCACACAGTCATCATTGTGTCAACTTATAATTTACTAATGAAAGGAGTTTGAACAAAGCTTGTGGTTTGCCTTACAAAGTATTTAAAAGGAAAAAACCTAAGCATGTACAATAAAAAGTGGACAGTTAATAAAACGGTGACATGTCCTATAGAAAAGAAATGTTCATTCACAATGACATACAGTTTATCCTTTTTCTGGTAGTTTAGTGATAATTATTTTCTCTGGGTAAAAGATACACTATGGGTATGTAAATATATGCATTGTTCTATGTTTGTAATTCAAATCTGTTTCAAAGAATATTGTTCCTTGTAAATCTTGAAAGAACACCTGCTCTGGACAAGGAATGCTGACATAAAAGTCACAATTAAAAAGTGTATGTCCATCAGTCAAAGTCTCACTAATAATTGTCAATGTTTTAAATCAAAATCCTTCACCAAGCCCTTGTAGGCACGAGGCAATTCTCCAAAAAGACATATTTTTTGATTTTAATGTACCACCCTATACACATCCACATCACACACCATTTGAAAGCTTATTTTATGTACTGTACATTTAGATGAGGTATGATGTGACGCTCTCAAGTGGAGCC
Source organism: Neoceratodus forsteri (assembly GCA_016271365.2). Lineage (NCBI taxonomy): Eukaryota > Metazoa > Chordata > Ceratodontiformes > Ceratodontidae > Neoceratodus > Neoceratodus forsteri. The sequence goes on from CM057453.1 coordinate 446,828,832, forward strand.
GTAAGCCTGTAGGTGAGGTTAAATAATGGTACCAAAAATGATAACGCGTAATTTTGCATTCACTTGCACTTGCACAAGGAATGTATTGGACAATACGGCATATGAGAGGTGTGTCACTGCCAGAGCCAATTACAACCTAAACTGCAATGGGCTTGGCAGTGTACACCAATGACCAGAGCACTCTGGTCATAACAGTAGTTCAACTTTACTGATGTGGCGCACTCTCTTGTTAAAAGAAATGAACCACTTCAATGAGAGCACTTCATTTCGTTCTGTAGATGTAACTTCAGCCATGCGCATTAGAGTGCACACTAATGCACATAGCCAGAGTTATGGAAGGAGAAAGAAAGGAGGGTTACTAGTGGGGTACCGCAGGGTTCAGTACTAGGGCTGGTCCTTTTTAATGTCTTTATAAGTGACATTGCAGAGGGACTGGAAGGAAAGTATGTCTCTTTGTAGATGACACAAAGATCTGCAAAGCAGTTGATACACAAGGTGGGGTGGAAAGGATGAAAAGGGACTTGGCAAGGTTGGAGGAATGGTCAAATGTATGCAGCTTAGATTCAATGCAAAGAAGTGCAAAGTAATGCACCTGGGAAACAAAACCCAGGGAAGAGTACACAATGGGGGTGAGATACTGACAACAAGAAAAATGGAAAGGGACCTGGGGTAGTCATATCAGAGGACCTAAAGGTGGCCAACAATGTGAGAAGGCAGTAAGGAGGGCTGGGGGATACTGGGATATGTGAGGAGAAGCATCACCAGTAGAAAACAGGAAGTTGTTGGCCCTCTGTACAGACAGTTGGTAAGACCACATCTGAGTACTGTGTACAGTTCTGGAGACCCCATCTCCATAAAACATAGACAGGGTGGAGGCTGTCCAGAAGAGGGAACCAAATGATGCAGGGTCTGCATCAGAAGACATATGAAGAAAGACTAAAGGAACTAAAGATGTATAGCCTCGAGGAAAGGAGGAGAGGGGGACATGATAGAAACTTTCAATACCTCAAGGGAATCAACAAAGTCCAAGAGGGTAACAACTTTCAGAAAAGAGATGTGGAAAAATAAGGCACAATCTGAAGATGGGGGACGGCTCAGAGGTAATGTGAGGAAGTATGTCTCACAGAGAGGGTTGTGGATACATGAACAGCCTTCCTGAGGAGGTCATAGAGTCAAAAACAGTGGGGAATTCAAGAATGCATGGGACAAACATAAGGCAATTCTAGTGGGGGGGTAGGAGGAAGTAGGCTCTTGGTTAACTAGGATCTGCAGCTTATCCGTTAGGTAGGGAAATGGACAGAAAAGGTGGGCCAAGCGGTCCTTATCTGCCGTCAAATTCTATGTGTCTATGTTTCTGTACTCTCCCTGTCTTCACTGCTCTTGCACCCTCCACTTCAACATTAGCCCTGCTTCACTCTTCCCAGTGCTTGCCCTCTTCAACCCTCCCCGCTTCAAGTTTAGCAGCATGTGGCTTTCATTGTTGGTGGCTCCTGCTGCCTGCCATACTCTCCCGGTGCTTGCTCCTCTTCATCCCCCCACTTCAAGATTAGCCATGGTGCAGCTTTCTCCTGCTGGCTGCCACACCCTCTGCAGTGCTCACTCTTCTTCAATCCCCACTTCAAGATTAGCCATGGTGCGGCTTTCATTGTTGGTGCTCATGCCATCCACCGCACTCTCACCAGTTTGCTCCTCTTCAGTCCTGCACCTTCAAGATTACCATGGTGTGGCTTTCATTTTTGGCAGCACCTGCTGCCTACACTCTCTCTCTGGTTATCGCTCCTCTTCAATCCCCTCCTGCTTCAAGATTAGCCATGGTGGGGCTTTCATTGTTGGCAGTTCCTGCCACCTCCACACTCTCCCGGTGCTCACTCCTCTTCAATCCACGCACTTTTCTTCAGGATTAACTGTGGTGATAAAGAAGTGAGAGGTGGGAATGGGAGAAGCAGAGGCAAAGTCAGAGAACCTTGATAGCATTTTAATATAAAAAGCAAGCAGTCACAGCCCCCAGACCAAGGGCTGCATATAAACACATTTTATTTAACATACAGTGCAAAGTGCAAAATGCAAACAAACAGGTTCTCAGACCATTACGGTGTAGAGTTCTGGTTACAGAAAAGTGCTCTTATGCTAGGTATAGTAGCCCTTGGTCTGGGTGCTGACTGCTTGCTTTTTCTGACTTTGATCTGTTAAAACACCAGCCCACTCTTGGTGCAGCTCTTCTACTTCACTTGGACAAAGCATTTTAATACTAGTGCTCCCTTAGCAAGAGATACAACCAAATGTAGTCAAACAAATCTGTCCTCTCATTGCTAGCAGTGTTGTAATTTGTTTTACACATTGGTCCTTCACCCATATTATCACTGGAGTGCATTAGACTCTTACATGTCCCCAAATACCCACCTGCAGACATTTTTGTGTGAGCCTCAAAGAAATCCTGCCATGTCCTAAAGCATTGATAAGCTCTTTGAGAACTCACTGGTTGAGAGTAATGATCAGCAATGCATGGATGGATCAGCGTGCTGTCTCTGTGAATTGTGATGCAATAACTTATAACTTATAAGTTACTGCATCACGATTGAGATGCCATGTATTCTATTATAGCAAAAAAAGGAAAATCTAATCTCTCTGGATTTACTACAGTCTTCCGCATTCCTTACACTATTTGATGAGTTCAGAAGTGCCATAACATTGTACAGCTGGCTTCTATATTTATAAATTTAGAGATGTTGGTAAGGCGTAGAATTGTTCCCCTGTGATATAAAACAGGGTACAGCATTAGTGCCATTTTCATTGGCATTTCCTGCCACTTTGTGAGAGGTTGTGCTAGGCTCCAATGGGATCCTATAGCTGCTCTAGATAGCTATGAATGTATTAAAAGAACCAGCTCCACATTTTACACTGCATATAGTGTACATGTTTTAGCCACTTGGTGGACCCTTGGCTGTGCTGTTTGTTTTCTCATTGTGAGGAGGGAGTTATGGCAGCAGTTGTGCTCCTAGCAACAAGTGCAGGCAGCAGGGCTCAGAACATCAGCTGAGGAGGAACTGCTAGAAAGAATCATACTCCCTTTCCCAGCTTGTCAGATCTCCTGTTAAAGTAGTGTGATGTTTTCCATAGGGTTTATAGCTCGAGATGCAGCAAAATTAAATTCTGCATGCGAAGTGAGCAGAAGTGGCCCTTAGTGTTATCATAATGCTATATGAAGTGGCCATTGAAAGTGCTCACTTTGCTTTGTTATTATGACTTCACCTTGTTATTCTGCCTTAATGCGAAGTAAGGTGGAATGACAACAATATAAGCACTTTAGACAGCCTCCCCACACATCACATGGCTTTCAGTACTGTAAGTCACATGCTTTAGCCAGACAGGAAGTAAGTGAGTCATACAAGTAGATAATTTCACTTTCTGCTTTGCAGAGGTAGGAGGAAGAGGAAGCATTTTCTGTAGGAGAGGAGAGTTCATTATTAGTTTCTTTCTTGAGCAAATTCATAAAACCCAAAACTTTTTATAAGCTAATTCTTTAGTTTTTTGTATTGTTCTGTCAGTTCTTTTGGTGACCGATTTCTTTGTTTTATAAGTTTTGTTTTGTTTGGTGTATATGTGTGTGTGTGTGTGTGTGTGTGTGAAGTCGCTTGTTGCATCAGAGGAAGGAGTGTTTTTTGTGCGATGGACTAGGGACAGTATGTGGCCCCATGGCCAGAGGGGAAGAAGTGCGGCGTGGGGGCGTAGTTGGGTGGCGTTGGACCGCTCCAGACATTTGGTCTACCTCCCCCTCCACAAGCAGCAACCACCAGTGCCACTGCCACGTCCACCAGGTCTGCCACCACCACCACCAGTAGCAGCTGCAGGAGACACAGCAGCACCACCTCCACAGCAGTAGGTGGAGCCCCAGGTGTGTGACCATGCTGCCAGCCCTACATCTGCCCCCTCCTGTGTGTGGTCCCCTGCAGCTTCCCAGTTTGGCAGTTTTTCAATTGTGTCAGGGGGACAGCAGCCTTGTGGTATGTCTGCTTTGTGGTGTGCAGGTGTGCTGTGGCTCCCGAGGATACATCTGTGGACTGGGAGTCAGCACACACATATGCTGAACCACCACAAGTTGGAGTGGCATCGCCACCGAATGGGCCAGGCCTCCACCTGCTGGCCCTTCTGTGGCAGTGGCAGAGGTGCTGCTGTTGTGCATCACCGCAGGAGGAGGGCCACAGAAGCAGCTTCTCCACAACCACTCTCCACCACTGCCACCAGCACCACCCTCACCACCACCACTACCGGTTTTCCCCCTGCGCAATGGACTCCAATGCCTGCAACACAGGCAGACATAGCACTTTGTGGGCTGTGGTGGAGGAAAATAATGAGATGGTGGGTGCTGTCCAGCAGCAGGTGGAGCAGACTTAGCAACATCAGCTGCAGATTGTGTAGATGCTCCATCTGCTACTGGAACATCAGGGGATTCCCCATTAGCTTTTCAGCACACCCCACTGCTGTAGTGTTTTTGTCTTTTGTTTATGTTTAATAACAGACAGAGGAGGCCACAGTATTAGTTTAAAGGAAGCAGTCAGCAACAGGAGGTCAAACACCCTACAAGGCTTACCCTCCAGTTAAGCCTTTTAAGTATGTTGCAGCATTTTCTTGCATCACAACATACTTTATTTTAATAAAGAAAAGTCAGTGACTCAAGTATGGTAGACACTATGGGGCTCCATTTTGTGTAAAGGTGCAGCAGCGATGCACCATGCCTTCAATACAAAAAGTATTAGGCGCGCAGATGCATCTCCTACTGCTTTCCTTTACATAATGGAGCTCCATATCATACTACTTTTGGGTCACGACTTTCTTTATTAAAATAAAGTATGTTACGCACGAGAAAAATGCTGCAACATACTTAAAAGGCTTACTGGAGGAAGTCTCTGCAGGAGGCAGGAGCTCCTGTTGCTGACTGCTACTAAATAAATATATGCATACATACAGTCTTACCTGCTCCTTTTGCCCTGTTATTATAATCCAGTACCTCAGTCATGTTTGCTTTCTGTTGTGGAGTGGTTGTGGAAAAGCTGGCGTGATCAGTGCAAGTATGATGTGCTAAATTGCATGTGTCAGTCAATGTTGTTTCCTGTGTGTGTGTGTGTGTGTGTGTGTGTGACATCACACATTGTGCAACTTCTTGCAAACATATATTGCTGACTTGTTGCAGTGTTTATGATATAAAGAATAGCGACAAGAATAACATATATTTATTGTCACCATCATCATCAGTGGACTAAGTGATACAATATTTTTCACAGGTGTCTGACCAGAGTGCACCTTAGTCACATACTGCACACATGACTTTTAAGAGCATGTTTTTTTTCACATCTCCTAAAGTCATGTGTGAACTGTGAGTGACTGAGGTGCACAGTGACTGATATCGATGAAAAAGTATCATAATATTTATACCACTGGTGCTGATGGTACAAATAAATATACATCATATATTCTTTCTTATCTTTATTCTTGAGATACTGTGACAAGTCACACCATATATATGTTTGCACGAACTGGACAATGTCTGCACACAGGTAAGAACACTGATGCACACATGCAGTTTAGTACAACATACTTTCACTGTTCAGTCATGCTTTTGTGAAACACTTCAAATCATGAGTCCCAACACAAAGTAAACATTACTGAGGCTCCAGAAATATTTATTTTTTGAAATAGACATTAAAGCAGCAAGTGCAACAATGTGGTGAAAAATTTGACCTATACTTTTATGCTATTTTACATTGCCACTTTACTTACCTCCTGACTTGTATGATATCATTCTTTACAGTATTTGAGTCTGCTTTAGTAATTGTTTCTGCTGCTGAAATAATAAAAGGATCACTCCTTTTAATACGGTGTGGACCAGGTCTTCGTCCAGTATTTTCCACTGTTTTCTCCATCAGTTGTTATATATTATTTCTGTTGTAAAATTAACAATTATGCAGCAGGCAGTGTTTTATGACCTCACAGAACAATATTTATTCAAAAACAGCTGCAAATAGTGATGAAAACCTGGTCAGAGCCATATTAAAAGGCGTGCTTCCTTTTTTTCAGACATGAGAAAAAGTAGTAAAGCAGATACAAATTGTGAAAAGAAGGGTATCAAACAAGTCAGGAGGTAACTAATGGCTGGCAATGTGAAATAGCATAAAAAGTATAGGCTAAAATTTTCAAAATTTTGTTGCACTGTTGCTTTAATTTATAATTTGGTATATGACATTATGTGCTCACAATCACAACACACAAAATGCAACTGTTTTATGTCCAGGAAATTTCCAAGTGCTGAGGAAGTGAAATGGGAGCGTTACACCACATGCAAAGTCCCCAGAATTTATTAGCAGTCACTCATGTGTGCAGTGGTCACACAGAGTCCCCAGAATTTTCTGTATCCCCAAAAATGCATCTGTCTTGTGTCCAGAAAATTTCCAAGTGCTGAGGAAGTGAAATGGGAGCATTACACCACATGCAAAGTCCCCATTATTTATTGTGCAGTCACTCATGCACGCAGTGGTCACAGAGAGTCCCCAGAATTGTTCTACATCCCCAAAATGCATCTGTCTTGTGTCCAGAAAGTTTACATACTCTGTGATGATGATGTACTCATGATGCACAGTGTCTTGCCAAACCAAGTGAAGGAGGGATAACATGACATGAATCCATTCAGTGTTCTGTCAGAAATGATGACCGTGAGACAACTGTTGCTGGTCCAAAGTGTGCTGCAATTCCCTCAAATGTGATGTGATCACGTCAACGGATGGAAGGGTGCACTTTGTGTGTAGACTAATTGTAGCCTTGGTGAGCTGATATATATATATACATATATATATATCTATCTATCTATCTATCTATCTATCTATCTATCTATCTATATAAATGTATTTTCTAGGTTAGGGGTTGACATTTATAGACATGTACTCATTGTATTGCTTTGCATCACAGGTCACACATACTGTTGGTGTACACATTCCAGTGCTTGATGAGAAATGTTGGCATTGAAATGGAAATGGAATACTCTCAAGCCAATAAAGGTAAGTATTTTTTTGGAGAGCATATTTGCAAGTAGGTCTCAATAATGGTTTATTATTGGTTAATTCTTCACAGATTTCATCTGCATCCTTCTCAGTCTGGTAATGATGGTCATGATCATTGATTGAAACAACTTCTGCATGTTGCATGTCTGCCCCAGCCGGGGAGGGCTGATGTTGAAGACGTTCTTTATAGGCAACTATGACACAACAAAGCATCTGGAAGTTTTCTAAAATAAGAAATGAGGGACTCATTACAACTTGATTGCAGCAGTATGACATATAGTTTAAGCTGTGGTTGTTCCACGGGTATCTGGATTGACACAGATAGCAAGCTGTCTCTGCAATCATCAGATCACAACTAATTTAGTACCAGGCTGTGTAACAAATACACTGCATCTCAACTCAGTTACATTTCAAAACCACATCTTGTCAAGTAACACAACCTGGGTCCAACTTTTCCAACACTGTCATGGCTGCACAGCTGCAGATTTGGAATACAGTGCATGATATATTGCAGAAATATTTTTGTGACATACACGTCACCTAGTTTAGAATCCTCAATTGGATTTGTTGCACACTTATGAAAAAAAGGAACAGATGAAATAAATTGATAATACTTGCCAGCATAGACTGGAAATGGATATTCCTTAGGTTCCTGTAGACAGTACTACTGCTGTACCATTGATACAGACCTTCAGTGAAGGAGTCATTTGTTGTTAACCTGTAAAAACAAAATAAGTTGACCATATGTGTTTGACCATTGCAGCTCAGAAAAGCAACAGAAAACAAACACACAGCTAAAGGAAGTTGAATAGCATAAAAAATATTAGTACACATACTCACTTTATAGTTTTAATAGTAAGAAGCCTTGTGCCTGTGGCTGATGGATGTGGTTTTCTTGACTCCCTCTTCCTTGGCATGGTCAATGTAATGGAAAAACATTGTTACAATGACACTGGTGGTGAGTGCTGGTGGTCATAGCTGCAGCACATGATGACATTCCTCTCACATCTTCCTGCATCTGGTGGTGGTGGCAGTGGCGAACTGGAAGATTGCTACCATGACTCGCCATCTTACTACACTGATTATTCACACTACCAACAGCACAAACAACCCGGCACCTGCACCAGTGTGCAGTTATACACAAATATGAGCTCCCTGCTGTTTTGCCACTTGTCCACATGTCCATACTTGAATGGATGAATGGAGAGGAGGAATGTTGAAGGGCATGTCTTACTGAGTTTGACACAGTGCAGTGTAACTCGGGGACAGCATGGGTCAAAAGTATGTCCTGGATGAGACTGTCCATTTGGACAGGCACATGCAACAAACTGCAGGAACCCAGAATTCTCCATAAAGGAGAAGGGCAAATATCAATTGCCAGCATTTCAGCTACAGCAGCATTAAGTTCAAGTGACACTGTATGATTGTGTGGGTACTTCAGATTATGCAAAAAACACTCTGTAACATGGGCTGACTTAAACATTTTACATGGGGTGTGATGGCAAATGGTTCTGCTCTGTGAATGGCAGGGGGTGGAGTGTAGGCGTGTGATCAAGAAATGCAGTTGTTTTCTCAGATTTACCAGCAGGGGTTGATGTACCACTTGCACTAGACATACTGCATTGACTACCACTACCACCAAACTGCTACTCACCACCACTGGACAAGACTTCAAAATCATGCTGCTCTTCCACCTGATCACGCCTGGAGTAATCCTCTGCTGTTATTTCATGCTGCACACATTTAATTTTCTACTTGATGCTCCTGTCATGAAGGGGATAACATGCTCGTATTGTTGATGAGGAGGGTGGGCGCCCACTGTGGTATACTTATTAGCTGCCAACTTGTGCTGAGTTTACAGTGCCATGTGCCTATTTTTAAGATGTGTATAGCTGTCCCCTATACCCAAATGGCTCCCTTTTACCTCGACTCACACGCACCTGGCAAACCTGGCAGATTGCAACTGACTCATCATTTTCATCTTCCACAAAAATCCCAAACAAGGGATTCTGATGCTCTAGTTTTAACATGCCCCCGATGCTGCTTATTGGACTCTGTTTTAACCCATGAGCGGGGTGCGATACATGATTTTCAGGCAGGACACACTTGGACTGCAACTGACCACCATGACTACCTATCATTATTACTGGGTCAATACTCATATCACCACCAGCAACTGCACTAACACCACCATCTGAGACAACATCATCTCCTCCAACTATGAGTGAAAGCTACTGATTGCGCCAAAAAAACATTGAAGGAGAAATATCTTTCCTCACATCAGCAATGCACTTCTCGACTGCATACTGCTACCATGTCCACAGACAATCTTACCACTGGCAGCAGTGCCATGAGCAAACGCTTTGCTTGCGTGTCTCTTTGAGGGCATTTTGGGGCATCAACAGGAATATTCTAAACAAATTCAGATTTTGAATGTTCACTGTAGGTGGGGGATGGGGGTGATGCTGGATGTGAAGCCAAAAAACAACTTTGGCTTCAACAACAGATACAGATGCAAAGTCACAACAACTTTAACAACATCTTAACTATCCAGTGGTGTTTTCAAGTCCCAAACAATCCAATCTGGAAAAGAATACTTTTTGCCAGTGGGGAGCACTGACTGCAGATTACTGCAGTGCAAAACAAAGAAAAGATACCACAATGGCAGTACAAAGTCACGCAGCTGCAGTGGATAGCAGGTTCACACTGCTGTGCCTGCAATTACACTGTGGCACTATAAAAGGTGTATTATTTGATGTCACATCACACACTGCACACACACACACACAAATTTGTCCACAAGTAATCCATACCAAATTTAAAACTTCAATAATATACAAGGTTTTTAAACCTCAGTGCTGAACCAGGTCCTTCAGACCACAACACACACAATCAGCAAAAAATGTCAACAATTCCTGAAAATATTACTGTGTGTACAATAACACAGTCAGTTATAGAAGAAAATATAACCAAAAATAAAGAACTCCTATTTCTACAACTTAAATCTACCTACACCAGATACACCCTCCCAAAACACACTTCCACTGTCTCTCAGTACACAGGCTGAATGTTGTACATTAACATTCAAAATCCACACACAAACAATAAACTCTCGATGATATGAGCACAGGAGGGTTTCCTACAATCGATGAACTAAAGTTTCGCAAACAAATGACCCACAGAGACTTTTTTAACAGCTTTTAAAAGGTTTGAATTACAGAGAGCCCTCAGAGCAGTCTGTGTCCTACAGCTTCCTATACACTACCCCTAACTGAAGCTGTGCAGAACAATCTAGAGCCCATGTGACCTGAAATCCTATGAATCACTGCAAAATTCACCTTTGGAGAGAACAAGGCAAAGTTCATTGTTTTCAATGTACTTTGCCTTAAGAATTGGTGGAGTAGTGGTTTGAGAAGGTGGAGTAACGTGAAGTCATTGGTTTCAATGGACTTCGTGTTACCATTATAACGTGAAGTACTCCACTTCACGTTGTGGAGCACTCGTGAATTTGCCTTCACTCCGCTTAATCATTCCGCAGAGTGAATTGAAGCCACTTCACCCATCTCTGTTATAGCCCACAATACCCTATTAGTTGAGTGGTGGCTTTCATTTATATAAAACAGCTGCTTCAAGTGTAGTAAAATGGTATGAAAATTAGCCCCATTGACTTGCATGGGGCATGTCCCCACGATCTCCCTAGGCTTATGTCACAAACATGGAATGCGGGGCAGAACAGGTGGACAGGGAAATGGAAAGGGATCTCCTGGGTGGTGGTTGGGCCACTGTTATGATCCCTTCCTTCCTTCCATACCCTGGTGGATTAAAATTTTAAATTTTCACACAGTCGGGCTATCACCGCCCCAGGCTAGTGGGTTATGCAGCCCAGAACCTTTAAGTAAATACCTCACACCTTTACTTTAACCTCCTCTAATCCAGCCAAGGAAAATGAAGAAAACATAGCTGGGTCATATTTCCATAGTGCTTCAGAAGAAACGAACAGCAGTGCCCATTTAAATGCAACAAGGCTATTTGTGTCTGTGTGTGTGTCTGTGTGTTGGGGGGCTTAATTACTGGCTACCAACAGTAGAGTTGAGGTTCTTTTTTTTTTTCTATAGGGTTTACTGCACCCAACACTGCTTTTATTAGCCACTGAGAAGTAACTGGTTAGCAAACTGACTGAGCACTCATATTCTGAGACCTGGTTCAATTCCCCAGTAGGGTCACATTATTTCTTTTTCACTAAAATTGTGATTTAAATTGCTTAGCAGTGGTTAACAGCACACCAAAAAGCATCTAACTGTCATGTAGAAACCATTAAGTTAGATACCCTTCAGCGGATGTTGAAACAGTTAATGTAGGGTTGGGTAATGTTGCATAACTGCATAACACAGCAATCTTTTTTCTCTTTTGATAAAGGCAGAAGCTAGTCTCTGAAACATGTGCTGTCAAAGCATCTGAACTGTTGCAGAGAAAAGTCAACAAGTTTGCTATGCTCATAGTTGAGTTATTGTGTGTTTTATGCACACCTAAAATAAATTTAACACGTCATGTTAGATATGTAGAGTGCTGACATAGCTTACAACACATTTCCTCTCAGTATGCTATGAAATTGAAAATTTGGGAAAGAATGTATTAAGGAAACCATCTCCACTGAATACTTTGCACCACAATAAACATATGAGGTTCTTGATTTTGAAATCAGTTTAACATAAACAATTAAAAGCATTCTGAGCTTCAGATAAGTATAGTACAGGGTGCTTTGTTGAAATATAGTGGCTGTCACTGCATGTTTTGTAAAAGATGTAAGACAGCTAGATAGTATGATACACAAGCTGGATAACTAAGCAGTTCTGACACCACAGTGCAGCATTAGAGGGTGTTCCCTGGTTGGAGGTGCTCTCAGTTGAGATGTTATAATGAGGTCCTTTCTGTTTATCATTGGTGAATGTGTAAGTGAATCTTAAATATATCATGGCACAACTGACAGAGTATAGAACAGCTACTTACCCAGTGTTCTTGCCAGTATATTGACTAGAAAAATGGAGTGTTTCTCCTTTATGGAATATGACTAGTATTATCCACATACTTGACCCTTCCGTTTAGAGAATTGTCATTTTTCCACTTTTGCAAAGGATTGTGTAATCGTTGAGGTTAAATTGCTACAGATTCAGCTTCTTAAAGCTACATGCATCAGTACACAGCAATGTACATTAACACATTTGTAACCATAATGTTATGGCTAAATGTGTATTGATGTATAATAATGTGTATCAAAATGCACTGACAGTAGTTGACAGAGTATGTGATAACCACGGCACCATAAGAAATAGCCTTTACCCCCCACCCTTTTTCTCTTTCTCTGTCTCTTTGTCTTTCTCTCTACTCACTCTCAGCAAAGTGATGTAGAGTCTAATGGCATTGTCTATATAACAGGTACAGCATGTTGTTGAGCATATTAAGGTTGCTCATTTTCCTTGATACAGTCACTGCTGCACCACTATCTAACTCACTGCTTTTAATCTATTTTACCTTTTAGCAGTGTGGAGTTTCACAGCCCATGTAGGATTCTGGAGTTTGTATGCAGCTTAAAAATAGGAAGATAGCACAAATGGTGGGGTGGGGGCATCAAACAAGTTTGACTAGTTTTCTTGGAAAATATTGGGGAACATCATGGTATTATCCTTGACAAAATGACTGAAACCATAACAATTACAGAAAAATGCATGAAAATTAATCGATCATTAAATAAACAAATGACCTCTGTTATAACATATTTTATATGAAGGCACATGAGCGAAGGTTTAACTTTGTGAAAATTACATTGGGTGCTATGCAATGGTTGTGCTGAGGGGCTATGCACTACAATTCAGCAGCCACCCAGCAGAGGATGCACAAACTAAGGTAAGCAGACCCACTGCACCCAATCCCCCATGTCTGCAGACAGCACTGCGCTGGGGGCATTCTGGGGTATGTCAGCACTACATGATATTCACTAAACTGCATAGTGTTGGCCACATGGGTGTGGAAGGTGATGCAGGGTATGCCAGGATAGACCCTGCCGCAACCCTCTGCATGCCCCCATGGATCCCTCCTGTGGTCACAAGAGAAGCAGAAAATATCTTGCAGTGCTACCTCAGCCCACAAGGCAGATCAAAAGGACTGGGTCAGCTAAGCCATGGCATTGGCAACATGTCTGGTGTCCTGGCTGTTAGTGCCATGGAAGTGAGGGGGCTGACAGACTCCTGGGCCATGGTTGCATCATGTGGGGGTTGGTCTCCTAGACTGGACTGTCTGAGGAATGTGGTCACGCGGGTCCAGGCATCCACAGGAGCAATGCATGACCTGGACCCATGCCTACAGGCATATGGGATTGACTCCTGGACCCAGGACAGGCATCCGACTGGATGCCCACCCAGGTCTGCAACTGCATCTGCCTCGGCCACCTGCAGAGTCCTGCATGCCAAGGGGAGGACCCATGGACAGGTGACCAGCATTGGTGAATGCCGTATGGCTGCACCTGTCCATGAGGTACAGAGTCATGGGAGGGGTACGTGACTTTTCACATACCCCAGCCCACATGGTGCATAGTGCCCATTGCTAGGCTGACTCAGTGGTAGGAGGCATATTGTGTTGCCAATGCATATCAGAAGTAGGGCTCACATCCAAGCCCCAGAATCCCACTGTCAGAGGCTGCCTGCTTGTGCATTGCCTATCTACATCTTTGTGCTTCAGTTAATAATATGCAAAAAATTAGTCCTCCCAGGCACTTTTACACCTTGTGGAGTGGTGGCACTATGACCTGAAATCCATGTTTGGGGCATGCTTGCAGCACCTGGGGGCATCAAGATCCATCCACAGCACTCGTATTGGTCTTAGCGTGTCCAAGCCATCAAAGGGCCCCCCAAGGGCACTCTTGCATCATCTGCAGTGGAGTGGTGGTGGTGGCATACAGAACTGTACTTTCTGGGACTGGACTTGTTTACCATCCTGCCCTGCTGAAATTTTGTTTAACCACCAGCACATTCAAGTTCAGCAAAGTTGTCTGAGTGGAGTATTTATCTGCATTTACAGTTTCCACTTTCTGCCTGTTCTTCATTGTTAATTTCATTGCTTGTGGGTGACTGTGTCCTGTGCTGGAGTGTGGGCTTGGTCCGTCTGTGTGAGATTAAGTACCAGTGGTAATGGTAAAAAAAAAAAAATTAGTATAAATGGGTTCTGTGATGGGCTGGCTGACAGCTAAGAGATGAAATGGAGAGCAAGAGAGAGAGTGAGAAGAGAGAGAGCTGAAACTGTTTTTAATTATATTATTAAGGTCTTTTGCAAACTCACTAGACATTGAAGTTTCTGTAAACAAATAAATATATTGGTACAGTACCTTTTTCTTTGTGATGATTTAAAATTTCAATTTTCAAGTGTGTCCTGAATGAACTTGATAAATATTCATGTAATAAAATGGCAATACAGTACCTCATAAGACACAGTAGTATAAAAACTTGATATGCCTAATAACAGAGTTACAGACTGCCATTAGTCAGCAATATCTTTCATGTTTGGAAAGCAGAGATCTAGAACTCTGTTGGGAAGACTAATATATTTACATTAGACTATTAATCCCAACATATTTTCATACTGAAGCACTAAGGCCCCCAAAGCAGGCCTTGTATGTGAGCTAATGCCTTTCGGTATGGGGAGAGGTACTGAAGTGGCTGGGGTGTAGCTGATGAGAGACCTCCCATGGCCACTATTTCACACATATGACCCATAAAAAGGGCGCAGTTGCTATTATATACCTCTCAATAGTGTTTTCCCCAACTTCAGTACCCTCAGGCCTCCCACTCTTTCAGGCCCTTTCATTGTACCAATTTTCTGTCCCTGAACTCACCATGTTAGTATTGTCCAGGTCCCAGTGTGCATGTCACATATTCTGTGAATGTGTCCCGTGTCTGAGTGTTGGTTCAGCTGGTCCATCTGAGATCAAGTGCCAGTGGTTATAAAAACATATATATATATAATGGATGTGCTGGCATGCTTGGATTTTTTGTAAAGATAGTTGTTCCTTTAATTAATGTGGTGGCTTTCTGGCATGTGGTGTGTATAACTGTTCAAGTCAGAATGCCAATTTGACGGGGTGAGAAGAAAGAGATGTGCCGAGAGGTACAGCAACCTCTAAAAGGATTTAATGCTTATGGAATGACAATATATTTTTATCTGAAAGACAATGAATATCATACAAGTGTGTAATGGATAGTATGGTTAGTTTTGTTTGCCAGCCAAATTGTGAAATGGTGCCTGTAGGTATTGGAGCACTACAAATGTTGTTAAACGTGAAGAGAAGCTCATTTGAAACTGGTCAGGTTTCCAGAAAAAGGTGGTAGGAAGGATGTGAAAATCTGTGTCAACCACCACTTCTACAAACACATTCTTTTAAGCAAAGTACTGAATCACCATGAGAAGCAAAAATATCTTAGTTATTCTGACTTTACTCTCTGGGCTCTTAAGTTAGTAGAGATGTTGCGAGATAAAAATGTTGCCAGCGAATTACCGGTGAAATCAGTACCTGGGCTGTGTGAAATATTTAATGAAATCAGAAATTTTGACTCCCCAGTTTTGCCTGCAAATGGGCATCATTATGACCATATCCATGGTGTCTAGTACTCCCCTGGCCAATCACCGGCCCAAATTTAAGAAAATAATCTCTGGTCTAGTGGACCCCCACCTGTCATCAGATAGGTTCCTGAGTTATATGCTGATATAACTTTTCATGAAATTTCCACAAAAATAAAATGACAGAAGCTGAGCAGCTACAATTTTAAAATGATGCATTCTAGTGTCATGATCGTTGTTCATCTTTAGGACTCCTATCAACAAGTGATCGTGCCATATTTCAGACTTCTAGCTCAATAGATGGCTGAGTTATGATCAGATTAAGATACTAAAAATTCCACAAAATTCTGATGAAATTCATGGACTTTCACAGAACTCCACAAATTTGGAATTTTCAAATTCTGCACAGCTCTGTTATTGACCCATTTTAACCACAAGATCCATCAAAATATAGAAATTGTAATACAGCAAGTAGAATACATACAAAAACAGATTACAGTTAATTATAAGAGAACAGATAATACATAAAACAAAGGCAATAAAAAGTTCTAGAATAGGTTCTTTGACCTTGGGTTTGAAGCAAGTTGGAGACATGTTCAGAGATACTTCAGAAGGCAAATTGATAGGGCCATATGGAAGAAAGCTATTTTGCCACATTTTGTTTGAAATCATTTTTCTAAGAAATGTTTAGTGGCTGTCTGCCATGTCAAATGGAAATTTTAAATAATATGTAGTTTTCAAATAGTAAGGAGGTGACTTATGCCTATGAATGTAGTAAGCCAATTATAACAACAAAATGTAGAGGATTGTGTGTATGATAAGCTTATACACAACAAGGATATTTACTCGAGAGTTTTCTGTGGTAACCCGAGGAACCTCGAGACCAGAGTCGAGAGGTCTGTTACCATGGAAACATGTGAGAGTAAAAAATATCCTTGGAGTGTATGAGTGATCGCACAATATTTTATAGTGCATGGTCATGCATACATTTAACTACTGTCCTTACTTTTGTGTTTTCTCTCATCCCTAGAGAGCTTCACCCAGGATCACAGATCAGGAAAGAGCGTGCATGTCGAAATCCGAGTAACTGTCGTTATACTGCACTAGCAAGGTAGCTAGCGCAGCATAACAAACTATTGACGTATTAGTGCAGCATAACTATGATTTTGAAGGATGGATTTCATCCCTAACAACGTTACAAAATACACTATCAAATCTTACTATTTGGATATAGAATTCTTAGTTTCTCATAAATCTTACAATGGCTAGTCCTTTAGTGTGTACCAAAGAGTAACAGTGAATACTATTTGAAACAGCTCAATATTTATTTATTATAGTTACTGGGCTTTATATAATACACAGATTCCAAAATCCAGATTTTGGAAAAATACTTGACAAGTAATATTCTTTTCTGTCCCATCAGTAGGAGTGTTTAAAGTCTGGTCAGGGAATCCTACTATTGGGTAAATCTTTTGACACATTTTCAGTATGAATCTCAAAAGATAAAGAATGATCGAGAACAATACTACATTATTTCAAAGATTATAATTACTGGTGACTCTGTTTATTGACCTGGCTACCATTACATCCAAAACATAATACATGTAGTTCCTGTAATACATGGCCAAGTATTATGGGACTGCTTCGGTCACTTTATTTTCTTATGTACACCATTTTGTCCATGTTCCTGCACAGTTACTAGCATCAAAGAATAAAACTAAGTATTTTCATTTTGTAAGTTAACTTACTTCAAAATTCAATGCTAATTTTACAGTCCTCTCTTCCAAGTCTGCCTTCCAGTCTCTTTGACTGGAGGAGGAGGAACAGACTGTAGTGAAAGTGTGACTGCATTTGATTTGAAAGGACACTCAGTACATCTGTACACTTCTGTTGCATTGGCCTAGCAGTGTCTTAAGCAGGGAGGAGAGAGAGAGAGAGAGAGAGAGAGAGAGAGAGAGAGATAAACATGAGGAACGATTGCCAGGAGCTGCTGATTTTAGAAGTGTTCCTCCAGCTACATGCAAGTGCTCCCACCAGCAATTATACAAACGATTATGTGGTGTTGCAGTTATTCATTTTTGTACACACCTTTGGCATGTGGTACCTTCAAAACCACTTGTACTTTGTATGTGTGGTGTATGTGATCTACAAACCTCTTGTGTGCAAAAAACTCAACATATACAATGTCGCTTACTTTATTCTGCATATGCTGTTGCAATCTAGATGCTAGTTCTAACTATGATCAGATCATCTATGACTTGGACTAACTAGTTGCTAGTGCCAAATAAAATTACTTTTGATGTATGTAATATCAATTTAGGCTTTAAATACCGATACTATATGAACATAAGAGCGTGCCAGTAGAAACAGTCTGTTGAGTGTGCAGCTAGCACCCCTAGTTTGCAGCTGCCCCACCTTCTCCCTTTGTCATCCCACTGCCACCCCACCTCCCACCCTCACTCTCCCTGTTCCTGCCCCATGCCCTTTTAAAGCTGTTCACAGATTTACATGATACCACACATTCTGCTAGGCCATTCCATTTTGCTACCACCTCTCTGTGAAATAGTGTCTCATCATTTCCTTCCTAAATCTCCCCCATTCTTAGCCCATGCCTCATGGTGACCCTCCCTCTCCTTAACGTAAAGACTCCATCTTCCCATCCTTATTGATTCCTCAAGATACTTGAATGTCTCTGTCATGTCCCCTGTCCCTTCTATCCTCCAGGGTGTACATATTCAGGTCTCCCAACCTGCTGTCATAGTCTGTCCCTCCATTCCACATATCATCTTTGTTGCCCCTCCTCTACACCCTCTCCAGTAGCCTGATATCATGCTTTAGTACGGACTCCAAAACACACAATACTGTAAGTGCAGCCTTACCAGTAAGTGGGGGCAGATCACCTCTCTTCACCTGGATGAAAACCCTCTTTTCCAGCATTTAGTTCACTTTTGCAGCCACTCTCCTGCACTGGGCAGTGTTGTCCATGGTCCCTGTTATCTTTACCCCTAGGTCCTTCTCCTCCTCAGTGATCCCCAGCTTAACCCCTCCCAGCCAGTATTCTCTTTGGGTTCTTCACCCCAAGGTGCATAACCTTACACTTCTTTGCATTGAACTCCAACTGCCACCTTTCTGACCACTCGTCTAGCTTGCTTAGTCCCCTTCAGCTGCTTCCATCCCTTCTCTCCATCCACCACTGCTCCGATTTTGGTGTCGTCAATGAACAGGCGTACCTTGCTCACCACCCATGTGCAATGCCTGATATGAAGAGCCCAAACAATACTGAGTCCCAACACAGAGCCCTGTGGCACACTCATCACCGGCCTTGGGTTGAGAGCTACTCTCTCACCACCATGCATTGCAACCTCCCACTCAGCCAGCTTGTAATCCAGTTCATCATTTTTGCCCCTACCCTGCACCAGTTAGCTTTCCCCAAGCCACCAATGAGGCACCCGAATTGAAGGCCTTGCTGAAGTCCATGTAAAGAACATCCTTTGCATGACCCTTATCCAGCTCACCTGTCACCCAGTCATAATATTGTATCAGGTTGGTTTGACAAGACTTCCTGAAACAAACCCATGCTGCCTCACATCCTGAAGGCCATTGTCCTCCAGATATGACACCAATCTTTCCTTTAGTATTGTTTCCATGAGTTTGCACACAATGGAGGTGAGACCTACCGGAGATACTACCCGGTTCATCCCTTGGTCTGCTCTTGTGTAATGGTACTACATGTGCCATCCTCCAGTCCAGTGGCACACATCACGACTACAGTGAGGTGCTGTACAGATCTGCCAGTGGCTCTGCCACCTCCATCGTCTTCTCCAGCACCCTGGGATGAATACCATCCAACCCTGGTGCCTTGTCTACCTTCAGTGACCTCAGTCCCTCTAGGATTCTGCTTGCCTCAATCTTCCATCTGTTGCCTCCTCTCCCTTGTCCCCACCCTCCCAGCCCATGGTGGTAGCAGTCCCCCTTTCCTTCCATGAACACTGAGCAAAAGTATTCATTCAGTACTTCTGCCTGCTCCTCACCCTTTTCTGTCCACTACCCACCCTTATATCCTCACTATTGTCTCCTTGCACTTCCTTTTCTCCCTGATGTATCTGAAAAGTCTTTCTCCCCCATTCCCTGCACTAATCTCAGCTCCCTCTGGGCCTTGGCTTCTCTCACTTTTCTGGTCACCTCCTGGACCATCTTGCATACTCCTCCTGTCCACTTCATCCCCATCCTCCCATACCTCTGGTGCACCTCTCATTTTGCTCTTTCCACCTCCATTACCTCGCTGTTCAACCAGCATGGTTTTCTTGCTCTGCTCCTCTTACTTTGTGTTCTGGTGCAGGCTTCTGTTGCCTCTGTAATCCCATTTAATAATATCCCATTTCTGCTCTGCATCCATCTCCTGCCTTATGCCTCTATTTTCCTTTTCAGTACTTCCTGCATCTTTCCAAAGTCTACCCGCTGAAGTTTACCAACTGAGTAACTGATTTCTCTGGCTTCCAGCACATCATGATATTAAACCACAATGTTTGGTGATCACTGTCGGCTAGTGGGTCCTCCACCTTTATTTCCCTTACTACCTCCCATTCGACAACACCAGATCTAAAGTGTTCTTTAGCCAATACGTACACTAACCAACTGCATCAGGAAACCCTCCTGGATCGCATCCAGAAGCACTTGCTCTAGCACTGGAGGTGACTGGAATATAGTCAACCCCAGCAAGTTAATCCCGATGACCACCTTCCCTTTTCTATACCTTTCTGATTTGTCCTGCTAATTCCTGTCAAGCTCCTCAGACTGGTACAGTGGCCTGTATACCACCCCAAACCTGAGTTTTCTACCCCTTGAGTCTAGGAGCTGCAGCCATACTGAAGATTTATATACTGTAGGTTCTTTTGTAGTTTTACTTACCATCTTTTGTAGAGAGCTGATTCAAAGATGACCATATCATTGGTATACACTATTATGTTAGTATTATAACAAATTACAGGTAAATCATTAATAAATATTGAAACAGCAGGGCCTAGTACTGATCTTTTGAAACGCCAACCAACGGATAATGTATCTGATAAAGTGTTGTTTTTTTACATTGCATACAGTTTCCCAAATAGTTTTTACAGCAAGAAAGGTTATAAGGGCAATACCAATTTCAGCATAACTGGATAAATGTAAATGATGACTCACCAGTTCAAAGACCTTCAAAGGTCCACAAAATGGCGCCCACTAGAAGGCCCTGATCTAGTGAGTCATTGATTTATTTTTGTAAGAGCTGACAAAGCAGTAATGGTACCAACATTTTCTTAAATGCATGCTGAGTTACAGTTAACAATGAATATTTTTCCGTCTAATTATCTATTTGAGTAAAGACACTTTTTGCAAGGCGTTTTTCCAAAACAGAAAGCACCGACCTTGGATAATATGATAATTTGTCATGGAGTGTTTATATCAGGTTTTGAAAATGGGCATTATCAACATAGTTTTCCATAAAAAATACTTCTTGTACTTAGCAATAAGTTAAATATCAAAGAGCTAGTAGAACCAGAAGACACAGACAGAAAAATTATATAAGTTATAAGAAGTAGTCAGTTGTAACTTTTCATTTCTGAAGTATTTTTATTTCCTTTTGCTCATTATAATTTTTTATGTGATAATATTGTGCTGGATGTGTGAACAGCTCTCAGTCTGGCTGCTGACATATCTGTCTCTATTCCCCACTACATCATCAGCATTCTGATCTCATTGATAGTGACATCATAGGTGACTGACCTGGCAGACACTCAGTAACTGTCAGGAGACTGACATGGCAGCTACTGAGTGTCTGTTCCTAAAGCAAGTGATGCCACAGTCAGTGAGGTCACAATGCTGAATATATAAGGGGACTAGAGCTAGAAATGTCAGCTGCCAGGCGAGGTAGTTCCACACATCATACATACTAATAGCAGGGAAGCAATCTTCTAATTAACCAAAGGAAAAGAAAAAGTAGCCCAGATATAAAGGGTAGTGGTTGGCTGCTCTTGAAAAATAATATTAGTTTTAGGCAGTACACTGGCTCTTTAATGTATATGGCTTAATCAGGAAGTGCAAGGCTATTTACAACGTTCTGGGGTATAGAGTCAGGATCGTTACTCTATTGGTATATAGACTGTTGAGTTCTATAAAGGAAAAACCTCACCTTCAGAGATGGTAAATAAATGAAACTTTACATAGGGTGAAGCTGTGGAAATACACACTTAAGGACAGCTGAATAGGTTATTCTTTTAAAATGAAACTGCTAAAACCGGAACTCATAGGGATGTAGTATAATCTCTTACCTTTTATATGCATAGCGTCTTATAGTTCCAAATCCCAATTTTATACAGTTTCATCGGGTTTGTAAAAAGTTAACAAATCAGAACAGCTTTCAAAATCTGCAGCTCAGTATTACCCTAAGAAGGCAGCAACATGGTAACATGATGATGTCATTGTAGTGAGCCCTCAGAGTGATAATGGTATTTGTATAGGGGCTTGTTGTACAGTGTTGAATTAAATCCTTTAGACATGTTTGGGCCAAATCCTTTACTGTGTATGTGTGAAGAGGGTATCACAGCCAATAATGATGGTGGCTCTGATAGCTGCTATTACACAGATGAACACGATACTGAAATGTTATTACCAGCTTCTATCTGGGATAATATTTTGACACCCCCACATAAATGTTTAGTGATCTACTTGTGAAACTGGAATGAAAGTAAAAATAAAAAAATAAAAATCAGGTGGAAAATGGTCTCTTGAGGCTTAAATATCTTTAAAGTACCATCATTTGCTTTGGGAGAAATAACCCTGTGTTTGGTTAAATATCTCTAAAGTACTGTACCATCATTTCCTTTGGGAGAAATAACCCTGCTTTTGGTTAAATATCTCTATAGTACTGTACCATCATTTCCTTCGGAGAACTAACCCAGCTTTAATGGCCAGTCAGAAAGAAACATAGAAACATAGAAACATAGAAACATAGACTTTGGCGGCAGATAGGACCTTAGGCCCATCTAGTCTGCCCATTTCCTACTTACAGGATAGGCTGCAGATCCTAGTTAACCAACAGCCTTTATCTTCCTGCCCCCACAAGAATTGCCTTATGTCTGTCCATGCATTCTTGGATGCTCCACAGTTTTAGACCCCACAACTTCCTCAGAGGCTGTTCCATGCATCCACTACCCTCTGTGAAATAATACTTTCTCACATTGCCCCTGAACTGCCCTCTCTATCTTTAAATTGTGTCCCTTGTTCTGCAAGTCTTTTTCTGAAAGATGCTACCCTCTTGGACTTTGTTGATTCCCTTGAGGTACTTGAAAGTTTCTATCATGTCCCCCTTCTCCTTCTTTCCTCAAGGGTATACATATTAAGCTCCTTTAGTCTTTCCTCATCACGGCTTCTCTTGCAGACCCTGCACCATTTAGTTGCCTCCTCTGGACTGCCTCTATCCTGTCCATGTCCTTGCGGAGATGGGGTCTCCAGAACTGGACACAGTATTCCAGATGGGGTCTCACCAACTGTCTGTACAGAGGGATAACAACTTCCTGTTTTCTGCTGCTGATGCCTCTCCCTATACATCCCAGTATACCCCCGCCTCCCTACTGCCTTCTCACATTGCTTGCTAACCTTAAGGTCATCTGATATGATTACCCCAGGTCCCTTTCCTGTTTTGTTGTTGTTATTACCTCCCACCCATTGTGTATTCTTCCCTGGGTTCTTGTTTCCCAGGTGCATTATTTTGCACTTTTTGCATTGAATCCTAGCTGCCATATGTCTGACCATTCCTCCAACCTTGCCAAGTCCTTTTCATCCTTTCCACGCTCCTTGTGTATCAACCCTGTTGCAGATCTTTGTGTCATCTGCAAAAGGCATACTTTCCTTCCAGTCCCTCTGCAATGTCACTGATGAAGACATTAAAAGGACTGGACCCAATACTGAACCCTGCGGTACCCCACCATTAGTAACCCTCTTCTTCAGAGTGGACTCCATTTACAATTACCTTCTGTGTCCTGTTGTCCAGCCAATGCTTTACCTGGGCTACCACCCTGGGACCCACTCCCAGGCTGGTTAATTTGACTATCAATCTTTTGTGTGGGACTGTGTCAAATTCCTTGCTAAAGTCTGATGAAGCCATGTCACAGCCCCTCCCTGGTCTACTACTTTGGTCACCCAGTCAAAGAAATCTATTAGATTCAGTCCGACATGACCTTCCGCTGTGAACCCATGCTGCCTTGGATCCTGTGCTTCACTGACCTCTAGGTACTCAACTATTCTTTCCTTCAGAGTGACTCCATCACTTTCCCTACCACAGAGGTCAGACTGACAGGTCTGTAGTTTCTGCCTCTGTCTTGGTCCCACTTTGTGAAGGGAATCACATCCGCCTTCCTCCAGTCCTCGGGTACCACACCATCCTCCCATGATTTATTAAAAGAGTAGCCAGTGGTTCACTAGTTCCTTCCTTAATTCTTTTAGAATTCTGGGGTGAATTCCATCAGGACCCATTGCTTTGTCCACCTTCAGTTTTAGGAGTTCTTGCAGAACCCTTTCTTCTGTGAAAGTACTGGGATCAACCCCCTATCAAGAGTGCTTCTGTTAATTGGATTAGGCACTTCCCCTCCTCTTTTGTGAATACTGAGCAGAAATATTCATTCAGTATTCCTGCTTTTCACTGTCCCCTCTGCCCACTCACCGTTCATTCTATTCAGCCTCACTATCCCTCCTTTGTCTTTCTCGCTCGTGATGTACCTATAAAAGGTTTTATCCCTTCTTAACTGAGTTGGCTATCTTTTCCTCAGTTTGGGCCTTTGCTATTCTGACTTCCTCCTGCTTCTTTCTGCCTTAACTTGCAGCTCTCTGTCCTGCTCCTTCTGTGTTTCCTTATACTCTGGAATGCTATCTTTTCTTCCTGACTTTCACAGCCACCTCTTGAGAACCATAGTGGCTTTTTTCATTTTGATTTGTTTATTTGCGTTCACACAAAGGCTTGTTGTGCCTGTGATGGCAGTTTTGATAATTCTCATTGTTGCTCCACACCTCCTTCTAGCCTGTTTGCTAGTGTTTTTCTGAGGCACCTCCCATCTTGCCAAAGTCAGCCCTCCTAAAGTCCAGTACCCTCACTTTTGTATGGCTTGACTCTGTAGCTGAGTTTAACGTGAACCACACTGTTTGATGGTCACTTGTCCCCAGATGGCAACCTACTTCTAGATCTGAGATCCTCTCACTGCCCCGTTTGAGAGTATGAGGTCTAAGATTGCTCCCTCATGAGTGGGTTCCGAAACTAGCTGTCTAATGCCTGCCACCTGTAGGGCATCAAGAATGGCCCTGCTCTTGGATGGCTGCAGCAAATGCTCAGTTAACATCTGGCATATTCAGGTCTCCCATCAACAGTATCTCCCTTTCTCTGCCATTCTAAGAATGCTTTCCATCATATCCTTGTCCATTCCTTCTCCCTGACATGGGGTCTGTACACAACCCCTGTGGATTGTGGTGCCCTTTCCAGTCTCCAAGGTGACCCACAGTGCCTCCTCTCCTCCCTGTTTACTCTTTTGTTCAGTTGCTTTTAGCCCTTGCTTTACATGAGAGCTACTCCTCCCCTCTTCTCCCCTGCCTGTCTCTCCTGTAGGTTATGTACCCTGGTATGTTAACATCCCAGTCATGGTTCTCTGTGTACCATGTTTCTGTGCTACTGATATCTAGGCATCCCTCTTCCATTAAGGCCACCAGCTCAGGGAGCTTGTTGCCCAGACTACGAGCATTGGTACTCATTACCCTCCATTTCCTGATGGCCTTACCCCTTTGCCCTATCCCTGTCCTTCTTGCCTTTGTCACTTTCTCCATTTACCCCTGCCCTTCCCTATCGACACCTCCATGTTGGTGTTTGCCACACTTACTACCGTGATTGTTTGGGGGCTAGATTTTCCTGTTCTTTCCAGTGCCTCCCCTTGGCTAGTTTAAAAGCTTGCCAATGAAGCATTTAAACCTATCACCTAGGATCCTGGTTCCTCCCGGACAGATGCAGCCCACCATGCCAGTATAGGCTTGCATCACTCCAGGTGGACCCCCAGTCCCCAATGAAGCCAAATCCTGAGCTCCACACCAGTTTTCAACCACTGATTGAATCCCATGGTACAGAACACCCTAGCCTCTCCTATGCCATAGATGGGTAGCACCTCCGAGAAGGTTACCGTATGCATACTTGACTAAGGCCCCTCCTCAATTCCACAAACTCTTCCTGCACTTCTAATCCCTTCTTAGCCAGGTCATTTGTCCCTAGGTGGACAATGACATCCAGTTCCTCCCCTTTGCAGCTGCCTGTAATCCTGAGGATTCACTCCTGTCCCTCCAAGCCATGGCACCAGGCAGGCACCTTACCTCCCTCTCCCTTCCTAAGGAAGAAATCCTAAGCAAATGTTCCTTGTTCTAATTCTACTCACTATTTAACAGTTAAAATCTTAAAAGAAAAAAACTGACAACAGATAAAGGAAAAACATAGTTGTAACTAAATTCATGTTGAAATCAAGAAAATTATTTGCATCTGGAAGACAAACTGGAAGCATCACTGATCTATTATAAAGAGCAGTTAAAATCTTTCAAACCTTAAACATATCAAAGGAACACAATAGACTGCAAAAATAAAATGTCTACAACTAGAATGAGATCCACAAACAGCCCAAAGAATAGAAAAATGGATCCCAACCCGAGGGCATTTTGGGTTATTAACGTTATCTTTTTAGTACAGCAGAGTTAATTACAGGTACAGTACTACAGGCTGCACTCTTTCTGTTGCTTGCACAACTAATGTTGTAGAGACTGGCTCTGAAAGGACAATGTGAGCCTGGGCATAAGAACACTAATGCTTTCACTTTCAAGTTTGTAGCATTTAAAGTGAACATTGCATGAATGTAGATGATATTTGCATGGCAGATGTTCTGATGGTACATATTGTTGTAAGCAAGTATTGTAAAATGTACACCTTTTTATTTTCATAAAAGCAAATTGTTTTGATTCAAAAGTCTCACATCTCTGTGGTTAGAACTAATTTCCTCCAATAGCACTTTTACAATTCTGAGTATTCCATTGCTTAATCTTGTTTCAAAACTGATGCCTCAGAGGATAGAGTTGATAAAGATTTGTGTGTGTTGCACCAGGAAATGCACAGTACTAACCATCTGAAATGTTCCAATCAGACTTAACACAGAAGCACCACGTGAACTATGAGCATAATAAGTTAGTAACACTAAGTTTCCTTAACTACACTGTAGTTACAGTAGTAACTGTACTGTACCTACATTGCTGTTACATGCAACAAATGTGTAACTACAGTATAATTTACTCCTGTTGCATGAATTAATGATTACTTACCCCACAGTAACATTGAAACTGACACAAAATAAAATGTGACCATTGGCTAATGTATGTGATTAAATACCTGAAGCCAAAGGCCAATGCCTTTAATTAATTTATTCATTTATTTATTGAAAAGTATAACCAGGAAGTGCATATTGAGCTGACAACAGTTCATTTCCAGATGAGTCCTGGGGAGAGGGAGAAGGAGCATGCTAACATTAAATAAAAGGTAAAATGCAAAATACAACAAATTACAAGCTGAATTATAATATTAAAGGCAAAATAGCAAATAAAGCAACTAGAAAAATAAAACAATTCAAAATAAACATAAGTTAAACAATTCAATGTTTTGGTGGATAGCATATAAAGTCAGTAGTGCTTGTGTAACGTAGTTTACTTTTGACTTTACTCTATTCCCACCCTTGGTAGGGAAACCGGGTGGTGAGTAGGAAATAGAAAGCCCAAAAGAATTACCAGTGAATGTCCAAAAGAGTATGGTTACCTCCTCCAACTCACGGAGAGTATGACCAGTAGCATGCAGAGGGAAACCTCTCAGGTGGAGAAAACCTTTGAAGACCCATGGCTACTGACCCACCAGTCCTCCGGCAACCTAAAAGGAAATGAACCTAGGTTCTAGTAACCATATTCCACATTCCTAGGAAGGTCAACTGCTTGGAGAGATGATGGTCCATTTTGAGGTCCATTGGATGATGCGTTCTGTAAGGACGAATCTGAATTTGATGAGGTAGGTCTATTCTGAAGGAGCATCTGGATCCTGAAAACAGAGTAGGTCCAGTTGAATAAGGGTGAATGCAGTGAGGTTTCCAAGGTAATGATGGATGATATCCATGGAATACAGAGACAAAGTGAGCACAAAGAGCATGATTTGATGATATTTGCTGCCAGACTTTGAAGCGATGGGAAGTATGATGGGTTATGAAGTCATAGGTAAACAATCTGATTTTGTAAAGGTTTGGCATTCACGTTAGAGTCAGAAGGTCTGAAGTTAATCAGCGAGTGATAAGTTGCAATGTAAGCATCCATGAAGAAGATGAAGGAATCAGGCAGAATCTTTAGGTACCTGGTAGAAGGGGTGATGTGGAGTTTTTAGACCAATGAAGGAAGGTTGCTATGCAATAGGGATGGTAACTGAATGTATATGGAAATAATTGGAAGCTCAGTACAATGAATTCGAGAGTTGATTTGGGTATTGATGCCAAATGATACTTGCATAGGCTCTTTCTGGTCTGCTGGAGGGAAAAGGAGTTATGGGTATTACTGTGGTGTAATTGCCAGTGACCATGAGCTGAATGGCCATGACTGCTTTGCCTTACAGGTTGATTCACCGTATGAATGCTGTAGGAAGCCTGGAATAGGTCTTAGAAGGAGTCTATGGACTGTATTGGCAATGGCAAGTTGACAGTGGTGTAGAATTGCAGGAGTGCCTAACACTGAATTTGGATAGGCCTGTTGAGAGGCATGATTGGGTCAGTGAGACTGCCAGGCTGGTTACAGATGCAGATTGAGGAATTAATGGAAGCTTAGTCTCGTGAAAGCCTTGGCTGGAAGGGGTGTGGTAATGTAAGGGTCTATAAGGCATGTTGCCGAGGATTTTGCTAGAACAAGTTTTCCTCAGGTGAAATGAACAAGTGCTCCATAGAGTAGTAGATGGGAGCTATTAGGATGGCCAAGGTAGGAGTATAAAACAGATGAACAGAAGAGTATTTGAATGGGTAGGAATACTGGCTGATGATAGGTATGAAATGCCCAAAAGAGCCACAGCATACGGAAGGAGCCCGAGCCACTAAGGTGGTGAGGAGAAGGCAGCTGTCCAAGGATGGTGGGAAAATCCAGGGTGGATTTCTGTGGACTAGAGGAAGGATTCCAAGAAGAAGACGGCATAGGCCCAGCTATACTGACATCACAGGAGTAGGCAGGAACAGGCCTGGGATCAGCGCACCATGGCAAACTGAAGTAGAATGCGGAAAGCTGCTGCAGGCTGCAAGGGTGGATCCATGAGGACCAAGAAGCGAAGTCAGGTACCAAGTGCCACAGGTTGAGGTATGAGAGTCCCACTTCTGAAGAAGATGGCGAACAACAATGCAGAGACCAGAAGGCACTGCAATGGAGAAGCATGAGGGTTCCTATTTCCAAAGGAGAAGGTGAACTCACATAGTTGTCAGAAGGGCAACCAACAGCAAGGAAGTCCAGGAGGCAGTTGAGCTGAATGGAGTAGAGACTGAACAAGCTGGTGGCATCTAAATACAGAATGTGAGGAGGCCAAGGTGGGGACAAGTACGATGAGTCCATGGAAGTGCAGGATGGAGACTGGTGAGGAAGGATGCAGAAGGAGAAATGGGGTACAGCGGTCCCATTCCTGAAGAGAGGCAGCAACCAGGTATCAGGTAGAGAATGCATAAGGATGAATCAGTAATTTGAAGACACAGGCTCCCATCCCAGGTATCTGAGGCAAAATGACTTGTACTGATGCCAGGCAACATAGGATGGTGAAGGGAAATGGGGTAAGGTGGTCACATTCCTGAAGGGAAGCGGTGCCTGGATAGTCTTGTAGAGAATGCATAAGGTTGAAACAGTGGAATGCAGATACAGGCTTCCATCCCTGATAGTCAGTATGAGACAACCTTCAGTTGATGCCACCAAGCAGAGGTAGGATGTTGAATGCAAATGGGGTATAGTGGTCCCATTCCAAAGGAAAGTGGCAACCTGGCATCAGGTATAGAATGCATAAGGTTGAAACAGTCAAATGTAGGCTCCCATCCCTGCTAATCAGAAGAGAGGACCTTGACTCAAGGCAGCTAGGCATAGGTATGATGTTGAAGACACATGGAATAAAGAGGTCCCGTTCCGAAGGGCAGCATCAACAGTATCGGGTAGAGAATGCATAGGTATGACATGGCAGATTACAGACATGGCTCCCATCCCTGGTAGTCAGGGTGAGCTAACTTTCACTCGATGCCATCAGGCAGAGTTAGGGATGGAGGATGTCAGGTTTATAAGTAATAGGTAGTAGTGAGTATAACAGAATCCCATCCCAGTAGACAGGGCAAGCTTACCTTCATTTAGTACCTCAGAAGGCATGAGTTAGGGATGGAGTTCAGATAAACTGCTGGTATAGGCTGAGCAAGGAAAAGGCAGATGGCTGCATAGTCTTAGGTAGATAAACTGTGAGGCAGTATAAATGGGAAGGAAGCTGAGTGGGGTATGGGTGCCAGTGGCAGAATGGTTAGGGGAGCACATTCTGGATGATAGAAGGGACATAAATGGAGATGGAATGCAGGCGTAAGGAGTGAACAGCCCAAAAAGGAACCAGGGGAGCAAGGATAAAGATAAAGGCAGGAACAGGGGTTGGGGGTAGGGAAGGGGGCCCAGGAAGAGACAGCAGGGCAGACAAGAAGCCACAGGCAATGTACCAGGTAAGTCTGCCTGACCAGGTTGCAACATTTCAAATAAAGAAAGCAAGCAATGATAGGTGTAGAGTAATAATCCTAGCAGGCAGGGAAGTCAGATGGCGGAACACCAACTGGGTAACCTGCAGCCCGTGAGGTGCAACTTGGGCCAAAGCAAAATAATGTGCAACCAGAACAATCCACAGATGCTCCCAGTGATCCAGCCCATGTATCTGCAGAAACAAGTAAAGCTCAGCTCGAAGGAAACTGAGATGTCACTTCCAGCTGATCAGCCAATCAAGAGAGTGGGCACAGAATTCCACAAAGCAGGTTAGAAAAGACAAGAGAAACAGTACCTGCACAGAATTTGGTGACCAGCGTGGCCAGGCTGGAAGCTGCACTACACCCTGAGACGTGGCAAGGAGCCTGAGGAAGGCAATGACGGATGTCTAGGAGAGTGTGTGATGCAGGCAGCAGAGCAGGTGAGTACTGGGCAGACAAGCAGGCACAGGGGATAATGCTGCACCATGGAAGACAGGAACATGGAGCGGTGATCTGAATGGAGAAAAATAACCACCCAAGGAGCTACTGCAGGGAGGAGAGGGGTGGCAAGAGAGGTACAGGAAAGGGGGAAACAGGGGAGCAAAACAGCAACAGCTCCCAAAAACCAACAGGTTGCATGGTGAAAGAATGAGGAAGAGAGCACCAGTGCAGAAAGGTGCAGGTTGCAGCAGCGTGATGGCGGTGTGCAGAGATAGGTAAAATCGCAGGCAGCGATTGGCTAGAAATAGATAAGTGGAAACAAACAGGAGTAAAAGAGAGACAAAAGGGCTGGGGGATGACAAAAGAAGAAGAAGAGGAGCAGGAGGGAGCAAAGGAGAACAAATGAGAAGCAGGGAGCAGGAAGGGAGGAAGCTCAGCCTACGAGCCACACAGGAGCCCAGAGTGCTGCAGTAACAATGTGCTAAGCAGAGGGCTGCTAAATGAGGCTGGCCTTTAGTAGAATGGAGGAGCTATTCTCCCACATTGAAGCTGGGGGCTTTAGCCTCCGATATAGGAACAGTAAAGGAAAGTGCAAGACAATAGAACAGAAAAGAAGATAAAGGGTTAGAGGCAATTGCAGGAAGGATGACAAAGGTCAGTGAGAAGAGACTTTAGAGAGGAAGGAAGAGGCAGAACAAATAGAAAGAGGAAGAGAGACCAAAGTTTTGAAAGTGGCAAGAAAAAAGAGACTGGCCAACAATAGATGTTCTAGAGTGATAGTGAAAGAAAGGAAAGAAGAGTTATGAAGAGAGTATGAGGAAGAGGGAGGAGGGAAAGAAGGACTTTAAGATAGGGGAAGGTTCCAAACCAGAATTTGGGCACGAAAAGAGACACAATGGGAAGGCACTTAGCATCAAGAGAGGCGAGAAAGAGCTGAGTAAAGACAGCAGTGGTGAGTACAAGAGGGTCAATCAGAGCATAGCGGCAGAAAGTGTAAAGAGTGGGTCCAGTCTTAGAGGAGGTTTAGGGGCACTACTGTAGACTAAGTCTCAGTGGTCAAAGATTGGAAGAATCATTTTTAGCACAATTTCCTACGGGCAGGAGTGAACACAAGCTTTGTTCCTATACAAAACACCAAACTTAGGGTGAAGCTTATGGTGAATTGCATCAGTGTGCACAGAGAACTCAAGATGATGGTCAAGGTAGACGGTCAGACCCTGAGGTACTTTAAGGAGGAATGTGTTCAATATGTTTTAGAAAGAATACATTACTTTATGAAAGATAAAGCAGAAACCTTTCATGCCATATGGGATCCCTTTCAAGAAATTGCTAAGACCTACAGGAATATAAAGTTTTGAAGAGCAGACCCTGAGAGACAGGTTTGACCATAGTCAGAATTTAAGTTTGGACACTAACAGGCTTTCTCAGTTGGGGACTCATTAGTAGGTAACTTATGGTTTCTCCACATCTGATGCATTGCTTTTGCAAATCTTAGGAATTTTGAATTTATCCTGCTAAATTGTATAAATGTATATGGTTGATGGTTTAAAATAAAAAGAAACTTTAAAAAAAGAATCCAAGTTACCAAACCCTGGTGCCCAGCTGTGCCTGTTCAATACCACTGAAAGAAAAATTGAGTGAGCCTGCTGACCTGTTATCAAGGATATATTTGGTTACGCATTATTATGGTCCTCTCAGCGATTGCTTTCAAATGTTCCCCATCTGTATTTTATATCTCTGCCACCATCTCTGGAAGGGTGTGCTGTAATGCTTTTTTAAGTGTTTTCCATTCTTAAATAAGCAGTAATGCTATGAGGTGGTTGGTGTGGATTTTTGTAGTTGCTCCTGTGTAGTTTTTGAGTTATGCACGTGGTGTATTTGGAGCTGCCTTGGGGTTTGGAGCCACTTGCACAGAGCCCATAGGAGGGCTATAAAATTATCCAAGGGCAGCAAGGGAAGACATATGAGGAGGCTGAATAGTCTTGTCTTTACTCACTGGAGGCCGGGGTGGGGGAGAGAGACAGAGAGAGACAGAAAGAGAGAGGTGAGACATGATAGAGACTTGCATGTTCTTAAGGGGAGTAAACAAGGTAAACTACAATGGACTATTCATGAGCTACAAAGCACCATGACCAGAGGCATGGATGGAGTTGGTGGTGGGGGATCCAAAGAGGATGCAAAGAAGTTCCTTGGTTGAAAACAAGTCAGAAATGTTACTAAAGCAAGGATGGGAATCAGACATGAGGATAGTGAGGTCTATGGGAAGGGGAATATACACAGTTTGAGATGGGGGTACAAGACACCAGTAGAGCAATCAGCTCAATAAATCCAGTGAGGAGTTAGGTTGGACAAAGAGACGGGTAGGTACTGTGCAGACTGTATGGTCCAATGGGTCTTTCTCTGCTGACAGATAATTCTATGTATATATGAATCTAGTTACACACAAGGATGCATAATTAGTTTCCTGGATTGACAATTTTTATTAAATGTTAATTTCCATACACGCTCCAGGTATCTGCAGCCATATTACTGGCAGGTTCATGATGTTACAATAGTGTGACATGCAAACTCACTGACAATATTAAGCAATATACCACAACAGGATGTGGGTTATGCTAGGATTTACCCACTCTGATCGTTGTTTGGTCAAGGCTGCAGACCAAGTGAGAAAAAACACGCCAGGCATGGGTAAACCCTAGCATAACCCACACCCTGAAGTGGGATATTGTGATTATACAATGGCCCCTTTCACTTTTGCATTACAAAGTTAAAGAAAATGCATTTTTTCTAGTTTTAATATATATTTTTATTTTATTGTTGTGCCTGGAAAATAGTTCCCTGTTGCCAGATAGAATATATAGGCGATCCCCCAACTCTGCATCTAACACAGATAGAGAAAACAGATGGCAGACCTCCCTACACACAGAAGGCCATTCCCCTTTGTCTACAGCTGCTTGGTACAAATTTTTTTCAACATAATTTATTTATTTATTTGAATTTTTGGAACCGGTGGGCCCACTGAGACAAGGTCCCTTTCAGGGGTGACCTGGGGAAGTGTAACAAGGAGAGCCAAAGGAAGTATACACAAACACTTAACAAGAACAAGTAAAAGGAACTGTGCACAGACGTTGTTCCATTTTGTGGTGCAGCAACATGGAAGGATCAGTTGCCTATGGCTAAGCGGGGTTTGGGGATACTTAATATGGGGAGATGAGAGGGTCTAAGTGTCCTAGAGAAGGACTTCAGTAAGATGAGATTGAGAGGATGGAAGGAGGGAGGAAGGTGGATTAGTTTGAAGACAGTACATAGTACTGGAAATCCATTTGGCCTCAAGGACAGCCAATTCAATATAATGGAGAACATTGCAGTGGTGTGCCCGAGAGCCGAAGTGGGTCAGGAACTGGGCAACTCTGTGATAGGCCTGCTTAAGTTTGGTCTGGATAGGGGTCCTGGTCCAGTGAGTGATAGGGCAGCAGAGAAGAGCCCAGGGAGGAGAGTAGTTGAGGCAATGATCTTTCGAGCATGGGGTGAGAGATATGGGGCAATGCGGTATAACAGACCAAGTTTTGGTTCATTACCTTGATGACGTTTGTTGTGTGTGTGATTCAAGGGATAGATACATATTAAGGGTCAGTCCCAGGTATTTGGGAGCTACTTCTTCTAGTGGCTCACCAGAGGGAGGTGTGGATTACCGTGGAAGTTAGCATCAAGGAGGTGTGACGGAATAGCATTGTTTTAGTGTTCTTTAATTCAGGACCAACAGATTCTCCTTGAACCAGTATGCCAGCTTCTGGAAATCATGTTGAAGGTCAGTATTAATAGAGGAGACATCGGTGTTAGACCTATAGAATGGCATCATCTGCACATAGCTGGACCGAGGCCCACCTCAGTTCAATGGCAGCTAATTGATGAAGATGGAGAATAGGAGGGGCCCAAGGATTGATCCTCGAGGACCCCATCAGTAAGAGGTGATAAGGAGGAGTGAACATCAGACCATTTAATATTGACCTTCCGGATAGGTAGAGAACCAGGCCAGAAAGGTGGAATCAAGGCCGAGACAGTGGAGCTTTGAGAGGAGGAGTGGATGATTAACTAGATCAAAGGCCTTCATAAGGTCAATAAAGACAGCCCCTGTGGCTCTTCCAAGATCCATGGCCTGATATAAATCTGAGGTAACCTTTAGAAGGGTGGATTCAGTCCCATGTGATTTTTGAAAGCCATGTCGGTGTTTGGTGAAAGCACTGATTTGCTCAAGAAAAGAGTAGAGATGGTTGTGTATAATTCTTTCCTGTATCTTGGCAATAGGACAAATGATAGATATAGATCAGTAGCTTCCAAGAAGGTTTGTTGGGCCAGTTTTATGAATCTGGACAATGATCATGCTTTCCATTTTTCGGGATAAATTGGTTAGGAAGGATCGCTAATTAACTGTGTGATTGGCCAAGCAAGTGCAGGGGCTCCAATTCTGAGGGTTTTAAGTGATAATGGTGAGCACCAAATGGCGAATCGATTATCGTGATGTTAGGGCAGTGAAAACAATTTTGCCATCCTGACAACCTCAGCACACAGAAAAACAGTGCCAGGAATTAAAATACTTGATTTCTATGGGGGTCTGCCCCCCACACCATATTGGGGCACCTTTCACCCCCTACTTAAGGAGTCTCAGCTCAGGGGTGCATGTTGAGAGTGCAAAACAAAAAAATTTGGGCCAGGTGCAAGAAAAGCACAGTAGCACCCGGACTTCAGACCTGAAACTACTCTAACCCCAGCACCGCTAAAGCAGAGGCCAAACCCTGATGCCATAGCACAGCTCAGCAGCCAAATCGCAGCGCCACCCCCTACATCTCCTCTGCCCTCCCAGGCTACGCCATCATGCTCACCCCCGCACATGTGTACACGTAGCTTATTATCCTGTTGCTAGGGTCGCTTCACCTCACCACATCTGGTCGCTCTTCTGCCCTCACCTTTTGGGCTTTTGGCCCATATCGCGATCGCCATTTCAGACAACTCCATGATTTAGGCTCACCTCATGTGCTACCATTCTGAGGAATTTAGGTGGCAGGAGTCAAATCCTGGAGAACTATCAGGTTAAGGCCCGAGAGAGATTCGGGACTTCCATAGTTGAGGTGAGTTTAGTGGAAGAGTGGACAAAAGGGTTCTAGAGGTGAGTGGAGGAAGCAGAGTGGAAAGTTGGTAGACCCTTTGTAATGCTCTTAGGTTGGTGAAATATTTATTATTATTACTGGAGGCTATCTCCAGAGGTGAATGTGTTAAGTTGCCATTCAGATTCATGGTAATGGGGTGCTCCTCTTGTTGTCCTTGAGGAAGGCATTTATTTGAGTCCAAAATCTTTGGCGGTTGGAGAGACCTGACCCTTGTATAGAAAGAAGATAGTCCTCTTTGATTTGTTAGTTTTGGCCTTGCATGTAGTTGGATGGTAGATAATCCAGTCTGATTGTAGACTGGATTTTTAAATGACTTCCAAGCTTTGTCCCTGGAGTGCATTAGGTGTCTCAGGTCCTGATAGAGCCAAGGGAATAAGTACCTTTGGCACGCCCAGTTTGAAGGGGCATGGGACTCTAGGATTGCATTAAAGGTGGTAATGAAGTATTCCAGGGCCTGCTTTATATTAGGAAGGGGTGATTGGGGACCAATCGACAGAAGCAGGCTTTGCTGAAAAGTTATGTGGTTGAAATTAGATAGATCCCTTGGACGTAATAAGTTTAGGAGGTGTGTGAGGAAGTTGTTTTTCCAAACATAGAAAGTGGGACAGTGGTCACTGATTGCATCAGGAAGTATCCCTGTGATTTTGATATGAGACTTGTTGATGAGCATCCAATCCAGAAGACTGTGGTTTCCAGATTTTTGATTAAGCCTTGTTGGCTGATTAATTAGTTGCTCAAGTTTGGCATACATGAGAGCATCTAGATATTGGGCATAATTTGGTCCCATCCAATCAAGATTGAAATCACCACAGAGTATGGTATCATTAGGGAGATAGTCAAGACAGGAGGGAGGTCTGAAATCGATGCTGATGCAGTCCTGGGGCAGGTAAACACATCCTATAGTCAGGCATAATACTCGACCAATGATAATTGGGATAAATAACTGCTCAATATTAAGGTTGAACCATATATCATTAAACTCACTAACATCCAGCTCAGTCTTGAGGTATATCAGTGTAACCCCTAGATGGCGCTATCCCAGGGCTACTACCCCTGCCTGATTTGCCACTAACAGGTTGAGGGCCTGGATCCAATGGTGGGTGCCTCCACCCAGAGGTCAGGGTTTGCAATAGTTAAACTTACTTGGTCACAGCCTCTGGGACACTGCAACCCCCTTCCCACTAGTGGTCCACACAATATATCAGAATTACCTTCACAGTATACTACCCCCAGGGCTGGTTCAGGCACTGGGACCTCCTGTAAAATAAGATACAGTGCAACAATCACAGTACAATACTTTCACATAGACAAATACCTCAGGCAGTATAACTTTACTGAAACAAGCAGCTCGGATTTATTTAGGGGAATATAACAAGGACAGGGAAATCAGGTTAATTAGCTTATCACTTTACTCATCTACCTATGGCTCTGTGCACAGGCCTATCCCTACCAGTTACTGTCCCTGGGTATCCAAGCCCTAGTGGCTAGTCCAAACCATGGCAGCTGGTAGGGGCCCTTTCCCACAGAGAAAAGAAAATTAGTTTAAACAGTCAGCAGTACAGTGATTCCATTTGGATTCAATGTGGCAATTCAACAGGAGAGACCCTGAATTAGTACTCACGACCTCCAAACAAGATAGGGTCCTTCAATGTCAGCAGGGCTACTCTTGAGCTCCACGAGACTCCTCACACATTCATATGGCAAACTGCAACAGGCAAAAGTCCTTTAATGGCAGCAGGATTCACTTGAGCTAACCAAGCCTCCTCACATTCATATGGTGAACAGTAACAGGCAAAGTCCTTTAATGGCAGCAGGATTCACTTGAGGTACACAAGCCTCTTCACACATTTATTTGGTAAAACAGAAAGTACTGTACCAGGCAGGCGGCTTCTCTATCCGATGCAATTACTGCACAATACCGGAGAACACACAGCAGATTCAGTTCCTGACAGACCGAGTGCAATTCAGCAATTTCTCCAGTCTTCTACAGGGTGAGCCTGGTTTCTACTCTTCAGATATCCTTTGATTCTCTTCACAGGATGGATTCAGTCCTAACAAGCTGCAGACCGGAACTCTGGGCCTTACACCGTTTCCGACTAAAACTGCACACTGAAAAAGCACAGGGCTCCTTCCTTCTTCACTGCCAGAGCTCAACTGAAACTCCAACAGACAAAACCGGCACTTCCTTTGAGTTCCTCCCAGTTCTTGACTGGATTGGCTGTCACTCACAATAGACTGCTCCTGTTGGTCCAAAAAGGC
This sequence comes from Neoceratodus forsteri, assembly GCA_016271365.2. Lineage (NCBI taxonomy): Eukaryota > Metazoa > Chordata > Ceratodontiformes > Ceratodontidae > Neoceratodus > Neoceratodus forsteri. Next base: position 446,867,154 of record CM057453.1, read on the forward strand.
GCAGAAGTCTAAACTACATCTCCCAGAGTCACTGCCCATACAATCCTCTTGTGGCTGGCTCAGATTATGAGTCCAAGTTCTGATTCATCCAAGGCACCATTTTAGAGCTAGCTTACCCCACACTGATTGGTCCAGTTCAGCAGTTCAAAACCAGAATGGGGAACTAGGCAGACACAGTTCTGACTGCAAAGAAAGCAGGTTAGACAAACTGTAATTTCATTATTACTCTAAATGGTTTCTGGCAAACAGTTACATCTTTCAGATAGGTTCCCTTTGCACTCCTAGTGACTGCAAAATGGAGTGAATTGGCAGCAGCTCGAGTGGTACTCAATCAAAGAAACACACAGTCCCCATACAAACTAATTATGTCTGCAAGCAGACAGCTCTTAAAGAGACAGTACCAGAGGTTCTAAAACACTCACTGATAAATGGTTTAACGCCAAACACCATTCAGGCTTGGAGCATTCAAGCAAGCTCCTGAAGTCTTTTGGGAACCCCCATTTGCAAGGGGTTACACCCTTCCTAGCCTGGGAAAGCTTGCGTCCGCGTCAAGCAAGTACCCATAAGTTTCAACTGCAACCAAATACATTTGCATTAGGCTCGCACATGTAATCATCAGTCAATATATCATTTTACCAAGAACACATTTCTGAAACATTGCAGTCGTCACTCTTTATACAGTATTACATACACATTGTACCATAACTCAGTTATTACCTCTTGTACATGAAACCTGAAGAGAGGGGCCCTTCCTATCAGTTACCTAGGGGCTGGATGGGGCAAGGGCACCATATTAGAGGGCAACACAAGTAACTTGGAGTTAGCACTGACGCTCAGTTTGGGCAATGAGCTCGGGACACATACACTCCTTTATGGACAACATTGAGAGGCAGATCCACTGGCCGGCCCAGGGAATCATAACTGAGGTGCACCACAGGCTTTACAGCTCGACCAGTCTTTCTAGGGGAACTGTTACAGTCTCTGCACTCTGAGCCTCATTTCAGCATTGTCCTCACTTGTCAGGAGTCTCCATGGGGTAGAGAGGCTAGAACTCGGGGCACTTTCAGCTCCAGGAGTTACAGTTTCTGAGTCCACAACATTTGGCTCATGGAGAGCTTTCGGACACTGGCAGTGGACTGTCAGGGCACTCAACATACTCTTCTTGTTCTGGTGTATCACCAGTCTGACCCAATCCATCATTTTCCTCCCTGAAAGCTCAAACAGTTCAACCATGCACAATGATTCCATTTCATCTGATCTGATGCTTTGCACTTCACTTTCTGGGAGCATTGGCTCCAGGGACGAAGCTGGGGGCTTGGACAGTCCAGAAGGCCCAGCTTCATCTCCAGTATTGACTAGGGGATTGCCCGAAACAATTGACTCAGTTCGTAAGAAGGATAGTATTCAAAGTCACTCTCACTTTCTTCCGATATGGACTGACAGTCATGCTCAACTGGGACTTGTGGAGAGGAACACTTTAACTTTGCTTCTGTAGGTGCAGACTTTCTTGATCTTTTCTTAGCAGCAGCTCTAGTCACTGGTCCAGAGGGGCATCTTCTAGGGGCTCAGACTCAATTAAGATTTGTCCAATGGGCAGTAAATGATTTCTATGCATTGTTTTACATCTTTTGAATTATTCTCAGGCCTTACTTTGTACACTGGCAGATCATCTAGTTTGCCCACTACAATGTGCGGGAGATGGTGCCATCTGTCAGCAATCTTGTGCTTGCCATGCAGTCCCAGATTTCTTAGCAATACCCGATCTCCCTCCTGGAGTTCTGTGCTTTCACCTTTTATCATACCTTTCTTTGTTGGCCAGATTTCTTTTGGCAGCCATGGTTTGAGCCAGTTAGTAGCATGAGTTAGCTGGGCCTTTAACTTTGCACATACTGTAAATAGTTGTCAGCTTGAACCCCATCAGGAGAACCCCAAAACACACATCTACCGGTGAGTCGAGCTTCTCTTCCAAACATCAGGCAGTAGGGGAGAACCCAGTGGCATCACTTTTGGTGCAGTTATAAGCATGTACCAGGGTGCTAATTTGTTGGCTCCATCTAGGCTTGTCCTTTGGGTGCAGGTGCCTAGCATATCTAGCAAAGTACGGTTGAAACGTTCAGGCTGAGGGTCCCCTGGGGGTGGTAAGGAGTGGTTCTGGACTTTGCACTCCCCACAGATAAAGCATCTCTTTGATCAGACGACTCTCAAAGTCTCTCCCTTGATCAGAATGGATTCTTTGTGGAGCCCCATAGTGAACAAAAGTTTTCTACAAGTACTTTGGCCACAGTGGATGCTTTCTGGTCTTTGGTGGGAAAGCTTGGGCATATCTCGTGAAATGGTCAGTGACCACCAGCACATTACTGATATTTCTTTGATCTGACTCCAAACTCAGAAAATCAATACAGACCAGCTCCATGGGTGCACTGGTGGTGATGTTAACAAGGGGCAGCCCTTTGGGGCAAAGCTTTCCTCTGTAAGCAGAGACTACAAGTTCAGATATGTTGCTCCACATCAGCCCCATCTTAGGCCAATAGAATCTGGATCTCACCAAGTCAAGTGTTCTGTCTATACCAAGGTGCCCCATGTGGTTGTGCAAGGACATCAGTACTGAGTCTCGAAGGCAGTGGGCAGCACTAGTTGTTGTTTGTCTACTTGTCCCCTCTGTCTACTGTTTCTCTGTATAACAGTTCATTGATCAGTTTCAGCTTAGGACCTTCTTTGTATAATAGTGCAGTTCTCAAATCCGTGGGCGTAATTTGGACACATCTTTTCCTGCATAGAGGGCTTCTAAAGCTGCTTTGATCATGGGATTGCGGGATTGAGCCGCCGAATACTGTCATTGTCCAGCTGAGGCAGTGCACCAATGTCTATTGCAGAAAAGTGGCAATAAGCAGCAGGTATGCAATTCTCAGAGGGTCCCAAGCAATCCACCATGCAGTCCACTGCGTCCGTGAGACATTTGTTCCTCCTGTCAAACTTCCATCAGAGTGCCCAAATGTCAGGTTCTGCCAATCGGACCCAATCATTCTGGGGAACAGGCCTCCGGGAGAGAGCATCAGCATCTATGTGGTTCAGACCTGCTCGGTATGACGAGCATAGTCATATGTAGATAATGCAGAAAGCCACCTATGGCCAGTGGCATCCAACTTAGCTGAGGTCTGCACATAGGTCAAAGGATTATTGTCAGTTTTACTAGTATTTTAGCCCCATATAAGTACTCATGGAATTGGTCAGCAATAGCCCACTTCAAAGCTAGGAACTCTAACTTATGTACAGGATAGTTCTTTTCGGATGGGGTCAGGCTTCTACTGGCAAAGGCCACTGGTCTCAAGCCATTCTCGTGCTCTTGGTACAACACAGTCCCCAACCCTTGCAAGCTAGCATCAGTGTGCGGGATGTAAGATTTTCTTGGATCGGCATAGGCCAGCACTGGAGCATGGGTAAGTTGATATATGATCTCATGAAAAGCAGTCTCACAATCAGGAGTCCAGCGGGCCCCAAATACTTCACTCGGATGAAAATACACTCTTTCAGTCTTGAGGACCTGACTTTTGTATTTTTGTGGGTTGGGGATACCCTTGAGTAAGGTTAAGTAAAGGGCAGATCACTCTTGAATAGTCCTTGATGAAAGCGCCGATAATAACCACAGAATCCCAGGAATCTTTGCAGTTCTTTTAGATTTTTGGGCTGTGGCCAGGTGGTCAAGGCCTCAACTTTACTTAGGTCGGTCTCTATTCCCTCGGTGGATACTATGTTCCCACATACTTTACTGATGTTTGAAAGAATTGACACCTATCAATGGACAGTTTAAGGCCAAAGTCCTCCAGTCGGTCCAATACCTTAAATAATCTGCTCTCATGTTCCTCCAGTGAGCTGCCAAACACAATAACATCATCTAGGTATACCAGGCACTCTAGTAAGTTCATGTCCCCACTGCACGCTCCATCAATCGTTGAAAAGTGGCTGGGGCACCTGAAATCCCTTGAGGCATCCTCATGAATTCATAGAAGCCAAGTGGACAGATAAGGCTGTCTTCTCACGGTCCTCTGAGGGCCATCGGGATCTGGTAGTACCCACTGCGGAGATCCAGCACAGAGAACCACTTGCTCCCGTTTAGGCAGTCCAAAGCATCCTGAATCGCGGGGCATTGTGTACTGATCAGGGATAGTCCGCGGTTTAAGGTGCGATAATCCACACACATCCTTACTGTTCCATTCTTTTTCCTCACTACCACAATGGGGAAGCATAAGGGCTTCTGGATTCTTGTATTACACCAGCAGCTAACATCTCTTGCAGATGCCGTCTCACATCATCTATGTCAGCAGGTGCCAGGCGTCGAGACCTCTCATGAAATGGTCTTTCGTCATGCAGCGGATATTGTGCTCAGCTCCTTGCATGCATCCTACATCCCATTCCTTTAAAGAAAACACCTGGTCTCTCTGGGCAAGCTTCTCACTGATCCTCACTTTCCATTCAGCTGGCAGCGGGAGTCGCGAAATCAAACAAGTCAGGCGTTACTCTGTCATTCTTCCTTGAACTCTTGCTGCTGGGTAGCACTGCAGTGTCTGCACAGTGCACATTAGCCAGGATGCAACCTCTATTTACTCGAATGTCTCTTTCAGACACATTATGAACTTGGACCATTACCCTTCTGGCATAAGCATGGGCTCTAGCGGGCAAAATACTAGGCTTGACCAGCAGTCCCTCTGGCAATTTTCCATCGCCTGGTGCATCCAACATTAATATTTATTCTTAACATCCTTTCTGATACGGACCTCTCCCTGTAAGGTACACTGGGCATTTGGCCAGGATCAGAGACTCAGGATCCTTCTTCCATACAATTCCGACCCGGTTCCTCTGGTTCTATTTTTCAGCATCTCTCTGTGCCTCATAGGCCTTCTTAATTAAAGCCGGAACTCTTAAAGCTCTACTAGTCTTTGACCCCTGTTTTCATAACACAACTGTGCCAGCCTTCGAACATATGAGCATTTGTTCCAGTCAACAAGGGACACCATCATACAGTCCAGTGGGGGACACACTAAGGCTAGGGTCTCTACTTGTTTGGCCACTCCAGTACGGAGGTGGGAAAGACAGCCAAATTCAGATATACCGGAATAGGGTAGGCCTTCTCATAACCCCCATACATGCAGTCCTTCTAATGGTTGTAAGGGTACGTCTGACAAATGCTTCTGATACCAATCCTGGAACATAATTGTCACTTGGGAGCCACTGTCTAATACAGCTCTTGTAGACACTCCATTCACCTTTACAGTGGTCTCCATGGAGGGACCCACTATTCTGGACCAGTCTGGAGAGGCAGTAGTGGGGGCCTGGGCAACTGACCTTGCCACAAAAGGATGTGAGTTAGCATTTTTGGTGCCCTCACTGGGATCATTTAGTGCACCTCTTAACCACTGATTTGTTCTCGAAGCTCTCCTTGTAGCCTATATGCAACTTTGTCAGTGTCTTTTGGGGACCGGCATTCCCTTTTCATGTGCCCATCTTTCCACAATTATAGCAAAACATACTTTCTGGAGTTTGAGCTGGCCGAGGCATCACACTGGGAGCCAGGGTGGGGGTATTACTAACTGGAAACCTTGGTGCCATCTCTGTCTGCGTGATAAGCATTTGGAGACATCTCGTCAGTTTCTCCACTTCCATGGTCAAGGAATCGAGTTCGGAGCTGTTATCAGCAGGAGATACATGGGTGGGTACCCCCACCCCATAGCAGATACAGTCGGATATAGGTCAGGGCCCGTACTTGCAGGCGTGGCCTTCATAAAGGGACTGTTTTGAATTCCGGATCTCTCTCAAAAGTTAGCCCCATTGTGGCATATCTTTTCCTTGTCAGAGCACTCATTTACTGCCAACCTCTGCCCCTAGAACTTCCTTGATGGGTCACCCTCAGTCACTCGGGTCGTAGCTGCAGCTGTTGGTGCAGGTCCCTCCAGTCGCCTTTCTCAACTCTCGAATTTCTCTCATTAACTCATCATAGGAGGGTGGGGATTCCAGTCGATTTGCCAGGCGTAACTGAAGCAACAGCAGTTCTGAGAAGGGGGCAGACTTAAGGATCCTGTCCAGCCTGGTTCGGTCCAGTTCAATCGCTGGCAAACTACCCTTTCTGAGGCATTCTTGCAACAATTTTTCCAGCAGAGATACATACACAGACAACAACTCCCCTTGGTACTGTTGTGCATCTCTTACTCTCCACCATAGGTCTTCATCAGAATCTGGGCTCCCATACACATTCTCCAGGGCCTCAAGATAGGCCTGTGCAGTCACTTCAGGGTTACTGGCCCGTTTAGCATGGATGGTAGCCAGGGCAGGACCTCGGAGGCTCTCACTAACCCTCTTTCACTTTTACGACTTCCGAGCATTGCCATTCTAGCACTTGGGGGCAACATAGTCATCGAGGTCTCCCAGTCATCCTCCCCTTGGGGGTGGGGAGGTGCCGAGAAGATCCTCAACCTTAGGTAAGAGTCGTGACTAATGGCAGGTGCAGAAATAGGAGTCTGCATTGGTTCAGCCAACATTACGGGTACTGGAGGCGGGAGAGGGTGTTGGGGAGGAACACCCCAGGTGGCAAGAATAGTTTCTTCAAGTCCTCCACAGTTTTCCCTTCCCCAGCAACCATTTGTAAATTTCTCCTCAAAAGTTTCAGATAGTGGTAGGGCTCATTCCCCCTGGGTCTTTACTGTCCTTAGTTATCACTCTCCAAGCAGTGAGGGCTCCCTCTGGGGTAATGGTCTGTGGCACTTTGGAGCTATCTATGGGATCCTTAAACTCTACTAGGGCCAGGAAAGTGTGGGTGAGCAGATTAGCATGCCGACCCCACCACCACAGGGTTTTGTAAACCTTCCACCTTGGAAAGTACTCCCTGCACAGTGTCCGTATTGATACCCAGGGGATGTCCAGGATAAGCATAGCATTTTGGGTCAATCTCCTCCCCAGTACACCACTCCACCAGCCGGTGCACAGCCACTTCTGTCGAGGTACCCATTTATTTTTTTCCCTTAACAGTGGTTTGTAAATATGGCCACTAGAGGACACACAATCCCAGCGGTGAGCCTCCAAGATGTAACCCCTAGATGGCGCTATCCCAGGGGCTACTACCCCTGCCTGATTTGCCACTAACAGGTTGAGGGCCTGGATCCAATGGCGGGTGCCTCCACCCAGAGGTCAGGGTTTGCAATAGTTAAACACTTGGTCACAGCCCTCTGGGACACTGCAACCCCCTTTTCTTCCCACTAGTGGCCCACACAATATATCCGAATTACCTTCACAGTATACACTTACCCCCAGGGCTGGTTCAGGCACTGGGACCTCCTGTAAAATAAGATACAATGTAACAATCACAGTACAATACTTTAACATAGACAAATACCTCAGGCAGTATAACTTTGCTGAAACAAGCAGCTCGGATTTATTAGGGGAATATAACAAGGACAGGGGAAATCAGGTTAATTAGCTTATCACTTTACTTATCTACCTATGGCTCTGTGCAGGCCTATCCTACCAGTTACTGTCCCTGGTACCCAAGCCCTAGTGGCTAGTCCAAACCGTGGCAGCTGGTAGGGGCCCTTTCCCACAGAGAAAAGAAAATTAGTTTAAACAGTCAGCAGTACAGTGATTCATTTGGATTCAATGTGGCAATTCAACAGGAGCGACCCTGAATTAGTACTCACGACCTCCAAACAAGATAGGGTCCTTCAATGTCAGCAGGGCTACCTCTTGAGCTCCACGAGACTCCTCACACATTAGTATGGCAAACTGCAACAGGCAAAAGTCCTTTAATGGCAGCAGGATTCATTTGAGCTAACCAAGCCTCCTCACACATTCATATGGTGAACAGTAACAGGCAAAAGTCCTTTAATGCAGCAGAATTCACTTGAGGTACACAAGCCTCTTCACACATTTATATGGTAAAACAGAAAGTACTATACCAGGCAGGGGCTTCTCTATCGATGCAATTACTGCACAATACCAGGAGAACACACAGCAGATTCAGTTCCTGACAGACAGTGCAATTCAGCAATTTCTCCAGTCTTCTACAGGGTGAGCCTGGTTTCTACTCTTCAGATATCCTTTGATTCTCTTCACAGGATGGATTCAGTCCTAACAAGCTGCAGACGGAACTCTGGGCCTTATCACGTTTCCGACTAAAACTGCACACTGAAAAGCACAGGGCTCCTTCCTTCTTCACTGCCAGAGCTCAACTGAAACTCCAACAGACAAAACCGGGCACTTCCTTTGAGTTCCTCCCAGTTCTTGACTGGATTGGCTGTCACTCACAATAGACTGCTCCTGTTGGTCCAAAAGCGCTGAAGTCAAAACTACATCTCCCAAAGTCACTGCCCATACAATCCTCTTGTGGCTGGCTCAGATTATGAGTCAAGTTCTGATTCATCCAAGACACCATTTTAGAGCTAGCACCCCACACTGATTGGTCCAGTTCAGCAGTTCAAAACCAGAATGGGGAACTAGGCATACACAGTTCTGACTGCAAAGAAAGCAGGTTAGACAAACTGTAATTTCATTATTACTCTAAATGGTTTCTGGCAAACAGTTACATCTTTCAGATAGGTTTCCCATTGCACTCCTAGTGACTGCAAAATGGAGTGGAATGGCAGCAGCTCGAGTGGTACTCAGTCAAAGAAACACACAGTCCCCATACAAACTAATTATGTCTGCAAGCAGACAGCTCTTAAAGAGACAGTACCAGAGGTTCTAAAACACTCACTGATAAATGGCTTAAACGCAAACACCATTCAGGCTTGGAGCATTCAAGCAAGCTCCTGGAAGTCTTTTGGGAACCCCCATTTGCAGGGGGTTACATCAGTACACCCCTCCTCGCTTGGTAGCTCAATCCCATCTAAAAGAGGAGAAGCCAAGTTACGAGAGACCTCATGTGCTAGGATTGAAGGTTTAACCAGGTCTCAGTAATACAGAGGACATCTGGCTTGAAGTGAAGAGGCCAGGCCTCCAGTTCAGCCATTTATGCCTGATGCTTTGCACATTCATATGGGCAGTCTTGAGCCCTTTTAAATTTGACCAGTAAAAGTATGAGGTAAAGAGACTTTGCTTAGCATTCGTGCGGGGCTGGGGTTCAATTCAATGTCACCTGACAAGAGGAGCAAACATAGGCTAGATCGAATAGAGGGGGACGAAGGAAGGGTGACTTATAAAATGCCTTGACCATGAGACTTGCAGGATTGTTTTTCCACGATGGCTAAAGGCAAAATACCGATGGTATGGGGGACATGGTTAAAAGGAGAGGAGGGGTTTATGATGAGAGCAGGAGGGTACCTGGTTAGGGAAGAAGTAATCATGCTGGAAGGAAATGGTTCGTATAGCTGGAGACAGGCCATAATGGAACTCAGAAGAGTAGCCTCCTGATCTGGAATTGAAACATGGTGACAGACGAGAGGTTGGAGGGTTTACTAACACAAAGAAGCCAATGGGTGGAAACAAGTACAGTACAAGTCACATTAAACTGTTCCATCAACTCACTGGTGTAGCATTTGTTTTGTGATTCTACTGCAGTGGCAGCTTGAATTGTTGAAGTTTTAATTCTTTTCCAACCATTCTTCACTGCCAATTCAACACACTTGTAGCTGTTTAGTGATATGGCGGTAGCTGTTTTGCACTGTTTATGCAATGCATTTTCATGTCATTGTTTATAAATATCACAGAATTCCTTAAAGCATCGTTAGTAAATATCACAGCATTCCTAAAAGCATTGTTTATAAATATTACAGCATTCCTCAAGAGTTGTTTAGTCTGCCTTCTGAAATGAAACTCTTAAACACTCAACTGAAATTAAAGTTTATAGTCCTAACAGCTAGTTGCAAACCAATACTAAACTTTTAATAATTCATTGAATTAAACACTGCACAGATTAGAAACTCATTGAACAATGCTATACCAGTGAGTTGAGGAACAGTTTAATGTGACTTGTACTGTAGATGGGGTGGAGTTTTAGTGTATTTAATAGATGTCGGGGCTGGAAAATCAAGTAAGAGGACAAGCCCAATTTAGAAATGAGCAGCAGCTAAGCACAGAAGTCAGTACAGTCCAATGAAGAGCAGCTTCCAGTGCGAAATGTCCAATTAGCATCAGAAAGCAGCCAAAGTGCACCAATGGGAGCAACAGCTTTGGAGCCTTTCAATAGGGCAGGAGCCTACCTTGTTCAGATTTTTGGCAGACAGGCTGGAAATGGTGATGTCGATGGTGAGCTTGCTCAAGGCACAGGAACTAGAAAGAGAGGGAGAGAGATTACAGATACAGCTAGTTATAATAGAGATCAGGGCTGAGACAGTGTGTGGGATGGGAGCAGGACAAAAGACTAGGTGGGACTACACAAGAGAGTAGGTGCTAAAGGGGTGGAGAGAAAAGCAGGAGAAATGAGGTAGGGGTGTCTGACCTGAGGAACCAGAAAGAGCTACTCAGAGAGTCAGAACAATGGAGATGGGAGAGAGTGTGTATGCATGTGGGAGGCGGTGAAGAAAGAGGATCACAGAATATGCAGAAGAGGAGCAATGAGAACACCACAATGCATTACTGGCTAACTACAGAATCAACTAGCTAAGTACAATTAAACATTGCAAAAAAAGTAAATACCATAAACTGTTAAAAATAGCAAATCCCAAAACAAATTACGCTGGATGCAAAGCCCTAGACTTCAAGGTAGGTAGCTGAAAAATCAAGTAAGAGGACAAGTCCAATTTAGAAATGCAGCAGCTAAGCACAGAAGTCAGTACAGTCAATGAAGAGCTGTTTCCAGTGCCGAAATGTCCAATTAGTGTCTGAAAGCAGCCAGAGTGCGCTAATGGGAACAATGGCTTTGGAGCCTTCATCAGGGCAGGCCCACCTTGTTCAGATCTTTGGGCAGATGGGCTGGAAATGGTGACTGTGGCTGGTTGTGTAGGAGCCAAAGTCGTAGATGGCGAGCTTGCTCAAGGCACAGGAACTTGTTCAGATCTTTGGGCAGATGGGCTGGAAATGGTGACTGTGGCTGGCTGTGTAGGGCATGCAACATAAACATATCAAGACACAGCATCTGGGGCAGCCCGACGAGCAGTGTACAGCAATGGACAATGACTGTGCAGCAGTGTTCATGTAACTGGACTATCAGCTGAGTTTGTTTTAAAGGTTTGCTATTAGGGTTGGACACAACATGTGTATACTGGAACCAAGGAGCTAAGACACTTCAACGGATGCTGAAAGGAATCATTGTTATGGATACAGTAGATTGCTAGGGATGGTGGAGGGTCACCAGTGTTAAAGTAAGAACTAAGCAAACAGGTGAAGCTGTGTCCTCGAATACAGATTATGTGCCTGCCAAAAGACAAACAGAGAAACCCAGAACTGGCAGCACTCTGCAGGGCAAAAGAACTCAGAGGTTTCAAGTTTTGAATTCAGCAAAAATCACAAGCAACCCAGTATCCATTGTGAAAATTCAGGAACAAATCCATGGCACTAACCCCAGGGCTTCAGGTCTATAGGCGCTGGGGTTAGTGCCATGGATTCGTGCCTCACTTTTCAAACTGGATACTGTTTTTTTTTTTTTTGCTGATATCAAAACCTGAACTTGAAACCTTTAAGTTTTTTTTGCCCTGTAGAATGCTGTGAGTTCTGGGATTTTCAGTGTTACAGGAGCAGGCAGCCGAGGATAGCATGTGGAGCGTGAGATGGAGTGGTGTAAAGCTGCTGCCTGAGTTTGGTCTGCATTGTGGTTTTGGAGGTACTGTGCACAGTTCCTGGCAGGTGCTGAACATTTATTTAAAAAGAAATGCAATGTTTGTGATATTATTAGTTGGCTTACTGACCTGTGTGATCTGGCAGTATTACTTTGCAATGGTAGCCCATTTTGAAATTCCTGCTCTCGCATTGGGACTCAGTGGCAGTTTAGTAAGAAAGTCTTGAGGTTCTGATGCTTGGAGTGATTTGAGGGAGTTACTGATGCAGCTGACTGATGGCTGGCACCTTTTCCATGGGGTAATATTAGGATTTATAATGGTTAGAAGGTGCCAACCAATCAGAATACTTTATTTTGAAGCCGTTTATAATATAGAACAATACATGGATAGGTGTGCATAACCAGAATTTTGCACATGCCTGAGGTGTGGATGCTACACAAACCTACCGAGAGCAAAGCTCAAGGGTTTACACAAGCATCCCAGACCATGGGTGTATATAAAATTCTGGTTCCTGCATCTACCACCATGTTTTATTTTTATTACTGGTGATCATTTTTATTCGCTGTGGGTTTGCATATGAGAAAGTGAAAGTGGCAGTTGTTTGGTGGCGCTCACATCTATGTGAGCATGAATGATTGACTGCTGATAATGACAAGTGCCTGGTTGTAATGCAAAATAATGACTGGGCAGTGTAACACGATTTTAAGATCTGATTATCCAGATATTAAAATGATCACCAGTAATTACAGTATAAGACCGGAAACAGCGGTTCCTGCATCACTCCAGCGTCAGTCCCAAAATAGTGAAAGTAAACCAGCACTGGATGAGGCACAGGTAGATGACAATTGAAAAAACATTATAATAAATAAAATATATCAAAAGTGTACAGATAACTTGTAATGGCAGGTTGAGGTTCTAGTCAGGAAGAGTTTAGGAAATTGGGGAGGGTCTCAAGCAAGTAGCTACTTCTGTCACCTCCTCAGAAGTACTACCTGTGAGAGGCATGGGACTGCATAGAGGTACATGCACCAGGAACTTTAACTCATGGTTGAAGAACTGGTGCTGTGAGAAAGGTTTGGATTCATTGGTGACTGGGGACCCACCTGAAGGGATGGAGGCTTGTTCAGCCTGACAGCCTGCATCCATCGGTAGAGGAATCCAAGCCTCAATGATAAATTTAAATGCTACATGGACAAGCATTTAAACTAGCCAAGGGGTGGCAGGCCAGCAAGGAGGGTACCTAATTGCCCACTCCCACAGTTAGCAGTGGAACCAGTGAACCGGAGGTGGATCTCTCTACAAAGCAGTGTGCAAAGATGGAGATAAGCAACCAAGAGGTGGATAGGCAGAAAGGGAAAGATCCAACAGAAGGGCAGACAGCAGGGAGAACCAGGGATAAGGACAACCAGGTAAGTGGCAGGAGTAGAATAGCTAAACCATCTAGGGAGGTCAAATCATGGAAAGCCATGTGTGCTAATGCCAGGAGCCCTTAGCAACAAAATGGAGGATCTGGAGGCTGTCATGGTGCAGTCAGACCTGGACATTGTGGCCATCGCAGAAACCTGGTGTAATGATAACCACAACTGGGAGATGGCCATACCTTGCTACAACATATTCAGAAGAGACAGGGCAGGTAGGAAGGAGGAGGAGTTGCACTTTATGTGAAAAATTACATAAGGGCCACAGAGATACAGGAGGAACAAATGGGGAGAAATACTGTGGGTTAAGCTGGAAAGGAAAATGGGGCCAGCCATCTCGCACAGGTGTGGTCTATAGACCACCAGCCCAGGAGGAAGAAACAGATAGAAACTGATGCTAGCCATCCAAAGGATGGCAGACAAGGGTGAGGTAGTGCTGGTTGGAGATCTCAGTATTCCAGATGTGGACTGGAGCATCCCAGCAGCAGCAGCATCAACTAGGAGCAGATTTATCCTGGACTTTCTTCAAGGTGCCTTCTTCATGCAACTAGTCATGGAACCAACTCGGCAGAAGGCAATACTGGACCTTGTGCTCACAAACAGGGACAGTGTGATGGGGTAACAGTGGGGAGCACCTGGGAACAGTGACCCCGATTATTGTGGTTTGAAATCACAGAAGGAGCAGAACCAAACCACACAAAAACACGTATCCTGGATTTGGGGGCAGACTTTGGGAAAATGGGGAGATGCTTGAAAGAGGCATTAAGGGAATGGGTCTGGAGTCAGGGGTTGAGGAATAGTGGGCAGTATTTAAAGTGGGGATGACAAGAGCAACAGAATTATGCATTAAGCAGGTTAGCAAGGGGAAAAGGAAGAGGAGGCCATTATGGTTTTCAAGGAGGTAGCGGAGAAAGTGAAAGCCAAAAGATTGCATTCAGACAATACAAAAGACACAGGCAGAAGGGGATAGGAAAAGTACCAGGAGAAGCAAAGGGAGGCAGGAAGGACAGTAAGGAAGCCAAAGCACAGACAGAAGAGCACATTTCAAAATCAATGGGTAGAGGGATAAAACCTTTTACAGGTACATAAGTGAAAAAGAAAGGCAAAGGGAGGGATAGTGAGACTGAAGGAGAAGGATGGGGCTGCATGGAGGATGACAACAGTAAAGCTGACATATTGAACAGGTATTTCTGCTCAGTCTTTACTGAGGAAGAAGGGGTAATGGATCTGAAGGGAGTACAAGGGGTGGGAATGGTGGAGAAATGGACACAAGTTCCTTTACACAGAAAGGGTGCTGAAGGAACTGGAAGTAATAAGAGTTGATAAAGCAATGGGGCCAGATGGGGGTGCACCAGGGTCCTAAAAGAACTAAGAGGGTGGTGGCTGAACCTCTGGCAATCTGTTTAGCCAATCACTGGAAACAGGGAGACACCAAAGACTGAAGGACAGCAGATGTAGTCCCCTTATACAAAGTGGGAACAAAGAGGAAGCGGGAACTACAGACCAGTCAACCTCACCTCGGTAGTAGGGAAGATCATGGAAGCACTAATGAAGGAGAGACTGGTGGAACATCTGGTTGTCAATGAACTACAGGACCCAAGGCAGCATGGTTTCACCAAGGAGGTCATGTCAGACCAACCTCGTTGAATTTTTTGACTGGGTGACTAGGGAGGTGGATCAGGGGAGGGCAGTGGACATGGCCTATCTGGACTTCAGCAAGGCCTTTGACACTGTTCTCATAGAAGACTATTACACAAACTGGGAAATATGGGTGTGGGTAGAACAGTAGTGTGGTGGGTAGGTAACTGGCTGGGCGGCAGGACACAGAGGGTGGTGGTAAATGGCTATCACTCCAGAGAGGAAGAGTGAGCAGTATGGTACCACATAGATCAGTGCTGGGACCCGTCCTATTCAACATCTTCATCAGTGACATTGCACAGGACCTGGAAGGCAGAATTTCCCTGTTTGCTGATGACACAAAGCTCTGTAACAGAGTAGATACACCAGAGGGTGTAGACAGAATGAGAAGGGACCTGCAGAAATTTGAAGAATGGTCCTGGGTTTGGCAGCTGAAATTCAATGCAAAGTGCAAGATAATGCATATGGGCACAAAAACCCTAGGCACAATATATAATTTAGGGGTGAGGATATAGCATGCACCAAGCGGGAAGGGATCTTGGGGTTATCATCTCTGATGACCTCAAGGTAGAGAACGCAGTCGACAAGGCAGCAGGTAAAACAAATGGGATGCTGGGATGCATCATGAGGGCATCACCAGCAGGAAAAAGAGGTCATAATTCCACTATACAAGACACTAGTGAGGCCCCACCTGAGTACAGTGTACAGTTCTGGAGACCTTACGTAAGGACATAGACAGGGTAGAGAAGGTTCAGAGGAGGGCAACAAAGATGGTACATGGATTGCATCACAAGTCCTATGAAGACAGGCGAAGGACTTGAATATGTACTCCCTGGAGCAGAGGAGGGATCGAGGAAAATGATAGAGACATACAAGTATCTTACAGGGAGGAATAGGGTGCAGGAATACACTATTTTTAAGCAAAAAGATGTTCCAGAACTAGAGGGAATGGGATGAAGTTGAGAGGAGGATGGTTCGGAGGAACGTGAGGAAGAATTTCTTCACAGAATGGGTGGTGGACAAATGGAACACCCTGCCAGAGGATTTAAGAATGCATGGGATAGACATAAAAGAATTCTGGAGGTCATGGTGAGGCAGCAGACTTCTAGGAAAACATAAAGTGAACTTACAAGCTCAAATGGGCAGACTGGGTGGGCCGTAGGCCTTATCTGCTGACACTGTCTATGTATCTATGGTCACAAATACAAGCCATAGTTGTGTCCTGGGGACCTCTATGCAGTACTCCATCCAGATGATGTATAATTCATGCTTTACTATAGCAATAGTATAATATCTTTGGATTTGGATCCCGCTGCAAACGCACCCTGGACTATTGTTACTCTGTTTGCCTTATTCATTGCTGTCACACGCTGTGTTGCATTCTTCAGGATTTCCTTACCTAAAGCAAATCCTTTTTCCTGGTCTGAAAGATGCATGACTAATCCATTATAATAGCTGTCAGCATTAACAAGTATTTGCCATTAGTTAATCCTAGAATAGCCATATAAAAAGTTCAGAACCCTTTGAGTGTGGTGACAAAGTTCCTCTTTACCATTTATACTCCCAATTTTTTGATACTAAGAAAACTGTGATATCCTACTTTTAATACTCACATCCAAATTATTAATATACATTATGAATGGCAGGACTGATTCCAAGGGTAATCCACTCATAACCTCGTTCATGAAACATAGAAACATGAAATTGTCTGCAGATAAGGACCGCTAGGTCCATCCAGTCTGTCCGTAGGCCCTATACATTGTATGGCCACTGACCCTATGTGATCAATAGCATTTCATCACTCCCTTCCCTCTCAAGCTTCCCTTGTGCCTGTCCCATGCATGCTTAAACCCCTCCACAGTGCTTTCCCCACTACCTCCTGTGGCAGACTATTTCAAGCATCGACTACCTTTTCTGTGTTGAAAAACTTCCTCATACTACCTCTTAATCTACCTTCAATTTCATATTCTGCTCCCTTGTTCTAGTACTTTTTACATTGGAAACGTCCCCAACCCTGCACCTTCTGTATGCCCTTGAGGTACTTGAAAGTTTCAATCATGTCCTCCTGCTGTCTTCTCTCCTCCAGTGAGTACAGATTGAGGTCCCTTAGTCTCTCCTCTGTATGATTCGTGGTGCAAGCCCTGCACCATCTTTGTTGCCCTTCTCTGGATAGTCTCCACCTTATCTATGTCCTTGCACAGGTGTGGCCTCCAGAACTGCATGCAGTACTCGAGGTGAGGTCTTACCAATGTTTTTACAATGGCATCACCACCTCCTGCCTCCTGCTAGTGATACCCTGCCTATGCATCTCAGCATGCCACTAGCCCTCCATGCTGCCTTTGTGCACTGCATTGATACCTTAAGGTCATCAGAGATGATAACCCCTTGGTCCCTTTCCTGTTTGGTGACAAGTCAGCTCCCCTCAACCTGTAGCTCTCCCCAGGGTTCCCTCTACCCAGGTGCATTATTTTGTACTTCTTTGCATTGAACCTCAGTTGCAACTTCTCCAACCATCTTTCAAGCTTCGCCAGGTTCCTCTTCATTTTCTGTACCCTTCTGGAGTATTCACCCTGTTGTAGATCTTGGTGTCATCTGCAAACAGGCAGACCTTCCTTCCAGCCCCTCTGCAATGTCACTAATGAAGACATTGAACAGAACTGATCCTCGTACTTGATCCCTGTGGTACCCACTGGTCGCCTTCTCTCCCCAGATTATACTCCATTCACCAGCATCCTCTGTCTCCTGTCTGTTAACCAGTTGCTAACCCAGCTCACCACCTTGTCTCCCATGCCCAGACTACCCATCTTGTTAATCAGCCTTCTTTGTGGGGTGGTGTTGAAGACTTTAACACGAAAGACTGCTTATTAAAGATTCATGTTGTTCCTGTTTTCTAGCTAGTCTTCTTCAGTAGCCCATGAACTAAGTGACCGAAGTGGGCACCTACAAAATGGTGACTTAATTATGGTGCCTGTGTTCACAACTACAAAGGAGAAGGGTGACGGATACAGGGGTGGGTGAAAACCACGATGGGAAGTAGTGGGTATACATGTGGATGCGCACCCTTGGGGGAGGCAGGAGGGATGGTATGGGAGGGGTGTGGTGATCAGCTGCCAAGCTGGATCACTGGTGTCATGGGAAGGGTGGTCAGCTGGGAGGCACAGGGGTATGAGGGTTCTGGTCAGTGCAGTGTGGGGTTTTTGCAGGCAGCTATGTATATTTTTAAGTTTTCACCCCGACATGCACCCGCATGGAGTTGAGAATCTATAAGTAGGTGGGTGAAGGCCCCTACATTAAGAATGAGACCTGTAGGTCTTGGGTGCTGTTTTTGTCCACTCTGCGAGTGTGCATCACCAAAATAGATTTTTGGTGATGTACACTTGCCATAATAGCGATCACTCTTTTGATTGCTATTATGACTTGGAACCCTCTTCTTCCCAACAAGCTGTTTAACTTCCTATACCATGAATTATAATGTTAACAGATTATTTGTAATGTGGAACTGCTACAGGGCATTATGTTGTTATAACACTGCCTTATAACTCTAAAAGGAGGCAGTTTAGTGCAGTGGTTTAAGGCTCTGAGCTGCAAATCTGGTGACATTTAGCAGACCAGACCTGGGTTTGAATCCTACAGTTTCAACTTGCAGACTGTGTGACCCTGAGCAGGTCATTTAACTTCCCTGTGCTCCCAGGTTGCACCTATAAAAGCTTTCAGCTCAGTGTGCTAGTCCTGGTTAAACAACTAATAAAAAAAAAAAAAATCAGTTGTCAATGCCAGATGTTCACAACTGGGATAGAAGCCCTAGGGTACTAGATGCTTTGTGTGACTGGCGGTGTTAATGGTGGTAAAGGAGTGCTGGAAAAGGGCTAAAATAAGGCATCTTGTGTTAAAGAAAATCGTAAACTGCCTTTTACGTTGCGCATAACAGCATAAGGAATGTTTGGGAGAAGTAGCACACTTTGGAGGTGTGCCTCTCATGCAATCCACTGCTCCGTTGAGCAGGCATGGCGATCCTGCACCAATGGTGCGGGAGCTGTGTATGACAGCGGTGGTCTTTGCTTCAAGAAACCACCGCTGTCATACAAGCAACCTGTCACCCACCAGCACACGCGCCGCCACCCCCGATATTCGCCGCCCCAAAGCTTTGGTGCCATGCTGGGGAGCCCACCCCAGCATGGCAAATATCCACGTTGTTTGCCGGCCGGGGTGCCCAATCCCGTCGGCTCCACGGCCCCAAGCCATCCTTCTGCCGCACGCTGGGAGCCTATCCAGCGTGGCAAACATACAGCGTTGCTTGCCGACGGGTGCCCAACGCCTGGTCGGCTCCTTGGCCCCCCAGCCATCCTTCTGCCACACTGAGAGCCCATCCCAGTGTGGCAAACGCCCCATGTAGTCTTTTTTTTTTAAACCTGTAAATCAAAACGGTCCCACGGCGCTTCTCCCAGTCCCTCCTACAACCTGCACCCACCCGCTGCACACCCAGCCTCCCACATGCCCCTTACCCATACTTACCTCCGGAGCTCGGCGCGACGATCTTGATGGACTGGAACCGTCTGCACTCTTCAAAGCAGACGCGAACTGAGGAAATGCCGGTAAGCTGTATAATGGGCTAGATAGGGAGTTTTCAACTTTATTACATATCTCAGACATTTTTGGAATTTTACCAAATTTTCAACGTGGGAGTTTTGGGACCCTTCTCATGAATGATGTCACTGTCATGGCGTTATTCGGGCCCGAAGGGTGATTTCGCAGTCACGCGTGAACTCACCCTTTGGGCCTGGAATCATGTCATGACAGCATCATCATATGTCACAGTCCAAAACTGTAATTTTGGTAAAATTCCAAAAATGACTGTTTTATGGCGTCATGTTGCACAGTTCCTACGCAGGCTCGTAAGTTCGCGAATTTTCAATATTTTTATTCCAGATTTTAAACATTGCCATTTTACCACCCTCCTTATGAGCAGCACAGCTGTCATTTTCACATCCTGACCAAAATGTGTTTCTGCCCATGTAGCACACAATGGCACAGTCGGGTGTGCAAAATCAATGTATGGGGACGCATTAAGAAAATCACAGTGACACTGTTCATTAGCAGAGGTCTTAAAATGGCTATGTTGAAAATTTGGTGAAATAATTCCTAAAATGACTGTTTTACTAGCGTGCGTTGCACAGTTCCATGAACTTTCGTAGGTTTGCGAATTTTCAATATTTCCACTCCAGATTTTCAACATTGCCATTTTACCACACCTTCTTATGAGCAGTATAGCTGTCATTTTCACATCCTGCCCAAAATGTGTTTTTCGTCTATGTAGCGCACAATGGCGAAGTCATTGTCTTGAAATCAACTCTTATGGGACACATTAAGAAAATCACAGTGATACTGTTGATGAGCAGAGGTCTTAAAATGGCTGTGTTGAAAATTTGGTGAAAAAATTCTAAAATGATTGTTTTATTTAGTGTGCGCTAGCAGTTCCTACGCACGCCGTAAGTTTGGCGAATTTTCAATATTTTCACTCCAGATTTTCAACATTGCCATTTTACCACACCTCCTCATGAGCAGTGCAGCTGTCATTTTCACATCCTGCCCAAGGCGTGTTTCCGCCCATGTGGCGCACAATGGCGCAGTCAGTGTCGCGAACTCAATCTATGGGACTCATTAAGAAAATCACAGTGATACAGTTCATGAGCAGAGGTCTTAAAATGGCTGTGTTGAAAATTTGGTGACAAAATTCCCTAAAATGACTGTTCACGGTGTTCATTGCTTTGGTTCTTCTGCCGTAAGTTCTTGAATTTTCAATATTTTCACTCCAGATTTTCAACATTGCCTTTTAACACACCTCCTTATGAGCAGTGCAGCTGTCATTTTTCACATCTTGCCCAAAATGTGTTTCCCCTATGAAGCACAATGGCACAGTTGCTGTGCGAACTCTGTGTATGGACACATTAAGAAAATCACAGTGTCTCTGTTCATGAGCAGAGATCTTAAAATGGCTATGTTGAAAATTTGGTGAACAAATTCCTTAAAATAACTGTTTTATGACCGTGTGTTGTGCAGTTCCTACGCAAGCTCGTAAGTTTGCGAATTTCTAATATTTTCACTCCAGATTTTCAACATTGCCATTTTACCACACCTCCTTTTGAGCAGTACAGCTGTCATTTTTCACATCCTGCCCAAAGCGTGTTTCGCCCATGTAGTACACAATGGCGCAGTCCAGTGTGCAAAATCAATGTATGGGACACAGTAAGACAATCACAGTGACACTGTTCATTAGCAGAGGTTTTAAAATGCCAATGTTGAAAATTTGGTGAAAAAATTCTAACAATGACAGTTTATGCGTGCGTTGCACAGTTTCCGCACTTCGTAGGTTTGCAATTTTCAATATTTCCACTCCAGATTTTCAACATTGCCATTTTACCACACTTCCTTATGAGCAGTACAGCTGTCATTTTCACATCCTGCCCAAAACATGTTTCTGCCTATGTAGCGCACAATGGGGTAACAAAAAGGTCATGCTGAAAATTTATTGTGCAAATACCAGCAATCGCACAGGGCATTAGGGTAAAGCACCATACGTGCCAAACACCACTGCAAATACCTGCAAGAACGTTCAGCATTGACAAATGCTTGTTTAACAAGATTACTTAGATGTCAGTAAAGGAAGCCACAGACTGTAGAGAGGAGAGCAAGTGAGTTCCATTGTTGTAGTGTAGCACAACCAAGCAGTGTTAAGCGGTAATATAGGATGTGCTGCCAGAGGTTTAAAATCAGTCATCTTCTGTTAAACAGTATATAAACTACTTTTTAAGTTAAGATTAGTTAGATATCTGTAACAGAAGCTGCCAACTGTAGATCAGTGCTTCTGTAGCCATGGAATACACATGCGCTTACACCACCAGGGAATTGCGAGTAAAAATTCCATAAGATCACATTGTAAATTGTAAGTATGGAATAATGCATGCAGGGTGCACTGCAAAGCTTAACTACTGCATGCCCCTAGTCAGGTTGTGAGGCATGAGGAGTAGGCAGGTGCCTTCAACCACTTGGGAGGTGCGGTATATGAGTCCCATAGGATCACATTGTAAATTGTGGGTGCAGAGCAACACATGACAGGGCATGCAAGTGCTCAAATTACCACCCCTACCAAGGTGGGTTGTGAGATGGGTTGTGAGGTATGAGGCACAGCTGAGTACCATCAACCACCAGGGAAGTGTGGATGTCTATACTGTCAGGTGCCAAAGGCACCTATGCTGTCATGAAAGTGCATGCTAAGGATGTGGGATCCTCAGATTGTTTCTGACACCCATTCATGACAAACTATGAACAGGGAGTGGAGAGTATAAGCACGAGCAAATGCTGTAGCTACATTATGCTTACAAAATAGGAATCTCTGAGATGAGGCATGGTTATTATGCATCTCAGCAGGGAGCCACATGGAAATATCAGTCAGACTGAGACAGCCTGTAAACAAGGTTGAGGCATGGTCATGAAACTCTGCAGAAATGGCTAATGCTGTGATAGGGACACAGTCTCATAACTAAACAGGCTTGGACAGATTAGATGGGGCTTGGGGGAGCAGCTGATGCATAAGAAACTGCTTGTCAGTTCCATCCAGTAGCAGGTGTGACCTGTATAGGGGCACTGATGTCAAAAATAATCTGAGATCCCGCTCCTCTAATTAACCAAACTGCAATTTGCTTTTCAAATTGCTCTCACCTCCACCTTCTGAATGGGGGGTGCAAAACTATTTACACTTAATGTTTCCATTTCTATTTTCTCCTGCTCTATCAATGCTGCCTCGCTGTGACAGTGTGAGACACAGATTCTCGTATTCCACTTTGGGTCATCAGGCAAAAGCGATCTAAGGCATGCTGCATTCTCATGCCACTACCCACTGACACTTCCTTTTCTTCTTTGCAAAAATGTGAAAATTGCCTTCTCTATACTACCCAGAGCTATATCTTGCTCTGCTGCCATTCCCCTTTTTGGTTTCATTTTGTGTCATTCAGCTGTGTGCAGTTTAAGTTGAAATGTTACCTCTGTTTCCCAGATGAAGAAGTCAGGGGCCTGGTGCTCCTCAGAGCAGCCACCTGTTGACTCTCCACAACCTTAGCATATGCTTCTGTGGCAGCATAGGTGCCTTCCACCTTAGTGAAGACATCTACATTTCCCAGATGGTTGATGGCACTCAGCTTTGCCTCATGCCTAAGAATCCACCTCACAACCCACCTTGGGCATTTGGTAATTTAGCATCCTTTCATAGTTATTGGCCCCACAGAGAAGACACCGACTATCTCTCCATTCAGAATGGTGACTGGAACGTCTGGTCAGATGGGACAGATGGGATGAACTTCACAGGACAGCAGCACTCCACAGGTGTTCTGTGAGTACACCCAAAACCAAGTATTGAATTTAGCATCTATCAGTGCGATGTTGGTACATTTGTTGAGTCCTTATTTTATAAAGAGGGATGCTAATCCTTTGTTGTGATAGGACAGAACAGATTGCTTATATGAGTGCGAATGAATCAGGTAATGTACAAGAACTTCTGTGGGGCCAATAACTATAGAAAGAAACCTTTATCCAGCTGGAATGGGCAGTTTTAAAGGGCCACAGATTGCATTGGCAGCGAGACACACTAAGTGCTTACCTAGAAGTGAAAAGAGCACCAGCGGATTGCGCTTCACTCAGGGTGCAAGTGGTAGAGAGGAAGTACAGGAACTCAGGCACTGGCAAATGTGAAATGCAGAATGAAGATCTTCAATCTGAAGGACAGCTGTGTCAAGACACATCTATTTGTTTAGACACTAGTAGATTCAATTAGAGAATTTGAAGTATGTCTAGGAAAATAGAATTGTTGTACAAGTTAAAAGTTGTTATGGAAACCCTAATTTCAGATCACAGGCCCAGAAACTGTCATTTTGTTGCTGGTTTCAAATTCCAGTTCTAGTGTCAGTGGGAAGAAGTACAGGAAGAAAAAATTACTCACCTTAGTAATGTTGTTTCTTCTAATGGAGTCTTGCTGTATTCTGACATATGCAGCCAGAGTACCACTCCTTCAACTGCCCTGGAGAACAAAGAGTCAAACTTTCCATGGCCAGCATGGAACGTTTACCACAAGTTCTGTTGAAGCCATGTCTGCTGCTGTTTAAACTCCGACCATCAGATCTTTAAGACAATACTCACTAGAAGTTCTGTGTGGAAAACTGTAAAACTCAAAACTAGCCAACTGGCAACTATATCTATATAAAAGGGTTTTGGTTTCAAGAAGACTCAGGTCAGGAAACCCAAAAACAAAACTCATCAAAACACAATCACTCACCCAAACAAAGAGGGTGAAAAAGGACACCCTAAGGTGCCAACACTGCTCCTGCACACCCACATCCCAAAAACTAGGTTCTGAGAGGGAGGCGGGGAGGAGGTCAGAATACAGCAAGACTCCATTAGAAGAAACAACATTACTAAGGTGAGTAATTTTTCTTCAAACAACATGAATCTTGCTGTATTCTGATTATCTGAACTTACCAAGCAGTACCTCCATCGAGAGGACAGAACCTACTTTGAGCAAAGCTCTGAAGTACTGCTGTGCCAAGCCGAGCATCACTCTAGCCTGGATATCCAGAAGTAATGCTTGGTGAATGTATGGACTGTTTTCAGGTGGCTGCTTGAGAAATTTCTAGAGAGGGAATATCCCTGGCAGCAGCCAGGAAGCACTGTACCTCTAGTGGAATGAGCCATCAGGCCCGAGGGTGGAGTTCTACCCAGTTTCTCATAGCAGGATTGTATACAAGAAACAATCCACATGGCAATAGATCTGTTAGTGGCAGGGTTTGCCCTTACCAACCTCTCCATCGTGAGGAACAACTGGAGGATTCAAACCTGTGACCCTTGGTGCACTCTATGTAGCAGCTCAGGGCCTTTTAACATCTAAGCTGTGTAGCCTCCTCTCTTCAAAGGAGGAGCGGTCAGTGAAGAAAACAGGGAGAGACATAGACTGGTTGAGGTGGAAATCTGAAGCCACTTTAGGCAAAAACTTTCTGTTAGTTCTTAGGACCACTTTATCTCTATGGAAAGAGATGAAATCAGGTTCCACTGACAGGGCTTGCAATTCACTGATACGCCTGGCAGAGGTAATGGCCACCAAAACAGTTTTCCAAGTCAAGTACTTAAGCTCTGCAGAGGACAAAGGCTCAAATGGGGTTGCATAAGCTGAGCAATGCAAACATTAAGGTCCCAAGCAGGAGCAGGATCCCTAAAGGAGGATTGGTGTGAAGCAATCCCTTGAAAATACAAAACACAGGATGGGATGATAGAGGGAAGGCTTGCCCACTGACAAGAAAGCAGAAACAGCTGCCAAATGTACTTTAAGGGTAGCTGGCCAGAGGCTAGACCATTAAGATGGACCATATAGTCCAGAACCGTAGGCAACTCAGCAGAATCTGGAGACATATTTTCTTAGAACACTAAATGCTGAATCCTTTCCATTTGGAGTTGTAAGTCTTTCTGGTGGAAGGCTTTGAGAAGCCTTAATGATAAAGAACCCTTGGGAAAGATGCAGATCAACAAACTCTAACTCTTCAAGAGCCATGAGCTGAGATTGAGAGAATGAAGATTTGGGTACCAAATCCTCCCCTGAGAGGATGTCAACAGGTTGTAAATCCTGGGAAGAGACAGGGAAGGTGGACTGATAGGGACAGCAACAGGGGATACTAGGCTGTCTGGCCCAGCCTGGAGCAATCAGAATCACTTTGCATGGTTGTAATCTTATCTTGACTAACACTTTGAACAGGAGAGGGAAGGGGAAAAGCATACAGAAATTTCCCTTCCCAATTCAAGATCAGAGCATCCAGGGGTCTGAGCCCAAGACTGAGGGTCTGCAACAAAAGAGAGGAAGTTGGTGATTGTCTGGGGCTGCAAACAGATCTATCTCTGGGTGCCCCATCTTGAGAAAATCACTTTCAAAACTAGAGGATCTAGGGTCCATTAAGTGATGGCCCTGGGATATTCTGCTCAGAGCATCTGCTAGGACATTGTCCTTCCCTGGGAGGTGAACTGCTATCAGAGAGGTTTGTGGGAATAGGCCAGAGACCACAACTTCATTGCTTCTGTGCACAAGGCCGTAGACTGGGTGCCTCCTGCTTGTTGATGTACCACATGGTGGTGGTGTTGTCTTTTCTGACCTGGACCACCTTGTTCTGCACAGATTTGGAAAAAGCTTGCAGTGTCAAAAACACTGCTCTGAGTTCCAAGAGATTGATGTGAAGCAGAGATTCCTGAGGTGACCACAGTCCTTGGGTGGTAAGATCCCCAGATGGGCTCCCCAGCCCAGCAGAGAAGCATCTGTGGTGAGTATCACTGAATGAGACTGAGTGACAAAGGAACCCCTTGTCTCAAATTGTCCTGATCCTGCCACCATTGCAAGACCTGGATCAGGGTTCGAGTCACTGGGACTAGTTTGGTAGGAATCCATTCTTTGAGACCAGAAGGCTCTTAAGTGGAACTGAATGTCCCTCATCTGGATCTTGCTCCTTGGACCACTGCTGTAGAAGCTGCCATGTGTCCCAGAAGCTGAAGGAAATGCCTTGCTGGTCGAGACACCTGAAGGGTGAATGAAGAGGCCATTTCCATGAGGGTCATTGCCCTTTCCAGGGAAGGAAGGCTCTTGCCTTTACTGTATCCAGCTCTGCCCCTATGAAGGTGAGGAGCTGTACTGGTTTGAGAACTGACTTTGAAAGGTTGAGAAGGAATCCTAAGGAGTGAGCACTTGCTGAGTCACTTGCAAATGTGACTTGCTTGGTCTGGAAACTGACCTAGTATGAGCCAGTCGTCCAAGTATGGGAAGATGGAGATCTTTTTCTTCTTAGGAAAGCTACCACTACTGCCAGGCACTTTGTGAAAACCCTTGGGGCTGATGTTAGGCCAAAGGCATTGCTCTGAATTGATAGTGGCCTGAGGGCAACTCGAACCTGAGATACTTTCTGTGGGAACACCTGATGGGAATGTGAAATAGGCACCTTTGAGGTCCAGGGAGGCTAGCCAGTCTCTGGCCTTAGAGAGGAAGGATTATTCCCAGAGTCACCATTTTGAACTTTGGCTTTAAAGGTGTTTGTTCAGATATCTTAGGTCCAGGATGAGCCGCCATCCTCCTATCTTTGGGGTTAGGAAGTACCTGAGTACAATCCTTTGCCCTTGTGTAGGGTGGGAACCCTCTCTAGCTCTGAGAGCTGGGAGGGAAGAAACCTCTGCCTCTAAGGCAAGGGTCTCTGATGGATTTGCAGGTGGAAAGGATCTGGTTCTCATCTTGGGAAATTTTTTGAAGCTGAGAACTATCCCTGGCTTACTACTTCCAAGACCCACTTGTCTGTTGTTGAGACTTCCAGTCCTGGACAAAGTAAGCCAGCCTGCCCCTACTGGTATGGGAGAATCTGCCTGGCAGACCCATCAGAGGTGTCTGCTTGGCAGGGGCTTAAGCTGAGGGGTGGATGCAGGTCTGCTTATCGCCCGTCTGCCTCTCCCTCTAAAGAACCCCTCTGAGAGTAAGAAGAGGGCCTGAGCTTGGTAAAGGCCTTTGGAAGGCCTGTCCCTACCCTGGACTGCTGCCTTTGAGGAGTTGCTTGCCCTTCTTTGGCCTGAGCACTCCTGTAAGTGGTCCTGTACTTGTCCATCTTTTCATGTAGTTCTCTGTCTGCTCCCCAAACAGAGAATTACCAATAACAGGGAAATCCATGGCCTTAGCCTGGGTATCCCTGTGATAGGCTAGTACATCTGAGCCAAGCCATCCTCTGAAGAGCCACAGATGTAGCCATGACTCTTGATGAAACATCATTGGAGTCCACAGCAGCATGAAATTGTACTTTAGATGCCTCAATCCCTTCTGCAGCCACCTGCTCCAGCTCCTTGGCAAGCAGGTCAGGGGCCTGTTTAGCCAGAGCCAGCACAGTGTCCCACCTGGACTTCTGGTATCTAGCTGTGTAGGCCATATAGTTAACCTGCCTGAGTCCCAAAGATGCTGCCATGTACTGTTTCTTTGCCATGGCATCAGTTTTCCTGGAGTCCTTGTCTGGGGGAGGGGGTGATGTCAAGGGATATTTGCCTTATCACAGGCAGCAGCCTGCACTACCCTAACATGGCTGCATTTCTGGAAAAGGAACTCCGTGTCTGAGCCTAAAGAGTATTCCTCTTGTCCATTCGTCTGTCCACAGGAGGTATGGAATTAGGAGACTCAAGAATTTTATGTGTCTGTTTCTCAAAGGATTTGTGGAGGAATAGACAGTCTCCTGGACTCTGGGATGTCCATCATCTCAACAAAATCAGGCTCCTCCTGATCCTCTACTGCTTCCTCCACAGGAAGCTGGAGGGTCTCAGCCACTTTTTGTAAAACATATAGTGAGAGGGGACTCAGAAAGCCTGGGAGGAGAAACACCTGAAGGTCTGTCTGGGGAGATGTCCGGGTCAATAGGCACATCAGACTTTCATAATCACCATCATCATCCTCATACTCGTCTTCCACTTCCTCCGGTTCATAAAATTCTTCCAAAGTGTAATCCAGGCAGGGGAACTGACCGAACTGAACCCCTGCCAGATGGTGCGGTTTGGTGGAACCAAATAGCGATTGCACTATCCTTATTGCCTTGGCTATCTCATCAGCGGTCAGAGTATGAATTTCTGGGTCGAACCGGATGATTTATCTTTCTTTTCCTTTTCACTGGAACTGACTCCTCAGAATCGGCTGTCCTTTTGCCCGAAGAAGTATAGCCCTGGTCAGAGGCACTCCTTCTGGTTCGGTCGGGAACCGAACCGGGCTGACCATCTGGGTCAGCTGGACTCTGGCCTCCTTTCCTCAGTCTACCTAATCTCTTTCCAGGGTAGATTTGGGAAAATTCTTACAAATTTGGCAGTCTGAATCGAGGTGGTCAAACCCAGACAATAAACACAGGAGGTGTGGGATCAGCCTTGGCAAAGACTTCCCCACACACACTGCAAGTGTTGAAACCAGTGGGCGTTTTTTTCCTTGGGTTTCTCAGACATGGCCAATCCTAACAAAACTTACCCTTTTTTTTTTGCAATCCATCGAGGCAAGACTCCCCTATCGGTTCCTGACCGTGTCACAGGTCTTGGAAAAAAACGTAATAAAATCCTATTTTTTAGAAATGATACGGACCGTTACCACACTCTAAATAAATCACAAACTTTTTACCTGAAGCTGATCGGTTCAGCTGAACTGATCCACAATTACAAGTTCCACACAGAAACTGCAGAAAAACCTATCTGGTACTCACGGTGCCACAGACAGAGACTTGAACCGACTGAGCAGTACCAGCAATTCGGTTGAAACCGAGTGAAAAATGACACTTCAACGACTTTTTGAACTGAGCAAAGGAGAAATCTCTGGAGCGACTATTCAGTGGGCGAGTAAAGAATCTGACAGTTGGAGTTTAAACAGCAGCAGACATGGGCTTCAACCGAGCTCATGGTGAACGTTCCATGCTGACCATGGAAAGTTTGACTCTTGTTCTCCGGGCAGTTGAAGGGTGGGACCTGGATGCATATGTCAGAATACAGCAAGACTTCATGTTGTTTAAACTCCGTTTCTGCTGCAAAAGGTACAGGAACTGAGTTCCTGTGCTCCTGTTCACTTTCATCACTGGCTTCACTAAACAGCCAGAATTTGGACTTGAGAGGAGAAACATCCATCTTGCAGTGCTGTGTGTCCGTTTGTATTTAGCATTTAATAAATGTGACTTTTAACCTTACCTAACTGGATCTTTTCTTAGTCAGATACCGAACAGCCTGACTCTTTTGGCTTACAATTGTGTGACTTCGTCAAGGCTCTGAGGTAATTCCAGGAAGCTGCCTCCACTCCTTCTGTTTCAATTCTTCAACAACTGGGATCTGAAACGCCGAATATCTCTAAAATCAGAATTGCAACTGGAATGTCTGGTCAGATGGGACAGGCTTCATAGGACAGCAACACTCCACAGGTGTTCCGTGAGTACACCCAGAACCAAGTATTGAATTTAGCTCCTATCAGTAACGATGTTGGTGTATTTGTTGAGTCCCTATTTTTTAAAGAGGGAATACTACTCCTTTGTGGCCAATAGGACAGAACAGATTGTTAGCATGAGTGTGAATGAATCAGGTATTTATTTATTTATTGAAATGTTTCACCAGAAAGGCACACTGAGCAGAAAGCTGTCTCCCAGTGCGACCTGGGGAAGGGGGTACAGTGGGAGGGTAACAGCAGAGTTATCTCTCCTGGAGTTCCTTTGACCAACCTGAGTTCATTGATGCCATGAGGATTGTCCATAGTATGTGCCCTACATGCTGTACTTTGGGCCTGGGACCGTCTTCCTGATAAAGGGTTGTCATAACATCATTGGCCCAGTCCTAGCACTGATAGTTTGGTGCTCCTTGGATACGGTTGAGTTTCCTAGCTCCCTGAAGGAAGCAATAGTGACACCCCTCCTGAAGAAGCTTCCTTGGACCCTGATTGCCATGCCAGCTATAGGTCGATCTCTAATCTTCCCTTTGTAGGAAGATTATTGAGAAAGTAGTGGCCACAATTGAAAAACCATTTAACCATCCATGACATCTATGAACCACTCCAGTCTGGTTTCGAAAGAGGCATAGTACCGAGACAGCACTGGTTGGTGCTCAATGATCTCCTGATGGCTAGAGATCAGAAGAGCCTTTGTATCTTGGTTCTTCTTGATCTCTCATCAGTTTTTGACACTGTGGACCATGGGGTACTTCTCGCACACCTGGAGTTCATCTGTGGCCTGTCAGGTACAGTCCTCAGTTGGTTGAGATCTTTCCTCACTGACAGAACTCAGAGAGTGGTGTCGGGGATAAATTCTTCCGCCCAGTCTCTCTGTCATGTGGGGTCCCCCACGGGTCGGTGTTGTCCCCATGTTGTCCGCAGTGTATATGCTGCCCCTCGGAGACGTTGTGAAGGCATGAGATGAGGTTTCACTGCTATGCAGATGATACCCAGCTCTACCTATCTTTGCACCCGACCAGGATAGAGCTGTCTCAGTCTTAATAGCTGCCTCATCGAGATCCAGTGCTGGATGAATTCAAGCTGTCTGAAGTTGAACTCGGAGAAGGCGGAGGTAATGGTTGTGGACCGGGTCTTAGGGTAGAGGGATGGGAGCTGGTTTACCCTCAGGTTTATTTCTTGAGGTGTAGCTCCTGACACTGAACAGATGTCGGAACTTGGGGTGATTTTCGACAATGAGCTGACACTGCATTCGCGAGGTGTCGGCAGTTGTCAAACTTTCCTTTATCATCTTAGAAACATCACCAAGACTAAGCACCTTTGCTCTACCCACCAATCTGTCTACACTGGTCCACGCTTTTGTGACCTCATGCCTTGATTATTGCAACTT
Source organism: Neoceratodus forsteri (assembly GCA_016271365.2). Classification (NCBI taxonomy): domain Eukaryota; kingdom Metazoa; phylum Chordata; order Ceratodontiformes; family Ceratodontidae; genus Neoceratodus; species Neoceratodus forsteri. The sequence continues at coordinate 446,898,294 of CM057453.1, forward strand.
CCTTTATCTAGGGCTTCCTGGGGTTGATATCCGCTGCTTGCAGTTGGTGCAGAATGCTACTGCCTGGTTATTGACAGGTGCGTCTTGTGCCTGTCATATTTCACCGAGTGCTGCGTGATCTGCACTGGCTGCCAATTCAATGGCAGATCACCTTTAAAGTTGGTCTTTAGACTTACAAAGCCCTACACAGACAGGATCTGGACTATTTGAAAGAGCTTCTGGTTCCTTACTGCCTAAGTGATCTCTCCATTTCGGCGGATGAGGGTTGCTAGAGATTCTGAGGGTTTCTTTAAAATCTTCAGGTGCTGGTGCTTTTATGTATGCAACTCTGACCCTCTGGAATTCTCTACCCCATCTGCTTTGTCAGTGTACGTCCATGGAAGAATTTAAAAGGCCTTGAAGACCTATTTGTGGTCGAAGATGTATTTTAATTAATTATTGTGATTTTAGAGCTCAGATTATTGTTGGATCATGTTTTATTTTTATTTATTATATTTGTAAGTACTGTAAGGTGCCTTGAATTTAAGGAAGGTGCGATATAAATAAAGTTTTATTATTATTATTTATTATTATTATCAATTGATTATACATTTAGGAAGATTGGGGTCATTTCAGGAAGCTGCCTCCACTCAACAGTTCTAACAGTGGTGACATCCTGGCCGGATATTCAGACTGTGCCTGGCAGTGGCACAAGCATGGGTGCAACACAACTGGGATCGCTGGAGCCAGGTAATGCATGAACAACTTCTGTTTGGCCAGTAACTATGAAAGAAGCCTTTATCCAGCTGGAACAGGCAGGTTTAAAAGTGTGCAGAATGTATTGGCAGAGAGTCGCGTTAAGTGCTTACCTAGAAGTGAAAAGGACACCATGCAGACTGCGCTTCACTAAACAGCCAGCATTTGGATTTGAGAGGAGATCGACCTTCTTGGAGTGCTGTGTGTCCATTTGTATTTAGCATTTAATAAAATGTACTTTTAACCTGACCTAATGCAATGGGTGTTTTCTTAGTCGCATACCGGGCAGCCTGAATCTTCTGGCTTACAGTTGTGTGACTTAGGCCAAGGCTTCGTGATTGTTTCAGGAAGCTGCCTCCCACTCCTTATGTTTAGAATTTTATTTGTACATTGTATTATACTGTATTTGTATCTTGTAACCCCTTGTTGTACTTGTGCCCCTGTCCCTGGTCCCACCTGGAAAGGAGCTTCTGCTCAGTGTGCTTTTCCCAGTAACAAAATTTAAAATAAATAAATAAATAAAGAAATGTATAAACTGAGGTTATCCTATAGTCCTTATAGGGATGATGTATGAACTGAGATTTTTTTCCATAAAGATTTTATTGAATTTTTGCATTAGATACATATATGTATACATCAAAGTACAAACATTTTAAGGAAGATGCATACATAATAAACATAAGTGTCTAAAAGATCCTGATGTATAAACTGAGATTGTTCTATCAACAGTTCTAACAGTGGTGAAATATAAAATGGGATTATTCTATCAGCAGTTCTAACAGTGGTGACATTCTGGCCCTTATATTCAGACTATGCCTGGCAGTAGCGCAAGTGTGGGTTTAGCACAACTGGAATGCACTGGGGCCAGAACCAGGATATTCAATGGTGATGCACCATGGTGCAGCACCATTGAATATGGCATGAACAGTGCATGGTGCTGTGGCACTGTGCTGGTGCAAGTCATAGATAGGAAGCTGCGGGGTACACCAGCACTAACGCCAATTCGCGCTAGGCGCATTGCCCATGATATTCAGCAGGGCATGCAAATGAGGGGCCATAATGTATGCAAAGCACAAATGGGGCCATTTGCATGTCATTCTCTTCATTTGCATGCCTTAGCGCAGGGCAGCCCAGTGACTTGTGCCTGGCACCCTGCACAGAATGACGTGTGCACAGTGAGGGTCCCAGGGCAGCCCCTCACCCCATAGCCGCGGTCATGGTAAATCACCATAAAACAAATCCCTGGTAGTCTAGTGGTTCCCACCCTCCCTCCTGTTTCCCTGATTGTCAGTAAATGTATATTAATCCATTCCCTGGTAGTCTAGTGGACCCCCCTCCTCCGATTCCCGATAAATGTTTATTAATTCATTCCCTGGTAGTCTAGTGGACCCCCTCCTCCTGATTCCCCAATCATGGTAAATCACCATAAAATAATTCACTGGTGATCAGTGGCACCCCCATCCTCCACCCACAGGACCCTTGCCCACCCCTCCCCTCCTGTCATTGGTGGGTGGCTGAAACTCCCATACTGCCCAGCTGCCGCCCAACAACAGGTACAGTATGGGCTTGCAGGCCATACTGTACTAGACAGTCCCAAATATGTGAATGAAGTTATTCACATATTTGGGACTGTCTAATACAATACAACCTCCAAGTCCATTGGTCCACACTGGACCAATGGGCTTACAGACCATACTGTAGCTGTCATGGTGGGTGGTGGCTGCAGCCTCCCACTGATGACGGTGGGGTGGGGTGGGCAAGGGGTCCTGTGTTTGTGGGAGGGTGGGGTGCCGCTGGATCACCAGGAATTATTTTACTGTGATTTACCACGATCAGGGATTGAGAGGGAGGGGTTCCACTAGACTACTAGGGAATGAATTAATATACATTTACCAGTGATTGGGAATCAGGAGGGAGGGAGGTACCAATTAGACTACCAGGGAGATATGGGTGCTTGGACGGTGTTCTGAGTGGGCATGTGGCCACCCATGGCTGGTGGCTGCTGTTGTCCCTGCAATACATCAGCCTACCTGTGGGTGGCCAGGAGTTTTCCACCAATTCACGGGCTCAACTTTGAACCTCCTATGCAGTGCAATCAGGGTTGTGCCAGCATATGTGCCGCACATCCTGGGCTGAATATCGTGATGTGCCACATGCATGGGCACGCCCCATGCATGTGCGCTGTATACATTAACATTGCACCCCGGCTTATCGGGATTTGCGCCGCTGCACCAGGCAGCCTTTGTCAATACGTCCCACTGGGGCCCAATGCGGTTGTGAAGTTGCAACTCTGTTGTGCCATGCGCAACCCCTTGAATATCTGGGCCACTGTATAAACTGATACTTTTATAATAACTGGTGAGCAATTTTTTGATGGGCTCAGCCAGTTGATATTCATCATAATAACCCATGGGTTATTACGGCATTTACATGCTCTGTCAGTCAAAATCAAGTACTCCATCACTGGTTGTTGTTCTCTGTGTGAGCTGAACAGATCCGAGAGATGGTGACTCAGTAACTCCGTTAGTGAGGATCAACCATAATACGACTCCTCACCTTCTGATAATCTGTTTTTGTCTATCTGGTTGATCCTGCGCTTTGCTAGCTTGAAGCAATATGCACTGCAAGTGGGAACAGGTCCGTGGCTGACTGCATACAGTCAGAGGAAAGAGTGATCACAATGTCAACTGTAACTTTGGAGGGGAATAATTAAATAAATGAATGCATAAATAAAAACAAAGGCAAGACAGAGAAAGTGTGTGTGTGTATGTGTGTGTGTACACACAGACACAGGTGTCAGACTGGAAAAATCGCTCACCAGCAATTATATAAAATAAAAGATGGGAAGTGTGTGACACTCAATTTAATGCACACCCTTGGTGTTGGATGCTTTTATAAACCCTCAGGCTTCACCTTTGGGTTTATATAGCATTCCACATCTTTAGTGTGCATTAAATTCTCATATCACATGCTTCCCCATCTTTTATTCTATATATCAGCAGTTCTAACAGTATTAACATATAAACTGAGATTGTTCTAGCAACATTTCTCAGTGGTGACATTCTAGTAACAGTTCTTATTGGGGTGACATATAAATTGAGGTTGTTCTATCATTAACAGTTCTTGTTGGGTGACACAAACTGAGCTTGTTCTATCAACAGCTCTTACAGAGTGATTAATAAACTAAGATTGTTCTACGGTATCAACAGTTCTTATAGGGGTAATGTATAAACTGAGGTTATTCAATCAATAATCCTTACAGGGATGATGTAGATTGAGATTGTTCTATCAATAATTCTAACAGTGGTGACATATAAACAGATTATTCTATCAACCGCCCTAACAGTGGTGATGTGCTATGTAAACTGAGATTGTTCTATCAACAGTTCTTACAGTGGTGCCAAATTGAGGCTGTTTTAATAGTTCTTATATTATGACATATACACTGAGCTGGTTCTATCAACAGTTCTTACGGGTGATTTACAGTATAAGCTAAGATTGTTCTACAGTATCAACAGTTCTTATAGGGGTAATGTATAAACTGAGGTTATTCAATCAATAACCCTTACAGGGATGATGTGTAGATTGAAATTGTTCTATCAATAATTCTAACAGTGGTGACATATAAACAGATTATTCTATCAACAGTCCTAACAGTGGTGATGTGCTATATAAACTGAGATTGTTCTATCAACAGTTCTTACAGTGGTGCCAAATTGAGGCTGTTTTAATAGTTCTTATATTATGACATATACACTGAGCTGGTTCTATCAACAGTTCTGACGGGTGATTTACAGTATAAGCTAAGATTGTTCTACAGTATCAACAGTTCTTATAGGGGTAATGTATAAACTGAGGTTGTTCTATCCATAGTTCTTATATGGGTAATGTACAGTATAAACTGAGAATGTTCTAGTAACAGTTCATACAGTGGTGGTATATAAACTGCTGTGGTTCTAGCAACAGTTCTAAAAGGAGAGCAGGGGCATTAAGTTCAGTGCTCTGGCCAGATATAGCTCAGAGAAACCCTCACTGTACAGTATTATGATGAGGATTTGTCTCTGTACAGTGAGTATGCATGTTCAGACTAAAGAGTCAACAGAAGTGGAAATTTCCAATGCTGAGATGTAAATACAAAGCTTGGAACTCCACATTCTATCTGAAGTGAAAATGTTCATAATTTAAATAAAATGTTTCTGTAGAAACTAAGCTTGAAGCTCAAAACACGACATCAGGTTATACTTTTCTCTACCGCCATGTAATTATTGGTTTTGAGCTGGTGCCCAACTGCTAAAATAATCTTTTTTATAGAGGATAACAAGCGAGAGTGTCACACATTTGTCACAAAGGAAATGATCCTTCTGGTTGTTTTTACTATTCCACTGAATAGCCTCCATTTTATGCTGCTCATATGCTGTTGTTGGCATGTAATCTTTTTCAACCCCTTTGCCAACATATCATTAAACACTTCAAATATCTTTTATGATATTGTACATGTACATGGCAGAGCTGATGCATATCTATGGTCAGATTTGTATATTTCTACTCTGGGCATTTTATAAATTTTGTGGGTCAAACAGTCCCTGTTTTTCCCCTATTCCCACTCTGACACTGATGTCACTACAACCACAGCTTGTCTGCCATCTGAGTGGTCCAGCAGCTGCCTTCACAGCCACTCTGGATCTGTGGTTGGTTGGCAGGTCACGCTGACAGCCTACATTCCCTCTCTGTGGAACTTGACTGCCTCACCTCTGTGACCCACTTAACTCTCTGACATTTCTAAGGTAGGGCATCTGAGTCCGCATGGCAACCTGGTCTTGCAGGAGGGAGAACAAAGTGCTGCCTCTGTGCCCTAAATTGACTGTATTTTGTAGAGTTGATCATTTTGTCCTTTCTACTATTTTACTAATCAGGGTTTCTTAATGGTGAGGCCAGCCTCCTGGGGAGGCTCAACCTGTTCCAGGAGGCTCAAGCAACTCTGAAAAGTACTTTATCTAAATTTTGACTTTAGATATTTTGTGAAGAGATGAGGCAAACAGTAGGTGAATTCATGTATTTATTTACATATCAGTGACCAGCAAGGTACACTGAGCCAAGGCTCATGTCAGGTGTACCGGGGAGTGCATACATTGAAAAGGTAACTGCAAAGCAGTCAAGTAATGCAAAATAAAGAGTAGTGCTAAGAAATAGAAACAGTAAACAAATAATGAGTTAATAATTAACCAATTAGACTAGAGGCTAGCAGAACAGCCCAAATACAAGGGTTCAGCAGAAAGTTTCTAGGAGCAAGAGCAGGAGGGAACAAAGGATTCCTCAGAAGTTGCTTAAGATAGCACATCAATATAGTGAACCAAACTGAATGACTCAGAATGAGTGCTTTAATTTGGTCACCTTCAGGATTGGTGATGAGAAGTGGAGAACAAGGGGATGGAATAGCAAGGAAGGATGGGAAGAATGGCAAAGGGAGAGAATAGCGATGGAGGGGAGAAAGAGGTAGGAATAGCAATGGAAGGGAAGGAAGAGTAATGGGCTAAATAGGGATGTGGAGCATGATGCCACCAAGATACCCCCCTAGCATAAAGGGTAAGGGCACCATCTGCAGTGCTGGAAGTCCTGGGATCAGGACTGCATACAGGTAAATTTTTTGTCTTTTGAAGATGTTTTATTTTTTTTAAACTTGTTGCCATCATCAGTCCTTCTTTTCTCCAGTGTCCGCCTCCTTGGAGATGATTATATCGTTTGGGGTGGTGGTGGCATGGGGTGTGGAGGCCCCACATTAAACAGTATTTTACATGTGTGCTGACTTGGTGTTTGGCATTTACTGTGATGTGCTGAATTGGGTTTGCAGGGTGTACTTGCTGTTTTGGGAGTTGCGAAAAATATTCACTGATATGACATGGAACCGTTGCTTAAGAGCATGGTAGGAGAGGCAGAGGTAGGTAGGAAAGTTACTATAGAGAGGGAAACAGACATAGAATGCAGTCTCACTCATCAGGGCACTGCAACAAGGGGTAACAATGGTTTGAGAATCAAAATAGCGGCATAAGTAGGCTGACTGGGGAGGGGTGCTACAATAAGCTGAACAAAATGAAGCAAACTCCAGCCCCTTGAGAGGAATTCTGGGCCCTGGGAAAAGTTCAGACTCTGGGCCCCATGCAGCTGCACAGAGTAGCGTGCCAAGTGGCCTGGGTCCTTCTTGGTGCTGGGTCCTGGGAATTATCCCTGCTTCCCACCCTCAGGGGACCTGAGCAAACTACTCAAAGGAGTTCACTTTATTCCTGATGTACTGTACAAAGTATGCTATTTTTCTATAGGGAGGTCCAAGATCATTTTAATATTTGGGAGGCTCAAGATCTTTTCCATGGTTTGAGGGAGGTTTACTATCACAAGGTCTGAGAACTCATGTACTAATTTATGTGAGTCTTTCCTTGCTCCCAGGTTTGACAGTGTTTTTTTATGTTCACTGCTGCGCCTTATGCGAAGCAAACATATTGGTATGAGACTAGGTTTTGAGAGATGTGACTATGGGTCCAATGCAGGACAGTCTGCAAGGGGTTCATCAGCTTCTGACCAATCTTCAGTCAGGTTGATCATGACACTGTTCTGGTCTTGCTGGGTGAAAACTTTGTGTAGTTCAAAGGAAAGAGCAGGCCCAAACTTAGGGCCAGTTCTTTCCTTTGCTCTGCATAATGTTACCATCAAGCAGAGCTGATCGCATCATGATCAGCCTGCTGTTGTCCTCCCTCCCAACATAAAATGATCCCTCCCACCCTCTGCCAAGTATCCCTCCCACTTCCCTTTGCTTGCTCCTTCTTATGTTTCTGACAATGGGTTGCCCAATCTCCGGTGTCAGCTAGTAACCCCACCCTGCATGTGTTCAGTAACAATCGAGAGCCCACACCCAGTGCTGCCAAACATAACACTGACCCTGGGATGCCCAATGTCTGTTGCTGCTGCTGGGCCCACTACCGCCATTAACCTCTTTCCACCTGCCCTGTCACCTTGCACTCACCACCCCACTACCCTCCACCCCTTCTTACCTACCGGGGTCCAAGGTAATCCTGTCTAGACCAGAGACACATCTTCACTCATCAATGCTGGACTGTGAACTGAGGAAGTCAGGTACCTGTATGTGGTTCAATGTATTTCAATGGGTTTTGAACTTGTCCTCATAACTTGTGTTGGGACAGTACATGAAATAAGGGAACCATCCCCACAGTCATTTTAAAACAACTTTTATAGATCCTATAAAAAGAAAACTCAATCGATGTCTGTTGCACCACTGCTGTTTCTCTCACCCAACCAACCCTCCCACTCAGTACCCACCATCCCTTTCAATTTTCTGACATCATGGTGCCCACTCCCTGGTGCCATCTAGTACCTCCAACTCTGCCTGTTTTGTTTTCACTATGCAACACTGTGAGCCCAGCCTCTGGTGCCGCCAAACACAGCGCTACACTGGGGTGCCCAATTCCAAGTGTTGGTATTTGAAATCAAAAAACATTTCTTGTAGTTATTTTTTATTTTTATATATCCTATAAAAGACAACCACCAACCGATGTCTGTTGCTGCTGCTGGCCCACTACCACCATTAACCTTTTACACCTGACCTTGTCACTCCGCAATCACCACCCCACTACCCTCCACCTCTTCTTACCTACCAGGGGTCCAAGGTAATCCTCTCTGGACCAGAGACACATCTTCACTCATCAATGCTAGACTGTGAACTGAGGAAGTCAAGTACCTGTATGTGGTTCAGTGTATTTCAAAGGGTTTTGAACTTGTCCTCATAACTTGGTCATTTTTTAATTTTTCCCAAAATTTTCAACATGGCCTTTTGGGGCCCTGCCTCATGAACAGTGGTGATAAAATTATGCAAACCTGTGCAAATTTACCTTTTGGGCAGAGTTGAACATTTCTCTGCCTTTTATTCTTCAGGTGGGGCTCATAAGAGAAGGCTATTCTGAAAATTTGGGGTAAACATTAAAACAATAGCAAGTGAGTGTACATTGAAATTTCTCAATGCACACTTGCAACTTTGAAAAGTTTTAATATTTTGACCCCTAAATTTTCAACATTGTCATTTTTCACACCACTTCATGAATGTGCAGCTGTCAGTTTTCAAATTCTGGGCAAGAAATGTTTTTGCACTTCTGGCATGAAATTACCTTTTGAGCAGGATTTAAAAATGTTCTCAACCCTTGTTCATGAGGATGTCCTGAGAAGGTTATTGGGGTTATAATAAGGATATATTGAACATCTGAGGTAAAATGTAAGACAATATTAAAACAAATACTAAAACAACAAAGTTATGAGTGTTCCTTGAAAATTTTCAATGCACACTTGGAACTTTGATAATTGTCAGTATTTTGACCCCAGATTTTCAACATAGCCATTTTTCACACCACTTCATGAATGTGATAGCTGTCTTTTTTCAAGTCCTGGCCAAATGTGTTTCACACTTGTGGTGCAAATGGCGTTTTGTGCATTGTTATAAATGACACCTGTCATGTTCAGAAGGAGTGGTCATAAAAGACTATGTTGAAAGTCTGGGGTCAAAATGTGAAACAAAAACTAAGTTATGACAAAATGCTGAATTGTTCCAACATTTACTCATAACTTTTGCAGATTTTGGCCCTTATGTTCAATATACCACTTGACCCTACCTCCTGAACATGACAGGTGTCATTTTTCATATCCCTCTGAAATTTGTTTTCACTGTCACACTGTAAAATCATCTTTTGGATGGCATTTAATAAATTCCACCTGTCTTGATCATAACCTCAAGTCATAAAAGATTGTTGGAAATGTGGAGTCCACTGAAAATTAGATATTACCTCTCAGCTGCCTTATTCTGGTTAAATACAATCTAAAACTACATAAATGCAGGACACCATTGAAAATGAGTTATTACATCTCATCTGTTTTTCCTGGGTAAATATATAGTAACAATGTATACAGGACCTGGTACAACAGCAGTGCAAGTGGAAAACATTCATAATTGAAAATACTTGTTCATATCATCAGGTTGTGAGAAACAAGTCTAATAACTCCATAATCTTTGTATTATGACCATTCAGCAACCTGAAGAAGAGCAATGATGGTCTGACACATTGCTGAAATTCTTTAGGACTTCAGAGTTCCCACCTGCAGCTATGATGAGATAACAAACATTTATACCTGTTGTTATTTTGCTATGTGTTGCCACACTTTGTTAGATTTGCTTTAATACATTTAAACTCTTGTGAGAGCTGATCTAGGAAGACTTTTTGTCTGTAACATACAGCAGTAACATAGTAAATAAATGTTAGATGGGACTCTAGGTCCATCATGTCTGCTCTGCACCATGCTTCTAAAGCAGGGATGAAATAAGTACACTATGCAAACACACACCAATTTAAAGCAATTCCTGCCCACTCTGCTACCCCCATAGTACCCAGTGATGCCTTTATAAACAGAAAATTATCCAAGATTACTTTAAAGGCCTGTACTGTCTTTTACCCCACTGTCTCTGTTACTTAGCTGTTCCACAGGTTCACCATCCTCTGGGAGAAAAGTGTTTCCTAACATTACCCCTGAGTTGACCACTCCTAAGCTTCAGGGCACTTCTCCACATTTTGCTGCAGAATACTAGTTAAAACATCTCCTATTGTTCAACCTTTCTTAATAGATATTTTACTTTCCTTGGACTCTGTCCTACCTGTTCGTATGAACAGTGAATTAGTTGGTCACACTTTAGTTTGTGTCACTTTCAGTGTAATTGCAGGGTAGGGAATCATTAATTACATGCAACAGTGGTAATTACATTGTACTATAATTACACATTTGTAGCATGTAACAGCGCTGCAGTTGAAATGCAGTTACAGTGTAGTTAATTCCCAGTTAATTAACTAAGCCTGCCTTGATTAGCCCATGACAGAATTTAAAATCTCCTAGAACACTTGTTGAGCTTACATGAGGGTGAACCCAATGGGCCATAGGGATCTTATTCATTGAAGTCACTTTTGATTTATATGTTCTTAATCTACAGTAGTTAGGCCTGGTGATGCTGAGGGTTGAGGCGCTGGATGGCACAATTAACTCCTTGCGGTGACCCGCTATAAATACAGGTATGGGGTGCTAGGGGTCAGCTGGGGAGGAGGGTGAGGAGCTGATTGAGCTGCCAGCTGGAAGCTGCCATCCTCAGAAGGGATCTGAGGGCCCCTCAGGGTTTGGCTGCCTCCAGGTGGAGGCTGGGTGGCAGTGTCACATTTGAGGAGCCCTGGTGCTAGGCCAGGGAGGGTGGTGAGGCTGTGGACTGGAGCTGCAGTGCACATGCATGCCTCCATGTGCATGCACTTCTGCTTCTGGGGCCTCAGGATGATGGGGCACAAGCAGAACCCCAGCGGAAGATACAGGGGAGGTGATGGAGGCCCCAGGGAACCAGATCCCACATCCCAAGGCCAAACTATCCTTCCACTGGGGCTCTCCTGAGCCCTTTGACCCCACCCAGGACTGACTTCTAATTTCAGAAAGGCCGCCAGGTAGGTAAGGTGGCCCCTCCCAGGGGTGATCAGGGGCTGGAAGGTTTCTTGGAGTTAGGGGAGAGGGTGCTTGGTAACTATGCTCCCCTGAGGAAGGTGGTTTCAGGCCAGGAGTAGAGGCTGCGGTTGAGTGGGCACTCCTGAGAGATGCCCGATCCCCTGGTGAATACATCGAATCTACAAAAAACCTGCAGTACTTCTCCTACATGAGTAGATCTCTATTTAGATTTTTACTGTTTAAGTGTATGAAATCTACTAAATGTTGCTGAATTTCTGTCTAATTATAAACAACTCCCAAATTAATGATTTTTGTCTATTATTTCCACTGTTTTAAAACTTTGCCTATCCTTCTATTCTCCAGTATTGCCCCATCTGCTCAGTGGGTAACCATTCATCCCCATTCTTGTTATACCTGCCATTTACCCATAGTGTTCCTTCTTTGACAGAACCCTTGGGTTAGCGTGTCATATACAATACCAATTGACAGAGTGGGAAGTTGAGGAGTGGGGCTGGAGAATGACGGCATCATCTTGCTTTGTACAGTTTGTTTAGTCAACCTTCCCTCTGTACAATGGGGTGAAGGAAGACTACAATCAGTAACACACAAGTGGGCTACCGTGAGAACTTGTTTGCACTCACTCCTTGTCAGTACCAGTCACTGTACTGCCTCTTCTGGTCACCCAGGTGACATTAATGCACTGGTGCTGGTGACTAGCCTCTTCTGGGATACCAAGTCCTCCTTTTCTTGCTGGTCATCCATGCTTTGAGCTTGTTCTTGAACCCAGATTAGAGTTGCAATGCTGTGACTGTGCCAAGGGAAGGGTTTTCATCTAATTTTTAACAGAGAACCATTTGGACTTCTGTACCAAACAGTCACAGTTACACAACTTTGATATGATTTCCTGAGTGTAAATTCCCAGTTTATAGTGGTTGAAGGACAGCTGTGGCAGCACGTAAATGGTGCTTATAAAATGGGCAAAAAATTCCACCATCCTGATTGGCTACTACATCATCTGAGCCGTGTCCTTATCAGATGATATAGTAGCCAACTGCCTCCCTCCAGTCCCGGCCCTCACACTGAAAATCAGTGAGCTGTGCCAGCCAAAAACAGAAACACAAGGTGGCACAGCTCACAGCGCGACATCCCTGTGACCGAGGTAACCGGAGCTCCATCTGCCAGCCCACTCCTCTCACAAACCTGACCCCCCATACACAGCTAAGCCACCTCATCCTGGCCAAACTCCAGCCAACACAGATTTATCAGAATACTAATTAAATTATACCTGTATTTTTTTGTTTCCATAGCTGCCATTTGTCACGTCCTCCTTTCAGCCACTTCAATTTTTCTGCTCGTTATTCTCCACGGTTTTCATTCCTTGCCCTTCCCTCTCCCTTAGCATTGCTGCTCAGTTCCAGACATCTACAATGTTTAAATAAATAATTTAAAACAAAACAGCAAACAAAAAGGCATCAGCGGCATCCCACTCACTCAGCTCATACTGTAGAGCCATAATAGCACGTAGTTGAAAAGCTGCTAGCAACGGCAGCTGCAGTAGGACATGTTCACTTCCAGTAAACCGCCAGTCTCCCTGAAAAGATACAACTCCAGTCACGGTAGCCATTCAGCAAAGAAAAGAAATAAAAGCAGAAAATACTCAAAGAAAAACTCAGCTACCATAACAAAGACAATTTTCTGTGTGTGTGTGGGGTGGGGGCAGGGGAGGCAGCACGCTGGACAAAACCGAGACAGAAACAGGCACTAGTAAACAAAACATATAGTAAAACAAATAGGAGTATATCACTGATTAGCACTTTGTGTGTAGACTTGGAGGGTGAGAGAGACAGATGCACAGATCACATTGTACAAGTAACAGGGACTATTTTCTTTAAAACTCAAAAGAGAGAAAAATGCCATTTTACTTTTAAAAGTTTAGTAACTTCTTCAAACCAGTTTAATAAATCTTCTGCCCATTTATAAGCGCAATAAGACACTCGAGGTGTGGGTTATCTCCTGATAAAACACGTCCAGGTGCATAAGGCACTCGGTGCAAGCTTGCATATATACCTATACATTATGTCTAGACAGTACTGTACATGTGCTTACATCATTTGGAAGCAATAGTGTGACCACAGAGTAAACTATAGGCTGATTCTTAGTTAACAGTTTGTGCTTTTATCACACATTTTAATTTTAAATGCTGTTCCAATTAGAACTGCAGACTTGCATATAGAAAACAGGTAGACAGTAAATACTGTAAAAGGCTATAACTCCATTGAAGGTTTCTGGTGATAACAAGACAGAGAAGCTCAAGTGCTTTATGGTGGGCTGTGGAGTCAGCCATAAAAATACCAACTGATGGGGTAGGCAGTTGGGAGGTAGAGGCTTCACAATGCCCTAGAATCATTATGACTTGCACTAGGGTGTTTTTTAGTTACCCCACCCCCAATAGGGTGATAGGTAAGGCAACAAGTGTGCTGCTGAGGAACTTGTTCCCCACATCGAGTTAGGCAAGTGTAAATCACTGCACTGTCTTCACATTTATATGTTGTTGTCCTTTCTATTCCCTTATATTGCTCCCTAGCCTCCTTCCGATAGGGTGCATTGAGAAACGAGCTGGTACCTGCTCAGTATGCATGTCTAGTAAACCTTTAAAGTAAATAAATAAATGTTGGTGTGCATAGAGTACTTGGTAGAATGTCAGTGCACTGATTGGGAAGTGGGCTGGTGTCCTGAAGGGTATGTGCCTCACAGCTGGAGGGACAGATGTAGCGGTGGGGCAGTCACATGGATGAGTACAAATAGTGTAAAGCTAAAAAACGAAACAGTTGGTGTCTTTTTAGTATTTCCAGCTCCTTTTCCTGGCTGTGTTTTCTGAATAATAGGCATTGAATAAATTGAGGAAGTAACCTGAAAGCAAGAGAAATACTTTTTCCCAGTAAAGCAAAACTGTCAGAAAAAATATGTTTATCATGTACAACAAATGTATTATTTTATTCTTTAAAAAGTAATTTAGGACTGAAAAGAAACAGCCTAATAAAAAACCATTTACCGAATGCATCCATTACTTTTGGGCTCTTGATTTCTTTTTCTCTTTAGGAATCTTAACCTGGACTGAAGAATGTTTAGTAATTTCCTGAACTGATACCAATGCACAGTTGCTCTGGAATTTGTAATCTCCAAGGTAATGTTTTTTTGGAATTAGATTACATCTCAGCTGGACTAGCACAGTGATCGGAGAATTAGGCAAAACCTATACAGTCGTCCTCCATTCTCACTAATATCGATGAACTAAACAAACATGTTTTTCAATACAATACAACCACACTTGTATCATGAAAACCATATGAAACCGCACTTAGACCTTGGTTTTAGAAGTCGATTTCTAAGAATAGCACCCAACATTACACTCTGTCACTTCTCAGAATTAGATGAGTAAGGCCACAAGCATTTGAGAAGACTGGGTCTTCCTGAAAATACATTTTATTCAAAACAACAACATGTTCATAATTTAAACAATTATATGCACATCGTTATGCTGGTCTAAAGCACACAGGCTGCACTCTAACAGTTATCATACTACTAACACCTGCACTGCAAAACAAGAAGCGGTTACATTTCAAAACAGTTATGATCTTCAATCCACCTGTGTCAGTGCTAACATACATATGTATGCAGAAGGCACCATCCTCTACTCAACAGAGGCCTCAGTTTCTGAGCTTGAATCATCACTGTAACTGGACTTTGAAAATGTCTAACATTGGTTTGCCTCTCCTCCTTCCAACTCTTTCCTTCACTAACTTTTCTGCCCTACCTGCTGGAGTGCCACTGGATAAACTGCTTCTCTGTTTAGCTACCCACAATCTGCAATACACTACTAGTTCCTATTTGTCCCCGTTTACTACCTGACTTTCAGACCTCTTCTAATTAACTCCTTGGGCCCGATTCACAACTTTGTGGGAATTCTACATCCAAGTGCACCAAGCGTATGGCACATGGGACTTGGCATTCCTGGCTGGCAATTGGGATTCTCAATCCGCATGCCAGTGCCTCAAGTTAGACCTGCTTTCTACTAATCTAACTTTATGCAGTCTTGGGACCCTTTTGTGGGGCTTGGCTGAAATATTTGTGTAATAAAGTGGGAAAATGTTAGCAAATAAAGGGGAAAAGTGTGCAAATACCATACACCTGCCCCTGCTGTCCACCTTCCAACCAAAATTTCAGTCCCTCATGACCACTAGAAATCACTATTTCACCCTGCACCCAGTTTCAGATCTAGCCTACTTCAGCCCCCCAAATGCCTGGATTTCTATTTTTCTGGCCCAAGGACACTCACCCCAAGGGATCTTGAACCAAGTACTCTGTGCAGTATGCAATAGCCCGACCACTACTCCAAAGTCGAGTCACTCTTAGAAGCACAACCGAGACCCTTATACAATGCACCACTATTATAAATATGGGCATCATGCATGCACTACAGTGCCTCACTATTTTAGCCATCCTGGTGCTCACCTTTCTCCAGCCAGATCACAATCCCAGCCCTCGGAGGGCAGCAACCCTAGACCACCCTATCTTATCTCGACTCCCCACTCTTGCCCCACACCCTAGGCCTCAGCACCCACCTCTGGCAGCCCTCCCAACCCCTCTGCCTGACCGGGCCCTCCTGGACCCACTGCCTCACCGCCATTCCTACTCTTCATGCCTTACCCATTCCCTGTACCCCTGCAGCCTCATCCTTATCTCGACATCCAGCTAAGGATGCCTACAGCTACTGCCCCTGGTTAGAATTATTATTCTACTGCTACTATCTGGAAATGTCCACCCCAACCTGGGACCTACTCCCACCAGCCCACCCAAGACATTGTCCTCAGGATTCCGCATTGCCTCCATGAATATCTGCAGCTTGCAGAAAAAATCTGCTGCACTCCAGTGCTGGGTCATTTTACACCAGCCTGACATCATTGCCCTTGTGGAGACCTGGCTTTCCAAATCTACCCCGACTTCTTTGTCTCACTCCCTGGGTACACCTCTACGGGAGGATCAAGTAGAGCAACTACGGGATGGCTGTGCTGTCTTCATAGGTGACACTATTGTTGGTCATGCGCTCCCAAGCTCGATAATGGTGTCCTGGTTTTCCTCAAACTCATTCCAGATCCCTCTAGGGGACCGCTCTACCTCACAGTCTCCTATGTTCTCCCAAGGAACCGGAACCTGGCAATCTTCGTCTCTTACATATTATCTCACCACCCTCCCCACAAAGCAGAACAAGTCCTTTTGGGGACCTCAATGTCAATTGGCTTAGTCCCTCCACCTCCCAAGCAAGGGACACTTTTGCTGCCCTTGACCTGACCCAACTAGTCACCCAACCCACTAGACTCAATCCCTCTAGTGGAACCAGCACCCTCCAGGATGTCATAGACACCAACCGCCAAAGCAAAATCCAGGACATACAAATCCTCCCTGACTCTTTAAGTGACCACTCCCCTATCCTATTCCTCTGGTCCACCTCTACCCCAAACCAGTAACCAAACCACCCCTGCAGGCGCCTCCACCCAGGTGGCCTGAATAAACTCAAGCAATTCCTCGCCCAGATTGACTGGTCCTCTATCAACCAGGCACCAGCATTGACTCTGCCCTTGACCTTTTCACACAGGCTTTTAACAAGGCCTGTGATCTCTATCATTGCTTACCAGACTCCGCACTAAAAAGCAAAATGCATCATGGGTCACCCCACCCTACTCCAAAAACTCAGGAAAGGGATAACCTCTGGCACTTAGCCACTGAGACCAGCAGGATGGCAGACAGACAAGCCTACAATGCTGCATGGAATAGGTGCATGTGGGCCATCCGTAAGACCAAGGCTGCTCACTACCAGGCCACCCTCACCTCCTCATGAGGTCTGCCCAGACCTTTTGGGACAATATTAAAGAACTGAATGGAAATCTCACTCCTCTCCCCATCCCAGCTTACTATTGATGGTTCTATTACCACTGACCCCTTAACATAGCTAACTGCCTTAACACCTCCTTCACGGACCATAGCTCTGTCCTTCCCAGTAATTTCTTCAACCCTGCTCCTGATTCACAGCCCCATCCTTCAACGTTCCTGGATCTACTTACACAAAATATCTACCCATGAAGCCAGACCATTCCTTGTAAAAGCATTAGGCAGCAACAGCCCAAGCAACGACTCTTTTGATCCCAAAATACTATGACTGGTCCTGGATGACATCCTAGTCCCACTTATGAACTTACTAAACTGATCCCTCTACCTGGGTCAATTTCCCAGTGTTTGGAAAACGGCTGTTGTCACACCTATTCATAAAGGTGGGGACAGGTCCACCTCCAGCAACTATCACCCAATTTCCATTCTTCCCCACTCTCCAAAGCCATAGAAAAAGTGGTGGCTACACAGTTCACTGAGTACCTGACTAAATATGCTGTTCTGTGCCCAGAGCAGCATGGTTTCCATGCAGGCCATAGCACTGGTACAGCCTTACTGGAATTCTCCAACTTTCTGCACTCCTGTCTTGACTCTGGAAACCTTGTTGGAGCAGTGTTCATTGACCTCTCAAAGGCCTTTGACACTGTCTGCCATCCTCCTACTTGAAGCCCTCTACCATATTGGTTTCTCTACTGGTCCCCTCACCTGGTGCTCTATCTACCTATCAGCCCATTCCCAGTGCGTCAAAATGAATAGGACACTTCAGAGACCCCTCTCCTCTCTGGGGTCCCCAGGGCTCCATCCTGGGCCCCCTACTTTTAGTCTCTACCTAAACACCCTGCCCAGTGCCTGCTCTGGCAGAATTCTTCTGTACACAGATGATGCAGTTCTTTATGCCTCTCACTGAAATTCTGCCTCCCTCCAGGACTCTCTCAGCACACCTACAACCAAGCAGAAAGCTGGTTCAAGGAGCACAGACTTGTCATTAATCTCAAAAGACCAAGTCGATGCTCTTCTCCCATCATCAAAACAAAGCAAGAAATAACCCCTCCTGATCCTCCCAAGCACTCAAAACCCACTAGAGCAAGTGCACACCTATGAATATCTTGGGATTACTTTCAACACTGCCTCACTTTTCATGCCCACATTAATGCCCTTGTGTCTGCCGCCAATACCCGGATTGGCCTCCTATACCATCATAGGGACTGCCTTCCACCCGATGCTCTCTGACTGGCCATCACATCCTCAGTACTGTCCCTAGTGGATTATGGCCTGCCAGTATATGTAGCCACTGATTACAGCACTCAGTACGATCTGACTACTCTGAACAAGCCCTGTAGACTACTGACCAGTGCCCCAGGCTCAGTCACACCTGTCATCTCTATTCTACTCCTAATCTCCTCAACCTGGAAGAATGTCTCCACTACCAAACCTGCCTCCTAGCCAAGAAAATTCTGCTTGGGCTGTCCCCCACCGGGGTATCTGCCTCCTCCAACATACCTCCTCCACAGTCTCCACCCGCAGCATGGACAAGGCCACTCTATTGGTACCCAGAAATAGGACCTCCCTAGCTCAGAGATTCTTTGCTACAGGGCCCTTCATGGTTTAACACTCTCCTGTAACCTTCACTAACACTCCCAAAATTGCATCCTTCAAAACTGCTCTTTGGAACCACTTGTTCAACACCGCTGCTGTTCCTGTCACTAACAGGCTGCTCGCATATCACTGAGTGCACTTAGACAAAGTCCTCCGGACTGCCTTCTCCACCCACCTGGTTTCATTCATTCTCCCCTGCCAGATATCTGTATTTATGTAACTACAGTTTTGTGTAATGTACAAAAATATGTAACAATGTCTGTATACTACTGTGTTAAATCTGTGTAAATCTGAATGTCAACCTATTGTAATATTATGCACGTAACACTGTTGTCCTGTCTGTGACAAGGTACCTTTGTAAACGAGCCTCTGGATCAAGGTTACAAATCCAATTATACAAATAAATAAAATAAATAAATGTGTCCAATTTTCCTGAATTGGGCACAAGTTGTAACAATGTGTTTAGCTAGCTGCACCAAAAAGAGGTGTGACATAGGACTTGACTCAAGTTCTGCATCAATGTTCATGAACTGGGCCCCTTATCTCCTCCTGTTCTCACTCCTTGCCTCTCCTCTAAGTTGGTAGTCAGGATTAACTGTATCAGCTAACTTGGCCACTTAAATATCATATCTAGAGATGAAGTAAAAGTTTACTACAAACTCAGTGAACCTGAAGTGGACCACTTGAGATCACGTAGCTCTCAGTGAAATATCCATTAAAACCCAAAATTTGCCTTCTAATGAACTACACATTGCCCACTTTGGGTTCACTTTGAATTACAGACTTGATAAGGTGAAGCTGGTAAGAAAAAGCCCCCAGATCACATGTCTGACTGCCTCTCAGGTTTGCAAGTCACATGATGTAGGGAGGAACTTAAATAGGCAGGAAATAAGTGTTCCACTTTCACTTTCTCATGAAAGAGCAATTTGCAGGCTGAGCTCCAGAGTGAGAGGAAGATATATAGAGAGATATACATTTATAGTCAATTTGTTTTTGCATTGCTTGCTTTCTTTAGTAGTTATTTAGTATAAAACTGTTCTGCAGCAGGGTTTTTTCTTAATCAGAGATTTTCTTAAAACCAGGTTTTGTTTCAGTTAGTCTTGCATGTGGTCTGTCTTTCCAACTAGTAGTTTTCCTATTTTCTTTTGTTTTTTGATCATGGATCATGGTCGTAGCATGGATCATGGAAGGAGAAGTGTTGACCAATTGGGGCCTAAATGCGGGGCAGCCTTTGGCCACCCACTGCATTTAAAGTGGGCTACTTTTGGTGTGGAGTTACACAAAAAGCGGCTCCAGTTCAGGTTGTGCCAGTGTAAATGGATAAACATACGATCAGAATAAACACAACACCAACACTTCTTAGAAAATAAATGCTGTATTAAACTGACATATTAAGGATGAAAACAGATGAAATACAGTGGCACCATGCAAAGGTAACAACAGCTCCCAGAGAACAAACAGCCCAACCGGTTTGAGTCCCTGAGGAGGTGTTTTGGCCTGAAACTGGTCGGAGCTGTTTGTTCTCTGGGAGCTGTTGTTACCTTGCATGCACCACTGTATTTCATCTGTTTTCATCTATTATATGAGTTTAATACAGCATTTATTTTCTAAGAAGTGTTGGTGCTGTGTTTATTCTGATCGTATACTTTGGTGTAGCCACAGCAGGGGTCTTACCAGAGCTGCATGCGAAGCAGCAGCCACAGCAGCGTTAAGTTGAGCAGCAGCAGCCTCAGTCAGAGTAGCAGCAGCCTGAAGAACCACAGCCAGAGGTTGCTGCCCTCCAACACTGGCAGCACAGTATGCGGTTGCCCCTCCAGCAGCAGCAGCAGCATCCTCCCAGCCTGTTGTTGTATCTGGTGCCCCCACTTCCTGTACTGGGTCCCGCATGGCGCTCTCCCATGTCGGAGTTTTTGAGAACATCCCAGGTGACCCCACAGTGGTAAGGTGCAAGCTGTGCAGTGTGCTGGTCCATCGGGGGCACATGTGCGGACACTTAGGGACTGGTGGGCCAAGGACACACATGGTTGTCCACCACCAAGAACAGTGGGATGCCAAGCTGCAGGATGTAGCATCCACTCCTGCAGCTGTGGCCCCTGTGATCCTCCTCCTGTGCATCACCAATGTCGCAGGACCCCTCAATCGAAACAGCAGAGGAGTCAGGGCCCACATCCATAGCTGACCAGGCACAATATGACCCATCACAGCAGCCGGTGACATAGGCAGACCTGGCAGTTATGTGGGCAGAGGTGGAGGACCTTAAAATGTAGAGGAGTGTGGAAGGAGGGGCAGCTGCAGAATAAGGACTGCTAGCTGCACATTCAAGCAGACTTGATAGAACCTCTAGGCCATTATCTGCTTGCAAATTTCGTATGTTCATATGTTTGTAAAATGGCTGTGGAGGCGCCGTCCAACAGCTTACCTGCACTGAGGGCCAAAATGCAGAAATTATCCGCTTGCTGCAGGGATTGAATGTCAGTGGCCAGCAACAGCCTCCACAGTCCCATAATATATTCAGTAGTGATCATAAGTTTTAATCCCCAAACCATCTCTTTTCTTTTCAGTTTTTCCTTCAATAATGTTTATTTTTCTACTAGTGAAGTATGACATTTCTTTTCAGTCAATGTTTTGTTTATTTTCCACAGTTGTTAGTTAATGTACTTTATTTTTATATGCGTGATGGTAATCAAATGGCAGACACTACGTGCTTTCATTACAGGTGAAACTGTCCTGCCATTATGCATGCTGCAATAAAGGTGTCTTGAAGATGGCTTTTTGGTGGCACAATTTAAACTGAAATGAAAGCACACAGTGGACTCACAGTTGGCAACCACTTGACTTATTATTACATAAAATAAAGTAATGAGTGACGCACAAAATGGTTATGATGCGCAGCATAATGGCATGTGTGGTGTGGGGGACATTTGTAGGCATATGGATTTACCATTATGAGGTGCAAGAAACAGAGGAGTAAGAAAATTTCCACCCCAAAAGCTTGTCTCTGCTTTTCATTGATTTCTTAATCAATATTTTATTTTCTTACAGAATATAGCATGACATTTATGTTCAGTTCATGTTTTCTTTGTGTTGCAACTTTTCTTAATCCGTGTTCTTGTCCTCATAATGGTAAATCCTATTCCCACCTACCACAAATGTTCCCCCACACACATATATGCCATTATGCTTTCCAAAATAAACAATGCTTAGGTTATTACCCATTACTTTACTAAATGTAATAATAAATCATGTGTTCACCAACCAGTTGGCGGACAGTGGGTGATTTCTTTTTATTTAAGTTGTGTCACCAAAACACCATCTTCCAGCCACTTTTATTGCATCATGCATAGTGGCAGGACAGTTTTGCCTATAATGAAAGCATGCAGCGTCTGCCATTTTCACGACCATCAGTCATGTAAAAATAAAGTAAATTAACTAACAACCATGAAAATACTTGTTCCTTTTCTGAACATGTAGTTAAAGCACCAGGCAATGCTCGCAATACCATAACACCACATAGCATGCCCCCAACAATGTGCTATTTTGTGTTTGAATGTCCCTTGTTAATTTCATGAAAAGCCCAGATGAAAATTAATACCAGTCCAGAAATGTGTCACAGTGTGTTAAGTGATATCATTGCATTGTGACAACACTTGCTGCTGCTGGTGTTTTGGGCCTTTTTTTCATTTCATGAAAATCACAGATGAAAATTAATTCAAGTCCAGAAAGGCATCACAGTATGTTAAGTGCCATTTATTTTTTTTAGTCTTTGGTAACCAGGTAGGCCCACTAGGCACAAGTGCCTGTTTTCAGGGAGACCTGGGAAGCACTGGGCAGTTAAGTGACTTGCTCAGAGTCACACAGTATGCAAAGTGGAGGTTGTGAGAATCAAACTCAGGTCTGGTCTGTTTGTATGTATCAAGCTTGTTTACACCTCATTCCTCTAACCTCCAGGCTATACTGCCAGCCTTGCATTGTGATGACATGTGTTGCTGCTGGTGTTTCTGGCCCTTTTTAATTTCATGAAAAGCCCAGATGAAAATTAATACCAGTCCAGAAATGCATCAAGCGTGTTAAGTGACATCATTGCATTGTGGTGACACTTGCTTCTGCTGGTGGTTTGGCCCTTTCTTTGCATTTCATGAAAAACACAGATGAAAATTAATACAAGTCCAGAAAGGTGTCACAGTGTGTTAAGTGGCATCATTGACTTGTGATGAGCAACTACAATCACATGCAATTATAATTCTCCTCCCAAAAAGTTACAAATCATGAAAAGTCTAGCTGAAGAATAATCGCATGAGAAACTTGTTCAGAAAAGTCACAAGTATTTCTTGATGCACTGCTAAAAGTGTGCAGCTTGAGACAGAACTCTGCACAAGTGTTCCAAGTAGGAAAATTGCTTGCTGGTGCCTGCTGCTGCTGTTGTTGTCTGTCTGTTTTCTGCTGCTGCTGATGTACAGTGTGTTGCTAAATGATGATAGCCACAGCTGACCATGGGTTGAACTATAATTTGATGTTCTGGGAAATTCTTCTGCTGTGCTGACTGAAACATGCTGCTCTTTGTGTGTATATTCATACCAACACTGGTAAGTTAGTGTACGTGTCACTGTCACATTTTTCAGAGACATTGCCATTTAATTTGCATTGAATCTTGTTTTTGTTGTAAGCACTGAGCAGTCCATCATGTTATTCCTTTGCAGGGTATCATCATCATACATACAGAGGTGGATATTTAAAGGGTTGCACCTGGCATAACCCTGCAATGCTCCCAACACAATATTCAAAGGGCACTTGCACAGCACAAGTTCTGATCGCGGGGTGCATTGCTAATGTATGTGGTGCATCTGAAGGGGCATGCCCATGCATATGCTGCACATCCCGATATTCAGCCGGGATGTGCGGTGCATCTGCTGGCACAACCCCAGATGCACAGCAGACCTGGGTACAAAGTTGAGCCAGGAAAACCCTGGAACAAATGCTGGCCACGCACAGGTGGGCAGCTGTATTGCAAGATGCAACTCAACAGCCACCAGCCATGGGTGGCCACTCCCAGCAGAAACACCATCCACAAGCACTCAAACCCACCCTGGTGGGCCAGTGTACCCATTATGCCTGATCATGGGCATGTGTTCATACAATAACCCTCCCTGGTAGTCTAGTGTGCCCCCTCCCTCTTGTATGTGACTGATTGTGGGCATGTGATGTACAAAATCCTCCTTGGTGGTCTAGCAGTCTCCCCCACATGTATGCTCGATTCGGACTTCCATAGTAAAATGAGATACTGTACCTGGTGGTCCAGTGGTCCCTTCTCCCTCCAACCCACAGAGGACACCAGCCACCCAGTTCCCCGTCAATGGTGGGTGGCTGCACCCCACCTGCATACCACCCAGCCGCCCGCTGAATGACAGCATACAGTATGAGCTGTCGCCCATTGGTCCACAGTGTGGGCCAATGGGCTCTAGTCATACTTCACCACAGCAGGCACAAAGATGTGAATGACTGCATTCATTCATTCACATATTTGTGCCTGTGTAGAAGTATAGTCTGTAAGCCCATTGGTCCACACTGTGGACCAATAGGCATACAGTTCATCCTGCACGCTGTCCTCGGCAGGCAGCTGGGCAGTATGCAGGCAGGTGCAACTGCCTGCTGATGGTGGGAGCTGCTTTGCGGGTCCTCTGTGGGTGGGAGGAGGGAGAATACTGGACAACTAGGTATTTTATTGTACTATGGAAGCCTGCGATCAGGCATACAGGTGGGAGGGGAGACAGCTAGACCACCAGGGAGGGTTTTCTAGATCAAATGCCTGTGATAGGGCATATGGGGTGGAGGGTGAACTAGCTCACCAGGGAGGTTATTATAAAACAAATGCCGGCGGGCATACGGGAGGGAGGTACACTAGCCCGCCACGGAGGTTAATATAAAACAAATGCCCACAGTCGGGCATACGGGAGGAGGGCACACTAGCCTCCCAGGAGGTTACTATACAACAAATGCCTGTGATTGGACACACAGGAGGGAGAGGGTACATTGTACACATGGGTACACCATGGACTCAACTCCCAATGACTGCAACTACATGAGGGTGCCAGGTGCATTTGCCGGGATGCCCTGTGCAATGCATGCAAATGGGGCCATAATGACATGCAAATGACCCCATTTGCACCATGCACACATTATGGCCCCATTTGCATGCTGTCTAGAGCATTCCCAGTCTTCCTGCCTGGGTAATGCGCCGGCATATTGTACTTGTGCCATGCACATTCCATGCCATTTTCAATTGTGCTGCACCATGGAACATCACCTTTGAATATTGCCCTGTCCTGACCCCAGCATATCTCAGATGCACTGTCCCCACTTGCGCCATTGCCTGGCAGAGTCTGAATTTCCGCCCGAATGTTCCCCTTCACCAATGGGTTGGCCATGGTCATAGTCACATGCCATTCATTTGTGCCGCCATCTAATGTGCTACTGTAAAATTTTTTCCAGGGGTTACTGCTGTGAGTGAGTGAATTATTAGCATTTCTCATTGCTGTTCTTTTCTTTTATGTACTCAGGTTACAGCACACAGATTCACGACCATAGTGATGAAACTATGTTGCCACCCTACATGTGTCTGATTGTTGACTTGCTGTACAAACAATGTCAATCCATAAAAGGTAAGTATTTTTTTGTGGGGATGGTTGCATAGGTCATTTAGAAAACAATTTTCATTAAGTTTTGTCTTTCTTCCAGGTCTTCAGTGTATCAAACTGTTGTTCATCTTCAGATTGGAACATACCCAGTTCACAATACCTCGATGCTACATGCAAACAGATGAAGAAGAAATTATTCTGAGTTTATTCCAGTACCCCATTCAGTATCAGTACCCCATGGAGCTGTTCCTGTCTTTTGTTATATCTGGCCTATATGTCACCGGCTGTTAAATATTTTACACCAGCGGAAAACAAGGGAAAAAATAAGGAAAGCAGCCACTTGGAAATTATTTTCCATAACTGCATCAGCAACCTCAATGGTACAGTTTACACTGCACTAGGATGGTCTGCTTCACTGCATTATTTAGCACCACCATCATCGTGACTGGGTACAAACATAGATGTGATTGTCTTGCTTGGTGTGTCGGACAAAAAAGTTGAAGTGCTGTGATTCGTGATCATGAAGATGAAGAGCGTGATTTGTCTCATGACTCATGATCGTGATATGACAATGGTACAACATTCGCACCAAAAGTATGCACCACACTGGTACTCTGAACATTCAAAGTCATCCTTTTCATGCCTGTGTAATGCCCCAAAGTTGGGGCCACTACAGAAAAGGGAATCAATAAATAAACTAGGGGTTTACAGGTACACAGGATGCCTGCAGAAGTGTGGGCAGCAGGGTACAATGACAAAGGGCCCTTCTTAAGTGAATTTCTCCTCCCTACAATGGGGAAACTGTAAAATAATATAGTAGAAAAGTGCCATGTGCACTTTACAGTATGGTCAAAAAGCAGATTTAATAGCAGCACATGTCACAATAGCTTGGATGGAATGCTGTGCTGAGTTGCTCATCACAGCATTCAGTCAAAACACTCTAGAATTAGAAGTGTTAGCTTTTGAAAAGTTTTCAGTTTTCTTGGTAGTTCCTGCTGGCTGTGGAGCAGAGAGGACACAGATGGTTAAGGGGAACCAGTAGAGAGCTTACCTGGTGGTTGAAGCTGTTCCCGAGGGCCAGTCTGTGTGCCTGCTCTGGCCAACCAGTGAAGATTCCCAAGAGCTCTATTTCAGTCCGCAGTGCCATTGGGGCACCAGAAGAAGGTAACCGGCCGTTGGTCACGGTTTGGGCTGTGTAGCCCGCCGGTTTATTGTTTTAAACCCGCTTGCTTTTTTAAAGTTAACCGTCCCACGCCAGCTGCATTGAAGCACCGCATCGCCGCTTTTCCAGTCAGCTGTCTTAGGCCCCGGTTGTCCCACTAGCTGCCTGCACATCCCTCCCACTCGCAGCATACAGCCCGCCTCCCGACAGCGCAGCAACCTCTAGAGGACGGCAGAGTGTGGAGTCGGCGGCAGCACTGGAAGCGTGCTGACCGCCCATTACAGGGGATTGTTTTATTTTGTTTCAGAAGCGCACAGAAGGCGCTTAGGCGAGCAGCTGAGTGCCGCAAAGGAAAGCGGGTCAAAGGACCCATATTTCATTATTCAAAGGGATGTGACCAGGTGGGGCATAGCGGCGCCAAAGGAGGACCAGCAAGTGAGGCCTGTATAGCGGTTCTTGAATATTCATAGGGGGTGGGATTTAAGGAGGCAACCTGCTGAATGGCGACAGCAGCTCTCAGAGAGCTGCAGATTTAAAAGTCACGTGAGTTTAAAAGGGGCAAGTCAGGCAAAAATAAGGTAGGGCATTTGGCCCATAGCAAAAGGCTGCTAGGCCCAGCTGTAAGAGGGCAGTTAGGGCCAATGGTATAGAGGGCAACTCAGGCCCATTTCTGTTAGGGCAATTCAGGCCCATTTCTGTTAGGGCACCAGACCCACTGAATTAAGAGCAACAGGCCCTGTATTTGAAGAGGCACCAGGCCCAATATAAGGTGGGGCACCAGGCCCAATATAAAGTGGGGCACCAGGCCCAATAGAAAGTGGGGCACCAGGCACAATATTAAGTGGGGCACCAGGTCCAAGTCTTGATAGGGCATTAGGCCCGAGGTAAAAGTAGGGCATTAGGCCTGAGGTAAAGCAGAGTTCCTAGAGGCCCGGCCTAGTGTAATAGGGCAAGCCAGCATAGTGGTACTAAAGGAGGCCCGGCCTAGCGTAATAGGGCAAGCCAGCCTAGTGGTACTATAGGGAGGATTCCATAGTCATGACGTCCAGGAAGAGATCCTATTCAGGAAGACCCTACATTTAGGACAGGGATTCATCTAAGAGTGCTCGATTTGCCTATACTGTGAAGCTACTGTAATAACTGTACTGCTTATGCAATGGCTATTGCCCTAAGTACCTGAACTATTGCCCTAAGTATCTGAACTATTGCCCTAAGTACCTGAACTATTGCTCTAAGTATCTGAACTATTGCTCTAAGCACCTGAACATTGGCCCCATCAGTAATAATTACCCTGAATTTATAATTTGCCCTCTCCGCAAATTATTGTATCATTCCACAGTTCTCTGGGCATTTTTCAGTTATATGGTTACTACTGTGTGAAGACAGTCTCAATCTTCTACCTGCAATCCCATAGTGTGGTCTGTAATACCATGTACTCGAATCAGTCTCTATTCAGAAGAAGACATCTTCTCAGCATTCTTCACTCCTGTGGATCATCCATCAGCTCATCACATCCGTCTGTGTCATCCACTGAAGTCGAGTCCATCACCAGTCATACAAGTGGTACCTGCCATTTCTTCTTTTCACAGCTTGAAGTACGTCCGCTTGAGCATCACGACAGCCTTGCCAGTGTTGTTTCATATGGTTCCTGCTCCAGATGTCCCAAAGTTGGTCATCCTCTACAGAAGAGTGTGCTCATCCTGGAGAACCTGGTCTGCACCTCTCCTGGTCGTTCGCTGAAAGTCGAGTCCGTCGAAGCCCAGCACGGACACATCCGCCGCTTCTTTGTTTTGTGTTAGTTCCTGATCCTAGAATTGCAGAGTCAACCATCATCTCTTCAGATTCTCATGGTTCCTGGTCCTGTCAGAGTTCCTTCTGAGTTTAGCTGGCCCTGAGTGCCGCAGCATCAGTCAGGTCGTGGTAGTCCTCCATTGGATTCATCGCCATGCAGGTCTTGATCTATCTTCATCCTTGGCAACCCTGGAAGTGAGTTTTGGCCAAGGAACCCTTTGTTTTCAGTGTGTTATCTCAGGAACCAGTTGCTCTGGTTCTACATTCCGACAGTCTTGGAGAGTGGGCTTTTGCAGAAGAAACATATGGTCTGTTTACAAACCTCTTACCATCCCAGTGGCCTTAACTAGGTCTTTGCTGGGAATTGTGATTAGGGTTCTACAGTTCTGTTGTACTTCCCTTGTAGCTACCAATGAAGAAAGACAGTGCACATGAAGGCGACAGACATTTGGACTTTGTGAGAACTGGATGGTCATTGTAAAACCAAATATTGTATTGTGGGTAGTGAAGAACACCTGATTTCCGTCTATGTACTAGTTGCTCTTACAGGATACTGCTAAGGAATTGTAGGAGTATAGTGGCAATAGGCATGGTGCACCCATAAAGAATAATAATCTAGAGTTTAGACATTTTAGGGTTTAGTTGTTACTGTTTAGATATCCACAATGCTGTCCATACTGTTTTGTGGTTGGTATGTTTCTGTATGACCATGTCCTCCATCCCTCCTGTCTAATAAACATCTTTGCTTCATCCAATCTCTGTGTATGACTCCTGCCTCTCCTTTTCGGGTGATTCCACCAGCCCAACCCCATTCGGACCTCAAGCCCCTCGCCATCCCACCTGCTGAGGGTGTCGCTGGTGCTGCTGGTAGTGAGACAGTTCCCTTTACCACTCTGGTGAAGAACCCAGAGGTCTACCAGTGCAGTGTCCATCACAAAATTTTAGGCGTAGTCAGCAGGATATAGAAAATGTTCCGAGAGTTCAAAGCCGGAGAAGACACAGAGCAAGATGTTGTTTGGAATGGAAGGCAGTAGCAGACTGTGTGGAGGAGTTGGAGAAGGGCCAGGTCAGGTGCCCTGGTCACCTTTATCCATGCCGTATTACTTAGGAGCACCCTGGCTTCTGCTGTATACTGGGGAACATGATAGTGAAGACTCCAGTACACTGGAAGAGTTTTGCTCCAGGATGCAGCCCATGTTCGGCTGTATCAGATTCTGGAAGACAGAAAGATAGAGATATTGATAGGGCAGTTGAGAGGAGTTTCCATCGTGAGGTCCAGTCCTGGTCAGAAAGGAAAGAGCCACTGCTGACCAGATCTTTCGTCCGCTTGCAGTTCACATTTGATATGCAAACTATCTCTGACCTGAAGTTGCAGTTCTTGTCACGCACTCAGCAGCCCCAAGAAATGCTACGTGAGTATGCCTTAAGTCTGGAGGAGGCACTGAGAGCCATTGAGAAGATTGACCCAAGGAGGTTCAGGACCCTGATGGAACCTTGATAGAAAAGTTCACAGAGGGAGTGAATAGTGAGTCCCTAAAAAGAGAACTCCATTTGCTACATTGGCAAGATCCCAATGCTCGATTCCAGGATTTTAAAGAAAAGGCCATAAGGATGCAGGGATCCAGAAGGATGGGAGAGGAAATGGCAGCACACCAACACAAGATGATGCCCCAGAGTGCGGCATGGCCTGAATACCCCATTGAACGCTTGTACGGGAGGATCCATGGCAGCCAGAGGCATGTTCAGAAAGGCTACATCACCCAAGGTCCAAATATGAGGGACCACCGATGGGGAGTTGTCAGAACCATTTTCTGGACTCAACAAGGTCTACACCCAGTGGTCTCAATCCCAAGAGCTTCACCAGAAAGTGAAAAGGAACCCAAACCAGGAATGGATGGAGCAGATTGCGCTCTTATCCACAAAGTGACTGAAGTCTGCCAAGAGGTGCGGGACTTTAAAGATGGCTGGAAAGAGAGGGCTCTTTACAAGACAACCGAAAAGATGAAGATGCCTGATGGATATGTTGGATGGCCAGAGGAGACCCATCTACAGAAGATGTGATGTTGATGAACATGAACAACAGCGAGGCCTTAGGAGAACTGACAGACCAGAGACCGAAAGGCAAGGCACCAGCTATATGAAGACACCGGAGAGAAATCGAAAGAATCGATCGCAGCAATGCAACAGCAAGAGTCAACTTGAGAAGCCAACCAGAACAGCAAGATGAGGAAGTTTTACACAATAGAATGGAACTGGTGCAAGAATGCAAATTCCTCAGGGAAACTCTCCAACGGCAAGAAAAGGAGGACAAAGAACAAACCACAGGCTCCTCCAGAATAATAGAGAGAGAAAGAGCTTCGCAAAGAAATTGAAAAGCTCCAGTGTATAGTTGAGGATTGACAGAGAAAACAAATCCCGCCATGTAAGGTATCACCTGAAGCTGAGTACCTCCAGCAGAATGACGCCTAAAGAAAGTCAGATTGTCTTGCCCTGGAGTACAGTCCAAGAGTAAAATGGTTGTTAGACAAACAGAACCTGAGATGATGACTGAACCAGAAGAATGTGTTAACCCTTGGGGACCAAGGAAGCTGGATGGTGTTACACCACAAAGTCTTTCATTGTCTGTGGGAGAACATGTCATGGTGAAGAAAACTAATCAAGGGAACAATCTGCTTGAGGAATGGAAACCTGAGCCTTATATTGTTGTGGCAATTCCGTATCCTGACTTCAAAGTGTACCAGATCCAGGCCGAAAATAGGAAGGAGTCGAAAAGTTGGTACATCAGAGTCAGCTCAAACCCTGTATACTTCAAGGAACTATGGAAGAAAATACTAACTCAGTGCCAAAGAGAGGCAGGAGTGTACCATGGATGGACCCACCGACATAGGGTCCTCAATGCAGTGGTGTGCTGATCCCTGGGTTCACGCATCCATATGAACCTGTCCTACCGTCCAGTTACTAAGCCTACAGTAAATCATAGGCCTGTAGATTTCCAGGAGATAGAGTGTATTTCTGATGATAACATGGTTCCCCAGATCCATAGGTCACAGAGGTCCAATTTGGTGTTCCCCCAAAAGATACATATAGGAAGCTTATCAAGTAGCACCTTCCTTTTCTGGATAGTCCTGTTAAAAGTAATCCACAGACATGGTCACTTAAATAAGAAAGTTTTCTGAAAAGTTATAGATGTTTTAAGAAATGTTCTAATTAATGTACATAGAAGTTTAAGTTGAATATTAAGGTGGTAAGATATACTCTAAGAAACCTATAGAAGTAATGTTTAAGAAATGTTTTATAGAGTTTTAAAAGGAATACATGGGGACATGTATTTTAGGTGGCCCAAATCTGTAATGCCCCAAAGTTGGGGCACTACAGAAAAGGGGAATCAATAAATAAACTAGGGGTTTACAGGCACACAGGGTGCCTGCAGAGGTGTGGACAGCAGGGTGCAATGACAAGGGCCCTTCTAAGTGAATTTCCCTCCCTACAATGGGGAAACTGTAAAGTAATATAGTAGAAAAGTGCCTTGTGCACTTTACAGTATGGTCAAAAAGCAGATTTAATAGCAGCACATGTCACAATGGCTTTGATGGAATGCTGTGCATGAGCAGCTCAGCACACCTGTAATAAACCTCCAGCTGCTAATTCACAGCTTTCACCTACATGGCTACTTGCTGTTACTTGAGGACAGGCTGTCAGATTTTATTTCAGACACACACGCAGCATTTATTTCACACACCAGCTAAACTAAGGTCTTGTGACTCGTGATCATGACATGATGTGACTCAGTCATGATGAACTTCCCAGAACTGTACAATGTTCGTGCTGAGATAATATCTACAGGATTAAATAGGGCCTGGCTTCTTGTGAGGACAAAGATTCGAGTAGGGCATCCTACAGAATGTGAACACAAACAAAAGCATTGTATTAAACCAAGGATCTTCAGTGATGTGACATGATAAATGGATGTCCCCAGTCTTTAGATTACACAGAGTCACAAAGAAAAGAAATATGTTTCTTGCAGTTATACTTTCTAATTTTGTGGGTTGCTAACAAATTCAAGTGAATTCACAAGACAGCACAATGTCAAAATACTGCAATAGGTAAGTTTCTTTATTATGTGTTTTTCTTCGGTTAAATGCTATACTATGCAGTGAGAGACAGTATTCAGTCACGGTACTATGGAGAAACACATGACAGTGGTACAGTGCAATGATTTCAACAGACTGAAAACAGACAATTAACAGCAACCTTATATTTATTCACTTTTTGGTGGATGGGAAGCCAAAAACAACAACAGTGACTTCCAGATGGAAACTGAGCACTAAACAGATGTAGTCGACAGGTACTATAAGATCTTAACCAGTCTTCAGAAATCCTGCAGTGGAACAACAATACCTTATTTTGTGATTTTATGGGGGGATTTACAGCAGTAGCTAGAGAGAAACAGGAACAAATACCACAGACAGGCTAAGAAATTAAGAGTACTGCTATTATGCTGGTGTAATAAAATGCATCTGACTTGATGGCATGCACATAGACTAAAGGTAATGCACAGAAACTCTAACAGTTCAGTAAACTACAACACAGTCTTTTAAACAGACTGAAAAATGCACAGCAGCACAGGAAACAGCAAAAACTGATAAAAAATAATAGAAGTATTACTGTGTGTACCTGAACACAAAAAACTAAAACACTAGCCAACAACAGTTGGAAAACTGCCTTTTCACTGTGAATCTCCTTCTACAATCTACATCACAGATTCGCCCTTCCCCAAAGCACACTTCTATAGTGTCTCTCATTACAGAGACTGAATGTACTGAGTTAACATTCAATATTCACACAAAATCAATAAATGCTCGATGATATAAGCACACAAAGGTTTACTACAATCTATGTACTAACTTTTGACACTAATTTTGTGGCAAAATGTGTCTTTAAAGGTTTTCGACGGTTTGATTGTCAGAGCTCTGAGAACAAACTGTCTCCAGCTTTCCACTACACACACTACACTGAACTGAAGCTGTGCAAGACAATGTAGACCCCATGTGATCTTACATCCCATGAATCACTGCAAAATTCGCCTTAAAGAGCAAAAAAAAAAAGGCAAATAATGCAAAGTCTATAGAGAACAATGGAACTTCACATTACTTCTCGAGATACGAAGTTATTCACTTTGCTTTGTGGAATATTATGTGAAGTTTGGGTTCTGTGTGAAATACTGTGCATGCCAAATGTTTGGCTCTTCGTCCACTTCTAATCATATCTGGGTTTCAAGAGACTGCACCTTATGAATAGCTTTGTTCTGTTTTTGTACTAGTTGCTTTATATATGATATGTATCTGTGCAGTATGTAATATGTAATTATTTTTCTAATATTTCTTGTACTTAATCATGTTAATATTTTCAAATAGGTGCGTGCATGCAACAGTAAGTTGGGTCACTTTTGTGTAATCAGAAAATGGGTGCACCACAATCTGCTGCACCTATGCTTGTGTCCAGATTAGTGATGAAACTGTGATGCAGCCTGCATTTGCATCACAAAAATACCTCAGTTAGGGTGCAAATTTATTTTGTGACATGAAATGTCAGTTTTAATGTAGCTATGAAAATATGGTGCAATTATTTGTCGCAACTGATTGAAGCAAATTTGACGCTTTGATACCTGTGTCATTTTTGAGCACTTTTGAAAAATACCACCCATCTTCTCTTGTAACTACCTAAGTATAATACATTGTTTTTTTTCTGTTACTACTCTGGTACCTCCTTTGGTTCATCCTCTCTCAAGATGCACCTGACACTGAGTCTTGACTCACTGTGCCTTTTTCCTGGTTATCAATTTTCAAATCAATCAATCAATCAATCAATCAGTTAATCAATTAGAGACATCATAGAGCAGAAGTCAGGTATCCTGGCTCCTTTTTGTCAATAAACCCTACACAGCAGCATAATAACTTATCTTATCTAGTGCTTATAGGCTCAAAGAATCTTGTTTAGGCTTGCAGATGATAAAAGCAGTTGATGTGAGCCAGCCCATTGGCTCAGAGGTAGCAGTATTGCTCATGGGGCTGGTGACCCATGTTGGGGACTCAGCTCCGATCACTGGGTGCTGGCCAGAGGATGGAGGAATGAGCATCTGAGGGATGGCTCTCCTACTTCAGGGTGGATAGGACATGTGTTCTGCAGCATTATCATCACCTAGTGGAGCCAAGGTGGGATTGCAGTTGAGGACACTAGCAGGGAGGGACAAAGTCAGATGCCAGCATGATCGTATATCTGTCTGTGAGTATTATTGCATGGCTGGTGTCCCTGGGGAGAAATACAAGAAGATAAAAGTTGCTGTCTGACACCCCCACAGGCCCATACCCTACTGGCATGGCTTCCACCTGCCATGAGTTAGTTCTGGATAAGCAGTGTGCATCTGTAAGTCCATGAGAAAGTAAGTGACAAAGCTGGTGGGATACCGTTGTGAGGGGCAGACCATGGAGCAGAAATAAAACCTCAATTAAAAAAGGTAGTTGAAGCATGATGCACACCATGTTAATGAAGGAATTGGAAACACTGCTGTGTGATGAAATGAGGATTGCTACCATGATGATGCTGTGGATTACCCCTTCTGGGGAACCACGAGTCCTACAGTAAAGTCACAATATCAGTTATAGATCTGATTGTAAAACATAGAACGTGATGACATGAAAAGGTCTACAGGCTCATCCTGTTGCCCAACCCTACCTATTACTTGTATAAGGCCCTAGTGACCATCTTCCTCCATTCCCCACCCCGGTTATATCCCTACTGCCCTTATCAAGTCCTTGTGCCTGTCTCACCCAAGTTTGAATCTACTCACTGTCTAGGCATAGACCATCTCATCTAGCAGTTAGTTCCACTTGTCCATCATTCTTCCTGTGAAACAGTACTTGCCGACATTCTCCAGAACCTAGCCCCAGCCTGCATCAGTGGATTCCTCTTGCTTTAATAATATTTTGTTATTGTATATACAGTATGTCCAAAATTTACAATCAAATATTCATATATTGTTTTATACAAGATAAATAATTACATAACACAGTTATATACCAAATACAGTAACTAATTAAACACCTCTCCTACCTTATCCCCTTCCCCTCCCTCCCTCCCTTCACATCTAACAGACTACATTGAAGGGACACAAGTTACATCAATTATTTTGGAGTATTAATCTGCAATGTGTTGCAGTTGCAAGTTGGTAATCTCTATATCAGGCATACCAACAGGTAGTATGGAGAGTGGGTAGAAGTGGGAATTGTGGACCTAGATTCTCATATTGGGAGGGATGTTGTCTTGGATATCTCTCAAGAGGTACCATATAGGTCATCAGAAGTTGTATCTAGATCATATATTTATTTTTCAAAGGACAGAGTCTCATTAAATATAAACCACCATTTGTAAAAATCTAAATCTGGAAGGTTTTTATCTTTCCAGTGTTCTAGTATCAAACGTTTTAAAGCCATCATTGCCAACATGAATATCTTTTTTTTGTGTGGTGGTCCATTCCATCTCTATCAAATTATTAAGTAAGAACTTGTCGTGTTCCAAAATAATATCTAAATTCATGGTTGTATTAAGTATTTTTGAAATTGTTTCCACCATATTATAATCTTGGGACATGACCATAGGCAATGCATTAATGTTCCTCTGTTGCCATACTTGTGCCAGCATGCATCTGAGTAATCAGAGTTTATTTTAGAAATCTGCACAGGGTTATATAGGCTCTGTCTGTTATATTTCACTGATTTGATTTGTTTTTAGCTGAGATATATAATTTATTATTCTGCTTCCTCATTAATACCCATTTTTGTGTGTTAATGTGGTCCCCAACTCTAATTCTATTTGAGATTTAGTTTACTGAAATGGTTACTTCTCTTGGCTATTAGTATTTGATAGACTCTAGCTAGAAGTTTAGAAGTACCTATGCTAATTAAATTTGTTTGTTGTTTTATTAATGTTGAGAGTCTTGTCAATTTATTATTGAACATATTTATCATTTTCTGAAATTTGCATTGTACAGTATTTTATTGAAGTTAATTCTAACTCTTGTTTTTCAGTTTTTCCTTCAATTGAGGTAGGACCACATTTGGTCATTAACTAGAATGCCTTTCCATAACAAAATATTCTCTTCATATAACCTTTTGAAATTAAAGCTATTGTTATACTTACCCCATACCCTTTACTATAGCCTAGCTGCAAAAACAGCCATGGTAGTTGTAGCAATATGGGGTGGTTAATAAGTTTCTAACTAAAATAAACCATGAAGATAAAAAAGTGTCTTATGTTTATGCAATTCTGTATTGAGAAAAATGTTCTGTAATTTAGAATTGGTTGGCAGTGGCAAAATACGCATTTGATAGAGCTCGTTGTCATTATCTGGGAAAAAATAACCATTGATAGTAGATTGATATTATATGTGCTTCTATATATCTTAAATGGTCTGGGCATCCCAATCCACCCTGTTCTCTAGATGCAACTACTATGTTCCAGGCAATCTAGGCTTCCCCATCATAAAATTTACTAAAATTATATTTAAATCCTGGAACCAAGCATAATTGTGGGCTCCTAATATATTTTGTATAATGAATATAGTGTGTGGATAGCCATCATTTTGATGGTGTCAATTTTACCCCATATAGATAGCGCCAAATTTCTAGTTGTCCAACAGTGAAAGGATGTTTTGTTTGACTTTATCAAAATTTAATTTGATATTTAAAGTCTGATCTGCAGTAAGCTGTATTCCTAGGTATTTTATTTCTTTTTGAATTTTGAAGTCCTGTTAAAATTTGTTGTGTTTCAAGTGGTTTATATTTTGAGAGTTTCATAATAACAGATTTCCTTTTGTTGATCTGATACCCTGCAATCTTTGAATATATCTGTACTTCCTCTAAAATTGAATCAAGTGTCACATCAATATTATTGATAATTAACAAAATGTCATCTGCAAATACACTTAGTTTTATATGGTACTAGCCTATCTTGATCCCTTCTATATACTGGTTATTTCTTATTTTTGTAGAAATGGTTTAAGTGCTAGAATAAATAATGTCAGAGATAGGGGCAGCCCTGTCTTACCCCATTTAAAATGTTGAAGTTTTCCATTAAATATTGATTAATTTAGAATCTGACAATGATTCTTTTATAAAGTTTTTAATTAATTATATTATTTATATGGGAATTCCCATTTTTCCAATATTTGGTAAATAAAGTCACAATTTACTAAGTCAACAGCTTTACTGGCTTCTACTACCACAGCACAGTATGTACCATTTGAATATTGCTTATATAAGTTAATCAGATAGATAAAAGCTTGAATTTTCCTGTTAGCTTGATAAAGAGTCCAACCTTGCATGAAGCTGCATTGGTACTGGCTTATGTATGATTCCAGATATGGTTGAATTTTATTATTAATAATTTTAGCAAACAGTTTGTAGTCTGAATTTAAGATTGCAATGAGTCTATATCCAACAGTTGAATCTAGAGGTTTATTCTCCTTAGGTATCAATATTATTTTGGCAGTTTGCATAGATGAAGGCAGATGCATACTCAAATGTTCTAACAATAACTCCTCTATCATTCTTTTTAACTAAGGTGAGAGTTCTATGGCAAAGCACTGAAAAAAAATTAATTTGTAAGCCCATCCAAAGCCAAGGATTTTTTTCTTTGGCAAGGAGTTTATTGTCTCAATAATTTCTTGTCGTGATACTGGAACATAAGCAAATGTATTTGTTTGGATTTGTGCTTTATTTAGGAAATTATTCATGCTAGTACCATCTGGAATAAAATCATTATATTTCCTTGTATTTTCAAAGAAACAGTGTGCAATAGACTCATCTGTTGAATGGACTTTCCTGTGTTCATCCTTTATCATTGTAATAATGTTTTTGTTTTTCTGTCCTCAAAGGGATGCTAATAGTTTCCCAGATTTGTTGGCGTGATAATATCTATATTTTTTTGATCCCATTAGCTAACCTTGTTGTTTCTTGTTGATTTTTCTATTTATAAGAATACCATTTATTTTTATATTTGTTGAAATCTGATAATATTAATTTATCTAATTGCCTTAGTCTAAAATCAATTCCTCATTTTCCTTTTTCTTTATTTTGTTATTTTGATTTGATAAGATATTATAACACCACATGGTGTAGCTTTAAATGAATCCTATAATTTTATATAGGGTTTTGTCCAGAATAGTTATATTTCCAGTATTCTTGTGTTGAGGGTTTAATAGTTTTAATAAATTTGGGCTCTTTCAGTAGGCTATTATTAAATGACCAAGATCCTGAATACTTCCTATTTTTGTTTATAAGTATA
This sequence comes from Neoceratodus forsteri, assembly GCA_016271365.2. Lineage (NCBI taxonomy): Eukaryota > Metazoa > Chordata > Ceratodontiformes > Ceratodontidae > Neoceratodus > Neoceratodus forsteri. The sequence continues at coordinate 446,937,015 of CM057453.1, forward strand.
ATTCTAATGATATCAGAGCATGGTCTGATATAAATATTGAATTGATATCTAATGAGTGAGTTTATTACACAAGGTTCCTTGAAAGGAAGAAATAATCGATCCTAGTAAATAGTTTTTTCAAATGTGTATATGCCTTAATATTAGGATTATAATATGCCCAGATGTCAATTAACTGCTCAGCTTCCAAAAAGGCATTAATTTTTTTTAAATGGATAGTTTTTCTCTTGTAGGAATGATGATTTATCTTGAAAATATTGCACAATACTTTGAAATAACCCACTAAGATAATATTTATTGACTGTAACTTTTGCAAGCCTTATATTATTCTTGCCAAAAGATACTATAGTTATCAAATGGAGTGTAGAGTGAGACAATAATTAAATCTTGTTCCCTAGTTTGATTTTTATTATCATTCTTCCTCACGGTCAGAAAATGATCCGCCTTATTAATATTATATCCTTTTTATCAATAATGCTACACTTTTTTGTACCAGTACTGTAAAAATTGAATCAATCCATTTCTTCTTTAGTTTCACAATTTCCTTGTCTTCCAAGTGCATTTCCTGGAGACACATGATTTGGGCACTCTGTTTTTTAAAATAAGTTAAAATATGGGATTGTTTAATGTGGGAATTGACACCATTTACCATTCAATGACATAACTTTGATATTATTGTTCTTATCCATATTGTCTAATTATTTTCTCAAAGAATCCTCTCCATAACAAAACACCAGTAGTTACAACATCATAACTGAAATTAAATGCTAACTAGGATATACCTCAAGTTTTCATAGCTTGGTCCCATTTAGTATTTACTACCCAATTTACCCCATTTGTACATTATAACAATTAAAGTTGATTTGCTTATCCTTAAGTTCCTATGACCTACAGTGTAGAAAGTTAACACTAGTTCCTTCACAATTCTGTTGATAAAAGGTATGTAATCCAGATTGAGAATGTTAAATGCATACCCTGCTCCTTTTGATCCCCTATAGGTTGTCTACCTACTTGCCACACTCATCTACCCCGCCCATACCTCCTCCACATAACTTACTATTTTCATGTAGTCATAAACCCCATAAGGCAATGTCACTTTTGATTGTTAAGTTACCTGTGTTTAGCTTTGGTTCCAGTTTAATCATACCCTTAATGTCATTAATATCACCATTTCAGAAATTTGAAAAGAAAATGACATTCTATAATGTACTCCACCCTCACCCTTCTAGTATCTATTCTAGAATCAACCTTTTTAGATTTATTCTTGCTAGCAACGACATTTATTCCATTCTGTCTTCCGTTGACTACACATAGAAAAGAGTCAAATATTTTGTCCCACCTCCCTCTCATGACTGCCAATAATCAGTCCATCAACTTGGTTAAAAGATATTCAGAAGTCTAATTTTTAAGTATTTTAATGCTTCCTCCATATTGTCGTAGACATAGTGCTTTTCCTCTATAATAACTCACATTTTGGAGGTAATGTCATCATGGCTCTGTGGCTATTTGCCCAGAGTTTGTTTCTTACTAAATCAAACTTCTTCCTTGCCAGTATAATATATTGAGGCAGATCGTTAAATATTGAAATACATGCCCCAGTAAATTCATTTTCTTTTTTATATATACCATAGACATTAATTTGTTTTATCTGAGGACCTTAGCAAGTTTAGTATAATTGGTCTAGGAGGAGCAGAACAACTGGGTTTGGTCTAGAGACCACAATGGATTCACTCTATTTCCAAATTCACATTAGTGAGGTCTGTTTCTAAGAAGGCAGATGCAATTTCTTTAAAGAAGCCTTGCAAACATTTTGAGTCCCATGCTTCTGGCACTCCAAAAATACGGATGTTATTCCTCCTTGCTCTTGATTCTTTGTCCATCAATTTGCCTTTTAGTTCTAGGTTTGTGCTTTCGAGCTCTTTAATCTTGTCTGGTATAGAGGCAGTCTCATTGGAAACTTTGTTAAGAGCTTGTTTCATTTGGGCTACTTCACTTTTTAATTCTTGATTGTCTTTAAGTAGGTCTTGTGTTAGTTTAAAACAACTATCAAGTTTACTTTGGTGTTGCAACATTGATTCAATTTTATCAGAAACGTCACTTATCTTATTGAATAGCAATCTAGCCCAGGTTGGGGGGTCATCTTCCTCCTCATCTGAGTATTCTGCCCCATGTTCATTAGGATTATCATTTGGCGGGTTCAATGTATGTGAGCCTTATTTTTTTCCCCTTAGATTAATTTGCATTGGGAAGATCAGCTTTTTTTTTGTAATTGTAGCACTGTTCCCATTTTTTGAAAAGACACATCCCATTTGGGAAAAACACCTCTAGCTCAAGTTGTACATGTTTATGTATTTCATCTGAAACTGTACCAGAAATAATGTCAGCACTTTCAGTAATAGTGGTCTCAGCATTAATTAATTTAAAGAACAGGTGCTTACTTCTAATAAACTGACAACTGATTATTTTATTTATTATACTGAGAAGTGTTAGTAATTATTTAATACTTTTATAATAAAATATTTGTTGGGGTTGTAAAATAGCTGGGTTTTGACCTTTGCTTTTTACACTGCTAGTAAGAATTCAGTGGAATTCTGGTATTGTGATGTCAGAAACTGCCAGCTATGTAGCAGCCCAGTGTATTTCTATGAGAAACTAAACATATTTTGCTATCTTTTTCAAAAGAACTAAGTACTGATTTCAGTAACAAACTTTGACTTTTATAAGTTTGCACTACTGTGATCCATCTGTATGATTTTACATTTTAAAACAATAATTGGATTCTCTTTCTTCCTCCCAAGGGAAATCTGGTTACAAAGAAAATGACACCTGCTAAACTATAACAAAAGATCACAGGCTATCAAAAATCACATATTTATATTAAATACTGTATATAATATTTTGGTGGTAGAAAGTGTTATGTCTCTGTAATAATCTGAAAACAAGTTTGTGTAGTTTCCATTGAAATACATTGCCAGCTTTGCCAGTAAAACTTTCTGACATCATAATACAAGAATTAACTACAAAAAGAGGCTGCACAAGTAAGGGTGGTGCTTCCAAACAAATAAATCAAAAATGAAACAGAGCGGGCACTCACCAACCAAATAACACACACAGGGTTCAAAAATAATTAAAGTCCAATTTATTCAACGCCAATGTGCACGCTTGATGCGTTTTGGACAAAGTCCTTTATCAAAAGCTTTTGATAAAGGACTTTGTCTGAACACTTCAAGCATGCACATGAGTGTTAAATAAATTGAGTTCAATAATACAAGAATTTCATTGGATTCTTTTTAGTAATTGGCTAAATACAAATAAAATTGTGAAAAGGCAATTAAAGAAACAAATAAAAGCAAAAATGATTACAGAAGCATCTAAAGACCCCAAACCTTTGTTCTTTAAGATATACATCCTTACTAAGCACCTCTTTAACATTGCTTACCCCACCTGCTTGGAATCTGCTGCTGCGGTGTTTTCTGGTAATTGGGACTTGAAACTTTCACCATGATCATTTGCTGGGTTGTTTCATGGATACTCTCAGTTCATTGACAGCTTCATTAAATCTTGGAGAACTCAGCTAAAAGCTGCTGTCATCAGCAGCAGCAGGTACTAGATTCTCTGTTTTCTCATTTAATGTTGTCACATTTTCCATGTTTAAGGAATACTGTGATGTTAACATGCGGCATTCCAGCACAGTCACTGATTGTTTGGAGCTGGGCCCCAGAAGTTGGTGTTTGCAGGTTAGGTTTTGTTGGAGGCATTCCTGCACAGCCATTAGCTGCTATCACCTGTGCTTCAGACATAGAAAAGTTAATTGGTAAGATGTCTTGTACAGGTAAATCCTTGTTTTATGCCTATTTGTTGAATCTGGATTCTTTACCAGATTTTGGTTTGCCATTAACTTGGAATAGTGGAAGAAGCTGGCTGACAAATTGAAGTTGGTGGCATTTTCTTTGTTGAGCTTCACTGGATTTTTGCTTTAATTGTAGAGCTATTGTTTTCCTTGTAGCCATTATAGGGGGTTATACGCTTTAGGTTTTGCCCTGTTGTAGTTCTTTTGGTTTCCTTTTTAGGCATCATAATCCTAAAGTTGAAGAAGAGCTTTATATTCTTCTTTCCAAATTCATCTCATTCTGTGAGAGGGTTGGACTCAAAGTTCATACCTCCACAAACATAGAGGACTATACAAATGGGTATTTTTGGCAGAGACCAGTATGCTGCCTACATGGCTACTGAATCAGTGCCATGTTGCTCATCCTCCTCATGGACAGTGCTCCCCAAGTGGATTCCTCTTATGTTTGTACTTAGGATGAAACATTCATTACATTTCACCTTGTTAACCCCATGGAGATATTTCTACTGTACATTTCTATCATATCCCCTCTTCCTCATTGTCTCCAGGATGTACATGTTAAGGTCTCTCAATCATTACTCCTCTGATTTCTCTCACAGCTCATGGACTGTTTCAGTTTTCCTTCTCTGCAGAACTTCGACCTAAAACTGCTAAACTTTGGCACTAACTACCCATGAACATCACCACACAGTCTTCTGTTCTCAAGTATAGGACCTGTGTTTTATTAAATATAAAACAGATCACAACACTCTGATGCTTTTGGACTTAACATGTCCTTTATCAAAGGTGTTGTGGTCCATTTTATATTTAATAAACATTTTTTATACTTGACAACAGAGAACTGTGTGTAATATTCAAGTGGGTAATTAGTGCCCGAGTTTAGTATTTTAAAGTTTGATAAATTCTGAGAGCACCATAGCTCCCAGTGCATCCCTTTTTTCATATAGTGCTTCCACCCTATAACAGTCCTTCTGATGCTGTGGGATCCAGAACCTCACTCAGTAATCCAGGTGGGGTGAACCAAGGACCTATATTGTAGGAGAATCACTCCGCACTTCTACTACTGATCCCCATTTCTATGCACCCCAGCATCCTGTTTGCCCTACTCACTGTTCTATTGCACTGCTGAACATATCCAGCCACTTGAGCTGTAAATCATAATGAATAACCAAGGTTGATGATGCAGGAAATCCTGAAACCTCCCACAAATGCTCAGATGAACAACATGCCATGTGATCAGGGGCTATGGAAGAAATTAAAGTGGAGCAGGTTACAACTGGCAATGTTCCTGAGGCACAATCCTTTACCAGCCACTTGTTTTGGAGGGACCCAAGGTCACTACACAGTGGCATGGTACTGTTGCTTAGTGCAATGACACTCAAGTGACCTATGGGAGACAGAGACAAGCACTTGGGCCCATAGAGCCACTGGAATTACTACCCACTGCCCCACATATAGCAGTTATCTTACTAACACTAAACTTTGCCAAAAAGTGGGTTAGGAAGGGGAAGCAAGGACCTTGGGGATTAGTTCAGATAATGGAGAAAAGGGCATTGGGAAAGGTAACAGAATTTAAAGTAAATAAATCTATGGAACTTGATGGTTTACACTGCAAGTGATATGAGAGCTACCAGGGTTTATAGCAAAGTCACTCATCAACATTTTAGATAATTTCCTAACCACAGGGATGGTCCCTTGGGACTGGAGGACAGTGGGTAGGGTTTGCTGCAAGAATGGGAATAGGGATGACAAGCCAGGAAACTATAGGCCAATATGCCTGACATTGATAGCAGGGAAAATTACAAAGTCTTTACTGGGGAGGATCTGGAGGACTTCCTTGAAGGGAACAGTTGCAGGATTTCAGACAGCATAGGTTCACAAGGGGTAGTTCTTGCCTGATGAATCTGTTAGAGTTCTTTAACTGTATAACCACAGAGGCAGACAAGGGACAGACACTTGATGTGGTATAAACAGATTTAAGCAAGGCTTTTGAGTCAGTCCCAAAGGGGATGGTCAAAACATTAGTGACACATGAGTAAAAGAAATAAAAGCAAATAAAAAGGTGGTAGTTAATAAGGCATTTTCAGAGGTAAGGAAAGTGACAAGCAGGGTACCCAGGGGTTGGTACTAGGACCTGTCCTCTCAATATATTCATCTGTGACATAGGTGAAGGTATTAAAGGTAAGATTTGTCCCTCACAGATCACACTATTATCTGCATAAGGGCAGACATGAACAACAGGAGAAGGGAACTAAGAGAGGATTGAAGCAGGTTGGATTGCAGGTCAGAGATCTGGCAACTGAATTTCAATGCTCAGAAAAGTCAGAAATGTAAAGTAATGCACATAAGGCAATGGAACTCAAGGGTGCAATACAAAATGAGTGGTGGTGGTGCTGGATAGCAGTATGGAAGAAAAGGACTTGGGGTAATGATATTGGAGACCCTAAAACATCCATACAGTGCAAGAGGGCAGTGGGTCAGCTGGCAAAGCAAACAGAATAATAGGATGCATGGTAAGGATAAGCAGTGGAAGTCAAGAGTTGATTCCCCAACTGTACAAGTGACTGATGTGACTGCACCTGGGATACTGTGCAAAGTACTGGCATCTACACGTGAAGAAAGACTGCAACAAACTGAAGACAGTACAGTGCAGGGCAACTAAGATGATCCATGTCCTTGGGGAATGACAGATGAGGACAGACTGCAGGATTTAAACATGTACACCCTTGAAAAGAGGGGGAATGGATGACATGGTTGAGATATATAAGTACCTGTATGGTATAAATAGAGTAGATATCAAGAAACTCTTCTCCATGAGTTCAAAAACAGGGATGAGAAGGAATTCACTAAAGTTGAAACGGGAATTCAGAAATGACATTTGTAGGTACTTCCTCATGGAGAAGGTGGTGGACAAGTGCAATAAGCTGCCAGAGGCAGTGGTGTAAGGCCAAAACAAGCAGCAGCTACAAGCAGGGATGGGGCAGGCATGAGGGTTTAGTTAAAAGGGGAAAATAACAAAGAAGGGGACTGGCACTAGGGTAAAGCAGAATAATGAGGTAGGGTGGGTAGACCAGATGTACAAAGAGCCTTTTTTCTGCTGCCAAAGTCTATTTATCTATGTTTATTCTGACCGGAAAAAGAATAAACACTCTGATAGTGCAGCCTTTAGCCAACATTCAGTAACAAAGTTCCACAGCCGAGACACCACAGGATCATGAAGTAACTCCTAGATAAGGTCCTCAAATTATATGATAGGACTCAATGGGGACTTAACCAGTGCTTTCTCCAATGAGTCCTTATTCACATCTAGTGGAGTCACAAGGCAAGATTCTCAAAATAGCAGCATGGTTGCAAGTAAGGATTATTTCAAAAGCCTAGATGCAGGCTGGTCTTGGGTCCATATCGCCATATGGCAGTATTCTTGACATTTTTTGAGTTCAGCTGCCTGACCGCTGTAACCGCATCCCTGTGCATCCACAGTGTGCATGAAGGTAAGGTGCTGCACCAGATAATGGATGCATATGATTGGCACAACCATTGCAGTGGGATTGTTATCATATGCTTAGTTGGGACCAAGTGCAATCACAGTTGCACCATATGGGACAGAGTTGTCTGTGTAAAGTGCCATTAACAAACTGTATTGCATCCCTCCGCTGTGCAAGTTTGCCTCATACCTGACTCATAGCACCCCATTAACAGTAGCAGTAAACACCAACATTCTGCACTTCCTCCACTATACCTGTCCACCCCGCTCTACCACCTGGCCTTAGGCCTCTTATGTTGAAGTTGCATTTTGGGAAGGGCATCCTTTGTGTGCTCTATGCACTCTATATCCCTTAAGTATGCTTAACTCTAGCCTTCCCTTGCACAGGTTTATTAAATTGCAGAATACAGTTTCACAGTTTCTCTGGTAAGGTGAAAGAGCTAGATGATTTTATAAATGCTTAACCACCCCAAATTTTCAGGTGATTTATGTCTTCCTAATTTTTTTTCTATTATTTCGCTTCTCATTGTTCTAAATACCTGTGTTGGTATTCTCTTGTCATGGCTGACTCAAATATTAATAATCCCCACTGGCTGAACATTGAAGAACATTTGGCCCATAGCACTGGTTTACAGCTTAGCTCTATTTTGTTTGTACCTCTGGCCTAAGTGCCTCCAATGGTCTGATCTATACCTATTATGTTATCTTTGAAGGCACACAATCAACTGAGTCACTGTTTTGGCTACCAGTTGTTGAAGGATAGTTCTCTGCCTTTATTTTTCAATCCTAATTTTCAGGTGGGTGGTATGACTTTGAATCCACACGTAGGAACTATATTGATATTTCTTTGGTTGGCCAATTTCTGACACAAAGGCTACTTCATCACTTATCAAGCATTTGAGATCAATGGAAGCTCCCCACCCTCTTTGCTTTGAATTTTCACAATTGAAGCACTGCATTTTTAGTCATATGGGCCCTTTACCTGGTCATACTTGAGGGGTTTGGCTTTTTCACCTCTTACACAAACTGTTACTCAGTCACATTCTATATCAGGCTTCCTGTACACTGCCTTACAAGAATTGGATCCCTCTATGCCATTCCTATATGTTATTCATGGCTAAATGCTTTAGATGTGAGCTTTACTAATGAACAATGGTGCTGGTTATGGAAAGATTTGTATAACAAACAAGATCGCTTTAGACTCTAGCAGTTAGCATATTGCACAACCTTTATTATGCCCCCATGTAAGCTTTTTCAAATGCATAAGGTGGCTTTGAATCTTTGTACAAGGTGTAGGAGTGAGGCCGGCATGCTCTATCATATCCTATGGACCCGTGATAAAGCTTGACCGTTATGGTCTGAGATTTAAACATGTTTAGATCCCTTATTGGGTCTCTAATAATTGTTTAATTCTAAAATTTGTCTTCTTAGGCTTTATGATGATACAGTGTTCAGACCCTGAAATGGTATATCTACAGTATTTGATAGCTTCGTAGCTAAACTTCTTATCCTCGACACTGGTTAGACAAGGACATTTCATCCCATGCTGAATGGCATCATGAGATTCTGTTCGCTGTATTTGTAGAACGTTCTACTGTGATTCTACATCACAGGTATTCTTCTTTCCATAGGAAATGGGATGCGTTTCTGGCCTTAATGACAACCTAGGGTGACTATTGCTTACTTTGGCCCTCTAATGTTTATGATGCTTTATGTCAGCTCTTTCACTTCATTCTGTTGCTGCATTATTCTGTTGTTTGTCCTCAACAAGACCTTAGTGTGGGATCCCCAAGTTTCTTTTTTTCCCACTCATATTGTATAATGAGAAGGTACAGCCTATGGGGAGAGGGTGGACGGGGTCTTTTTCATGTACTGTCTTTTAGTTCCTGTTAATCTTATCATGAAGCTTTGTGAAACTAATTTATTATCTTTTAACTGTGCTTTGTTGTTGTTATTTCTCCATGTTTGTTGATTGTTGTATGCAAAAACTATCAATAAAGTATAATTAATAAAAAACAAAGGAAGGGTATCCTTGCAACTGCACAACCTTGCCTTCGGACCATCTCCAACGTTTCAATACTTTCACTCCAACAAAAAAAAAACTCCCAGACTTCCTCTTTCCTAAAGCTTACAACCCTGAGACACACCAAATGCTGCAGTCCTCATCTTTCAATATGAGGCAGAAACAGAGAGGCACACATGGATGTGTGCCAAAGATTAGAATCAAAATTTGGTAACAAAAGATAGTGCCACAGATGGCCCTTCATGGATATAAAGTGAGCCCAGAGGAAACATGAGGGCATACATGGTGCTGCTCCCACTATAGATGTCTTTTTTCAAAGTAAGGGAAAGGAAAGGAAAGGAAAGGGGCCTGATTACTGAGGGGGTAATTGTTTTGTGCAATGGAGATAAATGGGGTGATTGTTTAGCAATAACTGGGAGGGGCTGCCAAACCCAAATCAGGCCAAACACACCAGGCATAAATTCTAATTCTGAATGCCAACTACCCTAATATTTAGAATTTCAGGTAGAATTTCAGGATTTCAGTTAATGCAATGCCCTACAAGATCCCATTTAAGACCTCTATGTCTATATGAAGTTTTGTAAACATTTCTTCTGTTTTGACTTACTAGAGAATTTTTCAATTTTCGCAATGGTTACAGCATATTTACCAACCAATCTGAATGAAAGAGATGACACATCTTTGATAATAACGTTATAATGATGACCCCTCTGCTGCATTATCCTCTAGCCACAGTTGGGACCATTTCACACAGTAGTGAGTGTCATTGGTTCTTTGTCCCTTCCCCAACAACACCCTCCCAGTTCGGTACTACCTGAATATAGTACCTTACCTCCCCAACTGGTGTAGCTGAGGGCTGCCTAGAGGGGATGCTGCATTGGATGGACCTGGAGACCTACTAGAATGTGAGACACTGGCTTTGTAAACAAGGACATTGACACTTGGATTGGTGAAAAAGAAGGCCAATTTTACTGGAAAGGTGAAAACGCAGCTTGTACAGCCACAAATGGCACAGCACACCTTTATATAAACTTGTGAACAAAAACCATGAATTGCAATTGAATAGACACTCTTTCTTTCTTTTTCCCAGCAGAGCACACCACCTCACTACTCCTTTCCTGGTGACTGCAGGCACACCACCTACCAGCCCTCCAGACCATACACTTTTCCCTGGAGACTGCAAGCACACATTACCCACCAGCCCTCCAGAACACAAGATAGTCCCAGGATAGCCCCTCTCCTGCCTTAATCCCTGACCTTGTTACACTGTAGCCTTAATGGGGAGCAGTGGCTACCAGGCCTGTTCCACCCTAGTCAGCCTATTGACCCCTTACACAGATACCTACCCTGGTATCTATCACACAGTTACCTTACTTACTTAACTCTATAGCTCTACACAGTTAAAGTCATTTAACATTTCTATATAACAGATACACTTTAAGCAATCAGGAAAAGAGTGGCATGAAATATATCACATACTGGTACATTAAAGCTAGGGACCCCGTCCTTGAACTGTTCAGCGCTCCAGGTGACAAAGTCTTTTAAAAGGCAGAAGGTTTGAGGTAAATTTTCCTTACTTCAATGTCACTAAACTTTTAAAGAACTGCTGACACCTTAAAAACTTTGAAAAATATAATAATTAGGTACAATTCAGCTTCCGTTCCATGTATATTCTAAAGATTCCTCCTCCTCAGTATTTACTGCTAAGGACATTGGCATGAATGAATGATCTTTATCTCTCAAGGTTCATCTACCTCTACAGCTGATTCCCTACTTCAAGTCATAATCCTCTGTTGTGACATCACAGTTTGTTGCCATGGATGTCACAAGAAGTGCTTATGACCTTAGGCAGGAGATAGCAGCAGGAATAGATTAATTCTTTAGAGCAAATATCTTGTTTTCATGCAAATGACTTCAGTAATAAATAATAGGGAGGAGGGATACAGAACTAATGTGAAGTACAAGCTAGACAGCATCTAAATATTATGTTTTGGTAAAGTTCTCCTGAAGCGTCAGCTGCTCTTTAAAATTGTCCTCAAATTGCAGCAATACGTTTTAACAATAGTACATTCCTTTGGATTTCTTGAAGAAATTATTTGATGAAAAGTCTGAGGAATTCTTCTGAGGTCCCTCTGGAGCAAGTAGCTGTGGTGATGGAAAACTGGAGAAGCAATGAATTCTTCAGGTTGAAGCTTTTTCTGTGAGGAAAACTTGGTACAACAGGATCATCAGGCACTTGAAGTAGCAGGCTGTCTATTGTCTCCGCGCCACTCACTACCCTGTCTGACCCTACACTGGGATACAAGTGATCACCTAATCCTATTACACTTTAATTAAACAAGGGCTGTCCTCATCAGGCTCTATCACTGTATTAGGTCTCTTCTGACAGGACACTCACTGGCTTGGGTCCCTCCTTCTTCGTCGCTCTCCCTGCTTCAACTCCCTGCACACTGGCTGTGCAGCTACTCATTACATGCTAATTTCTGGTCACTTAGTGGACACTGACCTGTCCAGGGCTGAGCACCAGTCACCTTCCTTTCTGCAACTGCAAAAGCCACAATGGAATACATAATTTTGAAATCTAACTGCCCCTCAACATTCTAAGGCTTCCTTTTTCTCACTGTGAATCCCATTTGTGTACATTCACTTTGTCATAAAAATAATCACTTTCTCTATGTTTAAGCATTTTCTCGCTAGTATGGCTAGAAAGCTAACATCTCTAGCTCTCTCCTGATTTTCTTCTGTACAAAATGACCCACAAGAAACTTAAGTCACTAAGTCTTAAATGTATCTGCCATTAAACTTTTAAATAGCACAATTCTGAGCATTTATTTCTTCACTTTTCTTTAAAACAGCAGTTTCTCCTTCAAGTGCACTGACCACAACAGTTTTTTAAGTCAGAATTGAATATTCATTTTCCCATGCTTAGCTCTACCTCCTGTGTAACGGTCTGCATGGATTATGTCTGACCAGGATCCACTCTCCCTAAAAAGGTTAGCAACTCCTCTATTTCACACTCAAAACTATTTTCTCCTGTTAAGCACATTTTTCTCTGTCAGACTACCAAGTTTGGGTATATCTATAAAATGGCTTGGCAGCATGATTTAGAAAAAGCACATGCTTGTAGATTGTGTTTCTGGTTGTATGTAACTTTCTGACACAGAGCTCTCCTTTACTCTGCTCCATTTTTGCTTGTGCACATTTCTCTGAAATAACTGTATTTTTATTTAATACCAGGTTTCCCTCAGCCCCAATATGGCTTTATTTAACCTTCAATATGTACTTTAGTGTGATTAAGTACATTACAGTGTCATGTGTTCCTCCTAAAACATAGAGCACACATTTGCTCTCATAATGGCTCCTGTGAGCTTATTTCAAAATACCTCCTTTACTTTTAATGTGGGACCTCACAAAGCCCCAACATCAGACTGTGTCCATCTTATTTATTTGTATTTATTTATTCATGTGAGCAAGTCCTAAAGCCCATTTCCCTGGAGCTTGTTGCCTGCACAACTAAGAAACGGAAATTTATCTGGTTGATCCTGCTTGTGAGAGGAGCGCTTTACTGCTTCTCCCTCTCACCATCTCAAGGCAGTTTCAAGATCAGGCTGAAGCGGACTCACAGTTGAGGTCATGGTAGAGAAGTCAAAGAACCTCTGTGCGTAAACACTGAGGCAAGGGTTACCCAAAGGGCATTTGGCTGGGAAGCCAAGTTTCAAGAAAATACAAAATCACACATGCCCCACAATGCAAAGCATCATGGGCTGCATATGCAAATCACCACAGAATGTTATGCTGGTCCAACTTTAAGCAGAATTGCATGGTGCCGAAGGCCTCTCACACAGGTTGCAAAGGGTGCTAACAGAAGACATAGACATGTGTTTAGATCCTACCAGGACTCATCAGTATGCCTCGTCTGTTTGACACCCCAGTGGAATGGACCAGCTACCCCTAAGGCAGTGTGCCTGGGATATATTGTGGTGAACCCATTAAAATAAAAACTATTTAAAGACAAAGAACCTCTGTGTGTAAACACTGAGGCAAAGGTTACCCAAAGGGGTAGAGAAGTGGCCACCCTGAAGCAGTGCTGGGAATTCCCTTACAAGAGCACACCACGCTGTGGAGCTGACTCTCAGCTGCTCACACTCCCGCCTCCTCTCCTAGGCTAGTACAGCGCCCAGCTGCCACTCTGTATTTTTTTACATTACAACAGAGCATCTCTTATTCCTTTTATTTCAACACAGGAATGCTTTTATATTTAGAAAACACATTCAATTACAATAAAGCAACCAGGTAGAACAAATAAAATCACTGGACCACCAGGACAATGTTACGGTAGCCAGGGCAATCGAGTTAGTATCCCACTGGCCACCAATGATTAAAACTACCATTTTCTACTAAAATTACCATCACTTTATGTAACAAATTGTCAATTAGTGAAAATGAGCACAAAATTGCGTGTGGGTGAGGAAGTCAAGGCCAGATACAGTAGTCCTTTCACACTACCCCCTACCATGCTGTGGATCTATGATGCCACAGTGACACCAATATTGTGAACACAGGTTACATTGGTGGCACTATGTTGACCACAATTGAAGTCGGCATTGTGCTGTCAGAATTCAAAGTGTTTTTTTGGGGGAATGCACCCACACCCCTATGTGGGGGCTCTGCTCCCAACACTCCATAACTTATTAGAATCAACTTCAAGTCAAAGCTGATTCAGGGAGGGTGCAACACCAGGAAAAGCAGTTCCAGGGCCCACAGCGGACCTTGGCGTAATCTGTTGCTCTTGTCAGTATCGATGAGATGCTGTAACGTTGTCAAGGTGGTGTTGGCATACACTGTGCTGCATTCTCCTAGAATAATTACTAATATGCTCACACTGAAATTGACATCTACACTATTCACAATGCTTACTATTTATTAAATTATTTTCTAGTTACTGATACTGCTTTGTATTTTACTGCAGGGCCACCCTTTACCTATCTGGCAGCTCCTACCTACCCCAGGACTAAAACCCAGGTCCCCACTAGCCTATTTTTTAAAATATCCTGAAATTAGCTATATTTTACTAACATATTTGGGGAACAGTCCTTCAAGGCTGTTACAATGTTATGCCCTCATAGTGCATTTATTTATGATACAGCAGTGTTTTCTATTACACTATTACAAAACACTGTGGTATCAAAATAGAGTACCCATGAGGTAGTTTGGAGATAACAAGGGATTATTGAAATGTTGGACTATTAATGCTAGTTTTTGGCAGCATTTAAAGGCCAACAATGAAACAAAGTAAAATGACCGGAACACAATAAAATTCAAAACATTTGTTGTAAAGTTAGCTGACAATACTTTGTATTAGTAGGGACCTGGGCATAAGCTGTATTTTCAAAAGCTAAGTACTGGCACAAGAGTTATTTTGCCCAGGTTTGTGGACTTGGAAAGCTTTTGTGGTAGACTTGTCATCCTTCCATTTCCACTGTTTTCAGCAACAGTATTTGTGGAGGCACCCTTCCCACAACTGGCTAAAAATGTCCAGAAGTACTTTTGTGAGTTGGTTCTTTGAAAACAGGCTTTTTCCATTTGTTTTTTATTTTGGTGGGAAGGGCACCACTTGTATTTAAGAGTAATTATTGGGCTTACTTTGAGTGGTGAAAACAGGCCACAGAGCTCCTGTTCAATGGGCAAATATGTTCAGGTCTGCAAAGACACACACACACACACTTTTATACATCGGAGTAAGAAGAATGTTGGATCTACTGTTTAAGATTACCTCAAATTGACCCATACTATACCTTTGATTCATGGCCACAGTAGAAACATATGTTCTGTGAGAAAGACTCTGCTTTAACTCAGAATTCTGCTTAGGTGCTTCACCTCTACAGAACTGTCTACTGCAAGCTTTCTGTCTAGCTAGCAATTTTATTGTAATTATTTTCATGCATATTTGATACATGTGTTTTTTCTCCTGCAGTACAACTAGAAGTTATAAAAAAAACATACAGAAAGTGAATCATAAGAATAATTCCGAAAGGTCTCCATTTGTGTGGTAGAAGTAAAAGTAAACACTGGATTCATTTTCATTTACATACCATTGTTGTGGCTCACTATAAAACAACATGGGATTCACTTAGACATAACAAATCATAACATTTGCCTACAATATGTCCTGACTGAGCAAACTCTCCAAATGCAAAACACTTTGTAAGAAAAGTAAAGTCACCATCTCTGGAGGAGCAAAGGTGTGCAGTGGTTCAGATGAGGGAATCAAGAAACCTAGCTTACTACAGATTTTGCATTGTGCAGGATCTGAGCTATGGTAGGATTGCTGTGACCTTCAGATGATATGCTTTTTGTTTTTATTAAGAATATATTAAGTTCCTTAGTTCTAGTATTTTTCAGAACTTGAACCCTTTGGTGTAGTTGGCTCAGGGAGAGGAGAGAGGGAGATATAAGCGGGAAAAGTAAAGGAGCCCCTCTTATTAAGATGAAATACAGGCCATGGTGAGACAAACTATAAATTCTAGCAGAAAGGTGCACCAGTTCTTTCAAATTTCTAGGAAGTCAGGAAAGAGACATACTGGTTTGTCTTCTGTTTTGAATATATGTATTGGATTGGTGAAATCCATAGAACAGATGGACATACAAAGGTCAGAAGAGGAAAGCCTGAAGGTCTATCAAGTCTGCTCGATGTGGAGTGTTAGGTGATGTGCTATGCTTCACGTAGTTGTCATAGTGAAATAAAATACTCTAATATATGATTACTCCTATTTATTAGTTGTTTTAAAAACTTGTTCATAGAGAGCACATAATGCCCAGTATGACCTCAAAGCTCAAGAAAATCAAAACAAAGACAAGGGAAGAGTTACAAACATAGAAACATAGAAATTATCAGCGAAAAGTACAACTTGTCCCACAGTCTGCCCAGATGGTCCCTCCTAGTCTATCTCTGCAGAGCTAACTGGTCTCCTGCAATCTCTCTTCTCCTTCCTATTAATTAATATCCCCATGTCCTAGCTCATGCATGCTTGAAGCCCCCCTACTGTTTTCATCTCCATCAGTTCTGCAGTTAGTCTATTTCAGGCATCTACCACTCTTCCAGTAAATTAGTACTTCTTCAGATTCCTTAAACTTCCACACTCCAGCCCTCATTGCATGCCCTCTGGTCCTGGTGCTTTTACTCATTTGAAAGAGATTCCTCTCCTGCACCTTGTTTTACCCCAAGAGATGGTTGTATGTCTCTGTCATGGTCCTTTCACTCTCCTACAGGTGTACATGTTGAGATCACTCAGTCTTTCCTCATAGAGCATTTGGTGCAACCCTGCACCATTTTGTGTCCTCCTCTGGACTGCCTCTACCCTGTCTATGTCTTTTCTGAGGTGTGGCCTCAGAAATGGACACAATATTCCAGGTGGGGTCTCACTAGTGAGCAATGCAGTGACAAAACCACCTCCCTCCTCCTACTGAAATTACCTCTCCCACTGCATCCCAGCATTGCACTAGCCCTACCAATTGCTTTGTCAGGCAAACCCACACAGGACATTGAATAGGCTATCAATTTAGAGAGAGAGAGGGCTAGAATTTGAAAGGTCTGGATGCAGCATCTGTTTCACTTACTGTGATGCAGTTTCATCATGATAAATACATCAGGATGTGTATTCCTGTTTTCAAATATTCTGGTGTATTTATGACACTTGACAGTAAAATAAATGACACATGCATCAACACTGTGAGCATGTGCCATTTTGATGAATGATCTGTGGTAGTTGCATCCTGAAGTTAGATCTCCTTTTGGTGGTCTAACAGTCTTGACTCAGTTAATGCAATTGCACTCACAATTGTGATGGAAGCCTTGAAAATCCAGCTCAGACTGTTTAGAAGCAGCTGCATTCACACATCACCATAGTGCAGTGTAGGTAAAATCATACTAAGGATCATACTAAGGATCATACTAAGCATCATACTAAGGATCATACTAAGGATCATACTAAGGATCATACTAAGGACTGTTGGCGATAAGGTTTGTCTGCCCATGCTGCTCCACTAATAGTAATTCAGCAAAGATTTGTTCATTAAGGACTTGTCCAATTTGTTTTTTAATTCCATTTGGTTTTACTTGTAATTATTTCAAGGGTAAAGAGTTCCACATATCCACCACGCATTGTCTAAAAAATACTTTATTTTTGTTGTTCTGAATGTGAGATCTTTGAGTTGTAATGGACACTCTCTAGTATTTTTATTATTTGTTTGAACTCAACATTGTATTCAGTCAAGAGACAAGGGTCTTGCTTAATGTTATATAGAGTTAGTAGAGCTCCTCTTATCCTACGTTGTTCTAGTGACATTAGTTTAGGTAATTGAGTCTTATTTCATATGGTCAATTTCTTATTAAAAAACAGTTTTGGTTACATATCTCTGCACTCCTCAATCTTCTCTATCTCTGTCCTTTTGTAAGGGCACCAAACTGGAGTTGCATAATCAAACGCTGTCGATTACAGTATGTGTGCTCTGTAAGGGAAAAATAACAGCTGTGTCCCGGATCTTGTATGTTTTATGATAGCATACAGGATTATAAGCATGATTAACAGCTGTTGATGATTAGGACTTAAGATCCAATTTATGATCAATGATTATTCCCAAGCCCTCAGTACTAGTTTCTCATAACTATCTACCACTTAATACATAAGGATGTGTCATGTTTTTTTGCCAAAGTACATTACCTGATACTTTTCAACATTAAGCTTCATTTCGTATTTTGTAGCCCAAGCAGTTAATTTGTCAAGATCTTCTTATATAAGCATATGCTCTTCCTTGTATGACATATCCTCCAATTTTGTGCCATCAGCATATCAGATTGCCCCATGATGTTATATTCTTGGCAAGATCAGAAATAAATACATTAAGCAGGACAGACCCCAAAACAGAGCCTAGGGAACCCCACTGAACATCGCCATTCTCTGAAACATGCCCTCTGATCATTACTAGCTGTTCTTTATCTTTAACCAGTTTCCCACCCATTTGATAAGCCTGTTTTAATGTTTTCATTAATAAGTTTATGAATTATAACCCAATGAGGGTAAGGTCAAAGGCTTCAGAGGAGTCAAGAAATATTATATAGTAAGGAATGCAATGCTTTAAAGAGTTACTTATTTTTCATAAAACATCTCATATTTGTTATGCAGGCTTTCCCTTATGTAAATCCATGATGTTCTTCATCAATTTTGTAGGTTGAAAGCACGCGTCTTTTGATAATTCCTTTGAGAATGTTTGCAGGTATTGATGTAAAGGCTTATAGGCCTAAAATTGTCTTTGTCATTCATCTGCACCCCCACACCACCCTGCTGATGGTCTGTCACCAGCCTCCACACCTCCTCTGCACTTTCAGCCCATTTAATCAGCTCCTTTTCTTTATTTCCCCACTAGGGATCCTGCCCACACTGACAGCACTACCATCATAGTGGCACCCAATGGCTGCAACCTCGGCCACTGTGCTGGCCCTCCAACTGCCTGTGACCACCCTTCTGGATCTCGGACATGGATCCCCTCAAGGTATAAGCACTGAACATCACTGGAACCTGGAGCTGTGCTGCTCAAACCCAGTTAGTGCGGTGTTGCTGCTAGTGGCCGTGATTGGACCAGATGGCTTTAGGCAGCAAGCCATTGGAGAACTTTTCTTTTTGACTATCTAGCGCCCTAGTTATTTTGTACTCTGTATTTTCTCCCCCCTCCTCCTCCCAGGCCACCATTAAATACACTCTCGCCCCTCCCATACTGGGAATCTTTCTCCCATTGGGTCAGTCCTTTCAGCCTTAACCACTCCTTTTTCTCTTAAGCAGCTCACATTTTCTGCTGCTAGTATAGCAAAACAGTGACTACCCTAAGCTATCTTGTGATTTCTCCCAGAAACTAATCATGTTCTGTCTAAACCTGCTATTAAGTTGCTTGTAGCAGTGGTGGTGATTGTGATCCACTGTCCCTCTTCCACTGTGTCCACCTCATACCAATCTCTCCATTATGTAAGCACCTCCCCATGACATGCACTACACACTAGATATGACCATGGATATTTATTTAGCTTTTGTTTAAATGACCATGGGTGTGCATAACATTGATACCTCGGCCCACTGCGCACCTAATATGGCACATTGGATACTTTCTTAAATTTAAAGCATTCAGCCTCCTGGTGTACAATCAAGAAATGATTGCCAACATATAACTTAACTGGACAACTATGGTGCGTGGCATCAAGAGGCACAGAAGACTAACAAACAAGATAAGCTGCAAATGCTCAAAATCTATCTCCTGAGAATTCTCCTTATACTGCTTCTGCTCTCAGGAAATGTTCACCCCAATCGAGGACCAGTTG
The DNA here is from genome assembly GCA_016271365.2 of Neoceratodus forsteri. Lineage (NCBI taxonomy): Eukaryota > Metazoa > Chordata > Ceratodontiformes > Ceratodontidae > Neoceratodus > Neoceratodus forsteri. Next base: position 446,956,735 of record CM057453.1, read on the forward strand.
GCCAATGAGCACATCCCGAACAGGAGGAAAGGTCCTCACCCTTGCATCCATCAGTGCCTGTAGCCTCCTCAGAAGCTTGATAACCTCCACACATGGATACAGCAACACAAGCCTGACATGTGCTGTGTTGTTGAAACATGGTTAAACCCTATGATTCCAGACACTGCAGTTTCAATCCCTGTCTATTCTTCAGGCAGGACAGGATTGCAAAACAAGGTGGGGCTGTGCCATCTGCCTAGGGATACCTACATGGGACACATCATTACCTCCCGTATCAGAGACTCCCTATCTCAGATCCTCACCATTAAAGTTCTACTTGGGGCCCACAATAAGGAACTTACTGTAGTTTCTGTTTATCTACCTCCCTAAGGACCAAGCCGGTTGGCTTCAATAGCATCATGGAGTACCTAAGACACCTGCACCACAGCTCAGAGATGATTATTTTGGGTGATTTCAACATAAACTGGCTTTTGCCTGAGGTCTGTGTTTATAAAGATGCTATCTCAGCACAGCACCTCACACAGCTTGTCCCTGCCCTACCAGGTGCAACTATGGGACTGGGACTTTCACTCTTCTTGATTGGATTCTGTCAAACCACCTCGAATGAATCTCTCAGGTTTTGGTGCTCCCTGACACAATAAGTGACCACTCACCTGTCATCTGTTCCTGGGCTAACAAACTCAACAAGCCCCTCCCAAGCTAATCCACACAGGGTACTTAAACAGGGGCACCTGCAGCTGCTAAAATCCCATCTATGCAGCCTGGACTGGACACCAATTGAAACAATCAATACTAACAAAGCATTGGACTTGTTCGTTGACCACTTTACTGAAGCCTGTGATGTCTATGCACCCCTGAAAACGATTAAGCTCAAAGGTAGGTCATACCCATGGATAACCGCTGAGCTTGTGGAATGGCTGAAACACAGGGACCACCTCTGGTACTGTGCCTGCACGACACCTACACAAGGGAATATACAAAATATAAAGCTGCCAGAAATGACTGCACTTGAGTGATACAGAATGCTAAAAGCAAATATTACAAGGAGTCACTAACCAACTCATGGGGTAAAGGAAAAACTTCTGTAATAACCTGAAAGAACTCACAGGCAAGGATCCAAAGGCACTACCCACTATACTTAACATCGATGGAATACAACGCCTGATGGCACTATTTCCAATACTTTCAACAATGCATTCTCCAACCTGGGCAGTGTCCTTCCACCAAACTTCTTTGATGCCCCTACATCCACTACATCCCATGACACCACCTTGCCATGTACACACCAATCCACAGTTCTTCTTCAAGAGATACCAAACATGTAGTCAGAACCTATATCTGCAAGGCCATCTGCAAATCTGGGTACAGTGGTGACTCCCTTGACCTGAGCTGATCTCTCTTGTTCTAGAAGAAATCTTTGAACCCCTGATAAAGGTCTGCAACCTCTCCTTAAGACTGGAGCAACTCCCTTCACTTTGGAAATTGGCCACTATCACACTGTACACAAAAGTGGAATAGGGGCCCTACACACCAACTACAGGCCCATCTCACTCCTCTCCCTTGTATAAAGCCCTGGAATGAATTGTCTCAAACCAATTAATCAAATTCCTAGATAAGTATGAAGTCCAATACCCAAAACAGCATGGCTTCAAAAGGGGCATAGTACCACCACGGGCTGTTGAATTTACAAGTTTCATCTGTGCCATGCTTGACCAAGGAAACTGTGGGGGAGCAGTATTTGTTGACCTAATGAAGGCATTTGAGACTGTAAATCATCCATTCTTACTCAGGCAACTGTCTAGTATTGGGCTGTCAATGAGGCACTGCTACAGTTTGCTAGCCACCTTGGGGCAGGGGTCCAATGTGTTAGGATTGCCGGTGTCACCTCTGATGAAAATCCGGTCCTCTCTGGGTCCACTTGAAGTCTATGCTGGGACCCTTACTCTTTTCCTTTTTACTGAACAGCCTCCCCAGCGTCTGTCACCAAAAATACTACTCTATGTAGTTGATGCAGTCCTGTTCACTAGCCACCATGATGCCAAACTCCTGAAAAAGCAGTTGCAGCTTGACTTCAAGTGTGTTGAAGAATGGTTCAACACACATAAACTCATCCTGAACCATAGCAAAACTAAAGTCATGACTTTCTGTAACACACGGAGCAAGTACAAATCTCTGTCCTCACCATTAAGAACCACTCTGGGACTTCACTCGAACATGTCCCTGAGGTTCAAGTACCTGGTATCACACTGAACAGTACCCTTTCCTATGTTCAGCACATAGACAATATAGTCAAAGGCCACCAGCATACAAATTGGCATGCTCCACAAGCACAAGCACTGTATGACTACAGATGCCCTTAGACTGGATATCTACAGCTTTGTCACTTCCATCATTGATTACTGTCTTGCCTTCTATGGCTCTGCTCCTACAACTCCCTCCTCAGGATCTTAGTGTTGCTCAACAAAGCTTTCAGGCTACTAATAGGTCCTGCCCACCTAACACACACCTGTGACCTGTACACCCAGGCTGGTTGGCTTCCTCTCCACAGTCAGAATACAATAACAGACTTGCCTGTTAACCAAAAAGTTTCTCCTCAGGCTTGTGTCCCCAGGTGTTGAAAAAGTCCCTTACTACCCATAACAGTATCCAGCATACACATAGTGCCCAACATCAAACCTTCCAGGTTCTCAGGTGCCGGACAACAATGGGCCAGTGGGCATTCAGGCTCAGGGCTCCTCAGTGGTACAACACCCTCAACAAAGAAGCACTTTCTTCTGCTATGCTTGGACTCTTTAAAAGGAATCTCTGACTCTGCCTCATCTCAACCACTCAATGTGCTGCTTCTCCTAAAGGGACTGCCTCTCCATCAATCTGGTCATTTCTGACCTGTGATCTGTAACCTCTCAAACTAACCACACTAGTGGCACCTGCTCGTCCTACTTCACCCCTGCTCTCCCCCACCTTTCACATCCCCTTCCTCCACTACTGCACTCCTGCCCTTCCCCTTACCTTTCACACCCTCCCTCCACTACTGCACTTCACAGACATTTGCCCCTTCATCTCTAACTCTACTTACACTACTTCTAACCACCTCTCACACTGACAGAGACCCTCAGCCTGCCTACTTTTTGTACCCCCTCCTACCCTGCTCACACCAACTGTCATTTCTGTATAATTTTTACTCTGAGACTTAATTTCAGCTGGCCTTTGAACTCTCCTTCACTTATGACTGTCATGCAAAATGTGTTAAGATTGTAGCCAATGTCAACCTTTGTATGTATGTTACCCTCCATCCTCTGAAAATGAGCAGTTCTTGCTCAAAGGTATTTTAATCCTAGAGTTTAATAAAATAAAAATAAAAATAACATTAGATTTGTCATACTTTTTATAGATTAGGGTGACATTTGCAATTTCCAGTTAACTTTACTTGTCCCTGGATTTCAGAGAGGCTTCATAAATGATCTTGAGTGGTGTGGTGGTTCTGTTGCTTGTTAATTTCAGGATTCTGGCAGTGATGTTGTCTGAACTCAGTGCAGGGTCATTCTTGAGTTTGGTAATAATCTGTTTATTTCTTCCTTAGTAACTGAAATTTTAGGAGAGTCTATTATGTCAATCAAGTGGCCTGTTTATAGATTTTAGCATAGGTCTTAAAAAGTGGAAACTGAAAGCATTGGCTATCACATAAGGATCACAGATAATTGAATTACTTACATGAACAGGGCAAAAGTTTATCTTTGATTTTTAATGAAGCTATATAGCTATATAAACTTTACTGTTAGATTTGTAGCATTTTCTGCTAATTTTACTTCTATGCTTCCTTGTACTTTCTTTATTGCATTTTCTTTTCAGGAGCAACTTATATTTATCCCATAAATCAGGTGTTTTAAGTCTCAAGTATTTTTGTAGGCTTTGTTCCTTTTGTTAATAAGACTTTTGACCTTACTGGATAACTATTTTGGTCTCATGCTGATATCATTATATTTCCATATTTTAGGTATATGAGTATTACAAATTTCCAGTAGTGCATTCTTGAAGTCTTTCCACACTTCATTGATATCTTTGTTTAGTAGTCTCCTTTTCCAGTCTATTTTATTCAATGTGGTGTTTATGCTTTTAACATCCACCAATTCAATCACCTGTCATCTTCTGATTGGTTGCATGGAATTTGAATAGTACTATGTTGTGATCATATGTTCAACTGTGCTTTTTTCTGTGAACAACAAGAAACTACTCTGCAACCTATAGAGTGCAAGTAGTTTAGCAAAGCAATTGGATCAATTGTATCATTAAGTATTGAGAAAGACAGTTCTTGATCCAGTATCATGCCAAGTCATTTGACCTGGATAACAGTGAATCTGATGGTATTTTATTCTTGCAATTCTTTGTACATTTTAAAAGATGTTCATAGCGACATTGTCTTACTCTTTCTGTTTGTTCGTGTTATGATTACTTTGTGTAGCATATGTAATTGTTTTGTTTAGCTATTTCCAGGTTACCCATGAAAAATGGCATTTGGTTATTCATTTATTTATTTGAAAGTGTAAGCAGGAAATACATACTGAGCTTACAACAGCTCATTTCCGGATGTGTTCTGGGGGAGGGAGAAGGAGATAGCTAAGCAATATAATTACTAAAATACAAGAAGTCACATACAATGATATAGATATATACAAGCAGGATCATAAGCTCAGAGGCAATTTAATAATAAATGTAAATGAAAAAGAATCTCTTATATGGAAAAAAGGAGAAAGTAGTGAAACAGCAGAAAACAAGGCAAAACTAGAGAGAGTAAGAAAGAAGAGGAACCAGTAACAAGAGTGAAGGAGAACAAGGAGGAAAGGATCATCATAGACAGTTGCAGGAAGGATAACAATAGTCATAAAGAACAGACTTTAGGGAGGAAGAAGAGGCAGAATGAACAGAAATGGGATGAGAAGACCAGAGTTTAGGAAAGCAGTAAGAAAAAGCAAAGTGACCAGCAGTACATTTTCTAGCAGAAAGAAAGAGAAAATGAAGTGGTGTTGTGCAGAGGGTAGAAGTAAGAATGAGAAGGGGTAGGAGGGGTCTGAGATAAGAGGAAGGGAGCCAAACCAGAATTTGGATCAGAAAGAAACACAATGGGAAGGGCACCTAGCATCAAGAGAGGGAGAAAAGGGCTGAATAAAGACAGCAGTGGTGAGTACGAGGTGAGCAATCTGAAGCAAAATAACAGAAAGAATGAAAACAGGGTCCAGTCTGGCAAGGAGGATTTAGGAGCACTACTGTAGATTAAGTCACTATAGTCAAAGATTGGAAGGATAATTTTTAATACAATTCTTGACAGAGAGTGAAATATACTGAAATACAAATATACATTTGATGCCCTTGGTTTTATTTATTTTATTTATTTATTTAAACTTTTGGTGACCAGGAAAAGCACACTGAGCTGAGGCTTGTTTCCAGGTGCGACCTGGGGTACATTGCACAAAACAAAAATATGGAAACAGGAGCAAGGCAGATACGGAAATTGAAATGTAACAAAGTTGTTCTATTAATGAGTCATAAAAGCAGAAAAAGTGAATCTTGTAATTACATACAAATAAAGTGTGTAGCAGGGTTTATAAGTGCAACATTGTTTGAAATATAAACAGACACTTAACTAGCTTGTGTGGACTGTCAAGGAATGAGTATATTGTGGGTGGGATAAGGGGAGGAAGGATCACCCTGGGAGGAGGGGAACAGGAACAGGAGGTGATTGGAGCAGGTGTAAAAGTTTTTGAGGACAGGTAAGTAAAGGAGATTCGGAGTACAGGGAGAGTTATTCCATAAGAGGGAAGGCAATAGAGAAGGCATTCTGACCTGCCATACTTCAGGGGTGGAGTATAGAGAAGGACAGGGATCATAGGAGCCAAGAGAGTATAATGGGGTAGGTGCAAGGCTGAGGCAGGAGGAGAGTTAGGGGAAAAAGTCGAACCAACATTTTGCTAAGAAGGTCATTGAGTGAATGTACCTCCTGTGTTCAATTCAATTTATTTAATTCAATTCAATTTTATTTAACCAGGAATGCACAGTTGAGTGAACTCATTTACAAAGTGGTCCTGGGTGAGAGGTGGACCATAGAGAGTGAGGAGTACAGGGCAGTGGCAGTTCTCAAGATGGAGAATTGGAGGCAAATCTGCAGAAGGAGTTCAATGTTGTGTCTAGTTTCAAGAGGGATGGAGAGGTACAGTGCTGTAAACAATGACAGCATAGTTGAGGAGATGGTATAATCAAATTAGAGATTAGCTCCTACTGAACAGGAGAGAGAGAGAGAGAGTCCTTATTTCGATCGACGAAGAACAGTTTGGCTCAGAGCTTGGAGACTAGAGGTGTCAATTTGGGTAGAGAAATTAGGGTGTTGATCCAGCCATACTCCCAGGTATTTGTAGGCCTGGTTTTGTCTGGTTACTAAATTTTAAATAAATAAGTCCATTATCCAATAAAGACTTATCTAAAACATAGATACAAAGGCATTAAAACCATCCAGCCAATGTTTGGTACCAAAGGACATGCAAACAGTCTTCTTCTTGTAGTTGTATAAAAGTTGATTACCATGTTGGCAATGCTGGGGTAATGCTGAGGCAGAATCACGTTACAGCCAATGTGAATTGTGACTGAGTGCCCAAGCATTACCACAGTGGTAGATAACTACCTTGTAAGCTGATTAGCCAAAAAACAGTTCTGTAAATGATCTCAGTTAATGACAGATGCAAGTCAATTAGAGGTGTATCAGACTGTGTCGTCCATATACAGGTGAAATGACAAAACTGAAAAAAGAAGCAGCCATAGTACTGAGCCTTTTGGAACATCCAGTCTGATGTGAAGAGCTTGGTCTGCTTTCACAGTCTGCTGTTAACTAGTGAGGTGAGGTAGGACCTAAACCAGAGCAGTGTTTTTCCTTTAAAGGGAAGGTCCACTCAGGCTTTTATGCTGTTTACCTGTGTAGTCTGAGGTGAACAATGACTGCCTCTGTTGCACCCTCCTACTTTCATTAGGGTTTAAATGTAAATGAAGGTACTTAAGTCTGTTGTGAAAACCTGCATGACTCCATTGCAAAGGTCATGATAGGCACTCATGTAAGGCATCCTGGAATTCTATGATGTTTTTTAGTGCTAAGGCATGCAGTAGTTATGTTGTATTAATCAACAGTGCTGTTACTATCCTCTACAGACCTTATGTTCATGTCTTATAGCTAGCCATGAAGTTTTTTCAAGGCATAAGTAAGTACCCTGTTGTTTTTTCTGTAGTTTAAACTGTATATGAGTTAGAGAAAAATGCTTTCAGGAATACAGGGACTTCACGAGACATGTAACAGAACTGAATGAGAGTATAACTTCTGTTAGTTTGTGCAGGTATGCATCATCAATGCCTATGATGCCTTGCATGAGCGGGGTCATGATCTCTGCAATGGAGTCAAACAGGTTTTCACATTGGGGCAAAATAATGAAGCATCCTCATTTATATTTAAATAAGGTTGGAAATTAAGGGGATGCAAGAGAGGAACCATTATTCATACCTACAAACTACACAGATAAACAGAAAAATAGGTTGAGGAGACTTTCTCTTAAAACTAGAGGCTTCAAACATTTTTAACAGAAGGGAGTGGTTTACAGTGTAGAAGGCTTTGGCCAGGTTTGTAAAGATGGTACCAGAGTCATTGCTTGACATCGTGTTCCTAGCAAAATAGCTGGTGAGTCTAAGGAATGAGGTTGTGGTGGTGTGGTTTGAGCAGAATCCTGATTGGATCCATGTCAGGAAATCAGACATGTTATAGAATTTGGGAGTTGTCACTAATTAGTCTCTCTAATATTTTAGAGAGTACTGGTTGCAAGGATATCAGGTGCTAATAGTTTATTGTTGCACTTTCCCATGCAGAGAAAAATTTATCTGTAGCCATGGAGCAGGGAGCAGTTGAAGACATGGGTCTGCTTTGCAATAGCCATAGCACCTAGAGATAAAAAGTTGGGGACAGTGAATCACAACTGGTGCTGGCTGTGGGATCGATGGCAAATAGTTACCTCTAGGACATCCAGTGATTTGATAGGGAGAAAGAGAATCTCCCGTACAGCAGGTGTGAGGTGGGGTGCAGGAAAGACAGGCCACTAGTGGAGTTCCCTGACTAGAAGACAACAGAGATTTGGGACCATGTATAAATTTGAAGTTTAATGCATTGGCAGTCAAATGGTTATTAGCTGGCTGGTTTCAACTAAGACTGGATTATTTCAGCACAGACTACTGGCCAGCGTGATTAATCAGGATGTTTTCTACCTTCTACAACTTTTATGATATGCTGCAGAGAATAAGAATTTGTTTTGAAAGTAGGCAGCTTAAGCCTTTCTGATGTGACTTGTGCAAAGATTACATAGTTCAGTAAACTGCAGTCTTCCTTGGGTGTTAGGGACAGTTTATGCTTATGCCAGACTGCATCCTGTCATTTTGTTAATACATTACTTATAAACAAATGCATAAATAATGAAGCAAACTACAGAAAGAACCAGTCCTACCAACACTCTTATATCCCACCATGGAGAGCGTGCACCAGACTATTAATAATCCATCAACTATCTATACATAAGAAGAAGAAAATACATATCAGTGCCTGTTCACAGTACATTTAAAAATTAACTAAGCACCTTAGGTAGGCAAGTTATTATTTAGAGTTTCATATCCTTCTTCCATATTTATTTCTACAAATTGTTTTATTCTCATAACAATGAAACATGTCCAACAATAGAATGTCTTTGAGATTATTTGTCTATTCTGCATGTGTTGGAGGATACTTGTCCTTCCAGTGTTACTAAAAACACAAATAGTTCACCCTGTAATTATGTATGCATAGTACCACACATTGTATTTAGTGCATACAGGTAGGTTCAAATAGTTCATGTTCAGAAATGTAGGATCCAGCCATCTGAACCAAGAAGCCCAACCCCAAACCAATGTGCTGCTTGTCAATTCATAGGAGAGCATGTTACATTGACATAAGACCACTGCAGCCTTACAAGTATGTATTTCATGACCACGTGCAGGATTAATCATCAGGTTGTGCTCTATCCTTTTGCCCTCTGCCTTAGATTAGCTGGGTTGCACCTTGTGAGGTATCCCATACCCTGTGATGTGACAGTGGAAGTTTCTGTTGTACATAAAACAAGAGATCATAGATTGAATCCCCGTCCTCTTTCTCAATGTTTGCCTTAGGAAAATCCCATATTCCCATATTCCTCCCAGTTTCAAAATTGTGCTGAAGAGGGATCCAACTGCAAGAGACTTTACATTTCAGTTGTACTATCCTGGGTTCAAAATGCTGCTTTTGAAAGGGTAACATTTCCTGATTACATTCCTATCTCAGATCTCTGGATATTAAGCTGCCAGTGTGATAATATAACATAAGTTCAACCTTTACGTCAACATATTGACAAAACCCATCAATGTAAATTTGAATAAATGAATCAAGACAGTATACAGAAAAAGAAATTGCATGTCTCCATCTGTTAAGGAGAAAAGAAAATCCTAAATATTGGTAATACAAAACCCACAAAATCAGTTCAGCATGTAGTCATAATCTGTATGTTCTGAAATCAGGAAGCAATACTGTTTTCTTATCAGAGATCATCAAATAATTAAATAAGGCAAAATATTTTGTTGTATGTAGAATAACTCCTTAAGTTAGTTTTGCCTAGATAGACTCTTAAAGTACTGAAAACTAAAACTGACACAGTTTCTAATCAGAGACCATCAACAATGACCTCAGAGAAATGGGGAATAAACATATGATGGGATCATATTTTAATTATAGCTTGTGACTAACTTTGTGCCCATTTCCTAGATGCCTATTTTGGGAAAATGACCAACCTCTATTGCACCCACGTGTATCATTAGGTCTTGTTTTAAATGTCTTAATATAGATGTGCCTCCTCATAAATATATATTTTAACACATGCCTTTGTTTTATGGAGAAGAAATTACTTTCTCCATTCCCTTCTCAGTAATCTGTGGTTATGAGACATTCACCCCCCCCCACATGCCTTCCTTTGTGGTACCTGAGAGGTTTTAAAGACATAAATAGGATGAGAATGAAAAACAATATATTTCCAGTTCTCATTACAGCTTAGGTAACAGTTTTCATGGGTGCTAGGGAAGCAAATGTCAATGTTGTGACATAGATCACATTAGTCGCTTTTATGTAGTTAGTACAGGTGATGAAAAGCCTAATTGTTACATTGTTACAGGAAACTTGTTTTGGGGGCAGGGGTAGGTGAACTATGCATCTACAGTAAATAGCACTTCCAACACTGCAAATCATAACACTACAATGTTCATGCAGTGCAAATCAATCAGACATCAGAAACTATTCAAAGCAAAAAAGCTGATGAATAGTTTGTTCGAAGCACTAGCAAGTCAGTTACCTTCTTACAGACATATTTTGCTTCTGGTGAATTCTGGTGAACTGAAAATGTCTAATAAAGTCACAAATCGTCTAGATTATTTTCTTTGGACTCCATTATATATATATTAACAGAATTTGTCAGCAGATAAGGACTGCTTGGTCCTCCAAGTCTGATCGTGTTTCCTGCCTATACTGACACCGCAGACCTACCTGATCTCTGGCTAGCCCCCATGCCTTCCTACCAAGATTCCTTTGTGCCTGTTCCATGAATGCTTGAAGCCCACCACTGTTTTCGCCCCCAACACCTCTGCTGGAAGACTGCTCCAGGCAGGGCAGTTTTATGCATAGTCTAAGTAGGCTGCAGCCTAGGGGTACCTGTGGACAAGGCACTAAGATATATGTTTTGACTGCTTGTTCATTGACTCTGCTAGCAATGCCTGAGTCCACTGGTGCTGCAAGCCTGGCTTAGTTACACACTGCATGAACACACACACACACAGCACAGGTTTAACTAGAGTGATGAGTCAGATTCTGCCTCCACCAAAAAATAGCAAAGCCCCTACTGACTCCGCTGGGACCCCGATGTGACCCCCCACCATCATTTGGCTCCCCTCCTCCTTCCTCTCCATCTCTGCCAAAAAATGCTTATGTTGAGTTGTCTCTAGTAATCCCCTCTTGCAACAAATGTTCCTGCCTTCCAGTCCAGTTCCGTCATTCAGTGACGTGGTGTTGAACCTCCCCAATCAGCGGTGGATTTGGATTTCAAAATCCACTGTGCCCAAATTGCTTAGAATGGCCAGGGAATACTGGGCTGGGTGTTCTCAGTGTATAAGAAGGCCGTATTTTAGGCAGCTTTTCTTTCTTTGTATGGTGACTTGGCGTTGATTCAGTTTGGATGGGCTGTGGCACATCAGCACTGTTGGGACTCGAAACATAACTCTTGGCACCGATGACTGACCGCACTGTTTCTGCTTTTAGGAGCACTGAGCAGAATAAAGAGGTTTCATTTTTTGCTGGTGTTTCCTCAGGTAAGTGAGAATATCGAAGAATTGAAGAGTTGACCCACTAGTTACTAACTCCTTGTGTAAGTGTCCTGGATCAGGCTCAGCTAGCGAACAAAGTTCAAGTGCCTCTTCCCACCTCAATTTGTACTAACTATCCTTGTGAAAGCCACCCAATGGTCCTTTGTCACTGTGCAGATCTGACTGGGAATCCATTGCTTTTCCATGTATTTCTTCAGTGAGACACAATTGTAATACATTAATTTCACTTATTTTCAGCCTTTTTAGTCTGAAGAAACAGATAGTTCACTAATTCATGCAACTCAGGGCTGAGGCTGACCTAGAAATCCTGCACTCCCCTCCATCTGATAGATGTTACCATCCTTTCAAAGTCTCTGCTTGTGTTCCAGGTTTGTTCTTGTTATGTTTCATCCACAGTTTCTGGCTTTGAGTCAGAGTCAGTGCTCACGCCTAGACAGGATGGAAAAAAGCAGGAATAAAGCAGTCAGTATGCAAATTGTACTGATGGCTTTTCAATCAACCGTTGCACACAAGGAGTGATAGTGATTAGTGAAATAGCAAAGAGACTCCTGGCTGATTAATAAATTAGTAAAGAAACACCAAAACCCAACAGCAATAAAATTGAACTACGTTCTGTGCAAAGGAGACTAGCTAGGCTACAGCTAGGAAGCTAAAGGTAGACAGACACCACAGTAATGGAATTCAGTTTAGCAGCTGAGACACCAAATATCCAAAGCCTGTAAAACAGAAAAATGCATGGTACTGGTCCACTGAGATGGAGCTGCAGTAACAAACTTGATCCATAAGTAAAATAAAACTGCACTCCAAGAACAAAAGCTGTGGCCAGAGTGGTGCAGTGAAAAAGGTGGTTTGTTCAGGAGCCATGCAAGCAACAAAAAGCGGTACTGCATGCATTGCTGCCATCCCTGAATTGAGCCATATTTGGGATGTTTTGGGGAGGATGCATGAGTTTCCAGCCTATGGGCGGCATCTAAGTTAATGCAGCCCTGGCTCCAGGCAGCTAGCACTGTTTCACTGAAGAAATACTTCTTCACATACCTCCTAAATCCTCCCCACTTCCAGCTTTATCTTCAGTGTCACTTATAAAGATATTAAAGAGGACTGATCCCAGTACAGTGCCCTCAGTTACCCTGCTGGTCAATCTCCCTCTCCAGAGTGAGTGCCATTTACCACCACCCTCTGTCACCTATCCATCAACCAATTTCATACACAGCTTACCATCTAGGGACCCACCTCTGGACTATCTAACCACCTATGTGGGAATGGTATTGAAGGCCTGGTGAAATCTAAGTGAAGCCATGTCAATCACCCCACCTGATCTAGTTCCCTGGTCATCCAGTGGAAGAAACTGATTAGGTTCATCTGACATTGCCCCGGAATCCATGCTGCCTGAGATCTTGTAACCCATTGGATTGCAGATAAGGCTAGTGGAGTATCATACTCCACTAGCCTTTCCTTTAGAAGTGTCTCCATTAACTTTCCCACCACTGATGTCAGGCTGACCAGTCTATAGTTGCCAGCCTCCTCCTGCTACTGCTTTTATGAAGTAGGACTACATCTGCCCTCCTCAAGTCTCTGGAACTACTCCTGTTTCCTGTGAGTTGTTAACTAGGCTGTCAGAGGTACAGCCAGTGCCTCCTGAGTTCCCTCAGGACCTTTGGGTGTACCCCATCTGGTCCCATAGCTTTATCCACTTTCAGATTCACAAGATGTTTCAGGACTGTTTCATCTGTGAATAGACTTGTGTCTACCTCCTCCTTCCTCCCTCCGCCTCCCTCCCTCCAGTGTTCCTCATGTTTTCACATGGTTCACCCACCTCCTTTCCACAGTGAAGACTGAGCAGAAGTATGTTCTGGATATCTCCTTTTCCTTATCATCCTCTGCACAGTCTCTAAACATGAACTGCTCTGCACTGAGAGATAAAAAATCACTGTGAAAGAAAATAACTAACTATCCAGTTACATAAAAGATACACATCAAAAATCAGAGATAGTGTAGTACAACTTGAACTGCAGGTTCACAATAAATACCATCACACATGGGTAAAATGTACAAAATGAACAAGATATGCTAAAGATAACAACACCCTATGGGCAGTAGTACAGTGCAAAATTAGCTGATAGCCAAATTACAGTAGCTGCAATACAGAAGTACTAGTAATACTAGCTACAGGACTATGCCAAACAATACCTCCTAGACCGCCAGCCTACACAGCTCCAGTACTTCAACCTATGATCTTCATCAGGGGACATTACTGGACATCTGCCTCATCCCATTTAACTACAAGCCACTTCAACCCCACTGAATAATACCGCTATCAGTCAAGGTATCAATATCCTTATTACTGCAGTTTATATATACACCTGGTGCCACATTTACATGCTACCTGGTGAGTTACCGCATATATATGGATGGGTTCTGAAAACCATTACCAAAGTGCTCAGTGTTAAACAAGGCAAGATACAAAGTGACAAAGGGACAATAGAGATTGCGAACAGGAATACTTTTTAACTGTCCAAAGATCATTCTAAAAGTAGGGGACATTCAAGACAGAGACTAAGAGTTCAATTTAATAGCATAGAAAAAGGGCAGAAGCCATAATAGAGGACAATTGAATCAGTGACAAGTCAACAGGAAAGCTTATCTGAAATTGGTTCAGGTGATACTAAAGTAACCCCAGGAACTAGCACCAATTGTTTAGAGGTTACAGAGATGAGAAACAAATAAAAGAGAGCAATTCAACATAAAGAAAAGGAAAACACGGAGTGACCAGGGAAATGCAGGGCATGACCTCTGAGATGCACAGACAGGAAGAAACACAAGCAAAACAAATAATTCATATCTCAGGAATGGCTATAACAAGGAATGAAATGCAGGTTTTGAAGAGTGGTCTTTCTTTTGTCCCAACCTTCACCACAAATACGTTTCACATCAATGTGGATAGACAGTATTTTTCAGCAGCTGGGATTTGAACCTGGAGAGCTATGCAACAAGACAATTTGGATGCGCCTCCTAGAGCTCTGTGAAGGACAAAATGGAATGCAGATAAAGATTTTGGAGCAAATTGTTTTCAGTTTGACCATGTTGATGTAAGTTATACATGGAATAATACCTAAAAAATATTTTAAAGCAAAGTTGGTATTTTGCCCTGTTACTGCAATTCAAATATACTAACATTTGAAAAACTATTATGGCACAAATGAAGCAGATCACAAATTATGTTCCACAACTACTTATCTCTGATGAAGCACTAAAGCGTATGAAATGTAAGATTCTGAGAGGCTAACAGTGAGGGGCTGACACTGCAATAACATTCTTCATGCATTAATAAACAGCTTTGTGTGTGGTCCTTGAGAAGGAGTGAGTGCTTTGAATTTGCTGCAGCTATCACATACTTTAAGCTGCAGCATCATCCCAGTGCTTGTCTGGATTCACAAAATACATATAATAGCATTTTAATGGGGTGGGGGGGACAGGTGTTAACACCTTGTCAGCGGAAATGATTTAATCAATAAGCCTGCTGACAAAGGTAGAAATGTGGTCATAATGAACAGATTACAGTACATTTAAATAGTGAAGAATCTTCTAAATGACAGGGATTATTCTTGAAAAATCCAGTATAACCCTATAGAATCTTATGAGAGAATTGTTTGAAATTTTAAATACTGCTAGAATTATGGGGATTTTACAGAAAATGAGTTTGCTTTCCTATGAACACTACACACTATGATCTCTGCATTTCGTGTGCTCCTGAAGGTGCAGAAGTGCATGACAAAGCCACCAGGATGCCCAATTGTCTCTCTGGGGTGGGATCTCTAATGGTCAGTTTGTCCAAGTTTATTGATGCCTTCCTCAAAGAGGAGGTAATTTGTTTAGGATCCCACCTCAGGGACACTAGGGATGTCCTGAACAAATTCAAACAAACTGTGTAGCAAGAGGTGGTTGTGATTTTCGGTGGATGTTGAATTCACATACTCCTGTATTCTCCATTGTGATGGATTGGCAGCAGTTAGAAGGACTCTGGGAATTTGAATAATGTATGTCCAGTGGAGTTTATTCTAAAAGCCATTGAATTTATATTGAAACATAATGCTTTTGTGTTTAATGGGAGTACTATCAGCAGCAGGTTGGCACTGTGATGGGGACATGTGTGGCCCCATCATATGTTAACTGTTCCTGGGAGTGTGGGAAGAAGACATGGTATTTGCAGAAAACTGCCACTATAAGAACAATCTGGTTTCCTGGCATTGTTATATGGTTGATGTCTTATGCATTTGGAGGGCACTAAAGAGGAAGCTGGGGGGTTGTAGGTTGGCTAAACAATAATGACCTAAATTTGTGATTTACATTTACGAATGATAGGAAGGAAATTAACTCTTTGGAGTCACCTTACAAGATATACCAAGGCAACTGGTGCAGATTGGGGGTATAAGAAGGACAGTGCAATGACTTCATTCCTTCATACAAAAGTGCACATCTGTGCACTTGAAAAATCCATACCATATGGTCAGTTCCTCCACGCTAAACAAAATTGCAGCACACAAGAAGCATTTAGGAGCAGCTAATAGAAATATATAACAGATTTCAGGAAAGGATGTCCTTTGAGGAACTGTTAGTTGAAAGTAGGGAAAAGGTAGCAAGTATGGAAAGGAGTGAAGTTTTGACACAAAGGAGGGCTGGGGAGATGCAAGAGAACCTGATAACCATTTCAGTTGAGTTCAATGACATTGCTAGAAAGTTGGGCATGCTGTGCATGCTAATTGACACATTCTAGTTTGTGATTCTGCAGTCAGAGAATGTGTGGGATAAACCCCACATTAGCTTTAGGAATCCCCAAACATTCATGAAAATGAGTACATAGCACATTAAAACCTGAAACGAGCACTAATTCGACGTGGTTACTAATGAGTCCACCTGGCTTCATAGAAGGAAATGTAAATGGACAAATCAAATATACAAAGTTATAAATTTGGAAAAGCCTGCATATCTGTTTGAAAAACTGCTTAAAGAGAACATAAATACACCCTGAGGAGCAGTAAAGTAAATAATTCAAACTTCCTGGGTCATCAAATAAATATGGCGATATGACTGTCCTCTATATTGCCATGCCTGTTTGGGACTCTTTAAATCATATTATTAAAGGAGTGGTAGGAAATTCAAAACTTTTTATTACACACTTAAAACAGGAACTTAAAGTCCACTGTATACGTAACAGATAATTATATCAAATACAGCTTTATATTTAAATATAGATAGCAAATGTATGCTTGAATTTTATATGATTGTGATAATATTAGTCTGTCATTCCTGTATGTCATTCATTTTATTTTGTAATAGCTCCATGGATTGTATGGAATTTAATAATGTTTGTAAGGTAAATACTGTTCTATTACTGTAATTTATTACACTACAGGACCACCTTGTAAAGAGGACCTACGGTTCTAATGGTGTGATGATACTAGCTATCCCAGTATAAAAATAAAGATTTTACTAACATGTGGAAGCTGTAATATGTGTCACTATGCTGCTCCTTGTAAATGTTTCATCATCTAACAAAGGAAGTTGCTTGGGATGGTATAATAAAGAAAACAGAAGATACATCTATAGGTACACATTTCATGGCAGTTCACAACTTGAACCTGGTAGGGTTTCAATTTGTTGTTTTAGAACATGCAAAGATGACATGGATAGGTGGGGTAGAACCTCAATACTATTAAAAAGGGAATCATTTTGGATACTCTGGAACATTAAAGTCTGGAGTGTTACATTTTGATTCTGATTTAAAGCCCTTTTAAATGGGAATCCAGCATTTTGTGGTGAACATCTTTTTCACTGCTTTTTAATCCACGATTGCTACCTTAAATGTGACTTGTGGGAACTTACTGTGAAAGATTTACAAGTACAGATTTTAACTAATATTATACTATCTCATCTTGTCTTTCAATGTAAATTCTACTATTACTTTGCAACCAGTCTCTAAGGATATTCTGAGCCATTAGATGTATTCCCTGGAAGAATGAAAAAATGGGAGGAATTAGGATGCCATCTGGATGCTGTTGGGAAAAGTGAAATAAAGCCTTTGCACATGAAGATGTTCTCTGGACTTTGGGACTCTTTACAAATATGAACTTTATTCAACTCTTTGCTACCACTGAAGTGTACATTAAGTACTATTGTTTCTGATAATTTGACCT
The DNA here is from genome assembly GCA_016271365.2 of Neoceratodus forsteri. NCBI lineage: Eukaryota > Metazoa > Chordata > Ceratodontiformes > Ceratodontidae > Neoceratodus > Neoceratodus forsteri. Next base: position 446,974,377 of record CM057453.1, read on the forward strand.
CATGGGTAGCATATAATTTCAGGATCCAAGCTCCACATATATTTTCCAATATTATATTGTAGTCCTAGTAGCATGTAGGGCTATATTAGTGTAAATATAAAGAGCTACAGTTTAAATCCTTGAACTTTACAGTATGGGGCTTTGCACTGATTTTGACAACAAATTAGAACTAAACAGAATGTGGGGTACAAAGTGTGTTCTCTTTCTGATAAAAATGTTTTAGGAAAATTGACGTTATTCACTATTTTATTCTATAAAATACACTACTTTTATAAATGTTTAACATTGGGCACTTTGCTAATGGTATTCAGAATCCACCTATAAACAAGCAAGTAACTCACTAGGTAGCATGTAATCGTCACCAGATGTATGCATAAACTGCAGTAATAAGGATACCTTGACTGATGACAGTATTATCAATATGGTTGCAGTGGCATGTATTTAAAAGGGATGATGTAGCTATTCAGTAATGCCCTTGATGAATATCATAGACTGAAGCACTGGGGCTGGATAGTTGAGATATATTGTTCTGGAATACTCCTGTAGCTAGTATTACTAGTACTTCTGTATAGCAGCTAATTTGGCTATCTGCTAATTTTGTATTGACTGCATGTAAGGTGTTATCTTTTCACATAGAAACATAGAAATCGTTTGCAGATAAGGACCACTAGGCCCATCCAGTCTGCCCATAAGCCCTGTACTTGATTATGGTTTCAGACCCTCCCATTTTTACCTCTATGGTTCCCCACGCCTATCCCATGCATGTTTAAATCCAACCACAGTGCTTGCACCTCCACCTCCTGTGGCAGACCATTCTATCTTGTTGATTTTTCACATTCTTCCCTACGTGTGATGGTATATAATGAATTATTATAGTGTATGTTAGAATGCTGTATTTCATGAAAATCTAGCGTTCTCTAATCTTGTTGTACCATTGATATGATGTCACAATGTTGTTTTACCATCGTGGGTACATCACATCGGATACAACAACTCTTCTACGTTTGCACATGTGCAAGTAGCGCTCTGTATTGTCTTCAAAATGACCACAGCACTTCAGTGTAGGCACCGAACCGTCTTAATTTAAAAGTAAGTGCCATTTGTTTTGTTAGCTGGCACACAGCAGAGTCAAATTATTTCATTTAAAATGTGGACGGAGTAAGAGCTCAGTTGTCACTGACACAGTCTCGGTGGGGGGTTCCCCTACATCACTGCATGACCATGAAAAAATCCACTAGTTGTTTTGTTGTTACTTTTTGCACATACACTATAAAAGACAGTGTATAGGCAACAGTAATTTTAACACTAGATTCACTTCGAGGTTTTCATGCCAACGAAAACCTCTCGAATTGAACAACAGTGTTGTTGTTCACTGTGCCCATACGCATCCTCAATGTTAACCTGCAGTTCAAGTTGTACTATCTCTGATTTTGATGTGCCTCTTTTATGTAACTGGATAGTTACAGTTATTTTTCACGGTGCTTATTTACTTACAGGTGTAGAGTAGTTCGTGTTTGGATTCTTGTTGATTTTTTGTGTCTAGCTGACCCATTTGGCTCTGCACTGAGCCCCTAACAGGTTAGGGCTAATTCAGTTTCTCTGCAAACTGTATGCACAGTCTCCCCTGCCCTTCTTACCCTCACAATCCCTGTGCTTGTCTCCCTCTTATCACTTACTGCATGTACCAAAAAATGTCTTCTTCCTCTTATTTACCCCTTTGGCTAGCCTTTCTTCAGAGTGCTCATTTGTGCTCCTCGCCATCTTCCCTGCTTTTGTCTGCTTTGGTGGTGCACTTTCCTATGCTGTTTCCTGTGTCTTTTGTACCACCTGAATGTGGCTCTATGTGAAAAGAGTGTCTGAAAAATGGCACCAACCAAAACAGTGATTCAATAATAGCTATAAGCAAAACAACAAACAGCACTACAGAGCTCAAAACATTGAGCAGTTGTAGTACCTTTTCCTGTTAGGGGCTTTGCATTGCACCCCAAAATATTAAAATAACATGGGGGGCACAATTCAGGGACAGGGAAAACCTCAGGAGGGAACAATCACCAGGGAGATGCAAGTCATGGAAGAGGAGAAAGTTGGGGAGGGCAATCGATTATTGACCGCTGAGGTGGTGGGAACAAAGTCATGAGGGTGGACTGAAGGGAATTAAAAAAAAAAAAACAACACAGCCAGTCTCGAACTGGTTGCCAGCTACAGGCAGTGACTGTAACCACTACGCTAGGTGGCTGAGATCTGGCAACCAAACAACTACCTACATGCTTCATCAACAAACTCCCTATATCACGTAGGCACCGACACTACAGCACTGAAGTTAACATGAGCTATTAACACACACTAGGTAATTTACACACACTATTTTCTACTCACCCAAGCTGACTCACTCAAACTGAATTGCTCTTTTCACAGGATACCCTGAATGCTACCTTTGTTATCTTTACCTTTGCAGCCACTTCCCTTGAGAACCATGGTGGTCTCTTTTTATCCTGTTTTTGCTCACATCTTTCATGCAGAGGTTTGTTGCCTTTCTATGCCATCCCTTAATTTGTCCCACTGTTCCTTCAACTCACCGAGGCAACTCCCCCCACTAGCTCATCTCTGAGGCATTCACCTATTTTTTTAAATCTGCCCTCCTGAAGTGCAGGACTCTCACCCTTGTGTGGTTTGCCTCTACTGCTTTCCTTATGTTAAACCACACTGTGTCATAATCACTGGTTGTCAGGTTGCCTCCCACCTTGATGTCTGTAGTACTGTCCCTGTTTGTGAGCACCAAGTCCAGTAATGCTCCATCATGAGTGGGGTCCTTGACTAGTTGCCTGACAAATGCCTCCTGCAGGGAGTCTAGAATGTCCCTGCTTCTAGCCAAGCCCTGGCTGGGGGCTCCAATCTACATCTGGTGAGACTGAGTTCCCCACCAGCAGCATCTCCCTTTTCTGCCATTGTGCTGATGGCTTCCCCAGTTGCCTTATCCAGTTCCATCCCCTATGTTGGAGGCCTGTGTGTCACTAAGTGCAAATGGTGGCTCTGGTTCCTGTCTCCAGGGTGTCTCACTGTGCTTCAAACAACATGCAGTCTTGCTATATTATGACATATGCAGTTTGTCCAGCCTTAGAACTGCTCCAGAGGTGAAAGAGTTAAAGTCCATGCCAGGCATGGAACTTAGAGCTCGAGCTCAGTTGAAAATTCTATCTGTTGTTCTTCAAACTAAAACTGTCAGATTCTTTACTCCTTCTCACTGCACAGTTCTCCAGGAGATTCCTCCTTCTGCAGGTTCATTTTGTCGGTTAAAGTATAAAAGTTTTCGTTTTTTAACGAAATTAAACCGCAACTGGTCGGTTCATGCTCTATCTGTGGTATTGTAAGTACTAGATAGGTTTTACATTTATTTTCTGTGTGGAACTTATAAACATTTTTATCGGTTCGGTTTGAACCGATCGATCTTTTCTATTACATTACAGTCTTTTAAGTCACGGTTCCCGGTTCTTGATCGGTTCTAAAAAAGCGGATTTAGTACGTTTTTTCCGACCAGTGTGATCTGTTGGGAACCGATAAGGAGTCTTGCTAGCAGATTGCCATAAAGGGCAAGTTTTGGTTAGGCTGGCACTATGTTCCGAGAAACCCAAAGAAAACCGGCCCACTGGGTTTCAGCACTGTGTTGTATGTGGGGAAGCCTTTGCCAAGGCTCACCCCACATGTTGTCTGGGGTTGACCACCTCAATTCAGACTGCCTGATTTGCATGGGTTTTCCTGCAGCTACCGAGATAAGAGAGTTGGTAGAGTCAGGAACAGGAGAGCCATAAAGTCCGCTGACCGGATGGCCAGCCTGGTTCGGTTTCAACCGAACTGAGGGAGTGCCCCTGACCAGGGCTCTTCCTCGGCAAAAGGATAGTCAACTCTGAGGAGTCGGTTCCAACAAAGAAATCTGAGAAATCAGCTGGTGTGGAGTCAAAACTTCCCTCTCAACGCTGAAGAAATAAGCTAAAGCAATAAAAATCGTCCAATCACTCTCCCGGTTCTGACCAAACCGGCATCATCAGGTAAGCGCTCGTTCGGTTCGGTTCCTCCGGTTCAGGAGTATTATTTAAGGAATTTTATGAACCAGAGGAGGGGAAGAGGAGAGTGAATGTGGTTTTGAAGTCTGGATGTGCCCATTGAACTGGACATCTCTCAGACAGACCTTCGAGTGTCTCCCCTAGGCTTTCTGAGTCCCTTCTCACTTCATGTTTAAAAAAAGTGGCTGAAACCCTCCAGCTCCCTATGGAGGAAGCTGTGGATGATCAGAAGGAGCCTGATTTTGTAGAAATGATGGATATCCAGAGTCTAGAGACTGTCTATTCCTCTGCATAAATCTTTTGAAACAGACAGTAAAGAATTTTAAAAGCTCCTCACACCATACCTCCTGTTGATAAAAGAATGGACAAAAAGGTATGCATTATCAGGCTCTGATACAGAGTTCCTTACACAACAATGCAGCCACGTGGGAGTGGTGCAGGCTGCAGCCTGTGACAAGGCAAATGTTCCCTTAGCCTCTCACCCCTGGCAAGGACTCCAGAAAGATAGATGCCATGGCAAAGAAACAGTACATGGCAGCTTCCTTAGGACTCAGACAGGCTAATTATATGGCTTATGTTGCTAGATATCAAAATCCAGATGGGATACTGTTTTAGCTCTAGCAAAGCAGGTTCCTGGCCAGCTGCCAGAAGAGCTGGAGCAGGTGGCACCTGATGGTATTGAGGCATCAAGGTGCAATTCCATGCTGCAGTAGACTCTAATGATGTATCATCCAGAGTCATGGCTACATCTGTGGCTCTCCATAGAATGGCTTGGCTCAGATGTACTAGCCTGTCACAGGATACCCAGACTAAGGCCATGGATTTCCTGTTGTGGGCAACTCTTTGTTTGGGGAGCAAACAGAAATTACATGAAGAAAATGGATGAATATAGGACCACCTATAGGGTGCACAGGCCAAGGAAAGGCACGTCACTTTCCAAGGCAGCCTCCCAGGGCAGGAGTAGGCCTTTCATAGGCCTTTTACCAAGCCAGGCTTCCTCTTCAGCTTTTGCACAGAAGGGGTTCTTTAGAGGAGAAGGCAGATGGGGTGCAGGCAGGCCTGCTTCCACCCCTCAGCCTAAAGCCCTGCCAAACAGGTACCCTGATGGGGTGCCCAGGGCCGATTCTCCACTACCTGTAGGGGCAGGCTGGCTTACTTTGTCCAGGACTGGGAGTCTCTAACGTCAGACAAGTGGGTCCTGGAAGTAGTAAGCCAGGGACTGGTTCTCAGCTTCAAAAATTTCCAAAGATGAGAATCAGATCCTCTCCACCTGCAAATCCTTCAGAGGCTCTTGCCCTGGAGGCAGAGGTCTCTACCCTCCTGGCTCTCAGAGCTGTGGAAAGGGTTCCACCCTACACCAAGGCAAAGGGTTGTACTCCAGGTACTTTCTTACCCCAAAAAGACAGGAGAATGGTGGCCCATCCTGGATCTCAGGTATCTAAACAAACACCTTTTAAAACCAAAATTCAAAATGGTGACTCTGGGAATTATTTTACCCTCTTTAAGGCCAGGGACTGGCTAGTGTCCCTGGACCTCAAGGATGCCTATTTTCATGTTCTCATCAGAAGCTCCCATTGAAAGTACCTCAGATTCGAACTGCCCTCAGGTCATTACCAGTTCAGAGCAATGCCCTTGGCCTTACATCTGCCCCAAGGGTATTCACAAAATGCCTGGCAGTAGCAGTTGCCCACTTAAGAAGGCAAAAATTGCCATCTTTCCTTACTTGGATGACTGGCTCCATAGTAGGCCAGTCCACAGACCAAGCCAGGTTACACCTTCAAGTAACTCAGCAACTGCTAACTCTCTAGGTTTCCTTCTCAATCTTCCAAGGTCAGTCCTAGAGCCTGTCCAGCTTCTCACCTTCATAGGTGCAGAACTGAACACAAAGAAGCCAGAGCCTTCCTTCCTCTGGAATGGGCAAGTACCCTGATTTCTCTGGCTTCCTCCTTCACCCTGCGGGTCTCTCGACCAGCAAGGCACTTTCTTTAGCTCCTGGGACACATGGCTGCTTCGACAGCAGTAGTGCAGGGAGCCAGATTTCAGATGAGGACATCCAGTTCCATTTGAAAGCCTTTGGTCTCAAAGAAAGGACCCTCTAACCAAATTAATTCAGTGACTGAACCCTGATCCAGGCCTTTCAGTGGGGCAGGACCAGGGCAATTTGAGACAGGGGTCCCCCTACCCCTCAGTCTCACTCCTTAATTCTTAGTACAGATGCATCCCTATTGGGTTGGTGAGCTCACATGGGCGACCTCACCACCCAGGGATTGGGGTCCCCTCAGGAATCTCTGCTCCACATCAATCTGTTGGAACTCAGAGCAGTTTTTCTAGCACATCAAGTTTTTCCAAATCTGTTCAGAACAAGGTTATTCAAGTCAGAACAGACAATACCACCACAATGTGGTACATTAACAACAAGGGGCACTGGTCTACGGCCTTGTGCACTGAAGCAATGAAGTTGTGGTCTCTGGCTTACTCCTGAACACCTCCTTGTAGTAGTTCACCTCCCAGGCAAGGGCAATGTCCTGGCAGATGCTCTCAGCAGGATTTCCCAAGGCCATCACGAATGGGCTCTGGATCCCCTAGTTCTGGAGGTGATGCCAGATGGGGCACACCCCAGATAGATCTTTTGCAGCCCAGACAATCACCAACTTCCTCTTTTTGTTGCAGGCCCAGTGTTGGGCTCAGTCCCCTGGGTGCCTCCTTCTCAGTTGGGAAGGAAGTTTCTCTATGCCTTTCCACCCTTCCCTCTCCTGTTCAAAGTGCTAGTTAATATCGGGTCTCAATCCTGCAAGATGTTTCTGATTGCTCCAGACTGGGCCAGACAGCCCTGGTACCCACTCCTTATGTCCTTAGCATTCCACCATCCCCTTTGTCTCCCAGGAATCACAATCTGTTATCCTGTGCTCAGGAGAGGGTTTGGGTACCCGAACCTCAAATCTCTCAATCTCAAGGCCTGGCTCTTGAAGAGTTAGAGTTTGCTGACCTACACCTTTCCCAAGGTGTATTGATATTCTGAAGGCTTCTAGAAGCCTTCCACCAGGCTACTTTTAATTCCAAATGGAAGAGAGTTTTCCATATGGTGTTCTGGGAGCATATTCCCCAGAATCTGCTGACTTACCCAGATCCTGGATTATATGGTTCATTTAAATACTTTAGGACTGAGACCAGCTACCCTAAAGTGCACTTGGCAGCCGTGTCTGCTTTCTTGTCAGCAGGTAAGCCCTCTTCTCTTTCAGCTCATCCTGTATTCTCCAAGTTTTTCAAAGGGTTGCTTCACCAACCCCCATTTGGGATCCTTCCTGCCTGGGATCTTAATATTTGCATTGCCCAACTTATGCAACACCCTTTTTGAGCCCTTGTCCTCAACAGGCCTCAAGTACTTGACTTGGAAAACTGTGTTTTGGTAGCCATCACTTCTGCCAGGCGCCAAGTGAGTTACAAGCTTTGTCAGTGGAGCCTGATTTTATCTCCTTTCAGAGATAAGGTAGGCCTCAGGACTAACGAAAGTTCTTGCCTAAGGTGGTCTCAGATTTCCACCTTAATCAATCTATATCTCTCCTGTGTACTTCACTGGCCATTCCTCTTCTGGTGAGAGGAGGTTGCACATTTAGATGTCAAAAGATCACTTAGCTACTACATAGATCATACCAAAGATCACAGGTTTAACTCCTCCAACTGTTCCTCACTTATGGTGAGGTTGGCAAAGGAAACCTGCCACTAAAAGATCCATTGCCAGGTGGATGGTCTCTTGTTTCAATTCTGCTATGAAAACTGGGTAAAGGTCCTCCCTCAGGCCTGAGGGCTCACTCCACCAGAGGTACAGCTGCGTCTCTGGCTGCTGCCAGGACATCTCTATCCTAGAGATATGTCAAGCAGCTACCTGGAAAACGGTGCACACTTTTACTAAGCAGTACTCCTGGACATCCAGGCTAGGAGTGATGCTCATTTTGGCACAGCTGTGCTTCAGAGCCTATTTCCTAAGTAGGTTCTGTCCTCCTCCATGGAGGTACTGCTGTGTAGTCTGCATATGTCATAATATAGCAAGACTTCATGTTGTTTGAAGAAAAAATTACTCACCTTAGTAATGTTGTTTCTTCTAATGGAGTCTTGCTATATTATGACTCCTCTGCCTGCCCTCTCAGAACCTTACTTTTGGGATGTGGGTGGCAGGGCAGTGGTGAGCACTTTTTAGATGCCCACCTTGTTTTTCACCCTCCTTTTGGGGTGATCTTTGTTGTGTTGTCATTTTTGGGTGTCCTGACTTGAGTCTTCTTTGTGGCACCGAAAATGTGTTTATTTAATTAAGTAGCCAGTTGGCTAGTGTAGGTTTACAGCTTCACACAGAGTTCTTAGTGAGTTTTGCTCATAAAGATCTGACAGTTTAGTTTGAAGAACAACAGATAGAATTTTCAACGAGCTCGAGGTTCTAAGTTCCATGCCTGGCATGGACTTTAACTCTTTCACTCGGAGCAGTTTTTAAGGCTGGGACAAACTGCATATGTCATAATATAGCAAGACCATTAGAAGAAACAACATTACTAAGGTGAGTATTTTTTCTTGCAGCCCATCCTTTGTCCCTGGTTCCCTTTCATTTCTGTTATCTTGATACCCTCCTTACATACACAAAACTCCTCCTCCCTTCCCTCCTCCCTATCTTTCCTGAACTGAGTAAGGCTTGGTATGGCCATGTGCCAGTCATGGCTACCTGTACACCATGACTCAATAATGGCCAAAATATCCATGTCCACCTCTGCCATGATGGCTTCCAGGTCTGGAATTTTATTTTTCAAAACAAAGCAGGAGGCAGCTTCAAAACAAAACAACAATGAACACACTTGGTACCAAAAGCAGACTAACAGGGGTGTTTTTGCTCTTGGCAATTGCTGCAGGGGACCACACTTATCCCTTTGAAGTAGCTCAGCTTAGATGTTTTGGTCACCCACTGATCTTTTTTATTATTACCAACTTAGAGATTATAAATATTAAGATACAAAACTCTGTAGCCTTAGAGGACCTCAGACCCTTTCCCACAGCATTTGAAGTGATATGGGGATCCACACATGGCAAAGGGTGATTACAATGTTGTACTGGAACTTGGTAGTGGATCATGCTCATAATATACAGTCAGTGCAAAGGAAGTGGAAACAAGAGCTGGGAATAGTGTTAGACTCCATTTAAATGGAGAGTTATTTATAAAAGTTGTTGAAAACCACTTCCTCCCCAAGCTGGTAGGAATACAGCTGGAAAAATTAGGATTAGATATTTCCTAACTCCATACAGGCAAGCCAAGATGGGCACCATAAAACAAGCAGCATGTAAGAGGAAATATGGCTGTATAACAGCTGATCAAGCACATATAGTGTGGTACTGCCCAATTATTGACAGGTTTTGGACCCAAATAAAATAGCACCTGGTGGAATTGTTTGTGCTATCTTCTGCAGGGCCCAGATAACTTAATTTGGGGAATTTTCCTCCTGAAGTCAAAGGAAAGATAGTCATTATCTTTGAGCAATATTGGCAATAGCAGCCCTGAAAACTAGCACTAAGAGATGGCTCCAGCAAACTCTGCCAGACATCTCAGAATGAGTAATAATTATTAATCAAATACAAACTATGGAACAAATTACTTTTGCAGCAAATCATAAAAGAAATGTTTTGAATAGATGAACCCATTGGAAATGAATAAAGATGCATTAATATAAAAGACCCACCCTCCTCTCCCCTTCCTCCTCTCTCCCTTCTTTTCCACAGAGCTGATGTGTTCTTGTCCTCTCTTTTCATGTATCTTATGGAATTAATTTCATGGTATTTGTCTCCCCTAGAGTTTTAATTTACCAAATGTTGACAGAAGAAAATGAATCAATAGGTTTAATAATGTAATCTAATATATGCTTGTTGCTTAAAATACAACTGTATAAAGAAGTAGAAAGAATGTCATTTGATCAGAGTCAATAAACAAGCATAAAAAAGGCAAAACAATGGAGCCAAACAAAAGGGTACTTACTCAGAGCAGATGGCAAGAATGGCCACACCGTCACTGTCCCAGAAAGTATTTCAAGCTTCATGCAGCAGAATAAACAAAACATCTTTATTTCCAGTACCAGCAGCAAGATACTAGTGCCCTCCCACAAAGGCCAAACATTTGCATGCAACATCTGCACCTTCTCAAGGCTATGGTGGTAGTTGGCATGACACCCTTAAATAGAAAATCTAATTAAAGTGACAGTGGTGGCATCAGTGATCTCTATATGTGAAAATAGTTAATATTTAATAAATATATGTACAAATACTGTATATAAGGGACAACGAAAGTTCATAAAGGGTATATGCAGCAAATAATTAATAAGAATTAGTCTTCCCTACAGCCTAGAACCAGGTAAAAAACATGTTGAACATACAGCATGTTAAAACAAATTTAAAAGTATATGGTTCAATTGTTTTTCCTCAGGTGTTCTTTAAAATTTTTAGTCTCAAAAAGCCTCCTAAATATAGCAATAATTGTTACCTCAATAAGTTCTAAAGTGGATTTGATTAAACTACTAAAATTAAAAAGGATAAACTGATAATATATCATAAACATGCACTCTTATAAATATGCTCTCATACATATGGAGAAAGCTGAAAAATAATTTAGTCCAGGAGGTACTTATGACTTCACACAGTATTGCAATATGTCTCTCACTCTCTGTTTCATTTTGTCTAAATCACCACCTCTAATATGGTTTGACACTTTTCAATCATTTGGAATTCAAACAGATGTAAATTTCATTCTTCTTAACATGTTGTGCTAAAAGCATTAATGTCATCAAGCAGAGCAATACTCCTGTTGTGTTGTCCAATTCTGTCTTTAAATTTCTGTCTTTCCTATGTAAAAGCATGGACGTTTTTTACATGAGGCTAAGCAAACAATGTTTGTTATACTACAATTACAGAAATCAAAGATTTGGTATGTAGTTCCAGATACTGGATGGCTAACTGTATTACCAGTCTTAATAAATCTGCAAAACCTGCAGTTCCTGTATACAGTTTGTGGGGCATCTTTTGTTACTTGGTGCAACTTTCTTTCAGTTGATAGAATATTCCAATTCTTATTGATAATATAATTTACTTGATGTGCCTGAGGCTGAATGTTGTTATAAACTTCGGGTCTGTGAAGCATTAGAGTCACTTGTCTGCCAGTTCTACAGGAATTTGCCCTGGCATTGAGTGAAGTGTCCCTTTCAGAGTTTTCTGCTCTTTCTTTAGCTCTAGAAATCATAGCTTCATCATATCCTCTACCCATAAAGCATTCTGTAAGTTCAGTGGCATTCTTATTGTAGTCAGAGTTTTTTGAACAATTCCTTTTGCATCTGAAATTGACCAATTGTTGGTCACGTGTGATGGGTGACAACTTTGGAAGTGAAGAATGAAATTTTATCCTTATTTTCCTGAAAAGCCTTGTCCTAAGTATACCATCCAGTTCCTTAGCTATCATTAGATCAAGATAGTCAATTTTAATTAGGATCCGACTTTGTTTCAAACCACAAGTTCTGATTGGTCGATTCTAAGAATGTGACAAAAGTTTGCAGATCAGACTCTGAACTTTTAAAATAAAATCAAGTCATCTATGTATCTGTTGTAGAAACCAATAAAACGTTGGCAGGGTTTTTGTCCCCGAAATGTACTCTTCCTCCCACCTGGACATGTAAATTATAGGGAACTGGGTCCACTACAGCCCCATCGCTGTCCCTTTGCACTGCAGGTACATACGATACTTAAAAGAAAAAAGTTTGCAAGTAAGCACTTTCTCTGTTAACATAATCATTAGTTCAATAAAGGGATGTGAGTAGGTCATTTTCTGACATATGGTTTCCTTAAATTGTTCCTGTCCTTCATCATTAGGTATATTTGTATATAAAGAACAAACAACCATAGTGACTAGACGAGATCCCTGATCCACCACCATGTTGTTAAGGATGTTAATTAAATGGCTAGTGTCTCTTAGATAGGACCTTGTATTTTGAGCCCTGGTTTAATCTGAGAATCAATAAACTGTGAAATGGCATCAATAGAGTGAACCAATACTGGCAACAATAGGTCTGGCAGGAGGATTAATAAGCGTTTTATGTACTTTAGGTAGACCATACAACATAGCTTTAATTGGATGTTCAACTGTTAGAAATTGCAAAGTATTACAGTCAATTAGTCCCTCCATTATAAGCATCATGTAGTATTTGCTCTATTTTCATTTTATACCTTGGTGTCAGATCCCTATTAAGTGGGGCATAAAATCAGTATTGGCAAGTTGAGTAACATCTCACATTAAGTAGTCTTTTCTGTTTTGGAGAACAAATTACTCCCCCTTATCAGCCAGTTCAATAATAATCATGTAATTTTTTCTAAGGTTCTCAATTGCTAATTTTTCTTCTGTGGTACAGTTGTAATACCGACCTTAGATACATCCAGTTTTCTAAATCTTGTAGGCAGGCCTTTTCAAAGACCACAAAGGCAGTATTATAGGGTGAAATAAAGTAGATTTTGTTTTAAACTTGTGTATGTTGTCCTGGTAAGCTTCAGTAGAGTCACTCGATATATCAATCAAGGAATGTGTAGAGGTGTCAGTATGCTCTGCACCAGTCTCATCTTCTCTAAAGCAAAATGCGTTCAAATTAAATGTTCTTGTAAATGTATGAAAGTCCTCGACCATGTCGAAAAGATCAAAGATTTCGTGTGGGAAAAAGAATGTCCTTTCTGTAAAACCGTCAGTTCTGTGGAGGACAGAGTTTAATCTGATATATTTATAATAATGTTATTGATGTCTGTCAGTGTCTCCACCCCTGTCCCCAAGTGTGATTGTGGTTGTTCCATCTCCACTGTCTGAATGGGGTGCCTTTCTGAACCCTCCCATGGCATTTTGTCCTCCCTTCCCTCTGGTTCCTTTGCATGTATCCTCTCTGCAATATGCAATCTGAGGGCTGTGTTGAGGTAGTCACACAGGTAGTGTATGACTGATCCCAGGCCAATTGTGTTGGATGTCGTCACTGTGTTCGGGGAGGTTGCTGTAATGGGAGAGGGGTTGGGGTAGTTATGGTTGTGTTTGCATGAGGTAATAATAGGTTTGTTCCTGGGGCTGTATTAGTTGTGCCCCATGTCTCTTCTGTAGTTCTCTGAATGATTCTTGATTGGGGTACATTCCCTGGCTCCAATCTAAAAAGATTTGAGTCAAAATCAGAGTCAGATCCTGAACCACTCGTGTAGACATTATTATAGTATTATTCATAATCTTGTTGTTCTGGAGTCTGTGTTTTTGAGAATTGATTACGGAAGTTTTTGATGTTTTCAATTAAATATTCTGCCCTCTTCATAATCTTTTCTATCACATTCAAATTTATTTCTTTTAGTGTGTTCATTCCTAATGTCCTGTTTCCTTAGGGCCTCCTCCAACCTTTGGCAATAATCCAAAGATTCTGTGTGATTAATGAAAGTGAGGGTCATTTTCTCCTGCTCATGTAAGTCAGCCTTAACCTCTTATTCTATTGTCTTAGCATTGGTAAGAATATATTCAATGAGGCGGCAGTGCATTTCAATAAATGTGCTTGCCAATCAGCCAAAAGTCAACAGTAGCCTCCAAATGCAGGGTAATAGTCCACCGTAAACCACAAGGGTGTGGTTCATGATCAAATATGCAGTAAGAGATTCTTTGCCAGTATCAGTGCCTTGTTTTTAAGGCTGTACGTTCCAATAAAATAAATGCTCTTTTATGTCAATAGGTGCTGTGTGTTCAGCATCTGAATCTGAGTGGTTCAGGATCTGACTCTAATTATGACTCAAATCCTTTTTAGATCAGAGTCGGGGATATACCCCAAATCAGGAAGCCTTCAGGGAACTACTGAAGAGACATGGGACTCAATCAATACAGCCCCAGGAACAAACATATTATTACCCTATACAAATACAATCACAGCTACCCCCAACCTCCCCTCCCACTACAGTAACATCCAGCTGCAAACTTAATGACACCATTAACACAATTGGCCCAGGACCAATCATATAGGTACCGGAGCAACTACTATGATGCAGCCCTCAGATTGCACATTTCAGAGAGGACACACATGCCAAGGAACCAGGGAAAGGGGAAAAAATGCCATAGGAGGGTTCAGATGAGGGCACCCCATTCAGACAGTGGAGGGAACAACCACAATCACACTCAGGGACAGGAGGAGGTACTGACAGATGTCAATAACATAGTTATAAATATATCAGATTATACTCTGTTCTCCACAGAACTGAAGGTTTTACAGAAAGGACTTTCTTTCATCACAACCAAAACTTGGATCTTTTCGACACAGTAGTGGACTTTCATAAATTTACAAGAAAATTTAATTTGAAAGCATTTTCTTTAGAAGATGAGGCAGAACAACTTGATTTTCATTTGGAAAGGCTCAGAGTCTGATCTGCAAAATTTTGCCACATTCTTAGAATTCTTAGAATCAACCAATCACAACTTGTGGTTTGAAACAAAGTCAGATCCTAATGAAATTGACTATTTTGATCTAACAATATCTAAGGAACTGGATGGAACACTTGAGAGAAGGCTTTCAGGAAAAATAAGGATAAAACTTCCATTCTTCACTTCAAAGTTGTCACCGTCACATGTGACCAACAATATTCTTATTGGTCAATTTCACAGATGCAAAAGGAATTGTTCAAAAACTCTGACTACAATAAGAATGCCACTGAACTTACAAAATGCTTTCTGGCCAGAGGATATGATGAGCTACAATTTCTAGAGCTAAAGAAAGAGCAGACAACTCTGAAAGAGACACTACTCAATGCCAGGAGCGATTCAGTATAGAACTGGCAGACAAAGTGACTAATGCATCCAGACCCTGAAGTTTATAACAACATTCAGTCCTCAGGCACATCTAGTAAGTGATATTATCAATAAGAATTGGAATATTCTATCAACTAATAGAAAGTTGCAACAAGTAACAAAAGGTCCCCACAAACTGTATACAGGAGAGGCAAGAATCGAAGGGACTGTCTAGTCAGTAGTACCTATTGAGAAGAGCAGACCATAAAGAAAATGATACTCTCCCTAGGCACTTTCCAATATGGGAACTGCAGGTTTTGTAGATTTATTAAGACTGGTAATTGCAGCCTATGGGTGGGGATGAGGTCCTTTAGATTCTAGCCAGCTTGGCCTTAACACCAGAGACCTCCTCCCTTACCAGAGAGGTGCATGCTGATGAAGCAGCACCTCAGTCTCCAAATATCTCCTGGAAAACTGAACCCTCCATCCATTGCACTGCACCACTCCCATTACTGACTTTATGTATTGGCTACTTATTGCTATCAACTGTACCATGCCGGATCACGACAGGAGTCTGACAGTATTTCTGTTGACTGCCCTGTCAGCGACACCGACAGGTCGACCGCATTCTGCAGTCAGCTGCTGGTTAGCTATCATTTCTATGTTTTCTTCAGGGGGCTTTGCCCGATCCTCTCCATGATGAGAGACTGTGCCCCGCACCTCCCCATAAAGATTCTTAACTCCAGTCAGAGCTGATTGAGGGGTGCAGGACCCCGACAGGCAGCGTTGGGTTCAATGGGTCTCCCACTGCGCCTAAACACTGTAGTCACTGTGGGGACCTCGCTGGTGAAATGTCGCTGAGGGGGGTAAAAGCCATGCCCCATTACCCTCTTCTTGTGTCTGATTCTTTTCTACCGCACCTTGTAATGGTATTTACTTTATCACCTTACCCTAGATAGGGTGTTTCTTGCTTTCTCCTTTACTTGCTTGGCTACATTATGCCCTGTATTCTCTGCCTCTTTACTTCTTTCTTTTTCAAATTAACCTTCCCCCTTTGCCATGCCTTCTTGATCAGTTTCTACACCCTTCCCTAGATAGGTTGTGCCTCCTACTCTCTCAATAGTACCTGCTTGCTTGTTACCTCCCCACAAACACATTCTACCCCCACCTGCAGTTCCCTATACAGGTATCAGTGAGCTAACAGGTACCCTACCTTACCTCGTCAGACTGGCAGAGCTCCCTGCATGTCTTGAGTTTGTGTTTAATTTTTTTTGTCTTTATGCAGCGTGAGGGCTACCTGCCTCAGTACTGCACTACTGCTACTAGTTTTATAGTAGCCATTTGTTCACTTTAGCAGAAACTATTTACGCTGAGTAAAGATTTTATATTAGCGTAAGAGGGATAAAGACTGTTAGCTATAAACTGTACAGTGGGATTAGAGTTACAAGACAGTTTAGTATACAGATTGCTAATACAGGTTTCAGATCACCCATGAACCTCATATGCTGGTATATTTGATTTCTCTCCCAAGAATAAGGAGTATTTAGGGTCTCCATGCACCTGCTGTGAGACCACACCATGTGGCATAAGGTAAAAGAATTCAAATGAAAAATATAATACTTCCACTGCAGCTTTGGGTGCCATTTTTGTGTGGGTACTGGGTACATTGAAGTCTATAAAGGGAGCATGGCATGCACTTTTGCCTAGTGGTGACACAGTGCTACTGTCCCTTCTCATACACTTCACACAGAGAAAGACAATGCTTTTTGTAGTTATTTATTTAGTTTCAAAACACGGTATTGTTGATATAGCAAAAGGGTGTATGGTGAGATTCATGAGGTACAAAACTGCTTTAAAACTACGTCACACAATGGGGCTTGACTAGTTCTGAAATTCACAGTCAAAATGAGTCTCTCCAGAAAAATTTGTTAGAGCTGTGTGAAGTGCACATTTGCATATAGTTACTAGATACGAAATATGCATATCTATTTAAAACACTTGGTTCAAAAGCGATTTTAAAACAAGTACCTTTCAGAGTCCTCTTTGGGTTCTAACTCAGATCATAACCAGTGACAGTTTGCTGACCCTAGAAAGTGGAACTAGCTCTTGCAGTACTGAATATTGTCTTGAGATCTATCCATTGTGCCTCTTCGGATAAAGACTTTAAATCCACACTGAAGACCTGGCTATTTAGATAGGCTTTTCAGAGGACTAATAGATAGCATCAATTACTGATTGTGACATAGTTTAATCTCTTGAATCTTGTAACTCTATTTATATTGTTGTGTGAGATATGATGTTTGTTTTAAAATTATAAAAGCGCCTTGAGCTCTGAAGAGGTTCTGTCTCTCTGTCTGTCTGCCTGCCTGCCTGTCTGTATGTCTGCCCATCTGTCTGTTATGTCAGGACTTGGTAGGCAAGCCCCAAGTACAATCTAGAAGTTGGGGCAAGCCTAGGGATTGAAGGTAGTCAGGCCATCATAGAGCCTGCCAGTCTCCACTTTTCTGTTTTCTCCCGCCCCTCTCCCTTGCGGCATGAGGTGCCACTTACCTATGCTCCTGTGCCTCCCTGACTCCAACACTGCTCTTCAGCCTCCACTGGGGGCAGCCAAGGAGCAGGATGACAACCCTTCCTCCCAGGGAGAGGAGAGCAGTTCGTTGGTGCTCAATCCTCTCCCTCCCTGCCAACCCCTGGCAACACAAGGTTGGTCTTGATCCTGGGTTCCCAGTGTGGCGCAAGGTGTGGCATCCAGCACCTCAACCCTCAGCTCCACTGGGCCAGACTATTGCAGTATTTTCTCATATACCCACCCATGAAAAGCACACACACTTGCTTCAAAGTGCCTGATTAATATGTTGGTGTGTGAGCACTAAATGCCTAATTCCCTTTGCTGATTGTTTAATCTAGCAACACATCCATCACAAACACTTGTGATAACTAAGCTTAAAGAGAACGATTCCATGTACAAACAAAGTTGTTAATTATGTTACCAAGGGAAATCTATTTCAAATAATATGTTGACTAAATCTGTAACTCTTTGGGGCCTGAAATATAACACATTTAGTTCCCTTCTATTTACAGCTGCAGGCATCCATTTAAACAATATACCATGACAGAGTGTGGTTATGCTGGGATTTACCCATGCCTGGTGTAGTTCAGTAATGAAGCTGCAGGCCAAGTGAGTAAAGCACACTGGAGTGGGTAAATCAGCATAACCCACACCCTGGTGTGGTATATTACAATACACAATGTCCCCCTTCACTTTTGTTACAAAATGAAAGAAAAATACTTTTCTTTTGCAACTTTAAATACTTTTTATTGAATTAATTGTGCCTGAAAAATAGTTCCTTGTTGCTAGGTAGAAAAATTCCACCCTCCCATATGGTTAGACAGACAGAGAGTGCGTGAGACATCTCGTTTTCATGATTCTCAACCCCCATCTTCCCCTGTCAGTGTTATTTTTAGAGCGAGAGAGGGGTGCATGGCTTGACTTTCTTTTACATTTTTTTAACAGGATGAGATAGCTTCACAGTTTTACTAGATCGTTAGAGAGAGAACTGCAGTTGTCGTTTTTGTTTCGGGTTTTAGGTGGCTTTAGTAGCTCTGGTTTACTTTGATTTTTGTGGTTGGGAGGATTTTTGTTTTAATCTTGCAGTTAATTGGGGATTTCTCATTGGGATTTTATAGACCTGGCCTGGGTGGTTGTCTGCAGCTGTAGGACCTGTTTGAGCACTATACGAGCATGGCATTACACACTGTACACTCTTCTGAGGTTTGGTAGCTGTGGGTCTCATGGCAAGAGGAGGGCTAACATGATGGCTTTGAGGAGATGTTTGAACAGGTATTTTTATATGCTTTGCTGGGTATTGCAACTCCTCGATACTAATGGATTGCAGTGTACTGTCTAGCTCATTGGGAATACTAAATGAAGCTACAATCCTTTTAAATTTCCTGGGTAATGTCACATCTTAGTGGCAGTTTAGCAGCCACCCAATGTGAAGGCTTTTGACTCTGAAGTTCGGTAGACTGTGTTATTATGTAGCTTGCCTGAGTATTTTGGGAAGTTTTCTAGGTAGTTTTGAGTTTTATGGCTATTTTGGGACTTCGTCTTCTTTATTTTTGTGTTCTGCAGTGCTGTGAGCTGTGGGAGATGGCCAGTTAACGAGGAATTCAACATGGTGTTTCTCTGGTTTTAACTTTGGGTGTCAGATGGATTTAAGAACACGGCTGCTGGCACCTTTACCCATTGACATATCGCACAGTTTTCAATGGGTAAATCATGCCAGTCAGCCAGTCGGGTTATAGGATTTTTAAGACTCATTGTATAATTCTAAATAATTTGCACAGGAAATTATATCACAAATAGGGAAAACAGAGGCAAAGATAATGCTTGCTGTAATTCCTAATGAACATTTCCTGATCCCCACAGCTTTTAGTGAAATATTTGGAAACTTGAACTACGGTTGCTCAGATTTCAGAATGTAAATTTGGACTCTTCAGATTCTGGGCTTTTTCAGAATTTGGACTTTCAGTATTCAGGGCCAAAAATCCAAATTCCAAAAAGTCCTTCTCTCCCTTCCTTTACCTATGGCTGCTGAGGTCGACTTGGAGGAGGCCTAGATTGTGCAGCTGTGGTGGCGGTAGCAGTCCTGAGTTACTATCAGCAGTTATTGGTGACTTTCTACTTCTGGAAGGATTCCTCCTGATCTTATTCATTGCCTCAAAATGACCCTGCCATCAAGATTTGTCCCCGATCTGGTCCCTTGTTTACTTAGCTCCTAGTCAGAGTCTGAACCTCACATCATTCTAAAATTGTTTTTACAAGCCCTTCTATTAAAGAAAACAAACTGTGCTCAGTCCCTAGGCCTAACTGCTACACTAGTACTGCACTCAATTGTTTCTTAGTTGTTGTCCCAGAATTACATGGGAGGGAGGTGGTGGCCAACAAACAAAGCCCTGTGGTGCAGCCACTTCCAGGTGCATATTATGTATGTGTTGGCAGTGCCTACACCATAGGACTGCTTAGGCTGGCAACAGCTTCCTTCCTGGGTAACTCTGGGACAACACACCTAAGCAACAACTGAGTAGCTACCTACCAAGGACAAGTACTAGTGCATTGGTGGAGAGCAGGGACACAGTGCAGTTTGTTTTCTTTCTATTTTAATAGAAAACTGGTCAGGTTATCAGGAACAGTGTGGCTCACAATGATCTGGCTGGCCTGAGGTGGACAGGACATCACAGATCACATACAGTACATGAGTGCCAGCTGTATGGATATGCTGGGGCCAGGCTTGAAAAGCCCCACAAAACATAAATTTAGCATTCAGTTTGGAATCTGAGTGTAGTGGTCCTCTGTGTGTGTTGGGACCGCTACCATACACTGATATTGCAGGTGCTGTTGTTGCCGCACTGTTTTGGCAAGTGCTGTTGTTGCGTTTGTGTTTCTGATCTAGTGCTGGTCCAAAAACATCTCAGGCCAGAAGACCTGGAAAGGAAAAGAATACCCTAGGCTGTTCTTGCAAGTCAGATCATGATTGTAAGCCTAAGGATTTCAAATTTAGAGACTTAGAGCATGTTCTGGCCCTTATGTGAGGAGATGATAAAAGACATCCTCCTAGTAAAGGCCGTCTTCTATTGTTTGGAGCTAGCCTCTGCCTCAAGAAATCCTTCAAAGCTCTGGAAAACATTAAAAGACATGTCTGGACATGCACCTGGTAATTCCATTCCAGCAAAAATTAAGTCCGTGGCAGCGTTATCTCTAACCGATTGGAGATATTGGAAGCCCTCAATAACCATTTGCAATGGCAGAGCTAGCATTTGATACTTATCCTGCCAATGAACTCCGCACAGCTCAGGGTCTACCAACCTAGGGTACCCCTCTGCTGAGGAGGCCTTCTCCCTCCTACCAGTCTCTCTAAAGAGGTGGAAGACCTCTGCTGCAACTGGACACCAGGAAGGGAGCAGGCTCCAACTTCATAGAACCATACTATCTGAAATGTACCTACCATGTGCTTGCGGTGCCAATCACCCACATATTCAACATGTCACTCTCCCAGGGTAGCCCCCTCAATGGAAAATAGCCCATGTCATCCCTCTATTAAAAGCAGGTGACCCTGCAGATCTAAATAATTACAGACTGATCTCCCTCCTCCCCATCCTGTCTAAATTACTAGAAAAATAGTGTGTGGCCAGCTAGGGTATACAGTACTTAGAATCCAGAAGCCTATTAAACCCAGTTCAGTCTGGATTCAGAGCAAAGCACAGCGCCATAACAGCCCTAGCTAAGATGACCAATGATTGTCTCCTAGACCTTGACATGAAGAAGCCTGTCTGTGCCGTTTTCTTGGATCTTAGTAAGGCATTCGACACAGTCGATCTGATCGCTTCTTCCTCCTAAACACCTTAGGCCTGGACCATAAATCTATGTGCTGGTTTGCAGGCTATTTCAGAGAGCGGAAACAGCAGATTAAAGTTAAAGGTGATCTTTCTCCATTAAAACCTATGCTGAAGCACATGCCCCAGGGCTCAATCCTTGGTCCATTCCTCTTTTGCAGTCTACATTAACAACATCAACATCAACATCAAAAGCCAACTTCCACTTATTAGGACGACACTATACTGTGCGGGTCTTCCCACACCTGTGAAGACCTCCAAGCAGAATTAACCTTCTACAATACCAGCTCATAAACAAAAAGCTTTTGCTCAATGTGAAAAGACAAAAGCCATGCTCTTCTCCCCTCCTTGCATATGGCAATTGCTGCTGAGGGAGGAGCTATCCCTAAATTACCACTGTTCTTGGAAACACTAGAGTATGTAGCTAAATTCAAATATCTAGGAGTTTGGCTCGATCATAAACTTTCCTTCACCAACCATCTCAAGAACTACAGAAGAAACTAAGGCAAAGATTAGGACTATTCTACAGAATTAACCACCTGCTCACAAAGGGTCCAAGATTCAACTGGTTCAAGCTACCTTCCTATCTTTAATAGATTCACAGACCTGCTGTACAGCCACTGCACTGCCTCTGCACTGGTTAAGTTGGACACCCTCTACCACAGAGCTATCAGGCTCATTACTGGCCTTCCACTTTCCACACACCACTGCTCCCTGTACTCATCATTAGGCTGGACTTCCCTTCACTATAGAAGGGATAGAAATGCTGCCCTATGGGCCTTCAGAGCGATGGCCAACAAGCTGCCCTCATATGTCTCAGATTGTATTCCCTGGAGTGTGTGAGGCACCTATGCTCTAAGGAGCTATTCCCTAATTTGTCCTCCAAGTTCCAAGGGTCAAAACTCGTTTCAAGCAAAGCTGCTCTAAGCTTCTCTTTACCCACATTGTGGAGCAGTTTACAAAGGAACTTGAAGCTGAGCTGCCTGTTAGCCTGAATATCTTCAAGGAACTCTATGATGGCTACATGAAAGCACCTTGCAAATGTTTTCCTCACCACTAGCCCACTAATTCAACTCCCCTTTCCATCCTGACGCTCACCATGTTTCTACCCCTGGCTCTCACCCTTTCCTATTAACTCTTCCTGCTGCACCTACCCTTCCCTGTCCACTCCAGCCTGGCTAAAGTCCCACCCCATCCATAGTAGTGTCCTAATTATCTACCCTCCTCCATCATTATCATAATAAACAAGTACACGACAGCCATCGTCACTTTCTGTGGTTTTAGCTCAATTTTTCCCCAGTCGTCGGTAATATATCCCTCCTCTTCTTTACCTCTCTAACCTGCCACCCCATACACGCCTCTTTCCCCTATATGTGTAGTTGCCAGCTGCCTTACTCAAAAGATCTCTGCTTATAACCCCTGATAGACAAAGTGCACAAAAATACAATTTTGAATGATTTTAAAATGATTTGAGTAGTTAAAACACTTGCAAAACATACTTATTTATATGGACAGTAAGCCACTCCAGCTCCATGGGTGTATCAGGGCATCAATGCACTTCCTGGCTGATTGAAATCATTCGGCAAATCTTCATGCCTCACAACACACCGGGGCATGAATTAATGCCCTGATACACCCATGGTCTATCACGGGTTATAGCATATGAGGACAGGCTCATTGAGCATACCTATCAACTGTCCTTGATTATGAGGCACTTCCCTCACTTTACCCCTCAAAATTGCTCTGTCCTTCATCTCTCCCTAAGAAAACGGTGCTATCCATACCAAAAATGTGCTGTAAATTCAGACTTCAAAGCAGAAATTCATAATCTTCTAAGATGGTAAAGCAAAAATAAACTTTATACAGTATAAGTAAACACAATGGTTTGTGCTGTGTTTTGGGTTTGTATCTCTGTGTTTGCAGACATGTCTGTTATTCTCCCTCATTCTGAGTGCTCATGTTCTGTATTTCAGGGATGTAATGTTGAGAGTATGTCACTGAGTGATTACTCTGATATCAGATATGATTTCAGATATCAGGAACAGCTGTGAGAACTGTTTCAAGAACTGTTCCCAATGTCTGAAATCATATCTGGCATCATATCTATCTATCTTTTACTGTCAGCAGAAACCAAGCTTCCAGTCTTACACTAATAAGGTGTCAAAACATGGGACACTGGCATGCATCGAACATTCATTTCAATTTAAATGTTTAATTAGTGTAAAAAGTGATGCACCTTGCAAAACTAACAAACAAAAAAAGCGTTGAAATGAATGGGACCATTCATTTCAATGTTTCTTTAATGAGGCATAATTTTATTGCATTAGACTATTTGTAATCGAATTTTACTGCTCAGTACTTTATGGCACCCACCCTCATGAACATAGTAGGTATCATCTTGCAAATCTCACCATAAGGGGGGTGTTGTGGACAGCACTAAGCGGTCCACAAGTCAACCATTTGTTAATTTGATTTGACACCTACTGTATTCATGAGGTGGGTCTCTAAAATACTCAGCAGTAAGAAATAGTTAAAATAGTCTAAAACAAAAAGTTATGCACCTTGCAAAACAGAAAAAAATTGTAATGGATTGTCCCATTGAATTGAATGGTCCCATTCATTTCAAAGGGCCCATTCATTTCAATGTTTTTAGCGAGGTGCTTAACCTTTTTGTTTTACACTATTTTTAACCAGTTCTTACTGGTAGGTGCTTTATACACCCACCCTCATGAACACAGTGAATGTCCAACCTGCAAATATCTCCATTGAATGAGTGTTTACGGACTGCACTACTGGAGTCTGCAAACAACCATTTACGGTAAGATTTGGAAGTTGACACCTAATATGCTCATGAGGGTGGTGTCATAAAGCAATCAGCTGAAAGAATGCATCAATATTAGTCTAAATAAAAGTTATGCACCTTGCAAAAACAAAACCATCAAAATGAATGGGTCCATTGAATTGAATAGAGTCATGCATTTCAAATTTTTTTACAGGTACATAACTTTTTGTTTTAGACTTTATTTTTCTCCCACCTCAGAAAGGCCCCATCAGCTCATTCTGTATACCTGGCCCATCATCCCCGAGACTTACCTCCAGCACAGTGTTCCTTTATGACGCCCCAAGGTGAGGCCCCAGAGGCAGGTGGGTGACCCGGAGGACTCTGTATGTGGTATCTGTGGGAGCACCTTGGAGTGGGCAGTGTGGGTCTGGAGGTGCATGGGATGCAGCATCCTGCATCGGTCCAGCTTTTCCATTTTTGGGCCCCTCCACATGTGTAACAATGGTGGCATCCTTGAGGTGAGGGATGCTCAGCTGAGTGTGGACACCCACACCACCAAGCATGCCTTCTCAAGCCACCACCAGGAGCCAATCCAAGAGTAGTCCACATTGATCCTCCTCCTGGGAGGAAACATCCAAGGGACACCCTGACTCCTCCCTGCTGGTCTATGCTCTTGACACTGGGTTTGGGGTGCAAACCTGGGTTGCTAGCATGCTAGAGTGATGCCCCATCCCTCGGTGTGACAGAGTAGGCTGTTTTAGACTATTTTAGCCCATTCTTTCAGTCAGGTGCTTTATGGTACCCACACTCATGTATAGAGTTGGTGTCAACTTGCAGATCTCACCATAAGGGGTGCTTGTGGACTGTGCTAGTACAGTCTGCATAAAACATTTAGGGTGAGATTTGAAATGTATTACTACTGTGTTCATGAGGGTGGGTGACATAAATAGTGTTATGCAAAACTGGAGAAATTTTGCTTGGCGAAATATTTTATGGAATTTGTGAATTTGCTAAATATTTTGCCAAGTGAAATACAAATTCCACCCATAGGTCAGGAAAATTTCACCCTCCCACTGGCGAAATTGTCGCACATGATATTTCACGACTGGTCACTAATCGTTAAAAAATAAATAAATCCCTCCACGTCCCTGGTATCTAGTGGTCCCCGGCCAATCACCAGCCAGATTCAAGAACCCTCCCATCACCCGAGTTATCCCGGCCCCAATCTTTGAATAAAACAATCCCTCCCTTGTCTCCTGGTGTCTAGTGGACTCCTGGCCAATCACTGGCTGAATTAAAGTAAACATTGGAAACCCCTACAGTCAACTCCAGCTATTTTCCCTCCCCCAGCCATGACCCGCCCCAATCTTCAAAATAAAAAAATTAACAATCCCTCCACGTTTTGGTGTCTAGTGGACCACCCACCTCCTCACCCTAAGTCAGAGCCCCTCCACTCCCTCAAGTACTCCAGTTGGGCCACCGGCACAGCCCTCCACTCACTTCCATGGCCGGCAGCCCGTCTGAGCATTCAGTGAATGAACATGTGTTTGATCAAATAAAGTTTTACAAAATCTCTAGAGTAAAACCAATATAAAGACTGTAGAAGGTCCTCAAGACCTTGTTCCCCCTTGGAGGATTGTAGATACAGTAGATCACTAGCCTTTGCCACCCCAATGGAGAGTTGCTATGGTGAACATTCACAGAGGGCACCTTAAGCTAAGGAGGGTGAATTTGAGAGGCATGCAGACCTGTTCTAACATACAGGATGACCCACTTCCAATTTTTATGTGGCTTCTGTTTACAGAATAGATTGCAATTAAATATACTAATTTCAGAGTTATTAATAGCAGGCCTGAGTCATGTTCCACTGATGGCAAATACATCTGGTGAGTATAATGTGAGCCAGCCTTTAAGCTCCAGTTTTTGGCTATGATGCTGCAGATCTTAGATGTATAATTTTCAGCCTCTTTAGTGAGCGTCATGCAGCATCAACAATGGCAGTACAGACATTGGGTTTGGAGTCAGTAATGGGCCCAGTCACAAATCAAGTAGCACTGGCAGCATAAAACACTTTTGAAAATGGTGCAAAATTTAGTTCAGGAAATTGTCATAAGAAATTACTGACCGCACCTAATTTTACCTCTATTTTCCTGATATGCAATGCCCTTTCCTGCATTAGTGATTTAGAAAATGGGTACCTGCAGCTGTAAAGGAAAAGGAACTAAATGTGTTATATTTCTGCTTCTAAAGAGTTACAGGTTTGGCCAAGTTTATTCAAAATAAATTTCTCTTGGCACCAGTAAACGACACCTTTCTTTGTACATGGAAATTCTCCTTTAAAAAGATCAATAAAGGTTATTGCAATAGGACTTAGCTGTACTGTTGTCAATAGTGAATTAAATTGTTTTGCAAACATCCTTTACTACTTACATGGTTTGTAAGTCCAGGCGGTTGTGGGTTCTAGCCCCAAAACAGGTATTTGGGGTAATACCCATAACTGACACTGTAGAAACAATACAAGGGGATGTTACACAACTGAGGTGCCATTCTTTGGATGAGACATTAAATCATGGTCCCTTCTGCCCATCCCTGGCCACTGTCCAGGTGAACATGATAGATACCATGACACTTATCAATGAAGAGTAGGAAGTTTTTATTAAACAAATATTTCATAAAACATGTGCAAATTATAAATTAACAAGAATTATTTATACACAACAGTACAGCAAACTCATAAACTCTTTAGGTACTGTGACACTGTGCCTCACCAGCCACCTGAGGTATGAGATAGGCTGGCATTACCACACACCCTGTTGTGCGTTGTTGTTTACATGTTTATTTATCTATTTTATTTGAAAATGGTATACCAGGTAAACTGTATGGAGAACAGCGGTGTCAGTTACAGATGCAGTCTTGAGGGAGGAGAAGGTAGCGCAGGAGAGAGGGACAGGTATAGGACTAGCTATTACACAAGAATAAAATGCTAGCAATGCAAATGCACACTATTAGTTACTATAGTATACAGTGCATACATAGATTCAGCAGCAGCTGGTACACCATCCACAACACAAGGTAGACTTCAGTTTCATAACAGAGCTACATGGCAATCAGGTTGGGGGTTCGGCAGGGTGTGGCCTCTGGTAGCTCAGGAGGAGTGCAACCTAAAGGTAGTTAGAAGAAGGGGCGGCGAGGCCAGTTCTTCCGAAGGATTCATCGCCCCCAGTCGGCATGGGAACAGGAGACTGCAAGACTCGGGGACCCAAACAGGGGTCGTGGCCTAATTTCATTAGTGCATACTTCAAGGACAACAGTGCCAGATTTGGGGGTAGCAGGAGCCTTGGCCATATGACCTACCCAGAAACTACTGGAGGTACTACAGCACACATCTAAGTTGTCCCAGATTGGAGGGCAGGTGTGGGGTGCTGGAAGTACTGTACATCCTCCAGACAGTGCACACTGCTCAATTTATTCTTATGCAATATATTAATAAACACATGGCTAGCCAGGCCCGGTGGCACTGAGAGCTGAGACACTGGACATCTTACCTCACACTGTGCCAGAAACCCATGTTTAGGAGTGAGCACAGGTTACCAGGAGTTGGCAGGGAGGAGAAGGATTGAGTGTCTGATGGACTGCTCTCCTTCTCTGAAGGGGGTCCATAAGAGTTGGCACCCATTAGCCCCATGGTGGAGGCTGGAGGACAGGGTGCTATGCTCTGCCATGGGGTGGAGATTGGGCCAACGCCTGGAGGGAGTGTATGCTGATGCATGCATGCTCCCCTCCGCTGGTGTCATTGCATTCCCCAGCTCCAGGAAGAAAAAGCAACAGAAAATCAGAGGGTGACATCCTGGGTTGGCGGCTTGATAGCCATCCAATGGCATTGGCTGTGGGTGGCACTTGTATCTGGATAAGGACAGGGTGTGGAGTAGCAGGCACCCCACCATCCCGCTGTGGGGGTAAGCCACAGGGAAACAAGGCAGAACTTGATGGAGTGCGGATGGAGGACAGTGGCTGCAATATCCCAAAGGAGTTGCCAAGGACATAGGAGCAGACCAAGTATGCTGTGGAGGGAAGAAGTAGTAGCAAAAAAAATAAATAAATAAACACATGGCTGTGGCCATTTCCTCAAAGATCTGTGTGAGTGTCTTGATTTGGGAAAAGGGGGGACTTGGGGCTACCAGACAATAGAAAGGCTCCCAAGAATTGCAGCAGCTGGTGATTTGTCTGGGGCCCTCACCCCCTTGGGCCTGGTCAAGGAATAGGATAACTCCTCCTGGAGTGGTCAGTAGCCCTGGGAATACCCCAGTAGGAAACAGCACCAGGCTGCCCACAGGGGAGTGGCTTCCATCTGAGGAGGAGACAGAGGAGTTAACTGGAGGTGACCAGTGGCTCACCCTCTTCTCCTCCTTCCATTAAATTCCCACCTCCCACCCTCGTAAAAGCAGGGACAAGGGGCCAGGACATACAGGGCCCCTTTGATCCAGTATGGGTGACTGCAGTAGGAGTTGGGGAGTAGCGGTTCCTGTTTTTCTCAGTAAAGGAGGGTTTTTATGTTTTTTTTGCCACCGCTAAAGGGAAGTAAACGAGCAGAGAATATAGACCAAAGAATTCAAGGCAGTAAGTGTACTGGTGTTCATCAGCAATGAATATACCTCTTCTGTTGCAGCCATGTGAGATGACTTGGTAAGAGCCCAGATCGAGGGCAGTGGGGAAGAAGGGGGGATGAGGCCAATTCTTCTGAAGGACTCATGGCCCCGATCAGCATGAGGACAGGAGAATGCAAGATGGGGACCAAACGGGGGTGGGGGGCATGGTCTAATCTTATCACATCAGGTCATATTGCAAGGACAGCAGCACCGGATGGGGTGGCTGCATGAGCCTTGGCCATATGACCTACCCAGAAACCATGTAGGTACTTCAGCACACACTTAAGGTGACCCAGATTGGAGGGCAGGTGCAGGGTGCTGGATGTAAAGCTCATACTCCCGGCCAGTGCATGCTGCTCAATTTATTGTTATGCAATATATTAATAAACGCATGGCTGTGGCCATTTCCTCCAAGATCTGTGTGAGTGTCCTGATTTGGGAAAAAGGGGACCTGGGGAGGCTACCACACAAGAATAAAATGCTAGCAATGCAAATGCACACTATTAGTTACTATAGTATACAGTGCATACATAGATTCAGCAGCAGTTGGTACACACCATCCACAGCACAAGGTAGACTTCAGTTTACAGAGATACATGGCAATCAGGGTGGGGGGTCAGATGGGGTCTGGCCTGTAATGGCTCGAGAAAGTACAGACCAAAGGTAGTGGGGAAGAAGGGGGACAAGGCCAATTCTCCCGAAGAACTTGTCGCCCATGCTTGGCATAAGGAAAGGATACTGCAAGACTTGGACCCAAAAAGTGGGCCACAATGTAATCTCATCAGTGCATACTACAAAGACATCATCACCAGATTGGGGGTGGCTGCAGGAGCCTTAGCCATATGACCTACCCAGAAACCACTGCAGGTATTTGGCACACACCTAAGGTGACCCAGATTACATAGATACATAGATACATAGACAGTGTCGGCAGATAGGCCTGTGGCCCACCCAGTCTGCCCATTTGAGCTTGTAAGTTCAGTTTATGTTTTCCTAGAAGTCTGTTGCCTTACCCCTGACCTCCAGAATTCCTTTATGTCTATCCCATGCATTCTTAAATCCCATGATTGTTTCAGCCTCCACCACTTCCCTGGCAGGGTGTTCCACTTGTCCACCACCGTTCTGTGAAGAAATTCTTCCTCACGTTTCTTCTGAATTGTCCTTCCTCCAAATTCATCCCATGCCTCCAGTCCTGGAACATCTTTTCACTTAAAAATAGTGTATTCCTGCACCCTGTTCCTCCCTGTAAGATACTTGTATGTCTCTATCATATCCCTCTTTCCTTCCTCTCCTCCAGGGAGTACATGTTCAGTTCCTTCAACCTGTCCTCATAGGACTTGTGATGCAATCCATGCTCCATCTTTGTTGCCCTCCTCTGAACCTTCTCTACCCTGTCTATGTCCTTACATAGGTAAGGTCTCCAGAACTGTACACTGTACTCCAGGTGGGGGCCTCACTATTGTCTTGTATAGTGGAATTATGACCTCCTTTTCCAGCTGGTGATGCCCTGCCTATGCATCCCAGCATCCTATTTGCTTTATGTCTTGCCTTGTCACACTGTTTCCTACCTTGAGGTCATCAGATAATAACCCCAAGATCCCTTTCCTGCTTGGTGCATGCTATATCCTCACCCCCAACTGATATATTGTGCCAGGGTTTTGTGCCCCATATGCATTATCTTGCACTTCTTTGCGTTGAATTTCAACTGCCAAACCCTGACCATTCTTCAAGTTTCTGCAGGTCCGTTCTCATTCTGTCTACACCCTCTGGTGTGTCTACTCTATTACAGAGCTTTGTGTCATCAGCGAACAGTGAAATTCTGCCTTCTAGGTCCTGCACAATGTCACTGATGAAGATGTTGAATAGGACCGGTCCCGACACTGATCCCTGTGGTACCCCACTGGTCACTCTTCCTCTGTGGAGTGACAGCCATTTACCACCATTCTCTGTTTTCTGCTGCCCAGCCAGTTACCTTCCCACCACATTAGTGTCCTGCCCACACCCATATTCCCCAGTTTGTGTAATAGTCTTCTATGTGGCACAGTGTCAAAGGCCTTGCTGAAGTCCAAATAGGCCATGTCCACTGCCCTCCTCTGATCCACCTCCCTAGTCACCCAGTAAAAAATTCAACAAGGTTGATCTGACATGACCTCCCTGGTGAAACCATGCTGCTTTGGGTCCTGTAGTCCATTGACAACCAGATGTTCCACCAATCTTCCTTCAGTAGTGCTTCCATGATCTTCCCCACTACCGAGGTGAGGCTGACTGGTCTGTAGTTCCCCGCCTCTTGTTCCCACTTTGTATATAAGGGGACTACATCTGCTATCCTCCAGTCTTTGGGTACCTCCTGTTTCCAGTGATCGGCTAAACAGGATAGCCAGAGGCTCAGCCACCACTTCTCTTAGTTCTTTAAGAACCCTGGGGTGCACCCCATCTGGCCCCATTGCTTTATCAACTCTTATTATTTCCAGTTCTTTCAGGACCCTTTCTCGTATAAGGGCTGATTGGAGGGCAGATGTGGGTGTTCGGAAACACTGCACATCTTTCCAGCTGCACACTCTGCTCAATTTATTGTTATGTAATATATTAATAAATACATGGCCGTGCCATTTCCTGTAAGATCTGTGTGAGAGTCTTGATTTGAGAAAAGGGGGACTTGAGGGGCTACCACACAGTAGAGAGGCTGCCCAAAATTGCAGCAACTGGCCATTTGTCCGGGTCCCCCTTGACTTGGTCAAGGAATAGGATACCTCCTCTTGGAGTGATCATAGCCTGGGAATGCCCTCAGAGGAGCTATAACCAGGCTGCCCATGGGGGTGGCATCCATCCAGGGGAGGAGACAGAGAATTAACTGGATGGCTGACCAATCGCTCTCCCTCTTTCTCCTCCTTCGATTGGATTCCCACCTCCAACCCTTGTAAAAGCAGGGACAAGGGGCCAGGACAGACAGGGCCTCTTTAATTCAGTATGGGTGACTGCAGTAGGAGTCAGGGAGTGGCATGTCTCAGTTTTTCCCATAAAATAGTTTTTCTGGGTTTTGCCTCCTCAAAGGGAAGTAAACTGAGCAAGAGAATATAGGCCAAAGAATTCAAGGCCGTAAGTGTGTTGGTGTTCATCTGCAATAAATATACCTCTTCTGTTGCAGCCATGTAGATGACTCAGGAGGTGTGCAGATCAAAGGTAGTGGGGAAGATGGGGGATGAGGCCAATTCTCCTGAAGGACTTGTCACCCCGAACAACATGAGGACAGGATACATAAGACTTGGACCCAAATGGGGGTCGCGTCTAATCTCATCAGTGCATACTACAAAGACAGCAGCACCAGACAGGGGTGGCTGCAGGTGCCTTGGCCATATGACCTACCCAGAAACCACTGCAGGTACTTTGACACACAGCTAAGGTGATTCAGATTGGAGGGCAGGTGTGGGGTGCCAGACTGCTACGCATCCTCCTGGCAGTGCATGCTGCTCAATTCATTGTTATGCATTATATTGATAAACACATGGCTGTAGCCATTTCTTCCAAGATCTGTGTGAGTGTCTTGATTTGGGAAAAGGGGACTTGGGGGCTACCAGACAAGAATAAAATGCTAGCAATGCAAATGCACACTACTAATTATTATAGTATACAGTACATACATAGATTCAGCAGCAGTTGGTACACCATCCACAATACAAGGTAGACTTCAGTGTTATAACAGAGATACTTGGTAATCAGGCAGGGCACTCACAACTGGATTAGAGTGGTTGAAGAGTAGGGGAAATTTCCTGGGGTCATGGCCAACATTCCCCATCAATAAAACAGGTTCACGTTACCCACCTCCAGGACACATCTTGAAACTACCTATCACAATTTAGTGGATCTTTCCAGGTCAAAATGAGAAGTAATATCAACAAAAATAAATGAATCAACAAATTTTAAATTTTCTCTGACATCTGCATGGGAGTGGAAGGGATCATAGTTCGGCCTTGACAGGGTAGCCAGCTGATTTCTTCCACTTCATGAATGATCTGCTTCGCCCCACACACTCAGGCACACAATGACATGCGCCCATGTAGAGTATGGGAGTGCATCCCATTAATATCAATAGAGTTCCAATTGAATTACATTTTATAAATAATGGGCAGTTTAAAATGAATCAAGGGCATTTCTCGACTAACAAGGGCCTTCAAATGAATCAGAAAGTGGAAGGGATCAGCTGGCTACCTCATCAGGGCCAAACCTTTATCTCTTCCACTCCCATACAGAGATCAGAGAAAGTGATTAAACTAGCGTAAAGACTTTCGCTGTCATAAGCTTACATAGGATATAAGTATTACCTGACCTGAAAGCTTACAAGAATCACTTTAAATGATTTTTTTTTATTTACAGTGTTTATTTTACCTGATACAGTAACTTGATTCTTTTCCTTTCTCTTGCTTGTAGGACTGAGTACAGATAATCACATGGCTACCCCCACAGACGTGGTTTGGTCACAAGGAAACATTTAGGAGTCAACATTCATAGAGATTGGATGTTTTCATTGTTTTATGGTTTTCCTGTTTTCTCTCAGCTTCTGCTGAACAAATCACAGTGCATCCATGGATTTCATAGGACTCATGAGGAAATAAGTCAGTCTGTTAGCTGCAGAAAGAACACATTATGAATCTAAAGCCAGCCAAACTTTATTATGTTTGAAAGATATGAGCAAAACACACTTTCAAAAATCACAGAAAGTATGCTTTTCCTGGTTTTAACGATGACTCTTTAATGTCTAATTTTACTTGAAAGGTGGTGGGAGGCTTTGGAAATGTTTTTGTTTCAAACTTACTTACTAAACATATTATTCATTCAGTGGCACTCTGAATGAAACCTCAGTTAAATGATACCATCAAATTTGCCCTTCAGCTACCAGCAGACACCCATAAATTCCAATGGTTCAACAATGAATTAAAGAGCAGGGTAGAAGTAATTTTGCCTTCTGCTCCTGCCCATAGGATAAAGGAAGAAATTCATGGTGCAGCAAGTCACCCCCACATAGAATAAAAGTAAATAATATATCCATTTACAGTACTTATCCAAACCAGAGATTCTCATTCCGTGTTTGTTTTTTACTTCTTTGGGAAGCCAAATATTATCTAAATTTAACATCTGCTCTAAGTACATGTTTAGGTTAGAACCCGAAATCTTTTGGTCACCCTTTGTTCTCCATGTAAATAGAAATGATATCACTGCATGAGACCCAGTGTACACTTTATGCTCAAAGTGAACTGTATAACATGGCAACATAAATACATGAGACAGTAGCTGTTTTTCTCCTCTGGGCTTGTTTAGAATTTTATTGGAAGAAGAAACAAGCCATACTGTATCTCATTGTAATGACTGTGAATGAGGCAGAATTCTAGCCATGCCAGTGTGAAGAATTGAAGTGTCACCAAATTTCCACTGTTGACTTAGGGATTCTTGAATACCCTTCGTTGGGAGGGAGGGGTCAGGATATACCTGAATGTCACATTTTTTTGCCACAGTGGGTGATACAGATAAAGAGAGTTAAGCACTGGAACCTCAAAGTATTTTTCCACATTGATTACTCATTGCCTGGGAATCATTAACAGGGGACTCTAGGGTACTGGTGTTGTGCTGTGTGAATCATAGTGAGAAGTGGCATTTTCAGATGTGTTTTCAGCTCAAAGTGAATAAGTTACAGTGGTAGTCAGTTACACAATGCAGAATACCAGATAAATGTTCATGATAGATCACAGGAAATCCCTATATTTCAATTTCGTTGCTGTGATATTTCTTAATATATACAGTTATATAGTGCATCTTTCTTGTAGGGTTTGTTCTGCTCATACTAATTACATGAAGTGTCTCTAAGTAACTTCTTTAGTAGGGTGCTGAATAGCAGAGGATTTTGTTAATCAGTGTCAGTTTCCACAACAAAATTGTAAAACAGTTTATCCTCATTTCTGACTCAACAAAACAGGGCTGATATGTTTACCCAATCTATTGTTTTATTTCATTGCTTGTGATCCAAAAATACAAAATCACAAACAACATGTACAGACAATTCAAAAAGTGCAACGTCACAAACAAAGTGCAGTAGGCAACATATACCGACAGCTCAGGTCAATATTTGTTCATGGCTCTATTGCCTAATCCATTTGGAGGATACTGTGTTACAAACTGCAACTCCTGACTTTTCAATTCTTTTCAATTTACGTGCTCCCAGGCTAGGGGTAGCTACCTAGCATGAACATGGTGCACACCAGTAGCTCTGGGTCTCCATGTATGCTGATATTTTGGAGTGTCTATCCTCTCCTTCCACAGAGCTGATTAGCTGGATTAGGCAGTAGGGCCATGCACGAATAATTATGTGTTTCCTATTGCAATTTCTTTGCAACTTAGTACTTTTGGATTTCTGAAAATAATGTTTTTACTATTTTGCTGTGGAAACTCAGACTGATTAATGTAGTATATCTTGCCATTGGCTGCCACTGCAGCACCAAGAATGGCAATCAGAGTGGGAAGACAGAAAAACAGAAACAGCACTTTCAAACATTTGACAAAAAAAACAGATTTTAGATGCCCTAGTTGGTGAAAATGGAAAAGATCACTACAGGATCAAAAGTAGATCACTTTGCTTTAGATGCAAGAGGTAAGTAAATATTTTACAACTAAGCGGTGGTAATGTTTTGACTCATGCTATTTTTACCAGGTGCTAGTAGCCAGTCAGCAACAAGCATTTGTCAATGCCGAATGTTTGCTTGCTGGCATTGGCATTGATAGTGTAGGAGTCAGAGAGATGCATAATAGGAATGGCAGTGAAGTATTGAACTGAAGCTAACCCACCACCACCTGCAGAGACTGACAGGCATTGGGGTATGCCTTTGGTGCGTCAGGCATAGTGACCGCATGTTTCACCACACCCTACCCTGCAGACACCGACAAGTGTCACGGTGTGCCTTGGGGTCTTTGGGCCTTATAGTCACCTCATTCCATAAGGAAATACAGTGAGATGGGTGCAGTATAGGAGACTAGGGTGAACTTTGGGGCCAAAGAGTCCAAGGCACACCTCGATGCCTGTCACTGGCTGCAGGGTGTGGGTGTGGGTGGAATGGTATGAGCATTACAGGCGACAAATCCCAAGTCACAGCCCTGATGCCTGTCAGTCTCTACAGGGTGGAGCATTATGGCCGGAAACCCTAATGCCCCAGGCATTTGTTGGTATTTTCACTCCAAAAGTTTCAACATGGGTGTTTTGTGACCCTCACCTTATGAACAGTTTGTTAACCGACTGATTTTGCACAGCAACTTACGTCATTTGGCACCACAGGTGTGAAAACACATTTGGAACAGGATGTGAAAATGACAGCTGTACTGTTCATGAGGAGGTGTAAAAATGGCAATGTTGAAAATCTGGAGTGAAAATATAAAAACTGGTGAAGTCACAAGTGTGCATAGAAACTGTGCAACGCACTCCGAATGTAATTAGTTGAGGATTTTTACAGCAGATTGTCAACACAGGCATTTTGGGACCTCCGCTCATGAACAGTGTCACTGTGACTTTCTTAATCTGTCCTGAACACTGATTTCCCACAGCGACCACACATTTCTGCACGGAAGTGCAAAACACATTTCGCCAGGGTGTGGAAAATGACAGCTGTACTATTCATAAGGAGGTGTGGAAAATGCCAATGTAGAAAATCTGGACTGAAAATATTACAAATTGCGGAACTTACGAGGGTGCGTGGAAACTGTGCAATGCACGCTTGCAACACAGTCATTTTATGGACTTTTGTCACCAAATTTTCAACATAGCCATTTTAAGACCTCTGCTCCTGAATACTGTCACTGTGTTTTCTTAATCTGTCCTGACATTGATTTTGCACACCAACTGTGCCATTGTGCGCCATGAGCGAAAACACATTTTGGGCAAGATATGAAAATGACAGCTACACTGTTCATAAGGAGGTGTGGTAAAATGGCAATGTTGAAAATCTCAGTGAGAATATTAAAAAATTCGTAAAGTTATGAGCATGAGTAGGAACTACATAACACATGTTCACAAAAGTCATTTAGGATTTTTTCAGCTAACATAGGGTTTTGAGGCTCTACCTCATGAACTGTGACACTGTTGTTTCACATTCTGTCCCAAAAGGTGGTTCCACTCAGTGACCATGAAATCACCTTTCAGGACTGAATAACAAATGACAGTGACTGAGTTCCTGAGGTGGGTCCCCAAGAACCCTATGTTGAAAAATTTGGTGAAAAATTTCCCAAAATGGCTGAGATATGCACCAAAGTAAAAAAACATTTATTCCATTATACAGCTTACCGGCATTTCTTCAGTTTGCATTTGGCTTTGAAGAGTGCAGATGTGTTCCCGTCCACCGAAGATCGTTGAGCTGGGTTCCGGAGGTGGGTGCACAGAGGGTGGCACGGGTTGGGGAGGAGACAAGACAGTCAATGAGGACCATTTATTTTACAGGTGTGTTTTTCTTATTTAGGAAGATGACGTGGGACTTTTGCAACACTGTGGTGGGCTCCCAGTGTGGCAGCTGGAAGTTTATTTTTGGGGGCAGTGGAGCCGACGGCAGTTGCAAATTGCTTACATGCTACCACCGCTGATTGTGGCAGTGTTTTCCTCAGAACTGTATGCCACTGGATCTGAACGGCTGTCATAGACAGCTCGGACATTCATTGGTGCGGTGCAGCCCCACCTGCAAAAGGGAGCAGGGCATTGGAAGTATGGAGGCACACCTATGAAAACTCGTATGGTAACACTATGCTTCTTGCACATGCATGCAAGCAAACATAAAAATGAAACTTTTGCTTTATTTAAATGTTTTGTTTTCTGTTTGAACACTGGCAGTTGCACAGACTTCATTAATAATAAGAGGATCAATGAAGGTTTTACAGTCATTGCAGTCAACAGCAGCAGTCCTAGCACTGCAGGCACTGGGCAGAGCAGCCATCCCTTTGCATTGAGTGTGTTAGCAAACATGTAATCAACATTTTCACATTTATTTTATTCAGCTATTTATGTTTTAGGCATAGTGGGCCTAACACTATTAAGTGAGTGTCTACGTGCTGGTGGCGTTTACCACCTGTGGGCTCTGCACCTGCGGTTAGGTGCACCTGCTGCATTCACTACCAGCCACCACCTGTCTGTGGCCTCACCCCCTGGCCTACTGGACACCGCAGGGGTGATTGGGGTGGAGTCACAGACCTGGCTAGGCATTCAATTGGAACGTGCCTAAAGTGGATCCCTCTACACAGCAGGGTGCACATTGGCAGTGCACCCCTGCAGATGTCCGATGGCCAGAGACTGATGGGACAATTGGAGGGCAGAGCCACTGGCCATATCCAGGGCACCACCATGCAGGCATGGGGACTGGGGAAGTGGGGGTGATGGTGCCACAGGTGTGGGGGGCATGGGCCACCATAGGGAAAGCGTGACAAAGGGGCACCGGGCTGCGGGTGTTAGTGCAGGGGGTTGCACAGTATCATGATCAGGGTTCACAGAGTTGAGTCAGGTGGTGCCTGCCAGCTCCATGGTCAGAGATGCTAAGCAAGGGGTGCCTTCAGACATACTGGGAGGGGGCTGCCGTGTATGCACAGGGCATGTGGGGACTTATGGCAGGGTTTTCACTGGTATACTCTGTGCCCCTTCCTGCACACCTATGGCCAGCACTGCACACCTTTGTGCATGGTGCATAGTACTAGCATGCCCCCAGCCTGCCCCCAGGGTGGTGCGGTCTGTGGACGGGAGGATTAGGTGCATTGGTCCTGCATGCCCCCTTCATGCAACCAGTGCGGGGGTGCAGTTGGTACGAGTGGCTATGAGCCACAGATATGCGGCGGTAGCCACTCCACCTAGTAGTGCATAGGACCCATTGTCTTTAGCCTTTCTTACTTCCAGTGTGACTGTGTTACACAAACTGTTGTTCATCATAAAGAAACTAATAAGTTTCTGTGTTAGTGACAGGGAGTTATATCTCTGTCCAGACATTCCTAATTTCTGGACAGAAATTAGTAGTATTTTAGTAGACATACTACAAATGTTGCTTCATCATTAAGGAGCTATTGTTTACAGCAAGTTGTATCCAGTCACCATGCCTTTACTTGCCACATACATATTCTGTGACTAATACTCTAAAGAACTGTTAGTCAAGGCAAAAAGGCATAAAGCATTTTCCAAAACTATGGAAATATTCACCTCACTGAAAGCAATACTATGCCGGTGGGACAGCCCCTGACTGCAGTCTGTCTTTGCATCCAGTGCTGGGACAAAATTAGCCACAGGAGAGGTCAACTGGAAACTTAGTCGATGAGTAGGTCCCTCAAACACAAATACTGTCATAATTGGGAAGAAACAAGTTAACCTGAGGAGTTAGGATTGTGAACAGGCAGGTAGGTGATGTGCACTCAAGTTTGGAAGAGGAGAGGACAGTGATGATTGGACCAGTGCTCTGTGACAGTTGTCACAGTACTTCCAGATTTTTGTCAAGCTCTCTATTGGCTTACAATGACCATAGTAAGAAGGAATTAACCATGCAATAGTTATTTTTGCCACAGATTCTCTCCCTTTCCCATTGTATCCTAGTGAGGAATTTTGTGCATGCAAGGTCTTCTGCATTGTCTTATTCTGCTGGTGCATGATTTTGCTGCATACCATGACTGTCCTGAACCTCCAACTCCATAATAGTATTTATAAGTCATCAGGCTGTTTGTTTTATTAAAATGTAGTTTTGTGGTTCATTTCACCTAACCTCTCCCATTCAGCCCAGGCCACCAACCATAGCAAGAGGAACTTTATGTGGAAAACATGATGCTTGCACTGACAAGTTTAATGTAAGTCACCCTCACAAGTAGTGGCCCTAGACAGCTGTATAGTTTGCCGAGCTCTAAGGCTGAATCTGTGTGCATATCTGTTAGATGAGCCATTTTGAATGTTGGGAAAATATGCCCTTGCCCACTGAAGGTGGGATTTCCATGATACCATATGGCACTTGGATGGAATGGCAAATTGGCAACAGTATGCCTGCTCTGTGGTAGCTGATTGTCCATTTCTGCCTACATTTGCAGTAATGTCCCTGCTTTATTGCAATTTGATGGAAAATGCTCTCACATGTGCCTGTTTGGGGCTCAGGTGCTTAATACACGTCTACCAACAAAAGCGGTTCTGCTAATTGTTTGGGGTTTGAAATCAAAAACCTCAATGGACCCAAGTAAGAAAGTCATTCCAGTTTTGGAAGTCAAAATATTTTCTTGGTCCCATACTTGTGAAGTCAGTTTTCTAAGGATACCAGTTGTTGAATTAAAATATTAAAATATGAAATATTACTGGTAAACTATGGTTTATCCGAAAATCAATGAATACATTTCTTTCAGAAAACTGACCATTTACTACTTTCATTCCTGCAAAGCTGGATATTACCTAATTTTGTTTTTCCTTTGGGAATCATTTACTTCTGCCCCCCTCATTTTGGAAGTGTTTACCTTATTTTTAGAAGTCACATACTGTACATCCAAAAGGAAGTTAACTGATACTTTCTGCCAGCTGAAGTGTTGCAACTTCAGAGGAACTAATTACCATATTTGTGGATGGAAAATCTGAGCATGCCACAAATTAGACTTCATTGCACTTATATAGGATTTATGACCCACAAGCTTCTGGAAAATTCTGGTCCAGTATAACATTCCAGTATTGTTTAATATAAACAGCAATTCTTCTGGCAGAGACAAAACAGTTGCTATATGTTTAAATATACAGTTATAGCACCTCTTATAGTTACACATCTGCCTTCTTGAATTATTTTATTTATTTATTTATTTAGCTTTTGTTGACCGGGTAATTTGGGTGAAAGAACTGCAAAGCGAAGCTAAGAATGCACTTATAAGCATGACAGATGTCATAACTGTACATATAAACATATTATAAATAATGGAATACATTCCTTTTGAAAAAGGAACTTGAATTTAAAATAAAATGTTTACATTGTAGAAAATTAGAGAATCTCTTTGTGTAGAAAATGGACTATGTTAACTGAAATTAGAACTTCAGAGGCCCGATATTTAGAATGTGTTTGCCTCACAAACTGGGGTTTGCACCAGTTCCACATATTCAAAAGGGCCTTTGCATGGAAAAGAGGGTTAGTGCCCTAGTTGGGAAGATGGAAAAGATCACTGCAGGATCAAAAGTAGATCACTTCGCTTTTGGTGCAAGAGGTAAATATTCCACAAATTAAAGGTGGTATGTTTTGACTCGTGCTATTTGTTTACCATTTAAAGTACAGTAGCTAGTCAGAAAAATGAAAATTTTGCTTTATTAAAATGTGCTTTTTCTGTTTGAGCACTGGCAGCTGCACAGACTTCAACAGTAATAAGAGGCACAGTGAAGGTCTTACAGCCATTGCAGGCAACAGCAGCAGTCCTAGCACTGCAGGCACTGAGCAGGGCAGGCATCCCCTTATACTGTGTGTGTAAGCAAATACAAAATCAACATTTACACATTTATTTTATTAAGCTATTAATGTTTAGGCATATTGCCTTCAGCATTTCATAAAATAGCTTTTTCTTACTTCTAGTGAGACTGCGTTACTTTTGTGTCACACAAATCATAATGACAACATATCATGGTACAGGAGGTGCAGATACTAAATAGTACTACAGCTGTTGCTTCATCATAAAAGAACTTTTGTACATGAGAGATGAGTGTGTCTGTGTCACAAAAGTCCTAATTTTTATTTATTTATTAAATTCTCGGATTACAAATACCTTTGAGCAGAAACTGCTCATTTACAAAGGTTCCATGTCAAAGGACAGGGTCAACATACATACAGAGGTAGTAAAAGAATGCACAATAAACAACCAAAACAACTAAAGAAAAAAATAAAGATATTCAGTTATAAAATGATAATATTCATACAACGAGCAGCTTGAGTCGGCAGCTGGTTGCGGCAACAATAAGAGATAGGGGCATCTGAGGCAGTTAGTATTGCAGGCATGCGACCAGGAGAGGAAGTAGGCAGGCTAATGGGCCACTATCAGAAGGTGGTGGAAAATGTCTTGTACCAGTGGAGATGCAAAGCAGGAAAGGAGTCACAAGGAAGGCCCAGTGCCAGAGGGAATGAGACTGGGAAAGGGCAGGCTGTGAGACATGAGTGAGCTGGGCGGTGTTTAGAGATCTCTATTCAGAGAAGCAGTCACATTGAGTGGTAGAGGTGAGGTAAAGTTTGAGATTCCTTTGAAGGGTCCAAATGTAGTAGTGGAAAGTGCTTATTTATTGAGGGAATTGAACCATTGAGCGGCTCTTTGATAAAGGACTGCTGACCCATGAAGGTATGACATCCGGGAACCTGAAGGTTGAGATTGGGCACCACATGCTTGTTGAGTGCCACTGGCAGTGGAGGGTGAGCTAACACCAGGTGGCATGAGACCGAGGAGAATCTTTTGGTAAGTAAACAGGTCTGGTATTGTATTCTGCTGAGTAGGGGTAGCCAACTGGCATGTGCATAGAGGTCACAGGTGTGAGTTTGTCGACGCACCCATTAGTAGTCTACAGGCTTTGTTGAGAGAAACTGAGATCCTGCAGAGGGCACTTGTTGAGGCAGAGCCATAGATGGCAGGCCATAGTCAATGATAGATGTGACAGAGCTGTATATGGTTAGTTTAAGGGCATCTGCAGGCATACAGTGCTTGTGTTTGTGTAGCAGTCCAATCCATATATTGGCGGTCTTGGCATCAGTGTCAATATGCCGAGTGTAGGAGAGGGTACTATCCAGGGTAATACCAAGGTACTTGAACTCCTTGACATGTGTTGAGTGGGTTCCCAGCATGGTTCTTGATGGTGAGGGACAGAGAGTTGTGCCTGCTCCATCGGTTAAAGAAGGACATGGCTTTGGTCTTGTTGTGGTTCAGGACAAGTTTATGAGAATTGAACCAGTCTTCAATGCGCTTGAAGTGGAGCTGCAGCTGGGATTCAAGGACTGTAATGTCATGGTGGCTGGAAAACAGGACTGCATCGTCTGCATATAGTAATATTTTTGGTGGCAGGCACTGGGAAATTGTTGATGAAGAGGAGAAGAGTAGAGAACCCAGAATAGACCCTGGGGATGCGGAGTGGACCAGTTTCTCATCCGAAGAGATCCCTGCAATCCTTACACATTGGATCTGATTATCAAGGTAGCTGGTGAACCATGGAAGGGCATTGCTGGAGATCCCAATGGAGGACAGTTGCCTGAGCAGTACGGGGTGGTTAACTGTGTTGAATGCCTTGGTCAGGTCTATAAATACTGCCCCCACAATTCCTTTGTCAAGCATGGCATAGATGAAGGTTGTAAATTCCAGTAGTGCAGTGGTGGTGCTGTGCCCTTTTCTGAAGCTATGCTGTTCTGGGCACTGTACATTGTACTTATCCAGGAATTCAACTAGTTGGTCTGACACTATTCGGCTCCAGCGCTTTAGATAGTGGGGAAGAGTGAGATAGGTCTGTAATTGGTGTGAAGCATCCTATCTCCGCTTTTGTGAACCAGTGTGACAGTGGCTTTCTTCCAGAAAGAGGAAATGGCCCAATCTAAGAGAGATTGAAGATCTTTGTAAGGGGTTCTAAGATTTCATCGAGACTTGTGCCAGCAGTTTCAGGTCAAGGAGTCACCACTGTACCCCTTGTTTGCCGATGGCCTTTTGAATGTATTTTCTAGCTACTTGGGGTGGGACCTCCTTAAAAAAACCTGGGGTTGTATGTTCTAGTTGGGGGTCACATGGGAGAAGCTGGAGGAGGTCGTCGAAAAAATTAGGTGGGAAGGACACTCTCCAGGTTTGTAAATGCATTATTAAAAGTGCTGGTGATGGTACATAGGTCAGATGTAGGAGTGCCATGAAGGTTGAGCATAGTGGGTGGTGCTTTCGGATCCTTGCCTGTGAATTCTTTCAGGTTGTTCTAATTTTTCCCTAGCCCCAACAGTTTGTCAGAGCCTCTTTTGTAATAGCTGCATTTAGCATTCCATTATTTTAAAGTGCAATCATTTCTTGCTGCTTTGTATAATTGTATGTTTACTTGCTTAGAGTCACACAAGCACAATGCCAGAGGTGGTCTCTGTGCTTGAGTTGAGTTAAAAGGTCAGAATAACCAGGATTGGTCTGTCCTTTGACCTTCATCTTTTTTCACTGGTGCATAGATGTCACAGGCTTTGTTGAAACGTTTGATAAATAGGTCCAAGGCTTTGTTGGTTTCACTGAGGGAGTCAAGCACTGTCCAGTTCAGCCTGGTTAGATGGGATTTTAACAGCTGAAGGTGCCCTTGTTTGATAACCCTGGCATAGATAAGCTTGGGAGGGGCTTGTAGAATTTGTTTGACCAGGAGCAGATGACAGGCAGTGGTCACTTATTGTATCCGGGAGTACAGAAACATTAGAGATGCGTTCAGGACAGTTAGATAGAATCCAGTCTAGAAGGAAGGTAGCCTGTCCTATAGTTACACCTAGTGGGGCATTGACCAGTTGAGTGAGGTGATGCGTGGCTGCATCCTTATAGGTAGTGGCCTCAGCGGAGAGCCAGTTAATTTTAAAATCACCCATGATTATGGTTTCAGAATTATGTTGCTTGACCCTTAGATATTCCATGATGCTATGGAAGCCAGCGGCCTGGTCTCTTGGGGTAGGTAAACTGAGATGGCAGTGAGTTCCTTGTTGTGTGCACCAAGAAGGATTTTGATTGTGAGGACCTGAGAGGAGTTGCTCAAGCTAGGGAATGGGATGATGTGACCTGTAAGGGTATCCTTAAGATAGATGGTGCAACTCCCACCCTGTTTACAATCCTGTCTTTCCTGAAAATGCAGTAGCCAGGGATA
The DNA here is from genome assembly GCA_016271365.2 of Neoceratodus forsteri. Taxonomy (NCBI): domain Eukaryota; kingdom Metazoa; phylum Chordata; order Ceratodontiformes; family Ceratodontidae; genus Neoceratodus; species Neoceratodus forsteri. The sequence continues at coordinate 447,018,886 of CM057453.1, forward strand.
GAGACTGAGGTATCGGAGATTTTAAGGTTTAGCCATGTTTCCACAACTGAGAGGACATCAGGGTTGTGCTGTAGAATCCATGTTTGGAGGGAATCAAGTTTGTTGAGGATGCTGCAGGTGTTGATGGATGCCATGGTGAGTGTCCCTGTCCTTCTGTTTGGTGCCACTGCTGGTTGCCCAGGTGGCCCTGGGTTGGAGGTGAACATTTCCTGAGAGCAGGAGCAGCATAAGGAGAATTTGTAGGAGAAAGGATTTCAGCATCTTGTAGATTTGCCTGTTTGTTTTGCTCCTATGCTTCCGTCGCTACAGTGCCACCACTGTTTGGATAGGTTGTAGTGTACTAACTTGGTCAGGGGATAATCAGTGGGCAGTGCACAGTTAGTATCAGAAGGTAGCCAAAAGTGCCATAAAGGGGGCAGAGGTTGGAACTGTCTATGATATAAATCCTGTGGTCATGCCAAGGTTATTATGCAGTGTAAAGAGGGCGCTTGATGATGATGAGATTGTTTTGGGTTCTCCCATGTAAAATGTAACAGGGGTAAAGCACATAGTCCGTAAAACACCTGGAAGAGCATTATTCAGTCAAAGGATGAATCAGAGTCCAAAGGAGCTAAAGGATGGGAGAGGTGTTTACTTAATAAGGGTTGGATATGGAGAGGCAGTATCAGATAGTCAGGGCATGGTGTGATGTTCAGCTGAAGAGGATAAGTGGCAAGGGACAGGGATAGCTAATCCAATGGGAGGCAGCACCCAGAGTGGGAGAAGCGACAAGCCTATTTAAAGGAGGCCTGGGAGAGGGTGGTGGGGGTGGGACAAAATACAACCCAAATTACAAAGCCAAGGACAAGGCAGCAGGTCGGCAGAGTAGGGCAAAAAGCGCTCCAATGGTCGTGCTGCCAGGTCGTGCTGCCAATTTGAAGGTAGTTGTATAGCAGCTTAGTGGGAAATATGGATTCTGTACTAGGTGGTACAATAACTTGAAACATCAAGTAAATGATACAAGGTCTCATTTACTACAACTATTAGGTGAAACATGCAGAACTAATAAAGGAATTTCTGGTTTAACCATAGAGTAGTACCAATTTGGAACTCTTTTCCTGAAACAGTTATACAGTAGGTAGTAAAATATGTCTGAATTTAACACTAAATTGGATACATATTGTAGGATTTAGCACTTAAATGAGTATTAAATTTAAACTGGATGCAGGCTTTATGGACTACAGTCTTCTGTGCTTGGCATGATCCTTTGAAACTGTTCTTTATCATAAAGAAACTAATAAGTTCCTGTGTTAGTGACAGGAGTTATGTTTCTATCCCCAAATCCTAATTTCTGGACAGGAATTTATAGTACTTTAGTAAACATACTACAAATGTTACTTCATCACTAAAGAGATATTGTTTTCTGTTAGTAACAGCAAGTTGTGTCCAGTCCCCATGCCTTTGCCTTGCCACATACAGTTCTATGACTAGTTCTCTAAAATATCTATTAGTCAAGGCAAGACGGCATAAAGCATTTTCCAAAACCATGGGAGATATTCACCTTACTGAAAGTATTAACAAGGCAAAAAGTCTAACATGTTTCAATATAAGTAAAATAGCAGGAAAAGAGGACACATCATGAGATTAGAGGAGGCTAATTAAGGGGAATGTGAGAAGTTCTTTTCACAGAAAGGGTGGTGGATGCAATGGAACGGCCTATCTCAGGAAGTGGTGGATATGAATACAGTGCAGGGCTTTAAAACAAGCATGGGACAGGCATAAGGAGCAATAAAGATGAGTATGAATAGATAGGGCACTGAGAGAATACAGGCCTATGGCACATTCATAAGGTAAAAAAAAGTGGGCAGACTGGATGGGCTTTACGATCCTTATCTGCTGTCAACTTCTATGTTTCTATGTTTCAATACTATGCCAGGTGGACAGCCCCTGACTACAGTCTGTCTTGTATCCAGTGCTGGGATAAAATTAGCCATGGGAGAGGTCAACTGGAGACTTAGTCGATGAGTAGGTTCCTCAAACACAAATACTGTCATAATTGCAAAGAAGCAAGTTGACTTGAGGACTTAGGATTGTGAACAGGCAGATAGGTGATGGTGCACCCAAGTTTGGAAGAGGAGAGGACAGTGATAAGGCTGGACCAGTGCTCTGTGACAGTTGTCACACAGTGCTTCCAGATTTTTGTCAAGCTCTCTACTGGCATCCAATGACCACAGTAAGAAAGAGTCGACCATGCAATAGTTATTTTTGCCACACATCTTCTCCCTTTTCCACTGTATCCTAGTGAGGAATTGTGTGCATCCAAGATCTTCTGCATTGTCTTATTCTGCTGGTGCATGATTTTGCTGTATACCACTCTGTCCTGAACCTCCAACTCCATAATAGTATTCATAAGTCATCAGGCTGTTTGTTTTATTAAAAATTTAGTTTTGTGGTTCATTTCCTCCAAGCCTTTCCCATTCAAGCCCAGGCTACCAATCACAGCAAGAGGAACTTTGTGTGTAAAAATATACTTACACTGACAAGTTTGCTCTAGGTCACCCTCACAAGTGGCAGCCCTAGACAGCTGTCTAGTTTGCCTAGATCTAAAGCTAGCTCTGTGTGCATACCTGTTAAATGAGCCATTTAGAATGTTGGGAAAAGATGTCCTTGCCCACTGGAGGTGGGATTTCCATGACACCATATGGAGCTTGAATGGAACAGCAAGTTGGCAACACTATGCCTACTGTTGGTAGCTGATTGCCTATTTCTGTCTACATTTTAAAAAGTGTCCCTGCTTTTACTGGTATTTGATGGAAAGTGTTATCATGTTTGTCTGTTTGAGGTAGATGTGCTGAATACATGTCTACCAACAAAAGGATTTCAGCTAATTGTTTGGGTGAAAGTCAAAAACCTCAATGGACCCAAGTTTGGAAGTCATTCCAGTTTTCTGAAGTCAAACTATTTTCTTGGTCCCATACTTGCGGTCAGTATTCTAAAGGAAGCCAATTGTTGAATTAAAATATGAAATATTACTGGTAAACTATGATTTCATTTAGAAAACTGTCCATTTACTACTTTCATTCCTGCAAAGCTGTATATTACCTAGTTTTCATTTTCCTTTTGGGAATCACTTACCTCTGACCCCCATTTTGGAAGTGTTTACCTCACTTTTAGAAGTCACATACCATGCATCCAAAAGGAAGCTAACTTATCCTTTTCTGCCAGCTAAAGCATTGTATATTTAGAGGAAACAATTACCATATTTGTGGGTGGAAAATCTGAGCATGCCGTAGTTAGACTTTATTGCACTTATAGGGGACTTATGACCACAAGCTTCTTGAAAACTCTAGTGTTGTATCTTTAGAGGAAACAATTACCATATTTGTGGATGGAAAATCTAAGCATGCCACAAGTTAGATTTCTTTTTTTTTTTTTTTTAACGGAAATGAGGACTAGACAATTCTGCCTATTTTCAGCTCATCCCAGAGGAGCGGATACAGATGGATGCCAACTGACATTGAATGAAATTACACTGTTAATGATATTTTAGTGACTGGGGAAATTTGGCAGGACACCAGGGAAATTCTTCTACTTTTTTCGAGAAGTGCCATGGATCTTTAACATCCACCTGAACTACCAGCAAAACAGGCGGATGGGACCTCAGTTTAATGTCTTATCCAAAAGACGGCACCTCAGTAGTGCAACACCCCGCTCATGCTGCTCTACAGTGTCAGTATTGGGATTTAACCCAATGCCAGGTGTGGAGATAAAGCCGCAGCTTGATCTTTCACCTCAGAGGCTTAGTGGGTGCAACCTGCTGAGCTACTGACACTGCAAACAATTGCACTTTCAGGGACTAAGGACCCACAAGTTTTGAAAACTCTGGTCCAGGATAAACTTCTACAGCAATCCTTCTAGCAGAGACACAACAGTTGATACCTGTTTGCATATACAGTTATGGCATCTCTTATGATTATACATCTGACTTCTTGAATTCTTTGGGTGAGAGAACTGCAAGGTGAAGCTAAGCAGCACTAATAAGCATAACAGATGTCTATAACTGTACATATAAACATATAAATCCTGAAAGAGACTTTTTTAAAAGTAATTTGAATTTAAAATAAAAATGTTTACTTTGTAGAAAATTAGAGAAACCCTTTGTGTAGGAAATAGACTATGTTAACTGAAATTAGAACTTCAAGGGCCTGATATTCAAAATGTTGCTTGGGTGCTAATGGGTCTTTGCCCACAGAAACTGGGGTTTACACTGGTCCCCATATTCAAAAGGGCCTTTTTGCTTGGACAAAGAGGGTTAGCGCTCTTTCAAAACATAATACTAAGTTTCATACTAAGGTGTAAGGCACTGAGAAGGCAGTTTCCATTAATGCTCCTTTCCATTATCCATAACAGGATAGCTTGTTACCATCCAGTATATATGAGTTTAATCTACTTTTAAATTGATTTATATCTTTACTGATTATAATCTCCTGTGGGAACTTGTTACAGGGGTTAATTATTCTTGTGTATAGAATGATTCCTCTCTATTAGTATGAGGTTTTGGTCTTAACTGTAGGGGTGGTCTCTAGTACCTTTCTGGTCATTTTGAATTCCATGTTTAGTTCATTAAATAGGTAATTGCCATGTATAATATTGTAACAGAGGAGTAAGCCCCCACCGTATTCTTCTAGTCTCTATTGACATCAGGTTTAATTCTCTTAATCGCTCATCATATGGTAATGTCGCCATGTAATATATCATTTTAGTAGCCTGTTTCTGAACCCTCTCAACTCTGTCAGTGGCCCCACCGTGACAGGACTCACACAGGGCTCCATAGTCCAGAATTGGTCTAACATATGTCCTGTACAATGGCATCATCACATGCTCACTTCTGCTCTTTTGAATTTCCTTTCAATAGTCCAGATTAACCTTTTGCTTTAGCTATCTGTGCATCGAATGGGACGAGCAAGTCAAGTATTGGATCATTATTATTTCTAAGTCCTATTCTTCATGAGATTCTCCGAGAGGTGAAGCACCCAAGAAATACATTTTTACTTGTTGCTGATTTCCTAGGTGAATGATGCGCACTTGACCCTGTTAAATGTCATGCCCCATGTCTCTGCTCATGTTGGAATATTATTCAGATTCATTTGCAATGTTGATTTGTCATTCTCCATCTTAACTACCGCTAGTGATCTTTGTGTCATCTGCATATTTACTGATCCAACTGGTCACATGTTCCCCATATCTACTATCAAAATCTTAAACAGCAGAGGTCCCAGGCAGAGCCGCAGGGCACCCCACTAGACACCTCCCTCGGGCCAGAGCAATATCCCTTGTGCACACCCTCGTCCTATTACTCAACCAGCTTTGCATTCATTTTACAAGTCTAGTCTGTATATTTAGATTTGTTTCTGAATTATTGTCTTTGTGGGACAGTGTTGAAAGTCTTTGAGAAAACAAGATATGTGCAATCCACTGCTAAAGCCCCATCCAATGACGCTGATACTTTCTCATAGAAACGTATGAGGTTTGGACACACATGATCTATTTTGGGAAAACCCGTGTTGTTCTGCATCCTGGGCATCATGCTTCTTTTGGCGTGCTCAATCATACCTTTTATTATAGATTTTGTATTTTCCCAGGCAATGAGGTAAGACTAATAGGCCAATAGTTCATATAGTCCACCTTGTTACTCTTTTGTGAACCGCAATCACTGTGGCAGTGCTCAATCAGAAGGGACTATATTTTGTAATGATGATAGGAATATTCTTTTAAAGGTTTTGATATGTATGGTGCGAGAAGCTTTAGTAAACTTAGAGACATGTTATCTAGCCCTGCTGAATGCGTATTTTTAGTGTGGTGATTTTTGTGTTGATATTGTCCTCATTGATTTCTAGTATTCCTATATTGTTTGTGCATATTGTTTCAGTATATGGCTCGTTCTTTGAGAACATGGATGCAAAATATTTATTAAATATTTCTGCCATTTCTTTAGGTTCATCAGTTATGTGATTTTGTGATGTAATAGAATAATGGCCACTATCTGAATTTCTTTTGTGAGTTCACATATGGATAGAGCTCCCTCATATTGTCCTTATTCTTGTTTTCTGCTAGGATACTTCCTAGTCTTTGCTTATTTTTCTTGATTTTTGTTTACATTTCTTTAGGGTTTTACATTTTGCCCAATTTGCTTCAATCTTATTTTTAGTATAAATATTGTATAGTGTTCTTTTTATGGCTGTATGATCAGACTCTGCAGACATTACGCTTAACTACAAGGTATCATAAGAGCACCATGAAGCACATGACCAGACCACTGTCTGGGGTGCTTCCACAATGCTGGCGTGCACAGTTTCCAGCAGTTGTGTTTATGCAAGCCTCTCCACAGGCTACATAAACACACCCACTTTGGGGCACTTTTTTCTTCCGAATCTGGAAGTCATGGCTGCCAGTACAACACGGCAGTGCTGAATTGACTGCTCATGCTTGAGTATCATGCTTGCACAGTGCCATCATCACTGACATGTTGTGCACGGCATACTCTGGTGGCACCTCTGACCAGATCTTCTTTTTTGGCATTCTGTTGTTTGTGGCAGTAGCCAGATGCACTAGATTTGCACTTGACTTACTCCCCTCCCGATGGTATGGTACAGTACTCTCCATCTGAGGTGCACATGGTGCATTACACATGCAGAGCCACCATCCAGTCAAGAGTGAGCACTCTTGGCATATCTTCTTTTGGCAGCTGTTCCAGGTAAAGTTCCTCTCATAACAAAATCCACAATGTCTGTGCACTCAGCCGCCCAGTCAAGTGGTGGGACATTTTGGGATTTAAGGTAAAATGCGTTGCCTCTGCCATCTGTTGTTATATGCGACATGTTACAGGGCTTCCCATCCCCACTGCGGGCTGTTACAATAAGATCTCAATCTGCAATGGCAATGACTGATTTTGTGTAAGTTGGAATTGATCAATTTTTCTGTTTGTTTAAATAATGAAGTCCTTACTTTAACGTCTTGAACTGTCTCATTTATTAGTCAGCTGTAGCTGTGCAGAATGTGCCGTGTTCTTGCAGTTTTCATACCACTCAGCATTCCCTTCTTTTTAAACTGCTGATTTGAATTACTTGCTAGAGCAATTGTGTTTAATACACTAACATTTACATTTTGGCCAGTCGAGAAATTTTGACACTGTACTCTCCTGATAGGGGCTCTGATTAATTAACTGCCCAGGAGTGCCAGCAGCAGGAGAGAAATATGGTTAAAATAGCTCTTCACAACTAGATTCAGGTGAGATTAATTGTGATCTGCACATTAACAAAAAAAGAGAGAAACAAAACTGACTCTAGAGCAAGATGTACTGTATCAGGGAGAGCTTAGTGTGAAAGTTTCTTACAGACTTTGTTCTTCTTCTTCACAATGTGCATTTTACACTAAGATCCTTATAGTGTATAGTACAGCAGTGTTCTATATGCCTTTCAAAATGCTGTTGTACCACAGTTCAAAGGTAATGGAAAGTTTTTGCACCCTTTGGTTGTACAACAGCACTCTGAAACCTAGAGACAAGTCAGTTTTATTGTGAAAAGACCACCATGCACACTTTTCACTTAGTACTATACACTATGAAAATGCAGGATGAGCAACTCATAAAAGCTTGGTCAGCTGTATCGCTCTGACCAGATTTTGTTTCTTAAGTAACTTCTTTAAACTATTTGTAAGCCATTTAGGTTTGATACCTCTGTTGTTTTATTATTTTTTATGTATGTCACATATTGTAAATACCTAAGTTTTAACTATTTCCCTTTTCACTGGTTGTTTTATATTCGAGTAAAGTGACCCATTGTATCTTGCTTAGCTCCTCACTAATGACAGTTTGATTAGCAGAGTTATAGTTATAAACCACCCAGCAGCCCTCATTTATTGGTATGCATTCATGGAAGGAAAAGTAAATACTATTATGATTGCTACATTCAAATGGTACATCAGTTTCACAGTCAGTGATGTTTATTTTTTTGCTGCTTAGTACAATATCCAAAGTGTAATTCTCCAGGTGGGCACATATATGTGTATTGTTTGAGGCCAAGTTGCTCAGTAATTTTAAGAATTCTTTACTCTGGTACTTGGTGGCTGTCATAGTTCCCCAGTTGATGTCATTAACATTTAGGTCCCCCAGAAAGGTCACCTTTCCCAATTCACAGGCTCTTTCAAGTTCCCTGCATATTGCCTTAGATATCTCACTACTTGCATTTGGGGGCCTGGAAGCATATACCCAGTATGATGTGTTTACCACTCTTATTTATGATCCTCATCCACAAAGACTCAGTATTGGTTCCTTCCAGTTTTATTTTTGGAACTGTATATGGTCTTTACCATCTCAGATATGTATGCTGCAATCCCTTCTTCTTTTTTCTGTCCCTGTCACATCTAAGAAGTTGATACCCCTAGAATGTCCTTGCCCCATCTGTCATCTGTGGCCCACCATGTCTCTGTGAGGAAGCCATGTCTGCTCTTCCATTTGGCTTTGTCTGCAGTTCCTCCATTTTGTTATTGAGGCTTCTGGCGTTGCTTTAGGTAACAACATACCTTATTTAGTTCTTGATTTTTGTTAAGATTTGTGCTACACTGTTTTGTAGTTTTTCATGTTTGGGTGTCCTCCCTCATGGTTATCAGTTTTAACCTTCGTGGGTACATTGTTATTAATAAGTTGAGCTAAACTTTTGGTACCTAAAGGATTGAGATGTAAACCATCCTTGGCATACAATTGGTTATTCTCAAAACATGTATCCCATGAGTTAATGAAAGGAATTTCCTGCCTGCAGCATCTATTTTGGTAGTCTGGTATTTATGCGCTGGATGGTATTATTCTTTTCTTTATGTCCCTTTAGTTCTAGTAGAATTCTAGAGCCTACAGCCCTTTGACCTTTACATTTTAACATGATGCCTCTACAATGTCTTTTCTGTGGCCTCTGCCAACATTAGTGATGCCTACATGTACAACTGTGGTTTGTTTATGATTTCCAGACCCTAACACTTTTAGGGAGTATTGTTTTATGTCTTTAACTCTAGCCCCAGGCAAACAATTCACCTCCTGATTTGCTTTATCTCTCCACAGATAATATTGTCAGTCCCGTTAATATTGAGTCCCCGATTACTAGGACTTTTTTTGTAGTCTTCTTCCTCAGATTACTCATCAGCACTTAGAGAGGCATATCTATTTTTAACACCATGACCTTGTTACCCAGTGTTCTCCTCCCTTTTGGCTGGATTTTTTGTTATCATTGTCCAGTCTGAATTATCATTTTCATGTGGTTCAGTGCTCATATCAGTTTCTGTATCTGCTGTTTCCGGGTCATTATATTAAATGCCTACATCCCTTTTCCTCTTATCCTTTCTTTCTGCATTTACCAAAGTTAGGGTATTCTCTTTAACTTGTTCTTGAGTTATTTTTACTCGGTTTAGTAGATGCCCCATTTCAACACACTTTGGGCAAACATATGTGGTGACATTCGGTCTGATACGTTGTAGGAGTATATTGGCAATTACAGCATTTTGTGATCTTGCCTTTGTTACAGAGAATAGGTAAGAAATCATCAGATGGATTATATGCTTCCATGTTTATTTGTTAGTGTTTTAGATAAATAAAGTGAGATACCAGCCCGTCCTATACCCGTAAGTTTTCCAGGCTATTAAAACAGTTGGAAATAATCAGACATAGGTAAGTATTAAGGTATCAAAATTACTTAGGCCCAGTGCTTACAAACAACTAGATAGTTGAAAATGGTTTTAGTGATCTGCCTGTCCCCTGGTCCACCCGGGCACACCAGACATGAGCTTGTCTTTTGGCGTCTCCGTGTGCGAGCACGCATGCTCACTCTGCTCAGAGCTCACCCGCCCGCTCTGGGCATTTGCATTTATAGACCCTGACCTAGAAGTCACGTGGCTTCTCCTTGCTGAGTTACAGAGTTTCCCAATACACAAGATTATTTACTTTTCAGCACAAACTCCTCTAGTCCTTATGTTTTAGTTTGGTATATGTCACCAGTAATCAAAATATTAGCCCTGTTTCATTTCTGTAGTCTGTTTTAACTCCATTGACTACAATCTCTCTCTCTTTCTTGTTTCCTCCTTCCTGTCCCAGCCTACTGGACTCTGGATAGCCAGTCAAATATATATATATATATATATATATATATATATATATATGAAAATAATCAAAATTAAAGTATAAATCACAGTTCCTACTGTCTCACAGCTATTTCTGCTGTCTCACAGCTTTCACAAGTTCAAAAGGTATATTTTAAAGTCCCATTCACTCTGGGCATTTGCTTTTATTGGCCCAGACCTGGAAGTCATGTGACCTCTCCTGCCGAGTTACAGAGTTTCCCAGTACACAAGATTATTTACTTTTAGCACAAACTCCTCTAGTCTGTTCATTTTAGTTTGGTATGTGTCTCCAGAAATCAAAATATTAGCCCCATTTTGTTTTAGTAGCCTGTTTTAACTCCTTGGACTACAATTCCTCTCCTTCCTGTTTCCTCCTTCCTCTCCTGGCCTACTGGCCCCACATAACCAGTCAAATATATATATATATATATATATATATATGATAGAAATTATCAAAATTAAAGTATAAATCATGGTTCCTGCTGTCTCACAGCTATTTCTGCTGTCTCACAGCTCTTACAAGTTCAAAAGGTATACTGGTACAATGTATGTGGGTGGGCAAGGGAAGGAGTGTGGATAGCTGCACTTCCCCATATTCAGTGGTTTTCTATACACAAAGGGGTTAGTGTGGTCCTTTTGTACAGCACAAATATGAGTGAACAAAACCCCAACTAACTCCAGGCAACACTAGTGGCTGCTGGAGGTAATGCAGCCAACTAGCAAGTTGGTCACTGGTGAGGACACTCCCACCCATCGTGGTCCATAGCACCCTCCCTCCAAATGCTAGCCTGTTGTAAACATTACAGCCCTCCCTGGTGCTAGTGGTCCACCCCAGCAGAGATCCATGGTAGAACCCATGCAATTCCATAATCCCTGGCATCTAGCAGCCACCCCATCATGGCACTAAACACTTCTCTACCCCCACCTTAACAGTATCACTCTGTGCCATGAGTTGGCATATGGCAACCAGCGCAGCCCTCTCACACCTCCTTGGCTGGCCACTATTCATCCAGGCAAGGAGGAGGCTTTTATTTGTAGGATAGGGTGCAACACCCTGTCCTACTGTATAAATAAGACATGCAGTCCCTGCCTGGATGTATGGCTGCCAGACAAGGAGGCATGAGAAGAGCTGTGCTGGTTGCCATAAGCGCACAGCAGCACCAAGTATACTGGTAAGGTGACTGAAGTGGTGGGTGTTCAGTACTACAGTGGGGGTGCAAGATGCCAGGGATTACAGAATTGTGATGGTGGTACCATGAATCAGTGCCAGGGGGGCACTAGTACCAAGGAGGGTTTTATGATTACAATTGATGGCAGTTTGAGAGAAGGGGACCACTAGCACCAGGGAGGGCTGTGATGTTTACAAGGGCTGGCAATTAGAGGGGTGGACCACTAGCACCAGGGAGTGTTGTAATGTTTACAACAGGCTGACAAACAGTGGGAGGGGCCACTAACACCAGGGAGCATTTTATGCTTACAACCAGCTGGCAATTGGGGAGGACTACTAGCACCAGGGAGGACTGTAATGTTTACAATGGCTGGCAATTGGAAAGAGGGAGAGGGGAGATCACTAGCATAAGAGAGGGTTTTATGCTTACAGTCTGCTAGTGATTGGGGTGAGGCCACTAGCACCAGGGATAGCAATGCATGTCTGGGACCCGGCAATTGGGGGAGTGGCGCTGTGCTAATCTGACTCACTACACATGCCAATGAGCCTATAATGGGCATGCAAATGGCCCCTTAGTGCCTTGAATGCCCTATGGGCTCATTTGCATGGGTCCCTCACATATTGCAGATAGTACTCTGCTGCATTCCACTCTAGTGGCACACTTCTGCATCTATGTTGGGGCAGCACAACTTGATTTAGTGCTATGCCAACATGGCCTCTATTCAGTTGAATAGTGAAAATGGAACACACATGAATCTCCATACTTGTATATTGTGTCTTTTAACCCAGATTATTTAGCAGTCATCCCCTCCCTTGAGGATGTTACTTCCCACCCAGTCTGTGCCAGGAAAGCTCTAGTAGATCTGGGGTGTCACCAACAAGGCAATGGACATAACAGGTGGATTTGAGAGTTCCAGGAAAGGGTTCTTTGTGAAATGTTCAGTTATTACGTAACATTAGAAAGGTAAGCTTAGTTCAAAGCCGTAATCAATTATAGGTTCCTTCCAGTCTTATTAGCATGTTGTATGGAGTCCCGAGTAGCTGAATCCATTCCATGGTGACCTCCCATGTCGGAAACCAAGGGCTGTAAAATGTACGCATTTTTATGTTGCTTGCACGCATGCAAGAAACATAGTGCCATCATCGGAAATTTCAGAGGTGTGTCACCTCCTCCTTCAGTTCAGTCAGTGAGCTGGCAGGCGCGGTTCTGTAAGCCAATGCATTTTGGAGCTGTCTATAACACACTCCAAAATGCAGTGGCATACTGTTGAAAGGGGAGCTACGCTTCAGTGAGCAGCGATAAGAAGTGTAGCTCCCCCGCCACACGCAGGCGCATACTGATGGGAATTGTGTGTAGCCGGGACGGGTGCCCAATGCCCGTCAGGCTGAGTCATGCTGCCCCTCCCCCAGTAGTTGGTGCCACGCTGAGCCCACCCCAGCATGGCAATCAGTCTCACGACGGGGATGCCCAATCCCCGCCGGCTGAACGCCCCCATCCTTGTGCCATGCTGGGAGCCCACCGCAACGTGGCAAACATCCCACAACGCTTTTTTTTAAACCTGTAAACACAAAATGGTCCCGCTGCACGCCTCCCACCCCTCTCACAACCCGCACCCACCCACTGCGCACCCAGCCTCCCCACACCCCTCACCCCATACTTACTTCCAGACTCGCACGACGATCTTTGGTGGACCGGAACACGTCTGCACTCTTCAAAGCTGACCGTGAACTGAGGAAATGCCGTAAGCTGTATAATGGGCTAGATGGGGGTTCAACTTTATTGCATATCTCAGGCATTTTGGGAATTTTGCACAAATTTTCAACAGGTTTAGACCCTTTCTCATGAATGATGTCACTGTCATGGCATTATTCAGGTCTGGCGGGTGATTTCATGCAGTGACTGCGAAATCACCCTTGGGCCTTAATACCACCATGACAGTGACATCATTCATGAGAAGGGGTCCCAAAACCCCATGTTGAAAATTTGGTCCAAAATTCCCAACTTACTGTTTACTTAGCGCAGTGCTATCAGTTCCTACGCAGGGCTCGTAAGTTCACGTAAATTTCAATATTTTCACTCCAGATTTTCAACATTGCCATTTTACTACACCTTCTTATGAGCAGTACAGCTGTCATTTTTCATATCTCACCCAAAATCTGTTTTCACCCTTTAGCAGCAGAATGGTGCAGCTAGCGTAAATCAATGTACGGACAATTAAGAAAATCACAGGACACTGTTCATGAGTAGAGGTCTTAAAATGGCTATGTTACAAATTTGGTAAAAATTCCTAAAATGACTGATTTTACGAAAGGCTGCTGCACAGTTCCTATGCAGACTCGTAAGTTCACAATTAATATTTTCACTCCAGATTTTCAACATTGCCATTTTATTACACCTCCTCATGAGCAGTACAGCTGTCATTTTTCACATCCTGCCCAAAACATGTTTCCACCCATGTAGCGCATAATGGCGCAGTCGGTGTGTGTAACTCAGTGTATGGCACATTAAGAAAATCACAGTGTCACTGTTCATGAGCAGAGATCTTAAATGGAAATGTTAGAAAATTTGATGAAAAAATTCTAAAATGACTGTTTCACAGTGTGCATTGCACAGTTCCCCGCCGCTACGTAGGTTTGCGAAATTTTCAATATTTCCACTCCAGATTTTCAACATTGCCATTTTACCACACCTCCTTATGAGCAGTACAGCTGTCATTTTCACATCCTGCCCAAAAGCATTATTCCTTACGTATAGCACACAATGGCATGATCGGTGTGCAAACTCAATGTATGGGACACATTAATAAAATCACAGTGACACTGTTCATGAGCAGAGGTCTTAAATGGCTATGTTGAAAATTTCATGAAAAATTTACTAACAATGACTGTTTTATTTAGCGCATGCTATGCAGTTCCTACGCATGCTCGTAGTTCGCAAATTTTCAATATTTGCACCCAATGACTTCCAAATACCTAAACAGCACATAGAAGCAAGCAACATTTGGCATTGACAAATGCTTGTTAGTATTGAAATAAGGTCAGAGACAAAAGAACAATTCAGAAGAGTGAGGCTGAATGACTATGTACAATTCTGTCTGAGAAGTGTCCATTGAGATGGTAATTGTTCTGGGGTGTCAATAGGCAGTTCAGTCACCAAGGATACCATCCCCTGTAGGTGTATGCTATATGTGACACTACGCCAGCTGAGCTTGACAGCTTTAGACAGGAGCTGTCAGTGCTGTTTTTGTGGCTGCACTTTGGAAACCATGGGGAAGGTAACTGCATGCAGTAAGCAGGTGAAAGTGACACTTAGAGAGTCACTAGCTCCATGAGCACAGTTACCTTGTTTGGAGTCCGATGGAGAAAAATAGTAACATTTGCCAATAGCAACCTATAGATGCTCCACACACAACCACTTATCGCCGGGTGGTGTGTGGTGGGGTGGGAGTAGGAAAAGTGCACAGATTAACATTATAGAAATCCAAGGAAAGTTCAACAACATTAAAGAGCAGCTGACACCTTTAGGAAACTTTGGAAAACATAACAGCTATATGCAGGTTAGCTTGCACTTCCTGTATCTTCTATAGATTTCTCCTCTCACCACCACTCAAGAAATTTTCTCAGAACAACATCTTGGTCCTTCAGAGTTTACCTGCATCTAAAGCTTGTTCATTACTTGAAATCATAATGGTCTGTTGTGACATCACAGTCTGTTGCCATGGAATAGCTGTGATGTTACAAGCAGAGTATTAAGACATCAGGTTGGGAAGAAGTAATAGCATCCAATGAACTCTCAATGAACAACTCCCCTATTTTCATGCATATGGACCTCACTAATAAGTAATGCAGATAAGAAATACAGAGCTAATGAGAAATATAAGCTGCTTTGTGTCCAAATATTATAGTTTTCAAAGTTCTTCTTGAGGTGTATGGCTCTACATGTTGCAGAGACAGGCACTCATATGACCAGTGTTTAGTTGCAGAGAAACTCCAGTAATCAGGATTAGGCATCAGAACTTGCTAAACATCTGCTGTTCCAGTCACAACTTCAATGATTTGCTTTCAGGGGATGGGCAGTATTTTCTGTAGCTCTGCCTTGGCTGCATCAGCATTTGGGAATTCATGTTGGCTCCATTCCATAGTGATGATCAGACAAGCAGGGAATAGCATATGAAATTTAATTTTGCCCTCATGAAGCACATATGCTTGATCTCCTTGTATGCCATCTGTTTTCATGCACAAGAGGGGTCCATCGCTAGAAATATAGAATTTACTGCCATTTCAGTGCAGGTTTCCTCTTCTGTGCCTGTTGCTGTATGTACACTTTATCTTGAAAATTTAAGCATCTCAGAATGATAGCATATAGGAGATGTCATGCTTTAGGGATAGTGAGAAGGAGTAAGAAGGGTGAAGATGCTGGGCCTGGTGAGGGAATGGAGAAGGTGGGTGAATTGGGGTAGTGGGAACTAGGAGACACCCTGGAGCAAAATGGGTCCAGGAAAGGGTTCTTCCTGCCTTGTTCCCATACCCAAGGGTTCTGCTTTATGCAGGCAGGTGACGCTGGACTTCCTCGAGTGCTCATCCTACTGGTGGTATGCATGCAATGCCAGATCTATCAAGAACAAGATAGCTTTAATAGCAGATCTTGGGTCATCGGATCTGGCTTGCATCACTGAGACCTGGCTGGATGAAAATGCTGGCCCTGTTCTGGCTTCAGCAGTTCCGGCTGGGTACTCAGTGATACACTGCCCAAGGATGGATCGAGGGGTGGCGTTGTAGTTATCTGTTTTAGAACTGAACTGGCCTTGTGGATGTACCAGGGGGACTACCAACCCTTTGAGTGTATCATGGGCATGGTGTAGGGGTGCAGGATACTTCTCATCTACTGTTCACCCAGAGATGGGACAAGTTTTCCTGCAGGATGTCACGGACTTCATTATTGATGAGGTTTTGGATCCCCTAGATGGTTGATTCTGGGGATTTCAATGACTGAGTCAATGATGAACTCTTGCAAGTTGGTTAGAATTTCCTCCAACTAATGATCTCATTGGGCCTTACACAGGTTATTACCTCTGTGACCCCAGGTGTGGTCATTCCCTGGACTTGGTGTTCTTCCTGGGGATGGAGATCTCTGCCGTGGTGGTGAGCCAGTCAGTTGGTCTGACCATCACACCATAGAGTTCAGTTCATGGCTCCCCCAATGGGCCTGCCCCTATGGAGATGGTCCAGTACCGCCCTTTGAGAGGTGTTACCATAGATGACCTTAAGGCAGTTCTGGACCTATCAGGCATATTGAGTGAATGCATGGATCCAGGGAACCTTGTACTAGCCTATAATAAGGTGGTGGTGGGGGCCTGGATTCCATAGCTCCATTTGTGTTTGTCCTCTCAATCTTACCAAGGTCCCCTTGGTCTGATGGGACCTAGAAGGAGATGAGGAGGGAGGGACGAAGGCTACAGAGGCACTGGCAGAAAGTGGGCCTGGAAGGTGACAGATTTAGATTGATGGACCATTATATTGTCTATCAATCAGCAATCACTTAAGAGGCAAAGTTCTTGTCAGGAAGATTGCTGATGTGGAACCGACCAGCTCAGCTCTTCTGGACTGTCGACAGACTGTGCAATCAATCTGTCTTCAGCCTGGTGAAACTTTTCGCAAGAGAGAGCAATGAGTTTGCTCTGCTCTTCGCAGATAAGGTTGTTACCATCAGGTCCGAGATCTGTGCAGCCCTTCTATTGGATATTGTGGAGGTCGGAGGGATGTGGACACCCAGCTTGCTTGGTCTGACTTTGGCCAGCCAGAATTCTTGAATATCATGAGGATCATTCTGACTCTGTTGCCAACTTGCTGTAGTTTGGATCCGTGCCCAAAGTGCCTTCTTGTAGGGTGCGTTAATGAGATCGGCCCTGTCCTAGCCAATATATTCTGGAGTTCACTGAGAGGGGTCTTTTCAGACCCCTAAAGGAAGCAGTTGTATGACCTCTCTTTAAGAAATCATCCCTTGACTCAGAAAGTCTGGCCAACTACAGACCTGTTTCTAACCTGCCCTTTGTGGAAAAGGTTATTGAGAAGGTGGTTGTGCTGCAGCTGGATGATCATTTATCTATCCATGATGGCTATGATTGTCTCCAGTTGGGTTTCATGAAGAGACATAGTACTGAGATAGCTCTTGTCCTGGTGCTAAATGATCTCCTGATAGTGAGAGATCGGAGGACCCATTACATCTTGGACCTCCTTGATCTCTGCAGCATTTGACAGTGTGGATCATGGTGTGCTGTTGGAGCACCTGCAGTTCATCTGTGGACTGTCTGGTATGGTTCTCAGATAATTTCGATCTTTCCTTGAGGGTAGGACTCAGAGAGTGGTGTGTGGATTTATTCCTCAGTTGCTCTCTCCTATCTTGCAGGATACCGCATGGCTCCATTTTGTCACCCATGTTGTTTGTGTACATGCTACCATTGGGAGATATCATTAGGCAGTACGGGCTGAGTTTTCACTGCCACACAGATGATATTCAGCTGTACATGTCCTTTGTGCCCAGGCAAGATAGTCTTCTCTCAGTTTTTAATGACTGACTTTTCAAAATCCAGGACTGGATGAGTGCTACCGGCTGCGGTTGAACCCGCTAAGACTGAGGTGTTGGTTGTGGACCCAGATCATCAGGGAGGCAGGTTTGTCGGCAGGACAGCCCTCTGTGCTCTGGCTTGGGGATGTTCAGCTGACTTCCCAGACTGGGTGAGGAACGTGATCGTTATTTTTGACAGTGGCCTGATTTTTAGATCTCAGGTATCGCCATTGTCAAGACCTAATTTTTTCATAGAAGGAATTTTGCCCAGGTGACGATCTGGTTCCTCCTGATGATCTTCCATTGTTGATCCACACCTTCGTGACCTCTCACCTTGACTACTGCAATGCTCTATACCTAAGGCTACCAGGGGTTGATATCCACCTCTTGCAGCTGGTGCAGAATGAAGAAGCCAGACTTTTGACTAGTATTTCTAGGACCAGTCATATTATGCCTGAGCTACGTGGACTGCTCTGGCTGCCAGTACAGTGGGATCACCTCAAGGTCAGATTACTGACCTATAAAGCCCCACATGAACAGGGACCTCGTTCTGCAAGATCTCCTTCATCCCTACTGCCCCTCGCCCACTACGCTGTGCCAGCAAGGGATTGCTAGAGATTCCCAGGGTTTGCTTAGACATCTGGGGCTCAATCCTTTGCTTTTGCAGGCCCCACCCTGTGAAATTCTCTACCTCATCGGATTCAAGAGTGCCTGACAGTCCAAAGCTTTAAAACAGCTTTTAAAATAAATTTATTTAGTCAGACATTTAGACTCTAGTGCATGACTTCATGCATGGTATATGATTTTAACCTACTGATAATGGACATTTTCATTTTATCTTATTTAGTGAATGTTGAATGTTTTAAATGCTTATTTATGTGGTTTTCATTTACAAGCATTTTGGTTTTGGAAAAGTGCTTTTAGAAATAAAGGATTGATTGATTGATTGGTTGATAGATAGCTCTGGGTTTTTAGTTTCAGGGATCTGTGGGCTGTCTTGATGAGATAGACTGTGCCATATTAAGGAGGGGCTGACCAGAGCCCCTCCTCCAGATGAGGGGTAGCCTTCAAACCCAAGGGGGAGGGAAACAGATTGGGAGTAGGTTTCAGGAGGACCAGAGGAGGATGGAAGTATAAGGAACCTGGGTGGGGTCGACAAAGGGGATCAGGGATAAGGGGTGGGGTGGTGTTAGTAAATGCCAGAAGCTTGGGAAACAAGTTGCCAGAGTTCCAGGCCATGCTGTTCGGGGTGGATGTGGCGGTGGTTACAGAAATGTGGGCCAACAAAACCATGACTGGGACCTAAACGTGTGGGGATACACTATGCTTAGGAAGGATAGAAAGGAGGGCAGAGGGTGGAATGGCTATGTTCATTAGAGATGACAGAAATTGCTTAGGTAGAAGAGGCAGAGAAACATGGAGGCCTTATGGGTCACTCTCACGAACCCAGCAAAGGTAAGTTCAAGCTGGGTATAGTATAGGTCCCCGGGATGGTTGATGTTCTGGAGGATGGTTTGCTGGACAACATCATTGCCCAGTGTGGGCCAAAAAGGGAAGGAGAGGTGTTGATGGGGACCTATATGCCAGGTACAAACTGGGAACCATGTCCTCTAAGGTGACAAGAAGCAGAGGCTGCTGGATGGCTTCCAGGATGTGTTCTTTACATAGCATGTGTTGGAGCCCACAAGGGAGGGCATGTCCTGGACGTGGTTCTGGCAGATGGGGATCTGGTAACGGACCTGGTTGTAGAGGATCCCCGACTGGGAGTGACCACAATACTGTCTGGTTTCAAATAAGCTTGGGGAGAGATCTAGGACACTGGCAGTGGACTTCAGGGGGCAGACTTTGTGGGCATGGGAAATATTCTTAAAGATCACTTGAAAGGGATTACATAAAT
The DNA here is from genome assembly GCA_016271365.2 of Neoceratodus forsteri. NCBI lineage: Eukaryota > Metazoa > Chordata > Ceratodontiformes > Ceratodontidae > Neoceratodus > Neoceratodus forsteri. Next base: position 447,038,656 of record CM057453.1, read on the forward strand.
GACAAATGTGGAAAAGAGATGGGAGGTCATAAATTGGGGACTTCATGAGGCAGTCAGAACCTGTGCTAAGGTGAAACGTAAGGGAGCAAGGTCACATAAACCATGCTGGTGGTCCAGTGAGGTTCAGGTAGCGGTCAGAGAAAGAAGGAGGCCTACACAAAATATGAAACAACAAGAGGGATAGGGAAAAGGAAATGTACCATCTTGCATCTAGAAATGTCACCGGATGGTGGGGGCAAAGTCCAGTAAAGAGCAGCTGGCACAGGGGATACATGGAGGGAAAAGGGTTCTTCCAGTACATTGGGAAGTGGAGAAAAACTAAGGGCCATCTCGGCAGATTCAGATCAGAAGGAGGGTGGGTGGAAGAGACGAGGGACCAGGCAGAGGTATTAAATGAGCACTTCACCTCTGTGTTCACTAGGGAGGGGATGGGATATCTACAAAGCAAGGCACAATGGGGATAGAAGCGGAGTGTGTGGGATCAGGGAGCAACAGAAATGGAGCAAGAGGGAGGGAGAGGTGCCCCAGGGTGTCACATCAGGGTAAGGATAAAAGGCCAGTAAGGTGGAAGGGACGAATGATGCTATCTCCACCGAAAGGGTGTGGTTAGCCCTCAAGGCCCTAAAGAAAATAAACTCCTGGGCTGGATGGCATTCGTCCGAGAGTACTATGGGAATTAGCGGACATACTGGCTGCACCCTGGCAGAGCTCTTCAACAGGTCACTTGAGACAGGGAGGGTACCTAGAGATTGGTGAGAGGCACATGTGGTGCCATTCCATAAAAGGGGTCAAGGAGAGTACCAGGTAACTATAGACCCATCAGTTTGACCTGGTGGTGGGAAAATTAATGGAGCGTATATTAAAGGAACGATTGGGGTGTACTTGGAGGAGGTGGGAGGTCTGGATAGTCGGCAACATGGGTTTGTGCCAGCTAGATCATGTCAAACTAATCTTGGAGTTCTACTAATGGTTAACATCAGAACTGGACAGGAAAGCCTGTGGATGTATTGTTCTTGGACTTCAGCAAGGCGTTTGACTCTGTACCCACAATGGTCTGGTGGAGAAACTAGCGTGGCTGGGAGTAGGCCCTTTGATGGTCAGATGGATTGAAAACTGGCTAGCTGGGCGCACCCGGAGAGTAGTGGTCGGGGGCTCTCAAACCCTAGAGAGGTCGGTGGTGGGTACATGAGGCTCGGGTCCTCAGTCCAATCCTGTTTAATGCATACACATCGACATCAGGGAAGGTATGGGGTGTGAAATGAGTCTCTTCAGCTGTTGACTTCAAGATGGGAGTAGTAGTTGAGGGGAAGAGGGAGGTTGGCACTGCAAGGGACCTGGACACCCTGGAAAGCTGGGCTCACACATGGAAATTAAATTTCAATATCACCAAGTGCATGGTGTTACATCTTGGGTGGGGTTACCTAAACACTGGTACACCCTGAGAGGGAGGCACTGGAGGCCTCAACAGAGGAAAAAGACCTAGGGATCATGGTGGATACATGTATGAATAACTCTGAGCAGTGCAGGAGAGTAGCTAGCAAGGCAAACAGGATGTTGGGATGCATCGTAAGGGAATCACCTCTAGGAGCAGGGAAGTGATTCTACTGCTCTACAATGGACTGGTTAGATAACACCTTGAGTACTGTGTACTGGAGACCACACTTGAAGAGAGACATACAGCTCCTGGACAGGAGGGCAACTAAGATGATACAAGGACTAGAGGATTTGACGATGAGGACAGACTTGAGGAGCTCTGCCTGTTTCATTGGAGGAGAGGAGAGAAGGGGGACATGATTGAGGTCTTCAAGTACCTCAAGGGAATAAATAGAGTAAACATGGAGGTATCTTTAGACTAAAGCAGGGAGGTATCACCAGAGGGCATGGTTTGAAGTTGGAAGGTGGAAGGTGAGGGGACAGTGGAGGAGAGGAGGAGGAGGTTTTCACTGAGAAGGTGGTGGACCCTTGAATTTGCTGCCTGGTGAGCTGGTTCAGAGATCCACAGTGGAGGGCTTCAAGAGATGGTGGGACAGACACAGAAAGCAGATGTATCAGATGATGGCCTGGCCCAGGGGTGGGAATGGATGATAGGGGTTTCTGGAACAGAAGGGGAGGGCTTTGGCACCCAACTAGGGAGCTGAGATTCGAGCAGACTCCATAGATCATAAGGCCTAATCTGTGGCAATTAGTATGTTAGTATATTCTGGTGGTCCTGCAACATCCTGCAGCAGTTTTGGAATAAAAAGAGCATGTTCCCACCTCCACTTTTCTGGGATGCCAAACAAGACCATGTTATTTCTCCCACTGCTCCCCTTGGTCTTCAATGCGATCTTTGAGCCTGGCCATTTTTTCTTTTGCGCCTGGACATTGTCTCCATCTTTTGTTGTAGGTCATCTGCTGAGCTTATTATGGCCTGTGCATCTCCCATCCTCATAATTAAGCTTTCAACCACATTCTTCAGGGTCCAAGGTCGGTGGCTGTGTCAAGTAATGTAACTTTGATTGAGGCTAGCTCATTAAAGAAATAGTCCATTTTGCTGACCGTCTTCCTTGACATTGGCCATGGGTGAAGAATCAGACTTGACTCTTGCTTCTGTCTGTTGGCTGGCATAGGTGCAGTGGCATTAGAGGGGCAGGTATGATCTCCATCTGTATTTGAACATAAAGTCATGGCCATGAAAATTATGTATCACTAATGCCGTATTACACTCTTTCACTTCTGCATAATTTTGTTCAAAAAGGATGATTTTGTCAGATTTTGTCTCGTTTAAAGTGGCGCAGCTACAGAGTGCTAAGAGGAGCTGCCAACTACTCCAGGTGCATCACATGATTTACCCCTCACTCTAAGGGGTGGAAATCTCACCCTGTCCTGTTGCTCCTGCTCCTGATCCTTCTGCTCTCGGTGATATGAAGTCCAATCCTGGTCCCTCCTGCTTCCCAGCCTCCCTGTTGCCAGAGACTTGAGCATATTTCATCTCAGTGCCGAGAGCCTTTTCTAAAACTCATCCTCCAACTATCTGGATTTCACAATATTGTATCTTGATATCCTGGCTCTCCTACAGGATTCAAGATTCTAGTCTATGCCCTTACTGACTATCAGCTCTTCAGGCAGCACAGAGGAAAATGTAGGGGTGATGTTGCCCTGCCCCTTCAGAGCCTCTCTTGCACCATGGTTATGAGTTATGAGAGAGGTTGCTTCTTCCCTCACAAGCTTCTCCTTGTCAGGCTGTCATACCCTCTGTGCCCTTCATTGGTGTTTTCTATGCCTCACCCAAATGTCATCCTTCTCTGTCATTGATTCCCTCACCTTTCATTCCTCCACTGATAAATTCATTCTTCTGGGGATTTCAGTATCAATTGTCTCTCCAGCACCCAGGCTGACCACCCACACAGTGGTATCCTTAATCTCAAACAGATTATCGCTGAACCTACTCTGCTCATTCCTCACTCCCAAAACCACTTCCTCTTGGACTGTGATCTTCTCATCCCCACCACATTGTTGCAACAGGTATTTGCCTGATACTTTAGGTGACCACTGCATGATGTCCTGCATCAGGAAAATCCAGAATCTACCCTCCTCCCAAAATACATCTGGACCAGGTCCCTCCAGTTGTTCAACTCCACTACTCTCCTGTTTGACCTTGCTGTGGCATATTGGACAGCCATTCCCTTCACCTTTGACATTGATGTTGCCCTCTCCATGTTTCATTCCAAATTCTCCTCTGTTTAGAACAAGCACACCCTGTTCAGAAAATCCAGGGTCAAATCTCACCATCATTACTGAATTAAGTCCCGGACTTCACCTGGGCATGCTACAACAATTGAATGACACAACAACACAATAAAAATTAAACAAACAATACCCCCAAGCCCACCCTCATGCAGGGAGTAGAGTTTGATAGATATATCGAAGACATAAATGCCGGAACTACAGTTTATTCAAATTTAAAACAAATGCACCAAAGACAGTCCACAAATAATCAATAAAAAATATTGTAAGTAGAACATAGCCACTTTACAGGTTTCTCAAGTAGGCACAGAGTAAGAAAACAAAAGGTTAAGGTCCAAGGGTCCAAGAAGCAAAAACAATGCAAAGGGAGGGCTCACTCCAAGGGAACTAAAGTGAGTACAGCATGTGCAACCTGCCCCACTTTTAACATGAGAACTGCATAGTAACATACAGTAGTGACATAGTAGTTGAAGACAGATAAGGACAGCTAGGCCCACCTAGTCTGCCTGCATTCCCTGCCTGTTTCAGTGGCCGTCGACCCTACTTGGTCATTGGCGATTATCTTTCTTTACACTATCTAGGCTTCACTTATGTCTATCCCATGCATGTTTGAGTCCCCACTATGTTAACACCCACCACTTCCTGGGGTAGGCTATGCCAAGCATCTACCACCCTCTCTGTAAAGAAAATTGCCTCACATTTCCTCTTATCCTGCCCCTCTCCAATTTCATATCATGTCCCTCATCCTTGTACAATTCTTGTACTGAAAGATATCACCCACCTGCAGTTTGTTCAAGCCTTAAAGATACCTGAAGTCTGCCATATCTCCCCATTCCTTCCTCTCCTCAAGTGTACACATGTTGAGGTCTTTTAATCTATCCTCATATGCTTTCTGATGCGAGGCCTTCACCAACTTGGTTGCCCTTCTTTGGATCGCCTCCACCCTGTCTATGTCTTTCTGAAGATGTGGCCTCCAGAACTGAACACTGTATTCCAGATGAGGGCCTCAGCTGCTTTGTACAATGGCATCACCACATCCCTAAACTGGGTTTATTGTGAACAATGGCTATCATCTTTTCAGCTGCATGTTAAAGAGAAGTTCTTGCAGCCACTCCTGGTAGGAAACAGTTTACTGGTCTTGTCAATGCTGAAGGATGACCTTCTTAACAGACATCAAGATCATGGCCATATGGTATTTACATTCCTTAATGGAGATCCTTCAAAATCCCCTACAATACAGATCTATGGAGTAAATAAATTATCAATACCCAAAAGAGGGTCAGCTTTCAATTTAATGATCTCTCATAAGGGGTGGACTTGGGGCTTTCCCAAAAGATGTGCAGTAAAGTGCCTCAGCAGTGCTACACCTAACACAGCTATGGCAACAAATATGACCCATTTTAAACAACCATTGGGGTGTATTTTATTTGATTTATTTTTTACCACGAAGGACATACTGAGCTGCAATAGCTAATTTCTAGATGCTTCCTGGGGAAGGGGAGACATCAGAGGATGCAAACATAACACTACAGAGTGAATGCAGAAAGTACAGTACACACCATCCAGTTGGATGCAGGTGAGAATAAACAGTAGCATACAACTTAAACTTAGAATGTATACAGTTGTTTTACAAAGAGTCAAATCACATACACACTCACAGAACAGGCTATACATTTCCAGATATACAGTATAAAACAAGCTTAGACTTTAACATATACATTTGATTTACGTGTAACCAAATTGCAATACACACAAAGTGCTAAACTATACATTTCCATGATGGAAACTGAACAGGGAACATGCTATAGCCAACCAATTAATTTGTAATTTTATAGTCACAAAGGTATGAGTATGGGTCAGCTAGAGGAGCGAGGGTGGGAGGGAGATAGGTTAGCCAAGGCCTTCTCCCTTTGGGATGCTGAGAACTCTACTAGGGACAGGGAATTGGCATGAGGGAAAGGATTGATCAGATTGACTGAGTTTTATAGAAGGGAGAGTAGAACTAGAGGTGTGGGGTGGGGAATGTATAATAAAGATTATGTAAAATATTAAATTGAGTAAGATGAAGTTTGTCACTGACTAGGTAAGGCACATATCATGCCATATACAGGTTCAATTAAACTTTCTAGCCAGGAAGGCTTTATCCCAGTAGGGGCATGGACCCATTTATATGGGGAAGGTAGCCCATGACAATGGTGACCGTGATTGAACGCTTTCAAAAGGGTGACTCAATTGCAGCACCTGTCCACAGGGCTACCTAGCAGGGAGGGTGACTGGATGGGGGGTCTGCAAATATAGTGACAGGATGTTGCTATGTGTACATGTGCAGAGGGTGGGGCGAGGCACACTGTGTGACAGGCAGAAGGGAGGATGGTTTGTGAGGCATAGTCTGGCGTTGGGCTGCTGAACTGACACTGTGGCATAGTGGGTGGGTGGCAGGCTAGGATTATGAGGAAGCCAGGTTTGGTTCAGGGCACGTGGTCATTTTGTTGTACCTGGCCGTTTTTGTTTTTTTGTATTTGCACCTGACATGTACCTCTGGGTTGAGAATCCTTTAGTAGGGGCGTGGGTGGTGAAGTCCCCATGGGGGAGGTGCGGGGGCACAATGCCCCATATAAAAGTCCCCGCACCCTTTGCTGTGTGCTGGGAGTGTACATCACTGAAATTGATTTTGGCCATGTACATTCACTCTAACGGTGATCGCCTTTCTGTGATCAAGTATCACATGGAACTTGGGGAATAGCCATTCAGAATTAGGGTATAAATCTGTGATAAAGCATGGGGTTGAGAGGCCATTGTAACCATCAAGCCTAGAAATTCTTTATCATTAGTACACAAAGGCACAGGACCAAAATATGCCATGACCACATGCTTAAACTGAAATAAACTGAGAAAAGATTTTTGACTAGCTTAAATGTATCACTGATGTCCTATAGGGACATGGAATAACTGTCATGAAGCAGGTGGCAAATGCTTACTGCATCAAGCTGGGAAGCCAATTTAGAAACAGCTAACATAGTAGAATCTTCTGAGGTGTTTATCTAACCAAATAAAGTGGAGATTAAAGCATGAACTTTACAAAATCAATTCAAGGGGAGGTATAGATAAGCATATTCGAAGGGTAAAGAAATCGGGAAAAATATTTCATTTTAATAATATTAATTCTACCCCAGAGTGTTAAGGAAGTGGTTTCCATCTGTCTAAATTCTGTTAGATGGTCGATAATATAGTGTCTAGATTTAACTTTTCAGCTGGGACTGGCTTTTAGTTAGGTACAACACTAGGTATTTAATTTGACTAGGAGCCCAAAATAGGCTCCAGCCAAGCACATCGGCCTTAAAAACCCAGCATTTAGGGGCATCACTACCATCTTGTCAGCACTGATCTTGTAGTTCACTACTTTACTAAATTGCTGAATGGTTTCTAGAGCAGCTGGGATGGACATAAATGGGTGTCTGATATGTAACAAAATATCATCAGCATAGGCAGAGAATTTTAAGGATCTGGTGCCTACAGATATGCCGGTGAGAAGGTTTTTTTTAAGTTGGTATTGGTGTTCATTGTATAAATTAAATAAAATGGGAGATAAAGGGCAACCTGCCTGGTACCACAGTGCAAAGTAATGGTAGATGAAAAACTCTGTTACAGCATACTTTTGCTTTACAGATGAGTAAAGGCCCATAGCCAATTAATAAAAAGCAGCAGGAAACCAAACTTGACTGCGTGGCAAACAGAAAAGTCCAACTAACTCTGTCAAAGTCTTTTTCAGTTCTAGGGACACCAAAGCTACATACACTTGGGGTCCCCAGACACAGAGAAGATAGGAACCAACTACGAAGGTGGTCTGTGACCATCTGGTGAGCATTAAGCACACTTGCTTCCTGCAGATAAGGTTAGCCCATACCGGTTAATTCTAGAGGCTAATATTTAAGCAAGGATTTTGATATCGGAGTTCATTAAAGATATTGGCCAGTAATTGGCAACCCTATCAGGGGCCTTCCAGGTTTTGAAGTAGAATAATCACGGCTTCAAAACAAGATTTGGTCATAGCACTACAGCTGCTAATGCATTAACTTGATAAGGGTGTTTCATGGGCTTAAACGTAAGATGAATTGCTGTAGTCAGCTCCATGTGAAAATTTCATTTTGTTAGAGTTGGCTCATTTTTGGGTTGATCCTGTGTTTCCCATGTGTTTAAAATGTGAGTGGTAAGTGCATCTTGTATATTTGGGGACAGAGAGGAGCTCCGCACCAAGGCCTTCAAGTAGTGGTAGAAGGAACAGTGCAGAGAGGAGAGGTATGGTTACACTGCGGACTGTGGGCCAACTTGGAAGGATAAGAGCCTGTACTGAGTTGATGGCATGCTTCCATGCAGCAGGGAATCATAGTCCTCAGTGGATGGTTTAAATATTACTTTGATGGACATTTAAAGTGGCTGGGGGGTGTCCACCACAGGCTGAGATAGGTAGGGAGATCCCTAGGGAGAGAGTCCACCAGGATGCAAGTTATTCAAGGAAGTAGGGGTTAGCAAAAGAGGAGGGCAGAAAAGGAGCACATAAAAAAAGGTGAGGAAGGGGAACAATTGGAAAAAGGAGAAAGTATCAAGAAGAGTTGAGGGCTGTCAAAATAGTGCAAGGTCTGCATCAGAAGCCTTATGAGGAGAGACTGAAAAGTTCAATATATAGCCCTGTAGGAGAGGAGGAGAGTGGGGATATGATGGAAGCCTTTAAATACCTCACAGGGTTAATAAGGTACAGGAAGATTTGTTTCAGAGAAAAGGTGATGTAGAACAAGGGGTCATGATATGAAGCCGGAGGAGGTAGCTTCAGAGAGATATGAGAAGTACTTCTTCACAGAAAGGGTAATGTATTCCTGGAACAGCCTTCCATGGGAAGCCAGAAGCCAACACACTGCTGGGGACAGCACAGACCATGCCCTAAAGACCCCAGGAACCCCATCCTCATCACACACAAAGCCAGCACACTGCTGGGGACAGCGTGGACCATGGACCTAAAGACCCCAGGAACCCCATCTCCAACACACACCAGAAGCCAGCACACTGCTGGGGACAGTATGGACAGTGGAGCCCTAAGCGTAACTAGCCACCCTTCTGCAGCTACACTACAGTAGTGTGGGGTGTTTCAGGCATTTTGACCTCTGACTCGACTGATTGTTTCTACAGTTGGGCATTTCTCCTCACAAGCACTTGGAATTCCTTAGCTCTCTGGAGGAGCTTTAAGACTATCTGCAACCCACGGTTTCCAGCTGCTCTCTGTCTCTTGTTGGATATGCTGTGTACCTGTTTTGTTCCCTCCCTAGCATTGTGTATTCTGGTTTCTGCTGCCTTGGGAGCTAGCTCACTTTGTACCCTCTGATTTCTGTTAGCAGCCAGTGTAATCAATATTTCTTAGCATTTTCTGTGCCTAGCTCTGTCACTATTCACAGTTAGATGTTAGTATTGTTAGCTTTGTAGACCTCTAAGCTTAGCGACTAGTGAATTTGCAATGGTTAAGATATTTGGTGCCTAGCTCAGTGCAGTGCTGTTTACCTCTCTGCCAGTGTCTACTGTGAGGTAGCCAGAGGCCTGCCACGTGGTTGTGGTTTCCATGGCGTTCTCTTTCTGGGCTCCATTGTTCCTCACAGCCCTCTCAGGCAATTGCTGTTCTCTAACTTGCTCATGGACACTGGGAAGAAGTACTCTGTGGTGCATCTGTGAGCTCCTTCCTACTGCATACTAATGACTTCTTTGTTTCCTCTCCTACATAGGCCCTGGAACCACATCCCCAAGACACACCAGAAGCCAGCACACTGCTGGGGACAGCATGGATCGAGGAGCCCTAAAGGCAACCAGCCTCCCTTCTGCAGCTACACCAGTGTGGGGTGTTAGCCCGTCTCACTATGCTTGGACTGCCCTGCCGCCCCAGTCTCCCTCCCACCCAGGGGTGTCCCCTAATTTATTGATGTCTTCCTGTCATGTGACACTTTTTTCTAAGTGTCTATACATCCATTAGCAGGTTACCTCTCTCCACCACTAGATGGTACTGTGGTGCCTCACTCTACTCCTTTTCTCTCCCCCACCTCTCTACCTCTGTTGCCCTCTTCTTCTCCCCAACCTTTCCTCCACTCCTCCCCTAGTTGGTTATTTCTCTCTTCAACCACTAGGAGTCAGTGTTGTAACTCCTCCACCCAATGTTCCTCCCTCTCCCTGCCACCCCTAAGCCTGCCCTCCATCACAATCCCCCTCTCTCTCTCTCTCACCTTCTCCATGGCTTGCTTATCCTAGCCCCCCAGCCCCCAGGCTCAAACCCTTCACCTTGTGCACATGATCCATTACACTACCGCTGCACTAAGTGGACTACCTCATTGCTGGGTGCCCTCTTGTATCTCTTACACTTGCCTCCTATATCTTGGGTCTCTGTCGACTGCCAGCCATGGCAACCCCACCCTGCCTTTCTTCCTACCCCCTGCCCTCCCTCGTTATTCATCTTCTAACTCTCTCTCCCACAGTTGCCCCTTAATGGCTCACTTGCTCACTCCTTAGTACCTTCACACTACATCCACCATGGCCCTCCCCACGAAATAGGTGCACCTGGGACTTTCGTGAACCCAAGCTGAATACTACAAATCTTCCCTTGCCTCTGCTTGGGGCACTGGCCGCAAGTTCTGAGGCAACATGAAGGAAATCAATGGTAAATCCATAGCCCCTCCCCAACCCAGCTTTATATCGATGGTTCCATCTCCACTGACCCACAACTCATTGCCTACACAGTTAATTCCTCCTTCTCTGACCTCAGTTGTGTACTTAGCCCCAACTTCTTTGATTCCCATACCCCTAGCCCCCTTACACCCTCACCCACCCTTTCATTTCAGAGCCCTCTCTCTGCAGGAGGTTAAACCATACCTCCTTTAAGCCCTAGGTGGCACACACCACAGTAATGACACCTTGGACCTTAGACTTCTTCATATGGTCTTCATGTAGTCCTTTCTCCCCCTACTCAACTACTTCCTTTGCCTTGGTAAATTCCTTCCATCTGGAAAACTGTGGTCATCACCCCCATCCACATAAATGGTGACCATACCTCCCTGGGAACTATCGCCCCATCTCCATCCCCTCCCCAAAAGCCCTGGAAAGATCATCTCGGATCAGCTTACAGATTACCTCGCTAAATATGACCTTCTCTGCATGGAGCAACATGGCTTCTGGCAAGGCCACAGAACCACCACCGCCCTCCTAGAATGCACCAGTTTCATTCCTCCCCTCTTAACAACAGGCACCTGGTTGGCTCAGTCTTCGTTGACCTATCAAAAGCCTTTGACGCAGTTAATCTCACCCTCCTCCTATCTGCCCTCCCCATTTAGGTCTCTCCCAGGATGTAACTGCTTGGTTTGCGGATTGCCTATCTACTAGGTCTCAGCAAGTCAAAATAAATGGCACTCTCTCTAACTGCCTCCTGGCTCAATCTGGATTACCCAGGGTTCCATCCTGTGGCCCATTCTGTTTAGTCTATTCCTTAGTACTCTACCCAAGGCCTGTTCTGAGAAAGTACTCTTATATGCCGATGATGAGGTCCTCTTCTCCTCCCACACTGACCCTATCTCCCTTCAATAATCCCTCTAGAAATCCTTTGGTGAGGCTGAAACTTGATTTGTCAACAACAGGTTGGTACTAAACCACAAAGAACAATGTTATGTTGTTTACCCACAACCAAAGCAAACTCAAAAGAATCCCACTTCAAGTCCTTACCAACTGGCTCCATCCACTTGAGCAGGTGGATACCTTCAAATACCTTGGGATCACCATCGACTCCACCCTCACCTACCATGAGCATATTCACCTCCTTAGCTCTGCAGCCAATTCTAGAATTGGCCTGCACTATTGTTATAAGAGCTGCCTCCCCAGATGCCCTCTGGCTTGCAGTCTCTTCCTCCATCCTGTCCTCACAGATTACAGGATCTTGGTCTATAGGGCATATGATAGCACTGCCGTCTGTAGAATTAAAGTTTCCCTGAATAAAGCTTACCACCTAGTCACAGGTAGTGGCAGGTTCACCCACACACCTGTGCATTATACGATCTAACCAACTGGCTCGACTTTGATGAAAGGTTGAGGTACAGTACCAGACCTGCCTATTTGCCAGGAAGATAACCACTGGACTTGCTCCACCAGTCTATCCACTCTCCTCCAACCAGCACCTATGACTGTAGCCACCATAGTTCATCCAAATCTATCCTTCTTGTTCCACGCTTTAGGACTGCCTTTTGGCAGAGGTCCTTCTGTTACAGAGCCCCTCCTGGCTGAACTCTCTACCCAGCTCTATCACCCTGGAAAACAAGCTCAGTCACTTCAAATCCCTCCTCAGGGACCATCTCCTTGCCCGAACCTGTAACTGTCATTAGCCTGACCCGTTTCCCTCTCAGGTCCCCTTATCACTACTGGCCTGTCATTCTCTGTAACTTGCTGCCCAGCAACTGCCTACTCATGACAAGGGACTCCTGTCCTGCCTATCTTTTATTTCAGGTTGCACCTTATTCTCTACATTTATGTATTATTTATTTAGTTTTTGTTGACGGGTAAGTGCACTAGACAAATCCTGCCTATTTTCAGGCACGACCGGGAGGGATACAGATGAATGCCAACTGACCTTGAACCAGATTAAGCTGTTGGTGGTATTTTTAATGAATGAGAAATTTGGCCAGGACACCGGGAAATTCCCCTACTCTGCTGGCACTCTGTGGCCAGTAGAGAGCTGCCTTTGTTAGCAGGATGGCCACTGTGGCTGGGAGGCGCGGAGGAGGAGGTTGTGTCGGCTACTGATATGGATTTGAAGCAGGAGCGGCACACAGCGGCGAGTATGGTGCGCTGGTGTGGATTTAGATTCCAACGATTTGTTTCACAATGCAGTTTCTACTGTGGAAGCGTTTGAGATGGAGTATGAGATGAGGTGCGCGGGGAGTTCCTTGAGGGCTGGAAGCGGAGGCTCTGTTTGCGGGTTGGATTCTTTGGATGGTACTGTACCTTTAAAACCCGGCTTGTGAAGGAGCGCTGGGTACAGTGAGCAGCGGAGTGCGTTCGGACTGGAAAGATGTTTCCCATTTAGCGGATCTATCTCTGGCTATTTTGAAGTTTAAAAATGAAAACCGAGTGGGGAAATTATTTCCGTGGCTGAACAGAATTGCTGTGGAGGCGGTGGAAAGATAATGATTAGCAATCAATGGCATACACTGCTAAAAGGAACTGGGACTGTTTCAGCTAAGGGCTTGTTGCATAGTCAAGAGGTCGTGAGTACTGTGTTACAGCAAGTTTTCCCATGTTTCAAATTAATAAAGAGACTGGGTTTGTGTTTCAACCCTCTAAGGTGGGAGTTTTGGGGTCAAAGATAAGCTCCTGTGACTTATCAAACTGAGGTTGATGTTCAACATGGGGTAACTGAATTTAGTTTAAAAATCCTGAACAGCGGGGACAAAGAGCCTCAAAATTGTCTAAGGAGGTACATACAGTTTCCCTGTAAATCCTAAGGATATCCTGTTTCTCTCTCCTCTTCTCCCTTTAGTTCACGATGAAAATTGGTCTCCACAAGAGCTTTAGTGGCAGCAGGGTGGAAAAAATTAGGGCAGGGATATGGACTCCGGACTTATCATGGGATTCATCATTAGATTTAGATAAATCTTCTCCAGTATGGCAGCCTGGTGTTGAGATGGTAACAGGAAAAATATGGAAAGCAGAGAAGAGATGGGAAAGAAAGGTGGGGAAAAGGTGGACAGATTATTTAAACAGGCTGAACTTCCAGCATCACAAAAACTGGGTACTGAGAACAGCAAAGCTGAGATGGAGCCTACCTCTGGGAAACCCTTATATCTAGTTTATTTGCTCAGAGCAAAGGAAGCTGCACCCTGGCGTAATGCAGTTCGTATTAGATATAAAGGAGGCTTAAAGGAAAGACCTAACAGGTATTTTGTGGGTAAATCCTTGATAAAAGAGTCTTTGCTTTTCCCCACGAGATGTTTTGCTTTTATAAACATCTCGGGGAGGATAACTTCGATATCAGCTTTCGTTCCCCTGCTTTACTTGAGCTATTTTGGGAAAGGTATAATCAGGTGAAATTCTCTCCCTTATGGTCCCCTTTCTGGTTATCCCTCTCTCAAAGCCTTTAATCAAATACATTACGGTGATGTTCAGAAATGAGGGAGTACATGTTAAAGACATTTCATACTGGCTCTCCCAGGGATGCGAGGTTCAGAGTGACTCAGAACCTATTTTGGATTCAAGCAGTTTTGGATGGGAGGTTGGAAATTTAAAGTCAAATTACGACAATCTACCTTAGGTGTGAAACATATCCCTAATTCCTTTTTGCTGGGAAGGGATAGGGGGTCTGTTTTACAGCGGGCAGCCCAGAGCATGTTATAAATGTGGATCAAGGACACACTTATCCAATACATGTGACCAGCCCGTTATGATAATTGTGGGGAAGTTGGTCATGTCACCATGTTTTGTGTAAATTCAATAAAATCTGATCATTGTGAGGAACAGAACCATGCTTTTCGGGATTGTCCATGGGCAGCACAGAATAAGGCCAGCTGTGGGAATTTGGATTTAATCATCCAAAAGGCACAAGATGCCAGAGAAAATCAGCAGAGGAGGTGATATCTCAAAGCCCCTTCTGTACCTCAGAGCACTGTAGAAACTCAGGCAAAGGCAGTTGCCCTCAGGACTACAGCTCCTCACCCTAAAGAGCTGAAAACAGAACTGGTAGAGGAAGTTTCTGACCTTTTGCAGCCGGTATGTTATATAGCTCCAAATGAGGATTCAGTGGCTGATTTGGTTCTACCTTTTCAACCGTCTTTGCCCCTAGAAGGTCTAGTAGAAATTCTTGGTCTAATTTGCCTCCAGAACCAGAGTCCATTGAATCTAAAAACTCCTATGCAGCATTATTTTGGGAGATTCAGAGATGGATGTTGGGGATACAGATTCCCAACTGTCACTACAGGATTCCTTGGTGCCCCTAGGGAGGAGTATAAGAAAAAAAGAAGAAAAGAAGAAAAATAAACAGAAGTCTGTGGTTTGTGTCTCTGGTTAACTATAATGGGTTTTTATGGGCTCGTTAAACACCCATAGTCTCTTAAATGTGCAGAAGAGGCGTGCGGTGTTTCAGTTGATTTATGATCTACGAGTCTCTGTTTGTTTTACAGGAAACTTGGATGTTTCCAAAGACCAAATAGTTTCTTTTACAAAGGATTGGCCAGGGGTCCGTCCTTTTGGTCATTCGGGAAGACAGAGCTGATGGGGTGGGGATCCTTTAATTCTTATAGTTTTGTTTTGTATAAATTAATTGATTTAGTTCCAGGCAGGTGCTGATTCTGGAGGGTAAGCGGTATACTGATACCTTACGGTTGATCAATATTTATAACCCCAAACAAAGTCAGGAAGGTTAAATTGTTTGAAAGGGATCCAACCCTTTTGGTGATGACCATTCCCATTCTTTGGGGTGGGGATTTCAACTGCAGCATGGGTGGGCCAGGGAGAGGAGCCGCAATAAAAAAATCTATTGTGATTCAAACTGCTTGAGGATATTATTAAACGGCAAATTTAGTGTCCTGTAATGATTGGAGGCTACTGGTCCTAAAGGTACCTTTTTCAAAGGTGGGAAAGCTTTACAATTGACTACCTATTAATTTCTAAAACAATTCCGACATCTAGTCCGCTGTCAATTCCTGTAATTCTCGGATCATGTTCTATTGCAGGTAAGGTAGGAGAATTGGTTGGACATGGTAGACAGCGGACTTGATGGAAGTTGAACACTTCCATCCTACAAGAAAAGCTAGTATTGAATTCTATTAGACTGATTCTACAAGCTAGATTATCTGTGGGTTTTGTATTTAGACTTGGGAAATGGTGGCAGAAACTAAAGATGACTGCATCTCATGGTTTAAAAATATGGAAAACGTCAGAACACTGTGTTTTCGCCTACTTAAAATTAAGGGCTCAATTACAATAGGTTACTTGTTGGCAAATTCCTCATGAGAGGATTTTTCTATACAAATTGAAGCTATTAAAGCACAAATGAGGGTGTTACAATATGACCGAACAAAAACCTTACAAGCGGTGATTTCAAATCATATGACAAAATCTGTGGTTGGGGGCCTTTCGAGTTGTCTAAATCCCTAAAAGATCATTCCTCTTTAGAATTTTTGAATCACAGGGAATGGTAGAGTGGTTACAGTACAATCTATAGGGGATAAGATCACTGAGCATTTTCAGGAGCTTAGTTCCCATCATGCTCCTACCTCACAACAGGTTAATCAGTTTTAGGCCCCCCTTTGGATACAGAATTGGATCCAGAGATTTTAAACTCATTAATCAACCCTGTTCTCATTCTGAGATTGCTAAGGTAATAAAACTTTGAAATCCAATGTATCCCCAGGTTTAGATGGGTTATCTAATTTGTTTTATAAAACTTTTCAGTTGGAATTGATTCGTTGTTTGGCTTTGGTCTTTAATAATTTTTTGAGAGTGCTTTGATCCGAGGTTTTTTCTGATGGGTTACAGATATATATTTTCAAATCGGGGATAAGGGGTTTTTGGAACTGGAGGCCAATTACATTGTTGAATTCGGACTATAAAATTCTTACTACTTTGGTCAACAATAGATTGAAAGTCATGTCTGACATTATGTTTACTCCTGCTCAGCATTGTGGATTACCCAATAGAAGAATTCAGTCAGTTCTGTGTATTATACGGGATGTAATTGAGCATTTGAATTACTTAGGGAGGCAGGGTATGTACTGTCTTTGAATCTAGAGAAGGCTTTTGATAGAGTTAGTCATTTTTTTGTTCTCTACTTTAGAATTTTTAAGGTCCTGGTGGGGTTGCTGAATCTAATTAAAGGATTATATGCCTCTGCTCAGGTGTACCCACTTATTAAAGGGAATTAGGGACAGGGTTCACTATGACATGTGGAGTATGACAGGGTTGCCCCTTAAGCCCCCTTCTTTATATTTTTTCTTTGGAGCCCTACTTAGAGCAGTGAGTATGCCCCCTCTGTGGTCAGGTAATGCGCATCCCTAGTATGAATTCATTGTATTACCATTCAGGCGTATTTGTGGCGATGTTTGCCTTTTTTAAGAATACTCACAAATAGGGTCTTCTTTTCAGTATTTGACTTATATGCAAGTTTATCAAATGAAAAGATTAATTTATCTAAGTCAAAGGTTTGTTACTGGGTAGCCCCTATCAGAATCCAGTGCATTTTAATTCTATATTGATACTACAGATCCCTGACGATTTTAGGAGTAATTTTGGACCCCAAAATCTCCCAGAGGATAATTGGGCTTTTGTTTTGGATAAAATAGAATTAAAAGTGAATAGATGGAAAAGGTTTAAATTTTCTAAAATAAAAAGCAGTTCAAGTTCTAAAACAATTCATTTTGCCATGTCTACAGTATGGCAGCTATTTACCCTACCTGCCAGTATGAAACTAGACTCTATAACATTTGTTTCCAGTTGTTATGGGGCAATAGATTAAACCCGTCAAAGAGGTTCACTTATCTGGATAGGAAACAAGGAGGTTTAGGAATGGTGGATCCAGTAGTCTTTTGATTTTCATTATTCTTTTCCTTTTCATTAAAATTTTGTTTAGGTCTCTCAGGGGTTCAGGAGATTTCTTTTTTAAAACTTTGATGAATCATTATTTAACAGCTTGGTTGCATTGTGAACCTAAATTGTCCCGCACTTATCCTTCCGGAATATTTTAAGCCTCGGCACAAGAAATGATATAAGTGGAAAGCAACCAAAAATCAAATAATAAGGGTTCTCTGAGAAATTATATAATGAATTTATGACCTTGATTTATCCTTTAGAGCCAAGCTTCAAAAATTGCCCTACAGGGTGGAATTCTGAAGTTTTGGAACAACTAACTAATCCCAGGTTGCCAGTATATATGTAGGAGTTCAATGGCTCATGATGTATGGGAGATTAAATGTTAGGGAACTCGAAATATAAAGCAAAGAAAGAGTGGTCTTGTCCATATCTGGAATGTATAAACCAGGAGGAAACCATGGAACATTTTTCTACAGTGCTCTTTCCGATAAAATTGTGGGAATATTTGGCAAAATATAGGAACTACCTTGGTTAGCCAAGCTAAATTATGATATTTTAGTAATTGGGATTTTTCCACCGTCCTTGAAAATGGTATGAGAAGGGTACTTTGTGAATATTATTGGCATGTTTAAGGTATTGTCTTTGGCAAGTAAGATGCCAATGGGTCTTATATAAAGGAAAACCTCTTTAGAAGGATTCAGATGGTATGTGTCGAATGTATTGAACAAAATCTTTTGACAGATATGCAATTGTACAATGTTGATAAAGTTAAGACATGGTGGAAGGGTTTTCACATATTATTAAATATAAATAGCAGGTAGTTATACCCTCCCCCACTTTCCTTATATTTAAGTTTGGGTTTCTACGGGATTAATGTTGGTAATTTTATGGAGACTGGTGGGGAGAGGAGTTTATTTATGAATTATTTTTGTAAGTGTTCCTTTGAGTTTCCTTTTTTCCCTTTGGGGTTTTGCTTTAACCATGTTTAAGGGACAATATTATGGGGCCTTTGTTGTACTATTTGATGAATATATGTACAGTGATTGTTTCTGAAGGTTTGTTTTTCTTTTTGTATTCTGTTTGAACCAGTGTTATCCTGTGAAAGTGTACTTATGTTTCTATTACAATAAAATTACCCCTACTCTTTTCGATAAGTGCCATGTGATCTTTAACATCCACCTGAACTACCACCAATCCAGGCAGATGGGACCTCGGTTTACCCTCTCGTCCTAAAGATGGCACCTCAGAAATGCAGCACCCCTCTCATGCTGCATTACAGTGTCAGTACTGGGATATTAACCCAAGTGCCAGATGTGGGAACTGAACCCATAGCCCTCTGATCTCCCGGCCTCAGAGGTGAGTGTGCACCTACTGAGCCACTGACACATGAGCTGCACCTTACTATTTGCTTGTAACAAATGCCTACTTGATATTAATCTACCTTGTTTCTTGTTCACTGTATAATGTCTGTTATGAAACTATGCTCCCTATTTAATGTTTGTTTGAAACCTTTGTGTTAATCTGACTTGGAACATTTGTAAGGGTCTCTGACTCAAAGGATTGTAATTCGATATTGTTCAAATAAATAAATGGGAGGCAGTGGGGTGAAACCAACAGTGGGTTTCAAAATGTATGGGATAAGCACAAAGGAATCCTAGGAGGAGAAGGGCTGGAAGAGACAGTGCTGTAGATCAAGTAGGGTCTTCAGCAAAAGTGATCACAATTAGAATTGGACAGACTAGATGGACCCAGCAGTCATTTATCTGTTTCTACGTTTGACAGGCTATATAATTCAAATGGATACATGTAAAATTATTAATATGCACAGTGATACTGTAAACTGTGTGGCACATGTAATTTATGTTGCACTATACTACACAGACATCATAATCAAATGGGCACTAATATATGTATTGAGCAAGGGAGAAAAATCAAGGGAACACATGTGAAACAATATACTACTCACAGGGTGGTGACACCATAGTACATACTGTATGAAGTTACTGTATTATGATGGTATCCAGCCATATATTAATGTTGAGTTAGCTACAAAATGGATTTTATTTATTTTCTTTTTTTTAATAATCCAGACATTGTCTACACAGTAATGACACATAGCCAAGGATGCTCCTTACAATTTGTGACCTTGTTTTTTTTACCACTTTATTCATTTTGGGAAATCATTTGCAATGTGGCAAATAATAAAGAAATGTATAGACAGCAAACTTGTGAGAATGATTTGACCTACAGTTTGAGTGACAAGAAGGCGTCAGACCAGGAGTGGATTCAGACCTTAATGTTGAAAGTATTTCTATAAATTACTGGTGGGGAGTTTGGGTGATGTGTCCCCCAAGGTTGAGGCCTCCTTCAGGAAATTTTTATCCATGAGTGTAGTCAGAGTACCTGAGATAATCATTCTGAGAACCAGAAAGCAGATTCTATTCAGTGTTGAAGGCCAATTTAATATGTCCTTTTTAAAATCCCCAAAGTGTCCAAGCTCTCCTCTGCCCTCCTTGGGCTACTTGCTTCACCAGGGGCTCTGAATCACAGCTTCGCATATCCTGCATTTCCACACCACACAAGGGCAATGATCATTTGCACAACAGAGCACCCAGCTGGCTCAATGGTCTCAACATTGACATCGCCTTAATGCCAAAGCTTGGCCCATTCAAATCCAGTCTCCATCACATCCTGGATGCATCTAGCTCCTGTGACTGTCCTTCCTAATTGTTCTCCCCTCTCCTCTTTTCTCTTTCCACCTAGCATAACCTCTCCCCTCAACTCCCTCTCCCATACACCCATTCATCGTCCTCCTCCCCTTCTTCCCTACCCCTGTAGCACTTCAATAGATATTTAACAAGTGCGATGGCTGCACTCCACTAGTGTGTCTCTCCTCCATACCGTGTCAACCCTGTTACCAGACCTCCTTCTGGCATTTTGCCACTATACTGAATGCATAAAACTGATGTAACTGCCTGTAACCCACTGCTATACTGTTATTCAATGTCTTGTTTGAATTGTACCTCAGCTGACGTAGAACCTTTGTAAAGAGCCTTGGCTCAAAGGTACTTGTAATTCTAGATTCAAATTAAAAAACAAATATTAGGAAAGGCACTCACTTCATGTTACAGGTCCTGGGTCAGTCCCCCAAAAGAGTGCACAGAATAAAGTCATAAGAGTTCCACTTTGTAAATATTTCCAATTTACCAACTGCATTCTTAGATTACAATATTGTATTTATTGTGGCAAATTAGAAGTCACACAACAACAGACATTAACATTTAAAAAGCTAGGAAATTCAGCTTTCAGCATTTCCCTGTATAATGCAGTCTGATTCCTAACCCATTCACTTCCTCCTATTTATTTATTTATGTATTTGTATTTCAGATGACACCTTTCAGCCGAGGCTCTTTTACAAGGTTCACGTCAAGGCAATAAGGA
The DNA here is from genome assembly GCA_016271365.2 of Neoceratodus forsteri. Lineage (NCBI taxonomy): Eukaryota > Metazoa > Chordata > Ceratodontiformes > Ceratodontidae > Neoceratodus > Neoceratodus forsteri. Next base: position 447,059,416 of record CM057453.1, read on the forward strand.
CAATAAGGTACAAAACATAACATGATCATTACAATGGAACTTACAAAAAAAAAAAAAAGACAAATAAGGTTACAATAATAGCAGCCAAAGGCATTGTCAAGGAATTGTGTTGCAAGTTAATTATACAGTACAAGTCATAGGTGGCTAGTGAAGCTTTGTTAGGAGTGGGTTGGTGGGAAAAGACAAAGAAGAGTGGTGGTGAGGGGTGATATGGAGACAGAGAGGAGGGAGGAGGGAGAAATGGGAGGCATTACATTGGGGTATGTGGTAGATGGGAAACAGCAAGGGGAGGAGGAAAGGGAGATGAAAAGAAAAGGAGACAGATTCATCCTATACCCAGTAATGGCGGTAGGAGAGGAGGAGGAGCTGAGGCAGTGAGGAGGGATGCTTAGGGTAGTATGCCTGGAGGGATTATAAGAAGCAATCACAGAAGGCACTAGCCACGAGGTGTTGATGCAGTTTACACTTAAAGCACCAACCGTGGCAATACTGGAGATTTCTGTAGGTAGCCAGTTGAACCAGGTGGAGGCTCTGACAAGGTAAGAGCAGCTGAGCTTGAGAGGTCCACAGTGAGGTATTGTAAAGTTAGACTGTCTGATCTTCTAGTTAGGCAACGGACATGCTGCAGGGTCACTATTGATTGGACTCCAAGGGCATAAGGCCCAGTGATGTCTTCTTAGCTAGGATGCAGGTCTGGTACTTTAGCCTGCCGGATAGCTGGAGCCAGTTAGCCTGCTCGTAAATGTCACATGTGTGAGAAAGGCAGGCAGCTGAAATAAAGGAGTCTACATGCTTTATTAAGGGCTACAGCTATGCGCAGGAGTGCAGAAGGACACTTGTAAATAGTTATGAGAATAATTCAAATTTGAAACAAACTGAATAGAATACCACTAACAGTTTCTGAAAGGGTTAACATAAACAAACCCTCCAGCACAAACACACACACACACCTGCTCAAGAATTGCAGTCAGATAAGTATACTGTGGTGTGGGCTGTGTTATCAACAGTACAACTACAAGACCCTAAGCAATCTGAGAAGGGACTGCACAAATCAGTTAATCTGAGAACTACACTACCCAATTAATTGTTTAAATATACAGAAAGAATGCAGCAGTTTTACAACTCTTCAGAATTTTTCCATTTACAGCCTGACTTCTGTTCCTTCCACTTCCTGCTGGCTAAACCAGGAGTCATCCCAGAACAAGACAAAGAAGAAATAGTGCTGGAACTGGTCTACTAAACAGAGACAGTGGAATCTTGACTGTGCTGTAACTCCAAAATTGCTGTTTGGTCACATCTGATGAGGTGAGCTGCTTTTCTGATAACAAGATGCCTGCAAGCTCTGCCCTACAGCTGTAAAATCATAATTGTTTAATAAATTTATCCACTGGATCTCTGATGACTTCTTTTAATACCAGCTATATTCCAGTTTAAATGTTTTAACTCTGAAGGCTAGCCTGACTGCTGTTCCCTCCACATTTCAGGCTTCAACTGAAGTGTCAAACAGTTCATGCCTACTGAAAACACTTAACAGCTTCACCATATTCTATATTTGAATCATCAGGAAGCACTAGTACTACTAATCCCTAAAACACTTGTATTGATTCTTATGCCACGCTTCTTCCTTCCCTAATATAACCTTCTGGGGTATCACTACCTAACAAGGAGTGCTCGCTCCCTTTGCTTGGCTCAGAAATCTTCATATTTGTTGTTGCTTTCCGAGTATCTTTTTTCCACTCTTCTTTCCCCTTTACTAGCTGATTTGCAACCATTCTTAATTTATACTTCCCTAAGCTTAGATCCTGAATCATTAATATACCTGTAAATCCCACTTTCGACAGGTTTCTACATTGTCAAAATCTTACTTCTAATGTTATAGGTGGGCTGGATTCACAAGCTTTTGAAGGTACAAAACCTTTCCTAAGTCCCCAAAACTGCCGTAGCTATGGAAACAAAGAGGAATCTGCACTGAGTGCTATTCATAAAACCTGCAGCTGTGGAAAAAACACTCCGGAATGTGGAAAAAAGTGCAGCTGCAGAAATCCCTGAGGGAAAAAGGTGTGAGATAGTAAGGTACATACCTGAAAGGCTATTGACAACCAGTTTGTTTCTGCAGTTGCGGAAAAAATGTTACACATAGTGGAATGAGGTGTAACTCTCCCTCAGCAAACTGTAGTAGAGCCCTAACGATTGGAATCAATTAAGGTGGAGATGAGGCACAGGCAATAGCATTCCATTGAGTAGCAGTGGCTGATGTTACAGCAACAACAGCACATATTACCATGATATGGTAACAAGCAACAACCACCAGACCCAGTGCAGACCATGGCCAGGCCCACAGGCAGTAGAGCTAGCCTACTATAGCCTACAGCCAGATGCTACCCCTGCAGGCAACAGAAACATGGTACCATGGTATTGCTGGTACCTGTGGTGCTGCAGTGGTCTCAGTTGAGGGACTGGGTGCTGGTCTGTTGTGGGTGCTTTCAGCTTTATGCTATGGCAGCACTGTTAAAGTCTGCTGCTCCAGCTAATTAGCTTCACTGTTGCTCCGCCTCCTAAGCTATTTCTGTAGCTGCAGATCCACAGTTGCATATTTTCAGCACTTGCCCAATTTCAGCAGCTGCTGAATTTCTGCAGCTTTAGAGGGATTTTATGGAATTCTGCACCTGCTCAAAATTTCTTTATGAATATCACGCAACTGCATTTCTGTGGTGCTGCAGGCCTTTTTCCCATAGCTGCGGTATTTTTGCTTTCTTTGTGAATCCTGCCCACTGAAAGTAACATAAATAATGCTGCACAGTGGCCTTTCTTGATACCTATATGTAGTTTTGTATGTCCTCTCAACTAAATGTTTTAGCACAGCTTTAAAATATTATATACAGTTGTTCATATATGATACTGTGTTTCAGTTTTAGACTCTATTAATATAAACTGTAGGCAATTTGTTGTGATCATTATCTCTCTATAGTCCCCCTTTATTCTTGTCTGTCTTCCATCTCATAAAACCTTGCTACCTTTTAGCCACTTTCAGTTAGTGTGGGTCCTTATATTATTAACCTGATTTCCCCAGTTCTCTCTCTCCCCTCTTTTCCATTATTTTCACTAGTTGTTCTTTGGTTACCTTCAGATTTCTATTCTCTTGTATTACTTTCATTATTTCCTCTTGCTCATTTCTGATTACTTCTTCAGTAATTTTCTTGACTGACTTTTGTTCAACATCAGTCCCTTTTGCGTTAAGCGAGCACATGCGCCGAGAGCGTTTTGAATAGCACACTTGGAGGTGCCTCTCCCTTCAATCAGTGCTCCGTTGAGCAGGTGTGGCAGTCCTGCACCAATGGGTGTGGGAGCTGTGTATGACAGCGGTGGTCTTCACTTCAAAGAAAACCACGCCAGCTAGTCACGTCCACCGCCCCTCGTCCACGCCCGCCCCCTCGCGTCACGCCGCCCGCCCAAAATCTTTGGTGCCGCTGGGCCCACCCAGCGTGGCAAATTCTCGTTGTTTGCCGATGGGGTGCCCAATTCCTATCGGCTCCATGGCCCCCAAGCCATCCTTCTGCCACGCTGGGAGCCCACCCCAGCGTGGCAAGCGTCCGCATTGTTTGCCAATGCGGGTGCCCACCCCTGCCGGCCCTCGGCCCCCAGCCATCCTTCTGCCATGCTGGGAGCCCACCCCAGTGTGGCAAACATCCCACGTAGTCTTTTCTTTTTTACCTGTAAACCAAAAAGCGGTCCCACAGTGCGCTTCTCCCAGTCCCCCTCCCACAACACGCACCCACCCACCCACTGTACCCAGCCTCCCCCCTCACCCCATACTTACCTCCGGAACTCAGCCTGACGATCTTCGGTGGACCGGGAACACGTCTGCATTCTTCAAAGCCGACCGCGAACTGAGGAAATGCCGGTAAGCTGTATAATGGGCTAGATAGGGGTTTTCAACTTTTGCATATCTCAGGCATTTTTGAATTTTTGCACCAAATTTTCAACATGGGTTTATGGGACCCCTTCTCATGAATGATGTCACTGTCATGTGTGTTATTGGGGCCCGAAGGGTGATTTAGCAGTCACTGCACAGTCACTCGTGAAATCGCCTTTGGGCCTGAATAACCATGACAATCGTCAGTGAAGAATAACTCCATGTTGAAATTAATTCAAAGCCAAAAATGACTATTCTGGCGTCGTTGCACAGTTCCTCATGAGCTCGTAAGTTGGCGAATTTTCAATATTTTCAGTCCAGATTTTCAACATTACCATTTTACCACACCTCCTTATGAGCAGTACAGCTGTCATTTTCACATCCTGCCCAAAATGTGTTTCCATCCATGTAGTGCACAATGCGCAGTTGGTGTCTTGAAATCAATGTATGGGATGCATTAAGAAAATCACAGTGACACTGTTCATTAGCAGAGGTCTTAAAATGGCTGTGTTGAAAATTTGGTGAAAAATTCCTAAAAATGACTGTTTTACTAGTCTGCGTTGCGCAGTTCCTATACTGCCTTCGTAAGTTTGCGAATTTTCAATATTTTCACTCCAGATTTTCAACATTGCCATTTTATCACACCTCCTCATGAGCAGTACAGCTGTCATTTTCACATCCTGCCCAAAACATGTTTCCGCCCATGTAGCGTACAATGGCACAGTCGGTGTGCGAACTCAATGTATGGGACACATTAAGAAAATCACAGTGACACTGTTCATGAGCAGAGGTCTTAAAGTGGCTGTGTTCAAATTTAGTGACAAAATTCTAAAAATGACTGTTTCACAGTGTGCATTGCACAGTTCCCATACCTTTCGTGGGTTTGTGAATTTCAATATTTCCTCCAAATTTTCAACATTGGCATTTACCTCTCCACATGGGCAGTACAGTTGTCATTTTCACATCCTGCCCAAAACATATTTCCATCCATGTAGCGCACAATGGCGCTGTCGGTGTCTTGAACTCAAAGTATGGGACACATTAAGAAAATCACGGTGACACTGTTCATGAGCAGAGGTCTTAAAATGGCTGTGTTGAAAATTTGGTGACAAAATTCCTAAAATTACTGTTTTACAAGTGTTCATGCGCATTTCCTATACGCTCGTAAGAATTTTCAATATTTTCACTCCAGATTTTCAACATTGCCATTTACCACACTTCCTTATGAGCAGTGCAGCTGTCATTTTCACATTTCCCAAAGCGTGTTTCCGCCCATGTAGTGCACAATGGCACAGTCGCTGTGTGAACTCAGTGTATGGGACACATTAAGAAAATCACAGTGTCACTGTTCATGAGCAGAGATCTTAAATGGCTGTGTTGAAAAATTTGGTGAAAAAATTCCTAAAAATAACTGTTTTCTGGCGTCGTTGTGCAGTCTCCATGCACTTCGTAAGTTTCGCAATTTTCAATATTTTCACTCAGATTTTCAACATTGCCATTTTACCACACCTCCTTATGAGGAGTACAGCTGTCATTTCACATCCTGCCCAAAGCGTGTTTCCATGCATGTAGCGCACAATGGGCGCAGTCGGTGTCTTGAACTCAAAGTATGGGACACATTAAGAAAATCACGGTGACACTGTTCATGAGCAGAGGTCTTAAAATGGCTGTGTTGAAAATTTGGTGACAAAATTCCTAAAAGTACTGTTTTACAAGTGTTCATTGCGCATTTCCTATGCCGCTCGTAAGAATTTTCAATATTTTCACTCCAGATTTTCAACATTGCCATTTTACCACACCTCCTTATGAGCAGTACAGCTGTCATTTTCATCCTGCCCAAAATGTGTTTCCGCCCATGTAGCGCACAATGGCACAATCGTATGTGAGAACTCAGTGTATGGGACACGAAATCTGAAAATCACAGTGACACTGTTCATTAGCAGAGGTTTAAAATGCCAATGTTGAAAATTTGCTGAAAAATTCCTAACAATGACTGTTTTACCAGCGTGCATTGCACAATTCCATACTGCGCTCGTAGGTTTGCAATTTTTCAATATTTCCTCAGATTTTCAGCATTGCCATTTTACCACACTTCCTTATGAGCAGTACAGCTGTCATTTTACATCCTGCCCAAAACATGTTTCGCCTATGTAGTGTACAATGGGGGTAACAAAGGTCATGCTGAAATTTATTGTGCAAATACCAGCAATCGCACAGGGGCATTAGGGTAAAGCACCATACATACCAACACCACTGCAAATACCTGCAAGTGAGCGTTCGGCATTGACAAATGCTTGTTTTACTATTAGAGCATTACAGCATTACATACAAAAACATTACTGAAATTGAAAATGATAAATAGACACAGCAATACAATAAATGATTGCAAGAATTTATTAGTTGCAACTAAATTAGAAGTCACCATCTAAGTACATAATTCAAATTACAATATTAGCTGGTGCATTATTCAAAGGGGTCCAAATATTCCAATATAGTTCAATATGCTTGGTATAACAGTAATAGTTTTTTTCTCTAGTTCATGAAATCAATAAATAGATTTTCCATAAACCCAAGTAGGTGGAAGGCTGTCCTTCCACATTCTTGCTATATATATATATTGGCATTGACTAATGCCATATATGACCATTTCAGTGTATTCCCTCAAAGTATTTGCATTGAGGAAGCTCCAGTAAACATAGTTCCATTTCTGGAACAAGGTGGAATCAATATTTCATCCATTAAACAAAATACCCTATCCCAGAAGGGTTTCAACTTATCACAGAAGTGAAAACATGACTTAAAGGATTTATTTCTATCAAGTATCTGTTGCATTTATTTGAGATTTCTGATTTAAACATATTTAACAAAAATGGTAATATATTCTATGAAGTGTAAAGAGCTGAATCTGATTAAACCAATTATTAACAGATATTTTCTAGTTTGTACAGTACTGTTCCACTTAGCTTGGGAAAAAATATTAAGTTCTTTTGCCAGTTTTCCTGAAGTTTGGCTAAATTTGGTGATTCTGTTTGTGATATAGTATTATATAATTTTGATAAATTATGTCTACTTGGGGCTTGATAATAAGATCAAGTAGAAAATGTCCTTAGCAATTGTTTTGATTTTTGTATGTAACTAATAATTTGCACATAACATCTCTGAATTGTAAACAGCTAAAAATATACTTTGAAAGTTGATACGGTGTTTGCAATTGTTCAAATGATTTATTTTTTAATTCAATAAACTTTATTTAGCTTTTCTCCATTATTATAATGATATTTGCACAAATATGGGTAGCAGTTGGACAAACAGGAGGATCTCCCAGTACAATGCACATATTCATATATCCATCATCTATTACAAAATGCAAAAAGTACAAGTTGGAGGTAAACCCCTCCCCACTTTCCCATATCTACCCCCCTAAAAAAAATCCTAACCAACACCATAGCAAGTGCGTCTTTATTCAGTCAGATAAGAATACACTTGTAGAACAATGTACAAGTTAATCATTTATGGTTTCCATATACTAAGCAATGCATCAAGTGGTCCCCATTTGAGGTGGTAAATATGAGACTGATTAGCCATAGATAGAATGTGCTTCTCTAATTGGAGAGCAAACAAGAATTCCTTATGCCATTCCAAAACTGACAAACTCGTATTATCTTTCCAGTGTCTCATAATAACTAATTTGGCTGTGGCAGAAATCAAAGCCAAATGTGCTTTTCTAAGGATAGAGTGCGCCTCAGGAAAAGATATATTAAACAACCTCTGGAGAGAACAGTGAGTCAAGACCCAGAAGAGGATCAAGTACTTGTCTAATGGATTGCCAAAGGTCTGGACCACTGAACAGTCCCATAACATATGGTATAAGGTTCCAGGGACGTTGCCATTGAGAACAGTCGGGGAGGGCAAATGGGCCAGGCTGTAAAGTTTAAGTGGGGCAAAATATAGATTGTGCATAATATTAAATTGTATCTAGCTCAATCTGTCTTGTTTAACCAATATATATATATACAGTTTGCCATAAATTCCTCCAGAGGTCAGTTCGGTACTACAGTAAGAGAACACTTGGGATCAGTAGTAACAAACCCCTGAGACAAGTTAGAATCCAGTAGTTGGACGTCTTTATAAACTGTAGAAACTGCTGAGGTTCTCTAGCCAGTTGTAGAAGATTATTTAAAATCTCAGTGGACCCTAAATGTATCTCTTCATATCCCAAATGGGCCATAATAGCTTCTTTAAATTGTTTATATTTAAAAAAGTTATTCCAGGCATATTAAATCGAAGTCAAAATAGGGAAAGGAGTTTATTTTACCTTCAGCATAGAGGTCGATATCTTTTATTGATCAAAGGGGCCAAAAGTCGAAGGAATGGGTTTATGTCCAGTTTTAAAATGGGGATTGCCCATAATAGGTTGGTCCAATGAAAGGTTAAACAAAAGTGGGAGAGGGCAACCTTGTCTGGTTCCTCTTTGAAGAAAAAAGGATCAGACAACATTCCGTTGCACCAAATTTGGGCAGATGGGGAAGAGTATAATAGTCTGCCCTATCTGAGAAATCGAAGGGAGACTGAAGTGAGTTAAAGTTACAAAAGAAAATCCCATGACACCCTGTCAAAAGCTTTCTCGGCATCCAGGGATACAAGGATTGCGGGCAGATCTGAGTCCCTGGATGCCGAGAAAATAATGCATTAGCTTATGCATGTGATCCACTGATAACCTACGAGTCATGAAACCAATTTGTTCTCTGCAATAAGGTAAGGTAACAAAGGCCCCAACCGAGTGACCAATATTTTGGCTAAGATTTTAACTTCATTGTTAATCAGTGAAAAGGGTCAATAACTTTCAGGATAAAGGGATTCTTACCTGGTTTGGGAATAAGAGTAATTGATGCATTAAGCAAGTTTGATTCTGACACCCTCAGAAAACCAGAAGTTATATACCTCTGTTAAAATAGGGGCATGCTCTGATACACAGAGCTTATATAATTGTTAGAAAGACCATCCGGTCCAGGAGATTTATCTAATGAAAGCTGATCAATTGCAGCATTGACTTCTTGAACACTAATCAGTTATCGAATGTTACTACTTCGATGAGGGGCAGTTTGGGAGATCAATAGAATTAAGATAATCAGAAATAGCTGTAGTTGTAGGTCTATCAGTTGGCTCTTCAAAATAGAGTCTCTGATAGTAGGATCTTAACACATCAACAATATTTCTGGGGAAGTGACAATTTGGCTATCTTTATCAGATTTAATACTTGAGATGAGTTGAGAAACCACAGCTTGTCTGAGCTGAATTGCTAGTAACTTGCCTGCCTTCTCCCTATGTCAAGATATTTAATTTTAGTATGTTTTAAAAGCTCCACTTTCTGGGCGTGAGTCAAATATTGGACCTGTAAACTATTAAAGCTAGCCCAGTCTGCATCTGAAGATTGTCGGTTAGAGTATGTTTCAGTTTATGGATGGCATGAAGCAAGATGTCCGCTGGGATCTAAATTGCCAAAATTTATTGGCCGACATCGGAGACACTCACCTCTAAGGGAGCATTTCAGGGCTGCCCAAACCATATCCACCCTGGTTACTGAGTTTCTATTGTTAACTATAAAACTGGAGAGGAAGTTTTAATCTGCTGTAAGGAGTCAGGTATTTGGAGCAACTGATTATTCAGACATCAGAGAGCATCCTTCAGATTCCAGGCCCAAGGAGGTATGTAAGAGAAATTGGTGAGTGGCCAGAAATGACTCTTGTATGTATATCTGTGTTCCTTACACCCAAAAGAAAAAGGAGCTCAGTAGGAAAATCAATTCATGAAAAAGATTTATGTGGGGTGAGAAAAAAAGTATATTGGCATTCCCCATGATTCAATACTCTCCACACATCCAAAAGGTCAGCCTCCCTCATTAGGTCATGTAAAGCCCTTTGTGAAGGGATAATCCTTGTTTTCAGGAATCAGTTCTATCTATATGTGAATATGGAACAATGTTCTAGTCACACCCAAAATGGTCAGTACTGGCAGACTGGCAGCCACCAGAGCTTAACAGGTGTGTAAACAATTGAGGGGACTCACAGTTTGTACCATATATAGCTCCCAAAATAATTTGCTCGGGTCCAAGGTTCCATGAAGAATTATGTATCTACCATTAGGGTCCCAAATTTCTCTTTCCAGTTTAAAGGAACTTTTTCTCTATTAATATACAACTCCCCACTACATGTAGACTTCCCTGCTCCATATACCTGTCCCACCCAGGTTTTAGCCAATAAAGTCACATCTTCTCACCGAAGATCGTCTCTTGGAGACATGCAATCCCAGTTTTAGCTGATAAAGATGTCTAATGATAACTTCCCTCTTACACCTATCTTCTGTACCTTTAATGTTTCCAACTTATTTGCATTATAGGGGCCACTCATGATTACCTGCAAAAAGATGGTAGGTAGACTTAATCTTTCTAGTTTGATAGATCCCACAAGGTTCACCAATCTGTAAACCGAGAGATGTTCTACAAAAGTAGATTGAGTTAACACACTTGATTTGTTGTTCCCAAAATCATATTAAACATAAAAGGAACTTACCCTAACTTATATTTTATGTCCCTACCCTTATACTAATCAAAACAAAAGCCTTATTATACACAGAATTCCCAAAACCCCAGTTCAATGAACTGCACCACTATCTTGACCCTGGTGAGTGATGTCTTTAGCATACGAATGAGTTGCACCAGATAAAGCCCCCCTTGCTCCTGCCCTTCCTTGCTACACCAATATTGATAAGATATTTAAGATATCTAACCTTATGCAAGCAATATAATCTTTCAATTAACACTACAAGGCTAATTAAGGAAGCAGTGTATTAAACTAGATATTTTCCTTTATGAGCTCGGAGTAGATTTTTCACTGTAAAAGCTGGAGAAAACCCCTTAACAAACATTTGAGCCATGTCTATCTCTGGAGGGCTCATAAATGAAACTAATAAAAGTGCACTGTGGATATTTAAAGTTCCACTGCGTGTTTGTAATATTCAGAGCACACAGGAATATTTAAAACAGACCATACAAGATGGAAACAAAAGATCATGTAGCTTTCAGTCTTGATCTAGAGCTTCTTGCAAACAGCATCAGTTAGTAGGCCACATGCAAACAATAAGCCATAGTCAAGTTCTAGTCTCCACACTAGATGAAGGTCCAAATTAAGTAAAACATAAAGGACATAGCACTCTGAGTCACTAAATGAACTCTGACCCAGTCTCTGCCTATGTCTTGACAGTGAGTAAGTGAAATCATGGAAGGTGGTTTTCAATATGAGATCAAGGCAGGTTTAGCTGGCACTGCCGAGTTGTACCAAGCTAAAGTCCCGTAAAGCAGCTGTTTAAGAAAATATCCAGCATTGGAAAGAGTGGGTCACTCCTCTGAATTCTCACTAAAACCATCAAGAATAACCCCCATACACTTCTTGTAGTAAATAAAGTTATTTCACATACCCTCAAGGTCCCTTCATTTAAAGAGATCTGGAAAGAGGTCTTTATGCTATTGGATTGCCTGGTCATGAGTTTTGAATGAAATCCACTGATCACCCGATTTCACTTGAAGCACCACCAGGTATCTCATTCGGAATGGTGTTCCTTGGCAATAAGCTCGATACAGCCTTCTGACCCTTACTGATTGTGGGAGATCTTGAGTGATCCTGATTCTGCGCCCTTCCCATAACACATATTGTAATTCCTGAACTTTTGCTAGCATATGTTGTTTGTCCAGGAAGTTTGACAACTTGAATATGAGGGGCCTGGGTGGAGAACTAGGCTGTGAGGAGGATGGAGGTATGATGGACCTGCTCAATTATATACAGTGCCTTCAGAAAGTATTCACCCCCTTGGATTTTGTCACATTTTGTGATGTTGCAAACTCAAATTAAAATAGATTTATATGGGATGTTTTTGTCACGTATCTACACAAATTACTCTATAATGTCAAAGTGGAATGAAACTTCTAGAATTTTTGTACATGTAATTTAAAATAAAAACCTGAAATGTCTTGATTTGATAAGTATTCACCCCCTTTGCTATGCCACTCCAAATTGAGCTCAGGTGCACCAATTTCCTTGTGGGATCACTCTAAAACTTGAATGAAGTCCACCTGTGGTCAGTTCAAATGGTTGACATGATTTCGGGGAAATACACCTGTCTATATAAGGTCCCACTGTTGACAGTGCATGTCCGAGCAGAAACTCTACCGTGAAGACCAAGGTGCTGTCCGTAGAACTCCGTGATAGAATTGTGAGGAGGCATAGCTCTGGGGAGGGTATAAAACATTTTAGGATGTTGAAAGTTCCCAGGAGCACAGTCAAGTCCATCATTAGGAAATGGAAAGATTATGGAACCACCCAGACTCTTCCTAGAGCAGGCCGTCCTCCAAACTGAGCAACCAGGCAAGAAGGACCTTGGTCAGGAAGTGACCAAGAACCAATAGCCACCCTGACAGAACTACAGAGTTCCATGGCTGAGATGGAAGAATCTCTCCAGAGGACAATAATCTCTGCAGCACTTCACAGATGTAGCCTCTATGGGACAGTGGCTGAGACGGAAGCCACTCCTGAGAAAAGGCCACATAATAGCATGCCTGGAGTTTGCAAGAAGGCACATGACAGACTCTGAGACCATGTGGCAAAAGATTCTCTGGTCTGATGGAAACAAAAATTAGACTCTTTGGCCTGAATCAAGCGCTATGCCTGGCGCAAAGCAGAACACAGCTCATCACCCATGTAACACCATCCCTACCATGAAGCATGGTGGTGGCAGCATCATGTTATAGGGATGCTTTTCAGTGGCAGGGACTGGGGCATTTGTCAGGATAGAGAGAACAATGAATGGAGCCAAATACAGGCACATCCTTGAGGAGAACCTGCATCAGTCTGCAATAGACCTTGGACTGGGGCGAAGATTTACATTCCAACAGGACAACGACCCCAAGTATACAGCCAAGCAACAATGGAGTGGCTTCAGAACAAGAAGGTGAATGTCCTTGAGTGGCCCAGCCAAAGCCCAGACTTGAATCCCATTGAGAATCTGTGGAAAATCTTAAAGATTCTGGTTCACGCTCCCCATCCAACTTGATAGAGCTTGAGCAAATCTGCAAGGAAGAATGGGCAAAATCCCCAAATCCAGATGTGCAAAGCTGATACAGACATACCCAAGGAGACTCAAAGCTGTAATTGCTGCCAAAGACACTTCTACAAAGTATTGACTCAGGGGTGAATACTTAAGTAAACAAGATATTTCAGTTTTAATGTTTCATAAACTTTTGTTACACAATAACAATATTTTGCCCTTTAAATTGTTAGGTATGCTGTATAAATCAGGAAATAATTTCAATGCATTAAAAATTCTGGTAGTGACACAACAAAATGTGACAAAATCCAAGGGGTGAATACTTTCTGAAGGCACTGTAAGTTGTTCCATTCAGAAGGGCCTGTGATCTTCTCACACAAGTTCTGAAGAAAAGTATAGGAGCTGTTCCTTCTTCCCATTCAGGTATTCCAACGACAAGGGATTATTTCTCCTACTTCTGCCCTCCAAGTCCTCAATTTTTCTTCAAGCTTCTTAAGTCTCCGACTGAACTGTGTTACAGATATCTCATTCTTATCTTGCTTTTCTCCAAGGAAACCAATTTGGCTTCTGAATCTCCACCCAGATGGTTAAAGATTGGACTGAAGATTTAATTTGCTGTAGGTCATCTGAAATTTCAGTGATTTTGTCTTGTAAGGGATGCATTATTTCTAAAATCTCTCTCTCCAGAGGGCCTTTGCGGCGATCGATTTCTCTGGCCCGCAGAGTTGGTGCTTGGGAGTTTGTGGCCTTGCCTTCTCTGGGGTTGACAGAGGAGAATGTCATGGCAGTGCTTTTTGTATAGACCTCCATAGTTGGACAATCCCACAGAACTCCAGGAACCTTGCGCCAGCTGGTAGTGTGGCTTGTAGCTCACTATTGAGTGTAAAAACTGAGCGAGAGGACTGAAATGTGTAGCAGAGTTTTGGAGCAATGGAGGGCTGCTGCTGCTTCTCAAGCTGCCATCACGTGACCTGTTCAAATGATTTCAACATATCACCTATGCAAAAGTGATCTATTGTAGTCATACCTTTTTCCATAAAACATATTAATGCTTTTGTTTGGGGAAAAAGATTATACCCGATTATTATATATAGGGTATAGGGTATTTATGTATCCATTAAGCATGCATAGCTTATTTACAGCTTTCCAAACTCTGAGACCTGTATTCAAAAAGCTATTGTAAGTTTCTAAAGCAATACCCTACATTTCTAAGGAGAATGTCTTGTCTAGCACAATGCTTAAATGTTGCAAACTCCATTTTGACCCAATCAGGTAGAACATTACTAAATTATGCTTTTATAGGTTCTAAAACTGCTGCATAATAACAGTAAGTTGGATAATTTTATGTCTGCTTGATTATAATTAGCCACTAGTTTTGCTTTTTTAGTCATATTCCAGCCTTATTCAAATAAAAGTTTGATTTTTTAGAAATGTATAATATTATTTAGGAATTATTAATGATATTGCTTGTAAATGTATACAAATCTAGGTAGTACATTCATTTTAACTATATGAATATGACCAAACAAAGTCAGGGGAAAGTCTGCCATTTATTAAGATCTTGACTAATATTATCCATCAATGGTTCCAGATTAGTAGGAAATAATAGATTTTAAATTATTCATTTTATTCCTAGATAAGTCAAATCCTGTTGTGTAAGTCTTATTGACAGATTGTGTTGCCTTATTTGTGAATCCTGTGAAAGTAGTGGGAAGGCTTCTGATTTTGACCATTTAACTTTATATCCTGATAATTGTACGTAGTGTGTTACAGTATCTAATATGATTGGTAATTATTTTAAAGGGTAATTAACATATAACAGAATGTCATCTGAAAATAGTAATTTTTTGTTTTTTAACCAAATAGTAAAAACCCAGGAGATCATTGTTTTCTCATATGTTATTTGCTAGGGCTCAGTCACTAGTGTAAAAAGTAAGGTGATGGGGCACCTGCTTGGTGCTCCTCTGCAGAGACAAGAACTGCAACATACAGTCATTAGTTAGCACTCTTGCTTTGGGTGAGCTGAATATTAATTTTATCCAATTACTAAATCTCTTTCCAATCCCAGACTTTTCCAAAATGTTAAATAGAAAGGGCTATTCAACCCTACCAAAGGCATCTTCTGCATCCAGAGATACCACTATGGAGCCTCGGACTGTAGCCATATAATAATATTCAAGGAACATCTTTTTTTTTAATTCAAGTTTATTGAATTTTATCCAACATAGGCCATGACATGGAAACAATATATAGAACAAGAGTGAAATGTAATCTGCAGCCCATGTCAGCCCCACCCCCAACCCTACCACTCCCTCCCTCCTGGCTTGGCAATCCCTAGTAAAATAAAGCCAGAGTAAAAACCAGGGTGAACAGAGTACAATATGAAAAAGCATCAGTACCATGTTGAGTTCAAGTTGGACTCTACCCTAAATAATGGGTGAGGTAATAAAATTTGTAGCATAAGCCCTGGATGTTATACTCCATGACCATTATTATTATTATTATGACTCTGTGCTTGGAGCAAATAAGTGTGAAAAATGTACCATATCCATTTATAATGAGGCAGTGAACCCCAAAGACTAGCTCTCAGTTGTTTGACATGGAGGTCAAAGAGAAGCTCTGTCATCCACTCGAGGCATGATATGGGCTGTCCATCCAACCAATGGCATAGAACAAGTTTCTTTATGATTAAGGATAGGAGCAACATATGATACCTTCTGATCTGCACTGGTATTTAGGAGAGGTCCCTTAACAAGCATATCTCAGGGTAAACAATTCACCAAGACCAAGTAAGGAGTCTGCCCTGTGCTAAATCTGGTCCCACAGCTTCCTAATTTCTGGGCAGTCCCAAACAAATATGCTTGAGGAACCCTCCTGCTGCCAACACTTGTTACATAAAGCATCAGGAGATCTGCCCATTTCTGGAGCTTGATGGGGGTCCAGTACATATCATTTAATATCTGAAACTGGGTAAGTCTCAATCTGTCCAGCGGAATGTAAGTGAAGGTAGCCTTCCAGATAAGTTCCCATCAATTAGCAATATCCAGATTGTAATCTGTCCAGTCCATGAGGATATTGCTATGAGGATCCAAGGCTCTTTCCTGAGGAGGGCATACAGCTTAAAAATGCATGGGGCTTGCCACTAAGGAATGTCAGTGCCTTGAAGCAATCCCTCATTTCAGGACTAGTAGTAAGGTCCCATAGGGAGTGAACTAACAGGTGACACGGTTGAAGAACCTTGAATATCCAGGGCCTACCAAACTGAAGTTTATCCAAAATTCCCTCAAGTCCAGACATCTCTGCCTGGAAAAAAATCTATGACTTCATAGTCCCTAAGCAGGGTAACCACTCTGGGGAATACTATGTCCCCTGAGTCTCAAGTTGGGGTTTTCAATCACAGGCTGTCTGGGGTCCCTGGTGTGTTTGTAGTGCAGAAAGGCATACAGCTGTACATGTATCTTCACTGAGACAGCAATTGGGAAGTTAACCAGGTAGGTTGGAAGGGCCTTGGCTGTCACATGCAATATATTTTCTGGGAGATTTTGGCATCCGCTAGCAACTGTCTCTCTAATTTCAACCACTCTGGGATGCAAAGGTGAGAGGTGAGTTCTCATGGGGGGTGAGCCATATCAGATATTTAGCCACTTGGCTAGCCAGAAATACAGATTAAAGTGAAGGAGCTTCAGACCCCACTAGATGTGGAGGCAGCCAGCTATTTGTAGGCATGTCTGGGCCATTTCCCAAACCAGATAAAGTGGAGATAATAGCATGTACTTTCCTAAACCAACTCACTGGAATCCATAAGTTCAACATAGACAGAGGGTAAAATAGTCTGGGTAATACATTCATTTTGATTAAATTTATTCTCCCAGAGTGAGATCAGAAGGGATTGCCATCTTTGCAAGTCTAATTGAAAGGCAAGGAGGAGGGGATCTAAGTTTAGTTTCCTTATCTCTGTCTCAGTTCTAGCAAAACTAATCCTAGATATTTAAGATTTTGGGGACTCCAATGCACCCCAGGGGTTCCATTGCACTTCTGGTAAGCCTATGATTGAGTGGAAAACTAATGTCTTCTCTAGGTTGACCTTATAATTGGAGACTGCTCTATATTATGAGAATAAGGAGAAGACTATTGGGAATGTCTGCTCAGGGTATAGCAGGTGAAGGAGGATGTCATCAGCATAGGCTGACAACTTAAATTCTTGAGTGTGTATTTTGATTCCTCTGACCTCACTGTGTTCTCTTATCTTGATCAAGAGGGCTCCAGATAAAATTAAACACCAGGGTCAAAAGGAGGCATCCTTGTCTGGTGCCAGAGGATAGGAGAATAAGTTATAAAATACTTCATTGCAGTAACTACATACATGAGGATGTTGATAAAGGGAAGTCCAATGGATAAATGTCTGTGGAAACCAAAGAATTTCATAGTTAAAAATAGAAAACGCCAGTTGACTCTATCAAATGCCTTCTCTGCGTCCAGGAAAGCAGTCTGGCTGGAATCTCAGAGTCCCTGGATGCAGAGAAGGTATATGCAAGTTTGTGGAAGTGGTCGGCCAAGTGTCTGTCCTCCATAAACCTTACCTGGTCTGGGTGGATTATGTGAGGCAAGACATGTTTTAATCTATTAGCAGGAACCTTAGCCAATATTTTCACATCACAATTTAGTAAAGAGATGGGCCTGTAGCTACTGACGTTCTCTGTGTCTTTACCAAGTTTGGGTATTACAATTATTAATGCCTCCAGCAGAGGACGATCCAAAAGGTTGGAATCTAATATCTCCTTGATTAAGCTTTTCAACCAGGGGATCGGGTGGGGAGAAAGGACCTTATAAAATTGGGAGAAAAGCCATCAGGCCCAGGAACTTATTGGAGACAAGGGAGGAAATAACAGCTTGTATCTCAGGTTCCGAGATCGGGTGATCAAAAATGTTGCTGCTCCAGAGCAAGAGAAGGAAGGGGATGGCATTGAGATATTCCTGAACTTTTCACTTGTCGGGATTGGGCATGGGACTGTATAACTTTCTGTAAAACTTTGCAAATTCTTCTGTTATGTCTTTAGGGAGAGATACAGGGACCCATTAGCTTGGGATCAGATACCTTGAACCAACCTGGATTGTTCTACCTTTTAAAACTGTAAGGTAAGGAGGTGCCCCACTTTTTCCCCTGATTAATGTATTTCATGCCTGTCCTAAGTATTGCATGTTCTGTCTTCTCATGCAAAAGGTGGGAATACTCATCCCATAGCCCTATCAAGGTGGAGTGCTGTGCTTCCGTTGTGTTGGGGGATGAGGAGACTTCTAAGCTCGAATCTTGGACAATAGGGACAGTGCTGCTTGGTCTCATTACCTCTTTGCTAAGAGGCCAATTTGATGAACACCCAGAAGTATACTTTTTAAGGCACTCCATTCTAAATCAGCTCTCCGTGTGGAATTGAGATTCATATTAGTGTATTCTTTTTTTCCCTGAATTATCTGGTTTACTATTTTCTCATATTTAAGCAATTGGTTGTTGAGTTTCCATATTGACTCCTTGGAGGTATCTGCATGAAGGGACATGGAACAGGCCACTACAGAATGGTCAGATATCACCCGGGTCAATTGTGGAATTGGTGAGGCCCCTCAATAACGACTGACTCATCAAAAATAATTGATATGTGATATGGTTTCATGAACCGCAGACCTAAAAGTGAATTCCTTTAGGTTGGGATGGAGGAGATGCCATGGTCACAGAGTCCCAAATGGTCAGTCAACTCTTTAAGAGCTTTTTGGGCTGGGAGAGACTCTCCATTTTACATCTGACTTATCCAGGTCAGGTGTAAAGGGAAGGTTCCAACTGCCACCTAATATTATCAGTATGGTGATGAACGGTGACAATACCTTAAGAAGGTCAATGAAAAAATGGGATGTTTCAGCATCTGGACCATAAATACTGCCCAAAATTAAAGTCCCCTGTCTTATAATTCTTTCACTAAGATATACCTTCTTCAGGATCCCCTAGAACTTGTTCACTATGAAATGGCATGCCTGAGCCACTAAAATGGCCTCCCGAGATTGGGTGCTATTCCTGCATGAAAAACTTGCCCTACAAACTGGCGTTGGAGAAGGTTTCCCTCAGCATCTAACAGATGTGTCTCTTGAAGGAACATGACATCCCTTGCAATAATTTTACATGCTTAAAGATCTGATATCTTTTGTTCTATTCCTCACTCCACAAGCATTCCACGTTAGAAATCTAGTGCCACTCAGCATCACACCACATTATAAAATAAATGTGTCAGAGACATAGTAATTAGATAAGTCACCCAAAGGAAAACACTCCCTGCCATGCTGGTCCACTCCCACCACCTCCCACACCTCCACAATTTCTCAAACATGTACCCCAATAACAACCAACTTACTCCACATATCCCAGAACACTCTCCCCTGTAATAGACTCCCCTCCCACCAACCCACTACACATTGTGGTAACGTGATCCACCTTCACATGGAGGCCTCATCTCCCCTCCGCCCCCACAAAACCCCTTGGTATCCAGAATAGAGTCCAGTATATGAAAATAAAAATAAAAATAAAAATAGAAATAAAACAGTTGTAGAAGTCTGAATTATCTCTCTGAATTACATATGACTAATATTCATGGCATGGCGTCATGAAAGTCCCTAGTGCAACAGAAAAGAAAAAGGTCACATGTCCCTTTAATAAAACAAATAGCAGGTAGTTAAGAGCTTAAGACAAAACTGTCAACTTTAAGTTTTCACGAGGCTTACAATGAGCCTGTAAAAAGAAAAGGAATGGTCTCTACATACTGGGGCAACCTGGAATAAAAAAAAGTATTTGGAGGTCTCTCCAAAACATCCGGGCGAGAATTACCTCGAGCTTTCCTAGCAGGTAAACTGGTCAGTCTCCATCCAGGACCAGCATGAATATACACCTAGGAGTCTGCTCTTCAAGACACTGCACATAACGCAAGGCCTATCAGCGAGCCTTACCACAGGCCTTCCCTGCATCAAGCTGCAAATCTGTTGCCCCAAAGGTCGTTATGAAAACAAAGTCCCATTCAAAAGTAGAGGGAAATGACGTACAGTTTGGTATTGTTTAGCCAGGTGTAATTTCATTACCAGTTTCTATTAGCCTGGCACCTCTTGCACCATGAGTAATATGATAAAATGAAAACAGAACTTTCCTAACAAACCTCCCAAAAACATCTTGCCCCCATAAGACAGGCAGGTCCTCAGCAATCTTTAAACAGACCAGAAAGGATCCTTCAAGGACTCTTCAGCCATTTGGGTCTTGAAAGACTGCCAGGACCCATCTATCAGGACTTGACATCAGGCTGGGTAGCCCATTCGAAATCTGATGTTAGCGCAATCAGCTTGGTAACCACCGCATGGTAGGATGCTCTTTTCTGTCTGACTGACAGAGGGAGATCCTGAGCCACTTGGAGCATGGTCCCCTTAAAGCACTTCCTTTAGTTCCTTCACCGTGCTCAGTACGTGCTGCCTCTCCAGATAATTTAAGAACTTCAAGATAAATGTACGAGGGTGGCACTGGAGGGGCATGGGCTGCAGAGCCCAGTGAGCACATTCGATCATATACCCAGTTCCAAAGGGTGATGGGCGGCCAGCTTGGTGAGAAGCTTTTGTATAAAAGTACTGGGTTCTCACCTTCTGCCTTCTTGGGGAGCTCGATCAGTATCAAATTATTCCGGTGGCTTCTGCCTTCAACGTCTTTGACCTTCGCCTCTAACTTGGCAATTCTGGATTTTGTGTCTGTCATGGTTGGGCAAACATTGAAAGCTTCTTCTCCGCTGAAATTGTCCTGGCTTCATTGTCACTGGTGCATCTAAAGAGTTCCTCTCAGGCCCCAGACAGATGCCTGAAATCCATGGCTAAGGAATGCAGCTCGTCCTTAAATTGACTAAATTCCTCCGAAGTAGTTCAAGAGTCGGGAGTTTGTTGTGGCAACCCACAGCCTGCAAGGAAGAGGAGTGACACTGGGCCTTTGTTTATTTGCTCAATTTCTCCGGCGTACTTGGTAGCATGTAGGTGAGGCTAAGCGAGATGTATTTCTGCTTCCATGGATCTGCTGCAACTGCCAAAATTACACCTGGAGGACTTGGATCACTAACTGCTTAAGTCCCGATGGATTAGCGCACCTTACTGGCCCATAAGTTATATTATTTAGTGGTTTTGTGAGAAAGGTGAGTTGGAGCAGTTGAAGAGAGAGTACTACCTTGGCTGAATCACGTGATATTCAGGGAACATCTAATGTTGTTACATCTCTGACAAAGCCCATTTACTCTGAATGAATAATTATTGGAAGAACTAGTTCCAGCCTAGCTGCAAAAACGTTTACGAATGTTTTATACTCATCATGTAATAAAGATATAGTTCTGTAAGATGAACAGACAATAACTTATTTTTCCTCTTTTGGAATAACTATAATCAGCTTTTTCAAAGGTTGGAGGAAAGATCCTGAAATGGTGAATGAGGAAAACAACTTTAAAGCAGCAGTGCAATGAAAACATTTATTCCAAAAGCTAATTTTCTGCTATGATTATAAAAATATTGACAGAACTGTTGATTTGGGTTTTCTGGATGCTTCCTACCCTGTGTACTGCACATTTGCATTTTGTCTGGACTTTAATCCTCCCCAGGTTCTCTGTATTATTCTATGCAAAATGAGGTGGCCATCTTTATTTCTTGAGAAATAATTACTTTAAAACATTCATAAAATTCTTAAATGATAATGAAAACAGAAAATTTCACAGCCAAAATAATCTGAAGACATCTGGCATCAATTAGAAAGGAAAAAGGTGGGGTCAAATTTTAACCCATTTTGTTGCACTGCTGCTTTAAGAGATATGGAGCAAATAAAGTATTTAAAGTTTATATATCTATCAGTACCATACTATCAGATCATGGTGCCTTACCTGCTTTAAGTTGTCTGACTGCATTATTTATTTCTCTAAAAGTTATTGGTTTGTATAAAAGTCCCTATGATTTGCACATACTTGGGTAATATTTGTAAATTGATTGTCTTCTTAGGGTTAGTCTATCTGGTATATCTGATGTACATAGGATTTATAATATGAGTGGAAAGTTTCATTAATGCTTTTTGAATTATTTGTTAAGTTCCCTCTCCATCTTTTATCACTTCTATGATTCTGTCAGTTTTTCCTTTCTGAGTTATGTATGCCAGCAATTTGCCACTTTTGTCACCTTGTACATAACATTTTGATCTGGTGTACATTAACATTTCTGTTTTCTCACTCATTATCTTATTACATTTGTAGCTCAGTGTTTCTAGACTTTTTGAAAATGAAATTGATAATCAGTTCAAGCATGTTCCTCCTGTGCTTGTTTAATTTCTGTTTCAAGCTTATTTAATGGTTCTTGCTGTTGTTTTTTCTTATCATATATGAAGTTGTCAGACCTCTTAGAAAAGCCTTATATGCATCCCACACTATACCTGGTTTAATTTCCTTAGTTGAGTTAGCCTTAGAAAAGTAATTTCCTCAGTCACCAGTTCTATAAATATTTGGGGCCCGATTCACAAAGCTCTACATTGGATGAAAAGGTGCCTGTGCCAAACATTAATGGCCCATGTGGCACCCATCCAAAAACAATCCCCTGAGAATATTCACAAAGGCTGTCTGTGTCAACCACAGGCTGCCTGCACCAAACAGGGGTTGCACCATCCTGCACTCAAAACTGGGCTGCCACCTGACACTAGGGGCATGTGGCAAACACAAGCTGCCACATCCTCAAAAATGGGATCCTGTAATCTCACCCAGAGGACAAATTACATGCCCTTAGACTAGACAGGGCTGGTCTATGGGTACTTAGAATATTCTCCTCTGGGAGACTCCCTAAGCCACAATGTACTCCGTCCTCAATATCCATTGTTGCCAATAGAACAATAACATGCCCCTTCCTGAACCTCACTGCAACCCATATTATAATTCATAAAATATCCCTTCCTGATGCTGTCCATTGTGAAAATCATATGTCCTCTCCATGATCCCAGTGCTGCCAATATTATTAGACATATCCCCATCCTCGATGCTGTCTTATTATAAATATTTATTACAACCCCTCTCCGATCCTGATGCAGCCCCTTCACACAGTTGTCATGATTATTACAGTATGCACTGCAAGCCCATTGGTCCACAGTGTGGACTAATGGGCTTACTTCTATGTAGCTGTAATTCAGCGGGCAGCCATGGTGGTATGCGGGTGGGTCTGCTGCCTGCTGATAACCAGGGGAGGATAGCTCGGTGTCCTGTGTAGGTGGGGTGGGAAACCACTGGGCTACCAGGGATGATAAATCTGTTTATTTACGGTGATCAGGGATTCTGGCTGGGATGGAGGTACCACTGGACTGCTGGGATAATAATTCATTTTATTTACAGTGAACAGAGAGTTGGGATGGGGAAGGGTGCCACTGGACTACCAGCGACTATTGAGTGTGCATGTGCACAGTGTTGGGGGAGGGATGCCACCTAGCCGGCAGCTGCTGTGTTGCTCAGTGCAATACAGTGACCTGGTGGTGGGTGGCTTGCAGTTAGCAGGTTCTTTATGGGCTCAACTTTGAGCCCAGGTATATGGCACATCTCTGCTTGTGCCAGCAGATATGTCACACATCCAGGGCTGAATATCGGAATGTGCTGCGATATGCATGGGCACACCCTGGAGATGTGCCACATACATTATCTCTGCTCTAAAGTACATCGGTAATTGCACTGCATAATTTTCACTTTGAATCTTGCCCTGGGGCATAGTTCTGAGGTTGTACTGGCACAACTCAGTTGTGCCAGGTGCAACCCCTTTGAATATCTAGGTCTTGTAGTACACTATATCTGTATCCATAAATAAGGGAATCAGTGGAATACTAAAATACCCCAAATTCACTGAGACATGTATTATCTATAACATATTAGCAGGTGAATCTTTCCTGAGATCATAAACACAACTTACTGTTAAGCTTTGAAATAAACACAATTTATTAAATGTCAGTTATGTTTCCTAACTATACCATTAATGATTATATTTTAGTAACATTTATAGAGTCAGACACATTAAACAGTGGATCTTGATTAGGCTGGTCTGATGACATTTGATATGAGTTCTGGTTTCTGATTAATATGCAGTACTAATATCTGAACCCTCAGTTACAGAACTTGCAAGAGTCACCATCTTTTCTGCAATATTGTCTGTACTATCACCAACTTCTGTTTGACAATATTTTATATGAGGTGATTTTACTAGTCTCTGCCAAAACATGTCTTTGCATTAGGTTTCTGTTGGTGTTCTGGTGTTATCACTAGTCCCATTTCTTCTTTTACAAAGTATATTGCACTCCATGATTCATCAAACAAATAGTTCCTTCCAATGTGAAATATTTTAAGTCTGTTTGGTAGAAGGTGCTGGAACCTTACTTTGTCCTCCCATATGAACATTTTCAAGGGTTAAAGTTCTTACATTTTTATAGACATCTGAATCAAGATCCAGGAAAACCAAGATTTGTTTATGTAGGAAAAATAAACCAGATTGTCTAACTTGAGTGAAAATTGCTTCCAAGCTTGAAATCTTAGATATCTGCTATAAATAACTCTTGGATACTTTGATTTTAATGAGATTTGTCTTGATGACCTTTTGTGAGCATGCTGTGTTTCCAGCTTTGTTTTTACGTTTGCTTGTGAGCATGCTAAGAAACACTATGCAGCAGCTTAGGAGAGAAGCAGGTTGTGGAGGTGCGGCACTGCGGCAGCCAGCAGCACTGCATTTGGGGCTTGGCACTGTTGGACCAATGCAGGCACATTATGCTGATGACATTGGTTTCCAAAAGTGCCACCAAGTTTAAATGATTTTGCTGCTGCAGTGAGGGGCCACCTCATCATTGCAGCTTCAGTATTCTGCTGCAATGAGGGAGTGACCCATCATTGCAGGGTGGTACCTTGCCTAGTGTAGCATTTTGTAAACATGGCGGCAGCTTGCCGCTACCTCATAGCCCCATGAAAGTCAATGGGGGTGGCCAATTCCCTATCATCATGCCCCTGACACAGTTCATTTGCGATGGGGAGCCCACTCCCCGTCAGCATAATGTAACTCTCTCCCCCATTTGTTGTGTGCCAGTGGTGCCCAATCCCCTCAGCATTATGCCCCCAAACAGTTGTTCTTTGCTGATAGCGGGCCCAGTTCCTGTTGGCTGAAGTCCCCACCCCAAAAGGCAGGTGGCACACTGGAAGCCCAACCCAGTGTGCTGAAAGCAAGCCTGAAAAAAACCTTCCGCAACATCTTTTTCTCTCGCTGAAAGAAAGGAAATGGTCCCATGACAGTCGTAGTCCCCTCCCCAACCTGCACCCACCCACTGCTCACCCTATCTCCCCACAACCCCTCACCCCATACACCTCCGAGCCTGGCAACAATGATTTTCGTTGGACGGGAACATGTCTGCACTCTTCAAAGCTGACTGCGAACTGAAGAAATGCCTGTAAGCTGTATAATGGCTTAAATAGGGTTTTTCAACTTTGGTGCATATCTCAGTCATTTTTAGGAATGTTGGCACCAAATTTTCAACATGGAGTTATTAGGGCCCTCCTCATAGATTCAGCCACTGTCATGGCATTATTCATTCTCAAAAGGTATTCTGTGGTCACTGTGAGGAATCACCTTTGAGACTGATTAATGAAATGACAGTGCCAGTGTTCATGAGGTGGGCTCTCAAAAGCCTATGTTGCAAATTTAGTAAAAATCAAAAATGACTGTTTTAAGAGTGTGGGTTGTAGTTTCCATGCACGCTCATAACTCAATGAATTTGTAATATTGTCATTCCAGATTTTTAACATTGCTATTTTCCACACCTCCTTATGAACTGTACAGCTGTCATTTTTCACACCTTGACCGAAATGTGTTTTCACACTTCCATCGCAGAATAGTGTTTTTGCTGTGGAATCAGTGTTCAGGACATATTAAGAAAATCACAGTGACACTGTTCATGAGCAGAGGTTCTAAAATACCTATGTTGAAAATTTGGTGATGAAAGTCCATAAAATGATTGTGTTAAGAGCATGCACTGTGCAGTTTCCACGCATGCTTATAACTTCGTGAATTTGTAATGTTTTCATTCCAGATTTTCAACATTGGCATTTTTCCACACCTCCTTATGAACAGTACAGCTGTCATTTTCACATCCTGGGCAAAATGTGTTTTCACGCTTCTGGCACAGAATAGCGCAGTCGCTATGGGAAGTCAGTGTTCGGGACAGATTAAAAAATCACAGTGACACTGTTCATGAGCAGAGGAGCTAAAATGCCTATGTTGAAATTTTAGTGACAAAGTCCATGAAATGACTGTGTTACGAGCATACATTGTGCAGTTTCCACACACCCTTGTAATTTCACGCATTTGTAATATCTTCTCTTCAGATTTTCAACATTGGCATTTTTCACACCTCCTTATGAACAGTGCAGTTGTTGTCATTTTTCATATCCTGCCCGAAATATGCATATACACATCTGGCACAGAAAAAAGTGGTCACTGTGGGAAATACATTTTCAGGACAGGTTAGGAAAATCATAGTGACACTGTTCATGAGCAGAGGCCACAAAATGCCTATGTTGGAAAATTTGGTGAAAACCTCCACTAAATGACTGTATCACACGGATGCATTGTGCAGTTTCCACGTAAGCCCAGAAGTTTGAGT
Organism: Neoceratodus forsteri; assembly: GCA_016271365.2. Lineage (NCBI taxonomy): Eukaryota > Metazoa > Chordata > Ceratodontiformes > Ceratodontidae > Neoceratodus > Neoceratodus forsteri. Next base: position 447,086,127 of record CM057453.1, read on the forward strand.
ATTTTAATATTTTCACTACAGATTTTCAACATTGCCACCACTTCACACCTCTCTATGAATGGTACAGCTGTCATTGTTCATCCTGCCTGATCTGTTTTTTCATACATCTGGTGCAGAATGGCACGGTCGCTGTGGAACTCAAAGTTCGGGACACATTAACAAAATCACAGTGCCACTGTTCATGATAAGAGGTCCCAAATGCTTTCATGAGGTAGGGGTCACAAAAGGCCAGGTTGAAAATTTGTAGTGCAAATACCAACAAAAGCCCTGGGCATTGGGGTTTCTAACCATAACGTCCACCCTGTACAGACTGACAGGCCTCAGGGGAGGTGTGCCTTTGGGTTGCCGACTGTAATGCTCATGCAGTTCCACCCCACCCAACCACTCTGCTGCCAGTGACAGGCATTGAGGTGTGCCTGGACTCTTCAGCCCCAGAGTTCACCCCATTCGCCGATACTGCACCCATTTCAGCGTATGTCCTTATGTAAAGCTGAACACCCTAAGGCACACCTCAACACATGTCGGTGTCTACAGGACAGGTGAAGTGAAACAGCATGAACGTTACGGAGATAACCCAAACACATACCTCAATGCCTGTCCATCTCTGTAGGGTGGAGCGGGTTGGCGTGAAGTTCAGTACTTTACTGCCATTTCTATTCTGCATCTCTCTAACTCTTGCATTTCCACTGCTAATACCAGCAAGCAAACATTTGGCATTGACAAATGCTTGTTTTTCTGTTCTCTTCTTAAGAATTCAGAGAACCATTTTTCCATAAATAAAAACATTATCAATTCACTCTGAACTTTCTGGCAGGCCTATTAATTTTAAACTATTTCTGTTAGCACACCAGTCCATATCTTCAGTTTCAGCCTACATCTCTAATATTTGCTTGTGTTCACTTTCATTTTGTTTTCCATCTGTGGGAGATAGTTTTCAACATCTGGGGCCCAGTATTCAAAATGGGCTCAGTAAAGTGGAAAGTTTTGTGCTGCACTTGCCCATTGCCCACAACCCTGAGAATGCTATATTTAGTCTGATAGTACACAGTGCTATCCGACTGAATATAGACCATGTCAGCACAGCTCTAAGCCAAGTATTGCTGCTCCAACATGGATCCTTGCAGTGCAGGGAATATTGCCCCAGACCCAATTGCACTGGTAGTTTCTAGTACAATATTCACAGCTCCATGCAAATGAGCTTATTGGGCATGCAAGGTGCAAGGGGCCATTTGCGTGCCATTATGGGTGCACTTGCATCGAAACAGCGGCAGGTTTGTGCTCCTGTGACTGGCCCCATCCCCACTCTGAGTGCCCTTCCCTAAAACAAACATATGCCCCTGGTGTCCAGTGGTTCCCCCACACTCTGATCACCAGCCCATATCATGTTAAGTATTTCCTGGTGCCCAGTGGTCCCCACTACCATACAATCACCATCCTGAATAATAAAAGATATGTTCCTAGTGTTCAGTGGTCCCCCATCCTCCAATCCCCAGCTCTGTGACAGTACAGTACTCCCTGGTGACTAGTGGCACCTCCACCCTCTGATTGCCACTCTGGTACTGACATATCTAATCCTTGGCATCTAGTGTGCACCCCATTTTCTGATCGCCACTCCAGTACTGACATATCTAGTCTCTGGTGCTAGTGGTACCCACTACCTTCTGATCACCATTCAGTGACAAGAAAGAACTCTGTGGTGTCTAGTAGCCCAATGTGAACTGCCAGCACTGTGCAAGCAACCCTGCAAACACTAACCAGTGACACGGTACTGTGGCTCGATCACGATGACCAGCACAGCACTCCTTTCAGCTCCTCAGCTGGCTGCTGTATGGAAAGACAGGGAGCACACATTCATGTACTATACAGAGCACACATCCTTTGTACTGTACAGAAGGCATATGGCCTGGGTACTGTACAAGGAGCACATGCGCCTTTGTACAGTACACAGGCTGCATCGCCCCTGTACAGTACAGAGGATGTGTTCCTGTACAGTATGTAGGATACATGCTCCTTACTTTCCATATGGCGTAAACTGAGGAGGTGAGAGGAGAGCTGTTCTGGTTGCCATATTGGAGCTGCAGCACTGACATCAATGGTGGTGGTGGTGGGTGGCAGGGTACTACACAGTGCCAGCAGTGTGGGGCTGTTAGACCCCACAGTGTTCTTTTCTTGTCATGGGAATGGTGATTAGAAGGTTGGAGATACCACTAGTGCCAAGGACCTTTTGTCATAAATGGGGATGGCGATCAGGGTGGGGTGCCACTAGGTATTAGGTACTAGATATGCTGGTACTGGAGTGGTGATCAGAGGATGGGTGCCACTAGATGCAAGAGACTAGATATTTCAGTACTGGAGCAGTGATCAGAGGGTGGAGGGGTACCATAAGACACCAGGAACTAGATATGTTGGTACCTGAGTGGTGATTCGAGGGTGAGGGTGCCACTGGCCATCAGGAGTACTGTATTGTCACAGAACTGGGGATCAAAGGACAGGGGACCAATGACCACAAGGGTCACATCTTTTATTATTCTGAATGGTGATTGGAGGGTGGTGGGACCACTAGGCACCAAGGAAATACTTAACATGCTATGGAACTGTGATCAGAAGGACCACTAGGCATCGGAGAAACACTTGACATGCTCCGGGCCAGCAATGAGGGGGAACCACTGGGCACTGGGGCATAGTTTACATGCTACAGGTCATTGATCAGAAGATAGGGGACCACTGGACATCAGCGACATAATTTACTTTAATGGTTGGAGATCGGTGGATGGGGAGTCACTAGATGCCAGTGGACAGGTGTGCTCCCCAAACCGTCAACTTGGCTGTTGGCTACAGTGACTTCAGCAGCCACTAGGGTTGCCTTGAATAAGTCAAGGTTTTGCATGCAGTAATAGTGTTGCAGAAGTGTCTGCACTATTCCATTTGCACAGTGCTATTGTGCTGAACATTGTGTTGCACAGGTATTCCTGACCTCGGCTCTCCTTTGTCTAACACATACATTATTTTTGTGTGTGTGCTAACCCTGTTAGTGCATGCAAAGCCCCCTTTGAATATTGTGTGTGGGTGCAAACCCCAGGCAAACAGGGCACAATCACTTTACCAACAGGGCAAAGTTTTAAATATCTGGCCCATGATAATCTAGCCTCCATGTCTTCTAGGCTATGATTTAAAGATTTTACATCCGTTGAGCATTTAATAGGTCTGCTTTTACAGACTCAAATTTGTTATGCATGTCCATAAAGCCCTCTTTAACAGACAGTAACATTGCAGCTAAAATGTCTTTGTTATCCGAGTGAAAATTAGGGCCTGAATAGTCGATTTAGAACACTAGTCTGCTTTGTGTTGAGGCAGTTGCTTCTTTACCCTAGATTTAGTACTAGTCAGGTTTGAACTTGCAGCCTTGTTTAGCATAGCGTTATGTCTCACTGAAACAGCTACTTTAGATGTAACTTTTCAGCTTCTGTTTATGAAGTTATTTAAGGAACATATTGAGTATCCTGCTGGAATATATCAATCCCCCCTTGTATTTTACTGCATGTTAGCACAGTGGGTGTTTCAAAGCAGACCTTGTCCTCCCCCACTTCTTTTTTTTGTTCCAGTCCTTCCTATCTTCAGACCTCGCTGTCTGCTGCACCCATGCCCAAGCTTGTCCCCTTGGGCAGGCCAGCTGACACTGTTTGGCAACCCGGCTTACCTCCTGGGTCAGGGACATGGAAGTGGGACCCCCAGCGGACATTGGAGGCAGTGTACGGGTGATAAACTGGGATCTCATGCTGTGGGGCAGCTTTTGCAATGCTTGCTCCCTGGTGGGGATGTGCAATGACATCCAGCATCTGCCCCACCACCCAACATAATGGCACTGGTCGCCATGAACCCCCAGCCTCCACCAGGGTCCATGAGGCACTGGACACTCTTCCTCCCTCCCTCAGAGAAGGAGACCAGTCCCCAGGACACATGATCCTTCTCCTGGCCAGCCCTCTGACTCCCTGATCCATTTCTGAACCTGGGTCCATCGGCATATAGGCGGAAATCCAACCGCTGTGCTGGCAGGCCGTCTCCTCCCACTTCTTTTGCTTCCCTGCTGGTATCAATAGCTGTGAGGATATATTTAAGCATATTTTCTTGTTACTGTTAGCAGACTTAGCAGGGTCATCTGGAACAGAATTTCACTCTTCCAGATTCTGCATAGAGTTGTGAAATTCATCTGACTCAACACTCAAGTCACCATCTTGACCAGATACACACTTAGTTTGTTAGTTCTAATTTGTTAGTAATGATTTGTCTGGTTTGTTGGTTACAGGTTTTTTTATTGTAACCTCATGTATGTGAAACAAGTTCACTGTCAACTTCAAAATGTTTGCATGCTATATCATTCAGACAATTTGACTCATAGTCAACAAAAGCAGCATTCACATCAGTGCTGGCTTTAGCTTTCAATAAACTGTATGTTAGTAGGTTAAATTGCTTACCAGTTCAGCTTATTCTGAGTCTAAATCTTTTTCCCCTTGCATCAGATGACCCTATCTGCCTGGGCCCCACAGCCCTGTCACCCCAATGTCCACCAGGACTACCACTGGCCAGTAACCCCAGGGCTTGCCCCCATAGGGTCAGCAGGATCCCCATTCCGCTGCTGTGAATTGGATCCAGCAGTTGGACCGTGAGCCCAGCTAGTCAGAAGTGGGGCCCGCGAGGGTCCATGCACCATCCTTTCAATGAGGGTTTTCCGTTTCCTTCTCTTGAGGGGCACAGTGTGCAATGGCACCATGATGCATGACCTGCACGCACCAACATGCTGTGTATCAGCATCTGTCTGCCTCCCTATTCACTCTGTGGCAGTCCAGTTGCCTTCTCCTAGCTTACCTCTAGGGGCCAGGTATATGCAGGGTTCTGTGATCCATGCTCCTGGAGATATGAGTCTTCAAACACTCTATTCTTTTCTCCTCCGGCTGGCCCTCCGACAGCCCAAGCTTGCTACTAAACTTGGATCACCAGCTCATAGCCAGTAATGCTACCACTGTGCCAGTGGCGGCTTCTAAGTCTAAATCTTGATTTTCATGTTGAATTATACCTACCTTTTACACACTCTGGAGAATCAGGAAGCAGCGTTCATTGCATCCATGGCTGAGTTCCCTGCTTGAGTTATAGGTTGAGCTATACTTGAACTCCAGCTCCACTTGTTTCAATAGAATCTCTTATCTGAGAAATGTTTCAGTTACAACTCTGGCCAACACAATTGCCATGTTGCTACTGTAGCTTCCTTGGGTTGATTCTTTGCTTCTAAGTCAGTCTCCAAATTTCGGCTAACACTCTTTCATTAGGACAGTTTTCTATAGAACCTTTAGGTTTAGTCTTGGTGAAAGTGTAATCAATTTCAATGCCGCGTGAACTTCTCTTAGGGCCTTGCTGTTTATTAGGGTTAATATGGGCCACTGAACAGTTACCATTCAGGTTTGTAGTTCAGGCACATGTTCAAGTTTGTTCTTATGTTTTAGAGCCTTCAGAAAATAAAAATCTGATATCTTTACCAGTTTTAGCTTTACCAGACATGGCTTCCTGTTTAATTATATTGCTGCCCTGAAACTCTGCCAGTATTTCATATGCTCCTGGCTTTGCAGTGTTTTAAAATTAAAGCAAGACAGTTTACTGAACATGTAAGTAAAACAAATTGCTTCAGGATAATATTTACCATGAAGAGACAAAAACCTAATGTTGCCAGCTAGGCCACCTTTCTGGAAGCATTGTTTGAGGTATAAATCCCACTGAGCAGGTTCTGGAAGGTTTGTGAGTTGGAGCAGCAACCTCTGAGCCTAGCAGCCTGCCACCATCTCCCTTCCCTGGCCAAGGCCACTCCAAATATTGGTCCCTTTATCATTCTCCGCACTCTTCTTTGCCCTTCAATCTCTCTTTCATATGTGGGGTTACTGTTTTCTACTTGGCCATACTATAAATGCTCTAATTGTTTCAGTTTGGTCCTAGATTGCTTCAAGAATTTCCCTTAGTAGGAAATTATTCTGTAACATCATGCACCTGATTTCCTTAATCTATTCGCTAGAGACCCCAGAATAGGATGCATGTTACTTGTGTCCAAGTTCATATTAGCATTTTGGTTATCCACCCTCCTTCCCTAGACCATATTTCTACTGTCTAGGCCCTTGTGTAGTTCAGGTAAATTATTGTCTCCACTTAATGACCAAAGATGTGGAAGATCTAATCTATCCTGTGGGGATCCAATTTAAACTTTTAAAAGATATGGGGTAATACAATTTTTAAAATCTACCAGATACTGTATGATGAAGTTGGCTTAGGTGAGTTGGTTTTTGCCACACTATTATCAGCTAACATGTCTATCTCCATGGGAGAAGCTAGTTCACCATGTTACTTTACTTCTACTCTGCAGAACATTTGGAAAGCAAATACAGTTTCTTCACATGCTCTCTTTGATATATAAAGAGCAGTGGAGCAGAGTAATTAAGTATGGAAGTTGGATGGCACAAAATATATTTTGTCGTTGCATGGTGCAACCACAGCTAAAAGTTTTTTGGGGGCATGGATCAACTAAGCCTTTCACAATGATGTCTTAAAAGTTGAGCGGTACTGGTCCCCTCATCCCCTGGTGGTTGCACCCATGATTTGTTGGGATTCAAGTTTCTTAATTAAATCCATTAAGAAATTATCCTCTTTTCCTTATCAAATACCACACCCACTTAGAGGAGATGATGTCAAGCGGGTAACTTGTGCACCATCAGTTTATTCCTTATTCAGTATCCCACTTTTCAGGAATAAATTTTCATTTTTTGTTCTTGTGATATAGTTTAGAGAACAGTTTTTGACTGTTTAATTTTAATTTCATTTCACCCAATCTATCCATTATATAATCAGTAATGTGTGATACAGTGGAGAAAAAAATGTCCTTATAACATTCGATCTCAAATTGGCAGCATAGACAGTTTTCCCAAACTTGGCAGTCTTTATGTATTATAAATTCTCGCCCAGTGCAGAAAACATGATTTCAACTATCAAAATTTCAGACATGTACCATGGGATGGAAGGCTTAAAAGAAACAGCCTGGCTTTAAACAGTCTTTAGGGAATTTTTCAGCCTTATTCTAGAGAGGTGAACTTCGCTAGATTTGTCCCACCATAACTGCCAGACTCTCCTTCCAAGAAGGTCAAAATCAGGCAGTTCAATAGTTTAACATAATGCTAATAAAAGCACAGGAGGGGCCAAGATATAAAACATGATAAATGAGAGCATTAACTTAGAAGCTTAAAAAATGATTTAGTAAAAAATGTGCTGTGTTTAATTATAAAAATGACCTCTGAGGAAAAGGCAGATAGAACAACTCCTCTTCATCTCACACACGGACATCTTGTTCCCATGGCAGCTTGAGCTGCTTTGACAGCAATAACCTCAAAATGGGGTTACTTTACAATTACTATAAATGATTTCCTTCTAATGTGCCAATCAAGTTGGTACTCTTCCTTCTTGTATTCCAACCCTGTGCTGATGCATGTCATAGAACCATGGACAATGACAGTAGAAAAAATCATTACTCCACCCAGTCCACCCATAAGCCCTAACAAACCTGGGACCTGTTGTCCATACAGGGTCCTAACCCTCACTAGCCATCCCCATGCTTCCGCCCCACTGCTATCACCTTGAGCAACCACTAAGCTCTTCACTCTGTTCCAGCCATGTTTGAAACCATTGATAATTCTGGTACCTGCCACATCAGTTGTCAGTTTTTTTCCATGGCTCCACCACCTTTGCTGTAAAATAAAACTTTCTTCCCTCTTGAATCTCCCCAATCAGTTTCTACTCATGCCCCATATTCTTAATCTGCTACTTATACTAAACAATTCCTTACGGTTTACCTTGTTCATTCCTTTCAGGAACTTGAAGGTCTCTGTGATATTGCCCCTCTCTTGTCTGGTCTCCAGCAAGTACATGTTCTGTGCCTTGAGCTGAACCTTGTAAGATCTGTCCTGATGGCCCTGACACATTTTGGTCACCCTACCACATTGCACTGTCTCCAGCATGTCCTTATCTTTCTTTAGCTGAGTACTCAGAACGCAGCACAATACTCTTGGTGGGACCTCACCAGATGTATAGAGAGATAGTAATACCGCCTTCCTTCTGCTGTCAATACCATTTCCTATACATCCCAGTATCCTATTTGCCTTATTGTAGGCCTTGTTACACTGATTTAATTATTAAAGGAGTCACTGATGATGACTCCTAAGTCTCTTTCCTCAAGGTCATGAACAACTTTTACCCACCATCCAGTACTCTGTCCTCGGGTTTTGGTTTCCTTTGGCATCACCTAAACTTTTGGCATTAAATTTTAACTACCAAACATTTGACTACCTCTCTAATTTTGCAAGTTTCTCTGCGTCCTCTAGCCCCTTCTCACTGTCTACCCTGCCACAGTGCTTAGTATCATCTACTAAGAGACACATCTTGCCCTGGATTTCCTCGTCCATGTCACCAATGAAAATATTGAAAAGATTGGACCCAGGACCAATCCTTGTGGCACTCTACCAGTGAATTCCCTTTTTGATTTTACTCCATTAACCACAGTCCTCTGCTATCTCCCCTTCAACCAGTTTATCACCCATCTAACTGCATCCTTTGCTGTGCCCACATCTTCTAGCTTCTTGGCAACCTTCCATGAGACACTGAATTTAAAGCCTTGGTGAAGCTGAAGTAGAGTAAATCCAAAGCATGGCCTTTATTCACTACCCTCATTACCCAGTCAAAGAATACTACTAGGTTGGTCTGGCAAGACCTTTCTGCAAAACTAGTGCTGTTTTCTATCCTGGAGTCCATTGCTCTCACGTAGCTCACAAGGTCCTCTTTGACTAATGTCTCCATCAGTTTACCCACAATAGAGGTAAGACTGACAGGTCTATAGTTACCTGGTTGCTCCTTGTTGCCCCCTGTTATGAAATGGGACTACATTTATTACCCTCCAGTCTTCTGGAACTATACCTGTCTTAATCAAGCTAATGAATAGCCCCACCAAGGGTTCAGTTAGTTCCACTGCCAGTTCCTTGAGTACCCTCAGATGCATCCCATCTGGCCTTGGGGCCTTATCTATCTTTAGGCTACTAGCCTTTTCCAAACCCTTTCACTGGTAAATACATGCTGCTTCATTTCAGAGATCTCCTTTAAAGCTGCCTTAATGCCACTCTCTGGCAGAGGTCCTCTGTCTTCCCTTGTGAATACAGAGCAGGTCACTAAAATGACTGCTTTCTGCCTGACCTCCTCAATCACTCTACATCCCTCTGGTAGCCTAACAATTCTTCCTCCCTTCTTTCTTTTTTCCTAATATATCAACGAACTTTTTTCATGCCCTGACCTCCTCCACACACGTAGCTCTGTGTCTGCCTTTACTTCACTGACCACCCTTTTGGTTTCCCTTGTTCTCATTTTGTACTCTCCCCAGTACTATCCTAGTGGCTCCCATACCCTCACTCCTCCTACTGTACCACTTCTGAGTTGGTGTGTAACACATTGAGAATGGCAGCCTGCCAAGTGGGTTCCCTAACTAGCTGCACCAGCAGGCAGTCCTGCAATGTATCCAGCAGGGCCTGACCTCTAGAGCTCCTGGGGTCTGGAATGACTCAGTCAATATCTGAAGGTTTCAATGTCCACTACCACCACCTCCCTTGCCAACCTTTGTAGTTCTGTCCCTAACTCTATATCTCTCTCTTCTCCTTATCTTGGAGTCTATAGATCACCCCCATTCATAGCTTCTTGCCTGAAGATGCCATAAGTGAACTCACAGCTATTCTTTTACCCCATTATCTCCCTTGATACTTCCATCCTGCACTGCCTATATGTCCTCTCTGACATATAGGCTATACTACCTCCTTTAAATTTTCCTCTATCCCATCTAAAGTGGTGTAGGCTGGGACTGTCAGATACCAGTCTTTATTCTCTTTGGCCCAGGTTTCTGTGATGGCTACTAGATTCATCTCAGTGTCTGCCACCATTTTCTGAAGCTCACTAATTTTATTTCTCTGGCTTCTGGCATTAAAACAGGCCCTATCCACCTTTCTCCTGATCCCCTCTTGCTTTCTCCTAGTCCTCCTTCGTTATTCTTCACTACTCTCCTTAACTTTGTATTTTCATGCTGAATGTAGACTTTGTCTGCCCTCCTCACTGGCCTCTACTCTAACCTAATATGAACTTCAACCTTACTGTTATCCACCTTGTTGCTACTACTTCCCTTTTCAGGGGAGCATTTAGCTAGGTTCCCAACCTGCTGTCCCTTCACTGTGGTTCCCCTAGCCTATGTAAATATCAAACTTCCATCCCAAAGCATTGTCCCGCTTCTCTTGTCAAGTGAATGCCATCACTCTTGAAGAGCCTTCTGTCCCAGAAGCCCCTCCCAGTCACCACAAAGTTGTTCCCTCCTCCTAGCACCATCTCTTCAACCACCCATTAAACTCCTCAGTCTTTTCCTTCCTTACTCTATTATACCCATTCCTCCATTTCCACACACTGAGACCTCAGAAAAAAGCCAGGAAGCTGAATTCACCTTCAATCTGTCCCCAGCCACTTAAAGTTCCACTTCACTGCCTCCATAGGCGGATTGCTGAATCATTGGTACCTAAGCATATAAAAACACCCTGCTCCTCTACCACTTCTCTGCCATCCTCCCTATCCTAGCTATATCCCTGATTGTTGATGCACCAGGAAGGCATCTGATCATTTCACTCCCTCCCTTGCCCACCACCCTCTTTACTTTCATAATCATTGCATCCCCAATCATTAAGACTCTCCTTGCTTAGTTCCTCCTGCTGACTCCCCAGGTACCACCAAGTCATCCTGTCCATCCCCCGACTGATGTTGAGTCATTCCCAATGGAGTCAGGCACTTGAACCTCCTCTGGGGTACAAAGTGATTTGCTGTCTGAATGTTGTGAGACTGGTTGAAACCCTTGTGATTCCCCTACCACCCTTCCTCTCCCTTCATCACCACCCTCCAGCTCCCTGTGACAGTGTTTTTAGGGGAGTGAGGGTGTGGGGGTTGACTATCTGAGGCAATGCCACAGTTGAGATATCTCATCTCTTGCTGCTACCAGCTGAGCATGGAGCTCCACAAAGGTCCTGCAGATAGGGCAGTGCTCCGTCCTCCAGTGTGTAACCCTGGAGAAGAGTGCCCACAGTCCCCTACAACTGACTACCTTAACTCTATACTGATCCTATGATACAAAAGGCCTGCCTTATATATGGAGCTCTGTTATATTTGGAGTACTTTCTACACCTCCTTACTTAATCCCTAATCCCTTGATTTATTAAGCAATAATCCATGACAGGGTGTGAGTTATGATGGGATTTACTCATGCCTGGTGTGGTGTATCATGAGGCCACAGGCCAAGTGTGCATTACACCAGAAGTGGGTAAACCACCATGACCTACACTCTGAATTGATTATTGTGATTATACAGTACAGTTGATAGTAATTGAAGATTTAAAATAACTATTAAAATACTTTTTTTCAAACACATTTAATCATTTTTGGTGTGATATCCTTCCTCTGAGTGTTACATAGTTCCTTGTTGCTACATAGATTACTTTTGTAGAGGCGTGACCATCTCCCTCTCCACAGTTAGCAAGACACATATGCCTGGAGACATTTTTTTAAAGGCAGAGAGGTGAGAGATTAGATGTGTGCCATTGAGTAAAGAACTGTATCTGCTGCTAGTCTTTTCTGATGGATGTGCAGCTGCCACCTATCATGTTGACAGAGCCTGGTGTAAGCATGGGTGATACACCAACCACTTGGAGGAAAAATCAAACTGTATGATGCACTGGGGCAGTTAATGTGGTTGGTGGTGGCATCACAGTGTTTTTTTATTTAGTTGTTTAACCAGGAGTAGCACAGTAAGCTGAAAGCTTTTTACAGAAGCAACGGGAAGTTAAGTGACTTGCTCAGGGTCACACAGTATGCAAGTGGAAGCTGTGGGATTCAAACCCAGGTCTGGTCTGCTGGATGTCACTAGATGTGCAACTCAGAGCCTTAGTCCACTGTGCTATACTGTCTCCCTATTGTGTTGGTGAGTGGTTGTGATCAGGTCATTGGTATGGTGTTAAAGGAGTGGCATGTGGGCATGCAAGAGTCCATAGGCAGCATTGACTTCAGCAAGTGCCATGGTGTGAGTGTGACCTGAATTCCATTTCAAGGTACTCAGATCTGTAACAGTATAGTGTGTGAGATCTGTGGTCATGTGCTTTTGGGTCTTTACTACCAATTCATTTATTTTTACTACTAATTTATTTTTGTATATTTTGCTGGTTTAATGTGAACAAATAAGTTTTCAATTTGTTTAGTGACAGGGTAGATTGCAACAGAGTCAAAACTTTTCAGTCATGCTTAGCATGGGAAAAAAATGTCTTGTTTTGATTTGTCAGGGTACAGGTGTATTGATATTTGTTATGCAGCTGCCACCTTGACCGACTGACTCTTTTGCATGGATTGTCATGGTATTTACCCACTCTAAAAGTGCAAATCAGCCAATCAAAATGATGGATTTTTGATGGCCATTATATAGTTACAATTATATATTTTTATAAAATGGGCAAGAGAGAGCCTGCATCCTGATTGGCTAACAGGTACCAGTAGCCATGTCCTTATCAGCTGATATATATGGCAACTGGTACTTGTTACGCCAAGCAAGACACAGTGCAGCCAGAGATCCACTCATGCCAGTTATGAAAAAATTCTGTTGGGCTCTCTCGCTGATTGCTGTCCTCCCTTGCAGACAAACAGCTTTCCTCCTTCCTTGTGACTCCCTCCCCACCAAGTGCAAAGCTGCATTTTACTGTGATTAATAGGACTTTGGACTTAGGTACCTGTTTTTCATTCCATGCTTTCGTCTGCCTCTGGCCACAGAGATATAGCCCTCATTCCCAGCATTTTCAAAGCGGTAGAAACCTGCTGAGAAACCTGTGACCATCGGTCCTTTTCACAAACTGTTCTTTCTCCTGGCACATTCAAAGTCAGTGAGGCACATACTAAAGAAAACATAGAATCCCTACAAACTGCACAGAGTTAAATCAGTTTGTTTCTGTAACCTGACGTCCGTTGCGGTTTGAAAACATGACGTAATAAGCTTTCTGTCTATGGTGGCTGCTGATGGACACACTCGCTCCCAGTAAAGCTGCAGCCATTTAGCAAATATTTTTTTTATTTTGGTGCAGTTTTATTTAAAAATATTTGTTAAATAGCTGGCTTCACTGGGACCGAGCATGTCCTTCAGCGGCCACCATAGACAGGCTTATCCCTTGTCGCTTTTAAACCGCAACGGATGGTCAAGGTGCAGAAACTAACTGCTTTAACATTCATTGTGCAGTTTGTAGGCTTCTGTGTGTTTGTTTTACTATGTGCCTCACTGACTTTACAGTTTGTGGAAACGAACCGATAACAATCATAGTAATGGTCACTTTTTTTGGCGGGTTTCTCGGTGATGTTTGAAAATGCTGGGAATCAGAGCTATACAGACAGTGCTACATAAAGAGCTCTATAGCATGTAAGGGTTGGGAGGCTATACAACTTCATCTGTCATGGTGCTACTGTGAGAGACAACAGGGAGGGGACAAAGAGGCAGACACCTATACAAACACAGATAACAGTGACCTCTAATGACTGATCTACAAAGAAAACCACACCAGATTGAGGGACTATTTTTTATTTTTGTATTAAAAACAAAATTCTGATTTTTTCAACACTTTTTATTTCATTTTTTTTAAATAGAATTTTATTTACGAGACCCATTTTTTAAGCACAATAACACACTCCGAGGGTGTGGTTTATCACCTGATAAGAGCATGCCCAGTGGCATAAGGCACTCTGCGCAAGCGCCTTGTGCCTTAGTACACCCTGGGCGTGTTTCTTATCAGGTGATAAACCACACCTCGTCAGAGTTATTGCTATGAGCAATATACTTACAGTGATCATGTATGATGATAAATGTTATAAAATAAAAGTAAGAAAAAACTCAGGAAGTTGTCAGAATTAGGAGCTTCCTGTGGAATGTATTTTCTGAAGAAGAACATGTCTATAACTGTAATGTTTGACATAATTTGTGCTTACAATTCACACTGTTTAATCAATGTAACCGGTTTTAGGAGGGACAGTGGAACATTTGAGGCAAAATCAGGGACTTTTCTGAAAATCAGGGACAACTGAAATGTATGCTTAGAAACAAAACACATTTTTGTTTACCTCCTGGCACTTTTTTTAAATTAAACTCTAATGAACCTGTAGATTTCATGATTTAACTCTGCCTAGATCATACATGTGATAGTGTAAAACTGTGCGAGAGGGAGATTTTGTGAAGTTAGGAGGAGATTGGTCTTTTAAGAGGAGAATGCATAAACACACCAAGTTGGCCACTAAGTAATGGAAAAAAAATATATATATATAGTACACATATAAAATGCACTTTTTAATTCAATTGGAACAAAACTATACACAAATAAATACAAATTGTAAAAATCTACACTGATACATCATTAATAAATACTTTCTAATTTCACAAATTAGCCTGGGTGGAATGTACAAGAAAGTGAGTTCTATCCTTCAACCAGGCAGCAGTTTCAACGATTTGTTTTAGTTACGTTTGTTATGTGTGTGTGGAGCCAGCATCTTATCTCATCCAAGGCAACAGGCAAGCAACTGTGCCTTCATTTCCCATTATTTTGTGGAGTGGGGCAACCAGAATTAAGGGTAAGAGGAGCAACAGTTCATGCTGGACATTAAGAGGAAGGAGTTTCCTCCCACTTCGCAGTTCTCTCAGAGTGAAAATATTACAGAGGAAAGCAATCCTCAAGGTGATCCTTCTGCTGCTCGTCCTAACCATGCTGAACCTGGTGGACTACAAATGGACTAAAGAGCCCCAGCAGTGCAGTGCTCAAGCACGCCACATTCCACCACACCAGACATGCTCAGCCATCCGCTATCTGTACCAGACCTCGCCCACTGCCCACAGTAGAAACTTTCTGAAAGAGGCAGCTGGTGTATGTGTTAATGACCTGGAGGTTGAGCTCATCCTTTTCGGGAGGTTTCAACCAGAATCCCGGCATCTTTACCTTCTATGAGCCCATGTGGCATATCTGGCAGAAGCCATGACTGACTCACTATGTAAATTGGGAGATTTGCTTTCCCATGCAGGGGGGGGAGTGTAGTTAAAACACAGGACTCTCCGGGCAAAAGCGAGAGACATCACATGTCTGCTAGATTGTTTGCTATCTGTTGGCAAAATAAAGATTAAAATTAGGAAATTTTACTTAATTTAGGAAGTACTAATTTTTAAACCAACAAGCCAATTCCATCATATTTTCCAAACAGTTAGCCACTAGGAGTCAGACTGTACACACAGATGGCTGAGATATAAGCTGTGTAAACCTCCATTTTTTTATCACATCTCTATGTTAGTGCCTGCTGCAGCACCAGCAGGTGGGGCATCCAGCCGCTGGCCCTGCCCACGAGGAGGCAGCAGGCTCATTTGCATGATGGAGGGACTGGCACGGCGGCAGCCCGATCCACTGGAGGACTCCCCGTCCCTTGTCAGCTGGACGGTGCCACACACCCAGTGCAATTCCATGACAGTTCTCCCCACAGTGCAGATCACAGCCATCAAGCTGCTCAGTCATGCCCAGCCCATTTTTCCACATATTCTCTCAATGGGGCACAGATGTGTAGTGATGTCCAAGCACAAATGTGCAGACATCCGCCATGCTCCCTCCTTAGACACGTGTACATCTGCAGTGTCACGGGTTCCCCAGGGACCGCTAGGTGCGGCGTATGTCCACCCCATTCCCCAGGACTACAAGAGCAGTCATGGGATGCTTGATCCCAGTGCTCCTGGGCCCTGGCCCGGGCTTGTTCGAACATGGGTCGCCCGGCATGGAGCAAGGTGTGGCATCCAGCACCTCAACCCTCAGCATCACTGGGCCAGGACAAAACCTCAATTTTGACGCAGTCACTAGTACAGGTGTTGCCATGCCTGTGGATATATATTTAAGCAATAGGATATGATGGGGTGTACATTGTGCTGAGAAAACCACACACCCAGGAGCATAGTGAGGCACGAGACCATGAGCTGAGTGAATTCAGCATGTGAAGTGCAGTTATTTCAGCACAGTGCACACCCTGAATTGTTTTATTGCGCTTTATAAAATAGGTTTATTTTGAAGATATTAAATGATAAAAAATTCTCATTTAGAAAAGTTTAGATTGTGTATTGATTTTTCAGTAAATTTGTCTTTCTGCCTGCTGGAGTTTGTTGTATTTTCAGGGTTTACTTTTCTGTATTATCTGATTTCAGTTGCTGTAGTTTTACGTTCACTTGAGCTTGCACAAGGAACATTTTGCTGCCAATGGCATTTTAGAGATGTGTCACTGCCGAGCCAATCACAGCTCTTACTACAATGAGCTTGGCAGTGTAGATCAATGATGAGGCACTCAGATCATGACAGTAGTTTTGCTTGCTGATGTGGCATGTTCTGTAGTTGAAAAAATGAACCACTTCAATGACAGAGGGCTTCATTTCTTTCTGTAGTTATAACTCTAGGCATGTGCATTACAGTTGACACTAATGAACATGGCCAAAGTTACAGCTACAGCTTCATAGGTGGCTCCTGCTGCCTGCTGCACTCTCTTTCCTGGTCCTCACTCCTCTGACCCCCCACAAGGTTTCTACATTAGCTGGGTGTGGCTTTACTTATTGGCAGCTCCTGCCACCTGCCACACTCTCTCTTCCCGGTCCTTGCTCCTCTGAAATCCCTCCCAGGCTTCTACCACCTTACCTCTTGCTGAAGTCTGGAAACCATGCCCAACTGCACCCCTCTCCTGTATGATGCCCCCTAAAACTACTGCTTCAGTCCCAACTGTAGACTCATCCCTCACTTCCAATTGGGCGCCATCACCATCAATCAATGCACTAGCGTTTGGGCTTCCTGTTCAAGCCAGCTTTCTGTTTATGCTTAGGCTCCATTCAGTGCTCCACTGAGTGGGTGAGGGAGCAGAGTGGAGCATGGTGTTGCTGGCATGGGCAGGAGCTCCCAGCAGAGAGGAGCAGGACGTTCACACTAGTGTCTGTCAGAGACACACAACTTTCAGGGGACTGCACTCAGAGCCAGCCACTGGTGCTTTATAGATACCCACAAACAGGAAACAAGTAACACAAAACACAAACTCTTCAGAACTGTTTGCCTTCTGAAGTCCTTGCACTTCCATTCTAGTTTCTTATATGATAAATTTGCTGATGGACTTAAAAGTCCAAAAGCAGCCTCTGCCTAACACAGTTGTTGGGTTATGATGATTTCCAATGCTGTAATTTTTCTGGCATCCCTCAGAGCTGTTTGGGAAAGTTTGGTTGTATGCAGGCTTCACTGTGGACCTTTGAGCATCGTGCATCGTGCAGTCTCTCTTGAATACAGATTTCTGAAAGACTGTATTTTCATGTAGCTTGTAACTGCTTGCATTAATATCAAATTGAGGTTCAATTTAGAAAATCTTACAGCCTGCTGAAACAGTTTCTGCAACAGGGATTGTTTTGTTGGCTGTAGAAGCATCTAACCATCACAATATTTTAGAAGTTGACCATTTATACTGTAATCTGTATTCCTTTACAGCTTTCTGTGGATTGATTTTTTAACCTTAAATTGCTGTGTTGAATAGCTGTACTATAAGACAACTTTCCACAGGTAACAGTTGCATCTGTGAGAAATAAGATGCTAACGCTCTAAATTAGGGGGTTTGTAGTTTTGTTTGCCCTTTTTCTGTGTAATTCCTGCATTAAGTTGGACCACAGTGATGTTTTTGTTTATTCTGTGTAATTCCTGCATTAAGTTGGACCACAGTGATGTTTTGTTTAGCTGAGTCAATAATCCTAAATTGCTTATTGGCCATATAGTGTGGTGTGTTTATTTCTAGCACAGTGGCCTGCAGTGTGTTTTGCATGCTGTACAGATATAGTCGTTCATCTCAGCAACACATGGTATGTATAATGTATAGTACCCCAGCACCTCATCCACTCACAAAGAGTTGCAAACTGGGATATTCAGGATTGTTATTAATTACGTTCACTAGCGCTTGTGCAAGGAGCGTCTTACTAACGACTTTTTAGAGGTGTGTCACTGCCAAGCCAATTACAGCTGAAACTGCAATGGACTTGGCAATGTACACCAATGACCAGGCACTCTGGTCATGACAGTAGTTCTGCTTGCTGATGTGGCATGTTCTGTAGTTGAAAAACATGAACCACTCCAATGAGAGAAACTTCATTTCTTTCTGTAGCTATAACTCCAGGCATGCATATTACAGTTGACACTAATGCATTCCTGGAGTTATGGCTTACAGCTTTTACATACATGGCTCCTGCCACCTCCACTCTCTCTCCCCATTCTTGCTCTACTGACACCCCTTCAGGCTTCTACATTAGCCATGGTGTGGCTCTACTTATTGGTGGCTCCTGCCACCTGCTGCCTCTCCACAGTCCTCACTCCTCTGACCCCCTGAAACCTTCTACAGTACCTGCAGTGGGCTCTAATTATTGGCAGCTGCCACCTGCCCCACTCTGTCTCCCTGTCCTCAGTCCTCTGACCCTCCTAACTCCAGGCTTCCAAATTAGGTGTGGTGTGGCTTTACTTAATGGTGGCACCTGCCACCCACCGTACTCTTTCCTGGTCCTTGCTCCTCTGAAGCCCCACCTGAGGCTTCTACAATAGCTGTGGTGTGGCTTTACTTATTGGTGGCTCGCCATCGAGCGCACACTCTCTCCCCGCCTCGTCCTTGAACCCCCTTCCCAGACTTCTACATTAGCCACGGTGCAGCTTTACTTATTGGTGGCTCCTGCTGCCCGGCATACCTCTCCCCAATCCACTAAGGCCAGCGGAGCAGCTTCTCTGACTAGCAGCTCCTTGCTGCATTTATGGTGCAACTTCCACCATGCGGCACCTGCCGCTCTCACTGGTACCTCCTCCTACTAAGCAAGTTCCAGTATCAAATACCTGCACTGCAAATACTAGCAAGTGAACGCTTGCATTGACAAATGCTTGTTATAGCTAGTAGTTATCTTCCATGTGTGTATGTGTATGTGTATCTGTGCTTGCACCCCTGCCTCATGTGAAACTTGCTTATTCACACATCTAACAGCCAAAACAAATGCATCTAAAGGACGCTCATATGTTGTCTTAAAAGGGTAATCTGTTGTGTTTCTAGTATGGAGAGACAATTTTTTTTGTGCCACACCCCGTCCCTCATACCACATAGTCCCTCCACAGACACCCACTGAAACACATAGCTACTGACTGTATTTGAAAGACAAAATAAAATTATGCTGTGCTGGTATTTTTTTCACGTGTTCCTTCCTTTTCTATTTTATGACTAACGAGATCCAGGAGTGTGACATGCTGCCTGTACTGTATTTTGGTCAGAATGGAGTGGGAGACTGTCTGTGGCTGTCAACTTATTTTATTTATTTAGTTTTTGTTGACTGGGTAAGCGCACTAAACAAATCCTGCCTATTTTCAGGCATGACTCGGGAGGGATACAGATGAATGCCAACTGACCTTGAACCAGATTAAGCTGTTGGTGGTATTTTTAGTGAATGAGGGAAATTTGGTCTGCAGAACTGCTGTCACTTCCTGTGAAGAGGATGGAGGGACCCATTTTGGTGCTGGACACAGGTGGTCGAGGAAGTGATGTGTCATCAAGATGGCAGACAGCAGTCCAGGAGGGAGGATGGAGGTGGAAGAGCTGAGTAAGAATGTTGGTTTGTCTATGATTTTGCATGATGAGAACATGGAATCTGGAAGTCAGATGATGGAAGTAAGCAATGCACAAGAAATTACTTTGAATGGTCAAGACAGTACAAACGACATTGAAAGACCTGCAAATACTACAGAGCAACTCAATAGTGAGAGCTCTGTACCAGAAAATGAACCTCTTGCAGTAGCCCTCACTCCAGAAGCTTTAGAACTGCAAAAGAACTGGAGGTAGAAGACAGCGCTTTTCAATATCAGAAAATGTCCCTGCAGCAGAAAATTTGGCAGTTGCAAAAGACAGCACAACTGAAATAGACAAACAGAAACAGCTGTTGGATATGCTGTCTGACAGAGGACAAAGCGAGGGAACAACCACACAGCTTACAGAACAACCCGCAGTGAGTACTCGTACTCAGGATGCAAACCTTAATTTACAACAAAAGCTGGGAAACTGTAATAAATGAAATGAATGTGACCAAGCATGGTCAGTTGAAATGGCACTACAAAGTGCAGGGTGGGAGAAAAAACAGGTTCTGACCTCTGGACATCAGGTTCTTCCCAGTTCAGATGCCTGACATAAATTACTTTCCTAAACTTGCAAGAACTAACAGTAAAACCACTACCACTGCCGTGACTGCAGAGCTTATGTCAGCAGATCCTCTAGCCCTACCTACAGACTTGACTTTAACACAGTATCCAGTTTTGCAATTTCAGGTACATGTTCAAAATGCACAGTGTATGGTGAATATAGAGGCACCACTACAGGCTGCAGCTCTGTTAAATATCAGGCCTGCAGGACAGAGAAAAACATTTTCTTCATTATTTCATTTACCAGTATTGCCGGCACAGAGACATAAGCTAGTTAGGTTATCATATGTAGGGGTATGCTGAACCCCAGATCGACTATGTACGCAATCTGCTGAAGGACTCCATGAAATTTTTTCACATGAGATTGATGCTTTAATACACATTTCGGAGAGACTAATTTTGACATTAGCTTCAAAACTACTAAAGGCTTAGAACATTTTTGGGCTAAGTATCGTGTTTAAAAAACTGTATTGGGGACTCCATTTTAGCCATACCATTAACAAAGCCTGCGTATAAAACTGTTACCATTCTGTTTAGGAATGAGGGTGAGATATTTCTGATGCTTTTACTGGTTGAAATTATGCTGCACAGTATTGGTGGGACCCAGAAGCTATTCTAGACATAGAAAACATATGGACAGGAGAATGGAAGGTTAAGGTCTTATTGAAATCTGCAGACACTGGGGTTACACATTTACCCAATTCTTTCTTTATCGGAAGAGACAGAGGTGTACTTTTCTATCCTGGCCAGCTGAAGGCCTGCTACAGATGTGGAGATCCCTCACATCTGAACAGTGCCTGTGATAAAACAAAATGTGATCTGTGTGGCAAAGTGGGGAATCAGAGTGCAGACTGTCTTAACGAATGCAGGTGTAATCTGTGTGTGAAGTAGGCCATACCTTTCAGAGCCGTACCTGGGTGGCACACAACCAGGAACATTATGATGCAAGTGTAGATCAACAGTTCATTATTTCACTAAGCTCCAAATGCCAGAATCAGAAATAGGACAGGACCCAGGCCCCCATACCCCTCCACCACTTTTAGTGGGCTTCCAAATCAAGAACCTTCCCCTGATGTCCCAGGCCCCCTCAGCTGCTCCCAATACCACAGACATTACTGTGGCATCATGTTCCCATGCTGAATCTCCAGAACCTCCAGATTCAACTGTGTCCCAAATGCTCCCTCAAAGAGCCAGTACCTTGTAGGCAGTCAGCTAGGACAAAATTGAAAGTTGCTCCCCAAAAAACTACAAAGACTTCCCTATTTCTTTATCTAACCACTATGAGCTTTTACAAGATACCTCAGCAGAATCAGGGAAGAATCAGATACATCTTCCCTTTCTTCCCTCCATCTGGGGGAAGGAATGACAGATACAGAGATAGGGACAAAGAGAGGAGGCACAAAACGGAAAGCAAGATATAAAGGAAAGTACCAGCAGGGAGTGGAAGGAAGCTCACCCTCTTTTTTCTTAGCTTCAGGCTGAATTATACTGTTGTACTTTTAATGTAAACAGTATGAAGAGGACAGATAAAAGACAAGTGATTTTTCTTTCTTGGCTTCCTTGTCACAAGACATAATATTTGTGCAAGATGCTCGATTTCATACTACCCATGAAATCAGGCAGGCCCAGAGAGAATGGTTAGCAGGCCCTTCTTCTGATCCATAGGCCAAGAAACCTGCTCGGTGTAGAAATATTAATAAAGAACCCTGCTTTTAAATTGTTAAAACTTTTTGACTTGGTCCCAGTAGAGTCCTTATATTAGAGGTGGTGGTACAGAGCATGCCTTTTAAACTTATTAATCAACATGCTCCACAAACCAAATCACATAGAATAAAATGTTATCACACATACAACCATATTTACACACTTCACAATACACCATCTTTGCAGGTGACTTTAACTGTGGGCTCAGTCTGCAGGATAAAAGTCGTCAGGCCAAAACAAAAAATACACTGTGACTCCAAAGCATTAGAAGCTCTGCTTCATACTGCTCATCTGCAGGATACTTACTTAGAAATAACAAAACAGCTTACCCCTACCTTTCAGAAAGGTGCATTAACCACTAGGATTGATTTTATATTTACATCACAAGCTTTACCTATTTTTTCTGCAAAAGTACTTCTTGCACCTTTTTCGGATCATAGAGTGGTCTCTGTTTCTTTGGACACAAATCCATCTCATGCTAAAGGCCCAGGTCTATAGTAGTTTAATACTACCCTTCTTTCTGAAGCTAGCTTTTAAAATCAGCTAATTCAGTTTCTATTGGCTCAAAAATCAGTTCTGATTTGTTATGGCTCTCCACAGTATGGTGGGAAGACACCAAAAGCTGGATTTAACTAATTCACGCCACAAGAGCTCTTTGAGACTTTCACCACTTGTGCCCTGTGTACTCTTAGCACTGCATCCTGGCCTTTCTAAGCAAAATCAAGCCATAATCAGTATGCCATAAACAAATGTGAATACTTCCTGAACCATAAGTGCCACACACAAAGTATCAGCGCAAATTGTTCAGCACAACATTACCGTCCAATGGTGCTATGCAATCAATTGCAACCAATTTAGTTTTTATTTTATATTAGCTGAAATACCAAACAACACTGTTTTTGTGGGTTTTTTAAGGTGCTTAGGAGGCATGAGAGACAAATGTCAGCCATGCACACCATACCTTAAACAAATGCAAATAACTCATGTGGTAGACACAAAGGCCCAGATTTTCAAACTGCGCCATTCTGAAGCGCAAGCCCCTCGCAGCTCAAAATAGTTCGCGGGGGTGTGGCGCGAGTGATATTCAAAGGAGTTGCGCTATTGAGCAACCCTTGAATATCACTCCCCCAGCCACAGCACTTGCGCATGGTGCAGTGGAACCTGTGCCACTGAAAGCTGCCAGAGTTGAGCATCATATTGCGGTGGCGCAAGTACCATTGCGCCATGCTCAAATTTCCGATATTCAAAGGTGACATGCAAATGGGGCCATAATTTATGCAAGGCGCAGGGGGGCCATTTGCATCTATTTATGGCCCCATTTGCATGCCATTTGCATGTAGGTGCTCCGATCCCGAGGACTTGCTCCTGGCCACCCTGCCAGGCAGCAGCCGTGGGACCGCCAGACAATGCAGCCCGATCGCGAAGCAGTACAGGCACATGAAACCCCCCACACATATCCCGGCCCGAATGCTGGAAGTACAGGTGGTATATGAAACCCCCTACAGACTGGCCCGATCGCTGGGCAGTACAGGTACATGAAACCACCCTCCGCCCGACTTATTAGATTCCCTCACATCTTGCTCAGTGGGCAGAATCGCGATGAACCCCTCTCCAGTGCCCGATCGCAGGCAGAATCCCTCCCCAACCCGAATATCTCCTGGTGGTCCAGTGATCAGAGCTCATTCCGCTGGCATCGTCACACTGCCTCAACATCTTCAGGCCCAGCCCCACCACGAGTTTCATTTGCCGCTCGCGCTGGCGGGCGACAGCATTCATTCGCCCAGCCGCCTCGCTCGCCGACCGATCAGCCTGGTAGCCCGCCTCTGTTGGCAGCTACAGCCACTGGTGCAGCTGATATCAAGATGATGTCCAAGATTTGTGAATATGTTCATTCACAAAATCTGGACTGTCATGTACATAAGGGACTGCACACCCATTGGCTGTAGCCTGCACCAATGGGTGTGCAGCCCCACCGGACAGTCAGTCGGGGGGCGGTGGGGCGGCAGGCGGTGGATGCAGCCGCCCGCCGCTGCGGGGGGGAGCGGGGTGGAGGGGCTTCTGGGTGGGTGGGGGGACACTTGACACCAGGAGATGTTTGGAGTGGGGTTGTGATGTGACATCTGCCCGCGATCGGGCACTGGGGGTTCATATACTTGCCCGCGACCGGGCTGTGGAGATGTGTGGCTGGGGCTTAAGTAACTGTACTGCCCGCGATCGGGTTTTGGGATATGTGTGGGGGTTTCTGTAACTGTGATGCCGCGATCGGGCTGTGGGAGATGTGTGGGCGGGGGTTCATGTTACTCTTATGCCCTTGATCGGGCTGGTGGGGGGTTGATACAGGTTATGCCCGCGATCGGGCTTCGGGAGATGTGGGGGTTGTTTTTTATGTTCTGCCTCATCGGGCTGGTGGGGGGGCACAGGGACCAAGTTGAGGTCAGCCAGCGGTGGCAGCTGCTGTGTTGCACCCTGCAATATAGCAGCTCACCTGTGGGTGGCCCTCGACTTAAGCCTTTTTTTTGGCTCAAGGTTGTGCAGGCGCAGGTTGGGGGTTGCGCATGCACAACTCTGCACAACCTGACTGAATATCGGGTTGCGGGTTATGCATGGTTCCTCCCTCCTGCTGAGCATGCATTCATTTGCATTGCTCTTTGCGCAACCTGTTGTCAGTGGCGTAACTGCCTCCTGCTGAATATCGCAGAATGGTGCATTTTGGTTTTGCGCGTCGCCCAACCCTGTTACATGGCGCAACCTTTGAATATCTGGGCCAAAGTATCAGTGGCAAAATTATTCAGCACAAAATTATCTTCTAATGGTGCTATGCAAGCAATTGTAACCCATTTAGTTTTTATTTTAAAGTAGCTGAAATACCAAACTGTTTCTTTTTCAGATTTATTCAAGGTGCTTAGGTGAGGCTTGAGAGACAAATGTCAGCCATTCACACCATACCTTAAACAAATGTGAATAACTCTAAAGTATGCATGATAGACACAAAGTATCAGCAGCAAAATTATACAGCATAAAATTACCTTTCTAATGGTGCTATGCAATCAATTCTAAGCAATTTGGTTTGTTTAATATTTAGGTAAAAACTGCTGACTTCCTCAGACATTTCTAGGCCTGAGGGAAGTCAGCAGAGTACATCTACAGGCGTTACTGTCCTGAGTGGCTATGCTTTCAGAGGCCACCTACAGGTGTATCTAGGCCTGAATGAGTTAAGAAATTTTTAAAGTATTATAGTAAAACCACAGTAATACTGCATATTTACAGTATCTCAAACAAAGGGCCCATTACAAAATCTTTGTACAATTTCAAAATCTACAGGGCAAAATTTGGGTAAACAAATCACACTAGCACAAAAAGAAATGTTATCCTTTCTTAGGCAAAAGTCACAGCAGCTATGTCACCAGCAACAGTTTGGTACGCAAGGCACTGCACAACATAGAAACATAGAAACATAGAAGTTGACGGCAGATAAGGACCGCAAGGCCCATCCAGTCTGCCCATTTCTTTTCTACCTTATAAATGTGCCTTGCCTTTGCTCTGTCAGTGACTTATCTATTCATAGTCATTTGTATTGCTCCTTATGCCTATCCCATGCCTGTTTGAAGCCCTGCACTGTATTCATAGCCACCACTTCTTGTGGTAAGCCATTCCATGCATCCACCACCCTTTCTGTGAAAAGAATTTCCTCACATTCCCCTTAATCGGCCTCCCGCTAATCTCATGCTGTGTCCTCTTGTCCTGCTATTTTCTTATATTTAAACATGTTAGACTCTTTCACCTTGTTTATGCCCTTAAGGTATTTGAATGCCTCGATCATATCACCTCTCTCCTCCTTTGCTCAAGGGTATACATATTGAGCTCCGTTAATCTGTCCTCATATGTCTTCTGATGCAGTCCCTGCACCATTTTGGTTGCCCTTCTCTGGACTGCCTCAATTTGGTTAATGTCCTTGTAAAGGTGTGGCCTCCAGTACTGCACGCAGTACTCCAGATGGGGCCTAACCAGTGTCTTGTACAGAGGGATTATTCTCTCTTACGACTTGTGATACCCCTACTAATACACCCTAACACCCCCTAGCCTACCTACTGCTTTAGAGGTCTGCTTGGATGATTTTAGGTCATCAGTGATGATGATGCCCAAGTCTCTTTCTTCCTTTGTGACTGCTAGCAACTCCTCCCAGCCTATAGGCGGCTTCAGGGTTTCTCTTCCCTATGTGCATGATTTTGCACTTCTTTGCATTAAATCCCAGTTGCCACTCTTCTGACCATTCTGCTAGTTTATCCAGATCTCTTCTCATTCTGCCCACCCCATCTGGATCATCTACTCTGTTGCAGATCTTGGTGTCATCTGCAAACAGACAAGCCTTACCCTCTAGTCCATCTGCAAGGTCACTAATGAAGATGTTGAAGAAGACTGGCCCCAGGACTGATCCCTGAGGTACCCCACTTGTGACTTGCATCTCTTCTGACTGTATACCATTTACCACCACTCTCTGTTTTCTGCCCACAACCAGTTTGCCACCCAGTTGACCAACTTGACCCACTCCAGCCTACCCAGCTTATTTATCAATCTTCTATGTGGAACAGTGTCAAAAGCTTTGCTGAAGTCAAGGTAGGCGGACATCAACTGCTCCCCTTGGTCCACCACTCTGGTTACCCAGTCAAAGAAATCTATGAGATTAGTTTGACAGGACCTTCCTTTGTAAACCCATGCTGTCTTGGATCCTGTGCCCTATGGATTACAGCTGTTGCACTATCCTTTCCTTAAGGAGTGCCTCCATAATCTTGCCCACCACTGAGGTAAGACTGACCGGTCTGTAGTTCCCCGCCTCCTCCTGCTACCACTCTTGTGGAGCGGGATCACATGAGCCCTTCTCCAGTCTTCTGGGACCTCTCCTGTGCTCAGAGACTCACTAAACAATCTGCTAATGGCTCTGCTAGTTCCTCCTTTAGCTGCTTAAGTACCCTGGGATGTATGCCATCAGGTCCCATTGCCTTATCCACCCTGAGCTTAGCAAGCTCTTGTAGGACCCTTTCTTTGTGAGAGAGTAGTGCTCACCTCCCTCCCCTGTGTCCATGATGCTGAGCTGTGGGCCCTGTCCTACCTTCTCTTCAGTAAATACTGAGCAAAGTATCTATTTAGGATAGATGCCTTTACAGGGTCCTCCTCCTCACATGCTCCCTTTTCTCCATTAAGCTTAGCAATACCCCTCTGGACTTTCTCCTTTCACTAATGTATCTATAGAAAGTCTTGTCACCTTCTTTACTGTTCGTGCTAGTGTTTCTCAGTTTGGGACTTTGCCTGCCTTACTGCCTTACCTGCTTCCCTTAGGGCAGTTTGGTATGCCTCCTATCTTCATCCCGCTGTGTTCCTTATATTTCCTGAAGGCCAGCCTTTTGGCTCTGACCTTTCTGCTACTGTATTTGAGAACCAAAGTGGTTTTCTTCTTCTTTGCACTTCCTTTTCTGTCTAACACAATGGGATGTTGCTTCAAGTATTGCATCCTAATGCTTGCCCACTTTGCCTGTACCCCTCACCTGTGTTTCTTTTTGCCAGGGCTAGCTTAACTCTGTAGGCCATCTTATCAGAGTCAGCTCCTCTGAAGTCCCATATTTTGCCTTGGAATGGGATGATTTAGATGTGGTAGCCAAACTGAACCATACCATGTGATGGTCACTGGCCCCCAGGTGACCTTCTACCTGGAGATCTGTGATCCCTTCTTTGTTAGTCAGTACTAGATCTAGGATAGCCCTGTCTCTTGTGGGTTGCTGTACCAGTTGTTTGAGGCCCTCCTGCAGGGAATCCACTATGAGTCTAGTTCTGGCAGATGTTCCTGCTGGTATTGACCAATCTGTATCTGGCATGTTGAAGTCTCCCATTATCAGAACCTCCCTTTAGCTGTCATGTTTTGTATATCTTCTAACAGTAATGTATCTATGTCCTCCCTCTGGTCTGGGGGCCTGTAGACAACCCCAGTTCTTATGGCTGTCCCATTTCCTGTTTCCAGGGTGACCCACAGTTCTTCTGGCTCCTTATGTGTATTCTGAATTTCTGTAGCTTTGATATTTTCATTAACATACAGGGCCACCTCTCCTTTTGCACCTCGGTCTCTTCTGAACAATACATAGCCAGGTACTGAAGTGTCTCAAGTGTGGTTACTGGTAAACCACGTCTCACTAATTGCTGCTATGTCCAGTTTAGCTCTGACATTATTGCCTGCAGGTCTGGGATCTTATTTCCCAGGCTGTGAGCATTTGTGTACATGATTTTCCATTGGCCAGATTTTGGTGTGTTAGTTGTTGGGTGAAGTTTGGCATTACCCCTGTGCATCGTGGGGAGACAAACCTTTTTCTACCTGGTGATGCAAATGAACGGCAAACATGCTGAATTCCTGTTTGACCACTAGCTGAGGGAGGGGTGTTCTTCCATTCGACGTATGGGGTGCTGCACCTCTCTCCCATTTGCTTGTTTAAATATTCTGCAAAGACGTCAAACTTCTGCCCCAATGCACTGACTCCTCTTTAGTCAGATGCAGTCCATCAAATTTAAAGAACTTTCGCTTCCAGAACTGTTGCCAGTTCCCTACAAATCTGTGTCCTTTTTCTGGCACCAGTCCTTGAGCCACGTGTTTAGCTCCCCTATCTTCCCTTCTCTGACCTTCCGTCCATCTGCTCCCCTCTCCCAGACTGGCAGGATCTCAGAGAAGGAGATGCCGGATGAAATAGATGATAGTTTGTCACCCAGCCTAGTCAGGTGTTCCTTGGTCTCCACAACTGACCGGCTGGCGAGATCATTAGTCCCTATGTGTACTAGGACATCAATGTTTTCTCCTGCCTTGTGAACAATTTTAGCAATGCGGTCAGTGTCTCTCCATGCTGATGTACCTGGGAGACATCTGACCATCACCCTGGCTGGAGATGGGTATCAACTCCCGAATCATGGAGTCTCCTATGATCAGAAGTTTTTGGATTCCTTTGTGCTTGTTTAGTTTTGGTTCCTGATTTGGGTGAGTTTGTTGTGCTAGCTCCTGTGCCGCAGTGTCCTGCTCTGCAGTGTCTTCTGCCTCTTTATTTGATTTCAGAGATAGAGGCAGATACCTGTTTATAGTGTTTATATGGTTTTGGAGGTAATGTGTTGAGAGCAGAGAGTGATGGGGCACCTAATTTGCTCCTCCTAACCACCTGCCAACCTCCTGGACCAACTACCCTCTGCGTCGAGGTTTTTCTGTTGGATGCTGGGGAAATGGCGGTGGTTCTTATAATGTATTTCTCTTCAATATGAAATTTGAGGCGTGCAATCTCTGCCCATGCTGCCCGGAGCTGAGCCCTAAGATCTCCAAAGGCCCAGCATGTAGGACAGTGTCCTAAATCCTGTAAGACTGTCCTTCTGAAAATTGTTCCACAGTACCTGCAGTTAATGAAATCCATTCCAAATAAGTTGCTGGGTTTGTAACCTAGTCAGAGTAATTAGAAGGGGAAAAAAAGGAAAAAATGCAAGTAATGGTTTAATTGTGCTTTGTTTAACTTGTTATAACAAGTTAAATTACTAGTGCCCTGTAAATGAGATCACCTTGTGGAGGCCCCACTGATCCGCCTCTTCCTGTCTCATCACAGGATATGCACAACTGTGGTACCCTATAAAAGGAGTGTAGTGGGTGGTTGGGGATGGGGTGGGTGGCTGGGCCCTTCCCTGCCTAAAAGAAGAACCACGGACGAAAGAACAAGGAGGTAAGAGCAGAAACAATCAGTCAACAACAAATGCAGTAACCCTGAAAGCTTATCCTAATGTTAGATAAAACTGTAAAACCTGTAAAGCACCACCTGTAATAATTTCAGAGAAGATATACCCTGTAAGAAACACTTTGCTCCAGAGAAAAATAAAGCAGTAACAGAAGATATACCTTGCAAAAGACAATTTGAATCAGAAGATTACAGCAGTAATCTGTTAGCACACCTGTAGGCACACCTTGTAGAAGAAGGTATACCAGCAACAACAATTTGAATCAGAGAAAAAATAAAGCAATTAAATGTTAGCAACAAACAGTAGCAATCCCTGTGAGTAAAAAATAAAACACCACCACACAGTAAATCTGCTTAGCCAAACTAAGTCTTAATCCTTCTCCCTTGCTCTGTTAAGTCTCTCTACTCTGCCTTTCAAGCAGTCTTAGAAGGAAAGAGCTCAGGTGAAGCTAGGTGCCTTGGCCAGCAAACCAAGTCTTCTACCAAGAGCTTTGTCCCTTTGAACATAACTCTAATAGGATAGAGAAAAATATGCCTAGCTTAAAGGACTCTGCTGGTATATAGAACACACTCCAGAGAAGAAATAATGAGAATACTTGTGGACTATGCTACTCCGTCTTTTCTTTGATTGAATCAGATGTTAGTAGTATTTCAAATTATCTTAAAGATATTTTCTTACCAGCACTCTCTGATACTGACTAAAGTCACACAACCTATTTCTCAGGAAGAATCGATAGCCTGTATACATCAAAGAACCATACTACACTTGGACCTGATGGCCTACCAGTGAATTATATAAGATACTGGGTGAGCACTAGGGCCAGAACTAGTCACAGTTTATAATGAAATGTTAGATTCTGGGAATATCCCACTACAATTTAATAGGGACATTAATATTCCTACACAAAAGGGTGGCAAAGCAAATTTAAATAACTGGAGGCCAATATGCATGCTGAATACTGATTGTAAACTACTAACTAAAATATTAACTAAACGTCTACTTTCAATAGCAGAAATAGTTATTACATCTCACCAAACTTGTTCAGTCCCAAATAGGAGAATCCAGGACCGGCTTATTTTGATTAGAGAAATTATAACACAGTACTCTTCCAGGAAAGTTCCAGGCCACATCACTTCTCTCGATCAAAAAGGCTTTTGACTCCATTAGTCACAAGTTTCTATGGGTGGTACTACAACACTGTGGGTACTCTAAAATAATAGGGTGGCTGAAATCACTTTACAGGACAGCTACAGTAGTACCTGTAGTTAATGGCTGGTTGGGGCTTTGATACCAATTCGGAGAGGAGTAAGACAGGGGTATCCCATGAGCCATCTACTGTATGTTTTGTTTTAGATCTGTTACTGTGGAAATTAAATGAGGCATGTACCATTAGACCAATATGTATCTCCCTTGTTTAATATCCCCAAAAGTGATAGATTATGCAGATGACTTATGGTAGCAGACCAATCATCAGTTGAGGAGGCTATGGAATGATATAACACATTTGGCTCCCTATCAGGTGCAGCTCTAAATCTGGAGAAATGCATAGGGTTCGCTTAGGAAACCCTAACACAGTAAGTAGTAGTATAGGGCCTATCCAGCTCACAGAGGACCCAATTCATATCCTAGGTATAAAGTTTGGTCCCAGGATACTGGAAGTTTAAACTGGGAGGAGAAACTAGAAATTGGAAAAATAAAGGTAGCCAAATGGAACAGGGGACAATAGGGAAAAGAAAAGGATATTCTTTATTAAAACCTTTTTAGTTCCACTTTTCCAGTACCTGAACTATGTATTTCCAATACCCAAGCATTTGGAAACAACAGTGTTGAGCCTTTTTTTCAAGTAGACTGAGGCAGCCACCTCAATTCCATTAAAAGGAATATAACATACCTGCAATCAAAACAAGGGTTTTGACATGATAAACACCATCCTTTTTTAATAGTATCTTCTTCATGTCAAATTTAAAACCCATTCTTATCAACATACAAAGAGGTTGGGAACAAAGTTTTTGAAAATAGTAAAGTTCGTTTTGACTGTGGGAGGGGAATGCATTATGTGTATTAGAGCCTCTGCTGCAACTCCTTCTTACCTGAAAGAAAGTTTTTAAGACTGATGCAATGGCACATTACACCCCAACAGCTGATTTCTGTTCAGACACACAACATTTTGTATAAAGCCCTTTTAGATACTTTGTGTCATGTTTCAGAATCTTTCGAGAAGTGCCCCAGTCCCTATTTGCCATCTTTCTGAACCTTGTTACAATCCTCCAGAATCCCAGCACATATGTGGACTCTCACTGGTTGTCTTGCCATGAGTGAATAAATACAAAAGCAATCATAAACACAAACAGCTTCAAGACAGGATTTGCAGCAGACATCAGTGTGTTAATGCACTAGAAACCATTGAGCACTTGTTTTTGACTGCTCATACATTACAGGGTTTAGGACATATAGTAACTATGACAAGAACCTTTGTATGCTACTATCGCATATGTAAATCTAATGTATGGAGAAGTGTCTCCTCCTTGGAAGAATAATATAGTCACTCTACACCTGAGTTTTACTATTACAGTATAAAGTGGAACATCTGGATGGCCCGATGTTTGTATGTATTACAGCAGAAAGATAGTACAAATATAGAGCTTGCTAAAAAAAAAATAAACAAGATTTATTTACAGTATATGAATCAGAGTATAAAAAGTTACCCACTACTGAACTTTTAGAATTATGGAAAGGTCTTCCGTGAACAGATTCAGATATTCCAGTTACGTGAAGTAATGTAAATTTGAGACCTGGTTTCTGTACAAAAGACTTAATGTTGATTTCTGTTACATTGTTTTCTTTAATTTAAACAAAAAAGGCTGCATACAATGATTATGTTTTGCACTAATTTGTTTGGATGTATTTTGATTTTGTTCAATAAACTTTCCCTACTCTTTTCGATAAGTGCCATGGGATCTTTAACATCCACCTGAACTACCACCAATGCAGGCAGATGGAACTTGGGTTAAAGTCTCATCTGAAAGACGACACCTCAGAAGTGCAGCGCCCATCTCATGTTGCACTACAGTGTCAGTACTTAGATAGACTGAAATAAACTGCTGCTGAGTGTGACATGGCTGCAAGTACTGTATGTCCACATCTTTTCAGGCTGTGTGATCTACTTCAGTGAACATGGTGAATAGGTAAGAGACACGGCTGTGAAAATGTATTCAAGGAACAGACTGATCAGGGTAACAGCTGAAAGTTTTTTTTTAAATAAATACATATATTTTCATGGGTGGGGTTTGTGTCATGTTCTATAGAACAAACAACAGGGATAAGATGAGGGAGGAGAAGTGAGGGTAACAAGCTGTTGTAACGTGAATGTTCAGTATGAATAATAAAAACAATGTCTGCTATTCACCTTTTAAAACATTCCAGTGTGGTGTAGTGATTTGTGAGAAGGCTAGATACCAGAATGTTCAAACTCAATAAATATTGCACCCGCTCTGACAAAACAGCCATACACAAATGACAATGTTCTCAGATGATTTCTTTATTTTTCTTGTATTAAATTCAGCTGCCCTAATGTTTCACCAGAATATGGCTTCTTCTGGGGACTGTAAAAATATATATACATGTAAATATTTGATAAAAATTATTTCTGACCAAATTTAATATAATACATCCTTTGCTCTTTCCTCACTGTATACACATACAACAACATGTCCCTCAGACAATTCAGGCCATACATACGTAAAGTTTCAAAGATTGGCCACCTCTTATTTCAAGTTGTGACTGTTGCCTGGCTGCCCTCAAATGACTAATAAAGTCAATATGGTAACTGCAAAATAATATATGTGAACACTTAAAACTCTTATAAGGCATCCACAGCTAAATTATTACTAACCGAATAAACAGTCATAATGCTATCCATATCACTTTTCAAATCATTAACAATCTTTTATAAACAATTATAATGTTACATTATAACACATTTTTTCTCTCAGTTCAAAATGTGTACTTTCAATTCAGCAAACCTAAAAGGTATAGAAAGCAGGTACTCACATGTGGTGTTCAGCAAGGTTTACACCGAGTGGCAGCAAGAAACAGAGCTGCAGCCCTTCCTCTTAAGTCCATGCAGGAGAGCATGCTGACGTGGTAAGCCAGCGCAGATGGTTTGCATCATCACATAGCAGCAAAAGCTGCATAGCAACCGCTTTCCTGCATGGACTAAAAGTCTGGCAATCGATTTTGACTGGGAATCTCTCATGAAACTGTAATGCATATATCCATATTTTCACCTCGGGACTAAAAAAACTCTTAATATAATTTAACAGGTTTAACCAAGATCTTTACAATCAAATAAAATGCATAGACTGGCAAAGAGGAAAATATGGAAAATATTGGAAATAGGTATAGTGTGGGGGCTGAAGAAAATTCAGCTTTTCAAACATTTTGTTCCAGTGGATTGTTAGTTGATCTCCTCATTTAAACTAATATAATAGTGTCTAGTTCATGAATTGGATTCATGAACTAGGCACTTATTATAATGATTGGGGTTTAAATGAGGAGATCAACTGCTTTCTATACTGATTAGGTTTGCTGAACTGAAAGTACATTTTGAACTGTTTTATGCATTTGCTTGTTTCAGAGGTCTACTTACACGGCTGACATGAGGTAAAAGTTGAGTTTAACTTTGTATATATTTATGGTCTCTATTTACAGATGTGGTAAATTAATGAGAGGATCGTTAGGAGCATGAGCTCTTTCCTTCTTGCTACTGAGGTATGCATTATAGCAAAGAATTTCAAAACAGAAACTGTATTTAAGCATGGTACTGACATCGAGGCTTCTATTATTTAGACATATGCCAGATTAAGAAGGTGCTGACCTATTTGAATATGCACTAGCAATCTTAACAGGTAAATCTTTATGGATATAACTTTTGGTAACACCAGTTGGTTTATTAAAATTTAGTTTAACTTTGTGCTATAATGATAAGATTTAAATAATACTAATATCACTTGGGGAAGCAGTAAAGTAGATTATATGGATTATTTTGACTGAGCTAGTTAAAATGGATGATGAAATATGTGATATTTTGTATTATATGGTGACCTGAAGGAGCAATATGATTACAGACGGTATTTGATTCTAAAATGTCCAAGAGTAAAAATGTGTTATAATGTAGCATTATAATTGTTTATAAAGATTGCTAATGAAAAGTGATATGGAAAGTATTATTACTGCTTATTCAGTTAGTAGATATTTAGCTGTGGATGCCTTATAAGAGTTTTAGTGTTCACATATAATATATTATTTTGCAGTTACCATATTGACTTTATAAGTCATCCGAGAGCAGCCAGGCAAGAGTCACAACTTGAAATAAGAGAGGAGGCCAATGTTTTGAAACTTTTCATATGTATGGTCTGAACTGTCTGAGGGACATGTTGTTGTATGTGTATACAGTGAAGAAAGAGCAACGGATGTGATTATATTAAATTTGGTCAGAAATTATTTTTATCAAATATTTACATGGATATATATTTTTACAGTCCCCTAGAAGAAGCCATATTCTGGCGAAACATTGGGGCAGCTGAATTTATCCAAGAAATGTAAAGAATTAATCTGAGAACATTGTCATTTGTGTATGGCTTTTTGCCAGAGCGGGTGCAATATTTATTGAGTTTGAACATTACACTAGCACCACTGCATCCAAACTTCACTTAAGAAGAACTCTTACCTTGAGAGATTTCCCAGGATCCTTTTATTTAAGATTGTAGATACCAGAATTACCATACATTGTGCTGTTTAATTTATGGTCTCATTAAAAAAAAATACATTAATGCAGACATTAGGGTTGAAGAATGCAAAGCATACAAATAGGTAAATTAAAAAGCGTTGGGGTTTTGGGTCTCTGGAGACTTGATGAATCAGTGGTGGGGTCTTGCTTGGACTGTACATTCTAATGCCCACCCCAGCCCATAGCCTCCTGTACAAAGCACAATGTACAGCTTTAAGCCATAGCCTCATACTGCAATGCTCCTTGGAGGTAGAGAAGCATGACTCACCACATGTTATGTTGCTAACAGAATCAGTTATAGTTTTCTTCTCACTTGTGGGCCCTGTGTGAAGAAAAGAGATAATGTCTGACCTTGTTTGCTCAGGGTAGGGGTGGCCATTAGGACTGGACCACTAAAATACACCAATGGATGGTTTCTTCCTTTTGAGAAACACAAACTCAACCCCAAAAAGAAAAAAACAATGTAGAACTGTTTCTTTTTCATTTATATTGGCCAGCTGTTTGGTGACTCTGGGGTGAATACCCTAGTGTCACTGCAAATGGGGCAACACCAACAGACACAAGGAAGAGGGGTTCAAGTATGGCACTGGGGCAGGGAACCCAGTGCTATTCAATATTGAAGGGTGGAGGGATTATAGGCTGGTACTGGAGGTTGGGCACTTTAGTGTTAGAAGTACATTTATAAATATGGTGGCAGGATTGGGAACCCACTATCATAAACAGTGTCAAGTGGTGTGTAGCTAGCAGCTGGCAGAATTGGGAACAAACTAGTCATTCTTTATACAAAGACATGGGTTGGGGGGCTACCAGATAGTGGAATTGGGCACCCATTGGCCATTTTACAAGACACGGGTCGAGAGGATGTGGTACTGGCAAGCAGGACTGATCGCCCACTAGCAAGTTTAATTAAAATGTGGGTTGGGGGAGAGGGGGTTATAAGGATAATTAGATTTTTGTGTAGGCAGGCTTATCATCGATGATTTATTTGTCACTGCTTATATGAGCCAAAGTCACTAATGATCAGTGGCTCAAGTAAGTGACAAAGAAATTACTGACAATCAAAAAATCTAACTATCCATAGAAAGTAAATTTTTGAAACTCAGCATGCATGAAAATGACACAGTTTTAACTTACCTTTTTAAAACTTACCAGTTGCAAAAGCATGTACCTTTGGCAAGCAATCAAAGCTGTAAGTTTCAGGTTAAAATACAAAACAAAGACTTGATTTTGTTATAGGTGAGAAAAGAAAACCCTGTTAATTTGGGTGAATTTTAGCATTTTGCATTTCCATAACTGTGCCCCTTGCCCCCAAACCAATGAACATACAATTTTCAGGTTACAAAGACCCTCATCCAGACTTCATGCCTTTCAAATGTTGGGCAAATTGGTTAAACGGGAAGACTTATTAAGGTGCAAAATCAGAATTTAATATTGATTTGCTTACTCAACTCTAATAAGGTACTCTTTTATGTTGAATGCCTCTGGTTCATGCATGAGGTTTGTTATAATGAGGGTCTGCTATGATCAGAAGCTCAGTGTAGTAATTACTGAAAATAAACAATGAAGTCCTGCATGTGAGCTACCATCTGGTAGTGATAAAGTAACTGACATGAGCAAGATCCTTGAAACTAACTACAAACTTAACGTGCTCTGGGAGACCAAAGACAGGCTGAGCACTGTGTGATGAGAGCTCCCGAAGACTCTTCAGCCCTGTGATACTCTGTCTGCTGCTAAACAAGAGGACAACATGAGCAAGGAATCCAGTAATGTAAGGTACAGGCTTTTAGGGATGTAGATTAATGAAAACAACTGACTGATTGAAATTGTATGAAGCAGGAAGCAGTGAAGAATGGCGCTGAAGCTGTACTGCAACCTAGCTACCCCAGTCTTAGAGCACTGCTGCAGCTCCCCAGCCCACCTAACTTTATTCTGCCACCCACTACCAAAACCTAGATACTGACTCCATCCTCTGAACCATTGGCTACAGCATCCACTGAAAATTCAGGTGTCTCCTGAGTCCTTTTGCAGCACTTTAGTTAAGAGTGGCAGCTGGGGACAGTGGTGATGTTCCCATTGTTTTTCACACCCACCCTTTAATGCATTAATGGATTAAGCTGAAAACATTGAGACCATCACAGTCTTCTTTCATTATAACAAATCCCACTTATGGTGATCAGCTGTGATGGCTCCCACTGTTTTCAGTTTGATCCATTAAGCTACAGGTCTAGTGGCCAAAGCAAAGAATCACTGATCTCCTGCTTCAGATAGGCCGCCAGACTGTGTAGCTTTAAGCAATATTCTTTTAATTTAAAGTCTATGATTATAGGATGACTTCTGTGAGAATCAATTCTCATTTACGGAACATCCCATTTCAAGAATACAAAACAAAAATGTACTACATAGTACAGCAAATTATTGAAATATTCAACCAGGTAAAAAACAGTAACAACAAAGTTCAGTTTTAACATGTCTTCAGGATATTCGAAGAGTGGCTCATTGCAGTGTAAACCTCCATTAGTGATTGCAAATCGGTGCCAGTCACTAAACAACGGCATTTTGGAATGATTGCAAACTGACGTGATGCGCACAAATTGCTTAATATAGCAGGCTATGGCAGCAGTTGCGAATATATCCACAAATGCGTTCACAAGGTGATCTACAACACCTTTGCAATGGCAAAAGGAATCCACTGAATAAAGGCACAGAATGAAGGTGGTGATACACTCGAGAGTTAGCAGCAACAGAAAGGAGCTTCTGCCAAGCTCAGTCAACAAAACTATTAAAAAGTGCATCCTCAAAATTTATTTAAGCACTATACCACAACAGGGTGTGGGTCATGCTGGGATTTACTCACAGGGCTGTAAGCCGGTGGCCCAAACTACCCAGGTGTGCTTGAATCCCTGCTTGACCCACATGCTGAGATGGAATATATATATATACAATGTTCCCTTTTCCTGAGATACAAAAGAATAAACAAAAGTTATTTTGGTATATTTATTTATTTTATTGTGTTTGTCATTCTACTGGACAAAATAGTCCTTGGTTGCTATGGCTGTTGCTAGACCTGGCATGTTGTTGTCCATGTATTCTAATGTATCTGTATATGCAGAGGGTTAGATATGTTACAGTATTATATATTTTTAAACAGAGGACTCGTACTCTTGGGTTTTTCTTTTTTATTGGGACAGTGAGTCTGCTTCAGGCTGTAGCTTTGTATGTGAGACAGTCTGCTGACAACAGTCTGTGTGAAGCAGGTGCTAATGGATCACCATTTCAATTTGTGCTTCCTGGTTTAAGTTTGTGGTAACGAGAATGAATCGTCAGGACTCCGTGGAATTTCTTTCTTCTTTTTTTTCTGGTGATTGGAAACTACTGGAGGGTATGAGAAGATTTACTTATGAGGACAGACCCTGAGGACTTAGAGTGTATAGTGGCAACAGCTGCAAATGTATCAGTGGGACTCTTTTATGACTGCTGTAGTGTACCCGTCTTTGGCTCTCCTGGGGCCGAGAGGTGAAAAGACCACTGTTTTTTATTATAGATAGTTTTGGGCAGGATCTTTAGACTGTTGGGGTGTTCCAACTTGGCTTGCATTTGTTATATTTTTTGCCAACAGTCAGTACCGTGAAATGCGGAGTTGTGTGAGTGAGCATTTTGCAGTCTGTCATTGTCTTTGCCAGTCATACTGCAGGTTTGCCAGGATCAGAGTGATTTGCAAGTGGGGGTTATGATGCGGCTGACTGCTGGTTGAAACCTTTTCCATGGGGTGATGCTAGGATTTATCACGCTTAGAAGGTGCCAGCCAGCCAATCAGAAGCCATTATTTTTAGCCCATTGTATAATAAACTACAACCTACTTCTGGTATACAAAGATACATGAATTGTGTACTGGTTTGTGGAAAAATGGCCACAGAACAACAGATGGACTCTGATTTTATTTACTTATTAGTTTTTGGTAACCTGGTAAGTCGTTAGGCAATTGGACCTGCCTATTTTCAAGCCTGATCAGGAGAGTACAAAATACAGAGATACAAAAATTACAGGGAGCATTAACAGTAGAAAATGGTACAGTATGACAAGCATGACCTCACACAGGAGGGTCATAACACAAATCATCAATCACATAGGTCACCCACGTGAAGTGAAACAAACAATAAACAAATAACAACTTAAACCTATACTGACCAACACAGGAGGGTGGACAAAGTGGATTACATCCAGACAATTGGACACCAAGAGAAAATAGGGAGAGAAACAAAACCAGACCACTGTGTAGGGAGTTAACACAGCAGTTATTACGGACAAGACTTGCTACAAAAGGAAGGTTAAGAGCATTTGCAGACACCACATGTCCTTAGGTAAGAAGAAGATGCTTTTTGAATGAGTCATGGAAGTAGAGCCCCTAACATGGGGAGGAAGGAGTTCCAGAATTTGGGGTCAAAGTGGAGAAAGCTTGT
Source organism: Neoceratodus forsteri (assembly GCA_016271365.2). NCBI lineage: Eukaryota > Metazoa > Chordata > Ceratodontiformes > Ceratodontidae > Neoceratodus > Neoceratodus forsteri. The sequence goes on from CM057453.1 coordinate 447,126,191, forward strand.
TCTCCCATTCTCATAGAGAAAGGGGAACAGAGAGTAGAGGGGAGGCAGAGGACCTCAGGGAGTGAGAATAAGTTACAGGGTTTAACATAGCTCCAAGAGACTTGGGTCTGGGGATACGGGTAAGAGAGTCAATAAAGCATCCAAGACTGTAGGAGCGCAAGTCATTGGGAGCCAGCCAGTTTAAGGAGAAGTAGAGTAGACTGTGGTGGGTGAGTTGAGGAGCAGACAGGGCAAATCTACAGATGTTATTATATGTGACTTACCACTTGTGGAGAACATTAACATTAGCCTGGGACATGACAGGTAGAGCATATTTAAGCCCTGGGAGGAGGATACCCTGGGCTATGAAAATCCTAGCAGAGGGGGTCAGAGAATGGCAAACTTTGTAGGCTACTCCAATCTTCATTTTACAGACCTCATTTATATGAGAGGAAAAAATTAAAGATGGCTCAATGTCAAACCCAGGTATTTAAAGGAATCAGTATTTGATATTATGGATCCATCAAGATAACAGTCCTCCAGATTGGAGGTTAGTGTCTGAACTTTTCTGGTTGACCCAAAGAGCATGGCATGCATTTTGGGTAGGTAAAGGATTAGCTGATTCAAGGAGAGCCAGGATTAGATGATTTGGAAGGAGGATGATAGTTGATCACTTATGTCAGTGACAGATTTAGAGGCAGAGAATTGGACCAAGTCATCAGCATACATTATGGTCTGGCAGTGAGTAGGAAAGGAAGGAATATCATTAATGAAGAGGGAAAGGTGCAAGGGACAGAGTATAGGACCTTGGGGACACCACAGTGGAGGGCTGCTGAGGAAGAGAGGACTTTATTGAAGGCAATAGCTTGTGTACGTTTGGTAAGATAGCTGTTAAACCATGACAAGATTTTGACCTACACTAACATTGGAGTTTCCTTAAGAGCAGGGGTGGTTGACCTGGCCAAAGGCTTTCGTGAAGTCTATAAAACAGCCCCTGTAAGGAGACCATTGTTCATGTTTGTCTTGACCTCACTAGTAAACAGAGTCAGGGCTGTGGTGGTGCTATGTCCCGCCTAAAGTCACGTTGGACAGGAGTCTGATTTTGAACTTGAGATGAGAAGAGATCTGACCATGGATTAGTTTCTCAAGTAGTTTGCTAAGAGTAGGCAGAATGGCAATAGGTCGATAGTTCGATAAAATCTTGGTGTCACCTTTTTGAACACTGGGATAGTCCTCACAGTTTTCCAGACCTGTGGTACAGTAGAGGAGGAGATGGATAGGTTAAAGAGTCTAGTAATAGGTGTGGCTAGGAGAGGGCAGCCAGTCTAAGAATCCTAGGTTCAATGCCATCAGGACTTGACTACTGTGGATAGGAATAGATTCAAGAAGTTTCAGAACTTCCAGGTGGAAGATGGGGCAAGGATCAGTGGAGCAGTAATGTCATTAGAGTCTTGCTCGGTGAAAAGAGGGCATTGGGCTAGGGAGGGAGATGTTATGGAAAGCTTAGTAAAGAGGGAGTTGAAAGCATTGGCTATAGTGGATGGGTTATTACAGTTGATATAATTTACAATCATCTCTTTCAGAGCCTCAGACCTATTACGCCTAGGATCTCATTTATTTGGGACCAGTACCTTCTTTGGTAGGATGAAGAGGAGCGAAGGAGCTTGCAGTAGTAGTTGCTTTTGCTAAATGAATCTCTCTCTTACAGACATTACGAGAGCACGATACTTCTCGTAATCAGAAGGAAGAGAGGAGGATTTGAAGAAGACCATAGCTTGTCCCTCAGCTTAAGCTGTTGTAATAGAGGGAGCTTAAGCCACTTCATGGTTTTGCCCTTACCCTACATGTGGTGATAGGGATATGCCTCTTCTGTAAAGAGTAAGGTGCGGTTGAAATATTCAACCGCACTGTTGATATCATTAGTGACAAGGATGGTGACAATTCAACTTGACGATGTCCCAAATAAGGAAACTGGATCAAGTAGAGCAAGATTAGAGAAAGTTAGCACTTTGGGTGGATAAGAAGGGGAGGCATACCATACACAGTAGACAGGGCAGTGGTCACCAATCGAAGTCAGGGAGTACACCGACTGAGGCGAGTCTGTCTTTTTCTGTTTGTTAGTACCCAGACTAATAGAGTTTGGCATGACCCATTAACAGCAATCCTTGTGGGTGACTGGACGAGCTGACCAAGGTTTGCCTTGCTGATAGCTGATGCAAGTTGAGAGGCATTTGGACTAAGCCAGTCAAGGTTAAAATCACCCAGTCCACACATGTGGAGAACAATCTCAATAGGCAACAGCCTTCTTTGTCCATCAAACAAAGTAAACAAGCAAGTAAACCAAGGCATATGATTTCATTTTTTTGTGTCACAGTAGGCATTAGGTCAATAAGTTCTCAAGACCAAGTTTGCTATCACGTGAGTAAGTATACATTAAATATGTGTAGTTTCTTTGAGCCTCTGAGGAGAGAGAGAGAGAGAGAGAGAGTGTAGTACTTCACAATTATTCAGATTTTGTGTAAGTATAGGGTGACGCTTAGATGGGCCTTATAGAATAGTGCTAGACCACCTCCTCTTCTGGAGGTGGGACGGTCAACCCGAAATAAGTTGTAACCTTGAACTGAACATAAGGAGCTAGGGACAGTGGGCATGAGCCAGGTTTCAGACAGAGCTAGTAAGTTGGGGTTATTTACTTGAACCCAACATTGTAGTTCAGGAGATTAGCAGTTAGACTCCTGATATTGAGGTGAGCTATGCTTAGACCCAGAGACTGTGGTAGCATATGGGTGAATATGGGGCAGTGATTTGACCTCCAGGCCTGGGTTGGTCTCAGTATCTTCAGATAGGGTTAAGGATAGGTTAATGAGCCAAGCAGCGCGAATGTAAACAAGCAAGATTTTCATCCAGAATAGGTATGCTTCATGCATAAAAGGTATCTTATTAGAAAACCAGCAATTTTATAACTTAGGCTCATAAAGGGTACTACCCTGTAGTTTTAAGCACTAACATATTCAAATAGGCAAGTTAACAGTGGAAGCAGGGAGATGGTAGAGTTGGACAAGAATTTGTCCCAGGAAGTCTGTGGTCAGTAGGGCTAACAAAATGAGGATACAAAACAAAGCTTAAGCATTCTAGATTTGGAGTAGGTGAAATTAGTAAAATGAAAGGAATTTGGGTGCAGGCTTTTGGTGAAAGCATCTCAGTAGAGCAAAACTAGCAGAAACTACTGCTAAAACCAGGGAGAACAGAGAATAGCACGCTGTAGTGGCGGTAGAAGAAATCTGCAGATGATAAAGTAGGAGATAGATTATTTTGTCTTGCAGACAGTCAGCCCATGTGAATTAGCTACCTATAAGTTCAAGGACAGCTAAGGGTGGGAGGTATTGGGGTGGGCGGGAGCAGGCACAAAGTGACTATGGAAATGCTTAGGAGCAGAAACAGTAGCCACTAAGCCCAAGTCTTCCTGAAACCCACAGCTCAAAAGCCAACTCTGGCTTGACAACCCAGAGTGCGACAGCCAGATTTCAATCTGTTACGCAGTGCTCAGGCTTCAAACAAAGTGAAGCAACTGTTCAGTTTAAAAATCTGTCTTCAGTCAGCTGTAGGAGCATAAATGCATCCATTCAGTTAAGTGTGAGTTTCAGTCGGCTGTTGGAGCACAAATACACCCGGAGCCATTTGCTTTGTGACTCAGTCGGAGCATAAACTTAAGCAGCTTAGCCTTGGAGCAGACAGCAATATCTTGCAATCAAATTGCTCTGCAAAATTGTTGTAAAATGGGGCCCAGGAATTAACAAATTCATTTTACACTGGGCACATTAGGAAAGCAGCTGGCAAACACTTGATAGCACTAAACTACTTAGGCTAGAAAAATAAGTCCAGCAGAAATGAGTGGTCGAGTAAAGAAATGGCGCCAAATTTGAAATTAAGAACAAGAGGAGCATCCTAGGGACTGCTCTCCTTCTCCAGGAGGAGGGTGGGGATATGACCCGGTGCTTAATGGACCCTGGCAGAGGCTGGGGGTACTGCAGCTACTGGTGCCTAACAGTATTCAGGAGGCGGGTAGGACGCAGGACGCCATTGCAAGTCCCCACCTCCGCGTGCAACAAAGGGAAAAACAGCCCTGCTCCCACTGCCATAATGAAGCCTGCTCCAGCTGCATTAGGCAGTCAGGCTGACTCCCGCCTTTCCCAAGTTCACGGCACCCTTGGTCAAGGTGCTGTGACCACACCCTGGGGAAGCCAGGGGTTCAGGGAGGATGGTTAAAATATGAGCAGGTGCAGCCGGAGTCTGTGACTGGGCTGATGGGTCACGGCACGGGATGCAGGGCAAAAATAGTAAATTGAAAAACAATGAAATTAAGAACAAGAGCTGTGGGGCACCATGAGGGAAACACTGACTCACTGTTGTCCATTAGCATACCTTTGGTGTCTCGATGGGGAGCTGCTCCGAGGCACCAAGCCCTGCTGTATCCAGGGGCTAGAGAGAGACAAATAGAAGGGTAGATTGTTAAAACCAGACAGGAGGGGGGGAATATTATGGAGGCAGGGTTAGAAATTGGGAGGGGGAGCAGGACAGAGAGACAGAACAGTAGAGCATAGAAAAAAGGTAGAAACAGGTTTGAAGTAGAGATCCAGACACAAGCCATTCAGGTAGAAATAGAACAAATTATAGTACTGTGCAACTACCAGGCTAAAATCCACTTGCAATTTCAACTTATATATCAAGCTTAAACCAGGAGCTCAATGAATGAAATTAACAGAGCATTAACAGGCTTGAAATAAACTCTAGCATTTCACTATGGATGCAGTTTGATTAATTTTGCTAGCGAGTGAAAAATACAGCACATGGACAATATAAAGAGATGCTTAGGAGCAGAAACAGTAGCCACTGAGCCCAAGTCTTCCTGAAACCCACAGCCCGAGAGCAACTCTAACTTTACAACCAGAGTGCAAACAGCACAGATTTCAATCTGTTACACAGTGCTCAGGCTTCAAACAAAGTGAAGCATCCATTCAGTTAAAGTGTGAGTTTCAGTCGGCCGTAGGAGCACAACACCGCCGAGCCATTTGCTTTGTGACCAGTTGGAGCATAAACTTATTCAGCTTAGCCCTGGAGCAGACAGCAAGATTCTGCACTCAAGTTGCTCTGCAAAATTGCTGTAAAATGGAGACCAGGAATTAACAAATTCATTTTACACTGGGCACATTAGGAAGCAGCTGGTGAACACTTGATAGCACTTAACTACTTAGGCTAGGAAAATAAGTTCAGCAGGAATGAGTGGCCGAGTAAAACAAATGGTGCCAAATTTGAAATTAAGAACAAGAGTCTGGGGCACCACGAGGGAAATGCTGACTCCACTGTTGTCCATTAGCATCGTTGGCGCCTTGACAGGGAGCTGCTCTGAGGAACCAAGCCCTGCTGTGTCCAGGAGCTTTGGTATCTCGATGGTGACCTGCTCTGAGGGCACCAAGCCCTGCTCTGTCCAGAGGCTTTAGTGTCTCGATGAGGAGCTTCTCAAGGGCACCAAGCCCTGCTGTGTCCAGGGGCTTTAGTGTCTCGACAGGGAGCTGCTCTGAGGGCAACAAGCCCTGCTGTATCCAGGGGCTATCCTGTCATTCATGATGCTGCCACTGCTGCTGGAGTTATATGCTTAGCATTCAGTCAAGGACGGGTTGTGGCTATCTGTAGAAAATATTCCCTGCCTTTACATTTAATAAATACTGCCCAGCTGGTAAGTGCTGATTGTGAGGCCATCTCTTAGACCTCAAGGAGTGGCTCAAAAGCTGGGTTGGTGACCACCGGGGAGGGCAACAGATAGAGAATGGCAGGCAATGAGGACGTGGCATGCAGCTCATTTTCATCAAGCTCACATAGACCAAGTTAGGCTGCACTTGAACCAGTATGTCTTGACTGCCTAAAACTCTTATTTACAACAATGTATTTTAAAGCAAGGATACCTGAGCACTACACTCATTCCTACACCCCTCCAGTTGGTCCCAAATGACATTCTGATGCTCCACCACAGTAACGTGGGTCCCTGAAGCACTATGAATTTTGAAGCAGGTTAGCTCAAATGGACTGGGCAGCAAAGGTTCTTTTCTCATTGGATGTCTTACACATGTAGTTTTCTCCACATTCCAATTGCACACAGCATCACTGCTATCAGGTTTTGTTTTGCAACTGAGTTGTTTATTGCTTACTGTTTATCTAGTGTCTGGGGACTAGCAAAATACATTTTCTCCTTTTAAAATTCTACATTGTTCATGATAGTTTATATTTCCACTAAAAGCATTCAATCTATAGTTTAGCTGATGCTAATATGCTTTTTCTCTGTTCTCCTGTGGCGATAAGATCTTAGCCTGTATTGAAAATTCAGGGTGGGACGGTGGGCAGGGGAATTACCTAATTTAGGCTTATTAGAAGTTCAATATTAACCAGCAATGAGTAGGGTAATATAGAATTCAGGTTTCTTATTCTTTGTAGATGGTTACATAGCCTCTGAATTTTTGAGCAACACTGAGTGACCTACTCCCTGTCCATTATATGCTACACCCACTCTTAAAGGGACAGCAGTCCACCACAGGTGCACTCATTAGGACTGGGAAATGCACTACATCTCAAGGCATTCAATTAGCTGGAGTGCTTTTCCAAAGCTGTGGCAGGCCTATTACAGACTGGCAGACTAGGAGTGCAGTCAATCGGACTGGGGAGTGAGGTGAAATTGGTGTGTACTGTGATGATGGAGTTAGTACTGTTTATGTGTCATAGTTATAATTTTGTTTGTATGTTATGTGACAATTGTTAAAGTGGGGGTGGGGAGGGATATGATGACCTTAATCGATTACTTGCATTGTTAGACAGAGGAACCAACACAGTCCTATACATTTGTTTACCAGTCCAAATGGGTATTAGAGTCAAGTTTGCCTCTTGGAACATTAAAGGAAGGCAGGCACAGGAAAAGAGATACTGCACATTAAAACATTTTAAAGCGCTGGATGGATCAGATGTTCACAAGAGACACATTTACCCAATGAACACATTTTAAGATTCGGAGGGAATGGGTGGGGCAAGTGTTTGGGGCGGGTAACAGATCTCAGCAGCAGGGAGTGGTTATCTTAATTGCCAAAAAATCCTCTAGTCTATTGCAGGAAACAGGGACCTGGAGGGCATTATATATTGTTACATGAGAGGCTGGGGCAGACATAGTTAGTTTTGAGGTCAATATATTGCCCGAACATGAATTTCCTTGCCTTCTTCTCTAATTTAGCCACACTTGGCTAATTTGCTTCACTGACTACACTTTTAGGAGTTGGACGGAACCTCATTCATCAACCAGGTATAGATAAATTGGTACAATACACAGAACTTATAAATGAGAATGTGGAACAGGCTATCTTTAGGTCCAGGGTCAACTATATAAAACAGGAACAGAAGGCTGGAAGACTGATGGCCTTGACAGTAAGGTAACAAGAATCCTAGAAATTAATTAGGGGCTCAGAAAAGATGGGGATCCAGCCCTTAGGACAAAAGCAAGAGACACAGTAGACATTTTCAGAGTGTTCTATCAGAGCATTACAAAACAGGAGAGTCGCACCTGAGTCTGCAGTGCCGAGCTGACGATAGGAAGTCAGGCAAAGAGAATGATGCTGGCACCTATCAAAGGCAATAGTTATGCAAATATAACAGCTTTTCAGAGCATAGATAACTTGTTGCAATATTGTAAAAATACACTGTCGTAAAATAAACCCTGAATCTGTGCAAACAGTGATGCTTTTCCTTTAGAGGCACTCAGTCTGCCTGGGAGGAGTTTAGGCCAGTGGAGGTGTCTGAAGTGACTAAGGTGATCTTAGAGCTGAAGCACACCTTTCGTGAACTGAACCCGGCACTGATGCATTTCTTAATGGGATGTGTTGATGTCGTTGACCAGGATTGCCAGGTGTTCGATGGCGAAGGGTCTTCCCAGTTGCTCTGAAAGAAGCACTGGTGAAGCTCCTCCTAAAGAAACCTTCCTCAACCCAGATGCCCTAGTGAATTACCGTCCGATCTCCAACCTGCCTTTTTGAGCAAGGTTGTTGAGAAATTAGGCACAACAGCTCAAGGATCGCCTGGTGTCCTCCGACATCTATGAGCCTTTCCAGTTTGGTTTTCGGGCCAGACATAGCACTGAAACTGCTCTAGGAGAGCACATAATGATCTGCTCAGGGCTAGAGATAGAGGAGACAGGTCAGTTCTTGTGCTCCTAGACCGCTCCTCATCTTTTGACACTGTGGACCACATCGTGCTTCTTGATTGGCTCTGTGAGTTCTGTGGACTCGCGGTACTGTGATGAGATGGTCTGAGTCCTATCTCTTGAACAGGGTGCAGCGGGTGGTGATGGGAATTTCTACTCCTCCCAATGCCTCTGTTCTGTGGAGTACCACAGGGCCCGATCTTGTCGCCGATGCTGTTCGAGTGTATATGCTGCCCTGGGCTTAAATCATTCGACAATACAGTGTGGAGTTTCACTGCTATGCAGATGACACCCAGTTGTATTTGTCTTTTGCACCAGAACATCAGGAGCTGTCTACATGCTTAACAACTGTCTGGCTAAAATCAATGACTGGATGGCTTCCACCTGGCTGAGACTTAACCTGGCTGAGACAGAGGAGCTAGTGATCGAGCCTGGTCACTGGCATGATGGATTACCACCAGGGGCTGACTCTGGACTTGTTCTGGTTCTGCTCTGCTGGTGGCTTCTTCAGGGTGCAAAATCTGGTTGTGATTCTTGATAGCAGATTGATCTTTGATGATCAGGTGTCATTTGTAATCAGCAGTGGTTTTACCACTTGTGGAACATTGCCCGGATTAAGCCCCTCATTCTACCCGAGGACCTTCCGACACTGGTGCTTGCCTTTGTGACTTCTAGGATCAACTACTGCAATGCTTTGTACTTCGTGATCATGGAAGAGACACTTTGCAAACTGCAGCTGGTGCAGAGCACAGCAGTCTGGTTGCCGATGGGCCTTTGAGGTCCAGTTATGTGACTCGGTCCTGCATGCCCTGCACTTGCTGCTAGTTAGGTGGAGTCCTTTTCAAGGTGGGTCTTCTCACCTTTAAGGCCTTATATGGGCTGGGTCCTAGCTACCTGTCAGAGCTCCTGACACTGGTGTCCTTTGCTCACTCCCTCTGCTCCTCCTCGAGGGGCTCTCCTGACGTTCCCAGGTTCGGCTCAGGACCTTGGGAGATTGCACCCTCAGTGTCTCTGGGCTGATCCTGTGGAACTCTGCTCCATCTGCAGTCTGGGAGCCTCCTCGACTGAGATGTTTAAAGGGAGGCTGATGGCCCACCTCTTCAGACTGGCTTTTGACTGCTGATGCCATCTTAAGTTTTGGCTAGTCTCTTGAAGACTGACCTCTTGAAACATTTTAATGCTGCTGTATAATAATTTGACAAGGTTTTAATGATGTTTTATTTCATGTTTTATTACTGCTGTATGTTGATTAATTATGTTTGGTGTCCAGATCCTCTGGGATTGTGCACCTTATAAATAAAATTGCATTGCCTTGCCTTGATTAAAGTGCATGAAAAGTGTGTAGTAACCAGCAGCAGAAAACAGTTCCTTCTTCCACTCCCTCCTCTCCTGCATCAGAATGCAAGCCTCCTAACGCATTTCATGCCCCATGGCACTGTCTCAAAGGATGGCAGGTTGCAAACATGAAGCCAGTTTTATACTTTTGAATCATTAAAGGCACAGTACATAAGTGTAATCTGTGTCAAAGTTCTTAGTGTTCAAAATCTAATTACATGTATACAAATGTTAAAAACAATAAATGTAAACACTCAGAATTAAAACACAGTTATATGACTTGGTAACTTCCATTATATATTACATAACGCTTTGAATTTGATACATCAAATATTAACTGAAGCCTGGTACTTCTCCCTAGGGTGCATCACAGGTAGGACCACATAGCAGATAAGAGCAGGTTGGTTGAACTGACATGGTTTCCCTTGGTTCACCACTACCTTAATCCACATCTAAAAATAAGAAAGAGAACATACATAATGTGAATGATCAAAAGACTAGAACAGACTATCGAACAGCACAGTAAATTACGGGACAAACAGCACAGACAAGTAAACTTAACAGCAACATATGGGTATACCAAACCCATTGATGAAGGTGGCAGGGGCAGTATTTCTCAAGAAATGGACCTAATTCAATGTTATCAATTAATCCTGGTTTGTCCATGCTGCCAAAGAGAATATCCAATACCGTTCTCTCTTAAAAGTATGTCATTATGCAGTAGCTAACCTATGTGGGCTTCTGAAAGGTTTTCAATGCCTATGCAGGATATCACATGCTCACTTCTATTGTTGACTTTTGAAATGTGTACGGCCAAAGTATAACTAAGGTCACCATTTTCAATGGCCCCCATATGCTCCCCAATCATATGTTTAAATTGTCTTTTGGTCTCCCTACATAGAAAGACCACACGTCACATAGCCATGTAAATCACTCCCTCTACTGCACATGTTATGAAACCTCTTACTCCACATCTCTACCTGTTTGGGGGTTCTTATAGGTCTTACTGTTCACAACATTTGGGTAATATTTACAGTTGCCACATTTGTGGCAATCATTACTTCTGGCTGGTAGCCACATTCTGAGCTTTTCCACCATAGGTTGTACCGAATGCACAGGGATGTCTCTCATGTTTTTGCCCCTCCTTGGACCATTCTGTGTCCAGACTCACCCAAATCATGCAATCCTGGATCCAGACTAACCATGTGCCAGTGTCTCCTAATAATGTCCCCAATTTGTTGTGACTGGGTACTATAAGTACTGATAAAGTTAGTTCTTGGACCTTGTTTTTCTTCTCTCTATCCCTCATGTTTCCTGTGAGTGGGTCATCACGTGCTATGTTTTTACTTCATTTCTGGCTTTGTCAATGATATTGACAGCATAACCTCTTTCTATGAGTCTGTTTTCCAGCTCATCCACCCTTTGTTCATATGTATTTTTCTCACTAAAGTTTCTTTTGATACAAATAAATTGTCCCTTTGGGATACACACTTTTGTATGGTATGAATGATTACTACTTGCATGATATAGTATATTTCTGTCTGTGTGTTTCTGGAATAAGTCTTGTTTTAACCCCATCATCATCCTTACATATCATCAGGTCTAAAAGCTGATTTCTGTGTAGCTGAAGGAAAGGGCAAATCTAAGATTTTGTTACTGTTCTCCAATTACTTAACAAAAGCAAACAGTTCTTCTTCTGAGCCTGTCCATACCATCAACACGTCATCAATAAAGCAATGCCAAAGGTCAACTTTATTTAAAAAGGGATTAATCTCCTGGTTTCTTATGACCTACGGTATATGAACATACGAAATTGCCAGCAGATACAGGGACATATGGTCTATCTAGTCTGCTCATGTGCAGCACTCAGTCCATTAGACTGCAGTTACCCCTCCCATTAACTCTTCCCTCCCCAACTGCGCCTCCCTGGTACGTATTTCCCTTGAATTTGTCCCACCCCCTTGAAGCACCCACAGTCTGCACTGATACAGGTTGCTCAGGCAGTGCATTCCACCCGTTACCACTCTTTCAGTGAGTAGTGCCTCCTCCTTTACCTCCTGAATCTGCCCCTTTAACTTCAGGGAGTGCCCTAGTATCTCTTCCATACTGGAGAGTGAACCCACCCTGGAAGCCTACTCTGTTCATCCCCTTCAGGTACTCAAAGGTCTCTATCATGTTTCCTCTCTTCTATCCTCCAGGGTATACATGTTGAGCTCTTTTAGCCTTTCCTCATAAGTTCTATCCTCCAACCTCTGGATCATCTTTGTTGCTCTTCGCTGCACTGCCTCCAGTAGTTTGATATCCCTTTCAAGTATTGGCACCAGAACTGCACGAGTACTTTAAGTGTGGCCTCACCAGGGACCTGTACAGGGCAATATGACTTTGATACATCTGGATGTAATCACCCTTGCTATGACCTTAGCATCCTGTTAGCCCTACCCACTGCCTTCCTACACTGGGCTGAGTGGTTTAGTTCCCCGGTCACCAGTACCCCCAGATCCTTCTCTTCATTGGATAGGGACAGTTGGGTTTTGTCTCTGAAATGCATTACCTTGCACTTCTTGGCATTGAACCCAAGCTGCTAGGTGTGCGACCACCCTAGAGTCTTACTAAGTCCTCCTGCAGTAATTTCCACCCTCATCCCCATCCACCTCAGCACAGATCTTGGTGTCATCGGTGAAGAGGCTGATCTTATTCTTGATACCAACCGCTATGTCTGCGATGAAAATGTTAAAGGGCTGGTCCCAGTACTGATCCCTGTGGGACACCACTTGTCACTGCCCTGGGCTCCGATGCTCCCGCCACAACTACCCTCTGTTGCCTATCCCTCAGCCAGTTGTCACCCATTGGGCTAGCTTCACCTATACCAAGACTCCTGAACTTGCAGGTCAACCTTCTGTGTGGCACTAAATCAAAGGCCTTGCTGAAATCCAGGTAGACTACATCTACTGCATGGCCCTCGTCCTTTGCTCTTGTGACTGAGTCAAAAAATCAACCAAGTTATTCTGACAGGATCTGCCAGTGACGAATCCATGCTGTCTGTCATCTTGCAAATCATTATCCACAAGAAACTGCACCAGCCTTTCTTTGAGGATAGATTCCATCAGTTCCCACAATTGCGGTGAGGCTCACCGCCTGTAGTTCCCTGGTTTGTCCTTGGTCCCACTTTTGTGGAGAGGTACCATGTGTGCCTCCCTCCAATCTCTGGGCACACATCCCATATTTAGCGAGGTGTTGAACAGATCAACCAGTGGCTCTGCCAGGATCTCTTCCAGCTCCCTTAGCACCCTGGGATATACCCTGTCTGGCCCAGATGCCTTGTCTACCCTCAGGAACCTAAGGCCCTCCAGCACCCTTTCCACCGTGATGACCCGTCTGTGGTTGTCTCACCCCAATGCCTGCACCCTCTTTCCCTGCAGAAATGGGCCCATCCCTCTCCCTTGTGAACACTGAACAGAAGTACTCATTAAGTACTTCTGCCTTCTCAGCCCCTTGTCTACCCACTCACTGCCTTTCCTGATCCCAACTATTTGCTCCTTGCACTTTCTCTTTGTCCTGATATACCTGAAGAAATCCTTTTCTCCTTCCTTAATCCCTGTACTAATTTCCTTTCCCTGGCTGCCTTTGCAGTCCTGACCACTCTGCTCACTTCTCTGGATTTCCTCACATAGTTCTCCCTATCCTCTGCCCTGTTGGTTCTCTTATAGATTCGGAAGGCCTTTCTGCTCCAATTTCCCTAAACACAAATTTGCAAAGTTAGAGGCTAGACTTGTCTCCATGGTTGTTCCTTTGTCTGCAAATAAAAGTTTTCTTGATAAAAAAATTTATTGCATTTCAGTACAAACTCAGTAAGTTTACATAAACATGTGTAGGGTGTTCCTGTTTTTCCCTCTTATTTAAGAAGTATTTCATAATCTCTAAGCCATCTGTGGGGGATATTGGAATATAAGGATTCCACATCTAAGGTAACCAAAATACATTTCTCATCCACAGCCAAATCATTCAGAACTTTCAGAATGTCTCTGCATATTTTCTAAAGGAGGGAACCTCATGTGCCAGATCAGCAATGTGGTAGTCCAAACTGAGCCAAATGTTCTGTCAGTGAGTCATTACCAGAATCAATAACATGACCTGGGGGTTCACTAAACATTTGTGGACCTTTGGCAAACAATAGAAACATGCTCTCAATGGTTCATTAACAGTTAGAAAATCAATAGTCTGTGTGGGTAACCATTCTTACTTCTAACTATTGTTAAATAATCATCAGTTTCTTTTTGAACTTCTTTGTTGGGTCTTCTCTAACTTTCTATAAAAACTCACATTATTTAACCCTCTTCTGACCTCTGTATCATAGGTAACTGTGCCTAAAATAACAATGAGCCCCCTTATCTGCTGGCTTTAGTGTTATTTCTTTATTTGACCCCAACTCATTCAATACCTTTTCCTCCATCAAATTCAGGTTAAAATAAACATTTCTTTCACTATTTTTATACAGTTTTGAAGGTCCATCTTGTAACTCTTTAGAAATGTTTGCAGAGGTGCACTCAATGGAGGGCAGAATGTGGATTTAGTTTTAAATCTATTTATTTCTTTAAGGTTTAAATGTTTCCATTCCACTTTAGTAGTACCAAAATCAGTACCCTTTCTGTCCCTTGTGCAACTGTAATGGGTTCCTCTTGCTCCCTTCTTGAAAAGAAAGATTTTAAACCCAAATTCCTGACAAACTTATGGCAGTCAATGATGGTATCAAATAGGTTAAAGTTTTGAGGGTATAAATGATAGACCTTTGTTAAGTAGCCTTAGTTTCAAGTCCGACAGTTCATATTTCAAGATGTTAATAATGTGATTCATAGGTGTTGTTTCTTCATGCATTGTCATCTTCATCCTCTGCCTCTTCCTCTGCCCCTGTTTCTTCCTCCTCTTCCTGCCCCCAATTCATTTTCTTGTGGTGGGTTGTAATTCAGTCTCTGTCTGTGCTGAGGCTCCACCGGGATTGAGGGTGTTGTGCGGTTGTATGGGGTGTGTGTGTGTGGGGGGAGTATGCCCAATGTCCTCTTCTTCTCATAAAAAATGTCTGTTTATTCAGTACTGTTTTATTCTGATTCCTGGATCTGAAGACTAGGCCTGGTTGCATTCCTCAGAATCTAGCATGGTCCTGCAGAGCTGCTGTTGTCCCTTTTTCCTGACTTAGTCCAATTAAACACAATGCCATTCTTGTAGTCACTGTAGTCTCTTTCAGATTTTGTTTGTTTAATTTCCTATATCTTTTATCATATTTGATTGGCATGGGGTCATACCCATGAAACAATAACAGCGCAGCATTACATGCTGCAAGCACTAGCAGCATGCTAAAATAGAGTCAGAAATAACACAGAGCCACAACCCAAACAGCACTTCCCATTAGGAAATAATGGGACATTCTCTTTTTCACAGGGTGCTTCACCCCTGCACCCCCTATTAGGTGCTTCACCCCTGGGCATTATGTAACTAATTCCGGGGTGGACTTCAGGATGGGAAAAGTCATGAGGGGGAAAACTAAGTTTAAAAAAAAACACAAAATGTGGAACACCAGGAGACCAGGGGAACTGAACCATGATCCCTAGTCTCCACTCCTACCATGTGCTGGTGGATTAGCCACTCCACCGCAGTAACTGCTCGATCAGGCACCTCAACACATGGAAACTTGATCCTCCTTGATTGTAACATAGAGTGACAGGGTAGCATTAATTCCTAACACTGTTATAAACCCTGTCGTTCTAAAGACAGAGTGTTCTCTACACTATGCGGTTATTGCCACATGGTGTTTGTTTCTGCTTTGACCTGGTACCTATTTGATCAGATTTGTTTTAAACTTGTCTTGCAATTCATCATATAACGGATGCTCAATAAATTCTTATAATTGTTGGTGACCATAAATATCAACGGACTACTGTTTTGTTAAAATGAATATCAACCTGATTTCAGGTTATTATGCTTCAAAGTCAATAATAACTTGAAATCTAGTTGATATGACACTTCTCAATAACCTGAAATCCAGTTGATATGACATTCCCCAAGGAAAAGACTTTAAAACTGTTGCATGCCATTGTTTCACAAAAGTATTTCAACTGCAGTATTTTCAACTGTGTTTTATTCATGTGCAATTCAATTTCTTGAAAAATAAAACTGCACTTTAGCTAAAAACTTCTTTTTCTTTCAAGCTGCTAGAAATACCGTCTAAACCTCCACACCAGCAATTATAAAAATAAAGATAGGTAAGTTTGATGTTATGGTTTTTTCACCCTGATTATTAGTGATGATATAAACCTCTTGAACTTCACTCTCTAGGCTTATGGGTCATCCTCGGGTGTGTGAAAAAATCCATAACACACACTTACCTATCCATTATTTTCTATTTAATGCACTTTCTCATTTTTTAATCTCTTCTTCCAGTTCTTTTGAATACATTCGTTCTCTTTCAGTATTAGTTCTCTATTCTTTACTGGCCGAGTGGTTTATTTTATGCTAGTTATTCAGAAAGCCCTCTTTGTAGTTCAAACATGGATTTTTTTATTATTTATAAACCCCTGGGAATCCTGTCCATCTCTAAGTATGCCCTTAGTGACACTTTTCCAATGGAACCTTTTCAGGTGGTATGTTGTTTTCTTGAACTGGCTAAAAGCCTGCTTCACATTAAAAGCAGTGTTCTCTATTCAGTAATTCGGTAAAATTACTAGTGTCCAGTGCTGAGTTTAACAAAACAAACTCAGCGAGGGAGAGGACTTCAATTCTGTGCCCTACAAGTACTTGTTTCTCCTCTTGTGCCCGCTTGCCATTGAATGAGACGGGATTGGGCAAAGTGCGGCAGGTAACAACTGTATACTTGGTACTTTGTTCTCTGTTTAAGAGCTGTCTTCTTTCTGTTGTGATCAGTGAATGCCTCAAAAAGTAAAAAATAGAATATTACAGAGCAGAAGAGTGGCATCTGGGTCTAAAGTACCGAGCTGAGGATAGAATGTCAGGCAAAAGAGAATGGTGCCTGCACCTGCCAATGGCAATAGTTATGCAAATATAACACCTTTCAGAGTGTAGATAACTTGTTGCAATATTGTAAAAGTACACTGTGGTGAAACAAGGAGTATACAAACTTGAATCTGTGCAAACAGCAGTGCTTTTCCTTTATTAAAGAGGATGTAAAGTGCGTAGCAACCAGCAGCAGAAAACAATTCCTTGTACAGTCCACCTCCTCTCCTGCATCAGAATGCAAGCCTCATAACTCATTTCACCTCCATCATGCTGTCGCAAAGGATGGCAGGTTGCAAACATGAAGCCAGTTTTATACTTTTGAATCATTAAAGGTACAGTACATAAGTGCAATCTGTGTCAAAGTGATCAGTGTTTAAAGTCTAATTCCATATATACAAATGTTAAAACAATAAATGTAAACACTCAGAATCAAAAAAACAGTTGTATGACTTGGTCAGTTCCATTATATATTACATAATGCTTTGAATTTGATATGTATAACTATTGGGCAGCACGAGTTCAAATTGTCCACCTGTGCTAATGACATGAAAAGAAAGAAAGACAATAACAGATAATTCAATGAGTGCAAACAAAATATATTTCTTCTATATTATTGCTTTTAAGGCTTTTTAAGGAATTGTTTAAGGTTCCCAATTAGTTTTCCTGCATGTCTGGCCCATCTTTCAGTAGTTCCTGCTCCCATATTGGTAGCTATAATCTATTAGCTTTAAAGTTATTTGAGGCTTTTATCAACTATTGTAATTGCAGATGTAATGACATACTCTGTTTTTGTGTTTCCTTTTTGTATTTTGATTTTTATATGCACCCATATTCTAATCTCCTGAACCACTTACCTGAGCTTCGGGTTGTAAAGAATGCCTCAAGGTGGCAGCATTGTGTACCAGTGTGATCTCTGACTTAAAAGGGAGTATCAAACACATTGACCATACCCCGATGAAGACTATGATAGAGCGCTGGAGCATCTGTGTGTTGATATCTATCTCACTTGTTGTTCGCACTGTGTACCTATGCTGGAATAAAAAACTTATGTTTTGGAATATTTCCTGGTACTGTGGATTTTGTGACCAGCTTAGGCTTATCTGCTCAGGTTCCTGGCCTCTTTTGGACTGGAATTGACAAAGAGGCTGGCAGAAGATATGATTTGACATGTATAAATACACTACCAGGACAGATTTATGCTTCAACAGTGTAAGATTTTAAATGATATGTACTACACACGTGAAAGCTATATAGGATGCATAAACTTGAATCGGATGTTTGTACAAGATACCAGTCTGAGGTCAGAATGTTATACCACATTCTGTGGAACTGATAAGGTGTGGCCATACTGGTCACAGATTCAAGAAAAGTGTGATTTTCTACTGGGGCTTCAGGATGCCTTTACCCCAGATGTATGTCTTTTGATGCTCTATAATAGAGTGGTTCTTTGGGCCCTGGAAGAGATACATGGCTCTGATAGCATCAGAAGTAAAACTGGTCATACTCCATCATTGGCTGGATCAGAAATGCCCTCTTATATAGAATAGCATAGGGAATGTTGAAGAAATGCCTCTTATGTAGAATGGCATAGGTAAATGTTATTCACACTAAATGCGGACAGACCAAATCATAGCTAGTTTTAATCATAGACATCAGTCCTTCCACAGGAGTTGTGAAACATTGCAGACTTTGATAATGTTGGACTAGGTTCATGCCTATTACTTTGAGAATGAGGGCACACAGTTATGTAACAGATTACAATGAGGTGATAAAAGCTGGTAGTATGTTAATACCACCTTTTTGGTTATGAATGGGCTTGACTGCAACAAAATATCAATAGATATTTTGGCCCACAAATCTTTACTGTGTTTGAGCTCCTGGCAGCCCCTTCTTCACCGACCCCCAACCCTGTCACCCGGCTCCTCCGGTGCTTACCTACACCTTCATCCTCTGCCCAAGAACTATGGTTGTGCAGACCACCAGTGCAGGGCCTGCAGAGGGTTGGTCGATCATCCTGCCACCAGGGAGTTTTTCCTCCATTTTTCTTCCTTTCCTTCCCATTGCTGAGGCGACATTGCCAACATGCATACATGGAGTATCGCACTCTGTGGAGATCTGCAGCACCCTCCTCCCTCTTTTGGCATCCTCGACCCATCCTACATGCAGGCTTCCACCTGGCAGCAGTCATGTGGTGGGACTGCCAAACCACCCTCCTGGGAGCAGAGGCTATCTCCTCCTTCTCCCACCTCCTGGCTGACCCTCAGTGACCCTTGTCCGCATGCAAACATGGGTCACTGGTGTGGAGAGGTAAGGAGTGACACTTCAGCCCACCTCACCTCTGGCCAGTCTGGGCCCAAACAATTTCTGAGGACTCATTTGGTCATCAGGGATGAAGTGGGCTGGGATTGCATGTTTTGTAATGTTTTATTTGTTGTGTATTGTGTTTACATGTTTGTAAGAATATGAAATTTCAATAAAGTACATTCAATTAAAAACAAAACAAAGGCACAATGTTGAATGTCCTAACACAGGCAGTACACCCCAAATGCACACAGAACTAGAGGTGTGCGAAAAAAACTTTCACCAGCAGAATTTCCACGAAAGATGGACATTGGCTTCCGCAAAATTAGAAATCAAACTAGCAACTTTCATGGAAATCCAACGACTAGAGGTCAAAATAGTGAAAAAAAAATAGTTTATTATGACCTGGTTAGTGCACAGCAGGGCGGCTGTAAGATGGAACACCCCGATCCAGCAGGAACTGCATCAGCGCTGAGACACCCGCAGCAAGTTTCAAAAGATATGGTCTTTCAGAAATCCAGCTCATTTTGTCCCGCTAAGAAAAGGTGATGCCAATCTACAATTAAACATTTATTTTTTGAATCAGTGACCAGAACTTGGATATTTAATTGTCCCTCCATAACAGGAAAAATCAAAAAGGTTAAATTGGGTAAAAGCAGAGCATGGCAGTAAGGGGCAGCACACCAACCTCTCCACAGGCAGCCGATAAGCTTCCTCCTTCATCCCCAGCTAAAACTAATGCAGATATGGTGGGCTCAGGAAGACAAAGTTTTCAGCAACAACAAACAGATCTGATACAGATCTGATACAGCAATCTTCTCCTTAGAGACAAGAGGATATACACAGGAGACACTGGGCAGATCATTAGATAAACTGCTCGTATGGACTGAGCGGAGCGACTGTAGGTTTGATGCCTTGCTAAAAATCAGAGTTCCTTCAAGCAGAAATCAACCAAGTCAAAGCATCTGAAGAGGCAACAAAGAAAGTAGTGACTGAGCATACTAACTCGATAGCAAAACACAAAGCCAAAATCACGATTCTGAAGGTAAATTATGTAAGTTTGTTTTAAGAAAATTACAACATAAACTGCAAGTTACAGAATAATAAGAACTGAATGCACTACAGAAATATATGTATTTTGGGTATACTGGATCGGTTTGATGCAAATTTTCATGATGTAAGAGAACTGGTGAAAGATATCCTTGTTAAAACTTTTGATTTGATTTGATTTGCTGCTAATTAAAATCTTCAGGGTCCCAAAGAAATAACAAAATGCTTCTGAATTGCCTTTGTTTTAATTTTGTGGAAGGGCTGCTACTATTCAGTGAAACAGCTGACAGTCCCTGAGCCATAACAATAAATAATACGGTATCTACCTCTGAGCTGCAGCTGTGTAAATGATGACAAATATCAGTACTACAGTACAAGTCACATTAAACTGTTCCTCCAACTCACTGGTTTAGCATTTTTCAATGAGTTACATAGATACACAGACACTATCGGCAGATAAGGGCCTATGTCACACCAGTCTGTTCATTTGAGCTTGTAAGTTTCCTTTATGTTTTCTGTTGCCCTTTACCCTGACCTCCAGGATTCCCTTATGTCTAGCCCATGCATTCTTAAATCCGTGATTGTTTCAGCTCCCACCACTGCCTCTGGCAGTGTGTTCCACTGTCAACCACCCTTTCTGTGAAGAAATTCTTCCTCATGTTTCCTCTGAATCGCCTCCCTCCAACTTCATGCCATGCTCTCTAGTCCTGGAACAACCGTTTGCTGGAAAATAGTATATTCATGCACCCTATTCTTCCCTGTAAGGTACTTGTATGTCTCTATCATATCTCCTCTCCCTCCTCTCCTCCGGGAGTACATATTTAAGTCCTTCAGCCTGTCCTCATAGGACTTGCATGCAATCCCTGTACCACCTTTGTTGCCTCCTCTGAACCTTCCCCACCCTGTCTATGTCCTTACATAGGTAAGGTCTCCAGAACTGTACACTCTACTCCAGGTGGGGCCTCACTAGTGTCTTGTATGTGGAATTTTGACCTTCCATTTCCTGCTGGTGATGACCCTGCCTATACATCCCAACATCCTATTTGCTTTACCTTCTGCCTTGTCACACTGTTTCCCTACCTTGAGGTCATCAGAGATGATAACCCCAAGGTCCCGTTCCTGCTTGGTGCATACTATATCCTCACCCTCAACTGATATGTTGTTCCAGGGTTTCCGTGCCTCATATGCACTGCATATGCACTTCTTTGCATTGAATTTCAACTGCCAAACTCATAGAAACATAGAAACATAGACTTTGACGGCAGATAAGGACCGCTAGGCCCATCTAGTCTGCCCATTTCCCTACCTACAGGATAGGCCGTAGATCCTATTTAACCAACAGCCTATATCTTCCTGCCCCCACAAGAATTGCCTTATGTCTGTCCCATGCATTCTTGAATTCTCCCACAGTTTTAGACTCCACAACTTCCCTCAGGAAGGCTGTTCCATGCATCCACTACCCTCTCTGTGAAATAATACTTCCTCACATTGCCCCTGAACCGCCCTCCTTCTATCTTTAAATTGTGTCCCTTGTTCTTGCAAGTCTCTTTTTCTGAAAGATGCTACCCTCTTGGACTTTGTTGATTCCTTGAGGTACTTGAAAGTTTCTATCATGTCCCCCTCTCCTTCTTTCCTCAAGGGTATACATATTAGCTCCTTTAGTCTCTCCTCATACGGCTTCTCTTGCAGACCCTGCACCATTTTAGTTGCCCTCCTCTGGACTGCCTCTATCCTGTCTATGTCCTTATGGAGATGGGGTCTCCAGAACTGGACACAGTATTCCAGATGGGGTCTCACCAACTGTCTGCACAGAGGGATAACAACTTCTGTTTTCTGCTTCTGATGCCTCCCAATACATCCCAGTATACCCCGGCCCCCCTACTGCCTTCTCACATTGCTTGCTAACCTTAAGGTCATCTGATATGATTACCCCAGGTCCCTTTCCTGTTTTGTTGTTGTTACTACCTCCCCACCCATTGTGTATTCTTCCCTGGGTTCTTGTTTCCCAGGTGCATTATTTGCACTTTTTGCATTGAATCCTAGCTGCCATACGTCAGACCATTCCTCCAACCTTGCCAAGTCCCTTTTCATCCTTTCCACGCCTCCTTGTGTATCAACCCTGTTGCAGATCTTTGTGTCATCTGCAAAAGGCATACTTTCCTTCAGTCCTCTGCAATGCCACTGATGAAGACATTAAAAGGACTGGACCCAATACTGAACCCTGCGGTACCCACTGGTAACTGCCCTTTCTTCAGAGTGGACTCCATTTACAATTACCTTCTGTGTCCTGTTGTCCAGCCAATGTTTTACCAGGCTACCACCCTGGGACCCACTCCCAGGCTGGTTAATTGACTAATAATCTTTTGTGTGGGACTGTGTCAAATGCCTTGCTAAAGTCTAGGTAGGCCATGTCCAAGCCCTCCCTGGTCTACTTTGGTCACCCAGTCAAAGAAATCTATTGATTCGTCTGACATGACCTTCCCTGCTGAACCCATGCTGCCTTGGATCCTGTGCTCCACTGACCTCTAGGTACTCAACTATTCTTTCCTTCAGAAGTGACTCCATCACTTTCCTACCACAGAGGTCAGACTGACAGGTCTGTAGTTTCCTGCCTCTGTCTTGGTCCCACTTTTGTGAAGGGAATCACATCCACCTTCCTGCAGTCCTCGGGTACCACACCATCCCCATGATTTATTAAAAGAGTAGCCAGTGGTTTCACTAGTTCCTTCCTTAATTCTTTTAGAATTCTGGGGTGAATTCCATCAGGACCCATTGCTTTGTCCACTTTCAGTTTTAGGAGTTCTTGCAGAACCCTTTCTTCTGTGAAAGGACTGGGATCGACCCCCTATCAAGAGTGCTTCTGTTAATTGGATTAGGCACTTCCCCTCCTCTTTTGGAATACTGAGCAGAAATATTGGTTCAGTATTCCTGCTTTTTCACTGTCCCCTCTGCCCACCCACCGTTTATTCTATTCAGCCTCACTATCCCTCCCTTTGTCTCTTTCTCTTTCGCTGATGTACCTATAAAGGTTTTATCCCCTTCTTAAGTGAGTTGGCTATCTTTTCCTCAGTTTGGGCCTTTGCTATTCTGACTTCCCTCCTGCTTCTTTCTGCCTTAACTGGTACAGCTCTCTGTCCTGCTCCTTCTGTGGTTCCTTATACTTCTGGAATGCTATCTTTTTCTTCCTGACTTTCACAGCCACCTCTCTTGAGAACCATAGTGGCTTTTTCTTTGTTTGATTTGTTTATTTGCTCACACAAGGCTTGTTGCCTCTGTGATGGCAGTTTTGATAATTGCCCATTGTTGCTCCACACCTCCTTCTAGCCTGTTTGCTAGTGCTTTTCTGAGCACTCTCCCATCTTGCCAAAGTCAGCCCTCCTAAAGTCCAGTACCCTCACCTTTTGTATGGCTTGACTCTGTAGCTGAGTTTAACGTGAACCACACTGTTTGATGGTCACTTGTCCCCAGATGGCAACCCACTTCTAGATCTGAGATCCTCTCACTGCCTCCGTTTGAGAGATATGAGGTCTAAGATTGCTCCCTCATAGTGGGTTCCAAGCTAGCTGTCTAATGTCTGCCACCTGTAGGGCATCAAGAATGGCCCTGCTCTTGGATGTCGCTGCAGCAGTAATTGTGCCAGTTAACATCTGGCATATTCAGGTCTCCATCAACAGTATCTCCCTTTCTCTGCCATTCTAAGAATGCCTTCCATCATATCCTTGTCCATTCCTTCCCCCTGACATGGGGTCTGTACACAACCTGTGCAGATTGTGGTGCTCTTTCCAGTCTCCCAAGGTGACCCCACAGTGCCTCTCTCTCCCTGTTTACTCTTTTGTTCAGTTGCTTTTATCCTTCCTTTACATAGAGATACTCCTCCCCTCTTCTCCCTGCCTGTCTCTCCTGTGGGTTATGTACCCTGGTATGTTAACATCCCAGTCATGGTTCTCTGTGTACCATGTTTCTGTGACTGCTACGATATCCAGGCATCCTCTTCCATTAAGGCCACCAGCTCAGGAGCTTGTTGCCCAGACTACTGAGCATTGGTACTCATTACCCTCCATTTCCTGATGGCCTTACCCCTTTTGCCCCATCCCTGTCTTTCTTGCCTTTGTCACTTTCTCCATTACCCCTGCCTTCTCCCTATCGACACCTCCATGTTGGTGTTTGCCACACTTACTACTGTGATTGCTTGGGGAGGCTAGGATTTTCCTGCTCCTTTCCAGTGCCTCCCCTTGGCTGGTTTAAAAGCTTGCCAATGAAGCATTTAAACCTATCACCTAGGATCCTGGTTCCCCTCCCGGACAGATGCAGCCCATCATGCCAGTATAGGTGCATCACTCCAGGTGGACCCCCAGTCCCCAATGAAGCCAAATCCCTGAGCTCCACACCAGTTTTTCAACCATTGATTGAATCCCATGGTACAGAACACCTAGCCTCTCCTATGCCATTGATGGGTAGCACCTCGAGAAGGTTACCGTCGTGCTACTTGACTAGGGCCCCTCCCCAATTCCACAAACTCTTCCTGCACTTCTCTAATCCCTTTCTTAGCCAGGTCATTTGTCCCTAAGTGGACAATGACATCCAGCTCCCTCCCTGTGCAGCTGCTCCGGCAATCCTGAGGATTCGCTCCCTGTCCCTCAAGCCATGGCGCCAGGCAAGCACCTTACCTCCCTCCCCTTCCTTGCCCAGTTCTACCTTCCTAACAATGGAGTCCCCACCAGGAGTTGTTTCCTTCCTGCAGGGTCCCCTGCTACCCTCCTGTGGGTCTCCTTTGTGGAGTTCCCAACATCCTCCTTGGTCTCCACTGTAGGTGCCTCCATGGAGGAACCACACTTTGCCAGAATGGCATGGGATTGTGGAAGGTACAACTGGAGGGATGTGCCTCTGTTCCACCACCCTCACCCTCCTGAGCCACTGTGGTCCAACCACTCCTCTTTCTTGGCAACCTCTGAGGCAGCGGCAGTGGCACTGGTGGTTCCTGGATGGAAGAGGAGGTCCCACAAATCCTGGCCAACTCTGCTTGGAGATGAGCAACCTACTCCCTCAGCCCAGAGGGTGCCTGCAGATGGGACAACACCACATCCTCCAGAACATCTCCGGAAGACTGCTGCTCCACAGCCACTGCACTGCACCACTCAATCATGTCTTATTTCTGGCCCCTTAACTGTTTGCAATCCTTACTCTTTCCTCAGTTTTTTTTCTCTCTCCTTACTTTCTGCCTGTGTGCCCTTTAAGCTCCTGATTGTCCTGTTCTGAGACAAGAATATCCTATATTTCTCAGTAGACCGCTACTTGTTCAGAGGCAGACTCCAGCAGCTAGAGGGGCCGGAGGCTACTCTTGCCCTTCTAGGATGGTGGGTCCTTGGTGGTTCTGTGATCACTCACTTCCTGCCCCTAAACAGGAAGTTCCTGTTGTCAGTCAAATCCTGTGCCTATAAAAATAGAGCTAGCTTTGGCTGGGGGGCGGAGGGGAGGAAGGAGGGCAATATAGTCCCAGTAGAGAAGTTCAGTCACACAGCAGTCCTTTCTCCTGGAGTCTTCTGCCAAGCTATTAGCAGAATCTTTCTAAAGGCAGTCTTTAAATGTAGCTTCCTTCTAGCTAAGCCACTCCCCTACTTACCAGATCTTTCTACAAGTAATTTAAACCTCACAACAGTTAAGTCCTTTCAGTCACCTGAGATTTACACCTAGATGACTTTTCAGTTACCCATTCAGTTCAGTTAACCCAAACACACTTTTTGTTTTGTTTTGTATGTTAGTTTTTACCCTAAATTAAAGGTCTAAATACAAAGTTCTTCTACTTTAGTCCCAGCAGAGAGTTCAGTCACACAGCAGTCCTTTCTTCTGGAGTCTTCTGCCAAGCTCTTGACCATTCTTCAAGCTTCTGCAGGTCCCTCCTCATTCTGTCTACACTCTCTGGCATGTCCACTCTGTTGCAGAGCTTTGTGTCATCAGCAAACAGTGAAATTCTTCCTTCTAGGTCCTGTGCAATGTCACTTATGAAGACATTGAATAGAATTGGTTCCACACTGATCCTTGTGGTACTCTACTAGTTAATCTTCCCTCTGTGGAGTGATAGCCAGTTACCACCACCCTCTGTGTCCTGCCGCCCAGCCAATTATCCAACCACTGCACTACTCTCCTGCCCACTCCCATACCTCCAATTTGTTTAATAGCCTTCCTCAGAAAAGACTGAGCAGAAATATCTGTTCAGTATGTCATATTTACTATTGTCATCCTCCATGTGGCCCCTGTCCTCCCCTTCAGTCTCACTATCCCTCCATTTGTCCTTCTTTTTCACTTATGTACCTGTAAAGGTTTTGTCCCCTCTACCCACTGATTTTGTGATGGCTCTTTTGTTTGACCTTGGGCTTCCCTTACTGACCTCCTGCCTCCCTTTGCTTTTCCTGGTACTTCTCCTATCCTCTTCTGCCTCGTCCTTTAGCTTTGCCAGAATGCAATCTTTCTTTTCACTTTCTCCACTATCTCTTTGGAAAACCATAATGGCTTCCTCTTCCTTTTCCCCTTGCTAACCTGTTTAATGCATAATACTGTTGCTCTTGTTATCCCTGTGTTAAATATTGCCCACTGTTCCTCCACCCTGTGTCCTCCCCATTCCCATTAGTGCCTCTTTCAAGCATGTCCCCATTTCCCCAAAGTTTGCCCTTCTAAAATCCAGGATACGTGTTTTTGTGCAGTTTAGTTCTGCTCCTTCTGTGATTTCAAACCACAATGACCAGTGGTCACTGTTTCCCAGGTGCTCTGCACTGTTCCCCATGACACTGTCTCCGTTTGTGAGCATGAGGTCCTGTATTGCCTTCTGCCAAGTTGGTTGCATGACCAGTTGCTTAAGGAAGGCACTTGAAGGAGTCCAGGATAAATCTGCTCCTAGTTGATGCTGCTACTGGGAGGCTCCAGTCCCACGTCTGGAATATTAAAGTCTCCAACCAGCACTACCTCCCCTTGTCCACCATCCTTTGACTGGCTAGCATTAACTCCCTATCTGCCTCTTCCTCCTGGGCTGGTGGTCTGTAGACCACTCCTGTGTGGATGGCTGACTCCATTTTCCTTTCCAGCTTAACCCACAGAATCTCTTCCCTGTTTTGTGTCTCCTGGATCTATGTGGCCTTTATGCCATCTTTCACATAAAGTGCCTCCTCCTCCCCTTCATGCCTGCCCTGTCTACTGAATATGTTGCAGCCAGGTATGGCCTCTCCCAGTCATGGTTATCATTATACCAGGTCTCTGTGATGGCCACAATGTCCAGGTCTGACTGTGCCAATGGCAGCCTCCAGATCCTCCATCATGCTGCTAAGGCTCCAGGCATTGGCACACATGGCTTTCTATGATGTGTACTCCTGGACTGTTTGGGTGTTCTCTCAGCCCCTTCCCTGGTTGTCCTTTATCCCTGGTTCTCCTGCTGTCTGCTCTTCTGTTCACTTTTGCCTCCATTCTGCCTATCCACCCATTGGGTGCCTATCTCCATCTTTTGCACACTGCTTTGTAGAGATACCTCCTCATCCTGTTCACTGGTTCCACTGCTAGCTATGGGGGTGGGCAATTAACTTCTCTCTTTGCTGGCATGCCACCCCTTGACTAGGTAAAATGCTTGTCTATAGCATTTAAACTTATTAGTGAATGCTTGGATTCTTCTCCAGGATGGATGCAGGCAATCAGTCTTGAACAAGCCCCATCCCTCCAGGTGGGTCCCCAGTCATCAATGAATCCAAACCCTTCCTCGCAGCACCAGTTCTTCAACCATTTATTAAAGTTCCTGGTGCATGCACCACTATCCTCTCCCATACCGCTCACAGGTAGTACTTCCTAGAGGGTGACAGGTGTAGCTACTTGTTTGAGACCCCTCCCAATTTTCTAAACTCTTCCTGAACTTCCTTAGGCTCCCCATTTGCCAGGTCATTAGTACCTAGGTGAATAATGACATCCAGCTCACCCTTCCATCTTGCCTTCCTGGCGATCCCTAGGATCTTCCTCCATCCCTTCATGCCATGGTACCTGGTAGGCACCTCGCCTCCTGTCCTCCCCTCATGTGTTCCCAGCTGGATCCCTCTTACAATACAGTCCCACACCAGGATCACTTCCTCCTCCCTGGCATCCACTGCTCTCTCACTGAGGTCACCTCCTCGGTTGACCTCCACATCCTTCCTTCCACTTCTCTGGGTACCTCTGTTTGGTTGTCCCCATTTGCCAGTGCAGCATATGAGTTTTAAGTAGAACAGGATTTGGGATGTGCCTCTGCCTGACTGTGCTAACCCTCCCTGAGTCCACCATCATCCAAATACTCCTTGTTCTTGGCATCCTTTGAGGCAGCGGTGTCGGACTGAGTGGTCTCTGGATAGGGTGAAAGTATTCCTGATCCAGTTTACTTCCGCTCTGAGTTTGGCTACCTCATCCCACAGACTAGAGAGGTGCCTGCAGTTAGGGCAACACCTCAACATCCAGGAGGTCTGCCTGAAAATGGCTACCTGCATCGACTGCATTGCACCACTCCCACATTATACTGTATTTATACTGCTATTCCAGTAGTTGTCTGTTACTGAGGCTCTTCTTCTAGTTCCTCTTTATTAATTTACTGTCCTGAAAATCCTGCCACTGATCCTCAGATATTCTTTTTAAAGAAGGAAACAACAACAAACAATGAGTGAAAACACTTGCTGTGCTGAGGTCGGGCTTCCTCCTCTTATGCCCCTCTAATCCACAACCCTAACTATTCCTATGCTTGGCTACTGTGAATCAAATTTAACAGGGCATTTAGAAATGAAGCGGGGGATTTGGAAGCGAAAATTTGCAGCAAGTAAAGACAGCAAAGAATAACAGCACCACTAAAAGCACATCAAACTAGGTTTCAGATTTTCAACAGCCACAAAACAATTCCAAGTCAAGACAACAAAGGAATAACAGCACCACTAAAGCACACACACAATGGTTTCAAATTTTCAACAGCCCCAAAACAATTCCAAGTAAAGACAACAAAGGAATAACGGCACCACTAAAACACACAAAACTAGGTTTAAAACAAAACAGCAATATGCAGTTACTGCACTACACTGAAATGAATCTGGATCCTTCCCTTTCTAGCCTCTCTCTTAATGCTTAATATGTGCACTGCTCACTGCAATGAATTAATAAACATTTTCAAATGGTTTGTCTAGCTGCTATTCAGTTTCAGCTTATGTTGCAACTCTCTGAAACTTTGTTTCAATGCAGTGCAATGAGCACTACACCAATCAAGCAACCCATAAGAAAAATACTTAAGCACTGAGTTGGAGCCCTATTTTACCACTGTAGAGGCAGTACTGTACTGTACACTACATGCCTGAGCTATGAAATTTCTATTACCCCTGATATTTTATATACAGTAAGCATAATTATAAGTTTATAGATGCTACTGGAAGTACAATAGTGCAGCTAAAGTTGTGGCAGATTGCATCTGTGTGTAAAACAGTGAGCTAGCATGGACGAGCCTCAGGAGCTCAGGCAAGCAATGGAGCAGGCTGACATGGATGACCAAGAGGAACAGGTATTGATTGATTGGGGAGAGACTGTTAAGTTTAGCAAACAATGGCGTCACCTCTGTACAGTAGTGAGTGCCAGGAAACTGTTTGTGTGCTGGCTTCTCTGTGACTTTGCATCGTGTCTCCTTGAACAAAGTGAAAAGTGGTGCTAAGGATCAGTGTGTGAGCTCACCCTCTGCATCTATGGGAGGTAGTAGGAGTAGTTAGGAGCAAAAATGAATACAAATCTTACAGTATGCTCCTGCATCCTCAACATAAATATAAACATCCTCTGGTGCAGTGTACAATTGAAGAAAACAAAAGTTTGCCCCTGCAAGTTTCAAATCTGGGTCTCTGGCATACTGTACACAATCACACAACCACTGACTTAGTCTGCTATGCTACAGAACCAGGACATTTACAACACACACATTTAATGCCTCAAGATAGTGTAGTGCAAGCTGGGCAAAGCATAAGCTGTGGTCTCCGTGCTTCCCTCCTAAAGCCACTCTCCTTGTTTCATGGGATCCATGCAGGCCATCTGATAACTGTAATACAGCACCCATTAACCCACACACAAGCAAATTCCTTACTCATTCACTGTGCCTGATTCTTGGGAGTCCTCCCTTCACCCCTGCCCTCTCTGCTCCACTCTAAAGGTATGCTTTCATGATGCTCTTTGCTGAAATGCTGTCTCCTGTACAGCAATTCTACAGTATTGTGCTCTTCCTCCTCCCCTCACTATTTTGGTCTTGCTACAGTATTTTTACTCTTTTATTCTTCCTGCAGCCTCAAGACCCCGGGTTTCTCTCTGATGCTACTCTCTATGCCAGTGCTGAAGTACTGTACTGCCTCTAACTCTGTAACTACAGTACAGCATTGTAAGTACAGTAAATAAAAGCAAAACTAAACATACTAAATAAAGGATTCAGTGGGTCACTGAGAGGCATGGGAAAGTGGGGATCAGCAGATCGGCTATCCAACTCAGAGTTATAGTATAGCACAGTACAGTAGGTGCAGTAAATTTGGGGTGATTCATAAACAGTGAATGCTAGTAATTACTGCATTTCAGATGCATTTCAAAATGAAGAAATTAAGGAATTTTCAATGGCTGAAAGTGCACTCTATGTGCATTGCATGAGAGTTGAAAGTTGGTTGAAAAAGAGTTTGTAGTTTAAGCATTTTGAAGTGCTACTGCATTGCAGCTTATAAAAACAATGCCAGAGCAGTGAACTGAAGGAACAGTTTAATGTGACTTGTACTGCATCAGCTGAACACAGAGGTCACTTTCTTTCCAGCTCAGATCAGCTCCCAGCAGATAGCATTCAAGTTCAGAAAACTCTCCTGCACCAATCAACTGCACCAAGACAGTACCACACCAAGTCATTGTTCAGCTGACCACGTCAAGTTGTTGATTTTGATAAGCAGAGTAAGACCTTGGCGAAACATTCATAAGATTTCTGATTTCATCAAAGGCGAAGTTCGGAACTTCCACGAAGTTATAAATTTTGCTGAAGTTCCACTCAAGTGGAACTTGCAACTTTCACACCTCTATACAGAATCATGAAGGACAACAGACATTCATGCAGTGAAGATGGTGTGTTACATATTAATATACTGTACACGAAATAACAGAAACTGGCAAAGGCCAGAAACAAAACTAAGTGGCACAGTGCCAGGAACAAAAGTAATGTGGAACATTACTATAAAGTAAAACAATCTGGAAAACTACTAGCAAATAAAACAAATGTGGCAAATGGCTGTAAACAAAATAATGTGGCATACTGCACAAACAAAACTGAAGTGGCACACAGGCGTAAAATAAACTAAATGTGGCTAATGACTGTAAAGCATATAATAACTATGATAAAGCTAGTGTAACTTAAAACAGAGACAACCCAACCACCAAAACAAAAAGGTATACAGGTAGGGACAAAAAAAAAAAAAAGAAATAGGAATCAGCCCATCCAAACAAACAAGGCACACTGCCAGGAAAACAAAATACTGGGCAATCCACCCATCACAAATGAATAAAGGACACTTCAATGGAAAAACCAAAATATGGGGCAACCAGCCTATCATAAAAATAAGGGACACTGTCATGGAAGACAAAAATAGGGGCAAAAATGACACTGCCATGGAAAAAAACTAAAACTATTGGGCAACCTGCCCATCAAAACAAAATAAGGTACACTTCAAGGAAAACAAAAATATGGGACAACTCACACATAAAAAGATAAATAAGGTGCACCGCCAAGGAAAAACAAAACATGGGGCAACCCACCCATCCAAAGGTAAAAGAAAATGCAGGAAGGAAGATAAAAGGGTCAATTTGCCAGCGCAAGTCCTGTGGGTCACCTAGTAGCCAGCAGCAGACACCTGCTGTGGCTACTGTCTCCATGGCCTAGAAGGATGCTGGAGTCTTGTGGCAGTGTCTCTGAGCAGGTCTATTGACTCCTGCAACAGGCTTATTGCCTCAACAATCATGGCATGCATGCCCTAATGTGGTGCATTGTTATCGGTGCCATGACCTGAATGGCATGGATGTCTATCCTGCTCCCTGGTGGGATATGAACACCTGGAACAACAAAGAAAACATAATCATGTGTGCCACACATGGCACATGGACATACCTGTGAATGTGATCTATCTGGTACAACAAGAATGTATACCTCAGACATGGCCCTCTATGGAGTAGTCCATAAAACATGCACCAGATATCCTACCTGTACAGTGCAGAGTTGCACATATGAATGTGGCCTGATGGCCTGTGCCAAGCATGCAGAATGCAAGAAATGGTAATGACTGTGTGAACTGAGGACATGACCACCCACAAGGTGGTAGTATGTCTGAGGTGCCGTGGGCATTGCTGGCTGTGTAACATCATGGTTCTCCAACCCTTGTAGGGCACCACAAAACAGCACTCACCTAGCCAGGGTCACATTACACAGTGTTGAGAGTGTAGGTAACAGTAGTATTCTGTGTGACAGTGGTAGGACACAGGGTGTGTGATAGGTAACATGCACCCACCAGAAAGTGCAACTGTAGTGTCCTAAGAACCACAACATGCAGGCTGGTGGACATGCACTGGTGCAACAGCTAGAGTGTTTGGTGGGGTGGTGTGATATTGGGATGACACATTGTACAGTAACATACACGGCACACACTGTATCAGCAGACACATCACCAGACGTGGAAAGGGCACACAGGCAATTCACAATGCACAATGGTGGTTATCCAAGCATTTACTGTACCAATGTATGTCTGGTGTACAGTTCAGCACTCAACATACACCATGCAGTGGACAAAATGTGGTCCACCACCAGCATACACCAGCTTTGCCAGGTACCATCAACAATGGCACAATAACCACAGGGTCATACACACCATTAGGACAAACAGGACACATTTACAGGCATGGGCAGCAGCAGTGGTACATATGACACACATGTGCAGGACACACATGCACAGCAGGAAATGGCCATGCAACACCTTGACAAAGTGTTCACCAATGCACATTACACATATGGCCTCTGGGTGACATGTGCAGTGGCTTAAGGCAGTGCTGCACATATGTAACAAAGTACAGCATTTGGACCATGGTAAAGACAGCACAATAGTGCACACCAAGATGGCGGTGCAGCCACAGATAACTAATGTGTGCCATACCCCATGTCCCAATCATGATGCCTTTTACCCCATGGACATGGGTAGTTGAGCAACACATACACCATGCACACACATACGGCGTGAGTGCATAACACTTGAAGGGCAGGACAGACACTGGGACACAGACATCAGTGGTGTCTATCTGATGGAACACTGTGGGTGCAACAGATATAAAGAAAGCACCCATGCTGTATGAGGATCTCATGCCAAGCAGACAGCCAACATGTGGCCATCCCCAACTGTATCCTATACAAACACAGGACATGCAGACTACCAATGTGGGAGGGTTGGCAATGGTGGTGACATGTTGGGTATCCCGTGATAAGGGCATCCGCTACTGAGTGCTTACAAAAGGGTGACTCAATAATGGTGCCTGTTCTCAGGGCTACTGGACGGAGGGAGAATATGGTTATAGCGACATCCTGTCACTAAATGTATATGCGTGGGGGCAAAGCACACCCTGTGATGTGCAGAAGGACAGGAAGGGTTTGTGAGGCATAATGCAGTGGTGGGTTGCCGAGCTGGTCCTGTGGTGTGGTGGGTGGATGGCAGGGTAGGGATGCGAGAGTGCGGATTCGGTTCCAGGTGTGCTTTCATTTTGTTGCGTGCCATCTTAAATTTTGTTTCCTGGATTTGCACCCTCTCACATGCACCCCCATGGGTTGAGAATCCTTTGGTAAGTAACAAGTCCCTAGTGTCCCTTTGCCATGCGGCAGGGTGTACATTGGTGAAATGGATTTTCACCGATGTACATTCACTAACAGTGATCACCTTTCGCGATCACTGTTGTCACATAGACCCGACATGTTGGCCCTCCCATATCAATATTATGCCTTTGTGTGGGACACAGTGAATGTCAGCATGAATGTTGGCCAGAGCTACCTGGGTGCAGAACAAGGACCAGCTGCCACAGCCACCACACATGTTCTGTACATGTAGCAAGGCTGCAGTGATGCATGCTGCATTACATTATAGGAATGCTGAAGCAAGGGCCATGTGAAATGAGTGTACCTGGCGTGTGACATTACTATGAGTGGTGCTATGGTGCTTGCATGTTTGCCATGGTTCCATGTCGTAACAGTGATCTCAAAACAGCAATTGCTGTTACAGCGAGTGTACGTCACCAAAAAGCAAATTGGTGATATACACTTGTAGGTGACAAGACATCCGGCAACTTAAAACAGTATTTATATGGGGGCTGTGCCCCCACACCATATTAAATATAATCAACTCCAGGGGTGCATGTTGAGGAGGGGAGACAGTCTGACTAAAAAACAGCAGCAGTAAAATTTTCCCGGTCCCCAGCCCTGAACCCAGTACACAGCTAGCTCAGTGGCAGCATGGCACAGTACCCACACACAAACCTTCTTCCCTATCCCTCCCCTTCTCTTCCCCATCCCTCCCTTCCAGTTGCCCTCCTTCGCTGATCCTTACTGTTGCTTTTGTATTCCGTTGCTACCCTTACAGGGTAGCCCAAAGGATAGCGCTGTAAATGAGCTCATTGTTTTAACAGTCACTCATTTACAGTCGCTATCATCACTGATACTGGTTGCCATACTGTCTACTGTGATGTGTACAGATCCAGCAGGTGCATCCCCAAACATTCATTAGCCATCTGTGACATGGTTTACCCATAGTGCTTCAACAGTGCTAGCACCGACATCCCCTACAGCGATGACTGCAATGCCAACTGTCAGCATTGTAGCCACGGGATGTCGGCACACATAGTTGGGGGCTGGGCGCTCGTGAACCCCTTGTGGGGCTCTGCCCCACACACCCCAGTCTCTAAGATTCTAACTCCGAGTCGGAGTTGGACGAGGGGACACCCAGTGATGCAGTCCCAATCGGCACACAGACCACCACAGCGATGGGCGGTTTTGCCTGATTCCTGTCACTGTGGTGGTGTTCACTGTGCCGACTCACTCGCGTAATAGTATACCCTGTGACATCACCATTTGCAACACTACTGTTCAGTATTGGCACTGATATAGCCAGGCATACTGTCCTGTATCTGTGCCAATGCTGACACAATTACATGGATATCCAGTATAAGCATACTCCATTGTGGTGTACTGAGATGTGGCCATGCCTTGCCCAACATAGGCAGTTGTACAGCACCTGTGGGCAGGGCCTGATTTACTGTTACACCAAGATGCCTGTGCTTAAGGCCCTTGGCTTCTGGGGCCCCTTTCTGAGTCGTATTTTCATTCTTGCAATTAACCTTTCTGTTTGTCACTTCAGTTGCACTGTATGGCTGTCTGACTCTGCCTTCTGTCTTTGACCTATCGGGGGACAATTTACTGCCTAAGACTGAGTCCTTCTGAGCACTCCACACCCTCACTACCTTAACAGTCTGTCACATCAGCTGGTGCATGCACCATGTGAAGCTGAGAAGAATGAGTTGTATCGAAGACAGTGGAAATTGGGAGTTGGCACCACAGCTGTGCCTGCAGCTGTGCAAAGTAGCAGGGTGCAGACAGACTGTTGTTAGCACCATCTGCTGTCCTGAAAGAATCAAGGTCTGACTATGGGACTTTTGTAGCCCCCTGTGGTTTATCAGTGTGGTAATGCAGCCAACAGTGAAATGCCACTGAATCAAGTCAGGGACCCACGGTTGCCCATTGAACTTGGAGCACTGCTGGAGTGGATCTGTAGAGCTGCCACTGACATGGACAGGGGCAGTTGAGTAACACCATTTCAAACTGTATTAGTCCATCATCAGACAATGAGGGCTGGCTGGCCACAGAGCTCTGACTAACAATTAGTTTAAATGTTATATAACTCAGGCTGGGCTGGCTGCTAACATGTGACTAACTGTAAGCTGTAATGTGTTCAGCTAAAAGGCTGTACTGAGGAGGGATGGCATACAAGTTTGTGGCAGCCTGGCAGGTGGTACAGCACTGTGATGTGGCATGAGATTGTAAGGAGGGAACCAACTGATCTGGGAGAGGATTATTGGAACCAAGCTGATTGGAGGAAGATATACTGCTAAGAGAAGATGAGAGGAGCACAAAGCCTGCAGGTAGCATGATTTCTGTTAGGTCACAGTTTAAAAATAATAAACTATGTTATATATATATATATATATATATATATATATATATATATATATAACATAGTTTATTATTTTTAAACTCTATACAAATATATATATATATATATATATATATATATATATATATACACACCACGGGTGAGAGCTTTCTCAGTAGGATATACTGTGTTATTTCCACTAGAGTGAGGATAATCCTGATGACATCAGCAGAGTGAAGATATTGACTTTTTCCACACTCTGCTGATGTCACCAGACTGAGAGTATCTGCACTGCAGCTTGCATTCTGACTGAACCAGCTTCAGAAAATAGTTTCTCTTTCTCACTGAAGCTGCAACTTATTCAATTAGCTTTACAAAACACTCTCGCCTGTGCCCCATTGTGTTTCTAACACTGCTAGCCCATTACTGTGCTGATCTCAACTTCAAAACAACCTGAATTCTAAATGAAACTTTTACATAGCAGTTTCTCTTTCTCAGTGCTACCTGCAGCAGTTTGTCTTTCTCACTGAGCCTCTGACTCACTCAATTAGCTTTGCAAAACACACTCAGCTGTGTTTCTGACTCCCAGTCCATTCAGAACACACACACACACACACACACACAAACACACACACACACATATGCACACACAATGAGCAGGAAACACACAGAAACACAAAAAATGTTCCTAAAGCTCTCAGCCCTGTGGTATAATTGCACACATGATTGGCAGATTATGAGATATGGAAAATATTCTCAGTCCTGCAGAGTGAGCTGTGCATTCTGCTTGTGCCTTTGGCACTCGTGAAAATACAGAGCTCACTCTGCAGGATTGAGAATATTTTCCATATCCATTCCTGCCCATCATGTATTATCTATATATATGTATATTTATGCAATGGGGTGGACATAAATGAAGTGTGATAAATCTGTTTATCCAAATGGCTCTAAAATAATAACCAAAGCAACAAGCCTAGTTTCCCACTGTGCCAATATATCTTACTGCTCTACTGCTATCACCCAGTAGCGTATGCCTAACAATGCCACAATAAACTATGCACTCTGTCCTGTGCACCAAACCTTGTAATTGTACTGGCAATCTAGCTGCCCTTGCTGTACCTACAAATCTACGCCCTCTATAAATCCAATCTCATCTGTTGCAATACCACTGGCAATTTTCTCTCCCTGTTTTGTATCCACTTTCAGCTGTTTTATATACCTTTTCAATTGAGATGTTTACTGAACCTGCTGTCCATCTCACTGATGTACTGTGCACTCTGTATCTATTCTTGACCTATGTAACCCCAGGTCGCATCTGGAAATGGCGGTCCCGCTCAGTATGTATCTGGTAAATCTCTTAAATAAATAAATAAATAAATAAATAAATCTGAGTAACTGTGTGGATAAATTTTATTTATCCACACAGTTACTCATTTATACACACAGTTACTCATTTATCCACCCTCTCCTCGTTTATCCACACTAACCATATTCAAACTCGAACTTTAAAATGAAAAAGATAGCACAGTACTGTGAGCATGAAAATTATTCAGCACAAAATTATCTACAAATTGAGTGGTGTTTCATTTATAGATACTTTATAGATTTTTTTATAATTAGGAAAAAACAGAAGAAAATACATTTTTGTTCACTTTTTGACAAACAAATGCAAACAACTTTAAAACGAAAAAGATAGCCTGGTACTGTGAGCATGGAAGTTGTTCAGTACAAAATTATCTACAAAATGAGTGATGTTTCATTTATAGATACCTTTTAGTTTTTTATAATTAGCAGAAAGTAGAAAATTAAATTTTTTCACTTTTTCGACAAAGAAATGCGAATAACTTTAAAATGAAAGGGTAACCTGGTACTGTGAGCATAACATTTGTTCATCAAGAAGTTTTCTACAAAATGAGTGGGTTTCATTTAATAGTAATCACTATACTAGGCAGACATACACAAAGAAAGTTAACTGAAAGTCCCAGAAATGATCATTTAAAAAAAAAAGATAAACAGTCAAAAGCAAATGTCCCTGCACTGTCAGGAAGCATCCCTACTGCATAAATGAAATATACATGCTAAGTGTCAGATAAATGATTTATCTACACTTGTGCTGTTTGACCTTGTATACCCACTTGTGGCTTATGCCACTCATGATGTTAACCGAGGTCAAACAGCACTTGTGCAGATAAATCATTTATCTGACAGCTCACCATTAAAATATGTATATGTGGTGTGTGTATATATATATATATATATATATATATATATATATATATATATATATATTATAGTGGCAGTTGCGCCACTATAGATCGGGTTCAGCCCAGTTACATACTAAAGTCAAAGGTCTGGGTGTTAATAACTTTGGACTCGTTCAATGGATTTGCTTGAAATTTGGTACACGGTTGGGGCCCTTACATCTCTTGATTTGCCAAATTGCATTTTGGTTGGAGTGCCAGTCTTTGTGTACAAAAGCACTGAAAAATGCAAAATTATCCATTTTTGGAGGCACCTTCGGCATTCTAAATGTAGTCCTGCACGGCTGACATATGGTGTACCACTCTGCAAGAAGGCTTGTTTGAAAGAGCTTTGGTGGCTGAACATGCCTCTTTTTGTTTGGTGAAAAAAATTAAGGCATTCAAAAGTTATGGCACTTTTAAGTTCCCATTATAAGTCAATGGGAACATTTATATATATATCTTGCGATCAAAGAATCGGGGTTCTGGCCATCTTGTCCCAGCTGGCAGTCAGAAGAATTTGCAGCCTCACTATTTAAGAATCTTTGATCCTGAGGAAGTTCAAAATTATTTGACTGCGAGGTCTGCCATCTTGTTTTCAGTTTATGATTGCACAAACACAAATATCTCGGCTCAGGGGTCACTTCTGAAGTAAAACTTTGATGGGTTTTAGTCAGTGGACTCCGATATATCAAGTCATGGCTTTGGCTGCATTGAAATCATCAAAAATAGAGTTTTAGCTTTTAAATTCTTTGTTTGCAGCTCGCTAAAGATCTTTGATCGCGAGCTGACAAATTCTTTGATCGTGAGAATTGCTGATCGCGATCTTGAATTGCAATCTAAAACACAAATATCTTGGCTCAGGGGGGGTTAGGGACACAAATGAGGGTGGGTTTTGTTCAGGAGGGTCCGTTGTATCATAGCATGGTGTTGTTTTGCTTCAAATTGGTCAAAAATTGTGTTTTGCCATTTTTATTGTTTAATCATGAGCGTGCAATTTCTTTGATTGCGAGCCTGCAAATTCTTTGTCTGCGAGAATCTTTGATCGTGATCGTGCATCGCGAGGAGGGACGAGATGGCCAGATGAAAAAATCTATTTACTCAGCCCAGAGGTGTGGTAGGAAGTCAAACAAGGGTGGGTTTTACTCAAGGGGCTTTGTTCTGATGAATCATGGCGGTGATTTACCGCTGTTATGTATATTTAGTAAATTTGAAGAGTTTTAATTCTTTGATCATGACTGTGCAAATTCTTTGATCGTGAGCCTGCAAATTGTTTGATCGCTACATTCTTTGATCGCGATCATGCATCGTGAGAGAGGAATGAGATGGCTCAATTAAAAAACAGTTTTCTCAGGCTAGGTGTGTTGTAGGAAGTCAAATGAGGGTGAATTTTACTCAGGGAGCTTCATTCTGTCTAGTCATGGTGGTGGTTTAACTCAGTTCTTTCAAATGTTTGTTGTATAAGGTTTTTAAATCTTTGTTCATGAGGCTGCAAATTCTTTGATTGTGAGCCTGCAAATTCTTTGATGGTGAGATTCTTTGGTCGTCATCTTTGATCGTGAGGAGGGACAAGATGGACAGATTTCTCTAATGCAATAGATAGGGAAATTTCACCAATGTTTACCATTGAATATCTGAGGAACGGTTTTCTCTTCTAACTTGAAATTTGGAGGGTGTTTACAGCATGTCTTGTGGACAAAAATTGCAGTGCTAATGTATTGTTTAATATTTATTGGATCAAGAATGTTGCAATCTGGAACACAGATTGCAGAAGCTCGTACAAGCTGTTGTCAATAGGTAGTGCACATGTCAACAAGATACACATTAGATAGTAATCACCCCTATTGTGAGATAACCTCAACAGATGCCCCCACATGGCAATTCATAGCAAGTGGCACTTGTACATGCATGGATAGAGCCACAGAGGCCTACCACCTACTCGTCTCCAAAATCTACAATGATTGCCCCCATAGAGGTAATGACAGTCTTAGTACTGAGATGCTGCATTATAAAATGATGCTCAGGTGTGTTGTCATCCTTGCAACTTCTTTCCTAAGGCCTGAGTCAGTGACTGGGAATGGACTGAATGAGTTGAGAATACCTGATACTATTGTGGACTGCACCCATGCGACATCTGTACCACAACACAGTAGATTTGTTGTTGGTTGTTGTGTGGGACAGCTAACGAGGGTAGCTTTGCATGGCGCCCACTTGCAATGTGTTCCGACATGCAACCATGTTTGGTGAACTGCAGGTGCATGTGGCAAGTATGTAGAATCTGGAACATAGATTGCAAGAAGCTGTATACTAAGTTGTTCTCAATAGGCAGTCCACACGTCCATAAGAGACTAGACAGATTGCAATTGCCCTCTATTGCAAGTTAAGCTCAATAGGTGCCCCCACATGGCAAATCACAGCAAGTGTAGTTCCACATGTATAGATAAAGCCACAGAGGGCTACTGACCTACTCATTTAAAAATGGGCAATGACTGATCCAATAGGGGTAGTGACAGTCTTATTATTGGAGATGTTGTACTGCAAAATGGTGCTCAGAGTGCACTCATCATCGTAAGTTCTCTCCTAAACCCCCACCCCCAGTTGCTGAGTGGGAATGGAACAAATAAGTTGAGAACACCTGATACTATTGTGGCACAGCACCCATGCACCACCTGTACTATGACACACACCACACATTGGATTTTTGTTGACCATTGTGTGGGTCAGGTATTGAGGGTATCTTGGGATGGTGAACACTTGCAATGTGTGTTCTGACATGCAACCAGGTCTGGTGAGCTGTGGGTGCATGTGTCAAGTATGTAGAATCTGGAATACAGATTGCAAGAGCCTGCATGACAAGTTGTGGTGAATAGACAGTACATACATCACAACTCACTCATGATTGCAAGTGCCAGCCATTGTGAGCTGGGCTCAATATGTGGGCCACATGGCAAGTCACAGCAAGAGACACCTCCACATGTATGCACAGAGCCAGAGAAGGCAATGAACCTCTTTTCTGTGAAATCTGCAATGGCTGGATCCACAGATGTAGTCACAGCCTCAGTACTAAAGATGCTCCATTGCAGATGGATCCTCAGAGTACACTGTCATCTTCACAATTTCTCCCCAATCTGTGAGATGGTGAGTGGGAATGAAACAAATAGCTTGACAACAATTGATACTATTGTGACTCTGAACCCATGTGACATCTGTACCACCATACACTTAGGTATCTGTCCCCGCCACCCCCAGGAGATCCTCTCTCTAGTGTTCTACTTTCTGTGCATAATCAGGGCCATGCAGTCACAGTGCAATAGAAGACATGTAGATCAATACTACAACTCTATAACAGTAATTGCTTAAAAATAAAACTCAGGAGGCATAGCATAAGGTTATTAATTAGTTTATTATTTAACTATATATATATATATATATATATATATATATATATATATATATATATATAGTCCAAATTGTTTGGTTGCTTTTGGGATGGGCAAAAAACAAGTTTGTGGATTATATATGTGTTATTATTTTTGAGTATGTATTTTGTTTGTTGCCATTTCCTGAGTTTATCTAGTGTTTCCTTTCCATACATATTTTTTGTATCGCATAGTGTTAAAAAATGCAATTTTAAATATTTGAAAAGTGGTTTGTATGGGAGTTAATGCTAGAGAACATTTTGTTAACAAACATTATTTTTCTACATTTATTGGTGAGTTTACTCGTTATGTGTCTGTTAACAGTTGTTTATTATCACTTTCAGTGACCAGTTCCATGTCAAGAGAATGGACAGTAACAATATATTATTGAACATGTGGTTTTCAACATTTCAGTGGTAATTTTGGGCAACTGATTAGAATATTGCTATTTAGTGACTGACCTATGTTTAATGGTACTTATTTTTGAGTACATGTTCACATGACAAAGTAAAAAACATTATGGGCCAGATATTCAAAGATTTGCCCTAGGATAAATTAGCACTGCCTGGTGTGCAAACTTAGCCTGGAGCACAAAGCAAGCTATATTCAAAAGGAATAGCCCAGGGCAAACAGCTTCTGAATATAGCATGGGAATGAGGCCATGCAAACT
The DNA here is from genome assembly GCA_016271365.2 of Neoceratodus forsteri. NCBI lineage: Eukaryota > Metazoa > Chordata > Ceratodontiformes > Ceratodontidae > Neoceratodus > Neoceratodus forsteri. The sequence goes on from CM057453.1 coordinate 447,168,637, forward strand.
GGGCTGGGAGTGCAGGGCAAACGTAGCCCTGGAATAAGACAGCACTGAATACAGCAACCAGGAAGTGCAAACCACAACAACAACACAGTGCACAGAGACGTGAGGGTAGGTAGAGAGGAACTATGTGGCCAATGTGTGTTCTGGCAAATGCAGGATCCAGTACAGCTGCAGGCAGCAGCACACATGAAAAACTGTGATCTAAACTGTATAATATTCCCTGAACCGTTAGCACTGCATGCCCAGTGCAAACATATTAGCCCCACGCTAAACTTTGCCATATTCAAAAGTGACATGCAAATGAGCCTACTTAGAGAGTCTGTGGGCAAACAGCCACATTAGCATCTCATCATGCCCTGATTTGCATGCAGGTTGCACAGCGTTACTGCAGAGTCCTGACTCCGCCTGTAGGTCAGTCTGGAGGTACAGGGGCTGGCCATGTCTGATTGCAGCTCCACCTGTAGGTCAGTCAGGCAGTGCATGATGATAGCTGCAGGCTTCATGTAAACAGTACAGCATAGCATAGCATACCATACCCAGGGGCAACACAGCATAGGTACAGGTGGTGGTAGTGCTGCATGCAACCTTCACACTGTAAGTCATGCTACAGTGCACAGCAGACACTACAGTAGCAAGAGGGCTGGTAGTGTGAGGGACACGACACTGCCTATGGTATGTAGGGCAGTGATGACCACTGCACTGTACACAGTGCCAGGCACAGCTTGCAGGTATTTACTGACAGTGGACAGTACTATCACGCTGTTGTGTGATCCACAGATGCTGCAGCTGTGACATGGGATGCACACAGTGTCATGTACATGGCTGGCAGTGTGTGCTGTGACATCTATACAGTTGTGTGGTAGGTGGCTGGGGGGCATGTAGGATCCGACAGGAACACAGGTGGTGGCGTAATCCCACTACTGGCCCATGTGCACTGAGCAATGTGTCCCAGCCTTGTGGCCACACGTGAGCTGTGGTGAGGTCTGGCCACCCATACACCCTCCCTCACTGGCCACCATGCCCACAGTGCTGCATGTGTGTTGGCATCTGTTACACCACAGACACATGGTCTGGAGGTGTGTGCTATGGCCACACTACCATGCTGTCCCTGTGGGTCAGATCACCCATCACTGTCTGTGCTTGGCTCAGACTGGTGGCAGCTGATGGCATCATGGTGGTGCCATCAGTGAGCAGCATGTATCCTCCATGTCTGGCGGTTTCTAAGTGTCATACTGATTTGTTAGGGCACGCCAAGCTGTGCTAATGATGACATAGCACCATGCAAAGCACACAAAGCTGTTTGCCCAGGGTTAAGACCAGCTTTTCCTGGGCAGTAATTTGTACCGCTCTATGGGTCGGCTAAGTCACGCTAAACAACTTAGCGTGGCGCTAGTCACTGAATATCTCATTGCACCTGTATTCATGTTCACTTTGTCCCTTGCATATAATTATTGTTTGTCTTGCGCTAATGCAGTTTGCCTGCACTATTCAGCCTTTTGAATATAGCAGACCTGCGCTAATCCACGCTAAACCCGTCAAGCGTTTTTGCCAGCGCCAGCTTTGAATATCTGGCCCTATGTATATCATGCCAGCATTAATACATTTTCCTACAGTATTACCACATGTGAGATTAATCCAGTGGTGTTGTAGTTGGCAGAGATACTTTAAAACTGAGTAAATACTTTTAGTTGAAAATCAATAATAACATTATGAAGATTAATTTTCGGTTATGCTTGTATTTTGTTTCAGTTTAATGCTTCACATTTTTTCATTTCTTATTTGAGTACTATTGTAGCTAATTAGTGATATGTAGATATTTGTTGGTGCTACTTATGTTAAAGTAGCAGTAATTTATTATAAGTTAGATGTTGCAATGTTACGTAGTCAAAAAATGAAACTACAATAGACATGTTTCACTTTTTTGTATTTAATGGTGTGGTGAGGTACTCATGTCAATATTGTTGGTAAAGCTGATAATAAATGAGTTTTTAGAAGTATTATTTATTTGTTGAACTGGGAAAAATTCCTCATCAGACCTCCAAAAATATGGACGATCCTGTCACAGCAAGAGCACACCAATTGTTTGCATTGTATAGCAGAAGTATATAATCATTGTAAGTATTTTGTGATCAGTTATGATTTGTATACTTCTGCACAGATGTATAGAGATTAATTATATAGTGGGAATAGGCCAGAAAACCACAAATATGAGATCTTTTTATCAGGTATTACTTATATCAATAGTGGCACTTAATGTAATGTAATACCACTAAGTTCAAGAAATAGTTTGTTTGGAACAGCAGTGAACAAAGAAAGTTATTGTTGTGTACTGTTTTTAAAACAAAGATGCACATTTCTAAGTCTATTAAACTGATGTACATTCATTTTGAAGCTCAGTATTATATACAGATATACAAGTCTGAGTTGCATTCATTGTCAATAGTTTGTCATATCCAGTGTTGTAAGTCATAGACTAGTGACGGATAATGTCATATTCAGTGTCAGGTGCAAGAACAGTGATAGAAAATTCTATCACTTTGTTTTCAACTATTTAAGTATAGTAGTAGAGATGACACCGTGGTGTGTGAGTCATACTCTCAATGTGGGTGTGATAGCTACATTTGTCAAGACATAACTTACTAACTGATGTTGAGTAATATCCAACGCCCTTGAGTCTGCTTGAATTTGGTGGAAGTCAATTTAGTAAGCATCATAGTAATGGTCAACAATATAGACAACAACAGGAAAAGGAGTCAGAACTTTACCTGATGTGAGTTGTTGAAACAAGTAGGATTCTTAACACAATATGTTGAGAACAGTTGTTGCATCTCTGATAAGTGTTTCAATAGGTCAATGAATTTGTCATTACCATGTAAGATAGTACTGTGACACAAGTGAGTACACAGTAATATGTGCTGAGGTATGTAAAGTTAAGTAAGAAATCTGCAAAAGATATGACTGACTAGTTGTTGATTACAGTTCAATACCCTCAAGTCTACTTAAACAGTAATAATGCAGTTTTTGTTGTGAGTATATCTAAGTTGCAAATGCTGAATATCACAATAGAATGTTTTCGAAATTTGATTGTGATTAATGATCAAAACAGTCTTGTTTTGCATCCGAATTATGAACAGCAGCAGTGTGATACACAGGGATTTGTGTGCCACAGGTAGCTGCATTGCTGTACTGTTGTGTTGACTTTCTTCAATAGCAGAGAAATCTGGTCAATCAGCATGGGTTGTGGTGATTTTGTGCAACAAGTAGAACACATTGGTCACCATGGGTGGCATCAGACACTAGTAGTGTTTGATGTAGGTTGTAAGGAAATGTATATGTACATTGGTGATTGAGATAAAACATTTGGGTGGGATATGCAGATGCAATGTTATTTTGCATAGGCACTGGTTTACTGATTTGCTGTGATTAGACTGCATCACTCTTCCATGCATTGTGCAGCATTGGTGCAGCAGAGTATTATGACATATGCATCCTTCAGATTTCTTGGGAGTCTTTCCTTAGGGTGCATACTGTATCATTGCACTCCACCCATCCCTTTCTGAACCTTCGCAAAGTGACATAGTGTCCAGAGTGAATGGATAGGCTGTGATGGAAGATTATTGCATGTGTGGCAATTTGAGTACCTGAGAACATTGTTCTCCAGCAATGAAGTGTGAAATTGGCATTGTGACTTTCATGCCTTGAGAGTTAAAGCACTGCAGTACAATAATAATGTATGAGCTTCAATACTGTATATAACTCTCAGAGATCAAACACAAGAACGACCATATCTTTGGCAGAGCCAACCAGTTTCTGCATTAGCAAATAACTTCAGAAATTTAACAGTTATCTGCTCAGGGACATAGACAGAGAGCACAGCATATCCTGAGTTGTTTGTGATTTTTGTGTCCACATGACAAACGTGTACTTGGACACATAGTCAACTTTAAGTGTTGATGCAGATCTATGCCATCATCTGCTAAAGTGTTTGTGATTCCCATCATGAACTCTGTGACATCTTGTGTATTGTCAGCAAACATAGATTGTCCTGCATATTGACCAAGAGTTAGTCATAGAGGTCAAGCTTTGTAAACTGGGAAACTGGTCTTGAGTACCTCTTATGACTCTCTTTAAAACTTCTGACAGAGTGTCGACTGACTAGAGTTTAACACATTAGCAGACTCAGGGATGTGAGAAGTGCTTGCATAGTTGTGCTTGCATAGCAGTTTGCTCCTGTGCTGTTGTCAAATGTTGGAGTGTGTTGACTCCAATACATTTTTGCAGGTGGGGATGTGAGTAGTTTCTTAAGAGGTGCTCTTTAATGGAGTACTCAGTGATGACTGTGAGTCTTAGTACGCTGTCTTTTCAGTTTATGTCCTTGATCGATTGTGATAGCTGTCACAGATGCATATTTGGGAACTGGTAGTTAAGGAGCATTTGGTTGGTACAATGTATGCAGTCTGTTGTACTCAACTATACATTTGTGTCAGCACGTATTTTGCTTTCTGCTAGATTCACTATGTGCACTCAGACAATTGTCTTACATGAGACAAGGCAACATAAGATATGCCATCCTTGAATATACCAGTGCCTATATCTACAATAGCACTATCAAGGCTAAAACTTTGTGACTTGTGTATGGAGACTGCATAAGCAGCACACAATGGAAATTGTTTCCTTATCACATATATGTCTTTCTGAGTTCAAACTTGACTGTTACTCTGTCTATTGGGTAGAGGATTTCACAGCTGTCAAACTTAACAACTAAAAACTCCACAGCTGTACCTGTATATTATGCAGAAATTCTTGGATGTAACCCATTGCTCCATTCAGGAGACCTCTGTAGACATCAATGCTTCTCTTGAAGCATGATACATGCATTTCTGCACAGTGGTAGCACAGCTTCCAAACCAGCTGTCCGTGACACATCACTTCAGAGCTCTTTGAGACGCTCAACCATTTTGATACCATTGTTCATGATAGGGTGATGCCATCTATGGTATCTATGCATGGTAGAGTGACAATAGGTTGCTGTTCTCTCTTCATCATGATGTCATTGAACTCTGCACTGCTTAAACCTTGGGAATAGACATACAACATGTACCCCAGCTTTGAACATGTGCAAAGATATCACAAGCATCCTGAATAGGAGCATTATTTCTTGTGATAATCGCTGTCTTAGCATCTCAACGTGGGTGGGTGTCAGTGCACCAATACATGCCTCATCAAGTAATGCTTTGTAAGACATGCCACCTTGCTGTCTCATGTTCTGAGACAGTTCAACATATGAGAGAAATTCCCACAGATTGACTCCACCAATGCATTCAATTGTTTTCTTTGCCTCTTCAATGGATAGACTACAGAAAACATGCTTGCCATTTACAGGGGCCAGCTGAAGGAAATCTCCAAGAACAAGAATATTCTTTCCACCAAGTGGCATGTCATCATTGGTTCCTTGTATCTCCTGTAGATGGAGGTGGATAAATGTGAGGAGAACATTTGAGACCATGCTGATCTCATCAATTATGAGCAAATGCATTTTGTCAAACATTGCCCTCAGTTCAGTGGCTCGATCCATATGACAATTTTCTGTAATCACCACTCTTTCCATGCTCAACTGGTGACATGAATAACCTATGAAGTGTGATTCCACCATTGTTATGAGCTGCTAAACCTGTAGGAGCCGCAACAATAACAGACCTTGCTGCACTGGTAGTCACGCACTCCTTTGATTATGGCTTGATCAAGAAACTTTTCCAGTCCCAGCAGCACCACTTACAAACATCCTGATTGGTGTCCGTTCCTCACAAACACACTGCTTTTATTGTGCTTGATAGCATGTTTCACGGCGTGCATCAGAGAGTGATACACTACTCTTTGGTGCGAGTCCAACTTTTCGACAATGTCGGTGACTGACTCTGACAAGTACATGCTTTGTTGCATTGTGCCCTCAACCTCTGACATCAGCACAGCTGGGTCATTAAGAGAAGAGGAGCACCAAGAGTGCCTTCTCCTTCCACATCAACCATTTCCTGTGATGTTGCGTGTGCCATCATCTAGGACTTTCTTCGTGTTCTCAGCTGTTTTTTTCCTTTCAAGTCTCTCAATGTACGTCTCAGAGACATGACTCTGGAAGGTATGATATGTTTCCATGAACTCTTGTTCATATGTATCAGACAATCCTTTTAATTCAGATTCTGCTCTCCAAGGTTTGAACAGAAACAGTAGCAGAGTAATAATGTTCTTTGCTTTCTGTTGTGTTCAAGGTCAGTTGCAGTGGTCAATTAGCCATGGTTTATGTTTTTGAACAAGTGAGCCATCAAACCCAGTGACTTTGTATATTCCTTTTTCTGGGTCAGAAAGAACACCCACTTGTAGTCATACCGTTGAGCAACTTCAAAGAGACAGAGATTGTCCATAGCACTGTGGTGTTGTGGATAGTAGTTGTCAATTAAGTTGCTCTTAAGAATATTTGTGGATGTTGGTTTTATAGCAGACAAGTCCTCAATCTCTTCATGGCTCTTAAGAACACGGCGTCTGTTCTGTTTGTGATTTACATTCAAGAAATGAATGAGTCTGATTTACCATATAGACATACACCTGTGAGCGGTCACTTGCTTCATAGGCTCCGCACTCACAGTGTGACAGAGTCTTAAGCCCTAGTACCAAAGCCTGGAAATTGACCTATCACAGTTTGACAGCTCTTCCCACATTTCTTGCAGGTTTGTTTGCTCATGCTTAGTAATGTGTGATGTAACATACCTTACGAGAGCCATTGAGTTGTCTGCAACAAACTGAACATCAATGTTTGCTTGCCACGTCAACAGAAGAGAAGACTATAGTCATTGATATAGAATTCTGATACTGTGTGAGTAGTTCATAGACTCACTTTGATGACTTTGCTTTCAGGTGGTGTTGCATAGCTGAAAATACATCATTCAGTGAAGCAGCTAAGCAAGCTCACCTTGGGAAGCCAAAACGGCAGTAAGTATACCACTGACCTTGTTTTTAACTTTGTTATGACAGTATTTGCCATAGAAGTGTCTTTGGAATTTCTGGACCAGTTCCCAAAGTGTTGCACTATCATACCTGTCTGGTATCTGACATGTGACATACTTCAAGATGAAGCTTAGAATGTCAGCTGTTTCATTGTCTCCAATTCATGGGGCATCTTTAATCCACAGCAACATATGTACATGTGGGGCTCCATGAGCTTGTACTCAACCTTCAGAAGTAGTGCTCAACAATACCAAGGGAGGATTTGTCTTAGACAGTATGAATTTCAAAAGACTCTGGAGCGGGGTGGAAGTAGCAGTGAAACAGTTACTGGATCAAGTGAGCAAAGTTCGTTGAGATAATTCTTTGGATGTTCTCAATATCAGGTTTGCCTATCTGAGAAGATCGAGGAGATCATCCCAAAATATTCAGCACAACTCAGCGTCAAGAACCATGTTGTTGGTCAAACTCTCTCAGCATGCACATTACCTCAGTGTCGTCCTGTACCAATATTCCTTAGTACCACGCATGCTAGACAAAATGGAAGAAAGACTGACTTGCAGTGTTTCATCTTTGGTCTGCAACTTCTGTAGTAACTGTGCAGCTGTCATATTATTAAATTCTGTTCTCAGTCTCAATGTATGAGCAATACTAGCAGATAAGACACTAAGTTCACTTTCCCAAAGAAGGTGGAACAGGTATGCAGTGTTTCTTCAAAATTTCCATCCTTATGTAGTACTTGGAGGCCCTATACACAGCTCCTGGTACTCAAAGTTCTTGTTCATCTAATTGACCACCTGAACCAAGTGGGACAAATCAGAAAAACAGCAAGCTTCTAGAGTAGCCTCCCATATACTAACAGGGTTGCCCTCCACTTGCTTCATTTGATATAAATCAATGTTATCCATTACTGAGTCTTTGCCGTGCAATGGGTGTATAGCAAATTGCTCATATACATTTTCACGCAATTGCAATGTCAACCTTCTCCAGTATTGCCTTGTCAGAGTTGTCTGTGGCAATATCTGTGGAAAGACCACCAAATGCATTGATGTCAATGTCAGCATAGAATAAATTGTGCTCTTTTAGGTATCTCAAAGCATGTTTTACGTTGTCTACATTGACAATGTCCTGCCACATTTTTTTGCCTTTTGTTGGCACACCATTTACCAAGATGACTACACTACTGTCTCTGAGAAATAGTGTTGACATTTTCTTGCAAAGGTGAAGGAAGGTAGACAACAGAACCTTTGAGAGCATACAAGTTCTTTGTTCGGTGGTCTCGTGTCTTTGTATTCAGCCTAATGATCACTTGAAATAGCTTCATGGTCTGAATCAGAATCCTTTTAAACAAGTTCAACACTGTTATCTCATTAGGTGTTGGTTCTACTTCCATTTTATTGAGTACAGAATGAGGAGGTAAACTGTAATTCTAGATTTGTTTATGACAGTAGGAACAGAGCAACACAGTTGTGACTTCTTCAAAAGTCAGACTTTAAGAGAAGATATGCATGGGGATGTCCCACATTTCATTCCAGCATGGAATGTTTTGCAGAGTCACTCTGACACATAAGTGCTTGTAGAACAATCATTCACATGATACACAGATTGTATCAAATTTTCTGTTTTGCTTAATTCAAATCTAGCAACCTCACAACCAAAATGTCGAGGAAGGTGGTCTTCTTTTACCAGTAATGTCTGAGGGTACTTGCTTCTTCATGTACAGTAACAGTAGACCTCAATCTATGGGTCCTTTGCAACTCTTTAATTAACTCTGTAAGTCCTTCAACATATCCATCATCAAGCAATGCTTGAAATTGCATGTAATCTCGAATGACAGATCTCACGTGATACCATCTTTGCACAAACTTGCGAATGCCAGAGTTATATACTGCTGGCATACTGGAGTGATGAAATGTACTATCACAGTTCATGGTCTCCAAGCATGAGGAATGACCCATCATGCCTTTGTGAGGCAGATCTCCACTTGTCAATGGTGTGAAGTAGAGGTGTGTCATTTAGATCTCTTCATGGTTATAATTGTTGAGAGGAATCTTTTAATAGATATGATAGATTCCTCTCTAATGTTGCATGTGCTGCCACATGCCCATTTTTCAACTAGCGACTTTGGATCACTTTCAACCTTTTCAACTCCATTGTCATTGTCCAGATGAAGGGTTGCGTAGGATAGAGTTAAGACATTCTGCAGTTTTCCATATTCATCTATTGTTAAAGTGAAGTTTCTATTGTTTGCACGGGTATGTATCTTCCCAGAAGAATGCTTTGAGTACTCTTGAATGAACCCAGTCTCCTTGAAACAGAAGAGATATATTTTCTCTGCTTAAGTGTTCAAAAGATAAAATACTGTTTCTCATTTCCTCAATCTTTGAACTCAATTTATCAATGGCTGACATAATTTCCAGTCCATAATTGGGAGCGTGTGCTAGAGCCCATTGACAAACCGTCTTACTCTTAAGCGGAGTTTCATCAATGAGGTCTTAGACGCAGTCTGTTCCCTTTGCGTCTCACTATTTTAGAGATCATATGTTCAATTCTAGCTCTGTGGACCAGCTTTTGAAAAACATTACCTTGCTGTGCTTTGTATGAAGCCGAGGTAGTAAGCCTAGCATTTTTTTCTGTCTTGCATGTGCATGATTTGCTGATAACAGTGCTGGACATTGTGATTGTACTCTTTCTAGGAAGACTACTTGTTGTAGTTTCTTAGAGGAAGGCTTTCTGTTTTTTAAATGTGTACAATTAATTGTGTGCCTGATGTGAACAGAAGACAATTTTTATGTTTCTGTTGAGAAGTTTTACCTTTGGTTTTGCATGGCATGACAAAGAACAAGAGTACAGCTAGCACTTTGTGTCTTTGCTCTGATTTTATAGCAAATAGCCATGATGAAATAGGTGAAGTGTTTCTTCAATTTCTTCATCATTGTACTCTCCTAAGAAGGTGAAAAAGAATATATTTAGTACTGAGAAATGTTTGCCACATGGTAGTAAAATAGAAATTGTGCATAACAAATTTAAGACATAGTATTGTTATTAAAAAATCCTATGATTTGCCTTGGTTTTGCTAGAAATTATTCAACTATTCTATGACTTGCAGTATGGTCTGAGTATTGCAAGCACCTATCACCTGTTATAATAGTTGAAAAACAGTATGTGTATTTGACTTTATTGGTTGTCCGCGTTTGTGTAGTAGCAAGTTTAAATCTGTGAAACTGTAAACATTAGTTGTGGCATTGTTACATGCACTTATGCTGACATGTTATGATGATGGGAATAGGAAGTGTTGTATGTATTGAACTGTGGCGATGATACTACTATGGATCTGTCTGAAGGTGGTGTTGGTGTGAATAATCTTGTGTTGTTGAAATAATATAAGTTTATTGATTGTTGTGGTGAGATAATTGCATGAATCTGATGATATTGACTAGGAAAGTGAAGCTATGGAAAGTTGTATGAGATAAAATTTAAAAACTGGATATTTTTGTCACTAACAAAGAATTTGTCGCCTCTACGAACAATCCTCATGGTCACAGACAGTTGCGATCAAAGATTTTGCAGTCTTGCGAACAAAGAACATGTAAATCATATGAAATTCCTATGTAAACTTGTTTACTTTTCTTTTCATAGGCAGACACAAGTTGTAATGTTTAAATACATATATGTGAATATAGTGTGGTGTCAAACTATCTTAAGAATTGAGTTTTAGTCTTACTTTTTGGGGTGAAATCATGCATTTTCATTGCGAACTAAGAATTTGTAGACTCACGTTGCAAACTTGCGATCAAAGTGAGTCGTGATCAAAGAATTTGCGCTTGTGTTCAAAGATCATAAAAACATGGGAATTATTTGAAAATATATTAAAATAAATAAAAACACTATTTTTCTTACTCATAGGTCATAAAAATGCTAGTAGGATTTATTTTGTTGAAGTACTTTGAAAAGTATTAGTTTTGCACTGTCAGATACAGTTTCTGCGAAGTCTCGTGTTATTCTCGTGATCAAGATTTTGTATGCTTTCATGATCAGTCCTAAATGGTCAAACCAAGTCACGGTTCAAATTTGCATGCTCAGCGGTCAAAGATCGTAACAATGGGGTTAAAATTTTCAAATGTAGCTAAAGTTAATTTAAACACCATATTCCTTACTTATGAGTTATTAAAATGCTATCAGGGTTTATTTTGTTGAAAAGCTTCAAAAGCTATTGTTTTTCACTGTGAGAAACAGTTTACTATGAAGTCTCATGTACTATTCTCGTGATTAAAGATTTGCATGCTCGCGGTCGATCCTGGTGAACAATTTGAGTCAGGATCAAAGAAGTTCATGCTCATGATCAAAGTAATGGCTAAGTTCATCATGTGACTTTCCTGAGCCAGTAGAATCAAATAATAACACTCTGGGGCCATTTTAGATCTGGGATGATCGAGCAGCTAATAGAGAACAGCATAATAGTGAGTGTTTTAACTAAATTGCATACAACTGAGCAAAACATATATTAAAAGTTATTTGAAGTGGTTTTCTGCTTCACTGGAGTTAGAAAGGCCTGTAAATGTTTTTTTACTGATTTTGGTAGACAGTGTTGATTTTCTTTGGTGATTTGTGGGGTTTACAGCCACTGTTAGATTCTGATTGCATCATGGCCTGGAAAAGTGTGACACAGTTTGGCAATACATTTAAGTTTCTTTGTATGTTTTTTACTAATACATTGGTTTTGAAAACCCATGAAAATAGATTGCTGAGACCACAATTGTCTGAACGGAAACAAATGTATAGGGATTCATTGAAGGTTCCATTATGTAATAGCCATATTGAAATTTAGTGAATTAATCAGCTGTCTAGTTGTTTTGTTAAGTCTGTTACTGTCCTAGGAATCTTTTTGGGGGCTGAAAATAGTGGTTGATGTTTAGTGTTTGCTATTACATTTTCTGTATTTCAGTCTGGCACCATCTTGCAAGTTACCTGTTGGTGTGTTAAGCAGATTTGGTGTTCTTTAGTGATGGTTTAGTTTGTGGCAATTGGTTGGTGATCTGATAATGCTGAATATCTGGCTACATATGTGGGTGTTTTCCTGTTGTGGATCTGACCTAGAATGATATTGTGAGTTATCTAGGTTAACTAGGTAGTCCATTTGCACTTTCAATACAGAGACACAATTTATATATTTAACTTAGCAAATACAATTACAACAATTCTGACTGGTAATGGTTTACTCTTAAATTGAACTATAGTTATGAGACCAGTACAGTCTAATTAGTATAGTACTATTGGTTACTATTATACCATTATCTCTCTCAAGTACTAAGAAAATGCTCCCTCACCACTCAAGCAGCTAGCTGAGAAAGAGGGGTTATTTAGTTTGAGAGAGCATTATGGCTAGTAAATTAGACCAATCAAAATTTGTATTGTTGGCAAGTCCTAAAGTGTGCCAATCAGGTGAAATTATTCTGCCCTAAAACAAAAAAATGTTTTATAAACATTATGCCAAATAGAAAGACGGCTTATATACATAGCTAGATCTTCTAGAGCTGAATTAGCCAATCTGTGAACAGCTTATAATTTGTGATTATTTTGTCTGCATTTATCTGGATGATGCAACAGAATAGTGGTCATTGTGCTGGTTAGACTTGGTGGTGCTTGGTACAGACAGACAGACACAATTGTGATATTTCTACATCTGAGTTATTAAGATTTGCCACTCAGCATGGCAGAAAAATCCACAGTGACTGTATGGATAGTGGGATCAAGTTTGGTGAGAGAGGGCAGCAGTGTTCAGTAGACATGGTCATTTTGGGAATGACTTACACCTACCTGGATGCTCAGTGTCTTGGTTTGGGAAGGGTGGTATGAGGTGGGGCAGCTCATGCCCTACCATGCCACTGTTGGAGGCACACGGAGAACCAGACATACTCCTTATCCATCTTGGAGGCAATGATTTTGGGAACAAAAGGGCAATGGATTTAATAGAAGCTGCACAGTCTGACTTGCAGCTTCTTATCAGTATGTTACCAGCATGTGAAATTCTGTATTCAACCACTACACAGTGCATGGTCTGGAAAAGTGAGGTTACTGTCCTGCACTTGAAGATCATACCGGAAGGTGAACATACAAATATCTGGATTACTCCATGCTATGGGAATGCACACTGTTAAATCACCCCCAAATTACTTATGACAAATTTTGGCTCTTTCTAAAAAGAAGGTGTGCATCTCTCTAACATAGGTAATGACAGTTTTGTCTGGTACTTTTGAAATGGTATCCTTACAGTTCTGTGATTGTGTACCTGTAGTACTGTACCTCTTAGCACATCTCATAGTCTGTGGAAAAAATGGCTTTTTTAGAGCCAATTAATATGGTCAAAAATAGAACATGTTTCATCATACATAGTATTGTCTTGTATTGTACAGTCAGTTTGTGTGGGACATATGGGCTCTGTCCTATTTGTATCATTGCAGGTCTTACAGTAAATGTTATTGCTTTATTTAAAGGTTTTCTTGTTTGGATGTTATATGGATTTTTGGGGGAGTATGTTATGTATTACTAGGGTGTTGTTGTTCAAATCTATTTTTGAGTGACATTTGAGCGTCTGATGTGGTGTATGTGTGCTTTTACTATTCCTCATTTTTCGGATATCAGTTTGTTGTTTGATTGTGGAATGAACAGATATGGTATTGATGTGTGAGGGTATATGAGATTAATAGCTATCATAATTAGGCACTATATGCTGTCCTGTTACAGATATATTTGTTGGGTAACTATGCAACTATTAATTTTTGAAAGAATTTTAGTGTTCTATACATTGTTGTGTTACATGTTTTCTGTTTTTGTTTCAACAGATACATAGCAAACTTCAATTAAAAGCTTTCACGCCACTTAACAGTAAGTATAACTTTCTTTTTGACTTGCTGGAGAAGCTAACCATTGAACATGGTGCAACGGGTAGTGTGCAACATGCAATGCCAGTGTAACAGTATAAGTGCCAGTGGAGTAGCAGTGGAATCAATACGGGGTCAGTAGTATAGTATGGTCTTCATGTACATTGGCTCACACTGTGAAGGTGTGGATGTACATCCACAATGTGTGAGTCTTAGTTGATGGGCGTCTGGTTGGGTTGTCAGTGTGGTACTGCTAGCTGCTGTTCAGTTGGTGCGGGGGTAGTATTGGAATGTTAGGTATGAGTAGGTGGGTGAAGAGCTGCTACTGCTGGAATACTAGGGATAGAAATGTATTTACAAGGCTGGAGAAACAGAGCATATATGACTTATGCCATGCAGTATGGTTGAAATTGAAGAGCATGTCTGCTGTACACGCTATGGATGTAATATTAGTAAAGCAGTTTTCAAGTATCCAATATTGCGGGGGCGCCCAAGACATGTCTCTGCTGGTTGTGTCGAAACGCATAGTCAACCTGTTATTTTGGTCCGAGTTATATTGTGTCTGGACTGTGTGTCTTGACAAGCTTCAGTACTTTACTAACAGATATCTTCACAGTACCCCACTTTTTTAATGTAAATTGTAAGTCTAGTTTGCATCCATATGTACCACAGATGCTGGGTTCTAATATTGGGATGTGGGAGATATGCTTAGGGACAGTCTCTGTTCTTGTGACATTTACATTAGTGCTGTGTTATGGCTCATGGTCATTTGTGTAGTAGTATATTCCATTTTAAATATTACATCAGGGCATGTCAGTGGGTTGTGTATGGTACAGTAGAGTTGTATCGTGAAACTCTTTCAGTGTTGTGGCACTCTGTTAAAATGGCATGCAGGTGTTTGGACTGCTGCATGTTAGTACATAATTAGTGTGTGAACAACAGAAATCAGATTACTTAAAAGCAGAAAGACCTTGAGTAAATCTGTTAATATTTTATTACTGTTCTGCCTAGATCTCATTCTAGGGGTGGGGTCATAATTTCTTCCAAGCAATACAGTTACTGTACGTTCACAATTATTTATTACACATTGTGCTTTTCCTTTGTCAGAAATACTAAGAGGTGTAAGATAGAGCAGTATTAATTGCATGTTTATTATGTCTTTGGATATTACTTGTTCTCTGTTTTTTGTACAGATAAACAATGCCAAGTTCTGGAGTGATAGGGAGATGTTGGCACTTGTTCAGGGCTGTAAGGGAGCATGAATCCATGTATTGTCATGCGTACGACCTAACCTCAGCCTGACATGTACATGGGGCAAGGTTGGTATTTTATTTTTATGTTCAGATTTATACTTTTTCACAGTGATATATTTGATTAATTGAGGTAGAAATGTGTACATTGCTGCAAAAACACTTCCCTCTCCCCGTCGACTTAACCTGGATGAAAAATTATGGGGGCAGCAACATGCTAAGTATTTAGTGGTCCAGTGGAAGTGCCCTGCACCCTGACTGTGGCTATTGTAAATATTTAAGTATGTCTGGTGCTCTACTGTAGTGCATGCATCTTCATTTGCAGCTTTGTATAAATATGATATTCTGGTGGTACAGTGCTGGTTCTGTTTTCATGTGCTGAGTCGATGTGACATCCCAGTTGTGTCTGCCTCTCCTATCATCACTGGTGGGTGGAAATAGACATGAATAAGATGCCTATCCACCAAGTAACTCACACTGCAAGTATGCTTGTACGTCCATTACTGCACAGTGTGAGGAAATGGATATGGAGGGAAAGTGCAGTATTCAGTGATGATCTTTGGATGAATGTGTTTACATATTAGAACTGTGTAGTACAGTACAGTCTGCAGACCTATTGTGCCATATTGAGGGACAATGGGGCTACAGTGATATTGTACATTGTCAGTGAGTGGGTGCCAGCTGGCTTGTAGTTGTTGGACTTGCTGCCTGCTGTTAACTGGGGAGGGAGAGGAGTACGGTACCTGGGTCTCAGTGGGTGTCTGTGGAGGGGGATACCCCTGGGCTTCAGAGATGTTATGATTTAAGAAAGCATGCAATGGGGCAGCAAGTGTTCTAGTGAAGAAGTGCAAATACCTCTATATTTACAATGGCTGTATGATTGGGCTGGGACAGTGGTGCACTCCATGACTTTATTTCATCCTTACATCTTTACAATTTCTGTCTCAAGAGTGCAGACGCCAGGTACAGTGGAGTTCCACACATTTTTATTTTATTACAAAACCTGTGATTGGGTTGCACAAGGTACATTGGGGTACGAGATATCATGTGTGTATTACAGGACTCATGATTGATTTTGAGGTGCTTTGGTGCTGGCAGGCAGTGGTTGTCTGTGACTAACCAGATGCAGTGTAGCATGGTGTGGGCCAGAAGTCAGGTGGGCATCAGTAAAGATGCATGTAAATGGGCTGTTATTAGATATTGATGAAATGAGTACAAAAATGCTGAATTTGATTGACTAAGAGCTGCTTTCAGCTGAGCTGTTATCCCAGCAGAATGGCCCAACTGAAAGTAGTATGCTTAAATGGATTATATTTTCTAAAATATTGTTTCCATAGTCACAATAAGGTACTCCAGGGTGTGTGTTATGGTGGGCTATGTGGCCTTAATAGGGTGGTGGCAGACCTCAGCTAGCCTTGTGCTTCAACTCTACGCTGAGGTGGGACGTTAACCCACCATAACACTACTGGCTATGATGCCTTTTTGTTTAAGTAATGATCTTGTTTGTGTCTTGCATTGATTTTGAGTCATTTACATCTTCATCTTTGAATATGTTTTCTGGTTAGTAAATGTGCAAGTGGGTATTGCATGTGCTTGGTCTTTGTTCTTTCCACAATGTCTCCACATCCTGCATATGTGTGGCATTTTTGTAGTTCAGGAGACACTGTCATATATTATTGTCTTCATCTTACTTTATATTGTAAACGTTTTTGAATTAGTGGTGATGTCGTAGTGTTTGTTAAACTGTTTTCATGATTAAAAAACAACATTCACAATAGTTTTCTTTTTCTTTTTTTTGTTTAGCTGGTACGCTTTAGAAAATCTGGCCTCAATACTGACTTCCAGACCTATAGGGCTACAGAGAAGTGCTTGTAAAAAGGCAGATCAGGCTAGCTAAAGCTCTCTTACTGCAAGAGGTTTTGCTGGAAGCATCTGGTGACCCCAGGAAATTTGTGGGGTACATGTAAAAACATTCATAGGATCAAACAAAACTCACCTTGTAGACAATATGGTCGTTAATGGTGTCCACTGTAATGACTCCTAGGACCATTGCTGAAGCATTCTAGCAGACAATTCTCTGACCTGTCCAGCTTCACCTCCATCGCTCCTCCCACGCAGCCTTCACCTAAACCTACTCCATGCATTGCATCTCGTTCCTTACCCTCTTTTACTTTAAAGTTGGTAACTCTAATCTGAAGTATTGGCTTGGTTAACTCTATCTCTGACAAAACCAGTGTGGGATCTTGATGGCATTGAGCCCAAACTCTTAAAACTGGCAGCACCATTGCCCAACCTCTATGTGAATTTTTACCCTCCCCGCTTTGACCTGGAAAAGTCCCATCAATCTGGAAAGTTGCCAAAGTCACTCCAACCTGCAAAGAAGGTGACAAAAGGGTTATGGCTAACTATCGCCAATAGCCATACTATCTGTCCTATGTGTACTTTTGGAAAATTAGTTCTATCCAAGTAACTGAATTTCTGACCAAAATATAGCCTCCTCATTGATTCAGCAGCATGGATTTTGGAAAGACCATAGCACCACCACTGCCTTACTGCATCTAACAAATGATATCCTAACTTGCTATGGATAATGGACATCTCACGGGAGCACTCTTTATTAACCTCACTTAAGGCTTTTGACCTTGTCGACCACCCTCTTCTACTTGAAGCCTCCAAGCCCTTGGTTTCTCTTTTGTAACTCAGTGGCCTGGTTTAATAGATAGCTATCTATCTAACAGAACCCAGCTTGTCAGATTCAATTCATCTGAGTCAAGTGCCTTACCAGTTAACCTAGATGTCCTCTGGGGTTGTTATTAGGCCCCTTCTTTCTCCATTTTATAAATAGCATCTCATCAGCTATCCCAAATTGTTCTGTGATCCTCTATGCCGATGACCTGGTACTGTACTGCTGTGACAAGAACGTAGACCACACTCGTCCAAACTCTCTCATCTGCTTTCACGCTCTACTCAATCCTGGTTCTCCCTTCACAAGTTAATCCTTAATGCTGATAAAACTCATCCATGCTCTTGAACTCTATCCAAACTAAAACAAAATCGTGACTTATTTAAGTTATCTGGTCAGGAGGGCTGGTCCTTGAATCAGTACACTCTTTCAAGTATCATGGTGTCTTCCTAGATGAAAATCTGCAGTTGACGGTATGCACATAACAGCTACCTGTAAAGCAGTCAATGCTAAAATTGGGGTAGCCTGACAAAACAATGTTATGTCCTCACACATCAGCTAGATTAGCCATTGTCTCATGGTATACTGCTTCCATCACTAACTTGTCGGCGTGATCACGCACTCTACCAGTCCCACTCGCCTCCTCTAGGAAAATGGGATACCACATATATAGCATCTGCAGGTATGCCTCTGCCTCCCCTGTCAAAACATCACCGTCAGCTCTATGCTGACCTAAATTGCTACTCCCTACTTCTGTCTTGAGATCTCGCCTCTTGGATGTCTGACTAATAATATTCTCGAGTAGGTACCCCTGCCCCACTGCTTACCTTATTGTCTTCCTCTGTACAGTCTTCAATCATCTGATAAAGCCTTGCTGCTACTAACTAGATGCAAATCTAACAAAGGAACCT
The DNA here is from genome assembly GCA_016271365.2 of Neoceratodus forsteri. Taxonomy (NCBI): domain Eukaryota; kingdom Metazoa; phylum Chordata; order Ceratodontiformes; family Ceratodontidae; genus Neoceratodus; species Neoceratodus forsteri. The sequence continues at coordinate 447,187,352 of CM057453.1, forward strand.
TAGCTTCTCGCACTCAGCAGTTAAACTTGAACTCCCTACCTCTGGATGTCCATCTAGCTCCTAGTCATGTCAATTTTAAAATTCATCTGTCCTCCTTCCTTTTAGCCAGGTCTCCTGTACCTGCTTCAACCCCTGAACATGGCACCCTGCATCTGTTGCCACTTTTTTCTTGTAACTTTGATCTCCTCACTCCAGGCACTTAAGTTCTAAATGGCTAATATTCAATGCCCTGAAACTGATTCTTTTGTTGTTTGCATGTTGTGTTGTATTTTTACTATTTTCTTTCAGCTTGCGTGATGCAATTTATACTGCCTATTCTTGATTACCTCTGTATTTTGTCTCTCCCTCAGAAAATATTATGTTTTTTCACAGTTGTACCTCTGTCTCTTCCTCAACCTCTCAGGTGTGTGAAGAATTAGTCCAGTTTCTCCGACAGGGTCAAGTACTTGATATATTAATGCTAATTACCTGACTATTTAACTCAAAGACAGTTTCGAATCCATTGTGCAAACTAATGCATACCTTTATTTTGTAATCTTCTCCTGAACTCTGTACCCTATATGTTAATGGAAAGCCTGATGTTATCTTACTTTGTGGTTTTTGTACCTTTTCTGTATTTGCCACTGTCTGAAACTTCCCTGTAATTTGCTCTGTAATTCTCCGGGTCGTGCCTGAAAATTAGTCATCCTATGGCTAGTGCACTTACCTGGTGAACAAAACTAAATAAATTAGGTTAGTCATGCCTTGGGGAGACAGGATGCAGAGTCTCCTGATGAGTGTCAGAAGAAGTGGAAGATCACCCGCTAGACCTTTTTTAAATCTAAGGCAGCGGAGGTGATATGTGTGACGGAATGTGCTGGAGTGGTACAACATATAGCATACACCATGTGGGAGGATACAGGAACTAGAGTTTGAGACCATCATCATACCTGTGAGTTTATGTTTCTAATTGGTCTTTTGTGTAACTGTGTAGGGTGTTGTACATTATACAATGTGGTACATTGAATCAGGTAAATGTCATAAACTGATTGGTTAGGTTGTTATTTCCCGTGCATTTAAATCCTCCAATTCACTCTGTACTGGAAACTTACCAGCAAACTTTTTATTCGGTGCCAATCAAAGCATTTATAGGATGCTTCCACTTCAAGCGAACCTGTTACTATTTTTCCTGTTTCGCTTCCAGTAAGACACTGCATTAAATTGTTAAAAAATTACAAACTCTCTTTTGAAGTGAACAGACTCCACTGACTGAAAATATTTAAAACATTTAAGTAACAGCACCTACAATGTTTTATAGATTTGGCCACCCAGAGGGGTGGGTGGCGCTGGGAGGACTTAACATGACTGGTGGTTTGGTGATTTTGGCTTTGCCTCATGTCCATTCCATACTCAGCTTAATGGAATTCTCCTGTGTACCGCCCTGCATGAATGGTGTTTAATTGTATGGCAGCTCTTAAAGTACTCATGTGTAATGGAGCGTTTTATGACAAGTGCAGTTTATTAATCACAAACTGAACAGTATTATCTTAGTCATTCTGTATTTCAAGTAATCGGTGGCAGCAAACATTTTGTAGTTCTTGAAAGCACATAATGACAATTGTGTGCTACTATCGTTGAGCTATATAGTTCATGAGACATTATATATATGAGAAGTAAGCGTCTAAGTATGTTATGGAAAACATGCATATATATGAAGTCTATTTTAGCATATCTATTACAGTACTAAGATAACACAGACTGTAAAATGGTATGGTATCTTTCTTATTCTGTTTCATGCTGAGATTGGAAGCTGATGCATGGTGGAAGTATCAATATGCCAGTTTGGGTGTATTTTCGAGAAAATCTCACATGGCATATAATTTTGTTATAAGATAGGATAGATTAATATGATCATAGGGGTATGTGAGATCATATTGTTAATGGTACTATGTAATGGATGCTGTAAACACACTGCAAGATAGTGCAAATACTTTGTAGTTTTCAAAGTGCAGTACATTAGTTTCCTGGGCAACTGATTGTATTACCGGTGTTTTTCTATAGTTGAAAGCTGGTACTATAGCCGTATAGCATAGGTTTTAGCGCCTTAATGTGATAATTAGTAGGCATACAATTTGAGACTGGCCGATACCAATAAAAGTGTTAGTAAGTAATAAAGGACATTACAGTGTTAGAACAATGTAGTTACATTGATATAAATTCAGCACTGTCTCAAAAGTATGTTCTTTTTTCACTCAGCTGCAATACCAACAGAACCTGCACCCTCCCATCCTGTACAGCTGCAACCACTCCCGGAAGGTGCAGGATGAGGTCTGCAGTCAAGCAGCTGCTGGTGCTCGACTTTGCTGGTGAGTTTGAATTATGTACTGATGACTGTCTTTTTTTTTTGTGTGTCATCTTTTTTACCTCCTCTCTGACTCTGGTGTCCACCTCTCCTTGGGCCACCTAGTGCTTCCATGCATTGACTGTCATCTTCTGCAGCTACTGCCACACACATGTGCAGCTGACCCTCTAGTCCCCAACATATCCCATCACCGGGCAGGTTCCCTCCTCTGAGGTGGAAGCACCGAGTGGCAAGGCAACCCTGGCACACTATTTTTTACAGTCCAGATGCACTGCTGTGGTTAAGGATGCTCTTGGAGGTTACGGGAACATGTAGCATGGAGCATCATTGGTTGGCACCAAAACTGTTTTACTAGCTTTCTGGTTGTCCCTTCTGTGCCGCTATGTGTAGTTGCCTTGGCCTCCACTGGGGCCACTACTACAGTGAGGCTTCACAACCACCCTCCCAGGAGGAGAGGAGAGGAGAGGAGAGGAGAACAGTTCTTCAGTCAATCAATCCTCACCTTCCCCAGCCAGCCCTCGATGACCTGAGTGTGTTCCTGAACCCAAGTCGCGGTGTAGTTAGAAATTGTGGCGTTCCAGCGCCTCAGGCGTCTGCGGTGATGGGTGCCGTAATGACTGTCTTTAACTCAGTGTGTAGATATGTTTCCTATGTAAGAGAATACTGTGTCTAAGTGAGTAGTGACAGTCTAAAGGGTGTGTATTGTGTTGGGGTGATATAATGCCTCACATTGTTGGGTACAATGCCATATGGCAAGTTCATTCAAAACTTACGCATCATGGTATGGTACCACAATACACACCCAGTATACATACATGCAACAGGTTGCACTCTGTGTATGTGTTTGTGGAGATCGGGTCTGTGTGATTGGTTGTAGTTCCTTGTACTGTCCCCATAGTTGTGTGTTGTGTGTGTGTATGTGTGTGTGTGTGTGTGTATGTTTCTGCCTGTGTGTGTGTGTGCCAGTGGGGATGGGGGCTGAGGGGTGGAGTGATGTTGGGGGATGCGGAGTTAGGGTTGAAAATCCTAACAATGAATTTCCTTGCTTTTTCACTACAAAGAACCTAACTCTTGCATTAACACAGTTTTTGCAATATATATAGGCAAAAATCTGCTACTGGAGACCTAGTGTGACTAGCTAGGCAAAAAAAAAAAGTCTGTTGGGTTCTCATGACTATGTCTCTGTTACGATACATACATATGCTACTGTTGCTATCCCAAATATAAAGATAGTTCATGAAGTATAAGTTATTGAAAAATGTATTGAAAGTTTGAACATGAAAACTCTTACGTTCATAACATGGTGTCCTACTTGTTTAATTTATGTTTACATAAATAAAATAATTTTTATAATACCATGACTTCTACTTCTATTTATGGGCTGTAGTATGGATCTTTCATTGTTTCTTTGTTATTCATTCTGGGAGTGCTCTTACACAACCATTTATCATAGGACACCATTGTATGCTAAACTTCGTAATGTAACAGTTTAGTTGTGACCTGAATATTTCTGATAGCCCTGAGCAACCATGCTATGCAGTTTCTACATGTTAGTATTTAAGCCAGCCAACTCTGCATCTCATGGTTAAAAAAAAACATTTTATTTTAACAGTTTTTCCAGAGTTAATGTATGTTACAGGGACACCACAATATCACAGTGATACTGTCTCACCATACACATTACTACTAACTAGTACTTCTTCATAAAACAATGTCATACTGACACACACAGACAATTAAGCTACTTATAAAAAATATTTACACTTGATTACACTATATACAAGGTATTTAATAGCGCCTGGTATGTCTCATCTGTTCTCATACCAGCTGGTCCCAAACCAGAAAAAGAGTGATGGAATCCAATGTACTAAATGAATAACCATAACCATGAAAATATTGCTGTGATAAAATGACTGTCAGGTTTTAGGCACAAGTCACAGGTAAGGGTTTGGGAAAATCATTTAAAAGTACTTGAAGCCAACAAAGGCAATTCTTATTTTGTCAAATCCATCTGGAGCAAAGTGTAGTTCTTTACTGTACTTTGAGAAGGTTGAGTAAATTGAAAACAATGTCTGTGATTGGCTGGGTAGAATATTCAGCCATGTCTTCATCTGGACACTGGTAAATACAGTTTCTGTTCCTGACCAGATATTTTACAGTTACTTCCTCATCCATGGATGAAACAACCTCTGCCAAGTATATGAGGCCATATTCTTTCGCCCAGTCTGGAACAGGACAGCCACAAATTACCTTCCTGGAGAGCACTGCAAAAGTAGAAAATGAATAAATCATCCACTTGAGCATTTTGATTGTCAAGACACCTGAAATCTTTGGGGGGCAAATAATGGGGAATGGTATACCCTGTTCCATAATCTAAATAGCTAGAATTCATCCAATGGCAAGACATAAGGACATACAAATGACATACAAATGGCTTGTAAGTGACTCCCAAATTAACTGCCACCATAGTGGATATGGGTGATATGTTCAGGTATTTGGCATGAAGGAAGTTCTATTCTCATTGTGTACATGCAGTAGCACACACATGAATGCATGCATGAACATCTATCCAGGGATTAAAACACCCATCTCCTCCAGTAAGTCACATTATTACTTTAGCATTGTGTGCTGTCTTGCACACCAGAAACTGTATGGATAAGGTGATGAGGCCAGTAGCTGGCTTCAACAAAATGTTAATCACATGGGTACTTACACTGAGGGTGATGAGTCATTTGATGTTGAGAACTTGCTGATGGAAATGATGGTGGCTGAGATGGAGACCTTGCCTGCAGCACTGGTGGTGATGGTGGTGGTGGTGGAGATGGCAGACATTGCCTGAGGTGATGATTCAGGTGATGGTGGAGATGGAGACCTTGCCTGCAGCACTGGTGGTGGTGGTGGAGATGGAGACATTGCCTGAGGTGATGATTTGGGTGGTGGTGGAGATGGAGACCTTGCCTCTGTTGATGCTGCTGGAGGTAGTGGAGAAGTAGACCTTTCTTGCAGTGAATCTGGTTGTGGTGGAGAAGTAGACCATTCCTGCGGTGTTCCTGGTGGTGTAAAGGGAGACCTTTCCTGCACTGATGCTGGTGGTGGAGAATGAGACCTGTCCTGCACTGATGCTGGTAGTGGTGTAGAAGGAGACCTTTCATTCATTGAAGCTTGTGATGGTGGTGGTGGAGATTGAGACCTTGACTGTGGTGGAGCTAGAGACCATGTTGTTGTTGATGGCAACGTTAACTGCAGTGCTGCTGATGTTGGCGTTGAAGACTGTGTCAAAGGTGGTAGAGTCACCTCTGTCCCATATTTCAAATAAAGGTTCTCAATCTCCTGTGAATAATACATTAGGGCACTGTCCTTCATTTGTAACACATGGTCGGCAGAGGCAGCTTCTCTCTTTAGCAGATATGGTATGTGGATCTATTCCTTTCACACAGTGTACCAATTGTGTGTTTGGCAATGTTTTCACATTTGTTCTAGTAAGTCTTACGCCTGTTTATTTTGCCCTCCTTGATGAAAAAGAAACTGCGTGTCACGCGACACATGATCCTCCTTATTTTGGGGACATGTAAGGTATTTTGCCATATTGGTATAATTCAAAGGCACTGTCAATAATGGCTTTTTCGTGATTTTACTGCCAGTAATCGCGCTCTTTTTCAAGATGCCCACTTCTCCATCATATGGTCCTTTGCCATGCCGACTGCCAAAGAAGTGTTTTCAATGGAACACCACAATCCACCACACCAAATGGTGCATCGGCAAAGTTGCCCTTGCTCTTGTACTGTGTTGATGCCCCATCAGAAAAATGAATTTGTTTAACCATGGCAACCCCTGTTCTTTAAGATATTTTGTTGCCATATTTGTGAAGTGGCGAACAGCATGGAAGTCATGCTTTGGTCATCAGTAATAAAAATAAGTGCGCTATGCATGTTTATGCCACAGTTTGGTTTAGGGCATCTACAATAAGCCACAACTGAATGAATTGTAGCTTAGTTGTATGCCCAGCGTGCATTCTGAGCTTCGTCTTGGTAGTGGCAATTATAGTTTTCTCCAAAGTCCAGACAGAAACTACCCAGTTATTTGGTACATTTTTTCTAATAGCATCAAATTGTTGTGACTGCCACTTTGCATTTGCTAAGTGCTTAGCATGTGGCTCCAGCTCTTCTTGCAGTTCTTTTATTGGGTCTCCGATGACTCCAGTCTTATTTTGCATTCTCATTTGCTTTGAATGCGTCACTTTCCCTCCTTTCTCATGGTGACATCCTCATTTTGCCATTTCTCCAGGTGACTGGAGAGGTCACGTGTTCATTTAAAAGTGGCATCAGTTCTGTCTCTATGCCTTTGGTGCCTTTGGTGCCACCTGCCAGCCATTTAGTTTCCCTGTTCTGAACATCAAGTGAAACAATCAGACTGCCTAAATGTTACAGAAAACCTACAAAATGTGAGAAAAACACTAGCATCGAGTGTAATTATGAACCAGTTACAGGCCAGACCTGGCCCTGCAGCAAAACCTTATTTACATCTCTTTTCTCCAGAAAATGCCATGCAGGGCTCACTTTCAGCACATGGTACACCAAACAATAACTCAAAAGTACCAGAATGTGCTGTGAAATTCATTAAAAATCAAACTTTGCAATACAAAGGTGCTTACAGGCAAACTGGTAGGAACTATGCAGGCATCTGGGGAAAAGAGATGTAAATTCAGCATTTAAAGCTGTGAGACAGCCCAAGTTTATGTTCAGAACAAATGAATCATCCATTTTAGTTCCCCTGTTCTAAACATCAAGTGAAACAATCAAACTGCCCAAATGTTACAGAAAAGCCTACAAAATGTGAGAAAAGCACTAGCATCAAGGTAATTATGAACCAGTTACAGGCCAGAGCTGACCCCTGCAGCAAAACCTTATTTTACATCTCTTTTCACCAGAAAATGTCATGCAGGGCCTCACTTTCAGCACATGGTACACCAAACAATATCTCGAAGTACCAGAATGTGCTGTGAAATGCATTAAAAATCAAACTTTGCAATAAAAGGTGCTTACAGGTAAACTGGTAGGAACTATGCAGGCATCTGGGGAAAAGAGATGTAAATTCAGCATTTAAAGCTGTGAGACGCCCAAGTTTACGTTCAAAACAAAGGAACCAGCCATTTTAGTTTCCTGCTCTGAACATCAAGTGAAACAATCAGACTGCCCAAATGTTACAGAAAAGCCTACAAAATGTGAAAAACACTAGCATCGAAGGTAATTATGAACCAGTTACAGGCCAGAGCTGACCTGTGCAGCAAAACCTTATTTCGCATCTCTTTTCTCCAGAAAATGCCATGCAGAGCCTCACTTTCAGCACATGGTACACCAGTCAATAACTCAACACTACCAGAATGTGCTGTGAAATGCATTAAAAATCAAACTTTGCAATACAAAGGTGCTTACAGGTAAACTGGTAGGAACTATGCAGGCATCTGGGGAAAAGAGATGTAAATTCAGCATTTAAAGCTGTGAGATGGCCCAAGTTTATGTTCAGAACAAAGGAACTTTTGAGGAAGACACAGCTTTAAAGTGGCACAGGTAATGAACAAAGGGCTCTAAACCTACAGTCCAAATTTATACCCTCAGACAGTGACGGAATTGGGTGCTCATGTGCACTTCGTTTCAGGGATATGGGGACTGCTGGCAGAACAGCAACCTTACGTTCATGAATTTAGGACTCAAAGGAGGCAGAAAAAACAAATGAAGGAGTGTGCACAATAGAAAAATAATATAAATGAACTAAGGGGTGCCATCAAGGATACTAGGTCATGTATCCTTACAGGGTCTGCATTAACTTCCCATTGTTCTGCAAAAGTGATAAATTACTGTATTAAAGCAGTACAAAATGGGACACCACATGTAGGGAACATAGGCAATATAAATGCTAATAAATGAAATCTATAAATTGGTCAGAATAAAACAAGTTTGTCAGAGAGCATATTTAGAATGCTTAAGAGTTAAAGGCACTACAGTTGCTGATGTAGTGTTCTGTGTGGATACAATATTAAAAGCTCTTTGTTACTCTAACATTTATGTCACAAATGAAGCCTTGTTTAGGAGGGTCAGAAGGCACTTGAAGATCCACTAAAGAATATACACAGTCCAAAAACAATGAAGTTATTTATACTAAATATTTTATTAGACAGCTACAGAATAGACATGAAAGAAAAAATATTTTTACTTTTTAAAAAGTTACAGGGGTCAAACTACATAGGGTATGAGTCTCTCTGGTACTGTATTAGAGCCTATATATATATATATATATATATATATATATATATATATATATATATATACACTCTGCAAAAACTTTGTTAATGCACCATTAGGGTTCCAGCGACAAAAGTTTGGAAATGTGGTCTTAGGGTTTCAACCCCAACACCCGACCCTGGGTTTCCAACCCCTAATACCTCACCTTCCCACCCTAACACCCCACCCCACCCCTGAAGGCAGGAACAGGCGTGGAGTGTACCAATAGGTTATCCTACTCCACCCCATCTCCATGTGTACATAAGCTGACATGGGTACTGTGTAGGGAGAATGGGGTGAGCATTAGAGTTGAACAACCCCATGGTACAACCCATGCCTGTTCCTGCCTGCAGGGTGTGGGTAAAGTGTTATGGTTAGGGTGGGGGTGGGGAGTTAGGGGTTGGAAACCCAGGTTGGGGTTGGGGTGATAGGGTCAGAAACCATAAAATTGCATTTCCCAACTTTTGTCATTGGAACCCTAATGGTGCATTAATGAAGTCTTTTGCAGAGAATTTCCTACTTTTTGAGACAGTATAATCGTGATGCTTATTTGCTTGGGGCCCTCTGCTCCCAACCATCCATAATTTTGAAAGATTGTAATTGTGTTCTTATTTCCTGTGGGAGCATATAGGGACCAAAGGGCCCTGTGCTCCCGTAACTCTATAATCTTCTGTTTGTTTGCATATGGGAGCACAAGGCCCTCTGGGTCCTACACTGCCATGTATACATAAGGTCTGTGCTGCCATCACTGCTAACATTACAACTTTCTCCTATAGAAGACAGGAAAATTTAAAACCTGTGTAACTCAACACCAAGGTAATATATTTTGATGAAACCAGCAAAAGCACGTTGGTTGGGCAAGCCTTTTCTACCCTGAAAATTTCAGAACAAAATTTCAAACCATTTCTTCACAGCAAAGTGACAAAGAAATGATTCTGTACACCTCCCATTACAATGTTATCCTATGGAAACAAATGAAAATGTAACCCTGCAGAACTCCAGAGCAAAATAATATATTTTCACCAAACTAGAAAAAGGCACCTCTGTAGGGTAAGCCATTGTACCATGAAAATTTCAAACCAAAATCATGAACTGTTTGGCAACTGTGCAGTGATAAAGAAATAGCTGTTTTAAAAATCCTTTTTGCAAATTGCAAAAAGAATCCTTTTCTGCAATTTCTTTTCACAATTTTCAGCAAAGAAAATCCTTTATCACAAATTGCAGAAAAAGATCGTGTTTCACCACATTTCTTTTCTGTGATTTCTGTAGCTAAAAATACATTTTTCAACAAATTATGAAAAATATAACTCATAATCTGATTCTACAGGCCCCAATTAGGTGAACACAACCGTTGGTGCATATACCATTGCTGCAGTGACAGAAAACAGTGTAGACCATCACAGCGGACAGAATCATCTGTTCGCTGTGATGGTCCTGCAGTTTTCTGACACTGCTGTCACTGGGGAGTTCGCTCCATCCCTGAAACAACTCCTACTTGGAGTTGGTAATCTATAGTGTGAGTGGTGTGGGGAGCAAAGCCCCTGAAAAAGCACTGGTTTCCACTGACAGCACAATGCCGCCCATTGGCATTGTGCCATTGCTGTAATGTCGATCAACAGAATTCTGTTGATGCAGCTTGGTGGAACCCTGTTGGTGTTTCCTAAAGCCCTCTATTTTTTAAATTATTTGTTTATTGCCACCTCTAACTGAAAACAAGATGGTGGCAGCATGGAAAAAATTCTGCATTTGCAGCAGAAGCTCCCATGTTTGAGAAAAAGGATTCTGTATTTGCGATAAAGAATTATTTTTGAGTGGTACATCTAACTGGTCCCATAGGAAATAATGGAAACTTTAAAATGTAATAACTTTAGAACAGATTAATATTTTTTCCCCAGACCTTCAAAGACATATCTGTGACCCATGTCCAATATATCCTAAAAACTTCAGACTACAATTCCACAACATTTTGGTGCAGCAGCATAACATAGAATTTCACCAAAAGTGGTAATTTTCAAATTTTAGGGCAATCCATAGCTCCTACTTGTACATATGACTGGAACAAAACTTGCCACATCAAGAGACATTTGGTCCACGATGGCACATGCAAACTTTCATGCAAATCGGTTGAACAATTGTGAAGTTATTAAAGTCCAAATGTTTCAGTTTAACACAGAAGTGAAGACTGCACTTTAATATAAGGGCATGACCTGCCCATGCCCCTGTAATTATAGGGGCATGGTAGTGCCCCTATAGTTAGGGTTGAGTAAGCTGTTTAATGTTAAACCCTAATTTGTGCAACTTAATAACTTTGGCATCATTTGATTAAATAGCACACAATTTGTCATGCACGGTGAAGCTGTCAGAGTCTCAAGATGTGAAGAGTTTTGTGACAGCATCTTGTTTGGTTTATGAGATATGGGGCCAGATATTCAAATTGTGCCCGGGCTAAATTAGCACTGCCTGGTGGGCAAACTGTGCCCAGAGAAAACATAGCTATATTCAAAATGAATAGCCTGGTGCAAAACCAGCTGAATATAGCAAGTGAAGGAAGCTGGGCAAACAGGCCCAGGAGTGCAGGGCAAACATTGCCCAGGATTAAGACAGCACTGAATATAGCAGAGAAGACAGCACTGAATATAGCAATCAGACAGAGACAGTGCAAACACCCACAGAAACAAAGTGTCAGAGGTGTAAGCAGCTGTCCAGGACCACAGGAAAGCAAAAACCCAGCCAGACACAACTGCAGTACTAGTGAAAGGCATGGAATAACCTGGACCCACAAGTGAAAACAGAATACCACAGAACACTGTCAAATCCCAAGTCCACCTCAAAAGACACAGGACACAGGAATGTCAAGCATAATAAGGTATAATGCAAAAGGGAACAGGTAAAGCACAAAGGCAACAGGAACAAATATACAGAAAAACAAAGCAAAACATAGCAGAACACCATTCATAAAATGGGGTACAAGAAAAACATAATGAAAGGGAAAAGGGCAGGCATAACAAAGGGACTGAAAACAATGGGAAAACAACAGTAACAGTGCAAACAGGCAAATGTGAAATATATCTACAGTACAATGAGGAAAGAATGTGGAAGGGAGAAGGGATGTGGACATAGGAAGCAATGGAGGGACACAGGATGGCAGACATAGGACTAGGGACAGTGGGCCAGGGACAGGAAGCAGGCTAATGAAAATAGTATGCAGGAGTTAGGTGCAGGCAGGCACTGGCAGACGTTCATCCAGGATGCCTGCAACCTGCCTTGTCTCAGCAATCAAGACAGCCTGCTGTTCGATTAGAATGCGCTGTTGCCGCACCACCCTCCTCAACAGCTCCTCCATGCCTTCACCCTCTTCTGGACGGGTGGCCCACAGTGGCGCCCGACGTGGACCTACAGGAGAAAGGGGACCATATCAGGACATGATGATGACACAAAGGCACCATGTACCACCACATGGTGGACAGCATGTCCCAACAACCATGCCCATGTGCCAGTACAGAACAAACCACAACACACACTAACATGTGCCTGCAGAACAAGGCAGTATGTAACAGGCAGAATGCAACACCCCAATGTACATGGATATGCATAGATGTATGCTGAGAAACCCAACAAAGTGGAATACAGCCAGCACAGCGGAGTGCAGACTGTAACAGTGCAAACAGACAGACGCCCCCAGAGGCGTGAACAACAAGTGGACACTGAATGACATGCACATGGGATGACACATGGTGGGACATGCTGCCACGGTCACACAGCTATGATACACAATACAGATGACACCAACTGGAGAATGTGCCACAGCCCCACCCAGGTGTGTAACCAGACATGCCTGTCCCATACACCCCCAACAGTGGCCCACCTCACTGCTGCCCTCCACAAGAACTGTAGAGACCCAGCCAAACTGCCACCCACAATGCCATAACACAGCAGCTGTACAAATGATGACAGGAAGCCCTGAATAGGTGGGTGACTGACATAAGTGTAGAACAGTGGCAAATGACACAGATAGAGACTCGACATGGACCACAGAGACCTAATGACCAAGAGGACAACGACACTGGCAACAGAACAGTAGGGACTGCAGGACGGGTAACCAAGTAGTACACAACCAGGAAAGTGCCAATGCCCACCCACACCACTTGCTACAATAGAAGGGTGAGGGGCCTACAGTGGTGAAAAGCATGGCACAGGCTGTGCCACCACCTATAGTGGCAGCACCGTGAAGGCGCACATGCAAGAAGACACACATGTGAAACAGAGACACAGGTCACGGTCCACCAGTGGCAGTGCAGCGGTAGGCCAATGGCATGCGAGGGACAGTGTCACCCTGGTGGTCAAGGCATGGCGAGGCACACACCCACACCTGTGGGAGCAGCATCTGCCATAGGGCCTGACACCCAGCACACCATGCTACCACAGAACAACTCCTGCAGCACACCTGCATAACATGTGCACAAACAACATGCACTGCAGGGATTGAGGACAGCACCCTCTAGGGGACAATGGCCCCCACAACAGAGCTGGAGCCCACAGGCAGGGGTGTAGCCAGGAGGTCACAACTGCACACCATGTGGACACACTGTCACCCCTCTCCCCATTGTTAGGGTGAGCAACCCCACCCTGGAGTGTAGCCAGACAATATACAAATGTACACCAGGACTGTGTCTGTTGCTGCCAGTGGCATACTAAATACAACTTATGAAGCCCATGACAATGGGCTGCCCTACATCGTAAATACAAAGCCATGCATTGCTCCCCAAGACACCCATACCAGCCCACAATCTGTACAGTTGTAGTGTCCATGGGATACACAGACAGTCATAGTGACCAGTCCTCCTAGTGTAGACCACAATGAATTAAATCACAGAAAGGTACAACATTGTTTTTGTTAGCTTCATACATAAAGTAAGCAGTTCATTGCCTATTTGCCAACTCCCCACCAGAATCAAAAAGCTCACCATTGAGTGCTTGGAGGATGCCTGCCGACACACATGCAGCAACAGGCACACATGCAATGTACAGCCACACAGACCGTGTGGCACCATAGTCCCAAAGGCTCCCTCCCCAACAGCCCCATGCATGTCCACCAGGAGGTCGGACAAGGGCACACAATAATATACCCGTGTCCTTGCCACCATGACAGTACACTGGCAGGGAGATACATGCACCACATGACACAGTGTTCCCCGCCGCCATAGTGTGCATAGCCCTGGAATGCATTTACAACATGTCCTGCACAGATACTGACATGTTATACGTGGTACTGTATATGAGACATGCCATGAGAAGTGGAGAATACTGTTGCCATGGCAGACAGAACAACAGCAGCAGCAGTAACAGGCGGCACGACAGGCTGACCCCAGTAATCCCCACCCCAGGCATGACGACTGGCCTACAGCCATGCAGAAACATGCAGCATCCTTCCACAATGGTGGCCATAACAGCAACATGACGCACATGGCAGTACAAGGCAGATATCAGTGCACATGGTGGCAATGGCAACAATAGTTAAGACACACAGCAAGCCATGTCTCAGGCCTCGCAGCAGAAGGCAAGGCACTGGAGGCAAGGAGGACAACAGAAATGCACGCAGCCATATCACATCTGGCCTGGATTACCTAGCCAACCGGACCGGCACACTGACACAGCACTGTAGTGCAAGGGTGTAGCCAGACATTCACATGTTGTACACACAATCCCCAACAGCCACACTCCCTTACAAATTATGTACTCATCAACTCAAATGGTACACCTTCCAAAAGGTATGATGGCTGTCAGATGATTCCCCTACTCTAATGAGGTCATACATGTATCTGTCTCCTACACAACAGCATTTCAAACAGAGCCACACCCCAGTGGCCTACAGTGACCCAAATAGTACGGAGTAGTTAGTAACTGTTGACAGAAAGGCATATAGTTTGGGACATGCACTCCACAAAATTGTACACAAATGTGTACAGTGCATATGCCTGGCTACACCCTTGCTCTACTGCTTGCCCTGAAAAGTCAGACACATAGTAGAACAGCACAATATCACACAGTACTCATGCAACACACACCCTGTCACTGTCACTGCTTCTGCCATGCCGCTGCGCCATCGGAGCACCCTGCGCCTGTCCGTGGATGGCCCCTGTTCGGCCTGCATCTCGCCCCTCCTGTCTCCGGTGTATCCTCGGTGCTCTGCAGTGGGAAGAGGGTACAGCAGCATTACTACAATATCAGCCACCACGGATGCGCTAAAGACCACCCTGTACCCCAGTGGTGTAGCACAACACAAGCATCACTGGCACACAGGTGCAGTGCACCACCAAAGCCATATCCAAGCATGACATGGGTCAGTGCACAACTGCCTACCCTGGCCCACACAGTACACACAGAATGGATAGGGAGGACCCATGGCACATGAGCAACATGTCCAGCACAGCAACACACATGCACACAAGCACACCACGGAACACACAGCCCCACCACCCATGCCAGCAGGCGGCGCAGTCATTACACCTGGCACAGGAACAGTCCCTCCAACCATTGCCCTGCAGCATTCAAACAGTGGGCGCTGCCAGTGCTGATATCAATGTATTGATGGCGGCACTTCTCACCATCACGGGTATATACCCGTGATAGCAGTTAGGTGACGGGCAATGAAGCCCAGACCTGGCTATGGGGGACGTTCCTCCCGGACCAGTCCAAATAGGCGCTGATGGCGCCTGTCAGTTAACTTCACCAGGTTGGCTGTCTCCACCTCATCCCAATGCCTGTCACGGCCACCACTGCCCTTGCCTATGTCTCCCAGACATTGCTGTTGTGGAAGAGGGAAAATTAACCACTGCAACAGTGTAAAACTGACTGGCCACACCCTGACACTCCCTAGCACTGCAGTCTAGCAGCGCAGATGTGTCACCGTGGCACCGCTAACAGGAAGTGTTCGCAATGCGCATGCGTGACCCCCTACCATGACCCTGAGCTCATGTACACCATGCATCGTGTAGCGCTGCGCTATGCTGTGGCGCAATGCTACATCAGCTAACAGGGTGATAAGCGCGGGCAAGGGGCCTCATGAGCATGCGTAATGCACATAGCACAGAGCTACTTGGATATCGTGGCGCTGACCTCCATTAGCCCTGCGCTGGTTTTGCACAGCACTGCTGTGCTAGTGCGGGCTATTCAGAGCCATATTCAATGGGTGTATGCAAATGGGGTACCTGTGTATGCATGGGGCAAACCGTGTGATTAGCATATCATTATGCACTCATTTATATGACTAACAGGCCTGATTGCCTGGGTGGGCTAATAAAGGGCAAGCAGTGCACCACCAGTGTTGTGTTGTGGTACTGCGGCATAATTACAGCAGTGGGAATCTACGACATGGATAGAGATATGCAACAGGGGATGAGCAGCGAGGCAGGTATGTATGACCGCCGTGGAACACTTGCATGCACTGTGCTGATGGCTGCATGGGACTACTACTGTCCACTGCATTTTGCACATTCCCCGCAGGTAACTGTTCCATGTGCCACTGCCTGCAATGTGTCTGCCAGCCAGGTGCACTAGTGCACTACCGTGCTGTGACCTGTGACACTGGCCCACCGACTTGTCTCCCTGGATGTGTGGCGTGATGGCCTGTGGCCCCCTGCAGGACGTACACAGTGTACCAGCGATGTGCCATCCCATGCAGCATGGTGTCCTGACATTGCTAGTGCACTTGTCCACACAAACACTGTGATGCTCAAATGGGGCACATCACAGTCATGGGGTTCATGGCAGACACAGGCCACAGCAGTGCACATGTGTGTACACCGCCGCTGTCCATCATACACGGGACAGACAGTGGCTATGTGGCGTGTGCACCGTACAGGCACATGCAGCAATATGATATGTCCATGTGGCCTGTGGCACTGTAGGGATGACATCGTGATGTCTGCTGTGTGATGCACTGCAGCACTGACACAGCCAATGACACCTGTCGCCTTGATTATCCCATAGGTGTGGTGGCACGACAGGGAGCGATCCGTGCCCACAAATTCTCAGGATGAGTTGAACACCCTTGCACATGCGGTGAAAGAGAGGAGCACGTGTTTACGCACAAACAGGGCCACTGATGCTGTTGTGTGGCAAGCTTGGGAGGAGGTAACTGCAGCTGTGAATGTGGTTGGAGGCCATGGAAGAATGACAGAAACAGTGTGGAAAAGATGGAATGACCTCCTGCGACATGCGAGGAGGAGGAGGCACACCGACTGAGGGACAGGACCAGGACCAGTGGTGGTCCACCTGAACACCAGCAGCGTGGGAGGAGCCACACATGGCGGTGGTGGCATCAACACTGCGGATGGTGGCAGTGACAGGTGTGCCGGTGGTGGTTGTGAGGCGACCGCACTTCAAGGCCAGGTCTGTATTCACATGTGTAACCCCTGTATGTAGTGTAGGCGAGGTGCACGGTCATGCTGTTGGTGTCCTGCACAGGGTGCACTGTATCCTGCTGAACTGATGCCTGGCATGGCCATGCTCACTGTGGGGTGGGTGGGTGCATGTTGTCATGGGCTTGTGTAACGCGGTACCTGTTCTGAGACTGCATGGTGTGGTGATGGTAGCGGTGGTGGTGTTTGGCCACAGTGTCCATGGACGGGTGACTAACCCTGTCCCTATTGTCTCCACAGCACTCTCTGACAGGCCTGCACTACTACAGGATGTTCCACGGATGTTCAGCCATGTTCCTGATGTAGTGGAGGGTGGATGAGGAACGTCCATCAACATCTGGACTTTGTCAAGCTCAGGGCTGCATGGACACCATGCATGTGTGGCATTCTCGTGGACAGGGTGTGCAGCTGCCGGGGAGGGGTCAAACCTCACTAGGGGTGTTAGGATACAGTGGGCACCTGGATGCTGCACACACAGAGATGATGGTGTGGGAGAGGTACTGCTGGTCACTGTCACCAGTGCTGATGACACTGATGTATCCGACTATTCTCAGCACCTGGCCATTCCTGTGCCAGGGGATGCAGTATGGGGCTGCTTGCAGGCCATGGAACAGGTCCAAGTGGTTTCAGAGGTGTCACCAGTGTGGCTGTACCTGAACACACGGTGGTGGGCGGTTTTGGGATATTGCAGAACAGCAGGCGTACAGTGTCAAACACATGCTGGGGTTAATGTCCATACGGTGCCACGGACCACCACCAGTAGTAGCCAGAAGCAGGATGTACCAGTTGCTCCATTGCCACAGGCACCTCTGCCAGATGCAGCTGGGGTTCAGTGCCTCCGGGGCACGAAGGCCATAGTACCCGCCACTCCTACAGGCTGCTGTCACCTCCCAGCAGGAGGCCCATCTGAACCTGCATGCCATGCGGCGGAGCTGGGACAGATAAGGGAGGCCATTTCAGTGGGCTTTGCCCATGCTGAGCAGCAAGCAGAGGACAGGTTGGGCCACCTGGTGGTGCCATCGACCGTGGCTTCTCTGGCTTGACTGCTGCAGTGGTGGACATTGGGAATGTCATGCGTGGTGTGCCTGTTTGTCGCCAGCATGGGATGGTTGGCCATGGTGCAGATGGCAGAGGGGCACACAGGCAGGCACACTGTGGCCGCGAGGGCTGCCACTGGTTCCAGCTCGGCTGTATCATGCACTCCGCCTGCATCCCAGCACTGCTGTGGCGTCCATCAACCCTGTTGGTCTCCACCATCCCCAGGGGCACAGGAGGTCAACACTGCCTGCCTCCCTTCCACTTCAGCTTTGTCCTCTGCCCAGAGCACCCCAGGGTCTATGTACCATGGTGGCGGTGCGCAGCGCATGCGTGGGTGTCGGCATCGTGATGCCCACAATCGGTCTGCAGTACTGTGCATGCATCTCCCACATGCATGTTCAGATGTGCACACACACACACACACACACACACACACACTCCCACCAACACAGTTGCCCCTACCTTCACAGCACACATCACACTTCCCCCACCAACAATACACCATTTGTGTGTGTCCCCTCATGTATGTCCTGCACAATCCTGACCTCACACCACATGCACACATTATTTGTCTGTTACACTGAGTTTGTTTACTGGTGCGATTGTTGGTGTCAGTGTTATGTTAGTCTATGCACATTAAAATGATAATCACTTGTACTCTTTCAGATTGTTGTGCAGTTTGTACTTACCTCTGGTCTGTTGCAGTGTCCTGATGATGTTGTTCTGGTGCTGTATGGCCTCATGCCATGCGAGGTCTCTCCTCTCGAGTTGCTCCACTATCCCCTGACCGCTGGCTCTGGCTCACTGTCAGACTGTCCCTCAGGTTCAGGTGCCTGTATCCCACGGTTCATTGCCATGTTGTGCAGCATACAACAGGCTGGGAAGATCTGCATACCTTCTGAGGTGTATACTGTAGGGCACCACCTGATGTGTCTAGGCATCTGAATTGCATCTTCAGGATGCCAAACACCCTCTCTATGATGTTCCTTGTTCTGGCATGCCTCGTTGTACAGCTCCTCGGCCACTGTGGCTGGTCAGAGTACTGGTGTCAGCAGCCAGGGTCGCAGGGGATAGGCACTGTCCCTGTCAAGAAATGTATACCTGTTAGTGCCATACTGTGGTCTGTCAGCTGCTGTCCTCTACCTCTATGTGGCCTCCCACACCCTTCCCTGGCCTGAAATGCCTACCCCATCCATGCTGTTGTGTGCATGCCTTGTATGCTACAACTCACCGACTAGTTGCCCACTGGGTATCCTGCCCTCCTCAAAGGCCTGGCACAGCTGGGACTGGTGCCAGATAGGGCGTCATGGGCACTGCCGGGTACTGTGCATAGATATTACTGATGCCCCAGCGCTTGCACAACACCTGGCAGTTGATGGAGTGGTACCCTTCCTGTTGATGTACACGCCACTGCCATCACCAGGTGGTGCACGGATGGGGACATGGGTGCAGTCAATGGCACCCAGTATGGATTGTAGGTGTGCAACTCAATGGAACTGCTGCATTGTTTCTCTGCGCTCTGCTGCTGTGCTGGGAATACTATGAATTCCCAGCATGTGGCAGGAGAGCCTAGGAAACTGGGTCAGGAGGCGCGGAGGTGGCAGACCGCTACTCCCCAATGGTGTCCCCTGCTGGTCATTGGAACGTCCCTGTGGCAGGAAGCACATCGCTGCTGTCACCTTCTCCTCCACTGTCATGGCATGACTGCATCTGGTATTTAGGTGCGGCTGCTCATTCAGGAGTTCAAGAGCTGCCTCAACATTCCCCTGTTCATCCGGTACCGGCCAATGATGTGGTCATCAGGCGGGGTCTCGAAGGAACTCTGGGCGGTACAGCCTGTTTGTGGCATACCGTCTCCTTGACCTGTGTTGTGGCCCATGTTGTGCCTGGTCCCTCTCCTCCTCCTCCACTACAGCTGCCATCAATGGCAGCATCACTGCTACTGGCACTGCACATTCCCACTTCCTGTGCTGGTCCCTCCTCCTCTGTGTTTTGCCCTGTGTTTAGACCAGCCTTTTATGGTATAACTAATGCCGCGCTCATTCCGCACTATGTATCCTAGTCGGATGCTGGACCTTTGAATATCCCTTAAGTGTCTCTCTTGGCCCCTTCTTTTTGCTCCTTACATACATTAGTGGTTTGCCCAGCGCTAATGCTGTTAGCGTTCAACTAACTGGTCCTTTGAATATAGCAGCTCCGTGCTATTCTGGCACTATTGCGGTGCTATTGGTTTTGCTACATGCTATGCTTTGAATATCTGGCCCATGGAGGCAACACAAAAACCCTGTTTGGTTTCCTATACTTAATGCTGCTTTTTTTTTTTTTTTGTTCTCACCTACAACTTAGATTGTGTGGAATTTTTTCATGACACTTTCACGGTTGAAGGGGCTGTGCTAAGGCTGTCTTTTTAGGTTTCATGAAAAATATTATACAGTTCCAGAGTTATAAGGATTTTTGGATAACCGACAAATAAAATTGTTACCAAAAAAAAAAAGATCCTGGATGCTTATTTTCATGATTTGCTTGTTGTGTGGGAAAAATACAATCCTGTGGAAAAATATTGATTATGACTGCTGTCATCTTGTTTTCTTCTCTCAAACATTGAAATTCATAGAAATGATATATTTTCAAAAACAAACACTTGAATCTACTGTAGGTACACATGACCAATTTAGCTATATTCTGGTGTTTGTTTTTGAAAAATTGCCCTGAAATATTGCTTTTGGGCACCCAAAATCTTGGGTGCCCTTCTTGGGAGAGAGAGAGTTGTTCACCCACATTCTCAGTATGAGAACAGTGGGACTTTCTGCAACTCTGAAGACACAAATGGAGTCATATTGCAGCTTCACTTGCAGCAGTGAGCCAGTGATCCCTTCATCTGTTCCTGTCTGCATGTCTTTCTATTTCTCTCTCTCTCTATTTATCATCTCTCTGTCTGTCTATCTGTCTCTCACTCTCTATCTATGTAAATATGCAGTGGACAGGGTCACCCACCCCATGTACCTACCTTCTCCCCCTCCATATCGCGGCCCCCTTTCCAAGTTTAATTTATTAGTTTTAATAAGTGGACCAGGGTGCCTACCCCAGTACTGCTTCTCTTCACCCCTCCCTCCAGGTCATCTACCTGTCTTCCCATTATTTGTATGTTGCACCACGTGTCCATCCCCAGTGCCACTCAAAGCTAGCTTGACACTGGTGTGCCCAATCTGCAGTGTCAGAATGTCCTTCACTAAAGAAAACAGTCCATTTTTTAATCTATTAAAAAGAAATGGCCCTTGACAATCTGACCCTGCACACATTCCTCTGTACCCCAACTGATCTCCTACTCAGCACCCACCACACACATTTCTCCATATCCCACACACACCCTCACTCACCTGGACATGTCCCACAATGTCTTTATGGCACAACAAAAAAACCTGCATACCTAGAATAATGAGAGGGTTAGTCACCCACATTCTCAGTATGAGAATAGTGGGACTTTCTTGAATTCTGAAGCTGCAGCTGGAGTTGTGCTGTCTACTTCAGTTGAAGCAATGAGCCAATCATCACCTCATACTGTGTCAGTGGAGCGGCTCAAAACTGGGAGTAAAATACAGCACTTTGAGACTTAACTAACCTCTTCATCGGGGGTGTTGTTGCATCTCCATAGCTCCTCTAATACCATATCTAAATCATTAAAATAAATCCATTAAATAATTAATTATTTACCTAGAAGCTAATTCCATTCTCTATTAGCGTTTAAATTTTATAGCTTTTGTTCATGATTTTTATATCTGTCTTTAATAGATTAATTAAATCACTATTAACTTATTGATTTGAATGACTTTTTGTGATTTTTTTATATATCCAATGATGAACCAACTGGGTCACGATTAAAGAAAGGTCAATGAAAGAGAATGCTATTATGGGAATGCCTCAGCACTACCAACCACAATAGTTCCAAGAATTTATTGGTATTAAAGGTCAGATGGCAAGCATGAGAGACAGATATTTACTGCTATTGTTTTTACAGAGCATGAAATGACATGAAAAAGATATGAAAAAAACCAAGACATATATGTGAATGTACCAAGTACTGAGTAAAACTACCTCCAGTTCCCTAAAGGATTATCTCATGTAAAGTATAATATTAAACCCATGCATACTGTGCTGCTCCAATTTCTTAGAAAGTATCAACTTCTCAACTCATGATATATTTAGCTTTGCCCAACTTAATCATAAAATAGAAAATTTATGCTGAAAAAATATGTAATAAAATTGGTGGAGAAAAATTATTTGAGCAGAAAATTGGATGGGAAAGCAGAAAGGAACTAACTGGAGACATGCACAGTATAATATATACTCATTATGACCTTGAGTGGAAAACTGGTAAGGATGGTAGGAACCACTTGATGGAGGAAACCAAAAAAGAGACAAAAATGCTTGTATAAGCAGTATCATATTCTTTATCTCTAAAAAAGTATTCTGATCATTATATGACAGAAATTTTAATTTTCCTTGAAACTGGTGATGAAAAATAAAATGAATTGACTCATGAGATCGGAGGTGTGCCTATATTGTTTACAGGCAACTTAGATGGACTGAGTGGTGAGACATTGCCATGTAGTTCATGAAGGCAGCTCAAAAGCATTTAAATTCAAGGACTGAAGTGGGTTGCACCATCACCATATAGAAGTGGCCATCTGAAAGTACTTCTGTGTAAGTGAATTTTAATCTAATGCCCTGGCACCATCTGATTTGAATGAAGAACTTGACCTGATACCATTTTATGAGAGGCATTCATAGCATTGCACCCAGTAGGATAATGATGAGCAGCAGGACATAAAATGTGGTTTCAAGTTCAATAGATAGCATGTCTGAACACAGCAAATATTGCTTAAACTGTAGATTATAATTTGCTGAATATAATTTGTGAATATTAATTAGATGTATATATTTCTTTATCACTAGTAATATCATCGGGTCTAAAAGTGCATTTGGACAATTGTATTTTATAAGGTCTTTGCGATACAATTGTAAGGATGGTTACGGACAGTATGCAGATACTATGTATACTTTTTCCTTAGCATATTGATGTATAGAGTTCAATCCTCTTTTTTTCTGACCCACCGTAGTTCTTCCAATAATTCTAGGTCCACTCATCTTACAGAAGTCCAAGAAATAAACAGGCAGCCTAGGATTGTAAATTGCTCCACCATCTAAGAATTTAATTCTTCATGGATATTTGGTCAGTCTGTAGAAACAGATCTGATGCTATGTAAAGCATGCATTAAAAATGTGCACAATAATGTACCCCATCAGCCCATCTAAGTTGTCTGAAAATTATATAGGCACACCTCAAAGCTCATAATAAGTCAATTCATGATAGTTTCTCATAACCACAGTTTCAAGTACAAATAACATTGATATTTTTGTCACTTAATGATCAAAATATTTATATTTGCTTGTGTGCATGCACAAGAAATATGTTGTGGCAGCTTGTTGGAGAAGCAGGTTGTGGAGGTGAGGCAGTGTTGTGGCCAATGCTACCACTGCTTTTGGGGAAACTCATCTGTGTGTCACGATGAAGAAGCACACTTGCTATGACAGTAGTCTGCAATGATGCCACCAATTTGAAATCATTTCACTGCTGCAATGAGGGAGCACCCTCATTGCAGGGCTTTGCATTGCCTGGTGTAACATTTCAATAAATATAGCAGCAACTGTCGCCATCTGCCTCTTACAGTCTTCAGCAAGCCAACTTTGGGGTGCCCAGTCCCCTGTTGGCATGCCCTCCCAGTTTGTTTGCCAATGGGGAGTCCAACTCCTCATCCCATATGTGCCTCTTTGCTGTGTTTTGTCTTCTGAGGGAGTGCCCAATCCCCTCGGCATCATCCTCCCCAGACACATTCATGCTTGCCAATGGGGAGCCCAATCCCGTTGGCTTGTGTGCCCCATCCAGTCTGCTGAGGGGTGCCCAATCCCTTCAGCATCATCCCCCAAACACAGACATGCTTGCCAATGGGGTGCCAATCCCCTGTCAACATGTTTAATGCCCCCATCGTGACGGGCATTTTCTTTCCCCACCCCCATTGTATGTCACACTGGGAGCCCACCCCTGTGTGGCTAACATGATGCCCCAAACTGTTACACCTGTAAAAACAGAAAACGGTCCACAGTGTTGTTTTTTTATAACCTGAAACACAGAAAATGGTCCCTCACCATCAGGTCCCTCCCCAACCTGCACCACCCTCTGAGCACCCTCTTCTCCACACCCCATCTCACCCAGTACTTACCTCTAGAGTCTGGCATGACAATCTTCGTGGAGCGGGAACACGTCTGCACTCTTCAAAGCTGACCGTGAACTGAAGAAATGCAGGTAAGCTGTATAATGGCATAAATGGGGGTTTCAACTGAGGTGTCTATCAAACCCATTTTTGTGACTTTTGGACCCAAATTTTCAACATTGGGTTCTTGGGACCTCACCGCATGAACTCAGTCACTGTTATATTATTTTGATCCCCAAAGGTGATTTCATGGTCACTGTGCAGAATCACCTTCTGGGACCTAGTAATGAAACGACAGTGTCACTGTTCATGAGGTGGGCTCAAAAGCCCATGTTGCAAATTTAGGAAAGAATTCAGAAATCATGTGTTATGAGCTGCAGCATTGAGCAGTTCCTACACACGTCATAACGTTGAGAATTTTTATATTATTACTCCAGATTTTCAACATTGCATTTTCCACACTCCTTATAAACAGTACAGCTGTGATTTTCACATCCTGCCCAAAATGTGTTTTCGCATTACGTGGCTACAATGGCATGGTTGCTTGTGTGAAATCAACTTTCGGACAGATTAAGAAAATCACAGTGATGGTGTTCATAAGGAGAGGTCCCAAAAGCTCATGTTGCAAATCTGAACAAATTAAAAAAAATGACTCCATTACCAGAGTGCATTACGAGTTTCTACACAGGCTTGTAACTGTCAATTTTTTATATTTTTACTCCAGATTTTTAACATTGTAATTTTTGCACACTGCCTTATGAACAGTACAGCTGTTATTTTTCACATCTTGTTCGAAACATGTTTTCACCTTGGTGGCAATACAATGAACATTAAAAGCGAAATCAACATTTGGGACAGATTACTAAAAATCGTAGTGCCACTGTTCATGAGTGGAGGTCCCAAATGCCTATGTTGAAAATGTGGTGTAAACAATCCCCAAATAATTGCATTATGAGTGTGCATTGCACAGTTTCTACACACGCTCGTGACTTCACCGATTGTTTTATATTTCCACCCAGATTTTCAACATTACCATTTTTTACACTCATAAACAGTACAGCTGTCATTTTCACATCCTGCCTGAAATGTGCTTTTGCACCTGTGGCACCAAATAGCGTGGTCACTGTGCAAAATCACCTTTCAGCTAATGAAGTGATAGTGTCTCTGTCCATGCGGTGGGGTCACAAAAGCACATGTTGAAAACTTGGAGTGAAAATACCAAGAAACGCCTAGGAGTTAGGGTTTCCCAATCGCAAAGCCCTACCCTGTAGGGACTGACAGGTGTCAGGGTGTGACTTGGGATTGTCGACAGTAATGCTCACATCTTTCCACCCTACTCCCACCCTGCAGCCAGTGACAGGCATCGAGGTGTGTCTTGGACTCCTGGGCCCCAAAGTTCACCCCATTCTCCTATACTGCACCCATTTCAGTGTATTTCCTTATGGAGTGGGGTGATTAGAAGCCTGAACACCCCAAGGCACACCTCGACATTTGTCAGTGTCTGCAGGGTGGGGTGAGTTGAAATGATGTGAGCATTATGGGCGACAAACCCAAAGGCACACTTTAATGCCTGTCCATCTCTGCAGGGTGGGGTGGGGCTGGTGTCAGTTCAATACTCGCTGCCATTCCTATTCTGCATCTGTTCAACTCCTGCACTTCCAATGCTAATGCCAGCAAGCAAACATTCGGCATTGACAAATGCTTTTTTAGATCAGAGATGGAAGTAATATGGTACTGCATATACAAACAGTTTCATTTATTTATTTAATTTTTTTACTTTTGTTTAATCTAAGGGTCATTTATCCTGTTTTGCTTTCTTCTGTCAAGTGGTTCAGCCAAGCTTACCAGTTTTCTGCTCAAGATCATCATTATAATGTATACATTATATAGCAATTAGTTCTTTTCTCCTCTTCCTCTCCATTTTTCTCCTCAAATAGTTTTTCTCCATCAGCTTTATTACATATTTTTTCAACTTCATTTTTATTTTTATGTTTAAGTTGGGCAAACGTGAACATATTACTGAGTTAAAAGCTGATCCTTTCTAAGAAGTTGGAGAATCATGGCATGCATGGATTTTATATTATAACTTATGTTAGATAATTTTGGAGGAATTGGAGGTAGTTTTGAGTCAGTACTTGGTTTGTTCAGATATATGTCTTGTTTTTTCATATGTTTTTCATGTCATTCCATGCTCTGTGAAAACAATAGTGTAATTATCTGTCGCTCATGATTGCAGTCCAACCATTAATAGTGATAAATTCTGTAAAGATTATGGATGGTAGTGCTGAGGCATTCCCATAATGGCATTCTCTATCATTGACCTTCCTTTAACTGTGACCCAATTGGCTCATCATTGGATGTATAAAAAATAATGAAAAAATTATTAAAATCACTAAATTAATAATGATTTAATTAAGCTATTATAAGACATACATAAAATAAAACACATCAAAAGCCATAAAAATTAAAAAGTCCCAATTTTGCTTTAAGATAAATTATTTATTTACTTAAAAGTTGGTAACAGGAAAGGCACACTGAGCCGAAGCTCATTTCCAGGTGTGACCTGGGGGTAGTGGACAATACAGTACATAATAATCATGAGAGCAATAATTATATCATTGGTTACTAATGACTTAGAAATGGTATAAGAGGAGCTATGGGATATGCAGAAGCGCCTTCCCTGGTTGAGTGGGCTGGTTAAGCCTCAGATTGCTGGGTTTTGCTCCCAGGTTCTAGCAGTTCTACTGACACAGAGTGCTGTGATGCTCGACATGAAGCAATAAAGACTGTGCAACATCATTCTAGGGCTAATAGTGATTCTTCCTTAAGTAATTTGCTTGCTCAGTTTTAAGAAAGCAACAGGATTAACTGTGAGCACTGCCACCAATTTTAAGACACTGCAATTAAGAAACCATCCCTCATTTTTTTGTGTTTTACATTCTAAAAATAAAATGGCCCCCATCTGACTCCCATACACACCTACTTCACTCCCCACCTGGACCTCCCACTCAGCACCCACCACCCCACCCCCACACTCCTACACCCCTCACTCACCTGAACACGTCCCATGGCATAGATCCACTCTCTGATAGAAGACATATCTTGCTGCTAGAACTACTGACTGCAATATGAGAATATAAGGTAAGTCATTTAATGTATTTACTTGGGTTTGAACTTTTCATAACTTTGTAATTTTAAAATTTTTTATACCACATTTTCAACGTGGCCTTTTGAGACTCCACCTCATGACCAAGGCAATGGAATTATGCAAATCTGGTCCATAACCTGATTTCTGCAGTTGCTTTGCAAAATCACCTTTGGACAGAATTTGAAAATTTTCACTGCCTTTGCTCATGAGGTGGAGTCATACAAAGGGTATGTTGAAAGTATGGGGTCAAATATATATAAAAAACAGTTATGAGCATACATTGAAATTTTCTATACTGCTAATAACTGGTAATTTTCTATATTTTGACCCCAACTTTTCAACATACCCATTTTTTACATCACCTCATGAATGCCACAGCTGTTGTTTTTAAAACCCTGGTCAAAATATGTTTTAGCACCCATGGTGCACAATGACATTCTGGTGGATTGAAAATTGTCACCTACCAGGTTCATGAGGTGGAGTCACAAGAAGGCTATACTGAAATTTGATGCACAAATATGGTAAAATCACCAAGTTATGATTGTACATTGCTCATAACTTTGTTAATTTTCAGTATATTCACTCTAGAATTTCAACATAGCTGTTTTTTCATACCACCTTAAAAACATTACAGCTGCACTTTTGGTGCAAATAACATTTCAGCCATTATACTGTGAATGCCACATTTCATGTTTATAAGGGAAGTCTTAGAACAATGGCCTTGAAAATCTGGTGTCAGAATTAAAACAATTATTATGATTATTAAGAAAGTTTGCATGTAGTGCCAGTCTTGACCCCACTTGGCATGGTTTGGTATCCCACCCAGTGAGTTGAGTTTAGAGGTGATTTCAATGACCAAGCTGGATTGGATGAGGGGTGGGATGATGCTGTTATATAAAACCTTCCCCAGCCAGGGAATGAATGCTGCAGGGTTTCCACAGGGGCTCAGGTATCATATAATGAAGACAACTCTTTTCTTGGCATAGGGCCCTGCACGTCTGTATCCATGGGTGGCAGAGGGCCCTGTGCATTGGGTGACAGATGGCTACTTTTCCCTGTGTGTCTGAATATGTACATGGAAGCACAGGAAACAGAGAGCCCTGTACTTCTGCAGCCCACCACAGAACCCCATGAATTCTTGGCATCCATCACTGCATGGGACTGCAAGGCCCACAAGGGTCCTGCATTTCAGTAGGCAGATAGAGCCTTCCTTCTTCCCTTGGGCCCTGCACATCTGCATGTGTTCTCATACATCCCAAAGGGATTTGTATGAATAGGGATATGATTCCACTATCTCAGAAAGAAAGGACATTTTCATAAAGAACTGCATTAATGCATTAGTTAGGGTTCAAGTTAATGCCAAGAAAGTAGAGAAATGTGGTCTTAGGACTTCCAACCCTAACTCCCCATCCCCATCCCATAAGTAGCAAAGGAAAAACATTAGGGTTTTGGGTCTCCATAGTTTGGCAAATCAGTGGTGCAGTCTTTGAGTTGTTAATCCTGATGCCCACCCCATTCCCTGAGAAAACAAAGTTAGACATCAAGAAAGCTATAACACATTGTATTGGCAAGATGTGAGACATAGTTCTCTGCCTTAGAAGACTGCATCAGTATGAGGCACTCACTTGAAGCTGTACCTTGTTGCTTCAGACAGGAAGCTACCAGCTGGGGAGGGTTGAGCAATAGGGTTGACAAGCCCAAGGAAAACCCCACTGCTGAATCACCCAGACTCTGGAGACCACAAACCCTAATTTTTGGGGGTACCTACCACCACATTTCTCTTCATTTTGGCATTAACTTGAACCCTAACTGTATTAATGCAGTTTATTTTTGCAAACAATATATGTATGTGTGTGTATATATATTATGGGGGCACAGCCATGCCCCTGTAGTTAGGGTTGAGTAGGCTGTTTAATGTTAAACCTCAATTTCGACTTTAATAACACTGCAGCCATTCAAAGGATTTGCACAAATTTGGTATGCACTGTCCTGTGGTGCAGATCTCTTGACATGGCAAGTTTCATTCCAGTTGGATGTGCAGATTCTGAGATCAGGATAGTGTAAAAAGTAAGTCACCACTTTTGCAGTTTTTCCTCATTGCATTGCACCCAGACACTGTGGAATTTTAGTGTGATTTTTATGGTAGAAGTAACTTGGTAACAGAACTGCCAGTGTTTGTTTGTGCAAAATATTAACCTGTTGCAAAGTTATTCAGTTTTAAGTTCCATTATTTCCAATGGGAAGTTCATTTTCAGAACAGAAGTAATAAATTCAACAAAGCAATGATCTAGTGAAAAGAATTTAATCTCATGAGATCTTTTTCTTTTGTGAGAACAAAATCCTTTTCATAAGAGAAAATTCCTTTTACATGAGCTGCCATCTTGTTTCTGTTTCTGTTTTCTTTTTTTTTTAAAGCCACATAAATGACATCTTGGAGAGAGCACACCTAGCTGGCTCATCAGGACCCGTTAGGTGCAATCTGACTTCAAAGTTAGAAATATGCTTTTGAAATGTGTTTTTAATATAATAAATCCTTTTCATTCAGTGATATACAAAAGAATCATTTTTCATATCATGAGTCAAGAAAAGGATCCTTTTGTCACTTGAAAATCATTGCTTGTCTCTTCCATTGCCTCTCCGGTACTCTACTATTTTCTCTGGTGTCTAGTGGCTCTCAACCCTCCAATACCTGACCTCTTCATTTTCCTGGTGTCTACTGGTACCCCCACCCTCCAATTGCTGTCCCTGTAATAAAATAATTTCCTGGTGTCTAGTGACACCCTCCACCCTCTGATCACTGTCCCTGATGTTTCCTTGGTGTCTAGTGGCACCTCCACCCTCTGATCATTGTCTCGATGTTTCCTGGTGTCTAGTGGCACCCCATCCTCCAACCACTGTCCCTATGTCCCTTATTTATTTATATTTATATTTATAGAATCTGACATGAGGATGCCCAACCCCATTGTATGATGCCCCCTCCCCACTGCCACAACCAAATGTTTCATTTATTGGCTGATATTGCAGTGTTCAACTCTTGTCAGCACTTAGATCTCCCAGGAGTATGGGACACTGGGGAGCCCACCCAGTGTCCAAAAATATTTCATTAATGAAAGCCTGTAAAAGAAAACAGTCCCCTGATGTTTTTAACCTGAAAATGATATGGTCCCTCTTTGTCCCCACTGTTACCCTTCCCTATCCCAACCCTCCCACTGAGCACCCACCAACCCACATGCCCCCTTACTCTATACTTACCACTAGAGGTTGTAGGCTGTCATCTTCTGTGGACTGAGGCACCTCTGCACTCTTCAAAGCTGAACCATGAACTGAGGAATCAAGGTAAGTGCAGTATAATGTAATTCAGTGGTGTTTTGAACTTATGTTCCTAACTTTGTCACTTTTGAAAATTTTTCACCACATTTTCAAAATGGCCTTTGGGACCCCCACCTCATGAACTCTGAAACTGCCCTTTTGTTAATAGGGCCTAGTAGGATTTTTGTGGTCGATGCATAAAATCACCTTTTGGGACCAAATAATAAAATTTCACCACCAGTGTTCATGAGGTGGGTCCCAAAAGGCTATGTTGAAAATTTGGTGAAAAATTCCTAAAATGGCCTGGTTATGCATGTTCATTTACATTTTTCTACATATGCACATAACCTGGGTAATTTTCAATATTTTGACTCAAATTTTCAACATAGCCATTTTTCACACCACCTCATGAACAGAACAGCTGTCATTTTTCACATCTTGTCTGAAGCGTGTTTTGCACGGTGGTGCAGAATGATGTTTTGGCATGGATTTGAAAGTTTTCACTTACGGGTTTGTGAGGTGGGGTCATAAGAAAACTATGTTGAAAATTTGGGGTTGAAATATGATGCCAAAGTTATGACTATTCATTGCAGTTTAGCTACACCAACTTGTAGCTTTGGAAAGGTTAAATATTTTCATCCCAGATTTTCAATATAGCCTTCTTATTACTCCACCTCATATATGTCACAGCTGTCATTTTTCAAATCCTGGACAAATGTGTTTTCACACCTGTCGTGTGGAATGGTGTTGCATTTGCACAGAATTATGTTTTGAAGGATTTTGAAAATTTTCTGTACCGGTACACAAGGTGGGGTAATAAGATGGCTATGCTGACAATTTGGTCACTGTTGTCCTATAAATTAAAGTGCAGGCTCAGAGGGCCCTGGCTTCCACAGCTGCATACATATATGCATCTACAGAGGGATGGGAGTGCAGGGTCTGAAGGAACCTGCGCTTGCACAGTAAAATAAGGATATGATTAACTATTACAAAAAGTAAAGAAATAAGTTGCAAAAATGTCATTAATGCTCCAGTTAGGGTCAAAACAACAAAAGTTGGGAAATGAGGTGTTAGGTTTTCCTGACAGCCCACCATCCCAAACCAGGCAGGAGAGCAGGTGTTTTGTGTTGCTTGGCTTCTCAAGCAATGCTCACTCCATTCTCATAAAGTCTACACATCTAATCTTTTTACAGATGGAATGGGGTGAGCGTTAGGCTTGAGAAGCCCAAGGCACACCCCACAACTGTTCTCCTGTTCTAGTTTGAGAGGGTGGGATGTTAGGAAACCCCAATCCTTCATTTCCCAACTTTGTCACTTGACCTAACTGGAGTGTTAACAAAGCTTTTATAACTTATATATATATATATATATATAGAGGCAAAACTCAGTTTAATGCATCAGTAAGGGTTCTTCCACAGTGGCATGAGGAAATTTGGTGTTGGGGTTGAAAAGCCCCCTTGGACCCAACCCACCCCCAACCAGCATCAGGGTGCTCATTCATCGGCCCTAACTTTCACCCCACCACATGTGTAAAGAAAGCTGAGGTATAGGAGAATGGGGTGAGAGTTAGGACCGACGACCCCAACGCACACCCTCGATGCCGGTTGTGGGGTGGGCTGGGGGGTCCAAGGGGGGCTTTCAATCCTAACACCAAATTTCCTCACTTTTGTTGCTATGGAACAACCCTAACTGATGCATTAAATGGAGTTTTTTGCCTCTAATTTCCTTCTTTTGAGAAAGAGAACGATAAATAGTGAATGTAATGTGGTGGCAGGGCGCAGGCTGTTCAGGCCCCGCGCCCCACCACATGATGTCTTGTCACATAGTAAGAGGAACAGCAATGCAAACACAAGCGGCAACAGTTATGCACATGGTAACGCAAATGTAAATGGCAAAGCAAATGTTAATAGAAACGCAAGCACAGAGTGATGCCGAAATGAACAGTGATGCAAGGGACACACAAGTGCATATGAAAACACAACTGGTAATGTGCACAGTGATGGTGCCGGTATTTTAAATGCAAATGTTAAGTGTTACAGCAAAAGAATGCCAAAGGAACAGAAATGGAAGCGTGAGCGCAAGTGCGTCACGTAAGCGCAAACACGTACGCACACAGTCAAGGTACCGCAATTGAAATGTAAATGGTAATGGTAACAGCAACAGTAATGCCAAAGGAAACAGAAATGGAAATGCAAATTCAAGTATGTACGGAACGCAAACCGAATGCACACGGTCATGGTAACATGATTGGAAATGCCAATGGTAACGGTAACGATGACAATGATGCAAAATGAAAGACAATGCAAACGGAAGGTCAACTGCAAACGCAAATGGCAATGCACAGGTTGATACAAAAAAACCAAAAACATAAACAGTAATGGAAATGCAAATGGTAACAGTAATGCAATCAGAAGCGCAAACGAAAATGCAAACCGTTATGCACACGGTGTCGTATACGGAACGGTGAAGCTTAACGGTAATGGAAACACAACTGGAAATGCTAACTGGCATAGTAACAAAAGGAACACCCTTCTTTTCCCCAAAAGCTGCATTTAAAAAGACAGTGAATACAAAGAATGTATGCGTAATAATGAGCCTCGGAGCAGAAAAGGAGGACTTGGAATACTAAGTTGCTTATATCTCAGGAACCGTATGACGAGAAAAATGAAAATTTCATATGAATTATGACATTCCTGGCTAGTTTTGTACTTAGCCTCTGTTTGGGGGCTAAGCATTTTCCAACAGAAAGTCCGTATCTCACACCGCTTCCGAGATACAGGCAACGAAAGGCACGACGGACGCCATAATGTTATCCTATGGGGAAAAAGTGTCAACTTTGGAGTGCCACAACTTTGTATCCCTCCAATATTTTTTCACCAAACCACCAAAAGGCACATCTGTGGCATGTTGGCTGTCATCCCTCCAAATTTCAGCCCAATAGACCAAACTGTTCTTTTGCAGCAGGGTGGCAAAGAATTCCTGTTATTTTGGGCATAGTGTCGCAAAATGGTATCGCAAATCACTACACTTTCGCAAATGAAATCACAAAAGTGTTGTGAGTGTGACACTACTTTGTGACACTACTTTTCCAGAAATTTGAAAATATATTTGGGGTGTTTAACCCAAATAAAGACATGGCTAGCATCCTGAGGGTTGACTAGGTGAACACACAAAAATGTGTTCCTAAAGGTCTCCATTTTAAATGCCAAGCATTTTCTGATCACCAACTGAAAACAAAATGGCAGATTTGTGACACTACAAGGGCCTATTGCGACACTAAAAGTGCATTTAGACACTGTCGAATCTTTTTACTTTTCCCATTGACTTATATATGAAACTTGTTTTTGAATAACTTTTAAACCGCTTAATATCTTTTCACGAATCTTCAGCAATATCGAAGCCTGGCCACATGTTCCCTGAGGATTTTGGATCGGTCATGGAAACCATGCAACCTGTAGGCGCTGAGCAAAGAATTCACCAAAATCGTAGAACTCATGTAGATCTCACTAATAACTCTGCAGCCATATATCTGACCACTACAGCTGGCAGATCCCAAGATGTATGGCTCTTGATCATGTATTCCAATTTCAGGCAAATTCGCTGAATGGTGGCAAAGTTATTACGGTGCAAAGTTTGACCCTTTAACCTTAAAAAGGCTACTCAACCCTAACTATGGTAGCACTACCATGGTACCATAATATATATATACTGTATATATATATATATATATATATATATATATATATATATATTATGGTAGCACGGTAGTACTACCATAGTTAGGTTGAGGAGCCATTTCCATGTTAAACCCAAAATTTTGCACCTTAATAACTTTGTAACCATTTGATAGATTTGCCTGAAATTTGAATGTATGATCAAGACCAATAGGCCTTGGATCTGCCAAGTTTTGTACTGATTGGATATAAAGTTGCGGAGTTATTATGTGATCTCTGCGCGCGCTTACACTTTTCTGAATTCTGTGGTGCCTACAGGTCGTATGGTTTATGTGACTAGCCTGAAATCTTCAGGGAACATGCAGCCAGGGTCCCCAATGTGCCTTTCAAAGATTTCGTGAAAAATATTAAACGGTTCAAAAGTTATTCAAAAACAGTTTCCCATTATAAGTCAATGGGAAAAGTTAACAAAAGTTCAACACTTTCGCAAATGCATTTTTACTTTCGCAAATGGGCCTGTTACTTTGCAAATCGGCCACTTTGTTTTCAGTTGGTGATCAGAAAATGGTTGGCATTTAAATTTGGGACCCTCTAGCAACCTAATTTTTTTGTATTCACCTAGTCGGGCCCTGAGGATGCTTGCCATGTCTTTATTTTGTAGTAAAACACCCCAGAAATATGTTTTTCAAATTTCTGAAAAAGTACTTTCGCAAATTACTTTCGTGCTCATGAAAGTGTCGAAATTTTTATGAAGCTTTCGAAATTGCGACAGTAGTTTTCTAGTCTGTGGAAAATGACAGCAATTCTTTGGCACTGCGCTGCAAAAGAACCGCTGGGAGTTTTGAGCTGAAATTTGAGGGAACGAGTGACATCTCACAGATGTGCCTTTCAGTGTTGTATTGAAAAATATTACATGGCGGCAAAGTTACGGCACTCCAAAGTTGACAGCTTTTCCCATAGGATAACATTACGCCTAACGCATTACAGAAATCATTTGGCACCCTGCTGCAAAATAACGGTTTGGTCTTTTTCCTGAAATTTGAGGAAGACAGCCAACAGCCCACAGATGTGCTCTTTCAGTAGTTTGGTGAAAAATATCACACGGCGGCAAAGTTACGGCACTCCAAAGTTGACAATTTTTCCCATAGGATAACATTACGGCTTCAACTCATAACATAAATCCTTTGGATCCCTGCTGCAAAATAACGGTTTGGTCTTTTTCCTGAAATTTGGAGGAAGACAGCCAACAGCCCACAGATGTGCCTTTCAGTGGTTTGGTGAAAAACATTACAGGGAGGCAAAGTTATGGCGCTCTGAACTTTTCTTTTTTCCCATAGGATAACATTACGGCATTCGCCAAGATTTCAGGCCTGTAGATCTCGAAATGGTGCGAGATACGGACTTTTGTCGGAAAACTTCTTAGCCCCATACTGGGGCTAAGATCCAAATTAGCCAGGACAGTTGTAAATAATATGACTTTTAAATTTTTTCTACGTTGTACGGTTCCTGAGATATAATGTATTTAGTATTCCAAGATCTCATTTTCTGCGCCGATACTCATTATTTTGCATACATTATTTGTAATTACTGTCTTTCTCAATGCAGGTTTTGGGAAAACCAGCCTGTGCGCTTACATCACTGTTACTGTTGCCCTTTCCGCTTGTGGTTCCGTACTCGCTTTCTCTACCGCTGACGCCTGTGCCACCATGTGTGCTTATTCTTTATGCTTTCATTTGCGCTATGCTTTCTGTTATTTTTGCAATTTTCTGTCTACAGTACTGTTTATCTTTCTGTTTCACTTTACATCACCATGCCCATTGACATTTCTGTTTGCAGGCACCATGTTACTATGTGACAACACATCACGTGGCAGACCATTCCGCCTACACCACCATGCGCTATCTTTCTGTTCTCATTCGTGCTTGTGTTACCATGTGCGCCACTGTTAGCATTTCTGTTTGCATTGCTGTCCCTGTTAGTATGCCACAGAGATCATATGGAGGGAGCGCGGCCCTTTGGGCCCCACGCCCCGCCACCGAGATGAGCGGTGGGAGCTGGGCCCAGAGGGCACCACGCCCCGCTGCTGCATTACATTCACTATTTCTGTTATCATTCTCAAAAAGAAGTGAAATTAGAGGCAAAACTCAGTTTAATGCATTAGTTAGAGTTGTTCCACAGCGACAAAAGTGAGGAAATTCACTGTTAGGTTGAAAACCCCTTGCACCCCCACCCACCTCTAACCGGCATTGGGTGTGCATTGGGATCATGAGTCCTAACTCTCACCCCATTCTCCTATACTTCTGTTGCTTTATACAGGTCATGGGGTGAGAGTTAGGGCTGATGATCCCAATGCACACCCCAATGCCACCACGCAAGGCCATCCTTTATGCTTTCATTTATGCTTGCGCTTCGTTACTTTTTTGCCATTTGTGTGTACTGCGACTGTTTCTCTTTCTGTTTCACTTTGTGTCACCATGCCCATTGACATTTCCATTTACAGGCACCATGTTACTATGTGACCAGACATCACGTGGCACCACCGTTCGTCCTCGCCACGTGTACGTTACCCTTTCTGTTATCATTCGCTTGTGTTACCATGTGTGCCACTGTTAGCATTTCTGTTTGCATTGCTGCTCCTGTTACTATGCCACAAGACATCATGTGGAGGGGCGCTGGGCCCAAAGGGTCCCACGCCCGCCACCACATTATATCTACTATTTCTCAATATCATTCTCAAAAAAAGGGAAATTAGAGGCAAAAACTCCGTTTAATGCATTAGTTAGGTTGTTCCATTAGCGACAAAGTGAGGAATTGCTGTTAGGGTTGAAAACCCTAACTCCGGATCACCCCCAGCACCACACACACACAGACACACACACATTCAAGTATGGGGAGGACCAAGTCAACACAACCAATGACAGACATCCAGCAGCAGGTGACAGAAATAACAAACAATTGTCTAAATGTACTACAGACATCCCCACCCACCTGACCAGGTACTGCATGCTCAGTGGAGATCAACAGCAAAACTGAGGCCATGTACACCAAATGTACACATCCCTGATTGCAGCTGCACACAACGCATTACACTTAGTAGTTGCATGGCCTTACCTGCCGATGCCCCACACCACACCACAACTGGTACTGTGCCGTTATTCAATATAAATGCTGAAGGTGCATGATGACAGTTGTAGAAAGGTTTTAACACTACTGAGTATACATTAATTAAGAGAAGCACATAAATTAACTACAAGACACTAGCATGCTCAAGATAAAAGTAGTGATACATTTAGTAGGTGATTTACATAGTAGTACATTTACTGCAATGGTTTACTCAACATAGAGAGGCTGATGTAAACGTATGGAAAAGCATTGCTTGTTCAACGCTGTGAAATTGGTACTGCCAGTATCACATGCATTCTTACTGATGAAGGTGTACTGCTGATGTACATACATAGACCTTCAGTGTGTTTCAATATTAAAGATGCAGTAAGTATTCTTTGTAAGAAAGATTGTAATTGCATGGATCAGGCCAAGCAACTTCTAAATATCATAGCACTACTGAGCCAACAATGATGTACCTGTATCGGACGTGTATATAGGATAGATTTTCCTGTAGGCACTTACTGAGTATGTTGTACCTGATAAAGACAATCTCATTGCATCTGTGATGACTAACTCTTCAAATAGTAATAGATTTGCTATTGTTGCAATGAGTGATCTATGCCACTTATGGACACAGTGTGATTTTTTAATAGTTGTTTCATACTCAGGCTGTATGCCTACTGTTTGGGTTTGCTACACTTCTGTCACTGATGCTATCAAAGTGATAACTATGTTAATTCTGCTACAACAGGAATCAAGTAGGTATGGTGTAGATATAAACAGAATGTCTTTTAGTATTGATTTAACTCATAATGGGGTAAATGTACTAGGACAGCAGGGTTATCCTCTATCACTGAGTCTGTCAGTTATAATCACACTAGGGTTTCGATGACTGTAATGATCATGTACACTGTTCATCTTCATGAGTTCATATTCACAGCCATTCTCCAGCAACTAGACAGTGTATGGTGTAACTGGGTGGGACACTGTGTTGCAAAGCTGCTGCAGTGCCTAGCAGAGGGAGAGTATCTACCAAAAGACAATTAAGCTATAAGGCATGACCAACAGTTATGTTAAATGGTCTGTTAATCACCCTGTAGGGTTTAATGTTGAATGAGGCATATCCAAGTGCCACATGTCGCTAGACAGTGATAAACTGACCATTAACATAATACCTGGGAGTAGCTTATTGCTATCATAATAAAACTGTTTTTTAAACAACATTAAACCATGTTCATCATATGGTTAGGTTCTACATGTATGTTAATAAAAACTAAACATAAGGCTGTTACAATGTTTACAGTCAATTAGAAAGCTGCATTTCTCAAACCCTTGTTAAATCAGAGATATTATACCTGTACAACTCCTTGGTTTTGCTTAACTCTATTGTTCAGATGGCCCACCACAAGTGGTGTGGTGTGGTGTGGGGCATCGGTAGGTAAGGCCATGCAACTACTAAGTGTGGTACGCTGGTGCAGCTGCAATCAGGGATGTGTACATTTGGTGTACATGGCCTCAGTTTTGCTGTTGATCTCCACTGAGCATGCAGTACCTGGTCAGGTGGGTGGGAATGTCTCGTAGTACATTTAGACAATTGTTTGTTATTTCTGTCACCTGCTGCTGGATGTCTGTCATTGGTTGTGTTGACTTGGTCCTCCCCATACTTGAATGTGTGTGTGTCTGTGTGTGTGTGGTGCTGGGGGGTAGATTCGGAGTTAGGGTTTTCAACCCTAACAGCGAATTCTCACTTTTGTCGCTGTGGAACAACCCTAACTAATGCATTAAACTGAGTTTTTTGCTCTAATATATATATATATATATATATATATATATATATATATACACACACATAGCTATATATTCTTTGCAAAAAACTCTGTAAATACAACAGTTAGAGTTGCTTCCACAGTGACAAAAAAAGGAAAGTCGACACTAGGTTTTCAACCTAACTCCTAATTCCCCGCACACACACACGCAACACATATACAAGCAGGGTAGTACAAGGCAACACTACCAATCTGAAACAGACACCATAAGATAACAGAAAGAACATACAACTCTGTAACCATACCACAAGAGTCATTCATCATCATGTTTCAGCAACTGTATCACTTTTGCTGCCATCCCAATGTCTTGGGGGTACATCCACCTGCTGTGCAATCATGTGGGAAGGTGTTAGGAAGGCTATGTAGAACATTTGAGATCAAAATTCTTTGACATGGGATGGTTATGACTATTTCTTACTATTTTGCTACACCTGCTAATAACTTAATAACTTAATGAGTGGAAGTACAGGGCCAGACTCTACTGTATTTACACAGTGTAACTGTGACATATACATACTGTTCTTCTGTCTGGATGGAGGGATGGAAGTGCATGATCTGAAGTGTCATGTGGTTCTGCTGTTAGATATGTACACTCTTCTACTATCTGCATGTAGAGGTGTGGCTGTGACGGTGAATAACTCCACACTCCAAACCTGATATATGCAGATTGTGGTAGTATCTGATGGAGGAATGGTGTTCCCACCATTACATATAGACACTGTTTTATCACGTCAGTGTGGGGCTGGCAGTGCACTGTCTTATGG
The DNA here is from genome assembly GCA_016271365.2 of Neoceratodus forsteri. NCBI lineage: Eukaryota > Metazoa > Chordata > Ceratodontiformes > Ceratodontidae > Neoceratodus > Neoceratodus forsteri. The sequence goes on from CM057453.1 coordinate 447,227,524, forward strand.
ATCCTGCACTCCCATCCGTACATTGACATAGTACATCAGAATCCATATAGCTCCCTATTCATATGTCACTGTCGGACTCTGCTCTCCAATCCTACATCACGATAGTGCAACACTATCCATCTGTCACATTGTCTGTATGTCACAGTGAAAACACAGGGTCCTTTAGACCATGCACTACCATACCTCTGTTGAGACAGTAGTTGACACAGTCCATATCTCATGCTATCCATAGGTTTCACTGTTCTTATTGTGACATATAGATAGTGTGACATATGGATTGTGTTGTAGTATGCCAATGAAGGAATGGGACTGCAGGGTACGCAGGACACTGTACTCTCACTGTGACATATGGATAGTGTGACATATAGATTGTGTTGTACTTATATTTTGATGGAGGGATGGGAGTACAGCATATGAACAACCATGAGCTCACACTGTAGCATATGGACACAGTGAGATGTAGATAGTTTTGTACTATGCTGATGCAGGTATGGGAGGGCAGGGTCCATTGGACCCTTCAGTCCCACAGTGACATATGGACAGTGTTGTTCTATTTCAATGGAGGGATGGCAGAACAGGGTTCAACTCAGCATGTGTTCATATCATTACTTATGGGTACTGTTGTACTATCTGCATGGAGGTATACAGTTCATGCAGTGGCCCTCTTACATGGTTGCACAGCATGTGGGTGTACCGCCCATGGCACTGGGATGGCAGCAGAAGTGATATAGTTACTGAAACATGATGATGGATGCCTCTTGTGGTATGTTTAGAGTTGTATGTTCTTTCTGTTACCTTATGGTGTCTGTTTCTGACTGGTTGTGTTGCCTTGCACCATCCCCTGACTGTGTGTGTTTTGTGTATATGTGTGCATATGTGTGTGGGTGTGTGTGTGTGTGTGTGTGGTGGGGGTTAGGAGTTAGGTTGAAAACTCTAATGTCAAATTTTCTCGCTTTTGTCACTGGGGAAGCAACCTAACTGTTGCATTAACGGAATTTATTGAAAAGAATTCTTCTTTTGAGATTCTGCAATGAAGTAAATATGTACACAGCTTTTAAAGCATGAATTTTAAAGTGGAGCCCAGGTCCTCTGCACTCTGCACTCTAATACACCCCTAAAATGTACCATACATTACTGGTAACTAGTATCCAAACCTTTGTTTTACATGTATAACCATACCTCCTACATGTATGTGTATCACCATTTCATTATATTCATTTATGCTTCACTGAAACCTGAACAATATATGAATCATATACAATAAACAAGAAGCACAATAGACACAAAGAAATACATTTTACAAAAAGTTATTAATCATTAAATGCCAATTGTATTTTAAAGAAGGCCAAATTGCACAACTCACACAGTCTCATAATGTCACTGTGTAATTCATCACAGAAGTATATAATGTTTTAAAAATGATATGAGACTGAGTAAGTTAATGTTCCTGGGTGGTCAAAACCAGATGTGGTAAACAATTAACAGACTATTTACACAATAGCAAAATATCTCAAGATTGCTGCTATAGTGTGTTACTATGCTGTAATATTTTAATCTTAACTGCATCTGGAAAAATTCTCACCTGACCCCTTAATAAAGGCGATCCCAAAAATCAGGAACATCTCTTGAACTAAGATTGAGCAGAGTGTGTGATTTACAATGCTCTTTCATAAATAACAAATAATTCATATCTCATTGTATATAACAAACCTTGTAAATAAATACATTTTTATGACAAAAGAAACAATATAATTCAGCTAAATATTTGTAAGCTGCAATATGATTCTTTTAAATGTTCTCTAAAAATTATTCATAAGAAATATCAATCATTAACAGAAATCAGATAGTATAACAATCTAAATACAAATTAATAGTAACATTAAAAATGTTGTAAAAACATACTCAATGATTACTAAACAAACCACATATTCATCTTTCTATAATGCATCACAAACATAGCATTTAATCACTGCAGGTATGAAAAGTAACAAGTTCTAATGGTAAAACTATATAATTACTGGTGTACATTTTTCAATGGGAATTCTCAGTTGATATTCCCCATAATAACTAGTCAGTTGATATGACATTCACGTGCCAGGTAACAGCAGTGCAGTGCAAGCGTTCAGTTAGCTTCAGTCGGTAAACAGAAAGGGATTGTGGCAGCTGTCAACCTGTCTCTTCTGCCTCCCTGTCACTCGGTGAACATTCATAGCTCCATCGCTGCTGTAAGCCATTCAGCAAACTTCTCTGTAATGGGGCAACTGTAAAGAACAAAAAGAAAACATGGAAAGAGAAAGAAATGTACTTATTTGACTCCTGTAAGTATGGGATCCCATGTGTGAAACATGCAATTGTAACACTGTCCCTTATTTCATTTCAAGCACTGCAGTTGGACGGACCCGTGTCCATGGTTATGAACTGTTGTGCAGCAAACGAAAAGTCAGCATATGGTGTTAAGAAACTGATACTGTATACTTATATTTTAGGCTCCATTTAACAATTCACCTAACTGTAGTTATTTTTAAGTTATTTGCAAAGTTTTTAGCACTCTGCAGAAGCCCACTGATGTTCTGGTAAAACCGCTGAGAAGCAAAACATGAACATGTGCTAGCTACTTCTGTCGCCCTTTTGTTGTGTGAATTACTAATCTTTGTCCCTCACTTAATTATGCAATTCTTCTGAGGTAAGACTGATCCTGTGTTTCAGTGTATTTGTGTTTTGCCGTTCAATAAACAAAATAATCATTTCAGTACTTCACAAACTGTGATGTTTACTCACATGTATTACCAGTTTACTTTGGCTGAAACGTGATTCTGTGGCTGGAAAAAATGTAAACCAGCAATTATATAATAAGACATGGTGGGAACACTACGAGATTAAGTATGTATTTCGGTGTGGATGATCATAGAACCCTCGAGCTTCGCCTTGGGGTTTAACGATGCATCCCACACTTCTGGTGTGCATTAAATTCTCATAATGTTTACCACCCTATGTATTATTCTCTATATACAGTACAAAAACACACTGTTATACAGGTAGTATGTAACTCTCACCACTAAATCATGATTAATGTAAAATTGTTACACTTAACAGTATAAAGAGTTCACAGAGTGTGCATAGTGGTATCATGTCACTTCATCACAAACATTATGTCGCAAACAATTCATCATAAAAACTTCATCGTAAAGAACTTCATCGCATGATACAATTCCCCATGAAATTTCATTGCAAATCCTAAGATGAAGCTTAATAATAGTAAAGTACTAGTACCTTATCGAGTACTGGGTTGGTAGATTGATGTGTCATGCGTAATGTGTAAAGGTCAAAGGTCATAGTTAAAGAATCAGTCACACGGAATTTATCGGTCAGGGAAAAGGATTTTGTGGGTCAGGCAAAAGGGTCAGAAGAAGCATTTACAAAGGTAAAAGTCATTTGCCACATAACATGAAGCACTGTATAATCGTAATTGTGTGTCCTCTTGTTTCGCCTGGGCCAAAGATGCTGATTTTGTGTGAAGCACTGTATAATCATAATCATAAAGATGCTGTCTCACTGATTTTGTGTGACCTCTTATAGATGGGTTGGGTCTGTGTCAAAAGGGTTAAAACTTTAATCTTTATTGAGGGTAAATAAAACCAATCTTGTCTTCTTCAGTCTCATATCTAGACCTGCAGTTGGAAGTTATGAGCAATAGCTCGTAAGAAGTCCATCCTCTCTGTGTCACAGTATGTTTCTACGACCTTGACAATTCTTTTGCTGTGTCTTTGTATTTCTTTCTTTGAGACGGAGACTTTTACCAGCAAGATATTGCTCCATTCGTAGCTCATTCAGGTTCTGTTCTAACTTTAGGGCACATTTAAATGTCCCATCTGCATACCAGTGTGAGGTGGAGTGCATGTAGTGAAGGTTTTTATTGTTGCAAAATGATAAAACACTGGTTATAATCAGACACCAGAATCATACTGCAGAAAGAGCTCTCCTCTCTTGGTGTTTCAGTACTCAGCTGGAATCAGTAAATCTACCAGAGATGTAGCCTGAGTAGGGACTGCAGCACTGTCTGGCGTGCTCTCTGTGCAGTGCTTCAAGGCTTGGCAACGGATGGCAACTGGGAACTGACTGCCTGGCTAAGCCCACTAATAGCACTTGCAACCAGATGCTGGTTGCTGTCCTGTGAAGAACTAGCTTTGTCCATCAAATCAGATACAGCTTTGGTGCCATTGTGGAACCAGCATCAGGAACATGGTTATGTTCCTGTACATATTTTACTATTACATCATTACTAGTGTGCACTCTAGTGGGGCATTTAAAAGTGTCATTTTGACGACACTTCCAGTATTGTTTTCCCCATAAGTATGCTCCAGGTGGTATAGAAATCCAGCATCACACAGCATTGGCTGGCCTCTGATCCTTTGACAAACTCTAGAGGCATGGCTGTCCAAACTCCAATTGCACTGTAGGTGCAGGTGCAACAGAACAGCGAATTAATATATGCTGAACTGTCATGCACTGTAGAGTCTATGCGCTGAAATGTATCACGCTCAAATTACCACGTGGCAATTAACTGTAATGAAAAGTTTTGCAATGAAAAGATGTGGAACTGTGCATAGTCACAGAAAATGTAATAACATTTTACACATACACAATAGCAACCAGTAACTATTGTGAGGCTACAATGTAATAAAAAACTATTTAAAAGACAAAGAACCTCTGTGCTAAACGCTGAGGCAAGGGTTACCCAAAGGGCATTTGGCTGGGAAGCCAAGTTTCAAGAAAATACAAAATCACACTTGCCCACACATACAAAGCATCATGGGCTGCATATGCAAATCACCACAGAATGGTATGCTGGTTCAACTTTAACAGAATTACATGGTGCCAAAAGGCCTCTCACACATTTGCAAAGTGTGCTAACAGATGACATAGACACGTGTTTCATCCTACCAGGACTCATCAGTATGCCTCATCTGTTTGACACCCCAGTGGAATAGAACCAGCTACCCTAAGACAGTCTGTCTGGGTTATGTTGTGGTGAACCCAATAAAATAAAAAAAGCCAAGTTTCAAGAAAATACAAACTCACATATGCAGCCCATGATGCTTTGCATTGTGTGGGCATGTGTGATTTTGTATTTTCTTGAAGCTTGGCTTCCAGACAAATGCCCTTTGGGTAACCCTTGCCTCAGTGTTTGAGCACAGAGGTTCTTTGTCTTTTAAAAAAATTTATTTTATTGGGTTCACCACAACATAACCCAGACAGACCGTCTTAGGGTAGCTGGTTCATTCCACTGGGGTGTCAAACAGACGAGGCATACTGATGAGTCCTAGTAGGATGAAACACGTGTTCTATGTCATCTGTTAGCACACTTTGCAAACTGTGGAGAGGCCTTTGGCACCATGCAATTCTGCTTAAAGTTGAACCAGCATAACATTCTGTGGTGATTTGCATAAGCAGCCCATGATGCTTTGCATTGTGTGGCATGTGTGATTTTGTATTTCAATGTAATAGTACTTCATAGTAATGTGCTGTTCCCAGCACTAAGTAAAGTGGCAGTAAATCACGCCTACTCAAGTGAACACTAGACAGGTGTTAGCGTAGACACTACCTGTACATATAAAATATCAGGTATGTCTTCAATCTAGATGAAAAGTATTGCACAGCAATATGTGTGCAAACAGATCTAAAGCTGCAGTGGCAGCACTATATCACAATCTGTCCTTCTGCATCACCAGACAGATGTGAAACATGTACATAACATACACAATGTACAAGAAACATCGCAAATTAACAAATACGATTATGTTTCTCAGCACTTAATGTACGGTGAATTGACACATTAGTGTTGACAGCAGTCGCAAGATATTCTATGTTGCCATGTTTAGCTGCACAGAAATCTACAGACTAGTACAACAGAACTGCATTGACATGGATGTTGATATGTTGGTTATATGATTATTCTGCAGCTAAAGTAAGTGTTATATATCACATGATCGTGCACACAGCCTGCACCAATTCAGGCCCACTTAGGCTGCATTTTAGCAAAATCACAGCAACACCTACATTAACTGTTGGAATCATAAATATTTGTAAGTGCTTAATCTGTTTTGCTACTATTCATAAACTAACATAAAAAGAGCAGTACATGTAAAGGAAAGGTTGCATAGCACACTGTTATGACTACTAAAGTGTGTCAAGCAGAGCGAGATCACATTCACATCAACTACTTTTCTTCCTGTGAAGCTCATTGCAATTTTTGAGAACCAGGAAACAAGCATCTGTTAGGTTTCGAGGTAGTCTCTGTTTAAAGTGCTCATGTAGTCATTGCATTCCAATCAGCCATTGTTGTACTCTCAGCCATGTCACATAATGTCCTGAATGTACAGATGCTCCATGGTGGAATATCACAGCCTGAGTATCAGAGCATGCTCCCATGAATTGTTCTCTGCCAGCTACAAAATCACTGACTGGTGTGTCAACTCTGAGTCCATTTGCATCAAATCTCTGCAAGACTAGAAGAAGATACAAAGAAGAGGTCCTAAGTCGTATGGACTGAAGTTACTCTCCTCCACACTGGGTACACCTCCAGCCACACTCTGTGTTTCTGAGCAGTTGCTCGAACTTCACAGAACAGGCCCAGAAACATATAATGAAATCCACAGCATGTTTTCTGTTACTTTTTGTGTGAATATCGACAAGACAGGCAAGTGTACTTTGTCACATAGGTGATTGTAAAGTACTGTCACATGGAAATTTGATCTGATTCAAGCTGTTAATAATGACCATCATAAACTCAGTCACATCCTGCTGGATGTTATTAGTGATTGTTTGATGGTCATCATATCCACCCAACACAAGTCGTAAGGGTGTCAGAGTCTGTATGCTGTAGTCATGCTTGCCACTATCATTCACAACGTTCTTCGATGACTTGGACAATTCTGTGTCATGCAAAGATTTGATAGTGGCAACAAATGAGGCACGTGGAGAAGTGCTTGCATTGTTGAGTTTGCAGAGCAGTTTACTCCAGTGCTGTTGTCAAATGCTGGAACAATATTCATACCAAGCACCTTCTTTCATAGAGGAGAGCTTGTCTGTTTTCGTGTTGTGGATTCCTTCTTAGTGCTGTCTGAATTCAATGCTGCTCTATCTGTCCGGTACTCTTTTCATGCCAGAACCTGTGACTGTAGCATTGCACTCTGCTACATGCATGGGTAGTGGTATAAGAGGCAATGTCAGCTGGTACAGAGTATGTAGTCTGTTGTACTGTGTAATGCATCATCTGTTAGCACAGATCTTATGCAGTGCTATGCAGGTGATATACAAGCCAGACAGAGTCCGTACACATGAAAGTGCAACATAGCTAATGCCTTCTTTAAAGATGCCACTGCCTATGTCGACTATAGCTGAGTCCAAACCTAAGCTCATGCGACTTGTGTATGGATACAACATATGCAAGACACACAGGAAACTGATTCCTAGTCACATATATGTCTTTCACAATCTGGAACTTAATAGTCATCCTGGAAATAGGTAATGACTGTTCAATGTTGTCAAACTTGACGAGTGCCTCTATGAATTCTCTTCTGTTTTGTACTGGAAGTCAATTATGTGTTCCATTGTGCCATTCACCATACCACGCTCCATATCAAGACTGTGGAGTAGCATAATGCATGCATTCATACAGACAGTTAGAACAGCTTCTAATTCAGCTGTGTGAGACACATCAGACTTTAGCTCAGACGGTCATTCAGTCAGCTTTGCTACCAGATTCTAACTCAAGACCATATCATCAATGGTATCAACTGTATGCAGAATAATGATTTCCTGACCTTGTCTGTGCAACATAATGCTGTTAAATTCAACACATTGCTTGAGTCAAGGCATGGACACACAATCCAAGCAGTAGCTGAGTACACATTACTAAAGTTATCACATGCAGCAGTCAGAGATGTACACTCATTACTGATATGGCGTGTGTTCAACAGAGAAACATTGTGTTGTGACAAAGAGCCAATGCGAGCCTGATCCAGCAGTACCTTGTAGGCAAGATCATGACTCTGTCATATGTTTTCATACAGCTCAATGTAAAGGAACAATTCCCAAAGATTGATTCCTCCAATGCACCCTATAGTACACTTAGCTTGATTTACAGTCAGTGCTGTAAATTCATGCTCTCTGTTCACAGGTGCAAGTTTCAGAAGGTTCTCAAACACAACAACACTTTTTCCCCAAATGGCTTCACCATGGTCAGTTCCAAGAATCTCCTGAGACGTAGATGGATACATGCAAGCATGACATTTGAAACCATGCTGATCTCATCAATGATCAGAAGTTTCATCTTGGCAAACATTGGGCACAGCTCAGATGCCACCTCATGAGACAGTTTTTCATACTCTTCTGTTTTGCCATGTTCTACAGGGAGTATAAACAACCAGTGTAGAGTCACACCACCAATGCTTTATGCAGCCAAGCTTGTGGGAGCAGTTACAGCTACAGACATCACTTCTGTATGTTTCTTTATCTCTGCTGTGATGTCTTCGATAACAGACCTCTTGCCAGTGCCAGCAGGACCACTAACAAACATCAGCAATGGTTTGTAGTTTCCACATGTACATTGTTTCTTCTCATGAAGGATTCCATGTCTCACTACTTCTGTGACAGCATTATAAGTGGCAAACTGCTGTCTATTCAGTTGGTCTATTAGTAGACTAGGATCCTTTGTCATATAAGAACCATGTTCCATGGCACTTTTGACTTCACCATCAGAATCACAGGATCATATATTGGGAGAGGAGCTCCAAGAGTGCCCTGTCCCTCAGGATCTATGTTTTCCTGAGAATTCTAGGGGTATCTTCCTCAAGCTGTTTCTTAGCTTGATCCATCTACGTCTTTTCTAATTCCAGTCTACTAATGTATGTTTTGGACTGTTCGCTCTTGAAGGTCTCATATGAAAGGTAGAACTGTTCTTCATATGTTTTGCAGTTTCCTTAAAGTGTAGTCTCATCCCTCCATGGCTTAAAGAGGAACATTAGAGCAAAGTAGTAATGTTCCTTACTGTCAGTTGTGGAGAGACTCAATTTACAGAGATCAATCAGCCAGGGTTTGCTCCTTTTTAGCAAGGCACCCATCTATGCCTCTGACCTTGTAAGTCTCTCATGTTTGGTCAAATGCTACATCAGACTTGTAGCCATACCACTTGGTAACATGGTAGAGGCACATATCATTCATCATACTATCTCAGTGTGGGTAGTACGTGTCAATCAGGTTGTTCTTCAAAATGTTCTTGGATGAAGGGCGGTGAAAGCCAGTTCTTCAGTCTCATCATAAGACTTCAAAACACAGCTTCATTCTCTTTGTAATTAACACTTGAAACATTGTACAGCATCAGACTTGCTGTACAAGTAGTGTTCCAGTCAAATGATCACTGGCCTCATATGCTCCACACTCCCTGTGAGATAAGTGTCTTTAATCCCAGTGACCAGAACTGTGAGCTCAGTGATCGGCTAGAAGTTGCAATATCTTCCTCAAGCTCAAGCAAACTTGTCTGCTCATGTTTATAATGTACAAAGTGATGTACCAAACAAGAGACAGAAAGTTATTAGTGACAAACTGCATATCAGTGTTTGCCTGCCACATCAGAAGAAGAGTAGGGTTGTAGTCATTGATGAACATCTCATTCTCCTGTCTGGGTATATCATACACCTTTTAGTGGACGTCTGCCTTGAGATGGTGAGGCATGGCTGAGAAAAGTTTCATTCATACGTCCTTGCTGGCAGACACATCTAGGGAAACTAAATCAACAACTGGTGTACCACTTATTATGACTTTGACTGGTCAGTGGCAGTACTTCCCACAAAGGCACCACTGAAACTACTGCACCAACTTCCATGGTGTTGGACTGTCATACTTGTCAGGGGATGTGACAAGGGACATAACGCTGAATGAAGTTCAGAACTTTAGCTGCTTCATTATCACCAATATGAGGGAGCATCTTTAATCCACAACAACATATGGATGGGGGCACCTCATGCCTGGTATTCTGTCCTCCAAAAGTAGTGCTTGACTAATCCAAGAGGTGGATTGTCCTTGACAATATGAATGTTAATATCTCATGGAAACGATGGTGAAAATATTGGGACGCAGAAACTGGATCCAGTGAGCATATCTCACCAAGTGTCATTGATGAAATACCATCGACATCAGCACTGGACCACTCAACAGTTCAACTAACTCATCCCAGCTGTACGCCACACAGCTCAGATTAATGAACCAAGTAGCTGCACCATTCTCATACAGCATAGGCATGACCTCTAAGTGTCTACTATACTAGTATTCTTTGTGCCACAAACCGCACAGTATAGATGTCAAATTCCTGCAGTGTTTTCGTCCTTTTCTTTCAGTTTTTGAAGAAACTCAACTGCTGTGATTCCTTCTAGTGGAGAAGTCAACCGCAGAATATGTAATGGATGCAGAGAGGATACTAAGCTCACTCTCCCACAGCAGGTGGAACAAATATTGTATGTTTCTGCAGAATTTGCCATCCTTGTTTAAGACTCTCGATGTACGATATTCAGCACCTTGAACACGCACCTCACGTCATCCAAAAGACCTCCTGTACCTTGAGGGAATAAATCTGGGAAGCAACATGCTTCCAGAGTTTCCTCCTTATAAGCTAACAGGACTGCCTTCAACCTGTCTCATCTGGTACAGGCCAATATTATCACCAGTTGAAACCCAGCCATGTAGATTGTGAATTGTGTACTGCTCTTACACATCTTCATGAGTTGCAACATCAACCTTCTCAATCATTGGCATCCTAGTGTCCACTACTCCAAACTGAGCACTCATATCAGAGAGTGCATCAGTGTCAAGGTCAGCATAGAAAAGATTATTGCTCTTCAGGTAGTGTGAGCACTTTTCACTTTCTGCACATTGACATCTTGCCAAATGTCCTTTTACTTTGTTGGGACACTGCTCACTAGTATGACAACACTGTTTTCATTTGAGATTGTCTCCACATTCTCTTTCAGAGGCAGTGGCAAATACATGACAGACCCTTTCAGAGACTTCACAAGCTCATTCTTGGGGCACTTCTGTGTCTTAGTATTCACACAGAATAGTCTGGACATGGTTTCATCATTTGTATGAGGATCCATTCAAACATATTCAGTGCAGCAATCTCAGTAGGTGTCACATCTGCCTCCATGTTGTTCAATACAGACTTGGGCAGAGTGTCATGCTTCACCTTTTTTCAAACAATGCTGACATTATAGTAACTAGGGTCCAAGTCAAAGTCACGTTTTGCTAGTAGATAAGCAAATAGTCATGCCTACATGCCACTAAAAGATGTACTCTTTTCCAGATTAACAGTAACAGTCTGATACTTTGTAAGTTGTCTGTGTCATGAGACACACAGAGTCAAACTTCTCTGTTTGCCAGTTCACACTTGGCAATGGAGTTCCCAAATATCTTAAGTATGTCTTGGATTCCCAAAGAGAGAGACTACATGGTGCAGTGGTGGAAGTGTGATCCCATGGTGGATCATAACGAGTACTGTTACATAGCACATCCTCTATCACAGTTTTTGCAGCTTGCATATCTCCTGCTTTCACTGACTAGTCAAGCTGTTTGTATACTGACACAGCTTTTCTCAACTGGTATATTTTATGCACAAAGCTGAGTATTGCAAGATTGTGTATAGCAAGTATGCGATATATTAAAACACACTGCTGCACACACTTACTATCTGAACAAGCCAAGGAATGCCTAAGCAATCCTTTATGCTTGCGAATTTCACAGAGGTCAATCTTGTATGATAAGTTTTATCTCTGCTTCTTCTCTTGTGGCAACAAAGCAATTCACTAACTGTGCAATAGCATCAAAGGATGTTTGCCTGAGATTACAGGTCTCATCACATCTCCATGATACACAATTTTTCCTGTAGGCTTAGTAGTTGAGTCTGTGTCATCATCTGACACACTTGTTTCATCGGGTGTGTGTCACTCAACACATTACAAGCCTTACTACCCTCATTGACAGAAATTGTGTGATCCTTAGAAACTGCATGATAAGACTCCTGCCAGAAAAGGCCTCCTGAGTGTGTTATGTAGCCATGTTCCTTGAAAGACTTCACAAAAGCTGCCTCTATTCACAGTAACAACATTTTTGCAGCCTAGTATGAACAGAGTTCAGAGCACCACTGAACCATTCAATTCTCCTCATCATTTGTCTTCACAAATGTACTAGGACAGCAAGTGCCATGTTCACAAAAGTAGAAACCCTAAGATGTATTTTCATTAAGGCAAGTTGACTCTTGAGTCATTTGCCTTGATGTCTTATCGTTAATATCGGGATGTACCAGCTCTGGTAAAACCATACGCTCAAACCAATTTTCAGTTCATCTCATTCATTTAGAATATATATTTCACCTGTACCCCAACATTTTGCCAACATCTGGCTTCTTCTGGAGGAACTATTAAACAGAAATAAAAATATTTTTAATAAAATATGTAACATTCCTTAATTGTTTTATAAGAACCCTTCTTTCAATTTTTATGGGCACTACTTCAATTCATTCTAAATCCATCTCATAACATGATTCTATTGTATTTTCAACATCATTTCACAATACTCCAAAGTCTCAGTGTCACATTAATTATCCTGTGCCGACCAGTCTCCAAAATCGCAAAAACAGCTACTCTTCATTTTTACTGGCCATTAAAGTCTCTATAATGCCTCTCTAATAACTGTAATATGTATAGTGTTGTACTCATTATAGGCCTTCTCCTGTTGATATTTTAACATGCATCAATATCTCTATGAGCCATTACTAAATGCTGCCTCAATCTTAAGGTGCTTACGTTATAAAACTAGTAATCTTTTCCCACATATTGCCCAAACCACATCTGGTGCTTCATAAATTCAGGTACATCTTTTAGAGTGAAAATATTAGCATCACGAGTGCATAAACAAGAATCACCTTTTAAAAATCTCTATATGGCTCTTCAAATGCCACAAATGTTTCTAGCTGCTTGCATACCTTTATCTATGGGGTATACAAAAGCCTGATTTTAAATGTGCTTTCTCAGATTATACTCATTATGTCTGCTCACAGGCATGTAAAGGTCTACCTGTATAGCATGGCTTTTTCTCTCACTGAGATGAATGGGATATACCTCTTGGTGCTTATTATATCTCTTCTATCATTAAAAAACAGAATATAGTGGGAATGAACACCATTACTTTTTAATTCATGCAAAATGCTGTCTAGCATTTTAAGTAGCTATTACTTACTTAGAGTAGATGCTTATCTGGCTTACAAGTCTTGATGTGACAGCAAGAGGCTTAGCGTTGGTCTGCCTCTCTTATACCCGTGCGAAATGCTTGTGATGTCACTGATCGGTGCCACCTGTGCCGTTGCCTAGCAGAAATGTTGCCAGGTAAAGCCTTTTCACATGGGCATTCCCAGGCACAGGATACAACAAATATTTGAGCAGCAACTGCACCAGGTGGGGGAGGGGGACCTTACCTAACAGTGACCATGCAACGGCATACAATTGCACACTACGCACTGTTTGCATAACTTTGTAATACCTAACTCTAACCACCACCTCAGATTTTGACAAGTCTTTTTGAGTGTTGCTCAGTTTTTGTTGTGGGGGGCAAGACAATATTTTACCGTCTAATTCTAGAAGTTAACCACATAGTTACACATTAGAGCTCCCAGTCAGGAAACTACACTGATAATCAGAGCAGACTTACATAAATAATGTGTAGTAGTTCATCATCCAGTGGTTATTGTTGTTCTTAGCTCATTGCAGGGCGAGAACATATACTGATACCATGCAAAACATCAGTGCCACACCATGTCTCTTCTTGCTATCAATAACTTATTACACCATTTTTCCTGTATTCACCTAATCACTGTTACCACATACATTAGAATTTTGTGTCATGCAACTAGAATCGCTAACATGCACTGCAGGGATTACTAAAACACATAGGCCCAGATATTCAAAAGGTTACGCCATGCTACTAGGGTTGCACCCATGCTAAGTCCCAACTTGCTCCATTCTGCCATATTCAGCAGGAGGCAGTTGCGCCACAGAAAACATGCTGAGCAACAGCACAATGCAAATGAATGCATGCTGAACTGGAGGGGAGGAACCATGCATAAACTGCACAGCCAATATTCAGCAGGGCTGTGCAGGGATGGTCTGGCGCCAACCCCAACCTGCGCCCTGCACAACTTTGGGCCCAAAAGGCTTACGTTGAGGGCCACCCACAGGTGAGCTGCTGCATTGCTGGGCGCAACACAGCAGCTGCCACCTGTGGCTGGCCCCCAGCCAGTCCCTTGCCCCCCGCAGCCTGATCGTGGGCAGTAGTTGTTTAAGAACCCCCTCCTCCGCATTCATCCCTGGTGGTCCAGTGGCACATCCTGATCGCGGGATGTATATGTTGAACAAACCCCCCAACATAGACCTGATGGCTAGTGTCCTCCCCACCCACCCACTGAGCCCCACCACCCTGCTCGCCCCAGCAGCTGGCGGGTGGCAGCATCCCCACCGCTGCCACCCGCCACCACGCCGACTGACTGCCGGTAAGAACAACATGCCGATAGTGCAGGCAAGAGCCAATGGGTGTACAGCCCATACCACACGGACAGTCAGATTTGTGAATGAATACATTCATTCATTCACAAAACTGGACTGTCTTGTAGGCAGTATGGGACTGCACACCCATTGGCTCTTGCCTGCACCAATGGTGCAGCCCACCGGGCAGTCAGTCGGTGGGCGGCGGGGCGGCAGGCGGGTGGATGCTACTGCCCGCTGGCTGCCGGGGGAGCCGGGTGGTGTGGCTTCGTGGGTGGGTGGGGGGGACACTAGCCACCAGGGCTATGTTTGGGGGTTTGTTCAAAATATACATCCCGCGATCAGGATGGCCACTGGACCACCAGGGATGAATGCAGAAGAGGGGGTGCTTGGAAAGTACCGCCCATGATTGGGCTTTTGGTCCACTGGACCACCAGGGATACGCCTGGGGAGACATACTGCTGCCCGTGATCGGGCTGGTGGGGGATTAAACATGCCCGTGATCGGCCAGTGGGGGTGGTGGTGGAGATTGTACACCGTTTCACCCGCGATCGGTTGCAGGGGGCATCGGTCCCCGATGGCTACTGCCTGCAGGGTGCCAGGCCAAGTCCTTGTGGATCGGTGCACCTGCATGCTAATGGCATGCAAATGGAAGAGAATCAGATGCAATGGCCCCCTGCACCTTGCATGAATTATGGCCCCATTTGCATGTCACCTTTGAATATGGGATTTTGAGCATGGTGCAATGGTACTTGTGCCACCGCAAGTTGAATGCTCCACTCTGACAACTTGCAGTGGCTCAAGTTCCACTGCACCATGCACAGTGGTTGTGGATAGGTGATATTCAAAGGAGTTGCTCAAGGCGCAACTCCTTTGAATATCGTGCTGACACACCCCCTGCACAACTATTTTGTGCAGCGCAAGGGCTTGCACCTCAAAATAGCAGTTTGAATATCCAGCCCATATACTGTAGTATACTATTATACAGCATGCATAAAACAACATATATCATCCTTGACATCTATACCACACACACCAAGATATACTTATCTTTACATATTACATTTGCTTTACTTCTGTCTTTTCTGCTTCAGAACATGAGCAAGTATTGGACAGCTGAACAACTGCCTCTGCTGCTGGAGACTGTGACTAAAATTGCTGACCCCAAGATCATCATGCGTGGCATGAACATATGCCATGAGGAGACATGGAAGGGGTGGCTAGGTACATCAGGAATGAGAAGGGGTTGCAGGACAAAAGGTGGAGGAAGTGCAAAGGGAAGTGGAAGCTAGTCTGCTAGAAATGTTATAAACTTAAGGATTCGGAGACAGTGCCAGAGAGGGATCAGGCCTGGTACAACCAGGCATACCAGCTGTGGCTCCAGGCAGGAAACCTGCTTTTGGAGAACGAGTGCTGCATTGTAAGTAAAATTTCATATTTACATGAAACAACCTTATGTACCAATAAACCAATAATGACCTCAGAGCCAATCATTTCCTAGACAAGAACAACCAACTGGGGAGCAACTGTGCCGAAGGTGCAACCAAGGACTCCCCACCCAGCCAGTTGTCAATCTCTAAGAAATGACTGGCTCAGAGGTCTTTCTTGTGATTATAACTTTAAGCAATATCCTTAACTATGTATAATGTGTATGACTGTCCACAAACAGTGTCAGCAATAGTTGTATCAATACAGTCAACACAAATATAGCCAAATAATGGAATACAAACTAAGATATGATATCACTGTTGTTAGTTTTAAAACTGACATCATAAAATCTTAACAAACTACAGTGCTTTGTAGAAAACAAACTCTCATACAGTATTAACAAAACATCATGCCACAGAATAAAATAAACATTTTACATCATATTAATTTTTCTTTCACAACAGCATCTGGAGCCACAGCTGAGGAAACACCATCTGCATCAGACCAGTCTGCATAACCATGTGTCCAGTGTAACAGATGCACTTTTACGTCAGTGATTTGAACAGTTCTGGGATCATTATTTTTTATTTCAAGTCACCTTCTCCACCAGAAAACTCTTATTAGTTTTAAAATATGTACCCTTACATCGTTATACTGAGACATGTATCAGATTGGTTACAGTGATAATGGAGTTTGCCTTTTAAGGGCAGACCAGGTTGCCTGGTGCACTTCACTTTCCAGCAGGATGGTGTGCTCAGAAGGGGAGGGAGGAGGGAGGGACAAGGGATAGAACAATGGTCAGGCAACAGAAAGAGAGGGAGGGGCAAGTGGAGGTACATAATGGAAAGCACAGAGGGCTCAGCTACTTTTGCTGAAGTTTTGATCTTTGAACTGCAGCACATTGAATTGGCAGATTAATTGGAAGGTTTGTGCAACAAGGAAAGAGGTAAGGGAGAAAACAAACAGTATGAAAGAAAAGGTGTTGAGTTTAAAAAAGAAAAAGAAAGGAATGAAGAAGAGTAGAATATATTAAAAAAGCCAGAAGGATAGGGGCTTTGGTGTTTGACTGTGATGTAAAGGTTTTGGGTTTGAAACCCATGCAGAATGTTAAAATACATAGCATCTGAAGGGCAGTATGGCGGTACAAGAAACAGTAAATAGGATAAGTTGTGGAGTCAGATGGATGTGGAAAAATTAAAAGCATAGTAAAATGACTGCATATTTCAGGATAGCAAGCATTTGTGTTGTCCTTTTGAGCATGGGGTACAGACAGCAGTGATAATAAAGCTGATTGTTGAACAGAAGGAACCTGGTGTAAGTGGCACAGGCAGCAGTTTTATTTCATGGGTGATGCATATGTCAGCCGGTGAAGGAGCATTGGGGATACAAATGTAAGGAATGGCAGGAGAGGGTGAATGAAAACTGGGGTTGCGAGTGCTCTGTGGTGCAAAGGAGGAGGCAGGGCACTGAAACACGGAAGGGTTGCGGTTTTAAAAAAAGGTGTGGAAAACTCGGTTTGATCACACTCATCAGTCCAGGGTTTGTTGTTGGCATTCAAGTCAGGAGCACAGTAGTGATGATTTGTAGTAGTGGAACAAAGGGAAGCATGGTAAGGGCCTGGCGGGACGGCCCAGGAAGTGGATTGGGATCATAAAGGAAGCTGGGGTAATCCAGAAAGCGTGGATCCTGTCCATTCAGCTGGTTGTCTGATGGGCTGGCAAGAGATTAAGGGGCGGACTCTGGACTGGAGCACCGCATGGAGAGGTGCATGTTGGAGGCCTGAGCAGTGAGGCCCTAGCAAGGAAAGGGAGCAAAGGACAGATGCGGGCGGCCACGTGGGTGTGACATCACATGCCTCATGAAGGCCACGAGGTGAATGGGAGGCGAGCTACGGGAGAGGGTGGGGACCCAGGGGATGGCAGACAGAGGAAGGACAGTAAGGGGGGCTGGTGAATGTGGAGAATGGGGGCCTGCACGGGGTAGGCTGCAAGGTGTATGGCATGACGCACATGCCACAGGACCACACGGTCCAGCCACAGGTTTGCTGGGGAAGCTGGAGTCAGGCTATGACACCCAACAAAAGGACAATGTGTATGGGGGGAGGGAGCAGCCAGGAGCAGGAGCTGCAGGGAAGAAAAAAGGTGCAAACAGAGAGGGTGGCGACAACAGCCACAAGTGGGAGGGAGGCTCTAAAGGAGGCAGGGCTCACAAAACCGGCGGGATTGGGATCAGCCCACGAGCCCGAGTAGCACGCCAAAAGGGGACAAGGCCGAAAGGACAGGCCTGAGGGGCATCATAGGAGGCATGCGACAGTATGAAAAGGGAGGGAGCCTTTGCAGGCCCAAAAGGCATACAAGAGGTGGCTTTGAACCACGCAAGGGTTGGCAGCCAGTGGAAGCCGTGAGCCAGGCATGGAAGGGAATGAACAGGCCCGAAGGGAATCAACTAGAGGTGTGCAAAGCATGCAAAAGAGGAGTTTTGAACTGAGAGTCCACAGGAAAGGGCACCTGAGACGGTGGAGGCTGCGTATCATCCCGAGGTGCCAGGAGTGGGACAGGTGATGAGATAGGGGGCCTGTCGGGTAGTAGGGGGAAGAGAAAGGAAGGGAAGGCAGGGGCGCAGAGGAGACCGAGGTTGGTCAGCTGGAAGGGGCCTGTGGCACGATTGCAAGGTAGGATGGCCCCAAAAAGGGATTGAGGAAAGGGGGGGACCCGCCACACGAGGGCATGCTGTAAACATAAGTTAACAACAGAATCTTGTTTTCTTCTCTTCAGTTGTCTTCACAGTGTGAAAGGAATGAAGGACATGGCACCAAAGAAGAGCAGGCCTTCAAAGGAAGACGCTACAGGGCTATAGTCGAATTGGTGAAAAAGTCAACAGAATGTGGGAGCTGGTGGAAGGGGAGGCTCAGGGAGACCTGGGGAGAAAAGGAAAGTGGGAAGGGAAAAGAGGGCAGAGGAAGTGGCCAGGCTGAAAGGCTCATGCAGTCCCACCAGGGTACAACCTAATGACAGTGGGACCCACCAAGGTGGCTGATCCAGTACCTCTGCACCCTATCACCCAGTACCACCAGTACCTCTCAAGACCGAGTTGAGATCCCCTGGGGAACCCAGACTGGATATCCTGAACATGGTGGTTCCTCCGCAGCCACTAGTGGTGCTCCTCCCTCAACCACAGGGTGCCAGCAATGGGCCACCAGGAAGATGGCAGGCAACAAAGCTCAGACAAGGACACAGGTAATGCACCCAGTGCAATGGGTGACAGTATAAAAGAGTATATTAGTCAAATTGTGTCGGGCACTGGGACTGGAGGCCTAGGGGCAAATGGAGTCAGCCCTGGCAGAGATTAGGATGGAGAAAGAGGTACTGAAAGGGAAGGAAGGAGGTGCAGAGAAAGAGGAAAAGAACAAGGAGATAGGTGCTCCTGAGATGAGGGTAGTGGAACATGTTCCACTGGCCACAAAAAGAAAAGATATGGAAAGGAGAGTATGTGGATATATTTGCTTTGGTGAACCGGAAGCAGCAGCGAAGTATGAGGAAATGGAGAACATAGGAAAGAGTGAAATGGCAGCAGTGGTAGTATTGTTAGGGAAGAAGGAGGAGGACAAATTCACAAAAGGGAAGACTTGGGATGGTGGTTTGTAGGTTTTGCCACCTTCTCAGCCATTGTATTAGAAAAGAAGCCAGAGTTGGGCATCCTACATCACATACTCCCTAATAATAAGGCGGCAAAGGAAAAGGGGTGGGTGGAAATACTATGACAAATTTTTTCAGCAGAGAATGGCAACATATGGGGATGTGAGATGGGATAATGAAGCAGCTTAGACTTATGGACAGATTTCATCGGACCAATCCACACCTGAAGAGGAGTGGGGAGGAAAGGAGTTGTGCCCTAGAGGTGCTGCTGGGCTTACTAATAGGGTTTTGTTCATGGCCTCAATGTTGTTTTCAGCACACATGTTTGAAATGCTGGGGAATGCACCCAGCAAACAGATGCAGAACAACATGGGCCCAGGGAGCACAAGGATCCGGGGTCATAGTTCAGGTCAACGGTTTTTCGAGAGGGACAGGGGTTTAAAGGGCAGGCATGGAACAGGAGGAGAGGGGGTAGGGGGGAACCTGAGCAAAAGAGGTCAGAATTACTGATCAGAAAAGCCAAGCACTAAGTGAGAGGGAGGGAGGGAAAAGGGAGAAGACAGAGAGCAGTTTGGGACAGCCAGGACCCCATCAGGATAAAGGCATGGAAAGGTTGGTTGGACAGATATTTGAACAAAACAGTGGCAGGGATGATCAGAAAAGGTTTTTGCACAGGTTTTTCATTGCAGTGTGATGGGCCCAGACAAGTGAAAAGAGGCAAGCAACCTGGGGTCGGTAAAAGGGAAGGAAGAGATGCTAAGACAAAAGATAGAGAAAGAAAAAGGTATTGGGGAGAGTGAGAAGGCCCATTTGATACCCCCCATTGCAGAACATGAGGATCTCATCATTAGGTTTGGTACCCAAGAAACAGGAAGGAGAATATAGGGTGATTCACCACCTATCCTTTCCAGAAGGGATTCGTGAATGATTTTATTGGGGAGGAGTATAGTAGGGCAATATATGTGACATTAGAAGATGCAGTCTGGATAATCCCAGCTACTAAGGATGCATGGATGGTAAAGACTGACACTGAATCCACATTCAGGTTGCTGCCAGTCAGGAGAGAAGACTGGGACCTCTTGGGTTTTAAAGTTAGGTCAGTACTATTTTGACAAAGCCATGCTCATGGGATGTTCTATAGCATGTGCAACATTTGAAGCATTGAGCACCTGTTTGCAGTGGATATATCAAGAGAAAACTGGTTATAGAACAGTTATTTGATGATTTTTTCATCAGTAGTGGGAAAAAGGAGACGCAAAAATGCTGGGCAAATTTCAAGAGCTGTGCAAGGAATTAGGGTTCCACTGGCACCGAAAACAGAGGGGCCTCTGCAGGTGCTAGAATTCCTGGTATTGAAACAGATGCCCTAAGGAAATATTCCGCTGCCGCCAAAAAGTAGAAAACTGGAAAGACTTGATCCAAGTACATACAAGCAGGAGAAGAGTACAACTAAAACAAGTGCAGCAGGTACTAGGGCACCTGAACTTCTCCTTCAGGGCTATTGGACCAGGAAGGGCATTCACAAAAGGTTAGCAAGGGCTTAGCCAGGGTGACCAGACCACACCATTGGGCAGACCTGACAAGAGGTGTCAGGGAGGATTTTAAGGTATGGGAGGAATTTCTCAGGAGTATAATGGCTGCTCCTTCTGGCAGGATGAGTGGGTGTATAACACAGACCTCGATCCTTACACAGATGCAGCCAGGGGCCTAGGCATGGGGCTACCTAAGGGCAGGTGGTTTGCAGAACCATGGCCTTCTGACTGGGTAAGGGATGGCAAGTAACAGATGTAACATTGCGAGATCAGACCCATCTAGGCATGTACCCTGGTGTGGGGGGAAGAATTATGGATCAGAGAGTGACATCTCTGTGTGACAATAGAGCAGTGGTGGAGGTCCCAAACAACAGAGGGCCAGGTCAGAAACGGTCATGCAAGTCTTACGATGTTTAGTGTTAAAAGCCTTGCAGCTGAACATGTCATTCAGAGCAAAACACATAGAAGGGTACACAACACCCTGGCTGACAGCCTTTCCCGCCTGCAGCTGGACCATTTCCGAGGCTGGCACCAGCAGCGGAGGAGCAAAAATGCCCATACCAATGAACATATGGGATGTTGGCAAGAAGGAGCAGAACTGTTGTTTTGCAGCTCATGGGCACCCTGGACTCTGAGGGCTCATCGATGGAGCCTGGTGAGTGTGTGTTTCAAACATTCAGGGCAACACACCATATGGGGGTAAGTAGGCCACCACAGAGGAACAATTGGGAAAGTTCACCATGGAGCAATGGCAAAAGGAACAGCCCACACCACAATGGGGGTCTATTTGGCAGGATTAGTGTTATCTGCTGTCTAAAGGGATGGAAGGATCTGACAAAATCATTGTTTATTAGAAGAGTGATGCAGGGATGGGGTAGGTTGAAACAAGGGCCAGTAGACAATAGAAGACCAATAGGGAGCAGTGGCTAGCAAAACTAAAGGATGTGCTACTGGCAATTTGCAGATCAGAAGACCGAGGCCCAGCAATTTCACACGATTTGTTGTGATGTTTGCAGGGGCCAAGTGAGAGTGAATGAGTGAGGTGGTAGGCCATGGTAAAAAAGACAAGGAGGGGGGATTAAAATGGAAGATATAAGATGGGGGATGAAAGAGATACAGATTAAGATTAAGAGGTCAAAGACAGATCAAAGGGACAGGGTAGCATGGTGACACTAAAGAGACAGGTAGAGGGCACAGTATGCCCAGTACAGGCTTTGTGGCCTTTCGCCACAGAGCAGGGATCAGAACAGGGAGATTATTTGTTCATGGTGACGGAAGAAGGGTCACCGACACCAAGTCACAGCATTGACTGTAAAAAGGCATGCAATACCTGGGGTAGGACCCGTTAATTATTCGTCCCACTCATTAGCGGATTGGGCTGCCTCTACAGTGGCAGCAGGCGGAAACAGTGAATAGTATTTCTTGAAAAAGGCCGCTTTGGTGGTCTGCCAGTTATAAGAGATACATCTGAGCACTGAAGTGAGAAAATTAACGTATTACCTATGTTTTGTTACAGATCGGAAGACAAATTGGGTGGGGGACAGGAGAGGATACTATGGGGAGGAAAATAAGACCATATATAAGATAATTGTTTTTGCTTAAACCCCATAGGAAAAGGGATGATCATGGAAGTCTCGGATCTGCTGCCACCCTATATTTATTGGGCAGAAAGGAGAGCAGAGAAAAAGGCTGGGGAAAGCAGCTGTACCAAGATGTGAAACAATGTAGGTTGGTTTGGCGTGGCATCCGGGGATAAGATGGGCACAACTGCTTCCCACATTGAAGGAACTTAAGGAACGAATGGCACCCAGTCCAGACTTAATTATTATACATTTAGGGGCAATGACCTGTGGATAAGCCATGGGTCGACACATACTTGAGATAAAAAGAGACTTAGAAACAATACAGCAGTGATGGCCTCGGTGAAGCCTTGCCTGGTCGGATATGATACCAAGGAGGGTTTGGAGACAGGAGTACAGCCACAGATCCATGGATAGGGCCAGGAGAAAGATGAACAGAAGGGTAGGGACATTGATAAGACAAATGGAAGGACAGGTAATACTGCATGGGTGTGGAAGAGTGGGTAGAAGATTTCTACAGGTTAAATGGGTGCACCTGTCGGATCTAGCCACAGACATGTTTAACACAGAAATGATGGGTTTATAGAAGCATGGAGGAGGCACGAACAAACGGAATATAAAAAGAAAAGGAGGGAGAAGAGAAAGATTAGAAGCAGGTTTCCTGAGGTAAGGGAGAATAATACTGTAAGTGAGGAAAGCCAGTCATCCAACGCAAGCTGAGACTGGTTAACGGGGAAAAGGGGTGAGAGAGAGGAAAGAAAAAGGAACAAGACCAAAAGAGGAAGAAGCTGAAGGAGAAAAGCGGTCTCGGTTTTCACCATTACCTAACAGAAAAGAAGAAGAAGAACTCCAGGTTTTCACCTGAGGGAGAAAAAAGAGGAAGAAAGAGGGATGATCAGAAATTGATATATGGATGAAAATAAATGAAGTTGTCAGAGATATAATAATAAAAGATGGTGAAATGGAACATGGAATTATGATATACTGTATAAATAAATTAATTGCCAATCTGAGCACAACAAACAATGGTGTCTGTCTTTTGTGAGGGAGAAGGGGGAATCGGGGACAATGGAGTTTGCCTTAAGGCAGACCAGGTTGTCCTGGTGCACCCTCTTCCCTTTCCATCAGGATGGTGTGCTCAGAAGGGGAGGGGAAGGAAGGAGGGACAAGGGATAGAACAAATGGTCAGGCAACAGGAAGGGAGGCCAAGTGGGGTACATAATGGACAGCACAGAGGGGCTCAGCCACTTTTTGCTGGAGTTTTGATCCTCCCACCCACCCTAAAAGACAGAGCAATAGGGGAAGACAGTCAAGAAAGGACTGTATGGTAGGTCTATCAAAAGTGGAGTATGACGCATCCGTAGGATGGTATTGGACCTGCCAAAGGTGGATGGCAGATAATAATATGGTTATTGGACTGCCAAAGGTGGATGGCAGGAAAAGTGGGGGGAGAAAAAGAAATAATACCAAAAGAGGAAGAAGATGAAGGAAAAGTGGTCTCAGTATTCACCGTTACCTAACTGAAAAGGAGAAGAAGAAAGCACCCAAGTTTTCACCTGGGAGGGAGAAAAAGAGGAAGAAAGAGGGATGATCAGAGATTGATATATGGATGAAAATAAATGAAATTGTGAGAGATATAATAATAAAAGATGGTGAAATGGAACATGAAATAATGATATATAAATAAATTAATTGCCAGTCTGAGCACAACAACAAACAATGGTCTCTGTCTTTTGTGAGGGAAAAGGGGGTAATCGGGGACAACAGCTCCATTGTAGTGATGTACTGAGCTAGAGAGATCATACAGTTTAGACAGTGAAAGAGCAGAGTAAAATGTTTGAAAGGTTAACCCCAGTGCCACAGTAATACTGTATTGCCTCTCATGTGGGTTTTCCCACTTCTCAAGACATAGTGGCAACTATTAGTAGGGAAAATTGTTTCATACACTGTTTACTGGTGGTACTGATTCAACATACTTTCTATTTGTTCAACTATGCTCGAGTGATTTCAGGGACTATTATTTCTGATGCAGCTGACTGCTGACTGGCACTTGTTCCCATGGGGTGCCAAAAATCAGCAAGAATGGAACATCCCTATTGTGACGGGCAAGAGACCCATTAGAAGCCATGGTTCTTTCCTGTCATTGTCCCTTTTGTTTTTGTTTTTCTATTCCAGGACCACTGGAGACTGGAGCCTCACCTAATATTAAGCAGGAAGAGTCAGAGCCGAAACATCTCGCTGAATGTATACTGATGCTAACCTCCGCTAATTGTATTAAAGATTTACCTCTTCCTAAAGTTAACAAAATGTCACACACAGTATGCTCTATTTTTCTCTAAAACATTACAACATTGTATTCTACAACAATGGTACTAACATTTTTTCTCAATTCTTAGTCATTCACACTGTAGTCTTTCCGTGTTGTTCAATTGTTCAAAATTTATACTGTCAAAATGATGACACTGTTATCATACCATTACCAGTCTACAAGCAAGGGGGCTGTGGGTGAGGGGAGGTTCAATCGGCAGACTGCATCAAGTAATGTAGAGTAACACAGTAATCAGCAACTGATAACATTCAAACTCAAACTGTTACGGAAAAGTGTAGTGTTGTATTTCAAATATATACAACTAGCATTATGTCCTCAATAGCTCAGACATTTTTTCCTCAGTTGTGATAAGTACAGTTCAAACAGAATCATATTTAAGTGGCATGAAAACTGGTAACAAAAAGCTACATTTGTGATAAGTGTAAATCACTACAAATATACCAATACTTATGATGTGTTTTTGTTTTCTTTCTTTTACAGAAACACCAAGGACATACCACCAAGCAGTTTGTGAGCACCTGGACAGTCTGATTCAGACACAGAAAGAAACAAATGAAGGCATTCAAATCATAGTAAAACCATAAGAACCACAAAATAAAAATCAAGAAAACGTAACTAGCAAACGAACCCAAACTGAGAAATGAATCTAATCAAACACAAACCAAATAAAATACCAGTATCAGACTGTCCAGGCTCACAAAAACATGCAAAAGGGCATCGGCAAGCAAGGGCTCCAGAAGAACAACCTGCAGCACCACAGCAAGCTCCTGGTCTCCAATGACCACAACGCCTGTCCCTCCTTTACCCCTCTAGTGCATTTTCCCAATCCAAGACCAGCTCCCTCCTCCTCCTGCACCTCTTACCTGGCCACCCCTTTCAGGTGTCACCTTGTCACAGCCTCCAGCAGCTGAGGCAGCTCTGATGACCCCTTCTTCCTACACTATAAATAATTCTTTTAAAACCTATTATTTTTGTTTTCGCTTTTATATAATTATTGTAGGCGAAGAAACCAGTATTTTTAAGTTAACAAAACTGTGTGTGAGGGTGAGGGTGGGGAATATATATGTTTGTAATTTAACATTTAATAGAAAGTATATTTTTTGTTAGAATCTTTATGAATGATTAATGAATCGTATTTTAAAGTTTTAAATGTTAAACAAGTGTTTTTATTTTATGTATGTTCTAAGCTGACAATAAGCCATTTTTATAAGAAATATCTATTTTTTGGTATATTAAAAATGTTTAAGAATTTTAACCCCATAAAAGTACTATAAAGCAATTAGAACAACCCAACACAGTCTCTGTTGACTCATTTGTAATGTTACATGTATATACATCCTATCTTACTTCCAGATACAGTACAACGAGAGTATATCAGTACATACAATTACAGTGCTTCAGGAGAAAATGAGCCATCTAGGTCTAATGATCTCATAAAGCACCTAATCTACAAAATATAATATACACAAGTGGGAGCATGGGACCTCCGGGCCCTGTGCTACCACTTGGGCATATTAGTATGTACAGTTTAGGTGCTTGAAGGAGCTGCATATTAGTACATACAATTCTAGTGATTCAGGGAGCACAGCCATCCAGGCCCTGTGCTCCCATCAAACAATTAAATTAAACATAGTAATATACACAAGTAGGTACAAAGGACCTCCAGGCCCTGTGCTCCAACTTTGCATATTACTATGTAAATGTTATGGTTGAAGAGAGCATGGTCCGTATGGGCCCTGCACCTCCTCAGCCACCACATCCATACATACTAATATGCACTAGTGGAAGTACATGCTTCACCCAAATGGCCTGCAGTACCACTTGTGCATATTAGTGCATGCATTTTGATGCTGAGGGGCGATGGCCATCCACACCCTACGCCCCATGAACCACCAAAACAATACTTAGTAATGTGTACAGTGGGAGTATGGGCCCCAATTCCTGCACCCCACTTGTGTATATTATTATGTACAGTTTAAGTGGTTGATGGGGAACATGGCCCTCCGTCCCATGCCCTCTCAAGTTCAAAAATCATAGATACTAACCAACTCTCACCCCATTCCATTTGTAAACAAACTGACACAGTACAGTATGGGATAATGGGGTGAGAGTTACATTGCATGACCCCATATAACAGCCTAATGCCTCTTAGTGTGTGGAATGTGGAGGAGGGGTGGTGGTGGTGGGGGTTACCCTAACATTGACTTTCCAAACTTCTGTTACTGTGCTAGCAACCCTAACTGATGCATTAAATGGTTTTGTTGCAATCAATTCTTCTTTTGAGAAAGTGTTATGATAGTTTTAGTGGTATATATTTGTGGGAGCGCAGGCCCTCCAGACCCTGCACTCCCTTCTGTTGCCCATGGTTTTATGTAATTGTATGTGGAAGTGAGAGCATGGGTCCTACAGGTCCTGCATTCCAACTTACACATAAATAGGGAGTTCATTCAGCAGACCTATAGTACTAAAAATGAACTCTTGTAACACTTATTTGGCAATATCTCATTAACTGTGAGTAACTACGGAAAAAATTCCACTGCAGTTGTAATCATGACTTTGAAACCTCCTGCAGGTAGTGAAAATCTTTATCTTGAATAATTTTGAGCTATGGGCACCAAAAGGTACCACAGGCGCTGCAATGTTATCCTATGGGAAATTCCTTAACTTCAGAATGCTGTACAGTAACTATGGGCCCTATGAATATTTTGGGACCAAACCACCAAAAAGGCACATACTGTATGTGGATCAGGACTTGCCCACTGCACGCTTTCAGCCCAAAAGCACAATCCACCTTGGCACAATGAACTGACAAAGAAAAACAAACACATGGGACAATGTATTTGAGCAGTGTTTTATGATAACTTTAATGTGTTCACAGCACTCTATCTCTATAACAGGAAAGTTTTTGAGCACAAAAATATGCTGCTGAGCCACCTTTTGTGTAAGGGTCATTACCATGCACACAAAAATGTTTTGTGGCAACAAAATGGCAACATGGTGGAAACATTTAAAAACATATTTCCAGTCAACCTGCACAAAAACTGATGCCTGGGGCATGTTCCTCAGGACCCGATTAGGTAAACATATGTGTTGGTGTTTAGCAAGAGGCACTGTTTTTCAATTTACAATGTATTTTGTCTCTCTCTAACTGAAAACAAAATGGCAGCAGGAGAAGCAAAATGCTGGAGCACGACAACAAAACGGTACTGCGAAAGTTTACAAATACACATATAAATTATCCTGTAGGCTAAAATGGGACATGAAAACTTGAATAAATTTTGAATGGATTAAGATTTTTCACCAAATCTTTAAAAGGCACCAGTTTAACCCAGGCCACATATAGACAAGCAAATCTGAATCCACTCAGATGCATTCTTTGGTCCTTAAGCCCGACCAAAAAATTTGCAAAAGTTGGATATTTTTCATTTTTGATGCTCTACAGTTCCGCAACCGTATAACTGACCAGAACAAAAATTTCCACACCCAGAGATCTATGATGGGATGCCATGCATGCAAACTTACATGCAAATTGGACCAAAGGTTGCAAAGTTACTAAAGTGCAAACTTCAGAGTTTAACATAGAAGTGGCCTGCTAATCCTAACT
This sequence comes from Neoceratodus forsteri, assembly GCA_016271365.2. Classification (NCBI taxonomy): domain Eukaryota; kingdom Metazoa; phylum Chordata; order Ceratodontiformes; family Ceratodontidae; genus Neoceratodus; species Neoceratodus forsteri. The sequence goes on from CM057453.1 coordinate 447,256,217, forward strand.
CTACCTGCACTACTGTGTAGGTATATTTTATATATTTTTATATGAACCTTAACTATAGTGGCATGGTAGTCTCTCTCTCTCTCTCTATATATATATATATATATATATATATATCGCTAAGAGGCAAAGAACCTCTGTGCTCAAGCACTGAGGCAATGGTTACCCCAGAGGGCATTTGACCAGGCAGCCAAGTTTCAAAGAAATACAAAATCACACATGCCCCCACAATGGAAAGCATCATGGACTGCATATGCAAATCACCACAGAATATTATGCTGGTTCAACTTTAAGCAGAAATGCATAGTGTCGAAGGCTCTCACACAGTTTGCAAAGGGTGCCAGAAGACATAGACACATGTTTCATCCTACCAGGACTCATCAGTATGCCTCATCCGTTTGACACCCCATTGGAATGACCCAGCTACCCTAAGATGGTCTATCTGGTTATGTTGTGGTGAATCCAATTAAAACAAAAACTATTTAAAAGACAAAAACCTCTGTGCACAAGCACTGAGGCAATAGTTACCCAAAGGGCATTTAGCGGGAAGCCAAGTTTCAAAGAAATACAAATTCACATGCCCCACAATGCAAAAGATTATGGACTGAGAGACATAATCAATATTGAGAATAGTATGCTGGTTCAACTTTTACAGAAATGCATGGTGCTGAAAGGTCTCTCACACAGTTTGCAAGGTGAACCAGCATAATATTCTGTAGTGATTTGCATATGCAGTTATTTCTAGTGCCTCTTTCAATTGCAGCTCATGTACACACAGTCAGTGGCTGGCGTGGTGGCGAGAGGTGGGCTGTGCCAATGCCTGCTGGGGAAGGGTGGGGTGCCGGTGGGCTGTCATGGATGGGGTCACTAGACTACCAGATATTGCTAAATAGAAGTAAATTTTATTATAATGGAGTGGGGACCACTAGACTACCAGGGATAGGAATATTAATTATTAAGAACTACAGATTGTGGGTGGGGGCACTAGACTACCAGGGATATAATCATTACAAAAATGTGCATAAAGACACATGGGGGGGCCCATAGGCTACCATGGATAATAAAGAAAGGTATTAATAGGATGCTCATTCGGGGGCACTAGACTACCAGGGATAACATACATCATTATGTACATTTCTATGATGGGAGGGGCCACTAGACTACCAGGATAATAAAAGTACACTTTTTAATTTGGGTGTGGAAGAAGCCCTGAGCAAAACCCACCCTTATTTTACTTAATAGTGCACCCTGGGCTACAGAAATTGATTTAAAATCTGGCCATCTCATCCCTTGCTCTTTGTTCATGAGCGGCAATTTCTTTGACCCCAGTATGCAAATTCTTTGATCGCAAGATTCTTTGATGGCGACGTAAGGGTCATGAATGAGGGATGAGATGGCCAGATAAAAAATAATTTTCTGCTCAGGCTGTCATAGCAAGACAAATGAGGGTGGGTTTTACTCAGGAGGCTTCATTCTGATGAACCATAGTGGTGGATTACTGCAACTGTGTAAATTGTGTAAATTACACTAGTTTTATTCTTTGGTCATGACCCTGCAAATTTTTGATAGTGAGCCTACAAATTCTTTGATTGCGAGATTCTTTGATCACAATCGTGAGGGTAGGATGAGATGGGCAGATTAAAAATCAATTTTCTCAGCCCAGGGGTTTGCTAGGAAGTCAAATGAGGTGGGTTTTGCTCAGGGCCTCGTTCTGTCAAACCATGGCAGTGGTTACCACAATTCTTTCAATTTTGTAAATTATTAAAGTTTTAATTTTTGTTCGTGAGCCTGCAAATTCTTTGATCATGAGCCTGCAAATTCTTTGACCATGAAAGTCTTTGATCACCATCTTTGATCGTGAGGACAGGACAAGATGGCCAGATTTTTATAATGGAATAGATAGGGAAATTTACCAAACTTTTGGATTTAATAACTCGGAAATGGTTTATTCTTTTACTTGAAATTTGGAGTGTGTTTACAGAATGTTCTGTAGATGTTAATTATGGTGTTTACGTGTCAGAGTAAATTTATTTTGTGGAGATATTGTGTGATGCACTTACGTGTTGCAGACAGTGTTTTGCTTGTGGTGGTGGCTTGAAATTGATAGGATACTAGCCTTAGTGTCATGGATGTAGTTTTCAGTTGTTGTGTGTGTGTTAAATGTCAACAGGTGCGGAACTGTGCCAGTCTGATGAATGAAAATCTTATATGTTAAAATGTTATATCTTGGACACGGTTTGGTCTTTTCACTTGAAATTTGGAGGGTGTTGACAGCATGTCTTGGGATAAAATTACAGTGTTTCCATGTTAGAAAATATTTTTGGTGCAGATATGGCATGGTGCAGTTTACGTTCTGAGGACAGCTTTTTGCTTGTGGTGGTGGCTTGAAATTGATAGGATACCGAGCCTTAGTTTCATGGATGTAGTTTTAGTCATTGTGTGTGTTAGATGTCAACAAGTGCGGAACTGTGCCAGTCTGACAAATGAAAATTAAAATTTTGACATGTCATATCTTGACACAGTTTGGTCTTTTACTTGAAATTTGAGGTGTTGATGGCATGACCTGTAGATGTTAATAGAGGTGTTTACATGTCGGACCATATATTTTTGTGGACATATTGTGTGGGCGAGTTAACATTTTGTGGACAGCGTTTATTGTTGTACTAGATTAACATTTGTTTGGTGGCTGGACTTGCTGTTGTGAATGTACTTTTTAGTCATTGGGTGTGTAATGTGCTCGACACTTACAAGTTGGTGGAGCCTGGGGCCCAAAGGGCCTCAAGGCCCCACCAACTTGCTCAACTTTCTACTTTTCTATTCTTTCTTAAAAGTAAGGAAATTCTATGCAAAAACTTTGTTAATGCATCAGTTAGGGTTCTTCTACAGTGAGAAAAGTGAGGAAATTTGATTTTATGGTTCCACCTTGCACACAACCCGCCCCCTGTCAGCATTGAGATTTGTGTGTTGGGGTCCTTGACCATAACTCTCACCCAATTCTTCTATACTGCACCTCAGCTTGTTTACACATGGGATGGGGTGAGAGTTAGAGACCAAGGACCCCAACACACCCCAATGCCGGTTGGTGGGCAGGAGGCTGGGTGGGGTGCAAAGGTGGGAACCCTAAAATTGAATTTCTTCACTTTTTGCTGTAGAAGAACCCTAACTGATGCATTAACAAAGTTTTTTTGCATAGAATATATATATATATACACACACACACACACACACACACACACACACACACACACACACACACACACACACACATGCACACACACACACACATATAGTGGCACTCTGTCACTATAGTTAGGTTCAGGTCTCACATCTATATTAAACCCACAATTTTGCACTTTAATAACTCAGCAACTGTTTGACCATTCGGTGCCATCGATCTCTGGATTTATCAAGTTTTGTTCCGTCAGATATATGGGGGCAGAGCTACAGAATGTCAAAAATGTAAAATCACCACTTGTTTAGGAAATTGTTTGTCACACTGTTTATCCAAAACAGGTTGGCGTTTAGTTTGAAACTTTCAGGGTATATGAGGCTTGGCGTTGCAGATATGCGCTTTGAAGGTTTGTTAAAAATATTAATCTGTTCAAAAGTTATTAAAATTTTAAGTTTCCTATTATTTCTTGTGGGAAAACTAGATGACCCATGCAAAAGCACTTTTCTTTCATATAAGCTGCCATTCTGTTTTGCAAATGGGTTTTGTTCCTTCCGAGCTTCTGCCATCTTGTTTTCAATTAGCAACACAGAAAAATGTTATTATTCCAAAATACTGACCTTGGTAAACACCAACAGTTGTGTTTACCTAATCGTGGCCCAAAGAACATGATTCTATCATTAATTTAAAAATAATGATCAGAAATATGTTTTTTTATGTGGCCTCTGGTAGTGTCACAAATCAGTGATGTTACTGCAGCAACTTGTGGTACTACATTTGTCAAAATGTTGCAAATTGCAGCACTGTCTTTGCAGTTGTGTGAAACTTGGGATAGGGCGTTTGTGACACTGCTTCTTAAAAATTAAACTTTACATTTTTAGACAAACAGACACAGATCCAATTCCTTGACCCCATTTGGGTAAAACACATTGATCTTTACCTAAATACCTTTTTCCTTTTACTGCTCCTAAGGAGAAGCGGCAGAGAATATTAATATAAAAAAAGTATCCACATTGGGGTGCCCAATCTCTGTGTTACAGCATAAGGGCCTCCCCCACCAGTGTAGGACAGTGGGGCACCCCAGTGTTCCTAGATATGTATCCCCCAGCAGTGTTGGACACTGGGGAGCCACTCCAAGTGTCCTGAAATCTGTACCCAAATGATTTTCCAAGTGGGCGTTCAAGCCCTGTGTCGACACTATAAGCCCCCACCACTCCCCTGCCACTCTGAGTGTCCCCAGACATGTGCTACTCCTGAGGCAGTGGGATACTAGGGAGCCCACCCCAGTATACTGAAATATTTTAAAACTTGAACTTGAAAAAGAAAACAGTCCCCTGATGTCTTTTTTTTCCTGAAAACAGTCCTCATTGTCTCCCCAACCTCTTTCACATTTTAGCCCTCCCACTGAGCACCCTACACCCCCTTTGTACTATACTTAGTGTGAGGTCATCCGGCTGTGATCTTCTGTGGAACAGGACATGCCTGCAGTCTTCAAAGCCAAACCAGGAACTGAAGAATTAAGGTAAGTGCCGTAAAATATATTGCAATGGCTGTCTGAATAATTATGAAATCTTTGTCATTGTTTTTTTTTTACCAGATTTCAAAATGGCCTTTTTTGAACCCTACCCTATGAACACTGTTATTGTTGCTTCATTAATCAGGCCTGGAAGGTGATTTTGCAGTTAAGGCGCAAAATCACCCTTTGGGACTGATTAATGAGATGATATGCCAGTGTTCGTGAGGTAGGTTCCAAAAGGCCATGCTAAACATTTGGTGGAAAAAGAAACCAAAATGCCCAGGTTATGTGTGTTCATTGAAATTTTCTACACACATGCATAACTTGGTAATTTTCAATATTTTGGTGCCAAATTTTCAGCATAGCCATTTTTCCACACCATCTCATAAACAGTACAGTTGTCATTTTTCATCCTGCCCAAAATCTGTTTTCACCCTGTGGCATGGAATGGCATTTTGGCATTGATTTTAAGATTATCTCCTATGGGATTTATGAGGTGGGGTCATAGAAGACAAGGAGTTGAAAATTTGGGGTCAAAATATGAAAGCGTGCTAAAGTTATGACAATTACGTCGCAAATTCACAATGCCTGCTCATAACTTTGGAAATGTTACATATTTTTATCCCAGGTTTTCAACATCGACTTCTTATTACCCCACCTCATGTATGATGTCAAGTTGTTATTTTTCAAATCCTGCCCAAAATGTGTTTTCTATTATATGCCATAGAATGGTATTGCAGTTGTACCGAATTACATTTTGGCATGGATTTGACAATTCTCTGTCCCAGTGTACATGAAGTGGGTAGTAAGGTGGCTATGCTGACAATTTCATCACTGTTGTTCTATACATGGAAGTGTAGGACCCAGAGGGCCCTGTGCTTCCACACCTACATACATATGCACATCTATGAAGGGATGGGAGTGCATGGCCCAGAGGACAAGCACTCCCACAGACAAATAAGGATATGATTATGCTATCTGAAAAAGTAAGGAAATTCATTTCAAAATTTTGTTGATGCATCAGTTAGGGTTCTTGTTAAGTGCGAAGCATGGAATGTTGTGCTAGGTTCCTAACTCCAACACCCCACCCCACCTCCACACACCAACAGGTGCCGGGTGTGTCTTGGGGTCATCAACCCTAATGCTCACCCCATTCTCCTATGCTATACCATCTCAGCTTCCTTACACATGGAATGGGATGAGCGTTAGGGTCAACAACCCAAGGCACCCCAATGCCTGTTGGGTGTGGAGGGTGGGGCTGGTGGGGTTTGGTGTTAGGGCTGGGAATCCAACACCACATTTCCATACCTTTGTCGCTTAACATAAACCCTAATTGATGCATCAATGAAGCTTTTAATGAATATATATATGTATATATATATATATCTACATACACACAATGCATATATATAAATATATATATATATATATATATATATATATATATACACACACACACATACATACATACTGTATATATGGATAGATATATATATGTACTGCATAGTGGTTGGAGGTAACCTGAATTGTATAACAGGAGGCGCAGGTTTGAATACGACCTCAGCATGAATCATTGGTCCACTGTGCCTGCATGCAAGTAAAGAAGTCATCTCCTGTGCTGCACTATAGCTCAGTACTCCTGGAATTGGGTAAAAGCAGGATACCACTGTTTTGGTACATTTTTAGAAAGTTTTTGAGAACACAAAAGACAGGAAATTCTGAGACAAATTTGTAGAGAGTGGAATTGCTTTCACAGTGTGCTTTGTCTGTGAACAGAATGCTAACTGTGCTTATGCCAGTGATCAACTAGATGGTGATTAGTTGTAGTTTGTGAAGGTTAATTTTGTATTTGTATTCTTTGATAACTGGGCAAGGCCCACTAGGCATGAGGTCCATTTACAGGGGCAACCTGGGAGCACAGGGAAGTTTAATTGACTTGCTCAGGTCATACTATATGCAAGCATATGTTGTGGGAATCAAACCCAGGTCAGCTGGATATTTTTTTATTTATTTAGGAAATCTGAATTACAACCCTTTGAGCCATAGACTCATTTTCAAAGGCTCCATGTCAGAATAAAACATAGACATTCATACAGTACTTACATAGAATAAATGTGGGTGAGCAATCATACAGAGTGTAAGTACAATGAGCACTAGTTAATGCCTATACATTTGGTAGCTAAAACAGGGCAGAGTTATCGACATATTTACCTAATGAGCAGTTAAGACCTATACAATTGGTAGCTAAAGCAATGCATGATATGAGCTGGTAGTAAGCCACCTCAGGAGGCCTTGTCTTATACATAATACAATGCATTCATAGTCAGTGCAACTATATGGTAACCGAGGGAGGTGAAGGGCCGTGGGCTAGAAATAGTGAGGGCTGTCCACTGCCACACCAAGGGCAGGTGCGTGGCCTAGCAGCATGGTGCAGGCTCCACAGGTTACCGGTTACACTGGCATTGATGTGAGGAGAGGGTATGGGCCCTAAGGCAGCTTTAAAAGGACCTAAATTGGTGATTGATGTGACCGCCAGTGGGAGGGCATTGTACCAGGATGGAGCTCTAGGGGGAGGATCACTGGGCCTGGGTGGTCCTGACCCTAGGCACCTTCCAGATAGCTTTGGGGGTGTCCCATGTGGATGCTGAGATGGTGGCTGCCTGAAGAGAAACCATGACACCTATTGAGGGTTAAACCCAAGTGGATTTTTGGTGAAGAGACAGGTATGGTATAGTAGTCTTTTCTCAAGGGAGAGGATATTGGTGAGTGCGTATAGGTTGCAGGTATGTGTATTTCTGTCAGCACCAGAGAGGGCCATCAGGCCTTATTGACAGGGACACTGGTTTACGGGATTGAGAAGGGGCATATTCCATTTTGCACATTGTAAAATGGCATTGTCACCGGTGTCTGATTAGCGAAAATCCGGTTTTACGGTGTTTGGTTTTGTACTTTATTTAACAATTTTAACTCTGCTAACATGCATTTTAGCAATTTTGACCTCACTATTACACTTCCTTCCATCCTTGTACCAATTTAAAGTTATTTTAGGTACAAGATGTGATGGCAGCAACAACACTACAGCCCCCATCCCTAAGGTGTGATAGAAGCAGCAATACGACCCCATCTCTCAGGTGCTATGGCAGCACCAACAGCACTACTGCCCCCATCCCTCTGGTGTGATGACAGCAGCAACAGCACTATGACCTCCCTCCCTCAGGTGTGACAGAAACAGCAGCACTGTGGCCCCATCCCTTAGGTGTGATGGCAGCAGTACTACATTCCCCATCCATCAGTGGTGATGGCACAAGCACTACAGCCCCCACCCTTTGGTGTAATGGCAGTAGTAACAATACAGTCCACATCCCTCTGGGGTATTGGCAGTAGTGACAGCACTATGATCCCCTTTCTTCAACACCCACACCCGACAAGCACAAGTTACAAATGACTTGGTCTATTTGTTTGTAGAACTCAGATGTAAATTAATCAGAACCATCACCACTAAAGTGGGCTACCTTTGTTTTTTCCTATCTATAATTTAATTGCCTGAATTGGATTTCTGCCTCAACACCACTGACCAGGTTTAGGGAACAGACTTGGGTGTTGGAGGGCCAGCTGGTGGGTGAAGACTTGGGTGTCCAATGACCACTCTCCTTCTCCAGGGAGGGAGGGTGGGTTCACAGCTCAGCATTTGCTGGCCCTGATGGAGGCCAGAGGCATGACAACATGTCAGCCCTCACTGCAGGAGGGGCGTGATGGACATCAGCTTGTGCCTTGACATCATGTGGCCTGTCACACTCCCAAGAAACACCTGCTGACCAACCAAAGGACAGCTGTTAGTCCTTCCATAAGCCGGAAGCCCCAGACATGTGTCTGTTCTGACCCTGCCATGCTCAGGATACACAGGAAGCTCTTTAGGGCAATTCTCCTCCCTGGTAGTCTCCCACAGGGGTAGGGGCCCACTCAATGAAGGGTTACTTTGGGTTACCTGGTAGCACAGCAGTGAAGGGGTGGATGGTGGTTGGGACTCAGCAGCGGTGGTAGTGGTCCTTGACAGGCCTGAAGGAGTGAATGGCCAGGGGTAGCAGGAGCAAAAAAAATTGTTTGAATTTGCTTCTTTGAAATACAGTGTCTTCACCTAAAAATCCGTAAGTAATTAGTGGAGGACATTTAATGGATTTATGCATCTCCCAGACATGTGGATGCTTTTTTTTACTTGGTGTCCATGAAAGGGTGTCTCCCAGTTTTCATGTCTTTGTTCAGACGTGAATTGAGCACTGCTCTGCCCACCAGCATCATACAGCCCCTGGGGTCCTACCTTTGTATGTCATTAACTGTGCTTTCAAAATCCACTGGCCAAACATAAGTACACTTAAATACTTAACATTTGCTTTTTGTTGAAGCAGTCTATCAGAAAACTTTTGTTGTCACAGAGATTTGAAATAGCAGGTGGGAAAAAAGGTGCAAATGATCCAATTCACCTAAATGGGGTGCTGACTGTGAAGTCTTTTCATAAGTAGTAAGGCAGTTTCTTTTTGTGAACATACTTTCATTCAAACTAGTTTTCATTCAAACAGCTGAGGATTTTGGATGGCCCTACTGATTATAAACTTGAATAAGCTAGTTGGTAACAGTGATCCTGCATTTATCAATCTACAACCTAGATGTTTATATGCAAAGAATACAATAAAAACCTGGCTAAAATCTAAAACAAGCTTACAAAAACACATAAAATGTATCTGAACATTTATCTTTACCTATAAAAAATCACTGCAGCCCAAGTAAAACTCAGGTAAATTACATAGTACCCTGACTACTATTCTGTGATGTAGTAAACATATATTGGTATTTTTTTTATATTCTTTGTAAAGCAGGTAAGGCCCACTAGGAAGATCTGTGTTTTCAGGAGTGACCTAGAAGCACTGGGAGGTTAAGTGACTTGCTTGGAGTCACCCGTATACAAGTGGAGGTTGTGGGAATCAAACCCAGGTCTGCTGGCTGTACCCAGTTCATTCACTGTTTGTTACTCTAACCACTAGGCATGGGTGGTTAAACTGAATGGCTGATTACAGCAAAGCAGTGCAGGTGATTCTTTACTGACTCTATATGCGGCAAAGCAGAAAGAATGCAAAGCACAGCAGCATTCATTTTAAGATGTTGAAATTGGGTCGCCCACATTGGTGTAGTAGCACAATTGCTTGTATGCCAGTGACCCAGGGTCAGAAGCAAGCTTGAGTTGCTGGACGCCTGCCAGGGAGTAGGATCGAGCACCTGGGGACTGCCTCCTCCTCCTCCAGGAGGGTGGGCTGCAGGTCCTGCTGCTTACCACCACCTGTGTGACCACGGGTGGTGATGCAATGGTGCTGCAGAGTGATCAGGAGGGAAGGACGCTAGCCAGGATCTGGAGCAGTGGCATGTTTCTATGTGACCTACCTCCTTGGATCTCCTCTAGTGCCAGTGCCCTCTGGGACAAAGACCAGAAAACTAGGAACAATCACCCCACATTGGCCACTGGCAGAAGGGACCCAGGTGCCCCAGACTTCATAACCAGGCTCCATGAGGGACCCACTGAGCTGCCTGACACACACTAAGGGAGTGTGGAGGTGACCTGGGGTCCCTCTCTTCCCACCTGCAGGGGTACAATCCAGGCAGGATATGGGCAGGACCACAGGAGCTCCTGAGCATTACCTGGGGGTGACGCTAGGGATACCCAGCCTAGGGATCTCTGAAAAGTGGAGACTGATACTGTGAAAAGGGGACATAGAAGAGAAAAAAAAAAAAGAAATTAAAAGATGCTGAAATCTTAGAGATTCTGTGCAGTGACATGCAATTTCCGTGAGGCACGGTACAAGAATTCAAAATCCTGAAACCAAGCAGGATTCTGTGATTGTTACCGTGTTACTAGGTAAAAATGGAAACCAGGGTCTCCTGCTTATTGATGACTACTTGTATTCGGCGAAGCGTCAGAGGGTCGGTGGCAGCATAGATTGCGAGGCCATAGTCCACCAGCAATAAGGCTGAGGAGGTAATGGCTAGGTGAAGTGCTTCTGGTGGCAGGCAGTCTTTATGTCTGTAATGGAGACCAATGTGAGCATTGGTGGTGGAAGTGAGGATTTTATATGTTCATGGAATGAGAGGAAGAGTCAAATGTAATGCCTAGATACTTATACTCTTAGACCTGTTCTAATCAGATAAGAGCAGTGGAGAGAATTTCCAGGGAAATCCTTTGATCTGTTTTGGCGGTGGGCATAGAGCATCATCTTAGTTATTTTAATGTTGACCACCAATCTGTGTTCAGCAAACCAGTGTTCAATCTGAGAGAAGAGTTTTGTAAGGTACACTGGAGAGGGAGAGAGAGAGGGGATAAGGATGTGCAGTATAAAGAACAGTGTCATCTGCGTAGAGGTGAAGGTTGCCAGGGCAGGATTTAGGCAGAGCATTGAGGTAGATGCTGAATACAGGGGACCCAGTATAGATCCCTGGGGAACTCCTGAGTGCATAAGCAGCATAGTAGATATGGTATTATTAATTTAACACATTGGGTTCTAGATGAAAGATAGCTGGAGAACCATGACAGTGGACAAAGAGAACCCAATTTGTTGTAATGTGTTAAGAAGGAGGGGTGAGAAACCGTGTCGAAGGGCTTTGAGAAGTCTATAAACATGGCCCTGGAGGTGCCCTTGTCAAGCATGGAGTGCAGGGAGTTAGTGAATTCTGTGAGGGCAGTTGAAAGTTATGACCAGCTCTGAAACCATGCTGCTTCCTACATAAGAGGTTGTGTTCAAGGAGGTAGTCATTGAGCTGATTGGCCATGATCTTTTTCAAGGGCTTTTGAGAGTGTGGGAGACTCGAGATGGGCTGGTAGTTGTTTGGGAGGGAGCTGTTGTCACATTTCAATATTGGTGTTATCACTGCCATCTTCCATGAGGTTGGGAACTGGCCCAGGCACAGGGACAGATTTAGAACATCCATGAGTGGGGAGATAACTAGGTCTAGTACAAGGTATAGGATATACATATTGAAGGCGTCTTTGTAGTAATTGTGGCTCTGGAGCTTTGGACAGGTGAGCTTTCTTCTGTGAGGGTAATGACTCTGAGTTTGAAGGGGGTGTAGGAGCTCAGGCAGTGGGGTAGGCTGAATTGGATCGAAAAAGTTGCTAGGAGGACTGAGCTGAGGTCTGGAAGGTGGAGTTGAGGCAGTTAGCTTCATGAAGTGTGTCTGCGGTGGTAGTACCGTTAACACTAAGTTGTGTGGGGAGGGGTTTATCATTAAGCTCCTTGATGTTATCCATAACTTTCTTGTGCTACCCCAGGAGGTGGCTAGGATATACCAAGTTCATTACAGCTCGTTCACAGCACTGGTCTAACCTCTAGGCTTTATGTTGCCAGCCCGTGATGATTGCTACTTGCTTTTCAAAATAGGGAGATATGTTATTAGTTTGCCCTAGGTCAGTCTTTTGCCTTTTTTAATTGTTCTAAACTGTGTTGTTAGCTGAAATGTGTGGAGATTATCAAGCACGTCCATCTCACTGCTCAGTTTTGAGTCTCGTTCAAACACCGCTTTAGGTTAAGGGTTCATTTGTGGATTAACTAAGACTGGGCATGCTTTGTGTCTCTTAGTTAGCTGGCTGAATCAAGCACATCAGCCTCTGGCTGAAAGGGTTGCATGTTCTAGTCCACACCAAGACTTGGATGCAGTAACCCACCCCAAATGCTGGCATGCAGAGTTAGTGTAGTGGAGTGCTATATGCCACAGTGTGCTTTCATTTGACATGTTGGGGTGCACTGCTGCACCTTGAGGGTTGGGTGATGCAAGAGGGGCCCATGGTTACTGCTGTGCATAGGGCCCATGACAATGTAAATCCAACCCTGCCTGTGAGAACACTGTTCCTGCAGTACATACACAATGACCACACAACCCCATTGTAGAGGGGTGGGCAAAGCCAGGAGGATTTGATTTTATTTGGGATTTGATAAATCCGGGACATGTTTGGGTTTGGTTTTGCAAAAGATTTGATTTGGATTTGCCTGGTTCAGGCCTATATTGATAAGTGGTGGAAGAAAGATATTTTTCTGAAGAAAATTACCGCAAAACTATAAAGGGACAGTGGCATAACAGTAAAGAGTATACTGTGTGAGACACACTGCATCCTGCTGTTAAAACATTCTTTGTTTTTGACTTGACCCTGACCAACCTTCAAAAAAAAAGGCAAAAAGAGGGTATGAAATGAAACATGACTTACAGGCCCCCACCCCATCCCACCCTGATGTGGTCAAATGAAAATTAGGGCCAATAAAATGTAGTAAAGCAAGCAAATTAGTAATTTGTAAGCAGGGCAATGTAAAACCTGTTCAGCCCAGTATCATCTTGACCGCCAACATTGTGCACCCCTAGAGTAGGTACAGGATCCTGACTCAGAGAAGGGACTTTGACTCAGTCAAGGGGCAAGGCAGAGCAGTGAAATGGCATCCAGTGGTAGAAAAGGAAATTGGGGTAAAAATAAAGATATGCAAACACTTATCTTAGGGGGCTCAGTGAGTTGAGTCCCAGTTGAGTAAATGTACACAACCCATGGTGATGGTCAGATATCTCCCAGTGCCTCAGCTATACAGGACACTGCATGCATCAGGAGGATTGTGGACAAAGCAGAAAAGGGACTCAAGGTGCTGATTTATCTTGGAACCAATGACCTGGTGAATCAGACAATGGAAGAGACCAAGCTCAATTTCATTAAGTTGGAGGAGAGGCTGATACCTTGTTTGACTTCTCTGACATTCTTAGAGGTCCTCCCAGTATGGGGCAAAGAGGGATTGCAAAGACAGGATCGGGAACAAGAAGACTAAGGAATTAATGTTGGCTGCATGAATGGTGTCAGGAAAAGGATACCACATCATAGATGCCTGGGGTAACTTCTGGGAAAGAAGGCTTTTAAATCGACTGCCTTCACCTTACCAAAGAAGGGGTGAGTGCACAGGACAGAAATTCAACATCCACCTCAGGTGTTAAAACTAGGTGATTCTGATGCTAGGAAACCTGTCAGTTACTGTACTAATGATGGAACTTAGCTGTCACTCTCCCACAAGCGAAGACTTTAACATCTTCTGAGTGCAATTGTAGGAAGCAGAAAGAGACTCCAGAGGACAGAAATGGGGCCTTGATTTTGGAAACTGATGGAATAGTCCAAAAAATCAGGATATGCACTAAGGTGTCTGATTTATGGAAGGGTGCACCTCAACAATAGAAGCCTAGGCAACAAGGCCAGTGACCCACAGGCATTGATGACAGTCTTAGTACACCTGGTGACCATCACAGAGACCTGGGCCTCGAAAACATTGACTGGAATCTATCAGTACCGGGTACTCAACCTTAGACATGATAGAAAGGGAGCTGGGGAGGTAGCACTTTATGTTAGGGATGGACTTGTAGCCACAGCATTCATTATCAATAGAAAGGAGGGAGTGGAATCCTGTGGGTACAGCTAAGCTTGACATCGGGAAGAAGGTCTACATCAGGGTGGTGTACAGCCTCTGGGTCAGACAGGGGATAGATGAAAAGCTTTTGGAAGAAATCAGAGATATGACACAGAAAGCTAACTCAGTGGTAGTTGGAGCGTGAACATGCCTGATGTTGACTGGGGCATCCCAATGGCTAGATCATCAAGAAATCAATCAGTGGTAGAAGCCTTACAAGATTGCCTTCTCATGCAACTAGTAAGTAAGTGAGCTGACTAGACCAGACACCATACTGGATGTGGTCCTCACCAACTCGGAGATTGTTTTTGAGGTTGAAAATGTGATTGATTTAATAACAAAACAATATACAACATTACACAATTGTACCTGAACAATACACGGTGCAGGAAGACAGGCCTAAGATAACCAGTGAAACCTGTGAAAGTATATCATGAAATTCCTTGTAGCTAACTATTATACTTGAATACAGCTTTGTAGTCATGTGAAGGTATCAGCAGGTTGAATATCTGTACATTAAAGAGTAAGTTTATAACAATCAATAGCAGATATTGGTGGGAAACAATAATTAATGAACTAGCTTTACCCTGGGCAGGGCCCAGCTGTAATTCTTCCTCCAGAGAACCTTAACCAAAATAACAAAACAAATCTATATACATACTATATACATACTTACTTAGGCAACCATAAGGAATTATGCAGTTAAAATTATTAGAGGGATATATACACTCATGGGGAATAGAGAGCTAGCAAGAACCGGGCATGAAGGACCTCTTCATTGTTTATTATGACACTATTCGCAGCCCACGAAGGCTGCCAACATCTAAAGTATCTGACAAGTGAGCCACCAGCAAAGCTAGACATCCTCTCATAGGATGCCACCTAGCCTATAGATAGCAGCAATTCTTGGAAGGACGGGCACTGAGAGGTCGTGCCATCTCATCAGGAGAAGCCTTTAGCTGATGCCCCCACCACAGTAGTGCATTGTGCTCCGAGTCGTGTTTACAAGTCTCATCTGGCATGCAACCTAAAAGAAGGACGGGTGCATCTGTGGCCAACTCTGGCACCACATGTTGGCACATTCTGAGGACAGCATCCTAGAAAGGCTGTATCACTGGGCATGCCACATAATGTGGTACAATTGGGCATCATCCAGACTACATCTCCGACATGTGTCTTCAGAGAGGAGGCACAGCCTCATAAGTTTGGCGCGTGTGTTACCACCTCAGCAGTGTTTTATTCATGATCAACCTAGTTCTTCCATCACTACAGGACTGGTGAATTCTTAACCAGCAGTTGGCCCACTGTGATTCAAAGACAGGTATACCCATATCTGACTCCCACTGGAACTTAGCAGAGATCTAGGTCTGGAAGGGTGTCTCTAAGAGCTCAGTAAATCCTGCTAGCCTGACCTTTCTGGAGTTTCATCCAGATAAGCACAGGGAAAGTTCATGTAGTTGCGCCTGAACAAGGTGAAGGAATGGACAGGTGGTTCATGACATCCTGGATTTGTAGGTATTGCCAGAAATGGTTGGGGTTATGCTGATAGCATTTTTAAAGGCCTCAAAGGACTCAATGGAACTTTGCCCGGTAGCAGAAGATCCTGTACCACTCTGATACCTTTGCTTCCCACAGGTGCCATTGAATGATGACTTTACCTACTGTATAGTGACAGCCTGGTTGTTCTACAAGGGCGTGACACCCCAGGGGTAAGTGCAGCTTGCAGGGTTTGTGTACCTTATGCCAGTATTGCACTGATAAAGCTATAGGCAGTTGGGAGAGATCAAATGCTATAACTAGAGTACAGCAAGACTGCTAGCGATGGGGACCCAATAAGGATGTGTTCCAGCTGCATCCAGGTTGGGATGAAGCCTGAAGGACATTCATTCATTCATTCATTCAGCTTTATTTATTTAGTGCAATTCTCACTGTGATTCAAAGCACTTTACATCAAATCTAAAAACAAGTAAAATACAATATATGCAACAAATACATAAATAACTTCTTATTACTAAGCAATAAATATATTAATCCATTTCTGGGAAGGCTTGTCTAAATAGATGGGTTTTCAGCTCCAACTTAAATTGATCAATAGTTGGGCTTTCTTGAACGATGCGAGGTAGAGAGTTCCATAGGGTCAGGGCTGCATATGCAAAGTCAGTGCACCAGAGGTAAAGGACCCTAGAAACCTCTTGCAATCCCTCTTCTGTAGAGTGGAGTGGTGGTAGGGATGCAGGAGGTCTTGCAGATAGCCAGGCTCCTGACTGTGTAGGGTCTTATAGGTAAGCAAACCAATATTGAAGGAGATCTGCCACCTAACTGGCAGCCAGTGCAGATAGCAGAGCACAGGTGTGATATGACACAACCTAGGTAGACCAGTCAACAACCTGGCCACCACATTCTGCATTAGCTGCAGGCAGCAAAGATCCACCTCGGAAGCCCTAGGTATGGGACATTGCATTAATCAAGGTGAGAGGTCACAAAGGCATGGACCAGTGCTGGCATATTACCAGGGGAATCAGGTGCTTAATCCTGGTGATGTTTCTCAGATGGCAGAATGAGGTTTGGACCATGGCTGACACCTGTAACTTAAAAGTCAAACCACAGTCCAAAATAATGAAAAGATTTTTACCAATCCGAGGTCAGCAACTGGCATGAACCTTTGAACTGTTTTGATCAAAATAAAGGCATATGGTAACCCTGGAACTAAGGCAATCAACAACTCCTCTGCTCCAGTGTTGTGATTGCTTCTGCCTGCTGAAATGGGGCCAGGGGTGGCTACCCTCCCATAAAAGTGATCCAATAATGCATCAACTTTTGAAAGCATTTAGAAGGAATCTGGATTTGGAGATGTGTCTGAAGATAAAGTAACCAATTTATTTGAAAGTTTGTGACCAGGTGAGGCACACTGAGCCATGGCTCATTTCCAGATGCAACCCGGGAAAGGGAAGGGAATATGTGTACAGATGCAAACTGACTTCCAGAACCAGATTAAGTTGTTGGTGGTATTTTTAGTGACCAAGGAGCAATCATTGGTTTATAGAGTCAATTTTCCTGCCAGAGATAAATGAAAAGCCTTCCATCACTCTAGGTCTCATCTCAGGAATTTAACAGTGTTTAAAAGTTGATATTGATTAATTTGACTAGGTTCCAGTGTAGTTTCACCCTCAAAAGCCTGAGCGAGGTGAAAGCTGCTCTGGACAAAGATGGTTTAGTGGCAGAACTTCTGTTTTACACTGATTAATCCAGAGGCCTGAAACCTCTGTAAATGTGGAAAGGAGATTCAGAATAGATGGATGGCCTGGGGGTATAAGCAGTAGATGGAGGTCATCGTTTATAAAAAGTTTTAAAAGTTTTACAACCCACCTGTATGCCAGGTATTTCCTGTGCTTCCCATAAAGCAGTTGTCAATGGTTTGATTGTGAGGACAAATAAAAGGGGGACAGTGGACAGCCCTGCCTCATTCCTTTGTGTAGCTCAAAGCCAGGTGCCCTAAGTCTATTAGTAAGGATGGAGGACTTCGGAGAGAGTAAAGAAGACTAACCAAGGACCTGAAGATCGAACCAATGCCCATTTTCTCCCAGCGTGTTCACATCAACAACAAGGCCACTTGACCAAGTCGAAGGCCATCTTGAAGTCCACCACTAGAGCTACCATTGGTGAGCGATGGATTTAACCCATGTGTAAGGGAGATCAGTGACCTGTGATGGTCAGAACTCAAATGACCCTTGATGAATTCAGTCTACACTGGGTGTATAAGACCAGGAAGAAACTTGTCAAGGTGCCCTGCCAAGACCTTTGCAAGGATCTTGGCATCTGTATTGATGAGAGAGATGGGGAGGCAGCTTATGGTGGCAGTTGGGTCCTTGCCCTTCTTAGGGAGTACCGTAATCACTGCCTCTCTCATGGTAGGTGGTAAGACCCCCTAGCAAGTGAATTCGGAATACCTGTATGAGGTAACCCGAGATGTCTGCTCCTACTGCTTGGTAAAATCAATCAGAAAGCTATCACCTCGACTTCTGGTGATGTCACCACCAGGGATGCAAGGCTATCTGCAGAGCTCCATTGGCCCAATCACCAAAACTGCTCCTACAAAAGTGCTAAAACAGCCACATTTAAGAACCAAGGAGCCTTACAACTGAATGGGAGGTCATCATAAAGCTACCCGAACAATAAATAAAGGGATTCCTCTCGATTGCCGCTGGCTGACCGCCTCCCACAGAGCAACAAACTAAGATGGCGGATCTGCATGTGGAACAGGCCACACAACCAAGCAATGCAGCAATCCTCATGGAGCTCCAGGACTTCTGAAGTGAGGTCCGTAATTTTCTCAGAATTAACAACAGAGCTAAACAAGCTCACTCAACGAGTGATTGAAGTAGAAACCATCGACAGATTTGTACACTCATGCAGATCGGCTGGAGAGGGTAAACAGTCCATGTCCTAGAAGAACAACAAGCACTCAAAGATAAATGTGAAGACTTAGAAAACCACTCAAGGGGCAACAATTTGCAGATTCATGGGGTGCTGGAGAACAAGGAGGGCAGGGACATGTCTGAATTTGTAATATTCCCTCTCATGGACACTGCACTGACCCCCACCATGTGTTTAGATGGAAAGGGCAACATAGGGTCTTTCAGCCAAATCTGCAACCTCCAGATGGCAGACCAAGAGCCATAATTCTAAGGCTACTAAACTATGCAGTTAAATAACAATTACCGACCAAGGCTGGAGAATTAAAGAAACTAATTACAAGTATCACAGAAGCTACTTTGACAACAATTACTCTCCAGCAATAGCTGCTTGATGTAGGAAACCCAGCCTGCCTCACAATAATGTTCGCGGGAGGTCCACAAACTTTGATAATCCAGAGAGGCCATTAAAGTGCTGCAAGAGAAAGGAATCAAGACACCTTTACCTCCACGAGGCACAGTAAGAAAGGAGCTACAAACACTCCGTGAAGAGTTCTGGACTACAGCCTTGGACCAACAAACCAGAAAATGCCAAGTAATCTCTACCCTGTAGGACATCAAAAACTCTTACAGAAGATCCAGAGGTTCAGGATGGTTGATATAGGTGAGGCAAACCCGACTATTGGGGTGGAACTTTTTGTTTTAGCTGCCCCTCCACGACCGACATCCTGGACTGAATTGATGTGAAAGTGGGGAAAACCTAAACAAAAAATGAGATGATATAACAAAGGGTACAATTGCAGTTGATTGTATAATAATAATGGTTACTCTCCCTCTTATGCCCTACTATAAGGCAGACAGGAACCCACATTCGAGGGACTGGGGGCAGCGGCAGCTGGACACAAAAATGACTGACCTGCCCAATACATTGATCCTAGGGCTGACCCTAGAATATAAGTTACTCAGTCATACTTGTTTATTGGAATTTGGGGAGAACACCAGCCTTTCCTGGTGGTAGATGATTTGAGTGGTCACCCAGAATTATGAGTGCCCTGAGAACACTTATGATTTGGCTTTTACTGGGCAGAGCCCAGTACAGGATGACTTTAGGCATCAGTGGGCAGAGGCGAATGCGTGCTGGGGGCCTATGTTACCCACATGGCTTACCTGTGGGATCTGACCATCAATCCCAAACCAGAAGGAACATCTCTCCTTCCTACCTTGAAGTCAATGTTAAACAGAACACAACTTGCAGTATATCTGCTTCAGTTCAGTTATTATTTGTTAGTTTTGGGCCTTCTAAATGTTTAAAAGATGGCCAGATTGGTTGTTTAATAAATGAATCAGGCAGTCTAGAACTCAGAGATGGCTATAACTGCAGAGAGGCAGGCACCTCCATGAGGTCTAGGTGCAGCAAAACAGGGTATATACTGTATAGCAGCTTATATTGGCACCCTCTTTATTTAGCGGAGTGGGATGCAGTACTATTTAACACCCTGTTAAATTAGTGCATCAACTTCATGTCCGATTACAGCACTATGCTCCCTGTAATATTAGTGATCAGCTTATTTTAGCGCTTTTGTCAGTTAAGCTAACATAGCAAAATAAACTGAAAGCTAATATTTCCTGCTATACAGTAATATCAGTATCAGAGTGGCCTGCTCCTCTATTCTCAAGGATAAGAAATATCTCAGGCATCCCCTCCTGGTGGTCGGGGAATCGGGTTCACATGGTAAACAATGCTATACGTTGAAGACATATATTGTACTCATATGTTTTTACAGCGAAGGACCCAGTTGGAAGGGTCTAACGTTACCAACAAGTTAATTATTTGAAGCAAAAAAGGTGTCAAAAGCTTAAAGGCATTTAGTAGGGCAGAAATGAGAAGGCCAGTAAAATATGCAGTATCATTTTGGTGAACAGCCAGACTACAGACAAGAATCATAAGTCAACAGGGGACAAGAGAATATGGATATATATCATTATAAACCTTGGATGTAGAAACAAAATGACTAGACCCTCTTTAACATTGTCTCTGAATATTAATGGGTTGCATAGTCCAGTAAAGAGTTCGAGACTTATACAATATCTCAAAAGGAAAATCTGAGGTGATTTTCCTTCAGGAGACTACCTCTCAGCTTTAGAGCACAATAAATTTAAAGGGTGGGGGTTTCCACAGTAGTAGCCTCAGCACACAAATCTAGAGCGGAGAAGATGGGCAGTAATTTTAATAAAGAAGGACACCGTTAGAATTACAGGAAGTATTCAGAGACAATGAAGGAGATATACGATTGCCACAGGTCTGCTTTATAACAGACAGGTGATGCTGGCCTCAACATACCTTCCTCCGGTCAACCAGAATGTAGAACAAACGTTTTTGCACAACTATTGGGGATGATACAGGGACAGTTGTTAATTGGTGGAGATCTCAATACAACCTTAAATCCATTGTTGGACGTGTCCTGTTGCCTCCCTCACCATGTTAACCCATTACAAAAATACCAGGGGAGAACTATAGCATCTCTGGGCCTTATAACCTCTGGAGCCAGACTTTCCCTATAGGAAGGCAATACACATATTTATCTCCCATGACAGGAGTGGCGTCATGACTGGACTACATGTTCACCACAGTGGAGCATTTAGACACTATACAAGATGTCTGGCATGGGGCAACCATTCTGTTGGACCATGCCTGATCTTTGCTAAATTTGCTCTGGGGGAACCAAAAGACATTCTGGAGATTTAACTTGACACTCCTCAGAGATGCTGAGTTTACTCAGCTAGTCCCAGATGCAATCCCCAGAATCACATGGAGAATACCACTTCAGAGGTTCTTAATACAATAATGTGGGACACGATAAAAACATTTCTGCAGGAGAAATAGTGGCTTATGCCCACAGGAAAAAATGGGCCAGGGACACACAGCTAAAGCAGTTCCAGGTAGAACTGGCTTAGCTTCAGTCCTTTACTCCCAAGGAGCGCAACAGTAAAACCGAGATTTTGAAATTAAAATAACAAATACAAAAATTGTAGATACACAAATACAGCAACAGCTATTCTACCTGAAAACTGCTTCACGTGAGGGGGGCCTGGGGAGCATGTCTATTGGCCAGAAAGTTTACAGCCCAAAACAAAGGCGTGTGTCTTTGCCATGAAGGAACCATCCACAGGACCTTGGCACAAGCCATCAGAAAATAATGGCCGCCTATTATACAGAGCGGTACAAGGCAGAGGGTCAGTCGTGACCCCCCAAATTGAGGAATACCTGGTGCAACTTCATCTCCCAAGATAACACAGCAGCAAGCCCAACAATGTATAGCCCCGATAACCAGGGAGGAAGTGGAAATAATAATTAAAAAGCAAACACATCAAAATCCCAGGCCCAGATGGATATCCTAGAATCTTACAAAAGTTCAAGGATCTTTACTCCGCCCCTTATAGAAAGACTCACATGAGGTACAGGAGGGCAAAGCCCCCCGTCCTGGCAGTTTGCAGTCCTTGCCGCTATCCCAAAACCAAACAAAGATTCCAATCTCCATCTTCCTATCGACCAATATCGATGTTGAATTTCGACTATAAACTCCATATGGCCATTTTGGCCAAACAGATGGAAAATATCTTGCCCAATATAATAAACCCAGACCAAGTAGGTTTTATATCTCAACATCAGGCACATGCGCAGTCAGATGTACTTTTCTAATAAAGACTATGCCACCCAGAGATCCATCCCTTCGCTGTGTTGGGCTTAGATGGCGAGAAGGCATTCAACAGGGTGGCCTGGACATTTTATGGGCCATCCTGACCATTTGCTTTCCCAGATGTGTTGATAACACAGCTTCAACAGATCTACATAACACCCCAAGCTTATTTGAAACTGGATGGGTCACTCTCAGACCCCTTCCCCTTACAGAGGGAACTTGTCAGGATACCCCCAGTCGCCCCACCTTTTGCCTTTATTTAGAACCTCTGGCATAAGCTATACTGCTACAGCCTGCTATATAGAAGAAATCCCTATGGGGAAGCATTATAAAATATAACTTTTGCAGATGTTATTTTACTTACCCTAACCTCACTGGAGATCTCCATACCTCAGGTATGGGAACAAATAACTCTCTATGGGGCCCTTTGGAATATAAAATAAATCAGCAGAAAGCGGAAGTACTGCTGTGCCAGTTCATCCTACAGTGTCCCTGAAAGAAAATTCTCATTCAAATGGCACAAGCAATCAATGAGATACCTCAGTATCAAATTAACTAAAAATCCTATACATGAGGAAATGGCAAATTTGAGCCATTGACTCAGCAGCTGATAGATAGCCCACAAAATGGACGCAGCTTCCGCTCAGGCTTTCTGGCCAGGGTTGAGGTGATTAAACAAAACATATTTTCTAGAATCTTATTCTATCTATAAACAATGCCCATTGTCCCAGGCCAAATGTATTTTCAGGCTTGGAACAAATTAATTTCCAGATTTACATGGCAGGGCAACCCCCTAGGATACGATATACAATACTGCAACTGCCTAGGGACCAAGGTGGCCTAAATTTACCTAACTTACAGAGATATGGAATGGCAGCACAGCTGCAAACTCTTCTCTGCTAGTTGAACCTCCACCACAATGCCCCTGGAAACAGTTTGAAATGGATTGGAGCGGTATACTGGACCTAACAGACCATCTCTTGAGGCAACCTCCAGCGTATCGATACATGACCAGATTTTCTGGGTATATGGCTACCTCCCTTAGAAATTGAATGTCCATTCTGCATAGGTTCTTAACACTCCTGAACAACTCTATTTAAGATCTCTTAGAATGGAGGGAACCCAACACCAAGCCAATCTTGATAGACACATACTGAGGTGGCACAGATGGGGACTAAAGCAGGTCTTTCAAATGGTAGGGCTGATGGGGTTTTACTCATTTGTGAGTGTGTAGACATTGTTTGGACTCCACAGCAAAACATGGCCACATATCTATGACTACGGTCCCTGATGCAGTCTTCAGGAGGCTTTGTCAGCCATAGCAGAAAAGCCTCTGTTGCTAATACAGCTAGTGTTCTCACAGATGAGGGGATGTCATGGCTGACTTAATAAGTAGGTTATACACAGCATTAAGTGAAAGGAACCCTGTTACAACTGTGAACATTAGAGAAGCATGGGAAAAAGACATGGAATAGTACTTTGGGAGGCAAATTGGAATTTCTATGCACTCCGATGCTCAAGGTCTCCAGCTCTCCCTATTGGAGGAGTATGCATGGAAAGTGCTTAGCAGGTTCTTTAGAACCCCAGTAAAGGTGGCAAAGTATGTGAGAAATATGATGGCAGAGTGCTGGAGGGGCTGCGGCACGAACAAAGCTGACCAAAGGTATATTCTCTGGGATTGCCCACTTCTAATATCTTATTGGAAAGACATAATTGGAGAGATAGGACAGGTCATGAGCTGCCCGGAACTGATGTCCCCAGTGTACATTCTTACGGCAACCCTCTTCAAGGACAGAAAGTTAGCAGGACCACATATGCCCAGACTACCCTTTTGTTATTAGCCACCAAAAAAGTGATAACGAGGCATTGGGGTACCGCAGCCCCTCCAACCAAAGCAGAATAGGTCAGTTTAAGATATATGCAATAGAAAGGCTACTAGCCCACATGAAGACAAGCGTAAATAAGTTCCAAGACAGGTGGAGTAGATGGGTGAGATACCAAATAGATACATATCGGACTTTGTCCCTTGAATACAAAAGGAGGAAATAAGACTATAATAATACTGAGGCAATCCTTTTCATTTAATGAATTGTTAAACTTGATTGCAATAGCCTATGTAATATGTGGACTTGATTTGTTCATATTGATTACTGAGATGAACAAGAAAGGAGATGAATCCCAGAGGACTACAGGAGAAAAGATCCCAATCAGTAGACTCCCAGAGGATCAATACCCCAAGGACTATTGAATAAATACAGAGACATTAAAAAGAGAAATGGCTGTTTATATAATATTACTTGATTTGAAATCCATGTACCTGCTAAATCAAATCTACATATGTGACTATGAAATGCCTAATTTGTCTGAGACATGTAATAAAAAATATTTTATAAAAAGCCATCACCTCAGGTGCTTTAAGTGGATTCATAGTCTTGATGGCCTGTGTGATTTCAGCCTCTGTTAGTGGGTCATCCAGGCAAGACACCATTTGGGGTTGAGGGATTTGGGGGATGGGAAGTGCAGATAGGAAGGCCTCTATTATAGGTGTACTGGTGGGTGTGACAGAGAGCATACAGACATTTGTAAAATTGTGCCATGATTTTATTGAAGTCCTCTTGTGAGCTGATTAGTGAGCCAGCACTATCTTTAAGTGCTATGATAGTTCTAGCTGCCTGTTTGCTCTTGTGCTGGTAGGCAGGAGCTTACTGGCTTTCTCCCCTTCCAGCATAAGTAATGTAGCCATAGAGCCAGCTCAGCCTTCCCTAGTGAGATGGGCATTGAGCTGGACCCAGGTGCTCTTTAACTGTGCAAGCAAGGCTTGTGGAGGAGCACCAGTTCTATAGGACCTATATTGGGACTCAAGCATGACTAAGTGCTGCTCCAAAGTGGCCTGTTCAGCTCCCTGTTCTTACACCTGTTCGAGGCATAAGCAATAACCCTACCCCAAATGGTGGCTTTAAATGCCTCCCACAGTGCAGAATCTGACACTTCCTCATTGCCATTGGTCTGCCAATATTTTAGGACCTCTGCTTTCAATTAGTGCAAAACTGCTGATCTTAAAGCAACAGGGAATCCACATGCCAGGAGGGAGGCAGTGGTGACTCATTACCCCAGCGTGAGTCTCGATTCAATGGAGCGTGGTCGGAAATAACAATTGGGTGGGACTGGACTTTGAATACCAGCTCCTAAATGGAATGCAATAGCAGCCACAAGTCTATCCTGCTTGAAGAACAATGTGTGGCAGAGAAACATTTACAGATAAGCCCCACAGGATGAAGCACAGTGATGCAGAATTCTACAGTAAAGTTACTGCAGTAAACAATGCAGTTTCAATGGGAGTTAATCCCTTTGTCATGCAGTAATCCTGTGACACTGTGCTTCATCCTGGAGGGCTTAGCTGTATAATTTCTCACTCCTGGTTGCGGGTGCACCAGGCATCATGTATGAGTGTTCTAAGATGAGTCTATGGTCCATCTTTACTGCCTGTCTATGTGGTTCCGCATTCCCTTTGCTTCTGTCGAGAGGGTTCAGAGTGAGTTAAGGTCACCCCCTATTAGTACAGGGACATGACCTGAGTTAAATTCAGTTAATTGTTGATTGAGGTCATGGACTAACCTGGGTCATCCTAATTAGGAGCATATATATTCACATGGGATTAAAGGCCTTTCGGGGCTCACCTCAGCCATTATCCATCTGCCACCTTTATCCCACTTAGACGAGACATAGACCATCCCAGATCTTTGTGATATAGCACTGAGACCCCTTTTGTGAAGATGCCTCACTATGGGGCCCCTCTGTATCGGCGAAACATAGCCCAGATGCCTGTGATTGTTGCTGGGGAACAAGAATCCAAAGTGGGTCAGCATGGCTTCCACTTTTCTAGGTTTCATCAATCCCTGCAGAAAAGACACCATCATGACCCTTAGTCTCGCTGATCCTTGACACTGAGAGAACCAGGACTGGCAAATTAGGCAACAACATTATTTTTATCAGGCGGCACCGGGCCTCACACCACAGAAATTATTTCAATGTGAGCCCATAGCTCTAAACTAATTCTCCCTTAGTGTTTGATGTTCAGGTGAGAGCCCCATTAATCTTCCAATGGAAAAAGCACCAGATTTCTGGGTGCACCAACTGCCTGTCCTGCTCTAACTGTGAGCGCTTACAGACTGAACCTGTCAGGCAAGGAGGGAGAAATAGGAATGGGGTAAGGCTCTATCCTAGACCATGGTCAGGATACACTGAAAAGCCTCAAGCCTCCCTTACTAGCCTCCCAATCAGATCAGCCCAGAAATGCTCGGGTTCTAGTAGCAGCTGACTGACCCTATCCACAACACAGAATAATAGTGTTTACTGTGGTGGGTTAGGGGAACTGTATTTGGGGATGCAGAAATCCAAAGGTGGAGCCAACAACCTTAGGTGTCCCCATAGCCCCCAAGGGCTCGGAGTTCCATCTTACTATTCCACATTGTAAAGCCTACAACGAGATTACTGACCCATTAGCTGTGACTAATGGAGCACAGCTTGCACAAAACAGGGTCAAACAGAATAAAACAACATTTCAGAAAAACATTGCGGTGCTACAACTTATCTCAGCTGTTTCTTTAAAAGCCAGCTGGGGTTAATGACCCTACTGTCTGGTAGGACAGAACAAAACTTAGGCCTGCCCCAGACCTGACCATACAGATCATGTTATGAGGGTCATCCCCAAGTTTGGGAATAAGCCGGGACAGAAAAACCACCTCAAGAGTCAGCCATATAAAGCTCAGCCAGCACTGCTCATGAGGGTGCCAGGAGGTGTAGCAGACCTCATGCAGACTTGAAGTTCATTCGTCCACATAGAAATTCATCTGCTAGTGATGTTGATTGGGACACACATTTGACCCATGATTGAGAATCCTTGTGAGGATCCAGCAGCTGAGGAAGGCAAGGCCATGACAGTCAGTATCTTAAAGATTTCTTTGAGGCTTCAGTAGCTCTTTAACCATTCACTTCAAACAGGAGTCATGCCTAGGGACTGGAGAGGTGCTGACATGATGCCTGTACACAAGGAGAGAGGAGTCTGGTAACTACAGACTGGGTAGTCTCACATCAGTAGTGGGAAACTAATGAAGCCTTGATTAAAAAGGACCTAGTAGAGTATCTGGACAAGAACAGCCTTCAGGGTAACAGGCAGCATGGGTTCATAGCAGGTAGATCATGTCAGATGAAGACTGATTATGTTCTTTGACTGGGTAACTAGGGAATTAGACTGGGACCATCAGTAGATCTCCTCTACTTTGACTTTATGGCCTTTGACTCAGTACTGCATAATCGCCTGCTGAAAAAATTGGAGGATGTGGGCACTGCAAAAGTATTGTTAGATGGGTAGGAAACTGGCTAGGACAGAAAGCAGAAGTGGTTGTCAACAGGCAGAGGTCAAATAAGCGGAGGGTGTCTAGTGGTGTGCCACAGGGCTCAGTCTTGGGTCCAGTCCTGTTTAATGCATTAATCCAACACTGGGGTAGGTATAGAGGCAAGATTGCCCTCTTAGCAGACAAGCTAGAAATTGATGCAAAATGCTCTTTCCAGCTGGATAAACTGTTCCAGATTTTGAATTATTTATGTATAAAGTTGGTGTATCCCTAATCTTTTAGGAGAACCCTAAAAACTTAGAAAAATTCGTATACTGGCAACACTTAAATCCAATACAAGTGGTTTCCATAATTTGTATAACTCTTAGACTGCAGGTTGAAGAATGTAAAATTGGATTTTATCCAATTCTTTTGAAAGCTTTTAACATTAGTTTAAAATTAACTAATACTTTTTCTTTACACTCTTATTATTCTTCTCCCCATTTTTTCCTTTTCAATTCTTAAACTTATCTGTTTCTCCCTTTTGATTGGCTTATATAAATATAAAGTTTCGATTGGTTTAAAATAGTGTGATGTCACTTATGACAAAAGTATTTAAAGTGCTCAAGATTGTATTATGGTATTATACCCCTTGAAGGCATCCTGCCAGGCGCTGGGGTTCTCACAGTGGTGGAAATAAAGCACGACAGGTGTTGTATCTGGAATTGTCGTTTTCTTGTTGCTGATTTCCTGAGTGTTTAGAGCCTGCATGGTGCAGCAAGTGTGTAGCATTTGTTTGATTTCCTGACTGAGCTTCTACCTGCATGCACTGCATAGACTTGGGATGGCTCTTTTCCTTTTGTCCTTCAATATAAGGATGGCTGCAGAATCAGACTACACAAGGGTGAGAATCCTGGACTTCAGGAGGCAGATTTTAAAAGATGGGTGTATGCCTCAAGGTTGACCTGGTGAACAGGATGACCTGTGTGGAGTGGAGAAGCAGTCGGCAAAGTTTAAAGGTGGGACAGCTCCAGAGGTAATGTGAGAAGTATTTCTTTACAGGAGGGTTGTGGATACATGGAACAGTTTTCCTGAGGAGGTCGTAGAGTCAAAAACAGTGGGAATTCAAGAATGCATGGGACAGACATAAGGCAATTCTAGTTGGGGGTAGGAGGAAGTAGGCTGTTGGTTAACTAGGACCTGCAGCTTATCCAATAGGTAGGGAAATGGGCAGACTAGGTGGGTCAGCGGTCCTTATCTGCCATCAAATTCTATGTTTCTATGTTTCAGTGAAGGCAACAAACCTTTACATCAAGCAAAGTGGGCAAAAGTAAGAAAAAATGATCGCTATAGTTCTTGAAAGAGGTGGTGGAAAAGGTAAAGGCTAAAGTGTAGGACTGAGAAGGTATAAGGGATGCAGAGGGAGAAGGATAGGGAGGTGTATTAGGGGAAAAAGGGGAAGCAGGGAAAGCAGTAAGGAGTCCAAAGGCTCGAACTGAAGACAGAATAGCCCAGGAGGTAATGAAAGGGACAAAACATTTTTAGGTATGTATGCGGAAGAGAAGACCAGAGAAGGATTGTAAGGTTAACAAATTCTGGTCAGATCCACCATGGCTGCAGAATGAAGTTAGTGAAGTTATGTGGAATTGTTAAGGAGGTATGGAGAAACAATACAATGATTTGTAAGTAGTAAGTTTTGTTTTAGTTTCTGTTCTAAGGAAGGCATACACATTATTAGGAAATATATGAAGGTGTACATTTAATGGAAGGAATAGGAAGCAATATAGGTTTACAAAAGAACCCCAGAGCAAATGCCACTGGGGTATGTGTTATCCCAGATGGTATTGGCCGGACAACCAAATTTAAAGAACACAATTGCACACCCCAATAATGCAAAGCATCTTGGGAAACATATACAAATCCCATGATGGTACAGAAGGTGGCAGTACATGAAAATGTAATGGCTGGCGTATGTTCGGCCTAGGGATTATTTACACTGTTTTTTTTCTTTTTAGAGAAACAGGGTTTTTATCCATGATGATGTAAGCAACATTTAATCAATCTGTTGATGTCAGGAAGTCAGGTGTAAGATGGACTGTTAGCAGAGAAAATGTGCTAGTAACTTTCAGAGGGTCGCTTTTGATAAGGGCAAGGTAGTTATGCTTGTGATAATGG
The DNA here is from genome assembly GCA_016271365.2 of Neoceratodus forsteri. Classification (NCBI taxonomy): domain Eukaryota; kingdom Metazoa; phylum Chordata; order Ceratodontiformes; family Ceratodontidae; genus Neoceratodus; species Neoceratodus forsteri. The sequence goes on from CM057453.1 coordinate 447,285,984, forward strand.
GAATATTAGGAAAGTATGAGATCTAAGCAGAAGTGGAATACAAATATGCACAGTTTCATATGTATGTGCTCAGAGTGCAGGCAAATGTGATATGCAGGTTTGTTTTAGAAATAGGTAAAAATAGCAATACATGCAATTGACAGAAAGATAGATAATTACATAGACATATAGCTAGCGAGAGAGAGAGAGAGAAAGAGAGAGACACACAGACAGACAGACAGGCAGAATAGGAATGGCAGTGAAGTACTGAAGTGGCGCTAACCCCACCCCACCCCTAGAGATAGACAAGCATTGGGGTGTACCTTTTGGGTCATTGCTCATAACACTACACCATTTCACCTCACCCTACCCTGCAGACACAGACAAGCCTTGAGGTGTGCCTTGGGGTGTTCAAACTTTACACTCACCCCATTCCATAAGGAAATATGCTGAAATGGGTACAATATAAGAGAATGGAGTGAACTTTGGGGCTGAAGAGTCAAAGGCACACCTTGGTACCTGTCACTGGCTGCAGGGTGGGAATGGGGTGGAATGGCATCAGCATTAATGTTGACAGTCCCAAGTCACACCCTGATGCCTGTCAGTCCCTACAGAGCAGGGTGTTATGGTCAGAAACCCTAATGCTCTGGGCTTTTCTTGGTATTTTCATTCCAAGTTTTCAGCATGGGCTTTGTGACCCCACCACATGAACAGTGACACTATCAGTTCATTAGCCAAAGGTGATTTTGCACAGCGACTGTGCCATTTGGCACCACAGGTACAAAACACATTTTGAATAGGATGTAAAAATAGCAGCTGTACTGTTTATGAGGAGGTGTAAAAATGATAATGTTGAAAACCTGGAGTGATGACACTGCTCCTGCTAATGTATACTTTTTTTCAAATTCCTATGCATCTCATTGTTTTCATCTCTATTGATGTTCTGTGACTTCTTAACCTAGCAACTGCTTTTAATGCATTACATTATAAGGACAAGTAAATGTTTTAATACATTTATAGACAATTACATAAACTTAATTTCCTTCATAAAATACTTTAAATTTAGTAACAGTGGTAGTACAAAGCAATTACTCAGACAACTTGAAAACTATAACTACTTAATATTGTACATTGACACCCCACAAGGACCTCCTTGAAATTAAGATGCAAATGTCACACATTTATTAGTTTTCTAAAAGGAATATTTACTATCCTAAATACATTTCTTGCTTCAGTAACTGCTCAGCACATCTCTTGCATGACCTACTTATTGCCATTTTACATCTGCTATGTAATGTACTGCTTACTACACCAAACATCATGAACCATAAAACAGATGACTGCCATAACTAGGGAGGCAGTATAGCACAGTGGTTTAAGGCTCTAGCTGTAAATCTGGTGATCTGGGTTTGAATACCACAGCCCTCACTTGCATACTGGGTGACCTGAGCAAGTCCTTAACTTCAATGTCGTTGCCCGGTAAACAAGCTTTCAGCTAGTGTACCACTCCTGGTTAAACAATTGAAAAAAAACCACAAAATATTATTTTTCTTGCTCTATTTTGCTACCACAAGCTTTGACTAATGCATCCATCCTTAAATGTACTTTTTGTAGCGTATGTGTCTGTGACCTAGGCTGAACTACACTTAAAATCTTACACATAAATAAATAACTCATCAGAATAGTGTTTATTTCAGTAGTATCTCCTTCCTTTTCAGGTGCCCATGACACTATAGCCCAGATATTCAAAGACACACCATGCACAACAGAGATACTTCCGAATTACAAGTACAAAAATGCACCATTGTGCGATATTCAGCAGGAGGCAGCTGACGTGCAATTTACAATACAAGAGCGCAATGGTAATGAATGCATGTGCAACCGTGGGGAGAAACCATGAATAAATGGCACAGTGTGATATTCAACAGCATGTGCCATGCGCAGTAGAGCTAGTGGAAGTCTGCGATAACAGAAATGATCCAAAATAAAAGGAACAAAGAGAAGTACAAGAACGCTACAGGAAGCCAGAGGTGGGACGGTGACAGCAACAGAAACAGGGTAGCAGTGAGTGGGACTGTGCAGAAGCAGGACAGGGCACACCTGGGAACACAGAGGAACAGGACAGGGTGGGAGCCTGTGCTACTTGTGCAGGAGAGACAGGGTAGTGCCACAGTGTACTGAGGGCAGTGGCAGTAGGCAGGACAGCCAAAGGCTGGAGGTGTACCAGTGCAGGAGAGCATCACAGAGGACAACGAGGGGAATGGGATAACAGCTGCGGGGGGAACTCAGCCAGGGACATGGCCAGTGCCACCTTCCAGATGGAGGTGGTAATGAGGGGTGTGAGAAGGCAGGCAGCAGGGGCGAGGCTGTGGAAGGGCCCGTCGGTGGTATGCCCCAACAGGTGGTACCAAACCAGCACCACCTTGAGCACTACACCGACACAGAGATTGTGGGCTGGTACCACTTGAACTGGACAATCCTGAGGTGGCTCTGTGAGCTGTGTAGTGATGAGATGCAGGCACCCTCACGACAGAGCCATGCTCTGTCAGTGGAGACAAAGGTGGCAGCTGTCATGTGCCTGCTCACCATGGGCACCTTCCAGAGACCAACAGGGGACAGAACAGCATAACCCAGTTGGCAGTCATGCCTACTCACACAATTCCTCAGCGCACTGCTGCCACATGCTGCGTACATCCATTTCCCCAGCACACAGGCAAAGCACAGCACACATACAAGAGTTCCACAGGGTAGTATGTATGCCTGCATGGGTCATTGACTGCACCCATGTGGTCATCGCATGCCACCTAGCCAGATGGTGCATCATACATCAACCGGAAGGGTTTGCCAGCATCAACTGCCAGGTGGTGGTGTGTGATGCCAGGGGTGCATAACCAATGTCTGTGCCATGCACCCTGGGGAGCACATGATGCCTTCATCTGGCACCAGTCCACACTGTGCCACTGGTTCGAGTAGGGACATCTCCACTGGCCACCTAGTGGGTGAGTATGCACATCACGCGGGATGACATGGGCAGCTGTGGGGGTGCATAGTCAGAGGTGCCATGGTACTGGCCTTGGCTGACCCATGGCAGAATGGCCTGAACCACCATACTAATGTCACCCTCTACACACAGGTGACAGTGACTACCCACTCTGTCCCTGGCTGCTCACCATACCAGCACCCGTGACCCTATCACAGCAGCGGTACAATGAGGCACATGCCACCACATGTAATGTCATTGAGTGGGTGTTCAGGATGCTGAAGGCACATTTCCGGTGCCTGGACACATCTGGACAATACAGCCCCTCAAAGACCTGTGGGCTATTCCTGGTCTGTTTCATCCTGCACAACATGGCCAATGACTGTGGGATAGCGTAGAGGTCGAAGAGGGGACAGCAATAGGGCGATGAGGACACTGGTCCAGATGGTGATGTGCAGCCACTCTCTGGGCAAGGGAACCCCTGCCTGATCTGGATGGCAACTGCACCAGGACACCATCACAGAGGAGCACTTCGCCAACACAAGTAGGTCATGGGGCCATGTGCAACCACCAATGGCAAGGTTATAACCCACAGACAGGCATGGACAAACCCCAGGGGTGGATGGCAGCAAGGGACTGGGTCTGGCGTGGAACTGCACCGCCATCAGGGATGGGCAAGGCCAAACATGGCACGTGCTCACACACACACACACACACACACACACACACACACCCCAACACACACACATCACAAGACATGCACAAGGGGTGAAGGCCGCAAACCCAACTGCAACCTCTAGCCACACACAGGTCCACACATGACCACATGATGGCCGTCACTGTGCATGTCTCAGATGCTGGGCACCAGTGCACACTGGCAGACAGTGCAATGCAGGCATCATCATGTACACGCCGCAGTGGCCAGCAACTGGGTGGGTGTGCACATGGACCGTGTGTGTGCGGACAGGTACCCACCTGTGCATTGCATGGTGTACAACACACTGCACACTGGGAAGCGGCTGACAGTGGACATGGTGGGAGGCAGGTCAGTCATGCGACAGTGCCACGGCCACCATGGATGTGTGGGTGGCCCGCCAGACCTGCAGCCATGCAAGGCTGACCATTGGCCTCATGGGGTGGCACCGGCGGTCCCCAGGGTGAAGCTTCAGGAGCGTGACCATGTTCACGCGGGGTCTGCAGCTCACTGAACATGCCCACACCAGGCGTGCTCAGTATGCCCACTGCTGAACCTGGTGTTGACATGGAAGGTGTCAAGAGACACCGGGAATGGGGGTGGTCGTGACACTGCACAGTGTCTGTGGCGCATGGGCAATGAACTGGGTGCTCAAAGTGGCCATGACAGCAGTGATTGCATGTGTTTGCCTGTCAATGGCAGCAGTCACATCCTCCCACTGCTGGGCCATCTCTGCCAGGAGCAGACCATGGTCCCTGCTGCGCTCCTCTGCCTGGCGCAGAACTGCACTGAGTGCATCCACTGCCATCACAAGCTGCAACTGCTGATCCTCTGATGCCTGGAGTAGGTGGCTGTGCTCATCAAAGAGGTCATCCGCCTGATTGGCATGCTGTCCCTCATGGTGTTCCTGGCCATGCGAGCAGCACCCTTGATGATGGGTGCTGCTCCAGAGCCATGCTGGGGCACATCCACATGCAGTGCACTGACACTGCCACCCGACACTGTCCCCATCACCATTGGCTGACTGCTGGCACTGCCCTGTGGCCACTGGTTGCCACAGCTCACCGGTGCCACCACAGCGGCTGTAACAGTCCACCAGCCTGGCGCGCACCAGGTGCTGCCCACTGGGGCATACAGGCACAGGCTGGGACTGTGATGTCACAAAGACCTCCAGCAGCACCACCCACAGCTATGCCCATGCCGTTCCTGCTGTGGGACCATCCTGCATTCCACACGTATCACTGTCTGGGATGTGTGATGCATCATCATCGATGCCTGATCCGGCCCAGTCCGTGTCCCAACATGCTGGTGTCTGTGGCTGCTGTCATGCTGGGACACAGGCAGAGCCTTGTCCTCCGGCACCACCATCTTCAGTCCAGACAGACAGGCAGGTATGCAGTGGTCCTGACCCTCGGACACCTGTGGAGGTGGATGGGTGCTCCTCTGTGTCCAGGGCCTCACCCACGGTGGACAAACCCACCACCGCTGACCCATGTAGTCATTCAGGAGCTGTAAGGAACACAGTAGTGTTAATGTCTCCGCCCTACCTGTGGCATTCCCCCCACCTCCACACAGTGACAGAACAGGACCTACCATGCAGTGATGGGCTGCCACCCATCTGGAAGCCACCATCCGGAACACACTTTATGACACAACGTTGCATGCTGCTAACCATCCGCTCCTCCTGTGGCATCAGGTGTGGCACATCTGGCGGTCCACCACCGGTTGAAGCACATGCTGCCCTGATGGCAGCCACCTTGTCTTTAATTCTCCTCTTGTCCGTGCCAACCTTCTTTTACATTCCTGCACAGACCACTGGTGGCTGCCTTGCTGGTTCATGACAAGCACAACCTCACCCTTACCAAGCTCAGGCCTGTGGTGTTCTCCTCTGTCCACTGAGCAGCAGTTCCCTGTCGAGTAGGCCTCGAACAGGGCATCTGATTCCGCCGGGTGAAGTTGGGCCTTCTCCTTCTCAACGTCCTGTTCCTCCTCTTCCTCCGCGTTCTGTCATTATAGAGCCTGTGGGAATGACAAGTGTTACCTTTGATTGTGCAGTCCATGCATCTCCCACACCACAGTCCACACTTCCAAACAGCATGCAACCCACCACAATAGACTGCAATACCAAACTATGTCCACTACAGCCCCATGTCACATTTATATAGCGCAAGGCATGCAAATGAGGCAAGGCACAACTTTAAGTGGTTGCTAATGCAGTAGCTGCACCATGGAATTGCTGATGAACTGATTTGCATTGCTGGCTGAATATCGCGTTGTTGCACCTTAGCGCAATTGTGTTGAGCATGCTCAGGCACAGGCGCAGCTCTGTGATATGCACAGTAGGCACCGCCACGGTGCATGCCTGGGGTGCTGATGCTGACACCTGCGGCGCTGATGATGTGCTGAGTGTGGGATGCAGTGTAGGGCATAGCCACCACTGTGCCAGTGGCACTAGTGCGCTGTTCACGGCGTATGGTGCTCGTGCCTGGAGTGCCGTAGGCACCATGGTGCCACAGCGTGGTAGGCCACTGCAGGGCATCAAACACAGGCACCCTACCTTACTACCGCAGGGAGTCCCAATCGTGCTGTGGTGATCCATGCACAACAGACCCGTGACCCTGCGGTCAACCTTTGCCCCTAGGTGCCATGTGTCGGATGGGTGCACCCCTATCACTCTGTTCAGTGACAGCATGATGGGGAATGACAGCACTGTACCGTGCAGCATCTGCGTGGTGGGCGTGTGCTACTGAGCACCATTTGTGATCCTGGCTGTAATAGAAATGGCACAGAAGAGCAGCATTGTGGAGCCTCTCGAACTGGCCAATCTGGTGGCCATTGTAGAGCCCATGCTGGGGCCCTGTTTGGGATGACCCCTTAGAAAGGGCAGAGTGCTATGTGAGAGGAGGTGGCAGTGGCACTGGAGGCCACCGGGATTGCCCGCAGTGCTTAGCAGTGTCGCCACCGCTATGGGGACCTCTGGCAGAGGGACCCAGACAGGCTGCCCATCTACGGGCACACACCAGGTGAGGCACAGTGCCATGTCCAGGTAGGTGCTCCATCCATACACTGGTAGTGTCCATCCGAGTATCACAGTGGGCATGTGTCCACCACACAGAGGCTGTCAGTGTGGGCGGTGGTGGTGGTGGGGTTGCGGCATGGCTGGGCTGTGCGGAATCACAAAAACCAGGGGACCTTTGCTACTGGTCTGTACTGATGTTCCCCTCCATGTTTGCACCCTAGGCCCTGAGGAGGCACTGAGCCCGTGAGGCACGGGTACAATGCAAAGGAAGCTGCCCGGCAACAGGGGCGAGCTGGTGGTCCCATACTACATCAGAGCCCAGCTGTTCCAGATGCAGGTGAGTGCCTTTCTTAAAGGAATTATGTGCATGCTGTGTTGAGGGTAGGCGGCGGGCGTGGCCACCACCCATTGACACCACTGACGCACGCCACATGGTACACTCAGCACTGTCCTGTGGCACTGCATGTGTGTGTACATTGCTGGTGGTCCATGCATGCACCGGGTACATGGCTGTGCCACTGCCTTTGCACTGCATAGCCATGTCACTGTACAGCCACGGTGGTGCTGTGCGGGACTTGGGTGGTGGGTGTGTGCAGTGGTCCACATGGCTGTGTGCACCTGGGTAGGCAGGTCTTGTGGACATGATCAATGTGGGTGATGCAAACCATCACAGGGGCATGGCCCATGGCTGTATGCCATGCACAATGGGTGGGCTGCAGGGGATGGACAGTCACCGTATTGACTCTGCTCCCTTGTCCTAGTTGGATGGTGATTGATGGCCATTGAAAGAGGCATGCAGGAGCTGCTGCAGCTGGCAAGGGCTTCCTTGAAGATCCTCCAGCAACTGGAGTTGCAGGGGTCAGGAGGAGGAGGACACATAGACGCCACAGGAGTGGAGAGTGGAGCAGACAATAAGCTCCATGCCCCAGAACCACCTTAACCCCTGGACCCACCCTCCACCCCTTCTTCCCTCTCCCATTTGTTCACTCTTGTCCCATACCCACCCCCACCTGGTATGTGGCCCTTTCCCCACATTGTAAATATCTGTAAATAGTTTAGTTTGTTACCTCTTTCTAATACATTTGTTTTGTTATGACAACTGTGGTGGTCTATGATTTTGCAGTGGGCTACAGGTGCTCAGCTGCAGTGGTGTGCATAGCGTCAGGGATGGTGCAGGCATGGGCATGTGTGTGTGTCCGCGAGAACTGCCTATGTTGTGGGCAGGGAATCAGTCACTGTCTGTGGTTTGTGTGTTGTTTTCTGTGCACTGGATGCCTGTGTGCAGTGGTCCATGGTGACGCACTGTGTCCATGGTGCCTCTGTCAGACCATCCATGGCCTGTGCAGCTGACACCCTTGTATGTCTGTGCTATGCACGGTCTGCTGGCATGTCAGTGGTGGCTGTCCATGCTGGACAACCACTGTACCTGGCACAATGTCAGGTTGCCTCCTGTCACTGGTATGGTGCACGTCTGCCTCGGGTGGCACTGTGGCCTCCACTGTTGTTGTCATTTCTCTATGCTGTCTTGTGTCTGTTGCAAGGGATGTGCTCCACTGTCTGTCACTTGTGCTCTGGCCACATGCTGGTGGTGTATGGCTTCATGGTGCATGTACAGGGTGGCTGGTACACCTGTAGCAAGGAGGGGTGCTAGCCATGGATACCAGGCTGCTGTGACCACATGCCAGTGGGTTTGTCAACCGTTACTGTGTCCCTGTGTTGGTGTGCCCTTGGGTATGTGTGGGTGTTTGTCCATGCACTGTGTTGCATCCTGTGTGGTGCATGCTTCCATGAACCACTGTGGGCAACTGTGCTGGCTGTTGTGCCAGTGCTGGGATGGGGTGTGTCCTTGGGATGGTGTGCAGGTGCTGTACCACTGGTGGTGGGTTCGGGGCAGGCCATGTCACATGCAGGGGTACCTCGTGTGCCAGTGCATGGTTGGTCTCTCAGCTGTACCTCGGGGGCCATGCAGGGTGGCACTGTGTCTGCAGTTGTTGCATCGGTGTCTGCCACCCACTGCAGGGTGCTCATGGTGGGACTGCCTTGCATGGCTCCATGGTGCACAGGGGTTGCGTGTCACAGTGGGGGTGGTGGCATGCATGGGGTGTCCTGCACTGTTGGGTGCTGCTCTGAGCAAGATGTCTGGGATCACTGTGCAGGGTGTGCTCTGCATTGGTGGGATAGTGTAGCATGGGGTGGCGGACCTCCTTGTGTACAGTCACAGCTTGCCAGGGGGTGTGCTTGGGCACCATGCCCCCAGCTGTGGGATTGTTGCTGGTATCCATGGGCTGGTGGTTCTTCCAGCTCTCCTCAGGTTGTGTGGTTCATGGGGTGTGGGGGCGATGTCTGTTCTGCTGTGTGTTCCTCTGCCCATATCTTCCATGGGTGGTGGACCCCTGTATCCTGTCCCTGAGCATCCCTGGTTGTGCTGATGCACTGCTACCCTCCTCCACTGTGCATCCCTGGTTGCACCATGGTGCAGTTGGCATGATATTCAGTTATTTGCTGCAAGCGCATCTTAGCCTGCGCGGTGTTTGAATATCGTGTGTGTTGCACATAGGCACACTCAACATGTGCCAGCTTCTGCTATGCGCTACTTTGTGGCACAGTTTGAATATTTGGGCCCATGTGTATATATTTATGTCTTTTAACTTCAAAGCACTAAACCTATTCAAATGCACAAAACAAACGACTTTATTCTCTTCACACATTACTGTTAAACTTCAGGTCCCAGAATGGCCAAGAAACAATTGCTAGACTTCACTTTTGCATGCCACTGTCACACCATTCTCATGCAAACAACATTCAATTAAGCAAACCCTTCATTTCTGTGCTATGCACCCTTACATCAGAGAAACATAAATCTTACAGAACTGCTAAAAAAGCAAATTTATCAAGACTGGATTTCTGAATTAAAACCTATCTTTTACAGTACCTATGTAAATAATAGTTTACTAGCTACAAACAATGCTACAGACATGACAATAACAACATTTCTGTTTTACAGGAAAACATCCATATAATGAACTTGTCATACAGGATTTATGATCTTCTGTCTGCATATATCTGACAAAGGAAAAGACACCTGCTGGATTCTTTTTCTATTTTATTTTTGTACCCAACTTGCCACACTGTTAGAGCCAAATATCGACATGCTTAGAGTTTAAAAAAAAGCATGATGTCTATTGTGTGTGTGGAGGGGAGGGATATGCCTAGACCCAGTTTCAGGCACTCCTTAATTACTTCCCCAGGCAGCTCTGATAGTCAGTTATTCCAACATGATAGATCCACCTTATGCGCTTCCATATGAACCCCTCAAAAATGTGGAGTGGATCTTTAGGAGCTTCTCGGAGGAGGGGATCTTACTCCCCATAAAAACTAATGCTGCCTCCCACTACTCAGGTTCCAGTTCTTGTACCTCCCATTTAAGAAAGAAAATAGTGCCCTGCAACCACAGACTAACATGAAAGTGTATTTATTTGAGGGTGGAAAACATTTCTTGGAGGATGGTAAGGTGGAGGACTGTTTACACCTTCAGTCAGTTCCACGGACAGAAAACATGACATCAGCCCTTTTGTACATGCAAAGCGTCTGCAGGCTGTGCCCACTGCAGCCATAAAAAGGAATGGGAGGGACTGTGCAGAGGAGGACCAGGAAAGGCAGACATCCAGAACAAATATTTTTGTTCAGTGTTCCTAGAGGAAGAAAAAGTGGAGGGCCACAAAAAGTAATAGGAGCATTGGAGTGAGGGGAGCAAGGTGGACACTAGTCCATTTTCAGAGGAGAGATTCCTGAAGGGTCTTGATAATCTGAAAGTGGACAAAGAAATGAGGGCCAGACAGGGTGCATCTAAAGGTATTGTTGGAGCTCAGGGAGGTACTGGCTGAATCCATGACAGTCCTATTTAACAGTTCGCTGGAAACAGGAGTGGTTCTGGAGAACAGAAGGAGGGCAGATGAAGACCCACTTTAGATAAGTGGTATCAGGAGAAGGCTGGAAATTATAGGCCAGCAGTCTGACATCGGTGGTGGGAAAGTTAACAGAATCACTGCTGAGCAGAAAGGATTGTGAAATATCTTGAATCCAGTTGATTACAAGACCTGAGGCAGTGTGGATTGCGTGGGGGGTCATGTCAAATAAATCTGATATATTTCTATGACTGGGTGACCATGAAACTAGATCTGGGTGGAGTGCTAGGCATTGGCCTACCTAGATTTCAGTAAGGCGTTTGACACGATTCCACATAGGAGACAACAAGCAAGCTGGGTAGCTTAGGACTGGGTTCAAAGATGGTAAACTGAGTAAGAAATTGGTTGGGAATAGCAGACAGAGGTAGTAGTAAACAGAATTCACTCCAGAGGAAGGAGTGAGGGTAACCAGCTGGGTACCTCAAGGATCACTGCTGGAACTGGTCCTCATTAATGTCTCTATAAGTGACATTGCAGAGAAAACTGGAAGGCGCCTCTTGTTGATGACACAAAATTTGCAATAGGGTGGACACTCAGGACTTCGGTTCATCTGCGAGCCAACACCAACACATTGAGATGGGGTCTCCTCCATACCTCCTCAAAACAAGAATTTTAAAAATCCTCCCCAAAAGCTTTAAATAACCATGTTAAAACCTCCTAAAGACAGCAGGAATCGTCTGAAGCTGAAATCATCCTCGAAGAAAGTGGATGCAGGTGGATGTAAGATAGCTCCTCGAGAGGCAAGCCGTAGTTCTTCCCCTGCCAGCCTGCCGGACACAGATGAGGAGCAGGAACACCTAACCAGGTCCCGCTTTGACAGACTGTTTAATGAAATTAAGGCAATGAGAGCTGAGAATAAAACCGAATTTAAAACTTAAATCAACATCTAAAAACCTTGAAAAGAGAGTTCAGGAAGCGGAGAACAGAATTAGCAATACTGAGGACACTACTGCCAAGATGAACCTTGCCCTCCAAGCATTACTGCACTATACAGAACAATTACAAAACAAATGTGTGGACTTGGAAGGGAGATTGAGGCAGGGAAAACATACGTATACATGGGTTACTGGAGGGCTCTGAAGCGGGCGCATGACAGAGTTCATCTCAGACTTAATCAGCGGCGTATTAAACTTGCCTGCAGGCTACAAGCTGGGAATGGAACAAGCACATAGAGCCCTCCAGGCTAAACCCCTCCAGAATCTAGACCTCAAGCAGTTATCTTTAAATTAACAGTTACAAAGTCAAAGAGGATAAGTCAAAGAAGAAATCCTCTCAATAGCATAGCAGCAGAAGGGTAAAATACTTAACACACAGACTTTATTTGACCACGACTACTCACCAGTGCAAAAGCAAAGGCTGCAATATGCCCCCTTGCTGAAGATCCTAAAGTCGAATAATGTCAGATTCAACACTCCTTACCCAGCTCGGCTCAGAGTAATGTGGACGGAGGTGCTCAGTTATACAAAACGCCTGAGGAAGTGAGTAATGCCTTAATATTGAAGGGCCTCTTGCAGGCCCCACAGCAACTCAACCGAGACTCCATTTCCCAGCAGAACAAGTGGGCACTTAATGACTGGCCAATAGCATCATCAAAAAGAAGGTGGAAGCGCATTTTATGACATCATCCCTGAGTCCACTCTCGGTGATTCGTGCAGCACTGATCGATATACAGCCACGAAAGAAATACAGCCCGAAGATATTCAGGACTGACTGAATGAGGATAAGTCTTTTTTTAAGTTATCTCACTGCCTGATTCTGTATTATCTGCTCCCTCTCGTTGCAGTGAGCTCGATTTTCGTGACATGGTGGGGTCCGGGCGGGGAGTCTTCAGAGAGGTGCCTTTGGCACCTGCAGGTTCTACTTCTTAATTAAGGAGCCTCAAAAAAGATATGTCTCCTATCTAAAGTACTTGGATGCAGACCACCTTTGAAATCAGGGAAAATGAATGAAGCAGAGAAGTTGAGAATATAATAGACTAACACAACAGTAAAGGATTGAACAGTGTGTGACTATTTCAGGAATTCTTGTCTTGACAGGAGACACAGGCATTGTAATTAAACATGACTTGGGGTATACCCAGGATAGAGCATGCTTTGGGGGGTCAGCTGCTATGTGCATGGAGAATACCGGATAATAACATTTAACAACATCTTGTGCTGATATATTGGAAGATCACTGCCGTCATGCAGAACATTGGACTGTGCCTTGTTGACATTTTCCGTTTCTTTTTGTGCAGTCTTAGTGTTTTAGAGCCTAACAAAGAACTAGGCAGGCTCGAGGAGGATACACTAGAAATAGTGATTCTAAGAAATCTTTGTTTTCCTCACTTCCTCTGCTAGGTATATCCCGTATTACTGGGGAGATACTTGGCTCTTAGAATTCACTGGAATTTTAGTGAATCTCCTGGTTTAAAGTCATTTGTTAATATTTAGTACTTAAGATGTGTTTTCTACAAAGTTGTTCAAGTTACTCATTGATGCTGATGGTTATAGAGAGAAAAGTCACTGCCATTTTATGTAGCCTTTGCATTTGCCCTTGGATGCAAGTACATAATAGATCAGTGGGGTTATTTGCTTCTCATTTACTGATATAATGTCACGCTCAGAAGTGAAAAATATTTCCTTTAACGTAAGCGGTCTAGCCCACCCTATTAAGAGAGCTAGAACAATTTCATACCTAAAAAGCGAAGGCAGCTTTCATTTTATTGCAGGAAACTCATATGAATAAAAAGAGCATGAGAAGCTAGCGAAATTTGGCTTTAAGAGGTGGTTGCCGTGGATTATCCTGGGGCGTGAGCGGGGAACAGCCATTTAATCCCATTCAACCCATTTGATCTTACAGATTCATTGACAGACAAGCAAGGTAGATACTCTGCAGTCAGGGCCAATACAATGGATCCAGGCTTACACTTGTGTCAGTATATCTCCACCTGGATCAGATATATCTTTTATAGAGACTTACTCCTAAAAGTATTGCAGTGGGCAGAGGGTTACTTGATCATAGGAGGAATCTGAACCTAAGGCTAAATCCCACATTGGATGCCTCGGGGCAGTACGTAAAGGGGAGAAGGTTGGGCTAAAAGGTTAACAAGCTCCTACAGAATTGGGTCTCATAGATGCTTGGCGAGCACACCATAAGAACACCAAACAATATACATACTTCTCCCCACCACAAGTTTATTCTAGATTAGATTATTTCTTATTGCCAATAGAATCCATGGAGGTTTGCGCTTTGGTGGACATGGGATCTTGTCTACTCTCAGACCACGCCCCCATCCAAATATACTTAACAATAGGCCCACCTAAACGTTCCACCTTCTGGCGATTGAACCTATCTTTGCTTCAAATTAAAGAAAATCAAGAAACAATAAAGAATACTATAAAACAAGCTATACAAGACAATAGAGCTCTGACATATCCCCAAGTACTTTATGGGATACAATTAAAGCCCTAATTAGGAAAATTTATAGAGATATCGGCTAAAAGCAAAAAGCAAAGGATCAAAAAACAAAAGGATTTACAAAGCCAGATTAAGGAGCTGGAAAAGCAACAACAACACAGCCTAAATAAAGATGAAGAGCTAGGTTACTTAAATCATTGAAAGAAAGAGTATGTAAAGATCCTGGATTACCAGGTGGAACAGAAATTAATCTATTTGAAGCAGAGATTCTATGAGGAGGCCGAGGGCCTTAAAGATTTTAACTAGTAGATTGTGGCAATATAGAAGTAAGGCAACCATAACCAAGATCAGGGACCCTGTTAAATATACCCTGCAGTTTAAAACTGAGGATATAGCAGAGTCCTTTCGAAAATACTATCAAAGCCTATATGCCAAAGAAATCTGCCTTCAACTCAGGTTATTAGGGAATACCTGGCTCCTCTAAACCTTCCGAACCTTATGGAAGAACAGAGGAAAGCTTTAATCCAACCCTTTGTGGACTGGGAGATTGTCCAGGAAATTAGAATCCTGAAGACTGGAAAGTGTCTGGGTTCGGATGGGCTACCCGCTGAATTTTTAAATGTTTTAAGGAAACTCTGGTACCTTTACTTAACAAAACCTACAACCATGTAAACACAGCAAAAGCCAGATACCCCATCCTGGTCCCAGGCGATAGTGTCGTCATACCAAAGCCATCCAGAGACACTACTAACTGTGCATCTTATCATCCTATATCCATTTTGAACACAGACTACAAGATTTTGATGGCCATTTTGGCCAGGAGGGTTCAAAAGTTCTTCCGACCTGATACACATGGACCAGGTGGGCTTCATTCCAGGTAGACAAACTGTAGATAATATTAGGAGGAGCATCAGTATTATAGACCGAATTCAAACTAAGTCTATCCGGCCTGCATAATGAGTTTAGATGCAGAGAAAGCATTCGATCAGGTTTCCTGGGAATTTCTTCAGGAGACTCTGGGTGGCTTTGGATTCCGCTCTGTTTTGCCAATTAATTGCTAAAATATATAAAAACCCGATTGCATATATACGGGTAAATGGATACATATCTCACCCTTTTAATTTATATAGAAGTACACATCAGGGTGCCCTCTATCTCTATATTATTCGCTCTTTATATTGAACCGCTGGCTCAAACCATACGATTAAATTCTGATATACAAGGTATAAAGTGGGGAGATACAGTACATAAAATATGCGTTGTATGCAGGCGATGTACTATTGTACCTATCTGATCAGAGAATTCCATTTCTAAAGTTTTCAACAACTAGAGGCATTTTCCAAGATATCGGGCTACAAATTAAATTGGGCAAAAACAGAAATGTTGACATTTAATTTTACCTATCACAAGGGCTTAAGGCAAGGTTTCCCAGGAAATGGGATTGTCCCACTATTAAGTACCTTGAGTGAAATTAGGAAAATTTCTCAGGTCCTTATTTAGAGACAACTACCCCCTCCCCGAAGAACATTTGGGCAGATCTACAGAGATGGGCGTCCTTCCTCTTCCCTTTTATTCAAGATTACAAGCCATTAAAACAAACATTTTACCAAGGTTACTATATCTTTTCAAACAATTTCATGCATAATACCAGTAGGAGAAATAGTACAATGGCAGAGAAAAATCATGGCATTTCTGTGGGCATATCGCGCACAAGAGTGAATCTGAGGATCTTATGTCTACTGAGGCTGACAGGGGAAGGGCATGTCAAACTTACAGAACTATTGGCTCATGGCCAAATGAAAATGCCCTGCTTTGGTCACACTCATCATACATATCCCATTGGAAACAAATGGAACTTAATAGCCCCACAAATACAACTTGTAGCGGATATATTTAACCTGCCTGCCCATGAGTATGCAGCTTATCAGGATACGCCCTGAAAACAACACTGCAGGGGTGGCTCTGGGGACCAAGAGAGCTATACAGCTAAAAACATGTGGAGATATAGGAATTGGTGCTCCAATCCTGAGTTTAGACCACCGAGTTATCATAAATGGTATAAGTGCCAATTGGAGAGGCGTCTTTGCTCCTTGGCAGTTGCTTAAGGGCAGGATGTTCAACCTTCTGAGCTCCTAAGAATCCAAAACAAGTGGAGTAGTTCTGACTGCCTATATTATTATCAAATAAAAGATTTTATAAATGCTAAACAGAAACAGATGCAGGCATGGCAGGACGAAAGACCCTATCCATATGCCTTTGAGACAATATGGGAGAGCACCAACGGAAGGGAGCAATAACCATGTTATATAACAACTTGATTGCAGATAGGGGTTACAAGATACAGAAGATTCAACAGAAATGGACATTAGAGTTAGGGATCTCCTGAACTCTCAACTTTGGGAGAAAATCTTTAGAAGCACCTGGAGGACTACCTCTTCCCCAGGTTGGCAAGAGTTTACCTGGAAGCTCAAATTAGGTTCTTTATACCCCAATGAAGCTAGCTAAGATGGGACTACTGACTCAAGGGGTTTGTTGGAGGAAATGGGAGCACTTCTGCAGACCATTCACATGTATTCGGTTTTGTAGTGAACTCCGAGCTTTTGGAGGCAGATCTGTGACCATTTGTCTAACTTGTTTGACTTATCAACCGCTATAGCCCCAGAACACTGTTTGTTGGCCTCTATCCGGAGGGTGGAGGGAAGGGCGCAATACCTTTGGGCCATTCTAACAATAGCCGCCATGAAAAGCAATAACAAAACATTGGCTGCAACCAAACCCCCAGCTCTAAGAGACTGGCTAACAATAGTGTCCCAAATTCAACATATGGAGGATATTACTCACTCCATAAATCATCAAAATGAAAAGTTTATTAATAGATGGGACAGATATCAAAGGGAGCCTTCTCAGCCACCTGAGGTTTTAATTTGGAATTGAGAGATACATGCCTGAGCATTGGGTCCTCGAGATAAATGGGGACGACATCAAATTGGCTTAGCAAGCTGTGGTCGGAGCCCTTTACACACCCACTTCTTGCCCTGCCTCCTCCCCCTTATTTCTTTGTTCCTTTTCCTGACATCTCTCCAAACTAGTCATGAGTCATATATGGGCAGAAAATAAGTTTGATAGCCTCTGTAAATGATTTAATTTGGCAGTGACAGTTAGCTGTTTAGCTCTCTCTCTTCCAGTTTTGTTTATCTATAATGTTTCATATTAATTGGTAATATTGAACCTCGTCTCTTTACTTTTCTGAGACAAAACATACCTTAGTAAAGACTGGATTAATGTACTTAATCTTTATTCCAAAGCAGATTTGGTTATAAAATAAGATATTTTCTTTAAAAAGTCAAAGATGGAAATATTGTCCAGATTAACACAACAAAGTAGTTGTATTGTGAATATATACTTGTGAAAAACAATGTCTAAATAATAAACAAGTATAAAAAAAAATAGAGTGGACACTCTAGGGTGGTGTTAAGGATGAGCAGAGACCTGAGAAAAACTCAAGAAGTAGTGAGCAGAGGCGTGATAAATCTCGAGGTGGTCAAGGGTATTGCAGCTGGGTTTCAATTGAAAAGGAGCAAAATAATGCACTTGGGGCACACAAAACCAGGGCGGAGCATAAAATGGGTAGAGTGGTATTGACAACACTAAGCAGGAAGAGACTTAGGGGTAATCATATCTGATGACCAAAAGGTGGCCCGCAGTGTAAAAAGGTAGTTTGGAGGTTGGTGGGATACTGGGGTGCATAGGAGGTTATCATCAACAGAAAGTGGAAGGTGATGTTGCCTCTGTACAGATCACTGGTAAGACCCTACCAAAGATTGTGTCCAGTTCTGGAGGCCACATCTCAAGAAGGACAAAGAGAGGTGGAGGCAGCACAGAGGAGGGCTACTAAAATGGTGCAAGGTCTGCATCAGAAGCCCTACAAGGAAAGACTAAAGGACCTCAATATGTGCACCCTGGCATAGGAGGAAAGGTGGATATTATAGAGACGTTTAAATATCTCATGGGGTAAACAAGCTACAGGGAGGAAATATTTTCAGGAAAAAAGTTCTCAGGAACAAGGGGACATGCTATGAAGCTGGAGGGGTTAGATTCAGTAGAGATGTGAAAAGTACTTCTTCACAGAAAATGGTGGATTCCTGGAACAGCTTACAGTGGAGATGGTGGGGGAAAAACAGTGGTGGGATTTAAGAATGCATTGGATTGGCATAATAGAATATTGGAAAGAGGGAGAATGGGCTGGAGATCAATTGGTGTCTGCAGTGGTACTGTGGGTAAGGAAAAATGGGCAGACTGGGTGGGCCAAGTAGTTCTTACCTGCTATCAAATTCTGTGTTTCTATGTTTCCTATGTAGTATGATGTCGATCGCCTTGCTGAAGTCTAGGTAGGCCATGTCCACTGTCCCACCCTGATCTATTTCTCTGGTCACTCAGTCGAAGAAATCTATAAGATTCATCTGACATGACCTTCCCCCATGAATCCATGCTGCCTTGGGTCTTGTAACCTGCTGGATTCAAGATACTACACAATCCTTTCCTTCAAAGTGACTCCATTAACTTTGCCACCACTGATGTCAGACTGACCAGCCTATAGTTGCCAGCCTTCTCCCTGCTACTGCTTTCCGCCTCCAGTCCTCTGGAACCACCCCTGTATCCAGTGAGTTTTTGAATAGGCCAGTTAGACATGCAATCTGTACCTGCCTGAGCTCCCTCAGTGCCATTCGGTGTACTCCGTTCAGCACAATAGCTTTGTCCACTTTCAGATTTGCAAGTATTTTCAGGACTATCTTCTCTGTAAATGGACTTGTGTCTACCTCCCTCCTCGGTGTTCCCACTGATAACCATTCTTAAGCATGCCTTAGTTGCCTTGAGAATGACCTCTTTAATTACTTCCCTTCTCCTCTACCCCTGATTTCATCCACTCCCCCATCTTATCCTTGACTAATTTCCTCATTGGTCAAAGTCTGGTCTTCTGAAATCCAGAACCACAGCGTTTGACAAGGGTATATTTGTTCCCAGGGCCATTCGAACCACATGGTATTATTGTCACAAGAGCCAGTTGTTCTCCAACCCACACTTCACCTACCATTTCTGAGCTGGTGAGCACCACATCAAGTATGGCAGACTGCCGTGTGGGTTTCCTGACCAACAACATCACTAGGCAGTACTGCAATGTGTGTTGCAGGGCTTGACTTCTGGTGCTGTTAGCTGCTGGAATGTCCCAATCTATGTCTGGCAGACTGTGATCCCCCACCACCATTACCTCCACCTTTGCAGCACCCTTGTGAATTTCTGGCACTAGTTCCCCATCCTCGTCCCCATCCCAGCAGTCTATAGACCACTCTCATCTGCAGCTTATTACCTGATATTGTTGTGAGCTGTACCTACAACAAATCTGTCTCCCTTTTCCCTGCTAATGCCCCGATCTACCACCTCAGTACCTTCCTTGACATAAAGGGCTACCAAACCTCCTTTTCCTTACCCACTCTCACCTATAAATTCTGTACCCCAGTACTGCTAAGTCCAGTCATTTTACTGGTGACCCATAATTCTGTGAGTGCTATGAGGTCAAATCCTATATGGTCACCATCGCCTGGAGCTCACTAATTTTGTTTTCTAGGCTCCTGGCGTTAAGTTACCTGCCTTCCAGCATGAACCTATATCCCTCCTTTTGCCAGCACCACTTCCCTTTGTCCTCCTTTTCCTCCTTAATTTCCTGCTTGCTGTTCTGTGTGCCTCTGGGTCAGTTCCTACAGTATATGATAAAGGTGAGTGTATAATAAGCGAGGCGAAAAGGGGCAAACAGAAAATAGCTCAGCTCATGGGCAACTGGCACATCACAGCAATTGCCAAAATGGTGAAAACAGTGCCACAGTGGCTTTCTTTGGGGCTTGCCCTCGCACCCCCTTTGAGACTGCCCCCACCACACCCCACTTTACTAAAAATAAACAACTCTGGCAACTCAGGAGGGGAAAAGCCATAGATCACCATTTCAGCAATCGCTAGGTTGTAAAATTAGCCTCATTGGCCGTTGTTTTTCTTCACCCTTTTTGTCCTTGCCATCTTTGTAATTGCTGTCTTTATGGATACCCCTAGGTCCTTGACACCTTTTATTACTTTATTATGGACCCCTTTTATTATACTTCCATCACTCTTTCTTTTAGCCCTCATTTTTGGGGAGTCCTAGCTAGATTCCCCTTTTGTTCTCTGTCCTTTGTGGTTCCCTCAAGCTCAGTCTTCACCCTCAGTTTAAATGTCCACGGATATAGGCGTCAAAGTTTGTCCCAGTGCACTAGCCCCCTCTATTATTAGGTGAATGCCATCACCTTGAAGAGCTTCCTGTCCCAGAAGCCCTCCATGTCTCCACAAACATGCAGGAACAGTTTTGGTGAAAGATTTATGTGGGATGAGTGGTTGTGTGAACAAGGAAAACACTGAAATACTCTATTGGGGCTACCATCTTGTACTCTTTTGAACTGGCTAACAGATAGGTGACAGAGGTGGTGGTTAAAACTAGTTAATGGATTGGTGACAGAGTGAGGTGGTTAATGGCACTCACTGTAATGACTGAGGAGTGACCAGTGGGGTGCCACAAGGCTCAGATGCTGGGACCAGTTCTCTTCAATGACTTTATAAGTGACATTGCAGAAGAACTGGAAGGGAATGTATGCCTTTTGCAGATTATATCAAAATCTATAATAGGGTGGACACAGGAGAGTGGAGAAGAATGTGCAGGGATCATGAGAAACTAAAGCAGTTGTCAGGAGCATGGCAGTTGGGTTTCAATGCCAATATGTGCAAAAGCATCAACTAGGGTACAGGAACCTAGGAGCTGAGTCTAGGCTGGGAAGAGGTACTGATAGTCATTAAGCAGGAAAGTGACCTGGGGTTATCATAACTGATGACTTCAAAGTGGCATGGCTGTGTGATAAGCACTGGGTAGGGTTAGTGGGATGGTGGGGTGCATAGGGAGGGTATCTCCAGCAGGAGGAGGAGGTGGTGTTGCCACTGTATGGCTCACTGGTATACCGCATCTGAGTACTGTGTTCAGTTTTGGAGGCTGCACCTTTGAAAAGACATAGGCAGCATAGAGGCAGTCAGAGGAGGGCAACTAAAATGGTGCAGGGTTTATGGGAAGCACTGAGAAGACACTGAGGATCTTAACAGTTACATCCTGGAAGAGAGGAACAAGAGGTGGCGTGATAGAGATATACAAGTACCTTACAGGGTGTACAAGATGCAGGAGGAGACTATCAAATGGAAAAGAGCACCAGGACCAGGAGCCATGTGATGAAGCTGGGGGGTGAGGAATGAGGGAAATACTATTTCACTAAAGAGTGGTAGATACCTGGAACAGACTACCAGCAGAAGTGGTAGAGATGAAAACAATGGGGATTTCAATCATGCATGGAAGAGGCATAGGGTTATATTGGTAAATAGGCAGGGAGGAGGAGGGAGGTGGCCAGACACCAGTTAGGATCTGTAAGAGACAGATTAGGCAGGGAACATCTGGGTAGACTGTGTGGGTCAAGCAGTCCATTTCTGCTGACAAATTCTATGTTTCTTTGTTTCTATGATCTTCAGCACAGCAAATCCCTGACTTTTCAGGCCATGAACCCTGGCTCAGACACAGTAACAGGAGAATCTTGGAGGTGACACCAGCTGTATCCTATCAGGTGCCATGAGAGCTGAGTGGCAAATGACAAGACTAATTTAAACATGGGCCAGGACCCTGTATAAAAGGGAGGATGGCTCACGGAGCAGATCAGTGCAGGGTCTAGAAGGAAGTGGATGTGGTACTGTAGTAATAAAGAGGGCATCATCCTGGGCCTTGTGCCTAAAGGAACAGTAGTTTGAGTTGCATAGACACACCAGCCTGGGCAAAGATGATAACTGTAAATCAGTGTATAGCCCTTGGTGGAGGAGTACAGACTTGAACACCTTCTGCCACCTGAGTGACAACTTTTGGGAAGCACTAAGCTGTGACACATACTGAATTACAGTACTGTATGTGGTCTTGGTCTGACCTTGTTGAATCAAGCAAGTATGCAGCCTCACAATGCCTTTCCTGGTATCCATAACTGTTGGGTTGTGTTTCTGCCATTTGCATTCTGTGTGAGTCCTGTATAAAATGCTGTTTTAATTGGTGGTGGTGGCTAATTTAATAGATATGTCTATTTTTAAATATATATTGTAATTATGCACTGTCACTTTAAAAAGCAGCCCTTAAGATGAAACAGTTCTCACTGTGAAACTGGTAGAGGAACTTGTGTCCGAGCTGCAACAGCTGTTACCTCACTGAAATAAAACTTTTCTTCCCTGGATTGGCGGTGCTGGCATTTGCTTTCTTGGATCATTCTGTGTGAGTTCCCATTTGGATTTTTAAGTAGGCCACTGGGCGGATTATACATACCTCAGTTTCATGGAATTCAAACACCATTTAAACAACTGCATTGACTGTGGGGTTTGGGCAACTGAGTGTTATTTTTAATTCAAGTGCCCCAATGCCAGCAAACTCACATCAATATTGATGGGCCTTCCACCCATCAACCCTGGTTACCCACGGACTGCCATATGAAAGCTCCCATCACATTTAGTTGAAACCCTGGTACCAGGTGGGGAGACTAGTGATTTCCAGTACAGGGTGTTTACTATGGTTGGGGCTGTGTACTTGTATGTTTGGCGACAAAATGAGATGCACTTTGTCTGGCATTATTAACTGCAGCTAAAGAGTTTTCTCCTCTACTTGCCCAGGAAGGGTTCACCTAAATACCACTTTGTTTCATTGCTGGTACACACCCTATGTGGACACCTAACGGGGTGAACAGCTTGAAAAGTGTGCTAATCTGTCTTTTTCCTATAGGTGCTAGTGCTGTAACAAATATATGTTTATGCTATTCCAGTATCCTTACTGTCTGAACAGTTTTAATTAAGCAATAAGGCACGACGGGGGCCCTTATGGTGGGATAATGGCCCACCTCAGGTGGGTTGAAACATGAGGCAAAGCTGAGTGCTTCCACCACATGAGAAGGACTGTTATCCTACCATAATGCCCCTCCTGGAGTGCCTTATTACAATTATGAAAATGGGTCCCACCACTATTAATAAATAAAAACATTAAAACATCTCTTTATGTTTTAAATTAGTGAAACATAAGAAATATGAAGAACTACTACAAAAGACAAAAATATTGCATGCCCCGCCCCTGTCACTGACTCACCTTTCACTGTCACTGACTTCCTGCTTCATGTCTCTGTCAGCAGTTTATTTCAGAAATTAAAAAAAGTAACATTCCTGACTGACTGGAAGTGTGGGAACCTGTGTGACTTTTTTTTTTTAATGTACATATTAAATCTAATTATGGAGCAGGTGGGCACTACCAGTCTAAGTGTGGAAGTGCGAGCATGTGTTAACAGCTGATTTAAATTGCGGTTCAGTTTTAGCTGCATGTGGCACCTAAGGTAAAGACAATCTTCTTTTTCTTGTGTTTTCATAGAAACATAGAAACATAGACTTTGACGGCAGATAAGGACCACTTGGCCCACCCAGTCTGCCCATTTCCCTACCTATTGGATAAGCTGCAGATTCTAGTTAACCAACAGCCTATTTCCTGCAACCCCACTATAATTGCCTTATGTCTGTCTCATGCATGTTTGAATTCCTCCACTGCTTTGACCCCACAACCTCTCCAGGAAAGCGGTTCCATGCGTCCACCACTCTCTCTGTGAAAAGAATTTCCTCACATTACCCCTGAACCGTCCCCCTCTAACTTTAAATTGTGCTCCCTTGTTCTTACACATCTCTTTTTCTGAAAGATGCTACCCTCCTGGACTTTGTTGATTCCTTGAGGTACTTAAAAGTTTCAATCATGTCCCTCGTCCTCCTTTCATCAGAGGTATACATATTAAGCTCTCTCAGTCTCTCTTCATATGGTTACTGATGTAGACCCTGCACCATTTTAGTTGCCCTACTCTGGACTGCTTCCATCCTGTCTATGTCCTTGCGTAGATGAGGTCTCCAAAACTGCACGCAGTACTCCAAATGGGGTCTCACCAACTGTCTGTATAGAGGGATAACCACTTCCCTTTTTCTACTTGTGTTGCCCTCCTATGCATCCCAGTATCCCCTGGCTTTCCCTACTGACTTCTCACATTGCTTACCCACCTTTAGGTCATCTGATATGACTACACCCAGATTCCTTTCCATTATTGTTGTTGTTAGTACCTCCCATGCTATTGTGACTCTTCTCCTGGATTTTTATTTCCCAGGTGCATTACTTTGCACTTCTTTGCATTGAATCTAAGTTGCCATATGTCTGACCATTCCTCCAACCTTGCCAAATCCCTTCTCATCCTTTATACCCCCTTGTGTATCAACTCTGTAACAGATCTTTGTGTCATCCATAAAGAGGCATACCTTTTCCAGACCCTCTGCAATGTCGCATGTAAAAGGCGTTAAAGAGGATGGACCCACTGAGCCCTGAGGTACTCCACTAGTAAACCCCTTTCTTCAGAATGTGTCCCATTCACTGTTACCTTCTGTGTCCTGTTGTGCAGCCAGTTTGCTACCCAGGCTACCACCCTGGGACCCCTCCCAGGCTGGCTAACTGATTATTAATCTTTTGTGCGGGACTGTGTCAAATGCCTTGCTAAAGTCTAGGTAGGCCATATCCACAGCCCTCTCTGGTTTATTACTTTGGTCACCCAGTCAAAGAAATTGATTAGATTTGTCTGACATGACCATCCTGCTGTGAATCCATGCTGCTTTGGGTCCTGTGCCCGCTGGCCTCTAGGTACTCAACAATTCTTTCTTTCAAGTGATCCCATCATTTTCCCCACCACTGAGGTCAAACTAACAGGTCTGTGGTTCCTGCTTCTGCCTTGCTTCCACTTTTGTGGAGGAATCACATCTGCCCTCCTGCAGTCCTCAGGTACCACTCCATCTTCCCATGATTTGTTAAAAGTGTGGTTAGTGGTGTCACTAGGTCCTCCTTAGCTCTTTTAGGATTCTAGGTGAATCCCATCAGGCTCCATTGCTCTGTCCAGCTTGAGTTTTAGGAGTTCTTTCAGTACTCTTTCTTCTGTAAATGGACTGGTATCAACCCCACTATCCAAGTGCTTCTACTGTTTGGTTTAGGTAACTCCTCCTCTTCTTCTTTTGTGAATACTGAGCAAAAGTATTCATTCAGTATCTCTGCCTTTTCACTGTCTCCTTCTTCACTTCCCTCTCCTTTATTAATATTCACTATCCCTCCCTTAACCTGTCTATGCTCCCTAATGTACCTATAAAGGCTTTATCCCCTTCTTAACTGAGTTGGCTATCTTTTCCCGGTTTAGGCCTTTGCTTTTCTGACTGCCTTCCCACTTCCTTCTGCTTTAATTGATACAGTTCCCTGTTGTGCTCCGTCTGTGATTTCTTATACTTTTGAATGCAGCCTTTTCTCCTTAACCTTCCCTGACACCTCTTTTGAAACCATAGTGTTTTTATTCGCTTTGTTTTCTTTGTTTCACACAAATGCTTGTTGCCTCCATGATGGCAGTTTTGATTTTCTCCATTGTTCTTCCACTTCTCCTTTCTGGCCATTTGCTATATGCATTCCTCAAGTATTCACCATTATGCCAAAGTCAGCCCTTCTAAAGTCCAGTATCCTTGTCTTTGTTGGCTTGTCTCCATGGTTGTGTTTATTGTGAAGCACACTGTGCAGTGGTCACTTGTTCCCAGATGTCTACTGACTTCTAAGTTTGTGATCCTCTCTCCATTTGAGAGTGCCAGGTCTAATATTGCTCCCTCCCAAGTGGGTTCCACCACTAGCTGTCTAAGGCATGCTCCTGTAGGGCATCGAGAATGACACTGCTTTTGGATGTGGCTGCAGTCCATGTCGCCCAGTTAACATCTGGCATATTCAGGTCTCCCATCAACAGTATCTCCCTTTTCAGCCATTTTGAGAATGCCCTCTATCATTTTCTTGTCCATTTCCTCCCCTTGAGACAGGGGTCTGTATACAACCTGTGCGGTTTGTGATGCCATTCCCTGTCTCCAAGGTGACCCAGAGTTCCTCTTGTCCTCCCCTTTACTTTTAGTTCTGTAGCTTTGATCCCTTCTCTTATGAGAGCTACTCCACCTCCTCTTTACCCTCCCTGTCCTTTCTGTAGATTGTGTACCCTGGTATGTTGACATCCCAGTCATGGTTCTCCATGTACCATGTTTCTGTGACTGCCACAATATCCAAGTGTTCCTCTTCCATCAGGGCTACTAGCTCTGGAAGCTTGTTTCCCAGACTATGGGCATTGGTACTCATTGCCCTCCATTTAATGTTGGCTTCATCCTTTTTACCCCATCCCTGCTCTTATTGCCTTGTCCATTTTTCCATTTACCCTGTCCTGCCTCTGTCAAGCTCTGTACTTCAGTGTTTACCTACTACTGCCATGTTTTGTGGGGAGGCTTGAACTTTCCTGTTTCCTATCAGCACCTCCCCTTGGCTAGTTTAAAAGCTTGCCAAGGAAGCCTTTAAACCTGTCACCTAGGAGCGTGTTTCCCTTCCTGGACAGATGCAGACCATCATGCGGTATAGACCTTCATCTCTCCAGGTGGACCCCAGTCCCCAATGAAGCCAAAGCCCTGTGCTCTGCACCAGTTTTGCAACCATTCATTAAACTGCATGGTGTGCAGTGCCTAGCCTCACCCTGCCATAGACTGGCAGCATCTCTGAGAAGGTTACCATGCTTGCTACCTGTTTGAGGCCCCTTTTCAATTCCAAATCACTCTCTCCCCCAGATAGAATGGTTGTCATAAGTTTGACCTCCCAAACTCTGTGAAACTTTAAACCCATAAAATGAAAGCAGGCAGCGCCAGTACTAACATCTGCGTAACTAAAATGAAACCTGTTACTGGGATTGGCTTCACTCCATGGCCACTTCTTGCAGGTTCAGTTGTAGCTTCGTTCGGCAGCTAAAGTAAAGACAAGTTTTTTTTTGCTATTTTAATTGCTGCCATCTAACATCCATGTGTGTGGTTTTATTCAGGATGGTTGCCACGGCGTGCTATATGTGGGCAGTTGAGCTGCATGTGAGGTGTTCATAAGTGCCGATCCCCTTTGCTGAGGAGCTACTTTCAACTGAGTCGTTGTGCTGGGATAGCGGCCCAGCTAAAAACTCAGGACCAATCACTAGCCAACATTCTTTGATGGGAGGCAGTCACTCTAGAGGGAGGTAGGGAGGAGTAGATTCCCAGAGAGTTGTACAAATTTTTCAGCTAACCCAATATCAGGCATCACTGTGTGTTTAGAGCTCTGTGAGAAAACCTAGCTAGTGAATCTCCAAACCCAGGAGCCACTGAACATCTCCAGCAACCCAGCTGTGGTGTAAGGCAGGCAGGATCCTGGAAAAACCCTACACAAGGGTTCAAGGATAATATAGGGTTATCATGCATTCTTTGCCAGCCCTGGGTCTCACTTGTTCCAGTGAGATGCCCTGAAGATAAATATTTCCAACTGCCATACCAATGAATTGTGTGCCTTGACATAGTTGGAAATATATAGTTACATTTTTACTGTTTAAGTAAAGCCAAATGTGTGCTGCACTGCTATCCTGAGTATGGTTTATGAGGTTACAAGATGCATAATTCTAGCCTCACATTAAAGACAGGATCCCATAATAAAATAAATGTTTCTCTGTGAGGAATGTCTCCCATCAAGCACAACACAAAGGCTATGCCTACCACAATTCAGTAGATAATAGCTACCAGTCACACCCCTTCCCAAGCTATTTAAGACAGCTTCCTCTGGCCTCGTTTGAAAGAACTGTTTTTTGCTGTAGCCAGACACCCTGTCGGAGCTCTGCCACCCCAAACACACTTTTCTCTCCATGTTTGTCTGCCGCTTTCCATTGTGCTTTTGGGCTTTCTTTTCAGCTTGTACCTTCAGTGACTTTCTAGGTCAGTATTTAGTTTTCTACCTTTCCTGACTGCAGCTGTTGCTTCCTTATTTCTCTCACTCAGCTATTTCTGCACGCCTGTCCTCATGCAACTCCTGTGTTTCTTTCTGTTTGGTTCTTGGTGTGCTTACTAGTTTCCACAGCATGTCCTACCCATGTCATTCTGCTGTTTTGGGTTCTGCTGTTTCAGGCTTTTTCATTATGCTGTTCATACCAGACCACTTGAATTCAGTTCCACTGCATTTCCTTCTCAGTTACTTTCACCTGGCTTCCTAGCAAGGCAGCTGCTCTCATTTCTGCTCTATCATTTTAATAAAGTTTTCTCAGTCAGTCTGTTCAGTATTTATCACCCTAGTTTTTGTGTGTATACAGTTTCCAAACTTTTCTGATGAGGCTGGGTTTTACCTCTCATTTTGACCCTTGATTTACATTCAAATTTCAGTGCCTTTTCATTCATTGTATTGTCCATCAATATCAGTCATTCCATTCAACAGTCATAATTCGGTAAAATCTTGCCCTCAGGGTTTTCCTGTGGACAGACAACTTACTCCTCTTGAAGCCTGCATTTTGAGAGTGAGCCCTCATCTTGGGTGGGGTACTTCTCTGTGGCGCTTGTCCCCTACAGCACCTCAGGCAGTCCCACTGGGTAGTAACATCCAATTCTTTGGGGAGGTGTTACCTGTTCAGACATTGGTCGGTGACACTTCAGGTGTAGTATTTAAGATTTCAACTGCCATATGGTGGATCCCTAAGCCCCCAGGGTTTCTTTTGCTGTGCAGACCATGTCAACAGCATCTCTGAAAGTTATTCTCTCTGCATATGCCTAAGGTCCACCTAGTCTCATTCTGTATCCCCTTCTTTTAGTTCCCATTCAGGATGGGCCTCCTTATGGTCTTGAGGCTGGGTGATAGCCTTTCAGCAGTCATTATTCTCCTCATTCCATGCTTTGACGTGTTTTCCTCCTTCACTAGGAACTTCCTTTAGCTTTAGAGATTGACTCATGACACACCCCTGCATTATCTCATTAGAGGGTAGAGAGAGAGAGAGAGAGAGAGAGAATGTTATCCCTCCTAAAACTTCCCTGAATTTCAAACTCCAAATTAACTTTCTGAGCTGCCACAGTAATAAGTTCCCATGCAAGGATTGATGGTGGTCAAGGCCTTGAATCTCAGATTTCCTCCATGGGTTTTTCTCTCCTGGGTGCCAAAGGCAATAATGTAGCATATGTATGTACATATAGTGTTTATTCTGGCACTAGGTTTCTGCTGTGAGATGGGGTTGGGTGGTGGCTTTCTTATCCTTCAATCCTGCAGTTCCCTCTCTCCTTCTGAAAGTCCTGCCTCTGTCTGCCATCAGTTACCAGTTGCTGTCATTCATTGCTTCAGTCTCTGTTTGTTATCAGTCATCACCAGTTGCTGTCAGTCAGTACTCCACTCAGTCTCTGTGCTGCGTCGTACTTTTAGGCTCCTTCCTAAGGTAACTTTAGCCTAAAGGAATTTTGTTCCAATGGCACCTATAGGGTCAAACCCTCCTTAATAGGGTTCAGTTGACTTCACGATACCCTGACATGAGGGTTGTCCTCCATGGGACAGAGAGTGCAAATGGCCAAAGTATCCGTAACAGTCAAACAATGCATTCATTAAACTATCTTCAGACTATTAACAATTAACAGTGCCCTCCCTGACAGGTGCCTTTAAATGGTCACTGACTCCAAGGTTGTAAATCCGACTTGTAATAAATAAATAAATTAATTAAATAAATAAATGTTGACAAGCACAACTCCTCATTAAGTTGCATACACCTATTAAACCCCTACACATGGAGGATCTGGGAGCATCATCCAAAGGCCAATGGGGTGCCCACCTGCCTGTTTGGGGCTCTCATCAGAGTAGCCATGGACCAGGGGTCCCAGGATCAAGGATTACAGCATTGGGGCTCATCCCTGATGTTGTTGACTCTTTAGTGAACTACTGAATTGTTCAAATGGACCAAAAGTAATTAAAATTATTCTGGAGAAATAGACACATGACACACGAGAAACAAAGGACTAGTAAGTTCTGGTTGTTACACACTTAACTGTAAAATGCAAAATATGATTTGCAACAGTTCCTACAAGTGTAGAAGTACCCTCATGAGCATACTGCTAGCTCAGTGGCCAGTAATTTCACAGGGAGTTATCATCCCAAAGATCACATGGCATGATTATTGATGTTTATGCAGCCTACACATATCAAGCCTGGATGAGAAGGAACATGTGGTCACTGCTGGAATGAGTTAAAACAGTTGTCACTGGGTTAACTGGGTAGCCAACAATGCTATCAGGTAGCTCAGACCTCATTTGCAGGTGAGACTTACATTTGAGAGGTAGGTTGGTCCCCATCATTATGCTACAGGAGGAAATGTAGTGGGAATCACTGCAGTGATGCTGATTCATACTCATTGCTAACCAAGTGGAAGATTAGCTGTATGTCTTGATATGACCTGTGTGGAAGAGCCATGCAGAGCATACTGGCAATGTGATGATACCCAGCATGTGCATGGCTCCATGCTGTCAAGAATGTGGAAAGCAGACTTCCTGTCTGAGGGATCATGTTATATGTACTATGTGATGGGGAGACTGATCAGTGGGTGCAACATGCTGCACCCCAGCACTAAGTCATGACTCTAGCACAGCCTGCAGAACCAGAACTGCTAGAGATGCAGACTGAGGCATCGGAACCACTGGGTGTAGTGGGTGGAGAGACTGAAAGGCTTGCAGATCAACCAACAGATTACAACATGGTGCAGAGCACTATGTGGTAGCAGTGACCAACACTCTGATGGGGGTGGGAGCAATGACAAAATGCTGCTAGGTTCCCTATGACACCTCACCTTTGCTCAAGCAGAGGAAGAGGCAGAATCACTACAAAGTTCAGTTTACAGGTGCACCTCTTAGACTACCAGGCCTGTGGAGACTTGGTACATGCAGCTACAGTCTCTTAGCATCTCTCTCACATACATGTGTATACACACACACACACACACACACACACACTGGCTATTAGACTGGTCTGCACTGAGCCCATATTTTTGTTCAGCAGTGTCTCTTATAGTCTGTAGAACTGATGTCTGATTTGATGACTGATACCAAGCATCTAGTTTGCATGGCCAGGTGTGACAGGGTTGGGTAGGGCCCTCTCCCGCTTGTTATGCAGAGAGTTAAAACAATTATCTATTTTGCCCTCTCCTGTCCTGCCACTTGTCTGTCTTGCCTTGCAAGCTATCAAAGATTGAGGATCTGGTACAAGTCCTGAATCACCAAAACACAAACAATTTTAAACATTACTTAACTTAGACATAAATATATATTAGACATAGGAATAAACTTAGACATTAAACTTACAAAACTGTGTCCCTCGGATGATATTGAATCATACTTGACAGCTTTGAAACAGTCACTAGGGCCAGCCAATGGCCACAACAGCAACGGCAATCAAACTGATACCTTATCTGACAGGGAAAGCACAACTTGCCTACAGTAATATGGACACTGCACAGTCAGAAAACTATGACCTTTTAAAAGAGATATCCTTGAAAGATATGACATCCGGAGAGACCTACAGACAGAGCCCCATGTTTTCTGCGATTCTGCAGTTGCAGCAACTGCTGCAAAAACATGGTCCTAAGTTGCAGAAACCAGCCTCTGTCAAAGAAACTGCACTTTGTGGTGCAGTGAAATAGCTATCGCCACTGAAACGCCAACTAAATGGCTAAAATGATTGTGAGTAAGCTTAAAATGGTATTAGTGTGAGTTGTTGGCAGCTCCATTATACCTCATCCTCCCTGGGTTGCAATAGTCAGTGGGGACACCTTTTCCAATCCACTGGCACTGAGCCCTGTAGTGTATGACCATTATGTCCTTCAAACACTGAGGGAACTTCAGGAAGTCTATTTCATGAGACAGAATGGTGGTTCTAGTTGCCAACTGCAGAACTGTGGAATGAAAAGTATTAGTAATTATTGCAATAAAAAAATGGAAGGCTTTCTGACCTTTGTCTAAAATAAAATGGTCAAGTTACTCTCTAGCCTCACAGATTAGGAAAGGGAGAAGATATGGAAGCCAAGTGGCATTGACACAAATGATAACACCGTGTTGAGCTGTGCAAGCCGGAGGCAACTAGAGCAGTGTTACAGCACAAACCGTCACCACCAGGCTGCAAGCAAATGGTTGAGGGAGCCATTGGAACAAGCACTGTTTTGCAACCAGGTAATACTGGTCTTCAAGCAACTGGGCAGACAGGGAGAGAAATTCTCAGGAACATAGCTGTGGTAAACCAGCGCTGGGCAGGTGGGAGGGAGCCAATGGACAATAAAACAGACTGCAGGAAAAAATAAATAACTCTTAAATTCCCTCATGCCCTACATTCAATCCAAATCATGAAGCCAGAGTTGCTTTGCATTTCCTTGCCTGTACATCTGCCAAACTTCTACAGGCTGCCTTTTCCGAACGTTTTTTCTGGGTAATGAAATTTTAGTTTGGGTCTCATTTGAGTTGCCAGAGAATGTAAGGCTCATCACAGAATTGCTACAGAATCACCAAGAAATTGCTTACAGCCTGACTGCAGCAAGCATGAGGTCCAACTGAAGAATGTGGTCTAGTTTACAGCAGTGAACATGATGCCCTGCCTACAGGCAGAGATTCTGGTCCCTGAAGTACCACTCAGTCGACAATCCTCAAGAAGCCTTCACCTGACTCAGAGAGCTCTAATTAATTTCAGTCTGGTCAATGACAAATGCTCATGTACCTGATTCTCTGTATTTTTGGAATGATTGTTATACCTCATGATACTTCAGCACTTATTTGATTGCTTTCTTAAATTCCCTGTACTGCTCAAATGCTCATGTTTTTCCAGTATCTTTGCAGACCATGCTGATATTTTGTATCATTGTAATTTGATGTTCACTTTGTCTGTAATCCTCCTGGGTTGTTCCTGAAAATAGGCAATGCTTTTGTGTAGCGCACCCACCTAGTCAACAAAGATGCAATCAAATGCTGGGATATGTTGCCAGGGCATCACTTCTAGAGGAACATGTCATCCTGCCACTGTACAGATCATTGGTGAGGTCACACTTGGAGTACTGTGTGCAACTGTGGTGCCCATACCCAAAAGGATGTAATAATACTGGCGGGGTGAGCCTAGGGTGACAAAGACGATCCTAAGTCTGGGAGATAAACCCTATGAGGAATGATTGAGGGAGTTCAACATGTATTTCCTGGAAGAGAGGAGAGAGAAGGGCTATGGCAGAGACATTACAGTGGACTGGCCCCAGAACTGATCCTGTGGCACCCAACTGCTTGCCCTCCTCTCCTCAGAGTGAACTCTGTTTGCCACCACCCTTGTGTTCTATCCATCAACCAATTTCTGACCCAGTTTACTACCTTGGGACCCACTCCCAGACTGCCCAGCTTGATTACAGGCCTCCTATGTGGAACAGTGTCAAAGGCCTTGCTGAAATTCAGGTAAGCACATCCACTGCCCTCCCTGATCTAATTCCCTGGTCACTTAGTCAAAGAAATCTATCAGATTTGTTTGACATGTCCTTCCCATTGTGAATCCATGCTGCCTTGGATCCTGTGATCTGCTGGATTCAAGATATGCCACAATCCTTTCCTTTAGCAGTAATTCCATTAATTTCCCCAGCCCTGAGTTCAGGCTGCCTGGCCTGTAATTTCCAGCCTCCTTCCTGCTCCCACTTTTGTAAAGAGCAACTACATCCGCCTCTCCTCCAGTCCTCCGGAACCATTCCCTGTTTTGAGTGATTTGTTGAACAGAGCTGTCAGTGGTGCTGCTAGCACCGCTCTAAGCTCTTTAACATTCTTGTATGTATCCCATCCGGCCCCATTGCCTTGTCCACTTTTAGTATTTTGAGTTCTGTTAGGACTCTCTCCTCTGTAAATGGACTGGTCTCCACCTCCCTTTCGTTGATGCACCTGTCACTTAACTATGGTCCTCACCTTACTCTTCTTCTGTGAGTACCGAATAAAAATATTTGTTCAGGATTGCTGCTTTTTCCAGGTTTCCTTTGCACACTCCTCTGCTTCCCTTTTTAACCTTACAATCCTCTCCTGGTCTTTCTTCTTTCACTAATGTACCGGAAATAAGTCTTGTCTCCTTCATTACTGCCTGGGCTATTTTTACACTGTTTGAACCTTTGTGCTCCTGACTACTTTACCTGCCTACTGCTGCTTCTTTTTCCAGATACAATTTCCGACTTCCTTCTTCCATGTTTCTTGTACTTCCTGAATGCCAACTTTTGTTCTTACATTCCTGGCCACTTTCTTTGAGAATCATAGTATTTTTTTTCTTTTGCTTTTGCTTAATTGCCTAACACAAAGGTTTGTTGCCTCCACTATGGCTCCTTTTACGGCAGATTCACCCACTACTGTTCCTCTACATCCCCCACCCCCTGCCAGTGCTTTTCTGAGATATTTCTCCAACTTTGCAAAGGTCAGCCTTCTGAAGTCCAGGACCCTCACTTTCATGGGGTTTGACTCGATACTGTTCTCACACTGAATCACACGTCAAGTGATCACCGGACCCCAGATGGAAACGCACCATGACATCTGCAACTCTGTCCCCGTTGGTGAGTACCAGCTCCAGTATTGCTCCCTTATGGGTATGATCAACCACTAGCTGCCTAAGGCTCGCTCTCTGCAGGGGCTTTTTGCTATAACTGTAATAAACCAGCCCATATTGAAAGAAACTGTCATAAAAATAAGGAGAGTAACACTACAGCAAATCTGGTCGAGCAAATTGGGCAAGTATTTTACAGATGTCAAGGTGGGAGTTAAGATTGTGAAGGACTTCAGATTCAGGAAGCAGACAGATGCTGGTGCATATTGGTGCATGCTGGTACAGTGGGAAGGTACAGGTGAGGAATGTGGGGGACAATGGAGGAACACTAGAAGAAGACCACAGAAGGAGGGAGGCACTAAGGGTGGGAGTGCAGCAGCAACTTCTCAGCAGTGAGCTGTGCTCGAGCAGACGTAACAGACCTAGTAGCCTAATTCTGCTGGCATATTCTTATGTTAGTATGTTTACGTTCTGGGAAAAGACTGTGCAAACGGACCAAATACTGAGGTCATCTGCATCTACAAGGATGTTCAATACTATCCCACCTCCCAAGTGACTGTGAACATTAATGGGGTGACACACCAAATGAAAGTGGATAGTACCCAAAGTACCTGTGATTATTGGAAATAATGTTCCAGGATTTGCTAAGTTAATCACAGAGGGAGTAAACCCTACTGTTTTAGCAGCTGTGATGACAAGAGCACAGGCACAATACATCTGAGATGTTGAGACTTGCTTTCTTTTGCTGACTTTAATTTGGACTTGTGTGAGTCCAGTTCTACAATCTGGAAGTCCAGAAAAGAAGAAAGACACCTGAAAAACACTGGCAACAAAAGACTAATGGACAGAGGGACTGATATATGAAAATGCTGAAACTAAACTGATACCTGACTGTGATTTTGTTTCTGAGCAAACTAATGATGTTTCTCCTAGATTATTTTAAGCAGCTGGGGTGAAACAAAATAGGGTGAACAGTGTTTAAAAATGTAATGGATTGCTGTACAGAGTTCAGGTAAATCCTCAGATACAGGGATGGATAAAACAATCGGTCATACCAAAGAAGTATAGAGGTGAGTTGTTCAGGTAGCACATGATAGTCCTATGGCTGGTTTATCTGGGAGGGCCACACCTTGCCAGAGTGTTGCACAGATATTTCTGATCTGAATTCTATGAGGATGTGGGCTACCTATTGCAGTTCTTGTGCTGCATGTCAGAAAGTAGCCCCAGTGACTAAAAAAGACAAGGTGTCTCAATGCCCTTACCCTTGATAGATGTGCCTTTTGAGAGAATTGCAATGGATGGGGTTGGCAGTATAGCGCAGTGGTCTAAGGCTCTGAGCTGTAATCTGGTGACATCCAGCAGACCAGACCTGTGTTTGAATCCCACAGTTTCCACTTGCATACTGCGTGACCCTGAGCAAGTCACTTAACTCCTTGTGCTCCCAGATCGATCCTGTAAAAGCTTTCAGCTTAGTGTGCTATTCCTGATTAAACAACTACAAAAAAAAAAAGTAATCAGTTCATTTTAATAGTATGTGACTATACTTCTATATTCAGAGGCAATTCCAATGCATACTGTCACAGCCCCAAAAGTGCAGCAGCAGCGCTACCAACATTTTCAGCAGGTGGGCATACCTAAAGAGATTATTAGGGATCAGGGTAGTAATTTTTCTGCTGCACTGCTGAAGGAGCTGTACTGACTACTACAGTAGGTATCGCTACCATAAGAAACTTCCTCATCACCCTTAGACAGACAGTCTTGTTGAGTGTGTGTTAATCAGACCCTGAAATGCATGGTAAAAGGTTTGTGAAAGGTGAAGGAAAGATTGAGATCAATACTTACTTTACCTGCTTTTGCTTACACGAAGTACCACAAGCATTAACAGGCTTTTAGCCCTTTGACATGTTGTATGGTAGACAACCTAGAGGGCCACTAGATTTAATAAATGAAACGTGAAAAGATAACCCCATGCAAAAAGACATGGAAAGATAACCCCATGCAGAAAGAATAGATTACATCTTATATGTGTGCACTGAGAAAGAAACTGGAAAATATGTTGAAATTGCCCACAGTAATCAGGAAGAACTCAAAAACAGCAGAAGGTGTATTATGACCATGATGTAAAAGAAAAGTTTTTGAGCCAGGTGAAAAGTTTTGTTACTGTTACTCACTACATAAAACAAATTGTTAATGAAGTGTCAAGGGATTTATAAAGTGATTAGATGTACTGGTCCAGTTAACTAGAAGACTGAGACCCTGATAGGAAAAATCCTACTAAGCGAGTCAGACTAACCGACGATACCTGGAACTTTCCAGGTGTGCCCTCCAGTTGGGTACCAGGCCACCTTCTAAACTCTAAAATTCTCTTCTTTTATCATCTTTTTCTAATTAAATTGGGGCACATTAAGTAAATGTAAGATGCAAACACAAAGCTAATGTATTAATACTGATATGAGTGTGTCACCCTGGGCACTTCCTATTCATTTTCCAGGTGGGCCCTTTATCAACTTCCAGATGGGCCCCTGTACCCCAGTCAACCCTGCTACCAAGATATACCATGCAACTCCTAAAGAAATGGGCTTAAAAAAACAATGTTTGTTTTGTTAGTATTACCCGAAACTACTAGAGAAAATTTTGCTATAGCTTATGACAGACTGGAACAAATTGTAAATTCTGATGCTGTAAAGATGAATGTTTCCTTATCCACAGAACAAACTGCAGGAATTTGTAACTTGGTAAAGACATTTAAAAGTACTTTAACCACAGAGCCAGGCTGAACAAAAGGGTTTCATCACGTAATAGTGACAGAGAATGTTCATTCCATCAGACACAAGACATACAGGTTACCAATACAGTTAAGAGCACAGGTGATTACGGAAGTACAAAATATGAAAGAACTGGGTATTGAAGAATTGAGGAGAAGCACTTGATCATCACCAATGGTGATTGTAAATAAAAAGAAGGGGGTATAAGAATCTGCCTGGATATTAGGAAACTTAATCAAGTGTCTATATTTGACAGCTATCCTCTGTCTGGGATAGATGATTTGGTGGATAGAATGGGAAGTGCTAATTGCATTAGTACCCTCAGTCTCACCAGGGGTTACTGGAAAATTCCCCTAGCTGAAGGAGCCAGAGAGAAACTTCATTTTCCCTCCAGTTGGATTCTATGGGCTTCATTTTCAAAACATGGTGCAAGATACACCACAGGTGGCTTGCACCAAAACTATTCACATCAAGGACCCTGCACCTGATTTCTAATGGGTAGGGTCATAGTGTCAAAGTCCGCAGCTTGCGGGTGCTGTGGTCATGCACCAAAACAGACGGTGCAATCTGAGTGGTTTGTCACAAGCTGTGGGGAAGCCGTGCAGCAATCTAGGACAGCGAGCAACCAGCAGGGTATACATAATATAAACAGGAGTATGTGCTGATATATAATGGAACAGTACAACAATGTTATAACTAATCCTCATGATGACAAATGAACAGAATGTACAGATGCTTCAGACACTGCATATGTGTACCTAACATGAAATGTCTGACCCATCTGTGCATATACTGTCAATATGTCATCCTGACAATTAGGTATAAATATGTGTGCTGGTACATCAGATATTCTCTCATTAATGGTTCAGCATATGTGCAGTAACTACCCTTAGTAGGAGAAGTGAGCACCCATGGTGGCATATGGACCATTAGACCAGTCGGGCTGGTCTAACGGGTGTTTGAATATGTCGGCACTGGCTCTTTACAGAATACCAAACAGGTGATGCTGCAGCATTACCTGGTGCAAGGCTCCTTGTGCTTTGCCACAGCCCATTTTGTGATTCACAGATGGTGCAAGCACCCTTTAGGCATGCAGCCTGCAATTGCTGCAGGCTTGTGTCTGAGATGGCACTCAGTGCATCTTGTGGTGCAAGCCATCCCTTGCATCATTCCTTGTGGCAAGCCCCTGCAACATTAGGGGAGCTTCAAGAATTGGGCCCAATGAGTGCAACATTATTCCATTTGGTTTATATGGCACACCCTGTATATTCCAGTGGTACATGGATGTAATTCCAGCCCTCACACTAGTTATTGTGCTGCTTACCTGGATGATGTCATGGTGTACAGTTCAGACTGGAAAAGCCACCTGGAACACCTATGAGCAATTATCCAGTTTATCAAAATGCAGGTCTGACCATTATTTCTACCAAATGCATATTAAGCATGCAGGAAACCAAATATTTGGGTTATATTTGGGAAATGGAGAGGTAAAGCCACAGTTTTCTAATATAGAAGCTGAGCTAACAGTCCTGCCCTAAACTGAAAAAAAATATGTCAGGTCATTTTTAGGTTCGGGCTGGTTTACTACCGGAGATTTGTTCCTGACTTTGCCCAGTTACTTCTCCTCACTGAACTCATGAAAAAATGGTAGCCGTATAATAAGAAATGACCCCAGAGTAGGATGAGACTCTTCAGCCATCAAGGCTGTATTATTTCTGACCGTGTTTTAAGGAGTCCAGACTTTGAGAAACAGCTTCTGTTACAGCCAGATGCATCACAGATAGGCATAGGTGCAGTCTTGAGTCAGAATATAGATGGGAGAAACATACCATTCTGTGTGTCAGTAGGAAATCTGCGACAGAGAAAAAGTACTCCACTATTGAAAACGAATGCCTAGCTTCAAAATGAGCAATGGAGTTCATTATGTTTTATCTGCTAGTAGTAGTACTTTATTCATGAAACATGAACAAGTATTGAGCCATTTACAAGGGACACCTTGTGTAAAGACCTGATTTCAAGGGTACGGGTAACATTTACAGAAGTCAGTACAATACAGTGTATACTATATTGTCACAAGGTTGTTTACACACATATAATACAATACAGTGCATACTATACAGTCACATAGTGCAAACAGTACAATCAATGGTGTTCACATACAAATAGACACATTCTAAATGCCTAATTAGTATCCATGGGGTTGCTATAGAGATCCTACCCATTGTTGGGGAAAATGTCATCTAGTGGCAAAGCTCGGCAGCATATGTTTGGCAAAAGGCTTGGGACTGGAATCAATCTTAATTTTGTTCCAAGAGATTTCTGTGCCCTGAGATCTCAAGTGCTTTTGTAAGTTGTTCCATGCTTGGGGACCTTTGGTAAAATAATGCAGAGAAGCCTATCTTGGTTTTTAATGGGGACTCTCAAATTCTATTGAGGATGCTGACCTTAATCCAATATTTGGGGAATTTAATTTTACATTCTCTCATGCAGTATATATTCCTTCAGCCTACCTTTATACCATTTTAACATTAGGCTTATTTTATGTAATTGTCTTCTTAGGTCAGGCGATCCATTTTAATTCTCTGTATAAGTCATAATGGTGAGTGTGTCTGCTAGGAGCTGACTTTGTACTTATAACAGATCACAATCCTCCTGTTGGCTTCATCAAATGAAAGATAAAAATCCCAGAATCACAAGGTAGTACCTGGCACTACAGCCATTTAAATCCAAAGTGACGCACAAATCTGAAAAGAGGATGTCAATGCTGATTTTCTGTCAAGATATGGTCAGAACTGAGAATTCAGAAGGTTGAAATAGGTATGTGCTTAACTGAAATGATTGCTGCCAAAGGTGTTATGAAAAAGTCATACTGCATATGCAAAGACCTGTAAATTGTATAAGTAATGTTAAAAGAGAAATAAAAGAACGTTTTGGAAACCTGTTTTGTCCTCTTCTGTTCTGCCATTTGTCTGTTTCTTACCTGTTTGACTGCACAATCAAATTTTTTTGTGGTGCCTAAGAATTGCCTACCCAATGTCCCACAATTTCCCATTTTCTCCCTTCCTTCACTTGCCCTTTCAGTTCTTTCTTTCTCCCATTGCTTCTCTGTTGTTAAAAAATATGTGAAACTTTTTATATACAAGTGTTTATCTTCCTCTGTCTGGGGTGGCTGCCTCAGCCTGATTCCCCATCCCTCCAGGTCAGCTTTCCACCTCCCCACTATGCACCCAGTAGTAGTTTCTCCCATGAGTTCCCCTATCATGGCAGGGCCGAGGAGGGAGAGCTGTCCTCTCCCAGTACATCAGCTGTGAGGCAGACCAGGTTGCTCACCCGACAGTGACACAGGTGTAGAGACGACTGGCCAGGCTTCATGAAACCCCTGACATCCATTTTCATCCTGTTTTCTCCAATCCCATCCCTCCTGGAGAATGTAGGACTCACATGTGGAGGCGTGCCCATCTTACGATCTCTGTACATCCCTCCCATACTTTGCCTCCCTGACCCACTCTACCCCCAGGTCTCCACCTAAGGAGACTCAAGCTGGGACAGCAAGCCTTCCCTTCCCTTCCCTTCCCCAGGAGTGAGAGCAGTCCCTTGGATGCTCAATCATCTCCCTCCCCAGCTGACCTCTGATGACTCAAGTCCTTTCCTGAACCTGGGTTGCTAGCAGGAGTAAGTGCTTAGGCACGTCACCCTCCACACCACTGGGCTGGCAAAATATGTGAATTTTATGTAAAAAGGCATCCCTTGGTTTCCAAATGTATATAATTGTTGAAATGATTGCAGAGAGCTATTTGGATTTGTTAGAAAATATGTCAATCTCGAACAAAGGAGGTTGACCTTTGAGATGCATTTGACCCCTCCTCAAACTTGTTTACAGAATTTTGACAGGAAACCAGATCTGGGACAAATGTATCAGCTCTTGCACCAGTTAAGACTAGATGTGCTCTCCAGGCTGGTCTCAGGAAGGAAACTGACAAAGTTTTGATACTTTTGTGAAAAACAAAAACAGGAGATTTTTTAATTTATTAAACTCTAGGATTACAAATACCTTTGAGCAAGAACTGCTCATTTACAAAGGTTCCACATCAAAGGATGGAAGGTTAACATGCAAACAAATGTAAACATTAATACAGAGTCTCAAAAACAAAATACCATATTTCAAGCAGAGAGACAGCAAAAGGATAATAAGGCCAGATGAACAACCAGGAGGGGTGGGAAGGATGGGTGGAGTCAGGAAGGAGTGGGCAGGCTGAAGGGCCATTGTCTGGGGATTATATGAGAAGTACAAGTAAAGGGGACAGAAGTCTGAAGTGCTAAAAGATGGGAGGATGTGGGTGAGGTAGGGGAGGAATGGGGAGGAGTAGGTGAGAGGGAGGAGAGCGAGGACAAGGATAGTTGGCCAGAGGAAGTTTAGGGCCAGACAATGCCAGGTGTGAGTGTAGAGGTTGACCAATTAGAAGAAGCAGTCACAGTGGCTGGTAGTAGAGAGGTAAGTCGTAGTTGCCTTTTAAATGCGCCAAGCATAGTAGCAGAAAGGATTCCTTGTTGAATGAATTAAACCATGTAACTTACAACAACAGGAAGCAGAGTTTGAGCTGCCAGACAAAAAACTTCTGTATACTCAGAGCAATGCTTTTCCAGGAGAGACTCAGATGTAGGATTTTTGTTTGTACTGCCTTTATGAAGAGCTATCCTGTACAATTTTATTTTTCTATTTGTATTGTTATTGATAATAAAAAACTACTTGAGAATTGTATAACTCCTCCTGGTCTACATATGCTTCCTGACTTATGCCTGTATGACACCAGGTTCTGCAAAATCTGAGCTCATCATTGATCCAGAATCATGAGCAAGATAACATTAGAACCTCTGACCCCTTCCAGTAGTCTCTGTGAGGTCAGAGGCACAGATGCTTGGATACTGCAGCATCTGACGTGACAGAAATCTGACAAATACTTTGTTTATTCACTATTATCCAGTTCTGATTCAACTTAAAATTGGATAACTTGTCCAGATGAGATAATGAGTATAAGATCCAATTATCTGATTATCTGACATCCCTAAATAGGAATACAGATCGTCAAAGTTGGAAAGCTTCACTAGAAGAAATTATTTGCAAAGTTTTCTAACTTTGCATAAGCATAAAGTGACACTTCACTGGTGGCCAAAATAAATATTTTAAACTTTGTTTAAGCATCTGTTTGCTGACTTTTATTTTGTGTGTATGGTGTGCCATGACTGTTTAGCTTTCACTTCACATACTTTTTCACCTTGTGTAACCACTTCACAACTCTATAAAGTTATGAAGTTCTTTGCCTGGTGAAGTGGGCACTTTGTTGACCAAAGAGGCACTTCTCTGGCAAATTACTGCTATGCATAGTGAAACTGTTTAAAAGTAACCCCATCCACCTAACTACAGTATGTTCACCCATCCTCCTCCCACCCACCCCAGTCATA
This sequence comes from Neoceratodus forsteri, assembly GCA_016271365.2. Classification (NCBI taxonomy): domain Eukaryota; kingdom Metazoa; phylum Chordata; order Ceratodontiformes; family Ceratodontidae; genus Neoceratodus; species Neoceratodus forsteri. The sequence goes on from CM057453.1 coordinate 447,328,793, forward strand.
TAAATGAAACCCCAACTCCCAGTAAAAACACTCATATCACCCTCCTCCTCCCTTAGTCCCAGCAAAGTTGTATATTTTTGGTACCCTTCCCCACCCAATGTCCACTTTACAGCTGTAGTAAAAATACAAACCCATTACTTGCCTCCCCAACCTGACCCAGTAAAATAATGATAGAATCTCAGAACATTGGTACCCACTCCTTTCTCACTCACTTACCCCAAAATATACAGTATCCTGTGAGTTTGGTGACTCATTGGGTACCCTACACCACAGTGATGAGGGAGGGAGGCGCACTGGATGGGAGGGTGCTTGAATATAGTGACATCCTGTTGCTACATGTATACGCATGGGGAGAGCAAGCATGCTGAGCATGGGGTGGACGGGAGAGGGATTATGAGGGGTGGCCCCTTGGTGAGCTTCCCAAGTTGCTCTTGTGGTGTGGTGGTGGGTTCAGGGCTAGGCATGAGTGGTGCTGGGTTCAGGTCTGGGTGCAGGTGCCTTTTGTTCCTTTGGCCTGAAAATTTTTATTTTGGGTTTTTCACCCCGTGACATGCACCACCCCTGGAGTTGAGACTCCTAAGTAGAGGGTGTGGGGGCACAGCCCCCGATTTACATTTAAAATCTAAGTCCCCAGCACCCTTTGCTTTGTACCAAGGACTGCATTGCCTAAATATATTTTTTGGCAATTTCCATTTGCCTTAAGGACGATCGCTATTCTGCGATCACCATTATCACATAGATCCAAAATATACTAAATGATGTCCACTCTGTTGGTGAGGTGTCCTGAAAGGAAGAAAACTATCCTTCACTCAGGAGGACCAGCCACTAACAGCTCTCTATCTTCCTAGGTTTACCACCATCAAAATGAATGAAACCAGGGTGTGCTCTAATAGGGACATTGAGCCAACCAGGTGTTACTATAGGAGCACATCACCAGTTTGATTTATTTATATGCTACCTAGGAAAACAAAAGACTGTCAGTGGCTGCTCACTGTCGAGAGGAACAGTTGTCTGATTACTGACACCTCACTGACCACCCACTTAGTATTAGTACTCTTTGGGATGAAAGACTGGGGAGAGGTGAAGGTAAAAGATGGTGGTGGAGATGGGTCTACCATTGTTATTGTACTTGGTTGGGGGAGGTGGGGTGGCAGGATTGTTTTGAACACTATATCTACAAAGTGGACATTGGTGGAGAAGGGCACTAATAATATGCAATTTGCTGGGACTGGGAGGAGTAGGGAGATATGTGTGCAACAAAGGTGGGGTGCTGCTGTCATTTCTATGAATGAAGCTGATGTGAGGGTGTTGGAGAAAATAGCTACATGATTGGGGCTGTTTTTTAAAACAGTTTAAAAGAAGCTACTTGACTGGCCAACTGGTAGAGTGATAGCATGACCATTCATGATGCAGGTGACCCAAGTTTTGGAACAAGCCTCAGTCATCAGAGGGCCAGCTGGGGGAGAGGACTGAGCATCCCAGAGGACACTCTCCTCCTAAAGGAGGGAGGGATGCTACTCCTGCTACACGACCAGCACCTGGGCAACCATGGGTGGTGATATGGGCAGAAGCACTGACAGGGTGTTGGAGAAGCTGATTGGCTGGTCAGTGCATCTCCATGCCTTGCCTGCATAAGCATCTGCCTCCAGAAGGGCCCCATTTGCTGAAGGAGGAAGCTGAAAATGTGGAAAAACACCTGAACAGCAAGCAGAATAAGGCACCACAAGTACTCTCTAGTCCTGACATGCTGACTGTCTACCTGCCCCTCATAACTGTATCATTTTCTGGGAGCCTAGACCACTCCCAATGGCCCCATCTTGAGGGAACTTGATAAAAATGGGGGCAGGGTAAGTGGCAGAGAATCTGTGTGGGGCTGGAATGTTGCCAAGTGTAGGTGCAGATGGGGACAGCTGTGGGTGGGGATAAAACATAAATTAAAAAGCCATTTGTTATGGCACTTCCGTGAGAAAAGTGCCTGTTCCTCTGGTAAAATGCCCACCTCACCAGGTGAAAACTTGACTAGTAGTGCCATTACGTGTAGCATTCACCTGGTGAAGTTGTCACTTTGTCAGGCTGAAGCACTACATGATGTGTCGCTTTGCTATATGGAGTTGTGAAACTTCACAAAGATTTTGAATAAAGGTTCTCAACCTTACCCAGCTCTAGTCTGAAGTAGTGATGTGGAATAATCAGATAATCATATCAGATAACCATTACCTTATCTGACCAAATTATTCTATATTCAGTCAGACTGGAAACTGCATTGTCTGACCTTTCTGAAGAACAAAAAGCCACTACCTGTTGCTATCAGTCATAATTTTGGATTACTTGAAGATTTCCAGTGTTCCCAGATTGATCTGGCATTTTCCTGTAACTCCAGGGCAATTTTCCTGTATTTTCCTGTAGATTACATTATAATGTATGGTAGAACGTTGTTATAGGTAGAAATCTACTTTTACCATCGATGTGACGTCATTCATGTTGTTAACCCATCGATGGTACATCACATCAATGGGTTAACAACTGGGAACAGTCTGTGCATGCCCACTACAGAAATCTACGACCTTCCAGAAACAGCTGCAGCGGTGAGCATGACCTGAAATTAGCAGCGGTGACTGATCTAACAGCAGTTGTAAGTTTCTGCTGTATTTTTTCAATTAGTTATGTGAACCAGACACTATATAATATATGTATGGTTTGCTATCAGCAACCAGCTGGTTTAACTGTCTTGAGGTTGCCATGGCTACATAAACCTCCTGAGTTTCACCTCGAGGTTTACAAGGTCGCCATGGCAACCTCTAGATGGTTAACTAGCTGGCTACTGATAGCGATCCATAACGTTATCCTCTATATTTCCTACAGAAGCAGAATTGCTCTGTTTTCCTGTATGACCATTTCAAGTCTGTAGGAAGAATTTCACTATAGATGGCCACAAATCCCTATAAAATACAGGAATCCCTGAAGATCTGGGAGCTATGCATTTTAACCAGAGGGCTTATGGCTGCATGGCAGCTGTCATATTGTTTACACTTATTATTGTGGCAGTACCTGGACTATTATCAGCTCCCTGCTGTTGTTTGAATACCACTAGTATGTCTGAGGTTTTTATTGTGCTATGTCCCAACCCTGCTGCCTGCCTTGGGGCCAGTATTTGGCCAGCAGCAATGAGAAGTACACTGCCCAATTTGTGATTGAGATCAGGCTTCATTTTAACATGCCCACACATGCACAGTAGAAAACAAGTCCTGTGTCACCTACATCTCTTTGCCCCCAACCCTACTGCAGAGCTGGGAAGGAGTTCCAGTCCACACTAAAAGGCAATCCTTCCTTCTCAGTGCTAGCCCTGTAGCAATGTCTTGGATCTCCAGAGGACATCAGCCTCTCCTTCAAACTAATGAAAAATATCCTGAAGGAGAGGCTGGTGTCCCTGCTGGAGTCTGAGGCTGCAGGACAGTAGACAGCATGGCTTTGCAGTGGGCAATCCTGCCAAACCAACCTGGTAAATTACTATGACTGGGTAACTAGGCAGATGGACAAGGGCCATGCAGTGGATGTCCTGTACCTGGACTTTAGCAAGGCATTTGACTTGATGCCACATGGGAGGCTTGGAATAAAACTTGAAGGCACAGGGTGGGAGCAAAATGGTGGGATGGGTGACAAACTGGCTGCAGGGAAGACAGCAGAGGGTGGTGGTGGAAGGGGAACTCTCACCCCGAGGGCAGTAATGAGCAGGGTTCCTCAGGGCTCAGTACTGGGACCAGTGTTATTTGGGATGTTTACTGCAGACATTTCTTCGACTTTAACAGTAAGATCGGCCTGTTTGCCAATGAGACACCAAGATAGGGGCTGGTGGTGCATGACATAAGGGGTGGCAGGGTTTCAGGAGGATCTGAAAAAGCTGGCGACCTGGTCAGACACTTGGCAGCTGGAGTTCAATGCCAAAAAGCATAAGGTGCTGCATTTTGGGGCAAAGAATCCAGGAGAAACTACCAACTGGGGGGTGCAGCTGGCAGAGACTGAGAAGGAGAAGGATCTAGGAGTGGTTATAACAGGATCAATGAACAACTCGGCACAATGTAGAAGCGCAGCAAGGGCCAACAAAATGCTGGGTTTCATCACAAGGGAATAACCTCTGAGGAGGAGAGAAGTAATTCTGCCACTGTATAGATGACTTGTTAGACCTCATCTTGAATACTTTGTGCAGTACTGGTGACCATACCTGAAAAGGACACTAAATTACTGGAATGGGTGCAGCGCAGAGCAACTAAGATGATACAGGGACTGGGGGACTTACCGTATGAAAGAAGGCTAAAGGACTTGAACATGTACTTGCTGGAGGAGAGGAGGGACAGGGGGACATGATTGATACATTCAAGAACGCAGAGGGATAAAGAAGACTGGTAAGAATGGGTTCTTCAGGGTAAGGGTGGGGAAGGACACTAGGGACCATGACATGAGATTGGAGGGGTGGTTCAGAAGGGAAATGAGGGGCATTTTTACGGAGAGGGTGGTGGCGGGTGGAACGCTACACAGCAGAGGTGGTAGCTGTAGAACAGTGGGTTGCTTCAAAAGGGCTGGGATAGGGCTGGGGAAGATAAATGGAGGGAGATGAGGAGGAGGGCAGCTGCAGAACAGGGCTGCTAGTTGCAAAATCGAGCAGACTCGACAGACCAAATGGCCTTTTCTGCTGGTAATTTCATACATTCTCATATTCGTATGGCTTGCAACCTAGGAGCCATGGTGCATCAGCAGTCATTAAGATATTGGCAGGGAGCCAGGCCTCACTCCTGCTCTGGACTCTTGGCCTCACCTGGTTCTGCTGCTGCAGTTAAACAGGGACTGGAGGTGAAGACTCCTGCTGGTGTCTGGGAGTAATTTGAGAGCTCAACCAGTAAGCCCCAATACTGAGTGTGCCTTACAAGCGGATCACAGGATGAAGGGTCACAGAGGTATATGACAGTTTGGCATGGTGGTTTGAGTACTGAACTGTAAAACAATAGATGCCAGTTTAAAATCCCACTACAACAGCCCCTTATCCCTATGGCATTGAGCAAGTCCAGTGGTGAAAATGGGGGACCCATGGAACTCAATTCTGGGAGTAAAATTAAAACTCTGACTCAGTTCCAGGAGAAAATGGGAAGGATTTTTCCTGTCTTAAATTTAGTCCCTTTAATGCCCCTCAAAGGCATAAAACTCGCTAAATGAAATGCAGAAACATAACATATAATAAGGAAATGTGTCCCCAGACTAATGCTGGGTCTGTTTGATCCTACATCAAAGGTGGCGGGCTCCCAGTGAATTTTTCCATTACCAACACTAATGACACTTGGTCCTCTTGTTCTTCAGTTCTGCTAGCTGTAATATCAGGTAGAAGCAAAACACCTCTGAAAATGAGATGCTGCATTTGAGCTAGGCTGTCCTGAATTAATACTATAAATTACAAAGGAAAAAATAAGTCTGAATAAAAAGACCTGCCCATATAAGCCAATTTGCATCGAGCCAGTAGTTCAGATGGGATTCAATCCATCATCTCTTGGTTTACAGTTTTGCGTTCTAAGCACTAGACCAAGCTGCCAACATAAAGAAGTTATATATTCTGGGGAATTCTGCACCACCACTATTTACACTTGTGTTCCCAAACAAAATCCTCGGAACCTAGCTTGCCTGGCAAGCAGTGGAAGTTGTGAATCTCCTGAGAAACTAACATTACAATTTACCCACTGTCCTTTAAAAATGATTTATGGTGTCAGACAAAATAAGAACTGCAGGATGGCTGTCTGTCATATTTGCTGCACAGCAGAAGATTTCTCTCTTTGGGGTTTTATGAAAACATATTTCTGTCATGAAGTAGTCCCATCATAAGTCAAATGTCATTGCCTTCTTTGTTGACAGTTCAGACAAAACCCATTGCCATGACTCCAAAGTTGTCTGCAATAAGTTTAGTGGAAGCTCATCCGACTCCCATCTGTTAAGGATATCTTCAATTAGACTACTCACTAACTTTACTAATGCATAATAACTACTGTAAGTTCAAGTCTCAGTTCAGGCCACATGTAGAATGAACTTGGAAGTCTGATCTGAGTTCTCTGTCAGAGCCAACTTTCATATAGCTGAAACTGTCCTACCACATAGCCCCCATGAGGAGAGGGTCCCCAAGAAGATTGATATGTACAGTTGATTGATCTTAATTTTTCCTGAGTTTCTGTGTATTCCTCATTAGTTTTTCACAGAATGTATTATTAATTCTGTAACTTTCTTTGTCCTTAACACTTACATATTAATTCTAGAGGTGTGCAAGAATGAGACAGTAATTTTAGTGAACAGTAATCCAACTCATAAAATCAATGCAAAGTTAGCAGTAACATAGATGTGTACCCCACCCCATGTGGGCTTACATTTAAGGGTCCACACAGCTTTTGCATCTAATGCTCAACCACTGCCAGTGGAGGAGTGTAGTGGCACTCCTGAATCGGGAATCCCCTGATAGCTGCCCCCAGCTGAACCAGGCACTTAGGCATATCTTTGCAGGACTTGTCTGGGGCTCAAAATGTATACTAAGGGCAGGAGTATTGTGGGCACAGATATTTTAGGAAAGATTGCATGTGGACTACAATTTTGTCAGCCTCACTACCTCTGACCTGCAATAACATGGAAATTGGATCAGAGAGCAACTGAATAGCTGATCAGGCTCTGAAGCCTGCTGAAAAGTTTCAAGGACTTATGAGAATGGGCTCATTCATGCAGACACCCCTGGATTAGCTAATCACCGGTCAAGTAACGAACCTCCTGCAGGTCAGGGTGCCATCAATGTTGGAGTCAGAACAATGTTTACAGAAAATCAGGATCTGGATGGACTCCGACTGGTTGAATCTAAACCAGAGTGAGACAGAGCTACTCTGGATGGTATATGATAGGCAGATATCAGCTTTACAGGGTAGCCACAGATTCACAATCTTTGATAAGGTGTAACTGAAAGTTGTGAAAGGGGAGTAGTTCTTCAAAGACATTTGATAATTGCTCTTTAGTGTCTTCTGTAGTCATGAATTGCTTTTATACTGCGGTCTCTGCACAAACTTAATTCTACAGATCTCTGCACCTTAGTTAAAGTCTTCATCTTCTGTCAATTTGACTACTGCAGTGTGCTTTATAAGGGCTAATCTATGCCAGTTTAATTAATTTCATTAGTTACAGCTTTTCAGAATGGCAGCAAGGATTCTGACCTCTGTCCAGAAGTCAGATAATACCACACCATTGCTATGAATCCTGGGCTGGCTGCCATTTAGATGATGCACTGTCAAGAAGGTATTCTTAATAATGAACAAAGCTCTGACTGAACTGGGCTCCCAGCATCACAGTGAACTCCTGACTCCTTTTGCACCCACAAGAAAGATAAGGTCCAAGGGCAGGGCTGTCACTGGTACCTCCCTCTTGTTTGAAGTCTGCTGAAGATCGAACTAATATGGCAGTAGCTCTTTCTCTGTATCTCCATCTGTGAGGAGATTTGCTTGCTAGTTCATTCGCCTCCTTCAAATACCTGCTGAAATACCATCTGATGTTGTGCAGCAGACTTTCAATTATGCAGATTAATGAGTCTGTGCTTTGGATTGTGCAGAAACCATGTATATTCTATTTTATACAGTAGTTCTATTTGCTGTTTAACCATTCTATGTTCTTTTGTATTGTGCAATATATGCTGATAATTGTAAACGCACTCAGAATATTGGAGAGTGCTTTGTTATTAAGGAACCTCTCTTTGATCACCCTTAATATCCTTCCCAATCTTTGAACTTTCTGGGGACCAAAATTCCACTTCTGCCTTCACTCACTCCCAGTTTTGGGCCCCAGGCAGGTAGCCCACAGCTGATAGGCAAATATTTTATCACATTTCTTATACATTTTTCTCAAATTTTGAGGGTGCTCCTGGTGTGTGGCCAAAATCAGAATCAAGCAGTTATAGTACCAGTGCCCTCCCCAAAGCTGCTTGTAAGCCTGCAGTTCATTAAAGTAAATTCAATCAATCAATCAATCAAACTTTATTTAACCAGGCAGTTACATCATTGAGCAAGCTCATTTTCAAGATGGTCATAGACACAGAGGACACTTTGCTTACAATAGACAACACTTCATACAAAGTAGACATCGGTACAGGCAGTTACAATATACAAAGTCAGTACTTCCTGAGGAGGTTGTGGGGTCTAAAACTGCTGGCAATTCAAGAATGCATGGGACAGACATAAGGAAATTCTTGTGGGGGTAGAAAGAAATAGGCTGTTGGTTGACTGGGATCCATGGCCTATCCTATAGGTAGAGAAATGGGCAGACTGGTGGGTCAAGCTGTCCTTATCTGCCGCCAAAGTCTATGTTTCTATGTTTCTATGTTTACTTGGATGAATCAGACATGTAAAGCAAGAGCAAATATAGGCATTTAAAGTGCAGCATATACAGGTTGTAGCTTATAGAGTACAAATGAGGAGAGGAAGGAGGGTCATAGAGAAGGGCAGTGGGAAGAAAGGGTATTAGACACATAGTAGAGATGGAAAATAGGGCAGCCTAATAGAATGAGGCCCCTGAGAAAGCTAATTGATCAGAAGGGGAGGTGGGGGAGTGGTTGCCCTAAAGGGATGCTGGTAGACATGGGAAATAGGCATTCCAGGATTACAGAGGTTAAAGGACTCAGTTAAGTGGGATAAGGCTTTACCTGAAACAATCACACACCATTTTCAGGCCTTTGTAGAGCAGCCCCTAAATATAAAATGGCTGGGCAACAGGAGATTTTAAGTAATTTCTGCATGTTATTCCAAAGCACTGGTAAAAGGAGCTAATGGCAGTTGAGTCAAGACATGTCCTTGTTCATGGTAGCTTAAGGAGGACAAAGGAGGAGTTTCTTAGTTCATATGTACCCTTTGAACATTCAAACAGGTCACAGATATAGGGTGGCAGTTTGCTGGACAAAGCCAGGAATAGCCACATGAGGCGTTCATTTGCCTCCTCATGGAGAGAGCTGGCCAATCTAATACTTGGTACAATGAGCAGTGATGAGACTACATAGGCAAGTCAAGAACAAATCTCAATGCACAATGATACAGTGTATTCAGCTTTTGGAGCACATACTGGGGCAATGGCTGTATAGGAAGTCAGTGTTGATCAGGGGAAGAAAGGTTGTTTGAACCAGCCGCTTTCTAGCTTCCAGGGTGAGTAGGCATCTTATGTGGCAGAAAATATCGAGGCTGATGCCTTAGCTTTTTGTTAATTTATTTATATGTATACCGAAGGTGAGTTTGTTATCCAACCAGACTCCCAGATATTTAAATTTATCCACTAGCTCTAGTGGTTCATTAAGGAGGGTAATAATCTGTGGGGTCCCAGGTATCCCTGTATTGTGGGATGGAGAGATAATCATAGCTTTTGTTTTTTGCTTTTAACAAGAGCTTTAAATTCAGCAGGTTGTGCTGGAGGATTATAAAATCCTGCTGTAGCTCCTTGTATGCAATGTCCAAGGTTGATCGTGGTAGAGGACTGTGTCATCTGTGAAGAGATGAACGCTTCCAGCAACCAGGCCAGAGTCGATGCAGTTGATGTAAAGGGCAAGAGGATAGGTCCCAAATGGAACTCTTGCAGAACGCCTCGACAGTAATTTTAGTGGGAAGAATTCCTGGGCTTTAATTTGCTGTTTACGATTTGTGAGGTAGCAGCAGAATCACTTTACTGCAGCAGAGGTTAGACAGATGCTACTCAGGGAATCAAGATGTATGGAATGATCAACCATATCAAATGCTTTGCTGAGGTCAAGAAAGAGTACATAGATGTGCTGTTTACTGTCCAGGGCTTTTAGCTAGTCATTTGACACTTTGGCAAGAGCAGACATGGTACTGTGCTTAGTCTGAAACCTGATTGGACTGGATTGAGGATTTTCTCATGATCCAAGTACTCTTTTAATTGACAGTTTACAATTTTTTCAAGTAGCTTGGATAAAACAGGAAGCAATGAAATAGGGTTTATAGTTGTTCAAGTCAGTGGGGTTCTCCTGACTTGAACAGGGGATAATGTGCACTGTTTTCCAACTAGGCTGCAATTCCCTTGGGATTATGAGCTGTTAAAGAGATGGGCAATTGAGCTGCTAGATAATAAGAACCTACTTTTAAGAAGAAGGGTTCAAGTGAATCAGCACCAGCGCTCTTTTTAGGTATCCAGCGAGAGGGGCATTTTCTTACTTTATATCTTCATTCAATCATTCTAACTTAAGGGGTTCTTGGTCTCATCATTCAGTCTAGTCATGACTAGTCTGACCACGGATGACAAGGTGACCCCCTCATTGTTCAGGTACACATATAAAATTCCAACATGCCAATATGTGCTGAGGTCTAATTGCTTTCTTTCCTTTTGTGGAAACCACTCTCTGGTTTCATCTTTTATATAGTATTCTGGCCATAATAGGCTCACAGGTGACCAGTGGGAGCTTACTAATCAGGAGGCCACACTTCTCCTGTTCTTAGTGCAATGTTAAGGCTTGGCAAGCTCAACCCTTGCTGATGCACAGACATTTTATCACATTTCCTATATGTTTTCATAAATATTGCACAGATGCACCTGGTGTGTGGCCATACACACATACGAATTTGCCAGCAGAAACAGGTCTTATGGTCTATCAAGTCTGCTCGAGTGTGCAGCTAGCTTCCCTAGATTGAAGCTGTCCCACCGCCTCCCCTCTCTCTTCCTCCAGCAATTCCTCATTACTACTTATCCAGACCCCTGTGCCCTATCTCATGCCCTTTAAAAGCATTCACCATCACATAGAAACATAGAAACGTAGAATTTGTCAGCAGATAAGGACCACTTGGCCCACCTAGTCTGCTCATTTCCTACCTGATGGATAAGCTGCAGATCCTAGTTAACCAACAGCCTACTTCCTCCTACCCCCGATAGAATTGCCTTATGTCTGTCCCATGCATTCCTGAATTCTCCCACTGTTCTTGACTCCATGACCACTTCAGGAAGGCTGTTCCTTGCATCCACATCCCTCTCCATGAAAAATACTTCCCACATTACCTCTGGGCCGTCCCCTCTATCTTCAAATTGTGCCCACTTGTTTTGCACATCTCTTTTCTGAAAGATGCTACCCTCTTGGACTTTGTTGATTCCTTGAGGTACTTGAAAGTTTCTATCTTGTTCCTCCTCTCCTACTTTCCTTGAGGGTATACATATTAAGCTCCTTTAGTCTCCCTCTTTGTATGTCTTCTGGTGCAGACCCTGCACCATTTTGTTGCACTCTCTAGACAGCCTCCACTCTGTCTATGTCTTTGCAGAGATGGGGTCTTCAGAACTGCATGCAGTACTCCAGATGTGGTCTCACCATCTGTCTGTATAGAGAGATAACAACTTCCTGTTTTCTACTGTTAATGCCTCTCCTATGCATTCTAGTATCCCCCAAACTTCCTTACTGCCTTCTCAAATTGCTTGCCCACCTTTAGGTCATCTGATATAATTACCCCGGTCCCTTTCCATTCTTGTTGTTGCTAGTATCTCATCCCCATTGTGTACTCTTCCCTGGGTCCTGCTCTGCATGATACCACCTCCGGTAGGGTATTTCATTTCGACATCACCCTTTCCATGAAATCATTTTGCCTCATCTCTTTCCTTAATCTGCCCACCTCCAATCTTAACTCATGTCCTCTGGTGTCCCTCTCCTTCCTTAGCATAAATAATTCATCTGTGCCAGATTTATTGAACACCTTCAGATGCTCGAACGCTTCAATCATATCTCCTCGATCCCTCCTCGCCTCCAGGGTGTACAACCTCAGATGCCTCAATCTGTCCTTGTAGGGTCTGCCTCCCATCCTCTGTGAGAGTCCCCCACGAGTACCCATTGCTGCCTCCTCTTCAGCCAGTTCATGATTCAGTAAGCCGCCTTCTCCCCACCCCCATGGATATCAGTTCCTCCCAGCCACCCATGAGGCACTGAATCAAAGCCTTACTAAAGTCCAAATACAGGACATCCACTGCATGGCCCCATCCAGCTCTCTTGTTACTCAGTCAAAGTACTCTATTAGACTGGTCTGGCAAGATCTCCCTGAGATGAACCCATGCTGCTGCCCATCTTGGAGGCCATTTACCTCAAGACAACTCACCAATCTCTCTTTCAGGATAGCTTCCATAAGTTTACCCACTATGGAGTGAGACTAGCAGGTCTGCAGTTTCCTGCCTCATCTCTTCGACCACTTTTGTGAATAGACACCACATGAGCCATCATCCCATCTTGTGGCATGCATCTGTGTCTAAGGAAGTGTTGAACAGGTCTGCCAGTGGTGTAGCCAACCTTCCGCCATTTCCCTCAGCTCCCTAGGGTGAATGCTGTCAGGACCTGGTGCCTTATCCACTCTTAGATCATTCAGACCCTCTAGTACTCTACTCTCCACAATCTCCTCATCCATCACCCTTACCCCTCCTCTTCCCACCCTCCCAGTCCATGGAGGTATGGACCTACCTGCTCCTGGGTGAACTCAGAGCAGAAGTATTTATTCAATGCTTCTGCCTGTCCTACTCCCTTTTCACCCACCCACCCCTGCCCCTCCTGATCCTCACTATTTGGTCCCTGCAACTCTTTTTTCTCTCACATATCTGAAAATGTCCTTCTCCCTCCCTTGATGCCTTGAGCCAGTCTTACCTCTCTGGAGGCCTTTGCCTCTCTTACTAGTTTGGATACCTCCTGGTCCTTCTCACATACTCCTCCAGTCCTCCCCCATTGGTCCTCTTGAATCTCCTAAATGCTGCTTTGCCCTCACCCCTCCAATACTTTTCTGTTTGGCTAACATGGCTTCTTTGCTCTGCTCTGCTCTTCTTGCTCATAGTCCTGGTGCAAGCCTCAAAACTTCCTTCTGACCAAGCTTGATGGCATCTCACTTCTGTTGTGCATCCATCTCTGGTCTTATCCCTCTAGACGCCCTATTAGTATCTCTCTATCCTTCCAAAGTCTGCCCATCTGAAGTTCTCCACCCTTGTCACTGATCCTACAGTCTCCTTGCTCAAGCAGAGTGGAAACTCACCGAATCATGGTCATTTCATCTAATGGGTCCATCACCCTAAGTTGTCTCCCCACCTCCTGTTTGAAAGTACCAAGTCGAGTGTATTATCTAGCTGGGTTGGCACACTAAACCAATTGCTCCAGATGACTATCCGGAAATGAATTCAGCAAAACCTGCTCCTCGGCACTAGGAGGTGGCTGAGGTACCCAATTCACCCCAGGCAGATTGAAATCCTCACTATCACCCAGATTTCCTTTCACGTACTCCACCCAATTTGTTCCACCAACTCCCTATCTAACTCCTAGAACTGAGCTGGGGTCTATATACCACCCCAGCCTCAGTTTTCTACCTCTAGAATCCAGGAACTGCATCCATAGCACTCTGTCTTCCTTCCTCCCCTCATCTCTAGTGCATCTAATCCCATCCCTTACATAAACTGCCACCCCTCCCTTCTTCCCACCTTCCTGTCCTTCCTATAAATTCTGTACCTGGGATCACCAGATGCCAGTCTTGGTGTTGAGTGGCCCAGGTTTCTGTGATGGCCGCAACATCCACCAGCCCTACAGGCGCATTCAGGAGACCACCTTCCACCCTACTCCATTCTTCTCACCACCCCTAATCCCTGAACCTGGACCCTCCTGCACCCCACCCTGTAGCAAGCACTACTGTTATGGGGGGTCAGCTCATTCATCTCCTTCATGGCATCCCTGAAAACTAGGGTGCACTTGCCTCCCCCACCTAGTTTAAAACCTTGATGCTAAGTAGTCCTCCAGTTTACACTGCAAAACTCCTTGCCTACCTGACTTAAGTGCAACCTATTATAGTTGCATTACAGTTATAGTACCAGTGCTCCCCCAAAAGCTGCTTGAAAGCCTGTTATTTATTTAAGTAAATTCAATGTAAAATATAATTCTATATAAATAATGAAGTCAGGCAGAAGTTCCTATGCAAGAAAAAAAGAGAAGGCAGTGGGACCTCAGCTCACATTGTCACATTAAAATATTACATGTAGGTACTTGACCGATTAATTGTCACCTTGTTATCTGTGGTCAGGCTAATTATGACTTTGCCAAATGATGAGCTTAAAACCCCTTTAAAATGATGGAATGAAGACAGAAAGTAAGAAAACTGAATTTACTTAAATGAACTGCAGGCTTTCAAGTAGCTTTGGGGTGGGTAAGCACTGATGCTATAACTGTTTGAGCCTGTAGCTTGTCACGTGTGGGTAGGACATCAGAGGCTGGCCAAGTCTCCAAAGAGAATGCTTCTTTAATATGTGTGGGAGACCAAATGGAGAAGCTGGAAGGAGAAGGTGGGCCAGACAGCCCAGACTGGTGTGGTGGGATAACAGTACTTCATCTATCCAAGGTCTGCCCCTGGGTTTTTTTTTGCCCCATATCTATAGTTGTTATCTCACCCACAGAGCATGCACCTGTGGAGAGACCCATAATTGTGCCTATTTGGTCTTTGGAGGATGGGTGAGCCCTTATCTCAGTCAGAACTCCCCTGCCAGTCCTATTCTGGGTGGGTAATACCTCTATCACAAGTCAAGCAAGCGTGTGAGTGACAAAATAAGGCAACTCTCTTTAAGGGCGCCTTTCCTTCATATGATGACTCCCTCTTCTTGGGCTACCAGGAGCAAGTGTTCAAGGAAAGGAGGTGGCTTCCCTCTGAGGGAGGAGGCACTGCAAAAGTGAATGCCAGAGTCCTACCTTGCTGGTCGCCACCAGATATCCTATGTCACGGTGTGAACCTTTGCTCATCTCTATGGCAAGTAGTGGCACTTTCATTGTGCTAGCTGGCCGAGCCACTCCACTCTGTCCTGGTGCCCTATATTACTCTGGGGGAACTGGGGAACATAAAGACCATGTGACTTGCTTACTGCTACACAGTGATGTGTCTTTAGTGGGAGTTTTAAACATGGCACTTTCAGCTGTTTTGTTTTATGTAGTAACAAGACTGGATAAACCCGCTAAGTAAATTACTCTGTAGCCTGGAGAGTTGGTTGCTTCCATTCAATATTACATCCCTAGATAAATGTCACCATTCTTTGCATCTACTGCACTGTAAGGGATTTGGCAGTACTGGGTAAAACTGATTTCTGTATTTTGGCAAAATGATATGAACATTGCTGTTTAATTGAAAATGTTATGCAAACAATCATGTTTCAAGCAAAACTTGATATTTTGTGTAAAACAAATTTTCTATTAAAACTAGGAATTTATTTTTGTGTAAACATTATTTCACTTCAGAATGGTTGATTTTCACCAGTGCACAAAAATGGCTGATCCTGCCAGTATTTGGGCTAATGCCTGGGACATGAAAACACGGGTTTGCATGAGTTTCATTAATGGAAAAAAAAACATTCACCCAGCACTAGTTTTAGGTCATGGCATGGGCTCCATAACTTACAAAAGTTCCAAACACTGCAAAGGCAATCAGGCTGTCACCTATAGAGTAGCTGCTGGCCAAAATGCCCTAATTACTGACTTTAGATCATCAGAATTGATAGATGTCTCCAAAACAACTTGAAGTGGTGTCTTCAAAATATCATCATTGTCCTTACACACTAACTAACACTTTATAAATGAACACTGTTAAGATAGGACTGACATAATGGCATCTCTTTGCTGTATATGCTGTAATTATATATACTTTAGAACCCGTTTCATCTTACAGTAACTGGGAAGGGAGGGCTATGAGAAGTATACTTCATAGTAGAATTATAATGGCTTTTAAACTTATTTTTATTTATATTCTTTCAAATGAAAGAAATCATATGAGAAATTCGTGTGATACATCAACATATACAGCATAATGTATGGGACTCATGTTTGTGGAGTGCTGCCATTAACTTTTTAATTGTTATCATGAAAGTATCCTTACACTACAAAGAAAATAGCCCTTTAACACTCCTAGGTAGAACTCTATTTAGAATCTTTGGACACCATCTGTGGAATACAAGAATGCAAATGCTACTCTGTCCTACTGGTTCACAACCTCCCTTCACACACATACACATGCACACACACACACACATATACACACAAAAACAGAAAGCCTCAAATGGAGCCATGGCCTCAATTTAAGCTGTGACAAAGTAAATAGCAAAGATTTCCCAGGTACACTGGTAAGCATGGGTGTTGGCAGGCATAGTCAGTGTACTTTGGTGAGTGCAGTAAACTGGAAAATCTAGGGCAACATAAGCCTCAGGCCAGGGCAACAGGTCCAGGTCAAAACCACATTGGAAGAATGGCACGGGTAAAACACACACTGCATGGACACCAGAAAATGGGTGGTCAAAACTGTGCTAAGATAAATAAACCAACTCAAAACCATGCATGCTGTAATGTCAGCTGGCTTTCAACCTCACCATTTTTCTGATGAGGTTTTGACCGATACTCAAGGCAACAAACACAAACAGAGCCTGAGGTGCCTGAAGAACTGTTTTGCCCTCCTTGGATACTTTAGTGTGAGTTTGTGAGTAATCCTTGAAAGATGTGTGGGTGCTAAACTTAGAGGCCATGATTGTATGAGTTACCCAGTCAAGAATATATGGATGAGGTTTTCTTTTTTTTATCACTGCTGTTGTTTTTCCATTGCTGCAGCATGATCGGGCATGGGGCATCCAGCCACCGCCACTGTCCACACGGAGAGCTGGGCAGCTCAAACCAGTACCCAGGAGGATCCAGAACTGCCATCAGCCATCCTGCTGGAGGGCCCTCTTCAGCCGCTCCCAGCCAGGACAGCTCTGGACCCTCCCTGGCGGACTCTACATAAGTCCTCTGGGCAGCCCAGGGCGCCATCAAGCTGCATGGTCACACCAGCCCATTTCCTTGTTCTTGTCCCCATGGGAATGAGGACATGCAATGGCATCAGGCATTGCGTGCTGACATCTGTCGTGTCTCCCCGACTATCACTTCACCAGTAGTATCCTGGTTATCTCCAGAGGTCATTACCATGTGATAGGTGATTCTCAACCACCCCAGGACTAGGAGAGCAGTCAGATGCTGATCCTAGTCTCCCTGCTGACTCCTGATGGCCCAGGCTCATTTCTGAACCCGGGTCACCAGAGGTGGAGTAGTGTGGCGTCAGCGCCTCAACCCTCAGCACCATGGGCGGCAATAATATATGCATGAGTGCTGGTGAATGAACTTCTGTAAGGCTGATTACCTTCATATGGTACAGAGGCTTATTACAATATATCCTAAACACTGCAACTAAAGCCAGACAGCTTATTGGACTGGTAGTGTGTGTGTTAGATAAAATAAATGGTTGTGAATCTATTAGGATCATTGGCTTACTACACACTGTTGACTGAAATGGGGGTTAGGCAATGTTTGTGTGGTGGGAGCAGCACACCTTTTGTTTTGTGTTTATGGACAGGGGCAACAATTCTCTCAAGTAAAAGTTTAAAATTTTTGGGTACACGTCTCCTGGTAAGGCTAGGAGGGGAATTTACATGGTCACAAAGGAAGAAGAGAAATTAAAACTGAGACCAGCATTTAATTTTTAAAATGTGTGTGTTTGTGTAAGGAGGAATGCATGAAAGGAAAGAACATTTTATTTTTTCAGCTGCAGTTGGTAGAGTCTGCAGCCATGTTGTGATAAGCTGTGAAAACGAAAGACCGGATTCTGATGGCAAGACAAATATGGAGCTGTAGCACAAGCCATTAGTGAAAGTGCTCTGCTCATCATGCATGCACACTGAGCTCAAGGTGGAACAGTCCGCCATGGCCACGATGGCCACCAGAGGTCAGTGTGTATGTGTACTGAGCTCCGACAGCCATCTTGGGCACAGTGCACTGTTCCATCATGAGCTCATTAGCATTTTAGTACTGTAAGTACAATTTTAGCTTTGGTGTTTTAGTTACTTACTTTATCCGGTTGATCCTGCCTTCCCCAGCCAGCATATTGAAGAGCTTCCCTTCCTACAACCTCCCAGAACTGTCCTGAGTGTGACATATGAACTGGGAGCAGCCAATATAGTAATACTATGATATAGGTTTAATAGCTCCAGTTTGAGAGTAGACATCTGGGAGCTATACACTGCAAAAGTATCAGCAGTCAGTTGTTGATCTTTACTTGGGCATGGTATATCTCCCAGACTTCTCAAACCAAAGCTATTAATACATTCACCAATAGTGTTTTATTATAGTGCTCCTCACAGCTGCTCCCTGCTCACATGTCACACTTGGGACAGCCACGGAGGTTGTGAGCACACTCATCAATATGCCTGCAGGAGGGATGGCAGGATCAATCAGATAATG
Organism: Neoceratodus forsteri; assembly: GCA_016271365.2. Taxonomy (NCBI): domain Eukaryota; kingdom Metazoa; phylum Chordata; order Ceratodontiformes; family Ceratodontidae; genus Neoceratodus; species Neoceratodus forsteri. Next base: position 447,347,082 of record CM057453.1, read on the forward strand.
GAAGTAACTATAAACACCACAAAGCTAATAATTGTACCTACAGTGCTAAACTGTTACTAGGTGCTCCACACGGGTGTGGGGCTTTAGCAGGTGGCATTTCCTTTACAGCACAGCTGCAGCTGTGTCAGCTCTAACCAGACTTTGTTTTATATGTTTTGGGAATTTTATATTTTAGAACCTAGTTGAAGGTTTTCCATGAATAAAGATGGCAGTAGTGTTTGTGATGACACTTATCAGGGCTGAGTGAAGTGTATTAGTAGTAGTAAAACATTTTATTTATTGTTTTAGGATAAGGACATCCCCTGAGCCAAGGCTAATTTTCAACGGGTTCCATAAGAACTTTCAGCAGTTACAAAGATAAATACAGTCAGTTACACAGTATGTTATTTCTGCACAGATCATTATACACATACAATATCAATATAACAACAATTGACCACAATGGACAATAAATCACATCATTTAAACTTTCTCCTAACATCAACTTTTTCCATAGTTAGGGCAACAATGGAGGGCTTTCAGCTTTGGAAATAAACCAGTCTTGAATCTTCAGTGACTCATGAGTTCCCATGACATACCATACTCTAGATGTAATATTTATTATGGTGCAGTGATGCTCCCATGTCTGTTAGCCAATCAAGTTCATTTGATAGTTAGGAATAATACATGACAATGTGTGGTACATCATGGATATTGTCAAACTCTGGGTGCATTATGAGCCATGGGGCTGCAGGCATCATGCAACTGAGAAGTGACTATATTCAATGACATACCGTACTCTGGAGTGTATTATTACTATTATCCAAGGTTTTGTTATGTACATTTCAGTAGGTCTCATTATTTCTTTCTAAATACAATTTGTGTACATAAAGACTTTTAAAAATATGTCGGTACAGGTGTGCATTTAGAACAATAGTTCTCTTGCTAGCCCAGACTTGAGCCTAAGAGTACAGCAGAAGCAGCAGCAGCATAAGGCAAGGTGTTTTAGAAACTGAGACTTGAGTGATGGGCAACAGTAATTGTACTGGCTGAATCAGGTCGTCTGTAAAACATGGTGACATTTAAATGTTTTAGTGTAGCATGAGTCATTGTTGAGCATTTAAATCACAAACTGTAGTAAGAAATTATGTTTACATTATTTCTTCTCACTACAGTTTGTGATTTAAACTGCTTAGCAGTGGCTAATACTGCACCAAAAACATCAAATTGTCCTCTTGATTATTCCTAATTGCTGGTATGCAATACCTGAGAAAGGAAGTAAAATATGGTGGTGAAGAACTGAGTCTAGGTGTTTATATTATGTGTGGAAAACTGTGGGCAGAAGAGGGTGAATTACCTTGAAGGAGCTAAAAGGCAATTGATTGGCACATCAATTTTATTGTAGGTATGTGCAGGGATGCCTCCTCTACGCTGTTAGCCAATCAAGTTTTAATATTTGTTTTAACCATTGGATCATTAAAGAGGAATAATACACTCCAGGGTTTGGTATATCATGGGATATTGCCACACCTCAGAGGCTTTGGAGTCACATCGCCATAGGCAGAGTGACTTTTACACACCAAAAGTGGTGATATCACAGAATATACCACTTCCTAGAGCTATTACTTCTATAAATCAATCAATCAATCTCTTTGACGACAACCTTTATCTCAAGCTGCAATTCTGAATTTACTGTATTTGTCCTTGGAGCCCAGCTTTTACACTGTATAGACATCTGTACTGCTATTGTAAACTGTAACTCTTATCTGGGCACTGGATGGCTCAGGATTCTATGCTGTTTGTTCTGACACCTGCAAATATACGAATACTGCTTGCTACTCGCTGTTTGGTATGTAACAAAAAACTTCTGTAAGCTCCTGTCTATCATATTGCATGTGTGTTATTGTCTATGCATTGAATCCACTGGAACTGACGTGGAGCTTTTGGAAACGAGTCCTTGACTCAAAGGGTTGTAATTCTGATATGTATAATGAATAAATTTTACCAGGTGAAACACCATTGAGAAAAACTCATTTACAAGGTGGACCTGGGCAAGGTACACATAAATCAACAAAACAACAGTTTGGATACAGTAACATTATAGAGCATAGTTACGACACATGATATGTCAGAGAATAACAATGTAAGAAGGAGTCATCAAATAATGCAACACCCTATATACATGATAGAAGATGGACATCCAAGGGTAGTAAGTGGTCAAGGGTACAAATGCTAGATTTGAAGAACATCAGGGGAAGCAATTACAGGACTCACTGAAGGAACAAGCAAACAGAGTTTTAAATGAGTACAATTTTGTGGATAGCTAGCTTCAGGGTTTTTGAATTTATTCCACAGGACAGGAAGGGCATGACTTATAGATGATCTACTGAAGCACATTCTAATTCTAGGGATGAAAAGTCTGATGTAGGAGAGGCTTTCAGGGAGCAGCTTCCAGCAGTACAAGCAGGCAAGCAATCCAAAATGTACTGGCGAAGCTTATTGATAATTGTTTCATACGTCCAGATGGCTGTGTTTTCTGCCATCTAAATTTAAGTGACATCCAACCTAATTTAAAGTAGAGGAGCAGTGATGAGTGGAGTATGGAGCTCCAGTAATAAATCTTAATGCTTGATGATAGAGGGTGTCAAGCTTAGAGAAAGCAGTGCTAGGGTCTTGACCATACAGGAAGTCAAATATAATCCAGAAGCGAAGAAAGGTGATTTGAACTAATCTAGTTTTGGCTTCCTGAGTAAGTAAGTGCTTAATGCAGAAAAAGACCAAGTTTCTGTTTTAATTTTTTGCTAGTTCCTCAATATGAACATTGAAGGAAAGTTTATGGTCAATCCAGAAGTCCAGATATTTAAATTTGACCATGAACTACAAAGAATCCCCAATTGGGTGGTAATTTGAGGTGCTATACCTAAGGTGCAGAGATTAGATGCATTGACTAAAGGTGAAAAGAACATGGCCTTGTTTTTAGCATTTAACAGAAGTTTAGGTGCAGGAGGTTTTGCTGCACACGGTTAAAGTCAAGTTGAAGATCCCTGCAGGCAAGTTCCGGGTAGACCTGCCTACATAAAGGACAGTATCATCAGCAAAAGGCGGATGTTTGCTGATTTGATACCAGAACTAATTTGTTAATATAAATTGAAAAAAGTAGAGGGCCTAAAATAAACCCTGAGGCACACCTCTGGAGTGGAGAGGTCCCCGTCTGCTTTAACCTGCTGCTGATGATGACCAGCAAAATAATTGATGAACCATTTCAACACCAAGGAGTCCAGGCCAATGTTTCAAGGAATGACCAGAAGCAGATCATGATCCACTGTGTCAAAAGCCTTGCTCAGATCAAGGAATAAAGCACACACTTAATTTTTAGCATCCAATGTATTTTGCCAGTCATTAGATCCCTTTGCAAGTGTGGATATCATGCTGTGACATGGTCTAAAACCTGACTGCACTGGGTTAAAATTGAAGGATTCCAAATGTTTTCTAAGTTGTAAGTTGACTATTTTTTCAGCAATTTAGAAAGGATAGGAAGCAGAGATATGGATCTATAGTTATTTAGATCACTTGGATCACCAACGTGAGAAATAACATGGTCAGTTTTCCAGACTGATGGGAGAACACCCTGAGCAAGAGCCATATTGAAGAGGTGGGTGATAGGACCAGTCAGGACATGGTAACCTAATTAAAATTTAAATTTTAGTAAATTTAAATAATTTAGTAAATTTTGTAAAGATCGATGTAATGGGCTGTTGAAAATTTAAGACATAGTGGTGGTGTATTTCTTTGCTGTCTTTAATTGCTACAAATTTTCACCCCTCCTCCCCTTCCCTAGCTCTTCATTATATGCCCTGTTAAATCTGATTGACAGGAGCTAAACACAGGGGATAGTAAGTAGTAAGGGTGTACAGTAGGAGGGGCATAAGGGGAAGAAGCTCACCCTCAGCACCACAAGTGTTTTGACTCATTTATTTATTGATTGATTTTCTTTTTACAAAGAAAAGTATCTGAGGATCAGTGGCAGGATTTTTTAGCACAGTAAATTAATAAAAGGAACTAGGAGAGCTTCAGTAACAGACAAGTAGTGGAATAGCAGTATAATTGCAGTATAATGTGGGAGTGGTGCAATGCAGTGGCTGTGGGCAGTGATATTTAGGCAGACCTTCTGGACACTGAGGTGCTGCCCTATCTTCATGCAACTCTCTCTGGACTGTGGGATGAGGTAGCCAGACTCAGAGCAGAAGTAAACTGGGTCAGGAGTACCATCACCCCTCATCCAGAGACCACCCAGTCCAATGCAACTGCCTCAAAGGATGCCGAGAACGAGGAGCACTTGGGTGACAGTGGGCTCAGTGAGGGTTAGAGCGGTCAGGCAGAGGCACATCCCAGATCCTATTTTACTCAAGAACTCCATATGCACACTGACAAATGAGGACAACCAAACAGAGGTACCCAGAGAAGTGGAAGGAAAGGATGTGGAGGTTAGCCAGGAGGTGACTTCAGCGGGAGAGCAGTAGACCCCAGAGGAGGAGGAAGCAAACCTGGTGAGGGACTCCCCTCATAAGAGGGATCCAGCTAGGAACACAGGAGGGGAGGACAGGGAGGGAGGTGCCTACCAGATGCTACGGCATGGAGGATGGAAGGAAGATCCTGGGGATCACTGTGAAGGCAAGATGGGAGGGTGAGCTGGATGTCATTATCCACCTAGGTACTAATGACCTGGCAAATGGGGAGCCATAGGAAGTTCAGGAAGAGTTTAGGAAATTGGGAGGGTCTCAAGCAAGTAGCTACTTCTGTCACTTTTTCAGAGTACTACCTGTGAGAGGCAAGGGAGAGCATGGGGTATGCATCAGGAACTTTAACTCATGGTTGAAGAACTGGTGCTGTGAGGAAGGGTTTGGATTCATTGGTGACTGGGGACCCACCTGGAGGGATGGAGGTTTGTTCAAGCCTGGCGGCCTGCATCCATCCTGGAGGGAATACAAGCACTCAATGATAAGTTTAAATGCTACATTGACAAGCATTTAAACTAGCAAAGGGGGTGGCCGGCCAGCAAGGAGGGTACCTACTTGCTCACCCCACAGCTAGCAGTGGAACCAGTGAACCGGAGGAGTGGCAACTCTACAAAGCAGTGTGCAAAAGATGGAGATTAGTGCCCAAGAGGTGGATAGGCAGAAAAGGGCAAAATTCAGCAGAAGGGCAGACAGCAAGGAGAACCAGGGATAAAGGACAACCAAGGAAGGGGCTGGAGTAGAACAGTGAAACAGTCTAGGGAGATCAAATCATGGAAAGCCTATGTGCCAATGCCAGGAGCCTTAGCAACAAGAAGGAAGATCTGGAGGCTGTCATGGTGCAGTCAGACCTGGACATTGTGGCCATCACTGAGACCTGGTGTAATGATAAACATGACTGGGAGATGGCCATACCTGGCTACAACATATTCAGAAGAGACAGGGCAGGTAGGAAGGAGGAGGAATGGCACTGTATGTGAAAAATGACATAAGGGCCACAGAGATCCAGGAGGAACAAAATGGGGAGAAATGTGGGTTAAGCTGGAAAGAAAATGGGGCCAGCCAGCCACACAGGTGTGGTCTATAGACCACCAGCCCAGGAGGAAGAAACAGATAGGGAGTTGATGCTTGCCATCCAAAGGATGGCAGACAAGGGTGAGGTAGTACTGGTTGGAGACTTCAATATTCCAGATGTGGACTGGAGCTTCCCAGCAGCAGCATCAACTAGGAGCAGATTTATCCTGGACTCCTTCAGGAGCCTTCCTCAAGCAACTGGTCATAGAACCAACTTGGCAGAAGGCATTACTGGACCTTGTGCTCACAAACAGGGACAGTGCGATGGAGGTAACAGTGGGGGAGCACCTGGGAACAGTGACCACCAGTCATTGTGGTTTGAAATCACAGAAAGAGCAGAACCAAACCACACAAAACACGATCCTGGATTTTAGGGGCACTTTGGGAAAATGGGGAGATACTTGAAAGCGGCATTAAGGGAATGGAGCAGGAATCAGGGTTGAGGAACAGTGGGCAGTATTTAAATGGGGATTACAATAACAACAGAATTATGCATTAAGCAGGTTAGCAAGAGGAAAAAGAAGAGGAGACCATTATGGTTTTCCAAAGAGATAGCAAAGAAAGTGAAAGTCAAAAAGATTGCATTCAGGCAATACAAAAAGACACAGGCAGAAGGGATAGGGAGAAGTACCAGGAGACGCAAAGGGAGGCAGGGAGGTCAGTAAGGGAAGCCAAAGCTCAGACAGAAGAACACATTGCAAAATCAGTGGGTAGAGGGACAAAACCTTTTACAGGTACATAAGTGAAAAAGAAAGGCAAAAGGAGGATAGTGATACTGAAGGGGGAGGATGGGGGCGTGGAAGATGACAACAGTAAAGCTGACATATTGAACAGGTATTTCTGCTTAGTCTTTACTGAGGAAGAGGAGGGTAATGGGTCCAAGGGAGTACAAGGGCTAAGAATGGTGCAGAAATGGACATAAGTCCCTCTACATGAGAAAGGGTCCTGAAGGAACTGTAAGTAATAAGAGTTGATAAAGCAATGGGGCCAGATGGGGTGCACCCAGGGTCCTTAAGGAACTAAGAGAGGTGGTGGCTGAACCTCTGGCTATCCTGTTTAGCTGATCACTGAAACAGGGAGGTACCCAAAGACTGGAGGACAGCAGATGTAGTCACCTTATACAAAAGTGGGAACAAAGAGGAAGCAGGAACTACAGACCAGTCAGCCTCACCTCAGTAGTGGGAAGATCATGGAAGCACTACTGAAGGAGAGATTGGTGGAATATCTTCATTGTCAATGGACTACAGGACCCAAGGCAGCATGGTTTCACCAGGGGCGGTCATGTCAGACCAACCTCGTTGAATTTTTGACTGGTGACTAGGAAGGTGGATCAGGGAGGGCAGTGACATGGCCTATCTGAACTTCAGCAAAGCCTTTGACACTGTGCCACATAGAAGACTATTACACAAACTGGGGAATATGGGTATGGGCAGGACAGTAGTGTGGTGGATAGGTAACTGGCTGGGGGCAGGGCACAGAGGTTGGTGGTAAATGGCATCACTCCACAGAGGGAAGAGTGACCAGTGGGTACCACAGGGATCAGTGCTGGGACTGGTCATATTCAACATCTTCATCAGTGACATTGCGTAGGACCTAGAAGGCAGAATTTCACTGTTCGCTGATGACGCAAAGCTCTGTAACAGAGTAGACACACCAGAGGGTGTAGACAGAATGAGGAGGGACCTGCAAAACCTGAAGAATGGTCAGGGGTTTGGCAGTTGAAATTCAATGCAAAGAAGTGCAAGATAATGCATATGGGCACAAAACCCTGGCACAATATATCAGTTGGGGGTGAGGATATAGCGTGCACCAAGCACCGAAAGGGATCTTGGGGTTATCATCTCGATGACCTCAAGGTATGGAAACAGTGTGACAAGGCAGCAAGTAAGCAAATAGGATGCTGGGATGCATAGGCAGGGCATCACCAGCAGGAAAAGGAGGTCATAATTCCACTATACAAGACACTAGTAGGCCCCACCTGGAGTACAGTGTTCGGTTCTGAAACCTTACCTACATAAGAACATAGACAGGGTAGAGAAGGTTCAGAGGAGGGCAACAAAGATGGCACATGGATTGCATCACAAGTCCTATGAGGACAGGTTGAAGGAACTGAATATGTACTTCCTGGAGCAGAGGAGGAGAGAGAGGATATGATAGAGACATGCAAGTATCTTACAGGGAGGAACAGGGTGCAGGAATACACTATTTTTAAGCAAAAAATGTTCCAGGACTAGAGGGCATGGGATGAAGTTGAGGAGGACGTATTCAGAGGAAACGTGAGAAGAATTTCTTCACCGAACGGGTGGTAGACAAGTGAAACACCCTGTCAGAGGAAGTGGTGGGGGCTGGAAACAATCACAGGATTTAAGAATGCATGGGATAGACATAAAGGAGTTCTGGAGGTCAGGGTAAGGGCAACAGACTTCTAGGAAAACATGAACTGAACTTAACAAGCTCAAATGGGCAGACTGGGTGGGCCATAGGCCCTTACCTGCCGACATAGTCTATGTCTATGTATCTATGTATCACCACCCACACTCTTCCTGGTATCCAGTTCCAGTAGAAGATCTTCCACTTGTTTTAGACAGGCAGGGCAGAAAGAAAGGACTGTTTCTTGAACAGGGTGGCGAGGCTAAAGCAAGCTTGGTCCCTGAGCACAAAGCTGAGCATGCAGGTTATTGGCAAGAGAGGTATCAAAATTAACTCAATGGTATCAAAGTGGGTGTTGAGGAGGTCTAAGATTATCTGCTTATTGGTAGCGAAGGAATCACCTGAGGAATGTTGGCTGGGAGAGTTAGCTGGCTATGTCCTTCAATATCCTTTAAAGTCTTCCAACATTTTGCAGGACAATGGGAAGAGGAGTCCAGTTCAGTACTGAATGTATTTAGCTTTTGGCCCAGTAAGTTTAGTACACTGGGTCCAAGCTACTCTAAAGGCTGCCCAGTCAGCTGGTAGTTTAGTTTCGTACACTTTTTCCAAAGGGCATCCCTATGAAGCAGTGCAGGCTTCAGGCAGGCCATGAACCAAGGACATGATTTTTTCTTGTGCAAATTTTGACTAAGGGTGCGTGTCAATTTATAATCTCAAGGACAATTTTCTGGAATGCATCATAGGCCTCAATCACAGTGGGGCTAGGTAGAAGTCTTGCCAATATGAGTACTGAAGATCAGAAAGGAAGGCATATTGGCCAAAATTACAACTTCTTTTAAAGATGTACCTTGAGGTGGAGGCTGTTTAGGGACAGACATCATGCAGGCTATGGAACAATGATCACTTAAGTCATTGAAGAAGATGCCAGAATGAGTAATGAAGTGGGGTTTATTCACTAGAATTAGATCTAATAAAGTTCTATGGGCTGGATTTTTAATGTTTTGATGGGTAGCATCCATGATAAGTTGAGTAAGCCCAAAGGTATCACAGATGTCTTTTAGTGGTTTAGAGCTAGCCGAGAGCCAATCAAGGTTGAAGTCACCCATGATGATGATGACCTCTACAACAGCGTATCCAAAAACATTGCACAGATGATTCAACACCTTAAGCCCCACTGAGGGAAGCCTGTAACATCCAATGATGCAAAGAGACACAGAAGATGATAGCTGGACCTTTATTTTAAGGCTTTCAAACTCCTTAGGCATCAGGTGGAGTCAATTAACGAAGCAGTAAATTTGTCATGGATGTAGATTATGACCCGTCCCTCTGGCATGTCTGTCAGCTCTAAAATACTATAGGATGGTATGTTAAATTTGTGGTCCTGAGTGGAAGGTCTAAGCCAGGTTTCAGTAACCACCAGAACATCTGGCTTGGTATGGAAAATCCAAGACTGTATGGACAAAACTTTCTTAACAGTCTACAGGCATTTACAGCATGTGAAGTAGGCTCATCCCTTTAATTGAGCCAGCTTAGTGGGTGCTGAAAAGGAGGAGATAGGACCTGGGTTTAGTTCAACATTGCCTGAGTACAAAAGCAGTGGCACTAGAACTTATTTAAGAACACATATCAGCTGCCTGAGAAGCCAAGTCAGTCCCCTTAATAGTGGCGGGAGGAAAAAGATGAAGAATAAGTATGGTGAGGGCTAAGAGGACCAAAGATGCTTATAAAAGCACTTGGACTGCAAGGGTAATAGGAGTTGCAAAAGGAGGGAGGGGCATAGATTGAGAAGTGTAATGCATAAGATGAATAAAAACAGTACCACAGTGTGAATAGAGTTGTGCAAATAATTCCATATAGGATGATGAGACTAGCATAAAGGAAAAGGGCAAGGTTCATATAAGCTTGAATTTTTGGTGAAGCTACACATACACACTCAGTCAATACAAGGATTGAGGGTGCAGAGCAGGTCTACTAGCAACCAAAATTAATAGGATGGGCTACATTTTAGAATCCTGGAGCACTAGAGAAGCTCAAAGTGTCTAGATAGGAATAATCCCTTATAGACAGAGGAGCAGAAGGAAAAATTGGAGATCGCTCTTTAAAACTTAGTGTCAGTCAAGGGTCTACCAATAGGAAGATTGACACTGCAGCAGGGTGGGGAACAAGTGTATTTAAGGAGTGTCAGGGTGGGGAGCGGGGTGGAGGGCAGAAGAAAATTCAAGTTTTAAAATTGCAGTGAAATTAGCAGCAGAGAGCAGGTATAGAGAAGCTGGAGAAGCTTAAGATCAGAGTGTCCAATCAGGGGACAAGCTGTAGCCGAATCAGCCAATTCAGCGCTGGGACTGTGAGGCTGTCTAATGAAAATCCAGGCTTACAGTCCTGGTCCTAACTAGGTAGCATACCTGGAAAGAGCTTTGACAGGTGGGCAGGAGGGAGGTCATCTGGCTGACTTCTAGCTGCAGCCACAGAAAGCAGTGGTTGGTCCAATCAAGGGCAAGTCTGGAAAGAGAAAGAAAAGGTAGTCATCAGGATATAGGGCAGAAAAACAAAACACAGGCCAGGAGCTAAACTGGAGGGAGGGGCAGTAAAAGACAAAGAAGAGTTAAGTGGTAGGTGGGGGCAGACAGAGGAGACAAAAAATGGGGATCGTTAGCCTGGCGCCAGCAGATCTGTACCTAAGTGTTGTTTTTGCTGCAAGTTGGGAAGGAAAAGAAAAGAAAGAAACAGAGTTGCAGTTAAAATTTTGGGCGGAAAGGGAATGAGAAAGATTAAGGGGATACAGTAACACAGAGTGAGTGAGGAATAAGAGGAGAAACAGAAACAAAATTATGTAGGCATTTCAGCAATACAATCCAAAGCAATTAACTACACATTCTCACTAGTCAGTCATTAAAGGAAAATCCAACAGTTCAAGTTTTAAAATTGCAGTGAAATTAGCAGCAGAGAGCAGGCATAGAGAAGCTGGAGAATCTTAAGATCAGAGTGTTCAATCAGGGGCAAGCCATAGCCAAATCAGCCAATGGTGCACTGGACTGTGAGGCTGTGGCCAATGAAAATCCTGGCTTACAGTCCTGGTCCTAGCTAGGTAGCATACCAGGAAGGAGCTGGTGGGCGGACAAGAGAGGAGACACATCCGTCTGGCTTGCCAGCCGCAATCGCAGAAGGCAGCGGTTGGCCTGATCAAGGGCAAACTCATTCAAACTCCTATTAAGCATTAGAAAGAAATGTTAAGATTTATGTTTTAATTGACTTTGTGATATTTTTAAGAAAAATTCTATTTAAATAAGTTTGTTGAAAGCCAGTAGGTAGCACTGTGGAGAAGTGTGCATCTGACAAGAGGCACGGTGGGGACTTGTGGGCTCGAGAAGAGATGTCTCTTGGTGAGTGTTTGAGGTGAGATGAGCAAGGGAATGTAAAGTGTAATCATATAACACTGTGAGGAGAGATGCTGTGGAGAAGCATAGACCCAAGGAGAGATGACTGAATGTTGTATTTCATGATTTTCAGTTGCAGTCTGAATGAGTCATGGTGGTCTGCAATTGTCAGGAAGCTGCAGTTTTGAAAGTTGTGGTACATGCGGGCAGAGTTGCACAATGTAGCCAGAGTTACTATGTTAATAAAGTCTCAATAAAAGTGGTGGAGGCCTTTAGGAGGGGCCTGAAGACCTTTCTACTGCATTAGGCTTTTGACACAACCTTATAGTCTCTGTCTAATGAATGTCACCTATTTTATCTTATCTTATTTTATTACTAATTATACAATGGCAGTAACATTTCTAACTCTCATTGGTCAGTGTGTGCTTGATACAGTGATGTTATGTGAGCTTAACATCAATGTATTAAGTGCAGGCACACACATATGACCCTCTCATATATCTTAACATGGCACAGATTACTACACTGCAATCTAAAATGAATAACATCCCTCTCACCATGTCACAGTGTACCGACCCCAAAAAATCTCTTTGAATTTCAAACTTGTTTAAGTTAATCAACCTGTTTTGACTCCAACTTTCAGCAGCAGCTCAGCCCTCCTTCACTCTGCCACTATGCACTTTGAGTTTGCCCAGTTTGTAGAAGTGATATGTAAGGTGAATCATTGGTCCTCCGCATACAATATTTTGCCATTTTGTCTGTACTGCACTCAGTGTATGCTCTTTATGTCATCCTCATTGTAACCACATCACCTGACTGACTGTATTTTGTTTCTGATTGTGTTTCTCCCTTCCCTTTCCCTTTCCTTGGGTCACACCTGAAACAAGCCTTGGTTCAGTGTGCCTCTCCTGGGTACCAATTTTAAATAAATAAATAAGTAAATACATACATAGATGTACATACATAATACTGCCTGTTTTCTTTGTTTACTTTCTTTCTCATGCTTCTGAAGATGAGAGAGAGGATCTTGTAAAAGAGAGGGTGTTGCTGTCCATTTCAGATACCAATTTCTTGTTCTTTATAGTTACACAGCTTTTATTTTGTTTTTTTCTTTTATACATTTTGTTTTAAATAACAGAACTGCAACTCCTTGTGGCTATATGACAGCACTCATGATCGAAGTGAACGGTACTTCAAAAGTACAGCACGTGGTTGTCCTTTCAGTTACAAATCATGATTGCAGTTCAGGGGTCAACCTTAACATTTTTTGTACTAGCCAGCAGGGCAAGTTGATTCAAAATTACACTAGCCTACAGACGGTTGCACTAGCCTTCAATTATAATAGTGCATTTTATCACTTATACAGGAAATAATGCAAGCCAAGAAATACTCTGATTATTGCACATTTATCCTGCTCCTACATTGCTTCCAGCTCCCCAGCAGAAAAATAAGACTGCAATGCAATCCACACATGAGCCCCCATTGTTTTGTACCATGGCCTCCTCTTCCACTTTCTGCCCTCCTCCACCAAACGAGAGGACATCACAACAGCAAATGTCCAGTCTAGCAGTCCTAGCTCTGCACACACAATAGCTGACATCATCATGCATCTCACCACACTGTCACCACCATTCACATGGCAATGAGTAGAGCCAGGCAGAGAAAGACACTCTCTGACCCACCCTATCTCTTTTATATAGGATGATCTATGTACCCCAGGAATGCCTATTTTAAGCTTTCATATTACATATTTTTATTGAGGTTTATTTTTGTACCATACATAATCCAAAGTTTTGTTTTAGGATGAAAGGACATGCTAGGTGGGATAAGGGTGGGACTGTGTGGATAGTGATGGATGGCATGGTCCATTTAGAAGAGCTGAGGACCCCCTACACTTGCCAGTAATGGCAGCTATGGATTTGTGGATGGTTATTTGAGTCTGCTCGGTAGTGGTGTCCAGGGAAAGAACAGAGTTAAGAGATTTGGAGGAGAGGTAAGTTTTGGTGGGGCTGGGATAAAACCCACCACCTGCAGGTCCGACCCTGTATACCTCCTTGCATTTTGTCACTGAAATGTTGGATTCGGACACTCAAAATGTAGGGAAATGTGGGGCACTGGTCTTAATAATGTGGGACAAATTGTTAGACAGAGACACTTTCAGAAAACTGGAAGCTAGTGACTTAGCAGCATTCTACCCTTAATCACATCCTGAACACTAGCTGAAAGTCCTAATGGTGGAGTGATAATGACTCACATTGAGTCTTTTGTGGGCTCCTCCTCTTGAACTACCAGATAATTGAAGCTCTTAATGAGCTGTTAATTACTCCAGGCCATCTGGAACATTGAGTGAGATTAGCATGAGGACTAGACTGATAAAGTAGAGACTTTTTAACTTCATTAACAGCCATGAAAACCTGCACTAGTAAAGATGGACAAGCAGAGAGTTAGCTGCACTAGCCCTGGTCAATTTGCACTAGGGTATGGGCTAGTAAAACAATGTCAAGATCAACCCCTGTAGCAGTTTGTCTTTTAAACTGACCACACAAACAGCTTGGTGGCCAAGAAGAAAACCCAGAAAAACAAGAAACAACAAAGTCCCCACCACGGCAGGTGGGTGGGTGGACAGTAGGGTGTGGGGAAGAAACACCACAGAGAGAGAGAGAGACTGCTGTAGCGAGAGGGAAAAGGGAGGAGGTTGCAGACAGCATGTAATAGTAGCACCACCTAGTGGTAAAACAGTAATTGTGGGCTGCATGAACAGATCCTTATCAAACCATATTTAAAAGTCCTAATACTGTATGAGATTAGTCCTGTACTTTGGTTTCATCCTGATAATAGAGTGACTTGTGTGTATGGTTGTGACAGAAAGCAGAGGTCAGATAAGGTAGCCAAACAGTTTGATAGGGGTGCACAGTCCCCACATTCCCATGGGAAAATCTTTCCACAGCCACTAGCTGTCCCACTGCCATCTGCCACCATAGATATATTAGTGGTTCACCAACAACATAGAAGCCTCTTGGTTACTGCTCCCACTGCTACCAACCATAGGATGGAGGAGGAGTGTTTGTGAACAGTATCAGCTGAGAGACCTAGAAGCATTGTTGAGGCATCAAGGGAGATATCTGTCCCCACTGTTGTTTTGCATACATGAGGAAAATCTGCCCAACAGACCTGAATGAGTGGGCGGCCTCACAATATGTACAATATGTTAGCACCCCTTGCTGACAACACCAACAGCTATCCTCTGAAAGGAGGTCCATTCTCTCAGGACCATAGGAGTATGATACAAGCATAGGACAGTTTTATTCAGGACTTAATGACTCCTGCCATCCTTGCATGCTTTATGGGCTCTAAAGATATGGGTTGCCCAGGCTGCTTCAGAGATCAGTATACCCAGATTTTGTTCCCATGCTTTCTGGCTGGTAATGAAGGGTCAGTGAGACAGTCTCTAAGCTGCTTGCATGGAAAACTTGGTTTCCTTTGGGAGCCTGTGGCAAGTGGTTATAATGGAACTGGCCTTGTCAACTGCATCATTCCATAATCCTGAGAGGTATGAGGTGATGGCACTATGGAGCTGTACATATTTTCAGAAGTCCTGCTTGGGCAACATGTATTTATTGTGAATGGAAGCGAAGGTTCCGACATGTAGACCATCTGGAGTCAGTATGTCCTGGAGATGGAAGATGAACTTCTGGGCACAGCTTGGTCAGTATGGTGGATTCCCAATAGAGGCTAGTGTTGCCCATAAGGGGTGCTAAGTATGAATGGAGTTGAGTCAGTAGCCATGAGCTTGTCCAGATGGAGCCAGCTGTCACTGGATGCTAAGATAGTGGGGTGGTCCTTTAGATGGGTGGGTACTTTGTTATATAAAATATTGATTGGTAGATGGGAGGATATGACTTCCACTCAATAAGTAGCCATTGGAAGTCATTGTATTGTGTGAGGAAGAGCCATTTTACTGCCTGTGTGGCCAAATAGGCCATGTGATAGCCTTGTAGCTGTGGTGGGCCCCATCCAGCACTGCTCCAGTGACTTTGAGCTTCATTTTGCTGTATCTGGAGTTTTTTCTGTCCCAGAGAAACCTTCCAGTATGGTGTCAAGTTTGGTGAACAAACTGTCAGGGACTGGAGGGGTAAATAGGCAAGGGTAAGTGTAATTTTGAGTGCCAGCATCATTTTAAAGGCTTCTAATTTCTCTCTAATGAGAAGGGATATAGGCCCATTTTTCCATTTCAATAGCGCATGTGTCCAACAGAGTGGACATGTTCAAATTCACCATTTTATGCATGTTTTGGTGTATGGACACCGCAAGGCATTTGATGCCCTGGTGTGCCCACCTGAATCCTTTAGATGTAAGGGACTGACTGATTCAGTGCATTAAGGAGAAAGACTTCCACCATGGTTTAGTCAACCTTAAGCCCTGACACCTTTATAAAGGTATTAAGGAAAGTTAGGGTGGGCTCTGGAACAGCCTCCTCATCTGCTTGTACTATGAGGAGACATCTGCACAAAGCAGGGTTCTGTATTCCTCATCCCCACTCTTAGTCCATTGAGGGCTGCATGTGTTACTGATGCTATAGCCAGTGGCTTTATGGCCAAAAAGAAAGAGCAGGGAGAGAAGGAACAGCCCTGCCACATGTCCTTTGCAGTGGAAGCTGTGAAAAAGGTGGCCATTAGTAAGGACACTGGCACTTTGGAAAGATATTGAGTGTCTTAACCCAAGTCAGAAAAAGAGCCAATTGCTATCCATGCCATAGTGTCTATGAGGCATCCCATTCTATGGAGTCAAAGACCTTTTCAAAGTTAATGGCCAGAGCAATTGCTGGAGTAGGGACCTTTTGGCAGCATATATGAGGTGGATAAGGGTCCTGATAGGATCAGTACAGTGGCACCCTTTCACAAAACCAACCTGGCTGGGGTGGATAAAGCCTTGTAGAAGGGGTTCCAATCTCATGGCTAGGATTTTTGCCAGAATCTTGGCATCAGTCTTTGTGAAGGAGATTGGCCTGTTACTGCTGGTGTGTGAGGGTCCTTACTTTTTGGGTAGGACAGTAATTACCACCTCCTGAGGGGTAAGTGGCATGGTGCCTGATATGCATGGATCTTTATACATCTTGAGGAGGGTGGGGCTAATATCCTCACACACTAACTGATAAAATAAATAGGAAAACCATCTTTCCCCAGTGCTTCACATTTATTTAAGGCTTTTATGGCTTGATGGACTTGAAGAGTGAAACGAGCAATTCTAGGGCTTGTACATGGATCAGAGCAACTTGAGGGATAGGAAGGCTGCTCAAGAATTGCTCAATATCTCCAGGATATGGTGGATTGAGGGAGAAGTATAAGGCTTGGTAATAGGTCTGCATTACGGTGTTAATTTTATGAGGGTCCTTCAGGATGCCACTCAGGTGATCCAGTAAAATTGGTATGTGCCTCACCACCTGTCTTCTTTCAACCTGATAGGCGAGCAGCTTGCTTGCCTTGTCACTGCTTCCCACTACAAATGTTTCAAGCAAAACAAAGCAAGTTCAGCCTTCCTGGTGAGAATTCCTTAAGCCTGATTCTTGCATTGGTGAGTTTGGCCACTATAGCTGGATTAGGTGGACTTTCTACTTTGTAAGCCTCCTCCAGGGTCTTCAGTTGTATTTTGAGAGTTGCCAGTTCCACTTATCTGACCTTGCACCTCTGCACTGCAAATCTAATAATATGGCCCCATATGGCCCCATGGTGGCTTTATATGCCTCCCAGAGAGTCCCTTGGGAGACTTCCCATTGTTGTTGAGCACCATAAAC
Source organism: Neoceratodus forsteri (assembly GCA_016271365.2). Lineage (NCBI taxonomy): Eukaryota > Metazoa > Chordata > Ceratodontiformes > Ceratodontidae > Neoceratodus > Neoceratodus forsteri. Next base: position 447,364,184 of record CM057453.1, read on the forward strand.
TGCTTGGTCTCAGTCATCACCATATCTTGAAGTCATTGTGCTGGATTTTCAAAGCCTTGTGACATAACTGAGAGTGTGAAACATTGCAAGGGCTGGCTACAGCAGGGGCCTGAGATAGACCAACAATGAGTTGGTCTAAGCCCCTTAGTGCCAGTGCAAGATGCTGTGGCAACTTGTTTTCTGGGGGCCTGACAAGTGTGTATGGGGTGGCATATGCACAGGAGCCATAATAGCTGTTGGGAGGGGTGGGCAGCATATTAGTGATGTTGCACCTAGCAGGGGTGTTGATTATTGAGCAATACTGTCACTGACAAGGAACCACTATGGGAGGTACAGAGACGCACAGTGCAATTGCTCACACGGGCATGGCCCTGGGGCTGCTGCCAGGATGTGCCCATGTGAGGCCATGGCACGGTGTGTCTCTATATCCCCCATCACTGTTCCTGTCAGTGACAGTATTGTTCACAATCAGCACCTCGGCTGGGTGCAACACCACCATTATGTCTGCCCAACCCTCCACAACTGCCACTATGGCACCCCATGCCTATGCTGTCCCCATACCCTGCATGCCTCATGTGTGTTTGCCCCACCCCAACCATTTTGGCACCTCTACTGTTGCACCAGGCAGGGGAGCAGCTGGATACCTATGGCATTTCCTATAGGTGCGCTGATTGTTTTGGCACATGCCTGTGGCAAATCTCAGATTTGTGGTTCAGGGACTCAATTCTTCCTGAATATGGGCACAGGGTCCCTGATGCAGCTGGGGTGTGCCTCAGCCCTAGATCACTGCAAATTGTGGCAATCCATGGGCTCTTTGAAAATCCAGCCCATAGTCTTTAAAAAGAGAGGTATAGCCTCCATGATTTGGTGCAATGGGTAGCTGGAGAGAGGGCATGGTCAGAGATTATAATAGGGTGAATTTTATTATCTACAATAGCTTGTGCAATGGGAGAGAAAGCCACATGTTGATTCTAGTGCCTCTGAGAAGCATGTATAGTCCATAGAGCTTGGGTGTTGGAGCCTCCATGCATCAGTAAGCACATGCTCTTTGAGGATCTCCTTGAGGCGGCTTTTGCCTTAATAGGCAGTTCAGTTGCCCTGGCACTATGTTCTATATCACGGCTTAAGAGTGACATTAAACTTCCCCTACCAATACAGGTGCTGAGGGTGGCAAATTGAGTTTGTGACTGAATTTACGGAAAAAAATCTGGTTAATCTGTGTTTGGCCATGTACATTGACCAGTGTTAATGGTCCTTTAGGGTGGTTACCTCCTCCATAACCCACCTACTATCACCATCCTTAGTGGTATGACAGACTTCCATGTAACCCTTTGTGGAACAAAATACAGACACCCTTTTTCTGTGGTCTACACTGTGAACCTCAAATTTCACGCACTCTGTAGCTAATTTGGCCACTTCGGTCCAGTCACAGGGTTCCTGAAGGAAAAGATCTGGGTCTGAAGCTGTTGTAAGTGGACTAAGAAAACTAACTGACTATATTTATATCAGTCATTGTTAAAATAAAGGGGTGATAATGTGAGCTTGTCCTGATATTGATGGATTCCCCCATGAGCAAATCCCACTCTACCTTCCTACCCATACCACATCTGCTATGTGACAAAACAGGCAAGAGATATGTTCATTGCCCTGTATAAACATCAGAATATAAAAGTAGACTATAACATACCAACTGGGGCTGTAACTAGAAACATATCATCTCCCTCCCAATAACCTTCCCAGACCCTCCCCACTACATAGTACTGTGACTAGCAGGCTTCAAGTATATGAGCCAGGGACCAGGGCATTGAGGTGTTGTGGATGCAGAAAAGCATTCTCACCCCTGTAAGAGTTCTCAAACCTTTATTACATTTAAAGTAAATGGAAATGGGCTCAGCAGTTGTGTAACTAGGTATGGAACAGCACCAGCAGGTGGTACCAGTGTGGTGTGGGTTACATTCCTCTCCTGCTCATAACTTGACCATGCATAGCTAGGAGTCATGGGGGCCTGTTAACTGTCCTAACATGTGGACAAGTGTCAAAATAGGAGTTTTAGCATGCAAGGGATGACAGAGAACAGGGTGAGGGGGGCATCTAGTTCTCCACACCATCAGTCTAGACTACAGCCAAAACAAATGATGATTTCAGGCCTGACAGAACACTCAGTAGTCCTTCCAGACATGGCATGGGTAGCTGGACTGGTAATGGCTGACATCTTTGTTGCCAGCCCCACCCCTGAAGATACCAGGAAAAGTTAAAGCAGATGCAATCTAGCAAGTGCACCCGGGAGTGTGATATGGGATGTGGGGTAGTGGCCCAGGTCAGACAGATATGTCCATGCTACTTGATATGTGAGTCCACCCACACACACACCCAAGATTTGACATTAAATCTCCTCTGGTGTGAATCAGTAGAGGGGTCGGATGGGGTAGCATACCTTGCATATGAGCCAGGTGAAGAGTGCAAAAGTCACAATTATTATTATTATTTTTTTAATTATTAATTTTCTATGCCCAGGAGCCTGGCGGTGGCTATGGCCAGTCCTCGGAGGGGCTCATCCTCCGGCCCTGCACATCCCGAACAGCAAACTCCCGGTGGTTCCCCACAGCTTGTCCCCCTAGGCAAGGCCAGGAGGAAGCCAGTTTTCTCCCCCACAGAACACAAATCAGAATCCGGGGTGGGACAGGGATGCAGGGCCATCATGGAGCCCACCAGCCCCTGTTTTTCCACTTTTCTCCTGTCCCCTCCACTACCTACATAAGGATTTTGGCACATGTCTCCCAACCCATACTGACCTCCAGCTACCACCAGAGGGCAGTCAATGAATGGGACAACAGGCCTCCCTCCCAAAGAGAGGACAGCAGTCCTCCGGACTTTCAATCCTTCTGCCCTGCTGACTTCCGCAGCCTGGGCTCATTCCTGAACCCGGGTTGCCGGCATGGTGCAAGGTGTAGCAACCAGCTGCCTCTACCTCCAGTGCCACCAGGCCAGCTTAAAAGTCGCAATTATGCAGGCAAAGCAAAACAACCTCCCACATCTTAGATGCAATGATGGCACTCTAGACAGCACCCCTGCTACATGGGAGCATGGCAAGGACATGTTCTGTCCCCCCACTGCAACCTTATGAGTGGAATATTTCTAATAGCCCCTCGTCAGTTGTATTGGCATCGGGCCATTAACAAACAATACTGTTGAGAAGCTAGACTGCAGTCAGCAGATAGCACACCAGTCCTGTGCCTTGCATGTGAGCATATAAAACATAACATTAAATGGCAGGCCAGTAAATAGTTCAGTAAAAGTCCCCCTTCCCATTAAAAAGGCTTGACTGCAGTATCTTCGGTATTGATTCCCATGCAAAATTACACTGAAATCTATATGCAGTGTTCTGAAATGGGGCTACTCATGTTAGAGTAATTACAACCACAGGATACCATGTAGTGCCCCATTAGGAAGGAAGTGTCTTAATTACTGGTTGGTCTTGATAGGATTGAGCTCTAAGCTGCATGTAGACAACCACCTCATGTATATAAAAAACCTAGCACCATTCTGTGCTTGTTGGATAATGCAGCAACACAGTTATTCATGTGTGGGTGCCATTTCTTCAGGTGCTGCTGCTTGTTATCATCTGCTCGCCATTGGCCCATTCCTCTGCACACAATGACTCACTGGATGGAAGGCCTGTTGCCACTAAAACAAGGCTTACTGCTTCAGCCCAGGACTTCAGCATCGCCACTTCATCTGGGGTTGTTCAGCTTGAAGAGGATCTGGACGCAGTGGTGATATAGTCCTTGATGTGCTGAAGCGGGCACAATGGTTGCTCCTCTGGACAGTAGATTGGTTTTCAGAGAATGCAGGAGATCACTTACTGCCACTGTGGCTTCTGCTTCTGGATCAAGGTGAATGGTCCTTGTTTTTGCCCTTGGGAGGCTTCTACTTTTTGTTGCACTAGATTTGCTTGATGACTGGCTGCCAGGGCAGTGCTCTTCATGTGTGGGCTGCAAAGGAATATATCTCTGAGTGTAATACTGGCTGGAGGTTGGCCTGTCAGGGACCTCGGTGGTGGCCATGGCTTGGACAGAGGAAAATTCTCATCTGCACTTCCTCCACAGTATGTATAGAACCAGTCTGTCTGCAGCCAGCATTTGAAAATGTAGCTTTTTCACTTCTGGTATTTTAAATTGCTGTGGCACTCTGTTCCTAGTGAGATGGAGGACCACTGGATAGCAGTAGCTATAGGGATGCAAATATCAGCTAGGGCATTGCAGGCTGAGCTATAGGCCTTCTGTTACTGTGAGAGGTCCTGTAAGAAGTTAGGAACGATGTGACTAACATGCCCATTCTATGTCACCTGTCCTTTTTCTGGTCCTAGTCATTATGTTTTCTTTATCAGTGTAGCACAGAAAGTGAGCTAGTAGCAGTCAAGGCCTCTCCAGGCTTGAGTGGGTATCTCCAGATTGGCTGGGCATTGGTCTCAAGCAAATCTGGGAAGATTTCTTAAAGAAAGGCGGTCATGTTCTGGCATTCACCACCCTCAGGAAAACCTACGAGGTGAAGTTTGTTGCCCCACCTATGGTTTTCTAAGTCTTCAACTTTTCCTCAAAGTAGCCAGATTGCTCTATTGTAGTCATGAACATGGGCAATGAGGAGCACCGTGTGATTCCTGCATCAGTTACTCACTGTTCTGCAGTGTTCATCTGGTGGGCAATTTAGATGACATCTGCAATAGTTCTTTGTGTGGCCACCTGTAATTTAGTAAATTGGTGCATAAATGTTCAAACATCTGTTTGATTTCATTGAGGGCAGTGGGGGCAGTTCCACTGTCCTGACACGGCATTTTGATAGCTCAGCATGCCATTCTGCAGAGAGGCAGACTGTGAGGTAAAGTTTTGATCGATTGTTTCTGAGGGCAATCTCAGACCTATGAGCTTTAAAATAGACCGATTGTACATGATGTGCCTCATAGGTAAGTGTAGCGATTTGGGCAGATTTCGACGCATACTGTATAGGTGTTAGAGATACAAGAAAGCTAGGCAGTCATCTTACTGGTGGCCAAGCCTGTCCCTCTTCAATTCTTTAAGGTACCTCACAGTTTTGCCAGCATAGAAGCTATTAAACCCTTCTGCTGTACAGCAAGCTAAGTACACTGTGCTTCCATACATATTAAGAGTCCCTTTCTGAAAGAGCTCCCCTATGGCTGGATAACAGAAGGTTTACCCTCTGCAATATTTTTACAGAAAATGCAATTAACACACTAAAACATCCCATGTGGAAAAGAAGGAATGCTGGTGACTTGTTTATCTGGAATGTACAAACTATCCAACAACAAATTTGCTACATTTGTACCTCTAGTATATACTATCTGTGGTGGGTTTGAACCTCTGTGGCTAGCTTGGGTGCACATGAGAGAACATGCCAGTGTTTGTGTATGATCACTAATTTTACACAATAAGGAGGCAGTATAGTGCAATGGTTTAAGGCTGTGAGCTGCAAAGCTAGAGACCTGGGTATGAATCCACAGTCCCCACTTGCATACTATGTGACCCTGAGCAAGTCACTTAACTTCCTTGTGCTCCCACGTCACACCTGTAAACATGCTTCAGCTTAGTGTGTCTCTCCTGGTAAAAACAAGTATTTATAATACTGGTATCTGCTCTGGTGTACTGACCACACAGTGAAACTGCCACAGTGAAGACCATCACAGCGACAGAATTTGACAGAAAGCGTCGGGTTGCTGTAATGGTCCCGCTGGCAGCGCACTGCATCTCCCAGTGTTTTGCCCCCTCCTGAAACAACTCAGACTTGGGTTGTATATTTAGAAATTGGAAGGTGTGGTAGCCGAGCCCACCAAAGAAACACACATATCCTGACAGTTCAATGCTGACACTCAGCATTGTGTCTGTTGTTGTAGGGGATGTCAGCGCTGTAGATGTCACCTTGGCATAGGCAAACCATCTGCTGTCTAACCTCAGTTGTTGATACTCTTTTATGAAGCAAAACTGTTCTCTTAACAGTAGCCATTCTTTGTCTCAGCTCTTTCTATGAAATGTGCATTATACTCTCGATTTTTGAACTTGTCTGCAAGTTCTGATGCAGCCACTGCAGAATCATGATCTGCACTACAGTTACGGTGTATCTGTAGGTACTTCCCATACTGAATATTCTCTACTACATGCCTTGATGGTAACTATTATAGTGCAATAACAAGTTTTTTTCAGTAGGCCTGCAGAACAACTGGGTTTTAATCCCTCAAGAGCCATGTTCAAAAATCATGAGGTCTAGAAAATCTATTTTGTAAAACTCATGTTCAGTGTAAACTTCAGTTTTGGTTTGTAGATTGCAAATATTCTACAGAGGCATGCAGTTCTGTGGCAGAAGCTTTCCACACAAGAAGTATATCATTTATGAAGCGTTTGCATAAGTTAATCTTGTCAGAGAAAGAGTTAACATTCCTTGACAATATCTATTCATTTTCCCATGCTGACATGTACACACTGGAGTAACTGGGCACAAAACATGTGTCCATCACCATCCCTTTAACTTGATGGAAAAACATCCTTAAACCAGAAAACATTACATTGCAATACTTTGTAAGGAAATTAAGAATTCTACAAATGGTACTGATATAACGTTTTTCATACAGTGCATCTTTGCACCCAATTATGCCAACTCAGCATGAGAAAATGAGTCAGTTTTATGAAGGAACATTAACCATTTCAAAAATCAAGGGTATAACACACATTGTATTGAAAGAGCTGAGACAAGGATGGCTGCTGTTAAGAGATCAGATGTACTTAACAAAAGAGTATCAATAACTGAGGTTAGAGAAGAAACACCAGTGTTTGTAGTTACTTTCCCAGCACAGTTGTATAAAACTAGAGAGATCTGACATAAACACTGGCATGTTCTCTCATGTGAACCAAGCTAGCCACCATAGTTCAGACTCCACCACAGAAAGTATATCATAGAGGGACAATGTAACAGATTAACTGGTATATAGTTTGTTTGTTACAGGTAAACAAGTCACCAATGGTCCTCCCTGACCACATGGGATGTTTAAGTTTGGTAATTGCACTTTTGTGAAACTACTGGGAGGGTAAAACTTTCTCAAATCCTGCCGTGGTGAGGTCTTTGAAATAAGGGACTTCTTAAAATATAGTATGGAAGAGATAGAGTACATAGCTTGCTGTATAGCAGAAGGGCTAAACGTCTCCTACACTGGCAAAACTGTGAGGTCTCATAAAAGAAGAACAGAACACCTTAGAAGTATAGAGAACTGTGACAATATGAATGAGTCAGTGCAGCGTCAAATAAAGGCAAAATAAATAATTTAAAGCCACAGCTATTGAAAAGGTGAAATTAAGTGTACAGTGGGTGGAGAGCTGGATTCAAAATTGCTCAAGCGAGACCTTCTGGCAATATAAGTTAAGAGACAATGCAGCACTGGGCTTAAATGAATCATTCCAAATGAGTCCATTTTTAACAGGTTGCTATTAAATAGAATATAATACTGTTCTTGTGACATACCAAGTATGATAATTCTAAATGCCTTTAGGTTAAATTATACAGCCAATGATATCAAATAGTTTTTATCCTGTTGCTTGCCTGTCCCTATTTCTGACTTTTCCATGCCCCAATCCCTTGTCCTAATCTTTTTCCAGTTTATGCACACTAGGGTTATCTGTTTTTCATGTACTAGGAATTTATTGCACAGGTCTGAAGATAAATGGAATCTGCAGGTGCTGTGCCTTTGCAATAAAGCTCCCTGAGGAAGCACATAGGCACCAAACTGGTCCGGAAATTTGGTGGGTGTCCTAATCCCTGAATGAAGTTTGAAGTGCTGGACTTGTGTATTTTATAAGAATAACATTTTCCTTCTTTATGAACTAATGGAGTTGGTGCCCTTTTTCTGGACTTCGCATAAGTATTTTGAGCGGAGTATTACATAGCAGCAGAGCTGCTTTTGAATGTGGTGACCTTGTAACGCACGCCACATGAACAATACTCTACTGCTGGATTTTTTCAAATTGCTAAATTTACCCCAATGTTTCATCTAATGTAGAAAGGATTTTTTGAGGGAAATGTTTTATTTCTACAAAAGAGAAAAATGTATTAAGTATTTATACATAAAAGTATTTACATATTATTCAAGTTCTTTACATAAATGAATCATCACATACCTCACTGTTGTGACCATCTGATCATTGCAGAAAACGTTGTTTCATTTGCTTAATTGAAATGCTAGAAAAAGAAAATTCATACAATAAACTCTTTTCTTTAATTCATCATTTTTTTCTAACTGAAACACTCGATATTCCCAGTCTCATAATTTAACATGAACACCTTAAACTGTGATTTTATTTACACACCTAAGCTCAGATACTCAGCTGTGTTCTATAAAGTTCACAACTGTTTAATATAGAACTCCATTTGAGATATTTATTTATTTTATTTAGTTTTGTTGACTGGTAGGGTAATAGGCACACATTTGCCTATTTTCAGGAACAACCCAGGAGATTACACAATTTTAGACCAATACAGTGAAGGCAATGAAAATGCATAGTAACAATGTGGGAACCATAGAGGTACAATTCTGTGCCCAATACAGGAGTAAGAGTAAAACTATTAAAATACAAATATTATACAGTTTTGTGCAATGACAGTGAATGTGATAGCAACAAGAATAGGGAGAGACAGGAGGATGCCACATAATGGCACATGCCTGAAAGGAGGGAGAGTACAGGGAGGGATGTAGATAGAGATAATTATGCATACAATTAAAACAGATACCAAAGTAGAGTAGTATAGAGTGAGCAAGTGTAAATAGCTTGAAGAATGCTGCCGCAGTGGTTAGGAACAGGAACAGACTACTAGTTAGAGCAAGTGTGAATGGTATAGATGCTGGAAGGTGGGCATCTGAGCAGTGCCTAATTTGGGCAGGTGTACTGTTCCAAAGTCTTGGAGCAGCAACAGCAAAGGCCATCTCACCATGTGTGGTCCTGGTCTTAGAGATAGAGAGAAGGTCTAGTTCAGTAGATCTAAGGGAGTAGGAATTTTTATAGGGCACTAGGAGGAGGCTAGGGACTGAGGCACTTGGTTTTGTTGTTCACTATGGGTTATGCTGCCAAATGAAAGATCACAGAGTGCCTTAGGAGAGGGCCAGCATAGTTCATCATATAACGTGCAATTATAGGTAAGGCAATTGCAGGCAAAGGCAAAGCAACAGGTGTTATTATATGCTACATCCCACTTGTGCAGGATAGAGTTGCTTGTTGTTAGAGAAGATGGACCATAAGATAGTTTGGGGAGTAGTAGCCTGTGGGCTATTGCGATGTGAGCAGATAGAGAAAGATTTGGGCTGGCTTGGTAGGCCATTCTGAGGCTGATATTAACTGCCTAACAAATGGTGGTAATGCGCAGTGAGAAACCGAGGGAGGGATAGAGCATCACACCCACCTATTTAAAGGAGCTTACTGAGTCCAGAGGTCAGCCGTTGTCACAGACCTCTGTGAACTGAGAACAGGTATTTTTTAGTCGATATGTAGTTCCAAATACCATGGCTTGTGATTTAGAAGGGTTCATAAATAGCCTGTTCTCTCTGAACCAGGTTTGACAGCCTTCAAGTTGACCTGTTAATATCAGTTACATTTTGTGTACTGGTAAGGAAGACCAGATCAGTGGCGAGAGGAGAGGGTTACTGTTTGAAAAGCAGTTATGTATTGAGTCAACATGTAAAGAGAAAAGCAGAGGCCCAGGTATAGAGCTCTGAGGGACACCCATGGTGGAGGGTAGATTGTCAAATAGTGTGGAGGCAATCTTGACATGCTGCTGTCTGTTGGAGAGAGAGCTTCTAAACTAAGGTAGGCTGTGCTCTGATACCCCCAAAGCACTTAATTTATTGTAAGAGAGAGAGTGGTTTACCATATGGAAGACCTTCTTAGGTCTATGAAAATGACTCCAGAGAGCTCACTTTTCTAGGGAGGATGAAATACTGTTGGTTATAGTGCACATAGTCATAGTGGTGTTGTGGTTCTGGTGAAAGCTATGCTGAGCAGGGAGATAAGATTATGATAGGTGAGACAGGAGCTAATTTGGGTCAAGACATTTTCTCAAGTACCTTACTCAGTGCAGGAAGGATGGCAATAGGTCTAAAATTACTGATAATTTTATTTTTCCCTTTGAACACTGGGACTATTCTGGCCATTTTCAGACCAACGGTACTACATTAGTAGTGAGGAGAGGTTGCAGATTCTGGATAGTGGTATAGCAAGCTCAAATGCATGAGTTTGAGGAGTTTGGACTCTATGCTGTCCAAACCAGCATATTTAGATACGGGATCAGCCTCAGCAACTTGTACACATCAGAGATATACTACAGTAATTTGCATGAAGTGAAAGGAAGGATGTTGCTCTGAAGGAGAAGCTAAAGGAGAGGGACTTGACAATTCACAGGGCTAGAGAAAGCTTCGTGTGTGTTGAAAGATCTGAGAATAGCATGTTGAAGGCATTAGATATAGTATAACAGTTGTTACAGTCAATACCCTCAATCTTATAGTCCGGGGAGTAGAGGTTCTGCTGTGATCAAGGGATTTTTTGATGCAATTCTAGAACTTATGTTTTTTTATAGAGGAGGCTAATTGGGTTCTGTACTCCACTGAATGGCTTGCTTACATTTGTTTCTGAGTGTTCTATAGTAGGACCGGTCAGAAATAGAAGCCTCAAGGCAGCCCAGCTTCTCTCTCTCTCTCGGCCTCTCTCTCTCTCTTTTTGGAGGGACAGGAGGGTCTGGTCAGCCATTTAGTAGCAGGAAAACAAACTCTCCTGGTGGTGATGGGGACATGTTTATCTTGAAGGCTAGAAGATGGTGATGAAGTGGAGATAGCCTGATTAATATCAGAGGTAGCCCACAGGTAGGATCAGTCTTGCTAGGGCACTTATTTTTGAATTGAGAGGGGTTCAAAAGAGAGAAGTCACAAAGCGACTAAGTGAGGCAGGACTTTAGGAACTTTGTCACACCTCATGCAGAATACTGGGGAATGGTCACTGACTGAGTTTGGGAGGACACCAAAACAAATTATTTGTTAATACTGGAGACTAGAACCCAATCTATTAGGGTGGCACTTTGTCCATTGTTAAAAGCTTAGTAGGGGTGAGATAAGTTGAGTAAGGAGCAGATTGTTTAGAGATAGTTCTATTGATTGTCTATTCCATTTAAATCAATCAATGTTGAAATTGCTTAGGATTATAAAGTCATTAATGTTCACAAGGGGCAGTGGTATTGAATTAATATAGGAAGGCCTCAAATGCTGGTAGCAAAATTAGGTAAACACAGAATATATAAAATTTCAGTGTTACCCAAGGTTAGTATGCTGTGACACAGTTCAAGGGATGTTCCTGGGGTAGATTGTGGGAGCTTGGAGTTGTGAGATTCAGGTGGGTCTTAAAGCAGATCATTGTATCCCTCCATGTTTAAGGAAGGCTGTGTCATGTCTGAGGAAGCTGTTCATTGCAATGTCACAGAGACTGTTAGGAGTGGTGGGCTTGAACCAGGTCTTTGAGACACAGAGTATGTCAGGCTGGTAGTGGTAGATATCTTTGTAATCTGCTTCAAATTACACTTGTATACCCAAAATGTGCTCTGAAGTTCATGATTATCAAATACATTACATTGCTTGGAATATATTTATAAAATGATTCCAATTACATCTGTCATATACTGTACATATAAATGTACCTCTCTGGCAATGGCCATGCCTCTGGCTTGTTGGCTGCTGTAATTCTTCAGTTCAGCTTACAGATGTAACCATACCTCTCAAATGTCCCTGATTTTCAGGGATGTCCCTGATTTTGCCTCAAATTTTTACTCTGTTCCTCCAAAAAATTGTGTTTCTGTGACCAAACAGTGTAGGTTGTAAGCACAAATAATGTTAAACATTAAAATTACAGACTTGTTCTTCCTTAGAAAATGTATTTTACACTAAGCCCCTTATTCTACCAGCTTTCTGAGTGGATATCAGCAATTTTGAAGATGTGCCCCTGATTTTGGTCCTTGTCTGACTTTTTAAGCCTTGTCCCTGATTTAGGAGACAGGAGGTTGAGAGGTATGGATGTAACTTGTATTTATGTCTGAGAATGTAAAGATACTTTTGCCTCTTTCTTTTCTGTTGTTAATAATCCCATGTTAAAACTTGCATTGTGAAAACATTGCTCTAAAAACAATTTCCTATTCTTACCAAGGACTGTTGAATCCTTCATAGTGTCAGCTAAAAGAGAATGTCAGTGAGGATCCGCTTTCCTCTTGAACCTGCACCAGCACTTGACACCATGTGTAGACGATGCTGACATCCATGCTTTATGTGAAGCATGCTCAACTCAGTTACTAAGGCAACCAACAACACATTGCCCATGAAAAAGCTGAGCATTATGGGGAGTGGTACAGGCTCTTGTTGCACCAGGAATTCAAATAACAATGCATCACATCCAAACATTTTCCAAGGATTTACAGAAATACAAAACAACTTTGCTTCATGACAGTCAATGCCAGTAGATATCAGTAGGAATCTCACTGATCTTAAGCAGCTATTTATTCCTGCTATTTGGAAAAATTGACTATTTCTGTTTAAATGGAGGGATGGAAAGTTTTGTGTCCACAATGCAGAGCAATACATCTTTAAAGTCAATTTGGCAACTGTAGCTCAGAATTTGGGGAACTAACAGCACAAAACTGCACTTGACACGAGCATCACAATATTGTTAAAACTGTGCATATTCTATAGTATGTCTATATGATGTCTTTAATATATCAAAATATGAATCAGAATATGTGTCTTAGCTATATAACTCATTCTGTACTCCATTATAGTTGTGAATTCGGATCCCACGTGATACCCTCCCTCCCCACCCCAACTCTTTATTACCAGCATGATGGCTGATTGCTGTCAGTATTCATACCAGTTTGGGGGTCTAAACTGATAAACTGTAATTCTGTTTCATCTCTGATTTGTCTACCACCTTAATGTAGTACTCTCCTCATGTGGCTTAGGCACTACCTCCAGCCCCAAAACTAGGGTCACCCCCGTGTCCACTGACTTAAAATGGTGTGCAACTGGAAATGTTTTTTCATGTCTCTGGATCTCCCCTTGTGTTCTTGTATTCTATTTTTAAGGCACACTTAGTATTGATTACATTCAATAGGTCACATGGACATTTGAAGTACATATACAGTATCATGCCTTGTGTCCCGCAATCTATGTGATGTTTAATACTGAACTCTTTCCTGTGTGGGGGTGTAAGTGACTTTTCATGGTTAGTATGACCACACAAGAGCATTTTCTGCAGGGGATCATCCCTGGCTGGAGTGGGTCAAGAAGAGTTATTGCCTGGGTGTTGTGGTTTTATGCTCACCCTTGCACTTGTGCACAAGGTGAACATTTGTGGTATGATATTGGGGTTTGAAAGTGTGTTACTATTGGTCCAGTGCAGGGCAGTCTGCAAGGGCTTGTCAGTGTTAGACCAATCATCAGCCAGGCTGATCATGACACTGTTCTGGTCTTGCTGGGTGGAATGTTTGTGGTTCAAAGGAAAGACCAGCCCAATCATAGGGTGTCTCTTCCTTGATTCAGATGATGCTGCCCAGCAGGAGAGCTGATCTGTCATGATCATCCTGCTGTGGTCCACCCCCCATCCAAGTTATCTGAAATAAAGAAAACCATCCTCAGTCCTTCCCACCCTTCCTTCTTAATTTTCTGACACTGGTGTACCCAATCCCTTGTGTTAGCTAGTAACCCCCGCCTTGTTTTCACTGTAACACTGGGAAGCCTACCCCTGTTGCTGCCAAATATAATAAAATCATCACCAACCTCTCGCCTCCTTTATTTCCAACAGTGGGTGCACAATCCTCAGTGTTGGCAGCTACCCAACCCACCCCACCTGTTTTCATTGTGTGGCATCAGACAGTCCACTCCCGTGCCGCCAAACATAACATCAACACTGAGGTGCTCAATCTCCAGAGTCAGTACCTGAAACAAAGAAGAACACCTCCTTTCATTGTTATACACCATGTAAATAGAAAATTATCTATCAATGTCTGTTGCTGCACCAATTACCCTCTCCCCACCTGATCCTCTGACTCAGCACCCTTTATTTTCTGATACTGGGGTGCCCAATCCCTGATCCCTGGTGCCAGCTACTACCCCCACCCTGCCCATTTTCACTGTCTACCCCCATCCTACCCATTTTCATTGTGTAATACTGGGAGCCCATCCCTGGTGCCACCAAACAAAACAGCAGAACTGGGGTGCTCAATCCCCAGTGTCATTACCTGTAACAAAGAAAACCACTCCTTATAGACTTTTATGTTTATGCACCCTGTAAAAGAAAACATCCATCGACGCCTGTTGGCGCCTCTGCTACCCTCCTCCTCCTGACTATCTCATTCAGCACCACCATCTCACACACTCCCACCCTTTACTTACCTATCAGGGATCCAATGCCATAATCCTCTCGACTGGAGCCATATCGTCACTCTTCCATGCCAGACCAAGAACTGAGGAAATCAGGTATGCAGTTCAGCGTGTTTCAATGGGTTTTGAACTTGTCCTCATAATAATGCCGGACCGGGAACCGAAAATCAGATATGCAGTTCAATGTATTTCAGTGGGTTTTGAACTTGACCTCATAACTTGGTCATTTTTGAATGCTTTTCTCCAGATTTTCAACATGGCCTTTTTGGGACCCCACTCATGAATAATTTCAGTACAATTATGCAGCTCCATCTCAAAAGGTGATTTTGAGGCCACCATGTGAAATTATCTTACGCAAGATTTCTGAAATTTTATTTGCCCTTGTTCATGAGAGTGGGTCATAAGAAGGCTATGTTGACATTTTGGGGTAAATATTAAAAACAACAAAGTGTTGAGGTACAGTTAAATGTTTCAATGCATGCTTGCAACTTTGGCAATTTTCAATATTTGCCCACAAATTTTCAACATAGCCAATTTTCACACCACCTTAAGAATACAACAGCTGTCATTTTTCAAATCCCAGCCAAAATGTGTTTTCACACTTGTGGCATGCAATGATGTTTTGGCTACTGTTTTATAAATGACACCTGCCATGTTGAAGAGTGGTAATAGAAAGACTATGCTGAAAATTTGGGGTCAAATGAAAAAGAACTGTTATGAGAAAC
This sequence comes from Neoceratodus forsteri, assembly GCA_016271365.2. Taxonomy (NCBI): domain Eukaryota; kingdom Metazoa; phylum Chordata; order Ceratodontiformes; family Ceratodontidae; genus Neoceratodus; species Neoceratodus forsteri. Next base: position 447,379,364 of record CM057453.1, read on the forward strand.
CAAATGCTTCCAATGTTTACTCCTAACTTTATTTTTGCAGATATTGGCCCATAATGTTCAACAAATTCCTTGTGTTACCCCATCTCCCAAACATGACAGATGTCATTTTTCAAATCCCTCTGAAATTTGTTTTGCAGTTGCACTGTCAAATCACCTTCCTTTAGGATGGCACTGAAAACAAAATCCACCTGTCTTGATCATAATTTTAGGTCATAAACAGATTGTTGGAAATTTGGGGTCAAAATGTGGGCACCCACTGCAAATTAGATATTGCCTCTCATCTAGCTGATCCTGGCAAATAGAGCCTAAAATGTGTAAAAGCAGGACACCACTAAAATGAGACACTGCACCTGTTCTGGTCTATCCTGTGTAATATACAGTATAGTACAAATTGTACAAGCAAGACCTGGTACAATAACAATTAAAATGGTTAACGCTCGGCACTGACAAATGCTTGTTTAAACTGTGACCTTACTATATGGTCCTTAAGATTCTAGCCCTCTTAGCTGCCATGATGGGTCTTTGTTGAATAGCAGTCACATCTGGTTGGCCCCTACTTAATAGATGCCAGGTCTTGTTAATAATCTGCTTTGTTTTCTTAAACTGGCTATTACATGTAGAATATACATGTGGGGGAGTGCATAATGAGAATTTAATGCACACCTGAGGTGTGGATGCTACATAAACCCGAGGGCAAAGCCCGCTGGGTTTATAAAGCATCCCACACCAAGGGTGTGCATTAAATTAATGTTTTGCACTCCTCGTGTCTTGTTTTATATAATTGCTGGGTAGCATTTCTCAGCTTGAAAACACTGCATAGCTGTTATAGAAAACAAGATGGCCAGTCGCTGGTGTTGCAGTTACATGTTCAGTGTTGGGGCTGGAGTTTTTTCTCCGGTCTTTTTATTTCTATTCCTCTTCTTTCCTTTTTTTTCATATTTATAGCATATGGTGCAGAAGTGTTAGTGCAAGCATTGGGCAGGGGTACAGTTTCTGGCACATATAAGTTTCACTTTTCGGTCACATAGAAGTTTAACTTTTTCTTTACGTGATCATGAAATTGAGATGAGAAAGCAGCATAGAGAGAGCAGTACCCCAGAACAACTTAAGTGGTTTCTAAACATCTTCAGCTGAGGTGAGAAGGTTGCTTAAAATCAGTAATTATGGCCAGAAGATGTCAGGGCAGTGAGAAGCACTGTATGCACATGGTCAGTGTAGGAGGCTGGCATGTGTGCTTCTTCAAAGAGAAACTCACACGTGTTCTCTATGTAACCTGGAGGTTATAACTGCAAATTGTGACTAGGTTTCCTTCATGGGATAGAGGTATAGCGTAAGTAAGCTGTTGTACTTGCTGTGTTAAGGTAAATTTTGCTGCAATATTTCATTTGATTTTGTTATAACACTGGCTGTACCTTATACGCTTCACTGTTTATGTATTTGTGTGTTACTGGCTGATTTAAACTTAATAAAGTTCATTAAATTTGAAAAATAACTGGGTTTCCTTATGGAGAAGATCTCCCAGTTATTATATTATAATAACTGATGATCTCCTATAATGACTAGATATGCACTATTGATAAAATGCCGTAGTAACCCATCGAATTCCATACTAACTCAATAGTGGGTTATTACAGCATTTTCCTCCTTGATCTGTCACTTCACTGAAGCGGGACAGAAAGTGCAGTGGCTCAAGACCATTTTTTCACTATCTGTCCCCACAAAAATAAAAACATACTGCCACACTTGCATTTCTGCCTTTGGAAACCCTCACTGTTGATCACAGCAGCAAGAACTAAAACACATTTCTTAATAAAATTAAAATGGAAGCAAAAGCCACTCACTCTGGTGGGTGCTTAGGACACTCGCACAAATACAGCTTTTGGTTTTGCCTTGATCAGAAACCTTGAACAAGTGATTATAAATAATGCCTGTGCTTGTTTATGAGGATTTTTCTGACACCATTGGTGTGTGACAATCTCATAAAACATTTATGGATTATCACACACATCAAGTGTGTGAAAAATCCTCATAACACACAGCTGCACAGGCATTATTCTCTAAATAAACAACAGAAAAGAAAGTGGCAAAAGTATCTTTACATTTTTAGACATAAATAAACGTTACAGCTATAAGCTGAACTGAAGAATTACAGACAGCAACATGCCAAAGGCATACCCATTGCCTAGAGAGGTACTTTTAAATGTAAATGACAGACAAATATAATTGGAATCAGATTATAAAGATATTTTATGCAGTGCTTACCCTCCGCCATAGCGGTAAGGTTTCCGCTTGATGCCAATGCCCCAGGTTTGGAAATGGATCTGGGGAATCAAGGACTGGCTGGGAGTGGAGAACTGAGCATCCGAAGGACTGCTCTCCTTCTCTGGGGTGGGGGTCCAGAGCTTGACTGCCCTTTGGAGGCCAGAGGAAGTAGCTACTGGCACCTGAATAACAGGGAGGAGTGCCGGGCATTGGTGCTCTGCATTATTATGCCATTGCACACCTTGCCTCCCATGGGAATCCATAGTGGGAAAGCCACCAGCTTCATTAATGACACCTTGCTCCAATGGTTCTGCCTCACCCACCCTTAGCACTCAGCAGGCAACCTAGCATAGTAGTTCATCAGGTTTGGCTGGACCACTTGGACCCATCCTTGGTGGGTCAGGGCAGGGCAGGTGGAAGACTAGGCTTGCTGGCCAAGGCACCTAGCTTCACCTGAGCTCTTTCTTTTAGGTTACTTGAAAGACAGAGCAGAACCATACCAGAGCAACAATAAGGATTAAGGTTTCTTTTGGCTAGGCAGGTTTACTGTGTGTTGTTATTTTTATTTTGTACTCACATGGGATTATTACTGTTTGTTGCTAACATTTTATTGCTTTATTTTTCTCTGATTCATATTGTTGTTGCTGGGTATACCTTCTGCTGCATTATTACAGGGTGTGCCTACAGGTGTGCTTATGGATTACTGCTGTAATCTTCTGATTCAAATTGTCTTTGCAAGGTATGTCTTCTGTTACTGCTTTATTTTTCTCTGTAGGAAAGTGTTTCTTACAGGGTATATCTTCAGAAATTATTACAGGTGGTGCTTTACAGGTTTCACAGTTTTATCTGTCATTAGTATAAGTTTTAGGGCTACTGCATTTGTTGCTGGCTGATTGTTTCTGCCTTACCTCCTTGTTTCTTTCATCTGTGGTTCTTTTCAGCAGGGAAGGGCCCAGCCACCCACCACCATCCCCAACCACCCCCTACACTACACCTTTTATATGGTAGCACAGTCGTGACATTTCCTGTAGCAAAGCATGAAGGGGTGGTTCAGAGGGGTATCCACACAGTGACCTCATTTACAGGGCACTAGTAATTTAACTTGTTATAACAAGTTATACAAAACAAACAAACAAAACACAAAATCAAACTTTTGCTTTCATTTTCTTCCTTCTAATTACTCTGACCAGGTTATAAACCCAGCAACTTACCTGGAATGGATATCATTAACTGCAGGTACTAGTGAACACTTTTCAGAAGGGCAGTTTTACAGGATTTAGGACACTGTCGTATATGCTGGGCCATTGAGATCTAAGGGCTCAGCCCAGGCAGCATGGGCAGAGATTGTATGCCTCAAATTGCATATTCAAGAGGAAATATATTACAAGAACTGCCTGCCATTTCCCCAACATCCAACAGGAAGCACCTCGACTGCAGAAGGTAGTCGGTCCGGGAGGTTGGCAGGTAGTTAGGAGGGCAAATCGGTTCCTCATCACTCGGTGCTCTCCAACATATCACCTTCACAAACCATATAAAAACTACAAACAGGTATCTGCCTCTATCTCTGAAATCAAACAAAGGGACAGAAGACACTGCAGAGCAGGACACTGCAGCACAGGAGCTAGCACAGCAAAACGCGCCCAAAACAGGAACCAAAACAAAAAGCAAAAGGAAATCCAAAAAACTTTATCATAGGAAACTCCATGATTCGAGTTGATACTTGGATTCTCCAGCCAGGGTAATGGTCAGATGTCTCCTAGGTACATCAGCATGGAGAAACACTGACCGCATTGCTAAAATTGTTCAGAAGCAGGAGAAAACATTGATGTCCTGGTACACATAGGGACTAAAGATCTTGCCTGCCGGGTCAGTTGTGGAGACCAAGGAACACCTGACCAGGCTGGGTGACAAACTATCATCCATTTTGTCCAGCATCTCCTTCTCTGAGATCCTGCCAGTCTGGGAGAGAGGGACAGATGGACAGAAGGTCAGGGAAGAGGAGATAGGGAGCTAAAACATGTGGCTCAAGGGCTGGTGCCAAGAAAAAGTACACACATTTGTAGGGAACTGGCAACAGTTTTGGGAGCAAAAGTTCTTTAAATTTGATGGACTGCATCTGACTAAGGAGGAGTCAGTGCATTGGGGCAGAAGTTTGATGTCTTTGCAGAATATTTAAACTAGCAAATGAGGAGAGCGGTGCAGCACCTGAAACACTGAATGGGAAGAACACCTCCCTCAGCTAGTGGTCAAACAGGAGTTCATCATGTTTACAGTTCATTTGCATCACCAGGTAAAGAAAAGGTCCGGCTCCCCATACGATGCACAGGGAAATGCCAGACCTCGCCAACAACTAACACACTGAAATCTGACCAATGGAAAATCATGTACACAAATACTCACAGTCTGGGAAACAAGATCTCAGACCTGCAGGCAATAATGACAGAGGCTAAACTGGACATAGTAGCCACTAGCGAGACATGGTTTACCAGTAACCACACTTGGGAGACTTCAGTACCTGGCTATGTACTGTTCAGAAAAGACCGAGGATGCAAAAAGGGGGGTGGAGGGCTCCTTTATGTCAATGAAAATAGCACAGTTACAGAAATTCAGAATATGCATAAGGAGTCAGAAGAACTGTGGGTCACCCTGGAAACAGGAAATGGGATAGCCATATGAACTGGGGTTGTGTACAGGCCTCCAGACTAGTGGGAGGACATAGACATGTTACTGTTAGAAGATACACAAAACATGAATTCCATACTAACTCAATAGTGGATTATTACAGCATTTTCCTCCTGTAAGCAGTTAGGAAAATAATGAATTATAAAACAATTATTGTATTAACTTGCTTTTCCAGCACTTCAGTTGGGCAAATGAAAAACGTGTTTTTTTCTGCCAATGAGCAGACAGTCACAACAGTGAGGTATATGCTGATTACTTTGTGTAAAGAAGTTGAATAATGTTTTTTTTAAATGTTTTATGTAAATACTCAAAACATTTTTTCTGTCTGTATAGCAATGAAACATTTCCTTCAAAAGGCATTATACATTAGGCCAAACAGGGTGAATTCGATACATTTGAAAACTCCCAAAGAAAATATTGCTGGTGTGGCTTTATTACAAAGGCACAGTCCCTGCAGATTTTCAATTATCTTTGAGCTTGATAGGACCTTCAGTGGAGGTGCACCTTATACCATTTGCCATTACCCAAGTTTATACTTGCAGTTTGTAATGCACAGGTCCCTGAACATTACTAGATTGTTTGCACATATAAATTGAAATGCCTTTTTGCACTATCACTTTAAATTGCACAGTATGAAAGACTTGTGGCATCACAGGAGCCTCACCGTGAAAATGCACACGTAGAAACATTAGCATGGGTGGGTGCTTGCTGTTTGTAGACTCTGTTCCAATAAACAAACATTTGCAGTCCTACAACCAAGCTCTAGTTCTTCGTGCTGGTAAGCTGTGAGCCCAGCTTTATGTTTTGCTTGTGACTTTTTGTTGTGGCTCCAGTGTGGATCTCAGGGTCGCCTAAGTTGCTCTACTGCTTTTATTTTAACCCACATGGGCTAATTTTCCTGCCATGGCTCCACTGCCTGTCATGGGGCTAGGACTGCTTTTAATTTTTGTGCCATGTAGCCCATAAAAGTAAGCCCCATTTTGGGGAGGGACTTACACATATGATGCATGCTTTTGGAAACTGTCACTGCATTGATCTAGCTCAGGTCGGTTGACCCTGTCGGGAGGAGAGAGGTAGTACATCCTCGGGATGTATCATCTTATACCAGGTCCACTTTAACCTTTCTCTGGGAGTAGGAACTGTGCTATTTATTTCTGTCTTGGATACAACCCCTAGTAAATAGTGTTAAAGGACCCAGGCCCTTTGCCTTTGTTCTACTTGCTTGGTAAGGTTGTAATATCTCTACTATAACACCAACAGTGACACAGTAGGTGGAGAGGGAGTTACAGCTAAAGGCAGACTGCTGAGATCTCTTGTTTACCATCTGAATTCCCATGTGGACTGTCAGTGTGGTCAGATGATAGTTTGGTACTCTCCCCACTTAATTGTTGAGAGAACAAATTGCAATTGTCTCTAGAAGGTGAAGGAATTAATGTTATGTTCAGCTTTTGGACCCCATAAAGGTGCTGCTATTATGAAACACTCTAAGGGATAAAGCAAAGGTGACACTATAAGAGCACTACTAAAAGGCATCAAAGGAACTGAGAAATTAAAGGTACAATGTCCTTTGTATGATGTGGTACCAAAACAGGTTCAGTCACAGTGGAGACTTGCTCCTGAATGCTCCAGTGACCACTGGTCCCTTTGAATGAAGGGGGTGTCAGGTCTTGCCAAGCTGACATGGGCTCTTATACTGCTAATGGGTCCCTGAGAGGATAAAATGGAACTGCAGCTAGGCAGAGCAACACATAAACAAGAAATATAAACTAAGATGCTGCCAGAGCTGCAGAATAAAATCTGAATAAGCTTGGAAACAAGTTGACCCCAGAGGACAGCACAGCTACTAGTTTAGCAGGGTCCTCTAGTACTACTGGGTGTCCTTTGCAGTTGTAAGTGGCTTGCTTGGGATCACTACCACCCAGAATGCAAGAATGTCAGTTCCAGCTGGCTGGTTTGATTAATGTATGGACAGTGCGCTTGTTAACTGCATGATGAACCCTTATGTTGGGACCATGCCTGCCTGGAATTAACTGTTGGGCCCATGGATGAGTTGCAGCTTAACATTTCGTTGTCTTAATTATGTAAGACAATGTATGTGTTTTTATTTGTATAATTTTGCATACAGTATGTCTCTGCATTTCTTTGACCAACCTCTGATTGTGATTACAGTAAAATTACACAACAGTATGCTGCATGCTGCCAAGACACACTGTGAAATTCACAAGTTTTTCTGCTCTTCACATAGCCACAGAATTGAATGGAAAAATAATTTATTTCATGTTTGTCTGCTTTATTCTGTCTGAAGTAAAGACCAGCAGTATAATTAAAAGGCCCAGACTGCTTTGAAGGATCAACAGAGAAGGATTGTTCCTACATCATGTTGCTGTCTGTTTTAGTTACAAATTAAAACAAAAGTTGCGCACATTTCTGTGCCATTTGAAACTTACATAGCAACACAGCTATCTGATCAGTAAACTAAGGTGCTTCAAAATTTGAGTGCTGAATTTAGTGTTCATAAATGGCAAGACACTGCTGACACTGGAGACTGAGACCTGCTCTTTTTCTGGATGTCAGGTGCAGAATGGACATGACTGAGGAAAGTTTCCAATGTTACTCATCCAGCACACCTCAGCACAGATCTGGGATGGCCTCATCTCAAAGGTGTTAAGGTGACTCATTAACCATGTGTAAGAGGGTCAGCTCAGTAGATATGGTAGTGGTAGTTGTAGTAGTAGTAATAATAGATTTTATTTATTTAGGCAGCCTTCCCCAGAGGCCCCGGCACCAATACAATAACAGCAGAGATAGTAGATAACTTCATAAACGCCAAACAAATATAAAATAACTCGTAGAAATTTACAAGAGAACCAACCCCAAATAAACTGACTTTTTCAAGTAATAACCAAATTGTGTTGCACGCAACTTGAATGGTCGCATTTGGTTTCAGAGATGACATTACACCCAAAAGCCTGGAAAAATTGAAAAGTTTTAAGACCTTTTAAAGGCATCCATCAATGAGGTCTCCTTTAAAGTCTCAGGAGAGAATTCCACAATACAGTTCCTTCTACTTCAAAAGATCTATCCCCCAAATTTTAACACTGACATAGATATTACTAGGGACCCTCACTGGTAGAGCGAGTGGGTGCACAGGACTATAGGGATGCAGGAGATCACACAGGTAGCCCAGGCCCAGCCCATGTAGGGCCTTATAAGTTAGTTGTCTAGCTTTGTAGGAGATGCATCACTTCTGACAGCCAGTGCAGTTCCTGCAGCACTGGGAAAATGTAACTCAACCTCTAAAAGCCAGTCAACACCCTGGCTGCTGTGTTCTGCACCAACTGCAGGCACTAATGTACCTCCACTGACCAAGGCACAAAGCTTTACAATAATCAAGACCTGAGGTCACAAAAGCATGCAACAGTGAGGGTAAGTCCCTGAGGGATAAGGGTCGAATCCAATGGATATTCCTAAGATGGTAAATGCATTCTTGACTACTGCCAACACCTAAGCCTCAAATGTCAGCCCTTCATCCAGAAATGCACCCAGATTCTTAATCTTCACAACAGCTATAAGTCTAGAGGTACAAATACAGAGCCTTGTCTTTCTCCCAGCTGCTGGCACTTCCCATACAACCCAGCTCAATGACTAGTACTTCAGTTTTGTCTGGCTTAGGCTTTGCCAGCTTGATGAATTCCAATCCTGGAGCTTGACCAAGCACTGATTAAGCACATTCACCATGCCCCTTGCCTGGGGTGCAAAAGACAGAGCTGAGTATCACATGCATAACAGTAAACCAACACCATACCTCTAATGATCCTACCCAGGGTAACATGTAAACCACAAACAACATGGAAAAAGGACTAAGGTTTTCCTTCTCAAGCCCCAGGGAGAACATCAAGTCCAAGGTGTGCCTGTGTTGGTGAGTCATAAAAGCAATTGCTTGTGTTAGCCCCAGGGATTTCCTTCCTTAGAGGAAATCTTGCTCAATTGTAAAATTTGTTGTCTACCTGGCATTGAAGTCACCCAGAATAATCCACCTCTGTGACTCCTACACCCTGTTAGCAACAAAGTTCATTATTTCCTACAGGAAACTCTCCCTCCCGGAGGGTCAGTAACAAGCTCTTGAACTCCCATGCACAGCCACATACTCAGACTACAAGGCGACCCACACTAGGTGCACCACCAAATTCAACTCAGCTCTAAAACAGATGGCCACCACCCCACCTCCACTAAGATCCTTGCTTGTGCTGTGTACCATGGTAAAACTGGCCAGGATGGTTGTTGCCAAAACTGGACCAGCATCATCCCCAGTTAAGTCTTAGTGAAGCAAGCCAGCTTGACAGAGGAATGAGATATAAAATCCACAATAATAGCGGTCTTATTCCTCATTGATCTGGCATTGCGTAACGCCAGTTGAAGAGGACTAGTATTCATAGCTGATCCATCAGCCACCTGTTCACTTACTCTGGTGGAATCCCTGGAATTGTATTAAACAATTCTGGCCTCCTATTTCCCTGTTTTATCCCAGGGTGCCTGCTGGTCCTCACAGTCCCAACTGCACCCCACCATTAGCACTACCCCAACCCCATGTCCCCCGATGCCTTCTATTAATTACCTCCCTGCTGTGCCAATATACCACACCAGATGGGGATCATAGAAGAGGCAAGAGGTCCTGGGCAGAGATGGGAGTAGCTGTTTAGGGGTTAACAACAGTTGACACATTTTGGTGCAACACTGTTTTGATTCAAACTCCTAACTAAATACAGTCTCACCTTACACCCCTGTTAATAATTAACCACTCAAACCACCACCACCTCACTCACCCCTCCAACCTCTCTTTATACAACAAATTTCCAACCACCATTCACTCCGACTCACTAAAAAATTAAACAAATCCAGTATCACTCAAATCACAAATTAAAACAAGGAGTCCCACTAATACAAGCCATCCCATAAATCCTAGTTTAAAAGTGCCGCAGTGTCCAATATGAAATGCAGAAACTAGAAATCAAATTTCTTACAAGCCAAACAAAGTTCAAACTGTTCAGAATGAAAAGAGGGAAAGAATTACCTCACAACACAGTGTTCGCACCTAGAACTAGTCCCAGTACAACTCTGAAAAATCTGTGCTAACAGTGCTCTCACCACTGCCACATACAGAAAATTGTGCCAAAAACAGACAAAAGGTTTTGAGACAGCAGGCTCTTCTGGTCACAAGCTGGCCTACTCAGTCCAACATCCTAATATCTTCCACGGTCTCAACAGGGAAACTATAAAATTATCCAACACCAGCAGAATGGATTGCCACATGAACTTTTGTCTGATCAGCAGCCACGGATCTGCTGCCCAGCAAGTTCCATAGGTCTCCTGCAGCTAGGTCCTCCAGAGTCTCACCTTCCTGGCTAAGGAAAGCTTTATGTCAATCTTTAATAGCTCACCACAACTGATTCCCAGCAACTCCACTCCACCCTCCTTCAGTGGTTCGGTCGGGTGTCCAGTGAAAAAGGCAAACACCACCAGCTTTGCACAAGCATCTCCACTGGAGCAGGAATCTAGAACACATGAGCAGCCCACAAAACTTCAGAGGCTATCCGGAGGCCAGCTACTCCCCTTTACTTGTTCCAGCACTAGTTTCGTAGCAGAAACTCCCAGCACCAGAAAGGAAACTGAAATCGAGTACACTGTTTAAACATGCAAAAAAAAGAAAATCATACTTTGGCACTAATATACTCATATCCTAATACTGAAAACATAAACAACTAACTCCGTCACTACCTTACTTTATCCTTCTCTACTAATAGCAGACCTACACTATACTAAGATAAGTAGAATGCAAACAAACACTAAAACACTACAGAAACCACTGCAGCTAAAGCATAAAGGTCCCTATGCATGAATGGGTGGTAATTACATGCAGGAGACATGTATTCCTCACACATAAATCCACACTCATGGACAGGTAGACACTCCAGGGGTATGTAACCACCGGCTGCACACTTGTCCGTGCCCCCGGAGCACAGGACTCACAGGAAGCGGGAGGCAGGGTTGCTTCCCAGTTGGGCATCCACTGGGATGCCTGTCCGGGCCGGGGTGTGGATCCCACGATGCTGCGCCATGGGTCTGGGTACATGAATGCCTACAGCAGGCACCTGGACCCACGCCCATGCACAACTGTGCTGCCATTGTCGGATCCCCACTACCACCACAATGCAGGGCTCCATCCCATGACGGCTGCCTCCCCACCTGCCCCAGTCGGGGCAGCCTGAGAACCATGCTGTATAGGCATGAGGTGACTATCATGGCTTGCAGTCACCATGGCCATCTAGCCACTCAGCTCCTCCCATGGTACCAACACCATCCCCTTCCACCGTACCTGTATACCAGTGCCACTCCATGGATGGCCAGTGGCACAGCCCTTCACACACAACCTCGTGTGCATCGGCTGCACACATGCACTCATCAGATGGTCTGTGGCCATGACAGTGTGTGGAGTGCTGTGCCACTGGCCATCCCACAGAGTGACACTGGCATGCAGGTATGGGATGGGGCTAGTGTCAGTGCCATGGGGCATGGGGTACATCTGTGTTTGGGAGGCATCAGGGCACAGCAGTGCAGGGGCAGCCTCGCAGTGGGAGGGGTGGTACTGTCATGCTGTCTGGGGCTGGGGCCCTGCTGGGTTGGGGCTGCTCTATTGCTGATGGGATTGGGGTGTCTCAGTGTGTTGGGGTCAGCACATTTGCTGCTGGGCCTGGGGACCCTGTCCATGCATGGGCATGGCTGCATACTGTGGTTACAGCAGGGTCCCCCTGGCATAGCTGACAGTCCACTAAACCCCTGTGGGTACACTATGCACCACTGTGCATGGTGCATAGTGATGCCACACCCCTGTCTGCCCCCCGCACATTGCAGTCCATTCAGTCGATGTGTCAAGTGCATTGCAGGCTGCATGCCCCATTCCATGCATCCTCATGGTGCTAATGGTGTGGAGTGGCTACATACCACATTTATGCAGCATGTAGCCACTCTGCAGGTTCTTCCACCATAAGTTCTCTCACAAAGTCCCCATTTGCCAGCACAAGGTCAATGGTATTCCCTAACCTGGTTGGTTCCTGACCATTTGCAGCAGGAAGCTGTCCTGAAGGCAAGCAGTACCTGCTCCTTCTGTTCCTGGTTGTTGGGGTACTCCAGTCCACCCCTGGCATGTTGAAGTCCCCACAATCACCACACTACCCTTCCTCGCAGGTCCTCCTGATCTGTCCCGCTTAGTTCCCTGTCTAACTCCTCCATCTGAGATGGCGGCCTGTACACCACTCCCATTCTGAGAATCCTATTCTGGAATCCTGGATTTGCATCCAAAGTGACTCCATACTACCCTCCTCCCTTCCTCCCTTACACACTTCAGTCCTTCCTTCACATATAGTGTCACCCCTCCTTTTCCAATCACCCAATCCCCACGAAATAACTTGTACACTGGTACAGACAGGTCCCAGTCATTGTACTGGTGGCCAGACAGACAAACAGACACTAATTTATCATCCCAATTTAAAGTGACAGAAAATACAAAAAATATAGATATATAAATATGTTTAAAAAGATTCTAATCGTGTTCAAAGAAGAAATACACAGACCACATGGAAAGACTATCAGTAGGAGACCTAATAGCAGGATAATCATATTCACTCTATATGCATACAACCGCAATAAATATCTGTGCTCATTATACCATATAGGTCCCATATAAAACAGGACCGAAAATCCATTTCTTCATTTAACCCGACTAGTGGTAAAGTATTCAGCTAATGATCCATTTTGTTTCTTTCTGTAATAATAAATGTTTGTGATCGCACCTCTGGGGCACATGCTCCAGCCCCATGCATTTCAAACTATTAGGGCTGGAGTCATGAAAATGTTTATAATGAGAGCCCAATACATTTCTTTTCATCCACATTTATGACTGCTCTAATGCATTCCCATATTCTTATTTTAAAAACCTTTCCATTTTTCCCATGTTATATTTTTGACTTTGGCACCATGCTACAAACATTATATACTGTGGTGCATTTAATCAGTTGTCTAATTTCCAGTCTTTTCCTCCTTTTAAAAACTTTATCCTAACTGGGCATGTTTGCAAACACTGCAGTTAGTAAAAGCTAGAAGCCTTTGGGAGGGAGGGGCAACCAGTTCCAGAAGGAAAGATAGTGTCTCAGTTTTCTTAGTGCAAATGGCTCGAGATGAGAATGTCTCTCGAGTTTCATCCCATTCTGAATGAAGCTCTGTCGGTAAGGAGACTGCTTTAGCTCACACTCCCCCTCGGGAGGTCACTCTGAGGCACATCAGAAGAGCTCCCTCTGCCAAAAGAAACAGCTCCATCGGTAAGGGAGAAGGTTTCAGCCTCGTGCCCCCCCATGTGGGAGGTCACTTGGGCACATCAGAAGAGCCCCTCTGCCAAAAGAAACAGCTCCATTGGTAAGGAGATGGCTCAGCTCGTGCCCCCCACTTAGGGAGGTCACTCTAGGGCACATCAGAAGAGCCCCTCTGCCAAAAGAAACAGCTCCATTGGTAAGGAGATGGTTTCAGCTCATGCCCCCACGCTGGAGGTCACTCTGGGGCACATCAGAAGAGCCCTCTTGCTAAAGAAACAGCTCCATCGGTAAGGAGATGGCTTCAGCTCAGACCCCCATGCGGAGGTCACTCTGGAGCACATCAGAAGAGCCCCTCTGCTAAAAAGAAACAGGTACTGAAAATGGATGCTCTGTGGTGCTTCAGCCCGAGCTGCAATTTTAAATTGCTCAAACCTGGCATGCAAACCGACTGCTCTTAATGATTTATTTGCTACTTAAAGTCCCCTTTTACCTTAATAGTCGCCACACATGTGGAGATAGTCTTATTTCTGTAAATGCCTAGCTAAAGTCATTCAATTTTTAAAGTCATTGTGCAATAAGCTGTTGGAAATCACTTTCTGCCTAGACCTCAGATTTGGTGCCATTTTTCTTTTTAAAATCTTAAATCCTGAGCCTATTTAGGCGCTTATACCTGGCATGCAAATAGACTAGTCTACTGAATGAATATCTCGATCTAATTTGCCTTTCTGCCTGTGATTTAAATAAGTTGGAGCTCAGGAGCTGTGCCTTAATGTATTCTCCTACTGCCTGAGATTTAAAATAATTTGGACCTTGCCTTAATTTATTCTACCTAACCGCACCTCCTCTCCTCTCCTCTCATCACCACCTCCCCTCTCTTGTACCTTATTTAATCACAGACTGTCTCTCTCTCTCTCTCTCTCTCAACTCACGGTAAGGAGACGGTTTCAGCCTCATCTCTCACGTGAGGGGGTCACTTGGGGCACATCAGAAAAGCCCCTCACAAAAGAAACAGGTACTGAGAAGGGATGCTCCCAGGTGCTTCTCCAGTGCCTGAGCTATGATTTGAATTGCTGCACTGGAGGATCCCCGCTGATGTTTCAGGCCAGCTGCCCCACCACCCCCACCACCTCTCTTGGTGGGCTCTGCCTTTATAGGCACTGTGAGCCAATCACCCTACTTTTCCACCTGCAGCTTATCAGAAGCCGCCACTAGAGGTCGTACTGCTACCTCATGCCCAATCACAGCCACTGTGCTCCCTTTAGCAGTCCTGGCAAAGAACTGAGTAGACATTATAGAAAACGAATATCCCCCTTTCCTTTTTCTCACTTTCACTACCAGCAGATACACCACAGCTCTAAAATAAAAATAAATAAATAAATAAATAAATAAACCTCACCAATGCTCATTTCTCCACGGCTGCCAATAAAACAAATTATTTTTCTTTTCCTCCATGGACCCATTCCTCATCCCACCCTTCCTTGTCTGTCTGACCTTCTCTCCTGTCCTCATTTGCCTCCCATAGTCAAAAATGCCATCTCCTGGTTCCATAGACCCCTGCACTCACCCTGCCCACTCCCACACACACACACACACACACAAATGGAAGCACCACCCCAGGCTGTCTCTCAGAGGCCCTATCCTGGTATCGCTATACATCCTGTCTCTAGCATGGGTCAACAGGCTTATGTGCCTCCCCAGTGCCTGCTCCCAGATCCCAGTCCACACCTTTACTTACCTCCCATCATACCGGACTATCCAACTGAGCATAGTGTGCCACCACTCTTCATGTCATATATGCTTATTACAGAAGGTGCCTGCTACCTGGCCCTCCATTCCGCAGAAACACCATCGAGGGATCTGCTCCCCTATCCCCAAAAGCTCTATTTCTTCTTTCACTTCTGCTCCTCCTAGCAGGAGACATTGAACTTAACCCTGGACCTCTGGTCAACAACATCATTCTTGGCTCCCCATGACCTGCACTGGGCATCTTCCAAGGGTTTAAAATCGCCCACATGAATGTCTGTAGCTTCCTACCAAAATACAGGAGGTTCAGGGTTGGCTGTCCTTTACAACCCAGATGTACTGGCTGTTTCCAAACTTGGCTTAAGTCTCACATGCTATCTCACGAGGTGGCAGTGTTCGCACACTTCCTTCCACAAGGACCATGAAGGCAAAGAGGGGTGGGGTAATCATATATGTCAGTGACTCCTTTGACGTAGTCCATGTCCACCTACCTGGCACTGAACACTCTGGCGGTGAATCAGTCTTCATTAGAATTACCCTTGGCCACATAAAATACCTCACGGTCGGGTTGCCTCTACCACCTCCGAAGGTGGCCCTCCAAGCCCTGGAAAACATTACCAAGGCCCTTGCAGATGTGGTCTCCTTGGAACTCCTGATCCTGGGGACTTCAATCTCAACTGGGCACAGGACTCTGAGCAGAAACTCAGGGCCTTACTACTAGATACCAACCTGGAACAAATCATCTCTGAAAAGACCAGGGCCAACTACAAAATGGGGAACCACACAACCCTGACTGGGCTCTGTGTCTCACCCTCCAACATTCTTGTCTGCTGGTATAATGGTGGATGCTCTTAGTGACCATTCACCCATCTTCTGCATCTGGAAAATCATTCTCCCAGGGTCCTCCCTCGATCACTCTACCCTAGACTACTCCAAATTCTGGAGGATGCCTTCACGCCACCTCGGTAACCTTGACTGGACCCCGACACGGCCCTCCCAACACTAAATGAAGTCTTGGAGTTCTTCCAAATTCCTTCTGCTCTGCAGCTAACCTGTACGCCCATTTAGGAAACTCTGAACTAAAGGAAGCTGCCACAGAAGGATCACCACAGAGCTCAAATCTCTGATGGTAAACCGGGACAATGCATGGAAGTGCTATAAATACTCCAGGTTGCCTGCAAACATTGTGTCCTATACAAAACTACGGAATGAGTGCAAGCACACCACTAAGATGGCAAAAAAGAGTATGTCAAGCTTCTCCAGCAAACTACTCTGACCAACTCACGGTCATTCTGGTCCCATATCAATGGCCTGATAAAGGGCAACAAGAACCCCTCCTCTGGCCCTATTGAAGTCAATGGCCTTATGTCTAATGACTGTCACAAAATTGCTGCTGCCTTGAACAGTTACTTCACCAACCTTGATGACCACAAGTCCAGCTTTACACCTACTCCTTGGAGCCCTTCTCTGAGACACCTTGCCCCACACGGCCACTTTTTCACCTTCGATTATTAGGTCAAGGAAGTACTCCCCCTTAAAGACCCTCAAAGACAAAGATTCTGGGGACCAGATGGCATCTCCCAAATTACTAAAGGTGGCGCACTTGCCATCACTCTGCCCTTCACATGACTCATCAACCGATACCTGCTTGAAGGTACTGTACCCTGTACCTGGAAACAAGTCATGTGATCCCTATCCCCAAAGGAGGTCCTAGGGAATCCATCAGTAACTACAAGCCAATCTCACTGCTTTGTGCTCTGGCCAAGATTCAGAAAAGACTAGTATACTGTCAACTCTGTGACTACCTTGAGGTTAACCGTTACTAGCCTCCATGCAACACGACTTTAGGCAGAACCATGACACTGATACAGCACTCATAAAATTCTCAACCGATGTCCTAGGGGCTATGGACAAAGGACTCCCACAGGAGCTGTTTTATTGATCTATCCAAAGCCTTCGACCTGGTGGACCACAGACTCCTGCTATCCAAACTGTCCTCCTTGGCTTGGATCAACATTCCTTACCTGGTTTACCTGCTACCTATCTGGTCACTCCCAGCAGGTCAGGTGGAAGACTGCGACCTCAGATCCACTCCCTTAAGTGAGGGGTGCCTCAGGGTTCCATCCTTGGCCCTCTCTTCTTGCTATTCGTCAATGATCTTAAATCCCACTGTGGTGGCAGCTCAGTCATTCAATACACAGATGATGCTGTTATCTATTGGTCCCTGAGCAACCCATCTGACCTGGGACCCCATCTCCAAGCTGACTTTGCCAAGTTAGAGTCCTGGTTTACTGAGAATAAACTAGTTCTAAACACCACAAAAACCAAGGCAATGCTATTTGGTCAGAGAAACCTAGACGCAGTCCGTAGTACCTTGTTCCCTCTGACTTCATCCTCAGGTTGTCACATTGAGGCTGTGAGTTCCTCAGTACCTGGGGCTAACCTGACCAAGGGTTTATTCTCAAATCACTTAGACCAGGTAATCAAAGCTATACACCGCAAACTGGGCCTGCTGCACGCCTGAATGACCAGCTCATCCCCAAGTCTAGAATCACCATTGCCAACAGCCTACTCCTGCCAACATTGACCTTTGCTGCCCCAGTTCTTCAGGGGTTGGCTAACAAGAGTTGAATAGGCTACAAGTTCTCTACAACAAAGTAGTTCGGTTTGCGTCACAGTCCCACAAAAGATGGCATCACTGCAAAGCCCTTGCTGCCCTACAATGGCCCTCCCTAGATGGTCACCTCCAGTACCCTCTGCTGTGGAATGCATACAAGGTCTTACACCGCAATCCCCTGACAGCCTGGCCAGTCTCCAGGTTCCAGTGCTCAGCACATACCCTATGAACCACTGGGCATAGCCTTCTAGTTAAACCCAGAGTTCAGACCACTGCTGGCAGTAAATCCTTTGCCACCATGGCCCCTGCCCTATGGAATATGCTCCTCCCTCCCTTGAAAAGTTCCAGAAGGGCTTTGTGCTCACCTACTAGAAGTTAGCATCTGCTCCTGTCAATGAGGGAATCAACCTTAGGCCAGTTCCTCACTAGCCTAGAGATGCACTGCTGTATAAAGTATTACCTTCCCTCCTGATTGCTACACTCCTACCCCAGCATATTCCTGTAATTGTCATCCTTTGTAAACTAATTGTGGCACACTGTTAGCACTGTCTATCCAAGTATTTGCTCTCCTTGTATTGCTCTGTACTTGTTTCTTTGTTGTACCTGTATTCCTCTGTAACTAAATGCTGTACCAGTATACCTCTGTATCCAAACGTGTACCTGTATACCTCTGTAACTAAACACGGGTCGCCCCTGAAAAGAGACCTTCAGGGCTCAGTGGTGTACCCAGTTACCAACATTGAATAAATAAATAAATAAACTCTGGGCAAAATGTATGTTCTTATTCAGTATTGGATTTTCAGTATTGGCTTTTAATATTGGCCAGAGCCTGTGTACCAGTCCTCCTGTTTGTCCTGCTATTGGGAAAACTGTTGAAATGTAATGAGTTTTTTGTTCACCCTCACATCTGATCCTTCATTACCCCTATTTTTGGGGTTCAGCTGGTCTTCTCTATTTAGAGCTTTAACTCTGTCATGGGCTGATGAAAGGACCACTTCTGAATAACCTTGTTGTTTAAATCTATTGGTCAGTTCCTTTGCCTCATGTTCAAAGTCCTCGGTATTTGTACAATTTTATAAATTCTAAGAAACTGCCCATATGGGACAGAATCTTTTAGTTTTTCAGGTGATGGCTGTGAACAGAAAGAAGGAATTACCTGCTGTTGGCTTCCTGACATTTCTAGATATAACTGCATCATCACTGCATGTTAGTTTTAAGTCCAAGAAATCTATTTTCCTTTTATTGAAACTGTGTGTGAATTGCAAATTAATTTCATCAACATTAATGTAATTCATGAACTCACAAAAACTGTTTCTTCTCTGTCCCTGACGACTAAAATATTGTCTGTAAAGTTTTCTGAAAACACTAGATTTTTGAAAAAGCATGCACCGAGTAAATGAATTTGTTTCCCAACTGCCCATATACTAGTTAGCACAGGAGGGCTAACTGCGCTTCTATTGCCTTTCCCTGTTTTTGTAGGTAATCATCACCATTAAATAGAAAATAATTTCTACTCAAAATAAATTCCAGTCCTAATAAAATGAAATCAATATCGTGTATGTCATTTTCAGTTTCTGTCAAAAAGAATGGACTACATTGATCTTGTGTTATGTGGGATACTAGTTTACAAACTCATCGTCAATCACCGCAGCTGTAAATTTCCTCCAGACAAAATGTTCCAGTTTATTTAGGATTTGTTTCCTGTCCCACATATGAGACCTAAAATTGATCACAAAAGGTTTCAGGTAAAAAATCAATATATTATGACAAATTTTGAGTGAGTGAATCAATACCAGAAATAATTGGTTGTAGGGAGGTAGTTTCACCTTTACAGATTTTGGGAGACTGTACAAAGTTGGAACCATCAATGATTCCACTTCCAAAACTTGGAACTCCTTTCAGTTATCCACCCCGGTTTACTGCCATAGCTAATAAGCCATGCAATTCCTTACTAAAGTCACTTGTTGGATTTTTCCTTAACTGTGTGTAATCCTCAGAAATAAGCAACATTTCTAATATTCTGTTTTTGTACCAATTCTCTTTCAATAATACCAGGTTTCCTTTGTTTGTCTGATTGCTTTATAATCAAATTAGGCATGTTTTTAAATTCATCTAACGATGTTTCTCTGCAGTACTTAAGTTGAACATATTTAAAATAAACAAGTTAAAATATCTTCCACATGCATACTAACATACTAAAATGTCAGCAGAATAGGCCCTAACGGTCTTTCGTGTCTGTCTGATTTGGTCAGCCCCCACCCTGGGTGCTGACCTTGCTGTCCCCTCGCCTTCTCTGGCTTCTCCCTTCCCAGTTCCGGATATTCTTGCTGCATTGGATTTTGCTTCCAGAACCCTTCCCCTGTACCTGTCCCACCCCTCTTGAACCCTCCATTGTCTCTGCCTCCACCAGCCCCCTAGGTAGTGCATTCCATGGCTCCACCACCCTCTCAGTGAAGTAGCACCTCCTCCTTTCTCCCTGAATCTTCCTCCTCCAGCTTCCACCCATGCCCTCTAGTGGCCCCTTCCTCCTTCCTTCAAGCACCTGACTGTTCCTCCCCATTTACCCTCTTCATGTACCCTGAAGACCTCTATCATGTCCCCCGGTCCCTTCTCTCTTCCAATGTGTATATTTAGCTCTTCGAGCCTCCTCATAGGTCCTGTCCCCAAGCCCCAAATCATTTTGGTTGCCCTCCTCTGGATCCTCTCCAGGAGGTTAATGTCCCTCTTAAGTGTGGCCTCCAAACTGCACGCAGTACTCCAGGTGCGGCCCTCACCAAGCAGTTATACAGAGGAGTATCACTTCCTCCTTCTGGAGGTGATCCCCTAGTGATGCATCCCAGCATCCTGTTGGCCTTGGCTGCTGCCCTCCTACAAGTCTCAGAGTTGTTCATCTTGACATCCACCACCACACCCAGGTCCCTCTCAGCCATTGAGACTTGTAGTATTCCCCCAGGGTGTACACTTGGCCTGGGTTTCTGGCCCACAGGTGGAGTACCTTGCATTTCCCTGCATTGAACCTCAGCTTCCACTTTCTAGACCATCTTTCCAGAGCCTCCAGGTCCCTGCAGGGCCACCCTCCCTCCTCCCCATCCACCACCTCCCCCCAGTTTCAGTCATCTGCAAAGACTCCATCTCACTCCTGATTCCTGTCCTTATGTCAGATAGGTAGGCATTGAACAGAAGGGGCCCAAGGACTGATCCCTGTGGGACCCCACTAATGACCCTCCTTGGGGATGAGACTATCCCACCAACTATGACCCTCTGGGTCCGGTCCTGGAGCCAATTGCTATCCATCTGATCATCTGGTTTCCACCCCCATTTCTCCTAGCTTATTCAACAGGCCCATGTGAGGAACAGAGTCAAATGCCTTGCTGAAGTCTAGAAAGAGGACATCCACTGGTCTACCCAGGTCCAAGGCACTTGTCACCCAGTCATAGAACTCCACCAGGTTTGTCTGACACGATTTCCCGGGATGAATCCATGCTGTCTATCGTCCAGGCACCCTGACTTATCCAGGTCCCCCTAGCCTCTCCTTGACAATGCCCTCCATCACCTTGCCCACCACCGATGTCAGGCTGACAGGCCTGTAGTTCCCTGCCACCCCTTGATCCCCTTGTGGATAGGCACTACATGCGCCACCTTCCAGTCTTGGGGCACCCACCCTGTCCTCAGAGAGATGGTGAAAAGCTCTGCCAGGGTTTTGCCAGGACATCTGCAAGTTCCTTCAGCACTCTGGGATGTAATTTATCTGGCCCCGGTGCTTTCTCCATCTTAAGGGAGCTGAGGGCTTCCTCTCTCTCTGCTGTGATTTCCACTCTGGTACCTCTTCTCCCTGCTTAGCCCTCCCCCACCTGCCAGTGATGCCTCCCCTCTCCCCAGACCTGCTGATCGGTAAGGGTCCCCCCTCCCTCATTATCTCTGTCTCCTCCCATGTATGATGCAGCATCCCCATTTTCCCTGGTGAAACTGAGGTGAAGTACTCATTTAGTACCTCAGCCTGCTCCCCAGGTCTTGTGCCCATCTCTCCCTGATTTAATCCTGCTAATCTGCCCCTTCACCCTTCGTCTTTCCCCAATGTATCTAAAGAACCCCTTTCCCTCTCCTAATTTCCCTGGCCAGGTTCTGCTCCTTCCTTGCCTTAGCCGCCCCTCACCACTCTAGTGGCCCTTCTAGCCATCAGCTCATGCTCCTCGATCCTTTCACTCCTTGAGCACTTGAATTTTTATAGGCTGCTTTCCGCAGATGCTTGAAAATATAGCCTTCAGTCTTTGGCCTGTGATGCTCCCTTCTTGATCATGCTCCATTAGAAGCTATGGATATGTGCATGTGTGAGAGGAAATGTCCCAGAGTCAAAGGGTATCAGCCATATTTATGAAGAACCTAGACAAGTATTTTGTTTAGCCTTTATTTCCTGGTTTCCAAGTAGAAGAACACTAAAATAAGCCAAACATAGTCATGCAATGAATACGTACAGTACAATCACAATGACCCCATGAAACCTCTTCCTGTTTCAAAGTTGCTTTTAACTGGTACCTCTGTGTTTTAAAAACGTTGTAATCCTAACAGTTAAGTTATACTTACCAACCAAGTTACTGAAAACTGTGTGAAATCTGTGATCATGTTTCTGTTGCTACCTATTGCCAACAATAATAATAAACCAACAATAATAATTGCCTGAAACTGGGTCTTAGATCCAGCCCATCACCTGGTAAGGTGCAGTAAATATACGTACATACATGCATGCTGTACATACATACATACATACATAAATAATGTCATCTATGTAAATAAGAGTTCCTCCTTTAGTTCAGCCAAAACAATATCCACAATGTTTTGAAAGGTACACATATGCTCATCTACATGGGTCTTAATTGTATTGAAAAAGTCCATCATGGATAAGGGAGGTTATTGTACATCTGAACTCCTTTTGCAAAGGAATCTTGTGCTGTGCACTGCAGAGATCAACTTTATAGAACCCAGTGGCTCCAGCAAATTCTATTTTGCACTCATCAGTAGATGGTTGTAGGTATTTACAACAATAATAGCTTTATTAAGTCATTTTAGATCATAACAAAATTGGATATAATATGATTTGACTTATTTTAGGTTACAGATGACGTCCATTCAGGGGCATGCAGTGTCTCAATAATATTTGCTTCTAGCAGCTAGTAGCAATGTACTGTATGCCTTATACAAAAAAATGGCTTATAAGAGGCTGCATATTATGTTTGAAATCATCCTGAACCCTGTGTTTGTGCTCAAATAATTGAATACATGGGGTGGGATATTCAAACTGTGCCCAAAATGTGTGTAATAGCAGGAGCAAGCACAAGTCCATTGAACACATAGCAATAGATGCGATATTCAAACATGGAGCAAGCCAAATTGAGCAACCAGCCAACGTCTGAATATCACACAACCTGTGCCATAGTGCAACCAGGAAGGGAAGCTGAGCAGATATGATGTGCTATAGCACAACAAGGACAGCCCAGCTGAGCAGTCCAGAGGTGCCATAGCACATGTAGGGAGCCCTCCAGCAGCAGAGCAATGGAACTGCACAACCAGGGAGGTAGGTAGGCCCACCACCATGCCACAGATGGGCACAGGAACACACTGCAGAACTGACAATGCACCCCCACACCCAAAATATAGCATAACTGGGGAGGGACGGAATATCCACCAACCCATGGGGACAAGCAAACAAAGCACAGCCGGGCCATGTCGCCCCAGCACACCCACCGCAAACTGAGACTGCCACACAAGGGGCGGACCACCCCAGTGTACAGCAGCCCCCCTGCAGAACAGCACACCTGCACTGTGACCCCAAGACACCGCCCATGAGCAGTGACCATCACTGCAGGAATCCCCATGCAACCCCTGTCACACTGCAACCCCGTACCACAGAACCATACAAGCCAGACCCACCATGAGCACCCAGCAGTGGGTGGCAGCACACGGCAATGCAACAACGGCAGGCACAGTGCCAACCTGCACAACCCCTGAGGCACAGCTGAGACACTGAACATGTGTCGCCACAAGTGGTACCCACACAGGAAAGGGCATGCCCCTGACACCACTGCCATTGACACAGCACCCTGCACAGTAGACAGATGTCACAGCGTGACTCACCACAAGCCACAGCAGCAGCACAGACACCCACAGTGGTGCGTGGAAGCATAGCATTGCACCGATGCAACACAATGCAGGCAAACACACACCTATACCCGGGGACACCAACACAGGGACGCAGTAGTGTGGCAACCCAGCCACCAGTGTGGGCACATGAAAACTGTGCACACAGCCTGCAGTCCACCATGGCACAGGGGACACCCACCCTGTGCATGTACTGTGGCCCTGTATGCCACCAGCATATGCATGGAGCACAAGTCACAGACAGTGCTGCACTGCCCTGCAACACACACAAGACACAGCATGGAGGTGGGACAGCAACTGTGGAGGCCACAGAGTCACCCGAGGCAAACATGCACCCCACCGTGACAGGTGGCAACTCAGCATCGTGACGGTCACAGTGGATGACCTGCAGGGACAGCACCCACTGACAAGGCAGCATACCTGGCAGGCCACAGACATGCAAGGGTGTCAGCTGCACAGGCCAAGGGCAGCTTGACAGGAGCACAATGGACACAGAGCAGGCACCATGGAACATTGCACACAGCAATGCAATGCACAGGGAACAACACACACCACAGATACCGACTGAAAGCCACTCCCACACCAGAGACACCTCCCCACGCACACACACATACCCATGACTATACACCCCAGATGCCATGCACACCACTACAACTGAGCACCTATAGCTGCAAATCAGAGACCACCACAGTATTCATATCAAAATATCAGTATTACAAAAATAACAACAATAAGAAGAACAACAACAACAAGAACCATTTACAAATTTGTAAAACAGGGGTGGGGGTACGGGTACAAGGTAGGGTGGGTAAGGGCAGGGTGAACAACTGAGAGAAGGAAGGCAGGGTGTGAGGGATAGGTAAAGGAGGAGGTGATGGGCAGCTACTGTCTGCCAGCCTGCTCCCCTGCTGCCTGGTGCTGGTCCCGGGCCTATTTCTCTGTCGATACCATGCTGGTGTAGGTCCTGCAGGATGGTGAGTGAGTCCATTGCCACCTGCAACAGCTGCTGCATGGACCTCTTTATCCGTTGCAGTATCCAGACACCTAGGGCAAGGGATCAGAGTCAATGGGTGTGACTGTCCATATCCCTGAAGCCCACCCATCATGCATGGCATACAGCCAGTGCCCTGCTCCTGTGATGGACTGCACCCACCCACAGTGACCCTGTGCACAAGACATGCCCAACCAGGCAGCAACAGCCATGTGTACCACTGCACACACACACCGCCCATGTCCAGCACACCACAACCAAGGCCGACAGTAACGGGCTATGCAGTGGGCAGGCAGTGCCACAGCCATGTGCCTAGTGCATGCATGGACCACCATTGACGCACTCCCAGACATGCAGTGCCACTGGACAGTGCTGACTGTCACATGTCGCGCAGCATGGCAGTGGTGTCCATGGATGGTGGCCATGCCCTGCCCCCACCCTGTCACACAGCATGCTATAGCAATCATGATGTCATGGCACTCACCCTCATCGAGCTGCTGCTGCTGTCGTGGTTCATCACCACCACCACACTCGCCACTGCTGGCACCACTCCTGCACTTCAGCCCTGGTCCTCCTCCTCGCCCGCCATGCCTGTGGGAAACAAAGGTGAGAAACACATCAGTGCAATCCCAAAGCATATTCCCCTGCTCCTAATGAGTGTGTCCGCCCACCCAGCCAGACCCATGCCTCACATATACTGTTAACACTGCCACAGCCAACCCTAGACCAACCCTCCCCCATGTGCTGGACACAATAGACAGTGTTACCCATTTGGACCATACAGGTGCATAGACGATCACCCACCTGGCAAGGCACCACGCCCACTCCTGGCATGCGACCGCAGATGTGCTAGTAGCCGCTCCCTCCTCCGCAGGTCCCCATACCAGTGCCTGCACTGTTTGCCGGACCTCCATCAGCCAGTGGCCTCCTCCAGCTCAATGGCCACCTGTTGCCACACTTGTGTCCTGGCCCTGTCTAGGGATCCTCCCAAATAGTGGGCCATAGTGAGGCTCCACCACGGCCACCAGTTCGCCAGCTCGAGGGAACTCCACTGTGGGGCTCTTCTGTGTGCCATCCCTGGATGTATAGTAGGTAATATGGCACTGCAGTGCAGCAACCCCACGCTGAATTGTTGTGCAATACAACGCTGTTATTCCCTATCACGCTGTCGGCATAGCACTGGCCAGTCCCTATCACGCTGTCACCGAACAGCGCGATAGAGCTGCAGACATCAGACATGCACATGATAGCGCCAAGGGGCAAAGGTCGGGCACAAGGTCATGTGGCTCTGGCGCATGGCCACAAAGCGCCATTGACGCCTATGCATCCAGCGCTGATTGGTCGATCGTGTGCCATTGCCAGTGGACTATTGCGCAGTTGCCAGCCGCAGCCATGTAGTGACCATCGCTGTAGTGCCACTGGCACAATGGTGGCCATGCCCTGAATTGCCTACCGTGCACAGCATGTCATCAGTGTGGCAGACACCTGGTTAAGCTACCTGGGCATGCGCAGTGTGGTACTACGCAGTCACAGAACTGCGCCATTGGCTCAGCCCATTCAACCAGATAGCAAAGCGCAACAGCGATATTCAGCCTTCATATGCAAAACATCCGATCAGCTATTCAATGGCGCAGCAGCGTGATTTGCATCTCATTAAAGTTGCTCCAGCCCCTAATTTGCATGGATTGCGCTATAAATATGCGACACTGTTCTGCAGTGGCCATATTTGGTTACTGCACTTGATAGGTGAGTTGCATGCATTGTGATGTTCTGGACTATGGCCTCAGGGAATTGCTGTGTACTGCACAGTCACAGTGACCACTCTCACCCATACAGGCTGTGAAATGACCGAGCAAGGACTGGGTGAGGAGAATGATGGTGGGCGGAAGAGGAGGCCTAACTTTATGAAGGTTGAGATGGAGGCACTGTTCGAGGCCTACCTGATGAAGAGCCACTTCTCAGTGGACGACGGACACCCTCAGGCCCTGCTGCTGCATGGGAGGGGTGGCACGTGCTGTCAATCTGTACGGCAGCCATCAGCGCCTGTACAGGAGTGTAAAAGAAGATGGTAACTGACAAGAGGAGGGTGAAGGAGAAGGTTTCAGCCATCAGGGCGGCACATGCTGCAACAGGCGGGGGCCAGCTGAGGTGGTGCAGCTGACTCGGCAGAGGACAGGCTCACTGCAAGCATGCAGCGCAGTGCCATTGAGGGCATTCCTGGAGGTGGCTTCCAGACAGGTGGTAGCCCATCACTGCATGGTATGTCATGGTCGGGTGGAAGGTAGATCACATGCACTTACATGTCCTTCCTTTCTGTTACAGATCCTGTGCATATGCAGGGGTCAGCGGTGGAGGGCCTGTCCACTGCGACAGCCATCTGGAGTTGGAGGAGGGATCATCCACCTCTGCAGGTTGCCAGCGTGCACTGCGCCAGTGTGCACGCCTGGCTACCATCACTGATGTCATTGAGACAGGTGTGGGGGTGTCCTTCCTGTGTCTCAGTGGTCTGGCATGCAAGCATGCCAGTACACTGTGGCTGTGGCACAGACCTGCACCATTGATGATGCACTGACCACTATGGGCATTGACATGTGTGTGTCACAGAATGGACACACAGCATGACAGCTCACACCCATGGACCTAGCTGGTTCCGGACGTGTGTGCCAGCACGTCAGCACAGCCCCAGGCTGTGCCTGTCAACACTGGTGGGCAGCACCAGTGGCTGTGCAGGTCACTGGCACTGTTGTGGCCACAGCAGCAGAACAACTGATCCCTTGGGCACAGCAGGCAGAGGGGCAGCAGCAGCAGTCACCCACCAGGACTGGGGTACAGGGCTCAGCGGTGATGTAGGTGCACCGCCTGTGGACTTCGCCCATACCTGGTCCTGGTGAGCAGTGCCCACCCTCAAGGGGTGCTGTACATCAGGCTCTTCCATACCCTGAGGGACAGGTTGCCGATGTGAGATGACCCTTGATGAAGACACCCGCCTGCTGCAGGCATCAGTACAGCAGCAGATGCGGGTTGCAGCATCCATGGAGGCACTGTGTGGCTCTGCAGTGGCACAGCAGGGACAATGAGAGGATCCTGTCATGGATTGACCATTTGTGGATGGATGTGACTGCCGCCATTGACAAGCAGACACAGGCATTGGTCTCTGTCGTGGGCCATTGGGCTCACAGTCAGGTGCCCTGTGCCACTCACACTGCACAGTACGCTATCCACTCCCCATTCCCAGCGGTCAGCGACACCCACCCTGTCGACACAGGGTTCAGCTGTGGGCATCCCGAGCACCCCTGGTGCAGGTATGTTCAGTGTGCTGCAGACCCTGTGGGGACAAGGTCGTGTTCACACAGTGGAACCCCTGTGGTCCATCGGTGCCACCCCATGAGGCCCATGCTCAGCCTGCCAGTGTGCTGCTGGTCTCGCCGGGCCGCCCACGCCCGAGGTGGCTGTGGCACTGTGCTGCAAGACTGAGCTGTCTCCCAGTGCGGACCTGTCTGGTGCTGCCCTGTGTGCAATGTAGCCGAGGGCAGTGCACCAGTGGGTGCCCCTGCCTACACGCAGACACAGGAGCACCTGCACACCCTCCCGACTGCTGTCCACAGGTGCGCAGTGCATGATGATGCTTGCATTGCACTGCACACCAAAGTGCGAAGGTGCCCAGCATCTGACACACGATATGGACAGTAGTGGACGTAGGCTGTGGACGGTGTGTTTTTAGTGTCTGTGTTCCTGCTCTGTTGTGCACCTGACCCTGTGCACTTTGTGCCTATTGTGTGTGTGTGTGTGTGTGTGTCTGTCCATGTGGTGTGCTACTGTTCACCCTCCCTGGTTGTATGTGTGTGCTTCTGTGCCCTGCCACTTCTTGCCGTCATGCACCCCTGGTGTGTTTCCGTGTGTATGGGTTGTGCCCTAACCACTGTTGGTTGCACATGGCCCCATGACTTACCTGTGTTGGGTGAAGTGCTCCTCTGTGATGGTGTCCCGTGCAGCTGGGCCAGCCGGATCAGTCGGGGTAACGCTCATCCAAGTGGGGGCTGCCCATCCCCATCATCACCGGCGTCACCGTCGTCCCCATCGCTGTCCCCTCTTTGACCTGTCACGGCTATCCCACAGTCTTTGGCCATGTTGTGCAGGATACAACAGGCCAGGAATATCCCACAGGCCTTTGAGGGCTATACTGTAGGGCACCACCGAGGTGTCTAGGCATCGGAAGCGCACTTCAGCATCCCAAACACCCGCTCAATGATGTTATGCAAAGTGCATGTGCCTCATTGAAGCGCTAAGGCGATGGGGTCGGGCCGCTGGTAGTGTGAGCAGCCAGGGACAAAGTGGGTATCCACTGTCACCTGTGTGGAGATGGTGGAGGTTAGTGTCTTGTTCAGGCTCATATTGCCCCAACCCTGTGTGCCACACCCATGGCACCTGTGGCTACCCACATTTGCCCCCAATTTGCCAGTCCTACATGCATACTCACCCGCTAGATGTCCTGTGGGATGTCCCCACTCTCGAATCGATGGCACAGTGCCAACTGGTACCATATGAATGAATTGTGTGCTCTGCCAGGGTGCGTGGCACAGACATTGATGATGCACCCACTGGCATCACACACCATCTGGCAGTTGACACTGGCATATCCCTTCCGATTCCTATAGGCAGCCCCACGGGGCCAGGTTGGTGTGAAAATAGCCACATGGGTGCAGTCTATCACCCCAGCACGCCAGGCATACGTGCTACCCTGTGGAACTCCTGTATGTTTGCTGCACGCCCACCAAGGTGCTGGGGAAATGGATGTACTCTGCAGCATGTGGCAGCAGTGCGCTGAGGAATTGGGTGAGGATGCATGATGTGATCAACTGTGTTATGCCTGTGGTGTCCCCTGTTGGTCTCTGGAAGGTACCTGTGGTGAGCAAGCACATGCAGGCTGTTACCTTTGTCTCCACTGACAGAGTGTGACTCCATCATGAGGGTGCCTGCATCACATCACTGCACAGCTCACAGAGCCGCCTCAGTATTGCCCTGTTCAGGTGGTACCGCCCACAATCTAAACATCTGAGTGGGGCTCAAAGCTGATGCGGGCTCGGCACTGCCTGCTGGGGGCGCACGCCAATCAGGCCCTTCCACGGCCATCGCCCTGCAGCATTGCTTCTCACCCCCTCATTACAGCTTCCATGTGGAAGCTGGCACTGTCCATGTCCCTGGCTTGTATTCACCCCCTGGCTGTTGTTGCTCTGTTCACCCCGCTGTCCTGACTGCTACCTCCACTGCACTGGGTACACCTACTGGCCTCTGCACTCTGTGGCCCCACAAACCTTCCCTTGCCCCTATTCTGTCCTCTGCTCTCCCTGGCCTGCACTCTTTCTCCCTCTGGCCTTGTCTGTCTCCCTGCCTCATCTGGCTTCCCTGTAGCATTCTTGTGCCTCTTCCTTGAGCCTTTTTATTTGGCTCATTTCCACTATGGCGCAGCTTCCGCCTGATCCACTGTTGTGCATTGCGCAAAGCTTTGAATATTGCATTACTGCACTTTATTCATAGTTCCACCCCTTTGGTTGCGCATGCCTTAAGTAGCATTGCGCTGTTGCTTAGCATGTTTTCAGTGGCTCAACTGCCTCCTGCTGAATATCGCAGAATGGCGATTTTCGACTTGCGCTTGCGCAACCCTATTGCGCATTGTGCAACCCTTTTGAATATCCCACCCATAGTTTTAGAACAAATAAATGATGAAAGACAGGAATGAGGTTATTGTCAGTTCAGCTTCAGTCTAGAGATTGTTTTTCTCAGGATTTTGTTGAACTAATTGGCAGTTCAAGGCATTAAGTGCAGTTTTGAACAATCACTTAGGTAATCTCCACTGGATGGTATACAGGTTAGTCTGAACAGTGAGTGCTTTTCTAAAACTAAGACACTGAGAAAAAACATTGTTGAATGCCCAAATGTCATGCTAGTGGAAAGTGTCATCTAAAAATGTAATTCTAAACTTGATCTGAAGTCAATGCCAGTACAGGTGCTCAGTAACTGGGGAGTGTTGGCCCTGTAATCAGACATACACTGCATTTACTGGAATTTCAGCATTACATACTGGTATGAGACATCATTTTATAATCACTGGTATTCCCAGAAACAGTGACAATCATTTTATTTCTTTGTTTATTTATTTGGATTTTGGTAACTGGTAGGTACACAGACAATTAAATGCTTATTTTCACATATGGCCCAAGAGGGTATGGAACAAAATTTCAGCATAGAACAAACAAATAAAAGACAAATTCAGAAAGCCCACAAATCAAGGCATAGTCCAACAAAAGTACATAATAAAAAATGATAACAAATCATAATTAGTGCAGAGAGTACAAAATATGTTGATCAGGTACATTGTGAGATATTCATAACTTTAAAGTGCATTAAAATTATGCAAGGTATTAGCAAGGAGAGAAATAGTGGACATAAATTAGAGGAGGACATTGGTATGCTATGTTGGCATGTAAGGCAGAAGTGTACAGAAGCTGGGAGCAAGAAGCAGTTGCAGCTGGTCATAAATAATATAAAATAATCTTTCAGGGCAGGTTTGAAGGATGACAGGGTGGGAGAACTGCAGATCTTGGAGGAAGGAGTTCAATAGCCTGGGACAAATGAAGACAAATCCTGGTCACCCATTTTGGTTGAACATTTAAGATCAACAAGTGAGGTGGTGTCCAAAATCTAGAGTGTACATAAGGCAAGCACCATGAAGTGAGGAAATTTGGTTGGTTGGGGTGTCATACCAGAGTATCTTGTAGAGAAACAACCTAGTGCATAAGATCTGGAAGCAGAAGAGGATAGTCACCCTAAGGAAGAGTACAGGGAACAATGTTGTATGAGGTGGGAAAGATAGAAAAGTGGCAGATGTTGTAGGTGACATCCCATTTATGTAGTGAAGATATGGGAGCATTAGTAAAGAGAAGTGAGCAGTATTGTAGGCAATGAAACTTAATGCCTTGGGTGACAGCTAAGTGTGCCTTCAGAGTTAGGAAATGACAGAGGCAATAGGCCAGACTAATTCTGGAATCAATGAATTTGCTTAAGTTTGAGATGTATAAATAGAAATCAGTGTGGGGTCAAGGGTAACACCCAGGTACTTAAATTCCTCCACTAGGGAGAGGAAAAGCCATCTACATACTGGATAGACAAGGGATGAGAGCAGGATGATTTGTGTTCTAAAACCAGATAACATTGTTAAGTTTTGGAGGCATTGAGAACCAGATTGTTGGCCACAAGCTAGCTTTGGATATGGGTGAAGTCCTTGGTAATTTGGACATTAATGAGTTGGGGCTCTGGGTACTATGGCATATTGCAATATCATCAGTGTACATGATGATAGAACAATAGGTAGTGATGGAGGGAGATTGTTTATGAAAATTGAGAAGAGGAGGGCCCAGAATGATCTTCGATGGATGCCACTGGTAATCGGCTATAGGTTGGAAGAGGCACCCCAAATTTGCCAAATTGTTGCTCGTCTAACAAGTAATTAATAAACCAGACATCGGCATAGTAGAAGACAACGTTGGTTAATTTTTCGAGCTAGAAGGGCACGCCAACAAGGTTGAATGCCTTGGACAAATCAATCAAGACAGCTCCAGTAAGAGTTCTAAAATTTAATGTTGTCAGTGATCTTGATTAGGGCTGATGTGGTACTGTGTTCCTTATGGAACCATGCTGACATGAAGTAAAGAGGTGGTGGGTTTGCAGATAGTCCATTATCTGGGAGACAACTACCTTTTCGAGTAGCTTGCTGTGAACAGGCAGAAGGGCAATATAACAATACTGTGGAATACTTCAGAGGTCACCCTTTTTGGGGACAAAGACTATCCTGGTGACTTTCCATGGGGATGGGACCACACCTGAGATAAAGGAGACCTTTGAAGATATGGGTAATAGGAAGGGCAAGTGCATGGAACCCTTGCATGATCAATTTGCTGTGGCCGTCAGAACCAGGCTAGTGCCAAGGGTTAGGGATTTGCTAATTTTCATTCTTCTTTTATTGTGACAGTTTTCTGATGGAAAGAGGGGTGGGCTTAGAAGAAGGAAGTCTGGTGAGGAAAAGTGATGCTATCCTGGCTGCAATCATAGCAGAGCTAACAGGATGATTCAAAGTAATCTTGCTCATGCACCTCACATTGACTTGTGCTAAGCAGTTTGAAAAGTCTGACTATATGCTTAGGTTTCAGGTGCTTATTGAATCTCTGACCACAGACAGAATAAGACTCACCTATTCACTTACCAGGAGGCTTCAGTCTTTGCAGATATGGTGGCAGATAGCTTCAGTGTGAGGATGGTATCGAGGAGGGCCAGAGAACTCAAAATCACCAAAATTACCACAGTTTTTGACAAATGAAACAGATGGAACACCAGGAGAAAGGAGCTACTGGTATAACTAAAACTTCTTTACTAGGACTAAGAACTAGAAATCTTGTACTGGAACCTTCAATTTAGGGTAAAAAAGAGTTAGTGTGTTTGTCAGAGGTAGTTGAAGTAAATTGTTATCTGTGTACTTATCTAAGTGCTTGTCACAGATGTCAGAAGGAATTGTTATCTGTGAAATTAACTAAGTGTAGAAATATTTGCAAAGTAGGGGAGTGACTTAGCTAGAAGGAGCCAGGTTAAAACCAGATTTAAACAATGCCCTAGATAGCTTCTGCCAGAGAACAGCCAGAACACCAGGAGGAAGGAGCTACTGGTATAACTAAAACCTCTACTGGGACTATATTGCCCTCCTTCTCCACCGTAAACCAGTTCTACTTTTTAGGCACAGGATTTAACTGACAACAGGAACTTCCTGTTTGGGAACAGGAAGTGAGTGATCACAGAGCCACCAAAGACTCACCATCCTAGGAGGGCAAAGTAGCCTCTGTCCCCCCAGCTGCTGGAGGCCTGACTCTAAGCAAGTAAGGAAACTACTGAGAAATATAGGAACTTCTTGTCTTAGAACAGGAAGATCAGGAGCTAAAAGGAACAGAGGCAGTAAGTAAGTAAGTAGGGGAAGAAAAAAAGAAAATAAACAAACAGAATGAAAGAGTAAGTATTCCAAACAACAGTTAGGGGCCAGAAAAAGACATGATGGGAGTGATGCACTGCAGTGGCTGTGAAGCAGCAGTCTTCTGGAAGATGTTCTGGAGGATTGAGTGTTGTCCCATCTGCAGGCACCTCTCTGGGCTGAAGGAGGAGGTTGCTCATTTCCAGGCTGAGTTGGCCAGGATTTGTGGACCTCCTCCTCCCACCCAGGGACCACCACAGTCACTGCCGTTGCCAAGAAAGATGGCGGGTTGGACCACAGTGAGCTCAGGGAGGGTGAGGGTGGTGGAACAGAGGTGCATCCTCTCAGTTGTACCTCTCCACAATTTCTATGCTGTTCTGGAAAAGTGTGGTTTTCTTTGAGAGGCACCCACAGTGGAGACCAAGGAGGATGCTGGGAACATTCATAAAGGAGACCCACAGGAGGGTGGCATGGGACCCCACAGGGAAGGAAACAACTCCTGGTGTGGAACCCATTGTTAGGAAGGTAGAACTGTGGGAGGAAGGCGAGAGGAGGTAAGGTGCTCACGCATGCCATGGCTTGAGGACAGAGAGTGAATCAGGATCACAGCAGCAGCTGCACAGGAGGGAGCTAGATGTCATTGTCCACCCAGGGGACAAATGACCTGGCTAAGAAAAGGATCAGAGCAGGCAAGAAGCATTAGTGGAGATGGGGAGGGCCTAGACAAATAGTACACACGGCAACCTTCTCGGAGGTGCTGCCTGTCTATGGCACGGATGAGGCTAGGGTGCCCACACCATGGGATTCAATCAGTGGTTGAAAACTGGAGCAGAGCTCAGGATTTGGCTTCACTGGGGACTGGGGGTCCTTCTGGATGGATGCAGGCCTATACTGGTGTGATGGTCTGCATCTGTCCAGGAGGGGAACCAGGATCCTAGGTGATAGGTTAAAATACTTCATTGGTAAGCATTTAAACTAGCCAAGGGGAGGCACTGGAAAGGAGCAGGGAAATCCTAGCCCCCTCAAAATCAAGGTACTAAGTGAGGTAGACACCAACATAGAGATGGCAATAGGGAGAAGAGGGTAAATGGAGAAAGTGAAAACGTGAATAAGGACAGGGATGGGGCAAAAGGGGTAAGGCCTCAAGAAATGGAGGGCAATGAGTACCAACTCCCATAGTCTGGGCAACAAGCTCCTGAACTGGTGGCCTTGATGGAACAGGGATGCCTGGAAATCGTAGCAGTCACAGAAATGTGGTACAAGAGAACCATGACTGGGATGTTAACATACCAGGGTACACAACCTACAGGAGAGACAGGATTGGCAGAAGAGAGGGAGAGTAGCTCTCTATGTAAGGGAAGGGATAAAAGCAACTGAACAAAAGTAAACAGGGAGGAGAGGAGGCACTGTGGGTCACCTTAGAGACTGGAAATGGCACCACAATCTGAACAGGAGTTGTATACAGTCCCCATGTCAGGGAGGGAATGGACAAGGATATGATAGAAGGCATACTTAGGATGGCAGAGAAAGGGAGATACTGTTGATTGGGGACCTTAATATGCCAGATGTTAACTGGAGCACATTTGTTGCAGCCACATCCAAAAGCAAGGCCATTCTTGATCCTTCAGATGGCATGCCTCATACAGCTAGTTTTGGAACCTACTATGAGGGAGCAATCTTAGACCTTGTACTCTCAAATGGGAGAGTGAGAGGATCTCAGATCTAGAAGTGGGTAGCCATTTGGGAACAAGTGACCACCAAACAGTGTGGTTCATGATAAACTCAGCTACAGAGTCAAGCCATACAAAGTGAGGGTTCTGGACTTCAGAAGGGCTGACTTTGGCAAGATGGGAGAGTGCCTTAGAAAAGCACTAGCAAACAGGCTAGAAGGAGGGGTGGAGCTACAATGGGAAATATCAGAACTGCCATCACAGAGGCAACAAGCCTTTGTGTGAAGCAAATAACAAATCAAAAGAAAAAGCCACTATGGTTCTCAAAAAGTGGCAGTGAAGGTTAGGGAGAAAAGATAGCATTTAGGAAGTATAAGGAAACACAGAAGGAGTAGGACAGAGAACTGTACCAATTAAGGCAGAAGGAAGCAGGGAGGTAGTCAGAATAGCAAAGGCACAAACTGAGGAACAGATAGCCAACTCAGGAAGGGGATAAAACTATTTTATAGGTATATCAGGAAGTGTAGAAAGACAAAGGGAGGATAGTGAGGCTGAATAGAATGGATGGTGGGTGGGCAGAGAGTGACAGTGAAAAGCAGGGATACTGAATGAATACTTCTGTTCAGTATTCACAAAAAGGAAGTGGGAGGTGCCTAATCCAAGTAACAGTAGACTCTGGAGAAGGGGTTGATCCCAGTCCTTTCACAGAAGAAAGGGTTCTGAAAGAACTCCTAAAACTGAAGGTGTACAAAGCAATGGGGCCAGATGGAATTCACTCCAGAATTCTAAAAGAATTAAGCAGAGAACTAGTGACAGCACTGACTACCCTTTATAACAAATCATGGGAGGATGGTGTGGTACCTGAGGACTGGAAGAAGGCTGATGTGATTCTCCTTCACAAAAGTGGAGAGCAAGACAGAGGCAGGAAACTACAGACCTGTCAGTTTGACCTCTGTGGTAGGGAAAGTAATGGAGTCACTTCTGAAGGAAAGAACTGTTGAGTACCTAGAGGCCAGTGGGGCACAGGACCCAAGGCAACATGGGTTCACAGCTAGAAGGTAATGTCAGATGAATCTAATTGATTTCTTTGACTGGGTGACCAAAGTAGTAGACCAGGGAGGGGTTGTGGACATGGCCTACCTAGACTTTAGCAAGGCATTTGACACAGTCACACACAAAAGATTAGTAGTCAAATTAACCAGCCTTGGAGTGGATCCCAGGGTGGTAGCTGGAAAAGCATTGGCTGAACAACAAGACACAGAAGGTAATTGTAAATGGAGTCCACTCTGAAGAAAGAAGGGTTGCTAGTGGAGTACAGAGGGTTCAGTACTGGGTCCAGTCCTTTCTAATGTCTTTATAAGTGACATTGCAGAGGGACTGAAGGAAAAGTATGCTCTTTGCAGATGACACAAAGATATGCAACAGGGTTGATACACAAGGAGGCGTGGAAAGGATGAGAAGGGACTTTGCAAGGTTGGAGGAATGGTCAGAAGTATGGCAGCTTGATTCAATGCAAAGAAGTGCAAGTAATGCACCTGGGAAACAAAAACCCAGGGAAGATTACACAATGGGGAGGAGTAGTAACAACAACAAAAATGGAAAGGGACCTGGGGTAATCATATCAGATGACCTTAAGGTTGGCAAGCAAGAGAAGGCGGTAGGGGCTGGGGGATACTGGGATGTATAGGGAGAGGCAACACCAGCAGAAAACAGGAAGTTGTTATCCCCTGTACAGACAGTTGGTGAGACCCCATCTGGAGAACTGTGTCCAGTTCTGAGACCCATCTCCACAAGGACATGGACAGGATGGAGGCAGTTCAGAGGAGGGCAACTAAAATGGTGCAGGGTCTGCAAGAGAAGCCATATGAGGAGAGGCAAAGGAGCTAATATGTATACCCTTGAGGAAAGGAGGAGAGGGACATGATAGAAACATTTAGGTACCTCAGTGGAATCAACAAAGTCCAAGAGGGTAGCATCTTTCAGAAAAAGAGATGTGCAAGAACAAGGGACACAATTTGAAGATAGAGGGGGATGGCTCAGGGCAATGTGAGGAAGTATTTTCACAGAGCGGGTGGTGGATGCATGGAACAGCCTTCCTGAGGAGGTTGTGGGTTCTAAAACTGTGGGAGAATTCAAGAATGCATGGGACAGACATAAGGCAATTTTTGTGGGGGTAGGAAGAAATAGGCTGTTGGTTGAATAGGATCTGCAGCTTATCCTCTAGGGTAGGAAATGGGCAGACTAGGTGGCCAAGCGGTCCTTATCTGCTGTCAAAGTCTATGTTTCTATGTCTATGTTAAATTACAGTCTGATCTGAAATTTTTATTTTTGCTCACCTCTCTTCTAAAATGCTGCAGCATGCTTCACTGTAGAGTTGCCATGGAGACAATTCCAGCGTAGACATTTATTTTATATAGTTGGAGCTGTAGAAACTTGGAAACCTTCATCTTGTTATTTTCTGCACTTAGAGCATGTCACACTGAACCAGATAAGTTTGATAGCTGCCTCTCACATGTACAGTTGCTGGAACTCTAGTACCTCCTGTATGAAACCCAACCTCCTCAGATTGCATTGAGAGTGCATAATTAAAATGGAAAGCAGAAATAAATATATATAAAATAAATAAAGAGGGACACATTTATATTAATGACAATCTGACTGTAATGTTCAGTGTATTTGTCTTGGTGAGGGTGGGTTCAGGATGGTCTGAGAATGATGATTAGGGAGGCTGAGATCAGGAACTGTGAGCACATCATTCAGTGGTCAGGGACAACATGGTGCATTGGTGACTTAAAAAGAATAAAGCATTGTATTGTTTGCTGTACAAACTAACCTGTAATAACATGAAAAACATTAATGCAATCCTTTAAGGAAAAAACAACCCAATGATCCAGTTAGGTTTTCTTCTTGTGTGTGTTGGTGATGGTGGTAGTGATGGGGTTTGTTGAGTTTGGCTCAGTGCAGCAGTACCCAGCAGGCGAAGTGAGACAAAGGTACATGCATACTTATACAGTGGAGCATTGCTAAAATGATGCTGTTATTGCTAACTCAATAAGTCTTGGAATTAGAATTAGAAAGTTGAAATGTTGAAAAGATCACTCAATCCAGTCAGGTTTTTTTCAGAGAGAACTGGGGTCGGGGACATTTAATTTAGTCCAAAAGCAGCAGGGATCAGAACTGCAGCAAGTAGGGAGTGGGACTCTGTTTTGGACTTGTATTTTGAAGGAAAGTTTCACATCCATGAACATAATGAAAATAATATATATTAAACGTAGCTTTATTCAGAAGTTTTAGAACTGTACAAGGGCATGTACATTTTCCATTGGGAACAATACCCTGCAAATAAATTCATATACATTTAAAATGGCTTGTACTTTTACATTACCCAATGACGCCTTACAGTGAAATTTTCCAGTTCTATAGTACAGTCTGGTACAAGTCAACAAATTCTGAGGGTAGCAAAGTAAAGAAATAAATATTGCAGAGACAGGCATACTGTTTCTGTGAAAGAAAAATCTACATAAAACAGTTTTAAAACAAGATTAATAGAGCTTGATAACCATGTAAGCAAACACAGTTTGAAGACATCTAAGATATTTTATTGTAAACAAGGTAAGACCAGATTTCTCCCACACTGGATTGCGGCTTGCTGGTTGCCTGAGGATAATAATTGCTTCAGTTGTAGTAGCAATGTGAAAGGCTCTTTGAGGGTAATGTCTCTCTTTAACAAATGTTCACTGTTTCTTTGGTGATATGGATTTGTTTTCATAACCAGCTGACAGCTGACCACTGATCAGTAAAATGCCACTATGATCAAGCATTGGCTAACTTATGAAGCTAAGCAACATTGACTATGATAGAGCTGCCCTACATTTTGAGCCACATGAAGAATTTAGTTTACTTAGTCCACCACATTAATCTCAGCTTTATGACAATCATATTTAAGGCATCAGAAAAGGAGAACTCATCAAGAGTACCTGCCAACTTGTAAAATATTTATTTGCTTTAATTCCCATGCAGTAGGAAGAATTTTATGTTCCATCTATCTTGTGCTCCATGCAGGGCTGAAGCACTGAAGCATGTTGAGAGTTGCCACCTCATATATCCCAGGAAGTGAGCTTGTCCAGAGCATTACAGAAATATCTATATAGGCCATATGCATCATTGCTTCTGTTTTATAAATCATTTTGATTTTTGAATTTTCAGTTGTGGGTCAAAAAATCCTAACTAGTAGTTTTAGGAGAGTATAGCCAGGACTTCAAATATTTTTCCCTTGGGAATAGTTATTTCATATGGCTAAAGCTGGGAGTATTGCTAATTATTTGGACATAAAATTAGTTCTAAGTTTTCAATATAAAATGGAACAGGGAAATAATGTCATCAGGTAAATCTTGTACTGTTTATATTTTGAAGGACTAAATATACTTATGAAATTATATGGTACAGAAGGCCTGCATATTACTAGTAGACACAGTTGCCATAGAAAGCAACTGTTATGTGTAATAGGCAAGAATATTCATGTTAAAATAACATATGTTTTAAACTATGTGATATTTATTTATGACTGAAAAGACTCACCCAGTCCCTCATGACAACAGTGCAAGTGTCAAAGTGCAGTGGCAGCCATCCATGTAGAATAATGTAATGCATTCAATGGCAATTACACTCACTGGCTACTTTTGTAATTGGTATGTATAATTAAAAATGTATGAAGCATACATTAGTCAATGAAAAATATTTAAATATATTTTAAATATATTTTACTTGGTAACATATATTTCACAGTTGCTTGGAAACTATTTGGTGAGCCACAAAATACATTATTTATTTATTTCAATTTTAGGATTACAAGTTACCTTTGAGCACAGGGCTCTTTACAAAGGTTCCACATCAAAACATTAGTATCACATAACATAGACATTCGTGTTCACATAATAGGGTACAGGAACACAAGTTGCTTCGAACAGATAGGGCTAAGGTATGATGGGAAAAAAAGAAAAAGGAGGGGGTGGTAGGATGATGAGGAGGGTCAGAATACAGGAGGTCAAAAGAATGAGGAGAGAGGAGAGGAGGGGTAGGGTAAGGATAGGGAGGGGGAGGAAGATGGGAGAGATGCAGCCAGGCTGGTGGCATTGTCAGATGCAGAAGTCGGTGGGGCAGAGACCTACTAGGGCAAGTGCGTTTTGTAAAGGAGCTAGGTATGGGAGAGCAGCGGTGGAGCAGTGTTGCATAGCATTATCCATGGCAGTCACAGATGCTGGGAAGTGACAAAGGGTGTTTCAGAGCCTGGATTTGAAAGCCCCTAGCCTGGTGGTAGTGATAGTATCACAGGCAAGACCGTATAATATTTATATTATCAACGATTTGCCATATATTTAAAAAATACATTTTTCCATGTGGACAACCAGGATTGTGAATTAATGGTGAACTTTATTCATAAGATGGTGTACACACAATTAAATCAATATAACCAGGCCCTCCAAAGCTTTGAGGCATGCTGCCTCTTCACTGGGGGAGTGGCTACCTTTGAAGAGGCAGTATACTGTACCTTGAAACATTGGGGCACCTGGCTGTACTGCTTTAACTGTATGTACACCGTTTTGTGAATAAAATCACTATTAATTTAGTAGGCCTGGTTGTGTGCTGGTTTTTGTTTTGGAACATGTTCCAATTTACCACTGGTTTTCTCCAGGCACTAATTTGCCCATGCTGCAAAATTTAGAGGGCCCTAACCAGGACCTATGCATATACTGTGTGATGATTCTACTGACATAAGAAAACAATATACTGTATATTCAGTTCAAAAGAGTTAATTTATGCTGAAGCAACTTTGTAAATTTTATAGTTTTGTGGTTACTGTGTTGATTTCTTTCTACTGTGTTTGTAAATGTATGACACATAGCACATAGTAATTGAAACCACACTATGTAACTGTACACATTATAACAAACATGTCCATAAAGGACGATGCTGAACCAGAGAAATTAAGTCTTTTATTTTCCATCAAAATAAGTATTAAAATGTGGAGAAATACAATGTTTAAGTGGATTCCAGGATTTATTATTGTAGCTGTAGTATAAAGCTACAATTCTTAGAAGTCATGTGGGTGGGTGGACACTATGGTGGTAGCACTGGGCCCCACAAGTTCTTTTTCCTTTACTTTTTCTGTACATCTCCAAGCTCCCTTCAGCCACTACCCTAGCACCACTCCGACCTTCTCTGAGTTTTACCTCTATCTCTGACCCCTCCACTAGTCTGTCAGTTGTGACAGACCCTTTGGAAGATCAAATTCAGTACAGCAGGGTCTGAGGTCAGCAAACATGATTCTGCACAGCCTCTGCATTTCATCCTCTGAATTCCATTCCTCCCTGAAGTGGCAGCTCAATATTTCCATGGCACATGCTGCAAAGAATGAATAGCGATGTACTACATGTGCCTTTCACTTTGCTATGCTCCCAAAGTGTGAAGGCTTACCTTCCAGTTTGCAGATGCAAGCTAATAATGCATGCTACCTTTTTCATCCCCTGGGAAGCTAGGGGAAAAGGAGGCCAGCAGTAAGGACACTGGCACTTTGTTAAGCTATTGAGTGTCTTAACCCAAGCCAGAAAAAGAAGGCCAATCCTATCCATGCCATACTGCCTAAGAGGTATCCCCATTCTATGCAGTCAAAGACCTTTTCAAAGTTAATGGCCAGAGCAACTGTTGGAGTAGGGACCTTTCTGACAGCATGTATAAAGAGGAGAAGGGTCCTCATAAGATCAATACTGTGGCACACTTTCAGGAATCCAATCAGGTTGGGGTGGATAAAGTCTTGTAGAAGGGGTTCCAATCTTATGGTCAGGATTTTTGCCAAAATCATGCCATCAGCATTTGTGAGGGAGACTGGCCTCTAACTGCTACGCTATGTGGTCCTCTTTTTGTGGAAGGACAGTAATCACCACCTCCAGAAAGGTAGGTGGCAAGGTGCCTGATGCTCAAGAATCTCGATACACTTTGAGGAGGGTGGGGCTAATATCCTCACACAATAATTGTTAAAAATAAGAAGGAAAACCATCTTCCCCAATGCTTCACCTTTATTTAAGGCTCTTATGACTTGCTGGACTTGCAAGAGTGAGACAGGCAATTCTAGGGCTTGTACTTGGACCAGAGCAACTTGAGATAGGAAGGCTGCTCAAGAATTACTTAATATCTCTAGATCCAAGTAAATGATTTGATACCTTTTAATGGTTCAACATAAGATGTAACAACCAGAACCAAGTTGTTACATCTATTTGATCCATTAAAAGGTATCAAATCATTTGCTTCTGGATCTGTTCTTGTAAGGACCAATATGGCTAATACTAAATCTAAATTTTAATATCTCTAGGACATGGTGGATTGGGGGCAGTATAAGGCTTGGCAATAGATTTGCATTATGGTGTTATCTTTATTAGAGTCCTTCTGGATGCCACCCAGGTGATTCAGTAAACTTGGTATGTGCCTCTCAGCCTTTTCTCAACCTGGTAGGTGAACAGCTTACTCAGCTGTGTCCCTCCTTCCCACTATAAATGTTCCAAGCAAAATAAAGTGAGCTCAGTCTTCTTGGTGAGGAATTTGTTGAGCCTGATTCTAGTACTGCTGAGTTTGCCCACTATGGCTGGATCAGGTGGACTTTCTACTTGAAACCTCCTCCAGGGTCTCCAGTTGTTTTCCAGAGTCTCTAGTTCTGCTTCTCAGACCTTGTGCCTGTGCACTGCAAATCTAATAAAATGGTCCCTCGTGGTGACTTTATATGCCTCCCAGAGAGTCCCTTTGGAGACTTCCCTATTGTTGTTGAGCATCATAAACTGCTGGTCTCAGCCATCAACATCTCTTTGAAGTCTCAATTCTCAAAGCCCTTAGATTGCCACAAGCTGCATGGAGTGCACCAGGGACCCTGCACCCCATTCTCCATTGGGCGGGGTCCCGGCGTAGAATCCCATGACTGCTCAAAGGCGGCCATGCCACAAAGAGATGGCACACCTGAGGGGTTTGCCGTGAGCTGCGGGCAGTCATGCACCCAGTGCAGCATCATTAGTGTAGGGGGTGACATACAGTAGATCATAAGGCAGGGAAGTGCTTAGCTACAATATGTTGTAAAAGCACACTATAAAATGCATTATGATCATGGTGATGACATGACAGTAGTTACAGATGATCTGGACATTGAAGAACTGTACCTACCATGCAGTGCCTGAAGCATGTTTGTACTGTCAAATAGGCATCCTGATGATGAATAATAATATATGTGTGCTGTTACAACATATATATATATATATATATATATATATATATATATATATATATATATATATATACACACACACATTAGTCCAATCAAGGTGGGTTTCCTGAGGAAAATGATCTGGGTCGAAGCCATTTTAAGTGGACCAAGAAAACTAACTGACTATATTTATATCGGCCATTGTTAAAATAAAAGGGGTGATAACGTGAGCTTATACTGATTTTAATAGAGAGTTTTCCCTCATAAATCCCACTCTACCTTCCTAACCATACCACAGCTGCTCGTGACAAAACAGACAAGAGATATTTTCTTTGCCCTGTACAAACATCAAAATATAACAGTAGACAATAACATACTCAACTGGAGCTGTAACTAGAAACATATCTCCCTCCTCAATAACCTTCCCCAGAACACTCTCCCTCCCACTCTGTAGTACCAAGACTGTCAGGCTCCAAGTACTGTGTATGAGCCACAGACTTGGGCACTGAGCTGTCATGAATGCAGAAAAGCATTCTCACCCCTGTAAGAGCTCTCAAACCTTTGTTAAATTTAAAATAAATGGAAATGGGCTCAGCAGTTGTGTAACCAGGTATGGAGCAGCACCAGCAGGTGGTACCAGTGGGGTATGGGTTACATTCCTTCCTACCCATAACTTGACCATGCATAGCTAGGAGTCATGGGGGCCTGTTAACTGTCCTAACATGCAGACAGGTGTCAAAACAGAGGTTTCAGCATGCAAGGGTATGACAGAGAAAAGGGTGGGGGCCATCTAATTCCTCACACCATCAGTCCAGACTGTAGCTAAAATAAATGATGATTCACTAAAAATACCACCAACAGCTTAATCTAGTTTAAAGTCAGTTGGCATCCATCTGTATCCCCGTCCCCGG
This sequence comes from Neoceratodus forsteri, assembly GCA_016271365.2. Taxonomy (NCBI): domain Eukaryota; kingdom Metazoa; phylum Chordata; order Ceratodontiformes; family Ceratodontidae; genus Neoceratodus; species Neoceratodus forsteri. The sequence goes on from CM057453.1 coordinate 447,424,008, forward strand.
TCGTGCCTGAAAATAGGCAGAATTTGTCTAGTGCACTTACTCAGTCAACAAAACTAAATAAAAAAAATAAATAAATAAATTACAGGCCTGACAGACTACACAGTAGTCCTTCCTGACATGGCAAGGGTAGCTGGTCTAGCAATGACTAACCTCTTTTGTTGCCACCCTCCCTGAAGATATCAGGAAAAGTTAAAGCAGATGCATCCAGCAAGTACCCTGGAGTATGATATGGGATGTGGGGTAGGGGTCAGACCAGACAGATATGAGCAAGCTACTTGATATGTGATTCCACCCCACCACACACACCCAAGATTTTACATTCTTCTCTGGGTGTGAATCAGTAGAGGGGTTGGGTGGGAGTAGCATACCCTTGCATATGAGCCAGGTGCAGAGCAAGTCACAATTACGTGGGCAAAGCAAAACAACCTCCCTCACCTTAGATGCATTGATGGCACTCTAGACAGCACCCCCACTACATGGGAGCATGGCAAAGGACAGGTTCTGTTCTCTCCCACTGTGGTCCCATTTGCCACAACCTTATGAGCTGAATATTTCTAATAGCCCTCATCAGTAGTATTGGAGTGAGACCAGTAACAAATGATACTGTTGAGAAGCTAGCCTGAATTCAGCAAGTAGAGAGCATGCCAGTCCCATGCCTGGTCACGTGAGCATATGAGACATAACAATAAATGGCAGGCCAGTAAATAGTGCAATAAAAAGAGGCTTAGCTTCACTATCTTTGGTATTGATTCCCATGTAAAATTACATTGACATTTATATGCAGTGTTCTGAAATGGGACTACTCATGTTAAAGTGAGTACAACCACAGGATACCACGTAGTGCCTTTATGTAGCCCAAGTGCCATGCCAGTGGGCTACTTCCCCTGCCTGTTGACTACCACAGGTTAAGGGGCCTGGTTCTGTTATGATGGTGTTTGGGGGTTCTGTCCCAGAATGGAAAGAAAGTAGCGTGGTCCCTCCACCCAGAGTAAAATAATAGTGGATCAGGTGTCTGACTGTCTGACTAGCCCCTGGGATGCTGTACTTACCCACCTCCCTTCCAGTCACCCCACACACTGGATACCACATTATGAACTAATACTGTAAAACACATATAGTTAAGAGCTGATGCCAATGAAATGCCTACAACAATTCCAACAAACAAACCACAGCTTTATCTTGGGGAGGGCTAGGAAAGGGGTACTGGGAACAGAATGGATGTGAAAGAGAAACATTTGTTTAAAGGGATTAACAAGACTTGGAGGCCAGAACACTCACAATGCCCACTCCCACTGATGCCAGTGCAAACCCCCAATGTCCTTACTGGGTACCCAGGTTTAACACAGGCATGCTAGATGCTGAGGGTTGGCTGGCATTGGAGCCTTGGAATAGCTCTTTCTAGGATGCTAGAACTCTTAAACTTTTACTCCCTTTGACAGGGCAAGCCCTGGGTTACTCACGGTCCTGCAGTGCTGGGGATTGGCTACTGGCACTTTAGGTTTTGGCAGTCCAGGGATCAATCAGACAACCACACAGTGGGCAGCAAGCAGATGAGGCAGAAGAATGCTGGTCGACCTTAGACTTGCTTGAAGACTCTTGCAGCTCGTCACCCTCTGACTTGCTTGAGGATTCTTGCAGCTTGTCCCCTTCAGCCTGCTCCACAGGCCAGATCACAAGCCCAGATGCAAGGCCTGCAAGGCCACAAGGAACCAAACCTAGGAGTGACCCCCGGTCCGTCTTCCCCACGGGGTCTAGAGTGCCCTAGCACTTCAGGGCACATGCCTGTGGCCCCCTACATCCCAATCTGCCTCACTCAGTAGGGGTTTGCAAGTTTCCTACCTGGCTCCCAGTTGCAGCTGTGGACAACTTTCAGCTTTCTCTTCTGCTAGGCAAAACAAACAGCTCTGGTGTGCAGAAAACAAGCTTTCCAAATTTTCATCTTTCCAGTGGCTTTTGGCTAAGGACTTGCAGTCTCTGGATCAAACCTCTGCCTTTACACAGCTGGTTGTTAGCAATGACAGCAGGCTCCTGAACACTGGGTACCTGCAAACCTTTTCCTTTCCAAAGTCCTCAGATTCAGGTAAAGTGCCAGCCTTTAGCTCTGGCACATACACACACACACACACACACACACACACACACACACACACACACACACAGTTCCAAAAAACCTTTTCACTGGCTCAGGTTTCCTTCTTCCACACTGATGCAGGCTCTCTGCAACACTTGATCTCCACTAACACCAGAAGCTTACAAAGCACCTTGCCCATCTAGCAGAAACACAACCATCCTTTTCTTCAGAAAAGAATCTTTATTTCAATCCTCAACCAATTCACTGTATGATCAACTGAGCCCTGAAAAAGGCCTCCTGTATTTCCAGCACACAGCAATGAGCCCTCTTGACTCAACCAGCGCCCAGAACAGACTGCTCAAACTGCCCAAAGTCCCTTAGGTTTACTTGAAAATCTTGGCTTCTGATTGACTGATTCTTGCTGTTCCTTAATAATATTAGTAATCATGACCTTTCTTCAATTATTAACTGCTAAAAGTCTTTGTACCTGGATTTAGTTCACACCCCTCCCATGAGTCATTTCAACAAGGTTTTAGGTGCCTAAGCTATTGATTGGCTGTCCATAGGGGTCATAGTATCACAACATGGCTGCTCACACACAGTCCCATAAAGTTTTGTAGCAGTCCCTACTTCAGGGAAGCCCTTGCAGCCAAGTACACAGCATTTGCTGACAAATGCCCCCTTGTTCAGTAAGCAACCTTTATCAGTAATAAAACAGCTACACAATCATATATATATCCCTTTCCATCTACTGGTCACTGCCTCGACATGTACATTCTCCCTAGGCAGTGATCCAGCTCGATAATATTCATATGCTAATTATTAATATTCACTATTCCCCGTGTCCAATAGCGCTATTGGAGCTCTTCACAAAAACCCTTTTGCTGCTCTTCATGTGCCTCCTCTAGGTCTCTGGTTCCCGATTAGCTGGATTTAGGCATCGGGACCACTAGAAGAGGCACTCTTTAGCTGCAGGAATGGCCCAAAGCCGGAATCGTTACTGCACATGTGCAGGGCAGCCAACTGCACGAAGTCCAAAACAGAGCAACAGCTCTGCAGTTCAACTCCTTCAGCCCCATTTCCACTGCTAAACCATGCAGGGGCCAGACAGAGGATTTGGGGACAATCGGGGACTTGGGCAAGTGGGGGACATAATAAGTGAAACCAGGAGAAATGGAGCAGTCTCACGGGCAAGCAGGTAAGCCCAGATGGGGGGTTACATAAGGAATGAAGCATCTTAATTACTGGCTGGTCTTGATAGACTTAAGCTCAGGATGCATGTAAACAGTCATCTTATGCATATAAAAACTAGCACCATTTTGTGCTTGTTGGATAATGCAGCACACACAGTTATTCATGTGTAGGGTGCAATTTCTTCAGGTGCTGCTGCTTAAGTTGTTGTCTGCTCACCAGCATCAAATTCCTTTGCACACAATGACTCACTGGATGGAAGAACTGTTGCCACTGCAACAAGACTCACTGCTTCAGTCCAGGACTTCAGCCTCATCACTTCATCTGGGTTGTTCCACTTGAAGAGAATCTGGACTCTGTGGTGATAGTGTTCTTGGTGTGCTGAAGGGGCAAAAGGTTGCTTCTCTGGACAGGAGATTGACTTTCAGAGAATGCATGCGATCCCTACTCCCACTGCAGCTTCTGCTTCTAGAACAAGGTGAGTGGTTCTCGTTCTTGCCATTAGGAAGCTTCTGCTTCATGTTGTACCATTTTTGCTTGGGGACTGACTGCCAAGGGTAGTAGTTTTCAGGTGGGGCTGCAGAGGGACCATGTCCCCAGTATAATACTAACTGGAGGTCAGACTATCGAGGGACCTGGGGTGGTGTCCAGGACTTGGGTGGAGGATACCTTCCATCTGTCCTTCCCCACAGTATGTATTGGGACCAGTCTGTCTGCAGCCAGTATTTAAAAATGCATGCTGCTATCACTTCTGGTGTTTCAGATTGCTGAGACACTCTGTTCCTAGTGAGACACAGGATGCTGGATACCAGCAGCTACAGAGGATGCCAACATCAGTAAGGGCCTTGCAGACTAGGGTATAGGCCTTCTGTCACTGTGAGAGCTGCTGTGAGAAGTCAAGAAAGATGGATTCTGTGTAAGCTGTCCTCTTTTTTGGGCCCTGGTCATTATGTTTTCTTTGTCAGTGTCACACAGATAATGAGCCAGTAGTGGTCAAGGCCTCTCCCAAGGCATGAGAGGGGCTAGTGACCTGTGGGCCCAGTCTATCTGCAGCTTGGCTGGGCATTGGTCTCAAGCAGCTCCAGGAGGATTCTTTAAAGAAAGACATTCATGTTCTGGCATTCACAGCCCTCAGAAAAACCAATGATGTGAAGGTTGTTGCACCTCCATGGTTTTCTGTCTTCAACTTTTCCTCAAAGCTGCCAGATTGCTCTATCTTGGTGGTGAACATGGGCCATGAGGTGCTTCATACAATTTTCCACATTGGCTACTTGCTGTTCTGCAGTATTCATCCAGTGGGCAATTTAGATGACAGTGGCCTTAGCACTTGTGCGCCACCTCAATTAGTAAATTGGTGCATAAGATGCTCAAACATCTGTTTGCTTTCAGTGAGGGCTGCGGTGGCAGTTCCACCATCCTGACATGCCATTTTGTTCACTTGGCATGTGATTCTATGAACAGACAGACTGTGCGGCAAAGTTTTGGTCGATGTTCCTGAGGGTAATCTCTCGGACCTATCAACTTTAAAATAGATCGATTTTACATGCTGTACTCATAGGTAAGTGTAACGCTTTGGGTGGATTTTGACCGATGTTATATAGGTGTTAGAGATGCAGCAATGCTAGGCAGCCATCTTATTAGTGGACAAGCCCTGCCACTCTCCTGTTCTTTTAAGAGATCTCGCCAGTTTGGCCAACATCGAAGCTTTACACCCTTCTGCTATGCAGGAAGCTAAGTACACTGCTGCTTCCATGCATATTAAGAAGTCCCTTATCTGAAAGACTTCCCATGGCAGGATTAGAGAAAGTTTTACCCTCTCCAATATGTTTTCAGAAGGTGCAGTTACCACACTAAAACATTCCACGTGGTAAAAGGAATGTTGGTGACTTGCTTATTTGGAGTGTACAAACTATGCAATAAAAATGTTTTGTTTTAAATTTTGGTGACCGGGATAGGCACACTGAGCCAAGGTTCGTTTCCACATGTGACCCAGGGGAAAGGGTACAGTTTTGGAGCATTGCATAATAGTACAGACATAAGGATTACAATAAGGCAACAGAGCTAGAATGTATGTTACATCGATAGTTACAGTGTACAATTACTGGAGAAAGACCAGTTACATTATGCAATATCAGACAATGAGTTACAGTTGCATGATGGCTGGTTGAGCCCTTAGTAAATGTTTAAAAGAGAGGATGGAGGGAGAGAGCTGGACAAAAAGGGAAGCTGGCTCCAGAGAGCAGGGAATTGGAAAAAAAAGCAGCGGACCAGAGCAGGAGTGCGGGAGAGGGATGGAGAGGGTTTGGGAGTCTCTGGAACATAAAGTGTAGGTAGAAGGAGCTAGAGGTGAGAGGAGAGAGGAAATGTAGGTGGTGGGGTCCAAACCAGTATTTGGCAATAAATGTGGAGCAGTGAGTCTAGCGACATGGTGGTGGGGAAGCAGAGATAGAGAAAGTACAGTGAGCAATGGTGTGCGACAGGGGAGCATGTTTGATGCAAATGGCAGAAACCACTGCAGAGTGTATCCAGTCTGCAAGGAGGAGGCAGGGGCAGAGCTGTAGACCACGGCAGCATAGCCAAATATGGGGAGGATTAATTTGGAGATCAGCTCGCTGGATGGGAAGGAGAAGCACTCTTTGTTTCAGTAAAGAGCTCCAAGTTTAGGCAGAGCTTGGAATGTAGGGTGTCTATATGTGATGTAAAATCCAATTTACTGTCCAGCCAGACACACAGGTACTTGAATGCTGGGACTACCTCTAGCTGGGTGCCATCAAGGTAGAGAAGGCGAGGGTAGGTAATAGTCTGGCTAGCTTTGTCCAGTGCCAAGATCATGGACACTGTTTCTTTTGGTATTGATTGTGAGTTGATTTTTCTGGAGCCATAGCAGTACATTTTGGAAGTTATCTTTGACTACATCTGTTGAATGGCCAGTTGTGTAAATAACCATATCACCTACATACATGTGTGTGTGTGATGAGATACAGGCTGAGGGAGTTAATTTGGAATAAGGAAAATAGTACTGGGCCCAATATGGAACCTTGGGGCACTCTGGCCTGGATAGGGAGTGGGAGGGTGGGAACAGATTACCACAACCCTGCATGGACTGTTGGCAGCCAATCAGGTAGGATTGGAACCAACTCATGGAGGTGGTAAAGAGCCTCTGAGGTCAGTTTGTTTAGGAGGAGGGGTGGGACACTGGGTGGAATGCCATGGCCAGGTCAATGAAAATGGCTGGTCTGATGTGACCTTGCCCATCACTGTGAGGACTGAATCTGTCTGCAGACAGGGAGAGAGAGATGGTGAGTGGTCCTTTCCCTACCTGTAGAATTCTCTACCTCATTTGGTAAGGGAGTATCCAACTGTGGAGAGCTTTAAATTGGCCTTAAGCCCATCTGTTAAATCTTGCCTTCTTGGATTGTGGATAAATTACTGTTCCTGGAATACTGTTGACTATATATGTTTTTAAATTTGTGTATGTGTTTAAATTGCTGTATCTTTTATTATTTGTACAAGCACTTGGATAATTTTGACCTGTACTTTTTAAAATAAAGTGAGTTGAGTTGAGTTGAGTTAAAGCCACACTGGAAGGAGAGAGGAAAGAAGAGGAGTTAAGAAGAGGAGAGCCTGGAAAGAATGAAAGATTCCTGTAGTTTTGCTATTGACGGGAGGGAGATATGCCTGCAGTTACCTGGGAGGAGGGTCATCACCTTTGTGGAGGCAGGCCTTTTGCCACTTTCAGGTGTGGGGACTAAACGGAGGGAGAAGGATAGGTTCAGAAGGTATGTGGGGGGTTATGGCTGGAGCAGATTTTGGAGGAGGTTTGGATCAAGACTATCTGGGCTATATTTTGATATGTTTAGGAACATGAGAGCTTGAAAAACTTCCTGGCAGATGATTGGAGGAAGTCAAACACATCAGGAGAAGGGTGAAGGAGCCAGTGGGAGGTCTATGGAGGACTGGCTGGGTAGGCAGGTGATGAAAAAGTGGTTGAGAGAGAGGCAACAGATTGGGGATAAGAGATCAGTGACCCATCCACTATTGGGGATGGTGAGGAGGAACTGGGCTGGAGGGTCAAAGAGTGAAACTCCTTCCAGAATTTGCTTGAGAGCTCTGTTTGGCCTGGAGGCTATTCTTAGAGAGTGAATTGGCTGCCTGAAGGCAGCTTTGGTACAGGAGTTTTGAATGATGAGAGGGTTGAGCCTGGTGGGTTCTGTGATAAGCTGCATGAGGTTTAGGATTCAGTGGATTGGATGGTGGGAATAGAGGTAAGGATAGCCAGTTTAGGTTGAAGTTACAAGAAGTTGATCCCCAAAGTAACAAGTGAGACAAGAGAGTAAAGGGTTGTTACTGAAGAAGGACAAGAAGGATTTTGGGGGTACTATATGTAGAGAATTCCAGTGAAGCAGGAAGGTGGAGGAGAGGCTTTAGAAGGAGTAGTTCACGAGAAGGAGAACCTCATAGATTATGGAGGAGAAGAGGACTGGCGAGTGTAATTGTACTCCACTGCCATGCCTCTGTCCTGACGGTCAATTGGTAGTCGGGCAGAGCCAGCTGGGAGTCTGGGATTGGGTGGAGAGCCATGTTTCAGTGTTGCAGAGGATGTCTGTGGAGTGTATAGTGGTCCAAACTTTAAGCATATCAAGTTTGGAAGGAGACTCCTTGTGTTCAGGTGGAACATTTGAAGTCCTTTGGGTAAGGAAGGGGGTGGGGAAGGGAGGAGGAGATAAGGTGAGTGGGGAGGGGCCATGGTTGCGTTCTACATCACCAGACAAAGGAAGAAGAATGAGGAGAGGAAGATAGTGGTTAGTCACTTCTGCCATTTATGGCAACTGGGAAGGTGGGAGAGGGAAACAGCAACGATGAAGAATTCCAAGTTTAGAGGGAGATGCAGAAGACCAGGGTGGATAGAGTGGACAGAGAGGAGGGAAGGGGAGGGGAAGGAGAACTTGCACAGAGATGGAGGGTAGAGGGAGGGAGGTGGAGAAGGGAGTAGATGAAGTTGATAGGTCAGGTTGGGTTGGGGTGGAGAGCAGTAATGGGGGTGATGGAGAGAGAGGTAGTAGAGGTAGCATTAGAGCAAAAGAGCATGTTGCTTTTAAAATGCATGACCAAATTGTGATTGTAAGACAAGTAATAAACAGAGTAAGGTAGGCAATTGGACAGTGTTAATATAAAGGAAGTAAAACAGTTATCTAGATGTGCAGGAATTTAGTCAGCGCACAATACCCACACTGTTTGTCAGACATATAAATAGACAGAGTTAACTAATACAATTAGTACAATATAAAGCAGGTTAAGCAGCAGCTAGAGTTGCGGGAATTTAGTCAGGGGTACAAACAACTCTAGAGTAAATGCCCTTAACTGAGTATCATAGCAACCAAGGTAACAGGAAGCAAACACAATCAGTCTGCAAATTGAATAATCATGAGCAGTAGGTAACAATTATTCAGTAGACTGGGAATTGAAAAAGTAGAATAAAAATGTCAGTGAATGTAGGGAATTAAAAAGAATAGACTAAAACTTGAAAGTAGAATAAAGTGGCAGAAGTAGGCAGGATTAAAATTATCCTGTATAAGACACATCCTGCCCTAGGTAGCTCAGTTCAAGATGCTGAGTAGTAAAATATTAGAAATATTATGAGAGAAAGATGAAAATAAAACATAGGAGAGAACAGAATAGAAACTGTAGAATAAATGGCAATGGTAGGCAGGGTTAAAACTAACCTCTATGATACACAACATGCCCTTGGTAGCACAGCATGGAATGGAATGCAGGACAACCAGACCAAATGTTCAGATGAGTGGTAGCCAGGAGTTAGACAACCTTGCAGACAATGCCAGACCTGCCATTGCTCCTGCATCATGTAACCAACACAATTTGCCACCTCATATGTCCATCAGTTATGAGACTATTCAAATACTTGGGCGGGTGGGGGTAGGCAGGAGGCAAAAATATTCAACCCCTTGCTTGTGTGTCACCACCGCCCAGTAGCAGTGGTGAGAGGAGAGGTGCCAAGTTCCAATCCTGCAGTCTTCAGCTCCCTTTGTCTTGATATATGTGGTCTCTGGCTTTTGTTGAGAGGAGGACAGGGATTGTTACAGTCGCCTCGCAACCCTTCCAAACAGCTCTGGGAGCTACTGATCAAATAAGGTCAGGTTGCTGATCTGCAGTGATATTTAAACCCTTTTATTTTGCTGAAAAAGTTAAAGTCCAGCCCCTTGATTGTGTGTCACTGCCGCCAGAAGCAGCGGTGAGAGGAGAGGTGCCAAGTTCAAATCCCCACCCATCAGCTCCCATTGTCTTGGTGTACAGGGTCTCTGGTGGTTGTTGGGGGAAGGACCTAGGATTACTGCAGCCACCCTTGCAACCCCTTCTGAACAGCTCCATGAGCTTCTGATGAAATAAGATTAGGTAGCCGATCTACAGTGGTAATTAAATCCTTTTGTTGTTGGAAAGTCAAAGTCCAGCCACTTTATTGTGTGTCACCACCACCCAGTAGCAGCAGTGAGAGAGACAGGCTCCAGGTTCAAATCCCTGCCCATCAGCTCCTTTTGTCCTGGTATATGGGGTCTCCGGTGGTCATTGGGGGAGGGACCCAAGAATGGCTGTAGCCACTCTTGTGACCCCTTCCAAACAGCTCCATGGGTTCCTGATGAAAACTGTTACTGTACATTTTTACCTCTAGTATATATTATCTGTGGTGGGGTTTGAACCTCTGTGGTTAGCTTGGGTTCACATGAGAGAACATGATAGTGTTTGTGTAGGATCTCCCTAATTTTACATGATAGAGGTGTGAAAGTACTTACAAACACTGGTGTCTGTTCTCTAACCTCAGTTGTTGGTACTCTTTTATGAAATAAAACTGTTCTCTTAACAGTTGCCATCTTTGTCTCAGCTCTTTCTATACAATGTGTATTATAGGCTTGATTTTTGAACCTGTCTGCAAGTTCTGATGCAGCCCCTGCAAAACTCTGATCTGCAATACAGTTATGGTGTATCCGTAGGTGCTGTCCATACAGAATATTCTGTACTACATGTCTTGGATGGCAACTATCATAGTTCAATAGCGAGTTTATTCAGTAGGCTTGTGGAGCAACTGGGTACTAATCCCACGAGAGCCATGTTCCAAAATCATGAGGTCTAGAAAATCTATTTTGCAAAACTCATGTTCAATATAAATTTCAGTTTGTGGTTCATAGATTTCAGATATTCTACAGAAGCATGCAGTTCTGTGGCAGAAACATTTCACATAAGAAATATGTAGTTTATGACGCGTTTATATAAGTCAGTCTTGCCAGAGAAAGGGTTAACATTCCTTGACAAGACTAGCTCATTACATTTCAACACTTTGAAGGAAATTAAGACTTCTACAAATGGGACTAGATATAAAGTATTTCACACAGTGCATCTTTTGCACCCAATACTAAACTCATGAGTCAGTTTTATGAAGGAACATTAACCCTTTCAAAATTGAGAGTATAACACACATTGTATTGAAAGAGCCGAGACAAGAATGGCAACTGTTAAGAGATCGGATTTAATTAACTAAATAGCATCAATAACTGAGGTTAGAGAAGAAACATCAGTGTTTGTAGTTACTTTCCCACCACAGTTGTATAAAACTAGAGTTCTGACTTAAACTCTGGCATGTTCTCTCATGTGAACCAAGCTAATCACCATCATTCAGATTCCATCACAGGTAGTATAATATAGGGGACAATGTAGCAGATTAACTGGTGTATAGTTTGTTTGTTACAGTAAACAAGTCACTAACAGTCCTCCTTTACCATGTGGGATGTTTAAGTGTGGTATTGCACTTTTGTAAAAATATTTGAGAGGGTTAAACTTTCTCAAATCCTGCCACTAGGAAGTCTTTGAGATAAGGGACTTCTTAACATGTAGTACAGAAGCAATAGAGTACATAGCTTGCTGTATAGCAGAAGGTAGAAAAGTTTCCACACTGGCAAAACTGTGATCTCTTAAAAGAAGAAGAAGAACACCTTAGAGGTATACAGAAGCGTGACAATATGAATGAAGTAATGCAGCATCAAATGAAGAAAGGCAAAACACATCAATTTCAATTCACTACTATTGAAAAGGTAAAATTAAGTGTATGGTGGGTGGGGTGAGTTGGATTCAAAATTGCTCAAGAGGAAGACATTCTGGCAATATAAGTTAAGAGACAATGCAGCACCAGGCTTAAATGAATCATTCAACTGAGTCAATTTTAGCAGGTTGATATTAAATAGAATATAATACTGTTCTTGTGACATGCCAAGTGTGATCATTCTAAATGTCTTTATGTTAAATGATACAGCCAATGATATCAAATTGTTTTTATCCTGTCCCTTGCCTATCCCTATTTCTTTTTTCCAAATCTTTTACTGATATATAAAAATATCAAGTATATACAAAACATAGTTAAATCATAACTTCATATCTAGTGTGCCTTTACTCTCCTAGCCTTATATCCCTCCCCATCCTAACCCCCACCCTCCACCATATTTTTCAGTACTGGATTAAAGGTGATAAATGGACTCTTAGTTCTTTCCATGAAGCATTCATTAGGTCATTTTCATTTTCGCAATTGTGCCACAGTTTTTCAGATGCTATAGTTTCTTTTAGGATATTCCACCAATTATTTATAAAGTCTTCAGAAAGAGTCTGGTTCTTCCAGTGCTCCAGTGTTATTCTTTTGGTTGCCATGGTTGCTAGAAACAGAATCTTATTTTGATTTTTTGTTAAATTTAGCTTTGTTAAATGATGGAACAGTAAAACTAATGAATCACATGGTAAATTTAACCCAAGGAAACTTGAAATGAGATGAGTTGTTTGAATCCATAAATTATATATTTTAGAGCATTTCCATAGGCAATGGTATAGATCTGCCCTTACCACATGTATGCCAACATGTAATATCATAAGTTGGGTCAATTTTGTTAATTATTTTGGGTGTAATATATTCTTTATTATTCATTTTTGTTGAATAGATTTGTTCTTTGCCAAAAAAATACATTTGCTTGCATTAATATGAATATTATGCCATTCATTAGTAGTTAATTTTATACCTACAGGTATCTCTTTTCCCATTCTAAATTAACTTTGTGTCGTGTTTCCTTAAGATTATTTAACATTTTAAATACATTTTAGACAGTACTTTTTAATATTAGAACCAATCAAATCATGAAATGATCCCATTTTTGTTTGGGCATATCTAACTACTCCTATAAAACAATGTTATGCTATTAAATTTGCGATGTAATGCAGTATATAGCAAATAATTTCCTTTAGTAGCACCATTGATTTTTTCTCGAAAGGGTATATAACTTAAAAGAAAAACATCATCTTCTATAAGATCTTTCCAAGTGTCTATTTGACATTTCTTCATAAACTTAATAGTGGAAGTTGCTACATTGAGTTCATTCCTCTGTAGGTAAATGTTATCTCGTATCCATGGAATATTTATCTGTCTTAATCTGGTTTTCAAATTATTGAACTGAAGGGCCCATGAGTTCAATATTTGAACCTCCTGATCTTTTGATGTTGCAATCTAAATAACAAATCGTGTACCTCAATGTGTAAATTATATTTATTTATTATGTTTTGTAAAATTATATGATCTCTAGACAGGAAAAAGGCCATTCTCATGTAGCAACCATTATTACACTCAAATTATATGAATGAGGGCCCAGACAACCAAACCTCCTGGTACCTTGCTGTAATTAGATATTCCCAAGCTATCCTTGGGTCCTCCCCCATAAGAACTTCTTAAAAATGTGTTTAATATACAAAAACATTTCACCTCTGGAGATCTAATAACTGCTTGCAAAGGCATAAATCAAGTGTGGTAGCACCATCATTTTTATAATATCTATGCTTCCCCATAGAGAGATTGAGAGATTCTGCCATGTCTATAAACTATTGAAATCTTCTCTTTTGCTTTGGCATAATTAAGTTTTATATTCTTTCCATTACTATTAGTAAAATTAACCTCCAATATTTAAACTGTTCCTTTTAGCAAAACATGAACAGTTTACCTAACCTATCTTCTTCTCCTTGTGTTATTTGAAAAAAAGATAGCTTTATCCAGGTTAAGTTGATAACCAGCAAAATAAGCAAATGTCTCAATCTCTCCTAGGATTAAAGGAACATAAATTGTTAAATCTTTAAATATTAACAAAGTGTCATCTGCAAAGACACTTAATCTCTTCATTGTCTAAGGGCATTCTTCTTCTTCTTCTAGATAGGTTTGACCTAAATGCCTCCCAAAAGTGGTTCAATTACACAACACAAACAACAATGGAGAGAGGGGCAACCCTGTCTAACCCCATTTAGCATATTGAGTTTATCCTTTAGAGCCCCATTAATGCTAGACTGTGAATGTGGATTGCTGTATAGTTATTTTGATAAAATATATAATTCTTAGAAAACCCCAAATTTCCAGTATCTTAAATATATAATTTCTATTTACTAAATTGAATGCCTCACTTGTATCTAAGCTGAGTACAAAATACTTTTCTGGGAGATCTTGAACATGTTGAAATAGAAGCTGTGTTCTCTGAAGTGCACTTACAATTTTCCTTCAGGAATAAATCCATATTAGGTTTGGATGGATAATATTTAGAATTTCTTTAATTATTCTGTTTGCAGTTACCTTACTAATAATTTTGTGGTGAGCATTAAGAAGTGCTATAGGTCTGTATCTGTCAGGTAAATCTTTAGGTTTTCCCTCTTTATAAATCAATATTACTCTAGCTTCACTCATAGAGTCTGGAAAAGGTGTTTTTGCCTTCTGGACTTCTTGTATAATTAAAATGAACCATGGGCATATATCCTTAATAAATACTTAGAAGAATTCAGATGTAAACCCATCTAAGTCAGGGCTTTTATTTTTGGGAATATTTTGGATAGTCTCTTTAAGTTCTGATAATGTAAATATAGGATTATCTAAATTAATTTTAGGCAAATCTATTTTAGCTAGGAAATTCTCTAAATTCCTATTATCAAATTTTACTGATGTCTGGTATATATTTTATAGAATTCATGGACAATAATTTTCGTATCTACCCAAATCTGTAGTTAAAATCCCTTGTGTATTTTTAAATTTGTTATAATATTTTGTTGTTTTTGTTTTTTAAGTTAGTTAGCTAGTAATTTTCCCATCTAACCCCTCATAGATTTCTTGCACATTTAACTTTTTAATGTTATTTTCAGTTTCTTGGTAGATTAATTGTTGGATTAAGTTTCTAACCATCATCCATTCTTGTTGATACTTTTTAGAGTCTTTTATAACCAGAAAGTCTAATTCTTTTAATCTTCTATGAAGTTGGTCCTCTTTTGTTTCTTTATTTTTGTTCTCCAAGCTTGATATGAGATATATATGCCTCTAAGCATTGCCTTCAGGTGTCCCATAAATTAGAAATATGGCACTGACCTGAATAATTGAAGTAAACAAATTTCTTTATAACTTGACTGATTTACTCCCTAAAATTATCCTCCTGTAGTACAGTATTATCAAACATCCACTGTCTAGATCTATTCTGAGTGATCCCAGCTTTTAGACAAACCTCCACCTTTGCATGATTTGAAATTATAACAAACCTCATAACACTTCTCAAAAAATGTGGATTAAAGATTTAGATAAGAAAATGTAATCTGTTCTAGAAAACATATTATTTTATATCATAATAAGAATATTCTTTTCAGCAGGATGATTAAATCTCAAATGTCTATTAAATCATGATTTTGGGTAAAATGTTTGAGAAGGCTAGATTTTTTATTAAAGGGATATAAGATGAAGTCTTGTCCAGTTTAGGATGCATTAGAGCATTTAAATCTCTCATTATTATAATATTTCGTTCTTTTAATGAGACTAGCCCTCTGTTATTTGTGCAAAAACAGGTGATCATCTATAAACAGGGTATAAATTGAACCAGCTGCCATTGGTATATTCTTTAATATCATGTTAACTCAGTAATTTAATTGCTGTATTGGTCCTGTAAGAACAGATCCAGAAACAAATGACGATATAATTTATTGGACCAACATAGATGTATTCTTTTGATTCACCTATGTTGGTCCAATAAAAGGTATCAAAACATTTGTTTCTGGATCTACGATAATGAATAGGATCCTTCCTTTCTTATCCATCCAAGTCTTTCCAAATTTTATATTCAAGAATTTTCAAAATATTAAAGCTCCTGCATTTTTGTTTTGCACCAGGTGATGATAAACTCTGGTGGATCCACTTTCCATTGACATTTTATGCTCTAATATAGTTAAATGAGTTTCATGGAGTGCTATAATGTCAGCTTCTGCTTTATTTCAATATGTCAAGATTCTAGAGTGTTTAATTGGAGTATTTAACCCATTTACATCTAATGTGGCATATTTAATCTGTTTACTATCCATAATCCATATTGACCATTTAAAGTAACCACCTCCTCTTATTCCATTTATAACAAAAAATCCCATCCCTCCCCTTATTCCTAAATATCCTTTAAAGAACAAAAATACACCCCTATAGCAACAAAAGGTTGCTAAACCAACATTCAAATTCTCATGCTGACCTCATCAGATGCTATATTTTTACAATGATTTATCTATAGCCCTATATAGAGAGGAGAGAAATAAGTGAAAGAAAGAGAGAAAACAAAACAACAAAATAATCTCTTCATACTGTAAGTATATATCCTTATACTACTTAACTAAAGAAGGTGGAAAGAAGAGGAAAATAAAAAGAAGAGAAAAGAGAAAGAGAAAAAATCCTCATACTGTAAGTACATTAATGATTTCATTATATTTCTTTTAAACTGAAGTATACCTCTTTGAATCAAGAAAAAAAAACTTTATTCAATCAACTAATATGATGACTTGGTCTTTTAAATAGTTTCATCTTGATAAATTCAGAGTTTTCTCTGAAAGTATCTTCATAGCTTGATCTGATGTAGAGAATACAAATCTTTGGCCATAAGTAGTGTCTCCATGTTTGGTCTTGGTCTTAGAAGGAGAAGGTCTAGTTCAGTAGATCTGAGGAGCAGGAATTTTATAGGGCACCAGGAGGGAGACTAGGGACTGGGACACTTGGTTTTGTTGTACACTAAGGGTTATGTGGTGTAATGAAGATGCTGAGTGCCTTGGGGAGGCCAACCTAGTTTGGCATACAACATGTAATTATGAGCAGTCGATTATAGGCCAGGGCAAAGCAACAAATTTTATTATATGTTACATCCACTTGTGCAGGATAGAGTTGGTGTTGTTAGTGAAGATAGACAGACTGTAAGATAGCTTGGGTATTAGTAGCCTTGGGTTGTTCAATGTGAACAGATGGAGAAAGATTTGGGCTGGTATGGTTAGCCATTCGAGACTGATATTAACTGCCTTACAAATGGTGGATAGGTGCCGTGAGAAATCAAGGGAGGGATCAAGCATCACACCCAGATACTTAAAGAGTTTACTGAGTCGAGATGAGCCATTGTCACAGACCACTATGGACTGAGTACAGGTGTTTTAGTCGATGTGTAGTTCAGATAGCATGGTTTGTAGTTTAGAAGGGTTCATAAGTAGCCTGTTCTCCTGAACCAGATTTGGGCAGTCTTCAATTTAACTGTGAGGGTACTGTTGATGTCAGTTACATTTTGTGCACTGGTAAAGAAGATCATATAATTGGCATAGAGGAGGGGTAGTATTTGAGAAGCAGTGATGTACTAGAGTTAACATGTATGGAGAAAGAAGATGCCTCAGTATAGAACCCTGAGGACACCTATGGTGGAAGGTAGGTTGTCAAACAGTGTGGAGCTAATACTGACATGCTGCTGTCTGTTACAGAGATAGCTTCTAAACCATGGTGGGGTGTTCTCTGAAAGCCCCCAAAAGCACTTAGTTTATTGTAAAGGAGAGGTGGTTTGCCATATGGAAGGCCTTCATTAGGTCTATGAAAATGGCTCCAGTGAACTCACCTTTTCTAGGGAGAAGGAGATACTGTTGGTTAGAGTGAGCACAGGCATAGTGGTGTTGTGGTTCTGTCAAAAACCATACTGAGCAGGGAAAGAGAATATTATGATAGGTGAGACAGGAGGTAATTTGGGTTGCGACAATTTCTAAAGTACTTGACTCAGTGCAGGAAGGATGGAAATAAGTCTATAGTTACTGATCATTTTATTGTTCCCTTTTTGAACACTGGGACTATGATGGCAATTTTCCAGACTGATGGTACTACATTAGTAGTGAGGAGCGGTTGAAGATTCTGGCTAGTGGTATAGCAAGCTCATAGGTAGTGAGTTTGAGGAGTTTGGGCTCTATGCCATCCAAACCAACATTAGATATTCGAGGATCAGCCTCAGTAGCTTATACACCTCAGAGATACTAATTTGCCTGAAGTGGAAGGGGGATGTTACTCTGAAGGAGAAGCTAAAGGAGAGGATTACTCACAGGGTTAAAAAGCTTCTGTGTGTGTTGAGAGATCTGAGAATAGCAGGCTGAAGGCATTAAATATAGTATAAGGGTTGTTATAGTTAACACATTTAATCTCTCAGTCCACAACACAGGTGATGGCACCACAGCCAAGGATGACTTGGGAGGAGGACAATGGGCCATCCACATCTGGAGTCCAGAGACAAGCATCACAAGTGGAGGGCATTGGCACCTTGTTAGAGGATGTGTCTGATGATGAGGACACTACATTCATCCAGAGGACTTTTGCCACCATTGCAGCACTGGGGGTTCTCACCATTGGAGATGTCCCTTGACACACTGAACCAGGCAGAGGCTGACAACAACGTAGAGCTATCACAACCCACCGCATGATTGCCCACCAAGCACACAGTACCATCAGTGCTGGCAGGATCCCTTCAGGGTCATGCATCTGCTACCTCCAGTGCCACCACCACCGACATCACCTTCCCAACACTGCCACAGGTGTGACCACCACAACCGCCAGCTCCCACATCATCTGGCTGGCACAACAGGTGTCTGTGGACACCCATCCTGTTGCCAACCTGATCAATCCCATGACTTGCAGTCCACCTCAGCCACTGAGGCAGTGCAGCACACAGCCACACAGGGTGTGGTCTGCACATGTGCCACAAGTTGTCAACAACACATACACCCAATGTCCCCAGGTGACCACGCCCCACAAGGACAAGATGGCTTGGAGGCCCAGCAGCTCTTCCAGTCAGTGGCGGAGGGAGCTCCATACATTCTGGAGGAGGTGCGGCAGGAATTTGGCCACCTCTTGGGAGATACTGCACGCAGACTTCCAGTGTGTTAACCAGTGTGCCAAGAAGTTTCAGGCACGACTCCTGAATGCCCTCCTCCATGTGTTTGATGACCTCACTGGAGCTGTGGGGAGCTCACAGCCATGGTGAGGATATTGGGATGGCTTAGCAGTGTCACACCACCAAAACTCACTGCTGGCATGCTTGAGGTGTCCTGTGGCATGTGTCCTTAGCACAGAGTGGCAGGTCATGGTCAGCTAGCACTGCTGCTATGCCATTATCCGTGGGCACTCCATGTACCACTGGGTGATATATGACCTCGGCTACACCCAGCCTGGGGTGTGGTCATGGTGTTCCCAGGGTGTCCCTATCCCTGCAATCATTGTCCATCAGCTCCCAGTCCACAGTACACCCCTCACCATGTCCTCAGGTCAGGGTAGGGCATCTGTGAGGACCCGTGGTGGAGATGACGTTGATTGTGTGTATGCTGCACCTTATTGCACCCTTCTCTACCTGCACCATTCCATGCTCCATTTTGTACATCCCACAACCCACCACTATCCCTGTTTCACCAGTGTGCCATCCTTTTGTTTGGATTTTGTTTGTTCATTTTATGACCGTTGTGTTCTTGTAAATAAACTGTGCATACACTATTGAAATCAGGTCTGTTGTCCATGTTGTTTTCACTCACCTGCCCATCCCTGTCAGGGATCCTATGATGTTTGCCAGTGCTCCTGTCCTCCTGTCCATGCATGGGTCATGTTTATTAAGCTGTTCCACTATCTCCTGGACCTCTGGCTCTATGTTACTGTTGACATGTACCTCAGGTTCTGGCAGGTGTATCCCATGGTTGAGTGCCATGTTGTGAAACATACAACAGGCTAGGAATATGTGGCATACCTTCTGAGGGTATATTGTAGGTGTCACCAGAATGACCAGGCATCTGAATCTCATTTTGAGCATGCCAAAGACATGCTCCAATGATGTTCCATGTTGTGATATGTGCCTCATTCTATGTTTCCTCAGCCACATTTGATGGCTTAGGACTGGGGTTAGGAGCCAGAGTCACAAGGGATAGGCACTGTGCCCAGTGGAAAATATTACTCCATGTTAGCAGGTGCATACTGTGTTACTCACCCTGTTCATTTTGCAGCCCTTACTGTTTGGTCATCCTGTGTACCTGTACACCCTCACCTCCCCATCCTCCCTCTCTATCTCCTTTGTGTGCTGTATTGTGGCATGTCCACTATTGTGGGGATTGTGGTTGTGCCTGCTGCAAGTACTCACTGACAAGGTGTCCAAGGGGTATTGGCTGCAGATAAATGTCTGGCACAACTGGAACTGGTGCCAAATGAAGGTGTCATGGGCACTGCCAGGGTACCATGCTAGGACATTGATGATGCATCCAGTTGCATCACACTCACCTGGCAATTTGTGGAATGGTACCCTTCTTGTTGAGGAAGGTGTTTCCCACATCACCAGGGGTGCCCAGATGGCAACGTGGCTTCAGTCAATGGCAGTGACTGCTGCTGGTAGGTGCGCAACCCGATAGAATTGCTGCATTGTTTCTCTGTGCTCTGTTGTAGTGCTGGTGAATGCAATGAATTCACCAGAATTTTGCACCAGGGCATCTAAGAACTGGGCCAGGAGGCATGGTGTTGCAGACTGCGACACACTGATGATATCCCCAACTGGTGTCTGGAAGGACCGAGTGGCTAAGAACCACATCACAGCTGTCACCTTTTGCTCAAAGGTCATGGCATGGCTGCTCTGAGTGGAAGACTGGTAGCTGCTCACGCAGGGAGCTCACAGAGCTGCCCTCAGCAGGGCCCTACTAAATCTGTACTGTCCCACAAGGTAGTCATCCGTGAGTGTCTCAAAGGACACTAGAGGCCACTACAGTCTGTTCACAGCATATCTAGTCCTTGGCCTACAGAGTGGTCCAGAGTGCCTTCTTCTCTCTCTTCCTCCTCTGTGACAGCTGCCATGAGGTACACTGTCACATTGTTTTTTCTGACGCCATGTTGTATGTTGCTACTGTGTCCATGCCCTCCTCTAGTTTTGCCCAGGGTTAAGACTACCTTTTATAGGCAGTAAATGATGCCACACTACATGTCAAACTAACACATGTTGCATAGTGCTGTGTTGCTGAATATACCATTGCACCCACATTAATATCCCCACCCCTTACTTTGCCCGTGCATACATTATCTCTTAGCACTGGTGCTATCACATTGCACCAACACTATTTGGCCTTTTGAATATAGTGGCCCAGTGCAAATATAGCACAATCATGGCACAACTGGTTTGTGCTCAGTGCAAACTTTTGAATATCTGGCCCCAGGAATCCAAATAACAATGAATCATGTCCAAACATTTTCCAGAGGATTTACAGAAATTACAAAACTACTTTGCTTCATGACAATCAATGCCTGTAGTTTTTATTCAGTGGGAATCTCGCTGATCTTAAGCAGCTATTTATTCCTGCTGTTTTGAAAAATTTGGCTTCTATTCAAATGGAGGATGGAAAATGATGGTGTTCACAATACAGACATATACATCTTTAAAGTCAATTCTGAAACTGTAGCTTAGAATTTGGGGAACTATAGTAGATAGAGACACTGCCAGCTATTTCCTGAAATTTCTGTGATATTTCTAAAGAAAATCTCCTGCTTTCTGCATCTCCACAGTAGGGGCAGCAGAGTGAAACTCTTAGAAATGTTGGCAAAATATCTGGAAATAACTGGCAATGTCTGTGGTACTATGTAACAGCACAAAAGTGCATCACAATATTGTTAAACTGTATATTCTGTAGTATGTCTGTATGATGTCTTTAATATATCAAAATATTAATCATAATATGTGTCTTAGCTATATAACTCATTCTGTACTCCATTATAGCTGCATGAACTTGGATCCCGTGCTACCCACCCAACTCTTTATCACCAGCATGCTGGCCAGTTGCTGTCAGTATTCATACCAGTTTTGGGGTCTAAAACTCAAAACTGTAATTCCATTTCATTTCTGATTTGTCTACCATCTTAATATAGTACCCTTCCCATGTGGCTTGGGCACTACCTCCAGCCCCAAAAACTAGGGTCACCCCTGGTGGCCCACTGACTAAAATGTTGTGCAACTAGAGATGTTTCTTCATGTCTCTGGATCTCCCTTTGTGTTCTTGTATTCTAGTTTTAAGGCACACTTAGTTTTGATTACATTCAGTAGATCACATGGGCATTTGAAGTACATATACAGTATAATGCCCTGTGTCCTGCAATCTATGTGATGTTTAATACTGAACTCTTTCCGTGTATGGGTATTCAAATGACTTTTCACAGCTAGTATGACCACACACAAAGCATTTTCTGCAGGGCTCTTCCCTGGCTGGAATGGGCCCAAGAGAAGTGGTTTGCCTGGTTACTGTATTTTTATGTTCACCCTTGCCAATGCATGCAAAGTGAACATTTTTGTATGATAGTGAGTTTTGAAAGGTGTGTCACTATCAGTCCATTGCAAGGCAGTTTGCAAGGGGCTCATCAGCGTCAGACCAATCATCAGCCAGGCTGATTATGGCTCTGTTCTGTCTTGCCAGGTGAAACCTCTTGTGGTTCAAAGAAAGGCCAGCCAATCATTGGGTGCCTCCTTCCTTTGATCTGCATAATGCTGCCCTGCAAGCAGAGCTGATCTGTCATGATTAGCCTGCTGTGGCCCTCCAAGTAACCTGAAATAAAGAAAAACATCCTCAATTCCTCCCACTGCTTCATTCTTAATTTTATGACACAAGGGTTCCCAATCTCTGGTGCTGGCTAGTACCACCTCCCCACCCATTATCACTGTGAAACACTGGGAAGCCCACTCAGGTGATGCCAAGCAGAAGAACATCTACCCTCAATCCCTCCCACCCTCTCCTTTTTAATATTCCAGCATTGGGGTGCCAATCCCCAGTGCTGGCTAATACCCTCTCACCCATTTTCATTGTATGACACCAGAGAGCTCACTCCCAGTGCCACTAAACATAACACCAACACTGGGTGCCTAATCTCCAGAATCAGTACCTGAAATGACATCCCTCCTAGTCTTTCTTTTATTGTTATACACCCTGTAAAAAGAAAATGTCCATCAATCTCTGTTCTCATCACCATTACTCTCCCACCTGTCCTTTCACTCAGCACCCATTTATTTTCTGATACTGGGGTGCCCAATTCCCTGATCCTTGGTGCCAGCTACCCCCTACCCTGTCCATTTTCATTATCTACCCCCACTCTGCCCATTTTCATTGTGCAATACTGAGAGCCCACCCTGGTGCCACCAAACATAACACAGAAATTGGGGTTCCCAATCCCCAGTGTCGGTACCTGAAATAAAGAAAACCATTCCTTACAGACTTATTTTAATTTTATACACCCTGTAAAAAGAAAACCATCCATCAATGTCTGCTGCCACCACTGTTACCGTCCTCACCTGACTCTTCTACTCAGCACCCACCACCAACAACCCCCACCCTACTTACCTATTGGGGTCCAATGCCATAATCCTCTCAGACTGGAGACACATCTTCAATCTTCACTGCCAGACTGAGAACTGAGAAATCAGTTATACAGTTCAATACATTTCAATGAGTTTGGAACATTTCCTCATAATAATGTCAGACCAGGAACTGAGGAAATCAGGTATGCAATTCAGCTTATTTCAATGGGTTTGAACTTGTCCTCAAAACTTGGTCATTTTGAGTACTTTTCCCAAATTTTCAACATGGCCTTTTTGGACCCCCTCATGAATAGTGGTAGTACAGTTATGAAATGCCATTCTAAAGGGTGATTTTGAGGTCACCATGTGAAATCACCTTACGGGCAAGTTTTGGAAATGTTCTTTCCTTTGTTCACGAGTGGGGTCATAAGAAGGTTTGGAGAAAATTTAGGGTAAAATATAAAAACAACAAGATATGAGTATACATTTAAAGTTTTCAACACAAGCTTGTAATGGCTATTTCAATATTTTGACTCAAAATTTCAACATAGCCATTTTCACACCACCTCATGAATATAATAACTGTCATTTTCAAATCCTGGCCAAAATGTGCTTTCACACATGTGGCATTAAATGATGTTTTGACACTGTTTTATAAATGACACCAGTCATGTTGAGAAGGAGTGGTAATAAAAAGACTATGTTGAAAATTTGAAGTCAAAATGAAAAACACCGAGGATAATGTATGGTCTGTTATCCATAATAACCATGTGTAGCCATCGAGAGGTTGTCAGTGGTGACTGTTTAAACTCAAGAGTGAAGCTCAAGAGGTTTTGGCCACCATGATAACCTTGAGAAGGCTACTCACAGTTGTTGTGGATCGTAAACCATACTTTGTTTTTTATAGTGCATGGTCCGCTAGCACAAGGAAAATGAATCTTTTCAGCATGTAGGTGCACTGCTGAGTCCTTACTTTTAATTTTTTCTCGACACCAGTCTCCTTAACTCCAGTTCTCACCATGACAGCCGCTTCATGAAAGGCAGAGGTTCACATAATGCACGTGTTTGAACTCGATCCATGTTGTTGTGCTGCAGTAGCTACGTATTTAGAGCAGCACAACAATGACAATGATGTAGCTACTGAAGCACAGCAAGCCTTTCCTAGGGAAGGATTTCTATCCCTAACAAATATTCTACCATACACTACAATTAAGTTATGAAGAAACACATTGTTTTAATGTTTACTCATAACTTTATTTTTGTAGATTTTGGCTCCTAATGTTCAACAGATCACTTGTGTTAACCCACCTCCCTGAACATGACAGGTGTCATTTTTCAAATTCCTCTGAAACTTGTGCTTGCAGTTGCACTGTGAAATCACCTTTCAGATGGCATTTAAAAAAAATTCCACCTATCTTGATCATATGTCAGGCCATAAAAGACTGCCAGAAAGTTGGGGTCAACGTGTGGGAGCCCACTGAAAAATAAATATTGGCTCTCAGCTGGCCTATCCTGGTGAATGCAATCTAAAATGTGTAAAAGCAGGACACCACTAAGAAGACATTGCATCTCTTCTGGTCTATCCTGGATAGTATATATATATATATATATATATAGTAAAATGTCTACAAGCAAGACCAGGTATAACAGCAATGCAAATGGCAAACATTTGGCACTGACAAATGGTTGTTAAAACTGTGACCTTACTAAATGGTCCTTTAGATTCCTAACCCTCTTAGCTGCCACAGTGGGTCTTTGTTGAAAAGCAGTCACATTTCGTGGCCCCTACTTAATACATGTGCACCAAAAGAATGACTACCGCCAGCAATTGTATTCAGAAATAACTTTATTTATTCCTGTGTCATGCAGGTTTTGGCACTTCCAAAATTTACACACAAAAAGGCTCTTTTAGTTGCCCTGACTGATTTTGTGCATACGCTTCCTCAGCTAGATGCCAATTCTTACTAATAATCCGCTTTATTTTATTGAACTGGCTATTACAACATAACTACTAGGGAGTGTTTTCTCCCATAGGAAAATTCAGTTAAAATTCATTGTTATAACCTGTGGGATATAAAGGCAAACACATGCCAGGTTTCCCTATGAAGAAGCTGCACACCAGCCTCCTATACTGGACCACAGCATATAGTGCTTCTCATGGCCCTGACATCCTCTGGCCATAATTATTAATTGTTAAGCAACTTTCTTACCTCAATGGAAGATGTTTAGACACCACTTCAGTTGCTCATGGTACTGCTCTCTCTGTGCTGCTTTCCTCATCTCCATTTCATGATAACGTTAAAGAAAAAGTAAAACTTATACATGGCTGAAAAGGAAATTTTATATGGCTGAAACTGTAACTCTGCCCATGCTAGCACTACCACTAACACTTCTGCAGCACATATACTAAAAGTAGAGAAAAGGAAAGAGAAGGATAGAAATATAAATGTGGGAAAATCCTCCAACCCCAACACTGAACATGAACTGTAAGTGAAGCACCATTTACAAAGCTATCCTGTTTTCTATAATTGCTATGCAGTGTTTTCAAGGTGAGAAAACACTACCAAGCAATTATAGAAAACAATACATGGGGAGAGGAGTGCAAAACTGGAATTTAATGCACAGCCTTGGTGTATGATGCTTTTATTAACCCCTTGGGCTTCCACCTCAAGGTCTACTTAGTATCCCACACCTCGTGTGTGCATTAAATTTCATTATTGCACTCCCCATATATTATTCTATATGTATAATAACTGGTGACCCCTATAATGACTGGATTTGCACTCTGATAAAATGCTGTAATAACATGCTGAATACTAACTCAATAGTTGGCTATTACAACATTTTCCTCCTTGCTTTCTCACTTCACTGAAGTGGGACAGAGAGTGCAGTGGCTCAAGTCTGTTTTTCACTGTCTGTCCCCACGAAAAGAAAAGACATACTACCACACTTGCATTTCTGTCTTTGGGAAACCCCTCACTGTTGATTACAGCAGCAATAACCTAAAACACATTTCTTAATGAAAATTAAAATGGGAAGCAAAACCATCCGGTGGCTGCTTAGGGACATGATTGCACAAATGCAGCTTATGTTTTTGTCTTTGATCAGAAACCTTGAACCAGTGATTATAAATAATCCCTGTTCAGTAGTTGTCTTGAGGATTTTCATTACTTCCATGCTGTGTGATATTCCCATAAAACATTTATGGATTATCACACACCTC
The DNA here is from genome assembly GCA_016271365.2 of Neoceratodus forsteri. Classification (NCBI taxonomy): domain Eukaryota; kingdom Metazoa; phylum Chordata; order Ceratodontiformes; family Ceratodontidae; genus Neoceratodus; species Neoceratodus forsteri. The sequence continues at coordinate 447,450,175 of CM057453.1, forward strand.
AGGTTTGTGAAAATCTCATAACACACACCTGCACAGGCATTATTCTCTTTAATAAACAACAGAAAAGAAAGCAGCAAAAATCATCTTTACATTTTCAGACATAAATAATAGTTACAGCTATAAGTTGAACTGAAGAATTACAGGGAGCAACAAGCCAGAGGTACAGCCATTGCCTAGAGAGGTACTTTTAAATGTAAACGACAGGCAACTGTATTTGGAATCAGATTATGATGATATTTCAAGCAATATTATGCACTGAATAATTCTGAACTTTACAGAACATTATTGGGTATACAAGTATAATGTGAAACAGATTGCAAAGATATCTCAAGTAGAGTTATTAATTTATTAAACAATTGCAAACTTTGTAGATTACAGCTGGGTATCTGAGCTAAAGGGGTGTAAAAAAATCAATGTTTAAGGTACTTGTGTTCAACTATGACACTGGGAATAATGTAGCATTCAGTTAGAAAAAATAATAAATTAAAACAATTATTGTATTAACTTGCTTTGTAGTATTTCAATTAGTCAAATGAAACAAGAAGTTTTTTTTCTGCAATGAGCTGATTCTAACAAACAGTTGGGTATATGATTATTACTTTGGTAAAGAAGTTGAATAATGTTTTTTAAATGTTTTATGTGTAAATGCTTAAAACATTTTTATGTCTTTATAGAAATAAAACATTTCCCTTGAAAGGCCTCTATACAGTAGGTCAAATGATGGGATAAATCTATAAATTTGAAAAACTTCCAAAGAAAAGTATTGCTGGTGTGGCTTTATTACAAAGGCACAGTACCTGCAGATTTTCCGTTATCTTTGAGCTTGATAGGACCTTCAGTGGAGGTGCACCTTATACCATTTGACATTACCCAAGTTTATACTTGCAGTTTCATGTTATGTGCAGGTCCCTGGACTTTGTTTGATTGTTTGCACATATGAATTGAAATGCATTTTTGCACTGTCACTTTAAATTGCACAGTATGAAAGACATGAGGCATCACGGAGCCTCACCTTGAAAATGTGCACATGTGTGAAATTTTGGCATGGGGTGGCTGCTTGCTGTTTGTATACTCTGTTTCAATAAATGAACATCTGCAGTGCTACAACTAAGCTCTGGTTCTTCGTGCTGGTAAGCTGTGAGCCTAACTTTGTGTTTTGCTTGTGACTTTGTTGTGGTTCCAGCATGGATCTCAGGGGTGCCTGAGTTGCTCTACTGCTTTTATTTTAACCCAAGGCTGCTTTCTTCCTGCCCTGGCTCTACTGCCTGTCATGAGGCTAGGACTGCTTTTAATTTTGTGCCATGTAGCCCATAAAGGTAAGCCCCATTCTGGGGGAGGGACTTACACATATGATGCATGCTTTTTGGAAACTGTCACTGCATTGATCTAGCTCATGGGTGGGTTGACCCTGTCAGGAGGTGAGGAGGTAATACATCCCAGGGGCATGTATCATATTTACACCAGGTCCACTTTAACCCTTCTCTGTGAGTAGGCAATGTGCAATTTATTTCTGTCTTGGATACAACCACCAGTCAAGAGTTTTAAAGGACCCAGGCCCTTGCCTTGTTTAGCTTGAATTACAGGGTTGTAGCATCTCTACTGTAACACCAACATTGACCCAGTAGGTAGACAGGGAGTTACAACTAAAGGCACACTGCTGAAATTTCCTGTTTACCATGTGAATACCTAATGGACTGCCAGTGTGGTCAGGGTGATAGTCTGGTACCCTCCCCACCAGTTGTTTGGAGAAGCCAATGGCCTCTAGGAGGTCAAGGGATGGTGTTGTGTTGAGCTCAGCTTAGATGCTGCTATTATAGAATGCTCCAAAAGGATACAGAAACGATGATACTATGGGAGCACTACAAAAGGGCATTAAAGGAATTGAAAATTAAAGGCACAATGTCCTTTGTATGATGTGGTACCAAAACAAGTTCTGTCACAGTGGAGACTTGCTCTCTGAATGTGCCAGTGACCACTGGTCCTGTTGAACAATGGGGCAGTCAAGTCTTGCCATGCTGACATGGGCTCTGATACTGTTAATGGTCCTGAAGAGATAAAACGAATTGCAACTAGGCAGAGCTGCACATGAAAAAGACATATAAACTAAGAATCTGCCAGAACCTCAGAAGAAAATCTGAATAAGTTTGAAACAAATCAACCCCAGATGACAGTGTACCTATTAGTTTAGCAGGGCCCTCTAGTATGGGTGTCCTTTGGCAGTTCTAAGGGGCTTGCTTGGGATCACTACCACCTAGAATGCAAGAATGTCAGTCCCAGCTGGCTGGTTTGAGTAATGTATGGACAATGCGCTTGTTAACTGCTTGATAAACCCTATGTTAGGACCATGCCTGCCTGGAATTAACTGTTGGGCTGATGAGTTGCAGCTTTAACATTTCGTTGTCTTAATTATGTAAGACAATGTGTTTTTTATTTGTGTAATTTTGCATACAGTATGTCTCAGCATTTCCTTTGACCAACCTCTAATTGTGGTTACAATAAAAATTATACAATAGTATGCTACATGCTGCCAAGACATACTGTGAAATTCACAGGTTTTCCTGCTCTTCACATAGCCACAGACTCCAATGGAAACATCATTTATTTTGTATTGTTTTCCTGCTTTATTCTGTCTGAAGCAAAGACCAGCAAGGCAATTAAAAATCCCCAGACTGCTTTGAAGTATCAGCAGAGAAGGTTTGTGTCTACAGCACGCTGCTGTCTGTCTCTATTACAAATTCAAATAGCTGTGCACATTTTGTGCCATTATGAAACTTACATAGCAATACAGCTATCTTATTAGTAACTAACGTGCTTCAGAATTTAAGTGCTGAATTTAGTGTTCATAAATGGTAAGACACTGCTGACACTGGAGACTGAGACCTGCTCTTTTTCTGGATGTCAGGTGCAGAATGGACAGGATTGAGGAAAGTTTCCTTGTTACTCATCCAGCACACTTCAGTACTGATCTGGGATGGCCTCATCTCCTAGGTGTCAAGGTGACTCATTAACCATGTGTAGGAGGGTCAGCTCAGTAGATATGGTAGTGGTAGTAGTAATAATAATAGATTTTATTTATTTATGGTGCCCTTCCCTTGAAGCCTTGAGTGCCAGCACAAGAAGAGCAGAGATAGCAGATACATTAATAAATATCAAGCAATTAAGCAATAACCCATGACAGGGTGTGCGGTTATTGGGGATTAATCAACACCCCAGGTGTGTTATTGCGCTTATAACATGGGTTATGTTTAAACAACAAAAAAAATCAGAAAAGATGTTTTTTGCTGTTTTGAATAGAAAGAAAGGTACTGTATCCTGACACCTTGCAAAATAGTGCCTAACAAATTATTTACACTGTATTGCTCTTATGCACATACAAAGTCACAGATACATTACTGACATGATTTGTGAGATTTCTAGTGCATAATAGTGCATGGTACATTGGCTAGCACCATTACTGTATCCTCTCCGCTTGCACACTACTGAGGAACTGGAACAATGCTATGCTAGACACTGGATGGGTTTCACTATATTTGTTTCTGCTGGGGCAAACTGTCAAACAAATAAGTAATACATTTTGCATAAATCAGAAAACACCACTTCAAGGAGAACGTCCTGCCTCACATCTCCTTCTGTCTTCCTCGGAGCCACTTGCTGCAGCACTGTGCACTACATGACAATGCAGGGGTTGTCTCACTGATTTCTGCCAGAGACAGAGAGAGAGAGAGAGAGAGAGCACACTATCGTGTGGCAATTCTGAGTGACACACTCACCTCTGTCCCTCTCTCTGACCCACTCAGCACTATGTCTCTCTCTCTCTCTCTCTCTCTCTCTCTCATTCCTTCCAGAGGGTGCTTAACAACCAGAGGATATGGGGTAGATAGCAAGATGCAGCCTACTGCTCACAGGGCACTGTCTGGTGGCTTTACTCTCTCTCTCTCTCTCTCACTCTCTCACTCTCTCCCATGTAGTGACAAAGCAGCAGAGGAGAGAAGCACACAGGTCACTTCAGTTCTGCTCACTGTCTCAGTCACCACTGGAGCCCTCAACATGGAAGGGAGAAGGAATATGAACAAACAAACATGCTGTCAGCGTTCTGTCTTTGGTCAGAACATTTACTTGCCTTGCTGACAGAGGCACACAGACAGAAGGAAATGTCCCAAACTTGGACTGTACCTCGGGACCATGTTGGGAATGTTGCAGTGACTCTTCTTGCTGCATGTTAATCCTTCATCAGTGCTCCATTTGGTCAGGCACTGTGTGTGTGTGTGTGTGTGTGTGTGTGTGTGTGTGTGTGTGTGTGTGTGTGGTCACAGTGAAAGTGCATGCTGTGGGGCCACACAGATTCAGGAGAGGGACAGACAGATGGAGGAACAGAGCAAGCAGTGCAGCCCCCTCCCATACTGCGTGCAGAGAGAAGGAGACAACAGAAGTGAGCCAACAGCGTTGGGAGAGGAGATTGATGGAAAGGTACACAGCAAAGAGGTGACTAGCACAGGAAGATTAGCTGACATCTTCTGGGCTCTATGTTACTAATTGTGGAGCTCCAGTGTGGGGTCTCAAGCCCGATGGGTGGGAAGCCACACAGCAGGGAGGGAACAGAATTTTAATGTACAGTTGCTGCTGCTGGTGCTGCACTGTGCGACATTATAACATGGGGTGAGAAAGACATACATTACTGGCTTGGGCTCTCCTTGCTTTAGCGAGGACAGTATTGGCTGCGAGTCAGACTGCAATTCTGGCAGAATAATGAGATCTGGTCCACTCAGTGATCACTCAGGGTGGACACTTTACCACTTGATGTGCATATATCATGGATTAATCAATGGTCACCTGATGACCCTGTACCAATCAGGTACCTGTCTTTCTCTACCCCATGTTATAAATATAGAAATAACACAATAAAGGAAATAGCAGAACCAACCCCAAATAAACCGATCTTAAATAATAACCAAATCTTGCTGCATACAACTTGGATGATCACCTTTGGTTACCAGAGGATATTACTCCTGAAAGCCTGGGAAATAGAAAAGTTTTAAGACCTCTTTAAAGGCCCCACCAATGAGATCTCCTTAAACTCTCAGGAGAGAACTGCACAATACAGGTCCTGCTACTTCAAAAGATGGTGTCCTACTAATATTGAGATTGCAGAGGGCTTGGAGTTGTTGTGTGGAACACTGCACGCTGCTGACCTAGAGGAAAGTTCAGTTAGCAGGCTTTATTTTCTGTCTGTTTCATACTTTTAACAGGTATGCCACCTATGTTAAAATAGAGCTTACCAGATTTTGTTGTGTGCTCTAGTGGCTGGTTTTGTCATCTCAAAAACTTTCTTTACCCCCTAAGAGGAATGCCAGAGGTGGTGGCTGGACCTGGGAAATAGAGGCCCCTTGAAAGGCCTGAGTGCTTTGGGATGCCGCCTGGAAGTTTTTTTTTGAATAAGAAGACACAAAATTAAAAGGAAAGTAGAATGCTTACTCAGCTCTCTTGCTGTTTTACAGAGATTATTATGGAGATTGGAGTTGGATTCTTACTTTTAGTGTATAAGTGTTATGGTGGGGCGGAGTCTTTTTTATCTATATCTTATTTTTGCATTTTGGGGTTAGATTTTTGGACTGGGCTCTGGAAAATTTCTGTTTTCATATTTCTACAAAGAAGATTTTGCTTGGTGTGTAAACATTTTTAGTGTATAAGTGTGTCGAATGAGGCAACGTTTTCTTTTTTGCAGCACTTTAAGTCACTTTAGTAGCATCTTGGTTACATCTCTACTTGAGTTGCCCTTTTATTTTACATACATATTTTTATATTTATAAATGTGCCAAAGTATTTAATATTTTTTTAAATATATACAGGTTGTGATTGGTTCATCTCGTCACATGATTTTTTAGCATTTTTATTTATTAAATTCTCGGATTACAAATATCTTTGAGCAGAAACTGCTTGTTTACAAAGGTTCCGATCAAAGGATGAGGGTCAACAGACATAGAGAAGTAGTAAAGAATGCACAATAAACAACCAAAACAACTAAAAAAAATAAAGATACTCAGTTATAACATACTTTGAGATAATATTCATATAAGCAACTGAGTAGGCAGCTGGCTGTGGTAACAAAAGAGATAGAGGTACCTTAGGCAGTTAGTATTGCAGGCGTGCGACTGGGAGAGGAAGTTGGCAGGCTAATGGGCCACTGTCCGATGGTGGTGGAAAATGTCTTGTACCAGTGAAGATGCGAAGCAGGAAAGGAGTCACAAGAAGGCCCGGTGCCAGAGGAATGAGACTGGGAAAAGGCGGGCTGTGAGACATGTAGGTGAACTGGGAGGTGTTTAGAGAGATCTCTGTTCAGAGAAGCAGTCACATTGAGTGGTAGAGGTGAGGTAAAGTTTGAGATTCCTTTTGAAGGCCCAAGTGTAGTAGAGGAAAGTGCTTCTTTATTGGGGGAATTGAACCATTGAGCGCTCTATAGATAAGGACCCTGACCCATGGAGGAACGACATCTAGGAACCTGAAAGGTTAGAGATTGGGCACCACATGTTTTGTTGAGTGCTACTGTAGTTAGTAAGGGTGAGCTAACACCAGGTGGCATGAGACCGAGGGGAATCTTTTTAGTAAGTAAGCAGGTCTGGTATTGTATTCTGCTGGTAGGGGTAGCCAGCTGGCCTGTGCATAGAGGTCACAGGTGTGAGTTAGTCAGGCCACACCCGTTAGTAGTCTACAGGTTTTGTTGAGAGAAACTGAGATCCTGCAGAGGGCACTTGTTGAGGCACAGCCATAGATGGCAAGGCCGTAGTCAATGATAGAGGTGACAGAGGCTGTAGATGGCTAGTTTAAGGGCATCCACATGCATACAGTGTTTGTGTTTCTGTAGTAGTCCAATCCGTATATTGGCAGTCTTGGCAACAGTGTCAATATGCTGAGTGTAGGAGAGGTACTATCCAGAGTAATACCAAGGTACTTGAACTCCTTGACATGTTCAGTGGGTTTCCAGCCTGGTTCTTGATGGTGTGAGACAGAGAGTTGTGCCTGCTCCGTCGGTTACAGAAGGACATGGCTTTAGTCTTGCTGTGGTTCAGGACAAGTTTATGAGAATTGAACCAGTCTTTGATGCATTTGAAGTCGAGCTGCAGCTGGGTTTCAAGGACTGAAATGTCGTGGTGGCTGGAAAACAGGACTACATCATCTGCGTATAGTACTATTTTTGGTGGCAGGCACTGGGGGATTGTTGTGATGAAGAGGGAGAAGAGTAGAGGGGCCCAGAATAGACCCCTCAGGGACTACGGAGCAGGCCGGTTTCTCATCTGAAGAGATCCCTGCAATCCTTACCCATGCTGGATCTGATTATCAAGGTAGCTGGTGAACCATGGAAGGGCATCACTGGAGATCCCAATGGAGGACAGTTGCTTGAGCAGTGGGGGTGGTTAACTGTGTCGAATGCCTTGGTGGGTCTATAAATACTGCCCTTCCACAATTCCCTTTGTCAAGCGTGGCATGGATGAAGGTTGTAAATTCCAGTAGTGCAGTGGTGGTGCTGTGCCCTTTTCTGAAGCCATGCTGCTCTGGGCACTGTACATTGTACTTATCCAAGAATTCAACTAGTTGGTCCGACACTATTCGCTCCAGCGCTTTAGATAGTGGAGGGAGGAGTGAGATAGGTCTGTAATTGGTGTGGAGCATCCTATTTCTGCTTTTGTGAACCGTGTGACAGTGGCTTTCTTCCAGAGAGAGGGGAAATGGCCCAATCTAAGTGAGAGATTGAAGATCTTTGTAAGTGGTTCTAAGATTTCATCGAGGACTTGTGCCAGCAGTTTCAGGTCAAGAGGTCATCACTGTACCCTTGTTTGCCGATGGCCTTTTGAATGTATTTTCTAGCTACTTGTGGTGGGACCTCCTTAAAAAAAACTTTGGGGGTTGTATGTTCTAGTTGGGGATAACTTGGGAGGAGCTGGAGGGAGGTCATCGAAACAATTTGGTGGAAGGACACTGTCCAGGTTTGTAAATGCATTATTAAAAGTGCTGGTGATGGTACCTAGGTCAAGTGTAGGAGTGCCATGAAGGTTGAGCATAGTGGGTGGTGCTTTAGGATCCTTGCCTGTGAGTTCTTTCATGTTGTTCCAGAATTTTTTCCCTGGCCCCAAGAGTTGGTCAGAGCCTCTTTGTAATAGCTCGTTTAGCATTCTGTATTTTTGAGTGCAGTCATTTCTGGCTGCTTTGTATAATTAATATGTTTACTTGCAGCAGAGTTTCATGAGCACAATGCAGAGGTGGTCTCTATGCTTGAGTAGAGTTAAAGGTCAGTAGTAACCCAGGGGTTGGTCTGTCCTTTGACCTTCATCTTTTCACTGGTGCATAGTTGCCACTGGCTTCATTGAAACGTTTGATAAATAGGTCCAGAGCTTTGTTGGTGTCACTGAGTGAGTCAAGCACAGCCCAGTTCAGCCTGGTTAGATGGGATTTTAACAGCTGGAGGTGCCCTTGTTTGATAACCCTGGCATAGATAAGCTTGGGAGGGGCTTGTGGTATTTGTTTGACCAGGAGCAGATGACAGGCAAGTGGTCACTTATTGTATCCGGAGTAAGAAACATTGGAGATGCATTCAGGGCAGTTAGAATCCAGTCTAGAAGCGTAAGGAGCATGTCCTATAGTTACACCTAGTGGGGCCATTGACCAGTTGAGTGAGGTGATGCGCCGTGACTGCATCCTTATAGGTAGCGGCCTCAGCAGAGAGCCAGTTAATGTTAAAATCACCCATGATTATGGTTTCAGAACTATGTTGCTGGACCCTTAGATATTCCATGATGCTATGGAAGCCAGCGGCCTGGTCTCTTGGGGTAGGTAAACTGAGATGACAGTAAGTTCCTTGTTATGTGCACCAAGGAGGATTTTGATTGTGAGGACCTGAGAGGAGTTGCTCAGGCTAGGGATGGGATGATGTGACCCATAAGGGTATCCTTAAGACAGATGGTGCAGCCCCGCCCCATTTAGTAATCCTGTCTTGCCTGAAGATGCAGTAGCAGGGATAGAGACTGAGGTATCAGAATTTTAGGGTTTAACCATGTTTCCACAACTGAGAGGACATCAGGGTTGTGCTGTAGGATCCATGTTTGGAGGGAATCAAGTTTGTTGAGGATGCTGCAGGCATTGATGGATGCCATGGTGAGTGTTCCTGTCCTTCTGCTTGGTGCCACTGCTGGCTGCCCAGGTGGTCCTGGGTTAGGTGAACATTTCCTGAGAAGAGGAGCAGCATAAGGAGAATTATAGGAGAAAGGATTTCAGCATCTTGTAGATACCTAGTGGTTAAGTCATAAGCCAAAGAAATTATCAACAGCTGAGGTCCAGAGTCACAGAATGTGTTAGAATTCCAGTATATATATAAGTGCATGTGGCATCTTCTTATCAGATTTGCTATTCACTTGTTATGGAGCAGTCGTCCTTGGAACATTTACTTGTTCTTTTATTCCATGACAGTATCCTGATTGTATTTTGAAAAGTCTTCTATTTGGTGATTCACAGTGCTTCCGATTCATTATGTGTTCAATGATAGAGTAAGTTTTTTTCTCTCGTTCTGTTCATTTTGGTTTAGGGTCTCTCATTAGTTAATTTGTTCTTAGTTTCTGACCCTTTGTAATTTGCCTTTCAATTAGGATCTGGTTCAATTTTCATTTGGAAAAATCTGGCTGATTACCATTCTACTTTTATTGGAAACTAAGGTGGAAGGTGGGAAGATTATTAGGAATTGAAGTGAAGCTTAAGACTTGATAACTTCTGCAGACCATAAGCCTATTGAATAACATTTAGCCTTCAACATCACAGAACTGTGGAATCTGTTGGAGTCGCTTTGAAGAGGAGATGGGCAATTTAAAGCAAACTATTTTCTGCTGTGTTGTGTATCAGTTCTTATCAAACTAAGTATGGTAATCACTAGAAAACAAGTCCAGCAAGCCCATATAACCTTCCCTGAGATGACCAATACGGATGAGAGAGAGCTGCGTAGAAGGTCAAAATCTGGTGCTGCATCCTTAAAGCGATCTAAAATTACAGACTATTTAGCATTTACTAAAGGTCATGGGAAAATCTCTACTCCCAAAATACAGTATAATGCAGAATCTTCTAATGTATGGGACACTTTTCTGCTGTTATGGATATTAACACCTATTAAAGCAAGTACTTTATCCATTTACAACAAGGACCTGGAACATAGACCTTTATTATATTTTTCTGATGTATCTGATGAGCTAGACGGCCTAAATGGTTATAATGCTGATGGCAATGATGGCAATGATTGTAGTGATGCTGCCATAATGGAGCCTCTTCAAGATCTCATTTACAGCTTCAGCATCAGAAAGTCTTTTAAGAAGTTTATTAGGCTCAGGAAGTTCAGGAATTTCAGAAAATAAATTAAGTTTTGACAATACGATTGTGGACTCCACCCCAGTGATAACTAATAAACTTAAAGCAATTTCGCAGGTCTTCAAATTACAATTAAGGGCTTAAAATTACTTAATTTGTACTGAGGCCCTAATTGGTGAACCTGCTGATTCTTTTGATATATCTGGGTTATGCAAATAGAATTTAGGCCAAACTGTCTTTAGATGATAATATGGTTGATTTTGGAGATAATATTAAATACCCTACATCCCTGAGTAGTGATTTATTACAGATGCTTAAAACAACTTTTCAGCATGTTCTAATTATGGAACAACTAGTGGCAATTAGAGAGGAAATAGGAATGCTTAAAGCTGGTTTATTTAACAATCAGATTAAGATTGAGGAAATAAATGATAAGTTAGAAAAAAATACCCTAGAGAAATCTGACTCTATTCCACTAAGTTTAGATGATGAGGGAAAGATTTAAGGGACATAAGGAGCAATTTTCTATATTGATCATTCTGGACACACTAAACCATTAAGAAAAAATCCAAAGTTGGAATCTGTGTTCCTTAGTCACTGAGAACAATATGTTGGGTACAGTAGAATCCATACACAGGACAGTTTGGCTTGTACTAATACTGTAAAAGAGCATAAACAAGTCGATGTGGTTACTAATGAAAGAAGAGATAATTGGCGTGTTCGGAATACCCTCCTGAATCTTGTTTGGTTATTATACATGTCAATAACAAGCTGGAATATAATTTGAGGTTACATTGAATGTTCTTAAGAACAAAATTGGGAGTTTAATAGCTGAATGGTCATTGGTAATGAAGGATCCGAACATGATTCTGGATAGAACTGAAGAACATCTTGTCCAGACAGATAGTCAGATTAGAACTAGAAGGAGGTGGATGGTTTAGCACAAAATAGAATTCGATACATATGGATCAGGTGTAGAAGATATGGGAAAAAAATTTGGAAGTTAACCTACCCAGGATTGGACTAAAAGGCCACCTTCCTGGATACAAGGTTCTGAGTTGGAACTTAAAAAGCAACTCATTTGATTTTTAGGGTTAACATGGGGATTCTCATGGCTGAAACTGATATACAAAGTGTAAAGCTCTGTGTTGACACAAATGGAGATTCTGTTTGCAATATTGTTTTATATTCTTCTAGACTGGCTAATGATATATGGTACAATGGTGAAATACTGACTGCTTTTGGAATATCTTTAAACTTTGAGAACAGGAATTATTTCACCAAAGGGGTATTTGATATGTTAAACCTAGAACAAAAAAAAAAAAACAGGCACAAGACGGCTTAGTATTTTTGGTATTCCTGAAATCTAGAATGAGACCAATAGGAAATTAAAGGGTGTTCTGTGTAACTAGTTTAGCAATTTGTTGGGAATACCCTAGGAAGGATGGAGTCCTAGAAGTGACTAGATGACCAGATGGAAGTCAGTTAGAGTTATTAATTAAAAATTCACAAATGGCTGACCTGATTCAATGTAAAGAAGGTATTTTGAATGATATGGGTTTCCATATGGTAAGGATGGATGATATCTGGGTTGATCATCTACCAAGTAAAGTAGAAGAGCTTAATACCCTGGCAAACTGTCAAACTGAAACATCTAATAAATTCCAAATTTTGGCTGGTCTTTCAGATTGACTTCAAACTGAGATAAATGATTCCTCAATAAAAGTGACTATATGCCTGTTGTAGCAGGGATGTTTTAGTTCTTTCATGGAATACTGCAGGATGGTTTACAAAAGTAGTAAATAGTACCTCGATTAGCTATGTTACACAATTTGAAATATTATGCTTTCAGGAAACATGGCATGGGATCAATCAAATCAATTAAACTTTATTTATAAAAGGCGCTTTTCTCAAATCCAAAGCGCTGCACAATATCATAAAACAATAAATAGACAGAATTTAAAACTATTATAAATCATTAAAGCTATACTAAAAGGTGGGTCTTCAAATCCTTTAAAGCTCAGGACAGTCAGACTATTTAGCACCTGACAAGGTAGAGAATTCCACAGGGTAGGGGCCATAAAACTAAATGACCTTGCCCCTGAGGTTTTCAAATGGACCCTGAGGAATCTCCATCAATCCCTCATTAGTGGATGGGAGGCGCGGGAGGGACAGTAGGGGCAAAGGAGCTCTTTCAGGTAAGTAGGTCCCTGGTTATGTAGGGCTTTATAGGTCAGCAAATTGACCTTGAAGGTGATTCGCCAAAATACTGGCAGCCAGTGCAGTCCATGGAGCACAGGCATTATATGGCTGGATCTAGAAGAACCAGTCAACAACCTGGCCACCGCATTCTGCACTAGCTGCAGGCGGTGAAGCTCAACCCCGATAGCCCTAGGTACAGGGAGTTGCAATAGTCAAGGTGGGAGGTAACAAAGGCGTGGATTAATGTTGGAAGATCTTCTGGAAGAACCAGGTGCTTCACCCTGGTGATATTCCTCAGATGGAAAAAGGAAGTTTTGACCACCGCTAACACCTGAGCTTTAAGCGTCAAGTGGTGGTCAATTATTTCCCAAGATTCCGCACCTGATCTGAGGTTGTCAGCGGAGCCTGCAAAGCCATAAGCCAGCGTGGTGATCCAGCTGGCAAACCCACCTCACAGCAACCTTTGTCCACAACCAACACCTCAGGTTTCTCCGGGTTTAACCTCAACCAACTCCCATTCATCCAATCTTGGATTTCTGCAAGGCAGTTATTAAATGCCGACAAGGCAGCATCCTGGCGGGCACAAAAACATATACAGCTGGGTGTCATCGGCATAGCAATGAAGCCCAGACTGTATCATCTTATAATCGCTCCCAATGGCAGCATGTACACCACGAATAACATAGGTGCTAGAATAGAGACCTGCGGTACCCCACAAGATAGGGAGACTGATGCCGAGAAAAAATTCCCGACACCACCCTTTGAGTCCTACCTCGAGGTAAGATCTAAACCACCTGAGGACCATACCAGATAATCCACAGATGGACGCACGAACACTCTAACAGCACACCATGATCAACAGTGTCAAATGCTGCAGAGAGATCAAGAAGTACCAAGATAGAACAGGTCCTGCGATCTCTCGCTATTAGGAGGTCATTTAGTACCGAACAAGTGCTGTCTCGGTACTATGCCTTTTCCTAAATCCAGATTGGAGAATCGTAGATATTGTTGTTGGTCAGATGTTCCTCCAATTGCACTGCGACCACCTTCTCTATAACCTTACCCACAAAGGGTAGGTTAGAGACTGGTCTGTAATTGCTAGACAATCTGGGTCTAAGGAGGACTTCTTTAAAGAGGCCTAACTATAGCCTCTTTAAGGAGATCTGGAAAGATCCCCTCCAAAGACTTCAGACTATCAAAGCCAGGACTAGCCAATTTTATCCACACAATCCACTAAGAGGCATGTGGGGCCAGGGTCCAAATCACAGCTGGTTGGTCGCAGCACTCAGATGACCATCACAATATCATCGATTTTGGGGAGGCTGAAGTCAGACCATGCAAACTAGGTGTTTGACATCTCCGGCCGACCATCACCGCTCCCATTGGAGAGGGAAGAGCGGACGTCTGAGCTGATTTTGGCAACCTTATCTGCAAAGAAAAGAGCAAACTCCTCACACTGTTCTGTGGAAAGGCCTCCCAGGCTGAAGACAGACTGGATTGCACTATCTGTCCACAGTCCGAAAGAGCTGGGCTGGTCTATTCTGTGCAGCCGCTATCTCCTGGACAGGAACTCTGCCTTCTTACAAGAGATTGTGGATTAATAGGCCATATAATAGTCCATCAAACTAAGTCGGTCATCATCCAGACGGACTTCCACCAACGCCTCTCAGCCTTCATCCAACCCTCCTCAACTCCCTCATGGTCTCATCAAACCATGGAGACCTGGGCGAAGAGTGAGCAGACGAACACAACAGGTGCAATAGAATCCAGGGCCCCCATAACCGCCCTATTATAGGCCTGTACTAGGTCACCTGGATCCAAGCAATCTATCGGAAGGTCTGATAGGTCCAGCACTGCCATCAGGTCATCTGGGACACACCCCTTAATGGGCGGTACCGGACCATCTCCGAAGGGCTGACCTAATGGGGTGGCCTCAGTGAACCTGATGGAGTGATGGTCAGACCATCCAAGTGGTTCCACCACCAAATCAGATATCCCCATCCCCAGAAGGAACACCAGATCCAATGAGTGCCCACCAATATGGGTCGAGGAGAAACTACCTATGTGAAGCCCAGTGATAACATCAACTGGAGGAAGTATTGACCAAAACGTGAGAGTTTATCGTCGACCCAGGCATTGAAGTCCCCAGAACCAACCATCTGGGGACCCCAATGTGAGGTCGACAATGAAATCTACGACTTCCTGCAGGAAAGCATTCCCGTCACCTGATGGACAGTATATGAGAAGTATCCTGCACCCACACCCTCGCCTAAAACACACTCAAAGGATCTGGTGACTCACCAGTACCTCCACCAGGCCCAATTCTGATTTAAAACAGATGGCAATGCCCCATCCCTATGATCCTGCCACGGGCGGGTATCACCGAGTACCCAGCTGGAACAGCTGTTGGCTATACTGGCCCAGCATTTCCATCCAGCCAGGTCTCGTGATGCACGCTAGGTCAGCTGACCCAACAAGATCGGCTATGATAGCTGTCTTGTTTTAATAGACCTAGCGCTGCACAACACCGCTTGAGCAGGATGGGCCTCCGACGATGACCGCGTTACCTGCTGATAACCAGAACCCTTGGGTATGGGATAGATGATTTAATTAATATTAATGGGTATGCAACATTTGCACATCATGGACATCGGGGAGCTAATTATAGTAGAAACGCTGCTGGTCTTGTGGTACTTTGTAGAGTTTCCCCTGATTTACAGGTGACTGCTCTTTGTATTATACAGAATTTCATCACTGTGTATGTGGAAACATTGAAACAAAGATTTATTATTATAAATGTATACATTCCACCATATGGTTCTATGCACTGTGGTGATGGAATATGGTCAACATTAAAAATTAGATTATTAAATATAATCAAACTTTTCCCAAGATAAACATCTTAGTGATTGGTGACTACAATGCTAGAAAAGGCACCTTTGATGGATATGTAGATAATCCTTTCTTTGCATAACTCCAACCACTCTCCCATATACGGGCCTCACAAGATCAGGTAGTTAATAAATTGGGCAAGATCTTGATTGAACTAATATCAGAATTAGACCTATACCCTCCAAATGGCCAAATTCTGGGAGATGAAATAGAATTTACTTATGTTAAAGCTCATCATAAAACATTACTGGATCTGGCCTTATGGTCAGGAGATATGCATTTTTGGTGTTCCTTATATATTCCAACTAGGGCAGAAAGTTATCATTTTCCATTATTATTGAGCACTGAACTGTGGGAAGGTAGGATAAAATACATCCTGTGTGGTTCCTTTAGATTGTAGAGTTAATAAGCGTATTAGTTGGGATGGTTCTCTAGAAGAAAATGTGATGGAACAGATTTTATTATATGATAACCTATTGATTAAAGATATATGGTTGATTCAAGATGTAGAGAGAATATGGGATATCAGAGAACAACTTTTAAAGATTTGAGGATGAGGTTATATAAAGATGTGGTTTTAGTCAACATAAAGGAAAACAAACTTGGTTTGACCAGGAATGTGTTTTGTTAAAAAGGATATAAGAAATTAATCGACAAGTGAGAACACAAAAAATCTACAGTTATCTAAGCAGGTTAAGGTGAAAAGAGGAATACAAAACTACTATCAAAAAAAAAAGAAGGGACTTTCAAAACATGAAATGGTGTAAATGATAGATACCATTAAAAGGAAGAATGATAAAGTTTGGGCAGCTTGTGGCTAAGGGTTCATTAAATAGTAAAATTAATGCTGATTGTTACATAATAGAGTCACGTTGGGTAGAACATTTTGAAAAATGTTTTATGATCCAAGCTATTGAGGAGCCAGAGACAGTTGTGCCCAGTATAGATACGCTACAACATTGTTATTAAAGATGTTTTTTTTTCGATACATGCCATGAAACTAAATAAGGCCCCTGGTCCAGATAAAATCCCAGCGGAAGTGTATAAATGTAACACCACTTTTGAGTCAAATTATTTTTTTTTCAACAAATGGATTAAACACTTTATTTTCCTCTTTCTTGAAAGGTAGAAATTATTCCAATACATAAAAGGGAGATACTGGAGATCCATCTATGTATCGTCCCATTAGTTTATTACATGTTAGTCTCAACATTTTTCACATATTATTTTGGAACATTTTTTTCATTTATTTATTTATTTATTTATTTTTATTTAAGTTTTTGTTGACCGGGTAAGTGCACTAGACAAATCCTGCTATTTTCAGGCACATTTAAAACTCAAGTACAACTAATAGGTGGGTTAAGTGTGGCTCAGTTGGGTTTTGTAGTGGGACATCAACAATAGGTAACTGTTACATTTTGAATAATTTAATTCATAAATATGTTAAATAATAAAGCAAAAATTATACAGCATTTATTGACTTATCTCCGCATTTGATGTGGTTTGTAGAGCACAACTTTGGGACATCTTATGCAACAGAGGAATAGACAAGGTCTTAATCTTGATAATTTCTGCATTTTATAATAATACCTGGGCTAAGATTAGGTTTGGTATTGCTGGAGAGCAACTAAACCATTTAGAATTAATCGGGTGTAAGACAAGGATGTATATTAGCCCCACCTTGTTCAACTTATACATGGATCCTCTTATTAGGAAGCTTGAACAAAGTGATAAAGATGCCCAAGGTTGACTCAAGACAGATAGCTATTTTGGCATATGCAGATGATCTAGTTCTGATCTCCCAAACTAAAAGTGGTCTTCAAAGGCAATTTATTTTATCTTTTATTTTATTGAAATCTAGGATTACAAATACCTTTGAGCAAGAACTGCTCGTTTACAAAGGTTCCACGTTGAAGGAATGGGGGTATACATATATATAAAGGTCACCATAATAATGCATAGTTACACAATAACAAGAAGTAAGAGACTGAGGCTTAGGAAATTCCAGTAATTCAAAATGTGCAAATGTTAGGTAGCATGACATACCAGCCAAGGGAAATCTTGGAAATAAGCACTGCAGGTGAGAGGAAGGGGTAAGCAGGCAGGAAGGCTATTGCCGGAGGGGTAGAGGTGAGGGTAAGAGCTCTAAAGGGAGGAGGAGGGATAGAGAAATGGAAATGCCCTGGGGGAGGAAAGGGAGAGAGACAAGGGGTAGGCAGGTAGAAGGAGGCAAAGCGGGGAGATAGCTTTCAAGACTGAAGTGGAGGGCAGTGAGCAGTGGCCCCGATTAAGCGAGGCAGTCACAACGACTAGTTGAAATTAGATGAAGTCAGAGTTGTCTTGCGCTTTTAGAGCAGCAGCAGTAAGAGTTTCTTTTGTTGAGAGTATTGTACCACTGTGGTGTTTCTGTGGGCAAAGGTCCTCTGGCCTATGGTAGTCTGGCATCTGGGGACAAGGAAGGTTAGTTGTTGTGAACTTCTAGTTCTCTGGGTGCTGTGGTGGTCAATAAGTAGCTTTTCAATGCCCGGGGCATGACCCCGAGGAGGACTTTTTGGCTAAGAGGCAGGTTTGATACTGTATCCGGCTGATGAGAGGTAGCCATCCTGCTCGAGTGTACAGGTCACAGTGTGTGTAAGTCAATCAGCCCCAGTTAGCAGCCTGCATGCTTTGCTGAGTGCAACTGTAATTCTGCGGAGGGTAGAGGCAGAGGCAGAGCCATAAATTGCCAGCCCGTAATCAATGATGGAGGTGACAGAGCTGTTAATAGCCAACCGGAGAGTGTCAGGAGTCATGCAGTGTTTGTGCCTGTAGAGCAGGCCTATACGGATGTTGGTGGCTTTTGCAACAGAATCTATGTGCCGATGGTAGGACAGTGAGCTGTCCAATGTGACACCTAGGTATTTAAAATCAGGAGCGTATTCAAGTAAGGTCCCTGTTCGGTTTAGGATGGTGAGGTCACAGGATTTGTACTTGCTCCTGGCATTGTAGTAGGTCATAACCTTTGTTTGCTGTAGTTCATGACCAGTTTGTGTGACTTGAATCATTCTTTGATCGCATGAATTCAAGCTGTAATTGTTTCTTGAGGAGCTCTGCGTTTTGGTGGTTGGTGAACATGACTGTGTCATCGGTGTAGAGCAGTAATTTCTGGTGACAGACACTGGGAAGATCATTGAGGAAGAGGCTTGAAGAGTAGTGGCCCCAGGATGGACCCTGTGGGACCACTGAAAGGACTGGCTTTTCTTCCAGGTAACACCGGCAATTGAATACTTTACAAAGGGTACTGATTTCTTGAAATTAAAATACATTTATCTAAGACAAAAACTATAACTTTTGGCACCAATTCTGCTGAATCTTTCTTTAAGTTAGAAGATCATAGAATAGAAGCTGTGAAACAATATACATATTTGGGATTAACATTCACAAATAATAACAAGTGGAAACAACAGCAAGATATGGTATCTGGTAAAATAAATAAAACTATGAACAGTTTGAGGAAATGTAATTATTCCTATGGGGTTTCTCATTAAATACATTACTTAGAGCTATCAAAACTAAATACTGGGTACAAATGACGTATGAAACTGAAGTATGGAAGCCTAAGGATGCTGAAATATGCATGACTCAGTTTATAAAGCATTACCAACTGAATTACAGGTTGCTCCATCTTGCCCTTCAGTTTACCTCACGAGCTGAACTTGGATTAATAAATGTTAATGCACTTACAGAGGGAAGGAAACTTAAATACTTGTTATATTTAACTAGATTAGAGATAAATTATCAAAGAAATGTTTCCTAGAACAGCTCTCTGGATTAAAATGACTGTGGGGAGAAATGTTGGTTGCAAGATATATATAGTAAATTGGATCAATATGGTTTATCAATATTGAATTCATATTTTATAAGGAATATTAAGAACAGCCCTAATTATAAGGCATATATTCAAAAAAGTTAATGAATACTGGATCAATCAGGATCTAGAGAAAATCCATCTATCTAGATTCTCCAGATGGTATGCTTTAAATATTGATAACATTAAGTATAGGGTTATTGGGATATACTGGAGAATAGGGCATGTAGGAATATTTTCCTCAAAGCAAGATTGAACTTTTGAGAATAACATCCTGAAGACTAGATAACATAAACTCTCTAAAGATCATGAAATTTGTGATTGTAAGAGGGGAATAGGGAGGATCTCATTCGTGTTCTATAGCATTGTCCATGGTATAATAGAGTTCGACAGTACTGGTTGGGACCATTTATTAATTGGCCTGATATAATAAGAAATGAACTTACATCCATCATTATGAATACAAGTGATGAAAATACTATTATGAGAATTGCTGTCTACTTTAAATATGCTCTCAAAATTAGAAAGGAAAAGCAGAGACATGCTATTGTCTATACTATATGTTAGAATATAAAACTGATATAACTAGATCAATCGGTACCATAATTGATCATGTAATAGAAATAATCAGGACAGGCCATATAAGGATGGATAAGTAAACCCATAGTGTGTACATTATTGTCATTTGATATATTCTCTCTGTTAGATATGAAATGTGTTTTGAGAGTGATACTTTTGATAATAACATAGAGTATATTGCATCCTCAATGTTTCTTATGATATTGACTGAGTCCTTTTCATATCTCATTTATTAAGTGAATTTGTGAATTATGTGTTCTACACTTTTATCTAGATATTTTTATATACTCAAGTTGATGAGTTTGGAACCAAGAGAAATGTAATTTTAGATATATGTAAAGATGTGTTCTATTTATATTGTATGTCTGTATTCTTTTTGTAATGGCCTTGTATGGCTAAATAATAAATAATAAATATACTTCAAAGATCATTCCCCAAGGTTTTAACATTGACATAGGTATTACTAGGGGACCTCATTGGTAAGTGGAGGGTGCACAGGACTATAGGGATGCAGGAGATCACACAGTTAGCTCAGGCTCAGCCTATGTAGGGCCTTATAAGTTAGTTGTCCAGCTTTGTAGGAGATACGTCACTTCTCCAGCAGCCAATGTAGTTCCTGCAGTACTGGAAAATGTGACTCAACCTCTAAAGCCAGTCAACACCCTGGCTGCTGTGTTCTGCATCAACTGCAAGCACCACAAGATACCTTCACTGACCTTAAGGTACAAAGCATTACAGTAATCAAGCCTTGAGATCACAAAACATGCACCAGTGAGGGCAAGTTCTCTGAGGGATAAGGGGTCAAATCCAGTGAAAATTCCTAAGATGGTAAAGGCATTCTGGGCTATTGCCAATACCTGAGCCTGAAATGTCAGCCCTTTATCTAGAAAGGCACCAGATTCTTAATGTTCACAGCAGCTGTAAGTCTGGAGGCACCAAGACAGAGCCTTGTCTCTCTTCCAGCTGCTGGCACTCCCCATACAACCTGGCTCAATCACCAGTGCTTCAGTTTTGTCTGGGTTTAGGCTTATCTAGCTTGATAACATCCAGTCCTGGATCTCAGCCAAGCACTGATTAAGCACATTCACTGTGCCTTGTCTCAGGTGCAAAAGACAGAGCTGGGTATCATATGCATAACAGTGGAACCCAACACCATACTGTCTAATGATCCTACCTAGGGGTACCATAAACCAAAAATAACATGGGAAAAGGACTGACCCCTGAGGAACAGCACAATTCAGGTCCACCAGTTGTGAGGAAAAGCTTCCAATCACAATCCTTTGTGTCCTGCTCATGAAGTAGGACTCAAACCAATCGATGACTTTGCCGGTGAGTTCTATGTACTCCCGAGTTGGTTAAATAAAAGCCCATGGTCCATGGTATCAAATGCAGAAGAGAGATAATGGAGGACCAGAACTGACCATTCTCCTCTCACTGGAGTCTCTGTACTGTGCTTAGCCCTAAACCCACACTGGAGATGCTCATAGATGTCAAAGGTTATAAAGAGTGCCACAAACTTAAGTGTAATCACCTTCTTAATAACCTTGCCAAGAAACTGCAGGTTTAAGACATGTAGGTAACTCACCAAGATATCTGGGTCCAGTGATGTTTTTTTCAAGAGGGTTTCACCAATGAATTTTTCAATGTGGATGGGAAGATCCTCTTTGATAGATTACGTGAAAATCTTCACAAACACTGGGCCCAGATGCCTGACACAACTCACTTATAGCTGGGTCAGGCCTGATTCACTTCACAGTATGTTTGTTGCAGCTTGAGATCACCTCCACAACCTGGTCTATCACCACCAGATGAAACCCTCCCCAAGACCACTGACTGCTGATGCAATCTCTCGCTCCGACACTGTTGGGCCATAACAGTGCACTCGTGAGATCATAGAAACATAGAAGCATAGACCATGATGGCAGAAAAGACCAGAGGTCCATCCAGTCTGCTCATATTCCCTATAATCCCTGGAACCTTCCCTGGAACCTACTGTTCCTCCAGGGTACTAACCCTCCCATCCTATCACATTCTACTCACTGGTCTTCTTGCCCGGGTGACTACTATTCCCTTCATTGTGTCAAATGCCTGCTTGAATCCCCTGTGTTTGCACCCACCACCTTGGCTTACAGACTGTTCCAAGGTTCCACTACCCTTTCCATAAAGAAGTACTTCCTCACATCCCCTGAACATCCCTCCTGTTAATTTCCAGTTGTGACCACGTGATCTCAAGTTGATGTTCAGGGTAAGTAATTTCTGCAGTTTACCTGATTAATTCCTTTACAGAACTTGAAGATCTCTATCATATCTCCCTCTCCTTCTGGTTCCCAGTGAGTACATATTTAGTGCCTTGAGGTGCATCTCATAGGATCTGTCCTGCTGGCCCTGAATTATTCTTGCTACTCTGCATTACACTGTTTCCAGCCTATTCCTGTCCTTTCTGAGGTGAGGGCTCTAGAGCTGGATGCAGTACTCAGAGTGAGGCCTCACCTGGGATCTGTACAGGGAAGTATTAACTATTTTCTTCTGCTATAATACCCTCCCAATACATCCCAGCATCCTGTTAGCTTTGCTATAGGCCTTGTTGCCCTGGCTTGCTTGCTTAAGGGAGTTACTGATGATAACATCTAGATCCCATTCCTCTTCTGTAGTGTTAAGTCTCACCCACCCATCCAGTATTCTGTCTTGGGGTTCCTTTTCCTAGGTGCATTATCTTGCACTTTTGTCATTAATTTTAATTGCAAGACCTTTAAACACCCTCTAGTTTTTGTAGGTCACTCTGCATATCTTATTTCCTCATCACTATACACCCTCCTACATAGTTTTGTGTAATCTGCGGAGACACTGCCTGCTCTAGATTTCCTCACCATGTCATGTCACTAATGAACATGTTGAAGAGGACTGGATGAGGATAGATCCTTCTAGAACCCTGCTCATAACCTTCCTTTCCTCTGATTTAACCCCATTGACCACCACCCTCTGCTGCCTCCCATCTAGCCAACTACATACCCAGTTTACTATGGATTTAGCTGCACCCATGTCTTCCATCTTATTGAGCAACCTTTTTGTGCGGCATAGAATCAAAAGCCTTACTGGAGTCAAAGTACAGCAGATCAACAGCATGGCCCTTGTCTGCTTTCTTGGTCACCCAGTCAAAAAAAAATCAAGTTAGTCAGAAAAGACCTTCCTGCCATGAAACCATGTTGTTTGCTATCCTGGAGATTGTTGCTGTCTAGGTAGTCCACAGGGTCCTCTTTGATTAGTGATTCCATCAGCTTCTCAGTACATTGAGGACCTATTAGGGAACACTATGTTCAACAAGAACCAGTCAAACTCTTCACATTTAGTGAGTGAATCAGCTTTTGTGGACTCCAGATTGGCTAGATGAAAAGCCTGTCCACCACCCAAAAGATGAGTAGATCAGTTCTTTCCCCTACAACCTCCCTGGACTGCAACTCTGCCTTCCTACAGAAGAGTGCCCTTAGATATTCACCATAGTGAATATTCAAAGCCATTTGTCTCCCTTAGCTCCAGATCTTCTCCAACAATACTCTAACCTCCACCACTTTGCTTTCATTGGCCTCAGCTCACTGTCAAACCATGGTGAGCCAAAGCATGAAAGCCAGTGGGTGTACATGGCTGGTGCTACAAGGTTAAGGCCCCACTGAATGCCCTGTTATAGGCTGCCACTGCCTCCTATGTACCCCTGGAGCATGCCATCAATATATGCAAGCAGCCCTGCACTGCCATAAGTCCATCTGGCCTAAGCCCTCATAAAGGACAATACTGGACCATAACCATAGGGGTGGACAACAGAGACCCTAAGTTGAATGTAATGGCACAATGATCTGACCAACTGACCAAGTTAACCCTGAAGTTTTCATCTCAAGCCCAAGGAGAACAGCAAGTCCAAGAGTGCGCCCATGTTGGTCAGTCACAAAGCAATTAGCTTGTGCTAGCCTGGGGATTTCATTCCATGGAGGAAATCTTGTTCAAAATGCAAAATGTGTTGTTGACCTAGGTATTAAAGTCACCTAGGAAATCCTCCTTGGTAACTCCAACACCCTGTCAGCAACAAAGTTTATATTTCCTGCAGGAAATCCCCCTCACTTCCCAGAGATCAGTAAACAAGTAGGATCCTGAAACCAGCACCTGAAGCCCCATGCACAACCACACATTCAAGCAGTGAGGTGACCTCTACTGGGTTCACCACCAAGTTCAACTCAGCTCTAAAACAGATGGCCATCCCACCTTGCCACTATGATCCTTCCTTGGGCAGTGTACTACACAAAAATTGGCCAGGACAGCTGTCTCCAAATTGGGTCAGAATCCTACCCCAGCCAAGTCTCCATGAAGCAAGCCAGCTTGACAGAGGAATGAGACATAGAATCTACAATAACAGTGATTTTATTCCTTATTGATCTGGCATCTGGCATTGCATGACACCACCTGAAGAGGACTAGTATTGGTGGCTGACCCATCAGCTTCCTGTCCACTCGATTGAGAAGAAGCCAGAAGGTGAAGGAAGGAAACATATTCAATTCAGTGCTTTAGAGTAACTGGTAATTGGTATTTTCTTTTAAACTTAGATTGTAGGCTTGTAGTGACACTATACTTTCTTTCTATGTTGTCTTTACTTATAATTGTTTTGGGCTGTTGAAAATTTAAAACATAGTGGTGGTGTAATTCTGTGCTGTCTTTAATTGCTGCAGATTTTATCTTGGCTTGTCTGACTGTCCTGTAGCTGGGTGAAGGTGTTAATTGTCTGGCCTCTGACCTCAGCTACGTGATAACTGGAGGTGGGGCTTAGTCACAGTTAAAGCAGCAAACAGAGGTTCATCTTCTCAGAAGAAGCCAGAAGGTGAAGTGAAGAACATATTCAATTCAGTGCTTTAGAGTAACTGGTAATTGGTATTTTCTTTTAAACTTAGATTGTAGGCTTGTAGTGACACTATACTTTCTTTCTGTGTTGTCTTTACTTATAATTGTTTTTGGGCTGTTGAAAATTTAAAACATAGTGGTGGTGTAATTCTGTGCTGTCTTTAATTGCTGCAAATTTTATCTTGGCTTGTCTGACTGTCCTGTAGCTGGGTGAAGGGTGTTAATTGTCTGGCCTCTGACCTCAGCTACGTGATAACTGGAGGTGGGGCTTAGTCACAGATAAAGCAGCAAACAGAGGTTCATCTTCTCATAAGAAGCCAGAAGGTGAAGGAAGGAAACATATTCAATTCAGTGCTTTAGAGTAACTGGTAATTGGTATTTTCTTTTAAACTTAGATTGTAGGCTTGTAGTGACACTATACTTTCTTTCTGTGTTGTCTTTACTTATAATTGTTTTGGGCTGTTGAAAATTTAAAACATAGTGGTGGTGTAATTCTGTGCTGTCTTTAATTGCTGCAAATTTTATCTTGGCTTGTCTGACTGTCCTGTAGCTGGGTGAAGGGTGTTAATTGTCTGGCTCTGACCTCAGCTACGTGATAACTGGAGGTGGGGCTTAGTCACAGATAAAGCAGCAAACAGAGGTTCATCTTCTCAGAAGAAGCCAGAAGGTGAAGGAAGGAAACATATTCAATTCAGTGCTTTAGAGTAACTGGTAATTGGTATTTTCTTTTAAACTTAGATTGTAGGCTTGTAGTGACACTATACTTTCTTCTGTGTTGTCTTTACTTATAATTGTTTTTGGGCTGTTGAAAATTTAAAACATAGTGGTGGTGTAATTCTGTGCTGTCTTTAATTGCTGCAAATTTTATCTTGGCTTGTCTGACTGTCCTGTAGCTGGGTGAAGGTGTTAATTGTCTGGCCTCTGACCTCAGCTACGTGATAACTGGAGGTGGGGCTTAGTCACAGATAAAGCAGCAAACAGAGTTCATCTTCTCAGAAGAAGCCAGAAGGTGAAGGAAGGAAACATATTCAATTCAGTGCTTTAGAGTAACTGGTAATTGGTATTTTCTTTTAAACTTAGATTGTAGGCTTGTAGTGACACTATACTTTCTTTCTGTGTTGTCTTTACTTATAATTGTTTTGGGCTGTTGAAAATTTAAAACATAGTGGTGGTGTAATTCTGTGCTGTCTTTAATTGCTGCAATTTCGCCCCTCCCACCCCTCCCCCAACTCTTAATTATATGCCCTGATAAATCTGATTGACAGGAGCTAAACACAGGGTATAGTAAGAGGTGTGAAGTAGGACTGGCATAAGGGGAAGAAGACCACCTCAGCACGACAAGTGTTTTGACTCATTTATTTATTTATTGGTTTCTTTTCCTTAAAAAAATATATATCTGACGATCAGTTACAGGATTTTTAGTACTGTAAATAAATAAAAGAGAACTAAGAGAGCTTCCGTAGCAGAGAAGTAGTGGAATTGCAGTATAATGTGGGAGTGGTGCAATGCAGTGGCTGTGAAGCAGCCATATTCAGGCAGACCTTCTGGACACTGAGGTGCTGCCCTATCTGCATGCATCTCTGGACTGTGGAATGAGGTAGCCAGACTCAGGCGGAAGTAAACTGGGTCAGGAGTACCATCACCCCTATCCAGGGACCACCCAGTCCAATGCAGCTGCCTCAAAGGATGCCGAGAATGAGGAGCACTTGGATGACAGTGGCTCAGGGAGGGTTAGAGCAGTCAGGCAGAGGCACATCCCAGATCCTATTCCTCTCAAGAACTCATATGCCACAGTGGCAAATGAGGACAACCAAATAGAGTACCAGGGAAGTGGAAGGAAAGGATGTGGAGGTTAGGCAAGGAGGTGACCTCAGCTGGGAAAGCAGTGGACCCCAGAGGAGGAGGAAGTGAATCCTGGTGGGGACTCCATCATAAGAGGATCCAGCTAGGAACACAGGAGGGGAGGACAGGGAGGTGAGGTGCCTACCAGGTGCCACAGCATGGAGGGATGGAAGGAAGATCCTGGGGATCACTGGGAAGGCAAGACGGAGGGTGAGCTGGATGTCATTATCCACCTAGGTACTAATGACTTGGCAAATGGGGAGCCAAAGGAAGTTCAGGAAGAGTTTAGGAAACTGGGGAGGATCTCAAGCAAGTAGCTACTTCTGTCACTTTCTCAAGTACTACCTGTGAAGGCGAGGGAGGACATAGGAGTGCATGCACCAGGAACTTTAACTCATGGTTGAAGAACTGGTGTTGTGAGGAAGGGTTTGGATTCATTGGTGACTGGGACCCACCTGGAGGGATGGAGGTTTGTTCACTGCGCTCTGCCTGCATCCATCCTGGAGGGAATCCAAGCACTCAATGATAAGTTTAAATGCTACATTGACAAGCATTTAAACTAGCAAAGGGGGTGGCAGAGCCAGCAAGGATGGTACCTACTTGCTCACCCCCACAGCTAATAGTGGAACCAGTGAACCAGAGGATGGCTATCTCTGCAAAGCAGTGTGCAAAAGATGGAGATTAGTGTCCAAAAGGTGGATAAGCAGAAGGGCAAAATTCAGCAGAAGGGCAAACAGCAAGGAGAACCAGAGATAAATGACAACCAGGAAGGGGCTGGAGTAGAACAGTAAACAGTCTAGGGAGGTCAAATCATGGAAAGCCATGTGTGCAAATGCCAGGAGCCTTAGCAACAAGATGGAAGATCTGGAGCTGTCATGGTACAGTCAGACCTGGACATTGTGGCCATCACTGAAACCTGGTGTAATGATAACCATGACTGGGAGATGGCCATACCTGCTACAACATATTCAGAAGAGACAGAGCAGGCAGGAAGGGAGGAGGAGTGGCACTGTATGTGAAAATGACATAAGGGCCACACAGATCCAGGAGGAAACAAATGGGGAGAGATACTGGGTTAAGCTGGAAAGGAAAATGGGGCCAGCCATCCCGCACAGGTGTGGTCTATAGACCACCAGCCCAGGAGGAAGAAACAGATAGGGAGTTGATGCTAGCCATCCAAAGGATGGCAGACAAGGTGAGGTAGTACTGGTTGGAGACTTCAATATACCAGACGTGGACTGGAGCATCCCAGCAGCAGCATCAACTAGAGCAGATTTATCCTGGACTCCCTTCAGGGTGCCTTCCTCAGGCAACTGGTCATGGAACTAACTCGGCAGAAGGCAATACTGGACCTTGTGCTCACAAACAGGGACAGTGTGGATGGGGTAACAGTGGGGAGAGCACCTGGGTAACAGTGACCACCAGTCATTGTGGTTTGAAATCACAGAAAGAGCAGAACCAAACCACAAAAAACACGTATCCTGGATTTTAGGGGGCAGACTTTGGGAAAATGGGGAGATACTTGAAAGAGGCATTAAGGGAATGGGACAGGAATCAGGGGTTGAGGAACAGTGGGCAGTATTTAAAATGGGATTATAAGAACAACAGAATTATGCATTAAGCAGGTTAGCAAGAGGAAATGGAAGAGGAGACCATTATGGTTTTCCAAAGAGGTAGCAAAGAAAGTGAAAGCCAAAAAGATTGCATTCAGGCAATACAAAAAGACACAGGCAGAAGGGGATAGGGAGAAGTACCAGGAGAAACAAGGGAGGCAGGGAAGTCAGTAAGGGAAGCCAAAGCTCAGACAGAAGAACACATTGCAAAATCAGTGGGTAAAGGGACAAAACCTATTACAGGTACATAAGTGAAAAAGAAAGACAAAGGGAGGATAGTGAGACTGAAGGGGAGGATGGGAGCAGCGTGGAGGATGACAACAATAAAGCTGACATATTGAACAGGTATTTCTGCTCAGTCTTTACTAAGGAAGAGGGGGTAATAGGTCTGAAGGAGTACAAGGGTGAGAATGGTGCAGAAATGGACACAAGTCCCTTTACACGAGAAAGGGTCCTGAAGGAACTGGAAGTAATAAGAGCTGATAAAGCAATGGGGCCAGATGGGTGCACCCCAGGGTCCTTAAAGAACTAAGAGAGGTGGTGGCTGAACCTCTGGCTATCCTGTTCAGCCAATCACTGGAAACAGGGAGGTACCTAAAGACTGGAGGACAGCAGATGTAGTCCCCTTATACAAAAGTGGGAACAAAGAGGAAGCAGTGGAACTACAGACCAGTCAGCCTCACCTCGGTAGTGGGAAAGATCATGGAAGCACTACTGAAGGAGAGATTGGTGGAACATCTGGTTGTCAATGGACTACAGGACCCAAGGCAGCATGGTTTCAACAGGGGAGGTCATGTCAGACCAACCTCATTGAATTTTTGACTGGGTGACTAGGGAGGTGGATCAGGGAGGGCAGTGGACATGGCCTATCTGGACTTCAGCAAGGCCTTGACACTGTGCCACATAGAAGACTATTACACAAACTGGGGAATATGGGTGTGGGCAGGACAGTAGTGTGGTGGGTAGGTAACTGGCTGGGTGGCAGGACACAGAGGGTGGTGGTAAAATGGCTGTCACTCCACAGAGGGAAGAGTAACCAGTGGGGTACCACAGGGATCAGTGCTGGGACGGTCCTATTCAACATCTTCATCAGTGACATTGCACAGGATCTAGAAGGCAGAATTTCACTGTTCGCTGATGACACAAAGCTCTGTAACAGAGTAGACACACCAGAGGGTGTAGACAGAATGAGAAGGGACCTGCAGAAACTTGAGGAATGGTCAAGGGTTTGGCAGTTGAAATTCAATGCAAAGAAGTGCAAGATAATGCATATGGGGCACAAAAACCCTGGCACAATATATCAGTTGGGGGTGAGGATATAGCATGCACCAAGCAGGAAAGGGATCTTGGGGTTGTCATCTCTGATGACCCCAAGGTAGGGAAACAGTGTGACAAGGCATCAGGTAAAGCAAATAGGATGTTGGGATGTATAAGCAGGGGCATCACCAGCAGGAAAAGGAGGTCATAATCCGCCATACAAGACACTAGTGAGGCCCCACCTGGAGTACAGTGTACAGTTCTGGAGACCATACCACGTAAGGACATAGACAGGGTAGAGAAGGTTCAGAGGAGGGCAACAAAGATGGTGCATGGGTTGCATCACAAGTCCTATGAAGACAGGCTGAAGGAACTGAACATGTACTCCCTGGAGGAGAGGAGGGAGAGGGGATATGATAGAGACATACAAGTATCTTACAGGGAGGAACAGGTGCAGGAAAACACTATTTTAAGCGAAAAGATGTTTCAGGACTAGAGGGCATGGGATGAAGTTGGAGGAGGACGATTCAGAGGAAACATGAGAAAGAATTTCTTCACAGAACGGGTGGTGGACAAGTGGAACCCTGCCAGAGGAAGTGGTGGGGGCTGAAACAATCAATGGATTTAAGAATGCATGGGATAGACATAAAGGAATTCTAGAGGGCAGGGGTAAGGGGAACAGACTTCTAGGAAAACAAACTGAACTTACAAGCTCAAATGGGCAGACTAGGTGGGCCATAGGCCCTTATCTGCTGACACTGTCTATGTATCTATGTATCTATGTATCTATGTATCAGGTGGAATTCCTGGGAGTGTGAACTAAACACCTCTGGCTTCTCACATGTCCCCAGTTCAACTCAGGGTGCCTCCTGGTCCTCACAGTCCCAATTACTCCCACCATTATAACTACCTCGACCCCAAGTCCGCCTGGTGCCTCCTATTAATTACTGTCTCCCTGCAGTGCCAATATATACTGCACCAGAAAGGGGGGTCATTAAAAAGCACATGTCCTGAGCAGAAATGGGGAGTAGCTAAGCCTAGGGCTGACACCAGTTGACACATTTCAGAACAACACCAGTTTGATTCAAACTCCCAACTAAATACAGTCTCACCCTACACACACCTCTAAACAATTAACCAATCAAACCACCTTCCCCACACTCATGTCTCCAACCACACTCTATCGACAAATTTCTAACCACCATTCACTCCTGACTCACTCAAAAATGTAAACAAATCCAGTATCAATCAAATCACAAATTAAAAGAAGCAGTCCTAATGAAGTACAAGCCGTCCCATAAATCCTCTAGTATAAAAGTGCCACAGTGTCCAAAATAATTTGCAGTAGTCCAAAAGGGAAAATTCTTAAAGTCCAGACAAAGTTCAAACAGTTTAAAATGTAAAGGGGAAAATAATTACCCCTCAACACAGTGTTCTGCATCCACCAGAACTAAGTCTGATATAACTCTTAAAAGCTGATCTGGCAGTGCTCTCACCACTACTACATACAGATATTTGTGCCAAAAACAGACAAAGCTTTAAGCCAGCTGGCTCTCTCACCGCCAGCTGGCCCGACTCAGTCCAACATCCTGTAATATCTTCCATGGTCTGAACAGGGAAACTGTAAAATTATCCATCAACAGCAGAATGGACTACCACATGAATTGTTGCCTGCTGCTGGCTTAACAGTCACAAACCTGCCACCTAATATATTCCCATGACTAGGTCTCCGCAGCTAGGTCTCACCTTAGTCTTACCTTGCCTGGCTAGGGAAAACTTTACATTGATCTTTAGTAGCTCACCACAGCCAATTCCCAACTCCACTCCATTCCTCCTTCAGTGGTCTGGCCAGGTGTCCAATGAAACAGGCAAACACCACCAGATTTCCACAAGCTTCTCCAATGGAGCAGGAATCCAGAACACATGAGCAGCCCACAGAACTCCAGAGGCTATCCAGAAGTCAGCTACTCACTTTGCTTGTTCTGGCACTAATTTCCAGCTCAAGCCCCTAGCACCAGAAACAAAACAGGCATTGAGTCCACTGTTTAAGTATCTAAAAATGCAAAATCATCCTGTGACACTAACATACTTACATCCTAATACTAAAAACAAAAATAACTAACCCCTGTCTCTACCTTACTTTTTATCCCTCACTACTACTAACAGCAGACTTATACAGACCTGCGTTACTAAGATATGTAGAATGCTAAAACCACTAAACAACACTACAGAAAGCACTGCAGCTAAAGCATAACAAGCATTTGTCAATGCCGAATGTTGTCTTTCTGCCATTGGCAATGCAGGAGTTGAGAGATGCAGCATAGGAGAGTCAAGTATTGAACTGAGGCTAACCACCCCACCCTGCAGA
The DNA here is from genome assembly GCA_016271365.2 of Neoceratodus forsteri. NCBI lineage: Eukaryota > Metazoa > Chordata > Ceratodontiformes > Ceratodontidae > Neoceratodus > Neoceratodus forsteri. Next base: position 447,481,994 of record CM057453.1, read on the forward strand.
GAGTGACAGGCATTAGGGGTGTCCCTGTGGGTGTTTGTTAGTGCAATCTGGGAAAACATGCTGGGCAGGATGAAAAATGACAGTTGCACAGTTCATAAGGAGGCGTAATTAAATGGCAGTGCTGAAAATGTGGCATACAAAATATCTGAAATTTGCTGGAGTTGCAAAGTGCGTGGGAAATATAGAGGCATGCTTGCAGCACTGCCAGTTTGTGGCGTTTGGCACCAAATTTTCAACATAGGCATTTTAGCACCTCTGCTCATGTACAGTGTCACTGTCATTTCCTCAAAGTGTCCCAAGAAGTGATTTCGCAGAACGACCATGCTATTCATGCCGGAAGAGTGGAAACACATTTGGGCAGGATATGTGAAGTGACAGCTGTACTGTTTATCAAGAGGTGTGTAAAATGGCAATGGCGAAAATCCAGAGTGAAAATATCACAAATGCAGACGGTATGAGCATGCGTGCAATCTGCCAATGCACACTCGTAACACAGTCATTTTATGGAGTATCAGCTCCAAATTTTCAACATAGGCATTCTAGGAGCTCTGCTCATGAACTGTGTCACTGTCATTTTCATAATCTCACCCAAACACTGATTTCCCACAGCGACCGCGCAATCGTAGTGTCGGAAGTGCAGAAACACATTTCGGGCAGGATGTGTAAAATGACAGCTGTACTGTTCACAAGGAGGTGCACAAAAATGCCAATGTTGAAAAACGACATTAAAATATTGCGAATGCTTGAAGTTACGAGCCTGCATAGCAACTGCATAACGCATGCTTGTAAAACAGGCATTTGTTGGATTTTTCCAACAAATTTGGAACATAGGCTTTTGAGAGGCCACCTCATGAACACTGGCACTGTCATTTCATTAATGGGTCCCGAAGGTGATTTCACGCAGTGACTGTGAAATCACCTTCTGAACAAATTAACGCCATGACAGTGACAGAATATGAGGAGGGCTAAAACTCCATGTTGAAAATTTGGTGCCAAAATTCCAAGAAATGCCTGAGATATGCAGCAAAGTTGAAAAAACCCTATTCATTGCATTATACAGCTTACTGGCATTTCCTCAAGTCACGGTCGGCTTTGAAGAGTGCAGGCGTGTTCCCGTCCACGGAAGATCACCGCGCCAGAGTCTGGAGGTAAGTATGGGGTGAGGGGTGAGGGAGGCAGTGCACAGTGGGTGGGTGCGGGTCGGGGAGGGGGCATCTAGACTACGAGGGACGGTTTTGTTTTGCAGGTGATAAAAGAAGAAACCATCATGGGACAGTTTTGCATTACAGGGCATTTGACATGCTGGGGTGGGCTCCCAGCATGGCACCTAAGTGAGTTTGTGGGAGGGTGTCAGTAGCCGACAAGTTGGGCACCCAAACCGGCACCTAACATGGGGGTAATGCCGGCGAAGTTGGGCACCCGCTGGCAAACAAAGGGAGCGTGAGCCGAGGATTGGGCACCCTCGGCATTTAACAGTTAGAGGTGATGCCGACGGGGAGTGGGGGAGGTGCAGAGCCAAGGGGATTGGGCACCCCTCGGCATTCATTCGCGGGGATGCCAATGGAGATGGACTCCCCCATCGGCACCTGGGACTGCAGGGGGTGCTGACAGAGTTAGGCACCCGATGTCGGAAAAAGCGTGGCGGCTGCCTGCTCGCCCGACCATGGTCATAATGGTGGCGAAGGTGGCAGCAAAGGACCCGCCATATGACGAGCTTTGCTCAGATTGCAGCGGACCTTTGCTTTGATGTGCTCACCCCATTATGAATGCATGAGTGGTGGTGGCATGCAGGCTGATTGGGGAATGAGGACACACCTACTGATGTGCTCTGCATTTGCCCAAGAGCTGCCGAGCCCCAAGACCCGCACTGTTGCAAGATGTTTCATGCATGCGTGCAAAGCCAAAAATAAAAGCATAGAGGGCTTAGAGGCTTAAAAGACTTAAATCTTTGAAAAGTAGGATCCCAAAGCTCATACAGACAGCATGCTGGCGTGGAAGTCATCTTTTTAGTGATGGTGGCAAATATTTCACTAGTTGATGATAAATTAGACCTGAAAGAGCACTGTACATTAGAAGTAGCAAAACTTAACAGGACACTGGGGGCAATAAAGAGAAATATAAAGTAGAAGTAATGATGCCATTGTACTTGTCATATGATAGGTCGTAGACTATAATAGCAGATTAAATCTGGAGTCTGCATATAAGAAGAGAGATGGGTAAGTGGAGAGAGTACAAAGCAGATTCACAACATCCATCAGAAATCTGAGAAATACTGGATTCGTGCAAGCGTGGCACCCACACACATGCGTGGAGTCCGGTTTCACTTTTCAAGTAACAATTATATCAAACATAGCTCTCAGTTTTATAAAACATTCGCATAGCAGAAGTCAGTATATGCGCCAGTATTAAGCACTTATTTTATTTTATACCCTCCAGAATCACAACCTCCTTCATGCATGAGTCCATGTCATTCACTGCCCTCTGACTGTCAGGCATGCACGGTGAGAAGCAGACCACCAAATTTCAGTCAGGATGACAAAGAGTCATTTTTGCAAATATATACATTAGAAAGGCACCTTTGCACTTTTAGCAGAATCAGAGGAAACAATGAGTGAAGCTGTGTTAAACAGGTACAGAAATGCAATGGCACTAGAAACTGATGAAAAAGCTGATAGTGTCCATTTAACCGAACAGAAATATACTGTTTTGAATGCAGGTGTGTGTGTGCACACGTGCGTGTCTCTCTCAGCAGTCTCATTAGAAAAAATGAACCTGTGGAATGTCGGGGATGGTTGTTTCTCACAAACTGCTTTTGTCTGCTTCGCTAGTTTAACCCTTGCTGTGTTATTGACTGATATCAGTCAAGAATTACTGCACTTTCTAATTTATTGGTAGCCTAAAGGTTAAACAGGTATGCCAGGTTTACACTGGCATTTTAAAAATCTAGAAAAGAAGCAAACAAGATGGGTCTTCAGGACAGGGAGTCTAAAATCAGGAAGTCCTGAAAAAAAACAGGACAGTTGAGAGGTATAATAGGATGTGGAGGGACACTTTGAGGAATATTAGTTTCAAGTCAACAAACTTCGAGGGTAGCAAAGTAAAGAAAGATAAATATTGCAGGGAGAGGGCATACTGTTTTTGTGATAGAAAAATTAACACAAAACAGTTTTAAAATGTGTTTAGTAGAGCTAGATAACCATTTAAGAAAACACAATTTGAAGATATCTAAAATATTTTATTGTGAAAAGGTCAGTTTAGATTTTCCCAGATTGGATTGCAGTGCTGCTGGTTGCCGTGTTAATAATTGCTACAGATGTAGTAGCAATGTAAAAGGCTCTTTAAGGGTAATGTCTCTTTGTAACAAACGTTCACTGTTTCTTTGGTGATATGGGTTTGTTTTCATAACCAGCTGACAGCTAACCACTGATCAGTAAAATGTCCCTATGATCAAGCATTGGCGAACTTATGAAGCTAAGCAACACTAACTATGATAGAGCTGCCTTACGTTTTGAGCCACATGAAGGATTTAGTTTACTTAGTCAACCACATTAATCTCAGCTTTATGCCAATCATATTTAAGGCATCAGAAAAGGAGAACTCATCAGAAATTCCTGACACCTTGTAAAATATTTATTTGCTTTAATTCCCCATGCAGTCAAGAGGAATTTTATGTTCCATCTATCTTGTGCTCCATGCAGGGCTGAAGCACTGAAGCATGTTGAGAATTGTCTCCTCTTTATATCCCAGGAAGTGAGCTTGTCCAGAGCATTACAGAAATGTCTATATAGGCCATATGCATCATTGCTTCTGTTTTTATAAATTGTTTTAATTTTTGGAATTTCCAGCTGTCGGTCAACAAATCCTAGCTGGTAGTTGTAGGAGGTATAGGCAGGACTTCGCATATTTTTTCTTTCTTGGGAATACAGTTATTTCATAGGACTAAAGCTGAGTATTGCCAGTTGTTTGGATGTACAACTAGTTCTAATTCTTCAATATAAAAATGGAAAAGGAAATAATCTCATCAGGTAAGTCTTGTACTGTTTATATTTTGAAGGATTAAATATACTTCTGAAATTATATTAACAAAAGGCCTCGTATCACTCAGTAGACACAGTTGCCATAGAAAGTAACTTATGTGTAATAGGCACAAGCATATTAATGTTAAAATAGCATACAGTGGGCTAGATATTCAAAACTTTGCCCAGGGGCTAAATTAGCACTGCCCAGTGGGCAAACTTAGCCCGAGCACAGAGCAAGCTATATTGAAATGGAAATAGTCGGTGCTAATCCTCTGCTGAATATTGCAGTCTAAGGAAGTCGGGCAAACTGGTCTGGGAGTGCAGGGCAAAATAGCCCGGGAATAAGACAGCACTGAATAAAGCAACCAGGAAGTGCAACCCACAACAACAACACAGTGCACAGCAGCGTGAGGGCAGGTACAGATGAACTACATGGCCAATGTGTGTGCCAGCAAATGCATGGACTCAGTACAGCTTCAGGAAGCAGCAGATGTGAAGGAACAGTGATCAAAACTGTATATTATTCCCGTACCAGTAGCACATGCACTAACACATTAGCGTGGCATTAAGCGTGGAGCTAAGCAGTTAGCCCGGTGCAAACCTTGCCCGAGCTAAATGTGCCATATTCATAAGTGCCATGCAAATGAGCCTACTTAGGTAGTCTCTGGGCAAACAACCAAATTAGCATCTCATTATACCCTGATTTGCATGCAGTTTGCCCAGCATTACTGCAGGGTCCCACAGAGCCACCTGTGGGTCAGTCTGGAAGTACAGGGCTGACCAGGTCCAACCGCAGCTCCACCTGTAGGTCAGTCTGGCAGTGCGATGATAGCTGCAGGTTACATGTAAACAGTACAGCATAGCATAGCATATTGTACACCCCAGGGACAAGACAGCATAGGCACAGGTGGTGGTGGTGCTGCTGCATGCAACTGTCATACTGTAGGGCATGCTACAGTGCACAGCAGACACTACAGTAGCAAGGGGCCAGTAGTGTGAGTGACACAGCACTGCCTATGGTGTGTAGGGCAGTAATGCTGACTGCACTGTACACAGTGACAGGCCCAATCTGCAGGTGTTTACTGACAGTGGACATTACTGTTACACTGTTGTGTGACCCACAGATGCTGTACCTGTGGCATGAGATGCTTACAGTGACATGTACATTTCTGGCTTTGTGTGCTGTACAGCTGTGCGGTATGTGGCCGGGGGCATATATTATCCGAAAGTCACACTAGTGTTGGGGTATTCCTAATACTGGACCATGTGCACTGCATGATGTGTCCCAGTCTTGTGGCCACACCTGGTCTGTGGCACAGCCTGCGCCACCCATACACGGTCCCCTCAACATCCTCCATGCCCACAGTCCTGATGTGTGCTGGCATCTGTTCGTGTCCACAGATGTGTGGTCTGCAGGTGTGTGCTGTATGGCCACACTGCCATGCTGTCCACTGGCAGCAGGGTCACCACTACTGCCTGGCATGGCTGGGACTGGTGGCAGATGATGGCATCATTGTGATGCCATTGGTTAGCAACATGCTTCCTCTATGTTTGGGTTTATCTATGTGTCATATTTATTTGTTAGGGTCAGCAAAAACCCATGCTAAACCCACGCAAACACGTGCAAAGCCAAAGTGTCGCGGCAAGGCGATTGCCCAGGGTTAAGACAAGCTTTTCCTGGGCGGTAATTTCCACCGCGCTAAGTGTCAAGGCTTAAGTCGGGCAAAACGCACTTAGTGCGGCGCTAGTCGCTGAATACAGCATTGCACCTGTATTCAAGTCAGTTTGCCCTTGCATACATTATAGTTTTGCCGGTGCTAATGCAGTTTGCCCGTGCTATTTGGCCTTTGAATATAGCAGACCCGCGACTAATCCGCGCTAAACCTGCACAAACGGTTTTTGCCTGGCGCAAAGTTTTGAATATCTGGCCCAGTATGTTTTAAAATGTGTATTATTTATTCATGAATGAAGAGACTTACCCAGTCCCTCATGGCAGATATCTTTTTATTTATTGATGATTCGGATTACAACCTTTGAGCAAGCAGGCCATTTACAAAGGTTCCACGTCAGTTCATTGGGTTACAGAGGTGTATGTTAATTACAAGGTTCCACATCATTTCATAAGCTTACAGAGGTATACATTATTTCCATTACATTTACAATTATTTACATTTACATAAGTTGCAGCATTCAGCAATGTTTAATGAGTTTAACCAGTGGTTTAGGACAGATAATGCACCAGCATCAAGTGGGTTCTGCCCAAATAGATACTGTCAAAGAGCACAGTGTGCCAAGGTATACACATGGAAGAAAAGACAGCAGCCCTTCAGGCATTGTCCAAGGAGCCCAGTGTAACAAGTTAAATGCAGGGGAGAATATACTTATGAACACACTTGGTGAGTCCACCACCACACTTAATGTCTGGTGTGGGAGGCAGTGATGTGTCAAGTTCTCAGATCACGATAGCAATCTGAGTTATTTATAGTAGCCAGGTGGAGTCTTAGGTCCTTCCTGAAGATACCTGGGTCAACGTACAGTAGATGCCCAAATGGAGAAGCATTTCCACTGTGACTCCAGGGGAATCCCTGTTTCATACTCTCGATGTGCATAGAACATTGAAAATTTATCTTCACGAATTCACAGTTGTGAAAAACTGAACAACCTTTTGTCTATTTTGCCCCTGGAAACCAGGGCATTCAGATTTCAAAGCAGTGCTTGTCCTCATGATTGGCCACCTGGACTTCATTTATGTATACAAAATATGACAAAACTCTCACAGAGGTTGTGAAACCTCATTCAACCAGAGGTATAGTTGCCTCCATGGTGTGTTTCTGGGGCATCTCTGCTTTAGAAATATGTGAAACCACCACGTGGTCTACTGTACATACTGTATATTCATGAAACATTACGGTTTAGACAGTGCTTCCATGAAGCGGGCACTTTGGACTGGCCCTTCTACAGGGCCTCCTGTCCTAAGTCCTAATGGTTCACTTCCTCCTCCCTTTGTAATAACTGCTTGTGAATCTTCACATGTGTTATGACCTGCTGCAAGAGATTGTCTTAATGAAGATAACACAGCTGTGTAAGAACTTACTGTAACAGTAGATCTTCAAGAATATCTCTTGTAGCAGATCATACTGCCCGCCGCCTCCGTGCTACTGTTACTTCAGAAGGGTGCCTTGCTCCTGTCTGTTTAATGACTCCATGAGCTGCTGCATTATTTCCCCTCGATTCCCATCAGAGGCCTGAGAAATGCTTTCTCATTCGGTCACTAGGATGGAAAAGAACTGAGGAGTAGCACAGACTACCCCTTTTATACATGCCATACTGACACCACATGATAACCTTAAAGGGAGGTCCCAGGGTTGACTGCTGAGAAGTCATCCAGAGGAAATCATGCCTGTGGCTGATATCCCATTTGTTGTGACCTGCTACAAGAGATACTCGCAAAGATCTACTCTTATGGTAGTTCTTATGGAACTGTACTTTTTCTGCAAAGCAACTAATTTGGGGAAAAATTTAACTTGAAGGACCACTACATTATGACAAATCTCTGCACTATGGAAACATATCACCAAACATACCACAATGTTATGGAATAGTCCAACCTAATGTCTTATATTAAAATAAAAGATTGCAAAGTCTGATATGCTCTTTTATTTGTTTATTCCCTGAATTTTTCACAGTTTTCTCCAGGCCCCTGTCCCAGCCATGCACACGCTTGTGGAGGCATTTGCATGCTGTGGTACTGGGATGCCCTCCCCTATGCTAACTATCAGACCTCCACCTGATGGCAGCAGAACTATGGGAGGATGACAGCCTCCCAGGAGGGAGAGGAGAGGAGCCTTTTGGCTCCTCAATCCTTGCCCTCTCCCTATGCTGGCTCTCTGATGACTTGAGGTCATTCACAAAGCCTGGGTCACCAACATGATGCAAGGTAAGGTGCCTCAGCCCTGTGCACCACTGGGCTGGCCTAAGAGAATGCAAAGTCCGATACACTCTTGAAATAAAATCTCAAGGTCAAATAAGCTCATAAAGACCACTCATCCTTCAGACCCATGGCTTTTATGTTTTGTAACTTGGTAATAAATTAAGATCTCAGATTCTTGGTGGAATGGTATAATACAAAGAGATAACAGACAAGTGGTACTCATGTAATAAATGGAATTTATTACAGATCAATAATACAGGCTCATTACCAACAGTGTGATCACTGGGAGAATACCAGTTTTCCTTACCTAGATAAATGCAGTCTGTCTTCTCAGAGAAGTTACATGCTACAAAGGGTCTTACACCTGATAATTGTCATGGCAACTACTAAAGAAGATACATAAAAAGTATCTAATTGGCCAAAACAAGTGGCCCAAGTAGCCATTCTAACTAACATGAGAAGTTGCTTAGCTTGCATAAGATAGTGTAAACACAACAGGACTTCTGTAAGTCCAAGGACATAATAGCAGTACAATTACTAAAGATGGCACTGTTTCCTTACTTATAAGAATACAGTCAATTTAGAGCGAAAACATCTCTCATGGCTAAAATATATCAGTAAAACAAAATGAAGCATAATATGCATTAGCAGATCCTGACACTTATGTGTCTTAGCCTAAGGTCAGTACCTGTATCTACATATATGTTGCTGTCTGCGAGGTGAGGTTACAATCAGGGTGCTGAACCATGGATAATATTCCCCTCTTGTTGCCTTTAAAGAAAAGGCAACAACTACAGGAAAGTAGCAGGATGGAACTACCAAAGTTGTTTACAAGTCCAACGCATGAGCCTGGTAAAGTAATTCAAGTTGTTCTCGATGTTGTCTTAGAAAACAACACATCACAGACAGCAAAGGGTTAGTATCAGAAAAACAATCAAAAATGCTTGGATAATAACAAAAGCTTTAAAAATCAATTCTAACCAAGTATTGAATACAGCAGTGCTTAAATCACCATCATGAATAAGATCATTAAGAGCATCACCAGCCTTAGAAATATTATTGCTGATATAAATCAAATGCAAATCCTTCCTAGCTAAAGAGATTGCAAAGATAGTGCCAAATGGTCAATGTGCACATTAAATGCAGGTAAATATTGAGACAAGGCAATCAAGTATTGTGGATCAATATCAATAACATCTGGTTCAAGGAGAGGAACAGGAGTGATCTCAATGTGACTAATAACAGTTTTTGCTGTGGAGTAAAACAAAAGTTAGGAACATTAACAGTACAAATTTTGGCACCATAAGCAAAAGATTTATGATTTATCACTACACAGTGCTGCCTATCAGAATTTAGGTAACTCATACAATTGGAACCCTCCATTTCTGTAGATGTGTAGGACATGCAAAAGACTGGTTGGTGAGTCATGAAGTGAAGCAATGCACCTCTTCCAGGTAGCTTCAGGATGCAGCTGTTTCAGCATCAGGTGCCGAAGATGCTGCTTGCAAAGATTGTTCGAATCATCAGTAAGGTTGGATGACAGATGATCACCCAATGTAAAGGACCAGTTGAGATGTTCTGGACAGTATCTGCAGACAGGTTTAACAATGTCAAATATGTCACAGCGACACAGGTAGTAATAGCTCTTCTTGGTGCAACAGTTCATATAGGGCACAACCCAGGCTTGGAGAACAGAGCGGTAAACCAATAAAGAGGGTAATTCAGTTCATTCTTGGTAAATGTTCTCATCAAGATTTCTGATGGAATTAATAGCAGCCAGTTTGTCAAAGACAGAAGTTTGTGGATCAAAGTGAAGTAGTGACACAGTAATAAACATGTCATGGATTGAGCATTCCTTAGTATAGTAACATGGTGCTTGGTTTGGATAATGTGAAACATATCCAAGATTTCTAGCAGTAAACATAGAAATATTAACATTGTTTGACATACCCACAGTTATGCATGACAGAGACTTGCAGTGAGGACAATACCATTTAGATATTCTCCTATCATGAATAAGATCTGGACCACAACTTGTTTCCAAATCCCTGAAGAGATTGCTAACAGTGGTAATTATGTGAGAACCATAGGTGGAGCATAAAAGTTTACTAGCAATATATTGCTTGTCTGCCTCCTTACTGCTCTGGAAAATCAATTCATTAATTTTGTTTTTAGTGTCATTGAATGCTTTGGCAATTCTCTGCATATTACAGACAGTAAAATGTTCTTCCTTACTTAAACCATCTACACCAAGTAACAGTAGTGGTAATGCATCATTTTTAATAGCTTGTTGAAAATTAAGTGTTTGCTTTAATAGCAACTATAGCTGCTCTATTCCAGATAGACATACCTGAGCCAAAAAGGCCAGAGATGGTGCCTGCTGTACTGGTAACATCTGCAGTATCATGGCTAACACATGATTTACTTTTAGCATTAGATGAGGGTCTAAAACTCCTAAGAGATCAGTGGCATGAGGTCCACTAACTGGATCATTTGTGCATGTTTGCTAAGCAGCAACAATATCTAGTAGCATCATACTGGAAAATTTAGAGGTGTTGGTTGTGTGACAGAGACCAAACTCAGCCATATTCCAATGTGTAATATTGAAAATAATTGGGACATGCATGTATTGTACATTATTAATAAAAGCTTCTGGAAGGGAAGTGACAGTCAAACCACTAGGAGGTCCAGGCTCCTGGAGAGGACATTCAGTCAGTTCTTCTTTGTGGTGGGACTACAGAAAGGAACATAGCTTCAGTAGCCACATAATTCTGAAGACAGAAAGCACATGATTCCTTAGAGGTGAGGCAGTCACAAAGGTAGAATCTATTAAGGCAGTCAGGTTATAGAGACCAGTATGTCTAGAAGAAGTTTGTCGAATTGAGAGTATACTGTTTGGTGCAATCCCTGTGTTGGCCATCCATGAAAAGTACCTTTGGATAAATGAGCTACAGGAAGTGTGTAACCATTATAATCAGTTTCCCATTTTATTTGCAATGTGGATTTGTCTGGGGCAACAACCATGGTATTAAGATAGGTGTCTGAGCCTTCCTTAATAGTAATCATTTTGTTGGGGACATCAGTATGAACTTCCTGTGGGCCTGAGATATTTCTAGCTGACTGTTCAAGTTTATCAAGCAAATGTGCTATACGTTGTCTGTGTTCAGTTAGAAGGGGTTTGTCTTGAGAATAAGTCAAAGGAAGTAGTCCTTCCAGGATGAGGATGTGCAAGACAGCCATCTTGCCAGTGTATGTGCAAGAAACAGAAAAGGATTGTTAAGTGAGGGTACTTAGTCCACCCTAAAAGGGTTGGGAAAAGTAATTAGTCACCTTTATACAATCTGAGCTGATTAGCATGGAACCATCATGGGGACTGTTTTGCTGCTGAACTCTGACCTGATAGACAGCAGGACTGAGTTAGTTGGCAGTGGGATATGGGCCTTCCATTTTCTGGTAAATGAATGAGTTGATTATCTGTATTGGAGGAGCATAACTTGATCTCCAACTTGCCAGTCGACTTCTTTGACATGCTTATCAAAATGAGCTTTTGCTTATTGTTGAGCTTACCCATATGATTAGCAGTGAACAGGTGTGCCTTCATGATGTCATCATGATGTTTTTCAACATATTTGTCCTCAGATACCCTATCTGCAGTAGTGGTGTGGAGATCAATCAACAGGTGCTAAGGTAATCTCATGGCTCTACCAGTCATAGCCTTATATGGTGTACACTGGGTAGTTACTGCCGAGTGACCCTAATTGCCATCAGTAGTAGTGCCAAGAGGGAATCCTAGTTCTTGGATTGTCATTGATGAATTTGCATAACATCTGTTTGATTTGTCTGTTTGCTGTTTCTACCTGGCCTGAGGATTGAGGATGGTATGGGATATGACATTTTTGATCTTCTCCAAGCATTTGGAGTGTCTACTTCATCAGCTCATCTGGAAAACTGATTTCATGGTCTGAGACTACCTTAAGGGGTTGACCCCACCTAGAGAACAATTGATCCACCAGGATCTTGGCAGTTGTCTTTGCCATGTTATTCTTAGTGGGGAATGCCCTACCCATTTAGAGAACAAATCTGTGACAACAAGTGCATACTTTTTCTTGCTGGAGTTGGTAGGAGACCAATGAAATCAATTTGTATCGCATTCCATGGTCCAGTTTGCCTTTGTGGCAACAATCTGACATTTCTTTTCACTGAAATTGGATTTTTGGGCACACGCTATGCAGTTATCCACATAGTACTCTACATCTTTGGCCATGCCAGGCCACCAGACAGTTTTAAGTCACTGGATGGTATTATCTACCCCTGGTGTCCACTATTGGGGTATCATGAACCGTATGGATGCATTTTGTTCACAAAAATTGTGGTGCAACCCACAATTTATCACCTGTATCTTCTTTTCAATACCAGATGAGATTCTGATCACTAGACAAGTGTATGTTGTCAGAGTGTCTCTAGTATGGACCACCAGTTGGTAGTTCCTGTTCAGTTCCTTTGTCCAGGAACTTGAACACATATTTTAGTTCTGGGTCAGATTTCTGTGCAGCAGAAAGGTCCAGTGGAGGTTCTGGTTGTGGTTTCTGCCTGGTGTTAGCGCTAAGAAAATAGCTGCCACAGCTGCTCGGTGAGTCATTGACCATGTCTCCCCCTCGAGCACCTGGTTTGGCAAGTGATCACTGACTCATGGTAAGGCTCAGCTTTATAGTGAGCCTTTACCTTGTGGATGTACAGGTGTGTGTGAACTGTTATGTCAGGGTGTGTATATACAAACAGATCCCTGTACTTGACAGGTGCACCATCAGATGATGTAAAGTTATTTTTCTCCCAGAATGGTAGAAACTCAGTAAGGGAAGAACAGACCTATTTAGAGTCTGCAAAGATGATGGAGTCCTTAGTACCATGGGGCATGACCTCTAAAGCACAGGCCACAACTGCCAATTCTGCATACTGTGAGGAGATAGTGCATTTCCTAGAGATGTACCTGAAATTGCCATCTTGATTTAACATGAGCACCCAAATCCTGCTACCTGCTCTCCGTCCACATAGGAGGCAGAACCATCTGTAAAGATGCAATTTATGCTGATATCTTCTTGAACATCTGGTGTAGCTGATAAGAATGGTCCTGGCTCAGGTAAGTCAGGAGGTTGGAGTGCACAGTTATGGGGCTTACCTGTGTAGAGTAGGCCATGAGCTAGGAATGGATGGCATTTTCAGGCAGTACTTTGATGTCCCTGTCTTGCTAAAGCAAAGACCAGTGGGTGAGTCTGGTGTTGAGACTGAACCATCTTTTACTTTGTATGAAAGCAAAATATTGGTTGGTGTGTGACAGGTATGCAAGACAATAGGTGCATACCCAATGATGTACAGAAAATGTTTGACAGTCCAAAAGGTTGCCAAGAGGTCGTTCACAGATACTATACTTTCTCTCTACTGGGGACAGCATTTGAGAAGCATTGGCAATGGGCCTAAAGTACCCATTCTACTTTTGTGCCAGCACTGCAGACGTGGCCACATCAGATGTGACAGTTTCCAAATGGAATGGAAGGTCTGGGTTAGAATTAACCAGTGTGGGGGCTGAGGCTAGAGCTTGCTTGAGCTGTGTCATTGCTTCAGTATGAGTGGGGTCCCATATCCATGGGACATCCTTTTCAGAAGTTCATACAAGGAGTGGCCTTCATAGGCAAAATCAGGATAAAATCCCTGGAGTAGTTTACCATTCCTAAAAGCTTCTGAGTATTGCCACACTAGTAGGGGTGGCAGATCTTGTAAGCCCTGGATCTTTTGGCAGCTGGGCTCCTGCCTTGTCTGTAATGTGTAGGCCAAGTTAGATGACCTCTTTTCACACAATTGTGCCTTAGAGGGTTGTACTTGAGGCCTGATCTCTTGAGGAGAGACATAGTTCATCTAGAAGGCCAAATGGTCTTTTTTTGTGGTGGTTAGAAGCAAGTCATCCCGATACTGCAGGAGACATTGGGGCATGGAGAACCCAGGCAGAGCATCCATCAAGTGGAGATGGAAGATGGAAGGGGTTGTGGAAGCCCTGGGGAAGGTAGGTCCAGGTGTACTGACGTCCATCAAAGGTGAAAGCAATTTTGTATTGGCTTTTCTGTGCTAATGGGAGTGACCAAAACCCATTAGAGCTGTGAATCACTTTTGTCAGATGTCAACAGCTTCAGTACATCAGGTGCTGATGCTACTGTTGAGGCACAGCTGAGGGTAACTTGATTAAGTTTCCTGTATTCAATTGTGAGTTTCCAAGCTCCATTTGGCTTTTCACAGGTCAAATGTGTGAGTTAACAGTAGAGACACAGGTTCTAATCACTCCTTGTCATTGCAGTGATTGGATGGTTCCCTCAATGATGGCAAGGCTTCAGCAGGAAATGGTACTGCCTGTGCCTCACAGGGTAAGGCCCTGTGATTTCAATGGTAATGTGCATCCTACCACAGTCATGCTTTTTGAGGCAAACATGTCAAGGTGTTTTGCAGCAAGGGCACAAGTTCAGAAACAGGTCATGACTTTTGAACAAAGCCATGACGCCATACTTTGTTGTAATGGGAGATGGCAGCCACCGTGAGTCTGAGATTTTGACAGCATGACATTGTCCTTTGATCTGAAGGAGTAGCCTGTTGGCCAGATCCCCTACACAGCCGTGTAATGCTAGGAAGTCAGTTCCCAAGATGCTGGGGTGATGCCATAGAATCAAGAGGTCAAAAGCTAAATCAATCCTGAGGTGGCCTACCACCACAGGTAGAGGAATAGATCAGTAAGTGTGTAGCTGGGTATTATCTACATCCTGTGCACTGGTCTTCCAGCCAGTAGACCAGTCAGATGAGACTGAGCCCTCATCATGGAGGACTGACATGGCTGCTCCAGTATCCAGAAGCATGGTAAGTTGGCAGCCCCTGACCATGGCTTTTACACATGGTCGTCCATTAGTGTCAACAATCAGATCACTCACAATCCAGACTGGGGCCTGTAATAGTCAATCAGTATTTTCAGAATCAACATCATCATCCTGTTCCTGAAACTGAAGGCCTGCAAGGTCTTCCAAGGCCTTCTTTATATCTTGCAATGGGCACAAATGTACCTGTGACATCACATGCATGGCGATGGCCTGCACAGGTGGTTCTTCTTGATGTCATATTGGCTCTAGCCAGTAACCAATATAACAAAGGGATTCTTCCTTCAGCTTTTTGAACATTTGGCAGCCAGGGTCAGGAAAGGATTTCCTCGGCCGCTAGTTCATTCAGCTGTCGGGCCTAGGGTCCCTATAGTTTGTGGAGCTTTAGCTTCCCTCTCGGCATGGATCTCCTCCAACAGCTTATGGAGGGTCTTGTTTTGTCTTTGATCTGTCAATAGCTAGACCATTGCAGTTCTGGCTATACTGCTAGGTGTTTTGATTTTTCCAATTGCCTCTGTCTCTGTTCCTGTTGTTTTTATAGTTCTGGTCCTTCCCTTGTGTGACTGCTTGTCGTCAGAAGGGGCGCCATTTGTTTGGTTGTTTCTCTACTGTATAATGGGTAGGGGTGTCAGGTGGACTGCACTGCAGCGATCTGTACTGCAGCCATCTTGTTGGATTTGCCTGAAGTCAGGGTATGGAGGTAGACTTGATAGGCATGCTCCATCTTAGTGAGGATAGCCACAAACGTCATTGGTACTCGGGTAAACACTGAGCTCAAACTTTCCCACAAGGCTGGAGTCATGTTCCAGATGTAAAATTCCTTGTACTCAGTTTGGTCTCTGTCTGCATCCTAGTTTGTGAGGCCTTTCCCAGTGCTGTATGCGAGCCATAACCATTGATGGTAGGCCACAGGGCTTTCCTTTGTGGCCTGCTTAAACTTGTAGGCCAAGTGTGCTCCTACGACCCTGGGAAATTGGCGGAAATTAGGGCAGCTGAATGTCATCAAAAGTGAGGTTGTCAGTGTACTGTCTCTGAGAGTTTGGTCCAGAGAGTAGGTTGGATCGTCTGTCATAAGACTTGAACCTGGTACTCGATAGGAGAGAGAGCTTCCACAAAGGAGTGCACTTTCTCCAAGTGGAAACTGAGATTGTCAGTTGGGCCTATCTGTCTGATGCTCTGTGAAATCTGCTGGACAGAGTGAGTGACCTGAAGGGATTGGAAGTATGCATAGTCGCATTTAGTTCATTATGTTGCCAGGCTCCATGAAGCTCAGCTTCTGTGCCGATCAATGATTGCCTTGTACGCTGATCCTGATTAACAGAATCCTTTAGCATTTTGTCAGTTTGGCCCTGGATTGCTTTCTTTGATCCTCCAGAACAGTGATCCTACTGATTGCATCCTTAATCATGCTGCAATCTCTGACTTCTCTCCACTAGTGAGAGGAGTAAGTGGAGGCACACCACGGAATACAGGCCTTCCACCTGTGTCATGGGGCCACCATTTTAGCCTTGTACATAGCATCCACCATGTTTGTGTAGAAGCGGTGATGCAGTGTGTGTGTTCCTACGGCCGGTGCCATCTTGTGGATGGCCAGTGGAAGGTTCCACTATGGGGGTTGGACTTGCATGTGATGTGCCATGCTCAACATCAAAGTTAGAGTCATCATCACTAGATGACACAATCTCAATGGGCGATACTGAAACCTTTCATGGCCTTAGCATGGCCTCGCAAGAACCTCCCATTGATGGTGCAACTTTGCTATCTTTGTCTACATTTCTGATGACAGACTTTTGCAGTGCCCTGCTCAATACCTTCTCAACCTCACACTGTAACACTCTATATGCGGCACCCGGTTTGACGCTTTCCCTGAGCTCTTTATCCAACTCACTACTCACATGCTTGTAATCTTCTTTCAACTCAGCATTCTCCTCTCTCAAACCTTCATTTGTATCACTCAGAATATCATTCAGATATGCTAACTATTTCTTATCACATTTCAGCCTTTCACAACTATCTCTTAATAAACATATCTCTGCTCGGTATCTTGAGTAGTACAGTGCAGCAGTCTGGAATTAGCATCACAGAGTGACTGTGTCTCTCCATTTATTTCTGTTCCTTTTCTGTAACTCTGATGTCTGCAAGCCCACCTCTTTTTAGAGACACATTTTGTAGTTCAAGGGAGGCACATCTTGCTGTGAGACTCTCAACAGCAGTATATTGAGCTGCAACCAAAAGACCTTTGAGGTTGTACTTTTGGCTGTTTGTTTGGACTCTAAGTATTGGTCAGATATTAGCAGCAATGGTTTTCTGTAGCTTTTGTGTCCAGCACAAAATCTGTCCATCTTCCATAGGATCTGAGGTAGTTTGAGAATCGAGTCTCAGTTCTGTACACAAGTCAGACATAACAAAGAAGGGGTATACTGTACAAGCAATCAAATAAGCAGTTGGAAAACTGGTCAAAATGCCTCGGCACTGTCATCAACCACTTTCCAGTCCCCAGTGGGTGAACAGTGATGCCAAGGTGGTACGCTGTCACTCACAGAGGGAGTGTAAGGAGTCTGGTGTGGGTCTGCCGCACCTGAGACCAAGATGGTGTGGGTCCGCCACAACTGCTACCACTGTAAGCATGAGTAATTCCAAGTAGGCAAATGTCACACTACACTGCTTGACATTCAAAGTAAATTGAATGTGAATCTTCCTTTGTACCTTCCAACCTGCACATGGTCACCAAATGTAACTTGGTAATAAATTACCTTTCAGATTCTTAGTGGAATGGCACAATATGAAGAGACAACAGACAAGTGGTACTCATGTATTAAATAGAATTTATTACAGATCAATAATACAGGCTTACTACCAACAGTGTGATCACTGGGAAAATACCAGTTTTCCTTACCTAGATAAATGCAGTCTCTTTTCTCAGAGAAGTTACATGCTATAAACGGTCTTATACCCGATAATTGTCATGACAACTACTAAAGAAGATACATAAAAGTATATAATTGTCCAAAACAGGTGACCTGAGTAACCATCCTAACTAACATGAGAAGTTGCTTAGCTTGCATAAGACAGTGTAACACAATAGGTCTTTGTAAGTCCAAGGTCATAATAGCAGTGCAATTACTAAAGATGGCATTGTTGCCTTACTTATAAGAATACAGTGAAAATAGAGTGAAAAGCATCTCTCATGGCTAAAATATATCAGTAAAACATAATGAAGCATAATCTGCATTAGTAGTACACTTATACTGACACTTATGCTCATATGATAAGTGTCTTCACCGTAAGGTTAGTACATGTACCTACATATATGTTGCTGTCCGTGAGGTGGGGCTACAATTAGGGGTGCTGGACTATGGATAACAGTTTGTTCAACAACTCAGTGGTATTATTTCCTTGTATAACACACTTTGCATCATGTGTTCTTCTTCCTCTACTCGCTTTCTCTCGAGATCTGTCTGTCTGTCTGTCTATCTATATCTATCTGTCTATCTATTCTTTGCAAAAATTGCATTAATGCAATCTTTAGGGTTCCAGCTAAAGGGACAAAAGTAGAGAAATGTGGCTTTAGGGTTCTACTTCACACTCATCTTCAACACACAATCAGGGTGGAATTTTCTGGCATTGTCAACCCCAAGGCTTATCCCATTTTATACACTTACAAACATACAGACCTAATGGGGTAAGCTTAAGGGTTTGCAATGCCAAGAAAGACTCCACCTCTGATTTGTTTTAGGGTGGGGTGTGGTTTTAGGTTGGAAACATTTCCTACTTTTGACACTTTAGCTGGAACCCTAAATGTTGCATTAACATAGTTTTTTGCAAAGCATGTCCATACATTTTCAGATAGTGAAATAGCATCCTTATTTGCTCTCTGGGAGTGCAGGCCCACTTGGCCCTGTGGTCCCATACACCCATTATTTTTCAGATAGTGTAATTATATTCTTATTTGCTCAGAGAGTGCAGGGCCCTCAGGACCCTGCATCCCTTCCATCCATAGTTGTCTCATGAAAAGCAACTGAATTTTCAGCATAGCCTTCTTATTGTCCCACCTCATGAACCTGGTAGTAACAATTTTAAATCCCTGCTGAAACTTCCACACCAGAAGTGTAAAAAGACATTTTGGAGAAGATTTCAAAATGACAGCTGTCACATTCATGAGGTGCTGTGAAGAAATGGCTATGTTAAAATTTGAGGCTCAAAATATTTAAAATTGATAAAGTTACGAGAGCAGGAATAGCAAAATTTCAATGGATGCACGTAAGTTTGCCATATTTATATATCTGACCCAAAATTTTAAACATACACTTCTTATGATCCCATCTCATGAACAAGGGTGGTGAAATTTTCAAATCCTGCCTGAACGCTGATTTCACAAATCAACTGTGAAATCACCTTTCAGGCCAGATTTGCATAACTCCACCGACATTGTTCATGAGGTGGGTGTCAAAAGGCCATGTTGATAATTTGGGGCCTGATTCACAAAGGTTGGTGCAAGCTGCCTTGAAGGTAGCTTGAGCCAACCACCGTGTGCCAGAGACCCTGTGCCCAGTTCACTATCATGTTGGGTCTTGGAGGCAAAGTCCCATGGCTTGCTCCAACTCTGGCAGTGAGCTAAACAGATGGCACATCCTGAAGGTGTGCGCAAGCTGTGGGTAGCCATGTGGTAATAACACCATGAAAGCAGTCCCTGATGGCTATCAACTCCAGCCCTAATCTCAGTTAATAAATAAATTAAAAAATCCCCAGTGGTCTAGTGGACCCTTGATCAGCCCTGATCCCATTCAGAGATTATTTTAAACCTGGTGGTCTAGTGATCCTCTGAAACCCCGATCCCTGTTATGTATTATTAAGGCCCTGGTGATCTAGTGGCACTCCACCCAAGCAGCCAATGTCCCACCACCCCGCTCCCCAACCCAAAACAGAACTGGTGACTGGCATGGCCTTCTTCTCACCACCACTTCCAGATGACAACTGAGCTGTCAATAAGGAGTATGTACTGTATGCAGTATGTGCTCCTTACTAACAGCTCAGTCAGCAGCCAGACACAGTGGTATGAGGGGGCTGTGCCAGTCACCGCCTCTGTTTTGGGTTTGGGAGCGGGTGGTGGGACACTGCCTTCCAGGGTGGGGCCACTAGATCACTAGGGCTGTTTAATAATACATAATGGGGTATCAGGGTTTGGGAGACCACTAGACCACCAGGGTGTTTTTTCTCTGAACTTCCTAAACGGGATCGGGGCTGATCGAGGAAAGCTAGACCACCAGGGATGATTTCTAACTGGGATCAGAGCTGATCAGGGTCTGCTAGACCACCAGGGATTTTGTTATATTTAGTGACTGGGATGGGGGGCTGGGGGGGCCATGGCCATTGCAGCAATGTCAAACCCTCCCAGGACATGTCTAAGTACCCTGAGACCAACCCTGGCTGATCTAAGGGTACTTAGAATGCTGTCCTCTAGAAGGGTTTTTGAATACTGAAACAGGGATATGGCAGTCTGCATCTGCTGCAAGCCCCCTAGCACCTTGCTTCAGCCCATTTTGTGGCACAAAGCCCCCTTTGATGCATGCAGCCTGCATTTGATGCAGGCTGCTTTTCTGAATAGCTCCTGAGGATCTTTTGGCACAAGGTGCCACTTGCATCATTTATGTTTGATGCAGGCAACTTACATCATTCTAAGGGCTTTGTAAATTGAGCTCTTGGTGTCAAAGTAAGCAAAAATGGCAGTTATCCCTGAAAGCTGAAAACACAATTGAAGTGCACTGAACAGCATTTACCTTAGTTTCTCACATAGCAGTTGTCAGCTGGAACAGCAAGACATGGGAGATTAGATATTCACCATTCCTCCTTACATGGGAGATTAGATATTCACCATTACTCCTTACATGGGAGATTAGATATTCACCATTCCTCCTTACATGGGAGATTAGATATTCACCATTCCTCCTGTTGAGGTTAGTGAGGATGTGGAGGTGTGTGGGGTGCAGGATGGTGGGTGCTCAGTGGGGCGGGGTGAGGAAATGGTTGGAGCCATGAGGGACCATTTTCTTTTACAGGGAAAAAGTGAAAGACTTTGAGGAATGGTTAATTCATTTCAGATGGACAGGGATGGGAAGGAGTGCTACTAGACACCAGGGAAACTTACAGCAAGAACCATGGGGATGGTGATCAAACTGGTGGGGAGGTGCCACTAGACACCAGGGAAATGGCAATGGAAGTCTGTGTGGTGGTGCCACTGGACACCTGGGAAAAATAATATGGGGCAGCAATCAGATGGTGGGGGTGCCACTGGACACCAGGAAAGAAACATATTATAGCGGTGGCGATCGGATGGTGGGGTGCTACCAGACAATCAGGGTAAATAACCCCAGTACAAAACAGGGGTAGGATGATTGGGGTGCCAATTAGGCACCAAGGAACAATATATATATATATATGTTCAGTGCAATGGGGGAGGAGTGCCACTAGACACTAGGGAAAAATTATAAATATAACAATAATTATAAATGGAGGGGTGGGGGTACAAGTAGATACCTGGGAAAAAATAAATATAACAACAATCATAATGGTAGGGTGGGGGCACCACTAGATACCAGGGCAACTTCAAAAATTATGGCAAAGGCAATGGTAGGGTGGGGGTGCTACTGGACACCAGAAAAAAATGAGCTCATTTACAGGACATGCCAAAAACCTTTTTCATTTGATGGAATCCTTTTCTGTATTAAACAAACAAAAAAGGAAACAAAAAAGGATAACTTAAAACTGATAAGGAATTGGGGAAAACTAAGTCTAAGGATGCCTTCTCAAGAAAAGGATTTCGACTTAGCCTTTTTCCAATTTTTTTGTGACAAGGATCTTTCTTCATTTGTATGAACATATGTAACAAAAAGGACCCTTGAAATGAAAAAAGAATCCAAAATGACAAAGTCTGAAATCATTTTATGTGACAATGGATCCTTTTCATTTGAGCGAAAAAGAGTAATGAAAAACTAGAAAAACTTAAGTCTAAAATTCTTTCTCATCACAAAACGACTCACTGAAAAGGATTAAGTGAGTGATGGAAAAGGATTTCAATTGATAAAACAAGACATGTCAGGGTCAAATTTCATACAGATAAGTGCAGAATCCACCTAATGGAGTCATGATGAGCAAGATATGTGTTTTGGTGTACCTTGAGGATATCATTTTAGAAATGCTTTAAAAAAATGAAAACAACATGGCAGAAAACAAAAACAAGATTTTTTCTCACATTTTTCTCACAAAAAAGGATTGACCTCTAACAAAAGAATCCTTTTTATTTGATCAAATCTTTTTTCATTCCTGGAAGCTGTCCAGAGAGTGAATTTCCCATTGAAAATAATGGGAACTTTAAAATTTAATAACTTGGAATGGAGTAATAGTTTTCACCAAACAAGTGAAAGGCACTTCTGTGACCTAAGCCCTTTCTATCCTGAAAATTTCAGACCAAAATTACAAACCTTCTGGGTGCAAGGTGATGACATAAAACCCCAGCAAAACTGGCAATTTGTTTTACATTTGTACTCTATACAGATCTCAGAATCTGTACATCTGACTGGAAAGAAACTAGGAGTCAAGAGATCTACTCCATGAGACTGCGCATGCAAAAGTTTTCAAATCTGTTGAATGGTTGCAAGATATTAAGCATCAAAATGTGAGGTTTAACATAGCCCTCTCAATCCTAAATATAGGGTGCTACACACCTATAATTCATTTGAAAAAGCTATGTTAATGCACCAGTAAGGCTCAGCCTAATGCCACAATAGTAAGGAAATGTGGTGTTAGGGTTCCCAGTGCTACCTCTCTCCCTCCCACCCCAAGCAACAAAAGGACAAGACCACACAAGCAACCATAGACAGCTATTGCCAAATAAGACAGACAGCATATAACTGTTTCCAGATGATGCAAAAGACTTCCATCATTAGGGTCCAGTGTTTCTGCAGCAATGGATACACATGTACACTTTAACAACACAACACTGCTTCTGACTGCAGAGCGTGTGCTTCTGCAGCCACAGATACAAATCAACAATCCTCATCACAACACTACTTCTGCCTCGGTGCCAGCATTTCTGCAACCACATATACACTTCTAAAGTACCCAAATTACAAGAGTACTTCTATTTGCAGAACCCAAGCCCTGTGGGAATAGTGCTTCTGAAGCCACAGATACTCATGACAGTGTAAGACATGCACACCTCACTCTGGCTACAGATACAAACCCATGTTACCCAAATTACAACAGTACTTCTGCAACCACAGATACAAATCCATGTTGCCCAAATTACAACACTATTTCTATCTGCATAGTGCAAGCTCCTGCAGGGTCAACACTTTTGCAGTCAGAGATAAATACAGTATAAGGCATACAGACCCACTTCTGGCTGTAGATACAAATCAATACCCAAATTGAAACACTACTTCGTCTGCAGAAGTGTAGACCCCTGCAGATACACATGCACATTGCAAAACATACACAGCCAACATTGTTATATTTTGAACAGCACTGATGGAGTTTTTTAATGCAGTATGCATTGTTTCAAAAGTGGCTCATCAGTGCTGCTGCATTTTTGTAATCTGAAACAAACCTGCTTACAGACAAAATTACTGTTGTAATTTGGGTATCATGGATTTGTATTTGTGGCTGCAGAAGCACAGAGCACTACAGAAGCCTGCACTATGCAGCCAGAAGTGGATCTGTACCTACTATTGTGTTTACCTAATATGAGACTAGTCATTCAAGCATAATGATTTTCATTTATTTTATTTAACGTTGTAATTGTGGTTTATAAGATAAATTAACCCAGAAGGCTCTGAGTCGCCATCATAAGTCAGTCTAGTTGAAACACATAAACTGTCCAAATCTGACAGTTTCAAGTTGTCTGTTTTTGTCTTTGGTTTGGTTAACAGGTTGTCATGTAATTAGTCAACATTTACAGCTGATTTATGTTGGCACATTACAGAAAACTAAACAATCAAGCTCAATACATTTTCAAATTGCCTAAGTATTATTATTTTATTTTACTTTTACTTCAGTGAGAAAGATGGTTGCATGCAAATTGATTATCTCACAGTAATCTGAGTTGGCATCCTATATGATTGGCTGGTAGGTCGCTGAAATTAGAAACCACCCACGCTTATCATTTTCTAACAATACATTGGATGTATTTTCTATTAATGCTTATTTTCTGTGCCATTTTGTCCTGCTAGCCCTGTCAACTGTTTCATTGCTGGAAGTGGATAGAATCAAAAGTTTGTGCAATATTCATGTCTGCTTGTAAGCAGACACATGACAGACAGAAAGCAGCTGAGAGTGGGGAGTGCAGATGTCAACTGTATTAAAAATTATAAATAAAAGGGGTAGGAGCCACTAAGTATATCATCTTTCAATGCCAGTTGCAGGAGTTAGACTACACTCTGCTATCTGTTTTAAATATAAACTGCAAGTGAGTGGGGAGTCCCATTATGGCAGTCATGAAAGCATAAATTCAAAAAGATTAAGAAGGAGGAAACAGTTTAAAATTAGCATTTTTAGAATGGGGTTCCATAGATTGCAGTTGGTAGTGTACCATATTGAGTTTGTAGGTGCTTAAGTAGAATACCAGTACTGTCATCAAAGGCCATGAGAAATTGATTTGGACCATGGCAGTAAAATGACTAATGTAATGTACTGTTTGAGGACAACTTCATTCAATGCACAAACATGCAGCATATGTGAAATACTACTTGTTGTAACATTTTAAATAATGACAAACTCAATCGGTATCTATTTAACATCCCATGGCTCAAAATCCGACACTCACCTGCCGGGCACTACTGCCTGACAGCTTTGCTATCCAACTCGACTGATCCCAATGCGTATATGCCCAACAGGGAGGAAACAGATGCCGACAGGGTAAGGTAGATGTGATGGAGCCGCCACCTCCCTGCTGAGGAACTACAAGAAACTGTAGGATGCGGAAGCTGGCTGAGCTCGTCTCAATGGCATGGAGGGCAAAGCCAGTAGTAGCTCAGCCAGCATGGTCTGGTAGACCAGGGTTCTGTTCCCAGCTACTGGATATTTAACAAAACACAATTTCACCCTCGTACTTCTTTTTTAAGGCCTAGGTCTGCACCCCATGGAGTTGGTTATTTAGCTATGGAGGGGTGCAGGGGCAAAACCATCCACATTAAATGCAAGTGCCTTCAGAATCCCACAGGTCAGATCCAGTGTTTGCAGGATACTGAAATTCAGTCTCCTGAGCTCAGTCTTGTAGAGTTCAGGATATTGAGTTCAGTATTCCAAATATAAACCACTCAATCAGTTATGAGCAAACTGTAAGAAAAACATTTCTACAGCTGATTGAAGGAAACATATTGAGGTGTATGCACTTAATGGTGGATTGCCTACATGCTGCAGATCTGCAGTACATAGGCAAATCTAAGTTAGAATGTCACACAACTTGAGTTTGGTGGACCCGGGAGGCATTCACAGAAGGGATGTACACCCTTATAAACCAGATCGCTTGGTCAGTTGTGCAACTATGCAGGCAGATGGTCTGGGGCATGTCTGGGGGTGTGCCTGTGCTCCACACCATTCATGAAAGCATGGAGCGCTGGGTGAGGGGAATGCAGATATGGCAACAGGAACCCTGATGTATCCATTAGATGCCCCAGATGTCGACTGCTGTGTATGGTGGACCCAATCACCACCTACCGTGACCAATAGGCAAGAGTCAGTCTGCTCAGTAAACTGCAAAATCTAAATGCTAGGTCAGTTAAGCATATTTATTCAAAGTTAAATTATGCAGAATAGCAGCACCCCAAAACATGACCACCAATGTTTCACATCACACTGATGTTGGTGGTCACATGTTTGTGGGGGTGCTGCTATTCTGCATGGATTTTTAGCATTTGAATAAAATATTTGCTTAACCTGACCTAGCATCTATACAGGGCAGCACTATCTCCTTCTTGCTGGTGATATCACTTCCTATGCACCCCAGCATCTCTCTTGCCATACTGATCACCTTGTCACACTGCCTGGCCACCTTTATGTCATCTGATATTATTACCCCAGGTCTCTTTCCTGTTTTGACTTTTCAGTAACATTCCACCCATTTTATTCTGCTCTGTTACTATGGCCCAAGTGCATTATTTTGCACTTCTTTGCATTAAAGCCCAACTGCCATACCCTTGACCACTCCTCCAATTTTTTCAGATCCCTAGCTATCTTTTCCTACATCTTTATGGCAGTGTCCACTCTGTTGCAGATCTTGGTGTCACTGGCAAAGAGGCAGACCTTCCATTCCCATTCCTCTGCTTTGTCACTTATGTAGATACTGAAGAGGACCAGTCCCAGCACTTATCCCTGAAGTACCCCACTGGTCACACTCCTTCCTTTGAGCAAACTCTGTTTAACACCACCCTCTGTGTCCTGTCTGCAACCAATTTTACCCAAGTTACTACTTTATTACCCATCTGTAAGCCCTCCAGCTTGTTTACCAGTCTCATATGTGGAACAGTGTTGAAAGCCTTGCTGAAATCCAGGTAACTGTCAGGTCAGGCTGTACCATGGAATGGCACAGTGGTAGTACCTCATGAGTACATGGTGTCCCTGTATCATACCTTCTCTGCCATGGGGAGATGAGCAAGGGACACAATGGCAGTATGTCCTCACCCAAGTACCATGCCAACACTGTCACCAGCTTTGCGTGCAAGGGAAAGTTGAGAGTGAGCAATAGAAACTGCACCAGTCCCATGCAGCTTAGATGTTAGGCGGCACCTGTTGTATAGACCATGGGTGATTGCTGCACAGCAACTCTCAGTGCCTTCCTTACCAATAACCTGTCTTAGAGCTGTGGGATTGTGTGTGAGACAGAGCAGCAGAAGTGCATGGGATGAGACCAGCCAGTAAACAAGCATTTGTCAATGTTGAATGTTTGCCACTGGTATTGGTGTTGTAGCGGTTTTGCTTGAACACATTTTTACTAAATATAGAGCAGATGAGATGCAATGTCTCATTTTCAGTGGTGTCCTACTTTAACAGATTGTTAGACTGCAATTATCCAGGACAGGGCAGCTGAGAGGTAATATCTACTTTAAGTGGGCTCCCACATTTTGACCACAAATCTCCAACAGTCTTTTTATGCCCTGGCGTTATGATCAAGACAGGTGACATTTTAAATCCGAAAAGTAATTACACTGTGCTGTGGACTGTGGAAGCAAGTTTCAGAATGGATTTGAAAACTACACCTGCTGTGTTCTAGGGGCCAAAATCTGCAAAAATAAAGTTATAAGTAAATGTTGAACAATTAATTTCATAACTTAGTTGGTTTTTCCCATTTTTACCAAAATTTTCAACATACTCTTTATTGGACCACTCCTTCTGAGCATGATAGATGTCATTGATAAAACAATGGCTGCAACATCATTTTGAAATGACAGTTGTCACATTCATGAGGTGGCATAAAAAATGGCTATGTTGAAAAGTTGGGATCAAAATATTGAAAATTACCACAGTTACAAGCATGGGCTGAAAATTGCAACTTCTCACTGCCATTGTTAAGGAGGAGGGTCCAAAAAGGCATGTTTAAAATTTGGGAAAAATATTTAAAATGACCAAGTTATTCCAGAAAGTTCAAAACCCTAATCGAAATACATTGAACCACATACCTGACTTCTCAAATTGTGGTCCAGCATTGAAGAGTGAAGATGTGTCAGTGGTCCAGACAGGATTATGACTTTGGACCTCTGTGGGTAAGTAAGGGCTTGGGGGTGGTGGGTGCTGAGTGGAGGGTTGGGCAGGAGACAGTAATGGCAGCAACAGACATCGATGGACAATTTTTTTAAAGGGTTTATTTAAGAAAACTATGAGGGATGATTTTCTTTCTTTCAGGTCATGACACTTGGGATTGTGCACCCCAGTGTCAGTGTTATATTTGGTAGCACTGGGAGGTGGGGCCTCATTGTTGCAGAACCAAAATGGGCAGGCAGAGTAGAAGCTGGTACAGGGGACTGGGCACTCCCATTCTGGAAGATTAACATGGGTTGGGCTTAGGGAGGGACATTTATGGCAGTGACATTTTACAGGTTGTATTAAAAAAAAAACTAGGAGGGGCAGTTTTCTTTATTTCAGGTGGGAATATTGAGAATTGGCCACCCACAGTGTCAGTGTTATGCTCGGCAGCACTGGGGTGAGCTCTCCAGTGTTGCAGAAGTAAAGGGGCAAGGTGGGTGGTAGCAGCTGGCATGTGGGATTGGGACCGCAGTGCCAGAATATTAACATGGTTTGGACTTGGAGTGAGGGACAGTTACAGCTGTGGCAGCAACAGATATCAATGGATGTTTTTGGCTTTCAACAGGCTGATCATGACAGATAAGCTGTGCTTGCTTGCTGGCATTATATAGATCAAAGGAAAGAGCTGACCTATGATTGGGTTGGATCTTTCTTTTGAAATACCAAAGTTTCCACCCAGCAAGCCAGCATGCTGTCATGATTAACCTAGCTGATGATTGGTGTGACACTGAGAAGCCCTTGTAGACTACTCTGCATTGGACTGACAGTGTGATATCCTCAAATGTCACTCTTCTAGCAAGATGTTCATCGTGTGTGCATGCACAGTTAACGTAAAAAGAACCTGTGCAGTGATGTACAGTAGTAAGTTCAGCAACAAGCAGATTTGCCAGTGTAAAACTATTATAGTTTTATTTCATATAATTTATTTATTTCACCAGGAAAAGGCTCCACTGAGTGTCATTTACAAAGAGGTCCCGGTAGGAAAGCATACATAAGTCAGAGGCAATGATACAGAACATAAAGGTATACAAGACTTAGGGCAATAAACACAAAATCAGAAGTAAGTTCACTGAATTCTTACAGCTGTCAGATATAAGTCATAATCCATAATACAGAGTATAGTTTATACAAGGCACAGATCAATTTACATAATTAGAGTAAATTCACTGAATTCAAACAGCTTTAAGGTATACTCAGTGGGAGCAATGCCACACAAAGAGTTACCAAACTTGTTGAGGACAAGAATAAATTATTAAATGCATCTACAAGAGCAGGTCTCAGGATATAATTTTCAAATAAGCATCTTAAAGAAGCTGCTGTTGCCATCTGGCCAAAAGTGCTACATTGCAGAATTAGAATATAAGCATATCCACAGTAAATCTCATACCAAAAAGTATCTTTCTGCGTTACTTCATTTTAAAGTTATTAGCCATTTTGTAACCCTGATTTCACTACCTGTTCAAAGAAAGCCTGTTCCAGTGAAGAGTTGCTGCTGATGTCATCTAGGGACCTTACAGTCTGGTTTTCCCTGTCAGCAAGCTTATAGGACCTGTTTCTGTAAAGTTGTAAAGAGCATGTGCAATGGTTTTCATAAGTAAAACAGGCAGCATGAGTTAGTAAACATCGCTTTAAAAACTTTGTGTTTCAGGCTTTGTAACAAAACTGACAACATTTTGTCTGGGTGACTTTTATTGAGGTCCTTTTGCTGAATGCTGGATCACTTGCGCTTGAGGTTTGCAGACTAAGTTTCTGATGAAAGGCTGATTCACACCTACCAGTCAATTGAGGCAACTTCTAAGAATGGCAATTTAAAACAGGTATCCCATCTCCTTGTTAATGGGGGTGGGGCAGACTCATCAATATTCTACTCTAAATTGCAATGATCATTTTACCATAGCTAACGCTTCCACCCCAGCAGGAATTAACACATATAAGGCCCCTATTAAAACATATTGTAAAGCAGACAATGATAAACAGCAGCAAAATTAGTAGCCCTCTAACTTGCTTCAGCAGTCTGGAGGCATGCTGGCTTAGTATACAGCAACCCTGGTGAAAAGGACCACAGAAAAACAGTATTAAATAATACAATTTTATCAACTTTGTTATAAAACCTGGAACATATATAGTATTTATAGCAATGTTTACTGACTGGTGCTGTCTGCTTTACTTGTGAAACCATTGCACAAGATCTTTACAACTTTGGAGAAATGAGTCTTATAAGCTTGCTGACAGTCATTACTAGACTTTGAGCTCCCAACATGACATCATCAGCAGCTTTACTGATACCTGCTTTTTGTTGCACAGGCAGTGCAATCAAGTTACAAAATGGCTAATAACTTTAAAACAAAGTATAGCGTAAAAATCTAGTTTTTGGTATGGGATTTACTGGGAGTATGCTTATTTGGATTCTGCAGTGTAGCACTTCTGGCATCGGTGGCTCTTTAAAGGTGTTAAGTCTGACCAGTGTGGTGAGTTTTAAAGAGGTTTGCAACAAGTTCCATAGTGTGGGATAACACAAGTGATTGCAGATTTTTATAGCTATGTAGCATGTCTTGGAATGCCCAGGAGGATGTAATTATTTTTCTGAGGGAATAGTTGCTATGGGATAGGAGAAAGAGTTTGGTAATATATTCTGGGGATCATTTAAAAGTACCTTGTATGCCCATATCTACAGGCTTAAAAGTTTTCTGGTAGTTAATGAAGACCAGACAATTGTGACATATGGAACACAACTGTGGCACACAGTACACAATGATGAGTCCTAGGTACTGAGCCAGTTATGAATCTAAGTGTTCTGTGATAGAGCACATCCAACTTGGACAGACAAGTAACAGAAGACTGGGTGTAGATTATGTCATTCAGTTATATCCCTAAGGCAGTGAGAGGGCCTGGGGAGTTATGTTTTGAAGAACCTTGACTGTTCATTCATCTGTTCTGTTTTGAATGTTTTACAATGTTTGAGTTTTGTTTTATAATGATAATATTTTGGATTAATTTAGTTTATTTTGATTGTGTATATTTTATGTTTTTTGAATTTTATATGGGGTGCAGGGAAGATTTTATTTTGTGATAGGGATAAGTACCTGTGTTTATTTAATTTATTAGTATTGTAGGTTTATTTATTTTTTCTTTTGTTATTTGATTTATTAATTTTGATTGTTATTAGTTGAGTGAGGGTCGCCTGTTAAAACGATTGCTAGAATGTGTTGGAGGCCTGCCCCCACAATTGTGCATTATTTGCCCTCCACTCTTCATGCTCTCCACCCTTTTTCTCCCTCCTTGCAGTTTGCAACATACCAGCACTGTAGGGCACTGGGTGTCACTTGCAGGGGAGGATGGGTGGGGTGGTGCTAACAGTGGAGGGTGAATGAGTTGAACATCACATCAGGGTTGTGAGATCCAGGAGATGCCCTGGGTGAAATGGAACCAGGAATGTGGTTTACCATGCCTGGTTTCCATACCCAAGGGCACTATCAATTTTGATGGGCAGATGGTTCAGCCAGCTCTGGAGGTTCGTCCAACTTGGGCGGTAGTTATGCAATGCCAGGTCCATTAAAACAAGACTGCAATTATTGCAGATCTTGTGGGAACAGTGGACCTGGCTTGTATCACTGAGGCCTGGCTGGATTTGAATTGTGGTCCCATTTTGGAGGCTTTAATTCCAGCTGGGTACTCTGTGATTCACTGCCCGAGATTGGATCGTGGGGTGGTTGCGATCTGTTTCAAGACCGAACTTAACCTTGTGAGTGTACTAGTTAATGTCATCTCTGTGCCTTTCACAGATAGTTACTACTTCTACTCATAAGCACAGTCACCTCTTGACTTAGTCTTCCTCCTGGTGATTGAGGCCTGTGACTTGGGGGTGGAACCAGTTGGATGGTCTGATCATTACACCATGGGGTTTAGTTTTAGTGTCCTCCTTCATGGGCCTACAACTGTGGAGATGATCAGGTAGTTCCTTTACAAGGTGTTAGTTTTGAAGGCCTGGCCGGTACTTGACCTATCATCTCTCCCAGTATCAAACAGCGACCCAGAGGCTCTTGTGGTAGCCTATAATAAGGCTATATCAGTGGCCCTGGATCTCATTGCTCCTGTCCAGGTTCATTCTCTCTTCCTTTATCCACACTCCCCATGGTGTAATAGGATGCTGAGGGAGATGCAGTGACTAGGACGAAGGTTAGAGTGTTGCTGGCAGAGATCCTTCCTGGATGCCAACCACCTTAAATTGATGGAGCATTCTGAAGCCTATGAATCTGCAATCTCCTGTAAGAAGGCAGAATTCCAGTCCAGGGAGATTGCTGTTGCTCAGAATTGACCAGCTCAGCTTTTTCACACTTTAGACAGACTGTGCAACCCAGCCTGCTTACAGAGTGATTCCAAGATGGATGCCTAATGCTATGTGGCTGTGGAGTAGGCACAGGAACAGGAACTGCTTAATGCTATTTAAATAGCTATAAGAGGTAAACCACCACTGCCTGTGTTATTATTAAGCAGCCTTTCTGGTCTTTCTTGTGTGGCTATCTTGGTCTGTCCTGTGTGCTTCTGTTTCCCAGGTGTTGTGTGATAAGCAAAGGCCTTGGTGGAGGAGCTGTTCGAATCCCACTAGAGGAGCAGGGTGGCTTGTGGAAGGAGCTATGCCAGGGTTGGGCTATGCAGAAGCTTGGATTCTGGGAGCCTAGAAGTATTGAAAGTATTTAAAATGCTGATGCACTGAAGAAGGAGCAAGGAATCTACAAATCCCTACACTGGAACTACAGTGGAACTGCTTTAATTCTGTATATGCCTTAGTGAACAGTTAGAGTGGAGCAGAGATAAAAAATTGGTGTAGAAGTTTTGACTTTCTACCCTTTATCTGACCTCCAGTCTATTGATGTGTTTATTCTAAACTAAAAACTCAAGTTGGATCTTTTCTGCTGATGTTTTATGTTCTATGGTATTTTCTTTTTTTTTAGTGTGACTTTTAGATCACACAAGCATTTGAGCATACGAATGGGTGGTTTTAAAGCCCTTGAATTGAAATCTCAGGAGTGTTTAGTATTCCTAGTAAAGAAAAAGGTAAAGGAGAGCATTTACATTGTTGTATCATAGGGGCAAGGAGACTTTTTCTGTGCCTTGGTGCTTTGTTGCTTTGGTACTTTGAACATTTGGAGTTTGGGGAGTCAAGAGTGCTTTGAAGTGCTTAAAGCTTCCCAGGAAGCATACATGCCTTTAAATTTTGTTAGTAAGGTTGTCAGCAAGTTACCCTAATTTACTGCCCATGATTTTCTCTCCTGATTACTGATAACTTCTGGTGATCACTGATCCTTCTGACTAATTATTTGCCTCCTGACTAATTACTTGTCTCTTGCATATTGGCTGTTATGCTCACTTTGCTTGTGCTATTAAAACTATATAGCCATTAAGCTTATTTAGCCACTCTGAATGATTGACTAGATTAGTTCACTTTTATACATTTTACTTGG
Source organism: Neoceratodus forsteri (assembly GCA_016271365.2). Lineage (NCBI taxonomy): Eukaryota > Metazoa > Chordata > Ceratodontiformes > Ceratodontidae > Neoceratodus > Neoceratodus forsteri. The sequence goes on from CM057453.1 coordinate 447,515,109, forward strand.
GAGCTCCAGAGGCTCATTAGCATGCACGAGTTTTAGGAGGCACTCTAATCAGGTGAACACTGGATACAGTAGCTGTATATCATATACTAGTTAATTGATTGCCTCTTAGATAGCTATATAGTGCATGCCTGAATCTGGGCACTTGGGGCAATATGTTTCACCAGCCGAGAGGCCAGATGTGTTTACAGACACAGTGATCTAGAGAAGTGTCTGTAATTCTGGCTGTGTTATTCCTGAAATTCCTTGTTTTGGCTATTTTTCACGGAATGCCTGTAGTACCTTGGGACTAGGTGAGTTTTGTACCAATGTTTATAAACTCTGTTTGGGTTAAAACTAAATGTTTTTAAAGCAGTAACTGTAAATAACTGATAAACAACTATTAGGACATATTTAAGTATTTAAATTCATTGGATGCCAATGTTTGACTTTTATTCTGAAAATGAACTCAAGGCTTAAAATTAAAGGCTAAAGCCTTAGACTTTTGTATTCCACTGGCCTTGAGGTTGTATCTAAGGTGTTTACTGAGAAGGAGCTATTCTGCTAACTAGTAGAAATCAGTCTATAGTGTCCATTGATAATGGAAGACTTCAACATGCCGGATACAGATTGGTATACTCAGCAGGAACATCTGCCAGAACTAGACACATAGTGGATTCCTGCAGGGAGGGCCTCAAACAACTGGTACAGCAACCCACAAGAGACAGGGCTTTCCTAGATCTAGTACTGACTAAAGGGAAGGGATCACAGATCTCCAGGTAGAAGGTCATCTGGGGCCAGTGACCATCACATGGTATGGTTCAAATTGGCTACTACATCTAAATCATCCCATTCCAAGGCACAAATATGGGACTTCAGAGGAGCTGACTTTGATAAGATGGCCAACAGAGTTAAGCTAGCCCCTGGCAAAAAGAAACACAGGTGAGGGGGTACAGGCAAGTGGGCAAGCATCAAGGATGCAATACTTGAAGCAGCATCCCATTGTGTTAGACAGAAAAGGAAGTGCAAAAGAAGAAGAAACCACTTTGGTTCTCAAATACAGTAGCAGAAAAGGTCAGAGCCAAAAGGCTGGCCTTCAGGAAATATAAGGGAACACAGCGGATGAAGATAGGAGGCATACCAAACTGCCCTAAGGGAAGCAGGGAAGGCAGTAAGGCAGGCAAAGTCCCAAACTGAGGAAACACTAGCATGAACAGTAAAAGAAGGTGACAAGACTTTCTATAGATACATTAGTGAAAGGAAAAGCCAGAGGGGGTATTGCTAGTGCTTAATGGAGAAAAGGGAGCATGTGAGGAGGAGGACCCTGTAAAGGCATCTATCCTAAATAGATACTTTTGCTCAGTATTTACTGAAGAGAAGGTAGGCAGGGCCCACAGCTCAGCATCATGGACACAGGGGAGGGAGGTGAGCACTACTTCCTTCACAAAAGAAAAGGTCCTATAAGAGCTTGCTAAGCTCAGGGTGGATAAGGCAATGGGACCTGATGGCATACATCCCAGGGTACTTAAGGAGCTAAAGGTGGAACTAGCAGAGCCATTAGCAGAACTGTTTAGTGAGTCTCTGAGCACAGGAGAGGTCCCAGAAGACTGGAGAAGGGTTTCATGTGATCCCGCCCCACAAGAGTGGTAGCAGGGAGGAGGCAGGAACTACAGACCAGTCAGTCTTACCTCAGTAGTGGGCAAGATTATGGAGGCACTCCTTAAGGAAAGGATAGTGCAACACCTGGAATCCATAGGGCACAGGATCCAAGACAGCATGGGTTTACAAAAGGAAGGTCCTGTCAAACTAATCTCATAGATTTCTTTGACTGGGTAACCAGAGTGGTGGACCAAGGGGAGCAGTTGATGTCACTCACCTTGACTTCAGCAAAGCTTTGACACTGTTCCACATAGAAGATTGATAAATAAGCTGGGTAGGCTCAGGGTGGGTCAGAAGTTGGTCAACTGGGTGACAAACTGGTTGACAGGCAGAAAACAGAGAGTAGTGGTAAATGGTATACAGTGAGAAGAGATGCAAGTCACAAGTGGGGTACCCTAGGATCAGTCCTAGGGCCAGTCCTCTCAACATCATCTTTAGTGACCTTGCAGATGGACTAGAGGGGTGTCTTGTCTGTTTGCAGATGACACCAAGATCTGCAACAGAGTAGATGATCCAGATGGGGTGGGCAGAATGAGAAGAGATCTGGATAAACTAGCAAAATGGTCAGAAGAGTGACAACTGGGATTTAATGCAAAGAAGTGCATGATCATGCACATAGGGAAGAGAAATCCTGAAGCCACCTATAGGCTGGGAGGAGTTGCTAGCAGTCACAAAGGAAGAAAGAGACTTGGTCATCATCATCACCACTGATGACCTGAAATCATCCAAGTAGACCCCTAAAGCAGTAGGTAAGGCTAGGGAGGTGTTAGGGTGTATTAGTAGGGGTATCACAAGTTGTAAGAGGGAGGTAATATCCCTTTTACAAGACACTGGTTAGGCCCCATCTGGAGTACTGCCTGCATATTGGAGGCCACACCTTCACAAGAACATTAATCAAATTGAGGCAGTCCAGAGAAGGGCAACCAAAATGGTGCAGGAACTGCATCAGAAGACATATGAGGACAGATCAACAGAGCTCAATATGTATACCCTTGAGCAAAGGAGGAGAGAGGTGATATGATCGAGGCATTCAAACACCTTAAGGCATTAACAAGGTGAAAGAGTCTAACATGTTTAAATATAAGAAAAATAGCAGGACAAGAGGACACAGCATGAGATTAGAGGGGGCCAATTAAGGGGGAATGTGAGGAAATTCTTTTCACAGAAAGGTGGTGGATGCATGGAATGGCTTACCTCAAGAAGTGGTGGCTATGAATACAGTGCAGGGCTTCACACAGGCATGGGATAGGTATAAAGGAGCAATACAAATGAATATGAATAGCAAAGGCCTCATGGCACATTTATAAGGTAGAAAAGAAATGGGCAGACTGGATGGGCCTATGGTCCTTATCTCGTCACAACTTCTATGTTTCTATGTTTCATTGAGTTTATTGAGTTTACATTGAGTTGTTTTTTCTTTCTTTATAAAATAGTGTTATCCGGATGGGGAGGTCCCACGCTGAGAGATAGTGATATTTTTTGGAACAGAAAATATAAAGGCAAATTTGGAACAGGCATACCAGGGTCCTGGATCGCTGCTGGCTGGGTTTGATTATTAAAATTCATTTATTAATGATGAAGGTGTATTAGATTTTATTTATTATTCATTTAATTTAAAAATTAGCTTAAAAATAAACAAATGGTCTGTGCAAGATATAGTTTTCAGTTTATGCAAGGTACCTAATATTTACTATAATGTGCTGGAAAATATAAATTGGTATCACTAACAACTGATGAATTGGTTACTGAGGTGTCTAATTTTCACAATATTCAGGACCTAGTGTATCACAATGAGAATGTAACTAACTCAGTGGAGGTTGTTCTTTCAATGTTTGAGTTAGCTTCGCTGACTGGGAAAACAAAAATAAGTTGAAAACTATGATTACCCAGCTTTTTGTAACATCCTTGGGTTGAAGTTTTATGAAATGACATAGTCAATGTTGTAAGAGTATTTAAATCTCGCTCAGAAGGAAATCAAATTAATGTTACATTGATAAATAAGAAAATGACTGCCAAAATTTTGAAGTTGCTCATAAACTTGATTCTGTAGGGATTTTGATAATAGATTTCAAGTAAAACTTTGAATGTAAAGAGGATATTAGTTTTAAATATGACACAAAAGTTAACCAAACAACTGTATACAATGTAAAGCTTTCTAACAGATTTCAGCTTTAACAGAAGATGGTAATTGACTATAATTAAGTTGTACTGGAAATGAGAAAACTATGGAAAGATATAACGGTATCTCAATCATGCTGTATAATGGATGTACCACAGAATCAGATGAACTTATCAAGAAGTATCCAGGTGATTTAGAGATTATAACCTGGCATGTTGCTGGCCACATTACAAAGCTGGCTAATTCTGATTATATAAATTTTATTAAACAATTTGATATTATAAACCTACAAAAGACATGGCATGGAAAGGAACAGGATGATGTTATTCAACTTAATGGATATCAGATTCTTCATAGTTATGCAATTAAACATTCAAGGAAGGATAGACTGATTGGTGGCCTTATTATATTTTATAAAAATTCTAATAATATCAAACTTATTCACTCTAAGGTACAGAGTAATTATACCATGGTACTAGTGGCCTTGAATGAGCCATTGATTATAATGGTTAATGTGTATAATCCCTTAAAGAAACAGATAAAATTTAAGAGACTTAAATAAACTTAGAAGAGCTTATAAGAACCATGTTAAATTACAGAAATCTATTTTTCAGAAAGAACACTGAGATAAGATGCTTGAGGCTATTGTGGAGAAGGATGATTGGCCTTCTGGAGACTGGCATCATTACAATTCAAAGTGCAAACTGATTCATATGTGCATCCTGATTGTTGGATTAAGTACTATTATGATATATATATCAGAAATGTTTCAGATAATAAGATACCTAAAATATCATAGCTCTAAACTTAATACCTACAGAAATAGATGATAATTTTAATTGGCTTACTTCATTGGAAGAAGTAGTTGCTCTAAATGCAATAAAAGCATAAAGCACCTGGTCCGATAATATAGTGGTACATTTTTATTTAGAAGACATAGATTGAGGACAATTTATTAGCAGATTTTTTCAAAAATCTGTAATGTATGATTATATACCTGCAACCTGGGTAGATAGTCACATTTACCTATCTTTAAAAAAGGTGACAAGGCCCTTCCAGAAAATTATTGTCCAATCAGTTTAATCGACACTTTAGCTAAGATTTATGCAAAAATACTATTGACTAGGTTATTGGATTGTATTACAAAATATGCAGGGCTATCTAATCTACAGGCAGGTTTCACTAAAGGTTGTGGTACAACAACTCAAAAATTCATTTTTCAACATCTTCTAGAAAAATATCGTAATAAAGAAACAAACATTTTACATCACATTTGTAGATTTCAAATCTAGCTTTTGATTCAATAGATAGAAATACATTATGGATTCAGATGTATAATCTGGATACTGACCTGAACTTAGTAACATTAATAAGGCATTTATATTCCAACACTTGGTCTAAAATACAATACTCTAATAACGGTTTGTTAACAAAAGAAATTCCACTGCTTGTAGTGTCTGGCAAGGTTGTGTATTGGCACCTACTTTATTCAATATTTATATTGATGAATTAATTAATAGTTAATATGTTGAGCATTGATTTTCACTCTCCAAAATTGGCTCAGATAATGATTCCATTGTTGTCTTATGTGGACGACCTGGCTAATTTTTCATTGATTAGATTAGGACTACAGAGAAGTTTGGATAAACTTAATACCCTGTGTAAAAAGCTAAATCTACTGCCCAAGCCACAGAAAACTAAGGTAATGATATTTGGATCTTGGAAAAATATAGAAGACTCTTATTGGATGGCTCTTTACTGGATTTTGTTACAGAATTCACGTATCTCAGGGTTACATTTTCATCAAATATGATGTGGAATAAGCATATTGCAGATAAAATGAATACAACAGCATTAGGATTGAAAAGGTTTAATGTTAGATATGGAGGACATATGGTAGCACCAATGATCAACTCAATAAACTCTAAATTAATTCCCCAAGGTTTATATTCTGTTGAAATCTGCAATTGATTGACAGTCAATGAGCATGTACCAATGCAGTACAGAGTTCTTTGAGGGCTCAGTTGGTGGCTGGCCATGATGGTGAGTGGTGGGCTGTGCAGTCACCAGCTTGGTTTTGGGATAAGTAGAGTGGTGGGACATTGTCTGCCGAGGTGGGGGTCCACTAGATCACCAAGGATGTGTTAATATTTCATAACTGGGGTCAGGGCCTGAGGTGATCTACTAGATCACCAAAGAGGTTTTGTTTTTCATAACGGAGATTGGGGCTTGTGGGCCCTTGATCACCAGGGAATTTCTACCTGTATTATCAGGTAATCGGAGCTTTAGATCACCAGGGAATTTCTGTGTGCAATATGAAGGACCGGGCTTTGGGGGTTCATTAGATCACCAGGGCAGATTTACTTGCACCAATGAGGGCTTGGGGCTTGGGGGGCACTAGATCACCAGGGCAGATTCACTTGCATTAACAGGGTATCAGGACTTGGGGGCTGCTAGATCACCAGGGAATTTTTTGTAACAAGGGATTGGGGCTGGGGAGGGGACCATAGCACATTGTTCCACATTGCTCAACTCTCCCAGAGGACAAATGTCTAATATCTTGACCAGCTATGGCTGGTATAATGGTACTGACATTTGCTTCTGGGAGAGGTTTGAGAATCCTGATTTAGGGGATTTAGAAGCCTGCATCTACTGCAAGCCCTAGCACCATGCCACAGCCCTGAATGGGCAGTGAAATCCCTTGGTGCATACAGCCTGCAGCTGAAAAGGCTACAGTTGAGAATCACTCCAAGTACATCTTTTGGCACAAGGGGCCTTTGAACCATTCTTTGTGAAGCAAGCCCCTGCGCGTGCTGGGAGCTTTGAGAATCATGCCCAATGTCTTCTATCTATCTATCTGTCTGTCTGTCTGTCTATCTATGCAAAGGTGCGGACTCAAAGTCCATGGGATAAATGCATTTATTTCCACACATGTGTGATACATTTAGAACTCAACATTTATCACAAATATGTATGATGAGCACAATCTATCAATCAAAACCCCAAGCCAGCAGTACTTCTCATCTTTCACTTTCACATTACAGTACAGGACATGCACACAAAACTGCCTCACTTCCACCCTTCACATAGCTGATACATAACTTTTTCACAAACACACAGCACTAGCAGGCACTGTAGTACTAAAGACAGCATAACACTTTTACTTTTTTCACATTTTAAATCCCAAACGTCCAGCTGCCCTTGTTGCCTCTTAATCTGCAAAACTGAAGCTACAGCAACTTGCTCCTACTAATACCACCAAATCAAGCTGAAAGGACAAAGAAATACACCTTTACCCTACCTTCAAGCAATAATCTCTTCATGTTCAAACATTGATTTTGTGTTTTTTTATACTGCTGCTTTACTCATTTTCACCCATGCTGCTGGTGGTCCACCTTGCTGAGTACTTTCAACTGCTGCTGTGCCATAGTCCACACTGTCTCCTTAACATCACAATGACAACACATTCCAATCCTCTGTGGCTGTGGTCCCTGAGCCTCCACTTGTCAGAGAAAACTCCACCACTCCATGTCAAGGTAACACAAAAAGAACAATTTTTATGTTAAAATAACTTTGGCAACTGAACTACAAAACTGCACTCCCTCCTGCTGTATGGCCAAAACTGTTCAACTCAGACATGCCACTCCACCCTCCACCTCAAACTGACCAGACAAAAAATAAAATCACATTCTCCAACACCAGCTGCCATGCAAAGAACAGCAGGCTGATCCATCTCCCTTTCCACCACTGAGCTTCAGTAAATTTCTTTACCTTTTAAATACTATCTCAGTCAGACAAAATGGTGCAGCACTCGATCCTCCCTATTTTCCACAAAGAAAGCACACAAGTGCTTGCTTCTCTGCCATGGTGGAAACTACAATAAAATGTATTTTTTTATATTTAAAAAAGCTGCAACAGCAAAACGCCTCTTGGCATCCTCCAAGGACAGGATGCACAGTATTTTCCTGCCGTCTCCCAAAGAGGTACTGACATTTTCCTGTTAATTATTCAAAGCCCAACTTGCCAATCAATATCAGTACATGTTAGGTGGTGTCAGGCATCAGGACATTAAAGCATCCTTAGCAACCAGCTAGCAATTTTTCAGTAAAGTAGAGGTATACATGGCAATGTTCAAAATGTCCTCTTAAATTTCTTTAAAAAATAAATAATTTAAAATAAATCTGCCAGCACTATAATACATGGTCACTACTGCATAAATGAAATACACAGAGGGCACTCTGTGTGAGAAATGATTCATATATTGTGTTGTTTGACCTCAGACAAATCACTTGTGGTCTGAGACTACCTATGTCAAATAGCACTTGTGTAGATAAATCATTTATCACACAAGTCCCTTTGCATATCCCTTATACAGATAGATAGATAGATAGATAGATAGATAGATAGATAGATAGATAGATAGATAGATAGATAGATAGAGACAGATAGTTCATAATTCATGCTTGGGTCTTTCTCCCATAGAAAAAGCTATCATGTATTTGTTGTATACCACCATAGCCAATTATGGTATACTGTATGAAAAAAAATAGTTAGGGTATATTAACAAAAATAGTGTATATGACACCAGCCAGCTAGTTACACTGTATTAGTCTGTTGTTAACACCTTAATAACATCATTCATAACTAATGCACTACAAGCCACCCTATTATACACAGAATAAGACCTGTAACAAGTACCTTAATAACACCTGTAAAACAATCTTACTACAACATTTAGCAGCCACTGTAATAACACATATAACAATCACCTTAACAAGTCCTTTAACGATGTCACAATACCAGCATCCTCTTGAAATGCAGCACCTAATACAGCAGCTCACAACCTACAAAACCTGCAGAAGAAATGCCCCTAACAAACAACACACTAGAACAATACCTCCAACATTACTTTCCTCACAGCATTTCCATCAGACTGCCAGAACTGACTTTATCTAACAAGCCTCCATACTGCTCCAGACCAGCTCCCTCCTGTATTTATAGGATATTCCTCATCATAGACTGCTGCTTCTGACCTCACAGTTTCAGATGGCAGCTCTCACTAAGGCTCCTCATGTATACCAGTAGGCACAATCACTGCTCTGAGTCTCAATTGAATCACTGCTTTGAGTCCCAGCTGCATAACAATGCCGACTGCCACTCTCAACAAGGCAAAGTCACTTCTAGAAAGAACATCCTGCAACTCACTCCCCATTCAGATGAGAGTTCTTCAGTGGGTGCGCACATGCCAAAAAGCATGTGTCCATGCTACACTATTGAAAAACACTACAACTACAGAAAAGACTATACTATTCGGGAAAACTTTCAAAAAGCACACACAGTAACCAAACCAGTGCAATATGTAAAATAATCATTAGTGTGCCATAGGAACTCTACCATCTTGGGGGCTAATTAGCTCAATAAATCTACTCATACTTTGGGCTCACAACCACTGTGCTAATTAGCCCCCTCAGTGGTATAGTTCCCAATGTACCACTTTTACCCATAGTGCATTCTCTATCTATACCTCTATCTATATCTGTATTTATAGCTACAGTATATCTATATGACAGAGGAAGAATAAATGACAGGAATGTACAAGAAAATAATACCACTGAGGATGTGAACAAGGTCATTAATCCACAAGCTCAATGGACAAGTGATCATTATCACTATGTTCATCTTGAGATTATATTATTTATTTATTTTTATTTATTATACTTTTCAAGCCACCCACCACCATTACTCGGCCTTGGTCATGGCCCCTTCTCCCACTCCCACAGTAGCCATGACTCCTGATACCCCTGGCTTACACCCAGGGTGGGGTTGTGGCACTGGCTCAAGTGCTGCAAAGTCAGGATAGGTAAGAGAGCCATCTTCGGAGTGGAGAGGCAGGCTTAATTCGGCAGCAGTCAGCTGTGTTTTTCCCCTATATGTGAGGGGCAGGGATGTGCAATGACAACCAGCATCTGCCCCGCCTCAACTACATTCTGATGCCAGCTGCTACAGTGCCTCCGGCCTCCACCAGGGGTCCATCAAGCACCAGTCATACTCCCTCCCTCCCCAGAGAAGGAGAGCAGTCCTTGGGACACTCCATCCTTCTCCCTGGGCAGGCCTCCAATATCCTGGGTCTATTCCCAAACCTGGTCACTGGAGTCACAAGCAGAAATCAACCACTTTTCTGATGGGCTGGCCCTGAAATCATATTATTTCATGAGTATGTTGTACTTTCTAAGCATTTGCTTTATGAAAAGAAAAGAAATCATTGGGATGATAATTTCATATTGGCATTGTTTTTGCAATCATTTCCTGGTTTTGCTTTTATTTTTTTTGTGCTACATAGTTTTCTGAAGTGTAGTGGCATTTTGGTGTATTAAAAGCAGGTGTGTCTGTGGTGGCCTGTTTTGGGTCTTCACATTAAAAGATATTAAGTCTGCAATGGCCTGTCCTTTATTTTGAAGTGTTTGATGGGTCTCAGTAGCAGCATTGCATCTGTAGTCTGGTGCAGTATAGGGTGTGGTTGAGAATGATGTTTGGCAGCAGCATGAAATATGCAGTTGGGAGCAGTATGGCTTTATACTGTGGAGCAGGTTGAAGATCATGACAGTAGCATGAAGGCAGTGGCAGCATAAAGAAGGCAATAGCTCTCATTCTAGAATACTAACTTGCAGTTGTAGGAGGTATAGCCAGGGCTTTAGATATTTTTTCCTTGGGAATACAGTTATTCCATGTTGCAAAAGCTGTCAGTATTGACAATTGTTTAGAAGTAAAATGAGTTCTGAGTCTTCAGTATGTAAAGGAAAACGTAGTGAATAATCCCATCAAGTAAATATTGTACTCTATCTTTTCTAAAGGACTAAATATACTTATACAATTGTATTAACAGAAGTCCTGTTCTTTGGTGATTTGGTGTTCAACAGTTATTAATGAATTTACAAAAATGCACCTGTTTTTGTAATTATTTTTTGCAAGAACCAATATGGCTGCAGCCAAGGTCAGAGCAGAACATGACACTGTCCACCATGTTCAAGATGGCCACTGCAGTGTTCTGTACATGCACAATGACTCATGCATGTGCACTGAACTCAGGCAGCATGACAACACAGTCCACTGTGTCCAAGATGACCAGCGAATTCTCTGCATCTGCGATGACTTGCACATGTGCACTGGGCTCCAGTGGCTATCTTGGATATGATGGACTGTGCTGCCATGCCACTGGATTTCAGTGTGCATATGTGAGTCATCGTGCATGCGCAGAAAAGTCCAGTGACCATCTTGGACACAGTAGACAATGCTGTGTTCGCCAGTACCGATGGACAAAACAGTGTGGTGGATGCGAGTGATTTCTGTTCACCTCCACTATTTAAAAAGTCCAGGTCATATCCAGTAAGCTCCTTTTCTACTGTGATCACAAGACAACTGCAGATGTAAAACTTGACAGAGTTAAGTTCCTTAATTTACAGGTTTGTCTGTGATCCAAAAAGTAATTAAAACATTTTCTTTTGTTTTAAAGTAATAAGGTTTTAGTGCTTAAAAATAGCTAGAAAATTGCAATTTTTTATGTGACTGACTTTCATACAAAGGAGTAATCTGTTGACATGAGGTGTCTAACAGATATCCCAAGAGGAGCAAACAGACTAACAGTGGAGTGCAATGCTTTTATTTCTACACTGATTTACTGGTGCCTAGGTCTTTAATACATGCAACAGATATTTGCTTTCTGGGGCTAGAGTATCCTGCTGCTAGGATATGTCCTGGAGGCTGGTGGGTTGTGTAGTCCAACAGGGATGGAGTAGCTGTAGTGGCTGTTGTGAGCAGAGAGCAAACTGCTGGAGGCAGACAACTATGATTCAAAAGGTTTGGGAACCTGTATTTTATTACCAGGGCACAGCTGTCCTGATCTTTTATTGCACTATTTAGATATTTTAAGGTCAGTTGAACAAATAGGTCACATGACCAACAAACTCAATTCCTGGTCCTGGGCACATAAATAGAGCTCACTAGCAAGTGGGGTGAACAAAGGAGTAGTCTGTTGACACGAGGTGGCTAACAAACATCCTGTGAGGAGCAGACAAACTAACAGTGGAGTGCATTGCTTTATTTCTACATTGATTTACTGGTGCCTAAATCTTTACTACAAGCAACAGATGTTTGTTTGTTTAGGGCTGGAGTATCCTGTTTCTAGGATACGTCTGGGAGTCTGCTGGGTTGTGTAGTCCAACAGTGATAGAGTAACTGTAGCGGCTGTTGTGAGCTGAGAGCAAACTGCTGCAGGCAAACAATTACAATTTAGAAAAGGCTTGGGAACCTGTATTTTATTACCAGGGCACAACTGTCCTGATCTTTTAATTGCACTATTTTAATATTTTATGGTTGGGTGAGCAAATAGGTTATGTGACCCATGGACTCACTTCCTGGTGTTGGGCACATAAATAGAGCTCACTAGTGAGCAGGTTGAGCATGTGCAGGTAAGTGTGTGCAGAGACATGTGACTGATGGGAGAGTGGGTCAAGGTAGTTTATTTTATTGTTTATTGCTATATATGTTTGTTTCAGAACTATTAAACAGGAGTAATGAGAAGAGCACAAATAAACAAGAAATTTAAGGTACATACATATTATCCAACTCTAGGAAGATTGAGTAAAAAACTCTTAGACTGGGAAAGTTTAGTTGAAAGATTTGGTTTAAATCACATTTCTAACTGTTTGTCTAAAGATATAAATAGTGTGTGCTGGTAAACATGGAAACTGCAAAAGATATTTTGATGCTGTTACGTAAGGAAGGGGCCATATCTAAATGCACTGAAAGTGGAATGTTTGCAATTAAAAACACCAATCCAGTTGAAAATAACCATATTTGCCTAAGTGTGAACATAATAAGTCATTGTTAAATAGCGAAAATGGACAATTAATGAATTAAAAGGATTGCAGAAATAAATAAAATGGAAAGCTTCATTATAAGCATCAAGGTGGAAAAGAATGTTTTGAGCAGGTCAATCATGGCCAAAAAAGGCCTAGGGAATCCGTGGATAATTCATCAAACTCAGACAAAATAGAACAGATTACAACAAAGGAGGGACAATGTTAATGAGGATGGCCTTTGTGATTGGACTCTGATTAAGAAAAATACATTCAGAAAAGGGAGAAAGGCACTAATGAAGACTCAACTAGAAACAACTAACTGGTATTCATTGTTGGCAGAGGTAACCAAGCACAAGAAACTCAGAGTACAGCAATCAATAAAGAGTTAGGTCTGGGAACTAATTCCAAAGTAGCAAACTGCAATGTTGACATGGGCATGTTATCATCAGAGCCTCAGGATTCCAACATGTATAGTATGGACAAAATTATAAAGACCATATTAAATGTAAAGATATGCTAGAAACTTTGTACATTATCTAGCCAATGAAAGGCTCATGCTGTAGTTCTGAAACTGCTAACCCTGATACAAAGCTGAGAATGCCACAATCAACAATTCAAAAGCCACCCAGGGAACACTTGTATAATAAGGACAGCAGTAAATCAAACTTTGCAACAAAAGGAAAAAAATGAGTATACAGTAGGTGACTCAGTTGTAAGATTTGTAGATGGGTACATTCCAACTGCTGCTAGATTACATACCTTGGTAACTTGTTTACCAGGGCTAAAATCTTGGATGTCAGTGAGAGAATTGATAAACTAGTTAATAAGGATGATGTGGTTATATTACATGTGGGAACAAACAATGCTGGAACAAACAATAATGGAAATACACATGAGAAAGATATTTGCCATAAATTCCTGACACTGGGCAAAAGGCTAAGAAAAAGGAAGTAAAACTGTGATTTCAAGTATTTTACCAGTCCCTAAGGCAAGACATGAAAAGATCCACACAATTATAAGAATCAATGCTAGTTTATTGAACAGTTTGTGGAGAAGAGTAGCATTTATTCATGAACTGCTGGATATTTTCTGGGCTAACAAGCAATTGTTTTCAAAAGATTGCTTGCATTTAAATAAAAAGGCACAGAAATTCTTGCAGAATGTTTGAAATCGACACTAGCAATTATGAATTTAAACTAGTCACTTGAGGGGAGACAAATCGCCCACAATTAACTAGTATGCTAGCAATAACACCTGACAAAATAATAGAGGAAGAACAAAAACAGGATGAAGCTGAACTGTGGAAGGTATTGGTGATAAATGTTAGAAACTTTAGAAAAAAGATAAATGAATTACAATACATTCTAAGTAAGGATAATATAAAGATCTGAACTGTCACTGAAATTTGGGGGCAGGATGAGGATTGGAGGCTAAATATTGAAGGGTACCAATCTTTTACAAGAATTGTAAACATAACAAATGAGGAGTGTGGCAATTTATGTAAGGAATGGGATTCAAGCTGTAGCAATAGATAAGTTTAATGAAGCAGTAGGTGTAGAACAGGTTTGGACAAATTTATTTCCAAAAACAATACAAAGATATCCCTAGGGTTTGTTATAGATCTCCATCATTATCTGCTGAACATAACATGGATTTTCTACAGATGTTAAGAAAACTTGATATAGGAAGTAACTTAATAGTTTTAGCTGACTTTAATTGCCCTGGTATTGACCGGCACAAGAAAACTTATACTGCAGCACTAGATGAGCAGCTAACGGAAATAGTGGAAGAGCAAGGTATGATAAATTATGTAAATGAAAACACAAGAGAGGTAAACAAACTTCGTTTAGTTCTTAGCAACATGAATGAGAATATAATGAAGTGTGAAGTTAGAGAACCACTAGGAAATAGTGACCATTGTATCATTCAATTTAATATACAAGTTAAAAGAAGCACCATTTTGGACAAAACTAAGGTGCGTGTTTCGGAAGGCAAATTATAATAACATACTAGGTTACATGCACAACTGAAAATGGGATGAAGAACTAATGGACCTGGATGTAACTAGTATGTGAAGAAATTCAAGGCCATAATCCAAACATGCATAATTGCATTTGTTCCATTAAATAACAAATACAACAAAAGAGGTAGTGTGCCCAAGTGGTTTAGCAGAAAGATAAAGAAAGCTATTACATGAAAGAAAACAGCTTATAAAACAGCTAAGTGCTTGGGTTCACAGGATGCATGGGATAAATACAAAACAAATTGAACATTTGTTAAAGAATGATACACAAGCAAAAAGATAATGAGTGTGAGCTAGCTAAAACTACTAAAGATAACAAAAAGCCATCTACACATATAGAAATAGCCTTAATAACTCAAAACCTCATATTGGTACATTGAAGGCTGGTAATACAAATATAACAGATTGTCATGATATGGCTTAGGTGTTTCAAACATTTTTTAGTAGTGTCTATAAATCTAAAGAACAGATAGAACCAGAAGAAATGAACACAGCAGATAGCATGAGGATATATGTTGAGAATGTGACACTAAAAATAGATTCCTAAATGTATATACAAGTAAATCACGGGACCTGAAGGGATACATCTAAATTCCTTAAGGAAACATCAGATATTTTGGCTATGCCTCTAACAATGATTTTCATCAATCACTCAATGAAGGAAGGAGAGTGGATGACTGAGGAGGCTCACATAGTGCCTGTTTTCAAGAAAGAAAATAAATCTGATGTGAGAAATTATAGGTCAGTCAGCTTCACATGATCAATTGGGAAAATGCTTGAGCAAATAATAAATTATCAGATAAAAATGCATATTCAGAACAAAGGATTAAGAGATGCACTACAACATGGATTTACTAAAGAAAGGTGCTGTTTAACTAATTTTCTGTGTTTTTGGTACGATCAGTGAGGCGTTAGACAACAATCTGTCATGGATGTTCTACTGGATTTTTCCAAAGTGTTCAACACAATATCACACCAAGATGTTATTAAATCAATGAAAGAACTTCATATAAACATAAATCCAGTAAAGTGGGTGAGATCCTGGTTGACCAAAAGAATGCAAACGGTGTGCATCAGGGGACACTATTCTGATTAAATTGAGGTAACTAGTGGAGTCCTGCAGGAGTCGATCCTGATGCCAGTATTATTTAATATCCTAGTGTCATCCATGAAGCCATCAGAACATGTGTGGCTATACAAATTCTCTGATGATGTTAAACTAGGAGCAATCATCACTATAAAGGAAGATGCCATCAGATTCCAAGCAGAAATTGATGCTATAACCAATTGGGCTGAGAGTAAAAACATTATTTTAATATTGACTAATAAAGCAATAATGAACGAAGAGCCAGTCATTTCCTAGAGATTAACGATCAACTGGGGGTAGTGGACTTTTGTGGTGGCAGGCGTGCAGCACTCACTCTGTCAAATACCAGCTTCATGAATATTCATTTGTAGTGCCATTTCAGTCTGTTAAATATGGGATTCATGAATATTCATTTGGTGTATGCTGATCAGAGGTAGTAGAAGATGTAACCAGTAGGAGGAAACAGTGATTGCAACATTCATTATTATTCATTAGAACATGAACTAGTCAAGACACAGACTGATTTTGTACAATGTTAGAAGTTTATTCAAATGTAGTACATGGGAGCGTAACCAATGACAGCACTTTTTATTTTACAAACAGGCTTTCGTGGTGGCACATTGGACATTTCAAACTCTTTGTGTTCTGAGCAAAAAATAAGGAAACACATACAGTAACTACTTTACCTTGGACAAAACTACTTTGATTTTTGAAGATGAGTTTGCTAAACCTTTTGCTAAACCTTTAACTTGGAATAAATGTTTTTGCTAAACCTTTTAACTAGGAAGCATCTTGAGTACGAGTTTCATCTGCTGAACATTTGAACTACAACTTCACAGCATGCTTTGCAAACATTTTAACAAGAACTGCACAGCATTATTTTGTATTCTTTTAAAACCTTTGTTTCTTTACTGGTTCATAAAGCTAAATGAGACATTAGTGGCAAAATAGCATTGGTAATTAGAGAACATTTTGTCCATTGTGGCTTTTATTTTTTTTCTTGATAGGTTGTATTGAAGGCTGTGGTGTACTTTGGTACATGTCTGTAGCATGCAAGGTTTTGCACTGCATGGTCTCAGTGCTGGCTTCTGCAAGCATTCAGCTTCATGACTATTTTTCAGTTACTGTAGGTGTCCAGTAATCTTTGAGGGAGCCTGCTTTATGTCCTCAGACGCCTATGATTTGATTTGTACCGAGGCCAACATTTGATTGTATTTGAACAGTGGAGGACCTGACTGAGTGATTAGTGTAGCTTTGAGACAGTGAGGCACTTTTACTGAGTTTCTTCATTATGCCCCGAGAATATTTTTTTCCACAGCTACATTTTCATATCAGCATTCTATAGTTGCAAATCGGTCCTCTGGGATGGTTTTGGCCACAAGTAAAAACTTTTTGGTTCTGCTAGCATTTTGAGAGGTATTTTCAAGAAGGCTACTGGACATACAGCTGACTGGAGAGTAGCATACATTGTGCCCCTGTATCTGTGCCTGGCAGTCTCTAAGGATCTACATAGTTTTTGTTTTTTTTCATTATAGGACAGTGGCATATTCTTGTCTGTGTTCATCTTTGTGGATAACAAAAGCATTTGCTGGCATTTTTCTTTGGCCTTCTACCTTACATGTCAAAGAACAATTGAATATCAAACCACACTTTATTAATTAACCCTTGTGGGTTATTTGTGTCCATAGCTGGTGAGCTCTGAAGTTTCTTTAAGTCTGCACAATTTATATCAGGGTGTGGCACTGTTTTATCTTGTGCAGTTTTAGTAAGTTTTTTTTTTTAATAGTGCAAGAAACACATTATTTGAAGAAGTGAAATCTTTATTTTGTTGGACATTTAGATTTCTGCTGTATAGCCTATATATAAATGCCTGTTTATTCCTGCTCTGATAGAAATGAAGGTTTGTATTGAGTATGGTTGGCCAGAAGTGTTTCTTACAGTTGCATAAAATTCAAGGAGTGTCTGGTTTAGTTCTGGTACTGCTAGAGTTTCAAACTCTGTACTTTTACCATTCTCTGCTAGCTGACTTTTGAATAACTTAACTACCACTTTGTTGCTATTTGTGTGCCCTTTTCATTATGCTCATTTTCTAATGTACCTAGGTCAATACTTTTGAGTGGTAGGTGCCTGCTGCAGCAAGATCTGTTACTGGTAGTTGGATGATTTTCTGAGGCTGATAAAGTAGGCAGTGGCAATGCAGGTGTTGTATTTTCTTATGTCGCCTAGTATTGGCATTTTGTTTTAGTACTACTGTGCTTGCCTCCGTTTGTGTTGTTGTGGTACTGTCTGCATCTGGTGTTGTCTGTGAATTTCTTGCATTGACAGTCGCTGTGGTTTCTGTACCTTCCTCTTGTGGGTTTGATTGTGGTGACAGCTGTATTTGTATAAGTTTGGCATCACTTACTTCTGTCTCGGTTTCTGTGAGTGGTTCTTGCTGATGCCTCATTATTTGTCTTCTTTCCTCAGGTGCTGTGTGGCTGTCATTGCGATTGGCTGTTACTTCAGGAGTCTGAGAAGAATTCAATGCCATCTCAGTGAGCCAGTCTTCTACCTCAGCACCCTAGAAAATGTCAAACTTTGTGCCAGGTGCTGACATTCTTAATTTGACTGATTGCTGTTTGTGTCTTGAGATTTCCGGTAAAGGTTTCTCTCAGATTTTGTCCAGAATTCAGCGCTTGTTAACAGCATAAAAGTAAACACTGTGGGTAGTGGAAGAGTTGAGCTGCTGTCACGCTGGTCATTTCTAGGTTTCAGACCAGCACGGCAGTCAGTCAGCATTCTAGCTGAGATCATGAATAATTAATTCGACTTATAATGCAAATTAATGCATTTTAGCAAGAGGAATATTAAGTTGACCTATGATATGCAGGAAAGAAATCAGACAACACCTGAATTAGAAAAGGACCGGGACTTACTAGTCTCAAACAGACTAACATTCAAAGACCAGATAAAAAGTGCACTTAGCAAGGCATACAGGGTCCTGGGTTGCATAACTAGACACATAAGAAGTAGGCAGAGGGAAGTTATAGTGCCTTTGTATTCAGCACTAGTGATACCACATATGGAATACTTATAGGGCCTATAACAACATGGATGTTTTGGAATGTATAGGTCTAGAAAAGAGAACAGCAGAAGGTAACTAGATCTCATGATATGGGTTTAAAAGGAAAACATTACAAAAGGAATGCAAGAGGTCCATATATTAACCACAGGGTCATATTGACCTGAATATTTTGCCAAGAAATGTGGTCACAAACAATAATATGAAACACTTTAAGACCTTAGATCATTCCCAATAGCTCGGGATTATCAGGATACACATAATAAAGCAAGTCACAATGGCTGATTGCTGTCTGACTTGTACTTTTCTATGATTCTATGATTCTATGACTTTTCAAGTCAGTCATGAAATGAAAAACAAAATGTGTTTCCCCATCCACTGCTGGAAGACAGCCCAGAACTTGATGCTTTTTAATTGTTACTGACTTATAAAGTCAATCACCAATAAAAAAAAACATCTCCCTTTCTTCCCATTTCTGATACCAGGGCTAGAGTCACAAAAATTGCAAAGTTTAGCACAGAAGTTTGTGTTGCCCTTTGTGATTGCCCAGGTGGTAACAAATGCTATTCACAGATGGATAGCACTATCTAACTGTGAATAGGCTCGGTCGAGGCAGCAGTAACTCCATTACCACTCACCTCTAACCCGACTAGCACTGCCCAGACCTGTATCCCTGTATATGGCCCCACAATAAATAGCACCTGTGAGCTGTTTGGTATCCACAAAAGCAGCCATGCAAATGAACCAGTTGAGCATGCAAGGTGCTAGTTGGCCATTTCTATGCCCATTATGGGCCCATTTACACGGACTGTAAGGAGTTTTGGTCCCCACCCAACACAGACAACTGTTCCTGTACTCAGACAAAATCTCCTGGTGGTCTCCAGTGTTCCCACCCCATCCCCAATCTCTGATCGTTGTCCCTTATTAATAAAAATCTCCCTGGTAGTTTAGTGGTCCCTCCCATTTCTGATTGCAGGCCTGTTGAAAAATAGCAAGGAATTGTGGTGGTATAGTTATCCCTCTCTACCCTGATCACTGATTGGCAGCCTGTAGCTTAGAAACTGAATTCCCGGTAGTCTAGTGCCCCTGTGGTCTGATCACTGTTTCATATTGAAAGAAGTATTTCCTGGTAGTCCAGTGGTCTGGTCCCCTCTACATTCACTGATCACTGGCCCATATTGAAATAACTATGCCCCTTGTTGTCTAGTGGTTCCCCAGTCACTGATCATTGTCCTCATATAATAAAAATAGGTAGTCTAGTGGTCCTGTTCCTTCCTGTTCTCCAACTGCCATCATGTAGGTGAAAAAATTACTGTTCTAGTTGCCCCATGGTCCCTCCCTCACCGATCACTGGCCCCATATACATGCAAAAATACCCTGGTCTAGTGGTCCACTCCCCAGCTGATCGCTGTTCTGATCCCCAGTGCCATTGAAATATGTATTCCCTGGTGATCTAGTGGCTGCCCCCACCAATCATTGGCCCAAGACATACACATACAATAGGGAAATGTGGTGGTATTGTTTAACCCTCACCATGTCCTTGAATCACTGGCCCATCATGCAATAAAGAATCTCCCTGGTGGGAGCAATTCCTCCCCCATGACCCATCCATTACGTTGAAAATATTTGCATTGGTGTACAGTGCCTCCCCCACATCCAAAACCCTTTAATAGAAAGATCCTCAGTTCTCTGGTGGTCTTGGACACCCTTTCAGGGATTGACCCACCACCTTGATCTCACTCCAAACCAGCTCCTAGCCAGCTAAGCACAGCCCTCCTCTCACCTCATCAGCTGGCTGCCATCTAAAGTCTCAATGAGTGTCAATGAGTGCATACTGTATAGTATCGCTCATTGAAAACTCGATAGTGGCCAGCCATTGAGTTGAGAGGAGGACTGTGCTAGTCACCAGCTGGGGAGTGGGTTTGGGGAGAGCAGGGTGGTGGGTTGATGCTTGACAGGGTGGTGGGTGGGGGTCCACTAGACCACCAGGGAATTATGGATCTTTCAGAAGGGATTGGGATGTAGGGTGGACCACTGGATACCAATGCTAATATTTTTTACATATTGGACAGGTCATCAAGTGGGAAGGACTGCTAGCCACTAGGGAGATTCTTTACTGTATGATGGGCCAGCTAGGGAGGACACGGGGTGGGGGGAATGCCATATGCTTCATTTCCCTATTTGTGTGTGCTTCTTGAGCGGCGATTGGCAAGGGGTGGGGGCAGCCACTAGATCACCAGGGAATACATATATTTTAATGACACTGGGGATCAGAATGGTAATTGGCTGGGGAGGGGACCACTACACCACCATGGTATGTTTTGCATGTATAAGAGGCTGGTGATTGGCAAGGAAGGGACCACAGGACAACCAGGACAGTTTTATTTCACATACAGGATGACAATCAGAGAATGGGGAAGGGGGAGAGAGACCAGGAAAACTTATGTTACACATACCGGGATGGTGTTCAGAGACTGGGGAAGGAGGGACCACTAGACTACAAGGGTCACAGTGTTGTGGGTGTAGGGGCCATTGCAGTACCTCTGTCACCCTCCAGGGTTGCATGGAATACTACCAGATCTCGGTCGGCGGTGTTTTCTCCATGCAAAAGACCTCTACAAAGGGCCTTCATGGAGAAAATGGTTTGTGAATGGCACAGCACCCTTATGCAGGTCCCTCCCTAATTTGAATTGCATTTCCTGAACTCTTTGCCAAAGTGCAAGCCAATTCTAATGGTACAAACTGGGCTTTTGTGACTAACATTAAGGCACAAACCCAATCTTCAGCTGCACCACACAAATGCGGGTTGTGCTGGGGCAAACTTTGTGAAACTAGCCCCAGGTGCCAAATCTTGTGCCTAAACCCCACTGCAACACTTGATCCCCAACCCAGATGTGACGGTATCATTTTCAGAACTAAATAAAATTGTTCTTTGTGGCCACTGGTTGCCCAGCCTTGGTGGCTCACATTTACCCTGCCATATTTTAAACAAATCCCCAACCTTCCCCAATCTCTGACTCCCATGTCACCATCTTTCCTTCATGGCCATCTCATGATATATAATTGAAAGGATCCTGGCAAATAAAATACTGGACCTTGCAGCCATCATGGTGGAGGCCAGCCTGGGTCTGGTGGCCATAATGGAGTCATGGTACACTGACAGCCATGACTGGGACATGGCTGGCACCAGGCTACAGACAGAGATGGGAGGAAGGGAGGAAGGGTTGTACTATATGTAATGGAGGGAATCAATGTTAGGCTAGGAAGTGCAGGGGCACCCAGAGGGAAAGAAAGGTCTGAAGGTCCTGTGAGTCATCCTGGAGACAGGTACTGGAGTTGTTATCTATACTGGGATGGTATACAGACTTCCAGCACAGGGACAGGCATTATATAAGGAACTTGGGAAGTCATCATTGAGATGGCAAGTAAAATGGAGGTGCTGCTAGATAGTGACTTCAATTTACCAGATGTGGACTGGACCTTCCAACTACAGCTTTGGCAAGGAGCAGGACCATCCTTGAATCTTTATAAGTGGCTTCTCTCATGTAGCTAGTCAATAAATCCATTAGGAGCAGTATTGGACATAGTGCTTATAAACAGGATGGCATTGCAGATGTCACAGTGGGCAGTTCCTTAGGTACCAGTGATTACCATACAGTGTGGTTTACCAATAAGATAGGAACAGAGGAAAATAAGATGGGATTAGGGGCAAACCACATGAGGACAAGGGTCCTGGACATTAGAAGGGCAGATTTTAAAGACATGGAGATTTTCTCAGAAACTGCCTCATGGGGGGGTACCAGGAGGGAAGAGGTACAGTGGAGGAAAAATAAGGGAGGCATAATTAGTCAACCAGCCTCTGCATGAAGGAAGTGAATAAAAGCAAAAGGAAAATACGGTTCTCTAGGGATGTGGCTAAGGTGGGAAAGAAAGGATGGCATTCAGGAGGTATAAGGAAATGCAGAAGGAGGAAGACAAGGATGTGTACCAAGTAAAGCAGAGGGAAGCAGGAAAGGCAGTGAGAGGAACAAAGGTGCAGACAAAGATAGCCAAGGGGTAACTAAAGGGGATAAGATCTTCTTCAGGTACATAAGTAAAAAGAGAAGTCAAGGGAGTGATAGTGAGGATAAGGAGGGTGGTAGGGGTGACTGTGAGGAAGGGACCAAAAGAAAAGCAGACATGCTGAATAGGTGCTTTTGCTCAATCTTCACAGTAGAGGAGGGTGATCACCAGGGAACAGCAGGAACAAAGGGGGATGGACACAAGTCAATTTTCTGAGAAAAAGTCCAGAGGGACTTGCAGCTCTGAAAGTGGATAAGGCTATAGGACTAGATGGATACCCGAGTGTACTAAAGGAACTCATGGAGATGCTAGCTACCCTACTAATGGTATTATTCATGGTATCTCTGGAAACAAGTGTGGTTCTGGAGGACTAGAGGAGAGCAGAATGGTTCCTCTTCATAAGAACAGCATCAAGGAGACTATAGACCATCAGTCTGACTCAGTGGTAGGAAATTAATGGAGACACTGTTTAATAAAGCTGGGTATATTGTCTTGAATTCAGTGGTCTTGAAGACCACAGGAAGCATGTATTTATGAGAGTGGGGTTCATGCCAGACAAATCTGATTGATTTCTTGGACTGGGTGACCAGGAAATAGATCGAGGGAGGGCAGTGGGCATGGCCTATCTGAACTTCAGCAAGGTCTTTGTCACTGTGCTACATATGTGTAAAGATGGCAACACACACACCAGCGACCGGGTTTGGGACGGACTCGGGTTTCTGGGGTTGGCAGGGGAGGATAAGGATCAAGTATCCATAGGACTGCTCTCCTATCCTAGGGTGGTTTAGGGAATGGCCTCACTGTAGTGGCCCCAAGTGCTCCCAACACCTCCGGTGCCTTCTTGAGGCCTCCTTTTCCTTGGCAGCATCCCTGTGCCCTAGCTAGTGTGTGCTGAGGTTGTTCTCCCCGGTGCCTTCACCTCGGAGGAGAGGGACCCCGCGAAGAATACGCGGGATATACCAGGGACTGGCTGCAAATACGAGGAGTCAGAGGTTCGAGTAAGGTCAGTGGGGCTTGAAGGGACTTGTGGAGCCTGAATGAGTGGGCATCACCGAACACGACGGGCGAATAAAGGACTATAATACAAAAAAAAAAGATGGCAACCATGCTGGGTCTGCCTGTTAGTCTGATAGTATGAGCTAAGTTTCAATTGGATTTTGTTTAATTTAAGTTTATATTTTAGTCATTTTTAAGTGTTTTATTATTGGAGTTTATTTTGTTTTCTTTCTCTGCTTTATTCTTTCTTTTTGTGTTGTATTTTGTTTGTTCAGGTGGCATGTTCTGAAGCCCCTGGTTACTTGCAGAACTAGGGGAGTGGATTATTTCCAGAACCAGGTGAGTGGAGAATCTGAGGTGTAAGCATGAGTGGCCTGAATTCTATCGTTTTGCACTACTGGAGTTAATATCACTGCTGTTTAGATTTGCGACTTTTCACAGGAGGCTGGGGCAGGGGTGGGAAGAGCTCAGAGTCTTGTGAACCTGTGAATTGGACCGGACCTGTGGAGTGGTTCTATGAGCATATCGGATTCACGAGTACATTGACTTTGCCTTGGCAGCTTGGCAGCTTTCTGGCCTGACTATACTGGAGAAGCTTTAACTTGCAGCATTAATTTGATACTTGAAGGGTGAGGCCTAAGGTCACCTGCTGGTGGACCACTGCCCCATGATAGGCTCAAGTCCAGGGCAGGAGTATCTGTTGTCGAACACCGAAGAGTTGGTGGGAGAGCAGGGTGCTATCCTAAGTTGCCTGGGGGGTTCAGCCTGAAGGCCGACTCTCTGGGTACCTATAGCCACTGGTTTTGGGTCTGGGGGGTAATGGAGTCTCCCAGTGGGGTGGCTAGAGGCACTCAATCCCCATCTGCCTGCATCAATTGGTAACTCTCTGCTGGCAGTTTGGGGCTCTAAAGACAGTGGATTCTGGGTTTGGTTTTGTATGGCTAAGGATATTGATCTACTGGACACATTGGATCTATTAGCCGACGTCTCTTCCCTGCCTCTCTCCCATTGTGGTGCTGTTTGCTCATTTATTTGTGCTCCCTGTAAGGTCGACTCTGCAGGATTACCGCAAGTATTCTGTTGAACTGTTATTACTCCTTATTAGAGGCGCTGAGAGCCTTGATACCTTTGGATATAACATTTGACTGTTTGCATGGAGAAGGAGGTGGTGAGAGCTCTCCTCCAGAAACTGTTCGAGACTGTAGTCAACAATTCCGGCTCTATAGAATTTTTCTATAACTTCAATTGGTGCAATAACATGGGATAACAGTTTGGACTTATATTTTATGCTTGAGTTTTTAGTGTTATGATAATTTGGAAATAGTTAATTTATTATTGTATTAGTACTGTAGTGGTAGTGAGAGTACCACAAATATTGGACAGTAAGGGTGGTGATGAGAGCCCATGCTTGAGCAAAACTTATTTATATTTATTTCTTTATTGATTTTTGGGGTGGATGTTTTAGAAAGTGGTTTGTGTTATTTTATTTTCATCTTATTTTTAAGGTATTTTGTATGTTGTTTTAGGTAGATAATTGATTTAGCTAATCGAGTGTTTTGATATTCTAGTCACCAGAATGTGCTGGAGCCCTGCCCCCACGGTTGTGTGCTACTCACCCTCTGCTCTCCACACCCTCCACACTTTTTCCCTCCCCTTTGCAGTTTACAACTTACTAGTGCTGTAGGGTGTTGGGTATTGTCAGTAAGGGAGGAGAAGGGTGTGGGATGTGAACAGTGGAGGTGAGTGGCGGGCCATTGTATCGGGGTTGTAGGATCCACAAGATGCCCTGAGGCAAAATGGAACCAGGATCATTGTTCACCATGTCTGGTTTCCATACCCAAGGGCACTACCAATTTTAGTGGGCAGGTGGTCGGGTGGCTCAGGAGGGTCATCCACTGGGCAGTGCTATGCCATGCCAGGTCAGCTAAAAACAAGACTACAATAATTGCAGTTCTTGTTGAATGGTGGACCTGACTTGCATCACCGAGACCTAGCTGGACCAGAATTCTGGCCCCATTTTGGAGACTTTAACTCGAGCTGGTTACTTGTGGTTCACCGCCCAAGATTGGATTGGGGAGGGGTTGCGTTCTGTTTCAAGACCAAACTCAACCTCATGAATGTACCAGTTAAGGAGGCTCAGTCATTTGAGTGTACCATGGTAGCAGGTGTAGGTTGCAGGATCGCCCTCATCTACCGTCTGCCTGGAGATGAGAAGCTGTTTCTTCAGGAAGTTGTGGACTTTGTAATCAACATGGCATTTGAGTCGCCCAGGCTGATGGTCCTGGGTGACTTAAATGCCTGGGACAATGACGACTCTCACAGTTTGGACAACACTTCCTCCAGTTGATGACACCTCTGGGCCTCACACAGATAGGCAAGGGCTCTGTGGCACAATGGATAGTGCATTGGACTTCTAGTAAAGAAAAGACATTCAAAGGTTGTAGGTTCGAGTCCCACCAGAGTCGTTTAGTTTGTAATATCACACAGATCTCTTCTCTATGTAAAGGAAGGATAAAAGCAACTGAACAAAAGAGTAAACAGGGAGGAGAGGAGGCACTGTGGGTCACCTTGGAGACTGGAAAGGGCACCACAATCTGCACAGGGGTTGTGTACAGACCCCCATGTCAGGAGGAATGGACAAGGATATGATAGAAGGCATTCTTAGAATGGTAGAGAAGGGGAGATACTGTTGATGGAGACCTGAATATGCCAGATGTTAACTGGAGCACATTGCTGCAGCCACATCCAAGAGCAGGGCCATTCTTGATGCCCTACAGGTGGCAGGCCTCAGACAGCTAGTTTGGAACCCACTCATGAGGGAGCAATCTTAGACTCTCAAGCGGAGGCAGTGAGAGGATCTCAGATCTAGAAGTGGGTTTCCATCTGGGGACAAGTGACCATCAAACAGTGTGGTTCATGTTAAACTCAGCTACAGAGTCAAGCCATACAAAAAAAGTGAGGGTACTGGACTTTAGGAGGCTGACTTTGGCAAGATGGGAGAGTGCCTTAGAAAAGCACTAGCAAACAGGCTAGAAGGAGGTGTGGAGTAACAATGGGAAATCATCAAAACTGCCATCACAGAGGCAACAAGCCTTTGTGTGAAGCAAATAAACAAATCAAAATGAAAGAAAAAGCCACTATGGTTCTCAAAAGAGGTGGCTGTGAAAGTCAGGAAGAAAAGATAGCATTCCAGAAGTATAAGGAAACACAGAAGGAGCAGGACAGAGGGCTGTACCAGTTAAGGCAGAAGGAAGCAGGGAGGAAGTCAGAATAGCAAAAGCCCAAACTGAGGAAAAGATAGCCAACTCAGTTAAGAAGGGGATAAAACCTTTTATAGGTACATCAGCGGCGAGAAAGACAAAGGAGGGATAGTGAGGCTGAATAGAATGAAAGGTGGGTGGGCAGAGGGGACAGTGAAAAAGCAGGGATACTGAATGAATTTTTCTGCTCAGTGTTCACAAAAGAGGAGGGGAAGTGCCTAATCCAATTAACAGAAGCACTCTTGATAGGGGTCAATCCCAGTCCTTTCACAGAAGAAAGGGTTCTGCAAGAACTCCTAAAACTGAAGGTGGACAAAGCAATGGGTCCTGATGGAATTCACCCCAGAATTCTAAAAGAATTAAGGGAGGAACTAGTGAAACCACTGGCTACTCTTTTAATAAATCATGGGAGGATGGTGTGGTACCGAGGACTGGAGGAAGGCAGATGTGATTCCTCTTCACAAAGTGGGACCAAGACAGAGGTAGGAAACTACAGACCTGTCAGTCTGACCTCTGTGGTAGGAAAGTGATGGAGTCACTTGAAGGAAAGAATAGTTGAGTACCTAGAGGCCAGTGGGCACAGGACCCAAGGCAGCATGGGTTCACAGCAGGAAGGTCATGTCAGATGAATATAATAGATTTCTTTGACTGGGTGACCAAAGTAGTAGACCAGGGAGGGGCTGTGGACATGGCCTACCTAGACTTCAGCAAGGCATTTGACACAGTCCCACACAAAGATTAATAGTCAAATTAACCAGCCTGGGAGTGGGTCCCAGGGTGGTAGCCTGGGTAAAACATTGGCTGCACAACAGGACACAGAAGGTAATTGTAAATGTAGTTCACTCTGAAGAAAGAGGGGTTACTAGTGGGGTACCGCAGGGTTCAGTATTGGGTCCAGTCCTTTTAATGTCTTCATCAGTGACATTGCAGAGGGACTGGAAGGAAAAGTATGCCTTTTGCAGATGACACAAAGATCTGCAACAGGGCTGATACAAGAAGGCGTGGAAAGGATGAAAAGGGACTTGGCAAGGTTGGAGGAATGGTCAGAAGTATGGCAGCTAGGATTCAATGCAAAGAAGTGTAAATAATGCACCTGGGAAACAAGAACCCAGGGAAGAATACACAATGGGTGGGGAGGTAGTAACAACAACAAAAAGGAAAGGGACCTGGGGTAATCATATCAGATGACCTTAAGGTTAGCAAGCAATGTGAGAAGGCAGTAGGGAGGGCTGGGGGTATACTGGCATGTATAGGAGAGGCATCAGCAGCAGAAAACAGGAAGTTGTTATCCCTCTGTACAGACAGTTAGTGAGACCCCATCTGAGTACTGTGTCCAGTTCTGGAGACCCCATCTCCGTAAGGACATAGACAGGATAGAGGCAGCCCAGAGGAGGGCAACTAAAATGGTGCAGGGTCTGCAAGAGAAGCCGTATGAGGAGAGACTAAAGGAGCTTAATATGTATACCCTTGAGGAAAGAAGGGAGAGGGGAATGATAGAAACTTTTAAGTACCTCAGTGGAATCAACAAAGTCCAAGAGGGTAGCATCTTTCAGAAAAAGGGACATACAAGAACAAGGGACACAATTTAAAGACAGAAGGAGGGGCGGTTCAGGGCAATGTGAGGAAGTATTATTTCACAGAGAGGGTAGTGGATGCATGGAACAGCCTTCCTGAGGAGGTTGTGGGGTCTAAAACTGTGGGATAATTCAAGAATGCATGGGACAGACATAAGGCAATTCTTGTGAGGGATAGGAAGAAATAGGCTGTTGGTTAACTAGGATCTGTGGCCTATCCTGTAGGAAGGAAATGGGCAGACTAGAGGGCCAAGCGGTCCTTTATCTACCGTCAAAGTCTATGTTTCTATAGTTACCACAGCTACCCATAAATATGGTCACTCTCTTGACTTAGTCTTCCTCCAGGGAATCAAGGCCACTGATTTGAGGGTGGAACCAGTCAGATGCTCTGATCATTACACCATGGGATTTAGTTTTAACTCCCCTTTGTAAGCCTGCCCCTGTGGAGATGGTCAGGTACCACGCTTTACAAGGTATAAGCTCTGAAGGCCTGGCAGCTGTCTTGACCTAGCATCCTTCCAGTGGCAAGCAGTGACCGGAGACCCTTGTAGCATCCTATAACTCAGCCATTTCAGTGGCCCTGGATGTCATTGCTCCTGTCTGCATTTGTCCTCTCTCCTTTCACCCTTGGTCCCCATGGTGGTTGATGGGACTTTGATGGAGATGCGGCAATTAGATGAAAGTTAGCGCTTGCTGGTGGAAATGCATCCTTGATGCCGATCGCCTTAGATTGATTGATCTCTATCAAGTCTATCAATCCACAATCACCTGTAAGAAGTCAGAGTTCCTGTCCGGGAGTTTGTGGCCACTCAGAATTGACCAGCTCAGCTTTTTGAACGGTAGACAGACTGTGCAACCCAGCCTGTCTACAAGTTCAAAAGCATTTTGCAAATAGAGTGTGATGAACTTGCTTGATTCTTTGTGTCTAAGGTGGCTGACGTCAGGGCGATATCCAACCTGCCCACTCTATGGGTGTTGCTGTGGATTGGCTTGAGGCCACTGCTTCTCAGCTTTCCTGGAGTAACTTTGACCGATTCATGCAGATTGTCCAGGGTGCTCTCCCTACATGCTGTAGTTTGGATTCAAGACCAGCTTTCCTAATTTTGGGTTGTATTAATTCCATCAGTGCAGTCCTAGCATGGA
Source organism: Neoceratodus forsteri (assembly GCA_016271365.2). NCBI lineage: Eukaryota > Metazoa > Chordata > Ceratodontiformes > Ceratodontidae > Neoceratodus > Neoceratodus forsteri. The sequence goes on from CM057453.1 coordinate 447,544,927, forward strand.
TAGTCTGGTGTCCTTGAAACAGGTGAGTTTCCTAGCTCCCAGAAGGAGGTGGTGGTAACACCCTTTAAAGAAAGCTTCTTTGGACCCAGACTGCCATGCAAACTACAGACCAATCTCTAACCTTCCTTTTAAGGAAGGTGATTGAGAAAGTAGTGGTTGTGCAGCTGGAGAATCTTTTGACCATCCATGACATCTATGAACCCTCCAGTCTGGATTTCAAAGAGACATAGCACTGAGACAGCATTGGTTCAGGTGCTTAATGATCTACTGATGGCTAGAGATAGGAAAACCTGTTCCATCTTGGTTCTTCTAGATCTCTCATCAGCATTTGACACTGTGGACCATGGGGTTCTGCTTGACTGCCTGAGGTTCATCCGTGGATTGTCAGGTACAGTCCTCAGGTGGTTTACATCATTCCTCACTGGAAGAACTCAGAGAGTGGTGTCGGGGTTTATTCCTCGGACCCAGTTTCTCTGTCTTGTGGGGTTCCTCAGAGGTCAGTGCTGTCTCCCATGTTGTATGCAGTGTATGTGCTGCCCTCAGAGACATTGTAAGAAGGTATGGGCTGAGGTTTCACTACTATGCTGATGATACCCAGCTCTACCTTTCTTTTCACCCAACCAAGATAGACCTCTCTCAGCTTTTAATAGCTGCCTCACAGAAATCCCAGAGTGGATGGATTCCAGTTGGCTAAAGTTGAACTCGGAAAGACTGAAGTGTTGGTTGTGGATCCGGCATGCTGGATGGGGGTCGAGGTGGGCTCACCCTCAGGACTTTTCTGGGGGTATATCACTCCCGACCTCTGAACGAGTGTGAAACCTGGGGTAATCTTTGATGAGGGTCTGACTCTGCATTCACAGGTGTCAACCGTCATCAGATCTTCTTTTACCATCTTAGGAATATCTCCAGGATTAAGCACCTTGTTCCGTCTGGTGAGCTTCCTATGCTGGTCCATGCCTTTTGTCCTTGCACCTTGATTACTGGAACTCCCTTTACCTAGGGCTACCGGGTGAAATCCGCTGCTTATAGCTAGTACAGAATGCTGCAGCCTGGCTTTTGATGGGAACTTCTAGATCCTGTCATATTAGGCCGGTGCTGCACAGACTGCACTGACTGCCAGTACAGTATCAGATCACATTTAAAGTTGGTCTTCTGACTTTTAAAGCCCTACACAGACTAGGCCGGACTCCTGAAAGAGCTTCTGGTCCCCTACTGCCCTGGAAGATTGCTCTGTTCAGCTGATGAGGGGTTTCTAAAGACAACGAGGGTGTGCTTGAAACCTTCAGGGGCCCATGCATTTATACATGCAGCCCCAACCCTCTGGAATTCTCTACCTCATCGGTTGTAGGAGTGCACGCCATGCAGGGATTTAAGCAAGCTTTGAAAACTCATCTGTGGGTTGAAGCTTTTGGTGAATAAATAATTTTGTATTTGGATTATCTGTTTATACTATTTTAGTGATCTGGATGTCTGATGTGTTTTTAAATTCATTAGGCACCTTGATACTTTGAAAGGCACCTTAAAAATAAAGTTATTATTATTACATAAGACTGATAAAGAAATTGAGCAGCCTGGGACAGGATCCCAAGTGGTGAACTGGGTTTAAAACTGGTCAATGGATAGGAGAGAGAAGGTGATTGTTGTAATGAGCCCCAGCCCCAAGGCACGGTAGGACCTCCTGTTTGCAGAGGGATTCCCCTCTTACAAAACTTGTGAGCAGTTGTAGGGTTCAGAAAGAATCACCAACCTTCCTTTTCCAGTGGAAGGGTGGAAACTGTAGCCTGAGTTCCCTTGACTCTGTACTATGATCAGGTTCGACTCCCACCACTGCCACTGGCAGCCTCTTGCCTAAGTAGTTTGTAGGATAGCCAAGCAGTCACTATCTTTATTATGAAGGCACACAGTCTTTGCAAAACCCTTCTGTTAAAATATTAGATCACACAATCAGATCCCAGGCAGAGTTGATAAGAAAATCTTAAAGTTTACTTAATAAAACCAACACAGTACATTCTACAATTTGGAAGATTTTGAACTGCAGACAATACCAAAATAACACTGGATAGTTTATAGAAAACACTATATACTGTTGCTCTAAACTATACCTTATTCTGAGGTTTCAAAGTCCAGAAAAGTGTCATTTTGAGAATAACCTTTTCTCTGTGTAGGTGAAGAAAAGTTCTTTGGAAAACACAAGATTTGTTGGAATTAAAACCAGTCTCTGAGTGTCCTTTTCAAAACTCAGGGTTATCTTGAAGAGTGACGTCCTTGTTTCCAAATTCTGACTTAAAATCGGAATTTCCATTTAGCATGTGAAAAATCAGTTTTCCAAAAACACAGTTCTTGTTCTAAAAGGAGTCTAAGACCTATCATACTTCAACCCAAGTATATAAACAGCTTAAGTTCTCTCAGCTCTGAGATGTCTAAGGAAAAAGTCCATCTCAGGGTTTTAACTTCAAGCTAATGTACCTTCTCCTCTGAAAACCTTCAGGAGAATGCCCTGATTTCAAAATGGGTCTATTAGATAAAGTCTGGTCATTTCCAAACCCCACTCACTCCCTCTCCTCTGGGATGAGCAAGCTAATACAGATATTGGGGTCCAACAGTTTACCTTTTCCTGCAGGTGTCACTGTCGTTTGATGTCAGGTTTCATGTGAACCCCAGTAATATTTTGGTCCATGCATTTGGTTTGACCCCTGACCCCTAGGCCATTCCATTACCTTTTTCCTGTTATTGGAAACTACATGCCCAGTTTTACCTAATAGCCTATGACTTTTTGGGTCTTACAACTGTCAGTCCCTTATCTGGAGACTTACCAGAGCCACCTAGCTTTACAGAAATCCTGGCTAATTTTTGTTTTACTCTTACAAGCCTTCTAAAGAAACAATGTCTTAACTCTAAAGTACATTACAGCACATACAATAGGAACCTAAAAAAAAAGAATATAGGCCTACCTGGTGACATCTGTTAACAGCACACACTTTAATGTTGGTAGAGTGACCAGCTGGCTGCCACAGGGCTCAGAACTTGAAACAGTCCTATTCAATGTTTTCAGAAGTGACATTGCAGGAGAACTGGAAAGGAATATATGCCTTTTGCAGCTGACACCAAAATCTATAGTAGGGTGGACACTCAAGTGAGTGGAGAAAATGCCAAAGGATCTTGGGAAACTCAAGGGGTGATCAAGAGCATGGCAGTTAGGGTTTATTGCCAAAAAGTGCAAAATAATGCACCTTGGGCATAGGAACCCAGGAACTGAGTATAGGATGGGAGAGACACTGACAGTTACTAAGCAGGAAAGGGACCCAGGGCTATCATGTCTGATGACCTCACAGTAGCAGGGCAGTGTGACAAAGCAGTGGGTAAGGCCAGTGGATACTGGGATGCACAGGAAGAGGTTTCTCCAGCAGGAGGAGGGAGGCGGTATTGCCACTGTGTGGCTCATTGATGAGATCCGACCTGGAGTATCTGTCCAGTTCTGGAGATCACACCCTAGAAAGGACATAGACATGGTGGAAGCAGTCCAGAGGAGAGCAACTTAAATGTTGAAGGGTTTCACCAAATGGCCTATGAGGACAGACTGAAGAATTTCAGTATGTAGATCCTGGAACAGAGAAGAGCAAGAGGGAACATTATAGAGACCTACAAGCACCTCATGGGTGTGAACACTGTGCAGGAGGGAAGTATCTTTCAAATGAGAAGAGCAACAGGACCAGAGGACATTCAACAAAGCTGGAGGATGGAAGTTTAAGAGGGATGTGAGGAAGCTCCTTCACAGAAAGAGTGGTAGAAGCCTGTAACAGACTGCCAGTGGAAGTGGTGAAGGGAAAAACAGTGAGGGACTTCAAGCATGTATGGCATAGACTAGAGAATATTAGTAAATAGTAGGGAGGAGGAGAGTTGCAGGAAACCAGTTAGGGTTTGTGGTGACAGACTAGACAGGGAGCAACTGAAAAGACTGGGTGGGCCAAACAGTCCTTTTCTGGTGACAACTTCTATGTTTCTATGGTCATACAGTATGTGAATGGCACAGCACTCCCTCACTGGCCTTCTTATGTGATCCCTCATCCCTGACTGTAGAAAAACCCCTAAAAACCTCACCCACCCACTGGCTCCTACAATACCCTACTCTCCCCCTCTGGCATCCACTATACATGATATCCTGCAGTGGGTGACCGCACAACACTCCCTCCACCATGGCATGCTCTTTCTTCTGATCTCTATTCCCCAGTGACTGAAATGCTGTAAAACAAATCATTAAAAGCAACTCCATAAACTGGTCAGGTGGTGCTGAAGGCTGAGGTGCAGGACACCACACCTCATGCCACGCCTGCGACCTTGGTTTGGTGAAGGACTCAGGTCATTGTCAGTCAGCCAGGAGGGAGGACTGAATATCCGTGGACTGCTCTCTTCCTCTGGGGGCTTAGTTTGCCTGGCCTTTAGCTGCCACCAGGATGGAGGCTTTGGGGCAGAGTAGGCTACATGGGTGACACAATAAGAGACCGTCTGCAGCTAGGGTGATGTTGTGCATGCATCCACATGCACATTCACATTGGCTGCAAAGAGGAAGGTGCAGAGGAGTAGAAACAAGAGGTCTGAGGCTCAAGAATCCATCTGCTGGTCCATGGGCCCACGCAGTCACCTTGGCTGGTCCATACTTGGTTGTATGTTCAGTAGGGAGGCTGGTAGTTCCTTCTGTCCCTGCCATGGGGAATCTGTGGGGTAACTGACAACCCCAGGGAGGCAGGTGCTGGGATATGCAGGCAGGAACAAGGGTGATAAGCTGCCCCAACCATCTGAGGGAGAAGAAGCAATACAGAAATAAACAACCCCAACCCTCACCCACTATATGGCTCTCATGCTACTCTTCTCACCACCACTGGCAACCAGTATACATCATATTGATTTCATGGTGAATGATGGGCACAGCTCACCCACTAACTGGGCTATCCACCATCATCTCATCCTCCATCCCCAAAGTTCACAATTCTGTAAAGAAAGAAAGGAAACAAATGAGCCATGCACATCCTGTAGCACCCATGCCTGCCTCATCTCACTTCACCAGTGTTCAAATAAACCCCCAACCTCACCCTCCCACTAGTACCCTTGCCACCCTTCCCACACAACCATGTTCAAATAACCCCCAATCACTCCTTCCCTTTAGCACCTATGCCTCTCGCTCACACCAAAGTTCAAATAAACTACCACCCTCACCCACCTTCCAGCACACATGACACCTCTCTGTTCTCAGTGGTCACCCCAATACATACTATTTAAAGGATCCCACCATGGTGCCAAGTGATGGGGATTGCTTTGGCTCACTGGTGACCCAGGTTCACACCTGGCCCTGGGACATCAGGAGTGGACACCAGCAGGGAGGATGAAAGAGCATCCTTTGGATGCTCTCCTCCTCAGGAGAGGGAGTCTGACAGAGCCGCTGCTAGTGGTTGCTTATGATGGCTGGTGAGGTATTGCTGATGCATGGTGACCACATGCCATCAGGCATACCCAAGCCAGTCGTGCATGTGCATGAGTGATTGAGGTGGAGGGTGGGCAGGACACTGAAAAGGGAAAAAGCCATATCAGCATTCTGGATGATGGCCATTCTGCTCTCCCTATGCCTGGAACCTCCTCAGCAATGTAGCCAACAGTCACACCCGCGTTGCTGCATGAATGCTCCTCCACTACAGCCACTGTGTGGACCCTAGCAGGGATAAGCCGTCAATGGACAGGGTAGTAAGGAAGTCTGTGTGCATTCTCCAAAAAGATGGCAAGGGGAGGACCCTGGCAGGGACAAGCCATCCTAGAAGTCACCTGGAAGTCTGGACAGGAGTGTGACCCAGTGGGGTGCAAGGTTAGGTGTGAGTCTGGTGGGAGAGGGAGATGACAATGTGGGTGCCTAAAGGAGAATATTGCTGGGAGGCATGATGAGTGCAAAAAAAGCATCCCACAGTGGAGGACTAGTACAGCTCTCCTAGCAACTTGACCATTTCCCATCTTCTGCTCTGCTGTTCCCCCACTGATCACCAACTAAAAGGAAACAAATGCTGAAAAAAAGTAAGTCTAAAATGAAAATGACTGTTAATGTGCAGGGTGCTGTAGTGGCATAGGTCAGAAAGCATAGCCAGACCAGAAGATGCTATAAAATTTGCAAATAGCATTTTATTATTATTAATAACAATAAAATAGAAGAAATAAATTGTACAGGATAGCTCATATCATAAAGGAAGCACAAGCAAACAATGTCTTCCATCTGAGTCTCCCTCTGGGAAAACATTGCTCTCATTATATAAGATGTTTTGCCTGGCAGATCAAACTCTACCTCCTGTTGTTATAAGGTACAGCCCTTTTTTTACAAAATGCGTCAAAAACAGATGAAGGCAAGAGTCTCAGACTTCAGAAGGTCTGACTTTACCAAGATGAGACTTAAGCATGAGAAACCCTGGAAAAAGGAAGATAGTGGGGGATGTTAGGGGGTGTACTTGGAGGAGGTGGGAGGTCTGGATAGTCAGCAACATGGGTTTGTGCCAGGTAGATCATGTCAAACCAATCTTGTGGAGTTCTACGAATGGGTAACATCAGAACTGGACAGGGCAAGCCTGTGGATGTATTATTCTTGGACTTCAGCAAGGTGTTTACCTCTGTCCCCCACAATGGTCTGGTGGAGAAACTGATGGGGTTGGGAGTAGGCCCTCTGATGGTCAGATGGATTGAAAACTGGCTAGCTGGATGCACCCAGAGAGTAGTGGTTGGTGGGGAGCTCTTGAACCCTAGTGAGGTTGGTAGTGGGGTACCGTAGGGCTCGATCCTGGGTCCAAACCTGTTTAATGCATACATATTGGACATCAGGGAGGGTATAGGGTGTGAAATGAGTCTCTTTGCTGATGAGTCCAAGATGGAAGCAGTAGTTGAGGGGGAAGAGGAGGTTGGCCTTGCAAGGGACCTGGACACCCTGGAAAGTTGGGCTCACACATAGAAATTAAATTTCAATATCACCAAGTGCCAGGTGTTACATCTTGAGCAGGGAAACCCTAAACACAGGTACACCCTGGGAGGGAGGCACTGGAGGCCCTAATAGGGGAAAAGACCTAGGGTCATGGTGATGCATGTATTAACTCTGAGCAAGTGCAGGAGAGGCTAGCAAGGCAAACAGGATGTTGGGATGCATCGAAGGGGGATCACCTCTAGGAGCAGGGAAGTGATTCTGCCATAGTACAATGGACTGGTTAGACCACACCTGAGTACTGTGTACAGTACTGCAGACCACACTTGAAGAGAGACGACAGCTCCTGGAGAGGTACAGAGGAGGGCAACTAAGATGATACGAGGACTAGGATTTGATGTATGAGGACAGGCTTGAGGAGCTCTGCCTGTTTTCATTGGAGGAGAGAGGGAGAGAGATGGGGTGACATGATTGAGGTCTTCAAGTACCTCAAGGGAATAAATAGGGTAAACATGGAGGATCTTTGGAGCTAAAGCAGGAGGTATCACGAGAGGGCATGGTTTGAAGTTGGAAGGTGGAAGGGTGAGGGGGAAAGGAGGAGGTTTTTCACTGAGAGGGTGGTGGACCCTTGGAATGCACTGCCTGGTGAGCTGGTTCAGAGATCCACAGTGGAGAGCTTCAAGAGAGGGTGGGACAGATACAGAAAGTGGATATATCAGATGGTGGCCTGGCCCAGGGGTGGGGATGGATGATAGGGGTTTGTGGAACACAAGGGGGGAGGGCCTCAGCATCCAACTAGGGATTTGAGGTTTGAGCAGACTTGATAGACCGAAGGTCTAATCTGCTGGCAATTAGTATGGTAGTATGTTAGTATGTTGAGAGAACTGGGCACACATCAAGGAGGCCATAGTGGAGGTCACAAAACAATGTGTTAGTCGATAGACAAGGGAAAAGGAGAATAAACCCACTTTGGTTCTCAAGAGGGATGGCTGAAAGGTAAGGGCCAAGAAGTTAGCATTCAGGAAATATAAGGAGACACAAAGAGACGAGGACAGGGAAATGTACCAGAAGTGTTTGAGAGAGGCAAGAAAAGCAGTGAGAGGTACTAAGCACACACCGAGGAGCAAATAGCTCTATCGGTTATAAAGAAAGACAAGACATTCTTCAGGTACATCAGTGACGAAGGAAGGCAAAATAATAATAATAAGCTTTATTTTTAGCACCTTTCAAGTACCAAGGCACTTTACAATAATAAAGCATAATTTCATAAAACAATTACATTAATATATAAAACAACAATTACTGATGGTAACAATTCACTGGTAGGCCTGATTCCACAAAAATGTTTTAAGTGCCTGTTTAAAAACCCCCACGGTTGCACATTCCCGAAGCTGACAAGACAGAGAATTCCAGAGGGTGGGGCTGCGAACATAAATGCACAGGCCCCAGAGGATTTCAAATTTACCTCGAATCTCCAGCAACCCCTCATCACCGAAGTGGAGCTGTCACACAGGGTGCAGGGAATCAGCAGCTCTTTCAAGTAGTTGGGACCAAGTCCATGTAGGGCTTTGTAGGTCAATAAGCCTACCTTAAGGTGATCCACCACTGAATCAGCAGCCGTGCAGATCGCAGAGCACAGGGAGTAATATGTGACCTCCAGACACCCCGGTCAACAATCGAGCAGCAGCGTTTGCACTAGCTGCAAGTGGTGGATATCAACCCCAGGAAACCCTAAGTAAAGGGAGTTGCAATAGTCAAGGTGTGAGGTCACAAAGGCATGGACCAATACAGGCAGATCACTGGACGGAACAAGGGCTTGACCCTGGCAATGTTCCTAACATGGTAAAAGGCAGACTTGACAACTGCTGACATCTGATAATGAAGGGTCAGTCCGTCATCAAGTACAACTCCCAGGTCACACACCGGTTCTGAGGTAAGGATCTGAGAGCTCCAGAAATAACCCAGATGGCTGATCAGTCCTCACACTCTCTATCCTGCCACCTGGGTCCACAACCATAACCTAGGTCTTTCCCAGTTTAACTTTAGCCAGCTCAAATTCATCCAGTCCTGGATTTCAGCGAGGCAGTTGTTAAATACTGAGACAGCACTAACCTGGTGGGGGCAAAGACAGGTAGAGCTGGGCTGGGTATCATCAGCATAGCAGTGAAACCTCAGCCCATACCGTCTTACAATGTCTCTGAGGGTAGCATATACACTGTAAACAGCCTGGGGACAACACTGAGCCCTGATTGACCCCACAGGACAGAGGAGTGACTCAGAAGAAAAAAAAGACACAATTCTCTGTGTTATGCCCATTATGAAAGATGTAAACCACCTGAGGACCGTACTTGTCAGGCCACAGATGGACCTCAGGTGCTCAAGTAGCACCGCGTGGTCTACAGTATCCAAAGCTAAGGAGAGATCAAGGAGTACCAGAATGGAACTGTTTCTCCAATCTCTGCCATCAGGAGACCATTGAGCACCGAATCAGAGCAGTCTCAGTGCTATGCCTCTTTCAGAAACCAGACTGGAGAGGTTCATAGACATTATGGTTGGTCAAGTGGTTCTCCAGTTGAATTGCAACTACTTTCTCAATAACCTTTCCTATAAAGGGAAGGTTTGAGATAGGACTGTAGTTAGCTAGAGCCTGGGTCCAATAAAGCTTTCTTCAGAAGGGTGTCACCACGCCTCCTTCAGGCAGCTTGGAAACTCACCTGATTCCAAGGAGCACTGGACAATCTGAGCCAGAACAGGGCCAATGGTATCACAACAACTCAAAATCAGGGAGGTTGATCCAGCATCTAAACCACAGTCTGTAGGATGCATCCCCTGGACAATCCATATAATATCCCGAACTCCAGCAGGTCGATAGAACTCCAGGAAGTACGAGGTGTGACCAAGCACCGACCAACAGTGTCCCCATAGAACAAGTCAAGAGTATCTCCGACCTGATGTCGCTACCATATTCACAAAGAATCGAGCAGGCCTCGTCACATTCCATTTAGAAAAAAGCTTGATGGAGCAGGACAGGCTGGGTTGCACAACCTATCCACAGTTTGGAAGAGTTGAGCTGGTCGATTCTGAGAGACAGTATTCTCCTTGGACAGGAACTCTGCTTCTTATGGGAGATCACTGATTGGTAGGTCTGATAATGTTCCACCAAACTAAGATGGTCAACCTCCAGGGAGGATTTCCGCTAATGACGTTCTAACCTTTGTCCTAAATGCCATGACTTCCTCAAGGACCCATCAAACCAAGGGACCGAGGAAAAGTAGGAGAAGATGAACACAGACAGGAGCAATCAGGTCAGGGCTGAGGAGATGGCCTTATTTTAGGCCAGGACCAAAGGCTCTGGACCTGAGCTGGCATCAGGGAACTGAGAGATCAATCATTGCCGCCAGGTCTTCAGGGCTCACATCCGTAAGGGCGGTAACTGACCATCTCCAGAGGGGCAGACCTACAAAGGGGTGCAAAATTGAACCTCACGGTGTTATGATTGATCAACCAACGATTCCATCCCCAAATCAGAGGCCTCAATCCCCAGGAGGAAAACCATACCCAAAGATTGACCATGATTATGGGTAGCTGAGGAAACAATCTGTGGAAAACCCAGTAATGTCATCAGCTGGAGGAAGTGCTGTCCAAAGGTGAGAGTTCATCATCGACCAGCACTGAAGTCACCCAGAACCATCAGTCTGGGTGACTCAATGCCATGTCGATGGTGAAGTCTGCCACTTCCTGCAGGAATCACTTCTGATCCCCAGGTGGACAGTAGATGAAAGCTATCCTGCAGCCACACCAGCTACCACAGTACATTCAAGGTTCGGTTTCCTCTACTGGTACACCAAGTGAGGCAACTCGGTCTTGAAACAGACTGCCACTCCCTGTGGTCCAGTCTCGGGCAGTGTATCACCAAGTACCTGATTGGAATTGGCTTCCAAAATGGGGCTGGCATTTTCATCCAGCCAGGTCTCGATGATCAAGCCAGATCAGCTGTTCCAACAAAATCTGCAATAATTGTGGTTTTGTTCTTAATAGATATGGCATTGCATAATACCACCCGAGTTGGACGGGTTCACGAGCTGTCCCAGCTACTTGCCCATCAATAAATATAGTGCCCTTGGGTATGGGGACCCGGCATGGAGCACCACTGCTCCAGGCTCCATTTCACCCCAGGGCGCCTCCTAGATCTTACCAGCTCTATGCAGGAGATCCACTGCTCATCCTCCAATGTCCGCAGCCACCACCATGCCCACCACCACCCTTCCTACATCAATACTCAGTGCACAACAGTGCTGGTAGATAGAAAAGGACAAAGGAGGGAAAACAGGCGAGGGCATGGAGAAAAGAGGACAGAATAGTCTAAGACTGGGGGTGGCAGACAGACACATTCTACAGCAACCACCAACTAAAACTAAAGCTCCACAACAAAATACTAACTTTCTTATATAATGAATAGCTACCTTAAAATAGTCGAATACACCCAATAAAATAAAACTACACAAATAACCCCAACCCTAAATTTTAAACTTAAAACAACAAAGACAAAATAATTTGTATAAATTGTATAAGCTATATAAATTCTCCAATTAAGGAGTTTTAAATTAATAGAAACTGAATAAAATGAATCTTGATGGGGGTGCTGTCAACACCCTACAATGATTTAAGCAGAAAAATATAGCTCCCTCATAGCCATACTTATACAAGATCAGATAATGTACAGAATTAAAAAAAGGAAAAAGGCTCTCTCACAGCCAGTCCCAGGCAAGGGGAGGGAAGTAGCTAAGCTTCAAGGAGCAAAGGGACAGATAGTGGAAGGAGACGTAGGAGAAAGCAGCGATCCTGAACAAATATTTCTGTTCAGTCTTCACTGTGGAAGTGCATGGGCAGGGCCTACAGCTAAAATTTAAAGGATTGGAGGAAAAGGAGGTAAACACCAGTTCATTCACTGAGGAGAGTGTCTAGAAGAACTTGCAAAGCTAAAGGTGGACAAAGCCATGGGTCCAGATGGCATAGATCCCAGGGTCTTAAGGAACTGAGAATTGATCTGGCAGCCCCTCTGGCAGCCCAGTTCAGTGAGTCCCTAGACACTGGAATAGTCCTAGAGGACTGGAGAAGTTCAAATGTTGTCCATCTTCACAAGAGTGGGAGTAAAGAATTGCAGGAAACTACATACCAGTTAGTCTAACCTCTGCAGTAGGAAAGATAATGGAGACAATCTTCAAAGAAAGAATAGTGGAGTACCTAGAAGTCATGGGGATGTTGGATCGCAGGCAACACTGGTTCACCACAGGACAGTCTTGTCAAACTAATCTAATAGATTTCTTTGACTGGGTGACAAAGCAGTAGATCAAGGTGGGGGCTGTAGATATTACCTACCTAGATTTCAGCAAAGTCTTTCATACCGTCCCACATAGGAAACTGGTCAACAAGCTTGGAAGCCTGGGGATGGGACACAAGGTGGTAAACTGGATTGAAAATTGGTTAAAGGACCAAAAACACATGGTAGTGGTGCATGGAACCCAATCAGGGAAAGGAGAGGTGTTCAGTGATGAAGTGACTGAAAATGAGCAACTACAAATATAGTGACTCATTTTCAGCACTATCATTCTGGACTACCCTACAAAATTCTTGACTGTATATAAGCGACCGTGGGGAAGAGGGCGACTTGAAGGGGGAATAACAAGGGAAGGGGAGGGACAGAGAGGGGTTTTATGGGGTCTGGTGTGCCTGTTGCCACTGAGCTAGCCACATGGTATGGTGGTATGTGTGGCTAGGTCTGGTACAATAGGTACTGGGTTCAGGACCGGAGTGTGTAATTTTGCCACTGCCTGTGGCTGGGACTTAATTTTTGCAAGATCCAGATTTTGCCCCATCCCTGATAATGACATGTACCCTCATGGAGTTGAGAATCTAAATTCTGGGGATGTGGGGCACCCCTCAAAAGGAGGGCATGGGAGCACAGCCCTAAAACACATTTTAAGGCTCTGATGTCAGGTGCCTGGAAGTGTATATATCGCTGATTTGCTTTTCGGAGAAATACACTCACCATAATAGTGATCGCTGTTTTGTGATCGCTATTATGACATGGAACCAAAGGGAGGTGCCAGTGGGTACCACAAGGGTTAGTTCTGGGGCCAGTCCTCTTCAATGTCTTCATTAGTGACATTGCAGATGGGCTGGAGGAAATGTTTGCCTGTTTGTGGATGACACCAAGATCTGCAACAAGGTGAATACCTGGAGGGTGGAAAGGATGAGAAATGACCTGGAATGGTTGGAGAGCTGGTCAGATGCATGGCAACTAAGGCTTAATGCAAAGAAATGCAAAATCATGCACGTGGGTGCAGGAATCCTGGAGCAAGCTACTGGTTGGGGGAGAGCTGTTGGCAGTTACTAAGGAAGAGAGGGACTTGGGGATCATAATCACAGATGACTTGAAGGCCACAAGGCCAATGGCCAAGGCAGTGGGAAGGCCACTTGGTTGTTGTTGTTCGGTGCATTAGAAAAGGAATCACAAACTGAAGAAGGGAGATGACAGTTTCACTGTACAGGACCCTGGTGAGTCCTCACCTTAAGTTCTGTGTCCAGTTCTGGAGGCAACACCTTCATAAGGACATTGAAAAAATAAAGACAGTGCAGAGAAGGGTGACCAAAATGGTGAAGGGTCTACATCACAGGCCTTATGAGGAACGAGTCAGAGACCTCAGTTTGTACATGCTGAAGCAAAGGAGGGAGAGGGTGACATGATAGAAATGTTCAAATACCTCAAGGGCATGAACAAGGTGGAAGGGGAGAATATATTCCAAGAGGACATGATATGAGACTGATGGGTGGCCACATAAGGAGTAATGTCAGGTAGTTCTTTTACAGAAAGAGTGGTAGATACATGAACTAACCTGCCCCAGGAAGTGGTGTCCACCCGCACGGTGGCAAGCTTCAAACATACATGGGACAGGAATAAAGGAACATTAGAGATGGGAAGAAAGCTAAAGCCAGTGACCAGATAGGTGACTGGCGCTTCATCAGGTAGCATAAACGGGCTGACTGGATGGGCCTGGTGGCCCTTTTCTGCTGACAGTGTCAATGTATCTATGTATCTATGTAAAACTTTATAATTTTTCTTCCTGAGGCCAGCCTGAAGAGCACATCTAGTCTTAACAGGTTCAATAAAATAATCATTTTGTCCCAGAGCTGGTTTCCTGTTTACAATTCTATAAACAAGCTTTGGAAGGCCAAAATACATCTCAAGATCTACACCCTATGTTCAAGATTGTCATCTTTCTAAGAAACTCAAATACCTTTCAGCAATCATTTCGACAATGTAATTATATACATTTGCAAACCATGAGATCCCATTTTCATATAATTATTCTCATATCTATTTTCTATGGTAGAGAAACAAGGGAGAAAGAAAGAATAGAAGGCATGTGAAACAGCATGTGAAGGAAGAGAAATACCTGAGGGAAATTGTGGGACAATCACAGTGGCCAGTTCCTAGGTGCCACAAGAAACATTTGATTTTGCAGTCAGACAGCCAAGAGACAGACAAATGGCAGAACAGGAGAGAACAAAATATGTCCTTGGTTTTAACTCACTCTGCATAATAAATGGGACAGGGTGTTACCCAACCCTGTCACACACTCACCTTTTAAGAAGAAACAGTTTTTTGTTAAAAACAGGTTTTCAAAACCTTCTTTGTTTCTCTTTTAACATTACCTAATAGCATTTATAGTTATTTGCATATGCAGTATCCCCTTTTCCATAACTCCTTTTACAGCAAACATTTCAGTTAGGCGCATACATTTTTCACCTTTCTTAATTCTTAACTCCTAAACCACATCTTGACAGAAAATCAACACTGACATTATTTGGGCATCACTTTGAATTTAAATGTCTGTAATGCCAGGTACCAGCTTGTGATTCTGGGATTTTATCATTCATTTCATTACGCCAATGGAGAGGACAGTGATCTGTCATAAGCACAAAGTCAGCTCCTATCAGATGAAACTTAAGTAACTCCATTGCCTGTTTTGCAGCAAGGCCTTTTCTCTCTGTTGTGCAGTTTCCTACTGATGCACAGAATGGATGTTTCTTCCTATCTATAGTCTGACTCATGACTGCACCTAGGCCTTCCTCTGATGCATCTGTTGGTAACAAATAGTTTCTCAGAGTCTGGACTTCTTAAAACATGGGCTGAACATAATGTAGCCTTGATGGCCCAAAGACTCATCTCACACTGGGGACCATTTCAGATTATTTGGGTACTGTTTTCTCATGAGTTCAGTGAGGGGTAGCTAACTGGTTGTAACCAGCCAGATCTAAAATGACCTGACATGTTTCTTTGTTTTAGGACAGTACTGTTACCTATAGCTTCTGTCTTGGAAATCTCTGGTTTTACTTCTTCAACTCAAAATATAACCCAAATATTTGCTTTCCTGCATGCTTAAACATCACGTATGATGAAATTTATAGAAATTAAACTGTCAGCATCATTCATTAAATATTGTTATAACAACAGTGTCTGCCTAGTGTTTTATGTGAAAATCTACCATTTTGTGCCATTTATAGCTATTTATTGTGTAGTCTGATTCAGCTACACTGCTAAATCTGAGACTTTCTTTCCTTGTGGTAATCTGCATGTCTCCACCCTGGTGATGTCATTTGGGGTGCTATTCTCTTTCTTCAATACATAAGCTAGGAGACTGTCACATTGCTGAAGTATGTAAAGACTTCATTGTGCCTGTTGCAAGAATCTGAAAGCTGTTTGATTGTGGTTGTGTCATGTTCAATGCCAGTGATGCACAATAACAGCTTAAATTTAATTTCTTAGCCTGTGCAGAAGTCAAGGAGAGTAGCATATTGATGTTGAAGTGATACTGGAAGGTTTTCCAAATGCCTTTTTCACATAGTATGCGTTGCCAGCCATGCTTCAGATGTTGAAGCTTCAATTTGTTTTGTAAAAAAGTTGTCATAGTTATTTTATTGTCATGTTTTATCAGCAGTTTGTTTCTGGCTGCCTTCCAGTTTCTCTGTGTGGCCACACTCCCAGAATGATGTCCTACAAGGGAACTGTCAGTGTTTTACATACAGTAACAAGGAATTCTGGATGATTTATAACATTGACTTAAATGTGCCTTACTCAAGTACAGTCTCATATGTTGGTAGTGGTGAGCACCTAATATGTAAATGTACATGGCAAGGCATTGTGGGTAAAATAAAAGCTGATTTCCAAGTTCATTACTATGAGGTGCAGTCTTGTATTTCTATAGTGGCATCAACAATGTACTGTAAGTTCGTGTATGTTTATTTTCAAATAAAGGCATTGTGCATACCTTATCTAGCAGTAAGACTTCTTTACTTAGAGATGTAGTCTCCTATTTCTGTAGTGAGTACTGAAAAATAATAGCCTGTATACTAATGTACATAGTGAGGCATTGTGGGTAAAATAGAGTATACTCCTACAGGTTACTTCTCCCATTTCCTATGGCAAACCTCACTAAATCACTTTAAAATTATCTTTTACCAGGGCTAGCACATCTATCCCTAGTAGGAATTAATGCAGATAAGATCTCTATTAAATCTAAATTATTGTAGCGCAGACACTGACCAACAGCAGTGAAGTTACTAGCATTGTATTACTATCAGCAATACAACTTCCTAACAGGCACGCCCCAAATGACATCAGCAGCCTGGAGGCATGCTGACTCAGCATCCAGCAATCTTAAAGAAATGGACCACAACAAAAACCACTAAAAAATGCATCAATTTGCTGACTTGTGTTACAAAATCTGGAATACACAGAGGTTTTATGGCAGTGTTTATTGAATGGTACTGCCTCTTTCAGTTTTAAAAACCTTTGCATATGACCTTTAATGTGCACTTGGTAGGATTTAAGGTCATTCCTACATTTCTGATAGATTGGATAACTGCTCATATGTGTTCCAGATGGCTTTTCCAGTCTGGTCTGTACACCTCAACATCATTCAGGTAAGCAACATAATAACCAATCTGAGGCTCTAGAATTACATTCATGTACCGCTGAAATATACTGGGTGCAGCATGTAAACCAAATGGCATGGTTGTGAACTGATAGAATCCAACTGGAGTGGAAAAACAATTTTGTCTGTAGATTCTTTAGCTAGGAGAATTTTCCAGTAACCCATGGTGAGATTGAGGGTATTAATGTATTTAGCAGTTCTCAATTTGTCCACCAAATCATCTATCCTGGGCATAGGACAGCTGTCAAATATGGGCACTTCATTAAGCTTCCTAAAATCAGTGCAGATTCTTACACCCTTTTTTATTTACAATCACTATTGATGATGACAAACCACTTCTCAGTCTTCAATGATATCCAACTCGTTTTTGTGTTTCACTACGCCGGTCTCTTAAACCCTGTGGTAATCTGTATGTCTTTGTCTGAGAAGGCAAGCATTCTTGTTACTATTACATGCTTGATCCCTTTTGCTTCACCTGGCAGTCTGGTAAAAGTACTTCTAAATGTCTTTACTAAATTACCAATTTTGCGGTTTGTTCTGTGGTTAAGGAAACATTCACATTCATAGCATCAGAAGTTAAAGTTTGTTCCAGTCTGTCATCAGTTATATCAATACCTTCTTTAGCAGTTTCTGGTAATGCTAGCAGAGCAACATTTGGTGTTTCTTCAACCCATTTCTTCAGGAGGTTAGCATGGTATATCATGGTAGGATTTTTCCTATCAGGGTCTCAGTCTCATAGTTAACTGTACCAGTACGTTTGACCACTGTATAAGCCCTTGCCACTTCATTAACAATTTGTTTTCTGTAGTGGAAACAGTAACAAGACATTTTTGCCTGGCTCAAAACTTTTTCTTTTATCCCATGGTTATAATACACCTTCTGCTGTTTTGGGGCTTCTTCCTGATTACTGTGGGCAATTTCAACATATTTTGCCAGTTTGTTTCTCAGTGTACACATTTAAGATATAATAGATTCTTTCTGAGTGAGGGTATCATCCCATGTTTTCTTTTATTACATCTTGTGACCCTCTAGGTTGTCTATCATACAACATTTCAAAGGGTGAAAAGCCTGCTGATGCTTATGACACTTCTCTGTAAACAAAAGCAGGTAATGTAAGTACTGGTCCCAATCTTTCCTTCACCTTTCATACATTTTTTAGCATGCATTTTAAGGTTTGCTTAAACACCCAACAAGACTGACTGTCTTAGTGTGATAAGGATAAGTTCTTATGGCAGTGATACCAAGTAGTCGGTACAGCTCCTTCACTAATGAAACTAAAATTGCTACCCTGATCAGTAATAATCTCTTTAGATGCAGTATGCCCACACTGCTGAAATTTTGGCAAGCTCTGCTGACACTTTTGGGGCTGTGACAGTACACATTGGAATTGCCTCTGGGTATCTAGTAACATAGTCACATACTATCAAAATTAATCGATTGCTCTTTTACTTTTGTCTAAAGGGCCAACCACATCCATTGCAATTCTTTCAAAGGCACATCTATCAATAGTGAGGACACCAAGGCACCTTGTCTTTTTAGTCACTGGTCCACTTTCTGACATTCAGCACAAGAACTACCAATAGGTAGCAATAGCCAGTAAAATCTGTACAAAACAATTCAGTAAAGGGGAGATCCCTCCCAAGTGACCAGCCATAGACTATCATGTGCTTTCTGTAACAACTCAGTTCTATACTTCTTTGATATGACCAATTGGTCTATCTGTTCCTGTGTCTGAGGATTAACACGGACTCCCTACAATAGCCCATTACATTTTTTAAATGCTGGTGCATCCTGTTTTTGTTTCACCCCAGTTTCTTAAAATAACCTTGAGAGAAACACTGTTAGTTTGCTCAGAAACAAAATCACTATCAGTCATCAGTTTAGTTTTAGCCTTTTCATATATCAGCCCCTTATTTCCATCAATCTTTCATCACTCACTGTTTTTTCAGATGTCTTTCTTTTGGACTTCCAGATCTTGAGCTGGGCTCAAACATATTTGAATCAAAATCACCACAAGAAGAAAGAGTCCCCAACATCTGAGATTTCCTATGCCTGTGCGTTTATCATAGCTGCTGAAACAGCAGGGTTTACTTCCTCTGTAATAAACTTAGCCAATTCCGAAAGTCTGTTCAGAATCACTGGGGTGATGGAGAGTATTGAGTGTTCCCACTTATGCAGATGACCTCAGTACCTGATCCTTTTGCACTATCCTTTCCCAGAACTTAAACATGTACCAGAGTCTAGCTGCTTCATGGCATTCTTGGGTCACATTAAAATGTGAGACCCAAAATTCACTTTTGATCGCATGAACATTTTATGTCGTACTTAAATGTGCAACACAGGAATTCCATTTTGTCTCACATACTTTGACATGTAACTTGCCGTTTTACAGTAGTTTAATTTCAAATTTTGATTATACACCTTACGTTACCCTTCCTCATGAATAAGGATGGTGGAAATTTTTAACTACAGATTGAAAAGTGATTTTGCAGTCTCTACAAAGCCAAATTTTGAGGGGGATCAAGTACACATTCTAGCAAATAAGTTCATCACATGGAGTAAAAATGTAAAAAATGAAATCATTGATGGTCAGCTTAGCAAGATGGCTGAGTCTTGTATCACATACTACAATCTCTTTGGGTCACACATTGAAGTGTGACACTAAAATGTCAATAACATTTTTGTGCCACAAAATGGAATTCTTGAGTCACAATCAAATGTAGGACCCATGATTCCAATTTGGTGTGACAAAAGGCCTTGTATTACAATTAAATGTGCAACACAAGAATTCCATTTATGTGTTTTGTATACTTTTACTCATAACGTGGCTGTTTTACCAAATTGTAGTCTCAGTTTTGCATAGACTGTTTACAAGACCCTACCTCATGAACAAGGATGGTGGGAATTTTCAAGTACAGGTCAAAAGGTGATTTTGCAGTTGCTCTGCCAAACCACTTTTCAGGCAGCATTTACCACATTCTAGTGACCAAGTTCATGAAATGGGGTCAAAATGTAAAAAAAGTCCTTGGCTATCAGCTTATCAAAATGTTTGATTATTTTTGTCACAAGCTGCACATTCTTAGGCTATACAGTTAAGCGGGCACTAAAGTTTATGAGCTAAAATTTTCCATATTGCATCAAAAATGGAATTCTTGGGTCACACATAAATGTGAGATCTAAAATTCCATTTTAATACTAAAAATTCATGAATCACACATAAATGTACAACACAAGAATTCAGTTTTTATCTCACATACATTTACTTATAACGTGGGCTGTTTTAGAATACTTTAGCCCCAAATTCTGAATATACTGATTACATGGCCCTGCCTCATGCACAAGAAAGGTGGACATTTTCAAATAGAGGTCAAAGGTGATTTTGCAGTTGTTCTGTGAAGCCATCTTTCAGACAGGATTTAACAGATTCATGCCACCAAGTTCATGATTGGGTTTAAAATGTCAAACAGAAAGTTATGAAGAAACATTATGTGCAGGCCATCATTTGCCCAGCAGGTAGTGCATTATGATTCCATGCTGGTGAGCTGAGTTCAGGGACAAGCTCATTAAGCCAGCTGGATGGGCGAGGCTGGGGATGGCACTGCCATGTGGCACCCCAACATTCTGGGGAATGATGGTGCAGTGTTGGCCGCATGGGCAACAAGTAACCATATAGTGAAGTGAAGCCTTCTTTTTGGCATACAGCCAGAGGGCTCTGCACATCTGCATCCATAGCTGCATGGAATCACAATGTCAGAGGGTCCTGTACCTCCACAACTGGTTGGATTTTGGCATTGTGCATCTGTATCTGTAGCCACAGGGATGCACAGGACACAGAGGGCCCTGCACTTCTGCAGCCCCATGAATGTTTTGCATCCGTAGTTGCTTGGAAGGCCCTGCACTTCAACAGGCAGACAAACAGACTCTTCCCTTGGCACAAGGCTCAGAGGGCTCTGTGTATCTGCATCAGTTCAGGCAGGTCCCAATGGAAACTGTGTTAATATGGATATAGTTCTATTATCTCATAAGAAAGAAATTCACTGCAAATAAACTGCACGGTTAGGGCTATACTTAAAACCACAAAAGTAGGGAAATGTGGCAGTGTGGCATTAGGGTTTCCAGCCCTATCTCCCTCACCCTCAAAGCAGCACAGGGACAAGACCACACAAGCAACTACAGACAGTCGTCATCAGGTAAGACAAACAACATACAACTGTTTCCAGATGACACAATGCAGTTGCATTGATGTGATACCTTCATTAACTTGTATCTGTGGTGGGCTCACTACAAGACATACTCACTCACTTTTGGCTACAGATAGAAGTTCACAGTACATGAATCACAACACTACTTCTGCCTGTAGAACCATAGGTCTCTGCAGCCACAGATACAAATCCACAATACTCACATGTCTGCAGAAGCACAGTTCCCTATAGGACCAGCATGTCTGTACCACAGGTACTTATGCACACTGTAAGACATGCAAACACTTTTGGCTGCAGAAGGTGCTTGTACTTCTGCAGCCACAGATGTAAGACATATACACCAACCTCTGACTGCAGAAGTGCAGGCCACATGATACCAAATTCAACGCTACTTCTGTTTGCAAAAGCATAGACTCCTATGGGGCCAGTGCTTCTGTAGCCACAAGTACTAATGCATAGTGAAGACATTAGCACCAACTTCTGGCTGCAAAAGTTCCAGCTCCTGTGTGGCCACATTTGATTACTTTTTGGTGTTAAGTTAAACACTAATTGGTGCATTAATACATTTTGGGCATTGAATACATTATAGGGACATGGTAACATCCTTATATTTAGGGTTGACAGCTGCAAAGAAGACCCAAAACCCTAATTATTTTTCCTTTTAATGCTTGGTGGTGGTGGAGGGGAGTTAGGGTTGGAAACTCCAATGCCACATTCCCCTACTTTTGTGGCATTAAGTTGAAACATAACTGGTGTTTACGCTCCTGAAACATACACACCCATGTCCATCACTTCTAATTTTCTTGCTGCCATAGTGGGGTGAACTTTAGGGCTGACAACCCCAAGGAAGACTCCACCCTGATTTGCTTCAGGTGTGGGGATATTTAGTGTTGGAAACCCAAAATCACATTTCCCTACTTTTGTCACTGTAGTCTTAACCCTAAATGGTGCCTTAATGGATTTTTTGCAATGAATTTCCTTACTTTTTGAGATGGTATAATAATATCCTCATTTGCCTATGGGAGCCCTGTGCTTGCATTTCTCCATAGATGTGGACATGCATGTTGCTATGAAGCCCAGGGCCCATTTGCAGTAAACAACAACTAAATTGTCAGAATATCATTCTATTACCCCACCTTATGAAACCAGTTCTGAAAATGTTCAAATCCCTGCTGAAATGTTATTCTGCACCACCAAAATGTCATTATGGACCACAGGTGCAAAACACAGTTACAGCAGGATTTGAAAAATGACAGCTGTCACATTGATGAAGTGGTATAAGAAAATGGCTATGCTGAAACCTATAAAAATGGAGATATGTCAAAAATTTCTCAGGATTTACAGTTAATATAGATGTACTTAACAAGCTGGTGCAACAGTTTTTTTTGTATTTTTTGTATGGTGCAAGTCAAATAAGTAGGACATGTTTAAGTGGGATGGCCGCTAAGTCAGACATCCCTTTTGGAACAATTTTTCTTTAATTAATGTCAATGGGTAGTTCTTTTGCTTTAGTGAGATGGTGGCAATAAGTAGCTCTACTTTAGAGGGATGATTGAGGGCTAACTGGGCTAAGCTCAGTTGGTAATTAACACCCAAGTTAGCACCTCATTAAGCAGGGGATTTAAGGAGTAGTACACACCCTTATATCTTGTAAACGTTGTTTGTTTCCTTGTCAACAGATAACTCTTCGTTAGCAGCTGGGGATATATGTGTTTGTCTTTGTTTGCACTCTTCACACCAGTCCCAGAGACTAGCTTGGGGTCTCCATTTTCTGGTTGTTGAAATCTCATTGTTCCTAGAGCTTCATTAGCATATAAGAACATGATGAACAGCACTCATTTACACCATGTACCTCTATGCTGAAAGTCACATAACCTGAAACAACTCTCTAGAAACACATAGAATGAATACAGTTTAAAGGAAAAAACCTGCATTACATCTAAGACAGTTTGTAAAGTTAATTGAAGGTAATGCGTATTTCACACCTTTCTGCAACTTGTTTTGTTGAATTTTAAGTAAGCAAACAGGCATACTGTGGAGTCTAAAGGGTGCTGACACATCATGTTCCCATATGCTAATGTAGGTCTCAATGACAATAAGATATCAACAACCAGAAAATGCCTCCCCGGCAAGTTACAGGGCTGGTGTGAAGGGTGAAAACAACCCAAGCAAGACATATATCCCCAACAGCTACATGGAAAGAGTTGTCTGTGACAAGGAAACAAATAACATTTACAAGATATGAGGGTGTACTACTCCTGTAATAGTAAGCATTTCAACAGCTTTTAATTTGCTTCAGTGGGGACTAGTCAGTCAATCCCCTGACCTGGCCATTCCTGAGTCACCATAGCTGACCCCCCATGGAGTGAGGCTGAGCCCAAAATAAGTGGTCAGGAGAGATAGAGAGAGTCTGGGCCAACCAAATTATTCAGAGAGGAGGAGGGGCACAGACACAACATGGCTGGGACTCGGCAGGACATCAACATGCAGCACAGCATACAGAACTTGGAGGACTGCCAGATGGACTGCTGGAAGGAGGCTGGGAATGTCTGGAAGTGGACTGGAGCAGGTCAGTGACAAGGTCAGTGGCCCTGTGTGTATTGGGGTGTGGGGTGGTAGGACAGCAACAGGGACAGGAATCAGCTTAAGACTGATCAGGCTGGAGGGACAAAATCACAGCACAAGCTGTGAGATTGAACCAACCTAATTTAGTTTTTAGCAGTGTCTCCGACATTGGCTTCCACAGTCATTTTTAACAAAGTCAAAAGCAGTGCTGCAGTCATTTTCCAAACTCTCTACTGATGGTGGTCTTTCTCTGTCTCTCACCCAATGTCTGTCTCTCTCTCCTCTCTGTCACACAGTAGCCAATGGCAGCAGCTTCTGACAGTGCAAACAAGCACAGAAATGTAAGGCCTGCCACTACTGCATATGTTTACATGCTTCCATTCCTGCCCATGCCTTCATGTGACTGCATCTAGCTACTGGCATAGAATTAATGACCTTCCGATATTTGGGATGGCCGCTTAATTGGGATGCAAATTCTGCCACCAGGGCATACCTATTAAGCAGCTTCAACTGTATTAACATTTTATTGAGACAAAGTCAAATGTACAGACATTCATAAGTGGCAAGTACAAAGTACTATGGCTACAATAGTAAAAGAGTACCTGAAAACATGACAATAGTAATATCAAAATCCCAACAATACAAGGACTTCTAACAGTTCTGAAGCTTGCTCTCACAATTATATAAGTGCTCAACAAATTGTATTTGTAAATTATAAATCTTAAGACTCCTGGGAGTAATAATAATAATAATAATACTTTATTTATTATTTGCCTTTCAAATATCAAGGTGCAGTACAATAAAACAATAAAACACAATAAAAACAGAATCATCATCATAAAATTTCCAATACAGATCAGCAATCATCGCTACCATATTCTTTGCCAGAGAAAGATTTTAGGGCCTGTTTAAAACTCCCCACGGTCATGTACTCCCTAATCCAATGGGGTAGAGGTTCCAGAGGGACAGGGTCACGAGCATAAAGGCATGGGCCCCAGCAGATTTTAAAGTCACCCTCGGAATCTCTAGCAACCCCTCATCAGCTGAGGGAGGCGGTCTCACAGGGTGGTAAGGAATCAGGAGCTCTTTCAAGTAGTCAGGGCCCAGTTCAGTATAGGGCTTTATAAGTCAGTAATCCGACTTTGAAGGTGATCTGCCACTGAACTGGCAGCCAGTGCAGTTCCCACAGCACCAGTGTGATATGGGAAGATCTGGAGTCCCCATCAACAACCGGCTGCAGAATTCTGCACCAGCTGCAGGCATGATATCAACCCTGGAAGCCCAAAGTACAGTGAGTTACAGTAATCTAAATGCAAATTCACAAAGGCATGGATTAGTGTAGGCAGATCACCAGACGGAACAAGGTGCTTGATCCTAGCGATGTTTCTCAGGTGGTAAAGATGACTTGACCACAGCTGACACCTGAGTCCAAAGTGTCAGCCTTGCATCCAACATCACCCAGGTCTCGCACCTGTTCAGAGACCTGAAGCTCAGTGCCCCAAGAAATAATCCTAAAGGTGAGCCTGCCTCAAGTCCTCCTATCCGGAGATCAGGATCCAAAACCAACACCTCCGTCTTCCCAGAATTCAACTTCAACCAACTGGACCTCATCCAATCCTGGATTCCTTGAGGCAATTATTAAATACCGAGACAGCTTCTTCCTGGTCGGGGCAAAGACAGGTATAGCTTGGTATCATGGCATAGCAATGAAGCTTCAGCCCATATCATCTCACAATGTCTCCGAGGGAAGCATGTACACCACAAACAGCATGGGGGTCAATACTGAGGCCTGAGGAACCCCACAAAACAGAGGAATAGGATCAGAGGAAAAAAAATGAAACTACCCTCTGAGTTCTTCCGTGAGGTAAGAAGTAAAGTAACTATCTGTGGACCAAGCCAGAAAGACAACAGATACATCTCAAGCTCAAGCAGGACCCCATGGTCAATGGTGTCAAACACTGATGACAGATCTAAAAGTACCAAATGGACGTTTCTCTGGTCTCTCACCATCAGAAGATTATTGAGCACCCAAACCAGTGCAGTCTCAGTACTATGCCTCTTTCGAAAACCTGATTGGAGAGGTTCGTAGATGCCATGGATGGTCAAATGGTTCTCCAGTTGGGCTGTCACTACTTTCTCGATTAACTTCCCCACAAAGGGAGATTCGAGATAGGCCTGTGGTTTGCAAGAGAGTCTGGGTCCAGAGGAGCTTTCTTCAACAAAGGTGTCACCACCACCTCTTTCAAGGAACAGGGATATTCACCGAGTCGGGGAACACCAGACTATCTGTGCCAGAACCAGGCTGATAGAATCACCACAACCCATAATCAGGGATGTAGGACCCAGATCTAAACTACAGCATGCAGGGCACATCCCTGGGCAATCCACATAACATCCACGATTTCTGGGTGGTTGAAGGCACTCCAGGAAAAATGGAGGATAGTGACCAAGCCTGATCTCTAGCAACTCGCATAGAATGTGTCAAGTGGATCTCCGACCTAATGTCAGCCACTTTATCAGCAAAGAACCGATAAGCTCATCACACTGTAATTGTGAAAAAGCTCTTCAGAGCTGTAGACAGGTTGGTTGCACAATCTGTCCACAGTTCTGAAAAGCTGAGCTGGTCGATTCTGAGTGACAGAAATTTCCCCGGACAGGAACTCTGCCTTCTTACGAGATTTCTGACTGATAGAACCGATAATGCTCTAACAGTCTAAGATGGTTGACATGTAAGCTGAATTTCCACCAACAATGTTCTAACCTATGTCCTAGTCACTGCAACTCCCTCAATGCTCCATCAAACCACGGAACCGAGGTGAAGGAGAGAGGACGTACATGTACTGGAGCAATAGAATCCAGGGCTGGTGTGGTATTATTATAAGCCAAAACCAAGGCCTCAGATCACTGCAATGCACGGGAAATTGTGATAGGTCAAGCACCGCGGCAAGGCCATCAGAAGTAATGTTCCATAAAGGTTGGTACTGACCATCTCCACAGGGTTGGCCTACAAGGGAAATTTAATCTCACAGTGTAGTGATCAGACCAAATGATTGGTTCCACCCCCGTCAGAGGCCTCGATCCCCAGAAGGAAGGCCAGATCAACAGAATGGCCACATTTATGAGTAGCAGTGGTAACCACCTGTGTCAGGCCCAGTGAATTCATTAACTGGAGGAAGTGTTGTCCAAATTGCGAGGTTAGT
Organism: Neoceratodus forsteri; assembly: GCA_016271365.2. Taxonomy (NCBI): domain Eukaryota; kingdom Metazoa; phylum Chordata; order Ceratodontiformes; family Ceratodontidae; genus Neoceratodus; species Neoceratodus forsteri. Next base: position 447,571,832 of record CM057453.1, read on the forward strand.
CATCGATCCAGGCATTAAAGTCACCCAGGACCATCAGTCTGGGTGACTCAAATGCTCATATCGATGATGAAGTCCGCCTCTTCCTTAAGGAATTGCTTCCCATCTCTGGGACGTAGATAAGAGCAATTCATTAGCCACACCTGCTACTACAGCACATTCAAATGAACTGGCCTCTTCAACTGAAACACTAATGAGTTTCAATTTGGTCTTGAAACAGACTGCAACCCCGGTCCAACCTCGGGCGGTGTATCACCCATACCTGGCTGGAATTGTGGCCTCAAGTATTGGGCCCGCATTATCATCCAGCCAGGTTCGTGATAAGCCAAACTGTCGACCAACAAGATCGGAAATCATGGTGGTCTTGTTCCAGAGAGATCTGGCATTGCACAACAATGCTTGGGTTGGACAGAACTCCTGGGCTGCCCGACTACCTGCCCATCACCAACCATGGTGCCCTTCGATATGGGGACCAAACAAAGTGGCCCATGCTCCAAGCTCCACTTCACCCCAGGGCATCTTCTGGGCTTAACCACCTAATGAGAGCATTCCGCTCTTCCAGCTTCCACTGTTCATGCCCCACCCCTCCCTCCTACAGGCAATACCCAAGGCCCGACAACATTGATAGGTGGAAAAAACAAAGGGGGCAAAAATGGCAGAAGGCATGGAGAGCAGAGGCTGAATAGCACATGACTGGGGGTAACAGACTGACACATATTCCAGGCCACAACCTAACCCTACACTCTAAGACTAACTAAACAATCTAAAACAATGATATAATACCACTGCAATTCAGCCTATCTTAATTTCACCTCCCAATCCCCAACTAAATAATCTATACATACTACAAAATTAACAAATAACTAACTTAAATAACTTAAAATATAAAAACCTACCTTCCTACCACAGCCTATATTCAAGCGAGGTCCTCTCACTACCTGGGGACAGAATATATAAAAAAAAAACAGTTTTAACGCATCCAGGCCTTTCCTTCCTGGTGCTACTATCAGAAACAAGCTATGAAAACATAAGAATAATCTGAAAGATCACCCTCCAGAGATCTCTCACAAATATCAGTGAGGATGATTTTACAGATAATTAATAAATAAATGAATACACATCAAATGCAAAATAATAAACTAAACAAACCAAAAATAAATATAAAGAAATCATTTCATAATCCACCCTCCAGATAAATCTCTCACAATTATCAGTATGAGGGTGGAATTAAAATTTTACTGAGCACTCTCACTCCTCGACTAATTTCCATAAATATAAAATAATAAGGCTTGACAACAGGAGAAATTCAGGCTGGCACTACACAAAGTTAAAAGTACTTGCTCACCAGAAGAATTTGGGTAGCAATAGACGTCCAACACACAACTTTCAGTAAATCAATCACAAGATTCATAATACAATTCAGATATCCAACAGGGTCAAGAGCTCAACAAATCCCAGTCTTCAATCTCAGATTCCGAAAACAAAAGATCCTCCAAGGGCCAACAGTTTTCTTCAGCTACTTACAAGGGAAAATGTCTCAAAGAATCAATGGCACATCACTACAACTATGGGCCATGCCAGCCCTCCAGTTGACCACCCCACAAATCTAGGAAAGGGAACAAAGAACCGATCCTCCGACTGGCCCCACTCCCCAACCCTGTGAGTGTCAAATACCCTGAGATCCCCTAAGGAGTCCACAATTCCAACAGCAAAACAAGTCAAAGTTGATCCAATGTAGGTAGAAGAGCACCACAAATGAAGTGCAAGGGTCAGCAAAGAAATCGAAATCATTCCATCCAAACACATCCACACAGAAGACAGATCCCAACTAGTCCCTGCAGCAATAGACATGTAACACTCAAGGGATAATCCAAGATCCAAATCCAAAGACCTCGAACACACAATTGGACAAAATGTGATGAACAGCACTATTAGGCCAGGGCTGCAGAAAATCTTAACAGCTGTCCCCTGATTAAAACCGTCAAAGCCCCACAGAATATGGGTTACTGCCAAAACAGGCTGACCGGAGGAGTCTAAAAATGATCCAAGCCCAATCGGCATATAGGGCTCACACACAGTACACTAAGTATTCCCCAAAGCAGAGGCCAAAAGCGACTACCGCTGCTTCCCTGAATGTCTTTAGAGGCCCACAGAATGCTCCAAAAATTAAAACAAAACACCAGAGCAATGTCATAGTTCACGGGTCCACACAGGCATTTAATCGCACAGTTAAAAAACATAAAATCGTGAGCACAGGTAGCGAGCAAAATGGTGAACAATGCTGCAAAAGCAGAATACAACTGGGGCAGATGGCTGGCCCAGCCTGGCTGTTGCCATCTTCTCAGTATGTCTGCATGCTTAGTTATGGCACAAAAGAAGCTTCCCTGGAGGACAAATCTAAGACCCAGCTAAGCCATTTAATCTCAAATTGAGGTATGACCCTGAAAGGATGTTTTACATTCAATGGTGTGTATTTACTTCAAAATTTGACACAAATCCTCCACTTTGGCTGGGTTCTATTTTGTCACAAGTGAGTAACAGCGTTTTGGCAGCTAAAAGATTTAAATATACCATGGAGCATGGAGCCACTATCTTGCCTGATGGAGGAAATGAGAGGAGAGCCTACGGTTGGGGATACTACCTCCTTATCTATTGAGATTTGCCCAGCTGTTTTCTGCTATATCATTCCAAAACTAAGATAACACTGGACAGGAACAAAATATATGCATATGATTAGCCCATTGCTGTTCACAGCATCTCCAACAATAACCATATGATCCTGAGAGAAATTTAATTAACACTGCCAGGGTCCAAGAATACTTAATAAAGCATTTTCAACAAAATCTGTCCAGTAAGGGGCAGCTTGGACTTTGAAAGAAGGAAGGGTGTATTTTAAGCAGTAGGCATATGAGATCAGTGTGTTAAAGTCTTTATTTAGGTAGTTAAGACTGATTGTGTTGTGTCTCAAAGGAATTCTTGGAAGCCTTTATATAAATTACTGAGAAAGTGGTACCCAGGGTGTTCCTGGATGGCATCAATCAGCATCTTAAAGGACAAGGGGATAGGGTTTGGAAGGGTTCTAACCTTTTCTTCATGAAGGAGGAATGTAACAATTTGTAAGTCCCAAAATGTTCTCTTCCCATTGAACCATAAGTTTTGTAAATGTTCAAAGGGAACAACACCCATATTGATCCAAAAATTGAAACATTTACATTAAGCCTAAATGGTGGCATCTATTAAAGGTATGGTCGAGATGCTACTAGAAAATCAGATTCCATCAAAATAAGTCTATAGTAATAGAAAATTGAAGTCAGGGATGGTAAGTTGCTTATCTTAAAACATTGTTGTAAAGTTTGCACTGTAAAGGATGTAAAATCTGCATAATGTATAGTGGCGTAGCCATGAAAACAGGAGTTTGCCTATCACAAACATATAATTAAGTACAAATTCAATATGTTTCCAGGACATATTAGCTTGAGGCTTTAACCTAATAATGACAGTATTAAGATGTGCTGCCCTAGCCGCCTGCCAGCACAGCAGTAATGCTATCGCTGAGATGCCAGTGACTCAGGTTCAGGAATGAGCCCAGGCTGCTGGATAGCTAGCCAGGAAGGGAGGCTAAGCATCTTCAGGACCACTTGTCTTCCTGGGGATGGAGGGAGGTGGGGAAAGGCCTGATACTGGACCAACCTCTGGTGGAAGCTGGGGCATGGCAGTTCAGTGCCAAGCATGGGGAGGGCGTGATCGGCGTCGGTGTGAACCTTGATGTCATGGTGCATCCACATCTCCTTGGGGCCTGCAGGGGAAAATCAGGAGCTGGCTGGAGACCACCATCAGCAGAGAAGACACCCTCACTGACCAGCCAGTGAGGCCACAATGAGGCCAACAAGCACTAAGGTAACTAGAGGAGATAACGTCCCCAACCCCACTTGAGAGAACAGCCATGGCTTGGTGGGGGTCGGACTGGTGGATCGTGGGTTGGATCAAGTTGGGGTGGTCTGCCAGTTCCCTGGGAGAAAAAATACAAGTAAAAAAAGATGTGCTGCCCTAGCATAATTCAAAAGAGGTTAGGTAAGTTCACCCCACCCAAGTGGGTAGGAAGATGTAGCGATGACCCCCTGTCACAAATGCACTTTCGGCAGGTCAGGTCCACTGCTCTCACAGTGCCAAACTCCGAGTGCAGTAATGTGAACAGGTAACAGACAGAAACCCTCCTGCCTGCTTTTGGGTCTGAATCACCTTTAGTCTCAAGTTCAGCGAGGATTCAAACTGTGAACCTAATGCTTGCATACCCAATGTATAGGCACAGAATCGTACCCTCTTAGGGACTGTGGTACAATCTTTCAGCCAGAGCACCAAGCCAGGCTTCCAAAATGAACCCTTATAACTCTATAAAAGACTTTAGGTATGTTCTAACCTTTTCTCAGTTTAGCAACACCATCAGGCTCTCCAGAACAGTTGTCAAACTTAACCACATATACATCACAGGCAAAAAGAACTTGGAAGACACCCCAGGCAGTATCTTTCAAATAAAGATATTACTAAAAGATGATAAAAATATGAAAAATGTAAACACAGAACAATACATCAAAAAGCATACAGTCACTTAAAAGAAAGGAAAATAAATCTACAGAACAAACTCCTACCAACATACAGTTAGATTCTTTTCTATCTAATGTATTACCTCTAAGTGCTTATCAGAAAGCAGTCTCTCTATAGTCACAGGATGGAATATATCAACAGTTCAGACACAGTATAGTTTAAACTGTGTCTCCATTCACATATCTGAACTGTGTAGTATGGTACAGGCTGCATGCCCATTAGCTCACGCTGTGGGCCAATGGGCACTCTCTACTGTCTGAGTCAGTTGGTGGGCGGTGGGCGGCAAGTGGGTGGGAAGCTGCCACCCGCTGCTGACCGGGAAATGGGCGGTGAGGCTCAGTGGGTGGGTGGGGGTACCGCTGGACCACCAGGTTTGGATTGGTTTGTCATAGTTTATTACTGATGCCTGCGATTGGGCTGCAGTGGTCCACTGGACCACCAGGGATATGGGATGTTTACATTCTATTCATATGCCCAAGATCGAGCGTCGGGCGTGTTGCCACTTGTACAGGGGCATCAGTCCCCAAAGGCTGCAGCCTGGCAGGATGCCAGGCACAAGTCACTGGGGATCAGCACTCCTGCATGCAAATTGGGCCATAATGATATGCAAATGGCCCAATTTGCACCTTACTACATTATGGCCCCATTTGCAAGTGCATTTTGAATATTACGGTAGTTGCACCCATCGCAATGGCACTTGCAGCATCCCCTGCTCCACTCTGGCCACTTGTGCTGGCGCAGTGCCACCTCGCGCCATGCACACTGCAGGTGGCCAAGGAGCAATATTCAACTATGCTGTGCCATGGCACAGCTCCGCTGAATATCACCTGTCCACGCCCTCTGCATCCAAGTTGCACTGCACCCAGGCTTGCACCACAGCCTGTTGCAGTCAGCTATCCTGCCCCTGGTGTTTTTGAGCCCCAGGAATGAACACATTTGAGTGTGATCCTTATCGATGTGTTAACCAGGAGGAGGCCAAGCCTTTCAGCCAGACTTTGAAAGATCGGTATAACATTGGCTCAAGCAATAGTCCGCCTGTAAGATTTACTCTCTCTCCCACTAATACCCATGCCAAAGTATATGGGTCAACTATTTCCAGTTGTCTGGGTGCACTCCATCTCAAACATTTATTCAACTGACTGGCCAAAAATACATCCCAAAGTGTGATAATTTCAACCCTCTGTACCTCTTGGATGCAGCCAGTTTGCTGTAGGCTATGCGGGAATTTTGCCTTTCCAGATGAGCGAGGAAATTATGGAGTGAACTTTTAAACCATGCCAAGGGAATCCAGGAGTTCAGCATATTCAGGGAAAAACAACCTGGGGAGTATATTCATTTTAATTAAGTTAATACAGCCCCATAATGAGATGGGTAATGACTGTCATTTTCCAAGATCCTGTTGAATATCACTTAGTAGGAAGTCCAAGTTTAGGTGCTTCTTCTGTACCTCCCTCCTAGCCACAAACAGACCCAGGTATTTAATCTTATGAGGACACCATTGTAGACCTAGTGTTTCTATATCTCCCTTTGAGAGCTGACTGTTTAGAGGAAATACTGTTGTTTTGTTTGAGTTAATTTTGTAATTGGACATAGCACTAAAACAGTCTATTATAGAGAGGGCTACCAGAACTGAGGTAATAGGGTTTCTTAAATGCAGAAGGATATCACGGCATATACAGATAATTTGAATTCCTGCACCTACACAGACCCTGAACACCTGCTTGTAGTCTCAACAATGCTATTAGGGGTTCAAGATAAATGTTAAATAAAAGGGGGACAGGGGACACGTTAATGGTACCTGAATAAAAGGTAAATCGATCAGAAAACACCCGTTGCAGTAAATACAGGCTTGAGGGTTTCAATGCAATGAGGACACCTAGTCAATAAACTTAGAGGAAACCAAATTTCTGCAGGGTATAAAAGAAATTGCCACTCTACTCAATCAAATGCCTTCTCCGCATCCAGCGATATCAGGCCTATTGGTTCTTCTGAGTCCCTGGATGCGGAGAAGACATGATGAGTTTCCTAAAATAATCAGAAGGAGACCGACTGGACATGAATCCTACCTGATCTGGGTGTATTATCTGAGGTAGTACAGTTTTAAGGCTATTAGACGAGCTTCAACAAGATTTTAATGTTGCAATTCAATAAAGAGATAGGTCTATAACTGGTGACCTCCTCAGGATCCCTGTCCGGCTTGTGTAGTACAATTATTATAGCTTCAAGTAGGGTAGAATCTATAGGATTGGCCTGAATGATCCACTCGTGAGAGCCGTTTTAGCCAGGGGATATCACTTTATTAAATGTTTTGTAAAATTTGGAAGAAACCATCTGGATCAGGGCTTTGTCTGACAACAAAGTTGAAATGGTATGAGATTTACTCTTCTAAAATGGGAGCAGTCAGGCTCTCCTGGTGCTCAGACAGTAAGGCTGGGAGGAATGGAATCTAGATAGTCCCAGACTGCCCCAGGTGCAATAAATTTCTCATGGGACTATAGAGAGCTTTATAATATTTTGCAAATTCCCCAGTGATTTCCCAAGGAGAAGGTTAGGAACCCATCCGCTTAGGACCTGATCCCTTTCACAATTCTGGAGAGCTTCTGCTTTTTGAGCCACAAGGCAGAAGTAGCCCTGCCTTCTCACCTGGTCAATGTATTTCATGCCTGTTTTAAGATGGCATATTCTGTTTTCTCTCTAAGAAGTCTTAAATATTGGTCCCTAAGGCTAAGCAGCTGTATATGCTCTACCTCAGGTGTAACCGGGCTAGAGAGCCCTCTAAACTAGGAATGTCCTGCAACAGGGATAAAGCTTTTGGTCCCTACTTTTTCCTCCATGAGGCTAACTTTTATGAACACCCCTTCAGAACACACTTTAATGCCCCCATTCAAAGTCTGGCCAAGCGGTGGAATGCAGATTGGCTTCTGTAAAAGTTTCAATCTCTTGAGTAATGTAGTCTACTACCTCTCTATCTTTAAGCATCTGATTATTCAGTTTCCACAATGAGTCTTTGGGCAAATCAGTGGACAGAATCAGTGAACACCAGAAAACAGAATGGTCAGAGACTACCCCAGGTCAATTTTAGCCTCTATTAGCCCCCTAGCTGAGAAAAACTTATAAAAATAATCAATCCTGGGCTGGGTTTATGCACATTTGAATAAAGTGATCTCCCTGGCCGTGGGGTTCAAAACCCTCCAGGGGTTGCACAACCTCAGATGGTCCACCAGCTCCATGATAGATGTCTGGGCTGGTGATAACCCCTTCTGTGTAGCTCCTGATTTATCTAGGTCTGGGGAGAATGGAAGGTAGAATAGGATAGCCAACATATGGAGCTAGAGTCTGTAGTAGCTCAGTGAAGAAGCTAGGAGTGTCTGCATTTGGCACATATATACTGCCCAAAACTACAGTAGTCCATTCCAGGCATCCTTTGATCAGTATGAGCCTCCCTTTCAGATCTCTAACCACCTCCTCACAGGTGAATGGGATTTGTCGGGTGATTAAAATGGCTACCCCAACACTGGGTACTATCCCTGTGTTAAAGACTTTTCAATAAACTGGCAGTGGAGTAATTCCCTTGCTCTCTAACAGGTGGGTCTCTTGCAACATGGAATTTCACTTCTGAGAAACTGGAGATGCTTCAGCACTTGATAACTTTTAATTTTATTTCTGGCACCATGGACATTCCAAGTAACAAAACCTGTTAGGGGCTGCCATTACTTACATAGCCATAATAAAATGACCGGATGGTGAGCTACCAGCCCAGCAGAAGACTTAAACATTTGTGTTCCCCAGTGTGAAGCCATGCCCTCCCTCCATATCCACTCATCCCTCTCCCATTCCCTCCTTCCCCTCATCCCTCCCCACCCCCAGACCCCTGACCCAACCCAACCCAGGTTTAACAAAATCAGTTGCCACATATCAAAATCCTCCCTCCCCAAAACATCTTTTTAATGTACATGATGAGCCCACTATGACAGCAGTTTTCCCACCTCCCTCCCACCAACACATCTTGTGTCGATCCGTCTCCTTCCAGAGCCATATCCTCTAATTTATCTACCAAAAAATGCTAGGGCAGTACATAAGGGAACCCTCCCACTTTGCACCAAAGAATTGGAAAAATCAGAAAGGCTTTAAAGCTCTTTTCAACAGATGCAGCCGTTGCTGCACCAGTGAGATGTGGCTAGCCCTCGCAATAGTCAAAGCAAACACGCAAGGAAACGTAGAGAAAAGGATAAAGCCAATGAGGCAAGGATTTGAAATTCCCAGTGTATATTTCACATATTATCAAAATAATACTGCATCTCAGCCAGCCCCCTAAATGCCTTGCCCCTATATCAATCTTCAAGGGGTAAAAATAAATGCCCAAGTTAAAATTCCACTAGTTGCATGAGAAACAGTTGCCCAGCATGGCTGTCATTGCCTCTAACCAGGGCCTCCTCTTCCTAGAACCTTGTCTAGGCCATAGTGGTTATTGGATTTAGTTACAAGGGTGGCCTCCTGTGCAAACTAGAACTGGAAGGTCCCAAACCCAAACCTCCCCCCTGAGGTACCTCAGGTAGCAAACAGGGTGACTGTCTGAATATTCTATAGTGCTGCCACTGTGAGACCCCTTTAGATGATTGTTGCACCCCTCTGATCTCCAACAAACAAATAACAATCATGTAAGTCCATGTATTACATTGTCCCGGGATGCACAATTAGCCCTGTGAGTCTGTGGAGCACTGTGGGGCTCATTTATCTAACCAAAATAATGTAGAAAACAGAAAACTGTACCCCTGAAATAAACAGTTGAAATTAATGACCCTAAATCATTCACTTAGAGTAGGGCCAAAGTGTAAAAGCAGGGCAATCAATCTTGCACTAGTAGCAAACTCTTTCAGTGTTGAAGTGAAGAAAAAAAATAAATGAATAAAATGTGCCCTTTTGGATCTCCTGGGGAGTACAAATGAGTCCCAGAATGAAGATAAAGTCTCTTGGCAAGGTTACTGTATCAAGCCCGTACTTCGCAGTGTCCTGTTGAATTGGACCCACGACTAAAAGGTATCCCTATATGTTCTCTTTAGCCGTCACGAAACAGGTTAGGAAGGGCCTTCTTAAGTGAGTCCTCCACCACCTTGGGATCTTCAAGCGTGGTCCTTTTCTGTCTAAGAAGACCTGGAGGATTGTGGGATAAGTCATCCAGAAATGAATGCTTGCAGTCAGGAGCTTAGTAACCACTTTGTGAAAAGCAGCCCTCCTCTGACAGGCATTGAGAGGCAGGTCTTGGGCCACACAAATGCTTTCCCTTCCCACAGCACATCTTTGATTTCTTTCAGCTTGGTTAGAAGTGTTGTCTCTCCTGAAAGTTTAGAAATTTAAAATAAATGTTCTGGGCTGTGAACCTGGTGGGGGGTTGGTCTTAAGGCGCGATGCATGGCTCCGCAGTGTAAGCCACTCAAGGCGAGGGCCTGCCAACTTCTCTACAAACTTTTGTACGCAAAGAACGGTTACTATCCTCTTTTTTCTGGCAGCCCAATCACTGACAACATTATTTCTTCTACTACAGTCTTCTAAATTCTATTGTCGCTTCTAATTTGCCAATTTTCTGTCTAGTTTCCATTATAGCTGGGTCTACCTTATTGAGTCATCTGTCTGCTGACACAATATGGGCCTCACAATTTCAGTGTGCCTGGTTATGTCTTTTAAGGTGGAGGAGATATTTTTAACATCCTCCCTCAGGGATATCATCTCCTCCTGAAAGGACGAAACTCTTCAAGAAATTTGTCCAGGGTGAGTGGTAACTGCTCCTGTGTGCCTCCTGAACTTTTCCCAGCTGTGCCAAATTGTGCCTTTACTTTTTCAGGGCCTTCTCCAGCATGGTAAGTGGAGTATGCTTGGGAGAGCAGCAGCATCTCTGTCTCTATTCTGAACTGATCACGCCTGAAATTGCAAGTTAGCTTCCGGTAGGCAGTACTAGCAAACGGTAGGTAAACTGCTCACCAAAATAAGTTTTGATGAGTATTTCTTGTCAAGAGAGAGGAGAGTTTAGCAGGAGCTTCCACTGAAGCTACTGTACAGTAGGCTGCATCACGTGATCTCACCCTCTTATGACAGTTTTGATAGTATCCCACAGTATGGGGTCAATGATCTTGGGAGAGACATTGTCTGCTATAATTTGAGAAAGTCTATCCTGTACTATGAACAGAACTGCTCGTTGTTCAACAGCAAAGTATTAAATCTCAAAATGAGGATTTATGGTGTTTACCAAAATTTGCCTTCAAGAGTAGCGGGATGAATCCGATAAGAGTAGTGTCATGAGTTAAATCCTGTACAGTTTCAAAATTTCACACATGGTATAAAAACAATCTATTGTAGAATAGCTGCCATGTCTCATCGAGTAATAGGTATAGGCCTTAGTTGTAAGTTAAAATGTCAAAATGCCCAGTTAGGGCAGTTGTGCTTTAAGTATTTCTGAGCCACTAATTGATGATATCTCTTAGGGTGAGAAGTGTCTAGTTCAGGGTACAGTGTTATATTTAAATTTTCTTCCCATTAATAACTGACCTTGTAGGAGACCCAATAACTTCCCCCATTTTTTTAAATACTGGTGCATCTGAATTGGACTGGAAGTAAACATTGGCCAGGGTAACTACTGAACCATATAGTTGACCTTTTAAAATAACATATCAGCCATTGGGACCAATATATTTGTGTTGCAGTTGAAAGGGTACATTAACCGGAAGAGAATCACAGTACCTCAGCATTTTCCTTTATTATACAAGGAGGCAAAGACCTTATATCTACCATTTACTTCCAATTTAATGTGTTCCATTGGAGAGAGATGTGTCTTCTGTAAATAAATTAAATCAGGAACCTGACAACAGAATGCATTAAACATCTGAGATGTTTCACTGAATTATTAAGTCTATTTATTTTGTGTGAGAGGGTTATTACTGGTGAGACTGCCATGGATACCAATATAACAAAAAGGCCTGATGGATATCAACAGTGTAAAGGTTACAACCCAGTTAGGCTCCCTCCCCTAGGCCAAGCAAAACTGAAATGCACTCCCCAACCCCTGTCCAGTGGGACCTGATGCGTAGGGTAGTCAGAGGTCTGCAACCTGTCATTTGGGAAGCAATCCACTACTCCATTATATAATAGCCAATTACATTGAAGAATAAGGCCAAGGAAAACTTGCACTGCTGTCTCTGAGTTTAATGCACTGTAGTTGCAAATGACAGCCTAAAAATAGTAGGCTTTGGCCTGGCAAATGAAAAACCATATAATCTTAGTATGTAACAGTCTTAACCAGGGCAGTAACTGGGCAGCTCATACTTATAAATGACCCTAAACATAATGCACACCAACAATTTGGGTAATGATCAATAATTCATAGAACTGTTTGTATAGTATTGTACTCCAATCAGTCCCTAGAGGGCAAATACAACTCTGGCCCTGAGATTCCCGAAAGAAAGGGGTCCTAGCACAGAAAATTCAATTGACTTCCAAGGTAGGGAAACAAAACGTACCACTCTCTATGGTCTTAGTGCAAGATGGCACAGACAAAAATGTACACTTGAAAAGGAAGAAGAACCAGGAGCTGATATCTCTGGGCCTCCCTGAAATTACTTCCTTCAAAAAAAAAGACATAGAAAAAAATAGGATAAGATAGATGAAACTTGATGTGATGGACATAAATGGGTGCTTTATAGCTACAGAACAAGTTGCATTAAACTGTTCTACCAATGAGTTGATTTAGCACTGATTTTTACAGATGGCAATGCATTGGCAACTCATATTGCATTGCTTTTCAATGTTTAACCAGCTGAACAGCAATGTTTGTAAAATGTTTTGCAACTCAACTTGTATGCATCTGCAGTTCAATCACAGTGCAATGCAAAGTTACATTTCAACTCTTAAGAAACAGTTTGTACAGGACTTTGTGCTGGATCAAGTAACATGCAGCTCAATCGAAATGCTAGAACAACTCATTGGAGGAACAGTTTAATGTGACTTGTACTGTATATTCCTGCTATCTCAGCAATATCACAATGTATCCTAAGGTGAACAAAAATGAATACACATATACTGTAGCATACTTCTGCCATTTCTTAACTAAAACCCTAGAGTAAAATCTAAAATACCAATTAGTGTAATTAGAAAAATATTTCAAAAACATTGCTCATAAAGAAACAATATATGGAGAAATGGATTAGCTGGAGATATTTAAAGGATGTACAGATTCTATAACTCAGCACCAATCATAGTACTTATTAAATGTAACACAAAAGCCTTCTGCATCCTCTAATTAAGGCAATAGAACCATTTAGTCACTTAGTATAGGAAGAATAAGATAAACATTTATTAAAAAAGGAGGAGCAGATAAGAACAATGATATTAGAAATCCAATACAGTTAGAACTGGAGGAAGTGGTTATACTTACTGCAGGTCTGCAATAGTTAATATAATCTATAAAGTATACTGTGACCATCCATTAGGTAACTATGAGAAAGTCTCATATTTGTCTAAACCATACAGAAATGAAAAGAAGAAAAGAAAATGTTATGAGTCATACAAATCAGTACCGTCTTAGAATCAGCAGTACTAGAGCTTGGTTGACAAGAATGCAGTTATTTTAAAAGGTCTCCATCTAGTGGAAAAGGTAAGGTATTATTCTGTATGCAGTATATCAACTGCAAGCTCTCAGTATAGTAATTTGCTCAGCTGCAGACTTCCAAGCTCCACTAAAATCCAATGTGATAAACACTGAAAAAGTCATAATAATCATCAGATGAGGAAAGGTATAAGCCCAGATGGTACTTGGTCAAGTGGCGCTACCAGAATAGCACTGCACTATAGGGCGCTGGTCTGGTAAGCGCTCATATGGACAGTGAGTTGGTTTTACAGTGCTTGCTGTAGGCGCTTCCCTGGTTGCTGTCCATGGTCCTGTAAAGGACAAGGGCTGCAGGGAATAGAAGGCTGGCTGAGCTGCTTCTGTGGTGTGGAGAGCTGGGACATGAAGCAACATGGCCAGTAGCAATAGAAACCAGGGTTCTAATCCTAGCCTCCCAGCTTTTGGTGGCATGGGGACTTAGTTTTCTTTTACTAGGAGCCGTGGAAACACTATTCCAGGGCCCCACAAATTTTAACTTTCCTCATGGTCCACCCACCCGGAGTGAGAACCCTTAAGTCCAGAGTGTGCAGGGGAGGGGCAGAGCCCCTACATTAGGGGTGCATGGGCAAAGCCCTCTCAAAAATAAAACTGGCACTTTTATTACCATGCACACCATGCCAACGCTATTCTTGTCAGCACTTACTAGACCCAGTGCCGACCAGATAGTCCACAGTGTAGACAAAATGATACAAGTCCTTATAACAATGGAGAACCCAAGGAGCTGCAATTCAACTTTGGCAGTGATAAGTGGACTGTGGATGGAGAGGAGGAGGGTTGAGTGAACAGTGGGCTAGGGTTTGGAACCATAATTGGGGACCCATTCAACAAACTGTGAATACGTTACAGCATCAGGCTATACAGATGGTACAGTATTTGTTAAAACATTTATTATTAGAAACCCCATATAAACTCTAGGCCATGACAAATTGAGCTGTTAAAAATAATGTAAAACCAGAAGAGGCATAGCATCGTGGAGGGATGCCTGACTTCTATCAGTCGTCTACTACCCAGACCAGTGAAGAGTGTAGTGTCCCACAACAGGGAGAGTCAGAGTAAGACCACCATAAAGCTGTGTGGCTAGGTATTGCCTAAATTGTTAGGAGGTCTAACAGACTATTATTCAGGGAGCAGAGTCAGTCAGAGCATGTGGGTGGGGACCTGACTTATACAGTCATCCTCCACCTCAGACAGTATGGATCCACATGCTGGGAGATCTATGTGCAGCTGGCTTGAATGACAGAGTACAGCCCTTAAATATATAAAAGGTGAATACAAAGATAATGATGTGTTTATGTACCCCTCTCAAGTAGTGTCTCATGTTTTGGATGCAGTATGTTTTGGAAGCCAAGGAAAAACTCAATCTAAAGAATGGCTGTGTTTATAGAAATAAAAAGATTGTGTATATAGTAGGTTTAAATAAGTAACTTGTCTATCAGTTCAGATCTCAGTGTGAATTTGGTTGTGTGTTTCTTCTAAGTGTTATATATTCCCTTACAGGTGCCTGAGAAGTGTTTTTGTGCTCCTATGGTATAAAATACCTGCTAAAAATGGGACTTGATTGCAGCATTTGGTAGAACAATAATAACCTTTTGTAGTGCTGATTAATAGATATTGGATTTTTATATTATGTTTTTATGAACTTTATCTGGGCATGCACCTATTTAAGGAAATGCCTATTTATTATAATTAGAGTTTCCGGTTTTAGGTTATAACCGATAAACACCGATGAAACACCACCGTGGTGAAAATCAGGAAATCAGAAAAGTGTAATATCTATTTTTAACTTAAGTGAATAAACACTGATTTATAAAGATTTTGTTGTCCGAGAAATTGATTACACCTAAAATAACAGATTTTTGGTACTTCTGAAAGGGGAGAAAAATGCGAAAAATGAACACCTTTTTCACAAAAAATAAACACCTAAAACCTAAACCCTAATTATAATATGTGGTGGTAGTTTGATGTACGTAATTTATTAGGTGTTACTGTGTCTTTAAATATTTGTATTTATAAAGATCCGTTTGTGATTGGTAGAAAGTATCCCTCTGAAGATGCACATCATTGCAAAACTGGTCAGGACTATTGTGGTTCTCTGTGTTATGGTATTTGTGGTGGTGTGAATAAAACACTTTTTAGCAGTCATATCAGTGCTAGCTTTTGTTCCTCCATACAGTTTGTTTTTGGCCATGCACCTTCCTGGTGACTTGAGCGGTAATTGTTTCCTTCCCTCCCTCAGACAGCATTATAGTGTATGGTGGCATGTTGTACTTGTTCATATTTTATCTGTTCCAAAAACTGTTCAGCACAGATAAAAACAGTTCTTAGAACGCTGTTTAGCCCATATGTGCAGAACAGCATTCTATTGATTCAGAAGGCTTCAGGTAGGCATGCTGCACTCACTGAAAATGGTAGGGATTAACCAGACAATCTGTCCTGGCATTGGCGGCACCTCGGCTACAAACTCTGAGCCAGTAGGGTCAATCAGTTAAGTAGACAGGATCAACCAGATATTATATTTACTTTTACTTAATCGATAGTCTCTCATTTAGCAAGAATACAGATGCCATGTTTTTTAAGACCCTCCCTAATTAAACTACCAGCCAACTGAAAGACGCGTGCTAGTGACGACACTGGTCTGGTTACTAAGCAATGACCAGTGAGCCTAGCAACCTGCCAGTAACATGGACTAAAACAAAGCAGCCAAACTGGAATTTATATACAAAATACTAGCATTTAAAATATATTTTCAGGCACCATACACTGTAAAAATACTGTATAGGCAAAACCAATACAGAACAAGTGTGTTCTGCCACCTTGCAGTCTGATTCCCTGGGACATCTCGAGCTTCACTCCTGAAGATCAGGGGAATCAGACTCCTCTGTGGCAGAACACACTGATTTGCATGGTTGCCCATCCAGTATTATCTATGTGAAGAGATGCCTGCAGTGGCTAAAATAAGCAAAGTGTGTTCTGGGACCAGAGTTACCAAATGAAATTACTGTGTAATGATTGAGTGCTATAAAGGATACAGCACAGAGAGAGAGAAGCATCTACCAGGTTCTGAGTTCCATGCTCCCTTCCCCAGACAACCATCACCTACCTATGTGCCCCTCGTGCAAGTGTGCCAGAGCCTATAAAAGCAAGCAGGAACCAGTTCTTGTCAGGTGTCCAGTGGAAGCAGTAAGTTGTTGAATAATTTTTGCTTTGGTCTTGTCAGTTTGAGCCCATTGTTTGTGTAGCACTTTAACTGCATGCCATCTTGGGGGCTGCATATTAGAAGGAAGTAGTAACTGCATTGTTAGAAATGACAATGCCTTTCTTTAATTTAACTGGAAAGCGTAAGTAACATCCAACAATTCCACCTCAAGTTTGGCTGGATAGGGGTATGGAACTTAAGATGATTTTGCTTCAAGACTAGGAAAAGTGGCAGATACTCCCATCATTGATGCAGGGTGGTAGGAGTGTAATAATTGTCAAAAAACAAGTGGGTAGAATCATAGTGCATGATTTTCTTTGTCAACCCCTTTGCAATATTTTTTCCTTAACAGCAAAGTTTAAAATTGAAGTATAATTGAGAGCGATTGAGCTGTTAGCAAGGTTGATTTTGGCCCTAAGACTTTATCGCTCATTCAGTGTCAAGTGGCATACCTGAATCGAGTTCCTGGGCTGTCTGAAGGAAAGATATCAAAAGACTCTGAGGTCAGTGCCTTCCAATCCCTCAGGAGGCCATAAATGCAAAGTTTTTCCTTCTTGCCCAGTTTTCAGCATCCTCTTGCCATTGCATATTCAAGTGTTGATTCTCTTGGGTCATCTTTAGGGTTTGTTTGAGACTGTCTACCCTATTTGCCGTGGCTGTAATTTGGTGCTCAGAGTCAGCAGCTCTCTGCTCTAGGGTGGTGATGGCTCTGTAATAGTCTTTAGGGTTTCTTTGACTTCTGTACAGAAAGCCACCAATTCCTGCATGATTGAATCCAATTAATTTTTTTTTTATTTTTGGAATGCAGCTGGATTTAGGACTGTGTAACACAACATGGAGACTGCCAGCTCTGAGGCCTGTGATACCACTGAGTTTGACTTATCAGTGTGGCATCCAGCTTCATCTACTAGGTAGTTAGCATAGTTTGGCATTGAAAAGCTCACCAGGATGGTGTATCCTCTCCTTTAAAACTGTAGTTTATAATTTGAAGGAAATGCACCAGCAGAGCTGGGGGTTTTAATGGTGAGGTGAGCAAGAGCAAACAATCTACCCTGCCATATTGTCCATGATGTCACCAGAAGTCTTTCTTTAATGGCTTGTACAATTAAAGGGTAACTATAAATGTAATTGGTATTTCTTTCCCCATCAAACATGCAATACTTCTTAGCTATATTCAGAATAATAATATACAGTTAACTTTTCTTCTGAAAACTTATTTAAACAAGGTTCAATCAATGAAACTTAAAAACTTTGGTTGAAACAGGTTTTTGTTCTCCTCTGCAAAGAAAAATATTAAAGGAGTACTAATATTGATAAATGCAAATTCTGAAGGAAATGCTAGACATGTGTTCTGATGAGGCTAGAATCTTGTTGTTAAAAGTAGATTTAAGTGGTATGCCATTAATAATATAATACACACCTTTTAAAGATTTAGTCAAATTTATTGCTACTATTAAGTATCTATTAGACTGGAATATTAATAATATAATTTTTAGGAGGGATATAAACCATATCAACCCTTTTCATTGACACCCTGATGGCAAAACAGGAAAAGGACCATTACGGCTGTCGCAGTAATGGTCCATTTTCCTGTTTGCCATCTAATATTCCACCCCATCCCCAGATGAACTCCAACCTGGGTTGGAATCTTAGAGTCAGGGGTGTGGGAGAAGAGCTTCCACATGGGGTGTGTGGGGTGCAGCCCCCACAGAAAAACAATGAGTCAAGAGGTGGCACAATACCTGCGTTGGTATTGTGCCGTCGCTGTGGGGAGGTCGGCATTTTCACTGACAGGAAAACTTGGTGCTTCCGATATGAACTGCTTACAGAATCCCAATATGGATAAATCAACAATTCCCCGAGTATGGGACAAACATAAATATAGACTCTTTAATAGTTTTTTGTATTCTATTATGTTAGTAGATCTATGAAGATTTTAACATAGGGAAAGACATGAAAACTGATTTTACACATCAACCAAAAATATATAAATATTTGGGAAGATTAGATTATTTATTGGTTTCTAAATTACTTCTGGCAATTAGTTCCTCTGCCTCCTCATTTATAGAAGTAAGTTTGTTGTCTGATCACAACCAGTATATTTTCAAATAAATATTAGTCTAATATAACCAAACAAAATACCTGGAAATTTAACAAGGACTATTTGACAGACAAGCTGATTATTGACAAAATTAATCAGGCAAGTTTAGAGTTTTAGCAAATGAATGATCCTAATTATACAAATATAGTTCAGTATTGGGATGCATTCAAGGCTACATAGGGAATAAATGATTAATTATGCCACCTGGTAGAACAGACACAAAGGAAAATTAATCTGAGAAGGTGCAGAAAGGTTAAAAGTCCAGAAGTACACATGAGCTCGTGCAGGTAATTTACAAAAACATGAGGAATAAGATAATCTTAGGAAAACCTTGACAAATACACAAATATTTCAGGTACAATCCAATTGATGGAGTAGCAAATGGAGATGGCAATTGTATAGTGAAATCCAGGAAATTAGTAGCCAAAAGAATAAGGTCAGAACAAAAGAAAAATGAGATTTTGTTCAATATTGGATGAAAGTGGACAAATTAGTGCAGACAATTCTCAAATATTAGAATTTCTTTTCAAGTATTATAGTCAATTATATCAATCTGAATTGGATCATCATGAAAATGAATTCCAATACTATACAAAATTTATAAATTAACAAAGTTTACAGAGCTGAAGACAGAGGCTTTGAAAGCTCATATACATAGAACAGAAATAGAACACGTGCTGAAGTCTATGCATAGGGAAAGTCTTGCATATGCATTTCAACAAGTACTAGTTCCCCTACTAGAAAAACTATACCAGCAGGTCAAAAAAATCTGGACCATTCCTACTTCTTTTGAAATTGCTTACATCTCTTTGATTCCTAAACCAAATAGAAACCATCAAGTGGTTGAGAATTACACACCACCTGCACTTAATTACAAATATAAATTTTGGTGTAAAATACCTAATATTAGAATTTCAGTTCATTTAAACAAACTAATACATCCAGACTAAAGCAGTTTCATATGAAATAAAACAATATAGCAATTCATAAAGTACAGTATACTGTGTAACTGAATACTTAGAGCAGAAAAGACAGAAGCATTATTTGTATCATTAGATGCGATGAGGCATTTTTGTCCTTCAGAATTGGGCTTCCTGGAAGAACTAGTAGTGCTAATAAAATCTTATATAGTCATCCCAAAATCAAATTAAAATTAATATAACCACTTAACAGATATATTATCCCTTCATAGAAGGTAAGGCAGTGTTGCCCTTATCACAGAATGTCTTTATCTTAACATTGGAAATTTTACTAAATGAGATTAGAGGTAGTCATGATATCAAAGGAATTCAGGTTGCAGAGCATGTTATTAAACAAAGCATTTATGGAGATGACATTGTATTACTCCAGGAAAATCCTTTAAACAGTTTGATGGAAGTTAAAACAGTAATAAATAAATTTACACTTTGCTCCAGACATAGGCGTAATTGAGTATAAATCCCAATTGCTACTTTTAACTAGGCTAAAGTGTTGTGTCAACCTAAGGTACCACTTTCAGTATGCGGGTACCTTTAGATCTATGGTAGTCCCTGTGTGTATCGTTTAATATTTTATTTGCAGACATTTTGGCGGTTAGGAATCATAGCTTTGACCTGACAAGGTCACCAGCTGATCCCTTCCACTTTCCGAATGATGAACATGACCCACACTCAGGCATGTAATAATGTCCAGCAGGGAAAGCATGGGTGAACTCCACTGAAATGAAAGGGACTGATTTTTCTTACATTTTAATAAATTCTGATGGTGACTTGAGATTAACAGGGCCACAAATCGACTAACAAAGCCCTTGTTAGTCAATTAAAGGACTTTATTAATCTCAAAGTTGCCATCAGAATGTATTGAAATATAGGAAAAATCAGTCCCATTCATTTGAATGGGGCTCACCCCTACGCTCTCCCTTGCTGGATGTCATAGCATGGAGCATGTTCATCAATCAGGAAGTGGAAGGATCAGCTGGCCATTTCGACTGCCCATTTTGTCAGGGACAAACTATGATTCCTTACCACTTAAAATGCCTGCAATAAAATATTACATGTTACACAGGGACTATTTATGGACCTAAGGTACCACATACTGAAGGTGGTACCTTAGGAAATAAAGCTGACAAGATCACTTTTAATATCTAGGAATTGACATCCATATTTAAAGCTTAAGTTAAATCTGATTCAATGGAAAACCTCAGAATTAATCTAACTAATAGTTATCCTCTTTATATCAAGCCAATCATCTAAATTTGTTGGATATCATTTAATGTAAGATTCAGGCATGGCAAAAATTTCATTATCAATTGGTTCTATGATGCCAGTTTGACAGAAAATCTGTCGACTGCCATTACAGTGATGGCACTATATGGAGCCCTAATTATTTTTGCCGTTGTGCCATCAGAAAAGTAATGTGCTCTGCCACCCACTCTCCTGCACTTTATTATTGTTAACCCAGGTCAAAGCTGACTCTGGGAGGGTGTGCAACACCTGGGAAGCTCGTGATGTGATCCTGAGCAGACTTTACAGTGATCTGTTATTGTTGTCGCCATCAGTGACATTGCTGTAATGTTTTCACTATGACAGCATACCTTATCAATCTGGGGAAATTAATATTGTTAAAATGCTTCTAATAACTGTAATTTCGTATACATTTCAAACAATACTGGTTCCTATTCAAAATAATGGTTTCATAAAGCAACTAGAATTATGAAAGCATTCATATGTGGTAATAAATCCTAAGTTTCTTAGACCAAATTATGCCTTTCAAAAGAGGAGGGAGGATGGCATGCCCAGATCCTTATAATATTTATTGGGCATCCCGTATCAAATTTATATTTATTTATTTATTTATTTATACATCAGTTTACAACCTTTGAGCCAGAGGCTCGTTTCAAAGGTACCCTGTCTCAAAGAGGACAATACAAAGCACAACATTTCATTACATCGTTGTAGGTAACATTTTTTTTTTTTTTTTTACATCTTAGCAGGCAACAGTATGAAAGATATATACTGTAAATGACTTTGTTTACAGTAACAGTGTAACAGGTTAGGTATTGACAGGTATAACAGTTATTCGGATAAGAATGAGAGGAAAGCAAGCTTTGGTTGAGCAGACAAATTAGTCTTGAGCTGGGACTGCTAGGTTAGTAAGAACAGGTGGCTTTGGGACAGGGCAGGTGATAGATTGGGGGCAAGCCACTCTAGGAGTTTTGTCAGTTGTTGATTGAGAATCTACTCAGAGAGTTTTGTCGGTACAATGAGCTTGAAACACCTATGGCTGGGGACAGGCACAGCTACCATGTTGAATAGCTGACTTCTAAGTGCGGTTTTAAAACCGGAGATTGAACGGATATCGGTGATGGAACTGGGGAGAATATTGTACCAGGTAGGGGCTCTGTAGTAGAAGGACCGTTGACCATGTGTGGTCCTGGATCTAGGGATGGACAGGGTGGCCTTGGAGAGCTCTGAGTTTGGACTAAGGGTTGAGCTAGGTGAATAGAGGCTGTCAGACCGGGAGGGATAGACCAAGGAGTGTTTTTTCGTTGGGAGGCAAGTTTGATATCTGAGCCGTTCATCCAGGTTGAGCAGCTTTGCAAGTCATATAGCTGGCAGGTATGGGTTAATCTGGTGGCTCCTGTGATTAACCTACAGGCCTTGTTCAAGGTGTGTCGAAGTTTATTGAGGCAGTCTTATCTGCAGCACCATAGACAGGCAGGCCATAATCAACAAGGGACAGGACTGAGGAGGTGACTGCTGGTGGGAGGGCCTCGGGGGAGGCAGTGCTTGTGGCGATAAGGATACCTAGACGTGTGTTTGCAGTGGAGGCTAGAGTATCAATGTGGTCATGGAAAGTGAGTGCAGAGTCAAAGGAGACCCCTAAGGTACTTGTACAGGCAGACTTGCTCGAGAGGAAGATTAGAGCCAGGGAGGATATGGGTGGGAAATTACTGAGTTTGTTTTGGGGATGCAAAGAGCATGGATTTGTTTTTTTAGATTAACTACAAGTCTGTGCTTTTGAACCAGGCTTCAACATCATTGAAAGCTAGTTGCAAGGAATCTTGAAGAGAGATGGGTTTCGGTGGGTGGCGAAGATAGCGGCATCATCTGCATGACAGCAGGATTTTCCCTGCAAGCACTGGGCAAGGTATTGAGGTATAGAGAGAAGAGAAGTGGGCCTAGAATGGAACCCTGGGGACTCCGGATCGGATAGGACATGTATTGGAGAGGGTCTCATTAATTCTAACACGCTGAGAGCGGTCTGACAAGTAGCTGGAACACCAGGAGACTGGGCAGTGCAAAGCCAATGCGATAGAGGGCATCCAACAGTAGGGGTGGGAGACAGTGTCGAAAGCCTTTGAGAGGTCAATAAACACTGCCCCTGCTAGTGCGCCGAGTCAAGGGAGGAATGCAGAAAATTTGAGAACTCAATAAGGGCAGTGCTGGTGCTGTGACCTGCACGGAAACCATGCTGTTCATGGCAGAGGATGTTGTATTTGGTCAGATAATCTGTGATTTGGGTTGCACCAGTTTTCAAGGGCTTTGGAGAGGGGTGGAAGGATGGAGATAGGTCGGTAGTTCCAGCTGAGGACCTGTCACCTCCTTTGTGTATGGGCAAGACTGTGGCTGTTTTCCAGCCAGCGGGAATTGACCCAGGCAAAGGGACTTGTTGAGCAGGGTAGTTAGGGGCAGGACCTGATCCAGGACCGGCGGAGATACTGGGGTCCAGGGAGTCGCTGCCAATATAATTGCTCTTAAGAGCTTGAAGCAGGTGTGGCCTAGCTTCCTGGGGTCACCCTGCATAGATGGAAGCTAGGATATTGGAAGTCAGGGGCGGTTAGGGTTGAAGGAGGGTCAAAGAGTCTCTGGGAGGACCGTGCTGAGGTCTGTAAATGATGAGTTGAGGAAGTTGGCTATGTGGGCAGGGTCAGTGGAGACAGTACCTTCGATGGTGATCTGGGAGGGGAGGAAGGCAGCTCCCATTTAGTTACTTAATGTTGTCCCAAAACTTACTACCGTGCCCCAGGAGGAGGTGGCGCCGCCTAGTAGTGATCGGCTTTTGCTTTCCTGATGGCCCATGTGCATTTGTTTCTAGCGGCGTTGTAGGCCTGTCTGTCCGCAGCACGGCCTGTTTCATTAGCCAGGTGCCACAGGTTATCCCTGTGTTTTAGGAGTTGCAGCAGGGACGGGGTAATCCAAGGGGCATTACGGACTTTGGTCCGGACTGCTGTCATGGGAGCCAAACGTCACAAGCTTTGTTGAAGGTTTGGGTGAAGAAGGTAAGGCGTCGTCAACATCAGAGGCCTGGTGTATAGGAGACCAGTTAATTTGGGCAAGATGTAGCTTAAGACCTTTAAGCCCACCTGGTCTGAGGCACCGACGGTGATGGGATGAGCCATGGGTTTGGGAGTGGGGTGGCCCAGTGGAAAATGATAGGAGAGTGGTCACTAATAGAGTCTGGAAGGACCTGGGTATCATGGATTTGTTGAGGGCGGTTTGTGATGACCACGTCTAGCAGTGTGCTGGTGCCCTTCTTTGTGTTAATTCTGGTGGGTTGGGAGACCAGTTGGGACATGTCAATCGCTCAGAAAGAGTCACGGGTGGAGTTGATGGATGAGCTGAGCCAGTTAACATTCAGGTCACCTACAAGGACTTGGTCAGCTGTGTGAGGTAGGGTTGAAAGATAGTCAGTTAGCGAAGCCAGTGCCACAGTTTGGTTTTAGGGGAATGTAAGCAGCAGTGAGATAGAGGGACCCCTAGAGGGTGGGGAGTCAGCTAGAGGGTTAGGGCCTGCGCTCCATGGGTGAGAACAGGGGCAGGGAGTGTCAGTCCAGTGAGAGAATCCCTGGTGTATCGCACAACCCCCTTCTGCCTACACGATCCTCCCGTGGAGGGAGTACCCAGGAATAGTGACAAACGAGTCTGGCGTGGATTTTGATAGCCAGGTTTCCACCACCACAATGACATCAGGCCTATGTGAGGTGATCCAACATTGGAGGGAGTCTAATTTTTCATCAGGCTGCATATATTCATAGGCGCCATGCAGAGCCTGGGTGACCCTGTAGGAGGGTTTGAGGGAGCTGGGCCAGGGTTGGATGAATGTTGCCTGTCAGAAGTAATAGTAAAACCACAGCCCTGGCCAGGGGCGGTAGAGGTGAGCTTCGATATGTAAGTCGTGAGGAGGGTGCTTTAGGGCATACTGGGTGGGCAGGGATTTCCAGGCTGTGAAAGTGAGGTGGATAAGTCTCAGGTGGGCACCTGGGGAGGTGGTAATAGGGAGAGGACTGGGGAGGGTGTTGATGACTGGGGCAGATGATGAGAGTAGGTGTGGCAGTGCTAGCTCCAGAAATATAGTAGGATCAGGTGCCATTGTGATAGGGGGTGTTAGGTTGGAGAGACAATGGTGCCAGGGTGAGGAAGAATGGGAGACATTGTAATAGGAGGGCTAACATTTTGCTTGTAGTTGCAGCTGGGTGGTAGGTTGAAGTTGTTTTACGTCACTCAGCAAGTGTGGATGCCACTTTGGAATAGTGGTAGTGACATGGACTCTGGTGGCCAGGGTACCAGGTTCAAGACCAACTCAGGGCAGTTGGACACGGGACCCAGGTAAGAGCCGTGCTCCACGTTCTGGGGCCAGGACACAGGGTAGGTTTGGGACCAAAAGGGTGCTTAATAGCGACTCCTAGTGGCCACTTGAGAAAAGAGCGTAAAGCCAAATAGCAGGAGATCTAGGCTGAAGGTAGTACAGCATCAGGTGTGGAAGCGGGCAGAGCCTCTGTGGTCAGGAAGATAGGATAAGGGATAGGAGGTTGGAGAAAATCCAGGATAGGTGGTTAAACCAGGATGGGCTAGGGGTGGAAGGGAGGGTGCGGGAATGGCGATTATTGGATCAGGTGAAAGGTAGAGAGGGCTGAGGAGAAGGGAGGACAGGTAGAAAGAGGGTCCAAGGAAACTAGAAAAGCTTGAGGCAGTAACAGAGGGTCCCTCAGTGGTTGCAGAGTATAACCTGCAAAGGGAAAACAGGGACTTAGTATTTCAAGCCACAGGAAGTGATGTCATCAGGTAGGGACTATAAACTAAGGGGCGACCCTGGGTGGGAGGGTAGCTGGGGCGGGGCAGTCGGCCTGCGCGTAGTGCGCGACGGCTAACTACCCTTCACAGGTGCTGGATAGAGGTTCAATTACCTCTAATGCACCACCGCGACTTTCGCTCCAGGAGGGAGCTCCGATCCTGCGGGCGGAGGGCAGCTTGATTGCCAGGTGAGGGAACAGTGGGCCTATATTGAAGGAAACAAAGGATCCAAATTAGTATGCAGCGGAGACTGCGGTCAAGATCACAGCAGCACAAGTATCCCGATATTAGCCAGAAACAGACCATGCGCCTCAAGATACTGTGGCTTCTTACTAGGTAAAATAAAGGTAAGCACTGCAACAGACACTGTTTCAGAATGTAGCAGGAAGGCACACCCAAAGCTGCAATCCTAGCCTGGAATGCGCGCACAATGCAGAAAGCTGGCTCAATACAACGTTCCCTTACAGAAATACAGGCAGCCAGTATCACCGACGGAAGGAAACAACAGAGTAATACTGTTAAAATGCATAAAGAAACCCCCTTCACAGGTGCTGGATAGAGGTTAAATTACCTCAACGCACCACCATACTCGGCTCCAGGAGGGAGCTCTGATCCTTCGGGCGGACGGCAGCTTGATTGGTCTTAGCTTATAAAGAAGAAACAAACTGTTACATTGAGAACTTGATATTGAATACTAATAAGAAGATATGGAGCTAGATTCACAAAACCCACAAAGAGCAGCGTAAAAGTTTGTGTTGCCCTTTGCAATTGCCCTGGTAAAAATACTATTTACAGATAGCTTAGGGTGCTATTTGACTGTGTATAGGGCTAGGTAGAGGCAGCGGTAACTCCATTATCATTACCTCCTAACCCCACTACCACTGCCCTCAACTGCATGCCTGTAATGGCCCACAATAAATAGCAACTGTTGTGCTATATGTGATTCACAAAAGCAGCCACGCCTAAGGAGCCCCTTTGGCCATGCAAGGCACTAGTTGGCTATTTGCATGCCCATTATGGCCCATTTACATGGGCTGTGAGGAGTTTGCTCTCCCTCAAGGAGGACTGCCATTCTCCTATTGAGACAAAACCTCCCTTGTGGTCTAGTGGTCCCTCCTCAACCCCATCCCTGATGCATGACCCTTTATAAATTACAAAATCTCCCTGGTAGTTCAGTAGTCTTCCTCTGGTCTCCAATTGCCTTCCTGATATTAAAAAAATATTCCCTGTAGTCCAGTGGTCCCTCCCCACACCATTCTCCAATGGCCATCCTGATATTAAAAATATTATTCCCGTTAGTCTAGTGGCCCCCTCCTGTTCTCAATTTCCATCCTGATATTTAAAAAATGATTCCCTGGTAGTCTAGTGGTTCCTTTCCCTCCCTGTTCTCCAATCGCCATCCCCATATTAAAAGAAATTATTCCATGGTAATCTAGTGGTCCTTCCCTCCCTGGTTACTGATTGCCATACCAAGTAAAAGAAACAGTCCCTCCCTGTTAGTCTAGTGGTCTCTCCCCTCATTGGTGTCCAGTGTACCTCCCACCCACCTTGCTCCCTTGAAAAAAAACTTAAGTGTCCCATGTCCCTGGTGGCCTAGTGGACCCCCACCCTCCCACCCTGGCAGACAGTGACATACCACCCTGCTCCCCATCCAGAAACCAAGACAGTGACTGGCACAGCCTTCCCCACCACTACACCCAACCATTGACTGAAGAGTGAATGACCAAGTACAAGTATATAATATCGCTCATTGGTTGACACTATCAGCACTGTTTCCAACCCTAAATCCCCCAATGCAGAAAAATATAAAAACATTAGGGATTTGGGTTCCTGAATCTTGATAACTCAGTGGTGTGATCTTCCTTGGTTTTGTCAACCCTAATGCTCTCCTCTCCCTGAGCAAACAAGGTCATATGTGATCTGTGTAAGAAATGTAATAGAGAGATAGACAGACTGACTGATTGAGAGAGAGATAAGGAGATCAGTGACTCACTGCTCCAACTGAAGTCAGCAGCACAACTCCAGCTACAGCTTCAATATTCAGGAAAAGACCCTCTGTTCTCACAAAAGAACAATACAAAGAACTGGGGCCCAATTTCAGGACACATACACAGTGGCACAGTGTGACTTGGGCTAACACATGGGGTAAGTCACACTTTGCGCCATGGGTATCACCTGTACAGGATTCAAGTGGTGGCCTGCGCCATGGTGTAGGCTGCCTACATGTAGGAGGACCCTCGCCACCCAAGGCCCCTATGGCACAGTGGAAGGGGTTACAGCAGCATCTGCACCCTATTTTAAAGGGTAGCTGCTGTAACCCCTACAACTCCTCATGCGGAGGTCCTCCAGCATTGCGAGGTTAGACCAGCTATGTGCTGGCATAGCGGACTTTGCCATGCCCAATGGCCTGATGCCCCCACATGGACCTGACCCACACACTGCCATGCCACACTGCCCCCACCACATAGTATCCCCCAATCCCAAGCAATACTGGGTTCCACCTGCTAGCACCTGGTACCGCGGGTGTGGTATTGCCACCCCTGTGCCAGTGTGCTTCTGCCAACCCCATGGCCCACTGGGGCTTGTGGGCATGTTTTGGGGCTTGGAACTGGGGTGATGGTGGCTGCACCCTGTCATTGGGCATGTTGGTGGTTTGCAACACCCAGATCAGGTGCGCCCTTCCTGTGGTGCAATGCTGGAGGTGCCACAAATCGCAGGACAGAGTCACCAGGGACCCTGCCTGTTCTGGAATCTGGTGCAGGGTCCCTGGCATAGCGGCATATGTTGCAACTCACAAGCACCAGTGAGTTGCAACATACATCTTGGAATTGGGCCCCTATAGGTCATTCATATTTGCAATGTTCTTTCATATGAGCCCTCACTAAGCCTGCCGCTACTGCTCCAACTGAAGCTGGCAATATGACTCAATTGCAGCTTTCAGAATCAAGAAAGTCACACTCAAGGACAATTATTTTGTGAGCACTCACTAAGGAACAATGTTTTTCCGATGACCTCATGAAAGAATGGTGACAAAGAACCTTGTCCGTCCTTCTTCTTTTGTGAACAAAATTCCTCTTTTGTGAGCCTACATTCTTCTTTCTTAAGAAAAGTTTGGCTCAAAAAAAGAATCGAAACCCTCACTAAGCCTTCCACCTATAATTTTAGGGATGTCCCAAAACCATATATCATAGTCTTTAAAAAAAAAAAAAAAGCAGGTGCCGATACTCAGAAATGGGAAAAGTGGAGCACAAACATTTGCACTGCACCTTGCCTTTGCCCCAGTGCCCAAAACTGCTATATTTAATGGAATACTGCACCAATGCTATTTCACTGAATATAGGGCCATTACAACCCGCACTAAGCCACATAGCAGTGGGCAGACATGGCTCCCAAATGGGGCATCATAATAGCTTGTGCTCATGCTAAATTTCCTATATTCAAATGGACCAATGCAAATGAGACCATTGAGGATTCACGGCGATAAGGGTCCATTTGCATGCCCATTATGAGCTCATTTACATGGGTAGCCCAGCAATTTAGCATAGCACTGCCCCCCAAGTGCCCCATCCTAGAGAGCTATCCATGGTGGTCTAGTGGCCTCCCCACCTGCCGGTCACTGGCCTGATGTAAATAAAGATTTTCCCTGGTATCTAGTGCCCGCTCACCAATCACTGGCCTGATATAAAATTAAGATTTTCCTGGTGTATGATTGCCAGCCTGATGTAAAATAAAGATTCTCCCTGGTTTTCTAGTGGTCCCCTTGCTGATCACTGGCCCAGTATAAATTATAGAAGTTCTCTGGTGGTCTAGCAGTCTTTGATCTGCCAATAACATTCAAGATATATATTTCCTTAGTGTCTAGTGGACTCCTCCCACCCCAGCAGGTAGTGCTCCACCACCATGCGCCCCTCATCCAATCCCAGAGCCAGCGACTGGCATAGCCCTTCTCTCTCCACCATGGCTGGCCACCAACAGAGCTGTCAATAAACACATACTGTATACAATTAGCACTCATTGATTGATAGCCTGGAGTGAGCTGTCAATCAATGAGCAATACTGTATACCATATTCACTCATTGACAGCTCAGTCGGTGGCCAGCCATGGTGGAGAGAGGAGGGCTGTGCCAGTTGACAGCTCGGGTATGGGATAGGGGAACGGGGTTGTGTAGCACTTCTTGCTGGGTTGGGGATGGAGGGGTCCACTAGACACCAGGAAGATATATATATTTTGAATTTTATGGGTAGATTGGGGATAGGAGGGGGACTGCTAGATTACCAGGAACATCTATAGTTTATATTGGGCCAGTGATTGGCAAATGGGGACACTACACCACCAGGGAACATCTATATTGTTTATTGGGCTAGCGACTGGTGAGGCGAGGGACCACTAGACACAAGGCAGAATCTTTATTTTACATAGGGGCGGTGATCAGCAAAGGCGAGGGACCACTAGACACCAGGGAGAATCTGTATGTTACATCAGGTCAGTGGTAAGCAAGGTGGGTGACCTCTAGACCACCAGGGAACATTTATAGTTTATATCTGACTGGCAGTCAGTGAGGGAGGACCACTAGACCACCACGGAACATCTGTATTGTTTATCAGGCTGGCGATTGATGAAGGGTACTACTAGACACCAGGGAGAATCTTTATTATACATTGGACTGGTGATCAGTGGTGGGGATCACTATACACCAAGAAAAATCTGTATTTTACATAGGGCTGATGATCGCTAATGGGGACCACAAGACCACCAGGTAACATCTGTAGTTTTTATCTGGCCAGCGATCAGTGAGGGGGACCAGTAGACCATCAGGGAACATCTACAGTATAGTTTATATCTAGCTAGAAATTGGCGTGAGGCACCACTAGATGCCAGGGACTACTGTGTTGGGGATGGGGCCACCACATTTTCTCCACCGGCCATTAGTGCTGTGTGGGAGTAAGTCATGGTTTGTATCGGTGGTATCTGCTATCACCCAAGGGGGCTTCGCGAAAATGGCCTTTGCACAGCATACATACTCTGAATATTGGATTGTGCCAATATTCAGGTCCCCACTCCTTCATTTCCACTGCACTTCCCCTCAAACTATTGCGCTCAGGCGCAAACTGAGTTTGCCTGTGCTACTGGGCTTTCAATATTGCCCATCCACGCTACTCCCAGTTTGCACAGGCAAATTCAGTTTTGTGCCCAGACAATGTTTTGAATATCGGGCCCCAGACCAGCTAAACAAGTCCTGTTTGGTGTTTGTTTTTCTCCAGGGAATAATTTTGTGGGTTTAAATTTATATATATATATATATATATATACACAAGGCTGCCATACAAAAGAAGATATTTTTCTCACGGAGGAAGTTTAAGATTTTTCTTTGTGAGTCAGAAATTCTTCATTCATACCACACATATAAATGACAGACCATACTAAGCACGTTGAGAACCCGTATACTGTTGACTCAAGCAAATTTCGAATTGAAATCCTTTACAGCAACAACTTCTAGGCTGTCACTGAAAAGGACCCTATACTGAAGTTTGGGCTTTTTGACACTGCTTTACCTCTCAACAAACAAACTCTGACTCTGAGTTTGTTATCTAAAAAGTAGTGGGGGAGTAAGGAGGAAAAGCCCCTGCATGGGGTGCGGGGTCAAAGCCACCCACAAAACACACTCAATGTCTGACAGGCAAAATTTCACCTGTTGACATTGTTTCTGTTGCTGTGCCACACTTCAACAACATTGTTGTCACTGAGGCTTGGTGGAACCCTTAGAACTGAGTTCAAATCCTATAACGAGGAACTGATTAATACCACAAAAGGCACTGTTCTAGTACAAGCCCTTCTTCCCTGAACATTTCAGATTAAAATTCCAAACCACCTGGGCTCTAGGTGAGAGTTAGAAGAAAAGCAAAAACTCTGATAATTCTACTTTTGCACCAGTCGGATCTCAGAATCTGGACATCTGACTACAATTGAGCTCTCCAAATAAAGACAGTGTATGCAAATGTTTGTTCAATTCTGTTGAATGAGGAAGAAGCTACTACCTATATGGGCACTACCACACCACTATAATATCTGTCTGTCTGTCTGTCTGTCTACCTACCCACCTATCTATCTATCGACCTGTTTTAATATATATATATATATATATATATATATATATATATATATATATATTGCAAAACTGCATTAATGCTGACATAAGGTTTGAAGAACACGAAGCACACAAAATAGGGAAATGAAAGGCATTAAGGTTTTGAGTCTCCAGAATATTGGCAAATCAGTGGTGGAGTCTTCCTTCAGGTTGTCAACCCTAATGCTCACCCTCACACCTCTTCCCATAGCATCTTGTCCAAAGCACAACATACATCTCCAAGTCTGTGCCTCATGGTGATACACTCTTCAAAGGTAGTGAAGTATGGCTGTCCATATGTTGCCAAAGAATTCTGTATTGCTTTCATACAGGGCCCTGTATGAAGAAAAGGAATCACAACTGGCCTTTTTGCTCGGGGAGGGTGGTAGGCATTAGGCTGACAACCCAAGGAAGACCCCACCACTGACTCACCAATACTCCAGAAGCCACAAACCCTAATAATTATAATTTCCTACTTTCTGCACCTTGTGTTCTTCAACCCTAATGTCTGTATTAATGTTGTTTTTTGGCAATTAATTTCCTTCTTTCTTATAGTGCAATTATATTCTCACTCATGCTTGGCCCCTTTGAGACCTGCACAAAATTAAATAAATAGAATACTGGAAAGAGTCCTGTTCCAGTGCATGGCCTGATCAAGCCTTAAAGTGCATGTCAACACCTTGTGAAGGAAGTCTTCCTGGCACACCACAAGGTGTTGTGTGTGCACCTGAACACTGCTCCATCCCTCCCAGCTGGGGCCAGTGCATCATGCCATAGCACCTTCCCCCAACCATGGCCCATTAATTTGGCTCACTGAACTTGCATTCTAACTCAAGTCACTGGTACAGGAAGGCAAAGGGTCCCCACTGAGCCAACAGATATCCCTGCAAATAACTTTACTTCACAATTCTTTTTGTGACATTTTGACCCCAAAATGTTAACAAAGTCTTTTTATGACCCCTCCTATCGAATAATATGATAAGTGTAATTTAATAGAATACTGGACAAACCATAATTTCTCACCAGAAGTGCACAGTCACATTTTGGCCAGGATTGGAAAACAACAGCTGTCATGTTCATGAGGTGGTGTGAAAAATGGCTATACTGAAAATTTGGGTTAAATATTGAAAATTACCAAACTTATGAGCATGTGTAGAAAATTACAACATACCTTCATAACTGAAATGTTTTAAATGTTTTGACCTCAGATTTTCAACATAGTTTTATGATCCCACCTCATGAATCCTGTAGGTGAAATTTTCAAACCCCTGCTGAAGTGTCATTTGCACCACAGGTGTGGAAAACATGTTTTGGTCAGGGTTTGAAAAAGACAGCTGTATCATTCATGTGGTTGTGCAAAAAAAATGGCTATGTTGAAAATCTGAGGTCAAAATATTGAAAATCACCAAAGTTATGAGCGGTCTTAGAATATTTTCAATGGACACTCTTAACTTGGTTATTTTCATTATTTTGACCACATTTTCAATATCACCTTTTTGATGTCTCCTCATGAACAAGGGTAATAAATGAATTATTCAACTCCAGCCCAAAACATGATTTTGCACAGCAACTGCAAAATCACCTCTTTGGATTGGATTTGGAAAATTCCACTGCCCTAGTGCATGAGGTGGGGTCCCAAAAGGCCATATTGAAAATCTGGTAAACAAATAGTTATGATTAAAATTTCAAACCCCTTTGAAATATCAAACTGACATACCTTATTTTCTCATATTGCAGTCGCTGGTTCCAGCAGCAAGAGGTGTTTTCAATCAGAGAGGGATCTACATTACAGGACATCTTCAGGTGAGTAAGGCTGTGTGTGGGATGGTGGGTGCTGAATGTGGGCTGGAGTGGGTGGGGATTTTGGGGATCAGATCAGTGATGGAATGTTTTCTTTTGTAGGTACTTTAAAAAAGGAAAAGATCAGTGAGGGATGGTTTTCTTTTCACAGGGGACCTGGACTGTAGCCAACACATGGGACTGGGCACCCCAGTGTTGGAATAATATTTTGTGGCACTGAGGGTGGGCACCCGGTATCACCAACTTTATGGGGGCAACTTTTGAGGGGAAGTAAGAAGCAGTACAGGGGTGAGCAACATGCTCCACTTTATTAATTATAAATGTAGTTCTGGAAAGGACAAGGGAGGGCTGGCAGAGCTGAAAGGGAAAGGGAATTACAAAATAGATAGCTAGACAGGCAGATTGATTGATTGATTGATAGGCAGACTGACAGAGATTGAGGAATTGCTGGCTCAGTGCAGGAACTCAAGTCTGCAGCAGTCCTCCATTTGGTGGCTGCAGGAATTAAGAAAGTCCCTTTGTTCTTATACAGAGAACATGGGTGAATGTCTCTTCCCAATGAGCTGAGCACTCTGGATTTTGGGGTGTCCTGAAAGGGTATTTCAGGAGGTTTTTTAAAGCAAACACCAGAATATAGCTAAATGGGTCCTATTTGGCTAGGTCCAGGTGTTTTTTAAATGCACCTTTTATTTATATTTCATGGTTTTTAGTTAAAAAACAAGATGGTGGCCATCATGACACAATTTTGTTCATGTTGTGAGAAGCAAAAGCTCTTGCATACATAATTTTTGTGTCATATCAGGGGTTATTCAAAACCCTACAGAGTATGTGCAGAAAAACACATACATCCTTATAACTCTGAACTGTTCAATATTTTTTCACAAAACCTTCAAAAAGCACAGGCCACTTCTACCCTGAAAGTTTCTGAAACACCCAGAAGGGATCATATAGCTGGGCATCAGACTGCATCAGAACCTGCCTAAGATGATCCCTCTAAACCTAGATCCCTTAATAGCTATCACTAAACTTGAACTGGACAGGTGGAAAACATTCCACCTATCAGTGCCAGGCAAGATAGGTGCCATTAAATTAATTACGACTCCTAAGTTTTTGCATCTACTGTCACACCTGCCAATACCTATCCCTCCTAAATGGTTCCATAAGTTGCATACCATTGTAGGACACTTTCTATGGGAAGGTAAACCCCGAGGTGCAGCCGGCCAATCTGAGGAGCCACTGGAGCAGGAGGGCTAGGACCTGCCCTGGTTTTTAGCATATCACATAGCCTTTATTTTGGCCCAAACAGTCAAGAGTTCTTGTCTCCAGACTCACACACCTCTGTGAATCAAAGTAGAATCCTCCTTAATGTGGGACAGATCCCCATTGGTTTCACTTTACACAAGAGGTATGGGTAGCAACCTGCCTTCCCCTACAATTAACATCTTGTTACAAAACTAGGATTAGAGATGGACAAGTGGTTCAATTTGCTCCACAAAGTGATTTGTGGAGTGAAGGCAATCAAGAGAGTGCTCCACAACGTGAGTACTTGCCTTATAATGGGTAAAGCCAAGTCCACTGAAAACAATGACTTCATGTTACTCTGCCTTCCCAAACCACTACTCCACTAATTCTAAGGTGAAGTACATTGAAAACAATGCACTTCACCTCACTTCACCTTGTTTTTAAGCTCCAAAGGCAAATTTTGCAGTGATTCATGGGATTTCAGGTCACATGGGCTCTAGATTGTTCTGCACAGCCTCAATTTGGGGTAGTGTGTGTAGGAAGTTGTGAGACAATCTGCTTTGAGAGCTCTCACGATTCAAACCTTCTCAAAGCTGTTAAAAAGTCTTTTGAGTTTTTTTTTGCTGAAACTTTAGTTCATCGATTATAGGAAATCCTCCTGTGCTCATATCATCGGCGTTTGTATTGTGTGGAGTTTGAATGTTAATGTACAACATTCAGTCTGTGTACTGAGAGACAATGGAAGTGTGCTTTGGTGGAGGGGCGATCTGTGGTGTAGATAGATTAACTTGGAGAAAAAGATAGTGCTTTCTGTTTTGGTGATATTTTTCTTGTATAACTGTGTTAATGTACACACAGTACTATTTTCAATAATTCTTGCCATTTTTTGCTGATTGTTGTGGTGCAGCAGTGCATAACTTGAGTTTGTTTAAAATATGTGGTAATATTACTGAAGTTTTCAATTTACTACGCATTACTTAGTGTGTGTGTGTGTGTGTGTGTGTGAGTATGCGTGTGATGCATGTCATCAAATCAGACACCTTTTATTGTGCCACATAATAATTTCAGCAATGTGAACCTGCTATCCATTGCAGCTGTGTGATTTTGTACTTCTTTGTGGTATCTTTACTGGTACTAGTACTAGTGACTGTTACTGCAGCAGTGCAGTACACTGCCCCCTGTGGCCCTAACCGGCAAAGGTATTTTTCTGGATTTGAATTTCTGATGGTGACCACTGGTTAGGTGTTGTGCCTTTGCATCTGCATCTCTTCAGTACACAGCACAATCTTAATCTGTCTGTGCATTTGCATCTCTTTAGGGACCAATCTCCATTTGTAACTTAAGTCACAGTTGTTTTTTGGCTTCCTTCAGAGTACTGGACAGGTGTGGTGCATATTTGCATGAACATTGTACTCATTAATATACATTTTAAGTCAGGACCATCATCATGAGTCATTTGTGATACAAATCGCATTCTTCATTATCATGGCCACAAATGCAGTCACAAATCACTATTCACGATCACGTCATGAATCACAACATTCATTTTTTACTAGTTACCTGGATGTATTGTAAGCATGTTTGTAGTATCTCTCCAGGCTTCACCACCCTGCCATTGTACTCATTAATGAGTGTTTTAAGTCAGGAGTTTGTGCTACAGCTCATCAAGGAAGTACAACCGTAGGCATTTGTGTTCCCAGTACAGTTCCATATTGTTTAACTCCACACTCG
Source organism: Neoceratodus forsteri (assembly GCA_016271365.2). NCBI lineage: Eukaryota > Metazoa > Chordata > Ceratodontiformes > Ceratodontidae > Neoceratodus > Neoceratodus forsteri. Next base: position 447,608,331 of record CM057453.1, read on the forward strand.
ACACCAAATCATGTTCTTCATCATCACGGTCACAAATCATGATTCACAATAACGTCACGAATCACAACACTAATTTTTGACTAGTTACTTCAATGTATTGTAATCATGTTTTGTAGTATCTCTTCAGGCTTCACCACCCCACCATTGCACTCATTAATAAACGTTTTTAAGTTGGGGAGTTTTGTGCTACAGCTCATCGGAAGTACAGCCATAGGCATTCACATTCCCAATACAGTTCCATATTGGTTATCTCACACTGTCAACACGAATCACGTTCTTCATCATCACAGTCACAAATGCAGTCACAAATCATGATTCACATTCACGTCACAAATCATAGCATTAATTTTTTAATAGTTACTTGGATGTATTGTACGCATGTTTTGTAGTATCTCTCCAGGCTTCACCACTTCACCATTGTACTCATTAATAAACGTTTTTAAGTTGGGGAGTTTGTGCTACAGCTCATCGGGAAGTACAGCCACATAGACATTAGCGTTCCTTCCCATACAGCATGTGAGTTATAGTACTGTAAATAGTGGTGAGTGAAGTGGCCACAATTTGCTCTAGTGATTCACTGAATAACGTGGAATCTGCAGAGAACTCCACAATGTGAAGCGGAGTACTTTGCTTCATAATGAGGAACGCAAAGTCCATTGAAACCAGTTACTTCATTTTATTCCACCTTCCCCAAACCACTTCTCCAACAATTTTAAGGTGAAGTACATTGAAATCAATGTAATTCGACCCACTTCACCCTGTAATTGAGCTCCAAATGAAATTCTGCAGTTATTCATGGGATTGCAGGTCACATGATCTCTAGATTGTTTGGCACAGCCTCGGTTCTGGCCTGGAAGTGTGCATGCAGTGGCAGTTGGAGACAGTTTGCTCTCAGAGCTCTGTGATTCAAAACCTCTAAAAGCTGTTTAAAATGCCTTTTTGAGTAATATTTTTGCTCAAAATTTAGTACATCGATAGAAGGAACCCTTCTGTGCTCATATCATTGAGTGTTTATTGCTGTGTGTGGATTTTGAATGTTAATTTAGAACAGTCTATGTACTGTGAAGTGTGCTTCAGGGAGGGTCGATTTGTGGTGTAGGTAGATTAACTGAGAGAAAAGGCAGTCTTTCTATTTTGTTTATATTTTTCTTGTATAACTGTGTTAATGTACACACAGTAATATTTTCAGTAATTCTTGAAATTTTTGGCTGATTTTGTGGTGCAGCAGTGTACAATTTGTCTGTTTAAAACATTTGGTTATATTACTAAAGGTTTTCAATTTGCTATGCATTACTTGTGTGTGCCCATGAGTGTGTGTGCTATGTGTCCCACTAAATCAGACACTTTTATTGTGTTACAGAGTAATTGCAGCAGTGTGAACCTGCTAGCCACCACACCTGCATGAATTTTTTATACTGCTTTATGGTATATTTACTGGCAGTGGATTGTTACTGCCTTGCACTAATCCCCAACTGGCAAAACATATTCCTTTCCAGATATGGATTTGTGACTTGTGAGCACTGGTCACGCTTTATTGTGCCTTTTCATAGGCATCCCTTGAGTGTGCAGCACAATCTTAATCTGTATGTACGTGTTTGCATGGCACCATTAATTCTGGGAGACTGCATTTCTTGTTATGCTCTCATTTCACTGGCCAGCACTGGGAATTTTCTGGACACAGGACAGTATCATTTTGGGGACATGTTAATTCTGGTGATTCTTGTGTGTGACCTGACCATTGTGCGCATGACTGAGAGCACCATTATTTCTGGGAGACTTTGCATTTCTTGTTAAACTCTCATTTCACTTCATCAGCACTGGGGAGTTTTCTGGACACAAGACAGTAGCACTTTGGGGATGCTTATTCATTCTGGTGACTGTGTGGGTGGGATGCTGCCACTATTGTTGTCACTCTGCCTTACTTCACGCTTAAGGTGGAATGACAATGCAAAGTAATAATAACAAGGTGAAGTGAGCCTTCCTATGGGGCACTCCAGGAGCAAAGTGCCAATGAGAAGTGGCCACTTTGTGTTCATTTCACCGTGGATTTTAAATTTGCTGTATCTCTAACTAGGATCAACTGTATAAGTTAATCTCCACTCACCTGACCCTGACCCCTATCTACCATTGTGGAGGAATCTGGTAGTGCAAATTGAGGGAGACGGCCTACTGGAAACATTTGGAGGCATGAGGCATAAGAAGAGTCAAGTACTTAGATTTGCCAGGCACCACCTTTGAGGATCCTCCTTCCTGGTAGCTTGATTTCAGCTTCCACAGAAGGATTTTTGGAAATACAGGTATCTACAGATCTGAGATGTGATCCAACATCTCCCCAGACACTTCCTCAATACACTAAGGGTAGGATTTTCAGGGCAGAGAATGCCAAAGCCACGGGTTCACCGAACATACAGGCTTGTGGGCATTCTTCGGCAAGTGATTGGGATTTTGATCCAGCACCAATTGCCTCAAGTTAGACCAATTTTTTCTGGTCTAGCTTGTGGCAATCCCGGTACTGTTTTTATGGGGTCTGTGCCAAATATGTGGTGCAAGCTACCATAAATTCAGTAAAGTGTCAAACTGCACCTGCCCCACATAAAACCAGGTGCAGTTTGAAATGAAGGTGTTGGTGCTGCAGCTAATAAAAGAGTTTGACACAAGGTTTGATTAAGCCCTATGTTGCCCTTTTGAAATCCTAGCCCAGAATATTCAATCCTCACAAAATCTACAAATATGGAGGAAGCTCCCTATGAGGCAGGCTATTCACATATATCAAGCTTTAAGGGATACTCAACTGGATCAGACCCAAAAAGTCAGAACTCAATGGTAATCTGAGCTGAGAATTATCATCACTGGGTCCCAGTGGGCTCACTGTTGGGGTAGAGCATACAGAGCCTGTAGAGATGGCAAGAGCCAGTTGATGCTAAACAAAACCCATTTGAGATGGTACAGAAATACCAGAGATACTGAAAAGTATGAGTCTTATGAGTTATGATATCTGCTGGAGATGTGGCCTCCTAGAGCTCATCTCTTTCACATTCTATGGGATTTTAAGCTAGTCAGCCATTCTGGCAGCAGCTAACACGGATTTGTTAAGACATTGTTGGCCCAGACATGCTCACATGTCCCACTTTATTATTGTTGGGGTGCTGCATGGGCAGAACCCCAAACACTCCTCAAAGGCACAAGTGATTACAGCAGTGGAGCTGCAGCAAAGAGGCTTCTGCTGTGCAAGTGGAAAACACAAAATACCCTTCAGTTGCTGAATGGCTCCAACTTGGGCAGCTGGTGACCTTAGAGAGACTGCCCCACTATGCCAGCAAGACCGTGAACAAGTATAATCTCTGCTGGTTTCCTTTTTAACAATATAACTACTGTCATAATATTGATAAGTGAGAATAACTCCTGGATACCCTTTGTTTGACTATGAATACACACAGTAGCTTGCCTGACTAGTTCATCAGCTTGCTATAATAGGTATAAAGATGTTGTGAAATTTTATTTCACTGGCAAAATCATGAATTTCGCCCTGCATAACATTTCATGAAATTAAACACTAAACAAAATTTTGCCAGTAAATTTTGCCTTGCAGTACTATTAGGCAAAATTGGGTGAACTTTGACTTTGTCACATGATTTACTCTGCAGGTCACATGGGTGCCTGCAGTCAGGCTGAAGTGACTGTGCTTCCCTTTGCTCATGTTTCTGGCAGAAATAGTCAGACAGCTAGGCAGCAGGATAAGTAGTATATTAATACTGTGTTTTACACATTCTGTGAGGTTTAAAACAGTTAATTTCTTCATCTTTCTTTGGTAGGACTTCTTGTGTGTGTTTATATATTTTGAGTAGCAGATTATAGTGATTGTGTGTGTGTGTGTGATGTGTGTGTGTGTGTGTGTGTGTCCATCACACTCTGTCTTTCTCTTTTCTATTTTTTGTTTAATTTACTGTTAAGAAAACATTTTTACTTTGATAATGGATGGGAAATGTGAGAGTGATGGTCAGAAGAAGAAGACTGGTCCAAGTATTCACCTTAACAGGTGCGATTTGATCTGTGGGGACTGACAGGGAAATTCAGGCACCCCCATCATCAGCAGCTGGAGTCAGTGTCCCCCACCCAACAGCAGCAAGACCAAGTGCATCATGTCCCCAGCAGCAGAAGCCCATTGCCCCTCCAAGCAGCCGCAGCAGCAGCAGGAGCCTGTGCCCCCACCACAGCAGGAGCAGGATGTTGTGGAGCCCAGAACATCAGCTGACACTCCTCCAACAACAAAGGTTGCCACACCAGAAAGTCTTACCACAAATGCTGCATATGAAAGTGTCATCTTCTGCAACATTTGTGGAAGGTGTGTTCATCGGGGAAGAGAGGGACACACCAGAGGACTGGTGGCCAAAGGAGCCATCTCAGGCACCACCACCCAGCAGAGTAGCAGGCAAAGGAAAAAGAGTTGGCAGTGGTAGGAGGCAGCATTGCAGGAGAACATAGAGAAGGGAAGAGGGGCCAGGAGAAGCAAGGCAGCCCTTCTATGTCTGTTGGGAGTCAGCGCCCTAGAGAGGGTGCCATACTTAGACACAGCAGGAGGCAGCAGCACCAGCAACACAATCAGCCTGCAGCTATTGACACTGCCAGCATCAGGATGCTGAGTCCGCATTGGCTACAGCTGGTCAGGTGGTCACCAGTGAAGACCTGGTAGCCATGCAGGCTGAAGTGCAAGCTCTATGGCAGGAGTTTCAGCAATTCCACCAGGAGTTCAAAGAGTCTGGGGGGCATCAACAAAATAATGGATGACCAGCAACAAGTTCTCAACCTCTTCATGGACTTATGGTGTGGTGATAATGGTGGCACTTCTGGGCAGGTTTAAGTTGAGTGGTGAAACTCAGCAGCAGCTAACTTTTTTCTTTTCTTATTCTGAATCCTATCCTCCTGTGCCCAGTCACTGTGTTTTGATATTCTCTTATCTCCATTCTCCACCCTCAAAAATAAGAAAAAATAAAAAGGATAAAAAAAAAAACTTTTCTGTCCTCTAGTCTTCTTTTGTATCCTCTTGTTTTTGTCTAGCGATATAAATATATGTATTTGTCCAGTGGTTTTGTATAGTTTGTTATGTGTAACGTTATGCTCCCTGTTGTACTCCTGTGTCATAGTCAGTAGTGTACCCATAAACACCTTACCTTTGTTTTTCTTTGTGTTCCTCATTCATATATTTCCTCCTCCTATCCACAAATGTCAAGTATTGTTCCTATGAACAAAATGTTTTCCCAAAACTATGTGATGTTGTGGCAGTTGTGGTTCGACATGTGTGCAAAGACAGACACAACAATCACAGAAACATAAGCAATGTTATTGTGAAGTTAAACATAAATAAGATTTTAGTGCTTAACACAGCTGTACTGCTCTTGCCACAAATGTTAAGTTGGGTCCCTCCTCCAGTTCACACTACTGTGCAGAACAGGGCTTATATATGTCCAGAAATACCACATGTGAAATTGCACAGAAAACTGAGACAGAAATGTGGTCTTAGTCCAAAGTTTTATAGATCCCCACTGCCACCTGGACAAAAAATGCTGTTTTATCCACCATTTATGAATGATTTCAGGATGAATCCTGCTGCTGCTAGTGCAGAACAGGCCATACAAATCCAGAAATGTTATATAAAACTGAGACAGAAATGTGGTCTCAGTACAGAAGTGTTATAGAGCCCCACCAACCTCCTGGACAAAAAATGCTGCTTTATCCACTGTTTACAAAGGATTTCAGGCTGAATATTGTTGCCACTAGTGCAGAACAGACTGTACAAGTCCAGAAATGCTACACGAGAAATGTTACATAAAACTGAGACACAAATGTGGTCTCAGTCCAGAAGTTTTATAGTACCCCACCACCACCCAGACAAAAATGCTCTTTTGTCTACTGTTTACAAAGGATTTCAGGCTGAATCTTGTTGCCACTAGTGCAGAACAGGCTGTACAAGTCCAGAAATGTTACATGAGAAATGTTACATAAAACTGAGACAGAAATGTGGTCTCAGTCCAGAAGTTTTATAGTGCCCCACCACCACCACCCAGACCAAAATGGTCTTTTGTCCACTGTTTACAAAGGATTTCAGGCTGAATCTTGTTGCCACTAGTGCATAACAGGCTGTACAAGTCCAGGAATGTTACATGAGAAATGTTACATAAAACTGAGACAGAAATGTGGTCTCAGTACAGAAGTTTTATAGAGCTCCAACCTCCACCTCCCGGACAAAAAAAATGCTGCTTTGTCCACTGTTTACAAAGGATTTCAAGTTGAATCTTGTTGCTGCTAGTGCCGAACAGGCTGTACAAGTCCAGAAATGTTACATAAAACTGAGACAGAAATGACGCTCTGAGTTCAGAAGTTTTATAGTGCCCCACCACCCAGACAAAAATACAAAGGATTTGAGGCTGAATTTTGCTGCCGCTAGTGCAGACTAGGCTGTACAAGTCCAGAAATGTTACAGGAAAAATCTTACATAAAATTGAGAAAGAAATCTGCTCTCAGGCATGATGTTATATAGTGCCACGCTCCACCCAGACAAATAAATGCTGTTTTGTTCACGCTTACAAATGATTTCAGGATGAATCTGTTGCCACTAGCTGCTGTGGTGTGCAGAACAGGCCTTATACAGTAAGTCCAGAAAAACACATGGCAAAATAGTGACGGAAGGGAGATACATTATTGTGGGAATTACGAAATAACCAAAAGGGTGCCATGCTGAGAAAATTAATTCCTCCTGAAAACACTGCTGCTACTTGCACTTGCTGCCTCCTGTTGCTGGTTTCTCAATTGATTGAGAAATGTACAATTATCATTTCACAATGCTGCTGTCCTGTTTGGCTGTGTTGACTCTGTGGTTGTAACTTATATGTGTGGAGGGAATGAGATTTTGTGGTGCTGTAGCTTGCTGCCTGCTGCTCTGACTTGTTAACTTGCCATGAGAAGTAATGTTTTGGCTGTTGTTGGTGGATCATCTTCACAGAGTCCATATTACTGCTGCTGCACATGTAAGTATCTGTCTGTATTTTTCTTCTGTGCAAGAGAAGGGTGTTGGTGGGTTGGGATTGTGGCATCATGAGTTCTAATATGTTTGTACTGCTTTTGTATTATTTTCCAGTTGGCCGAGGATTACATCATCATGTCAGGCTGGGACTCAAATCTGGAATCTTAGAATGCACCATATTTCCCAATGCAGACAGTAAGTTTTAACTTTTCTTTACTGGGCTAGGTTACTGCAGTCTGGATGTCTGAGTTTGATAGTAATTGTGTTCTTTTTTCTTTTGTCAACATTCAGGAATTCTGTGACGCATCACCATTCCTGCTGCTGCTGCTCAAGAGGTGGTGATTCATTTAGTTGTACAATGTGGTTCCAGTTTTGCAGCCAGTCTCTGAGGTATTTCTTCATTTTTATGGCCTGGGGATGGGGCTGGAGGGGAGGAACTTTAAACAATCCTCAAAATTTGTTCTGCTTTTTATCTTATTTCTGGGGATGCAGTACTGTTAGGGAGTGTGGAATCCGGATGTCTGCTGCTGTGCTTCATTCATGTGCCCCACCCACATCTTCCTTCTGGGGGCAAGTTCTGCTGTTTGATTACATTCACTGGGTATGGTAAGTATATATATTTTTCCCCTGCTTCTAATTTGCTTGCTAACACCAGGTATGCAGGTGGACAAGTATTCATCATGTTTCCTGTCATTGTTCCTGCCCAGGTCATTTTCCTCTGGTGAGTTTTCATCCCATGTCTGTGCGATAAGTACATCTAGGCCCTGCAGGAACTGATGTGTAGAAGACAGAGCGGGTTGCTTGAACTGTATGTAGGCCACTGGTTTCATCAACGATTAAACAGCATATCAGGGAGAAAGTATATGTGGAAATGGATGACAGTGTTTAGTAATTAGTGGAGGGGGCTAATGTCTTATCTAATAATTTGAGGTGGCAGAGCTGGAGTAATTAGGAAAATTTTGGAGTCAAACTGTGGTAGCGAACCTCCCCTTAGGGACCATCACAGTTTCTGTACAAGTACTATGGTGGTACTTATAATTAACCTTTTAGGAATTTGATGTTTTAAGCCTTTTTTATGATTACTTTGTAATTAATGACTCACATAATTAAAGATGGCCACCATTCACCATTTTGCTAAATCACTTCAACTGGTGTTAACGGTTGAATAAGCGTGTTACATTCCTACTTCATATGTACTGGGGAGCTTCTTCAACATGTTGTGACTAGTAAGCAACAGAAAATATTTATTTTTCACATGGAGTACATGGGCGTGTAAGGTGGCAGGTGGGGAGAGCTGGTGTGTGGTATGTGCCAGCATGGGCACTTTTAAAGATGTCAAGACTACATATCTTGCTTTAAGATGGGGTTAGTCAAAATTAAAAGTAAAATGTGTATCTTGATTTTTTGGCAGTGAAACATTATAACTGTAATCATGCAACATGTTTATGGTTATGGTAATTTAACTGCTGCTTTATGTAGGTGGGGACCAAACAACAGTTTAGAGCAAAGGGTAATCAAATGAAACTAATTAACACTGCAGCAGATAATACAACCATCACAAATACAATGACAGATAGATTAAAATAATTTATAACACTATACTGAGCTGAAAGTGGTTGGGGGTCCTTCGAGTAACTTCAGCCTTGTTTCACTTCCACTGTCACATCCTCCAAGAAGCAGCCCTCACCATCTTCAAGACTGGAGTTGTCATCACTGGAAATTCTGTCAGCATTGCTGCTTCACCCACCTCACTGTTGCTGTTTGTCTTAGTACAGGGATTATCATCATCATCACTGAGACATAGTCTGTGTGCCAGCACCATTGACATCATTGTGCTATGCAGTATGTGCCTTGTTGGGTAACAAATTGGTCCTATGTTCACACACAACAGCACCAGCTAAACTAAACACTCATTCCACACTGACACCGGATGGTGGGCAGCTCAGGTATTTCACAGCAACTGATGTTACTGCTGGCCAATCAGTCACTTTGCTGCTCCAGTACTGCAATGGCTTGTCAACAATAGCAGGGTGCTTTGTGTCCCCATGTAGGCTCCACAATTCATTCTGCTGCCCTGAGTCCAGCTACCTCATCTATCTCCTCCTTCTCCTTTTCTTCCATATCTTCCACTCCCACCTGATAGAGAACATCCCTAATGGGATTACATGCCATCTTGTGCTGTACCTTGCCCATTTTCTTAGATTGGCCTGTGAGATGCTAGTGGTGGTAGCAACACCCATTTTCTGTGCAGTGTGTGTCTTATGTGCCTTGTCATCTGTGCAACAGATATCCATCTCTGTCAACTTTTACACTTGCTGATGACTTCCTGCAATTATCGAAGGCAGGCCACTTTTGTAGCATGGATCAAGCATGGTAGTGATTGCAAATTCATCAGACTGTACAATGCCAGATATATGGTATTCATGTCCAGCATGTGAAGCACGTGATCCATTATATCACAACTGTTATGATCCCCACTTGCCTCCATCTGGTGTCAAACATTAACCAGTGTCTGCATCAGCACATATATGAGGGGTATGGATTGACTTATATAAGCTGTGTCCCCACTCACTGCCTGTGTAGCATGCTAGAATGGATGGAGAATGTGTATTAGCCCATCCATTTGGTACCACTGCTCTCTTATTAGAGTGATGGACACTGTAGCACTGTCACAGGTGGTGTGCACCAGCAGGTATTCTGAAATAGCCTTATACTGTTCATACAGCTGGTCAATCATGTACAGCGTGGAGTTCCATCTGGTCACAACATCAAGCTTCATACAGTGCTGGGCAGATGGTTATTTTGCTGTAGCTCATGCAGATGGTCACGGGCCTTTGCAGAATGGGCAAAGTGTACACAGATGCAATGGGCAACAGTCACAGTTTCCTTAATGTCTGCATGGAATAAAACTGCTGCATAACAAGATTAAGGCAGTGAGGGCAGGCACCCTGAAAAACACCATCACTAATGCACTTCACTACATTGGAGCCATTATCACTTGTGATGAATCCTTCTGTAAGTGGCTGTGTGTAGCCACCCATCAATCTCATCCAGCATAACAGTAAGCATTTTCTCACCCATGTGAGAACCAGTAACACTTCCATACTCAGGGTTGCATGCTGCTGAATTCCAGGGTGTTGCTACCACCACAGTTTTGCTTCAGGCAGGTTTTATCAGGCACAAAATCAACTACCACCCCAGGTACCTGTGCCCAGTGTGTCATTATACATAGATACAAGCTTGCTGCTGTTAGTCCACTGGTCCACATATCCATGCTAAGATGGATATATTCTGATGCACTACACTTCATTGCATGTCTTACGGAATCAGCAACTCTACTGTACAGATCCGCATGGCACGCTTAGAGAAATAGGGTTCACGATGGAACCTGCCATTTGGAACAAGCATGAGCCATTAACCTGCAGAACCAGGCATTCTCCATGAACAAAAATGGCAACAGATCGATTGCCAGCATTTCAGTGGTGGCAGCATTTAACCATGTGCAGCAGCATGATTGGGGGTACTTTGTGTGCCACCATGGATGATCTTCAGAGTGGACTGCAACTTTGGGGCTGTTCAACTAGAATGCACTCCTTGTGGCACCAATGTTGTTCTTTAGGGTAACAGTTGACTCTTGGGGCTGTGCAGACCATATGAAACCAGTTATTATTGTTGATTTTGGGTACGATGGTGTACTTTTCTGAGTTAAAGGATTGGGAGTGGCACCTCCACTGATATGCCCACTACTTGAGACAGCAAAGGATTGCTCATCCTCCTCCTCCACTGACACACTCTGCCCTTCCTCCTCCTGCTGTATTGAACTGCTCTCAGTTACATTTAACTTGCTGAGGAGATCTCACCAACAGCTCTGGCATTCTTCTGGTGTTGCTGTCATCACAGCAGGTGCTTGTTTTCAGTTAGGCGTGTTGGCCACCTGTGTCTATGTGGCTTCCCTTTTCCCTGACTAACATGTGCTTGACACACTTGACATATTGCTAATGTCTCATCATCTGATCATAATAAAAGTCCCAAACTAGGACTTTTGACCTCTGGACTTAACATGCTGCTGGTGGGACTGGGAGAGCTGAGAAACAGGTGTGGAAGTTAGTGCTTTTTGGGTTGTTTTCATCATTTCATAAGATTACTTTTGGGAGGGGTGACTTGACTGCTTGGGGATTGCTGATATGCTTGGTGACAGCCAGACCCACAAGCTGTGCATGTAAATGGCCTACATCACCCTTGACCTTTTTAAACTCAGGCTCCCATGAGGAATCTTCCAGTCATCATCATCAGCACCGATGCTGATGATGTCCTTTCCTCCTCCTCCTCCTCCCTATCACTGTCTTCTTGCACAGCACCTTTTCTTCTCTACAACCATCTCCTCAGGGGCTGACTACCCATATATCCCAGATTTTCAGACTCCTGCTGAACACTATCACCACCACAAACCCTGCAGGAACAGGCCCTGAGACAGTCACACCGACAGGCTTATCACCCTCCTCCTGGACCACTGTTCCTGTGCTGGTGTCAGTGTCTCCTTCTCACTATCATCCCCCACCAGCATGGATGCAACAGTTCTGGCCATAAAAACTTAGACACAGGAATGCCAGTACTCCTCTAAACAACTCCTTTGCTGGTACCCGTCAGAATTAAACTAAGTATTACACAAAATCCACAAAATTAGAAAAATGTTCCCTAGCAGTACTAGGAACAAATTGTATATTTGGGAACATGTAGCCTCAAAAACAAGTTTTAAAGAGGTTTTAAAAGGGTTTATTGGCTGTGATGCTCCACAAAAGACTGCTTTGCAACTCAACAGGCAATAGACCATGCTGTAAACAAACTGCACATGATATTTGACCAATATACCCACAATGCATTGCACATTTCGCCTTTGGTGCATAATTTCACAGGCAAAATCAAAAGTTACACTGGCGAAATTTTCTCCACAAGACAATTTAAGCATGGATGGGCTAAATTACTCAGTCAAAGCACATTACATGAAATCAAAATCTAGGCAAAATCAGATTTCACTGGGGCAAAACATTTTAAAACTGCAAATTACACAAAATATTTTGCCTGGCAAAATTTTTAAATTTCACACAACACTAATTAGGTAGGGTAAAACAGATTAGTTATGGTTGTGCTACTGGTTAGACTTTATTGTTGTGTTGGAAAATGGAGTAGCTTGCATGCCTCTTAAATCTCGTCCACTGTCTCGCATAAACTTACCCTGACCCTAAACTACTGACTAGCCACATGTCATGTAATTGTCTGAACTTCACAAATGTGGTAGTTTCAAAGTTTTACTTAAATAAAGCCTGAGTTAGTAGATGAATATGTTTGGATGTGGTTCAGCATTTCTGTTTCTGACTATACTGTATGTTATTTCATGATATATGTGGATGTACTGTGTACTTTGTGTTCTCAATAAAAGACTAAGTTCAAGAAAGATTGAGAAACAAATTATGTTCTGCCTAAGGAAGAAATTTAGCCTGTTACAAAAAAAATGAGATATGCAGGTCTCAGAAACCACACAAGCTGCCATCTCAAAATCTTTCACATATTTAAACCTTGCCTCCTAGACAATGCATGCCAAATTTGATGCAGTCTGGTCAAATGCTACCAGTGCTATTAAGGTAAATTTAGGGGTTTAACATAAACCCCTTGTTCAACCAAACTATACTGGTGCTACTGTGCCAGTATAATATATAGACAGATATTACAGATGTGGTATATTGGGACTGAGTAAAAACTTTAATGTTAAACCCATAACTTTCAGCCTTGATAACTTTGGCTCCATTAGATGAAATTGCATGAAAGTTTAAATAAGCAGTCAGCATAAAAAGTTGTTATGTTCTGGCAAGTATCATGAGTCCCACTCATCTGGAGTATGAGATCCAGGAGTGTCAAAATAGAAAATCTTGTATTTTTCTTTTTTGCTCTCGCCTAGAGCAAAATGGTTTGGAATTGTGTTTCAAAATTTTCTGTAGCAGCTTGGCCCAAGGAGGTACCTTTTGAAGATTTTGGGCAAAATATTAATTGGCTCACAAGCAAACCTGGCTAACACAAAATAGCCTCATACAAAATAAGATCCAGTCAATGGCATTTGGGTTCTCACCAAAGATCAGACCCTGCCCCACTGACCATACCATCCACTGCTCCGATGGATCTTGCCTCCACCACCAACTCCTTCAAATAGCTTGGTATTACCCTGGACCCTGCCCTCAACTTCAACCAACACATCTCAAATGTCTGCAAGACTATCAATGCTAAAATTGGGCTGACCTACAAAATAAAGTATATTCTAACTCCTGCTGCTAGACTTGCAATAGCTTGGAGAATCCTAGTCCTCAGCCTCACATACAGACTCACCTCCTACTATCTGACTAGCACTTCAAACCTGGACAGATGGAACTACAGTTGTTGTAAAATTATATTTTGTCAGCAAAATCGGCAATTTCGCTGTGCAAAATATTTCAACGAATCGAATTTGAATTTCACCTGTGTAATGTGAAATTTCGCCTTTGCATTCCACAGGTGAAATTTTGCCTTCTGCAGGTGAAATTTTGCATTATGTAGGCAAAATTCAGAATTTCACTTTAGTAAAGAATTTAACGAAATGGGCAAATTTTGCAAAATATTTCGTATAATGAAATTTTCCAATTTCAGACATCTCTAGATGGAACGTGTCATACAACAACCTATGCCAGTTTGCCTCTGCATGTACTCCCAGAATAACTCACCACTGCTCACTGTATGCTAAGCTAGGTTGACTGTCCCTTCCTCTTGCTGCCTACTTACACTTGGCTATATGATTGACAACATAGTAAGATCCTCCAAACCTGTGGCCCTTGCAACTTGATGACCCCATGGACCAATTGTTCCCTTGAGCTTTGTGACCAATTTCTCCTGGCAGTCCCTAGATGTTCAACCAAGATGGATGAACAGGCCTTTGCCTCCTTTACCCTCAGAGTCTGGAATGCCTTTCCACCCCACATCAGAGATGCACAGTCCCACTTGTTTCAAGTAAGCACTTCACAACTTCAAGCAATTTGATGTCTGCACCTGTAACTGACTTCTAACCTCTTTATCGCTCTTGTAACACTGTCTTTTTCTTTCCAAGTTTTAAACTCCTTTGCAAACAAGTGTCCCTTCAGAATTTCTACTGATTGTGCATTTGTAGTCAGTTTTTCCTGCACTGTAATTATCTAAACTCTTATCTCTGACCATGCTTATAATGTTATGTTTTGTACTTATTTCCTCCTGTAAATGCATGTATTGCTCAAAAGTAATGTTCTGTATTATGTATTGTTTACTACTGTCTGCTGTTGTTTCTGCTGTTGTACCATTGTTCTGTAATGTCCCAGGTTGTGCCTGAAAATATGCAGTGTCTTGACTAGTGCACTTACCCAGTCAACAAAAACTAAATAAATAAACAAATAGGTTCCTGAGCATGCTTAGTTGGGTATTCAGGATAACTCTTTCTTGTGATTTAAGAATGTTTGGTTCATGAGCTAATTTTAGGTCATGAGAAAAAAAATTAGGTCATGGGAGCAATCACCTTGTTTTTGATTTGGGCTACAAATAATGGAAAACATAAAAATTATGCTTTTTCAAAACAAACTGCTGAAACTACCTAAATGGGATCCCCTTAGCTAGATGTTAGCATTGGTTTAATAAAAGGACCTAGAAAAATTTTTGGGGTACCTTGAAATCTTATGTCATGAACTTAGTGATGGTTGTTGATTCTTATGTCACAAGCCAATAATTCTTATGTCATGAGAAAGTGTGATAATGCCAGCTTGCAACATTAGAATCTGGACTTGGTATCTAAAACAACTTTACTGATAATTCAGCCATTTTAGAGATTGTTTTCATTAGAATTTCAACGTGACTTCTTTGGACTCCAACTCATGAACAAGGGAGGTGAAATGATTTTCAAATACATCCCAAAAGGTGATTTCGCAGCTGCTCCATGATATCGCCTTTTTGGCAGGATTTAAAAATTTCATTGCCAGGCTCATGAGGTGGGGTCATACAAAGACCATGCTGAAAATTTGGGGTTAAATCTTAAAACAACAAAGTTAAGAAGAAGGAGGAGAAGGAGGAGCATTTCTATAGTGCTTTTATATATATATTGTATTCCCAAAGCACTTTACAGCAATTTAAGACTGGTAGTGAAGTGACTGAATGTGTAGTGGCACCCATTTAACTCATCAACACCCACACAGTCTTGGATAATTGCATGGACCAATTTTATGGGAAAGGAAATGTTGGCCAAGTCATTAGGAAAAACTCTACTGAATTGTTGTCAGTAGGGGGAGCTGCCATCTATACTGTTGATGGCTACTCAGAGGACTTGGTGTGAGGACACTGCAACAGTGGGAAAGATGGCATCCTCTCCCACCTGTAATTTGCAAGAGTCTGTGGTCATTGGAAGTCATGAGTCACTACAGATTGACCTAGCAGAGGATATTTCTGAAATGTTTCACTCAACAGAGGATCTAAGCATACCGATGGAAGATCCAGATATTATCGCTACTCAGCTTACCCAAGATAAGGATGTCTTTCAAAGGTTGCAGTTTTGCTGAAGTGTTGAGTGCAAAATGTGGAAATTCAAGCAGGAACTGAGCCAGGAATGGAGAAATCTGAGCTTTCTGCTTAGCTGCCACAGGTTGCTATGGAATCCCTCCCTGTCATTCACCCTGTTCTGCTTGTTAGTGTGGAGTGATGTGCAAGCATCAAAGGCCCCGCTGGGGCTGGGTGAGTCAATACAAACTGCTGGTTTACAGTTTAAACCCAAATGTGCAAATGGAACTGAGGAGACGGCTGGCAGTAGTAACATTACTGATGGTGGTGTGTGCCAAAAGTCCAGGCTTCTCAAAATAAAATGTGTTCCTGATTCAGCTGAGGAAAATGTTGTTGTCCACCCAGTATCCCTCGCTATTGAGGCGGGCAGGGTTCTTGGCAAAATTAGTACGGAGGGTTTGCAACCTGCACCTCAGCTTACCAAATCAGCGGGATTAGTTTTAAACATCTCTGGCTTGCTCCAGACGTGAGCATTGATGAACGGTCAATTCAGTACCAATCGGTACCTCATATTCAGGAGGACCTGACTACTTTTGCCTTTCCTGAAAAAGGGTCTACAGCAGACAAACAAAAGTGGATGGCTGTAAACTAAAGAGGGATTCAGTGACACTAGCTAACTGACAAGTCACAGCTATGACTAATGAACTGTCTGTCCCTCTTTCACCAGTTCCGGCCTCACTATTGGAACTTTGAACCCTTGTGAGCCTTGGTCTCCACAAAAGGCTTTATTGAGGCAGGCTGGAAACAACAGTCAAGAGGTATCTGGCTATCAGATCCTGCTTTGGGACTCTTCCTTTGATTTCTCACAAACATCTCCTACCTGGCAACCAGGGCCCAGTGATAAAACTCTCCCTTTGACTGCTGTTTCAGTACCATCTCCTCATGTGGGTTCTCAGGGTGAAGGGACTACTTCAGGAGAACTGTCTACTATTGTTTTAGCTGCTCCTGACAGCAGACCATGTTGCCTAAAGTCTCAGTATCTGAGGAATCAGGACCAGTTAGTGCCCTGTCTGGCCCTGTGTTATCTGAAGCTCCTAGTCATAAACCTTTACTGTCTAATTTTTTCTCTAAAATTAAAAAGGAGGCAGCTCCTAGGAGGAACGCTGTCCATATTTGATATAAGGGAGGGTTGGCTGATAGGCCTGATAGGTATTATGTGGGTGGCACTTATTAAGGGATTCCTTGCATTTTTCTCCTCTGGAGGGTTTTGCCTTCACCAATATTTCTGGGAAGATAATTTCAACGTAGCTTCAGACAGCCCATGCGCTAGATTTATTTTTGGAAAGGTATGGACAGGTTAATTTTCCCCACATGGACCCCCTTTTGGTAATTTCACTTACTAAACCTTTAATTAAATATATAACGGTTATGTTTCGCAATGAGGGGGTCCATGTGGAGGATATTACCTATTGGCTCTCTCAGAAATGCGAGGTACTTAGTAAGCCTGAGGCAATATTGGATACAGAGTTATTCTGGACTGGTGGATGGAAATATAAAGTGAAGTTGAGACAGCCTGATTCTGGGGTGAAACATATACCAAACTCCTTTTGTTGGGGAAGGATAGAGGGTTTGTTTTTATGGGGGCAGCCTCGAGCCTGCTACAAGTGTGGTTCTAGAATTCATCTGTCTAGTACATGTGACAAACCCTGCTGTGATAATTGTGAGGAAATTGGCCACATAGCGATGCAATGTTGTAATCACACATGTTGCGATCTTTGTGAGGAGTATGGGCACGTTTTTGGTAAATGCCCTGGGTTGCCAAGAATAAGGCCTCTGTGTGAGTCCTGACTTTGTTAATACAAAGACACAAGACACTGCGACTACTCCTCCTCCTGCCTCTTGTTCAGAGACACCAGTTGTGGAGCCTGCTGATCCTGTGGTATCTGATCTGGCCCCTTCTATGGTATCCATTCTCCGGCCCTTTGTCTGGTACTGGACACCGCTGCCCCTCCACCATCTACCCCTGGGGAGGATATTATTTCTGCACCTCCATTTAACCCTATGGAACTTACTCCTGTGTGTTATGATGACTCAGCAGGCATCACGGATCATGCACCTGCCCCCAGTGGTAGCTCCACTGCCTGTAGGTGGTCTTCCAGGTTTCTATACAACCTCCCCTCCCACTTTCGAGACAGATAATTCCTATGCTGCCCTTTTTGGAGTGATTCGGAAATGGAACAAGGGATTCAGACTCACAAAAATCTGGTATGGATCCTCCACTCAGCCTATAGGAGATTATAAAGGCAAAAAGAAAAGAAGAGAAAAAAGCTTTCTAGTCTAAGACATACTAATGTCTGTTTATACCTGGGGCTCTTCAAATACTCATAGCATCCTGAATAATGTTAAATGAGAAGCAGTGTTTCAATATCTTCATGAAAAGAAAATTGATATTTGTTTCTTGCAAGAAACCTGGATGTTTTCGGATGAGCAGTTATGTACATTTAAGCGTGATTGGCCTTGGGGCCTTCCTACTGGTCCTTTGAACCAGATAGAGTGGATGGGATTGCAATTCTTTTAATTCATACAAATTTACTTTATACAAACTGATGGATCTTTGCACAGGTCGAGTGTTGAGCTTGGATGGTAAGTGGGATGCTATGGACTGCAGGCTCATTAACCTTTATAACCCTCAGACCAAAGCTGAATGGGTGGCTTTGCTGAAAACAATTCAACCCTATTTGGTCACTACTTATCATGTTCTGTTTGGGGGACTTTAACTGTAATTTCTTACAGGCTGGGAGAAAGCAGGTACAGCCAGAATAGAAGAAGATATACTGTGACACCAATGCACTTGTACTTCTTGTTAAAATGACAGGACTTATAAATTGTAGTAAATTTCAGACACATGGTCCACAGTTTACCTATACTGCAGTAAATTTAAAACTACTATAGATCACTTATTTATTTCAGCTAATGTCCCTGATGGCAAATTTGCTATACAGCCAGTGGAATTTTCAGATAATTTTTTCCTGACCTATACCCTCAGGCCTAGATCTTTTCAACCTAAGGTGCGTAATAGATGAATATCGAATACTTCTGTTTTAATGGATCCACATGTTCAGGTTAGTTTCTACTATTCTTACTGCATGGTTGTTGGTTGCTTTTTATATTCGGATTTGGGAGAAAGGTGGTGGGATACCAAAATAAATAGTAGGCTGTGGTTCATGAAGTTTGGAAAACGTACTGGTAATGATAAATTCTCACATATTTGACACTCAGGAAACAACTGCAAAACTCATTTCTTTAACATATACATCGAGATATGATTATTCGCACAAATTACAACCATAAAAGATCAGATGAAACTATATCAGTATGATAGGGCTCAGACTATTCAGGCGATGCTGCATGGTGGCATGCGGAAAACCCTGTGGGTGATCCTTTGAGGCATGTAAATCTTTGAAGGATTGCACTGCAATGGACTATCTCGCTGACCAGGACAGTGGTAAAATTGATAATACTGATGGGACTGAACACTTGATTGAATGTCATTTTTCCTCTCTAGTACCTCCTGTACCTATCCCACCACAAACTATAGCTGATTTTTACAAGACATACATGTCCCTGTTTTTCTGATGGCATAACTGCATTACAGGTTCCCTTCACTGAAATGGAGATGGAATCGACCATCAGACAATTAAATGTTAATACTTCACCAGGTATGGAAGGGCTGCCACATGCATTTTATAAAGCCTTCACACATGTGCTCATCCTTTGTTTAAAACTGGTGTTTCAGTATTTTCTTCTTATTGATACTATATACCTCTTCTCAGAGGGATTAATGATACATTTATTTAAATCCAGGGACAGAACTGATATTAAAAATTGGAGGCCTATTACTTTACTAAACTCTGATTAAAACTTTTGGCTTCTCTGATCAATGCTAGACTTAAGAGGTATGCTACACTTGTTCTTTCCCCACAGCAATTTTGTGGTTTACTCAATAGAAGAATTCAAACCGCTTTAATGGTTATAAGGGATGCTATTGAGCATTTGACGGCACTGGAGAATTAGGGTGAATTGTTGCTGCAGATTTGGAAAAGGCATTTGATAGGGTGTATCATCCTTTCTATTTCAAATTCTTGTTGCCTATCATGTCCCTTTAGATATGATTAAACTGATTAAACTACTTTATTCCTCTTTTGGATTTACCTTTTATACATGGAAGAGTGGCACTGGGGTTTCTACTACATACTGGGGTATGACAGGGCTGCCCTTGAGTCCCTCTTATATGCTTTTTCATTGGACCCCTTTTACGATTTTTACTGACCATCCCACATGGGCTGGGATAGCAGGTCAGGAATACAAACAGAGTTAGTGGTTCAAGCATATGCAGATGATGTCTGTGGGTTTTTTGCACATCCTGCTCAAGTTGCTATATCTGTGTCTGAATTTGAGAAATATTCTAAGGTTTCAAATGCAAAATTAAATTTGGCTAAAACTAGGGGTTATTTATAAGGGTGTGCAGCCCGGTAGCTTGTCAACAATCTGGTATTGCTATCTCTTTGGTGCTCCTTTCAATTTTGGGGTTCAATTTGGGCCACAGAATTTGCCTTTAGAAAACTGGGAGCTTGCCCTCCATAAAATTGAGAGCAAAGATATTGAGATGGAAACAGTGGAAGCTTACCAAACATAAATGGATTCAAATTTTGAAACAATTTATAATGCCTTGTCTTCAGTATGTGGCTATGATTTTTCCTCTGCCTACAGTGTTAGAAACAAGAACCTATAGCTTATTTTTTCAAATATTGTGGGGAATTGTTTTAATCTGATAAAACGGCGATACACCTATTTAGAAAAAGGGGTGTAGGTATGATTGATCCGATCGTCTTTTGTTTCTCCTTATTTTTCTCTTGTACAATCAAGTATGGTTTATTGCCAATGGAAAAAGGGGAAACATGTGGGTGAGGTTGGTACTGGGGCATATTTTAAGGTCTGGCATGATGTGGCTCTAAAATTTTGTAAATATTCTAGTGTGCCATTATATTTTAAGCCGGCAGTAAAAATTGTATAAATGGACAGTTACTAAGGCTCCGTTAATGCAGTATAATGGGAAAACTCTTTATAAATTGCTTATAAATAGGATATATCCTATGGAACCAGCTTTTAAGAATTGTCCAGCTGTAGATAATCATTTTATCTTTTCTCAACTTATAATAGTAGAATTCCACCACAGATGTGGAGACTCTTTGGCTGCTCATGTACAGCAGGTTGAATTTAAGGGAAATACTAAATATAAGGTTAAAGATGAAAGAAATTGTCCATACCTGGATTGCATAAATTTAGAGAAACTACAGAACATTTTCTTTTCAGTGTTCATTTTCACAACCCTTATGGCAGTTTTTGGCTGCTAAATGGTCTATGACGTGGTTGGCTCAGCTCACCTATATGGTTTTGGTTGTTGGGAAATCTCCTATAGTATTGTCTCAGTTTCATTCTGATACCATATCTCTGTTTTTAGTTGTCTTAGATTTTATCTGTGGCAAGAATGGTGTCAATTGGTTATTTGTCAGCATAGGATGACATATGACTGTTTTAGTCAACTAATTGTAATGGAAATGCAGAAAATCTATTTACATGACTCACAGATTTTTCATTTAGAATAGTCAGTCGGTGGTGGAAAGGTTTTTCTGTATTTATTAAATATAAATAGGTATCAAATATGATATTTGAGGAAATGGGGCTGAGTATTTAGGTTGTCGGCCTTGACATTCCATCTGCAACTGTCTTTTTGATGTTATGATTGATATGTATGATTTCTTCCCTTTTCTTTGTTGTTTATTCCTCCTTGTTTTTTTTTTTCCTAATTTCATTGTTATGGACTGTAATTTTTACCCTTTCTCCAGAAAGGGAAAGGGTGATTTATTTGTCTGTATTGTTAAATGATTTGTATGTATTAATGCTTATTCCTGTTATTTATTTTCTCCTCAAAAGATTATGAGTGATGTACATTGGTTTGTGTATTCTTTTGATTTTGTTTTCAATAAAAACTCCTTACTGTTGTGGTAGGGGTGCTGTGGAGTGCTTTCATGAGCATGGAGGAGTCCAGTGTTGAAGCTGGAACAGAAGGTGCAGGATGTATGCGATCTGCAGTGGCAGCAAATACAGCAAGACAGGATCCTGAGGATGTGGATGAAACAGTGACTGGCCCTGTTTATGTGGAGTGGAGTGAGCAGCAGCTACAAGCAGCACTGGAGGAAAAAACAGCTCAACTACATAATCAAATAGCAGATGCTGAAGGAGAATACATGTGAGTAAAAGAGCTGTTGGATGAAGAAAAGAAAAGGAAACATGATTCTTCAGTACCTCCGGTTCTTTCTACAATAAATCCCAGTAAAGTGTTTATAGTTTCAGAAAAATGGTAACACAGGGTATGGATGGGGAGAACTAATGGTGGCACACCAGAAGTTTGGTCTCCAGACAAGGCTTTATCTGGGGCAGGATGGAAGCAGATGGAGAATAGAGGATGGTTACCAGATCCAGCAGTCCTGATTCCAGGGCTAGGCGAATGTACAAATGGAGTTACAAAAGTTTCTGATGTGAGTATCCCTTGCATCTTACTTTCAAATGTGGATGAGTTGGTGCAAGCTGGGTGGGCAGTGATTCTGCACAAAAGCATGGGGAACCTCCCTCAAACACTCGAACTGTAAACATTTAAATACCAGAAGATAATATCCTGCTAAGAGGTGGCCCCAGAGAGCAGTCCAGTGTGGATATAGTCAATCTTGCCCTCTGAAGAAACACTGAACAGGGAGAACCAGAGTAAGAACATTGATGGCAGTACAGACCTTCCCACAGTGGCAACATATACCAGCCTATTTCACAAGCCAGTGGAACTGGCGAAAAGAAGAAATGCTGTGTGTTTAAGATATATAGGAGCTTTAGACACCCCTCCTACCAGGCAATATGTGGGCAAAGAGTTGATCAAGCAGTTCTCAGGTTTTTGCATCTGAGGTGTACGCCTTTATTCATGTGACTGGAAGAGCACATTTAATGTCAGCTTTCCTCTAGAACTGTTAGACAGATTTTGGATAAGGTACACCAATGTCTAAACAAGTCCCCTATGGACTCCCTTCCAAGCATTACCTTCACAAAAGCCCTACTAAAATCATAACAGTACTTTTCCGGAATGAAGGGTCAATATTACAGACATCTTATATTGGCTCACGAAAAGATGTACCATGGAAGATAATTCTGACCCCATCTTTGATTCTGAGGGGTTCTGGAATGGAGGGTGGAGGCTGAAAGTAACCTAAGTACTAGGAGAGGTCGTTCTGATGCATCTCCCAAACTGTTTCTTCTTAGGAAAAGGTAAAGGTTTTATCTTTTACCCAGGTCAACCACATTACTGCTATAGATATGGATCTCCTAGACATGTAAGCAGTCAGTGTGAGGCAATGAAATGTATCCAGTGTGGGGAAATAGGTCATTCCATTCATTTCTGCAAACGACCGCCAGTTGTGTGTTGTGTGAAGGGAGGGTCACACATTTGCTGAATGCCCAGACACTGCACATAATAATGGTAATTCTGACTATGCCATTCAAGTTTTATATAAATAAAGCTGCAAGATCAACTTGGCCAAGCATGAGGCCTCCCCCAGCAGCTCATGGTCATAGGCACCAGCTACTGAGAGGAAAGCTCATGACCCACCAGGTCAGTACACCCAGACAAAGGAATAGAAACAACTAGAGGGTATAAAACCCAGATTATCCCAACCCCTCAGCAAGTCAGACCCCAGACCTGTTGGGAACATCAGGGCAAATGGATATTCCTGCAGGAGACCCGTGTGGAAACAAGGTGTCTAACATGGAAGAAATGATTCTCCCTTCCACTATGAAAGGTCAATATTAGAATAGTTTCCAGTTGGTTAAAACAGAGACATGGTGGGACTAGTGCAAAACAAGGGGGAGCAGCAAGATCCTCTCCTCTACAAAATAAATTCACTGCTTTCCAGTGGGGGAAACAGAGATGGAGGAGGAATCAGAATCTGCCTCACTGATTTCCTCCCAAAAGATGCCACATCTGATACTGAGATGACTGTGCCAGCATCACAAGGAAAAATTAAACTGAAATGATGAAGGATGGGCTCTAGGGCTTGTAAAAACATCCAAGGAATGACGATACCACTGTACTGTTTGACTTTAGCCTCTTTAAATACCAATAGCATATTGTTAGAAAGCAAAACGTTATCCACTTTTTTATTTTTCAAAGGCACAGTATGCTACAGTATTTTTCCAGGATACTAGACTCCATACAACACAGGAAATTCAAGAGGCTAGTGAAGCCTGGAGGTGGGGCAAGTCTGTGTTTTCTACTGGAGAGGATTTATGTAGTGGGGTTGGTATTTGTTTTAATGCCCACCAAGTTGAAATTACCTACACAGTGGATATATGGCAGAGTAGAGCCTTGTTACTAGTCATTACAATAGAAGGGTGGATTTCAGATTAATAAATGTTTATGAACCCCAAACCAAGGCACTTAGAACTGAGTTATTACAGAAGATACAACCATATTTGTTTACAGCAAGGTACACTTTGCTGGGAGGATTTCAATTGCAGTAGAACTGTACTGACAAGGGATCCAAAACAGCAAACATTTTTTTGATACCACTTGTCTAAATCAGTTAATAGAACAATCTGGGTTGCATGACATATTTCATCAGCCAGTGAAAAGAATTCACACACATATTTTAAAGGGACGCTGTCAACAAGGATTGATTACTGGTTTGTTTCCCTCACTACCCATACAAACATCAAAGGTAATACAGTAGTTCATCAGACCGTGGGCTTCAGGAGATTGGCATTGCTAATTATGCAGAAGCTGCCAGGGTAGGGGTATTGGAGGTTGAACCTTGACCTCTTAGAAGACCCACAGGTGAAGGAGGTTTTGGCATTATTAGATGCAAGGAAGTCAGTTTATGTTTTGTATGAGGCCAAACTTGACTGGTGGGAAGACACTAAATCATATATCCAGAGTATTTTCAGCATGTTGGGAGGTTAAAAGGTCATGTGAAGAATAAACTGTACAATGAGCTTAGAAGAGACTTACAAGACATAATGACAGCACAATTACAGGGGGGTGGTGATATGCCAGGAAGAGTTGACAAAACTCAAGGCAGACATTTCAGACATTCAATACAACAGAATAAAATCTTTGGAGACAGAGCAATGCTTTGGTACCCAAAGAACCCAGGTACATACTAATCCCTATGAAAGTTGCGTGACCCAATGACGAAAGAAAACTATGCAAACTTTGGTCACAGAGCAAGGGAGCTAATAATTAATCACAAAGAAATTTTGCAGGAGGTGGTTAGATCGCTGGAAGCACAATTCAGTCAGGTTGCACTAACTATAGATAATATGAGGAACTGGTTACACTCTGTACAGGTTCAACAACTGCCGACTTATTTGTCAACAGAAATCATACATCCTATCTCAAATCAAGAACTTAAAATATAATTAAAAATCTAAAAGATGGTATAGCCCCAGGCCCAGATGGGTTATCGAATGAATTGTATAAATTCTGTTCCCATTACTAGAAAAGAAATGACTGGAGTTTATTTAATGATGTTAAGTATGGAGGTACTACCCCAGAACATGTCTAAAAGGTTGGTTGTATTTTTACACAAGATGGGTGATAGAAGTTACATTCAGAATTGGAGACCAATTACGCTCTTAAACTCAGATTTTAAAATGATGTCTAGACTTCTCAGCCAGAGACTGGAGGCAACTTTAGATGTTACCATACAAAACTCATAGACTTGTGGGGTGCCTGGAAGGAAAATAGGTGACACACTAATTTTGGTAAGGAGATTACAGACAGGAGTAATAATGGGAACTTATGGGATATATGTTATGCATAGACCAATCTAAGGCTTTGACAAGGTGCCTCATTTGTACCTCTGGGAGTGCCTAAAAATATGGTTATCCAGATGTATTTATAGGTGCATTCAATTAATGTATAAATCTGCTATGAGTGCCCCATACATAAACGGGTGGATGGGCAGATTGTATGATACATCAGGAGTCAGACAGGGGTGTCCTCTGAGTCCCCTATTGTACATTATTAGCTTAGACCCCCCTCCAGATGATCAATAATTCTGAGGAGATTAGAGGGTAACAATTAGTAGCACTATTCCAGAGGTGAAAACAGTGGCCTATGCTGATGATTTATGTATCTTTTGGCTGATAACCTTTCGGTCACTTTGGTAAAAAAAGTGTTGCAGGACTTTATGAAATGGTCAGGTTCAGTGGTAAACACAAAAAGAGCACATGTGTTCTACTTGGTAATAAGAGCCCTACAACAACACAGGTTATGGGAATTCCTATCAGGTTGGAACATGTAAAATTGTAGGGATTTATTTTGAAAGGGTGACTTAGCCATCTACAATTGGGACAAGTTATTACAAATGGCATGGTTAAGGTGAGGCAGTGGAACAGATGGCACATGACAAAGTTAAAGTGTATCTACATGATTAAAACCTTTACTTTCAATGTTTTTGCATTTAGTATAGATTTTCCTCCCAAACAATTTGAAACACCCTAATGGGGTGTTCTTTACAGGGTTGTGGGGAGCAGACTTAACCCAGTTAAAAGGGTAACATACCTGCCAAGGCACAAAAGGCTACAAATGATCCACCCAGTGGTGTTTTTTTTTTCATTATTTTCTGGTACACAATATAAAACCATTACTGTCAAGTGTTTCATCTCTCTCTGGGGTTATGGGTACTAGATCAACTTCAACCCCAGTTATGGGCATGGGCTTCCAATAGCCCTATAGCATGGCAAAAATACATTCAAGATGTACCCCAATATTTCCAATCATGTTTTGGGAAACTGAAACTTTGGAAGCTTACAAAGCAAATGATTTCTGAGAAGAGCAGGAAAGTGTTGTATAGTGACATCATGGAAATGTACTACATAGAAGATCCCTGGTTTGGAGGAGAAGTAAGAGAGATAGGGCAGTAATTGGGAAAATGCTGATTGATAAAAGGATGCCAGAATACATGTGGGATGACTTATGGTTATGCATATAAAAAATTAAATGTTAAAGATAACCTTAAGCACAAAGGTAGGTCTGAAAGGTATTGTCCCAGGGCATCACGTATTGAGCAGTTAGAGACAATGAACACCTGTATTTCCATTGCCCACATGTGATGGAAGTTTAGGCCTTGATAAACAGTAAATGGGAGGAAGGACCCTTTAGGTTTCTAACAGTTGAGAGTCTTTTTAGGATTGTTAGCAGGGACACAGTATTGTAAAATATGATACAGTTAATATAATTAAGCATCAAGTACCATATATGGATCACCAGATGTAAATCGTCATAACAACAATGGGTAATCACTCCAGAGCAACTATTTATTATAATAAGGAATTCAGTATTAAAAATCAGACAGAAAGAAAAGGGTATGGCCAGTACAGATTTGTTTCATTTAAGATGGGAGTCCTTATGTGGCTCTACTAAAGAAACAAATTGTTTCCTTTTCAGAAGGAAACTACTGGAAATATGCCTGAAACACTAAAAATATTCTTTGGTTTTTTTTGATTTGTATTTTCCTTATTTTGTATGACTTAATACTGCTGTTATGATTTATTTACAGTGTTTAAAAGAAAAGTACATACATAACTCAACTGTTCCTTTACCTTTTAGGTGTGTGTGTGTGTGTGTGTGTGTTTGTGTGGGGTTAAAATTGTTACCACTTAGTTTTGAGGTTACTAAGCACTGAGTTAATACATGCTGTAATACTTATTTATGTTCTTTATCCTCTTTATGATTTACGATAGAGTACTATTTTTCTGAGCACATTTTGCTTTCATGTATGATGTACTATTTATTTCTGTTTTTTTCTGTTCTTACGATTTGTGTGAAGAAACACTGTTTCTTATGTATCTGGTTTTATGTTCAAATTAATATTCCCTACTCTTAAGTAGTTGGGGTGGCAGGACTAGTGCAGTATGAACTTATAATTACTTTGAGTTACTTTATGATTTATATTTTGTTCCTTTTGATTTTAAAACAACATAGGCTTATGTTTTTGGGAAGGATGCATAGAGAAGGGGTATGAATTAATTTGTGTTTGATTTACTATGATTTTCAACCTCAGATATTTCCTTTGCTGTGGATTTGACATGCTTTGCATAAAGTTTTTGGATTATGAGTTTGATTTTGAAGGTTTTAATGAAAATTCCACTACTCTTTTTTGGGGTGGGGTGGGGTTTGTTTACTTTATTTTCATTTATGACTGAGGTAGCATGTATGAGGTACAACTGTTTTATGAATTTACCAATTCAATTTTCTTTCTTATGATTTTGTATGCTGTAAATATTGTTTTGTTTATATGTTCTTTTGAGTTATGGATAAAAAAACTTACTCTCCAGTAGGGGAAACTCTGGCTGTCAGTCCAAGATGGCCACCAGGAGGAGATGGAGGAAAGAATTGATGCAATGGAGGAAGGGAGCAGGCCTCCTCCCCGGTTCTCAATACTTTAGAGGCCATTGAAGATGTCATGATTTTGGAAGAATTTGAGGAGGAGGAATGTGACCCAAAGTATTTGTATCTACAGAAGATTTAAGTGAGAACCTGGAGACTGTACAAAACAAGGTGAGCAATTTAAATTTGCTTGTCATTGCTTCCCAAGAAAACATTAGCCAAAAAGAATTGTTACAATCTCAACTTGATGCTGAAGAACAAATGTTTTGCAAAAGAAAAAGAACTGTATTTAAAATGGATATGCTACAAAGCAAACAAGTACCTGTCAAGTGCAGTCCTCCTTCCATGTGTAAAGACCAGCTGCAGGATGATGCAGCTGCATCAGAGAGACCACAGCCCCACCTGTGGTCTCTGTCAGAGAAGCAGTTTGAGAAAACTCACCATGCATAGAGTCTGCGAATGTGGCTGGCAGTGAAAATGACTCGAAGGTCATGTGCCCAGAGCTGCAGGGAAAGACCAACAGCCCCTGGCGACTGGATCAGATGAGCTGATGAAGGCTCAGCCTACAACGGCCCACTAGAGATGCTGGCAACAAACAAAATACATCTGGATGCAAGGAGCCTTTGCTGAAACTGCAAAGGCAGGACACACTACAAAAACAAGTCACGAAGGAAATGGCTGCACCCCAGGATACTGCAACGCTGAACACAACAGAGCCATTTTTGAACCACAACACTCCAGGGATATCGCCAACCAGGAACACAGAGATTGGGTAAGGAAATTTGTCCCAGTTCACGTATTGGAGAATGCAGGCAGGATCCTTTTCTAGAGAGGCAGTGGGTCCCAGACCCAGGTGATAGCAAGGTACAAGAATATAAACACTATTTGCAAGACTAAAGCATGTGATAAAATGGTGCCGACCACAACAGTAGGAAAAAACGTTGTAAATACAAAAGAAGTTGATAAACCTGGAGTACTGCAGATCCACTTCCACTATGAGCTAGCACTAGCACAATGACTAACGGCAGGTACTTAGAACCAGTGGGAGTGGTTTCTTTTCACCAGCAGTTCAACCCACAGAAGCCCTGGGCAGTGAGTTCAGGGAAATGATCCACAAGATTAGGTCCAACAGAGACTACCTTAAGAGACCCTGGTCGGAGAACCTGGCTGGAGCCTAGAAACATAGAAACATAGAAACATAGAAGTTGACAGCAGATAAGGACCAAGGCCCATCCAGTCTGCCCATTTCTTTTCTAACTTATAAATGTGCCATCAGCTTTTGCTCTGTCAGTGGCCTATCTATTCATAGTCATTTGTATTGCTCCCTTATGCCTATCCCATGACTGTTTGAAGCCCTGCACTGTATTCATAGCCACCACTTCTTGTGGTAAGCCATTCCATGCATCCACCACCCTTTCTGTGAAAAGAATTTCCTCAATTTCCCCTTAATCGGCCCCCTAATCTCATGCTGTGTCCTCTTGTCCTGCTATTTTCTTATATTTAAACATGTTAGACTCTTTTCACCTTGTTTATGCCCTTAAGGTGTTTGAATGCCTCGATCGTATCACCTCTCTCCTCCTTTGCTCAAGGGTATACATATTGAGCTCTGTTAATCTGTCCTCATATGTCTTCTGATGCAGTCCCTGCACCATTTTGTTGCCTTCTCTGGACTGCCTCAATTTGGTTAATGTCCTTGTGAAGGTGTGGCCTCCAATACTGCAGGCAGTACTCCAGATGGGGCCTAACCAGTGTCTTGTAAAGAGGGATTATTACCTCCCTCTTATGACTTGTGATACCCTACTAATACACCCTAAGACCTCCCTAGCCTTACCTACTGCTTTAGAGGTCTGCTTGGATGATTTCAGGTTATCAGTGATGATGATGCCCAAGTCTCTTTCTTCCTTTGTGACTGCTAACAACTCCCCTCCCAGCCTATAGGTGGCTTCAGGGTTTCTCTTCCCTATGTGCATGATTTTGCACTTCTTTGCATTAAATCCCAGTTGCCACTCTTCTGACCATTTTGCTAGTTTATCCAGATCTCTTCTCATTCTGCCCACCCCATCTGGATCATCTACTCTGTTGCAGATCATGGTGTCATCTGCAAACAGACAAGCCTTACCCTCTAGTCCATCTGCAAGGTCACTAATGAAGATGTTGAGAGGACTGGCCCCAGGACTGATCCCTGAGGTACCCACTTTTTTTTTATTTAGTTGTTTAACCAGGTATAGCACACTAAGCTGAAAGTTTTTACAGGAGTGACCTGAGCACAAGGAGGTTAAGTGACTTGCTCAGGGTCACACAGATGCAAGTGGAAGCTGTGGATTCAAACCCAGGTCTGGTCTGCTGGATGTCACCAGATTTGCAGCTCAGAGTCTTAGACCACTGCACTATACTTGTGACTTGCATCTCTTCTGACTGTATACCATTTACCACCACTCTCTGTTTTCTGCCCGTCAACCAGTTTGCCACCCAGTTGACTAACTTCTGACCCACCCGAGCCTACCCAGCTTATTTATCAATCTTCTATGTGGAACAGTGTCAAAGCTTTGCTGAAGTCAAGGTAGGTGACATCAACTGCTCCCCTTGGTCCACCACTTTGGTTACCCAGTCAAAGAAATCTATGAGATTAGTTTGACAGGGACCTTCCTTTGTAAACCCATGCTGTCTTGGATCCTGTGCCCCTATGGATTCCAGGTGTTGCACTATCCTTTCCTTAAGGAGTGCCTCCATAATGTTGCCCACTACTGAGGTAAGACTGACTGGTCTGTAGTTCCCGCCTCCCTGCTACCACTCTTGTGGAGCGGGATCACATGAGCCCTTCTCCAGTCTTCTGGGACCTCTCCTGTGCTCAGAGACTCACTAAACAGTTCTGCTAAGGGGCTCTGCTAGTTCCACCTTTAGCTCCTTAAGTACCCTGGGATGTATGCCATCAGGTCCCATTACCTTATCCACCCTGAGCTTAGCAAGCTCTTGTAAGGACCTTTCTTTTGTGAAGGAGTAGTGCTCACCTCCTCCCCTGTGTCCATGATGCTGAGCTCTGGGCCCTGCCCTACCTCCTCTTCAGTAAATACTGAGCAAAAGTATCTATTTAGGATAGATGCCTTTACAGGGTCCTCCTCCTCACATGCTCCTTTTCTCCATTAAGCTTAGCAATACCCCTCTGGACGTTCTCCTTTCACTAATGTATCTATAGAAAGTCTTGTCACCTTCTTTTACTGTTCATGCTAGTGTTTCTCAGTTTGGGACTTTGTCTGCCTTACTGCCTTCCCTGCTTCCCTTAGGGCAGTTTAGTATGCCTCCCTATCTTCATCCCGCTGTGTTCCTTATATTTCCTGAAGGCCAGCCTTTTGGCTCTGACCTTTTCTGCTACTGTATTTGAGAACCAAAGTAGTTTCCTTCTTCTTTGCACTTCCTTTTCTGTCTAACACAATGGGATGTTGCTTCAAGTATTGCATCCTTAATGCTTGCTCACTTTGCCTGTACCCTCTCACCTGTGTTTCTTTTGCCAGGGCTAGCTTAACTCTGTTGGCCATCTAATCAAAGTCAGCTCCTTTGAAGTCCCATATTTTTGCCTTGGAATGGGATGATTTAGATGTAGTAGCCAAATTGAACCATACCATGAATTGGTCACTGTCCCCAGGTGACCTTTCTACCCGGAGATCTGTGATCCCTTCCTTGTTAGTCAGTACTAGATCTAGGATAGCCCTGTCTCTTGTGGGTTGCTGTACCAGTTGTTTGAGGCCCTCCCCTGCAGGAATCCGCTATTGTCTAGTTCTGGCAGATGTTCCTGCTGGTATTGACCAATCTGTATCTGGCATGTTGAAGTCTCCCATTATCAGAACCTCCCTTTAGCTGTTATGTTTTGTATATCTTCTAACAGTAATGTGTCTCTGTCCTCCCCTGGTCTGGGGCCTGTAGACAACCCAGTTCTTATGGCTGTCCCATTTCCTGTTTCCAGGGTGACCCACAGTTCTTCTGGCTCCTTATGTGTATTCTGAATTTCTGTAGCTTTGATATTTTCATTGACATACAGGGCCACCTCTCTTTGCACCTCGGTCTCTTCTGAACAATACATAGCCAGGTACTGAAGTCTCCCAAGTGTGGTTACTGGTAAACCCATCTCACTAATTGCTACTATGTCCAGTTTAGCCTCTGACATTATTGCCTGCAGGTCTGGGATCTTATTTCCCAGGCTGTGAGCATTGTGTACATGATTTTCCATTGGCCAGATTTTGGTGTGTTAGTTGTTGGGTGAGGTTTGGCATTACCCCTGTGTGTCGTTGGGGAGACAAACCTTTTTCTTACCTGGTGATGCAAATGAACTGCAAACATGCTGAATCCCTGTTTGACCACTAGCTGAGGGGAGGGTGTTCTTCCCATTCGATGTATGGGGTGCTGCACCCTCTCCCCATTTGCTAGTTTAAATACTCTGCAAAGATGTCAAACTTCTGCCCCAATGCACTGACTCCTCCTTAGTCAGATGCAGTCCATCAAATTTAAAGAACTTTCATTCCCAGAACTGTTGCCAGTTCCCTACAAATCTGTGTCCTTTTTCCTGGCACCAGCCCTTGAGCCACATGTTTAGCTCCCTATCTCCCTTCTCTGACCTTCGATTCATCTGCTAGCCTATGTTCAGGCTTTCTGATATTTTCCAGAAGAAGGTAACCAGCTCCAAGAAGAAATGCAGTTCAGTTGATTTACAAAGGGGCTAGAAAACCCACCTGGCAGATTATACTTGGTTATAAGGTTGCTAAAGGTTCTATGACATTTTTTCATTGGAAATTGTTTGCTCTAATTCATATAGGGAATGCAAATTTTGATGTAAGTTTTAAAATGTGTCTCAGATTGGACAGATTTTGTGCACAATGCCAAAATCTGAAAAATTCAACTCTTATGGTACCTTTTTAACTGTGCCCCTCACCAAACTCTTGGTGAAAAACATTACAGTTATGTTTAAGAATGAGGGAGTAAATGTGGAAGATATTCTCTTCTGGCTGAGACAAAGGTGCAAGATATTAGGCAGACCTCCCTATCCTGGATAGTGAACAAATTTGGAATGGGGAGTAAAAAGTCAGAGTTAAGTTGTTTTCTACAAATAATGGCCCTGTTCACTTGCCTAACAGTTTCTTTTTAGGAAAGATGAGGGGCGTCACTTTTATGCTGGACAACCATGTTCTTGCTTCAAATGTGGTACTAGAACACATATCAGCTCAATGTGTGACACTGCAAGAACTAACCATTGTTTAGAATTTGACATGTCTATGCTAGCTGTTTAAATTTATTTAAATGCAGTTTGTATGGCAAAACAGACCACATCTATGACAGGTGTCCATGGGCCTCACATAACTGGGAAGGTTGCCCTCTCATGAAGGACTTATTAACAAGGCCCAGCAAATGCAGGCCAAAAGGGTTGCTGAGCAAGAAAACTTAACTTCCAGAGAAAGGTAGAGGAGAATAATCCCATTCATGATAACGCCACCACCCCATGACAGAGAGAAACCACAAATTCCATTGGTGAGCAAATGGTGGTTGATACCCCAGACCTAGATCCTGCTTGGGTAGAGGCCACAACAGACTCACATGTAACACCACAAATTCCAGAAGACTCAGCTTCTGTATCTACGCCCCTCAACCAAGACCCTGCTTTTAAAAAGTGGTTTGAAAGATAAGAACTAGACTAGGGAAATCTTTAACTCCAAGAATTACAGGAGGGAAAAAAGAGAAAGGTAAAACTCAGCTCTCATGGGAGTCTGCTAACAGGTATGCCACACTATCAGTAGATAAACAAGGGAGGATTCAGGGTCTGAAGGTTCTGACACCTTTTCCATGGCATATACTACCATAGATATCATCTCGAATACTGAGGAGAGGCGGAGGCAGATTATATTGCAAAGTGTACTAGACAGAAGCTTCTCAAACGCCACGATTTTATATAAATATATATATA
Organism: Neoceratodus forsteri; assembly: GCA_016271365.2. Classification (NCBI taxonomy): domain Eukaryota; kingdom Metazoa; phylum Chordata; order Ceratodontiformes; family Ceratodontidae; genus Neoceratodus; species Neoceratodus forsteri. The sequence continues at coordinate 447,642,321 of CM057453.1, forward strand.
TATATATGCAAATGCATTATCCTTCAAAATAACCCTCTATGCACTCTCTCACCATCACAACCCTCAATGTTAATAGTATCAAAGGGGAAAAGAACAGTGGCATTCCATTCTTTAGGAAGTTAAACAATGATATATTTTGCCTACAGGACACACGGCTTAAAACTATTGGTGAACTTTGTTGGTCCTCACAACTGTGGACTAGATGTCCTGCCTTTTGGTCAATGGGTGAAGACTTGTGTGATGGCATAGGTATTCTATTCATTAACCCAGAACTAAAAGTCTCAAGGTTGGTAGATATCCACCCTGGCAGGGCTTTAATGTTAGACATACATTTTCATCAAAAAGGTTCCGTAAGTTTTCTTTATATGCCCCTCAAATGAAGGTTCAGAGGGTTGTCCTGTTCAAAGAAGTCCAGCCTTTTCACATTCCTCATTCCAGATTGTTTGGACAGGTGATTTTAATTGTGGGTTAAAGCAAACAGATAGGTTTTGAAAACCAGTAAATTATTTTGTGATTCTCGTTGTCTTACACAATATTGCCAGCAATGCTGGATTGCAATATGGACACATATTAATTCACCCCACTAGTGGGCACACATACTTCAGAGTCCCCTTTCCACACAAATTGACTTCATAGTTATTTCCCTACCCTTAGGGTACAGACCCTTCACACTCAGGCCTAAGAATTTTCTGATCACAAATCTATCACAATTAAGGTAGGGTGGGAGAATTCTCATAGATGTAAAAGGATAGCTGGAGACTGAAGCTTTGCTAGACAAACCAGAGATACAAAAGCATGGAGAAAAGAATGGGAGGCAAGACTTTCAGTAATAGGGTGCCACAATGAACTAATAGATTGGTGGAAAGACACAAAGTGCTCATGGCAAACACTTTTCAATCCCAGGCAAGAGATTAGGGGCCCGTTAAGCCATATAGTGCAACTCTGAGCATATCGAGTTGCGCCATGTGGCGATATGCTGGGGACCCTGCACCTACTTCAGGACAGGCAGGGTTCCCAGCACCTATGACTTGCTGCAGCTGCAGGCTTGCGCCACAGGAATAAGCGCAACGGACCTGGGTGCTGCAAATCATAGCTACATGTAACTGCACCCTGGAGCCCCACCCAGAACATGCCCACAATCCCATGGGGATTGGGGTAGGATGGGTGTCACAGGTGAAAGGGGGGCACAGCGCAACACCAACCCTGGTGTCATCCCAGACTCAGGGGTGTGGGGCATCACTGTGTTGGGGTGTGTGTGGGCACAGGAATGTGTACCATGGTGCTGCAGGGGTTGCATCCAGGATGCAAGGTTGCCAGGATAGATGCCCTTAGACCACTTCTATGCTGGTCTAACCCCACAGCACCATGTCCGGACTTGGAATTGCCTAAGTGGTTACGGCATCCACCCCTTTCAGAATAGGGTGCAGGTACTGCCGTAACTCACCCTTGTACCATGCCACAGTGTGATGCAGGCATAATGGGTGGTGTAGCCCACCTTTGGCACAAGCCACTTCTTGTAATTTCAACCTGTGAAATGCATGGTAAGGTGCAATTTAGCCATAGGGTTCGGTGTAAATCACCTTCCGCCATGCATAAGGCAACTTGGAATCAGGCCCAAGGACTATTTGAAATACTTACAGTTAAGAAACATGCTGCAAAAATTAGTCTCACAGACAGAGATTGATAAAAGTGATTATAGTTCCCAAATAAAATAATTAAAAACAGATGGCAGACATCCAATACGACCGGCTAAAACATTACAACAGGAACTTAGATCTAGTACATATATTAAAAAGGGTCCTTGGATCCCTTTAAAGAATGTAAAGAATGTGTGGACATAGAGCAATTCTGGAAATGAGAACAGAGACAGATCCAATAATATCCTCCCTGTCAGGCATTTTGAACTTAGTAAAACAATATGTAGAATCCCTGTTTGGGACCACACCTCAGACAGCTCGGACATGCAAACATTTTGAACACTTAAACCTGCCCAGGTGACAGAAAAGGATTCCCAGAATCTATCCAGTGAGATAACCCTGGTGGAGGTTCAAGCTGCCATTTTGAGTCTGGAGAAAGGGCACAGCTCAGGATCTGATGGTATTGGCACAGGTCCATACAAGCAATTTATAGAAGAACTCACTCCAGTATTAATGATTCTGTATAACTATATGTTGCAAACTGCCAACTTAGTGAAATCTATGAATGAAGCAGTTCTCATTTATTATATAAAAAGGTGCATGAGACAATTTACATAATTGGAGACCACCGAGTCTGCTCAACACAAATTTTAAAATATAAGCTGACTCACTAAAATTGCAGACAAATTGATCAGCCCTGCACAAACCTGTGCCATCCCCATAAGCCCCTATTATATGCATTTGGGATAGATATTTTGGTTAGAAATATCATTACTAATGAGAGTATCAAAGGTCCTCCAGCACCTGGGCCAATGCTGATTAAGACACTGGCATACGAGATGATATAATATGGACTCTAGCACATGACACTTGTGCAACATCTCTAACAGAGACATTGGACACATTTTCTGAAAATATCTGGTTCATGGATAAATTATAGGAAAAGTCAGGGAGTGACTTTGGAGCCACCCTCTGCCAAAGGACCATGTCTTTGCAGGGTTTTCAATCACACAGGACTCTATTAACATACTGGGTACAGAATTTGACTCAGATGATATGGCTACAACCAACTGGGAAAAGGGCTTAGAGAGCCAATAGTTAGTATCTAATTGGAAAGGCCAACACATAGCTAACCAATAGACAGTTGTGTTAATCAAAACACTACTGGTGCTCATTTTTTTATACATCAGTTATAGTCCCTCCTTCAAAAGGTAGTGACAGCATTATACAGTGTGTTCTTCCAAGCCATGTGGGGAGCAGGTTGAATCCTTAAAGAGAGAATTCATGTACTGAAAGATACAGGAAGGTGGGGTTAATATGATCAACCTGATGGCTTTTTATGACAGTATTTTGCCAATTATAATTTTCAGTTAGCACTGAGGCCTGGGACAAAATATCGAAACCCGTCAAGTTATCCTGTTTATCCCTTGTTTGGTACATTGAGCACAGAGGCTATTAAACAGAATTCCATCACTGCCTAAATATGCATTAGAAACTTTAAAGAATATCTTCAGATGTGGTAGTTCCAAAATATAATTGCAAACTCTGGATAGGAAATCTATATTTAATACTATCATGCAAGTTGAAAGAAGAGAAGAAGCTGCTTTCCCCAATGCCCATCAACCAAAACAAGTGTGTTAAAACAATTGACTAATCCTAGATTATTGGTATTTGTCTGGGATGTGGTTTGGTTAGGAAATTATGGAAGACTGAGTGGGAGAAATAATAATAAGCATAAGGAGCTTACACTAGATACTGTCTAAAAGACACCTGCATACAAACACTTGAGACACAAGAACACATTTTTTCAGAATGTTCTTATATCAAAACAGTTTGATATTATGTGGCTAAAGTGTAGGGGAACCACTGTATACACAATTAACATACTCAGAGCTTTTGTATGGCCTTCTTCTGGGGGATAGGGTGCTCTTTGCAGTATTTCGAAATTATATCTGGCAAACCAGATGTCATGGATTACACAGCAGAAACTAGTATCCCATATACAAATATTGAGAAATATACATACGGCCTTACAGAATGTTATGAAAAAGGATATCAACATGTTTCCTAGGGAAAATTGCGGGTACATTGTGCTCACTGGGTTCCAGGATAGACCACACAAGTTTTAACAATACTGTTTGACAGATGTATAATATGTATATATTGACTGTAAACTCCTTAACAAATGATGTAATAGAAAGTGTGCTGAATGTATTACTGTATCTCTCAGTTGTTTTTGTTTGTACTTTTCAATAAAAATTTCCCTACTCTTGCTGTAGGAAAAACCTTGGCTATCTTTTCATGATGGCTGAGTACAGAGTGGAGGGTGAGGAAAGAGCTGCTGGAAATGTACCTGTGGGGAATTGACCCTACTCCAACCACAACATTGCCAGAGGTCCCAGAATCTATGGACACCTTAAGTATGAATATGGAGCAAGATACTTGCATGGCTATAGGGTCTCCTGCTTTGAGTTTGAGTGCTGAAGACATGGCTAAAGCTGAACAAGATCTGTGTGTGGCTTTATAAACAAACAAATTACTTATTACTGGCCCAAGCAGCTGAAGAAGAGAGCGTCTTGTACAAGAAAGAGAACACCTGCACTCCTGATGCTGTTCAGAGCTCTGCTGCTTTGGCAGTTGGAAAGTGTCAGCAGCTAGATTGGCAGCAGCTGCTGAGAACACTGAACTTCCCACAGACTGTAAAACGTTGGGTATAAAAAAATCTTAATTGAAACATTGTGTCAGTAAAAATCGGGAATGTGTGCCCTGGTCTCCCCAGAGAGCTCTACAGGCTATGGGATGTTTGTAAATGGATGGAGGTGCTTGGATACCTGACATGAATGATCCCCAGGTATGGCAATATTAAAACATTTAGATATGCCCAGTAGATCAGAGGCCATCATGGTGAATGATAGCTCTGTTGCACAGCACTCTTGTGCAATGGGAATCTGCCTGTTCCACAACTGGAGGATATGCCTATGGAGTTGCAGGTGGCTCTTACCACCCCAGTTCAGATTCTGGCATCATTGCATTTGAACAAACTGCTGCTGTTGATGCTCTTATGGAAATTTTGGATTTGGCACAGACTTCTACAGAGACTGTTTCTACCTCTTCCTTGGGAGTGGGCCCTTTGGCGCAATCTCAGCTGGATACTACTAGGCAAGATAACACTCCTAATGCACAGCCAGTCTTTTTCTGCAATGCAGAAGCACAAACAATTTGTGGACCTTTTTCAGTCCAAAGGAGAACCAGCTCCTCATAGAAATGTGCAAGGCCCTGATTGTTCTGTGGCAACTTGTGTCTAAATTAGTGCGAAGTCCTCTGTTGCCACTGAATGTCTGCAGCTTTAGTTTCCTATTTCTGCAGAAATTCTGTGACAACAGTTAGGGCTTCAGTAGCAGTCAGAAACCCCCTTCTCCAAGCACCCAGGTAGGGCACAAATGTTAGTTTTGGGCTGAGCATACAAACCAGAGAAGGTGTCAATTAACCTCGTGAGTTCTAAGTATTAGAAAGTAAAACATCTACTCCATCCATCTCAGCCCCATCCACCCACCCTAGCCTTGGAGTCCCCAGGGTCACCAAATTTTAATGAGTAATATTTTTAGTAGCTACCACAGTGCACAGTGATCCTCGTCCTTCTAGCTTTACCACTAGTGCAAAATGCCAGTTTCTCATTCCAGTAGGGCTTTGTGCTCAAAGCAGTTCTAGGATATGAAACCAGAATTCAGGCTTGGCGGTGAAATTAGAAAGATGAAGACTGCAGCACAGTGAGAGACTTATATAACCCTCACCCCCTGCCTTTTGCAAACGACAGGAAGGAGGGTGGAAGAACAATGGGAATAATAAAACTGCCATCACAGAGGTAACAAGCCTTTGTGTGAAGCAAATAAACAAAACGAAACGATGTAAGAAACCACTATGGTTCTCAAAGGAAGTAGCAGTGAAGGTTCAAGAGAAAAAGAAAGCATTCAGGAAGTACAAGAAATCACAGAAGGAGCAGGACAGAGAACTGTATCAGTTAAAGCAAAAGGAAGCTGGGAAGGCAGTCAGAACAGCACAGGCCCAAACCGAGGAAAAGATAGCCAACTCAGTTAAGAAGGGGATAAAACCTTTATAGGTACATCAGGAATGAAGGAAGACCAAGGGAGGGATAGTGAGGCTTAATAAAGGGAGGGAGGGTGGGCAGAGGTGACTGTGAAAAGGCAGAGATACTAAACAAATATTTTTGCTCAGTATTTACAAAGGAAGAGGGGAGGTACCTAAAACAAACAGTAGAGACACTCTGGATACAGAAGTTGATACCAGCCCATTTACAGAAGAAAGGGTTCTGAAAGAACTCTTAAACTGAAGGTGGACAAACCAGTGGGGCCTGATGGGATTCATCCCAGAATTCTAAAAGAACTAAGGGTAGAACTAGGGACACCACTGACTACCATCTTTAACAAATCATGGGAGGATGGGGTGATACCCGAGGACTGGAGGAGGGCAGATGTGATTCCCTCACAAAAGTGGAGCAAGGCAGAAGCAGGAAACTACAGACGTGTTAGTTTAACCTCAGTAGTAGGGAAAATGATGGAATCACTTCTGAAGGAAAGAATGGTCGAGTATCTAGAGGCTAGAGGGCACAGGATCCAAGGCAACATGGATTCACAGCAGGAAGGTCATGCCAGACAAATCTGATAGATTTCTTTGACTGGGTGACCAAAGTAGTAGATCAGGGAGGGGCTATGGACATGGCCTACCTAGACTTTAGCAAGGCATTTGACACAGTCCCACACAAAGATTAATATACAAGTTAGCCAGCCTGGGAGTGGGTCCCAAGATGACAGCCTGGGTAAAGAATTGGCTGAGAATAGGACACAGAGAGTAATAGTAAATGGAGTCCACTCTGAAGAAAGGGGTTACTAGTTGGGTACCGTAGGGTTCAGTATTAGGACTGGTCCTCTTTAATGTCTTTATAAGTGGCATTGCAGAGGGACTGGAAGGAAAGTATGTCTCTTTGCAGATGACACAAAGATCTGCAACAGAGTTGATCGCAAGGTGGGGTGGAAAGGATGAGAAGGACTTGGCAAGGTTAGAGGAATGGTCAAATGTATGGCAGCTTAGATTCAATGCTAAGAAGTGCAAGGTAATGCACCTGGGAAACAAAAACCCTGGGAAGAGTACACAATGGTGGGGTGAGATACTAACAACAACAAAAATGGAGAAGGGACCTGGGGTAGTCATATCAGATGACCTAAAGGTGGGCAAACAATGTGAGAGGGCAGGGAAGGCTGGGGAATACTGGGATGCATAGGGAGAGGCATCACCAGTAGAAAACAGGAAGTTATCATCCATCTGTACAGACAGCTGGTCAGACCCCATCTGGAGTACTGCTGCAGTTCTGGAGACCCAATCTCCGAAAGACATAGACAGGATGGAAGCTGTCCAGAGGAGGGCAAAACAAATGGTGCAGGGTCTGCACCGAAGACATATGAAGAGAGACTTAAGAGCTTAATATGTATAGCCTCAAGGAAAGGATGGAGAGGGGAACATGATAGAAACTTCAAGTACCTCAAGGGAATCAACAGTCCAAGATGGTAGCATCTTTCAAAAGAAGAGTGTGCAAGAACAAGAGGCACAATTTGAAGATGGGGGCGGCTCAGAGGTAATTTAAGGAAGTATTTTTGCAGAAGAATTCTGGATGCATGGGAATGGCCTTCGGAGGAGGTTGTGAAGTCAAAAACAGTGGGTGGAATTCAAGCATGCATGGGACAGTCATAAGGCAATTCTAGGGAGGGGTAGGAAGAAGTAGGTTGTTGGTTAACTAGGATCTGCAGCTTATCCATTAGGTAGGGAAATGGGCAGACTGGGTGGGCCAAGGTCCTTATCTGCCGTCAAATTCTATGTTTCTATGTTTCCTATGACAGGTGGTATGCTGTTTGAATCTGAGAGCAGTACCAGGTGGGGACTGGGTTTAGGCAAGAATAGGTTACTCAGCACACAGGCTAGGTTTGGCTACTCTGCACAGGGGCACTCAAGTAATTCCGAATACAGGAAGCAATAACTGTAATGTCCAATACCAGGAATGGGATTCTAAAATGTGGCTTTTATTCATCCAAGCAGAACAAACAAAGTATAGACAGACCCCACAGGGCTACACTTCTGGTAATGCAGATTAAGAGAAACAGGAACACTTCTTCTCAACACCTTAGCCCTCAGGCTCTGAACTCACTGGGCACACAGCCCAAACTTGTACACTATTCTGGGATTCCTGGCTCAGCTCCCTTGGACGCCACTCGGACACCTTCCATATGTCATGGAAACATTTTCTGGTGGTTTTCTAAACCACCTAAGAGCACCTCAGCTCTATCAGGAAACTTTCTTTTAATCCCATGTCTGGTACTTTCCTCAGGCACTGGCCAAGTACCTGAGAGAAAGTAAAGGTTCCCTGAGCAAATCCGTGAGGTGAATTTGGTTACTATTGATGGGGGTCTCCCACCTCTCTCTTCCACAATTCATACCCAGCCATTTCTCTGGACATTAAACATCTCAATATGTAAAGCTTAGCAATGTAGATTAAGGCTAAATGTATGTCACATTTCCTCTACTTGTCTTGCTTTCCCATTGTGCTGGACTTGAACATACTTTTACTTGGCTTAGCCCATTGCTCTAGGCCCCCACTTATAAAGCAGTCCAATACCCACTTTACTTTACTCTTTGTGCTGGACTTGAACCTACTTGAATTAACCGGCAATGCCTATTACACTAGACCTCCTACAAATTAAGTAGTCCAATCCCCAAGTTCCAACAGTTCAGGAGAAAACATAGGCCCTATGTCAGAGCGAACTCACCCTTTGGTTGCAGGTGCCCACAGGCAATTCCTCACAGGAATTTCTATCCCACAGCTTCTGGTGCCACAGTACAACTTGAAATGAGGCAGCTTCTTCCTTAGCTGGAACCAGGAGGGTTGCCCTGGAAGACAGGCAAATTTTTTCCACCCCATCCTCAGGGATGGGGCACATGGACCAGTAACAGTGGTCTCCACCACTTCACAATCAGCTTACTGTGTTCCTCTTTGGTGGAAACACACACCTCCCTTACAGTAGCTCTAAAACAGATCGTAAGGCTCTGAGAGCCTGTACACAGACTGCTGTGCTGCTCCTCTATTCAAGACTGCACACAGACTCTGTTCAAAAATCCCAAGATTCAATCCTAACTTCCAACTGCAGACTTCCAGTGTGGCTCATGCAGCTGCGAAAGTTCTATGGTGATGTCATCCCTCAGTCTCAGATGAGACTGAGAACAGGAATGAGACAGTGTGAAATCCATTTAACTGGAGTTTCACAAGCTGCCTTCCATGCCTACCACTAGGTCTTACTGGGTTTCTAGTAACCTCGGGTAACAGGGGTTACACCTAATAAAAATATTTCTACTTCAAATAAAGGGACTCAATTAGGTTCTCAGGGTGGGTAGGGAGTGTGGGAGGAGTGGGCTGAATGGGGGATTTACCTGTTTGTGATCATGGGTTCTCAGAGTAAGGCACAGACACAGGAGTATGGTGCACAAATTCACTCAGAAGTGCTGATTTATTAAATTAAGCAGACGTAAACAATATAACTTACAAAATAAAATAAATAAATCAAAACAATAAACACAGTCAAGACCAAGCTTTGGTCTACCCTCTGTCTTCCTCAGCCCTCTTCAAGGCTGAACTGATCTATCTAGGCTGAGGAGAAGCACCTTTTTATCAGGATAAATCACATGATATCTGAAACTCCACCCACTTTCTAACAAAATATTGCTGAACTAAATAAAAACACAAATAAACATTTTATTACACACAAAATCAACATAGATTTGCTTTGGGATCTCTAGGTACTCAAAAGATCTACAATTCCAAAATGTATCTGTTTCTGTTTGTAATCCAACCACCTCCCTAGAGTGACAGCCCCTTTGTATTTAACCAGCAGAGAAGAGCGCGGCTGCCTATAGAGGCAACCAGGACAACAGATCAGGTTAGTGTTTAAGCATTTGTCTCAGTTTCTTGTGCACCAGGAATGAGACACTCACTAAAACACTTAGATAAATACTTGAAAACAGGCTAGAGAACCAGAAGAAAGGTAGTGCTATGGAAAATGCTAGACATGAATTTATTAGCATGCATATTCAAGCGCTTTTGACTGCTTGCATAGTGTTTTTAAACTTGAGCTGTAGTGACTTAAAAGAATAAAATGTTCTACCAAACTGTGGGGAGCCTTTTATGCTCACATCTCTCTTGAGAACTTTTAAATCTCCATTATTTATGCTTCTATGCTGTTTGTGAGGTGCTCTGCAAATTCTGGAATGTTTCTTGGCACCAACTAAAACACTCATGGGCAGTCACCTCACAAAGGACAAAGCAGGACTCTAAACAGTTTTAGAAAACAAAACACACTGTCTAGATGCAATTACAGAAACTTTCTCTGTTTAGCTAATTTTAAAGTGTTTTTATGTTGGCGCTTGCATAGCCAACATCTTGCGAGTAGTGGAGATTTGGAGGCGTGGTCGCTGTTGGGTGAATGCAGGGCATGCACCAGTAGGTGCATCACACATTCCCCAATCAGCCTGCATGCTGGTGCCACATCATGCATACTAATGTGGCGAGCATATCTAAGGAAAGGTCCGCTGCAATGAAGCAAAGCTCATCACACATAGCGGACCTTTCTTGCTTGCCAGCTACAAATATGGTGGCACAGTGGCTGCTAAACTGCCAAATTTGGGGTGCCCAATCCTCCAGTTGGCTTACCCTGCCACTCATGTATGTGCCGATAGGGGAGCCACTCCCCGTCAGCATAATGTGTCCCCCCTGCTTTCATTGTTTGCCGACAGGGTGCCCAATCCCCATGGGCATCCGTCCCCCCTTTCCCACTTTAATGTGCGACAGGGTGCCCACTCCCTGTCAGCATGATGCCCCCCTTTCTTCTGTGCTGAGGGGTGCCCAATCCCCCTCAGCTACTGTCCCCCCACTCCTTTTGTGCTGACAGGGGGTGATCAATCCCCCATCAGCTACTGTATCCCCAAAAACACCTATAAAAAGAAAACCATCCGTGATGTTTTTTTAATACCTGTAAATATAAAATGGTCCCTCGTAGTCTCCCTACCCCCTCACCACCCACACCCATCCACTGTGCACCCTGCCTCCCCACACCCCTCACCCCATGCTTACCTTCGGACCTTGGTGCAGCATCTTCAGTGGACCAGGAACACATCTGCACTCTTCAAAGCCGACTGCGGAACTGAGGAAATGCTGGTAAGCTGTATAATGTAATAAATAGGGTTTTTCAACTTTGATGCAAGTCTTGGGCATTGTTTGGAATTTTTCACCAAATTTCCAACATGGGGTTTTAGGACCCCTCCTCATGAATTCTGTCACTGTCATGACATTAATCCATCCTGAAAGGTGATTTCACAGTCACTGCATGGAATCACTTTTCGGGACTGATTAATGTAAGGACAGAAAGGTGCTTCATGGGTGGGATCTCAAAAGCCTATGTTGCAAATTATGGGGCAAAAAAAAATGGCTGTTTTACAAGCGTGCATTGCGGATATTATGCACTCTCATAACTTCATGAATTCAAAAATTTTCATGCCAGATTTTCAGCATTGTCATTTTTCTACACGTCCTTGTGAACAGTACAGTTGTAATTTTTCACATCCTGGCGAAATGTTTCCACACTTCCAGTGCACAGTACCACGGTTGCTGTGGGAAATCAGTGTTTGGGGCAGATTATGAAAATGACAGTGACACTGCTTATGAGCAGAGGTCCTAAAATGCCTATGTTGAAAATTTGGTGGCGATCTCCATAAAATGACTGTGTTGCGGCGTCATTGTGCAGTTTCTGCGCGCGCCAGTAACCGTAAGCATTGTAATACATTTTCACCTGGATTTTCACCATTGGCATTTTTTCACACCTCTTGATGAACAGTACAGCTGTCATTTTATATATCCTGCCCAAAATGTGTTTTTGCATGTTACGGCACAGAACAGCTGAGTCGCTCAGCGAAATAATTGTTTGGGACAGTTTGAGGAAATGACAGTGACACTGTACATGAGCAGAGGTGCTAAAATGCCTATGTTGAAAATTTGGTGCCGAAAGTCCATAAAATGACCATGTTATAAGTGTACATTAGCATTCCATGCACCATTGTAACTTCGCTAATTTGCAATATTTACATGCCACATTTTCACCACTCAATGAATCGAAGGAAAAAGAGGCTCCAGCTACTGTTGTGCCAGTGTAAATCAAGCAAACAAAGTAACAAAAAAGACACAGACTAACACTTCTATAGCAAATCTGTATTTTACTCAAATAAATCGCTGAAGAGTAAAATGCAATGAGACCATTCAAGGTGGCAACAGCTCCCAGAACACACAAACAGTTCGACCGGTTTCACGCTGAAAGCACCTCCTCAGGGACTAATTTGGTAATCACAATCAAACATTTCACCACTGCCATTTTTTTACACCTCCTTATGAACATTACAGCTGTCATTTTTCACATCCTGCGAAGCCACATATCTTAATCTTCTGGCTCCTGAATTTTAGGATAAAATTCATATTCTTCTAGGTTCATGAACAAAGGCAATTCTGGTGGGAAGGGACATATTTTCATCTTTAACAATCTCAGCCCAGGAATTTGAACTAAGCAGCAGGTTTACAGGACATTAAAAAGAAACTGTATGCTGTAGGTATTAAATTTCATCTGCTACCCTGCCATTCTACAAGTTGTTACTGTAGTGGAGACAAGCAGTTTCATTCAGCCATGGAAGCACAGATGGAACTCCCAAGTCTTTTCCCAGTTTGTTTCCAGTACCACGAACATCTGCTTGCTGACTTTGCTCTGGGATACTACACTACACCATGGCATGATTTTTGAAGGATTAGCCCTTGCATTCTTGGACCTATGTGAGACTGCTTTGTTCATATTTACTTTAATTTGACTTTGGGCTTTTCTTTTAACTTAGCTCACCAAGCTTCCTAATTGTTGGGCTTGTCAACTGTCATCATTTTATGGTTGCACAATTGTTAATTAAATATACAGTGTAGTGCTATAGTACTATATCTTGTATTGCTTCTTTTTTCCTTTTGCATTTTCTCTTTCAGGTCGGTGAACCTGTTTGGTGGGACACAGAAGAGCTCTTGTTGAGAGGCAGGCTGTCTTACCTCCTATTCCTTTTTACTGAGTGTCCTTTGTCCGCCTGCTTCCTCCTTTAGCACTTTTGATATGGGTTCTAATGTCCCATTTTCTACTTTTTTAGTATAGTCTGTAACAGGAATCACTGTCTGCCAGCTATGTGTATATAATTTTGATCTAAATATGTTTTGAATTCTTCTTGTGAAACATGGCAATCAGCACAAGGCATCTTGGGCCACTGGATTTTAAAAGAAAAAAATGTTCTGGCTTTGTTTGCTGTCACAGCTAGCTTGTAAAAGCAGACTTCCTGGGACTAAAATAAAACCAAGATCACAAACCAACCACTGCTTTGAACTCAGGCAGCTTGTCATAAAATATTGCCTTTTTACGGTGTATCGGGGAAGAGTTTCTGATAATTACCTGTAAAATTCACCCAGCTATGAGAGGTGTTTTTATGATGTTTCGCTGAAAGATCAAAAGGAATACTGTCATAAACTTCACTTTAATGAAGAAGAGATTGTCTTGTTATATTTAAAATGTTGTTGTATTTGCATGTTTCAAAACAGGCAGTAAGCTGAAACATTTGGTTATACATCGGTCATGTTACAAATTAATTGCAGGACTAAGAGTGACCTCGTGTGCTGTGACATCACAAGTAGTGTGTGTCAGTATTGTCACTCTGATAATGGTGAAGCCTGGCTGAAAGAACTGACACTTGTGTTCTGGACTCTTAGGGACATTTTGTTCCTGGACTTGAAGAGAGGCACTTCTGCCAAAATAGGTAATGTCATCCCATTTATTTACCAAGTGGAACTAGGGTAGGATTAGTTATTCAGTACAAGGCACTTTGGTTATAACTGTCCATTTATTTTCTGACTGTACCCTTAATGTATATATGCTCTGTATTTTATATTTTATTTACTATTTTAATTTTACTAAACTTTGTTTTTCCTTAAAATGCTGCCTGAGACATGTTCATTTTTGTGTGTGAATGGTGGAACAGTCTTAATATTCTAACACAACTGTTAAATGCTTATTGTGTCACCTTATGCAGCCACGCTAACAAGGATTTGTGTAAAGACCCAGCAAGGTAAGAAAAATACCAGCATCTCAATTGAGCTGGAAGGGGTTGTGAACCAGGTTGGTTGTATGCCTGCTGGGTCAAGTATTGCACTGCTTTTCCCAAAGAAAGTGTGATATTTGGACCTGTTACCTGGGTGTCTATCTAAAAGGGTTCATAATTGACCCCAGGACTTGAGACTGGTAGTTTGCACAGACTGAAAACAAACAGGAGGGTGTCCTGTTTGTCTCCTGTTCATGAATTGCACTTCGAGGTTGGGCACTGTGGGGCAAAGGGCCTGATCCCAGGAGTGGTTTGTGACATAGTCCAATATTCTAGATTATGTGCCTTTAGTTGTCCTTGTTTTTTTTTGTTTTTTTTTGTCTGTCTTTTCCTTTAATATGTGTTTTTTCGTGTATTCCCAGTCTATGTATTATATTGGATATGGCATGGTATGTCTCTGTGATGGTAACATGAGATAGAGTGCTTTATGTTGTATATGTATACATCTTCCCCAATTCTATGGATATGTTTTGCCTAACTTTTCGCTTCACCGGTGCTGGTGGAGAGCCCCTCCAGTACCCTGATCTGGACTTAACTACAGGATTGTGGTACTGGGACTGGGGGTTGCTCTGAAACCGTGTGTGTTAACATGGGTTGTATTTGTTCTTTTTGTTTGATTATATGTTTTGGGAATCCATTTTGGGTAGGGATGGAAACTGCAAGTGCTATCTGTTTTTCCTTTGGGTATTATGGCATAGTTGCTTTTTATGGGTGGTATTTATTATTTTCTTAGTTGCTATGTCCACTAGCCTGAGGTTTGCATCCCAGAAGGTCAAAGGGCAAGGTGCAAAACCAAGAGATATCAAATCCTCAAACACCTAGCTCATTTTGGAGTTCATATTGCTTTTTACAGGAACCACATCTGCTGTCCACTGAATCCAACCTCTCATATAGGGACTACAATAGACAAATCCATGGGGCTGAGGGACGCTACTAGAGGTAAAGATGTGGCCATTCTTATCAGTAGATTGAGCCCCTTATCCCTCATTAATAGCATCACTGACTCTGACGGCAGTTTGTCTTATTGCATAGCCTGTTAAATCAATCTGAAATACTACTAAGGAGCATTTATGGCCCTAATGCATACTGTTCTCCTTTCATGGCTTTAGCCACTGTCCTTGCTCTTCACTCACATGCCTCTTTTTCTGGGAGGATTCTGGAATTTAACTTTAACATGTGACCTGGATAGATCCCACAAGCCCAAGGCTGGTCTGTCTCCTACACAAAGAGCCCATATGGGCATGATGGACTCTCTTGGCCTCTGTGACCGATAGACAACCTTAATTCCACCCTTAAACAATACATCTTTTTTCACCAGCTCACAGCTCCTATTCCCGTATTGATTTATTTTTGATAAGCCTCACCCAGATGTCTAATCTTTATGCTTGTGAAATCACACCTTGGGTCCTGTCTGACCAGTCACTAGTCTGGTTATCTCTTTCACTCAACCCTAATTTAGATAAGGACCTGATCTGGAAACTCAGTAATCAACTCCTAAAAGATAATTACATTACTGAACATATCAGGAAAGTCCTTCGAATTTTCTTCAGGATAACTAGGGCACGCTCACTAAGAGTGATATGGAATGGTCTGCTTGTAAAGCCATACTAAGGGAGAGTTTATCTGGCTCACTTCTACATGTAAGAAAAAGCATTAAGAAAAAGGCCTCTGCTTTATTACATGAAATTAGGACACTGGAGAAAAACCTTGACTCAGCTTCCCGGATGTCTATAGAATAAATTTGGAAGTTCTGAGGGATCAGTATGCTGAGATCTTGAGGAACGGGCAAAATATGCTATATTGAAGAAGAAATTAAAATAAATGGACTGGGGAGAAAAGCTGATAAATTTATGGCTCTACATTTATATAAGCAGGAGACTTCAGACTTATTCCAATTTTTCTCTCCTATTCAACCAGTCTCTTAAATTACATCCTTGAGGCATTCGTCGAGTTCTACACTTATTATAAGGTTTTATATGTCCCACCTTATCCCTCCATCCTTGGAATCTATTTTGATTATTTATATGCTATTACCTTTCCAGTGCTATCTGTAGCCCAACAAGTGGAGCTAATGCAACCAATTTCAATAGCGGAAGTCGCCACAGCTATTTCCTCATTGAGTTTAGACAAAGCCCCAGACCCAGATGGTTTTACTTAAAATTTTTACATAATATTGTATATGAATTGACCCTCTATTCTTACCCAAGTTTTCACAGATGTTTTGGAAAATGGAATATTAGACCCTGTTATGACCAAAGCTTTGATAGTCCTCCTACCTAAACCGTGTGGATCCAGAACTCATCCCCAATTATCTCCCTTTTGCTTATGAATCAGGATCTCAAACTTCATTCCAAGATACTCGCTAATATCATTAATAAAATGTAGGGCTCTTTAATAAGCCCAGAACAGATTGGTTTACGCCAACCAGGTCTGCTTTGATCACCTGCATGAACTTGCCCATATAGTCTCAGTGTCTAGGGACCTAGGGCTATCCACAGTCCTGGTCTCCTGGATGCTGAGAAATGCATTTGACAGGGTCCACTGGCCATTTGTATTCTCAGTTCTCCCCAGTTGGGTTCCCCTCCGTTTGTAACTTTGCTCAGAGTTTATATGCATGCCCTAGTGCCGAAATATACTGCAATGGCATTCTCTCATCACTGTTTTCACTGTTTAGTGGCACCAGATGCCTGCCCATTGTCCCCACTGTTATTTCATTTCTATTTGGTGCCACCGATACTCAAACTAAAAGCTAACCCACTTATTACAGCCATACCCATAGGTCATTCTCAATATCAGCTTTCTGTTTATGCAGACGATATATTACTTCCGTTACCTATCCTGCTCAAGCTATTCCTGCTATTTTGGACACCGTTTATCTCTTTGGCTCCCTTTCAAATTATAAGTTAAACACTTTCAAAACAGTCATGATGTCATGCAACCATTATTTCCCTCGTACAGATATTTCACATCTTGGTCTTGTTTGGGCAACCACTAACATATGATATATGGGAGTTGAACTCACAACTCACTTTACCCAGCTTAAAAATCTTAATTTAAATGTGTTATTCCATACCCTTAAATCTGATTTAGAATGATGGACCACACTTCCTTTTACTTTGTGGAGAAGGATTAATACAATTAAGATGAATGTTCTCCCAGGATTTTCCATCCCTACAAATGTTGCACATTTATAGCCTCTGTCCTGGTTCAAATGGTGCACTCCATTATTTCTGCTTTTATTTGGCTAGAAAGCCCCAGTCACAGGGCATACAATAAACTATCTGCCCCTAAACCACTGGGGGACTGCAACTACCAGACTTTGGCTTTATCTTTGATCCTCACAAATAAATAAATATTTTTAATGGCTGAGCCCTATGGATACTGTTGATTCACTGTCTTATTTTCATTATGGCTTCACATAGAACAATACCTGATCAGTTTGTATGATCTTTCCTCCATCACTATTATATGTGAAGTTTAAGTCCCTCCTCCCGAGCTTCAGCATTCAGTGACTGGAACTTCTCTTCCTATACATAAACAAATGACTGTAGCCTTGTCTCTTAATTTCAATTTTGATATCACGCAACCTATTGTTAGGAATAGCAACTTCAAAATAGGTGGTAAGACTATATCCCTAGGCTGGTTACCTAACTTAGAAAAGCACCTTCTATCAGAGTTAGTTACCAAGGGGTGTTTTCTCTTGTTTGATAAGGTAAAACCCTTTAGTCCTACCCAGTTATATGGTTTTCAAATATTTCCAGCTTAAACATGCAATGGCACAGTACATGCCCCCACCTTGGCTGTCAACCTCTGCTCCTTTAATTTCCTCTTTGACATTTACAGTATGGCTGCTTTTACATGCTGTCTCTAAAATATATAAAGTCCTTAATACTGAAGTATGTAAAGACTGGGATGGTTTCACCATATTGGCTTAATATCCTTCTAGAGGTCACATTTTCCTCGCCTAAAATATGGAAAGATCTTTTCAGTATATCACACAAGGCAAGCTATGACTAGTTCAGCTTTTATTTTACTCAATCTTTATTATATCCCCAAAGTTGCCAAAGAAACGGCAGGTCTCATTCTCAATTTGTATCAGGTGCGGGTCTGGGGAGGGCACTCTGATACATATTTTTTGGGACTGTGTCTTAGGTCACAAACTCTAGATGAGAATTCAGGCTCAGTTGGACCCTCTTCTTGGACTGAATGCATTTTTACTCCTGAGATCTGTGTTAATGGAGATCTCCATGCCATATCCATTAAGGAGCATAAATACCATATGGTGTTGATCTCTGTCAAATGTCTGGTTCTCTGTCACTGCAAAGACAAAATGCCCATCTCCTACACAGAATGACTTAATGAGCTTCTGTCTAACCTTCATATGGAAAAATGCATTCCTGGTATTCACAACAGGTTATCAGTTTTTGAGAAAAGATGGTCTAAAGTACATACCTTTTGTACTCTTACCACAGTTCCTCATGTAGGAAAATTTAATTTACCTTTCTCCTATCTCATTCAATATACATACTGTATGTGTCTAGTTTCTTCTCTTAGTCTATATTGTGTAGAGTCTATAACATTGCCCTGCTGTTGTTTACATTTTATGTTTACTTGTAGCCACGCCATGGATATTGTCATTATGGCATGCATTAAGCTTTGTAAATAATTCCTGGTTATATCTGTATTGTTTTGTTATTATTTGATGTTGGTTGTTGTGTTGCTTGTTAAAAATTAAATAAAGTATATTAAATTTAGGAAAGAAAGTATTTATTTATCTCTAAACTCCTGGCCATCCTCTCTGCTGATACTTGGGGACAGAGATTTTGATCACAAAGTGCTACTATGCACTCGACTTGGTGAGGGCCCCAACTCACAGGAAGGGATCCAGGAGACTGAATAATTCAATCTTATCTGAGCCACACTTGGTGAGAAAATGGGAGTCTCTTTGAACAGTGTCCTTTCTGTATAGTGTTTCTATAATGACTTCCTCTGTTGGTGGGAACATTGCAAAGCAGACTTTGGTGTCCTATTTAAAAGCCACACTGGTCAGAAGGTGACAGGGAGTACCTTAAATACCTGGCCCTACGTGGACAGTTGCAAAAGTTATTTCAGGGAAGAAATAGACACAGCTGAGTATAGTGCTTGAATCAGGGCATTAGAAAGTGACAGGAGAAAACTGCAGTATAATAGGACACAATTCTACAGCAGGAGATGAAATTTGGTACACAATGTACAAAACAAACCTTTGACCCCTACAGGATTGCAAGAATCAAATGGAAAATGGATCTATTCACTCATTATATGATAATGTTGGGATCCTAGTGAACACTAAAACTGATATAATCCAGCTAGCTTCTGATTTTGTTAAGGAAACCTTTAGTACTGCACCCACCATTGATTTTTATTTGTCTTTTTTCACCTCCACATTCTGGACCTGAGGAAGCAAACAAAACTGTGTTGATTGATCCCATTATGGAGGAAATGAACAGAGTATTGATTCCTCAACCCTAACACAGCTCCAGGAAGGGCAACCTCAGCTTTGAATTTTATAAGATGTTTAAAGCAAATCTGGGACCCTTCCTCACTGCTCAGTATCATCAGTGTCTCTAGCAAGAACCACTTCCTGCATTCATGACACAAGTGCTATTAGTTTACGCTCATAAAAAGGAGGCAAAGTGGCCCTCTGCAACTGGAGGCCTCTGAGTTTACTTAACACAGGCTATAAAATTCTAGTGAAAATTTTGGCTTGTAGACTGGGATGACTTGCAGCTCTCTAATTAGTTCCCATCAAACTTGCAGCATCAAAAATTTACTAATACAGGATACCCATATCATACTGAGAATTATTCAGTAGAAGGTCTGTAAATAGGTTAGTGGCTATATGCTCAGCATCAACCAAGAGAAAGTGTTCAACAAAATTTCTCATGCTTATTTGTTCTGGGTTCTGCAAATTTTCCATCTTCCCATTGTTTTCATAAACTGGATTAAATGTTTGTATAGTCAGGCAACCAATCTACCCTCATAAATGGTTGGTTGGTGCCTTTCTGTACACTTAGCGAGATGTCAGGCAAGGGTATCTGCTAAGCCCTTTGTTCTATATCTTCAGCTTGGACCCACTGCTGAGGAAAATACACTATAATTCCACTGTTGAAGGGATCCCATTAACCCAGGTCTGTTCTCATTACATTTACTGCATACACAGATGATATGGTGGTGACACTCCAGAATGCTTCTGCATACCCTGACCTTAAACACATACTGAGACATACTGTACTTGGCTGTTTCGTACTCCAGTGTTAACTTTGATAAGAGAAGAGGCTACCCTTGGGTCGCATGGTACTGATTCATCATTCTTCTAGCCTGGCTTCTATACAGACAACCCAGGATGATATCAAACTTCTGGTGTTATTTTTAGTCAATGGGATATGTATGGTAAAACTGGGAATCTTGTTTGAAAGTAACGGAATACAAAGTGAATCCCTGGAAAGGTAAAACAATCTCCAAATTGAAAAGGATTTTATTAACTAAATCCATATTGATTTTTTTGTATATTAGTTATATTCCCCCGGTGTTTCGAGATAAGGTTATAAAATGTGTTTTCCAAGCTTTGTGGGACAATAGGTCCAACACTGTAAAGAGGACGTTACTTATAGAATGAGAAAGTAGGGAGGTTTAGGAAGGCCTAACCCACTCATCTTTTATTATAGTTTCTTTTCATAACTAACTTTACTAGGACCCTTGGGAAAACAGAGAAGGCATGGAGGGATGCCCTTAGAGAATGGATCTCTGTGCATCTCCCAGAGTGGCAATCTTCCGTTTAAATAATATTAGAAAAGCTTGCTTGGTCCCAGACTACATTATGGCTGCATTCCAAAAGATAAAAACTTGGAAGATCTCATATGGACAGATGGTAACTGCCTCAAGAAAACTACTGTACCAGACTACAGTACCATGTCTGAGAATTTTCCATGTGACATACTGATTCCCCATTGCAGTGCTTCAGACAAACATTTGGTTTTAGACAGTATGTCCCCTTTGTGTGGGACGTTCTGTGGCTCAGTTGTTATAGAAAATTGGGAGTTAGTAACTCATAAACATAACAATCGCCTGAAATATACTGTACGAGAGAAAGATGTGACACTATTCTGAAACCCAGGAACACTTGTACTTTCAATGTCCATATGTTATCCAGTTTGGACCTTTGTAGTCCACAAATGGGGTGAACCTCTGTATCAGTCCCTGACTTATCTGGGGTTGGTGCTTGACATCTTCTCTATGAGATGGAAATGGTATGACTTTGCCACACTGCAGGTGCTTATGGCCCTGTTTAAATATTATGTTTGGCAAGCTAGGTGTTCCTGGGTTTTACAGCAAAAGTTGGTATCACATCAGGAATTGTTTCAGAATATACAGCTGGAATTTTGCAAAGCCTATGATCGGGATAAGGAATCCTATTCAGTTGCAAAAGTAAACCGTTTATGTCATGCTTAGCTGAAATTTTTTAATTTTCTGTATGGACTGTGAATACTTTATTTTCATTGTTTCTTGCAAGTGTTTCTTTTATAGCATGCTATGGCAGAATAGCTGCTTTCTGCTGTTTTCTTTAGTTTTGGACTGTGCAAAGGTTTGTCTGTATACAACTGTCACATGTTTATTTTTCTGTAATAAACATTCCCTACTCTTGATGAAAAGTGCCTTAGGTTCTTTTACTTCCACCTGGACACCTGCCATGACAGCACCAGAAATGAGTAGAAGGAACCTTGGTTTAACATCTCATTCAAAGGATAGCACATCCTAATAGTACAGCACTTCAGTACTGCACTTGGGTGCCAGTGTTAAGGTATGAGCCTGATCCCGTGTGGATTTTTACTGAACAATGTTAAACATTTTAATGGTCACTCATAACTTTTATATTTTTTAATTTTTGACCCCAGTTTTCAACATTTGCCATTTTTTCACCCCACATCATCGTGAAGTGACTAGTGTCATTTTCAAATCCTGTCCAAAACATGGATGCGCATTTGTGGCATGAAATGACATGTTGGCCTGTATTTTATAAATGACATCTGTCATGTTAAGAAAGGGTGATTCAAAAGACAATGTTGAAAATGTTGGGCCAAATGTTTCAAAACATTTATGAAGAAACTGTGTTCAGGCCAGCCTGAGCCTCAGATCTCCTTACATTTCTGGAGTAGGAAGTAGTGAGAATAGAATCCCTGTTCTTTTTCACAAGGAATTTGTTCTATGGCCCTTTCTGCATCAGGGTATGTACTTCAACAAGCAGCATCAGTATGTGTTCTGGAGGATAGGTCAAAGGAGTTGGTGGATGGTCTGAGGTAACTCCAGAAACTCTTGTACATGGCCCTGTTCTGTTATCTGCATGACCCAAATATCTGATGTGACCTTCCTCCACAGGTCTAGGTGGAGGGAAAGGTGACCCACTACTACCGCCTCTGTAGGTACTGCTGGTGGGTGGGGTCTAGGAATAAGTCTTGCAGATGATGATCTTATGACTGCAGCTGCTACTGCAGCTGCACTTCCACCTCTAGGGTCTTTTGAGTTGTCCTCTGGGTGGGTCCTGGGGCAGGCAAAGCTGATCATCCTCTGCTTTTACTTTGTTGTCTTGCTCCTGAATGGTGTCTGTTGCTGGTCAGATGAAAGGACACCCTCTGCCTACTTCTTGATTGTGTATGGTAGAAGCAGTGTACTGATTTTAAGTCCTGCCTTAAAGCTGTCCCAGTAGCATGGAGGCTGAGGCATCATGCATTACCTTCTGCCACGCTGACAACTCATGTTCATGGTGGGAGTGGGCCACGAGGGTCAGTTGGGAAAGAGAGGATTGAGCATCCAAAAGACAGCTCTCCTTTCCCAGGAGGGGTGAGATGGAGTCTGCTGCCTGTCTGACACCTAGTGGTGGCTGGGGCTGGCATAGTGGGCCCACATGTGGGGGGCAGTTGCGGGGTAATGCCCATCATCCCACATATGGAAGCATGGTGGCTAGGCCATTGGCATCATTGCATGCCACTGCACTGCTTTCTTGGGATGGGCAACACTGAAAAGGAGGAGAAAATACATCGGCGGCAGGATGGCTGGCCCCTCACAGGCTCCACACCTGGCCAGCTGGCACCTCACTAGGGCAAGAGGTAAGTCCAGTGGATGCTGGGATGATGAGCTGAGGGGCTGGATGGAAGGGGCTGGGTGCAGGAGCAGAAAGAAATATATAAAAAAGTCCTGCCCACAGCCAGGTTTGAGAGTTTATCTTGAACATCTATTCCAAACAGCTTGTATCCTCTGAATGGGACATTTAGGATGGATTGCTGCACATCACTGGCAAATCCTGCCATCCTCAACCAAGAATGTCTTCTCAGGTAGACACTAGAAGCTGCTGCTCTTGTAGAGGTATCAGAAATGCCATAGGTAGACCTTAACAGATGTTTACCTACAACAGCCACTGCCTGGAGGGCCTTTAGCAGCTCCTGATTTAGAGTACCTACTTGAGCCACTGCCTTGGCTTTCCTCCAGTGGGTATTCTGGTATTTTACCATATGGGCCTGAAAGTTTGCAGTTCTAAGGCCCAAAGTAGCAGAAGGACATCTAGTCTCCTAGATCCCTTGTCAGGAGGGAGAACTGAGATGTTTAAGCACTTTAGACCTAACATGGGCTGCATTTATCACAACTGAGTCAGCCTTAGGTTGTCCTGCAAAAATAGGCTTTCCTTGGGGTGCATGGTACACTTTATCTGCCTTCCTAGGAATGACTGGAATCATGTTTGGTTTGTGCCATGCAGCCCTGGTGACATCCTCTAGGGCAAGCAACAGAGGAGGAGTAATAATAGGTGGGAGTCAGTTAGTTCTAAGAACTCCATCAAATTCCTTTTGGTGATGTCTTTCTACTCAGATTCAAACCCCATGGCAGACTTGAGTTGCTGCATCATGGAGATGAATGAGAGGTCTTCAGGAGGGAATCTTGGGGTGTACACTCTGGAGTCCTCACTCCCTATGGAGGTGGTAGAGCTAAACCTCTCATAAGAGCTCTCCACATATTTTCCTTCTCCTCTTCCTCTTGCATTATGAGGTCAAGGTTATATTTCTGATCCTTGTCGATGGTTTTGTAGGCCTCCAGGAGGCAAAAGAAGAGGTTGTCAATACCCTGGAGGGCAACTGGCAAGTTGACCTAACAGGCGTCGGCACTACTGTTTGTCTGGGGTGCCCCATCAACACCGCTTCTATTGCAGGAGGAGGAGGAGGTAGCAGGGACTGCAACATGTCTGCAGTGGAAGAGGGCACTGCTTGCACATTGGCACTAGTTTGGTCTATAGGTGCACCCTGTCATGTTGATGGGGAGGCACCATCGCCACCACTGAAGGACCCTTTCCAGCCATAATAGACCTGGCAGTGCTCACAGCCTGTCCAAACCTGGTAGAGTCAGAGGTCTGGGCAGAAGTGCCATTACAGCCGAGGCTGTCAACATCACTGAGGTGGTCACTGCGGTATGAAGAGGTGACCAAGAGTGTACCAGGAGGCAAACAAGAGCATACCAGGAAGGATTTTCCCTTGCTCTCTCCCTCTGCCAGTGCTTATGCTTATTTTGCCTGTAGATCTTCTTCTGGGATTTAGAAGGGTGGGAGCCCAAGGAACAGGCTGTCAATGTGGTAGAACTCTTCTGGAGACATTGTAAAACTCTTCCCTGGAGCTCTTTCTCCATCTGGCTACCTGCTGTTTCAAATGTGTTTCAGGGTGTTCTTTCCAGCATGCTGGTAACAGTGTTGGACTTGAGGCAGATGTCACAGACCTTAATCTTATGGGTCACACAGAGGCTGCACATGCAAATGTCATGCAAGTCACCTGAGCAAATCTTTCACTGCATTCACAGTATCTAAAGAGCTTTATAGGATCTTTAAATGACATACCGACAATTATCACTTATGAAAGTGATAGTAACTTCAGATAGAAGTCACATTAAACAGTTCCATCAATGAGTTGGTTTAGCATTGTTTTTGAGTTGGCAATTCATTGCTAACTCATATGTCATTATTTTCAATGCGTAACCAGCTGAAGAGTAATAATTGTAAATGTTTTTGCAACTCAGTTGGACTGTGCCTGCGGTCCAGTCACAGTGCAATGCAAAGCTGTATTTTAACTCTTAAGAAGCAGTTTGTGCAAGGCTTTGTGCTGGATCCAGCAACACTTATGCAGCTCAGTAAGAAATGCTACAGCAACTCACTGGAGGAGCAGTTTAATGTGACTTGTACTATTGGGAGAGAAATGTTCAAAAACACTGAGTAGCAGTTGACTGTGGTAGTGGCATCTCCGTGGAGGGTCCAACAAGTAAGGTCAACAGTGGGAAAAAGAACTGAGGAGGGAATGGGCTGCCCACATTTATATGGGAAATACCGATGTAGGACTCATCACTGGCAGCCCCAGTGGACTGCTTGCAAAAGGTTTCCATATGGTTCTAGTGCCTGGTGGCTATAGTTCCATAGGTGTGGCCTGATGAAAGTGATATCTTCAAGGAAGATCATTGTGTTCAGGACAGCTGTCAACTCCAGTGTGTACTGCATTGCACTCAAATGATGGTGAGCTGAGCTCAACGGCAGGCTCCATGAGCTTCCTGGATGGTCTGAGGCTGGGGCACTGCTCCCATCCTGAGAAAGGATGGCACATGGTTCTAGTAGTGGGCAAAGGAGCCTTACCTCACAAGGGATCGCCATTCATTTTGAGGCCTAATGAGTGTCTTACTGTGTCAAGAGGTGGGTGTGCACAAAAATGGAGCAAACAGCAGCTGGCAGGATAAATCTCCACTGACAGGCTCCCCAGTGCTGCCAGCAGCCCAGCCCTTCACACACCACCTTTGGGACTTACCTTGGACTTTGGTACCCCACAGATTCCCCTGTGTTGGAGCCAGGGAGGCAGTCATCTGCCCCCATCTCCCAGGGCTGGAATGCAGTTTGGCAGTACTGTGCTCTATCAGTAATGTGGGGTGAATGACAGCTGGTTGCTCCATCCTGCACCGACACCAGTTTTTTATTACATTTTCTCACACTTCCAAATGCCACACGTGACATTGACATATAATTATGTGTGGGCATACTCATGCTGACATCAGAGAGGGCTGATAAATAGCTCCCTGTAAGATGCTGCAGGAGACAGCAACTAACTTTCCTTTACTGAGCACTGCAGGTGTAGGTAGCAAAGCCTTTTAATGGATTTTGCTACTACACTGTAAGGAAAGACAGCAGAGCAGTGTTTTGTGTGTGGTTACTGGTACAGTGGCACTCTTCTGATCCCTGCACCTCGAGAGCCATTGGGCTAGACTGACACCATTGTGGTGTTTGGAGAAGCCAGTTTCAGGGCTGCCAGGTGAGGTATAGCCTGTTCTTTTAAGGGCAGGTTACAGTCACAGTCTGCCAGGTACAGTAGTGGAGTGGCAAGCATTGCCTTAGTAACAGGCAACATCACCAGCAGAAACCATAAATAGCTCAGCTCCAGCAAGCCAAGCATGGAGTGGTGTCTGTCAGCATCAGTCAAGGAAGGAGTAGAGGAGGCCCAGGATACTTAGAAGCTGAAAGCACTGTGAAAACAACAGATAGGTAGAGATTAGTAAGGTAAGAACTAAAAGTGTCTATCAGTCCTTCCAAAGTCATGTTCGAGAGTTATAAAAACTATTGGTACACTGCAAGGAAGTCCAAGTGTATACCTAACATGACAGTAATGAACACAAACTTTGTTATGCTAATAGGGGACAAAATTGGTGTTAAGTGTACCATATGAAACAAATTTAGCCTAGAAGAAGTTAACAACTTTAATCAATATACATGTAAACAGTTTAACGAATTAAAAGAACTAAGGGTTAAATTAATAGGCCTGGAACTTGAGTTAAAGTGTCTCAAAAGCATAACAGGCAAATAGAAGAATATCTCAAGAAACAACAATGTTACATGAGAGGTTAACAAGCATAAAGTGACTGAAAAAGAACAAGGAAACATGATGAGGCAGACACAAGCGAACAAACTAACTGAAAAAACAAAGCTGAAAAGGGTAGACATACAATGCATTTTAACATACCAACACAGAACTAGTTTACACCATTACTGCAGCTAATAGAGGATATAGACACACAAACTAATCAGCTGATAAAATAAGTGTCCAACATAGATCCAGGGACTGAAACAGAAAAAACAAGTTGAACAGGCTTATGTAAATGAACCTCTAATGCAGAATTTTGAGAATGAAGAAATGACTGGCATAAACAAGGAAAATGGATCATACTTTTGAGACTGCAGGACATAGTAAAAGAACAGTATATGTCTGAGGGGACTCAATTATCAGGTATACAGATCATAGCACTACTAACAGTGACAAAGAATCAGTAATTAGTTGCTGCTTTCCAGGAGCAGGAGTAAAAGATTTAATCACAATTATACCTGATATTATGGTAAAAGCACCAGCAAATCCATTGGTGATTGTTTATATAGGGCCAAACGATATAAAGTACAACTCAGTGAAGGACATTTTAATGCATTAAAGAAGATATACTCTATTCTAACAAGTTTCAATTGCCAAATGATTTTCTCAGAGATTTTCCTATTCTTAGAGGCAATCAACAAACAAACAGAAAAATTCTCAGAGTGAACAACTGGTTGAGATGTTTGGTGCTTAGTCAAATGGATAGAGTGTATTATGTCATGGGAAATGTTTCAGGGTAAAATACACCTTTTATCTAAGGATAAAGTACATCTTGGTAGACAGGGTACTGACTTGTTAGGAAAACAGTTCAAAGAATGCATAAACAAGAATTTAAACTTCTAAAGAAGGGCAAAGGAAATGGCTGAGAGAGGCTACTTAGTCACACTCCAAAGACAAGGCAATTTTATTTATAAGGCAGCCCAGTCCTGGAGGCTCTGGTGCCGAACATAAACATGGACATACTGCAGTAAATAAAGCATAGTAAAACCTCATTAAAATATAACAAGATTAATAAATTAAGAATAAATTAAAACACCCTACAGTACTCCAAATCAAGCCCAAAGGTCAGACTGAAATTAAAATATTACTAACAAATGCTAGGAGTCTACGAAATAAAAGGGTGTGTTACAATACAGGTTGCAGAGGACTCAATGACCATATGTGCTGTGACTAAAACATGGTATAGAGATGGAGACTGGGGAATAGAAATACCCAGATACACTCTACATCATAAGGACCATAGTGAAAGGAGAGGGGAGGTATAGCAATATATATAAGAGATGACATTATGGTGAATGAAGTTAAACCAAAAAGTACATAGTAGGGGATGCTGAAATCATGTGGGTAGAAGCTAAACTACCATCAAAAACACTCACATTTGGTGAAGCTTATTGATTCCTAATCTTAATAATGAAGAGAATAACAGATTACTAGAGGCATTAGACAGTATGGACATAGAAGGAGACTATATGCTCATGGGAGATTTTAATCTACCTAACATTAACTGGAGCATGCTTACAAAGTACAAATCCCTAGACATGAAGTTCATAGAAACAACAATACTGAACATAAAACTTAGAACAACTTGTCAATGACTAAACTAGAGGAAGTAATACACTGGTTCTGATTTTCTGCAACTTTGCTGAAAGGGTCAGCAAAGTTAAAGTACAAGATCCATTAGGAGACAATGATCATAACTCAAGCACTGTGAGGTATAATACATCATGAGAAGTAGTAAGAGAGGCAACTCTGGCAAAATGTTATCAAAAGCAGATTATAAAAGAATGCTGGCTTACTTAAAATCTTGGAACTGGAAAGAGGATTTATAGGGACATGGCTGTCACAAACCGCTCAGCAGGTCAGGCCCTCTGCTCCCACACTGCCAACCTCCGAGTGCAGTATTGTAAACAGGTAACAGAACAGGGTAACCCTCCTGTCTGCTTGTGGGTATGAATCACCATTAGTCTCAAGTTCTGGGGATTCAATCTGTGAACCTTATGCTAACGTACCTAAATGTACAGGCTCAGATAATCTGCTCTTCAGGGATGCCAGATATCTTTCGCTCTAAGGGCACCTAACCAGGTATCCAAAATGAACCCTTAAAACTCTATAAAAGACCTTAGGTATAGTCTTGCCTTTTCCCAGTTTGGTAACACAGGAAAAGGGAGTAACCCTCCGTAACTGTTTGGTTAACTGCTACTGGGAAATATCTAACCCTTTTCATTAGTTTCCATGTCAGAAGATACAGGCTGGGAATCAGCCTCCCAGTGATGTCCATACTGGCTTCTGTGGTATCCAGGGAACTACAATTTCCCTTCCTGCTTGGCTACGGTAACTGCACACACCATCTCCTGTTTGAGATTGTTGCCAAGGATGATGTCAACTACTAATGTTTTGGCTGCAGTCACTTGTTGCACAGTTCCTCCATTTCACCTCAGTCTAGGAGAACACAAGCGAGTGGCAATGTTTTCTCCTTACCAGTGAAGTATTGTACAGCAACATATTTACTGGGTATAAGCTGACTAGGCTCTACCAGATCCCCTTTACCAATATCAGGGATGCCCTGTGTCTCTTAACCATTGTGTCTGTACCCCATTCACTAAGACTGGGTGCATGTGTTCCCTCATGTTCACATGCATGCTTCCAGGAACATAAACAACCCACTTCTTTCCTAGCCCCATGTTGCATATTGCTTGCCGTTTTGGAACACTGTCTGGCAATATGCCCAGTTTCTTTACAGACCCAACATTCATTTCTTTTCTCAGAGAAACCTTTCTCTGAAACCTGGGACTAACTGGTTTCAGTGGAGACAGTGAGGGTTTTAGCTGCCCTGAAGGTGTACTTTTCCCTTTCTGCATTGCCACACCCACCCATTCGTTCTCAGAGCAGGTCTGCTCATTGGCATAGTGGTTTGAGAGTTCAGCAGCTTCTTACACCTTTTTGGGATCTCAGTCCTCCAGCCAGGTTTTCAGCTCTGCTGGGCATGCCCAAAAACTGTTCTAACAAAATAGCATTTTCAGTTTTATCTACAGAGTTTGCTTCAATTCCTTCCCACCAACATTTTAAAACTGACATTGTTTTGTGGCTAGTTCCTCGTAGCTCATATCAGGGCTTTTCCTGAGCTTACAGAATTTAGCTCTGTAGGCTTCAGCAGTTAAATCAAACTTTTCTAAAAGTGCAGCTTTAAGTTTGCTGTAATCACTACTGTTCTCATTGTCCATTTTACCCAATGCATCCCGAACTTTACGGTAAGTAGTGGGGATAGCTGGAGCTCCAGAACCCTCTAGGAATTTTAGCCTAAATACAACTTTTCCAAAGGAATGTAAAAGGCATCCATATCCTCTCCCTCTTAAATTCAGCTATCAATTTGGAATTCAATTTGTAACCCAGTCTTGTAGTTCCAGTTAAACCTAAGCCACTTACCTGCTCTGGTGCTGGTGGTTGGGTCGTGACTTCTCAGGTCATGTCGCCTCTGGCGCTTATGCTCCTCACGGTCTGCCTCTTGCTGTTCACGCTCCCTCTTCTCCTCTGTAGCTTGCTGGCACTCACTCTCTTCATGATCCACCTCTCGCTGTTCTCGCCCCTCTTCTCCTAGAACTCCAGCACCATTCTGTGAACTCAATCTGCAGCCTGAGCATTGTGACCTTCCCTGCTGCTGTGGCCCTTTGCTGGCACTGGCCCTGCTGTCATCCTCACTGGATCGGGACTCTGCACTGGCCGCTGGCCCCTCCACACTCAAGGTTTTGTCCCTCCATTTCACAGTCAGTGACTTGATGCTCTGGTCATCTGCTGCCAGCAGGGCATCCATGAGGTTCTGCTTGGTGGCTCTCCTCATACAGGACTCCTCTGTCCTGGCAAAACTGCCTGAAGTAGTCTACAGTGTGTCTGGCCAGAAGGAAGCCATCTTTTCCCTAACTATGACTACTCTAACTTGCACTTTAGGAAAAAAATAAAACAGATAGGAACTCAGCTGTAAGCAAAATGATATAGTTCGGTTCCTCATAAAAAATAAATCACTGCCTTATTTTACAAGTGAGCTGTACAGAATCAAGCTGACACACTGAACAATTAAAGCTTGTGTTACCAAATGTATCTGCACTGCTGCCAACCACTCTGTCACAAACCTCAGCAGGTCAGGCCCTCTGTTCCCACAGTGCCAACCTCTGAGCACAGTACTGTGAACAAGTAACAGAACAGGGTAACCCTCCTGTCTGCTTTTGGATCCAAATCACCTTTATTCTCAAGTTCTAGGGGTTCAAGCTGTGAACCTTATGCTAGCGTACCCAAATGTACAGGCTCAGATAATCTGCTCTTCTAGGGATGCCAGATGTCTTTTGTCTAAGGGCACCTAACCAGGTACCCAAAATGAACCATTAAAACTCTATAAAAGACCTTAGGTATATTCTTACTTTTTCCCAGTTTGGTAACACCATTAAGCTCATGAACAGTTTTGTAAATTTTAACCCTCCATACATCACATGCAAAAGAAAGAACTTGGAAGACACACCAGGCAGTCTCTTTAAGATAAGAGGTTTACTTAAAAAATGGATAAAAATAGGTAAAATGTAAACACAGAACACTATGTCACAAAGCATACAATCACTTAAAAGAAAACAAGGAAAAGTACAAACATGAACTACCACAATATAATTATACTTTTTCTATCTAATGGATTACCTTCTTACAGTGCTTATAATTAGTTCTTGTTTCTAAGAGCCCAGAAAGAAATGTGTCTCAGTGGAAATACAGAATACAGTTTAAAATCTGTGTCTCCACCCCTTCTATGATGCCATTTAGCTCCTCCTTTTAGAATATAAAATTATACAAAACAGGATGTCCTATGAGGAGGTATATTAAATAAGGTGACATCAGCAAAACTCATTTCCCAAATTATAAGTCTGTCTTTTCATCAAGCCTTTCCTTTGATCTTCTGTGGTTTCCTGCTTTCCAAAGAATCAAAGGATATTTATGACTTTCACACCATGGTATAAAAATATTTTTTCTTCTAAGACATCATAAAAGTTTATGAGCCCTATATCCTGGTAGTTGAGTCAGCTCTAATTAAATCAGGAAACAGGAGACCCTTAATTATGTCTCTCTAATCTTCAATTACCTCCTGGTTTCAGGTTAACATATCCTGTTACTTCTCTGAAAACCTGGGGGCAGTCATACATAACATACGAACATACGAATTTGCAGCAGATAAAGGCCTAAAGGTCTATCAAGTCTGCTCGAATGTGCAGCTAGCACCCTTATTCTGCAGCTGTCCTCCCTTCCACCTCTTCCCTTTCATTAACCCTCCCCTTGTCCTGTCCCATCCTCATTTGAAGCAGTCCACTGTTCTACTGCATACCACTTCTGCAGGTACGCATTCCACCCAGCCACCACCCTCTCTGTAAAAAGTGTATCCTCCTCATCTCCCTCCTGAACCTTCCTCGCTCCAGTCTCATATCATGGCCCCTGGTGGCTCTCCTCCCTTACTTTGATCAGCCCCTCTGTACCCATCTTGTTTATTCCTTTCATGTATTTAAAGGTTTCAATCATGTCACCCCTGTCTATCCTTTCCTCCAGTGAGTACATGTTCAACTCCTTCAACCTCCTCCCATATGATAAGTCCCCAGCCTCTTGATCATCTTTGTCACCCTGTGCTGCACCCTCCAGTAACTTAATGTCCCTCTTCAGATATCGGATGCCAGTACTGCATGCAGTACTCCAGGTGTGGTCTAACTAATGACCTATATAGTAGCAGAATCACCTCCTCCCTCCTCGAGGATATACCCTTGCAATACAAGCCAGCATTTTGTTGGCCTTTGCAGCTGCCTTCCTACATTGTGCCGAGTTGTTCATTGACCCTGTAATGAGCACACCCAGATCCTTCTCCTCCTCTGTCTGGGCTAGCTGCACTCCCCTAGCTGGTAACTCCTCCTTGGGTTCTTCATCCCAAAATGTAGCACCTTGCACTTTTGGCATTAAACCCCAGTTGCCAGGTGTCTGACCAGGTTTCAAGCTTTGTCAGATCATCCTGCAACCCCTGCCATCCCCTAGGTCATCCACCACCGCGCCAACCTTGGTATCATCAGCAAACAGACTGATCTTGCTCTTGATGTCCCATGATATGTCTGCAATGAATATCCCAAACAACACTGGTCCCAACACTGAGCCCTGTGGGACACCATCATCACTGCCTTTGGGTGTGATAGCTCCCCACTCACCACCACCATCTGTTGCCTTCCCTGCAGCCAGTTTCCTACCCATCTCACCAGCTTTGCACCCCGCTCCTGTGCCTACTAACTTCCTTCCCAGCCTTCCATGTGGCACCGAGTGAATGCCTTACTGAAGTCCAGATACAGGACATCCACTGTGTGGCCCCTGTCCAGTTGCCTGAGTTACCCAGTCATAGAACTCGACCAGGTTGGTTTAGCAGGATCAGCCACATATGAAGCCATGCTGTCTGCTGTCCTGTAGTCCTTTGGCCTCTAGAAGGCCACCAGTCTCTCCTTCAGGATAGTCTCCATTAGCTTACCCATGATGGATGTGAGGCTCACTGGTTTGTAGTTTCTCGGTTCATCCTTGGGGCCACTCTTGTGGGAGGGCACCACATGAGCCATCCTCCAGTCCTGAGGTACACACCCAATGTAGTGAGGCATTAAATAGGTCTGCCAAAGGTCCTGCAAGGACCTCTGCCAGCTCCTTCAGTACCCTGGGGTGGATGCCATCTGGGCCTGGCACCTTGTCCACCCTCAGTGCCTTCAAACCCTCTCGAACTCTGCCCTCCATGATTTCCCCATCTGTCACCACTTCCCCTGCTTCTGCCATTTCTCCCACCTTGGGTGTCACCCCTCTTCTCTTTAGTAAATACTGAGCAGAAGTCTCATTTAGTGCTTCCGCTTATCGTACCCTGCTTCCACCCAACCCCTCCTTCCTAATCCTTACTATGTGGTCCTTACAGCTCCTTTCTCCCTGATGTACTTAAAGAGTCCTTCTCCCCCTTCTTAATGCCTCGTGCCAGCCTGAGTTCGTAGATGCTTTGGCTCCCTTACTGCCCTTGTCACCTCCTTCGATTCTGTCAAGAACTCCTCTGTCCTCCCCTCCCCGTTTTCTCGTGCACTTCCTAAAGCAGCTTTTTCTCCTTACCTTTTCCATGACCTCCTTGCTCAACCAGCTCAGATTCTTAGCCCTAGCCTTCTTGCTCTGGGCTTCGCAGCAGGTTTTGGTGCCTCAACTATCCCCAGCTTTATGAGATCCCACCTCTGGTTAGTATCCATACTAAATTGAATTCTGGCCAGGTACCCTTTTACCACTTCCCCATCCTCCCAAAGTTAGCCTCCTGAAGTCCAGCACTCTTGTGCCAGATTCCACTCCTTCCTTGCCCATATCCAATGTGAGCCATATTGAGTGGTGGTCACTCCCTGACAGCGGTTCCTCCACTGTAAGTTCTCTCACAAAGTCCCATTTGTCAGTACAAGGTCAAGGGTATTCCCTAACCTGGTTGGTTCACTGACCATTTGCAGCAGGAAGCTGTCCTGGAAGGCATCCAGCAGTACCTGCTCCTTCTGTTCCTGGTTGTTGGGGTGCTCCAGTCCACTCCTGGCATGTTGAAGTCCCCCACAATCACCACACTACCCTTCTTGCAGGTCCTCCTGATCTGTCCCACTAGTTCCCTGTCTAACTCCTCCATCTGAGATGGTGGCCTGTATACCACTGCCATTCTAAGAATGCCATGTCATGGAAGCACTGAGAATCACACACTATATTCTATATTACAAAAATCATAGAGCAATCATAACCAGCTGACCAAGCATCACAATGGCATGCAGGGCATATGGGACAAATGCAAACAAAAATTGAACACTGCATAAAACATTTGTACCAGATATTAAAAAGTATAACAACAAAGGTAGAGTGACAACTTGGTTTAGTAAACACATCAAACAGAGTATAAAAAGAAAAAGATTGTATAAACTATACACACTAACACAGAAATAAGAAAGTTGGCATAAGTATAAAAAACAAGCAAACAGGTGTGGGAGTATAAGGAAAGCAAAATGTAAAGCTAAAATGAAACTGACAACATCTATAGAGGACAATAAAAACAGTTCTACAACTATATAGGTTCACTGAAGGTAATCAAAAAACTATTGGCTCTCTTAAAACTGGTGATAGAATAATTAGGGAAGAACAGGAAATTGCTAAAGAGCTAAATAAATATTTCTTGAGTTATCAAGATGAGTAGCCAGTTAAACCTACCTAATGGCAGAAGAAATAGTGGTGCCATTAACAATGCTTTCTCAGCATCACTACAAGAAGGGAATACATTACATGAATGGAGAGAAGCTACAGTGACACCAATTCACAAGGGGAAAGACAGGCAGACTGTCGATACCATCACCAATCAGCTTAACATCTATTCTGGGAAGCGTATGGAGGAATTAATCCAAGATTAAATAGTAAAGCATATTAAACAACATGGATTTATTGATGCAACACAACATGGTTTCAGCTCAGGCCGTTCATGCCTTACTAATCTCTTGCAATTCTTCAAACCTGTTAGTGCAGTACTCGATAAGGACCTACCAGTTGACATAATATTTTGGATGGTACTAAGGCCTTTGACTCAGTATCCTATAGAATTCTTAAAGAGAAGCTAGAAGCTTTACAGCTACATCCCAAAATAATATCTTGGGTGACTGCACGGCTGGAGAGAGAGAGAGAGACTGACACCAGAGGGTTTGTATTATAGGCCATTATTCAGACTGGGGAGAGATAACCAGTGGAGTCCTCAAGGTTCTGTGCTAGACCCTACACTATTCAACATTTTATATCAGATATGCAAACATCAGATAACACATGGATCTGCAAGTATGCAGATGATAGTAAGGTGGGGTCACTAGTATACAGCAATACTGCATTTTGGAAACTTGGGAGTATTTAACAAGCTTAGGACAATGGGCAATATGGAATAAAATCAAATTCAATGAAGGTAAAAGTAAGGTCATGCACCTGGGAAACAACAACTTAAAGCATAACCATTTATTGGATAATACTGTAATTCAAAAACAATGGATTAAAGGGATCTTGGTGTCACAATAACTGACACTGTCTCCTTTGATACACATACTAGGAATGCAGTAAAAAGGTCAAAGGGTTCTTGGGTGTATACTAAGGAACATTAAAGGCAGGCATAGAGCAGTTATTATGCCACTCTACTCATATCTAGTTAGGCCCCACCTGAAGTATTTCTCACCCTTCTGAATATAGAAGGCTGAAAACTTATAGAGATTACAGAGAAAAGCTACAAAAGAAAAATAAAAATATATACAATGTATGATATACAGAGAGAGAGAGACTGAGGGAGCTTGGCTTCTTTTCTATGGAATTCAGGAGCATGAAAGTAGTGGTGGGCAGTATGAGCAAAATTCACTTACTAAGTAATCCGTGAAATTCAGCCTATTTTGGCAGAATGTCAAAATTTCACTCTTCAGTGAAATTCCACCTTCCACGTGAAATTTCACCCACAGAAGGTGAACTTTTGCCCATGGAAGGTGAAATTTCACAGCAGAAGATGAAATTTTGCCTAGGTGAAATTCCGACTAATCACGGAAAATTTCATGAATTACTCTGTGTGGCGAAATTGCCCACTTCACTGCCACTTTGCTGGCAGAAATTCAATTCACTGCATAGCCACGTGAGAAGAGATTTATGTCTCATTTTCAGTGCCATAAAGAACAAAGCAATTTGGGAAATCATAGGTCTCAACAGGTACCTTACTAGTAAAAATTCTAGGACACACAACTTCAAGATAAAGGGTGAAGTTGCAAGAACTGAGAAAAGAAGGAAATAGTTTAAACAGAGGGTAATATCAACATGGAATTCTTTATCAGAAAGTATTGTAACAAGTAGCTCTATGGAGGTTTCAAACATTCACTAGATGCCTATATGGGCATAGATAGATGTGTGTACTTCCACTAATAAGTGGTGAGTTACTTTAGGCCTATTGGCCCTCCTAACTCTTAATTGACCTACTAACATATGAATCAGATGGCAGACAATCGCTGTGAACAACTTAATCTGCCACACTACTGAGCATCCACCTGGTAGTGATTCAATGAATGAAGCAACTTTCCCCTGGACTGGAGAGCAGTCACCCAAATGCTTAATCCTCTTCTCCCCACCATGCTAGTCCTAAAGTGACTTGAGTCTGTTCTTGAAGCCATGTCGATGGTGTGGTACTGGTATACCCTATACTGTTCAACCCACTTATGTTAAAGAAAATGCCATTCTTCAGTATTTTTATTACTTATACTAACTATTTCCCACTTCATATTTATAGGTTTGATAGGACACAGACTGCACCATGACAGAAAACTGACATGTTTTTCAGGTAAGTATTGGTTTATGTCTACCCTACCTTGTTTATTCTAGCTAGTTTCTCAAACACTGCAGCTCTTTTGTGACCCCATTCTTATTCATTTTACAGGTATGACTGGATGTTCCATCAAGACTCCACTTATCCCAGGTTCCTGGACCCAGGTAAGAGACATCTTACTTAATATCTATGTCAGGATGATCTAATGCTTTGCGCAGCTCCCACAGAGCTCTATTCAAAGAAAGTTATTTATGATCTTACTCTCATGCTTTGTTATACATGATCTCTGAAAATCAGGTATTACAGTTCAACTGGGGTATCTTGTGGGCTATGCTTTAAGTGTCAGTTAACTTCAGTATAGTTACAGTGTAACTACACTGTAACTGCATGTCACTACAATGTAGTTGCATGCAACAAACATGCAATTACAGAGTAATTACCTATTGCATATCATGAATGATTAGTTACATTGAAACTGACACTTACAATAAAGTGTAACCATCCTGTGTAGCTACAGTGTAATAATGGGTAAAGGCAGCACCGCCTGAAAATAAGATAGGACAACTCAGCCTAGCATCTCTTGGGAAATGCTGCTTAAAATGGGTGAAAGCAGGATTTCAATGAAAGCAAGATATGGCATGTCAACAGTGTTATGCTGAGTAAATACTTCATAAAATACAGTATGTGAAAGCAGAACCATACTAAAAAATAGATATTGTTTCTTATCTGGGCTGAGCAATCCTATGAAACACAATTTGCAAATGATCAAAGTAGAGCCCTGCTAAAATAGGTCTTGATCTCTGCTGAGCTACCTAGGATAAAAATAGGGTACAAATGGGTAAAAGTGGGATCACACTAAAATGAGATATTTCATCTTAGTTGGGATATCCTGAGTACTGTAAGTACAGTGTTACAATAAGTAAAAGCAGGGTCCCACCAAAATAGCTTTAACCTCGTAAATACTTTTCAAAAATAGGTGCAAAAAGGACCCCACTGAAAATGAAAGGTTGCATCTTAGGTCGTCTATCATGCAGCAATGCATTTTGAACAATGAGTCATGGCAGAACCTCACTAAAACAAAATGATTCAAAAGCAACCATTGTCGGTTGTTGCCAACTCTTGTTTTATTGAGAAACATAAAAATATGTATATATTTAGACATGGTATATTTAGCTTATACTTTGTATACTTGCTTTATTTTGCATCTTCATTTTTATGACTGTGTACAGTAATATAAAGACAGGATCACTGACTTATACCATTTTCTGCTCAGGTTGCTTATCTACACCTGGCATCATGATCCTCTGCTTATGACATCATAATCATATGTTCATGTGCATAAAGACGACAGAGAAGCCAACTTCAGAAAATATTTGAAATATTAGCTAACATACATGTAAATATTATGGGGATTTCAAAATTCTTCATAGATATCAGGTTCTTTTATATGTTTTAATATTTTATTTGTCCCCTGTTGCTGCTGTAACTTAACTCCTCTCCTGTCCCTCTCACCTGTCTTACTCACAGAGCTTGCTACCAGGTGAGACTCAATGCTGTCCACATGCTGCAGGACCAGACCACCACCTATCTCCTTCTCACCCAACAGAACAAGTCCCTCACAAGATGGGGCCTGACATTGTCAGGGCAGGGAAGGATATGCTCAAGTAAGTGGCAACAGTGGAAGACAAATTCATACAGCTGGCCTGGTGACTTGGGCACCATTGGTGGACATCATATTCTGGCTCATCTACTTTGTTTTCCCAGTATACCTGCCATCTCCCAATCCCTCAGCTTCTGCTGGATCACCAGGCAGTCTTCAGTATTCCTGGTTAAAAAACACAACTTTAAAATCATACCTGATGTGTTTATTTGGTGGGAGAAGGTTACATAGTTTTAAAAATCATTCAAATTAAAAAGCACTCCTTTGGGATATAAAATAATACACCACATGTGAGGGAAGGCCTTTATAATTGTATCATTTATACTATACGACTGTTCTAGCTGGCCTTTTCTTCAGTCACGCATATTTTCATTTCCTATGGGAGATCATTACACATTTCAGTGTGTACTTAAACTGCAAATAATCATGATAATTATTCCTTTCTGTATTGTTGTCTATCATTCTGTTATGTTGCTATCTAAAGAGCTCACGCTTCATGCAGGGCCTCAACATTTTAGAGCTGCATGCCTGTGTCTTAGTTCGCATTGTATAAAACAATACACTTATACCTGCTAAGAAGTGTATCATACTCATAGTTTCTCACATATTATGCTTTCTAAAGCCCTCTCCCCATGAACAGAGGTCTAATTTTTCCACTTTAACTTGGCTCTTC
The DNA here is from genome assembly GCA_016271365.2 of Neoceratodus forsteri. Classification (NCBI taxonomy): domain Eukaryota; kingdom Metazoa; phylum Chordata; order Ceratodontiformes; family Ceratodontidae; genus Neoceratodus; species Neoceratodus forsteri. The sequence continues at coordinate 447,681,901 of CM057453.1, forward strand.
ATATTTTAGAGACAACAAAAGATCACTTTCTAATATATTTATTTTAAAGTATTTATTTACACATAATAGCTCAAAATGGGATGTAAAATATTCTGTTTCCCAATTTTACAGGTGGGAAGGGTGCTCAAGCAAGGGAGGTCAAGCAATCTGCTGAAACTCACATAATGAGGACATGACTATAGGATTAGAAACTGGCCTGGTTCACAGCTCTGTGTATTTTGTAACTAGACACAACTACTGTAGCTTCTTCTAGATATGGTTGTTAGAAATATTTAATAAATCTTGAGCTTACCATACTGTCATTCTTATTTCTGCATTATTTTAGGAGAAAACTTACCCTGAGATGTGTCGAACTGTACCAGATAGGCCTGCTGAACCCTGTCTGCCATTCGATTCCCAGAGAGACAGGCACTTTTTCCCACACATAAACTCACAAAGAGACATGAAAGCTGCCCTCTGATTCAATTTATTTAACAAGCGGTGGTGAGTTAATATAATAAATGTAAGGAAAATGAAAACAATATAAGTATAACAGAGAAAGCAGGGAGAACTAAAACCCTTGATTTAATCTGTTGACTTACAGTAAAGTAACAGAACACATGTTTCTGGTTATCTCCCTGGTGAAAATTCAGTAGGCGCCAGTAATACTTAAGAGCTTGTTGGTTTCAGATAAGGCTGGAAATCCAGTTTGATTCTACGTTACCAATTGGGCTGTGGCACAGCAGGCCATAGAGCACTACTGGTCCACTCATACCAAAGTTCACCTGTTAAATAAACAGTGTCCCTTTCAAGAAGGCTAATAAGAATGGAATTTGTTTTTTCTTATGGTACAGCTGGTATGACAGAAAAGTCACAGGGATGGGCTTAGAGGAAATGAGCATCAGTAATTTGTGTAACACTGTTACATAACCTAATGCAATTTTGTATAGCAGTTCATACAGGCAGTGTTCTCTAGTGCTTAGAACACTGGCTTGGGAACTGGGAAATCACAGGTTCAAACAAAAGCAGAACCAAACCCTGTGTGACCTTAAGCAAGTCACTTAATCTCTTAGTGCTCCAGTCCACCCAACTTTGGAAATAGGTTGCCTCAGGGCCATACTGGAAATAAGATGTTATATCTTAGTTGTGTATCCTCCTGGTAAGCAAATTGTAAAATTAAAGAAACTACATTATTTATTATAAATAAAGTTCACATATTGCAATCCTGTTGATATTACACCTGAAAGACGACAACAGTGGGATGTGTAAAGTTGGAGAAATTAATTTTGTAAAGTACTTTGTGAAGTTTCAAAGAATTCCCTTCACCACGAGTCACACTTCAGGTAGTGTTCCCCAGATGAAATGCCCACCTTGCCCAGCAAAGATTGAGCATATTGCATTTCACTGACAAAAGTGTCAGCAAAGTTCTGTTATACAGGGTTTTTCTGGGAAAAGTAGTACTTCACTGGTGAAACTACACAAACTGGATGGTGGTAAATGGAGCTCAATCTGAGGAGAGGAGGGTGACCAGCGGGATGCCACAGGGATTAGTTCTGGGGCCAGTCCTATTTAATGTCTTCATAAGTGACATTGCAGAGGGCTGGAAGGAAGGGTGCCTCTTTGCAGATTACACTAAGTTCTGCAACAGGGTCACACACTTAGGGAGGGTGGAAAAATGAGGAGGGTCCTAGGTAAACTGGAGAAATGGCCTAGAGTGTGGCTGAGATTCAATGCAACAAAGTGCACAATCATGCATTTGGGGTGCAAGAACCCAGGGCAGAATTACATGATGGGGAGATACTGTGGTCACTAAACAGGAAAGGGATTTTGGGGTAATCATATCAGATGACTTACAGGTGGCCAAATAATGTGCCATGGTTGTGAGGAGAGCCAGTGGGATGCTGGGGTACTTAGGAGAGGTATCACCAGCAGAAGAAAAGAGGTGGTGATGCCACTGTACAGATCATTGGTGAGGCTTCATTTGGAGTACTGTGTCCAGTTCTGGAGATCACATCTCCACAAGGACATAGACAGGAGGAGGCAGTTCAAAGAAGGGCAAAAGATGGTGCATGGCCTGCACCAAAAGTCATAAGAGGAGAAACTGGGAGACCTCAATATGTATACCCTGGAGGAGAGGAGGAGAGGAGAGGAAAGGAGAGGAGAGGAGAGGAGAGGTTAAGACAGGGGAGGAGAGGAGGGACAGGGAGATATGATATAAACCTACAAATATCTAAATGGCATAAATATGGTACCAGAAGGTAGCATCTTTCAAAAAGGAGATGTTCATGAACAAGGGGCATGACATGAGGTTGGAAGTGAGTAGACCAAGAGGTAACATGAGGAAGTACTTCTTCACAGAAAGGTTGGTGGATGCATGGACTAGACTCCCAGTGGAGGTGGTGAGGAACACTAGCAATAGGAATGAAAAGGTAAAGCTAGAGATCAAGTCGGGTCTGTGGCTTTTGTAGTAGGTAGGAAAAATGGGCAGACTGGATGGGCATATCAGTCCTTGTCTATCATCAGTTTCTATGTTTCTGTTTCTATGGTTTTGTGTTTGTGAAAAATGCTTGTTCACTGGAAAACCCACCCATTCACAGTATCACTAGTTCCCACCTCTCTTACCATTTTATATTATGTCCCTCCTGCACACTCTGGCATCTACCTCTCCCCCACAGTCCCAGTGAAGTTAGTAAATTTCAGTAACAGTCAGTATTCAAAGAAAAGGCCTTTCCCACCAAGGAATGCACCTCATACAACTCTTCCCACCCCAACCCCTACTAGTCCTTAAGACAGATTTGTGATGAACACTCCCACCTAACCACCCTCAAACACCCAATCTCTCCTTCCCCAAGCCCCATGAAAAAGGATATAGGTACCACAGTCTTAACACCTGTCATGAGGTAAGTTGTTCTATCATGGTCAGTGTACTGGCTGCTAATGCAAAATGAATAATGACATTCTCACCTATAGTAACACCTGACTGGCCACATCTGGGTGCAATACTGGATAACTTCGTGGTTTACCACTAGCACAGGATACAGAAATAATACTAACTCAAATACATGATCGGATAAAGGAAAATATACAAAGGACATAAGGGTAAATAAGAGGCAAACTTGGTTTGACATTTCTAGAGGAAAGCAAAACAGATTCTTAGAAAACAAAAGATGCAAAGAATCTTCCTACTAGGAGTAATTTTAATGCCTTAAATAAAGCAAGGAAACAGTATAATACATTTTAAGAGAAAATAAAAACAAGAGTTCAGTCAAAAACAATGGAACAACATGTACAGTGTAATCCAAACTAAAGACACCAAAAAGTTTTGGAAGATAGTGGCCATGGGCACTTGTGAAGCACAGTCTTCCTTGGCAATATTCATCCCAAAAGAAACTTGGGTACAGCATTTTAAAACAATATTTAACAAAGAAGTTCCCTTAAGATCAACAGATCAGTTCTGTAATAGGATAATGGACCCAAGGTATCACCTCTCACTATAACAGCACCGAAGTAGACAAAGCCATCTCAAGCCTGGCTAACAATAAGGCTCTGGCCTAGATCTAATGCCAGCAGAGATCTATAAAAAAGATAAGACCTTTGAGTTCCAATTCTTACATGTTTTCAAAGTTTGTTTAACAAAGAAATTTATTCCATCATCCTACATAATTATCCCCATACATAAAAAGATTCATACTACAAACCTGGTAATTTTAGGCCCATCAGTCTGTTAGACATGAGCTCCAAAATATTCACAAGAATATTATTAAACAAATTGCTCCTATGGCTAGAAAACTCCTGTCCATTATCCAAATACAAGCTGGCTTTAGAGCAAGCTTTTCAACTATAGATAATATACAGTATACTGTTTTGCACACTTTTAGAAAATATATAACTGTCAGAAAAACAAGCTGTTTTCCCTGTTGATTGATTTTGCAGCAGCATTCGACTCAGTAAATAGAGGGATGCTTTGGCTAACTTTACTAAATAGGGTCTAACTACTGATCTACATATTCCTATTTACTTATTTTACACTAACACCAGTACTGCAATCAGATATAATAATGAAGGGAATACTACAAATTTTTTAGAGCAACCAGGGAGTCAATCAAGGCTGTCTCCTCACTCCTTACTTTTTAGCATTTACATTGATTCTCTGTTACAGATGGAGGTGGCAAAACTCTAAATCCTCCCAAAATAAATAATTTTCTTTGCCATATACTGGCATATGCAGCCACTTGGTCATACTCTCATTTACTAGTCAAGGTCTGCAAAAGCAAATAGATTGGCTCTCAGTCGAATGTGAAGATTAGAACTCAATATTAATCAAAAAACTAAAATTATGATCTTTGGGAATACTAGAGCTAAATTTAAATTCAATTTAGATATAGAAAACATTGAGATAGTAAAAGACTATATATACTGTAATTAGGCATTACATTTACTCTAAATGGTAAATGGAACTTGCACTCTAAACAGCAATGTGCCAAGCCAAGCATGTCACTAGGCTTTAACACACTTTAATTATAAATTTGGTGGTAACACCATATTACCAGCTCTTAGGGCAGGTGAAGCAAATTAAACCTTATTTTGCTACATGGGGCTGAAATTTGGGAGCTCAGCCCAGACTAAATCTTGAAACACTCATCCTACTGTTTTATAAAACATTATTACAAGTCCCACTTCAATGCCTTCCACCATAGTAAGAGCGAACTAGGTAGAACTGAAATGGTAACCATGATTGAACTCAGAATTGTGTCTTACTGGCTACATGATTAATAATCCTCAAACAATATTCCCACAGAATGCCTAACAGAAAAAAATCAAATGGTTTTCCAATAGGATAACATCATGTTGGTTAAAATAGTTACTAAATATACCTGAGAAAACAGAAATATATTATCTTTGGAATGATTACAAGTGAAACATAAATATCTCTATACAATATAAAGCTACCATAAAAAGAAACTATTCTGGCTAGCACAGACTAAGGACATTGAATTAGTCAAACAACAAAACAAACATTATGGTATAGCACAAAAAATAGTGAATGGAGTAGAGAACTATTTACTAATCCTAACAATTTCACAATACAAGAAACTTGTCACATGGGCAAGATGTGGGGTTATTATTACCTCAAAATACTCCTATTTTAATAAAAACAGAAAAGGTGATATAACTGCGCCCAATTCATACCCATGCAATAAAGGATTCCAGGAGACCATAGTTCACATCATTACCCAATGTCCCTTTTGAATGGTCCTAGAAATGATAAATACTGAAATACCTCCTAATGAAATATGCTGATTTTAATTATGACCCAGTTTTTATTCTTCTCCATCCCAAAACAGTCAGAAGTAGAGATGATTGCAAAGTTTCTTATAGCTGTTATTAAAGCAAAAGGAAAATGAATTTTAGCAGCTATGATGCTTTTGTATTATCAATCCCTTCTTTAATGTGGCAGCTACTATCTTTGTACTGAAACTGTATTATAAAACTTTTAAACCAGTACAATTTAAGGTCATATTAATGAATTTCTGTACTGTATGTATAATTGTAAGGTCCATTTTGTTTTTTGGATGATCAATAAACTCAAACATGAAACTTGATACTTGACTGGCCACTTGGATAATAATGTGAGGAAAACAAATGTCCTATTTTAAAACTTTTCTGTAATAAATATAAGTTACACATTAAAAACTGCGTTACACACTGTGTAATAGATACAATGCACATATTGCAGTCCTGTTGATATTACACTTTCATTTCATTTCATTTATTAGGAAATACCAATTAAGTAAGCTCTGTTACAGAGGTTTTCATAGAAATGGTTATGCTTAATAAAAAATTAACAATTATCTAAGGAAAACATGCAATAAACCACACAGACAAAATAAAACATGAGTTAAAACAGAAAATGATGTTTGAGCAAGTCATCAGTAGACATGTGTGAAGACAAGGAAACATATTTTAAAAATGTCCTTGAAAATGATCTTGCTCAATGAAATCTTATCCTAGTAAAAAAAAAAATACTTCACTGAAGTGATATGGCATCTTAGGGTGCAGAAGGGTGCTTGGTGCTAGATGGTGGTAGGGTGGAGGGGTTCACAACTGATATGTCCCAGTAAGGGGGACATGGTGGTGGGAGTTAGGTGGTGTGTGACTGTGTATGGATAGGAAAGGCTATTCTTTGAATACTGACTTCTACTGAAATTTTCTTTGTTTGGACTGTGAGGGGAGCAAGGAAGTGGGTGCTGGGGACTGTGTAGGTAGAGGAAATCATTTTAAATGTTTAGAGTGGTGGAGAAGAAGGAACTGTTTGGCACAGTGGGAGGGTTTACATTTTAAAAGCATTTTTATTTATTACATTAAAATAATTTTGCTCCTTGAAGAAGGTGGAGTAAGTTGGCAAAACTGGTTCCAATATGTGTATGGTGTCAAGTTGCCAAATTAATTTTCTCACAGCAATTACGGTGCCACAACAAGGGCAACAGTTAAAGGGGTGATTTTGATTTTAGATTGCCCCTCACTCATGTCGCCCTTGTGCCCACACAGTGTCTACTCCTCTGGGGCATGCCCCAACTGTTTTCTGGGAGGGTGCTTTGGTGCTGTAACTCCTGTGACATGAAGTAACTGCACCATAATTGGCATTGGCAAAATGTATGTCACTGCAGTATGGGTGAACCCTAATATGTATTGTAAAGTTCCTAACTTCCCACCAGCTTTGCCTGCAGAATAACATTCTGTACATTTCTAAGCATCAGCCAATACAGATTACAAACCAAACTTCACAGATTTTGACATATTGGATCTCATCTTCATTTATAGTACATGGCACTGTACTAGAAACATAGAAACACAGAATACATTAGCAGAAAAGGAATGGTAGGCCCATCTAGTCTGATCTATTTCCCTACCAATTACAATACCCTGGACCCTATTTGGTCTCTGTTGTCCCTCCTTCTCCTTTCCTCTATTTGTTATGTCCATGTGACTATCTCACTCATGTTTAAAACTCACCACTATCTTCGCCCCACCACCTCCTCTTGCAGGCAGTTCCAGGTATGCATCAAGTTTTCTGTGAAGAAGTATTTCATCTGTACTGTACAGTTCTATTCCTTAGTTTCTATACAAGTAAAAAGTTCTATTTTCAACATTCTCCTAATGTCTGGGGGGTATGAGAAATTCATTCATTAAACATCATGCAGTCCTCTAGTTAAGTGTCCCTATCAAAACTAACTTGAAGTAGTCACTATCTGTACTGTCTTTCTATATTTTTTATTGATTCATTTTGTTTTTTTAATAGTTTCTTTATTGAGTTTTGTGAAAACGAAATTAACAATTCATTCAAATGCAATATTGGTCATGCTGACTTATACACAGCATCAAATGCATTACTATAGTAAGCGCCAGTAAATTGTAAAGCTATTACCTTACCCAGGAAGATGAAATGTAATGTATTTACAATCTCAAATATATAACAACCCCTACTGTACTGTATGTGTCTTTCAAAAACAGGGCATTTCTGCAACATAGGACTTCAACTTTTAAATCAAACTTTTGAGTTAAACTTCTGCCTCCATCTAATGAGAACGTGAAAAGCTTTGACCCATGACCTATGGGAGTTTAAATCAATATTAATCATCTGATCTACACCCTAAACAACCAGAAAATCATAGAGACACAGGGCAACAGAATGATGCTGGTGAAATTGAACCAAAAATTACTCTCCTGGATTACCTAAAGACACCGAACATGACTGAGCCCCATGACACTAGGGTCAACAGCAAAGGCCATCTTGCTGCAGCCACCTTGGATCCTTATAGTGATGGAGGCAGTGATGAAGACGGGAGGAAACCTTCACCATTACTTTAAAAAGACTGCTCCAGGAACATGGTAAAATCAGTGCCACAATGACTAAAATGGAAAAAGCGGTAGCAGACACCACCTGGGGCTTGCTGAAGTCACCCAGTGAACTGTGGATCTAGAGCACATATAAACAGACACCTCCAAGATGGTGGAACACCATGACTCTGCCATTCTAAACCTATTAAAAGAGAAATAGAGCTCACAGATAAACTGGATAACCTGGAGTTCCACTCCAGGAGAGACAATTCAGACTATATGGTCTCCCCAAAGGCACTGAGACCAGTCAAATGAAGGCTTTTGGAATCATTCCTTAAAGAGACACTGCTTCTCCCTGTGGATGAGCCCCTCAATATTGTACAGCCCACAGAGCACTTAGTTAAAAAGTCAGCAGATCCTAAAACAATCCATGATCAATAGTCATGAAATTCCATGACTAAAACAACAAGACCAAAGTTCTGCACACATGGGCCAAGAGGAAATTGTTTTTGGGACAAGCAACTCTGTCTTGGACATGACTACACTCCTTTACCCAGCAGAAGTGAAGAGCATTGCTCACAATTATATGGCTTCTGGGTCCTCCAATGTTAAAATGCATCTTTGGCACCTGCACAACTGAAAGTCTTTCTGCCAGAGGGGCTGGTTTTCTTCCACACCCTGGCAGAAGCCAACAAGCCAAATCTACCCCTACAGAGGCTGGGGTCCCTTTGGACTTGTACACCTGCTCTGATGGCAGTGCTGGATTGACTGACCTCCTCTGAGCCATGGACCAGAGCGCTTCAAACCACCTAAGAAGAATTGTACTTCCCACAACAAATCAGCAGCAACCAAAGTCAGTGGTAGACTCTTGCCTAGCTCCTGTCAGCCCCAGCCATAATGCTCCAAAGTAAATAGGACTTACCTGAGGAGGTGCTTGATCTGCATTGACTGCATGGATCTAGGGGCAGACCTCATGGTGATCCTTGAGTAATGCCACCATCCTTAATGCAGAGTAACACTCTGCATGGTGACCTTGTCCTGTTATGATGGCTCAATGGGCTGCATAATTAAACACAAATATGTTTTCTCTTAGATAGGGTGTGGTGATAATTGGACCAGGGACATGAAAAGTACACAAGTGAGGTAGTTCAGGTCTGGGACAAAGGCTTACACTGGGGATGGCTGAGTGTTCTGAAGGTCTTTGCATCTTACCCTTTCTTTGATACTGTGGGAGTCAAGAGCCCATCTGCTCCTCAGCTCCTCTCCCCAGTGCTATAATGGATGATAATCCCAGATGGTCTCATGGCAAGAGGAGGGATGCCTGGTAGCTCCCACAGGCTAAGACTGACTGCTGGAATTCTGGATTGGTGTCTACCCCACAGTTCTCTCTGGCAACAGCTGGTCTGCATCTCTGCTATGTGCTGGGTTGATGTGCTATGGTGGTTGCCCAACAATGAACCCTTCTCCTCCTTTTCACAGCAGATCAACTAAAAAGTAATTGCAGTGTGACCCCTGGAGCATTATTTGATCTATGGTGTTAGATGGCTCAATGAAAGGGCATGACCTGGGGGTGGGGATCAGGTGGCCTCACAACAGGACCTGATGAGCTCCATTGTGGCTTTCCAGCCTCCCACGGACAGCAGCACGATGGGCATAATGCAGCTGTTGGGCAAGGTGACAAAGGTATGATCAGGGACATGACCACGCAAGATTAGTTCATAAGAGCAAGGTCTGATGGTGAGAAGAGTGGATCAAAACCAAGATGCACATGGGCATGCTGCAAGTCAAGCTGGAGAGAGAATGGGGTGGGAGTGGGCAGGTGTGGCCTGGGGTCTGTGGGCTGTAGGGCTTTGCAGAGGAGAGGAGAGAGGCTGTAAGCTTGAAATCCATAGCAAGGTGGGTGACAGTCACCTTTTGACATTCCATGCTGTAATAGCAGTTGAGGAGAAATGCTTAGGAACTACAGGGAACTCAAGTAACTATACAATGTGGATGGGCCTCTTTATATTTCTCCTCCACCTGGGTATAGGACTTAGTGGGGAGACATATCTAATGGAGATAGGAGATAATGCAGAAGTTGACTTGACCCCAGAACTGATCCAGAGCCTTGGCTACTTCCCAAGGTGGAGGGATCATCAGTCACAAATTTAAGGCTTCTATTTTCATGTTCTTTTAGGGTGCTAGGAGTGTAGAGAAAAATAAAGAGGAATTAGGACACGCTTTGATGAGTTGTCAAGTTAGGCATGATGTGGAGGACAACTTTAAAGTGCAAAGTTTGTGCAAGATCCAGAGAAGGGAGCCTTACCCTGCTGACCGAAAGCAACTGAAAAGCAGTTAGGGTTCCTTTGTACCTTAAAATTCTACATGTGGTTACTTGATCAGTTGTGTACGTTTGTTTGTCAAATTGTTACCAATTCAGGGCTTCAGTTACTCGGGATATTACAATCAACAATTAAGTTACGACAAGGATAGAGGCTGGAAAAGTAATAATGTATAATGTTAGGGGCCTAAATAACCCCATCAAAAGGATGAGGGTTCTGACTGAAATGAAGTTATTAGGTGCAGAGGTGGTGTTCCACAGGAGACCCACCTGACCCCAGGGAAAGCAAAACATTAAAATGAGCCTAGGTTGGGCAGGTTTATTATGCCTCCTATCAGGACCATCCACATAGGAAGGTGGCCACTAGCGATGGGCAAAGTCTGTAAATTGTGCTCCATGAAATATCTCATAAATTTGCACATTTTAAAAATATTCTTGGTGTAAAGTGTGAAATTCCACCAGATATGTGAAATTTCACCCACGAACATTGGAATTTTGCCACTCCAAGTGAAATTCCACCATTCGAGGGTGAAATTCTGCATTTTGTTGATGAAATTTTGATTTATTATTCGTGGAATATTTTGCCAAATGCAGATTTCACAAAATATTCCATTAGGGAAAATTGCCAACTTCACCCAGAACTTTGTTGGCAAAATTAAAGTTTGTTGATCTCTAGTGGCCACCCTGATTCATAAAGAGTGCCCATTTGAAGAGCAGAACTGTCAACAAGACCAAGTTGGATGTACCTCCTACTTAATGGTAAATACAGGTAATTTTCCTGCACTGTTCTAAATATCTATGCTCCAAACCTGGAAAAGGAAAATGCCAGTTTTTGAAGAGCATTATTCTGAAGGCAGTCCTGCCCCTGGAGATTTATTCATAATTGGGGAGATTTTAATATAACCCTAAACCCCAGCTTGGATAGATCTGGGGTCAGGTCTCCAACCACATACCCAGGCCTCCAATACCCATGAAACTGGCAGAAGAGTTGGACCTGATTGAGGCCTGGCAAGTTGTCAACCCAAGGGTCCAAGACTAAACATGGTGGTCTGTGCCTTACCAGGCTTACTCCAGACTAGATTTATTTTTATATCTGCAGAATGGTTCCACACAGTAAATGGTTTCTGAATCATCCCTAGAAGTTTCTCTGACCCCAGCATGGTGGTATTGGATCTTTCCTTTCCCCTGTCATTAAGAACTCTCCTGAAGACTCAGTGTGTCCTCTTGAACTGTGAGGAGTATAAAGATTTAGTTGAAGAATGCCTAAGGGACCACATGAGGTCTAACCTGCCACAGGACACCTTGGATGCAATGTGGCAGGATGACGCAGGCAGAAGTGATAGGCAGAACCATCAGTTATGCATCATCGGCCTTAGAAAAGCTGGGTAGAAATTTCAGAGGAACTAGAATCACAACTTTGATCTAGAGGTGGAGCACAAGATCGCACTAAATGAGGAGATCCATTGGAAGCTGGAGGATTGTAGAACCAAACCAAACTGCTAGATGACAGGATAGAGGGGCACTGTGGTACTCCAGACAGAGGTACTATGAGTTGGGCAACCAGAAATGGAGTCTACTGACCTGGCAGCTTGCAAAGAAGCTGCCAGCTGAGTGGTCTCATACCAAGAGGGTCAAACCAGTATATATCAGACCCCAACAGCTAGCATAGGAATTCACAGAGCTTTATAAAAAAGTCTACCTACAAGAACAGGTTGACAACTACCAAGAAAAGTTAAACTCTTTCTTTCATAGAATATGGGTCAAAAGTTTCACAGGAAGCTATGGAGGTTCTGGACACTCCATATCTCAGGAAGAGGTTAGCTCTGCCATTGTTAAGCTGAAGGCCGTAAATGCTTCATTGGCAAGCTTTTAAACTAGTCAAGGGAGGCACTGATAAGCAGCGGGATTCGCAGCCACCCCACAAAACTGGGTACTAAATGAGGTAAAGACCAAGGTAAAAAGGTCAGTAGGGAGCAGAACAGGGGTAAATGGAGAAAGCAAAGTCAATGAGGACAGGGATGATGCTACAAGAGGTAGAGCCATCAACAAATGGAGAGCAATGAGTACCAATGCCCTTAGTCTTGGAAATAAGCTTCCTGAATTAGTGGCCTTGATGGAGGAGGAACATCTGGATATTGTGGCAGTCACAGAAACATGGTACACAGAACCATGACTGGGACATAAACGTACCAGGATACACCATCTACAGGAGGGACAGGGAGGTAAAAGAGGAGGTGGATTAGCTCTCACATAAGGGATGGCATCAAAGCAACAGAACAAAAGGGTAAACAGGGAGGAGAGGAAGCACTGTGGGTCAATTTGGAGACAGGCAAAGGCACCACAATCTGCACAGGGTTGTATACAGACCCCATCTCAGGGGAGGAAATGGACAAGGAAATGATAGAAAGTATCCTTAGAATGGCAGAAAAAGGAGAGATATTGCTAATGGGAGATCTGATATGCCAGACATTAACTGGAGTGCATTTGCAGCAGCCACTTCTAAGACTGGGGTCATTTTAGATGCCCTCAGGGGGGCATGTCTTAGACAACTAGTATTGGAACCCACTCAAGAGGGAGCCATCTTAGACCTGGTATTTTCAAATGAAGATAGTGAGAGGATCACAGATTTAGAAGTGGGTAGCCATCTGGGAACTAGTGACCATTGAACAGTATGGTTCACAATAAACACAGCAGTAGAGTCAAGCCATCAAAGGCAAAGGTACTGGACTTCAGGAGGGTGGACTTTGCCAAAATGGATGAGAGCCTAAGGAATGCACTAGCAAATGGGCAGGAAGGAGGGTGGAAGAACAATGGGAATAATCAAAACTACCATCACAGAGGCAACAAGCCTTTGTGTGAAGCAAATAAACAAAACAAAATGATGTAAGAAACCACTATGGTTCTCAAAGGAGGTGGCAGGGAAGGTTAGAGAGAAAAGAGAGCATCCAGGAAGTACGAGGAATCACAGAAGGAGCAGGACAGAGAATTGTATCAGTTAAAGCAAAAGGAAACAGGAAAGGCAGTCAGAACAGAAAGGCCCAAACCGAGAAAAAGATAGCCAACTCAGTTAGAAGGAGGATAAAACCTTTATAGGTATATCAGGGAGTGAAGGAAGACCAAGGGAGGGATAATGAGGCTTAATAAAGGAGAAGGGTGGGCAGAGGGTGACTGTGAAAAGGCACAGATACTAAAACAAATACTTTTGCTCAGTATTCACAAATGAAGAGGGGCAGATACCAAAATCAAACAATAGAAACACGCTGGATAAGTGGGTTGATACCAGCCCTTTCACAGAAGAAAGGGTTCTGAAGGAACTCTTAAAACTGAAGGTGGACAAAGCAATGGGGCCTGATGGATTCATCCCAGAATTCTAAAAGAACCAAGGGTAGAACTAGTGACACCACTGACTACCCTCTTAATATATCATGGGAGGATGGGGTGGTACCTGAAGACTGGAAGAGGGCAGATGTTATTCCACTTCACAAAAGTGGGAACAGGGCAGAAGCAGGAAATTACAGACCTGTTAGTTTAACCTCAGTGATCTGGAAAATGATGGAATCACTTCTGAAGGAAAGAATTGTTGAGTACCTAGAGGCCAGAGGAATGCAGGACCCAAGGCAGCATGGCTTCACAGTGGGAAGGTGTCAGATGAATCTAATAGATTGCTTTGACTGGTGACCAAAGTAGTAGATCAGAGAGGGGCTGTAGACATGGCCTACCTAAACTTTAGCAAGACATTTGACACAGTCTCACACAAAAGATTAATATACGAGTTGGCCAGCCTGGTAGTGGGTCCCAAGATGGTAGCCTGGGCTAAAATTGGCTGGAGAGCAGGACACAGAGGGTAATAGTAAACCCGAGTCTACTCTGAAAAAGGGAGTTACTAGTGGGGTACTGCAGGGTTCAGTATTAGGACTGGCTCCTCTAATGTCTTTATAAGCGACATTGCAGAGGGACTGAAGGAAAGTATGTCTCTTTGCAGACGACACAAAGATCTGCAATAGAGTCGATATACAAGGTGAGGTGGAAAGGATGAGAAGGACTTGGCAAGGTAGAGGAATGGTCAAATGTATGGCAGCTTAGATTCAATGCTAAGAAGTGCAAGTAATGCACCTGGGAAACAAAACCCAGGGAAAAGTACACAATGGGGGTGAGATACTAACAACAACAACAAAAATGGAGAGGGACCTGGGGTAGTCATATCAGATGACCTAAAGGTGAGCAAGCAATGGAGAGGGCAGTAAGTAGGGCTGGTGGGATACTGGGATGCATAGGGAGAGGAATCACCAGTAGAAAACAGGAAGTTGTTATCCCTCTGTACAGACAGCTGGTAAGACCCCATCTGGAGTACTACGTGCAGTTCTGGAGACCCAGTCTCCACAAAGACATAGACAGGATGGAGGCAGTCCAGAGGAGGCAACTAAAACGGTGCAAGGTCTGCACCAGAAGACATATCAAGAGAGACTTAAGGATCTTAATATGTATAGCCTCGTGGAGAGGAGGGAGAGGAGCGACATGATTGAAACTTTCAAATACCTCAAGGGAATCAACAAAGTCCAAGAGGGTAGCATCTTTCAGAAAAGAGGTGTAAGAACAAGGGGACACAATTTGAAGCTAGAGGGGGATGGCTCAGCGTAATGTGAGAAAGTATTTTTTCATGGGAGGGTTGTGGACGATGGAACAGCCTTCCTAAGGAGGTTGTGGAGTCAAAAACAGTGGTGGAATTCTAGAATGCATGGACAGACATAAGGCAATTCTAGGGGTGGGGTAGGAAGAAGTAGGCTGTTGGTTACCTAGGATCTGCAGCTTATCCATTAGGTAGGGAAATGGGCAGACTGGGGGGCCAAGCGGTCCATATCTGCCATCAAATTCTATATTTCTATGTTTTATGTTATGCCCAGCCCAGATGGCTAGCCACTGAGTTCTACAAAACTTTTAAGGAGGAGTTTGTTCTCCTATTGGGCATGGTCTTCATGTAGTGCAGGAGGGAGAGGAGCCCCTAACGTGGTAATATGCCCAAATCTTCAACATTCCAGATCCAAGAAAGGACCCCACATTCTGCAGTTCATATTGGCTCATTCCTCTATTAAATGTAAATCAAAAGATTTTCACATTGATCCTGGCACACGGGCTCCAGGACTGTGGGGCACATCTGATGCACCTGGACCAAAAGGGATTCATTAATGGCATACAAATACATGATAACATAAGTTGCCTACTCAGTCTTATCACGTGGCAGTGGCAAACACAGGATCCATTGCTGGCCATTTTCATGGATACAGAAAAGGCATTTAACCAAATGGATTGAAAGTTCCTACCCAGAACCCTGGAGGAAATAGGAATGGGCCTCAACTTTGACACAGTATTAAAACACTGTATACCCTCATCTCAGGCTACAATTAAGGTCAATGGTGTTCTGGCAAACCAGTTCTACCATATCAGAGGTATGAGACAGGGCTGCACCCTCTCACCCCTGCTGTTTGCACTTTGTATTGAGTCGCTACAGCGAGTCAGAAGTAACAATAACATAAGGGATATAACTGCCAGAGATAGGGTGCATAAGATATCCTTTATGCCAACAACTACAAGTTGTTTCCTTAATCCCACTAGAGATCAGTATTAGCTCTGCTACAGGAGCTTGCAGAATATGGTCAAATGTCAGGCTACAAAATTAACTTGGAAAAGTCAGAAACTATCAGACTGAGGGGTCCCTTTCCCAGAGAATTCATGGCCAATTTCCCATTTAAATGGGTGCCCACTAATATGGTTTGTTATTTGGGAGTGAGGGTGACTCCATGTCTCGCCTCCTCTTCAAGCTCAACTATGACAAACTCTGGTCAGAGATTAGGGCCAACCTGTCTTATTGGGAGATGCTCCCTTTCTTGGGGGTCAGATAGCCACCTCAAAATGTACATACTGCCCCACTTCCTGTTCCTGTTCATGGTACTACCCATCAATATCCCAAAGTCCTTCTGAAACAGGTAAAGAAAACTCTCCTGCACTTTATTTAGAAGAGGGTAGACACAGAACCAGCAAAACCTTGATAGCCCAACTACAGGAAAAGGAAGGTTTGGCAATGCCCGATCTCAGGCTATACTATCTTTCTGTGAAATTGGTCCCTGTGGTATCATGGGTCAAACAGAGAGGGACACAGGCTAGAGAGAAACTGAAGTACACCAACTTCATAATATTCCCTGTTCTCTGTCCCACATATTCCCTCACCCCAAGGGTGTGGAGGAGGTGGTGACCCCATGGCCCCTCAGCATACTCTAAAGTTTTGGTCAGAGCAAGACAGCTCACACAGATCCTGAATTATGGGGGGCCTCTGCTACCATTAGCTGAGAACGGTTTTGGTAGATGGAACAGGTTCTCCCTAATTAGTTACAAATCATTAATTTGGAATACAAATCTCTTGTCCTTTAGGGAACTTCAAGAGAACCATGGACTGACACAGGTGGACTTCCATAGATATTTACAGATAAGACACTATCTCCAGACCAATAATCTCATCCCCAAGATAGATAGGGACCTGACACCACTGGACAAATATATTATATTGGGCAACCATCCTGGCTGGTAGAGGTAGGTCAGTGTCCATGGCCTAAAAGATCCTGCTAGAGGAAGGTAACCCAGACCTCAACAGCTTAAGGGCTAAGTGGGAGCTGATGCCAGTTTTCTGTTCCTGAAGAAGAGTGGAACAAGATGTGGTAAAGGGGCTGAGAGTAACAGAGTCACTGGATTGGAGGAATTTAATGGAAGTGTACGGCCTGCTTCTTCCTCATACCTGTGATCACCAAGGACTTCAAAACAGGCAACTCAGATTTGTGTTGGAGAGGGTGTATGCTGGCTGGGCCACACCTCCACATCTTCTAGGCATGCCCCATGATTGAAGGCTTTGGGACTAGGATTCAGGAGTAACTTAGCAAGGTATGGCTCGCCCAGATCCCCTAGACTTCAAAACCATGATATTGGGATTCAGGGTAGCAGATTGGGGAGACACAAGCAACAAGGGCTTTTATGGACCCTGTGCCTGCAGCACAGAAGGAGATTACAGCCAACTGGCTACAGTTGATCCTGCCTTCTTTATGTCCTAGGTCCCCAGGCTGTGAAACATCAAAGAATGGAAGAGCTGACAGCTAAACTCAAGCTCACTTTATAGAAACATGTGGAATTATGGGCAAGTGGGATGCACACAACACACCCACCCTGGCAGACTGGTGGGAGAAGGTTAGGAGTCAGATCCTGAAGCTAAACATGAGATCCCAGTGGTGCAGACATAGGACATATCCCACACTTTGTCCCTGCAGCCAGATTTCATCTCTATAACACTCAAGACAGTAGCATAGCAGTTGCCACTGAGTTTGCAGTCATGTTTAGTTTGAAAATGGTTTGATTTTCCATCTAAAATGGGGAAAAGTTTGTTGGATAGGTTTAAGGTTAGTGAAGAACTATGTTCAACATAGCATTACAGATTGCACATGCTTTTATGAGGGTTGTTCTTTACTTGAATGAGTGACAGCTAGTGGTGGGTAAAGTTGGCAAAATTTGCTATATGGAGAATTTAGTGAATTGCACTCAATTCACAGAGCTTAATTCACTCTAAATTTGCCATTTCACATAGCATGGATCAAAGACGAAAGTGTGGAATTTCACATGTGAAATTCCACACTTTGCCCCCACCCTCACCCCACCAACACCATGAAAATCCCTGGTGTCTAGTGGAACCCCCCACCGATCACATGGCCAAAAATCCTGGTGTCTAGTGGACCCCCACCACAATAATAAAAACAATCCTGGTGTCCAGTGGAACCCCATCCCGATGATCACTGACCCTGAAGGGAAGAGGAGATCAGAGCTGAGAGAAATGATAGAAGATAGCTTGGCCAGTTGATGATTTCCATGGGGACAGAAACAGAATAAAAACAGTGTTACAGAGTGGGTAGGAGGTTAAAGGGGGAGGAAAGAGGAAAGGCAGGGAGGGAGGGAGCCAAGTCAGAATTTGGATATGAAAGATACAGGGGTAAGCACCTAGCATTAAAGTAGGGAAGGGAGAGGGAGGAGTAAATGGAGCAGTGGCAGGTACAAGGTGGACAGTCGAAGGCAAAATGTCAGAAGGAGGAAAGAGGGGTCCAGTCTGGCAAGGGTGGACTTGGGAGTGGTGCTGTAGATGATGTTGCCATAGTCCAAGCTGCAGTAGGCAGAATTATCTTTGAGACTATCTGACAGTGGGCAGGAATGGGATATGGTTGCCCCACCTAAGGAAACTTCCACCAGCCCCATCACTCACAATATCCAGGTGCTTACCCCAATCTTCTTTTAGCCCCATAGCTTGCCTCCAAGGTGGGATCATTGAAAATTGAACTTCTCTGATGGATTAATGGTCTGATGTGGAAGGTGACTGTCTACTGGAAGTCAGTACAGCCAAAACAAAGTTGCAGGAAGTGAAGGAGCAATGGGAGGTGAACCAAGCATTGCCTGAGGGTATAGGTAGGCAATACATCAGGGTTGGGTGAGACAGAAGCAGCATACTGAGGTGAGATTAGTTTCCTGAACTCAAAGTTGAAGTGGCAAAAGCATAAGAGTCTTGTGGTGGCATAAGGGAGCTCATTTAACCAAGTTGGAGCCCTTACTGCAAAGGTTTGCCTCCCAGGGCAGTTCTTCTGAATGGCACTGCAAGAGCCTGCCTAGCGACTACTCTAGTAGCATGTTCAGTGGGGCAGGGCAGAAAAGGGCCTGCAGGGAGGGAGGAAAGTCCTAGAGGACCTTCTTCCCTAGAAGGTAAGAGTGTAGCTTGATGCGGTCCATAAGAGGAAGCCATTTTGTCCTGATGTAAAAGTTGCATGTATGTGTTAAGTGGTTGGCACCTAAGACAAATCTGCAGGCTTTATTGAGGGTTGTATGGACTTTGAGCAGGCTAGTTTTAGAGGCTCAACATAGACCACATTTCCATAATCTAGGATGGGTGGTACTGTGCCTCTAACCATCAGAAACCTAGCTTCAGGTGTGAGGTAGAACCTGAGCCTATACAGGCCCATGTTTCCTGTTGACTGCAGTGGTGACATTGTGTATGTGGTCATCGAATGAGAGGACTCATCTATTGTGATTCATAGATATTGAATGAGGACACCTGCTCCAAGGTGGAGTCAGAGTTACAGGCAATAGCTAGGGAACAGTAGTCCTCTTTTGGTGGCCAGCAAAGAGCATTGTCTTTTGTTTTTTGTTGTCAAGCACTAGCATGCTATCTTTGAATCAGTCCTGGAGGATGTTAAAACTGTGCTGCAGATTCTTTGTGAGAGCATCCTGACAGGAATTGTGGAAAATACTACTGTATCGTCAGTGTAGAGCAGGATCTTAGAAGTGGGGCATGCTTCAGGAGGTTGTTTATAAAGAGACTGAACAAAAGAAGGCCCAATATAAACACATGTAGACCCTACTGTGACTTCACAGGTGTTGGAGATCACATTGCTGATTTTACTCTTTGAGACCGACCAGATAGGTAGCTGGAAAAACAACTGGCCACATCAGTGGACAGCCTAGCTCATGTAACCTGTGGAGCAGCAGTTAATGGTCCACAAGGTCAAAAGCCTTGGCCATGTCTATGAAGACTGCCCCAACCAGGTGGTCTTAGTCAAGGGTCTCATGCACATTGTCATTGAAGTCAATTAGTGTGGTGTTAGTGCTATGCAGCTTTCAGAAGCCATGTTGTTGGGTGCATATTTATGCAGATGGTCTGTAAGTTAATCAGCAAAGATTCTTTCCAGTTCTTTGGAAAGCAGGGATAATATTGAGATAGGTCTGTAATTGGACACAAGGGACCAGTCACTCCTTTGTGCACGGTCATAACCAGAGCAGTTTTCCAGGTAGAAGGGAAGGTAGACAGGCAGAGGGACAAGCTAAACAGCTTGGTGATGGGAACGATTACCTCAGGGAGGGCAATAGATATCAGCTTCATGTCAATACCGTCGCCTCCCATCCTTGTTTTCCAGGACTCTTGTTAAGTATTTTCTTGTATCTTAGATTGTTACTCATTTGAAGTGAAAGGCTGGGCAGGACGTAGTGCTGGAGGAGATGGGCGAGTGATTCGGGAAAGGTGTTCCACCAGGTAAGTAGCTGGTCTGGATGGGTGGACTGCACTGTAGTCTGTAAATCCCTTGTTAAAGGTATTGGCCATTGTGGCTTCAATGAGGATGACCTCATCATTATGGTGTAGCATGGAGGAGGAGGGACCTGTCACTAGATCTGAGGAGGTTTTAATTGAGGCCCAGAACTTCTTCCCATCACCCCAACATTGGGACTGCGTTCTTGTGGTACATAGCCTGGCCTGCCTGATTGCCCAGATGCACATTTTTGGGCCTTTTGTAATTTGGACATCTATATCGGTCCCTGTTGCCTTGGCTCAGTGCCAGAGGAGATCCTGTTGCTGCATCATCCCAAGAAGTTGGGGAGTGACCCAGTCCATGCTGCCTCCCTTAATCATCTTCTTGCAGTATGGGCGAACTTGTCAGCTGCCATGTTGAAGTGACAGATGGAATAATTTCACTGTCCTTGTTCATGAGGTGGGGTCCCAAAAGACCATGTTGTAAATCTGGTGTGAAAATACTAAAAATTACAAAGCTAGGAAAAATTTTTAAATCCCATTGAAATACATTAAACTGGACTTACTTTATTTTCTCACATTGCAGTTGCTGGTTTCAGCAGCAATGTGTCTCAGATCAGAGAGTGGATCTACACTGTGGGACATGTTCAGGTAAATGATGTGTGGGTGATGGGTGCTGAGGTGGGGATCAAGGTGGGGTGGGGTGGGTAGGTGTTTGGGAGGGTCAGATAATCAATCGATCATTTTCTTTCAGGTTAAACTGAAAAGAAACAATTAATGAGGATGGTTTTCTTCATTTCAGGGATCTTAGCTGACACTGAGGATTGGCACCCAAGTGTTGTGCTACTGGTCGGCAGCACTGGGTGCCATCACATATAAGGGAAAGGGGTGGGAGACCTGAGGAGGAGAGAGGTTGATAGAAGTTGTACCATGGGTGGGCACCCTGGTCCACTTAAAATAAATATAAAGAAGGGTGGTGTATGAAATGGAGGGAAGAGAGCTGAGAAAAGCTGTACAAGGACGGTACTCAGGTTCCTTAAAATAAGTATTAAAAAATAAACATTGGGAATGGGGACAGGTGACCTGGAGGATGGAAGTGATGAGTGGTACCAGGGGTGGCCACGCCATAGAGCTATCCACATCTGTTCATGTCTGAACTGCCATAATCACCCACCTCACTAAATAGCACCACCATTTTCCCTTTGTTTTACTGAAAGCCACATCTTTAACCAATCAGCTGGACACCAGGTTGAAAAAGTGTGGTGTCATTGTAGCATCAGAATGACACCACATACTTCTCGTGATCTTTGAGCTGTAACACAAAATTATTGAGCATATGGAAATACATAGAGAATATGGGCTAACCATACAATATATATTAATTGAAGGTTAATTTAAGGTTGGAAGGGACCCTAGATCCACCTATGCAGAAGCCTGGATCCTGCAATACTAAACAAAATTTTGAAGCCAAATATGTGGAGGCAACCTCTTTCATAATCTGAGAACAAATCCTAATCCTAGTGTATAAAACCTCACTTATATCCTACATTGTTGTGATTTCACAGTAGTCACTAGCATGCATTTGATAAAATTAAAATCTACAAAATAAGAAACAACCAAATACTTTTACTGAAAAACTTTACAAACCCTGCATTATACAGTGTTGATAGATTTTACCATACTGTATGCTGCAATATCCCCGAATGAGAAATTAAACAGACTGCCTCCTTTTAAGGGAATTAAACAGTTATCAGTTTAATTATTTAAAGGAACACCATTGAAATAGAAATAACTACTGTGACAATACATTGATTTTATAAGATGTTATATGTAATAAACAGAATTAGGCAAGAGAGTCATGTCTGCAGTTTTTCAGACACATATCTAGAGAATAAAAGTGGAGCTGACAAGCTGGTGGTCCTTACAGAACTTAAGGTATTGAATGTCTGAAAAATGATTCAGGGTGCTTATTATGTGATTACACACTATGAAGTGTGAAACAAAAATTCTGTTAAAAGATCAAGTTTTTCCATATCATATTTATAAAGAGTGTAGTAAACGTGATTTTTTATTTTCAGATGAATGATACTTGCATATGAGAACAATAAACCATTTATATTGAAACAGGGTTTATATGTCACATTTTGAGCAGTACACACAGGATACTGATGTCAGACAGTATTTAATATGGTTTAATAATAGGTGAAATGTATTAATTAACATACAGTATGAATTAATAAGGTGTATATCATTTGATTATGTGGGTATTAATTTTAAAAATGAATAAAACTAAGAGGTATACAGAGATTAAGTACAACAAGTTGAAAATGACTGTTATATAAAACCTGGTAATTAAATTCATTATGTTATTGTAAATTCTTATTTAACAAATTGTATTATGTGTATTTTCTAGGACTACTGGAGGCACTGAGGAAGTAGCTTTAGGGCCAGAAAACATTGGCATTCCACTGTATAGGTGGCATGATGCATTTAAAATAAAATATATTAAATGAATACATTTTGGGTCTTGTGTCTCCTCATCACATTTACATGAAGTTGAACTTGGCATCAGCAGAGAAAGAATCACCACCTAAACTCTTACAGTGTACCCATATTTAGGGGCCTGGACATCGAGATCCACACCCCTTTGCAATGCATTTTACAGGATGAAACAGATAACAAGAACTTGTACTATACTGTATTATACAATGAAAATGAAAGTTCAGTTATTCAGCTGGCATTCATTGAAGCAATACAAGCAGAAAAGGATGTTATAAAAGCAAGTAGAAAGTAATTAACCAGAAGTCTTTTCAAATATATTGCTATCCATATTCTCTCAGAAGTCAGATACTGTACATTGGTGTCAATCACTATCCTCCCCTTTGTGGGGGCTGAAAAAATGAGTTCTTTGAACTGTGTCTTTTAGTTGATATGGCAAGTACTATTGGTGATGCTAGTAAAGGAGGGCAGGATGGGAGGGGGAGCGTGGAAGGTGGTTATCCTTAATGCTAGGAGCCTTGGGAGGAAAAATACAGTTACAGGTGCTCATGGCAGAGGGAGCGGTGGACCTTGCAGCCATCACAGAAACATGGGCCACCCAATACAATGACTGGGACCTGTCTGTACCAGGGTACAGGTTATTTCAGAGGGACAGGGTGACTGGGAAAGGAGGGGGTGGCACTATAGTGAAGGAAGGACTGAAGTGTGTAGGGAGGAAGGGAGGAGGGTAGTATGGAGTGACTTTGGATGCAAATCCAGGATTCAGAATAGGATTCTTAGAATGGGAGTGGTGTACAGGCCACCATCTCAAACAGAGGAGTTAGACAGGAACTACCAGAACAGATCAGGAGGACCTGTGAGAAGGGGTAGTGTGGTGATTGTGTGGTACTCAGCATGCCAGGAGTGGACTGGAGTACCCCAACAACTGGAACAGAAGGAGCAGGTACTGCTGGATGCCTTCCAGGACAGCTTCCTGCTGCAAATGGTCAGTGAACCAACCAGGTTAGGGAATACCCTTGACCTTGTGCTGGCAAATGGGGACTTTGTGAGAGAACTTACAGTGGAGGAACCGTTGTCAGGAGTGACCACCACTCAGTATGGCTCACATTGGATATGGGCAAGGAAGGAGGAATCTGGAACAAGAGTGCTGGACTTCAGGAGGGCTGACTTTTGGAGGACGGGGAAGTGGTGAAAGGGTACCTGGCCAGAATTCAATCTAGTATGGACACTAACCGGAGGTGGGAGCTCATAAATCTGGGAATAGTGGAGGCAACCAAATCCTGCTGAAAGGCCCAGAGCAAGAAGGCTAGGCTAAGAAACTGAGCTGGTTGAGCAAGGAGGTCATGGAAAAGGTAAGGAGGAAAAGAGCTGCCTTTAGGAAGTGCAAGAAAACAGGGAGGGGGGAGGACAGGGAGGAGTACCTGACAGAATCGAAGGAGGTGACAAGAGCAGTAAGGGGAGCCAAAGCATCTACGGAACTCAGGCTGGCACAAGGCATTAAGAAGGAGGAGAAGGACTCTTTAGGTACATCAGGGAGAAAAGGAGCTGTAAGGACCACATAGAAAGGATTAGGAAGGAGGGGGTTGGGTGGAAGAAGCAGATGATAAGGCAGAAGCACTAAATGAGTACTTCTGCTCAGTATTTACTAAAGAGAAGAGGGGTGACAGCCAAGGGTGGAGAAATGGCAGAAAAAGAGGGGAAGGGGTGACAGATGGGGAAATCATGGCGGGCAGAGTTTGGGAGGGTTTGAAGGCAATGAGGGTGACAAGGCACCAGGCCCAGATGGCATCCACCCAAGGGTACTAAAGGAGCTGGCAGAGGTCCTTGCAGGGCCTTTGACAGATCTATTTAATGCCTCACTACATTTGGGGTGTGTACCTCAGGACTGGAGGATGGCTCATGTGGTGCCCCTCCACAAGAGTGGCCCAAGGATGAACCTGAAACTACAGACCAGTGAGCCTCACACCATCGTGGGTAAGTTAATGGAGACTATCCTGAAGGACAGGTTGGTGGCTCCTCCTACAGGCCAAAGGACTATAGGACAGCAGATAGCATGGCTTCATATGGGGCAGATCCTGCCAAACCAACCTGGTGGAGTTCTATGACTGGGTAACAGGCAACCGGACAGGCGCCATGCAGTGGATGTCCTGTATCTGGACTTCAGTAAGGCATTCGATCTGTGCAGCATGGAAGGCTGGGACATAAGTTAGTAGCACAGGGGCTTGAGCAAAATTGGTGAGATGGGTAGGAAACTGGATTCAGAGAAACAACAGAGGATGGTGGTGGTGGGGAGCTCTCACACCCAAGGGTAGTGATGAGCAGTGTTCCACAGGACTTGGTGTTGGGACCAGTGTTGTTTGGGCTATTCATTGCAGACATATCATGGGACATCAAGAGTAAGATCAGTCTGTTTGCTGATGATACCAAGGTAGGGGCAGTGGTGGATGACCTAGGGGATGGCAGGGGTTGTAGGATGATCTGGCAAAGCTTGAAACCTGGTCAGACACCTGGCAACTGGGGTTTAATGCCAAAAGTGCAAGGTGCTGCATTTTGGGATGAAGAACCCAAGGATGAGTTACCAGCTGGGGGAGTGCAGCTAGCCCAGACAGAGGAGGAGAAGGATCTGGGGTGCTCATTACAGGGTCAATGAACAACTCAGCACAATGTGGGAAGGCAGCTGCAAAGACCAACAAAATGCTGGGTTGTATTGCAAGGGGTATATCCTTGAGGAGGGAGGAGGTGATTCTGCCACTGTATAGGTCATTAGTTAGACCACACCTGGAGCACTGTGTGCAGTACTGGTGCCCGTATCTGAAGAGGACATTAAGTTACTGGAAGGGGTGCAGCACAGGGTAACAAAGATGATCAAGGGCTGGGGACTTATCATATGAGAGGAGGCTGAGGGAGTTGAAACATGTACTCACTGAAGGAGAGGAGGGACAGGGGACATGACTGAAACACTTAAGTACATGAAAGGAATAAATAAGACAGGTACAGAGGGCTGTTCAAAGTAAGGAGGGAGGGACACCAGGGCCATGATATGGGACTGAAGGGAGGAAGGTTCAGGAGGGAGATGAGGAGACACTTTTTACAGAGAGGGTGGTGGCTGAGTGGAGTGCATTACCTGCAGAAGTCGTATCCAGTAGAACAGTGGACTGCTTCAAAAGGGATGGGACATGACAAGGGGAGGGTTAATGAAGGGAAGGGTGGAAGGAGGGCAGCTGTAGAATAAGGGGTGCTAGCTGCACATTTGAGCAGACTTGACAGACCTCTAGCCTTTATCTGCTGGCAAATTTCGTATGTTCATATGTTCATATGATATGGCAGTCTTGATATCAGCTTGGCACACACCAGTCCAGATGACAGTTTTAACAGTTTGTAATGACAGTTATATGCATTCATATGCAGCACCCTAGTTAAAGCCTCACTTTCATGTATTTATTGCATTACCAAAATTACACATTAATTAGGGAGTATTGTTTGAGAAGGACTTGCAGTAAGTCATAAGATATTTTCCCTAGTTGGAGGGGGCATTGGTAGTATGGTGCTTGCCAGAATTCTTTTCTTGATGGTGTATCCAGTGATAGATGTTTGAGCTGGTGGGAACATGCTCCTGGCTTTCTTCATGTATAGTAGATGACATAGCAGACTGTATGTTAGCTTCTGCAGATGGATCCGGAGATACCATAGTGTTAGCATCTTTAGAACTTTCAAAGACCCCATGGGTCAGATTTTCAAATGTCTTGACACAGGTGTAACTTCTGATTTTCTAGCTGCACTTGTGTCCAACTAAATGCATCAACATGTTGGTTTACTGTGTTCAAACATTTTGGTGCATTCACAACAGCTTACCTACAGCAAACAAGTGATGCATGTGTCATTATTTTAAAGAATGCATCATTTTCTAAATGCAACTTGCAGCACTTGAAACAAGAAATTGGACCATGTGACATTTTATGTAATCTGTTTTTTCCTCTCTTTTTATGTCCCCTTCTCTCCGCATCTCTCCCTTCTTTCAGAGACACCACAGGCCTTGTACTTCTCTGCTCACCCATCAGCACCAGTGCAGACCATCCCCATGGAGCCTGGCTATATTCCAGATGGGTATGGACGGGGCCCCCAGTCCACCCCAACGTGTCTGTAGTTTTGTCGAGGATGCTGTCACCTTAGTGCCGGTAGGGGCATTGGAGATCAAGGCCAGGTGTCCATCTACTGGGAGAGGTGTGGAGTGTTTCCTGTTTTTCTGGTCCCTCCTTCCTCAGGACATCGATTCACTGGGAAAGCCAAGGGCGGAGCATGTCATGATATGCATACACTCAGGCTCCCACCGACATCCTCCTCCTTCCTACAACCATTCCACTGCACCTCCACCTGTGGTCACCCAGGTGGTGGTATAGTGGTGGGACAAGAGGCCCACCCTCCTGGAAAAGGAGATCAGCCTCTGGGCGCTCAATCCTTCTCCTCCGGCTGACCCTCCAGGCGCCCGAGTCCATTCCCGAATGTAATCTAACTGTTTGATATACAAGTAGCGCAAGTGTGATAAAAGCATGATGCAATTCTTCATCATTTCTGTCTGAGGGCCCTTGAAAATCCAGCCCATGTTTCTGGTGATGGCATCATTACTGTAGCTGTTGAAAAGATATAATGGTGATGGTGGCATCTAGATGTCCAAAGATACAGTACCACACCACACCCCTCTCACTAAGTGTCATATTTTATACAGTAAATTTAATTTAGCAAATATTTGCTGTCCTATGACATTAGTCTGCAAAGCTGCTATACAAAAGTATTGTTTTTATTCCAACAGCTGTATTAGACAAGGATTTTCTCACTGAAGTCTATGGGAGAGCTTTTAACTTTGTCCCAGTTTCTAGAGAATCTGGACAGTAACGATATCCATGTAATAGGAGTTACCTTATAATATGTCAAAGTCTCACAGTTGTGGCAGTAAACAGGCTTGTCTTTTAACAGGTACAGCAGCCACTGACAAGTCTGGATAGTTCATGACATTTCTTTGATCTCTGTACAAAATGCCCTGCCTGCGCTAACTCTATAGGGCCAACAGAAAGATTTCCTTTAGAAATATTATAAAATATCTGGAAATTTTCAGACAACTTGATGGCTAGAACTTATTTCATTATGTGGCAGACTTATGGTCATAAATTAAATGATTTTAGAGATTATACAAATCATGTTTAAGTATTTTCTAGCACTTCATAACAAGGCCACAAAATGCCATTCATGTATTGAAACTTTACTGAAAATTTTTGTAATATAATTGACGTAGTGTACACAATGTTAAAGTCTCTAATCAGCATTTTATTCACAAAACAAAGCAGTAAAGAGTCTAGAACAATAATGCATCAGAAAACAGATGTAGAAAGTAACTGTTAGGAAAAATACATGTCTCCTCAGCATAGATGAAAAGTATTAAGGATTGTATATACATCAAAATAACATGATATACCAGCCTTTTATGAGAGAGCAAAGACAGACTAAAATTAGCCTTTTGTAAGGCAAATAAACCAGGCCTTACTAAAAGAAATCTAGTGCTATAAGAACAAGGGCACTCTGCTGTTGGCATTCAATACTAGCATACAGGAAGCAACAAAAATTGTACATGCCAGTAGCTGTGGCCTAAGATACTTTATTTTATATAAAAATCATAAAGGCAACATAAAATACTGGTGCAAGAACAGGTGATGTTCAGATGTTCAACTGGTGCTCCAGACAGTTTCATGCATGCACCCTTCTTCACCACAGGTAAAACTGGTCAAGGCAACAGTTGAGCACTTCAGCATCACCCTGTACTTTAGGCAATAGCTTGCTGGCGTGTTCTAGTTTTTGTTTCTCTTAAGATATCTACAGTAGGTCTTGAATTGGACGTAAAAGTTGACCCTGTAGTTCTATATGACTCTGTCCAGTAAGGAAGATACCAGAATCATATTTATGAATATTTCTAACCCTGTTAATTCAGGCTTATTAGCCAGACACAGTTATGATAACAGTTATGGGACAATTTAATAATTATAACATCCAAAATGCAACATGTAAGATCAATGACAATTCACTGAAACCATCTTAATTTTCATTCTCTAGCATTCCTTGACTGATCCTTCTAGGCTTTGATACTGTATGTAAGGTGTGTTAAGATTAATTGTATTAGCGCAGATGATACCTTAATTTGAATAGTTCCACAGCAGCTGCTGCGTCAAGCAAACCGGCTGGTGCTTGTGAAGGCTGTAAACTCCACAATAAAAAAACCACATACACAGCACTCTGCAGGCAATGAATTAGCAACAAGGCTAAGTAGCAGTAAAATATGATTTATTACACAACCTGGGCTCTCAACCTGAACCACAATACCTTAATTTGTCCTGGGGTGAAATGCAATGGGGATCCAAGATGGCTGCTGCATGCTGTGTGAGCTCAGGAGAAGCTGCAAAGCAGGAGTAGTGAATGCTTTTTCTGAATTTATAACAGGTATGCCACTGTTACCTCTATAATTTTGGATATATCACTACTCTTTCCAGTATATCTTGTGCAGTGATCATGACACAGCGATTTTCTGCCTTTTGTATATTTGTTCCTCAGCTGTTTGGAGAGGAGTCTGTGTGGTGGAGGAGTCGACCTATAGCTGTGGTGACACAAAGCTTTCCTGCAGAGGGTCAAACTGATCTAGCAGAATTGCTGAGAACCCATTAAGAAGTCAGAGGAGTTGGAGAACTGGGGTGGATCCCCTTGGTATTTACTGCTGGTGTTTTTGTCCCCAATCTCATATAAAGGAGCATCTTGGAACATCAGACTTGGATATCGGTATTATAGGATTTGGAGATAGAGACAGCCCATGTTGGAAGAGGTGTGTGTGTGTTTTATAAATTTGTAAGCAAAGTGGTAAATAAGACTTTAAATAAAATAGAATCCATACTGAGTTTCCTTATTGTTGGGTGTTTAAAGTTGTATCCAAAAGGTATATGAGGGGTCATCAGACATTAAACTTTGGCCAATGTAACTACTGCATAACTTTAATTTATGTGATGTTATTTTTAGGCACATAATGATTTTATATAAAAGATACTTATCATGTGAGACCAGAAGAATATAAAACATGCTAGTGGCATGAATTAAAAGTACACTAGAAAAGTGTTGAAAAATGTTTAGTACAAATGATGCTACGATGTATAATCATATAATAAAATACTTTGTATATGTTTACAAACAGATTCTTCCCTGTAGAAGCCTACTAAGGTGAAATATTGCATTACAAGGATCTTATTAAAAGGAAAAAAAGAAAAGAAACCATTTTTTGAACTTTTACCAGGCATGGCTGGCCATTTCTTTTCAATTGCTGACTATGATTGTCCACCTACCAGCTCCCAACTTATGTAACAACCCATGTGGTAATTGACCACGTGTTCTTGAGTCACCCACTTAAAGCACATGCACTGGCATCCTAAGGATAGACACACCATTTTGCACTAGACTTGAGATGGGAGTAGGTCCATTCAGGAGATCATAAAATTACCTACATTTATAGCAAGCTCACAGAGGTAAAAGATTTATGATTGTGTGTTTTCATATTCCCTCTTGCCTTTTCTGATTTATTTTTATGGAAAGCCCTAACCTGCTCCTCATCTGTCCTAGTTTCTTACAAACACCACTAGACATATTTGAAGAAACTCCAAGCCAACTCTGAGCTATTTTCAGCCTGTAGTTTATTGGACTCCTAGGTCTTTGGCACCAAGGAGATATACAAGATCCTTAAAATTCTTCAATACAGGCATAGAGGCAATACTCAAAACTGAAAGACCCGATAGTCACTGCCTCCATCTCTGCTAATATAGCTGCTCTGATTACAATGAAGTGAGGAAAGTAAGTTTAAAAAGAATAAAATACAGTTAAAGAGGTTTTGCTCTTAAAGATTGTGTTTTAGCCCTAAGTATTTTTTTAACTTTAAGTTCTGGCTAAAATTTTTTCTGGCTTAGCTGTTTAACATTGTAATGGCATTGGTATTGGTAAATTAAAACTAAAAGCTAAAGAAACAGCCTAGGGTTTGGAATGTAATATTAGCTAATTATTATTTTTAACTATTAGTGGTAAAGACCAGGGTCCTAGTTTTTTTTTTCCTTCATCCTCGAGATTTGGTGCTGCTTTATTTCTTATTTTACTTCTCTATTTTACTTACTTTATTTCTTTTAATATTTTTATTCCACAGCAACTTTTTACTCTTGTGCTATTGAGGAAGGAAGAGGAAAAATGAAGTAATCATTACTCCCCACTATAGTGTTCATGAAGATAAAAACAGATCTACTTCTTTCAGTTTTTGCTGAAGGTTCAAATTAAGAGAAAACTAATTTCTTCATTTCTGAACAGTGGAACAAAAAGAAAAATATTTTTTCTCTGCCTGCATTTGAAGGATTGGGAAGAATTTGAAAAACTGAAAAGATTAACAATTTGGTTAATCTGAACCAAAGGACTTTAAAGAACTTCCAAATACTGGTGATACTAATGATATATTTTCTTATTTTTATCATATTCTCATTTGGGAGGGACTTTTCCAAAATGTTTACTAAAAATGGATAGCAGTTCCTGTAAGGGAAATGTAATAGGAGCATATTCAATGAGCCTTTATATATCACTATCTCAATTTGTATGGAAGATAAAACGATGTGTTCAGATGTGGAAGTAGTAAAAGGAAATCAAACATTGAAATAATAGATAAAAGTGTATTGGACTGTCATTCTGAAAATCAAGAACTGCTGAATAATCAGGGGTAAAGAAAATACAAAAACTGAAGGAGAAGTTTTGGCAGAGGCCCAAAAAAGGAAAAATAAAACGGGCAAAAACAAGGGTCCAAATGTAATAAACAAGAAACTTCTCAGAAAGACAATTGATTTTTCCTGCAAAAGGACAAACAATATTGATTCAGGGACTTTGAATTGAAGCTACTCCTCTGGTAAGGGAGATACTGTAAATAATAGCAATCTACAAACAAGTCAGAAAATCCAGGAAACAAAGTTGGAGCTTTTCAGCCCACTTGAGCTCTTATCACACCTTTCAGAGTTTATAGCACAAGATCAGGCTAAAGACAACACATCCATATTGGCAGGCTCCCAAATACTGTATTCTCGAAACTGGATTGGGAGGTTGAACAAATAGAGATGGCCGTAGATTTCTTGGCCCAATGCCCTAACATACTATCCAAATATACAATAAAACTTTAGCACATCCAGGTATGGCTAATATAGTCTCACTTGAAGCTCTTAATGAACTTAAGAGCAATATGGAAGGCTTCATTTACACTATGCACTCTCAAATGCAAATTGTGGATAATAAAATGGAAAGTATTAACCCCTTCACACCTGAATTAAGTAGAACACAATACAAAGTGAGCCACAAAAGTGGAGCATAGGTGAATGAAATTACAAAACTCTCCTTTCAACAATATGAATACATAAACTCTCAAAGTAAAAAATAAAAAGGCTCCCAAATTTACAGAAGAAAAAGAAAGGGAATAGGAACAGAAAAAAAAGACTTTCCCTTAATAGATCCTGAGAATCAGCTCTCTCCTCCCTCAAGAATCAGGAAATTATCCTAGCGTAATAATAATAGTGTCATAGAGCAAAGGGATAAAACAAAAATAAGATTCAGCAGAAATCTTGAGTAAGGATTCCCAGATGCAAAGGAAAAGAAACATCACACAGAACCTAGTACTCTAGAAAATCAAGAAAAAAGACAAGAAGAGTGGAAAACAAATATGAGAGTGCTTACAGGAGAAGAAGTAACACTAAGAATAGATGGGATTTATGTGAAAACTAATTACTCTTTGGTATCTTTGAAGGAACTTATTCAATATTTGATAACAGCAGAACTAGGTATTCCCCAAGTAAAAGAAAAATCATTATGACATTTAGAGATACAGATCATAACTTAAATCCTGTATATGTCCTGGTCTCTGACATGGACCTTGATAAAATAATCTGGTCTAAACATCCAAGATTCAGACATCTGGAGTTTGAAATATGCTACCAGTGACATGGAAGACTATATACAATCACATGTCTAAGGAAAGATATTCTGAATCCTAATAGATCAAGATGTTTTTGCCTATAAACCTTCAGTTTTAAAATGGGATTTTCAAACTTAGAACCTACATAGGACAATGGGAATATAAATAAAGCTATTACTTTTTCATTATTTGGAAGTGACAGATTGCCAGGAGAAAATTATGTAATCCTGACATCATATATTACTGCTGTACTTTCTTCAGTATTGGAACTAGATTGGAATGAGCAGAATATAGAATGTGTGGAAAGAGCACTACCTACTAGACAGGGAAAGCAGATAAACTTTACTTATGTATCTTCTCATGTTTATTGCTATGTAAAGGCTAATATTTTAATGTCTGATATGTCTGAACTTACTGAAAAAGGACAGAAGCTAGAGAAGTGCAGGACTGACTGAGATCTGAAATTAGTGAAACTTTAAAAGATTCCTATGGTCATTGAAACTAATATAGATACTAATGTTTTATCCTGGAACATAGCTGGCTTGTCAAGTAAAATGATCATTCAGAAATAATTAACATTTGTAACTACTGTAACCATGAAGTCATACTTTTTCAAAAACATGAGCTCTGGATGTGATAGACATAAATGGTTACAGGTACTTTGCTACAGTTTCTCCAGTGACTTAGATAAAAACTTGGGATACCAAGAGGAGGGTTGGCAATTTACATTAAAATTGGGAGTGCCATCACAATTGTGAAAGAAGTCAAAATACTCAGAATTACATAATTCTGGTCATAACATGGGATGTGCAGTCATTTATTATTGTAAATGTTTATATCCTTCCCAAAACATTATCACAAAATCCAAAGGCAGTGAGGGAAACATATCTAGTGACGGTGACTCTATCTTCAAAAATGCCCCGCTGCACTATCTTATTCACAGGAGAGTTTAATGCCAGAGTTGCAAAGTATGACAATTTTCCCTACTAGAAACTAGAGATACTTGGTAATACTCAATAATATAAGGTAGAAGAAGGCTCAAGGCCCATTGAGACTACTCTCCCATGCCTCATGGGCAAGTTTAAGTTAGTACCATACAGTGTTTATCCAAATTATTTTTGAAAGTTATGGCATTATTTGAGTCTACTATGTACTGGGGAACTTATTCCATAGTTTTAGTGAAGAAATATCAGCGGGAGGGGACACTAGACACCAAGGATTTTGTGATATTTTGGCTGGTAATCTGTGGAGGGGCCACTAGATACCAGGGCTTTGTGAAATTTTGACTGACAATCAGCAGGTGGGGAGCCATTAGACACCAGAGATTTAAAATAAAGTAGTTGTTGTGCAAAGTGTGGAATTTTGCCCACAAAATTCCACACTTAAGTAGACAATCCCTGCTCCTCAAATTGGTGAATTTCACAAATCACGCTTCGTGAAATGAACCCAATTTATGAAATGTTTTGTGAGCAGATTGTACCAGCTTCATACATCTCTACTAGAAACCCTGAAATATTTTGAAGAATGTAGAATGAGACAGAACATGGATAAGCAAGAGAATGAATATGAAAAGATGTTAAGAAATTAGTGGAAGAAAGTGACCTATTGATACCGAATGGTAGAATATCAGGGATTATGAAGGAAAAATTACTTTCTGCTCTTCCAATGGCCAGAGTTCCAGTGACTATATTCTTGGCAGTCCTGATAGTTATAAGATGTTTAATTACTTGAAAATTCAAATAAGGACAGAAAGTGACCATGCTTCATTGAGACTGAATATAAAAACAGACCATACCAATAATATTAATGATGAGGAAACTATAAACTCCTTGCACTTCTAAGTTCAGAAGGTAAACAATGACTTAAACATGAATGAATAAAAGGCAGGGCATTAACAAATATATTATATAACTGGTGGAGAAATGTTACCCAGAGTGATGTGATTAATATTACTTCTTCACACATTTTTAACAAAACTGGATCAGCTAAATGAAGAAATAAAAAAAATATGTGCACAACAATGATGACTGCCAATCAACAAATAATTTATTATTTGATTTGGAGTGTATGAAGGTAACAAAATAACTGAATTGATAAGATGGACCAAAAGGCACCCTTTAAGAAAAAAGCTTTACTGAGTTAAATAAGGCAAGGAAACAATACAATAAGATATTAGAATGAAAAAATGGCATATCAACAAAACCAATGGGGAGAAATGTACTGAATTATTCATGAAAAGATGATAAATAATTTTGAAAAATGATGGCTAAAGGAGTTAATATCAACCATCCCTGCTGTATTTATCCCTTAAGAAACTTGGGTAAAACATTTTAAAATAATTTTCACTATAATGACATCTGTTGAAGTAGAATCAAATAGATTACATACTATTAAGAGGAATCAACACATTCTAATTATATTATCGCCAGAAGAGGCTGAATTGGCTATTACAAAATTAAAAACAATAAAGTTCCTGGCCAGACCTCATTCTACCAGAGGTATATAATGAACATAAGGATTTTTGATCCCTATCTTGACAGCTTTTTTCAGTCTATGTTCACTATACAAATATACACCCAATTCATGGACTAAAATATTACCATCCCCATACAATAAAAAGGTCAGTCTATGACCCAAGTAATTTTTATCCTAAAAGTCTTATGAACATAGATACATTAACCAAATGGTCTGATATAAAGTCTCAGGTTTCTTCAACCCAA
The DNA here is from genome assembly GCA_016271365.2 of Neoceratodus forsteri. Classification (NCBI taxonomy): domain Eukaryota; kingdom Metazoa; phylum Chordata; order Ceratodontiformes; family Ceratodontidae; genus Neoceratodus; species Neoceratodus forsteri. The sequence goes on from CM057453.1 coordinate 447,717,363, forward strand.
TCAAGTTTTAGGCAGGGCTTCTCGCCATTGACAACATTTTTATGTCTCTCTATTTAATAGAAAAATATGTTTACTTAAGAAAAACAGAATTGATGCCCTTGACATAGATTTTCCTTGGCTTTTGATTCAATAAACAGAGAAAAGCTTTGGGAAATATTATACAGCAAAGGTATGGATCATTCTCTTCTTCTCCTTATTGGGATGTTATACTCTTAGACCTTTACTACAATCAGATATGATAACAAGGGTAATTTAGCTCAATTTTCCACTACTAATAGAGGGGTAAAGCAGGGATGCCTTTGGCTCTGTCTTATTTAACATTTATATTAATGATTTATTGAAATATGATGAACAGGATCTACTTGACTCTCCTAAAATTAACAAAATGGCAATACATTCAATGGCTTATGCAGATGATCTTGTCTTATCTGCACTAACAAAATCTGACATATTTTACCAGAAATGTAGTTTTATTGAACTCTGAGTAAATATATATATATATATATATATATATATATATATATATATATATATATATATATATATCTATATATATATATATATATATATATAAAACTAGGTTATGATATTCAGTAAGAACTTGAACTAACATAACAGATTTAAATTTCATATAGGGATGGACACAATTGAAATAGTTAAAGAATACTGTTACTTAGGAAAAAATCTTTCTTCTTCTAGCTGGTCCCAGCATATTAAGGAACAGTGTGTAAAGGCTAAATTAGTGGCTAAGGCCCTACTTAATTTTAACTTTCAGTATGTTTGGAATACTATTTTACAAGTCATTAAGGCAGGGAAGGAAGATAAACTCAATTCTCTTATATGGTGCTGAAGTTTGGGGCACTATAAATAATGAGAATCTAGAAAACCACTGTCCCATTATTATAAAGCATTGTTGAAAGTTCCAAACTCAACTTCTAATGTGATGACAGGAACAGAACAAGGAAGGATTTCCATTAAAGCTTTCAAGGAACCATTACTGATGTCTTACTGGTTAGAAATAATGAATAACACTAACAATGACATCCTGAAGAAATGTGTATCTGAAAAGATAAATTGGTCCAATGAATGGCTAAGATCTCTGTGGCTGATTCCTTAAAAATCATCCAGTTAAAATACAAATGGAACATCTTTGGCAAGATTAAATAGAAATATCACAATTTCTCCACAATAAGAGACAGAATTAAAAATAAATTGATTAACCTGGCAAAAACTATAGACTTTGAGACAGTTAAAACCAAAATGTGCCCTATGGTTCAGAGAAAATAAATGGCCCATTCCTTGAGGAGTACTTGTCCTCCCTGTTCCTCCAGAACATAGAAAACTTTTAACATGGACGATATTTGAGCTTATAATCTCTACATATTCATAATATAATTTAATAACACATCCTAAGAAAATTGATTCAAACAATCTGTGTCCAAGTAACAGGGATTTCAGGAAACTCTGCAACATATAAAATGATCTGCCCAATATATTCTAAGCCAAGAAATCAATATTTACTGGAAATGTTAACAACAGATGCAAGTGTAAACTATGATTTGGTTTTATACAACTTCATTCAAAATTTGTGGAAGATGTGGAAACAGTATCTAAATTGCTAGCATCTGTTGTCAGAATAAAAAAAGGTTTAGAATAGGGAACAAACATATGCTAAAGAGTTAATGAATACTGGTCCTTTCTGTGGTCCCGATGAGAAATCGAGTGTATAGATTTAATGAAATGTATAACACTGTGCTCTAAAGTTGAGATAACATTTTATGCTACTATCCTATTTTTAATAATTTATTCTGTAATAATTGTTCATAATGTGTTTATACCTTTTGTAATATCCATGATGTTTGTCCCATTATGGTTTATCAAATAAGCTGAATTGAATTTAATTGAATTAATTTGTCCATCGTATCAGTTTCAACTACTGTAGATGAAGCGCAACTGGATTTTTTGATAACATGCACATAGTGTTGCAAGCCCCATAGTAGAAAACATAAAATGGGTTTGTAAAATCATGAAATCTGATTGACTGAAGGCCATCTTTACCTATACTATTATTGCAGCTCAGCAGCACTGGATAAAGATACAGCAGCCTCTACACGATAAAGTCAATACTAACCACATATCCCTGACTGCCATCACAAACATGGATGGCACTTTTACTCACTTCAAGCCTTCAACTAGGCCCAAAAATTAGACTGCCTTAAATTAAAAAAAAAGTTAAATGTTAATTTACCGCATGATCCTCTTCTTACACTAACATGCATAATTTAAAAATGAAATACCACAGTACTTATAGCTTTAATGTCTGTTGTTTCATTGCTGAACATGAAAATCTCCTTCTATTCCTATCTACTTAGCAGGGAAATGTCTGCTGTTTAACCACTACAGACACAACTGAAGCCCTGGTTCCATCTGGGGCCTTCTGGTGTGAGTGAGGGGGCTAACATTCTGCCAGTAGAACTGAGCAGAGATTCGAATTATTGCATTCCATCCATAGTAAACATTCCATCTACCGAATGTAGGAAATAAAGAACAGAACGAAGGTGGGGAAAAGGGAGGAAATAAAAAGAAAAAAAGAGAAAGGTAAGAAAACAGGTAAATGGGGTGATCTTGGAAAAATAGAGGATTTAAGGGCTAATTTGAAAAAAATTGTTCAGTTGTGCATTTTATGTGAAACTGAGATGGCCTGCCAAATGTTGAGAAGTGCTGGGACTATTTTGTTTGGGTAGATGAATGTTTAAAAATATCATTTGAATTCTTAATATTATTTTATTTGTGTGTATTTTTCACCCCTCAAAATTAAAAACTTGGACACATTTTATAATCACAATAAGACACTCAAGGGTGTACTTTGTAGTGGGATAATGGCATTTCTTAGCTGATAAAGGCACTCAGCAACACCTTGTGCTCACAACATACACAAGGTGTGCTATTATCCCGACAGCACATGTCCTGTCACATCTTACTGCTTAATGTTTGTTCTCAAACTTACTTTATCTCCTCAGGGCTTTGTTTATATAATAACTATTACTTGGTTATACCACTGATGCAGAAGTATACCAAAATGGTGGTTAGTGTGCTCTGTCCCGTAGTGTAATTGTTTACCCATCTGGGGATAGACATGGTTCCTGACCCAACTTTGACTGAAACCTTTACAGCAATTCACCACCACTGGATACCAGTTCTAGGGTGGATCTTTTGTACTTAAATGCCGGAACACCTGTGAATTTATAATAAGCTGACATTAGAAGTTGGAGGCCTCAAGAGGTTATGCAACTATCGTATTATTGGAGTTCTGAGACTCAGGAAAGCCTAAGGGCACAAACATTCTGGACCTATCTAATGATCTGACATGATCCTCCCTGGGCACCATGGTCATTAAACAGCGAGCATTACCTACTTTGTGTGAGCTACTTTAACTGTTTAGATACAATGCTAGACATCCTTGGCTATATAGTGCAGAACTTCTACTAGCTTAGCAAGACTCATTGATGCTGTCCATGAGCCATCTGGCTGGATAAACCTGTTTGTAGTCTATAGTCAACCTCCATTTGACAGTGGGTTTCATTCTTTTCCCAAAAGTTTGTGCTTTCTATGCCATTTGTGATTAATCAGGAAATAAAGGTTGCCACATAAAACTGTGTTTGAAGTATGATGGGTGTTATCCTTAGTCCCATTAATTCCTTTTTGTCACAGTCCAGGAAATCCTTCTTAAAGGAAAACTACACTGCTGTATCTTGTAAATGTTATTTGTTTCCATGTCAACAGACAACTATCTTCTTGTAGCTGTTAGGGATGTATGTGTTTAGCTTGTTTTCACTGCTCATGCTTGTCCACTGTAATTGTCCTGAGGACTCCATTTTATGGTTGTTGAAATCTCATTGTCCATGAGAGCTGCATCAGCATATGAGAACATGAATCACAGCAGCCATGTATACCATGTATCTCTATGCTGAAAGTACAAATATCCTGAAACAAATTCATTGGAAGCACACAAACTGAATTCAATTAAAGGGAAAATCCTGCATTAAACTCAGACAGTTTGCAAAACTAACTGAAGGTAAATGTGGTATATCAAACCTTGCTGCAGCTTGTTTTATTGAACTACAATTAAGCAGACAGGCATAGTGTAGAGACTAAAGGGTGCTGACACATCATGCCCTCATATGCTAATGCGCTCTCAGGAACAATAAGATCTCAACAACCAGAAAATGGAGATCCCTAGGATAGTTACAGGGACTAGTATGAACAGTGAAAATAAACTAAAGCAATCACATACATCTCCAACAGCTAAAGGAAAGAGTTGTCTATTGACATGAAACAGATAAAATTAACAAAATATGAGCGATAGCTCTGCTGGCTATTGGGGATATCCCTTTTACTAAGGAGAGCTAATGACCTGTGGTTCTCTGTGAACCCTTTCCCAGCTTTCCACCCAGGATGCACTGCAATCATGAACCCTGTGGGACTTGGGAGTGATCAGAATATTTTTATAGGCACACTGATCTAGGGATCATTTCAGGTGTGACTCTAGAGAATATAACAAGGAGTGAAACAGCAATAACAAAGTGACAACAATAGTTGCATGAACATGTACAATAAAATCACAGTACAACTAATACATTTCAGAGAAAGACAAAACAATGGAAAAGTGCACATGTACATTGGTTATGTGGTAGTCTGGTTGAGAGCTAAGGAAGTGTGCTGCCAATGTAGGGCAAGACATTTGAACAGAACCAGTGAGGTGTACATTTCAGATTAAAAGATTACATTGAGTTGCAACCTATACAACTGAGTATGCAAAATGGGTAAAACAAGTGAAATAACAGAAGGGGATGGATTGGATATAGACGGTTGTAATGTGGAGAGATGGGGATGAAGGCCATCTGCAGTGGTATTCTTCTGAACTGTGTCACTAACAGTGTCTTGAGAGAATGCAGGAGGAATAGAGACAGATGAGAAGAGGGATGTACAGTATATATAGTGAGAGAGCATGATAATGATTGATTACCCTTCAATGCACTACTACCTCAGAATGGATTTCTAATAGGAGGCCCACTATGGGAATGTTGGGGTAAAAATGAATTAAGGAAGGTATCTGCAAATATCTGTGCACCCTTTCTCCAATGTCTCCAGGCTGCATTCCTGAGGATCTTTGATAGGGTACATCCTCTGTGTGTATTATGCACATTCCTTTTGAACAGCCTCAAGTCTCATGGTATAGTATCATCAACAATGAGGCTGGAATGCCATTCTGAACATGCATACTCAAGAACAGGTCTAATAATTGATTTATATGTGGTTAACAACTATTTGCCATTCAACCCAGGTCTTTTAAAGTAAACAGGAAATGCACACGCTGGTTGCTTTTACTCACCACTGGTTCTACACTATGTTTCCATTTCAAACATTCTGATAACTGTTTCTGCCAATAGCTATGGAATTGGCTTGAAATTTCAGTTCCATTTACCTCAGAATTTTGTTTTGTCAATTCCTTTTGACAGTTCCCCCAAACTTGCATTTTCTTTTCACTGATTTGTTTTTGTGTTGTCTTTGTCAAAATAACCACCAATTCCAAACTCTACTCTATTTTTTTTTGTCATCTTTTTAAGGTGCTATGATATTTTAGTGTTGTTTACATAAGTTAAACAGCTTCTTTTACTTTCAATCTCATTAATCATAATTAGAAAAATATATGTCAGCATATGTCAACAGCAAGCTTAGTTGTAGACCATTAACTGGTCAACAAGAGGAGGGTGAGGTTAACCTGGAATGTTTATGGATTGAGATAGATGGCAAACCCGGGACAGTTATTGATAGTGTAAATGAGTGTGACCTCGAACAATTGGTCTCAGCATTTGCAAGAGGGAGTAACTTATTAGATCTGGTCCTAGCTAACATCAACAGCAGAATAGTCACTTGTAAAGTGCTGCAACCCCTGGCAGTGATCACTGCATGAAATATTTAGTTTTCCATCACAAGTGTAATAATAGTCATAGGTCTCAGCTGTTGAAAATTATAATATGGCTGATTTTGTATCAATGGCCAGGAGCTATCTGACTGGGACTGGAAACCATCATTCAAAGGAAAATCAGTGACTGAGTCTAAAGAACAAGCTATTAGACTTACAGGCCAATTGAGTCCCAAAGAAAAAGTATTCTGGACATAGGATGAAGCCCAAATGACTCAATATGGGCATTAAAAGAAGGAGAGGCTGATTGACTTGGAAAATAGAGGGACATGGAGATCATAATGGATGTACTGAGGCTTGAGCCATCCTAGAAGAGGTTGATTTAAACTATTCCCTGCTTAAACATTTGAACTTTGCAATTGGCTAAAGCGCTTGTAGCACAATAACTGAGAAGGTTTCTGATGTTAGAAGGAGTATTTTGGATAGATGAGATTCAGAATTTGGAATTCAGAAGCTAGCCACATTACAAGTGTTATATGGTCAGGGTTTATGCTTTATTTTTTTTATTCTTTTTCTTTTCACCCTGACACTCTGTTGGACTTGTACATAGTACTCTGTCTTGCAGTGTATTTTATAGATTATATTTGAAACTAATATTGGGAGATTTTAAAGAAAATTATTAAAAAAGAAAAATAAGAATTTTCCCAATATACTGAAGATCATATGACTGATGGTCTGGAATAAAAAGATGGCAGCAGCATAGTGTTTCATTTGCTAACTTTGGCCAGTGGAGAGAAGACATGTCCACTCTAGCAGTTAGTAAGCAGATAGCATTCATGCTCTTTACTTATAATTTAGTTACCAACTGAAACTTCCAGGATACAAGAGCCCTGCTTTCAAAAAAATACAAGAGTGGCTTGATAGCCAGAGGATGCAGAGTTGGAGAACCATAGACGGTAAAAGATGATGAATGTCTTTGTCCTGAATTTAGAATAGCTTTTATACAACTGATATAGTCACCTAAAAACTTATTTTTAAATGTACATTTTAATCTGTTTTAAAAATTGTAGATTCTACATCACAATATTTAAAAATCTATGTTTTATTAGAGCAACACTTTTAAATATCAGCCCACAGCTAGCAGTGGAACCAGTGAACCAGAGGAGGGCCATCTCTGCAAAGCAGTGTGCAAAGATGGAGATTAGTGCCCAAGAGGTGGATAGCAGAAACGGGTCAAAATTCAGCAGAAGGGCAGACAGCAAGGAGAACCAAGGATAAAGAACAACCAAGGAAGGGGCTGAGTAGAACAGTGAAACAGTCTAGGGAGGTCAAATCATGGAAAGCCATGTGCAAATGCCAGGAGCCTTAGTAACAAGATGGAAGATCTGGAGGCTGTCATTGTGCAGTCAGACCTGGACATTGTGGCCATCACTGAAACCTGGTGTAATGATAACCATGACTGGGAGATGGCCATACCTGGCTACAACATATTCAGAAGAGACAGAGCAGGCAGGAAGGAAGGAGGAGTGGCACTGTATGTGAAAATGACATAAGGGCCACAGAGATCCAGGAGGAACAAAATGGGAGAGATACTGTGGGTTAGCTGGAAAGGAAAATGGGAATAGCCATCCACACAGGTGTGGTCTATAGACCACCAGCCCAGGAGGAAGAAACAGATAGGAGTTGATGCTAGCCATCCAGGATGGCAGACAAGGGTGAGGTAGTACTGGTTGGAGACTTACTATTCCAGACATGGACTGGAGCAACCCAGCAGCAGCATCAACTAGGAGCAGATTTATCCTGACTCCTTCAGGGTGCCTTCCTCAAGCAACTGGTCATGGAACCAACTCAGCAGAAGGCAATACTGGACCTTGTGCTCACAAACAGGGACAGTGTGATGGGGGTAACAGTGGGGAGCACCTGGGAACAGTGACTCACCAGTCATTGTGGTTTGAAATCACAGAAAGAGCAGAACCAAACCACACAAAACACGATCCTGGATTTTAGGGGGCAGACTTTGGGAAAAAGGGAGATACTTAAAAGAGACATTAAGGGAATGGGACAGGAATCAGGGGTTGAGGAACACTGGGCAGTATTTAAAATGGGATTACAAGAACAACAGAATTATGCATTAAGCAGGTTAGCAAAAGGAAAAGGAAGAGGAGACCATTATGGTTTTCCAAAGAGGTCAAAGAAAGTGAAAGCCAAAAGATTGCATTCAGGCAATACAAAAAGACACAGGCAGAAGGGATAGGAGAAGTACCAGGAGAAGCAAAGGAGGCAGGAGGTCAGTAAGGAAGCCAAAGCTCAGACAGAAGAACACATTGCAAAATCAGTGGGTAGAGGGGACAAAACCTTTACAGGTACATAAGTGAAAAAAGAAAGACAAAGGGAGGGATAGTGAGACTGAAGGGGAGGATGGGGCTGCGTGGAGGATGACAACAGTAAAGCTGACATATTGAACAGGTATTTCTGCTCAGTCTTTACTGAGGAAGAGGAGGGTAATGGGTCTGAAGGAGTACAAGGGGTGAGAATGGTGCAGAAATGGACACAAGTCCCTTTACATGAGAAAGGGTCCTGAAGGAACTCGGAAGTAATAAGAGTTGATAAAGCAATGAGGCCAGATGGGGTGCACCCCAGGGTCCTTAAGAACTAAGAGAGGTGGTGGCTGAGCCTCTTGCTATCCTGTTTAGCCGATCACTGAAAACAGGGAGGTACCCAAAGACTGAGGACAGCAGATGTAGTCCCTTTATACAAAAGCGGAACAAGAGGAAGCAGGGAACTACAGACCAGTCAGCCTCACCTCAGTAGTGGGAAGATCATGGAAGCACTACTGAAGGAGAGATTGGTGGAACATCTGGTTGTCAATGGACTACAGGACCCAAGGCAGCATGGTTTCACCAGGGGAGGTCATGTCAGACCAACCTCATTGAATTTTTGACTGGGTGACTAGGAGGTGGATCAAGGAGGGCAGTGGACATGGCCTATCTGGACTTCAGCAAGGCCTTTGACACTGTGTCACATAGAAGACTATTACACAAACTGGGGAATATGGGTGTGGGCAGGACAATAGTGTGGTGGGTAGGTAACTGGCTGGGTGGCAGGACACAGAGGGTGGTGCTAAATGGCTGTCACTCCACAGAGGAAGAGTGACCAGTGGGGTACCACAGGGATCAGTGCTGGGACCGGTCCTATTCAACATCTTCATCAGTGACATTGCACAGGACCTAGAAGGCAGAATTTCACTATTCGATGATGACACAAAGCTCTGTAACAGAGTAGACACACCAGAGGGTGTAGACAGAATGAGAAGGGACCTGCAGAAACTTGAAGAATGGTCAGGGGTTTGGCAGTTGAAATTCAATGCAAAGAAGTGCAAGGTAATGCATATGGGGACAAAACCCTGGCACAATATATCAGTAGGGGGTGAGGATATAGCATGCACCAAGCAGGAAAGGGATCTTGGGGTTATCATCTCTGATGACCTCAAGGTAGGGAAACAGTGTGACAAGGCAGCAGGTAAAGCAAATAGGATGCTGGGATGTATAGGCAGGGGCATCACCAGCAGGAAAAGGGAGGTCATAATTCCGCTATACAAGACACTAGTGAGGCCCCACCTGGAGTACAGTGTACAGTTCTGGAGGCCATACCTACGTAGGACATAGACATGGTAGAGAAGGTTCAGAAGAGGGCAAAAAAGATGGTGCATGGATTGCATCACAAGTCCTATGAAGACAGGTTGAAGGAACTGAACATGTACTCCTGGAGGAGAGGAGGGAGAGGGGATATGATAGAGACATACAAGTATCTCACAGGAGGAACAGGGTGCAGGAATACACTATTTTTAAGTGAAAAGATGTTCCAGGACTAGAGGGCATGGGATGAAGTTGGAGGAGGACGATTCAGAGGAAACATGAGGAAGAATTTCTTCACAGAACGGGTGGTGGACAAGTGGAACACCCCTGCCAGAGGAAGTGGTGGGGCTGAAACAATCACGGATTTAAGAATGCATGGGATAGACATAAAGGAATTCTGGAGGTCAGGGGTAAGGGCAACAGACTTCTAGGAAAACATAAACTGAACTTACAAGCTCAAATGGGCAGACTGGGTGGGTCCATGGGCCCTTATCTGCCGACACCGCTTCATATATCTATGTATCTATATATGTATAAAGAAACCATTTTTTTGAATAGGACTCAGTAAGTGACAAAAGTTCCTATTAATTATACCTTACTTATTATCTACTTATATAGTATTCATTGCAAAGGGAGGGGAATAGGGAAGGGGAGTGAGGGGGTCTGGGGTGGGGACAGCTGTATCTGTGTACATTCTTACTGTCATTTGACATGGTTGTATTATTGGTGTATATTTAAAATCAATAAAGCTGATTTAATAAAAAAAATGTTGTTACTGCACTAGTTAGGGATAAAATGAAAAGAGTGGAAATGTGGCATCATGGTTTCCAACCCAAACCCCCACCCACCCTGCAGGCAGCACAGCAGGTGTGGGATGTGCCTCAGGGTGTCTCAAGCCTAATGCTCACCCTATTCCATTAGTAAATAAGCTGACATATGTACAGTGTATGAGAGTGGGTGAGTGTGGAAGCTCGATAACAAGGCGCGCCCCACCTGCTGTGCTGCCTGCATGGTGGGGTGGGGTGTTCACGTTGGAGACCCTCATACCACATTTCCCTGCTTTTTTTCACTTTAACCCTAACTAGTGCATTAATTAATTTTTGCAATGAATTTCCTTACTTTTGAGATAGTATAATCACATCCTCATTTGCTTGTGGGAGCACAGTGCCTCTGGGCCCTGTTTTCCCATCCATTGACAATTTTGAAATGGTGTAATCATATCCTTATTTTTCTGTGGGAGTGCAGGGCCCTCTGGGCCCCATTCTTGCCATCCCTCCATAGATGCATATGTTTAAGTTGTTATAGAAATGCAGGGCCCAGCCCTGAGCTTCCAATTTTAGCAAAAGTGCAACCAAATTCTCACCATTGACTTCTTATTACCCCACCTCATGAATCTGGTACTGAAAATTTCCAAATTCCCACTAAAATCAGATTATGCACCACCGCAACATCTTTCCAGACCACAAGTCTGAAACAACAGTTTGGCCAGGATTTGAAAATGACAGCTGTCATGTTCATGTGGAGATAAAAATATGTCCATGTTGAAAGTTTGGCATGGACATATTTAAAATTAGCAGAGTTATGAGCAAGCATAGCAAAAATTTCAATGCATGTGCATAGCTTTGCCATATTTACATATTTGGAGCCTGAATTTTCAATATAGCCTTCTTATGACCCCATGTCATAGCAAGTACAGTGACATTTTCAAATCCTGCCTGAAAGGTGATTTCACCAAGTGACCACAAAATGTCCTTTTAGGCCGATTTACAGAATTCCACTGACATTGTTCATGAGGTGGGTCCCAAAATAGCCATGTTGAAAATTTGGTGTCAAAATATGCAAAATGGCCAAGTTATGCATCAAAGTTGAAAATCCCACTGAAATATATTGAACCACATTTACTTTTGTTTCTCATATTGCAGTTGGCGGTTCCAGCAGCAAGACATGTCTTCGATGGGAGAACAAATCTTCAGTCAGTGAGCTCAATGATTTCAAGAATTTCAAATACTTTATTTGATCAACCTTTAGGTCATTACAAATTATAGTAAAGAATAATTCACATGACAAAATCAATGATTAAAATGATTAAATGTATACAAATAGTAATTCTGTTTGCTAAAGAAGAAATACATTAATATCTGGGTATTTCTGGCATAGTTCAAGTGAATAATTACATGTTACCATAAATAGCAGAATTCTAGTATGTAACAACCTCTGGAGGTATATCTCTAAAATGATAATTTATGTCATTCTCTTTTACCTTTAAAACATTTTATATCATTGTTTTGTAGACAACATGATTTTAAGTATCCATTTCATATATTTCATCATATCCTGAGTGACAAATTCCACAGGTGGATCCATTAGGATTCTCAAGATTTCCTTCTTTAAGTGCCTTAGACAAAAAGTATTGACCAATAAATACATTCCTCATTCTTTCAGATTAGGGCAATGAAGTAGAACATGTGTTAGGGTTTCTAGCTCTTTGACAGCAATCAAATTTAGATCTTTATGTAGAGACTCATCCTTGAAAAAACATAATGCAGAGTTGGATGGATATAGTTCCAAATGGAACTTTAGAAAGATGACTCTGTTTTTGTTTTTTACTGGAGATGGAGTGAATACGGTTCTAAAACATGATTTATCTTGTTATGAGTATACCAGTTATGAAGCTTTTCAGTTCTTATTTTCTGCATATCAGTATCAAAATATATTAGTTTCAGTCTATTTTAATTACTTTGCATATCTCCAAGAAATAGTTATCTTTAACTGTGAGTCCTTCCATAAATGATCTAATTTTAAAGATTTTAAAGTTTTCACAACTTGTTCCAAGAAAGGCAAAAGTAACCTCTATTTAGCCAGACAGCTTTTTCGTCTACAGATTTCCTTACTAATCTTTTTAGTCCAAATCTGTGCTTCTGATCCAGTAGGCTAATTTGCTGTAAGAGCCAAATAATTTATCTGAACTCGTCAAGCTCTGCTCTAGATATTTCAGAAGATGACAATCAGGTAATTGCAACACAGCTCCGTATAGTTGAATACAAGTTTTTCTAGAATAACTATAGAATTACATAGATACATAGATTCTGGCAACAGATAAGGGCCTTTGGCACACCTAGTCTGCCCAACTGCACATGTAATTTTGACTCTTCAAGCTTCTCTTGAACTGGGTTGTCCCTTCCCCCAACAGCTAGGATCCGATACCTATCCCATGCATTCTTGAATCCTGTAATCATTTCACCACAACCACCTCCCTGGCAGGAGTTCCAATTGTCCACTACCCTTTCCATCGAAATACTTCCTCACATTACCTCTGAACCTTCCTCCCTCCAATTTCATCCCATGACCCCAGTCCTGGAACACCTCTTCCTCTGAAAAATAGTGTTTTCCTGCACCTTGTTTCTCCCTGTGAGGGACTTGTATCTTATTACATCCCCTCTCCCTCCTCTCCTCCAGGGATACATATTCAAGTCCTTCAGCCTGCCCTTGTAGGACTTGTGATGCAAATCTTTACCATCTTGGTTGCCCTCCCTGGAACTGTCTCCATCCTGTCTATATCATTACTTGGTAAGGCCTCCAGAAATGGACACTGTACTCCAGGTGTGGACTCACTAATGTCTTGTACAGTTGTCATACCAGATCTCTGTCACATTATTATGCTATTGGGTTCATTTTCATTTCTGTGGCTTGCAGAGTTGAAAATATGGAGTATCCTCCATATTTAGCATCAATTCTAAACAAAGTGCTTTTGGTTTGATAAAGTTTGCTCAAAGCATATGTAATATGTTTAGTTTAGCCAGTGAGCTGTTCAGGTGAGTGGGCGTGGGGGTGCAGGGTGGTAGTTGCTCAGTGGAGGTCATGTGGGGGATTGGATTAATGAGGGAGCATTATCTTTTCAGAGTTTAAGAAAAAAAGACATGGAGGAATGTTTCATTATTTCAACAAATATGGCGATTGGACTGGGGGATGCCAGTAGATACCAGAAATGCAATCTAATTATGGGGAAGTCAATCAGGGGTGGGAGGTGCCACTAGACACCAAGGAAATATAATGTAATTATGGGTAGGGCAATCAAAGGGTGGGGTGCCACTAGATACCAGGAAAATCTAATTTAATTATGGGGAGGGCAGTGAGAGGGTGGGGTGCCACTAGACATCAGGAAATACAAGTGCAGTAATTCAAATGATTTTTCACTAACGAAAAAGAACCTTTTCATCACTTGTGATATGAAAAAAGAATCTTTTCATATCACAAGCAATGAAAAAGATTTATCATCTTAACAAAACAACACTGCAAGGGCATTTCTCATTAATATAATTTTCATAAAAGCAGCCAAAGGCACATTTGTAGCCAAGCCCTCTTCATTTCAGAGCACAACTCAAACCATCCCTGTGCAAGATGAAGGCATAAAATACATAAGGCACACCAAATAATCCATGAAGAAAAAGATAAGCACCTCCTTCTGTCCTAATCAACTGATACAAAACAGGGCAGAAGTGAGTGATGACAAGAAAAATGAAAAAGAAAGAAAAATACATTTGGCCATCATTTTACCAACAGTTAAGGGCAGAATCTACCTGATGGGATCCAAATGAGCAACAAACATCTGTTCACCAAACCAGCGAAAGGCAGTTCTGTGGAGACAAGCCCTTTCGACCTTGAAAATTTAAGACCAAAATTCCAAATCCTCTGGTGCTACACGATGGTGAAAAACAACAACAAATTGTGATTTTCTGCATTTTACTCTATCCTCATCTTGGAATCTGCATCCGACCAGAACAAAACTTGACAGATCAAGAGATTGATGCCACAAGACTGTGCATGCAAACATTCTTGCAAATCCATTGAACAGTTGTGAAGACATTAAGAGCAAAATTGGGGTTTAACATTAAACTGCCTACTCAACCCTAACTATAGTGATGCTACCATGCCACTATAATACTTCAGTCTAGTAAGATATTGGTATCTATATATTTGTGTGTAACCGATTAGAGCAACAGGGTATAAACAAAACAAAAAAACTTAGCATTAATAAAACTTGTTATACATAAAATGAGAATGAGAAGTAATAAAATGGACAGAGAGGATTCCAAGTTAACTAGAGATGAAAAGAGATAGAAGGAGCAATACACAGCATGGTAAAAACACAAAAAATAGCCAGTCCAAAACCATAAAAATAACAATTCTAAAAAAAAGAGAAGAAAATGTAATTCTACAAGGAAAAAAGGAAAAGTAAATGCAAGAACTCCAAAGGATTGGTCAGTTGTCAATTGTTGACCATTTAAATGGAACAAAAGAACAGTGTAGAGGTGGCTCAAGAATAGTTGTATAAATCATAGAGGACTTCAGTTGTGGATTACATAATTGGCTCCCTTATGACTATCACAGTTATGAGGACTTAAAATCATTACACGAACAGGAAGTGATTATTTCTCACTTCTTGTATAGGAAGCTGACAAGGACTAGGCCAAGCAGTATGCATAAAGGACTTGTGTTAGTAAATAATAATAGTAATAATAATAATAATAATATTAATAATAAAAATCTACTGGGATTGAATTCCCAGGAAGAGAAAGCAACAAATAAAGAAAATATAGACATGAAGTGAATCAATTCTAAAAAATGAAACTGAAATGAAATGACACAAAAGCTCTTTATTTATGCATACTGAAATGCTATGAATCAGTTAAAGAATTCTACAGAAAAGGAAAGGACCATATAAAATGCAGTATGATGCTTGGTTCAACAAAACATGCAAAGTGGTGAAAGAAAAGCTGACTGAGTATGTACATTTCATCAAGAAAAATCTGACCAGAGTAAACATTCTCAAACTAAATAGGCTCAGAAAACAGAGCAAAGCCTCTGTAGAAACTCAGAAGTCTGCTCACCAGAAAGAAAAATGGGAAAATATGATTACAATAATAAAAAACAAAGACAGTAAACAGTTTAAAAATTGGTTGCTATGGGAACCAACCTATGTAAAATCAAATAGATTCTTATATCCCACATACAGTAAATTAAGCAACTCAGGGATTCTCAAATGGTGAGGCCAGCCTCCCTGGGAGGCTCCAACCTGTTCCACCAACCTGTTCAGGAGGCTCAAGCAAGTCTGAAAAATACTGCATTTAAATTTTGAGTTTTATATTTTGTGTGAAGAGATAAAGCAAACTGAAAGAGGACAGTAGTAGGTGAATTTATGTATTTATTTACTAATGGGTGACAACGAAGCTCATTTCAAGTGTACCCAGGGAAGGGTAGGAGTGAATACATTTCAAAGGTAACTGCAAACGATCAAGAAATACATAACGAACAATAGTATAAACAAATATGAACAATAAACTAATAATGAGTGGTGGTAATTTGTAGACTGATGGTAGAACAGAACAAATATAAGGGTTGTGCATAGAAATGCTAAAGCAACAGCAGGAAGAAGCAAAAGTAATCCTGGAGAAGTTGCTTAGGAGCAACAAGGAGGAGAGAAAAAAGTATATAGGTAGGTTATTTCATATAGAGAGGAAATAGAAAGTACTCTGACCATGAAGGCACTGCAACAAGGGTAACAATGGTTCAAGAATGAAAATAGCAGAGCAAGTAAGCTGGCCTATTATTGAATGGGGGGTTTACAATAAGCTGAATAATAATATGTATTTCATTTATTTGTTATTCAGATAACACCTTGAGCACATGAGCTCGTTTTCAAAGGTTCCATGTCAGTACAAGACAAAGAACTGAATTTGAGCCAAGTACTCAAAGGGTTTGAATTTATTCATGGTGTACTGCAAAGTACAGTATGTTATTTTAATTTGGGGAGGCCCAAGATTATTTCAGTTTTTGGGGAGGCTCAAAATCTTTTCCATGGATTTAGGGAGGCTCACTGTGTCAAAGTCTGAGAACTATTGGCTTAACTATTTAAGCAATATACCATGACAGGGTGTGGGTTATGCTGGAATTTACCCATGCCTGGTGTGGTTTGGTCACAAAGCTACAGGTCAAGTTAGTAAACCACACAAGAAGTGGATAACTCTAGCATGACCACACCCTGGAGTGGTGTATTGTGATTATACAATGCCCCCTTTTGAGGTACAAAATAAATAAATAAAAAGGGTTTATTGGGCATTTTAATTTATTTTATTGTGTTTTACTCTGCCAGAAAAAATAGTCCTTGGTTGCTAGGACTGTTGCTAGGGATGCAGTGTTGTTGCCCATGCATTCTAATGCAGCCTATACAGACAGTTATATCTATCATGTTTTTTTGTTTTAGTTTTGTTTTTTCTTAAAGAGAGGGCTGCAACTCCTGTTTTTTTCCTGGTTTAGTTATAGAGTCAGCCTGGGAGTGAGAAGCAACTGTCACTGTGTGGTGCCAGTGCTAACAGGCTGCCTATGGGTCGTGATTTATTTTTCATTTTTACTCAGAGTTTGCAAGTAACAAGTATGCCCCAGCGCTGTTCACCATGTGGCTCCAGGTTAAATATCTGCTTTGTGGTCAGGAGGAAGTAGCACTTTGAGTCAGGTGGGTTCTATGTTTTCATGCCCGATGTGTCAGTCCTTTTCTGGGAGGGAGTAATTAGTTTTACTTTGAGGCAAAGGAGCGAGCAGTTTCTGCACTGTGTGGGAATGGAGGAAAGTGGCATTGAGAAATCACTTACAGGTCAGTCAGGAATAAGCAGTTACGGGAAGAGTTAGTAAAGATTGTTTTGGTATGAAGAGCTATAGACCCGATGTGGGTTTCGCGTTGGTTTACATTTTGGGAGCGGTCAGTACTGTGAATGAACATCCAAGTAGATCCACTGCCATCTTTGCCAGTCCATGGTAGCAGTTATTTGGGAGTTATTGATGCTGCTGACTGGCAGCTGGCATTTTCCATTGGTATAGAGTAGGATTTGCAATGGAGAAAAGGTGCCAGTCAGCAATCAGAATGCAGCATTTTCAGTGACCATTGTATAATATAGGAATATCTTCTACAATCCAATATATCACTCTGGGCAAGAAATGAGAAATAGATGAATTATTAACTACTTGGATTACTCAACAACAAGTTGAGGAAGCAACATCAAATCCCCAGGTCCAGATGAAATACCTATTGAATTTTTAGTTGTTTATTTATTGAAGATTCAGATTACAACCTTTGAGCTAGACAGCTTGTTTGCAAAGGTTCCAAGTCAATTACAAGATACAACACCAGTAGAAAAATAAACATGTACAGGAACCCAACAAATGGGCATGTAGTGCAACACAAACAGTAGAGTGTAATTCCAACAATTGTGTGAAGTCATTACAAAGTATTTTAGGAAATACAGCAACCTGTTTGGCATTATCAAGTGGGTACCAAGTGCCAGAAGATTCATAGGAGAAGAGGGAATGAAGCACTTTGGGAGGTGATACCACCTAGAGGAGGGATGAGTGGTTGAGAACAAGGGTGGAGAACAGGTATAACAGTTACAGGTATTAATCTGGGTCCAGGTAGTGCTGGAATTCTTCTTAAATAGACAGATTTTACTGATGTCAGTGGGGGAATGAGGAGTCAGAATTCATTTAACCATTTTGTAATCTTGATGTAGATTGGTGGTAACATAACACATTCTATGGAGTTTGTAGAACAAAGTTATTATGTATGGATTCACACCAGATAAATAGAGAGATAGCTATATAGTCCCTATTTTCAGAAAAGGAGATGGGAGGAAACCTGCAAACTATAGGCCGATAAGTGTATTAGACAATATGGCTAAAATACTATATATGCAAAAATTCTGTTCAACGGACTTCTGAGCTAGACTGAAAACAAAAATACTCTCTCCTCTAAAAGCAAGATTCAGAAAAGAACAAAAATGACCACACACATTTTTTACTTTCATATTTAACAGGCAAAATATTGCATAATTAAAAAAAAACTTTTTGTAGCTTTTGTGGATTTTCTGCAGCATTTGATTCAGTAATAAGATCTTTCCTATGGGCCAAATTGCAGGAACATGGGACTGACCAAAATTTTCTAACTTTGATAAAATGGCTTTACATTAACACATGGATCAAAATTAAATATACTAAGCATGGGGATCTAATGGAAAAATTGAAACTAATATAGGAGTATGACAAGGATGTCCTTGCTCCAACTCTCTTTAATCTCTACATAAATTAAATTTCAGTTGAACTAAACAGATCAGAAAATCATTCTCGAAAGATCTTCCAACAGTATGTACCCATCCTGACAAATGCTAATGATCTGGCACAGATTTACCACCAGATTAGGGCTACAGAAGTTCAAGAAAACTTGATACATTTAGGGCTTGATTCTCAAAAGCCCATAGATTGATGCAAGCGCTGCCTAACACAGCATGCATCAAAGCACAATGTACCACGGACCCTGCACCAGATTCTCTGTGGACAGGGGTCCCATCGGCAAAGTCCTGCATCTTGTGGCACCCATGCCCATGTGCCGAACAGAGTGTGCACCAAGAGGGTTTGCCACAAGCTGCAGGGTGGCCGTTATCGCTCTAGACCCTGGTGGTCTTGCAGTCACCTCTCCTTGATCCCCAATGTCCCCTTATTCATAAGTAGCAAACAACCCTTCCTGGTGGTCTTGAGACCCCACCAATCCCGATTCCGCTCCTAATAACAGCATTCATATACACCTGGTGGTCTAGTGGCCTCATCCCGATCCCCAATGTCCCTGTATTCATAGTATTAAAATTACCCCTTCCTTGGTGGTCTATTGGTCCTCCTCCCAGATCCCTAATGTCCCTGTATTCATAGTATTAAAATTACCCCTTCCTCGTGGTCTAGTGGCCCCTCTCTGATCCCCAATGTCCCAGTATTCCACAGTATTAAAATTACCCCTTCCCTGGTGGTCTAGTGGCCCTGACACACCATCAAGTAGTGCCCATATCACTGCTCCCCCCATCCTGAAACACAGTCAACAATCAGCACAACCTACCTCTCACCTCTGCACCGGCTGCTGACTGAACTGTCACTGAGTGCCTACTCTATAGTGTACACACTCACTGATTAATCAGTGAGTGTGTACCGCCAATAGGTGCTCAGTGACAGAATAACTCTAATACGATCCTGGGGTGCATCCAGTCCACCGTTTAGGACTTCTGACTGTTGCTGCAGCTGGTTGGCTCCAATCCAGATCTGGTAGATTGAAGTCCCCTACCAGCAACAACTACCTTTTGTGCCATCCTTTGGATTGCTTCCATCATATCTTTATCCACCTCGCCCCATGTGCTGCAGGTCTTAAGTTCACTCCTGTGTGAACAGCAGACTCCCTCTGTGTCTCGAGGGTGACCTACAGTACCTCAGCTCCTCCCTGCTTTCCCTGTATTTCCATAGCTTTTATGTTGTCCCTGACATAACAACCTCCTTCCCTGTTTTACCTACCCTATCTTTTCTGAACAGATTATACACTGGTATGGCTACATTCCAGTCATAGTTTCATTGCACCAGGACTTGGTAATTGCTACTGTGTCCAGGTTGGCATGTGCCATGGTGGCCTCTAGGTCTGCAGTCTTATTGCCCAGACTTGAGCATTTGTACACATGGCTTTCCAGATTTTCCTGCCAACTCCCACCTTTCCCATTTGCCCTTCCATATTTCCTCCACTATTTGTTTTACTATCTCTCTTTCTTTTTTACCCTTGGATTCTTTTGTTATTGGGTTCCTTTTGGATTTCACGCCCTCAGATTTCAACTGCTGACCTTGTGAGCCTGTGAGGGGACAGTTTTCCCACACAGGAGGCTAGTAAATAAGTTGGGCACTCTGGGAGTTGGTCCCAGGTGGTAAACTGGATCAGAGGGTGGTGGTAAATGGAGTTCAGTCTGAAGAAGGGGAACCAAGCCGGGTGCCACAGGGTTAAGTGTAGGATGGTCCTCTTCAATGTCTTCATAACGACATTGAAGACGGACTCAAAGGAAAGTATGCTCTTTGCAGATGACACTAATATCTGCAATAGAGCTGACACTGGGGAGGCAAACAGAGAGAGATTTAGGCAAGTGGTCAAGAGTGTGACAGCTCAGATTCAATGCCAAGAAGTGTAAAATCATGCACTTGGGGAACCAAAACCAGGGAGGAACACAGTGAGGGGAGGTACTAACAACAACCAAAATGGAAAGGAACCTGGGGCAGTCATAACAGATTATCTACAAGTAGCCAAACAATGCGAGGAAGGTGGTGAGAAAAAGCATGGGGCATGTTGGGGTGCATAGAGAGTATCACAAGTAGAAAACAGGAGGTGGTGATGCCACTGTACAGGCATATGGTGAGGCCTCATCTAGAGTACTACATGCAGTTCTGGAGACCTCATCTCCAAGGACATTAACAGAGGAGGTAGTCGAGAAGGGCAGTGAAAATGGTGCAGGGCTACACCAGAAACCATATGAGGAGACTGAGGGAACTCATGTATACTCTGGAGGACAGGAGGAGAGGGGATATGACAGAACACTCAAATACCTCAAGGGATCAACAGACTTTAAGAGGCAGTATCTTTGAGAAAGGAGATGTGCAAAACAGAGGGTCACAATATGAGGCTGGAGCGGGGAAGACTCAAGCAATGTGAGGAAGTATTTTTTCACAGAGAGGGTGGTGGATACATGGAACAGCCTGCCAGAGGAGGTTGTGAGGGCTAAAACAGTTAGCAAATTCAAGAATGCATGGGATAGGCAGAAAGGCAAACTAGTGGTAGGAGGGAGGTAGACAGCAGATCAAATAGAATCTGGATCTTATACAGTAGGTAGGGAAATGGGCAGACTAGGTGGGCCAGGCGGTCCTTATCTGCCATCAAGTTCTATGTTTCTGTTTCTATGTTATGTCTCCTGCCTCATTCCGCCTCCCTCCTCAGCTGGTTTAAATGCTCACCAATGTAGCATTTAAACTGTTCACTGAGAGCCACAGTTCCCCTCCTGGATGAATGCAGGCCATCACACCATTACAGGCCCTTTTCCCTCCAGGAGGGCCGCAGTCCCAGTGAAGCAGAAACTCTCATCTAGGCACCATTCCTTCAACCATGCATTGAAGATCCTGGTACAGGGAATCCTGTCCTTCCCCTGTTGTAGACAGGTAGAATTTCTGAGGCAGTAACAAATTATACAACTTGCCTAAGACCCGTCCCCAGTTCCCTAAACTCCTCTGGAACAATTAGTGGCTGGTCCCTAGCAGGTCATTTGTCCCCAGATGGCAATGACATTCAGCTCTCCCTCCTTCCTGCTGCCACAGCAATCCTTTGGATACTCTTTCCATCCATGTGAGTTGAGGCACCAGGAAGGCACCTAATCTCCCTCTCCTCATCCTTAGCTGTCCCCAACTGTATCCCCTCACTATGGGTCCCCACCAGGATTTGATTCCTCCTCTGGGATCCTCTGTCACCCACTTGGGTTCTCCACTAAGGAGAACCCCCACATCGACCACGGTCACTACTTCAGGTGCCTCTGTGGGACATTTCCACCACTCAGTACAACATAGGTGTGTTGTAGTGGTACCAGATGGGGATGTGCCTACCCTTCACCATCCTAACCCTCCCTGAGCCCCTATTGTCCAGTCGTTCATCCTTCTGAGCAACCTCCAAGGTAGCAGTAGTGGGCTAGGTGTTCCCTGGGTGGGAGAGTAGGTCCCTGAGCCCAAATCCTAAGCCATGCAGAAACTTCTGTGGGTGCTATAATCCAAGATGTAAGTGGGTGTAAACCCCTTTACATCCCAAAACATTAGATTAACTAATTTAAATTATGACTTAATTGCAGGAGGACTCCTCCCCAATAGCTAAGGTATCCTTTTGTGTACAGCAAAGATGGGTTGTGGCACAATACATAGCAATGTAGTAATTTATGGTCAAAAGGGACTGAGGCCTATCATGTCTGCCACTGCTCAATAAGTAGGTATAAATAAGTATGCAGTATAAACATCTAGCAATTTATAGAGATTCTCCATCACTGTACTACCCAGAGTAATCTGTGATTCTCATGATTATGCAGCCATTTCTCCTGGTTCATCTTGAAGTCCTAAATGGTACTTATATAAACTGTCTCTACTGATATACTATTCTGTAGGTTCACCACCCTCTGGAATAAGTGCTTCCTAATGTTATACCTGAATTTCATTGAATTTAATTTATTTTTTGTTTGCCTGGTCCCCAGAGCTCAGCCCAGCTCCATCCACCATCCCCATGGCCAGGATTACTCCCTTGGTAGAGCCGCTGGGTGGGCATCCCCAATGGACACTGGGTGCGAGACCGGACTCCCCCAAGGTCGGGGCCATGGGAGTGGAACCCCAATGGACAGGGGTAGGCAGCGAGGATGGCGACAAAGCTAGCATCATGCATGGGGCCAGTGTTTTTCTTTTGCAGCAAGGATCCCGGGTGGAGATGTGCAATGACGACCAGCATCCACCCCTCCCGACATGTGGTGGCGGCAGTGGCGGTAGTCCCAGTCTCCATCAGAGGTCTACAATGCACCAGGCACTCAATCCCCCCTCCCCGAAGAAGAACAGTCCCTGGGATGCTCAATCCTCCCCCACCCAGCCCTCCGACTCCCAAGTTTGTCCCAGATCTGGGATGTTGGCACTGCAAATGAACGCCTTGCCACTGCACCAATGGGCCTCATTTCATTTATTAGTTAGTGAAGGACTATGGACAATTTATTGCCTCCCTAGTTTCAGAGCATGCCCCACATCTTGGTGAAGGCATCAGGTATAACATCTATGTTTGTTTGATCTTGCTCATACCCTTGAGTATGCAAAAGACTTAAAATATATCTCCTCTCAGTCTCCTTTCCTCCCAAGTAAACATGTTGAACATCAGCATCACCTCAAAGCCTTTGTCTCCCATACCTAATCATTTTTGTGGCCCTACATTGTACACCTCAATTGCCTAAGTGTCCTCTTTGTATTAAGGAGCCCAGGCGAGTGTGCAGTACTCTGAGGGAGCCTGATTAGGGCCTTGTAAAGTGACAGGATTACTTTCCCTGCCTTACTAGTTAACCTTATTTCGATGCAGTTCAGCATTCTTCTGGCCTCTTGACAACAGCAACATACTGCTTGTCATGCCTCAGCCCTTTGTCTATGTATGACCCCAGGTCCTTTTCCTCCTTCTCTACAGCATGATTAGTCCCTCACAGTGTGCAGTCCCTGCCTCTGGTTTCCTCCCCAGGTGTAGCACCTTGCATTGGCTACATTAAATCTGAGATTCCAGGAATCTGACCTACCATGCAGCTTGTGCTGGTTCCACTGAAGTCTGTCCCCTCCTCAAGGGGTCCAATAACCCTGCCAAATTAGCATCTTAAGTGAACTTAAGCATCTTGCTGTGAACCCAGGCTTTTGTATGTTGAGAAAAATGCTGAAAAGCTGAGGCCTGACTCAGAGTTGTGCTTGTCCAGTACAACCCTGCTTTTGCCACCGTGCCAGTTAGCAGTCTGCCTTATGGAATGTATTGCCTAGATGTTTGTCAAGTACCACAGTGTTAAAGACCTTGCTGAAGTCAGACTGACTCCATCTACCACCCTGCCCTGCTTACTTCCTTGGTCATCCCTAGAAGGAGATGATCAGGTTAGTTTTGCACAATCTGCCCATCACAAAGTCATGCTGATAAGGAGCAAGACTCTTCATGTTACAAGTACTCCAATATTCTGTCCTTGATAACAGCAACAAGGACCTTGCCAAGCAGTGTTGTCAGGCTGCCTTGCTTGCAGTTGCCTGGGTCTGACTTTGCCTCCTATTTGAAGATGCAGATCATATTGGCCCCTTTTCAGTCCTCCAGCACCACATCTGTATGGACAGAATCATAAAAGATTACTGCAGCTACTCTGGAGTGCACCCAGTCCACCATAGGACTTACCTGGCTTAATCTTTGTAAGGTAGTCAGTTACCAGGGTGGCTGGGAAGTCATTAGGCTGCATCACGGAAGCTTCTGATGACATGGGTTCTCTCAATGAGCTAAAGTACAATAAAGTTATGTGCTCTCAAACTAAATGGATGTGACCTGGTAGGGCAAAGCCCCAAAACTATATGATGAAACAGTGGATGGACACACTCTATGGCAAAGTAATAAAATAATGAACTGCAAAGTTGCTGTAAAACAAACTGAAGTTTGCTTCCGGAGAAAAGATATCCCACAAAACCTCAGCACTTCACATCTTTAGAATGATTCTTCAGCGGAGCTCAGTTCATTATCAGGTAACATCTGCTGACTAATGTAATAAAATATCTCTGGTTGCTACCTGATGTGGTACTTGTGTACCTATTTTATGACTACTGTGATCTACTTATTACCAAGCTTGTACCACCAGTGAATTCCTGTAACACTGGTTGCTTTTTATCTAAGCATTATGTACTGTACTGTTTTGTTTGCTGTGATGTATAGCTCTCTTGACGAAGTGCCTTTGTAAATGAGTCTTTGACTCAAAGGTCTGTAAACCAATGATCTAATAAATAAATAAATAAATTATTTTATTACTTTACTGTGAGTACTGGTCCAGTATTTCATCACCAGCAATATGAGGAAACACTGGTTCCACAACCTGACTTCCTTTGCTCAAGACAAATGCACAAGTACAATAAAGAGCAACACCGTCCACCAAAGTACTCAAAATATAAAAATACTTTATTTTAAATACACACTGCAGCAGTGAATAATGGACTGTAAGCTACTTACAATAATCTGCAAAGCCACCTTAGTGGAGCTCCATATTTGAAGATTTCCAAGCTGGTGTGCAGCATGGCACCTATGTTTTCCAAGTCTGGAGACAGTAAAGACAGAGATCAGAATGGAGAATTGAACCTGCAAGAAAGATGAAGACCAAAAGCTCCAAAGTAGATATGCCACTGGCATGTTGAAAGGAATGTGGGACACACCCATGCCTGTGGGTCTAAGATGGGATCCAGCTCCAGTGGATGAGCCAGTTCAGCCAGAGGGTCTCATAGAAGCCAGGGCTTGGAGCAAAAGCCAGGAATGCAAAATGCCCTCTTAGAGGGTGCAGGTTTGTGGGGACATCTGCCTGTGTACCATGGTAGAGTCACTCACCAGGGCCAGCAGCATTAGAGATCCAGTGGCTGAGGAAGGAAAGACAATCTAATCCCAGTGTGGAGAGGGAAATTTCTGGAAGCCTAGATGTAAGAGGGAGAGGGATTGCCTGATGCCATTTGCAGGGCCTGATTTGTCCTCAAGGAATGCTGCTTAACTTCTTTAGTTGCTAGCTCTTCCAAGAAGAAAGCCACCCAAGTTTAGTGGGGCCATCAAGGCCACAAAATGCATCCTCTAACTTCCCTGTAAGGACCTCTGTGTTCCGTATGTACAGATAAGTGTATAAATGGTGACATGAAGTTTGTCATTAAATGGGATCCCTTGTTAATGTTATACTGAAGTGGACTTCAGCTATTTTTGGACTGTGCATGCCTGCTAACAAGAATTTAATTCCAGCCCAGCACCAGAAGATGGCACCCCTGCCTTGGATCCTTTCAATGCCAGCCATTCCGGCAAGGTCGACTTTTTGGTTTCTGCTGCTGTGAGTGCCACCTCCCCATGGAACACTGCCACCTCATACCCCTAGACAGTAGGGCTGGGGCTTACAACATGGGGCTCATCTGAGATGGCATTTTGGGGTGCCAGGACACTTTTGGACTACCTAAATGGGTACTGGACAAAGCAAGGACTTTGTAAACTTTTTCTGGCTTTTGGAACTGAACAAATATGGCAATGGTGAGGTATTTCACACCTTCTGGAAGATCATTGTGGCACCAGTGAGTCTGGAGCTGTTGCACTTCACAGGGCCAGGACATGTGCCCAGTATGTAACTGCCCTGGGGCATCATTACTGATTAGACTTGGGGTCCTCTTGAGGGCAGAGTTCACTGTGGTAGGGCACATTTTGGACTGTGAAAAATGAGATTGAAGCAGGTTCTCGATGAGTAAGCAGTGTGAGCCAGCAGGAGAAGAGAGCTATTTCAACTATCAAAAGGGCTAAAGCTCCTGTGACTTCTGGAATGACTGTTCCCTCAGCCATGCTGATGTGGCTTTTGGATGTGGTTGAAAAGTCCACCAGCTCTAAGCGCATCTTGTGCCAGTTTGAGGGCTCAGGAGTAACATTATTGTCCGTGTGTGCCATGTTCCAGCGAAAGACTCCCTTGGTTGTAGGACACCTGTTTTCCCTCAGCCCAGTGGATCTGTGACTTCACTTGAATCAGCCCTCGAAAGCTGGGAGGAGATGATTAGCTAGCTCAGTGTGTCAGCAATGCAGAAAGTTGAGGAAGCCTGCCATCAGCCCTTTAGCCCCTAGAAATCTCCTGTGCTCAGTGGAGTAGCTCAGTCAAAAGCACCGACTCTGTCTGATGAGCCAGTGTCCATAATCTGAAAAGAGGTCAAAGCCATGGAGCACAAATAAAGCTTTTAAGCCCTAAAGACATTTGGTGCCAGAAAACCCACCCAAGAGTGTGCCCAAAGAACCAATGTAGCAGCTGCTCCAGAATCAAAGTGGTGGCCTGAAAAGTCAGAGGAAGTCAGTGCCCCATTGCATTGGAAAAGCCAAGTGACCCTGAGCCTGTAGACCAGCCTGTGGAGGGGCTGTTGAACTTAGTGATAATGATTTGGAGAGGACATCCTGCCCTCTATGAATCTGTGTACCTGACTCTTTGGAAGGATTGACCCAGCCAGGCCACGAAATTCCATAAGAGGTGTGAGCAGTATGAAGGGGTCAGAATGGAGATTCTCAGGTGTGGAGATACTGAGAAGGGGTGTGGCTGCCCGATGGTCAGCCACAAGGACCACAGTGAGATGCCTGAATGGTCACAGGCTGAAAGGATTATCCAGAGGAAGATAAGCCAGGACTACCCCAATTCATGTACCCATACCTGCCTGAATGGATATTGGACATCACTGGAGAGAGAACCACCAGGACTGGGTGTGTTGGGCATCCTTGACAAACTGCATAAAAATGCAGGTTGGGTCCCTAAATTCAATAGGGCCCCTGCAGGAAATATACCATATTGCTAAGTAGATGTGTTTTTGGGCATGTCTATGACAAACTTACCATATTTAAAACCTTGTGTTGGTTCAGAATATTGGTGGAAGAGACCAAGCACTTAATCAAAGAATTGGGCTCATTTTACAAGCCACCACCAAGCTGAACCCCCTATATTATTTCTCCAGGCAATGAAGTGACTATTGAAGCCTAAGGAGTCTATGCAGTTTTATTGCTCCATGGTTTCTCTTGTTTCCTGACCCAGAGGTGATGCCTTTTATGGACAAAACAACTGGACTGAACAGACTGTCAGCATAAAATGGGTGAGATAAACCTTCTTCCTTTGTTATCTTTTATTTTACAGTAGTTGAAGAGCCTTTTGGACATCTGGACATTTATAGTTTGACACTGGACTCTGCACCGCGTGCTGAAAGGGAGGAGCAGGGTACTGTGTTACTGTTTAATGCCATATAAATTTGTGTTCCATGTCTCTTGCTTGTTCCAATTTGCATGCTGTTTTAAAAATGTTTTCTATAGTGTGAATTGATATCAATCAATCAATCAGTCAATCAACATCTCTATTTTACCAGGTGAAACACCATTGAGACAAGCTCATTTACAAGATGGACCTGGGAACAATACAGTAGCTGGATAGGCTGTAACATAAGACATATAGTAGACATAAAATGACAGTATAAATATACAAGGCAGACAAGGGCAAGGCAGTACATGATATGTGATATGCAACAGGCTAGAAATACTACACGCTATATAGATAGATAAGTACATAGGAAAGTCAATGATTCAGTGCATCTACACAGATTTAAGTGCATTAAGTGGAGATTAGATGTGATTACACAGATGAAGAATGATGAGGTCTATATGACCTGTGGGTAGTGTACTGGAGAATACAGATTACTAGTGAATACAATGACATGGTAATGACAAGACAGAGTAGAAGAGAGAGAGAGAAGAGAAGGGGAAGGGTAGATGGGAAGGATGGACAGTACAGAAGTAAGGTAATAGATAGGGGATGGGGGTTGCTTGGAATGCTATTCAGAGACAGAGTCTCTAGGTTGATATCCTAGTAGATAGCCTGAAGAAGGATAAACAATTTGAAGGTGGGTGGCTATTTGAATGCTATTCTCTATTTGAAGCACTGGCAGACCTCGGGAGGGTTTTAGGAGCATAGCTTTGAATCGAATAGTGTTACAGGATGAGTTAGCTTTAGGGTTTTTGTGTCTTGTTCCAGAGCACTGGAAGAGGCGTAGCTATGAGGCTCTACCAAAGCACGTTCCAACTTTTGGAATAGCAAGGAATATGTAGGCGAGATTTCTAAGTGGATAGATGCTTGGGGGCAGATGGACAGACAGCCTATAAGGTATTGAGGAAGCTTGTGAGGTATGGCCTTGTGGGGTCAGAGTGGCATTGTTTGCCTCATCAAGCTAAATGAACTCCAATCTACAGAAGCATAAAGGCGCAGCGGTGAGTGAGTCTGAGGTGCATCAGAGATAAATCTGAGGGCTCTGTGGTAAAGAGTGTAGAGTTTGGAAAGAGCGAGCTGTGCAAAGGCTATACAAGAAGTCCACATAGTCCAGAAGAGGCATGAAAGTAGCCTGGACAAGGAGTTTTCTAGCCTCTGGGGTTAGTGAGTGTTTATGTAGAAGAAGATGCCGAGTCTTTGTCTCAATTTTTTGGCGAGCTCATCTAAGTGGTCAAGGAAGGACAGCTTAGAGTCAATCCAAGCCCCAAATATTTGAATTTCTTCACAAACTCAGTTTTCATCCAGGAAGGTGCTGGTTTGGAGGTCCGTGTCAGTTTGGTGTTTATTGTAGAAGATACTAAGGACAGAAAAGCACGGCTTTGTTTTTTTGCATTTAGTGGGAGTTTCAGGTCCAGCAGATTTTTCTGGAGGACTATAAAGTCATTTTGGAGGCCACATAGGCGAGCTCCAGTGTTAGTCTGTCGATGTAGAGCACAGTGTCATCAGCTAAAAGGTGAATTTTGCCGACTGAAGACCACTCTCTATTTGGTTCATATACATATCAAAAAGCAGTGGGCGAAGTATTGACCCTTGAGCACTCCTCTTAGGAGTGTTTTTTGGACAGACGACACCTTCAGCCTTTACCTGCTGATCTCTATCTGTAAGGTAGTTGGCAAACCGATTTAGTGCCTGGGTTTCACCCAACTTTCTTTAAGGTCATTAGGGCAGGTCATGATCCACCGTATCAAAGTCCTTACTAAGGTCTAGAAACAGGGTGCAGACATATCGTTTGTTGTCAAGACAAGCTGCCAGTCATTTATGACCTTGGCGAGTGCAGTTGTAGTACTATGAAGTGGTTGGAAACCAGACTGAATCTGGTTTAACATGTTGGATAAGCTGTGCTTTATTGTTTCTAGTATAAAGTTTGGGTATGGCTTGGCAGTATGACAGCTGTTAGGCAGGTGAGCAGTGTTTAGAATAGTGTTTTTGGGGTAGTATGAGTTTAGGGCTAGGGCTGCCCCTGTGTTGCCAGGCAATATGTTTGGAGCCTTACAGGTGGTGGGTCACCAGAGATAACAAATGGGTTGGAGGCCCATATTTAGGTCCCAAAGGTTAGTGGGGATGTGGTAAATTCACTGTCTCGTGGTGCTGCCAGGGAGCTGATTCATTGGGTGCAGTGAGGGTGGGCATTCCTCTCTGTTATCCATTGGTGAGGTAGCTAGTGTAAATATTCACAGATGGCAGTGAGTGTTTAAGTTGGGGGAGATGTAACACCCCGGGTGTGCACATAAATTTTGAAAATGTTAAGTTTGGGCCATCAATTCAAGGGTTAAATTTTACTCTACTGAGCTAGCAGGAGCTCCATGGGTTGAGGTCACCACTGGTGTGCAAGGTTATAAATTTGGGGCTTAGGTGTCCAAAAAGGGAGGGGGAGGAGAGAGGCAATAGAGCCACAGGTATGGTTGTGGAAAAGCGGTGTAGGAGGGTGGGGCTGGTTGCTCACTCTCAGGGCCAGTAGTTCATAGTGTGGGGCATCCATAAAACAGTCCAGCAGTGGACATGGTGGTGGCTATTGCTTTTGGCCAATGGGCTATCCTCTGCAAAGCTACCCGGTAGAGTTCTGTATTTGAAGATGTCCAACCTGGTGTGCAGCATGGCACCTGTGTGCTCCAAGTCAGGGGACAGTGAGAGCTAGAGACCAGAGTCGAGAAATGAAGCCTGCAAGAAAGATGTAGAGCAAAAGCCCCAGAGTAGATATACCAACCTGGTTGTGGCAGCTTTGGTGGTGCATTGAGAAGGATGTGGGACACAGCAGTGCCCAAGTGTCTAAGATGGGATCCAGCTCCAGTGTGAGTAACAGCCAGGGGTCTCGTAGAGGCAGGGCTTGAAGCAAAGCCAGAGCCCAAAATGCCCTCCTGGAGGGTGCAGGTCTGTGGGGATGTCTGCCTGTGTGCCAAGGTAAAGTCGCCACCAGGGCCAGTGTTATTAGAGATCTAGTGGCTGAGGAAGAAGGCCAGTCTGACCCCAGTGTGGAGAGAGATATTTCTGAGAGCCTAGATGTGAGAGGGGAGAGACAGACTGCTGCCATTTTATGGGGCCTGCTTTGGCCCTGAGGAATGCTGCATAATTTCTTTAGTGGCCAGCTTCGCCCAGAAGAAAGATGCCCAGGATTAGAGGCCATCCCAGCCACAAAATACATCCTCTAACTTCCTTGTAAGAACCCCACAGTCCGTATGTACATATGTGTTTGAACGGCACCATGAAATTTGTTCATTAAATGGGATCCCTTGTTAACGTTATACTGGAGTGGAATTCAGTTATTTTTGAGACTGTGTATGCCTGCTAACATGAGTTTCAATCCAACCCAGCACCAGAAGATGGAACTCCTGCCTTGGATCCTGTAAATGCCAGCCATTCCCAATATGGTACAACCTTTTTGGTTTCTGCTGCTGAGTGCCCCTCCCATGGAACATTACAGCCTCATATCCCTAGACACCAGAGAGGTGCTTACACTGGGACCCTCAATAGTAAGGCCTGATTAGTCTTCCCTGCAACCACAGAAGGTCATCTGGTTGTCATCACTGCCTCCCTCTGCTACTTGACATTCACACTGGAGCTTCTCAACTCCACCTCTGCCTTCTCACACTCCTCCATCTGCTAGAGCTCCTCCTTGTACTCAATAGTGCAGACAGTTTCCATTTCAAATACACAATATGCTTCTCCAGTTCAGTGATCAGCTCACAGTTACTGAGATGTACCCTGCATGCTGCAGTGTGGATGGCATACATTATGCAGCCCTTACAACACCTCTAGTGTGCTCATCTCCATGGTAACCTAAGCTGTTAGAAACAGTTGTTAACCCCTGGTCCACTTGCACTAGCTCCAAATCTCACTCAGCAAACTCCATTTGCCTCATGATCATTGCCACTGGGTCACATGTAGCGCATTCACACTACCTTGCATTGCATAGTGTTTTATTCTCCACCGCTCCACCACTCCACCCACTGAAATTTTACTAAACATTTACACTATCAGCCCCTGTATTGGTGGCATCTCAATTCCAGTGTTTGCACTGAATTTCTGGTATGGACCCTGACAGCTGTCTCAGCACTGCTGGTCTGTGTCTCCCCAGGACAGGCAGCCAAAGTGAGTATGATGAGTTGAGAAACATGACATACCTCCTCTCCACATTCTACACTGCCATCTTCTGCCAGCTGCATCTTCCCTCAGCTCATTGCACTCTGAACCTATCTGTTAGTTTCTGTGGCTCAGCACCTTTATACTCATTGGTCAGCAGTTTCAGGATGTTGTCCCAACAATCCATCCGTCCACACACACTGGACCTTGGCTCAACTCTAGTGACCATGGTGTCACAACTTGCTGCCAGCAGCCATGATTATAGTGTATTTCTCATTAACAGTGAAACTTAAGGTTGTAACAATAAGATGGGTAAGCTGGCAAGGCGGCAACAGTTCAGCCTGGTGCAGGATTACTGTGGGACTGTGCTGGAGCAGATGGGCCAGCGTGTTTACATGTTTGCGAGACGCCTCCACTGGAACATGGTCCCAGCAAACAGTGATCGTGGTTTGCTACAGCAGAGCAACTACAGTACTCTGCATGTTGTTTACATTACTGATCTATACCAATGCAACTCATCTGACTGCTCACAATGGTGCAAATCAGGTCATGTAAACGGGCCTATAATCTTTGACTTACAAGGCAGCAGGACCCAGTAGTCCTGGATTCAGGCAACTGGTTTCTGTTGTTGCTTAATCGCTGGCTAATTTCTGCACAATTGATGTGAGTGCTTGCCAGTTAAGTAAGAGTTAAATATACTAGCCCCATGTTGTAATGCACTAAGCCTGGTCTGCTCCTTCCAAATCAGACCCCTTCTTAACAGGAAGTAACTGCTCAGCCCACAATAGGCTGCGATATTCTGATTAGTGAGTTTCCTGCACTGTCAAGAAAACCTTAAAGGCCTGCCCAGAAAATACTCAAAATAACACCTCTGCCTACCTGCCACTGCCTTTTAAGCATT
Source organism: Neoceratodus forsteri (assembly GCA_016271365.2). Classification (NCBI taxonomy): domain Eukaryota; kingdom Metazoa; phylum Chordata; order Ceratodontiformes; family Ceratodontidae; genus Neoceratodus; species Neoceratodus forsteri. Next base: position 447,750,375 of record CM057453.1, read on the forward strand.
AAATACCTTGTCACTGTAGGTACTGTGCTTCATATATCTGCTCCATGTCAGCTCTACCAGAACAAGGCTTTTGCCAAAATACAACCCTTCCCAATAAGAGACCATATAAACATAGAACCTGAAGGCAGATAAGGACTGCTTGGCCCATCCAGTCTGTCCATTTCTCCCTACCTACACTATTTCAGCATACACGTGGCTGATGGACAACTCTTTCTCCTCCCTTTCCTTTCCAATGATTCCTTTTGTTATCCATGCATTCTTGAACCCCACCACCATTTTGCCCCACCATCTCTGCTGGAAGGCTGTTCCAGGAACCTACCACTCTTTCTGTGAAGTACTTCCTCACATGTCTCCTAAATCTATCCTTTCCAGCTTCATAGCATGTGCCACTGTTCTAGAGCACCATTTCTTCCCAAAATACTCCTTCTTGTACCTTATTTACCTCAGTAAGGTATTTAAAGGTCTCCCTCATATATCCAATCTCCTACCTCTGTTCCAAGATGTAAATATTGAGGTTCTTTAGTCTCTCCTCATAGGGCTTTTGATGCAGACCCTGCACCATTTTAGTTGCCATCCTCTGGACTGCCTCCACTCCATTCTATCTCCTTTGGAAATAAATGCATTAAAGAACACCGGCCCCAGCACTGATCCTGAAGGACCCCACTTCCTTGGAGTGAACTCTGTTTACCACCACCCTTTGTCGCTATCCCTGACCAATAATTTCTTCTCCAGTTTATCACCATTGGACCCACTGCTAAGCTACCCAGCTTGCTCACTATTTTCTTATGTGGAACAGTGTCAAATGCTTTACTGAAATCTAGGTATGCCATGTTCACCTCTTCACTTGATCTAGTTCCTGGGTCACCCAGTCAAAGAAATCTATCAGATTCATTTGACATGACTTCCCCTATGAAACCATGCTGCATTTGGTCTTGTAATCCACTGTATTGAAGATATTCCACGGTTCTCTCCTTCAGCAGTGATTCTAGTTAGTTTCCCACCATAAATGTCATGCTGACCAGCCTATAATTGCTAGGCTCCTCCCTGCTACCACGTTTGTGTGGTGGGACTACATCTGACCTTCTTCACAGGTTGTAACCACTCAGTCTCACGACAGCCTGTAATATTTATCTTTTAACCTTTTTATTTTAATTTTCAAATCAAATCAAATCTGATTCGTTTTTATGCAGGACAAATATCAGGAAAATTATCCAATTTTAATGGTTATACTGTTACAAACCTGGTTATAGAATAAAACAAATAAATGTGTCAGATTAATAGGCACAATTTTATAACAATAAGAGTCATGCTTTACTAAAACCATATTAATTGTCTATAGATCTGATAAATCTGGGAAGACTATTCAGGAAGTAGCAGCTGCCACAACAAACTAAGAGTGAGAGAAATAGGCCACTGTGCACTGACCACTTCTTTTCAGTCCAGCTTCAGTTTGGCTTTGAGTTTGGGCCCATAAATTTGGTTCAGCTTCAAGAATGTAGCTGAACCACTTTGACTCCCAATGCAGTGACTGATGTGGATGAAAGGAAACACACAGCAAGTCCAAATTTTCCAGCTGTGAATTGGGCCATCACAGTGGCAGGCAATGTACAATGTCAAGAGTTTGTGGAGGCCATGCAGTATGGCTTCTTGACCAAAGGATTTAAGAGATAACTATGAAGGTTACAATCCTGAATTTAATAATGTCTAACAAGGATATTATAAACAGGTAAGGTAAGTAACATCTTTATTGCTTATACAAGATAAGACCTCTATAGCCAGAAAACTCTATGTTTAACATTTTCCTGGAAGTTACATAAGGGTAGCAAAGCCCCAAGGGAGAAGTGATCATAGCACAGTGACATTTAGGATCTCCTGGGTGAGCAGGGTCTGCATTCATCAGTGCTGATCCCTGACTTGAGAAGTCCCAACTTCAATGACATGAGGCAAACTTATCTGCTGTCAAATTCTAAGCTGTTTAGGATATACAGAAAGGAATAAAGGAGGTTTCTTGAGAGGAAAGCATATGGGAGATTATTAAAAAAAAGTCAGGACAACAAAGAAAACAATTTGATGTACTGTATTAAAAAGGTAAAAACATAGGAGATCAATCTGGTTTACCTGCAATATTAGGGGAGGCTGTCAGGGCAAGGACTACAATGTAAACCATGAGGCAACAGTGTCTTGCCCGACTTCTTTTATTTTCACATACATTTTTCATACGTATTTCAGACACGGTGCACAAAATGCAAACAAGATGCATATTACCAAAGTCTATGAGTCAGCAAGTCCATCTTTTGGCTCAAGAAGGCAGACTTGCTGTCTTGTTGCATTTGTGCACTGTGTCTGAAAATATGTGACCGATATGTGTGAAAATAAAATGAGGTTGAGTAAGACAATATATATTTACTGGTTAGTGCAATTGACAACTGTTACATAACCTCACAAACTTCAGAATTACACATATGAATGAGGAGTTTGGTAAGCCATGGTTCCAAAAATAGCCATCAATGTAGCTGAGCACCTGTGCAAGAAGCTGTCTCGCTGGCCGCTTCACTGGCACTGGTCACAAAACACACCAGCGTGAATGACAGCCTTCTCACACAAGGAACAAAAACAAAATTAGGCACACTGTTTAACTAAAACTCTGAGAGAAATTCATTATAAAATTACAAGCTCTTCCCGTTTCATGCCTCTGAATGAATCAGAAAGGCAAACACGGCACAAACAAGCTGGGTGCAGTTCACTAGTAATGTCTGACAGAAAACATCTTAAAAAGTGGTAAGTTCTTCCTGATTGGTACCACTGAATGAAAAAGCTTTACCAGTCTCTTTCCTCACGCTGGCAGGTCACTTCGCTCTGTCACAGAAAAACCGCCAGCGTGAGGAACTGAGTTTTCAACTAAAACAAAGTAGAGCAAGGCATTCTTTTACTACAAAATTGCCAATGAAACTTAAAAAATGTTGTTCCTTACTGTGGATTGATTTCTTCTATTTCTGATTTACAGAAGCCATGGGTGGGACTGAGGATGGGAAGGCAGCTTTATGTGACACTGCTTAAGACTCAAGAACCAGTAAATATAAAAGTAAAACATGGGGAGTGTGTTTAAATGAGGATTATGCACACCCTTGATGTGCAATGCCCGATAAACCCCTCACGTTTATGGGGCATCGCACACTCTGAGTGTATATAAAATCCTTGTTAACCACACTTCTCCATGCATTATTATATATTTTATCTCCTGGTTTACATTCACAGGCCAAGTGCTAATAGACTGTGAACGACTCCAGCCTTGGGTTGGATACATGTGCCTGCACAGATATTCTTTTCCTGCTATTAAACACCCCAGTAGAGTCCTAGGCCTGTTCACATTACACCATGGTTGCAAAATTCATTTTTGAAAATGGATTTGTGCTTACCTGCTGTTGCATTCGCATTGAAATTCCCTAAAGAAATAATTATATGAAATGTTTTCATGCTGCACACATAAACTGCCCAAGTGATATGCGTGCTGCAAGTACAATTAAATGTTGAATTGGAACTGATTGCATACATATGGCATGTGTGCAGCAAGCAAGTCTGAAACCTTGATTTTATATTAAATTAGGAAAGACTGCATGCATGTGGAATGCATGCAAAAAGCAAGTGGTCACTGATAACTGCACACGTAAAGTTAAGTGACTTGCTGGGATCACACCATACACAAGTGGGGTTGATGAGATTCAAATCCAGGTCTTCATGTCTCCAAGTCTCCTGGCTTGCAGTTCAGTGCCTTTAACCACTAAGCTAAACTGTCTACACACATATGGCTTGCTTGTACTCAATACATACTGTATCTGAATACATCTGCGCATCTTGACATGCTGTAGCCACTGTTATCTTTTCAGTTTTCTTCTCTCCCTCATCTCATTTCACAGTTAAACTGTCTTACACATACCAGTGGAAACACATGTGGTTTTCCCATCCCAATACACCAACTTACCCACAAAACCACTTAATTACTTCTGTCTGGCCTGTACTTCTACTTTCATAGTTTTGAATGCTTCCACACAAACAGACTTCAAAATGCAAACACAAAGTAGCAAAAACTTGACACACACCCACATGGCCAGTCCCCCATGCACTCACACTGTATCAGTATGGCCATGCTGCTACAGATAACCCACCAAGTATAGATATAAGTAAAATATCTCTTACTTGAGTACTAGAGACCAGAGGCAGGAGTCTTAAGGAGATGATGTCAATGGGTCAGAGTGCTGAGGCATACCCTTGAAATGAATGGAGTTATTTTTATTACTATTTTATACATTATGATGGTGAGTTGGAGGATAATGAAGGCCACTGTTCTACTAAAAAGGCCCTTGTTAGTCAAGCAGTAGCCTTCATTAATCTCCAACTCTCCATCAATAATGTAAAATAATAATAAAATACCCCATTCATTTCAATGACTACCCTGCAGTCTTCTTTGCCCTTTGTCAAAATGTGCCTGAGCATGGGGATGTGAAGGTCAGCTTCAGTGGGGGAGGGGCAGAAACCTGACTATTGTGGGGCCCAATAGTCTGTTCATACCATACCGCTCAACTGCCCATGAATGCAAGGGACAGCTCTAGAATGTCTGTAACATCTCTAAAAGGTACAACTTATTTGTTTTGACTGAAAAGTAACATTCAAATCAGGAAAAATTCAAATATATAAGATTCATCTGTATATACCCCGAGCAGTGCATCAGATTTGGGCTTAAACCCACCAGTTACTAACCAATTTTTTCTGGCTGACAATCTGCCCCCCCAAAGAACATTGTCGATTTTTCTCTCTGACTCCATTCCATTCAATACCCATCCCTATGGGTAATGAAGCTTCCAGAGGTGAAGAAACATGAAAAACACATCAATATTTCAGTCCTTCCTCCTTCCCAATCCCCTGTAAAAAGAATTATTTACTTTTACTTACCCAGCCATATGGCCAGAACCTGCAGCCTGGCATAGTATGCCACCAGCCAGTTTCATTCCTCTCCCGCTCTCTCCTTCCACAGAAACTGGATGCTAGAACCAACCATCACAGGTCGCAGTGGTCCATGACCAAGTCACCTCACCAACCAAACCCACCCAACCTGGGTTGCTTGCTTCTTGCTAGTTGCTGCTGTGGCTGCTGCCATACTGCACTGATCAAGGCCTATGAGAGCCACCCACACCACTGTCACCATTGCTGCTAAGCCCTAACTTGCTGCCCGTGGGGGTCTGTGCTGTTTTGCAAAGCGAGCCTAGTAGAGTAAGTAGGTAGCCTAGTCTTGAGTTAGCTTTGAGCACATCCTCTGCCTTTAGCTGACAGGGAGATGGAGATTCACTAAGAGTAGAACAACAAAATATGCAGCCACAACACTGCTATTGAGAGTTCAGTACTTACTGACTCTTCCAAGCTGTAGTGTGCAGTCTGTCTACTCTGTGACAGAAAGACAGTGTTGCACTTGCAAAGCTCATGGCTCTTTCTTGGCTGGAGCTCATCTACATCACATGTGATTGTGCCTCTGCTAATAGGTGGAGAGAGTGGACAACACAATACAGACACAGTCAAGTCTGGAGAGTACCTGCAGCATGAACACACACAGCCCAGGTGGGCACTTATTGTGCAAAGATTAAATCCAAATTTGAAGTCATTATTGCATACCATAAGAAAAACCTAAGCACAAATATGGAGGGCAACTGGGCAACTGCCCCCTCGGCCTAAATAGCACCCTGCCTAATGGTAGAAATTCATTCTTGGTGCTAATGCAATGGTTTCCATTGTGTTCTGAGGTACTGTATCTCCATGTTTCATGATCTGTCCTGATCATCATGAGGTTAGTGTCCCTCATTGTCCCTCATTTGAGTGTCCATGTCCCTCATTTCAGTGACAAAATGTGAGGTATAGTGCATGCTTTCAAGACCCTACTCAGCACAAGAGTGCTGAGCATATATAGTGTATATGCTCAAAACAGAATGACAAATGGAAAGTAAGTAAGATAAAACAGTCATGGAGAAACACATTTGTAGCACTAAATATGAAAAGAATTGCATGGTGCAAAACAAAAAGGATAGGCTTCACAACACAGGCCCATCTTCATACATCTGGAATGGGAGATGTTGACTGGCTATATCCTAGGCATGTAATGCAACAAGCAAACAATACTTTACAAATGAATGGCTATTTAATGACAAAAATCAAAAGCCATTGAACAACCTGCAAAAGGATCAGAATTAATGAGTTTACCTAATTTTATGGTAATTAAAATAAAATGTATTTTAATGACTCTAACTGCTAGCAGTAGTATAAGAAATAAAACTGATGCTCTTTTAGATGAGATTTGCACCAGCTTAGCTGCTGTACACATAGCAAGTGTGGTATGTGAACCTGATGTAATTTTAGAAGATGTTCACACCAGTTTATCTACTCGACATGTCAAGCTTGCAGCATGCGGACCTGATTTACTTTTAGACCAGGTTTGCATAGGTTCACTTTGTGTATCACGAAACCGCATGGAAACATGCACAATTAAGCATGTGGCATGCATTCTGCATGTATACAGCACACCTATTTTTCTGTAAGGGTCAGTTCTCTGATCCGTTTCAGGAGAAAGCGGTCTCCGCATTCACATTATGGCCATAATCCGAGTGTGGTGCAAACCCGGTTCAGCAGCTGCTAAGAGCTGCTTATCATCATGCACTGTGAATTCCACCAGCCAATATGGATCAACGGACTGGACCATTTGTACTGTAAGTAAACTAATTCATCTTCAAAATGATTTATAGAACCGTGCTTAAACCCAGGTCTTATCAGGATTTGAGCATGGTTCCATAAATCAGATCTGGAAGTGAGTTAGGTGTGAATCGATCCTGGCCAGCATGCATTTGAAATGGTTCAAGCAGTGAGAATCGTTTCAAATGCCCAATGTGAATGGGGCCCTAGTAGCCAACACTCAGTGCTATATCATCAAAAAAAACACTATCATTCACCCTGAAGAACTGCAGTGCTCAGAAAACACAAAGGAACCTGACATAGCGGGCAGGGAAGAATTCATGAAACAGCTTAAAATTGCTAAAAACTAATTAGGAGGCCAAAGCAGAAACTGAACTGAAGATAATGAAGGGAGTGAAAGAAAATGACAAAACCTTCATTTGTTACATAACTGAGAAAAGTAATATTATGGGGTATCGAGAAAATGACCGTGGGAGTGGAGGCAGAGGATAACACCAAAAGGAAAATATCTAAATAGCTCAGCTCTGTCTTCACAGTGAAAGCAGGGGTCCACTATCTGAGACTGGGGTAAATTTCAAAGGAAAAAAAAGCAAAAAATGGGGTGGGAGACAACTGAAGCCAGAGTCCTAAAGGGCTCCAATGACCGATGCAAATAAATCCCAGGGCCAGAGGAGGTGGCATTGGTTCTGGCGGAGTCTTTGATGTAACTATTCAATTGCTCCCTGCAGACAGGGGTGGTACCTGCGGAATGAAGGGTGGCAGATGTGATGCTGCTGGATAAGAGCAGAGCTAGAATGACCCTGGAAATGATTGGCCTGTGAGTCTGATCTTCATGGTAGGGAAGCTGCTGAAGGCCATAATCAAGAAGTGGTTAGTAGAGTTCCTCCAGCTGCATGAATTACAGTATAGAAGTTGGTATGATTTCATTAGGAGACTGTCATGTCAAATGATTTTGATAATCTTCTCTAATTCAGTGACATAGGCAGTGGACAAAAGACAAGAGTGGAAGTCCTCTATCTAGGCTTCATTAAAGCCACCAATACTGTGCCATACCAGAGGCCAGTTAAAATGTTGGGGATGAGGGGACAGGGATTAACTGTCAGTGTGGATTAGGAGCTTGCTGAAAGAGATGACCCTAGGGTGGTGCTAAATAGCAAATGCTTGGGAATTAAGCAGGTCTCTAGCAGGGTTCTTCACGGCTTAGTCCTAGGACCAATATTTTTCAATATGTATATCTCAGATTTGGGGAGGAGGTCAATGGAAACATGCGTCTGTTCAGAGGAACACTCTACCATGATGGAGGGTAATAGAGAGTAAGAGATACAGTTGGCATGTGGAGAGGCTAGAAAACTGGTCAAACAATGCAACTCAAGTTAAATTCCAAGTAAAACACCATGTACATAGGGAGGAAGAACCCTGAAATGGAGCACTCAGTTGATGGGGTAAGGGCAGCACTGGTAACAGAGGAGAGGTTTTGGGGTTGTCATCAGGAGTAACCAAAACTAATACTCAGTGCAGTAAAGAATATGGGAGGCCAGTTGTTTGCTGGGATCATAAGAAGGGGCATAAAAAGCAAGGGATCCTGCCTCTCTACAGGTCACTAGTTAGACCATACCACAAATATTGCATCCAGTTCTGACACTCTTATCTGAAAAAGGACAGGGAATGTCGGGATCAGTCAGAGAGGGTCAACAAAGATGATGGTTAAGGAGTTTAAATATGTATTCTCTATAGACCAGGGGTGAGGGAATGATAGAAACTGATAGAAACATAAAAGTTTCTTCATGGAGTTTATAAGGTGGACACAGCAGAGCTGTTCCCAATGAAAGGATCACAGTCACTAGGGAGCACAACTGTAAGATGGTAGTGGGTAACTTTAAAATGACCTGAGGATTTTTTCTTTACAGAGAGAGGGTGGTGGAGGGTTGAGTTTGTGAATGCTAGCAGTGTGGCGTGGCTTAAGGAAGGGTAGCGTATAAATGGTCAGTAGGCAGGGTTAGGGCATACTAGATTGGCCCTTAGACCTTTTCTGTCATTTGCATTATGTGCTTCTATGTAAACCACATAAAGAAGAAGAAAGAAAATAGTAAACACACAGATAAATTAGAAAATACCTTTTCTAACAAACAAAAAACTACTTACCTCTGTTTCTCTTGGTTTAAAACTGTGCTTCAGTACCAAAAATGCATCTGGTATAGATCAAATTTGTTTTAAAGGATTGCTTAATTGATAATTTGATGTGTATTGTTAAAATTATTTTGTTCTTCTAAAATAGCATTCATATGAAAGCTTTGAATATAAGCAGATTGTAAATCCATAAGGCCTGCCAGGATTGAACAAAGCAGGATTGCTGCTTACTATAAATGCTCACATCCTTAAAAACAAAAGTGCAACTTTAGTCATTGTTCATTTCTTTCTGCAGTCCATTTCATGTTCCCTTTGCATTTTTACTTCAAACTAAAAATTTCTGAATGTTAATGCTTTAACACTGATACTCTTTCCTTCTCTGCAGTATTCTTAGTCATGACAAAATCTCTCTCTCTCTCCTCTCTCTCATTTTAGAAGAGCAGGCACATCAAATGCAGACACCTAACTTACTTACATACAGGTTTCAAACCTTAATGCCAGTGAAGCTCTTGTCAGACTTCCATACATTATAGATGACCTTACCTGTGTACTGTAATTATAGGGTGCTGTATACCCAATAAAGTAGTTGGGGCTGAGTAGACTGTTTAATGTTAAACCTCAAATTTTGCACTTTAATAACTTTGCAACCAATGGATGGATTTGCACAAAATTTGGTATGCACTGTTCTGTGGGGTAGATCTCTTGATTTGACAAGTTTCATTCCAGTTGGGTATGCAGATTCTGAGATTTGGATAGTGTAACAAAAGTAAAAAGTCACCACTTTTTACAGTTTTTCCACACTGCCTTGCACCCAGATGGTGCGGAATTTTGGTGTGATTTTTTATGGTATAGAGAACTTGGGTAACAGATGTGTTAGTGTTTGTTTGGTGCAAAATATTAACCTGTTGCAAAGTTATTCAGTTTTTATGTTCACATTATTTCTTATGGGAAGTTCATTTTTTCAGAATAGAGGTAAAAAGTTTGACAAATGATTTGATCTCATGAAATAGGATTCATTCTCTCAAGATCAGTTCCTTTTCATGAGGGAAAATCTTTTGTGAGCTGCCATCTTTTCTTTTCCAGCAACTAAAAGTCTGGAAAAACATTAAAATGTTGACATTTTACAAATCAAACACCAGACCCTAGCTAAGCAGATCCCATTTAGCAAGATTCTGATGTTTGTTTTTCAAAATTAGGGCCAGAAATACTTTGTCTGGGCACACAAAATCCCAGGTTCCTAGCTTGTTTGTTTGTTTATTTGTTTAATGGGTAAAAACACACTGGAATCATAAGATTCCCTTTTCAGGTGTGACCCACAAATAATGATTACAAATACAACCAAATTTGAATTCAAAAATTCAGACATCAAATAATATAGACATCATTTGAAACATTGGCATTCAGATAACTACTTAAAATGTTTAAACACCGAAAAAAAACGTAATGTAATAATTTTTCAGATATCAAGAGGTAGATCATTCCAGATCTTAGGGCTATGTACTTAAAAGCTCTCTCACCACAGGCAGTTCTCATAAGTGGTCATTTTAAAACTTCCCTATCTCCCTTGCTCTAGAAGGTATCAATTGATAAAATCTCTGTAAGTACCCCAACAAATTTACAGGAACCCCAGACTGCATTACTTTATAAGTAAATCTAAGCATAGTATTGCTAAAATTAAATTAGACTGGGAGCCAGCCCATGTCACTAGGAACTTACCCTGATGCATTTTCAGGGAAACAGAGAAAATCTTCCCAAGGGCTGCATCAGAACTTTTTTTAATTATATGAATAGAATTGTTATCTGTAACAATTGAAGCATAATTAACCACTGGAAACAATCATTACTAAACAATAATCATTTTGGTTGTTGGAGTCAAAATGACCTCAATCTATATAAAATACCAAATTTTGTATGGATTTTAGAAGACATTGTAGCCAGGTAGGGTTCAAAATTTATCTGAGTCAATAAAACACCCAAATACTTAAATGTTTCAACATTTTCAAACATAATTCCATCACAACATTTTACATGAAGACTCTTCCCCGTCCCTCAACCTCAACAAAGAACCAAATACCATTGTCTTAGTTTTAGATTGGTTCAAAATCATTCTATTAAACAACCACTTCTGTAAAGTAGTCATTGCAATAGTTAAAGTATCATTTAAATTTGAAACTTGGTTGCTTGAGAAAAACTACTGCACCATCTGCATATAGAATTAAACCAACGTCTTCCAAAACCAGAGAAATGTGATAAAAACAGAGACAATAATATTGGCTAAGTATGGACCTCTAAGGGACTCCACACTCCACAGGTAAATGATTTGAAATACTACCACCAAATTTTACCATTTGATATAAAATAGTCCTTAAACCAACCCAGTGATGACTGACCTAAACCCAAATAACTTAACCGAGCAATAAGTAGTTTATGGTCAACCAAATCAGAATACCTTGGTCAAGTCCATGAACAGCCCTAGTCAAACACCCATCTTCAATACCTTTTAAGACCGTGTTTATGAACTTGACCAAGGCAGTCTCAGTTCCATATCCTTTTCTGAATCCATGTTGGTTTGTGACAGTAAACCATAAGACTAGCTAGAAGCCTTCCCACATTCTCCAGCAGATTTTCTTGACTTCTGCAACTGCAGTTGAACTCCTGCTGCCTGCTGCATTGTGAGCTGTAAGCTGCCCTGCCATTTCCCTGGTGATTGGTGGTGCCCTCCTCACTCACACTGTCTCTAAATGTAATATATTCCCTGATGTTTAATGGCATCCCTCACCTCCGATCGCAGTGCCCTAATTTTTATATTGTCTCTGGTGTCTAGTGGCAGCCTCCACCCTCGATCCCCATCCCTGTATTTTTATTTATGTTTATATAATATGACACTTTGATACCCACCACTAGTGTAAGATTCCCCACCCACAGCCTGTTGTTTGATGCACAACTATTTGCACACCAGGGGCCTCAATCCCTGGTGGCAGCTTATAAACAGTATGTTATTTTTATTGTCGTTGGCCCCAAGACCATTTTCATATGTCATTGCTGACATCAGGGGTGCCCAATCCTCTGTGTCTGTGTGTCCCCCTTAGTAGTGTGGGACACCGGACCCCACCCCCAGTGTCCAAAAGTAAGTACTGTACCTGCAAAAGAAAACAGTCCCTCAACATCCTTTTTACCTGAAAATAGAAAATGGTCCCTCATCATTGGCACCGTCCCCATCACCCCCATCCTGACCGTCCCACTGAGTATTCACCACCTCACACCCCACCTTACACTATATTTGCCATCGGAGGTTGAATGCTGTCATCTTCTGTGGACTGGGACACATTTGCACTCTTCAAATCAGAACCATGAACTGAGGAATAAAGGTAAGTTCTGTATAATGTATTTCAATGGTGTTTTGAACTTAACATTCATAACTTTGCCATTTTCTGGAATTTTTTCACCAAATTTTCAACATAGCCTTTTGGGACCCACATCATAAACACTGCAACTGTCATTTTGTTAATCAGCCCCTGAAGGTGATTTTACAGTCGCTACACAAAATCACCTTTCAGACCTGAATAATGTAATTTCACTGCCAATGTTCATGAGGAGGGGTCCCAAAATTCATGTTAATTTGTGAATCAATCTCAAAATGGCTGAGCTACGTGTGTTCATTGAATTTTCTACACACATGCATAACTTTGGTAATTTTCAAAATTTTGACTCCAAATTGTCAACATAGCCATTTTTCACACAATCTCATGAACAGTTACAGCTGTCATTTTTCACATCCTGTCGAAACATGTTTTCATACATGTGGCACAGAATAGTGTTTTGGCACAGATTTAAAATGTTCTCCTGTGGCGTTTATGAGGTGGGGTCATAAGAAGACTATGTGGAAAATATGGGGTCAAAATATGAAAAATGCCAGCGTTATGACCATTCATTGCAATTTTGCTACACTGTAATTTCAGAAATGTTAAATATTTTTACCTCAGATTTTCAACATAACCTTCTTATAAATCCACCTTATGTATGTCACAGGTGTTGTTTTCAAATCCTGGCCAAAATGTGTTTTGCACCTGTGGCATGGAATTGGCATTGCAGTTGTGTAGAATTATGTTTATGTTTTGGCGGGATTCAAAATGTTCTATACCGGTACATATGAAGTGGGGTAATAAGATGGCTATGCTGAGAATTTGGTCACTGTTGTCCTATAAATGGGCACTTGGGTCCCAGGGCACTGTGCTACAGCTACATTCATCTAGACATCTACAGAGGTATGGGGTGCAGGGTCTGAAGGACCCTGTGCTCCCTAGTCCAATAAGGTTATTATTACATATCTCAAAAGTAAGGAAAAAGTTGCAAAAGAAAAAATTCATAAATGCTCCAGTTAGGGTCAAAGTGACAAAAGTTGAAAATGAGGGCATTAGTGTTTCTCTAACCCCACCTGGTTTCCCTAACACCCACCCTCCCAAACCAGGCAGGAGAGTAGGTGTGTGGTGTGACTTGGGCTTCTCAAGCCTAACTCACCCCATTCTCATAAAATCTACACATCTGACCTTATTTACAGATGGAATGGGGTGAGTGTTGGGTTTGAGAGCCCAAGGCACCCACACCTGCTTTCACTGCCTGATTTGGGAGGGTAATGTTCTGAAACCTAACACCCTTCCCAACTTTGTCGCTTTGACCCTAACTAAACATTAACAAAGTTTTTTGCAACTTTATATTCTATAGATACACAGATGGTATGGGACAGATAAAGGCAAAGTCCATCCAGTCAGCCCTGTTGTTCCTACTTAGATTTATTCAATCCTTTCAGAGCTCCCAGTGCCCCAAAATCCTTTGTTTTCAATTACCTTTTAATTGTCCTATTTTGTTTTGAACCCCAAGTTTGTCTAATATTAATCACATGTCTGGGTAGTCTGTTGCACCTACCGCTCTTGGGGTTTATTTAGCATCCAACACCTCAGGTGTGTATAAAATTCTCATTATGCTCAACTCCCATATATTATCCTGTATGTTTCACCCAGCATTCTATTTACTTTCTCATGTGCTGTCCCACACTGAGAAGAGGATTTAAAACTGTTCACTATAACCAGTAGGTCTGTTTCTCTTTGAAAGGCTCTACCATGACTCGTTGAAGCTGTATTCTGTCTGTGGATTTCTGCTGCCAATATATATCACTTTGTATTTTGTGGCAGTCAGTTTTAACTGCCCTGTTCTGGACCACTACTCAGTACTTCCTACATCTCTCTTAATGCTGTTAACACCTCATCAGTGTCTACCCTCTCAAAGAGTTTAGTGTCATCAGTAAACAGACTTAATTTATGAAGTAATCTTGCCCAATGTCATTAATATACATACTGGAAAGCATTGATCCTAGATCTGAACCCTTGGGCACTCAACGTGCAACCTTTCAATCATCAGAAAATGTATCTTTCAGGATCACTCTGGGTCCTCCTGTCTGACAGCCAGTTGCCAATCCACCAACTTAGTACTTTCCATATTCCTAATCACCTACCTTCTGGATAAGCCTTCTGAAAGGAACAAAATCAGATGCTTTGCTGAAGTCTAAGCATAGGATATTAATAGCCTGGTTCATATTCGCCTTCTGCATTACAAATTAAAGTTGTCAATCCAATTCTTTTTTTTCCTGTTCTGTTTATGGTACTTATCTGCTCTGGGGCAGAGCATTCTTCAGACTTCACAGCACTGCCTCTAGTCCTCTGAAATCATCCTACCTGACACCAAGCTCCCAGGCCACTCACAGCACAATGTAGTCAGGCTCTCCTAGCTTGCCCCATGGGATGGGGTTGTCTTCTGCTCCTTGGTAACTATGCCTCTCTATCCAGTTGGCTCTGGCAGAGGTGAAACTTGGGGAACTGGGTGCAAGCAGATCAGATCAGGATTGGACATCAAGGGCTTCCAGATCATCATCTTCCTGCCACTGGCTGGTGTCTTTCACTTTACAGGTTGTCTCTAGGGGAGTGTGCATGCAATGGCATTAGCACCTCACTGAGCATGCTCCTGCACATGGTATGTAGACACCTGTCCCTCCCTCCCACTGCATGTATGGTTTCAGGGTTCCCAGACCCCTAGTCACTGCTAAGACTCAGATGCACACTGGACACTACAGCCCCCTCACCTGGGAGGACGAGCAATTCAATGGATGTTCAATCCTTCTTCCCCACTTTCCTCTGTTACTCTGCATGATTCTGGACCCAGGTTGTCAGCATTGCAGAGTGGTAATATTACTGCTGTGCTGGTGGTCTGGCTCCAAGAAATTCATTTTACTTGTCACAGGAGTCCTTCTGGCCATAGTCCTCCTTAAAAGCAGCACCAGACCATCTCCATTGTGGGTGCACAACAATGGGGCCCTGAAAGAGAACTTGATAGTACCATGATCTGAGCAACTGACTAGATCAATCTTAAGACCCTCAACTTTGAACCCCATGAAAAAAAAAAGCAAGTCCAAGACATGATCATGTTGGTGAGTGCTTGAAGTAATAAGTTGTGCAAGGCTCAGTGAATCCCTGGAGAAATCCTTTCCAAAATGCAAGAGTTCATCATCAACCTAGAAATTACATTTGTTTCAATGTAACCATATGAGTGACTCAACACAGTGTTGATGATGAAGTCCAAGATTTCCTGAAGGAAATCACTCCTGTATCTCAGAGGTCAGTATACAAGAAGGATCTCCAATCCGCACCTGACCCCCATATATAGTGTTAGACTAGGTCTGACCTACTGTCCCATATGAGGACCAACATTGCTATCATAACAGACAAGGGATAATACTATAATACTGTATACTAATGATACTACTAATGCACTGAGAGATTTGTTGTATTAGGGCCTAATCAGGAATGTCCTGTTTAGCTAGTAACCTAATGTATTAGACAGAAACATATATTTGTGGTCTGTAAGTACAGCTACTGACAATTGTGATATTAGCAGCATAACATAATATAATTATAATATATTTTGTAGTCTGAGGTGCCACCTATGTTCCATAGTCATGATGCTTTAGTTAGTGAATTATATGAGAAGAAACCTATTGTTCTAATATTTATTTAGTCAGCACATTGCTGAAGATGCAACAATATGTATCAGCCTGGGTGCAAGACACCCATGTATTGTCCAGTGAATGCAGAGAAGCACTGATGTTTATGAGATCGTTACTCTGGTATCAGGATATTCTTATGTCTGATATATAATGTTAGTACATGACCAAACCCTTTGGTATCCCCAGGAGCACCCAGCTCCACACCTGGTGTATGACTGTTTCTGTGTTCCATTTGGTAAGATTTATCTTATGCTTCAGTCCTTTGTACTGTTATTAGGAGAAATAACTGATTTTCTACATCTGTGTTTGTGGTATTTTGCTGTCAGGTTATGCCCTGCACAATCTTACAAGTGTCAACCATTGCAGGACCTGATTGTGGTATAACAATAACACTTAGGGTAATTTGCAGGTCTGTATAAATTTGGGAATGGAAGAAGTAGGGATTTTTAGGGCAGAGACATTTTCTCAACCAAAGGAGTGTTCACGGTGGAGACTGGCAGTTGTTTGTGTCTGCCTTCCATGCTGAGCCTTTGTTGTGCTTATTTAAACCCGTGTGCCCTCCTGTTCATTTATTTGCATGGAAAGACCCTAAAGCTTTGTCAAGTGGCTCAGTAACTCCAATACTGTAACTGTCTAGCAGGGGACATGCAGGTTGCTCGGACCACTCTGGGCTTCTCAGCTTGTACAGAAAAGGGGCAGGACAGTCAAAATATTAATCAGTGCTGACTTGAAACTAGGCGTCACAAACATTTTAGCATGCCATGGAGGATCGGTGATTTTTCATGAAGTGCAGCATCTGAAGATCACCCAGTGCAGTATGTGTGTTCTCTGTATTCAGAGACAAAACTAATGGTTAAAAAGTATAAACATAAGGGTGCAATGGTTGCACACTGTAAACTGCCCTACAGGCAGTTGAAGCAAAGGTGTCAGCTTTGGAAACAGAGCTGGAATCCATGCTATGGGAGAATGATGAGCAACAGAAGGTTGGGGAGAAGGGATGGAAAGTCACAGGCAAGTGATGCAGACAGAATTGTGTAACATTTGAGACTGCTAGGTTGAAAGAGGATTGTGAGAGGATGTATCAGGATAAGAAGCAGGCTTTGCAGATGAAAGGTATTTTGACAGAAGCAAATGATGCCTTGAAAGATGCAAATGAAGAACTGTTGGAAGAAATGGGTAAGTGTCACCAGGATTTGGATAGGAGGTCAGGAAAATCATGAAGTTACCACTGCATACAGGTTTTACAGAAACATCTTAGTACAGGACAAAACACAGATGCAAAACTAAAACATGCTAGATGTAGGAAGAGTACGCACAGTTACATCAGCAGTTTGAAATCCTGAAGGGTCACATGAAGGCATTGCCTTATATCCCACCCATCTACCTGACATCACAACCTGATGATGAAGGGATGATGATGAGGAAACCAAGATGGCAGTCCATGGAACTCTGGAGGGCAGCAGCTAGCCCACCTCAATAGCTGTCTTGCAGAAAGCGACCAGAAAGAGGTTGTGGACATAGTCAATCAAGTGATTGAAAGGGCTGGCATCCCAGCAGTCTGACAGTCTGGCAGATCTGATTTAGGAAGGGTAGGCCAGAACAGCCTTTTCCAGGGTGTGGCTTCCACCATGGCTGAGGCAGTAGTGAGAATCATGCAGGCCCAGCCAGAGCAGACCACCCAGATCTTCCAGTCATCCCAAGCCATCTCTAATAGTGCAACTACCATAGGCTGAATGGGGCCTAATGACAATCTGAGCTGTCATTTAGAGAAAGTGAAAAATCTGTGCAAAATGCTTAGCCTGCTAGTTGAGCAAAGAGTACAAGTTTTGAAATAGACAGTGGGCCCTATTCTCTGTGCCAAATTGCCAGATGCAATATTTAACAATGCAAGGGTGGGGTTCAATGCACTTGCAACAGGCCTGATGGCCACACACAATCCCCACCTAGTGAGCCTGTCCATGGCCTACCAAGTCAAGCAGTTCACCAGAGAAACCCCTACCCAGTATGACAGCTGACTCTGGATGGCATATCAGGCCTGAAAGGATCTGGCACATGAAACAGAAATTCATTAGAGCACAAGAATTTGTTTTTGAAAAACATCCTGCCAGTTGTATGTGGAAAGACAGAAGCTTCTATTTTCACAGAGCAGACCTTTTTGCTGAGACTATGCAAAAGCTGAACACCCATACCAGCTGTATGCGAGATTCAGGGTTCCAGACAGAAGGCTAAGGTGGCATTGGTGCAGTCTAGTGCTGAGCCGACTATGCAGTATATGGTGGACGCTAAACAGAAAGCCCAGGCCTACTACCCCAAGAAATTGGGTAATCAGGAATGAGATGGGAAACTGAACTGGAACTCTTACCACCAGGGCCATAATCTGAAACAATCATGCCCTAGGTACAAGGAGTTACAGAACAAATGTAACCAGCTCTAAGAGTTTGAGGCTCGGGTGAAGTCCAAGGCCGACACCCTTGGCAAAAGCCAATTGCAGCCCTAGGTCCTGGAGCCACTCCATCAGCACCTCCATACCAGGAGAAGCCACTGGTAGAGGAGGCCCAGGTGTCTCCTTACTGAGAATGTACCCAGATGCTCCAAGAAGAACAGGCTCAGTCCACCTCAGAGAGGATGACTCGAATGATGGTGTCAGGCCCTGGTATGCATTATCACCACCCTGGTGATGGATGAAACTGGCTGACCATGTATAGAAGTGTTCATAAGGGACCACCAACAGGAACTTCTAGACAAGGGAGTAGCTATTTCAGCATTACATAAAGAAAACCCAAGATGATTGTGATGGTCCACAGGAAGAGCTACTTCTGCCCAGACATTCAAGGGACTGTGGTCACCACCTACCAGTCACCATTGGTACCTTGGCAGTGGAACACCATTTTGAACTCATGATCTTACATCATCATCAAAGTATCTTAGGAATAGACTTTCTATTGCAAAATGGATGCATTGTGGACCTAGCCAACAGGCTATTACCCCAAATAGGAGGTCAACTCCACATGATCTTCATTCCTGACTGTCATGTGGTGGCAGTAGTAACCATCAATGACAAAGAGTATGACATCATCATCATGCAACAACTTCACCAGCTGCTACCTCAAATCCAACTAATTTTAGAAAGGCATCAAGAAGCCTTTACCAAGAACAAA
The DNA here is from genome assembly GCA_016271365.2 of Neoceratodus forsteri. NCBI lineage: Eukaryota > Metazoa > Chordata > Ceratodontiformes > Ceratodontidae > Neoceratodus > Neoceratodus forsteri. Next base: position 447,769,443 of record CM057453.1, read on the forward strand.
CCTAACTGTGGAAGGATGGATACCATCATCCAAGTCACTGGGGAGGAATGAACTTGCCAAAGCAATACCCATGCCCTACAGATGTAATACCCTTACAGAGGGCCACAGTTGATTCACTTGTCCTACAAGGAGTGCTAAGGCCTTGTGTGTCAACAGTTAATTTACCCATCTGGCATGTGAAGAAACCCAACAAGAGTTGTAGACTCACCATTGATTATCATAGACTCAATCAGGTCACCCCAGCTATGTGCCCAAACTGTGGCATCTGCACCAAATTGCTAAAACTACTCAAACCTGAACATCAGTACATTGGACATTTCCAATGTTTTGTGGTCCTTACCCTTGGCCCAGGAGAGCCAGTACAAATTTGTCTTCACATTTGAAGGATGTAAGAACACATGGCACTGCCTCCAGTGGGGGTTCCATAATAGTCCCTCACTGTTTCATAGTCACATGAAAGATGCAATAAGTGTTTTTCAACCCCTGAGTGCTTTCTACAATATGCAGATGACCTTCTCCTGGCCACGTGGATGTGGAGAAACACCTGGAACTCTTAGATGAGCTCTTTACCTTGCTACAGAGAGCAGGCTTCAAGTGCAGTCCTGCAAAGCTACAGTTGTGCCAACCAGCAGTAATATTCCTGGAGTGTGCATAACTGGAGATGGGCAGAGCGCTGCCTTGAACAAGATTCAGGGCCTACAAGATTTGTCATTACCCAGAGACTTCATTTGAAATTTTGCAATGAAGGCCGGTCCTCTGTATGAACTCCTGAAGAAGGATGTACCATGGAAATGGGGCCCTGAGCACAATGATGCTGTCACCCCCTGAGAAAGGCCCTGTCCTCTGCTCCAGCATTAATCAACCCAAGCCCAGAACTTCCATCCCACTTGGAAACTGCCACCTCTGAAGAAGATATGTAAGCAGTCCTTGCTCAAAAGGCCAATGGCACCCTGAGACCCATTGCATATGCTTCACAAATGTTCTCCATGGTAGAACTGAAGTATTGCCTGTATGAAAGGAACCTGCTGACAACCTTGAGCTGTCAAACATTTTGCTTACATAATAGGATTTTGTCCTGTTATGCTACTACACCAACCACATTCCTACCACCTTCCTATTGACAGATATGATCAAGGACAGTAATGTGTCTAACACAAGACTTACACAATGGTCTCTATTACTCCAAGATAGAGACATCACTGTACTTCCACTAAAACACCCTCCATCTTGGCACATGGTCACCAATCCTCAACAATCTTTTACATGTTTAAAGTGCAAACAAAATGCAGACATGTTAGTTGAAATAACAACGTTTGTCACCCGACTATAGGCCTTTGAATGTAGCCAACAATCTATGGTGTCTAGAATAAATGAAAGAGAATGTGCTGAAACACATACACAACTCAACAAAGATGTTAACAATAAACAACCAAGTGAACAATTAAGCACTTTGCCCTCACACAAAATAAATAATAACAACAATATAATGAACCTGAAATTGGTAATCCTGTGGTTCACAAAACAAATTCCACCAAAAACAAAATAGATTGGAAGATTCTGATGAATCATGTGATGATAATTGGTATATGATACAAGGTACAAGGCAAATTAAAAGGGAAGGAAAGCTGAGGGTTTTATGCTACCATTATCAAATAACTTTGACCCTTTATTTACAACTTATAGATGAAGAACCAATTATAGATCCATCATCTGTCCCTTATACTATGCCACCAAAACAGTCTCCACTGGTCATTCCCCCATCCCACAGTGAAGAAAATAGTATAAATAATACATCAGTTCCTCTTGTAAACATAGAAAGTGATGATAATATTCTTTGGCACTTACAATCCAATACTAATGTACCTGAAAATGAAACCCCAAATCCAAATATATTGCCTGAACAAATATATATCCTGGGATTTAATTACCAGATACACCGATAGATACACCACCAGGGGAACAAAGATAATGTAGTCAGTTGTAGCTACTGTGATGTAATGATAAAAGATGTGAATGGTATGCTTCAAGTATTTTCAAGATATAGCAAACCCCAAAATTGCCCTTTTGCATGTAGGAACAAATGATTTTGGGAAACAGGAAATTGAAAACATTGCCAAAGATATGGAGGATGCTATAAAAACTTTAAAATCACTAGATTGACACCCATTATCTCGGAAGTTTTACCTGTTCCTAGAGCAAGCCACTTTAGGACAAAACAAATAAAAGCTTACAACAACTGGCTCATGAGATGGTGCCTTACAAATAATATCAAATGTATACATACTTGGGAGACATTTGTGGGATGAGACGATTTATATTGCAATGTTGGTCTACATTTAAACAAAAAGGCACAAGATTACTGGGGTATATTATGCACACAACAATAAATAAAATTCAAAAATAAAAAACTAAATGCTAGGGGGCAAAGGAGCTGACTAGCAACCCGCTAACATCTTGTTAAACAAAATAAACATGGTCTGACATTTCTACTCACAAATGCAAGAAGCCTTCATTCTACTAAATTAGACGAGTTAGAGATATTACTTCACAAAGAAAATATTGATATAGCAGCAATTACGAAACATGGTGGGGAGACCAAACAAGCTGGAACTTAAACATATCTGGTTATAGTACAATATATAAAAATAGATCAACTAAAAAGGTGGAGGAGTAGCTTTCCTAGTTAAAATGAATATACAATATAGATCTATTAATACCAATGACAGCAAATTATCTAGTGAAATTCTATGGATTGAAATAGTAAGGAGACTCAAATTAAACTTACAGTGGGACTATTTTATAGACCGCCTAATATTGACTTATCTGAACACCAAAAATGTTTAAATAACCTAGAATTAAGAATGAATAGATCTGATACTATTCTATTATGTGATTTTAACTACCTGAGAATTTATTGGGTAAATTACACAACTAATAATAAAATGGAAAAACACTTTTGGATTTCTGTGAATCACATGATCTAGTTCAAATTATCCATACCCCAACAAGGAAAAACAACATCTTAGATTTGTTATTAACAGATATACCCAACAAATTCATAATATTGAAGTTCATGAACTACTTCAAAATAGTGATCATTGTATAATAACTTTTGAAAGAAAGACAAACTTAGATCGAAATTCTGGTAAAACCACCTTTAAAAACTATGGTAAGGCTAACTTTAATCTTATTATCAAAGAACTAACAGCATGGAAATGGGACATTGATACTATATCTCCAGATGAACTTTGGCAATCATTAACTAAAAAATATTAACTCTAGAACAAAAATATGTCCGGATAAAAATAGGGTACAATAATAGAGGTAAATTACCACTATGGGTAACCCCTAGTATTTTACATTTAATCAAAAAAAGAAGATCCTATAGAGCATCATCTAGATGTAACAATGAATATAATAAAAATAAATATGGGGCAATATTAAAGTAATGTAAAGTAGCTATTAAAATGAGAAGAAAAAATGGAATTCAGGTTAGCCCACATGACATATGGTGGTAAAAGTTTCTATTCTTATATAAATAATACAAAAAATCTACTATAACTATCATTCCACTACTTATTAATGATGATACAATTCAGACCCCATTAGCAATGGCACAGGAATTTAATAACTATTTTTGTTCAATCTTTAATTCTACCCAACAAACAAAACAATTATTGATACTACAAATAATACCTTTGACTATACTATGCCAGAAATAACCAAACAAGAAATAAAAATAAACTGGATGTAATCAAAACAAATAAATCCCCAGGTCCTGATAATCTTCATCCACGATTGTTGAAAGGTATTGCACAATGGTTGATTGACCCATTATATAAACTGTTTAATTTGTCCTTAACAACTGGACTGCTACACTGTGATTGGAAAACAGCATTAGTAACACCTATGTATAAAAAGGAAGACAAAAGCAAAATATCAAATTATAAGCCAATCAGCCTGACTAGTATATTGGGCAAAATATTTGAGAGTATTTTAAAAACTAGATTGGAAGAAGACTTAGTAAGAAAATAACTTGTTGATTTAGATCAACATGGCTTAAAAAGAGATCTTGTCTCACCAGTAATTTAGTATTTCTACGAAATAATTAGTAGTCTCCTCCACGATAAATTACCTGTGAACATAGTATAGTTGGATTTATGTAAGGCCTTTGACAAAGTGCCTCATTTAATACTGATTAACAAAATGAAATCTTGAGGATTCATCCTCTTTTAACAAACTGGGTAAATGAGTGGTTAACAAATCGTACACAAGTGGTACATATAAGAGGTATACCTCTTCCATAGGTGCAGTTACTAGTGGGGTTCTGCAAGGATCCATTCTTGGACCTGTTCTTTTTAATATATGTGTGTCAGATATGACTGCGAACCTTAAGAACAAGGCTATAAAATTTGCAGATGATACCAAAATTGCAGCTAAAGTGGGATCATCAGATGAAACAACAGATGCTATTAAAGACCTTCAACACCTAGAAATTTGGACAAACACAAACAACATGGATTTTAACATCAATAAAACTGTCAATACGCATCTAAGCACAACAATCCAAATGTACAGTTTATGTTAAATGTTTCAATACTGGCATCAGTAAAGAAGCAAAAGACCTTGGGATTATTATTAATACAGATCTCACATTTACATCACACTGTAACTATATTAAAAAAAGCAAACAGAATAATAGGGTGTATAAAGAGATCTTTTGTTACTAGAAACAGGGCATGTATACTCCCACTTTATAGAGCCTACGTGCGTCCATACTTGGACTATTGTTCACCACTATGGAGTCAAATCTCAGACATGATATTAATGCATTGGAAGGGGTTCAGCGAAGGGTTACTAAGATGATTGATGGTTTGCAAAACAGAGTTACCGAGACAGAAAGAAGGAACTAGATTTGTACTTATTGGAGATGAGAAGAACTAGGAGATCTTCTTTTGATGTTTAACATTGTCAGAGATAATGATTTAATGACACAATTAGGAATGACCTTCAACATGAGAGAACGTAATCTCAGGAGCCATGGGTTCCAATTAGCACTAATTTATCCTAAAGTAAATATTAGATGTTCTTTCTTTACTCAAAGAATTAAAACCAGATGGAATAAATTACCAAGACTATTGTTGAAACAGACAATGTGAATACTTTTAAAAACACCCTTGATAAATTCTTATTAAATAAGGTATAAGGTTATCCAGACACTGGAGATGTATTCATATAGAGTTAAAAACCTTCTGTACTTCTAACATTCTTAGTATGTAACTTAGTATGGTCTCGTTTACCAAGGAGAACCACATGAATGTAGCCTAGAGCCACCAGTGCAACCTGAACCACACCCATTTCTCCAGTAACTGAAAAAGCTTTGAATGACACTACCGTGGTGTGTCTTCACAGATAGCTCCTCTTCATGTGATGCGGGGTTCAAATTGCAGATTTTGGGGTCTTGGTCCTAGTTCTTCAGGTGACACCACTAAGGTGTCAAGGAAGTGCAGTGTTAAATCATCATAGTATGCAGAACTTGCAGCCATTGCTTGTGCCCTAGAAGTAAAAGATGGGAGAGGAAATAAAGATACCATTATATTTTCTGATTCATCTTGGTGTGCAACTCTTTGACAGAATTCCTTCCTTTCTGGAAGGCCCATGATTTACCTCCTCTGAAAGTACCCCAGTCAAGTACAGGAATTTGTTTATCTGCATTGTTAGCCTGACTGAGCAATGTGTATTAAAACTGATCATTCACAAAATTGTAATCCCACTCCAAATCAGAAACCTTCCACCACTACAATGATCGAGCTGACTCTTTAGCCAAAGAAGGAGCTCGGGAGGTGATATGGACCATGTCTCCTCCAGTGCAACACCTATAGTGGCTGCAAACAAAAGATCCAAAGTGGTTCCTCTAGACCTCACTGAGATACAGCTAGCTGACCCAGAGATAAAGGGACTATACCAATATCTCTCCAAAGACACCGAAAAAGAAATGTCTGCAGGTAATCCATTCCAGAAGCATGCAGATAATCTCCACCTGTCCCAAGATCAAAACCTGATCTTCTATCACTCAGGTGATCAGAAATTCTTGGTAATTCCCAAATCACTTTGATCTGAAGTCATCTATCAGGTCCATGATACCCCTACAGGTGGACACCAAGGGTGAACGAAACTGTCAGGAGAGTAAAAACCATGGGCTGGTGGCCTGGTATGACATCAGATGTCCAACATTACGTGGACAACTGTCTTACCTGTACACAGAATAACCCAATTCCAGGCAAGAAAACTGCCAAACCTTTGCCCCAGAGACATTCTGGTCTTTGGGACAACATTCAAATTGATTTCATTGGACCATTGCCTAATACAGATAGAAACAACAAGTTTGCCCTCATGAGCACTGACCTATTCTTGAAATGGTTTGAGGCTTTTCCAGTTAAGGCCTCCACAGCAAAAGCCACTGCCAGAATCCTGGTCAAGCAAATATTTAACAGGTGGGGCTTACCTATTAAGGTAGATTCAGACAAAGGATCAGGTTTCACAGGTGAACTCATGCAGGAAACAATAATGATATTGGGAGTTCAAAATTTCACATAGCCTACTATACTCAGTCATGGGACAGGTAGAAAGAGCAAACAGACACATAAAAACAATGTTATGTAAATTTGCCACCAAAACTGGAAAGACTTGGAATACTTTGTTGCTCTTACTCCTAATGGCAATTAGAGCTACCCTATCAGCATCTACTTGATGTACCCCTTTTGAGATAATGACTGGTAGACAAATGAGATTGCCAGAACATTTGATGATTAACCTTAATGCCCCTACAGCAGACAGAGTGTCAGTAGACAACTATGTCACCCAACTGAAAAGACAACCTTGTTAAAAACCAATTGTTTGCTGCAAACAACTTGGGCCATGCTAACTACAATTCAAAAGTACTTTGATAAGCTTGTCAAAAGTAGACTGGCAAGTAGGCAACAGAGTCATTATTCTGAAATTTGCCTCTCCAGCACATGCATTTGTGAACAAATGGTCAGGTCCATTTGACATCATCAATTAATTGTGTCCAGTTTTGTACCAAGTCTGAATCACTGATGGCAGAAGGAAGCCAAGTGACAAGGGTGCCATGCAAACCAGCTAAAGCTCTGCAAAGGTGATTAGTCCCATACACTAAAATGCAGTATGACTGCTCCTTCCTCTTGTCCCAGGAGGAAGGAGCATATCAACTTAACTGTCTCTTTTGACTTCCTCCAACTGATGGTTTCATTGGACTTCACACAGGTGATTACCTCTGTGATCCATACACAGGAACATTCATTGGACCTAGTGTTTCTGCTGGTATGGATATTTCAGGCGTGGTGGTGGAGCCCTTCAGATGATCCGATCATCACACTATGGTGTTCAGCTTTGCTGTCCCCTTAATAGACCAGCTTCTACAGAGATGGTCAGGTACCACCCTTTGTGGGGATTGACCCCTGAAGGTCTTATGGCAGTGCTGGACCTATCGGGAGTTTGAGTGTGAGCATGGATCAGGAGAGTCTTCTGCTAGCCTATAATAATGCAGCGTGGGTGGCTCTGGATTCTATTACTTCCTTCCATGTTTGCCCTCTCCCTTCACCCTCGGTCCCCTGATTTGATGGGTCTCTGAGAGGTTGAGGAGAGTAGGAAAAGGTTGGAGCGATGATGGTGGAAATCAGGCCTGGATGGGGACAGGTTTAGATTGGTATCCCATTATACGGATTATCAATCGGCAGTTGCCGTAAGAAGGCAGAGTTCCTTTCCAGGAGATTGCTGCTGTGAAGAACCGACTGACTCAGCTCTTCCGTACTGTGACAGGTTGTGCAATCCAACCTGTCTCCAGAAGTGAGAAGCCTTTTCACAGAAAAAGTGTGATGAGTGTGCCGATTCTTCACTAATAAAGTTGACACCATCAGGTCTGAGATCCGCATAGCTCACTCAAATGGGCAGAGTGGAGGTTGGTGCGAGGTTGCTAGCACCTGGTTTGTCTGGTCAGATTTTGGTCAGCTGGTGATCGAGGATATTGTGAAGATGATCATGGGCTTGCAACTGACTTACTGTAGTTTGGACCCTGGTCCACACACACCTCCTGGTGGTGCGTGGAGGAAATTGGACTGGTCCTTGCTGAGATAGTTAGGTGTTCGTTAGTGACTGGGGTGTTTCCGGACACCCAGAAGGAGGCGGTGGTTCAGCCCTCCTGAAAAATCTTCTCTTGACCCTGACTGTCTCAGAGCTACAGGCCTGTCTCTAACCTGCCTTTTGTGGGTAAGGTTATTGAGAGAGGCAGTCCGTTGCAGCGAGGAGCATCTAACTACCCATGACATCTATGATCCTCTCCAGTCCGGTGTCAGAAAGTGACATAGTACTGAGACTGTGCTGGTTTAGGTACTTAGTGATCTCCTGACAGCAAGAGATCAGAGGAGCCATTCCATCTTGGTACTTCTTGATCTCTGCAGAATTTGATACCGTGGACCATGGGGTGTTGCTAGAGCTCCTGCAACTATTCTGTGGACAGTCTAGTGCAGTCCTCAGATGGTTTCACTCACTCCTTACTGGCAGGTCACAGAGAGTTGAGCTGGGTTTCTCCTCAGCTTATATCTCCTGCCTTGTGCGGTATCATAAGGTTCTGTGCTTTCCCCATGTTGTTTGCGGTGTATATTCTGCCATTAGGAAAGATCATTAGGCGTACGGATTGAGTTTTCACTGCTATGCTGATGATTCTCAACTGTACATGTCTTTGTGCCTGAACAGGGAGCTGTTGTGTCAGTCTTTAACAACTGCCTCTCTGAGATTCAGGACTAGATGGGTGCTAACTGTTTGATACTGAATCGGATAAGACTGAAGTACTGGTTGTGGACCCAGGTCATCGGGTAGAGAATTATCAACTGGGCAGCCATCTGTATTATGGCTGGGTGGCAACCAGCTGGTGACCTCTGACAGGGTCTGCGGAACCTAGGCGTTATGCTTGATAGTGAACTGACTCTTAAGTTTCAGGTGTCGCCATTGTTGAGACCTCATTTAACCACCTGAGGAATATCAACTGGATAAAGCACCTGGTCCCACCTGATGACCTTTCTACCCTGGTCCATGCTTTTATGACCATGCGCCTTGATTACTTCAATGCCCTATACCTAGGACTGCTGGGGATGGATCTTTGCTGCCTGCATCTGATGTAGAATGCGGCTGCTAGGTTGTTGACTGGCGTATCAAGATCATGCCATGTCATACCAGTGCTCCGTGGGCTGCACTGACTGCCAGTGCAGTGGAGGATCACCTTCAAGATAGAGTTACTGACCTATAAAGTGCTACACAGACAGGTACCTTCAAGATCTTCTTTGTTCCTACCCCCTTCATCCTCTCCACTCTGCCAACGAGGGATTGCTAGAAATTCCCAGGGTGTTTAACAGCTTCAGGTGCAAGATCATTTGCTTTTGCAGCTCTGACCCTGTGGAATTCTCTACCTCACCGGATGAGGAATGCCCGTCCATTGAGGCCTTCAAGTCTTCTGAAAACATATTTATTTGAATTGCATATTAATGAGATTTAGTCCTGCTGTTTATATATGTTTTACATGTGTGATTTATTGAAATTGAAATGTTTTTATCTGTAACTGTTGTAAAACACTATGATCTTTGGAATAATGTTTCAGAAATAAAATGTGCTTGCTTGCTTGCTTTGCTTTTGTTCTCAGCTGCTGAAAGATTCCAATAAACTGAAATGTTGATTGGCCTAGAAGACCAAATGTCTGAAGACAGAAGGAAGCAGATGTGAAGACCTCCTTCCTCCATCCAAGAGCACCATTACTGAACTTTGTTTTGTTTCTGCTCTTCTTTCCTTTTCTTAGCCCCTGTAAGCCCAAATTCCAGACTTTGGAAAAATCGAGATGGGACCTTTGAGGAGAACCTGGTACTCCTACTTCTTTCCTGGATCTATGGCCAAGAAACCTGGCATCAATCCATCTGACCCCTCACCAGAAGCTCCTGAAAAGTGAGGCCTGCCACCTGAAGATCCAGAAATCAAGGCATCTGCCAAGATTACACAACAACAGACAGGATTTACAACCTCACAATGAAGAATAATAAAGATGTTTGCACATGTTTCCATAATATTACAGTTAGAAAGATATGCTTTAACCATACTATAGCTTCAATTGCTCTTTTTCTCACAGTGACACCTTCTCATAAGGATGCACCTCTTCAGTGTCCAGATTTGCAGCCTGGTCCAGAAAGTGACCTGGCAGCTACATCCATCCCTGGGACTTTAATCAGCAATGTGCAGTACAAGCACATACCTGTCGTGTTGAATTTAACCCACTGGAACATGATAGAGTTTGGCCATTGTTGTTCTACAAATGTATCTCACTTTCATTCTATGCTGTTATTAGACTTAATGGCAGCATATCAAGTTAGGGCTCAAGACCCAGTCGCAGGGCACCACACAACTGAACACAGAGGCATGTTCAGACCTCAATGACACAAGTGAGTGTTGGGGGCAGCTACAGTAACAGGCATAGCTGGCACTGTTACAGGATTATTTGGTTCATGGATGTCAATTTGGAGCGTGCGATTTGGTCCATATTCAGAAGCATAATAATAATGTTTTTAACTCCAAATTAGCTGAAAATGTAGTATAGCCCGTGCTACAGGTTATTGATGTCTCTCACAAGAAGCAAGGTTTACAGTATATAATATGCACAATGTCACATATTTATTTGATGACACTCATACTAAACTTAACCATTTGATTGATTTGAATAATAAAAAAGCCAATGAGCAGCACATAGGCAGGGAGATAATTTGTTCTGCTTATGGCAATTTGCCTTTAACACTATCACTAATCTCTTCCGGGATCTAGAATCAGGAGTGGATCCCATATTTGATCCAAGATAAACATATGAATAAATGGTATTGCCCCACTGCATTTCCCTCTCTTGCACCATAAAATGCATGGATAAGACTGTCTCATTTTCCTGGCTACTGCAAAAAATTTGGGTTACATTATACCACACCCAAATCAAGGACCTTGCACGCTACCAACCATTGTAGCATTAAAGGTACCATGTATATCACATTACAGTCTCTCTTCCAGTTGTCAACAAGATTCTTCAGCTTTTGACAAGCTTGCAGTCATCCACTCCGTGGGCCATCTTGAGGGCAGCATCTACACAGAATACATTGAAATTCGTCCACTGCTTGTGTTTCATCCTTGACTTAACTCCTGGGTTGCTATACATATGGACTGCTGTGCCAAAGGGATATCACTACCTTTACAGGTGTGATGTCTTTGATGTAACCACACCAGTTTGTGATTATTCACCTGATACACTGGACTGGTCATTGCAATTTCCTAATGACCTCACAGACAATTTAAGAATGTTATCATTGGATCAAGAGAAAGTCACTTCAAGTCAAGCACAATCCAGCCTCAATGCCTCCAGCGGTTCATCTCAGACGATGTCCACACCAGCAGATTCTCCAACACCTCTATCACCTGACCTGTCCAGCTCATTAAGTGATTCCTTCCTCAAATTTGTGTGACCTACAATTCTGATGGACAATACTGCATTGTGACCAATTATCAAAATTTCTCTTACGGATCTTTGACATGTGACATACTCATATTGAACTTTTGCTACATGCCGAGGAAAGCCCCATCACAGGCCATACAGTTATCACCCAGGTTCCCACCCTGGAACATGATTATATCAATAGTGACCCTGACTATCTGTATGCTATAGCACAGTATTTCCTAGTGTTCAATGTACATATTGATCCACTCACACTGAATCTCAAATCTCTATTAGAGAGAAAGAATACACATTTAGTTCATATTAGTAACAACATCACTAAGGCAGAGAACTAATCAGAATGCTCTTTTCCATGATGGTGACCTTATAATACATGGTTAGAACTCACCTTTAAAGGTTGTGTGTAATTCAAGTGTTTCTGATTATTCTTTTTCTTGTTTTCACCTTGCTCTGTTTGTTTTAAAACTTTGAAAGAACACCTTGCTCAATTGAAATTTCTCTATGAATCTCATTCAGTAACAAAATGACCTACCTACCTACCTACCTGGTTAGTGTTGCCTCTATATCCAGACAACTGGGGGATTGTTAGACCAGCCTGATATGTCATCCCATATGAGGAGCAACATTGCTATCATAACAGAAAAGGCATAATACTATAATAATGTATACTAATGATATTACTAATGCACTGACAGATTTGTTGTATTAGGGCCTCTTCAGGAATCTCCTGTTTAGCTAGTAACCTAATGTATCACACAGAAACATATATTTGCAGTCTGTAAGGACATCTACTGACAACTGTGATATTAGCAGCCTAACATAACATAATAATAATATATTTTGTGGTCTGCAGCACCACCTATTTTCAAAGTCATGATACTTTGGTTAGCAAATTATATGAGAAGAAATCTATTGTTCTAATATTTAGTTAGTCAGCACATTGCTGAAGATGCAACAATATGTATCAGCCTGGGTGCAGGATGCCCATGTATTGTCCAATGGAACACTGAATACAGAGAAGCACTGATGCTTATGAGCATGTTACTCTGGTAACAGGATGTTCTTATCTCTGATATATAATGTTAGTACATGGCCAAACCCTTAGGATCCCTAGGAGCACCAGCTTTCACATCTGGTGTATGATTGTTTCTGTGTTCCATTTGGTAAGATTTATCTTATGCTTCTGTCCTTTGTACAATTATTAGGGAGAAATAACTGATTTTCTGCACATTTGTTTTGTGGTGTTTTACCTTCAGGTTATCCCCAACACAATCCTACAATAGTCTTGCATTCAAACAATGAGGCCTGCCCCAATGGGTTCACCATCAAGTTCAATGCAGATCTAAAACAGATGGTCAACCCCCATCTGTGATCTTTCCATGGAAATAACTACAAATAATCTGGCTGGAATGGCTGCCGGTTTGTGAGGTGCCAAATCAGAGATAATACATGCTGAAACTCCATATCCTCCATCAGATCTATGTCACATCCTCCCTCGTTATTTTAGTTAGTTTTGATGTTGAAAAGGCACTTGATAGGATGTCTTGGCCCTATCTTTTTGCCAGACTTCGGAAGTTCAGCTTCTCTGTTGACTTTATTTCCTATTAGATCGAATATATACTTCCCAGCAAGCTTTTGTCAAGTCATTTGGTCATCTCTCCCCATCATTCCACTTGAGCAGAGGAACCTGACAGGGATGCTCATTATTGACCCTATTATTTTCCCTTTACATTGAATGACTGGCTCAGGTGGTAAGGGACAGTACCTAGGTGAGGGATTGATGTTGGGTGGAATGGAATACTGCATCATGCTATATGCAGATGATTTCTTGTTATATATAACAATCTGGATACAACACTGTTATCCCTATTTTCTAACCTAGAAACCTTTGGTAGGGTATCAGGCTACTGTCTGAACAAGACTAAAACCTAATTCTTCCCTCTCTACTATTCACCGAATGCCTGTCAGAAAGCAGTCTTTCCTTTTAAGTGAGACTTGTAAGAAATTAAAATATTTGCACAAAATGCCACTCTGTTTAGATAGATTGCATGAAGTGAACATTTGGACCCTTTCAACACTATTGACAGCAGAACTGGCATAATCTCCATCTGAGTCTAATCCATTGCACTGAGACTGTGAGGATGGTGAACCTTCCCCATTGTCTATATATTTTTCAGAATGTCCCAATTAAGATCTCTGAGCAGGACTGAAAAATGGCAGCTAGCGACCTCAAGATTTTTGTGGTAGGAAATGCACCAGAATCTGTTTCCATACTTTGTTACCTAAAGTGAGGAGGGCTAGCATTACTTGATTTAAGGATTTATTATACTGTCACACAGCTTAGGTTCCTTTTTCAATGGCCCATGGATGGGTCAGGCCCACAGTGGCTGGACCTAGACTGGGAGGTCTTGCCATTTTGGGACAGGACCATATTTCTTTTGGGGACTCACACATAGCATGACAAGTTCTTCCCCAAATCCATGAGTACAAGAGGTGGGATGAGCATGGACAGAAGTGGTCACAATGTTGCACCTTTCTCAAGCACTTGTTTGGAGGTGCCCCATAGCTTATCTAGAGGGATTTATCCCGGATGCTCAGGATCCCATATTTAGACTGTGGTGGAGGAAGAACTTGATTTACCAGACACAGTTCTGTGATTGTCCACAGACCAAGTCTTTTCTAGAGATCTGGGAACAACAGGGTCTGAGAGAGGGCATTTCTTTACTTTCAGGTATGCCACTACTTGGAGTCACAACCCAGTGACCTGAAAGACCCCGAAGCTCCAGTCTCTGATTTTCCTTTCAGCTGCCAGCCTGTAACACAGGTTACTAGTCATCTTATATCCTTGACATATCAGGCCATACAAGGTACACAAACATATTCTAAGTAATACATACCTGCTAAATTGAGCTCTAAATTGGGTCAGGAGATAAATCATGGGGCATGGCATAGAGGCTATTTAGAAGCCAGTAGAGTCACATCCTTCCTGTTTTGAGAGAATACATGCAGACACTTATGAGATATTTTTAGGACTCAGAAGTCCCAAAATCCTAGACAAATCTGGACAGGCTCTAGCGCCACCTGTTGGTGAGTATGTGGAGAAACCAGGGCAACCCACTCCCTTGTATTGTGGTGTACCCTCTGTTAGCAGCCTTATTTAGAGTTAGAGAGTTAGAGATGGCCATTGTACAGATCATGGGACCTGGCATTAGGTTAGGCCCCTGAATTGTGTCTGCTGTTTCAATACCCCAGACAGATTAAGGGGTGCCAGGCAAAATATCTCTTAGACATATTAATTGTGGCTGCAGTGAAATGCCTTACTATGTAAACAATTTATTGATCAACATATTGTCTTTACAATCTTACAATTTTATGCATACAATAGCAAGAAATGTAAAATAATACATTACATTACACCACAAAGCCTATTATAGATTACATATTAATGAAATCAAGTAAAATGCATAAAAACTTTTGTTACATCCACTAAAAACAATTTGAATTGCTATTCTAGGCTTATAATGATATGTCATATCATAGCCTGGGCTTACAGGGCTAACAGCTGTTGTTTATGATCTTAGGGTTTGCAGAAATTTATACAGTGAGACAAGTACAAATTTATCACTTGAAGAGAATAGGAAAATTATTATCTCCTCAGAGGGAGACCAAGGAAGTCAAAACAGAGCCCAACCATCTTTCCTTTGGGTTCATATATAGGACAATGCAAGACTACATGCTTTAAATCATCTTCTTGTCCAAGCTTACACTTGCAATTTGGCTCAACAGTCCCTGCATTTTTTTAATCATATAGTAAGTATAATTGGCTAAGGATAATTCCAAGCGGTATCTGGTGATGATTCTTCTTTCATCAGGGTTAGATAACAGAAACAAGTATGGCTCTAAATTATGTGTTGTTTTTATAATTTTATACCATCTATAGTTTTAATCTATTAATCCTTTCCTGAGCTTGCATAATTACTGTGTCTCTTAACCTTGTTTTTATCTGACATGAAATTTCTTTGGACGGAGTAACACATATTTCAGACAATAGATGCCCCAACCCCACAGGAAGTATATGTTCTTTTATTGGTTTAATCATAGTTGAAGGAAAAGTCATGTGAATATACTTTATCTGTTATTCCAAACACTTTCTGGGAGCCTGTGTTCTGGTAAAGGAATAAATTCAGTAAGAATATTATTTTCCTTTCCAGAGCCAATGTTACCAGGAGATTGTTCTAGTTCCTTTCTTAGGATTTCGCTGAAACGGACTGTTGAACTCTTAAAATATATCTACAAATTTTGTTTATTTCAGTCTTCAAAGGTTTTATGTTTGTTGGGATCTAGATGTCAGCTGCATATAGTATGCCTGTATTTATTCTGGCATGTATTACCTTCAGTAGACCTTTAATTGAGTCCTGACCAATTTTCATATTAAACCTCCTAAAGGCATTAAGTGCACTCTTTAATTTTGTGTCATTAATTTAACCTGAAGGGTCCATGCCAAATTTTGTGAGAATCTTAAACCTAAATATGTATAATATGCGCTTGCTTTTATTTTACTCTTTTCAAGAAAAATGAGGGAGCTTTTTTGCTCTTATGTCGAAAGATTACCAAATTGTTTTTATCTTTATTACCAATTTATCATTTTGCATAGATCTGCAATGCCTTAGTAGGTGATGGCTTACCTCACAGATACCAATGCTACAACAATGGTGGGACATGATGAATAACATCTACTCCATGGAGAGAATCGCCCTTAACGTAAATGATAGGACTGAGCAGTTCAGATCTAGAGGGATGAAATGGATCCTTTATGTTATACAACATGTCCCTACCTTTGATCCCTAGAAAGGAACTCCATAAAGGAATAAAATGGGTCTAGGTTAATGGGAGGCTGGTTGACATTGGACACACACACCATTTCCCTGTGAGTAATGTACCCTCTGCTGTTATAGTTGTTGTCAAGATGAAGATACAAGCATACATCAATATTTTGGGTCCAGCCTCCCCATTGCTGTATCCAAGAGGTGGATCCTGCAATGATATTATTCTTTATGAGCAATGTGTCACTGCTTAGTGCATATGTTCCATTAATGTGCTGCATTGATTGTACTGTTGTCTGTTAATGTGTTGTCCTAATATTACAAATATTATTAAACATGTATTTACAAAAACCAATAAAATACAGAAGGCCTGCATCATCACCCAGCCAAGTCTCTGTGACACAGACCAGAAAGGAGGAGTCACCTTCAAGGAGACAAGAAGGCCTCACCCCCCCTCCCAGAGGGAGGAGAGGAGAATGAGGATAAATTACCAAGACAAAAGTGGAAGGGGCAATCACGGGAAGAGGAGGGGCAAGACACAAGGTGGACTGTAGTATCCTTGAATGCAAGGAGCTGAGCAAACAAGGTGGCAGTTCCAGGCAATGATGGTGGTGGGAGAGGTAGATATTGTCACCATCTCAGAGACCTGGGCCACCCAGTACCATGACTGGGATCTCACAATCCCGGGGTACACGTGTTCGCAGTGACCAGGAGGGAGGGAGGGGTGGCTATTTATGTCAGGAGGATACTGTGTTCCAGGGAGGAGGGGATGAGGGATGCCAGAAGCCATTGTTCAAAGCCCCAAAGGTAAGAAGCTCAGGATGGTGGTGGTGTACAGGCCACCTTGCAGAGCAAGGACGTGGATAGGGAGCTGGGAAGCAAATCAGGCAGCTCAGTAGCAAAGGGAATATGGTTATAATGGCAGACTTCAACCTACCTGGGGTTGACTGGCAGACAGTAACTACAGCACATGTCAGGGAACAGGTGCTACTGGAGGCTATCCAAGACAGCAATCTAGTGCAAGGGGTGATGGATCCTACTAGGGAGGGAACATACTGGACTTTGTGCTAACAAATGGGATCAAGTCCAATATGTGGTAGTACAGGACACTCTAGCAGGAAGCGACCACTGATCAGGGTGATTCCTCCTCAACACAGGCAGGGGTCGGCTAAGACAAGGACAAGAGTGTTGTACTTCAGGAAGGCAGATTTTGCCAGAATGGGCAGCATCTTAGAAGAGTATATAGCTAAAATTAACCCAGGGATGGATGCTGAACAGAAGTGGGCAATCATTAGGAAGGGGCTCAATGAGGCCATGAACACATGTGTCAAATCTCAGAGTAAGCGGTCCAGGTCAAAAAAACTAGCTGACTCAGCAAGGAAGTGGAGGGACAATGAGGGAAAAAGATTGGCCTTCATTTATTTCAAAAATCGGGCGTGAGGAGGCTAGAGATGTTCACAAAGGCATCTAGGAGGTGACAAGGTCAGTGAGAGTAGCCAAGGCAGCAAAGGAGCTGAGGCTGACTCAGGGGATCAGAGAGAGGAAAAGAGGTTCTTTAAATACATAAGGGAAGAAGTTGTAAGAATGACATTGTTAAAATCAAGAGGGATGGGTGGAACAAAGGGAAGATGAGACAGAGGCACTCAATGAGTATTTCTGCTCGGTGTTCATGAAAGAAAGGGATAGTACAAAGGGGAAGGGAGCAAGGATGGAGGGGCAGAGACATCAGAGGGGTCATCCAAGAAAATAGAGTTCTGAAGGGCATTAAAGCCTTGTGGGTGGACAAGGGCACAGGACCGGATGTGTACACCCAAGGGTCTTGAAGGAACTGGCAGAGGTGTTGGCAGACCCTCTGATGGACCTTTTCAACACCTCCTTGGAGACAGGGAATGTACCCAGGGACTGGAGGATGTCTCACATGGTGGTCCTTCACAAGAGTGGACACAAGAACAAAGTGGGCAACTACCGACCGGTGAATTTGACTTCTATATTGGGGAAGTTGATGGAGACCATTCTGAAGGAGAGATTGACAACCTTTCTTGATAGCAATAGTCTGCAGGACAAGAAACAGCGTGGCTTTGTCTCAGGAAGATCTTTCCAAACTAACCCGATCGACTTCTTCAACTAGGTCACTAGGTGGGTGCAATGGCCATGCTGTGGATGTCCTGTATCTGCACTTCAGCAAGGCTTTGACTCAGTGCAGCACAGGAGTTTAATGAGCAAGCTGAGGGACATGGGGTGGGGAAAAGCTGGTGGAGTAGGAGGAGAGCCGGCTGCAGGGCAGATAACAGAGGGTTTTTTTCAGTGGTTAATCAGTTTTATTGATTTGACTTATTAAGACGATACAAACATTAAAACAGTCGGATACATTGCAAAGATCTTACGGACTGTTACATATGTCTGTAGAAGCAGAGAACCGAACATGCTGGCCAAATAGTAACAAACTGAATATACTAGCCAGGTAAGGAGTAGGATAATACTCTGTGCCTGGATGTACAACACCTATCCAGCTGGAGATTAACTTTGAAAGTAATAGCAGCTGGTGCATTGCATTATGGCTAACTCATACAAACATATCTTACCTGGCCCCATCCTGCTAGTTTCTGCAGTATTTGATAAAGCATCAGAAATTATGAAAGGTCCAGGGCCTGTCCTCTACTTTATGACTACAAAATACAAGAGATCACACACACATAGCAAACAGGCCTTCATTGTCAGAGAAGATACTATCCTTTACTGATATTATGCCATGTCATCTGTAGAGCAGGGTCCCTATAACTCAGTAACCATCTCTCCAGCACTTGCCCTAAATGCACCATGAGATGAGACCATTATAGTAGCATGATTGTGCCTATTCAGCTGATTCCTTCCCTAGGTTTCAAAAACAGAAGGAAGGGAGTCCAGAGGGCAGTATATTTAAAGAGGGTATTGGTCACAGTACGTGATATTCTGGCCCAGTTGGCAACTTGAGCCATGGAGGTAGTACCTCCCCAAGGAGGGACTATCTGGGACCGCCATTTACACAGTAGGAGTCTTTAACCTGCATACTAAGTGTCAGAAGTAGTTTCAACTTGGAGACGAAGGTGAGGGTCCGGGGTCCGAGTCCTAATAACAGTAACTCAGGGGACTGAGGCACAGGCTTCCTAAGTATTTTGGACCCCATCTCACAGGTAGCCTGCCATAGGGGCTGGATCAGCCTGCAGGATCAAAGTATATGGAACAGGTCACCTGGGAGTTCCTGATACCTCCAACACAGGTCAGACTGAGCTAGCTTTGCCTTGGCGAGGACTACAGGAGTCCTATGCCAGGAGTGAATTATCTTGTTCTGTATTAATTGACTACTGGTGTCAAGGTATGCCTCATGAGCTAGTTTTAGATAAGACTTCCACTCCAGGTTCATAATAGGGGCATGCAGTGCTTTCTCCCATTTATGCTTGGATTCCTCTGCTTGGGACGGGATGGTGTTCTGAATGGCTGCATATACCCGGCTTGTCTGTCCTGTTTCTAGGGCCAGCCATGACTCTACTTGGGAGATTTGTTGCTCTTTGTGCTGCTTATGCCTGTACGTAAGGATGGCACTTCTTATTTGAAGGAATCACCAGAAGTCTTTGGAAGAGATCCTTAAGAGCTCTGCATGCCCTCAAAGGAATTAAGGGCATCTGTACCAGGAATGAGCATATCTCAAAGCAATGAGATACCACCACATTCCCATGAGGGCCATGCAATTGGTTGTTTATTGATGGTAATCTCATTATTGCCCCATAGTGAGGTAAGTCTTAGGGGAGATGGGGAGGCACCCAACTTCTTATGCACCTTGGCCCAATATTCTAGAGAGGGACCTATAGTAGGATGAGAGCGAGTGACCTTAGTGGGATGGTTAAATAACAATAGTACCAAGTGAGTACACTGACACCTCTCTCTCTCTCTCTCTCCATATCCAGCCACTGGGCAGCATTGTGTTCAGGGAAAAGGAACCATTTTAAAACAGAGGGTAGTTGTAAGGGGACACATCAAGCCAAGGCAAATGTGAGTGCGGTACCACAGGGTTCAGTGCTGGGCCCTGTTTTGTTCAATGTCTTTATTGGAGACATTGCAGAGGGGGTCAATAGTAAGATCAGCCTGTTCACAGATGACATTAAGATTTGTGCAAAAGTAGACAATGAGAAAGGAGACAGGCACTCAGAGAGGATCTAACTGAACTCGAACACTGGTCTAGGGAGTGGCAGTTGGGGTTTAATGCTAAGAAGCGCAAGGTCATGCACCTCAGAGCCAGAAATCCCAGGAACAGCTACTGGTTGGGAGAGTGCAGGTAACAGCTTCAGAGGAGGAAAGGGACCTGGGGTAGTAGTTACAGGGGACACAAAGGTATCAGCACAGTGTGGGAGGGCAGCAGCAAGGGCAAATAGGATGCTGGGGTGCTTTGCCAGAAAGATCACCTCTAGAAAGGAGAAGTCATCCTGCCATTGTACAGATCACTGGTGAAGCCACACTTGAAGTATTGTACAGTACTGGTGCCCATACTTCAAAAGGATGGGAGATTACTTGAAGGGGTGCAGCGTGGGGCTACAAAAATGATCATGGGGCTAGGGGAGTTGCCGTATGAGGAAAGGTTGAAGGAGCTCAACATGTACTAGCTGGAAGAGAGAAGGAAAGAGGGACATGTTAGAGACCTTTAAGTACTTGAAAGGCATAAACAAAGTCAGGGAGGGAGGAGTGTTCCACTAAAGGGAAGGGTCACTTGGGGCACAGTCTGAAGTTGGAAGGGGAAGGTTTAGGAGGAAATGAGGAGGCACTACTTCATTGAGAGAATGGTGGCGGTTTGGAGCGCACTGCCAGAAGAGTTAATCGCTCAAAGGACAGTAGATAGCTGTAAGCAGGGTTGGGATCAAGTCAAGGGCAGGGTTAGTACAGACAAGAACACAGAGGGAAGGACCGGAAAGAGGAGGAAGGTAGGGGTTTAGGTGGGGATGGGGCAGCTGTAGTGATATAAAACTAAGAGCTGCACAATCAGACAGACTTCATAGACCTGTGAGCCTTTTTCTGCCAGCAATTTCTGTATGTTTGTATGTTCATAGATAGACCAAGGAATTAGGGATAAAATCTGTATAATAGCGATCTTATTTCTGATTGATTTGCATTGCATAGCATTGCCTGAAGAGGATGAGTAGAGGCAATAGGCCTCTGAGCTACCAGCCCAATCGATCCAGCAGGGATCCTGGGTATGGTAATTAAACACGATTGGACTCTCTCTGTATACTATTTCATCCTAGGAGTCACCTGGTCCTCACTGTTCTAATAACACCCTTCCTGTCAACTCTCCCTGAACCCAACATCTGACTCCTGTGCCTCCTTATGATCCCTACTTCCATACATTATCTTTACACAGCAACTGGCGGAGAGGGTCTCAAACATGATTCAGGACATGAAGATGGGATTGGGAGTACCTGAGCTTTGGAATCCGCTACCCTATACCCATCCCAGTAACAGATAAAACCTTAAAATCCCCAATCACTTCAACCCCAACCCCCACACAACAACCTCCCACAATAACCACAACCACAACCTGCTCTATCCTAATCCCTTACACACGCCATTCACTCTGTACTACTAATTATCTACCCATTCATATCCATACATACCTATACCTACTGTACATACTCACATACACCCCTAAGCCTAATCACACATATGCCCAACAACTCCAACAATAATCAATTAACTATAATAATAAAATTAATACTCAAGTCTGGCAAAGAACAATCCTTGTAGCAGATAATAAGACAAGTTCAACCAGATGCCAGAAAATAGCTGACTGATGCAAACAGGCAACAATGTCAGTACAGAAACTGTCTATTTGGTTCTCACCAGGCAGTCAGTCACACACAGTATTTAAGAGGGTAGTGGACTATGACCCAGTGAGGTCTAACCACATGCTCTCCACTCACAAGGGTGTGTCCAGCACAGTAACAGAGACCAGCCTAAGGCAGCATTACCACTACTGGGATGCTTTAATAAACCCCAGAGTTAGAAGACCAACAACAGTAGTAAAGATGAGGAAAAGTCTGAGCCTGAGGCTCCCTCACTACTACAGACCCAGTATAGCTGGTACTTCTTCTTTGTGCTCCTGGCACTGACTCTGTGCCTCTCTCTCAGCTTGCCCATACTGAATCCATCGGTCCTCCAAACTCTGCCATACTTCAACTCACTCTCAAATCAATGTGGTTACGCACCAACAGGAAGAAAGATGGCCACCTGTCCCAGTTTATTCTCCTCCATGGATTTTCATCCTGTCATAGAAGTGCACTTGGCTCAGTCCGATCCCGATGACATAGCAAATTCAGTAAACACACTCACTCTTAGAGAGTGGCTCTGGCAGGTTGCAAAGCTACTTCAGCTGCCGCCACTGCACTTCCACTTCTGGCATACATTTCTGAAACTAAAACAAAACACCAGAGGAGCCAAAACAAAAATTAAAAGTATACTGATGATATATGCTACATTTTACACTGGAACTGAAACTAAAAATAACAAACCTAAGCTCCTAACCTGACTCACTTCATCCCTGACTGACACTTGAAATCACCTAAACTACCCCACTAATAAATTTTAAAATAAAATGAACGAAACTGTGTCAAGCTTCTTTCATTGCTGCAGAACTCTAAATCGGATCTTCATAGTATGAGTACAGAACGGAATTAATCATTTAATACTTTTGCCATTTTGTTATTCTCCTCAGTTTGTACTTCATCATTCATTATTCTCTGAATGTTTTCCTTTTATGTCTTTTTCCTTATATACCTGGAAGGCTTTGCCAGTTTTGACTTCTTCAGCTATCCCTAGAGCTGTGCTTGCTTTTGCTGTACTATGTCCTTATTCTACACTACAGTAGTTTGTCTTTGTGGCCATGTTGATCTCTATTGTCCCTCTTCTGTAGCCTAAAGCCTTTTGTCCCATGCTGTCTAGCCCTTGCATGCTTATCCAGAGGCTTCTTCTGCTTCTGGTCTTATTCAGAAATGTTGTTTCAGCTTGGGTGGCTCCAATATTGCTTATAATTACTGACCACCTTTTGTTTGCTTCTTTTTTTTTATTTAGTTGTTTAACCAAGTAGCACACTAAGCTGAAAGCTTTTTACAGGAGCGACCTGGGAGCACAAGGAGGTTAAGTGACTTGCTCAGGGTCACACAGTATGCAAGTGGAAGCTGTGAGTTCAAACCCAGGTCTGGTCTGCTGGATGTCATCAAATTTGCAGCTCAGAGCCTTAGACCACTGCACTATACTGCCTGCGTCTTCTGTGGCTTGTCTGTGATTATTCTCATTTTATTGAACCCTAACTTCCTAAAATCATAGACCTCTATACTGGACTTAAATTTGTTCAGTACATAGTGCAATGTTGAATTTAATGGAGCCGTAGTCACTCTTTGCCATGGATCCTCATTTCTGAGGTTGGACAGCATGAGGCATGGTGCAGTAGTACCGAACAGGATGCAATGCAGTGTCTTGTGTTACTGCATGACAGAAAGGATTTACTGCCATGGAATTGCTTTGTTTTGCAGTAACTTTACTTTTAGTATGCTGCAGTATTACATTGCATTCTGGCCAGCAGAACTGTATTTCATCTCTTCTAGTTTGACGGTGTTGTCCTGCACAATCTCTAGGAACCTCTGATTTTTGCTATACCACTGTAGAAGTCTCCTATTCTGTGCCTGAGAGGTTGAAATCCCTAGAGTACTGTTCTTGCCTGGGAGTCACTATACAACATTTCCTTCCCATTTCCTCATCCCTGTCTACCTATGAGGTTGGAAGTCTATAGATTACTCTGTATATTTCTTCCCCATTGTCTTTCAGCTGGAGCTTATCATAACTACCTCATTAAGCTTCTGCTCTGAAAAAGTTCTGTTCAACCAGTGCATTAGCACTCCTTGCTCCTGCAACAACTTTTCTCAATCTCCTCTCCTTGCCTTGAGTTTTGGGATGCTATTCATGTTGTCTGCCTTAGTGTTTTGCATTGTATACATGGGTTTGGCAGTTTGTTGTACATACATTATCTTACACTATGCTTTACCTAATTTTGCAACAATATTTTGAGATTTCCTTTTATGCTGATTTGATATGTAGTTGCTCTTCTTATGCTGCACTGATGACTGTTTTTTCCTCTGTAATCCCTCTCCCAGGTTGCAACTAGAAACTAATCCTCCATTTGCTGTTGTTTGCTTACCTGGTTAAATATGATTGAAATAAATAAAGAACTTAGGGATTTCTGAGACTGATTTAACTCACAGACTAACTAACATTTTTATTGCTGTACATTTAAGATCAGTTATTTGGGGTCTTAATCAAGAATGATATAAAACCAGGAAATCCTTTGAGTTTCAAGTCTCTTTTACAGGGTGATGTCATCAAGAAGGCAGGAAGCAACAATTTGAAATACAGATCTTACATATACAAGAAAACAAATATATACAGTAGATTAACACCTTAGTTAACGTTGATTGCAAATAAACAGTATATGCAAACATATAAGTATTTTCATATTGCAACCCATAATACTTTGAATAGGGTTTGAGGCTTTAGAGAGTATGTGTGTGTTCAGAGAGACACATAGAAACCAAACAATTGTGACATGTGTGCTCGCCTTGCATTATTTATAAGTCCAACAAACAGCTCACCTTGCAAACTGCCTCTCCTGTAGGTTGCCTCAAAGTGCACTACTAAGTGCCTCGGATATACATGCATAACAATTTTCAAAAGGAACAGTATAAAGAAAAATTATATTAATTATGCATAAAAGATGCAGGTCTCTACTAAGTGATCTGCCAGTTGTTTTAATTCCTTTACTGTAATCAGTGTCCCCGGTTTTAAAGTTCTTCTGAATATTATTCCATTAATTAGCTCATATCTGGATGTACCAGAGTGTCAGCAGAGTGGTTCAGTTTATTTAACATACTACCAATCGCTTTCATTGCCACTTTATCAACCCCACCTGAATTCCTTTTCAGATACTTATTGTTGCTAGGGGATTATTTAAGCTGGGCAGATCCATAGGATAACATTCTAGCTCAAAGTCTTTGGAGGGTTTGCTTTCATATCACTTATGTTACTGGCTGGGAAATACCTAGTAAATAAGTATTGAGGTAAGGGAAAGGACATTGGGTCCAGCTTCTTGGCTGGCAATTCTGCTGCATGGTAGTGACTCTACTGCATTTAACTGTGACCAAACAGCACATCCAAACTCAACCAGACTGCTATCCCTACTCATACTGTGTAGCCCTCAATGCCAATCTCACTAAGAAATCTATCTTATGATAATGATTAAATCTTTATTTTTATATATTTTGTATAGAGCAAAGTTCTATTTTCAAGTAAAAGCCTGTTTGCATTAAAACTTGGTAAAAATATAAGAAATAAAATATAAAGATATACACATAAGAAAACAAACCATCTGTAACTACCACAAGTATGTCCTACACCTGCTTTAAAAGCTGGGTCACATAAACACCTTGTGTGTTGCAGCACTGGACAACACAGCAGATGAGATGTATCTAGAGGTGCAGTAATTCTGAACAGGAAGCTATAGTAAGACATGCAATGTGCTGCTGCAATCAAGAGAGTGTATATTTATTTATTTATTTAAACATTGGTGAGCATCTGGCCCACTGGAACAGCAGTAGTGCTACCATTTGTGGCAACAATGTTCCATGTTTTGGAAGGAGCTCAGGATGTTGGAGGATCAGCAAGGGAGGAGGACTAAACATCTGATGGACTGCTGTCCACTTCTGGAGAGGGATGAGTGCTGTCACATGCCAAGCACATGCCTGGCCCTAGCAATAGCTGGTGAATATGATGTTCAGGACCTCTGGTTGAGGGATGGAGGCAAGATTGCCATTGATATACTGCATGTGGGACCGTGCACAGTAACATAATTGATGGCACTGCATGCCAACTCCTCCTGGGGAGAAAAGGAAAATCCCACTGGCTAACAGAATGATTCTTGTTCTCTCATTGACCCCACTGGGGTTTTACTATGCTCGGTGACATCCCACAGCAACATCCCCACAGTGCCACAAGCATGCCGACATCCCCAACACTGATGTGTCTTGAAACCAACTGGCAACATGGCAAGAGCAATGTGGGGGCTGTGCCCCACACCACCCATGTGGGGTGCTGTGCCCCAGCACCACCCTACTTTAGATTACTAATGCCAGGTTACAGAGATGGTGGAGTTAGGTACCTACCCCTGACATTGCACAGTCTGTCACTGTGGAATCCCATCGCCACAATGTCCATCGCCATCAGGGTTTACGCTGTGTGGGTTTGCTGGGGTGTTGCTGTCCCATCAGCATATGTCACACTGGAAACTTAGGCTTGACCCCTTCTGGGTGCTGTGAGTACTGGTTGAATAGGCTCCCCACTACACCTCCACAGGGTGAGCCATGGGGAATGGGGAAATAAGTCAGGGAGAAGCTGAATGACAGGGTTAGGAGGGTGCAGTGAAAGGGGCAAGCTATAAAGGGAAGGATAAAGAGACACATGGAAAAAACTTAGTGAGTCGGATAAGTGTGCTGAGCTGAAGGTCACTCATGGTGCAACATGGGTTGAGGGAGTAGAGGATGAGGAAAATGGCAGAAGAAAAACAGGGCAAATAACCAGCAAATACAGAATAGAGATATAGCAGAATATGGAATTTTGCCAGCACAATTCAGGTGGAATCAAATTTTACTTCTGAAATGCTTTTCTGAATTTGTTAATACATTTTGCAGAATTTGGAAAGTCTTTTAATTGAAACCGTAGTTTAGTCTTCCGTGGGTTATATAAACCGAAGATTCATTTCCAATGGCTTATAGAAATGTAAGCCATGGTTTAGGTACCTACAAATTACTAATTAATGGTTTGAAGTCTGATTTCAGAAATTTGGAATTCCATTTCTAATAGAATTCCACTGAATTATTCAAAATTTCCCAAAATTCTGCAGAATTCAGTTTCATCACAATTTGAAAATTTCACTCAGCACTACTTTACTACAGAATACATTGGTAGGAATTAAAAAAAATCTCCTGGTAAAAAATTGCAAAAGGCAAAATATATAATGTAACCAACAAGCATTCACTAAGCTGGCACAAGGCAAGAGAGGGCAAGTGGAAGGGCAGCAGTCATACAGTGCTGTTACTAGGAGCAGGGAGCAGAAGTAGGAGGAAAGGTTAAGGCCCTGTACACTAGGGAACTTAAAATGGTTTAACTGCCTTAAACCATTTTAATCTCCTGGAACACGATCTGCGTCCACACTCTTTAACTGATTAAAACCGTGTTACAACCATATTCTAAAACTGTGCTAAAACCCTGCTAGAGAAGTGGTCTTTAACACAGTCTTAGCTAAACCAGTTGCCTTAATTCATGTAAACAGCAGTGTATGCTAAGCAAGCGGTGCTGTAACATGGGTTAAGACAACCCATCCCATGAGAAAATCCATTTTATCAGCTACACAAAAAAAAAAAGATACCTTACAGGCACTGCTATGCAGAGGAAGAATCAGTTTTGGTGCCCATTCCTTGGGTATCCCGTCACACACTGCAGCACCAAACAGAACCCATAATGCTTTGAGATGGTGCGTAGTCATGCCTGGGAACCAGTTCCAGCTGACATGGTTAGTCGAATGCAATGTGGATGTTCTGACAACCGTGCTAGGGACCGATGTATAAAATATTTTAGTAACATTTTATAAACAGTCCGTAGTGTGGACAGGGCCTAAGAAGCTTCACAGATAATAGTGACAGGCACAGAAGGAGGCGAAGTAAGCATATCTGTGGACATGACTAAGGCCTTTGTCATTGTAGACCACTCCCTTCTGCACCCTGAGCAACTAACATTAGGTCTGTCCCCAACTTCTGTAACCTGGTTTACAAGCTACCTGTGCAACTGGGAGCAATTTATAAAAATTGATTGCTTTCTTTCTGACCCAGCTGTCACTAAAGTTTGTGTCCCATGAGGCTCAAATCTAGGACCTTTGCCTTTTGTCTTTTCATTCTCGTTACTTCCTCCAGTACCTCCTTCTTTCATTCTAATGATCTTTTAGTTTCCTGAATTTTGACTGCCTCAAGGACAAGGTATGACTTTCTGATAACAAGTTAGTTTTAAGTGCTAAAAGATCCAGTCCATGCTGTTTGGCTCTGATCCTAAAGTTTGAACGACCCCAGACAGTGTCTCCTTCATCAAAACATTCAAAGATCTCAACTGGACCTTGTTACTTATTTTAAATCCTCAAGGATTATTTTAGACACCACATTAGATTTTTGACACCATATTTATACTGTTTGCAAGTCTGTTAACTACATGTTGGGCCTTCCTTATAGAATTCATCATAATCTTACCCTAAGGCTTGCATGGCAATCGCTTACAAGGACTCCTACTGACTTGCCTAAACTGTGGTCTCATATTCTTTCCTAATATTTCTTACAGTAACCTGGCAGTAGGATATACCCAATGATAACCTCGATCACTTTGCATTTGCAACTAATCATCTCACTCACCACTGTCTTCTACACTCTATGTTGGGCGGCATTCTCCTGATGCAAGCGCATACTTGTCCTTTGCTTTATAGACAGAGCCCCTTGAGCTCCTACCTTTTCATATCCAGTGAGACATCACTATTACTTCTTCAAAGTGCTTTACTAATATGAGGTTATAGGTCTTCCCTCCTTTCCTCACATTTAATGAAACTCTCTCCTCTGGAGTTGTAATGTTTCCTCTTATTTGTTCTTAATGAGTGAGCAGAGAAAATATCTGCTTACATCTGATGCTTGTGTTTGCAGATAATTTATAATAACTGCTTCACAAAGCTATATTTGCTGCATAGTACTTCTGTATCCTACTTATATTTTGTTTTAATGTCATTCTCTTGTTATAGTATTAATATGCATTTTTGTGCTGCACTTGATCTAAAATATTCAACCCTGTATCTTATGATTTGTAACCCCTTATGCTGCCGACAGAATTAGAATGTATAGGGATTTTGGACTGATGTATCAGTCTGCAGCCATCTGAGGGTTAATTTGCTTGAAGTAAATTTTCAATCCCATATTTGCCCTTGCAGTTTAGTACTCTCCCTTTTCATGCATGAAAATATGAAGTGCATGTCTAATGTATGTACCAGGTGAACATAAACTAATTTAATTAAATAAATATAAATAAATAAATACAAGAGTTTAGGGAAGTATAGAAGTTGAGAGACACATTTGGAGGAGACTGTTTCAGAGGTGAGGACATGGACAAAGAGGCAGACTAATGAATTTAAGATTTTTATGGACTGGTGAAAAGATGAAAAGGGAAAAACAACACATGTACTGGCTTTTCTGAGCATTTCTACATATCCTGGTGTGATTCTTGTTGAAGACACAATGGAAATCATGAAAGTAGGTAGAAAATGCCAAGAGAGTGAGGCCAGCTTTTCTCTTCTACACAGATTTGTCTTAAACAACAGAGCCCTTTCTTTTCAAATCTCTTTTAAGACAGTAGGTCAGCCATTTCACTTTAATGTAGCCTAGGCTATGGAACATCCCTGCAGGTGCAAATCTGCACCTTCAATTGGGTAGCAAAGATTCACTGTACTATTTTTCCTGGTTTCACAGAAGCTCTTGTTGCCCTGTCCATTCAAGCCACATTGATGTAACTGATGGTATTAAATTCAGCATTATTGGGTGCTGGAAATCCCCAATGCCTGTCTTTGAACTTTGTAAGGTATGGTGTCTAGGTCATGTGTCTGCTACCATCTGATGTTTTTTAATATTTGGGTACAGTATATATAACTAAAACAATGGAACATTAGTTTAGCTACTTTTCAAAATCAGGAAATATGCTATAAAGTGAATGTAGTTATGCTATATTATTATTAGTTATGCTATATTATTGTCTTTATCAAAGTTTGCCTCATACAGTACATGGATCTCCAGAATAAATGGAATATGAATGAGCTGTGTCAGATGTCTCATGATTACTGTGCAGCCTGATTCTGGAGTAGGTTTGTGTTTGAATAGTGTGCTTTCTGCATGTTAATATGTCCTCAGAGACCACTCTCATTAGTAAGAGTGATTTTACATGTATTCTTAGAATACATGAATTGCTATTCAAAGGTGAACAATGCTAATGTCCTAAGAATATAAATGAGCCCAAACTTACCATGTTAAGAGTAATCTCCAATTATGTATAAATACAGTATATTATTACTTGAAAGTGGTCAATAATATATTAGTGTTTTAAAACTCTTCTCCCTAAGTTTGTCCATTTCCACATCACATGTGTATGAGACACTCTTTGCAGTATAAGAGTGTCTCATGCACAGGAATAAGTGATCACTTTTACTGGTCAAGAGTGCTATCTTGATCAATAATGAGCTTATCTGATCCATTTACCATAGAAAAGGATTTAGACAGCACATTTTCTGCTGTGGATACATAGTTCACACTGTCAAAAGTATCTGAAACTTGAATGGGCAGTATCTACACAACCTCTTCCTAATATTGTTGTCATACCATATGTAAGTCCCCTGGGGTGATGTGCCATGTGTAAATGTACATAACATCCAAAGAAAACTATGAGCAGTTTCATGAAACCACTCATTTCTCTGGTAAATTATAATGTATTTTTTCTAATAGCATCTAATAACGTTCTTGATTGGAGTAGTACTGGCAGTAATTAACCCAACCTGTACAAAGCAATGCAGTTTTCCTTATAAAAATATGCATTGCATTTCTTGTTAGCTGTCTTACTATAAACCGTATCATGAAAAGGCAGGAGAATAAAATGAATTAAGGTGGAAGAAGACATTGGGGTGTATTTTCAAAATCTATGTCTAGCTGCAGCATTCTATTGTTCAGCTTTGGATATAAGCCAAATTACCCTATCTCCAATTTTCAAAACTAGGATATACATAGCTAAGTTCAATTTTCATGACTCTAACTTAGTTATGTCCAGTTTACAAAGTTCTGATATAACTGTGCCTGGACACTGTGTCCTGGCCTGCCATTTACTTCTATATCTCTCATTTTTAAACCCCAAACTGGATTCAAAGTACCATAAAACATCTAGAAATTCTGAAGAAATCCAGCTTTGAAAATAGCTCCAACGAGACAGAACATGGTCTAGACATACCAGGGCAGTTTCTTGACATTCTGTAACTAGAATCTGCATCCATTTTATGACTTTGGAAAATTCCACCCAACATAAATATGAGTTGAGTCCATTGTATAACCTTTGAAAATCCTACCCATTATGAGGAAATATATTTACTCACAATAAATCAACCTTGTATAAAACTTATAAGTCAGCTTCATTTACCTGGTCAATGTTAACAAAGTTGACGACAGAAAGTTACTGCAAATTGGATGTAAAAATATTTTTGTAAACCATAATCAAACAAAAATCTGTTTTTGTGGCCAGAGGTGGCTCAAAATGAGGTTATGCAGTTGTAGAAATGGTTAACCATTATGAACCACACAGACAGGTTCACCATGCATATGAGACTAGCTTCTCTTCTTAGGTGCATATGTTTCACACTGACAGCTAAGCACATATATGAGCACGTAATGTAAAACCCAAGTGACTAATAAATGTAATATTACTAGACAGGAAGATAGAAAATGAAGTAACACTTCAAGTCAAGGTAGACTGATCAAACAAGGAGAAAGAATATAGTGTTAGAGGTAAATTATTGGATTGTGGAATGAAAAAGCTGAAGGCCGTAGGCATCATAGAGGACTTGAATTCAGAATAAAACCGAACCTACAGTACCTGTCTGTGACAACATCAGTACCAAATTTAATCCATATTTGCCTAGCTCTGCTCTAGAATGCCTATTAGTCAATGGTCCTAAAACTCACATTCTGATTGGCTGGAAACTGATCCATATTCTACAATAATCTCCTGAAACCTCACCACTAAAAGCTATAGTATAAGCTCTACAGTAAAGAAAAATAATATTTTAGATAATTGTCAATGCAAACAGAAATCATGACAAAACATATAGTGTAAAATATTTATGAAAATAAATATATCAATAGTTCATTTACTGTTTATTTATTCAGTCAATTGACCATTGCAAAACAATAACCTACAGCCAGATAATCAAGTCAAAACATGTTATATAAAACATACATTATGCTGGGTTGTAAAAGCAAACATTACAAGACATGTGTAAACTTTTCCATTCATCCACTTCATAAATCCTAATGAATACAGAATTACAGAATAATTCCTTAATAGTACCACCAGGATGCTTTTGGCATAAAACTATTAATTATTCAGAAATGGCAAATTTTACATTCGATGCATGCCTGTGCACCAAATGTTTTGCTACAGTGAAAGATGATTGCCAGGGTGTGTCACTGCCAAGTCCATTGCAGTTGAGAATAGCTGGAGCTCAACAGTCTACATGAATGGCCAGGCACTGTGGTCTTTACATCACTGGCTACTTGCTGTGCATAAACTTTGTGTATTTCAAAGGACTAAGCTGCTCCAATTAGAGGCTTTGGTCCTTTGATTTATGTAAAGCCTGCTGGTCAGCAAGCACCTGACTGGCTGTCAGCATCAACGAGGCTGTCAGTGCAGTCCGCTGACCACTGTACCCCAGTGTAAGTGGGCGGGTGCTCACCCTGCTATCGCTTCTTTCTCCACGTCCCCAAAGTGGGTGACCTGCCCATCTTTGCACAATATATATTAAAGGAAAACTGTCAGGTTTGAAAAGCAATTTTATGACCCCTCAGTTTTCTGCGTCTGTAAATAGCACCCTGAAGCAATTTCTTCTCAGAGTTCCCTGAACTTGTTGTAGAGGAAAAGATTAATTTTGACAGAATATTTATTTTAGTCAGTCCAACCCATTCTGTGCCACATGCTCCTCCGTGCGTCTTGGACAGTGATAGGGATTGAAAGTGGCCAAACTCACGCATGAATGAGTTTGACACTTTTTGTGGCAATTAAATAAATAGCTGTTAGTATTGCTAGATTTGAGCTGGTTTCTACAATATCTGTTATTTTGAAAACTAAGTGGTATTTCATAAAGCACAGCAACTTGAAAAGTTAGAGCGGACCCCATTCATGGTGTGCATGTGTGCATGGTGTGCATTCAATATTTTGCTCCCAAATTTTCAAACTAGCCATTTCTTCACAGCATCTCAAGAATGTGATAGCTGTCATTTTTCAAATCCTGGCCAAAATGTTTTCTTATATCCCGGAAGTAGAGATGCAGCGAATTTAAAATTAGCTGGCGTGCACACTGCAGTGGGCACTGACGATGCCACTCCGCTACCATGAGTGGGCAATGCAAAGTGCTCACTTCGGCTTTGTCATTACCACTTGCTGGCATAATGAGAATGCAAAGTAAGGTGAAGTCATTGTTTTAATGGACTTAGTGTTCCTCATTATGATTCTAAGTGATCCACTTGGTGTTTCAGACTTGGCAGCCCCCACAGATTACATGGCTTACAGTACTGTAAGTCAC
Source organism: Neoceratodus forsteri (assembly GCA_016271365.2). Classification (NCBI taxonomy): domain Eukaryota; kingdom Metazoa; phylum Chordata; order Ceratodontiformes; family Ceratodontidae; genus Neoceratodus; species Neoceratodus forsteri. The sequence continues at coordinate 447,803,296 of CM057453.1, forward strand.
ATGATCTCTAGCCAGGCAGGAAGGAAGTGAGTCACACAGACAGTTTCACTTTCTCCTGTGCAGACTGAGAGAGAGGTGTGTGTGTACTAGAGAGAGGTGTTTTTGATTGCAGAGATTAAAATTTAATACTTAAACCAACAGCTTTTTTAAAGCTACATTTTTTGTCTTTCTGTACTGTTTTTACTTAATTTGTTCTTTCTGTAAATTTTACTTTTCTTACCTACTTAGTTGTTTGTCTGTGTGTGTGTGACTGTGTGTGTGCTGTGCTTGTGTTGTGAGATGGAGCAGGGTGAGGGAATGTCTGGGGCGGGGCAGCTCTGGGAGAGCGTGGTAGCATGCGTCATCGTACTGTGCACATGTGTGGGGGCATGGGCGCCCAATTGTGTTGGACTGATCTAAACTCTCGAGTGTCCACCCCCAGAAGCAGGGACCAGCACTGCCTCCTGACTCTGAGGCAGTTCAGCCCTCACCACCACCACCAAGTCCAGCCCAAGGTCCTTTGGAGTAGGATGTGCCTGTTCCCCCAGGCCCAGGTGTGGATCCCACTATCAGAACTGTTGAGCAGTGTGAGCAGCCTACTGCAAGTTCATCTGGCCCTCCCTGACTGTGCCTGGTCCTCCCAGACCTCTGTTGTTTAGCAGCTTTTTGACTGTGTCAGGGGACAGCAGTGTGGTTAAGTGTCGCCTATGTGAGGTGGAGGTGCCCGTGGCCCCAGGAGTCACCTGGGGACAGAGGGCCAGTGCACCCATGTTAATCACCACCAGTTGGAGTGGCAGGCTGCCACAGAACAGACCATGTCTGCACCTGCTGGCCGTTCTGTGGCAGAGGGTGCCACTGTGCATAGCAGGCGTGGCATCCCTAAGAAGAGGAGGGCCACAGCAGCACCTGTAGCTCCACCAGCACCCCCACCACCACCACCACCAGCAGGTCAGCCTGTCGAAGGGTGGACGCCAGAGAAGTCGGGTAACACTGTCTGACTTGGCAGTTCTCTGGAGTGCTGTTGAGGAGAACAGCGAGAGGATGAGTGCTGTGGAGCAGCGGCTGGATGACATAGAGGGACATCAGCTTCAAATTATGTCCATGCTGGAACTGCTGCTGGATCACCATAGGATCCACATTAGTTTTGTTTCCTCACACCATGTTTCCCCACCATCTTCCTTACTGTGCCATAAAATGTATTCCTCCACCATCCCTGACCCTTGTATGCAATTATGCCTTTTCTTTGTTGTCTTCAGTATCGCTACACTTTGTATTCTAGGGCCCCTTCCTTCTGTTAAGTGTCTGTGTGTTTGTGTATGTGTGTTGTTTTGTGCCTCATTTTTCTGCATCCACAAAAGGCATCTGTCTTGTGTCCAGAAAATTGACAAGTGGTAACACAGTGAAATGAGACTGTTTCAGCATACAAAGTCCCCCAGAATGTATAGCGCACTCAGTCATGCGCACAACAGTGGCACAGAGTCCCAGATTTTTCTGCAGTCCCAGAATGCATCCTCCATGTGTCCAGAAAGTTGACAAGTGGTAACACAGTGAAATGAGTGTTTCAACACATACAAAGTCCCCAGAATTTATGGCGCACTCAGTCATGTGCACAACAGTGGCATAGAGTCCCCAGATTTTTCTGCAGGCCCAGAATGCATCCTCCTTGTGTGCACAGAAGTGAAAAGTGATCATCTCAACTGGATTGAAAAGTGCCCTTTGGATGTACAGTAATAGTAGCCTTGGTGAGTATATATATATATATATATATATATATATATATATATATATATATATATATATATATAGTATATATATATATATATATATATATATATATATAGATATATGGTTGTGTATTTTGTAGGTAATGATGAGGGGATTGAACTTGACATGGGCATGTATTCATGTTATTGTTCTGCATCACACAAAGGTGACTCCATCTCGAACTGTTGCTGTGCACCATCTAGTGCTCAATGAGAATTTTTGCATTAAATGGAACTGGATAACTCTCAAGCACATAAAGGTAAGTATTTCTTTTTTTGTGGGGATCATATTTTCAGTTTTGTCTGTAATGGTTTGTTATTTTATTATTTCTTCACAGATTTCATCAGCATTCTTCTGAGTCCAGTTCTTAATGATGGTCATGGTCATGGAATGAAACGACTTCTCGTGTTGCATGTGTGCCCAAGCTCGGTCGGGAGGGTGTACCTGATCATGCTGATAAACTTTTGGATCAGTCCCGTGGTGGTGGTCTGGGGTGCGCAGACAGACTCATGGTGGCAGCAGACTTGGATAACATCAGTCCTGGTGGTGGTGGTGGTGGTCCACGGGGGCAGACAGACTCATGATGGCAACAGACTTGGATAACATCAGTCCGGTGGTGGTCTTGGTGGTCCATGGGGGCAGACAGACTCATGGTGGCAGCAGACTTGGATAACATCAGTCCAGTGGTGGTGATCTGGGGTGGGGGGCACACCTCCTTTTAAATACTGCAGTTAAAACCTGCCAACATTAACCACATCATCATCCTCATAAGAAAACTGCCCTCACAGTCACCGATGTCTGAAGTCTGACCACTGGGAAATTCTTTCTCCATTGTGTCATCATCTACATCAGTGGTGGGCCATTTCAGGCAGCCACTGCCAGTGCCACCAGGATGCTCCATTTCCACATCAGCAAGACCACCATGACTAGGCGGGTATGAATACCAAGGTTGCAGTCTGTGCTGGTATGTGTCTCTCATTCATTTTAATGAATGTTAGCAAACTAACATTTGCAGAAGACAGGTTTGTCCGGCGATCCCTGACTATTGCACCTGCTGAGCTGAATACCCTCTCAACACTTACACTGGAGGGTGGGCATGTGAGGTACTTCAGTGCCACTGCAGTCAGCTCTGGCCATTCACTGACCTTTCCACTCCAGTACAAAAGCGGATCTTCACTTATTGTCAGATGCCTGTTTTCAGACAAATATGACTCAACTATTCTCTGTGCCACACTAAGTCCAATGTTAATTCATCAGCCTGTTCCCCGGAATCATTGATGTCACAAATACCCACTTGGGACAAAGCCTCCCAAAGCGGGTTGATGCCAGCCACTTGGGATGACAGACCACCAGGAACTACCGCCCCTTACCCTTGCATGATATGCTTGCTGGTCCTCCAGCTACACCTTCAGCTGGATTATGCTGCTGAGGTTTGCAAACCTTGGCACGTGACTTCTGTGCCCCATGAACCAAGCGAACCAGTTGACCACTGATATTTTTTACCTGTTCAGGCCCTCCTCCAGTACTGATGCAACTCCATGTTTGTATCGTGGGTCCAGCATTGTTGCTATGGCAAAGTTGTCACTACACTGAAAGCTCACAATGTGATGATTCTGGATGAATACTGTCAGCATGTGTTGCAGCAACATACTGCTACCAAAATCTCCAGTAACATCAAGGCTATGTTGTACATTCACCAATGTCTGCCTCAGCACCCACGGCAGTGGAATTGATTGGCTAATGGAGGCAGACTCACCATTCACTGCCTGTGTGGCATGTTCAAAAGGCCACAAAATTGTTATTACAGAGTCCATGAAGTGCCACTGTTCAGTCGTAATGAACATGGAGGCCCCAGAACTGTCACAGCTAGTGTGCATAACAAGATATTCTGTGATGGCTTTGTATTGTTTATACAACCTCTCTGCCATGTATAACGTGGAGTTCCATGGTGACAACTTCCAGCTTCAAGCAGTGCTGAGACAGGCTGTTTTGTATCTGCAACTGCTGCAGTTGGTCACAGCCTTTCCAGATCTTGAAAAGTGAAAGCAGATACATTGTGCAATGGTCAGCATTTCCTTTATGTCAGGGTGCTGCAGAAACTCCTGAACCACAAGATTTAAACAGTGGGCCATGCATGGAACATGAAAAAACACCATTCTGATGCATTTCACCACATTTGACCCATTGTCACTTGCTATGAACCCAGCTCTCAGGGACAGAGGTTTAGCCATCTGTCAATTTCAGTCAGTACCATGTCCAACATGTTCTCACCAGTGTGTGAACAGGTCACACTATGCATAGCAATTGTTGCATGCTGGCGAATTCCAGGAAGATTGCTACCATGACAATCCACCTTCCTGCACTGATTATTCACACTACCAGCATCACAAACAACCCCCGCACCTGTGCCCAGTGTGCAGTTATACAGATATGAACTCCCCACTGTTTTGCCACTTGTCCATATATCCATACTTAAATGGATGAATGGAAGGAGGAATGTTGAAGGGCATGTCTTACTGAGTCTGAGACAGTGCGGAACAACTCATGAACAGCATGGGTAGAAAAGTATGTCCTGGATGGGACTTTCCATTTTGGACAGGCACGGGCAGCAAACCGCCGGAACCCAGAATTCTCCACAAAGGAGAAGGCAAAAGATTGATTGCCAGCATTTCCGCTACAACAGCATTAAGTTCACGTGGACACTGTATGATTCGGGGGGTACTTCAGTTTATGCGCAAAAAACACTCTGTAACATGGGCTGACTTAAACGTTTACAGGGTGTGTGTTGGTTAAAATGGTTGTGCTCTGTGATGAATGGCATTGGCAGGGGCTGGAGTGTGGACATTTGATGAAGACAGTTGCACAGGTGATGATGACAAACCCAGAAATGCTGTTATTTTGCCAGATTTGCCAACCAGGGTTGATGTACCCTTGCACTAGACATACTTCATTCATCCCCACCACCACCACAAAACTGCTACTCTCACCAGCGCTGGACAACATTTCAAAGTCATTATGGTCCTCCACCTCTCATCATCATCATGCCTGTAGTAATCCTCTGCTCTTATTGCCGCTTTTCTGCCACGTTTAATTTCCTACTGGGCTTAACAGTCATGGAAGGGGATAACATGCTGGCTGTTGTTGCTGCCGGTGAACGGGTGATCAACCAAGTCTGGTATTAGCTGCCAGCTTGTGCTGGGTCCACAGAACCAAGTGCTTATTCTTAAGATGCGTATGCTGTCCTCTTGTGCCCAGATGGCTACCCTTTTACCTCAACTCACACGCACATGGCAAACCTGGCAGATTGCAACTGAATCATCATTTGCATCTTGAACAAAAATCCCAAACAAGGGAATGTGATGCTCTGCTTTTAACATGTCCATGATGATGTGGCTTATTTAAGTCTGTTATTTTAAGCACTGAAGTGGGGGAGCACGTGATGTTTCTGGCACACCTGGACTGCAACTGACCACCACGACTACCTATCATATTGAGTACTGGGTCATCATCATCATCATCATCATCCACTAAAACTGGTACATCACAAGTTTTACAGGGGCGGATTCCTGCAAACAGATTCAGAAATTTCAGACACAGCCACTTTTAATTTCTTTTCTCTGGTTCCCAACTGGGGTCAATTAAATCATCATCATATTCATCAACATCACTGTCACACACATCCACATCTTCTGCTTGGATGCCATCATGTGGAATGCATGTTGCAACAACAGCAACATCATCATCATCAGCATCATCACATTCATCATTAGCATCTACACCACCATCACGTAATATTTTCATCACAGTGTGAATCACTGTTGCATGGAAAATGAGTGATATTAAGTCTCACTGTTAATGGAATATCACATTGTATGCTATCATTGACATGATCATCAGAATTAGGTTCAGTTAATGGGATGTTACCGGAAGTATGACATCATCTATGCTGTCACTCCTTACACTGCTTCACACTCAATATGTTTTGATATGGTACACTGGTCGAATTAGAACTTGACGCAACAATGCTAATACTACCTCCACCACCACTAACACCAGTAATACTAACACCACAGGCTGGGAAAATATCATCTCCTCCAACCATCAGTGAAGCTACTGATTGGGCTGTAAAAACATTACAGAAATACCTTTCCTCACATCACCAATGCACTTCTTCGTCCATGTACTACTACCGCCCACAGACCCTCTTAATGCCAGCATTGCCATGGCAGAAACAGCTTTACTTGCACCTCTCTTTGCAGACATTTTGGGGATCAACCACAATATTATTACAAATTCAGATTTTGATACGTTCACTTTCTGACTGGAGGATGCTACGCTACTATCACTAGCTGAATGTGAAACAAAATAAACAACTGTGGCTTCAGCAACAGATAAAGGGACTACTGTGTTGTGACACTGTCACAGAATTAAAACAACTTCAGTAACCAGTGGTGCTGATGGGGTCCAAAAACAATCCAGTCTGGTAAAAATATCTTTTCAATGTGGTGGGGGCACTGAATACAGACAGTCGCTGATTTTCACGGCACTACAAGCAGCAACACTAAGAACAGAGAACACGATCGCAGTACAAAATCAGGCAGCTGCAGTGGATAGCAGGTTCACACTGCTGCTCTTAGTTGCACTTACACTGATCTGTGTCACAAATTTTAAAAGGTGTATTATATTTGATGCACACAGCACTGACACACAATACAGAACACTTTGTGTACAATGCTGAGCGAGGAATGTGATGCAAATGCAAAAGTTCAGTGTACTCAATGCCATGTAATGTAAATTTGTAATTTCAACAACCTGACCTTATGAAATGCTGCACCACATTCACACAACAAGCAGCAAGAAAATTTGTACTATCACTGACAGTTTTACTATGTATACAGTAACACAGTCAGTTATATAACAAAAATATTGCAAAACACAAAGAAATCACTAGTTATCCAACTTAAATCTACCTACACAGATCGCCCCTCCCCACAGCACTTCAATGTTTTCACCACACACACTCAATGTTGTAAATTTACATTCAAAATCCACACACAAACAAAATGCTCGATGATGTGAGCACAGGAGGGTTTCCTACAATCGATGAACTATAGTTGGATCCCCCAAAAAAGCAAAATGCTTTTGAACAGCTTTAAAGATTCCTACAGACAGCTATCAGAGCACACTGTCTCCTACTCCTTCCTACTCATACTACCTCAAACTGAGGCGGTGCAGATCAATATAGAGCCCATGTGACCTGAACTTCCATGAATCACTGCAAAATCCTCCTTCAGAGCTCAAAAAACAAGGGAAGTGAGTAGTGAACTGCCACCAATGTCCATGCAAAATTGAAGAGAAGTAACCAGTGGAGGCTGGAGTAACATGAAGTAGCTGTTTTCAATGCACTTCACGTTCCTCATTATAACACAAAGTACTCCATACATTGCAGAGCACTCATGAATCCACCTTGCTCCATGAATCACTTTCTTGAACGGATTGAACCCACTTCGCCCACCACAACCTGGAAGGTGATTTTCTGGTCCCTGCAAAATCACCTTTTGGGCAGGAGTTGAACATTTCTCTACCCTTGTTCATGAGGTATGATCATAAAAGGCTATATTGACAATTTGGTGTCAAAATATAAAAACAAACAAACAAACAAAAAAGTTACAAGCCTATGTTGAGTTTTGCAAAAGCAGGCTCATAACTTTGGTAATTTTCAATATTTATATCCCACATTTTCAACATAACCATTTCTTGGTAGCACCTCATGAATGTGACAGCTGTCATTTTCAGATCCTGGCGAAAATGTGTTTTGCATCCCAAAAGGTGATTTCACAGTTGCTGCAGAAATCACCTTCGAGCAGGAGTTGCTATTGTTCATGAGGTGAGGTCATAAGAAGGCTATGTTGAACGTTTGGAGCAATAATGTTAAAAACAATAGTTATGAGCCTATGTTGGAATTTATGAATGTAGGCTCGTATCTTTGAGAATTTCAATGTTTTGACAAAATTTTCAACATAGCCATATCATATCATTTTCAAATACTGGCCAAAATGTGTTTTCCATCTCAAAGGTGATTTCACAGTCACTGCACAAAATCACCTTTTGAGCAGGATTAAAATGTTACCCACTATTGTTCATGAAGTAGGGTCATAAGAAGGCTATGCTGAAAATTTGGTGTAAAATATTAAAAACAACAAAGTTATGAGCTTATGTTGAGGTTTGTGAACACAGGCATGTAACTTGGTAATTTTCAGTATTTTGACCCCAAATTTCCAGCATAGCCATTTCTTCACAGCATACCATGAATGTGACAGTGTCATTTTCAAATCCTGGCCAAAATGTGTTTTCGCATCCTAAGAGGTGATTTCACAGTCGTGTGCAAAATCACCTTTGAAGCTGGAGTTGAAAATGTTTTTGCACTTGTTCATGAAGTGGGGTCATGAAAAGGTTATGTTGAAAATTTAGGGCAAAATGTTAAAAACTAATAAACGCATGAACCTATGTTGGAATTTATGAACACAGGCTTGTAACTTTGGTACCAAACTTTCAGCATAGCAATTTTGCACATCACCTCATAAACATGACGTGTCATTTTAAAATCTTGCAGCAGATGTGTTTTCACATCTCTGGTGAGAAATGACATTTCAGACAATATACTAAAATGGTTCTTGTCATGCCTATAAGGTGAATCCTAAAACAAGTCTCTTGAAAACTTGGGGTCAAAAAATTAAAAACAAAAAATAGTTTGGCAAGCATCAAAGGTTCAGCATTGACAAATGCTTGTTCTTTCTTGTATTTGTTACAGCAGTCAGAAAGCTTGCACTCTGTGTGAATCCCAGGTGGAGGCACCAGAAGAGAGGCCCAGAGGTCACCAGTGCATGAAAGAGCCTGCTGTACATGGGCTCCCACTAAGTCATAGAGGCACAACTGGAATGCATCTCTGCAGCACCCATACAAACCTTGCAGCAAAGTTGTTTAGTTTAGTTTAGTTTATTAGTCTAGGAATTAATACCTTTGAGCAAGGGCTCTTTTACAAAGGTTCCACGTCACAAAGAACATTTAACAAAGCACGATACACATTACAGGTAAAACCAGACAGGAAAGTTACATAAATTTGCTATTAACAGTTTAAGGCAGTAACGTTTTAAGTTTCATAGAAAAACAAGCTATAACAGGTTCAAGCGGTAGACAATTTGAGGTTAAGAAACTTCCAGGAGAGGTGATCATTAGGCGCCAAAGGAGGCTAGAGGAGGGAAAGGTGGTGAGTGGGAGAGTAAGTGAGAGGGACAGGAAAAAGGGGAGTGAGTTTGGGTGGGAGACAGGAAGTAGTAGAGGTACCAGAGGGTTCATTAGTCAGGGAGGAAGAGGTTGTTTTCAGCCTTGTGCCACGCTTTTGAGAAAATGTTGCAACAATTGCTGTATTGGTGTGAAAGTGAAGGCCTGGGCCCCAGTCATGCTCTTCTAGTAATTATCCTCAAGAGGACTAGGAAGACCTGATTAAATCTACCTTGAAGGCCCTCATGTACTTAGGGACTATTGTGTTCAAGATTCAATGGTGCATTCTGTAATGAATATCCTATTGATGTTCATTGATTGTTGAGGGACTGTGGGCCCCTGAAGGTGCTGGTGCACATGACTCCCAGTGCAATTATATCCTCCTGGACTCTGATAACAGATGCTATACCAACATCACAGGTCTTGGAGACGTCAGACCTTCTGAATTTGCTGTTTGGGCCACACTCTTATGAAAGGGAAGAGGCACCCACATGCTGTAAGCTGTATTGCAGCTTGCTAGTGTAATTCCACTGACCCCTCCAGATTGGGACCCAACTGGCACCTATCATGCAGAGGTACTACCTGTGTTTTGCATGTTTTCTGGTAAAATGGCTTTTCTGAATGAGGAAGAAAATTTAGAGACATGAATTGATCATGCAGAAGACACTAGGAGAAAGGACTGCTGTGTGACTGAACTTCTCTGCTGGGACTATATTGCTCTCCTTCCTCCCTCCACCAAAGCTAGTTCTATTTTTATAGGCACAGGATTTGACTGACAACAGGAACTTCCTGTTTAGGGGCAGGAAGTAGTGATCACTGAACCACCAGGACCCACCATCCTAGAAGGGCAAGAGTAGCTCTCAGGTCCCTCTAGCTGCTGGAGGTCTGCCTCTGAGCACGTAAGTGGTCTACTGAGAAATATAGGATATTCTTGTCTCAGAACAGGACAATCAGGAGCTTAAAGGGCACACAGGCAGAAAGTAAGGAGAGAGAAAAAAAACAGAGGAAAGAGTAAGTTGCAAACAGTTAGGGCCAGAAATAAGACATGTTTGGAGTGGTGCAGTGCAGTGGCTGTGGAGCAGCAGTCTTCCGGGAGATGTTCTGGAGAATGAAGTGTTGTCCCATCTGCAGGCAACCTCTCTGGGCTGAGGGAGGAGGTTGCTCATCTCCAGGCTGAGTTGGCCAGGATTTGTAGGACCTCCTCTTCCATCCAGGGACCACCAGTGCCACTGCCGTTGCCTCAGAGGTTGCCAAGAAAGATGAGTGGTTGGACCACAGTGGGCTCAGGGAGGGTGAGGGTGGTGGAACAGAGGTGCATCCCTCCAGGTGTGCCTCTCACAGATTCCTATGCCATTCTGGCAAAGTGTGGTTCCTCTATGGGCACCACAGTGGAGACCAAGGAGGATGCTGAGACCTCCACAAAGGAGACCCACAGGAGGTGTGAGGGACCCTGCAGGGAAGGAAACAACTCCTGGTGGGGACTCCATTGTTAGGAAGGTAGAACTGGGGAGGAAGGGAGGGAGGTAAGGTGCCTGCCAGGTGCCACGCTTGGAGGACAGGGAGGCGAATCCTCAGGATTGCAGGAGCAGCTACACAGGGGAGGAGCTGGATGTCATTGTCCACCTAGGGACAAAGACCTGTAGAAAGGATTAGAAGTGCAGGAAGAGTTTGTGGAATTGGGGAGGGGCCTTAGTACAGTAGCACCATGGTAACCTTCTCGGAGGTGCTACCCATCTATGGCATAGGAGAGGCTAGGGTGTTCGCACCATGGGATTCAATCAGCAGTTAAAAACTGGTGTGGAGCTCAGGGATTTGGCTTCATTGGGGACTGGGGTCCACCTGGAGTGATGCAAGCCTATACTGGCATGATGGGCTGCATCTGTCCGGGAGGGAACCAGGATCCTAGGTGATAGATTTAAATGCTTCATTGGCAAGCTTTTAAACTAGCCAAGGGAGGCACTGGAAAGAGCAGGAGACTACTAGCCCCCAAATAATCATGGTAGTAAGTGCAGCAAACACCAACATAGAGGTGTCGATAGGGAGAAGGGCAGGGGTAAATGGAGAAAGTGACAAAGGCAAGAAGGACAGGGATGGGGCAAGGAAGTGCAGGCCATCAGGAAATGGAGGGTAATGAGTACCAATGCCCGTAGTCTGGGCAACAAGCTCCCCTGAGCTGATGGCCTTAATTGAGAGGGATGCCTGGATATCAGCAGAACACAGAAACATGGTACACAGAGAACCATAACTGGGATGTTAACATACCAGGGTACATAACCTACAGGAGAGACAGGCAGGGGAGAAGAGGGGAGGTAGCTCTCTATGTAAAGAAGGATAAAGCAACTGAACAAAAGAGTAAACAGGGAGAGAGGGAGGCACTGTGGGTCACCTTGGAGACTGGAAAGGGCACCACAATCTGCACAGGGTTGTGACAGACCCCCATGTCAGGGAAGAAATGGACAAGGATAAGATAGAAGGCATTCTTAGAATGGCAGAGAAAGGAGATACTGTTGATGGGAGACCTGAATATGCCAGATGTTAACTGGAGCACATTTGCTGCAGCCACATCCAAACAGGGCCATTCTTGATGCCCTACAGGTGGCAGGCATTAGACAGCTAGTTTCAGAACCCACTCATGGGGAGCAATCTTAGACCTCGTACTCTCAAGACGGAGCAGTGAGAGGATCTCAGATCTAGAGTGGGTTGCCATCTGGGGACAAGTGACCATCAAACAGTGTGGTTCACATTAAACTCAGCTACAAGTCAAGCCATACAAAAGTGAGGTACTGGACTTTAGGAGGGCTGACTTTGGAAGATGGAGAGTGCCTCAGAAAGCACTAGCAAACAGGCTAGAAGGAGGTGTGGAGCAACAATGGGGAATTATCAAAACTGCCATCACAGAGGCAACAAGCCTCTGTGTGAAGCAAATAAACAAATCAAAATGAAAAAAAGCCACTATGGTTCTCAAAAGAGGTGGCTGTGAAAGTCAGGAAGAAAAGATAGCATTCGGAAGTATAAGGAAACACAGAAGGAGCAGGACAGAGAGCTGTACCAGTTAAGGCAGAAGGAAGCAGGGAGGGAAGTCAGAATAGCAAGGTCCAAACTGGGAAAGATAGCCAACTCAATTAAGAAGGGGATAAAACCTTTTATAGGTACATCACGCGTAAGAAAGACAAAGGAGGGATAGTGAGGCTGAATAGAATGAAGCGTGGGTGGGCAGAGTGGGACAGTGAAAAGCAGGAATACTGAATGAATATTTCTGCTCAGTATTCAAAAGAGGAAGGAAGTGCCTAATCCAATTAACAGAAGCATCTCTTGATAGAGGTGATCCCAGTCCTTTCACAGAAGAAAGGTTCTACAAGAACTCCTAAAACTGAAGGTGGACAAAGCAATGGGTCCTGATGGAATTCACCCCAGAATTCTAAAAGAATTAAGGGAGGAACTAGTGAAACCACTGGCTACTCTTTTATAAATCATAGGAGGATGGGGTGGTACCCGAGGACTGGAGGAAGGCGGATGTGATTCCCTTCACAAAAGTGGGAGCAAGACAGAGGCAGGAAACTACAGACCTGTCAGTCTGACCTCTGTGGTAGGGAAAGTGATGGAGTCACTTCTGAAGGAAAGAATAGTTGAGTACCTAGAGGCCAGTGGAGCACAGGACCCAAGGCAGCATGGGTTCACAGCGGGAAGAGTCATGTCAGACAAATCTAATAGATTTCTTTGACTGGGTGACCAAAGTAGTAGACCAGGGAGGGCTGTGGACATGGCCTACCTAGACTTTAGCAAGGCATTTGACATAGTCCACACAAAGATTAATAGTCAAATTAACCACCCTGGGAGTGGGACCCAGGGTGGTAGCCTGGGTTAAACATTGGCTGGACAACAGGACACAGAAGGTAATTGTAAATGGAGTCCACTCTGAAGAAAGGGGTTACTAGTGGGGGCACCGCAGGGTTCAGTATTGGGTCCAGTCCTTTTAATGTCTTCATCAGTTACATTGCAGAGGGACTGGAAGGAAAAGTATGCCTTTGCAGATGACACAAAGATCTGCAATAGGGTTGATACACAAGGAGGCATGGAAAGGATGAAAAGGGACTTGGCAAGGTTGGAGGAATGGTCAGAAGTATGGCAGCTAGGATTCAATGCAAAGAAGTGCAAATAATGCAACTGGGAAACAAGAACCCAGGGGAAGAATACACAATGGGTGGGGAGGTAGTAACAACAACAACAAAGGAAAGGGAACTGGGGGTAATCATATCAGATGACCTTAAGGTTAGCAAGCAATGTATGAGAGCAGTAGGGATGGCTGGGGTATACTGGGATGTATAGGGAGAGGCATCATCAGCAGAAAACAGGAAGTTGTTATGCCTCTGTACAGACAGTTGGTGAGACTCCATCTGAGTACTGTGTCCAGTTCTGGAGACCCCATCTCCGCAAGGACATAGACAGGATAGAGGCAGTCCAGAGGAGGGCAACTAAAATGGTGCGGGGTCTGCAGAGAAGCGTATGAGGAGAGCTAAAGGAGCTTAATATGTATACCCTTGAGGAAAGAAGGGAGAGGGGGACATGATAGAAACTTTAAGTACCTCAGTGGAATCAACAAAGTCCAAGAGGGTAGCATCTTTCAGAAAAAGAGACTTGCAAGAACAAGGGACACAATTTAAAGATAGAAGGAGGGCGGTTCAGGGGCAATGAGGAAGTATTATTTCACAGAGAGGTAGTGGATGCATGGAACAGCCTTCCTGAGGAGGTTGTGGGGTCTAAAACTGTGGGAGAATTCAAGAATGCATGGGACAGACATAAGGCAATTCTTGTGGGGTAGGAAGAAATAGGTATTGGTTAACTAGGATCTACGGCCTATCCTGTAGGTAGGGAAATGGGCAGACTAGATGGGCCTAGTGGTCCTTATCTGCGTCAAAGTCTATGTTTCTATGTTTCTATGTTTGCTGCCTCTGAAATGACGAAATGTAAATGCTCAGATGGCAAGAAGCAGAAACATGAAGCTGTATAACTTGCATGGGCCTGCTTTAGGTGTCATCCACTCCATGCAGACTGCCAACCCTGTCACTACTGCCATATACTATTTGTACATTCCAGAAGGGGGTCTATCAGCCTTGTTTGGGAGAGGATCCATATTTAAAGTTTGAAGCTCCCCATCAAAGAGGACAGGAGGAGGGGAGGGAAAGACTGTCTGAATACCTCACTCAGACTGCTGCTATACCATGTTCATACTGATAATCTGTTCAACCTTTGTCTTTGAGACTTTCCCCATAGCCCCTGGCTTCTTTGTAGGAGATCTGAAAGGGGAGGAAAATTAGGCTCTCCAGTCCACAATTCAGTGAAAGATCCTGTACAGGAAGCTTGTATCATCTCAAAGAGGACCTAACTTCATCCATCAACAGTGTGTTGGAGGCTGATATTCACAAGCTAGAAACCCAACTGGCTGCTCTGCAACAGCAGATACTTAGTTGCCCATTGCCTGGCCAAAGTTTTTTTTGTAAATGCAAGCACAATGAGGACTATCTGCCCCAAATTTGAGAAAGGATCACTGAAGGATGATGGTTCTGGTACCAGCATGAGGTTGAGGACACCATTCTACTACTTGTGGTGCCCCAAACCTTGCCAAGGTGGTACAGATGCCTAAATACCTACACGCTGAATAGAAAATGTCAGGAGTTAAATGAAGGAGTGACTAGTGCCTCTGAAATTTCACAGCTCCATCTGTAGGAGGAACCCTGGGTTCCTCCCCAAAATCTACTGCCAAAAGGACTAGTGGGACCATAAGTGGGCACTTATCATCAATGGAAGACATTTCAAGCCCTCTTAAACAGTGACTCACAAGCAACTTTTTGACCACAGTTTCTACTGCACTCATCTAACTACAGTGTTCACTACTGATTCCATTTAAGGATTGTCCATGTGGGAAGTCAGCACAATTAATTATCCCTAAAATGGGTATATATTAGGAGACAGTGTAGCACTGTAGTTTAGGGCACTGCGCTGGAAACCTGGAGACTGGGTTTTGAATCCCATCAGCCACCACTTGTATACTGTGTGACCCTGAGCAAGTCGCTTAACTTCCCTGTGCTCCCAGGTCACAGCTGGAAACAAGCTTTGGCTTAGTGTGCCTTTCCTGGTTAAACAAGTTCCTCTCCTCTCCTTTCCTGTCCTCTCCTCTCCTCTCTCATATTAGCATCTATTGAATTTTTGGCTGACTATGCCGAAACCACAGAAGACAAAAACCTAATTTAAGTCTATCTAAACCCATCTTCATAGGAGAATACACCACTCTTCATACAGTAAGTGCCAACTCTGCCATGTTTGATCATTTAGCTAGCCTGTGCCAAGACATCAAGAGAAGCAGTCACAGTCACAATGGACTAACGCTGTGCTGATCTGCCAAGTTCAGCTACAGAAGAAAAGGATTTAGTTTGGACTGTAGTCTGGAATAATGAGATGGGTGAGGTGCAAAGAATAAAAAAGCTGCCTATACCCAAAGAAATGAATGTACCATGACCAGAGTGATGCAGTTCACCCAAGCAGGAGAGAGGACTACCTTGATAATCGATACCCTTGAAGTTAACAATGACTGGTCCAAGGGGACTATTGGCACTGTGAGAGTGCCTTGAGGAACAGAGGTGTCAGTAGCTAGCAGTGGTTGTTCAGTTGAAGAACCAATCCAAAAACACAATGGTGTTTTGCAAGGGAAGACTTCTAGCTCATGAGTATGCTGCAGATACAGGGACCACTGGGATGCTCAGAGCTGCAACAGCTGCTGAAATTGACCCAACACTCTTTCACTTCCAAGACTTGAGAAGACTTGGTTTGCTGGCCAAGGCACCTAGCTTCACCTGAGCTCTTTCCTTCTAAGACTGCTTGAAAGGCAGAGTAGAGAAACTTACCAGAGCAAGGGAAAAGGATTAAGACTTATTTTGGCTAAGCAGATTTACTGTGTGGTGTTGTTTTTATTTTAACTCACAGGGATTGCTACTGTTTGTTGCTAACATTTCATTGCTTTATTTTTCTCTGATTCAGATTGTTGTTGCTGGTATACCTTCTTCTGCATTATTACAAGGTGTGCCTACAGGTGTGTGCTAACAGATTACTGCTGTAATCTTCTGATTCAAATTGTCTTTTGCAAGGTATATCTTCTGTTACTGCTTTATTTTTCTCTGTAGCAAAGTGTTTCTTACAGGGTATATCTTCTCTGAAATTACTGTATTACAGGTGGAGCTTACATTTTGTGACTTTTTATCATTGGGCTAAGCAAATTATTGTTTGACATTGTGTTTTATTTTATTCTTTTTTGTTGAAAAGGTTTGTTGTCTCAGAGGTGTTTCAGTCTCCTTCTCACATTGAAGTAGCTAATTGCTTTCCTCCCACAGCTCTTCCAAAGGATTAGTGTGTATGTGGGGGTGGACCTGGCAAACTGTCAGTAATTTCCAACAGAAAGAAGGGTTAAAAGTCAGGTTAGTTGATATCTTGGAAGTAGAAGACTTGGTTTGCTGGCCAAGGCACCTAGCTTCACCTGAGCTCTTTCCTTCTAAGACTGCTTGAAAGACAGAGTAGAGAAACTTACCAGAGCAAGGGGAAAAGGATTAAGACTTATTTTGGCTAAGCAGATTTACTGTGTGGTGGTGTTTTTATTTTTACTCACAGGGATTGCTACTGTTTGTTGCTAACATTTCATTGTTTTATTTTCTCTGTAGCAAAGTGTTTCTTACTGCGTATATCTTCTCTGAAATTATTACAGGTGGTGCTTTACAGGTTTTACAGTTTTATCTAACATTAAGATAAGCTCCAGGGCTACTGCATTTGTTGTTGACTGATTGTTTCTGCTCTTGCCTCCTTGTTCTTTCATCCATGGTTCTTCTTGTTTGGCAGGGAAGGGCCCAGCCACCCACCCCATCCCAAACACCCCACACTACACTGCTTTTATAGGGTACCACAGTTGTGACATTTCCTGTGGCAGAGCAGGAAGGGTGAATCAGTGGGGCCTCCACAAGGTGAGCTCATTTACAGGGTACTAGTAATTTAACTTGTTATAACAAGTTAAACAAAACACAATCAAACCATTACTTCCTTTTTTTTCCTCCTAATTACTCTGACTAGGTTATAAATCCAGCAACTTATCTGGAATGGATATCATTAACTGCAGGTACTGTGGAACAATTTTCAGAAGGACAGTCTTACAGGATTTAGGACACTGTCCTACATGCTGGGCCTTTGGAGATCTTAGGGCTCAGCTCCGGGCAGCATGGGCAGAGATTGCATGCCTCAAATTTCATATTCAGAGGAAATACATTATAAGAACCACCGCCATTTCCCCAGCATCCAACAAAAACCTCGACCACAGTGGGTAGTTGATCCAGGAGGTTGGCAGGTGGTTAGAAGGGCAAATCAGGTGCCCCATCACTCTCTGCTCTCCAACATATTACCTCCAAAACCCATATAAACACTACAAACAGGTATCTGCCTCTATCTCTGAAATCAAACAAAGAGGCAGAAGACACTGCAGAGCAGGACACTGCAGTACAGGAGCTAAGCACAACAAACTCACCCAAATCAGGAACCAAAACAAAAAGCAAAAGGAAATCAAAAACTTCTGATCATAGGAGACTCCATGATTCGGGAGTTGATACCCATCTCCAGCCAGGGTAATGGTCAGATGTCTCCCAGGTACATCAGCATGGAGAGACACTGACCGCATTACTAAAATTGTTCACAAAGCAGGAAAACATTGATGTCCTAGTACACATAGGGACTATCGATCTCACCAGCTGGTCAGTTGTGGAGACCAAGGAACACCTAACCAGGCTGGGTGACAAACTATCATCTATTTCGTCCGCATCTCCTTCTCTGAGATCCTGCCAGTCTGGGAGCGGGAGCAGATGGACGGAAGGTCAGAGAAGGGAGATAGGGGAGCTAAACACCTGGCTCAAGGGCTGGTGCCAGGAAAAGGACACAGATTTGTAGGAACTGGCAACAGTTCTGGGAGCAAAAGTTCTTTAAATTTGATGGACTGCATCTGACTAAGGAAGAGTCAGTGCATTGGGGCAGAAGTTTGGCGTCTTTGCAGAATATTTAAACTAGCAAATGGGGAGAGGGTGCAGCACCCCATCGTCGAATGGGAAGAACACCCTCCCCCTCAGCTAGTGGTCAAACAGGGATTCAGCATGTTTGCAGTTCATTTGCATCACCAGGTAAGAAAAAGGTTTGTCTCCCATCGACACACAGGGTAATGCCAAACCTCACCCAACAACTAACACACAAAATCTGGCCAATGGAAAATCATGTACACAAATGCTCACAGCCTGGAAATAAAATCCCAGACCTGCAGGCAATAATGTCAGAGGCTAAATTGGACATAGTAGCAATTAGTGAGATGTGGTTTACCAGTAACCACACTTGGGAGACTTCAGTACCTGGCTATGCAATGTTCAGAGGAACCGAGGTGCAAAAGGGGGGAGTGGCCTCTATGTCAATGAAAATATCAAGGCTACAGAAATTCAGAATACACATAACGAGCCAGAAGAACTGTGGGTCACCCTGGAAACAGAAATGGGACAGCCATAAGAACTAGGGTTGTCTATAGGCCCCCAGACCAGGGGAGGACATAGACACATTACTGTTAGAAGATATACAAAACATGACAGCTAAAGGGGAGGTTCTGATAATGGGAGACTCCAACATGCCGGATACAGATTGGTCAATACCAGCAGGAACATCTGTCAGAACTAGACACATAGTGGATTCCCTGCAGGGGAGGGCCTCAAACAACTGGTACAGCAGCCCACAAGAGACAGGGCTATCCTAGATCTAGTACTGACTAAGAAGGAAGGGATCACAGATCTCCAGGTAGAAGGTCACCTGGGGCCAGTGACCATCACATGGTATGGTTCAGTTTGGCTACTACATCTAAATCATCCCATTCAAGGCAAAAATATGGGACTTCAGAGGAGCTGACTTTGATAAGATGGCCAACAGAGTTAAGCTAGCCCTGGCAAAAGAAACACAGGGAGGGGTACAGGCAAAGTGGGCAAGCATTAAGGATGCAATACTTGAAGCAACATCCCATTGTGTTAGACAGAAAAGGAAGTGCAAAAGAAGAAGGAAACCACTTTGGTTCTCAAATACAGTAGCAGAAAAGGTCAGAGCCAAAGGCTAGCCTTCAGGAAATATAAGGGAACACAGCGGGATGAAGATAGGAGGCTTACCAAACTGCCCTAAGGGAGGCAGGGAAGGCAGTGAGGCAGGCAAAGTCCCGACTGAGGAAAAACTAGCATGAACAGTAAAAGAAGGTGACAAGACTTTCTATAGATACATTAGTGAAAGGAGAAAGTCCAGAGGGGGTATTGCTAAGCTTAATGGAGAAAAGGGAGTATGTGAGGAAGAGGACCCTGTAAAGGCATCTATCCTAAATAGATACTTTTGCTCAGTATTTACTGAAGAGAAGGTAGGGCAGGGCCCAGAGCTCAAGCATCATGGACACAGGGGAGGGAGGTGAGCACTACTCCTTCACAAAGAAAGGGTCCTACAAGAGCTTGCTAAGCTCAGGTGGATAAGGCAATGGGACCTGATGGCATACATCCCAGGGTACTTAAGGAGCTAAAGGTGGAACTAGCAGAGCCATTAGCAGAACTGTTTAGTGAGTCTCTGAGCACAGGGAGAGGTCCCAGAAGACTGGAGAGGGTTCATGTGATCCCGCTCCACAAGAGTGGTAGCAGGGAGGAGGCGGGAACTACAGACCAGTCAGTCTTACCTCAGTAGTGGGCAAGATTATGGAGGCACTCCTTAAGGAAAGGATAGTGCAACACCTGGAATCCATAGGGGCACAGGATCCAAGACAGCATGGGTTTACAAAGGAGGTCCTGTCAAACTAATCTCATAGATTTCTTTGACTGGGTAACCAAAGTGGTGGACCAAGGGGAGCAGTTGATGTCACCTACCTTGACTTCAGCAAAGCTTTTGACACTGTTCACATAGAAGATTGATAAATAAGCTGAGTAGGCTCCAGGGTGGGTCAAGTTGTCAACTGGGTGGCAAACTGGTTGACGGGCAGAAAACAGAGAGTGGTGGTAAATGGTATACAGTCAGAAGAGATGCAAGTCACAAGTGGGGTACCTCAGGGATCAGTTCTGGGGCCAGTCCTCTTCAACATCTTCATTAGTGACCTTGCAGATGGACTAGAGGGTAAGGCTTGTCTGTTTGCAGATGACACCAAGATCTGCAACAGAGTAGATGATCCAGATGGGATGGGCAGAATGAGAAGAGATCTGGATAAACTAGCAAAATGGTCAGACGAGTGGCAACTGGGATTTAATGCAAAGAAGTGCAAAATCATGCACATAGGAAGAGAACCCTGAAGCCACCTATAGGCTGGGAGGAGTTGCTAGCAGTCACAAAGGAAGAAAGAGACTTGGGCATCATCATCACTGATGACCTGAAATCATCAAGCAGACCTCTAAAGCAGTAGGTAAGGCTAGGGGTGTTAGGATGTATTAGTAGGAGTATCACAAGTCGTAAGAGGGGTAATAATCCCTCTTTACAAGACACTGGTTAGGCCCCATCTGGAGTACTCGTGCAGTATTGGAGCCACACCTTCACAAGGACATTAACCAAATTGAGGCAGTCCAGAGAAGGGCAACAAAATGGTGCAGGGACTGCATCAGAAAACATATGAGGACAGATTAACAGAGCTCAATATGTATACCCTTGAGCAAAGGAGGAGAGAGGTGATATGATCGAGGCATTCAAACACCTTAAGGGCATTAACAAGGTGAAAGAGTCTAACATGTTTAAATATAAGAAAATAGCAGGACAAGAGGACACAGCATGAGATTAGAGGGGCCAATTAAGGGGAATGTGAGAAATTATTTTCACAGAAAGGGTGGTGGATGCATGGAATGGCTTACCACAAGAAGTGGTGGCTATGAATACAGTGCAGGGCTTCAAACAGGCATGGGATAGGCATAAGGGAGCAATACAAATGACTATGAATAGGTAGACCACTGACAGAGCAAAGGCTGATGGCACATTTATAAGGTAGAAAAAATGGGCAGACTGGATGGGCCTTAGGTCCTTATCTGCCGTCAACTTCTATGTTTCTATGTTTCTATGACTCCTGTACTGGAAGGCTATAAATGGCATTTGTGCTAGAAGCTCAGCAAGCGGACACAACTATTTTTACTGAGTGAGTGGGATGTGGCATGTGCCAAGGAGAGAAGCACCACATACTGTACAGCTGAAGGACAATTGTCCCTAGAAAGATCTCAGTGCTTGGCTCCTGTTGAAATAGATGATGTCCACCAACATCTGCAGGACATGCTTGCTGATGGGCTTATAAAGGAATCATTGAGCCCTTATGCATCATCAATTGTTTTATCTCTTTCTCTCTTTTGTCATGTTTGACCAGGAAAGGCACACAAAGCTATGATAGCTTGCTTCCAGGTGTATCTTGAGGGGTGGGTTTCATGGGACTGCTTTACTGATGGGGTAATATGGCCATGATAAAAGGAAACTCCTCTATTCTTCATCAGTAAGTGCCATAGGATCTTCTTCTACCTGGACAGTGACTCAGGATGGGCTCAAGGGACCTCAGCTGAACATTTAGTAGTGCCGTACCCCCTCATACTGCAGTACAGTGTCAGTTATGGGTTATATCCAAGTACCTGATGTGGACTAGAACCCACAACCTTCAGATCTTCTGGCCCCAGAGGTGAGTGTGCTACCTACTGATCCACTGCCAACTGTGGTGGTAAGGAAGAATAATGGAGGTGTACATATGTACATAGACTATCAAACCCGTAATACACTCAGTATCCTGGAGAAATATATAATGCCAAATGTGGAAGATGCTGTTACCAGTCAGGTTGGGAGCAGATGGTTTTCTGTACTTGATTTGAAGAGTGGGTACTATCAAATACATATGGCCAAGAGGACATAGAGGAACCAACCTTTGTTTGTCCTTTGGGATCAGGTGCAGACTGGCTCCAGGTGCTAAGGATGCTAATTGCATCATGGCACGTCACTACAAAAAAGACATTTGCCTGCCTGTGTGCACACAGCTTGTTTATTTTCTGTTTTTGTGCAGCTGCTTGCTGGCTGTATGTCTCAGTATTTGAATTTGTAGGTGGTGGGGGTGTCTCTCCTTGGGCTGTGCCACAACTGTTTGCCTTGAGGGTGAGGATAGCAGGGATCATCTTCACACCATGGTCATGCATTATCTGACTGACCCTGCTCCCTTCAGAGTTCCAGGCACCCACAACAACCAAAGTTTGACTCTCTGACTTAGTCCAGACCAGGCGTGACATCATAAGTCACGAGGCTGCTACCACTTGTGGCCTGTTGGCTGTTGGTGCCAGTCACTATTTTTAGTAGCTTCAGTAGACTGGGTGAGCAGCAGGCTTGGGCACAAATGGTACATGGTCACCTTGCTGCCAGAGCCACTAATAGAACCTATGGCAACCACAAATTTAAACACTGAGAATAGACCAGAGACAGACATGGGGAGCCTGTTCTGAGGAGGGAGAGAGCCTGGTGAGAGAGGGCAAATGGAAGTAGAACACTGTGTCTAGTTGACAGCCAGAATGTATTTTAAAGTGAGTGAGAAACATAGAAACACAGAAACATAGACTTTGACAGCAGATAAGGACCATGGCCCACCCAGTCTGCCCATTTCCCCACCTACTGGATAAGCTACAGATTCTAGTTAACCAGCAGCCTACTTGCCTACTTCCTGCCACCCCCACTACAATTGCCTTGTGTCTGTCCCATGCATGTTTGAATTCCCCACTGTTTTAGCCCCAACAACCTCCCCAGGAGGCAGTTCCACGCATCCACCACTCTCTCCATGAAAAAAATGTCCTCACATTACCCTAGGCAGTCCCCTCTATCTTTAAATTGTGTCCCCTTGTTCTTACTCATCTCTTTTCTGAAAGATGCTACCCTTCTGGACTTTGTTGATTCCCTTGAGGTACTTGAGCGTTTCTATCATGTAGCCCTGTCCCTCCTTTCATCAAGGGTATACATATTAAGCTCTCTCAGTCTCTCTTCATATGGTTTCTGATGCAGACCCTGCACCATTTTAGTTGCCCTCCTCTGGACTGCTTCCATCCTGTCTATGTCCTTGTGTAGATGAGGTCTCCAAAACTGCACACAGTACTCCAGATGGGATCTCACCAACTGTCTGTACAGAGAGATAACCACTTCCTTTTTCTACTTGTGATGCCCTTCCTATGCATCCCACCATCCCCCTGGCTCTCCTTACTGACTTCTCACATTGCTTACCAACCTTTAGATCATCTGATATGACTACCCCCAAGTCCCGTTCCATTTTTATTGTTGTTAGTACCTCCCTGCTATTGTGTACTCTTCTCCTGGGTTTTGTTTCCCAGATGCATTACTTTGCACTTCTTTGCATTGAATCTAATTTGCCATATGTCTGACCATTCCTCCAACTTTGCCAAGTCCTTCTCATCCTTTCTACCCCCTTGTGTATCAACTCTGTTACAGATCTTTGTATCACCTGCAAAGAGGCATACCTTTTCCTCAGACCCTCTGCAATGTCACCTATAAAGATGTTAAAGAGGACTGGACCCAGTACTGAGCCCTGAGGTACTCCACTAGTGACCCCCTTTCTTGAATGTGTTCCCTCCACTATTACCTTCTGTGTCCTGTTGTGCAGCCAGTTTGCAGCCAGACTACCACCCTGAGACCCACTCCCAGGCTGGCTAACTTGATTATTAATCTTTTGTGCGGGACTGTGTCAAATGCCTTGCTAAAAGTCTAGGTAGGCCATATCCACAGCCCTCCCTGGTCTATTACTTTGGTCACCCAGTCAAAGAAATCTATTAGATTTGTCTGACAGGACCTTCCTGCTGTAAATCCATGCTGCTTTGGGTCCTGTGCCCGCTTGGCCTCTAGGTACTCAACAATTCTTTCTTTCAGAAGTGATTCCATCATTTTCCCTACCACTGAAGTCAAACTTACAGGTCTGTAGTTTCTGATTGTGCCTTGCTCCCACTTTGTGAAGTGGAATCACATCTGCCCTCCTCCAGTCCTCAGGTACCACCCCATCCTCCCAAGATTTGTTAAAAGTGTGGTCAGTGGTGTCACTAAGTCCTCCCTTAGTTCTTTTAGGATTCTGGGGTGAATCCCATCAGGTGCCATTGCTTTGTCCACCTTGAGTTTTAGAAGTTCTTTCAGGACTCTTTTTCTGTAAATGGACTGGTGTCAACCCCTACCCAGAGTGCTTCTATTGTCTGGTTTAGGTAACTCCTCCTCATCTTCTTTTGTGAATACTGAGCAAAAGTATTCATTCAATATCTCTACCTTTTCACTGTCTCCCTCTGCCCACCTCCCTCTCCTTATTAATCTTCACTATTCCTCCCTTAACCTTTCTATGCTCCTAATGTACCTATAAAGGTTTTATCCCCTTCTTAACTGAATTGGCTATTTTTCCTGAGTTTGGGCTTTGCTATTCTGACTACCTTCCCACTTCTTTCTGCTTTAATTGATACAGTTCCCTACATGTGCTCCTTCTGTGATGCCTTATACTCAAGTGTTGGCTAGGAAGGCATCAGCATGAGTTGCTGTGCCAGTGTGGAGAATGGTGGAGAAGATGTCTGTCAACATCCATCGTGTTGCACATCATTTTGGGTGTGGGATCTGAGGTTGCTGGGTGTGGACTCAGTGGGGTCTAGCCTAGGAGTGCTACTTGCTTGATGACCGTGACAGTATGGCTTGCATTGCATTATCAGCAGGAACTAAGGCTGGAAAGGGTCCTCTAGCTGGCAGGACCAGTGGCCTCTGGTTGTTATCAGGTCAGTCGAAGAAAGAAAGAATGGTGGAGGAGATGATAGTCTTGTCTCATAAGGAGGAATAGAGAGAAGCAGATGCCTGGGAGAGAGAAGAGGAGCAGAACTGTGGACTGGGAGAGAGAAGAGGAACAGCACTGCAGGCCAGATCTCTCAGGTGACTGGTCAAGCACCAGCACTCCAGAGTAAAAATATCTACTTGAAGTAAGTAAAATAAAAATAAAGATTAATTCTTCATCATTCAATTGGGATTTTATTTCAGATTTATATATCTTTGATTTAATCTCATTCTGGAAACAAACTTAGTTGTTAGGCACTAATGCACACTTCAGATTGGTGTACATTTTAATTGCAAAGATTAGCAGGTTCATATATTGACAATAGTAGGGGTTAAGCTGTTTAATAACTGTAGGTCATATTGTCATCACATGACTCTACAGCTTTATTTCAATGAGATGATTGGTATGCAGCTGCTGAATGCTTTTCAATGGATTTACTTTGTTTTAATGTATCCTACATGTATATGGGCTACTCAGAGTCTTTGGAGTTCTCACTACTCCCTCCCCAATTCAAAAGCTGATTAAACAAGCATTTGTCAATGCCGAATGTTTGCTTGGTGGTGTTAGCATTGGAAATGCAAGAGTTAGAGAGATGCAGAATAGGAATGGCAGTGAACTATTGAACTTCAAGCCAACTCCACCTCCACCCTGCAGAGATGGACAGGCATTGGCGTATGCATTTGGGTTGTCGCCCATGACTTTCATGCCATTTCACTTCACCCTGTTCTGTTCAGTTTTACAGTCACCCCACTCCATAAGGACATACGCTGAAATGGGTGCAGTATAGGAGAATGGGGTGAACTCTGGGGCCAAAGAGTCCAAGGCACACCTCGATGCCTGTCACTGGCTGCAGGGTGGAGGGGTGGAGATGGAATGGCATGAGCATTACAGTCGGCAATCCAAAGGCACACCCCGATGCCTGTCAGTCTGTACAGGGTGGGACATTATGGCTAGAAACCCTAACCCATCAGGCGTTTGTTGGTATTTGCACTACAAATTTTCAACATGGCCATTTTGTGACCCCACCTCATGAAAGCATTTGGGACCTCTTCTCATGAACAGAGGCACTGTGATTTTGTCAATGTGCCCCGAACTTTGAGTTTCCACAGCGACCGTGCCATTGTCGCAAGATGTATGAAAACACAGATCAGGCAGGATGTGAAGAATGACAGCTGTACCATTCATAGGGAGGTGTGAAGAGATGGCAATGTTGAAACTCTGTAGTGAAAATATTAAAAATGTCCAACCTTCCGAGAGTATGTGGTAACTGCACAACCATGTGTTAACACAGTCATTTAGTGAAATATTTCACCAAATTTTCAACATAGGCATTTTGAGACCTCTGCTCATGAAGACTGTCACTATGATTTTCTTAATCTGTCCAGATCATTGATTTCCACAGCAACCGTGCTACAGTATTCTGCACCAGATGTGTAAATGCATATTTGGGGCATGATGTGAAAAATGATAGCTGTACTGTTCATAAGGAGGTCTGAAAAATGCCAGTGTTGAAAATCTGGAGTGAGAATACAACAAATTTGTGAAGTTATGAGAATGCATGGAAATTGCACAATGCACGCTTGTAACACAGTCATTTTATGCACATTTGTCACCACATTTCCAACATAGGCATTTTAGGACCTCTGCTCATGAACAGAGTCACTGTGATTTTACATATAAACATACCTCACGAACATATGAACATATGAACATACAAATCTGCCACCAGAATACACCAATCAGTCCATGGAAGTCTGCCCAAAGTGTGCTGCTAGCACACTGGAAGTACAACTGTCCCAGCCTCCTCCCCCTCAGTTCCTACCCGCTTGTCCCAGTCCCTGCCCCTGACTCTTCCTCTTATGTTATCCCACCTTCTTAAAACTATTGACTGTCCTACATGTTACCACCCCTCTGGCAGCTCATTCCAACTAGACACCACCCTGTCAGAGAAGTAGTGCCTCCTCATTTCCCTCTTGAAATGTCCCCTTCCAACCTTAGTCTGTGCCCTTCATCTCTCTTCCACTCCTCAGTTTAAACACCCCTTGGTGCTAGGTTTATTTACCCCTCAGGTATTTAAACACTTAAATCATATCCCCCATCCCTCCTCTCCTCCAGTGTGTACATGTTCAGCTCCTTCAGCCTACCTTCATATTCCTTTCCTTCCATCCCATTTAACATTTTGTTTCCTCCTTTGCACCTCCGACAGTAACTTTATATCTCTCCTCAGGTATGGCCTCCAGTATTGCACACAATACTCTAGGTGCAGTCTGACCAATGATCTGTAGAGAGGTAGGATCACATCCCTGTGTCTGGATGAAAACCCTTGTGATGCACCCCAGCATCCTGTTTGCCTTGCTGCTGCTCTCCTGCACTGGGCCGAGTTGTTCATGCTCCTAGTTACCAGCGCCCTAGGTCCTTCTCCTCCTCTGAGATCCCCAATCAATAGTCTCTCTTCTGGTTTTAGCCCAGTGCATCACCTTACACTTCTTTGTGTTGAATCCTAGCTGCCACTCCACACCATGTCTCTAGTTTGGTTAGGTCCCTGCAGTTTTCCCATCCATACTCTTCATCCACCACTGCCCCAATTTGGTACAATTTGCAAACAGACTAACCCTGCTCCCCACTCTGTGTGCTATATCAGAGATAAAGAGCCCAAATAGCACCGGGCCCTGCACTGACCCTCTGCACCCACCTTGTCACTGCTCTGGGTGCCGAGAGCCCCCAACACCACCACCCTGCACCCTCCCATGTAACCAATTCTCTATCCATTTAGTCAGCTTTTCCCCACACACCGCCGTCAGCTTCCTCCCAAATCTCCCGAGGCACTGTATCAAAGGCCTTACTGAAGTCCAAGTACAGGACATGTACCGCATGGCCTCTGTCCAATCCCTTGTCACCCAGTCATAATACACTATGAGTTGGTTTGACAAGACCTCCCTGAGACGAACCCATGTTGCCGCCCATCTTGGAGGCCATTATTCTCTAGGAATGCCACTAGCCTCTCCTTCATTATCACCTCCATAAGCTTACCCACTATGGGCGTGAGACTTACCGCCAATAATTTCCTGGCTCCTCCCTAGGCCTACTCTTGTGTATGGGCACCACATGGGCCACCCTCCAGTCCTGGGGCACACACCCTGTTTCCAGGGAGGTGTTGAACAATCTGCCAGTGGCTCAGCCAACAGCTCCATCTCCATCAGCACCGTGGGTGGATGCCATCGGATTTGGTGCCTTGTCCACCCTTACTGCCCTCAGCCCCCTAGCACCCTACTCCCTGTGATCACTTTGTCCGTCACCTCCTCCATCCCTTTCCACACACCCCCAGCCCATTCTGGTAGTGGGCCATCTTTCTCCTTAGTGAAAATGGAGCAGAAGTACTCATTTAGAATTTCCACTTGCTCTTCCCCTTTCCACCCAATCCTCTCCCGCTTTATCCTCACAGTATGTTCCTTGCACTTGATCTTTTCCTGGCATACCTAAAAGTCCTTTCCCTTCCCTTTATGCCCTGTGGAGGCCTTAATTTCTCGGAGGCCTTAGCTTTTTTCACCATCCTGGCAACCTCCCTTGACCAACTCCGAAAGCTTCCTTATCCTCTCCTTCCCTGTTCTCCTGTACTTCTATTATGCAGCCGTCTTTTGCCTCACCTTGCAACATTTCCTTGTTCAGCCAGCATGGTTTCTTGGCTCTGCTCTTCTTACTCCTGGCCCTGGTGCAGGCTACTGTGGCCACTGTTAGACCAGTCTTTATGACTCCCCACTTGTGTTCTGCATCTGTCCGGCCTTATATCCTGGAGTCTCCCTTGCAGTATTGCTCCCATCCTCCCAAAGTCCACCCTAATAAAGTCCATCACCTTAATGCCCGTGCCTCCTGTCTCCCTGCCCAGCGTGACAACGAGCCACACTGTTTAGTGGTCACTACCTGCTAGTGGGTCCTCCACCCTACTCCCTCACCACCTCCCCATTTGCCAGCACTATGTCCAGAGTGCTACCAAGCCTTGTAGGCCCACTTACCAATTGCATCAGAAGGCCATCCTGGAATGCATCAATGAGTACCTGCTCCCTGGTACTGCTAGTGGCGGGGTGCTCCAGTCAACCTGTGGTAGGTTAAAATCCCCACCATCACCACACTTCCCTTCTACACACCCTCCTTATCTGCTCTGCCAACTTACCATCCAGTTCCCCAGATCGGGCTGGAGGTCTGTACACCACTCCCAGCCTCAGCTGCCTTTGAGTCCAGAAGCTGCACCCAAAGTGCCTCATCCTCTCCTCTCCTCTTCTCCCTCATCCCTTATGCATTTAATTTCTTCCTCACATAGAGTGCAACCCCCCTCCAACCACTCTGTCCCTCCTGTATATCCTGTATTCTGGGATTGCCAAGTCCCACTCATGGTACTCTTCTGTGGCCCAAGTCTCTGGCACTGCAGCAATGTCCACCTTCCCCGCTGAAAGGAGCACCTAGTCTCTGCAATTTTGTTCCCCAGGCTTCTTGCGTAAGAGAGACCACCTCCGCCCAGAACCCTCCTTCTCCTCCTCTTCTCCTCCTTGGCCTGTGTCCCTCCTCCCAGTAATCTGCACCCTTTCTCCTCCTTATTCTTACCAGGTGGTGGTGTCTTCTGTATTACCACTCTGCCTGCTCCCTCCCAGGGTTACTATGCCTCCACCTTTACCTATATCTGGGGGGTGAGCTCATTAGGCTTCCCTGTCTGGACCTTTCTACCAACCACAGTCTTTTGGCCACCCGCCACTAGTTTAAATCCACCTTAATAGACATATACCCTCTAATCCTGCCTTAAATACTCCTCCCTTCCTGCTCAAGTGTAGCTAGTCCCCGTGTACAAGTCATTATTTCCCAGACCCTACCCCAGTTAGTCACTAGCCCATAATTATTGGTGTGGCGCCAATCCCTCAGCCACTTGTTGAACTCCTCAATCCTACCCTTCCTCCCATGCTTGCACAAGGTACCGGAGTACTCCGAGAATGCCACAGACTCCCCACCCCTCACATTGCCTGCATAATTATTCAAACCTCTTCCTCACTACTTCTACAGTCTCCCTGCCAAGTCGTTTATACCCACATGCCACACTAAATGAGGTTTCTTCCTACCCCTCGCTGCACACTTGAGCAGTGCCTGCCCTCCTGCAGTCAACTTGGGGATAGCTTCAACTCAAATACAGTTGTGCCTCATCTCACCACTTTCAGTATAGAATCTCTGAGGACGAGTACCCCCATCCCTTACCCCTTCCCTTCTAATGCCCTTCCACCACCCCAGTATTTGTTCTTCCCTGCCCCTTACCCCGCCAGCTGCACCCTCTGTAACTCCTGTATCAGTACCCCCTACTCCCACCTCACCCTTTCTCTGCCTTTTTCCTCCCATCCCACTTGAAACCCTTCCCAGCCTGACTACTTCCTACTGGGCTTTCCATGTCAACCTCCCTCCTCCCCTGCTGATTTCCAACCCCTCTCCTATCTCCGCTGTTGTCAATTAAGAGCCCTCATTCCCTTCCTACCCCGATAGTGATGCCCCTCCCATCCTTCCCCTTCCCATAGCCTTCTCTATTCCAGTCACCACCCCTTCTTCCTTATTAGCCCCCTTCTACCTTTCGTCCTCGCTATCTCTTCCCTACCTGTTGCCATCACTTTCATGCCCCACTTGTCCTCCCCTTCAGAATATTCCTGCTCCCTTCTATCTTCCATAGCAGAGGCTAGAATCTATTCCTAGTCGATACCCTCCCACATCTCTTTTCCCTATCAGTTCCCTCCTACTTGGTCCCTCTCTGCCACCCCTGGTCTGACCCCTAGTCCCCGATACCTGCAGCCATCTCGCTCTCCCCGGTACTCCTCATGGTCTCCTCCTCCCCATCAGGAGGCCCCCCCTGTGCCTCGGGTGCCCCTGCCTTCTCCTCTATTTTCTGCTAGTGCTCTTCTAATACTGGGGTTGGTTTCAGTCCATAGTTGTTCTTCCTCCTTCCCCTTGCCATCCCCTTTCCCCCAGCCTGGATGCCTACCATTCTCATCTGCCCTGCCAGTTAGACTCCTCCCTAACCTCCACAGTTCCTCCTCAAACTAGCCAGTTGTCTACAGACCATACACCCCCATCCTCCAAGCCCAGTCCAGGATCATGGTGGACCCACACCTATACACCCCACCACCCTTACAAGATTCCGCCCTGTTGACATGTGGCTCCTGCCCATTTTGGCCCCCATCTTATGTTATGGCTCTTACTCCCAATTTCTATGCCCTACTACAACTGTTAGGCCCCTATTTACTCAAATTCTGGTCCCCCCTCCACTAGTCCTCCTACTGCCCTTGCCGACCGGGTTAATTCAGTCTCAAATCTCATCCATTACATACTGTATTACTGTAGCAATCCTAAAGCCTCCTTGTCCGTTTTCACCCTCAGCTACAATACTTTTGTTCTCAGCTCTCATATAGTTTCACTTAGCCCAGTTAGAAATCCTATTGCATTCCAGGTATTACTCAGCTCAGTTAGAAAATAAACAGAACAAATAAATATGTATTATTACAGCAATCCTAACAGTATAGCTCAGTTAGAGAAAGAAACAGAACAACTAAATCTGTATCAACAGCAATCCTAAAAGTATCAATATTTGCTTTGTCTCCACCCAGAGACCCTGCTGTAATATAGAACCACAGATGGCCCTGGTCAGGAGTATAGGCAACTCTAAAGTCCCGGCAGGGCTCCATTGAGCTCCTCACTGCCCCTCCCTCACTCGCTCATTCTGTTTATCCGGTGCTGCAGGTTGCCCTTTTGTGCTGGGCTCCTGCTTGTGTTAGTGCCTTTTTCTGCCCGCAAAGAAATCTGCAGCAGTCCTGACAGAGCTCAGTTGAGCTTGCTCACTCCCCTCTCTCACTTGCTCGATCTTAATCTGTCCCAAACACTGATTTCCCACAGTGACAGCGCTTATTCTGCTCCAGAAGTGTGAAAACACATTTTAGCCAGGATGTGTAAAATGACAGCTGTACTGTTCATAAGGAGATGTGGAAAAATGCCAATGTTCTGGAGTGAAAATATTACAAATTCAGGAAGTTACGCGTGCGTGGAAGCTGCACAATGCACATTTGTAAAATAGTCATTGTTTGTTTTTTCCACAAATTTGCAACATAGGATTTTGAGAGCCCACCTCAGGAACAATGGCACTGTCATTTTGTTAATTGGTCCCAAAGCGTGATTCTCGCAGTGACAGCAAAATCACCTTTGGGACGAATAACACTCATTACAGTGGCTGAATTCATGAGGAGGGTCCCAATACCTCATGTTGAAAATTTGGTGCCAAAATTCTCAAAATGCCTGAGATATGCACCAAAATTGAAAAACCCTATTTATGCCATTATACAGCTTACCAGCATTTCTTTAGTTCGCAGTTGACTTTGAAGAGTGCAGATGTGTTCCGTGCACAGAAGATCATCGTGCTGGGCTCTGAGGTGCGTAATGGGGTGAGGGCAGGGTGTGGAGAGGCAGAGTGCACAGAGGGTTGGCGTGGGTTGGGAGGGCCCACTGAACTCAACAAGGGACCATTTCTGTTTTACAGGAACATTTGGCACGCTGGGGTGGGCTCAAGCATGCCATCTGAGTGATTTTTGAAGGGGCTGTAGCCAACAGGGGATTGGGCACTCTGTCTGCACATACGGATGGGAGAGATCTGAGGGGATTGGGCACCCCTCGGCACACAACAAATTGGGGGCACATTATGCCTCAGGGGTGGGCTCCCCATTAACAAATTGAACTGGGAAGGGGGACTGAAGTCGATGGGGTTCGCCCCCGTTGGCAAACAAAGACTGTTGGGGTGGGTGCATGATGCTGAGGGATTGAGCACCTTGACACTCAACAAATTGAGGAGGGAGTTACAGTATGCTGATGGGTAGTGGGCTCCCCTGTCAGCAAATGAACTGGGTTGGGGGCATGTGATGACAGGTACTGCCCTGTAATGATGGATCACTCCCTCATTGCAGCGAAATGACTGACACTGCAATGACGAGGCAGCACCTGATTGCAGCGGCAAAAATATTTCAAGGTGTTGGCATGCTGGCTGAACTAGTGTCAGCAGCAGTGTGCCACCGCATTGGGGAAAGTGGGCCAAGCCTCAAAAGGCACTAGAGCCATTGGCCTCCACAGTACTGCAACTCCAAAACCCCGCTTCTCTCCCAAGCTGTGATGAAATGTTTCTTCCATGAGCACAAGCAAACATAAAATAATCATCTTAAAGACAAGCTTGCTGGACTTGGTCTCCCATTACTTTACAGATTAATACTATTAATAATTTGTTAGCCTCCTTGTTTTGTTTCCTTTTGAGCTTCTTGTCTGCTAATACTACCCAGTCAGTGCCCC
Organism: Neoceratodus forsteri; assembly: GCA_016271365.2. NCBI lineage: Eukaryota > Metazoa > Chordata > Ceratodontiformes > Ceratodontidae > Neoceratodus > Neoceratodus forsteri. The sequence goes on from CM057453.1 coordinate 447,836,540, forward strand.
TCCCTCGAACCACAGGCTGTTATGAAAAGAAAATGGAGAGAGAATGGGGACTGCTTCTGAAAAACTGACTCTACTACTATGTTGTATGTCTGTGTACTGTGTTAAATTGACAGAAACAAACTTGCCATTTTCATGTTTCCAATGTAAAAGTAAAAGGCTGTGAGGGAGTGTGGGCCTGGGGCTACAGCTGTAGCACTATCACCTGCCACTCTGGGGTTCGAGATTGGGCTTAGGTTGTTTGGGGGTCAGCTGGGGAAAGAGGACAGAGGGTCCAATGGACCGCTCTTTCTCTCTGAAAGCTCAGGTGTTCTGCTAGGGAACATTGCACACTCTCTGTCTGACTCTGACCTGTTAAAGGGCAACTGCATTAAACCTGTAAGTCTGTGTTTTCTGAAGAGGCTGATTTTCAAATACTGGTCACATTCTGTTATTGCTTCATCATTGCAGACTTTTTAAAAATACTGTGGATATTTCTGATGGTAAGGACCATTTAGAACTGTATGATGAAGTGTATGTCCTTGTACATCTCTTCCATTGTTAGTAAACAGCATATGAGTTCTACTATAGAACTCTGAGGTTGAAAAGGATAATACTCTACATTACACAGTTGTAAAACATCACTAACCACTCAAAACCACCCACTGATAATTAAAAGGCAAGCAAATGGAACAATAACAGAACGTGAACTAGTATTTAAAATATAGCTTCTACAGGAAAAAAGTCTTTCATGGTCAATGCCTTTTCTTTAAGATATTTATAAACATAGTATCCTAACAAAAGAAATAGACTCTGTGCATTAAATTACTCTGACAAATAGTATCAGATAGAGTTAAAGAAGATTTAAAAATCTTAATGTGTGTGGCCTTTTGTTTTAATTGCTGTGAGGTTTAACAAGTTGTAATTTAAATATTAATATACAGTACAGTATATAAACAATAATTATGCCTAACTGTGTGAGCACCACTTGACTCGGGCAGCTGTGGCCTGCCCTCCTCAGGGAGCACCCTGTCCTGTGACCCAGCCAGTCCACCCTGCTTGGGATTTTAGAAGAATACATGAGGGTTTCTTCAGAGTTCCCACATTTCAGAGGCTCATGGAAAAAGCTGAGTGGGTCTTGAATTTATGCAAGTACTGATCCACCTCAGCAATTCATTTGTTTTGAAAGCATGCTGAAATATCATGAGAAGCACCTAAAGTAGGTATTAGATTTGTTCTGATTTTAAAGTGTTTATTGACAAAAGCCAATTCTATTAATCACCCATAAAGTTGGTAGGACAAATCTTTTCATTTGATAGGGTGCAAACTGTTCCATACAAAGTCTAGACCCTGCCCACGTGACCATGACCAGCTGACCAAAGGACTTTACAATCCTTTTTGGGATTCTGTGGATACTACAAGAACATCTCTAGTGTTATGCACCCACAAACTGATCTGAACATAGGTTGTCTGCCTTTGCATTTTCCTGGCCTGTCATCTAGGAAAAAGCCCCCCACAAACAATCCTACAAAGTCAGTGATTATTTTGGTAGCCCATGTACTAAGTGACCACAATTGAGCACTTCCAAAAGGGTGACTCAGTCTCAATGCTTTTACACAGGGCTACTGGCAGGGAGGGTGACAGGATAGGAGTCGGCGAATATAGCGACATTCCATCCCTATGTATACATGTGTGGGGGGACCAGGGCGTGTGATGGGCAGAAGAGGAGGGAGGGTTTATGGGAGGTAGTATGGTGATGGGTTGCCGAGCTTGCTGCGAGCATGGTGGATTGGTGGCAGGCTATGGTTGGGAGGGTGGCGAGTTCGGTCTTGGTGCCCGCTCACTTTTGCACCAGTCAGGTTTTTATTTTTCCACATTTTGCACCTCCTCCCAACATGAACCCCTGGAGTTAAGAATCTTTTAGTAGAGGGGTGCAAGGGATAAGATGCCCCATGGGAGGGAAGTGGGGGTGTAGTCCCTGCATAAAAATAAATTCCAAGTGTCCGTGCCATTTTGTTGTGGGCTGCAATTCTACATCACAACATTCATTTTGGCAATGTAGACTCCCAAACGGTGATTGCTGTTACATGGTCCGTGTTATAACATGGAACCATTATTCTGGACTCAATGGACTGTTGAGCATGTGGCAGCCTTCAAAGAAATCATCAAGAGACTTGGCAACCCCAGTGTGTTGACTTGTGAAGATCCTAAAAAAAAACTTGCATCTTATATACTGATGCCAGCATCACCAGACTGGGTGCTGGTTTGTATCAATAACATTTGTAAGAACTTCATTCTATGGTTCATGCCAGCTGACATCTCACTGCATCGAAAACAAATTATCCACTTTATAAGTTGTAATTCTTGGCACTCAAGTGGGCAGTAATTGATCAGTTTCATTATTACCTATATGGAGCTAAGTTCCTTAAAGACTCACAATAATCCACTTACCAATGTGAACATGACAAGTTCAACTGAGTTTCATGCCACTGGGCATTGGTGGTTATCTGTCCTGTAGACATGTACCTTCAACCCATTATACCACAGGGACTTCAGTAATGTTGATGCCCATGCTCTATCTGGCACCCACATGACAACACCAAGGAATGTTATGCCCATTTGAAGCAAGCTGTAGTGAAAGTCATGGGTCTGATATTTTCCTATAGAACAGATGACTGCTGCCAATTTTAATCAACACGATGAATTATTGGGAGTGTCAGCTGATGATATTCCTGACTTCTGTTAGTTTAGCGTGGCTGGATCTGTCTTCTTTGACTCAGTTCAGCTGCCATGACATGAAAATGGAACAGCATAAGGACACTGGACTCCATGAAATGCTGGTGACCTTGGAGAAAGGACAAAATTCTGACCCGGTACATTGTGATCATCCTGATGTCCTAATAATTCTATGAGAGTGGGATAAACTGTCTCTTAAGTATGGTCTGTTGGTGTGGATGTCAGAAGATCATGCTCTGTTTACCTGGAAACAATTGGTTCTGCCTGGATAATATTGCAAAGGTGTTCTCAAGCCTTACATGATGAGATGGATCATGTAGGATTTGAACAAAATCTTGATTTGGTGAAAACTCATTTCTACTGGTCTCATTTATCAAGGGATGTGGAAAACCTTGTAAATGTACACTTTGTACACTACTATTACTGAAGCTGTTGTACTGCCCCCCATCCACCCTGTTGCAACTGGAAATGAGTCCACCTGGACTCTGATTGCTTACCGGTCAAATATGTTGCAAATAAATGCAGTGCTCCTTGCATTCAAGTATACAACCCTGCTCAACCATGCTGCTCCACTGGTAAACATTTCTACCAGTGGTCCAGTAGCATGTTGGAACAGGTTTGCATGGACTTTTGGCACTACAGTCTGATAAAAAGAACATCAGTAGCATCTTAACAACTGTAAAACAAACAAACAAAACTTCCTTCCAAAGAGAGGGGGAGATGATTATTAGGAATGCCAAAGCTGGAACTAGCATGTGTGCTGCAGTCTGGCAGGGTTACAATTAAGTGGGAAGAGTAAGAAAAAAGGCAATATTGGTCTGGAACAGTTGGAGCCAGTCATAGGTATCATAGGTATATACAAGCTGGAAGATAATATTCTACCTTATAAGGCTTGCCATTCATATTTTAAAATAAGAATTTTCTATTACCAAAATGATTGTCAATCCCATTCTTGAATTCATTCATAGTAGTACTATTAACAAGTTCTGTTGGCAAGGTATTCCAAACCCCAACAACTCTACAGCTATACTATTGTTTACGAAAATTATGATCCCATGCTGGTTGGTAAAGTTGTTTCGCATGCTTCCTTGTACTAATTCTACCAGAGTTTTTGTAAGCCCCATTTCCATTAAAACTACATCATACATGTTTTTATATAGAAAGCATAGATCTCCCTTAATCTCGATAATATAATGAGTAAAAATTAAGGCTAACTAGTCTGTCATAATAACTTTTATTTGTTATTCCTTTTATTTGCTTTGTTAGCTTTCTCTGAACCCTTCGATTGATAGAATGTCTTCCCTGTTTTGAGGTGACCAAACTTGAACACAATATTCGAGATGGGGCCTCATCAATGCACTGTAAAGGGAGATCTAAACCCTTCTGTCCTGACTTGCTATGTGTTTGAGGATACAGTTTAAGATTTTGAATAGCCTTCCTAAATTGGTTTCTACAGTGTGATCTAAATTTCATATCATTTGTAACTGTAATCCCCAAATCCTTTCCTCTTTTACTACCCCAAGATGTTATTATCCAATAGATATATTTCTTGATTGTTATTCTTACCAAAGTGCATTACCTTACATTTAGTTTTATTTAATACTAACTTATTTGAAATAGTCCACTCGTATATTAAGTCCAAGGCACGTTGTAGGGTAGCTTTTGTTGAGCATTATTAACAACTAAGCCCAATCTACAGTCATCTGCAAATTTATACATCCAAATATTGTTATTTCTAATTGTTAGTGAGCGATGTATATATTAAATAAACTGGGGCCCAACACTGAGCCCTGAGGAACCCCGCTAGTTATAGGAGCCCAAGCAGAGTATTCCCCATTGATATTTCTCTGCCATCTATCCAAAAGCCAGTTTGAAACCCATTTACATATATTAATAGGCAAATTAATGGCTTCCAAAACTGTCAGCAATTCTTTATGGGGTAGTTTATCAAAAGTTTTGGCAAAATCAAGAAAACCACATCTACGGAATTTCCCACATCCATCTCCCTATTCACATTTTCATAGAAAGACAATAAATTTGTCTGACATGATCTGTTTTTGTGAATCCATGTTTTATTGGGATCTATTATATCCTGTCTCCAGATGTTCTAATAGGATTTCTTTAATTAATCCCTCCATTATCTTTCCCAGTATTGAAGTCAGGCTAATAGGTCTAAAATTTTCAGGTGATGTTCTGGGACCTTTTTTAAGATAGGCACAATATCAGCTAATTTCCAATCCCTAGGAACCAGTCCCATATCAATAGATGCTTGGAAAATATAAGTTATTGGTTGAACCAATTCTTCTGCCAACTCCTTCAAAATCCTAGGGTGCATTCCATCGGACCGGGATTTATTTACATCAAGGCTAGCCAGTTGTTTATAAATAGTATTGGGTTTAAACTAATTGAACCAGGTACAGAAGCTCTACTAATTTCGCATGAATCTACATCTTTATTATTATATACTGAACAAAAATATTGATTCTGAATATTAGCCATTTGTTGGTTAGAAGAAATAAGTCCTGACTCAGTAGTAAATGGGCCTATATTACTAGGGACCCTCCTCTGTTTATTAATGTACGAAAAAATATATTTTGTTATCCTGTACCCTATCCGCAAGGTTAACCTCACATTGGGCTTTGGCTTTCCTAATTTTCACCTTAACTTTCTTGAGGCATTCTTTATATTCAGCATGTATTTTGGTGATTTAGATGTTTTAGTTTTTTATATAATCTATTTTTCTTATTAATTAGTTTTTGATTGTGAATGAGAGCCAAACAGGTTTCGTAGCCCTAGTACTATTATATTTTTTAGTAACAGGAATATACTTGATAGTTAAGTTATAAATTTTAATTCTAAGGGATTCCATATGTTTGTATAGGCTTATTAACAAAGTCTGTTTCCCAATCCCAGCTACTTAGTTTAGTTTTCATTTTATGGAACTCTGCTTTACGAAAATTATATATTGTAGTTGTTCCAGTGGGTTTGGTCAATTGAGTTTCACTAATATTAAATAGGACAGAACTGTGGTCACTATTTCCCAAAGGAGCACTAATTTCAACCGAATTAATTGTATCACCCATATTAGTGAACAACAAATCCAGAATATTATTACCCTTGTATTATCAAGTACCATCTGTTTAAAACCCCATGATCTATAATGTCAATGAACTGTCTCTCAAGGGAGATGAACCTATACCTTTACCCCAATCAATAGTGGGTAAGTTAAAATCCCAGTTATCAATAGCCTATTAGTAGGGTCAAGATTTCCAAGAATATCCAACAGGGCCTTGTCATCTTCCGTGACATAGATGGGGGCCTGTAAAGAAGTCCCAGAATAATTTTGGGACTATTTATGGCATCAATTTAACCCATAAGAGTTCAAGTTGGCCTGCATCCCATTTAATATCCTCCAAAATTATATCTTCTTGAATATAAATAGCCAGCATTCCTCCTTGTGATATTTTCTACAATGGGAGTATAGCTTATACCCTCGATTTCTTTTTCCAATTATCATTTTCATTCCACCATGTCTCAGTTATAAGGGCAATATGTATTTTATTTTTATGCAATATAATGTTAAGCTCATCATATTTGTTCTGCAAGCTACGGGCATTAGTAGGATTGCATTCCATCTGAGGGTGTTTTGAATAGGAGATGAGGAACCAATTAAATTATTGTTAACTGAGTCCCCGAGCCAGTTTAAATGGAACTTAATAACCTCCAAGACTTTTTACCCATAACCCTTGCTCCTGCATAATTTAAATGGATACCATCATTTTTATATAAAGAAATTCTGTTAAAAGTTCTTGCATTATCCATAAAGCCAATCCTTCTTCAACACAAAATTGTCTCTAAGTTTGTAATTAATGTCAATAATTAGTCTATTTCTGTAGGCTTTGTGACCATGCATAGGAAGTATGCGGATATAATAATTCCCTCCATGCTGTGTAACTGAATCAACAATATACTTATAATCCCTTATACTCAGTCAGAGGAGGAAACTTAGGGTCAACCATTAGGAGCAACCCAATGGGATTACTGGATGGGTGTGGGACCTGTGGGAGTTTCTCCCTCAAGTGGCAAATCCTGATGGCCTTCCAGCCAAGAATTGGTCCCTCTGAACATCTGCAGAAGACCCTGGTGTTGGGGATGAGCTCATGTGTGTTCCAATGCCAATGAAGATGGCAAAGGTCAGAGAGAGAAAATGTTAACCTTCAGAAAGCAGTAAGAAGATATGCAGCTGTTAGGTAGGAGAAATCCAGTTTCAGGAGGAAAGGTGCCTTGAGGCTTAGGTCATGCTGTTCTAAAGTTTGGGAGATGGCTCAGCAGGAATGCTGTGAGCAGCCTTTGTGGCTATGAATCACTCTTGTGTAAATTAAGTGTGAGCATCCCATTTTCCCTAGGAGACTCCTCCGTAGTACATATTGTATGTAGATGGGAAATCGAGCTAGTATAGTTGCCCTAATATACTATAGAAGATGAGCCGAGCTGGTATAGTCACACTCATACATCATAAAGAGGAGCTAAGCTGGTATAGTTGTTCTCACATTTATTTGTTTGTGTGTTTATTGATTGATTGATTGATTTATAAAGTTTTACCAAGAAGGGCATACGAAGCAGGTAACAATTAATTTCCAGATGCTTCCTGGAGGAGTGATAAAGGAAACAAAAATGAAAGAAACTTCAATTTATAGCGTACATAGTAAAACACTTTACAGTGCAGTGATAATAACAGAACAATAAAGATGACATATATCGTAGACAAGGAGCTAAGCTGGCATAAGCTGGTATAAATGCCTTCATATACTATTACTATTACTGCACTTAAGTGCAGCAAGGTATCATCCTCCCTGAATAACTCTCCTCCCCACCCCTTCCACCTACCTCTCTATTATATCTTTTCTCTTTATCCCAGGGCTGCTACATCTATAACCATTTATCATCATCATCATGACTTTCTTTTTCCATTGAGTGCCCTTCCAGAGTTCAGTGCACCCTTACAGTCCAAACATCAGTAGCAAATAAACAAACAAATTCACAACAACATACATCATAATATACTTATAAATATAAACCAATAAAGAAACAGATTAAAAGCAGGGACAATAGTGCTGAATACTGGGCAAAAATGATCCAATTTCTATCAGTAGCTAGCAAAGGACTTTCCCTCCAATAGACCAGAGAAGGCCTGATTAAAAGGTGGGTTTTAAAGATGTTTTAAAACCTTCTACAGTCAGGCTATCTCGTATCTTGAGGTAGAGAATTCCACAGGGTCAGAGCCATAAAAGCAAATGCTCTTACTTTGGGTGTCTTCAAACAGACCCTTGGAATGCCTCACAATCCCCCATTGGAGGATCAGAGTGGGCAGAAGGGACAGTAAGGAATCAGAAGGTCTTTCAGGTACTGTGGTCCCTGATTGTGTAGGGTTTTATAGGTCAGCAAAGTGACCTTAAAGGTTATCTGCCACTGTACCGGCAGCCAGTGTAGTTCACACAGCACAGGTGTTATATGACTGGATCTAGGGGCTCCAGTCAACAACCTGGCCATCGCATTCTGCACTAGCTACAAGTGGCATACATCAACCCGTGGTAGCCCTAGGTAGTGGGCATTACAATAATCAAGGTGAGTGGTGACAAAGCGTGGACCAAGGTAGGAAGATCTTCGATCGGAACCAGGTGTTTCACACTGGCTAAATTCCTAAGATGCTAAAAGGAAGATTTGACTACGGCTGACACCTGAGCCTTCAGGGTCAAGCTCTTGTCAATAATCACACCAAGGTTGCGCACCTGGTCCAAGATAGTATGGCGTTCCCCAGCTTTAGACCAAAGGGTGATCCGCCATTTCCTGCCGACCTATGATCTGGGTCCACAACCAGCACCTGTTTTTCTGGATTTAGCCTCAACCAACTGGTACTCATCCAGTCCTGAATCTCAGCCAGACAGCTGTTAAACACTGAAACAGTGACGTCCCTTGGTCGGCCACAAAAGGCATGTACAGCTGAGAATCATCTGCATAGCAGTGAAAACTCAAACCATACTGTCTTATAATGTCCCTCAGTGGTAGCATGTACACTCACGAACAACATGGAGACAACACAGAGCCCTACGGCACCCCAGAAGTAACTCATAGGGGCAGGGAATAAATCCCTATACCACCCTCTGAGATCTACCCTCAAGGAAAGATCGAAACCAACTGAGGACTGCCCCAGTCCAAGAAGAACCACCGATGCTCAAGAAGTAACCCGTAGTCCACAATATCAAAAGCTGCTGAGAGATCAAGGAGAACCAAGATGGTTCAGGATGTCTGCTCTCTGGCCATCAGGAGATCATTTAGTACATTTACCAGGGCTGTCTCAGTACTGTGTCTTTTCTGAAACCCGACTGAGAGGGTCATCGATATCGTGGCTTGTTAAATGATCCTCCAGCTGCAGAACAACCACCTTCTCAAAACCTTTACACATAAAGGTAAGTTAGAGACTGGTTTGTGGTTGGCCAGGAAGTCAGGGTCTAAGGAGGGTTTTCAAGGGGTGCCAAACAGCTGCCTCTTTTAAGGGGTCTGGAAGTATCCCTCTCTCCAAAGAACTCTCTATCCGGTCAGGACGGACCAATAACTACAACACACCCTACAAGAAGGTAAGTTGGGCTCGGATCCAGACTACAGAAAGTTGGCTGCAAAGTCTGAACAATCCTCATGATATCAGTGACTGCCGGTAGGCTGAAGATAGACCAGGTCACCCCAGTGACTGTAGCACTTCGTTGATCAGAGTAAGGCTCAATGGGGAGGCACTGCGTGATCTCGCTCCTGATGGAGGCCACCTTATCAGCAAAAATGCGCAAACTCATCACACTTTCCTTGTGACAAAGCACGACCAGATTGCTGACAGACTGGATTGCACAGTCTGTCCACAGTCTGGAAAGAGCTGAGCTGGCCTGTTTTCGCTGCAACAATCTCCTTGGACAGGAACTCTGCCTTCTTACTGAGATTGCTGATCGGTGAGATTTTATAAAGATCTAGCAATCTAAGTCTGTCCTCCTCCAGGTGAGTTTTCCTCAGTGTCTCTCCAACCTTTGACCCTGTCTCTTCAACCCCTTAGGGACCCATCATACCATTGGGCCCCAGGGTGAAGGGTCAGGGAACAACACAGGCCACAGTGATGACATCCAAGGTCCCTGTTACTGCCTTTTATAAGCCAGCATCATGGAGTCTGGGTCACTGCCATCAATCGAGGATTCCCAAAAGTCCATCACCACCATTAGACCCTCGGAGGTAATTCCTCTTAAAAGGCGGTAATGAACCATTTCCTTTGGAGCTGGCCTACTAAGAGAAGTCATAAAACTGAATCTCAGGGCATGATGGTCAGACCATTCCACAGGATCCACCACCATCCCAGTGATTTCCATCCCAGAAGAAATACCAAGTCCAATGAGTGCCCCCCATGAGTGGCAGCAGTAACTAACCATGTCAGTCCCAGTGATTCCATCAACTAGAGAAGATTTTGCCCAAAGGATGCAAGCTCATCGTTCACCCAGGCATTGAAGTCCCCAGAATCATCCATCTGGGGAACTCCAAGACCAACCCAGTGAGGAGCTCAGCTACTTCTTGCAGGAAAACCCTCTCATCACCTGGTGGAAAGTAGATGAGAAGGATCCTTCAGCCTGCACCTGCCCCATAATATACTCAAAGGAGTGGGTAGAACCCACTGAGCTCTCCCTGAAATCCAGTTCTGATCTAAAACAGATTGCAACTCTCCTGCCCGACAGTCCACTCTCGGGTAGTGTATAAGCAAGAACCCAGCTGGTATAGTAGCCACCAAAATACACCCTGCATTTTCATCCAGATGAGTAATTTAAGCACTTACTCATTATTTGTCCTGTTTGTACTGGATCTTAATAACTGTCCTACTTGTTCCTCACACTTTCAATATTCCATTGTTTGCACATTTGTATTCTAGTGTTCTCTATGTATAATAATTGTACACCACAACTGAGTTGGACACACCCACGGATGAAATGTACTACTATAAGAGCTGTTTATCTGTAACTGTGTATATATACCAACCCATTTTAAAGTGTAACTCTTCAATGTGTTTTGCTCAGTTTTCTTGTACATATCCCCAAGTATTATTGTGCTCCTGTATATGTTGATGCTCTGTATATTCCACGGTTCTTTTTCTCCAACTGGACGCTTGTAAAATGGGTATTTTGCTGACATGCCTTTCCAGTATAAACTAAAATGAAAAGAAATTAGATATATTGTAGATGAGGAGCTGAGCTCATGCAGTGTCACCAGCCACTATACAACAAGTAATCCTGCCGTATAATGCAAAATGCTGCACTATGCTGCGGGAACAGTGTAATTCAATAGCAATTAAGCCCCACTGTCATGCTGCATTTTGTGATATGTCATTTACTGCAAGTTGCTGCATTGCATTGTGACTGGCTCCACTGTACATTGTACTTTTTCCCCAATTGTTTAACCAGGGGTAGCACACTAAGCTGAAAGCTTGTTTACAGGTGCAACCTGGGAGCACAAGGAAGTTAAGTGACTTGCTCAGGGTCACACAGTATGCAAGTGGAGGCTGTGGGATTCAAACCCAGGTCTCTAGATTTGCAGCTCAGAGCCTTAAATCACTGTGCTATACTGCCTCCTTGGAGGAGATATGCTGTTATAGTTGCCCTTGTATATTGTAGAAGGGGAGTTGAGCTGTTATAGTTGCCCTCATACAATATATTGTAGAAGAGGACTGAGCCATTATAGCTGCCCTCATGTATTGCAGAAAGAGGCTGAACTGTTACAGCTGCCCTCATACACTGTACAAGAGGAGCTGAGCTGTTAAAGCAGCCCTCATATATTGTGAAGAGCTAGCTATTATAGCAGCCCTCTTATATTGTAGAAAGAGGCTGAACTGTTATAGTTGCCCTCATATTTTGTAGGAAAGAGGCTGCCTTCATATATCATGGAAGAGGACTGAGCTGTTACATCTGCCTTCATATGTTGTAGAAGAGGGCTGAGCTGTTATAGCAGCCCTCTTATGTTATAGAAGAGGGCTGAATTGTTATAGTTGCCCTCATATTTTGTAGAAGAGAGGATGCCTTCATATATCATTGAAGAGGACTAGCTGTTATATCTGCCCTCTTATGTTGTAGAAGAGGGGCCAAGTTGTTTAGCTGCTGTTCTCTGTTTTCTGAACAACCTGCATGTCTACATACATCCATTCATATATGCACCGACAACATGGCACAGTATGCAACTGGTCCCTCCCCACTGAGGTGGCCTCTAGACTTCAGGAGGACTTCAGTACTGTTTAGCTCTGGTTTCAATCCAACCAGCTCTTTCTAAATCCCAAGAAAACTATCTCCTAACCTTTACTACTAAACAGAGGATCTCCCGACTCCCCAAAACCCCCACTTACCATACTATCAATGGGACTCCTTTGGAGGCCTGCACCTCCTTCCGGTACCTCGAGATCTGGCTCAACCAGCTCCTTGACTTCTCAACACATAGACTCAATCCACAAGAAACTACGTCCCAAGCTGGGCATTGTATATCATAACAAGCGGTTGCTTACCTCTGAAACTGCATAAAGCAATCCCACAGCAAATGATTCTCCTATAGTTGACTATGGCGACATAGTTTACAGTGTAGCCCCAAGTCTACCCTCACAAAACTCAACCCCTTCTTCCATTCCTTGTGCCGCTTTACCTTGGACTGCCCTTCCTCAGTGCACAACTGCGATCTCTGCAAGTTGATAGACCTCCCCTCACTACAGGATCGGAGACTTACCCACTGTGCGAGGACAATGGCAAAATTCTAGATGCAGACCCCCACCTAGGGTCTGCCTTTGCAGTTCAACCCCCTCTGCGTACTCTCTCAGAACACTGACTCCTGGTTTTGCATGTCCCACATGTCCACAACCAAAGGCCAGGTGGCTTTCAGCTACCACACGCCTATACTGTGGAACTCCTTGCCGGCTGACGTTAGGCACACAGACAACCCTCAGTAGCTAAACCAGCTCTTCATGTAATTTTTCCCCATCCTGCTCATGCTGTCCACTCCACTGTAATGCCATATATCCCACCTCTCATCCTTAAACTATACCACTGACTGTCTGGTACATCTTTACCTGCCAAGTCCCAGGCCCTAGTCTTGTGCCTGGAGTAATCTGGCCTGTAGCACCCACCAAAACCCTCGTGTCCTTCCAGCTTTACTTATCTCACATAAATCGCATAGCTGGACTTGTTAGTAGCTTTGTTATTGTTCTGCATAATCCTATTATAATCTGCACTGTAAATGCATGTGTTTCAGTGCTGTACTTATCCTTTTCCCCATCCCCAGGACACATCTGGAATCAAGTGGTACTCCGTTCAGTGTGCTTTCCTGGTGAAACTCTTAAATAAATAAATAAATAAAAATATGTTGTAGAAGAAGGGCTGAGCTATTATAGTTGCCCTCATTTATTGTAGACAAGAAGTTGAGCTGTTATAGCTGGCCTCATGTATTGTAGATGAGGAGCTGAACTGGTGTGGTTAACCTCATGTATTGTAGAACAGTCAAGTCCTTACAGAGAATGGCAAGATCAAACTGGTTCTCTGTATCCAGCTGTGAATGTGTGATAAACTTTAACAGTTCAAGAAAAGACAGAATGTGTGTTGCACTGCTGTCTCCTATGTCATTTATTTGGGTCTAGAGGTGGGTGAAAGATCTGAATCTGTTTTCACAGAACTTTCTGAAATCTCTGAATATTCACAAACATTTCAGCACTTTCGTCATTTGCGAGATCAGAATCTTCTGCATGTGCCTGACCGGTGGCACTGAGGTTCAGGCGCTGGACACCACACCTTGCAACACGCTGGTGACCTGGGTTCAGGCGAGCCTGAGCCATCAGGGGTCAGCGGGGATAAGGATTGAGCATCTGGTGGACTGCTCTCCTATCCCTGGGGAGGGATCCAGGGAGCCATCGCTCTGCATTGTCCCGGTGATGATCGGAGGCACTGCTAGAGTGGGGCACAGCAGGATGGAGTGCAGCAGATGTTGGCACATCATGCCCAGACATCATTGCGCTTGCACTCCCAGAGGACAGAAAAATCAAAAATGGGAGCAGCAAAGACGCGGCAGTGTGATGGCCGCATTCCACTGGCTGACGATGCCCGATGCACATGCCAGTAATGGTTCCTTGTCTGGCGCAGGGGCAATAGAGGTACCCTCTTGAAAGCAGAGCTGCATATGCCAGCTGGGCATGCCACATCGGGTAGAAGGTGGAGCTGAGCGTGGCTGGATGGATAGCAAGCAGGTCAGTGGCTGCCAAGAGGGGTAAAATATGTCATGATAAAAAAAAAAGAATCTTCTGCATGTGTTTGGCAGATGTTTGCCCTGTTCTGGGAATTTTTATGAACTCGGAATAAATAATTCACTAGAACTGCGGAATAACAGTTCTAAGGAATTTTTCCTGCAGTTTAATGGATTATACTGCAATACATATAATTATTCAGCAGTTCATTGCTCAGTTCTGTGGAATTTTTTCCGTACTTTATTACAGTAATACAATTTGTACATTTTTTTCCACCATTCAAAGTTAGAATTTCCACGAAAGTTGTTATTTTGATTTCTGAACTTTTGCGGTAGCACAAGCTTGACTTTCATAGAAATTCCTCAGTGGAAGTTTTTTTGCACATCTCTTTTGGGTCCCAAAATGCAAACATCCATCCCCACAATTAGAGATGGTGAAGTTGCCAAAATTCATGAATTTTGTCAACTTCACTTGCCAATGATAACAATTTGCATCATTTGGCCAATTTGCTGGTGGACAACCCTGAGAATTGCACCTCTAATATGCAGCTACATCCCTCTCTCACCTCCAAAAAACATTTTATTCATGATATATATTCCTCCTGTTAACACTAGCTTACCCCACCCCACCCACGCTCTGGCAAACTGCAGCAGTAAAGTAATAAAGTTAGAGTCAGACAACTCTGTCTGTGGCAGTTAGTCTAAAATTAATTAAAGTTAAAATACCCTCCCTTCACCAACCCACATACTAAACACACTCCCCCACCTCCCCACTCATGTTTCATCAAGTAAGTCATCATAACCCAACCCCTTCCCCACCTCAGCCCTCTCTGGTCTCCACCACCCTCTTCCCCACTGGCCCCTGTAGAAAAACTGTGATAAAAGAAAATTGTCTCTCTCAGAACAGCATCTGAAAATCAGCCAATCAGAATTTACTAGTAGCAAAACATCACTTACCATTCATTCTATTTGCACTATTACTGAGATGGCATTGAACAGACTAGAGCATACACTCTGCCCCAGAGACCATTTCAATTACTACAGTTTTTTCTGATCCAGTGGAGGGAGGAGAGTGGTAGGGACAGACAATTCATCAAGCAAGTGTTACAGTCTGGGGACTGAGTCTTACTCAGAAACATTGGCGGCATCAGAAACACAAAATAACTGCTCAGTGGGTGATAACATCCTGTGTTATTGTTGAAACCCTGTCACCGCCTATCTGCAGAATTTGTAAGCAGAAGGGATATAAGATTGCATCCTTTCTTTATGGATCCTAAAAACTGTTAGTCTTGCAAACTACGGCTCCTGTAGGCAGCTTCAAAGTGCACTACTTAATACCTACAATAGCTGCATACTGTATGCATTGCAATATCAAGGATGGAAACTTCACTGGCCAAAAACTCTTCCTATACTCTCCTGCTTTTTCAATACTTTACGGTCTATCTTTGAAAGCATCTTCCTCCAGACTATCAGAATTAAGTTAAAAGGTTATTTATTAGCTGAAAGTGAGTGTAAATGTTTGTGTAAATGACTGTGTATACTTGTATACTATATTGTGTTGTATTTTAATATTTTATGTACTGTATGTTCCTCTTTGTATGTGTACTGGTTGACCATGAAAACAGGTCTTTGGCCTATGGACTTTCCAGTTAAGTTAAGTAAGACAAACAAACAATAATAAGTTTCAAACAGAAAATTAATATAAAGATTATACTAATTAACTTCTTACAAATCTTCAAAGGAATGGAGGTCCTGGGAGTAAGGGTAGCTGAGTGTGCCATCACCCCCATTCAAAGTGCAACCATCCCATTCCAATTCTGTAGATGACCTGGCTTTTGCAATGGTTACTCTCACTCTTTGGAACTTGTTCCCTGAGGAGATCCATGTTGCTGATACGCACAACTCTGTCAGACTTAAACTAAAAATACCATCTGATGCAATAGGCACTCTGGTAGATTTGCAGTAGATATTTTTGATCGTATTAAATGTACATATATGTTTTACAGTATGTGTTTTACACATTCCACATCACTATTTCTCTACTATTTCTTGTTGATTTTATATTTATTTGTTTCCCTTACTTCATATATTTTGCATTGTAGGATACTCCAAAGATAGTAGGGCACCTTGTTACAAATAAATTAAATTCTACTGCTGCTAAAGTATCTCAGCTATGTTAAATTAGCTACTATGAGGTTTAGTTATTTTGAATTCCTTTATTGTAATCAGTGTGGCATGTTTTAAATTCTTTTGAATATTTTAACATTAATTATCTCTTATTCAGATGCACCAGAGCATCAGTAGAGTAGTGTATAATTGCATTCATTTTCAGATTACATAATATAGAGTACAACTGGATGCTTTTATTGCTGCTTTATCTCCCCTTCCTGCCAGAGTTCCTTTTCAGTGGTGCCCTATAACAATATTTACTGTTGCTTATGGGGTTATTATAGCTGAACAAATCCAAAGGGTAACAGCCCATCTCAAAGTGTTCCGAGAGTTTGCTTTCCTGTCACTTATGCTACTTGGTGAGAAATACATAGTAACTGAGTATTGTGGTAATGGAAGTGAGTTAGGGTTCAGATTCTTAGCTGCCTGTCCTGCTGCATGGCAGTCACTGTGTTTTACTATGAACAAACAGTACATCCAAAATCAGCCACAATGCAGTCTCTACTAATGCTGTGTAACCCTCAATGATAATCTCCTTAAGGAATCTATCTACACCTACTTTCAGAGCTGGTCACACAAATGAGGCTTGCCACTTTAAAGGGCAGGCTCTGTTGTCCCTATGGCCAGCCAATGGGGTTTCCTGGTGACAAGCAAGGGAGGAGGGTAGGAGAATTTTGACCTCACAGGTGAGGTCACAGAGGAGGGGCTGGAGAGAGAGAGAGAGAGAGAGAGAGAGAGAGAGAAAGGAATTGGATTGGACAAAGGTTAGGGCAGGAAAGGGAGGGGCCACGGGTAAAAGCAACTGCAAGAGGGTCAGACCTCACTTTTGCTGCATCTAGAAAATTCTCCCCACCCACCCAAAAAAGAAAAGAATGAGGGTGTAATGGAAATGGATAATGCAAGTTGGGTACGGTTGCATATAGGTATGACGAAGGTGGACAGTCGGTATGAAGAAAATAGAGAATGGATGGGGGAGGGAATAGGTGGACCAGAAGGCCACAAAGACTGGAAGAAGAAGGGCATCTAGTGTACACAACTGCTCAGAGAAAAAGAAGAAATGAGAGCGGGTCCCCAGGTATACATCTGGGGAAGAAGAAAAGATTAAGAACTAAGAATGGCTAAAAATGCAATTATTGTATATACAGTATGTATAAACAAAGTGGATATAGAGAATGTTTGAAATGAAAACAAAGTTTGTAAGCAAATGTATTGAAATAATGATGAAGATGGTGATAACGTTGATGTAAAATTGGAGATTTGTTATTAAACTGTTTGCCAATCCAGGCACCCTGCTGCTTTCTGTGTACATTATTGGACAGGGCCTCAGGGAACAACAGCTTGTGTGTTGCAACAGTGGACAACACAGCAGAAAAAGATATCTAGTGCAGTAATTGTGCACAGTAAGCTACAGAGAGGCAGGTAATGGGCTGCTGTAGTCAAGAGAATGAATATTTGTAGTTTATTTATTTGTTTATTAAAATCTGGTGGCCACAACAAGCAAGCTGAGCTGAAACTCATATCCAGGTGCAACCTGGCTGGGGTCGGGTAGGGGTACAGGGACAGGAAAATGGCAAAAGAAAACAGTGTCAATAACTAGCAACAACAAAACAGAGATGTGCTGAATGTGGAATTCTGCCAGTTGAATCCAGGCAAGATGGTGTTCCACTTTTGAAATGTGTTTTGAATTTTTCAAGAAATTCTGCAGAAATATGGAAGTCTTTTAATTGAAAATGCTTTATAGTTTCCTGTGGATTACATAAACTGCAGCTTAGTTTGCTTAGAAAAATAATCTGCATTTTATATAAACAATAATTACTAATGTTAACAACATTCCACTTTCAGAATTTTTGAATTAGTAGGTAATGTGTAAAATTCCATGGAGTTTCTTTCTATCAAACTTTGAAAATGTCCCACAGCACTACTGCAGAATGCATTGTTAGGAAATAAAAAAAAAACACACGCTACAAAAATTGTCAGAAGACAAAAATATAATGTAACTCAATCATACAGTAGGCTGGCATAAGCTAGGAGAGGGCAAGTGGAGGGGAGTAGTAACAGAGTGGAGCTATTGCAGCAGGGGCAGAAGTAGCAGGAAAAGATTCAAATGCTTCATAGATGCTAGCAAGAGTCACAGGAGGTGTGCAGTAAGCTACATGAAGAGATTAGGGAGAAGATGAAAGGAGAAACAAATTTGGAGGGGAGGCTTATTCTGTGGTGAGGAGATGGACAAGAAGACAGACTGCCTAGCTGAAGCTTTTAGTGAGGGATGAAAATAAAAAAAACACTCAAGGACTTCTTTCAGTATTTCTACATGTCCTTGTGTGACTCTTGCTGTAGACACAAATACATTTAATGAAAGTAAGTGAGAAATGCCAAGAGATTGGGGCAAGCTTGTTCTCATCTACACAGATTCATCCTATACAACAAAGCTCTTTCTTTGAAAGTCTCTTTCAAGACAGCAGGTCAGCCATTTCACTTTAGCATAGCCTAAGCTAGAGAATATCCCTGTAGGTGCAAGTACACGCTTCAATTAGGTAGAAAAGATTCACTGTACTATTTTTGCTGGTTTCACAGAGAAGCCCTTGTTGCTTTGTACATTCAAGCAGCCTTGATGTAACTGCTGATATTAAATACTGGATTGCTGGGTGCTGGAATTCCCCAATGCCTGTCTTTGATCTTTTTAAAGTATATTATTGCCCAGATAATGTGCTTGGTACCATCTGATTTTTCTTTTAAGACATGAACGTCATATATGCAACTGAAAACCATGGAACATTAGTTTAACTGCTTTCCAAAATAAGGAACTATGCTACAAACTGAATGTACTAATTTTATATTATCTTTAACAATGTTTGCCTCACATGGACTTCCAAAACAACTGGAATAAGAATGAGCTGTGAAAACCCTTTCTATCACTGGGCAGCCTCAACATTTCTATGATTCTGATGCAGCATTGTAGAATGTAAGGTCCTTTTGGATGTATCCTTCTAAAAGCATTGGGGTGAGAAGGATATCACTACCTTAGAATGCCAGTCAGTTGCTAAAGATGTCACGTTGGCTGCTGGATTTATCTCCTTCCTGAGTGAGGGAGTATAATATCCAGATAGTTGAACTAGCATGGTGCCTCCACACTGAAAAAGATTTAAATGGGCCAGGTGATGAGTCAGTACAACCTTCTGCGATGCTATATTCAACCTTACCCTGGCCAAGAGTGGCATCTTGCAACCCAGAGCCCCAGTCTTGTACCACAGACAAGGCAACAAACCACAGGCTGGCATAAACAAAGTACCACCCTGGCTTTAGAGTGAATACCTGGATTAGCATCTAAGAGGGATGGGGTTAGAGTGCAAAATAACATTTGTATTTACACCAAGTTCTGGGAGAGAGGTGCCAGGTGTATGCTATGTCTCCTGTCTGAGGGGCCCATAACAACTCACTCTTGGAAGCACAAATGGAATGTTCACTACCAGAAAATGGGATTGTATCATATGGCTTTATTTTCTGAACAACAATGGAAAGGCAGAAATGGGTGGTCCCCAAGTTTGGATACTGTACTTTACAAAAATAGAACTTTGCAGCGAGAACACTTTGTTTTCTCCAAAACACAGGCAGTATTAGCACTTGCACATCCACTTTCTACAGAACAAAACAGTCCATCCCTCTTTTTGGGATCTCTAGATTTTCTCTTTAGTGTCTATTATGTGGAGGTGCCACAGACTTTTACTTCAAGCATCAATCTTTCTGACAAGATGGGCTAAGCTAACACCTACAGGGTAAACTATGCCTTTCAGGTAAGCAGTTAGCCCTCACTAGGGTTCCAGGTGAGGTCTGCCCACCCTGGTCCTAGCCAGCCTCTACCATTCCTTCTGGGACACACTCAGATCCTTCAATCTCCCTCAGATTGCTGGAGGCATCCACACATTTAACTTTTACATTCAACACATATTTGTGGTGAGAACTGGTGTCCTGAGTGGTGTAATCTAGCCTTGTCTCTGGACACATACATCACCAGCCGACTCCCTAAAACATGTCCATGTTGCTGTACTCACAGTTTGTTTGTCCCTTTGTTACAGCCATCAGATCTTTGAAGAAACCTTTTCTTCCCTTCAGTTCCATAGCTTTAACCACTGAGACTCTCTCTTAGTCTCTGCTCTGGGCAGCTGGACAATCTTCTGGTCCCTCAGGGAGTGACCCTTGGATTCATGGATCTCTCAGTCCCATAACTGCAGATGTCCACCACTTCCTGTGGTAAAAGCTGTTGTCTCATTCACTAAGGTGAGAAAATGACCAGAGGTCCTTTGACCAGCCAAGAGCAGGCTGGTAGGCACCTCTCCTCTGAACACTACTGCTCTCACTCACTAACTCTGACCAACTCAGCCTCAGATTGTAAACTCCCTTCCCTGCAGCTGGCAAGGTTATGCTGCTGCTGAGAGTTCTAAATGACATCAATCATTTTCTACCTAACCTCGCTAAGTAAACAATGAGCTGTGTGCAGAGGATTTGTAAACAATCCTCTACAAGCTGTCCAGAGACCCTACCTGGTCTTATACAGATGGGATTCTAGTAACCCCAGGGGACTGGGTGATTACATATATACATACTCATCTCCCCACTATGGTCTCCTCCCATGGACCCCACACAATGCTAAATAGTCCCCAATTAGCATACACTTGTACTTTAGGAAGCCAGTGCTGCTTACCTGCTTCAAAGAAATTCACTTTATTGACCCTAAGGTAGGGAAAATGGGGTTAGTGCTATATGAGGTAGATCAGTTACAATACAGTATTGTTGGTTTTCCAGTACCCTATGTAACAGTGGTTGCTCTTCTCTCGCTCTGCTTACAGCAGCCAATTTAAACTTGCTTTTGGGTGTTGGCAAAAGGCGAGCTAGGCACAGTCCTGACACTTAGCCTACCCCACAAAACAGTGTGCTGTACAATAATCAACCCTGGCTTTCCTGTACTTTGGCGCTACCCTCTTCCAGGAGCTAAAGTGTTTTCCCCTTTTAAATTTATAGGGTGCTCCCAAATGCATCACTGTATACCCAGTGTAAGAATAGGTGTCTCTCAAATGGAGGTATTTTTAAATCCCTGGCCAGATGGCCAATTATAATTGAATGATTTCCCATTGCTCTGCACAATGTCCCACATACGAGGCAAAACCTAACAGTACTCATTGTTCAGGAGTAACTAGATCTTCCTTACATTCCACATCTCAGTGTCACAGCTCTCAGCAGATCAGCTCTGTTGGTCAGATCATCTCCTGTTCTCCTAGTTTCACCCCCGGTCTGGAATCTTCAGTGGTTAATGCAGGTAGAGATTGGGTGGTCCTTGATTGATCAGTCCACAGCATCTCCACCCCAACCCACACTGACTCTAACACACAGGACAGTAAAAGCCTGGTACTGGGCTATGGTACCTGCTAGCAGACTTGCAGCAGTTTTGGGTGTAGATCACTTCTCTTTGTGTTCACCTCTTCTCCCCACTGATGATGCTCAGAGTCAAGCAGTGTGCTGACTAGCAATAGAATGGCTCCTTTTCTCTGGCAGTGATAACTGCATTAGTCACACATGTTTGGCAATGGCAGATGCACAGTTTGTCACAGCCCATCTCAGGGTCTCCCAGACAGTGGCACCACCATGATTGGATCTCTCCTGGATCTGCCTGGAGAGCATGTCAGCCATGTACTTCATGAAGGCAACAGCAATCCTGATTAGTCTGATGGCATAATCAAGCACTGCAGGCATTCATGGAGGATAGACACATGACAGGAAATTACAGGATCAAAAGGTGCCTGAAATAATTAGGTCAACCTGCATTCCATGAGCCTGTGCCTCCCAAAGTTGGCAAACACTCCTGATTGGCTGAACAGTGCCTTCAGTTCCATTGCCATGGTGAAGCAGGTCAAAGTGACTGAACATGACAGATAGTTTATAGTCCCTGTGGGCAGTGTCACAAAAGTCATGTTTCACAAAAGCTCAAAGTCCAGACCTCATGGACATCCTGCACTATTCCCATGTGGGTGCCCACTCACATTTAGTAGTGGCAACTGGCAGATCAGGAGACTCAAATCCAATCAGTGATACAACCATATCACCTCAGTTTGCAACATCAGTCACCTTTGATGTCCGAACAAGCCAGGGAGACTTAAAGGCACAGTAGCCAGGTTTATGCATGAGATAAATGGAATTGCCAAATACCACAAATAATAGGCTTCCCAAACATTTGAATGTACTTCTGGAATAGTCTACTTTTAAGCTGTTATTCTGAAGGAACTTTCGGTGAGATTTCCAAGTCTCATAGAACAGGAGATAGTCATTTCTGACAGCTAGCTCCTCAGAACTTTTGAGACCTTAACCTTACAAAAACTAGACTCTTTTCAGTATAGTTCAGTTTGATTTTACTGGTAAGCTGAAAACCATTACAAAGATAAACTCACAGGACTCAATTCTCAAAAGCATGAATTTGATGAAGGTGCCTCGTCACACAGCAGTGGTGCAAGGAACCTTGCCTCAAAACTTGCAATTTCCTGGATTCTCAGGCCCCTGCCAACCTGGGAAGTAGTATGCCAAGTGGCCCTACGACAAGTCTGTGTCAAGCTGCAGGGTGTGTCAGGGCTAGAGATGTTGAGACATTTTAATTCACTTTTGAAGTTTGGGTGAATCTGGAAATCTGCCTTCATGGAGCATTTTATGAATTCACTTTGAAATAGCCTAAATTTACCTATGCAACTTCACCTGTGATACAGCTTAATTACACTGGCAAAGTTCATCGACAAAGTGCAGTTTGTGCTGAGCAGAATCACATGATGTATACTTTGTGCAGGACGCAGGTCACGTGGTGAGATTGAAGCAGGCAAGGAGGAAGTGAGTTAGTTTCACTTTCTCACAGTGTCTGAGCTGCACACAGCTCTCAAAGGTGTTCTGAATCTATAACTGTTGGAAAAGCAGAAAACAACTATTACCTACTTATTTTAAGCAGTTTTTTCACTACTTGTAATTTTCTATCTTGTGGTTTCATTTTCTCAGTGTTTATTGTTTGGTCTTTTCATTTTTTCCTTTTTTGTTGTATTTGGGCTTGTCCCATTTAAACCCCTTACTTTTTTTTCCTGTGGTAGTACTACTGCTTGTTAGGATGGCGGAGGTGAGAAAAGTGGGCCATAGTGGTGTGTGCCAGCTCAATCATTCTGCTTTTGGGGCTGGGAGGGGCGCCTAGCCAGGTAGGGGAAAGTCAGCCAACTACAAGCAGCAGAAGGATGAAGAAGAGCAGCAGGTGGAGACCACGGCAGTCCAGCAGCAGATGGAGCAGGTGCAGGTGGTGTTGGAGATGGCAGGAGGTAGAAGTTCCAGAACCAGCACAGCAGCAGTAGCTGTCTGCAGGAAGTGCTGGGTCCTCCCTTCTCTTTCCGTGTCTCCCAGTGTTGGATTTCTTGAGTGGCATGGGAAGACCCAAGCACTGACACCTGCAAACTCTGTGGGAGAGCGGTGAAGATGGGGGGAGTCATCTGGGCACTGGTGGTTAGCAAATCCACATGTAGTGCACCATGCCCAGGAGCAGGAAGCCAGGCTTCAGCGTGAGCCTGCATTTCCTCTTCGGGATGTGGCGAGACAGAAGGAGGGAGGGATAAAGGCCTGTTGTCCAGGCTCATAGGTGCTGGAGTGCGCAGAGAGTCCACCACCACCAGCCAGGAACAACAGCAGGACACAACAGTGCAGGCTTCAGCAGTGCCAGTACCACAATTTGATCTCAATGCAGTGGCCTCAAAGGCAGAGCTGACCACCCTGTCGGGAGAAAGTGCCCAGCATGGAGCAGAATGTAAGTAAAGTGCTGGAGGAGTTCAAAGTGTCCAACAAGGTCATCAGCAAATCATGGAGCAGCAGGATCAGCTGCTGAAGGTGGTTGAAGACCTGAATCGTTGGTTGGGAGCCAGTGGCAGTAGTCATTTTTTCTGTCCTTTTTCATTTCTGTTCTGTATGTTGTAAGTGTATGTCCCCATTCCCCAAGTGTTATTATCCTCCCCAAAAAACACAAACAAGTAAAAAGGTATATAAAAAGCACACACAAAAACATTTGTCTATCTCCTTGTCTAATGTCTAATGTGTACTTCGTAATGTCTTACCTACTATATTGTACTCCCTGTGTTACCTTCCCAGTAAATAACTGTCTTCATAGTCTTGCTCTCATACTATATTTTTTCACATTCTGTAGTAATTGTCCTAGGTTTATGGTAGAGTTGTCTTGTCTGTACAGTTTGTCAGTGTTGTATTTTTCTCTCCACCCCCATAAAGTACAAATTCAAAACAATTATCAAAAGTGACATGAAAACACAACACAACCCAAAATCTTTCCTATCTTATCTTATTGCTATGTCTCTCTCTCTCTCTCTTGTGTGTTGTGCTGTATCGCACTTCCATGAAAGTACAGAATAAAATGAGAAAGCATTTATGTGAGAAAGTGCTGTGCTGCCCTGCTCCGCTGCCACATCCCACTCTTGTCTGCTGCGCTGTATGCAAACTTCCATGAGAAATCACCCATCTAGCAATAAAATGAGAAAACACTTATGCCAATAGAATATGCCTGTAGTTGTACCCCAGTATGTCTCCCATGAGAAAACACATGTGATATACAGGCTGCTGCTACACAGCGATGCAGTTTCTGAATAAGAACAAGAACAGTCTGAAATAATGTGGATGTGGATGATAAGGAAAATCCACAATGTCTGGTTGATATTTAACATGTGAAGACTTGTGACACCCAGAATTTAAAGTCTTGCTGCTACTTTCCACTGCTGCTGCTATTATAATTATTTATGTTCTGAAGGATTACTTGTAGTGATGGTGCTGCTCTGTCTGTGTGCTGCTGCTGGACTGGTCATGTCAGAGGTAACAGATCAATGGTATCTATTGTATCGTGCACCTCACTCATGCAGTTTGAGTGGTAAGTTCATTTCATTGTGTTGAGATAATGTGGTATTAAAT
This sequence comes from Neoceratodus forsteri, assembly GCA_016271365.2. Classification (NCBI taxonomy): domain Eukaryota; kingdom Metazoa; phylum Chordata; order Ceratodontiformes; family Ceratodontidae; genus Neoceratodus; species Neoceratodus forsteri. The sequence goes on from CM057453.1 coordinate 447,861,686, forward strand.
GGGATGGTTAATCTTTTGATTTTTAAACATTGACTGTGTCTCTTTCCTTGTAGGGATCTCACATACACGAGCACGACAGTCTGGATTGCTTTATGGGAATTGATGCCTTCCTTTTCCAGTGGTGCCAGGTAAGTAAATTTTTCAATTTTATTTTTTGGGGGTTGGGTGAAGGTAAGTTTTTTGGGGGTGTTTTTGTTTGGCTGCCTCTGTTTCCTCTGTGGCATGCTAATCAAAACTGTCAAACACTGTATTTTTGAACATCTGTGTTTCTGCATACTTGCAGGTATTTGTGGACTCCATCCAAACAAGATAGAAGTCTGTTGTCAGTTAGTCACTGATGCTCTGAGTCTGGTTACTGCGTAACAGTGCTGGAAGGTAAGTCTTTTAAATTATTAGGTGATGTGGTGGTTTTCTTTTCTGAATATGTACAGTTGAATGGATTCTATATTTAATATTTTATGTTCTTGATTATATAATTTCAGGTCATTCCCAGAAGCATTATCCAGCATGCATAGGATGATGATGTCTCTTCTGTGTGATGATGGGCAAAATGAAGCAGCAGCAGCAATATAGTTTTGGGAAGGGAACATTAACAGTCATGATAATAACATAACAAATTCTGGAGATATTGTATAAGAATATAATAGCGTACAAAGGTGGCACACAACACAATTTGTTGTTCTCAAGCATCATCACCATCCTCCTCAATGAAGCAGCCCTCACAGTCCTCAAGACTGGAGTTTTCACCCGACAGACATTCACTTTCCACAACTGAGTCATCAGCATTGGTGTCAACAGTGTATGATGACTTCATCTTTCTGCCAACAGCATCATCTGTCTCTTCATCTTCCTCAGAAGATTCACTGTCAGGAGAATGTGGTAGGAAAGCGGATGTCATGGTCTTGCTTGGAATCGTCCCTTATTCATTTTTAAATGTAAGAATTTCCATATTCTTTGGTGACAGGTTTGTGCACTGGTCATGTACAGTGGCACCTGCAGCATTGAACACATGCTCAATACTAGCGCTAGAGTGGGGGCAGCTAAGGTATTTATCGCCACACCTGCCAGTGCAGGCCATTCAGTTATCTTGCTCGCCCAGTTCAATAATGGCTTGTCATCAACTGCAAGGTATTTTGCTCAGCCATGAAACACTCAACCATGGAGTGCTGCTCCGAGTCTGGATGCCTCATTGTGCTCCTTCTCATTATGCTCTTCCATGGGTGCAACACCAACGCTTAAAACATCTCAGATAGGACTGATGGTTTTGGTATTTGTCTGCCTGTTGATATAGTCAAGGAATGTGAAGCTGACAGTGCTGTGGTGGTGGTGGTGGTGGTTTGGTAGCAACAACACTGGTGCCCTATGTGTCTTGAGCATCTGTTCCCATCTAACCCTTCTGACCAGCATGTTGGTGCGTATTTCTACCCTCTGACTCCCACCTTCTAGAATAGACTCAAAGCCACACTTATAATGTGGGTTAAGCATGGTGGCAATGCCAAAGTCATCAGACTGCAGAATTCCAACAATATGAGAGTTATAGTCCAACAAGTCGAGCACATGCTGCATCAAGGCCAAACTGTCACTGTCACCTCCTGCCTCAATCAATTGCTACACATTAAGCAGTGTCCGCCTCAGCATGCATAACAAAGGGATGGACTGGCTGATACTGGCAGTCTCCCACTCACTGCCTGTGTTGCATGTTCAAAGGGATGCAGAATCAGTATCAGTCCATCCATTATATGCCACTGTTCTGTGCTGAAAGCCATGGACACTCCAGCACTGTCATGACTGATGTGTAGAAGCACATAATTGGACACAGCCTTATACTGCTCATAAAGCTGCTCCAACATGTACAGCGTGACGTTCCATCTGGTCACCATATCTAACTTTATGCGATGATGCAGCACATTGCTCTTTCTCTGAAGCTGGCATAGCTGGTCATGGGTCTTCCCAGAACAGGCAAAGTGGACACAGATCAGATGCAGCAGGCCACCAACAAGATATCCTCACATTAGGATGGCTAAGAAACTGTTGGACCATGAGGTTGAGGCAGTGTGCTAAGCATGGCACACTGAGAAACCCACCATCACTTATGCATTGTACAACATTAGAGCCATTGTCACTGGCAATGAAACCAGCTTTGATTGAGAGTGGCTGCAGCCACTCATCAATCTCACCAGTAAATACTTCAATAATTTTCTCCCAGTGTGGGATCAAGCATGCTCTTCATTGTGAGTGTTGCATGCTGCCTAATACTGCTTATGTTACTGCCACCACAGTCTGCCTTATTGTGCTTTCTGCTACTATGCCCAGATTCCAAACAGACCACCCCAGAACCTGTGCCCAATGTGCTGTAATTCACATAGAGGAGCTGCCAGTGGTTCTCCTACTTGTCCACATATCCATGCTAAGATGGATGGATGGTGATGATGAATGCTTAAGTGCATGGAACACTGCCTCCTTTACTGTGGCATGCAGGTCAGGAACAGCACATTTCAAGAAGTATGTCCTTGATGGCACCTTCTGCTTTGCACATGCAAAACAGCAAAAGTTCTAAATCCTTCATTCTCTGCAAAAGAGAATGGGAGTAGAGTCACGTCGCGAGCATTGTGCAGCAGCCACACTAAGCTCCATGCAATAGAATGATTTGTATTGTATTTGGTGTGGCATTCCAACATGCTTACAAGGGTTGGCTGTGTTTTTGGGATGTTGGGCTGGAACTGGAAAACAGATGGCAGTGTTGCTGTGGCCAGTAGGGTTCTATTTGACTCAAGAGACATACATGGTGTTGCTGCTGCTGATAAATGAACACAAGTCACCTTAGGTGTCTTATGGCTGGGTGACAGCATTACTGTGCACCATCTCTGTTGGGGACTGCTGAAGCTGACACTACTGCTATGCCAAGTAGTTGTAGGAACCACCTCCACATCCTCCCCTCCACCACATACTCCTCCTCAGTAGCACTGCATAACAATGATGAGGTTGAGGAACCAGGACCACCTGTAACTGCTTCCTTCTGGTGTTTAAGCCATAGGACAGAGTGGTGGTTCTTTAAATGCGTGTGCTAACTACCAGTGCCTAGGTGGCTCCCCTTCTTCCCCTTACTGACAAATACATGGCAAAGCTGGCATACTGCCATCATTTCATCTTGTGGGTCAAGCACATAGAAGTCCCACACTAGGGATTTTGTAGCCCTTTTCTTCCTCATGATTCCTGGACTAGGACAGCAGAGTTGAAGTATGGGGAGGATACTTTTGTAGCTTGACTGTCTCTCACCACATCAAGCATAGTGTTGGGGACCTTCACTTTGACATTTGGTGGTTAAATCAATGGTGCTACTGCACTTAAGAACCCCTGCACTGTCACCACCTTTCTGCTCCTTCTTGTCTGGTTCCCATGTGATATCATCATCCTAATCGAACACCTCATCATCATACTCCTCAGGCTCATCCTTATCATCACGTGCATGCCATCAACTGTCAATGTCCTCCTCATGCTAAACCTCAATCTCAACAGTTTTTGTGTCTGTCATCTGCACAAAATGGTTGTCATGGAGGTGTGACCCACATTTGGGGCATTTCAACATCCCACTCACATACTGCCTCAACTGTATCAGCAAGGAACACCGCCACTGCCAGCACCTCCAGCAGCAACAGAGACAGGAACATGCTCCACTGTATCTTTGTCAGACTCTGCTTCTGGTGTAGTTTTCAGGCTGCTTGCACTACTGACACCTCCGCCACATCATCACCCTCACCCACTACCATGGGTGCCCCAGAACTTGCTGAAGAAATTTAGATGCAGGAAAGTCACTTGTAAATACTCCAGCAGTACTGTTAACAGTGCCCATCCCAGAGCACACAGAACTTGTTGATGGCAACTCCACATCAGAAGACTGTCCTTCTTTCACTGTTTCAGTTGCACTACTTCTAAAAATGATTTTAAAGTCTTGCTGCATGACTCACTCCTCTCCTTTCTTTTTCTGTTTCCTGGCATTCTTCTTTTCTTAAGGTTTGGCAACATGGAAATTATAATGTTACTTTTGGGCACTATTATTCACAGCACATGGTGGTACAACAACAGTTCAGGTAGGATACCCAAATGATAATTAGATGGATTCATAAAGCTGGGATGTACTTTGCCAAAAGAGCAGTAACACAGACTGGGAGGGATACCACTGGTGTTCTCGATTATGGAAAAATTCAAGGAATCCTGTAAAAATCAGTCTGAAAAACTGTTACTTTTGAGCACTATTTCACAGCACATGGGGTACAACAACAGGTCGGATAGGGTAACCGGCAACATGAGTCATTAGATGGATTTCAAAACTGGGACTTACTTTCCCAACAGGGCAGTAACACAGTCTGGGAGGAATGCCTCTGGTGTTCTCAGTAACAGGGAAAATGTTGTGAAATCCTGCAAACTCAGTCTGGAACACTATTACTTTTGGGCACTATTTCTCAGAGCACTGCAGGGGTACAAGAACAGGTTGGGTGGGTACCCAGCAACCTGAGTCATTAAATGGATTTCAAAAGCTGGAATGTACTTTGTCAACAGAGCAGTAACACAGTCTGGGAGGGATTCCACTGGTGTTCTCAATAACAGGAACATTCAGTGAAATACTGCAAAATCAGTCTGGAACACTTAAGTTTGGACGCTATGTCTCACACCACACAATGGGGGTACAACAGGTTGGGCATGCTACCAGGGTGAAAAGATGGATTTTGACTAACACACAAGCTGGGTAGGATACCAGAGCTGCTATGATGTTCAAAATGCATGTGTGTGTGTGCGGGGGCAGCTACAAGGCAAAAGAGTAAAGGATAGAAAGGTTTTTGTATTATTTTAAAAGCCCAATGTATTAAAAAGGAAGGGTGGGAGATAGAAAAACATAAGGCGTGGGGGTGGGGCAGGGCCCTGGGGTATTTAAATCAAACACACACACACTCACTCACACACTCAGTCAAAATCCACATTCACACTAGAAACCCCCAAAATTGTAATCCTGCACTCAACAGACCTGGTTTAAAATGTTTTAAAAGTAAATATTTAGGTTTATCCTCCACAAGTCTCTTTGATTCAGAGGCAGCTCCTCTCTCCTCTGTCTCTCTCTCTGAACACTGCACAGAGAAATGATCCCTGAGCTTTCTAGTGGCTGTTCAGCCACATGTGACCTCCAGCTCCACAATACATACCAAACTTTGCCTGTCTGCAGCAAAATCCGCTGCCGAGATTAACTACGAACACCATGACTTTGGGTTTGATTTAATGATTTGTGAAGTCGTTTTGCCCATGAGCTTCCAAAATTCTCTGTGAAATTCCTACTTTGCCCTGTGGATTATTTCACAAGGTTGTGATTCTACATGAAATAATCTGTGGAGCAACTTTTGTGACTTTGCACACTCTAGCCGGGCCAGAAGCTTGTGACAGCAGCAAGCTGCCACATTCCTGAAATTGGGATTCTATAAGCCTCACAGAGGACACACTTCCAAGTACCATTAGACCCACCAGGGCTGATCTAGTAGTTCTTGTGCCACTCCTGTTGCCATCCCTGGGTGGAGGGAACATGTGCCGTGGTCCCCACACACCCATGATGGCTGTGGCTTAGTGTGTGACCTGCCAAAGGTTTGTAAATATAGTAATAGGAATGAACAGATTAGAAGCACTACAAGGTGAGTCACCAATAGGGACCCTAGATAATATTATTACAGCCATCTATTGGGTGTTAATTGTCAGTGCCATTATCTATTATATTAGTAATATTATATACATTATATAGCTATTATTGAGTTAGTTATACACAGACAATGTCTGATTCATCAGTAAATACTGGTGGTGACTTCCTGCAGGTCAGTTATAATATGCTTTAGCTGATGGGTTCATTATATATACACACGGCAATTCTGGTATTGTGGTATTGTCTTGTAGCATATTCCTACCCATGCAAGAGTGTGCACATGACTGCCGCCCGCATCTTGTGACAAACCCCTCTGGTGCACTGTTGTTCTGGTGCATGGCCACATTTTCTGCAAGCTGCAGAACTTAGGCATTGGGAACCCTACCAAATAGTGAACCCGTGCAGGATCCTGGCCAATGATGGCTTGTGCCGAGTTTTAGAATCTAGCCCATAGTGTTTATATATCAAATATCTAAAAAGATGTTATATAAAATAATACTTAATATGTGCCAATGAATAAATCAGAAATACATGAATACATTTTAAATTTTAAGGTGCATTGTACATATGTTTCCTTTAATTAACAATTGCATTCATAACATAAGTACACTTTATAGTTAAAATCGGGTCTTGTCCATACAATAAATGATCAAGCTGATTAACTGAGGGTCCATTGAATGACAAAAGAAGGAGCTAAGCCACTTTTCCTTAATATTGAGTATCTTGGATAACAAATCACAACATGAACTATCTTCTATTATGTCAAGCCTGCATCTTCAGTTGGAGGTACCTTGTATATTGGATGTACCTTCAGATCAAGCCTTCCAGTACATTAGAATCAAAGAACTGAAATCTGAATTTGGTGAACACTCTTCATAGATTAGGTTTTTAATCAAATCCAAATGGGTTCATAATCATGAGTCTTTTATTCCTAATATACCAGGGACTGTCTCTAACTTTAATTAAGACCATTTTCCCATAAGAGGAGTGAATGGTTATTACTTCATTCATCATTTCTGTCAAGAAGCTAAAGTTAGTATCAGGCAAAATTCTATCCACCTGTTTCAATCAACCATGATCTAATCCTCATCTTCTAAAAGTTTCCATTTCTTTCAAGATTCAAGCTGAGAGACTTCCAGGGCTCTTTCGTTTAATTTTGAGCCAGTATAAAATTCTTGATTTTAAAGGTGGGTATTGAACTAGTCTCCCCAGTTCAGCCCCAATAGCAGAGGTGTGGCTATAATTTGGAATACCCAGAAGTTGATGTCAAAATTTAGTACACTTGGCTTCAATCAGCTTTGTTTCAAAGTAACTCCACATTTCTGAGGAATACAAAATGTTTAAAGCTAATTTAGCATTTACTGCTTTAAGTGCTGCTGCGACAGATTACCTGCATATTTTCAATTGAAATTGGCAGGCACAATAAAAACTTAATCTAATTTTTTAGACTGTACTTATTTATTTATTTTTATTTATGTCTTTGGTGACAGGGTCGGTGCACTGATCCGAGGACCATTTTCAGTGACGACCTGGGCCACAATAGTGGCAGGATAAGGTGACATATACAAATAGTCCATACAATATGTAGTATCAAAATGCACACCACACAAGGGGTAGCAATAAAAGGTATACTAGAGGTTAAGGACAGTGTAAACATAAACAATGAGCACACAAATAAAAGCAGTTTAAAACAGGTTACACATAATAACAGTATACAATGAAGTGGTTCAAGTTTCTTACAGTTTGTGTAGCTATACAGGTACACAACTATACAGGTATCTCTCATACTCCCTCAGATCCCTGGGCAGTGTGGCTCTAGGATCCCAGTAACACACACTCAAATGGGTGACAGAGACTTTGTCTCATGTGCTCCCGACTATGGAACTCTCTTCCTGCCCAGGTTCACTCCACCACCTCCATGCTGGCCTCCAAACCTCCCTGTGGAGACACTTAAAGCTCTTGTCAGTGTGTGGATGTCCCAAGCCTCCGTAATCTCACTTGTCCCCTGCACTGAACATTTCCTCCTTATGTTTCTGCCTGTCTGCATGGATTCTGTCCTGCACTCAATTTATTAGGCATTGGGTATTGCCATGGCCATGCCACCCTTGCTACTATATATATTTTGTATTTAAATGGACTCATACTGTATAATGACTTGTATATAATGCGCTGCTCATAGCTTGATGTTCAGTTGTATTTTGTTATGACCATTGTACCTGCTGACTAGGTGTTGTTTTTGTTTCCCCTGACACTGTGTAATAGCCCAAAGTGTATCTTGTTGTACCATGTCTAAAGTGTATCTTGTTGTGCCATGTCTAAAGTGTATCTTGTTGTGCCATGTCGTATTTCCTGTACTCTCCGGTCATACCCAAAAATAGGCAATTTGTCTTGTCTAGTGTACTTACCTGGTTAACAAAAGCTAAATAAATAAATAAACACACAAGATGGCATCTAATTACAGGGATTCAAGATTAGATGTAGTAATAGCAACAATCAGTTGTGTGATATGAGATAGCATAACACCTGCAGATGAGACATTTGTTATAGAAGAGGAGATAGAAAAGAAGGGGGGATAGAGCAAGTCAAGAGGGTGAAGGGGAAAAGAGGGTAGGAAGGATGATGCATAAGGTAGTATTAGATAGAGCAACACATTTATTGCATGATAAAATTTTGAGGGAGGGTTTGGCCAGGATGTAGTAAAAGGAGTGAGGGGCGAGGGACAGGGGTCAGGGGAGTCTTAGAGCTGTGAGGGAAGGACAGGGTGAAAAGGGGTGACAGGCATATGGAGGGAGGTAAGTGCTACTTGTTAAGGAAGGCATAGCTGGTGGTAAGCTTTAGTGTCCTTGCCTGAAGCAGGGAGAGGTTGCAGCCATGAGTTGCCAGGCATTCAGGTTTTGTTTAAAGGCATGGTGGGTGGCAGATGAGTGAACGACAGAGGGAGCTTGTTCCACAGGAAGGGGTCTGTGATCAAGAAAGCTCAAGTTTCCATGGTAGTGGTGATGTGGGTATTACATGGGGAGCACTCGCTCATTCATTCAAGCACTCAGTCATGCTGCTGGCCATGGAGGTGAGTGGAGGGCTGTGCGGTGGCCCAGTCGGGGTATTGGGGGAGTGGCATGGGTGCTAGCTCATAATGACATGGGGTGGGGGCCACTAGACACCAGGGAGTGTGGGTTTTATTTATTTATTTATTTTTTTAAGAAAGGGAAATGAGGGGCCAGGGTAACTGAGGGGCAGAGCTTTATTCAATTATGGTCGGTGATCAGCCGGGGGACAACTAGACACCAGGGAGAATAATTTGGGCTATGAGTGGCAATGCGGGGACCACTAGACACCAGAGAGTGTTGGTTTAATTTCTTTTATATTAAAAAAGACATGAGGGGCCAGGGTAGCTGGGGGGACTTTATTCAGTTATGGCCAGTGATTGGCTAGGGGGACCACTAGACACCAGGGAGAATAGTTTGGTCTGTTAAGCAGCCAGGAGGGTGGGGAACCACTAGACACCAGGGAGAGTTTTACATAGGGAATGGCAGGGTGCAAATTGCAGAAAAATTTCACCATTTCACAATTTCTTGAAAATTTCATATGGTGAAATTGCTAATTTCACACCAATTTCACCTGTGAAATTTAGTTTCACAACATCTCTAGAGTTGGATGGCATACAGAGGACTATGGGGTCATGAAATGCGTCTGTTACTATTAGGGCAGGTACCTAAATGATATAAATAAAAGCACATTCAGTAACTGGGAACAATTAAAAAGAATTATCTGAAGTCTGAGACTTGAGGGCAGTAATTAATGCCAGGGCAGTTGTGGCCATAGCAAATGACATTGTGAAAATCAGCAAGACATAGCTGTTTAATGAAAAGGGAGGCAATTTAATGCCATAAACCTAATTTTGCAGGTCATATATGGTCCACAAACTTAGAGAAAAAACTGATAGCAAGCAATTCAAGTTTCACAGTATGTCCAAGTTAAATTCATTTCATTCATTTCAGTAGCATAGTCATACCACAGTCGACGGCTGGCCATGGTGGTGAGAGGAGGCTGAAACAGTCACCGGCTCCATTTGTCAGAAGTTTACAGGAAGTGGAGCCCTCACTGCCCGGTGGGGCCACTAAACCACCAGGTATGTCAGTGATGTAGGGTCAGGGATCATGTTGGGGAGACCACTAGACCACCATGGAATTTGAAATATGCTGATGGCTACAGGGTTGGGGATCATGCTGGGGGGTGAGGGACTACTAGCCACCATGGACATTGTGATATTGTAGTGGCTATGGGGTCGGGGTTACAATGGGGGACAACCGCATTGACTGCCGATGTACTGCTGGCTTTTGTCAGCAGTATTTAGTGTCATGCTGCAGGTGGCACTATTGCCTGTATTGCAGCATTATTCATTTGAATATTCCAGCTGCGCTGGCCTCTCTTGGCTACCCTCACTCCCCCACTCCTGCACACATTGTCGCTAGCTGCACTACCCCACAGAGCCAGTGCTCTTGAGTTTTTGAATATTGCAGCTCAGTGTAAATCCAGTGCTATACAAGTGCTATAGATTTGTGCCAGGCACAAGGCTTTGAATATCTGGCCCACATTCTCTAGTACAGTACAATCAGAATTAAAACTTCCATTCATAACTGTTACATCATGTTCCTCCATCCAGTTAATCAACATAAGACCACTTTCTTTTTTTTTTTTTTAAATTTGCCTTTTACCGCCTTCCTAGCTGCGGCCACCCGATGCTTCAGCCGGTCACGGGCGACAGCCTCCACCCCAAATCGGCCTTGGGTCCTCCGATACCCGTGGCTTACCCCCATGGGTGAGGCTCACAGGATGGAGAGGGCGAGACATCCCGCAGGGCCGTAATCGGTCGGAGGACTGGCCTAGGGGGCTAATCGCCAACGGGCGGGCTTCATGGAGGGCCAAACGCAACCGCCCATTTTCCTCTTTTCCGAAGGCAGGGTCATGCAATGATGCCTGACGTCCGCCCCCGCTTCTATACTCTTGAGCGGCAGCGTGGTATTCCTGGCCCGCTTAGGAGTCCCCATCACCCCGGATGCTGCCCCAGCCCTTCCCCGGAGAAGGAGAGCAGTCCAACGGATGCTCGATCCATCTCCCCAGGCCAGCCCTCCGACGACTCGCGTCCATTCCTCAACCCGGTCGCCGCGCCGCAAGTTAAAATCCAACGGCCATGCTGACGGGCCAGCAAGACCACTTCTTCTTTAGAATAACTGACTTTACTAATTCTGGAATATAGATGGAAGAAGATCAGAACAAACAGATTGGATCAGACAAGTTATTAAATAAACCTAGACATGCATTTAAATCAACACATATTATTAATTAAATGTAATCTTTGCTTATGACCAGTCCTACAGATTTTGATAAATCAGACCAAATTTCCAGATAAAAGTAGGACATACTTTTAGGAGGCACATAAACATTTACAATACAGTATTGTATGGATCAGGTAGTATGTTGTCAAAGACAATAGTAATATATATGAAGAGGAAATAACTATAACCCTACTAGAAATTTTAATCAGAGACAGCAAACCCCTTATTGTCCTTCCCTTGATTTGTCTTCCTTGCTGGTAGCTAAAATATTTGATAGCCATTTAAAAAATGCTCAATTAAACTATTAAGCCAGGTTTCCTGAAAACAAACCACAATAAATGTTCTATTGAATGTAATAAATCTTTATCAGGAAACTTAGCAGCTAAACCTGCTATATTCCAAGATAATAAAAAAAACTAAATTTTATAACTAATTAAAAACAGAGCAATTTTATCATTGTAAGTTTGCCTATTCTAAGACAGAAAATTTATAAGAGATGGGAATCAGTAGGTTAATTTCTATTAAAGGACAGCCCAATTGTCTTTCTAGAATAGTCATGTCTGATGGAAGAACCAGGTGGATATTTATTTGTTTTATTTGTTAACTGGGTTGCTTTACACTGAGCCAAAGGCCCTTTTCTGTTGCTGCCCAGAGCTGACATAAAGGGTACATAAAAGATGTTAAACATAGTAAACTACAACAATAAAGATTTTTACTTGCAAAATTTAAAATATAAAATATTGCAATACACTTTGTAATGTAAAACACACTCTTACCTTGTAAGACATAAGTTAGCAATTTATATAGATTTAGCAAGTAAATGCTATCTACAAACTAGCTAATTTAGTAGTGTTCATGATATCACTGAAATTGAAAAACTGTGTTCCCAAGAGGTCAAGTTTTTCAGCCTCTTTCATAATGGCCAAAGCTAACCACTTAGCTCTTAGTAATATATCAATCTGACCTTCCTGGGAATCGTCATTCAGAGACCTTTTAGCTGCAATGATCCCTTCCTGCAAAATGAATTTTCAGAAAATGTTTGAGTAATGAAATAATCTGCCTTAACAAGGAGTTGGCTGTCTCATATCTTGATTTTTATCCCCAAACTGAAATGGTTAAATACTGTTCATATTCATCCTCTGTATCTTGTTGATAATCTACCAATCTCTTTAGTCTTTGTACTAATGTTTTGGAGTGTGCAATCCACTGAGTGTGTATTCTGAGAATTTATGAATTTAGTCATAGTTAATAGGTAGCAATAAAATTGACATTTCTTAGTTCGGTTAGATAAGTTATTTTTCCTAAAATCGTGGATACTACACTCTGTAGCCAAATACAAAAAGCACAGCCCTCATCTCTTTGCCTTCCTCAGCACAAAAGCAATACAATAAGTCAGAGTCCATAACGGAACCTCCAGTTTTCTCAAACACAAATCGCTAACATTTCTAAGAGAGTTGTTGAGACTCATTTTCTTTTTGGCAACATTCACAAGTTTCAAGAAAATACAAAATCACACATGCCCACTCAATGCAAAAGCATCATGGGCTGCATATGCAAATCACCACAGAATGTTATGCTGGTTCAACTTTAAGCAGAATTGCATGGTGCCAAAAGGCCTCTCACACAATTTGAAAGGGTGCTAACAGATGACATAGACATGTGTTTCATCCTACCAGGACTCATCAGTATGCCTCATCTGTTTGACACCCCAGTGGAATGAACCAGCTACCCTAAGGCGGTCTGTCTGGGTTATGTTGTGGTGAACCCATTAAAAATAAAATGATTGAAGATAAGAACCTCTGTGCACAAACATTGTTTGTGCACAGAGGTTCTTTGTCATTTACAAGTTTTGTCATCATTTTATGTGATCTGTACGATTTTTGTCTAATAGAACCTACTGTCCAATTTGATATTCAGTAAGTTCCACATCTCAATTAGAGGATCATCTTCCACCTCCACAGTTACCAGATTGTTAGCTAGTTATCATTTTGCTGGGTATCCAATAGTTGTCCACTAGTGAGGCAACTTCCTTCAGCTGGTAAGCACACAACTGGGTGTTAATATTAATGTGTAGTAATGAGGGCTTCTCTATGGTTCTTAAATTTGCCTGAATTGCCTTGTCCATATTTTTCTCAGCTGGAACTGATTCTTTTTGTTTCTGTCTGTTTGATTTTCTTTCTTTTTTTTCATTATTTCACTGGTTCATATTAGAGCTCACTGGTATTGGAGAATTGAATATAATAGATGAGAAGTCTGGCCTACATTTAGTTAATTTTGATACTTGTAGGTAACATGAGAGAGAGAGAGAGACCAGATTGAGAAAAACTTCCAAACCAGAATCAGTACCTGAGTTAAACTCAATTTCAATTTCTTTAAATCACGTTTGATAACATTAAGTTGTTACATAAAGACATAAAAATCCTCCTTTATACAAACTGGGGACCAGATATTCAGAGGATGGTGCAGGGCTTGCATCAAGTGCTGTGCCACCACACTTAGTTTCTGGCAGGTGCCAAATGAGTTTGCTGCAACTGCATCCAGTTTTATTAGATCAGATGCAGTTGTGACAGTTTACCCAGTTTAAGGCAGCATGTGCCAAATATGTGATGCAAACACCATGAAAAGGGTACCGGGATTGATGCAAGCTAGTCCACAAAAGGTCATCTAACTTCTGACAATTGGCACACGAGGTGTAAAATCCTATTAGGTTGCCATAAGCCCGTGAATCATATATTTGGCTCACCCAGGACTTGCAGCAATCAGACCTGCTGAAAAATTTGGACCCAGGTGCTCCATCAGCATAATACTGTCACCATGTTGGTTTGACAATATATCAATAACTTTGTCAGAAAGAATAGAAGAGGTACGATAAATGCTGTACTTTACTGGGGAACAGGAACAATTAACACAATTGTTTGTCACTGCCTCATGCAAAATTTGGTAATTGGTTTCCATATGACTGCACAATTCTGGACTTGATTGGGACTCCACTTAAATAGGAAGAGACTTCAGTTTTAACTGAGGAGTTAATAAAGATAATGCCTGACAGGGTGGAGTTATGCTGGGATAACATCCCACCTCGGGTGGTTGGGCCCGGGCCACCGCGGCGGCGTCAACACCGAGAAGGATGTTATCCAGCATAACTCCCACCCTGGAGGGCATTATTCCTATTATACAATGGCTTGTTGTTTTATAATAAAAAATAATTTTAAAGAATGTTTTTGTTAGTGTGTAAACATATTTTTGTTTCTTAAGAGAAAGAGGAGATGATCATGGAGGGGATGATGGGGATCGAAATCATCAATCAATCAGCAGGGATGTTATGCCAGGATAACATCCCTGCTGTGATAGCCAACTGACCAATCAGAAACCAGATTCTTTCTTGCCATTGTATAATACATGATTACCATCAATTGTGGACTTTAAGGTCCCTAATATACCATTAGAAACTAAGTAGGGGCATATATAACCTGGGGTCCCAAGATTTGAACTGAATACTTGTAGGTCTTAAGCAAAATGCTGAGATTCAAAAATTAAGTTGGTTAACTTGGTTAAACTAGAGGATAATTTAATCAATGGGGTCAAAGTACTTCTTCTCAGAAAGAGTGGTGGATTCCTGGAACAATCTTCCAGCAGATATGGTAGGGGCAAAGACAGTGGTGGGTTTCAAGGATGCACTGGATAGGCACAAAGGAATTATAGTGGAAGGAAGGGGGAGGAGAAGAGCAGTAGCTCAAGTAGGGTCTGTGGTAACAATGTAGGTAGGAGAAAAGGGCAGACTGGGTGGGACAAGCGTACTTCGTGTGCCATCAAGCTCTATGTTGCTGTGTTTCTATGAACCAATAGTACAGATAGCTGAGGTGATATATAGGAGTTAGCTGGTCAGCATTCCTAGTGCTATGCACTTCCATTAATACATTTCTAACAGTTTCCTATAGGTGTGTGTGCTGCTTTTTGTTTGTTTGTTTGTTTTGGTTCCAGTCAGTTAGCAGCATCAACACCTTAAGCAGCAAGGGTGTTTCCTTCCTTTGTTCCAGTGAAGATAGGTACATTTGCCATTTCTTGGGTTTCTGGTTCATGCTCCTTATTGAGCAATCTACTTGAACCATCCTCATGTGGCTTATCCTGAATATCTAGTTGTTTCTTTCTATGCAGTACCTCAAGATTTTGGTTTTACTGAAGTTAATGCCAGGCTCACTAACAGATTTATTGTTACACTTGTTTTATATTTTTGTGTCTGACATTGCTGTTTTGGTGAATCATATTACCTTTGTTTTCCTTAGCCATTTTTCCTAGTAACTACTACTTTTGCAGAAGAATAAATATTTAAATAATCCTCAACTGATTATAACATATTCAGTTTAAATATTGTTTGAGTATGAAATAAAATCCAAATCACCAGCACTCTATATTGGTTTCTTGAATCAATCTTCAGATAGCAATGACTTGATTCTGTTAGCGGAACTGCAGCAAGATGAATTTGGTAACTGTAGTCTTTAAGTTTTAATGAGTTCTGTTAATTATGTCAACAGAAATACTAGAGAAAATAAATACAAGCAAAAATACAATATGAAATAATTAGAACCAGTGTCTAAACAGAACAAAAATGTGCAATCCCCGCTGTATCTGGAGAATATGGCAAAACAGGATAGAAGCACTAAATGTGAATTAAATCAGTAATAAAAAGAAAACATGGCTCACTTTTGCTTATGGGTGATTGAAAGCTCCTTTGATTTAATATAACACAGGCTCCTCATACATACACTAGATGGAGGTTATGCCTAAAAGTAAATTACAACACACTCTCTGTACACAGACCACATCTTCTCACAAAAGAGCCAAACGTTTATTATCTTACCATCTATCACACAACAATTTTTCAACCAGAGACTTAGTGCAGAGTATAACTACAAAACTAACAAAACAAAACTGCAAGGAAACTGCAGAAGAAAAGAAACAATAGAGCTAGTTAACATAAAGCTCTGGCTCTGAGCTTCACTCCCAGTGTTCACTGTCAGCTCTGAGAATCAACTGCACTGTTGAAATGGACGTCCTTTTATGATGCATTCTCAGGTGACCCAGTGGCACAGAATTTAAAAATGGTAGCTGAATAAACAAACTCTAGTCAGAGCCACAACAGCTGCTAATGCATTAATGTGATAAAAATGTTGGTTATTTATTTATGTCTGTATATATGTATGTATTTCAAAGGTTTTGCCAGGAAAGACATACTGAGCTGGTAGCAGCTCATTTTCACTCCAAAGGCGAACTGTGAATCCTCAGGAGAGGGATGGCAGGTAAGGGCAGCCAGCCCAAAACACACAAAAGTCAGAGAAAACCTGCACTCAAAGACAATCAAGGCACCAGTTTATTAGTTTCAAATGCTTTATTGCAGAGATATAACAAATTAAGGTACACAGACATTTCTAATGGCCACTAGTTGCTCCAGCTTTGGGTGAGAGCCTCTTGCCAGGTGCATGGTTAACAGGAGAGAAGTGTTGTCAATTTATACAAATATCTCATGAATAAACATGACATTAACTTGAAAACAAATTCATATATGCACACAAATACAAAAAGGAAAAACATGAGAAAATAACAGAAACCTATGCCAATCAAAATATCATCAGACCATACAATCATAACATTTTCAAGATCATTTTTTAAAATAGAATCCATTACAAGAAAACAAATTGTTTGCTTATTGCAACCTGAACATCTATATACATATATATATATATATATATATATATATATATATATTTATATAAAATGTTTCTTTTTTTCAGCAAATTTATAATTTGGAAATGTTAGCTTCAGTAATCTGTATCTGTTCTTTTTAGAGACTATCTTCTGTCTGATCTTGTCCTTCAGGGAGACTGGCATTTGTTGATCACACTTGCCTTGCCAGATCACAACAGCCTTTTTCCCTTTTTATGTCTATCCATAGCCAGCATGTCTCCAATTTCAGGTTGCAATAAGCAAACATTTTTTAAATAATCTTGGAAATGTTATGATCATATGGTCTGGATGATATTTTGACTGGCATCGATTTCTGTATTTTCTCATTTTTTTACTTTTGTATTTGCATACAAATGTAAATTTATTTTCTAATTAATGTCATGTTTATTTATGGGATGCTTGTATAAATTGACATCACTTCTCTCCTATTAACCATGTGCCCTGATAAAGGTTTCTTACTTGAAGCGCTGGGGCAACTAGTGGCCAGTGGATACATCTGTGCACCTTTGTTTGTTATATTTCTGTACCTAATCTTCAGATGCATCCTGGGGAAGGGGAAAGGAGAAAAGACAACAGACACAAAAATATATAATATAATAAAGTACTCAGAAATGGAATAAGTATAACAAAAGAAACAGGACAATCATGCCTAAGAATAAACTGACAAAAGTAAATCACCAAGCAATAAGTTGTGGAACTGACCAAAGAACAATTGATAAAAGTTATCAGTTTTACAAAATAAAACTGGCAGTATAGAAACTGCTTGTCACTAACTCTGCAGTGATAACCCAGGACATCAAGCTATTGGATTTGCTGAACCCTGAGGTAAATACATTGACAAAATGGATAAATGCAGGACCCCACTGGAAATGAGATGTTGAAAGTAAATACACTGAAAAAAATGGGTATACATGAGACCATACTACACATGAGATGTTATAAGTAAATACATTGGAAAAATGGTTAAAAGCAAGATCTTACTGGAAATGAGATGTTGTAGGTAAATAGACTGGAAAAAAGGGTAAACACTGGACACCATTGGACATGAGATGTTGTAGGTAAATACATTGAAAAATGGATAAATGTAGGACCACACTGGACATGAGATGTTGTAGGTAAATACATTGGAAAAATGGTAAGCACAGGACTCCACTGGAAATTAGATGTTGTAGGTAAATACACTGGAAAATGGGCAAAAGCAGGACTCAGCTGGAAATGAGATGTAGGTAAATACATTTTACAAACAGGTAAAAGCAGGACCCCACTGGAAATTAGATGTTGTAGGTAAATACATTGGAAGTGAGTTGTCTTGAGCTCCATGGGACGTGTCCCCTTCTCAATCTGAGAACAGCTGCAAATCCCCAAGTTGTGAGGATTGTATGTTCCAAGGGAGACCTGATGAACCAGTGCAGACAGAGAGATGGAGATCATTGAGCATTGGGTGCCAGTGAAGAATAATGGGCTGTCAGGCACTGTGAACTGTTCTGGGACTTGGGCTGCCTTCAAACCTTTGTGACCATAGCAGTCCCAAGTTAATGCTACCCTAAAGACTGTGCGACCTCCTCGGCCCATGTAAAAGCTGGGTTATTATGGCCATACTGGCTGTGTGGAAAGCTGAATGTGTTCTCATGATCAACTGATGCTCCCACTCAGGATACTGATAAGCAGTAAAGTTGGGATCATTTTGATTTTGTGGAAGTTATATCAGTAGTGTACACATATGCTGTGCTGTGCTAAACAGTCAGGAGTTGATGCTATATAAATGCTTTACATAGTAAATGTGGAAGCTTTACAATAGTGCAACTTAGTCATAGACAGGAATAGGATAAAATGAAAAAAATTGTAATTCTGAAAAGTGTCTATACTGTATGTTCAGCAAGGGCATTGTCACTGTCTGGAAGAATCTGGGGCTATTGTCACAAGGTTCAAAATTATTTAAGTTTGTTGGTCTGGGGCAACACTGGATTTTAACAAAGACCTGGTGGAAGGGGCATAAAGATGAAATGTTGAAGTACTAAATTTGTTAATCATAATGATTCTTTCTGAGAGTTCCATGGTTGGATCTTATTGAAGTGAATCATATTTTGAGCCTGGTGTTTACTGAAACACTGCTTCCAGCTCTGGTCACCACAGTACATAAGAACATACAGAAGGGAAGATTGGGAGTAGACAATAATAAGCTCTTTGAGGCTGACACCACTGCTCAGTGGTTATACTGGATCTTACTATGTCATGCAGCCTCATATGTTTATCTAATTGATTTTGAAGGTGTTTGAAGTTGCACAGTTACCTACCATACATGGTCTGGTTGGTAAGCTGTTACTGTACAGAAAGGACATTAACAAGATTGAGGAGGTCCAACACAGGACCATGAAGCTGATTAACTGTGTAGTTGGCAAGAGCTATAGGAAAGATAGAATGGACAGGCAGGGAGAAATGTCAGCATGGCTCAGTAGCACAACTCTCTTATCTGGAATAGTATGCCATTAGGTGAAGTCAGTCACTGCAAATTTAGGTTCAGACACAATATTGGTATTTGTACAGCAGTTCAGAACCAGGGTGTACTGCAGTACTTCAGGTGACACACTTCAGATGAAATATGAAACCAAGGTGTCCATTACCCGTCTTCTGTGATTGTTCTTGTGGGTGTTAATTCTAGGAACTGTTCTGCCTATTGTCCTTATATAAACATTACTGGCCCTATTTAAAATGGATGTGTCCTATTCTATGCTAAAAATACTCATGTGAGATATAGAATTACACCTGAAATGCAGCAGAACACATCTTATATCCTAGGACTTCTGAGGCCTGTGTGGCCCCAGATCCCCAGCCTGTTGCTTGGTTTGATTCATGAAAACCACACTTTTTAGTGCTCCCTCCCACCTGTAAAATAAAATAGCTATGCACCTACTCAAAGTTATGTGTGAATGTGTTTAATAAATTTGGGATCCCTGTTGATTCTTCAAATTCCTGTGGAAATTCTGTTACTGAAAGGAACTGTTCAATATACACTAACCTGTTGTTTTCATCCAGCACAAGTGAGGAAAGGGCACCCTGTGTGTGACATTTGGGCCTGGGTAACATGGCCACTGTAATTGTTTCTGCTGCTATGGGTGACTCCTCCCTGGACATAATCAATCCATACCCTTAAACATGGGGAGGAGGGCTACATTTCTATTTTACTTATTGAGATCTAGGAATTACAGTCCTTTGAGTCAGAGACTCCTTTACAAAGGCTCCATGTCAACAGGAGATGCAAGGCAAGACAAAACAAATGTTACAAACATAAAACAGCACTTCCAGCAAGTATACATCATAATAAAATCATAGTTATACAGCAATAGTAAAAAATACATTGGCAAATTGCAACAGTTTAGGCAGAGTACAGGAAATTAGATAGGAATTTGTGATATAGGAAAGAAGGAGAGGAGAGTATAGGAGAGGAGGAGCAGCCCAGAGGATATTGTCAAGTAGTAGAAAATACATTAACAAATTGCAATGGTTTAGGCAGTGTAACAGAAAATTAGGTCGGAATTAGTGAGATAGAACAGAAGCAGAGGAAAGTATAGGGAAAGGAGGAGCAGCCCAGAGGACATTGTCAAGTAAGGGAGGTAAGGAAAAACAGAGGCCCAGGGAAAGAAAGGAGAGAGAGAGGCTACAAACAGTCACAGCTTAAGGAGGAAAGAATATGATCCTGCAAGTTGGTTTTAGAGGACCAATTCTGGGCTCAGAAGTAATGGACAAGGGAAGGAAATTCATCCAAAGAAGAGCTCGGTACTTGAAAGATCTCTGGCTGGCAGAGGACTTATAGTAGGGGACTAGGAAGGTGGCTTTGATGAAAGTCTAGTAGCTTGATTATGTAGAACTGGGAAAGAAGGTGTTGGCTCACCACAGGGGAGAGCCCCAGGGAGATTTTCTTAGCAAGCAGGCACATCTGGTAGGTTAACCTGCCTTCAAAGTTCAACCAGGCAGAGAGTTGCTACAGATCACGTCTGGCTAAATCTATCACAACCGCTGACCAGGTGGCAGGCCTTGTTCAGAGCTATCTTGACCCTGTTCAGTGCAGTGTTAGAGGCAGGACCATAATGACAATACATAGTCTACCAGTGAGAGAACAGAACTGGTGACAGCCAGTCTGACAGCAGCAGGGAGTAGGCAAGATCTGATTCTGTAGAGCAGGCCAATCCTACAGTTGACTGCTATGCAGACTGCAGCTATGTGGGCATGAGAGGAAAGGAGGGATCATGGGTGACTCCCAGGTACTTGAAGCTTGAGACAGGCTCAAGAGGAGCTAATTGGGAGTTGGGGATGGAAGAGAGGTGGTCTTGTACTTATTCTGAGGGTGGAGAATAACATTACCTTAGTTTTTATAATTAAGGACGAGTTTACAGCTAGCAAACCAGGATTCGACCTCTGTGAAGGATTGCTCTAAGTCCTGTTGTAGGGGGGCAGGATCGAGATGTCTCCTGAAAAGGACAGCATCATCTGTGTAAGAGTAGCCTCCCAAACAGGCACGGGATGGTGTTTAAGAACAGGCTAAAGAGAAGAGGACAAGAATGGATCCTGTGGGACACCAGAGAGGACTGGGAGGCTGAAGGAGAGTGTGTTGTTAATTTTCACCTTCTGTGACCAACTAGTAAGATAGTGAGCAAACCAAGAAATAGCCTCCTGGGATAGCCCAAGGAAAGGAGGAGTCAATTAGAAGCAATTGATTGACTGTGTCAAAGGCCTTGAGTTAGGTCTATGTATGCGGACCCAACTAAGAGCCCACTGTCAAAGACATCATGGATGAAGGAGGTGTACTCCAGTAGGGCAGTGTGTATGACAGGTTATGCGATTCAAATGGATAAGGCACACAGCTGTTACAGTTTTTCAGTCATGCTGTCCATTTGCAGAGTAAGTTTAGATACAAATGTGTGTGGCGATTGTTGGGGAGGGATGAGATGCGGGCTGGAGGATCAAAGGAAACTAAAACAAAACAAATTAAATACCTGTGCTATATACTACTATGCACTCCATCAAGATCAGCATTGATGAACATTACATACATATTCTATACGTTATAGTCAGTGATTTCAGAAATACATATATATATTTTTTTATCCAAGCCATCAGCCTCCATTCAGTGCACACAATAACATTTGTAAAAGGCTGGGAAATAGTTTAAAAGTTTAAGTTGACAAAAACATCAACTAAGTTATCACGTTTGGTCATATTCAGTTTTCAGCATTTCCTCTATATAATGCGGTCTGATTCCTAACCCTCACTTCCCCTAGAATGACACTTGTGAATAGTTATGAGAATAATTGAAATCTGAAGCAAACTGATCAGAATGACACCAAGAATTAGGTCCTAAAAGGGTTAAAAACACACACACACACACACACACACACACACACACACTTACTTTAGAGTTACCTTTTAAGAAGCCCAAAGTGGGACATTTCTTACTGAATCAAGACTTAGCAAGACAAAATGTTGCCCAGACCTATGCAACATACCTGTTTTCTAAATAATCAGAATTAAGACTAAGTGTTGTCACTAACAAAGGACTTTACATTCCTGCATATGCCCCAAGCCAATGTTCATCACCTTCAGGAATGTAACACATTCTGGTCTTTGATCTACAATACCAACAATTTACTAGAAATATCACAGAGATTTCTGAAATAGCTTGCAGTGTCTGTGGCTACCACTGTAGTTCACCATTTCCTGTGGATTTGATTATTTTCCATCATTTGACTCCTGGCACCTTGGTCAAGATTATTATATTACATATCCCTGAATATAACTATCTGCATGGTTTAACATTACTACATCAAGAATGCAACCTAGTTCTGCTTTAGAACATGCGTGATAACAATACACATGCTGGTAAAGAGGGTCTGTTCCTGAACGCAGTGAGGTAGTTCATAGCATGCAGGAAAAATTTACCCTCTCACGTATTAACCAAATATCTGACATTTCTCCCGAGCCTGCTGCTACTAATGGCGGGGATGTCGAAGCAAAACCCTGGCCCCCATGGAACAAGTATACCAAACTTCATGCCCACTGCATCTAAGTGGGTTAACACCAAGGGACTGAGGCTAGTACACATGAACATCAACAGCCTCAGACCCAAAGTGCATGAACTTGGAAGCCTGGGCTAGCCTCTACCTCCAGACATAATTGCCATCTCAGAAACCTGGGCTAAAGCCCAATATTCTTCTGCATGAGGTGGAATTACAGGGGTTCAATACATTTAGAAAGGGAAGAAATGCCGAGGCATCCTCCCTATGCAAAATCCAAACTCAAAGCTACCCAGATGACTACCCGTGATCTTGAAAGAGAGGATCATGACAGTGTTCACACAACTCCTCCTAGGTGGAACTAAGCTTTGTAATTGGATGTATACAACAACCCAAAGAAAGCAATGGAGCCTGAAAATACCACAGACACCGCTCTAAACATCCCTGGCAAATAAAGTATTATACTGGGGATATTAACCTTAACTGGTGTGCCAAACTAAAGGGTGAGTAAAGACAGCCTAGAAGGAGTGAAATTAACCCAACTAATAAGTGAACCTACATGGTTCAACCATAAAACAGGAAACCATACCACCCTTGACTGGGTGCTAGCATCCAATCCTGACAAAGCCAAAATTGTTGGAACATGCACAGACTCCTCAGTGAACACACGCCAGTCTTTCTGGTGTGGAAAATATCCACCACAAACAGCCACCAAGGACTTTCTGGTCCAGAAACTACCCTGCATTGCACAAAGAAGCCTTTCTGAAATCCCTGTCAGAACTGGACTGGGCCTAGTCTTGACACCCCAACCATAGATGAAGCCCTGGAGGGTTTTACCAAGCACTTCCTATCAGTGACCAATAAACATGCACCCTAAAAAGATCAGGGTCAAGGGCCAGAACACCAGATGGCTTAATCCAGATCTGAAGGAATCATGAAAGAAAGGGACAAACTATGAGGCAAATTTAAAGTTACAAATCTGCATCAGGACTGGGTTAAATACTGGGAAGCCAGAAACATCTGCAAGTGGGAGCTCAAAAGCTAAAATTATTACTTGCACACTCTGCAATCCATAAACCTGTCTTATCCAAGGAAATTCTGGGGTCATATCAACTCACTCCTAAAGGCAAAAAGCAGGGTGATAGGAAATAAAGGTCAATGGGACACCTCTCACCACCCCAAAAGACACAGCAAATGCCTTCAATGACTTCTTCTTGGACCTACAGCAGTGCAAAATCAGCAATCCCAACCAAGGCCAGGGAAGCCCAGAGAATCAAGAGACCCTCACAGGCCCTGAATTCCACCTAAACTTACATTGGTAGGAGAGGTACTGATGCTGCTTAAGGACATAAAACCAGAAGGTGTGGCGGGCTATGACAACCTTGAACCTAAGCTGTTGAAGACTGTAGCCTCCATCATTGCAGTACCAATAACCCACCTATTCAACAGGTCCCTGATGGAAGGGAGAGTACCTGCCCCTATGGAAGGTGGCTCTTGTGACCCCAATTCCCAAATGTGGGCCACAGGAGGATGAGGAAAATTTCAGACCAATCTCCATTCTCTGCACCCTAAGCAAGTTACTTGAGAAGGTGGTCTACAAACAGGTCAATGATATCCTGAAATGCACAACCTGCAAACAGACCAACAGCATGGTTTCAGAAAGAAATATGGCACTAATACAGCACTGGTAAGCTTCAACACTGATGTGCATGAAGCTCTGGACCAAAACAAACTCCTTGGACCAGTCTTCATTGATCTAATGGTGTTCGACCTAGTCAACCACAAGCTGCTCCTAGGACAACTGAGTGGCCTAGGGTTCGACACACTGGCCCTAAATGGCTTTCCAGTTACCCATGGCAGGATGCAAATGATCCGGTGAACGGTGCTAAATCAGATGAGCATCCAGTGTCAGAAGGAGTTCCACAGGGTTCTGTCCTGGCCCTCTGTTATTCTCCTTATTCATCAACAACCTACTCCTGCACTGTGGTGGAGCAAAGGTCACGCTTATACGCGGATGACGTAGTACTGTACAGAACCGACAAGGACTCAGAATTACTAAACTTGGAGCTGCAGCAAGATTTCTCAATGCTAGAAGACTGGTTCCAGGCAAACAAGCTGGTTCTAAACAGCAAAAGACCAAAGCCATGCTCTTTGGTCTAAAAAGCTTAGCCCACACCGGCTAATCTTCTATCACTCTCTACCTCAAATGGAACAGGGATCAAAGTGGTGAACAATATCAAGTATTTGGGAATGTTCATCGACCAGGAAATCTCTTTCAGGAAACACATAGACCACCTAACAACAACAGTAAACCAAAAGCTTCGGCTCCTGTACAGACTAAGCTCCTACCTGACTAAAGAAACCAGGATTGTGGTCAGCAACAGGACTATCATTCCCATCCTGTTCTATGGTGCAACAAAGCTTCAAGGACTGAAGGCAATGGAACATGCACGTCTGAGTAAGCTGTACCATAGAATCAGCTGTTTCACCACCGGGCACAAAGAATGGAGCACCACTGTGATGTACTACAAGCGTTAAACTGGCCACCCTTGAAGAGAGACTCATTTATCCCTCCCTGTGCTTAGCTTTCAAATTGCAGCAACCTGATGCCCCATCGAGCCTGATAAATCTGCTAGCCCCAAAAGCAAAGAGGAGGGAGCTCAGGTCGACTGGATGCAAGCTGCTAGAACCCCAAGAGCCAGATAAACTATGGGACAATGGTCACCTAGAATAACCCTCCTCAAACTCTGGAACAATCTCCGAGAGAGCTCCAGGACTGCACCTCTTGAGGAGTACAGGAAAGAGTTAAAACTACACCTAAGCAGTGGTCTCACTGCAAGTGCCGCAACCCACAAAGGCACTTCTGCTAAAGGGGATGCTTCACTTAAATACAGACAAAAGGGAGGAGGAACAGTAAGGAAGGACATCATGTACTGAACTGCACTTACGTCTACTACCTACTCATGAATGTGTGTAACTAATAAGGTTGTTCGTATTAAAACTCACCTATGTCAACTGTAGTAATGTATATCTCTGTGACACATATACATGATCAATGTACCACATACTGTAGTACAATCAAAAGCATTGGTTTTCTTTTCCCCTCTAGGTGCATGTAACTAATCCCGGTCGCCCCTGAAAAGGGACTGTCAAAGTCTCAGTGGGTTTACCCGCTTACTAAAATTTAAATAAATACATTTCGTGAGTTGCTTCTATTGTTTTTTATCATTGTATGGTATTTTAGTTAAGGTATTGTAGTTTTCGCAACATTTAAAGGAAAACTTAGTTTGTAGTGAGAGCACAAACTCAGTTTTGATCAAGAGGCATTGTTTATATAAAATGTGTAAAAAGGTGTCCTTTAAGACTGAACTAAAAGATAGCAGAGAAGAATTTCTCCAGCGACTAATGCTTAGCTTAACAAGCTACCTGTGCTGTTTACACTGAGCACATCCACCGATTGTAATTTGAGCTGGCATGAGTATACTGCATGTAGGAGAGGAATAAATGAAATTAATCAAACACTCTCCTTCTGTCCTCTCAGTGGAGTGCTTTCAGCAGCTGGATTGTGTTTCAAGTACAACATTTTGTGCTTCATTGGGAGTTTGACGTGACCTTTTTTCGCAAGTGTTAGCAAGACAGCTTACAGAGCGCCACCTTTGGCCATAAAAAGGAGCCTAATTTGTAATTATGAACAAAAGATATTATTCCTAAAAATAAAGGAATGTATACATTTATCAATACAAAAGTGGGTAGGGGTGTGGCTAGCTGTGGCAAGATGGCAGCCAAATCTAAGAATTCTAGGCAACTATTGTACTGATCATGAGTAATCCACTAGTTCTGACAGACATGTAGGCATACATGGTTGCATCTAATCACTCACCCACTGTGGATCCCAGTGATACCTACATTGTCTGCCTACCATTCTTGGATTGTTCAGCAAAGGTGACTTTTAGGCCAGCGCTGTGTTCTCCTGTGCACTGCTGAAAGTGAAAGTGTCTGCCACGTGGTTCATCTGTCTAGACTGCAGGGCCATTTCATGCTAATATCATCTGCAGAGATGGCTGCTGCTGCTTCATGTTCTCTCACTGACTTGGCCTGATCACTGCTGTGCTGCACCAAATTCTGCAGAACACCGCTGACTTAAATTCCTTTGCTGCAAAAATACCCAGGACTTAGAAGCACTGGGCCAGTGGGTAGTCAGCACAGAGCAATGACTCACCCTCTTGAGGCACAGGAAGACTCCACTGTTGGCCAATTCAATTTGTGTTTATTTATAAAGCGCCTTTCAAAATCAAGGCGCTGTACATAATAATAAAACAAAATCAACATTAAACAATCAAACTATAAAGAAAAAGCTAAGTTAAAAGATAAGTTTTTAAAGCAATTTTAAAACTATCAACGGTCGGGCATTCTCTCAACCAATGAGGTAGAGAATTCCACAGGGTAGGAGCTGAATAGGCAAAAGCACGAGATCCTGATAACTGCAAATGAACCCTGGGAATCTCTAGCAATCCCTCACTGGTGGAGCGGAGGGGCGGAGGGGCAATAGGGAATCAGAAGATCTTTCAGGTAACCGGTCCCTGATCATGTAGGGCTTTAAAGGTTAGTAAACCAACCTTAAAGATGATACGCCACCGCACAGGCAGCCAATGCAGTTCGCGGGGTTAATAGCGAATATGACTGGTTCTTGAAGTCCCAGTCAAAAGCCCGGCTGCAGCGTTTCCACCAGCTGCAGGCGGCGGATATCAATCCCTGGGAGCCCAGGTATAGGGAATTACAGTAGTCCAAATGGGTTGTAACAAAGGCGTGAACCAAGGTTGAAGGTCCTCCTGGGGAATCAGATGTTTCACCGGCATATTCCTCAGATGATAAAGAGGTCTTGACAACAGCTGACACCTGAGATTTCAGGGTCAGACCATCACAAAAATAACGCCCAGATTTCTCGCACCTGTCGAGAGCTAGAGAGCGGCACCCCACCAAGTGATAAGCCTGATGGATGTGCGCACCCAAACCCTCCCAGGATGACCTGGGCCCACAACCAATACTCGGTCTTATCCGGATTAAGCTTCAACCAACTCGAACTCATCCAAATTCTGATTTCATCCAGACAGTTGTTAGCACAGAGAGTGCATCACCTGATCGGGAAAAGGATAAATACAGCTGAGTATCATCTGCATAGCAGTGAAAACTCAAGCTGTATCTCCTGATGATTTCTCCTAATGGCAGCATATACACTGCAAACAGCATAGGAGCTAAATGGAACCCTGCGGTACCCCATGGTAGGGAGAAGGTGTCAGAGGAATAAATTCCGGTGACGACTCTCTGAGACCTACCAGTGAGGTAAGAACGGAATCATTCGTGGACTGTACCAGACAGTCCACAAAACCCGAGCCGCTCCAATAGCACCTCATGGTCTACAGTGTCAAATGCAGCAGAAAGATCAAGAAGGACCAGAATGGTATAAGCCTTTCGATCTCTGGCCATTAGGAGGTCACTCAATACCAAACAAGGGCAGTCTCAGTACTATGCCTTTTCCCGAAGCCAGATTGGAGAGTTTCATAGACATTATGAGAGGTGAGATATTCATCCAATTGCAGTGCAACTGTTTTTCAATAACCTTACCAACAAATGGCAGGTTAGAGATAGGCGGTAGTTAGCTAGACAGTCTGGGTCCAAGGAGGATTTTTTAAGGAGTGGATGAACAACTGCCTCCTTGAGGGATTAGGAAAACCTCCCTCTCCAAGGATTTCCAGACAATGTCAGCAAGGATTGGGTAGATGACTTCTACACAACCTACTAACAGAGGTGTAGGACCCGGATCCAAACTACAACTAGTTGGACGCATTGATTGGATGATCTTCACAATGTCTCGCGACCGGTGGTGAAACTCCAAACCAGATAGGCCGAGGATTAAGTACAACCGGTTGCCCACCGCGTGACCCCCAAAGGAGAGGTCGGACCGATGCCGGACCTGATGTCGCAACCTTATTCGCAAAGAAGTGAGCGAATCCTTCACATCTAAGTTGAGAAAAGCTTTCTAGGCTGAAGACAGACTGGATTGCACAGCCTGTCCACAGTCTGGAAAAGCTGAGCCGGTCGATTCTTTGCAGCAGAAATCTCTGGAAAGGAATTCTGCCTTCTTATGAGTGATTTCTGATTGGTAGCCATCATAATGGGCTAACAATCTAAGCCTGTCGACATCAAGGCCCGATTTCGCCAGGTTTTCTCCAGCCTTCGGCCTACTGGCTTAATTCCTTCAAGGAGCCATCAAACCATGGACCCTTGGACGGATAGTGAGAGGCCGAACGCGAACAGGAGCAATTTTGTCCAGTGCATCTCCCACAGCCTTATTATAGGCTAGTACAAGATCATCTGACTCATGCATTCACTCGACAAACTCAATAGGTCCAGCACCGCCAGAAGGTCATTGGGGCCAACACCCTTAAAGGGCGGTATTGGACCATCTCCGTAGGGGCAGACCTATTAGAGGGGCCCTGAAACTGAACCTTATGGTGTAATGGTCCGACTAACTGACTGGTTCCACCCCAAATCAGTGATCTCCATACCCAAGAGAAAGACCAGATCTAGTGAATGACCTCCAATATGGGTAGAGGTGGTAACAACCTGTGTCAGGCCCAGTGCACTCATCAACTGGAGGAGACTTGGACCAAAATGAGAGAGTTCATCGTCTTACTCAAGGTTGAAGGCCATCTTTAACAGCAGAACAAAGAAATCTGTTATTTTCATTTGAAGGTGGATTATTTGGAAAAATAGAGTGAGGTGGAACAATCTCGCTTAGTCAGTCTCCCTGAGGGTGCCAAGGGCAATGAAATGATACCCATTTTGTAAATACTTATTCCTGCACTCCTTAATACACCCAGCAGTTCATCACTTGAAATAGATAGGGCTCACCAATCACTGGCCCTCCCAACCTCGAAGGGTGAAGGTCCCAGACCCATCCTTATTAAGATGCTTTGGTGTCCTTTAAAGAAAATTTATCTTTAGGTTGGTGAGAGAGTGGAGTTCCTGGTCTTGAAGGTCCATTAACTGTCCTTTTAACAGGACTTCTATGGAATTGTCTGACAAAAGGAGGACTTATGGTAGAGTAAAATGGCAACTTATTCATTTAGGCACTAAAGCATCACTGTGCTACCCTATACTACTGACTGTCAAAGGCAGGACACTTCTAAGGTCAAATTCTTGCAGTGGTGGAGGAACATACAGCCAGGCAGTGGCCCAACTACAAGTTCCTGGCTTCACCTTATGATGCAAGTAAATAGCTGTAACAAATCAGCCAAACTCCAAACAGTTTTTCACTCTTCACTGCTTTATTTTCAGGTATTCACCTCAAAAGGACCAGGTACTGGTATACTGTGCCTGATTTTTCACCCTTGAAAGGGCTTCATCAGGAAATTACATGGTCTGCTTTTAGTAATTCCTCATTGTCTGTGTTTTTTGTATGATTTCAAAAATTTCAGCTTTATAATAAAGCTACCTAAAAGTGGATACATATGTATACAGTATATGTACATATGTATATACTACACGCTTCACGAGATCTGAACTCCCAAGTGAACCATTCTCCAGACTCTGATGATGGGTGCAGTAAAGCTGTGGAAGGGGTCCAAACATCAAAGCCAGACAGCAGGAAAAATGGAGGGCAACACAACAACCAGGCAGCTCCGAGGAATCTCAGCATTGCAACTAAGCTTATGTCATAACAGTTCCCAGAAGAGACTCCTTTACTCATGGTGAATAGGTTTGAGTCACTCTCCCAGGTTGCATCTCCAACTGCTGCAGAGCCTTCATCTACCTTTTCAACAGAGTTGACTAAGCCACCACCTTCCACCTCCATGGTGCCCACTGATGGATGGATGTACCTGGGCTGAGCAAGCTGCCACTTCTCCAGTTGACAATTTAGATTATCCTCTACTACAGCACTGCAGCCACCTAATTCATAATAATCATTGCTGATCTTTCTGTGACTACTGTTTGCTTTTGCTAACCCCCATCGTCCTGTCTCTGCTTACAGTTTTGCCCATCCCCATCCCCTAGACCTAGATCCTCAGTACCTTAAACTTGCCTGATTACTGATAGCAAAGTCAGGCTTGGCTGTCTGGACTATTTTGTTTTTATCCTTGTTACTGGGCTCAGTAAACAGGAATCAGAAGGCTGCCTACTAACATCCCTTCTATGCTGCTTTCACTGCAACATAGCTCGTGTAATTTTTGATGAAGCACATCTTTTGTGTTTTATTTTTGCTGTCATCTGGTTTTGGGCTCGGGTCCCTGCATGACTGAAGGGTGTCAGCTGACTTCCCCTCCTGCAGCTTACTGTGCAAGGCTTGCCTGTGTCTGAGGCTGTGCCCTACATCTGCATGGCTATGTGCACACATTTTATTCTTATTATACTGCTACAGTTTTCAGTGGGCCAGATTTGACTTACTGAATAATTGTCTTCTGATTATGGGCTCGGTTCCTCGTATGACTGAGGAGGGTGTTGGCTGATCCTTCCCACAGCTGTATGCATAAGTTGCCTGTGCATGCATAATACATAGTTCTTTACTGTGAGGTGTGACCTGCTTGTACATGGTTTTTTGCATGCAGTTTTTGTAAACTGCTGTTGTTCTCAGTGGGTCAAGACTGATTCACTGAATTGTTGTGCGTGTTTTGTATCTAGTGTTGTCCAGTTCTTGCAAAGTTCTGTGTGTAACTCAGAGAGTTGGTGGTTGATCCTCCTTGTATAGTACCATAGCAGTGCTTTTTATTTGCTGATTTTCTTTGTGGCATATCAATAGTGTTTTGAGTGGGGTGTAAAATCTACCTGTGCTAATGTGTAGTCAGTTACTTTTACTTACTTAAAACACTCATTTGTAGTTGCGAGTTGGAATTTATATACCGGTTCTTTCTTCTGGTTCTTTCTTCGTAATATCATCTCTCATTAAACCACTGCCTTACTCCAACTTTGCCCAGTTGTCCTCATTTGAGTGCAGTATTTTTCTACTTTGTATGCTTACTGAGTTTGCAACTGTGTCACCAGCAAATACGGAAGTGTGCCTGATATCATTTGTTTTTTGTTATAGTTACAGATGGTTGCTGTAACTACAGACGGTTGCTGTAAGTTAGTAAAAGTAATCATCTGTAGTTACATTAGCTAGCATGCCTGGTGCTGATTAGCAGCAACCCCCAAATGTACCTGGTCTAACCCCAGCAAATCTATCTTCTGCACCACGGGCCCCACAGAGATGGCGATGGTGAGAGATGCTCTTTGTGTATTTGTCTTTGAAATTTGTTTCTCATCTAGAAAGCCAAGTTCTGGTAGCAGTATTGTGAGTGGGGGAAACAGCACTACCACTAATAGTACTGCTACTATTGTTCAGAGGACTATCTCCACCAGCACCATGCTAGCACCCACAGGTTTTAGCCCACATGTCTATGGGATTAGTAGAATGGCCTTACATCTAAGACCCCCATCAAAGAACAACTGCCCATGTCATTGCCAGAGTTCCCATCATGGCTGTTAGTAGTTCATCCACAGCTAGTGTGCTCCCACTGCTCAGCACTACCTGTGTCATACCTGTAGTAGTCACTTCCACTGGTGTCATCACAGCCACTATCACTACCAGCACTGCTGCCACAACTACTCCCACTGTATCTGCTCCTAATGTTACCACCAGAATAACTGTGACTACCATCACCACTGTTGTAACAACTGCCCTCACTGTACTTGCTCTCACTTTCACTACTATAACCAGTGTGATGTCCACCATCACTACAACAAAAACTGCCCCAAACATACCATCTCACAGTCTCCACCACTGCAGCCACTGTAAATGTGTTCTACTGCTGTCATGGACATGTCTACAGCTCCTACAGACAGAATCACTGTGCCATGACCACCCTAATGATGTTGCTCCAACAAAGTGCTTGTGCTTGATCATGCATGGGCATCATGTTGGTGAAGCATGCTGTTCAGCAGTGCAGTCAAGAGAGAAGTCAGGTTCTGCTAATGCAGCATCATGTCTGTTGTGTGGTGGATTGAGGTGTCACAAGTAGGTTGTGTTGCATAAGTGACAGTTATGTGTCTGGCATTGAGGTGTGTGTGGTACACCACGTACAAAGAGAGGTTAATAGTATAATATCAGTGCTTTTTAACCTATCCTTTACAAAAATATCTTTCCTGGCCTAATACCTAATGCCAAATACCTGGGATCCAAATGCCAAATCTGCAGCTCAATATTCAGTATAAGGTGTTCATGCAGCCTTAACAGTAGCCCACAGGAGTTTACATGCAAGTATCAGAAGGTTTGAATATTTAACTTTATGTATGTTAACACCTGCTCAAAGACCACATTTACAGTCCAGTGGGTCTTCAGGGCCCATTTGTAGTAATGGTTGACTGAACAAGGACTGAGTAGTTGGTAGCAGCATGTGACTGCTTGTGCAACTTGTTTGAACTCCAACTTACACTCTCTCTGTTCCTGCTACAGGAACTATCACCCTGTTGAGATGCCATAAAGACACAAAGACATAAAACACACAGAACCCTGAAAGAAAGGTTCCACTCACCCTTTGAAGTGTCTCAGGATGAGGCCAAGACTAAAGGTACCTTAAGGAAGAAGGCCAAAATGTACAACATTGACAGATGTAATAGTTTCTTCCTAAGGAAAGAAGAGACAAAGCCAGAGTAAGACACATGTCAAAAGAAGAGGAAAACCACCATCTTTAGCTTCATCTAACAACAACTAAACTACTTTTTGTCTTCTAGCATGGTGGAGGGGAAAAACACATGTGGAGGAAATTTATGGGACTCAATGGTTAGGTCCCCATCCTCCAGGCTAGAGGTAGAATTTGTGTTGTCTCAGATGCTGAAATTTAGGCATCAAATATAGGGGTCACTTTTAGACAGAAGGGCTACCTCTTTATTCTGCTAATCAGAAAATTCTGTGAGGTGCTGCTGAGATTTGGACAATGCTAAAAGAAACCTTCCCTCTTAAAGAGAAACCATACCTATAAAGTGTAAATAAAAGAGGAGTAGCATACGATGATAGGTGTCACCCAACCTCAACACTGTGAGAGCCTATACTTGAATGTAAACTAAACAGAAGGGGAACAGAAAGAGATCAAGTGACTTGTAGGTAAATGCTGAAGATTACTCAAAAGGTGTCTTTGAGTCAATATGCATGAGCAAGAGAGACCCTTTGAAAAGGCTGAGGCAGAAGACATAAACAGAACACCAGAAGGTGCCAAGAAGTTGATCTGTATGGCTAAAGGAGCCATTATGAGAACCCTATCCTCAAGACACTGAGCATATGTGTTTTGAGGACTAAAAATTAAAAATCCTCCCTCTGAATATACCCATTTCTACAGCACCAAAAGGTGCCAGTCCACAAGGATTGATCTGTATGGCCAAAAGGATCCCCAATCATTGAAGCCCACCCTTCAGGAGCTGGCTTCAAAGGTAGCAGAAGCACATCAGGACCCCTGGTGCAGAGATCAGAAGGGTCCACAAAGAAGGGCAAAGAGGAAAGCATAAAGCCCTTGTATAAGGTGAGTGATACCTGAGTTATATCTGAAAGTAACTGCCTGAAGTAGAACAATCAACCAGGACTGACACTCTGAGTAAGACTGAAGCAACAAGTCAAAGACACAGCAAAGCCAGGGTAGACTAAACATAACTGAAACAATATAAAATTAACCTATAGAAAAAGTAAAAAAAGGCAGGACAAACTTTGGATAAACAAGGTCAGCAGTAAAAACTCCAAGTCTAGTAAATGGTTGAGTAACACTTAGAGACATAAACTGTTAGTCAGAAAACAGATCAATACAAGAGGGAGACAGGTGAGACAAAACAAAAGCTGCAAACCCAAAGGCAACAGACAATGTGGTGAGACAGCCATAAAAAGGAGAAGGAAGAGAACATTGAGCCAAGGCAGCCAGTGAGAGTAGGACAAAACAATACAAGGAAGCAAGCACAGACCCTGGATCCCAAAGATGAAGGAGAGCAGAAGCACAGAGAACTGAAGCAGAAAGTGGAGCACAACAGGAAAAACAGCAGTATGGAGGAACTCCAGTCTGGCAGCACACACCACAGAGAGAAATCAACAGGGACACTAGGGAGGCAGCCATGCTACTGTAGAGATGCGAGTGAGAGGCACAAAAAAAGTGTCTAAGGATTGCTGTAAACAAGACTACAGGTGGAGCCCCAAATTGTACCATGGTCTCACATGCATTCTTAGGGTATGAGAACAGCAAACTGAAAGTGAGAGGTTCTAGTAATACCCTGGGCATTTAAGTGAGACAAATCTTACAACCATAAAGAGTAATCTCTGTGGATGTTTTAGTAATATATTATTGATAGAAGGTGATCAAAAATTATACTAAAATTTAAAATCATCCCTCTGAATATACCCATTTCTACAGCACCTGTATGTAACACCCTCTTTGCAGGTATAAGGTGTCTGGTGCATAGGGTAACTGAGCACTCAAGTGGTTAAGAGTACTCCATTGACATCTAATGAGCTTATTTGATTTCTCTTATCTATCTATCTATCTATCTATCTATCTATCTATCTATCTATCTATCTATCTATCTCCTCTCTCTCTCTCTCTCACATGCTCTCTCTCTCATCTCTGTATGTATGTATGTATTGAAAACTTTTGAGAATACCTTTGAGCACAGGTGCTCATTTACAAAGGTTCCACATCAAATACATAGTCAAAAAAATTACAAGTACAATAAACAGCTCCAGAGGTAATGCAGTTGAGTCAGGCTCAAAGCACTTAACACAGATCAATTACATAAGCTTTGAAAAAATCGCTACAGATCATTGTATAAAAAAGTCACAAGATATGTACAGAGAGAACCAGTTTAAGGTTCTGTCCACACTACCCCTCTGTAACGTTATAGAATTACCCAAACCGTTACTGCAACAGTTTGCGTTTACACCTGTAGCGTTACAGAAGAGCATTTACGTAACAGTTGTTGAAACCACATATTAGGTGGTTTCAACAATGAATTATGAAACCGTTATGGCTCGGTAATGTTACCAGGTGTAGTGGACATGTGACACCAGTCCCCTAGCACAGCGCGAACTGCATTATGGGATTAGGTGCCACGGTAGCAGTGCGCCTGGCTCCCAAAGAGTGGACCGGTGCGCTGGTCACATGTGGAGACCACTGGCAGTGTGGACACACTGCACTTCTCCTGTTGTAATGGTTTCATCCATTATGGGTCTGAAAGCAGTGTGGAAGGGCCTAACAGTTACAATTGCAATGGACTGCAAGGGTAGACCACAGGGATCTAAAACTGATTAATATTGATGAGATTCAGCAGAGTATCAAGCAGTTTGTTTAACCAATTCAATGGTCCTGACAGAAGATGACTGTTTGCCCAGCTGAGTATGCCAAAAGGCAGCTTAAGGGCATTCTTGACCATATTCCTGGTGTTCTATTGGTTGGAGACAGTACAGAAACAGTTTGTTAAAGCAGGGTGTTAGCCCAGTAGAGCTTTTTCTTAGCAAATGGGTCTGCAGCTTTTTTTTTTTTCTGTGTAGTGAGTGTGGAAAGGGTACAACTATGAGTGCAGTTATCTGCAGCACGTACAAAGCAGCACACCTTATTACAGATCAGCCTTACTGTTTAGTACTGTGTCACAGGCAGCTGCATAGACGGGAAGGTCATGATCCGTAAGTGACAGAATGGAGCTGGCTACAACAAGGCTTCTAGCATCCCCAGTGAGATCCATTTTATCTGGACTATAGCTTCTGAGAGTGCACTTTCTACTGTGGATCCATGGATACTTCACACATCCAAAGTATCTGAAACTGAATGGACAGTATCCACACAATCATGTTCCTAATATTGTTGCCATACCACTTGTAACTTAGGTAGGCCCCGGGGCAGTGTTCTGGGATTGGTTATGATATCTCGAACTCAGTCTCCCAAACTCTATAAGCCCCAAGTCTGGGAGACCATGACGATCTTAAGTGCAATATGGGAGGCTTTGCCCGCACCCCCACATTGGGGCTTCACCCCACCCCCATAACTAAAATAACCAACTCTGAGAGGGAGCAGACCTCAGAGTAGATAAAAAAACATTATGGGGGCAGAAGAGTGCCTGGCAAAAAGCTTCACCTGGAACAGAACTTGGGTCTAGAACACCATACTGGCTGAGCTACTAGTGAAGCAGCCCTCCATGCCACAGGAGCAACTTGGCAAGCTTCCACATCCCTGCTCTCCTGTGGTGTCTGACTAGGTAGGGGTAGTGGTTTGTCACATCTGCTACCTTACCTCTGTTGGCACCAGCCTGTTCTTGTCAGGCTACTACATTTTGGGATACTGAACTTGGTCCCAACTAGGTGGGGTAGGGTAGCAGTTTGTCACATCCGCTACCCTACCACTTTCAACACCAGCTTCCTCCTTGTCAGGTTACTACATTTCAGGATACTGAACTTGGTCCGTGAGTGTCGGGATTCTGAGTTTCAGTATCCTAAATGGAAACCCTGTGCTGTATGCAAATGAACATCATATCCAAAGACAAATATGAGCAGTTTCATAAAACCACTCATTTTCTCAAATAAGTTGTAATATGTTTAACAGTAGCAACTTAATCAGGTTCCCAATGGGAGCAGAATTGGCAGTAACTAACTCCCACCTGTACAAAAGCAATGCTGTTTTCTTTAAAAATTTAACTGCATATTTGCTGTTAGTTATCTTACTATAATCTATATCATGAAAGGACAGGAGGATAGAAATCAATTTCATTTTCATTTCATTTAATTTTTTCATTTCATTTTATTTAAACTAGTAAGCAGATTAGCAAAATGCAATTTTCCACAGCACCAGTTCATAAATACATTATTTAAAACATAAGCAATTGGAATCCAGCAATAACATTTTAAACAAACATGATTTAAAGGATGACAACAATACATCATTCATAACAGACAGAGGTAAATTATTATACAGTTACACGCTTATATTTAAATGATCTCTGACCAAAGATGAATTCAATTAGGGAATGGAGAATATCAATTTCTCTTGAGATCTAGTAGAAAAGATATTAACACATCTGGGAAAATTCTCACTAACAGTGTTTGGCATTAGATCAAGAGCAATTTTGTGCAGAAAGATAACGGCCTTTAAATTAAGGTAGAAGAAGACATTATAATAAAGCACCATGTATATGCAGTACTCACCTATATGTTGACCTCATGTACTGTGTAAGTTGACTCCTATTTACAGTACCTGATCAAGTTTAACAAAATTACAGACATAAATCTGCAACAAAATTGGATGCAAAATTATTTTTTGGTACAAAATCAGGCACAGAATTTGTTTTTGTGCTCAGAACTGGATACAAATTAGATTACACAGTTGCAGAAATGGAAGCCCTGCAGACAGGTTTACTTTGTATTTAAGATAAACATACCTTTTAGGTGCCTATTTTTAAACAAAAAACTAGGCTTATGAATGAGAACAGTATATACAGTAAGTAAATAACTAAAGTGACTAGTACAAATAATATTAACAGATATGGCAAGAGTAGCAGAAGAAACATGTCAAGTCAAAGTAGAGCACAAAAGGAGACAGAATATCAAATGATTGAATGCAGCAGTGAAAACATATTTAGGGACAAAAACATCATACGAACATAAGAAACTGCCAGCAGATACAGGCCTCATGGTCTTTCTAGGCTGCTTGAGTGTGCAGTACTTGAAATCTGTCCTGTAGCTGTTTCCCTTCCCTTGACCCCCTGTATTTCCCCCTGCTTCCTTCACACACATCCCATATCCACCCTCAATTTGGACCTCCCTCTAAACTTGTCCCACCCCTCTTGAAGCTGCTCACCAACCTCAATGATACCACCTCCTCTGGCGCACATTTCACCCTGTAACCACTCTTTACGTGAAATAGTGCCTCTTCATTTCCCTCCTGAATCTTCCTTTCCAGTTTCAGACTGTGTCCCCAGGTTTCCTCCCACCTTTTAATTTTAATGTACTCTTGGTGTCTACACTGTTTATGCCCTTCAGGTACTTGAAGGTCTCAATCATATCCCTCTCTCCTCTATACTCCAAGGAATACATATTGAGTCCCTCTGTCTCTCCTCATATGGTTTATCCCCAATCCCAGGATCATTTTTGTTGCCTGCACTGTACTCCCTTCAGTAGCTTGATGTTCTTTTTTATGTTGCTGCGCTTGTGCAGCCAACATCTTGTAGTAGTGGAAATTTGGAGAGCCTTGCTGATTGCTGTTGGGCACAGGGGCATGCACCAGTAGGTGCATCCCTCATTCTCAATCAGCCTGCATGCCGGCGCCACACCACACCCAGGCGAGTAGACATCTAAGGGAAGGTCTGCTGCAACGCCAGCAAAGCTCGTCACATGCAGTGGACCTTCCTACATGCTTCCCAGCATTAAACATGGTGGCACAGTGGCTGCTAAACTGCTGACTTGGGGTGCCCAATTCCCGATCAGCTTACCCTGCCCCTCTTGTATGTGCCGATGGGGAGCCCACTCCCTGTCAGCATAATGTGTCCCCCCTCTCATTTTTGGTTGCTGAGGGGTGTCAATCTCCCTCAGCTCATGTGCTCCCAGCCTTCATTGTTTGCCGACATGGGGTGCCCAATCCCTGTCGAGGCATCTGTCCCCCACTCCCTATAAAGCCGCACGGGGGTGCTCAACTCTGTCATCTACTGTACCCCCCAAAAAACACCTGTAAATAAAGAAAACCATCCGCAATGTTTTTTTTAAATACCTAAAACAGAAAATGGTCCCTCATAGTCTCCCTATCACCCGCATCCACCCACTGTGCCCTGCCTCCCCACCCCCCACTCCATGCCTCTGGAGTCTGGTACGATGAGGCACCGAGTCAAAGTCCTTGCTGAAGTCTGGGTAGAGGATATCCACCGTTTTGGCCTCTTATCCAGTGCCCTTGTCACCCAATCAAAAGTCATCCAGGTTTTCTGGCAGGATCTACCCAGGACAAACCCATGCTACTTGCCATCCTGGAGACCATTATCCTCCAGAAATTTCACCAGCCTTTCCTTGAGGATAGTCTCCATTAGCTTTCCCACAATGGTGGTAAGGCTCACTGGTCTGTAGTTCCCTGGTTGGTCCCTGGGTCCACTCTTATGGAGCGGCACCAGATGAGCCATCCTCCAGTCCCTGGTATGCACCCAGTATCCAAAGAGGTGTTGAATAAGACTGCCAGTGGCCCGCAAAACTTCTGCCAACCCTCTCAGGACTATAGGGTGAACTCCATCCAGCTCAGGTGCCTTATCCATGCTCAGGGACTTAAGGACCTCCATCACCCTATCAACTGGGATATCCCCATCCATGACATCCTCCCCCAATGCCCACCCATCCCTCCCTCCCTCCCTCCCTTCCCCTTTGGCATGATCCCTTCTCTATCTCCCTGCTAAGTACTGAACAGAAGTACTCATTAAGTACTTCTACCTGCTCTGCCCCTCTTTCCACCCATCAATCGCCAATTTGGTCCCAACAATCTGATCCTTACTTTTCTTTTCTCCTGTATATACCTGAAGAAAGCCTTTTCTCCTTTCCTGATTCCTGTGCTAGCCTCAGTTCTCTCGATGCCTTGGCTGCCCTTACTATTCTACTCACCTCCTGGTTCTTCATGTATTCCTCGCTGTCCTCCTCACAGTTGGATCTTTCATAGCTCCTAAAGGCAGCCTCTTTGCCAAACCCTCTCTCAACCTCTCAGTTCATCCAGCTTGGCTTCTTGGTCCTGGATTTCTTGCTCTGGCTCCTTACACATTTGATAGTGGCCTCAGCCAGGCCAGCTTGATGATTACCCATTTTTCCGGTGTTCATGTGTGGGCAGATGTTAGCTATGTGCCCTTCCAGTATACTTCCATCCTGGCAAAGTCTGCTCTTTTGAAGTCCAGGACCTTAGTCTTTGTTGTGGCTCCCTTTTTAGATTGGAGGAGACCCACACTGTGTGGTGGTCACTTCCCACCAGGGTGTCCTCCACCCCAACATCTTGGACTTGTTCACCATCCATCAGCACCAGGTTGTTCCTCCTAGTTTGCTCTGTTACCTTCTGTGTCAGGAAGCCATCCCGAATGCCTCAGGAGGATCTTCTTCCTGGCATATGGAGGTAGCAGGACATTATAATTCTACCTCCAGCAGGTTAAAATCCCAAACCACCACAGTGCTACCTTTGCCACTAAGCCTCCTTAACTGCTTTGCCAGCTCCCTATCAATTTCCTCCTTTAGAGTCGAGGCCTATTTATAACCCCCAGTCTAACTTTTCCACCATTTGAACTGTGGAGTTGTGCCCATAAGGCTTCCACCCTGCATTCTTCCCTCCTCCCTGTTACACATTATCCTTTCCCTAATATAGATGGCCACTTCCTTTCCCTTTTCCCTGTCCCTGTGGTATAGTTTGAAACCCAGGATAGTTAGGTCCCAGTCATGGTATTGAGTTACCCATGTCTCAGTGATGGCGACTATGTCCACCTCTCCTTCCACCATCATTGCCTGCAATTCTACTGTCTTGTTACCCAGGCTCATAGCATTCAATGATACCACCCTCTAATATGATCCTATCTCTCGGCACCTTTCCCTCCCCATCCCCTGTCCTACTCGATTCTGCTCCTGCCTAGCTGTGGGGAGGGGACCCAAGGACCTTCTCCTGGTGACTGCCCACCCCTTCACCCCCTTCCTAGTTTAAATTGTAATTATCTGGAATTAACTCCCCCAGCTTCTGCTTTAGGACCTGTGAGCCTTCCTTGCTAAGAGGCAACCAATCCGATGCATACAGGTCTTATTCTCCCACTTCTTGCCCCACTCCCCAACCAATCCATACCCCATGAACCCACACCATTCCCCAGTCATTTGTTGAAGTCCATGATTCTCTGCTTCCTGGCTAGTGCTTGGGAGAATTTCAGAGAAAGCTAATGACCTACCCTTTACTGCATAGTCTTTCCACTTCCTGAAACTTTCTGCACCTTCTACCCTTCTGCCCTCCAGGTCACTCATGCCCAGGTGTGTACCACAATGTGTGGTTTCTCCTTACCCTCTCCACACACCTGATAATATATTGACCCACTCTATCTGCCATCATGCCCGCATACCCTCCACCCAAATGCTGCTTTTCCTGGTCCCCTGCCTCTCCATCTTACACCCTAAGTACTGAGTCTCCTGAATAATGACCTTCACTCCTTTATTCTTTTCACCCTCTGTTGCATGCTACTCCTCTGCCTCCAACTTGATCCCTCCCCTACTACCTTGCCTATTGACCTCATGCCTCCTCACCTTCACTTATCCCTATACTTTTGGCCCCCCCTCCTCTCTAACATGCCTGCCCAGTCTGTCTGATTCCTTGCTCTTACCATTCCCCACCTGCTCTTCCTCCCCTTCCTGTATCTGCTAACCCTTCCTCCACCATAACACCCCTTTCCACTGGCTCCCATGATCCTCCTGATCCATGCTTTTCCCTTCCTTGCCCCTCCCCATACTTTCTTTGCCTGGGCTGTCTGCTGAGCCCCCTATCCATTTTCTTCCTGTCCCACCTTCCCTCTTCTAGTAACTGCTTCTCTGCCTCCTACCTTCTCTCCCCCCACCTCTGCTGCCATCTGAACTACTGATCATGCCTCCTGCCTCCTGCCTCTGCTGTCTCTCCTGCCCTTCCTACTACCTCCTCCCTTCCCTCCTGTGATTTCCCTCCCTCCTCCTGCCCCCAGGCTAGTCAACACTGAGAACCTGTTCCTTTACTCATTCTCTATTTTCTGAGCTACTCCAGCTGCTCCTCCCTGTGACTTATGTCCCTGCTCTGCCCCTGTTCCCACCTTCCCGATACTTGACCACCCTCTAGTCATCTGCTCCTGTTCTCAGCTGCTCCCGAGTGGCTGCTCATTTATCTGTCTCTCTCTCTCTCTCTCTCTCTCTCTCTGTGTTTACCCTTTGTTTACCTGCTGCAGCATCTGGAAGCCCTTCTCAGGTAACCTTGCCCTTGGTGTTTCCCCAACCCCAACTCTTCTTTCTACTCAATTCCCTTCTCAACCATCCAGGCTCCTCTCTAAGTTGCCCCATCTGTCTACACACCATACACCCCCTGCCTTCCATGCAACCCCAAGAAGATTGCTTCCTCATAACCATAACAACTTACCACTCATCCTGCCTCCCATCCCACTTGGCTGCCCATAAACACCACCTCCTTTCCATGCCCCTCCACTTGCCTGCTTATGCCCCCAATCTCTAAGACCTTCCATCCTCCTGTTCTCCTTTTAGTATTAATCCTGCTCTGAACCCCTTCTGCTACAACAATTAGCTCCCCATAAAATAACTACTCCTTGACTCCTTCTCTCCCCTCTCCAGCTGTAGGTATTTGGTTGTCCCAGAGGATGCCCTGCAGATGCCATCTATTGAGGCGCTACACTTCTCTTCATGACCCTCACTCTTGGGATCGCTCATGCAAGGAGTTGCTTGGCTCCTGGGTACTATATCCAGCCTGCAGCCTCCCTAGGTCACCTCTCACCTTGTGGTTCTGGCCTTATGCCCTCATTTCCTCCTCTATCAACATCCTCCCTCCTCCTGAACCCCAGCAACAGTGATCCCTACACAGTTATTTTATTTGTTTTTTCATTTTAAAACATTCCTCCACACAGCTAGTACTCTTCCCTTGCTCAGTCTGCTATGTCTGGACAGGTCAGCAGCAGGTTCACAAACAGGATGGACTACAACTATGGGTCCTTTTGACTAAAGGACTGCAACCTACTTATAGGCCACCTCTCATCTTGTGGTTCTTAGGCCTGCCCTCAGGCCCTCCCTCTCCCTCCTCTGTCAGCATCCTTCCTTCTCCCGAACTCCCAGTAACAGTGATCCCCACACAGTTATGTTATTTGTTTTTTTCTTCTTTAAAACATTCCCCCACACAACTAGTGCCACATAAAAGAAAAAAGCAGTACACTTTCCTTGCTCAAGTCCACTCCATCTGTGTCACTTGGCGGGGAGTCCATTGAAGGATGGACTACAACCATGGCTCCCTTTGATTACTGGCTTGCATCCTCCCATAGGCTGCCTCTCACCTCATGGTGCTGGCATCTGGCCTTAGGCCCCCTCCCTCTCCCTCTGTCGGTGTCCTCCTTCCTCCCTGAACCCTTGGCAACAGTGTCCCCATACAGTTCGTTATTTGTTTTCTTTTTAAAACATTCCTCCACACAGCTAGTACCACATAAAGAAAAGAGCAGTACTCTTCCTTGCTCAGATCTACTCCATCTGTGCCACTTGGTGGCGGGTCCACACAGAGGACAGACTACAACTATGGTTCCTTTTGACTACTGGCCTGTAGCCTGTAGAAAGGCAGTATAGCCGCAGTGGTTTAAGGCTCTGAGCTGCAAATCTGGAGACCTGGGTTTGAATCCCACAGCCCCCACTTGCATACTGTGTGACCATGAGCAAGTCACTTAACTTCCCTGTACTCCCAGGTCACACCTGTAAACAAGCTTTCAGCTTAATGTGCCACTCCTGGTTAAACAATTGGAAAAAAAACCTCCATATAGGTCACCACTCACCTCGTGGTTCTAGCATCTGGCCTTATGCCTCCTTCTCTCTCTCTT
The DNA here is from genome assembly GCA_016271365.2 of Neoceratodus forsteri. Taxonomy (NCBI): domain Eukaryota; kingdom Metazoa; phylum Chordata; order Ceratodontiformes; family Ceratodontidae; genus Neoceratodus; species Neoceratodus forsteri. The sequence continues at coordinate 447,906,034 of CM057453.1, forward strand.
TCTCTCTCTCTGTTGGCATCCTCCTCCTCCCTGAACCCCGACAACAGTGATCCCCACACAGTTATGATATTTGTTTTCTATCTTTTTTTAAAAACATTCTTCCACACAGCTAGTACCACATAAAGAAACAAGCATTTGTCAATGCTGAATGTTATCTTGTTGGCACTGGTAGTGCAGGAGTTAGAGAGATGCATAATAGGAATGGCAGTGAAGTATTGAATTGATGCCAACCCCACCCCCACCCTGCAGAGACTGGCAGGCATTGGGGTGTGCTGCTGGGTCATCAGCCATAATGCTCATGCCATTTCCCTCACCCTACCCTGCAGACACCGGCAAGTCTCGTGGTGTGCCTTGGGGTCTTTGGGCCCTTCTCACCCCATTCCATAATGAAATACACTGAGATGGGTGCAGTATAGGGAAAATGGGGTGAACTTTGGGGCTGATGAATCCAAGACACACCTCGATGCCTGTCACTGGCTGCAGAGTGGGAGGGTGGGATGGTGTGAGCATTACAGCCGAAGTCCCAAGTCACACCCCTGACGCCTGTCAGTCTCTACAGGGTGGGGCGTTATGGTTGGAAACCCTAACACCCAGGGCTTTGTTGTATTTCTCCAAATTTTCAGCAGCATGGGCTTTTGTGACCCCACCTCATGAACAGTGGCACTAGTAGTTCGTTATCTAAAAGGTGATTTTGCACAGCGACTGCACCATTTGGCGCCACAGATGCAAAAACACATTTCGGGCAGAATGTGAAAATTACAGCTGTACTATTCATGAGAAGATGTAAAAAATGGCAATGTTGAAAATCTGAGTAAAAATATGAAAAATTGCGAAGTCAAGAGCTTGCACAGAAATTGCTTCAACACACGTCATAACGCAATTATTTGTGGATTTTTAACCAAATTTTCAACATAGGCATTTTGGGACCTCTGCCATGAACAGTGGCACTGTGATTTGTTTACTCTGTCCCAAAAGTTGATTTCCCACAGTGACTATGCCATTGTGCACCAGATGTGTAAACACATTTCAGGCAGGATGTGGAAAATGACAGCTGTACTGTTCATAAGGAGGTGTGAAAATGGCAATGTTGAAAATCTGGAGTGAAAGTACTAAAATTGTCGACGTTATGAGCATGCGTGGAAAGTGTGCAATGCACGCTCGTAACATAGTCATTTTTTGAATTTTAACAAAATTTGCAACATAGTTTTTTGGGACCCCAACTTCATGAACAGTGGCACTGTTGTTTCATTAATCAGTCCCAAAAGGTGATTCCGCAGTGACTGTGAAATCACATTTTGGGACCGAATAATGAGATGACAGTGCATGTGTTCAGGAGGTGGGGTCCCAAGAACTCCATGTTGAAAATTTGGAGCCAAAATTCAAAAAATAGCTGAGATATTCACTGAAGTTACCCCCCGCTGATGCCATTATACAGCTTACCAGCACTTCTTCATTTTGCGAGTTCGGCTTTGAAGAGTTCAGACGTGTTCCTACTCTATCAAAGATCGCGGGCGCCCGGACCTCAAAGGTAAGTATGGGATGAGTTGGGGTGTGTGGGGAGGTGGGGTATGCAGAGGGTAGGTACAGGTTAGGGGAGGGTGCGCTGCACAGTGAGGACCGTTAATTTTTTTTCAGGTAAAAAAATGGACATCGAAGGTTTGTTAGGCACACTAAGGTGGGCTTCCAGTTTGTCACACAATGGGGTGGGGAATGTGCCAATACAGTCGGCTTTAGGGGAGCGGTGGCACACTGGGGTGGGCTCTCAGTGCCACCTAATGTGGGGGACATGCTCACACAGGGATTGCACCCTGATGTTGGCTTTGTTTCTGGATTGTATGGTGGTGGCACAAGCCACCACCGTGTTTATTGAAATGTTTCACCAGGAAAGGCACGATGGGAGGTGTGTCATCTCTGCCGCTTCATGACGAGCTTGTCTCTGATTGCAGCGGCACATTTCTTCAAGTTGGTGGCACTTTACATAATTCTTGCATCAGTGCTAGCATGTTGGCTAATTGGGAATGAGGGACACTCCTACTAAAGAGTAGCCTGCATTTGCCAACACTGACACACCTCTCACTGTGCTATTACTACCAGAAGATGTTGCTTGCCCATGCACAGACAACATAAAAAAGCAGTACTCTTCCCTTGCTCGAATTCATTCTGTTTGTGCCATTCAGTGGCAGGTCTACACAGAGGATGGACTACAACTATGGGTCCTTTTGACTAATGGCCTGCAGCCCACCTATTGACCACCTCTCATCTCATGGTTCTGGCGTCTGCCCTTAAGCCCTCCCTCTCCCTCCTCTGTCGGCATCCTCCTCCTCCTGAACCCCCAGCAACAGTGATCCCCACACAGTTATTTTATTTGTTTTCTTTTTAAACATTCCCCACACAGCTAGTGCCACATAAAGAAAAAAGCAGTACACTTTTCCTTGCTTGAGTCCACCCTGCCTGTGCCACTTGGTGGTGCATCCATATTGTACAAAGAGGCATTAGATATAAATTTAAATATGAACCTACTTGATATGACAAAACCAGTGAAAAATATACTCTTCTTTGTGTCATGCTCTGTTGTAGAATGCCTATCAGTCAATATCCAGAAACTCCCAATCTGATTGGCCAAAACTGATTCACATTCAATAATCTTCCTGAAACCACATCATGAAAAATGAAAGCATACACCCTAAAGCACTGGAAACTGCAGTATCCTTTGTGGCAACATCAGAGTTAATTACATTGTACATAGATACATTTTAATGCAAGTAGAAATTAGGACAAACATATAGTGTGAAGTGTTTATGAAAATAACTTATTAGTTGCAACAGATACCTGGCTAATGACAGAAATGGACAAATGTATTTTTAAAACAGAACAAAATATTTTTTCTGTCTTTGTGTTCAACTTTTAAACAAAACATACAAAGTAAAAGAGTTTTGGCAGCATCCAAGGTAAATATGCAAATATTTAGACATACCATTTAGCCACTCTTATTCCAGCAAATGTTCAGACCTCCGTTGATGAAAAATGTCTCTCGCTCTTCAAAAACCTCAACACAAACACAATGGGTAACTCAAGTGATTTCCAGAGAAATATATGGGCAGCAGGCAGTTTCCTGCAAAAATGTTTTCAAGTTTGATGGAGCAATCAAATTTTATTTGCATAATTTTGAAATTGTGGCCCCAAGGCCATGACAAAACTGAGAAATTTCAGATTTGTGTAGCCTCCTTACCAACAGCAGGTGTTTACTAACTCTTTCATATCGCTGAGTTTCAGGTTTGAACTGCCATTTGGTGATTGGTTGGGCATCAGAATCACCCTACTGCAGCTTGAGACAGTATCTCTTAAGAGTTTTGTAGTTGGCTGCTGCCATGTAAAGTCTCAGTATTCAAGTTTGCTTGGAACATTCCTAGGAGAACCCAGCTTTTTGGCTGCAGCTTACCAATCACTGTTTGGAGCATCATCAGTTAATGCACAAGACTCTCAGGCTTTAGGCCTGTTTGCATAGAACTCAGGTAAAAGTATTCAATCGATAAAGAGACCATTTTACTGCAATCACCTTGGTGCTGCAGACAAGGTGGATCCCCACTGCATCAAAGGGAACTTTGATCCTATGTACAGCTACAAATGCATTTGAGACTGAGGCTTGGAGGTGTGGAATTTGCTTTTGCTTTGTTTTCCTTGAAAACATTCTAGAACTGTCAGGTATATCTACAGGTGGCCAGCTGGATAAATCTCATTGATGAACATTCTTCTGTGCACAACTGTGTCCACTGCAGACTAAGCCTCATAGCCTCTTTGCAGGGTAGTGACCAACCTAGTGGGAAGACTTGACATGCCAACAGAGTTTTGGGGAGCTAGCAGTGTCTCATCAGAAGGAGGAAGAGAGAGAGAGAGAGAGAGAGAGAGAGGTTTTGAATGACCACTTGAGGTAATTAAGACTTGGGAAGAATAAGGACCCTAACAGACACCAGAGTTCCATTGACTGTCACAATAGACACAGCAGCTATATTCTTTCCTGTCATGCAGCATTGACATCCATTAACCATTTGTTCCTTCCTGTCAATGGACCATGAGTAACTTACAGTTTAAACTCTGAAGGGTTTGGTGTGATAGGAGAGGGACATTTGGAAAACTCCTTTTCTGCCATCTTTGCTTTAACAGTCTGTGACAGAAAGTGTGTGTGTGTGTGTGTGTGTGTGTGTGTGTGTGTGTGTGTGTGTGCCAAAGAGTCCTAACACAGTGCTTGCTAGGAACCCTGAGCTTCGCCAAGAGAAGATTTCTCCTGTTTCTGGCCCTTTTTGGGGAGGGAATATCAGGTGCACAAACTAAGAGGAAGAGGTACTACAGGGGAGGGCTATGAGGGCTACTGTTAATTTAGATATAGATATAGATATATTCATTGCAAAAACTATATTAATGCACCAGTTAGGATTCAAGTTAACACAACAAAAGGAGGTAAATGTGGCATTAAGGATAATACCATACAAGGAACCACAGCCAGCCATACTCAAGTAAGACAAACAACATGTAACTGTTTCCAGATGACATAAATGCAGTAGAACTGATGTACTACATTTGTAGATTTGTATCTGTGACTGCAAAAGCAGGGCCCTGTGCTTCTGCAGTCACAGGTGTAAGACACAGCCATCTGTCTGCCTACAGAAGCACAGGCTGCTGTGGGGCCTGCACATCTGATGCTGCATATAGAAATCAATGACACCCATATTGCAACACTACATCTTTCTGGAGAAGCAGTCCCATGTGGTACCAGTGCTTCAGCAGCCACAGGTACTCATGCATGCAGTAAGACGTACACACAGAATTTCTGGCTTGCAGAAGCATTGGCCCTATGGAGCCTGTGCTTTAGAGCCACAGATACAAATTAAAGGTAGCACATGAGTGCTACTTCATTTGTATAATCTGGAAACAGTTGGATGTGGTTTGTCCTACTTGAAGATGGCTGTCTGTAGTTGCTTGTATGATTTTGTCCTTTTACTGTTTGGGAGGCAAAGAGTTGGGGATAAAACCCTAAAGCCACATTTCCTAGTTTTGTGGCATTAACGAACTAACTGGTGCATTAACACTGTTTTTCACAATAAATTTCTTTCTTTCTTTTTGAGGTAGTGGAATTGTATCCTCATTCCTCTTTTTACCTTAGCTCACCTCCTGCTTCCTCTGTTTTACCTCGTACACCTCCATATCCTCCTCCCTGTGCTTCTTTGCACCACCTGAATGCCACCTTTTCCCTTAACGCTTGTGGCCACTTCCTAGAGTACCTCCTCCTTTGCTCACTTTCTTCATTCAGAGGCTGGTTGCTGTCACTATGCTTTCCCTTAATTTTTCCACTGTTCCTCTGTTCCTCACTGAAACCCACCCTGCTAGGCTGCTTCTATAAGGCCGTCTCCAATTTCTTTAAAATCCACCCACCTAAAGTCTAGGACCCTCATCTCAGTGCTTTGTTGGCATGTCTCATCCAGTTCAATGTTTATGTACTCTAGTTTTAAATGAGTTAATAATGCATCCATCTCCATTTCAGAAGAAAAATAAATACTCTACCTCAACCAGGCATGATTTTACAGAAAAGAAATCAATCATACCTAGTGTATGTTTAAGTGGCACACTGATTTCTTTGCTTTCTCTAAAATTCAAATTAAAACAATTTTTAGCCAGTAATGGACACAGTGAATTATATTTACCAGGCAGGAAATCTAACACAAACAGTGAGTGTACAGAAGGAAGTTTTAACAAAAATACATTTCTGAGTGGTATTTATCTCAAAACTAATTAATTTTGCTTCCCAAAGAAATACCTTTAGTACAGAAGTTTTAACACGCTACAGTAACTAGATCTGCTAGAGACAAAGTTATAAAAGTGAGTTCAGAAGAAACCTAAAGATCCTGAAATGTAAAAGACATTTCTTTACTTAGACAAACTTTGTGCATAGAAACATAGAAACATAGAAGTTGACGGCAGATAAGGACCGCAAGGCCCATCCAGTCTGCCTTCTTTTTCTACCTTATGAATGTGCCATAGGCCTTTTCTCTGTCAATGGCCTATCTGTTCACTGGTTTTGCAGTGTCAGTGGCTCAGTAGGTAGCACACTCACCTCTGAGACTGGGAGATCAGAGGACTGTGGGTTCAGTTTCCACATCTGGCACTTGGGGATCATATCCCAATACTGACACTGTAGTGCAGCATGAGAGGGTGCTGCACTTCTGAGGTGCCGTCTTTCAGATGAGACATTAAACCGAGGTCCCATCTGTCTGAATTGCTGTAGTTCAGGTGGATGTTAAAGATTCCATGGCACTTATCGAAAGGAGAATTTCTCCGGTGTCCTGGCCAAATTTCTCTCATTCACTCAAAATACCACCAACAGCAATCTGGTTCAAGGTCAGTTGGCATTCATCCATATCCCCCCTCCCCGGGTCGTGCCTGAAAATAGGCAGGATTTGTCTAGTGCACTTACCCGTCAACAAAAACTAAATAAATAAATATTCATACTCATCTGTATTGGTCCCTTATGCCTATCCCATGCCTGTTTGAAGCCCTGCACTGTATTCATATCCACCACATCCTGAGGTAGGCTGTTCCATGCATCCACCACCCTTTCTATGAAAAGAACTTCCTCACATTACCCTTAATAGGCCTCCTCTAATCTCATGCTGTGTTCTCTTGTCCTGCTATTTTTCTTATATTGGAATGTTAGACTCTTTCATCTTGTTAATGCCCTTAAGATGTTTGAATGGTTCAATCATATCACCTTTCTCCCTCCTTTGCTCCAGGGTATACATACTGAGCTCTGTTAATCTGTCCTCATATGTTTTCTGTTGCAGTCCCTGCACCATTTTGGTTGCCCTTCTCTAGACTGCCTCAATTTGGTTAATGTCCTTGTGAAGGTGTGGCCTCCAGTACTGCATGCAGTACTCCAGATGGGGCCTAACTAGTGTCTTGTAAAGAGGATTATTACCTCCTCTTCCGACTTGTAGATACTCCTACTAATACACCCCAACATCCCTCTTGCCTTATCTACTGCTTTAGAGGTCTGCTTGATGATTTCAGGTGGTGATGATGCCCAAGTCTCTTTCTTTCTTGTGATTGCCAACAACTCCTCCCAGCCTATAGGTGGCTTCAGGGTTCTCTTCCATATGTGCATGATCTTGCACTTCTTTGCGTTAAACCCCTGTTACCACTCTTCTGACCATTTTGTTGGTTTATCCAGATCTCTTCTCATTCTGCCCACCCCATCTGGATCATCTACTCTGCTACAGATCTTGGTGTCATCTGCAAACAGACAAATTTTACCCTCCAGTCCATCTACAATGTCACTGATAAAGATATTGAAGAGGACTGGCCCCAGGACTTGATCCCTGAGGTACCCCACTTGTGACTTGCATCTTTTCTGACTGTATACCATTTTACCACCACTCTCTGTTTTCTGTCCGTCAAACAGTTTGCCACCCAGTTGACCAATGTCTGATCCACCCAAGCCTACCCAGCTTATTAATCAATCTTCTATGTGGAATAGTATTGAAAGCTTTGCTGAAGTCAAGGTAGCGACATCAACTGCCCCCTTGGTCCACCACTCTGGTTACCAGTCAAAGAACCATGAGATTAGTTTGACAGGACCTTCCTGTTGTAAACCCATGCTGTCTTGGATCCTGTGCTCCTATGGATTCCAGGTGTTGCACTATCCTTTCCTTAAGGAGTGCCTCCATAATCTTGCCCATTACTGAGGTAAGACTGACTGGTCTGTAGTTCCCTGCCTCCTCCCTGCTACCACTCTTGTGGAGCAGGATCACATGAGCCCTTCTCCAGCCTTCTGGTACCTCTCCTATGCTCAGAGACTCACTAAACAGTTCTGATAATGGCTCTGCTAGTTCCACCCTTAGCTCCTTTAGCACCCTGGGATGTATGCCATCAGGGCCCATTGCCTTGTTCACCTTGAGCTTATTGAGATCTTGTAGGCCCTTTCTTTTGTGAAGGGACTAGTGCACACCTCCTCCCCTGTGTCCATGGTGCAGAGCTGTGGTCCCTGCATGAGTGACTATTTCCATAAAACCAAATCATAATACATTACCTTAAATATAATCTATTAATAACAGTAGTGTGTCTGGTTAATTTGCTATGCATGGAAAGGGGCTATTGATTCCCAATGGAAGAACATAAGAAACTTACAAAATGAAAACATGTTTTACTGTTGTGTATCTTATTGACATATAATGATAGTAGGAATCTCTATACTGGACAGTATCATGGAATATGGGACAGTTAGGTATAGGAGGCCCTATGTTGTTGCGTATCATACCCATCCATTTCCTTGACAATGCTCTCTGTGTCACTTCTTATGCAATTAATTTCCCAAGTGAAGCCCAGTCATTGCTAACAGCTTCTCCACTGGAATGCGCTGGATCAGTGGGGGCAGGCTTTTATTTAAAAATGCTTTCAGACTTATAACTGCCTTGAATGTTGAGGGATCCCCTGCACCTGCACCAGTTAGCTTCTGGTGTTGAGTCCAGCTACAAACTGCCATGGCTTTAAGTGTGTGTTTGCCCACTGGTGCCTACCTGACTGCCATTGCCCCCTGCTGACATGAGCTTAACAAAGTTGTCATGTTTCTACAGTATCATCCTCTGGATTCATAACAAAGAAATTCAAACTAGGGATTTGGAGGCCCTTGCTATTCGTAGGGCAAGGAAGGGATAGGGTGATAGTGGTTCAAGCAGCTGAGGTTTTGTGTGGTGCTTTGCAAACTTTAGCTTGACTTTTGGGCCACTGTGTATAGTGGGCTCAGCACCAGAAGGACAAGCAGGTGTAAAATTAGGGATGATTTTAGGATATGGTTTATACAGTGCAAGTCTCTGAAGTGGACCCCTTCAGCACCACCCCTCCACTTTTATTTTCTAGTCCTACAGGGATCCATATCATAATTACCATCATTACCCTATTTTGTTTCATCTGAAACTGACTGACCTGTGTAATGTTGCCATCATATTGCAAAATGCACAAAGGGACAACAGTGCAAATGAGTCTGTGGCTCAAATGAGGTTTTATATGCCTGTTCTTATTAAATGAATACAATAATTTTACTACTACTACTGTATATCCTCTTCCTCCTCTCCTCAGCTGTGCCATTCTCTTCTTCACTCTCCTTGCTCACATTTTAATTTCTGACTGCTGCTCATCTACCTCCTACTGTACAACTCATGTTACACACCTTGTACAGGGAGCGGGACATGCCCATCAACATCACATGGCTTGTGCACAATAGGGTCAGCATGAGAAGCCACAGCAATACCCCACCCCTCGTCCTCAATCACTCCTGACATTTTGCCACCTTGTGTACTGCTCCTCCGGCCATCACCTCATTTGGTCCTCACCTCCATAGACGGTGTACTGCAGCAGGTGGAGCAGAATCTTTTGCCCTGCTGAAGTTCCTGTCATCTTTCCACCTGCCTTGCATCTCTTTCTTTAACTTCAGTGCCTACATTTCTGATTCATTTTAATATCAACCAGATCAGCTCACAAATAAACTTATAGCCCTCTGGGTGGTTCAAAATATAACAATAGGCTCACTGTAGTCAGATATATTAAAGTGCCTGACCCTCTAAAATACAGCAAAATAATTAAAGAGAAAATAAAGAGGAGAAATTACACAACTAAAGAAAAATAAATATGTTTATGCTGATGCAGAAATTGCAGAAATACTGCAGTCTCAGCAAATAGCAGAGAAGACCTCTCCTGAGGGATAAGCAGTGCAGTCTGAAACAGAAAGGAATGAAAGGTAACTTACTGAACTCGTACAAAAGAAAAAAAAAAAACATTTTTATAACCCAGAGTTACAAGCTGCAAATTAGTGATATGTGACAAAGGAAACTTAACAAGTGTTGCAAAAGATAACTATAGAGAAAGCACAATTACTTGACATTAATACACTCAAGTCATTATAACTGACAAAACAAAATTAACTCAACAAGCGTGACAGATCTCTGTCACATCAGCAAATCTCTTGACTGAAAAAATAAATTTCAGATATTTCTCCTGCAGATAAATACCGAATAGACCTTATAGTCAAGCTGTACTCACTGACTGAAAATAGCTCAAACAAAAACACATTTTACATAAATAATGCTGTTAGTTAACTACCATACACCACATGCACTATGCACTTTAGATCACCTCTGTGATCAATTTATGAACAAAAACCATGTTAAAGGATTTATCTAAATGACTAAAAGACACACAGAGGGACAGGTAACTTTAACTCTCTCCACTTAAGACTGCATTGAGCAGTCTCCTTATGGTCTACATGCAGCTTCAATGAAATGTGACCTACAGTGTTTGCTGTGATATGGTATGTTGCCTACTTCTTAAAAACCTTGCCTACAGATTTGAAAATTTCACCCATGAATTCACAGCTTCATGAAACACAGAAACATAGAATTTGTGGGCAGATAAGGACCACTACCCACCAGTCTGCTATTTTTCCCTGCCTTTACTGTCATGGCAGACCCTACCTGATTCCATCTACTGTGAAGTGAGCCCCATGTTGGGGAAACATCCTTCTTCATGTGAATTAACTACCAGAAGTAGCAGATCTGTGTTAATTCACAAAATTAATTTTATGGACTTTACAAACCAGTTAAGCATCGTATAGTATCTTATTATGGATGGTCTAATAAAAGTGTGATTAGCAATATTTGGGGTTTGTGTAATTCTGTCATTTTTATTTATGATTTTGTTTGACCAGAAGATGCACATTAAGCTGTGAGAGTTTTTTCCTAGGGGTACTCTGGGGGTGGATTACAAGGACCTGTTTTATTGATGGAGGATGTTGGCCATGACCCTGAGGAAACTCTCATACTCTTTTCAATAAGTGCATGAGATCTTTAACCCGGTGGCCCATGAAATGGTGAATACAAAATGGCAAGCCTAAAAGTCAACTAGGGCATTTCAGTGAGGACAAAATGGTGACAAATGTTTCACCCCTCATAAGGTGCTACCATCTCAGAGTTGATTATTTAAGTAAGGGTGCTTTGCCATTTCTGTCCTCGCCAACATGCCTTCGATTATGAATTTGCTGTTTTGTATTCACCCATTTCACATAAAACCTTAACTTCTGCCTGGAGAGTGACCACAGAGGGGCAGAAGGGACTGCAATTTAACATCATCCAAAGGGCAGATGTCTCATCAAGCAATAATCAACAGGCCTGCATTTTCACTGCAGTTTTGAGGAAAGGGCACATAATACAGTTCTCAGAATAAGGGAACTGAAGTACTAAAATACTTGACAACATTGAGAAAGCAGTTTTAAAAAGTTTTGCAACTGTTGAAACAACTCTGGGAAGATGACATGACAAAATAAAGACACTTTCAAAGACATGTGGTGTGCAAGATGAATCATTATTAATGAACAATGCTGAATTACTGGGATACACTAACTCCTCCGGGAAGAACAGTATGATAATGTGTCATCCAATATGTATGTGCTTGGTTGTCTAATGCCTGGGGAATTGTTAATATTAACTATGCCAGATATAATCAAGTGTGCAAGACTCTAAACAAACAGTCCAAATCTTGGTACATATTCATTCAGAGGACCCAGTTGCATTTCTTTTCTTGTGCACTTCTTAGTATTTTGGCATTCATTCTGAAAATGAATATAGTGTACGTGTGAAATACTGACAGAACCTCATCATGGCATCCTCTGTTATAGGTCAAGGCTAGAGATGTTGAGAATTTTCCTCAGCTGCTGAAGATCTGACCATTCAGAGACTTTGCTCTTTGTGAATATCTCATAAAGTGATCCCACTTTATCAAATTTGGTGCATAGTACACACTGAAAACCACACAGGGTCTTGACCAGCAAAGTCAGGCTACTTCGTGAAAGGTGAACAGCTGGGAGGTGCAAAAGACTGTTCAGGTGGTTACACTGCTGCTGAAATACAGGGATAAAACTTTGTGAAAGTGTACAGTCCTCACCTGATAGGAAAAGAAGTAGTATGTCTCCATTTTCTGTGAAGAAAATCAAGCAAAAATGGTTAGAAAAATAAATAGAAAATTGGATTTAGTACCACAATGTTTTAATAGTTTGTGTTTACACCATGGAGAAGGAGCCAGAAAGGAACAAGAAACTTAAACTTAATGAAGATAGCTATTTAATAAAGAAAACAAGAGGAGATGAAGCATGTTTTATTTTAACGTGGCACACATGCAAATTGTCTCTGTGTGCATGGAGATTAACCATGAGAAACACTCTCCACCCTGAGGAAGGGGTACATGGGCACCATGAAATGTTGGTGGGTTAGTGCATTTTCTGTGGTGTACACAATAAAAAGAAAATATTTTGAAAACTTGAATAATTTGGTGAGTGGTCATCTATCCCTATAAATTCCTTGACTTGTCATTTGACCTATATGGGAACTGACTACTCCCTCATTTGAGTTTCTTTTATGCCTAGGAGGATCTGGGTGTGCCTTTCCACCTCTCTGGACATTAGCAAGGCATTCAATGTTGTGCCACAGAGGATGCTGATAAAGAAACTGCACAGCTACTGGGTGGGATCCAAAGTTGTGACTTGGATTAGAAACTGATTAATGGATAGGAGAGAGAGGTGGTGGTGTAACAGCACTCACTCTAATGACGGAGAGAGACAGTGAGTTGCCTCAAGACTCAGTACTAGGACCAATCCTCTTCAATGTCTTCACAAGTGACTTTACAGAAGAACTAGAAAGGAATGCCTTTTGCAGATGATACGAAAATCTGCAATAGGGTGGACACTCAAGAAGGGTGGAAAGAATGTGTAGGGATCTTGGGAAACTCGTGGAGTGATCAAGAGCATGGCAGTTGGGGTTCAGTGCCAAAACATAAAATCATGCACCCAGGGCACACAAACCCAGAAGCTGAGTATAGGATATTGGGGGGATACCGACAGTCACTAAACAGGAAAGAGACCTTGGGGTTATCATATCTGATAACCTTAAGGGGAAAAAGAGTGTGACAAGCAGTGGTAGGGCTAGTGAGATGCTGGGTTGCATATGGAGATGTATCTACAACAGTTGGAGGGAGGTGGTGTCACTGTATCGCTTACTGGTGAGACCCCACCTGGAGTACTGTGAACAGTTTTGGAGACCACACCTCAAAAGGAGATAGACAGGGTGGAGGCAGCTCAGAAGAGGACAACTAAAATGCTGCAGTTAAAAATTAAAAACTCTGGATCCTTTAATAGGAATGAATATAGAAAGTAATTGGCAAGTATGTATGTAAGTGTAGCATTAAAGGCAGATTGGAGCGACCCCAAAAATGGTAAAATGATTTAGGTTAAAAAACACTTTATAATTTCAGAAACAGTATTAAAGAATGATATATTCAATTCAGTAAAAATATGAATGTATAACTAGATAATGTAACCATAAAGAGAAAGACAGGAAAGCATCACAGAAAATGTAAAATGGTTTGGGTTAGAATTTAAGATATTTTGAAGCTGATAATAAAGTAATCAGCATTATTTACAAATAAGCAATAAAGAAAAGGAATTAATGTTAACAATGCTATAATATTATTACTGCTTAAGGAAATTGGAGACCTCTATTAAGGTCAGCATTTTTTAAGTTAAAAACTTTATTAGTTGTCCAATTAATAATGTATTTTATTAGAAATATGTTACAACATAAATGAATATAGATATGAATGTAAATGATGTAACATGATTGCACATGTTTTGGATGACTGAGGTTCCTAATAGAGTCAAAGTGTGGTAAAACTGTTGTATCCAAAACCCATTACAGTAAAATATTTAAAATGTTGCTTTATAAATACATTGATGAGAAAAATGTATTCTGGTTTAAATAATATCATGTACAGTTGTAGGAATCACTGCATCCTCAGAAACAATAGAAAGTTAAATTAACATTGTTTAAAATAATATATTTTTGAGATACACAGTCCATATTAATCAGTTCCAAATAAGAGCCCACTTGGAAAAGCCATCTTCGTCGCTCTGTTAGCGGAGGGAAAGAAGTGTACAATTTAGTAGAAACACTTGCATCCCATGAAGAAGTACAAAGAGTGATACATACCACTCTGGCGGTAATTCCAAGTGGGCTCAGAGGAAGACACACCTTTGGAGCCTTTCGCATCTTTAAAATGCTATTATCGTTTGGAGTAAAGAATCCTTTGAAATACATAAAAAATGAGAGTATTCAGTCCAGTTAAAGAAAGGTAAACACATTTATAAATTGCCATATAAACAATATTACAACATTTAAAAACTTAAAAGAAAGTCAAACTTATTTCTTGTTTATAGGGAAAACGTATTACTATAAAAGCACTTGATACAGCTTGGCAGTTTTGAACAGAGGTTAAAAACAAAAACAAAAGCTTGTATGTTAAGAGGTATGGTGATATTTTAGGAACTGAAATGGTATTTTTGTACCCAACTATGTTCTTTTGAAAAGTTAAAAGCAAAACTAAAAGCATATTTTAAAACCAAGACTCATTTTGTGTATAGCAGTATGAGCACTATAGAATAGAAATCCAGAAAGGAGAAACGCTATTGGGCCCTTTTTCCATGAAATGTTGATATTCAATTCAATAAAATAATACAGTCGCTCTGAAGGTATGCTATTTATAGGGTGTTCAAATTTAATACTGAAGTTAAACGTAGGAGATGATACTATGGACTGTGCAGGATATTGTGCAAAAGTGTAAAAACCTTTTTGGCATGTTTAATTTTGCAGTTGTATGTCTGTAGAAACCATTGCACAGTTGAAACAAGAAGTGTAAGAAGTTTAAATGTTACATAAGTGAAATGAGTCCTTAAATTATAAATAACATAGCAGTAAGATGTGTGGTGAAATTGAAATTATAGTATGAAAATTCAATTATATTTTGTATTTAAAACAGATCTTGAATGCCCGTGAACAAGCTCAAAGGAGCAAAACATAGGGATTTTAACATAAATAAAAGAAAATTAAACTACGACTGAATGAGTGTGTTGAACTGAACATCTGATCTCCTAGTCTTGGATTTTTGGGTAAAATGCTGCAGGGCTTGCATGAGAACCTCTATGAGGAGAGACTCTGGGATCTCAATGTGTATACCCTGGAATAGAGGAGAGAGAGAGAGAGTGATGACATGATAGAAACCCACAAATACCTCACAGGGGTAAACAGGGTGTAGAAGTAGAGTCTGTTTCAAATGAGTAAGAGCATTAGGAACAGGAGCATTTGATGAACCTAGGGGAGTTCAAGGGTGATGTGAGAAAATACTTATTCACTGGAAGGGTGGTAGATGACTTAAACAAACTGTCAGTGGAAGAGCTGGAGGTGAAAACAGTTGGGGGGCTTCAAGCATGCATGGGATAAACACAGGGGTATATTATAAAATAGACAGGGATGAAGAAGGGTCACGGAGATCAGTTATGGTCAGCAGAGACAGATTAGATGTGGAACACCTGAGCAGACTAGATGGGCCAAGCAGTCCTTTTCTGCCAACAAATTCTGTTTCTATGTTTCTCAGTGCTCCAAGAAATAATTGTTAGTGAGCAATGGTTCTATTTAGCACAGATATTTTTATAAATACTTACTGTGCATTCTCAGTTATGGTAGCAGTGATTCAAATTGAACTGAAATTGACCTGAGGTGCAGAGGACTCCTAATTTGGTATCATGATAATGTAGGTACACACAGCAGTTGATGAGTGTAGCCACCACTGTCTCAAAACGTAAGTTTGCCTGACATGTTTGTTGTTGCCAGAAGAATAGCAGGTTCAGTGCTCCCACTTGGCAAGACATTTGTGTTTTAAAAATCACACCTGTCTGGCAGAATAGCAGTGACAGCAGCCCACATGGTAGGCTACCAGTGTTTTAAAAATCATATGCTTGCCTGACATATTATTTCAAACTTCACAAAATTGGGAAACTTCATGATGTTCTGCTGAAGCAAAGTTTTTCTGCATCGCACATCTCTAGTACACTGGCATGTTGGATGGTTCCTGGAGCGGAGAGTTAATACTTCCAGGAACCATGTTCAAATTCATGCTCAGGATAATGCTTGTCCTCCCTATTCCCAGCAATGACATCCTTGTTGTCAGAGGGCCTCCTCGTGTTACTAGTAGTAACATATGTGCTATTAGCAAGTACCTCCTCCCATACACAGTCATATGTCTGAAATGAAATTAATATTTTCCATCTCCCCACGAGCCCCAGTGACAAGATTCCAGGGCCAGGATATTCATAGGTACAGATTAGGTCCTTCAAAATGTTTGCTGCAGGAGAAAATTAGTGCCTGGAACAAAACAGGGTATATGGAAACATACTTGGGCACTTTCTGAGCACTAAATGCATGTTCCAGAATATACATTAAGCACTATCTGAAATGTAATTGCAGTCTCCAGCAGTCTATTGACTTCAGGAGGTACTGTAAGTGGCCAATAGGTTGTTATAGGGACTGGGATGGCAATGAAGCTGTTAGGGCTCGCTAATGGTGAGCAATCTGTCATATTCATACCTTAAGATGCAAATGACCACATGGCACTATCAAGGGCTATCGTTCATTTCCATCTCATTAGGGTCTCATTACAGGCCAGGAGCAACCAGGGTTTGCAACCCTCCCACCAGTGCTGTTAGGACTGCCTGTACTGGTAGTCTGTTTTGTTACTTGCAAGTGGCTGTGGCAGGACTGCAGTATGACAGTCAGTGTAAACAGGGCAAATAATTGCACTTATATAAACTAAGAACCACCAATATGAAATGAATTTATATGCTTGACTTGGGTTTGAGAGTTATTGGGCTGGATTTTATAATGGCTAGAATTGCCACAAGCACTGGTACACAAGATATGGCACACTAGGTTTGTGGCAATCTAAAGAGATTTTCTATACCTTTCATCAGAAACATACTTGCTTGACATTTTTGTGGTTTAGCTTACATCTGAACTGGGGCCCTTTACAGGCAGCTTGTGTATGAGGTTTGGCACAAGCTGCCATAAGTTGGGTTAACTGTCACAATTTATCCTGAGACTATAAAATTGGAGTGCAGTTGCAGCAATCATCAATGCTGCAACTGTGTTTGTCTAGGTTTGATGCAGGGGCTAGATGCAAGCCCTGCATCAACCTTCAAAATCAGACTATTGTCTTTATTGAGAACACATGGGCCCATGTCAAATTATGAATTGTCTTCTGATCATTTTAGCCATATTGTATAATCTGTCATTACACTAGCCCTACATAGTGCTCTAAGCTTTGCAAACTATATGAATGCACAAACATTTTCTTTTGCACTGTGTGTACACCTCATCCTGAACACTCATTCCCTGGTGTCTAGTGGTCCCCTGCTCTCCATAGGTTTGAATCTTCCCTGCCAGTAAACAGCCAGTCATTTCCCGGTGTCTAGTGGTAGCCCTCACTCCCCATAAGTTCAAATTCCTCTGCTTGTAAACATCCAATCACTACCTTGTCTCTAGTGGCCCCTACTCTCCAAGGTTCAAATACCCTCACCCATCCTTGCCGCTGACCCCCATGCAAGCCACTACCCCTTGGCAACTGACGCAGACCCTCCACACACCTCCATAGCCAGCCACTGATTGACATTTTGTTATCACATGCCTACTGTAGTCAGCTGTTAGTGCAGTAGGCACAAGATCTCAAATTTCAATTGGTGGCCAACCATGAAGATGAGCAGAGGTCTGTGCCTATCGATTGAGGAAGGTCGCATGATGGGGCCAGGACAGGTGGGTTGGAGGCCAGCCTCTGGGAGGGGCACACTTGAGGTCAAGCTGCATGATTTGAATTTAGTGGGAGGGAGAGAACCATAGACACCAGGGAATAATTTGGTGTTTACTAGTGGGGAAATTCAAACTTTTGGGGATGGGGCGGTTCCATAGATGCCAGGGAATGATTAGGTGTTTATCAATGGGAGTATTTGAACACATGGGAGAGAAACACTAGACACCAGGGAAGTTTTACAGTTGGCATGGCCATTGGTTTGGGGGCAGGAGGACCACTGGACCTGAGGGAGGTGTTATGGTTAGCATGGCTAGGATCAGGGCAGTGTGACCACTGTTCTACCAGGTAAACTGTTACAAGCACCCTCACAGTGATTCAGAGGGCAGATCACCATATCACCAGGGTGAACTGTTACAAGCACTGTCAGGATGGTAAGACTGTGGTAGTCAGGGGTGTTGCTTGTAAAACCTGGTTTAGAGAAGCAGTAATTATATAGCACTAACAGCTACCTACTGAGATGCTAGCCTGTTTGGTGATTGCTAATGCCCATCCAGTACTCTTGTCTGTGTGTGTAGTGGCCCCAAAGACCCAACCTTCCAGTGATAGTGGCCAACATAACCCTTTGCTCACCTCCACACCTGTCTATCTTCAGAATCTCATTAAGTATTGTACCACTACACCAATATGTATAGCAAGACAAGTGAGACATTCCTTCAAAACTCATGTAGCTTGCCATGATTGGAAACTGGAGGGATATTTATTTTATTACCAGTGTCATGGTAGTAATGGGAAGAGGGATATTAAGTTTATAACTGAGCCATTCTGGGGAAATGAAAAGGGTGGGATATTCATTTCATTACTGGAGCTGTGATCTGGACTGGGGGAGGGGAATATTAATTTCCACTACTGCTGCCATAAATGGGAACAGGTTGTGGGAAGAGGAATATTCAATTTTGTAAGGATGGGTTCATATTCTTGTTTCAACACATTAGTGAGGATACAAGATCCCAGAGATCATCTCCCTGAAACAAAGACTTTCATCATCACCCAGTTATCAATGAGACCAGGTGGAAACAGTATACATGGATAATAAGGATAGATGAGAAAAGTTTAAGACATGTAAAAAGCAGCCCCACTGCACTTCTGATTTGTTGCTATTACCGATCAATCAGTAATGAATTCATTTGGACTTGGCTGCATCAGTAGTATGATTCAATGAAGCATCATAATTTGGTGCTTGGAAAATCATGCTGCTGTTGCAATATAACTTCTTAACATTTATTGATAATAGACTGTTAAGGTCAATAGATTGTTGAGTCAAATCAGATGGATAAAATAAATGAAGAAGTACGTTAGGCTAGTGAAAAGTTATAGATACAAGCAAGATAAGATGTATCTAATGTTTTGTTAGACTAATAAAGGTATTATCTTTACCCAGCATAAAGACTGTCTTTTGTTTCTCTCCTGCTTTTACATGGGCTAACATGGCACAACCCTACCTTGACATGGATTTAGTAAATTGATTGCAATAAATTGAATTAAATTTGTTTTAATTCATTGTTTTGCAGTACAACTGTATGAGTCTGTAATACTAGATCACTGTTCTTCAGTTGGATGGGTAGCCAGGTCTATCTCCCAAGACCTTTTAAGAGAAAGTAAGTCAACTGATGTCCCCTGCAGAATGTATGTAGATAGTCTACCTATTAGTTTCTCTTCAGAGGTTGATTTTTTTGAAAAGTCTCCATATGGATCACGTGGAGGAATATTCAGGTTACCTAAATATTTCTTCACGACCTCCCTGATATGAAGATAAGCTAAAGAAGATCCCGTTGAAAATGTAATATTTTAGTAAGATCTTGAAATGAAATAAAATCTCCTTGATCATATAAATTTCTGAGCAACAGGATATTTTCTTGTAACCAAGATTTAGGGAACTAAGATAGGGGAATATGCAGATTGTGAAAGAAAACACAGAGCCAAGCAATTCACTCCTATATCCCAATAAGTTATTTGCTTTAACCAGGCAGCTGATGTTTTAGTACAGGACAATAGGGATGAGTAAGGCCCTCCTAACTAAAAATCCAGTTCCAAAATAGATATTACATTCTTGCTTGAAGTAAATGGACTTCCATAGAGAGGTTGGATCCCAGTCTTTAAACAAGAAAGCAATAAGTTGGAGTTGGGCAGCAATGTCATACAAAAGCATATTAGGAAGACCCAAACCACCAACTTCGGGGAAAGATATAGTTTTTCTAATTTTAATCTGGTTCTTCCGCCAGCCCTTAAAACTTTCCTGAGATGTTTATCAAAGTTTATGAATACCTTTTCTGTACCCTGATGGGAGGCCCTAAGAAAGAAAGAAAATACAAGGTAAAACATTTATTTTTATAATATTGACCCTCCAGCAGGGTTAGAGAAAGCAAGGCTCACCTATCCAAATGGAATAATTTTTTTTTCAATAGGGACTATAATTTAGTTGGAATAATTTAAGTCTTTGTGAATATAGACCTGCATGTACTTAATTCTTTTATTTAAATGGCCTATACCAGATATATTTGAACTTAACAAAATTGCATCACTCTTCAGCAAGTTAATGTTATAGCCTGGGATATTGCTAAAGGAATTTATTATGTCTAAGATTCTGGCTGCTGTACTTTGAGCATCCTTCACACAAAGGAGGATATAATTTGCATATTGTACAACTGTTTCTGTACCCAGTTTCGGTCACTTTTATCTATTGTACCTGTTCCTTGTACCATGCTAATGTGCCATCTTCATGGCCACACACACACACACACACACACACACAGAGGAAATGGAGGAGCTGGAGGTACTTTGGGTCATGCAGGAGCCAGGATCTGGGGTTGCTATCCATTCTGGAGTAGTGCACAATCCTCCAACATAGAGAGAGGAGCTGGATAAGGCATGTGGGGAAGGAATCATCAGAATAGCAAGTAAGGAGTAGGTACTGCTAGACAGTGACCTCAATTTACAGCATGGAGTGGAGCCTTTCAACAGAGGCTTTAGCAAGGAGCAGGGCCATCCTTGACTCCCACAAGAGGCTTTTCTCGGCAGGTTAGTCAAAGAACCCACTACGGGTGGGGCAGTGCTGAACCTGGTGGTTACAAACAGGGACAGCACTGCAGACATTACATTGGGCAGACCCTGGGAACCACTGATCCTCACACAGTGTGATTTGATAAAAAGACAGGAACAGAGGCTAACCACATGGGGATGAAGGTCCTGGACTTTGCAGGAGGATTATAAAAGAAATGCGAGACTTCTCAGAAACTGACTTGAAGAGAGGATTGACAGGGATGGGTGGAGGCCCAGTGGGAAAAACTAAGAGGAATAATTAAAGCAACAACCTCTGCATAAATGAAGTGAGTAAAAGCAGAAGGAAATAAGACGACATTATGGTTCCCTAAGGGAGTGACTAAGGAAAATGGGTGCTATTCAGGTATAAGGAAACACAGAGGGAGGAGGACTGGGAGATCTAACAAGTAAAACAGAGGAAGCAGGAAATGCAGTAATGGGAACAAAGGTGTAGACAGAGAAAATGATCATGAAAGGGGTCACTAAATTGGGTAAGACTTTCTTCAGACACATAAGTGAGAAGGGAAAGCAAGTGGAGGGATAGTGAGGATTAGAAGGGCAGAAGGCGGAGACTGTGCAGTAGAGGACAAAGAACAAACTGGCATCCTGAAAAGGTAGTTCTGCTCAGTCTTCCTAGTGGAGGAGGGGTGATAGACCAACAGCGTGTTGCAGCAACAGAGGGGAATGGAGGGGAGGCAGACACAAGTCAGTTTTCAGAGAAAAGAATCAATAAGGGACTTACATCTGTGAAGGTGGGCAAGGAATGGGATACACCAAAGGGTACTAAAAGAACCCAGGGAGGTGCAGGCTGCCCGGCTGACAACCTTGCTCAACGGTTCACTGGAAACAGACATGGTTCCAGATGACTGGAGAAAAGCTGACATAGTCCCTCCATAAGACTAGGTGGGCCAAGCAGTCATTATCTGCCGTCAAAGTCTATGTTTCTATGTAAGAGCAGCAGCTGGGAGGAGGCTAGCAGCTATAGGCCAGTCAGTTTTACTTCAGTTGTGGGAAAACTAATGGAAACCATATTGTACTAAAGGAAAGACTGGTAGAGTATCTTGAATGCAATGGGTTGCAAGACTACAGGCTGCATGGTTACAGAGGAAGGTTGTGCCAAATGAATCTGATAGATTTCTTTGACTGAAGGCGATCAGGAATTATTTAAAGGGAGAGTAGTGGGCATGGTCTAGTTGGACTTTAGAAGAGACTTTGACACTGTGACACACAGAAGGTTGATAAAGAAATTGAGCAGCCGATTGGTGGGGTCCAAAGTGACTAACTAGGTTATTAACTGGCAAAATCTGTTTTTCTAAGGCATGGATCTGTATGTACTTGTAACCATTGTAAATGATGTTATGCTCATGTATTACTATGACGTGGAACCTCTGTAAAGAGCCTTTGGCTCAAAAGTACTTCCTAGAAATAAATAAATAAATAAATAAAGGATAGAGACAGAGGGCGGTGGTTAACAGCACTTACTCTAATGTTGGAAGAGTGACCAGCAAGGTGCCACAGGGCTCAGTACTGGGACCAGTCCTCTCTTCAACGCCTACACAGGTGACATTGCAGAAGAACTGGAAGGCAAGGTACAATGGCACCAGCAAGGATGCAACACAGTGATGCTGCAGTATCTCACACAATGCAGCAGTATGCTACAGTGAACAATGTAAGTTAATGGTAATTAAGCCCATTTTTTGCTGCAGTATTTCGTGACATATCATTACTGTAAGTTACTGCGTTACATAGTGGCCGCTTCCTCTGTTTGCCTCTTGCAGATAGAAACATAGAAACATAGAATCTGATGGCAGATAAGGACCACTTGGCCCACCCAGTCTGCCCATTTCCTACCTAATGGATAAGCTGCAGATCCTAGTTAACCAACAGCCTACTTCCTCCTACCCCAACCCCTAGAATTGCCTTATGCCTGTCCCATGCATTCTTGAATTCCCCACTGTTTTTGACTCCACAACCTCCACAGGAAGGCTGCTCCATGCATCCACAACTCTCCATGAAAAATACTTCCTCACATTACCTCTGAGCTGTCCCCTTCTATCTTCAAATTGTGCCCCTGTGTTCCATGATACCAAAATTTGGAATGGGAGAAGGGGTGGATAGAATGTGCAGGGTTCTTGGGAAACTTGAGCAGTGGTCAAAAGCATGGCAGTTGAGCTCAATGCCAGCAAATGCTAAATCATTCACATAGGGCATAGGAACCCAGAAGCTGAGTATAGGATGGGGGTAGGTACTGACAGTCACTAAACAGGAATGGGACCTTGGGGTTAACATGTCTGAGGAGCTCAAAATGGCAGGCAGTGTGACAAAAGCAGCAGATGGGGCTAGTGGGATCCTGGGTGCACATAGGAGTGTATCTCTACCAGGAGGAGGGAAGTGGTGTTGCCACTTATCACTCACTGGTGAGACCCCACCTACAGCATTGTGTCCAGTTTTGGAGACCGCACCTCAGTAAGTAATAATAACAACTTTTCCTGCCTAAAATAAAGATTTCCTACTACTACTAGAAAGGACATAAACAGGGTGAAGGCAGTCCAGTGGAGGGCTACTAAAATTGTGCAGGGGATTATATGAGAAGCCCTCACGAGGAGAACTTCTCATCATGTACCCTGGAATAGAGGAGAGAGATATGGCATGGTAGAGATCTCAAGTATCTCACATGGGTGAACAGGGTGCAGAGGGGGAGTCTCATTCAAATGAAAAAGCACCAGGACCTGAGGGTGTGATGAAGCTGGAGAGGGATAGTACAAAAGAGACGACGGAAATACTTCTTCACTGAAAGGGTGGTAGATGCCAGGGCAGACTGCTAGCAGAAGTGGTGGAGGTGAAAACAGTGAGGGGGATGGGCTTCAAGCATGCATTGAATAGGCAAAGGGGCATATTAGAAAATAGGCAGGAGACGGAAGGGTTGCTGGAAACCTGATAAGGTCAGAGAAGTTAGACTAGGCAAGGAACATCTGGGCAGATTGGTGGGTCAAACAATCCTTTCTGTAGAAAAAATCTGTTTCATTGTGTATGGCAAAAGATACATTGATGTTAATTTAGACAGTTAAAAAGTCCAGCCCAACATTGCACAGTTTGGGTTGGGGGGAATTGTGGTCACCCACTTCAACACAGGAGGAGGAGGAGGAATGGGGTATCCAGGAGATTAGGGGGCCACCTTGGATGGATGGAAGGCTATTTAAATAGCATGGCCTTCACCCCTTGAGAAATGCACCAGGAGAATAGAGAACAAGTTTAAAGAGTGTATCCAAGCACCTTAAAAAAGCTGGGGGGAGTGAGACAGAGCAGATGATGACAGGTGAACTCATCAAGTGAGGGTGCCTGGATGACCTCACCCAGTGCTAGGAAACAAAGAAGAAATAACAGGGCAAAACAAAAGTGGAGATGAGGGGAGTTAGGACAAGAGTTGAGGAGAAGGGCTCAAGGGGAACCAGGAGGAAGATAGGAAGAGGACAACAGGAACAAGGTTGGAAAAGAGGTCAGGGAAGAAGCAGATGGGGACAGGACTAAACCAATGGGGAAAGCAGGCATCTTGGAGGGCTACATGTATGAATATCAGGAGCATGTGGAATAAGAACAGTTGTCTGTAGGCAGTGGTGACAAATATACACTTAGACCTGGTGGCGATCACTAAATCATGAGCAATGAATTACCATGACAGGGCCATGACTATAGAAGGATACACAGCATCCAGATGAGACAAAGAGAGAATGAAGTGCAAGGGATGGCATTGTATCTAAGGGAAAATATAAAGGACATGAACATCAGCATATGGGGAAAGGTGAGTACACAGAGACCATATGGGTGCAGGTAGTGACTGAGGGAAACATCAAAATAGGGGTGTTATATAGGCCGCCTCAAACCAGGAAGCAGATAGGCAGCTGGAAGATGACATTAAAAAGGAAACAAGTCAGGGAGGAGTGCTGCTGTTGGGGTAGCCCATGACATGGGCATTAGCGATTGAGCACTTGCAATAACAGCGCCTCAATCCTAGCACATGTCGATGGGACTACTGATGAGGAAGAGGCGACTGGATGGAAGGGTGGGTGCATGTAGCGACAGCACTTTGCTATATGTATCGTGTGGGGGGCGGCGTGGCGGGAGGGAGGAAGGTTGGCCTGGCATGGTTGGCGTGTGGCTGCTGAACTGGCCCTGTAGCATGGTGGGTGGCAGCCTAAAGCTGCAAGGGTTCCGGTTTGGATCCGACACGGCAGGGGACACAGCCCTGCATGAACATTCAAAATCTAAGTCCCGGCACTGCTTTTTGTGCACCTGGGTATACATTGCCAAACTGATTTTCAGCTATGTACACTTACCCTGCCACTGATTGTGATCATGCATTTGCGGGTTATGACATAAATTCCAGCTGGGTGTCTTCAACATACTGACTGGTTTGGAGGATCCCAGCAGCAGAAAGTGCAAGGAGTTAGCAGCTGGTGGAGGTTTTCCAGGAATCATAGTTGTACAGAGGTCAGAGTGGCCTACAAGAAGGGTAGCCATCCTTGACTTAATCCTTCACAATGGGACAGAATAGAGAGGTCACAGTGCTGGCTCCAATGGGATCCAGCAACCACCAGACAGTATGGTTTGATATCAGTTTGGAAAAGACAAGGATTCAGTCACAGATAAAGGTCCCAGACTTTAGGAGGGCTGATTCTGATCAGATGAGGAAGCTTCAGAAGGGGAAACTGAAAGGGTAAGATGGGCAGAGGTGTGGAAGAAAGTGGGAAGGGGTAAAATGAGATATCAGTAGACACAAATCTTTGTATTAGGGTATCAGGAAGAATAAGAGGGTAAGAAATTGCTGTGGTTGATAGAGAGAGTTGGTGGTTTTAAGGGCAAAGAAAAGGTATTTAAAATGCGAATCCAGCCAATAAAGGAGGATAGAGTAGAGTTTTATAGTTGGAGGAAAGAAGCCAGCAGGACCATGAAGAAGGCTAATGCTGACTCGGATCTGAGAATAACATAAGAAATGAGGAACCTGTTTTCATTACGTATGAGAGGAGTGAAAAAAAAAATTGCATTGTCAGATCAAAGAAGGTAAATGAGTAATAGAAGAAGGATAAAGGAAAGGTGGACATCCTGAACAAATATTTATGTTCAGTGTGTTTGCAGTAGAGGACTGAATTCAGAATATGTAGCAGGCCGTGCTAACTGGTAACAAGGCAGGGTGCAGGTCAGGGTTGCTGGCCCATTTACTTGAACAAGACTCACCATGAAAGTATCTGCATTCCCATGGTCAGTTGTTTACTAGCTTAGGAAATCAGTGGGCAAGATGGCATGGTAAGGTCATTACACAAAAGTGAAAATTTATTTACTTTTAAATAAATATGACCACAGACTACTGGTGTAAACAACAAACAATCCATACACCACAATCCATGTACCTTGGCACTTTGCTCAGTGGGGGTTTGTCAGGAGGTGGGTAACTGGGTTTACTGAAGTCCCTTATATACTGACATCACAGTGACATCATAGTGACATAGATTACATTGGCTGTCAATCAGACCAAATGCCATTACAGTATCAAATGGATGACCAGTGTCAGTAGCTCTAGCGGACTTAAACAAGAACACCAATTGTGACTAAAAAATACATACAATGCTATACATAAATATATCAATACAAAAATACGCTCAACAAAAAAATTTTTCAGAGCCTTTTTCTGCCATTTAGATTGATAACTGCACGATCAGTATTGATCTTCAACCATTTATCTGCAAACAGAACAGCAGGTGCAGCATACTTTTCAAATGAGCTGATAGATAAATCAATATGAATTTTTAGAACAAATGTAAATAAAAAATCATGATTGGGCAGTCAAACACAGAGGACTGAAGTAGATTACACTTGGAGTTAGAGTGGCACTCAGGTTTTGGTGCATTCCATGAAAATGCAGTTTTGAGCAAGAAGACTTGTGCTCTCCAAACCTCCTATTGCATCTGAAGAGAAAGAGAGGTAGAAAAATAACCCATAATTCAGAACTCATTAAACCAACAATGCATTAGCACTGCTGTACAGTATTATATTTTAACAAAAAAATCACTAATTTAACACAGTTCCTAAGTATTTACACAGATGTGAATCATATAGTTGTTTTTTTGTTTTTGGGGGTTAAATTCCTTTTAAGCAACCTGAAGCTGATATCATGGAAATATAAAGAAAGGGCATTAGATCCCAACTAATGTTCAAACCTTTCGCTGTAGGCTATTCAAGTAGAAAAATCCAATAACTTTCCCTCTGTAGAAGCCTATCAAGTCTATTGCCACCATGCTTCTCTACTTTGACTTACTCAAGGGTCCTGATTCAGAAAATATTGGCATGCTGCAATACCATGTCAGTGCTGGATCAATGTGTACAGAGATTTCACATTAGTCCCCACAGAGGTAATTCAGCTCTTGTGTGAAATCAACAAATTTTACCAGGATATGTATGATATCATGGGAGGGATTCTAGGCAGACCACACTCCTCTGCAAGAAGAAGTGAAGAAACTTGCAGAGGTTGTCTGTCAGGACCCTATCTACAAAACAATAATATGCCCATGGGGATTTGGGGATCATTATAGATCTTGAGCAAATATACGGTGTCAGAGGGCTTTTCCATCGAACACGCAAACAAACAAACAGCAACAATAGGCCTCCTGCCCCTGCACTTCACTCAAAAGAGCTTGCTAAGAGGGCAGAGTTTTCTATCTACACCTAGGAAGTGAGTGCTCTGTTAAATTTGGTCTGGTGTTTTAAGTGTGAGCTGGGGCAGACTCCTTCGATACTGATCCCACATTTAAACCACTGCAGTGCCGAGTTACTTCCTGGACTGTAAACAGAATCTTAGAAGACGAATGGCATGGAACAAGCAATTTCAGTAACTTAAAAACACAGAATTTGTCGACATATAAGGAACGCTGGTCCACCAGTCTGCCAATTTAATCCTACCTACAGTATTTCCATAGAAACCACATGATCTCTGGTTCTTCCACTGACACCTCATTTCTTTTCCCTAAGATCCCTTCTGTCTATCACAAGCTTTCCTGAATCCTTACAATTTTTCTACCCAACCACCTTGTCTGGCAACCTGTTCCAGGGATCCACCACTCTTTTATGAAGAAGACCTTTCTTATATCTCTCCTGAATTTACCCCTCCAGCTTCATATCACGCTCCTTGTCCTTGAACACATTTTCTTGTGAAAATACCCCTCCTCCACCTTATTTATCCGGTTCTGTATCGGAATGCCTCTATCATAGCCCCTTCTCCCTCCTTTCCTCAAGGGTATACATATTGAGTTCCACAGACTTTCCTTATACATCTTCTGTTGCTGATGCCTTACCATTTTAGTTGTTCTCCTCTGGACCACCTCCATTCTATGTACTGCCATTGATGTGGTCTCCAGAACTGTACACAGTACTCCAGATGAGGTCTAACCAGTGACCTATACAGAGGTAACACAACCTCCCACTTCTGCTGGTGATCCCTCCTATGCAACCCAGTATCCAATTAGCCTTACCAACTGCCTTGTAACACTGCCTAGCTACCTTATGGTGATACAGGACAATTACACAGATGTCTGTCTCCTGCTTGGTTGTTATCAATATCACTCCTCCCATTTTATATTCAACTGCTGGGTTCCTGAACCCCAGGTGCATTACTTTGTACTTTCACATTGAACTCAAGTTGCCACACCCTAGAACACTTGTTTACCTTTCTAAGGGCTCTCCTCATCCTTTCTACCACCCCTCGTAATTTTCCCCCTATTACAAATTTTGGTATCATAGGCAGACCTTTCCTCCAGCTCATGAGAAACATGGCGATAAATACATTAAAGAGAGATGGTCACAGCACTGATCCTAGTGGCACCCCACTGGTCACCCTCCCTCCTGTGAATGAACTCCATTTACTACTACCCTCTATCTTCTATCCCTAATCTATTTCTTTACCAATTTAACACATTTGGACCCATTTCTAAGTGCCCCAGCACATTTAATAGTTTTTATATATAAAAAATAAATTACAAGGTAAAATGTATTTAAAATGTTAAATAGTGTGTTATAGTTTGTTTACTAGTTTAATAAAGAGCTAGTGGGACCAAAAGAGACAGACTGGAAAATGACACAAACTTTAAGAAATAAACAGTTGTAACTTTCTCTTTCTGAAGTAATTTTCTTTTCATTTTGCACATTAGAAAGTTTATGTGGTAATATTATGCTGGATATGTGAAACAGCTCTCATACAACAGCTGACATATCTAGCTCTATTACCTAATTACATCATCAGCATTGTGATCTGACAGTGACATCACAGGTGACTGACCTCATAGCTACTGAGTGGCTGTTCCCAAACAGCAGTGATGTCACAGTCAGTGAGGTCAAAATGCTGCTCATGTAATGGGAGGAATAGAACTAGATAGATCAGCTACCAGGCTGCGTGCTGTTCCACACATCACACCTACTAACATCAGGTAAACAATCTTCTAATTAACCAAAGGGAAAAGAAAAAGTACCTCAGCTATAAAAGGTGATGGTTGACTGTGTTTAAAAACTAATATTACTTACAGGCAGTACACTAGATCTTTAATAGTAATTATTTAACTTAAATCAATATAAACAGCATGCTCTCAGGGAATTGCAGGAATTACCTGATGTGCTGTTTAAGGCAGCAGACAAGGGATGTAATATTGTAATGCTTATGACATTTTTATAAAATAAAAGTGCTAGATCTTCTAAGTAACACAGATAACTGCCACAAACTACAATCTGATGTACTACCTGTATTCAATCATGAAATGCTTAGCCTCTTAGAAAGATCACTCTCTATGGTCTATGGGTGTAATAAATGATGGGAACATTTAATATTTGTTGCCACAGATCCCAATAACTCTAAAACTGTACTTTGCTCAAGATCCATAAAGATCAAAAAATCCACCTCGGCATCCTAATGTTTTGGGGGTTGGGTCCTTTACAGGTGACCTTGCAAGTTTCTTAACTTATTTTGGCAGAGGAGCGTGGTCTGTCTGGAATCCCTCCTCTTCCATATCATGCATGTCCTGGAAAAATCTGTTGATTTCGAGGGCAGCCGGATTATCTTTGGATGGAGATTGATGTGAAATCTCTGTACACACCGATCCAACACCAACATGATACTGCAGCATGCCAATATTTTCTGAATCAGGACCTCTTAAGCTTATCAACTTAATCATAGAGGGTTGAGTATGTGTTGAAGTACAATTACTTTGATTTTGACAGGGCTACTATCTGCAATATTGCAGAACTGCAGTGAGGGTTGCTATGGCCCCTCATCTGGGCTTTGGAAATGGATGTGGTTTTGAACACAAATGGAACTCTTATGATACTAGCATTATCAAATGGTATCATTTTAAAACAACGTTAGTTGTGTGTGGCAGGGTACTGTACCCAGTTGTAGAAGCTAAAAATGTCATTGAGTGGCTCAGCACTAACGATATAAATCCACTTGCAATATTGAACCAAAAACAAAATTTTCTGGAAATCACATTACTGGTTGATGAAGAGTATAAAGTAATCTCAAAGGGCTACAGAAAACCCACCTCCACAAACAGTCTTTTACTGGCAGTGGTTACCACCCCAATCCTCTGAAGGATCCTGTGCCCTATGGACAATTTTACACTTCAGGCAAAATGGCTCTAACATCTATGATTTTGGACAACAATCTAATGAGTTAAGAGAAAGATTTTAGCAGGAGGGTATAGCAGAAAAGAATTGGAAACAGCATGTATGTATTGCAAATCCCAGCAGTGGCTTACTCTGTTACAGCCAAAGAAATAATGTTGAAAGGAATCTCCATGTATATTTTGTTACACAGTACGATCCACTGGCAGGTATGATTAGTAAAGTTTTAACTCAGTACTGGGCAATTCTTCTAGGAAACTCAGTTCTTTCCTAGAATCTTGGGGACAAACCCAAAATAACTTTCAGGGGCCCTAACATCAAGGACAAACTGCTAAGAATTCAATTCACCACACAAAAGAGCAAACCCACACTAGGACTCCCATAAAGCCACTGGGAATGCACAGATGCAGGAACTGAAATATTTGCAATTATTGTAATCAGGGCACCAGTCTCTCTTTACCAGTTTGTGACAGAATGGTACAAATACACCAGTTTATCTCCTGCAGCACAAACTTTAGCGATAGTATGCACTATGGTGCAGTTGTCCCAGAGTTTATGTTGGCTGAACAGTGAGCTCTCAAGAAGAGGATACAAGAACTTGCAAGGGACATCAGGAAGGGCAATCTTCAGTGTCTAGTGGCAGAATGCTTTCTGCTACACAATGACAGTAAACTCTTGACCTGGCTTTTATGGGAATTGAGCAAGGAAAGTATGGAAGCGTAGGGCAACAGACTCAACAGACTTCTACAATGGGAAAGTTATTGGATTTTTTCCATGAATAGCCTACAGCCAAAAGATCTAGACAGTAATTGATATCTAATGCCCTTTCTTTAAATTCCACAGTATCAGCTCAGGTAGTGTAAAAGATGAAGGTAACTGCCCCTTTCAAAAACTATGTGATTCACATCTGTGTAACTACTTAGGAATTGTGTTAAAATAGTGGGTTTGGTTAAAATGATAGTGCTACTGTATTAATGCTGTACAGAGTTCCTGAATTATGGGTATGAGTACTTCTCTACTTCTTTTCTTTTCAGACACAGTAGGAAGTTTAGAGTGCAGGACTTCTGCTCAGATCCCCACTACCATGGAATGCATCGAAAATTAGGTGCAGCTCCCATCTCCTAGTGCTTTTTACCTCTATCCTCTATCTTTGACTGGCCAGTCATTATTTTTATTTATATATTTTCTAAAAATTCATAATGATTTATCTATCAGTCAATTTGAAAAGTATGCTGCATTCTGTCGCTCTGTTTGTGCATGAATAGTTGAAGAGCCAATAATGACCATGCAATCATGCAATCTATCTAAATCATGGAAAAAGGCTCTGATTTTTTTATTTTTCTTGAGCATATTTTTATATTGTCATATTTATGTACAGCATTGTATGTAATTTAGTCACAGCAATTGGTGTTCTTATAAAAGTCGATGCAGCTACTGATACTGATAATCCATTTAATATTGTGATGTTGCTTGGTTTGATTGACAGCCAACATAATCTATGTCACTATGATGTCACAGTAATGTCAGTATATAAGGCACTTCAATAAATTCAGATACTCATCCCCTGATGAAGCTCCACTGAACATAGAGCTGGGGCACCTGGATTGTGTATCGGCAGTTTATTATTTTCACCAGCGGTCTGTGGTTGTTGCATTTATTTGAAAGCAAATCAATTTTCACTTATCTGGAACCTTACTTTGTCATCTTTTCCATTGATTTCCTAAGCCAGGAAACAACTAACCTTGGGAGTGCAGATCATTTCTTGGTGAGTGAGTCTTGTTCACAGTAGAGAGAGAAGGGTTCTTCACCTGCCTGTGCTAATTATCAGGATAAAGGAGGGAAGGTGTCAATGAGGATCCAGTCTCAAAGACAAGAGTGCTAAAGGCCTTAAGCACACTATGTTGCTCTGTCTGTGGGCCTGAAAGGGCTGCACTCCTATGTGTTTAAGAAGATGGGGCAGGTCCTTTTGGAGTAATGGACAGAGCTCTTCAACAGCTCATTGGGGACCAGGATATTACCCACTAGGGTCTGGAGGAAAGTGAATGTATTTGCCCTGCACAAAAGCAGGAGGAAGGATGATCTGGAGGATTATCAACCTATCAGTTCAACATCTACAGTGGGTTCCCACAACATGTTTTTAGATGGTGCAAACTTTGGGAGGATCTTTATCCTTTCCAGAACAAATTACGCCTCTTATTCAATTTCATATTTTGAATAATATTTATTTTACACCTCCCAAGCTTGTCAAGATGGGCAGGTTACACTCTTCTTTATGTACACGGTGTGGTCAGGCTAAAAGTACATTGTTACATATTTTTTTGGAATGTCCTAAAGTCGCAACTTTATGGAACTTGATTAAGTCCAGGGCTGATTCTCTTCTTGGTATAGAAAATTATTTTACTCCTGAAATTTGTGTAATTGGGGATTACAGTGGTGTGTCAGTAAAGGAGAGGAGTTATTTCCTGGCCTTAATTTCCTTATCAGTTAAAACAGTAGTTCTTCGCCACTGGCTTGATCAAACCTTAATTTCATATCATGACTGATTGCAGGAACTTTTGTTTAATCTTCATGTGAAAGATGATTGCAAGTCTTCACAATAGACTCTCATCTTATAATAAGAAGTGGAGCAACTTATATACCTTGTATACAATTTAGTGTGCTCTGGAATGGCCCCATTATGTACCTAATAATTCATAATTTTTTGCTCTTTATGTTCACGTCCTGATCTTTACAATAAGCTTTTTGTTTATTAACTTGTTTTTGATACACTATATGTCCCTAAATGTTTTCACTTTCCAGTTGTAATTGGTTGGGATTGAACAGAATTCACTCTGCCTTGGGGTGGGAGGCTGGGGTTGTTGTTGACTGTAATTGTTTTATGTATTGTTGTTATACATTGTTTGTATGTCCTAAATTCAATAAAGTATATTAACTTTAAAAAACATCTACAGTGGGTAAGCTGCAAGGGATCATAATAAGAAAAGGCTGGTAGGTCTCTTGGGGAAAACAGGCTTCAAGACAAAAGACAACATAGTTTCATGAGGAGAGACTTGTGAACTCGTGTCAGACAAACCTGACCAATTGTTTTATTGTGTGACATAGGTAATGGACAAGGGCAGGTGGTAGACATACTGTACCTTCATTCAATAAAGCCTTGGCTCCATTCCACATGGACAGCTGGTAAAGAAGGTGATTAGTTGGTGAATGAAGATTTTCAATTTCAATGTTCCTAACAGTGAGGGAGATGGCTGTTCTTGATGGTAACACACATTGGACATGTTGCACACACGTTGTGGCAGTGAATGAAAAATATTCTAGGATCTTGAGAGGTTTGTAATGCTGTGCAACAACTAAGATAAGTACCAGGAAATACGCTTTCCTAAGTAATGAAGTGAAAAACAATTTTCAGAAACCAGCAATTTTTCCTGATGAAGTGGCATTGCCAGGAAATGTTCACTGAATTGTTTAAGCTGTATCGAATAAATATATGCATTATCATAATGCAGGAGTTGAGCCTTTCTTTACTCTGTGTCTGATTTATTAATAGCCTTTGCTGGGAGCCTGACCTGAGTGCTTAGGGATTATAAACTTTGTTTCCTTCCATTTGATTAAATGAAACCTGCACATGGAGACCTCTTATACAGTAAGGATTTTTCACGTGCAACAGCCTGTAAGTGTATGACTATTCAAAGTTCTACATACTGTGACCTGGACTTTAACAAAATGCAAATGTAATAAATCATTAACCGTCGATAATGACAGATCTCTTTGACAGGCAGTGTCATGATGCATGACCCCTTCCAACTCAAAATCAACATAGTGAAAAGAATAGTATACCACATACAGCACAACCACAGACTGAGTAAATAATCCTCCACCCACACTCACAAATAAAAAGCACTGACAGTTTATTGGTACTGTCTTTTTTGCTATTGTTTTAATAAGTTATCAAGAGGTTCATCAACTCTCCCAATAAGAAACTCACATCAATAATTGTTGGAAACAACATAATCATAGAAACACGTAGAAGATTCAGATGTCCATAAACCTCACAAATAAAACAAAAATGACAGATCAGTACATTAGTGTAGAAAAAAATGCTGGTATTTAGTAATTGTATGCACCTCATTGTATGCTACTCTGTCTTCCTGAGGTAAACTCTGTAGTAAAAATAACTGCTCACTGAGACATGGCTTGCATGTGTTCAAACATCTTGCTAATGATGACTGTTGCCTACTGCACTCCTGCTACAGTCTGCTTCCCTTAATCTTCCCCTTCCTGCTCCATCGAGAGTGCAAGTACTGTAAAGCATTAATTGAAACTTACAAAACTCAGGATTCTTCTTTTCAAGGTTGATATCTGTTTCCTATTAATTATATGGTAGCAAGCCTCAGGGGAACTCCAGTAGGCAACAATAAGGAAAAGTACTCACTGTTGTAATGTTGTTTCTTCTCAGGGATCCTCATTATGGTTTACACAAGCATCATTTTCCCAGCAGAGAGTGATGCCTTGGCAACAGAACCTTATGCAAATTATGGCATTTAGAACTAAGGTTCAAACCTCTGCTGTAGCCGTGCTCCACTCTAGCCCTAAGATCTGATTTGTTTTGATAGCTGGAGTGAGCTGTGACTACTAAAACTAAGTGGCTACCAATTTTCTTAAATACAATTTTGAAAAACACCAATAAATTTAAGACAGACATATTTAGACATTTTTTTAAAGTTAAAAATATTTAACTGACTACATTTACATTTCTCAAGGAACTACAATAGCAATGCTCAAGCAACCTTAATGAAAAGACTTGATTTTTGTGTGAACCTATTTTATGGTTCTGAAAGGGAGGCAGGATTAGGAGTGTAAATCATAGTGAGGATCCCAGACAGGAAACAACATTACTATTTTGAGTAATTTTTCCTGCTAATGCAAGGAATCTCTCACTGTTGCTTTACACAAGCAGATCTTCAGCAGTACATTGGAAGGCTGGGTCCAGAACCTACTTGGGAAAAGGCTCTGCAAGACAGCAGTTCCAAAGTTGGCATCCCTTCAGGACTGAATGTAAAGACAATAGTGCTTGTGAAGATGTGCTCTGTTTTCAAGTAGCTGCTTTGCAAATGTCATGCACTTAGGGCATAGAAACCAAGGGGTGGAATACAAGATTGGAGGTGGTACTGACATCCATCAAACAGGAAAGAAACCTGGGATCAATTATATCTTATTACCTAACAGTGGCTAAACAGTGTGACAAGGCTGTAGGGAGAGCCAGTGGGATGCTAGGGTGCATAGGGAGGGGATCACCAGCACAAAGAGGGAGGTGGTGATACCATTGTATAAATCATTGGTGAGACCTCACCTAGAGTACCATGTCCAGTTCTGGAGACCACATCTAGAGAAGGACATAGACAGAGTAGAGGCAGTCCAGAGGAGGTCAACTAAAATGGTGCAGGGTCTGCAGCAGAGACCGTATGAGGAGAGACTAAAGGACCTCAATATGTACACCCTGGAGGAAAGAAGGAAAGGGAGATATGATATAAACTTTTAAATACCTCACGGTATAATCAAGGTACAAGAGGGAAGTATTTTTCAGAAAAAGAAGATGCTCAAGAACAAGGGACATGCTATGAAGCTGGAGGGGGTAGACTATGGGAAATGAAAGGACATACATCTTCACAGAAAGACTGGTGGATGCCTGGAACAGCCTTCCAGTGGAGTTGGTGGAGGAAAAACTGTAGCAGGATTCAAGAACGATGGGATGGACATTAAGGAACCTTAATTATTAGGGAAGGGAGGACTAAGCCAGAGCTCAAGTAGGGTCTACAATGTTACAGTAGGTAGGGAAAATGGGCAGACTAGGTGTGCCAAGTGGTCTATCATCCATCAAATTCTATGTTTCAATGTTTCTGTGTTTCAGTAGTGGGATGGCCCTTCTGAATACCACAGAGGCAGAGGTACCATGGAATGTGGCCTCAGGCCTCTGGAGGATTTTTTCCAGCTTTTCTATAACAGAACTATAAGCAAGAGACTATTTGGTGAGAAACAGTTTTCTTGGTTGCTGGTTTACCTTGTGTACCTTACCATAGGTAACAAAAACTGAGTTCCTGGGAACTGACATCCTTAGTCTTGGCTAGGTAGAGGCCAAGTACTGGCTTCTGATCCAGGCTGTGGAATTTCTACTCTCCTGGGCTGGAATGATCAGGGTAGAGCACAGGAAGGTCAATTGACTGGTTCAGGTGGAATTCTAATACCACCTTAGGTAAGAACTTCCTGTTGGTTCTAAGGACTAGTAGTAGTAGTAGTAGTAGTGGTAGTAAAACCTTTATTTTTCAACAGGATTTGATGTTAATAAATATACCATTAGAGCCGAGGTCCCATTTTCAAGGTGCTCCTGAATTTATATAATTTCTTAGTGCAAAAGTTACTTAAAACATACAATACACAAATATTGCCACACAAATGAATACAAATACTTAATCACATATACCCTAAGGAACAATATAATGACAGGAAAAATATTACTATTTTCTGTCATAGGTAGACTACCTTGTCCAGGTGGAAGATTATGTAGTTTGGTTCTGTGCAGAGGGCTTGTGGCTTGCTTATCCTCCTAGCACATGTCATGGCAATTAAGAAACTAGTTTTCCATGTGGCATATTTTAAAATCAGCAGTAGCCATAGGCTCAAAGGGCATCCATTAGCTGTGCAATGCATGTTCAGGTCCCATGGAGGGAATGAGTCCTCACAGTTGGGTATAGGTGCTTGAGGCCTTTAAAGAACCTTGTAAAATAGATTGAGTGGCCAGTGACTTGCCCTTGCCTGCTGATGTATATGATTGATAACACTGCTGCTAGATGCACTTTTAGTGTTGATGACCTCAGGCCTAAGAACTGCAAGTGTACTAGGTAGTCCAAGACTATAGGCAGTGTGCCTCCATTGAGATTCTCTTTCTGGGGCATACCAGTATGTGAATTTCATCCAGTTAGAAGAGTATGCTTTCCTGATTGCTGGTTTCCTGGAAAGGTTAGGCACCCTCAGGACTTCTTCTGATAGATTCAACCCAGAATACTCTAGCTCTTCAAGAACCATGCCCTCAGCCATAATGTCTCTGAGGTCTGTAAATGCTATACTTCCTGAGATAGGGTCAATAGATTGTAACACAGTGGTAGGTTGCTTGGACTCTTGCTGAACAGGGCCAGGAGCATTGAGTACCAGTCCTACCTGACCCAGTCTGAGTCTATTAGAATCATTCTTACTGACTCACTCCTGATCTTTAAGAGCACTCTCTGTATGAGTGGGAATGGTGGAAAGGCATACAGAAACTTCTCTGTCCACTTCCAGGCTAGGGTGTCCTCTAGGACTGTTCCCTATGCTGGTGTCTTGCAATGAAACATTAGGAGCTGATTGTTCTCCCAGGAGACAAACAGATCTATTTCTGGAGTGCCCCATCTGCTGAAAACAGTGGCCAGGACCTACATGTTTAGGGTCAATATGTGGTTTTCCTGGCTAGGTAATTCTGCTTAGGGAGTCTGCCAGGACATTGTCTTTGCCTGGCAAGTGTACTGCAGAGATCTTTGTATCTACATAGTGGTCCAAGTCCCAGATCCTCATTGCCTCTGTGCATAGTATTGAGGATCTTGTACCTCCCTGCTTGTTATGAAATACATTGCTGTGGTGTAGTTTGTTCTGATCTGGACAGACTGACCTTGCAGCTGGGAGGAGCATGATTGCACTGTCAGAAATATTGCTCTGTGTTGCAAAAGATTGGTGTGTTCCTGGTCTCCTCATGGCTCCAGATGCCTCTTACTGTGAGGTCCTCCAGGGGGTGCCCCACTCTAACAGTGAAGCATCTTTGTGAGGATACTTGTTGGGGACTGCAGGAGGAAAGGAATGCCTTCTCTGTGGTTGCCGCTGTCCTTCCACCACTCTTGTGTCCATATCAATGTTTTGTGACTGGCAATAGTTTGGAGAGAGTATCATCTTTGAGAAAAGTAGGCTCTTAAGTGGTACTGAATATTCTTCATCTGGAACCTGGCCCATGGCACCACTGCTGTGGGTACAGCCATGTGTCCCAGTAGCTGTAGAAAATCTCTTGCAGGCCGTGGCAGGCCCATTATGAAGGATTTTTCTGTGCTGATCAAATTACTGCTCTACCCTGAGGGAGGAAGACTTTTCCTGCAGGGTATCCAGTTCTCTTGCTCACGATATCCAGCCACTGAACAGGTTCTGTTTGGGACTTCTGCAGATTTATCAGGGACCCTACATTTTCCAGGGTGCTTTTAACTTCTGGATAGATCACCTTGACTCTCATTCTGTCTTTCCTGAGACTTGCCAGTTGTTCAGGTAGGAAAAGCCACCATACCTTGTCTTCATAGGTTTGCTGCCACTATGGCTAAGCACTTTGAGAAGACCCTAGGTGCTGAAGTAAGGCCAAGGTAAGGCGCTACGAACTGGTACTGGCAGCTTCCTAGTCTTAACCTGAGGTATGTTCTGTAGGTAGGTCTGACTAGAATGTGAAAATAGGTGTCTTTCAGTTGCAGTGACCCTAACCAATTCCTTGACTGAAGAGATAACATCACTGAGCCCAGTGTGACCATCTTGAACCTTTCTTTTTGATATGCTTGTTCAGATATCTTGGCTCAGAAATGGTTGCCTCCCCACTCTCTTGTGAATAAGGAAGTACCTTGAAAACAAGCCCTTGCCTCACTATGAATTAGGGACCTTTTCAAGGCTTTTGCTTGTAGCAATTTGTTTACTTTCAGTTCAAGCAGAATTCTTTCTATGGGAGATTGAGCTGGACAACATTTGTGTTTCTGTAGTTTGGAGAATTTTTTGAACTGCAGGGACAATCCCTGGCTCACTGCCTCCAGGACCCACTTGTCTGTTGTAATGTTTACCCATTCCTGGAGGTAATGGGCCAGTTTCCCAGTTCCCTACCCCCTAGCAGATTTGTCAGCAGTTCTGTTTTGCTGAGACTTGAGTCTGGGGCTATTACAGCATGCTTAGATATCCTCCTGCCTCTTCCCCTGTGGTAACCACTTTGGATTTGGTACTCATAGGGGTGTAGGGGTGTAGGCTTTGGAAAGTAGCCTCTACCCTGCCACCTCTACTATAAGGCCTGTGGGAAGTGGAGGCCTTTTCTTTATCAGTGTTGTTTTTGTAAGTGGTTTTGTACTCATCCACTGTTTTCATGAACAGCTGCCCAGCCAGCATGCAACATAAGTAATGCTGCAATATATCAAAACATGCTGCAGTATACTGTGGAAAACAATGGAATTCAGTGGAATTAAGCCCTTCTACAGCAGTATTTTGTGACATGACATTTACTGTAAATCACTGTGTTCCATCATGGCTGGCTCTGCTGTATGCCTCTGTTTTGTCACCATACTGTAAGTGAATTTCCTTCAAGCACACAATCTATGGCCTAGGTCTGAGTGTCCTCGGAAAGGATTATTGCACTTAGCAAGGAGAATATCCTCAAAGAAACTGCATGGCTAAGACATAGGGACACAGAAACATAGAATTTGATGGCAGATAAGGACCGCTTTATCTACCCAGTCTGCCCATTGTTCCCTATCTACAGTATTACTGCAGACCCCACTTGATCTGCAGCTCTTTCTCCCTCCCACCTTCCTTTCCACTAAGATTCCTTATGCCTATCCAATGCATTCTTGAACTCCATCACCATTTTCAACCCCACCATCTCTGCTGGAAGGCTGTTCCAAGAATACACCATGCTTTGTGTGAAGAAGTACTTCCTCACATCTCTCCTGAATCTACCTGCTCTAGCTTCATAGCATGTCCTCTCATCCTTGAGCTCTTTTCTCTGCAAAATACTGCATAACAGTTTAAATTCATATCCGCTATATTTAGCACTTGAGCACACCCTGACATGTTCATGTAATTTTATTTTCACTGGTGGAACACTGATGCTGCTATTGTATAGTGATTCACCTAATATTCACTGTCTTTTTATTTTCATGCTAATATGGAACCAGCAAAATAGTGAAAATAAAAGACAGTGAATATTTCCTGTTAGACAGTACTTCCTGCAGTATCTTATTTACCCCATGAGGTATTTAAAGGTCTCTATCATATCCCCTCTCTCCTTAATTCCAAAGTATACATATTGAGGTCCTTTCATGTCTACTTGTAGAGCTTTGGTGTAGACCCTGCACCATTTTAGTTGCCCTTCTGGACTGCCTCCACTCTGTCTATGTTCTTCCGAGATGTGGTCTCCAGAACCGCATATGGTACTCTAGGTGGGGTCTTACCAGTGATCTATACAGGGGCAATACTAACTCCCTTTTTCTTCTGGTGATACCTCTCCTATGCACACCGGCAACCCACTAGCCTTCCCAACTGCCTTGATGCACTGCCTGGCAACCTTTAGGGCATTTGATATGATTACCCTCGTTTCTTTCCAACTTGGTAGTCATCAATACTACTCCACCCATTTTGTACTCTTCTGCAGAGTTTCTGTGCCCTAAGTACATTATTTTGCACTTTTTTTGCATTGAAACCTTGACCACTCCTCAAGTTTTCCCAGGTCTCTGCTCATCCTTTCCACCACCACTGGAGTGTCCACCTTATTGCAGATTTTGGGATCATCCACAATGAGGCAGACCTTCCCTTCCATCTCACCTGCAATGTTGCTAATAAAGACATTAAATAGGACCTGTCTGAACACTGAGCATCCCACTGGTCACCCTCCCTTCCTCATAGTGAACTCCATTTACCACCACCCTCTATTGCCTATCAGCTAACCAGTTTCTACCAGTTTACCACCTTTGAACCCACTAATAAGTTACCCAGCTTGCTTTCATCTTCTATGGAATGGTGTCAAAAGCCTCACTGTAATCTAGGTAGGCCAGGTCCACCACTCCACCCTGATCTACTTCTTTAGTCACCCAGTAAAGAACTCTGTCAGATTCATTTGACATGACCTCCTCACATGAATCCATGCTGTCGAGGGTTTTGTAAGCTATTGATTCCAAAAATTCCACAATTGTTTTCTTCATCAGTGATTCCATTAACTTTCCCACCACCAGCATCAGACTGGCATGCCTATAATTGCCAGCCTCCTCCCTACTACCACTTTTGTGAAGTGGGACTGCATCTGCCCTCCTCAAGTCCTCCAGAACCACTCCCATTTCAAGTGAACTGTTAAATAGGACTGTCAGAGGTGTAGTCAGTATCTCCCTGAGCTCCCTAAATATCCTTTGATGCACTTCATCTGGCCCCATTGCTTTTCCACTTTCAGATTAGCGAGTACCTTCAAGACTGTCTCCTTTGAAAAAGACTAGTGTCCACCTCCCCCACAAAGCTCTTGTTGTTTTTTTTTTTGTGGCACTCCTTCTTCTTCTTCTTCTCCCGTGAACACTGAACACTGAGCATCATCTGGGCTGCTCAGTCTTCCTCACTGAACACTTGGAACAGAATCATTAGTATCCACAGCCATGTGAAAATTGTATTTGGTGGCATTTAGGGTGAGCGTTGCTGGGCCAGTCAGATCCTGTGCCAACTCACCATCAGCCTTAACAGCGAGTTCCAGAATTATACTCCACAGTGCTTTCTAGTACTGGGTTGTATGAGCTGAGTAAGCTGCCTGTCTAATGAGCAGGAAGCTGTTGTATAAATATGTTTGACCATAGTGTCCAATTTTTGGAGTTCTTCTCTAGAGGCTGTGCATGGAAGATAACCTTAGCCCTCTCACAGGCAGCTGCTTGGACTACTCCTTGATGATCAGGGTGGGCATACAAGTATTCCACCCCCATTTGTCCACCTGATATGTTTTTCAATCAATGTATCTATGGCTGTAGCTGAGGTAGGGTGCAGATATGATTTCTGAAGTGGCTTTTTGTAATGATTTGTGTATGGGGACCAGCAGCCTTCTTGTAGGAGCTAACCCCATCATATCCATAAATTTTGCTTCCTCCTCATCCTCTTCTGTTTCCTGAGGGGATGTTGAGGGTTCACCATTTGCCTAATGAAAGAGGAATATGATGAGTAATCCTCTGCAGGCCTTGGAGGAGAGTCAAATTCCTGCTCAGGTCAGCTATCTGGTTCAATAGGTTCAACTTCCTCCTCCTCGTCTTCATAGTGCATTTCTTCCTCCTCCACAGTCAAGTAGGCTGGAACTTGAGCCTGTGGAGGTGGGCAGACATATTCATAACATTTCCCATGACCTGGAAGGCCAGGAAAATGTTGTCACATTTTGCCATGTCCTCTACTGAGGACATTTGTCTTGGGTCCAAAGCCTGCTCCTTTCCTTTTCAGGAGGAGTGATAAGGTCATTCTTTTCTTTTTTTTTCTTGGTAGACATTTTCTCCAGTGCCTGCTCTGAGGCTCTTTTTATTTGTATTTTGCCATCACTGGACTCAGAGTTTCCCTTCAGACACACTGCTATATCTAGCATCTTTACCATGCTTATCTGAAGACTGAGCATCTTTATCTTTCTCTGTCCCCTATTGTATTTGAGAAGGTGAACCATCTGATGCATCGTTCCACTACTATTAGAACACCCTTAGAGCCCTTATTGTATTGTGGTGACATAGAGACAGACAGAAAAGACCTAAACTCTCCTCCATTTTAGCCCTTTTCTTTTGGGTTGTGGGGCAAAACTTTATACAGAGTTCACAGCTGGTAAAATCATGATCTGGACTCAGGCATCTTAAACAGAGCTTATGGCAGTCTGCCTTTGCCAGGGATGGAAGCAATGTTTGCAGTTTAAAGCCTTTTGGCCTGTTTTCTTTTCTTTTGTCTGTCAGTTATGCCAAACACTGACGACCTAAAGAAACACAGACAACAGACTAATTGCTTCCCTCAGAACCCAACAGGGTCAAATTGATTCTGACAGGAAAAATATATAGTATTGAGTTCCCAGCATGAAGAACCATATAATTTGCCAAATGAAAACACCACAAAATGAATTTAGGTGATTTTCTTTGCCACATTTAAAAGCAGGCGATTGGAACGGTCCAGTTATCTCTTAATGAGAACAGACTGAAAGTAATAAACTGCTAGAGAAATGCAATTTAAACAACTTTCTCTCCCAAATTTGGCAAAATGAGAATACAATGTGGTTCCCAAAAGGAGGAACTGCACTGACCTGAGGTCTTCTCCAGTTCCTGGGAACCAACTGGGAACCAATGGAAGCAGAACTAGACTGAAAAATTCAAACCACACACTTCTAAATTTTATCTAATGCACAGTAAATGAATGCTCTGCTAAACAAGGTTAACACTTGTGTAAGTGCTCCTCTCTTGTGGCTTACTAGCCTCTCTTGGTATTCTCTGCCCTCCCCAGTGTAGCCTATTAGTCTGGGACTGCACCGGCCTTGACTTTCCCCCTGCTGCAATGGGGGCAGCGAAAGAGGGTATAAAAGCCCTGGTTTTAGCTGGAGAGGAGAGGAGATGCAGCTGTCGGTGGTGGTTGCATGGACAGTTCCTGAGGGGAGGGGAGGGAGGGACCCCCTTGGCCTAGCAAGGTCAGCAGGCAGCAGTGTCAGTGTGATGAGGGGTTATACTCCATTTGGAAGGGCAAGAAAAGGTAGCAGCCATTGTGCAGTTTTGGGAGGAATCTCCACTTTTGTGCAGATGGGATGTCAGTTGCAGAGCAAAGATCATGCCAGATGCAGCAGAAGCAAGATCAGGAAGCAGGTGCAGAACCCACACATGCCTCCCAATTTGATGCTCTTTCCATGTTCCATCGCTGCTGAGTCTTCAGAGAGTGAAGTCCTGGCAAGGAAAAGGTAGGCCTTGACCACTGTTGAAGTCACCATAAGGCAGGCCACCTCTTTATTACTGTTATGCTGCTGCAAGAAGTGTCATGGAGTGTTTCTGGTCTGTGGTTCCGCCCTC
The DNA here is from genome assembly GCA_016271365.2 of Neoceratodus forsteri. Classification (NCBI taxonomy): domain Eukaryota; kingdom Metazoa; phylum Chordata; order Ceratodontiformes; family Ceratodontidae; genus Neoceratodus; species Neoceratodus forsteri. The sequence continues at coordinate 447,950,361 of CM057453.1, forward strand.
CCACATCACCCAGTACCCCTTGATGTGTCGGGGGCTACACTAAAAATAATATTGTTTTATAAGACAACCATCTGAGACTCAGAGCTGACTTCTGTGCAACTGCTACATTCAGGCAGAGGAAAAAATCTGATGTTAGAGGCTAAAGTGGAGCAAGACTACAGTGCAGAGCTTGAACCTTAGTTCTAAAGGCTATCATTTGCACAAGGTGCTATCTCCGGGTGTCACTGTCTGCTGGGAAGATAATGCTTATGTAAAGCATCAGTGAGGGATTGCTGGGTTAGAATGATAAAGAAGGAGTCTGAATGCATGCAAGCCATGTCCCATTTCTCTGCTCCTTGAAGAAAGAGAGCATCATCTGGGATGCTCAGTCTTCCTCCACCAGACAGTCCTGACCTCCTGGGCTTGTTCCTGATCCCAGGTAACCAGCATCACCAACAGAAGACTTGTTTCCATGCCAATGGGACAGTAACAGCAATCGTCCCTTCTATTGGACAGACTTACCAAAAGCACTTGTTGAGAATCAAACCTGGGACCTGTTGTCCAAAAGGCAGATGCTCCTGCATTCAGTTACTAAGACAGGCCTCTTAGCTTGAGGGGTAGGCATGAGTAGTTCCTTTTTCCAACAGGGTCTACCTCAAGGATGCAGCACAGTGTATAATTAGGTACATATAATTAGTCCTGAAATACCATATTTTTTATAGAGTTAAGAACAGTTTTCAGCTGCAGTTTTATTACTGACATATGTGATGTATTAGGGATATTGAGTTTTGAATTATTTACATGCTTCATGACTATACCATTCCCAACAGTTACTGACATGACTCTCTGGTCAGATGAATATCTTTTGCTTTTGAAACCACAGTAATTGTGAGAGAAGTGTGTGTGTGTGTGTGTGTGTGTGTGTTGAAGGGACCCATTTATATGTTCAATATTTCAGTTTTCTGATGGAAATGTGTGATGTGTGTGGCAGGGTAGATGATATAGTTAATGTGAATACATCCGATTCAGGATGGGGCTTAGAAGCGATACAAAGGTCTTGCGTCCGGTAGGTCAGTTGTAAGGGACAACTTGTGGCTATCAGTGTGGCAAATGCAATTGACAAAGGTTGCCAGCCACAACTTCTGATGCAAGTCCCTTGCATCAGCTACATCAAGTTTGACCAGCTCCCCAGGTCAACTGTGCATCAATGGGGAGCTAGTGTACAGGGCTTGCACCAAAGTTTTGGTGCAAGCTGTTGTAAATGAAGAACTTTTCACAACTGCTCCAAATGTTGCTGAACTAGGTGCCGTTGCAGAAGATGTGTTTGCAGAGCTGAGCCAAACATCAGGGCTCACATAGAGCTTGACGCAAGCCCTGTGTCATCCTTCTTGAATTGGGCTCATAGGTTTCAGTCTGAGCATAGGTTTCTGTCACTGATTGAAGACAACATAACATATTTTTGTACAATAGAACCACCAGGAAATATGAACTTCATTACTAAAGTTTTGGGGCTGTGAGCTGTCTCCTGGCTAATACAGAGAATTACAAAATCATACATACCCCATAATGCAAAGCATCATGGGCTGTATATGAAATCACCACAGAATATTATGCTGGTTGAACCAGCATAATATTCTGTGGTGATTTGCATACAGCTTGTGCTCTGAGGTTTAAACTAGCCAATGGGAAGAGGAGGCAGCACCCAAAACATAGAATGGGAATAACACCCCTTCCCACTCAGCTAGTGATCAAACAGGAATTCAGCATGTTTGTAGTTCATTTGCATCACCAAGTAAGGGAAAAGGTCTGGCTCCCATACGATGCGTGAGAAACGCCCGGACCTCGCCCAACAACTAATGCACCAAAACCTGGCCAATGGAAAATCTTTTACACAATGCCTGGAGTCTGGAAACAAGATCCCAGACCTGCAGGCAACAAAGACAGAGGCTAAACTGGACATAGTAGTCATTAGCAAGACATGGTTCACCAGTAACCACACTTGGGAGACTTCAGTACTGGCTGTGCACTGTTCAGAAGAGACTGAGGTGCAAAAGGGGAGGGGGAGTAGCCTTTATGTCAATGAAAATATCAAAGCTACAGAAATTCAGAATACACATAAGGAGCCAGAACAACCGTGGATCACCCTGGAAACAGAAAATGGGACAGCCATACAAACTGGGGTTGTCTAGCGGCCTCCACACAGAGACAGGACATAGACACATTACTGTTACAAGATATACAAAACATGACAGCCAAAGGGGAGGTTCTGATAATGGGAGACTTCAACATGCCAGATACAGATTGGTCAATACCAGCAGGAACATCCCAGAACTAGACACATAGTGAATTCCCTGAAGGAAAGGGCCTCAAACAACTGGTTCAACAACCCACAAGAGACAGGGCTATCTTAGATCTAGTACAGACTAATGGGGAAAGGATCACAGCTCTCCAGGTAGAAGGTCACCTGGGGCCAGTGACCAACACAAGGTACAGATATGGTTCAATTTGGCCACTAGAACTAAATCATCCATTCCAAGGCACAAATATGGGACTTCAGAGGAGCTGACTTTGATAAGATGGCCAACGGAGTTGAGCAAGCCCTGGCAAGAAGAAATACAGGTGAGGCGTACAGGCAAAGGTGTAAGCAATAAGGATGCAATACTTGAAGCAACATCCCATTGTGTTAGTGAGAAAGCGAGAGCAAAAGAAGGAGGAAACTACTTTGGTTCTCAAAAACAGTAGCAGAAAAGGTCAGAGCCAAAAGGCTGGCCTTCAGGAAATATAAGGGAACGCAGGCGGGCGAAGATAGGGAGGCATACCAAACGTCCCTAAGGGAAGCAGGTAAGGCAGTAAGGCAGGCAAAGGCCCAAACCGAGGAAACACTAGCAACGAACAGTAAAAGAGGGACAAGACTTTCTATAGATACATTAGTGAAAGGAGAAAGTCCAGAGGGGTATTACTAAGATCAAAGGGGATAAGGGTAGTGTGTGGAGGAAGACCAAGGAAAAGCATCTATCCTAAATTGAGACTTCTGCTCAGTATTTACTGAGGAGATGGTATGGCAGGGCCCACAGTTCAGCACCATGGACAGGGGTAGGGACGATGCACCAGTCCTTTCACAAAAGAAAGAGTCCTACAAGAGCTCGCTAAGCTCAGGGTGGACAAGGCAATGGGACCAGATGGCATACATCCCAGGATACTAAAGAAGCTAAGGTGGAACTAGCAGAGCCATTATCAGAACTGTTTAGTGAGTCTCTGAGCACAGGAGCAGTCCCAGAAGACTGAAGAAGGGCTCATGTGATCCCTCTCCATCAGAGTGGTAGCAGGAGAAGGCAGGGAACTACAGACCAGTCAGTCTTACCTCAGTAGTAGGCAAGATTATGGAGGCACTCCTCAAGGAAAGGATAGTGCAACACCTGGAATCCATAGGAGCACAGGATCCAAGACAGCATGAGTTTACAACAGGAAGGTCCTGTCAAACTAACCTCATAGATTTCTTTGACTGGGTAACCAGAGTGGTGGACCAAGGGGTGCAGTTGATGTCACCTATCTCGACTTCAGCAAAGAAGATTGATTAATAAGCTGGGTAGGCTCGGGGTGGGACAGAGATTGGTCAACTGGGTGGCAAACTGGTTGGTGGCAGAAAACAGAGAGTGGTGGTAAACAGCATACAGTCAGAAGAGATGCAAGTCACAAGTGGGGTACCTCAGGTATCAGTCCTGGGGCCAGTCCTCTTCAATATCTTCATCAGTGACATTGTAGATGGACTGGAAGGAAAGGTTTGTCTGTCTGCAGATGACACCAAGATCTGCAAAAGAGTAGATGATCCAGATGGGGTGGGCAGAATGAGAAGAGATCTGGATAAACTGGCAAAATGGTAGGAAGTGTGGCAACTGGGGTTTAATGCAAACAAGTGCAAGATCATGCACATAGGGAAGACAAATCCTGAAGCCACCTATAGGTTGAGAGGGGAGTTGCTGGCAATCACAAGGGAAGAAAGAGACTTGGGCATCATCATCACAGATGACCTTAAATCATCCAAACAGACCACTAAAGCAGTAGGTAAGGCCGGGGATGTTGGGGTGTATTAACAAGGTATCACAAATCATAAGAGGAGGTAATAATCCCTCTTTACAAGACACTGGTAAGGCCCATCTGGAGTACTGCATGCAGTACTGAGGCTACACTTGCACAAGGACATTAACAAAATGGAGGCAGTCCCGAGAAGGGCAACCAAATTGGTGCAGGGACTGCATCAGAAACATCAAACATCTTAAGGGCATTAATAAGGTGAAAGAGTCTAACATGTTTCAATACAAGAAAAATAGCAGGACAAGAGGACACATCATGAGATTAGAGGAAGACCGATTAAGGGTAATATGAGGAAGTTCTTTTCACAGAAAGGGTGGTGAATGCATGGAACGGCCTACCTCAGGAAGTTGTGGATATGAATACAGTGCAGGGCTTCAAACAGGCATGGGATAGGCATAAGGAAGCAGTACAGATGAGTATGAATAGATAGGCCATTGACAGAGTAAAGCCTAGGCACATTCATAAGGTAGAAAAATGGGCAGAATGAATTGACTTAGGTCCTTATCTGCCGTCAACATCTGTGTTTCTATGTAACCCTAAACAATCATCTAGAGTGAAATTCCCAATAGCTGGATGGTCAGACTGGGTCTTTGATCACCAGTGGCAGAAAACTAGAAGGTACTGATGTTACTATTGCTCCACATCAATGTCGGACCCTGCAGCTGTCAGATATATAATAGTGTTGGAGTTCACATGAAGTAAACTGTGCTACCCTGTAGGACACTGCATCTGTCACATACAGATGGTGTTGGATTTCACATATTCTACACTGCCATATCCTGCAGGACTCTGCAGTTGTCACATATTCAGTAGATAGTACTGGATTTGACATACTCTACACTGCCCTACCCTGTAGGACTCAGCAGCTGTAACATATAGATGGTGCTGGATTTCATGTACTACAGTGCTATACCCTATAGGTCTCTGAAGCTTTCACATAAAGATGTTACTGGATTGCACATATGGTACACTACATTGCTTTCCCTGTAGGACCATGTGGCTCTCACATATAGATGTCACTAGATTTCATGTATACTATACTGCCCTACCCTGTCGAACTCTGCAGCTGTCACATATATAGTAGATGATGCTGGATTTCATTTATACTACACTTCCTACCCTATAGAACTCTACATTTGTCACATATAGATGGTGCTGGATTTGATTTATAGTACACTGCCTATCCAGTAGAACTCTGTAGCTGTTACATATAGATGGTGCTGGTGTTCTCTCTCTCTTTTCTTTCTTTCTTTCTTTCTTTCTTTCTTTCTTTCTTTCTTTCTTTCTTTCTTTCTTTCTTCTTCCTTCCTTCCTTCCTTCCTTTCTTTCTTTCTTTCTTTCCTTCTTTTTTCTTTCTTCTTTCTTCCTTCCTTCCTTCCTCTCTTTCCTCTACTTCTCTACCGAGTTAGGTTGGATATGTTTCATGAAGACATTTGTAAATCAGTGAAACCCATCTTATCTCAAATCTTTTGTGGTGCACAAAGACCAAGGTTACTGTAGAGAAGACAGTTGTGAGTTATTTTACTACAGTCTAATGCAAATCTACAGATACTGTTAAATAGTGGTATTTTTCAGTGAAAGAGCTGGGGCCATTCTGTAAATTTCATTGACATAGTCCAGACCCAGGAGTAGGAACTGTATGAGAGGCAGCCTCTTGTGCTTGAAAACAGAAAGGTGCAGAAGTAGCAGAGTACCAACATTTTTTGGTGTATGCTTTTCGCTGCAAAGCTGAGATTCAGGTCTAACCATAGCCCAAGGTATTTGAAGGTTTGTATTAACTCCAGAGGCTGGCCAGTAGGAGGTAGAATTTAGATATGTTGTAGTTTTGTGATTTCCAAATGAAAGTCCTAACCATGTTTTTTTATTTTAATACCTCTGAAATAATTTGTTTGAGCCCATCCAAGTCTGGATTCTGTTGAAAGCTGTCTGGAGGGTTTTGTTGAGATCATGGATGGATTCTGATTTTGAGTCAATACTGTCATCCACATAGAGATGCAGATATGTGTCTTTGTTGGAGCAAGCAGAAAGAAGGTTGTTCACAAAGTGACTGAAGAGCTGATTGCCAAGGATGGACCCTGTGGGAACTGGAGGCTGTGGAAACATGGGGAAGAGACCTCACCATTACATTGACTCTGATCTGTTGGTCAGTTAGGACTTGAACCCAGATACTGTGCAAGGTGCTAGGCCACAACTAGATGTTTGCACAGTAGGATGTCATGAGCCACAGTGTTAAAGGCCTTGGTCAAGTCAGTGAATATTTAACCTACATGGAATCGTCAGTCAAGGGATGATACTAGACCATTGGGTGACATTTAATAATGTGCTACAGGTAGAATGATTTGGCTGACAGCCAGATTGTGCTTCCATGAGATGATTGTAATGAAGGATATGATCCTTCAGCTGTCTATGTACTATCTTTCCAGGCGTTTGAGAACAAAGAGGACGAGAACTGGTTGATTGTTAATTGGGTCTGACTGAGGACCTGTCTTGAGAAGTAGGGTCATGATAACCACCTTTCAGGTCTCTAGAACCTGGCCAGTGTAGAGGACAGGTAGATGAGGATTGTGAATGGTGGCACCAGCTGTGTTGCTGCAGTTTTCAGTAAATGTGCTCTGATGTCATCATAACCAGCATTCTTTGAAGTGTCGAGTTATTGGAGTAGTTCCAACACTTCCCTTGACTGATGAACTTGAATTTAGAGTTTGTAGGTTTTGTAGTAAAGGGCTGAAAAGATGCACCAGCTGGTGTTCGGTTATAGGAGTGAGGTTGAGGGATGTCAGGGATGTTGAGATTTGTGAAGTGTTAGTTCAAAGCTCCTGTAAATTCAGCACTGCCTGTGATTAGGGTTCCATTGCAAAGTAAATAAGATATGCTTGTGTTCAACTTTTTCCAAGTAATATGTTGAATCTAGACCAGACTGCAGGTGTTTGGGCTTTTTGCTATTTGTTATCCAGTATGCAATGTATTAGTCTGATTTGACTTTCTTTGTTAAAAGTCCTGACTGATTTCTGAATTGTTTATACAGCTTCTGAGTATGAACTGCAAGTAAAGCCTTGTGTTTTACCCATGCCTTGTACTGCAGTCTGAAATGGTGCAGGACTTCTGATGAGATCAATTCTGTTGTCCACCTGTGACGCTAACCAATTTCACTGGAAGCAATTTGTCACAAACAAATTCCATTGCTGACTCAAGGTATGCTCAAGCAGCTTCCATATCAGGGATGAGGTCCAGTCTATCCCAGTTCACTTTGCTGAGTTCCAAATTGAGTTGATCTGGATGCAATGTTTTGAGTGGTGTGTCTTGGATGAGTCAGGAGGAGCCTTACTAGGTCTGCATTTTCACATGCAGTAGATAGGACAGTGATCTCTCAATGCATCAGGAAAAGAGCAAAGGAGCTATTCTGTCCAGCCTATTGGCAAAGATCCAGTACAGGTTCCAGTCATGGTTCTTGTGTTGCATCTAGTGGTGGAGGCTATCAGCTGGGAGATGTGATACTAAGATGCCTAGTGCCATGCAAACATATTCATGGTGTCATTCCAACTGTTGTTGAAGTCTCCTAACAATAGAGTGCCTGCACTGAATGAATGTTTATGGAGGAGATCCAGGATTTAAAGAGGGGCTGTAGGAATGTTGGGTGGACTACGTCACAGCTGATATACAGACGTGTGGTTTCTAGCGAAAATTTAGTTCTAAAGATTTCTGACAGCAGCCTAGGTAGGTGTGGCAGTCTTGAGCAATAGGCCATACTGTAGGAGTTTGAAGTAAAGAACTAGGCCACCACCTCTCACTGAATCTTCACAGGTACTACACTGCTCTCCCTGTAGGACTCTGCAGCTGTCACATATAGATGGTGCTAGATTTCACATATACTGCACTGCTCTCCCCATAGGATGCAGAAGCTGTCACATATTGACAGTGCTGGATTTTATATGTACCACACTGCCTTCCCCAGTAGGACTCTGCAGTTGCTATATTTATATTGTGCTGGATTTTGCATATATTACAGTGCATTGCCTTTCTTTCTCCCCTATCCCACCCTCACCCCTCTTTAGGGCAGAAGCATCCAGTATCCACATTCTTAGTGTTATTTCTGACCTCCTATTTATGAAAATTCACAGAGTGCCCTTTCAATGAATCAAATCTAGTATCCTGAGTACCAGAGGCAACAACTAAGGGAAATCTCCCATAGTGTTGAGGTAAAGTTTACTTTTGACTTCCAGTTGACGTTTCATACTAGAGTGGGTTCTACTGTTCTATTTCTTTACCTGTACTGCTGCATTATGACAGTGTAAACCTACCATGTGATACTTACCATTTTGGCACCACAGAGCCACATAGCACCCCAACCACCAAGATTAGTGTGCTCCCTTCATCCCTAATATACTCTGACTGTTGTAGGGGCCTGAGCAGGAGGAGAGAGGAAGAACAGAGATCTCTGGCATGCTGCACTATTGTAGCAAGTGGCTCCTGTTACACATCAAGATGGTAACCTGCTACAAACAGAGTGGGTGATCCGTGCTCATAAAAAGAATTTCCCTGATCACCACCATAGCCAAACTGGATACTAGCATGACCACAAGTAAACCACCAAGGGATAAATATAAATGTTTAAGGGCAGAAGCCCTTTGGAAAATACAAGCTTCTTTCCTGTGCCCCTTAACAGAAAAGGGTGCCTCTGTTTTCTTCAACCCTGATCTTCCACCATCATAACAACTGGGATCAGGGTTCATATCACAGCCAATCTGAGGTTGTGTGGCAGGCTCCTCTACCCCTGAAACCAACTCTGCAGCTTGACGATTCATGCTGGAACTGTGCCGCTAACATTTCATTAGAGACCAAGTATATTTTCCATTGCCTGGGAGGGCTGTGAGTGTGATTGAGCTGTCTATGATAGCCCATTCATATCCAAGCAAGACTGACTGAGATTTGACGGGACCGAGAAAGGTCAGAAGTGTTTTAAATTGATATTTTATTGCTGCTGTGTTCTACAATTGCTGCTAGTCTGTTGCTGGAGGTTCTGTGTCATAGCGGCAACCGCCAAAAGCGTCCACCATTACTGTGAAGTCACAGTCCCGAAAATCTATTTCGGTGCTGTGACTCCCCCTACTGATAAAATGGTGCGAGGACTCCATTTTAATGTTTTATGTGGGGGCTGTGCCCCCCACCACTCACAGGGGCTTCACCCACCACACACCCTACTTAGGATTCTCAGTTTCAGGAGGGTGCATGTCAGGGGTGCAAAACATTAAAAAATGTGGGCCTGGTGCAACAAAACGGGCTAACAAAATGTACCTGCTTAACTTTTAACTTCAGGTCAATTTCCTTCATGGAAATGTGCTAGAGTGATTCCGCGACAAAGAAACACATTGCCTTAATTCCTAAAGACTTTAGGCCCATTTTGATTTTAAATCCAGTCAGCAAGATTCTTGAAAAGATAGTGGCTAATCAATTCACTGACTATCTAGAGAAATATGATGTCTTGGCTGTACAGCAACATGGTTTCGGAAGGGCCATGGGATGGAGACTGCGATGGTCAGGTTCACAAATGCCACCCTAATGGGCTTTGATAGGGAATGATGTCTGGGGTGTTTTGGGAGCCAGGGGGCCATTCAGTCAATCACGGCTCCACAATGGGCACTAAACAGTGAATAAAGATGGTGGCAGGGTACCACTATTCACACTGGGGCAGCCAGGAGGGCGACCGTCCCAAGCCCCCTCTAGCTCTGCCACTGGTTAGAAGTTGGAACTGCTTGGTTTCTCTTAATTAGTTGTAGATTGGTGTAGAGATTACCTATCTAATTGTACACAATTTGTTTCTATTGGATCTTCTGTTTCTTCTGTTTCCTTTGTGAATTATGGGGTGCCCTAGGATCAATACTGGGTCCATTAATGCCCAGTTTGTTTATTTACCAACTGCCTACCATCTGCAAATCTTGTGAATGCCTTCTATGTGCCAATGATTTGTTTTGTTCTCTCAGTCTAATTCAATCATAGTTACCTTTAGTTATTGAGAATGAATTTGCTGAGATTTGCAATTGGTTTGATGAGAATGGTTTGATACTGAATGTAAAAAAATAAAAAGTTGATGCTTTTGGTACTCCTTATATGCTTTGTGACAATCCTAGGCTTCAGATTCATGATATCAATGGCATTTTGCTGGATCATGTATCAGAATTTAGATACTTGGTGTATTGCTGGACCCTAGTCTAACTTTTTGTCTCAGGTCCAGTCTATGTGTCGTAATAAATCAGAAATTGGGCTTATTATACAAGGTTAAATATTATTTCCTCTTGAAAGCCATAAGTTTATTGCTCAGGGTCTTTCATACCTCACTTTGATTATTGGGCTAGTTTATATTTTAGTCTTGGGACAAGGGAACTTCATTTACTAACTGTAGCTTATAATGTTTGTCGATTTATCCTGGGGCTTCCACATAGAACTCATCACTGCATATTATATTCACAAATGGAATGATTATCTCCCAAATTTAGACTTGCTTATTACTTGGGTGTCAAATTCATAAATCTATTTTCTCAATTTCAAATTGTCCATTAACTGATCTGGTATCTATCGTCAATCACCCATGTTCTTACATTCCTCACAAGATTCAGTCCTTCAGTTAGTTGCCCAAAGAACTAAGACTGGGTCACAGTCATTTTAGTATCTGTTCCTAAGTACTGAAACAATTTACCTGATAATCTTTGAGTAATTACGTTGCTTTATAATTTAAAAATGGGCTAAAGCAATAATTGATGTCAATTGATGAATGCTATTTTTGTAAAATGTTGTCCGTAAAATGTGATTTTTTGTTATTTGTATTTGTATTGTATTTATTTTTTGTCAAGTCGGGCCTGAAAATGGACTTCTTCCAGTGCCCTATCCCAGTTAACAAAAATAAATGAAAATGAAATGAAATGAAATCAGGTTCTAATACCTGCCAAGGGAGTTATAAGGGCTCATGGACCTGAGGAGGGACCTTATTAATTCAGGTGCAACTTATGCAGCCAATCATTGGTCAAGTGACAGTCCTCCAGCATGGCTCAGAGGGATTGACAGTACCTATTCCAAAACTGTTGCAGTCTGTGCAGCTGCTGTCAGACTGAAATGAGAGGCAGATGATAGCTAAAGGAGATAGCTCATACATCTTCTGGAGCCAAGCAGACTTCCTACACAGAAAAAAGTGGAAGTAATGGTGTGTTGGTACAGCGCAGACCTGGAAGACTTAAAGTAAGGCATCAGTGGAGGTGTTTACCAGGGTAACCACCCTGCAGTCACTGTCCAAGCAGTCAAAGAAACATTGCTGCCTCACAGCATTAATTCAGAAACAGAGCAGCTCTGCCTCTGGGGAGCCAACCAGCCAACACTGCAGCAAGGAATTCATTTTCATGGACACATAGAGACTGGATGGCTGGAAGTGGTGTACTGGTCTGACATGGTCGGGCTCCAGGGACTGAAGATGCACTGGTGACTTCAGAGGAGGGCTTGCCTGCTAGATGCAAAGAGAAGAAGTGGCCTGACTGAACTAGCGGAAAGCCATTTTGTACTCCAACTTAGACGCCCTGCAACTGTGAGAGGAGCTGAACTGCCAAAGGAGGGACTCGCTGCTGCTCCTGCTGCTGTCGTTAAACCCCTGCAGTCTGAGGGAGAACCCACAGGACTGTGAAAATAATAATAAATCAGAGCCTTGTCCATGCAGCACACCTTTCCTTAGTAGTTAAGTATTTTGGAAACCAGATGACCGATTATGCCATCTGCCAGAAATAACAAATACCTAGCTGGGTATGACTTTAGGTTTTGTTGTAACCAAGCAAAAGAGTGAGAGGAACATGCCATGTGGCTTTGGGGTATCCTCACTTCATGTCACTTGCAAGTGAAGAAGACAACATAGCTCATTTTCCTGTCACGTGGTAGCCTCCAGTGATGGGCACCATGATAGCAGTGGTGACTGCAGGGGTTTTGGAGTCTGAAGGAATTTAGTGCAGACCACCATTAATTCTTGGGTGTGAGTAAGGATTACATTGGGAAGGTGTAGGTATCCTAAGGGTCTCCCCTAGAATTTCCTAGTAGCCTTGCGCCATCAAGAGAGTCTCACTAAAGATGGGTCACCTTTTGGAAGCAATCCCAATCCCATTCTCGAGTGATCCTGCCCGCTGCGTGGAAGGTGGTGAAAGATCTGATGTGAGAGAGATAAGCTGCTGAATAAGGTAGGCAATAAGCTGACTGTTTGTAAGTTGTGATGGACATTAAGGACACTGCCTTAGGCAGAGAGGTTGGGGTGCTTGCCAGCCACTGCCAGGACAGGCAGAATATGTGCTGCTACACTGTGCCTAGCACAATGTGGCAGTGCATTGTGCCTCTGATACCATCCATTGAGTGGTGTGACATTGAAATGAGGAACCCAGCTCAGGGGTGGCTTTCAGGCTTGAAAAGGAGACAGAATTGAGCTGAGCTATGGTCTGCTGGACAAGGGCACCTGGTAGCCCTCAACCAGAGATGTCTGAGAGGAAGTCCCTACAGAGATGATGCATCCTGCACACTTGCTGATTTAGATGCTGCAGTGCCACAAGGTGCATGTGTAAATATGTTAAACTCAAATCTAATAGTAAAGGTGGAGTTTTGGTAAATTCAGTGCAGAGTAGGATAACCTCTGTCCCAAGGTATAACCTCGACCACTGGGGTTTTGAGGAATAAGAGAGGTTGTGAGGCCCCAGGAATAATGAGAGGGGTACAACCTATACAAGAAGACCCTATAGTTGTTGACTGATGAGAGAGCTGGTCCAGGACAAGTTATTCAGAGTGGCGAGCATTAGTGATGTGGAGGAAAGATGGAAGGAATCGGGGGTCATTCACGAAGCAACAATGTCTTGCATGAGAATAGTAATCAAAGAAACCAGTACACCAGACTAATATGGTTCTCTGGAGAGGTCATGGAGCAGTGGCAGTCAAAAACAAGACCATCACTTGGTACAAGGAAAACAAGGAAAGGAACACTATGGAGAGCACCAAATGAGAACAAAGGAAACCACCAGGGCAGTCAAAGAGGCAAAGGCAGACACAAAGCTGCATACTGTGGAGGGGACGAGGGAGATAAAAACAGTTCTTTAGATATAGTAGGGAAAAGAAGGCAGGGAGGAGGAATTGTTAGGCTAACAGAGGGAGGGAGGGTAGAGCAACTGAGGAGGAGGGGCAGAAAGCAGTTGTTCCTAACAACTACTTCTGCTCTGTATTCACAAGGGAAGACAGAGGGCCTCTATCAGCGTGGCATTAAGGCAGATGTAAGGGATTCCCTGAGATGAGGCAGCAAGTATTTACCAGTGAAAGGGTTTGAAAAGGCTAGCAGCTAAAGATGGATAAGGCCCTGGGGCCTGATGGGATGCATTTGTGGGTGCTCAAGGAACTGGCAACAGAACTAACTGAACCCATGGTAGGGCTATTCAATAGCTCAATTGAGACAGAGGTAGTTCAAGAGTTGGTAGGTAGCCAACATAGTCCCACTTCAAAGGGGGGTACAAGGAGCAAATGGGTAACTACAGATCTGTCAGTCTTACCTCTCTTGTGGGTAAACTGATGGAGACACTAGCTAAGGAGGACTTTGTGAAATACCTGGACAGCAATGGACTCAGGATAGTAAAATAACAGGGAGGACTTTTCAGACCAATGTGATAGTATTCTTTGACTGGATAATGAGGGCAATGGATAAAGGCCATGCTGTGATTCTGATTTATGACATTGATTCAGCAAGACTTTTGACTCAGTGCCTCAAAAGCTGCTGAAGAAGCCAGAAGATCTGGGTGTAGTGAAGGGCACAGTTGGATGGGTGAGAAACTAGATGGAAGGAGTCAGCAGAGGACTTTGTTTAACGTAATCATATCAGAAGAAGGAGGTCACCAGTGGAGTGCCACATGGATCTGTCCAGGGCCACTCCTTTTCAATATGTTCATCAGCAACATGGGAGATGAAATCCAGGGCAAGATGTGTTTCTTTACAGATGACATTAAGCTCTGTGACAGGGTAGGTAGGTAGGTAGGTAGGTAAACTTTATTTATATGGTGCTCAATCCCAGAGGCTCTGGGTAGCTTACAAGGTCAGAACAAGCAGGGTAGAACAATAACATATGTATAAAGCTGCAAAAGGGTTCTATACAACAAATCTAGAATTCAACAATAAATAAGCATTTTAAATAAATAATAGTATTAAATACACAATTAAAAATTAGTTGCTTTTAAACGGGAATGCCTCATAAAGAGATAGATTTTAGACATATTTTAAATACCTCCACCAAGGGTGCCTCCATAACAATTTAGAGGCCGAGTTCCAGAAGGCTGGGCTGGCCACCTCTAGCTAGCATCCACCAGAGGTTTTCAGCCTGGCCCTTGGAACTGCAAGTGAGCCCTCGGTAAAGGAGAGGAGGATCGGACTGGGATGGCAGGTGTAGGAGGTCATTCAGGTGGCTAGGGCCTGAGCCTTATGCTGCCTTATAAGGGAGCAAGCCCACCTTGAAGATGATCCTCCACCTGAGAGGCAGCCAATGCCGGTTACATAGGACCGAGTTCATATGACAAGACCTAGGTAGGCAAACTGACCACTGCATTCTGCACTAGCTGCAGTCAGTAGAGGTTCCGTCCACTGACTTTGAAATAATGAGTGCTACAGTAGTCCAACCTGGATGTAACGAAGGTGTGTACCAATGAGGGCAGGTCCTGGTCGTAACTAGGGTTTAATCTGGGTGACGCTCCTCATGGAAAAAACACGTTGGATGACAGATGACACCTGAGCATCAAGTATCAACCTGTCATCCAGGATGATGCCCAGATTTCTCACCCTAGAGGATGCAATCAATAGGGTAGATTGCAGGATAAATCCTGTTACCACCCACAGGCATTCCCATCACACCACGACCAGGCTCAATCACCAGCACCTCCGTCTTTTCTGGGTTCAACCTCAACCAGTTAGAGGACATCCAGTCCTAGATCTTGGCAAGGCAATTATTTAACACTTCATCAATGTAATTTGTTCCTGGGGCAAAAGACATACACAACTGGGTATCATTGCATAGCAGTGAAACCCAGACTGTAATGTCTAATGAGCTCACCCAGGGGCAGCATGTACACCATGAACAACACTGGTGATAGAATCGAACCCTGAGGAATGCTTCGTGGTAGGAGCTTCTGAGAGGAGGAGAATTCCCATCACTACCTGTTGCTTCCTATGTGAGAGATAGGACTCAAACCAGTTGATGACCATACCGGTGAGTCCAAAATACTCTCTAAGGCTATCCAAAAACAGAATGTGGTCCATGGTATCAAATGCTAAAGAGTGAGATCAAGGAGAATGAGAATTGACTGGTCTCCGTATCCCTAGCCCTGAAGTAATTTGCGCCTTGACCAATGCTGTCTCAGTGCTATGCCTTGCCCTAAATCAGACTGGAATGGCCTGTAGATGTTAAAGGCCACAAGGTGTGCCTCAAGCTGCAATGCCACCACTTTCTCCACAACCTTCCCAAAAATGGAAGGTTGGAGATAGGTTTATAATTCACCAGGACATCAGGGTTGATTGATGGCTTCTTCCAAAGGGTCCTCTCAACGCTTCTGTCAAGGTGTCAGGAACCCCTCCAGCTTTGAGATCACTTCAATGACCTCAGCCACCCCACTGGCGAAAACTCCTTCCAAACAATTGGTGTACCCATGCTCCTACCAGGCCCACCACCGTGGGGCTGATCTTTCCTGACTGGGGAGATCCTGGATTGAATGAAAGAAACCCTGTCAGCAAAGAATTTAACAAAGTCTTCACACAATGCAATTGAAATGCCCTTTTCAGCTGCAGACAGCTAGGATGAAGCAGTCTGTCTACAGTCTGAAAGAGCTGTGCTGGTCTGTTCCTCCTGCAGCAATCTCCATGGACAGGAACTCTGCCTTCTTACAGTTGATTGCTTCTTGGTATTCATGATAGTGAATTCTCAAGGCCAGTTGTCCTCCTTGGCCGGGTCCTCCACCAGCAATGCTCCAACTTCTGACCCTTGATCTTCTTCTCCTTGAGAGCCCCATCAAACCATGGGGGTTTCAACAAGAAGATTTAGGGTCGATATGGACCAGTGTATAGAGCAGAGCAGAGACAGCCATATTATAGACCACCACTGCCTCACCTGTGCCAACTACATATGTAGCACTCACACCAGACAAGTCAACCATTGCCAGGAGTCCTTTGGGAACAATCCCTTAAAGGGCAGCAGCTGACCATCTCAACAGAGGAGGGACTATTATGGGAGGCACCAAATGAGAACTCTCACATGCAATGATCAGACCAAATGACCCAATCAGTCCCGAGGTTCGTAACCTCAAGCATCAGTGAGAATACCAAGTCCAGAGTGTAGCCATGGTGATGGGTCCCAGAAGCAACTGCTTGTGCTAGGCCTAGTGATGTCATAAACTGGAGAGGTCATGCCAAAATGTGAGGATTCATCATCAACCCAAGTGTTGAAGTCCCCAGAATTAGCCCTCTTGGGGACTCCAACACTTTGTCATGATGAAATCCACAATCTCCTGCAGGAAATCTCCCTCCTTCCCTCTCAGAGGATAGTAAATAAGGAGAATACTGCAACCTGCACCTGGGGCCCCATGAACCACCACACATTCAAAGGATGAGGACAAACCCATTGGGTGCATGCCAAAGTTCAAGCTGGATCTAAAGCAGATAGCCACACCCCACCCCTGCATTCCCTCCTCAGGCAGTGCACTACAGAGTACCCAGCGGATAGACACCTCAAAACTGGCCCAGCATAGTCCCCTACCAGGTCTCCATGATGCAAGCCAGATCGACTGAAAAATCAAGTCCACCATAATTGC
Source organism: Neoceratodus forsteri (assembly GCA_016271365.2). Taxonomy (NCBI): domain Eukaryota; kingdom Metazoa; phylum Chordata; order Ceratodontiformes; family Ceratodontidae; genus Neoceratodus; species Neoceratodus forsteri. The sequence continues at coordinate 447,967,274 of CM057453.1, forward strand.
AGTCTTGTTTCTCATTGATCTGTTGTTGCATAACACAGCCAAAGGGACTGGCAGAGGCAGCAGGCCCACCAGTTACCTGCCCACTTGGTCTGGTGGGAACCCTGGGGATGGGCTCTAAGCACATCAGGCATCTCTCCTGGCTTCATTTAACCCCAGGGTGCCTCCTGCTCCTAACCACTCTGATCCCTCTCACCTCCGCTGTACCCACAGTGCCCTCTGCTATCCACATCACCCCTATTTATGCCTCCTCCTCGACAGCACCTTACCACTGTAGTTGGAGAGGGAGGCTGGCAAAGAGCAGAGGTCACATAGTAGGGACACTGCATGGGTAATATGAAGGATCTATGATCCCAGGACATCATGCAGTAACTAACAATGATAAATTCCCTGCTACAGCCTTAGCCAATAAATTAAAACCACCAAACAATAAAATATTATATAGCCTAACCCTAAACAAGCATCAGACATCCACACAAAATATAAAATATTACCTAACCACACTCAGACTCAGACACACTCACACACTATCTAAACCCGTACATCACCCCAACAACAAAAACCTTGATTAAATTAAATTAAAATGAACCAAGCAAAAACAAGAAACAGGAGAATCCAAAAGTCCACCAGTCAGATTTGCAAAAAGAATTTTCTAAGGGTTATGTCCATGTCCAGAAAGAAAAACACGGCTGCTGCAGTGCTCTCACCACTGTTAGTAGGGAAGGTCAAACAGAGAAGCGCTCTCACTGCTATCTCATACAAATAGTACTGGAGACCAGCTAGGGTATTGTAAGTCGAAAGATCCACAAAAATGGTGCTCTTGTCTCCACCCCAGAATGACAGAAAATGAACAGTATGCCATCCCGCCATCCCAGCGGTTGGATTTCTGCTTGCGATGCCAACAACCCGGGTTCAGGAATGGACTCGGGTCATCGGAGGCTGGCAGGGGAGAAGGATCGAGTGTCCCTAGGTTGCTCTCCTTCTCCGAGAGAGGAAGGGGCTATGTGTCTGGTGCACTTCCGACACCTGGCGGAGGCTGGGTTCACCGTGCACCCACCGACACCACTACAATTTAGGGGCAGGGCGGATGCTGGTCATCATTGCATATCCCGCCCTGCTTGTAGGGAGGAAAAATGCAGCCTGGGTCATCTTTATGAGGCCCTCCCCTGGGTGGCTTCGATTAGCCTCTGGTGCCAGGCTGTCCCAACCAGGAACAGTAGGGTGGCGCCGATAGGGAGGCGGCATCACAACCCACCCTCTGGGGTAAGCCAGGGGTAACTGTGGAGAGTGCTGGCAGTCAATGGAGGTGGAAGTACAGGGGCTGTGACCAGGACTGAGCAATGATGACCCAGGGGCACAAAAGTACAATAAATAAAAAAAAAAAAATGAACAGTACTCACTGGGGGTGTTTCACATGCAGGATCCGACATAGAACCACAGCTGGCAAGCCACGTGAAGACTTCTCCTTGTCTCAGTTCATCGGCAACCACTTTAAGAACAGTCCAGTGGATTAAATTACAGAACTATCCCAAATCTCACTGCTCTTTATCCGTCACTTCATCCCACTGAAGATTGGGTCCAGAGTTCCAATGGTCTCGAGAGAGTTCACATTTGGGCTATTCAGCCCACAGTCAACAACAGACCTCCTCACTTTGCCACAAGACATTTCTTCAGCTGTCCTCAACATGTCAGTTCAGCATCTCCACAGTAACTTCTCTATGGTATTGCTCCTCTGTATTCAGTTGGTTTCCTTCCTCCAACAACTCTTCCCTCAGCAAAAGTTCCTGACCGGTGATTTCTGGAGGTCAGAACAGAGCTTAGTTTCTGACTTAAACACTGATTGCCACACCACTAAAACAGCACTGTATTTGAAAAGTTTAAAAGTCCTCTGAAAGGAATATAGCAAATTCTACAAAAAATAAAACTAGCTCCTACACTACCTCGCTTGACCCCTGACTATTGCTATTTACCCTATACCCCACGCTACAAAACACTAACTTACTTATAACTAAAATTAAAGTCAGACCTCACCAACATAATGTCTAGACTGCTGCTAACTAGCAGGATTCTCCTAAAACCTTTAAAAATATTATTAAAAGGTCTAGGAGGTGAAAAAGTTCCTTATGATCACACAGAGCACAAAGACTCAAGGATAGTAGGCAGCCAGTGACAAGAACCTCCAAAACCATATAAACACTACAAACAGGTATCTGCCTCTATCTCTGAAATCAAATAAAGAGGCAGAAGACACTCAGAGCAGGACACTTCTTGACACAGGAGCTAGCACAACAATACTCACCCAAATCAAGAACCAAAACTAAACAAGCACAAAGGAAATCAAAAACTTCTGATCATAGGAGACTCCATGATTAGGGGAGTTGATACCCATCTCCAGCCAGGGTGATGGTCAGATGTCTCCCAGGTACATCAGCATGGAGACACTGACCGCATTCTAAAATGTTCACAAAGCAGGAGAAAACACTGATGTCCTAGTACACATAGGGACTAATGATCTGCCAACCCGGTCAGTTGTGGAGACCAAGGAACACCTGACTAGGCTGGGTGACAAACTATCATCTATTTCGTCCGGCATCTCCTTCTCTGAGATCCTGCCAGTCTGGGAGAAGGGAGCAGATGGACGGAAGGTCAGAGAAGGGAGATAGGGAGCTAAACACGTGGCTCAAGGACTGGTGCCAGGAAAAGGACACAGATTTGTAGGAACTGGCAACAGTTCTGGGAGCGAAAGTTCTTTAAATTTGATGGACTGCATCTGACTAAAGAGAGTCAGTGCATTGGGGCAGAAGTTTGACGTCTTTGCAGAATATTTAAACTAGCAAATGGGAGAGGTGCAGCACCCCATCGTCGAATGGGAAGAACACCTCCCCTTCAGCTAGTGGTCAAACAGGAATTCAGCGTGTTTGCCATTCATTTGCATCACCAGGTAAGAAAAAGGTTTGTCTCCCACACGATGCACAGGGTAATGCCAAACTTCACCCAACAACTAACACACCAAAATCTGGCCAATGGAAAATCATGTACACAAATGCTCACAGCCTGGGAAATAAGATCCCAGACCTGCAGGCAATAATGTCAGAGGCTAAACTGGACATAGTAGCAATTAGTGAGACGTGGTTTACCAGTAACCACACTTGGGAGACTTCAGTACCTGGATATGTATTGTTCAGAAGAGACTGAGGTGCAAAAAGGGAGGGGTGGCCCTGTATGTTAATGAAAATATCAAAGCTACAGAAATTCAGAATACACATAAGGAGCCAGAAGAACTGTGGGTCACCCTGGAAACAGGTAATGGGACAGCCATAAGAACTGGGGTTGTCTACAGGCCCCAGACCAGAGGGAGGACATAGACACATTACTGTTAGAAGATATACAAAACATGACAGCTAAAGGGAGGTTCTGATAATGGAGACTTCAACATGCCAGATACAGATTGGTCAATACCAGCAGGAACATCTGCAGAACTAGACTCATAGTGGATTCCCTGCAGAGGAGGGCCTCAAACAACTGGTACAGCAACCCACAAGAGACATGGCTATCCTAGATCTAGTACTGACTAACAAAGAAGGATCACAGATCTCAGGTAGAAGGTCACCTGGGGCCAGTGACCATCACATGGTATGGTTCAATTTGGCTACTACATCTAAATCATCCCATTCCAAGGCAAAAATAGGGACTTCAGAGGAGCTGACTTTGATAAGATGGCCAACAGAGTTAAGCTAGCCCTGGCAAAAGAAACACAGGTGAGGAGGTACAGGCAAAGTGGGCAAGCATTAAGGATACAATACTTGAAGCAACATCCCATTGTGTTAGACAGAAAAGGAAGTGCAAAGAAGAAGGAAACCACTTTGGTTCTCAAATATAGTAGCAGAAAAGGTCAGAGCCAAAAGGCTGGCCTTCAGAAAATATAAGGGAACACAGCGGGATGAAGATAGGGAGGCATACCAAACTGCCCTAAGGGAAGCAGGTAAGGCAGTAAGCAGGCAAAGTCCCAAACTGAGGAAACACTAGCACGAACAGTAAAGAAGGTGACAAGACTTTCTATAGATACATTAGTGAAAGGAGAAAGTCAGAGGGGTATTGCTAAGCTTAATGGAGAAAAGGGAGCATGTGAGGAGGAGGACCCTGTAAAGGCATCTATCCTAAATAGATACTTTTGCTCAGTATTTACTGAAGAGAAGGTAGGGCAGGGCCCACAGCTCAGCATCATGGACACAGGGAGGGAGGTGAGCACTACTCCCTTCACAAAGAAAGGGTCCTACAAGAGCTTGCTAAGCTCAGGGTGGATAAGGCAATGGGACCTGATGGCATACATCCCAGGGTACTAAGGAGCTAAAGGAGGAACTAGCAGAGCCATTAGCAGAATTGTTTAGTGAGTCTCTGAGCACAGGAGAGGTCCCAGAAGACTGGAGAAAGGCTCATGTGATCCCCTCCACAAGAGTGGTAGCAGGGAGGCGGGGAACTACAGACGGTCAGTCTTACCTCAGTAGTGGGCAAGATTATGGAGGCACTCCTTAAGGAAAGGATAGTGCAACACCTGGAATCCATAGGGCACTAGGATCCAGACAGCATGGGTTTACAAAGGAAGGTCCTGTCAAACTAATCTCATAGATTTCTTTGACTGGGTAACCAGAGTGGTGGACCAAGGGGAGCAGTTGATGTCGCCTACCTTGACTTCAGCAAAGCTTTGACACTGTTCCACATAGAAGATTGATAAATAAGCTAGGTAGGCTCGGGGTGGGTCAGAAGTTGGTCAACTGGGTGGCAAACTGGTTGACTGGCAGAAAACAGAGAGTGGTGGTAAATGGTATACAGTCAGAAGAGATGCAAGTCACAAGTGGGGTACCTCAGGGATCAGTCCTGGGGCCAGTCCTATTCAACATCTTCATTAGTGACCTGCAGAATGGACTAGAGGAGAGGCTTGTCTGTTTGCAGATGACACCAAGATCTGCAACAGAGTAGATAATCCAGATGGGGTGGGCAGAATGAGAAGAGATCTGGATAAACTAGCAGAATGGTCAGAAGAGTGGCAACTGGGATTTAATGCAAAGAAGTGCAAAATCATGCACATAGGGAAGAGAAACCCTGAAGCCACTTATAGGCTGGGAGGAGAGTTGCTAGCAGTCACAAAGGAAGAAAGAGACTTGGGCATCATCATCACTGATGACCTAAAATCATCCAAGCAGACCTCTAAAGCAGTAGGTAAGGCTAGGGGGTGTTAGGGTGTATTAGTAGGGGTATCACAAGTCGTAGAGGAGGTAATAATCCCTCTGTACAGAGACATGGTTAGGCCCCATCTGGAGTACTGCGTGCAGTATTGGAGGCCACACCTTCACAAGGACATTAACCAAATTGAGGCAGTCCAGAGAAGGGCAAGCAAAATGGTGCAGGGACTGCATCAGAAGACATATAAGGACAGATTAACGAGAGCTCAATATGTATACCCTTGAGCAAAGGAGGGAGAGAGGTGATATGATCGAGACATTTAAACACCTTAAGGGCATAAACAAGGTGAAGAAAGAGTCTAACATGTTTAAATATAAGAAAAATAGCAGGACAAGAGGACACAGCATGAGATTAGAGGGAGGCCGATTAAGGGGAATGTGAGGAAATTCTTTTTCACAGAAAGGGTGGTAGATGCATGGAATGGCTTACCACAAGAAGTGGTGGCTATGAATACAGTGCAGGGCTTCAAACAGGCATGGGATAGGCATAAGGGAGCAATACAAATGACTATGAATAGATAGGTCACTGACAGAGCAAAGGCCGATGGCACATTTATAAGGTAGAAAAAGGAAATGGGCAGACTGGATGGCCTTATGGTCCTATCTGCCGTCAACTTCATGTTTCTATGTTTCTAAGGGCGTTAGGGAGATGTTAAGAGACTTGCAAAGGCTAGAGAGGTGGTCTAAGGTTTGGCAGTTGAAATTTAATGCCAACATGTGGAAGGTGATGCATAAAGGGAACAAGAACCCCAGGACAGAGTATTAGATGGGAGGGAAGTAAAGCTGGGCATGACCTCTGGGAAAGTGACCTAGGGTGCGTCATTATTGACTCCCTAGAACAATCAAGCCAGTGTAATAAGGCCTACGGTAAGATAAAGAGAAAGCTGGGGTGTGAAGGAAGGATACTGACAGCAGAAGGAAGGAGGTATTACTCCTTCTGTAGATCACTGGTGAGACCCTACATGGACTACTGTGCCCAGCTATGGAGTCCTCACCAAATGAAAGATAAGGATAGGCTGGAGACAGTGCAGTGTAGGGTGACCAAAATGATTCCGGGCCAGCAGGACAGCTCTTATGAGGACTGGCTCAAGGCACTGAACATGTACTCTCTGGAGGCCAGATGAGAGACAGGAGATAGAGAGAGACCTTCAAGTTCCTGAAAGGAATGAACAAAGTAAACTGCAAATAACTATTTAGCATAAGTTGTGGATCATGAACAGCTGGGCAAGAGAGGAAACTGATGGGGGAGGATCAAGAGGAAAATGAAAAGTTTTATTTTACAGAAAGTGGTGGAGCCATGAAACAGTCTGCCAGCTAATGTGGTGGGCACCAAAACTATCGACAAAGTCAGACATGCAGGGGACAGAGTGAAGGGCTTAGTGGTTGCTCAGGGTGGTAGTGGTAGGGGCGAAGCATGGGGGTGCATAGTGTGGGTTAGAACCCTGTATGGACAATAGATCATGGGTTTGTTAGGGTTTTATGGGCAGACTGGATAGACCAATGGTATTTTTCTGCCATCTTTGTCTATTTTTCTATGTTTCTATGACTGAAGTCTGGAGTCAGGATTGAACCTGTCTGTACAGTGCCAACAAAGAGAATGAGTGAGGACCTGTTTCATATGGATGGAACTGTAAATCTGCGAAGCCTTCAGTTAAGCAATAATGCACAACAGGATGTGTGTTGTGCTGGGATAATGTCATGCCTCGGTGATTGTGCATAAAGCTGCAGGATGAGTGCATCCAGCACCCAACAACTGACATTGTCATGGCATGACACACACCCTGAGTACATTATTGCTGTTACACAATGTCTTAATTGTAAAGAAAAAGGAAAAAGATTTGAAGTTACATTTTAAAATATATTTTCAGTTAATTTTTATAGGGTAGGTTTACATGTAAAAAGTTGTGTTCTACTATTTGAAGCAGTAAGTGGTGCTGCTGTGAAGTGATATACTGTTGTGTGGCTCTTCTTCCCCCTCCCCATGAGTTAATGTTCAGGTTTTGCAGAAGGAACAATGCTTTTAAAATATATATGTTGTAAATTTTTTGAGGAGCTGGAGAAGTTTTGTTTTTATCCCTCCATCGCTCTGGAGAAGAAACAATCTATCCTATGCCCCTCACTTATAGCAGGAACCAGTATGACAGTGAGAATGTGGTCTTTAGTTGTTCTTTTTTTAGTTGAACACGTTGCTGATCAGGAGTGGAGCTGGTGGAGCTGCAGTTGTGGTGACTGGGAGTGGGAGTGGGATGCATAAACTAGGTGCTAAAGTCACACGGTAGTGTGCACCATTGCTTCTGTTGCCAGATGTCAGGTTGGGAATGAGAAGCAAGTGGGTAACAGAGGGACTATTTTAAGACAGGAGATAAAAAAAATATTTCCATTTATTTGTTTGTTTTGTTAACCAGCTGGATACAATGGTGCCAAGGTGCCCTTTTCAGGCATGACCCAGGTACTGAAAGTGCATTACAGGATGGCAAGACATGATACAGTAATATAAATCGGATCCATGACAGTCAGTTGACAATTTCATTATCGACCGATATTACCCGATATTACCGATCCTTTATGTCAACCCGAATTACGGTCAGCATAGTCACTTCAGACTGTGTTTTTCTATGGGAGGCTTCACCCCAGAACTCGCCATGTGGGGAGCTCTGCTCCACACCCCCGTTACTAAATTAATCATCTCCAAGTCGGAGTTACTTTGGGAGGGGTGCTATACCCCAGAAAGCAATGCCAGGGTCCTGCCTCAACACTACAGCAACCTGGCGCTGTTGTCACTGTAATGTCGGTCACAGTAAAGTTGCCGCCGTAATGACGTATACCATATAAATCCAAACATGTGACTAAAATACAGGCAAAGGTGTATAAAATTGTTTTTGACTATGCATTTTGACTGCCACCAATTACCCTGTTTGCCATGTTGTAAGTTTATATTTTCTTTTATCACAACATTATTTGTACCACCTCCACAGACTTGGCAGAGGCTATGACTCCCCTTGGAGGGGTACATCATCTGACTTATTGGGGCCATCATGGTTCCTGCCAGGTCTCGATATTTTTCCTCTGCTTTCTCCCTGTGCCCTCACTCCATGCAATGGGTGCAGCAGCTGTCTCCACCTCTGTGGAGGCAGCAAGCACCATGGATGCAGGCCAAACCCTCTTTGTTGTGCTGATGCATGCAGCACAAACCCCCACCCCAAGGCAGGAGAGCAGTCCTCTGGGCACTCAATATTTACCTCCCAGCCGACCCCTCGAATGACCTAAGTCCGTCCCAAACATAGGTCACCGACATGGCACGAGGTGTGGCATAAAGCACCTCAACCCTCAGCGCACCGATCCAGCCTTTGTTGTAAGTTTACAGTATGTTATTTCATACTATGTATGCCTGTTTCTTTGTTTAGTTTATCTAAATCTCTGGAGTCATTCCTAAAAATAGGCAATTTTCGGTTTAGTGTGCATACTAGTTAATAAAAATGAAATAAATAAATGGAATAAGAGTTACATAAAACATGAGCATACATTAAGTTTTTGCAGATGACTTTTCAATTTAGCAGTATGTCCATAAGTGTTGAGGATGATTTGTTAGAAGATTTAACGGTGTTCCATAAGTGAACAGCTCAGTAGCTGACTGAACTCTGATCATTGACTGTACGCATGTGCAGGATTTAGTTGTTTAATAAGCTGTTTGCTGTATAAAGGGAAGACGGGTTACAGATGAAAATGAAAGTCTCAGAGAGGCAATGGGGTGTTTTTCATATGGGGTCTTGAGCACAAAGTTAGCTCGTGATAAGTTTGCACTGGATTCTGCTTGCAGACATCCGAGGAGTTCATAATTAGTACAGTGAAAGGACCTGGGATCTTGATTGGATGCAACTTTGGCACTTTGTACAAAAGAGCTCTCTTTTTGTCCAGACAGTATTTAAGGGAAGCAACTGTGACAATGGAGCCATATTTATATTCAGTGTGAGTATGTTGCTTTGAGCAATTTCAGACTGTAGTATCAGCTGTTGGGAAGTTGAATGCCGTATCGTAACCCCAGTTTTGGTGCACAGACTTAGTTTTAGTGTTTGTATGACTGTCGGGATATAAGACAGGGGTCAAAAGTTACACCCATGTATTTTAATTCATCAGCTGGTTCAAGTTGTGTACCATCCAGGGTTGAAACATTAAAGTCTTGAGAAATCATTTTACTGTTGGGGTGGAACCCAACAACATAGCTTTATTTTGGGGATGCTAATGGCCAATTTGTTTTTAGAAACATCTTTGCAGTGAAAGAAAACTGCTCTCTAGAAATTCACCTATTCCATTGATATTCTTCCGTTTACATAAATGACTTCATCATCTGCATCAGAGATTTCTCAGTTTTGCAGATGCTTGGCATATTATTATTGAAAATTGTAAATTAAAGGGCTACTAAGGTGGATCCCTAAGGGACACCCCAAATGAAGGAGTTTGCCCTGGACTTTTCTTTGCCAATTTTAACAATTTGGAACTTTTTTCAAACAGCTGGAGAACCACAGCATTGTCAAGGAGCCCAATCCCAAACAGGCATGTTTTTGCATAAGTAGACTGTGATATACTACTGTAGATCAAAAGCTTTGTTCAGTTCAACAGATATGGCACCTGTCATCAGACACATGTCTATAACTTGGTGTACCCTGTCCATGAAGCTGACCAGTGCCATGCAGGCTCTATGATCTTTTCTGACGCCATGTTGTTCCTCACAAAGCAACCTATGCTGATCTAAATGAGGAGAGAGTTGATCGTGGACTATCCTGTCATGGACTTTAGTTGAAGTGAGTAGAATAGATAAGCCTATAGCTGTCCAGTGCAGTGTGTTTTCCTTTAGTGGTACAACGGAAGCCAATTTCCAAGCATCAGTGATTTTGACAGTGACTCTGTTTCTATTAACTACATCTGCTGGTTGTTCTTCATTATCGGTAGCACATCTGCATTTTCTAAATTGCAAAAGTGGTTGTTAAACAAGTGTGATACTGTCTTTGGGTCTGTATGCTTAACACCATTGGCTTCTAGGGTCAGTAGGAATGTGGCTGTTCTGGGATTGAGCAGTGAATTATGACAATTTCAGAATGTTTCAGGGTCACTCAGGTTAGCTGCTTGCTGGGCCTTGAAATATCTGCTGCTAGCTATGGTAAGTTCATGTTTATAGCTATTCCACGACCCTCTATAGGCTGCCCAGTCAGATTGTGTATTAGCTGTTTTAAAATACCCCAGGTTGTGACTCTGTCCTTCATTAATTTGAAGAGGGTTTTTAGTTAACCATTTTGAGTTCAAATGTTTAACTCTGTGTCTAGTCAAATGGGCATGAAGCTCAGTATGAAGTCCAGGGGTTATTTAGGTTAGGTATTGCACCCAGGAAGGGCCAATCAGTGTGTGAGAGATCACTCAGGAATGCTTGGTATTAACCTTTTACAATTATAGTATAAAATTTAATTTGGGATTGGGTTGTGGACAGTGCTGTTATGTCAGAGACAGTATTTAGCAGAGTGATCACTGAGCTAGTCGGGTAATTTTTCATATATCTTGATTCTGTCAGGATTACTAACTAGAATCCAATTGATGAGGTTGTGATTTTCTGTTGTGTTATTTACATTAGTGGGTGCAGCAAGGATTTGCTAAAGGTTATAGTCATCCAAAATATCTCTAAATGCTGCAGTGTTGCTTAGGTTTTCTATAATAAGATCACCCACCATTATTAATTCAATATGGGTGAGGGTAGCTATCAATTGTACTACATTCCTGAGACCCTGTATTCCAACATTGGGTGGATTATACAGACAACACATGTTTAGTTTCTCGACTCACAGATTTAATTGTGTTAATAGCCTTTCACAGTTGATAGTAACTCTGTAGTTAGAGTACAAATCTCAATATCCAGATCTGACCAGACATAAAATAAAATGCCTCCACCCTTCTTGTTCACGCTGTCTTTTCAATGTGCTGCATAGTTTCATAATGCTGTTTTGGAGTTACTGACATAAGGCTTTATTATACAATGGTGTAGGAAAGCCTGTAACCTTATTGGTCAAAACATGTCACATGACTGTGGGTAAATCCTGCATAACCCACGGCTGAGAAATGGCATTTATAAAAATCATGATTAAACACATTTTAAATTTATTTTACATGGGTCCATTGTATAGTCACAATAAGAGCACTTGGGGTGTGAATTATTGGGTGTTTTACCCACTTCTGGTGTGTTTAAGTCACTTAGCTGCACCTCGTGACACACCACACAAAGCATGGGTAAATCCCAATTACCCACACCCTGTTGAGCCTTATTGCTTAAACAAACTATCAGTTATGGACAAAATGTGGATTATGCACAGTGATCAAGGCATCTAGATCTGCTATTTTAGAAACCAGGCTGCAGACATAGAGATCCATTATTCTGAGATCTTTGGGCATGTCCAGAATTTTTTATGCTTGCCATAAGACAAAACATTTTGGTATGATACAGGGCTTTGAGAGGTGTGTCACAGTGATCCAATGCAGGAGACTCTACAAGGGCTTGACTATTAATCAGCCAGCCTGATAATGACACTGCTCAGCCATGAAGTGCTGGACTTCAAAACATTGTGCTGACAGACACATTCATAAATTAGCTCTTTCAGCAAGCACAGCTGATCTCATCCTCTCTGTGTCAGAGCAGGGAAAGGTAAATGTCTGTGTTATACAATGGCTTATCTTTCACCATGCATTCTTTTAATTAAGTTCCAGCTTTCTTCCAGCTAGGCTGCTTCTATCCTGAATTCAAGCACAGCAGGCTTTTTCTAATCAGGATTTTAAACAACATATAAACTCTTTACAAAGTACCCTCTGCACTTTATTTATATCAACAGCCAGCAAACATGCTTGGCACTTTATGATTGTTAAAGCACTATAAACACTTTCTTAAGCAGTTTTTCTTATTCATATGCATATCAAGCATTTTATTCAGCACGGCAGGCACTTTAGCACTGCAAATGGACCAAAAATAAAAAATGTAAAAGAAAGAATAGTGAGAGTGGAGATTACCTAGGTAGATGACCAATCTACAAAGGCATAAAATGGGAAATAAATAGGATAGGAAAATGGCACTGCTGCAGCAGACTACTAAGACAGAAAAGGGAGAGGTTAGAAAATATGTCCCTGGGTGCCCTAATTATTCCTAACGAGAGCACAGTTCTACCACAGCCTGCAGTTCAGTTTTATGATGTTCTCATACCACAGCCAGACTGGTGGGAATAAAGCCACATTCCTTTCTGAAGTCACCCACATACACTAGACTACAGCAGCACTGCTGCAGAAGAACCTCTACACTGAGAGCCCAGCTCCCACTCCAAGCAGAGAATGGTGAAAACCATATTTTTATTCATTTAAATTCCATTCAGTTTGTCAGTTGTTGCCCCACCATAACTGCCCCCCACCCGACCGGGTCCAACCCTTAGTCTTCTGACATGGCCTGGGATCTGCACCTTGACCTGATACAACATTAATACCAGTGGTAAGCATCCAGCAGTGACAAATTCTTGTTTATTTACTAAGGGTGGTTCAGTAAGGTTCACCAGACCGAACTGCTCTCTATGTCACCTGAGTTTACAAACAAAAGGAAATACATTTGCAGATGAGAGTATCATTATAGATGGTAAACTGGTGAGAATAAAGCCACATTCCTTTCTAAAGTCACCCAAGTACACAGATGACAGCAGCACTGTTGAAGAGAATCTCTACATTGAGAGCACAGCCCTCACTCCAAGCAGAGAATGGTGAACCATATTTTCATTCTTTTAAATTCCTTCAGTTTGTCAGTTGTTGCCCCACCATAACTGACCCCCACCGGGTCCAACCCTTAGTCTTCCGGCATGTCCCAGGATCTGCACTTTGACCTGATACAACATTAATACCAGCAGTAAGCATCTGGCAGTGACAAATGCTTGTTTATTTACTAAGGTTGTTCTGTAAGATTCACAGACCTGAACTGCTCTCTATGTCACCTGAGTTTACAAACAAAAAGGAAATACATTTGCAGATGTGAGTACCATTATAGAAGGCAAATGAGGGCTGAATAGTGAGCAAACAATACATGCTTTTTGGATATCAGACCTCACAGTGATTGGCTTGACAACCATAGAAATAGAGAAAGTCTCTAGTTCTGAGGTTGTGAATCTGATCATTTGACAGCTTTCACTGACATAGATTTATTTTTTCTGTTGAAAACTGCACGTGCCATTTCAGCTCTACTGTCCAGAGGAGACAATGAAGCTGATCAATATGACAGCATTGGTTTCATTTTCTTCATTTGGGTGAAAAGCATGGTAGAGTGAAGAGTAACTGTGACAGGGTAGCGAACTGGTTGGCTTCGGGAACACTCTCAAAGATAAAACTCTGGACATCTGTTTAAATTAAATGAACACTGCTTTAATTTCATGAACGGGAAAAAAGCAAACAGCTTGAATTCATCTTAACAGAAGCTTCTTGCAGTTCGCTCTCTTGCTGCCTTCTCTACATCTCACTGAAACAGAAAACTCTTCCTCTCTTCCTTTATTGGACCCAGGTGTTTCCTGCTACCATTCCTCCTCCTGATGTACATCCAAATCCCAGAACTAGCAGTACAGTGAGGTTTTTAAAAGGACAGCTTGAAAGCAGCAGGGCTTTGTACAAACACCACCACAGCCCCAGTCAAAACCTGTGTGCTTGTGTTGCAGGATTGTGAAGCAGTTTACAGGTAAAAGGATGGTGATGGACACACAGTACACTCCATCACAATAACTTAATAAGGACAGATTTTGGGGGGATGGTGATTGTGTGTGACATGTGGAGATAGGAATTGGGGAGACTGCTTGATTTCTTGTGGTAGTAGGTCATCTTTGTGCCAGACCTAGATGCAGTGATGTTGTGGTATGATAACATCACTATTCAAGGTGGCTACTGACTAGTCAGATTTTGGGAATTTCCTTGCCATTGTATAATAAAGATTGACAGCTGCTTAAAGAGCTTGAAGTGTGGTATTATTTCTTTCCAGACAAAAGGTTTAAACTTAGTGCATTTCATGGTTCTGGAGAGAGACTCAAATGTATTGTTATACTGCTCAGAACCCTTTGGGGAGCATACTATCATACTCCTAGACATAGATGGTATACTCGCTCTGGCCCAGCTGCTGTTGATACCAAGAGAGGTTTATCAATTATATGGTCCCAACCTCTGCTGAGAGACCCTACAGCAACAGCTGAATGGGCTGCCAGACCCAAGAACATCTCATCCTGGGCTTGCAGAAAAATAACACTTAAAGGTCAGTAAGTTACTGTAGGTCCATCATGTTGACCATCCACCTCCCCAATTCATAAACAAGAATGACATAGGTATGCTGTGTAAATACAGCATACTGACCCCTATACCAGAGGAAAGATACTGTTATAATAGAGAAAGTACAGAGAGGAGTGACAAAGATGGTTGACAGCTTAGAAAACATAGAAGACATGGACTATGAGGACCAGTTGTCAGAACTGAAACTGTTGTCTATGGAAAGGAGAAGACTCTGGGGAGAAAAGATTGCAATATTCAAGTACCTAAAGGGAATATCTCTATTAAGCCAAATGCAGAATTGCAAGATTCACAAGGCTTAAAGGACAAGGGCAATCCATGACATTGAAAGAAGGAAGAATCAAGAAAAACACTGGGAAGAGCTGCTTTACAGACTTGGTGTTGAACTCTGGGAATAGACTGCCTTGGCTTGTGGCACCCTGTTGTTACTGTAATGACCAAGTGTAGACTCAACAACTGTTATAAAAATGTAGGGTTACAGGGTACTCCCACTGAGCTAGTGAGAAGGAGGCAATGTTGACTGATGACCAACTTTATCCTGGTGTGGGGAATTGGTTGCTGGTAAGTGTGGGCAATTTGGGCTTTGGGGTGTTCAGTTAAATGGGTTAAATTAGATTTTATTTAGAAAAATTTAAATAATGCCCTGAAAATCATATAAATCTGTAAGGGCAAAACAAGAGGTTTTTGTCTGTAAGGGAGGTGCTGGAATGTCAATCAAGGTATTGCAGCATCACAAGAGAGCATCAGGTGGTCTTTTGTAGCAAAAGCAGTGATTCTGGCAGCAGTGGGGGTATATGGAGGTGAATGCCAAGTGTAGATCAGGAGAGCTTGTGCAGAATCAGGCAAATTCAGGTTTGGACCCAAACTGGCCCACTGGACCAAATTTTGTGGCTTGCACAGCCTTGCCTCATGGATGAATATAATATATATATATATATATATATAAAGACAAAGAACCTCTGTGTGCAAACACTGAGGCAAGGTTACCCTAAAGGGCATTTGCCTGGGCAGCCAAGTTTCAAGAAAATGCAAAATCACACATGCCACACAATGCAAAGCATCATGGGCTGCATATGCAAATCATCACAGAATGTTATGCTGGTTCAACTTTAAGCAGAATTGCATGGTGCCGAAAGGCCTCTCACACAATTTGCAAAGGGTGCTAACAGATGGCATGAACGTGTTTAGTCCTACAAGGACTCATCAGTTTGACTCGTCTGTTTGACACCCCAGTGGAATGAACCAGCTACCTAAGATGGTCTGTCTGGGTTATATTGTGGTGAACCCATTAAAATAAAAACTATTTTAAAGACAAAAGAACTCTGTGCGCAAACACTGAGGCAAGGGTTACCCAAAGGCATTTGGCTGGGAAGTCAAGTTTCAAGAAAATACAAAATCACACATACCCACACAATGCAAAGCATCGTGGGCTGCATGTAAAATCACCACAGAATGTTATGCTGATTCAACTTTAAGCAGAATTGCATGGTGCCGAAAGTCCTCTCCACAATTTGCAAAGGGTGCTAACAGATGACATAGACACCTGTTTCATCCTACCAGGACTCATCAGTATGCCTCGCCTGTTTGACACCCCAGTGGAATGAACCAGCTACCCTAAGACGGTCTGTCTGGGTTATATTGTGGTGAACCCATTAAAATAAAAAACTATTTAAAGACAAAGAACCTCTGTGCAGAAACACTGATGCAAGGGTTACCCCAAAGGGCATTTGGCTGGGAAGCCAAGTTTCAAGAAAATACAAAATCACACATGCCCACACAATGCAAAGCATCATGGGCTGCATATGCAAATCACCACAGAATGTTTACAGTATATATATATATATATATATATATATATATACATATATACTGTCTAGAATGTAATGTTTTCAATTTTACAGCATAGACAACCTAAAAGAATTCAGTCACCTCACACAGGCTGTCCCAGTTTTGCAGAAAGACTTCCTTCAAGATTCAGATAACTCCCTAGCTTAAAAAATTAAGTAAAAAGAATCATAGTCGAACTGTTTAAAACATATCATAAAAATATCAGTGAATATCTCAGCACACACAATAAAAGAAAAACACAAAAGACACAGCTTTGTCACATACAGCTATATTATATCAGTAACAATGCTGTTACATGTCCTGCCAAAATATAGGTGTTGCCCAAGCCAGCCCGGACAAACTCATCTGACCCTCTGCAGAGCTGCAGTGAAACAGACAAACATGGCATGGGTTACAGTAATGAAGGAAAGCCATGGAATGCAAATCAAAAAGTAAGATGTCTGTATAATTACTTTACATAAGGCACTGGTTAGACTTACCTAAAGAACTGCATTCATTACTGGTCACTATATCATAGAAAGGATATATTCTAAGACAACTGGACTGTTACTAAATATAAAGGATTTAATTTTACACAGAACTGACTGAAGAAGTAAACTTTATACTCATTAGAAAAAAATAGATGAATTCATGATGACTTCATTGAAGCTTATAGGATTATGGATGGAATTTGTAAAACTGATCCAGATTACTTTTCTCACTGATGAAGAATTTGGGAAGTGAAATAGATGTAAGCTAAACATTAGATAATTAGGCACTGGGGTAGGGGTAAGGTGGGAGAGCATGGCAACTTGATGAGTCACGTTGCTCACTCCTTGACCTGCATATCTTCCAGGTGGAAGTGTTTGTGAAAGTTGAAAAGGGTGGGGGTTATCAGTATAACTAGATGGGGTAACTGGAATGGGTTTAGGTGATTCAGTGCGCCACCTGATTTTACTTGTTTGAACTTTGGTAACTTGGCAAGGTGAACTAAGACAAAGCTTATTTCCAGGTGTGAGCTAGAGGCAGGGAAACAGAAAAGATAACAGTTTTCAAGAAGGTTGAAATAACAGTTTGTGTTGATACAGACTACCAAACTTATTAGTTGAAAGCTACTATTGACAGCTGTACTAAGGCAACAATTCACCATGACAATAAATTAACATTATGATATGGCCACTTCTTGGGGTGAACAGAAAGATAAAATGCAAGAATGGCAGTGGTATGAGAATTATAGAACTATAGCCTCCAGAAGAGGGACTAGTCCACTGGTATTTTACCACAGGATCAGTTAGTTTACTTGTGGTCCCCTGGTTAGTCACATTTCACAAAAGATTGTTCTTTCAGGCGAAGGAGAATTGTGGGCTGGGAGGAGGATTACCTAGTAAATTATCTATTTATTCCTTTGCTGTCTCCAGAGAGTCAATAGTTAACACTGATACTTAGGGGCGGATTCCAGAATGGGTTGCAATCGCTGCAGGGGACTTATGCAGGCTGTTTGATGTATGTCGACTTATGCCAAATGGGGAATTCTGGAAAGCCACTGCCACAAGTCCCAGATGCAGCAAAGTTCACCAGCTTCCCCTGGTCTAACTGTGCATCCGTGGTGTGCCCTTTTATGGGGCTTGTGCCAAACCTTTGGTGCAAGCTGCTGTAAAGTGGAAAACTGTTGCAACTGCACCAGTCTTTCTGGAATCAGACCTTGTTGTATCCGAGGGCTTTGGCATCAAACTTTGCGGTGGCTGCAGGGCTTGGTGCAAACCCTGCAACACCTCTAAGAATCTGGCCCTTAGTTGTTTGTTTTCTTGGGGGATGCTGCATATTTGTGTATTCATAGGAGTGGATAATGGGTTATCTGCATATCCTAATGTTAAACATTGACTGTTAAATAGATGTGCTCACTATAGTATTTCATGTAATGGAACTGTTATTGGACGGGACCCATGATGTTATCCCAGCATAATATCATGGATCTAGTCCCAGTACAGTAAAGACCACATTTTAAATCTTAGAAGAATCTCTACACAAGCAAACAAAACTGAAGCGATCAGCATGGTCGGCTTCATGGTCCACTACTCACCAGCTGGCTTCACTGTGCTGCCCCACCCGCTCCACACAAACTGTCAGAATTCACCCGCTAAAGTTTCACATTCTCCACATATAACAATAAAATTAAATTAAAATCGATGTCTTCCATTTATCTGTCTGCTCTGTAATAGTGACCATAACATGCCCATCAAAACATTCAATTCCCAACTGATGGGTGCATGCCACGTGCAGCGAGAAATGTTTTTTTGTTTAAATTAAGTCTGCTGTATTGCAATTAGCCATATTATTTTCACTGCTGCAAGTCATCGGCTTCTATCACACACAACCGGGGACCTAAGGAGCAGTAATTTAACACTTACTGCATGATGCTCGGCTTCACATACCATCGGTCAGCACAGGAAGATACAAGGACCAGAGCAGGGGATCTTCAAACATGAGTCTGCTGAGGTAAAAACACAGATAGAGGGATCCACGTAACAGTTACTGACCATGGTAACACAGGAATGCATGGGGGTCACACGAAGCAGTGGCAGTAAGAAAGGCAGACGTAATACTGAATAGAGGGCAAGCATATAGTACCAGCACCACCACCTGCTGGATAAAAGAAAAACTATGGACTCTTTTTAATCAATATACTTGCCCTAAGGAAATATTAGAAAAGAAAAATTTTAAATCAATTTTTTCCCATTTTTTTCTTTTTAATAAAGGAGCCATTGTATAATAGGAATAATGCACTCCAGGATGTTTGTCATGCTGGAATGACATCACTCTGAGGTGCTTAGTCGACTTGATCTACGAGCCTCATGCCCAATCACTCCAGGCGTGATGTTATCTCAACCACACACACCCTGTTGTGCATTATTCCTTTATTGTAAAATGGGTTTCAAAAACTGTGAAACCTGATTGGTTGAGGACCATCAATACCTGTGTTGTTATAGCACAGCAGCACTGGATAATGATCCAGCAGGCTCTTCACAATAAAATCAGTGCTAACCACATCAATAACTACCATCACACAGAGCTGCCACCTTTTCTCACTAAAAACTTTCAACTAGGCCCTAAAAGTAAAACTGCTAACATAAAAAAACACATTTCATTTGCCTGCATAATCCTCTTCTTATACAAACGTACATAAATTTGAAAAGGAAGTGCTACAGTACTTAGTTTTAATTTCTGGTGTTTCTTTGCTGACAGTGAAACAGTACCCTCCTCTCATTATCAGCTTACCAGGAAATCTCTGCTGTTTAACCTGCTGCATATAAAACAAAAGGCTTGGTTCCATTTGGAAACAACTGGGATATGTGGCAGTGAGTTGGGGTGCAGATGTGAGCACTGTATGTAAGATGAAGGTGCAGAAGTTTTTTTTTTTTTTATGCTGGGAAGAGCTCGGAATCTGTGGCAGTGGGTGGTGGTGGAGGTTGCATGTAAAAGAAAGGAGTGCTTTTTTCTAGTACCAGAGAAGTGATCAGGATCTGCTGCAGTGGGCTGAGGAGGAGGTATGTGAGTGTGTGTGATTGAACACTGTTACTGCTGCATCATATAGCAAGCCTCTAAGCCTGTTCAAGGGCATGGGGAGAGGGGTGTAAGAAGCGATTGGGCAAAGGCTATCAGAACAAAAAGTTGCTGGTTAGGAGGCTCACATAGGGAGAGAACAGGTGGTGTACAGATAGAGAGCCAGAAACTGAGAAGCGGTAGTGAAAGGTTGGTGGGTGGAAGTGCTGTGTAGCTGACAGAGAGAAGAAAAAAGTACCTGAAAGATGGAGGGCATGGGGGCAGAGAAAGAGACAGAGAGAGAGAGAGAGAGAGAGAGAGGAGGAGGGAGGAAATGCAGAGATTTTATGCATCAGTAAGCATGTGATGATATTCCATGTGCAGGAAGAAGGCAATATCGTGGGATCTGGTTACGTGCTTAGGCTGACTGTGCTACCTCTCCTACTCTGTTCATAAGATGTCAGCATGTCTTGCTATGCAACCTTAGAAACAGACTGAGTCATGGAATCATGAAATGTGAGATGCAGAGTAGATAATCTGCATCTGGTGTTCTATTATTGGAAGCACACCTGTTACTGTTTTGTCTGCTACCCACATGCATCAGTAATTCCTTAACATTTCTTGGCCTGCAGTTCAAACTTCACTTCTGTTTTAAACCATTCTTAGCTGACAAAGCTTGAATTGCTCAACAAACCACTGCACAATCTTTTTCTTCCTTGCTGTATCTAACCACCATTAGACCTACTGTGCTTGTTGATATCTTTAATTAAAACACATTTGATGAAGTTTACATTGCTAGTATCAACTCTCTATGGAGACCCCAATTGCCATTTTGCTTACAAGGTGTGGCAGCTCTTTACTACATAAGTCTGGCTTGTTTCTTAAGGTACTGTAAAAAGGGAATACACAAATCATGGCATGCATGCACAACTCAAGCCCAGCACTCAAAATGCAGTCTGACTTGGGTATTGGTGAAATCCATACTGCCAGGCCAGACCTAAATGGTAAAAACCAGACTGACTGGTCTGGACAGACTGGCTACAATTTGCATGGTCAACTGTTCCAGGTGGACCAGTCAGTCTGGTTTTGCCATTTTAATCCATCAGTTCTGGCTGGTATGGATTTTTGTACGGTGATGGGTATGGATGAAATACAGCTTGCAGAACTCGGACTAGATCAAGACAGTAAAGGATTGGTTCAGCAGTCTAGATTTCATCTATACCGCACTCTACAGAAAATACAGACCGCTGGAATGGACGGTCAAAAATGGCAAAACTGGACTGACTGGTCTGGCCTGAATAGTCAGACTGTACAAGCTGCACCTAGTCTGGTGTCTACCATTTTTGGTCTGGTCCAGTCTAGTGGTCCAAGTCTTACCAAGTCCTGCCTAACTCTGCTGCACTTTCTGCCTCTAAATGCTTACTGTTCAGTGGTGAGACTATCATTTTAAGTAGGGACAGAGGACTGTTTGGAGCCAACACTGGGACATATTTGAGAAGTCAGAGGCAGCCGACTTAGCATGTTGCTGTGAGCAGCCCTTTCCCTTGCCACTGTATAGTCAACCAGCCTGGGTAGGTAGTCAAGGCAGCTTATCTATTCTAAACAATTCATAAATATCTCTCTCCCAGATACCTCCACCTTCATCAGTTACCATGCAGATGTAGGGCTAAGCATCTCACGTGGCCCAACACCAGCAGTAGGATAGGATTCACAGCAGGGGATGGGACATTGGAGAATCTCCCCAGAAGTCAATTTCACTGACCTGTGCAGGCAATGGGATAGAGTATCTTCCCCAGAGCAAGTACTCAAGCAGCTTTTAAAACTCTGTCTGCTGGATACCTCCACCATCCCCAGTTACCTTGAGGCTGCAAGACTTAGCACCCCCACGTTCCCCATACTAGTAGTAGAATGCACAGAAGCAGTGGTGGCTAAAGTAATTTGGGTGGACTGAGGCACAGCCGAATCCTGAGATCCTGATATGGGGCACACATAAATTGAACCTGGCACAGGACAAGAGATAGTTTTCCTGTTCTTATGGTGTAATACAAGTAGTATTACCCACAGGAACTTGAAAACAAACAAACTAGAGAACGTTAAAAACAAATGGTGCATTACTGAAAATGCAACACATTAACAACAAGTGTACCTGTATACTGAAAGGTTTGCACCTGTATCATTAACAGAGAATGCCAAATCAAGTAGTACAAAGTACCAGCCTGTGGCATAGAGGGCTGAGTGCTGCCACTTTACATGCCATCTGACCAGCAACCTGGGTTTGTAAAAGATTCGGGTTGTTTGGGGTCTGCTGGGTTGGGAGAATTGTGTGTCCATAGACTACCCTCCTCTTTGAGGAGGGGGTCTTGCTGCACTGCTCTGACACATGGTGGTAGGGCAGTGGAGCACCACAACACTGGGGTTAGTTGGTGATTGGCACGTAGTACACGTGCACCTCCATATGCATGTACGCTGCATCACTGCACACAGGCAGGCCAAGGGAGAAACAGTAAAATCGGGGTTGTGCACCAGGATGCCCTGCTCACTTGCTCCGTCTTGACCATAGCTCCAAGACCCTGACAAGGAAACTGGATCTGGGATCCAGAGGAGGACCGAACCCCTCCTCCTGGCCACACTTTAGGGAGCAAGCCATGGGAGAACACCAAGGAGAGTAGTTCTGTGGAATGTGGGAGGCAGTTGGAGAAGTGAGTAGGGGCTGAGAACCCAGCCAGCACCCTGAGGGACAAAAAACTCCATAGAAAAAATAAAGTAGCACAAAGACATTCCAACAAATCTGGGACCCTCATATTTTTGTTACTGACCACCAACATTTGAAGCAGAGCATCAGATTGATCGGACCCCTACTGCATACCTGTCAGCTGTCCCTGATTTCCAGGGTTGTCACTGATTTTGCCTCCAAATTTACCTCTGCCCCTCATGAAACTTGTGTCTCCATGACTGAACAGTAGGGGCTTGTAAGCACAAAATAATGTCAGACATTATAGTTATGTGCTTGTTCTTCTTCTGTTTATTCTACTAGCATTCTGAATAGATACCACCAACTATTAAGATGTGTCCCTGATTTTGGTGTTTTTCCCTGATTTCTGTAAGCTTTGTCCCTGATTTTGAGGCAAGAGACTGAGATGTATGCCCTACTCATCTATATAATAATGCTCCTGACTCAAGGAACATGGAGGCCATTGATTATAACTTCTATTGCATATTTACTACTCCCATGATGGCAAAACACAGTGGAATGTGAAACCCTTCAATAAATTTCCATTTGTGTTGTATAGATATTAATCCACTGTGTGAGCATCCGATGCACATCACATATGTATTTTGTAGGTCTGTGTGCCTGGTACAGTGGTCACATTCAAAAATGTATCATTTTGTCCAAATTTTGATTTCCATTCAAGATTGGGTAGCATCAGACTGACAGTACATAGCAGGAATTGCAAATGTCTCTCTCTCTTCACCTGAAGACTGCTAAAATGAATAATTGACATTGAGCTGCCTTGTATAACTGAAGAAGGTAAAACAATTCAAAATTAAACTGAAACAGCTGGCCCAGTGGCATGGAGGGCTGAGGCGATGGCACCTTTCCTCCAGCCACCCTGGTGACCTCAGTTCGGGAATGGACCAGGGTCCCTTGGGGGCTGGCTGGATGAGGGAGGATTGAGCACCCTGGAATGGCTTTTCTCCTTGGGGAGAGAGAGGACTTCGAGTCCTGCAGCTTGCATTCCACCTAGTTGAGGCTAGGTGGCAGCACAGTGGGACCAGTAGATGTTGGGGGACACATGTCAATGCAGCATGCAAGTGTGTCAATATGCATACGCATGCATGTATCACTCACAGATGTCCCAGGGGAGAAAACAGAGAAAATTGCTTGGCTCACTTAGCATCCCCCACAGGTACTACATGGCTGTATGTGGCTAACCACCTGCCAATACTGCTGTCTGTAAGTGTTGAGACTCTCAGCCTATTCCCAGGGGCATGGGAGGGGGGATGCAGAAGGCAACTGGGCAAAGGCTGCTGGAATGGAGGGTTGACAGGTGGGACAGCTCACAGAGGGAAGAAGTGAGTGCTGTGTAGGAAGAGGGACCAGGAAATAAGAACTGGGAAAAGAGGATTGGAGAGCCACTGACCAGGAACAAAGGATTGGAAAGGCTGCTGTTCACAGCTGACACTACAGTAGCTCCACAGGGCACGCAGTTAAGAGCGGACGAGAGCCGTCAGTAGGGGGAACAAGCAGCAGGCTGAGCTTGATGGCACTTAGCTGCCTGCTGGGCAGTATCTTGTAGATGAAGCCAGAAGCAGAGGCATCCTAGATTCCCTACAGGATACAGGACTCAGGCAGCTTGTGCTGATCCCAACAAAGATAGGGCAATTCTTGATCTAGTAATGACCAGAGGATTGAATTGCAGATATCAGGGTAGAAGGGCAACTGGATTCCAGTGATCACAACATAGTATGGTTCAGCATAGAGACAGAGACTCATTCAAGTCACACTAGGACAAAGGATTTTGATTTCAAAATGCAGACTTTGATGAAATGGGAGAGGAATCAAAAGAGCACTGAAGAAAAGGGGACAGGAGTGGGGTGGAAGAGCAGTGGAAGACCCTAAAAGGAGCCTTACTGGAAGTAACAAACCAATGCATCATATTGGTATCCAAAGGCAAGAAAAGAAGAAAGCCATTAGGGTTCTCAAAAGAAGAAGCAGAGAAGTCAGAGCTAAAAGGATGGGGTTCAGGAAATATAAGGAGACCCAAAGGGAGGAGGACAGGGAGGCATACCAAGAGTGTCTAAAAGAAGCTGTGAGGGCAGTAAGGAGAGCAAACATGCAGACTGAGGAAAGTTTAATGCAGACAGTGAGGAAAGGGAGAAGACATTCTACAGGTACATCAAGGAGGAGGAAAAAATGGGGGATTGTAAGGCTTAAAAGGGAGGAAGGGAAGTGCAAGGAGAGAGACATGGAGAAGGCAGAAATACTGAATAACTGCTTCTATTCAGTATTCTCAGTAGCAGGGAGGGACAGGGACCACAGCCAAACAACCGATACCAAGGGAGGAAGGGGTGAAAATATTCCATTAGCAGGAGAGAGAGTCCTGCAGGAACTCACTAAATTGAAGGTGGATGAAACAATGGGACCAGACAGTATACAATTGAGGATATTAAGGGAACTGTGAACAGAGATAGCAGAACCTCTGTCAGCCATGTTTATTGAGTCACTAAACACAGGAGTGGTGCCAGAGGATTGGAGGAGGGACATGTGGTCCCTCTACACAAATCTGGCAGCAGGGAAAAGGCCGGGAACTATAGGCCAGTCAGACTCACCTCAGTGGTGGGAACATCATGGAGGCACTGCTTAAAGAAAGGATAGTGGGACATCTAGAAGCCATCAATGCCCAGGACCCTAGGCAACATGGATTCACAGTGGGTAGAATCACGTCAGACAAATCTGATTGCTTTCCTCGACTGGGTCACAAATGAGGTAAATCAGGGTGGCGGTGGACACGCCTACCACGATTTCAGCAAAGCCTTCAACACTGTCCCACATAGGAGGCTGGTTAACAAGATGGGTAGTCTGGGTATGGGGACAAGGTGGTGAACTGGGTTAGAAATTGGCTAATGGACAAGAGGCAGAGGATGGTGATAAATGGTATACAGTCTGGGGAGAGGGTAACCAGCGGGGTACCTCAGAGATCAGTACTTGGGCCAGTTCTGTTCAATGTCTTCATTATATTTTGCACACTTATAGCCATTATTATCTACTGTACACCACTTCTGTATATACCCCATCTCACTACTCTTAAATATGTTCTTTTACACATATGTTGCATATTGTATCCATTCGTATTACTTGTATCATGTATGTATGTTCACTACGTTGCCTCCATGATTATATGCGTATGTATATACTATGCTGCTACTTTGTTTGTGCTCTGATATACGTCTCTGGACCTCCTTGTGAATGAGCTTGCTCAATGAAGTTATTCCTGCAATAAACTTGAACTACGACATTGCAGAGAGGCTAGAAGGAAAGGTCTGCCTGTTTGCAGATGACACCAAGATCTGTAACAGGGTGGATACTCCAGAAGGGGTGGAGAAAAGAGGAAGGACCTGGGAAGCTTGGGAAATGGTCTGAGGACTGGCAATGGAGGCTTAATTCAAAGAAGTGCAAAATTATGCACCTGGGACATAGAAACCCTGGGGACAGCTACAGGATGGGGGTGGAGGTTGCTGAGCAGTCACCAAGGAAGAAGAGACCTGGGGTTATTATTTCAGATGACCTGAAAATGTCAAAGCAGAGTGCTAAGGCAGCAAGGAGGGCCAGTGGCATGCTGGGGTGCATAGGCAGGAGTGACACCCTTGACGTAATTGCTGCTGTTCTGTTCACCCACTCACTCTGTGCACAAGGACCCCTTGGTTTGATGGGTCCTTGAAGGAGCTGAGAAGAGTGGATCGAAGGCTAGAAAGAGCTTGGTGGAAATCTTGCCTGGATGCTGACAGGCTTAGATTGATGGAACATTATAAGGGCTATTAATTAGCAATCTCCAGTAAGAATGCATAATTCCTGTCCGGGAGATTGCTGCTGCACAAATTGACTGGCTCAGCTCTTCTGGACTGGGGACAGACTGTGCAATCCAGTCTGTCTTCAGTATGGAAGAGATTTTTCACAAATGAAGTGTGATCAGCTCGCTCAATTCTTCACAGATAAGGTTGCCAGCATCAGGTTGGGTATTGGCCCAGCTCTCTATGAGGGATTGCGGAGATCGGAGAGGGTGTGCATTACCCTCTACCTAGTCTGACTTTAGCCGGCCAGAATTCATGGACATTGTGAGGATTGTCCAGACTTTGAAACCAACAGCTGTAATTTGGATCCGGGCCCTAAGCCACTATTGGAGATTCGTAGATGTTATCTGCCCAATCCTTGCTGAAATTGTCTGGAGTTCCTTGGAGAAGAGGGTCTTTCCTAATCCCCTTAAGGAGGCAGTCATTCGACCACTCCTTAAAAATCCTCCTTGGATCCAGACTGTCCAGCTAATTATAGACCTGTCTCTAACCTACCTTTGTGAGTAAGGTTATTGAGAAGGTGGTTGCGTTGCAGCTGGATAACCATCTTATAACCCACAATGTCTATGATGTTCTCCAATATGGGTTTAGGAAAAGACATAGCACCGAGACTGCCCTTGTTCGGGTTTTAAATGATCTTCTAATTGCGGGTGATCAAAAGGAAAACTATCTTAGTCCTTCTTGATCTCGGAGGCGATAAACACTGTGGACCATGGTGTGCTTTTGGAGTGCCTGTGGCTTCTTTGTGGACTGTCTGCAACAGTCCAAAATTGGTTTTGATCAATCCTCATGGGCAGGTCACAGAGGGATGTCACTGGAATGTATTACTCTGATGCTCTCCCCTGTCCTGTGGGATGCTGCAGGGCTCCATATTGGCACCCATGTTGTTTGCAGTGTACATGCTGCCATTAGGAGATATCATTGGCAATACAGTTTGGTTTTCACTGCTATGCAGATGATACCCAACTGTATATGTCCTTTATTCCCCGACAACATGATGCGACTCCGTGTTAACAACTGTCTAGCCGAGATGAAGAATTGGATGAGCACTAGCTGGCTGAGGTTGAATCCAGATAAGACTGAGGTGTTGGTTGCGGACCCGTGTCATCCAGAGGTGGGTCTGGGGCTGGGCACCCTCGGGCTTATGGCTTGATGGTGTCCAGCTGTGACCTCAGACCAGTGTGTAACCTGGGTGCTATTTTGACAGTGGTTTGACCCTGAGATTACAGGTGGCTGCCGTTGGTCAAATCTTCCTTTACCATCTAAGGAATATCGCCTGGGTGAAACACCTGGTTCCTCATTGACCTTCTACATTTGGTCCACACTTTTACGTAACCTCCGCACACTAATTACTAGGGCTTCGGGGTTGATATCTGTCACTTGCAGCTAGTGCAGAATGCGGCAGCCAGGCTTTGACTGGCACATCTAGGACCAGTCATATGCACACCTGTGCTGCGTGAACTGCACTGGCTGCGGTACAGTGTTGGATCACCTTTAAGGTTGGGTTGCTGACCTATAAAGCCCTACATGAACAGGAACCCCGGTATTTGCAAATCTCCTTACTCCCTACTGCCTCCCATTCACTCTGGATCTGCCGTCGAGGGATTGCTAGAGATTCCCAGGGTCCGTTAAAAACATCTGGGGCACATGCTTTTTCTTATGCTGCCCCTACCCTGTGGAATTCTCTACTCGTTGGTTAAGGGAATGCCTGACTGTCTTGAGTTTTAAATTGGAGCTCAAAACATATTTGTTTTATCAGGCTTTTCTGATGGTTTTAACTATTTATGGATGTTTATTATTTGATTATATTGTTTGTGTATTTTATTGTACAGTGCCTTGGCATTTGAAAGACGCTTAAGAAATAGATTTTACTTTACTTTACTATCACCAGCAGAAGGAGGAAGGTACTGATGCCTTTATACAAAACCTGGTCAGGCCTCACATGGAGTACTGTATGCAGTTCTGGATGCGCACCTTAGAAAGGACATCAACAGGCTGGAGACAGTCAGAGAAAAACGACCAAGATGGTACAGGGTTTGCTCCACAAAACTTACAAGGAGAGGACAAGGGACCTCAATATGTACTCGCTGGAGGAGGGAGGGAGAGGGACATGATAGAAGTATTTAAGTACCTCAAGGGCATAAACAAGGTGCAGGGGAGACATCTTCCAATAGAGGAGGCATACAAGAACAAGAGGGCATGACATGAAATTGGAAGGTGGGAGGTTAGAGGGAATGTGAGTAAATTCTTCTTCACAGGGAGGTGGTGGATGCATGGAATAGTCTGCCACAGGAAGTGGTGGGTGTGAGCACTGTGATTAGATTTAAACATGCATCTGACAGGCATGAGGGGACCATAGAGGTAGAGCAGTGGAGGGCCAGAAGCTGTAATCCAGTACAGGGCTTACTGGCATACTGGAAGGACTTAGTGGTCCTTATCTGCTCACAATTTCTATATTTCTATGTAAATAATGCAGTAACACTCTGATAGGTGTGGCTGCCTCCTTTCAACCAAACACAGTTTCCGACCATCAACCAGGCTGAACACCATTACGATCAGCTTGTTTCTGGTTGGGCTGTCAGTGAAAGCCTCCTGCAGTTTGAGCTGCATTGGATACTGTACTGACACACCTCTGCAGCTGCTATTCTCCTGAGTATCCACAACATGCTTGTTTTGTGTATGCATGTGCAAGCAACATCAAAGGCTAAATACCATTACCACTAGGAAGAGTGAAACCAGTGTGGCTCATGGACAAAATACAGAAGGAAGGAATAAGAGCCCAAAGAAAAGCTTAAAGGCATGTTAAATCTGAAAGTACAAAGGAGGCCAGGGATAAGTCAGGAGATAGTTAAAGGTGTAGAGATTATTAAAGAAAGAAAAATAAGATTGGAATGTGGTTGGCAACAGAATATACCAGAAACCTGAAAGAATTTTATAGGCATGTAAACAGTTCAAGATAAACTAATACTGGGATCAAAGAGACTGGAAAGGAAGGTTATTATGGATCAAAAACAGGAAAAGGAAGAGGAAGAATTATAGTAAATAGGTATTTCTGCTCAGTGTCTGTTAGGGGTGTGCATGGGAAAAATAGTATTTCCTGAATACCATGAATAATGCACTGTTCATGCATATTCATATTCAGGAAATGGTAAAAAATAGAAAAGAAAAACACTTTCACCACCCTCCTCCCCAGCTCAATCATGGTAAAACATCCCAATTCCACATCCCACCATCCTCTGCAACAAGTCCACTATCACCCTCCTCCCTCCCAGCACCCACAATTTCAGTATTTTTTCCTGTCTCCGCTGGCTGCTCCTTCCACTGACCCTCCAGCTCCATCATCTGGTGTCCCAGGGATTTACCTCAATCCCAGTGTTCCCCACAGCTTGCCCCACCATGGTGGGGTCAGCGACTCCTGCCCGCCAACAGACTGGATCTGGTTTCTGGGAAAGAGCCCTTAGCCTGGGTGTAGAGCCTCTGAGGGATCGGTATCACCCTGCCCCACTACCGGCCATTTCCTTTCCTCCCATTGGAGGAGTGGACATGCAATGCTGTCCAGACGTTCATATGCATGCTGCCATGCATAGGATGCCAACAGCTGCTGCTTCTCCTTTCCCACATTGCAGTCCCAGCTGCTTGTACCCCAGCTACCAGTAGTGGTCAGGCAAATGCCAGGGACGATGTTTCCTCCCTCCCAAAGAAGGAGCACTGTCCTCCAAACATTTGATCCTCCGCTCCCGGCCAACTCCCAACATCCCAAGATCACTCCCAAACCCAGGTCACCAGTGTGGTGGCAGGTGAAGCAGTGCTTCAGCCCTCCATGTCACTGGGCTGGCTACAGTTTCAATATTAAGAAAAACTACTGGCCCAGTGGCGCTGAGGTTTGGCGCTGGACACCACACCTCACACTGCACCAGCAACCGGGTTGGGAATGGACTCGGCGCGGGGTCGGCAGGGAAAGGGTTGAGGACTGAGCACCTGCATGGTTCTCCTCCCGGATCGAGGGATGGGATGACCAGCAGGCAGAGACCCTGGTGGAGACCAGGGGTACTGAAATAAGCCAGGCAGCCGCATGTACTAAGCGTGGCCGGCGGCTGACAGGTGCCATGCACCAGAAGTGTTAGGGTGTGCCCAGGTATGGGAAAAGGACAGAATATGGAAAAACCCGGTCCTAGGGGTAGGCGCAGCACCAACTCCATGCCCTCTGTGGGTCCAACATAGCCAACCTTCATAGATCCTCCACCTGGGGCCCACGTCTGCAGCTGGAGTCTATGGTTTGAAAAGCGCCCAAGGTAGGAGGCAGCCCCACCCCAGAGGAGATAAGCTGGGGTTGTCAGCTACAAGGTGGTGGCGGGGTGAGGAAGAGTGCAGGCAGGGGGACTTCAGGCAGGGTGAGACCCAAGTTGGATGCCTGAGAGGCTCCTAGGACTGCGACTGGAGCGAAAGATAGTCGCAAAAAAAATATTAAGAAAAACACTCACAATGGGCACCCAGCACAACCTGCCCACCTCCACTACTGGCCATTGTCTCCTCTTGCCATTATTTAGTTACAAAATCATTGCCTCCATCCCCCACCCCAGCAGCACAACGTCCCCCTTCCTCCCCTACAACAACCACATTTATTAAATTTTGTAAGAAGTCCGTTGAGGTATGGGTAGGTGACCAACCCAGCCCATCCTCTTCCATGTCCGTCTGCCTTCTTGTAACTGGTGCTCACGCACTTGCTCAGGCAGTGAAGCTGCTGATCACATAGTTGGTGTAAAGAAAGTCACTGGTAATAAATTGAAAAATGGCTCATAAAGGCATGAGCCATGTGTAACCTCAAAGCTAGTTTCCACTCCACCAATAATCACATTTAATTTCTCACCATCCCATATATTGGGGTTGAAAACAGATAAAATTATCTATTTTTAATCAAATTTCTATTAATAAGAACAAAGTTAAAAAGGGAAGATCTAAAATATTATCTGGTACAGGTGTTTGCGAAACTAATTTGAGCAATAACAGGAGTCTTAGACATCATTACTTATGAATTATTGATTTCTCTGTGACCCCCCAAGCAGTGCCCAGAGTTGATCAACATACAGATGATTTCATTGGTTCTACAGTTTCAAAACCATCAGCAGGTGATGGTTACATTGAAAACAAAACCTATTCACTTATAAATGAACTAAAAGACATTTTGGTACATATAAGACACGTGAATGACATTATCTTCAAAATCAGTTATCCTGCACAGAAGGATATTCTGCACCCCATTTTGCATTATATTATTTTGTATTGAAACCCCACATTTTCTGATTGCTAACTTTCTCTAAAAATCATTGATGTTGCAGGTTGTTTTATTTGCTTCCTTTCAAAGTAGAACTGAAATGCATGGTAATGATGTAATCATACCCAGCCATCTTTTGTTTCAGTTCCTTGCTCTACTCTTCTTGCATACTTCCTAAACACGAGGAGCACCCCAAACAGTGCAGTCACTCATGATGGAACAATTGACAGTGTTCCTTTTAAATAACTAGGGGATAATAAAATTCAGGAAACATATAAATTGGAACATCATATAAGACAGAAACAGAAAAATAGTTTCAGACAACAGTATAAAAGTATTTTTATTTATTTTATTTATTTATTCTAGGATTACAAGTACCTTTGAGCCAAGGCTCTTTTACAAAGGTTCCATGTCAGAAATAACAAACAACAAGGAAGCAACAGTGAAATAACAGTAAACAATTCATGTACAACAGAGGCAGTATAGCGCAGTGGTCCCAAGGCTCTGAGCTGCCAATCTGGTGATATCCAGCAGACCAGACCTGGGTTTGAATCACAGTTTCCACCTGCATACTGTGTGACCCTGAGCAAGTCACTTAACCTCCTTGTGCTCCCAGGTCGCTCCTGTAAAAAGCTTTCAGCTTAGTGTGCTATACCTGGTTAAACAATTAAAAAAAAAAAACAGTGCTATTGAAAGGGGTCAATTATAGGAAGAGTAAGGTGTAGAGGAGGAGGAGAAGTGAAGGTAGTTAACAGAGACAGCTATGGTGAACACAGCTAGGATGCATATGCCCACAAGGAATGGGTAGGGTCAGGCACCTGGGGGTGGCAGAGAAACAGGGATGAGAGGAGAGAAGGAGGATGAAGATGCAGTCAGAGGCATTTGTTGAAAAATGAATGGGAAGGAGTGATAGAAGAAAAGTGGGGGAGGGATAAGTGCTGTAATGGGACAAGGAGAGACTAATGAGGTGGTATGAAGACCTGAGATTTGAAGTGGTGCCTCAGGAGCTGGGGAGATGGGGACTGGGCAGCCTGGGGTTAAGCAGTATATAAGTTAGGATCTAAGCTGTATAGGTC
The DNA here is from genome assembly GCA_016271365.2 of Neoceratodus forsteri. NCBI lineage: Eukaryota > Metazoa > Chordata > Ceratodontiformes > Ceratodontidae > Neoceratodus > Neoceratodus forsteri. The sequence goes on from CM057453.1 coordinate 448,000,123, forward strand.
ATCATCTAGGAAAGGCAGTCACAGGAGCTAGAGGCAATGAGATGGGACGAGTCTGGTTTTGAACATACTTTGAAAAGTATGAATAAGAAAAAGAATAAACAGGCAAATAGAGGTACAAGGATACTACAAGTAATGCCAAATTCAAGAAAGTTGATTTAGAAAACTACGAAAAACAAAACCAAAATGTTATTAATCACCTCCTGATTTTAACAGAGGTTGAGATAACTAAAAAACAAGCATTTGTCAATGCCAAATGTTGATTGCTTTGCTCCGTTGAGCTCACTCCCTCTGTCAGTCGCCCGCTCTGTGTTTGTTGGTGCCGCAGGCCCGCGCTTTGTACTGGGCTTCTGTCTGCATTGGCAACTTTGTCTGCCCACAAAGAAATACGCAGCTGTCTCGACAGAGCTCTGTTGTGGTCGCTAGTCCTCTCTCACGCACTCATTCTGTTTCTCCTGAAGCGCTGCAGGCTGCCCTTTTGTACTGGGCTCCTGCCTCTGTTGGGCGTCTTTGTCTGCCCACAAAGAAATCTGCAGCAGTCAGACAGAGCTCCATTGAGCTCGCTCCTCCCCCTCTCTCCTCGCTCGTTCCGTTTCTGCCAGTGCTGCAGGCTGCCCTTTTGTACTGGGCTCCTGCGTGCTGCCTTTTTCTGCCCACAAAGAAATCCACAGCAGTCATGATAGAGCTCAGTTGAGCTTGCCCCTCCCCTCTCTCAGTTGCTCGTTCTGTTTCTCCCGCGCTGCAGGCTGCCCTTTTGTACTGGGCCCCTGCCTGCATTACTGCCTTTTCTGCCCACAAAGAAATCCTTAGCAGTCCCAACAGAGCTCCTTTGAGAACACTCACTCCCCTCCCTCACCCACTCGTTCTGTTTCTCCCAGCACTGCAGACTGCCCTTTTGTACTGGGCTCCTGCACTGGGGACTTTTCTGCCCACAAAAAATCTGCAGCAGTCCGATAGAGGTCAGTTGAGCTTGGTCACTCCCCGTCTCACTCGCTCCAATCTTAATCTGTCCCAAACACTGATTTCCCCATAGCGACCGTGCTATTCTGCGGCAGGAGTGCAAAAACATATTTAGGCCAGGATGTGAAAAATGACAGCTGTACTGTTCATAGGATGTGAAAAATGCCAGTGTTGAAAATGTGGTGAAAATATTACAAATTTGTAACGTTACAAGGGTGCATGGAACCAGGTCAATGCACACTTGTAACACAGTCATGTAATGGACTTTCATCACCAAATTTTCAACATGGGGATTTTAGGACCGCTGGTCATGAACAGTGTCACTGTCATTTCTTAATCTGTCGAGACACTGATTTCCCACAAAAACCGCAATTCTAAGCATGAAATGAAAATGCATTTCAGCCAGGATATGAAAATTACAGTTGCACTGTTCGTGAAGAGGCATGGGCGCATTACGTATTACTTGACTCCACTCCACAGACCCTGCTGTAATATAGGACCATGGAGGACACTGGGGGAGGTGCGCAACTCTAAAGTTCGGCATAGCTACATTGAGCTCGCGATTCCCTCTCTCACTTGCTCATTCTATTTCTCCTGGACGCTGCAGGCTGCCCTTTTATACTGGGCTCCTGCTTCCATTGGCACCTTTTCTGCCCACAAAGAAATACGCAGCTGTCCCAACACAGCTCCATTGAGTTCACTCACTCCCCCATCTTCCTCGCTTGTTCTGTGTCTCCCCACGCTACAGGCTGCCCTTTGTGCTGTGCTCTGCCTGTGTTGGCACCTTTTTCTGCCCACAAAGAAGTTCACAGCTGTCCTGACAGAGCTCTGATGAGGTCACCACTCCCCGTCTCACCCACTCATTCTGTTTCTCCTGGCGCTACAAGCTGCCCTTTGTACTGGGCTCCTGCCTCCATTGGTGCCTTTTTCTGCCAACAAAGTAATCCACAGCAGTCCCAACAGAGCTCCTTTGAGCTCGCTCACTCCCCCTCTCAGTCACTTGTTCCGTTTCTTCTGGCGCTGCAGGCTGCCCTTTGTACTGGGCTTCTGAGTGCATGGTGCCTTTTCTGTCCACAAAAAATCTACAGCAGTCCTGATAGAGTCTGCTTGAGCTCACTCAGTCCCTCTCTCTTACTCGCTTGTACTGTTTCTCCCACTGCTGCAGGCTGCCCTTTGTACTGGGCCCCTACCTGCACTGACTCCTTTTTCTGCCCACAAAGAAATTTGCAGCAGTAGTGACAGAGTTCCGTTGAGTCCACTCATTCCCTCCTCACTCGCCTCCTCGCTCTGTTTCTCCCACTGCTGCAGGCTGCCCTTTGTACTGGGCAACTGCACTAGGCCTTTTTCGCCCACAAAGAAATCTGCAGTAGTCCCGAAGAGCTCACTTGAGCTCGGTCACTCCCCTCTCACTCACTCGATCTTAATCTGTCCCAAACACTGATTTCCACAGCGACCAGCTCTTCTATGGCAGGAATGCAAAACATAGTATGGCCTGGATGTGAAAAATGATGGCTGTACTGTTCATAAGGAGGTGTGAAAATGCCAGTGTTGGAAAATGGCATGAAATGTTACAATTTGCTAAGTTACAAGGTTGCATGGAAACAGTTCAACACACACTTGTAACACAGTCATTTTATGGAGTTTCGTCACCACATGTTCAACATAGGGATTTTAGGACCTCTGCTCATAAACAGTGTCACTGTCATTTTCTTAATCTGTCCCGAACACTGATTTTCCACAGCGACTGTGCTATTCTGCGCCAGAAGTGCAAAAGACATTTCGGCCAGGATGGGAAAAATGACAGCTGTACTGTTCATAAGTAGGTGTGGGAAAATGGCAATGTTGAAAATCAGGAGAGAAATATTATAAACTTCTGCGAAGATCTGAGGTGTTGTGCAAACTGCTCAACGCACGCTTGTAACACAGTCATTTTATGGAGTGTCATCACCAAATTTTCAATATAGGCATTTTAGGACCTCTGCTCATGAACAGCATCACTGTCATTTTTAATCTGTCCAACACTGATTTTCCACAGCGACAGACTATTCTGCGCTGGAAGTGCGAAACACATTTCAGCCAGGATGTGAAAAATGACAGCTATACTGTTCACAAGGAGTGTGAAAAATGCCAATGTGGAAAATCTGACATGACAATATTTCAAATTCACGAAGTTACTGAGTGTGCATAGCAACTGCACAACACACAAAGTAGAATAGTTATTTTTTGATGTTTTCACCAAGTCAACATAGGCTTTGAGAGCTCACCCATGAACACTGGCACTGTTATTTCATTAATCGGTCCCAAAAGGTGATTCCATGCAGTTACCGCAAAATCACCTTTGAGGCCGAATAATGCCATGACAGTGGCAGAATTCATGAAGAGGGGTCTCAAAACCCAAGTTGAAAATTTGGTGGAAAATTCAAAAATGCTTGAGATATGAACCAAAGTTGAAAAAAACTATTTATGCCAAGTATACAGCTTATCGGCACTTCCTCAGTTCTGTACGCGCTTTGAAGAGTGCAGACATGTTCCCGTCCACTGAAGATCATGAACGGACTCCACAGGTAAGTATGGGGTGAGGAGGGTGTGGGAGGTGGGGTACACAGTGGGTGGGTGCGGAGTTTGTGGGAGAGGGCAGGGGAGACCCCGCGAGGACATTTCACTTTTTCTGGGTAAAAAAGACATCAAGGACTTTTTACAGGCGCTTTTTTACGGCACGCTGGTGTGGTCCCAGTATGCCAATCAACTGTTTGTTGGGGCAGCTGTAGCCAATGGGGATTGGGCACCATTGGCACAAAAGTGGTGGTGGGGTCAAGAGCCGAGGGATTGGGCACCCCTCAGCACAACTGTCCCACTATTCTTTCTGGGAGGGCACTTATGTCAATGGGGAATGAGCTCCCCATTGGCAACTCAAACTGGGAGAGGGACATAATGCCGATGGGGAGTGGGCTCCCCGTCAGCAACTGAACTAGCACCAGGGACTGAAGCCGACGGGATTGGGGCCCCCATCGGCAAAAACATGCTGTTGTGGGGGCACATGTTGCTGAGGGGACTGGGCACCCCTCGGCACTGGGACCAGATTAATATTGTTTGTGAACATGGCGGCAAGCTGCCCCATGTTTACAAACAACAGAAGAAAAGTTCCACCCAGCAATGACAGGTCACTCCATCATTGCAGTGAATCACTGATGCTGCAATGACGAGGTGGCCCCTGATTGCAACAGCTGAAGCGTTTCAAGGTTGTGGCATGCTGACTGAACTAGTGTCAGCAGCAGCAGCGTCACCACCCCATTGGGGAACAGAGGCCAAGCCTCAAAAGGCAGTGGGGCATTGGCCGCAACAGTCCTCACCTCCACAACTTGCTTCTGGAGCAGTGCACTTAATATGTTTCTTGCACATGCACGTAATCAACATAAAAAGGAAAACAAAGTAAGAAAGCAAACTTCAAGTTACCAACCATGTCTAATGAAACCATTAATCAAAATCTAAAAAGGATGAGAATGATGGGAACAAAACTGAAAGAAACCTGAGTAAACCAAAGGGAAAGTTGAAGGAAATTTGAAAATCCTGACAAATGTGTTTCCAGAATAGCACAGTATTGGTTATCCACAAGCAACAGTTCCTTTAGAACAGGACAGTACAGAAAAGGACCCCAATGCAGTTCCCAAGAGAATAGCAACAGGTGAGAAAGTTACTTAAAAATTAACAGGTGTATTAAAATATGGGTCAGATTCAGCTTTGAATGAACTAATGATTTATCTACCCCACAAAGACTTTGGATTGCCAGAGGTGGAATCAAATTTATACATTGGGCGATTCTCAAAGGGTGTCTATATCAGCACAAGCTGCAGCAAACAGCAGCTTGTGCTGAAAGCCCCACGTGCCGGGAACCTGCACCAGATTCAGGCACAGGAGGGGTCCCAGCATCTAAGCCCCCACACCTCGGCCACCCCTCCTATGCAGCAAACACCTGGTACACTGAAGGGGTTGCCACAGGTTCTTGCATCGGGGAAGCAGTCCCCCTCCCATTCCCCAATGCTGCGCCCTGTATAATTATGAACCCCACCACCCCTATGATCCCTGACATTGACAATGAGATATATGGCATGTCCTGATCCCCAGTCCCCATATTTACAGGATGAACTCTATCGATCTCCAATTGCCGTGTACAATATGATGAAGACAAGTACATGCCCTAATCCCCCATGGTACATGAATAATGAGTGCCTATGCCCGATCCCCAATCTGTGTGTACTGTAATACTAAGTAACTGTCATTCCCGCTCCCCATCCCGATGATGCCAGTCTGAATGCAACATATATCCATGCCCCTCCCATCCCCAAATCTGTCAGCACTAATAGTAATAATAGTACAGTATGCACATTGATGGTACAGTTGGCGGCCAGCCGTGGAGGTGTGAGGTGGGCTGTGCTGGTTGCCAGCTCTGCTCATTACTTAGGTGCTGGCAGCTTTAGGATGGGAGGGGGTGACAGTTACTAATATTACTGTACACACGGACTGGGGATCACGACATGGATCTTCATTATTCATGTACCATGGGGGATTGGAATTGGGGCATGCATCTGTCTTCATCATACTGTACACACGGGTGATCGGATATTTTGCATAATGTACACTTGGGGACCTGGGATCGGGCATGGAGCTTTATTGATGTTACTAATGTGATCCTGGGAGACTGGGGACTGCTGCATGTTGCCACAAATGGGCAACTCTCTCAGGAGATGTTCTAAGTCCCTTAAACTAGCCCTGGCTGGTCTAAGGGTACTTAGAATTTCTCCTTCCAGGAGTGTTCGAGAATTATGATTATGGGGCTGTGGCAGCTTCATCTGCTGCATGCCCCAGTAGCACCTTGTTGCAGCCCATTCCTGGGTGCAGAGGTGGTGTAAGCTCCATTTTGGGCAGGCAGCCTGCAGTTGATGCAGACTGCCTTTGAGAATCACTCGTGCATCATTTGGCTTAAGGGGCACTTTGCACCATTTTTTGGCATAGCCCTTGCACCCTGCCAGAAGCTTTAAAAATCAGGCCTTGGTGTTTAGAAAGTCCACTAAACCTGAGCTTCCAATTTATTTGGTAGCCTGCAATGCTCATTTTGCAAAATTAATTTGGAAACAAATGGTGACATTAGAAAAGCTGGCAATTAAAATAGTCTCCCTAGTAGTCTAAATTCATTAGCTATTATGGCATTACAATCTCACTCAGTAATATAAATTAGAAGTACAACTAGTAAAATAGTAAACACAGTGGATACAATCAGACCCTTTGTTAAGATGGGCTGGCATAATGACTAACCTTCCCAACCCCACCCTTCCTATCCTTAGTATTATTATAGTTTCAGTAGACCAATTCCAGGCCACCCAGTAATCTCACTACATGGTTTGCATAATTTTGGTGAAACAAGTTTGCTTCATGTTCAGGTGACTCTTGACTGGGTCACAAAGTGTTATGGAAGTGTACAGACAAGAATCTCAGAATGGTGGACAAGTTGACTGCATATTAAGAGATCACTTATTGCTGGCAGAAGTAATTTCCAAATCACATCTTTTAGATCATCTTGGAATCCTTTTAACTATGGAAAATCAAATAGACTGGAAGTCTCAAGAAGACAGGGATAATAGACTAAACATGCACTTTCAAATGACAGTTAATAACCATCATTGTTCTTGCTCTTGTACTAATACACAAACTCTAGATTTTGTAAAGCCCTTTCTCAGTGAATAAGTTTGAAGTACTGGCAAATTTAACCACCACCTGACCGATTCAGTGGACTGATTACACTAATTCTGATTTACAGAAACCGCCCTTTGATAATAATGATAAATTAATGAATCAAAGAAACAGTTTAGTGAACAGAAGTGCTTCTGAATGTAATCAACATAATGTGTGTATTATAGCTTGCAGTAATACAGGTTTCTCACTGAGAGTAGCAGATTTTGAAATCATGGGGTTCCAGCTGACAGAGCACGGACTATTAATTTAAGTGGTTATGCTTCTTTACATTCAACTCACCAGCAGAAAGAAAATGTGGGCAGGAAATAAGTGGCATAAGTGTTTCTCTAAAAGTTCATATGTCCATTTGGATAAACTAATTTTTCAAAATTATAATGTTCAGGTATTACTGCTTAAGATACACAAAGATCCCTCCTCTTACAATGATTAATGCATACATCTCCCAAACTGGTTTAACATCTTATTCTAAGGAAATATGGACTATATTGGAGCAATCATTGTGTTTTATTATGCTCTCCCTACAAAACAGGGTACTAAATGAGAAAAAGACCGAGGTAGAAAGGTCAGTGGGGAATGCTGCAACAGAAGGTAAAGCCATCAAAAATGGAGAGCAATGAGTACCAATGCCCATAGTCTGGGTAACAAGCTTCCTGAATTAGTGGCCTTGATGGAGGAGGAATGTCTGGATATCATGGCAGTCACAGAAACATGGTACACATAAAACCACATGACTGGGACAAACATACCAGGATACACTATCTACAGGAGGGACAGGAAGGGTAAAGAGGAGGAGGAGTAGCTCTTTACATAAGGGAAGGAATAAAAGCAACAGAGCAAAAGGGTAAACAGGAGAGAGAAGAAGCACTGTGGGTAAATTTTGAGACAGGCAATGGCACCAAATCCACACAGGGTTGTATACAGACCTCTCTCAGGGAGGAAATGGACAAGAAAATGATAGAAAGTATACTTAGAATGACAGAAAGGGAGATATTGCTGATGGGTGACCTGAATATGCCAGATGTTAACCGGAGTGCAGTTGCAGCAGCCACTCTGAAGAGTGGGTTATTCTAGATCCCCACAGGGGCATGCCTTAGACAACTAGTATTGGAGCCCACTCGAAAGGGAGCAATCTTAGACCTGGTTCTCTCAAATGGAGATGGAGGATCACAGATGTAGAGTGGGTAGCCATCTGGGAACTAGCGACCATCGAACAGTATGGTTCACAATAAACATAGTAATAGAGTCAAGCCAACAAAGGCAAAAGTACTGGACTTTAGGAGGGCTGACTTTGCCAAAATGGGTGAGTGCCTAAGGAATGCACAGCAAATGGGCAGGAAGGAGGGTGGAAGAACAATGGGAATAATAAAACTGCCATCACAGAGTAACGAGCCTTTGTGTGAAGCAAATAAACAAAACAAAACTATGTAAGAACCACTATGGTTCTCAAAGGAAGTGGATGAAGGTTCAAGAGAAAAAGAAAGCATTCGGAAGTACAAAGGAATTGCAGAAGGATCAGGACAGAGAACTGTATCAGTTAAAAGCAAAAGGAAGCTGGAAGGTAGTCAGAACAGCAAAGGCCCAAACCGAGGAAAGATAGCTAACTCAGTTTAGAAGGGGAATAAAACCTTTTATAGGTACATCAGGGAGCCAAGGAAGACCGAGGGAGGATAGTGAGGCTAATAAAGGAGAGGAGGGTGGGCAGAGGAGACTGTGAAAAGGCAGAGATACTAAACAAATATTTTGCTCAGTATTTACAAAGGAAGAGGGGAGGTACCTAAAACAAACAGTAGAAACACTCTGGATACAGAAGTGATACCAGCCCATTTACAGAAGAAAGGGTTCTGAAAGAACTCTTAAAACTGAAGGTGGACAAAGCAATGGGGCCTGATGGGATTCATCCCAGAATTCTAAAAGAACTAAGGGTAGAATTAGTGACACCACTGACTACCCTCTTTAACAAATCATGGGAGGATGGGTACAATTTGAGGACTGGAGGAGGCAGATGTGATTCCCCTTCACAAAAGTGGGAGCAAGGCAGAAGCAGGAAACTACAGACCTGTTAGTTTAACCTCAGTGATAGGAAAATGATGGAATCACTTGAAGGAAAGAATTGTCAGTATCTAGAGGCCAGAGGGCACAGGACCTAGGCAGCATGGATTCGACTGGGAAGGTCATGCCAGGCAGATCTGATAGATTTCTTTGACTGGGTGACCAAAACAGTAGATCAGGGAGGGGCTATGGACATGGCCTACCTAGACTTTAGCAAGGCATTTGACACAGTCCCACACAAAAGATTAATATACAAGTTAGCCAGCCTGGGAGTGGGTCCCAAGATGACAGCCTGGGTAAAGAATGGCTGGAGAATAGGACACAGAGAGTAATAGTAAATGGAGTCCACTCAGAAGAAAGGGGGCTACTAGTGGGGTACCGCAGAGGTTCAGTATTAGACGGTCCTCTTCAATGTCTTTATAAGCTTACATTGCAGAGGGACTGGAAGGAAAGTATGTCTCTTTGCAGATGACACAAAGATCTGCAACAGAGTTGATGCACAGGGTGGGGTGGAAAGGATGAGAAGGGACTTGGCAAGGTTAGAGGAATGGTCAAATGTATGGCAACTTAGATTCAATGCTAAGAAGTGCAAGATAATGCACCTGGGAAACAAAACCCAGGGAAAAGTACACAATGGGGGTGAGATACTAACAACAACAAAATGGAAAGGGACCTGGGGGTAGTCATATCAGATGACCTAAAGGTGGGCAAGCAATGTGAGAGGGCAGCAAGGAGGGCTGGGGGATACTGGGATGCATAGGAGCGGCATCTCCAATAGAAAACAGGGAAGTTATTATCCCTCTGTACAGACAGCTGGTGAGACCTCATCTGGAATTCTGTGTGCAGTTCTGGAGACCCAATCTCCACAAAGACATAGACAGGATGGAAGCTGTCCAGAGGAAGGCAACTAAAATGGTGCAGGGTCTGCACGGAAGACTATGAGAGAGACTAAAGGAGCTAAAATGTATAGCCTCGAGGAAAGGAGGGAGAGGGGACATGATAGAAACATTCAAGTTCCTCAAGGGAATCAACAAAGTCCAAGAGGGTAGCATCTTTCAAAAAAGAGGTGTGCAAGAACAAGGGGCACAATTTGAAGATAGAGGGAGAGCGGCTCAGAGGTAATTTAAGGGAGTATTTTTTTCACAGAGAGGGTTGTGGATGCATGGAACGGCCTTCCAGAGGAGGTTGTGAAGTCAAAACAGTGGTGGAATCTGCCATGCAGGTGACAGTCATAAGGCCATTCTAGGGGTGGGGGTAGGAAGAAGTAGGCTGCTGGTTAACTAGGATCTGCATCTTATCCAGTAGGTAGGAAATGGGCAGACTGGGTGGGCCAGCGGTCCTTATCTGCTGTCAAATTCTATGTTTCTATGTTTCTATTATGAGTGACTATTCAGAAAGGGAATTGTTACTTTAGGGATTTCAACAGTAGAATAGGTCCTTTCAATAATTTTGTCTTAGAAGCCGCTCCAGACAAAGTCAATTGTGTTATGTTAAAAGATACCCAAGGACAGGAAAGTAAATTTTGCAGGTCCATGGAAGATTCCCAAGTGACAAGGAAGGAATTTTATATACGTTCAACCCATGGCACTTTCTAATTTATCATGCTGTCTGTCCAATGTTAGTTAGTCACTTATATTGGGCTGGAAGTATAGACTAGAGGTTAGAGTAACGAGCTGTGAATGAGCTTGGTATCTCCATCAGAAAGACCTGTGTTTGATTCCCACAAACTCCACTTGCATACTGTGTGACTCTGAGCAAGTCACTTAACCTCCGAGTGCTCCCAGGTCTCCCCTGAAAACAGGCACCTGTGCCTATTGGGCCTTACCTGGTTACCAAGGAATAAAATAAATAAATACATTTAATGATATTAATACCTAATACGTCTGAATAGTGATCATTTCCCATTGATCAAATTTAATAAAGCAATGGTATAAACTGGAGGAGGCAGTTTAGCGTAGTGATTAAGGGCACTGAGCTGCAAACCTGGGGACCTGGGTTTGAATCCCATTAACCCCCACTGAAATACTATGTGACCCTGAGTAAGTCACTTAACTTTCTTTGTGTTCCCAGGTTGCACCTGGAAACAAGCTCCAACTTAGTGTGCCTTTCCTGTTTAAACAAATCCCCCTCCCCTTGACCCTTAACTCTATAGTTCAACCAGCACCTGGAGGGAAGAAGAAGGGCTGGAGGTGCTGTGAGTTATCCTGGCTCTATGTGATAATGGAGAATTAATAATGGTGAACATCAAAATGGCAAAACTGTAAAGGCTACTTCAAAATGGCACACATATTAAACAGCGACCAACATTTATAGTGACTTTCAGTAATAAACAGTGCACAGAGAAACAGGGTGCAACATGGTTGTGGCTTTCTTGACAGCAACCACCTCCTCACCGATAATATGCATATGGGCACAGCAGCGAAAGAGATGGTTCTCCACGCATTGCCAATAGACTTTAAGAAGGACCACCTTATCCCAGCTGTACACATACCCAGCATGGTGCAGCAATGGATGACCCTTCTGGCTCACCAGGTGTATGTTGCCATCTTCATACACTTGCACCTACGCGCCTGGTGGCCTTTTCTGTGAATGGGGACTCTGCCCACACACCCCATGGGGTGCTGTACTGAACCCCCCCTTATCTCTAAGATTCCAACCCAAGATGCTCTTGACACTGGAGTAGGTTAGCACCTCAAAGTAGCTATTTCAACCCTGTCACCATTAATGTTTTGAGGTCCTTACTTCCATTATTTACTCACCCATTTGCCTTCGCCTTATTGATGTGCTACCATTATCCTGGATACAGCCATTTAACGGCTGCTACCCATACAGGAGAGGTATACAGATCTCCAGCCCAGGGAGAGAAGCTGGATAACGCGACATCAGAAGCCATCATCAGAATGGCAAGTAAGGGTAGATGCTGCTAGTATATGACTTCAGTCTGTCAGACTTGAAGGTGAGCTATCCAACTGCAGCTTCTGCAAGGATCTAGGCCATTCTTGACTCCCTACAAGGGATTTTCTTAGGTAGCTAGTCAGTGAACCCACTAGGGATGGGGCAGTGCTGGAACTGGTGTTTACAAACAGAGACAGCATTACAGACATCACAGTGGGCAGTCCCCTAGGTACCAGTAATCACCATACAGTGCAGTTTCATGTCAAGATGGGAACAGAGGCTAATCACATGAGGATGAGGGCCCTGAACTTTAGGGTGAATTTTAAAGAAATGGGTGACTAGCTCATGGAGGGAAATGCCAGGGAGGAGTAGAGGTGAACCGTGAAAATAAGAGGGCATAATTTAGGTACCCGCATCTGCATAAAGAAAGTGAGCAAAAGCAGAAGGAAGAAGAGACTATTCTGGATCTCTAGGGAAGTGGTCAAGGTGGTGAAGGAAAAGGGTGGCATTCAAGAGGTATGAGGAAATGCAGAGGGAGGAAGACAGGGAGGTGTATCAAGGAAGCAGGAAAGGCAGTGAGGGTAGAAAAGGCATAGGCAGAGGAAATTATAGTCAAAGCGGTAGCTAAAGGAGATAAGATTTTTTCAGGTACATATGAGAAGAGGTATGGAAGGGAGGGATAATGAGAGACTGTGCAGAAGAGGATCAAAGAGAATCAGACATCCTGAACAGGTACTTATGCTCAGTCTTCATGCTGGGGCAGACCACATGGGAGCATCAGGAATAAAGGAGAAGATGGACACAAGTCCATCTTCAGAGGAAAGCATCCTGACGGACTAGCATCTCTGAAAGTGGACAAGGATATGGAACTGGATGGGATACACCCAAGAGTACTAAAGGATCTCAGAAAGATGCTAGTGCCCATTGAAGGCCTTATTACAGCTCCCTGAAACAGGCATTGTTGTGGAGAACTAGAGGAGTGCAGATGTGGTCCCTCTACACTACAGCAGCAGCAGGAGGAGGCTAGCAACTATAAGTTGGTCAGTCTCACTTCACCAGTGGGGAAATTAATAGAAACCCTGCTAGAGGAAGGCTGGTAGAGTATCTTGAATCCAGTGGGCTTCAAGACCAGAAACCCACATGGATTCATGGGGGGTCATTTCAGATGATTGTGATTGATTTCTTCAATTGCATGGCCAGGGAACTAGATCAGGGAAGGCAGTGCATGTGGCCAGCCAGACTGGCAAGGTCTTCAACACTGTAGCAAACAGGAGAATGATAAAGGAACTGAGCAGCGTTGGGGTAGGATTCAAGGTGGTGAATCAGGTTAGAAACTGATTAATAGAGTTGGTTGATGGCATTCACTAAGATGATGAGATGGTACCCAGCTGGGCACCGCAGAGCTCAGTACTGGAACTGGTCCTCTTCAACATCTTCATAAGTGACATTACAAAGAACTGGAATGGAAGGTATGCCTTTTTGTAGATGATACTGTAACCCCCTACAAATGGGGGTTCCAAAAGTCTTCCTTGAGTTTGCCTAATTGCTCACTGCCAGGCTGGTGTTCTGCATTTTAACAGTTTAAATGTATTGCCAGAGAGTGCCTGTATAGCCTCTGTGTACTGTCTCTTTAAGAGCTGCCTGGATTGCAGTTATAATTAATCTGAGAGGGAGCTCTGTTAGAAGATGTACTTGTTTGCTGATCATTTGTTAGAGTAGTAATAGTATTGCAGTTTGTTCTAACCTGCCTTCTTTGCAGCATGGACAGTTCTGTTTGTTTCCATCTTCTTGGTCCTAGACTGTCAGAATGGGCCAACCAGTACATTTGGGACTCTACATACAGCCTGCCTATAGGGCAATTGGGGCCAAAACTTGTAGGAATTGTAGTTTTGGGCTTTTAAGGCCTTAAATAACCTGGAGGGGACCCTTGTTGTGACTTGACAGACAGTTCAGCCAACCAAACCTTTTGGATCTTGGGAATACACACACTGCTTGCAGTTTCAGTTAGATCTGAGTTGGGAAGTGAAGAAGTAACAGCTCGAGATAGTTCAAGTACCAATCCACAGAGGATTCATGTGGGAGAACTGTGGAAAGGCCTGAGTTTGGCCTGCATGCCTGCCTGCTGTCCCTGAGAGGAACTTGTGCTTTTTTCAGACTGAATCCGAATATGGAGAGCGAATTAAGTCACTGAATTGTGACCAGGCTTTAACCTGAAGAAGACCGAAAATTTGCTGAATGCGATCGGTCTGTCAGGACTTCCAGCCACTTCTGAACTCTTGGATTGTGCAGAGACTCTGTAATTGCTACTGGAGAGCTATTTGCCTGGTACAGTGGAATTTCCTTACATGTGAATGTGCTGTGTGCTTATAGTTGGTCGTGACTGAATCGATCCATTTCTGTTTGCCTGGGCCCTGCTACACTGGCCCAGCCAGAACACCTGCACGCAGAGAAAGTCATCAACGAGAGACCGCCTGGGGATCAGCCCCTGCTCAACGCCTTGAACAGGAACAATGCCTCGGTGTGATTCGTATGGGCCCTGCTTCCTGGGCACTCCAGCTCAACAGCCTGCTGTCTCAATTTCATCCTGTCTATGTCCAGTATTGGGTATCATGAGTAAACATCAGGGTAGCTCCTGCAACAACAGCTAAATCTAAAAGTGTTGTCATTTGATTGTCTTGTTGCCTTTTCTTTCATGAACTGAGCCCTCGGCTCCGGATTACAAATAGTGTGTGTTGTGCATGTTGCCTTCTTCCATCACAGGGCCCTAACCAGCTGTAACATTCCTGGCTAGCCCACTGTTTTCCTACCTGGGTACCCAGAGTAGTGATGGTGTAGGGACTCTGAACTGCTTGCATTACTGTCTGATTAATATAGCTTTTAAGCAAATCAACCTGATTATGCCCCTCCCTTGTTCAAGTCCATTGAATAAATCAGATTTAACTTGTTTGCATTTAACCTGACTGTGGTTCCAGTTTGTGCCAAAAGTATTGTACTGTTGCTATTTACTGTGCTTAACCTTGTTTTACAGGGGTTCCCAGGGTCAAGCTAGAGCAACCAGCCCTGGTGGTAAGTGCAAACAGTGTGGGAATTGCCTGGTGAAAAGGGTCATTGTGAAAGTAATTATTGATATTGTTCAGGCCACTAGAAGGGAAAGGGAGGGTTACAGTGTCCCGGAGGGCTGTGCCCAGGTTAGCTTTGACCACTAACAACCCTGACTTCCAGGTGGAGGCACCCTGTTTCATTACCCAGGCCCCTTAACTGCTACTAGCCAAGCAGGCAGGGGTAGCAGCCTTGGGATAGCACCACCTAGGGGTTACATTTTGGAGGCTCACCGCTGATTTTGTGCCTCTCAGTGGCCAAAAATTATGAATTATTGTTAAAGATTAATGGCTATCCCAGTAGAAATGGCTGTACACCAGTTGGTGGGTGGTGTACTGGGCAGGAGATCGACCCCAAAATGCTCTACTTATGCTGGATATTCCCTGGTACCAGTAAGGACACTGTAGAGGGAGCGCCTCCAAAGTTGAATGTTTTAAAACCCTGTGGTGGTGGGTCGACAGGCTGATTTGATCGCCCAAACTTCATAGCCTTGGTAGAGTGTAGTGACCTCGTGGACAGCTCTAAAGTGCCACAGACTATTGCCTCAGAAGGGGTCCTAGCTGCCTGAGAGTGATAACAAAGACAGTAAAGACACTGGGGAGGATGAGCTCCCACCATTATCTGAGACTTTTGAGGAGAAATTTGCTAGTTGTTGCTGGAAGAAGGAAAACCACAGAGGACTTTAAGAAACTATTCCTGCCACCTGGGGTGTTCCTTCCCCAACACCCACTCCCACTTCAGCACCTGTTACTGCCATGCCAATGCTGAGCCCATATCTGTACCCACCATTAGTCATGACTCCCTGCACGGCTGAGAATCTTCCCGTGCCCCTCCCAGCCTCGGGGAGGATGACTGAGACCTGGACCGACTATGTTGCCCCTTGGTACCCGAGTGGCAGTGTGCAGAGGCTGAGAAGTGGAAAAGAATCATAGAAAGTTTGAGGGGCCCTGCCTTGAAAACCATTATACTTGAGGTCCACGAACCCTGATGCATCTGCTCAGAAGTAACTATCTGTACTTGAAGACAATTTTGGGAGCATTGAGTCAGGGACTTTGAGTGGAAATTCAAGGTACCAAACAATGGAAGGGAAAAGTTTGTCTGTGTATGTTACTTACCTAGAAAGAGCTCTATAGAAAGCTTACTGGAAAGGTGGGTAGCCGCCAGTGATTTGAACCATGTGAGATTGGGTACTTACTGCAACATGCCAAGCATTCTTAACTGCAGATCATCCAGTTAAGGCTCCAGGATAGGAGAGGTAACCCACCTGACTACTGTGACTTGATAAAAGGACTCTGGGAGGTAGCGGTGAAGGGGAGATTGTAATTATGGGGTCAGTGCAGCCCAAGTGATCATGGCACCGGAAGGCCCTTCCAAAATGGAGACCACTATGAGTGTCTCTTGCGTGGGCTAAGCCGGTGGGGAGGATGCTGAAGGAAGTCATAAAGTACAGAACCGGGTGCATTCGCTGAGGTATCCCCTGCTGACAGAGACCCTGCCCCTGTCAGGACGCGACTGTGATGGGGTGGGGTGCACCCTCAGGCATCCTCTTCTGCAGGTGGCTTCTGGCTGAGCTCAAGGAATTAACTACCACCCTAAAGAAATTTTGAGACATGGTACACTACCAGCAGAAGTCAGATCACAATCTCCCATCGATGCTCCAACATCCCCTGCTATGTTTTCCCCAAGGATGCCCCGAGAGCCTGCCATTTGTCACAATTGCGCAAGAATGCCCATATAAAGAGGGAATGCCGGTCTCAGAAGGACTTAAAGAAAGTGGTGAACCGACTTCAAGGAGAGCTTGGAAAATGAGTCAGTGGTCAAGGGGTGCAGGAAATGACCACAGTGAAGGCTTTGTCCATCCTAACTCAAACCCCTCTGTGGCTAAATCATCTGTCCAGGCCCCTGCTGCTGTCCCTCCATACTGGTCCAAAATAGTGGGCCTTCAATGAAGACTACTGTGGCAGTGAATTGTATTCCTACTCAGGCTGTGCTTGACAGTGGGTGCTAAGTGACCAATGTATTTCAGGACTGGTATGACAAACACTTATCTGATGTGCCATTGCAATCCCTGGAAGACCTACATGTGTGGGGGCTGAGTGACAAGTCTTATCCCTACCTAGGATATGTCCACCTCTGGTTGTCTTGTCCTGCAACTGTAACTGGTGTAGAGCACGAGAGACACTGGCCTAAGTGTGTCCCTCCACCGGACTGTATGATGGGGTTCCCTGTTAATTGGAATAAACACCGACATGTTTGGGAGACTAGCACAACTCTGCCTTGAGAAACAAGGGCAACTGACTGGAGGCCCTAAGGAATTCCAGCCTTAGTAAAAAAGGGCATATAACACAAGAAAAAACCCAATGAAGAGGGCTCAGATGAGCCAGCGGGATAGTGTGGGAAAAGGAACCTGACTCCTTGGTATTGGCTCAACGCCCAGTGCACAATCCATGGAGAAGTCCACCTAAAGAGAAACGTAAGGAACAAAATATTAATGTAGGATGCATCAGGTGATGGAAAGTTGCCAGAAGGATTATTGTTTAAACCCAGCATCTTGCCTGCCTGTGCCCATGCCTATGCACGCACGAGTGATGGTCCAGATTGAAATCGTCCAGATCAGGAGGCCGGGTGAACAGAGGGTGTGCTCTAGCTACAGTACACTGTGCAGACACTGCAGTATTACCCAATAACAAGTACTCTGGCCAAAGGAGAGTGTGACCTAGGGCTTATTTGACTTTGGTGATTCCCGCTGCCAGCTGAATGGAAGGCTAGGATTAGCAAGAAACTGCCCAGAGAGACCAAGTGTTTCGTTAAAGAATGGGACATGGGTGTGTCCAGGGTGCAGAGCATCATATATGTCTGCATGATGACCGGCCATTTCAAGAGAGATCCCAATGCCTCACCCCAGCGGACACAGATGATGTGAGGAGACACCTGCGGAAATGCTCACTGCTGGCATGATACAGGAATCAAGGAGCCCAGATGCCTCCCATTGTGGTTGTGCCTAAGAAGAATGGGTCTGTGAGGATGTGTGTTGATTTTGAACCCTGAACCGCGGACCGTCCCAGGTCAATACACCATGCCCCGTGTACAAGATGCCCTGATTGCTTGAATTGGAGCAAATGGTTCTCAATATTGCATCTTCACAGCAGATATTACCAGATTCTGATGGCCACGGAGGACCATGAGAAAACAGCTTCATCTGTCCTTTGGGATTCTACAAATTCCTAAGAATGCCACAGGGGATTTCAGGTGCCCCAGCCACCTTTCAGCAACTGATGGAGCGTCATGAGTGGGAGATATGAACTTACTGGAATGCCTAGTGTACCTAGATGATGTCATTGTGTTCGGACGACATTAGAAGAGCATGAGACCTGACTGTTTAGAGTCCTAGACCGATTGGAAGACTTGACCTCAAACTGTCCATTGACAAGTGCCATTTTTTCAAACCTCCGTGAAGAATGTGGGGCAATAGTATCTGCAGAAGGGATAGAGACCTGATCCAATGAGGTTGAATTACTGACTACTTGGACCCACCCCATAACTTGAAAGAACTACAATGTTTCCTGAGGTTCTGTATTACTACCGCAGGCTCATAAAAGACTATTCCAAGGTGATTCACCTGCTCCTGACTTTCACCCAGGGTTACCCCCTACCAACTGTAAATACAAGAAAGGAGCTGTCAAAGAACCCGAGAAAGTATACTTCTGAACAGGTGAGCCTTTTGGGCCCTGCTGGACACCTGAATGTGAAGCAGCCTTCCATGAAGTCATAAACCAGCTCATCCATGCCCCATCCTCACCTATTCTGGCCCTACCAAGCCCTATGTGCTGCATACGGATGCTAGTCTGCAGGGTGTAGGAGCTGTGCTGTATCAAGACCATGAGGATTGTTAGAGACCAGTGGCTTTTGCCAGTAGGTGCTTGACCCTGACAGAATGAAACTATCTCTTGTGCACAAGCTGGAGTTCTTTGCTCTAAAATGGGCCATTGTTGACCAGTTTCATGAGTACCTCTATGGGGCAAAGATATTAGTGAAGATCAACAATAACCTGTTAACTATGTACAGACTTCAGCTAAGTTGGATGCCACTGGGCACCGTGGCTCTCTGCTTTATTAACCTATGATTATGCTGTTGAATACAGGCCAGGATTGAACCATATTGATGCTGATTCCCTGTCATGAAGGCCAGTTTCCAAGAGTGATTGGGTCAGGTTGTCTGAACCGTACATCTGAGCATTGTGCCAAATGTTTGACAGAGATGAACAGATGTCTGCGGACACAGTGGACCATCTAGTAGATTGCTTGAGCCCTCCTGATACCTGCATACTGCCTGCCTATTACCATTTCTCTGCTCTAGATATTAGTGCACTACCTCAACTTGAGAATGACAGAATTCAGTGGGCTCAATACCAAGATCCTATGATTCAACCGGCACTTGATGCCTTGCGATGCGGAGAAAGATGTGTCTAAGTTGCGTTCCCCTGACTTGCTAACTGCCCTATTGTTTAAAGAAGGCCCCAGGTTGAAGTTATTCAATCAGTTGTTATACAGAGAGACAGTGGATCTTGGCGGTCAAGTAGACAAGCAACAATTGGTCCTGCCCACAGGCTTTAAACACTTGGTACTGAGGTCCCCACAATCACATGGGGCACCTCGGTATTGACAGGACTCGACCTGGTACAATCTCGATTCTACTGGCCCAAGATGGGGCTGATGTTGAGCACCATGTGAAGACCTGTGGTCATTGCCTCCAAAGAAAAGCCCTGCCTCAGAGGGCTGCCCTCCTTGTCAATATCACTACCAGCTCCCCATGGAACTGGTCTGCATAGATTTTTGTGTTTAGAACCTGATCAGCGGAATATTGGCAATGTGTTAGTGGTCACAGATCATTTCACATGGTATGCACAAGCTTTTCCAACTAAAGATCAAAAGGCCTCTACCGTGGCCAAGGTGCTAGTGGAAAATTTCTTTGTCCACTATGGTGCCCCCAGTGGATCCACTCTGGCCAAGGCAGAGACTTTGAAAGTCTGCTAATCAAAGAAATGCTCTCTCTGTGGGGGTGCAGAAGTCAAGAACCACCCCTATCACCTGCAGGGGACCCTCAACCAGCACATTTAACCTGACCCTTCTAGACATACTGGGCACCCTCCACCCAAAAGACAAGCATAAGTGGAGCAAGCAGATTAGCACCTTGGTACATGCATTACAATTGCACCAAAACTACGCCACTGGGTTCTCCCCTACCACCTCGTGTTTGGGAGGGAGGGCCACCTGCCACTTGATGTCTGTTTTGGGGTGTCTCAGATGGTGTCTGAGCTGAAAACTACCTGCAGTATGTACAGAAACTGAAATCTCAATTGAACCATGCATATCAACTGGCCCAGACAATGGCCACCAAGAAATCTCACCAACAAAGAGAGGCACGATAAGAAAGATTGTGTGTTGTTACGCAATTTGGGACTAAATGGCAAGCACAAAATTGCTGATAGGTGGCACCATCTTCCTCATGTAGTAGTTGGAAAGTTGGATGATCTACCAGTATTCAAGTACACCCAGAGAATAACTCCAGAACTGTCAAGACCATGCAATTATTGAAGCTGAACCAGCAGACATTGCCTCCCCTGGGCCAGTGACTCATGCTGCTGCAATAAAAGAGACAGAGTCAACCTAGCCCAGCAGTTACAGAGTTCAGATTTCCCGCAGCAGGCCCAGGACAGATAATGACTGTCAGTCCACCTCTGATGATAATGAGTGTGACAATGCCTATTACCCTCCTATGAATTGAGTCAGCTGTTTCGGGTAACCCTATGACTAATTGTGGGGATGACTGGGCCTTCTGGACTGCCTAACCCCCAACTTAATCCTTGGAGCCAATGCTCCTAAAAGTGAGGTGCAAAGCATCACATCTGAGGTTCGGACTCTCTGTGTTTTGTGGAACTGTGTGACTTGGCGATGTGAAGGGGCTGATAGTCTGAGTCTCTCTGGTGACACACTGGAACTTGAACAACAATATGAGAGTACTGACAGCCCCCTTCAGGGCCACAAAGCCTAATTGTGACAGAACCTTTCTAAATGAGCCAAGTGTTGTGGAGACAGAGCTACAGAGCAAGAAGCTGACAGTGCTCCAAGTTTGGACATTCCCATTCGTGCAGAGGCACCCCTCACGACTGACAAAAGTTCCAAAGTTAGTGCTGAAAGTACAGAGACTGTGGCTGTTTCCCAGAAAGAATGGCCGAGCTGTCAAGCCAGTATTGCACTTCAGTTATATATCTCCCTGGAGGCCAGTGGATTTGCCCCAATGTGGTTCACAAAGGTGTTTATATTTCTCAAAGCCTACTACCCAAACTGAGCTTAATGGCCTATTCCAGGTTGATTGTTCTTCCTTCTCAGTATGGTGCCCCTGCCCCATCAGCCCCAAGCTAGCTGATAGGGAGGGCCCCATTCTACATTGTTTAATGTACAGGAAGTTATAACATGAATCAGTATTGTGATGTTACAAGTATGTTAATCATAGTGGAATCAGTATCACATGTATGAAACATGCATAAGCATTGTCATTATGGATATAGTATTGTGAAGTGTAGGAATATATATAGTAAAGTAATAAGTTTATGTTAACTGATGCATGATGGTACAGACTTGACAAAGGCGTCAAGTTCTCTCCAGGCAGGAAGGTGTAACCCCCTACAAATGGGGTTCCTGAAAGTCTTCCTTGAGCTTGCCTAAATACTCTGCCAGGCTGGTGTTCTGCTGTTTAGCAGTTTAAATGTATTATCGAGAGTGCCTGTATAGCCTCTGTATACTGTCTCTTTAAGAGCTGCCTGGATTACAGTCATAATTAATCTGAGATGGAGCTCTGTTAGAAGATGTACTTGTTTGCTGATCATTTGTTAGAGTAGTAGTAATAATATTGCAGTTTGTTCTAACCTGCCTTCTTTGCAGCATGAATAGTTCTGTTTGTTTCCATCATCTTGGTCCTGGACTATCAGAATGGGCCAATCAGTACATTTGGAACTCTAAAATGGAGCCTGCCTGTAGGGATTGGTGGGGCCAAAACTTGTAGGAATTGTAGTTTTGGGGCTTGGCACCTAAAATAACCTGGAGGGAACCCTGTGACTGACAGACAGATCAGCCAACTGAACCTTTTGGATCTTGGGGAACGTCCCACACCACTTGCAGTTTCAGTTAGATCTGAGTTGGGAAGTGAAGAAGTAACAGCTCGAGATAGTTCGAGTAGCAATCCATAGTGGATTCGCATGGAGAACTGTGGAAAAGCTTGAGTTTGGCTTGCATGCCTGCCTGCTGTCCCTGAGATGGAACTTGTTTTTTTTCGGACTGAATCTGAATATGGAGAGCGAATTAAGCCACTGAATTGTGACCAGGCTTTAAACCTGAATAAGACCAAGATTTGCTGAATGCGATCGGCCTGTCAGGACTTCCAGCTACCTCTGAACTCCTGGATTGTGGAGAGACTCTGTAATTGCACGGAGAGCCATTTGTCTGGTACAGTGGAATTTCCTTACATGTGAATATGCTGATTGCTTATAGTGGTTCGTGATTTGGTTCCCCACTGTGTGTATGAACTGTGTTTTGCTTGCTGGAGGCTGTATCCAGCTCCACGGACTGAATCCATATGCATTTCCATTTGCCTGGGCCTGCTACACTAGCCCAGCCAGAATACCTGCTACGCAGAGAAAGTCATCGATGAGAGATTGGCCTGGGGATCA
This sequence comes from Neoceratodus forsteri, assembly GCA_016271365.2. Taxonomy (NCBI): domain Eukaryota; kingdom Metazoa; phylum Chordata; order Ceratodontiformes; family Ceratodontidae; genus Neoceratodus; species Neoceratodus forsteri. The sequence goes on from CM057453.1 coordinate 448,022,597, forward strand.
GCTCCTTGCTCAACGCCTTGAACAGGAATGATGCCTCGGTGATTCGTGTGGGTCCTGCTTCTCTGGGCACTCCAGCTCAATAGCCTGCAGTCTCAATTTCGTTCTGCCTGTGTCCAGTATTGGGTATCATGAGTAAACATCAGGGTAGCTCCCTGCAACAACAGCTAAATCTAAAAGTGTTGTCATCTGATTGTCCTGTTGCCTTTTCTTTCTAGAACTGAGCCCTCAGCTCCAGATTACAAATAGTGTGTGTTGTGCATGCTGCTTTCTTCCATCAGGGCCCCAACCAGCTGCAACATTCCTGTCTAGTCCACTGTTTTCCTACCTGGGTACCCAGAGTGTGTGACAGTGTAGGGACTCTGAACTGCATGCATAACTGTCTGATTATATAGCTTTTAAGCAAATCAACCTGATTATGCCCCTCCCATGTTCAAGTCCCTGAATAAATCAGATTTAACTTTGTTTGCATTTAACCTGAGTGTGGTTCCAGTTTGTACCAAACATATTGTACTGTTGCTATTTGCTGTGCTTAACTTTGTTTTGGGGGGTCCCCAGGGTCAAGCTACAGGATCCAGCCCAGGTGGTAAGTGCAAACAGTGTGGGTAATTGCCTGGTGAATAAGGGTCATTGTGAAAGTAATTATTGTATATTGTTTAGGCCACTAGAAGGAAAGGGGCTTACAGTGTTCCGGAGGGCTGTGCCCAGGTTAGCTTGACCACTAACAACCTGACCTCCGGGTGGAGGCACCCGTTCATTAGCCCATGGCCGCTGCTACTAGCCAAGCAAGCAGGGTGGTAGCCCTTGGGATAACGCCACCTAGGGGTTACAATACCAAAATCTGCAATAGCGTGGACACCCAGGAGGGGTAGAGAGAAGGTGTAGGGATCTTGGGAAACTCAAGGAGTGATCAAGAGCATGGCAGTAGGGGTTAAATGCCAAAAGTGCAAAATCATGTACCTGAGGCACAGGAACCTAGGAGCTGAGTATGGGATGGAGTATACTGACAGTCACTAAGCAGGAGAGAAACACTGGGGTTATTATAACTGAGTACCTCAAAGTGGCAGGACAGTTTGACAAAGCAGAGGTAGGGCTAGTGGAATGCTTAGGTGCATGAGGGATATCTCCAGCAGAAGCAGGGAAGTGGTGTTTCCACTATATCACTCACTGGTGAGTAGAGATGCAACAAAGTTTAATTTTGCCATGAAATTGATGTAAAGTGTGCAATTTCACAATTGCACCCTTTACAAATTGTGTTACTGAACCCTAAATTTACATGTCGATTTTGCATTCTGATTTTGCCTTATATTTATCCCACTAACTTTGCATTGTGTATTCTTGGTTAAATTAACCAAAACAAGGTCTTATCACATGTCTGCCTTTCATCAGGTCAGATGATGGGCAGGTAGTAACTGAGTGAGGCAGGAAGTGAGTGACTCACTTTCATTTTCACAGCAGCAGAAAAAGCATTGTGTGTGTTTTGTCTGTGTGAGTGTCTGAGGGTTCTAAAAATTAAACCACCCTTATCCTTATATATTTTCTAATCTTAACTTTCTTTACTCTTAACGCTAATCTTTTCACACACCAGTAAGCTATATTTTGACACCCTAATTTCTTTGCAAGGTTTATTTTTTGATTCCTCTGGTTCAGTTTGTAACTATAATTACACTTTTTCTTCTAACTTTTACTTTTCTTTCCTGTCCCTTTAGTTTTATAGTTAAACTTCAGTTGCAATGTATACCAACAGAGGTGAGAGAGGTGAAAGCTGTGGGCAAGGAGACCCAAGGAAGAGGGTGGGAGAGCCATAAGTCTCGACCGTGGTCCTTTGCCTGGTCATGCACCTGAAGCGGCATCAGCAGCAGTGCAGTAAATGCAGCAGCAGTAAATGCAGCAGCAGCAGCAGTAGTAGTAGATGCTACAGTAGCAGCAGTAGATTCTGCCTCTGTTAGTGGCGCCTCTGCTGAGGCAGTTCCTGAACAGCCCTACAGCTGGAGTAGCCAGAACAGCAGCAGCAGCCTGTTGTGCCTGCCCTCCTCCTGTTTGTTCTGCCACCACAGCTAGCGCAGGCCCCACCTGCAGATCAGCTCATCACACCTAGTGCCCCCACTTCCTGGTCCAGTAAAGAGCTCTGTAGTATGGAATTTTCAAGACACTTGGGAAGAATACCAGTGTCGTGGAATGCAATATTTGTGAGATGCATGTCCAGTGCGGGAAAACAGGAAGCCACTTTGGCATGGGTGGGCAGAGAAGCCACCTTATTTGTCACCACTGTGGAGAGTGGGAGCCAGGCTGCAGGTAAGATCAAGAATGCCTATTCCGCGACAGTGGCTGGAGCAGAATACAACAGTGCCAGGCAGGAAATGTGCCAGGAAGAGGAAAAGACTGAGAGCAGACCTACAAGTGTGAGGTGAACCAATCTACATCATTGTCTGCTCCATCCACCTCATCTTCCTGGCCTCCGTGCACAGCAGGAGGACCTGTCACTCAAGCTGATTTTACTGTTCTTTGGCCTGAGGTAGAGGATCTCTGCAAGGAGGTCACTGAAGAACATAGAGACACCCAACGTGTTCTTGAGAACCAGGGACAATAAGTCTTCTGAGAGACATCCGTGATCGTCTATAGTTTGTAGTTTGTTGCTATATGTGTCATATGATTTTATTTTGATTGTTTTGGTGTTGTTGTATGTTATTATTTTATTTCTTTTCACTTCACTTCCTTCCTCCTCTCCCATCTGAACACCCCCAAAAACACACACAAAAAATAAAACGATGAAAAACACCAAAAACATTTTCTGTCATGCACACGCTTAGTTCTCAAACTTTTCACCACTAAATTACTTCCTATTCTATCTTCCTTATCCTTCTGAAGTCTCCTTTTCTACTGTTGTTGAGTGTTGTAGTTACCCCAAAAAAAATATTGAGCAGCAGTGCATGTATGTTGTGAAACATTTGGCCTATACTTTTTGTGCAGTTTTATATTTCCTTATCTACTGACTTGTTGTATGATACCATTCTTTCTCAGTTATGAGTCTGCCATCTATTTTTGTTTAGCATTTGAAATAATAAAGTAAGACTCCTTTCAATATAAGCTCGAGCCTGGTTTTCATCAGTATTCGCAGCAGTTTTTAACATGTACTGTCCGTAATGTCATGGAGCAGTGTTTGCTGCATAGTAGTTCATTTCAGTCACTGCAGAAGTGATTTTCAACAATTCATGTACAAAAACAGCTATGAGAACTGCTGAAAACCTGATCTAGCTCATATTAAAAGGAGTGCTCTTTTATTTTAGATATGAAAACAAGTACTAAAGCAGACTCAAAATTGTGGAAAGAATGTATCACATGATTTGAGTTAGGCAAGGCAAGACAAATGTTATTTATATAGCGCCAATCCAAGGGCTCAGAGTGCTTAACAAAATAACAGTAAAATACAGTAAAGCAACCCTAGAATAAATTAATTCAGAGCAGATTAAAAGCTTTACAAAATAAATTAGTTTTAAAGAGGTTTTAAAGGCCTCCACTGAGCTGGCAGCCTTAATTTATGGAGGAAGAGAATTCCACAAGAGTGGCACATCACCCCAAACGCCCTATCTCCCAATCTTTTAGATGGGAGGATGGTACAACTAACAGGCCAGCTTTGGTGGAGAGTAGGGGCAGAGAGGAGAGTACAGAATCAGGAGCTCTTTAAGGTACTCAGGTCCCAGACCACGTAGGGCCTTGTATGTTAACAAGTCTATCTTGAAGGTGATGCACAGGCAGCCAGTGCAGAGTGCAGGACAGGAGTGACATGGTGTCCCATAGAGGTGCCAGTCAACATCCTGGCCGCAGTATTCTGCACTAGCTGCAGGCGATGCATCAAACCTCCGGGCAACCTTAGGCACAGAGTGTTACAGTTATCAAGTCGGATAGTAACAAAGGCATGGATAACCATAGCCAGGTCAGTGGGAGTTAAGAATGGACAGATCCTGGCAATATACTGAAGATGGAAAAAACCAGCTCCAATGACCAACGAGACCTGTTTTTCAAGGTCAAGCTGATTGTCAAGAATAACACCAAGATCCTTGACCACCTTTATCACTGACAGGGATGACCATGGACCACAAGGGCAGGCAGTCTCCATCAGAGAAGATCCCCCACAACAACCCAGCTTGATCACCATAACCTCTGTCTTGCGGGTTGACACACAGCCAGTTAGTGGATATACAGTCGTTTGTCTCAGCTAAACAATGACTCAAGCGTATCTGGGGTGGAAAGATCATCAGAGCACAAGACAGGTACAATTGTGTATCATCTGCATAGCAGTGAAATCCCAGATTGTGCCACCTAATGATCTCTCCAGCAGCAGCATGTACACAGATAACAACAGGGGCACCAAGATGGAACCCTGTGGGACACCACAAGGCAGTGCGAGAAGAACCTGAGGAAAAATTTCCTAGGACCACGTGCTGTGATCTTCCAGTTAAATATGAGCAAAACCAGCACAGAACTGCACCAGTAGCACCTACATAGTCCTACAGATGACCCAACAGCACTCCGTGGTCAACTTTGTCAAATGCTGATGATAGATTATTGAGCACCCGAATGGTATAGTGCTCGGCCCTCCACCATGAAGAGATCGTGTGCCACCCTGACAAAAGCTGTCTCATTGTGCTGTGTCATGGCCAAAAGCCCAACTGGAGAGGTTCATAGATAGATAATGTCTCCAGGAGCTCAACCAGCTGGTCAACCACCACCTTCTCAACAAGCTTCCCCAGAAAGAGAAGATTAGAGATGGGCCTATAGTTTGCAAAACATCAGGGTCAATAGATGTTTTTTAGGAATGGGTCTCACTACAGCCTCTTTCAGAGATGCAGGAAAACTCCCTCACTTAATGACCCATTGATGATCTCAACAAACATTGGTCCCAGGAAATCCAAGCAGCTGATGACAAGCCACGCCGGACCCGGGTCCAGGGTACAGGTGGTGGGACACATGCTGGTAAGCACCCAGACAACCTCATCTGCCAAAACCGGCTGAAACTCAGTCCAACATGGCAAATGATGTTCACCAGCAACTGATCACCTCCAGTAAAAACTGGACCAGAGGAGGTAATACATACCCTGATAGAGGCCACTTTGTCAGCAAAAAGCTGTCTAAACTGCTCGCACTTTCTAGGAACACGCTGCCCGCCTGAGACAGGAGGGATTCAGCCAACTGTCAACAGTGCGGAACAGTGCTACAGACAGTTTCTTGCCACAGCAATTGACTGTGACAAAGATTCAGTCTCCTTAAGATCTATTAGCTGCTGATACTCCAAATAATGGAGTCACAGCGCCAACCTGTCCTCCTCAGAGCGCAACTGCCTCCAGGAATGCTCTAACCTATGCCCCTTAGACTTCAACCACTGCAGCTCAGCACAATACCATGGTGAGCAATGCCAGGAGGTCAAGGGGTGAATGTGGTAAGGTGCGATCAGATCCAGTGCCTCTGGTTTAGGCTGTATTATAAGCCTCAATCCTGGCTTCTGAACCCTGAGCACAGGCAAGCATCAAACTCAGAACAACCAGTGAATCCTATAGTTGGCAAGGCTCCAATTTATTTTTGGATGACACGGGTTTGATTCTGTAGGAAGGTTAGCTACAGGGGCCCACACTGGAACTCAACCACATGATGATCTGATCAAATGACCAGATCAACCTTGACCACCGTAATGTCAAGTCCAAGTGAGAAGACCAGGTCCAGAGTGTGGCCCTCATGTAGGATTCATCAACTACCCAGGCATTGAAGTCCTCCAGTACAAGAATCCTAGGGGACTCCAACACCTGCTCAGTGATGATGTCTGCCAGCTCCTGCAGAAATGGACTCCCACCACCTGGAGGCGGTAGATGAGAACTATTCTGCCATTCACTTGTGATGCACATTTAGCAACCACACACTCAAAGGACACTGGTGTTTGCAATGGGAATATGGTGAGGCCCAGGACAAGATTTAAAGCAGATGGCCACCCACCCCTCTACAGTCCCTCCTAGGGCAATGCAAGACTGAATAACCAGGAGGAACAGAGGCCGCCAGCACAAGGCCAGAGTCATCTCCCAACCAGGTCTCGTGATGCCAACAAAATCAGTTGAGGAATCGGTGATGAAAGATTCCATCACCGGAGTCTTATTCATCATTGATCTTGTGTTACAAAGATCGTCCCAAAGAGGACAAAACGAGAAGGACAGATGCACTGCCTGCTGCCTGGTGACATCTGGCAGAGCCCTAGGGAGGAGCACCAGGTATGGTGGTCCCTCTCCTGGCACCTTCTCCTCCCTGGTGGTCTCCTGGTCCACACTACCCCAATCCTGCCCCCCCACATTACCATACTGGGGACCTTCACTGTGGTAATTGCTCTGTCCCTTTAGGACTCCCAGCTCCCGACAGCAGCTGAGCACCCTGCCTGTAAAGAAAATGGGAGAGCCGAAAGGGGCAGAGCACACTGAAGAAGTCTCACCAAGTAGTAAGCATTTCTACCTGTACAATCTCTCACACATAACTAGCTAAAATATAACAGTAAAGTAAGAAAATTAGAAAACACCGGCACACACCAACAATCATACATCAAGCGCACACCAAACACATGGCCAAAAACAAACACAAAACAATCACCAAACACTAAACTAATATACAGTTAAAACCCAATAATAACCCCTTCCCACCTAAAATAACAAATACAAGAATGAAAAGTGAGAGATCAGTAAAGTGTAATGTGGTGTAATATTTGTTCCAATTCACTGCTGGAAACTGGAAAAGAGGTTTTCAGTCTTAAAAATATAATGTCCAAAGGACAACAAACATCCACCCAGTTCTGCTGTTAAATTCCACAAAGCCAACTTCAAAACTAAGGAGCGAGTGGACAGTGATGCTCACACCACCACGTCCAAAGATTCACTTAACTGCTGTGTTTATAACAGAAAGCAGTTATGAAGCACCAATTTAAAATGGAGCTATGATAAACACTCCTCTCACTAGTGAAGAATCTCAGCAACGAGGTCTCTCAAAAGGGCATTCATCCTCGCAGAACCAAGTAAGAAACTCCAGTCACAAAAAGGAAAACTGCTCTCACCAGATCCTCCAATTCCAAACTCAGGAAAAGATCGCACCCCAACATACTGGGTACAAAGCTTTCAAGGCTACTGCTTAGAAAGAACTCCGGGGAATCAATAGATTCTCGGGACACCAGATCAAAAGAGGCCACTCATATCAAGCCCCACATTTGGCTCATGTCGGGCGATGGCGGAACGGGCATCGGTGGGGTTTTCCTATGGATGCAGCAGAGCTCTCACCTCATGCCACACCAGTTTCCCCACTGCTCACCGCTGTTCTGCAAAGATATATCCTGCCACCTCAGACAAGTTCGACAATGTCCAGCAAGGGACACCCTGAGCAGTCCTCCTCCTTCAGTCGGTACAATCCACAGTAGCCAATCTAAGCCACTGAAAACAGCATCCTGGTCACCCACAGTGCCCTTCTACATCCTTGATCTGCAAAACGGTAAGTAATCCAAAAGCTCTCAAAATTGGCTCCTTGTTCTTCGTTTATTAAATGAAGTTCCAGTATATGATTATAGCACGCAACAAATTCAGCCCCTTACTAAAAGAAAAAATATAACTCCTGTCCAAACTTACTTCTTCGATCCTGCCTTACTTTTGACTCTGCACTATACTAATAAAACAAACAAAACAAAACAAAAATATTTAAAACTTGTCTCTCCAATCACTTTTACAAAGCTCTCCTGGAATTTAATCAGACAGGACAAAAGTGTTAGAATAGAGAGCAAACATATCCTCTAATCAGAGCCTCTGCAGACAGCAGCCCAGCGTGGCCACCATCTTGAAGATCAGCCTGGGTAGATAAGTGGCAGTTTAAAAGAGAATCAAAAATTATAGGTAAACAGTTCGTAACATTTGCTTAATTCCTTTGCTGTAACCCACCCACAAAAAAGAAAAACACAAGAAAATGTCCTGTCGTATCTAAAGTAGGCATGCCACCACATCATGCTGCATGCTGTCCCAATGGTTGATAGTGTGTAACAGAAATGACAACTACTAATAGTAGTGCGGAGTTAAAGAAGCCCTAAACTAAAAATAATTTAGTTTTCACTTGGTCATGAAAATTTCTGTTAATAAACGTTAATGTAAATTGCTGGCCTAAGCCAGTCAAAAATGTACTCACAATACCAACAATATGCCTCCTTATGCTGTTCTGAGCAACTGTTCAGAGAAGTTGAGAAGACCCACATGAGAAAATGTATTAATAACTAAAACGAAATTGGATTTTGTCTGCAAGAATGTGTCACCGACAGTTCTACAGTGGAAACTGATGACCAAATGTCAAGTTGCTGTGCTGCTGCTACTGCTGCTGCTGCTGCTGAGTGGTGCTGTGAAAGTTTGAAGTCAGCACACTGTCAAACCATGGAAAGGTAAGAAATGGTTTTATTATCTGCACTGGGTGGGCGGTTGTTATTTGTACCCATATCCATGTCTTACTAATAGTTTCTTGTTTCAGGTATTGTTCACGAATGATGATGACATAATCATCCAGACAACATTCTGCATCTTTGTACCCTGGAGGAAGTTTGTATTAACCACATTTCACAACCATGGTGCGGTAAGTATGGATTATTTCTACAATATCTTTATGATTGGGGAGGAGGTTCTGTTGATTTTTGTTGTAATAACCATTTCTTTTACTGTTTTCCATGTCCAGGTATGATTATGATGACATGCCACTCTGCATCCTGTAGCATGCAAGATGGTGCTGGTGGTTGAGCTGGGTCGAGGGGAGGAATAGGGGCCTCTGGGGATAGGTTGGGATCCTTTTATTGGCCCAAGCAAACTGAGGCCTCCCCAAGGTGAAGAATTTGAGTGTTGTTTTGGACAATGAGCTAACACTTGATGCTCAGGTGTTGGCTGTTGTCCAGAATGGTTTTACCATCTCCGGAATATCGCCTGAATTAAGTACCTTATTCCCACTAATGACCTGGCCACACTGGTACATGCTTTCTTCACCTTGAGGCTTGACTACTGTAATGCATTCTACCTCAGGATCAGAAGAGGTGTGATGCGGTGCCTGCAGCTTCCTTGGAGAATGCAGCAGCCTGGCTGTTGACTGGACACTCGAGGTTCAGTTATATTACTCAGTGCTGTGCAAACTGCATTGGCTGCCGGCTTGGCTGGCACATCACCTTTAAAGTAGGTCTTGACCTACAAGGCCCTGCATGAGTTGGGTCTGGGCTACCTGAAGGAGCTCCTGTATCCCTACATCCACTCTCGCTCTCAGATTGGTAGGAGAGGCCCTACTGGAGGTCTGCAGGGCTAGGTTAAAGTTTCTGGGGACTGTGCATTTGAAGTGGCAGCCCTGGTCCTCTGGAATTCATTGGTGGGGTACTCCGGGAGGTGCAATCTGTAGAGTTCTTTAAAAACACCTGAAGACCTTCCCTGTTTGAGCAGACCTTTGGGACCTGAGGAATTTGTTTTGGGACCATCAGACAGTTTGGGAATCAGTCTGTTTTCAGATTTTAATGGGTTTGTGTAGATTTTTATGTATTGTGTTGACTGTCCTTTTTGCTGTTTTGCATATATCGTATTCTGTTGTAAGGGTGCTGAGCCTACTGGGAAGGGCACCCAGAATAAATAAACTCTACTACTACTACTACTACTTGCTCTGGAATTCAGCAACAAGCACATAAAGGTAAGTATTTTATTTTTGTGGGGGTGGTATAGTTGGTTGAAGTAGGTTGAAGTATGAAAGTTTTATGCATGTTGACTCAAAGTACTCATTGTACATGTTTCGTGTTTCTGTTGTTTTTATTTCAGTTGCTTTCCAAGATGTTTCTGTGTCAGTTTGTCTGGCGAAGAAGAAGAAGAAGATGATATGTCTAATGCGGATAGGAACAATCATGATGAATCAGATGTACAGCCGCATTGTCCTGTGAATGCAAGAAAATATTATTGCAATACATTCCAGAACATGAGAATGAAAAAAATACCATTACATGAGAAATAGCAATGCTGGCTGTAATATTGTATGTCATCCTTGTATGTTGTTGTTGCACCAGCTGGAACTTTGCAAATGTGTGAGGTGACACAAGGAAAGAAGGAAAACATGTGAATGTGTTTCTAAGCAACTTGAAAGCCTTTAGTCCTTTTGAGGTACTCTACCATCTACTACCAGCCAGACCATTCACTGGAGTGAAATCTGCCTGTCACAACACCAGCATTTATAATACAAACTGTAGTAAACACTGAAAGTGTCTTACCCTCACAGCTAACAAGGACAGGCCTAATAAAATGTATGTCTCTCTGTCTGTATGTGATGGTGGCATTCTAGCTGGAGATGGAACACTTCATGACGGTGCTTGATGATGTCACTCTATTAGTCGCAACAGTAGCAACACAACTATTTTATATTGTGATTCTTCAAATTGCATTTTATGTTGCATCAGAGTGGGTGCAGCTGTTAAACCATCATGTCTGTGCCTGATCATGAAGGAGCAACACAAGCAGGCAGCAGTAGAGGAGGAGGAGGAGGATGAAACAGTGCTATGTCCCTCTGCATGGTGCAAGTATATTATGCAGATATCACATTCAGGTGGTGGTGGGCAGTACTTCATCAGGAGCAATAGTGGCAGCAGCACACAGTTAGGAAGGATGGAGACTGGTAGTGAGGAGCCATCTTAATGTTGCATCACTGTGGGTTGAGAATGACATTTGTCACTGGCTGTGAAAATGCAGTCCACTGGAGGAGGAAGAGGAATAGTGTTGTATCTTGCTGTGTGGAGCAGCAAGAAATTTCAATGGTGGTGGAGATAGACACTGAATTTGGCAGCTGGCAAAAGCAACAGAACATCTTGCAAGGGAGTGTTTTGACATTAATGAAAGTAAAGCAATTATTTATCAAGACATCAAGACATGAATGAAAATAAAGTAACAGAATAATTAAGTCATACTTTAAATGTTTATACCTCAGAGAGGCAATGAGTGAAAAATCATACCATATTTTAATCAACATCTGCAAGGAAGCAGTCTTCACAGTCTTCCAGACTGGAGCTGTAACCAGATGGAAACTCTCTCCAATACTGCTCCTCCCACTACACTTTTGATCCTACTACGAGTGTGCTGATAGTACCTTCCTCTTCCTCTTCACTGCTGTCATGTGACTTGAACACAGACATTATTTACTTTGTTGGAATGTGTCCTTGATTCATTTTAATAAATGTTAGCAAGCTAACATTTTTGGGACTGATTGGTGCCTGTCCCGCATAATAGTACTGGCTGAACTAAATACTCTTTCAATACTTACACCGTTGCTGGACAGCTGAGATACTTCATGGCCACCAATGTCAGTGCTAGCCAGTCAGAGACCTTGGTGCTCCAGTACATCAGGGCTCATCTCCAACGCTCGTGCCTTGTGTCTCGCACATACGCATCAGTAATGCATTGCGCTGCTTGCATGCCTGCTGATTCATCATCGGCCTCCTCCTCATTGTCTTGCATGTCTGCCACATCCACCTGACTTAACACATCCCAAATGGGATTTTAATTTTTCATTCAAGGGACATGCTTTGAAAGCCACATTCAAATCTGAGGCCTGTGAGGTGGTAGCAACCCGGATCTCTGAGCAGTGTTATGTTTTGCCTTCTTATGTACCTGTGTGTTTATAGCATCTGTGCACCACGTACCATTCTTGTTAGAATGTCAGTCAACTTCTTAACCTGCTGGTGCCCACCTTTAATGATTGATGCCACACCATGTTTATATCGTGGGTCAAGCATTATGGTGATGCCAAACTCTTCAGAGTGCAGAATTCCATTAATATTTGTGTTGGACTGAAACATATTCAGCATGTGATCCATCAAGTCACAACTACTAGGGTCAACACCAGCTTTGAGCTGTTGTTGACATTCAACAGTGCTTGCCTCAGCACACACAGAAGTGGAATTGTTAGACTAATACAGGTACTGTTACGCCACAGCCTGAGTGGCATGTTCGAATGGCCTGAGAATCATGATAAGTCCATCTAGTATCTGCTGCCACTGATCCGCTAGAGACTCATGGATGCACCAGCACTGTCCTGGCTAGTATGTACCAGCATATATTCAGAAATCATCTTGTACTGCTCGTATAAGTGATTCAGCATATACATGGTGGAGTTCCATCTTGTCACAACATCCATTTTCATGCGTTGCTGAGGTAAGTTGTTGTGAATCTGCAACTCACAGGGCAGGTCACGTGCCTTTGCAGACCATGCAAAGTGCACACAGATGTGACATGCAATAGCCAAAATCTCCTGACATCTGCATGGGTGAGAAACTGCTGCACGATGAGATTCAGACAGTGTGCCAGGCATGGCACCCTGAAAAAAACACCATCACTAATGCACTTGATGACATTCGATCCATTATCACTGGCAATAAAATCTGCCTTCAGTGAATGTGGGTGGAGATAGTCATCAATTTCAAAAGCAGTGCTTCCAGCATTTTCTCACCCATGTGTGACCCCGTATACTTTTCATCATCAGTGTGGCATGCTGACAAAGACCCGGGATGTTGCTACCACCACAGTTGGCCTTGCTGTAACTTTTCCCACTCCCCAAGTCGAACAATACCCCATGTACATGTGTCCAATGAGCTGTAATTCACAAATATGAACTGCCAGCTGTTTTGCCACTGTTCCACGATCCATACTCAGATGTATATAAGGCATTGATGAATGAATAAGGGCAAGATTTAACATATCTGACACTCTCCCATACAGTTCTGAATGGCACATTTTGCAAAGTGCATTTGAGATGGTATCTGCCATTTGGGACTTGTTATGCCATATGAACCACCGAAACCTGAATTCTCAACCAAGAGTATGGCAAGAGATCAATTACTCAATATTTCAGCAGCTGCTGCATTGAGCTCATTTGCAATCACATGATTTGGTGGAATTTTAAATGCTGGTCAAACATGTACATGGTATTATTAATAAAACCAATAAAGTTGTATGGTCTATTTTACATAACATCAGATCTAGGAGCGTGAAGTGCTATTGCCGTTGTATCGAGCATATGCTAGACCACATTTAGAATACGCCTCCCAGCTCTGGTGTCCATACAAAAATCTGAAGGTCATTTATTGGAAACAGTTCAGAGAAAATTTACAATAAATATATCTGGGCTACATACTGTTTCTTATGGTGTAAATTAGACACTTTAAAACTTATGCCCTTTCCACTCGTCATCTTCGTGTGACCTTATGTTGTTATTTGACATTGTCCAAGATCCCTATCTTTTATGTGAACTAGGACTGGATTTTAAAACTATTTCACAATGCAAGGGACATCCTTGCAGTTAGTAAGAAAACCATTCTCGCACATCAGTCAAAAATATTTCTTTACTCTTAGAGTCATTGGCCCATGGAATAAATTGCCACTCTGTTGTCATTAGTGAAACTAAAAGTATATTTAAATATCATTTAGATAGACTGATAGGCAGTGGGTATGATCTTTCCTACTATTTAATGGTTTAGTTTAAGAGCACTATGGACTTTTGCCTTCTCGCTGTTGAACTTACCTTAGTATGAACCTTAGTATGAGTGTGGCTGACCTTCTTTGGGCTGAAGGAGTAAACAACTTTAATCATCGCAGCTGTATTGTTAAAGCAGGGGCTGGTGCTTCACTACTAACTTTAGCTGCAGTCTGCAGTACACTGACTATGCTTCTCTGACTCAAGGGTGGTACTAGTAGCACTGCTGCTATGCCCTGTACTACTAGACAGAATTGAACCCTGCTCCTCCACTGTGTAACACACAGCACTTGACCTGGTGGACCCTCCAACCACTGTCTCAACTGGATTGACACTGGGACCTCCTCCACTGACTTTCTTTTCATGCTGACACCAGTGTGCAGGATGTCTGTTCTGAGGTGGGTGAGTTGCCCATCAGTGCCTAGATGGCTTCCTTCTACCCCAGCTTACCTGTGCTTGACACAGCTGACAGATCGTAACTGACTCATCAGCAGGCTCAAGAACATAGAAATCCCAGACAGGGATTTAAGTCCCTTCTTTTCCATGGTGCCAGGAGGACTGTGACAGCTGAGAGGAAGGAGTGGTGACATTGTTTTCTTGAGCTGATATCAGCACATCAAAACATTAGTGTGCTTTCTTTACTGGCTGTGATGCTACTGAATGCAACATCCTCCTAAATAACATCTGAATCATATGACTTATGTTTCTTACTGTCAGGCTCCCCAAGTGGATATTGCACATCATCATCATAATCATCAACAGTGCTCTCCTTCTCTTCAACATGTACATCCTCCTCAACCTTTTGTGTGCAGTCAATCACATTCTCTGCATCTCCAGTATTTACCACTGTCTCAATCCCGTCTGCTCAGAAGCATCGTGATCAACGATCATCAACACCACCCATGGGTAGCAGATTACCTTCCTCTTCCACTGTTCCGCCTGCTGGAACTTGTGATGCTGCTACCTTTCTCATCAGATGTCATCTCACCACAGCATGGCTGCCACAAATTTAGTTTTGAAAAATTTGGTAACAGATATACCATTGCTGCTAACAGCTTCAGTACTCTCATTGTCAGGAGCCCCTGAGCCCACAGGAATTGATGATGACATGGGCACAGACAATGATTTTAGAAGTGCAGTATTAATTGGCACCTTTGATTTACCAACCTTCTTCCCTGACTGACAGGTTCTCATCCAGTTACTGGACCTTTTTGTTAGTCATGATTCCTGTTTGTGTTTTAATGGTAAGGATTTTTTTTATAGGTCACAACACAGATTACGCCACACTCAATCTTTATATGCCAAAATTACAGGTCTTTTATTCTAGCAGAGGGAAATCTGGCAAGTGAAACAGAATACTGAATTAATATTTTATATGCCAAAAGGCAGGGCTTTTTTCCAGTGAGTAATCTCTAGCAAGTGAAACAGAACCCTCAATCGATATTTTATAAGCCAAAATCTCAGGGCTTTTTCCAGCAAGTGATATCTGACAAGTGAAACAGAACAGTCAATCAGTATTTTATATGCCAAAAGTGCAGGGCTTTTTTCAGGAGATATATATTTGGCAAGTGAAACAGAACAATGAGTCAGTATTTTATATGCCCAAAATACAGGTCTTTTTCTAGCAGAGGAAATCTGGCAAGTAAAACAGAACATTTAGTCAGTATTTTATACACCAAAAGCATAGCGCTTTTTCGGTGAGTGATATCTTGCAAGTGAAACAGAAAACTCAATCAGTCTTTTATACACCAAAAGTGCAGGGCTTTTTTCCAGTGAGTGATATCTGGTAAGTGAAACAGAACACTCAATCAGTATTTTATACACCAGAAGTGCGGGCTTTTTTTTTTTCCGTGTGTGTGATATCTGGCAAGTGAAACAGAACAACTCAATCAGTATTTTATATGCCAAAAAGCAGGTGTTTTTTCCAGTGAGTGATATCTGGCAAGTGAAACAGAACACTCAATGAGTCTTTTATACTGCAAAGCGCAGGGCTTTTTTCTCCTGTGAGTGATATCTGGTAAGGAAACAGAACACTCAATCAGTATTTTATACGCCAAAAGTGCAGGTTTTTTTTTCAGGTAAGTGATATCTAACAAGTGAAACAGAACACTCAATCAGTATTTTATACACCAAAAGCGCAGGGCTTTTTTCAGGTGAGTGATATCTGACAAGTGAAACAGAACACTCAATCAGTATTTTATACACCAAAAGTGCAGGGGTTTTTTCAGGTGAGTGATATCTGACAAGTGAAAAGAACACTAATCAGTATTTTATACACCAAAAGCGTGGGGTTTTTTCAGGTGAGTGATATCCGACAAGTGAAACTGAACATTCAATAAGTATTTTATACACCAAAAGCGCAGGTTTTTTTTTTAAGGTGAGTGATATCTAGCAAGTGAAACAGAACACTCAATCAGTATTATATATGCCAAAAGCACAGATTTTTAGCAGAGTGATATCTGGCAAATGAAACAGAACACTTAATCAGTATTTTTACATGCCAAAAGCACAGGGATTAACTTTATCAGTGGGAAATATGGCAAGAAAGAAACAGAAACAACATGCAACAGAAAATCCACTGCTTAACTAAGAAAAACAGGAAAAACACAGATCTTAAACCTATAGCAAATAACCTCCTTCAATGCTGCTGCCCGCCTCCCCCACACAATCCACAGAAACTACCACCTAAATGCAGAAACTGAAACACATACTTTACACTATCTAATAAATGAGTGAATAAAATAATACTGTGTGTGCACAAGGCACTCACAAAGAAATTTGGATCAAAATGTAATTCAATGTGAACGCTTTTGTTAAAGTTTTAACAGGCATTTAATGCTCAGTCAGATTAACAGTATGCTCTCTGAGAGACTCTCGACAACACTGCACTCAGACACGACCTACTTAGTTTCTATTGGCTCTTCAGCAACATGTAACCCCATGGAGCATCATATGACATCCTATCCCATACTGCAGTGTGAATTTTGCATCAAGAGGTATTTACCAGCAAATTAGCATTTCGCTGAACAGTAACTATCCCTGATAGAGGCACAATATAAGCAAAGTTTGCAATTTTGCAGTTTCGCAAATCACTGTTAAACATGAAATTTGATTTTGCTGGATGAAAGATTTTGCAGATAAGTGAAAATCTACAAATATTTCACGGGTGAATTTTGGTGACTTTGTACACCTCTACTGGTGAGACCACACGTCAAATATTGTTTCCATTTCTGGGTGCCACACCTCAGAAAGGACATAGACAGGTGGAAGCAGTCCAGAGGAGGGCAATTAAAATGGTGCAGGGATTGCACCATAAGCTATGAAAGAAAGACGGAGGGATCTCAGCATGTACACCCGGGAAGAGAGGAGACTGAGAGGGAAGATGATAGAAACCTACAAGTACTTCACATGTCGGAACAGGGTACAGGACTCGAGTCTGTATCAAAATGAGAGCACCAGGACCAGGGGGGATGCAATGAAGCTGGAGACAGAAGTTTCAGAGGGATGTTGAAGTACTACTTCACCAAGGTGGTAGATGTCTGTAAAAGACTACCAGTGGAAGTGGTGGAGGCAAAAACCGTTAGAGCATTCAAGCATACATGGGATAGACATAGGGGAATATTAACGTAAATAGGCAGGAGGAGGTAGGGTCACAGAGACCAGTTAGGGTCTGTGGAGACAGACAAGGCAGGGACATCTGGGAAGACTGGGTGGACCAAGTGGCCCTTTTCTGCTGACAAATTCTGTTTCTAAGCAATAAGTTTTTATAATTCTGAAATCCTGACCTGGGATGGGGATCTGAATCCAAAGTAATGCATTGTTTACTTGAGGGCCCAACATTTATTTCATTGGACAGCACAGAAGACTTACATTCTATGCTAACTTCATCCAAAATTGACTGAACAGTGCCACTATTACATAAATTTGCTAAACTATCAAAGGCAAAAATTCCTTGTTTGGTAATGATTGTCAGTTGGCAAAATCAAAATTTCTGCAGATTGTCTAACAAACTGAGAATAACTTTTCACTGAAAAATAAAAAGAATTGTCCTCTCAGGGTAAAAATATAAGGAATACATATATGAGTGCAATGCGATTTTACTTCAGCCCTACTAGTTTTACTATTTCTTAAGCTGGAACCCATCTCATGTATGTGTCTTATTTGTCTCAGTATGTAAACTGTGGCTATTAGTTGCCCTCTATAAAAACTGTTATTTCTAGATGTCTCACAAATGTAATCTGTGATTGTTAACTTATCTGTGATTGTTAATTTGTCTCTATGTAAAGTGTTTTTATTGAATGTAATTAACTGTGGGTTGCCCCTGAAAGAGGGACACAACGTCTCTATGGGCATACCTGGTTAACAAATTTCAATAAATAAATAAAATATATAGGAAACATTTATCTTTTCAAGATCTGTTATGGGACCAAATGTTAAATAGCATAAATAATAGCATCTGTCAATGCAGAATGTTGTCTGCTGGCATTGGCATTGGTAGTGGAGGAGTTAGAGATGCATAATAGGAATGGCAGTGATGTATTAAACTGAAGCTGATCCCACCCCACCTGCAGAGACTGACAGGCATTGGGGTGTGCCTTGGGTCATCAGCTATATTGCTCATGCCATTCTACTCCTCACCCTCAATTCTGTAGACACTGACAAGTGCTGTGGTGTGCTTTGGGGTCTTGGAGCTCTTGCTATGCCATTCCATAAGGAAATACGCTGAGGTGGATGCAGTATAGGAGAATGGGGTGAACTTTAGGATGAGCACCCAAGGCAGACCTCAATGCCTGTCACTGGCTGCAGGTGGGGTGGGGTGGGGGTAGAATGGCATGAGCATTACAGCCAATGATCCCAAGTGACACCCCTGATGCCTGACAGTGTATACAGGGTGGAGTGTTACAGTTGGAAGTCTAATGCCATTAGCATTTGTTGGTATTTTCACCCAAATTTTCAACATAGGCTTTTGTGACCCCACCTCATGAAGACGGCACTATCAGTTTGTTAGCTGAAAGGTGGTTTATCACAGCTGTTATGCCATTTAGGCGAGACAGGGATGAAAACACATTTTGGGTAGGATGTGAAAAATGACAACTGTATTGTTTATGAGGAGATGTAAAAATGGCAACATTGAAATGTGGAGGAAAATATGAAACATTGGTGAAATCATGAGCATGCATAGAAACTGCACAATACATGCCCATAACCCAATTATTTTCAGGATTTTTTAACCACATTTTCAACATATACATTTTGGGACCTTCCCTCATGAGCAGTGGCACTATGGTTTTGTTAATTTGTCCCAAAAGTTGATTTCCACAGCAACCACACCATCGTGCGCCACAGGTGCAAAACACATTTTGGGCAGGTTGTGAAAAATGACAGCTGTACTGTTCATAAGAAGGTGTGACAAAATGCCAGTGTCGAAAATCTGGCATGAAAATATTGCAAATTTGCAAAGTTACAGGGGTGTGTGGAAACTACGCAATGCACACTTGTAACACAATAGTCATTTATGGGCGTTCATCACCAAATTTTAAACATAGGCATTTTAGGACCCCTGCTCATGAACAGTGTCACCGTCATTTCTGAAAACTGTCCCAAAACTGATTTCCCCAGCAACCACGCTATTCTGCAGGATGCGTGAAAACACATTTTGGCCAGATATGTAAAATGACAGCTGTAATTGTTCATAAGGATAGATGGAAAATGCCAATTTTGAAAATCTGGAGTGAAAATATTACAAATTCACAAAGTTACGTGTGTGTGTGTGAAACTGCACAATGCACACCATAAAACAGCCATTTTTTTGGATTTTTCCACCACATTTGCAACATAGGCTTTTGAGAGCCCTCCTCGTGAACAGTGACACTGTTGTTTCATTACTCGGTCTTGAAAGGTGATTCCATGCAGTGACCACAAAATCACCTTTTGGGACTGAATAACATATGACAGTGACTAAATTCATGAGGAGGATATCAATAACCCTATGTTGAAAATTTTTGTGCCAAAATTCCCAAAATGTCCGAGATATGCACCAAAGTTGAAAAACCCTATTTATGCCATTATACAGCTTAGCAGCATTTCTTCAGTTCGCGGTCAGCTTTGAAGAGTGCAGACGGTTCCTAGTCCACTGAAGATCATCATGCTGGTTCCGGAGGCAAGTATGGGGGAGGGTGTGGGAGGAAGGAACACAGAGGGTGGGTATGGGTTGGGGCAAGGACACTGCGAGGGACCTGCTTTCTTTCTTTCACAGGTTAAAAAAAAAACTTTGCCGGATGGTTTTTGTTTTTCAGGGGCATTTGGCACACTGGGGTGGGCTCCCAGCATGCCACCTGAGTGTTTTGGGGGTGCTGGCCTAACGGGAATTGGGCACCCCATCAGCACATACCAAAGGGGGATGACCTGAGGGGATTGGGCACCCCTTGCACACAACAAAAGTGGGGGACATTATGCCAACAGGAGTGGGCTCCCCATCAGCAAAATAAATAGGAAGGGAGGACTGAGCTGACAGAGACTGGGGCACCCCCACACACACTTTAAATGGGAGGATCAGTTGATGGGGAGTGGATCCCATCAGCAAATGAAGTGGGTTGGGGCACTGTGCACAGCGGCAGTCAGGGCCACCATGTTGACTGAATGGTTTCACCAGGACAGGCACATTGGGAGGGCATGTTATTGTGCTGCTGCATGATTGCAGTGGACCTTTTTAGATCTTGTTGCCACTTGAGGTATGCCTGGTGTCAACTCCTGTAGCTGCCTTATTGGGGAATGAGGGACGACCTACTGACGCATGCCCTGCATTCGCCCACAGTGTCTGCACCTCCAAATTGCTACTAATGCAATATATTGGCTGGTACGCATGAGTAAGCCAACATAAAAAGGATCAGAAAGAATGTTGGCAGCTTGTGACAATGGGACCCATAAATTGCAAAAACAATACTGTGTCTAATATAGACTCTGAGTCCTGGATCAAACATTTTAAGAGAACTTTTGAACTTGTCAGTTATTCTTGCATCCTTTTCAATGCATTTATTTAACATAAATATATTCTACCTAGCTGGGGGACAAGTTTAATTGCACCAAAACATAAAAGGGACTAATATCTGACCCTGGTATTTATCTACCTATTATCCCAATGAACTACACTGCAAAAATGTTTTCAAAATTCTTCTCCCATGGTTAGAGTAACACATCAGTCAGCGCATATTTTTTTATGGCACAGGCATGATTCAGAACTGTTTATTCTGTAATTGGCCACTGGTATACATAGTATCACCTGGCAAGAGAACTATGTAAGGTTAAAAATGATATGTAATTTTCACAGATTTGCATACAGCATTTGATACGCTATCACAAAATTTTTCTTTACAATAGGTTGAGGAATTATTGGTCAAACAATGGTTTATCGATGTCATTATGTCAACATTGCATTTGTTTTATTAGTCAGTTTGTGTTTTACATGCCTTTTTCTCTTTGATGTGTTTTATTATTTGCTACTATAAAACATAATATATCTCAGTTTACTCTGTATGTAGGTTGTGTTTTGAATGTTAATCAGGAAGAGACAGCACAAATGTATGCATGTAAAAAAGGCAAACTCGCTAATAAAAGAAATACATTCAGCAGATGAACCTAGCTCATATCAGTTCCACAAAAAGAAATGGAAGAAACACAGAGAAAAGCAGAAGCACCATCCAGGGTGCAGCAGCTGATCTCTTTATGGCTGAAACATTCCAGCTGCTTGTGAATGGAATCAGCATGTGCATGACAGAATGAATTGACAGTTCTTTCATTTGGCAAACTGCTGTATCATGGTTTGAAAATGTGGCACCTGGAGCCCCAGCCACACTGTCTGACACTGTTTGGAGGGGAGGTTTGGAGATTTTCCCTTGAGAAGTCACTTTTCAGATAACTTTTTCATTTGAAGGAAACTAGCTCTCCCCTCCCCCATGATGCAACTCGATTTCCTATCATGTACTAATAGGTTTGTAACCATCAGTAAATTAAAAAAACTTGTAAGGCTGGAAATAAAATTCAAATCTGTGTATAAGGACTTCGTGATGTCAGCAGCCGAATGGCAGCTTAGATCAGAGAGCCTCCTAGCCCAGATACACAATCGATTGGCATCTACAGTATTCAGGAATGCATTCGCCGGCAAAACGACCAGATCGAAAGTGGGAGGGACCAGAAATGCACAGACCCCTGCTCAGAAATTGCAGCTCTTATTACAAGGAGAAAAGTTATTAAAACTTCAGGACCTACTGAAGATGCAGACCTCACGCTAACGGAGCCAGACGTAGGAGAAAGAAAACTCCCAGTTAATTAACAGAATAATGCAGACCGCAAAGACGGTACAGAAAATAGATCACTCATTAACAAAGCTGAGAGCAGACATTGGAAAAATAGAACACAGAACAGATAAGGTGGAATTGGGACTCACATCAGTCGTGGAGCAGTCTGACCACCACGATCGCCTTTGCTCTTCTTGATGGCGAGAGAGCGAACTGAGGAATAAGCTAGATGATACAGAAGGCAGGACAAGAAGACAGAACCTCTAATTAATGGTGTTCGGAGGTGCTGAAGATGGAGCCACGGATACTATCACCTTTATCCAAGAGACACTAAGAGAACTCTTAAAATTACCTGGGATTTTGATTTATCAATGGATCGGGCACATCGCTCACTTATTCAGCGCCCACGAGTCCTGGTGCTCACCTGAGATCCTTTGTAATCCAGATGACCAACTATATATCGAAGGAGGAAATCCTTAGGAGGGCATGGAGACAAAAAAATCATGCCGGTGTGCAACAATAATGATCGATAATGACTATACTGCAGGAGTGCAGGAGGCGCTGGCGCACCATGTGGCCGGTAGTAAAGCAGCTCAGAGCCAGGAACCTAAAGGCACAACTGTTGTTCCCAGCGTGATCGAGAGAAACAAAGCAGGGTCCCAAGCTATTTGAAGATCTATTGGAAGCAAAAATTTTCTAGAGGGCAACGAATACCAGTTCCTAGTCTGGAAAAGGAAAGGATTGAAAAGGAGCTGAGGCGCCGGCATGGTCGGTGGCTCGCAAGGGGCTGGCACGCATACATCAACCGGAGACAACTAACCTCCGAGCAGACATTACAGCACTGCTGAGACCATACGCTCCTGCTGTGAAACTGATGGAGCTGGCACCGCAGGAAGTCTCGGACACAGAACTGCAGGAGCAAGCACGACCTCCAGGATAGAAAGGGCTTCTGGAGACTGAAGAGAAAACAACTATATAGAGGATGGTAACAATATACTATAAACTGCTTGTCTGGTTGAATTGGTGGTAGAAAAGGACATAGCAGAGGAAATAAATAGTACTGGACATTTGAATGCGTTAAGAAACACAATCTGGGGGTCTAGGTTGGAAGGAAGGTGATGGGAGGAATGAAGGGGTTGTGGGGGAGGATTCATGGAGGATCTCTTGGGACTCCTTATGCAGTTCTGAAAAATATGCTGGTGAGAATGCGCATAGAAGTGGAATTATTAAAGACATAAACAGAATGATGAAGAAGTTTGTTACAATTCACCAACATAAGACAAGAATGTTAAGTAAGGGAAAAAAAAAAGAGGGAGGGCGTTTTGATAAGGGAGACAACACATGCTTGTCCTTGACAGTTTTGGCCTCACTGGCTTCAGCTGGCAGATCTAGTTGTATGGTGGTCTTCTCCTGTGCCTTCCGCTGTTACCCAGGTGGGGGGAGAGGAAGGTAATTAAACATAGTGCCAAGACAATCATTAGAACCTGGAGGAAGAAGATTCCCCGATATACATCTAAGATGGGGGCTGGGGAGGAGAGGAGGTAGAGCTTGGGGATCGAAAGATCACCTTCTGCCTTCTGGCTTTTCTGGACGTCAGTGATACCTTGGAGCACTGGTGGGTACCCGGTTTGATGCTCTGTCAAGGTTTAGCCCACAACAGCATAAAGGGCAATGTGTCCCAAATAGACAAACCAGTCCATCTATAGAAAGATGGACTGACCTAGAAGTTACGAGTTGTTGAAGCATTTACTCCATCTCATTTATGACATTTACAGAATAAAAGAGAAACATACGTTGGGTGGAGGGAGGAGGGGGAGAACTTACCTTTTCTCAGGAATGCTTGTATATCAGTTTTTGAAAGTTGTAAAATGTTTGTTTACAAAGTCACTGATATATAAGGTTAAAGACTTGGTCCCCTTACACTTGGGAGGGACAAAAATGCATGCGTTGTTTATAATGTTCAGGCTGGTCACTGGTTGAGAACCAGCAGGTTAATGATCTTTATGAAATATTCTTACTGGCACAAAGCAGGATATAAAGGCAGGTGCACACGGGATATTACAGAGACAGAAAGTGAACTTGGAACAGATAGAAAGATAAAGGCTAGAAAGCTGAAAGCTATTTCAAGCAAAGTTACGTGGACCATAGGACAGGGAAAGACCAAAAACCCAAAATATGGCTAAGGTAAAATCTAAAATAATTTCTTATAATGTTAATGGTATAAACCACTCTATCAAAAGAAAACAGCTTCATAAGTTCCTCAAAAGCAGAACTGTGAGATACATTTCTACAGGAGACACCTCCTCCTAAAGAAGCTCATAAAATTAAAAACTAGGAGTTCCCAACTGTTTATCACGCATCCTTGGTGGGTGGTAAAAGAGAGGGTTGCTATACTATTATCGGCATCTCCCTTCGAGGAGGAGGAAGTAATAGTGGATGCAGGTGCAGGTATATACCAGTAGTGGGCAAATTCAGGATATACAAGTAACCCTATTAAATGTCTATGCTCCCCGGTTCATCCATGGCCTTCTTTGTAGAAATGCTTAAGTTATTGGTGGACAGGGCAAGAGGAGTGGTGGCGGGGAGGGACTGAATGTGATTATGGACAGGTCCTTAGACACCACTTCATGCATCCTGTCTCCTAATGGAAGGATCACCAGATCCTGAAAAGGCTTATGGGGACACGGGTTGATAGATATCTGAGAGAAAATATCCACTACAGTAATACACATACTGTTCCCAAGATATAAAATTCTTTGAGACTAGATATGTTTTTCACAATGGAAAGATATGTTGTTGTTTGATTCCATGTGGTGGGGACGGAGAGCCTGTCGGACCACAAACCTATCTTTGTGGAGATTGACTTACAACTACCTAGAAAGCCTACACAATGGAGGCTGAATACCAGTCTACTCAGAGAGGAGAAGGTAAAGGAAGAGATTAGGAGGCAATAAAGCAAGCCATCCAATGGAATGAGGCTCAGACATCACACCCAAATCCTATGGGATACAGTTAAAATGATGCTAAGAGGGAGACTGATTTGATAGCCACATACAAAAAGAGGGAAAGGGTTAAACAAAAGAGCAGTTAAATCTGAAATTAAAATGTTAGAAGACCAACAAAAGTTAAAATACTGTAGAGATAGAGATAACCAAATAAAGGATCTCAAGGCACGATTTCAACGGATGTTGAGGGTTGAGATGGAGAAGGCGCTGATGTACAATAAGCAGGCTTATTATGAGGGAGGTCCAGGGCGCACTACCTTAGCTGCATCGATTGAAACAACAATCAGCCAGGGCACAGGTTATAGGCCTGAGGCACCCTAGCACGGGCAGATATCCAGGAAGTGGGAACAAATAGCGGACGATTAGTCACTTATTACAAACAATTGTATAGTCCACAGCCTGACTCTGCACGGATGCGCCTGGGAGTTCTTGGAAGCCTTGAAACTCCACAGACTCACAGAGGCCCAGAGACAGAAATGGACTTCCGATTATCCTTAAAGATATATTGAATATAATTGGAGACCTTGGTTGGAAAATGTCTGGGCCCAGATGGGTTTGGTGGAGAATTATACAAAACATTCCGGGAGGAATTAGCACCTATATTACAATTGGTCTATAATCAGATCATGGGGGAGCAGTCCTCCATCATGGAACTACACTACCATAACTGTGATCCCAAAGAGGGTAAGGATCTGCAGGACTGTGGCTCATACAGGCCAGTTTCACTTCTTAACGAGACTACAAAATGTTCACAGCTGTAGTGCCAAGAGGCTGCAATCCTTCCTTGTGACTTTAATTCACCCAGACCAGACAGGCTTTGTAGAGGGTAGGCAGGCCCCTGAGGGTGTTAGAAGGACCATAAACATAATTGACATCATTAATAAACAATGTACCCTGCTTGTATTATGAGCCTTGACGCAGAAAAAGTGTTTGACAAAGTAAATTGGAGCTTCCTGTTTATGGTATTAAAAGGTTTGGTTTTCCACCATTATTCCTGGATGCGATCAAGGCTCTATATGCCTCACTGCAGGCATATGTTAGGGTAAATGGTGGCATCTCAGCTAGGTTTGACCTTGGTAGGGGTACCAGACAAGGCTGTCCACTGTCCCCGCTTCTTTTTGATATATACACAGAGCCCCTGCTCAGGCAATAAGAGAAGCTAAGGAGGTGAAGGACGGAGGGTGAGAGGAAGAACATAAAATCTCCTTATACGCCGGATAATGTCCTTTTTATATATAACCAACCCGAATGTCAACATTCCCAGGATCTGGTCTATAATTGAGAAATTTAGTCAATTTTCAGGATATACCTTAAAGAAAAACAAAACGGGTTTTGAAATTTTACTATAACCCCTCACCTAATGTTATACAGCTCCTTGATGTAAGCTGGAACAGAGGAAATTAAAGTATTTAGGCACCCAGATCTCAAAAACTTAAGTATGTTATTTACATATAATTTTGAGCCCATAGTGACTCAGATAAGACAAGATATTAAAAGATGGGAGGCCTTGAACCTACCCTTATATTCGAGATACACTCAGTTTCGATGAACATTCTCCTAAGTACTTGTACTTACTCCAGTGTCTCCCAATAAAAATACACAAAATCAGTTCCAAATCTGGCAGAAGATGATCTCGGAGGTTTATTTGGAATAACAGGAGACCCAGGATCAAAAGTACAATATTACAAACGAATAAAAACAAGGTGGCAGGAATTTCCCTAACTTGGAAGACTACTTTCTGCCACTCAGTTAAGGTGGGCCTTCTGTGGTCAACCAAATCATATAAAGCCCGATGGAAGCGATAGAGGAGGAACTAACAGATGGAGCGCTCTGGGAGCGTGAGTCCTGACACCTGGAACTTGGGCTGCAGACGGGGCACACTCCTGTGGGCAGTCAGGAACACTTTAGGCTCCTGAGGCGTCTATGGACCAAACATGGTCTAGATGGGGAGGCTTGGCCACTGAGATGGTTCACCTGGGATCCATAATTTTCCCCACCCAGACAAGATCTTACTTTTAAAAGATGGGGAGACTGGGCCTGTACTCCCTGGACCAGTTCATGGAGGAACGATTGTTTTGGAATTTGCCCAGATTAAGGCTAAATTTTCCTCAGGCAAGTGGATTATTTCAGGTACTTACAGATAAGAACCCATATACACAAATTGCAAACTTTTACAGACAAACTACACCCTCGGGGACCTCCTGAAACGATGACTGAAATAATGACTTTAACAAAGTGAGTGGACAGGTGTCAGCTATATGGAGCCTTGAGGGACAGAGGAGGAAATGGGGCCTCCCAAATTAAAAGCAGATGGGAGAGGGAAATGGAGAGAACATAGGGAGGATGAGTGGACCTTTGCTCTGGCGCAGATTTTTAGGACCACGTCCTCCCCATTATGGAAATAATTTGAGTGAAAATAAGAATGAGGTTCTTCTCTCACCTGTTACCCAATGTAAATGGGGCAAGAATCATACAGGGAGTGCTGGAGAGAATGTGGGACAGCTAAGGCAGATTATCTCCATGTCCTATGGTCATGTCCAATCCTCAAGAATTTCTGGTGGAAATTACTCAAATAATAAAGCAGTTTTTTCTTTGGAATCTACCTTGGGCCCCAGACATTTGATATTGGGAATAAAACCACAAGAAATTAGGGTACTGGATAAGATTTATTTGTGAATGTTCTTATTACAGTGGCCCATAAGGCCCTGACCAGAAGATGGCTCTCTCGATGCCCACCAGTGATAAGTGACTGGGTCTCTATTATAAATGAAATAAAAGACACAGAGGAGATCACCTTGAGAATAAATTTGAGAACACAGTGTTTCCTGAGCAGATGGACTCCATGGAGTCTGTTGCCAAGGATTAAGACAACAGATCAGAGGAGATGGCCTGGCAGAGGACTATGGAGATAGGAGTGCCTTACTAGGGTGTGCCTGAAAGACAATCTTATTAGTACTGTATAGTAAAATAAAGAGACGAAATTGTGAAATAAGATCTAGCTGATGAAACATGTCTTTGTATAATGAGATCCCTGTTGTTGTCCACTTGCACCGACACTGTGAAGGAGATGAGAATGATTCCTAATTTAATGTATAATTGTGCCGAAATAAGCAATAAACATGAATTAAAAAAAATCTGTGTATAAAATGGGATACATTTCATTCTTGGTATGACACAGTTATGGCAGGATTCCATGACAGCAGTATGATAGTCTCCTCTGTCATGGCTATGTCCCCACTATCTGGAAGACTGCTAGGATTACCCCAGTTTTCAAAAAGGAGACAGCAAAATCCATCTAACTGTAGACCTATTGCCATTTTACCTGCTGTAAGCAAAACTTGAGAAGCTCATCGCAACCAAACTATTGACTATCTACAGAAGCTAAACCTTCTCTCATCAGTGCAGCATG
Source organism: Neoceratodus forsteri (assembly GCA_016271365.2). Classification (NCBI taxonomy): domain Eukaryota; kingdom Metazoa; phylum Chordata; order Ceratodontiformes; family Ceratodontidae; genus Neoceratodus; species Neoceratodus forsteri. The sequence goes on from CM057453.1 coordinate 448,050,829, forward strand.
GTTTCTGCAAGGGTCATAGCACCACCACTGCCTTACTTTAGTTTACCACCGATATCATAGCAGCATTGGACTCAGGTCTCCTAACAGGAGCAATTTTTATTGACATGACCAAGGCCTTCGACCTTGTTGATCATCCTATTCTTCTCTGTACTCTAAGATCACTTGGTTTCTCGAAGGTGACTGCTTGGTTTGACAGCTACCTGACAGACCGCAAGCAACTTGCTAAATTTAACTCCACCCTATCAGATTATGCCACCATTAATATTGGTGTACCCCAAGGTTCTATCCTTGGTCCCCTGATTTTCTCCCTATTTATAAATTATATTACCTCAGTCATCCCCAATACTGATTCCATACTTTATGCTGATGACATCGTCTTGTACACTAGCTCAAAAGCATCTCTGACATCAATCTGTGACTCTCCCAAGATTTTATACAAATTGAAGAATGGTTGGATAAAAAGAGACTTGTCCTAAATGTCTTCAAAACCCAGGCCATGCTGTTTGGCTCAAGCAGCTAAACGTAAACTCGCCCAGCCCACTTTCAACATCTCCACCAAAGTGGATCTGCTGTCCAAGTTGCACCCTCTTTAAGTATCTAGGTATCATGTTTAATCCTACTCTCACCTTTGATCTACATATCCAGCAGATGTGCAAACTGACTAATATGAAACCTCGGCATGCATGGCCTACCACTCCAGCTATGTACTCACTCCATCAGCTAGGCTTGCCATAGCCTGTGGCATACTACTACCATCACTCATGTATGGGGTGGCAGCCTATGCCTCATCATGTAAGACAAGCTTTCAGAGTGGGAAGTAACATACAACAACATCTGTAGGTATGCATCTTCCTCAAATTGATTAAAACACCACTGTCTCCTCTACTCTGAGCTAGGATGGCTTTCTCCGCTGCCTCCCGTGACTATGCACTCTACTCCATCATAGACAATATCATCCGAAATCAAACACCAAAACCCCTGGCAGAACTTTTCCTTAACAGACGCCTAGCTACCAACTCACGCTCTGCTGCCAATGCCCATGTCGTAGTCCCAAGATGCCACTCCTCCAAGGGTGCTAGTGCCTTCTCCTGCCATGCCCCAAAAAGTGGAACTCCCTACCTCTAACTATTCATCAAGCATCTTCCCATGCCTCTTTCAAATACTTGCTCCATGATCATCTTGCTATCTCTGCTCTGCCCCATTTCAAACCCCTAGCGCATCACTTTCACTTCACTATATTTTCCCCACCCACAGCCTCTTTCACTGCTCCTTCCCTCAACCAACTACTCTCAGTACTATCCTGCCTCCCAGCCTGCTTCAATATAACTTTTAACTTGAAGCTCTTACCCCACCCTTTTTTCTTCCTACATCCCCTACACCTCCCCCTACCTCGATTACCACTTCTTTCTTTGCTTCCTTGACTACCAGTTGACACACTCACGTAACTTAACCTAACTTATGTTTTTCTGCTACAATGTTGTTAATGACTTTTTACTATGTTGCTTTCCTTTATTTTTACTATTGCTACATTTTTGTTCTTGCAAAATCAGTTGTTTCTACTGTGTATCAAATTGTTTCCCATTACTTACACTGTATTGATATATTTGTATGCACTTACTGTCTATATGCTCTTGTATGTCTTTTGTAAAAATTTTTATTTCCTGTATTCCCTGGTCGTGCCTAGAAAATAGTAATTTATACAGTATGCACCTTACTCGTCAATAAAAACTAAATAAATAAATAATACAGTGATTGTGGGTATCAGGGATCTCGTACCACCACTCTCTTCCACCCACCTTTTTCAGCACAATCCCATTTTATAATCCAGCTCACAACTAGCTATAATTTTTTTTAAGTTGAAGCATACGATCCAGGATATGAATGAAATAACACTCTATTTTCAGTGTTGTTTCAGATGAATATACCGCTGCCCTCAGATTGTCAGCTCAGGTTCGGTACATCTGTTAATGTGCCAATCCTATCAGCAACATATAAGGATTATGAAAAAAATATCATTGTATTTGAGTGCCACCACAGAGGTTATTACCTTCTTGGGGCATTTGCCTGGATTAGTATTATTTTCTACCACTAACTCATAATGAATGATAGTTTTGAAAATGAGTGTAAATTCAGAATACATGCTAACAGTTTGTATTGTGGTTGAATGCTAAAATTGAGAAAATGTCATCATCCTAACTGATCAGCTCAACTAGCAACAGTCTTGACATTGCTTCCTAGTACCCAAAAAGATTTGTTTCAATACCACAGATGACATTATTGACACATTGCTGCTGACTGAAACTCAGGCTGACAAAGAGGTGTCAGTTTAACAGCCCGTGCACACACACTCACTGGCAAGCATGCATGAGACATGTCAATTGTGCACAAGCTTGCAGGCCCCTGTGATCACAACTGCTGCCTCTTGTGAAATCACTGACCAGAGCCGCAATGTAAACAAAAAGAAGGCAGACACATGAATTACAGTACGTTTCATTTGAAACACCTATAAATAAAAACAACAGCCATGAGTTCACACTTTAATTTTATTTCAAAACAATTGCATGATACACATATACCACAACCAAATATTAGGTTGCCAGTGTCCTTTAGTATTTCACACTTCCTCTCTGCACTGACTAATACTTTAAGTAACCATGCTTCTTAATAGCTGCCCAACGAATTATCGCCTGTCCATTTTGTATGAGTATTTACATATCGAGTGTGTGTGTCTGTGTGTGTGTGTCTGTGTGCATGTGTGTGTGTGTGTGTGTGAGGGACTGATGATGCAAAAGCTTTTTGCTGAAACACTAATAAACTGAACCTGAATCTGAATTGAATCATTCATATGGTCCATATTTTACCAAATAAGGAGGAAAAATTATGCTCAATCTTTTAAGGTCCATGGGATCTCTGTCATTTAAAGAGCACTTTGCTGACTCTTCTTTTAGAAATTTCCCCAGAAACACTATAGGTGCCTTACCTGCTCCAAAGTCCATGGGAGCTAAAAGCACAATTTTAATGTGACCAGATTTGGGGTTGGAAGGATAATAATTTTGATTTGTGGAGCTGAGCCACAGATCCCTTCCACTTCCTTGTCTTCAGCACCACCCCTGCGCTAGCATGTTTTGTGATGTATTTATATGGAGAGATCTAGGATTAAAATCTCCCCTGTGACCCTTATTTGTTTTCATTGCCTCAAAGCTAACCCTTTTCTTCATCAGTATTGCAACCCTGCTTTTCTTGTTGTGGGTTATGATGCCCCAAACCTCATCCCAGCCACATCCACTTAAGTTTAGAGTGTTCTGTTTCAGATAGGTGGGTCTCCTGTAGAAACAAAAATCCTAGTTTAATTAGGTCTGTTAAATGTTTATTCTTTTCACTGGGGTTTTTAAACCTTTAACATTATATGATATTATTTAAATGTAAGCCATTTTAAAACTAAAGAGCACATTCTGTTTACCATGTTCCTCCATTCTAACCTGTTCCCATATTCTCTGTTCCCCCTTAATGATAGCAGTGGATTGTGATATAAGCCTTGTTCTTACCACAAGTCAAGACCATCCATGCATTGTACTTACAGGAAGAGGGTTCTGCATCGTTTCTTCCATGAATGTCCCTTCTCCTTATGATGAATGTCCTTCCTGTTTATTCTCCTGGCTGTTTCTGAGTTATTACACCTCAAAAAAAATAGACATGAACCAATAACATTGAAAACATTCCCAATATTATTGCCTATCATAATGCCACTACTGGTCCTACCTTTATTTGGACAGGGGCACCTTCTCAATCTTCTGAGGTGATTCATGGCCCAGGAGGAAAGACTGGCTTTGCTGCCTCACTACAGTGAGTATCAGTGGACAATCACTCAGAAAAAGGCGGACTTTCTGTCTAGGGAGATTTCTTCCTTTAAGAAGCCAACTGTCTGAGTTCTTCCAGACTGTGTACAGGTTCCTTCATCCAGCCTGTCTGGAGCCCATGAGAACATTCCCACCAGTGAAATACAAGGACTTTGCTTGGTTCTTCTTGCACAGGGTGTCCTCTATTACAGCTGGCATCCCCAAGTGGGCCATCACATCCCAGCAGGGTTGTGCCTATGAGTCTAAGATGCACTCAGTGGTCTTGGGGACAGTTTTTCTAATGACGATGAAAGAGGTGGTGGGTGATTTGAGTGGTGGCCAACACTCTGATCTGGGTCCAGGCCCAACACGCCTCACTGTGAGCTGTGTAAGGCAGCTGGGCCTGGTATTTGCTGAGATTGCCCAATGGTCCTTATCAGGAGTTGTTCCAGTGGCACTGAAAATGCATTGGTGAAAACACTTCAGAAGAGGCCATCTTGGGTCCAGACATCATGACGAATTACCAACCTGTCTCTATTCTGGTCTTTTTCAGCAAGGTTATTGAGAAGGTGGTTGTGCTACAGCATGAAGCACACTCACTGCCTTTGAAATCTATGAGCCTCCAGTCTTGTTTTAGGTCTAGCTATAGCACAGAGACTGCACTAGTTAGGGTGCACAATGAGCTGCTCAGGATAGAGATAGAGGAGAACAGTCAATGCTCATTCTTCTTGATCTTCCTTCAGTGTTTGACATCATGCAAAACATGTGCTGTCATTGGAGCAGCTCAGGGAGTATGTGGTACTCACTGAGAAATTCATCTGCTGGTTCAAATCCTATATTAGTGGCAGGACCAAGCTGGTAGAGTTGAGAAGGTTCCTCACTACTGAAGATTCTGACTGTAGTATTCCTCAAGGCTCAGTTCTTTCCCCATGCTGTTTGTGATGTACATGCTACCCTGGGTAAGATCATTAGACAGTATGGGCTCACGGTTTCACTGTTATGCAGCTGATACCCAGCTCTACATGTCTTTCATGCCAGAGACACTGGATATGGCTGATACCGAGATCCAAGACTGGATGTCAACAAGATGGTTGGGACTTAATCTGGAGAAAACTGTAAGTACAAGTGGTAGAGGCAGGGATGTAGGAAAGCTACTGACAGGCAGATGGGGCTTCCTCATGCTGTCTGTGGTATATATGCTACCCCTGACTAAGATCTTTAGGCAGTATCTGCTAGGATTTCACTGCTATGCAGCTGATAACCAGCTCTACATGTCTTTCATGCCTGGGACACGGATATGGTTGATAGGTTTAATAGGTGCCTGACTGAAATCTGAGATTGGATGTCATATAGATGGTTGAGACTTAAGCTGGAGAAAACCGAAATACTGGTGGTAGAGCCAGGAATGTGGGTGGGATACTGAAAGGCAGTTAGGGCTTTGAATGAGCTCTGCTGGGATCTTGGCTGCCACAAGGTGAAAAATCTGGAAGTCATTCTGGGTGATGGGCTGACATTTGCGACTCAGGTATTGGCAATAGTCCAGAATGGCTTTTACCATCTGCAGAATATCAGTTGGATTAAATCCTTTATTCCCCATGGTGATCTGGCCACACTGGTGCACATATTTGTGCTTTGAGGCTTGACTACTGTAAAGCTCTTTACCTTAAGGTCAAAGGAGGTATGCTACAATACTTGGAGTTGCTGCAAAATGCAGCTGATAGGTTGCTTACCAGCCTTTCAAAGGCATGTCATATCTCCCCAGTGCTGTGTGATCTGTAATGGCTGCCAGTTAAGTGGCATAGCTGCTTCAAAGTTGCTCTCTTAACTTATAAGACTTTGCATAGGCTGGGTCCAGGCTTCTGTCTCATCTCTTGCACCCTCATGTACCCTTGCGTCCTCTCTGCTCCACTGAGGCAGGTCTCCTGGTAGTTCCCAGGGAGGTTAAAAACCTCAGAGACTGGGCTTTTGAAGTAGTGGGCTGATTCTGTGGAACTCTTTCCAAGAGTTCTGAGGGAGCCCTTCTGTAGAGGCCTTTACCTGGGGTCCAAAAATGTTTCTGTTTATTTAGGCTTTTGGGGAAATATTTTCCACAGTTGCTAATTTTCCAGTTTAACGTAATTAATGGTTTATTTATTATTTTATTTATTCAGGAACATTTTTATGACATTTATAATAGTTAATTCTGGGTATTTGTACTGTAATGATTATTGTAATTGATTTTATTTAATTTGCTTATACTGCTCTATGTTCTAATGACACCCTGAGCCTCCAGGTAAGGAGGCCAGATAAAATAAAGACTACTGCTACTGCTACACTATCAACCATATAGGCATCAGACTTACCTTCCATCAGATATGATTTGTTTTTGATCTGTTCAGTTTTGTCTTGTTTTCCCACTTTCATGACCCGTAAGGCTTGCAAAAGTGAGTCCCTACTCAGAGTGAAGTGCATCAGTTTTGCAAACATCGAGTTATGAAACATTCTAGAAAAATTGACTACCTAAAACATGAAAACATCCTTTTATTTTCTGAACTATTTCAAATCTATATTTTATTGGCAAAGCTGTTTTCAAATTATCATCCTTGCAGCAAACTACTGTATAATGAATCTGTACATTTTAGGTTTCAGCTTACAGCCACTTTTGTGCTAACAGTGAGCACAAAAAGATAACTAAACCATTTAATAACTGGTGACCCCAATATCAACTTGTTTTTGAGAGTTGTAGAAAGCCATATCAACCGGTCAGCCATCAGAATGGGTTGATGCAGCTTTCAGTCTTGTTTATTGTGTGAGCAGCCAAACCCATGAAAACATAGTACGGCTCCATGAGATGGTTCTCTGTCACAGAACAGCTTTACCATTGAAAACTTGACAGTTTGTGACCTATGCTTGCTGAGGTAGAAATCCACTCATAATATAAAGCTGTTCATAGTTGTAAACAAAAGAAAAATGTTTTAAATGGAGACCCGTTCCGTAGCCACCTCAACCAGTGACTAGTTAGTACAGTCATTTTGTATTCATTTCCTTTGCCAGTTATTGTAAAAAAAGAAATCATATGTAAGTGAGTGCTCTGCATTTTTTACACACCCTCAGTGTGTGATAACATATAAACTTCTTCAGCTTTGCTCGAGGTTTATATATTATCACACACCTTGGGTGTAAAAACTGCATATCACACACCTGCATACTGTATGCATTATTCTCTATATAATAACTGGTCAGCAATTTTTCCTATAAACTAGACCAGTTGATATTTCCTTAACAACCGGCTGGTTGTTATGCCACTCAACTGATACCACTGCTGTATTGGCTCAAGGAATGGATGGGCGGGCTGAACAGTATTTGAAAGATGGAGCTCCTGTATTGCTTCACCAGAACCTGCCAAAAAAGAACATGATCATCCCTTCTTTAGTTTTAAAATGTATCTGGTTGATCCAACCCTGTAGCCCGCTAAATATCTGGTTGATCCTGCAGTCCGACCATTTTGGCACTGGGCGTGCCAGGAGCATCGTCCCAGATGCAATCTCGGGTGACGAACTATAAGTAAATAAAAAAAAAGCATCAGGTGCCAAATTAAAGAAAAGAAAGGGAGATGGCAGCAGAAAAGGGAGTCACAGCCAGTGTGTGTGTGTGTGAACACTAAAGACAGTGTAGGAGTGTGTGTGTGTGTGTGTGTGTGTGTGTGAAAAATTGCTGCTCAGTGTATTATAAAAATAAAAAATGGGAAGTGTATGGCATACTCGAATTTAATACACACTCTTGGTGTGGATGCTTTATAAACCCCTCAGGCGTTGCCTCGGGTTTATGTAGCATCCACACCTTGGGTGTGCATTAAATTCTCTACACACTTTCCCATCATTTATTCTCTATTTATGTATGCATTACAACCTTCTAGAACTTTTACACTGCTGAACCGCACTTACAAAATGTTACATGATTCAGAGATCCTGGTAAAATCTGGAATGCCAGGCTAGTAAGTGCAAACACTGGGGTTTGCCTCAGAAAAGGATTTCAGAGGAGCTGGCCCAGTGGTGTGGAGGGCTAAGGTGCTGCAAAGCACCTTACCTCCTGTCATATGATCTGGATTCAGGAACAGACTCGGGTTGTCAGGGGTCTGCCAGGAGGGAGAGGATTGAACGCTTGAGGATTGCTCTCTCCCAGGGAGAGGAGGCTTGCCATCCCGGCCCTTATGCCCTCAAGTGGAGGCCCAGGGTAGAGCAGGGCAGAGAGGCAAAAGTAAGGGAGGGCGCTGAGGAGGGACGAGATGGCACGCCTAATGTGTGAGTCTTATGCTTTGCAGGAGGGTGGGTGGGTGAAAAGCAGGAAAAGGTGTTCAGGGGCTACGTGAAGCCCATCCTAACTGTCTCTGCACCCACCTTCTTGCTCAGTGAGTGCCTGGTCCATTTTGGATTTATATGTACTGGGGAGGATGACCCCTCCTCAGTCCCACCACAGAAGGGGAACTTGTGGGGAGACCTCGACTGGCTGCTTGCTGAGGAGGCAGAGAGCTGGCTGAGCATCGGCTAAAGCAACTGCCTCCTAGACATAAGGAGGATAACAACTTGGATTAAAAAAAGGATTCCAGAAAGCTGGATTATATGGCAAGGAAAGTGAACACTTTAACCACCCTACAAGAAGACAGGCTGCTTACATGGCATACACTGCAATATTAATACATTTACTTCTTATAAAAATTCATGGAGTTGGGAATGAAGTATGCATCTGCTGCAGTGTTACTGTAATAGTAAGCACCACTATGACAATAATATAATAAGATAGTAATATCATTTTACTTAAGCAATAATGCCCGACAGGGTGTGTCGTGCTGGGATAACATCACACCTCAGGTGGTTGGGCTGAGTGCGCCCAAAACTGAGGCTTGACGTTATCCCAAATGACACAATCCCTGGAGGGCATTATTACATATACAGTGGCTCGTTGTTATACAGAATAAAAAACTATTTTAAAGATGTTTTTGTGTGAAAATATTTTTGTTTTTAAGAGCAGAAGAAACAATCAAGCAAATGGTCAATGTGCTCAAGATCATCTACATTGGTTCACAAGAGGCTGAGACTAGACCTGTGATGTTGTACTGGGATAACATCATGGGTCCAGCCCAAGACTGACCAATCAGAGTCCAGGATTTTTTGCCATTGTATAATTTTATTTATGTTATATTACATGTCAAGAAAGCATGACTTGAGAGGAAGTATTGTATTTGTCCCAGAGTCTTCAAAATCCATCGCCTTCCACCATGGTGAATGGTTGAAGATCATGGGCAGGATCTCACCAATGAGTTTTGTCATTAGTATATAACATGAGTTATTTATGTGGATAGAGTGTACTTTTGGACATGAAGGGTAGTAACTGTGAGATGACTGAGTCATAGTACAGTGGAATGCTGTTGCTAGGGATGGGCAACAGTAGGTGGCACAGTACTATAGGGTTGGCGTGAGGGCTGGGGCTTGTGATTTGATTTCCTGACCAACAAAGACATATTTCTCTGCCTCCTCTTCCTGTTGTGGTTGTGTTTTGTCCTGCCCTTTCCCTCCTCAGTTCATGAATTTACTGCACTTTTTCCTTTGCTGACAGGATTACAGTAATGTCTGTGCCAAAATCAGACTCAGTGTAACCTTCCTCATGAATGTATGAGCGAGTAGGACTGGCCTGAGTTGTACTGCTCCTATATATACATAGATAAATAGATACATAGACAGTGTCGGCAAATAAGGGCCTTTGGCCCACCCAGTCTGCCCATTTGAGCTTGTAAGTTCAGTTTATGTTTTCCTAGAAGTCTATTGCCCTTACCCCTGACCTCCAGAATTCCTTTATGTCCATCCCATGCATTCTTAAATCCCGTGATTGTTTCAGCCCCACCACTTCCTCTGGCAGGGTGTTCCACTTGTCCACCACCTGTTCTGTGAAGAAATTCTTCCTCATGTTTCCTCTGAATCGTCCTCCCTCCAACTTCATCCCATGCCCTCTAGTCCTGGAACATCTTTTTCGCTTAAAAAATGCATTCCTGCACCCTGTTCCTCCCTGTAAGATACTTGTATGTCTCTATCATATCCCTCTCTCCTTCTCTCCTCCAGGGAGTACATGTTCAGTTCCTTCAACCTGTCTTCATAGGACTTGTGATGCAATCCATGCACCATCTTTGTTGCCCTCCTCTGAACCTTCTCTACCCTGTCTATGTCCTTACGTAGGTATGGTCTCCAGAACTGTACACTGTACTCCAGGTGAGGCCTCACTAGTGTCTTGTATAGAGGAATTATGACCTCCCTTTTCCTGCTGGTGATGCCCTGCCTATACATCCCAGCATCCTATTTGCTTTACCTGCTGCCTTGTCACACTGTTTCCATACCTTGAGGTCATCAGAGATGATAACCCCAAGATCCCTTTCCTGCTTGGTGCATGCTATATCCTCACCCCCAACTGATATATTGTGCCAGGGTTTTGTGCCCCATATGCATTATCTTGCACTTCCTTGCATTGAATTTCAACTGCCAAACCCTGACCATTCTTCAAGTTTCTGCAGGTCCTTCTCATTCTGTCTACACCCTCTGGTGTGTCTACTGTTACAGAGCTTTGTGTCATCAGCGAACAGTGAAATTCTGCCTTCTAGGTCCTGCGTAATGTCACTGATGAAAATGTTGAATAGGACCGGTCCCAGCACTGATCCTGTGGTACCCACTGGTCACTCTTCCCTCTGTGGAGTGACAGCCATTTACCACCACCCTCTGTGTCCTGCCACCCAGCCAGTTACCTACCCACCACACTACTGTCCTGCCCACACCCATATTCCCAGTTTGTGTAATAGTCTTCTATTTGGCACAGTGTCAAAGGCCTTGCTGAAGTCCAGATAGGCCATGTCCACTGCCCTCCCCTGATCCACCTCCTAGTCACCCAGTCAAAATTCAACGAGGTTGGTCTGACATGACCTCCCCTGGTGAAACCATGCTGCCTTGGGTCCTGTAGTCTGTTGACAACCAGATATTCCACCAATCTCCTTCAGTAGTGCTTCCATGATCTTCCCCACTACCGAGGTGAGGCTGACTGGTTTGTAGTTCCCTGCTTCCTCTTTGTTCCCACTTTTGTATAAGAGGACTACATCTGCTGTCCTCCAGTCTTTGGGTACCTCCCCTGTTTCCAGTGATTGGCTAAACAGAATAGCCAGAGGTTCAGCCACCACCTCTCTTAGTTCTTTAAGGACCCTAGGGTGCACCCCATCTGGCCCCATTGGCTTTATCAACTCTTGTGCTTCCAGTTCCTTTAGGACCCTTTCTCGTGTAAAGGGACTTTGTCCATTTCTGCACCATTCTCAACCCTTGTACTCCTTCAGACCCATTACCCTCCTCTTCCTCAGTAGAGACTGAACAGAAATACCTGTTCAATATGTCAGCTTTACTGTTGTCATCCTCCACGTGGCACCCATCCTCCCCTTCAGTCTCACTATACTTCCCTTTGTCTTTCTTTTTTCACTTATGTACCTGTAAAAGGTTTTGTCCTCTACCCACTGATTTTGCAATGTGTTCTTCTGTCTGAGCTTTGGCTTCCTTACTGACCTCCCTACCTCCCTTTGCTTCTCCTGGTACTTCTCCCTATCCCCTTCTGCCTGTGTCTTTTTTATTGCCTGAATGCAATCTTTTTGGCTTTCACTTTCTTTGCTACCTCTTTGGAAAACCATAATGGTCTCCTCTTCCTTTTCCTCTTGCTAACCTGCTTAATGCATAATTCTGTTGTTCTTGTAATCCCCATTTTAAATACTGCCCACTGTTCCTCAACCCCTGATTCCTGTGCCATTCCCTTAATTACTCTTTCAAGTATCTCCCATTTTCCCAAAGTCTGCCCCCTAAAATCCAGGATATGTGTTTTGTGTGGTTTGGTTCTGCTCTTTCTGTGATTTCAAACCACAATGACTGGTGATCACTGTTCCCTGGTGCTCCCCACTGTTACCCCCATCACACTGTCCCTGTTTGTGAGCACAAGGTCCAGTATTGCCTTCTGCTGAGTTGGTTCCATGACCAGTTGCTTGAGGAAGGCACCTGAAGGAGTCCAGGATAAATCTGCTCTAGTTGATGCTGCTGCTGGATGCTCCAGTCACGTCTGGAATATTGAAGTCTCCAACCAGTACTACCTCACCCTTGTCTGCCATCCTTTGGATGGCTAGCATCAGGTCCCTATCTGTTTCTTCCTCTCCTGGGCTGGTGGTCTATAGACCACACCTGTGCGAATGGCTGTCCCCATTTTCCTTTCCAGCTTAACCCACAGTCTCTCCCCATTTTGTTCCTCCAGGATCTCTGTGGCCCTTATGTCATTTTTCACATACAGTGCCCCTCCTCCTCCCCTCTTCCTGCCTGCTCTGTCTCTTCTGGAATATGTTGTAGACAGGTATGGCCATCTCCCAGTCATGGTTATCATTACACCAGGTTTCAGTGATGGCACAATGTCCAGGTCTGACTGCACCATGACAGCCTCCAGATCTTCCATCTTGTTGCTAAGGCTCCTGGCATTTTCACACATGGCTTTCCATGATTTTACCTCCCAGACTGTTTCACTGTTCTACTCCAGCCCTTCCTTGGTTGTCATTTATCCCTGGTCTCTTTGCTGTCTGTCCTTCTGCTGAATTTTGCCCCTTTCTGTCTATCCACCTCTTGGGCACTAATCTCCATCTTTGCACACTACTATGCAGAGATAGCCCTCCTCTGGTTCACTGGTTCCACTGCTAGCTGTGGGTGTGAGCAAGTAGGTACCTCCTTGCTGGCCTGCCACCCCTTTGCTAGTTTAAATGCTTGTCAATGTAGCATTTAAACTTATCATTGAGTGCTTGATTCTCCAGGATGGATGCAGGCCGCCAGGCTTGAACAGACCTCCATCCTCCAGGTGGGTCCCCAGTCACCAATGAATCCAAACCCTTCTCACAGCACCAGTTCTTCAACCATGAGTTAAAGTTCCTGGTGCATGCACTCCTATGCTTCCCTTGCCTCTCACAGGAAGTACTTGAGAAAGTGACAGAAGTAGCTACTTGCTTGAGACCCTCCTCAATTTCCTAAACTCTTCCTGAACTCTTTTGGCTCCCCATTTGCCATGTCATTAGTACCTAGGTGGATAATGACATCCAGCTCACCCTCCTGCCTTGCCTTCCCAGTGATCTCCAGTATCTTCCTTCCATTCCTCCATGCCGTGGCACTTGGTAGGCACCTCATCTCCTGTCCTCCCCTCCTGTGTTCCTAGCTGGATCCTCTTATGATGGAGTCCCCACCAGGATTCACTTCTCCTCCTCTGGGGTCCACTGCTTTCCCGCTGAGGTCACCTCTTGGCTAACCTCCACATCCTTTCCTTCCACTTCTCTGGGTACCTCTATTTGGTTGTCCTCATTTGCTAGTGTGGCATATGGTTCTTGATGGAATAGGATCTGGGATGTGCCTCTGCCTGACATCCTAACCCTCCCTGAGGCCCACTGTCATCCATGTGCTCCTCGTTCTCGGCATTCTTTGAAGCAGTTGCATTGGACTGGGTGGTCTCTGGATAGGGGTGATGGTACCCTGACCCAATTTACTTCCGCTCTGAGTCTGGCTACCTCATCCCACAGTCCAGAGAGATGCATGCAGATAGGGCAGCACCTCAGTGTCCAGAAGGTCTGCCTGAATATGGCTGCCCCACAGCCACTGCATTGCACCACTCCCCACATTATACTGCATTATACTGCTGTTCCACTACTTGTCTGCTACTGAAGCTCTCCTAGTTCCTTTTTATTAATTTACTGTCCTAAAAATCCTGCCACTGATCCTCAGATAATTTTCTTTAAAAAAAAAAAAAAAAGAACCAATAAATAAATAAATGAGTCAAAACACTTGTCGTGCTGAGGAGGCTTCTTCCCCTTATGCCTCTAGTTCACACCCTTACTATACCCTGTGTTTAGCTCCTGTCAATCAGATTTAACAGGGCATATAATTAAGAGTTGGGGAAGGGAGGAGGAGGCGAAAATTTGCAGCAATTAAAGACAGCACAGAATTACACCACCACTACATTTTAAATTTTCAACAGCCCAAAACAATTCTAAGTAAAGACAACAAAGAAAGTCCATTGTCACTAAAAGCCCACAATCTAAGTTTAAAAGAAAATTAGCAATTACCAGTTACTCTAAAGCACTGAATTGAATATGTTTCCTTCCTTCCCTTCTGGCTTCTTCTGAGAATAAAACTCACTTCCTACCTCAACTCATCATAAGGAGGTTCCAGGTGAACTGATAATTGCTACACCATGTATAGGCCACTGTGGCCAGTGCTGTTTTGTTGTTTATATGAGATGGACAGGGAGTGCTTAATTTTACATCAAAGGAGAGAACATTTATATTTTGTTCTCATTTAAAGGAATCTGAACTGAAACTGACAACACCTGAGGAGGAGAAAACTGCAGTGTGCTACTGGCTTGGCCAGGTGTTATCATCATCATCAGATGAACTGGAAGACCTGGGGAAGTTGTTAGAAGTGGAACTGAAACCAGTGTACTGTGGTGGACTACTACACCAGAGTTTTTTGGCCATACTAATACATGCCCAGCTCTGTTCCTTACAACCCCTGACTCCGAGTCCCATACCAACAAGACCATCACCACAACCACTAATTACAGAAATTATACTTGGAACCAGCATGGAGGGCCTTTATCTGTACCTTTCCATCCACCTGTATCTCTTTTTCCTGTTTCTTCTTCATGTTCCCTCCACGACGGATGACTCTATGACTCAGACAGCAGCAGTATGTGGCACAGGCTATGATTACAACGGTATGCTGAAAACTAGACAATCTTGTGATAGTCGTGACATGCTTTGTCATGATGTGCTGTGACTTAAGGACCTGAGAAAAGAAAACAAGCAAGATTTTTCTTCAGATTTTCTACGTGATAGCTTACACTATGACACAGCATTAGCAGATCATGGTGCAAATTACAGAAACATAGAATCATAGAATTTGTTAGCAGAAAAGGACAACTTGTCCCACCCAGTCTGCCTAGATGTTCCATAGAAACATAGACTTTGATGGCATATAAGGACTACTTGGCTCATCTAGTCTGACCATTTCCTACCTACTTGATAAGCTGCAAATCCTAGTTAACCAACAGCCTATTTCTTCCTAATCACCACAAGAATTGCCTTATGTGTGTGTCCCATGCATTCTTGAATTCTCCCACAGTTTTAGACCCCACAACCTCCTCAGAAGGCGGTTCCATCGTCCACCACCTCTCTGTGAAAAAATACTTCCTCACATTGCCCTGAGCCGTCCTCCTCTGTCTTCAAATTGTGTCCCTTGTTCTTGCACATCTCTTTTTCTGAAAGATTCTAACCTCTTGGACTTTGTTGATTCCACTGAGGTACTTAAATTTCAATCATGTCCCCTCTTCCTCCTTTCCTCAAGGTTATACATGTTAAGCACCTTAGTCTCTCCTCGTATGGCTTCTCTTGCAGACCCTGCACCATTTTAGTTGCCCTCCTCTGGACTGCCTCTACCCTGTTTACGCCCTTGCGGAGATGGGGTCTCCAGAACTGGACGCAGTACTCCAGATGGGGTCTCACCAACTGTCTGTACAGAGGGATGACAACTTCCTGTTTTCTGCTGGTGATGTCTCTCCCTATATATCCAGTATCCCCCAACCCTCCCTACTGTCTTCTCTCACATTGCTTGTTAACCTTAAGGTCATCTGGTATGATTACCCCAGATCCCTTTCCATTTTGTTGCTGTTACTATTTCCCCATTGTGTACCCTTCCCTGGGTTTTGTTTCCCAGGCATTATTTTGCACTTCTTTACATTGAATCAAGCTGCCATACTTCTGACCATTCCTCCAACCTTGCCAAGTCCCTTCTTATCCTTTCCACCCCTTGTGTATCAACCTTGTTGCAGATCTTTATGTCATCTGCAAAGAGGCATACTTTTCCTTCCAGTCCCTCTGCAATGTCACTTATAAAGACATTGAAAAGGACTGGACAAAGTACTGAACCCTGTAGTACTAACTAGTAACCACTCTTTCTTCAGAGTGGACTCCATTTACTATTACCTTCTGTGTCCTGTTGTCCAGCCAGTGTTTATCAGGCTACCACCCTGGGACCACTCCCAGGCTGGCAAATTGTTTATTAATCTTTTGTGTGGGACTGTGTCAAATGCCTTGCTAAAGTCTAGGTAGGCCATGTCCACAGCCCCGCTCTAGTCTACTACTTCTGTCACCCAATCAAAGAAATCTATAAGATTAGGCTGACACGACCTTCCCATCGTGAATCCATGCTGCCTTGGGTCCTGTGCCCCACTAGCCTCTAGGTACTCAACAATTTCTTTCCTTCAGAAGTGATTCCATCATCTTCCCTACCACAGAGGTCAGACTGACAGGTCTGTTGTTTCCTGCTCTGTCTTGCTCCTGCCTAATCTGCCTCCATCGACCTTATTGATCTCTGTAATCCACCCACCTCCTGCCTTTTTCTAATATACCCCATGCCTATCCCATACTTGCTTGAAGCCCCCACTATTTTAGCATCCACCACTTCACCTGGCAGTGTGTTCCTGGTGTCTAGGCACCTACAGCCCTTTCAGTGAACAGATATTTCTTCTCATCTCTCTGAACTCCCCCACTTTATGATGTGCCCCATTGTCCTGGAGAACTTTCTTGGTAATCTCTCCTCCTGCATCTGGGGGTATGATGTTGAAAGTCCAGGGAGGGGCACTATACAGCAATAAGAGTCACATCCCTGGTTAGCCTGTTTACCAGACCTGATGGAACTGGGGTATCCACTGACTGCTGGGTGCTGAGTTGGAGACTGTAGAAATGAGGAAAGTGGGTCTCACCTGCCTGGCCTTTCTAACCTTGCTCCTGAGGCCTCTGTAGACAGTCATCACCAGACAGGCCTCTCTCATCTTCCTCACTGGTCTTCCAGTTCTCAGTCTATGGACTGTACAGGAGTGGTTCCCTAGACCCCTTTGTTGCACACCCTGGATACACACTAGGGGTTGCTCTGTGGAGGAAAGCCCTTATTAGCAGAAAACAGTTCATTCAAATGAATGAGGCAGTACTCCAAACTGTGGGAACAAGGGTCCCATTTAATGAACAACTAATTCAGAACAGAGAACAGTCACTCCTTGGAGCATGTAAAACACACAAGTTGCTCTGGACTAAGGAGGTCACATCAAAAGCTAATAGGATACTCCAGACCATATAGGTCACAAACTGAGCATTATGTTTGGGTGACTACCTAATTAACTATGCAGGCAGAGTCCAAATGCAGGCAGCCTAACTTAGGGCTGAAATAGGCCTTTAACTGCAGGCAGAAAACTCCTCCCTTCCTTCCTTCCTTCCTTCCTTCCTTCCTTCCTCTCCTTTACTATGTCATGATATGGAGCACAAACCTTCTGAGGGACAGCTGACCCAGCCCACAGCTATGCTATCATCAGACTCCTTGGCCAAAAGACCCAGACCTGAACAGTCTCACAAAGTCAGGCAGTCAGGACCAGGGTCTAAGCCACGTCCTCAGGACCCACTGAGGCCCCATCTCACAAACTCCATTCTTCCTCCTCTGTTCTGCCAAGCTTCTCAAGCTAACAGCCTCCTCTTATTGTGCTCTCCCAGGTGGTCCTCCTTCTATGGGGCTCCCACTCAGCAGTGGTCCTCCAGGCCAACCACAACAGGCCCACCACCAAACTGTAGGTCACTGTATAGGCACTCATCCTATTCTTTCATGTTGGCTGGTGTCACAGGTGGCCCCAAACCAGGGCTCTCAAACTGGCCACCGCCACATCCACCAACCTCCCAAATGTACTGCTTCATATAAAAAACAACAAATTGAGTGGAGTCCATCTGGCCCAATGGGCATTCACCTTTGTTTGGTCCTTCCACCACCCAGATCTCCTGATCTCCCCTCTTCCCACACAGCTCATCCCTTATATCCCTTCCCATACAGCCTCAAAACCATCCACCAAATCAAAGGCCCAATTCAGATCAGTTCCTTAGGTGCCAACACCACACTGTACCCCAAAGACCTATGTGACCTGGAGTCCCTAAAATAACTATTTACAATGCTCCTGAAACAGCTCCATCTGGTGCTGAACTACCCTGAAGAATGGAGCAGCCGCGACTTTAAAATTTTCTTAGTTGTTGGCCTAGCATGTAGAGTGCAGACCACCATAATATTAAAAAAACAACTCTGCTCTTTACTGCACATGATCCCAAGACCAGCTGATCACAAAAACATGAACCAAGACCACAACCATGCCTGGAAGTGCAGAAGTACAGACCCTGCACTCAGCCCACCCACCAAAAACCAAGCTTCTGGATCCCAGTGGACAAAACTGC
Organism: Neoceratodus forsteri; assembly: GCA_016271365.2. Lineage (NCBI taxonomy): Eukaryota > Metazoa > Chordata > Ceratodontiformes > Ceratodontidae > Neoceratodus > Neoceratodus forsteri. The sequence continues at coordinate 448,068,997 of CM057453.1, forward strand.
AGCAAAACACATGGTGTGAATCCCACCAGGGACGCCAACCAGCTCTGTGGGGAGCCCAGAGCTAGAGCTTCTCCAAGGTAAGCCCATTTGAGGGACTTACACTCTCCCTGTCAAATGTATGCCATTCTGGTGAGCCAAATCCTACCACAAACTATTTACACTGTTCTTACACTAAACCTAAACTAACACTGCCTAGATGAACTCTAACCCAGATCTCTAAACCACCCAGGATCACTGTTCCTACTAGGCCACCCACTGCCAGAACCTACTGACCCCTACTTTCAGCTCAAAACAGTAGCATCCCCAATCCCATACTTGAAACAAATTTACCCTTAACCCCATTAAAGCTGCCAACTGTCTGCATTGGATTGCCTGGAAATTCAATAGAAAACAAGACATAGCAGATGCAGAAATTTAAACTGTAATTACCAAAGTGCAATAAAGAGCATATACTATAGGCATTTTCCACTCTCTACTCTCGAATCAGAAAACTGAGCTACAGAAACTATTATAGCTACCAATAACCATTTTCACACAGCACATTTTTTTCTGTTCCCCAATGAAACACAGACCCTTTTTTTTATTTACTATACTTTTGTGCTGCTCCTGGCAGTCAGTTCATCTGCCCTGGGCATGGCACCCTTTGTGCTTCCACCTCCTAGATTGAAGGTGTTCTCCCAGTCACCCCTGGCTTGCCTCTCAGAGGGTGGGGTTGCATCACTGGGATCCGCTACCAGTGCTGTGAAACTGATACTGGTTGGGAGATCCCAGCTAGGAGGCTAATTGAGCCCAGGGCAGGGCTTCACGGAGATGGCCGGTGCAGGATTTTCTCCCTATAGGCTGGGGAGAGGATGTGCAATGATGACCAGCATCCGCCCCACCCAGAAAGTGAAACTGGCACCAGTGCTATGCGATGAACCCAGCATCCGCCAGGTGTTGCTGCTGCAACGAGTGCATGCCACCCTCCCGGAGAAGGAGAGCAGTCCTGGGGATGCTCAATCCTTCTCCCACCAGCTGGACCTCTGATAACCCAGGACAGTTCCTGGAACCCAGGTAGCAGTCACAAGCGGAAATCCAAATCCACTGCACACCGCCGGGCCAGCTCCAAAACATCCCCTTTTAAGACAGTAAACTACATTAAGGAAGGTGCAATTTCCACTATGAACTAAGCAGACAAAACATCATTTCCCCAAAGCCCATTGTCCCCTTTAAACCAGTTCATAAGTCTCTGACTGAGGTTGCTTTCCAGTCCATATACATGGGGCTGAACAGAACTGTTGGGTAGACCACCCACCAAACCTGGGCTCTATGGAAATGGGGGAGAGGCACCTCCCACATTACAGTCTCTGCTCATAAAGTCCACTTGCTCCAGTCCTGACAGAAGCAATGCATTTGCAGCTCCATCAGAGAAAGGCATGATCTGTCCCATTCCAACATGCCATCTTTAATGCACTAATTAATCCACTGATGGGGGACTGCTACAGTTTCACCCCAGCACCCCAGTTAAGGTCTCAAAGGCTGGGGCACCCCAAAATCAACATCCCAGATGAGCTCCTGTGGTTGTGCTTCCCCTTCCCTGCATCTAGGGGGCATGATGGTGAATGGCCAAGGGAGTGGGGCAACTATACAGCAATAAGAGTCACATACCTGGCCAGCCTGTTTATCAGACCTGATGGAACTGGGATGCACACTGACCATTGGGTGCTGAGCTGGAGACTAGAGAAATGAAGAATGCGGTTCTCTCTCTGCCTGGCCTTTCCAATCTTGCCTCTGAGGCCTCTGTAGACAGTCTTCACCAGGCAGGCCTCTCATCATCTTCCTCACTAGTCTTCCAGTTCTTGGTCTAGGGACTGTACAGGAAAGCTACCCTAGAGCCTTTGTTGCTCACCTGGACACGCACTAGGGCTGGTCCAATCCGGATCAATTCCTTAGGTGCCGATACCACACTGTACCCAAAGACCTCAGGGACCTAAGTCCCTAAAATTACTATTTATAATGCTCCCAGAATGACACCAGCCAGTGCCAACTACCCTCTGAAGAATGAAGCAGCTACTCCTTTAAATTATTCTTAGCTGGCAGCTGTGCATGCACAGAGAGTGCAGACTGTAATAGTATATATATATTTTTAAACTCCACCCTTTACTCCATGTAGTCCCGAGCCTGGAGCCACAGCTCCTCCAAGGTAAGCCCATTTGGGGGCTTACACTTGTTTGAAAGAGAATCCTTCCTGCACCCTGTTCACCCCTGTGAGGTACTTGTTGGTCTGTATGTCTTCTCTATCTCTCATCTTTTCCAGGGTGTACATGTTGAGATCCTCAGGCCTCTCTTTTAGTGCATCTCATACAAACTCTGAACCATTTTAGTGTTCCTCCTCTGAAATGCCTCCACCTGGTCTACAGTATGTTCTTTCTGATGTGCAGTCTCCACAACTGGACACAGTACTCCAGGTGGGATCTCACTAATGAGTAAAACAGTGGCAACACCACCTCCCTCCTCCTGCTGGTGATACCCGCTTATGCACCCCAGCATCCCACTGCCCCACCCACTGCTTTGTCACACTGCCTGCCACTTTGAGTCCTCAGATATGATAACCCCAAGGTCTCTTTCCTGTTTAGTTACTGTCAGTACCCCCACCCCATCCTGTACTCAGCTCCTGCATTCCTATGACCTATAGTAGGTGCATGATTTGGCACTTTTCAGTAGTGAACCCCAACTGCCATATTTTTGACCATTTCTCAAGCTTCCCAAGATCCTTCAGTATTCATGACTCTCACAACCCACCCCTGAGTGTCCATCCTGTTGCAAATTTTGATATAGTCTGCAAAAGCATTTCTGACCATTCAGTTCTTCTGCAATGTTCTCTATGAAGATATTGAAGAGGACTGGTCCCAGTACTGAGTCCTGTGGTAACATGATGGTCATTCTCCTATCATTTGAGTAAGCGCTGTTAACTCCCACCTCTGTCTCCTACCCATTAACACATCTCTAACCCAATTCATCACTTTGGAGCCCACCCCTAGACTGCTCAATTTCTTTATCAGCCTCATGCGTGCTACAGTGTCGAAGACCTTGCTAAAGTCTAGATAAGCCATGTCCACTGCCCTCCCTAATCCATTTCCTGCTCACCCAGTCAAAACATCTATTAAATTTCTTTGTCATGACCCTCCTCTGTGAATCTGTGCTGCTGGTGGTCTTGCAGCCCACTGGATTCAAGATACTCTACCAGTTATTCCTTCAGTAGGGTTTCTATTAATTTTCCCACCGCTGAAGTAAGACTGACTGGACTATAGTTACTAGCCTCCTCCCTGCTGCCCTCTTATGTAGCAGGATCACATCAGCCCTTCTTCAGTCCTCTGGACCCATGCCTGTTTCTGCAGTGAGCTGTTAAACATGGCTGTCAGTGAGGCAGCTAGCTCCTCTCTGAGTTCTTTTAGTGCTCTTGGGTGTAATACATGTTGTTGCTTAGACTTGTCCACCTTGAGAGCTTCAGGTCCCTCCCATACTCTCTATGATGACATTAATGTGTATGTTAATGATTGGGCATCAACATGGTGGACATTCACGTGACATGACTCTCGAGGTGTGGAGGTGACAAGAAGTGGAGTGAGACCCCCATTTTCCCAGCTAAGAAACAATGACTCAAGGGACCTAACACCCTCTGAGGTCTCAGACAGCAGCCTTCATCACTTTTACTTACTGTTCACTTCAGTAACTGACTGGCAGCCTCGCACATACAGAAAAAAAGATAAAAATTTTATTTATTTACTTTATTTAAAGTTGTTGACTGGGAGAAGCACACTGAACTGGAGTCATTTTGCAAACTGGGAGAAGGAATAGGAAGGTTGCATTAAAAAATTCACAATTTGTAATACAAGATACATTTTACACATTTAAATTACAGTGTATGATAATAGTTCAGTGTGAGTAAAATAGGGTGGTAGCTGCAGTGCTTTGGAGATTTGATGAGGGACAGTGGGTGGCAAAGAGCTGATTACAGTTTAAGAAGATGGGAGAAGTGCTATCAAGTGAGGAGGGGCAGGAAGTGCCTTTACTGTGAGTGTGCCATTGCTCACCAGGGATGGGAGCCTGGGGTAGAAAGGGAAAGGGACATGAGGTAAAGGAGGGGCAGTAGAAAGGGCAGGTGAAAGGACGTGTCATAGGAGGGCAGGTGAGAGAGGTGACAGTACAGATGGCTATGGGTTTCTCACAGAGGGAGGGGTAGTGAGTGAGTGGAGGTAGTAGAGGAGGTGAAACAAATGAGATTGAGCTGTGATCATACATATTTGAGGGGAGCGACTGGTAGTTAGCATGTACAGTGGCAGGCATTTGATAGGTCAGATTCATGAGACAAAGCACGTTTTAGGAGCAGGGCAGAAGGAAGTGTCCGATATAGGAGGGAGGGTATTCCAGTGCGAGGCAGTCTGTAACTGAATACCGCTGTGCCAGCACAGGTGGAAGGTCATGGTAGGGAGAAGGTGCAGGCATCTCGTGACCAAAGAGGGTAGGAGGCCCTGAGGAAGGGAGACAAAAGAAAGGAGAGGTAAGAGGGTAATGACCCAACCAGTGTTTAGAGATGAAGAGGAGGAGTGTAGTATGTAGTCAATGGTGGTGGAGGGGTAAGGAAAGGGATGAGTATATGGAGCAGTGATGTGTAGGAGGGGAGTTTGGGACAAAACAACAAAATGCATTGTAGAAAGGTCCTTACCAAAATGAGTGCGCACTGGGACATGATGCTCGAGAACCAACAAGTAATAGAAACAAAAAGGTCCTGGCACATGTTAACTCATAAGAGGAACGCATAGATATACATTAAAAAAAATTTATTTCACCAAGACAAACAAATCGTCATGCCTGACATGTTTCGGACTGGCTTGACGATTTGTTTGCCTTGGTGAAATAAATTATTTTTAATATATACCTATGCTCCTCTTATGAGTTAGCATGTACCAGAACCTTTTTGTTTCTGTTGTAGAGGGAGTCCAGCCTAGTTAGAATGGAGGCTGATGAGGTGTTGCATACGCCAGTGTAGACAAATGAGGGATAATCATTTTGGTCAGGAGCTGATGTCAAGTAGATGATAAATATGTAGTCTGCACAGAACCAACAGCAGTCAGTAAAATAAATATTACTGCAAAATAAAACTAGCTCTGCCTTCTCCAGGTCACCCTCTGGGCTGATCTTAAGTCCCTGCTCTGCTGAGGCTGCAGCTGCAGCAAACACACACACACACACACACTGCACCCACTGTGTTCAGTCCTCCCCACAGCACCACACAAATACAACTGGCCTACCCTGCACAGAAACTACAGTTAACTAACTAGCTAGCTATAATAATAATAATAATTATAATCATGAATGACTCTGATGATTTCAAAGCATTTTGTATCAAAAATAAATGTCTTTTGAAAGAACTGAAAAGCTTGTTGTCTCAGTGCACACAATCCTTCTCTACTGAGAGACATCTGGAAATGGCATCGAGACATGCAGCGTGAGGAGACCATGATCTTCAGTATTGCTCATTGACTGCTGAAGGTCACATGACTTGCATGAACTCAGTGAGTGCTCCTGGAACAAAAATGCTACATGATCATATCAAAGAGCTAAAGGAAGCCACACAACATATATCCTCTTGCCAGAGTCAGATAGAGGTCAAGTTATAAGTAAAATAGAAGTCAATTTACGTTAGATGCAGTGGTTTTGTCAGTAAGACTTGAAAAGTACATCTTAACGTATTCTTATAAATATTACGTGTTTTCCAGACCAATGAAGAAGTTGCTTTGAACTTGAAAAGGCTGCACTAGTTTGTCGAAGGCACACCTCCTGTTTTTTAGAGGATGGTCTAATGAGTTATGAAGCCTATACTTTCTTGTCTTCTATGTTACTATTATGTTCTCTTGGCTTTTTTTCCGGCGTATGAATTAAAAAAGCTCTGCCTACCACCGAGGAAGGTGTGTAGGAAGGAAATATTCTATTACTTGAGAATTTTGTACCACATAACACAATAGAGGATGAGATTACAGATGGACGTTAGAACAGGGCAGTATAATCACTTGTAATACATGATTTATTTTTCTGTAGATACACAGTAGCTGTCAAAAGCCATGATACCATCACTCTGACATCACATTGATAGTATTATGACTTTAAATCTTGTAGCTTTTGCTCATGCTAAAGATTCAAACCACAGATCACGTGGTAGGGTATGGCAAGAGTGACTATCACGGTGATTGCAAGTAGGTGCCGGCTGGAGGAGGAGAAGGGCTGGTATTTTGGGTGAAGTTGACATCAATGGATTTCAGAATTTTAAAGTGAGATGATGGCGACTGGTCTGTGCCTGTGACAGTGGGGGCCTGGCCTTGTGTGAAATGGATGTGATCAGCTCATCTTTCAGCAGTTGGGTGGTCTGCTGGGAACACTAGTATGAGATGGAGAGGTAGAGAATAGAATTGTAAGATTGAGGGGATACTTGCAGTTTAAGAGATAGGGAACCATGTATTAAAAAAACAACATATGGCTCCCTATCTGTTATGCAGCTGGTAACTCCATCTAATGATTCCAGCGACAACATAAACCTCTTGAGCTTTGGTCTTGAGGTTTATGATGTCACTGAATCCCTCAATGAAGTTACAGATCTGTAACACATAGGAGGCCATATGCTATTCTATTTATAAAAAATATGGGTCAGACTCAGCATTGAACCTGTAAACTTATTTTTGGCAACTGTATTACTAGCAGAAAAGCTTTGACTTGGTACTATAGCAAAAGCACAACTTGAAACTTCACCCCCATATTTTCTGTGCCGACCACAACAAACATTTGAAGCAGAGAATAAACTTCCTCTTTACTATTACTAGTGCTAACACAAGCCCTAAATGTAAAAGAGAATGAGAGTACATGGGTGAAATGAACAGGCATTAGGATCACTTATGAATAATACTGTAGTATATGGTTGGCCCTTAGTGTAGATGGATTTCTATACACACCAAAAGCTGTTGTAGGACAGTGGGACAGTTCAAAGGTCAAAAAGTTGTAGTATAGTAGCTATATCACTACCTACAACAACTTTTACATTCTGGGTCTGAAAGTGTGCCTTCATGGGTTCAAATTTCATAATACCGTTCACATGACATCAGTTTGATACAGTAATACCATCATTATGACATCAGATACATGGTGTTATGAAATGTTTGGAGAGTTCTGTATATTAAAAATAACAGCTAGGAAACAATCAGTAACAATGCCTGTAAAAATGATTCTGTTTACCTCACAAACCACTCAAGCTTTTTCTTATTTCTTATGATGTCTCCACAACACCTCAATGAAATAACAGCCTTGCTACTGATGGTTTCTTATCTAATATTGTAGTTATAATATAATATGAATAATATACATGGGGCCAGATATTCAAAGCATTCTTGTGCAGCACACAAACCATTTCTTACCAAGAATAGGGCCGGTTTGCATAGGAGACGCCATATTCAAAGGAGCAAATAGCATGCTACCCACATTAACACAGGCAACCCATAATGTATGCAAGGGGCAAAGTGAAGGGGTGGGAACAAGCATACATGAGCAATGGGATATTCAGAGAGACAGCGCCCACAAGGCTGCATTGCGTGACACATAGCGTGGTGCTGGCTACTGCCTACAAAAAGGCAGGTCTTATCCCAGAGCAAACCTCAGAGGTGGAGTGACCAGAGCAGGAACTAAACATGGCGCTAGGCACTAATGTAGTGCTGCTGTACCTAGTGGCAGAAGTAGTGGAGGAGGAAGAAAGGAGCAGGCCCAACCTGGCCCACAACACAGGCCAAGAGAAGATATGCTGCACACAGGAGGTATTGGCTTAGAGGTCTTCTTTGAGACCCTACCCAATGAGCACATCACTGACTGGTACAGAATGAACAGGAGAATGTTGAGGCAGTTATGTGAACTCCTGCATGAGCAGCTGCAACCCAACACCAGATGCAGCCATGCCATGACAATGGAGAAGAAGGTGACAGCAGCGATGTGCTTCCTAGCCACAGGGACATTTCAACAACCAATGGGGACACCATAGGTATTGTAGTCTGCCACCTCTCACCTCCTGACCCAGTTCCTAGATGCTTTCCTGCGCACATGCTGGTGAATTCATTGTATTCTCCAGCACAGGAGCCGAAGAGAGAAACCAAGCAGCAATTCTATCGAATTGTGCACCTACCAGCAGTACTTGGTGCCATTGACTGCACCCACGTCCCCATCCGTGCACCATCTGGCAATGGTAGTGACATATATGTGAACAGGAAGGGTACCACCCATCAATTGCCAGGTGGTGTGCAATGCAACAGGGCGCATCAGCAATGTCTTTGCACAGCACCCAGGCAGTGCCCACACACCCTCATCTGGCACCAATCACGGCTGTGCCAGGCATTTGAGGAGGGCAGGATACCCAGTGGGCACCTGTCAGTGAGTATGGGCAGGCATGACATGAACACACCACAGGGAGGCAGGAACAGGCAGGGGTAGGCAAGGATGGGGGTGGGGGGAGCAACACAGGGACGCACAGCGACAAGGGAAGACAGCAGAACAGCAACACTAACAGGTGCACATCTCTGCACAGGGGACAGTACCTATCCCCTGTGACCCTGGCTGCTGACACCAGTACCCTGGCTGGCCACAGTGGTCGAAGAGAGGTACAATGAGGCACACCTGCAACTAGGAACATCATAGAGAGGGTCTTTGGCATATTAAAGATGCACTTCCACTGCTTAGACCAGTCAGGTGGTGCCCACAGTACAGGCCTCAGAAGGTATGCTCGATCATCCTAGCCTGTTGTATACTACACAACATGGCAATGAACCATGGGATATAGGCACCTGACCCTGAGGAACAGGCCGACAGTGACCCAGAGCTAGAGGCCAGGTGGACAGTAGAGCAACTTGAGAAGAGAGATCCTCAAATGGCATGCAGGGCTCTGGAGCAGGAGTGGCATCATCAGGACACTGGCCCAGACAGGACGGTGAGTAAACACAACACAGGCAATAGACAGTACATGAACAGAGACTAATAAGTGCAGAAAACCCAGTACAGTGTTGACAGTGTTCCAATCATGTGCAATACATGCTGGAAGTGCTGAATGTGTCCTGGATATGTGTGTGAGTGTGCAGTGCAGGACATGCATGTGAGCAAAGTGTTAAGCTATAGCAGGTGTACTGCTGGGTGGGGTGTGAGAGGCCTGTGAAGGTGTGTGTGTGTGTGGGCACTGGACCATGGGTGTGTGTGTGTGTGTGTGTGTGCAACACAGCAGTGCCTATCTGCAGCTTCACCCACACATGACACCCTCCATGTCGAGGGACACAGAGCCAGGAGTGCTCTGTGTGGATGATATATTGGGTGAGGACTGTGGTGATGTCGGGAGGGTGGAACATCTGTGTCCTCGACATCCCACAGACCCAGCCAGGATGGGTGGCCATGACACTGTGAGGGGCCTGTGGAGTACTGTGATGCAGTTGTGCTGGTGCCCATGCCCACCCTGTGGGCACTAGAGGCCTGTCCATGCACATGTGTGGAGCGCCGCAACGTGTGGCATGTTCACACACCTGCCCACTGTGCGCTTCCTGCAGCACAGTGGCAGGATCACCCACAGTGGCAGTGAGCCCCAAAAGCCATGGTTCAATTGTGGCCAGGATGCGCGTCATCCTCTCCTCTGCCCATTGCTCGGCATGAGCAAAGCAAGCCCACAGTCTGCCGCAGCTGCAACAGTTCATGCTGCACCTCCCTCCAAAGGTCATGCAGGTCCTGCTGGGATGATAGGGCTGCCTGGAGCAGAGGACGGGACCTGGCCTTCCAGTCCCAAAGGCGCAACACCGCCTGGGCTGCAGGTGGTGGTGGCTGATGTTGGACATGGCGGGGTAGCTGTGCAGGTGACTGTTGCCACTGAGTCTGCAGCTGCAGTGGCACTGTGGTGGGTTGTTTGAGTTGCGGGGCCTGAACCACACCCTCGCGGCCAGCAGCGCATGTCCAGCAGTGCACATTGTACATCTCCATTGCCAATGTCCTGTTGCTGTATGTTGCCATCGTCTGCATGTGCAACCCCACCCCATTGCACCCATGTGTGACTCCCAGCAGGTCCCGCCCCATGCTGCCACACACAGTCCTTCTACAGGCAGGTAGTACTCCTGCTCTGAACCCTCTAAGCCATGGTCACTTGTGACTGTCAGGATAACCACCTGGCCACCACTGAGGTCCTCCACCTGTGCGTCCTCGAGTCCTACACCTGCCACCAGGTGTACATCATCCTCATCCACAGAATCGTGGCGTCCAGTGGCACATGGGATCCATGGCCAGAGGCCTGCAACCCATGCACTGCTGCAGAGAATTCATGGCACCCATGCCCGATGTTGATGGCATGTAATCCGCATCCTCCACCTCCTGCATCAGGGCCACCATGCCAGCCACGCCCTGCACCGCTGCTCACTGAGCACCCAGCACTGTGAAAGGAAACAGACAGTATCAGTGACCAGTACAGTGCATGGAAAGCCAGGACCACCACCGTGACATGCACCCCTAAAGTGTTTGATCCACAGCATGCCCATGCACCCCCAGTGCAGTCCATGACAATGCAGATCATGCCCCATGCACACACACCTGATACGGTGCACATGGACCATGACCAGTGCAGTGTTGCATGCCCTGCACAAGTAACACAGGCACACCACAGTGCGGCATGCATACAGTGTGCACGATGTGACCTGACCATGTGTGCATCATGTATGCGCAACAGTGATGAGCGCCACAGGCCCCGGAGGTGTCATGCTGCATCAGGTGGACACATGCTGTACCATACCTGTCCAAGGTGGTGGAATGGTGTTTCACACCCACCACCATCAACACACCCAACCACCATGGGCCTCAGAGTTGAGGCAACCAGGGTAATCAGTGGGTCCCATTCACACTGCAACATGCTCTGTGGACCTCCACCAGTCTTCAGGCACTCTCTCAGCCATTGGGCCTCCTCTTTTTTGGCCCGTTGCAGCAGGTCATTCCAACTTTTCCTTACAGCATTTGTGCTATGGCCATGGCCACTCACAGCTTTCACCTTTGCTGCAACCTCATCCCACATCTTGCATACCACTGCATCAGTGACTTTGTGCCTCCACAGCACCTGCTAACTCTCCTTGACGCCATGTACCAGGGCCCAGAGCTCGTCACTGAAAACCTGTATGCCCAGATCTGCTCCTGACTTGCAGAGTCACCTGTGTGGACATGAAGTAAGGCACATGTCACCACTGTGTCGCATAATGAGTGCTCAGCAGAACCTGTTCACATTGTGCATGGTGCCTCTACACACCTCACCATGCACTGCCTGTCTCTGTGCAGTGCAGGCTCTGTGCATGCACACACACTACATATTGATAGGATAGGCCACACACACACATGGCATTTGCAGTGTGTAAGATGCAGACAGTGGCAGCAGTGCCTGTGTTGCTGCCATGTGGCTAGGATCTCCCTGCACCTGTACCTGCCATAATGGACAGCGCAGCCATATGGCATGCAGGCCACACACACAGCAGTGTCACATGCTGCCAAACATGTCCATGGGCATATGCAGGCCTATGTGTTGCCAGCCCTCCCGGGTACACAGCCCCAAACTGTTTGTACTGGCCACAATCAGCAGTGCCCACTACCCTCTGTGATGCCATCCACACAGATGTGACACCTGGGACATGCCACCCAGATGGCAGCCCTGCACATTTCCAGGAACCACACAGACACAGCACCATAGTGCTGTCACGGGAGCAGTCCAGCTGTAGCTAATGCCCCATGCATATTTAGTGGCTGTACACATGTGTGGGCAGTGCAGTGCACAGCCTACTTCCCTGTACTGTACTGCAGCCTGGCCTACATGGTCTACAGACCTGCATGTTGCTGCTGTATCTCCTGGGACATCCTTCTCAATGTGTTGCCAATCTCACTCCTGCTCTACACTGCAGTCCCTACTGACAACACAGGTGGAGCACTGCACCCTTAAACAGCACAGCCAGGTAATCAGGCCTGTTTGGCATGCTAATGAGGCATTAATGATATGGTAATCACCCTGTTTGTCCTTTGCACACAAGTGTACTGATTTTCGTTGAATCTCTGAATATCACTAGTGTTAAGCGTGGGCAAGCAGATAGCGCCAGGCAAGGGCTAGCACCAGGCCTTATGGCAGTGTGTAGCATGGTGCTGCAGTGATAATGCTGTGCTATTCTCCACTGCACCCAGCTGCACATGCGTGGTATGCGGTTGCAGCGCCAACACACCCACAAAGTGGGGGTAGTGCCGAGCTACAGCTGTTTGCGTGATGGCACTGTGCATGCACGCCATGGCAGCGTGGGGGCTCATGGCGGGTTGCGCATTTGCAGTGCACATACTTGGGAGGTGTGGCGCTAGAGCAGATGGCAGTGCAGCGCTATGCAAGGGCAGTGTTTCCAGGTGCAGGGTGTGCCCCAATGTCACTTTTGGAGCACAATGCACTTCAGGACCATGTCTGGGTGGCATAGACAGTGGGCAGTTGTGCACAGGGACAGGCATTGGTGTGACATTGAGACTGCAAACCTTGTCCAACTAGTGCAGCAGCAGCACCGACACCTGTTTGGGAGGTGGGAGGCAGGTGGGCATCCATCACCCACCACCTGTCTGCCAGGAAGGGAATCCCACATGATGGAAAGAAATGCAGGCACAGGTATGTGGACCTGCAGAGACAGCAACAGCAACAGCTGAACAGGTACCACCAGATGGTACGTGATGGGATTGTGCCCATGCCAGGTAAGTGATGGCTGGCACCTTGCACAGAGTGTGAGGTGTGTGTGGCTGCTGATCCATCCCATACACAGACCTAACAAGTGTGCTCATGGGTGTTGCAGGTGCCATTGGGCACATGTGTGGGACATGTGATATTTGTTCTGGGGTCCGTGAGGTGTATGGGTGAGGTGGTGTGTGACTACTGGCTACCCAGGGATCTGGTGTGTTGGATGATCTATGGTGCATTATGTTGCAGCCATGGACCATATCGCCTCCTGTTGCTGCTGTCGCCCACCAGGTCTGGCCCCAGCCATGCTGTGCATGGGTATGCTGGCGATGGTGTGACTCTGCATGCTGTTCACGGGCAGGCAATGCTTTTGTTGGGCACCCTGCATCCACTACACCTACACCACAGGGGTGTGCCATACCACTGCTCACCTGCATGTGGCCACGGTCCACAGCATGATTGCCTTGCTGTGCCGCCCTGTGCAGAGTGCCCACGCACGGGCCCCAGTGGCTGCACCTGTCCAGGGTTGGCCGTGGCATTGGTAACACGGTGCCTATCTGGGTGCCATGTGCATGCGCCTGTGCCATATGACCTGTGGCGTGGGGGTTGTTGGGAGATGCCCTGTGTAGCATGGACACTGCTATGGTGTGCTGTGTGGACTCATGGTTGTATTGGTGCTTTTCCTCTTCTCACTGCAGAGCACAGAGACTGGACAGGGTCAGGGAGCATGGACCAGCAGGGTGCCTGGGACATCAACAGGGACCAGCGGAGGTGCTCCAATGCCTCAGTGGGTAGAAGTGAGCAGCCCTGAGAATCAGAGACTATTGCATGAGTACACCGATTTTCTACACACTCAACAGCCTGTGACATGGGTGGGTATTTCCATGGGCTGATGGTGCTGTTCCCAATGTGTGCCCGGCTGTCTGGGTACCATGATATGGGCAGCATGGTACTGTGTGGAAAATGGTCTGGCAGGGTGCAGCATGTATCTGGGGTGTGCAGCTCCCATGCCCTGTGCCTGTCAGGCTGTGGGCCTACATGCTGTGCTGGAGGTGTTGTCATTGGTTGCCTGCCCGACTGTTCTGCAGCTCACATGGCATGTGCCATTTACACTACCATGTCTAGGGTGCAGGGTGCTGCTAGGCATGTTGTAGGTGCATGCTGGTTGTGTGCACACTGTACATCCCAGGGTACAGCAGGTGGCATTGTACCTGCATCACCCTGCCAGTGTGTGTGCATTGCACTGTGGCCACTGGTATGGCATGGTGGACCGTGGTGGGGCTGGCTAGTGCTTGGACACTGTGCCTGCATTGGGGTGAGGTGGTGCCCTAGTGTTTTCCCAACTAGCATGTCTCTGCCCATCATGTCTGCCTCTTGCATCGGCAGTGGTGGGATTCGCTCTTCCCACCCAGCTGCTGATCCATTGTTCCCACCGTGCCTGGTGTTTGTACACCAGTCATGCTAGTGTGTGAATGGTGGTGTGTGGTGCCATGGTGTGCATTGGTTCCACTTTCGCGATTGTTGCTTGGCCACCAGTGGGTGTGTGACATCTGCCATACCATGGCTGTTTGTGCGCACTGGTACTAGCCATGTGCTCCCCACTGTTGTCCTGCACCACTGGTGGACTATGGCTTGTGGTCATGTGCCATGAGTGTTGCTATGCATTCCTGCCATGTGCGCATGCTGCAGTGTGTTGTCAGTGCCATGTGCCTTGCTGCTTTTTTGTACTAGCTACATGCCATCATACCATGTTGTTGTTGTGCCCAATAATGTTGTGGTTGTGCTCTGCATTGTGTTACATTGTTCAGTTCTTATGGGCAGCATGTCCCAACGTGTCAGCCCATGTGCATGTCATTGCATGGCCCACTATCACTGCTATCTCAGGGAGCACTGTCTCACTGTATGCATTACTGGGTTGGTGGTGTCCACTATGCCATGGTTTTGTCAGCAGCCTTCCACTCATGTCCGTATTCATTGGGTTGTTGGTTGTTGCCTGTGTCATCCAGACCCGCCATGCGGGCATCTGTCGGTGTGCATTCCATTGTGTTCCTCATCACCACATGGGCATGGCTGATGGGACATGCTGTCCATCCCTGTGTTGCCACCTGTGACTACATTTTGCCTCCTTGCTGGTTTCCCATTCTCACATGCACCCCTTCCTCCTATAAGTCCAATGGAGATCCTCCTCAGGGCGACTCAGGCCAGAGGCATTGAGGGGACAGAAAATCTCCTGTGCAGGCTTGTCCGCAACAGAGGACCATTACTGAGCAGAAGGCAGTACTCTATCTGAGATGAGGGTGGCTGCTGTGCTGGAGGCAAGACTGTTAGAACTATCGGCATGCAGCAGTGATGCTGTTCCCCTTTCTGTTTGCTTTGCCCCCAATGGACTGCTTTGTTTGCTGCTACATTGTATTCCTGTTTCCTATCTGTGTCCCTTCCCTTTCCCTCCTCTTTCACTTTACATCTCCATCCTGACGCCTGTGTATATGTTTAATTTAGGTAGTACATGTAAGTGTAGCAGTGACAGTTTTCGTATCTGTAGCTGTAGTTGTCTTAGTATTAGTTGTAGCACTGGTAGTTTTAGTAGTTGTAGCATTAGTAGTCATAGTATTAGTAGTAGTATTAGGGTAGTTGCAGTAGTGGTTGTGTAATAGTAGCAGTAGTAGTATTAGTAGCTGTAGTAGGATTTGTAGGCTTGTTGTTTTTATTTGGCTGCGACAAGCGCCAGCCAACATCTTACAGTAGTAGCAGATTTGGAGGTGCGGTCACTGTGGACACATGCAGGGCATGCATCAGAAGGTGTGTCCTCATTCCCCAATAAGGCAGCTGCAGATGTTGACACCAGGCATACATCAGGTGGCCACCAGATCTAACAAAGGTCAGCTGCAATCATGCAGCGGCACAATAACACGCCCCCCACATGCCTGTCCAGTACCTGCAGACTGCCCGACCTACTTTCACTTGCAGACGGGGAGCCCACTCCCGGCCAGCATAATGCCCCTTCACATTTAAATTGTATATTGAGAGGTGCCCAATCCCCTCGTCATCATGTGTCCCCCTCACGTCTTTTTCTTGCCGACAGGGGCCCAGTCCCTGTCGGCATAATGTCCCTCCCCACTTTTGTGAGGGTGCCGAGGGGATGCCCAATCCCCTCAGCTGTCGCCCCTCGGTATGTGTCGACAGGGTTGCCCAATCCCCGCCTGCTACAGCATCCCCCAAACAGGTGGCATGCTGGGAGCCCACCAGCATGCCAAATGCCCCTGAAATACAAAACTGTCCCGCAATGTTTTGTTTTTTTTAACCTGTGAAAGAAGAAAACAGTCCCTCACAGTCTCCTGCCCTCTCTCCCAAACCGCTGCCTACCTTCTCTGCGACCCCACCTTCTCCACACACACCCTCATCCCATACTTACCTGAGCCCGCGTGATGATCTTTTGTGACCGGGAACATCGCCTGCACTCTTCAAAGCTGACTGCTAACTGAAGAAATGGCATAAATAGAGTTTTTCAACTTTGGTGCATATCTCAGCAATTTTTGGGGAATTTTGGCACCAAATTTTCAGCATGGGGTTATTGGGACCCCGTCATGATTTCAGTCACTGTCATGGTGTTATTCGGTCCCAAAAGATGATTTCACTGTCACTGTGTGAAATCACCTTTGGGACCGATTAACAAAATGACAGTGCCACTGTTCATGAGGGGGCTCAAAAAGCCTATGTTGCAAATTTGGTGGAAAAATCAAAAAATGGTAGTTTTAATTAGTGTGCGTTATGTCGCACGCACACTGTGAAGATCATGAATTTGTATTATTTTACCCAGATTTTCAAAATTGGCATTTTACCATACCTCCTTATGAATAGTACAGCTGTCATTTTACATATCCTGGCCAAAATGTGTTTTCGCGACGTCCGCACACAATAGAGTTACCGTCACAGTGAAATCAGTTTTGGCACAGTTTGAGGAAATGATGGTGACACTGTTCATGAGCAGAGATCCAAATGCCTATGTTGAAAATTTGGTGATGAAGATCCATAAAATGACTGTGTTACCAAGCGGCATTGTGCAGTTTCCACACACCCTTGTAACTTCACAAATTTGCAATATTTTCACGCCAGATTTTCAACACACATTTTTTCACACATCTCCTTATGAACAGTACAACTGTCATTTTTCACATCCTGCCCAAAATGTGTTTTCGCACCTGTGGCCCACAATGGCATGGTCGCTGTGAGAAATCAACTTTGGGACAATTAACAAAATCACAGTGCCACTGTTCATGAGGGAAGGTCCCAAAATGCCTATGTTGAAAATGTGGTTAAAAGATCCCGAAAATAATTGAGTTACGGTGTGTGTTGCATGTTTCTATGCATGCTCATGACTTCACCAATTTTTCATATTTTCACTCGGATTTTCAACGTTGCAATTTTTTACACCTCCTCATGAACAATACAGTTGTCATTTTCACATCCTGACCAAAATGTGTTTTCAGTCCTGTGTCACCAAATGGCATAGCCGCTGTAAAACTACCTTTCAGCTAACAAACTGATAGTACTGCTCTTCGTGAGGTGGGGTTACAAAAAGCCTATGTTGAACATTTGGAGGAAAATACCAACAAATGCCTATGGCGTTAGGGTTTCAACTGTAACTCCCCACCCTGTAGATACTGACAGGCATCAGGGGTGTGACTTGGGATCATTGGCTGTAATGCACACGCCATTCCACCCGCACCCCACCCTGCAGCCAGTGACAGGCATTGAGGTCTGCTTTGGAGTGTTCACCCTATTCTCCTATACTGCACCCACCTCAGCGTATTTCCTATGGAATGGCGTGGCATAACACCCAAAGACCCTCAGCACACCATGACACTTGTTAGTGTCTACAGGGTAGGGTGAGGTAGAATGGCATGAGCATTATAGCTGGTGACCCAAAGGCAAACCCCAACACCTGTCACTCTCTGCAGGGTGGGTTGGCATTGGCTTCAGTTCAATACTTCACTGTCATTCCTATTATGCATCTCTAACTCCTGCACTACCAATGCCAATGCCAGCGAGACAACATTAGGCATTGACAAATGCTTGTTGTATTAACTTTGTTCCATCACTGTTTGTTGTATATATTGTTGTTCTTGCTGTTCTGTTTGTTTGTGATTGCCTTTCTTTTGTCATTTTTCTTTAATACATTACACTTTCATGACCTTCTTGTGTCTATTGTTGTTTTGGATGCATGGGGTTTACAGGTTTCTCCTGTGCTTTGGTTTCCATTCAGGGGTGCTGGGTGTTGCTCGCCTTTCCATGCCTGGGTGTCTGACATATTCTGGGTTCTGCACTGCTGTTGGCTCTTGGGGTTACTTTCAGGGCTGTTCTTCCTGCATATGCTCCAGGGCATGGCAGGCTCACCTCTGCACTGTATTCCTCTGGGCATTTGCACTGCCTGACTGGTTGCTATATTCAGTGCTGTCTTCTTTGCTATATTGGGTGCTGTCTTATTCCCAGGCTATTTTGCCCTGCACTCCAGGCCCCATTTTCCTGGCTTCATTTGCATGCTATATTCAGTGGGTTTGCACTGGGCTATTCCTTTTGAATATAGCTTGCTTTTTTGTTCGGGTTATGTTCACCCACCGGCAGTGCTAATTTTGCCCATGGCAATGTTTTGATTATATGGGCCTTGATATTTTAGGTACTTTTCTCTATTTCTGTAGATAATCCTGAAGAGAAAGAAGAAGGTGTGCCACTGGAGAATCAAGCTAGGTGTCTCAGTCCTGGTACAACTTAAATCCCTGTCAGGGGACACATGCTGCACTATCAAAAATTGATCAAGAAAGCCATCTGATGGCCTTAGATGGAGAAAGATTCTTAGTAGGAAATGAGAAACTCAGCTGAGGCATCCAGAGCCCTGGATGAACCCAGTGTTGCACCCCGGCACAAGTAGATTGACCATTGTATGCTTTTGGCCAGGAACTTTGTGCATTGCAATGGTTTCTGCAGCAGCTGAGCAGAAACAGTTCTGCCACACTTTTTCACACATGTTGTGTGGTGTGACATCCTAGAAAGATAAAGACTAATACTGGAGGCCTAGCCAGGATGGAAGCAGAGTATATCCTACAAGGATAAAGACTAATACTGCAGGTCTAGCCAGTATGGAAGCAATTTCACATTTAGCAGCATTGCTGACAGACAGCAATAAGACATTTGCTTTATTACTTAAAAAAACATTCCTGTTCTTACTATTCTTCCTTCATTCCACTATTGAAATTGAAATAATTTTTCTGCTCATTTTCTACACAAATATAATAGAGTAGCCATGATGAATGCAAGTCCATTTTCAGAGTAAGGAGTCCTGAAGGGACTTACAGATCTGAAAGTGGAGATTGCTATGGGACTGGATGGGATTCACCCAAGGGTACTGAAGGATCTCAGGGAGGTTCTAGCTGCACCACTGACATCCTTGTTCAACAGCACACTGGAAACAGTCATGGTTCTGGAGTACTGAAGAACAGCTGATGTAGTCCCTATAAGAACAGAAGCAGGTAGGAGGCCAGCAAATATAGGTTGGTCAGTCTTACTTCACTGTTGGGGAAATTAATGGAAACCCTACTGAAACAAAGACTGGTAGAGTGTCTTGAATCCAGTGGGCTGCAAGACCACAGGCAGCATAGATTCATGGGGTGGTGGTCATGCCAAACAAATTTGATAGATTTCTTTGACTGGATGACCAGGAAATAGATCAGGGAGGGCAGTGGACATGGCCTACCTGGATTCAAGCAAGGCATTTGACATTATACTGCACAGGTGGATGGATGATAAAGAAATTGAGCAGCCTAGATGTAGGATCCAAAGTTGTGAACTGGGTTAGAAGTTCGATAACAGATAGGAGACAGAGGTTGTTTGTTAATGGTACTCACTCTGATGATATGAGAGTGACCAGAGTTGTGCCACAGGGCTTAGTACTGAGACTGATCCTCTCCAATGTCTTCATAAGTGACATTTTAAAAGAACTGCAAGTGAAGGTATGCCTTTGTAGAGGATACCAAAATCTGGAATACACTGAACAATCAGGAGGGGTGGAGCGAATGTGCAGAGATATTGGAAAACTCAAGGAGTGGTCAAGAGCATAGCAGTTAGGGTTCAATGCCAAAAGTGCAAAATCATGCACCTAGGGCATAGGAACTCAAGAGCTGAGTACAGAATGGGGGCACTGACAGTCATTAAACAGGAAAGAGACCTTGGGGATATCATATCTGATAACCTCAAAGTGGCAGGACAGTGTGACAAAGCAGTGGGTTGGCTTAGTGGGATACTAGGGTGCATAGGGAGGGTATCTCCAGCTGGAGGAGGGAGGCAGTGTTGCACTGTATCAATTGCTGGTGAGACCCCCACCTGAGAACGTCTACAGTTTTGGAGCCCACACCTCAAAAAGGATATGGACAGGGTTGAGGTGGTTCAAAGGATGGCAACTAAAATGGTTCAGAGGTTGCACATGAAGCCCTTTGAGAAGAACAGGGTGCAGAAGTGGAGTCTCTTTCACATGAGTAGAAACACCAGGACCAGGGGCATACGATAAAGTGGGGGGTTCAAGAGAGAAGTGAGGAAATACTTTTCACTTGAAGAATGGTAGTCACCTGTAACAGACTACAAGTGGAGTGGTGGAGGCAAAACAATAGGGGCTTCAAACATGCATGAGATAAATATTGGAGTATATTAGAAATAGGCAGGGAAGAGTTAGGGTCTGTGTAGACAGCTTAGGAATTTCTGGGAAGACTGGTGGACCAAACAGCTCTTTTCTGTCAACAAATTCTATGTTTCTAATAAATGGATTTTTGAATTTGAACCCATTGTGTTGTACAGTAATTTATATGTTGAAAGTAGTAAGAATTCACTGCAAAGGAACAAAAAGTGACAAAGTGAGAATCTCTCTCACTCTTCCACAGTCAAAATAAGGAAAATCTGAAAAACAACCTTTGTATAGTTAAATAGAATAACGATTGGGTAAACCATTGGAGGCCTGCACAGTGGTTACAGTGTTCTACTTATCAAAATCGGTTTGGGGTTTTCTTCTAGATCGTATGGATTTTAAAAATAGAGTGAATGAAAGAAAGAAAGAAAGCTAACCCCCAGTAAATAGAAAAGGCTGAGAGAGTGGCCTACTTTACTGAGGTGGTTTCAGGAGCAGTAGGCAAGAGCCCATTGTTCACTCCTATCATATTACCCTTAATATTGGACACAAGCACCTGATAAAATCAGATTCTCTATTTTTCTAAGATAAAAGTTTATTATCACTGTTTATTGGGTCTTGTGGTAATGAATTACACCAATTTACTGTTCTCTGCGTGAAATAAAACTTTCTCCTAATGGTGTTAAAATATTGTCCTGAAATTTATGGAGAGTGCCCTCTGGTATTAATAATACCTTTCTTAAATTCAAGTCCCACGCTATGCATCAGCCATGGAACTTGAACACTGTCTCACATTTACTTTGTTTCATAAAATTCAGTTGAGTAGCGTACTAAAACACTCTGTGACATGTTTTGTGCAGTGTTATGTTGCCTACAGCCAGACACTACTCTATAGTTGAAATTGCACAATGAAGCCCCAGGCTGCTTGGAATAAATGGGCACAGTGCAGGTCATTAATTTGTAAAAGTACTGTATGGTGGTAGAGACAGCTTCACAAGTGTTTCACTGTAAAGGCCCACAACCATCCACACATCTGCAACTGTGTTGCACTTCACACTGGGGAACTTTCTGAAATGAGTGTTATACACCTAAACTACGTGGCTGCTCCTGATTTACACTGCTAAGAGGTTTATCTGACCTTGCATTATTAATACAAATAGTATAATCTTGTGGTCCTATGACCACCTCTCCCCTTCATACTGAAAAGAGTAAGTAGTTTACCTATATTTACCCCATGGTGGATGGCAATAGTAGCTCACCCTCATCGGGGTCAATTACCATCATTCTATGGGAGGAGCATGCTTTTCTGATGCTATTATGTTAGTAAATATGTTCGTCTCTGGTCCTGTATATTTGTACATCTCAGAATAGTATTCTGTATACTGTATATACTCCATTTATGTTTTCTCACTGCAGTTACTATAGTTGTATATTAGTTCAATTTATCTGTAGAAGTCTTGACATTGCCATGTTTACTGTCTTAACTGTGGCACATTATTTTACCCAATGTATGTATCATTTGTAGTTGTTGTATGTATCCTCAGGTCATCACTGAAAAAGGGACTGCAAGGTCTCAGTGGGCCTACCCGGTTACCAAAATTCAAATAAATAAATAAATTCTATGCATCCTGGAGCAATACTGCTTCAACACACTGATTGTCTTATTTGTGTTCTGGGGCCCAAAGGGTAAGTGTGGGTCAGAGGCCTGATTCACAGAGCCCTATATGCACCCTGTGTGGTTTTGTAATAAGGCCAGTGAAGCACTTGAGGCCCCTCTCCACAGTAGCAGAGGCCTCAATGCATACACAATCAACCTTCTGGTGTATGTAGAAGATGGGCCCCTTATGAAAGTTCATGCAACCGGTTGGGCCAGGAACCATGGGAGAAACATGCTCACCAACACTCTGTAGCCATCCACAGTGAAATGTAGGCACTGTGGAAAACTCCCAAAGAGGGCATAGACTGCACAAGAGGAACCCTTTATGGACTATAAATCTGACCCATGGCTATGGGAGCAGGAGGTTTCTGGGCCCATAAACTGGCTTCCCAGTAGTTCCTCCCAGCCTTTGTTAGCTTCTTGAATGGCAGACCCATTTTTTAATTAAAATGGTTAATTCTCTTGTACAGGGATATGGCAGTCCCAGTAGACTGTTGTATCCCATGAATCACTTTCCCACACAAAGCACTGTATGCACTCTCTGGCCACTAGAGGTTTCTTTTCATTGGAAGCCTGATGTTCAGCACAGCTCTAGCCCCAGACTGCCTCTCTCCTCATGTGATGCCCAAGTGCACACATGGACAGGGACAGCCATGACCTAAAGGTGAAGATGAAGTCTGCTGTGGAACAGCATCAGGGCAAAGCTGTGCAAGATGTATATTTAGGAATTGTGCATATAGTAGCCTGGTTGTCAAATGGGTCTTCAGTATGACTGTTACCTATATTTGCCTTCAAAAGGAGTGCCAAGCTGGAAAACAGTGTGTCACAGGTTGAGTATTTATTTTAATTATTTAGCTCCATGATGCATAGAACTCAATTGAATCTGCTGCAGCTGAGCCTGTCAATAATGACAACTGTTCTGGGATGGTGCAGAAACGCTGTTTCTAGTTTATAGTATGGGAAGAGGGGTGTTGCAGCCAGATCATCAGATATCACTAAAGTATTTTATTTATGAAATAAGATCAGACAGCCCTTTTGCAGGTAAAGTGTAAAGCAGGAGTACCAACAAGTTGTGGTTATACAGCTGGATTGCTAGGGTTCTGCTTTATTACCATTCCACTATGCAATATGTTCAGTTCTGCCATGCTGCAGGAAACAGAAGAATGTGTCAAGTCATGGTGTGGCATGATTAGCAAAAGCCAGTAGTAACAAACGGCCAAACCGTGCATATCACATATTAGGCTGTAGTAGCTGTAACATGAACATGTGTCATTGTGTAACAGCAACTTTTGGGAATCCACATGGTTTACTTTCTTCAAGGTAATTTGGTTTTGTTTTGTGGCCTTGTGTATGGCTTTTAAATCTGTGATATGATCTGGCAGGCATGCTTATGCAAGGCTAACAGCAGCATTTCAGTGGCAGTGCAGCTGTGTCTTTATTGATCCAATACCCTTCTTCCACATTCTCTGCCTCATTAAATGCAGGTCTATTCAGCCATTTGAATCTTCTCTGGAGTACAGTTAAGTCCCATAACAACAAATTCATCTTGAATGAAGTGTTGGTTGATTCATATACATTTTCAGTCTTTGTCTAGAGATACTAGTGTGTCAAACAGAATCACACCAGTGGCATGTAACACCTGCTCAGTAGAGCTGTGTGGAATTAGAATATTCTGAATTCCATTAACTTTCTTTAGTTAGCCATAACTTAGCCATCTATTGAGATTGAGATGTAAAATGTGGCATGATTAGTTATGAAGATGTGCCCTAAAGGCATTACTTAATATCATGACAATCAGATGCATCATTGCAAAATTATAGGGGCTTACATTCTGGCATTTTATTTTGGGGAGGAAATTTTATGAAAATTGTCTAGCTGCTTATAACTCAGCAACCTTTGAGCTAAATTTGGAAAATTGCCATGCATAACAATTTTGTAAGGGTTCAAGAGTTGACTAAACATGAAGCAATTTGGTTAAGAAATTCTAAAGTAATGGGGTTCAAAATTGCACTATGTAATTATATGTGAAATTTGTAAATATTTTCTAAAAGTGTGTATATTGGTAACTTTTGTGCTTTACAGGTATAGATCTGACATTTGCCATGCATAGCAAATGTCAATGTATCCTGGAATCTATCAAAACTGGAAAAGAATTGGTCTAGCAGTTTCAAATTTACAGTGAAAATACCAAACATTGTTATTGGCAACATCTTCTCAAATTGCATAATAGGTAATGCTTCCTGAATTCTTTCTTGTGGAATTTAACATTCACAAAGTACATATCACTACTACAGATGTTACAACATTTTATTTCACTGGTGAAGTTCTGGTAAAGTGGTAAATTTACCTTTTGAATCATTTCATAAAATTCTAGTTTCACCCACACTTTAAGAGGCAACTTCTCAGGTGACTTGGCATGAGTTCTCTTGAAAAAGTACCACTTTGCCTCAGAAAGAAAACATAGCAAAGTTGGCATCTTCCCACTTGCAAAGTTGCCAAACTTCACAAATTAATTTAGCAAAGCAAGTCTGCCAACCTCACACATTTCTAATCACTACTTCATCTGATAGGATGAGCTGAGCTGTTTGTAGTCCTGCGGTTCCATTCAAGGTGACTATTTTATCTCCCCTTTCTCTTAGCTTAACAAGATAGACTCAGTGGAACTGCCGGTTCCATGTCACAATGATGACTGCGTAACAGCGATCACCATTTGGAGCACTCTACATCACGAAAATTAATTTCAGTGATGTAGACTCACAGAGTGCACAGCAAAAGTCACAGACATTTGGAATTTATTTTTATGGGGTGAATTAGCCTCACACCCCTACTAAAGGATTCCTAACTCCAGGGGTGCATGTCGGGGGCACAACAAGGAAAAAAACCCTCAACGCGTAAAAGTGAGTGGGGGGGCGTAACGCCTCTACCAAGATGGCAACTTAACCTCATAGCTCCACTCGCATAAGAGCCTAGAACCCGTAGTATACATTCTGGGGAAGACTTTTAAGAAAGTGAAAGACCAGTGATCCGGCGTTACAGTATTAATTGGGTGATTTGGCAAACCAATCGAAACCGAACCACTTAGGAGAGCGAATAAACTTGTCACAGAGACAAAGAGATATGCACAATGGCGACTTAGCAAAAGAGAGATGAACCTCTATAAGAGAGATGTTTGCATCAGTTATGGCTAGTATTGATACCCTTACTCTGGAAGCAAATAACTCGCTTTTTCAATACAGCAGATCAATTTCAGAGTTGATGCGGTAGAGCAAAGGCTACTATGCAGGAGGATACACTCCAGAACTACTTGGCCATCATGAGAGAACAGGCGGCTCAGATACACCTCCTACAAGAATAAGTAGACGACTTAGAGAACAGAAGTCATCGGAATAACTTGCGCCTCCTTGGCTTCCCAGAGGGGTGTGAGGAGGGATGGCTCTACCCTTTCTACAACAAGCACTGCCAGAGATTTTGAAACTTCCACAGGGTACAAAGATCACCATGGAGCGAGCACACCATATGTCACAATCCAGACCTGTGCAGCAGAAGAGGCCTCGCCTTATCATTGTTCGAATTCTGAATTTTGCAGAAAAGAAGTGATCCAGACAAGGGCTAGGAGTTTGGGCAGCTCCAGTGGAAGGACCATAAGATTATGATTTTTCAAGATTATTCTAAAGAGCTTACGTAACCCGACACAAAGCCTTCTCCGAAGCCTGTCGGAAACTACATGCGCTGAATATCCCTTCACTCTGAGATACCCTGCAATGCTGCAAATTTTGTTTAATGGAGCAGTCCAGCAATTTTCATCCCCAGATGCTGCTCTGGTCTTCATTGCCAGTACCTGCCCGAACGGCTTGAGCCTCTGTCCTCATCCAGGCTGCAAACAACTCGCTACCTTCCATGCCTAAAGCTGACTCTCCTGATACTTCATCCCATCCTGCCCTCAGGTGGGACTAGAACCCAAAATTTGAAAGTTCGAAGAGACCTCCATCCTCACCACATGTTAAATGGGGCCATCCGCAGGAGAGGAAGAACAATCCTGACATACAGGCCCCAACCCCTCCTTGGCAGACACTGAAGCCCAGATGGAATATGTGAGCCCTTATTTTGCATTAATAACCGATTTTCGATCTTGAGCGATCTCAATGATGCAGAGGCATGTGTAGAAATGGACAATGAGAGGGAACAACCGACTGCAGTCTCCCTGAAGAACTCACACCAAAGGACTCATAGTACGGGAGATAGATTCGGATCCCACGGACCTTCAGGCCTCAGGCTCGCCTCAGATCGAAGCTCAGGCCGAGAACTCACAGAGGCAAAACAGCTGAACCCTCCATGAACATTGGGAACCCTCACTAGTTTAAAATGTTGAACAGTCAGATAAGTATCTGAGGGTGTTGATATAGAAAAGTTGTAATTCTGAGGGTGGGGAATAAGGAACAGCTTCTTTCGACCTGTACAATGGGAGCTAACTTTGCCCCATTCTGAGAAGGTGGTTTCATAGCTACTGTTAATTCAGCCTGTGTCAATACAGACACACTTATTTATTTGTTGGTTCTGAAGGCCAGAAGCGGTTTACTGTATGGGAAGGCTGTAGGCACTGATAATTGAAAGGAGTCTATAAAGAGCCGCTTACCCATAATTATAAGCAGGAGGAGGGAGCACTAGATAATCCTACTGGTACTGATCATTTACTAAGGGATTTAACGGTACCCCACCTCAT
The DNA here is from genome assembly GCA_016271365.2 of Neoceratodus forsteri. Taxonomy (NCBI): domain Eukaryota; kingdom Metazoa; phylum Chordata; order Ceratodontiformes; family Ceratodontidae; genus Neoceratodus; species Neoceratodus forsteri. The sequence goes on from CM057453.1 coordinate 448,095,812, forward strand.
TACCCTCCTAAATGGCCCAATGCCCTCCTTTTAAGACGGATTCTGAAGTTCCTTCCTGATGTTTTTTGCACCTTTATACTGGTCCAGGAAGGGTTTCCATTAGTTTGTCCTGAGGGACCATCAGTGGGGTGGTAAAACACTCTTCTGGTCTCTGAATGGGCTATATGCCATACTATGTATCCAATAGCACATGGGTCAATGCACCAATCCTTCTGTATAGTGCTAACTTGCTGGTATATTTGACAACCCCATCCAGAACTGAGCTTTTCTTTGCAATAGATAAGGTTGTAAAATGGGTCAGCTCAAATCTTGTTTGCTGTAGAATTTCATTAGAAATGTTTTCAAACCTGTGTATAATGGGTAAATGTTTTCAGCTACCACTAAATATATATGTTTTGGTGACTTCCTCTCACCTTTGGGATGATACCAATATAGTTAAGAATTAAGAATTAAGAGTAGTCACTACATCTTTAGCACATACTTTCTTGGATTTCATTTAACCTCTGTCTTCGCAGATTGCTAGTAATTCCAAGAAGGTTAGCCCTAATGATAAGCGATTCTTTGATTTGTTTTTACCGTTTTAGATTTGTATGCTGGTCTAAGAATCCATTGATAGGACTGCACTTCCGCTAGTAGGGGCTGCAGGTAGATCCGGATATGGCTCTAGTAAGAGTTGATTAGTTGCTCCTCCTGAGTTTACCTTGATTCCGTCAACCTGATATAAATACCACAGTAGTAGAGTAATTTTTCCCTCTTTGGGAAATAACTGTTCCACACCCCCAAGGGCTTACAGGACATACCATTGGCTAGGGCTCTAGCCGGTTTACTCCTACTGCAATTCCTTAATATTTTGTAGATAAGTTAGTTTGATAGCTAGAGTAATAGACAGTATATAATCTCTATAGTCCTGATAGATAACCCTTGCCTCCTATAGAGACTTAGTTAAGACTGGGGCAGTGATCCTTAATTAACAAGCATACAGAAACACGCTGTTTGCTCTTTCTTTTAGGCTCTTCTTTATGCTTGTTATACCCTGGGGCCCTTAACTATAATGTCTGACATTGTGATACATACGTGGAATGTCAGAGGCTAAACTCCCAATAAAATGAAAAAAGTTCTGGCACACCTGAAACATAATCAATCTCAAGTGGCCTTTCTGCAGGAGATGAAATTCTCCGGGAGGATCATACCCATATGAGGAAAGACTGGGTTGGCCAGCAGGTTCACTCTAATGCCCAGACCAGGAAACATGGGGTTCTTATCCTGGTGAATAAATCTCTCCCTGGACGTTAAAGCAACACGCTCAGACCATGAAGGTAGATGGGTAATGGCCACTTATAATACACCCACAGGTCCACTCACTCTCTGTAATGTTTATGCCCCAATGAAGATGCTCCTGGGTTCTTTCATAATTTGGCAGAAGTAGTACTTGAATTTAACCCCCAGAATGCCCACTACTTATTGGTGGGACTTTAATCTCACTCTGATGCCCTCTCAGATGGGAATGATGGGGAAGGAGGCACCTTAGAAGCAAGAAGGCTCTCCAACAAATGTTATCTGACCAGGGCTTACAGACCTCTGGAGATTATTCCACCCCAGGAACAAGAGATTACGCTTCATTCGTTGCAAACGCTCATACAGTAGGCTGGATTTTGACTTGGCTCATCTATCCTGACTACTAAAACCCTTGATGTTTCAATTCTTCCTGCTGTATCTCCGACCATGCTCTAGTCCAGCTTCATACAGTGGACCCTGTGGCCCCTGACTAAACAATGGAGATTGGACCCTCTCCAGTTAAGGACCCTGAATTTACCCAATGGGTTAATAAAGAGGCTTCTCTTTTAGCCGAAAACCCAATAAGTGATACTCTGCCAGTACAACGAGGGAAGCTTTAAAGCCACTATGAGGCAACATTATGGGATTTGCTGCAGCCAAATGTAGGCAAAGGAAATGCAGCTGGTCACTCTTGAACGGAGATTGGCTAAAGCTGAAAGTACTTTTACATGATGCCCTCTCTTCCATTCATTCTACCATAGGTAAATCCATTTTGGTTTTTGTTTGAAATTAACCAACTTTTGAATAGGAAAGCGAAGCCGCTATCCTTCACCTTAAACATACCTTCTGGGAAGGGGGGACAAAGGAGGTAAAGTACTCGCATATCAATTACATAAACAGCAGGCTAGCAGATATATCCCAGGTTTGAAAACAAACAAGGGATACTGCGACTTCTACTGGGGATATTAATGAGATCATGTCCTCATTTTATAAAAGGCTATATTGTTCCACCCACACCGCCCCAACAGAGACACACTAGGCTTTTAGATACCTTATGCCTGCCCAAGCTGCAGAGTCAACAAACACAACTCCCTAGATCTCCCCATTTCAAAGGAAGAACTGACTGCAGCCATCCAAGACTTGAAAAAGGAAAATCCCTCGGAAGTGATGGGTACACTGCAGAATTCTACCAGATTCTGGCCCCCACTATTACTCCCTCTAACTCAAGTGTTTCAGGAGATAGAACTCAAGGAGCCTTACCGTCCCTCCATGCGGAGGTAATCATAGTTGTAATTCCCAAAAAGACAAAGACCCTACCAACCCAGGAAATTACCACCCAATTTCCCTTATAAATCTGGACAGCAAACTCTATGCTAAAATTTTAGCCTCCAGACTTAGTTCTTTATTGGCTGTTCTTGTACAACCTTCACAAGTATGATTTATACCTGGAAGACACAGCTCAGATCACTTAAGAACTCTGCTGAATCTGATCCCCTTGCCAAGTCCCTTCATACTCCCACAGCCGCTATTACGGTTGACTTCAAAAGGCTTTTGATTCCATGGAGGGACTATCTATATATGACTCTTTCCCATTTCGGATAGAAACATTTCTTGCCAGGATAAAGCCATATATGAAGGCCCCTTAGCCAGGTTAACCAAATTCAATGCTTTCTGACCCATTCCCTTTGGGCAGAGGTACGAGGCAAGGGTGCCTGCTCTCTCCTCCTTTTTGTATTGGCAGTCAAACCTCTGGCTGCGCTATCCGTAACCACCCAGAGATTAAAGGGTTAACAGTGGGGAGTACGTCCTATGTATCTTTTATGTACGCGATCATCTCCTCCTTCTGTTGGAGGATGCACACACCGCAATCCCCCACTCCTTGCTTTCCTAGAAGTTTTCTAAACATTCTGGCTTACGGCTGAACTGAATAAGACAGAAGTACCCTCTTAACGATCAATGTATTCAGCGAGTGATAGCCGAGGATGACCTAATATGGGCACCAGAAGGGATTACGTATCTGGGTATTTTTTGACCCCATCTTTAGAGACAATATGGCAAGCTAATGTACAACCCTCTCTCCTCCATTAAGACAGACTTCAATAGATGGAGGCTGCTTAAACTCACCTTTGAGGGGAAAGTTGCGGCAGTGACATTGATCTCTGCCCTAAACTATTCTATCTCCTGATGCACCTGTGTGTCCCTTACCTACACAGTGGTTTCTAGGATTGATAAACTAATTGGGGATTTTCTATGGGAGGGATCCAAACCCAGATTCAGTCGATCTAAACTAAGGTCACACTGGAAGCAAGGTGGGTGGAACCTCCCATGGCCAGAGGATACCGCCGGGCCTTTCTATTCCAAAGCGGTTAAGTGGGTGCGCTCTCCCTCCCCTCTCTCACCACAGTGGGTACAACCAGAAACAGATATTATGGGTCTGAACCATCCCTCTTCTTTTGTACAGAGGGGCAGCCCTAAAATCCGGGGCCAGTAAAACAAATACAGAACTCACTTCTCCCACAGTGACGGCATCCAGGGAAAACTGGTTAGTTCTCATTGTAAAATGAATCTGGACCCTCCCACTCTCCTATGTGCCTATCTGGCAAAACGCAGCCATCACTATAGGCGGAGCTGAAATTCTATGGAGACACTCGTGAACTGGGTATTACTAAGTTGGGTGATTTGTTGACCCTAACCACAAAGCCATGCAGACATTCCACTCTTTAAGACAACAATGGTGTATCCACCACTAGACTTCTGGAGATATCTCCAACTCAGGGATGCAACTCAGCATCTTTATCCCATACCATAAACCATGCCAAAACTTCCCCATTGGCCAAATGGATACTCTGTACTAAGGGCCTTGCAGGTCAGATATATGCTACTCTTAGAGACACTCTTCCATCTCAATCAGACGAAGCAAGGTGAAGATGGGAGAAGATGTTGCAGACCCATATATCCTCCGAGGCCTGGGACAAAGCGTGGTAGATGCACACACCTGGTTCACAGATGCTAAATCCAGTTTAATCCAAAATAAAATTACACATTCCTGGTACAGAACTCCAGTCATTCTTCATAAAGCTAAAGTAATAGATCAGGACAATTGCTGGAGATGCCAACAACTGGAGGTGACCTAGTGCATGTATTATGGTGCTGCCCAAAAATACAACCCTATGGCAAGAGATACAAGAAATTTCTCCAGGGTTCTGCAACAGGCCATCCCTCTCAGCCTCTCTTTTTATCTTGGTATTTGTGTTGATATACCCAAACTTGTACCATTAGGATATAGGTGGCTGATTTCTGGTTTACAAACAAAAGAGCCATTCTATGTAAATGGAGAACCCTCTGATTCCTACTATGGCAGAAATACTGGGGTCCCTGTCTATCCTGGCCAAACTGGACAAGATATCCTATTTACAGAAGTCCAGACTTTCCTCATTTGAAGCCTGCTGGGATCCCTATCTTAAATATCTGGGTAAGGTCCAACCACCAACGGAATAGGGTGATCACCTTCAGTCTCCTCTGCTGATATAAAGGTATACGACAAATGGGATCTCTACCTAAGGTCCCAATAATATGTGGAGAGGCCCAGGTGTTCTTGATAGGACTGAGACTTTAGTTATAGAGATTGTATACATGATGATATGTAGTATACTTTAATTCACCGGTACAGATTTAAGCTTGGGATATATTTGTTTCATTCCAGGATCAGTCTGGTCTTTTGCAGAGTATATACACACTCTCATTCAACTTTCTCTAGATGCCATGAAGAGGGATAAGTTTGGTTCCAGTTATATAAAGTTACTGTTTGAGGTGTTTATGTCCAGCAAAGCTGAGCGGTCTGATCTGACACTAGACTCTGGTGAGTACCCTTATATGATAGTTACCGGGAGCTTATGAGGACATAGTGGTCTACCCCTTGAATTCCATAGTATGTCTCTACATAATAGTTTCCTTCTTTTTTTCTTTCTTTGGGGCAGGGGAATTTTTACTAATAAGAGTGGAAGTCTCCTCTTGAGTACAGGGCTGTTAGTGTCACCTCTATTAGAATGTTTATAACACCAGGAAATATATTAATATGTATCCATTAATGGGTAATGATATGTGTCTGTACCCCATCCTTTGTTATATCCTCAGCCTTTCCTTTGCTTACTGTATTGGCACTTTACACCTATAAACGAGGCCTAGGGTGGTTAAATGTACTCACAGAACATGTGACTGTATACTGTATTATGATTTTTCATTTTTCCTATTTTCTTGGAAAAATAATAAAATTATTACAACAAAAAGTGAGCAGGGTCTGGAACTGAACCTGCCACCAACCCACCATGCTACACAGCCAGCTCGGCAACCCACCACTGCACTACACCCCACAAACCATCCCTCCTCTTCCACCCATTGCATGGCACAGTCCCCCCATACGTGCAGTATACACAGTGACAGGATGTCGTTATATTCGCTTCCTGCTGGTAGCCCTGTGTAAAAGTGCTGAGATTGTCGCTTTTTTTGAAAGTGCCCAGTTGCGGTCACCCAATATACAGGCTACCGAACTGCCACCCCTGATATCCTCCTTTTTCTTTACAGTGGCACACCCTAAAAAGAGTCACTTATTCCTTTTCTATCAAACCTATTCCAGTAGAATATAAAAATGTCTCCAACTTGGTGTTCCAGACATTTTCTCCCACTACATCATTCTGAGTACCTCTAAGTCTCAGACTTGAAGTACAGTAGGGTCTCAGGATAACCAATTTTACTGGGTTTCATACAACCTGCATTTAAGTTAGAATTGCTGACAATGTTCTGCCTTGACTCCATTTGGGGTTTCTACTATTCTTGTGATATGCATCTCAGTTGTCCTTTTCTTTGTAAAACCATACATCTAACTCCTCCAACTGATGACCCCTGCACTAGTTGCCTCCCCAAACCCTGTCCTTTAATTTGAATCCCCACACTTCATGTCCCTTGACAACACCTGTGCCTCCCCAGCACAACCTCAGCACATCCTGAACATGTAGGCATTCCTTGGCCCATAATGCCCTCTAAATTGTCAGAAAAGAAGACTCTTTTAACGGAATCTTACAAAACATTTATGTATCTAATTGATGCCATTACTATTCCTCACAGGCTCCAGAATCATGTCAGTGGGAAGATCCTCCAAACATCTTTCCCTTTGGAACATCACTCATTTAATAAGTGGTATCCTAACATCCTTATGACTTATACCCCTTATCATGATACACACAGCAATCCGTTATTTCCTCTACATGCAGTGCTTAGCTAGGGATCACACTCATTTGGCCTTCTTGCATGCAGGCAAATCAGCTTACCTCCTTCTGGACAAAGGCCCTGCAATGCCCCTTCAGTACCTTGCTTTTACAATGAGTCTGCCATCAATACAACCTTATTACTGCTGTCAGTCTCTCACTAGTATTTTCCTTTCTCCTGCATGGCAGGTCAGGTGTATGGCTGAGAAATATTCATGGGTATGGATGCCACATAATTATCATGAAATACTGCAATTTTCACAAAGAATCATGGAGTCAGCTTTAAGTACTGATGTTATTTTGCAGTTTTGACAGCTTATAAAATGGATGCCACTTCAGCAAGATATAATAGAACTGACACACACAATCTTCTTTTACATTCCATGAACATGTCAAATTTAATGGCATTATGTTCTCTAGTTTTAAAGTTGAATGGGTTTATAATTTTGTAGTTTGCATACTTTCCAAATTTAATTTCAACATTTTTTAAAGTGTGGCTATTAAAATTTGTCCCTTTAAAGCTAGAAATGTGAACTATAGCACATATAATTGTGTAGTACAGTAGTTTCAGTGTTTCAAATTTAGTGATATTTGGATAAATTGTTTTAAAATTAGATGGAAATAAAGGAAATGTAATTGTTGGTAAATGTTTGGCTGCCTAGTACAGTCCCCTTTAAATCTAGGATTCTGAAACCTGGAACACATATACGGTAGATGTCAAATGTACCTGTAAACCTGCCAAATTTCAAAACATTAAAGTGAGTGCTTTTAAATGTATACTGAAATAATTTAAATTTTAAAGTTGGTAAAATGTTTTGCCTGCCTATAACACAGCTCCTTTAAAGCTTGAGACCTGAAACTCAAAACATACCAGTGTTGTATGGTCCTTTAACAAGCTAGTGAAGCCAAAACAGGCAGACAGGAAAATAATACAGATTTTAAGTAGTAGTCAGTTGTAACTTTTATTTCTGAATTGTTTTTATTTTCCTTTTGCTTATCAGAAAGTCTTTGTGGAACAGCTTTTAGCCTGGCAGCTGGCATATCTAACTCTAGTTGCCCCACACTACATCATCAGCATTTTGATCTCACTGACATCACAGGTGAATGACCTGGCAGTCACTCACTTTCTGTTTCTAAGTAGCAGTGTCACAGTCAATGAGGCCAAAATGCTGATGATGTAGTGTGGGCAGTAGAGCAAATATGTCAGTTGCCAGGCTAAGAGCTGTTCCACACATCACTCCTACAAATATCAGGTAAACAATCTTCTAACAAAGGGAAAAGAAAAGTACCTCAGATATAAAAGGTAATGGTTAGCTGCTTTTAAAATCTAATATTCATTTTAGGCAGTACACTAGTTCTTTAAGCCTTGAAATTGTGGAGAAATCTGATATGATTTTTTTAATTTGATGTAAATAACTGAAAATTAAATTTTGATGAAATGTTTGGCCACCTATAACTCAATCCTCTTTACAGCTAGGAATCTGAAATGTGGCAGACTACTACATATAGTATAAACCTGTGTATCCACCAATACTGGTAGCATTTGAATCTGCACTTTTAAAATTAGACCAAAATACTGTAACTGAAATTAACATTTTGGCAAAATTCTGCAGAATTTTCATGGAAATTCTGCAAATGTGTATCAAATTGGAATGGTAATTCCTCCATAATTCTGCTTGCAGAATTTTACACTGTGCACAGCTCTACAGCTCTGCACTCTGAGAATATACTGCAGGTGGGCAAGAAAGTAGCTCAACTGCCAAGTTGGTCAAAGCTTGCCATTATTCACATTTGCTTCTCAGTACTCCAAAGAAATATCATTTTTCAGTACAGAACAGAAATCCTGTATGTGAGCCTCAACCGTCACAGCTGCACTCAGAGTCTTATTGTGAGGGTTCATGAGCAGAAGGAAGGAGGTTCTGTATGGATCCTCAGTGTGACTGCACCTGGTGTACAGCTTGCAATACTGGAACTCTACCTGCAAAGGGATGTCAACCAGCTCGAGGCAGATCAGAGATGGGCAACAAAGACTGTTCAGAGACAGCAGGGCGGGGGTATGACAATAGGCTGGAGAACACAATATGTACTCACTAGAGGAAAGGAGGAGAGAGAACATGACTGCAACCCTCAAGTACCTGAAAGATATAAACAAGGTGGATATTGGGAACTTTTCTGTCTCAGTGATAACAAGGGTTCCACCCATGCAGAGCACCAGTGTTAGTGTGCCCAGTCATCAGGGTGCCAAGTGGGATTTAGCTGACCTCTTGTTTTTGAAGGGGACCCACCCCTTTATTATTATTATTGTAACTCTGAGGGGGCAGACATCAGGGAGGGGTGTGACTCCCAGATCGGCACTCCTGATGCCGGCACACTAATGCTGGTGCTCTAATGGCCAGAAAGGCTTTGCAGAGAGGGTAGTGTCAGGGTGAACTGAACTCCCATCTAAGGTTGCCATTCAAAAGACAGTGGGGTGGTTCAAGAGAAGGTGGGACAATGTGAAGGGAGTGTCAAGGTTGGTGGGGAGGGTGGACAGGGCCCACTGTAATCTCTGGATCAGGGCACTGCAATAGAGACTCGATAGACCATGAGGCCTACTTCTGCTGACTATTTCATATGTTCATATGTTTGTATTGAGTATTGTGGCTAGTACTAAGTACATACTCAGGAACTCCAAAATCTTGCAGCAAGTCCCAGATTGGTTACCTTTAGTATACTACAAGAACCAGCAGTGCCAACAGTCCCTCTGCTTCTTATTTTAATGTTGTTGTTGTCAGTGTTGGTTTGTGTTTGTTTGCTGAGGAGATGTCAGACAAACAATCTTGATTTAAAGTTCTTTTGATTGAAAAGAGTGGGTATACTGCAGGTGAAGGTTCATCAAATGAGTCACCCAGGTCTTATGATTTTGAAAGATATCCTTCCTCATTCATCCAAAATTTTTGTGTTTTTTCTTTTGTCCCTGCTTTATCTGTTCCATACATTCCATAGCCTTTTCAGTGAGAATCCTTGTGCACCATTCCTCATCATTCCTACCAGCTGGAAAAAGAGATGCATAAATGTCCTGAACTGAAGATCTACCATGGGATGTAATACTCAGAGGTGTTGATCAATTTGTAGTAAGGGTTATTCTGTAAACTGAGCAATAATGAGTTGATAGTTCCTAGTGGTTTGACCTTATCATGAGGCTTCAAATAACTCCTGAAATCTGGAGATTTTGTGTTTTGTAAGTAATGGTGTCACTTGGCCAATTTCTGCATCTTGCCAGTGATTGTTTCTGTAGCAGGGAAGGAGGGAGAAGCACCTTAGATTGACACTAGGCTGGGGATCGTGCATACTGCCAGGCCATGTCTGGTGGTGGGAGGCTAAGGACATGGAAGCCATCATCTGAAGGTACTGAGTAGGCTAAGTGTCTTTTTATGGCCCCACCCACAGAAAAAGCTAAAGAAATGGACAATGCTCAACCATCCCTGAAAGGAGAGCACTGGGACAGACACTCTGTAGCCCTCCCTGCTGGCCTCCCTTCCCTGGATTGAGCTGCAACCGAAGTCACCAGCATGCTGAGTGGGTGTCTCACAGCTTGATGCAACAGCACCCACTAGGCTTCAGTACTTTAACTGTTTCTCAAGTGAGTAAAAGAAACCAAAGAACCCTATCACTCTATCTAGGATCAAGTTAAAAGGTGCAAGAAAAAGGGAATTGTAGAACAACGCAATCTAGGGTAAGGGTTGGACACACCAAAAGGGTAGGCTAAACACAGTAAGGGGAAAAGTACAGTGAAGTCAAGGGGGAATAGACAAAGATTAGGAATATGGAAAGGGAAAGTCAGGGAAGCAAGTAGGTAAGAGGATAAACAGTCCTCAGGCATGGGAGTGATGCAGTGTAATGGGTATGGTGCCACAATCTTCAGAGACACATTCCAGAGACTGTGATGCTGCTTCATATGCAGGCACCTCTCTAGGCTATGAGCAGATGTTGCTGGACTGAGGGCCAAACTGGCATGAGTACAAGGCACCATCTGCCTCACCTGAGGTCATAAGATTGTCACCACTCCCAAAAGGATGCCAGTAAGGAGGCAGAGTGGCTGGACCTTGTAGGCTATTGGAGGGTGGGGGGAGGAAGGAAGGAAGGAGATCAAACCTCAGAACTTACCACTGCATAATTCCTTCACCATTCTAGCAGGGCGGGAAGCCAGGAGGAGGCTCCAAAGGCAGTAGTAAGAGAGAAGGTGGGGTTCTCAAGGAAGAGACCCCAAGGAGGAGGGTAGAGATCCCCACCCAAGGAGGAGGCATATGTGGTAGAGGACCTATAGTCAGGGGATAAGTTGGGGACAGCAGAAGGAGGGACAGGGTAGTAAAGTGACTACCAGTTTCTTTGGCAGGAAGGCTGGAGGGCAGATAATAGAGATCACCAGGAAGAGGGGTAGGGAGGAGCTGGATGTCATTGTCCATCTGGGGAGAAATGACCTGGCAAGGAAGATGCCGGGGTAGTGCAGGATAGGTTTATAAATCTGGAGGGGGGTTGAAGCACGTAGCTTGCACAATGACCTTCACTGATGTGTGACAAGTGCATGGCTAGGAAAAGGTTAGGAACTTCACACCAGGCCCTTCAATGAGTGGTGAAGGCATGGTGCAGGGAGGAGGGTTTTGGCTTCAACGGCAACTGGGATCCCATCAGGGGATGAAGGCCTGTATGAAAGATATGGACTTCATCCATCATGGAGGGAAACAGCAGTCTTGGGTAGAAGGTTTAGATGCTACTTGACAGGCATTTAAACCAGCCAAGGGCAGGGGCAGAAAACTGAGGTAGACAGAGACTGCCCCTCCCAGAAACTAAAGTAATAAGTAAGAGAAGCCCAGAGGGTGGAAATTCTAGGGACAGAACAGAACAAAGATAAAGAGGAGGCAGAAAGGAACTAACATTGGAAGAGAGGATAAGGAGGGTAGGCAAAGATATAGCGCAAAAAAGGACAGGACTGAGGAAAGGAAGGGCAAGGAATGGAAACAGGAAGGGAGGACAAGTTAGGGATGAGAGATATGAAAGGAATGGAAAGCCAGATATGCCAATGAAAAGCCTAGGAAACAAAATTCTGATCATGAAGCGGTCATTGTGAGGCAGTCCTGGATCTGGTGACCATTATGGAGTCATAGTGCACTGACAACCACAGCTGGAGATGGTAATCATAGGCTGCCAACACCATGTTCTGGAATGAAACAGTAGATCAAGAAGGAAAGGGGTTGTTTAATACAAAGGGAAAGTATAAAGGCCACTGGAATACAGGGACGTGAGGAGGTTAAGGAAGAAATGGAGGTGTTATGGGTGAGCCTAGAAAAGGGTTTAGGCCTTTATTCACATGGTGGTGGTGTATAGACCACTGACACAGGGGAGGAATTAGGCTGAGTTTGCAAGAGCCATTAACAAATGGCAAGCAAGGGGGAAGTTTTGATTTTGGGGACTTTGTCGGATGCAGACTAGCGATGCTGGGACAGCTACAACAAGAAGCAGGACCACCCTCAACTCTCTACAAGGGCATTTCTCAGGCAGCTGGTTATGGAACCCACAAGAGTTGAGGCAGTGCTGACCTGTATTTGCAAACAGGGACAGCAGTGCAGATATCACAGTGGGTAGTCCCCTGGGTATAAGTGATCACAGTACTGTGTTGTTTGGCATATGGATTGGGCAGGTGAAAAGCACACAAAGATGAGGCTCCTAGACTGCAGGAGGGTAGATTTTAAAGGAATAGGAAGCTGCCCTCAGTAAATACTGCAAAGGGGGCCAGGGGAGTGAGACTCAATGAAAAAGGATTAAGGAGGAATAGCCAAGGCAACAGCATGCTGTTTGAAGGATGTGAGCAAGGTAATGGAGAAAGAGGCTGTTGTGGTTTCTAGGAGGTGGCAAAGGCAGTAAAGGAGAAGAAAACAACATTTAGGAAGTACGTAAGAGACCCCAATGAAAGAAGCTCAGGAAGTATATTTGGTAAAGCAAAATGAAGGCAGGAAGGAGGTGAGGGCAGCTAAAGCACAAACAGAGGAGAGGATAGCTAAGGAGGTCAAAAGGGGACAAGACCTTCCTCAGGTACAGGAGTGAAAAGAGGAAGACAAGGGGAGTGATAGTGAGAATCAGGAGGGCAGGGGCTTGGCAGAGGAACATCAAGAGAAAGCTGCAATTTTAAATTACTACTTCTGCTCTGTCTTCACAGTGGGGCAGGCCATCATGTAACAGTTGACCAGGGGAAGGGGAGCTGATACTAATTCATTTTCAGTAGAGAGAGTTCAGAAGGCATTGAAGCCCTAAAGGAGAATAAGTCAATGGGCCAGATGGGATTCACCTAAGGGTCCTAAAAGAATTGAGGATGATGCTAGTTGCCTTCTGGCAACACTATTCAGCACCTTATTGGAGATGGGGATGAAGTCAGGAGTCTGAAGGAGGCCAATGTGATCCATCTACACAAAAGTGGCACCAGGAGGAGACTAGCAACTATAGGCCAGTCAGTCTCACATCAGTGGTGTGAAAATTAATGGAAATCCTCTGATGAAGGGTCTCATGGATTACCTGGAGGCTTATGGGCTGTAGGACCAGCATTAGCATGGTTTCAAGAGGTGTCATGACAAACAAATCTCAGATTTCTTTGACTGGGTTATTAGGGTGGTGGATGAAGGAAAGCAATGGATGTGGCCAATCTGGACTTCATTAAGGCCTTTGACACTGTGCCGCCAGGAGGCTAGTGAAGAAACTAAGCAGCCTGAGGGTGGGAAGAAAGTGGCAAGCTGGGTATCAAACAGCTGAAAGGACAGGAGGCAAAGGGTTGTGGTAAATGACAAACACTCAGGGACAAGCGAGTGACTAGTGGGTGCCACAGGGATCAGTGCTGGGACCAGTTCTCTTCAATGTCTTCATAAATGGAAATATTGGGGAGTTGGAGAGGAAGGTATGTCTCTGTGAATAATACAAAAATCTGCAACAGGGTGGACACTCAGGAAAGAAGCAGAATGCAAAGGGATCTGGGGAAACTAGAGGAGTGGTCTGGGGTGGCAGCTGGATTTCAATGCCAACAAGTGCAAGGTTACGACCTGGGCGGAGAAACTCAGGAGCTGTTTATAAGATAGGAGAGGTATTTACAGACAACAGCAAAGAGAGACGGTAGTAGACCCAAGAGTCAGTTGAATTACCAATTATGATCAACTTACACCACCTCCTGACAGATTTTTTCAATCAGTTTAAAGTTTATGACTTCAACTTAAACAAAATTTAACCAATTTTTTCAATTTCCGTGCATCTGGAACAATACATGAATCAGCAACAACATTACTTTAAGAGAATAAAGCCTGTCCTGCTCATCACATGACAACCGCCTTGACTTGGAAATCAACTTTGTCTAAGGTGAGTTTGGTGGACAGCAAGTGACGAGTGACATTCTGAGGATGGGTTTTCGTCACTTTATTGCAGGACTGCTTGACCTATACTGATACTGCTGGCTAGTTGCTGCTGTCACATCGCACTTCTTGTCATCTTGTCCTGCCCTACTTGTCGCCACCCATGCCTTCCTCCGCACTGAACCTTTTCACAGTGGCTGCCAGCCCAGCCCTCAATGTGCCATGAGGCCCTTGACTGCTATGCCTGCCTCATGCATTCTAAGACTGCTTGCTGCCCAGGGTGCCAGAAAATTGTAAAGTTGGGTGCTAAAGGTTGGAAGGGCACTTGTTACAGTATAGAGGGCACTTTTTCCATGCCAGTTGTTGATACACAGAAATACAATCAATGCACATGTATGACATCACTAATAATGTTAAGAGTACATTTACAGCATATGCTAATCTTTAATACTGAAGGTTACAGCACCTTGTGTGGGTGTAGCATATATTTTGTTTACTTCACATACGCTACTCAAAGTAGCAGCAGGACTGGTGTCAATAGACACATTTAATCCATACACTAACATAGTCCTATTTGTGGTTTCAACATGCAAAATGGAATTTCAATTCCATGGACTTAGTAAGGACACCAAGCTGAACCAGACCGTTTACGGCTCTGCATCACAACTGATGCCTTCCTCAGAACTAGTGAGCACACTGAGCAGGTGGGTTTAAAACAAATACCATTAAAGAGACAGTACATTGCAAATGTATTACACAGTGCTATAGTGCAAATACCAAAAGTGCTAATTAAAGTGCTATATGCTAAGTGCAAAACAGATGAAGCAGATTTCTGCAAATCACAGACACCAAATAGTACATAACAACATATAGAACAGGCTCAGGGAATAAAAAGAAAAGGTATAAGGGAATATTTCACTAATAACAGATTAGATACAATTATTTTAAATTGTAGAGAGACAAAGGGTCAGATATTCAAAGCGTGGCATAGGGTACAAATCCGTTTGCTTAGTGCCGAATTTGCCCCGACTGCCATATTTAAAAGGACATTTATCGCCAATGCTAGGTGTTAGTACCAATGCTAAACTATAATGTATGCAAGTGAAGGACTGAGGGTGGGGCTCTGAATGCCAGCGCACCGCATATTCAAAGGTATAGCGCGCTACAAGCATTAGCTAAACCTGTAGCACAGCTGAATAGAAACATAGAAACATAGACTTTGACAGCAGATAAGGACCGCTTGGGCCCATCTAGTCTGCCCATTTCCTACCTACAGGATAGGCCACAGATCCTAGTTAACCAACAGCCTATTTCTTCCTACCCCCACAAGAATTGCCTTATGTCTGTCCCATGCATTCTTGAATTCTCCCACAGTTTTAGACCCACAACCTCCTCAGGAAGGCTGTTCCATGCATCCACTACCCTCTCTGTGAAATAATATCTCCTCATTGCCCCTGAACCTCCTCCTTCTATCTTTAAAATTGTGTCCCCTTGTTCGCAAGTCTCTTTTCTGAAAGATGCTACCCTCTTGACTTTGTTGATTCCACTGAGGTACTTAAAAGTTTCTATCATGCCCCCTCTCCATTCTTTCCTCAAGGGTATACATATTAAGCTCCTTTAGTCTCTCCTCATACGGCTTCTTTTGCAGACCCTGCACCATTTTAGTTGCCCTCCTCTGGACTACCTCTATCCTGTCCATGTCCTTGTGGAGATGGGGTCTCCAGAACTGGACACAGTACTCTAGATGGGGTCTCACCAACTGTCTGTACAGAGGATAACAACTTCATGTTTTCTGCTGCTGATGCCTCTCCTATACATCCCAGTATACCCCAGCTCCCTACTGCCTTCTCACATTGCTTGCTAACCTTAAGGTCATCTGATATGATTACCCCCAGGTCCTGCCTTTTTGTTGTTGTTACTACCTCCCACCATTGTGTATTCTTTCCCTGGTTCTTGTTTCCCAGGTGCATTATTTTGCACTTTTTGCATTGAATCCTAGCTGCCATACTTCTGACCATTCCTCCAACCTTGCCAAGTCCCTTTTCATCCTTTCCACGCTTCTGTGTATCAACCCTGTTGCAGATCTTTGTGTCATTTGCAGAAAGGCATACTTTTCCTTCCAGTCCCTCTGCAATGTCACTGATGAAGACGTTAAAAGGACTGGACCCAATACTGAACCCTGTGGTACCCCACTAGTAACCTCTTCTTCAGAGTGGACTCCATTTACAATTACCTTCTGTGTCCTGTTGTGCAGCCAATGTTTTACTCAGGCTACCACCCTGGGACCCACTCCCAGGCTGGTTAATCTGACTATTAATCTTTGTGTGGGACTGTATCAAATGCCTTGCTAAAATCTAGGTAGGCCATGTCACAGCCCTCCCTGGTCTACTACTTTGGTCACCCAGTCAAAGAAATCTATTAGATTTGTCTGGCATGACCTTCTGTGAACCCATGCTGCCATGAATACCACTGAGAAAAGGCCTGCGGTAATGTCCGGCGGTAAGGTGGCGACAGTGCCCTCCCAGCACGTATCCGACCCTCTTTAAAATATATATACAGTATTCCCTGGTAGTCTGTAGTACCCCCACCCACATGCACGTATCCCCACCCCGCTCACATAAAAATTAAATCTTTCCTGGTAGTCTAGTGGTCCCCAAACCCCCATGCACATATCCAGACCCTGTTCACATATAAAAGATTAACAATTTCCATGGTAGTCTAGTAGATCCCCACCCCACAAAACATATCCCGACCCCATTCATATTAAAATTAAATATTTCTGGTAGTCTAGTGGTCCCTCCACCCGATGCATGTATCCCGATCCCTTTGCACATCTCTATCAAACCTCGGTGGCTGGCTCGTGGTGGTGAGAGGAGGGCTGAGCCGTTGCCAGCTCTGTTCTCGGACTGTTTTGGCATCAGCTGGGTGTTACTGCTGGGTGGGGGACCACTGGACTACCAGGAAATATTGAATTTTATATGTGAACTGGGGTCGGGATATGCTCGGGGGTGGAGGGACCACTAGACTACCAGGGATAATGTTCATTTTATATGTGAACAGGGGTCGGATACGTGTGGGGGGGGGGGGACCACTAGACTACCAGGGAAAAGTTATTGATTTCATTTTCAACAGGGGTTGGGTGCTGTGCTTGGGGACCACTGAACATGAGGGGTTTAAGTGTGTTTTGAGACTACCCGGTCGAGGATCATGCTGGCCTGGCTGACACTAGCCTACCAGGTGCTGTCATAGCACACACTGGAACAGGGACCACGACAGCAGAAAAGGACTGCCTGGCCCAACCAGTCTGCCCTGTTCTCATCTACTGGATATGCTGCATATCCTGGTGACCCTACAGCCTATAGCCTCCCGCTCCCACCAGGTTTGCCTTATGCCTATCCCATGGGTTGTGTCCCCACTGTGTTTCATCCACTACTGCAGTGAGGTACCTATGTTGCTGGGGTAGGCAGCTTCCAGGTCATGTATGGCCATGGGCAGTGTGTCTGTTTAGCTATCGATCTGTATATGTATATATATATCTATATATCTATATAGATATATATATATATATGCACATACATATATACAGGTTCTGCTTGCACAGCTGCATGGGTGTGTTGTATGCACTGATGTGCCTGCCAGCACACAGTTCCTGCTGCTTCCAGCTTGTACTTCCATTCCCACCACCAGGGGATGCTGTGGGCATTCCTTGGCCTGCAGCAT
The DNA here is from genome assembly GCA_016271365.2 of Neoceratodus forsteri. Classification (NCBI taxonomy): domain Eukaryota; kingdom Metazoa; phylum Chordata; order Ceratodontiformes; family Ceratodontidae; genus Neoceratodus; species Neoceratodus forsteri. The sequence continues at coordinate 448,113,435 of CM057453.1, forward strand.
CCAGCCCATACTTTCATTCTGACCAAAGGGGTGGAGTGTGTACCATGCAGTAGCACCGGCAAACTGCATGGTACTGTATGCTAAGCAGCACATAATGAGATACAAATGTGCCTGTTTGCCCAGGATTACCTAAGTAGGCTCATTTGCATGGGAGCTTTGAATATAGCTCCTCATGCACCCCAGGCTAACCAGTTTGCACTGGCTAATGTGTTAGCACTGTGCAATCTGTTAGCCCCAGGCAAACATCACTTCAGCATAGCACACTAGCACAGTTCTGCAGTGTGTGCTTACATTGTTGTTTGCAGTCATACCTCTCAGCTGTCCCTGATTTTCAGGGAGTTCCCTGATTTTACCTCAAACCTTTACTCTGTCCCTCCTACAAATTGTGTTTCCATGACCACACAGTGGGGTTGTAAGCATAACATAATGTCAGGTATTAATGTTACAGACGTGTTGTTCCTTAGAAAATGCATTTTACACTGCACCACTTATTCTACCAGCTTCCTGAGTGGATATCACCAATTGTTAAGGTGTGTCCCTGATTTTAAACCTATGTCCCTGATTTTTTAAGTCTTGTCCCTGATTTATGAGGCAGGAGATTGAGAGGTGTGCTTGCAGTAGATGTGCGACAGCTCTGTGCAATCCACACAATGTTCTCCACCTGCAACACTGGCTTGCTACAGATTCTAATGAGCTGCAGTTGCAGTTTGCACTTCCCTGTTGCCATATTCAGTGCTGTCTTATTCCTGGGCTATTTTTGCCCTGCACTCCCAGACCAGTTTGCCCGGCTTCCTTAGGCCCTGTCCAAACTGCACCACTCAGACCCCATAGCGGATAGAAACCGTTACAACCAGGGGAGCAGTGCAGTGTATCCACACTGCCATGGCGGTGTCCGTTCTGGGACCCGGCACTAGTCCGGTCCACATTTCCAGGAGCCGGGCGACCATTATTACGGCAACCGATCCCACAATGCAGCTCGCACTGCACTAGGGGACCGTGCCATGCGCTCCACACTATGCCCGTAACGTAACCGAGGTGTAACTGGTTTATACCATTGTTGAAACCTCATATGGGTTTCAACAATGGTTAAGTGAAATGCTTCTCTGTAACGTTATAGGTGTAAACGTAAACCATTGCGGTAATGGTTTGGGCACTCTGTAACGTTACAGAGGGGTAGTGTGGACAGGGCCTTAGACTGTTATATTCAGTAGGATTAGCATTGGGCTATTTCTTTTGAATATAGCTTGCTTTGTGTTCGGGTTATGTTTGCCCACTGGGCAGTGCTAATTTAGCCCTCGGGCAAAGTTTTGAATATCTCGGCCCAAAGTCATTTAGTCCATGAGGCTTCACAATATCTAAAGTAATTGTCCAGAATGCTTCTCTGGCTAGAAATTTATTCTTTAAACTGACACCTCCTTGATCAAGTGTCACTCTATTCCAAAAATAGCAACACTGCAGGAGATGTGTTGTGCCTCTCTAAATGCTTTGTCATTGCATTTTGTATCATTTCCAGTGCAAATTGTTGTTTTATGCTCTACTACTCTGGCTTTAAATGCATGTTTGGTTTGGCTCTATAGTATAAGCTACAAGGGCAGGTCAAAACATAATTACTCCTTCACAGCTACAATTAATGAATTGTTCAATTGTATATCTCTTTCCAGAACAAGGGTGCACAAATGATTCCATTTTCTTTGTGTTGCTGTGTCCACATTTAAAGTTGCCCTTAGGGGTTTAGGTAGCCAATTATTAGTATTTTCAGTTTTTGATAATAGTGTATGAACCAGAGTGTCTTTGATGCTACATCCTCTCCTGTATGCAGTCCTTGGTGTAATACCACTAATATGGTCAAATTTATTGTCTCCTTGTAGAATGTTCCAATGTTATGTTATTATACTCAAGTTGTTGTAGTTTAGGAAAATACTGAGTAACGAAAGTGATTTCAGTATTTTTTCCTCAGTATTGGTGGTAGACAGATTAGCTGTTGTATTGTTCTCAAATAATTGTAGTTGGTCTGTATTTTTGGCACATTCATATGCTTTCTCCACACACTGCTTTGAATACTTTCTGTTATAGAATCTTGTTTTCATTTCTGCACTGCAGGATTCAAAGTCTGTGTCTCTAGAGCACGTTCTTCTTGCTTTTAGAAAATGTCCTTTGGGATATTATTTAGTAATGGAGAAGGGTGACAGCTGTCAGCTTCCAAAATTGTATTCCGAGCAGTCGGTTTCCTATATAATTTATATTGAAGTTTGTTATGATTTTTAAATACAGTAAGGTCCAGAAAATTAATTGCAGTCAGGTCCCACTCGGTTGTAAATTTTAGATGGCTGCTGGTACTTTTAATGTATTCTAAAATAATAATAAATTAGATTCTGAACCTCTCCAAACCATAAAACAATCTTCTATATATTGTTTCAAACAAAAACATTATTGAAAAAAGATTATTGGCACACTGAATAAAGATGCATTCCACTGGCCAACATAAATGTTCATAGAATTTGGGGCAAAAAGTTGTGCTCATGCTCATTCCTTTATGTTGGGTGTAAACTTGTTGTTAAAGATGAAAAATTGCATTACAATACTGTTCTAGTGCAATTCACCACAAACTCTGTGGAGGGGTGACTTCAGCTGGTCTGTGTTGCATTACTTTAACAATAGCCTGCATGCCCCTTCATGCAGAATGTTAGTATAGAGGCTTTCAACAGCAATACAAACAAGTATATCACTTTCCTGTATTTCAGTAATTCATGTGTGAATGGGAGAAAGTTGTTAACAAGGGAGGCTTTGATTTAATTTTGCTAATAATAAAAAGCAAAAAAATGTGACAGTATACAAAAGGAAATTCAGGAGTTCGAAAATAAAATGACTACTGTTTTCCCTGTAGATCAACTATGTGATATTAAGACACAAATTGATAATCAATTGAAGAAATTTAACACTGAATTAACGTTTTACAAACAACAAAAACATGAACAGGACATGGGATTATAATGATGGGATAATTTACAAGTGGCATGGTAAGCGTAAAAGATTTAAAATCAGGAAATTTATTTCAGATGAAACTAACTTGTCATCGGGTAGGCAGTGATTCTGATAGCTCCACACAGTCTCCAGGTCCTTTTGTAGGACAGAACTTACAAACAAGAGGTCAGCAACATGTGCAAGGTCAAGAAAAACCAGGAGAGGAAGGGTAAGAAGAGGAGAGGAGGGAACAGAAACAACAGAGGGAGAAGTTGGGGATGAGGCAGATGGAATCAAGGGCCCAACCATGGAGATCTCTACAATTCAGGAATCAGCAATGGAAATAGTAAATCTCACTGGTAAATGTTTTACTGCTGCACAGAAATCAGTATTAAAATGTAGACTTTCATTCGACCCCACTACTTCTCAGAATAAATTTGGTATAAAGACAGACTTACAGAAGGTTTTCAGCTTTTGAAATTGAAAGAATTTTATTCAAGTGATACTCAAGGCCAGAACCCAGTTATTACTGGCACACATGAAATTCTAGTCTTTGCCTTCCTCAAATAGTGTGGCACTCAAGCTTACATTAAGGCAGTGGAATGAGAAACAGATAACCATTTACAGAGTCACTATTGGAACAGTTCCAAAATATCAGTAAAGATGAAAGAAAAGCACTTCATGAATTGAGACTATGGCAGACATTACTATACGCCTTCCAGATAAAGGTGGAGCAGTAGTAATTTGGGATACTAAAGATTATGTAACAGAGGCTCAACATCATTTTGATGATCATAGTTTTACACAGCTCTAAATGGTGACCCACTTCTATGATAAAAGACACATTAATACATTAGTATCTGAAGGAGTCAGCAACCATTGAGTGACTAAAGTGGAAGCAGCGACCTTATAGTTGAAAAACCACGCAGTCCAGTGCTATATTTACTACCTAAACTTCATAGAAACAAAACTCCAGTGCCAGGGCACCTCATTGTTTCTTCAGTTGGTGCTGCAATGGAACCCATGTCTAAATTTGTTGATTCTCACACCAAGAAATATGCAGCACAACTACCATCCTATGTTCAGGACACAAATCATATGTGTACTTTGCTAACCAGCATTGAAATACAGGAACGTGATATACTTGTTTGTATTGATGTTGAAAGCCTCTATACTAACATTCTGCATGAAGTGGGCTTGGAGGCTATTTCTAAAGTAATGCAAGACAGACCAGCTGAAGTCACCCTCCTCCCCACAGAGTTTGTGGTGAATTGCTCTAGAACAGTATTGGAATGCAATTTTTCCATCTTTAACAATAAGCTTTACACCCAACATAAAGGAACGAGCATGGGAACGAGCATGGAACAACCTTTGCAAATCTGGTGAACATTTATGTTGACTAATGGGAATGCACCTTTGTTCAGTGTGCCAATAATCCTTTATTCAACGATGTTTTTGTTTGGAAACGATATAGAAGATTGCTTTATGGTTTGGAGAGGTTCAGAATCTGATTTATTATTATTTTTAGTATACATTAAAAGTACCAGTAGCCATCTAAAATTTACGGCTGAGTGGGACCTGACAGCAATTAATTTTCTGGACTTTACTGTATTTAGAGATCACAACTAACTTGAATGTAAATTATATAGGAAACCAACTGCTCTGAATACAATTTTGGAAACTGACAGCTGTCACCCTTCTCCATTAGTAAATAATAACCCAAAAGGACAATTTCTAAGAGCAAGAAGAATGTGTTCTACAGACACAGACTTTGAATCCTGCAGTGCAGAATTGAAAACAAGATTCTATGACAGAAAGTATTCAAAGCAGTGTGTGGAGAAAGCATATGAATGTGCCAAAAATACAGACCGATTACAATTAATTGAGAACAATACAACAGCTAATCTGTCTACCACAGATATTGAGAGAAAATACTGAAATCACTTTGTTACTCAGTATTTTCCTAAAGCACCACAACTTGCTAATATTATAACAAAACATTGGAATGTTCTACAAGGAGACAAGAAATTTGACCATATTAGTGGTATTACAGCAAGGACTGCATACAGGAGACGATGTAACATCAAAGACACTCTGGTTCATACCCTATTACCAAAAATTGAAAATACTAATAACTGGCTACCTAAACCCCCAAGAGGCAACTTTAAATGCAGACACTGCATTCATTAATACAGCACACAGAACATGGAATCATTTGTGCACCCTTGTTCTGGAAAGAGATATACAATTGAACAATTCATTAATTGTAGCTGTGAAGGGTAATTTATGTTTTGACCTGCCCTTGTGGCTTATACTACATAGGTCAAACCAAACATGCACTTGAAGCTAGAGTAGCAGAGCATAAAACAGCAATTGCACTGGAAATGATACATATGCAATGGCAAAGCGTATTAGAGAGGCAGGACATCTCCTACAGTGTTGCAATTTTTTGAATAGAGAAAGTGACACTTGATCAAAGAGGTGGCAGTTTAAAGGATAAATTGCTAGCCAGAGAAGCATTCTGGATAACTACTTTAGATACTGAGAAGTCTTGTGGACTAAATGACTTTGTCTCTCACACAATTTAAAATAATTCTATCTAGTCTGTGATTCATGGAATATTCCTTATACCTTTTATTCCCTGAGCATGTTCTGTATGTTGTTATATGTTATTTGGTGTCTGTGATTTGCACAAGTCTGCTTCATCTGTTTTGCACTTAGCATATCGCACTTTGGGTATTTGCACTATAGCACTGTGTAATACACTTTTAATGTACTGTCTCTTTAATGGTATGTGTTTTTAAACCCACCTGCTCAGTGTGCTCACTAGTTCTGAGGAAGGTGTCAGCTGTGACACAGAAACATAAATGGTCTTGTTGAGCCTGGTGTCCTTGCTAAGCCCTTACCACCCCACCCCCAAGCCTGCGTTCGAATCCCAAGATAATTTACTGCTAAAAGACCTGGGGTGTTCTCTGTAGTGCCTCTGAAATCAGACTGCATGAAAGCTTTTTCTCGATAGTCTGGACATTTAATAAGGGGCAGAAAGAGCTGAACAATTACCTGAAACTCCAGGCCTGCTTCCACCTCGCTGGTCGCTCCTGCAAATTGGTGCTGCGTGGAGGTTTGAACTTAGTGCCTTTATGTCAGCTACGCTTAGATAGTTTTAAATTATGCTTACCTGCCTCAAACTGCTGATTCAAAGCTCTATTAAGATTACTTTAGGCATTTTGCTGTATAATGCAGAGTTATATACACTTTTAGTTTACTTAAAGGATTTCCGCTTATTGCAGCTTGAATGTGTGAGTGCTCAAGTTATAATCATAGCTCTACATGCTGTTTCTAAAAGTGTACTTTGGGTTACTTTAATGTGATTTTGATGGACATGCATTTGGTCTGCTCTGTTAATCACTGCTCAGCTTTTTGGTGTGCTGGGCCTGATTTAGGAGTATAGAACATTCCTTCTGAGTGGTTTAATGTGGTTTGTTCCTGCCTGTACTCTGCTGTACCTTCCCTCCACCTCTGCTATTTGCCCTCTGCTCCCTCTCAGTGAACTCTATCTCCCTCCTCCTCCTTTGTTTAAAAGCCTTCACCTTGCCTTCCTTTTTTCCAGGTGCTGGCACTCAGTTCCTGGGGCCCATCGAGGAGGTCATGAGGGGCTGCAGTACTGCCTCCCCACCCCTACCCCCAACATCTGCGTTCGAATCCTGAAGGTAATTTATTGCTAAAAGACGTGGGGTGCTCTCTGTAGCCTCCGAACCGGATCATACAAAAAGCTTTTCCCGATAGTCTGGACATTTAATAAGGGGCAGAAAGAGCCAACAATTACCCGAAACTCCAGGCCTGCTCTCCCCTCATTGGTCGCCTCCTGCAAATTGGTACTGCGTTGAGGTTTGTCCCCGTGGCTTCGCCTGCTGACCCACCACCCCACCACCACCCGTGGTCATCACCGCACTTATACCTCTGACCACGTGAGGCTGAAATACCTATCAGCCCACTTTACCATACGTAGGTTATACTGACTCTCCACTAGGGGCATCTTACATTCGAAACTGCCTTAATACCATGCAGAGTCAGTCCTCCTTATACTGAATTGTGCTACCCTTGGTTAACTTACACTAGCCCTGACATAACTGTTGATCCCACCTCACCCCCCACCTCTTTCCCTCCTAGCTTCTTGCATATAAACTAACCTATAAAATAGAACCACCTTTCAGGCTACAAAGCAAGCCTCGCCTTCAACACTTTGCTACCTCCCCACCCCCACCCCCATTTCTTCTCCCATTTAACGGGTGACCCTGCCTTTCCTGTCCTTCAGATGTGATCTACCCTCCACGGGAACCTCGTGGGTTTCAAAAGAGCACGGGCCATGGCCCCTCACACCCAGAATGGAAACATTGTCTGCTGCCAAGGGCCCCTGCCAACCCCGCTGCTTTGAACCCCCACCTGGCAAACCGCCAAGGGTCTAAAATCGCCCACCTCAACATCCGCAGCATCCTACATAACCTAGCTGAACTAACAGCCTGGGTGGCCCACTACAAACCTGACATTATGGGCATCACAGAAACCTGGTTTAAGCTATGCATCCCTGACTCCGCCTGTGCCTCCCAGGTTACAGCCTTGTCCGGCAGGATAGGGTAGGCAGTAAGCATGGTGGGGGCATGCTCCTATACTTTAAGGTGCACCTCAATGTGACGAACAGTTAGCTCCCCCCTGCACCCCAGCCTGTGAAGTTCCTTCACACCCTCCTACTGCTCGGGACTACTAAGAAGGTGCATCTCGCCTGCACCTACAACCCTCCAAAAAGGGGTGCTCCAGGGCTCTCCTCATTACTGGACCAGCTTAGAGATAAGGTTGGCTCAAACAAACTGATAATCCTGGGGACCTCAACCTAAATTGGCTGGGGCTCAATGCTAAGTAGCTCAAGCCGCTTCTCCAGATCTTGCCCTCAGTCAGATGATCACGGAACCAACAAGGCCTTCCTTCCGGGGACAAAGGATCACTCATCGACTGGGTCATGAGTAACACACTGGATAAAATCATCCACTCTGGGATCCTCCCGATGCAATATCTGATCACTCCCGACATACTGCATACGGGCTTGCTTCAACCCAAAGTCCCCAGCAGGTAATCCAGATGAGGGACTATTCCAAACTGATCCCCTACGATTACCTTGAGGACCTCAGCGACGGGTTGACTGGTCCAGGATCATGTCCACAATGACCCGGGTAGCGCCATGGATCATTTCCTTGCCGCATTCGTTCCTCTTTACAAAACAGGCACGCACCCTCACCAAAAGGAGGGTGTGTGTGGCACAGTCATGAAATGGTCCACAGAGGCCTTTACTCCCTCATGAAGCAGAGGGAACAAATGCTGAGTAAAATACAAGATCTCCCACAATGACAATGACCTCCTTGAATATCGGCAACTTAGAAACGCCTGCAAGCATGCTATACGTATCCAAAAAGCGAGTACTGCAAATCTGCCCTACTTGCCTCAGCCAACAACCCCGGGTTTTGGAAAATGTCAAAACCTTGTTGGAGGGTCTGTTAAGGAACAGTCCCCTGACATGTATGTCGGGGGACCCACTGCAATAACCCCAAACTATCGCCGCAGCTTTTAATTGCATTTTCTCAGAACTGCCAGTCCGCTCTCGACTCTCTGTCCTCGAACCACCGAGGGCCCTCCTCTCATCTGCCCTTCTACCTCAAGAGGATCACAGTTGGACGACCCATTCACTCCTGGTGGGACTCTTCCATCACATAGGGGCGGATATGACTGCCTCGAACCTAAACTCCTTAGCCTCGGGCCTTCTTCGCCAGACCGGCCGCCACATCTTTAACTCCTCCTCATCCCGGGATCATCCGGATGTATGGAAGATTGCCAAGGTGGTCACTGTCTACAAGCAAGGTGACCCCAAAGATATCAATAACTATCGCCCCATTGCTATACTGTCTGCCACCAGCAAGCTCCTTGAAAAGGCAGTTGCTTCCCAACTCTCCCACTACCTCGAGGTTACACCGTTCTCTCCCCAGCCCAACATAGCTTCAGAAAGGCTCATTGTCGGCGCTTGCCGTGGTCACCTCTGAGATCAGATCCGACTGACCAGGTAACCTGTAGGGAGCCATCTTTGTCGATCTCTCCAAGGCCTTCAATAGGGTGGACCACTCCTCCTCCACTCCATACTGCACCCTCAGTTTCTCCCACTGAGACCTCGAATGATTCTCCAACTACCTTGCAGGTAGGCAGCAATACACCTGCTTCAACCGCACTATCTCAGCCTCTCCCCAGTTAACTGCGGGTCCCCAGGATCCGTCCTGGGTCCCCTACTGTTTTCTCTGTTCATTAATGAACTATCCTCTGCTATTACCCATGGGCTCCCAACTTTATACGCAGATGACCTCGAGTCCTGGCCAGTTCCTGCGATATCAACATCATCAACTCTAGGCTAAACTCTGATTTTGAGCATATTCAGAACTGGCTCAAGGGCCACAAGCTTATCATCAACCTGAGGAAGACATGCCATGCTATTCGGGTCAGTGGCAAACACCTCTTCCTGCCCTGCACCCTGGAAATCTATGGGGCAAATGGCTACTTGGTAATCACCTGGTCTCATGCCACCGGTGTTAGGCTCACTCCTTACACCTACAGTGGCACTCAACAAACACGTGGTGCCCAATCTCTAACCTTTCAGGTTCCCAGATGTCGTACTCCATGGTCAGTGGTCCTTTATCTATAGACGCTCAATGGTTCAGTTCCTGAATAAAGAAGCACTTTCCTCTACTACACTTGGACCCTTCAAAAGGAATCTCAAATTTACCTCACCTCTACCACTCAATGTGACTGCTTCTCTGAACAGAGATCTCTCTAAACACCTCCCAGCTCACTCATGTCTCACAGCCCGCCCTTTCCCAGTCTCATTCCTCTGACACTGGGCCTTCCTTGTGACTCCTTTCCTGCTTCACATCTCCACTGGTACAAGACATTTTCCACCACCATCGGACAGTGGCCCATTAGCCTGCCACACTTCCTCTCCCGGTCGGACATGCCTGCAATACTAACTGCCTATGGTGCCCTCTGTCTCTTATTGTTACCACAGCCTAGCTGCCTACTCAAGCTACTCGTTATATGAATATTATCTCAAAGTATGTTATAACTGAGTATCTTTATTTTTTCTTTTAGTTGTTTTGGTTGTTTATTGTGCATTCTTTTACAACCTCTGTATGTATGTTGACCCTTATCCTTTGACGTGGAACCTTTGTAAACGAGCAGTTTCTGCTCAAAGGTATTTGTAATCCGAATTTAATAAATAAATAAAATAAAATACTGCCAGTCACTGATCTTGGCCAAGTATCTCGGGGTTACCCTCGATCCTCAACTTGATCTTACCACACACATCAGGAATGTGTATGAAGCCTCGAATAGCAAGCTTGGCCTTGCCTACTGAGCCAAGTGACTGCCTCGTCCCAGCTGGCCCAACTAGCCATAGCTAGGGGACACCTCCCCCACACTTTGCCACGGGCTTGTTGCCTTTGCTCCAGTCTCATACACAAATCTTACAAAATGGGACACTGCCTACAACAATACTGTATATGCCGCTTTGCACTATCTGCCCCCGCCTTATGCATCGATGTGAGCTCTACTCACGACTGGAGTGGTCCCCTGAAAAGCACCCAGACCTTCGTCCTAGGCAACTTTGTCAATAACATAGTCAGAACAGCCACTTCCTGCACCCGCCTTTCCCTAAATCCCAACCCCAGCCTACCATCTCAGATCCTGTGCTGCTCAGGCCCGATTGGTTCTCAGGACCAGCACCCTCACTGGTGACTGGACCTTCTCAGTCCATGCGCCAAAATGTGGAACTCCCTTCCGCCCTAGTCGCGTGCCTTGCCCTCTCACCACTGCTTTAAAACATCCCTATGGAGCTTCCTCAAGTCTACTGCAGCCTGTCTATGTTCCGCTTAGACCCCACGCACTCCTCTACCCCTCCTGACTCTCTGGGAGTGCCACCATGAGTACCGTCTGAACTGCTGCTGTTAAATCCCTGAAAAACTGGCCAAAGCTCTGACCGTCTCCCTCTGTGCATGGCGAATCATCCTATCTGCACCCTCCTCCTTCTGCATAGTACTTGCTACCCCTTGTTAGCTGCGTATAATGTATTTTTTTTTTCTGTCAATGTTTATCACAAACTTGTACTACAACAATCCTTGATGTAACCCTCGATGTGTTATTTCTCTAATTGTCTTTGAGATGTGTTCAGTCTATAGTCATATTAGAAATCTCTGACTCCCTACATTGTTTTTGTAACCTATTGCTTGACTGCTTGCCTTACCATGTTTGAGCATGACCTTTACCTCCCACCTGTTAGAGCATGCGGCTCCTGTTTGTAACCTTGACTCTGTATTTTGTTTCCTGTATGCTTTGTAACTCTCACGGATCGCACCTGAAAATAGGCACTTGGTTGTCTAGTGTACTTACCTGGTTAACAAAAGCAAATAAATAAATAAGTCCATGGAATTGAAATTGCATTTTGCATGTTGGAACCACAAATAGGACTATGTTAGCATATGGATTAAATCTTTCCATTGACGTCAGTACTGCTGATGCTCTGAATGGTGTGTAATGTAGAAATAAATATATGCTACACCCACACAGGAGTGCTGTTCTTCCAAGTTTGGATGTGTGTGTCTACATTGATCAGTCCTGGTAAGGTGCACCCTTTCTTTCTTCTAATACTGGCGGCAGAAATTTTTGACTGAAAAATCCTTCTAGCCATACCCAGTTCTGTGTTGATTTAATATTGAATATTAAGACCTCAGCTGACCCATTGCCTCCATTAGCTCCATATAAAGTCAGAACCATTAAAGTAAAACAAAACTATGAGTATATGTGCAATAGGTTTGGTACCTGGAGATCCAGGTTCAAATCCCATAGTAAAGACCTTAGTGGCTGCATGAGGCTGAGCAAGCCAATTAAGATTCAGCTTCTCCTTGCTTTACTCTGCTCATCTGCAAAAATGAGAAAAGCAAGACTACTCTGCAAGGGGTCAAGCCTAGCTATTCTGTGTCAATAAAAGCAAAACAACATGTGTATATACTTGTCTTTTTCCAATGTTCTCATGTGATGTCATGAGCTCTTTAAAAGGATGACAGAGGAATACCTGCATGCATTCAAAGAGCAGACAAATTTTCTATAGGATTACATGTAATCAGATTTGTGTCCTCTGTACTGTTTAAGCAATAACACAGTTTACACACATCCTGACTACAATCCAAATTGAGCAGCTGGATTTCTTTTGAAGCCTTCTGGAAGATTATACAGGACAACAGCATGTATGAGAAACAGATTCTTTAAAGTATCAGAAGAACTATGCATATGGTTTTACACTGTAGCAATATGAGGTCCTTGGAGTAACTCTCTTACACACACACAGACACACAGACACATATACACACACACATCGCACACGCACGCACGCCACGCACACACACACAACCACAAAACACCACACACTCTCACCACTTATTGTTATTTGAATGGTAACTAACAGTATAACTGCCACAAACACCAGCATTGTATCAATGTATCATTTAAAAACATTGGGCATTAGACTGTTTATGAATTTAAACTCCTGTTGTATTTTAGCACGGCAAAGTAATAGCTTTTGATACAGTAGCTGAAGAATGTAAATCAATCATGGGGATGATGATGATGATGAAAGTTTATTTTATCCAGGTACATACATTTGGGATATCCCTGTTTTCAAAGCATGCCCTGTACATGTTACAAAACTTGACTAAAAACATTAAGAACATATAACAATGGCACTGTATGGCATTGTCCTCCACCCTGTCATCCAGTTCATCAGTTATTAAACTCTAGTACATTTCTGACATCCTTGTATTCATCATTAGTGCATTTCTCATTAACTCAGAGATTTTTAAAACAACCTTTATTGCTAGTTGTGAATTGATTATTCACATCAATTAATATGGCTGCCACACCCATTTTTTAAACATCTCTTCCTGGCAGTTACCTTTTACTATACATAATTGTCATACTGTAGATAGTGCTTATTGCTTGCATATGCTTCTGACAGTAAAACAGGAAATGCTTTCAGCACATTATTTATATAATCGCAAAAGAATGCAATAAAACCTTTTATTTGCACATGTCTGATGAATTATCCATACTGTAGATTACCAATGCCTAACAGCAGTATTGGCAAATGGCCACCTCCTTAACTATTAATTATGTTCCCAAGGAAGTTAGAATGTAACAACCCAGCTCTACTGTGTGTTTTCCTGTGCTACAACTTTTAACAACTGCTGAAATTTATAAAGCAGCATACCAAAATATAATAAGAGTATCTTCCATAATTACAATTTCAGGACAAACTGATACAAGGCTAAACATTGTACTGTTATGCATAAATAGAAATGTTAGCAGTTCTATTGAGTATTGGGGTGGGGCAGGGTTGCATTACGGGAAAAATGAAAACAGATATACTGTATTTATAGCTTGCTTGCACTTTACAACTGTCTGGTCAACAGTGCATACAAAGCCTGTTCTATAGAAACTATTAACAAAATGTACTGTATATTTACACCAACCTATATGAAAATCAGATAACAGTGCCCAGCCTGTCTAACTGCTCACAAGAAATAACAGCACAATGCACAAATTCAACGGAAACAGAAAATAAACTTTTAAGTTTGAAACCATATAGCCATGCTGTGCAGTGCTGACTGACTGCCAAAGCAACAACAACATTGCATTTTATAATTTTCAGCTTGATTACTTGAATGTACTCAGATGTAATTTTTCTCTGGTTGGACTCAATCGGTCAGATGAATGATTTCTATGCTGTTTGTATATAGGATAGGCAAGTTTAGGCACACAGACAGTGCTGCACTGCACTAGTAAATTAACCACCATCCATAAGGGCATAGCAAGTAATGTGGACCAGGGTCTCCTTGTTCCAATCTTTATACCCACCTGATTTCTTTGAAATACATTCAGCATAAACAAGTCAAGCAATAAAGCATACTGAAGTGCTCAGAGGTGCCCTGTAACAGGATATGGCCAGCAAGGGCTGTTGGGATCTAGAATGGATGGAGAGGATCTGGCAAGTGAATGTGAGTTTTTATTACTTTTATCTCACTTTGTGGCCATGGGGGGTTATGACAAAGTGACAGTATGGTTGGCTGGGGACCATTGTTTTTGTTTCTCTGCAAACTAAGCAAAGAGCTCAAGAAACCTAAACAAGTGTGAATTGCAGCTCAGCTGCCTTGTCTGTTCTGCCCAAACTGGAAGCAACTTTAATCCTTCACACCTGAGACACACATATGGGTCTCTTTTTCAATTGACTTATTTGTGAGAATGGGTTAAAGAGCAACTGGTGCTTGTTTTACAAGGGCAGTTTATCATGTCCTAAGAAGGTGGGGGTGCTGCAGCTCGCTCCACTCCATGCTTCTGATGTCTACATTGCTGCCACCATGTCAGCCACCCTTTGTTAGAGACCAGCCCACTAAATGATCTGCTGCATGCAAATTGCACATGAGGTGTGCAGGTTCTCCTCTCACCTCCTGGCTGTTAATTGAGGAGGGGTTCAATGCTGTCTAAATGAACTAACCACCAGGCACAACTGCAAGGCAAACTGATGAGCCAAGCAGTGGCAGAAGGATGATGTCACAATTGGATAGAGAGGGAGGAACATGGCACAGAGTACAGCTTGGGGGAGGAGGAGGAGAGGGTGCAACTCAACAGTCACAGTTGCAAAAATATGACTGCACACAGTTATAGCAGCAACACAGGGCAATGACAACTCATTGCCACTGATGTCAATTACAACCAATGGTTCTGATAGCTGTTGGCAGCTCCAGGATCTCGAAGGTAGCTATTCCATTTGACAAGGCAGTAGGAAGGGCTAGTGGGATGCTGGGATGCATTGAAGGGAATTTCTAGCAGGAGAAGGGACATGGTGCTGCCCTCTATTGCTCAGCAGTGAGGCCCCGCTTAGAGTACTTTGTCCAGTTCTGAGGCTGGACTTCTGCAAGGACATTGAGAGGATGGAAGTGGTACAGAAGAGGGCAACAAAATGGTGCAGGGGTTGCACAAAAGCCATATGAGGAAAGGCTGCAGCAACTACACATGTGCTCTCTGGAGGACAGATGTCGAGGAGTGGACATGACTGAGACCTACAAGTACCTCACAGGAGGAAGCAGGTGCAAGTGGTATGTCTCTTTCAGTGGATGGAAGGCATTAGAACACAGGGCCACACAATGAGGCTAAGGGGGGAAGTTTGAGAGAAGTGAAGAAATAGCTCTTCAAAGAAAGGGTGGTGGACAATTAGAACAGCCTGCTAGAGGAGGTAGTAGAGGGTAAAGACCATGGGAGCTCCATGCATGGGCTGGATAAGCAGAAAGGTGAATTAGGTAAAGGAAAGGAAGGAGGAGGGATGCCATTGACCAAATAGGGTCAGAGGTGTTGCAATAGGCAAGGAAATGGGGCAGACTTGATGGGACTACGGTCCTTTTCCTGCCAACTAAGTCTATGTTTCTATATTTCTTCATCAGATGCCAATGCTCACATATCAGTGGCATTGTCTTAAGATGCTGCTGCTGGTACTCTGATCCCAATACATTGAAGCAACATAATTGTTTATGACCTCATGCCATGATATAAATGCTTCAGCATATCACATACTGAATCCATTAGGTACAAGTAAGCAATAAGGCATGACAGGGTGTTAATAGTAGTGTGATGAACACATGCCCAGGAGCATAGTATGGCATAAGGCCACAGCCTGAGTGTATTGAGCTCTGAAAGTACATTCAGAGCATTGACAACCTGAGGTTTCTTATTGCACTTATAAAATGGGTTTAGGATAGTAAAAATAACAATACAGAAAAAATTGCTATGGTTTTGAAATTAATATTTTTTCCAGTTGTTTCTCCTGCTGTGTCCAAAAATTAATAAAAGGTACCAACTGTGAACAACTCAAAGGTAACTGGTAGGAAGTCTGGCATTTTTATTTGATTTTTATGGAGTAGAAAATTTTACTGTTAATTTTGAAAGTGAAATTTCTAGATGGCACAGTGGGACTTTTTTAGGTGTTGGTTGTACTGTAATTAAGCATGGCAGATAACCAGTTAGAATGCAGCCTTCACTGCCCATTTTATAAAGCTTGTTTAAATTAATGGCTTGGCAACTTGACTTTCACCTCAGGGCATGGTGAGCATTGAACACTGAAACATAAAAGAATGACTGACGTATGACAATTCCTGTGTGCTACGATGATCATGGTAGCAATGTCCTCATTCTCATCCAGTACAGTATGCATGATAACATTAAGGTAATGTGCAAAGCATGGTACTCTAAAGAAATCAACTGTTCTTTTGTGCTTTTACAATATTTCAACCATTATCAACTGCAACAAAGGCCAGATGGAGGTCTAAGGGGACAAGTCACTTCTGATAACCAGACTGAGCTTGAGAAAGATATTTCCAGCAGTGTAAGATGAGTTTTCCATACTTGGCATGCCAAGAGGGGCATGGTGATAAAAATGATTCAAGAAAGAGGTTTATTGGAAGGACAAAGCCTTCCTTAGACTTTGAGGACTGATCTGACTTAAAGCTGACAATGCGCTGGTACACGCAGGCATTCATTGGTCTAACCACTAGTCTACATGTCAGTGGTAAGATGGACTACAGGCACCCATGACATACATGTATCTATCAAGTAATGCACTGATAGTTCCATAAACTTTAGGCACTACCCACGTTGCTAAGGGACAGTGAAGGAAGAAAACTGCTGAAAACCATGTCTCTCAACTAATAAACTGATCAACAGCTAACCGCCAGCCTAGCTTGGTACACAAAAGATGTACATGTGGATGCTTTCATGGTAGCTTTTGTTTTTCTACTCTTTTCTTGTCAGAAAACCTGGAAGGGTTGTCTGGAATTATGCAGATTGGACAGCAACAACACAGTGATGGATTTTATAGCTTGCTTTTCCCACAACTTTATTGGGGCCTATTGTTGTATCACCTACCAGGTATTTCTGGGTTGGCCTGAAAATAGTCTGGGTCGGGCCTGAAACTAGTCACTCTTGTGTATAGTGCCCCTACCCAGTTAACAAAAACTAAATAAATTAAATAAATAAAATGACTCTGTCCTTAGGAATTGATGGTGGAATAGGTGAGCAGAAACCTTTAGTGGAACATTAATTACTACTTAAAGCTAGATGGTGTACTTTTCCTGAGTCTGTCTCAGTAATATCAGAGACCCTCACTTAACCTCCTCCTCATCATTAACACTGTCCTCTAAGGTTTTCTCAATTCCATCCAAGTTTACTTTACTGTCCATTATCTTTGACTTCTAACACACACTCCACTGCATTGAATGGTTTATAATAAAGTGGTTTCTGTGCCTCAAATCCCCAAGAGACTGCCCTGAGTACCTCTCCTGACCCTTTTCTTACAAAAATGGCAAGCTACCACACTCAAGTTACCATCAAGTACTGTAAGGTAAAAAATATCCACCCTACCAACCCAGATGAACCACACACTGGAATAATTGGTCTACTACTTTAAACTCCTTCTTTCTGCTCCCTTCCCCTGATTTTCTGATGTTTACTTCTGTACAGGCCTCAAAGCAGTTTGTTCTTATCTTTGATAGCCTCACCTCACTTGGCTATCCTCTTAATTTATCACTCCCCTGATCATTAAGTCATTCATCTTATTCTCTAGCCTTCTACACTTTTGTTTCTTACTGGAAGGAATTCAATTACCTCCTAGTAACTTCATCAACCTCATTATCTCTGTCAGCATCAGTGTCATCATTGATACTCTCCAGTCCTTATTTAAATCCTCTAGAGCTATTCCAGCTTTTAAAACATCATACATAGTGTCAGACACAATGTCATTATGTGATTTATTACTGATGGTACTATTTGGGTCTTATGGAATTCTAAACAGCCCAATTCTAAATGCTGCATTTAGCACAGATGATACTGTTTTGGTCTTGCTGGACATCCTCAATGCCCAACTCTGAATGCTGCAGCTCTATTGCTACAATAGTGGGGTTCTTCAATGAAATAATGGTGCACCTCACTCTCCCAGTGCAAATACTCCCTTGCAGTTCCTCAGCTTTCTCATGGAAAGAATATTCAGCAGATGATGACAGCCCAACAGATGTTTTACCACTAGCATATCATATTTCTTGTTCTTAGGAACATGAGCAGATTCAGAGTTGGATAAATGATTTGCCTTATACTGATGAAGGTAATTAATTTTGTTTGAGAAATTTTCTATGGACTATATAAAATTACTAACTCAGCTATAAAGCACACTGTGATTAATAAACCATGCCTCTCAGTTCTGTATTGTTATCAGTGGCTCAGGTATAAATGACAGTGACCTGGCTGAGATGCTGGTGTGGTACTTGTAATTTATTAGAGCATCAAAACTGAATAACATATCATTACCAAAGCTTTGAATTGTGCTATGTGCAACACTGTGTATAGCTAACACTGGCCGGGATAGTTTTATTTTTTTTTATTTTCTTATTTAATGATTTGGTAACTGAGAAAGGCACACTAAGCCAAGGATCATTTCCAGTTGTGACCCAGGAACAAGGGTACAGGATTTACAAATATATGATTATACAAATGGTACATGAATATATGCAATTAGATTACATATATACAAGGAATACTGGAATAGCCAAAACAAGTTTGGCTAGATCAGAAAACACTTCAATAGAAAAACACTTTTCAATTGAAAACTAGGCTAGATTAGGCAACATTTCAATAGAAAACTCTTTTACAATTGAAAGTACATACTAACTGCAGTTAATATAGGTAGGAAGCTGAGACATTTATACAGAGTTGGTACAGTGCATTTATATACAAAACTCCATATGGAGACAGAGATGAGGAAGACTATCCTGGTTCACCAATGCGGTGAGGATTGGTAAGTCAGGAGGAGAGGCTGAGTAGGTGAGAAGCAGGAGCAGGATGGGGTGGAAGCGAGCAAAGTTGTTGTCTAATAGAATTGTGTGAAGTTGAGTTTTTAGAAGTGTGGATAGTTGGTTCCATAGGAACAGGAGCCTGTATGTGAAGGAGGATTTACCAGCAGTCGAGATGGTTTGGGCAGTAAGAAGGAGCATTTATCCTTTGATCTTAGCATGTAAGGTGATGGGTTTGTTAGGGATAGGCTCTCTGAGAAGTAGGAATAGCAGGTTGAACCAGAATTTAGATATCAGGGAGATAGAGGATGTAGCAGCAGTGGGACAAGGGTGATATACGAGGGTACAGAAGAGAGAGAAGTGGTGGGTTCTGATGGGGAGTTAGTGGGAAAGCAGCAGAAGGAATTTAGGAGGGAGTATGCCAGATGTTAACTGGGAGTGCTGCAGCTGCCACTCTAAGAGTGCAGTTATACCTAGATGCCCCACAGGGGCATGCCTTAGACAACTAGTACTGGAGCCCACCTTGAGAGGGAGCAATATTAGACTTGATTCTCTCAAATGGAGATGGAGAGAGGATCACAGATGTAGAAGTGGGTAGCCATCTGGGAACTAGCGACCATCGAACAGTATGGTTCTACAATAAACACAGCAATAGGGTCAAGCACAAAGACAAAAGTACTGGACTTTAGGAGGCTGACTTTGCTAAAATGGGTGAGTGCCTAAGGAATGCACTAGCAAATGGGCAGGAAGGAGGTGGAAGAACAATGGGGAATAATAAAACTGCCATCACAGAGGTAATGAGCCTTTTGTGAAGCAAATAAACAAAACAAGACGATGTAAGAAACCACTATGGTTCTCAAAGGAAGTGGCAGTGAAGGTTCAAGAGAAAAGAAAGCATTCAGGAAGTACAAGGAATCGCAGAAGGAGCAGGACAGAGAACTGTATCAGTTAAAGCAAAAGGAGGCTGGTAGGCAGTCAGAACAGCAAAGGCCCAAACCGAGGAAAAGATAGCCAACTCAGTTAGGAAGGGGATAAAACCTTTTATAGGTACATCAGGGAGCAAAGGAAGACCAAGGGAGGATAGTGAGGCTTAATAAAGGGAGGAGGGTGGGCAGAGGGAGACTGTGAAAAGGCAGAGATACTAAACAAATATTTTGCTCAGTATTTACAAATGAAGAGGGGAGGTACATAAAACAAACAGTAGTAACACTCTGGATACAGAAGTTGATACCAGCCCATTTACAGAAGAAAGGGTTCTGAAAGAACTCTTAAAACTGAAAGTGGACAAAGCAATGGGACCTGATGGGATTCATCCCAGAATTCTAAAGAGCTAAGGGTAGAACTAGTGACACCACTGACTACCCTTTTAACAAATCATGGAGGATGGGGTGGTACCCGAGGACTGGAGGAGGGCAGATGTGATTCCCTTCACAAAAGTGGGAGCAAGGCAGAAGCAGGAAGCTACAGACCTGTTAGTTTAACTCAGTGATAGGGAAAATGATGGAATCACTTCTGAAGGAAAGAATTGTCGAGTATCTAGAGGCCAGAGGGGCACAGGACCCTAGGCAGCATGGATTCACAGTGGAAGGTCATGCCAGACAAATCTGATAGATTTCTTTGACTGGGTGACCAAAGTAGTAGATCAGGGAGGGGCTGTGGACATGGCCTACCTAGACTTAGCAAGGTATTTGACACAGTCCCACACAAAAGATTAATATACAAGTTAGCCAGCCTGGGAGTGGGTCCCAAGATGACAGCCTGGGTAAAGAATTGGCTGGAGAATAGGACACAGAGAGTAATAGTAAATGGAGTCCACCAGAAGAAAGGAGGGTTACTAGTGGGTACTGCAGGGTTCAGTATTAGGACCGTCCTCTTCAATGTCTTTATAAGCAACATTGCGGAAGGACTGGAAGGAAAGTATGTCTCTTTGCAGATGACACTAAGATCTGCAACAGAGTTGATGCACAGGGTGGGGTGGAAAGGATGAGAAGGACTTGGCAAGGTTAGAGGAATGGTCAAATGTATGGCAGCTTAGTTTCAATGCTAAGAAGTGCAAGGTAATGCACCTGGGAAACAAAACCCAGGGAAGAGTACACAATGGGGTGAGATACTAACAACAAAATGGAAAGGGACCTGGGGTAGTCATATCAGATGACCCAAAGGTGGGCAAGCAATGTGAGAGGCAGCAAGGAGGGTTGGGGGTTACTGGGATGCATAGGGAGAGGCATCACCACTAGAAAAACAGGAAGTTATTATCCCTTGTACAGACAGCTGGTCAGACCCCATCTGAGTACTGTATGCACTTCTGGAGACCCAGTCTCCACAAAGACATAGACAGGATGGAAGCTGTCCAGAGGAGGGCACTAAATGGTGCAGGGTCTGCACCAGAAGACATATGAAGAGAGACTTAAGGAGCTTAATATGTATAGCCTCGAGGATAGGAGGGAAAGGGGGACAAGATAGAAACTTTCAAGTACCTCAAGGAATCAACAAAGTCCAAGAGGGTAGCATCTTTCAAAAAAAGAGGTGTGCAAGAACAAGAGGGCACAATTTGAAGATAGAGGGGGGCGGCTCAGAGGTAATTTAAGGAAGTATTTTTCACAGAGAGGGTTGTGATGCATGGAACGGCTCGGAGGAGGTTGTGGAGTCAAAATCAGTGGTGGAATTCAAACATGCATGGGACAGTCATAAGGCAATTTGGGGGTGGGGGTAAGAAGAAGTAGGCTGCTGGTTAACTAGGGATCTGCAGCTTATCCAGTAGGTAGGGAAATGGCCAGACTGGGTGGGCCAAGCGGTCCTTATCTGCTGTCAAATTCTATGTTTCTATGTTTCTATGAGTCTAGTCTGGGTAAGGAAGATGCTAGGGTGTGCTATACACTACATCTGTGTAGTTGAAAACAGGTGCCATTATTTTCGGCCAGTAATTTGCATCTCACATGTAGTTGAGGAGTCTCTGTTTCGCATAGCATACCAAGCTTGGGTCGGAGTTTCGAGGTGATGGTCTGTGTATCAAAAGGTTTAAGTGGTGGTTGAGCTATACTGCTAGATATTTGTATGAGGAGACAGTGTTTAGTGGATCCCATCCAGGAAGGTGATGGCAGGGGAAGGGATACTCTGGATAGTTTTTGTGCAAGTCCCAAGGTCATGAAGACTGTTTTGAAGGTGTTTATTTTGAGCTGACTTGCCTGGAACCATGACTGTATGTTGTGGAAGTCCTGCTGTAGTTTTGATTGGACATTGATTAGAACTGGACAGGATGCAAAGAGGATAGTAGTATCTGAATACATATGTATGCAGGATCTTGTACAGACAGTGGGGAGGTCATTTATAAATAAGGAGAACAGGATGGCCAAGTATGGATCCTTGGGGCATGCCTGCTATGTATGGGAGTGGAGGGAGGTGGAGTTAGCTATCCTGACTGTTTGGAGCCTGTTCCCAAGATAGGAGTTGAACCACTGGATTGAGTAGGGGAGGGTAGGAGCTAGTCTGGCTGCTTTGTGTTTGTTTAGAAGCATGGAGTGTGAGACTGAATCAAAGGCCTTGGCCAGATCTACAAAAAACAGCTGCAGTTAGGTGACCTTTGTCTGAGGTACAAAGGATGTGTCAGGTGACTCATAGCAGGGAAGATATTGTGGAGTGATGCTTTCTGAAGCCTGACTGGTTAGGAGAGAGGAACTCAGAAGTCGTGAGAAACTCAGACAGTTTAGATTGGACTAGGACTTCTTGCACTTCATGGGTCGAGAGGAAGGAGATCAACTGGTAATTTTCTTGGCACTGAGAGGTCACCGCCTTATGTAGAGGAATAACATAAGTCATTTTCCAGAATTGTGGAACAGTTCTAGAGGAAAAAGACAAGTTAGTATGAAGGCTAGGGGTGAGGCAATTGCAGGTGCAGAAATACATAGACGTTTAGGGTGGATCCCTGCCTGGGCTGGACCTTGAGATGTTTAGGGAATAGAGGGCATTTAGGACTTCCTGCTCGGAGGTGGGAGCGAACATGAAGGTGTTGACGGGGTGAGTTTTGGGAGATTTTGTGGGCACCTTTGGAGGGAGGTAGTGGATGGTGACGGATGGCATATGTGGTAAAGAAATTATTTAGGGTGTTTGCTATTCTTACAGGGTCTGCTGTGATCTGTAGGCCAGTTTATGAAGGGCAGGTGTGTTGGATTTTGGGAGGAGGGGTCTATGAGGGTGGATCACCTTCCAGAAGGAGGAAGATTGTACAGTCTGCAGATGTGACCTGAAGTAGGCAGCTTTAGCTTTTTATGGCCTTGGTACAAACATTTCTGATAGTGTTAAAAGCTTGCCTAGTTTGGGAGGTCTGTAAAGTTTTAAAATAAGACAAGACCTTGTCGTGAGCTTTTCATAGGGTAATAAGTGGGGTTGGGACCCACGGTGGTGGCATTTCTTGACTCTAGCTTGGATCAGAGGGGCATGAACATCCCAGAACCAGGTGAAAATATGCAGGAACCAGTTAAAGGCTGTATTTACATCCGATGCTGAGTAGACTGGGTTCCAGTCTTCGTGCTTTAAGCCACATAGGAGAGGATGACACTGACCTGTCTGGCATGCAGTTATGGTACTTGGAATTTTAAAATGCCAAAATTAACCAATAATTTACTAATGTAGCTATGGAGTGCACTGTGCACATTGGCCCATGCCTCTTAGTGCAGTATAATGCTAATACTTGCTGCAGGTGTGAATGACTTGGGCCTGGCAGAAATGCCGATATGGCAGTGGGAATTTTTAAGCACACTAAAACTGAATAACAAATTATTAACAAAGCCTTGGAACACATTTTGTGCAATGACCTGTGTCTCTCATAGTGATTGACAGCCTGGCATGATTTATTAAAAAGTACCCCCAAAATTATTCCTAATATACTGTAAGTTAATGGAATCACTAAGGAATGTCTCTTATGGTATAAGAGACTCTGAACCTGAGGTTTAGGACAAGGAAATGCAAAGTGAAGCTGTGAGCTGCGCCTGCCCAGACCTTAGGAGAAGCATCTATTATACCATAACAGACATCCCTCAAGGCCCTATTAACTTATTATAGATCACATGAATTTCAAATTTAGTCTTTTATAAATTATATTGTGCTGTCCTTCCTGGCATTGAAGTGGAGTACTCCGATGAGAGCACACTGTACACCAGATAAGTATAGTAGCTCTGCATACTGTCTGGCTAACGTTATTTACAATATGAAAGATAAACATTAAAATTATATGTTAATAAGAAAACAATTATTTTATTGGCCCTGGTTTCATGTGCTTTCAGAGATTACCTAGGACAGTCTAAAACACTGAAAAAAATGAAAGTATTTTACATTTTCAAAATTGGCACAGAAACTTCCATATACTGCTTTTTAAACTAAATTATTTTCAGTTGTTGCCTCTAATAGTTAATTTGCGACTGGATGGTGATAGATGCTGTAGCCTACCCTCTCTCAGTTATCGTACCAGGCCCACATTATGGGTAAATAAAGCCTTCACAATATTTTTCTCTTTCACTATATTTACCATATTCATATTTTCCATGGACTATTGTTCTCTGCCAGAAAGTGGCAACAAGGCTGCCACAAAGGAGGTCCAGGAAATGAGCAAAGTACAAATCTTAGTGGACAGGGTACAAAAGGACTAGAATCTCTAAGGGTAGGCAAGGCACTGGTCCAGATAGCCTGCACCTGGGAGTGCACAGGAAATTGGCCACAGCACTAGCAATTCTCTTTAAACTGTCTGTTCAATGACTCACTGCAGTCATGAGTCATGCACTGAATTGGAGATCCGATGACATAGTACTGCTCCAAAAAGCAGGGGACATGGAGGAGCCAGGCAACCACAGGCCTGTCAGCCTTACTCGCCATCATAGGTAAGCTGCTGAGACCATAGCGAAGGGGAGTTTGGTGGCCTACTGTACCTAGATGCCAATGAACTGCAGGATGAAATGCAGCATGGGTTTGTGTCAGGAGGTCTTGCTAGACCATCCTGATACCATCTTTCAGTTGAGTCACCAGGCCAGTAGAGAAAGGACAGGCAGTAGATCTGCTCTACTTAGACGCCAGTAAGACCTTTGATTCGGTACCACAGAGGAGGCTGTTGAAGAAGTTGGAGGACTTGGGAGTGGAGCCAGGTTTAGTTAAATAGGTAGGAAACTGGCTAAAGAGGAGGCAACAGAGAGTGGTTAATGGGGCTAAATCAGGGGACAGAGAGGTCATGAGTGGAGTATAGCAGGGTTTGGTCCTGGGGCCTGTCCTATTTAAAGGATCAGTCAGCACTAAGAGCTCTACACCCAAGTGTGGGCCTGGTTCCAGTTTTCACTTTCTGTACAAAAACATTTTTATTTGCTTACTGTTTACTGCAGTATAGCAGATTGTAGCAGACTGATTCTGTTGACTTGCAATCTGACATTTTCTGTAACTACAATTCTAGAATCCTCTACAGCTGACATCAGAGGAGGGCTGTAGAAGTGAAATCAATAGCCTGCAGTGCATGTCAGAGTTTTTATAAACACTGATCATTTGTTAGCTGGCCTCTCTGTCTTTTCTGGGCTAAGCACCATCCCAGAGGACTGTCCTTAGCCCGACAGTGCAGTGAGACTGGCAAACATCTGATTGAAGTTTATAAAGCTTTAAATGCAGTGTAGGCTATTGAATTTTGTATAAAGTATATACATTAAATAGTGAATGTTTACAATATGCAATAAATACATAAAAAGTACAGTTAAAATAAACAAATAAACATTGTACTGGAATGAGGAATGTTGCAGCTGATATAGAAATAGATTAGCCCCATCTCTAGTTATTCAGTAGCACATTTGTAGTGATCTTTGGCATTAACTCAATCAGCTTGAGGGGCCATTTTGAATAAGGTTAAACACAAACACATTTTTGACACATGTATACACTATGGGAGGGAATCTGAAAAGTTCTCCAGTAGAAATAAAAGAAAATTAATGACCATCAATAATTCTGATCATATATACATTCTTTAAAAAGTCCTCAGACTAGAAAAGCTGTGAGACCAAAGTAGTCATTAAGACCTAGGCATCTGGTTGCACCTCACTTGTACATCTAAAATGCCTTTCTTCTCAAGAGGGCATGTCCAAATAACTGCCTCTGTGTCCCAGTGCCACCTTTTCAATTTCAATGAATCTGAATTTGTGCTAGTAACAAACTGCAGTTTATTTAAGACTAAAGCATTGTCTACATTTTCTGCTTCAGTGGCCTTCATGTGTTTGCCCACCCTGATCCAGAGTCTGTAAATAGTTTTACCAGTCTAAAATGCCCACAGCCTATTATACCAAAGAAGTAGTATTGCAACTTATACATTTGAAAGTTTAAAATTCCTCCTGAGAAACTGGATCCAAAAAGGATTTGGTGTCACAAATTACAGGGCAATATTTATAACCCCATTCCCAAAAAGGGCAACAATGGGGAGGGTAATAGTGGGAACCAAGTTCTCCAGAAGAGTGGTGGGACCCTGTGGTAACTGTAACAACAACATCTTAAATATTGCTCACCCTCCTATATAATCAGCAGTACAAAAGGACCGCACCTGCCAAAGGTTTTGTGTGAATACATGTTGCTCCTAAAATAGAAAATGTGGACCTCAAAATTATAGCTGTGCAAAAATTACTATTTTATTACAAAGTGCTGTTAAAAAGATTTTGTAAATCACATATAATTACAATCGAATATATTGCTTCACAGAACAAGAAGTCAATTCAAATTTAAAAGAGTCCAAACAGTTCCAACAATACAAACGCTGACTAGCATTCAGATTCAAACCCTATCCCTGGAATGATATCACAAAATCAGTTACAATGAGTTACAAAAATCTTTTAACAGTACTTTGGAATAAAATAAAGTTGTTTTGCACAGATATAATTTTTGGGTCCACAGTTTCTATTTTATGGAACAATGTGTAGTCACAAAAACCTTGGCAGATGCCGGTCCTTTATACTGATGATTATTACATTTCTGACCTGGACACTGCTGTTTCCTGCTGCGTCAGACTTTCTGAACTCCCATCCTATATACAATATATAGAATAGTAGATGGTGACCATCGAAACAAGGCTGTGTTTCCATCGAGGTTGTTGATGACATCATGGAGACCTTGTGAGCGTAGCTTGAGAGGTCTCCCATGATGCCATCAATAACTGAGATAGAAACACAGTTTTAGTTGTGGATGGTTAACCATCCACTATTTTATTCAGTATATGGTACCTGGCTTGTGTCTTTCTTTTCATTTTTTTCAGTTGATGGTTACCTTGGTTATGTCATGCTGCTCCTGTTCCAGCTCACTCCTGCTTCTCCCCACTCTGACTTGGTTTGGCTTCACCCCGTCCTGCTGGCTTGGCACCATTTATTTTTAAATTAAATTTTAAAAATAACAGTGATTCACTTTTGTGACACTGAGCCTTGTGAGGCTCGGTGTCAAGAGGAAGGTCCAGCTTGACTGGCACTGGTTTAATTTCCCACCATGTTGCAAATATTTTTTCTCCTCAGAGCACCATTGAATGAGCTAATCAGATAGCAGGACAAGGCAAAGAAAAGTTGTTGCACTATCGATGTGACGAAGAACAATAATTACAACAACTTTTTGACCTTGAACTGTCCTACAACAAAAATTTGAAAGCCACTGTTTCCTATACAGAACAAGCCCTAACCATGTACTATAAAAGTATGGAAAGGAACATTAATAACAGGTTTTAGCAACTATATGGTACGTAATCATTTGTAACCAGTGCTAGTATGAGTGTTCACAGTAGCATTTCTTTGTGAGATACCAAAACATTTAAATGTAGACCTATATTTTTGACCCATCAAGCCCCTCAAAATAAATACATGCTCTTTCCTGACATCTTTGGTGACTGGACATATGTATTGTCACAGAAGAGGTAATAATTTCCTGGCCTGTTTTCATTTAAAATGCTACAGTGATAACCCATACTGGAACTGATTACAAATGAGTATGTACTGGTTATTTGTTTCTTCTTTATTATGTTAAGCACTTTAAAGCTTAAGAATGCTGTACAATAGAAAATACAAAATCTATAGAACAGAAAATGAAAACGATACATAGCAATACATAAAAATTAACATAATCAGTGAAATTTAAAATTATTTAAAATAGGCTAACAAATATGTTTTAAGTGCTCAATGGAATACTGTAACATTATTTTACCACGGGCATACATGGGTGGGGTGGAATTTCAAACGGTAGGTGCAATGAATTAAAAGCATGATGTGACAGCAAAGAAAACTTAGATGAGAGGAAACTAATAGACCTGAGTCACTAAAGCAAAGTGGTGGAATATAAACAAAAGACATCCCAGAATGAAGCCCTCAGAGATCCCACAGGTCTAATCATGGGAATCAGAAAGGAACGGTCATAGGACACTAAATGATAAACCTATTAAATAAGATTTAATCTAGTTGGAAATTTGCCAGAAAGATCAAACTCATTCTGCAAATGAAGACAGAGTAACTCATGGCTCAAGGTATCAAAAGATATAATAACAACTAAAAGAATTATGATAGTGTACAAGCCATTGCTTCTAGCAGTTAGAATGCCATCACGGATCATCAAGGGGATTCGTGATAGGAATAATGTTGTGTAAAGCTAGACTGAAGTGGCTCAAGTAATGAAGTAGAAGAAAGATAATCCAGTAAATGAGCAATTACTACATACTCCTAGATTTTAGAAACAAAATTGTCTGAAGATATGGCACAGGAAATGGAACAAGTAGAACTATCAAGGTGAGACTTCTTAATCGGGGAAGAGACTGAAACCTTTTTAGGCATTGAGAAAGTCACCCTGAGATAAAGAACATAAAATGCTTTTAATGATGCATTAATGGGAACAGTAACTAAGGAAACTTAATTAAGGGATAATTAATTAAACTAAAATACTGCTTACAGATACACAGGAAGAATTGATAAAACTTAAATGCATACAATACCCAGAGAATTTGACTGACAACACAATACTAACCACAGATGATGTAGACATAAATAAAACCACAGATGCAAAGACAAGTGGGAGGAACAGGAAGATCAGGAGAAGACAGTGAGGATGCAGACAAGGTACAGTATGCCCATCACATTCACAAAAGAGACAAAAGGCAGAGGTTTCTTATTGTCATATGACAATACAATTGTTGACACAAATATGTTTGAAATACAAACTAACATGGAAATTGAGGTTTCTAACACTGGCTACATTGATAATCAGAAGGATGAGACAGTGAACAGACAAGTGGTGGTAATAGGTGAGTCCATTGTTATATATTGTTACTCAATAATTTGTAAATCCGAATAAGAAATGTTTCATGGTTTCTAGCTTCAGGGAGCAAAGGTCAGTGATATCATGCCCTGTATTTCAGAAATGACAATGCATTCTGGAGTAAACTCCCACTTAATTGTCCAAGTAGGTACAAATAATTTAGAGCACAAACCAGTGAATCAAATCAAGTCTGACTGGATAAATCTTTTACACAGGTGAAACAAAAGTTCCAGTGTTACTTTCTCAGAAGTCCTCCCAGTCCCTAGAACACTGAGTTACATCAACAAGAGATTAAAAGTTTAATTCTTGATTATGGTCTACCTGTAACAATGACGTGATGGGCTTCTTTCAGACATGGGATAACTTCTGGGGAGGGTGATCTGTCTGCAAAAGATGGGCTTCACCTAAGTTTTAAAGGGAGAGACCTCTTGGGAACAAAATATGTAATCATGCAGACCTGACTTTAAACTAACTCACAGGGAGAAAAGGTGGATAATAATGCTAGAATTAATAAGCACACTAGCCACAATACCCCCAAGGATAATACACATAATGGGAGCTATGCATCTGTGTGGGTCAGATACACAAGCTGTGTAGCTCCTCACCTGTAGACAGGTGCTTAATGTGCAGTATGTACTACACAAGCCTTTGCAGCATGCCTGTCATTGGCCCTGTCCCTGATATATTTTTATGTGAGGTGGAACTAGGGAGGGACACAGGCAGGCATGCTATTCTCTCAGGTGAAGAAAACAGGCAGTGGTAGCTAGTGCCCCCACATGAGCAATGTTCATGTACAGGGACACATTATCCATTGTTACTAGATATGCATCCCTGTTCATGACCATATCTTTTAGGATCTGTAGCATTCCCTTGGTATCTTTTAAATGTGACCTTCAAGGCTTCAAGTGTAAATCTGCCTATAGAATGTTTACTTAAATTGAATAAATTTGTATTGAATGTACTGAAATGTAATGCATTTCTGGTTTTGGATACTTTTTAGTTACAGGTAAAATGAACTACAATGGGGGCTACCTTTGCTCCCCATGTTGACTAATCTTTATGTTGGCTTACGGGAAAATAAATTTGTTTCCTTTGTTTCATAGTTGCATTTTGGAGATAATACCTGGATGATGTCATAATGGTGTGGCAGGGTAACATTACTGAGCAGGAGAATGTTATACACTATCAACTTACTACCAATCAACAATTATAATTCACCTATACAGCAAGCAAAAAGAGCTAATTTACTACATTTGGAAATTGAAAAGGTGGATGATGGATCAGTGACAACAAATATTTTTAGAAAGCCATCTGACAGAAATACCTTGCTTGAAGCCTCTGGCTGTCACTCTCGCCATATTGTTAATAACAATATTCCAAAGGGCAATTATTAAGATTAAGAAGGAGCTGTGCACTGCTGAGAAATTCAATGGGCAGGCAAGGGACTTAGAGAAGCAATTTTCAGAGAGGGGTTATAGCCAGAAAGTGACAGAGGAAGCCAGGAATCATGCCACAATTCAAGAAAGAAATGACTTACAGTTTTACACCACAGCAAGAGAAATGATAGCTTGCCTTGCTTGTTTCAATGAGTGGCTGACTGATGGGTGGCCAATTGCCAGGAATGGCACATTGCAGGCCACGACACTAAAGAACCATTTAGCCCATAGCTTCTATAGAAGCAAAACACCAGAAACATGGCTCAGTAAGGGATTATGGGGTTGTTACAAGTGCAAAAGATGCAGTTTTTGTAAACATATGTTAGAGGGTGATAGCTTCACAAGTCCGCATAATGACAAACAGTTGAAATCAGTCAGTTTGTGACTTGTTGCACAACTGAGTAATATATTTGGCTGTGTGTTCTTGAAATGCATGTTTATTTATTTATTTAGTTTTTTCTTGACCGGGTAAGTGCACTAGACAAATCCTGCCTATTTTTCAGGCACGACCGGGAGGGAATACAGATGAATGCCAACTGACCTTGAACCAGATTAAGCTGTTGGTAGTATTTTAGTGAATAAGGAAAATTTGCAGGACACCGGGGAAATTCCCTACTCTTTCGATAAGTGCCATGGGATCTTTAACATCCACCTGAACTACCACCAATCCAGGCAGATGGGACCTCAGTTTAACGTCTCATCTGAAAGACGGCACCTCAGAAGTGCAGCACCCTCTCATGCTGCACTACAGTGTCAGTACTGGGATATTAAACCAAGTGCCAGATGTGAGAACTGAACCCACAGCCTCTGATCTCCCAGTCTCAGAGGTGAGTGTGTTACCTACTGAGCCACTGACATTGTTTTTTTTTTTACATAGGCAAGACAATTAGAAGCCTAAAACAAGGTAGAAGCCTAAAAACAAGAGTAGAAGAACACTGCAGGGCTATCACTGGAGGTGCGAACATACGAAAATGTGAAAACAGCTAGCAGAAGAAGACCATCCGTCTATCATGCTCGGTAAATGCTCGGTAGCATCACTTATGCTACAGCACTGCACATAAAAAGGCAAATGACCTGAGAATCATGAATTTAAATTTATAGCACTTGATAAGGTATGTAAACATCCCAGGGGAGCGGATTTCAATAAACCTTATCTTCAGATGCAAAGCTTTCTGGATAATTAATTTATAGGACTCAAAATATCCTTACTAAATGCTTCCTTTAAATTGACACTCTTAGAAGGCCCTATGTGGATTGGGACTTGACTACTTGAAATATCTCCTCCTCCTCCAAGCCCGCAGTCTCCTGTCCAAAGCACAAGGTACAGCTGCAAGCCAGTGCCTCAGTGACACACTCTTCAAAGGTAGAGAAGTATGGCTTGCCACATGCTGCCAACAGAATGTACCATAGCTTACTTCAGCCCTGCATGAAGAAAAAGATCACATCTGACCACATTTGTTTAGGGAGGTGGGCATTAAGGTTGACAACACCAAGTAAGACCCCACCACTGATTCACCAATACTCCAGAGACACAAATCCCTAATGTTTTTCATTTCCTTCTTTGCACGCTTTGCATTCTTATATCCTAATGTCTGCATTAACGTAGTTTTGGCCATGAATTTCCTTCTTTTCTAACAGTGGAATTGTGTCCTTGTATCCCTTTGGGACCTGTGCAAAATGAGATAAATACAATATTGGAGACAGTCCTGACCCAGTGCATGAGCCCAGCAGGTCCTGCCACGATGTCAATACCTTGTGGGTAAGGCTCCCTGACCCATGACAGGTGTGGCATCTGCACCAAAACACTGCTCTGTCCCTACTTAGGCTGGAGAGGGCTACATGCTGCAGCACCTTCCCCATCAGCCTCGTCCATTAAAACCAGCTCACTGAGTTCACACCTGATCTCATCTCACTGGCACAGTAAGGCACCGTGGTCCCCAGTGGGACAATGTTGCATAATAAATTCTTTGTTTTTAATATTTTGACCCCAAACTTTCAACCTAGTTTCTTATGACACCACCTCTGAACCTGTTAGGTAAGAATTCTCAAACCCTGCCAAAATGCCATTCCACACCACAGAAGCAAAAACACATTTTGGCCAGGATGTGAAAATAACAGTTGTAATTCTCATGAGGTGGTGTGAAAAATGGCTATGTTGAACCATGTATGGACTAAAAGTCCCGGACTAAACATTGTGGTCATTTCGTCATGGTCAAAATACTGAGTGGACAAAAGGTAGCGATACAACTGGTCATGACAAAGGTAGCGATACAACTAGTCGCGGACAAGTTGGAGATCTGGACAAAATATTGATGCAATGAATTAAGCGTGAAAAGTCAAGGCAATACTATTCAAGGCAGCTCAATATTTATTCAGGGGAAATGCTTGCAGTGCATACTGTTAAAAGCAGTCAAATCAAGAGCTCAGTATTTATTTGGGGAAATGCTTGCAGTGCATACTGTTAAAAGCTCAATATTTACTCAGGAAAGTGAAAATGTGCAAATGCCTGGAGTGTATACTATTAAAAGCAGTCGATGCAACGAGCTCACTATTTATTCGGGGAAAATGCTTGCAATGCATACTGTTAAAATCTCAATATTTATTTGGGGAAAGTGCAAATGTGCAAAGGCAGGGCAATTTAAAATGCTTGGAGTGGCCACTATTAAAAGCAGTCAATGCGAATCAATTAAAAATGCTGTGGTTTGGAACTGTGGAATTTACTCCCAGAGTTGGTGGTTAGGGCAAGAATTATAGCAATATTCAAGTTTACAACTGAGAGGTGGAAATGAATCTCGATGGGCTGCTCCGTTATGCGACTGCTGTGACTAGAAAAATCTGAGGCTGATTTCTGAAGATAAGTACTGTACGCAAATCTTTTCTAAGGGCTGCTATCTAGAGTAAAGAGCAGTTTAAGTTTAAAAATGTTTGGTTGCAGAGTGCTATTCTTTGGTTATAGATGCAACATTATTACAGAGGCAGCGGCTGAAATGTCGCCAGCAGCATTAACATTATGACCATGACCGGGTGTTACAGTGGTGAAAACAATTTCGCTGAATGACCGCAACATGTTGTCCGTGGCAAAAAGACTGTGATGAATTGTCCATGTGCCTTGTTGACTTATGGGGTCAAAGTATTGAAAATTACTAGAGTTATGCATGCGTAGAAAATTTTCAACGTAATCTCATAACTTGTTCATTTTAGAATTTGCTCAAAACTTTTCAACATGATCTTTTGGGACCCCATCTCATGAATACTGGTGGTGAAATTTTGTTACTCGGGCCTGAAGGGTGATTTCAAGCAACAACTGCAACATCACCTACTGGGCCTGATTAATGAAATTTTGCTGACAGTGTTCATGAGGTGGTTTTCAAAAAGGACATGTTGAACATTATGACAAGATTCCTACAAATGGTGAAGTTATGAATATAAGTTCAAAATGCCATTGAAATACATTATGCAGCACTTACTTGTATTCTTCAGTTCAGGGTTCAGCACTGAAGAGTGCAGACATGTCTCAGTCCACAGACGAGTACAGCATTTGACTTTGGCTAGTAAGTATAGGGTGAAGGGATGTGGGGTGGTGGGTGCTCAGTGGAAGGGTCAGGATGGGGAGAGAGGATGCAGCAATGATGAGGGACCATGTTCTTTTTAGGTAAAACAAAAGATGTTCAATGTGCCTGTGCAACTGGTTTTGTGCTTGTGTAACATAGAAAATGTGGTTTTGCCTCTCTATCTGTGGGATATACCACACTTCAGGGGTACAAAGGCAAGGAACCTAGGGGAGGGTTCCACGGGAATAATCCCTTGGCTAAAGATACCTTAGGAAGAAGCCCACAGGATAGAGACATGCGGCTGGAGGAGGAGTGGATGGAGGGCAGAAAAAATGCTTGAGTGTGGAGTGAGGAGAACAGCCCTTAAATAGGCAAAAGGGTGTGTGGCCAGTTGCATTGCCCCTTGAACTACAGGCTATAGTCTTCCAATTCAATGTGCCTGTGCAACTGATTTCATGCTTGTGTAACATAGATAAACTTTGGCTGTTTGCTCTCTATCCATAGGATATACCACCCTTCAGGGGTACAAAGGCAAGGAACCCTAGGGAGGGTTCCACCCTTGAGTGCTGCAGGAGTGATTCCCTTGACTAAAGGAACCTTAGGAAGAAGCCCAAAAAGAGTGTCAAGCAAAGCATACAAGGTGCTGAACACATATCGGGGTTGAGGACCTGTACATAGGTCGGTTGGTCGTATGGGTTCAGTTGGTAGTATGGGTCAATGAAGACCTGTACATAGGTTGGGTGGTAGCATTGGTTCAGTTAGTAGCATGGGTCAATGAAGACCTGTACATAGGTCAGTTGGTAATGGGGTTCAGCTGGTAGCATACTGTAGGTCAGTTGATCGTATTATTTGAGTAAAGTAGGCAGGAAAGGACAAGTGAATCATGAACCGCTCAGAGGTTTGACTGTAAAGCTAAAGGCTTGGCTTCCTTAAGAGAGAGAACAGCCAGAGGGCTAGATGGGACAATTACAGGACATCCCCTGACTCCATCCAACAGCGGAAACCTACCTAAGTAGGAAACCTACCTATGTGACCTACGGACTATAAGGATGCCTATCTAGCATTATGACTATTGGCACAGAGGAGAGGAAAAAAACCTTTGAGGAGGAAACCTCTGGGGATCAAAGACCTAGGTTGTCTTCCTCAAGCTTTGGGACAGTTTTGGTTAGTGATGGCTCTGCTACTGCAATTTAGTAGACCAATCCAAGGGAATTACAATTTTGGGTAGTACTCCACTCTGTCCCTCTAATGGGAATGCCATGGAGGGTTGTGAGTGCACTCTGCAACAAGAGTTGACCAAGGCAGGAGGAGGAGGAGACTAGTGACCACCAAGGCACTCAGCCAGCCTACTGATCTATGAACAAACCAGATGAACCAGAGATGGTCATAGGGAGAATAGCATGAAAGGGTGTCTCCAAACCCGCTCAGGCAGCTAAAGAGCCCTTCCATGAGAGCCCCACACCTTCACCGTTGAAGTCTTAATTCTACATCAGAGGTGCCATCGTTACGGTTGATGACAAAGGTCCACCGAAGTGTGGACCTTCCCAACTATGGGCCAGATGAGAAGGACCCCATGCCAAGTTTTGCATGCTCAAGATGAAGACTTCGGGATGCAGAGAGGCCATCAGCCACAGGGCTAGCCCTGAGTCCTGGAATAAAGGATATGTCGGCATGTCTCCAAAATGTGGAAAAGTGAGTTGTAATGAGCATGAGACCTGCACATGGTAAGGAGCATGGGACCCATATGTGGGTCATAATGGATGCTAGAGACATGGGAGACCTGTACATAGGTCAGACCAAGCACTATGGACCATCTCATGGGTCTTGACTGGATGAAACCTGTACGTAGGTCAGACTGAGCAATATGGACCCTCTCATGGGTCTAGGTAAGGCAAATAGCAGTT
This sequence comes from Neoceratodus forsteri, assembly GCA_016271365.2. Classification (NCBI taxonomy): domain Eukaryota; kingdom Metazoa; phylum Chordata; order Ceratodontiformes; family Ceratodontidae; genus Neoceratodus; species Neoceratodus forsteri. The sequence continues at coordinate 448,149,545 of CM057453.1, forward strand.
GTAAACCACAGGAATGCATGCCAGCTAAGTCCATTAGAAAGCCAAATTGAGGTGATTTGGATAGTATTATGAGTAAAACAGCAAAGCCGGGCAAAGCAGGGCCAACAGTTGGAAGGGAGGAGGCTGAGAAGCTGGTTAGGTAGGAGGAGGCTGCAAAGCCAGTATGGTAGGAGCTGCGGTTTGAAGCAAGTAAACATGATATGCTCTCAGACTTGGAAGGGGATGCCAGTATTGAAAAGGAGAGGTCCTGGAATGAATGGACTTGCAAGCTGACTGAGTTAGTGCCATGATGGCTGGTATATGAGCAATACTGGTAGTGCAAGGGACAGGAAGCTGGGAGGACTGCAAGGGACAGAAAGGCTGGGATGACTGTGTAAGTCAGTTGCTGAATAGTAAGGAAAGGATAATAGAAGGCTGGGTGGAGCCAGCTGCCCTAAGGTAAAGAGTTGCCTGGAATAACTGGTTGCAGAATGCCATAAAGGCCTTGTGAGCAGCAGTAGAAGGCTAGGGCAGGCCAGTGACCAATAAAACATATAAGAAGTTAAAAGCTGCTCTCACTGCCTGGAGCCATGATGCTAGATGAGACTCCTCAGTTCCCCACCATAGGAAAACAAAGAAGCCACAACATGACACCACAACACCAAGCAGCTAATGAAATAAGTTAAATACGTGTCAGCCATGAAAGCAGGAGTAGGTTATCATCAGAAACAAACTGCTAAGGGTTTGGTATGAGTAAGGTTTGCTAAAGTTGGGAGTAGCAATAAATAAGCCTAAATAACACAAACATTGAAGTGAGGAGTAATGCAGTAGAGCTGCAAAAGTAATTGAGCAGCATCCAGCAGCAATTAACTATAACATCCCTGCTCCTCTATGATCCGCCCCCAACTCCCCTAGCCGTGAAGCTTAATCTCTACCGCGTGCCTGGCCAGAACTGTTGTCCTCCTACTACTCTCTTATCTGGCAATATCCACCTAACCCTGGACCCACCAGGACCACCTCAGCAGGAGGGTGTCCCAGGCTGCTGATTGCCTCCATGAACATATGCAGCGTCCTGAAAAATTGACACCCTCCAATGTTGGGTCTCACAGCACAACCCTGACATCATTTGCACTGGTGGAAGCGTGGCTATCTAATTCCACCCGACTCCTTGTTACCCTCCTGGCTACACCCTATATCGTGAGGATCGGGTAACAAACGTGGGAGGCTGCGCTATCTACACCAGGAGCATCCTCACTGTGTATCGCCCTCCCTGCACGGTCCTTGTAAATGGGGCCCAAGCCCTCACCATTAAGCTTACCCCCGGACCCCACCAGATCCCCTTACCTCACCACTGCCTACATACCGCCCAGCTCAAAAACCCAGCGCTATTATCCTCACTGACTACCTTGCCACCCTTCCCCACAATGCTGACAAAATCATAGTTGGGGACCTCAATGTGAACTGGCTTTGTTCCTCATCCTCCTCCACTCGGGACTCCTTCACAGCTCTGGATCTAACCCAACTAGTCTCCCAACCCACGCATGTGAACCCCAAGAGAGGTACTAGCACCCTCCTTGATGTCATCATCACAAACCGCCCCCTAAAATCCTGGACATCCAAGTCCTCCCGGACTCACTCAGCGACCACTCCCTGTGCTCTTCCGCTGGTTGGCCACCCTACCCGACCTACTGCTCAAGCGCGTTCTCCATGACGTTTCAGACCTTATGGCCTAAAAACCCAAAACAATACCTTGAACTGCAAGACTGGTCCCCGATTCTCCATGCACCCGATATAGATGCGCTCTTGTCTTCTTTACCTCCACCTTTAATAAAGCCTGCGATCTCTTTGCTCCCCTCTCTGCCGTCCGCTCAAAAGACCTAACCTGCCCTGGATTACCCTTGCACTCTCTATGCTGCTCAAGCACAGGGACAACCTTTGGTTCCGTGCCACGAAAATAGGCACCAGCTGACAGACTGGCCTACAATGCTGCGGAATAAGTGTGCTGGGCAATCAGGAAAGCCAAAACCGACCACTATCAGGCCTCCCTCACTGCCTCCTGGGGAGTGCCCGTACCTTCTGGGATAAGGTCAAACAACTGAATGGGAATGCCGCTCCCTCCCCATCCCAGATTACCACCAACAACTCCACCATTACAGACCCGCTGACATTGCAAACCTTCTCAACCGCCTTTACAGACCTTAGTCCCATCCTCCCAGTAACTTCTTTGATCAGCCACCCACCCATCCTATCCCTGCCCTCCATCGCCCCTGCTTCCACCTTCGAGAGTTACTACCCAGGAAGCCAGACTGTACCTGACCCATGCACTAAAGGCAACAGTTCCAGTGACATCTCCCTGGATCACAAAATTCTCCGGTTAGTCCTGGATCAAGTCCTCACTCCACTCACCTGCCTTCTTAACAAATCACTCTGCCTGGGACAATTCCCTCCTCGTGAAAACTACACAGATCCGCCAATCCATAAAGGGGTGATAGGTCCTTAGCTGGGAACTATTGACCGATCTCCATTCTCCCTCCCTTTCCAAGGCACTGGAAAAACTAGTTGCCGCACAAATATCTGAATACCTGACCAAATACAACATCCTCTGCCGAGCAGCGGCTTCGCGCATGAGGACCTGATACTAACACTGCTCTTATTGAATTCGCCTCCTTTCTTCCTCCTCATTGGATACCGGCTCTAGTGACTGTGTTCCTTGACCTATCAAAGGCCTTTGACACGGTCTCCCACCCCTACTTCTGGAGCCCTCTGTCACGCTGGGTTTGCCTCTGGACCACTAGCTTGGTGCTCCAGCTACCTGTCGGCCGCTCCCAATGAGTCAAAATTGGTGGGACTCTTTCAACCCCACTCGATCCACTCAGGGGTTCCACAGGGCTCCATCCTGGGGCCCCTCCTCTTCTCGCTTTACCTTAACACCCTGTCCAGTGCATGCCCTGGGAATATTCTGCTGTCCAGATGATACCATCCTCTTGCCACTGACCGTAACCCACTTCCTCAGGTTTCCTACAAAGGGCCTATGATGGCGGCTGGAAGCTTGGCTGAAAGAGCATAGATTAGTCATAAATCTTAAAAGTCTAAAACCATGCTCTTCGCCCAACCTCAAAATAAATCATCCAACGCCCTCTCCGTATCCTTTCTGGCTCTAAACTACAACTGGAACAAGTCCAATCCTATAAATACTTAGGGATCCTATTTGACTCAGCCCTCTCCTACCATACCCACATCGATGCACTCGCTTCTGTTACCAATATCCGACTTGGTATCCTGTACATACAAAAACTGTCTCCCCTAAGCACTCCGTGGCAGTTACTTCCTCCATACTCTCCCTGGTGGACTATGGGCTACCTATCTATGGGGCTGCCAACATGATGGCCCTCAACAAAATCCGCCTCCTCCTAAATAAGGCTTGCAGGCTAATCACTGGGGCCCTAAAGCTCCTCATACCTGCCAACTCTATGACCTTGCAGGAATGCTTGACCTCGCAACGCCTGTTATACCAAGCGTTCCTCATCTCAAAAAAACCTTATTAGGACTTTCTCCCCGGGCTGACTTCCGCCCTCCTCCCAGCACAGCCCCTTGTCAGCACCCGGACCTCCTGCAAAGCCACCTTCCTGGTTCCTCGTGCTAGGACCTCACTTGGACAGAGATCTTTCTGCCACAGAGCCCCGCTGGTACAACACTCTTCCTCGGGCCATCACTGATACCCCACCATCTTCACTTTCAAAATGCCCTCAAAGCGAGCTATTCATCAAGCGCTGCTGCTCCTGTGCTAACAGATGCTCAAACCACCCTGTACTGCGACTGCCTCAATCCATACATTCCTGTAATCTGGCACAGTAGACCTGCTTGTCTGTAATCACACCTGATGAAAATACCGTTATGCTGCTAAACCCTTTTATTCTACTGTTGTCAATTATACATTTTTGCTCTGTATCACACTACCAATGCTGCTGTTTACCATGTGCCTTTAATGCGTGTCTGTTTATACTCATGCACTGCTCTGTATGTACCCTCTTTTCCATATTACCTGTATTATCTGTTTTATTTGTATTATGCGAATTCTCTACCATTGTTGATGAGGTACCTTTGGAAATGAGCCCTTGGCTCAAAGGTTGTAAACTGATTGCGTTATAAATAAATAAAATAAATAAATAACTTGTAGGAGTAGCAATCTGAATGAATATAGAAACTGTAGGAGAGGCAAGCACTGAAAACAGCAGTAATGTTTGCTTGGTATAAGTTCAGGAAGCAGGATTGAGTTCCATGGACTAGGTTGCTTAGGTTATTGTGAAGAAGTAAAGCAGGGAAAAGTTGTTAGCTAGGCAGCAAAGCCATGAACCAGTATTATCAATTAAGGGGAACAAGGCAGGTGATTGCAGTTTGAGCTGAAACAGACAATGACAATAGCAGAGACTGAGGCTTGTTAGGCAGAAAGCAGGGTGAGCTAAAGCATACAGAGAACAATTCAGTGAACAGAGGGCTGCAATAGTAGGTGAGAAATGGAGCCTGGGGAACAGGCAGAAGGTAGCATGAGGCAAGGAAACACAGAGTATAACCTGAAGCACAAGTAGCAATGTATAGACAGAACACTAGAAAACTAAAGCTCAAAAAAGAAACAAGCAAGGCAAACACAAGGACAGGAGCAGGAAGGAACCAGCACACACAGAAGCATGGAGAATACAAACCAAAAGCAGAAAAACACAGGTCCAGCACACACCAAGCAGAGTCCAAGCATGCACAAGGTGGGGTCAGAGAGAGAAGGTAGACCAACAGAACCTCTGACTGCAAGAAAAAATGCTTGTGTGTGGAGTGAGAGAGCAACCCTTAGATAGGCAAAGGGGTGGCCAGGTGCACGCCACCTTGAACCACAGTGTGGGATAGTTTTCTTCTTCACAGGAAGGATACAGCGATCAGAGGGTGGGGGGCGGCACCACTAGATACCAGGAAATGGGAAATAACACAGAGACAACAATCAGAGGTTGAGAGATGCCACTAGACACCAAGGAAATAGGACATAACACAGAGACAGAAATTGGAGGGTGGGGTGTGCTGCTAGACACCAGTGAAATGGGAAATAACATGGGGCAGCAATCAGAGAGTGGGGGTGCCACTGGAGACCAGGAGTAATGGGAAATAACATGGGAACAGCAATTGGAGGGTAGGGATGCCACTAGACACCAGAGAAATGGCAACCCCAAAAAAAAAAAACATGGAGAGCAATCAGAGGGTTTGGGGTGCCATTAGACACCAGTGGAAGCATACCAAAAACAATGGGGCATGGATTGGAGGGTGGGAGAGGGGTGCCATTAGACACCAGGAAAAGACAATTACATCAACAGGACAGAAGGGAAACAACTTTCTGTTTTATATTGTTATGTGTTCGTATCATATACTATGGTGTTCCACCATACCAAACACCAGAGTCTATGATGTGCCAAAAGTAACAAAATACAATAACAGGACATGACCATGGGTGATTGGGTGGGGGAGGAACCACTGGACACCAGGAAAACATTAATATATATGGGGTGATCGTGTGGGGGAAGAGGACAGGTAGCCACCAGGAAACCTTCTTACATATGGGATTTGCTTTTCCTTTATGTGTGTCATCATATACTGTGGTGTTATGTTTATATGAAACACCACAGTATATAACACAATATCGTAATAAAATACAACCATAAAAGATTCATTATTTAATGACAAAAACATTTCCTGCCTTCTGATTGGTCAGAGTGCATTTGTTGAAGTGAGGTTATCTGAACACAACCTCAACATCAAATCCCACCCTACAAATGACTGCATAGCAAACTAAATAATCAACCACAAACTCTCTTACTAAAAGAGTGTGATACTTTGTAATTAAAATACAGAAGCAGAAACTTAGTTTCATATAAAAAAAAACTTCTTTATTTATATTGGAGGCAACATTTTTGTTATGGCCAAAACATTTCATAGTTAGGCAGAGAACAATTGTTAGAACATCTCCTTTATAGAGTGGAACATCCCTTTCATAGTATCAGTTTTACAGTTTTATTTTTATGAGGAAATACACCACATATAAATGCATTGTATCATGGATATGCAAATACCTAATTGCCTGGTATCGCATAACACACTACAGTGATACCAGACAATTGATTTTTGCATATCCATGATACAATCTTTCGATGGAGTGTTTCCTCAAAAACAAAAATAATAAAAAACTGTACAACTGATACTATAAAATAGATGTCCCTACACATAAAAGAGCTGTTCCAACACTTGTTCTCTTCCTAATAACCATCTACATGTGCTCAGTTTGGTAACCACAGCATTAATAAATAAGAGCCATTGTATAATAGCAATAATGCACACCAAAGTATGGGTTGTGCTGGGACAATCTCACTTTTGGGGTGTTGAATGCATTTGGTTTCTGGTCTTGTGTTCCTGGGGTGAGGTTATTCTAGCACAATCCGCATTCTGTTGTGCATTATTTTTACCTGTGATTGACAGTTTAAATTCTTTTATCAATTATTTAAAAACTACTGACTACTACAACCACAAAGCACATACCTCATGGCCAACTCTATCAAACCTGAAAGTTTCAGGTTTAAATCCTCATACTTTTATGTCATTGAGGTGCAAAAAAGTCTTAAAATAGTGATTTTACATTTTTGTGCCCTTGTAACTTTGCCCCACCACACCAATCTACATACAATTGTCAGAATCAAAAGATCCTGTCACAAGGCCATGCATTTCAAGTTTCATGCAAATCAGTTGAGCAGGGCCAAAGTTATTAAGGTGCAAAAATTGGGATTTAACATTAAAGTGCTTACTCCAATCTACAGGTGCGACCATGCCTGTATAATATATGTGTGTGTGTGTGTAAAGATTATTTTACCTTGAATATGTCTTTTCTTGGCACTTTTCATAAACTACACCAATATTATTTTTAAATGTATAGTAGTCACCAATGTGCCCTCACCTGTAATTAATGGCACTGATTATGATGTCATCAGTATGCAACCATATTTAAATGCAAGGACACATTGTTATAATGGCTTTTAAAAGGACTGTAAAATCTGAAACACATCTGGCGATTGTCTAGCATAGTCTTTTATTTTCTGGCACCTAATAAAATGTGCATGAAGCATTTTCGGAATTAATAATTGGAGTGGTGTTTTATTGCTTGAGGTGGTGAGCCCAATTTTGTGTTTGCAATACTTTGGATTTATCATGAGCAGCTCCTCCTTGTTCCACTTCTTTCTGTGTTTTATTAACAATAAAATTAGTCAAATTATGGCTATCAACTAGAACTCAAATAGTGTATATTAATGGGTTCAACTCACAAGAACAGAGAATGATAAGTGAAGTGTCCCAGGGATCTGTACTCAACCACATCCTGTTCCAGATCTATGCTAGTGACATTGAGGATGGTGTAGCTAGCTGGTGTGCATTCTACACAGATTATATAGAAAGTGAGAAACATAGCGTCACCACACAACAGTACAACATTACAAAATGTTCTTGATACACTGCTGCACTGGTCACAAATATGGGGCTGGAATTCAATGTCGAAGTGTACTGTTATTCATATGAGGCAGAATATCCCTAAAATAGATTACTACCTTGGCACTCAGAAAATTGTATATGCATGCACAGTACAATAGCATCATAAGGAAAATCAACTGTATGATATATAATAACCAAGAAAGTAGTAAAATTTCGAATAAACATATGGGGAGGGATCTACAAGTTATATTTTCCTTATCTGCTTATGGTTCACAGGGGCATATTGCTCATGAATAATCTAATACAGGATGAATTAGGAATGTTAATGATCAGCATGGGCCACATATTAAAAACTTAGCCCGGGGCAAAATTAACACTGCACAGCATGCAAAAACAGCCGGAACCATTTGACTCTATATTCAAAGGAAAAGCCCTGGGGCTAAATCACTGAATATAGTGTGCAAATGATGGTGTGCAAACAGGGCCTTGAGTACAGTGCAGACATAGCCCAGCAAGTAAGACAGCTCTGAATATAGCAACTGGGCAGTGCAAACTACAACAGCAGGCCAGTGCGCACAGATGTGGAGTAAAGCAAGGTGAACTACATGGCCAATGTGTGAGCTAGCAAACAAGTGGATTCACAAATACTGCAAACAACAGTGCAGACCAAATACTGCAAACTGTGCTCTGGTTCAGACAGTTTGCATGGGGCAAACTTGTTTCGACACAAAAATTTGTTATTTTCAAAGTGCTATGCAAATGAGCCTATAGGCACTTCGTGGGCAGACAGCCACATTAGCATGTTATTGCCTGATTTGCCTGTAGTTCCATGTGAATTGCTAGGCGCTATTGCAGGGTGCACAGAGCTCCATCTGTAGGTTGGACTGAAACTACAGGTCAATAGCTGCAGGCTGGGTCTCCTCACACCACCACCTGTATGTCAGAATGGAGAAACATGTCTGTAGCTGCAGACTCTATCTGTGCACAGCAGCACAGTCTAGTGTGCCCCAGGGACTAGCACCACAGCCACGGGTGTTAGTGCTGCATGCCATGGATATATTGTAGTCCCTGCTATAGTGCATAGCAGATGCTACAGTACCATACTGGATGGTTTAATGAGGGACATAGCAATGCCTATGGTGTGTCAGGCATCAATGACTGCAGCTCTCCACACAGTGACAGGACCAGCTGGCAAGTGTGTTCTGATAGTGGACACCACTTTCATGCTGTCCTATGTCCCACTTATTGTATGCTGAGCCACTGGCATGGGATACTCACTATAACATACACATGGCTGGTCATGTGTGCCATGGTGTCTGTACAGATGTGAGTATGTGCGGGGGGTGACACATACCATCAGACATGCTCACGGTGTTGGGGTATTGCCGACACTGGAACATGTGCACTGTGAGGATGGCCCCAGCCTTGTGGCAAACCCACCATGTGGTGTAGCCTGGCCACCTGTACAACCTCCCTCCACACCATCCAGTTCCCCAGTGCTGCATGTGTGTGCTGAGTGTGCTGGTGTACCTCAGTCGGGGACTGAAGGGTGTGCTGTATGGCAGCATTGACAGTTATGTTATTCTTTCATATGTATTTATCGCTGTGTTGACTGGGTAGCCACAGTGAGCCATAGCCCATAGTTAGGAATCACCCGAGCCACTATGTGATGATGCAGTGTACAATAAATACATACAATGTACAACAACACACAAGTCATGTAGCAACGCAGTTAGTTTGCTACTGCAAGTGGAGTTTTAGCTCTGTCATATACTGTGCCTGGTTGTTAGCTTCAAGCAATGTTGAGGCATTGTATTCTATACTGTGGATGCCTGTGCATATGGAGTGTCCCAGGGTGGGTGTCCGCCCTTGCTGCCTCCTCATTGGCTGCATCAGCCTTTTTCACTGTTGCTGCTGTGTCCACACTCCTCATCCTTGGTTTGCCCAGAGTTAAGACTACCTTTTCATAGATAGTGGTTTGCACCATGCTATATATGCTACCTAATGCATGTTGCAGCGTTATAGTTTTGAATATAACATTGCACCTGTATGCATGTCCCCACCCTCACTTTGCACCATGCATGCATTATATTTTAGCACTGGTGCTAACACATTGTGCTGGTGCTATTTGGCCTTTGAATAATATATCAACACAGCACAAATTTGGTGCAATTGCGGTGCAACCAGTTTTGTGCCTGGCGCAAAGTTTTGAATACAGCAACAAAATATCAAACCCCACAATTTCTGTATAATAGGACAACTTTGTAAATAGGGTCTTGTTGGTCCTAATGTTTATAGCCTGTCTAAAATAACATTTTTTACTCACTTATTTACTAATTGCTAGTACTACCTCCCCATGTAATGAATTAAATCAATAAAACAGCTACTGATAGATAACTACATCTAAAAATCAATACAGACTGTATTATTTGCATTTAGCTTGAATTATACAGGGACACTTGTAACTTCTAAATCAGTTGCCAATTAATGGAACTTTTAATTTTGCAGCTTAAAAGCACTACAGTAATGCATTTTCAAAAATGTAATGTTCTAAGAAGCAAATTTTATAATTTTTTTTAATTTATTGCACTGCTAGCTTCTTCCACTGCATCACAAACAAAATGTTGTTGTATCCTTCTCTTGCTTCCAAGCAAACTTATTTCTTAGCCTGAAGAATAGAACATTTAGTGGAGTTCGGCCTCAATATTTCCTCAGTCATAGTAAGTTGCATTCCTTTTTTTCCCAAAAATATTTTATTGAAAGATTGTTACATACATCAAAGTGTATAATACCTTCAATATGTCAGAGTTCTACAAATTGCACAAGTAGGAAAATTACAGACATTTATGCAGTTAGGGAGAATAAAATATCCATAAGTTTGCTGAGTGGGTCTTAAGGGCCGAAGGAGGAACCTGCGCTTCGGAAGGTAGGCCATTAAAATCCCATGTTATAGGACTTAATAACACTACAATGTCTTGCTTTTTTATATATAAAATTACAGGTGATACTGGCTATGAGAACATGCTTCCATGTTGCTGCTAACCATTAACTGGGAAAGTCACCCTCTCTGTGGCCTGTATAGTGGGGATCCACATCCTCCTCGAATTTGTGGCGTCTACCTAGTGCACACAGCTGGGCCCTCTCCAAGGTCAGACAGTGTTTAAGATTATTTTCCCACTAAGCAATGGTAGGAGGAGCACTGGTCATCCACATTTGTGCCACTGTCTTATGGGCATTGGTGGGGCCAGTGACCATAGCAGATCATTCTGCCTGCAGCCCAGATGGTGAGGGTCAGCACCAAGCAATAGCTCCAATGGAGAACATGCAGGGCTGTATCCCACACCCCACCCATGATTAGATGCACCTCATGCCAGAAGAGGCCACTTTAGGGCAGAGCAAGGCCAAATAGATAAAGTCTCCTGCTGGCACCTACATTTAGGCACTTACTGGATTTTGAGGGTCCATAGAATGCAGCTTTTTGGGGTATAGTATGCCCTGTATAAAAGTTTAACTGTACCTGTCACAGTTTATTACTGCAGGAGCAGAAGATGGGAGCATGCCAACCACCAGGTTACATCATCTATTGGGTGTTGTAGATCTGCACTTCACTTTTCCCTAATGTCCATGGGGCGTACAGCCAACCGGTTCTAATAACACTACAATAGACAGACAGGGGCTTAGAACTTGGCTGGGGCTTATATAGCTCTTCTTCAAAGGGAAGGAATGCATCCACCACCCACCAGACCAGGCAAAGACCACATCTGTTTTTAATAGTCAAGTACACAAAAAATCACCAACCTGTATCCCCACTCCTGCCTGATCATGGTAAAACTTTTAATAGTGCCCCCATTATACAATTGGCATATTTGCCAAGTCTCTATGCTTCCATGCCAACAGCCTTTTGAATCAGTGCGACTGAGCATGAACCCCCCATTTAACAGTTTGCATAATACTAGAGTAGATGGAGGGGCTTGCTATGGTAGTTGATAAGTTTATGTCCTCTTCTCCATATTTTCACTGAATTGGCAGTGAATGGGTTTGACAGGGCGGCGGCAGTACTGTGGTGAGCTCCTGTGGGAGTACATCCTCCCTTAGCTTGCCATTTAGGTTTTCCTCCTCCAGGCCCAACCACGCATTTCCCACCTCGTTGCCCCAATGGGTATGAAAGCCAGCTGAGCCACCCAATAATAACCTAAAAATGTGGCAACCCCAAGCCTCCTCCTTAACCAGGAGCTGCAATATTGCCTCTTGATTTTAGCTGGCTTACCTCCACAAGAACTTATGCAAAATTGCATTTAGTTGCTTAAAAAGTGCATCAGAATGCCTATGGGAGAGATTGATAAAGGTATAAACAGGGAGGCAGTATGGACATTTTCATCACTCCTACCAGCCCAATCAGTGACAATGGGAGGGATGCCCATCTGTCACAATCATCTGCTATTTCAGTGAAGGATAACTTATAATCCAGGGCATATAAGGAGCTCAGATTGCGGAAATATTGATACCTAGATATTTGATTGTTCTTACCTATTGTAAGCCTCCCAAATTTGATATTAAAGGGCTCTGTCCTTTAGGCCAACAGGCAGGAGCTCACTTTTAGACCAGTTGACCTTATGACCTGAAAGACATCTGTAGTCCCTCATTAATTGATGAACCAGAGGAGAGCCTGGGCAGGGTTTTGTAAATAAAGCAACAGGTCATCCACATAGAGCACTATTTTGTGCTCTGTTCCTCCTCCCTTGAACCCCTGATATCATCCCTGTTTCTTAAAGCAGCAGCCAGGCTCCAGGGATAGTACATATAGAAGGGGTGATGGGGCAACCCTGTCGGGTACCCGCCCTAGGGAAAAAGCGTGACATCCCATTGACTGGGATCCGGCCAATTGGTCTGGTACAGAGTACAGATCCATGACCTAAAATGAGAGCCTAGGCCTATCCTTTCAAGGGTCTCGAAAAGATACCCCACTCCATGTAGTCAAATGCCTTTTCAGCATCCAAGGCCAGGACTGCGGCACCATGTTTCTGTTTATCCATGCCCCATTTAAAGAGTATGTCCAGTGTGTGTCGAATATTGTGCTTTCCTTGGCAGCCCTTTACAAAGCCTGCCTGGACAAACTGCACCAGACGCTGGAGTACAAGGTCTAGCCTGGCCACCAGCAGCTTAGCAAGGATTTTATGATCCATTGTTAGTAGTGAAATTGGCCTATGAGGCACACCAGGCCAGGTCCTTTCCAAGTTTAGGGAGGACAGTGATGGTGGCCGACCACTTACAGAGGTAGCTCACCCCATCCAGGGCTTCAGTGAGCATGTCAAATAATGGGTCTATCAAATACCCAGAGAAGGCTTTAAGAAAATCTATGGGCAGACCATCTGGCCCTGGGGCCTTGCTGCTTCTCAGGGACCTGATTGCACTGAGGACCTCAGCCTTAGTAATGGGGTTGTTTAATTCCCTCACCTTTTCCCCTTGTAGCCTAGCAACATGTGCCTGGGCAAAGAAGTTGTCATAGTCCTCGGCACTGGGAGCCACCTCAGATGTGTAGAGGTTGCTGTAAAGGAGTTGAAAGTCTGGCCTATACCAGCTTGGTCTCTCAACAAGCCCCAAGCGTCATGTATCTGCATAACTGCCCTTTGCCCTCTTTGTGGTGTAGCTGCCAGGCAAGGAGTTTTCTCCTCTGTCCCCATCAAAATATGATCCTTCCTGTGCAAGTAGAGTTGCCTCTCCAGACCAGCACTATGCAATAAGTTATATAAGCCATTTAAATTTTTGAACAATACAGTACAAATGTTGCTGTGGGGTTCGTTGTGTGCTGCTTCACGTAACTAAATTTTTTGCCTTAAGAAGTTCAGCTTGCCTCCCCTTCTGTTTTACTACTAACTGAGAAGGCAATTGACTGGTCTCCGATATACGCCTTGAGAGCCTCCCATCTGCAGTGGTGTGAAGTGTCACCCCTTCTGTCGAGTGGAGGAACTCCTGATCTTTGGATAGACTGGCAACATATTTCAGGTTTTTAATAATAGTGGGTCCAATTTCCACTGTCTGGATCCTGCAGGGGAGCACTGGGAGCCAATTCCACACACAGACAGGCATGGTCAGTAACTAGAATGGGGAGTATGTGGCCTTGTTGGCAGAGGGCAGGAGGGTAGACCTAATTAGAATCCGTTCAGCCTGGCATACGACTGGTGAGCATGGGAGTAAAAACTATAGTCCCACCCAATGGGGTTTGCATGTCTCCAGTAATCCACCAGGGTAAACTCTCTCTCCAGCTCTACCAGGGCTTTAGCATTTCTTGAGATCGAGATGGGGAGGGGTTGGAACAGTCTAACACCGTGTCCGGGACACAATTGAAGTCTCCCCAGAATCCATGGTCCCTTCCATTTGGCCATGTCCAATGCCAGATGCTGGTAGAAACCCAGTTCTTCCATGTTCGGGGCATACACTGACCCAACAGCAATTGTACCAAGACCCAGTATGGAAGCTCTGACCAAAGAGTACCTGCCCCCAGAGTCAGTTATCTGCCCCACTGTGTTTGCTCCACAGCCCCTAGGGAACCAGACTGATGCTCCTCTCGTTTTGGCTAAGAAAGTGGAGGAGACCCACTGCCTGCCCATAGATGCCCCATTCTGTCTGCTTCTCCAGTGATCATATGCATCTCTTGCAGCAGAATTACATGCCATTTAGCCTTTCTAGCTTCCTTTGCCACCCATTTCCATTTGAGGACTGACTTTAAGCCATTTACATTCCATGTGGCTATTCTAATTGGATCCGCCATCTAAATCTTGGAGAGTAAAGACAGGTCCAAGGGCTGCAGCAAGTCTACCTCCAAATGTGACCCCTCCCCAGACCATCCATGGTCAACCAACAATTCCACATCGCATTCTATTGCCCAAAGTGCTGAATGTACAGTAACACTCTATTTTTTAAACTAACTACAAGAATCATTCAGAGTATAGCCCTGTCTATAGTACTCCCTCCTGAACACTCCACCCCATCTTCCCCACAGAAAGATTAGGGACTTATGCCAAAGCTCAGATGTTGCAGCAGATTTCACCAAGCCCACAGCTCCCCCCTTCTCCCCCTCACAACTCCCATAACAAACAGAACAGGTTTTGAAATCAAGCCTATCACGAATCCTCCTCCTCCCCCACCAGTCTGTCAGCTAAGGCCAGACAAAGATCCCCATACAAACTGCTGGTAATTAATAACCAGATATGAAGGCAGCTAATCATTATATCATTGTAGTAGTACTTAACATTGAATTAAAACAAATTATCAATTTTAAGGGCCTCCTAACTTGGAGGCATACATTCTCAAGCTCTTTTAGTTATGTAAGTCCCAATATAAACTGTCAACCAATAACTGAACCAGGTCCCAGTTGGAAAATTAGTAGAAAATTACAAGTACAGCCTGGAACTGCACAATCTAACTGCTTTTATGTGGGACTAGTAATTATTAACAACCAAAAGAAAAACAGTTAAAGCACAAATCCTTGTGCAAATAGTTACTTGAGCCGAAGGCATACAGCCTGTCCCCCATTGATATCCAGCTCCAGGTCTGGTCAGGGGCTTGTAGCCATCAAGAGTCCCTGGATCTTCAAGGTGGATTTTAGTCCAGAGAGAAAGAACAAAGCAACCCCGATGAACAAACGCAGGAATTTGGTAAGTCAGTCTGCGATAGCCGATATTACCGAGGTCGGGAAAGATGAATGCTACTCAAGGCCTGGTGTTTTTAGCCTTCTGCCATCCCTTTGTGCTCATGGAGATCGGGCGGTTGCTGTCTCGATGCCTCCTCATTCACCCATTTCTCCACATCAGAAGGATTAAGGAAATAGATGGAGCATTCACCGGGCCTGTCCACTCTTAGTTTAGCAGGTTACAGAAAAGCGAAGGGTTTGCGCATCTTGTGGAGCTTAGACTTCAAGTTCTTCTTGTTCTTCATCCTCATCTTTTGCATGTACTTCCTCAAGAAGCTTCTTCTTCTCCTCTTATATTTCTTCTCTCTCCACCTCCTTCTCTTGTGCTGCATCCTCCTCCTCTTTTCTTCTTCCTCCTCCTCCTCCTTTTCTCATGTTCCTTCTTTCTCTTGCCCTCTTTATCTGCCCAAAGAAGGCAGTATAGCATAGTGGTTAAGGGCAATGAGCTGTAAACCTGGAGAACTGGGTTTGAACCCCATCAGACCCCACTTGCATACTGAGTGACCCTGAACAAGTCACTTAACTTCCTTGTGTTCCCAGGGCACATCTGGAAACAAACTCCGGCTTAGTGTGCCTTTCCTGCTTAAACAATTTTCCTTCTACCCCTTCCTTATCCTCATATGAATCATTTGCTTTCTGTGGCTCTTCAGCTCCTCCTGTTGTTCCCCCACAACCTCAGTTTCATACACCTGCTCTCTGACATGTCCACTTTCATATCTGCTTTCTTGGCACTCTCCATTAAAATCTGTTTTTGCATCAGTGCTACTGACTTGTTTTCATAGAATTATGAGATCAGTGTACCTCCCAGCACCCTACCCTATTCCCATGAACACCTGTTATTTTTCCTCTGATGGCTAGATAACAGTAGTGTTCCTGTCAGACTCAGACTGTGTGTTACCTTTCACAAACAATGAATAATTTGGGACTAAGGAACAATTTGTCCAAAATTTGATTTGGTGTTCATTGGGTGGCAAGTACCCCAACCTAAAATTCAGTTAAACAAATAAATAAAAATTAAAGTTATGTGTATAAGAAGAATGCCACCCATAAAAAGTAACTCCTATGAAATGTGCACTGTGCATGTTCAAGGACATTGGGCCAGATCCTCTAAAGCCCCACTCCCACTTCTGTACCTCTGGAGAGGTGGATAGTGAAGTGCAGAGTTCCTGCTCCACAGATGGGTGGAACTCCAAGTATACAAAGCCTGACTACAGACTCACTCTACACCCGTCCTCAGCCATGCATGTGGCTACATGGGCAGCTGACAGGGGTGGTGGAGGGCGTAACATGCATGGGCGACAGGCACAAAGTAAGTTATACATTATGGACGACAGGCAGCGGAGCAGTGGCTATGCAGCCTAAAATGCTGCCATAGTTGGTATGCACCCCTACTGCATAGCCAAAGGTCTGTCCCCAGGGCTTATCTGCCCACAGCCATTAGAGCCCCCAGTTGGTTGGGGTCCATACCAGCATTAGCCAGTGACTTTTGCATGATAAATAACATTCCAGTGGGACTATAGAAGTCCTTGGAGGACAGTTATATTTTGCCTTCCCTGCTCCATGTGGAGCTAGGAATCCACCGGCAGGCTAGCATGGGCATCTATTTGGACAGGGGCTATGGATGCCCTTTGTTGCAGATGGGCATTGGGGTGCAGAGTGCTGTAGCCAGGATCTGCTCTAATCAAGTGCATACTAGTCAGCTATGTGGATCAGCCTTTAGCATTTTCTTACTTATTTTTTATTAGGAATTTTTTCTAACAGTAATGACATTTTAATTTTTAATTGTTTTTCACCAAATGTGAGGAATGAATACTTAGTTTCCTCCTCAGGAGCAGCTAACTGGCAAGCTTCACACCTGCTTGGTGGGAGTGCTGTAGCATGAAGCAAGCTACATGTCTGGAAATATGCTTGATGGGTATGTTGCTTTGCATAGCACACAGGGCCCTGTGCAAAGCAAGATACAGATCTGGCAGCAGCGTCATTATACAGCTGCTTCATCAGTGGCCCACAGGATACTCAAGACCCTAATATCGCACTGTTTAATCACAAACTGCAGGTGACACAGCAATGCTTTCAACAGAGAGCACCATTATTAGGGTAACACCTATCCTACTGTACATCACATGATGCTTCATACCCAAGGAATACCACGCCACCAATTTGCCAAGATTCATTTTTCATTTCCTCTCATGGTAAAATTTCGATTCAGCCCTAATAAATGCATTAACATTGGGAGGGGTTGTAATTAATATAAATATTACATGATACATTTTATTACAGAAATGCCTTTTCAGACAAAATTGTTTTGATCCTTTTCCAGAAGCTTTCTAGCATGCAGGCTCACACAAAGTATATTCCAGTGGATATGGTTCAGTCTCATGTTGGTCCCAATTTAGATCTTGGGACCACCAATAGCACTTATTCAAGACTATAGCACTGTTTCAGAAGAACGTAAGGACCATGCTCCAAAGTAAAGAAATTGCAATAGGCAGTATCAATGAAGGCTGCATTTGCTGATACTAAGACATACTGTATGACGATATACCGTTACTATAATGACTCCTTACACTGACACAAGAACAACAAACACTGCACAACAATGACACTGTGAACGAGAGGTGGCTAATATTGACAGGTAGTCATTGTCAACAGGTAGTCTAGTCAACAGGCAGGTATTTCAGATGAAGCAGGCAGGTGTAGCAGATGAGAAAGGTAAATAGGGTAGATGACAGTGTGCCATTAGCACATGTGCAAAATGACAATCACCAAGTATATGCTCAGTGCTAGGAAGAAGCTTCTGCTGGTGGTTGACAGGTTCTTTTTCTAAAAGGAGCAGAGTCGGGGAACCGTCAGCTAGCTGCAAGTGTAATCATGCTGGTGGGAAATACTGTCCTTACCAATGCTGAGGTAGTATAATGTGCACTGTGTGGGGGTGGTGGGATGTATATGTGCCCATCATGATGTACTATGGTGTCAGACTATGTCCAGATAAACGTTTACTAGCTTGCACTTTTGTGCCATGGTGCTGTCCTGGAGTGTGTGTGCAACAGTGGTGATCACTGTTTCTCCACTATTTGTGCGATGTGGAGTTTGTTATATTTAGTACAGGGGTGCGGTGAGGTGACCCCCTTGGGTGGATTTTGTGGTATAGGTCACTGTGGTGGTTGTCGGTTTTACTAAGTATCACTGTAGTGGATGTCGATGTGCTGATGTCACTGTGTGGATTCCGTTGTACTTTCTGCCACTGTGACTTGGTGGAACCCTGTAAGACCACAGCCATGATATTCTCACAAAGACTTGCAACAGAGTCCGAATAACTGCACAGTAAACCAGCACCTCTGCTCTCACAGTTGTTAATACTGATGCAGGGTTTTCTCAATATCAAATTTAGTATTATATAAATATATCATATATATAGTAATTTATTTTAGAAATTATTGTGATAGGTATTAACCCTTTTGTTATCAGTATGCCATTCTACATGTTGTTGAGATGTGATTTCCCAATAAATGTGGTAAAGAGCCATATACAGTAGACACAGAAGAGAAGTGCTGATTTTTTTTTCTAAAAGGTGTGTTTCTTGGACTCAACTGGACTCAGTTGCCAGTGGTTGTGGCAATATGAAAATCATATACCCTCTGCTGTCATGAAGGCATTTTATGGCAGTTCCATGTAAACCAGCTCACCTTGGCAGAAAAACAGTTCAAGCAAGATATATAGAATAGTGTATTGGTGATCATACACAACAAGGCTATGTTTCCATCGAGGGGATGTGATGATGTCATACAGACCTCCAGGCGAAGCTCAAGGTCCGCTTGACACCGTCACATGCCTGAGATGGAAACAAAGTCTTGTTGTGTTCTGATCACCCATATACTACTTTATATAGTATATGGTTCCCAGAAATGTCCACAGTTTAATTTAAATACAAGGTTTCATACCATGTGTCACACACTCGCTTGCTCCCTGTCATCACTGCAGTCCCGCTCTGCCTCTGGTCCTTACTACGGTTCCGCCACCACCCGATATTTCAAAGCACAGGTTATTTTAAATAAAAAAAAAGAAAAATGCAAAACTGATAGTTTGGACACACGAGTCGACAATGGCAGTTTGTGTCCAAACTATCTTAGCGAAAACTTGCCCTCCGCTCACTAAGCGGTGCCGCCATTTTACCCCGCTTGTTTTTTGAACACTGAGCTACTTTTAGCCAATCAGGTAACAGCTCAAGGGGAGACATTGTTGTAGTATTGTTGTGACGTCAGAACGATTCTACAACAACTTTTCTTGGCCTTTGAACTGTCCTACAACAGCTTTTGGAAAGCCATCGCTTTTATCCACAGTAAGCCCTAACCATATACTATATGGACAATTTCCATGTAGTACAGTAATACAAATGTGAAATGGCAAATTTACAAAACAAAAGATGGCTTGCTGTTTCTCATGTCATACCTATGTCCTATTAAGAGCAATAGCCCAGTGTGTAATCTTTCAACCAGCAATATGTCACTTATCATGATGTAGGTGGTCACCACGACATCTGTCAAACCCTCCTAGCCAGCCTTGTGGTCCTCCCCTACCCCCAGTTGCTGTCTTCTGGAGCTAAGCAGGTGACTGGTTTGGGATGCAGCCATGGCATTTTGGGCACCACCTAAGCTTGGCAGCTGTCAACCCAGGAGATGGGAAGAGAAGCTGACTTTATAGCAGGGATAATAATTTAATAATCTGTTCACCCCATGCACTGGGGATTTGGGCAGGAGCACTCTCCTGAAAGATTGCAGCCCATGGCCCACAAGCCCCTTGTCATGGCAAGCTGAGGGAATAAAGCAATAGATCATTTTAGTATTTTAAATGATTCTGATTGAAAATAAATTATTTCTAATTACAGCCACAGCCAAAGACATGGTCAGATATTTCAGGAGAAATCTCCTCGTTCTGCATTTCCACAGTAGGGGCAGCAGAGAGAAACTCTTTAGATTTAGTGAAATATCTGGAAACATCTGACCATGTCTGTGGCTACTACTGTAATAGTGGTGTGTGGAATTTTCAAATTCTGTCAGAACAGACTTTCATGGAATTTTCAGCATTCTGCCAAAATTCTGCTGAATTTTGTTAGAAGCAGAAAGATGAAATTTCGTTGTGTAAATGATGTGGTATGGGTTTTCTGATACATTTCTGCATCATTACATGTCATGGATCTCCATATTTTCCACAGAAATGGTTGCAAATAATTTTTGTGGAAAATGCTGTTTCGTGGAATATTTTTCCACGGCTCAAATCAGGCAGAATTCCACAGAAGGACAAGCAAAATACCAATGGAAATTCCACTGGCAGAATGGTCATTCCACAATAATTCCACCAGTGGAATTCTATATTAAATACAGCACTATTAATTAATTGTTTATGAGGACAGTGCACAATCTAATTGGCTAGTGTACTGGGTGTTATCTTTGTGAAATGCCTAGTACAACTCAAAGTAGCATGGCACACGTTTGTTTAAAGCACATTTTTTCTATTTGGAAAGCCATTTGAAAATAAAGCAGCTAGATTTATAATCAAAACAACATCCTCACAAGTAGGCATTTCTTCAGCTTAATAACTTTTCTAGGGTTAATGGCCCTTAGCTGCACCAAGGTCCATCAGCCCCCAACCAGCTATTAATACTCTGGAAATGCTTCCTTGTTCCAGCGTTACTGCTTAAATAACAATCACTTTTAGTTTGGTGATATTGCAGTCCTGTACATGGACTAGTTTTTCATTGAAAAGAAAATGTTGAAGTAGTGGTGAGAGGGTGCACATATTGCATATGTTTATACCCCACTACACCCTCTGGGCCACCATGGAAAAGTCATTTAACAGGAAATCAGGGATATTTTGACTATACCAGGGCCAAATGTATTGATGTGGGGGTGGGGGGGCAGGGGATGGTTGAGGAAAGTCAATACTCTATGAATTCCTGCCCCATTCATTCTATTTGACAGATTTTTTTACAATCTGTGGTCAAACACAGGATGCTACATGTCCATATCAAGCCCATACTAGCCCTGTTCTATAGCCTCACATACATCCTGGCTGGTTCATCCCTATCTTGAGACTGCAGGGCTCCACTATCATGGACTATAATATCCCACACTGAGATAAATGGGACTTGCACAGATGTGAATATTTATGCCCTCTCTCTGATGCTTATGCAAACTAATTGGTTGTATGAGCACAGTTGGATTACCTTCCTACATGCTAACACAATAACAAGGTATCTTCCTCCTAGGTTGTAGCACAGGGAAGGCTTATTATGAGATAGGTAACCCACAGTACACTAGAATATGTGAGTGCAGCATTTTATGCTTGCTTGCATGCATGTGCAAGAAACATAGTGCCATCATCCGAGTTTTCCAGAGGTGTGTCAGCCTCTTCCAATTCAGTCAGTGTGTTTGCAGGCGCGGTCGCAGTGCACCAACACTGCTCCAGCTGTCTATGACAGCAGTTAAAAATGCAGTGGCATACAGTTGAAAGGAGAGCTTCACTTCAGTGAGCAGAGCTCCACCCTCAACACACATGCACGCATATTGCGTGCTGGACGCCCCCCAAAGCACAAACTGTATTAGCTGACGGGGTGGCCAATGCCCATCGGCCCACACTGCCCCCCAAAAGCTTCGGTGTCACGCTGGGAGCCCACCCCAGCGTGGCACACATCCATATGGCCGATGGGGTACCAATCCCCCGTCGGCCTCCAGCCTCTAAACAGTTTTTTCCAGCTGCCACACTGGGAGCCACCCCAGCGTGGCAAACATCCCGATGTCGCCTTAATAGTAAAAAAAACTGTAAATTAAAAACGGTCCTCACAGTCTCCCTGCCCCCACCCGCACTCCACCCACTGCGCACCCTACCTCCCCACACCCCCACCCCACTTACCTCCGAGTCCAGCGCGATCTTGATTCGTGGACCGGAACTCGTCTGCACTCTTCAAAGCCGACCCGAACTGAGGAAATGCAGGTAAGCTGTATAATGTAATAGATAGGGTTTTTCAACTTTGCTGCATATCTTGGGCATTTTGGAATTTTTGCACCAGATTTTCAACATGGGGATTTTGGGACCCTTCTCATGAATGCTGTCATTGTCATGGGTTAATCTGGCTCAAAGAGCGATTTCAGAGTCACTATGCTAAATCACCCTTTGGGACTGATTAATGAGATGACACTGCCAGTGTTCATAAGGTGGGCCTCAAAAGCCTATTTTGAAAATTCTGGTGGAAAAATTCTAAAATGACTGTTTTACTTAGCGTGCAGGTTATGAGTTCCTATGCACGCCAGACAGTTCGCTAATTTTCAATATTTTCACCCAGATTTTCAACATTGCTATTTTACCACACCTTCTTATGAGTAGCAGCTGTCATTTTCACATCTCACCCAAAACATGTTTCCATGTAGCGCGCACAATGGCGCAGTCGGTGTGCTGAAATCAATGTACAGGACACATTAAGAAAATCACAGTGACACTGTTCATGAGCAAAGGTCTTAAATGGCTATGTTGAAAATTTGAGAAAAATTCCTAAAAATGACTGTTTTACGAGCATTGCAGAGTTCTCACTACGCTCATAAGTTCGCAAATTTTCAATATTTTCACTCCAGATTTTCAACATTGCCATTTTGCCACACCTCCTTATGAACAGTACAGCTGTCATTTTCACATCTTGCCCACAACGTGTTTCAGCCCATGTAGTGCACAATGGCGAGTCGGTGTCTGAAATCAATGTATGGGACACATTAAGAAAATCACAGTGACACTGGTCATGAGCAGAGGTGTTAAATGGCTATGTTGGAAAATTTGGTGAAAAATTCCCAAAAATGACTGTTTTAGGAGCGCACGCTATGCAGTTCCCACGCACGCTGACAAGTTTTGTAATTTGTAATATTTGCACACCAGATTTTCAACAGTGCCATTTTATCAAGACTTTCCTATGAGCAGCACAGCTGCCATTACATCTCGCCTAAAATGTGTTTCCACATGAAGCCATAATGGTACAATCGGTGTACGAAAAACAATGTTTGGGACAGATTAAGAAAATCACAGTGACACTGGTCATGAGCAAAGGTCTTAAAATGGCTATGTTGAAAATTTGGTGACAAAACTCCATAAAATGACTGGATTACGAGTGAGCATTGAGCAGTTTCACGCCCTCGTAAGTTCATGAATTTGTAATATTTTCAGTCCAGATTTTCACCAGTGGCATTTTTCCACACCTCCTTATGAACAGTACAGCTGTCATTTTCCACAACATGGCCGAAATGTGTTTTCACACTTTCAGCTCAGAAATGCATGGTCGCTGTGGAAATCATTGTTCGGGACAGATAAAGAAAATCACACTGACACTGTTCATGAGCGGAGGTCCCAAAATGCCTGTGTTAACAATCTGCTGTAAAAAAATCCCCAAACTAGTTACATTACAGGTGTGCGTTGCACAGTTTCTACGCATGCTCGTGACTTCACCAGTTTTTTAAGATTTTCACAGCAGATTTTCAACATTGCCATTTTACACCTCCCCATGAACATTACGCTGTCATTTTTCGCATCCTGTTCGGAATGTGTTTTGCACCTGTGGTGCCAAATGTCACAGTCGCTGTGCAAAAGCAGTTTTGGCTAACAAACTGATATTGCCACTGTTCATGAGGTGGGTCGCAAAAACCATGTTGAAAATTTGGAGAAATATCAACGAATGCCTGAGGCATTAGGGTTTCGTCTTCATAACGCCCACCCTGTAGAGAATGACAGGCATCAGGGGTGTGACTTGGGATTCTTACCTGTAATGCTCATACCATTCCACCCCCCACACCCTGCAGCCAGTGAGAGGCATCAAGGTGTGCCTCGGACTCTTGGGCCCAAACTTCACCCCATTCTCCTGTCGCACCCATCTCACACGTGTTTCCTGATGGGGATCGAGGTGCGCATAAGACCAAAGACCCCAAGGCACACCGTGACATTTGTCAGTGTCTGCAGGGTAGGGTGTGGTGAAATGGCGTGGTCGTTATGCCTGATGACCCAAAGGCACACCCCAATGCCTGTCACTCTCTGCAGGGTGGTGGTGGGTTGGCTTCAGTTCAGTACTTCGCTGCCATTCCTATTATGCAGCTCTGTAACTTCTACACTACCACTGCCAATGCCAGCAAGCAAACATTCAGCATTGACAAATGCTTGTTGATAGTGCAATGAGCCTGCTGTTTAAAACTGGGTTCAGTTTCCAACTGCTTGTAAATTTGTGTAAGGTATTACGAAGAGCTCACCTTTCCCGAATCTAAAGGGTTGCACAGAAACATACAGCAGCAAGATGTCAGCATGGAACTGAAGAATGGCATGTGATGTTGCATAGAAGCATAGAAATTGACTGCAGACAGGGGCCACTTGGCTCATCCAGTTCCTCAGATCAGAAAAAATACCTTAGCTTTGCATGTTTTACTGACTCAAGGCTCACAGTAATTCTACTCTATCTGCAAGAAGCAGATTGGTGTCTTTGTTAAAGCAAAGTAGAGCATATTACAAGTCTATTCTCTTCATGACAGATACTTAAGTATTAATCTAATGAGGTCTTCACTAAGCAGGAACACTGGATGCAGATGGGAGATTTGTGAAGAAAAAAACATTCTTGACTACAGGTTACTGTACTTATACTAAGTACAGAAACAATAAAGATCAAAATGTTTCTCTTCTTCACCGTAACTCAGCCAATATGGATGGTCAAAGTCATCCCACCTTATGATTGCTTTAGTCTGCATAGATACTTTCTCATAGCTATTTTTACTCTTTTTGGACTTTTTGTTAATTTTATTTAACATCTTATTTCACCATCACCTTTCCTAGATATTTTCAACAAAAGTGATATAATACCGGTCTGGTGGCTCTGAGGGTTGAGGTGCTGGATGCCACACCTCACGCCGCACTAACCCAGGTTTGGGAAGTGAGCTCAGGTCGCCGGGGTTGTGGGGATGGGGAAGGATTTAGCGTCCATGGACTGCTCTCCTTCCCCAGGGAGGGGTTTCCACAAGCTGGTGCACTGGTGACCTCTGGTGGTGGCTGGAGGCACTACAGTGCGGCTGCAGAATGCAGAGGTGGAGCTGCAGCGGACATCCTTGGTGTATGCAGGGTGTGCACATGCCGAGCTGGATGTCATTGTATGTGCAAGCTCCGAGGACCAAGAAAATCCCCTATCAGCGGGTGAGGTGACAGCAACCATCAGTAGCCCATGGCCACATGTCCAATGTTGGCCGTTCCTCCATATCTCCCCTGGAGATTCTGGGGCCTCTCCAAGGGGCCAGGAGAGCCGGAATCCTGAACCCAATGAAGCTCATGGAGAACGGTTCAGGCATGCAGTGGAGCTGAGGAGCTGTGAATGGGACCCTGAGAGATGTTTCCAAGGTAGGGGCCAAAAACAGAGTTAAAAAAAGGAAAAAGAAGTGTTATAAAGGCTATGCAAAACTGTAGCACTGCTTCTACTTAGACTATAGCAATGACACTCATTTGATCAATGGGCATAATGTTATACTATCCTTCCTGTATATTTAAACTATTCCTGAAATGAAATATACCCCAAATGGCTTACTCTGTTACTATGTTCCCTATTCTTACTTTTATCCATGCCAGCCAACTTGCATCATTCTCTCTAAGCTCCTTCCTGCATCTATCTTTCTAGCCAGCCCCAATTCATCTTACTTGTCTAAAACCTCCAGTTCATCAGTATAGCTTGCCTTTTCAGCTCTGCTCACACATAATCTTACCTGGCTTCTCCTTCACATCTGCATTCTGACCCCTTCCTCATCTATCTCTGTCATCTGACCCTTTCTCATTCACCTCTCGCAAACTGACCCCTTCCCTGCTATCTCTGTAATTTTACCCTGTTTGCACTCTCTGCAAACTGACCCTTTCTTAACATCTCTTTATCAGTAACCTTACCTCTTATCTGTTTCTACATATTACCTCATCCATCCATCCATCATGTCATCCATACACCCTGCAGTTTGGGAGGGATGAACATAGCCATGTCATTTCTATCCCTATCAAATCATTTGAGACCCTCAACATGTCTTCATACATCACACTGCACTGAAGACATGCATATGTTGCAGTATGGCTGCATGCCTGGAGTTAGTTTTTGAGCTACATGTCCCTGCAGCATCCATTGAACTGAAACATAGAATTAATCGTTGTTTGCTGCTGTAGCCTGTAATTCTGCTGGACCATATAATATATATTATGAACAAATGAGTATGTATGACTTAGGTTAGATTATGGCTCCATGCATAAATGATTTTAACATTATTTACATAGATATGCAAGAACTAACGTACAACAGAAAGTGAAGTGATACTGTGATGATTGTGAGATACACACTGTAAGCCTTTTGGAGAACTGTGGGATACAAGACAAAGCTAAAGTCTTTAACTCTCTAAAGGCATGTATGTACAGTATCATACATCTCACTGCAACTACACACCTTGAATGCTGCTGTGCTGTTTCATGTAACATCAACTGGCATTATACTTATAAAAGGAGTGTCATTATTTCTGCATGTCATTCAGTATCAATAAAGAATCTATATTTGACAAATAGGTTATAGTATTCATATATGCAAACATATTTTGTTAAAATACTGTATCATTAAATGTTAACCAATACTGTAAAATATTATTTTCACTACTTTGTAATTAAATATATAAAAGATCATATGTAACACATAAGGTAGGGCATTCTTTATTTGTATTTTTAATTGCTGTCTTTATCTCTTCTGGCCTGGTTGCACACCGCTTGAGACTCATTCTGGCTACCCCTACCCCTGACTAATCCTGTCTCTGTCAACCACTTCCATGGCTTACCCATCATGTAGTGTGGAAGGATTGCTCACCACCAGAGTCATGATAACAGTCTGTCATAGTGAGGGGGCTGGGTTCAAGAGTACCTGGGTCTGTCATGCTGTTCACCTGGCTGTTTTTTCTCCAGTCCCCAGGTGCCATGACTCCAGGGCATGCACACAAGGTGTGCCACCACAGAATCAACTAGCCTCCCCCAATGGTGCACACCTCTCTCCTGTACTGCCACCTGTAGTACTTACATCAAGTGACTGTAGTGCAGTGAGGCACTGGGGACATCCCTGCAGGAGGAAGACATCCCTCTCTACAAAAGGTTCTCTGTTAACATGGGATCATTCTTGAACCTGGGATTCCAGCCTCACAGGTGGCACCATTACTGCTGCACTGATGGGATGGACCACTAAGGTAGGTTATTCATATTCATAATAAACTCTCATTTTGTTGACATGTTGTTCAGTGTTAAATTAACACTACTTCAACAGTAATTCTGTGTTACTATCATGTACTGTATTTATGTATTGACAAAGCATTGCACGAAACACTTAAAATATAGTTTACCATGTCTGAAACTTGAAAATTAAATTCAGACATTTCTAGTCATGTGGAGAATGATGTACAATGTCAAGAAACATTTGCCCATTTTTCTCTATAAAGTAATTTTCGATACAATGGCATGGCTGATTATAAAATGGGTAAGAAAAATCCATTAATCAGATTGATCAATAGCTATCCAGACCTGTGTGGTAACTGACCAATAACCACACGGGTCTGGAAGAATACTCCTGCAAGTTTTGGAACTTGTTTCCTAGCTGTCTCAGTAACTGTGACAGTTGGAAAAAAATTAAACTAACATGGTGACTTGTCTGCCAGCCAAGTTGACATCTTTGATGGAGCAAACCCAGCTGTTTGGCATGGGAACTGATTCATCAAGCACCATGAAGATTTATTTATTCTTACAGATTTATTTAGTCTTGTGTTTTTTATTATTTTGTTACCATTTTATAAATGTAATAACACATGTCAAGGCTTGCAGTTATCGTGTAATTACACACTCACCCCCACCCTGTGGTTGAAGGGCACTCGACTGACACCTTCTGCCTTCAACCAACCTTGTGTGGGGTGGTAATTATCAATAACTTCCACACACCCTGTTGTGTGTTATTGCTATGTAGCCCCATCCAAGGATGGAACACAACCACTGATGACATCTTTTGAAATGTCTTTTTCTATCACTAATAGTTCCTTATCTCTCTCTGTCTGACATGTTTGACTGAGCTCCTGAGAGATAACTCTGATATTTAAAGGGTCAAATACATTTTTTTACATTTTAAAATATAATGTAAAATGTAGGCATATGTGAAGTCTATTTAAAATCCACATTGTTCCTTATGTTTGTTTGAAAGAACCTTAGTTGTTTCCTAATTTGGAGCTCATACAAACACCGCCTTTTCCCAACCAATATTCCTTTTTGAATTTTTTTAATCTGCTCTTCATCCTCCTCACCTGCCAGATAGACTACCCACATCCAGCCTCCTCATGGGGACCTCCTAACTTGTTACCCTCTCCACCTCTGCAGTTTTGCTTTCATGATGTACCTGTGGTAGAGCTGGTGGTTTAAGGGCATGCATCAGAGCAAGGTCACTAGTTATGTGACAGTGGTGGGGCCAGAGTGCCTTCACAGTGCCATCAACCTTCTGTGGTAGCTGTGTGGTTCCCTGTTCTCTCACATCCCTTTCACTGACATACTGACTTGAAAGGACTCCAGGCACATGCGGCATGCGTGCTAGCATGCAGAGTCCAGCCAATCTCATCCCACTCACTTGGCAGGCTACCAGTTGCCCTGCTGCCTATGAGCTCTCAGGAAGAAGTAGCACAGCAGGAGTCAGACAGCATCCTTCCCAGAGGAGGAGAGTATTCTCTGTGATGATAGAAACTTCTCCTCCTAAGCAGCCCACTGACACCCTGAGCTCACTCCTGAAACCAGGTGATCACCACAGTTAGCAGAAACACTGCTGCTGTACCAGTGGACTGCCCACCCATTATGCATTTCTAATTACTTAGAGTTCAGGAACCCAGTGACATCAGTAAATCGGAAACATACAATCAAGCTTTAAGTGCAGGTTTTCACTCAGCTAATGTCACCGGTTCCTAGAACCAATTAAAACATAGTATATCAGGTGTAAAATGATTGCTTTAACAAGAGACCTAAAGAGAAAAAAAATAATCACAGTACTGTATTTTGGGAGGGCTTTGTCCGTGGTTCAATGTAGAATAGCTCCTCCCACAATCCCTACATAAATCCTTCACTAAACCCACCTCCTTGCTTAGGAAGTGTTTTCCCTAGGCTCCCTGCATGGCTTGTGTGCTGTGCTCCTTGTGCTGCTGCTCTGGTGTGTCTCTTCTTTCTGCAGCCCTTTCTGTTTCATCCTTCCTTGCCCCATTTCTGTGTCTGTTCTCCTACCTGAGTTCCTTCCTCTGTCAGCGGCACTCTGGCCGCCACCCTGCTCCTTTTCCCGGCTCCTTCTTCCCGGGCGTCCTGGGGTTTTGTTGTGTGGTTTCTTTTGCTGCTTTCTTTCCCCATTGCAGTTGCTTCAAGCCCTCCCCCTCAGCCGACTCCCAGCCACTGGTGCTACAAGTATTCCCATTCCCTGCAATCCAGTCCTCCTCTCTCAGTGTGCACTCCACCTCCTGTCCTCCCCGCTTGACCAATCCCTCCGCATTACCTCTCGTGGCTCCATCTCTTCAAGCAGCCCTTCTCCCCTCAAGGATGACCGGATCCTACTGATAGCTTCCTGGTGCTCAATAGTAAGTACTTACTCTTCATTCTAGCTCCCTGCCCTCATTGTCTTTTCGTTTACCTGCCCAGCAACTGTGTTCCAGGACGGCTCTCCAGCAACCACCACTCACTACCTGCTAAAACGCTGTCCTGGGGTAATGGCTCATTCAGCCCACTGCCTTGCTGTGACCTTGAACTACTGAACAGCTTTCATATCTGTCAGTGCGTGGCACATGCTCAAGCAGCACCAGCCGAACAGAAGCATTAAGGATATATTTCCAGTACCTAGGAAGACTTTTTTTAGAATGAATAATCTGGCAAGTATATGGTATGTTCTCACTTGCATATACTGTCAATTTTGCTGTTGCTCACATTGTATGGAAACTGGTTCTTTACCTCAGACTTCATCTTATCCTCATGCTACATCTCCTAGCTCACGGATACACTGCACATAATGGTAACCTACATACTGTGGCTTCCCTACACACCACAAAGCTCCCAGTATACCTCCAGAAAGGGGCAATCAATGTTCAGTAATTTCCACTATCTCAATGCTCCACCTATGCTCTGGACTTGCATTCATTTCTCCCTGCAATCTATTATCTGCTCCGCCTCAGCACGGGGGTCGGCATTTGGGGATATTTTAGGCCTCATTTATATGTTGCTTCCACCTCATCTTCCCCATGCCTTACTTGGACCTTGTCTGGGTTGTCTCCATTGCCCACTACCATGGACCATTGCTGCCTTCCCACTAAATGAGGGAACAATATATCCCAGTCCTTCAGCTACAGTACCTACTGCCCATTGCTTATCTTGCTCACATCTCCATTCCATGACTATCCTTTTGTTTTACCCCGTTCATCTGTTTCCTTCCTCGTCTATTACGCTCGAACTTCCCTCATCGTCATCCCTACCTGGTATTACCATCCTTACCACCCTTCTCATATCTCAAAGTCAATCACTACTTCATCATTCTATCTCCAGTAGCATTGCACTTTAACACTCTTTGTCGATCCAGTTTGCCTGCCTCTGGGACTTTCTTGCTGTAGGTCATCCTTTCAG
The DNA here is from genome assembly GCA_016271365.2 of Neoceratodus forsteri. Classification (NCBI taxonomy): domain Eukaryota; kingdom Metazoa; phylum Chordata; order Ceratodontiformes; family Ceratodontidae; genus Neoceratodus; species Neoceratodus forsteri. Next base: position 448,180,413 of record CM057453.1, read on the forward strand.
TTGATGGCTGAGTTTATTTTCTCTCTCAGATGTGGGACATTCATCCTTCTTCATTCCACCTCCATCCGTCCCTTCTCTAGTTGGTTGATACCATCGTCGGATGTTAGACTGCTGTACCTCAACCCAGCCGATCTGAGTATCGTTGTAGCTTTTTGGCCTCCATGGATTGTCTTGAGTAACTGCTGCAGCCTTCCTGCATCCTGTTGCTCTTAGCTGGGGGTCGACTCGGTTCTGTTCCTTCCTGCAGTTTGTCATCTGGCTCCGCCTAGCTCTTCACCTTCCTTGGATAGTATTTCCAGTTCCTCCGGACTCGTTCCAGACTTCTTTCCTGATTGACTGGCTGCATCTCCACTCTGCCTTGCAGGCTCAGGGCTTTGTGCTATTTGCTGTGGCTCTTCTGGGTCTAGTACCGCATCTCCAAACATTCTCCTACCAGGTCAACTGCTCTTCCATGTTATTCATTTCTTACTCCCACTCTGGCTATTCTAAAAGTGCCCTTTCACTTCTCATTGGATTACTTGTTCATTACTCTGGAGAAATACTACTGTCAGCCAACATCCCTTGGCTAACATGCCTCATAGACTCTTTCTTCATAATGGGTTTCATACCTGCCCAATCAGCTCCTCAGGATCATTCATGAAATCCTATTTGGCTGGACATAGGAAGATCTTCTCAGTTTCTAATGGATATACCCACCAATTCATGTCCATTCCATTACTGTGATTTTCCTGTCTACTTTGTCTTACTGGCTATCCTCCTACATGGAAAGAATGTAAATCCCTCTGCTATGCCCTGACTTTGTAATTAGTATCCCTTCTCACGGATACCAGGAATCGATGATAACCCATTCAACAACGAACATCATCTGTCTTACTTTCTGCAGCTCCTCCTACTACCACCGACTCTGTTGACCATGTTAGTTGACTCCTACTCCTCTACAGTCACTGCTTGTTTTAAGAATTTCTCACATGTCTTCTAGAATACTCATCATGGGATCTCCACCACCTAGCTGATTACTATGCCACACCATCCAAACCATCATTTTCACTCCTGGACATCACCATTCCTTAGACAGTCATCTGCACCTTTTCACCAAGTATCTTCAGCTGGGTTAACCGGCTCTTCCAGAGGGCCCTTCAGCCTCTTCTTCTCGAATTATCTTTGTTACTGTCTGCAGTAAAGGCCATCACCTAGAACTGGCTCTCCTGAATTCTATCCAGCAATCTGTAACAGTCAAGGCGAATTCACCAACTCAGTCTTGCCTCCCAAGCAATCTTAATCAGCCATAGTGCTAAGATCCTATGGCATCTTACACTAATTGATCTCATTACCAATTCAGCCTACAGAATCTTCTTTCTATCTGCCTCCAAGCTTTCTCATGTTCTTGGCATTAGGATTACCTTGTAAACTTAACCAACTATATGCCACCACAGTGTATCTCCTAGGACGATCACACCACAGAAATACCCACACTTACTTCAGGCAGTGTACCAGCACAGTATTTTCATACAAAGTCAATGAACATCATGACCAAAAAGCCATCCATCCCTTATACCAAATTTGCAGATATTCCCCATATATACTAGGCTACCAGCTGGACAGCTTCATAAATCATCTTCTATTCATTTGCTAACCACTTATGGCATTACTCTCATCAGTCACTCAAACTCTCCTCTACTCATTTTACTCTGTGATGCTTACTTAGTGACTTATCATTCACTAATCGATTCTTTACCTACAGATTGCCTTGAATATCAAACCTTACACCAATTTGATCAGTCACCCATAACTATACAAATCATAGCAAATCTCATAGTGTACTGTCTGGTTTTATATCGATGAAGTTATGCTCTCCTGATTCATTACATCCCTATAATTCCTTTGGACATGCATCTTCGTCACCTTGGAAATATGGACTACATTAGCTCTTCAACTGGATCTGCTCCACACATCGATTCTACCATCCCTACAGAAAAGAAGTACTTTATCCTGAGGATCATCATTCAGTTTACGTTGTCCTTGGATCAAGAATGAACCATCATCTCCAGGGCACTCAAAGACTCTCTTTTACTCATTTGTACTTCTTGGATGCTTCCTTAGCAACTCCTCATTCATTATTGAATTCCTTGGCTCCAGACCATACTCTGACATTCAAACCTTTCACTAGTTGGATCATTCAACAATGGTTTCTTATATCATAGCATTTCCACCATTCCCCATCTAGTAACTTATCGATCAAGTTATGCTCCCTCTGCTCATTACACCCTTGTAATTCCTTGAGACAGGCATTATTCGTCATCTTGAAACTTGGACTTCCTTCACCCTCCTTCACCTGGATCTGCTTCACACTTTGGATTCCATCACTCCTTCAGAAAAGACCTACTCTTCAACCTCAGGATCATCGCTCAATCTGCATCATCGATGGATCGAGGATGGATCATCGTCTCTCAAGAAGCTCACCACCCTCAAATTATCCATGGTTACTAGAACCTGGGTCCTTCTCCTTTAGCATGCCCAGTGGATGACCTCTGGTCATGGGTCCTCAGAGGTTTCCTCCACCTGGGTTTTCCTCTCCTGGTGCCAGGGTCATACTCTCCATGAGTTGGAGAAGCTATCTTTTGGGCCTTCTGATTCCCTACAATTACTACCTACATATCTACTACTCAAGGGTGGGAATAGAGGTTAAGCCATAAAAAAAGTACTACAAGTTACACAAGCTCTATGTCCCCATTGCTATTCTCTCAAACATTGAATGAGAGGGCTTTGCCAGTGGTTCAATGTGGGGAATATCCTCCCACAACCCCTACATCACGTTTTCACTAAATGCACCTCCCTTGCTTTTGGTCCACCTCCATCCCTCCTCCTTCTTCTCCGGTGCTCTTCTCACCCTTGTTCCTGGGCCTTCTAGTCCCTACAAATTACTACCTACATACCTACTACTCAAGGGTGGAAATAGTGTAAAGCCAGAAAAAGTACTACAAGTTACACAAGCACTGTATAACCCCATTGCTAGTCCCCAAATATTGAACAAAACAACACACAAAACAGTACATTGGGAATACTAAACATACTTCACACGTGCCATAATTTCTAATTATATTGCAAAATGTAAAATAAAACAAGGTTTATGTTCACTGTAGGTGATGAGGCATAATAGGTTATACATTCCTGTGGGATAATGGCATATCTTGGAAAGGAGGCATGAAGTGAATCCAAATAGCATGCAGGCTGAAAGCATGTTATGTTTCCTTATGTTTTATGGTTAACAGGAAAATTATTTTAAAAGGAACTGAGTTTGCTTATGTTCATTGAATTAGACTTCAATGTTTTGTGGTTACTTTTCTGAAAAGATCATTTTCAACCAACATTACAGCAAAGCAATTTACAGAAAAGCAAGCAAGAATGCATGTATGTTTGTGGATACCAAAAAATATAGAATCATCATTGAAATGTTTAGGCAGGACCAGTCAAAAGGTTTAGCTCCTGTGGGTAATGCAGGTGTGCACTGTTATCGGATGCTGTTGTTGATTTTTACACTTGTTTTAATACATTTATTATATGCCCTCACCTGAGTGCTTGCTTTTGCTGTTCTTCTTTATTAACTTTTTGAGCAGAGCACCTTCTGAGGTTTCAGTGCTGTGGTTTTCTTTGCTTGGAAGAGTAAAAGCACATTTGGACCTGTGTATTAAAACCAGATTTGGTCATTACTGCAACAGACAGTGTGTGTACTTTTGGCCACAGTAGGCAGCCTAATCATTTTCCATAGCCCCCAGACTGCACTTTGCATTCAAACTATATCTTAATCACAGCCTCAGGAGGGTAAAGGAGACTTTCCTCACCCTGCTATATTGCAAAGGTTTTGTTAGCTGGTTGAGATTAGGGATGCACACATAATGTACCATCCTTGTGCTTAGCATAATGATGGGAGGGGAAAGAGTATATGAGCAGGTCCACATTGGGGCTCCCATATAGGAATATTCAAATCTTAATCTGTAGAGTCCCCAAAACAGGGGCCTCATATCTTAAGAGAATTGTCAGGACTCATACATGACCCTATGTAACTGCTGTGTGAATTTTCTTCATGCCCTGCCCTTACAAAAACATCTCACACCTACTCCCACCCCTACCCTTCCCTGCAGCTTAAAACACCCATCTGTATGCCCCATTCAGATGGTGGGGTTTGTTGCTGTCATCATGCAGTTCATCAGTCCTGACCCCACTCAGCACAACAGCCAGAGAAATGTCACTTGCCCCATCTTCAGGGTGCCCTTATCCCTTCTGTCACAAAATCTAAAAATGTCCCCATCTTCAGAAATATACCAATATGTGCCCCCCTCCAGGGTCAGTCTATGGCACAGGGTTCACCTGGAAAGTTGGTATTGGTGCCCACCTACAAAACAGATATATGGGGTCAAGTGGTGACACTCATATTAGCATTTCACTTGAATTTTGAACACTGACTACTAAAATATTCACAATAAACTGTCACGACAATGAGTTGGTTTTGCATAGGTTTTTTTTTTAAGTTGGCAATGTATTGTTCTTTTACAACCTGTGTATGGAGCAAGGAGCCTGCCTCCTTAGAAAAGTGTGAATGACTTAATCATGGTCTTTAAAGCTAAGGCTGTCGCATCCTGAATCAAGTTTCCGTCACTGCAGGAAAGTTGTGTTGCAGGAGCACAACTTACAGGACCCAAAGCCTACCAGGTCCAAATGTTGTCGACAAAACCCCAAAACTGCAACAGCGCAGTATAGGACAGCGAGAGGGTGCAATACTGTGAATGGTTCTGGTAGATACTGCCCCTCTCACTGTCGGGCAGAGGATATTACCTCTGTTGGGACAAACTTCTGCCGAACAGTACCATGGCTCAAAGGATGAGCCACTGGCATGGACAGAAGCAAGCAGTGTTGTGTACATATTTACTGACCCCTGGGTTACATATTTTTAGTTGGTGGGGATTTGGGGCACAGCCAGAACAGGGGTGCTGGGGTGGACCCCCCACATAAATAAGACTTATGCTGCATGCATTATATCCTGCTGTTTTGGCAGCATGATATATGCATCGACATAATGTCTACGGCATTATGACCCCATGCTGACTCAAAGGACTGTGAGTCCTGGCTGGTATTCCAACAGTTAGATGAGAAAGATGTTGGCCAGCTGGTTACTGATTTGCATTGCACTACATCTATACTTTATCCAGCTCTGACTCAGCTTCTAAAAGGTGGTGTGGGTGTCTTGGCTGCACTGTTTGTAGAAGGGAGTGTCAATGTTTCATTGTGTGAGATGCTTCATTGTATAAGGGCATGTTCCTCTAAATGGGGTGGTGGTAAAACTATTAGCCAAGAAACCATCCCTAGGTACTGGTGATCTTGTTAACTATAGACCTGTTTCCAATCTTGCATTTCTTGCAAAGATTGTTGAGAAAGTGGTTGCTGAACAGCTAGTGGTTTACCATAAGGCTAATAATATCTTTGAGCCATTCCAATCTCTTCCATAGGCATTTCACTGTGGAGACAGCTTGTGTAAAGATTTGAAAATGATCTCTGCCTGGCAAGGTATCAGAGACAGTTTCTATGATGGTCATCTGTGACCTATCCTCCGATTTTGACACCCTTGATTACCAGGAGCTAGATGATAGACAAGAGGTGCAATGAGGATTGGCTAGAAATTTTCACAATTGATTCCATTCATTCCTCTCATAAAGGAGTAGTCACAGATCCGTGGGGTCATACTGGTCATGTCCAGTTGCTTTGGACTGTGGTGTACCTCAAGGGTCTGTCATTTCTTTAATATTGTTCACTTTGTATATGTTACCACTTGGGGAGAGCACATGGTCATACAGAATAGGTTTTCAGAGCAAGTTGTCTCTGTCCTTTGCACCTGACAAGGCATCTTCCTATTGTTATTACAGCAGTGCCTTTTTGGACATTAGAACATGAGTAGACTTCATTTGGTTGACACACAATCCTGGAAAAATAGAGTTGTAGCTGGTTGGCTCATACCTGCAGGGATTGACATTGAAGTGTGATCTCAAGCTACCTATCCTAGACAGGGTCCAGTTTCAGGTTGCTGAGGAAGTGTGCAGTCTGGGAGTACTCCTTTATGGAGCCGCTGGTATCGGGTTGTAGTCAGGGCTATTTCTACCATATGAAGAACATTGTTAGACTGTGGCACTACCTTGATCCAGCTGAGCTGAAGACACTTGTGCATGTCTGTTCTAGTCTCATTTATTCATTTATTTGAAAATTTGTACACAGGAAAGGTACACTAAGCTAAAGCTCATTTCCAGGTGCAACCCAGGGAGGTGGAAAAGGAGGTACAAAGTAAAGTGAACAATCAACAATGTAAGTAATGACAAGATAAATACTGTAAGACTATAGGAATTGCAGGTACCCCTCCTTACCAGACTCCATGCAGTGCTCCTGCCTTGGACCCCTGACTGCTGCTCTGCTGCCCAGCTAACTACCAGTTGGGTGGATTGTAGGCAGAGCTCCATTCCTCAGTATGATTTTCAAACCACATTAAAAGAACAATGCTTCATCTGAGTTTTCAGTTCAGTCTTCAAACTGCAATTTACAGCCTGAACTAGGGGTCTAGTGTTGAGCCCTGTAGACCATTGGCTCTCTCTTCCCTCTACCAGATTCCTTGTTAGCTCCTGCTGCAGACCCCTGTTTGCTGCCCTTTGTTGCCCAGGTAACCACCAATCAGTTGGATTGTAGGCAGGCTCCATTCCATTGCACAATTTTCAAACTGCACTAAAAATGCAGGGCTTCAGTTCAGCATTTTCAGCTCAGCAGCTGAACTCTGCAACTTCCAGCCTGAACCTAGGAGTTTGGAATAGAGCTCTGAAGACCTTTGGCCCTTCCTCCCTTTACAGGACTCCTTGCCATGCTCTTGCCTCAGACCCCATTTGCTGCTGTCTGCTAACTTGATGACAACCAATGGTGGACTGTAGGCAGGCCCCACTCTCTATTTCTGATGTAACTCTCAAGCAGTCCAGAGTGCTATAGTCTGGAGTGCTAAGGATCATAACATAAAGGACAGGGTAGGAGTCTGCTTTGAGTCAGCCATGAGTCAGCCATCAGCCGGTCATGCTGCTCCCAAGCTCCCCATCTATAAGCTCCTCCACTACTCCATTTTCCAAGGACTTCCTGCTCAGTCCTCAAAACTGCTACCTCCTCCTATGGTGACTGTTGTGTTTAATTTTGTCTATTATATTGCAACCCTATATACACCCTATCTGTGTATAACCACCAAACTATTTTCAACTCTTTATATATTGCCTGTCTGCTTATTACTGTTTATTGCCTATTTGCATCAGTACATCTTAGGTCTGCTTCATTGCCACTGCATAGCCACTGTTTATCACTGTTAACTGCTTATCTGCATTGGTACATTTGAGGTCTGTTTTGTAGCCAGCTGAATTTACTGTACCTCTGCTAGGCCCTATCTGGGTACAGTAAAAGTCTTAGCTAGTATCCTATGTTTTTGACTGCCTCACTGTATTCTTTGTTTGGCCCCCAATGCATAGTTTTTAATACCATTCACCTGCTGTTTTCAACTGCTTGATAGTTGAATGTTGCAAGGTTTTCTGCTTTGATATTGTCTGAACAAATTGATAATTTCAGTTTTCAGTCTACATGCCTACCATGCTCTCTGCCCTGCTCCTCTGCCTTCTCCTACTGTCCTTCCTTCCTTCAACCCCTCTCCTTCCGCCATCTCTCCATCCTCACCTCTTCTTTCCTTCCCTTCACCTATCCTCCCTCCCTCTTTCCCCTCCTTCCCCATACATCCTAGCCTACTTCCCTTCCCTCCTTTAACAAAGTTTCTCCACCGTTCTATCCTGTCCCATCCCTGTTCTTCCCCCAGCCACACCCAATGGGACATAAGCCCTACTTCATTCTCCTCCTCCTTACACTGCTTCTCCTTCTTGCTGGCAATGAGGAACTCAACCCTGGTTTCTCCCACCTCCTCTGTTCCTACAGGTCTTAATGTTTTCCACCTCAGTGCCAGGAGCCCCTTTCTAAACTGGATCTCCTCTCTGTATGAACCTCTCATCACTCTCCAGACCTCCCTGTATCACAGAATCCTGGCTGTCTTCCAGGATTCTTGATTACAGCTTTCCTCAGTCTACCACCTCTTTAGGTGGGACAGGGGTAAATGAGGTGGTGGGGTTGCCCAATATGTCTGCCAGAACCTCTCCTGCACCATCACTCTCATGGAAGCTGCACCCTTCTCCCATGAATTTCTGCTAGCCAAATTTTCTTTTACCTCCTCACTACCCATCTTTATTGATGTTTTCTATGCCTCTCTGAGAATTTCCCTATCTTCTGTGGTGGACTCACTCGCCACTCTCTCCTCACACTCCTCACTCATCTGCCTAGGTGAACTCAACAAGAATTCACTTTCCCTGACCTCTAGACTGATCAATTATAGGACTGAGTCCCTTAGCCTTTCACAGCTCATTACAGAACCCACTTGACTCAGTCCTATTCATCAAACCATACCCTTCTAGCCTGGCTTCTCTCCTCACCCCTACTGCATAGTTGTAACAGATATATTGTTGGACACCTTCAGTGATCACTGCAGGGTATTTTGTGTTAGGAATGACCTGTACCCTCCTCCTCTTCCCCAAAGTACATCTGGTCTAGGTCCCTCTGGTCTCTGAAAAAGAAGCTCTACTGATCTACCTGGATGCAGCTGGCTGGTCACGCATGCTTTCTGCCCAGGCATTGATATGGCCTCTCCTCTTCCACTCAATATTTACTTCTGTCTGGGACAAGCCTAACCCATCAGGAAATCCAGGGTTAAATCCTCCCACCACTCCTGGCTCACCTTCGATCTTATCAAATTGTGCAAGACCCATTACCATGTTAGTGTCAGGTATAAATTATCCCGCTCTCTGTCAAACCTCCTCTCCTAATGGGTGCCTAGGAACTCTTGTACTAAGGACATTCATAGTGCAAGCCCCTATTTGAAGGTCAACTTCTGAATAATCTTATTTCCCCAGTCATATTCTGAAGGTGATTCACTCTCTTTTTGACTGCCAGCCTAGTCCTCTCCCCAGTCCTCATGATTAATGGCTTGCCGTTGTCTTGCCCTCCCTCCTCTGTTGCTCCCCACTTCAATGAGTTTTTACCACTGGACTCTCCCTCCCCCCACCTCCTGGCTCTTCTCTTCACCCCTTTCCTCCCTCCTCTTAGCTCACCCCACCTGGGGTTTGATTCCCTGTCACTGTCCAGGAGACCCTAGTCACCCTTTTCTCATTCAATCTTTCCAAATCTAACTCAGATGTCTTGGACCATAAATTGTCCATCTATCAGCTCCTGTCATCGCCTCCCCTCTTACTCACCTCCTACATCTCTCCTTCACCCTTTGCTCTGACCCTTAATCTTGGAGGATTGCCAAAGTTCCTCTCTCCATAAGGGAGGTGATCCCTCCACTGTTGGCAACTTCCGCCCTATCTTCCTCCTCCTTCTCTTGAAAGCTACAGGATAAACTTGTTACTCACAGCTTGCAGACTTCCCACCTTCAACTTCCTCTCCCTCCCCTTCCAATCTGGCTTTAGAAAGGATCATTCTACCATCTCCTCCCTACTTAGGGTCACTGACTCCATCCTCTCAGGGATGGATCAAGGCACATCATAGAGGCAATTTTCATTGATCTGGCTAAAGTCTTTGATTCAGTGTCCCATTCACTCCTTCTGGATACACTGAGCTCTGCCAGCCTCTCAGTATCTGCTATTGACTGGTTCCATTTCTATCTCTTGGACTGTCAACAGTCAGTACAGGTAGGAGATGCCATTTCCCACCCTCTCTATCTAGGACAGGGTCCCACAGGCTCCATTTTTGGTCCAGTCTTTTCTCCATCTTCCTAAACTAGCTCCCTTTGCCTGTGCCAACTTGCATATTGGGTATTTACTTACCTGGTAAAGGTGATTGTGTTAGTTGTATCCATGACACTCCACGGCCCTCCCTTCATGGCGATCATGGCAGGAATACTTCATGCTGGATAATCATAGTTTTTAAGATCTCTAAAACAAAAATTTTAAGTCCCTTTGTATTCAGTCTGAGGTTTCATGTCGATTGCAATACTGTGGGTGACCGGCTAGAATTGTGTTACCGACATGCCACATGAAACACCCAGACTGAATACAAAGGGACTTCAAAATCTTGTTTCAGAGATCTTAAAACTAGGATATCCAAGCATGAAGTATTCCCGCCATGATCGCCATGAAGGGAGGACTGGAGTGTCATGGATACAACTAACACAATCACCTTTATCAGGTGAGTAAACACCCATTGTGTTATGTTAAGTCCACGACACTCCAGAGATTACCTCTTGTCTACTATAATAAGCAGTTACACCATCATTTCAGGGGTGGGACAGGGCGATCAGGGGGCAGCTGGTTTGGCACACTGTGGACAAAATATTTCTGGCAAAGTCTGTTCTCTGTTTACATAATGTCTGAAGTCTGTAATGTCTCACAAATGTATGGACAGTGGACCAGGTTGCTGCTCTGCAGATATCCTCCATGGATACGTTAGCTCTTTCTGCCCAAGAGTAACCACCGCCCTTGTAGAGTGCGCCTTTATCCCTGTGGGGGGTGAGGCCTTTGCTTTGCGCCTCCTGTATTGTCCTCTTTAGCCAAGAGGTGATGTTGGTTTTGGATGCTGCCATTCCTTGTTTGTGGCCTTGGGCTATTACAAAAGTATCTCAATCTGTAGATTGGCTGTGTTCATGTGATGTATTTAGATATCGTATTGCCCATGTCTAGGGGTGTTGGGTTTTCAACTCCCTGTTGTGTTATATATAAAATGTAGGCAGCTCCACTGGCTGGTCCCTGTGAAATGTAGACATGATTTTGGGCCAAAAAGCTGGCACCATTTTCATTAATACCCTTGTGCAGTGAAAATGGTGTAGGGCTCTTTACAGGAAAGAGCTCCCAATTCACTCATTCTGCGAGCAGAGCAGATGGCCTACAAGGAAGTATGTCTTGAGGCCCAACCAGTAAATTGGGACTTGATGCATGGGTTCCAATGGGCTCTCCACTGGGAGTCTAGAACCATGGTCAGATCCCAGGGGCCACCAGTGTGTGTACCTGAGGGTGAATGTTCTCCACAGCCCTAAGAAATCTGATGGCATCTGGGTGGGTCCTGGGCTGTGTATCCCGACCTTACCCCTGCTCCTATAACTAACAACTGCACTCTAAGGAAGAAGTGGACAGTCCTTCATCTAGGCCCTGTTGTAGATACATCAGAATGATGGACATGTCTACCTGCATGGGTCGAACTGTGCAGACTTGCACCAATTTAAAAATGTTCCACTGCCTGCCATAAGTAGTGGTAGAAGGCTTCCTAGATTGCAGAATGGTTGCTATGACTGATTCATGGTAACTGGCGGTCAGCAGTCTCTGCCTCTCAGGAGCCAGGCTGATAGCTTTAGAGTGTGGAGGGCTGGGTGGGTCATTAGACCCTGGAACAGCATGTCTTTCCAGAATGGGAGGGCCCATCTGTCCATTGTCATGGCTATTGCTGAGTCAAACCAGGCCCTCCATGGCCAGTATGGTGCTCGAGGATGATCTGTATCTGGGATAGTCTGATCTTTGCTAGCACCTGGAGAATCAGAGGGATTGGAGGGAATACATAGGAGTGATTCTGGTTCCACATTTGAGATAGAGCATCTACTCCCTTGGCCTGTTTCTCCCTGTACCTGCAGAGTATGTCTTGGCCTGTATATTAAACTTGGAGGCCATTAGGTCTATTAGAATATGGCCCCACCTCTTCTGTATCAGGGTGACTAGATCCAGGTGCAGTTGCCACTCTCCAGGGTGCACCTTCTGTCTGCTTAGCCAGTCTGCCCTGATGATGATCTTGCCAGCCAGGTGGATGGTGTGAATGTGTGTGAGATGGGACTGGGCTGAGTTCAGCACCTTGGCTGCTTCCCAGAGCATGGCTTGGCTGTCGTTCCACCCTGTTTGGCTATGTATGGCACCACCGTGACCTTGTTGTTGGACTTCACCAATACTGCCCGACCGATGATGCAGTCCCTGAATGCCCTTAGGGTGTGGAAGACTGCCCTCATCTCCATGATGTGGATGGACAGCCATGCCTCTGCCAGTGTCCACCGCCTTGTGCCATGAAGTCGACCATGCATGCTCCCCAACCTGTCACACTGGCATCAGTCTCCACTGTCACTTCATAAGATAATGTCAGTGGGTAGCCCTTGATAGATGTGGGCGGTCGTCCACCAATCCAAGGAGCTCCTGACTGTCTTGGGCAGGTAAACAACCTTGTTGAGGTTGTCTTCCACTGCATAGCCCTGCTGCAGCATGCAGCTTTGCAAGGGAACATGTTCCATCTTGCCCGGAGTACCAAGTCGAGGCAAGGTGCCAACAGCTGAGGACCTGCGCCGCTAGAGCCCATTTCGGTTTGTGTGCGGACTGCAGTGTCTGAACTACCATGACCACTGAGTATATATGTTTCTTTGATGGCCTTGCCATCCCTTCAGCTATGCCGATTTCTGACCAAGATGCTCTATGCACTGAGAGGGCCGCAAGGAACTCTTGTCCCAACTGACCACCCAGCCATGCTGAAAGAGTGCTGATAGAACTAGTTCTGTGTCTTTTTCAACTGGGCACTATTGCAGGACTATATCAACCAGTCATCCAGATATGGGATAATGTCCACCCTGTTCCCTTAACTGGGACACTAGGATGATGGACACATTTGTGAACACCCTTGGTGCCGGCGTGAGATCGAAGGGCAGGGCTTGATACTGGAAATGCTGGCCCAGTATGTGGAACTGGAGGAAGCTGGTGGCTGGGTCTGATTGGGATGTGAGTGTAATCATCCTTCAGATCCACTGGGGTGAGGTAGTCTCCTGCCTGTATGTTCCTCAGTGTTGACCTGAGGTCTCCATCTTGAACCAAGGGTGGAGATAAACTTGTTCAAGAATTTTAGGTCACGTGTCGGCCTGAGGTCTCCGTTTTCTTCAGGACTAGGAAGAAAATGGAGTAGGCTCCTGTGCCATGCTCGGTGACCGGCACTGGCTGTACTGCGTTGTTCTGTAGTAAGCCTCAGAGAACCTCCTGTACCTGGTGTGCCATTGCCCTTCTCATTGAGATGGGGACAGAATCACCCTGTTCCTGCAGGGTGTCTTTGAAAAGTCGATAGCATAGCCTCGAGACACGATCTCCAGCACCCACCTGTTGGAAGTTGTTTGCTGCCATTGTTGATGGAATAGCATTAACCTTTATCCCATGGGAGGATAGGACAACAGTGAGTTTGGCAGTGAGGAGTCCTGGTCAGAGTAGTTAGAACTGCTTCTGTCTCTCCCCGCCTCTGCCAGAAAAATGGGAACCCTTCCCTCTGAAGGCGGAGAGCGCCCTGCAAGAGACCTCAGAAGTTGTTGTTCTGACCTCTCACTCGAAAAGAATTACTTGTGTAACTCTGCTTTCTAGTCTGTTGGAATCTGCCATTCTCTCGACATCTCGCTGAGCCGATGGCAAGTAGGTGGTTCTCTGTTTGTCTTTGGCGAGGTCTTTCCCTTCCCTTTTTGCTTTAGGAATTCTTTGAGACCTTTCCCAAAGACATTGTCCCTTTCAGGGCAGGCTCTGTAAAAGTGCTTTTGACTCATTATCTGCTTCCCAAAGCTTTAGCCATAAGGCCCGTCTGGCTCTGTTTGTCAAGGCAGAGACCTTGGCTTCAATTTTAGAGCATCCACCGCCATGTCCCTAGATGTTTGGCTGTGTCCAGGGTACATTCAGGAGCTCTGCTTCCCTGGACTTGGGTTGAACTTCTCCATGAGCTCCTCCAACCAGTGGATCTGGGCCCTGGCAGTGTAGACCACTGTCACTCGGCCTTAGCTGTCATGCCTTAGAGCTCGAAAAGTTTCTTTAGCATTTCTTCTACCTTTTTGTCAGTGGGGTCCTTGAAAGAAATGGTGCCACATGGCAGCACTGTCTTCTTACTCACTGCTGCAATTTGAGGTCTATGATTGATACAGTGCATCACAACTTGGCTTTTCTTCTTGTATTGGATACATTCTATCCAAGTTTTTTTCTCAGACAGGCAACCAGGCTCAGTCACTTCCCACTCTTTTGAAAAAATGTCATTGATGGAATAACAGCTAGGAAAGGTGTTCTTAACCTTTTAGCTCTGCTGAATCATGGGATCCAACTTGAATTCTTGCTTGGGGTTTCCATGTCGAACCCATGGTGGTCTTTATGGCCCTCATTAGGCCTGGAATCAGGTCCAATGAGCAAACATTTGAAGTCAGGAAGGTGACTCGGGGATGATGTCCATGTCCTCCTCCCACAACTCTACCTCCTTAGTGTCATCTGGAGCCTGCCTGGCATCCTCGTCCCCTGGAAGGAGTGGAGAAGGTTCCTCCTGGGTGTCCAGCTGTGGAGGAGGTTAGACCCTGGAATGGGTGTTGAGGATGACGATACAGGTGACCTTGACTTTGTCAGTGACTCCAGTTTCTCCATAACCTTCAGCATGAAATTTTGCTGGCTCTCCATCATAGCCACCATTGCCTGTTGGGTCTGGATAAGAAGAGCCCCAGGTTCATCCATGTGGAAGGGCGGGCCTTTGGCTGTCAAATCTGTGTGAGGGGATGATTCCCCACTGCTTGTTACGTCCTCAGTAGGCACGATGAGCATTGTGGGTCTGGGTATGGGGCATCAAGGCTGTGCAGCAGGAGACACATTTCTTTGCCTTTACCATCTAGGATGAAAAGGAGAGGACAGTGTTAAGATTTGTACCCAGTGGGGTATAATTGCCTGTGAAACAGGAATTTATTAATAATTCACATTCATCTCCTGAGGTCACCAGAAGCAACAACTCCCCATGTGAAATCCTGCTCCCTGGTGCAGTCATGCCCGACAGATCCAATGGTCTTTTGGGGGCTCCTCAGTCCCCAAGTGCTTTGTACCAATATTGTTACAATCCACATAAGAACGGCACATAAAAGCGTTCTCCTCAACGTTAAGGGCAGACTGTAGGCAGGAGGGAAATAGGTACTGAGGCAGAAGTCGTTTTGTGCAGAAATTGCAATTGTGCAACCTCTGTAAAATGGTGGTTCAGCCTGCAGAAGGCCAGCCATATAAAATGGTGGCTGAATCCCCAGAGACACCAATAAACTTTTGAATGGCTAGCGCCAAATCCAAGTAGCCATTCTCATAGAACATCTGAAATTTGCCAGCAGATAAAGGCCTGGAGGTGTATCAAGTCTGCTTGAATGTGCAGCTAGCATCCCTTATTCTGCAGCTGCCCTCCCTTCCACCCTTCCCTTCATTAACCCTCCCCTTGTCCTGTCCCATCCCTTTGAAGCAGTCCACTGTTCTACTGGATACCACTTCAGCAGGTAACGATTCCACCCAGCCACCACCCTCCCTGTAAAAAGTGTTCCTCATCTCCTCCAGACCCTCCTCCTCCAGTCTCATATCATGGCCCCTGGTGGCCCTCCCTCCTTACTTTGAACAGCCCCTCTGTGCCCATCTTGTTTATTCCTTTCATGTATTTAAAGGTTTCAATCATGTCACCCCTGTCTCTCCTCTCCTCCACTGAGTACATGTTCAACTCCTTCAACCTCCTCTCGTATGATAAGTCCCCAGCCCCTTGATCATCTTTGTCACTCTGCGCTGCACCCCTCCAGTATCTTAATGTCCCTCTTCAGATATGGACGCCAGTACTGCATGCAGTACTCCAGGTGTGGTCTAACTAATGACCTATACAGTGGCAGAATCACCTCCTCCTCCTCGAGGATATACCCTTGCAATACAACCCAGCATTTTGTTGGCCTTTGCAGCTGCCTTCCTACATTGTGCTGAGTTGTTCATTGACCCTGTAATGAGCACACCCAGATCCTTCTCCTCCTCTGTCTGGGCTAGCTGCACTCCCCTAGCTGGTAACTCCTCCTTGGGTTCTTCATCCCAAAATGCAGCACCTTGCACTTTTTGGCATTAAAGCCAATGATTGCCAGGTGTCTGACCAGGTTTCAAGCTTTGCCAGATCATCCTGCAATCCCTGCCTTCCCCAGGTCATCCACCACTGCGCCTACCTTGGTATCATCAGCAAACAGACTGATCTTGCTCTTGATGTCCCATGATATGTCTGCAATGAATATCCCAAACAACACTGGTCCCACCGAGCCATGTGGAACACCGCTCGTCACTGCCCTTGGGTGTGAGAGCTCCCACCCACCACTACCCTCTGTTGCCTTCCCTGCAGCCAGTTTCCTACCCATCTCACCAGCTTTGTACCTGCCCTGTGCCTACTAACTTCCTTCCCAGTCTTCCACGTGGCACTGGGTCGAATGCCTTACTGAAGTCAAGATGCAGGACATCCACTGCATGGACCCTGTCCAGTTGCCTAGTTACCCAGTCATAGAACTCGACCAGGTTGGTTTGGCAGGATCTGCCACGTATGAAGCCATGCTGTCTGCTGTCCTGTAGTCTTTGGCCTCTGGGAGGGCCACCAGCCTCTCCTTCAGGATAGTCTCCATTAGCTTACCCATGATGGATGTGAAGCTCACTGGTCTGTAGTTTCCCGGTTCATCCTTGGGGCCACTCTTGTGGAGGGGCACCATGAGCCATCCTCCAGTCCTGAGGTACACACCCCAAATGTAGTGAGGCATTAAATAGGTCTGCCAAAGGTCCTGCAAGGACCTCTGCCAGCTCCTTCAGTACCCTGGGGTGGATGCCATCTGGGCCTGGCACCTTGTCCACCCTCAGTGCCTTCAAACCCTCTCATTTTTAAATTTACTTGCTTGTTTGCTCTCTATCTCCCTTGCATCTTTCTGAACCTGTAGATCTTCATGACCTTGGCGGCCACTAAAAGAGCGCCTGAGCACTCAGATGCAAGAGGCAAGTTCCCATCCCCCACAGGCCGCTGCCATGTGGTGTGGGGCAACATGGAGTCTCTTTGAGCTTTTGGGAGCTCTGGCAGGCAGCCTGAAAAAACCTCTGTGACCGCACACAAGCTCCTATTGGTTGTCGCTAATAAGGGACCACATCTGGAGCTGATTAAGAGCTCCTGTGCCATCCACTGCTAGGAGATGGTGTGGAGACATCTGGGTACTGAGCCGTGTGGCCCGCTTGTGAGGGGAACCACACTGCCAGGCACCAGTATCCTGAAGGCGAGCTTACAGCCGCTGCCTAAAAACAAGATGCAAACAACCACTGCAGCACCCAAATTTCTGTCTTCCTCTGCCCTGTGGGCTCCACTTGGAGGGGAACCACAGGCAATGAGGGAAGGGCTGAGCATGCACATTTTAAATAAAGGCAGCACATATGCATTGCAGCTCCCAGACATGTGCACTTCCTAGTAATTTACCACATATCTCAGTGGTTCTTTCTGCATTTATATTAAACTTTGCTGCTCGTTGGAAACCAACACCACAAGCAATCTGTACAATCTTATTGTGAGCACCCAGCTTGATCTAAAGTCGCTGTGAGCAAGCGTTAGTCAGACAACAGTTTCTAAACCTCTAAACTGCTAATCAAAGTTCCAGCAGAAACAATGCAGAGAATTAAGTATACTTTCAACACATGGAGAGAGAAGTTATTGCTGAACCAATAGAACTCAATTGTTAATGAAAAAGCAGCAACCAACTAACCAGATAATTAGGCTTACTTTAGAAGTAATTAATTTAATTTCTCTCTCTCTCCCAACTCCTTAATTACCAAATTATTCATATTGCCAATAATCATCTGTTCTTTCACAACATCTTCAATTAGATCACTAAATATTTAACTAACTGTTGATTTCCGAGGGTTTGGCCTACCTTGTCTTAATTAGCTGCACAAGGGACTCCTGTAGTGCTGTAGCCTCTTCAGATGTAAAGGCTGAACTGGAGAAAGGGTTCCTGGGACCAAGGTATGTTGTGAAATTTGATCTAGGTCACATGTGCATCACTAGCCTATCAGGTGGGTTGGGAACCCAAGAGGTAATGCCTGGGTGTCATGGATACAACATAACACAATCACATATATGCAAATGACACAGTCATCTATACTTCTGGTCCCTCAACGGCATCTAGGAAGTCTTGCCCCAGCAAGACTTTCACAATGTTCTGTGCTGGTTCCAGTCCAATCAATTTCAGGTAAACACACACACACACACACACACAGTGTCCATGTCCCTTGGCACCTGCCAGATACTAGCCAGCTCATCCCTGTCCTCACCTTCTCCACACTGGATGGCATACCACTGAAGTTATCCCAACTTTCAAGTGCCTCAGTGTGTGATTAGATAGCAGGCTTGACTTCTTTGCCCACATTGATGCCATCTATCTCAAACTCTGCCCCAAACTTTGTGCCCTGTACCACAGTAAGGACTGCCTTTCTCCACAGCTCTGCTGGAAGCTAGCTACCAGAATGGTTCTCCTGGTTTTGACTATGTGGATGTGGTTTATGGTACTGCCCTTCACCTCCCTTGCCAGGCTGGACACCATCTGTAACGCCTTCTGCCACTTTGCTACCAACTCACCATCACATGCCCACCACTGCTTCCTTTACTCTTTCCTGTCCATCCTTCTCTCTCTCCTCCTCATGTCACCCAGCCCCACTGTGCTTCCCTTATCTCTGAATACTGGTTTCAGTCCCTCCCCTCATACCTATCCCATTTCTCTCCATCCCTCTTCCTCCTAGTCACTATACTCAAAGGACCGCACACTTTCTCCCTTCCCCACCCACACTTCTCAGTTGGAAATCTGCCTTCTCATACTGCTTTCCTCCCTCTCGAACCAGCTACACTCCTCCATTCATCTCCCCCTTCTTTCCTTCCATTAGATGCCAACTAAACTCCTTCTTCCTCCTCCTGCTCCTGCCAGCCCTCTTCCTGAATCTTTCCATCTTCATATCTGGCTCTGGCCTCCCCTTACCTCTCCTCCCTAACCTCATAGTTCAGCACCTTCATTGAATGTTTGTCATCATGATTTGACTACTCCTTTCAGCACCAGCTTAGATTCCCCCCCATTCATACTGGCACTATGCACTTTTTAAGCTTGTCCAGCTCGCAGATGGTTTGTTTGCTATTTATGTTCCCTCAGTTTGCAAGGTTTTGCCACTTTGTCTATTCTGTACTCAGCATAACCACCTTATGGCATTCTGATTATATCCACATCACCTGACTGGCTATATTGTGCCTGAATTTGTCTTCTTTCCTTCCCTTTCCCCAGGTCACATCTGGAAATGAGTCTCAGTTCAGTATGCTCTCCCAGTTACCAATTTTAAATACATAAATATAACATTAATGAGATAAATATGAAAGATACTATACTACCATGTGGCTATGGAGCATATAATTACACAGAGAGACAGGTTAGGACAAAAACTGAGACCTCTACATAAGATGCAGATGGATTAAAATATCCAGCTATTTACCTATCGGAGGCTTCCAGGCACAGAGGAGACACAACAGACATGGGAACACATGTACTGTTCATTGGTAAGGGCAGATAAATAGGTACAAGTAAGTGAGTGAAACAAAGGCAGTATAGAACAGTGGTTTAAGGCTCTGAGCTGCAAACCTGGAACCTGGGTTTGAATCCCACAGCCCCACTTGCATACTGTGTGACCCTGAGCAAGTCACTTAACTGCTTGTGCTCCCAGGTAGCACCTGTAAACAAGACTATTAGTTTAGTGTGTCTCTTCTGGTAAAACAAAGGTAAAAAAAAAGCTAAAACATCAGTGAGAGGAGAAGAAGTAGATGTAAATCAGAGTCAGGGGACAGCAAAGTAAAGGGGCAAGTGGGAGCAAACTGAGATTACAGAAGTGGCTTGAGGGAGAAGTAAGAGGAGCTAGATGTATAGAGGGTGGAATAGAATTCTATAGCAAAGACAAGCAATCCAACAAAGAGAGTTGTTCAGTTGATGAAGACAGATGGATGACGACAAAAGAATGGCGTTAGTTAAGCAAAGTAAGTAGGAAGAGGGAACAGAAGGAAAGTAAGTCAGAGATAGGTTGGGAAAGGAGGAAAACCAGAATTTAGAAATGAAAGAAGCCCCATGGGAGAGGAGACGAGAGTTAAGAGAGGGGAGGGAGGGAGAGTAGTTGGTAAAGGGTACAGTGATGAGTGAGGGGTTGAAAGTCAGTGACAAAGCAGCAGAAGGAGTGAAAGAAGAGGACCAGTCTGGCAAGGGTGGAGATTGAAGCAACTCCATAGATGATGGCTGTAGTCAAACAGTGGTAAGATCATCATGATCATAATCTCCACCTTACAGGGAATGGAAGATAGGATTCGTTCCCATGAAGGGCTTGTAACTGATGGCGTAGTTTCTTGATGGTAGCATCAGCATGGGCTGGGATGTCAAGACGACTGTCAAGCCACACTCCTAGGTATTTGAAGCAAAGGACAATGTTTAGGAGAGTACCATCAAGAACTGTAAAAATAGGGACCAACTAAGCCTACTGAGCCATTGAGGAGAGCCAAATATTATGGTGGCAGTTTTTTTGGCATCTAATGAGAGTTGATTTATGTAGAACCAGCATTGGACCCTATCAATATCCCACTGCAATGCCTGCTCGAACAGGAAGCAGAGGCTGGGGTGACATAAAGTATTGTGACATCAGCATAGACATGTATATTTGCTGAGGCACAGGCCGAGAGGAAGTTATTGAGAAAGCAGGCCCCAAGATAGAGCCTTGAGGCACACTGGAGTTAATGGAGTGAAGTGAGGAGAGGAACTCTAATACCTGGAAAGACTGGCTATGTACAGAAGTAGAACCACAACCAGTCAAGCAATTCACTCTTCAAGGGCTCATCAGGTGGTCAGATCTGCTGCCTGAATCTCATCAAGAATGTGGCAGTGAGGTTTCTCACCATTCGGTCAATGCAGAACATATTAATCCATCTCTGCAGGCTCCAGGCTAGTTGCTAATTAGGTGGTGGTAGGACTACAAGCAGAGATGTGCAGGTTATGAAAACTTCACTTTGGTGACCTTCACAAGTTTACCAGCTTTATGAAGTGCAAGCGTAGCTGCGCATAGTTCTTCCTGCAGCAAAGTGCCTACTTTGCCCAGCAACTCTGCATAGTGGCACCACGCCAGTGAAGTTGCTGTCAAAGTAGGTTGTTACTGAGCAAAATAGCACTTTGCTTAAGAACTATGCAGTGTGACTTTTTACTTTTTGTGCTGAAATAAAATAAACTACCCCACCTTCTGGGTCATGCTTACCCACCCCCCATCCCACCATGCAACAAAGGCTTCATATTTTCCCCGCCCATCCCTCTGCTTTACCCTCACCTCCCCCCTTTGTATCCAGTGAAGTTGTGAAATTGTAAGTGAATCCCTTCCCCACTCACAAAAGCAAGTGACTGATAACCAGCCAATCAGGTATTACTACTAGCACAGATGTCAACCACCATTCATTTTACTTAATAACATAGAAAAGTAAGGACACTAGCTTGCTCCACTGGTGGGGCATTTTTCTTATTGTAGAATTTGTGTGACTACTGAAACTGGGGTTTGGGGCCTTGGGCGGAATAAAGGTGGGATTATTGGCAAGATGGTAGTGAAGGTGGGGTTTAAGTCATGGTTTTAGGAACAGGTTGGGGAAGGTGTGAGGAGTTTGCTTTTGTGGCAGGGAAGGAATTCAGTGTATGATTTTTCAACTTCACCAGGTTCACGGGAGGAGAAAAGTTGGAGCCTAGTGGAGGATGGATGGTAGGATTTTATTACAAAATTTGTGGCATGGTGGGTGGGGGGTGAGTATGATATAGGTGGTGGGGATGGTTTTCTTTGTTTATTAAATAAAAATAAATTAAACAACATTAACTGCCAGAGAAACTGGTGTGAGATCGGAGGACTTCTCAATAACCCACAGCCTGGGGACCATCTGCATACAGCCTCCAGCACTTCCAACATAGCACTACGGTAATACGCCATCACCCAGTGGGTATTATAAGTGTGGGAGGTGTAACCATTGCAGTGCATTCAGGAGGCTCTTCTTTCCTTTATCCTGTGAATGGCAGTATGATTGGTATTTGTAGATTCATCAGTTGTGACACCGTGTATGTCATTTACATTACTATCTGTAATTGAGCTATATTTAATGTGGAGCATGCTTAAAGAGGATTGAAGACAGAGTGGGGATAAAATGAGGAAATTCACTAATGGCAGCTGGGACTACTAACTTGCTAGCCATGCATTGGAAGCATCAGACCGAATGCACACATGCTATCATTTATAGGCATGGATAAAGAGGTGTTAGGCCCCAGGGCAGTGGATTTGGACCAGTTATTAAACCAATGGGAAAACGTTTGATTTTCATTCTTCAGGCAACTCAGTTTCCTGGCCTGAGTGACAAAACTGATATGTTGCCATTCTTTAAATGTATTTCAGTGTACAATTTCTAATATTTAAACAATAAATGGGAAATACTTTATTTATGGTCTCCGTTTTCAGATTATCCAGATCTGAAAATGTATGCTAATGAGGAGAATTGTGATCTAATTTGGAATTTTTGTGGAATTATGTTGTGTTTATTTTGTATCTTTTTCACTGAGCACTTGTTCTTTCATGTCATTTAATTTGGAGATATTCCTGTAAGAACTGTTGTATTTGTGGTAGACACCTGCTTGCACCCATGTACTCGTGATAAAGCACCCATGCAGGAAACATTGAGTATAAGTATTATATAAGGGATGCCAATGAGTCTCTGCACCTGAGTTCCTGGTTTGACTACATAGTAAACTTTTGAAGTATTAACAGCTGCTTTATCTGGTAGCATCTTTCCCATGTGTGCTGTTCTGTTTTGAACTCTCCCAATGATTAGTGATTTGAGGAGGACCTCTGATATTTCCTGTGTTTTCCCAGTTTAGGGGCTGCTGGTGTGAAGCCCCACTGATTGCTTCCATGTTTGTGCACAATACATACATTTTGTGTACTCAGTATCTGTTTCACCAATATCAGTTTTATGTTTTTAAAGTAAACTCAGTCAGCACATTTGACACTTGTATGGACCTTAGCATTACAGTAGAATCCATTTATCTGAACCCCATTACCCATGTCCCTATCTAACGGACTGATGTCATATCTCCCAGACTTCAATAACACCAGTGTTTAACATATTGCGATGTAATTGCACTATAATTACACTATAATTGCGGTCATTTACAGTTGCTTAAAACTAGCTGACACTTAAATGTATAACAATTACAGTGCTAATTGGTGGCTATTATCAGTTAAATGCAGGTGAATATTGGCACTTATTCAGAGTATAGCTTTGTTTAACAGAGCTACAGTTTAATCGGGACTCTGCTGCAGCATATGCAGTTGCAACTTCAGCGATGTCAAAAAAGCTTACTGTGCTCACAATAGCTCAGGAGCTATGAATTGTGGAGAGATTAGAGAATGGGAGAAAGCTGTCTCCTTAGCAGCTGAGTACAGTGTGGGAAAGTCCACCATCCTTGTTATCCGAGAGGCCAAAGAAAAGCTGCGAGAGTTTGAGAGCTCGATGGAGTC
The DNA here is from genome assembly GCA_016271365.2 of Neoceratodus forsteri. Lineage (NCBI taxonomy): Eukaryota > Metazoa > Chordata > Ceratodontiformes > Ceratodontidae > Neoceratodus > Neoceratodus forsteri. The sequence goes on from CM057453.1 coordinate 448,203,887, forward strand.
TGAAACTGGAGGTGATGGCCATAAGACTATGCGGTCTTGGGCAGGCGATGAGAGATGATGCCATCTATGTCTGGTTCAGGCAGGCGAGGGAGAAGGGTACACCAATATCGGACCCTTATTGGAAAAGGAAGCCCTGCAATTTCATCAAAAGTTGGGGCATGCATCTCTGTTTACTGCCAGTGATGGGTGGCTGGACAGATTCACGAAAAGGCACTGCATCAGGCAACTATGGTTGTGTGGTGAGATTGAGTGCAGTGCAGGAGAATCACTCCTTTCATTAAGAAAATTCAGGACATCATAGTGGAACAGGATCTCACAGCACACCAAATTTACAATGCGGATGAGACCGGTCTGTTTTGGCATTGTTTGCCAGAAAGACACTAACCTATGGTGCTGAGCGTGTTGCCCCTGGTTTAAAAACAAAAAAAAGTGTCAGCATTCTTGCCCGCACAAATGCTAGTTGCACTCATAAGCTCTAGCCTCTTATGATAGGAAATCCCATGAGCCCCACTGTTTCAAAGACATAAACATGGGTACACTACCAGTCCACTATGTTAACCAGAACAACAGTTGGATGGACTCATTCATTTTTAAAAATGATTCTCAGACAATTTCATACCATCTGTCAAACAGCACTTGAGATCACTGAGGCTGCTGATGAAAGCGATCCTGCTCGTGGACAATTATCCTGCTCACCCTGAAATCCCCAGTAAAACCCAGAATGTCTCCATTCAATGCATGTTTCTTCCACCAAGCACAACATCAAAAATCCAACCCTGCAGTCAGGGGATACTGGAAATCCTAAAGCAGAACTACAGAAAGAAGCATCTACAGATAGTGCTTGCAAAGGAAAACCTGTGCATCTCGCTGCAGCGACATCCTCATCACGAGTTACCCTGATGGATGTCTGCTACATGCTGACAGATGCATGGGAGTCAGTCCACCCTGAGACTATAAAAATCATGGAAGAAATCAGGGATTATCTTTCCAATGTTACTGAGGGGAAGAAATGGTGATAGTCAATGAGACAACTCTGATTGCAGCAGAGCAAGAAGAGCTCAGTGTAATTGCAGCAGCTCTTCCAGGAACTCCCACTTTGGCTGAGGAATTGTACAAGTGGAAAGCATGTGACCTGAATGAGGAGGGCATGAAATCCTGGATGAGGATGGCATAGTGAACCTTGTACAGCAAAGCACAACAGACGCAGAGTCAGAAGATGAGGTTGAGGAGAGCGAGGATGCTAAGACCCAGGAAGCACCCATCTCGCATGTCGAAGCGGAAGCCTGCTTTGAAATGCCTTCACTACCTTGACCAACAGTCAGACACCAACACTGTGGACTTAATGCTGATTAGAAACTTGCAAGCATGGGCAAGTACAAAAAAACTGTCCGTCATGAAACAAAAATCAATGACTGATTTCTTTAACGCTAATTAAGTACAGTACAGTACAGTACAGTGTTTCAACATTTCTGCACAGTTTTGTTTTTGTTTTGGTGGGAACTGGGATTTAAAATGTACTTTAAATACAGTACAGCACAGCATTTTAATGTGTTTAAAGTGTTTTTTTTTTAGTGTCCTGCACCATGGTAAAAATTAAGTGCTTTTAACAAACATTTACTAGGTACTCCCATCTGTCGGCAAGCTGATCTCATTTAACTGGACTCCTGTTTATCCGACCTAATCTGATGTCCCCAAGCAGTTTGGATAAATGGGATTCTACTGTATTTCAATTTTTAAGAGAATGGGTCTTCAATAGAAATTAGAACAGAAAGTCATAGCAGCTGGCAACCCAAGAAAACGTCACAGCAATTGATATTGCAGCGATAAGTGACTATTTTATTGAATAAGAGTTTGAACATAGACAAAGCAATAGGGCTTGACAGAATACACCTAAGGGTGTTGAGGGAGCTCATGGAGGTACTGGCTGCACCTCTGACAGCCTTATTCAACAAATCACTGAAACAGGAGTTATTCCAGAGGACTGCAGGAGGGCAGATGTAGTCCTGCTTCATAGAAATGGTAGCAGGTAAGAGGCTGGCAACTATAGGCCAGTCAGTCTGACATCAGTGGTGGGGAAGTTAATAAAGTCACTGTTAAAGGAAAGGATTGCAGTGTATCTTGAATCCCACAGGTTACAGGACCAAAGTAGTATGGATTCACACGAGATGAAGGCTCATATCACACAAACCTGATAGATTTCTTCAACTGGGTGACCAGGGAAATAGATCAGGGTGGTATGGTGAACTTGGTCTACTTAGACTTCAGTAAGGCCTTTGACACTGTACCACATAAGAGACAGTTCTGCTATTGCACGTTGACATCTGCTTTGCCGACATCCCCAACAGTGACAGACACAATGCCAGTGTTGGCATTGTTCTGTCGAGGTTATTAGTGTGTTTTCTTGAGAACTAAGCCCGAACCCCCGGTCTCTAAATATACAATTCTGAGTCAGAGTTGTCTCGGGGAGGGAAAACAATGGAGATGCACTGCCAGTGTCAGCGAGAACCATCACAGCAACCTGACTCTTTCAGGTGAATTCTGTTGCTGTGATGGTCTTTGCTGTGGTGGTGTCACTCTACGGTCAGTACACCATAGGAGACTCATAAGGAAACTGGGCAGTTTGGGGTGGTGTCCTAAGGTGATAAACTGTGTACAAATTGGTTGATGGATATGCATTAGAGGGTGGTGCTAAATAGAACTCACTTAGGGGAAAAGAGTGACTAGTGAGGTACCTTGCGACTCAGTTCTGGGACCAGTCCTCTTTAATATCTTTATAAGTGACATTGCAGAATAGCTAGAAGGGATGGTATGTTTCTTTGCAGATGACACCAAAATCTGCAATAGGGTGGACACTCAGAGGGTGGAGAGAGTGCAGAGACTTTAGAGAACTCAAGGAGAGGTCAAGTGTATGCGTTTCAGTGTGAAAAGTGCAATATCATGCATCTAAGGCACAGAGATCCAGAGATGGTGTATAAAATGGTGGAAGAGGCATTGACAGTCACCAAACAGGAAAGGGACCTTAGAGTAATCATATCTGATTATCTCAAGGTGGTGAGGCAGTATAACAAAGCAGTAGGTACAGTCAGTGGGATGCTGGGGTGCAGAGGAAGGATATCACCAGCAGAAGGATGGAGGTGGTTTTGCCATTGTATAAATCATAGCTGAGACCCCACCAGGAATACTATGTCCAGTTCTACAAATCACATCTCAGGAAGGGCATGTACAGGGTGGAGGCTGTCCAGAGAAGGGCAACTAAAATGCTGCAGGGCCACATCAGAAGCCCTATGAGAGAGAGAGAGACTGAGGGACCTCAATATGTACACCTGGGGTGCGGAGGATATGACAGAGAATCATGCATTGAACAAGGTACAGGAGGGAGTATTTTTCAGAGGAGAATGTGTTCAAGAACTAGGGAATGTGCAATGAAGCAGGAAGGGAAAATTTAAGATGGATGTGAGGAATCGTTGTACCTCTTTACTGAGAGTGATGGATACCTGGAACAGTCTTCTAGCAGAGGTAGTGGGGGTGAATACTATGGTGGACTTCAAGAGTGCATGGTATGGGCACAAAGGATCTAACTATGATGCATAGGAGTAGTCAGACATCAAGTACAGTCTGTGGTGATAGTATAAGCAGGTACAAAATGGGTAGACTAGGTGAGCCAAGCAGTCCTTATCTGCCAACAAATTCTATTTTCTCTGTTTCTATGAGTCTCTTGAAAAGCATTTCACAAGTATGAAATATTAAGTTATGTCTTTTGATGTACCATCATGTTTTAACCTTTTGAATACTTTATTCAATGAAAGTGTCACTTTTTGCTAGAATAGCGATTGTTATAAGTAAATTTTTAGGGGGTTGCAAGATGTTGTTATGTTCTCTTCTCATATTAAGCTTTTATCACTTGCACTGGTGTTTGACTTTTGAGTGTCTTGTTTGCTGCTGGTATCCTCAACAGAAATTTCTGTCTTAATCTCCTTACAGAGTCCTCTCTGGTCTCGGGTACCCTGCTTGTTAGTGTGCAATTAATTTTCCTGGGAATTAGCCCTTGGCCCTGGACACATGCAGAAGTTCCTGGGTGGAGGCACTATTAAGCACTGTTTGTTTTTAAAGCAAACCTGGATCCTTTGGTCTTGTGAGAAAGTAACCCCTTTTTGGAGAGATATACAGCAAATATTAAGTCCTTTGTAGGGCCTAAACTCAAAGTTTTCTCCTGCAATATACTTATTGGTGGCATGTGACAAAGACTTCATCAGAAATCAGAGATATCACATGGCACTGATATCGCCTGTGCTAAAAAGTGATTCTCAGGCATTGGTGCGATCAAACAACTTCTAAATTTCTAGAATGGCATAGAGAAGTCCTGTTTGCACTTCAAGCAGAAAGGATCATTGCCAACCCAATGGACCACTTGAACAGATATAAAAAAATATGGGAACCACTGTTTGTATTATTAACCCTCTGAAGACATGAAGGGTCTCATAGACTCATTCTTGGTATATACTACCTTTTTGTGGTATAATAATATAATGTGTATATTAGATTCACTTATGGGTGATTAGGGCTATATATACTTGTTACTGACACTTTATTATATGGCTTGGAAAATTAGTATTGGCAGCTATTTTAAACACCTGATATACATATGATGTACATCCTTGCTTGTAGTGCCTTGTGTGGTTAGCCCTATATAGGTACCGGATCTTTCATTTACATCTCTTCTGGGATGGGGGGCATTGGGATGGGAGGGGTGGTGGTGGGAAGTTAAAAGGGTAGGTTGAAGGTTATTATTTGTATAATCATTACTGTACACTTAATTTACACCTATTCTCTATTCATTTTCTGGCGTTATCTCTGATAAAGTGTATATCTTTGTTCTTGTTTAATAAAGTATATTTAATTTGAAAAACAAAATAAAACAAACCTGGGGTTCCTTCAGCACCAAATAAGTTTCAGCCATTTATTATTAGGGGTATTGGGTGAACACCAGGTAATTTGCCTTAATAAAGCTTGCACTTTACATTTAAAACTGAACCACAAGTGCTAATCGTCCTTTCCTTTTTCTTTCTTATTTATTAAATTTGTCTGTCTGTGCTATGCCACAGATATGGAAGTCCCACTACACTAATTAACATAATTCCCATACCACTCAGATGCAAAATATGGACTGACTGGACAATTTGAATTCTGAGTGGAAAAATAATTATAATGTCCTGATTTGGGGAGGGGAAGAGGGTAGATTTTTCACCCTCACAATTTTGCCCATCCTACAGCCACTTACTGTAAAAGACTATACCAATAGTAATAGCCTTCTACAGTACAAGGATTTTATTCAACTTTGCTCTATGTGCCATTAGGTTACTGCTGTTTCCATTATACAATAGGAAGCAAAGGTTGGAGTAAAAGGACATGTTGCAAAGTGATGCTAGATAGGGCCCCAAATGATAAGTGCATGACATGATTTCAAAAATCATTTAAGATGTTTGCCTTCTATAATGTCTCAGCTTGAGACATGCAATTATCTAATGTAACATCCATGAAAAGTGTCCAGACATAGACAAATATCTGCTTTAGAAATGAATCTCAGGATTCTGTAAAATCTTTTGTGTGTTGCAGATGGGTAGAATATGTTGCATATACCAGAGTGAAAAATCAAGTTGGATTGTGAACTAGAAGCACATTCCATGGGAACTGCAACAGCTCAGTCTGTGGTATCCTGACATCCATTCCGTGTCAGCTGAATCAAAACACACATGCATATTTTTATGACAGTGTTGTGGAGTCAAATAAAATGACTGCCTGTGAAACCCATTTTCTTGTATATAACCCAGACCAGTCATCCATTGTTCAGCAACCACTGTAAAGAGCACGGGTGTTCCTTACTATGAACCTAGTAGAGTCGGTATTCATACCTCATTGACTCAGAAATCCAGAGATTGGCAGTCCCCCCAACAAAAAAAATTATAATTCTGCACATGAACATAACCTAAGTGAAACACTGGGTGACATATCATAAACAAGACATGGCCAAGAATGTGAAGGCTTTAATTCTGTCTCTTTTACAAGACAGGCAAGGAAAATTGTGACTGGAGCCAAGCAAGCACCAGACTGTGAGCTCTTCAAGGCACACTGCAGCCTCTTTGGTGCCAGACCTATTCACTTGCTGCTGCCGTATCCTTTCCTCCTACATATCAGGCTGCTGACAAAGTCACCACAGGCTGTAGTACTCAGACCGGCAGTCTGCCAAACCAAGAACCACTCCCTATGAATGTTTCTCCCAGTGCAAGGTTCTCTGAACTGGATAATCTACTTTGCTTTGCATTCAAGATTTGATGAATTTGGTGCTGGTACTGTAACATGATGAGTGTGTTAAATAGCTTTCATGTAACTTACAATTTGGTTCTGTAAATTGACTTATAAAAATCTGCATTAATCTATTGCCATTGTTAAAATGGCTGTTGGCTACATGCACCTCAGATACTGAACACATCTTATTTTGATGCCAAAGCAGTCCCACTGAATTCTGCTTACTTCGGTTTTCCTGGTCTTTCTGTCTTTTAGTGACTTGTCATTTAATTTTGAAAACATTTATTACTGCTATCTCTCTGCAGCTGTGGCCTTTACAGGTTATATAACTACAGCACATTATTTTGAGGAGGATGGGAAAGTTATGTGGAAAAACTTAAAATGTGGGACACATCTGCTCAAAAGAATGGAGAAAAGAGTTCCTATTTAATTGTTCAGGAACTTGGTTCTCTTTCATCTTATTGTTTATGAATATCTGCCCCACAGACTGTTCTATATTATACTTGCTTTCCTCCTTCTACAGCTGACAGTTCTCCCTCCTAACAATTTATATTTCAACCTCCATCCACAGTAAATTGTAGTGGTTAAAGAGGAGCTGTATACATATCTTTTCTGTGGAGGATGATGAGCATTACTGGATTGTGCCCTAAACTGTCAGGGCAGCTATAGTGTGACATGTTCAATGCTGGTCCCATGGAAACCATCTCAACTTAAATGGCAAGAAGACAATCTCTTAGATCTTCAGTATCAGGCAGCAACTGGCTAAACTCCAGTCCAACCTCACTTGAAGACCTTGGATGGCTCCCTCTTGGAGGAAAAATAACTCCTTCATATATTTGGGACTCTGGGACTTCTGGTTCTACCCCAATTATCATGGCAGATTAAAGCTTTTGTTCTCTCCTCATGCCTTAATAAATCTAAAGCCATCCTGCCTACTATGAAACCCTGCCACCCTCCTGGTAACACAGATAGGACCGGAACATGAGGCAGCCTAGAAAACAGCAAAATCGAGCTTGCAGATGCAAAGCAAAATTGTTCCTCAGCCTGCAGGCAGAGCTCCAGCCACTCCTTTCAAGGGTCTTAGACAGGGCTTCATTTAGGGATAGACAGGAGTTGCAGTTGAGACCCCCATGATTGCTTTGCAACCCCTATGATGTTAATAAATAATAATAAATAAATAATAATAATAAAACTTTATTTATTTAGCGCCTTTCAAGTACCAAGGCACTGTACAAATGAATCATAAAATCAGAATATACATATAAAAACAACAGTTCATAACAGCATCAATCCACAAAAGCCTTGTTCACGGCAACCCCTAGAGCCCTTGAAACATAGTTTTCTGTGAATTTTTATATAAAACATGGTAAATGGGAAGCTTTGCAACCCCTATGATTCCTGTGAAATGACACTACTGGCCTCCGACTACACAGCTGTCTCCAGGGTAGAGGATGAAAACATTGCATCTAACATAGGCTTTGCTTTCGACAGGCACGCATGTCCACAATTTTAAAATGCTACAGAGAACTGATGCAAATGTCTCAGACATCAAACAAGACATCTGCAAAGTAGATCAAATAACTACTACAATGGACGAGGCAGTAAAGGAGTTTTGGGAGGAAATTGCCTGCATAAGCAAAGTTGTCCTATACCTTTGTAAACAGGAGGTGAAATTACTGAACAAGCAGATGATTTGGAGCTCAAACTCAAACAAGTTCCCTGAAGGTGTACCTATATCTTTGCCTTTATAGCCTCTTGCTGTCAGCAGAAGCTGAACCTTTTGGATGACTTCAAAACTAACATTGAAAGGGCGCATCGTGCCTTAGGCCAAATGATGAAGCAGGAGACACATCCAAGATTGATCATAGTTAAAGTTCTTAAATATCTAATCAAAGAGGAACTGGTGAGAAAGGCATGGGTAATTTAAACCTCAATCTGAAAAGCAAGAGAGTTTATGTGGCATTGATGGCTGACTAAGAGTTAGGTGAAGATGCACAACTCCCTCCTGCAAGCCAGTAAATTGCTAGAATCATTGCAAGTTGTGACACTGAAACTACGAAAAGGAAGCTCGTGAATGAAATGTCCATCAGATGGCATGGTCACTGGCAGGTAAAGGCAGGGATTGAGGTTTGAACACATTGAGTAGAAAAGAGTTATCCCTGAAGCCCCAATCAGATCTCAAGTGGCTTTATAAAAACCAAAAAAGATGTAGTGCCTGAACACAGAGACCAAATCATAAACAGAAAGTGAGCATCGACTGAAACTGTTTTCCTGGGCCTGTTTTATTTCTACTCACGCTCTACCTTGCAGCCAGACCCCGCTAATGTCTCCGCATCCCCCAAAATATAGCCCTGAAATACTGTGCCACAAAGCCTGTGGAACACATACAAACTAAAGTCCATAAAACATTTAATCAGTGGCAACACAGGGACTGGACTTATTCTTTGCACACACACACACACACACACACACCTGCAGGCCAGACAGCATGGTATACGGAGCAGCGATTGCATGGTGAGGTCCCTCTTGAAGAGCAGAGAACCTTTTCTGCAGTTGTAGTTTGTAAGACCTTCAGCCCTCCCAGCTTCAAAGAATGTTATCTGGTCTGATCTCCGTTTTAATACTGACTCTGTATTTTGGGTACAAGTTCACACTTTGGGTAAATTGGGCATATTCTGTTGAAGAAAGGTCTAGAGTGGCCCCATCTAGCATGGCCTCTTCTCAGTTGCATGCAGTTTAAGCTAACAGGCTGCATGTGGGAAGCCGGAAAATCCACTGGCGACATCATTGGCAGGAGCTTGAGAGGCCTAAGTTATGGACATGGCACTGCAGCATTCTCTCCATAAAGGCCAGTTAATTTACAGTGTGGGATCTGGGGAGACATGGAGAGGAAGGATGGGCATCAGTCTGTCTGTATGTCTGGAGGAAAAGGGATGGGGTGCAGGAGGAAAAGTTGGGATGGTGATGTGTGGGGATTATTGACTTATCTAGATGAAGCCCAGGAGCGCACCTCAGCACTTACTATCCGGCATTGTGCTGCTATGAGGAGTAGCTTATTTTCTTAAAATTTAAAACACAATAAGATGGAAGGAAATATAGAGATGGAACTTTTCAAATGCAAATGGTTGAGTGAGGTGGAGTCACTTAAGTTATCGGTTTTCACTTTGATAAACCAATCAGGCTGTTACCCTCAAGAGAGGTTGGGGAGTAAGGAGGCGACTCTGAGATTAGCTCAGTGGTAGGCAGAGTAAGTAACAGCCTGCATCTGAGTTGGAAAGTGCCAAAGTAATGTAGCACAGGCCTGGGAAGGCTTGGGCTTGAGCTGCTATCTGACATCTCCTGGCCAGCTTTTCACGGCTGAATAGGGGTGATTTTACAGCTTGGAGGGTTTGCTCTGAGCAGGGCCATGACCCTGCTCGAGCAAGGAACCACTAAGACTTAGCTGGACTACAGAAGGGAAGGAAAGGATTTCCTCTCAAAGCAATTTAGCTTGACACAGTGCACTCATAGTGCTTCACACCTCCCAGGCTAAAGGAGTGGAAGTCCTCACGGTGCTATCACAGATTGCACCACATGAGTTATGGGTTTGATTGCATAGGTGCATAGTTTGTGTTCATTCGTGTTAAATGTGTTTATGTGAGTTGTGTATTTTTCCTTTTTATTCTTTGCAAATATGGCTAATGGTAGTGTGTATCCAGCCAGACAGGAGGATAAGGATGTCCAATTTATATGACACTCACCTCCTAAGATAAAGGTATCATCACATACTCACCCATTGAGAAGGATGGCGTCACTTGAGTTAATGGTTTTCTGGAAACTCACCTGCACCTTGGTATCGTGCCATTCAGTCCTTATGGTTTGGTGGCAGCCCCATTGTAATGCACATGTGTAATTAGTAGGGGCTTCTATGGTCTACTATTGCCTGTTATGAAGATGAGGGAGGTAGAATGGAATATGCATCCCTACAGGCAGGATCTCAGGTGGTACATGTGGTTAATGTGTACAGTCCCCACCCACTAAATCTGCTTTTTATGCAGTAGGCATTTCTTCCAGATGATTGCCTCCCTTCCCCGGTACTGCTTGTGTTTGGAGAAGACTGGAACGTAGTCAAGTATCCAGGGATAGATCAGTCCTCCAATGTGAGGTCCAACAATAATACAACTGAGAGGATTTTGAAGGGCTAAAGGAGAGAGAAAATGAGAGTGGTTGATGTATGGAGGAAATTTAATCATACATTTTATTCCCTCCTACTCCCTACAGACAAAAGTTACTCCAGGATAAATAGCTTTTACTTTCCCAAGCCCACCTGCAATTTCCAAGAAGGTGAGAAATCCTAATTGTCACACTTTCAGATCACACCTAGTCCAATTAATGCTTGGCGTAGTCCCAGGAGGCTGGGACTCCTCTTGGAGAAGGAGCTGTGGTTTGTTTCATAGTGAACCCTTTAAGGAAAAAATCAGGAAGAAATTAGACCCTATCTCACTTTTAAGATGGAAAAATTTCCCCAAGCATATCTGGGATGATCTAAAGCCATTCTTCAGGGAAATATGTAAGCTATAACCTATGATAGGGTATGGGGTTATAGTGATTTGATCCATGCACCAGGTGCACTGTGAGGCATGAGGATGTATGCCAAGTGTCTTCACAGCACCCAGGCATGGATTAAATCCGTATAACCCCATATCCTGTAGTGGGTTATTGCACTTATAACATAGATTATTTATTACTCATTGTAAAACATACAGAACACATGTTTTCCCATTTAAACAGCAGAAATATCACTGTATCTTGCTACTGTTAAAGTAGTCTGCAGCAACAGATGCATATTTGATGCATTGTATGGAAGCATAAATGTCAGAAATATAGTGCTAACATCCTTTCTGACATTTGATTTCCATAATATACTTGCAAACAGTCAACAAAATGCTTTACTTTGTCCTCCCAACACACAGACAGAGGGTGAGAGGCACGCTGCTTGGAGTATGCAGTACTGCTACTGCTGTTGTCACTGTCCCTCTATGTCTCTCCCGAATAACAGCTGCTACAAACTGGACTACTGCTGTTGGAAACATAGCAGGAATGAAGGTAGTGGTCCTTTATTTAAACTAGTACACTGTTTCAGTTGCATTTCCAGTATCTCAGTCACAGCATGTCAGGGAGACAGCGAGACAGCAAGAGAGCTGCTTACTAGAGGAGAGGCTGCCTAGCTGAGGTGCACCACTGCAGTCACTAAGATAAAGTGCATAACTTTCACAGAACCACAGTGAGCTGCTTGCAGCTCTCTGTCTGTCTCTCTCTCTCTCTCTATACAGTGCATTCCACGTGTGTGCATTTTGGTTGAGTGCACTTCCTGGTTGTGTGCACAAAATCACCTAGTCCCGATTCATTCACTATAGTTCTCTGTGATAAATGATTCTGTTGTGTGCACACTCAGTTTCAGTTGTGTGCACAAATTTAGCTGCATTTAATTGATTAAATGCTGCTGTGAGTTAGTGAAATTAGGCAATTAATGCTTGATTTCCTTAGCACTCCATTCACTTATGCTGTTCCAAATAACAAACCCCGGTTACGCCTAGCACCTCACAGCAAGTTTAAAACTCTAACTTTCTACCTGATACCAGTCAACTCAGTCCACTCAGTCCATCAGTCAGCATGGACAAACTGAAACAGCATGTTCTGAGCCTTGAAACAAAATCACATTGCTAGATCAGGCTCTTGTCCCAGAAATAACATGGAAACAGCTTGCAGCAGACTTTGTGTTGATGTATCCTTTGTGGGGAGAATTTTAAACAAAGAGAGGCTATTCTACAGGAATGGAGTACCAGAGCAAATAAGGATAGAAGCACCAGCGGAAGGAAAGGATATCCATGTTGAAGACAGCGCTTTAGCGTTGGTTCACTGCAGCTCGCGATCATGGTGTTCCTCTCTCCGGGCACATTCTGCTTCAAAAGTGAAGTCTTTGGCAACAGAGAAGGACATTAATTTTGACCCAACTGCAGGCTGGCTACCCCGGTGGAAAGCACAAATGCCATCAGGTATGAAAGGGTTCATGGTGAGCAAGCAGAAAGTGACTTTGATGCATCTGACCACTGGATAAGGGATGTCCTGCCTTCAATCACGAATGCATTCTCTGTAAGGGACACATTCAACAGCTTTGTTTTTAGAGCTGCACCAGATGGGACACTCTGTTTTCTTAAGGACAATGTGTTTGGTTTTAAAAGGCGAAAGAAAGAGTGTCAGTTCTTGTCTGTGCAAACAGTGATGGAACAGAAAAGATGCCATTGCTGATTATTGGCAAATCTAAAAACCCAGCTGCTAAGGGGTCAACATGGGCGCAACCTGTTGGATATGCTGCTAATAACAATGTCTGGATGACCTCAGATCTTTTCCATGAGTGGTTGCAAGACATTGATAAAAAATGAGGTGTCAGCGCCACAAAATTGACATGCTTGTTGACAACTGCCCTGCACATACTCAAATAAACTTACGGAATGTTCAGTTTCATTTTCTCCCTGAATTGTATGTCCCTCATACAGCCAATGGACCAGGGCATTATAAGGAACTTAGAGCAGCACTACCGATGCTGGATAGTGAGTAAAATCCTACTGGTGGTCTGGCTTCCCTCAGTTTAATAGGCAAATTAGAAGTACTGAAGATGAACATCCTATCAAGGTTTCTATTTCTTTTCACCTCACTCCTCTGGATATTCCCAAGGTTGTTTGGAGAAGACTTTGCAGGTCATGGATCCACTATTTAGGGAAGTGACCAGGCTTAGAATAAGTTGCAAAGTCGAAATGATACTCAGATCACAAACAAGGGTCAAACTTCAACAGACAGAAAGCAAATATTTGATCCATCCAAGACAGCTCGAACTTAAAATGATCACAGAACATGGTCCATGGATTAAATACTTGATTTCTACCTGTTGAGTTGACCACTAACTGTGTGACACTAGAGTGCCATTCCAACTTTGCCTGCTTCGTGTATCTGGAGGGTGAGCTCCCTTTGTTTTTGGCACCGACTGGGATTCTGAGGTGCACCTACAAACATTGACTTTGAACTAGGATAAGTTGTGCAGCACTAATGAAAGACAAAGGAGGGCTAGGGGTCCCTCAATCCTTGCCTACTTTCAGGCTTGCCAAAAACAACACATGTTGGCCCACTTTTGGGGAGAGGAAGCCCCAAGAGGCGGGATATAGTTTATTAGTGGCTTTTGCATTCAACCCACTAATACAGGAGATTTAGGCAAATTCAGAACTCCTGAGGTAATTTGATGATGGGGACCTGGAGGAGACCCTAAAAAAATAGCAGAATGGGCTGGTTTAATCAATTTTACCTTGCCTAGAAATGCAGCATGCTTTGGCACTGGTAAAATGTGTCCCACCGTCAAGAGATTGTAAAGAATGGGACTGGAAAAGCTGGGTCAGTTTCTAGAAGCAGGAAAGAAAATTATTTGGACAAATGTGGTGGAACTGCAGTCCCAGACAGACTTTTACTGCTAACTTCAGACCAATGACTTCTTTAAAGAACCATTTAAATTTCAGGCAGATCAGGAGATAGGCCTCTAATGGTGATATTAGGAAGTGGGGTAGGAGTGAGGAAGACACACCATTCAGTCTCACAATTATACAAGATTTGCTGCAGACCACAAGATGCCCTCAGAAAACAATGCAGGATAGGTGGACGCTGGAAGCAGTGGCAGTACTAAGTGTAGAGGAGTAAGAAAACTGTTGGAAAGGTGGCCAAAACAAAAGCTTCCAACACCTGGAAGGAAAATTAATGGAAGGTAGTAATCAGATATTTTAACCCCCACAGTTACAGCATACTTAAACCTGAACAATACAGACAAATGTTGGCAACTCTGTAGTATAAGAACACGTCCCAAACATGTATTTTCAAATTATCCAGCTCTGAAGGGCTTTGGAGAGAGGTTGCAGGAGCCATAGGCCAGATGTTTGGGATCCTCCTTCACATAAATCAGTAGCTCTGGGGCATTAGAACTAACAGGAAAACCTACCTGTATGACATTTAATTACTGCAGCCTCAAAAGTCATTACACAAAATGTCTAAGTCTATCCCCCACCCCACTCCCACCCTCACCAGGAGGGTTGAATGTAGAACTGTAAAACATGCCACTAATGAAATGGATCATGGTGATGCTTAGGTTTTAGTTGTTTGTGTCAGCTTTCCTTAGAGGAGAAACTTTGCTGGTGTTCAGTCAATTTGTATGTTACATTATCAGTATACCCTTCCCCATTCTTCTGAAGATTTTGCATGATCCTCCAAGCTTCCAACTTTCAGCATAGTTGTCTGTAGGGCATCCCTTAAAACTACATTGACCAGATTTTACCCTTTTTCCACTTTGCCATCAATTCCGTCTGGGTTGCCCTTTCTGTGCCCGTCACTGTTCTTTACACTTTTCTCTCTCTCATGGAGAACCAGTGCCTCTTGTATTATATCTCCCTCATTGCCAGTGTCTTGCTAACTCCCTCCCCTGCTAGCTTAGGTCTCCCCTTGATTGTCCCCTCTCATCTTTGTATTCCTTTGGAACTCTGGGTCACTTTCTCCTTCCCTTCTCCAGGACCTCTGCTGGGCAGGCAGCATTCTCCTATAGTCATCATCACCATCTCTGGTCCAGCTTGTGCCTCTCCTCTCTCTCAGACGCTTCCTACTGTGCATTAAGAAACATAGAATTTGTTGGTAGAAAAGGACAGCTTGACCCACACAGTCTGCCCAAATGGTCCCTGCTTAATCCATCTCAGCAGACCTTAAATAGTCCCTGGCAACCCTGTCTCCACCCTACTTTTTAACTAATATTCCCTTGTGTGTATACCATGCATGCTTGATGGCCTCCACTGTTTTGCCTCAACCACTTCCATTGGCAGTCTGTTCCAGGCACCTACCACCCTGTCAGTGATGTAGTACTTTTCACACCCTCTTAAGCTTCACCCTCCAGCCTCATCACATGCCCCTGATCCTGGTGGTCTTTCTCATTTGAAAGATGACTCCTCCTTCACCCTGTTCACCTCTATGAGGTACTTGTAGAATGATCTCTATCATGGCTCCTCTTGCTCTCCTCACTTCCATCATGTACATGTTGAGATCCTTCTGTCTCTCCTCATAGGGCTTTTGGTGCATCCTCAGCACCATTTATTTGCCCTGTTTCTGGAATGCATCCACCCTGTCAATGTCCTTTTGAGGTGCAGCCTCCAAATCTGGACACAGTACTCAGGTGGGGTCTCATCAGTGTTCAATACAGTGGCAATACTGCCTCGCTCCTCCTACTGAAGGTACCTCTCCCTATGCACCTCAGCATCCCACTAACCCTACCCACTGCTTTGTCACATCACCCTGCCACTGAGGTAATCAGTTGAAAAACCTCAAAGTCCCTTTCCTGCTTAGTGACTGTCAGTACTTCCCAGTTTATCCTGTATTCAGCTCCTGGGTTCCTATGCCATAGGTGCATGATGTTGCACTTTTGACACTGAACCCAACTACCATGCTTTTGACCACTCCTCAAGCTTCTCTGCTGAGTGTCCACCCTATTACAGATTTTAGTGTCATCTGAAAAAAGGCATAGCTTCCTTAAAATTCTTCTGCAATGTCACTTATGAAAAGATTAAAGAGGACTGGCCTCAGTACTGAGCCAGTGGCACAACACTGTTCACTCTCCTATCATTTCAGTGACTGCTGTTAACCACCACCCTCTGTTGCCTATCTGTTCACCAGTTCTCTGTGATCAGTTTGCTTAGGTTTGATACTGCCATGATCTGTCCAGACTTAGGATGCAATCTGCAACAGGTTGCCAAGTTTCTCAATCATCATCACCAATATGGAATCCTCAGTAGATGCCTCAACTCAGAAGTGAATCCCTTACCTGCGGACTTTCTTGGACTGAATCCCAGAGCCACTGCTCACACACAGTACAGTGCTCCTTTGGCTAGGGCAAATGACCTTCCCATCACTGACTCCTGAGAAAACACTTCACTTCAAAATACGGTAACTGTAGCCATCCTACATCTTTAGAGCTAGATAGTGGATTTATAAACACCAACAGTTAACTGTCTCTCAAAGATTCAGTCACAGAGGCATGAAGTATATAAACATTCAGTCAAAAAACTTTGTTAATGCATTAGTTAGGGTTAAACTGACAAAAGTAGGAAATGTGGTGTATGGTTTACAACTCTAACTCCCCACCAGCCCCAAAAGGAAAACATTATGGTTTTCCCAGTCATCATTCTTAGTGAATAAGGGGTGGAGTGTTCCTTGGTTCTCAGTCCTATCATCACTTTATTCCATGCACAAATAAGGTTTGATGTGATCTGTTTTCTTCATGCAGGTATAGAGGTTACTGCCACTGTGTGGGGAGAAACAGGTTTGTATGTTTGAAGAGTATATGACAATGGAGTGAATGTTGGGGTTGAGAACCCCAAGGAACACTCCCTGATTCACTAAAAGAGACCACAGGGAAATCTGTAATGTTTTTCCTTTTGGTGTTTGGAGGTGGGGTGTGGATAGGGTTGTAAATCCAAACACCACATTTCCATATTTTTGTCACTTTAACCCTAACTTGTGCATTACAAGTTTTTTTCAATGAATTTCCTTATTATTGAGACAGTAGAATCATATAGTAATTCATGCAGATCCCTTAGGGACATGTATGAACACATCCATATGATTAAGGAAGCACAGGGCCCTCTGGGCCCTGTGCTTCCTGCCATATCCATATGTGTATGTTTGTATGGAAGCTCACATTCTCTCTGGGTCCTGTGCTTCCATTCCTCCAGAAAAGCAGTTTATGAGCTTTCTTGTATTTTTTTGTAGGGATAGACCATTTTCAGTTTTTATTTCTTAGGGGCTTAGTGCTGTACAGTTCATTGAGACCTTTCAATTGATATATACATTGTCCATTAACTCCAGAGATGGACACAACCCATCAGTGCAGCGACAGTTCTACTGCTCATGATGTTAGATACTTGGGTTCAGAAATGAGCTGGGACAGGGTTGGCTGATGAGGAAGGGCAGCAGGCTCCACTGCAACACTGCCATCTGCTTAACCACAAGTGGCAATGCAGCTAGAGCATTTTGTATGGGAGGCCACCAGCTGATAATGTGCCAACACACAATTGTGTACATGTGTGAACTGAGTGCTCTTTCTGTCAGTATCCTAATGTGGGGAGAAATGTATTAATGTTCCCTCTCTCTAGCATTGGTTGCTCTGCTCATAACCATATTGTTCCTTCACCCTCTTCCACCAACTCAACAATTTCTCTGCTGCTCATCTCTGAGACTGGAAAGCAGCCTCCCCACTCTTCCTCTTCCTAGAGTACCACCCTCTGCACTGCTGGCAAAACTGGGCACTGGAAGCTACCATCCTCCTCCTCCCTCCCTCCTTTCATGCTGGGTTGTCTGCTGTAAATGTCTCCTACTTTTTGACTCTCGTTTTCCTTGTACACCACACCACCTCATCCACTGTAAGTCACCAGAAAATTTTCAACCAATTAGTTTGACTTCAACAATAGGAAAAATTATGGATGGAATAATCAAAGATATACTAATGAAACATCTGGAGGACAGGATATGTTAGATCCCCTACAACATGGATTTACAAAGAATAGATCATGCCAGACCAATCTACTCTCCTTCTATGAAAAGTGAATAGGGAAATGGATGCTGGGAACTCTGTGGACATAGTTTTCTTGATTTTGCTAAGGCATTTGATAAACTGCCACATAAGGAATTATTGTCGGTACTGGAAGGCATTAAACTGTCTAATAATATCTGCAAATGGATCTCAAACTGGCTACAGGACAGAAGGCAGCGGGTGGTCATCAACAGGAATATTCTGATTGGGCTCCCATTTCTAGTGGAGTCCCTCAGGGTTCAGTGCTGGGACCTAGCTTATTTAATATATACATTGCTTCATTAAAAATTAGAAATAATAACATGTGGATGTATGAATTTGCTGATGATTGTAGGCTGGGGTTAGCTGTTAATAATGCTGAACAAAGAACAGCCCTACAGCATACATTGGACTCAATATATGAATGGACCAGCCTAACAAACTTGTACTAAATAAAACCAAGTGCAAGGTCATGCACCTAGGTAAGAATAATAAGGAAAGAAACCTACATATTGATAATACCACCCTGGGGGTAGTTACTGAGGAAAGAGATTTGGGGATTACAATTACGAAAGATTTAAAATTTAGAGCGCATTGCAGGATCCAACTTAAGAAAGCAATCCAAAATTTAAACTGTATACTCAAGCATATAGCAGTAGAGACAGGAAAGTGTTGATCCATCTATGGTGCATTGGTAAGGCCACACTTGGAGTATTGCATCCAGGTTTGGTCACCCCAAAATAGGAAATACATACTTTCTATTGAGGGGTTCAGAAAACTAACTAAACAAATAAAGGGATTAAAAAATAAAAGTTATCATGACAGATTAGTAAATTTAAAGTGCAGATTAAGGAAGATCTGTGTTTTCTTTACAAGAGCATGAAGGATGAAGTGTTGCTGGAGGAACTGGGCTTTATTCATAATCATGGTAGAACTAGTACAAGAAAACATATGAAACAACTATGTCAACAAGCTTGGGATCACAATTTTTGTAAACATTAGTATAGTTTAAGAGTGGTTGGAGTTTGGAACAATTTACCGACTAAACTTGTGAATAGTACCACGATGAGCGAGTTCAAGAATGAGATAGATTTGCATTTGGAAATAACAAATTTCTTTTTAATAAAATTGGTTGGCAAGCCTTATAGGTAGAATTTCTATCTTTCAGCTTGAATATACCTATGATACCATGAAGTCACTAAGAAACATGCACCTATTAAAACAACTCCTGCCACTCCTGCTCCTTATAGCGGTGATGTAGAATAAAACCTAGTCCTACCTAACCAATAAACAGTCTCGCTCCACCCGGAAAATCACCTTCAAGAGGGTTCAAAATAGTACATCTAAATATATGCAGCATTCTGAACAAAATAACAGCCTTACAAACAAGTGTCTTATCACTACGGCCAGATATCTTAATCATTACAAAATCCTGGCTGAAACCTAAGAACCTTGATGCTGAATTCTCAATATCTGGCTACTCCCTCATTCGGCAGGACTGTCAGGGTAAAAAGAAGGGTGGTGGCACTGCCATGTACATCTCCTCCAAACTCCAGTTCACCACAATCAAACCTATTTCACCCACATTGTTTGGATTCTCTACTAATCAAAGTCTCTCTCCGCACTCAATCCCTATATATGTTCCTGGGTCTTACTGCCCTCCAGACACACCACTGCCTATCATCCTAGACCACCTAGGCACCCTGAGGTCAGTCGCAGCGGAGATGAACTTCATATCCTGGGGATTTCAACCAGAACTGGCTAGCCAGCACAGCCTCTAAAGCACATTGTCAAATAAATGTGTTAAACCTGTCCCAATAAATAACTGAACCCACTCACCTAAACCATAAATCCAAGAAGCATACTCTACTGGACTAGGCCCTAACCACCCACCCCCATCGTATAATTGATGCTGGCTACTACTGGACTCTCTCAGTGATCACCACATGATTTATTTGGTGCAGAAAATATTTAGACCTAAGGCCCCTCCCCTGCACATTGTACAATAGGTCTTACAAATCCCTGGACCCGACTATGTTCCTAAATGACCTCACCAACATCAATTCATCCTACATCCCTAGGGCTCCCTCCATGGATGAGGCCCTCAAATTCTTCCAACTAGATTCCTAGCTATCTGGGACTCCCATGTGCCTCTCAGAAGATCCAGGTAAGGGTATCCCATCTACTCTGGGTAACCACCAACCTCTTGGAACAATTACTAGTCAGGGACTGAGCCTGGAAAACCTATAAGGCAACAGGGACTCAAACGGCTCTGCAACACTACCGCTCACTAAGGAATGCCTGCACAAGACTCATCCATCATGCCAAATCAAATTATTTCAAGTCTGCTCTCCACCATAACTTTACTCATCCAGCACAATTCTGAAAGTCAATTAAATCTCTCCTCGTCTTGCTGGCCCAACCCCTACTCCTATCCTCAATGTAGCAGGAAATATTATCGCTGCACAGAGTGCTGTAGCCACAGAGCTTAACTCCTATTTTATAAATTGTACATCCGCTCTACTGTCCTTTCACCCTGGCTCCTCCTCAGCTCCCCCAGTTTTCTCCTCACCTGCCAACTTCTTGTTTTGCCTTGTTACACCCACTGAGGTACTAAAAATATTTGGTCTTTAAATCCCATAAGAAAATGCTCCTCAGGCCTTGTCTCTAAAATGCTCCATTTTATGCCCCAGCCATTGCCAACCCTCTAGCGCTCTCTTTAACCTGTCATTCCAGCTTGGTACCATCCTACAAAATGGAAACATGCCACAGTCATAATCCTCACCAAAGGAGGAGACCCTTCCTCTCCATGCAACTACCGACCTATATCGCTACTCCCCATCCTAGCCAAAATTCAGGAGCACCTTGTACTAGCCCAGCTCTCCCACTTCCTCAACTCCATCTCCTCTTCACTCCTTACCAGACTGGGTTTAGAAAAAAATCACTCCATTATCACCTCTCTCCTCCATCTCACCGACACCATCCTCATGGGCATGGATAAAGGAGATAGCTGTAACTATCTTTGTTAACCTGGCTGAGGCTTTGACACAGTCTTTCATGCTCTGTTACTGTCCAAACTCACCCAAGCTGGACTGACAAAGCCTGCCACCAATTGATTCCAGTCATACTTGGCAGGCAAGTCCCAGTCTGTCCAAATGGGCTCGGCCATCTCCACCTCACTCCCTGTTACCACCAGGGCCCCTTCAAGGATTTGTCCTAGGCCCTTTCTTGTTTTCTGTCTTCCTCATTGATCTGCCTGCAGCCTGCCCTCATACGTCTATCCACATGTATGCAGATGACATGGTGGTTATGCCTGTGGGTCATCCCCTCCACCTTGGCAGCCTACCTGCAGCAGGATTTTGACTCTGTTCAATGCTGGTTCCATTCAAATCAGCTATTTCTGAACCCAAATAAAACTGTCTCCCTAACATTCAGCACTTAGGCCAAACTGTCCCATCTCCCAGCCTCCCCAACATTCCACACATTGGAAGGTTCCCCTGGAGGTTTGCACTTCCTACAGAAACCTTGGGGTCTGGTTAGACCAGCATCTTGACTTCATCATGCATATTGAGACTATACATAATAAGCTACACCCCATGCTAGGTGCATTATACCATAATAAAAGCTGCATCACCCTGCTCATGCGCCTGGCTATCGCTCAAAAGATGATCCTCCCAATAATGAACTACAGGGATGTAGTCTACTGTGTAGTCCTAAATCCTCCCTGACCAAACTAGACTCTATCTTCTACTCATTCTGCTGTTTTTCCCTGGACTGCCCTCCCAGTACACATCACTGTGACCTCTACCATTCCTTAGATCTCCTTCTCTCCACAATGGAGGTTGGTTCACAGTGCTAGAACCGCTGTGAAATTCTGGTCACAGTCCCTCCCCTCTCCTACCTTGCATCCACCCTTAATGTTCTTCCTCTCCAGCCTACTCACTCGGGAACATTGATTCTCAGCTACTTCACATCCCCCATAGGTCCACCAGGTCTGGACAGGCTGCTTTCAGCTTCTGGATGCCTAAGTTATGGAACTCCCTGTTGGCTGATATTAGACACGCCACCAGCTCCTCACCGCAATGCTCTATTCAAGACTTAATTCTCCACTACTTTCTCATGCATTGAGGCCTGCTGAAGCCCTTTCAGCCTTGATGGCAGCTGTTTAGTATCGTTGCTGACTGTTTATCCTCTGTTGTCAACCCTGCTTATTGTTATGATGATTGGTTGCTGTGTAATTATGTAATTATGTGAGTATAGCCACCTTGCATGTACTACCCTGTTTGTATATTACTATATATTTATATGGATTTGCCTACTCTGTCATGATTGTACTGATGAATTTTGTACATGTGTAAACTTCTATTAGCACTGTATCCTGACTATCCCCTATACCCCCAGGGTGCACTGGAATCGAGCGATACTCTGCTCAGTATGCCTTCCTGGTAAAACTCTTAAATAAATAAAGAAAGAAAGAAAATTGTTCTAGATAAATAAATGACTGATAATAAGTTAATTGGCACTCTGAGGCAGTATCTCTTATTGTATAGGAGAGTTTTAGCATGAAGTTTGGGCACCACAGCCACTCAAATTTGCTTTGGGATCCTCTTGCCCACACCTCAAGCATGAATTTCTATACTGTAGGTAACACCCTTGGAGGAACTATCAACTGACATTATAAATCAGTTACATGATTTCAGCCAATTAGCTCACAGAGCTACTGTACCTCTTATCCTGCATACAGGGTCTCTCCTGCAGGAATATTAGGAACAGAGGAGGAATATTAGGAGTAGAGCATTGCACATCACAGTTCAGGGAGGATGGCTTCATTCAACTTCTGAAATAAAAAACTGTATACTTAAAACTTACTATAAATCACTGTAGTTAACTTGAGTAATTTATAGCATGTTAATAGGGCTTCTACTGGGTGCCTCATATGGTGTAAGAGACTCCTTTTAGGAGGTTTGGGCAGCCAGAACTGTTTAGCTTTGCAGTACTGTCCTCTTGCTCAAAACTCACACTAAGAGTCTCTTATACTATAAGATACACTCCATGGAGGCCCTATTATTTGATATAAGTGGGTGTGTCATGCTAAAATGTCTAACATTCTAAAGCTCTAAGTTCAGTATGCATAATTCATTTCCCACAATGGGTTTTTCTAATTTTCTGCAAGTAAACCATTTTGATTTTAAACTCAATTTTTTTAAAAGCAGAAATCTTCATCATAAACTATAATATGTTTATATGTACAGTTGTTGTGTCTCTTATGGCTTTTCCTACCATTTTTTCCAAGTCCTTTGTGTGCCAGAACTGCTTAATCTTGCTTCGAGTTATCTAACCAAAAGAACTTGAGAATGCACTATTATGTATTCATTTTATTTCTTTCAGAAGTTTTATCATGAAACATACACTAAGCTGGCAACAACTCATTTTCAGCCACATTGGGCATGTGTGTGGGGTGGGGGGATGGGAGGAATGGGAAGAAGCAATACAAGATATGCAAGTGAAAAAACATACTGTAAAGTGTGTTAGTAATAAAGTATAATGCAATATCAATACATTACAATGCAATGCAAATAAAGTAAAATGCATTAGCTATTGTCTGGACACAAAGTACACACAGGTAGCAAAGGTAACACAATATAAAGATGTAAAACAATACAGTAAGGTAAAATGCATAAAAGGTGCAAGCACAAAACAGTACTGGGAGCACATGATGGATAAGGAGCAATTCCTACCACCCAGACTACTGTGGTGCAAGAGTTATCAATGCCACTGCAGTAAGGTAGGTACCTCAGCAAGCCTTTACCAGATGAGAATATTGATAAGGTGCAGTTTAAGTCACATAGACTGGGGCCAAGGGCAGATAGGAAGTGGCTCACAGTAAGGTATAGCCTAGAAGGCTCAGATATAGCCTAGAGGTTTGAGTAACAAGCTATGAATGAGCTTAGTGCATACTGAAGTCCTGGTTTTGATTCCCAGAACCACCACTTGCATATCGTGTGACCTGATCAAGTCACTAAACCTCCCAGTGTGCCCAGATCTCCCTAAAAGAGACATTGTGCCTAGCAGGCTTTACCTAGTTAACAAAGAATTCAAAAGAAAAAGTATAGTTGTAGGAGGGTAGAAAGTCATGAGGAAGGGTGCTGAAGGTGGAAGAGGACAAGGTTGAGTGGATACAGAGGAGAAAAGAGGACTAGAGTTTCAGGAAAAAGATATAAGAAGGTAGCTTGGCCAGCAGAGGTTTTCCTGGAGGTGATGGAGAGAAATGGAAACAGTGTGCAAAGGCAGTTGAAAGACAAAGGGAGGAGGGAGAATATCAGGCCAGAAAAGTAGGAGGTAGAGTGCCAAACCAGAATTTGGAGGTGAAGAGGGCTCAGTGGTGAGGCATCTATCCTCAAGAGAAGGGAATGTGAGGAAGAAGTAAAAAGAACAGTGGTGTATACCAGGAAGGCAGTCGATGGCAAAATGGCAGCTTGAGGAAAAGAGGGGTCCAATCTGGCAAGGGTGGACTTGGGAGCTACAATTAGACAATGTTACCATAGTCAAAGATTGAGAGTATCATCTTCATGACAAGCTTTTGGTGGGCAGAAAATGGGATGCTGGCTTTATTTCTAAACAGGGCACCCATGCTGGGGTGAAGCTTAGCGTGGATGGCATCAATGTGCACCAGAAGTCAAAAGTTGAGGTGATGGCCCAGCCAGACCCCATGGTACTTAAAGGAGGAGTATTATAACTATAAGAGATACAGCAACTGTTTATATAAACAAATCTCATACCCCATTCCCTTTCCCCCAGGATGCATCTGGAAACAAGTTATTCTTCTCAATGTGCCTTCTTGATCAAATAAATTATTTTTTTGAACAGTGTGGACTTTAGTCAATTTATTGGTTATCTGTGAGATTTGGCTTTGGTCAGCCATTATGAAAACACATGACATAAGCAGGGATGCAGTGTATGCTGCACTCAATCCACTGGTGCATTGTATAAACAATGTGAGTGGTACAAAATTGCAATGAGTAACAGAGTAAGTCAATTTCAGTTCAACATATTCCACAGAATATATTATATCCCTCATCTTCTTAATAAAATGAACCCTGTCATTTCTCCATTCTGTAACAGATGCAACTCCTACAGAGGGACTCTCGCATGTAATTACAATATGTAGATATATAGTCCCTCTATGGGAGAAAGTATTTACTACACTTAATAAGATCACTGGAGTTCATATGAATTATAAAATAGAGCTATGTTTGCTAGGCAGCACATTGACACCACATAGACAGCAAGGATCCATAGGAATGAATAAACATGCCATAATTAATGTTAGAAAATGTATAACTAGAGATTGGAAAGATGTACAACCACCAGACTACATGTTATGGAAGACTTTATTTTTGGAATGTATGCAGCTAGAAAAATACATTGCTTCAGTCAAAATCAGATGCCTGTTTTTGAAAAAATATAGTCATAATCAATATTTTAAAAGGGAACAAAAATCTAATAAGAAAATTATTTATTTTATTTCTCCCTTTTCCTTAAGAAAGTTGACTTTTAAAGGTAATAAACTAGAAATGTTTAGGGTGGTAAGGTTAGAAGGTGAGGTAAAGGTGTGAGGGCATATAGGAGGTAAACATGAAAACATGAAAAAACAAATATATGGAGGAGTATAAACCTGAAACACAAATATGGTGAAACTCAAAAATAGCTTGATTAAATAACTTTTCTATGTAATATAGAGGAGAAGAAAACAAAACAAGAACAACAATGTAAGAGGTTATCAATGACATACAATTAATTTACTGAAAAATAATAATGTTTACAAGTTAAAAAAAACACATATTAGTTTTATCATAGTTCTATGTATAAAAAAAAAGTGCGTGTATATGTAAAATACAGTTCCATGTTAGGATATCCTAGATTAGCCAGATAATGGGTCCTTTAAATTCTGAAAGTTCATGGAAAGATCTTTTAAAATAGGTATTGGGATTACCTGTAGGTGGCAGCAGTAGAGCTGGGTGAAATTAGTAAATTCTGATTTTGCTGAATTTTCACAAAATTCCATGAATTTTCACTGATTGTTTACTGAATTTCTAAAATTATTTAATTGGTCATAACTCAGCCAGTATTACAGTTAGAGAACTGAAATTTGACATGTGTACTGTGTGGAGGATGTCCTAAAGGTTTGCTAAACTGTATGACCTTCAGATCAGGGTGAGGAAATTATAAGGACTCAAAATCTGTCAATTTATTATTCATGTGAACATTTCTAAAAATATTTCTATGTTTACAACTTAGCTGCCTTTGGAACTAGATAACTGAAAATTTATATGCATACTTTCTTGGAAGAGTCATAGAAACTGCTAAATAGAGAGGCAATTGGTGTTGTAAATTGCAAGTTACAGGGGTCAAAATTTCACAAAATAATATGTTAAACTGTGTGAAAATGTTCACAATATTTGGATGTCTGTAGCTCCACTGCTGTTGCAGGTATACATTCAAGATTTGGCATGAATACTAAAGTAAATATATTCTGGAATCTAATCAAGCTGGATAAATGTGGTTTAGCAGGTTCAAATTTATTGTGGATACTTAATTAATAATTGGCAACATTTGCTCAAAAACTCAAGAATATGTAACATGTAATGCCACAAAACTCCACTTGCTCAATTTAACCTTCACAAAGTACTTATCACAGAATCACCTTACCTGCACTAGCGTCATGGCCCTGAAATACCCTACAACACTCCTGTGACAGTGGCGCCAGCATCATGCTCCATCGTGATTAATGATATCCAGCTACTTCTGTCACAATGATCTAAAGGGCAACTAGTTGTAAGGCTAAGTGCCAGCTGGTGCCACTGTTTTCAAATAGAAAACATATACATTAGCTACAGTGTTGTTAAAGAGTCAGCAGGCGACATTGTGCAGAAACAATGCTGCACATGCATGTGCTTCCACAAGTCATTAAATCAGTGAGCTCTAGTGGTTATGTGACATACTGCAAGAATTCAGGCTAGTGCACAGTGATGTCCATGACTATTCTTCATGGTTTGTCACTCAAAATAGTGACCTGACACTTGGCACCACCATCGTTTGCTGTGGAGCCTCCTATGAATGTTGCTGTGTTGCCACTTTACCAGCCTTTACCTTCTTGTACAATGGCAACTCAAGTGTCTGACTGGACAAAATGTAGGGACATGGATTCAACAAAGTATCGTAACATTCCACAATTTCACAAAAACTCATGAAATTCAACTTTGATTACTGACATTATTTTGGAATCTTTGGCTGCTTATAACTGGCCAGGCTCTGAGCAAGAAATTAGAGAGCTGACACACAAAGTCTCTTTTTTTTAACTATATTGTTTTTTCTCCCAGCCTGCAGCACATTTCTCAGGGATATAGTCTGTTCACAGGGATATATCCTGATCAGGGTGAACCAACCATCATTCAGTTGGCTACTGTTTTTTCTGCAACAATTTGTCCCCTCCCATCTCCCTGATTGTGTATGTGTATGTTGTTGGGGGAAGTGCCTCTGTCAGCCTCGCACAGCCACAGCTTTCCTGTGAAACAAGCAAGCCTCTGGCCCAGTCAAAGTGGTCAATGTGTTGGTGAAATCCACTGCCAACTGTCCCTGACCGAGATGCACTGCCAAGCAGCAGCTGTCTCTGCCATTTTGTCAATGAGATTTTCTGTGCTTGCTTCCAAACCCAGGTCATCAACATGGCAGTGAGATGCTCTGCTGCTGTGCCATACTGGTGACCTCAAAGCCTAATATTTAGGGTCAGTGAACCTAATGAAATTGCTGATATTCCAGTCTCTAGTTTTAAAGTTATAGGAGCTTAAATTTCTACAGTGTGCATAATTGCAAAATGTAATTTTAACATATCTGAAAGTCTGGAGGCTTATAACTCAGTCACCTTAAAGATTAAGACCTGAAACATCATAGTCATCTGTATGGTTCTTTGAAAAGTCATTATACAGTACCAAATGTAGTGTACTTCAAATAAATGCTTTTCAAATTGCAAGGATATAATTGATATCACAATTGTGGTAAATGTCACAACATATTTGTGGAACTGTTGCAAAATTTCATGGAAGCAACATTAGAATTTCACTGGCAGTAGGTAAGTAGTCCTCCTTCCTGGTCAACAAAAGCTAAATAAAAATTTCACCCAGCCTAGTCAGCAGTGGAGTGTTAACAAAGGATACACGAATTCAAAAGTATGCAGTATTTTACTGGCAAATACTCACACAGACACACCCATGCCTTGTATGGAGTAAGAGACTCAATTTTATATGCTGCAGGGTAAACAGCATAGATTACTCTTCCAAGCTGGTTAGTCTATGAGAGGGATTTTCATAGTCATCAAAGAAACACCAGAAATAAAATCCGAATAGAACATGATTTTTTAAATTTGTTTATTTGTATAAGGAAGGAATCATGAGCAGAAAGAGAATTCAATTATTTATGTGTTTTAAATTGAATGTAGTTGTATTTTTAGGGCCTAGCTGAAGGTTTTGTGTAAGAGAGAAGGTGGCAGCCATGTTTGTGAGGGAAAATAGGAATGAGTGAAGTGGCACATTCATTTTGTGATTTGTCGAAATTCCACATCACATTATTGGACATTTTTCTTTGCAGGGCAATATTGGTACATCAGCATATAGCAATTGAATAGCAGCACTAATCAGAACACAGTATAAAACCTTCCATTTTTTAAATTCTCTTAATGCACACCATCCTATGCATTTATTCTCTATATAGCATAGGTCATTTTCTATCAGTCAATGAGCATCAGTAGACTCTTACGCTGCCCACTTCCCACTTGCTGGCACCAGAATCAAAGAACCGAACAATGTAAGTTGTCCCTGTTCTTCATGGGGCGCCAGTACCAACATCGGATTTTTAAGTGATAGTACCCAATTGCTTCTTGTTCTATATACTCCACCCTGTAAAACTGGAGATGAAGAATGCAGCACAGACTCTACTGTTGCCACTGCTGACAACCCCTATTTTCAAACAGATAAAAGAAAGTTGCAAGTTTATGAAAATTGCATTACTTTTTTATTCAGGAGAGACACAATAAGCAGAAAGCTGGTTTACAGGTGTGACCTGGGAGCACAAGGAAGTTAAGTGACTTGCTCAGGATCACACAGTATGCAAGTGGGAACTGTGGGATTCAAATTCAGGTCTCTAGGTCTGCAGCTCAGAGCCTTAAACCACTACACTATACTGCCTCCTTAATTGGAAGATAGCTTAATAATCTTTAAAGAATGTGAACCTATTTCTTACAGGTTTATATGTACTTATGCTCATGTGGGACTGTATCCTTAAGTTAACAAGACATAGGGTTTGGAACTTTTCGCTACTACTATATGTTTTTAATCATCTTACTGAAGATTGCTGTATATATTGCAAGTCTTGAAGCCTGTTTTTCTTGTCTCACTGATATGTAACATATGCCAAACAAGTGTATTCATTTATTCTTTTAATAAAAGATATGAGTTAAAAAGAAAATAAAAGATTTTCTTAATGCAGACCTCTGAGGCAGTGTGCCTGTAACAATGCAGGCCATACTGCTAGGGCATCTCTTTCACCCCCTTGTCACGACCCTGCCAGTTATGTCCCATTGGTTGCTTAAAATAAGTAGGAAAATCCTAGCTGCTGATTGGTTGAGGCAAGCTGGTACCATACATTTACCTTAGCCTTGTGTCTAGTAAAAAGTGAATTTGGGCAAATCATATGATTTATAACCCACTTCACTCATCCACAAATATGGCTGCCAGCATTACTAACTAAAAATGTGTAACAAGGCCCCAAAAGTAAAACTCCTTTAAATTTAAAATGTATATAGATAATTAAATGTTCTTTACTCTCATGATCCCTTCCTTACACACATAAAGGAATTTAAAAATGAAAATACCATTTATAGTTTTAACTCCTAGGGCCCAGTTCTCAAAGGGCCTTAGACCAATGCACCTTGTGCAAAACACAGCTGCATCAAAGCACACTATGTCATGGCATGCGCCACATTCCCAAAATGTGCCTTATACAAGGTATGACATATGATGCAAGGATGCATAGTTTCCATATACATAGAGCACATGGAGGCAATGTGGCAGGCAGCGCCAGGATGTCGACATACCAGGTGGAAGGTACACCAGGATGTCAAGATACGAGGTGGAAGCATAACAGAAGGGGAGATAGGGTGTTGGGCAGACTAGATGGGTCATGGGACCTTCTCTGCTGTCACATTTCTGTGTATCTGTGTATACCAACATCATTGAGGCACACATGATGCAGAGTGTGGGAGGATGCAGTGAGAAGGGAGACACACCAGAAAGAAAACTTCACTGAGTCAGAGACAGATATCCTTATTGAGGAGATACAGGGTCAGGTAAGTGTGAAGGGAAGCACTGAGAATAGCATAACACATCAAAACTGTGTACCAGTGGAAGTAAACATGTGAAATGCCACCATGAGGTAGACTTGCTACTGCCAGAGGTGGGGACAAGGAGCTTAGAGCCCGTCAGCAGCAGGCCTGGGAAAATGTGGCACAAAGGTAGAATGCAGTAGCCCCTGAAAGCGAAGCATAAGTGAGCTACAGAAGCGCTACTATGACCTCTGAAGAAGGTCCAAGTAGAAGGTGGCACACAACAGATGCTGCACCAGTGGAATGGGTGGGGGCCCAAGCCAAATATGACCACTAACAAGCCAGGAGAATGGGTGGCCATGCACTCACCACCCGCACCATTAAGGGGACACAGAGCTCGACCTGTTCTGGCTGCCACATGTGTAGGGTAGGTATATACCATGCAGGCAGCGATTGATGTCACTGGCCAAC
This sequence comes from Neoceratodus forsteri, assembly GCA_016271365.2. Taxonomy (NCBI): domain Eukaryota; kingdom Metazoa; phylum Chordata; order Ceratodontiformes; family Ceratodontidae; genus Neoceratodus; species Neoceratodus forsteri. The sequence continues at coordinate 448,234,660 of CM057453.1, forward strand.
CACATCAGTGGTGGTGCCACACGTGGACAACCTAGGCACTCTATGACCACAATAGAGACATACTGAGATAGCTCACATTACAGCTACTAACCATGCATATGTCTCTGTGTTTCCAGCAGGAACAGACCACGCTGAAGCTGGAATCCAACCCACTGAGACAGACATGGCTGGGCACATGCAGCCCCAGCAAGTGTGTGAGGGTGACATGGATGAGGAATCCACAGATAGGGTGAGATGGCATGGGGATACAACAGAGGCAGGCACAGTCACCACTAGCTGCAGCACACCCACTCACAATGTGCGCACGCACCGATGTGGAACCTACAAGAGGGCCAACATAATCCACTGGAATGGAAACCACCATGGAAGGGGAGGATGCTGGGCAGAAGGACAGTAGACAGGCAGGCAGCATTGCATCATCATCATCAGTCAGGCAGGCATTGTCACCACTTCCACTACCACTGGACCTGGTACTGGACCCAGAGCTGGACAAAGACCTGAACCAATACTGCCAGGATGTCATGTGTACACAGGAGGCTACACAGCCTGAGTAGGCAGGCATCCATGCATCTGTACAAGAGAACAACATAGCCACGGTGGCCCAATTGTGCTATCAGCAGGCAGCTGTTATGAACATCCATGATGCTATATGTACCAGAATTTGGGAGGTGCAGGACAATGTGCAAATATAGGGGCCATCCTGCAAGGATACACCACTGTGCGCAGTGGTAGACAGATGCCATAGAGCAACTTATACTGGTGATGGAACACTCCATTGCACTACAGGTGATCCAGACAGACGCCATCATTGCAATGGCATGTGTCCTCCAGGACATCACCCAGTGCATACAGCAGACCACGGACAAATACCACCAGTCTAAAACATCTGAGCCACATGTGTACAGGGCTGAGGGACCAGGCATCAAGTGGACTGCCACCATGCCGCACAACACACACAGGGCAGCCATGATCATTGAGAACAGCCACATGTGGAACAGGAAAAGCCTGCTGATGTGGGACCCAATGGGGTGGGTCGACACCCATGACAGTGCCACTGTACCACATGGTGGACAACAGCCAAGAGTGGATGTACAGAGGAATGAACATTCACTGGACCCTCAGATGGTGTCCCTCATGAAGAACACACACAGTGCTGAGTGGGAACCACAACATACAATGGACGTGACAAAGGAAGAATGGGTGTACAAAAGCAGGCACTCCTCCGTGCCTGACATAGGCACTGATGAGGGCCTGCACAGCTCAGCCAGTGTAGCATCCCAACCACTACCAGCGGGGAACCATGCATCCAGTCCATGGATGGACAGGCTCCACAGCATGCTGGGAATGCAACAGAACAGGCTGCAGGTACCTATGGATGCCACACCACAGAATGACAACACGGTAGCATCCATGCACTGTAGCATGCACACAGAGGTTCATGCATCAATAATAGGCAGCAGTCCATAGGACAAGTGGCATAACAACACCATGGATGTGGTGGACAGTGATGAAGGTGCAGAAGGCCACAGGGTCCAATGCAACTAGTGGCCCACCATAGTAATGTTGGCACAGTACAGGACATGGTCACGTGGGAGACCACATTGCCAGACAGCCCTTCAGGCAACACAGTATCTGTCACACAGCCAGTGCCAGCACAAGAGGCCATGGCACAATGCAGATGCAGTGGCCACAAAGGACAGTCAGCATGGGAGTAGGCAAGGACAAGGTGGGCGGCACCAATGGAAACAACACCCATAGCATAATTCTTGACACAGGTAACACCACAACAGAAACAGATCAGAAGTCCAAGGACAATGTCAGAAGTGAAGGAAAAGCTGCTGGCACACATGCCCCAGGTTTACTGGCAGCACCTCAACAGTCACAGAGGTCAAAGGTACAGGCCCCACATCTACCAACAGGCATCGACAGCAATATTGGAACATGGCCAGATGCACAGGGTACCACCAATGGAACACAGCAGGCAGCACAGGCAAGACACGGGCATCAGACAACCAGAATGAGCGGTCCACATACTGACAACCCACCTGCCACCTAGACAAGAGACCAGGAACCCCATATCATTAAGTGACAACTGACACACCCACCCCATCTTATCACAACAGCCACACAGAGTCCCCATGTAGAACACCCCAGCAGCCTGAACTTACCCCAGACCGACGTGTACACGCAACTATGCTAGATAGTACACCCAGACCTGCTAGTATTCCTTCATGAAGACACACAACAGTGATAAACAACAGCATGCAACACACCATCAGGACCAAACCATGGGGTTCTACCTTGGTGTTTGGTGGTTTGCTTACCCACAGTGGCATGCCACTGTAGAAATAAGAGATACCCTGTGTCAGGTAGCAAACATAGGCTATTTATGAGGGAGGGCCTGTAGAGTGACTACCAATAGGTTCCATGTGTTGTTGAGCACTGGAACCAGTGCAACCTTGCACAGCATGGTACACATGGTTCCATAACACACACCACTGCACATGGGCATGCAGTGGCACAGATCACCAAACAGGACCGCACATGGTGCACTTCACAGTATGGTGGCTACAAAGGGTTCCCAAACAAATGCTGAAGGATGTGTGACAGACACTGGGACAAAGGATAAATTACGTAACAAACTTTAATGGCATATGTACATAAACATTAACAACAATGGTGCATGGAGGTTACATAACTACTGAACAAGAACAAACAGTAGTAGAAAACAGGTATTCCCAAGCAACTAAATATTACAAAACCATGGGATAAACAAATGCCTCATTGTCCACTTCAGCTGTCCATCTGGGACAGCAGTTCCAATATGTCAGCATGCAGCATGTCAATGTGACCCATGATTCGCCGGATGCATGTCCATTGGCCCTAGCAAAAGCCTGTATGGCCTGAGTATGAGGAGCATCCAGCACAGCGCCCCATCAGCAGGGCTGTGTTCCAGTGATGTTCCCTTGGCCGATCTCAGTCCCTGGCACATTCTGCACTGGCTCATCAATGACCAGCTCATCCCCTGCCGATCATCCAGGTTCTGTGGCCCCTCAACAGGTGTTGTTTACATCAATACATAGAATTTGATGGCAGATGAGGACTGCCAGGCCCATCTAGTCTGCCCATATTCCCTACCCCATAAGTGTCTCTTGACTACCCTTTCTCTGCTGTTGCTAGGGCTTCCTTATGTCTATCCACACATTTTAATGCCTTCACCGTTTGCACCCCTATCACTTCATTGAGGAGGCTGTTCCAGACATCTACCACCATTTCAGTGAAGAAGTATTTCCTTGCATTCCCCTGATTCTATATCCCGCCAGCCTCATATCATGACCTCTTGTTTTGAACATTCTTTCTTCTGAAGAGACTACCCCCTTGGCTCTATTAAAATCCTTGAGGTATTTAAAGTCTCTATCATATCCCACCTCTCCCTTCTCTTCTTCAGCGAATACATGTCAAGGTCTGCTAGACTTTCCCCATATGATTGTTTGTGCATCATCATTGGCATCTGCATGCTCCATTACATGTGCATCCACTGCCTGTCCCTCCTCTGTTGTCTGCATGTCCACCTGCACCCCATCTGGTACCACAATCACCTGTGCCTGAGTTTCCTGAGCATGGCTATGGGTCCTTTCTGCATACACTCTTCCCTCCGTTCTCTTTAGGTGGCCTTGGCCCTCTCCAGGACATTTCAATTGGCATCATGGGTGGGTTGATGGCCATGCCTTCTCCTCTGGCACGCAACACAAATGTCAAAAAGATTTGTCCACGCACAACAAGTTGGCCCATGCATGATTGACTACTTAATAGTCATGTCAAATACAGCACACAAATAATTAATCATATGATGCATGAAATGTACATGCCAATGGGACATGGTTGGGACACCCATCTGCCATGCCATGACTAGTTCCCAGTACCATCTGTATCCTGGGGTGCATAGTGGAGACACATAATGTCAAGGTGACAACCCCATGGTGAGCTGCAAGGCCAAAGTTGCTGCATCTGTGATAGTTGTTACCATCACCATTTCCATCACTGACTGTCGTCCATGTGATACTGTGCATGGTGTGCCAGGACATGGTGACAAACAGGTTGCATTGAGTCATGTGATGACTCCAGCATGTGCATCATGGTGCACCATATGTGCCAGCCATGTGGCATTGCACTGTGCAGCATGTGGCCATTGTTCTAGACAGTGTGGGTGAATGACACCATAGGTAAATGTACACAAATGCTCTACCCAGCATGACCCAAACACACTCATCCACAGGTGCTTGCACTTCAATGTATAGCGAGCTCCACCATCAGCATGCAGTCACACACCCTCACATGTAGTGCTGATATTTACAGTGCGCTATGCCCTCCCGCTGCAGCCACTATCATGCATAATAGCTACTATGTACACAGGAACTTTTGTGCCCTTGGTCATGTGTGGAGACCTATTATCTAGTACCCAGTATGTTGCTGGTGTGCCAGATGGAATACGTCCTACTTGTGTGTCTGGGTTCTGACCTCCCATCCCTCTGTCCATGTGCCTAACCACCCCTCTTGGTGTTGCTGGATGGTCATATGTGGCCATGGATGCCTCAGCCCCTGTGAAGACAAGAAAGTAGATACACAGGTCAGGACTATTACACTGTGAGGAGAGACGGAACTGTGCTGAAGTCTGACTCTATGATGGGTAGTATGGGACACACCTGTTTATCATGGGCATCCACCAAGCATCTGGACATCTGTGTCTCTTGTCATGGTGCTCAGGTTCTCCAAGAGTGCTGTTTCCATCCATGACAGGTCATTCGACTTGTACTTAACCTGTCTAACTGCCTGTTCCACACCTGAGACCTTTCTGAGTTTGGCACAGATGGAGGCCCACAGCCTCTGCCTGTTGGTGGCTGTGGTCCTGCAACTGCCATGTGGCAGTACAGTCCTAGCCCATGTCTCCAACTGGCTAATGACAAGGACAAGGTAGAAAACTGGGCAGACTGGATGGGTCTTACAGTCCTTGTCTGTCATCAGCTTCTATGTTTCTATGTTTCTATGGTCTCATCATCAATGATGTTTGAGGAATGAGCCCAACCTGTCATGATTCCCTACAGACATGCTGAAACACAATGGGACAGTTTGGGTGGGACACTAAACTGCCTGCTCTACACCTGCACACGTGTCTCCTTGATACAGGCACATGGCATCACTTGGCTGTTGAGCTCTGGATGTACGCAGATGGAGTGGGATGCACGCTATGCAGTGTTATCAGTAATAATGCAATGTGCAGCATTTCTGGTAGCCAGCACTGTTTACGCCATGCACGGTGCTTCATATTGAGGTGTGGCATTTTGTTAGCGCTGTGAATGGGCATCGCGCCCTATCATTTGTCAAGTGTACATCATGGTAATGTTGTGCATTGCACCAGCCATGTGATGTGCCACACACCACTGCACAGGTGTACACATGGCATGGAACCGTCTACCATCATGCCTGGGCCCTGGTCACATTGTGCCAGTCTCTGTGCCATCCCAAGGTGGTGTGTCCCACGTGCTGTGCTGCCACCATGCATGGCCTGGCCATGGTGCGGGTCCATGTGACATGTGGACCACTATGAAAAGGTGGCAGGATATTTTCAGTTGTGCCCCCATTAGGGTGGCACACAGTACCTGTGTTTGGACACTAAGAATGGCCTCAGTCCCTATACTGCATATGCCTTTCTGCCACCACATCCATGGCATCGTTGGCACCATGTCTACTGCATTACCCACATGGTAGATGGCCATATGTGTCATGCAGCATATCCTGTTAAGGACCGTGACACTCCGATGTGTGCCCTGTACCTCCTGTGGCTCTCTGGTGTGCTTTGCCCATATGCCATCCACTCTACATGTACCCGACTTTACCATTGTGCGACAACATATAGTGTCCACCGTCCCACATGTCGGTGTGCCTGCTACCTGGGACTGCACACAGGCAGCGGCACCTTCTTTGCTACAGTGCTGCCCTGACCTGTATTCTGCCACAGGTGGCAACACCTCCCATCACTGCAGCTGGATCTGGGTCCTACTTTAAACTGGAAGGGGGGACACTGGAGGTGGAAATCACCAGGAGAGGAGGGCCATTGGACCTCCCCATAGCAAGAATGGAGACAAACTTAAATAGGATAGAGGAAGGTTGTGGGGAGGGTAAGGCGCGTGATTAGGATAGGATCAGGGTGGAGGTGTATCACTAAATGCTAGGAGCCTGGGGAACAAGATGGCTGAGTTGCAGGTTTTGATGGCATAGGGGTAAGTAGACATAGCCACCATTACTGAGACATGGACAACCCAACACCATGATTGGGACCTAGCCATCCCAGGTTTCAAATTTTACTGAAGGACAGGGAAAAGGAAAGGGGAAGTGGCCATTTATGCTAGGGAGGGGACCAGATGTCATAGGGAGCAGGGAGGACGGCAGGTCAGAAATCATTTGGCTGCCACTACACAACCCAAGAAGAACTAAGGTCAGATTGAGGGTTGTATACAGGCCTCCAGCCCAGAAGAAAGAGATTGATAGGAAACTAGTGGAGCAGTTAAGGAGACTTAGTGGCAAGGAGCACTGTGTTGGTGGGGTACTTTATTCTGCCAAGGGTGGATTGGAGCATCTCAGCTACCTCATCGCCAGGAGCAGATCCTCTGGAAGCCTTCCAGGATGGCTTCCTGACCTAGAGCGTGACAGAGCCAATGAGGGAGGGAACATTCTAGACCTGGTGCTAGATTACAGGGAGCAGGTCAGGGATGTTGGGATGGAGGAACCACTGGTGAGTAATGATCACTGACAGTATGGTTCTCAATCAATCTGGGGAAAGAGGTAGCCACTACTAAAACTAAGGTCCTGAACGTCAAAAGGGCAGACTTTGTCATGATGGGTAGCATATTGGAAAGGCACATAGCTAGAATCCACCCAGACATGGATGCTGAACAAAAATAGGAAGTCGTCAAACTAGGACTGACTGAAGCCACTAACACATGTGTCAGAGCCAGAGCAAGAAATCCAGGATCAAGAAGCCAAGCTGAATGGTAGGAGGTAGTGAAGAAGGTGAGGGACAAGAGGACTGCATTTAGAACCTACAAGAGATCCAACAGGGCAGAGGACAAAGAAGAATATGTGAGGAAATCCAGAGAGTTTGCATAATGGTAAGGGCAGCCAAGGCAGCTAGAGAACTAAGGCTAACACAGGGAATCAAACAATGGGAAAAGGATTTCTTCAGATATATATGGGAGAAGAAGAAGAGTAAGGATCAAATTGTTAGGATCAAGAAAGGCATTGGTTGGGTAGAAAAGGGGACTGAGCAGGCAGAAGTACTCAGTGAGTACTTCTGTTCAGTATTCACCAGAGAGAGATGGGCCTGTACCTGAGGGAAGGGTGGGGTGGGGAGGAAGAAAACCACGGATGGGGTAATCACAGTGGAAAGGGTGATGGAAGGCCTTAAGGCCCTGAGGTGAACAAGGCACCTGGGCCAGATGGAATTCATCCCAGAGTGCTGAGAGTTGGCAGTAGTCCTAGCAGGGGCCATTGGCGGACCTGTTTCAACACCTATCTGGAAATGAGGTGCATATGCCAAGGTTGGAAGATAATGCATGTGGTGCCTCTCCATAAGAGGGCCCAAGGACAAACCGGGAACTACAAACCAGTGAGTCTTATTGCAGTTGTGGAAAACTGATGGAGACTATCCACAAGGAAGGCTGGTAAACTTTCTTGAGGATAATGATCTCCAGGATGACAAGCCATCTGATTTGTCGTGGGCAGATCCTGCGGATGAACTTGGTTGATTTTTTGACTAGGTGATGTGGGCACTAGACAGGGGTCATGCAGTGTACATCCTATACCTGGATTTCAGCAAGGCCTTTGATTCAGTGTCACATGGTAGGTTGACCAGCAGGTTGAGCAGTTTGGGAACAGGGTGGAAACTGGTCAGATGGGTAGAGAACTGGCTGCAGGATAGACAACAGAATGTAGTAGTGGGGTGGAGCATCAGAACCCAGGGCTGTAACAAGTGGTGTCCGATGGGGTTCAGTGCTGAGACCAGTTCTGTTTAATATTTTCATTGCCGACATTACAGTGAGGATCAAGATTAAGATCAGTCTCTCGCAGATGACACCAAGATCTGTGTGGATGTGGATGTGGGGGAGGGTGGTAAGAACTCCAGGAGGATTTAGCATGTCTGGAAGAATGGTCTCACACTTGGCAGCTTGGATTCAGTGCCAAGAGGTGCAAAGTGATGCATTTAGGAGCCAGGAACCCAGAATACAGTTACCTGTTGGAAGGTGCAGTTATCAAAGACCAAGAGGAGAAGGATCTGGGGTACTGGTAACCAGGAAATGAACCACTCAACCCAGTGCAGGAAAGCAGCAACAAGGCCAACAAAATGCTAGGGTGCATAGCAAGGGGATTACTTCTAGGGTGGAGAAGTCAACTTGTTCCTGTACAGGCCCTGGTAAGAGCTGCACCTGGAGTACTGTGATGCAATTCTGGCACCCCACTTAAGGAGGGACATCAAACTGCTGAAGGGGTACAGTGCAGGGCAGCAAAAATTATCCTAGGGTTGGGGTAAACCTTATGAGGAGAGACTGAGTGAGTTCAATATGTATACACTGGAGGATAGAAGACAGAGAGAGGGATATGATTGAGACTTTCAAGTATCTGAATGGGCATGAACAGAGTAGGCACCAGGAGTTTGGTCAGTCTACAAGGTGGAAGAGAAACTAGAGGACACTCACTGAAGTTGGAAGGGGCAGGTTCAGGAGGGTGATGAGGAGACACTATTTCACTGAAAGGGTGGCTGTAGGGTGGAACACACTGCCAGAGGAAGTTGCATCATTACGGACAGTGGGGAGCTTCAAGAGGGTGGGACAGTTTCAAAGGAAGGTGCAAACCATGAGGGACAGGGTGTGGGTGAAAAGGAAATAGTGGAAGGGGCAGCTGTAGTCTAATGGACTGAAGTGCTGCACACTTGAGCAGACTAGATAAACCATAAGGCCTGTATCTGCTGGCAACTTCATATGTTCGTATGTTATACTGTGTCCTCCACCATGTCTTATGATGGTGTCTGTACTTTGCTGAGGTTGTCCACTGCATCCACATCTGCATGGAGGCACTACGACCAACACCATGCCACTGCATTGCCACTGGTACAGGTACCATGCATCAGCATTTGGGGAGATGTGGTGTAGAACATGCCTCCAGTCCACTGAGGGGCTGTCACAGTGCCAGTGGAGTGCCACACACTGAAGGGGTGTGCCACATGCTGTTGTTGGTATGTAGTTAGCTGAAGTGTGCAAATATGAGGTTCCCCTGATACGGCATCCTGCCACTATGTGTTGTATCAATGACCCTCTGGACATATCCATTGATCTCGATGTTCTTCCTTGATAATAGTGCAATCCTCCTCTGCTGCCAACTCCACCTAAGGCATTGCGATGCGGTGTGCTAGTGCAATATTGTGGAGAATACAGCACACTATGAAGATCTTGCATGCCATCTCAGGGTGTACTGCAATGCCCTTCCAGGCCAGTTGAGACAGTGAAATTTCATCTTGAGAAGACCAAAATTTCTCTTGATTACACAGTGCATCACTGCATGTGCATCATTATACTACTGCAGGGCCCCATCACTGGGTGTCTCGCCAGTGTCATGGGCTAGGATTGTTGGGGGTGTCCACTGTCACCTTTGAGGTGTCCACTGTCCCCTGTGGTGTGAAACACATCTCTGTTATTATTCGTACACATCCTTCATCTGAAATTGTGCTTCCACACTGCTGGCTGCATGTCCCAGCATGCACGGATCTGGCTGGATGTTCCACCCATGCAGTTCCATGTCCAGGCATGTTCTTTCATGGCCCCACCACCACTTGCATCTTTATACAGTGCTGTACCATGTCCATGACTGCCACACTGCCACCATCTTCCATGGTGCATTGTTGCTACCCCTTCTGGCAGTGTTACTTGGACATGCACCCTGTGGGTGTGTTCCTGTGACCTCATGGCTTGTCTGTGGACACCCACATGGCATGCCGTGCATTTGTAGTGTGTGCTTCCACCATTGGAGCCACACAGGGTCATATGTGTCCATGTTAGTGACCTACCTATGAGCCATCCATCCTTTTAGTGTTGCATTCTCAAAAACTGACACAGGTCACTATTTCTGAAGATGTACGAGGTTGTGGCATGACCCAGGATATTGTGCCATGACATCCAGGATGCGGCACTGACTGTCGCACACAACCTGTATAATCATTGAGTGATACTCCTTCCTGTTTATGTAGGTTTCAGGTTCAGCCACCCATGCCAGTATGGTGAGATGGGTGTAGTCAATTACACCCAACATGCATGGGAAGCGAACAGTGCTACAGATGTCCTGTTTGATAGCAAGCTGCACCTGTGCTTCCATGGGAAGATGATGTACAGGTCTGCCCTGTGTACCAGGGCATTCTAGGAATTGACTTAGGCACCGTGACACAGAGGGCTGGAAATGCCCATAGAATCGACACTTGGGGTCTGGAATCCCCCTGGCAAGGACATGGAGTGCTGCATTCACTTTCACTTGATCCATATTGCACAGCCTCTGCATGTCCTGCTCTTCAGTTCATCTTGCAGTTCCTAGCACAGCTCTGTAATGGTTGCCTTGCCAAGGAGATACCAGGCGATGCATTGCTTCTCTGTGATTTTTAGGTATGTTGTATGTGTGCAGTACACATGCCTGGCATGCTGCCTGTGTCTGCATTCCTGCTGCCTGACATGTCCTTGTGTGGCATCACCGTGTTGGCAGGCATGCTCTGGTGGTAGCATTGCCAGCCTGATGCTCATAAGAGCCACAGACCCAAACATATTCTTGTCCCTCTCTCTGTTGTATCTCATGCTGCTGCAGCGTTGCCTCAGTGGTGTATGGACACTGCCTGCTTGTTGTTCACCTCCCTTTATATTTTCTAAATCACCTTCAATGATGTGGGGCTGGTCTAGCAGGTGTTTGAAATTTCCAGCAACTTGCACCTCTGTGAATCCCAATCCAGGGCTCTTGTGACATTTTGTGTTGCAACGAGCATTACAACATGTCCTGGCAATTTTTGGTACATCCGTGGTGCCGAGCACGTTGACACAAAGCAGACTATATTTGATGCGTGTGCATTTGTGAACTGTGTTAGGCACAACTTTTGGTGAATGCCACCTCTTTGCGTCATTCCCAATGAAGCAAGCTGCTTGCATCATTTCAGCCATTTTAGAATCAGACCTCTGGTGTTTCTTTGTGTGCATGAAAATCCTTTTCCTGTACTTATGAGCTTGCCAGGACAATCTCTGCTGGTTATCCAGCCATGGATAAAATTGAATCCATGGCAATCAACACCCTGATGTTACATAATCTCTTCCCCTGCTTCCATTTTAATCTGTGGTATCTACCTCTTCTTGTGCCTAGCCTGACTACTTTGCTGACATACATTTCTCTCTCTTAAACCGCTCCTCACCTGTTGAGCTCCTGATTCTGGCTGATTTCAACCTCATTTGCTTCTCTTTTCCCAATAAATACATCACCTAGGAAATGAAGTCCCATAATCTCAACGTAGCATCATTCCAATTCCACCAAACTCAGTTCTGACTCTGCTAATCATTCCTCATTCACTGAGATTTCATCCACCCTCCCTGGTTCTGTACTGCAGGCATCCTCCCAGACACCCTTAGTAACCATTGTATGATCCACTGCATCCAGAAAATCCTTTGCCCTAATGCCCCCACAAAGTACATTTAGGGCCAGGTCTCTAAGACTGTCCTCTTTTTAGAAGATTTTTATGAAATTAAGTGGTCCCTAGCTGTCTTCAATGATATGGACACTGTTGTCACCTCGTTCCATCCCAAATTTTAATTTACAGTTGCACCAGTTGTCAGTTTTTTCCTGAAATTTCTGTGATCTCTCTGAGAAATTCCCAATCTGGCTGCAGTACCACTGTAGGTCCACCAGAGGAGTCCCTTTAGAAATATTGAAAACTATCTGAAAATATCTGACCATGCCAATATGTTACAACTACATCTAGAACAAGTATGCTACCCTTATTAAGTTCAGCGTTCATGGGTCCCACCTTCCCTTGGGTTACAGCTGAGGTTATTATACTTTTCAAGAACCGTGACTCTACTTTTATTCTTTTTGGTGACCAGGTAAGGCCTGCTAGACACAAGTGCCTGTTTTCAGGGGTGACCTGGGAGCACTGGGAGGGTTAAGTAACTTGTTCAGAGTCACACAGTATACAAGTGGAAGTTGTGGGAATCAAACCTAGGTCTCCTGGGTGTACCAAGCTCATTCACAACTCGTTACTCTAAGTTCTAGTCTAAACTGCCAGCCCATAAAGCCACCGGCTCTCTGGTGCACTAATTGAGGTTCAGACAACTCTGGAATGGCAGCACTAAAGCATCAAGGAAGTCAGCACCAGCTACTGTGCCTGTAACCTGCTGAAAATTTGAACTCCCTGATAAATTCTGGCAGGTCACCCACTCTATGTTCGACCACCCTCATCCACAAACTGGTAATGGAACCAACTTGGCAGATGGCAATGTTGGACCTCGTGCTCACAAACAGGGACAGTATGATAGGGGTAACAGTGGAACAGCACCTGGGGAACAGTGACCATCGGTCACTGTGGTTTGAAATCACTGAAGGAGCAGAACCAAACCGCACAAAAACACGTATCCTGGATTTTAGGAGGGCAGACTTTGGGAAAATGTGGACATGCTTGAAAGAGGCACTAATGGGAATGGGGAGGGAATCAGGGGTGGAGGAACAGTGGGCAATACTTATAATGGATTACAAGAGCAACAGAATTATCGTTAAGCAGGTTAGCAAGGGAGAGGAAGAGGGGCCATTATGGTTTTCCAAGGAGGTAGCGGAGAAGTGAAAGCCAAAAAGACTGCATTCAGGCAGCACAAAAAGACACAGGCAGAGGAGGATAAGGAGAAATACCAGTAGAAGCAAAGGAAGACAGGGAGGTTAGTAAGGAAGTCAAAGCTCAGACAAAGAGTGCATCACAAAATCAGTGGGTAGAGTGGACAAAACCTTTTACAGGCACATAAGTGAAAAAAGAATGACAAAGGAGAGATAATGAGACTGAAGGAAGAGGACAGGGCAGCGTGGAGGATGACAACAGTAAAGCTGACATACTGAACAGATATTTCTACTCAGTCGTTACTAAGGAAGAGGAGGGTAATGGGGTTGAAGGGAGCACAAGGGTGGAAGGGCACTGAAATGGACACACGTCCCTTTACTTGGGAAAGGGTCCTAAAGGAACTGGAAGGAATAAGAGTTGACAAAGCAAAGGGGCCAGATGGGGTGCACCCCAGGTCCTAGTCCAAAGAACTAAGAGAGATGGTGGCTGAACCTCTGGAAATCCTGTTTAGCCAATCACTGGAAACAGGGAGATACCACGACTGGAGAACAGCAGATGAAGTCCCTTATACAAAAGTGAGAACAAAGAGGAGGCGGGGAACTACAGACCAATCAGCCTGATGTCAGTAGTGGGAAAATCATGGAAGCACTACTGAAGGAGAGATTGGTGGCATATCTGGTTGCCAATGAACTAAGGACCCCAGGCAGCATGGTTTCACTGGGGGTAGTCATGCCTGACCAACCTCAATACATTTTGACTGGTGGACAAGGGAGGCAGATCAGGGGAGGGCAGTGGACGTGGCCTATTTGGACTTCAGCAAGGCCTGTGACACTGTGTTGCATAGAAGGCTATTAACCCTTCAGCCCACCCCACCTCATTCCCTCTCTCTTCACCTCCTTCTCCTCCTTTGCTTCCATTCAATCCTCTCCCTGCCCCATCTGCCTTCTGTTTTTTCTCCACCATCAATACCACTGATACCCTATCAGCCTTTCTGTCTCTCAATCCCTGTAAGGGTCACAGTTCTAATGGTTTTACCCTAGACTCTTGCACCTATTCTCTCCTGCTATTATCTCCCCTCCACTCAGATAAACATTTCACAATGTTTTTGCACTTGAAACATTGAGACATCTTCTGCCATTTCTGGTTTCCACTTCCTGAGTCACGGCTGTGTTCTGCAGCTTTGGAATCAGGGATTTTTGATACAGAAGTCTGTTGCCTAAGTACAGTCCTTTCAGCACCTGTAGTGGCACCAGTGTTTTTATTTTGACTCAAAACTGGAAGATGTCTGGAATCTTTTATAGTGAAATATACAAAGGTAGAGTTAAATTTATCACCCAGTTTCATTGCACTGCTGCATTAACCACTTCTTCACTACCTGTGCTTCCTCCCTCTATCTACTAATAGATGGGGTGAGGAGGGAGCACAATAGTGAAGAAGTAAAAGCAGAAGTGCAATGAAATTGAGCAGAAAATGTGACCCCACTTTTTTCACTATAAAGATTCCAGGCAGCTTCCAGTTGTGAGGAAAATACAAACAAATGGCACTACTCAACTGTGCTGAAAGGACTGTACTCAGGCAACAGACTTCTGCATTAAAAAATATTCCAAAGATGCAAAACACAGTCTCTTGATAAAGCGTGCGTGCATGAAGCATTGAGATATCTGCTGCCATTTCTGGTTCTCACTTTATGATTCATGACTGTGTTTTGCATCTTGGGAATAAAGACTTTTTTTCAGTTAATCTTTTTGAATCTATTTTCCATATTACATAGTACAGCACAAAATACATTACACAGATTGAAATATCTATAATGTGGTATGTGGTGTAAGTAGTATATTGAACATGTTGTTATCACCAGTGGTATTGCAATGATTATATATTTGCATGCATACTTAATTCAATATGTTATTAGTAGTCTGTACTATGCAAAAAAAAAAGAAATTGAGGAGAGAAATTTGTCAAAGTATAACAGTTAACAGTTCTATAACTAACAGAAGGAGCTGCAAGCGTGTAGTGATATGCAACCATATCCGTGTCCGTATCCAAAAGTGATGTATGTTTTAAGTAGGAGAGAAAAAATTTATCAGTATATGTCATATTTGGGATTGAAGATAGTTCAAATAGTTCTGCCAACAAAGGTAGTATTCATTGAGTCGGTCTGTTGTTAGGTATGAGATCCATTCAAGAGAGGAGGTGTGGGTTAAATTGTTTAGAATATCAGTCAGAGTAGGGGTTAAGTGAAATTTCCAATGCATTAAAATCAATCTTTTAGCTTGCATAAACAAAATCTGAAGCCATTTATGTTGATATTTTGTTAAGTTTATATTATTATCTATAACACCTAATAGATAAAATTTAGGATCGAATAGGATATTTCTACCAGTAATTTTTATAGCTAATCTATGAATAGATTGCCATAAATTTGAAATAGGTTTACATAACCATAGCATATGCAGAAGATCCCCATTTGGAGCATTGCAACACCAACAGTTATTGTTAGGTAGTAAACCTATATTATGCAGGTGAGCTGGAGTTTTATACCATAGATGTAGGATTTTATATTGTATTAATCTGCTATGCATGTCTTTGAATGAGTCATGACAAAGTTTCCAGCATTTATCCCAATGGAAATCAGATATATTTTCATTCAGTACCGATTCCATTTATTTCTGGCCATGAGGGACTGGTTTGGGAGCCTATCCCTAATTAGTTTATAAATTTTACTGGTTAGGCCATAAGAAGTATTAATCCATTTATTAATATGTAATGGAGTTAATGGTAGGTTATTAAATTGTTGAATAAAGGGTGTATGGCAGATCTAACCTGTAAATATTTCCAGAATTCTGTCTTGGAGATATTCCATTTAGTTTGTAGGTTACTGAAGGTGTCTAATGTATTACTGTTATCCATTACTATATCATTTAAAAAAGATGTTTTTATGTAGCCAGAAGTTACAATATATTGGTTTATTTTCCAGTTTGAAATTCGGGTTTCCCCAAATTGGTATATAGCGCATAGGTGAAGGGTCGCTTTTAAGCCATTTGTGCATTTTGGACCAGTAATATATGAATGTGTTGATAATAGGATTTTTTTAAGCTTAGACGTTAAGGTGAAATAAATAAAACTGTTAGGGGTTTGTCCAGGAGACAGTGAGGCTTCCATGTCATACCACAAGGTACATTGCAATTAGGTTTAAGAAACCATTTGATAGTTTGTGAGGCTCTAAATGCCCAAAAGTAGGTCAGTAAACCATGGTAGCCGAAACCACAATGAGACCAATGAGATCGTAATTTAAGTACGGCTAAACCTTGGTTATGCCCTTCCACAAAAAGTCTCCTATCATTTTGTCAATTTTATGTAAAAAGCGAGGAAATCTTGAGTGGAACACAAGCAAATAAATAAAGTATTTTAGGTGTAATATTCATTTTAATTGCAGATATTTTACCAAAAAAGATAGATTTAGGCTTTTCCATTTATCCAAATTTATTTTAATATCTGCTAGTAAGGGATGAATATTTATGTCCCAAATCTTATTTAAATCGGATGATATTTTTATACCTAGATATGTGATACCATGTGGAGCCTATCAAAATCTGAGGCAGTCATTCATTAGGGTATCGCAATGTTCATTTAATAGTAATATTTCAGTCTTTTGATAGTTGACCCTAAGTCCAGAAAGTCTGGAAATCGGTTGAGTATATTGTTAAGTGGTTGTCCGGATAATTCAAAATTTTCTAGCAGTATAAGCATGTCATCCGCATATGACAATGATGTATATTGCCTATGACCAATGGATATACCTTTTAGGTCATTATTCTGTCTAAGAAAGGTAGCTAAAGTTTGAGAGCTAAGATGAAAAGGGATGGTGATAGAGGGCAGCCTTTTGCGTGCCCTCTCTAATTTGAAAGACTGAGATAATGTGGAATTGGTAAGTACCCTCCATGAGGGTTTGTATAAATAAGTTGGATCCAAGAACAAAGCCGGTTACTAAATCCAAATTGTGATAACACCAGATAAAGAAAATCCAATCTAGCTTAATCAAATGCTTTTTCAAAGTCTATAGCGACAGCAACTGCCGGAGAAGGAAGAGACTTAGCCTTATATATAAGGTTAATTAAAGAACGTAAATGATCAGAACCCATCCTTCCCTTACTAAAACCTACCTGAGATCTGTGAATTAGCTTGGGAATATACAATTCTATCACGGTTAGCGAGGATTTTAGCGAAAATCTTGCCGTCTGTGTTGAGTAATGATATAGGACGATAATTCGCCGGATAGTAACATCCTTATCTTTTTGGGAGAACAGTTATGACAGCATCTGTCATCGTGTTAGGTAGCTGCCCAATTTTGGTTGATTCTTGAAATACATTACATAATAGAGGGGCCAGTTGTTCAATAAGGATCTTATAGAATTCAACGGGAAAGCCATCTCCTCCGGAGATCGTCCGGCTTTAAGGGAAAGGGTAGCTTTTTACTTCTTCTACGGTAAAAGGTATATCAGGGAATATACTGCCTCTTCTGTTAGACGAGGAAGTACAAGCTCATTTAAAAAGAGGAAATATCTGAGGTACTTGCAGTGGAGGAGGAGGAGTAAAGTTTCTTGTAAAAGTTGTCATGATTTCGTTAATGGAGCGTTCACTAGTACAAATCTTTCCTGTTTGGTCTTTTAAAGCAGCAATATGACATTCCATTTGTTGCATTTTAAGTCTATAAGCAAGTATTTTACTACCTTTTTCCCTCCTTCCCAGAATTTATGTTTTATTCTCAATAATGCTAATTCTGTTTTTCTAGAGATTAATTGTTGATTTGCATACGTAATTGTAAAATTTCATAATGTAAAGTCGAGGAGGGCCAGGTTAGGGTTATTCAGGTATTCTGTTTGCTTTGCTTTAAGTAATTTTTCAAGATTGTTAATTTGTTGTTCCCTGAGTTTCCTTCTATGAGTTGCAAACCCAATTATTTTGTCACGTAGTGTGGCTTTTAAGTGCTTCCCAAGTAATACCCATAGACGTATCTTTAGGATCATTAAAGGTTATGAATTCTTCTATTTGTATTTTAATCCAAGGTAGGAATTCTGGATCTTTTAGTAATAGGGGATCTAAGCGCCATGAGGGGATTTCATGGGGGAGGACCCATGTAAGTAAAAGTTTAACTGGGAATGATCAGATATAATTAGTGGGAGGATCTCAACATCTATTATTTTAGCCGTGATTGCGGGGACGTCAACCAATAGTCTATTCTGCTGTAAGTCTGATGGCGGAAAGAATAAAAAGTGTAATCTCGATCTCTAGGGTGGAGAGTCCTCCATATATCAGTTAAACCAAGGTCATGCATTATTTGAGAAGTTATGGTAGAACTTAGGGTGACTGTCTAGTGAACAGTTACTCCTGTCCATATATGTGTCTGAAGTAAGTTAAAGTCCCCTCCAATCAATAAAGGGAATTAACTAGGTTTGATGAGATTAAAATATGAAGTAAATTTTGAAAGAACAGGGGTCATCTGAATTTGGGGCATAAATGTTAACTATGGTTAATGGACCTGATGGGGTATCAAGGTTATAATAAGCCACCTACCTTCAGAATCTTTCTGGACATCAGAGGTTTCCATTTCAGTTTTTGTGAATCAATGTAGCCACACCTCTTTTTTTGGAAGCAGCAGAAGCCACAAACACCTGACCACCAATCGCTTTTAATCTGATGCTGTCCGCATCCAACAGTTTAGTTTCTTGCATAATGCAATCTGTATTTTGTGTTTTTGAGATGATTAAGTACTTGTTTGCGTTTATTTGGTGTATTGAGTCCCTTGACATTCCAAGTGCATAATGATATATTAGCCATCATATATTAAATATTTTAATCTGTGGTAGAGTAGGGATAATGTCAAGGGGCTCAAATACGCAATTATGATCAAGTGAAGGTATGCAGGTCAGCTTATTATAATTGTAACATATAAGTAAACTGTTGGCAGAACTATAAGTAGATATCAGGTCAAAAAATGAATACAATCTATTTGTTCACCTTCTTTGCAGCTCACTACTAACATTATAACCTTAACACCACAATATATCAGAATTATATAATAATAAAAAGAGTTATTGTCATCTAAGATGAACAGAGAAGAAAAGGTCGGTCTAAGTTTAAAGAAAAAAAGAAAAAGCAAGAAGAAGAGACCAAGACCACTTCTTTGTTCTCTAGGATGTAGCTGAACAACAAGGAATATGATAGTATTAGCTAAAAGTACTGAAAAGAAAGAAGGGAAAGAATACTATCTTATTTCCTGGAGATTGAATCTAACAAAGTTAAGTTAACAATACCGAGGTATTGTAATTTAATACAAGACCCCAAAATGGGGCAAAGTATATTATACTTGTTTTACTTTTCTAAATTAAGTGCGATACTGTTCCAATAACATTATCAAATCCAGCATCATAAGACCCAATGATCTGCGAATAGTGTGTTACTACAGTGATAAAAAAAAATTCCCTTCCCTTTTTCTTGCTCCTTCCTTTCCCTTCCCCTTTTACAGAGTCAAAGATCTTATAGTAAATAAGTTCCAGTAATTTATAGCATGCGTATCCCACAGATGCAATATGCCCTGTATCTTTATCTCCATTATTATCATTGCTACATTTATCTGATATTGTGATTCATTCAAGTTCCCAGTAGGGGTCTTATAAGGTCGATTTTACCAAAGCTATGCTAATTTTAGTGTTAATGTCCGTGATAGCATTACAGAAGGCAACATCAACTATATTTCACAGCAATCAAGGATATTCCTCAGTACAAGCGGATTCATATTTGTAACCCGGTATCACCCATCCATGTAAACTGAGCCTAGATACATCAATCAATTGAAGCAAAAAGAAGAAAAAAAAAAAAAAAGGGGGAACATTACCATGAATTATTATAGCCAATTATGTAAATGCTATGATCAGCAGACTGTATGCATCTGTCCAAACCGAATGTCATAGGGGTATCCTCATTATCAATGCGTAATAAAGGTACAGTTTCAGTTAGGTGAACACATCTATCCTGTAATAGTAGGACTGAGTAATGTCATTGTTTAGTTTCTAATTTATAGATATCTGAGTATCCTACCAAGCTGGCAATGACGGTTTGTATGTAATGCAAGAATAGAGCATATGTACCCAGGACTTGAATTTTAATAGATAAGTTACTACGATCCCCAGATAGACCTGTTGTTAGAGATGTTCGCGTGTTTCTAAGTTCAAGAGGGAACGAGTGTGGTGTGTCCGGATAATTATTGTGGCATAGTAGTCAGTCAGTTGACTGCATCGGACATCCACTTAATATTTATAGAGCATACCCTCCTCAGCATGAAATCACGATCCACTCTATGGCTTAACTAGGTGCACAGGTTAATGTTTCCGAGGAGTATCCTCTATTCTTATTTTTCCCACGTTGTCTCTTCTTCGGGGTTCATTTATTTTGAAGGGTGAGTTATTTCTATTGCAGGTCCAGGAGGCATTTTCCAGTTCCGATCCTCATCCATCATCAACGGAGTGCTGATTCACCTTCACAGTAATCATTTGAAGTAGGTAAATCTTGCAACAGCTCTATCTGTTTTGTACAGCAATACCAGGGACAGTTAAAGTAAAATCAGTAGAAATGTCAACACTTGCAAATCGGGGAACGATCCTGTGTCACCGAGAGCAGCTTCTGAAATTAGTTTTACCTGTGTATGATTATGCTGCATTTGTGGAGTTGTATTAGAAGGATCAGGAAGGGTGGTAATATTCTCTGGATTTTTATGTTTATGGTTTTTCGGTACTGTTAGTTGTCTGAGTGTGCTCTGTATTGAACCTGTCGGGTCTCGGGACTTTCTGTTTAGATGCCGAGTAATTATTCAGGAAAGCCGTAAGTGATTCTGGGCTACTGAAGTCTTTAAATGAATTCTCCATAAAGACCCTTATAATTGCAGGATATCTAAGAGAAAATGAAGACCCATCCGATGCATAATGCGTCTGGCAGATGTGTGGCTTTCCGTTTCATAGAAACCTCTTTTGAAAAATCGCAGTATATGTAAATGTTATGTCCCTGCCAGGAAAGTTGCCCGATTTCTTTAGATTTTCACAATTAGTTCTATGTTGGCATAATTAAGAAATTTGGCAATTATTGGTCTGGGTCTTAGCTCTGCGCAGAAGGT
Source organism: Neoceratodus forsteri (assembly GCA_016271365.2). NCBI lineage: Eukaryota > Metazoa > Chordata > Ceratodontiformes > Ceratodontidae > Neoceratodus > Neoceratodus forsteri. The sequence goes on from CM057453.1 coordinate 448,255,722, forward strand.
TTTGGGCCTAGTGATCGTGAGAGCATTCTATTATTAAATCATTACCGGGTTGAAGTCCCAGAATTTGCAGTGCATGTAGTAGAATGCGTGGTGTTTTTGGCCTCCACGCCCTCGAAATCCAAATATTCTGAGATTGTTTCATGATTTCTATTTTCCATATCCTCAATTCTAGATTGTAATTCTTTGATAACTTCGATCTTGGGATCTGATAGTGGATTTTAATTCTTGTATCGCTTCCTCATTTAAACGAGTTTTATTTTTTGTAAAAGCAAGCCTTGAGTCGATGGTTTTCATTGTTTGAGTATTTTGTTGGGTAGCAGTTTTAAGTCCTTCATATCTGTTGATAATTTGTTGAACATTTCTTCAATTTTGCCTAGAGGATCCACTTGTTTGTCGGAATAAGCCATGATGAATTTTTGCAGCCTTCCCACTGAGACTATAGAAGATCTAATTGTGTTAAAAAGAGTACTATGCAGAACAAAAGGGTGTTACCAAATTAACTGTAGTGTCTTCTTCCTTGTAGTACTCTCAAAATCGATATGTATATGACTTAGATGGCTTAAGATGATGCTGGATGCTGTTTATTCAGAGGAGCTCAGAGCTTAAACCTCCATCTTGCTCAGAGCCAAGCCACGCCCGGAATAAAGACTTTTTAATTCAGAACTTTGTTGCCTTAGTGCAGTCCTTTCAGAGCGGGTGAGTAGCATCAGTTTTTTTCCAAATCTTGCATTTTGCCTAGATTATTCTTATTGGCCACATCACTTTCACCACAGTTGTGGCCCTGTATATTGCTTACCTTCCAGATTTATTTGGTGATAAAAAGTTTTAGTTGTGCCAAAATGTGAGAATTTTATAAATGTTTTAATTTGGTTTTATTCTCAAGAGAAAAAGATGGGTGCCACATTTGGCTTAGAAATACCATTGTAAACCTAGTAAGGGTTGGGACTGAGAAAAAAACTCATGGTGCACAGCATAGGAGGTACCTAGAAAACAAATATGACAGGTATGTGAGAATTTTATTAGTGGTAGCTGAAACACCTTTTTTTGAAAAACATTTGTCATTGCACTACTGCTGTATGCACTGAAGCCACATTAGGGAGCTCCCATAGATACAAAGATACATAGATACTGTCAGAAAATAAGGGTCTATGGCCCAACCTGTCTGTCCATGTGAGCTTGTAAGTTCCCTTTCCATTTTTCTAGAAGTCTGTTGCCCCTCACCTCTGACCTCCAGGATTCCCTTATGTCTATCCCATGCATTCTTAAACCTTGTGATTGTTTCAGCCCCTACCACTACCTCTGCAGGGTGTTCCACTTATCCACTACCCTTTCTGTGAAGAAATTCTTCCTCATGTTTCCTCTGAATTGCCCTCCTCCAACTTTATCCCATGCCCGCTAGTCCTGGAACATCTTTTCACTGGAAAATAGGGTATTCCTGCACCCAGTTCCTCCCTGTAAGACTTGTATGTCTCTGTCATATTCTCTCTCCTCCGCCTCTCCTCCAGGGAGTACATATTCAAGTCCTTCAGCCTGTACTCATATGACTTGTGGTGCAATCCCTGTACCATCTTTGTTGCCCTCCTCTGAAGCTTCTCCACCCTGTCTATGTCCTTACGAGGTAAGGTCTCCAGAACTGTACACTGTACTCCAGCTGGGGCCTCACTAGTGTCTTATATCGTGGAATTATGACCTCCCATTTCCTGCTGGTGATGCCCTGCCTATACATCCCAGCATCCTATTTGCTTTACCTGCTGCTTTGTTGCACTGTTTCCCTACCTTGAAGTCATAAGAGATGATAACCCCAAGGTCCCTTTCCTGCTTGGTGCATGCTGTATCCTCACCCCCAACTGATATGTTGGTCCAGGGGTCTGTGCCCATATGCATTATTTTACACTACTTTGCTTTGAATTTCAACTGCCAAACCTCAACCATTCTTCAAGCTACTGCAGGTCCTCTTCATTCTGTCCACACCTCTAACATGTCCATTCTGTTACAAAGCTTTGTGTCATCAGCGAACAGGAAATTCTGCCTTCTAGGTCCTGCCTAATGTCACTGATGAAGACGTTGAACAGGACCGGTCCCAGCACTGATCCCTACAATACTCTACTGGTCACTCTTCACTCTGTGGAGTGACAACCATTTACCACCACCTCAGTGTCCTGCTGCCCAGCCAATTACCCACCCACTGCACTATTGTCCTGCCAACCCCATAGTCCCCAGTATGCTTAACCCTTTCAGCCCCACATCATTCCTCTCAATCTCTGATCTTCTTCTCCTTTGTACTCATTCCATCTTCTCCCACCCCTCCTGCCTTCTTTTTATTTATCCACCATTGCTACCACTGATAACCTGTAAGACCTTCTGTCTCTCAGTACATGTAAGGGTTACAGTTCAGATGGATTTAACCCAAACTCTTGTACTTATTCTCTTCTACTATTGTTCCTCCTCCACACTCAGATACAAATTTTCTTTCACTATTGGGTAGTCACAAACTCTAGGAAACAAACTAAAGTTCATCTCTTCACCAGGAACTCCCCCATCTCTCCCTCCCTACCCTGGTTAAACTTCATGAGAAGCATGTTTTGCTTAGCTCTCCTTCTTCCTAGACTCCACCTCTTTGCTACCATTCCCAGTCTGTTTTTGCAAGACTAACTCCACCATCTTCTTCCTTCAGTCATTGACTCCATCCTAAAAGGGATGGGCCGAGGGACTGATTACTGCTACCATAAAGTTATCAGTTGACCTTACTACTGTAAGTCCTCGGATGTGGTTAGCCACCACATCCTTCTGGATAAATTGGTGAAAGTGGGACTGTCTACCCTTGTGGTCAGTTGGTTCTGCTCCTGCATATCTGGCCTACATCAGTCATTCTAGTTCCTGACATCTCTTTCTCCCTTCCCCATCATTTCTGGAGTCCCCAAGTTTCCATTCTATGCTCCATCCTCTTTTCTATTTTACTAAATGTCCTTCTCTCAGTCTGAACTGCCTGTCACATACACATGTTCGCTGATGACACAGTACTCTTTACCAGTGGTATCTCTGTCTCTGAGCTGGAATTGTTGCTACACGGTGACTTCAGCAATGACAAATGCTGTTTCCACTCATACCAACTTGCTCATAATGCCAGAAAGACAGTGTCTATGTTCTTTGTCTCCAATCAGAAGCTATCCAGGCTTAGCTCCAGCCTGACTGCAAGACTTGTGATAGTGTTCCCTGATGAAGTCACCCACTTAGAGAATCTTGGGGTGTGGTTGGGTCAAAACCTAGGCTCTCCTTCACATCTTTTCCATTCATATAAAACTCTACCCTAAGTGATGGTATATCTCAACAAGTCATGCTTTCCCTCCAAGTCCTCTGTGAGAGTGTCCTTAGTATGATCTTACATGTGTTTGAGTGGGATGTGGTTCTACTGTGCTGCCCAAAGCCTCCTTTGCCACCCTGTACAAACTCTTTCACACCTTCTGCTGCTTCACCTCTAACTCTACATCTCACTTATCACTGCTCCTTATACCTGACCCTCTCATTCCTTGAATGTTGTTGTCCTTCTTGTTGGGAAGCAGAATAGCACAGAGGTTTGGGTATCTGAGCTGCAAACCTGGAGACCTGGGTTTGAATCACAGCCCCCACTTGTATCCTCTGTGACTCTGGAGCAAGTCACTTAACTTCCTCGTGCTCCCAGGTCACACCTGGAAATAAGCTTTGGCTTGGTGTGCCTTTCCTGGTTAAAATATTGTCCCTTCCCCTTCTCACTGTTTCTCTTTTCTCTCTATGTTTTACTATTTCTTTCTTCCCCTTATCTCTAGTCTCCTTGCCCCTTAGTTCCCATCTTTCTATTCTCTTCATTCCACTGAAGCTTGATTTCTAACCCTTTAACTTTAGACATGTCACCAAAGCTGAAACCATCAAACATATTAAAAGGGTGCTTAGAAAGACCAGGATGGGTGGGTCTGCTTACATGAAGCTGGTTGGTCTACTCCTTCATGAACTTGCTTGTCCTCTTACCATGGTATTTAATGCCTTTCTAAAATCAGGAGGATTTCCAAATGAATGGAAGCCAGCTAACGAACGCCTGTCTTTAAAGCAGGGATAAAACCCAAACATCCAGCTACAGACCTATATTCATCCTTCCTTCCCTTTCGAAAGTACTCAAAAGGATGGTCTCAGATCAGCTTACTGAATACCTTGATAACCATAACCTACTCTGCCCACAACAGCACGGCTTCCATAAAAAGCACTCCACACTCACCGCCTAGTTGATTATTCATCCCACCTATATAATGCCTTGGATAGTGGTCAGGCAGTTGGATCAGTCTTCATCGACCTTACGAAGGCTTTTGACTCTGTTAATCACAACCTCTTCCTAAGTTGCCTTCTGTCTACAAGTCTATCCCCAGATATGGTACTATGGTTTGGCAGCTACCTCTCTAACAGATCATAACGAGTCAAAATTGGTGATACCCTAGCTGCAGCTAAGGAGGTGCACCTCGGGTTCTGCAGGGGTCAATCCTCAGTCCTCTACTCTTTAGCCTTTTCACACTCCACCCCAATGGCTTGCTCAGCAAGCACAGTTCTCTATTCTGATGATGCAGTGATCTCAGTAGCTGGCAAAGACCAACAATCCATCACAACTGAACTCCAAAGCAGCTTCCATAAACTTGAATCTTGGTTTATGGAAAACAAGCTGCTATTAAATGTCGAAAAACAAAGATTATGCTCTTCATCACCTCCCAAAACAAAAAGAATAGCTGCCCTGCATATTCATAACCAAAGGGTGAGATCCTAGACCAAGTATCTAACTTCAAATATCTCTGCATTACCTTTGATGACATGCTCACCTTCTCAAACCACATTGACTCTGTTATCAAGACTGCAAATACAGGTGATGCAGTGCACTGGATAGTAGCTTCTGTTCACTGCTCCAGCCACCGACTCACTTTAAGTTCAGTTTTGGTAAAACTAACACTCTAAATTACCATTGATCTGCTCTAGTGGGAAAAGAATATACCCACTTCATTCTGCAGCAAAAATTGGGCTCCATGGATGAGGAAATGCAGAAAGTTCCACCAAAACACACTCCTCGGTCATGCTGGAGAAGGCCCTCAAGAAATCTAGGGCCTCTAGTAATGCAGACATGCTGCCATCGCTGAATCCCCTCCTGATCAAGAGCCACTTACCTTGCAGCATTTTCTTGACAAATTCAAGCCTTTAAAGGATGATCTGGGCTCCATTACTGCAGAAATCAAGTCCTTGTCCCAAGCGATGGAGGATATGTCCCAGCGCACCTCAGACAATGAAGTCCTATTCTGTTCTTGGAAAAGCGGCCAATAAAGTGGACCCTGAGCTTACCACTACTTGTCAAAAATGGCTTGTTTGGAACTGAAAATTGAGGACCTAGAGGGCTGCATCCGCAGGAATAATGTGGTCATCACAGGTCTTCCAGAGTGTTTATTCAAAAGTTAATTGAAAAGATTGCTGGCCCATTGCCTTTCGGGCCCCACTATGTTATTGAAAGGTACACCGAGCTCTCCGCCCGAAGCCACAGGCGGGGAACTCCATATCCTTTAATTTTCCAATTTTGAACTATTTGGAGTGCCAACATTTTCTTCAAAAGTTAAAGAATTGCAAGAAGTGCACTGGGAGGGACCAAAATTAGACTGGCCCTAGACCTATCAGCTTCAATACGGCAGAAATGGGTAGCATTCCACCTGTTGGGTCCAAAATCATCGCTGCCGGAATCAGATTTGGATTACCTATCCTGCTGAATTTCAAGTTTTGATTGCCAGCAGTTAGGTAGCTTATGAGGATCCCGATGCAGCCTTAAAAGGCCTCAAGACTGCCCTCCTGGACTTAATCAAGGATCCTTGAACTGGTGGGGTGAAGATGGTGGTTTATATCTTGGCATGAAGAAATCAGATTATCAATAAAGTGATGCAAAAAAACCTTCAACCTATAAACAAGTGCCTGATCATGTTTTTCTTTGGATCCTTTTCTGCGCTAGATCTGGTCCTTTACTGGTGAGCTTCTACATTCTGCTGTTACCCTAAATCTCCAACACTGGGCAGATGCTCACAATTACATCGACAGCTTGTGGACGCTTTTATTATCTTAGTTAATGTTCCCATCTTGAAGAGGTTCAATGTCTGACCGTTATTGAGTGACAGGGACCTGTATTGCCTGCTTTCTCTCACGATCATGCTATCATTCATGAAGCTGCAACCCAAGACTCGCTGGCTCTGTTTATCTCTCACCACTAGAGGGAGTGTGGACCTTAATTTTAGTTTATTAGGATTGCATTCTGCCGGTGTTTTATTTGCCCAGCCCTAGATTTCACAGACTGCAGACCCGAGAAAGAGGGGTAACTGCCAGATTTTCTTTTATCTCAAGACTTAGCGCTGCCCTTAATCTCTAACAACAGGCTGATGTTCACAAAACGTGGACAGATCGGGATGTTCTATTGTTTAATTTCATTTATCCATCCTGAAGAGGTTAAACGTCTGGCCATTTCTGAGTGACTAGGACCTGGTTTGCTTGCTCTCCTCTCGAACATGCAATCATCTGTGAGGCTGCAGCCCAAGACTCCTTTGCTTGCACTGTCTATTTTTATCACTAGAGGGAGTATGGACCTTATTTTCAGTTTGTTTAGATCGTACTATGCCAGCGCTTTATTTGACTCAGCTCTTGATTTCAGAGACTACGGATCATGAGAATTGGGATGAAAATGCCAGATTTTCTTTTATTGCTAGACTTTTAATTTTATTACCAGGTCCTTTGCACCTCAGTGACAGGCTGGGACATTATTTTCCTGGCCACATGGACAAACTCCTTCAACTGGTGGGAACTCTTTTATTTTACTGTCTAGGGCACCACAACTAGATGAATTTGAGATTATGGAAGGGCTTAATATACTTGATATGTTCTTAATTATCCTGACTCATACTACTTTTGTTACAGTTACTTATGTATATTCTCACAAGACAAGGGCCTGGGCAGGAATATGTATCCGGTTTTCTATGTCACTATAATAAGGCCTATAATTGTCTAGCTAAAATGTCGTTAGATAAAATTGTTCTCCCATTTTTAGGGATGAAGGGCTTTAATGATGTAATTGGGGCCCTAGTTTAATTTGCCACGGTATTCTGTATCCCTGCTGGGGCAAATGACCCCAACAATCTACCTCCACAATTATTGATCTTAGGGTGGCTGGAGGGAGGAGGACAGGGTGAGGTGTACTGCAAATCACAGTTCAAAGCAGTGGGGAGGTAGGGAGGGTTGGGAGATTTTAGATTATGAGGGTTTCTTTAATATTCAATGGTTGTTTTGGGGCTTGGGATAGGGTTAGAGATCAGGATAGAATTGGATTGGGGAGGCTTGTGAATGGATAGAATCCTTTCTAAAAATAATTTAGGCAGGAGTTTCTATCTTTTCATCCAAGGGGTACATCTCCTAAACGATAGATCTATGGCTAGAAACATAAGGTTTGCCTCATGGAATGTTAAGGGAGCAAGACATAAGCTGAAACAATATAAAATATTAGCGCCTGCAGTTATTAAAGATAGATGTTGCTTTTTACAGGAATCCCACTTGTTGATTCTGGAAGCATCCAAGCTACTGGAGGCAACAGGTGTGACAAGTCTTTGCTGCAGAAGATAACACCCAAAGTTATGGGTGGTGGTATTGATAGCAAGATCTGTTCCATTTTCTCCAGTGAATGTCATTACTGACCCCAATGGCAGATTTGTGTTTGTTCATGGGAAATTACACACCACTGATGTACTGCTGGGCAGCATCTATGGTCTGAATACTGATTCTCCCTTTTTTTCTGCAGCTGGTTACCACACGAATCCCTTTCTCTCCATCCCAATGATTATAGGAGGTGATCTAAACCTACTGTTTGACCCAATAAAGATCGTACAGGCTGTAGGTTTAAAGGCATCTCTTCAGCCCAAAGAGCTTTAAGGGATATGCTAGATCAGGTAGGTTTAATTGATGTCTGAGAGTCCTTCACCCTTCTGATAGACACTACATGTTTACCTCTCCAGTTCATGGGACCTCCTCCAGAATTGATTACATACTGATCTCACACAATTTACTACCGGGGTATTAGATTCATCTATTCACCCAGGCCCCTTCGGATCACTCTTGGTTATGTGTCAACTCTCCTTTTCCTCCCTTCCTAAAATTGATGGGCATTGGAAGCTTAATAACCAGCTGCTCAAAGACCCAGGAACAGTTCAATATATTGCAGATGACATTGCACGGTTTATATCGGTCAACCATAATTCTACAGGTAAAGCTGATATAGAATGGTGTGCGCTTAAGGTTTATCTAAGGGTATACTAACTGGCCTGGCTTCCAAATGGAAGAAGAAGAGAGAGAGTCAAATGTTTAATATCATTGCTGAAATCAGGCACATTGAAGCCACATTGTCCCCACATACTTCAGGACAGACTAAGCAGGAGCTCATAAAGCTAATGATTCTTATTTAGACCTCCTGAGGGAGAAGGAGGAATTCACAATTCTAAAACTAATGCTTCATACTCCGACCAAGAGAGAAAGCAGTCTGTCTTCTTGCTTTAAGACTTAAGCAACAAGAATCCTCTATGTTAATTGCTGCTATTCGGTCATCCACAGATGGTTCATTGAAACAGCCCCAGCCAATGTCACAGCCGATTTTAACTTATACTATAACCAGATATAAGGTCCAATGCCAAACCTGCCTTCCTTGACAATTTGGATATCTATCTTAAGGAATCAGATTTGCCTTCCCTCTCAGAAACACAGCAGCTTTCTTTATGTGCTCCTATATCTCAAGCTGAGTTTTTAGAGTAATAAAAGAGCTTCCCACAGAGAAGACTCCTGGGCCTGATGGCTTCTCCCCTAATTTTATAAAGGTCTTTGCAAAACAACTGGTCCCCTTGCTTTACCTCTTTACCAGCTAAGTCTGTCTAGATCTGAAGTAGATAAATCATTTTTGAAGCCTTGATTGTTCTTCTTCCCAAACCTGGTAAACCCCTTGATCTTGTAACCAGCTACAGACTAATTTATCTCCTTAATCAAGATTTTAAAATCCTCACTAAATTACTGGCTGACCATATAAATTTGATTCTTCCTGACCTTATAGGACCAGAACAAGTAGGCTTTATGAAAGGCAGGTCCTCGGTGGACCACCTTTACTTTGGCCCATGTCTTGTCAGCGTCCAGGGATGTGGAATATCCGGTTGCTCTCATGTCCCTGGATGCTGAGAAGGCATTTGATAGGTCAAATGGAATTTTTATTCTGTACTTTACATGCATTCGGCTTCCCATTGGAATTTCAGAAATGGATTCAGGTACTTTATCAATCCCCATCAGCTCGGGTGTTGAGTAACGGTGTTATCTCCAATTTATTTTCTCTACAATCTTGTACTAGACAGAGTTGTCCCTTGTCCCTCTTCTTTTCAACTTATACCTTGAACCTCTTATTTGTCAGCTTGTTAATTGTTCTGAGATTCATGGTATCACTATCCAAAACTAGGTAGTAAAAGTATTGGCTTATGCCGATGATCTTTTACATCAATTAGCATATCCTACTTTATCTATCCCTACCATGCTAAAATTATCAATGAATATAGCACTTTTCCAATTGTAAGTTAAATGTCGAGAAAACATTAGTGGTCCCCTCAACCATAAATTGCTGAAACAGGAAGTTACGGCCTTGGGCTGTCCTGGGAAAAGACTCTCTGAGATATCTCGGAATCAATCTCTCGAGAAACTTAACCCTTTACGGAAGAAAATCTGGGCTCTTTACTGATCACCCTCAATCAAGATTTAAAATGATGGTCCTTTCTCCGCTATCTCTGTGGGGTAGGATTAATCTAATCAAGATGAATGTTTTTCCCTGCCTTTTTATCCACTGAATCTTTTAAATTTATGACTCGCTCTTTCATGGTTCAAAAAGTGCATAGTTTTATTATTGATTTTATTTAGGCGCTAAAAACCTTGTTTGGCCTTTTATCAATTAGTAGCTCCCAAAGTTAGGGAGGCCTTTGCCTCCCACATATTGGTCTTTATTACTGGGCGAGCCAGGCTAGTAAATATCTCAGATGGCTTGTTCAGAGGACCTCGAAACCCATCCCTTATATAGCCATCTAGCTTAAAATAGAGTTAGCCCAGATTACAAGTCACTGCCTCTCACCTTTTGCACTTCTATATACCAAGTTTAAAAATCTCCCTGCACAACTTCAAGCTAGCCCGATTGCCATCTCTATCAGGGTACACTCTAACTCTTTGCTTTCATGAAATATAATCACCTCTAGACTTAGCACAACCACTAACATGTAATCCTAATTTTAAGATTGCTGGCAAAGTTTCTTCTCCCTCTGGTTCCCATGGTTAACAGATTACTAGCCCTCCTACTTTATAAATGATGAGGCAAGGTCTTGGCTGTCCTCACCTGAGATTGCCAAATTGGGCATCCCAACCTCCAATATTTTAACATTTTCAGGTCCATCATCTTTTGGTAAAAACCTTGGGGAAATTCCACCACAAGTCAAGGGACCTGCATTTCAAACTGAGATGATTCCTCTGGCTGGTTTCCCGCATGTTGTGTCTAAAATGTTTAACGTCTTGTATGACTGGGTTTATCCAGACAATTTTGGTCCATCCACTTACTGGTCATCTCTCCTCCCAGAGGTGAACCTCAGCTGACCTGTCCTAAGGCAAGGATGCCACAAGTTTATCACCCAAGATAGGCTTTGGCTTATGCAGTTTCACATCTTGCATAATCTATATTACACACCACAAAAGTTGGCCAGATATGGTATTCCTCCTCCACTTGTACAAGATGTGCACAAGATGTTGGCGATTTACTTCATATTTTCTGGACCTGCCCCAAGATAGCCCTTTATGGGTGCTCATTCAACATAGAATTGACCTCTTCTTGGTCTTGATGACTTGTTTACACCCAAAATATGCCTATTGGGGATTTCTCTGAGATTCTGGTACCTGCCCATTGGTTTCATATAGCTTTAACTTCCATGACAGCCAAAAATTAGTACTGAGACAATCAATCAATTAATCAAGTCTTTATTTATCCAGAGCGAACATCATTGAGCAGGCTCATTTACAAGGTGGACCTGCATTACACAAGGTCAGGAATAATACTTCTATACGGATAATAAATAGACATAATTATACAGAAATAGAAATAAAATATGCAGAGCAATAACAAGTATTTCAGGTATGAGGTTAACAAGGTTAGGAGAAATGGTATGAGAGGGGAATTAAAAGATTCTGAAACAGCCAGCATATTAAAACATGTTCCACCAGCATAGCATATAATTGGTCAAGACATATACAAACTTAAGGGCAGATATGGAGGGAATGGGTACAGAACTGCAACTGTTCTAGGAGGGGTGCTACGGTAGATGGGCTGGGGACATGTATGTTAGGGGTCTCAGGGTGATAAAGGTAGTGGATTAACAGAAAAAAGGGGTGGTATAGGTGGAGACAATCAAGGAGCTGGGTTAGGTGGAGATATAGTGGGCAGGTAAGCAGTAGGCACCCTAGCATGCTAAGCATGCTGGAAACAACTGCATAGCTCCTTAACAGCCTTGGCATACAAGGTCTTAAAGGTGGTAAGACTAACAGGAGACTCAGTTTCATAGATTTCTGTAGTTTGTTCCATAGTGAGGGCAACACAAAGCCTTTGGCCACTCTCTCAAAGCGTGTATTGGCCATAGCTACCTTCAGTAGAAGCAGATAATAGCTTCTCAGTGTGTAGTTGCCTACCACATGTAACGGCAAACAGTTAGAAATGTATTGGGGTAATTTGTTGGTAATAGCTCTGTAAGTCCAGAGAGCTGCATTTCTATTCCTTCTGTACTGAAGGAGGTCCACCCACAGCTGCATATATGGAGCAGTGGCGGGTTGTGATATAAGGTGTCCAGTTTAGTAAGATAGGAGGTACTACTCTGACTATAAATGAAATCAGCATAATCAACTAGGGATATAAACGTGGATTGAACTAACTGCATCTTGGTATCTTTGGTCAGGAGGGGTTTATTACAAAGGAGAGACCAAGCCTCTGCCTCAATTTTTCAGCAGATCCTTGACATGCTTTAGAAAGGAGAGTCTGTGGTCTAGCCAGACCCCTAGGTACTTGAATTTTGTAACAAATTCCAACCTCTCTCCTAGTAAAGTGTTTATGGGAGGTAAGGAGCCAGAGATAGCAAGGTTCACCGAATGAGTAGCCAGAGAGAACAGCATAGCTTTTTTTGGCATTGAGTAAGAGTTTTTATTCAGGAGATGATTCTGCAACAAGTTGAATTCTGTTTGTAAATCTCCACAGGCAGCTTCTGGAGTTGGGCAGCTTAGGTACAACACCGTATCATAAGCGTAAAAGGTGAATATTGGCCTCCTTGATGCCAACATCAATATTTTTATATAAATGGCAAACAATAGAGGCCCCAGGATGGATCCTGTGGATCGTCTCTTTTAGTGATTTAAGTGGAGCGCTCCCCTTTGGTCTTGACCTGCTGAAGCCTATCTGTAAGATAATTATTGAACCAGCACAGAGAGGTCGGGTCCAGACCTATACACTTTAGGGTTGAAAAAGCAGGCAGTGGTTAACAGTGTCGAAGGCCTTGCTAATGTCCAGGAACATGGCACGTACAAATTTTTGTTTTCTATCTCTCATTGCCAGTCATCAGTCACTGTGGCCAGAGCCGTAATGGTACTGTGCTTGGCTCTGAAACCAGACTGCATAGGGTTTAGAAGGTTCTTGTTATCTAGGTAGGTTCTCAACTGAGCATTCACAATTTTTCCAGCAGTTTAGACAATATTGGAAGGAGAGATATTGGCCTATAATTATTTAGGTCACAGGGATCCCCTGATTTAAACAAAGGAATGGCGTGGGCAATTTTCCATAGGTGTGGAAGAGTCCCTGGGACAAGGACAAGTTAAATAGGTGTGTGATTGGCACAGCTAGGACGTGTATGCAATCTTTAAAAAGTAGGGGTTGAGAGAGTCAGCACCAGTGCTTTTCTTGGTGTCCAACTGTAGAAGGAGGCCTTCAACCTCTTTCAACGAAGCAGGAAGGAATGAGAAGACCGCATTAGTGGTGCTAGGTTCAGGAATCTGTGCACTAACCTGAGAACTTAACATGGATGCTGGTGAATTGTTGAATGTTAGGTCTACCATAGCAGAGTGGTTGTTGAAGGCCTGGAGAATCTCCTTGCTATCGTTGTCAGAGATGATTTTTGAGAAGTACATTTCAGCTGTATGATCAGACAGCTCTTTGACTGTGGACCAAAATTTAGCTGGGCACCTTGAGGCAGAGTCAAGCTCAGAATGGTAGAAGTTGGCCTTAGCCTCTCAAACCAATTTGGTGCAGGAGTTCCTAGCCTTCCTGAAGTGGCACCAGTCCTCGGCAGTTTTTGATTTGTGGGCTTTTTCCAGCGTTTATCTCTAGTAAGTAATGCATCCTTAAGTTCAGCAGAGAACCAACGGCAAGTTCTGGTCTTTCGTGGACTTGTACCAAGGAGCATGTTTATTTATGGCACAAGACACTATTTCATTAAAAATGTCATATGCCATACTGACTGATTTGGCTAGGTAAAAGTTCTGCCAGTGTATGGGCGATGTTAGCTCATCGATGTAGGCAAATGAGTCAAAGTTGAGTCTAGACCTTCTGGTGGAGAACTTAGATGTGGAGGGAGGATTGGAGTGAGGTCTTACACGGCGAGGAAGCAGTGATCGCTGACATCCGAGAAAAATATTCCAGCGTGAAAAAGGATTGTGGCTTGCTTGTAAGAAAGACAACCAAAGGGTGCTATTCCTGGGTTTTTCTTGTTAGGGCCGTAGGTTCCTCAATGAGTTGTGTGAGCCCAAGAGAATCACAGATGGATTTGAGGGGTAAGGAAGACTTGGATAACCAGTCATAATTGAGAGCCCCTAGAATAATAGTTTTGAGGGTCTCAAGTCCCATAATAGTCGATAGGTGAGGCAGGAGCTGGGACCCAGCAGATGGAGGCCTGTAACACCCTATAACCCTAATAGCCATTGAGCGGGATGTTTCAACCTTAAGGGACAGACATTCAAAGCCATTTGCAAAAGAGGAGTCAATGGTAGTGACCGTATATTTGCCCTTGACATAAATGGCTACCACCACCCCTAATCTGCCTGTCATATCTAAACAGCCAATAGTTAGGGATGTTAACCTCCTGTCAGGGGTAGAAGATCTGAGCCAGGATTCTGAGACTGCCAGCACATCTGGTTGGTGTGAATGACCCAGGTCTGGATCGATGTAAGCTTTTTAAGAGACTGCAAACATTAACGTGCATAAAGCTCATTTCTCTAAGCCTTGAAAGGTCGGACGGAGATGTCAAGGCTTCTGTAGGACCAGGGTTAAGTTCGACATTGCCTGAGCACAATAGGAGGAGAAACACAATTTTCTTTAGGGCAGCCAGAGATAATTTGAATGCTCTAATTCTTCCACGACTGCTTGGAATGACAGAAGAGAGTGCTGGGCCCTGCTATTTATGCAGTGCTGTCCTAAGGATGCAGCTACTAAAATCCTTGCCACATGGCACCAAGTGGCATTATTACTGGGGATATGGGGCATACCCTGTATGGGTAGGGAGGTGCAGGTCCCACCCCAGAAGCTACCTCAGAATGATGCAAGTATGGGAGGGCAGGGGTGCAACAAAAGCTATGAGATGAGTTGTTGTACAAATAGCACTGTGACAGAGGTCCGACTCCCTGTGAGTTATTTTGGCCGGGTGATACACTACATAAGGCACCAGCCATAGAAAGATGAAGAGGGGAGCCGGTTATCAGCCCTCATGTTGACACCTTGTAGTGAAAAATAGTAAGCTATGACTACGGCAAAGTGTTTTATCTGTAGATGGCATAGCGGATTACAGACTCTAGAGAATCACCAGACAGAACAAGACAAGTCGGTGTGTGCAGGTATTTGGGGACTTCACAGGGCTGAGCAAGAGGCAGATGGCACCAAGCCTATATGATCACTGAAGATGTGTGGTCTCCTCAGTAGCTGGTACTTTAAAAGGAGGTAGGATGCTGCAGAAGTAGGCTGCACCAATGCGGTCTTACACCGCTGTATGAGATAGTAATGTGTGTGGTAAAGTAGGCTGCACCAATATGGTCTTACACTGCTGGAAAGATAATGAAGTGATTTCCTACACTGAATGGCTGAAGGAACTATTAGTTAACCTTAGTACTGAGAGAGCAATTGCAAGCCTGGCATACTACGGCTAAATTTAATAGAATCTGGGGCCCTTTGCAAGCTCTGTATTCCTTATAACCTTCCTAATGTCAGGGTTTTGGATAGTTAGCACTCTGTTTTTATTTGTATATCCATACTGTGCATGTTGGGGGAGGGTGGGAGGTAGGGGGAAAAGGGAGTAGGGAGCGAGGATGGGCAGGTATCTGAACTGATCATGCTCTGCTTTTGTATTATACAATGTTTTAAAGACCTGTCCTCTGTATGAAAAATGTTAACAAACTTTGAATGGAAAAAAAAGGATGCAAATATAAAACTTGGTGTACTTTATTGTCACAGACATTCAATGACTCGGATGCACTCACACTAGTTACCAGTAGCTCAGTACTGTCTACCAATGACTGTGGGTTGCCTATATATAGGGTGGGCACAAAACTGCTCTTAACAGGATCAACACATCCTTAATAAGGCCTGTCATCTTACTTTAGGGGCTACTCTAGACACCCACACCTGCTCGCTGTACACTGAAACTGGATGGCTCACACTCCATCTTAGAGTGCAATATCAAACCTGCCTACTGCTAAAAAAATACTACTTGGACTGACATCCCCACACTGGGTGGACACTTTAAGCTGGCCATCCCAATGAAATCTACCCATAATGCAGTGGCTGACAAGATGGTGATTCTCTTCAAAAGGAGAAACTTGCCCAGAACTCCATCCTGTATCAAGGACCGAAATGGTACAATGAACTACCTGCTGACCTCACTGATACTACCAAGATTAGTACCTTCAAAGCTGGGCTCAAATCTTTCCTTGGCTCTAAAATGAATTGTACCTGCCTGCACTAATGTGATAGTACCTCGCCCCAAGTTTTCCAATTACCTATCTCCCTCTAGATCTTTCTGCTATATACCACTTTTCTTAACCTGCTCCCCTACCTCCAATTACCTGACGATGGCCTCACTTGGTTGAAAGCTCCACCTCTCTCCCACCTCAGTTGATGCCACCTCTGGCTGAACCCCCCAACCCCTCTTATCTAATCAGCCTATCTGTTAATATGTACTAATTTGATGTGTATAAGTTCAAATTTTATTATTACTCCTGTGTATATGCTTCAATGTTTTTTTTTTTTCTGTAAACCTTGTATATTTGTAATGTTTGTTCAACACTGACGTGAAACCTTTGAAAATGAGTCCTTGACTCAAAGGTATTAATCCCAAACTGAAATAAATAAAAATAAACCAATAAATAAATAACCAACTGCAAATCCTCCATCGTCAAGCCATCTTCTCTGTCCACCTTCCAAGCCTCTGGAAGGGCCTTTTCTCTTACTGTAGATGGGAGGGTAACATATAAAATGCATATCAGTGCATCAGATAGCCCAACAAGAGTGCACATGCTGCCATGCTGCTGACTCAGGTCTGGAAGAAGATTCAGGAAGTGGACTGGCAACCGAGGTGGGCTGGGTGGTGATGCCACGCAGGAACATTCCCAGCTGGAAGAGGTGGTGCAAAATTTCAAGACCACAATGCCACCCTGTGGTAGTTTTGGGAACAGTTCTTGAAAAAGGGGCTATCTAAGTGCAAGACTTGTGAGGCACCCCTAAAAGCTCTGAAGTGCAGGGTGGGTAGCCTAGTGAGGTTGACCTGTTTCATATCTGATGACATTTGCATTTTAATAAAAGCTTATTATTTTCTAAAATACCTTAGCAGTGCTGTCTACTTCTGGGTTCATTAGCACTCTGTTTTTGGTGGGGTGACTCTTTTGGAGCTGTGCAGGCTCTATCAGTAGCGCATCCATGCTAAAACACTGTGAGCTGTGTTTTCTGGACTTTGTAGGGTCACCACATGGGAGGTTAAGAGGGTCAGAAAAAGAAGGAAAAATCCCAAAACCCCACTATCACCAGAATGACACCCACTGGCACACCTAGACTCCCTTTGTAAATCTTCACTGGACTGATGGCAGAGGGAGCTGCTGAGGAGCTTGGTGGTCACATGATGGATGGCCTTGCACAGGAGAGGGAGAGAAAGATGGCAGAGGGAGAAAAAGCATGCAGACAGTCCATCATGGATTCAATTAAGGAAAGAAGGGAAGAGTCCATTTTAAAATTCAACTTTTGACAATCTGTGGTTTCTCCTGCCATTTGACAGTTCACCATTTATCCATTCTGCTGCTTGATCTTTTATTCCCCACTCCTGCACTCTTTGAACATGAATGGCCATCTTCATGGAGTGCTTTCCCAAATCAGGGCCCTGGCGAGAAGTATCTTCTGAACCAGATCTGCTACACCTTGTGGGCAGGAGGGTCAAGACTGAAAGGCGCTCTGATGCTGCTGCAGTCATTTTCCCCATGAACCCCTGACAACTCAGCTCCTTCTTCCCTCCAGAGGCCATGGCACTCCTATCAAATTCAAGCCATGTGTCCTCTTGGCACACATATTTCTCAGCATGCACTCTTCCAGAAAGTGCAATCTGGTCTCAAAGAGCTTGACACATTGGATGCTGTCCATCTACCCAAGTAGGATTTGTACATGTTGCATCTGCAATGCACCTGATGTCCCTGCCAGCACTGACACTCAGGAGTTGAGATTGAGAATCAAGTAACTGAATGTGCTGCTGGCCACAGCAAGGGCCAACCAAATACCCCTAAAAAAATGTCAGTTTGCTACACCTATAGCACTATTTCTTTACAAAATGCTAAGTGCTATAATTCAGATTTCTAGCTGGATGAGCAGCAGCGAATTGTTATTTGCCCCCTCAAAGAGGGATGAGATAAGTCACACTGAGCCATGGTGGACACTGCTGTTTGCCTGCCTCTCTAGGAGAGAGAGAGAGAGATATGATAGGAGAGGAGACACGCTAAGCCACAGTGGGCATAGCTGTTTGTCCCTCACCAGAGCCCGATTCTAGAAGGGTGGCACAGAGTTGCTGCGAGCGCAGCAGCCTCACCTGTAGACATTGACCCTCGCCTATTCTGTAGGAGCAGGTCATAGTAGTTAGAGATCCTGTGACTTGTGACATGCAGCCAGATGCATGGAACTGTGGGCATACCTGGCAAGACATGTCTGTAAGCTTACTGGCAGCAGGGGAGCAACATGGTCAAGCCCCCACCCATGCCCCAATCCCAGTCACCAGCTGCAAATGTGCGGATACCCTGGTAGCCCTGGTAGTCTAGTGGCCCCTGAACTGTTAAATAAGAAATATACAGTCCTGTACCCTGGTAGTCTAGTACCCCCAGACTGTTAAATATAAATATATAGTCCTGTATCTCTGATGATCTAAGCATTTAATCTGTACATATTTAATATATTCCCTGAATCCCTGGTACAGTAGTCTAGTGCCCCGATCTGTATATAAATAATAAATTCCACGAATCTGGTAGTTTACCAGCCTCCGTGCTAATATATAAATAAATTTCCAGAATCCCTGGTAGTCTAGAGGCCCCAATCTGTACATATTTAATATATTCCCCAAATCCCTGGTAGTCTAGTGGAATCAGTCTACATGCAATATATACAGTTCCCAATTCCCTGGTAGTCTAGTGACCCCCCCACCCACTTAGCCGTGCCAGCCCACCCAGCATCCAAAATTAATTTCTGGTAGCGTCTTTGCAGTAGCTCTAATACTGCACTCAGTTGGTGGCTGGCCATGGAGGTGAGGTGGCTGTGCCAGTCGCTGGCTGGGGACAGGTAGGGAGGTGATGGGTGGCTGGCACAGCTGGGTGGGGGGTGGGGTTCACTGAACTACCAGAAAATTGGGGAACTGTATATATTGCATGTAGATCATGGGCTGCTAGACTACCAGGGATTTGGGGACTATATTAAATTGGGGGCCACTAGATTACCAGGGATTGAGAATTTTTATTTATATATACAGATCGGGGCCGCTAGACCACCGTACCAGGGATTTGGGAATATATTAAATATGTACAGATTGGGGGCTGCTAGCTACCAGGGATTCAGGAATATATTAATTGTGTACAGATCGGGGCCACTAGACTACTAGGGTTTTGGGGACTATATTAACTATGTACAGTTCGGGGGCAGCTAGACTACCAGGGATAGGGGCTCTTATTTATTATTATACAGTTCGGGGGCCCACTAGACTACCAGGGCAGGCATTTTGCGCATATGTGTCTGGCGACTCACGGTTCAGGGCATGGATGAGGGATGGCAGAGCCACCCTGTGGTCCTTCTGCCAATGGGTGTTTAGGGGGCTGGGGATGGGTAGCCTGTGGGCCCTGGTTTGCTGGGCATGGGGTGGTGGAAACTGTGCAATGACACGCTGGACAGCCAACAGGTCTACAGGACCCCAGGGGCATCCATAAGTTATACCAGCTAAATGCTAGTGTAACCTACTGCTGCGGTTTCCTCCGGGGGTTCCTGTAGAATCCCAATGTGGGACTTTGTGGCTGCCCTTCTAGAATGGTGTGCAACTGCTGCGTAAACCCCCTAGTGCCATGTCACAGGGGTTTATGTGCTATAACTGCTGTTGGAGTAAGTGACCAGAGACATGTCACAGGCCACTTTGTAGAACTGTGCATGTCACAACTGCTGGCGTAAGTTGCTACATGCGCCATTCTACTTGGTGCAACTGCTGTTACATCAGGCATAACCCTTCTAGAACTGGGCCCAGAGGATGCAAGGAAAAGATCCACTGAGCCATGAGGAGCATTGCTGTTTGTTCCCTTTCTGGGGAGGATGAGAGGACATCTACTGAGCTACAGTAGGCATTGCCATTTGTCCCTTTCTCCAAAGGGAGACAGAAGGAGACCCACTGAGCCACAGCAGGCACTATTGGTTGTCCCCTATGCAGGCATGAAAAGAATGTCAGCCTAAAGTTGAGCATTGGAGGTGGAGTGGAGGAAGACTGCAGTAGTGGCATCGTCTCACCATGCCACAAGGCATGGAATAGTGTTCCTTTCTAAATTAAACTAACTTAGAGCATAAAACACCAGCAATAACAACCAAAGGGCAGATGCACACAAGTCATGATCAAGGTCATGCAGTGAGCTGGAGGCTGTGGTGGGTTTTAAATCTTGGGTTTCCTGGTTCAGAGTTTTATACCCCAGCACTGTATTATACTGCCTATATCAACTCTTTCTGACACTGTACAGTATTTCCAAGTGTATTTGTTCCTCGCTTTCTTTCTCTCTCAGGTACTAGTCCTTCAGTTCTGTGCAGGCATTTGAGAGGCATGATTAATACTTACACCGACTCATGAACTTTCCTCAAGTTGATGCAGCATCTGCATCCAGTGGCTATTAACTTTATAAACACAATAATGACAGTGTTCTATTTATGGAAAGTTGTCCTTTTCAACTGTACAATTATAGATGTCCCTAAATCACGCATTAACAATTTAGTTGTCAAAGGCTGTGGTGTTCAGCTGTTTAACCACTGTTGCAGTATTGCATTATTGTACAAACACCAACTGCTTTGACACTATGTTTACAATAAGCAATTGTCATTTGCTTCAAAGGGACACTCTTAAATATGCTTACATTGCACTCATGCTGCCACAAATTGGGTGACTTCAAAGCAAACACCTCCCAAAGCACATCAATAAGGCTGCAGTCCTCCCTCCCTATTACAAAGTCAGCCAGTTTACGACTGCCAGGATATGGGCTTAACGTCACAAGAACATTTGATACATTAAGACAAAAAATAACAGTAAACAAGATTGATTTAAAGAAATGAACTCAATGGGTTTTAAGACACCATAAAAGTCAGTGTGGGCCCCATAAAAAGTATGTCAGATTTAAACATTTGTGAATAACGTGTCAAAGAAAGTGCTAGGATGGGGGGCTGAAGGATTCTTCCATGATGTAGTAATAGGAAACAGTTTAGTAGACTATATTACAAAAGCATGTCTGCTTTTGAAGTAAAAACATGCATATTCTTCATTGATCTCCCATCTCTGGAGCCAGTGTGAATATGCTGACATGAAACTCAAGTCTATTCTTAGAAAGCAAACCCATTTAAAAAAATGAAGAAACTGAGTTAACAGAAGTTACACTCTATGTTATTTTAAGTTGCTGAAGTGCAGACATGTCAGGGTCAGTGCTTGACTTTCTCAAAGCACAGATGTTAGGAGAAATGAATTGCACAATGTCTATGGTTTAACTAAAACACTCTGTTAACATACCTCTCAACTGTCCTTGATTTTCAGAGATGTCTCTGAGTTTGCATCAAAACGTTTGGTGTCCATCATTAATTTGGCATTTTGCACTGAAAAGTAAGGATTTGAAACATGATATATTCATCAATATTGGCGAAAACCCCACTCAACAGTTACTCACCTAACATCTCATCTATTTATTACATACAGGGAAGTAAAACAAGCATTTGTCAATGCCGAATGTTTGCTTGCTGGCATTAGCAGTGGAAGTGCAGGAGTTAGACAGTTGCAATATAGGAATGGCATTGAAGTATTGAACTGATGCCAACTCCACCCTCACCCTGCAGAGATGGACAGGCATTGGGGTGTGCCTTTGGGTGGTCGCCCATGACGGTCATGACATTTCACCTCACCTTATCCTTAGACACTGGCAAGTGTGAGGTGTGCTAGGGTGTTTAGGCTTTCATTCACCTCATTCCATTAGGAAATACACTGAAATGGGCACAGTATGGGAGAATGGGGTGAACTCTGAGGGCAAAGGGTCCAAGGTGCACCTCGATGCCTGTTACTGGCTGGAGGGTGGGGGTGGGTGGAATGGTATGAGCATTACTGTTGACAGTCCCAAGTCACACCCCTGACACCTGTCAGTCCTTACAGGGTAGGGAGTTATGGTCAAAATCCCTAATGCCCTGGCATTTCTTGGTATTTTTACTCCAAGTTTTTCACATAGGCTTTTGTGACCCACCGCATGAGCAGTGACACTATCAGTTAGTAAGGTGAAGGTGATTTTGCACAGTGACTGCGCCCGTTTGGTGCTACAGATGTGAAAACACGCTTTGAACAGGATGCTTAAAAGTGACAGGTGTACTGTTCATGAGGAGGTGTGAAAAATGGCATTGTTGAAAATCTGGAGTGAAAAATATAAAAGGTGAAGTCATGAGGGTGCTGAGAAACTGTGCACTTAACACTCATAATGTAATTAGTTTGAGGATTTACAACAGATTTTCAACATGGGCATTTTGGAACCTCAGCTCATGAACAGTGTCACTGTGATTTTCTTAATCTGTCCTGAACACTAATTTCCCACAGCGATGCACTATTCTGCACTGAAAGTGCAAAACACATTTCGCCATGGTGTGAAAAATGACAACTGTGCTGTTCATAAGGAGGTGTGGAAAAATGTCAATGTTGAAAATCTGGATTGAAAATATTACAAATTCATGAACTTACGAGGGTGCATGGAAATTGTGCAATGCACGCACATAACACAATCATTTTATGGATTTTTGTCACCAAATTTTCAACATAGCCATTTTAATACCCATGCTCATGAACAGTGTCACTGTGATTTTCTTTAATGTGTCTCAACATTGAATTTGCAAACCGACCACGCCAATGTACGCTACATGTGCGAAACACATTTTGAGTACATGTAAAATGACAGCTACACTGTTCATAAGGAGGTGTGGTAAAATGGCAATGTTGAAAATCTGGAGTGAAAATATAAAAATTCTCAAAGTTACAAGCGTGAGTAGGAATCTGCTAACATATAGTAGACAGTCATTTTGGTGAATATTACTAAATTTTCAAATATAGGGTTTTGGGGTCTACCTCATGAATTGTGATACTGTCATTTGATAAATCAGTCCTGAAAGGTGGTTCTATGCAGTGACCATGAAATCACCTTTTGGGACCAATTACAAAAGTGACAGTGACTGAGTTCATGGATGGGGTCCCAAGAACCCCATGTTGAAATTTGGTGAAAAATTCCAAAATGGCCGAGATATACCAAAGTTGAAAAAAAAATGTATCCCATTATACAGCTTACCGGCATTTCTTCAGTTCATGGTCGGCTTTGAAGAGTGCAGGCGTGTTCCTGGTCCACAAGATCATCACACCAGCCTCTGGAGGTAAGTATGGAATTGGGGTGTGTGTGGGAGGTGGTGTGCGGCAGGGAGGGGATGAGACAGTCAGCGATGGACCATTTTTCTTACAGGTTTTTTTTTTTTTTTTTTAGGGGGGACAACACATTACCTTTTCCACCCTGGGTGGGTTCCCAGCGTGGCAGTTGGAAGGTTGTTTGGAGACCCCAGTGGAGCCAACAGGGAATTAGGCACCCCCGTTGCTTCTCACGGACTGTTGCCATGGGGTAGGCTCCAGCATGGCAGTTGGAAGGTTGTTTGGGGGTAGTGGAGCCGATGGGGATTGGGCACCCCCCGGGCATACAATGTGTGTGGGGGAGGCATGAACACACTGGGGTGGCGTGCTACTTGGGTGTTTGTTGGTGGGAAAATGGAGCTGTCTGTGACTACTTTTCAGATTCAGTGCTTGATGTGGAGCACTTTGCATACTGCCGACAGCAGTATGCAAATTGCCTACATGCTACCACTGCTGATTGTAGCAGTGTTTTGCTGTGAACTGTACACCACTGCATCTGAACTGCTGTCATAGACAGCTTGGACATGTATTGGTGCAGTGAGGCCGTGCCTTCAAGAAGGAGCAGGGCATTGAAGTGAGGTGGCACACCTACAAAAACTTGTATGGTGGCACTATGTTCTTGCACATGCATGCAAGCAAACATAAAAAGAGAAAAAGGTCAATGTTTCATCACCCGCTTTGTCACTTCCTTAGGACACAAATGTCTGAAACAAAAATAATTATACAACTGACACACTCTTTTACTCAGTGTGCATAATGTATATATGTATTAACACAAATATATACAATAATAAGATAGCTTCACAAAGAATTACATTACTTCTTACTGCTTGAAAATAAAGTTAGATCAGAGACCCTGCAAACTAATTATTTACATAAGTAATGTGTATTAAACAGCTTGCATAACCTTCTCATTCTGAGATTCAGCAAACCTTACATACGTAACTATAAGGCAGGCTTTAGATTTATAATACTAAGAGCTTTAGAAGGCAATCCTCGGTGTGCCTTGTTTGAGTCCTCCTCTTTTCAAGTGAAACCCCACACTTTAATATCTGCTTGTCCCTAATAAAGAATGATTACATAAGGCACTGTATAATAAACAGACACTCTAAAATTTAAATGCTGACCTTAATATGTTTTCTTGGAATATCTAACCCATAAATCACAGAGTTCATCAGCAGAAACCCTCAGAGTAAGGAGCTATGGAATCTACTGGCAGAAGTGATAGGATCACAATGTTGCAAACTAACATTCTAAACTGTAACACCCTTCTCAATAAAGCACAGTTAGTACAATTTGAAGTAAGAAAAAGTGCATTCATATGTGTGTGTCATTGATTCCTATGTGTGCTTCATCTTTATAGACAGGACTCTGAACAGAAATCACAAAAAGAAGTTTGCCTCAAAAAAATATTATTCCTTCCCCAATTAGTTGTATGGAATGAGATCTATAAAAGACTACCTTACAGCATGTTTCCTGCATGTCTTGGCTTTCACCTCTCTGGCAATGTAGGGCTGTAGGCTTACCCCATTTAAACTGAGAGACAACAAAACAACTGAAAGTAGCTGGAGTCAACCATTGCAAGCAAGCTAAGCATGGTGCATGTTTACAGTGAGTGCTAATGTGTGCATGCAGAAACTTCTCCTCCAAGCAGTGGCGCTCGTGAAGTGTCAGGCAAATGCTTTTACTCAAACCCCTTCTTAATTTGCTCAATTGTGTGCATGCTTAGCGTCACTGAGAGCACTGATGGGGAAACGTCCAGAGTTTTCCTTAGATTTAAGCTAGTGGTTGTGCTTATTTGTGGATAAGAACAATTGCAAAATGTCACAGCACAAATGCAGGTCAATTCCTGTGGGCTCTAAATCAGGATGTATAAACAAAAAAAATGACTTTGAAAACATAGGAAAGAAGTATTAATTAAAAACCTGTTCAAGTATCTTGGATAAATGAAATAAACGGTCATCATAAAAATTACTGAAATGGATTATACTTTTTCACCATTAAAATTCATACCACAAAAATAATCATCAACCTAAAAAATTGCCCTTTCTGGAAAAATAAGTGAGAACCTCTAGTGAAAAGTGGAGACTGTTATAAGTGGTGTACCCTTGACTAATGAAGGAAGACTCTAGAAGAGGTGTTCCTACCGCTTATGCTGGGTGGAATACAATAAGGCCGGATGCATATAAACATCCCTGCACCAACTGGTGACTAAAACGTAAAGGACTGACCTTACAAAAAAGGGGTGGGCTGTTGCAAATGGACACACTGTAAGGGGACCTGATTGTAACCATGTTGAGGTAAAAGGAATGAAATAAGCTGAACTGGAACAGCTTGAAACCCCAAGGAACAGCAGATACATGTGGATTCCTGGGTTCTGACCCACCAACAGAAAGGGAGTGGTAGCACCAGAGCACAGTACCTCCTCAGTAGACAATTACAGACCAGTTTTGGTACTATCTGCATTTTCCAAATACACAAGAAAGAATCATCCATAATCAGCTTGTTGACTACAGTATCTTGAACAACAACTTTTGTGCAGTGAGCAAAATCAATTCTGAAAGGGTTATGGGATGGATGCTGTCTTGGTCAGTTCATTGACACACTGTATAAGGCTATGTATAAAGGTTTAATGACCAGTGTCATATTCATGGACCTGACTAAGGCATTTGTTCTGTCGATCATAACCTGCTAATTGATAAGTTGCAAGCCTTGGAATCAGGAACTACTACACTTGTATGATTCACTGGTTATTTGTCAGACAGAAAGCAGGCGTTCCGGCTGAGGTCTACTATTTTAGTGAAATAATTATCTCTTGTGTTGTATCACAGGGTCTGTACTTGGGCCCCTTTTATGTTTACTGTGTATTAGTGATGTCCCTAGGATATGCAGATCCATTAGTATTTTACTTTATGTTGATGGTGGACAGTTCTTTTCGTATATTCTAAGAACATAGGGAGTGTAATAAAACTTTGTGATGAATTATGACTTCTACTCAGATGATTTGAGGTGAAAAACTGCCTATCAATATTATGAAAACTGTAGCCATGTTATTGGACTCTGCACCTAAAATTAAAAAATATAAGCAAAACATTTTGATTTCAAACCTATGACTCTCAACTCGAAACTGTTGATGTCTTTGGATATCTTACAGTCCACTTAGAACCCTGCTTGATCTTTGAATCACATATAAAACAAACGACCACTAAGGTGCACTAAAAACTAGGACTTACTCCTTAACTACAGATTCCATAATATGCATTCCATCCTATAGTCTCTTGGGCCTAACTACTAGAGAGCCGTTGTTGTAGACATTAGCCAAAATCATCTTGGACAAGAAAAGTTATTTATCATAAGATTGCCAAATTTGTCCTATCAGAAGAGAATAGAACTCATCACTGTACCAATTTCATTAAACTAGATAGCCTTTATCCCTGAGCTCAAGTCTCAATTGACGTTGATCAATCTTATTTTAAAATTCTGCAGAGAAACCTCCCTTATGCTGATCTGAATAACTGAGATTTGCAGCACACTTCATCTCAGTGTCTATGGGGAAGATTGTCTACCAGTACCTTGCGTGCATACAAGCAGAGGCCAACAATCTTTTAGCTACTGTGCAGCCTCTCAGTGGAATAAGATCCAGGCATCCGAGAACTAGACTATCTGTTGATACTTTACTTTCTCACTGAAGAATTATCTTCTTAGATTGAATGTTTGTAAATGTTTTGGGTAGTTGTGTGATTATGTAATTATGTTGTCTTGTCTGTATTTATTGCACTTTTTATACACTGGGTCATACCTCAAAAGGTGCCTTGGCAACAGTGTGGTCACCAGAAATCAAAATAAACAAGCATTTGTCAATGCTGAATGTTTGCTTGCTGGCATTGGCAGTGGTAGTGTAGAAGTTACAGAGCTGCTTAATAGGAATGGCAGTGAAGTATTGAATTGAAGCCAACCCCACCACCACCCTGCAGAGAGTGACAGGCATTGGGGTGTACCTTTTGGTCGTCAGGCACAACAGCCACACCATTTCACCACACCCTACCCTGCAGACACTGACAAGTGTCACGATGTGCCTTGGGGTCTTTGGCCTTTGACCCCATTACATCGAAATATGGTGAGATGGGTGCGTATAGGAGAATAGGGTGAACTTTGGGGCTAAAGAGTCCAAGGCATACCTCGATGCCTCTCACTGGCTGCAGGTGTGGAATGGTATGAGCATTACAGGCAAGAATCCCAAGTCACACCCCTAATGCCTGTCATTCTCTACAGGGTGGGGCGTTATGGTTGGAAACCCTAACACCTCAGGCATTCGTTGGTATTTTCACTCCAAATTTTCAACATGGTTTTTGTGACCCCACCTCATGAACAGTGGCAGTATGAGTTTGTTAGCGAAAGCTGCTTATGCACAGTGACTACGGTGTTTAGCACCACAGGTGCAAAACACATTCCGAACAGGATGTGAAAAATGACAGCTGTACTGTTCATGGGAGGTGTAAAAATGGCAATGTTGCAAATCTGCAGTAAAAATATTAAAAAACTGGCTAAGTCACTGAAGGCAGAAGGAACTGTGCAACGCACACTGTAATGTAATTAGTTTGGGGATTTTTACAGCAGATTGTCAACACAGGCATTTTGGGACCTCTGATCATGAACAGTGTCACTCATGTATTTTCTTTATCTGTCCTGAACAATGATTTCCCACAGTGACCACATCTCTGTGATGAAAGTGTGAAAACACATTTCGCCATGTTGTGAAAATGACAGCTGTACTGTTCATAAGGAAGTGTGGAAAAATGCCACTGGTGAAAATCTGGACTGAAAATATTACAAAGTCATGAACTTACGAGGGTGTGTGGAAACTGTGCAATGCTCACTCGTAACACAGTCATTTTATGGAATTTTGTTACAAATTTTCAACATAGCCATTTTAAGACCTCTGCTCATGAACAGTGCAACTGTGATTTTCTTAATCTGTCCCAAACATTGCTTTACTTTACCGACTGCACCATTTAATAGCTACATGTCGCGGAAACACATTTAAGGCGACATGTGAAAATGGCAGCTGTACTGTTCATAAGGAAGTGTAATAAAATTGCAATGTGGAAAATCTGGGAGAAATATAGAAAATTTGCAAAACTTACGAGCTTTGCGTAGGGAATTGCGCATATAATGCACGCTTGTAAAGCAGTCATTTTAGGAATTTTTTCACCAAATTTTCAACATAGCCATTTTAAGACCTCTGCTCATGAACAGTGCCACTGTGATTTTCTTAATGTGTCCACACATTGATTTCCAGACACCAACTGCGCCATTGCACACTACATGGGCATAAACACGCTTTGGGCAAGATGTAAAATGACAGCTGTACTGCTCATAAGGAAGTGTAATAAAATGTCAATGTTGAAAATCTGGTGAAAATATTTAAAATTAAAACTTACGAGCATGCGTAGGAACTGCGCATAGCCTTTCGTAAAACAGTCATTTTAGGAATTTTTTCAGCAAATTTTCAACATAGCCATTTTAAGACCTCTGTTCATTAACAATGTCACTGTGATTTTCTTAATGTGTCCCATACATTGATTTCGCGACACCGACTGTGCCATTGCGCTACATGGCAGAAACACGCTTGGGCAAGATGTAAAAATTGACAGCTATACTGCCTATAAGGAGGTGTGGTAAAATGGCAATGTTGAAAATCTGGAGTGAAAATATTGAAAATTCACGAACTTACGGTGTGCATAGAAACTGTGCAATGCACGTTCATAAAACAGTCATTTTAGAATTTTCCATCAAATTTTCAACATAGGCTTTTTGAGAGCCCACCTTATGAACAGTGGCAGTGTCATTACTCAGTTATGAAAGGTGATTTCAGGCCTGATTAATGCCATGACAGTGAGAGCACTCATGAGAAGGGGTCCCAAAACCTCATGTTGAAAATTTGGTCAAAATTCTAAAAATGCCTGAGATATGCAGCAAAGTTGAAAAACCCTATCTATCCCATTATACAGCTTCATCGCATTTTCTCAGTTCGCGGTCGGCTTTGAAGAGTGCAGACGTGTTCCCGGGTCCACTGAAGATCATCGCACTGGAGTCCGGAGGCAAGTATGGCGTGAGGGGTGGGGAGCGGGTGCACAGTTGGTGGGCCCGGTGGGGGGCAGAGACTGGCGGGACCATTTTTCAGTTTCAGGTTGTTGTTTTTAAATGACGATGCGGGCGTTTGCCACGCTGGGGTGGGCTCCCAGCATGGCACAAGAACGGCTGGTGGGGCGGGTGTGTGGAGCCAGCAGGGATTGGGCCCCCGTCAGTGATAGCATATGTTGCCATGCTGGGGTGGGCCCCAGCGTGGCACCTATATCAGGGAGGAGGTGTGTGTGTGTGAAACCAGTGGAGCTGACAGAGATTGGGCACCCCATCAGCTATACAATGTGTAGTACTTGCGGGGTGGGCACCCAGCATGGCATATGGAACACTGTTTTGGGGGGCGCGCGACAGCCGACAGGGATTGGGCACCCCCGCCGCAACACAGTGTGTGCGTGGAGGGCGAGCATGCAGTATGCATGCATGTGTGTGTGTGTGTGTGTGTGTGTGTGGGGGGAGCATGCATGATCAGGCGATATTTATCGCTGCTCACTGAAGCGTAGCTCCCTTTCAACTGTACACCACTGCATTTTGGAGCTGTCATAGACAGCTCGAGCAGGCATTAGAGAACTGCGCCTACGCCTGCAAACACACTGACTGGATTGGAAGAGGCTGCCACACCTCCGAAAACTCAGATGATGGCATCTATGTTTCTTGCACATGAGTGCAAGCAAACATAAAATGAGAACTAAACTAACAGTGGTACAGTATCAGCGAGTGGTAAAACTATAAGAAAGGGGTGGTGTGGCAAGGCTAATCACCTGGAACTGGTCAACAGCTGGTAAGCGAGGAGGAACATGGTGTAACAAAAGGGTACAAGCTCTTGATAGTATCAGGAGCTAACTAATCTCATTGATAAGGCCATATATAGGTATTATAGCTCCAAACCTAGTGATCCAAAATGCCAATCTTATAAGAAGTAATTTTTCTGTTGCACCACCACTGGAGGAAATAGTGATCTTTTCTTGTCCAAAGAAACAAAAGGTACAACGCCTAAAACCACACTTTTGGTTGGAGGTATATATCTGCACTTCTGTGGTCACGAGGAAGATGGTCATTAGTTGATCATCCATGTTTAGGTAAAAACATGAACACAATAGTTATACATAAAGCAAAGTGAAAGCAAATTGACATTGAAAAACTAAGTCTGAGCACATGTGTAGTATGTTTGCTCATATACTTAGTTTTTTCAACATGTTAGGTTATTAGATGGTGGCCAGCCATGCAGAGAGAGAAGGGTAAGTGCCAGCTACTGTCTTGGGGCTGGAGGGAATAGATTATGCCACTGGGAGGAGGGCCATTGGAATACAAGGAGAGCAGGGTGGCCACTAAGGTTAAACTTGGCATCAGATTAGGAAGATGAGTACCTGGGCTGTCAGGAGACTGTGGAGGCCACTAAGATAAAACTGGTCATCATGTTAGAGAAAGATACCACCAGACTACCAGGGAGGTCACTATATTAAAATCAGGCATCATGTTAGGGAAGAGGTATCAGTAGACTTCAAGGAGGCAGGAGGCCACTAAGATTAAACAATTAATTCAGTTAAGAAGGAGGTACCACTGGACTACCAGGAAGCCATTAGGCTACTAAAGTTAAACTGGAAATCCAGTTAGGAGGGGGTGGGTACACTGGGGAAGGGAATCCTAATACTAGGATAATTAAGTCTTCCAACTGCCCATTAAATCACAGGCTTACTCTTACAATTCAATGTTTGACTTAACTCTTTCACTGTATTTCCACCCTTGGTAGAGATGCAACAACATGGATGGTTAAAACATCTCATTACTTGAGACAAAAGGAAATAGATAGTTATAAAGTCAGAAAACAAAAAGTAAATAATAGAAACCACCTTCTTCAACTCAAGGACTGGATCCAATAATGCAGAGGAGAGTAAAACACCCATGTGAAGGAATCTTCTAGAGAACCAGTTAATGAGTCAGCCCTCCTTCCAGGCTTCTAGAAAGTTATCAGACTAGCTGTTGATAAGCTTGGCAGATTTTAGAAGTTTGATCCCTAATGTAGGATTCAAAGAATGAAGATGTCCATCATCCCACTGCTTTAATGATGTGAGCTCAGATGTTCTTTCCGAGGCTGGGCATTCTGCTCCAATCCTGAGGGCCAGAGAACTGAGATGTATTAATGTCCAGGTATGACAGAAGTTGTCTGACATGGTAAATGAACCAAGATGTAGTCATGATGGTATCACTTTCTGAAGTCAGAAGCGGATGTACAGATTCATGACGCCTATCAGTGGCATGTAATTCACTGAGAATTTTGACAGGATGCCATGATGACTTACTTGCTAAGCAGAAGATATGTACAGTATGTGGCACCCAGACAGCTGGTTCTGATTAATCTATGCTTTTGTAATATAAAAATGTGTTATTGAATGTCTCTCATGAGAGATGCTGACAGTCTGTGGAATGACAACCCCCCCCAGGTTTTAGCAAATAGGTGTTACCTGGAAGGCCAAGAGATAATTACAGGCTAGAAGTAACTTACAATTTAGGATCTCCTTTTACGTGACTAATTGCAGCTTGCCAACTGCCAAGATAGATCATAAACTTTTATAACTTTCAGAGGAAACAAGTAAAATTCACATGGTGATACAAAAGCATGTTGCACCTCCATGAGATCTGGCAGAGAGACATAACAAGTCCTTTGATGTCCTGGAAAGGGAAGCTGATCATCAGATAAAAGAGAGTCATTTGAAGAAAATGAGTTGTGCTGAGGTCACAGAATTAATACTTTATAAGACATCCTGTTTTGCATAGATATATATTTTTATATTCTGACAGGGAGGATCTAGGTGACCTCATGCAAAGAGGTTGGCAAAGCCAGTTTTACACAGTATTCTGTTTTCCATTTTGACACAATGTTTGGACTCTGAAAAGCAACATCAGGCACTGTTAGGAGAGAAGTATACTGTGATAGGAGATTTTGTCTGCACTTTTAAACCTGTTTCGCTCAAGTGATTTGTATGTTTTGTGATATATGGTTCTGTATTTACATTTTACATTTTTATCTATTTTGAAGTAAACCTCTACTTTACAGACTACTTGGTGTGCCTTAGAATTTATTTTTCTTGACAAGGATGCATACATGGTTAAAGCTGACACTGCACAAAGCTTACTGGTTTTGAAAAACTGGGAAAAGGTAAGAATTTATTCTGATTTCTTTAATAAAGTTTTAAAGGTTCATTTTGTATACCTGGTTAGGTGCCCGTAGGCAAAAGATATCTGCCCCCAAAGAGCAGAATTAGCTGAGCCTGTACATTGGGTACGTTAACAAGAGGTTCACAGTTTGAATCCTCCAAGACTTGAGACCAACGCTTGATTCGAACCCACAAAACAGACAGAAGGGTTGCCCTGTTTCTGTTAACTGTTCACAAGACTGCACTCAGAGGTTGACACTGTGGGAGCAGAGGGCCTGACCTGACGAATGGGTTTGTGACACAGTACTCTTGTTTTGATACAACAGGTTTTCCGTTTGACAAGGAAATGATAAAGCAATCTCAGATGACTTGATTGAGGCTTGCAGTAGTAATGTGAATGGCTGAATTAAATGTAACAGCAGAGGATGTAAATTCTAATGGTCTAAAAATTGAAGGAAGCTAATGTCATTGTGGCTTGTAAGTTCAAGTCAGTCTAATATCTGAAGACCCTTTTGAAGAGGTCCTTAAGATGGCAGTAAATCATATAACTGACCTGTATTCTTCATATCAAACCTTAGGGTACATTTTCTCAGACCTTGAAGCACTGCTTTGACTGTGAGGCACACTAAATAGGAGCATGAGTAGCTGGGGTACTAGATACTAAGCAGAACGTAAAGTCTGATGTGTGTAGTTTAATGGTAATATTTGTCAGGCTGTATACATGACAAAAGTCAAGTGAAAAAAGCAATATTTCTCATATTTAATATAATAGCCGATTAACACTTTTGGAAGACATAGAAACTGAAGACTTCATCCTGTTTTGTATACTGTTTTGTGGAATCTGTGTGCAATTCCAAATTAGTGTGTTAGTGTGGTTAAGATAGAAGTTTATATCATTTGTAGTTGCTAGAAGGATAGAGGAAGAGTCGTGAATTTGTCAGTTTTACTTGAGTATGTGATTATTTGAACAGCTGAAAATAAGGAGAAGCAGTCAACAAGATAATTAGTATGACCTAGTATGTAGAAACACTTAATTCAAAAGTTGAGATGGCGGGAAACATTTTCATTTATTTATAATATCTATGGCATTTTGATAGAGTAGAATGCAATGATACATCGACTCCTAGGTGACACCAGGCGGAGCAGTTGCTACATAGAAAATAATGTTGCAATTATAGTGTAGTTACACCGTAACTGCAGTGTAGTTAACTGACACTTTAAGTGTAACCAGTAATACATCGTAACAGTACGTTATGGATTTTTTTACACACCAAGGTGTGATGACCAGAACTTGAGAGCAAGCTTGAGAGGTTTATGAAGTCATCACACATCTCAGGTGTGTATAACAATCTATCAACATACAGTTGACTGCTTTATTATTATAATTACTGGTGCTGGGAGTTTTGTTTAGAAGTAGTTCAAAAGAGAGCCAGAAACAAGTTTGAGAGAATACAGTGCTTTTACTTGTGGATCAAAAAGTATCATTTGCAGAGCTTTGTAAAGTAATGCGTAATAGAACAGAACAATTACAAACCAACACGTAGTGATAGAATTTCAGGAAAATATTAATAACTGTAACTGTATTTGTTTTAATACTGCTGTGATGAGTAGTTTAGTAGAAGATTTTTCTGATTTTCAGTTTGTTGCAGAGTTTGAAAGAAGATCAGTTATAGTTTGTCAAAGATCTTAACTGAATTGTATTTAGTCCAGGACAAAATGAAAGATTGCCTGTGGGAAGACTCAGAGACTGCTGCAAGGCATTATCAGTGAGTGTAGTTCACGGGCAGTCTTGAGACAGCCAATCCAGCTCAAGCACAGAGGAGGAACTAAAGTCTTCTGAAGACACTGTAATAACTATGCTGTAATAGCAGGGTAACCCGAGTTATTACAGCATTTGAAACAAGGCTCTAATCCATGTGTTAAAGCCGGGGAGGGGTTACCAGTAATTATAATAGGGAAAATCTTGAAGAAAGAGGAGGTTGACAGGAAGTTAGAATATAGTAGATTTCAGGAGGCCATGGATAGGCAAACCTTCAAGAACCACAATGGCAACAAAACCAAAGACTGGAGCTGCATCACTAAAGACTTCAATGACTGTGCCTGGAGAAGGGTCTGTACTGAACATAGATTTACCATTCCATTCTGACAGGAAAAGAGTCCACATGGTGAGATCTGAGGAGAGGCAGCAGTAACAGAAACATGATTATTGTGTAGAGAAGTAGAATGAATAAAGTCTAATAGATATGAAATAAAACTACTCCCTTGGCAAATGATCCTCATTATGAAGTTTAGATACCTCAAAATGACAATATTTCAGGTTTTGTACTGGAGCACCTGGAGGAAAATGATGATACCAGTTCTAAGATATGGAGCAACTTGTCTTACAGGAGTCATGTTTCCATTTTATTGAATACAATTTGACATCAGGAAATTCCAGAAATGCGGTTAGGCATTCTGTTTTAATGAAATACAAGATCACACTTGCCCCACATTGCAAAGCATCATGGGCTGCATATGCAAATCACCACAGAATATTATGCTGGTTCAACTTTAAGCAGAAATGCATGGTGCCGAAAGTCCTCTCACACAGTTTGCAAGGGTGCCAATGTCCACAAGGGGATGTTCAGAGAAGAAAACAAACAGGTTATTGTATCTGATTTTTTTTCTCTTTTCACATTATGTTTAATATAAAGAGCCTTTAACAGTTATGGGTAAATGGTCAATTTATATTTTATTGCTTATTTGTATGCCATTAATTTCTTTAGTAAATGGGTAGGGAGAATTATAGTTTCTGACTAGCTAATTTCTCCAAGTAACGGTCTGGTATCGAAAACAGAGGCCTGGAAATAATGAGTCCCAGTTTCTGGCTACCTGATTATGCTGTAACATCACTCGCCCACAGAATTTTAAATTTCAACATACCACCATTTTTTTCCCTTGCTTAGCGAGAGGTACAGTGCCCCCACAATGTTTGTTTTGAGTTCACCACAATTTTACACATTGAAGGCGGCTCACCTCCTGCGCCCCACCCTGCCAGTCTGTGTAGTTTTAAATAAAACACAATTTTCTATTAAAAATAACAAAATAAACACATGTTGTACCTCAGTACCATAGTGAAGCAGTGTGCCAGTTAATCACTGGCATGTGTCTGATGTTCTGCTCCTCTCAACATACACTGCACTCACATCCATCCCAATTGCTATGCAAATCTAGCAGGGACAAGCATGTTAATAAAAACATTTTCCTGTTCACCCTCTCTCACACTGCCTCACTCAGAAACATAGAATTTGACAGCAGATATGGACCACTTAGCCCACCCAGTCTGCCCATTTCCTACCTACTGGATAAGCTGCAGATCCTAGTTAACCAACAGCTTACTTCCTCCTACCTCCACCCCCTAGAATTGCCTTATGACTGTCCCATGCATTCTTGAATTCCACCACTGTTTTTGACTGCACCACCTCCTCAGGAAGGCTGTTTCATGCATCCACAACCCTCTCTGTGAAAACAATACTTCCTCACAATACCTCTGAGCCGCCCTCCTCTATCCTCAATTTGTGCCTCCTTGTTCTTGCACACTTTTTCTGAAAGATGTTACTTTCTTAGACTTTGTTGATTCCTTAAGGTACTTGAAAGATTCTATCATGTCCCCCTCTCCCTCCTTTCCTCGAGGCTATACGTATTAAGCTCCTTAAGTCTCTCTTCATATGCCTTCGTGCAGACCCTGCACCATTTTAGTTGCCCACCTCTGGACTGCCTCCATCCTGTCTATGTCTTTGTGGAGACTAGGTCTCCAGAACTGCACACAGTACTCCAAATGGGGTCTCACCAGCTGTCTGTACAGAGGGATAACTGCTTTCTGTTTTCTACTGGTGATGCCCTCACTATGCATCCCAGTATCCTCCAGCCTTCCTTATTGTCCTCTCACATTGCTTGCCCACCTTTAGGTCATCTGATATGACTACCCCCAGGTCCATTTCATTTTTGTCATTGTTAGTATCTCACCCCCATTGTGTACTCTTCCTCTGGGTTTTTTCCCGTTAGATTTACTTTGCACTTCTTAGCATTGAATCTAAAGCGCCATACATTTGACCATTCCTCCAACTTGCCAAGTCCCTTCTCATTCTTTCCACCCCACCTTGTGTATCAACTCTGTTGCAGATCTTTGTGTTGTCTGCAAAGTAGAGCAATGAACCGTGCTCGAGACACTGATACTGTATTCCCAAGTTGTTTAAGTGTTTTCTAGCATGAAGTAGTGATCATTCTACACTTCAGACTGGGAAAAAATTAAAACAGCAACACTCTACTTGGGGAGAAAAGTCATGGAGGATACAGAATGAATCAGGAAGAAAGAGAAACTGCTGGGGAGGAGGACACAATATTTAAAAGACTGGCAAACACAAATTATAATAGTGTCCTCTACTGCCAATACCCAGAGCAGAGGGAATACTTTACACAAAATGTGTTTATTAATTAAAATTATTTGCAGACACTTTTGTAATTTTTAAACATTGTGTTTTCTAACATACGACTCACATCCCATTTTCTAAGTGTAATAATGTATCAGGGTGGGTGGTATGGGCTATACTTGATGTTCTGGGGCTATAATTGATTTATTTTATTTATTTAAAGTTGGTGACTGGGAAAGACACACTGAACCAGAGCTCATTCCCAGGTGCAACCCTGAGGCAAGGAACAGATACAGTGGTAATAGCATTCAAAAACAGTACAAAAACAATTCCATACAAATATTTAGTGGATAAATAACAAAAGAGGTATACATACAGTAGTAGCAGAATAGGCTTAGAAAATGTACACTGCATTGGAAGCAATATAAATACAGTAGCAGCAGATTTGTTTATATGTAGCAGTGTAACACAGTGCTAGGTAGGGGTAAGAAAGCACAAGATGGAAACTAGGCAAGAAGATAGTATCAAAGACATAGATGAAAGAAAGTAGGAGATTCAAACAGGACAGTCAGGCTGGGGGTCTGTGATGCCTTAGGTAGGAAAGGTATAGTACTTTGAGAGGAGAAATACAGCTAGTTTGGGAGATGAATATGCGAGGTCTGGGATGGAGGGAAGACATGAGCACATTGTGGTGGGGGTAGTTTGGAGTAGGGATTTAAGGAAGAGGAAGTGGGGAGTGGTGAGTGTAGGGTTACCAGATGTCCTCTTTCCAGCTGCCAAATATTCTTCATGTACCTTTTCTATCATGTTGTATTATTACTATTTTATATTTTTTTAACTCCTCTCTACCCAGGACCTCCTTGTAAATGAGCTGTGAAGGTGGTGGAGACTTTAAACCTATTTACTCGGGGTCTGGCACACAGGATCATTGGGGAGACACTATGTTCTCTTTGCATCCCAAAATCTGGTTCCCTAGGTGAGTGTCCCATGAAAGGTGGTTCCAGAGGTGAGGGAGATGATAGGAGAAAGTGGCCTTGCCTGAATAGGTGCAAGGATGGGGAGGGAGGACATATGAGCATCCCTGAATTGGAGGGGTACGTGGAGGAGATAACTGGAGACAGGCAGGAGTTGAGAAAGGAAGGGTCCTACGAGAATTTGGAGAGGAAGGTGGAGGCAATGGATATGGCACCCAGCAGGTAGAGGCATTATGGAGAGGAAGGAATAGACGATACAGTGGTGAGTGGAAAGTGGTAAAATGGCAAAATGAGTTTAATAGAGTGTTGAGTCTAGCGAGAGAAGTAATAGGTGTGGAGCCATAAACAATGTCTGCATAGTCGATTACCAGTATGATAGTTTTGGTAACAAACTCAGGCAGGTGGACATATGGAGGTGGTCCTTGTGGTGGTAGAGGGCTCTGAGTTTGGGTCGAAGTTTGGTGCAGATGGAGTCAATGGGCACAGAAGTCAAGGTTGCTGTCAAACCAGACACCTAGATATTTGAAGGATTTGACTGAGTCTAGTAGTGAGCCGACCAGGGTGGCAAATGCAGGGGTATTCTGGGATTTGGACAGTCTTTGCCTCGATCCGAGGAACATCGAACTGTTTTTGGAGTTTAGTGTGAGGTGATTTTGCCTGAATCATAATTGCACTTTATCAAAGTTGTGCTGCAGGGGTAGCTACATCTGAGGCATTTGGACCAGAAAGGAATATCATGGTGTTGTCTGCATTCTTGTGGATTTTGGAGGGAGAACAGATGGGAGTGAGGTCAATTATAAATAGTGAGAATAGGATACAGCTGAGTATGGAACCTTGAAGGATGCCGGTTTGGATGGGGGTGGGGTGGGAGGCATTGCCTACTTGAATGGATTGCTGTCTATTTTAGAGGTAGGAGCTGAACCAGTCTGTGGCAGATGGGGCCAGACCAGAGAAGAGAGTTTTGGATTAGAAGATGGTGACATCAGGCCTCATTATGCCCTGGGTGGTCCAACATAGCCCAATACCTACCCACCCTGTTGGGTACTATTGCTGGCACAGCATAGTAAAACTTGCCTATTCATAGTGTATAATAAATGGGTTGTGTTTTCCCAGAAAAACTGGGTGTAATTCTCCATTATAACTAGCTGGTTGTAAAGTGAACATGTGCCACTCTTTCTATGGGAAAGCCACAAGCCACACTGTGGCTCGTGCTACACTGTCTCTCACAAGCACCACAGTACAATCACCTACCCATTCTCTGCTTCCTCTTATTTGTGAACTCACTTTGAAATATGCCAAATGGCAAAAGAAAACTCTAAACGTTGTAAAATATTAACTGTTTTTAATAGATGGAGCCTTGCCTTGCATTTTTGGGTCACAAGCTTGTCAACTAAAACCGGGATACCATAACTATGACGATTTTACTTTCAAAAGAACTCAGCTCAATCTAAGAAAAGCAGTTCCTGTGTTACAAAAGTAAGCATTTTATTTTTCAGTTTGGCATTTTTAATGTGAGTTCACAAATATTTCTTGTTTCAAATAATTTCTCCTCCCACATTTGCCAGAACTGAAACTGTTCTGGAACTTACAAGTTTATATTTATATAATTGCTGAGGTGAAAAACATGACCTCAGCAATTATATAATACATGGGGTAGTGTGTAAACTCAGATTTTACACACACTCGGTACTGTATGATTGTATAAACCCTTGAGCTTTGCTCCATCTTGTATGTATGTAAAATTCTGGTTATGCACACAACCCCATGTTTATTCTATATAGAAACATAGAAACATAGAAGTTGACGGCAGATAAGGACCGCAAGGCCCATCCAGTCTGCCCATATCTTTTCTACCTTATAAATGTGCCATTGGCCTTTGTCAGTGACCTATCTATTCATAGTCATTTGTATTGCTCCCTTATGCCTATCCCATGCATGTTTGAAGCCCTGCACTGTTCATAGCCACCACTTTTGTGGTAAGCCATTCCATGCATCTACCACCCTTTCTGTGAAAAGAATTTCTCACATTCCTCTTAATCGGCCTCCTCTAATCTCATGCTGTGTCCTCTTGTCCTGCTATTTTTCTTATATTTAAACATGTTAGACTCTTTCACCTTGTTTATGCCCTTAAGGTGTTTGAATGCCTCGATCATATCACCTCTCTCCTCCTTTGCTCAAGGGTATACATATTGAGCCTGCTAATCTGTCCTCATATGTCTTCTGATGCAGTCCCTGCACCATTTTGGTTGCCCTTCTCTGGACTGCCTCAATTTGGTTAATGTCCTTTTGAAGGTGTGGCCTCCAATACTGCACACAGTACTCAGATGGGGCTAACCAATGTCTTGTACAGAGGATTATTACCTCCTCTTACGACTTGGATACCCTACTAATACACCCTAACACCCCCTAGCCTTACCTACTGCTTTAGAGGTCTGCTTGATGATTTCAGGTCATCAGTGATGATGATGCCCAAGTCTCTTTCTTCCTTTGTGACTGCTAGCAACTCCTCCCAGCCTATAAGTGGCTTCAGGGTTTCTCTTCCCTATGTGCATGATTTTGCACTTCTTTGCATTAAATCCCAGTTGCCATTCTTCTGACCATTCTGCTAGTTTATCCAGATCTCTTCCCATTCTGCCCACCCCATCTGATCATCTACTCTGTTGCAGATCATGGTGTCATCTGCAAACAGACAAGCCTTACCCTCTAGTCCATCTGCAAGGTCACTAATGAAGATGTTGAATAGGACTGGCCCCAGGACTGATCCCTGAGGTACCCCACTTGTGACTTGCATCTCTTCTGACTGTATACCATTTACCACCACTTCGTTTTCTGCCAGTCAACCAGTTTGCCACCCAGTTGACCAACTTCTGACCCACCCCAAGCCTACCTAGCTTATTTATCAATCTTCTATGTGAAACAGTGTCAAAAGCTTTGCTTGAAGTCAAGGTAGGCGACATCAACTGCTCCCTGGTCCACCACTCTGGTTACCCAGTCAAAGAAATTATGAGATTAGTTTGACAGGACCTTCCTTTGTAAACCCATGCTGTCTTGGATCCTGTGCCCCTATGGATTCCAGGTGTTGCACTATCCTTTCCTTAGGAATGCCTCCATAATCTTGCCTCACTACTGAGGTAAGACTGACCGTCTGTAGTTCCCCGCCTCCTCCCTGCTACCACTCTTGTGGAGTGGGATCACATGAGCCCTTCTCCAGTCTTCTGGGACCTCTCCTGTGCTCAGAGACTCACTAAACAATTCTGCTAATGGCTCTGCTAGTTCCTCCTTTAGCTCCTTAAGTACCCTGGGATGTATGCCATCAGGTCCCATTGCTTATCCACCCTGAGCTTAGCAAGCTTTGTAGGACCCTTTCTTTTGTGAATATGTAGTTCTATTGGGCACCCATCATACATTTCTCCATAGAGACACACTTTCATCGACTAATACCTGCAAAGTGAGCATTTCTGTGCATAATGTTTAATAATTTGTACCCATTGTTACCCTTTTTATTTTTTATCGTATAAAGTTTTATTGAGCTTTTCTCATCACACGGCAGCAGACAATGCAACAGCACAACAGTACAGAGACAAGGATATGGATCTAAAATATCTGATAAAAGCCGTTTCATATCTCCATAACTAACAGGAGAATAGCTATACATATCAATAAGAACAAAAGGTAACAAAGCCAATAGAGACAAATGAGTCAGATGCTTACACCCTCTTGAAAATACCAACAGCAGTCAGGAAGGCTGGTGGGTAGCCACAACATCAGTGTCGCACAGGATTTGCAGGTGGCGTGGGGAGTTTACAGAGGTTGGAATGCAGGTACGGCCCCCATTTAGACTGATAGTAGCACATGCTATTCTCCTAGGTATAGGACAACATTTCAAGAAAAGATAGATGGGCTAAAGCCGATGCCAGGCTTTCGTAGGAAGTGCCTCTTGCGCCAGTGTGTGAGAAGCAGGCATTTGGCTTCCAGAAGGGCAAGGAGTATCCAGTCTTAGTGAGGTTTGGGTAGGTCAACCAAGGATGTGTCACCCAAAAGTAATTTAGGGTCCGCAAGGGCAATTGGAAGCTTAACACCCTTGGTGAGATCAGAGGCCACCGAGGTCCAAATGGGACAAGATGCGGGCAACGACCAAAGAGAATGCAGGAGATGGGCATCAGTTTACATGACAGCGCCAGTACTAGTATGACTCAGCAGACCATGTGCATGGCGGCCACCAGTGTCGCGATGCCAGAATAGAATATTTTGAGTTGAAGGAAATGGCTTTTGGTGTCTCTGTGGATGCGATGGATATCTTTAAAGGGACTGGTATGATTTCTACTTCATGCTCTGCCGCCTAATAGTGTCCCAATGTTATTTTCCCGACTACATTAATCCCGCCTGCACACTTGCCCGTGGTACTGTCGGTCATCACATAGTGTCAATCTTCAGGTTGTCATGGACGCATCAACTACTCTTGTTGGTGGACAACACCATTTAAGAAGCACTGCAGAGCACAACCATTCCCCTAATGCAATGACAGTCATATAGTACCTTTAGTCTCGCTTAAATCAAGAGCATTGACAACTAATGACACTCTGGCTCAGCTGATATAAAACAAATTGTCTAAAGTGTCTAAGAAGGTGCAGCTTAACATGCCTAGTCACCAGTGCCTGCAGCAAATGTGCAAAGAGAGAAAACATGAAGTAGAGTCACAAACATTGGCCGATATAAGCATTCAACCCGAACTGCAAATTGTGAGTGGGAAGCAATTCCTATTGAAAGATTTGGCATTTGGTACTGATAGAGTTTTGTTGTTCAGCACCAAAAAATTATTGAGAAATTAAGTGCTGCTGTTTGTGGCTCATGGATGGCACTTTTAGAACAGTTGCCACAATTATTTCGGCAGCTTTATTCTATACATGCCCTGTAGGTACTGCTAAACAATCACATTGTGCCACTGGCATATGCCTTGGATGTCTGCGAAGTTCAACGAGTGCTATCTAAAGCTGTTCCAAGATTTAAATGATGCAGCAGATGAATTTGACTACAGCCTTTCTCCAAAATTCATTTTAACAGATTTCGAGCAGGCTGCAATCCAACCTACTAAAGTTGAATTGCCTGATGCAACAAACAAGAGTTGTTTATTTCATCTGGGACAGATAGTGTGGAGGAAAATCCAGAGCTGTGGTCTAGCAGTTACTTATGGCTCTGATCCTGAGTTTAGTTTACTGATGCGTAACTAGTAGCACTTCGCCTTCCTTCCACCAGATGATATCCTAACAGTGTACAGTGAAATCAAGGGTGAAATGCCTCCTGTTAGTGTGCCAGTCCTTGAGTGGTTCAAGAGACATACTTGTTTGGCAGAGTACGCAGGAGGATGCGAAATAACACGGTCATCAGAGCCAACCCTCTACCCACCGCAGTTCTGGTCAGTACATGATCTTACAATGAATGGCATGCCCAGAACGCAGAATAATGTTGAGGCATGGCACTGACATCTGGGCACATTGATTGGAGGCTCACATGGACTGCCAAAATCACCATTAGAAAAGAAATATGCTAAGCGGAAATGAAGAGTAGCAATATTCTG
This sequence comes from Neoceratodus forsteri, assembly GCA_016271365.2. Lineage (NCBI taxonomy): Eukaryota > Metazoa > Chordata > Ceratodontiformes > Ceratodontidae > Neoceratodus > Neoceratodus forsteri. The sequence goes on from CM057453.1 coordinate 448,299,258, forward strand.
TCAGACCGAGAAGCAAGATCTGGCAAATATTTTGTAAGTAGAGATTACCAAATATGGTGCTGTAAGGAGTGTACACTGATTGGAGGCTCATATGGGTAACAAGATTTATCAATGAACTGAGGCATGAGCAAATGGTAACAGACACCACTATCAAGAAAATTAATCGTGGACTGTTGAAATCACCATTAAAAAGAAATATGCTAAGCAGGAAGAGAAGATTAGCAATATTCTGTCAGACCGAGAAGAAAGATCTGGCAAAGACTTTGTGCTGTGGATTGCGCATAATATGGTGCTGTAAGGAGTGTAATAAATGACTTGAGCGATTTTAATCTTCTACAATAAAGATATGACTTGAGCGATTTTAATCTTCTACAATAAAGATATGATTTTAATTTTGAATATGACGCTCACCGTAAGTGCTTTATTGTTTCTGTAATAAAAGCAGTTTCTATATGCTTTAAAATTATGTGAATTTTCGCAAATCAGTTTCTGCGCTTTTATTAGTTGTTTCAGATGTTTCCCATTGATAACCTCTAATTCTCAAATGCTCTAAAATCAGTTTCTGCAATTTAGGATAGCAAATGCTCTGCTATGTGCTTTAAAATTTTTCCCATATGGTTCTGCTGCTTTGTATACTACAGATGTCGGGAAAACAACGTTGGGAAATAAAATGTCAGTAAACATGCTATATCGGGCAACTGATGTCGGTCAATTAATTGTCAGGAAAAACACATTACAGGCAACTGTATGGATCCCCTTTAAAATAATGGTTCCACTGATCCTCAGAAATAGGGTGTCCAAGGTGCTCTGACCATTTTAGCCTACAGAGTGAGGTTGCGCTTGGCTGGGCATCCTCCAGGTTTTATAGAAATGACCAGGTAGGCCCTTGGAGGTAGGATGTCTGTGAAGAGCATCCAGCCAGTGCCATTGGGTGTTGACCGATGACTGGTAAGAAAGGAGTGTATGGCACTAAGAATCTGGAGATATCTACAGAAGTCTCTGTGTGGTACGGAAAACTTAGCCTGCTGCTGTACAAAGGAAAATAAAGACACGGAGTCAGGAGGACAAAGGTCATGTACAGTTTGAATGACACGAACCTGCCAAGAGAGTCAGTGCAGCCTGTTCCATCAATTTGAGGTTGACATCATGCCATAATGGGGCACAACATATCGGGGGACCAGGCTTGGATAGGCGTGATTTTGACATAAGGAGTCTCCAGGCACAAGCTGTGTCCGTGATGGCGGAGGAGGGGCTGAGCCACCCGAGGCCATAATATGAGAAGGGTGTAGAGGCTAGTCCCATATGCCAGGTCAGTTTACAGCTGCAGCCAGAGTGGGAACCCAAAGGGCTGGGTACAAACCATTTGGTCGCATGGATCGCCATACAGGCAATGTGGTAGCCCAGGAATCAGGGGACGCTCAGCCCATCCCAAGACCAGTGTGCTCTCAACTTCTGCTTACTCCATCTAGGAGGTTTATTATCCCACAGAAAGCTGGAGACCAAGCATTCCAAGGAGATGAACAGTTTAGGGAAAGAGATATTGGCAAGTTGTTAAATAAGTACAAGAGCCGGGTAGGAGAAGATATGAACTGCAGCCACTCTACCAGGGAGAGAGTTGCAGCTTGCACCACTGCTCCACCTCCATGGAAAGTTGTGTCAGTATGGGGAGAGATTAGCGATTCAGGGGCGGACCATTTGGTAGGAGCTGGACTCCAAGGTAAGCAAAGCCCTGGGCTGCCCATGTGAGGTTAACCTTGAAGACAGACACTAGTGCACCATCATTCAGAGGGGCCAGGGTGGTCTTTTTCTGGTTGACATGCAAACCAGATAAGGCAGTGAAATTTCAAGGACCATGAGCACCTCCGGGATAGACTGTTGGGGATGGGACAGGGTGAGAAGGAGGTCATATGCATACGCCACCACCAAGTATGAGCGACCAGCAACCCGATGCCATGGATCTGTGGAGAGGCAATAAGGACTCAAAGTAACGGGTCCAGCTCCACCAAAATAAAAGTGGGAAAGAGCAGCCTTGTCTAGTGCTTCTGTGAAGGGAAAGGTAGGGGAAATATCGCTGTTGGTGAGAATGTGGGCCATAGGAGAGCAGTAAAGATAGCAACCATTGTCTAAAATAGGCACCAAAACCATAAAGGTGGAGGATTCATGTAGGTAGTTCCATTCAATAGAATCGAACTCCTTGGAAAAATCAATTGCTAGTGCTGCCTTTGGGAGGATGATATAGAGGCAAACCATTTAAGGTTAAGCAGAAGTCTGGTGTTGTCTACCCCAGCTTTACCCTGCATAAAGCCGGCCTGTGTCAGGTGGACGATTGAGGGAAGGAAGGACATCATTCTGGTAGCCAGGGCCTTAGCTAACATCTTCATATCCACCGATAGCAAAGATATAGGCCGGAAGTTGGCACAAACCAATGGGTCAGTGGATTTTTGGGGAGTAGGGTAATGAGCACGTCCCTAATAGTAGAAGGGATGGAACCCACCATGTGGGAGGCTTGTAGTACAAGCTGGAGTGACCGTATGATGTCAGGCCCTAGGGCTTGATACAATTCTACCGACATGCAGTCAGGGCCAGGCGCCTTTCCTGTAGCCATCTTTGACAGTGCCAGGTGAAGTTCTTCACACATGAGAGGGAGTCGAGTGTGCAGTCTGGTCAGGGTAAGGGAGGTGGGGGTGGGCTGGTAGTCCTCAACCCTCTTAGAGCTGTGAACCTGTATTAGTGGAGCAAGACAGATATAGAGATTCATAGAATTGTCTCATGGTACAATTGATGTCACTGGGGCTGGAGGCTATAGAGCCTGCATTGGTACGAAGGGCATGAATCTGGGTGACCACCTGTTGTTTCCAGAGTCGGAAACTGAGGAGCCTCCAGACTTCTCCCACTGTCCCAATAGGCATGTTTAGACTGAAGCAGGAGCCATTTGGCCTTCTGATGTAAAATTACATTAATCTGGTATTTGAGCACCATGATCTGATGGTGCAGTGCACCATTAATAGCACGAGGGTGGCTTTAAAGTGGCATTTCAGGGTGGCCAGATCGGTTTGTAGTTTGGTAAGTTTGCTTTGCAGGCCCTAGCCCGAGCGGCTTGAGAAGGCAATGTGCCAATGAATGACCACCTTAAAGGCTTCCCAGATCGTACCATGTGAGAACGCAGTCAGAGTTAAGGGAGAAATAGTCTTTAGCAACTTGGACTAACATGGAGGAAAGTCAGGGTCATTAAAGAGGAGGGATTACATCTCCAATGGATACTGGGGTGAGTACCGGGGTGTATGGTCTGAATGGGTGCGGATCAGAGATCAGAATTGAGCCTATAGCAGTATCTGATATCCCCTGCTGCCATTTTGTTAGCAAGCCAAAATCAGTGGGCCTGCGAGCTGTGTGCAGGTGAGTAGTATGTTTAATCATGACCAGTGGGATGGTTCTCCTCGCCAGACATCAGTCAGGCCCATTCCTCAATCATGTCCTGAAGAGATTATCTGGCCTTAGGAGCTGCATGCGAGGTGGGGTGAGACTTGTCAAGGAAGATATCACCAACCATGTTGAAATACCCCTTATTACGACTGCGATGGGTGGGCCATCTGGAGTTAGTGAAGACAGGGCCTGCACAACTGCAGGAAAAAGTTGACATGTTCATCATTAGGGCATAGACATTGCCTCAACAAAATAGACCCTCAGGAGACTATAGTTTGGCCACCACCCACCTGCCATGAGTATCCTTACTGACGCCTCACTTTCCAGAGGGAGGCACAATGGAGAAGGATAGCCACCCTTTAGTCTTAGTTAAGGAGGAACTAGCTAGGACTTCTCCCACCCATGATTTCTTTAGCCAGGATGTTGCCTGAGCCAAGAGATGGGTTTCTTGTAAAAGTGCAACATCGGCATGCAGAGATCTCAGGTGCTGAAGAACTTTTGTGCACTTGATTGGGTGATTGAGCCATTTAACATTCCAAGAGACCAAATGGTAGCCATGAGGCACAGGAGTATTTGGCGCCATGTTCCCCCCACGCAAAATGAAAAAAAGAGTACTTACTGTGAGACAAGGAGGGAGGAAACAAATCTGTAGAGAGCTTGGTGAGGGGAGGCACCTTAAATATACCAAGACTGAAAATCTATAGCACAGAAATAAAGAGGGTGTAAGCATTACTGAGAATCTGAAATACATTGTCCTTAGGTATTAGAGGCTGTGGAGAGGAGCAAAAGAGAAATTAGGATACAAATACTGAAAGTACTATAAGGCTAAGCAGCCCAAAGTCAACAAGCTAGCGCCAACAGATGCACAACAGTGTAAACACGCTATGTGTGAGGAGATCAAAAGAAACGAGGGTAGAAGATCTTCTATGGCTATGCTATTCCAGTGCTCAGTACGGGGGGTATAGTGTGAAGTCCAACTAAGGAGTCATCCTGAGCTGAGGAGCAGCCCAGATTGGGCACCCCTAAATACCGGGGAGGGGAGAAAGGGGAGCAGAATTGGGGAGGGAAAGAGACAAAGCAGGGTAAGGGAGGAGGTGGGTATGCCCACCTACCAGTCTAAGCACAGCTTCAGTGGGGCAGTCAGGCACAAAGCCAAATATGGAGCTAAGAACGATTCAATCTACAGCAGCAAAATGTTGCTAGCAGCCATCAGAACTGGAGATAGAACCAAATAGCAGACAGAGCCCAATAAGGGACCCATGAGCAAGGGACTAAATAGATATGCTCACAGGCTGGAAGACAGTAATCAGAAAGGGGGCAGGCAGGGACCAGTACAGTGACAAGGGAAGGTGAAAAGCCTGCCACTTCTCCCATACCTCCGAGGGCATATCAAGGGGAGGGCGACTATAGTGGTGACCCACCAGAAACTGATAGCCAAAATGTGGAGGAATCAATAGAAAAGCAGGTGGAAACAGTTTGAGAGTTCAATCTTTCAGCCTGCTCAGGTGGGACCTGAGGAGTCACCAGAATCCATAGAGGTCTTCGCCACAGTGGCAGCATATCTGATCAGCCCAGGTCTCAACGGAGATGCATTGTCCACTGCCTCAATGAGAAAGACGTCAGGAAGTCAGCCCAGTCCACTGGTTGCCAATGTCCATCTCTTGGGAGTCAGGCAACTCTGAACTCACTGGATCAACAATGGGAGAAAGCTCTTCCTGCAGATTTTAGCAGGCGGAGCCATGGAATGCTTGCTGGATGAATGCTGGGGCCCGCCTCCTGGCTCGCTGTCTGGACTTGGTGAAGGAGCTGCTCGAGTACTGAGGAAGGAGGACATGGTCTTCCTGAAACTGTCATCGGTGAGCTTTGCTCCAAACCCTGCCACATTCCAAGAAAGTATTATCACTGTGTTGGACTTTTCCTCTACATTGAAAGATAACATGTGTCATCAGAAAGCACCGATAGAGCCATCTAGTCTGTCCTATTTTTCATTGCCTCTTACTACACTCTGGACCCTAATTGGTTGCTGTTGTCCCTCCCTCCTCTTGTTCCCCTACCATTATGCCTGTATGCCAAGCAGAGATGGTACAGGGATTACATCACAATCCTATGAGGACTGAAGGACTTCAATATGTACTCCCTAGAAGACAGGAGAGAGAGAGGAATATGATAGAGATATACAAGTACCTTACAGGAGGAACAGGGTGCAGGGATATGCTATTTTCTAGGGAAAAAGATGTTCCAGGACTAGAGGGCATGGGATGAAGTTGGAAGGAGGGTAATTCAGAGGAAATGAGAAAGAATTTCTTCACAGAAAGGGTGGTGGACAAGTGGAATACCCTGCCAGAAGAAGTGGTGGGGGCTGAAATAATCATGGGATTTAAGAATTCACGGATAGACATAAGGGTATTCTGGACCTCACAGGTAAGGGCAACAGACTTGTAGAGAAACATAAAGGGGTTTACAAGCTCAAATGGGTAGACTGGGTAGGCCTTAGGCCCTTATCTGCTGACAGTGTCTATGTATCTGTGTTTCTATGTATCTATGCCTATTCCATATATACCTGAAGCTCCCACACTGTCTTCGTATGGTAACCCCACCACCTTTTCCTGCAGGCTGTCCAGGCGTTCACCACCTCTTCTGTGAAGAAATATTTCCTCACATTTGTCTTAAATTCCTCCCATCAAACTTTATTCCATGTTCTGGTACTCTTCTTCTAAAACAGACTCCTTCCTGTACATCGCTCACCAATGCGAGGTACTTAAAGGTCTCAGGCATTTGTCCTCTCGCTGTCCTCTCCTTCAGGGAGCACATATTGAGCTTCTGCAGTCTATCCTCATATGTTTTCTCATGCAACCCCTGCACCATTTTGGTAGCCTTGCTCTGGATTGCTCTTACCTTGTGATGTCCTTGCAGAGGTGTGGCCTCCAGAACTGGACACAGTACTCTAGGTGAGGTCTCACTAGTGAGTGAGACAGTGGAAACACTACTGTACCTCCCTTCTCCTGCTGGAAATCCTCCCTAATGCACCCAGCATCCCACCAGCTTTGCTTACTTTCTTGTCATACTGCCCCGCTATCCTGAAATCATCAGATATGATTACCCCAATGTCCTTCTCCTGCTTAGTGACTGTAAGTACCTCCCACCATCTTCTACACGACCCCCAGGTTTTCATCACCAGGTGCATGACATCGCATTTTTTGGCATTGAAACCCAGCTGCCACACCCTAGACCACCTCTAGTTTCCCAAGATCCATTTGCATTTTCTCCACCCCTTCCTGGGAGCCTCCCTGTTGCAGATATTTGTGTCATCTGCAAAGGGACACACTTTCCCTTCAGTTCCTCAGCAATGTCACTTATGAAGACATTTTAGGGACAGGACCTAATGCTGATCCCTGTGGTATTCCACTTGTCAAATACTACAAGGACAAAGCTGGTCACAACACTGCACTCAGTGAAGAAAAGAAGAGAAGCCTGCTGTTGCTCCAAGTATATAAACCTTTATTAAGTAATAAAAGGTTAAAAGTAACCCACACAGACACCGATGTACTCCTCCAATGTTTCAAGCTGCCCTGGCTCTTTGTCAAGGATTAGAGCCATCTAGTGAATATAGAAACATTCAGTAGCTTAATGAGTGTATATTAGTTCAGTTGAGTGACAGTACAATTATATCTGTGCAATAATACATAAGTACAAACTGTGCAAAGCTCATATGTGCAATGATCAAATACTATGAAAAGAATAGCCCAAAACAAAAGTGGACAATGAAAATGGGAAAAGGGAAAAGGAAAACCGTGGTGTGTGGGGGATAACAATGAGGAAAAAGGAAAACAACCCTATTAAAACACTTTATAAAATAATTCCACATCCATAACAAAAGCATACCAATAATATAGTGCTATATTTGATTATATGCACTCATGGATAATACCCAATTGATATAAAAGGAAAATTTCATATGCAAAGATATTGTGACCAAAATCCCTGTACCAAGATAAACAATATCTAATTCACAATTTCCTATGCATCTTCCATACTGTTACCAAAGCACAGAAATCATTAAGACATTAAAAGAGCCACAACTGAAAAGCTTCATTGAGGCCTGGCAAACTATGGGCACATAACGATATTGCCAAAGGTTTTCCTTTGCAAGCTCATTTATCCAAGTGTCCCTCTCTTGGCCCCAGTGTCACTTTTCCAGCCCCAGAAATATGAACTTGTGGTCAGTGCCTTCATTTTTCGCATGCACAGCAAGGGCATTGTACTGCCTTTGTCCAACATGTGTCTATTTTCACCAACTCTTAAGTGTTCCCCAATCCTCTGTTTTAAGGATCTCAGTTTTCTTAATATAAAATCTTCTATAGATGCATGTGACCATATAGCCCACTGATTCTGTGCTACATGTAATGTGTTGTTTGATGTTGAACACTTTGTTCGCATCAGGGCTGGAAAACTGATAATTTTTACCAAAGTGTTTGCAAACATGGGTACCTACCGATGGATAAATTATTCTTATTAGTGCCAAGCAAATTGGTACCACTCCTGAAGACCATTCCAGGGGAGCTACAGTAATGTGTTCCAGTCTTTCTCAGCTTAAAGCACATGCCAAAGTTTCTCCAGTATTTGTTTTACTGCATATACCTGGGAGAGAAGGTGCTAACAAAATTAAAGAAAGATCTATTCTGATCAAGATTTCTGCTGATTGCATTATCTGCCTCAAACCTTCTGGTGTAATTCTGGGCACTACTTTCAGCTCTAGCTATACATTCCCTATTTTAGTGTCTATCTATAAATCTCTCTCTCCTGATTCAGCCACTCTTTTTCAAAACCTGCCTCTGTATTGCAGTTTCTCTTCACTCTAATGTATAGAACAGTGGGATACTCACCAGGTGACGGTGGCAACTAGTGAAATGTAAATGTGATTTCTATCCATCTCATTACATTATAAATCTGTCTGCATGCCTCCTTCCCATCAATAAAAATGTGTAATGCCCTCTCTGTTTCAAACTGCCATGAATTTCCTTCCAGCCCATCTGATCCCTTTCAGTATTGAACCCCCAGCACTAGTACCCCCATCTTCTAGTCCTGTAACCCCTCCTCCTGTTCTCACTGTCCACCTTCCAGAGTTCACACTGCCCTGCCCTTACCTCTATCTGCACCATTTGCAACTCCTACATCTTCACCTGTTTCCTCCTCTCCTCTGCTTATACCCTGCTTTTCCCCTCCCTTCTTTCTTTCCTAGCCTGACTCCTGGGCCTTCACTACCCTTCCTCCCTTCCCCATGATCTCTGACACTTCCACCACAACTTGATCCCAACACTGCAAACCTATTACTTGCTACCCCCACAGTGGTGCCCATCTCCTCCTTCCCTGCCCTAAGCCTTCCTCCACTTGCTGCTCCTCTGTTCTCCTCACCCCACTTCCCTTCCTCCTCTCCCTCCATCCTCATGGGATTTAGCCCTGCTATTCCTCCTCTGCTTCTCCCAGCTACTCCTCCTGGGGTCCCTCCTGCCCCAGCCCCCTTTACCCTCTCTAGCTCCTTCCAGAGCCCCTGTACTTCCTCTTCCAGTCTCCTCAGCATGTAACAAATTGGACAACCTCCCAGTTTCCATAGTATGTTCTTTTTTTTATTCCAGCTCAGAAATATTACCAGCCCAGCTTGCATCAAAGAGAATCAGTATGGTGGTATTTTATTCTCATCATTGCCAAGTGGACCAGGCATTTATCTATAATATATTAAATTAATTTTTGTTTGATTGACTTTATGTATTTATATTAATAAGTTTTTGACATGTTATATTAGACCTTGTTGGACTAAATCCTGGAACTTGGCCCATATTTTTCCAAATATTTCAAGTTTTCCTTCCTTAATATAATAGATTTTCTCAAGGTTCATTATATCCACCATAAAGTAAATCGAAGTTTGTATATTTGGTGGAGAAATGTCCTTCCATTTCAGAGGAATGCATTTTTTGCAATTATTATAGCTATAGTAGCAAATAACTTTTGTTCCATATTAAGTTTGGTAGATGGAACCAGCCCATCTGCCCAGTGGTTGATTTGGCTGCAACGCGGCACCTGAGTTCAGAAACAGATCTGGGTCACTGGAGGGCCAGCTGGAGGGAGGAGATGGAGCATCCCAAGGACTGCCATCCTTTTCTGGGAGGAGGGTGGGAGAGTGTCCAGTGCTTGACAGACCCTGGTGAAGGCTGAGGGCTGTGCAGTGACTAGTGTCTAGCATGTCCAGGGGTTGGGTGGACGCAAGATGTCATTGCATGTCCCCACCCCCATAAAACCAGGAAAAGAAGTAGCTGCTAGTCACCCTAGATGAAGCCCGCCATGGCTTCAATTAGCCTCAGGCTGACCCTCCAACCTATTCCATTGTCTGTGGTGATGGTGACACTGCAAGCCCACCCTGGGGGTAAAATCCAGTGGGCATCAGAGGGTCACGGCCATTGTGGGGGTGGAAGCCTGTGGTCCATGACTGGGTGGAGGGTACTGGGTGGCTGGCAGCTGGGGAGCATAAAGAATGAATACAAAAATGTTTGTTAGATGGAATTAATAATAATGTTAATTGGGGTTGTTGAATATTAGTCTTTATGGTTTTTGTATTATATATAACATTTTAAACCAAAAATTGAGAGATATGGATATGAGTGAAGCATGTGTATATGTGTGCCTGATGTTTTGTGTATCTAGGACATTTCTCTGAAATGTTTGGGTTAAAAATGTGCAATCGGGATGAGGTGTAATAAGTCCTGTATTTGTATTCAGTTGAATTGGTTGTAATTTGCTTGTTTAAATATTCATTGAAAAAGTAGCAATTACTTCTTGCCAGACCCTTTCAGTTATAATTATACCCAAACCGCTTCCCATTTTTGATAAGTTTTGTTGCTCTTTATGGTTAATATCTTCTAGATTTTTATAGAGTATTCTTAAGATTTTAATATTGATTATTTGATTTTTCTCATGTTTTGTTGAATAAAACTATTTATTTGGAGATATTGAAAGTAATGAGTATGAGGTAAATTAAATTCTTATTGCAGTAGTGAAAAAGGCTTTATCTTATTATCTATAATCATATATTTGAATTCTTTGATACCCTGAGAATTCAAGCTGGAAAACCCGATCAGCGGTGGATGGCACTAAATTATAATTCAAATAAATGGGCATAGTTTGTTAAAATTATATCCCTTTGAGTATCTGATGGGCTTTATCCCATGCTATTATAGTTATGGTAGTAGAGATACTAAGTTTGTGATTTTTAAAATTTTCAAATAAGCCCAAAATAATAGTTGTGTCTTGTTTGCTTATGGATGAGTATTAAGTTCTAACTGGATTGAATTAGTAGGTCCTTTAAATGATGTATCCATTCCCATATCAGAGTTATCTGAGCTGCTAAAATTACGTATCGTGCAAAGTCAATCCACCTTCTTATTTTGATTTTATAAGAGTTGAATATCCTATTCTAGGTGGTTTACGGTTCCATATGAATTTGTTTATCATTCTTTTCAACTGGCTAAAATATTTCTGTGGGACCATAATTGGAAGTGCCTGATATAAAATAATAATTCTTCTGGTAAGATTTTCATTTTACTATATTGATTCTGCCTATTAATGTTAATGGTAAATTCTTCCATCTATCAAATTCGGTTGAATCTCAATATATAATGGATCATATTTAGAGAGATTCATTGTTGATAGTTTGAAGTTATTTGGACATCTAGATATTGAATTTGAGATTTAATCTGACTGTTGAAGCCTCTGACATAATAGTATTTATATGACTTTAATTTCAATATTGTAGTTTTTCCCAGTTTATTTTGTATCCCAATATTTTACCATATTGATTGGCTATGTTTATGAGTTCTTTAATTGAAATATTGGGAAAGATAGAAAGCAAAAATGTCATCAGCAAATACATTTATTTCATAGTATATTCATCAAAACGGCTGCCCCACAACCATTGCACCCCACTATCCTCCCTGTGCCTGCCACTCTCACTCCATGGTGCTCCCCATTCCATCCACTATTCCAATGTCTCCTGTCACCCTTTTCGTGCCCCTCCACCCCTCAGTGTGATCCCCCATAATGCCCCATTTTCCTTCCTCCATAATTCACACTTAACTTAAAACATAATCTCAATTCTTTATCACACAGTCTGTACAGCAATAGCTGGATACCATATGTGACTCTACTAGCTTGCTTCTGAGTCCTCTGTTACTCCCAATGCCCAGCTTTCTAGCTCAGTAACTCTAGTTAACACATTTATACATGGCCCTGTCAGTTTGAACTTTAGACTTTCAACATTAAAATATGCAGTTACCCTTCCTTAACTCCAAGTTTGTCAGTTTGACTTTTAAACTTGCAACTTTAAAACATTTAAGCCCTAAAATCCAACTAGTAGAAGATAGAGTGTCTGACTTTTCACCACCTGACTATAAGCTTTTAGAGTTAGTTCATATGGGCAGTTTGTAGCTCCCCAAGCTCCTCCTCACAGCCTTCAAGTCCAACCCCAGTGGCTCTATTATTTAGGAAAGGCTGGTGGATGGTGAGGGGAGGCTTTTACTCCAGCCAGCAACAGTCCTTCTAAAAATCAGTTATAGAGTTAAAGAAAGATTTAAACTACTCCCAAACCAACAGCAAACTCACAAAAATCAGTTACCGAAGTTAAAGATTTAAGCAACCCCAAATCAACAGCAAACTCAGAACAAAATCAGTTACAGAGTTAAATTAAGATTTAAGCTAATCCCAAATCAACAGCAAACTCACCTCCTACCTCTCTCCACAGCAAGCAGAATGAACAGGCAAAATGGCTCTGCAAACATTTAAATAGAGATTAAAACAGAATTCCAAACAACATGATTGGCTGCTCTGTCTCTGGGCAAAGAACCCTCCCCAGCCAGCCAGCCAGCAACAGTCCTTCTGAAAATCAGTAACAGAGTAAAAGAAAGATTTAAGCAACTCCCAAACCAACAGCAAACTCACACAACAAAAATCAGTTACAGAGTTAAATTACAATTTAAGCTAATCCCAAATCAACAGCAAAACTCAACCTCCTACCTCTCCACAGTAAGCAGAATGAACAGGCAAATGGCTTTGTGAACATTTAAATAGAGATTCAAATGGAATTCCAAGCAAACATGATTGGCTTCTCTGCCTCTGGGAAAGAACCCTATCCTCCAGCCAGCCAGCAACAGTCCTCCTGAAAATCAGTAACAGAGTTAAAAAAGCTTTAAGCTACTCTCAAAATAACAGCAAACTCACAAAAATCAGTAACATAGTTAAAGAAAGATTTAAGCAACTCCCAAACCAACAGCAACTCACAACAAAAAATCAGTTACAGAGTTAGAGTTAAGTTACCCCAAATCAACAGCAAAACTCACCCTCTTGCCTCTCTCCACAGTAAGCAGAATGTACATCTAAAGTAATTAGCATCCACCCTGATTCCATTTGCACATCACCCAGAATGTCTAATATGTTATGTATCCTTAACAAAAGAGGGAAATGAACCAGCCACCTATTGTATATGCAAGTCCACAAATTGGACTAGTGGTTCTGTCAAAGAACCTGTACTAGACACAATTGGCCTGCCTGGAGGATTAAACACATTCTTATGTATTTGCAGACAGCACAGTAGATCTTACAGGAAATTCAACCTGTTAAAATGTATACACATCTGAGAAATAACGCATCCAGTAACATTTCATACAGAAAGCAATCGATGTCATGTTTATACTCTATAGTGAGATTTGTAGTCAATTTCTCTAACGATCTGCATTGGTCAGCCGCCTCAGTATTTCCATTTCATATTTGTCCTGGTCTATCACTACAATGGAACCCCTTTATCAGCTGAGTTGATAACTATGTTGTTATTATTCTGCAATGTTTCAGTAGCTAGTTCTTCCTCTTGTGTGCAGTTAAAAATCCTGAGGGAGTTTTTTTTCCACACAGATCTTTTATATCTTTTTCACATAGTTTCTCAAATACTGTGATTACCAGATAATTAGATGGCACCATGTGAATTTATACAAATCGATAATAGTGTCAAAGTCCCTAATGAAGCTGGTTGGCATGAATGTAAGCTCCTTCTGTAATATTGCATTTTCAGCATCATAGAGTGTGAGAGCTTATACTATCACATTGAGCTGTCCCATATTTAGTGTCTCTGGGGTACTGTTTTGGCTGTTGATCCTTGCCTCTGTGTGGCATTTTCTGCTGCTTGCTCGCTTTTTGAGAATTATTGTAGTTTCCTCTGTTGTCCTAGTCTCCTCTTTCCCGCCTTTGTCCTCCATTGTACAGTTGCTCCTGAGGGCATATTACATGTGGGCTTATCCACTGTGCATTCCTGTATACTCCCATTTGCAATACAGCAGACTGGGCTAGAGCTGCAGTTCCCGTTGTTCTCTAAAAAGGCTCTGCTACAATGTCCTCTGATTCACTGCCTGATGTGTAGGCATCCAAGTTTGTGGCTGTATAGCCTGCAGAACTGGATGTACTGCTGCTGCAGTTTCCTGGTTCCCCTGATGATGCAATATGGAGCATGGGTATTCCTTTTGCTTCCTGCTCAACTAAATATTCTATCTTGTTCATAATTTATTTTGTCTCTAAGGAACTTCTTTTCCTTAACTTTTTGATTCTTTGGTCATGATAGTTAATAGTGTCAACCATTAGAATCCAATATTCAGAATATTCATGACAGTAAAGGTACTTGCTCACTGCCTCTTTTTTAGTAGGTCCTGTTTCACTTCCAACTCCACCTATTTAGCATCCTCAAGAATCAATCTAATAAGTCCCACTGAAGATGTGAGTAGACAATCTTTCCATCTGTTTATAAAGGTGTTTCTATCATGACAAAGTGTTGGAAATTTGTATCATTAGACCCCTTGGTACACAGCCGACATTTAAATATGCCTCAAGGCTCACTTGTTGCCAGTATAAATGTCTTGCTTTTAAGGCAGCCCTTTCTAGTTGGGTAAAGGCCTCCTTTATGTCTGCTGGACTACATTCGGTTCAGTGCTGTGGTCTCTTCCAATACAAAAGAGGAAGGTGCTGGTACCTCCATTAATAGGGATTCTCGTCTCCTTCATTGAAAAATAAGGAAATGATAAAATAGCTGTGGGTAAAGTACTGGCCTGTGAGACATGGCGTTATCCAGTTTTGGCAGAACTGTAGCCATACAACAGTCAAAAACTTCATAGAGTCCAGCAGTGTAGGCCGTTAAGATGCACACACAAACAAAGAGGCCATTCTGTAGCAGAATAGGAGTGATTCCTTGTGTATACAGTCAAATACTCACAAGAACATAGCCAGTTACAACAGTCCGCTCAGTGTAAAGAAGAGGAGAAGCTCTGCTGCTGATCTACGTACAGTATATAAACCTTTATTAAGTAACAAATGGTTAAAATTAACCCCACGTGTGCACCCATGTGCTCTCCATTTCATGCTACCCTTGCTTTTTGTCAAGGAATAGAGCCATCTGGTCAGCACAGAAACACAGAAACATAGAATGCGATGGGAGTTAAGGGCCACTGGATACACATAGTCTGCCCATTTTTGTTAACCTTCATGTTTTGCTGCACATCTTACTTCAGTTATAGCACAGTCTCTTCCCTCCCTTGTTTACCCTTTGATTTTTTTGTGCCTGTCCCAGGCATTTTGAATCCCAACACAGTTTTTGCCTCAAAACACTTCTGCTGGAAGGCTATTCCATGCATCCATCACCCTTTCTGTGAAGAAGTACTCTCATCCTTTTAATTTATCTCCTCAGCTTCATATTATACTTCTTTGTTCTAGAGCACTTTTTTCTGAAAATATCCTCCTGAACCTTATTTATCCCATGAGGTATTTAAAGGTTTCTATCATATCCACCCTCTTCCTCCTCTGGGTGTACATATTTACCTTCTTTAGCATCTCCTCTTAGGGATTTTGATGCAGAATCTGCACCATTTTGGTAGCCCTCCTCTGGACCACCTCCACTTTGTCTATTTCCTTCTTGAGATGTGGTCTACAGAACTGGACATAGTACTCAAGGTGGGGTCTTATCAGCGATCTATGTAGGGTAGCACCACCTCCTTTTTCCTGCAGGTGATGCCCTTCCTATGTACCCAGCATCCCACTAGCCCATCTGACTGCCTTGTCACACTGCCTGGTAATCTTTAGGTCATCCAATATGATTATCCCTAGGTCTCTTTCCTGCCTGGTCTTTGTCAGTATCATTCTGCCCATTTTGTACTCGGTTCCCAGGTTTCTATGGCGTAAGTGCATTATTTTATACTTTTGCATTAAAACCCATGTGGCATACTCTGACCACTCTTCCAGTCTTTTTAGATCACTGTCCATCTCTTCCACCCATCACCCCCAAGTGTCTACCCTATTGCAGATCTTGGTGATACGCAGAAAGGCAGACCTTCCCTTCTAGTTCTTCTGCTATGTCACTTATAAAGACATTGAAGAGGACCGGTCCCAACACTGATCCCTGAAGTATCCCGCTGGTCACCTTCTTTCCTCAGAGCAAACTCCATTTACCACTACTCTGTGTCCCATCCAGTAACCAGTTTCTTACCCAGGTTATCACCTTTCACCCACCCGCAAGTTACCCAACTTGCTTACCAGTCCCCTATGTGGAACAGCATTGAAAGTATTCCTGCAGTCCAGGTAGGCCATGCCCACCCTCCTCCCTGATTCAGTCCCTGGTTCCCCAGTAAAAGAAATCTATCAGACTTGTCTGGCATGAACTTTCCTCTGTGAGGTCAGGCTGCCTTAGGTCCCTGCAATCTGTTGGATAGCAGATTTTATACAATGGTTTAACAAAATACTGCTTCATGACTGACTAGCTGGCATGATTTACAACATGTAAATCATACTATCACCCAGGGTAAGAACTGCCAGCCAGCCATATATGCCAACATGATTGATCCAACCCTGAAAATGCCAACATTACAGCTGCCATGCTAGATTCTTGGTAAATGGAGACATGAAAGTCCTGCTGCAGTTTTCATTAAAAAATAATACATAAACAGCCCCCAAACCCACTTCCAACAGCACAAAACTATTTTTTTACTTTTTGCATCCTTGTACCGCCTCACACTCTCAAACTTTTTTCCACATGCAGTTCTCTCCAGTTTCCATGGTCAGGCTACTGGTTGTCACCTCTACAGTTCTTCACACCACCAGTCATCAACAAATGCCCCCATAGCCTTCAGTAACAATGTCACCTACTGAAAACAATAAAGAAAACAAACAAACAGAAAAGCTCAAGAAATTCTCCTCAGTCACAGTGTTGTGTTGTCCTTGCCGAACATGGAACCCGGAAGCACGATGTCTTGATGGCAGCCCATTAGCACTAGCGCCACATGCAGAGCACATAACACAAACTGAGCAGCAACTGAAAGTGTACCACGCTGTCAGTCAATAAAAGAAAAAGAAAAGAAACATACCACAAACATTGTCTCTTGGTGTGCAATCTGGCTGGGGGCACCCACTACAGCCATAATCTGCCTAGCAACAAGGCATAATCTCCCTAGCAACAAGGTACTATTTGATACAGAGGAAGGATATTACAAAAAAAATCAATTACAAAGTTAAAACCAGTAAGCTAACTAAACATTTAAAAAATATATTTTTACAGGACATTGTATTATCACAATACACCACTCCAGGTGTGGGTGATACCAGGATTTGCCCACTTCAGGTATGGTTTACTCACCGGCCTACAGCCTTGTGATCAACCACACCAGGCTTGGAGTAAATCCTGGCATCACCCACACTCTGTCGGGTATATTGCTTAATTCCATATCTTTCCTTTAGTGGTGCTTCCATTAATTTACTCAGCATCAATGTCAGGCTGACAGGCCATGAAGCATGAAATTTATAGTAGCTTAATGAGCACACATTAATCCAAGTGACAGTACAACTATATATGTGAAATAATACAAAAGTACAAACTCTGCAAACCTCATATGTGCATAATCAATAAACTTTAAATAGAACAGCCCACTTATGACTTAACCAGTAAATCTGTAAACTAAAGTGAACAATGAAAATGGGAAAAAGGAAACGTGTCACACTCCTGTTCCCTGAGTGATTGCTGTTTACCACCACCATCTGCCTCCTATCCTTCAACCAGTCTGATACCCATTTTACCACCTTTCCCCAACCCCCAGGTTGCTAAGTTTTTTATTAGCTTCCTGTTTAGCACAGTGTCAAAGGCCTTAGTGAAGTCCACATGGGCCACATCTACTGCCCCAATCCACCTCCCTAGCCACTCCAGTCAAAGAAATCTATGAGATTTGTTTGCCATGTCCTCCCCTTTGTGAAATTGTGTTGTCAGTGTCCCAGTCCATTGGCCTCCAGGGACTCCATCAGCCACCTCCTTCAGCAGGGTCTTCATTAATGTCCTAACCACTGATGTGAGACTGACTGGTCTGTAATTGCTAGCCTCCTCCTGTTGCCACTCTAGTACAGAGACCATATGGCCCTTCTCCAATCCTCTGTAGCCACCCCTGTCTCCAATGAGGTGCTGAATAGTGTTGCCAGAAGGGCAGCTAGCACCATGCTGTCTTTTAGAACTCTTGGATGAATTCCTTCTGGCCCCATTGCTTTGTTTTTTTAATGCTTCCAATCCCCTTCTTACTCTCCTCCAAAACTGACTTGTGTCCACTCTTCCCTCCCTCTGGTGCCTGCTGAAACATTTTGGGCTGTCTCTCTCCTTCCACTGAGAAGATCAAGCAGAAGTACTCATTTAAGATTTTGCTTTGTCTTGATCTTCTGCACAGTCCTCTTGCTCTTTTGAGTCTCACTATCCCACCCCTTGCTTTCCTCTTCTCACTCACATACCTAAAGGAAGTCTTATCCCTTTTTGATCTCCATGGTGATCCTCTCCCTCCTCTCCTCTCCTCTCTCTCTCTCTCTCTGTGCCTTAGTTGCCCTCACCCTCTTTCCTGCCCCCGTTTTTCTAAATATACTTCCATATCAGTCTCCATCCTTATCTTCTTGTATTTTCTAAAAGCTATTTTTCTCCCTTACTGCCTTAGTCACTTCCTTTGACAGCCATAATGGCATCTTCCTCCTCCTCCTCCTGCCCTTGTCTACTTCCTTCAAACAGTTGCCATTTCCTTAGTTGTACACGCTTTGATCTTTCTGTTGTGCTTCTACTCCCTGGCTATACTCCCTTCAAAGTATTCACTGAGGCAGTCTCCTCCATGGGAATTTATTTTTCCTGTGCTTGTCCTCTTTGCTACTCCATTTTCTGAAGGGTGGGGACAGTCACTGCTTCCTAGTTTTTTCTGCCCCCAGCTGGTTTAAATGCCCATCAAAGTAGTACTTAAACCTTCCATCAGTACTGCTGTTCCTCCCGGATGAATGGAGGCCTCCCTCTGTACAGGTTTCTATCCCCAGATTGGAGCCCAGTACCTGATGTAGCCAAAACTCTCCCACTTGCACTATGCCTTCAACTGTCATTGAATGCCCTGGTGTAGTGTTCCCTAGCCTCCCTGGTTGTATATAGGTAGCATCTCAGTGAAGGCCATCATGCTAGCTACCTACTTCAGGCCACTCCCTAGCTCCCTTAAACTTTCCTGCACCACCGCTGCTGTGTCCCTTACCAGCTCATTAGTTATCAGATGGACAATAGCATCCATTTCCCCTCCTGCCCTTCCACCTAGCTATCCTAAATGCTCTGTCCCTTCATGCCAAGGCAACACATAGGCACCTCACTTCCCTCCTCCCTTCCTGCCCTGCTTCCAAATCTACCTCTAATGATTGAGTCCCCACTAGAGTTGCTTCCTCTTCTGCTGGGGTCCTCTACCTCTCACCTTGGGGCCTCCCTTATGGGGAGCACTCACATCATCACTGGCAGCTACCATGGGTGCCTCCTCTTGGCAATCCCATCCTGCCAGAGTATGGAAAGAGTTGTATAATGTCACCTGCTGAGGAATGTGCTCCCAACCCCACCACCCCCACCACCACGAAGCCCACCACAGTCCACTCAAGCCCTCCTCATTGCACTATTGGAGACAATGGTGGTGGACTTGGTGGCATGAGAGGGGAAGAGGTCTTCCAAATCCTAGTCCACTCAGTCTGGATTCTATTAACCTCCTCCTTCAACCCACAGAGGTGCAGCACCTCAGACTCCAAAGGTCTCCTGAACATGGCCACCCACAGCCACTGAACTGCAGCACACCAGACATTCACATTATACCATGGACATAAGTAAACAGCCAATGAAATGGTCAGACTGGTAGTTTACCACTGGTGTAAATCCTCTGATAACCACTGGCTGATGAGCAAATAATAATGGTGGTACAAAAGGTCATCTACATCCTAATCATCTACAGCCCAGGAATAAATACAATAAAAATAAACAAATACAGCAACCTCTTTAAAAGTTGTGTTTTATTATAGTAAAAATTAACCTTAGTATAATTGCAATAATCCACTTGGATGATGTGGGTTTCGAGTTACCATGACTGGCAGTATTTACCCACTCGGTTTAGCCTAGTGGGCAAACCACTCCAATAGTAAATCCCCAACACCCACACACCCTTGTGGTTTATTGCTTAAATAACACACTCCTATCCCCTTTCTGGGTCCTGTCCTTATTTGCCTTGTCAAGCTTGGTCTATAATTACTGTATGCTTCGCCACCCACTTCATTGGAATAATTTGTTTCTACCTGTTCCTGGGAGGTAATACAGAAAGGTGTTTCTATCTGATCACTATTTAGAATATTCAGTTCAACTATCAATATTCCAGAGAATCTAAACTTCCAATTTTTGGCAATGTTTGTGTACACAGATCATAATCTCTTAACCACATATCAGTTTGTCCTGTGTTATTAATTACATGTCTTCACACCACCTTGTACACTGCCTTTTCCCCAAGGTGAACCCCAAGGATATTCTTAAATAGACTGCATATTTCATCAAGGAGGGAACTGTTAGTTTCTTCAATGGCAAAATAATTATTATCAATTCACCCTTGTTTGCACTGTTATTTAAATTATCACTATTACTTAAATTATCACTAGACTTGATCTGAATGGTCCTACTTTTTGTTTGTATTGATCTAGTATCAAGTTAGATCTTCTACTGCCTTGTTCTGACTTTGTTGACTAATTTGTTCTAAACGGTGTTTCCACTTTCCCAGTCTCCATCAATTTGTATGTTGAAAGGTTTCTCCAAATATATCCCCATTTGTTCCATGTGTTCTTTGTTGATCATAATTCTAAAGCTGTTTTCCTTTTCTAACAGCTGTAATATAACCGTATTTTTGGTGGAACCATGACTTTTAGATCTTCTTGGTGCATGTTTGCCCAAGCAATTGTTTGAGTAGCAAACATGGCCAACTTCCCAAGCTTTCTTATAGCTTTGTTGTTTTTCCTTTTAAGACCATGCATTACCATGATCTCTTCATCTCCATTCATTTTAATCCGATAGTGCTCACATTTTGATATACTCTTTCCCTTTGTGCAGGATTCACAAGAAAGACAAAGGCCTGCAACACTGCAGAAGCGCAGTTGTGTGATATTCATAAAGAAATTTTGAGCAGGTGCGAATTCCGTAAAATCTCCAGCGAGCTGCAGAAATTGAGCAAGTACTGAAAATCTGCAACGCGAAATAGCTGGAGGCACAGCGACAGTGAACCTAATTCGCTGGAGCAGCAGACTTTAACATTGCTGCCATAGCATGAAGCTGAAAGCACTCACAAAGAGACCAGCAACCAGTCCTCAACTGGGACCACTGCAGCACCACAGGAACCAACAATAACATGGCACCACAGTGGCTGACTGCCACTGCTGGTCCTCCCTCCCTGGGGTGTTCCTTTGCCTGAAGGGTAGTATTTGCTGCAGGCTGGTCAGGCTCTACTGCCTGTGGGGCTCCTTCATGGCTGCACTGGGTTTGGTGGTTGTTGCTTGTTGCCATATCATGGCAATGTGTGCTGTTGTTGCTGTAACATTAGCCACTGCTATACTCACTGGGATGCTATTACCTGTGCCTCATCTCCACCTTAATTGATTCCAATTGTTGGGTACTACTGCAGTTTGCTGAGGGAGAGTTACACCTTATTCCACTGTGTGTAAAAATTTTTACGCAATCACGGAAAACAACTGGTTGTGAATAGCCTTTCAGGGATGTGCCTTACTTATCTCACACCTTTTTTCCTCAGGGACTTCTCAGAGCTGCACTTTTTCCACATTCTAGTGTTTTTTGAGGGTTTTGTGAACAGCACTCAATGCAACTTCCTCTTTCTTTCCATAGCTACGGCAGTTTTGGGGACTTAGGGAAGGTTTTGCACCTTCAGAAAACTTTGTGAATCCAGCTCTTTATCTTTAAGCTCTTCATTTTTGTCTTGTCTATGAAATTTGTTTCCTTTTTCTTTTTTGTTTCCTTCTTTTCATGTCCTTTTCCTATGGTAGTATTAATTTCATCCTATTACCTTTTCATGATTTTTGGATTAGAAATGTGATTAATACAACTTTTTAATTTGTCCTTGTTTTCTTTGGAAAATTATGAGGTGCTTTGTTCAATGTTTTTTCTGTTTTGTAGTTTCTTCCTGCTTCTCCATTTGTTGATTTATGGTCCATATTTTGGCTGTTGCTGTTTGAATTTTTCTTTTATGGGGTTCTATTATTCTGATCTACTGTAGTCCAACTAAATATTTTTGCCATTTTTCTTTTTCATATCTTATTAGACATTCTTTGATTGCCAATGAAGATCTAATTAAATCAGTGTAATTCTTATGTAACCTTCCCAAAAGGCAGGGCTTAACTGGCCTTCCAGGAGTCTGACTCTGCTGCTGCCTTCTGTTGCTCACTCTAGACCCCAAAGACTACAGTCTGGTGGGGGATTGTAGGAGTTGTTGCAGCCATAGGAGTCTGTTGTTACTTGTGCTCAGTGTGCCAACCACTTGCTGCCACAACCATGGCTGACACAACTTCCCCTAGTGTCTCTCAGACCCTGGGACTCCATCCCAGCCTTCATGAGTTTTGAAGACACACAGGGAGGGGGAACTGTTCTGCTGCACTGAATACAACATTGATTCCCACAGTTCCCAGCTACACATGAAAGGGGCCTCCAATGGTAAGAAGTAGAGCATGATCAGCGCACACCTGGGGGTCCCTTCCACTCCAAAGACTGACTGGAAAACAGAGTGGACTTGTGTTAGCACATCTTGGGGTCAGATAAATGATAAAAGGGCAGAAGCCCTAATAAACGAACTTTGTTTGCAGTCAGTGTTCCTTTCAACAACTGAGGCTGCCATCTTGTCAATTTTAACCTCACCAGCAACAAATCTGAGGTCTGAGATCTGTCGCACAAGAGGATTCTAGGAAGATAACAGTGCATGTTGCGTGGTTCAGTTTAACCAGCCAATAGGGTGTCGAGAGTAAATTAAATAAACTATTCCCAAGGACTGACAGCCCACTGGACTAATCAGAAGCTGCCCAGACCCAGTAAATTTCTGAGGGCAGTTCCACAGCTGGACACTCAGCAGTTAACTCTCACAGTGTGAAGATGGCTAGTAGCTGCTTGAGCCACATCCCGGAGGTGACTAGAAGGTTTCTATAACCTGAAAGGGACAGACTGACTAAGTGTTGTTTGCTGCAAGAGAGAGACTAAGTCATCTTTTCAGAGAAAAGGTGCCATATGCATGCTAATCCAGCACTAGTGCCACAGCTGCCAGACTGCAGTGTGGTAGAGACTGTGTATGCTGCTGTTTGATACAGCCAGCCTCGAGACCACAGATAGTCTAGAAAACCAGCCAGTCAGTGCTACAGCTAGGTACTGGCCAACGCTCACATTGGGGTCTGAAACCAGGGCATGTGGTGTGATGTGTGCTTCCTGGTTCTGAGACTGGTCTGACCAACAGAGGAGAAGGAGAGAAGCCAAAGAGGTCCAGGTGGCTGCTAAGGCAGAAAGCCTGATTCCAGCCCAGAGGCTCCTGAGGCCTGCACAACTGATCTGAACACCCAGAACAACTGACCTTCTGATCCAATGCCTGAGAGAGACCTGCATGCAGAGATGAAGGAAGGGGCCCCAAGTTGTGAGGGAAGCCAAAAACATCAGAACTGTGAGTACTATTAGGGCTTGTCCTGCAACTGGGAATTATACATAGTTTGCCTCCAAACCTTCAGATTTAGCCATTTGGTCAGGATCTATGAGTACCTCACTTTGAGGCTGCCATTCAAGTGGCTGCCTGGCCTTTGGGTTTAAACGTGTTTTAATCTGTTTAAAGTGCACCACTGCTGGCAAGCCAGCTGCAATGTCAATGGGCCTGCACCACCTCCATGGCCGGGTACTCAATTAAGCACCAGGAGCTCCCTAAAAGGTTTCAAAGGTTAACACTTGTATCAATAGATAGATGGTAGTGCCCAGTACAGGTGGCAAGAGTACAAAAGGTTTAAAACTGCACTTACACTGTGTGGTGGGGTGAGCACCACTAAAGGTGTGTTACTAGGCCATGCAAACATACAAAATTGCCAGCAGATACAGGCCCCAAGGTCTAGCTAGTCTGCTCAATTGTGTAGCACATCAGTCCATTAGACTGCAGCTGCCCCCACAATTCCCTTCCTCACCCTCTCCCTCCCCGGTTTGTACTTTCCCTTTGAATCTGTCCCACCCCTTAAAGCTCCCAAATATCTGCAGTGATATGATTTCCTCTGGCAGTGCATTCCACCCCACTACCACCCTTTGGTGAAATAGTGTCTTCTCATTTCCCTCCTGAATCTGCCCTCCTCCAATTTCAGAGAGTGCCTCTGGTTTCCTTCCAGTCTTGAGAGTGAGACACACCTGGTGCTCACCGTGTTTATCCCTTCAGGTACTTGAAGGTCTCAATCATATCCCCACCTCTCTCTTCTGTCCTCCAGGGTATACGACTGAGCTCTCAGTCTTTCCTCATATGGTCTATCCCCATCCCCATGATCATCTTTGTTGCTCTTCTCTGCACCACCGCCAGCAGTTTGATGTCCCTCTTTAAGTAGGGTGCCAGAACTGCATGCAGTACTCAAGTGTGGCCTTACAAGGATCTATACAGGAGCAACATGGCCTCACTACTCCTAGATGCAATTCTTTCTATGCAACCTAACATCCTACTTACCTTTGCCACTGCCTTCCTGCACTCTGCCGAGTGGTTCATTTCCCAGACAAAAGCACCCCGGATCTTTCTCCTCCTCAGATGTTGATAATTGGACACTCTCCAGCCAGTAGCTGTAACTTGGGTTCCTAGCACCCAGGTGCATCACCTTGCACCTCTTGGCATTGAACCCAAGCTGCCAGGTGTGTGACCATTCCTCCAGTTTTGTCAGATCCTCCTAGAGTACCTTGCCCCTCACCCCATCCACCTCAGCACAGATCTTGGTGTCATCTGTGAAAAGACTGATTTTATTCTTGATCCCTCACTGCTATGTCAGCAATGAAAATGTTAAACAGGACTGGTCCCAGTACTGAGCCCTGTGGGACACCACTTGTCACTGGCCTGGGCTCTGATGCTTCACCCCCAACCACTACCTACTGCTGCCTCTCCCGCAGCTAGTTTTCAACCCATTTGACCAGTTTCCTCCCACTCCCAGATGCTTCAACTTGTAGGTCAACCTACCGGTGGCACTGAATCAAAGGCCTTGCTGAAATCCAGGCAGAGCACATCCACTGCACGCCCCTGTCCAGTGCCCTTGTAACACAGTCAAAAGCCAACCAAGTTTGTCTGGCAGGATCTTCCAGAGACAAACCCATGCAGCCTGTCATCCAGTAGATCATTATCCTCAAGGAGTTGCACCAACCTTTCCTTGAGGATAGCCTCCATCAGTTTACACACAATTGTGGTAAGGCTCACTGGCCTGTAGTTCCCTGAGCTCGTCCTTGGGCCCATTTCTTATGGAGAGGTACTACATGTGCCTCCCTCAAATCCCTAGGCACACACCCCTGTATTTAGAGAGGTGCTGAATAGGTCCAACAATGTCCTTGCCAGGACGTCTGCCAGCTCCCTCAGTACCCTTGGATGAACTCCATCTGGCCCAGGTGCCTTGTCTACCCTCAGGGATCTAAGGCCCTCCAGCACCCTTTCCTCTGTGATTTCTCCATTTGTGATTGTCTCACCCCTCCCACCCCACTTTTCCTTCTGGTTGGGACCATCTCCCTTTGTGAATACTGAAAAGAAGTACTCATTGAGTACTTCTGCCTTCTCAGCCCCTTTATCTACCTACCCATTTCATTTCCTAATCCTAATGATTTGATCCTTGCTCTTCCTTTTTTCCCGATATATCTGGGATATATCAGGTGGGCTAGGTGGGCAACTTAATTTGACCTAGTTTCCAAAAGTTCACAAGTTTTCTACCATAACAGTTTCTTTTGCCTCTCCTATCCATGTGTGAATATTAATATTTTCTAATTTATTTGGATTTTTATCTGCGAGTGTATTATTAGTAATGTCTTAACTGCATGTTTGTTGAAATTGTAGCTGCATTGTGGAATTTCACGTATGGGGACACTGTGGGAGGTGGGAAAGAACCGTATCCTAGGGAGCTGTACACACTCTGACATCAGATCCACTTAAATCTAATCCCTAGGTTGAGGCACCATGCAATTTAAAACTATCTGAAGAAGAACCCCCAACCAGGATATTAATGAACCAGGCCCTCAACCTTACCCATTATTGTTAGCCCATTGGAAGTATTGAACCTATTAAGGCCTAATTTGTTTCTTAGAAGACTTCTGAAAGAAGTGAGATATCAAATAGCACCACTGGCATTTCTGTATAATGCATCTTTCTCCTCGGATTGCTTTCATTAGATTGGACAACAGCAATAGTTATACCATTATAATTAACGGCTCCGTTTTTCTCATAGAAAAGCGTGTGTTAAATACCATAACACCTGAGTAGGTGTTACGGCATTCACGCTCTCCCTCTGCATAGCAAAGCGCTCGAGACAAGAAACAGAGCGCCAGCTTCCAACTGTCCCTTCTACCTCAAACATTACTAAGGAGAAAAACACTTACTTGGTCGTCATACTTCCATCGCGTATTCAGTCACCTAAAACATACAAATATAACAATTTATTCTCCGAGCCTAACTTATGCAATTCACACT
The DNA here is from genome assembly GCA_016271365.2 of Neoceratodus forsteri. NCBI lineage: Eukaryota > Metazoa > Chordata > Ceratodontiformes > Ceratodontidae > Neoceratodus > Neoceratodus forsteri. The sequence goes on from CM057453.1 coordinate 448,325,759, forward strand.
TTTGCCACAATCCCTAACTCTCTCCATTTGAACCCTAACCTTTCCTCTGCAGGTCAAAGGACTACATCACTGCAGAAACAGGAAACTATACCGCACAATCTTCACACTCATGGACTTCTAACTGCTGTATCCATTTTATTTGATTAACATTTTAAATAAATAGTTAATGTTCAAGCACAATTCAGTTTTCCTCACATAAAAACGTTGCTCATCTGCAAGGTAAGCCTCCCATCTTTTTTACAAACTCAAGTCTCACCATAGAAAAACAAAACCCCTTGAATTATATAAAATAAAATATGGGGTGCAGTGTAATTCTTGAATTTAACACACACCTCATTGTTGGATGGCTGTCATAAACCCTCGGCTTCACCGGGGTTTATGTGCCATCCAACAACTCGGTGTGTTAAATTCTAACACACTGCACCCCATACTTTATCCTATATATTATCAACGCTTAAATAAAAAATAAATAAATAAATTAAAAATGGTGATAAAGCAATACTGTCCAATTATAGACCCATCAGCTTAACATCAATTGTCTGTAAGATTGCTGAAAGTCTTTTAAATTTAAACTAGAAGAAAACTTAAAACCATAAATTATAAGGACATTAAGTAGCATGGGTTTCAGCAAAACGGGCATGTATTACTAACTAACTGTGCTTTTATGTAAATGTAAATAAAAGCATAAATAACAATAAACAGTTGATGTATTGAAGTTGAACTTCCAGAAGGCATACGTATAAGGTGTCACACAGCTCATTGATTGATAAACTAATAAAATTGCAAATAGATGTAAGGTTAAGTAGCTGGATTAAGAACTGGTTGAATAAAGAAAGCAAAGCATTAGGATGAGTGGTTCCTACTTGGGTGATGGGGATGTGGCCAGCAGAGTGCCCAGGGCTCTATCTTGGGCCCTGCATTGTTTATATTGTTCTTCAGTGATTTACATCAGGACATCAGCAGCTGGGTGAAGAAATTCACTGATGATATCAACTTGGTGGGCCTGTTGTTACACTAAATAATATTGCAAAGCTGATGGAGATTTGGGCAAAGTGGAAAGATGGGCTATAGAAAACAACATGTTGTTCGGTATTGATAAGTGTTCGATTTTACATATTGGGAAAAATAATATTAAACAGGACTACCATCTCAATGCAACTATATTAAACAAGGTGGAACCAAAAAGATTTTGGCATATTTAATGATCAAAATTTAAGTTTCAATGTGCATTGCAGTAAACTAATTCAGAGGACTAACTTTTAATCAACAATATTAAGAGAGTGATATCTCTGCTGCTGGTTAATAAATTTAAATGTGTTATTTTAGTTACAAATTGTTCTGTACAAGCACTTTGATAGTTGTTGAATTGCGCTTTTGAGAGATAAACTATTGATGGATTGATTAATTGATTGAGAGCATTTATAAGCAGTTCAGCAACCTGTATATTGCCCTTATATAAATCTTTCTTTAGACCACATCTGGATTATGGTTCACCCTTGTGGAATCCATATTTGAAAAAAAAGAGGTAGAACATGTTGAGAAGGTGTGTAGGTTACGAAAATTACTGGGGGATAAGGGATTATAATATGAGACCAGGTTGAAACATTTGGGGCTGTATAGTCTGAAACAAAGGGTCAGGGTGACCTTTAATGATGTATAAACTCATTAAGGAGGCTGAAATAATGGAAGAACTGGGTGTCCATATCCAGGTCAAACCAAAGGGTTTGAGAGCACACAAGCTCCAGATTAACCTCGATAATGTGGCTGGCCCACCAGCGTAGGGGCAGGGAGCCCAACTGCAACATCAATGACTCAGGTTCGGGAATGGACCTGAGAATGTCACAGGGCCGTAGGGGGAGAAGGATTGAGCATCCTAGAGACTGCACTCCATCTCCATGAGGAAGAGGGTAGAGTGCCCAGCTTAATGTGGACCCTAGTAAAGGCTGGGAGTACCCGTGTCAGTGCCAGTACTTGTGGTGGTGGGGCAGATGTGGGACATCATTGCACATCCCCGCCCAGGGTAAAATCAACAACAAAATCACAGCTGCCTTCCATGAAGCCAGCTTGCCCCAGCTCTGCTCACGCCTGTGGCACTTCGGGAACCCAGCCTATCCCATCATCTGCTATGGCCAGTAAAGACTCTGCACCCCACCTTGGGGCAAACCAAGGAGGCAATGCTAGTAGGCTTTCCTGCTGGCACCCTTGTCCCATTGCTGCGAAGTCCTGTTGTTGTGGTGTCCCTACCCTGGAGGACAATCAGAGGGTATTGGGACCCAGGAATAAGATAAGTCCATGGAGTGTGAAGTGGTAGCCGAGGTGGGCAGGGGCTGAGAGACTAGGCAAAAAAAAAAAATTAAACTCGATAATGTGGTTGAGGGGGATATCATTTCTTCTTACATCGTATGGGTAGGATTTGGAATGGACTGCCAAAGGATATAGTTAAGAGTCAGAATTTGAATGTTTTTAAAAGAAGTTTCAACAATTTCTTTCTAAATGGAAGAACTAATTGAACCCGCTGATGTGGGTGGACAGATACAATGGGCATCTTTGCCTTCTCCTGTCCATAACCCAGCATGAGCACCCAATATGAACCTTGTTAGATTCCACAGAGGGGTAGTAACTGCAGCATGTTTGGTGACCTGGTTACACTTCTGTTCCATAATGGAAGCTACTATGTAAACATTTATATGTTGAGTTCTGAGAAGCCAAGATAGTTCTTGTCTAAGTAAATTTGGAAAAGCAAAATTGTTTTCCTCTGGACTTATCATCAGTCAACTGCTGATACATCCTGAATATCTGAAAAGAGGCATTTGTTTTGCTGGCTAAGGGTCAGTCAGTATTATTTCATGGAATTAGCCTCCATTTGCACTGGGAACACAGTTCCTGTTAAATCCTTTCCTATCTCCATTTGTGTTTGTGTCTACAGTGCATTATAAGCCTTCTATAGTCCCTTTTTAAATGTAATAGTCATATAATAATGAAAAAAAACATACACAACAACAAGCAAAAAGAACAAACAGCAGAACATAAATAGCAAATCGTCACAACTATAATACAATCCCTGCATCCCACCTCCCAGAGCACTACAAACCCAACATAGAAAAGAAACTAAGGGTGTGCAATAAAGTGGCAAAGGAAATAAGAGAAGGGCTTCTAAACAGCCAGTTTGAAGGATTAATTGCCCACCGAGGTTGAGGATAATAAAGCATAAAATTATTCCCATCTGTTGTGAAAATCTCAGGTTGTCAATGCAGAAAAGCTATTTGTTTCTCAACAGTCAAAGCCTGAATATTTTTGATGCCATCCTTTATATGAGGGAATTGCATCATCCATCAAGTGACATAAAATAATTATTTAGTGTAATCAATATCAAGGCCATATAAGTTATTGTGTTTAATATTAGACTTAAATTCTCTATATTTTGTTGAATTTGTTTAAATTGCTGTTTTATAGGACTTGGGCTTGTATGAACTGTTTCATAACATACTGTATGTCTTTCAATCAAGTTATAGTTTTCTGTTTAATTTCTTCTTCCTTGTCTTTACTCCAGTTTCCTCCAGTTTTGGATAATCATCATTACTTACGGTTTCCATATTTGGTACATTTATTAATTGAGGATTTGCAATAAGATATTGGGTAATTATTACATCTTGTTCTTGCATTTTACCTGTGTTGTTGTAAAATCTGTAAGATCTATTTGTTCTTTAAGAGTTTCCTTTTATCTAGTAATACTTCAATGTGATTTATATCTTGTCTACATGGAGCTGATGCCCCATTCCTTTTCAAGTACTTGATTATTTTCTTTAATTTGTTCCCCGGTTGCATATTTTTATTGTTTTTGATTTGTTTACTTTCTTGGATTCTTTCTTTTTTCCTGGATTACCACCAATTGATCCTTCATGTTTATGCCCTTTGTATTATCAGTGTGTTCTATGTACAATAATCCTAATCACTTCTAGTTGCTACCATTGCAAATTGGCACCTAGAACTGTTAGTCCTTGATGAAAAATGTGCACCCTGATTATCTAATGGGGTAAAGTTTTTTCTTAATATTCTAGATAATCTATTTGGCTCAGTCTATTTGACTAACTGATATCACTCACGTATGAACTGCATCCCTATGTGTTATTTCTATTTCTATATAATAGAGTCTCTCCTAGTCATTTATCACAATGTAGTACAGTGTGCTAATCAAATCCTTTGCCCTTTGACCAAATTTCATGTGAAAAGCTATTCAACTTCAATTTAATTAAAAGAAGCAAGAAGGAGGCAGAGAAGCCAGCAGCAGAGATGTGCAGATGTGCTTCCAGACTGCTCATGTTAGAAGGCCAATTTACTAAGAATTTAAATATATTTAAGCTTTACAGAACTACATCAGCTTAAGAATGCAGACTACTGGTGGCATGCTGAGTTATTTGGCTGAATTTTAAGCATGTGACAAAAAAAAACATTGTGAAAAATCAAACTTCTTTGAGTTTTGTAGTGGCTGCAAAGTGCCAACATTATCAGTGGGCCAGAAATTTGGCGAGATGAGTAGAGATAATCCCTACCTGACATCACTAGAGTCACTCTTGCAGGCAGTTTCTACCCTAGGAAAAGCTGTCCAGCAAATGGAGGAACAGATGGATAAATAAGTGGAACACATGGTTGTAATGGAGCAGAGGGCAGATGGACTGGCACACAATATACTGAGCTTTAATGATACATCCAGTAAAGCCCTGGCACCAGCAGCCAATGCCATCAAAGAACAGTTTTGCTACATTCAAGCATTAACATTTTGTAGAATTTGGTAAGCTCATCTAATGTGTCTATGAGGTACTTGGGGTAGCTGAGGTCACTAAAGGTTCAGACTTGTGGACATATGTAGAGGGCTGGCTTATAGAAACCTTTGGGTTGGTTCTCCAGACAGTTGGTGAAAGACTACCAGATTACCACTCATCTGGCTAGGCAGGCAGAAAGGGCCTGCACCATCCTGCAGATCATTGCTTCTATTGCAGTTCAGTACTGGATCCTGCAAGATGTCAGAGGGAAGAGATCAGAGGAGACTGAGGAGTCAAAGTCAATGCTGTTTCCAGACAAGTCAAACAAACCCCACATGAAATGGAAGGGTTTTGATGGTGTTTATCATCAACTATGCAATTTAGAGGCACTCCATAACCTAATGATGCCAATGAGATTTCAGGTTATGGTTGGCTAAAGAGTTATATCTGTACTGAGCCCAGAGGCTGATAAACATGTACAAAATTAGAAGCTGAGGGGCTGCAAGAAATGTAGAAGCATCTTCAGGGTTTGAAGGAGAGGACTGATTGGGTACTGTAAGTGCGGGCAATTCCCTGAATACAGTATTGACAGTATCCTTTATCCAGCTTTAATGCAGGAGCAGGACTGAGTTTGTCTGTGGCTTTCAGCCATTTGGAACAGTTATTTTTTCCAGCTAATCTGGACTGCGTCTAAAGGGAACCAACATCTGTAATGTATGAAAGTAGACTGTTGTTAACATTACCATTTTATAACCTATTTTAGAGACTGTTTCATTAAGTTTCTTAATATTAAAATGTTAGCACAATGTGGAGTTTATTAAATATTAAAAACAGTTGGAAAGGATGGCTCAGTGGTTCAGAGTGATGGAATTACCACCTACCATGCTGGCAACCTGGCTTCAGGAGCAGACTTAGATCACTGGGGATTGACCTGAGAGGGACAGGATCAAGTGTCCATTGACTCTCTATTCTGCCAGGGAGGGGAGGCATGCTGCCTCGGCCATTGCCGACCACCTGGTGGAGAGCTGGTGGTAGTGCAGGCATGAATGACATAGATGGGAGAGGCTACAGTTCCATAGTGTGTGTTTGTGCCTCCACATACATGAGTTTATGTGCCAGAGCAGTAGGGGTGAGGAGACAAATGGAAAAGAGTTCAGGTGAGCTTTCTGAAGCAGTGCCCACTTTCCTCTGACCTCACTGTCACCTGACCATTGGAATTTCTGGACTGTGCCCCACCACAGGAGGACATCCAAAGGGAGTGTTCTGGTGGGTTGGGGAGGAGGATGCTGGTTGGGGAGTAAGGACAAGGCTGATTGCCTCCAGCCTGGATCTTGGGGGAAAAAAGCTTTATACGCAAAAAAAATAGTTGTCAATTTGATAAATAGACAACAGGTTAAAATACATGGAAAATGGTAGTTGTATTACTATCTGCATAAAGGCTAATAGTGAAGAGTGATAGGGCTTTTGTTCCATGCGCCTGCCATTTCTCCACCATGTATTTGCTTGGGATTACTGCCCTTCAATGTTTTTTGACATGTAGCATTTACTGAGCTCAATTTGAGTATGCAGAATAAAAAACTGGCCCACTTTTTCTTATTATCTGCAGAGGGTGGGTTACTAGAGTATCTCCATGTTCTGTATTCTCACTAAGTGCACTCTACTTTCCCCATGAGGTTTTGGTGTTAATAATTCCATGTTTGGGGGCCAAACTGGGAGGCAAATATTTCTTTAAATGTTTGAGACTTTCCTGTGAAGACCAGCAGAGGGTTGGTTGCTAATATGTTAAGCATTTTTAATGACATAGAAATACAGTGATGGCAAAAAGACCAATTATTCATCCAGCCTGCCCGTAACAACCTAGCACAATCATAGAAGAAGGTTGATTGCAAAAGGCTAAACTTACTGACTCCATTTTATTAGTATAATTAAAGGCGTTCCCTCCATATCTGGCAACACATGAATAGTAAGTCATATTGCCTAATATTGACTCATTCCATGACAAGGATGTAATGTGTGGTTCAGCTATTCAGTTTTTTGTAATGCTTTTGCATGAAAATCTATAAACAAAAGTAAAAAAGCAGCAGAAACATTTGGTACCAGCCTGATTTTTTACCTTAACTTCCTCACTGCCTCCTAGCTTGGCTATCCATTCCTGCCTGGCTTTCACCACTCTCTGCAACACAGCAGACTGACAAGGAGGCAGCTGTCAGTACCTGTACCCAATCAGTGAGTGAGCAAGCAAGGAAGCAGGGCTTCCACTCTTCAAAAGGTGTACGCTTGGTCAGACACACGGCAGCATTACATTTTGACACAAGATTGACATTTTCCTGAACTTACACTGTCCACACTAGCTTGGGCCAATCATTCCCTGCCCAGCAGATACACACTCAGCACCAGACCAACAAGGTGACAGCTATTGGCACCAGTTCCAGATCGTGGGTGATGCAAGCAAGTAGGTGGGGCTTCTCATTTCGAAAGGGAAGCTGTGCTCAGTTGAACACACAGCAGCAAGACTAAATTTTTACCTGAACTTCCTCACCTTCTTCTAGCTTAGGCCATCAATTGCCTGCCTGGCTGACACCACTCTCAGAACCAGACTGGACTGACAAAGTGGCAGTTGTCGGTACTGGTTCCTGACTGGCAGGTGATGCAAGCCTGGATGCAGGGCTTCCTTGCTTAGAGGGGCTGCACAAGCGACACTCTGTGGAGGCGACATTTTCGATAAGTGGCCCCCACAGGACTGGCGAGAGTCACCGTGTGATTCTATTATGGAGACTGGGAAACTGCATTACCCTTTTCTTTCATTTTGTCAAGTGTTTTTATTTAAAATGTCTTTCTTAGTTTATGTTAACCTTATTCTAGTGTTTTGTTTGGTTAATTGTGGTGTTACTGTATGATATAGTTTATGTCCCTGACTGAACTGAGGTGTACACTTTGCCTGAGGAATATATACACATGAACAATTCAACTGCACCTTACACAACCTCCAAATACTGAGCACTTTATCTGCACTTACAAACTTTACATTTAGCAATATGCACCTCAACTATACCATATAAACTTAACATTTAGCCGGTACACCTCAACCAAACATCACAAACTTAACTTTCAGCTGTATACACCTCAACCACATCTGGACTTCTGCCTTCTGTTTCTGGGTGGCTCATTTTGGCCCTATAGGGACACTATTGGCATTGTCAGATCCAGGATTTTAGAATGGGGGTGATGGGACTTGATATGCACATTTCTTTAATCCTTTATATAACTTGCTATTATATTGTTTTACTACATTTTAAATAGAGAATGCAAATGTAGTATATAGTTTAGAATATATATATTTTTCTTACAATGAATAAGTCATACTTCTTCAACAAAGAGTGAAGTGTAGCAGCAGCAAGCAAGTATGTTACAGTAGGGGATGCTACCGTCCCTTAGCTACCCTAGATATTGCCAAAGGAGTTTGAAATCAGAACTACCAAACGTCCATTGGTAGTTCTGATTCAAACTCCCTCAATACTTCCTAGTTCGTGGCTGTTTCTTCTTAGGCAGCAGTTGGAGCTCTGTCTAGGTTTAGCTGGGCAGTACTTGCAAAATAACCCATATTTTCTCAGAGTAAGGCAATTTCTTGTTTATAACAACAGTTTGTTCATGTTGCAGAATATGATAAGATCTTACTAGGATGTGCAAGTTTTTGTGCATCTCTTTTATTTATTTAAGAGAGATGAGAATAACAGGGCCTGTAACTCTATAGTACTTTTCTTTTGTAGGGTTCACTATTTCCAGAGACAAATGTATAAAATATGTTTGAATGCTGTTCCTGCAGACACTGTTATTTCTATATAAGGTAGGAATTAGCAGGTGTTTGCCTATTTTGCAATGAATTAAATGCAGGAATTCCTAGGTGTTTTGTCTATTCCTGAGGCTGGGGTGATAAAGGGGTAGGGAACTTTCCCTTTGTTAATAAAAAGAATAATGCATAACAGGGTGTGTGTGGTCGCGTTGGATAACGCACACCTGGGGTGATTACATAGATACATAGACAGTGTTTGCAGATAAGGCCTACGGCCCACCCAGTCTGCCCATTTGAGCTTGTAAGTTTACTTTATGTTTTCCTAGAAGTCTGTTGCTCCTTAACCCTGACCTCCAGAATTCCTTTATGTCTATCCCATACATCTCCTGACAACACTCACGCTGAAGTGTACATCTCACTGAGATGAACCTAATTAGTATTTTTAGATCCTCATCAGCTATGTGAAATTGCCCTGTAATTGCACTGATTATGCACCCTCATGTACAACTTACAGGTGGTAGTGCAGTTGGGGTGCACAGCTTGAGGGTGTACTGAGGTGTACACCTCTTTTAACCTTAGCTCATCATCAGGTACACCTTGGCTGGGTGAGGGTCTCTCTCTTCTAGCTACAGTTATGTAGTAGAACACAGATGTATTGTGACAGCAATGTAAGAGCTTAGCAAGGATATAAAATACATCTAAAGACCCTTGGTGCTTCTCAAGAAGTAGGGAAATTTCCCCAGTGTACTGGTCAAAGTTACCCATTCACAAAAAAAATACCCACAAACTAAATGTTCCTTACAACTAGTTTGTAAATCAGAAACACTCATTTAATTTACTAAAAGGCAAGTAAAGATGGAACAATTACAGAACTCGAGCCGTATTGAAAAACAGGTTCAACTGGGAAACCTGACTTACAGGTTCAGAGCAGTTCTCCTTAAGGGGAGATCATGCTAGGAGGAAAACATGGTGAAGTCTCAACTATTTCTTAGGACTACTACGTGTTAGTGGGTCCAGTCTGTAAGCAGTGTTAGGAATGGAAATAATTCATTGGGAGAATCCATTGCCTTTGTTCTAGTATCGAACATAGATATCTGACAGGGTCTGGGGATGTTTCTTCATTATATGTTGCATTGTTACACTTAATTTTGCCAGTTATATGCTTTTAGGAAGGGTACATTTGGCATAGAAGCAGTCCTCCCTCATTTATATTCCAGGAATGGAGTCAGACTTTTAATTTCAGTCCTGAAACTAAATTTCCTAGGTTCCCCATCCCCAGCTCTACCACTGTCTGTAAGATTTGTTTTCTTGTCTTAACCTGCCCTTGTACTGTAAGATACACAGCTCATCTCTACAGAACCCCTGCCCTAGAACAGAGGATATTTACTGTTCACACTTTGAAGCCTTAACCATTCTCATTCACAGTACTTAGTAAATGTGTTCACTTCCGCTGAGGAGCAGAGGCTCTTGATTGTCCGTCTGGCCTAGGAAAGCAGCTTTATCTTGACATGCCAACAACCAAACAGCCTGCTGTCTTTAGCTTTAAAGGGGTCACATGGAGGTCAACACCAAATGAGAGCAGAAGGGGGGATGAAAATAAAAACATATAAAACTCACTGTTATGTAATATGATATTCATGATTTTTGTATGATCTCTAGCAATACGATTGTGGGACCTTGGCATTAAGTCTAATGCCAGTGACTAAGAGACCTTGAATTAGCTGGGTGATAAATGAGTGGAGGAAATATCAAGCAGTGGCTTTTTTTCTGATTCCTACACTCATATCAAAATGACTATACCATTGTTTTTCTTTTCTTCATTTTTCTTTGCCAAAAATGGGCATTCCTAGAGAGTGAACTCCTCCTCCTCCTTCTTTGCCATCCCATGTTGTGCAACTGCCTGCCTTTCAAATGAGGGTATGGCTTGCATTTATCATATGCAGTGCTGTGACACATCCTTCCTTTATTTGCTCTTTCCTCAAAAATGCACATTGTCAGAAAGGCACATGTGCAGTATACTGTTTCTGAGTGGTGCACTGAAGTAATTTGTAGACAAGATGTAGAAAGACCTTTTGTGACACTCTTAGTGATGATCCCCACCTTTACCCACATCCTCCAAAAGACATCGAACTAATGTTTTAAAGATCAAGTCTTCTTATAAATAGAGTCTATTTTCGAGTCTATTATATGTCATCTGTTAGCATCCTTTGCACACTGTGTGAGAGGGCTTTCGGCACCATGCAATTCTGCTTAAAGCTGAACCAGCATAACATTCTGTGGTGATCTGCATATGTAGCCCATGATGCTTTGCATTGTGTAGGCATGTGTGATTTTGTATTTTCTATTTGTGATTGTTCATATGCCCATTATTTTAATTAGAACTACATTACAGTACAATATGTGGCATTACACTCTGAAGCACTATAGTAGATGGTGTTTATTAAAGGAACAACATCTACTGTAAATACCAATATTTTCTTTAAAAAATTAGAATTCCTTTCAAAACAGACATAGTGGTACTTTATAAATATACGGAAGACACTGACTTTTTGCTCCTTTATCATCAAACAGCCCTTTGGGTATTAAAGCGCTGGGGAGGAGGACAAAGATTTACCATGCTTTTCCTCTCCTCTCTGACGGCCCACTTGCCCAACCTCTGCTCCCACCCCATCACTCATCCCCTGGGACTTACCTCCCCGGTGTTCCTCCCTGGCTTACCCCCATTGTATGGCTTTCGGGGTGGCCCCATTCCCCTGCTGGACATCTAGCTCAGTGTCCAGGAGTGCCACAGTGCAACAGTGCGAGACCTGCAGAGTGAGGTGGGTGGTACACTGCCAGTTGGCATTCTCCTGTTTTTTCTGTCATTCAGGAAGCATGTAATGCAATGATGTCACTGGCAAGCATGCCAATGTCTACTGCACCCCCAGCAAGCTCCAGCTGTTAGTTTTAAGGCCTCCACCAGGAGTCCTTAGAGCAAAGGCAGCTAAACCACTATCCTCCTGGGAGGAGGAGAGCAGTCCCTAGGCTGCTAAGTCCTCCTCCTCCCCACGGCTGGCTCTCTGACTCCGGGCTTGTTCTGAACCTGGGTCATCAGCGTTGCAAAGCTGTAGTGCTAGCACTATGCAGGCAGGCTGGTGAAAGAGGAGGACAAAGATCATTAAGCAGCCTAGAGGAAGCACTCCTCTGCTGAAGAGGGAGAAACTAAGACTCAGCACTACCACCTCCTGGGTACCACAGGTGGTGGTGCAGCTGAAGACATCAAACAGGAGAGGACTCCAACTGGTTCTCCTATGGCTCTGTCTATATGTTTGTGCCAACAAGGAAATTACCCCCATCTGACATGATGATGTAGAGGAAAAGAACACGGGCTGGCAGTGCTGGTGCTGATGGGTGACCAGAAGGAGCAGAGTGGGCAGTATAGTGAGAAAAGGAGCATCAGAATCCAACTGAAAATGAATTGCATCACAACTGGCATATTTTGGTTAGCTGAAATGTGAAAAAAAAAACTAGAATGGGCAGGATGCCAGCCAGCAAATGAAACTATGGGTTGGTTGAGTTGGGGTAGGTAGGTTACCAAATAGTTACTGAAACTGGAGCAAGGTGACAAGATGTCAGATGATAAGTAAGATTGGGAGTGGGATAAAATGGCAGAAGACCAGATAGTAGATGAGCTTGGGAAGTGGAACGATACCAGATAGTAAAAGACTGAGGGATAGCAGGATACCAGATAGTAAATGAAACTGTGGGGGTGGAGGTGGCAGGATACCAGACAGAAAGAAGAAGTTTGGGAGTGACAGGACACAAGATAGTAAATTATTCTGTGGGGAATGGGATACAACAGAGCACCAGATAGTAAGTCTAGTATACTGTGGAGGAGGAAGAGGATGGCAGGATGCCAGTTAATAAATGAAATGGGTCTGCCCAGCGGCACAGCAGGTTGAGGCAACCATGCCTCCCTGCTGCCACATGGGTGACCTGGGTTTGGGAATGGGCTCAGTTGGCTCAAGGGCCCGGCCAGGAGAGGAATACTGAGCATCCATAGACAGCTCTCTCTCCCTGGGAAGGGGTATCCTGTGACTTGCCACCCAACTGCCACCTGGTGGAAGTCAAGTGGTGGTGCATGCGAGTCCCGCAGCTAGAGGAAGGGCCGCGTTTAGAGTGTTGGAGTGCCTCCTCAGAGGTTGAGTGGACTTGCATGCTCATTGCATGTCCACCCAGCCACGAGGAGAAAACCAGGTGGAAAAATGGAGGTTGGGCTTAATGAAGCCCTCCCTTTGAGCACCAACAGCCGCCTGGTCTCAGGAGTCAGATGGAGACTCAGAATCGCTGGGGATTGTGGCATAGGGCTGACACAGCTGCCTTGCCTGCCAGGGAGTGCAGAAAAACCTATATGAAAAATAAATGAAAATGGGAATGGTATTTTAATGGTTTAAATAAAAGAAGACCCTGGAGTGGTGGTCCTGTAAATGTAGAAAACAGTGTGAGGAGACAAAGTCCTAACCAGCCTATACAAAATACTGTGAAACACAACACAGGACCAGACTCAACATATCTCAGTGTATTCAATAACTAGAGAGTATTTTCCCCATTTACAAAGCCAGTTATAATTCACTATCATAACGCTGGTTGTAACAACAAACAAGCATAGCTTTGTCAAGGGAAAGCCGCAAGACACTGAGCATCTCGCGTTATATTGTTTATCTATTTTAGTGGCACTTGCTAAGGTGAAAAATATTCCCCAGCAATTATATAAACAAAGCATGGGTGGTGTATAAATTAAATTTTACACACACCCTTGGTATGGGATGGTTAAGATATACCCTCCCTTTGAGCTTCACTCTTGGTGTTTATGTAGCATCCAACACCTCAGGTGTATGTAGAATTCTCACCATATACACCACCCCATGTATTACTCTATATATTATTACCACCATCCACATTTTAATAAGATTCCCAGGCCCAGATATTCAGAAATGTGCCAAGGCTGGCAGAAGTCTGGCACAGAACAAGTCCGATGCACCCTGGTGCAACAGGAGCGATATTCAGAGGTTGTGCATGCCGCAGTGCACCAGCGCAACCTGGCTGAATATAGCACAGTTGCGCCATGGTGCAACTGTGTTTGCTGGTGCAACTCAGAGTTGTGCCATGGCACAAACACAGTTGCACCATGGTGTAGAAAGATGCCCAGTGCAACCATGGGAGCAGAGCAGCAGAGCAACAGAGGGGCACGGCATGGAGAAGTGACCCAGGGACAGAGCCAGGGAAGCACAGTGACAGGCCACAGGAGTCCACCACCAGCTGGGCATAGCAGGGTGCACACAGGCACCCAGACCCCCACCCCAGAACACAACAGTGGCACAGATGGTAGGCAACAGGAGGTGCCAATGGCCAGTGGAGGGCCACCAAGGGGAACCCCTGCAGGCTGCAGGCCGGCTCCCCACACACCCAGACCAGTGCAGGCCACACCCATGACCATGCAGCCAAGCACACACATCTGCCACACACCCTGACAGCCACCCCATGGGCACCCCAAGACAGCCACCGACCAAGGGGAGGAACACCACCACCACAGTGGGACACACCACAGCACACAGCAGTGAACCACAGAAGCACAACATGCACCCTGACACATGCACACCACATGGACAGGCACTGGGCCCACTGCAGCATGGCTTCTCCACACCACCTGCAAAGCAGACACAGACACAGGCAGGTATTCCAAAAGATGAAAAACTTTAGAGCGGCTGCAATGTCGATAAAACATGCATGAAACTGGAGATATAATTAAACAGACTTTAATCAGATAGCTGAAGCAAGCAGCATGTAAAAATCACAGATGCACGTTTCACATCCCAAAGACGCTTTTTCAATGTGATATATATTATTCCAAAAGATAGATATATTAAAGAACAGAACTATGTGCAAAATAAGGGTGTGGGAGATGGTAGGAAAGTGAGGAAGGAGATAGGAACAGGGACTGTACAGTGGGAAGGGGACTGTAGGGGAGGTACAGTTGGGAAAACAAGGAATGCAGGGTCCCAACTAGCAGCGGCCATGCCTGCTGCCCTTGCTGTCTTCACTGCCTTCGATCAGCCAGCAGCATCCTGTGCACCTGCAGTACTGCCTCCATGGTGGTTGAAGCAATCAATATTAGCTGCCAGAGCAACCATCAGTAAAGGGCATCCTACCCTGCTGGACACCTAGGACAAGTGACAGGACAGGTGATCAGTGCAATGGCTGAAGGAACCATGCCCACCCACAGCGCACAATGGGCAGTGGGATCACACACCCTGGAGGGCCGTACTGGCCACCTGCAGGGGTGGGCAAACGCCTGCCAGCAAGCGGCACTCCACAACAATGCACAGCGGAGGTCCCCACCACACAGTGGTCACGATTGTGCAATGGCAGTCACATGGCACAGTGCACTGGCAGCACCACAGCAATGCCAGTGGAGCTGGGCACACACCCAGCCCACCAACAGCTGGCACACATACCCAGACATGCGCCACAGTGGCAGGCACCACACACAGTGTGACACACGCAGCTGCCATGGAACCTTAGCACAGGTAGCCATGCCTGCCACCCCCCACCACCCCCATGTGCATTTGCGAAGGACCATGACAGTGCCTACCTGCCCTCTGTGGCGCCACTGGTGCGTAGCTACTCCGCGCCACTCTGGCCTGCTGTTCTGCCACTGCTGCTGCTGCTGCTTTCCTCCTGCTTTCAAGCCCTGGGACAGGTATACATCAGTAACCATCCACAGCAGCTGCCCACCACCCCCACCCCTGTGCACAGGGAGAGCCCCTGCCTGACATGTCCTGCACAGCAGCATCATAAAAGCAAGCAGCAGTGGGCGATGCCACCCCGTGATGTGCACACTTGCTTTCCCACTCTGCAGGGCATGCCAGGCAGCCTAGCCAACACCACAGTACAGCACCAGGGCACACATGCAATATGGGCCTACTCACCTGGCTGTGGCAGAGCCCACACCTGACTCATGCCTCCAGCCTCCTGAGGCACTCTGGGTCCCTCCTCGCCAGGTCTCCATAGCAGTGGTGACACTGCTCCCCTGTCCTGGCCACCCCCGTGCCCTGCTGCAGTGTTGCAGCAATGCCCTACCACACTGATACCTGGGGCTGCTGCAGGGTGCCTGGCCAAAGAGTTGGGGTGCATGGGGCTGGACGCAGGTGACCAGGTTAACTAGTTCCACCTGTGTCCCATTAGCTGCCCTTTGGTGCCCTTTGCTGCACCATGTGGTGAGTCGTAGCCGGTGAGCAAATGGCAGCGGTAAGCACACATGGCCACAGCATGCACCAGATGTGCGATCCAGGGGACATGCCCTGCATCTGCCCATTGCGCAGTCTCAGGGATGTGCAGCATGGGGAGAGGCTGGGTGGGGTCATGTGTGGGGGTCAACCAGGGGCAGAGGTCACAGCAGAGGTCAGGGTTCGGCTGCCGCACAGTGCGCCGCGTGCACAATAGCAGGCCTGGTGCACCATGTGCCTATGACTCCCATCGGGCAGCGTTGGCACACAGTGTGCAACTGACGACATGATACCATTCAGTGCATGAGCACTGCAGTCCTGCACATCCGCATGCATGTGCATTCGCTATGATTTCACATCGTGTGCATTGCACCGTGACTTGCTCGGAGGAATCTCGTGCGCATGGAGCAAAATCGCGATATTCAGATGCCACATGCAAATGAGCTGATCAGCCAATGTGGTGCACTGGGGAGTTAGCACGTCATTACCATTGCGCCAAAGCTCATTTGCATGTAATGTGCTATAAAAGTGCCACTGATCATCACAGGCCATAGACTGGTATTGCATCCTTTCGAGGTGTGTTGCCATGCTGCTGCAGCTCACTGGGAGCAGCCAGCACAGCAAGGGGATGGAAGAGGTGCTGCTGCTGCTACTGACACACTGTGCTGTCCATGTCCACAGGAAGCCACATGTCGGAATGTGAGGAGGGTGTAGCATAGGCCTGCTCACAAGCGCAGGCCCAATTTCATAAAGGTAGAGACAGAGGGCCTGTTCAAGGCCTACCTTGACAGGAAGCCCTGTTGAGTGGTGCCACAAGAACATCACAGGCCAGGGCTGGGGCCTGGGTGGAGGTGGCAGCATGTGTGTACCACAGGTCAGCCACCAGTGCTCAGTGCAGGAGTTCCAGAAGAAGGTGGTCACAGACAAGAGTGCATCAAGGAGAAGGTGGCGACCATTCGTGCCTCCTGGAATGTCACCAGAGGGGGCCTGCAGCTGCACCACTGCTCACGGTTGCAGGAGGGTTGTTGGCAGCCACCATGTGTCACAGCACAATGGAGGTGTGTCTGGCAGCAGATTCCAGATGGGTGGCAGCCCATCACTGTATGGTAAGTATGTCAGCCACACACAGTTGGGGGCGTGGAGGGTGCAGACATGGCCATGCTGGCATGTGTCGGCCAGCATGCCTGTCATGTGCATGTATGCACTCACATGCATGCCATGCTGCAGGGTACAGGCAGTGGCAGTGGGGGGGCATGTGAGCAATGCATCGCTAACATAGCTATCTTTCTCTTGCAGCACCAGCACGCCCTGCAGATGATGGGATGCCAGTGGTGGCAGCAACTGTGGCCACTGGACCAGCCCGGAGGACCAGCCTTCCACCTCCATGGGCATCCGGGGCCTGACAGGCTACAGCTCACCACTGCTGTGCAGGCAGATGTCCTGGACCTGGGATCAAGCGAGGCCCTGGATGTTTCCTGCAGGATGCCAGACTTGGGGTCCTGTGTGCAGAGACACAGATCGGGTGGGGTCCAACACCGATGATGACGTAATGCTCATCCTGGACAGCATGGCCACCATTGTGGGGAGAGGCCCCTGCTGGACACTGACACAACCAGCACACCCAGTGCCCTGCCGGTGGCAGAACAGCTGCCTGCCACCACTCGGGTGCAGCGGTGTGCACTGCCCAGGCTGTACCCCTGTGGTGGAGGTGGTGCTGCCGTGCAGGCACTGGTAGTGTGCAGCAGCTGGACGGGCACAGCAGTTGGCTGCGGTGCCACTAGGCAGCCGGACACAGGGTCCACCACCGGTGTGCCTGCCATACCCAATCCTTGCAGTTCCCACTGTGCAGTGTCCCCACAGAGGGGGGACTATGCAGCATGGCCATTCACCACATGGAGATCGGCATTCGGTCCTGGATCCCAGGATGCTGACCCGCTGGCTGAGTACACCTTGTTTACTATGGAGTCTGTTCAGTAATAGGTGCTGCTCACCACTGGTGTGCGTGCACTGCACGCGGAGGTGCGCCAAGCAGCACAGGGGCACTGAGCAGATCCTGGCGGGATGCAGCGATGCAGGAGGCCACGACTGCATCCCTGGATCTCATTGCCACTGCAATCTCAGATGGCTTTGCACTGCTGGCTGCCACAGGGTGTGGCCAGGCACAGATGACCCCAGGTGCACTATCCACCCCGTGTATCTGGTGTCGGTTGACCCCTGTGCAGTTGATGCCAGGCTCAGATGTCGGTATCCCAGGCATGCCCAGGGCTGGGCTGTTTGGGAGCCTCGACACACCCATGTGGACACGGGTCATGGTCCTGCGGTTCTACCCTGGGGCTGTTGCACACCCCCATGGCTGATGTGCGGCCTGTGGCTGCTGATCGGCCCAGGTGTGGCCGCCCCCATGGCTGTGGTGGCCAAGGTTCCACGCAGCAGACTTGATGCGGCCCACCCTGCCTGCAGCCTGCAGCTGCTGCCCAGTGTGTGCATGGGCGGTGTGTGTACCTGCAGCAGGTGTGGCGCCTGTGTGTTGCACCACATGCTGCCTGTGTGCATGCTTGCCTGGCTCACTGTGCCATGTGGCATGGGGTGATGACAGTAGTCCTGCACCAGCTGCGCCTGTGCACCAGTGCAATGCATCTAATCCATGCCACATACCCGTGCCTGTGTGTGTGTGTTGTGTGTGTGTGTGTAGTGTGTGTGTGTGTGTGTGTGTGTGTGTGTGTATGTATGTGGGGGCTGTGAGGGGTGCTGTGTGGTTTTGTGTAGGTGTGTGCCCCTGTCACCCTATCCCTACTTCCACCTTAGTGTGTGCATGCCTATTGCCACGCACACCCCTGCATGTGTGCTGTACCTGTTCGTGGCCTAGTGTTTGCAGACCACCTACCTGTGTGCACCATAGTGCTCCCATGCTATGGTATCCCTGTGCCATCTTGCCTGCTGGATCAGCCAGGGATCCCTTCACCCAGGGGTGGCTGTCCACCCCCCTCTGGCCAGTTGCCTCCATTGTCCCCACTAATGTCACCCTCATCAGCCTCAGCAGCTATCCCATGGTCAATGGCCATGTTGTGCAGCAGCAGGCCAGGAATAGGCCACAGGCTTTCGAGGAGCTGTACTGTAGGGCATGCCTGACCTGTCTACGCAATGGAACTGTGCTTTCAGCATGCCAAAGACTCGCTCGATGATGTTGCAATGCTGCATGTGCCTCATTGTAGTGTTCCTCTGCTGGGAACGATGGGCACAGGAAGGGGTGAGCAGCCAGGCTGCAGTGGATAGGTGCTGTCCCTGTGTGGATAATGACATGGTTAGCCCTCTGCTATGCTAGGCTGTACCCTTGCCTGTCCCTACCACCCATGCCAACATGCACACCCTGCCCTCCCCATCCCATGGTATGCTGTGTCCATCACCTCTTGCCCATGCCATACTCACCCACTAGATGGCCCGTGGGGATATCTCCACATTCAAACCTGTGGCACAGAGCAGAGCTGTGCCAGATGAATGCATCATGTGCACTCCCAGGGTGTGTGATGCAGACATTGGTTATGCACCCGTGGCATTGCACTCCACCTGGCAGTTGACACTCAGGCTCACCTTCCTATTGATGTGCACCGCACCCTCTGGGCCAGGTGGCATGTGGATGCCCATGTGGGTGTAGTCAATGGCCCCAATCATGCCAGGCATATATGCTACCCGTAGGAGTTCTGCATGGTTGCTGTACGCTCTGCCTGTGTGCTGGGAAATGGATGTATTCCAACACATGTGGTGGCACAGCATTGAGGAACTGTGTGAGGAGGCGGGATGTGGCCAACTGGGTTATGCCTGTGGTGTCCCCTGTTGGTCTCTGGAAGGTGCCCATGGTGAACAGACACATGACAGCTGTCACCTTTGTCTCCATGGACATGGTGTGGCTCTGTCTGGTGGGTGCCTGCATCTTCTCACTGCACAGCCACAGAGCTGCCTCAGAATGGCCATGTTCAGGTGGTACCAGCCCACAATCTCCGTGTTACTGTACTGCTCAAAGGAGATGGGGCGGTACACCTGTGTTGGGCATACCGCCAGTGGGCCCTTGCACAGCCATGTCACTGTTCCTGCTGCCCTCACATCCCCATTATGGCATCCATCATGAAGGGCACACTATCCATGGCCCTTGCTGTCCTATATCCCCCTGGGTGGTTGGCTGCCTGCGAACTGTGTGCCACCCTGGTGCACTGCCTGGCAGTGTGTCTACCTGTCTGTCACACTCTTTCTGCCCCTGTCTCCTCTCCACTACCTCCTCTGTCCCTCTCCCTCTGAGTCTGCCTTGGTCTGTCTATCTGTCTGACTGTCTCTCCTCTCTTTCTTTCTTTCTTTCTTTCTTTCTTTCTTTCTTTCTTTCTTTCTTTCTCTCTCTCACCCTCTCTCACCTGGTGCAAGTGTTTCTTTGTGCTTGCACCCTGTGTTTATAGGAACAAGTCTGCTCATCACATCTCTGATTTGCTCCACCCTTGCACCACGGTTCCGTGTTGAATATCATACTGCGCTGGATATTCATGGGCATGCCCCTGCACTTGCACCTGCATTCATTAAAGTTGCGTATTGACACAATGAGATTTGTGCTGCTCACTGGCTCCTGCTAAATATCGCCAGCAGGTGAAGTCCGCACGCAGGCGGTGCAACTGCTTTGAATATCTGGGCCCCTAATGTTTTGTGTCCACTGACACCATCTCAAGGCAAAAGTGGACTATAAAAGGAAAAGAAAATTACCATTTATATGTGTTCTAAACCATTTTTTTTAATGTTTTGTCACTACAGTGCAGTGATTAAATTAAAACTAACACACTGCACTTACCTAATAAGATGACAGTAGCAGTTCTGAATATGCATAAATCAAAAATTATAATAAGGTATTCTTTATATAGTTACTGCTCTCAAGAAACTTAAGCACAGAGTTAGTGAAAGTACATATATGCTCTATATAAAGAACACATTACATTTGTAATAGACAATGAGGATTACAGAAACAACTGCCAATTAATTCATATTTTTTAATGATTTTCCTGTTAGGAAGAGAGAGAGAGAGAGAGAGAGAGGAGAGAGAATTGAAGATCACAGGTTTTGAATCCATTTAAACATAAGGACACTTGCCATGTAAGTTTCATCCCTATAAGTTTTCTAATAAAGTGTTCCAGAAAGGAATTTTTGAAGATAAAAATGAATTATAAATTGCAATTGATATAATTTGTATAGATCCTATGAAGGAAGGATAAGGATGAAATAATTTTTCATTTATATGTAATCAGAACAGCTTACTACCACCTTATTAGGTGAGTATGATATGCTATTTTTAATTATCTAATGGAAAGGAATGTTTAAGTATTCTCATTGGCCAGTGTGTGTCTAAAGCAGTGATGTTATCCAAGCAAAATGTTACTGTATCAAGTCCAGGCACATGACCATTTTACAAGTACTGTTTTTTCGATTATACAGTCTGTAACTACCTGTCTGTGTCAAAGGACCTCCTTGTGAATGAGCTTGCTCAACTGAGTTTTCCTATAATAAACTTAAACTTGAACTTGAACATGTTCTCTGTAGCATGCATATCACTGCACACACTACTGTACTTAAATCCTTGCTGGTGACAGCTTTCACATGTTTGTACTGCACATAAAATAAGTTTCAAGTTAAGCACCACAAATGCTCACCACAACTCAGATCATTATTTCAAGTACAGTAAAATCATTTTCAAAATGGCCACTATATGCATGCAGCTTCATGGTTTAACTATTGAAATGGAGAGACGCACACACTCAGCTGTTTCAACATAAAGCCACATGCAGTAGCCATTTCAGAAAAGGGTCACTGTTTTCACATGTGGCTACTTCACAGATCATTTTAGTTTAAAAATGAACCATTTTCAGCTTGACTCATCCTCCCCCAAGAACAAGGTGACTTACCAATTGCGACTGGAAAACCAGAAGTGTCCACCTGGCTATGGCTCCTTTCCCATTTGCATTGCAGTTTTGGCAGAAATAAACAAAAATTAAAGCAAGAAACATCTTCACCTGGTCCCATGGTGGGCAGTGAGGACAGGTGAATCAAACTTAGGGGTGGGGCGGGTTACAAACAGAAGAGAACCAAGGGAAGAGAGCTGTGTGTGTGTGGCTAACAATACTGAAAAGCCGCTCCTCACAAAGAAAACAGCAGCACTTATTTTTGGCATGTCATCAACCCACTCATAAAATTAGGAAAAAAGCTGCTTTTAAATATATTTTTGATCTGTTATCCATGTTTCCTTTATATTGTCAATTGTATAATAAATAATGCACTTCAGGATGTATGTCTGTGTGGGATAATGTCACTTCTCATGTGCTGGATGCACTCGGCCTGTAATTGTGCACAACAACACCAGGTGTGACCTTATCCCAGAACAAAACACCCTGTCATGCATAATTGCTTAATTTAATCATTGCAGTATGATCCAGTGTTGGAATTACAGGATTTGCCAGGGCTCAGCCTCACTAATTCTGAAGTGAGCTCTGGTAGCTCAAACGTCACTGCCATTAACTTACAATGGGAAGTGGGGCTCAATTTAAAGATAGGATCCTCATAGCCCCCCAGCTCCCAAAGCTCATAAAGTGTCATTCCAACACTGATATGATACACTGCAGTGACAAAAATATTTAAAGAGCAGCTGATGCCTTCCTGAGGACTTTAACACAACATAATATTTAGAGGGTCCAGCTTGTATCTCACATTATTTCTGTATTTCTCCTGCCATTATTTATTACTGAGGTCATTTTCATGAAAGAAGGATATTTGCTTCTGAAGAGTTTAACTATTCTGCTGTTTTCCTATCTGAGGTCATAATGCACTTTTGTGACATCACAGTTACTCCCATGGCAACAGATTGTGATCTCACAACACAGGATAATGACTTGAAGTAGGGAGTCAGCTATAGAGGCAGATTAACTCTATGGGATAAAGATCATGTAGTCATGCTAATTTTCTCAGTAATAAATAATTGGAGGAGAAATCTATAGAATACATACAGATTGCAATCTGAATGGTACCTAGTTATTATATTTTTTCAAAATTTTCTTTGAGGTGTCAGCAGTCTTTAAGAAATTGTTCAAAAAATATATAAATGGAAAATTGTAATTTTAAATTTTACTTTTCATAGTCCACTTCTGCCTTAAAGGAGTGTTGAAGGACACCAAATGTTAGCAATTTTGTTAATGATGTGGATGGGGTGATAATAAATGTTTAAAGAATACATTGAGCTTAGCTGTCTGGTCCTCTATTGTGTTTTGGATTGCCCATCAGTAGGATATCAAGTGGCCTGTTGTGCCTTACCAGGTCCCTCAGGACAACTACAATGCATCATCATGCCGAGGGGCCAGCTTAGACACTTTTAGTTCATGGGGAACTGGAAAACAACAGCAATAATAGCTGTGCAGTGCCTCCACTCAGGAACTTTAATTGATGAGTGACCAAACGCACTCTGGGCTAAGAGGCATCGGTGATGGCACTGACAGTTTGGCTAGACTACTGCCAGGGATGGAAACACTGACAGGGGACAGGTTAAAATGCTGCAAAAGCAGAGACAACCTGCAATGCATACTGGCTCAACATTACTTTAAACAGCTTCCTCATATCTACCTTTCCTTGCCTTTGCTTTGCAGTAGGTCATAGAAACACAGAAACATAGAATTTGTCAGCAGAAAAGGACTGCTTGGCTCATCCAGTCTGCCTAGATGGTTTCCTGCCTAGTCTGTTTTCGCAGACCTTAACTGGTCTCCAGCAACCCTCCCTTCTCCTGCCCATTTCCTAGATCACCTAGATTGATTCATAAATATCTGTAAGTATTTTTATTATAGCAACGAGGAAAGGAGACAACACTACTGAATTTACACAAAAGTTTTGTACATTTACTGATGAGCTGTGTGATTTAGTATCTGTATGTAAGAAGTAAGAACGTATGGAAGGAATCTAATTGTAAATGTATGTTTTATGTTTGCACAGGACAACTTTGTAAATAGGTCCTTTGGGCTAAAATGTATATCCTGTCAAAAATAAAGTTTTAACTAACTAATACATCCCAATGTCTATCCTATGCATGCTTGAAGTCCACTACTGGTTTCACCTCCACCATGTCTGCCTGTAGTCTGTTCCAGGCATCCACTACTCAAGCTGTATTGTCTTGCTTCCTTCCTACTCCCCCCATTTAATCGCATGCCCTCTGGTTCTGGTGCTCTTTCTCATTTGAGAGACTCCTATCCTGTACCCTGTTCACCCTGTGAGATCTTGATACTTCACAGCTGTGCCTTAATCATCCTGGTAAACAGCTGGCTGGGTCTTCTCCTTCTTGGGTTAACTTCACACACTACTACAGTTTTCTCCCTCTTTTATGAAGTCAGGTAATAACTCGCACCTCAGATCAATGCCAGCTATCAATATTGTTCTTATTCACCAAGTTTTACCGTACTTGAATATGCACTTGGTAGGTGTTCCTATTGAGCTGTACTGCACTTTATTCTTCATACATAAACTTTATGTATTTATTTTAAATTTGTACCTTTTGTATTGAATGTTGTTCAGTTTATTCTAATTTTGTGCTATTTTTTTACTGAATGTTTTGAATTCAGTGTTTTGCTTCTATGTATTGTGCTGCTGCTGTTCTTCCACCTTTCCCTCCCCTGAGTTGCACATGGAAATGAGCCTTGGCTCAGTGTGTCTCTCCCTGTTACCAATTTTCAAATAAATAAACAAATGTCCCTCTTGAGCTCCCTCTTCCAGGGTGTACATGAGAAATGCAAAGAAAAGCTGGGCCACACCAAGCAGGTCCACAAAAGTTTATTTAGCTTAGTTCAGTATATTGTAGAACCAGGCAAACACCCCAGGGTATACATGTTGAGATCCCTCAGTCTGTCCTTGAAGGGCTTCGGTGCAACCCTGCACCATTTTAGTTGCCCTCCTCTGGACTGGCTCCAACCTGTTTATGTCCTTTGTGAGGTGTGACCTCCAGAACTGGACACAGTACTTGAGGTGGAGTCTCACCAGCAAGCAATATGGTGGCAACATAACCTCCTCCTCCTACTGTAGATACCGCCTCTATGCATCCCAACATCCTACTGACCTTACCCACTTTTGTCACAGTGTCCTGCCACTGTGAGGCCAGCAGACATGATAACTCCCAAGGTCCCTTTCCTGTTTAGTGATGGACAGTACGTCCCCATCCTATAATCAGTTCCAGCAATCTTTCTCTTTCCAGGTACTACTCATAATCTGTTCAGCCAACAATTTCTCCATCACCTTGCTAATCAATGGTAGTAGAGAATAGGTCTATAGTTGGACAGATGGCCAGAATCCCCCCAAAAATGGGACTAGCCTGGCCAACTTCCAACCTTCAGGAACACAACCCTCCTCAATCGATCGATTGAACAGATACATGCAAAGGATCCGAGATATGAGTTGAAGCATACTTACATCCTTGGGACAAACCATCTGGACCACAACTCATAGAGACTTTTAATTGCAACAAAATTTCTAACACCTCACCATTAGTTACAACATCAAATGCAAATTTAGGTACCTCAGTAATACAATCCAGAGGGTTATACAGGGGTTCGTTAGGGCTGTCAAAAGTTACCTGACTCTACAAAATATTCGTTAAATCTGTTAGCAAGGGACGCTCTAGCCTAAAGGTTTCCTCTTCAGACAAATTAATGGATGTCTTCAAATTTGATTGTCCCTTTAGGTCCCTATAAGACCCCAGAATTTCCTGGGTTTCCTACTGATTCCAGGCTTTTGGCTTTAAAATATTTATTTTAGTATCCCTTAAGTTAGCCACATACAGGTTTCTTGACTTCCTGTACTGTTACCAATCATGAATCCTTCCTGATGCTCATGCAGATTCCCAAGCTTTGTTTTTAGCATGCTTCAACTTAAAAGTTTAGTAGTATACCATGGTGCGGAATTACCTTTTACTCTCCTAGTTACCTCTGACATATGTTTGTTGACACAAGGAGAAATTCTGAAACAAAATACTCCCAGGCCAAGTCCAGATCGGGTATCAGTTATAAATGATCCCACTTAACATCCACTAAATCAGCTAGGAAAGCAAAATAATCAAACGTTTTATAGGATCTTGTCCTCAAAAGCCTAGAAGGTAAGGTAAATAGGATTCTTATATGGGAAAGACTACAGGAACTGGGGATAGAATATTCATTATTAAAAATGATCAAACTTATTTATCAAGATAACTTCACTCGTGTCCGTTTTAGCAATTTAGGAGATCTGAGTAGCTGGTTCAAAACTAATATAGGTGTTAAGCAAGGGTGTACACTGGCTGCATTGCTGCTTAACCTTTACTTTACCACAGTCCTTAAACAAATGTATAATCCTGAATTTCATTTACCTAATATTGGGGTAAAACTTATATCTTATTTAGCATATGCAGATTATGACACACTGCTCTCTGTCAGCCATCTGGGTATGAGCAGGAACCTGGAAATATTTTACTCAGAATGCCAGAAAGCAGATCTACAGGTAAATTATGACAAAACAAAAGTTATCATATTTGAGGGAAACAAGAAAAACATATAGATACTACATGAACAAACATAAGCTCAAGGTTGTTAAGAATTTTGTTACTTAGGGCTTACACTTAATCAAAATGGAACTTGGGAGCACATTTGAGAGATGCAAAATCAAAGGCTGACAGCTCTTCCAGTACCGCCCTCTTTTTCTTATAAGTATGGAGGAAAATTGATAAAGGGAAACCTAATGGTAGCTCGTGCCAAAACTAAAAGTCAACTACTATATGGTGTTGAAGTCTGGGGAATACACTTCAGAAACAATTTAGACTCCAGTTTAACCAAATTTATAAGAAACTGTTAGGCCTTCTAAATAGTACCACTTGTCCTGGTTAAGGCCAAACTTGGCCAACTGTCTATCATGTTTTTGTACCCAAAGGTTAATCAATTATTGGATTAAAGCTTTTGGATGCCTCCTGACAGATTTCCTCGTCTATGCCTGGAGGAAACCATTAGTTATGAACAATCCAATATAATTTTCCCTGTTTGAGAGTGCTGGAGAATATTATTAAATCACATGGCCTTTGCTTATTATTCCAGACAACTTTCCTCCTGATTACATTAACGAGATTGCAAACAACAGAATCAAGGATATCTTTATGCAAAGGATCTAGAGGCAGGCAGCCTTTCTAAGGCTTGCCCTTGGCTAGCCAAAATAAGAGAACACATAAACTCGAAAATATTTGTCCATTTTGGAAACTCCAAAAGAATTTTTTAATTAATTTTTAACAGAGAATTTGGTTGGCAAGGTTCAGATTTTAATCCTTTCTGACAAATCAGAAAAGGGACAGTTTGAAAGGAAAAAGGACATAGAATCTCTCTGCAAAATGTAAATTAGGACAGGATAGCCTGCTACATTTGGTTTTATTGTGCCCACTATATGAGAAATATTGCTGTCTCTTCCTAGGAAGAATTTTGGAACAACAGCAATCCTAGCCTCAACATTTATTGACTTATTTGCTGAATTCTCAAGATTCAGAAGTTTTGGTCCCTGTGGTCTCCTTCTCAAAATAATTGAACAAAGAGGGCTCTATTTAAACTCTTAAATTGACAGAGATGCAACAGTGGGCTATTGGATTTGATCAGAGGTATAGTATAGAATAATATAGAATAGCCCATCTCGAGCACCTCTTCTCTTTTATTTTCTTTTTATTTTGTTCTTCAATGCTTGTCTGAATAACTATTTGATGACAATTATATACAGATGGTTCTTTATTACCTCAAGAAGTTAAGTTGGCACAGATGCTTGCACATGATACTTTTATTATGAAGCTCATAATTTATGTTATAATTTGTTTTTATGTCGATATTTTTATAATGATTGTAATGGTCTTATGACTGACCAATAAAACTTTTGATTGATTTGATTGATTCTGGACTATTATGTTGTTTTCATGAACTAAAACAGAAGGGTACAAAACATTCTGACTTGAATAAAAGCAACTAATTTCCTGAGTACAGACCAACATGGTTACTGAACATATGATAAAGGCACTAACAGATAAACCCCTAATGGTTCATGGGGGGTGACATCTCTCCTCTGACTCAAACCCTTAATATTCCATCATCAAGCTTAGTATCTCACTGAGGACTGAGAAGAAGACATAGTACCCACAAAAAGGATTGGGAGAACTTTAAAACCTTTAGAGAGACTGTAAATGTGAAATCAGGACAGCTAAAAGGGAAGCGAAAACAAACTGCTGAAAGATCCCAAACTAATGCACAAATCTTCTTTATCTATGTGAATACCAAAGGAACAATGACTAGAAATGTTGGCCCTTTTATTGGGGGAGGGTCTGTTTTGAGGATGAGTATAGCATGGCAATGACTACTTTTGCTCAGTTTTCAACCCAGTTAACATAGTAGTAACTAATGCCACTTTGAAATAAAAAGAACATGAATATAAAGAGCACCACCCATGCCAGAAAAAGTACAAGCAGCAGGGAACTGAATTGGAACATTTTACAGAAGAAAGAGTCTTGAAGGAAGTAAAGCTCAAGGTGAACAAGGCTGTGGGACCGGATGATGTTCATCCAAGGTTATTGAGACAGCAAGGGAGTAACTGGCAGCTACACTGACCAGGCTATCCAACCTATCTTTGGAATGTGGAGAGGTACAGGAGGACTGGAGGAAGGCCACAGTTGTCCCACTTCACAAAAATGTTAGCAAAGAGTGTGCTGGCAACTACCGTCCAGTTAGCTCTCATCTCAATTGTGGGCAAAACAGTGGAAACCCTAAACAAGGAGATAATTGTATCCTTTTCAAAGACCAAATACAGCATGGGTTCACTGCTGGGAGGTCATGCCAGACTAATCTTCACTAACTTCTTCAACTGGATGACCAAAGTATTGGACCAGGGTGGCACTGTGGACATGGTTTACCTAGACTTTCAGCAAAGCCTTTGATTCGATCCCAAACAGAAAGCTATCTAATAAACTGAGCAGCATGGGGATGGGTCAAAAGGCTGTAGACTGATAGGAGATGGCTAAAAGGAAGGGACAGAGGATAGTGGTAAATGGCTTCCTATCGGAAGAAAGGGATGTGACTAGCGGTGTGCCACAGAGATCGGGTACTGGATCCCATCCTATTCAATATTTTTATCAGTGACATAACCGAGGGTCTGGAAGGCAAAGTGAGTCTTTTCACAGATGACACAAAGATATGCAATAGGGTGGACACCTCAGTGGAGTGGAAAGGATGAGGGCTGACCTTAGAAAACTAGAAAATTGGTCACACACATGGTAACTAAATTTCAATGCTAAAAAGTGCAAAATCATGCACGAGAGAAGAGTAATCCAGATGCAGAATACCTTCTAGGAGGACTCAAATTAGAATCAACAAAGCAGGAAAGAGATCTGGGAGTAATCATGTCACATGATCTGAAAACATTCAAACAATGAGAGAAAGCAGCATTAAAGGCAAATGGAATGCTGGGATGCATAGTTAGAGAATTACTAGCAGAAAAGAAAGGTCATCATTCCACTTTACAGATCTTTGGTGAGAATGCATCTGGAGTACAGTGTACTGTTCTGGACACCACACCTCAAAAGGATATATAAACAGACTTGAGACAGTGTAGAGGAAAGCTAAAAAAATGATACAAGGACTCCATGATATAAACTACGAGAAGCAACTGCAAGAACTCAACATGTATTCTCTTGAACAACAGAGAGATAGGGTAGGCACGATAGAAACATTCAAATACATGAAGGAATAAACAAGGTACAGGTTCAGGACCTTTTTCAGTTCAAGAGTCACACAATAACCAGAGGTCACAGCATGGAGCTAGCAGGGAGCAAATTTAAGGGCAACGCAAGAAAGTTCTTCTTTACAGAGAGGGTGGTGGATGCATTGAACTGCCTGCCACCTGAGGTGATGGAAGCAAAACATGAACATTCAGAAAGGCTTGGATAGGTACAAAAGAATCACAACACTGAATAGCAGGTAGTGGGGGTAAGCTTATGGGCAGACTAGATGGATCTGGAGGTCCCTTCTGCTATCATTTTCTATGTTTCTATGTAGCACAAAGGTGGAAGAGAGGCCAAGGGAAGAAAACGATACAAGTCAGCCAGTCCAGCTGATATGTACCCATGAGTGCTAAGAGAATTGTCTCATGCTTTGGTGTGTCCAGTTAACCATATATTTATTACAAGTCTGCAGAATGGGAATGCCCAGATGATTGGAAAGTAGCACTATACCTATTTATAAATATGAGTCAAGAGGAGACAAGGTGAACTGCAGATCTGTAAGACTCACATCAGTGGTGGAAAAGTCTTAAAGACATTACTGAGGGAGGAGCTGGAGAGTTTACTAGACAATAACAATCTATTTAACAGAACAAAACATGGGTTCAGAAAAGGCAGGTAATGCCTAAGTTATCAACTTGAATTTTTCAAAAATAAGTAAGACCATGGATAAAGGAATATGTGGATGTGATTTATATGGACTTCAATAAGGCCTTTGATACTGTTTCCATTCATAAATAAATTGTAAAACTAGTGGAAGTTGGTATCAACAAAAGCTTGGTGAGGTGGATTGGTGGCTAGCTAGTAGGAAAGAAACAGATGGTCAGAGTAAATGGATACTTGTTAGAGTGGGGGCAGGTGACCAGTGGAGCCCCTCAGGGGCCAGTGTTGGGGTCAATGTGGTTTGAAATCTACATCAGTGTTATGCTGTGCTCACAAAGAGGATTGATGGTGAAGTTTGTAGATGACATTAAAATCAGAGGTGAAGTCAGCACACTAGAAGGGATAAATAGTCTGCAAAGGGAAATACAGTAGATGAGTTAAGCAAATGGGCAGAAAGAGGCAAGATGAAACTGAACACAAAAAAAAGCACAGTTATGCACTTTGGAAACAAGAATCCTGTAGCTAATTATACATTAAAATGGAATAATTTTAACTGAAAGTGAATGACAGAAGGATCTAGAGTCCTGGCAAAGAACAAGTTAAAGCATGACTCTCAGTGTGTTAGTGTGGTTAAAAAAGTAGCAGGATAATGGCATTGTATTAGGATCAGGAGTGGATCATGCCCATGGCCAGCTCTGGAGACGATACAACAGGACAGACATTACTACAATAGAGGCTGTGCAGAGCAGAGCAACCAAATTTATAAGATAACTTAAAGGAAAGGGTATAAGACCAGAATAAAGACTAAATCTGTTCTCCTTAAAGAGAAGGAGAATGAGAAGGACCCATCATTGGGGTATACAGTGCATCAAGAGATAAAGAACTGCAGGACTGTCATACATTACAAATAAAAGGGAACTCAGTCTAAGAGTTACCATCTTGGGGTGAACTTTTAAGACAGAAAAGAGGAAAATGTGGTTCTCTCTGAGGGTGGTGGAGTCCAGGAACAGTCTTCCTAGTGAGGTGGTGGAGAGTAAGACATTGGCTGCTTTTAAAAAGAGATTGGATATATTCATGGGACAGACAGGAGAGTATCCAAAGATCTGCTGATGAAGAAGCAGACAAGCTCGAAGGGCCAAGGCCTACTTTTGTCTGTACTACCTGTGACGGACATATGACCAGACTGATCTATTAATTTCTTTTGTTAGTGTAGTTATGTTTCTGGTATAAGTTCTGCTATTTGGAAGTGGGTGCAAAACATGGCTTCCGGTCACATGTCCAGGCAGGTCTTATGGGAAATACTGCCAACTGCTCAATGTAAGTCTCCCACAAACTCATCTGAGCTACAGATCCTGGCAGATGTGAGGTGCAATTTAAACACCTCAGACATCCTGCAAAACAGTTGTAAAGCTGGAGAAAGGATGTTCTAGGTGTGAAGACAGGCCAGTTGGCTTGGATGATGTCACACACACACACACACACACACACACACACACACACACACTCTCTCTCACTCATTTAGGGTGGAGGACAGTGGGGAACTGTCACCCATAAGGTGGGGCCACTCCACAGCCAAAGGAAATAAATTAGAGAGCTGAGGGTCAGTTTTCTCTCTCTCTCTCTCTCTCTCTGGCACTCTACAGCTGACAAAAGGAAAGTGTTTTCTATAGCTAGCAGTAGGTAAATAGGTTTCGTGACGAAAGTTTCGATTTTTGTGTATATCAACTGTCTGTTTAACTTGCCTTATTTTTATTTCTTAGTAAACTGGTAATCCTTTTGTCTGACTGCAAGTATATCCTGTTTGTAAATACCTGTAGTTCTTCTAGTAAAGAATCCATTTTTATACAACCAGTGGCTACTTGGTTATTTAAAAGGTAATTTAACTATTTCTGCTGGACTTTGCAATCCATCTGCGAAGGCCATTCTACCAACAGTTATTGTGTTGACCTTCCTGACCATGAGCAAGGGAGGCAAATGGTGATTTCCTGGTTCCAGGTAAAATCAGGTGCTGGCAAAGGATTAGAAGTCCTGACGGAGAACTGCCCTGTAGCAGAGGCCCAAGGGGCAGTTTTGGCACAACTGATAACAGTGGTGTGAAATCTCTTTGCACTACCCTGAATCTACTGAACCCATCTGGTTAGAATTGTTTTGATTTATTTTGTTGACCA
Source organism: Neoceratodus forsteri (assembly GCA_016271365.2). Classification (NCBI taxonomy): domain Eukaryota; kingdom Metazoa; phylum Chordata; order Ceratodontiformes; family Ceratodontidae; genus Neoceratodus; species Neoceratodus forsteri. The sequence continues at coordinate 448,358,161 of CM057453.1, forward strand.
TGTAGGTGCAGTGGTGTCAAGGTGCATTTTTCAGGCACAATCCAGGTGTTAAAAAGTACATTATGTGATATTAAAACATGATGCAAAAGTATAAAATCCTACATGAAACTATAAACAAGAAATGCATGTATACAATTTCAATGTTTTGATGACTAGAGTATGGTGTTAGTAGTGCTTATGTAACTGTAGTTTATTTTTTGGCTTTCTCTATTCCCATTCTTGGTAGGAAGCTGGGTAATGAGTAGGAATAAAAGCCTAGCACCAAGGGTGAGCAGAGTGCCGAGAAGGAGGAGACAGGGTGGATGGTTGGTGTTTCACAATGTGCTAAGCAGGGAACTGCTGCGGGAGGCTGGCCTTTGTGGGATGTGAGGAGCTATTCTCCACATTGAACCTCAGGGCTTTAGCCCTCCCATTCAGTGTTTTGGTGAATAGAGTACAGGGTTAGTAGTGCTTATGTAACTGTAGTTTACTTTTTGGCTTTTTCTATTCCCACCCTTGGTAGGAAAGCTGGGTAGTGAGCAGGAATAGAAAACCCCAAAGATTATCCCTCAACTCACGGAGAGCATGACCAGTAGCACAGAGGAGAGGAAACCCCAAGGTGTAGGGAAACCCTGAGGAACTATGGCTACTGGATCCACCCGTCCTCAGGGAAAACTAAAAGGAGATGATTCTAGGTTCTTACAATCATATACTAATTTCTGAGTAAGGAGAACTGTTTGTAGAGATGACGTTCCATCTTCAGAATCTGTTGGATGATACGTTCTAGAAGGTTGATTCTGAGGCTGAAGAGGCAGGTCCATTCTGAAGGAGTGTCGGATCCTGAATATGGATTAAGTCCAGCTGGAAAAGGGATGAGAGTGGCCCAGGATTCCAATGTGATATTGGTCACTATTCAATGGGGTATAGAGTCAATGCAGTATGAAGAGCATGATTTGATTAAATGAGCTGCCAGACTCTGAACTGTGGTAAGTATGATGGGTTATGAATTCATAAAGTAATCTATCAGGCTTTGTAGAGGGTTTGACATCTGGATTAGGATCTCAAGGTGTGGAGTTCAACAATGTGCAATATGTCGCTATGTAGGCATCCACAGAGATGATCAAGGATCAGGACAGAAGCTATAGGTACCTGGTAAGAGTGGTTAACATGAAAGATTTTGGACCAATGAAAGAAAGGTGGTATATGCTGTAGATGGTAACTGGATATTGATGGGAATAATTGGAAAGTTCAGTACAATGAATTTGGGGCTTGACTTGTGTTATCGTTGCTATAATGAGAGAATTGCATAGGCTCATATTCAGGAAGGACTGCTATTGAGAAATGGTAGATATGGATATTGCTGTGGCTTAATTGCTCATGACAGGAGTTTAAGTGGCTTTGGCGGCTTTACAGTGCTGGAGCCTTCCACTGTCGGAATGCTGAGGGAGCCTGAGAATGGGTCTTTGAAAAGTCTGTAGACTGATGTGGCAAGGGAAGTTGAGAGCAGCATAGGATGCCATGGGTGCCTTGCATGCTTAAACAGATATAGGACTGTTTGTGGGACATGACTGGGATAGTGAGATAACCAGGTCAGTTGTGGATGTGCAGATGGAGGAACTAATGGAAGCCTGCTCTCGTTGATGGTATTCACTAGAGGGAGTATGGGAGGTAAATCCTGAGGAATGAGTTAGAAGGACTGCTGGATGGGTAGCTGGTATGATTTAGGGTAACATGATGAAGAGATGTAGATGACTTTATGAATTATGGTGATGTCCAGGGCCAGGAGACAGTGGCTTGGATAGAATAACTTTAGCAAGGCAGCTAGGCACCAGATATCCAACGATACATGTTCTGGGATAGTAACTGGAGAAGGTCTTAGGAACATCCAATGGCTATTAAGGAGTACAAGTCGAACAACATGATCAAACTTTTAACATCGCTTTCACTGACCTTAGCAGTGTTCTCCCTCCGACTTCTTCCAAGATGTGTCAACTCCCATCCCCCAACTCCTCCACCCACGCCTGTCACCCACCTTTCTACTTTAAAGCACTAAAGAAACATCAAGTCCGAAACTACATTGCCAAAGCCATCAGCAAATCTAGAACAAGCAATGACACACTGGACCTCAAGCTACTGGCCCTAATGCTTGACTTAGTACTTGGGCCCTCACCAAGATCTTTAATCTCTCTTTCTCTAGCCAATTCCCAGACAAATGGAAATGGCCACTGTTACCCGATTCACAAAGTGGTGATAAGGCTGACAATGCGATTTCCACCCTATCTCCATTCTGCCCCCTATCAAAGGCACTGGAACGTATAGTAGCGGACCAACTTACCAGCATCTGGACAACTATAATGTTCTCTGTAAACAGCAACATGGCTTTAGAAAAGGTCATAATACATCTTCTGCCTTACTGAATTCACCAGCTCCATTCACAGCTCCCTTGACAATGGACAACTAACTGGTGCTATTTTCATCGACCTGACCAAAGTCTTCGATACTGTCTACCACTCCTTCCTCCTGAGCCAACTAAAAATGCTGATCTCTCAATGATTCAATCTCTTGGTTCTAAAGCTATCTTGAAAACTGCACCCAGCTGTAAAATTGGAGATGTGCACCTGATTCCAGACCTGTCTTCTCTAGAGTCCCCAGGGTTCAATACTGGCCCTACTCTTCAACCTGTTCCTTAACACCCTACCGACTCCTGCACTGAACATACCATCCTGTATGCCGATGATGCAGTAATTTTGCCACACACCAGGACCCAAAGAAATTGCAAAAAAATCTCCAACTCGGCTTCTCCTCAGTTGAGAATTGGCTCACAAAGCACAAACTGATCCTTAATCCAAAAACAAAGGCCATGATCTTCAGCAGCTCCATAATAAACATAAGCACATCCAACTCTTCGTTATCACCAGACAAGGTGCCGCACTGGAACAGGTCAAAACTTTAAATACCTCGGGATCACCCTTGACCTCACTCTCCTACACAGCCCACATTGACCATGTCGCCAAAGCCGCTAACTCCTGGCTAGGCCTGCTATTCCGTCATAGGAAACACCTGACACCTGAAGCCCCTCACGTCACTGTCCAGAGCTGCATCATATCCATAATTGATTATGGCATTATCATTTATGGCTCTGCTACAACCACCACTCAAACTTGTATCCACCGCCCTCAACAAGGCCTGTCAACTTGTCACTGGCTCCCAACCTAACTCACACCTGTGACCTCTATTCTCAAACTGGATGGTTGAATCTTGCCAATCGAATAAAACACCAAACTTGTATTACTACTAAGAAAATCTTGCTGGGCCTTGCCCCCGAGTCTGTGCCCTCATACAACTGAGAATCCACACCCGACATACCAGGAGATCGAAACCTCAGCTTCTGCAAATCCCGCATTATCGCACAACACAAGGCCAAAAGATCCTTTGCTTACCGGGACTCAGTTGGTACAACAGTCTTCCCAGCGACATCTCATCTTCACTATCGCTCAGCACTATTAAGACTGCCTCGCCTAACACTGACTGCCTCCAACCTCTTTGGCTGTTGTGGCTAAACATGTCTTTTGGTGCCATAGCTGAAGATGCCCTTTGGGTTCCACATCTTCTCCTGCACTTTTGCAAGCACCCCCTCCTATCTTCACCTCCCCTGCTGGCTCATGACAAATGCCATCCGCTGCACTACCTCTATTCTTATCCGCCTTCCACCTCTCTTCTCTGTCCCCCCAACCTACCTCCTGTTCTCTCCCATCCACTTAGACTCCTGATTTCACTCCTCCTTCCTTCCCCAAAGTTTCACCTTATTGTTCTTTTTCATATACAAGACTATGTGTTTGTTTTTTATTTTATAAACTGTTATCTTTGCTTATGATTGTCTCAATTGTACCAATGACATGGAACCTTTGTAAAAGAGCCTCAGCTCAAAGGTATTTGTAATCCTAGAACAAATAAATAATAAAATAAATAAATAAAATAAAACTGAGTTAGCACTTCTAGGAGAAGACTGTTAAGAAAAGGTAAAACAGATGATGCCAGTACTGCTATAAGGTATTTTGCAATTCCTGTCATCCTTAACAGTGATGGTTATTATGGGACTGATATGTCTCAGAAGGAATTAGGGTCATGTTTCCAGGTAAGAAGATAGGAGTGAAGGAGACTCCACTAAATCTTGGATCCTATGAAGATATGGAGGTAGGAATTCCCATACTGCTTGAATTAAAAATACATAAAGGAAGTATCCCACAGAGTTGGTTGAGGGATGAGATCTTCTATAGTTCAGTCGAATGTGATTCCAGAAATGGGTCCTAGGGAGGTGATTGGGAAGTATTGATGATTCTATGGTGACGTAAGAGTCTATAGGGCATGCTGTTCAAGGGATGTTGCTGGAAGAAGGTTTCCTCAGGTGAGATGAACAGGTACTCAGTAAAGCGTTGGAAGGAACTGTTATGATGACCGAGGTTGGAGTATGGAATGGATGAATGGGTAGGAGTAGTTGATAAGGCAGGGACGCTGGGCATCAATAGTTGTAGGAATGCCCAAAAAGAGGTATAGCACACATGGAGGAGCTCTGGCCACCAGGGTGGCAAGGAAGAAGGCAGCAGTTAGAGAATGGAGGGAAAAGTCCAAAGCAGAAGACCACCGACTGAAAGGATGGAGCTTCATAAGAAGACAGCAGAGGCCAGGCAGTACTGACATCAGTAGATGCAGGTAAGCTACAAGATCCGGGCAAGCACCACAGCATACTGGAATAGAATGCAGGAAAACTGGATCAGGCCTCGGGTGGTGGTTCATGTGGGCCCAGAAGCGAATATTGGCATAAGGTGCCAAGTTGAGGACGAGGTTCCTACCCCTGAAGGGGATTGCAAACTGGCATTGCTGACAGTAAAGGGGCAGCGAGGATGCATGGGAGGGTCCCACCACAGAAGGAGATGAAAACTGGAATTGCTAATAGAGAGAGATGCACAGGAACCACTGATGGAAGACCCCAGGATGGGATATGGGCAGCATAATGTGAAAATTGCAGAAGGCCTTAGGCACACAGCTGGGAAGATGAGCAGATGACACATATCCAGCGGGAAGCAAGGGGAATGTGAGTAGACATGTCCGAGATGAAGGCAGTTGGGAAACCACAATTGTCCAAAGTAGCAATGAGGGGAAGATAGGCAGCTTGGATCTGAAAATCTGTAGATTGGAAGAGGTTGAGACGGAAGGCAAGCCACAACAATGATGCCCAGGAGCACAGGAAGTGGTGGAAGACATGCAGCAGGGAAGTCCAGAGTCTAATGAACTGAATGAAGGTGGAGACTGAACATGCTGGCAGGGTCCAAATCCAGAATGTGAGGAAGCCAAGGTGGAGATAAGAACATTGAGTCCATGGAAGTGCATGATGCAGTCAGGTAAGGTAGGATATTGAAGGCAAATGGTGATAGTCATCCATTCCAGGGTACGCGGCAAATGGGTATCAGGTATAGAACCTGTTAGTTTGAAATCAGTGGCAGGAAAAATTATGTAATCACTTCTGAAAGAAAGAATTGTTGAGTACCTAGTGGTCAGTGGGGCACAAGACCCAAGGCAGCATGGCTTCACAGTGGAGAGGTCATGTCAGATGAATCTAATAGATTTATTTGACTGGGTGACCAAAGTAGGAGACTAGGGAGGGGCTGTGGATGTGGCCTACCTAAACTTTAGCACGGCATTTGACACAGTCCCACACAAAAGATTAATAAACAAGTTAGCCAGCCTGGGATGGGTCCCAGGGTGGTAACCTGGTAAAAATTGGCTTGACAACAGGACACAGAGGGTAATAGTAAATGGAGTGCATTCTGAGGAAAGGGGTTACTATCGAGTGCCTCGGTTCAGTACTGGGATCAGTCCTCTTTAATGTCTTATAGGTGACATTGTGGAGGGGCTAGAAAGAAAAGTATGCCTCTTTGCAAATGACACAAAGATCTACAACAGGGTTGATACACAAGAGGGGTGGAAAGGATGAGAAGGACTTGGCAAGGTTGGAGGAATGGTCAAAGTATGGCAGCTTAGATTCAATGCAAAGAAGTACAAAATAATGCACCTGGGAACAAAACTCAGATGACCTAAAGGTAAGCAAGCAATGTGAGATGGCAGTAAGGAGGGCTGGGGGATACTGGGATGCATAGGAGAGGCATCACCAGTACAAAACAGGAAGTTGTTATCCCTTTACGGACAGTTGGTGAGACCCCATCTGGAGTACTGCATGCAGTTCAGTAAACCCCATCTCCCCAAGGACATAGACAGGATGGAAGCAGTCCAGAGGAGGGCTTTCTAAATGGTGCAGAGTCTGCACCAGAAGTCATATGAAGAGAGACTAAAGGAGCTTAATATAAACCCTAGAGGAAAGCAGGAAAGGGACAAGATAGAAACATCAAGTACCTCAAGGGAATGAACAAAGTCCAAGAAGGTAGCATCTTTCAGAAAAGAGATGTACAAGAACAAGGGCACAATTTGAAGATTGAAGGGGACGGCCTAGGGGCAACGTGAGGAAGTATTTTTCACAGAGAGGGTAGTGGACACATGGAACAGTGTTCCAGAGGAGGTAGTGGGTCAAAAACAGTGGGGGAATTCAAGAATGCAGGACAGACATAAGGCAATTCTAGTGGGAGACAGGAGGAAGTAAGCTGTTGCTTAACTAGGATCTGCCAGCTTATCCAAAAGGTAGGAAATGGGCAGACTGGGTAGGCTAGCAGTCCTTATCTGCCATCAAAGTCTATGTTTCTATGAATGCAGTTGGTTGAAACTGTAGATTGAAGACACAGGCCCATGCCCAGTCAGGGTGAGCTAGCCTTCATCTCGACACCTTGCTGGGCAGAGTTGAGATGGAGACTGTGGAAATTGATTGGGAGGCTGGCCTGGTGGCACTGAGGGTTGAGGTGCTGGATGCCACACCTCATGCCATGTTGGCATGCGGGTTCAGGAATGAGCCCAGGCCACTGGGGGTTGGCAGGGGAGAGAGAGGATTGAGCATCCAGAGGACTGCTTCCTCCTCTCAGGGAGGAAGGGAGGGATTGCTGTCCTGTCTCTCGATCTCCCTCTGGCAGTGGACAGAGGAGATGCAAGTCGGAGGCACATTGCCGATGTATGCCATCAGCAGAGAGGGAGAGAGAAAAGTGGTGGAAAATGGAGCTAGCAGACTCCATGATGGCTCTCCTGCACCTGTCCCGGCTCCCGGAGCATCTGGTTTGCTCAGGTGTGAGGGAAGCTGGTGCTTCTTCACCTCGGCCACGTCATCGGGGAGAGACCATGGGGATTGTAGGGAAGTCAGCAAAAGAATGGAGAACCAGGAGACCAAGTCCCTCCATGGGAGGGACCAGAGCTGCCTGCCAGGCTCCCAGGAGCAAAAATAAATAATAGGAAAGATGACCGGGAGTATAACAGGTCAAGACTGAAGGTAGAAGGAATCAGGCTCTCATCCCGGTGAGACAGGGAAGCCTATCTGAACGGCTATGTTTCAATAGGCAGAGGTGGGGAAGAGGCTGTTGGACTGCTGGTATGGACTGAGCAAGGGAAGGGACCTGACAGCTGAGGAGAAGGAGGTAGGAAAAACAAAGGAGGATGAAGAGGATTGGAGTAAGTAAAAGTGAGGATGGGTGGTGTACGATTACTGTAAGTGCCATCAAGGCAGAGATAGGGGAATGCAGTGAGGAGCATGCAGAACAGTAGTGGAATGCAGGGAATATTCTAAGGCCAGGTAGGCTGTGAGGCCAATGATTAATGCAAGGATGATGAAAAGCTATGTGGGAAGAAAGCAGGGTAACATTATATAGCTAACATAAACATGTTTCAGCTAATTGGAGCCATGATACCTCAGTGTGACACTGCAGTCCCCTGCAAGTGGAAATAACAGGGGAACCAGATGAGCAACATGGACCAAGCGGCACTGCAATGAGGAAGGTAGGAGCCACCAAAGATACTCTGGCACTGCAAGATCCTAGTAAAGGACAAGCTCGAGGTATAAAGGGGAACATGGCAGGAGAAACACATTCTTAGGGACAAACAAGGAATGCCAAACAAGACAAACATGGGAAAAGGAGCACCAATTGCAGCTGTACTGCTGGAACTACCACAAGGGACGTGGGAGAAGGGCTAGCATGAGTGATATGGTGATTCGGTGAGCTGGAAAAGTCATGATGTATAAAGGGGAGAACAAGGCAACTTAGGAATGACAGATTGGGCAGTATATGAATACTGGACTAAGAAAATGTAAGGTATAAATAGCATGGGGACAGACAGAAACTGGTAGGAAGGCTGATGCAATAGGTGGCAGAGTGGGAAATATGAAGAATTTGCAGGATCCAGGAGAGGTCAGAGGTGGTACAGGACTGGACAGAAGATAGGGCATGGAAATGGAGACATGGTGCTGGCTCAAGGAAAGAAAGGCCCAAAAGAGAACAAGGGAGCACAGGATAAAGGAAGAATGAGGGACGGTGGGGGTTGGAAAAGAAGCAGCAGGAAGGGAGGAACAGCACAGGGAAGGAGAAAGCAAGGGCAGACAAGGAGGCCGTAGGACCAAGGAAGGAAGGAATATTGTAATGTCATAGAGGTGAGATGGCCCACTGGAGGGAGGTAAGAGGAAGAGCAGGAGGGAAAAGGACCATACAAAGTGTGGCAGGGCAAGGGAATGGAAGAGCACACAGGGCGGGAAGGGCAGAATATGGAACATGGCACACCTCACAAATGCTTAGGGGCGCACTCCAGGAGGGAAACAGAAAGGCATATACCCAAGGAAGTAGGAAACAAAACAAACAGTCAGGGTAGGGAAGTACAGGACTGGAAAGACCAGGAGACAAGAGGTCCAATATGGAGGCAATGAGAAAGGAATAGCAGGGCAAGAGCAGGCAGAACACGGAGCAAAGGGTCAGGGAATAGAATTTTTTGTTTTTGTGTAAGGAAGTAAGTAAGTGGAGAAGCCGTAGAAGGTTGGAGCATGTGACAGCAAACAAGGGAAGGGTAAAACAATAAGAACAGGGGCCAAAGTCAAGTACTAATAGGAGGAATCCTCGGAGTAGATATACAGGAAGGAGAAAATGAGCTGGTGGTGACTCCTGAGCAGCCAGGGTACATACTGAAACTCCATAATACCCCAGCAAAATCATCCTCCATGTGACAGTGTGAACGGGCACTGAGCATGCAGTGGAACAGCTAATGTAAACCCAAACAGAAGTAAACAAAGACCTATGGGAAAGGCACAGAGGGCAAGCAGTGGTCTTCCAGCAGAAATAATAGCAGTCCAAAAGCAACTCATGGAGAGCAGACAGCTGGGAGGAAGTGTGGAGGGGACAGGAGATATACAATGGGAACAGGGTGAGGAGAGGAGCCAAAAGGTGAGACAGAGGCACAGTACATTTGAGAGTTATGTGATGCATTAAAATCAGGCCACCGCATTCATGATGATGCAGACCACGGGGAGGGAAAGGATTCATAGATGTGGGAATAGAGAGTACAACGGGGATTCAGTTGCCTCATCATGCTCTGGCACAGAAGAAATTTCACATTCAGAGGAAGTTTAGGGAGGCCAAGGGAAGCTGGGAGCCAGGCGCTGAGGGCACTGACCTCTGAAGCAGTAGGGCAGCATCGGAAAGCAACAAGGGTGGGAAAGACCAAACAAAATGAGCAAGGGATGGACAGGAATGCATGGCAACAAGGTAGGACACGAAGAGAAACAGAACCATGGGCAACGGAGCTGGGAGGAAAAAGAAACATATCAAAGCTGAACAGCAGGAAACGGGGGAGGGGAGGCAGAGGAACAAAGCAGCAGCAAGGAGCCAAGCCGGGAGAGGGAATGAAAACAGACCAGAGGGAAAAAGGTAAACAAATTAACAGGAAGCAGCAGAGGAAAGTGCAGGAGGAAGGGGGAAGCACAGCCAAAGAGACATACAGGAACCCAGCGATGTGAAGGGGAGTGATTTTGCAACGTGCCAAGGGAAACTGCCATGGAGGCTGGCCTTTATTGGGGATGTGGGAGAGCTATTCCCACATTGAACATGGGCTTTAGTCTCCCAAAAATTACACAAAACATGAGTAGACATTAAGCTTTTGTACCACAGAAAATTCAGAGACTACCACTTATGCTGGCCATAGCTTGATACAGGAGGTATAAAATACTGTCCCAGCAATTTTGTCCTGCTATTGAGAATGCGTTCCCAAGCCAAGTTTGTCTAGCCGTGGCATGCTATTAACAGCATTAAGATCTCTTGGCCTTCTGTGCTGCTGGATGCCCTCCGCTTCACCAAGGAGAATCTGTTGGCTACAACGATCTGGAGACAGGACAATCTCAGTGGTAGCTCTATTCTCTGAAACTCTTTACCATGGCATCTTAGGGGTTCACCTTGATGTGGGCATTTAAAAAGGTTCTAAGAGCTTATTTCTTTATGCAAGCATATTACAACAGCTGACCCTGAGGACCTTTCTACCTGGGAGCTCAGTTTTGTATTTTGTTTTTCCTGTTTATTTAATGTTTGTTTACAGCTTTGTAGATACTTTATTGTTACTTTAGCTCTGTCTAATGTGGGACATTTATTTATTAATGTATTTGGAATTTATGTGACTCTTTATCTACTAGATAGATAAAAATACATAGATATTGAGATATATATATTTTTGCTGTACTATTCTTTGTGAACCACCTTGAGCTCAAGAGACAGGGTGCCGTAGAAATAAAATTGCCTTGCTTTATTACCTCATAGACAATCAGGGTTACAGAGCAGGAGAAGGATCTAGGGATAGCAGTCTCTAGTGACCTCAAGGTGAGGAAGCATTGTACAAGAGGCGGTGGGAAAGAGCTTAGGGGATGCTGGCAAGTATAGGCAGGGAATCGACAGCAGGAGAGGAAAAGTAGTCCTGGTGCCTCTGTACCAAGCCATGGTGAGACTGCATCTAGAGTATGGAGTCCAGTTTTGGAGGCCTTACTGCGCAAAGACATAGATCTGATTGAAAGGGTTCCACAAACAGTGACCAAGATAGTGCAAGGGATGAAGGGCAAACCATATGAATAGAGATGTAATGAGATGGAGCTCACACACTAGAGACCAGAAGGGAGAGAGGGGCGATGAGATACCTTCAGATATGAACATACGGACATACAAAGTTGCCAGCAGCAAAGGCTATCCATGTCAATCTAGGCTGGAGGAGATTGCAGCTACTGTAGCTCCCTATTCAGCAGCTGCCCCACCCCTTCCCTTCCCTCCCTTTACCCTACCCTTTGCCCTCTCACACCCTTCTTGAAGCATTCCACTGTGTTACATGCCACCGCCTCAGCTGGTAGTGCGTTCCACTTTGCCAGCACCTCTCCATAAAGAAATGCCTCCTCACCTTCCTCTTGAATCTACCCCTCCAGTCTCATGTCATGGCCCTAATGTCTCTCCCACCCTCCTCCTGAATAGACCCTCTGTGTCTGTTTGATTATCCCTTCATGTATTTGAAGGTCTCAGTCAAGTCCCTCCTCTCCTCCAGTGTGTACATGTTTAACTCTCCTAGTCTGACCTTATGTGACAATTTCCCCAGGCTCTGAATCATCTTCATTGCCCTACGCTGCACCCTGTCCAGCAGCCTAATGTCCTTTGTAGTTATGGGTGACAGTACTGCACGCAGTATTCCAGGTCGGGTCTAATCAACGATCTGTATAACAGTAGAATAACCTCTCTTCTTCTTGAGGTAATACCTTGCAATGCACCCCAGCATGCTGTTGGCCATTGCTGCTGCCTTTCTGCATTGTGCAGGATTGTTCACTGCTCCATGATGAGCACCCCTGATCCTTCTCCTCTTCTGTTACCTCCAGCTGCATCCCCCAGATGGTAGCTTCTCCTGGATTTTTGTTCCAAAGTTCAGTACCTTGCATTTTTTGCATTGAACCCCAGCTGCCATCTGTCAGACCATGCCTCTAGCTTTGCCAGATCCTCCTGTAGCCCCTCCACTGAACCTGGTCTTTCACCACTGCTCCCATCTTGGTGTCATCTGCAAATAGGCTGATTTTGTTGCTGATGCCCTCCGAGATGTCTCGCAATAACGCCCTAACAGTATTGGGCCCAATACTGAGCCCTGTGGAACACCACTTGTCACAGGCTTATGGGATGAGTATTCCCCACCTACCACCACCCTCTGCTGCCTATCTTTTAGCTAGTTTCTCCACCCACCCCACCAGTTTTGCTCCTGTCGCTGTGCCCCATAGCTTGCTTCCAAGTCTCCCATGCGGTACTGAATCGAAGGCCTTACTGAAGTCTAGGTACTGGACATCCACCACATGGCCCCGTCAATTTGCCTAGTCACCCAGTCATAGTAATCCACCAGGTTGGTCTGGCATGACCTGCCCTTGATGATGCCATGCTGCCTCCGTCCTGCACCCCTTCACCTTCAGTAGTGCCACTAGCTTCTCCTTTAGGATGGTCTCCATTAGGTCCCGACTATGGACATTAGACTCACTGGCCTGTAGTTCCCCGTTAATCGTTGGGTCCACTCTTGTGGAGGGAACCATATGAGCCAGTCACCACCAGTCATGAGGTATGCATCCTGTGTCTAGAGATGAATTAAATAACTTGCCAAGGGTCCTGCCAGGACCTCTGCTAGCTACTTCAGCATTCTTGGATGTACTCTATCTGGTCCTGGTGTCTTGTCCACCCTCAATGCCTTAACCTCTCCAACACCCTCCCACTGTGATTTCTCCATCCTTCACCCCATCTGTTTCTATCATCCCTCCTACTATGGGTAGCACCTCCCTTTCTTTTGTAAAGACTGAACAGAAGTAGTTGTTGATCACTTCTGCCTTTTCACCTCCACTTCCACCCATCCCTCCTCCTTCTTAATTCTTACAATTTGGTTCTTACAGCTTCTTTTCTCCTGACGTACCTAAAGAGTCTTTTTCCCCTTTTTTATGCCTTGTGCCAGCCTAGTTCTCTTGCTGCCTTGGCTGCCTACCCCAGTCACTTCCTTTACTTCTTCACTTCCTTTGCTTATGTCAAAGGGATAAACAAAAGGAGACCTGGCGAGATATTTCACATGAGAAGGACACCATTACAAGGGGCATGGCCTGAGATTGCAGGGGGCACTTCAGAGCAACATGATAGGGGCGATATTTCATGGAGAGGTGGTGGACACCTGGAATGGGCTTCCGGAGGAGGTTGTGGAGGCCAAGACTGTGTGGGGTTTCAAGAAGGCATGGGACAGGCATAAGGGATTACCGAGGAGTGGAGTGAGTGCTCAATGAGGGGGGCAGAAAGATTAAGATTAACGGGGGAAGGTGCAGACTGGATGGGCCATGGGGTCCTTTTCTGCAATCAAGTTCTATGATTCTATGATACCTACTGAGCAGATTGGCTTTTAATATATGCAGTAGTAACCATGTAATATTTCCAAATTATTGTACTCAGATACCATTTTCATATGGTGTCCTGAGCTTTATAAAACTTTGCTAACATAACAAACACACAAGCTCTAATCCTATGATGGTCTGCAAACCCAAAAGATCCCCCACATGGCTTACTATGGGAAAACTACTAAACACTTGCCTGCATATTGACATAAATTAATTTAAACTTTATCAATATGTATTGCAAGCACATTATCCCCATAGCCACAATAACATGCTGAGAACATCAACCATAAGAATGGAAGATATAACTAATATAGGCATTCAGTGAGCAGCTTACATTTGCTTCATACTACTGTAATGGTAAATGGATACTGCAAAGCCATACAGAAACAGGCCCACATTTTCAAAGGAGGTGTGCAGAGCAAAGTAGATGTGCCGCCCATCTCAAAAAATGTGCCAAAGTGTGATATTCGAAAGACAGAGATGCGGCATGCATCTCCAGATGAGACATTATGTGGAAATAATGTATGCGGCACAAATAAAGGGATATTCCATGAATATGCCATGCATCCCTATAGTCAGCCAAAATGTGCTGTGCATGCGTGCATCTAGGAAATGAGCCTCCCAAATTCAGGCATACAAAGGGTGGCCTATACCCACTCAGCCAACCACAGACAAGTCAGTAGAACTGCAGGGAGGTCATCCTGAGACAGCCTCGGAGTGCACATGAACATGCTTCAGGTACCCAGACACAGCAGTCATGCCAGGATGGATAAACCTAATCCACAGGTGCCATGTCACCGCCAGCACCATCCAGGAGAAACACCCAACACTGCACCGTGGATGTGGACACCCAGCAGTCACATGACAGTGCTGTCGTGTCCCGCATGCACACCAGAGGGACAGACAGCCACACTTTAGCACATGTACCAGGGCCATGACCAGCACCCATGCGGCCTACAGGGTGCCACCAGGAGGTGCATTCACCGATGGTGACATCTGTGGCAATGGTGCCCAGGTTGCCTGGTGATACTAGTGTCCGCATGGCATGGGCCAGGGACTGACCAGTGGCACACACATACACATGCCCAGTGGTACACCATGGGTGCACATAGGTGGGACCCACCCACCCAGGTATCTGGTGACTGTCTGCACACTGCCATCCTTGCAGGGCCCAACAGGTACCTCCCATGCTGGGATGTGGGGGCACTGCAGGTGATTGTACGCAGCATATGGAGCTGGTGTACAGCATCATGTGGCATCCTGATTGGCCTGTGTCACCCTGTGCCTGCCCCCTGTTGCATGTCCAGGTGGCCCCTCTGGCTGCTGTCCAAGGGGCCCCTGTACCCCTGTCCAACCCTGTACATGGGCATGGGTGTAGCACTGTACCCAGGCCAATGCAGTCCACCCACCCACACACTACCATCCCAGCACTCCTGCTTCCTAGGCTGCAGTACCTCCAGTTCACCTTTGTGGGGTGGTGAGGCAGCCCTGCAAAGCTGGAACTGAGCATGCCGGGGTATGCAACTGGACTGAATACATTCCAGTAATGAGTGCTGGCATGTGGGGTTTGAGCTCGAATGTGCAATGAGGCCATTTGCATATCCTGGCTGAATATTGCAAAGTTGCCATGTCCATCTCACCTGTCCCAGAGCATTTCCCTATGTACCTCCCTGTGGTGTGTGGTCCCCAGTCTGAGATGTACGCACATCTTCAGATGCGTCGCTCATGTTCGGTGTATTCACCTGACATGTGTCAAGCACATCTTCCAGCATCTTCTGAATATGCCATTTATTTGGGCTGGCTCATCTCAGATGTATGGTGCAGGCACTAGTGCGATTTTGCAGGGGACTTTTTGAATATGGGCAGCAGTTATCAACATGTGAAGAGCATTTCTGGCACTGGTCTCTTTAAAGACCCTTCGACCCATGTAGGCTCTGATAGTCCTGTTACTATTTTTTAGTTAAGAATATATGCAGCATGATATTGCTCAGTTCAAAGATCCTGTTATCATGCACAAAAGCCCCAAAACAGAGCTTCTTTCAAGAGATTGACTATGTCTGCTGATTTCTCCTGACTGGGAATGGCAGTCTTTAGGGATTCTAGTAAATGCTGCCACCAAATGTCCCACTGACAAAGTATTAAAGAAAGATAAAACATTACCTTGCTATGAAATTGTAGGAATTGTCATTCTTGGCTTCACAAATCTCGATCTATAAAGTAGCTCTCTGCTGAGGATGCAGCTTGAGTGTGGTAAAACTCACTGGCAGTGACTTCAAGAGACACGTGAAGAAGGTGCTGGCATAGCAAACTCTGCCTCTTTTCCTCATTCATTATTGTCTGGGCACCAGCACCTACAGAAGTCCTCTGTTTAACTTGTTTAACTCTTTCTTCCTCATCTTCTTTCCACAATGACTTCCATCATGGTCCCAAGACAGTAAAAGTTATTGGCAGGTCTAGAGTTAAAAAAATTAAATAAAATAAATAATAATTCTCACAGCTGGCCCAGGGTCACGTCCAGCACTGCTGACTGTGCTGGAGGAGCGCCCACTCATCCTTCAAGATAGTTCAGGATGAAATGCAGCTGGACCCCTCAGTCCAGTGTGATTCCTGCTAGGCTATGATAAATCTTTTGGCACTGAAGACTCAGTAGACAAAAGGAGCACCCCACTTTTGAGTAATGGCATCCCAGAAATACTACTACCTATGGGTAGCTGGCATGTCAAATGCCACAGTCAAAACCATTACTGAATTTCCAAAAGGCTGTGACATGGGATGGGCATTCTTTACTCCTTAGGGTAAACATCAGCTGGTGTTTGCCTTCCCATACGCTTTACAGCATTGGGAAGAGATGTTCAGACTTGCTAATTATCACTCCCAGGTAGAGGTGGGCAAGTGGCCAAAATTTGCTCCGTGGAAGCATTCGTGAGTAATGCCGAATCTGCAAAGTAATCTGCAATGCGAATTGAGTACTTTGTGTCATAATGAGGAACATGAAGTCCATTGAAAACAATGAATTCTCATTACTTCACCTTCCCCAAACCCTTCTGCACCAATTTTAATGCAAGGTACATAGAAATCAATGTACTTCACATCACTAGCCTTATTGGTGAGCTCCATGCGGAATTCTGCAGTGATTCATGGAACTGCAGGCCACATGGGCTCTAGATTGTTCTGCACAGCCTCAGTTCTCTGTAACGTGTGTGTAGTGGTAGCTGGAAACAGTTTGCTCTCAGAGCACTGTGATTCAAACCCTCTAAAGCTGCTAAAAGCCTTTTGAGCCTTTTTTCTTTGCTCAGAATTTAGTATATCGATTGTAGGAAACCCTCCTGTGCTCATATCATTGAGTGTTATTTGTTTGTGTATTGATTTTGAATGTTAATTTAGAACATTTAGTCTGTGTACTGACAGACTCTTGAAGTATGCTTTGGGGGAGGGGCGTATCTGTAGTGGAGGTAGATTAATTGGGAGAAACAGGCAGTCTTTCTGTTTTGGTTATATTTTTCTTGTATAACTGTGTTAATGTGACACAGTAATATTTTCAGTAATTCTTGGCATTTTTTTGCTGATTGTTGTGGTGCAGCATTGCATAATTTCAGTTTATTTAAAAGATATGGTTACATTACTGAAGTTTTCAATTTACTATGCATTACTTGTAGTGTGTGTGTGAGTGTGTGTGTGTGGATACATGTCATCAAATCAGACAGCTTTTATTAACTGTGGTTCAGAGCTCAGTGCTTGTGTTACATACTGTAGCTGGATACTGTAGGTTGTGCTTGGATACAGAGGCCAGGCCAGTAATGCTTGTAAGGTATAAGTAGTATGAAATGATTTGTGCTTAGGTTCTGGCATAGACATGAGCAAGTCAGTGATTACAGTATGAATGAACTGGATAGTATGCAAGGTGCTTAGGTACATGAACTGAAGAGTCACTTGTTATGATTTGATAGGTTTGGCCTTTCTCTGTATCCCACCGTGGAAAGATGCTTAGTTCAGTATTATGAGACCCCCAAAATAATGATATCCACGATTGTTCTGTATCCGACTGTTGCAGGAGTCGAGTACGATGACACCCCTAAGAAAATGAGTAACAGTATGATCACCTCCTCCAACTCCGAGAGTGTGACCAGAAGCACACAGGAGAGGAAAACCCCTTGGGGGAACCTCTGAGGACCCATGGCTACTAATCTGCCCGTCGTTCTGGGCATACTAAAGGAGAGTAATCCTAAATATTTAATTTGGCTAACCTGGACCCCAAAATTATAAAACCAATCCAGAGAAATGGAGAACTGAAGACGCATTGAATCATGACATGTCAGGTGAACAGAGCAAGCATCCATCTAGTAAACTCCAAATTGGATCCATAAGCAGGCTGGAATGATAGTAGCAGAATCCATTGTTGATATGAATTTGAAGCTATGAGTCTCAGTGGTAAAATACTCCAGCAGGTGAGGATGACTTCTCAGAGGAGAACCAGGAATCAAAGGCTTAGTATCCAACTCTAGAAGAAGGATTGTTGGTCAAATTCAGCAGGGTGAGCTTAGTAAATTAAGCCATGAGAGATGAAACATAAGAACTGGCGTATGCTGTGTGATCAGGAGGATGGAGCAGCAGGAACCTCCAATCCAAGAGGGGAAGCAAATGTGAAGCAGGTAGATATCGTGGTGAATAGGCAGACATAATTCAGGTGTATGTCCAGCTTACAAGGAGCGAAGTAGGTTTTAAAATGGTGAGTTATTCTTAATGACCTCTGGGCCCTATAAGGGTGAAACAGGTAGTATAAGCAAGTAATGCAATAGGTGGACCAGTACATAGGTCATTTGTAGTAGTAAGTAAAACAGCATGATGCAGATGTAGTAGCAGGGAAGTAAGATAAGTACAGGGTGACAGCCCACATAAGCTAACATGTGGAGCTGAATCACATGATGGGTTAACTGATGAGTTAAGTAAAGAGGCAATGGAGCCCCAACAAGGTAAGCCAGGATGGCCAGACCATACGTGAGGTCAGCCAAAAATGAGGAAGGCAGGTAGGACGCGCAGCTGAAACCCCATGTAGGTCAGCTGAAGGAGGTACAGACAGTGGCAGCTAAGCCCCATGAAGGCAAGCAGAACCGCAAACCTTAGCCAAGTAGAGAAGCAATACTGCTTAGCAGACTAGGAGCAGTTGGTCAGATACAGTACAGTACTGGTAGCTTGTCATATTACCCGCACGTCGTTTCCCAGAAGTACAGGTGGAGAAAGCTGATTAGTTAGGTGGCTCCGACATGAATGCCAGAGAAGGAGATCTGCAGAAGGCACAGTGAATGGAATGGCTACAGGCAGCCAGGCCACAAAGGAGCTGAAGGCAAGATCAGGCAATACAAATGAGTGGGGTAGCCAGGCTGAGGGACAGCAGACAGCACGTGCAGAATGAGGAAGCTGTATGGAGGGTCAAACCTCTTAAACTTCTTCAGCTGTAAATCAGAACACTGGGCTTCAAATCATAGCAAGGGCCAGAATGAGTAGCACGTCTTGTTTTAAACAAATATATGGAGAGGAGTAGATGGTTGGGTCATTATTGTAGAGAAATTCAGAACGTCTGTATTAATGGAGCTACTGCTTACGTATGATGAAAATTCTCTGGGATGTGTAAGACAGGTGAACTAGGTGCTTTTGATGCTTGTAATGCCTTAAAACACTGTTGTGGGTTTGAAATGTCAGTTACGGTTTGTAAAGAGCCCAGCTTGATAGAATATTAAGAATGGCGTAAAATGTATCAGAAGTTTCACAATTGTGAGGGAAGTTGCCACGTTCAGTAAATACTAAAATACTAATGGCATCTGACAAATATGAATGCCCAGCGGTTGTATCCTTGTATAATGTTATTATGTGAATATCGTGGTGCTATGCTGAATTCATAGCAGTGGAGAGGTATCGTAAGATAGGACGAGAGCCCCCAATGGCGGTGTGAAATTGCAAAGCAGTACAGAAGCCACTGGCTAGAAGGTCCCGTGGTGGTAATGGACAAAATCCAGGAAAGAGATGGGTCAGGAACTGCAGATGAGCCACAGGGGAGCAGGTAGGATAAAGCAGCAGACGGATGGAACGCCGAGAGAGAGGCAGCAGAGGATCCTGTGCAGCAGCGAGGAGTATGGAGATGCAGTACAGCAATGGCGGTCAGTCAGAAGAACTCCAAATGGCAATGTGTAGTTGAAACAGGTCCAGATGCTGGAGCCAAGGGCAGGAGCAAAGCAGGTGCTAATGTGGAACATCGTGGACTGACAGCTGCCCAAGAAGGTAAACCAGGAGGAAGGAAGGCAGAAGTAGCAGTGGGGAAGGATTGTAGCAAGCATAAGGCAGACCAGGAAGAAATAGCGAAGGCGAGGCCACAAAATGGGCTCAGGAGAGAAGACGGGAACCCCCGCCAAAAGAGAAAAAAAAAACAACAGGGAGTGGGATAGAAGGGATCCAAACAACAGAGGACGGGAGGGAGGGGCAAACACGGCCAGACAAAGAAAAGAGGGCAGCTGGTGCCAGCGCCTCACACAGCGAGTGCAACTCACTCTAAGCAAGGAGGTGCGCTGCTTGTAAGTTTAGCTAGATGTGGGGAGGAGCTCTTCCCCACTTAACTATGGGCATAGCCCAAATTTGTGCTACAGAGTAATTGCAGCAGTGTGAACCTGCTATCCACCGCATGTGCGTGATTTTGTACTGCTTGGTGGTAGCTTGGTTTTGGACTGTTACCCCTCATCCGGCAAAGGTATTCTTTCCAGATTGGATTGTGACTTGTAAGCACTGGTTAAAGTGTTGTTGTGACTTTGCATCTGCATCTCTTACTGATTGCACAGTGCACTGTTAATCTGTCTGTGCTTTTGCATCTGTTTAGTGCCCAATCTCCATCTGCAATTCACAGTTGGTTTTTGGCTTCCATCCACGGCCCAGACTGAAAGTTCGAAATCTAATTTGTTTAGAATTTTCTTTGAGATCCCCAATGCCTACAAAGAGACATGCAAGCAAAGTTGTTTTGGCCATGGCACTGCTGTCAGTGGTAAGACTGTCTGTGGAGCGTGGTAGTACGCAGAAGTGCATAGCTGATGTCAGTAAAGGGATTTCTCCATCAATGTTTTAACAGCGCAATCTGTAGTTTCACTCATAGTTGGAGAGATGATGTTGCCCCAGCTGGTGGTGTTAGTGCAGTTTCTGCTGGCATGAGTATTGCTGCCTCAAGTCCCACTTCTGACCAGTTAACTGTTTCAAAAATATGGTTGAGTCTAAAGCTATGACTGACAGTGTAGATGATGTCATACTCCCCATTAACATCCCATGGTAGTTGAACATGATTCTGGTCCTGGTGACAATGACTCACAATGTCACATTTGTTACAGCACTGTTGAGGTCATGCCTTTGCCATCCAATGATTCAAAGTGTGGTGCAAAATATCAGGTGATGATGATGATGATGATGATGCTGTGGTTGGAACATGTTCTCCACATGACAGCATCAAGCTGAAAATGTGGATGCGGATGATGTTGATGAATATGATTATGATATCAGTGACCCCTGCTGGGAACCAGAGAAAAGAAAGTCAAGGTGGCTGTTGCTGTGGCTGTGGCTGTGTCTGGGTCTGTTGGCATTAAATACCTCCCTCCTCAAAAAGCTGTGGTTAGCAGTTCCTGTTGATGATGATGATGATGACCCAGTAATAATCATAGGTAGTCGTGGTGGTCAATTGTGTCCAAGAGTGTCCCACCTGAAAAATCATGTAGCACATCCCTCATTTCAGAGGTTAAAGAGTCCAATAAGCAGCATCAGGGACATGTTAAAAGTAGGGGATCACAATCCTTTGTTTGGGACTTTTTGACCAAGAAGCAAATGATGAGTCAGTTGCAATCTGCCAGCTTTGCCATGCACGTGTAAGTCAAGGGAAAAGTGGAGTCATCTGGGCAAGGGGTCCAGCATACACATCTTAAGAACAGGCACATGGCACTGTGGACCCGGCACCAGATGGCAGCTAATGCCATAGTGGGGCATTTACCCTCATCATCAACCTTACTGAGCATGTTATCCCTTCCATGAGTGTAAGACCAAGTAGGAATGTCTGTGGTAGTGATGAAATAACACTAGATGATTACTACAGGCATGATGAGGGGAGGATTATGATTTAGAAATCTTGTCAAGTGTTGGTCAGAGTAGCAGTGCTGGTGGTGGTGGTCAATGCAGTATTTCTAGTGCAAGTGGTATATCAACCCCGTACATAAAATGGGAAAATAACTTCATTTCTGGACTTGCCACCTGTGCAGCCCTCTTCATCACACATCCACACCCACCCTGGCCATTCGCAGAGTAGAGCCATTTGTCACACCCGTGTGAAACATGTAAGTCAGCCCATGTTGGAGAGTGTTTTGCCCGTAACCTGAAGTACCCACCCAGTCATGCAGTGTCACATGAACATAATGCTGCTTTAGCCGAAATGCTGGCAATTGATCTTTTGCCATTCTCTTTCATGGAGAATTTCGATTCCAGCAGTTTGCAGCACACACCCATCCGAAATGGAAAGTCCCATCCAGGACAAACTTTTCTACCCGCGGTTGTGCTCGAGTTATACCGTACTATAGCTGGCTCTGTTAGACATGCCCTTCAACATTCCTCCTCTCCAGTCATCCATTTAAGTATGGATATGTGGACAAGTGGCAAAACAGCGGGAGTTCATATTTGTGTATAATTGCACACTGGGCACAGGTGCCTGGGGTTGTTGTGCTGGTGGTAGTGTGAATAATCAGAGTAGTAAGGTGGACTGTCATGGTAGCAATCTTCTGGAATTCGACAGCATGCAATGCTTGGAATATGCAGTGTGGCCTGTTCCCACACTGGTGAAAATATGTGGACTTGCTACTGACCAAAACTGACGAGTGGCTGAACCCCCTGTCCCTGAGAGCTGGATTTATAGCAGGTGACAATGGGCCAAATGTGGTTAAATGCATCATGAATGGTGACTTTGTTCGGTTCCATGCATGGCCCACTGTTCAAATATGGTGGTCCAGGAGTTTCTGTAGCACTCTAATATAAAGGAAATATTGACAGTTACACGCCGTATCCTTTCACACTTTTCATGCTCTGCAAGGCCCATGACCAACTTTGGCAACTGCAGAGCCAAACTGCCTCCCCGCAGCACCGCCTCAAGCTGGGAGCTGTCACCCGATGGAACTCCACTTTATACATAGCAGAGAGGTTGTATGAACAATACAAAGCAATCTCCGAATATCTCGTCATGCACACTAGCAGTGACACTTCGGGTCCTCCATGTTTCTCATGACTGAACAGTGGCACCTCTTGGACTCTGTCATAACAATTTTGAGGCCTTTTGAACCACCACACAGACGGTGAGTGGTGTGTCTGCCTCCATCAGCCAATCAGTTCCACTGCTGTGGGTGTTGAGGCAGACATTTCTGAATCTACAGCATAGCCTTGATGGTTCTGGAGACTGTGCTAGCAGTGTGTTGCTGAAACACATGCTGACACTATTTGACTGCAATCGGCACATCTTGAGCATTCAGTACAGTGACGAGTTTGCAATGGCAACAATGCTGGACCCAAGATACAAACATGGAATTGTGTCACTATTGGAGGGAGGACCTGAACAGGTTAAAAATGTCAGTGGGCAACTGGTGCACTTGGTTCATGGGGCACAGAAGTCACGTGCCAAGGTCAGCAAACCTCAGCAGCATAATCAGGCTGAAGGTCAGTCTGGAGTAGTATCAAGCACATCCTTTAAGGTGGCTGCAGTTCCAGGTGGTCTGTCATCAAAACCGGTTGCCATTAACCCATTTTGGGGTGCTTTGTCCCAGGTCGGGATTTCTGGTATCAATGAATCCAGAGAACAGGATGATGAGAGTCAACCACTGGACTTTGTGCAGCACAGCGAATGGTTGACTCATATTTAGCTTAAAATAGGCATCTATCAGTAACTGATGATCCTTTTTATACTGGATGGAAAGGTCAGTGAATGGCCAGAGCTGACCTCAGTGGCACTGAAGTACCTGACATATCCACCCTCCAGTGTAAGTGTCGAGAGGTATTCAGTTCTGCAGGTGCAATAGTCTGGGATCATCATACAAACCCTCTCCTTCAAATGTTAGCTTGCTGACATTCGTAAAAATGAATGAGGGGCACATACCGGCTTGAACTGCAGCCTCTGCATTTGTACTCAACATAGTCATGGTTGTGGTGATGTGGGAGAAACAGACCATCCTGGTGGCACTGGCAGCACAAAATGGCCTACCATTGAGGTAGATGATGACATCATGGAGAAGAATTCCTAGTGGGCACAATTCAGACATTGATGACTGTGAGGGCAGCTTCCTATATGATGATGATGATGATGATGATGATGATGAGGTTGATGTTGGTAGGTTTTAAGTTAAGTGGTTAAAAGGCTGTCACATTTTTCAATGGTACATGTTTTGTTTTCATAATGTAAAATCAGTGTCCCACTCAGAATGACTCAAATTCCGTAATGTCATATTGGCAATCTGGCACAAGTAAATTCACAGTCCTTCTATTTTACCTGCCCGCCTTTGTATTACTTCTGATTAGACTCAACAGAATGTGTCCTGCTGTCATGAGCAAACACAGTTAGCCTGTTAGGCACAACTGTCCATTTGTAGTTCTAGGTATTAGCCACTTAAAACCTGCAGATTCAAGATATCTGCCTCCTGACTGAGAGTAAAATACTGTAACACAATACAGATTATATCCTATCCGCCACCCACCTGTGTGTGTGTCTGAAGTGATAGGGAATGTGTTGCAGGCTGCAGCTGTTCCCATGACCACCCTACCAGGAATCCGCTGTTAGCCAAAGCCACCAGATAGTGAGAGGACATGTCATCATGTGCCCACATGACCACCACCAGAATATCGCTGTAAGCCAGTCACCAGATAGTGAAAGGGAATGTCATCATGTGCCCATATGACCACCACCAGTAAATGCTGTTAACCAAAGCCACCAGATAGTGAGAGGAATGTCATCATGTGCCCACATGACCACCACCAGAAAACTGCTGTTAGCCAAAGTCACCAGATAGTGAGAGGAATGTCATCATGTGCCCACATGACCACCACCAGAAAACCACTGTTAGCCAAAGTCACCAGATAGTGAGAGGAATGTCATCATGCCCACATGACCATCACCAGTAAACTGCTGTTAGCCAAAGTCACCAGATAGTGAGAGGAATGTCATCATGTGCCCACGTGACCACCACCAGAAAACCACTGTTAGCCAAAGTCACCAGATAGTGAGAGGAATGTCATCATGTGCCCACATGACCACCACCAGAAAACTGCTGTTAGCCAAAGCCACCAGATAGTGAGAGGGAATGTCATCATGTGCCCACATGATCGCCACCAGTAAACTGCTGTTAGCCAAAGTCACCAGATAGTGAGAGGAATGCCATCATGTGCCCACATGATCACCACCAGAAAACTGCTGTTAGCCAAAGTCACCAGATAGTGAGAGGAATGCCATCATGTGCCCACATGACCATCACCAGTAAACCGCTGTTAGCCAAAACACCAGATAGTGAGAGGGAATGTCAACATTGTGTGCCCAAGACCACCACCAGTATGCCGATGTTTTTCCATCCTGTGCCCTGCCCATGCCATGGCAGACAGAGTCGGAGAGAAGACCACATCCAGCAGCCACAGCCACAAGGCTTCTTACTATCAATACTTTACAGTGAGTATGTGTACTCATTTTCATACTATGGAACTTCCTTGAGCTGTGTTATGTTTCCTGATGCATTTCTGAGATGCTGTGTCGCATTCCTGAGATGCAGTGTGAAACACATATGGTCAACTTATTTTCTTTTTACAGGTTAACAGTTTCAAGCACTCTCCGTCACTGGAGGACTATAGTACTGCAGTACTGTCTACTACCACCTATAGGATATCCATTTCAGTAAGTATATACATTTTATTTCATCAGTTCTTTTCTGTAGTTTGTTTTTCAAAAGAGTGCAAATCATATAAAGTAGGTGACATGTACGTCACATTATATATTTGTCATGCACATCAGACACTGTATTGCTGCAGCAGCCATGACAGTGTTGAACAAAAGCTTTATCCAGGTCGTGACATGATAAAATGTATTGTACAATGTAACTTGAGTTAAGACATAGGGACAATGTCTGGGTTACATGTACTAAATTTGTGATTGTGATGATCTGGTCTTGTTGTGGCTTACTGAGAGAGCTTGCTATCTGTTACTCTGGATATATGACAGGATGGAACAGTCACACTTTAAACAGAACGTGTTACTGCAATCAAGTACTAATAATTTCTTCTTTATCTGTTTTTGCAGGAAGCGTTCTGATGCTGTGTGCAGCCACTGGTACTTTCTCCAAATAACTAGTTCAACGCACATCCTGGGCTGGGACATACGCAACAAGTAGTATGAATCTGATCATCATTACTGGACTGGAGGATGCAGAGAAACCTGTGAAGAATTGACAAAAAATAAACCATTAATGAAACTTGCTTCCAAGCGAACCCGACCCCCAAAAATACTTACCTTCATTGGCTTGAGAGTATTCCAATGTCAAAATTCCTCATCAAGCACAGAGATGAACACCCCAAGTGCGGCTATATGACCTGTGATACAAAAAAAAGCAATGATTACATGTCGGTCAAAAGCGTTTAATGCGTACACATTGGGACTTTTGAAAGATGTCCGCATTAGACTATGTCCACATTTGCCAGCAGATGGCAGTAGAGTGATTCCTATTTTGTTACCCATGTTAGGCAATGTTGCAATGCACATTTATGACCACAGCTTATACAGTGGAGGGCTGTGAGGGTCTGAGACTGTGGTAAAATATACTGTACTGTGTTTTCTTTCTTTATTTCTTAGTTTTCTTCTTAATCATTTATGTGCTGCATTCTCTGTTGTTGTGGTGCGAGGTAGGGTAGTGTAGGGTATGGTATATAATTGTGCTTTTTACTTAGGGGTTAGGGAAGAAGGTTAAAACATAAAATCTTCATTCATTCTTTATTTTCTTTTAAAAACCATCAATTGTTGTTTGTCTGGTAGCTCTTGTAGCGTATGGTTGGAAATTCCATTCAACTCCAGTCATCAGGTTCCAATCTGGTCCAACATCTGCGCACTGTTCCATGGCTCTGCAAAGTGTGTTCAGAGCTGTGCATACATCACTGGCTGTTACAGGTGGGAGCTCCTGCTCATCCTGTTCTTCTTCTGGCTCCTCCACTTCCTGCTCCTGACTGCTTGCAAACTGCACTCCCACCAGTACCCTAGCTATCTGTCACCATGATCCACTTCATAGTCTCGATCCCGAGGTGACACAATGAAGCAAATCTGTCTCTGTGAGGTCTGGCGGTGGCGGGATCTGTTCTCCTGTTGGAGTAAGTGCCTGCAGTTCCACCTGGTTCTCAACAGGTTTAAATCCTGCCTTAGAAAAACAGTTCTAAATTGTATTGGAGTAACACTGTCCCAAGCTTTCTTTAACATTCGGACAGCATCCAAAGATTAATTTTCTTTATTTATTCAGCAGCAGTAAGATCACCAACCTCATCAAGCTCCTCCAGCACACAGGAGTGCATTTCCATAACCTAGCGGCGTTTCATTGAATAGATGATCCCCATGTCTAGGGTTATATGATGAGGTGGTGTTTGGGAGCAAAAAATAAGTTTTATATTCAGAGATTTGTCACATGGGGTGGCCTGAGAAATTATCTAACAACAGTGCAATTTGGTGGCCTTGGGTTTCTTCTCCCAAACTCTTACCCGCTCTGTAAAAATGTCAGCAGTCATCCAACTAGAGTGGTTGCTGCAGTAGGTGACTGCTAGGTGAGCTACTCCCTGAAACATCTTGGAAGGGCAGACTTTCCAATCACAACTAAATCAGGCTTTTCAGAGTCAGGCATATTACAGCACACTAACAGGGACATCCTTTCTTTAGCTTGTTTGTGTCCATGCAGCTGGTTAGAATGGAATGCCAAAGTTCCATCTCCAATGCATCTGAAAAAGAAACCAGTTTCATTGGCATTAAAAATGTTTTCTGCCGGACAGTTGGACAGGATGTCTGGCAAAACCTCCTTCAACCAGTCACTGCCACTTGCACCATCAGCACTCTACTTCTCTACATGTGCATTTGAAGCAGATGTTGTGCCTTGCCTTCCAACATTGTAACCAGGCCATCTGTGGGGTAAAAATTCTTCTACCCATAGTAGTCGCTATCTGCTTAGCCTTGGCGGCTAACAAGGGCCCACTAACCATTGCCCCCTCTCTCTCTCTCTATGGTGGTAAATGACAGTAAGAGAGCCTCCTTGACCTCATAGTCCTTCCCTTCCCTTCCTCCTTCACTTCATTTGGGGTTCTGGTTAGAATGCCACTGCAGCACCATAGCTTTTTTGTCTTTAAGTAAGTATGATGCTGTTGACTTTGGTATGGACAGCCAAGCTGTGAGGTCCCTGATGCTCATTTTTTCGGCAGAGCATCAATCTGCTTAAGAAACTCTATCTTTCATGATAATGGGAGGCTGGGGCACTTAGACATGTCTTTCTCTTTCAGCATCAAAGCACAGAGTGTGTGTCTTACAAGGTAAAAGCACTTAATTAGCCATCCGAAATAAGTTAACAAAGAAATTAACAGCTTGATAACCTGTTAATTGCACTTGTGCTATTCCGTATTTGCCAGCATGCAAGGTCTGCATTAAGGGAGAAATTGGTACAGAAAGTATAGGGCATGGTTTTGGTTATTGCAAACTATCCACGGTACCCGATTGTCTGTGTTAACCATGTCTGCGCATAGTGGCATGGACTGTATATATATATATATATATTAGAGGCAAAAACTCCGTTTAATGTATTAGTTAGGGTTGTTCCACAGCGACAAAAGTGAGGAAATTGGTATCAGGGTTGAAAACCCTAACTCCGAATTCACCACCCCCAGCACCACACACATACAGACACACACACAAACATGCAAGTATGGGGAGGACCAAGTCAACACGACTAATGACAGACATCCAGCAGCAGGTGACAGAAATAACAAACAATTGTCTAAATGTACTACGAGACATCCCCACCCACCTGACCAGGTACTGCATGCTCAGTGGAGATCAACAGCAAAACTGAGGCCATGTACACCAAACGTACACATCCCTGATTGCAGCTGCACACAGCGCATCACACTTAGTAGTTGTATGGCCTACCTACCAATGCCATAGAGCACACCAGACCTTGTACTGTGCCTTTACTCAATATAAATTATGAAGGGCCGTGATCACAGTTGTACAAAGGTTTAAACACTAGTGAGTATACATGAATTGCAAGAACTGCATTCATTAATTAGAAAGACACAGGCATGGTCAACATAAAATTACTGTTGCATTTAGTAAGTGATTTACATAATAGTACATTTACTGCTACTGTTTACTGAAGATTGAGAGCCTGATCTAAATGTATAAAAATCATTGCCTGTTGAACGCTGTGAAATTCAGACTGCCAGTATCAGATGCAGTCTTACTGATGAAGGTGTACTGCTGATGTACATACATATGCCTTCAGTGTGTTTGAATACTTAAGATGCAGTAAGTATTCTTTGTAAGAAACAGTGTAATTGCATGCATCAGGCCAACCAATGACTAAATATAATAGCACTACTGAAGCAACAATGACATGCTGTATCGGATATGTTTGTAGCATAGATTTTCCTGTGTCCATTTAGTAAGTATGTTGTACCTGATAAAGACAATGCCATTGCATCTGTGATTAATAACTTCTTTAAATACACATACATTTACTATTGTTACAATGTATGATCTATGCCACTTATGTACAGAGGCTAGTTTTTTAACAGTTGTTTCATACTCAGTCTGTATGCCTAGTGTTTCGGCTTGACACAATTCTGTCACTGATGCCATCAAAGTGATAACTATGTTAATTGTCCTACAACATGAATCAAGTAGGTATACTGTACATATAAACAGAATGTATTTCAGCATTTATTTAACTCACAACGGGATAAGTGTAATAGGACAGCGCAGTTTTTCTCTATCGCTGAATTGTTAGGTTATAATCACACTAAAGTTTCTGTTACTGTAATATTAGTTACACTGCTCATCTTCATGAGTTCATATTAGCAGCTATTGTCCAGTAAGTAGACATTGCATGGTGTAACTGGGTCACACACTGTCTTGCAAAGCTCCTGCAGTGTCTAGCAGAGGAAGTATCTACACATGAAGGTCATTGACCAATAAGAGATGATCAACGGTTATGTTAAATGATTTGTTAATCACTCTATAGTGCTTTATTGTTGAATGAGGTGTAGCTCACTGCCACATGTCACTAGACAATGATAAACCAACCATTTAAATAATACCTTGGTGTGGCTTATTGCTATCATGATAAAACTGTTTTTTTATAACATTAAACCATGTGCATGATATGCTTAGGCTGTATATGTATGCTAATTAAAAGTAAACATAAGGCTGATACAATGTTTACAGCCAATCAGAAAGCTGCATCTCTCAGAGCCTTTTATAATGAGAGATATAAAACTGTACTACTCTTTGGTTTTGGTAAACTGTATTGCTCAGGTGGTCCACCACATGTGATGGCTTAGGGCATCGGTAGGTAAGAGCATGCAACTACTAAGTGTGGTACGCTGTGTGCAGCTGCAATCAGGGATGTGTACGCTGTGTACATGGCCTCAGTTTTGCTGTTGATCTCCACTGAGCATGCAGTACCTGGTCAGGTGGGTGGGGATGTCTCGTAGTACATTTAGACAATTGTTTGTTATTTCTGTCACCTGCTGCTGGATGTCTGTCATTGGTCGTGTTGACTTGGTCCTCCCCATACTTGCATGTGTGTGTGTGTGTCTGTGTGTGTGTGGTGCTGGGGTGAATTGAGTTAGGTTTTCAACCCTAATACCAAATTTCCTCACTTTTGTCTCTGTGGAACAACCCTAACTAATGCATTAAACAGAGTTTTTTGCCTCTAATTTCCTTCTTTTGAGAATGATAATGAGAAATAGTGAATGTAGTGCAGCGAAGGGAGGCGTGGGGCCTGTCTTGTGGCATAGTAACAGGAACAGCAATGCAAACAGAAGCGCTAACAGTGGGCGCATATGGTAATGCAAGTGCGAATGAGAACAGAAAGGGTAACGCTATTGTCGGTGGCGAGACGGAGCGTGTGCCACGTGATGTGTTGTCACATAAGTAACATGGTGCCTGCAAACAGAAATGTCAATGGGCATGGTGATGCAAAGTGAAACAGAAAGAGAAACAGTACTGTGGACACAAATGGCAAAAATAACAGAAATGCAAGCGCAAATGAAAACGCAAAGGATAACACACATGGTGGCGAGACGTCAACAGTAAGTGAACAGGCAACGAACTGCAAGCGGAAAGGGCAACGGTAATAGTAATGTAAGCGCACAGGCTGGTTTTCCTAAAAAGCTGCATAGAGAAAGACAGTGAGTACAAAGAATGTATGCATAATAATGGGTATCGGAGCAGAAAATGAGGACTTGGAATACTAAATAGGTTATATCTCAGGAACCGCACTGACGAGAAAAAAATTTTAAAGTCATATGATTTATGACTGTCCTGGCTAGATTTTACTTAGCCCCTATTTTTCCAACAAAAAGTCTGTATCTCATTTTTGTTTCGAGATATGGGCCCTGAAAAGCGCGGCGAACGCCAGAATGTTATCCTATGGGAAAAAGAGAAGTTCAGAGTACCATAACTTTGCCTCCCTGTAATATTTTTTCACCAAACCACAGAAAGGCACATCTGTGGGCTGTTGGTTGTCTTCCTCCAAATTTCAGGAAAAAGACCAAACCGTTATTTTGCAGCAGGATGCCAAAGTATCTCTGTAATGTGTCGGCGCCATAATGTTATCCTATGGGAAAACTGTCAACTTTGGAGAGCCATGTAATATTTTTCAATACAACACTGAAAGGCACATTTGTGAGATGTCGGCTGCATTCCTCCAATTTCAGCCCAAAACTCCCAACCGTTCTTTTGCAGCGCAGTGCCAAAGAATTGCTGTCACTTTCCACAGACTAGAACATTACTGTCGCACTTAATAACGCTTTTGTAGAGTTTGACACTTTCATGAGCACGAAAGTAATTTGCAAAAGTACTTTTTCATAAATTTGAAAACATATTTCTGGGGTGTTTTACTCTAAAATAAAGACATGGCTAGCATCCTCAGGGTCCGACTAGGTGAATACAAAAAAGAATTAGGTTGCTAGAGGGTCTCAAATTTAAATGCCAACCATTTTTCTAATCACCAACTGAAAACAAAATGGCAGATTTTCAAAAGTAACAGGGCCATTTACGAAAGTAAAATGCATTTGCGACACTGTCGAACTTTTGTTAACTTTTCCCATTGACTTATAATGGGAAATTGTTTTTGAATAACTTTTGAACTGTTCAATATTTTTCAACAAATCTTCAAAAGGCACATCGGGGACCTCTGTCACACATTTCCTGAAGATTTTGGGCCAGTCGCACAAACCGTATGACCTGTAGGTGCGACCGTGAGAATTTCAGAAAACGTGAAATGCCGCGCAGATCATGCTTAATAACTCTGCAGCTGTATATCCGACCAGTACGAAACTTGGCAGACCCCAAGGCCTATGGTTCTTGATCATGTATTTCAAATTTCAGGCAAATCCGTCAAATGGTTGCAAAGTTATTAAGGTGCAAACTTTGGGGTTTAACATAGAAATGGCTCCTTAACCCTAACTATGGTAGCACTACCGTGCTATAATATAATATATATATATATATATATATATATACCACGGGGTGAGAACTTTCTCATTAAGATATCCTGTGTTATTTCCACTGCAGTGAGAATAAATCCTGATGACATCAGCAGAGTGAGGATATTGACATTTACCCATACTCTGCTGATGTCACCAGAGTGTGGATAACTTTACTGCAGCTTGCACTCTAAAGGAAACTGCTTCAGAAAACACTTTATCTTTTACCTTTGTTTTACCAGGAGAAAGACACACTAACCTGAAAGCTTGTTTACAGGTGCAACCTGGGAGCACAAGAAAGTTAAGTGACTTACTCAGGATCACACACTATGCAAGTGGGGGCTGTAAGATTCAAACCCAAGTCTCCGGTTTGCAGCTCAGAGCCTTAAACCACTGCACCATACTACCTCAAGTTTTCACTTATCTCTTTCCCACTGAAGCTGCAAATTACTCAATTAGCTTTGCAAATGACTCTCACCTGTGTCCCATTGTGTTTCTGACTTTCCTAGCCCATTACTGTGCTGATCTCAGTTTCAAAATAACCCGAATTCTAAATGAAACTCTTTACAATGCACTTCCTGCTTCTTAGTGCTACCTGCAACAATTTGTCTTTCTCAGGGAGCCTCTGACTCACTCAATTAGCTTTGCAAAACACTGTCAGCTGTGTTTCTCACTCCCAGTCTATTCAGAACACACACACTGACAGCACACAAAGAATGAACAGGAAACACACAGACTCAGAAAAATATTCCTACAGCTCTCACCCTGTGGTATAAATCGACATGATGGGCAGATCTTGGGATATGGAAATATTCTCACTCCTGCCTTGTGAACTGTGTATTTCACTCATGCCTTTGGCACTGTGAGACTACACAGCTCACTCTGCAGGAGTGAGAACATTTTCCATACACCATTCCTGCCCATCATATATCCCATTTATATATATATATATATATATATGTGTGTGTGTGTATATATATATATATATATATATATATATATATATATATATATATATGCACATATATATGTATATAGAAAAAATTATATACATATATGTATATGTATATAAATAATTATGTATTAGTATTTAGGAAACACCTGTGAGCTAGGAGCTCTTTCGATGGGTTCCACGTCAAAAAAATATATATGTATATATATATATATATACATTTTAGATCGGATTCTGAGGAAAACCATGATGGTGCCAGGCAGGAACATTAACTTACCAAGGGTAGTATTAGTGTAGACACAGAGGGCATCCTTCCTGTTGGGGTCAGTGGCAGGCTTTGGGCAACCAACACCATTATCACATCATCATGGATGGTTAACTCAGTGATCGGGTTATCCTTCTAGCACATCATTTGGCAAGACACTGTGCATCAGCCCAGTCAGGCCAAGAGAAGCATTACATGAAATTCCAACAGCAGCAGGGGACTTAGTTTTTGTTGGAGTGTGTGCACGCATGACTGAGTGCACCATGAATTAATGGTGACTTTTCATTCCATTTTATGCTCTCATTTCTCTTTGTCTGGACTCGGACATTTTCTGGATATAAGACAGCAGCATTTTGGGAGTGCACATTAGTACTGGGGACTGGGGGCTGCACTGCATGCATGACTGAGTCGACATGAATTAATGGAGACTTTGCATTCCATTTTATGCTCTCATTTCTCTTTGTCTGGACTCGGACATTTTCTGGACATAAGACAGCGGCATTTTGGGGTGCACATTAATTCTGGGGACTGGTGGCTGTACTGCATTCATGACTGAGTGTGGCATGAATTAATGGCGACTTTGCATTCCACTTTATGCTCTCATTTCTCTTCATCTGGAGTTGGGAATTTTCTGGACATAAGACAGTACTCCAAGACTTTTACGAACTCTTGCCAAAAATATTCTACATAAAATAAACTAAAAAGTGGTGTCCTTCCTTCCTTGTTATATTCCAACTTAATAATCTCTCTTTCCAAAAATAAATTACTGTAGTGGTCACAGTAATGTTTTATTTCTGTCTCGCTGTGTGCGTGTATGGGAAAGCAGAGTGAGCAGTGTAATAATCGGCTAAACAGCATGTGTGCAGTGCACTGTCAGGTGCACACACTGTCCAGCCTTCTGAAAACATATATGATAACTCACTTGTTCCACTGTTGATGATATAAAGAATAAAGAATATATAATGTATATTTTATTTGTACCATCATCAACAGCAGATCAACTCATATAATATGTTTTCAGAGGTTGTTGGGTGTGCACCTGACAGTGCACACATGCTGTTTAGCAGATCATTGCAATGCTCACTCCGCTTTTCAACAAAACTATAACAGAAATGAAACATTGCTGAGGCACCAGAATATTTCATGGCAAACAGACATTATTAAGTAGGAATATAACAGGTCCAGTAGCACACTGTGCTATCACTTGGGCCAGGTGCTGGTGGAGAGCAGCTAGCCTCAAAACTGCCAGACTAAACCAGAAAGCCAGCACTCCAGATGAATAAATGCAAAGAAAAAATATTCACTGCTAGTGCGAGAATTTCTTGATGGGAAAACAAGGCATGCAAAAATGGCCCCTGTGCTTCAGCAGCTAGGCCTTCTTTATGGGGCCACTAAAGAAGGCCTAACCACCAAAATGCAAGGGTCATTACTGTGCTTTGTTTTGCGTCAATACATTTGCACTAGCAGTGAACATTTTTCTTGGCATGTATTCATCTGACTCAACTAGTGGTGGGTTTCTGGTTTATTCTGGCAGTTCCCCATCTCCTGTAATCCCTGTATCAACCAATTCAGCTTTATTGAATGGATTGATGGTGGAGTTGGTGGGAGCTATCTGACCCACCTTCATATCCCCTTTTCCTGGCTTAAATGTTGGCTGAGTTCATTAGCATTCTTGGGTGGTTCTATCATATCCTGAGTGGGAGTCCTCTTTAATTTTCTTCTTTTTGGGTTTTATGGGGGTAGGTGGGGTGGTAGATGAAGTTGCTGATGCTGCTGAAGAAGAGGATGGCACAAACCAGAATGTTGGGTGATTCTTTCTCCTGATGGTATTCAATTTGGGTTATGTTGGAGGGTTTTCTCACTATATCAGGGGATCATTTTTGGAGGAGGGGGATGGGGACTCAGGTCTGTGTGGTTTATAGAGAGATTTGGGTGGTTAGGTGGGGAGAATTTTTCTGGGGTTGAGCTTGTTGTTAATAATTACTATTGGGGTTTTGGGGAGGGTTACATTGATGTTAGAGTTCACTTTTTTTAGCTGTTTATATATTCTGTGGGGTTTGGGGATATGGGGGCTGGGAGTTTGGGTGCCACTGAAAGATGGGTTTATTTCAGGAAGTTTTGTTCCAATTCCTCCTATGCCTCTCTGGACCAATGTTACCTATTGTTGCCACAAAATATTGACATAAATTAAAGGTAATGTTGCCTTCTTGCAGGAGACCCACTTGCTCCCATTCCAGGCTCTCCTCTTCAGGTGATTCTGGGTGGGGCAAGCATTTGGGGCAGGCTCTGATCCTTGTAAGAAGGGTGTGTCCATTCTCATAGCCAGGAGCATTCCTTTCCGCCTCTTGCAGGAAGTGGTAGATCCTTTGGGTTGTTATCCTTTTCTTTGAGCCCTGGTTGACCATTTGGAAGTGATACTAGGAGCTATTTATGGTCGTAATAATGGATGATCCTCACTTTTTACCTCCTTGGTGTCCCTATTGGCTCCTGGAGTTCTCTTCTGACCATTCTAGTGGGAGATTGGAATCTGGTATATTGCAATGAGCTAGATAGATCTGGTCAAGTCTGACAAGCCCTCTCACCTGGGCAGTTGGCTCTCCATGAATTTATGGACTCCTTGGGTCTTGTGGACCCATGGAGAGCATTGCTTCTGACTGCCGGAATATTAATTTCACTCCCTACCACATAATAATTTTCAAAATTTGATTATTTTTAATTGGAGTTGAACACTTTATTGGGGTAAATTCTTGTCACTATTCAGCTAAGATAATTTCAGATCACCACCCTACCCATATGCAGCTTAACCTTTCTCCTTCGCTAGAAAGGGATAAGGTGTGGCACTTTAATAACCAATTACTCAAATTCAAGACCTCATGAAATGTATCCAGTCTTTGTTGATACTTTCATGGAGCTCAATTCTCCTTCTATGACTAAACTCAACTTGTTATGGGGGCTCTGAAGTGTGTCCTTCGAGGGGAATTGATTTGTTTCACCGTTAGGCATAAAAACGACTTATGGCTAAGACCGCCACCTTGTTGGCGATATCTGGGCCTTAGAAGGGTGCATTTCACAAACCTCACCTCGGCCAGAGTGGGAATGGTTGGAAGACCTCAGATATCAGTATAATATCTTACTGGATGAGAAGGTGGAACATTTATTGTTACGCTCCATGGTGAAATATTTTGACCTGGGAGAAGCCGGAAGTTATTGGCTCTCTGGTTGCATTCTCAAACAATGGACAGGATTGTTTCTTCCATTTGCTCTGACTCTGGTCAGCTCCTTATCTCACTGCGTGACATAGTCACTACATTTAAGACCTTTTAATAATGGCTATATGCATCAACCTCTTTTTTTTTTCCTGACTTATTTGAGTCCTTCCTTCAAGATATAACCCTTCCTCAACTGACCGATACATATGTTGTTACTTTACAAGCACCTCTAACCCTTGCTGAAATTTCTCAAGCCATTGATTCCTTAGCCTCAGATAAATCTCCTGGCCCGGACAGGTACACCACAAATTTTTAAGATTTTTAAAGTTCAATTGGCCCCATACTTTTGGACTCTTTCAATTACATCTTTAAGAAAGGCCAATCTGATGTTTCACTGAGGCTACTATTGTAATACTCCCTAAACCAAGCCATGATCCCCTGTTGGTTTCCAATTACAGGCCAATATCCCTAATTAATGACACTTTTAAAATCCTTGCCAAGGTGTTGGCCTGTAGATTGAGTCATGTGGGACTCTCTTCTGAGTAGGGAACAAGTAGGACTTGTGAAAGGTAGACTTTTGGCTGACCATCTCCGAAGTTATCCTATCTTGTTTCTGCATCCAGGAATTCCCATACCCTTGTGGCTTTGGTTTCTCTGGATGCAGAAAAGGCATTCAATAGGGTCTCATGGGATTATTTGTTTGCCCTGTTGCCCAAATACTGCATCCCCAGGAGTTTATAAGATGGATCTGGGTGTTCTATTCCTCCCGTTGGCTCATACTTTGTAATAGCATCCAATTGACCCTGTTTTCCTCCAGCAAGGCACCAAACAAGGATGCCCACTTTCACCCTAGCTTTTGAATTTTTCCTGGAACCTCTGATTCTAAGCTTAACCTTTCCTTGCAGGTTGGAGGTATCTCAATAGGCCTCCATGAATATAAATTATTAGTGCATGCAGATGATATCTTGTTGCATACCTCTTCTCCTGTTACATCTTTGCCTGCTGTCTTGCATATTATTTCCCAGTTTGGGATTATTTCTGATTATAAATTGAACTTAACCAAAACTGAAGTAAGACCAGACTCGTGGGATCCCAGCAGCCTGACACCCTCCTTACTCGTATAACTTATTCCTCCCAGAG
The DNA here is from genome assembly GCA_016271365.2 of Neoceratodus forsteri. Lineage (NCBI taxonomy): Eukaryota > Metazoa > Chordata > Ceratodontiformes > Ceratodontidae > Neoceratodus > Neoceratodus forsteri. The sequence goes on from CM057453.1 coordinate 448,395,807, forward strand.
TAGACTCCAGTCCCTCTTGTTGGCCCACAAATTTACCAAGAAAGGCATTAGTGTACCACTATCCTCCACACAAAAGTACTCTTAGAAGAGACCTACTCCCAATCCCTAGCCCCACCTCACTTTGCCTTCTCTCTGCCCTCCTGCTCCTGGCAGGAGATATACAACCAAACCCAGGTCCTTCTCTTGACAACCTCTTGATATCTTCACCTCAGGACCCACACTGGGTGTCCTCAACAGGTAAGTGGCTTGTGCATATGAACATATGCAGCCTGAGGCCCAGGAAGCAAGAAGTGCAAGTATGGTTAGACCTGTACCAACCAGATGTGCTGGCTGTGTCCGAGACCTGGCTCAAACCACATGTACTCTCACACAAAGTCGATGCACTTGGGTATCACTCCTATTACAGAGACAGGGCCAAAAGAGGGGGAGGGGTACTTATCTATGTAAAAGATACCCTGAACTCAGTACAGGTCAACCTGCAGCACAATGCCTCCACTGACAGTGAATCAATCTTTAGTACACATCACCCTTGGACACTGCAAGCACCTCACTATTGGGTGTGTATACAACCTCCTAAGAATGCTCTCCAATCCTTGGAGGCAGTCCTAAAGGATACAGTCAAGGAGGTCTCCTCGAACTCCTTATCCTTGGAGACTTTAACCTGAATTGGGCCCAGGACAGAAACTTGTCTCTTAAATGCCTGATTCAAGAAGCAAACCTTGTTCAGGTTATCTCTGAACCCACTAGACTGAACCACAAAACAGGAAACCACTCCACCCTTGACTGGGCCATAGTGACCAACCCTGCAACATTCAGACAGCTGGTACAATGGCTGATGCCCTGAGTGACCACTCCCCATCTTCTGCATCTGGAAGAACAAGGCACCCAGGGTACAACCACGAATCCTGTCTGCACTGGATTATGCCCACTTCTTCCCTGAACAATTCACTGACCACCTTCAGCAGCCAAGACTGGAGCCCGACAAACTCCTTCCCACTCTGGACGAGGTGGTTGCTTTTTTCCAGACAACAGTTTTCATGGCAGCTAACCTCTTCACCCCATGAAGAAGCTCCATGCCAAGGGAAGCTGCTACAAATGGATTACCCCATTAAAGGCCCTGATGATTAAACAGGACAGGGCTTGGAAAAGTTCAAGCACTCCGCCCTACCTGTCGACCTCGTGAACTACAAAACTCTCAGGAACAAGTGTAAACTGGCTATAAAAACCTGCCAAAAGGGAGCATGTCATGTGTCTTCAGAGAAAAACCTAGGGAACCCTAGACTCTTCTGGGCTCATATTAATGGGCTGTTAAAAGGGAAAGGCAAGTCCCAACCCAGTCCCATTGAGGTCAATAGACATGAACTGAATGACAAACTCCAAATTGCCAGTGCACTCAACCTCCACTTCACCAACCTTGACTCTGCATAAGGCTGACCTACCTCCTCTCAACACTGACCCTAGTACGTGGGCACTTCCTAACCTAGATACCCATCCTTCCACCTTAGGCTGGTCGGAGGTTCTCTCACTTATAATGACCCTAAAACCTTTGTCTCTGGGGTACCCAATGGGATTCACCCTAGGCTGCTGAAGGACGGTGCCCCTGCCTTGGTTAGACCCTGACTTGGCTCATCAACTGCTCCTTGATCAAGGTGCAGTCCCTAAACAGTGGAACAGGCCCATGTGGACCCAATCCACAGGGAGGCTCAAGTGGAGTCCATTGGCAATTATAGGCCAATCTCCCCACCTCTGCATTCTGTCAAAATTCCAGGAAAGGCTGACCAACTGACAACTCCGAGACTACTTGAGGCCTATCAACTTCTGGCTCCCTCCTAGCATGGTTTCAGGACCAGGCACGGACTGATACTGCCCTGACCAAACTCTCAATGGATGTACTCCTGGGTCTGGACCAGGGGTCCCCTACTGGAGCAGTCTTCATAGACCTCTCTTAGGCCTTTGATTTGGTCAACCACAATCAGCTTCAAGCCAAGCTGGACAACATAGGCCTCGACTGCCATGCTCTAAGGTGGTTCAAAAGTTATTTAACCGGCCGCACACAGAGGGTAAATGGAAGGATGCCATATCAGACCCACTTCCACTAAAAGAGGGTTGCCACAAGGATCAGTACTCTGCCCCCCTCTTCTCCCTGTTCACTAATGAACTAATTTACCACTGTGGAGGGAGTACTGTCGTTCAGTATGCAGATGACTTGTCATCTGTTGATCCACGGCCAACCTGGCAGACCTCAGTCCCTTACTCTAAGATGACCTACCATTCCTTGAGAACTGGCTCATCAAGAACAGAATGGTCCTTAATGACAAAACCAAGGCCATGTTGTTTGGTCCTAGATCCCTCAGTCAGGACAGAAAAGAACACCTAAATCTCACCTCTGTGTCTGGCAACTGCATAGAAGTAATGCCCTCCTAAAATACCTTGGCCTCACCCTGGACTAGGGTCTCACCCTTAAGAACCATGTGGACCAAGTCACCAAAACCATACATGAGGAACTGAGCACCCTCTCACCGACTAAAGGATCAGTTGGTACTGAAGCCAGGATCTCTATCACCACCAGCCCCTCCTCTTGACACTCACATACGTTGCCCCAGTTGTATATGGGCTGGTGAAGACTGAGAGGAATAGACTCCAAGTATTCTACAATAAGGTGGCTCACTTTGCCTCCCTGGCAAACCCCAGGAACCACCACTGTGACATCCTATCTCTGCTAAACTGGCCCTCACTGGATGCCTGCCTCCAGTATCCCCAGTTATGCCTAGCCTAAAAGTTAATCAGTATGACTCCTCCCCTAGTCTCTTCGGACTCATTGCTCTAAAGTCCAATCCCAGCTCCTCCGCACAATGGGACAAACTCTTCTACATGTCCCCAGAGTAAGAACCAAGGCAGATGCCAAGTAATTCACCAACACTGCTTCCATGCTATGGAACATACCCCACCGTGTGCAGGAAGCACCTCTATCAAAAGTTTTGCACTAGGCTTAAGGCTCATATGGTGGTAGCCAGTACTTGCCACTGCATCGGCCCCTGAGACCACCCCCTTGATAATAGCTTTTTCCGACCTATCCAGACTCTAGTGTGTCTCCTTTAGGTACAATACTACTTACCAGCATTTCAGATCACCCTATTTACCTTACGATCATTACTGTATGTTTGTCTGTAACATATGTAACTCATGCTCACTGTTTCACAATGTTGTTATCTATTGCTATGAACACTCGGTCGCTTCTGAAAAAAGGACCTCTGGGGCTCAGTGGGCTTACCCGTCACCAAAATTTAATAAATAAATAAATAATGCCACTTAATGTCTTACTTTAAAAGCTGATGTTGACCATCTTGGCCTAGTTTGGGTGCAGGAAAAGTTGAAATATCTAGGTATTTTCCTCAGCCCGTCACAACTAAAATGAAGCATTTCAACCTTGACTCATTTTGATCCCCATTAAAATGGACCTAGAACATTGGTCCATGTTATCCATCTCCATGTGGGGCCATTTAAGCATTTTAAAAATGAATATTTTAACCCAGTTATTATATCCCTACAGATGTACAATTTTGCATTACCTCAGTCATGCTTTAATCAAATTCACAGCCTTTTCATCTCCTTCCTCTGGCAGGGTAACCCAGCTCATTGTGCCCTGTCCAAATTAATATGCACTAAACAGGATTGGGGCCTACAGGTTCCCAACCTTTTTGTATTATCTGGCGTGCATTGTACCAGACTTTCTTATTGGCTTGGATCATCCGATGATGACCTCCTAGGGTCCTATGTCCCACACTGGGTGGACATAGAGCATTTTCTGCACTCTGGTATTGCCCTAGATATCCAATCATCCTCTGCCTTCCCAGGAAGAAGCTCCCTCAACCATTGTGGGCCACTCCATTGGAAACATCCTCCAAGTTCATTTGCAGTTATGTTCTTTAATAAAATCCAGCCATATAAAGACATCTCCCAACCTTTGTTCAGGAACCCTAATTTTCAAATAGCTGGGCGGATGCTTTCTGAATGGTTTTGGCCTAGGATGGGTGTTGATACTATTGTGGACCTGGCTCGCACTCAAAACTACTCTGTTTTCAGGAGGCTAGTGCATTATACCATTGGCCATCATCCTGTTGTTTCCGATACGTTCAGATGTTACATATGCTCCTCCAGTTTTGGTACTGGCCAGGGGGCAAAGTTCTTTGGGGAAATGTGACTTTCCCCATGTTAATACCCTTCATCTCATTATATCTCATATTATTATCAATCGCTGAGGGACTATCTTGCTAATACTGAGGGTACCAGGTTCTATTATTGGGATCAAGCCATACCGATCAATAACTCTTTATGGAACTGGCCTGAGATATGGAAATATTTATACAAGTACATAAAATGGGATAGATAATCTTTTATGCAGTTTCATATCCTACATAACTTATATTATACTCCAGTCAAACTGCATAAAATGGGTAAGCTACCCACTGACACCTGCTCCAGATATGGTAAAGAGCCTGGCTCCTTGTTTCATATCCTCTGGTCTCGTGAGACAGTGGTCCCCTTTGGAGTTCAATTCAAACACATCTAGATCCCTTGCTTGGGTTGTCTGAGGCATTCTTTCCTGAAATATGTCTTTTGGGGAATATGCTGGTGCCTTGATTGGTAACCAGAGGCCACATATGGCCCTGATTTCGCATGTGCAAAAGGTTATCCTTCGGCACTGGCTTGGCCACAGCTTACCTCAGTTTCTTGAATGGTGTAGGGAGGTAATGTTTGCCCTTCAAGCTGAGCGCCTTTATAGCTATATGATGGGCAAGACTCACAAATACAAATGCATTTGGGAACCCGTATGTCCTATTAACTATATGATTATGGGCCCTCGCTTTTCTAGTCGGGTCCCCACAAATGTCTGGGCACATTGATATGCTTGGACTCTCTTCCACATGTCTTTCGGTTGGGATGATTTGGTATGCTTCTGGTGGTGAGGTGGGGTAGGGGTTGGGGGTGGTTGGGGTAGTTGGGGAACGGGGATTATATAAAATGTTTTGTATTCTGGAATTTGTTGTTGCTTCTTTTTTTTTATTTGTATTTCTGGATTGGCAGTATATACAGTATACAGTCTGCTACTTTTCTTTCAATAAAGTTTATTTAATTTAGAAGTACCACAGCTGTGGTAAACTGTGACTTGCAAGTGGCAACTTGTACCAGTTTTTCCCCGCAGCTGTGGGATTTTCAAGGTCTCTAAAATCTGGCCCTATATGTGTATTATTCATATTGGGCTTCAAAGTCATGTAGCTCTGGCACAGTTCTTCAAACTGTCCCTCTTTCAGTGTTAGCTTTGAGAAAGCACACACAGGTCCTAGTATCCTCAATGAACTTAACAAATTGAGCACTGGCTGACACCACTAAAAATTTATTTTATCTGACAATGGTTCAAACATGATAGCGGCTCTCGAGGTTGTAAACTTTTATTGAGTTACATACATTGCACATTGTCTAAACTTCATGGTTATAAAATGGGTAGGGAAATTCCAGCATCCTGATTGATTGTTGCATGTGCATCAAATCTGTTCGTGTATAGATAATAATAAGTAATGAAAAGCAGAACCACAGTACACAAACAAAAATCCCAGTGCCATTCAAACATTGCTACTTTCAAATGCCACCATGATTCCCCTTTCTACCCAATGAAACCATACTTCGATAAATACTCTCAATAAACATATTCCTATGTTTTCAATAGCTTATTTCTGCTCTGCAGTTATCACATATTGAAAATTAGACAAAACATGAATCAATTGTTTTGTTCCTTGAGGTGTCAATCGCTACCACTCCCGCAGCACATCTCCTCCTCATCTCAGAAGCCAACAGCGTTCTCATCTCCGTGTGTTATGATAAGTAAAACCCTTTCTTTTTTTTTAATTTTCAAATACAGCCCATAAGGTTACTAATAATCCTGTTGGTAATGCTGCTCCCATGATCGCCAGATCGGGAGAGGGGCCAAGGTACAGCCGATTGAACTTATAGGCTGTCACACTGTTTGACCCAGCATCAGGACAGCTGACATGCCATTCCAGCTGACAGAGGAAAATCCAATCCAAACTCGCTTCACTTACTATGCAGGGGACGGGATAGGCATTACAAACACTTGCTCCACTATGGCTGCATGGTCCTTTAAGAGGTGGGGGCTGACCTCATTGTACCATAACTATGAATCCTAATAAAGGACAAATATCCTAAAGAACAATTACACAACATAAACATGGAAGGACTATTTTACTATAAATACAGTAAATTATTGCAGTTTATTCATGTCTAAATGTTATTTTCAATATAAAAAATTTAAAAAAGGAACCCATTCTGTAACCACAATAAGACACTCCAGGGTGTTCATTGAACTGATATTGCCACACTTTTAGTGACTGAAACTACACCCATGGGTGTCGGGTAATATCTGTTCAATGCACACCCCATCGCGCTAATTGCTTTCTTAATGCCTTCCTCCAAAACGGTGAAGGAGTGACAGAGATGTTGAACAAGTCACATAAGATGTGTGCTCATTTCAGTTATTCATTCAAATCATGACACATTCTAAGTGATCTACAAAATAAAAATGGCCTCTCTCACCACAGATCAAAACAGGCAGTATTGACTAGATGGAACTCCACATTATACATGCTCCAGTGTTTGTATGAGCAATACAAAGCCATAAACGGTAGGACAATACAGCAGAAGAGTAGTATGCAAGAGCTGAGCTCTTGTCTGAAGCCTAGTACCAGTACCAAACACCACTGCAAATACCTGCAAGTGAATGTTCGGCATTGACAAATGCTTGTTTAATTAGGGTTAGGGGAACAGGGTGTTTGGAAATGTCAAGCTGTTCACTTCACAGCCTGACATCTGCTGGAGCCATAACACCCACCACAAACATTTCAGTGACCCAGCATTTAAATTACTGTCCCTGGCCTTGCAACCTTCTGAGTATGGTTTCCAGTGCTCCATCCATTCTTAACACACTCTGATGCAAATCAACTACATATCTCTGTAGTGCAGCAGCAACAGGGTTGAGGGCCACTTAAAGCTCCTGTTGCACTGGCAGGGATACCCTGCTGGGGCTGGATCCGTCTGCCCTCCAGCTGCTTCTCTGGCCAAATGTCTCCCTTCCGCACCATTCACCCTCATCATAGCGTGCTGTTATGGCTCTGGATCATTCTCTTCACTGGATAATACTGTCCTGGCCTTGCAGCCATGCTTTGTTTTTCTAATGTGCCCCTCCTTCTCTGTCTTCTTTAGCAAGTGGTATGTCATTTGCACAGCTTCTGTCTTTTGATGTTTACAGAGTGCCTGTTGCAGTTTTACTCCCACTGCCAGGTCATGGCTCTCTCAGGTCTCTTTAGGGGTGTTGCTGGGCTGACCAGATGGCCTGGGCTGCTCTACATCACCTTATGTAGAAAGAGAGAGAGTGAGAGTGAGAGAGAGAGTGAGAGAGAGCTAGAGAGAGACAGAGACAAAGAGAGACAGACAGAGAGAGAGAGTGTGTGAGAGAGAGAGATTATAAATATGTTTATTTTGAAAAATCATTATGGTAAGCTTTATTGGCTATTTCCTTCCTCAAGTTGTCAAATTATAGCTTGTTACAGGGTACACTGCAGTGCGAAAAAACTGCATTCACAGCACTGCAGGTGTATCCTTGCAGCTGCACAGGATGCAAGAGAACCTCTGGCAATATGGGGATTGTAGTTTGACTGGCTGGTCAAGTACAAAAAGTCACAAGTTGTGATTTCAGGCTGCCAAGTTATTGTGGGCTTGCACTGGTACTACCAGAACCACTAGGTTATCCAACAAGTGGAAGAGGAATGCAGGTCAGCTCTGGCTGACTACTCCGCCATCACAAAAAGCAATGTTTTCAGATTTTGTTAGAGCCAACAAGAAATTAAACTTACCTCTTTCATGGCTCACACTTGAACCACCAGCATCTTGATGTAACTGGTCTGTTCTGTTCTTTCTAGGCACAGGATGCAATGTCTACTGAATCTGTAAAATGAAATTAATAAAATGTTATTGTATTTTCATGGACTGGTCCCTCCACAGAAAAAATATGACAACATTTTCTTTTAAGGTAGAACACAGTTTTACAGGACTGTTATAAAAAGGCCATACTTGGTAAGCATGGCTAATGTGCTGAAATCCTACAAAGCTTGTAGTACAAAATGTTTACACCATGTGTAGACAATTAGAATACGATAGCCTTGTGACTACAGCAAGCAGAATTAGTGTAGGAGAACAAAAATAATAAGAGAAATGAAGGGCAGGACTTATTGGAACTGGCAAATGACTGTTCTATAATACAATATTACACTACTAGTTAGATGTGTGGAAGGCAAGTGCTGCCCATTAATCCCATATCTCATTTCAATGGGCCCATACTTCCCTTCCTTTGACTATATTATACATATCCAGTTATATTTTTAAAGCATTGAAGTTCTCTACTTCTACAATGTCCCTCGTAACTTGTTCCAGCTCTTTCCTGCTCTCTGTGTAAAAAGTCCACTTCTATTTTTAATGGTATTGTTGTCTGAAATAATCTGTAAATTATTGGACCTTAAATGGCACGTCTTATTATTTATACTTATTTGTAAGTCTGTCAGTAGGTCAAAATCTTTCACTGTTTTCAACATCTCCAACATGCCCTTCTTATTCTCCTCTCCTCCAGAGTGAATAGGTCCAACACCTGAAGCCTCCTGATATGCTCAGTGTTTCAATCTGGGTACCAATTTTGGTAATTCTGTGTTGGATTTGTTCGAGATGATTAATAGAAACATAGAAATATAGACTTTGACAGCAGATAAGGACCACTTGGCCCACCCAGTCTGCCCATTTCCTACCTATTGGATAAACTGTTGATCCTAGTTAACCAACAGCCTACATTTTGTTGAGGGTTCCAAATCTGTAAGCTATAGTCCATAGTAGATCTTATGCATGCTTTATATACCATGATTATACAGTGTTCTAATTTACTAGTAAATGCACATTTAGTGTGTCAATTAAATTGTTAGCTACTCCAATTATTTTGTTATAATGCTTACTGAATTTGAGATCTTGATTATCATTCCAATATCTCTCTCAGCTTCCACTGCATCTATTTCTTTTCCCATCAGATGTTATTGTTGGTTTACATTGTTTCTTCCCTGTTATAACTACACTCATCAATATTAAACTGCATTCTATTTTCCTTAGCCCATCTTTCTATGTTTTCAAAGTTCTTCCTCATGCTCTCTCTAGTTGCATTATTTTCTACCTTCCTACCTAATTTGGTATCATCTGCAAATTTGGTGCTAAACTTTAATGTTATGGTGTTACGGTGAGACTAAAAGGAGAATAATACTGGCCCCAGTACTGATCCCTGGGGCACCCTAATTGCATCTCCTCTCTCCTGATGTTGCTCCTTTTATTCTCACACATTGTGTCCTATTTTCTAGCCAGTTATGAATTCAGAAGGTTATGTTTTTGCTTATTTGTGTTTCACTAAGTTTTTGTAATAGTACATTATGTGGCACAACATCAGAAGCCTTACAAAATCAAGGAGAAAACATCCATTGGTATTCAGTTATTAACGTGTGTATCTATTTTCTCATAGAATAATAGCAAATTAGTTATACAGGATCTCTTTGTTTAAAGCCGTGGTGAGTCTAGTGTTGCAATGGATGGGACATAGAGACAGGGCTATACTACAGCTAGTGCTAGGACAGTTAGACAGGACTGTTAAAAAGTTGACTATGACACAATAATACTTGGATAAATAACTAATGTTAACATTTATCAGTAAAGAAACTTACTAAGTGGTTGGTGGGACAGCTTCTCCATCTTTTCTTCACTTGTTGCTACTCTTCAAGACCCTTCCACCCCACACTTCAGCAACAGCCAAATATGACTCTCAGTCCTTGTACCATTATGTCTGCTATTCACAGAGGAGTCACATGATGCATTGCCACCAGTAAGAGCATAGTTTCACTGCTCCTACCTTGTCTGCTTTATTTTTTCATCCTCGGTGAGTGTTTCTTGGTTTTACCAGGTATGTTTTGGTCCCTGTATCTTTCTGCATTTTCCAGTATCCTGGGATCTCATTTTATGGTCACAGAATGGACATGGAGATGAAAACTCCTCCAGTGCATCACACCCTGTCACCCACTCTGGATCATCTCCGTGGTCCTAAATGGTCGGCCAGCTTCCACCAACACCAATACTAGCAGCACTTCTCCTCCAGCTGGAGCCCTCACAGAATAGCATTTTATTTAAGACTTTTCTCCTTTGAAAGAGGCCATTCTTACCTTAACATTAAATGCCAAATCCATCCACCTAGCTATGGAAGACATCTCCAGGAGAGTGAGGAATGCAAAGCCCAGGTGAGTTCACTCAAAGATTGGCAGACCCATTTAGACTCAAACCTGGTGGCAGTATGACAGAAGATGGCCTGAAATGAAACTCACTTAGAAGACCTTGAGGGCCATGTTAGATGAAATAATGTAGTGGTCACTGGCTTGCCGGAGTAGTCTGAGGGCACTAACCCCATTCTTTCTGCACAGAAGCATTATAAAAAATAGCTGGGCCCTCTCCTAATGTCCCAACTTATATCATCGAGACAGCACAGAGTGCTATGAACAATGAAGCCTGAGGGCACCAAGCCTTACCCTTTCATATTCAAATTTCTTAAGTTTCTAGACCAGAAACATTTCTTGTATAAAGTTAGGAATGTGCTGGAGGTGTCATGGGAAGGGACCTAGATCCGCATCTTCCATGATCTGCCTCAAGCAGTCCATGACCGGAGAACAGCTTATTGGCACATCATTACAAAACTGATTGCAGCACACATCGGACTCATAATGCTGTACCCTGCCAAGCTGCAATTTTCTCATGGGGACAACACATGCAGCTTTGATTCTGCAGAGCAAGCTAAACAGGAATTGCCTTCTTTGTACCCTAATCTGTTTAAGTCTGGTTGCCTGAAAGAGAATTCAGATGTCAACATAATTGTTCCTTTCCAATTTTCAGTCTGGTTTGAGAACTTTTGTTATTGTAGTTTGACACTTTATGTCTTTGTTGGCATGGGCTGGGATTGGGGCGGCTCCATGGCCTGTTGCTACTAACATTGTTTATTTCTATTGGGACCTGTAAGGATCAGCATGTCATCTCGGCTAATAACTATGGAGCTACCTTTGATTGCTTGAAATGGGCTCTGTGTACTGTAAAATGACTGTTTTAACCTGCTGTTTATATCATCATTATTTTTTTGTCAGAATTGTCCTGCTTTTACTAAGGAGGGGGTTCCATACCTCTCAACTGTACCACATTACGAGGAACGTTCCTCATTTTACTTCACAAAAGCTTGCTGTTCCATATTGTGAGGACTTGTTCCACATTCAATATTAACATTTTAAAGCAAACATCTATAGTAAATGATGCAAAAATATATTATTCAAGTAATAACAGACTTTCTGAACATAAATGCAAACATTTTGACAGTGTTCTGAGCCTCCTAGGTAAAGATTTGATTAAGTGTTCCACATTTTGCTCATTTGTTCCACATTTTGAGAGGCAGTGTTCCACATCTGGGGGACAAAGGTTGAGAGGTATGGGGGGTTCTACATGTGGGAGCTACAGAATTCTTTGGCAGGACTTTAGTATCAGTTTATTCATTTTAATTTTCTTTCAAGCAAGCATAATTCTGAAATTATGGAAAATTAGGTTTATAGAGTGGAGGAAGGAAGTGTGCTGTGATGAATAGTAGTCAACTTGTGGGTACTGTGGATGACTGCAATGGTCCCTAGTGGCATTTATGATTTAATTATGCAATTTGGATTGCCCTGTATACTTTCTTGCACTTCTAACGTTACAATGTCACCTATCTCCCCTGACCCCATGATGGAGGTGACTCATTGAGGGTTTTCTTCTTTCCCTATCGAGATGAATATTTCATTCCTAACTGCAATTTGCAGGATAATAGTCTATCTCTGGTTTTGAGATGGATAGTGGGGGTGAACAATGTGATATTAGACAATATGGGTTTGATTTAACAATATTTTGCTCTGAGCCATGTGGCTTGAACTGTTTAACTGGTGACACCACTTTGTGAGCTATACTCATGTGTACTCTTGTCTAAAATCAAAGTTGGAACTTTTTCCTGAGTTGTGGTTTTATTCTATTCTTTGTGGCTTTGTATATTGGGGGTGTTGTGGTTTTATTCATATGGCAATGTTTTAATTTCTAGAAGGTTCTTGATGTGTACCAACATTATTTCATAAGATTGGTTAGTGTGCCCCTTAGGATGGTAAGCCTGATATCCTTTCACCCACTGGCTATTCTTTTGCTGTCATGTTCTCGGCTTTTCCAGTTGCACATGCCAGCTTGCTACTATAATTTGTTGGTTGGAAGATCTATTTTGAAATCTGCACTGGACTCATTGGTTGCTTTGGACTACATCAGAAGGATCAGGCTGTCTCTGCCTTTGACTAATGATTATGTATTTGTTCCACTGTGCCTGTTCAATTCTTTTAATTCAGTTTCAATGTTTGTTGCTATTATCATGTTAGTGCTTCTTTTACTACAATGTGAGGAGTGTACTTGAGGGAGCTTTAGTGGGTAATTGCAGAAACACTGGATTCTTTGAAAGCTTTTTGTGATGCTTTATCCCACCACTGTTAGCCAGTACAGTGTGGCATTCTGTTTAGTGGTCGCTGTCTAATTTTCATCATAACATAGTCTGATAGTTCTCTATCATCCCTCACTGAGATTCTGTGTTAATCGGTGTGCCTGTGGTCCCTTACGGTGAAGTAAGGAATATTTTTATACCATGATGTGCCAAGTACTTTATTTTACAGTTGACACTTTGCACAGGGTGATTTCAGTGGGTTCCTTCACACTGGGTTTACTTTGGTTTTGCATCCTGCACCCTTTGCTCATTTATATTTTCTCCAGTTACTGGGCAGCCAGTCTCTCCACAGGTTTTCTATTTTTGTTTCATCAGACTGATGGTTATATGTTTTGGGGTGAAGACTCTGACTTGGAGTAGTGACATAGCAAATTTTTCTTTTATAGGGGCTCCCCACTAGTGGCTCCTAAGTCCCTTTGTGCTAATTGGCAACTTTTATTCATGGCTTCCCTCTCAGGTGCCACTACACTGTTTGTCACCCCTGGACTAATCAAGCCCATTTAGGCTACAGGAGTCTTTACTGTATTTGAAGAGGACTAGCTGAATCTAACCCCAACATACTGTAGTAGGCCTATCCCTGCCACATTAATAGGTACTTTCTTCTATTACCCCATGGCCCTAGTAACGGTACCGGAGGACTTAGCCACTAATTCAGGAGGCCCTCTCAACTCCATCTATTGAGTGTTTTCAGGATTCATAAACAATTTGAGGCATTGTCTTCCTTTTAGCGATCTCACTATTTAGAAACTCAATGTTCAGCCAAGCTTACCTTTACTCTAAAGTTTTCACTCAGTTAAGTTCTTAAGAGGGTTGGTGTGGGGGCAGGGTAGGTACAGTACAAGTTACATTAAACTGTTCCTCTAATGAGTTGTTTTGTCATTTGTGACTAAGTTGCAAAATTGTTGCTGGATCCAGCACAAACCTCTGCACGAACTGTTTCTTAACAGTTAGAACTCAGTTTTACTTTGCATTGTGACTGGACTGCAGATGCATTTCAAATGAGTTGTAAAGCATTTTAAGAACATTGCTCTTGAGCTAGTTAAGTACTGAGAAACAATGAATATGAGTTGCCAATGCATTGGCAACTGTGAAAAACAATGCTAAGCAAACTCATTGGTAGAACATTTTAATGCAGCTTGTACTGTAGGTAGGATTCATCATGGACCAAAGACTTCTGGAGGTGGGGTCTTTAGGACTGGGGGTGGTTTTCTTACTGAAGTTCATTATGCTTGTTGGACATTTTGGGGAATTTTATGGTTTCTTTCATTTGGGGGTGTTAGGGTTTGGGTTTCTGAATTTCTAAATGGGATGTTTATAATGTCTTATTTGGGGAAATGTGGGAGAAGGGAAGAGGGAGGGAAATGTTTTCTTGAATAAACCTTGGGTGTTATTTTGGGGATTTGGAGTTCACTGCAGGGAGCCAGGAAACATATGTCTCCTCATTTTAGGTATCAGGCTAGTGTTATGGTTGTCCTTTCATCATATTATATCGTTGTTCACATATAAGTAGTGTGATTCAATATGCCACATGGAATGTTAAAGGGCTCGCTCAAGGTTAAATGCTACCAGATTCTTAAAAATGTTAGTGATATAGATTGTGAGATCACTGGTATTCAGGAAAGAGTATTTGACCAGCTACAAAATAAAAAAGCCCCTTCCCAGCCCTAAAAAACATTACAATGTAACCCCCATCCCCACTCTCTGTCAGCGGTCCGATCCCACCCCTCCTCCCCAGCACACACAAGTTGTTATATTTAATTATAAATTGTTAAATAAATCTCTCAATGTTATGTCTCCTACCCCGCACCCTTGCAGCACCCTACTCCCATCCTCCAGCCCTGACACCACCCAAATCTTAATAGGAGAAGGTGACTGGCATAAACCCTCCCTTCTGCATGACTTGCTGTCTCTCTCACGAATGAAAGTGCAAACACTCTTGCTCTCTCTATAGTAAAACCAGCTGATCATGTGTGAGAGAGAGAGAGAGAGACAGAGAACAAGAGTGTGAGCACTTTCATTCATGAGAAGTGGCCGGTCATGGAAGAGGGTGGGTTTGTGTTGGTTGCCATCTCCTATTAAGAATTGGGTGCTGTCAGGCTGAGGGTGGGGTAGGTGCTGCCAGGTGGGGGGAACATAACAATTTTTTTTTCTTTTTTTTTTTTGCTACTTAATGTACTTTATTAGACAGATCCAGTCCAACATATGCATTTAAAGCAACGTTGCATTGAGCTTTTCAATTACAATGCATAGATAAATAAAAGACTTATACATAATACTAAAAAAAAAAAACCCAAATCAAACCTAATCCTCCTCCCTTTCCCTCCCCCTCCATCCCCCTCCTTCCCCCCACACCACCCACCCTCCATTCAAGCAGCCTCACCCTTCAGGACTTCATATTTGGCAAGTGTCAATGTTCTTTTCAATTAATATATTTCACTTGATTTTCCATATTTACATGCATTTTTCAGATACATCAAGAGGAGTTGGAGCCATAACTCTCACAGATCTTTTCCCACCTCTCAGCTAAGTAGGCTGTGAATTGCTCCCATTTCTCACTAGATGATCCTAAGGAATGGTACTGTAAGCCTATCACTTTTCCACATTAATAGCCTTGTACATTTCTGTAATCTATTCTCCCAAGGAGGGTAAATTCTCTTTATCCAGTATCTCATTATAAGGAGCAATGCCACAGCTGATATTAAAGTCAAGTAATATTTAAATTTACTAGGAATCTCCACTGAGAGGTGGCCCAATACACATATCTCCATGGTAAAATGAGCTGAGGTCGGGTCACGAGGCAGGAGTCCCCAAGCCCTCCCCACAGACAAGCTGAGTGCGGACCACAACGAGGAACCCTGAAGCCAGAGCTGAGGTTGGGTCATGAGGGCAGGAGTCCCCAAGCCCTCCCCACAGACAAGCGAGACCCCCTCCCACAGACCACGACGAGGAGCCCTGATGCCAGAGCTGAGGTCAGGTCATGAGGGCAGGAGTCCCCAAGCCCTACCCACAGACAAGCTGAGGACCCCCCCGTGGACCACAATGAGGAACCCTGAAGCCAGAGCTGAGGTCGGGTCATGAGGGCAGGAGTCCCCAAGCCTCCTCACAGACAAGCAAGACCCCCCATGGACCACGATGAGGAACCCTGAAGCCAGAACTGAGGTCAGGTGGTGAGGGCAGGAGTCCCAAGCCTCCCGTGGACCACAGTGAGGAATCCTGAAGCCAGAGCTGAGGTCGGGTCATGAGGTCAGGAGTCCCCAAGCCCTCCCCACAGACAAGCAAGACCCCCACGGACCAACGACGAGGAACCCTGAAGCCAGAGTTGAGGTCAGGTGGTGAGGGCAGGAGTCCCCAAGCCTCCCCACAGAAAGCGGAGACCCCCATGGACCACGATGAGGAACCCTGAAGCCAGAGCTGAGGTCAGGTGGCGAGGGCAGGAGTCCCCAAGCCCTCCCCACTGACAAGCAAGACCCCCCAGAGACCATGACAAGGAACCCTAAAGCCAGAGCTGAGGTCGGGTCTTGAGGCAGGAATCCCCAAGCCCTCCCCACAGACAAGTGAGACCACCCCCACAGACCACGACCGAGGAAGCCTGAAGCCAGAGCTGAGGTTGGGTCTGCGAGGCAGGAGTCCCCAAGCCTCCCCACAGACAAGCGAGACCTCCCCCGCAGACCACGACGAGGAACCCTGAAGCCAGAGCTGAGGTCGGGTCGTGAGGGCAGGAGTCCCCAAGCCCTCCCCACAGACAAGCGAGAACCCCCCACGGACCACTTACGAGGAACCCTGAAGCCAGAGCTGAGGTCAGGTCACGAGGGCAGGAGTCCCCAAGTCCTCCCCACAGACAAGCGAGACCCCTCTCCCCTAGGACCACTACGAGGAACCCTGAAGCCAGGTAGCCAGAGTTTTTTCAGCTCCTCATGGACTGAATAGGAGCTCTACCATGCCACAGATTTAAACTTGGCCTTTTAGACACAGTACTGAATTGCAATTAACTGCGGTGTGCATCGAGGCATCTCACAGCTCCCTGCCTCCAGTCCTTATCTGCCTAATTAATTGCAAAAGTAAAGGAAAAGTCTGCTAATCTGGGCAAAGTGTCTTAACTGGGGAATGTATTTATATTGTTTTTGTTACTAAACTGCACAACTTTACAAAAGGGCAGGATTGCTTGTATGAGTTAAGAGTTGCTAGAATCCACGACTGCAGTCTGCTGCTGTTCTTGTGGATTTTCCTACTATAGTGGGGTGAGGGTAATTTTTGAAATAAGACCCCAGGCTTCAGGCTGCTGCTATTTACCGTGCCATATCTCCTAGTAAAAGGCTTTATTTCACAAGCGGTTGTATGCAATTTTAGAAAGCACACCTTCTTTCAAGCCACATACCTGTATTAAAGCCAAGCCTTTCTCTTCCTTCTGTAGAGCTGAGGTCGGATCATAGGGCAGAAGTCCCTAAGCCCTCCCCACAGACAAGCGAGATCCCCCCATGGACCATGACGAGAAACCCTGAAGCCAAGTAGCCAGAGTTTTTGCAGCTCCTCATGGACTGAATAGGAGCTCTAGCCCCACCGCCCCCACCACCACCCTTGGTCGGCTTCTCTTTATATTGTGGTGACGTGAGCTTGTGAACCAATCAGCCCACTTTTCCATTAGTCCCTTATATTTTTCACCACTAGCGGCCACGCAGAGCATACTGACAAATCCTCCTCTGCACAAAAGGAACTTACTTCCAAAACTGCAGTTTCTCACTGCAATCATCACTATGCTTTGCATAGCCTCATCCTCCCTCCCACCCTCTATCAATCCTAGGTTACCAGACCCCTGCCACTCCACACCTTAACTCCCAAGCCTACACCGCAATCCTCCTCAGCACCAGTAAAACACAACCTACACCATGTGCACAACTGGACCCTGGGGGCCTCTATCCTTCCCCCTCCTTCCACGCTGCAACACCTGCCTTATATCTCCCACTCTTTTCAGCCCAAAAGGCAAACTCAACCCTCTAATCACCCCACCCACAGGGGTGCACCAGTAAAGATCATGCACTTATTAAGGCACGCCCTGGTATTCCTACTTCTCATAGCAGGGGACATTGAATGGAACCCTGGACCTCAGACACCCATTGCTGCTCAACCACCAGCATCACCCTCACACCTCCCCAAAGGTCTCAAAATTGCTGCTCAACCACCAACATCACCCTCACACCTCCCCAAAAAATTGTCCACCTTAATATATGTAGCATCCTAAATAAAATGGCTGCCCTACAAACAACTGTCCTGGCCCTTCGCCTCTGATATTATAATCATCACAGAGTCATGGCTGAAGCCCCATCACCGGGACGAGGAATTCTCATTACTCGACTTCTCACTAATCCGCCAAGACAGGCAGGGGAGAAAGAAGGGTGGGTACCGCCATGTATGTCACCTCAAATCTCCAGTTTTCTGTAATCACTCCATCAACACCCTTACTAACCATAGATTCCCTCCTGATCAAAATCCCCTGCCCCACTCTATCCCAGTATACATATCTGGGTCATACTGTCCACTGGACACACCACTAACCAGCATCCTCGAACACCTAGGCAACCTGAGGGCCCCTACAGAAGGCGGAGAACTCCATCCTTGGTGATTTCAATCAAACTGGCTGGGATGCGGCATCAAAGACACTCTGCCAAATCAAGCGTGCTAAATTTGCACCAGCAAATAGGGAACCCTACCTAAATCACAAATCAATAAACACACACTACTGGACTGGGCACTCACTACCCACCCATAGGATACTTAAAGCCGGCCTTCTACCGGACTCCCTTAGCGACCACCATATGATTTTATAGTGCTAAAATCTTCCATCCCCGGCCCTCCACCCCATTTGCTGCAGCAGAGCTTACAAATCACTGGATCTGCCTGCACTCTAAACGACCTTATCTCCATTGACTGGTCTCCATCCCTAGAGCCACCACCATGGACAAGGCCCTGAGCTATTTCTCTACTAACTTCCTCACTATCTGGGATGTTCATGCCCCACTAAGGAGATCCAGAGCCAGAGGCTCCACTTACCCTGGGTGACCTCAAACCTCATGGAACAACTCCAAGCCAGAGACCGTGCCTGGAAATCCTTCAAGGCCACAGGTTCTCATCTGGCCCAACAACAATACCGGTCACTTTGAAATGCCTGCACTAGACTCATACGGCGGTCCAAATCAAACTACTTCAAAGCAGCGTTCAACAAAAACACACCCACCCTTCTCCATTCTGAAAGTCCATCAAATCTCCTCACCCCACCGACCCAACCCCCTACCCCACTCTCAACCTCTGGAGCAAATCATCAATAATCCTTGTCAGGTTGCCACTGAGTTTAATACCCACTTCTCCCGCTACCGCCTCCCTACTCTCCTCCCGCCCCCACCCCCACCTTTTGTTCTCCCCAAAGTTCCCCCTGCTCTCCCTAATGCACCCCGGCCTCCTTTTCGCCCCGCCCAGTCACTCCAGACCAGGTGCTGAAATTCTACACTCACTAAACACACCCAAAGGTAAATGTCCATCAGGCCTTAATTCTAAAATGCTCCAACTCTCTGCCCGCTATAGCCCACCCCCTAACCATGCTCTATAATCTGTCTTTTAAATTAGGGCAGTCCCACAAAATGGAAACAATCCACAGTCATTTCTCTTCCCAAGGAGAGGACCTCTCTCACCATCAAACTATCGGCCTGTATCTCTGCTCCCATCCTAGCCAAAAATTCAAGAGAGCTTTGTTTATCCCAGCTACACCCATATCTAGACACCATCTCCTTTCACCCCTTCCAAGCCGGTTTCAAGAAAAAATCACTCCACCACCACATCCCTCCTTTGCCTCACTAACTCCATCCTTACAGGCACTGACAAAGGGAAATAACAGCAGCTATTTTTATAGACCTGGCAAAAGCCTTCGACATGGTCTCTCACCCCTGTTGCTGTCCAAACTTGCTCAAACTGGTCTGTCAGCGGCAGCATGCAACTGGTTCCACTCATACCTATCAGGCAGGTCTCAATAAGTTTGCATTGAGTGCGGCTCTATCCACCCCTCCCCATCACCAGTGGCGTACCTCAAGGGTCCGTACTCGGCCCACTGCTTTTCTCAGTTTTCCTCAATGATTTGCCTGCGGTCTGCACACAAACTGACATCCATATGTACGCAGACGATACGGTGTTGTTCACCTCTGGCCCATCCGGAACGCGCTGTGGCAGCATGCCTCCAGAAGGATTTCGACTCCCTCCAATGCTGGTTCCTTGAGAACCAACTATTCCTGAACCCAAAAAACGGTCTCCTCACCTTGGTTCCCGAGCCAAACTAGCCCGGCTTACTGGCGCACCCACATTCTATACCTTGGACAGTACTCTACTCAAGGCCTGCTCCACATATCACTATCTTGGCGTCTGTCTAGATCAGTACCTGGACTTCTCAGCGCATGTAGATGCACTGCACAAAACCACATCCCATGCTGGGAGCTCTCCATCGTAACAAGTTTGCATCCCTCACCGACCAGACAAGCAATAGTCCATAAAATGATCCTTCCAATATTGGACTACGGTGATGTCGCTCTATGGTTCCGCCCAAGTGTCCTTAGTCAGGCTCGACCCCTATACAACTCCTTCTGCCGGTTCTCGGAACCGTTTCTCCCAATACCCACCACTGCGACCTTTACAGTCACTTGACCTCCCTCACTCCAAAACCAGCGATTGCTGCACAGTGCTAGAATTACTGCTAAGTTCTGGTCTCATCGCTGCCCTCCTACCTATCAACATCCCTAACACTCAGTCCTCCACCTACCTACGATCTCAGGAACACTGACTCCAGGCTCCTGCACATTCCCCACAGATCAAACCGATCAGGTCAGGTAGCTTCGGTTTCAGGCTGCCCAAATTATGGAACTCACTGGCAGCTGACATCAGACTCACCACAAGTATTCCCCAGCGTAATGCCCTTTCTCAAAGCGCATTTCACCACCAACTGTTCATGCTTTCCCCATCACTGACTTCCCTGCACAACTCCTATCAGCTACTACTTAAACCACTCCCATTCTAACATCCTACTTGCTCCACTCTGGGCTCCGTTTTCGCACTCATCACAAAAATGGTACTATATGCTCTAGAACCTGCTACTGTTATGTGCACTGTATTATTCATCGCCTTACCCATATTGTATGAAATTTTTTGCTCACACTATGTAATTGTGTAATTCTTCCATTCTACTACACACTGTCTGAACTACTCTTCATATTGTATGAACCATCTTTCATCTCAGTTACTGCATCCATCCTACTGGACCACTGTCTGTTATTATCTGCAAATTATGTATGAACTGTTTTATCTTATTTCTGCACTGTTGTACCCTAACCCAGGCGCATCTGGAATCGGCGGTACTCCGCTCAGTATGCTCTCCTGGTAAATCTCTTAAATAAATAAATAAAATAACTAGTTCCCCCAACAGTGGGCTATAAAACTCTTTAATTTCCACCCAAAAGCCTTGGCTCTTAGTACAAGACCAGATCATGTGTCTAAGCGTACCTGGCTCCTGGGTAATTTTGGGCATACCGAAAGGGTGTTGTCTCCCCATCAAATTTCTTTTAACGGATGACATATAAGTTATGAAGTATGTTGAATCTTATCACTCAGAGCCTGTCCTGTTTAATAAACTTATAATTATTGAACCATGTTGAATCCCATTGTACTGAGTTGTAAGATAGATTCATGGCCATCTGCCAATATGGGGCTACAGAACTAACATCCTTGTCAACCATAAGACCTCATCTTTCTATATAACCTGGCTATTGGTCTAGGGCAGAATGGATATTTGTGCCATTTCTGTAAAACCCTATCTGCCTTTGAGGACCAGGGGTTTTATTCAGTGCCTTCAATATACATTGTTTAATCTGGAGAAATTTGAATATTGGTAGTGTTTGTAGTTGAAGGTCTGTTTAAACTGTGAGGGTGACACAATCCTCTTTCTGTCATTATTTCTGACAACTTTGTCACACCCCATTCTCTCCAAAACTTTGGTGATAACTCTGCCATCTATTGTCAAATTTGGATTATTAAAGATGGGTTGCCCCAAGTCAGAGGTGTGACTTAAATTCAGGCTGCTACATAATTGGTTGTGAGGCTATCACGGACCATGCTATTGCGTATTCCTCATATACTGGATTTTCTTATTCCGTATGTAAAGTAAGGATGTTAATGCTATCTTATGTTTACTTGTTAAATGTCTATCTATTTGTAACCAGGCCAGCTTAGAGTTCTCATTACTTTGTGGATTTATCCATTGAAAATATTTACTCCTGAAGGCCAAATAATAGAGGAATAAGTCAGGGATACTAAGGCCCCCCTGCTCCTTTGGTCTTTTTAATTTTCGAATGGCTCTTCTTGGTTTCTTCCCTGCCATAAAAGTCAGACCATATCCATCCACACTTTTAAACCAACTCTGTGGAAGAGCCAAGTTCAACATTGATAATGGGTACATCAATCGAGTGAATATAGCCATTTTGAGTATATTTACCCTTCCCAAAGAGACAAAGATATGTTTTGCCATCCCTTGAGGTCTTGTTGCATTTGCAAAACTACCGGTCTAAGTTTAAAGCTTTTAATTTCCCTAAGTCATGAGGATTTCTATACCTAAAAGGAAACTGACTTGGGAGCCCAACATAGCCCTAATTCCTCAATCATGGCCTTCCAGTACAGGTAGGGGTAAATGCTAATACAGCTGTTTTATATAAATTCAATTTATAACCCGATATCTCACTAAACTTTTGTATAATATCAATGCCAATTGTAATGATGAATGCCAGCATGATAAGTGTAGAGAATATTGTCAGCAAACACAGATAAATTATACTCCCTGTTCCTATCCTTATTCCTGATTAAGTTGGAAGTTTTATTTTTCAGAGCTAGTGGCTCAATATATAAATTAAATAACATTGGGGACAGAGGACACCCCTGTCTTGTGACCCTCTAGTCAACGACAAATATCAGAAATAGCTCCGTTACACAGCACCCTCGCCAATGGGGAGCGATAAAGTATCTCTACCCATCGAATAAAATCAGTAGGAATACCATTATCTAGGCAGTAGATCAAATAAAAACTCCCAACTGACTCTGTCAAAGCTTTTCCGTGTCCAGGGACACCAACACCATATCAGTGTCAGAATCCTGGGCGGAAACCAAGTGACAGATTTTCCTAAAGAGGTCACTCGAATATCTCCCTGCAACAAAGCCTGCCTGTTCTGGCCCTATCAACACATCCCAAACCTGTTTTAGCCTGTGTGCCAAAACACTTGCCAAAAATTTAACTTCCATATTGAGTAAAGAAATAGGTCTGTAATTACCAGGACACGAGGGATCTTTTCCCGACTTTGGTATTACTACTATTCTGGCTTCAAATATAATAGATTATTTAAAGGGCCTCATATAAGTAATTATATAGTTCCTGTAGATAGGGAGCTAACTCCTTTTAAAAGTTTTATAAAGGCGGAGGAAGGCGTCAGGACCTGAGGCCTTACCCTCGATAATCTATCAATTGCATCTAATATTTCTTGAATTTTATATTACCTACCAGGTAGTTCTGTTGTTCTATATTTAATTTTGGCAATGTCAAGTCTTTTAGAAATTTCTCCAATTTATTTGTGTAATCTCCCTGTGTTTCTGAAGCTGTATATAGGTCCTGGCAATAGTCCCTAATTTCCTGGCAATTTCAGGCAGGTCCAAGTGAATTGTCCTGTGTCATTATCTTTTAATGCAGCTACCCGTTGCCTCCCTCTGTTGCTTGAGTCTGTTTGCTAATAATTTTCCTGCCTTCTCCCGTACCCAATATAATTAATTTTCCACTTAGTATTGATTCTTGTATTAACATTTAATATATGAGAGGCATATTTAGCCCTAAGTGTTTGAAGTTCTCCCGTACCTGTTCCTCTGTATCCATTCAAGCAATTTTTCCAGATTATAAATATGCTCCAACCACCCTCTACTTCTTGAGACCTTTGACGTTTTCTGACTGTGGCCATTCTTATCAATTCCCCCTCAAGTCGCTTTTAGGGCCCATAGAACATCTATTTTTGGATAGAAGTACAATTATTTCTCCAAGTACTTTCTATATAGTTTCTTAGCCTTTCTATCCTGTTCTCCTCCGACAATAGTTGAGTATTTAAAGACCATGATCTAGATGTCCTCCTATATTGGGGAAAATCTTACCCTCAGCCAAATGGAGAATGGTCTGACAACACTCTTGGTATATCCAGCATCCTGTACACCTGTTAGAGCAAAGGTACTACTAATAAAATAATCTATCTTTGAAAGCGCCTTATAAGGAGCAGAGTAGAAAGCATACTCATGACCTTGGTTTCTAAGCCTCCAAGGGTCTGTGAGACCTGAATTTAACATCAATTCTCTGAGCATCCTCTGTGCTGGCGTAAGGCCCCTTGTTTACTATCCGATCTGTCCAGGTCATTTCATATACCAAATTCCAGTCTCCTCCAAGGAGACATGGCATATTGGGCACTCCCACTATTATGGCCTCTATTGGTGAAAAAATTCTGGGGTGTCCTTATTCGGCCCGTAAATAGAGCCTAACATCACCTCAATCCCAGCTAAACTCCCGTACAAACACAAATCTCCTCCAGGGTCTTGCCACTTTTCAATTTCTTTAAATGGCATCGATTTATGAATCAAGATGGCCACTCCGCCTTTCTATGGTTGCTTCCAGCCCGATTACCTGTCCCTCCCACGCTTTACATAATTGGTTTAATTTTTCTGTCATTACATCGTCTCCTGCAACATAACAATATGGGGTTGGTATCTCTTGAGATGCCTCAATATAACATATTTTTTGTATTTTCCTTCCCACTTTGATATTCCAAGATATTATTTTCCAACTCCCTATATTCCACCTTTTATTTTCCTTTTGTATTAATTGAGGTATATATCTGAGTCTTGAATAAGATGATGTTTTTCACCTTATTAACTTCTCCCTCCCTTCCCCCATCCCCCCACCCCATACCTTAATTCCCTTCTCCCCAGCTTAACTACCCAGGCCAAAGGCCCGCTCCCTAACATACTATCTACCATGCCCCAAAAGAGCAGCCCGCTATAGTCCCCTAGCATCTGCTAAACCATAACACCAACAACTACTTTTTTGAAAATAAACTGCAAACAACAAGCAACCATCCAGATGCAATTGTGTTTCGCTTAATATAGTTTTATCTTCCTATAATTTTATCCCATCCCCTCTGTTTCCACTTTGCCAGCTTTCTCTACCTCCTCTAGCCCTCAAACCTTCTATCTATTACTATAAATGATCGAGAGCTAGTTCTCCATTACTTATCTCTTGTCTACCTGAATTCCCCATTTCAAACCCCACATCAAATCATGTTATTTATAAGCAACTTCTGTGTGACTAGCTATTATTTGCCCAGTAACTCTGCATTTTCCTGAAAAATAATGTCCCTTTTCATAAATCTATACAACTTTTAATGATCTTCCTAAAGATGCAGTGACCATTCTCAGTCACACTATGTCCCCAACACCTCTTATCCCTTTTAAACTGTTTTAGCATCCGTATTGATAAATGAAACAAGAACTGATATTTTCCATCACCAAAACAAAATCCCCCAGGACAAAATTTCCTGCTCTCTTCTCCAATTGTCCCAGTCTCTACTTCCTTGTAAAGAAAGAAAATGTCCCTTCATATGTCTTCCTTTGAGTATGAGGGTATACTAATCATCTTGATTTCCCAGCTGGTTATTTCAAATCAGCTCCATCCAAAGTTAGAACCGGTCCTCTTTCTTGTCCAGAATACCCGCTTCCATTATTTGTAGCCAAAGTCTACCTTGATCAGTCCCTTTACCAAATAGTTGAGGAGTCAGATGCCAAATCTACCTTGCTTGTTCTGCCGTTCATACAGCTGAACCCCAAAGTTGTAAGGAAACTTCTAGTCGAGCTGGATACAGTGTTCTGTGGTGAATTTTAGCAGCCCAAAGTTTCGATTGAAGTGGGCAGTGGCTGCACGCCCTGCCTTACTTTATAGGTCAGGTCTGGAACCATTCTCAAGCGCTTCCCTTCCCATTCAATTATTTCCTCTTTTCTGGCTGCTTTTAAGATGTGGTCTCTGTCCAGATAATTAAGTACTTTAAATATTAATGGTCTAGGTGGATTATTAGGCTCTAGTTTCAGTCTGATTGCTGTATGTATGCGCTCTATAACATAAATGGGCCCGTTAGGCGAAGGACCTGAGATCTTCACACAGAGCTTTTGCATGAAGGCAAGACGTTGTTACCTTCATCACCTCTGGAAGGCCTAATAGTACAAGTTTATTGCGCTTGATCTTCCTTCCAGATCATCAATTTTAATTTCCATTCTTTTCAATGATTGTTTCAATTCCACGTTATCTGCCTCTAGCTTTGCGACATGGTCTTCTACTGATGCAATTCTGGTTTTGCATCCCTATTTGAGTGCCCAATCCTGACAATGGCCTTTCCACTCTTTAAACTCTGCTATTAAAGTAGATAAGGCAGATTTGATCATGCCAATGTCCTCTTGCATTTGGTCATGTGCGCATACCGAATATGTTGCTGCTTTTTCCGATTCCGGAGTGGTGCTTCTGTGAGGCCTTTGCTTCTAGTCCCACATGACGTCATCCTCTCGGTCTTCGATGGCTCCGACATGCTGTCTTTCTCTCTGCTCGATATTACCAGTTACTCCCTTCAGCACTCTTCTATTTAGAAGGTAAACACTGCTTTTATTTGTTTTTAGCGAAAACCAATCTGTAATTGTCTGATGTGAACTCTCGCCCTGCTGCTACTCTCCAGGGCATCCACGTGATCTCCTTTTTTCTTTTTACAAACAAGAGCTACTGTATGATGATAAGAAAGATGGTGGCTAGCCATGGAGGTGGGTGGGTTGTGCCAGTTGTCCATCAAGATATTTATTTAACATTTTATAAATAAATATAACTGTTTTGTTTTACAAACAACAAGCTTTATGATAAGAAAGAAGGTGGCCACTTGTAGAGGTTGGTGGGTTGTACTGGTCATCCATCAAAGATTTATTTAACATTTTCTAATTAAGTATGGGTGCTGGAGGGAGGAGGGAGAGATTGAACTGCTGATGGGGCTGTGGGGACAGGGGTTATATTTTACTGGTTTTGGGGGCTGGGAAGGAGGGGAGGTTCTTTTATTTTTTATTTTAAATGGGCTCTGAATATAAATACCTGAATACCCAAATATTTGGCTGCTGAATATTCAGAAAAATCATTGGCACAGCCCTACTATTTAACTATCTATCTATCTATCTATCTATCTATCTATCTATCTATCTATCTATCTATCTATCTATCATCTGTCTAGCTATCTATCTATCCCTTTCTCTTTTCTTAAATATCTGTCTTCAATAAAAAAGCTCCTACTTTACAGCATTCTCTGCAGCATGCTACTATCACAAAGTCAGTTCCTCCATCCTGGCACGATGCATTCTGATGAAAAAACATGAAATTGTGAAAATACATTGAAACTGCACATTTACATTCAGCACTTATCAAACAAACTGTGGTCAGAGCCACAACAGCTGCTGGTGCATTAATGTGACAAGGGATGAAGAATGAATATGCACCTTAGGTGTACTTGTATTATTGTGATGTAAAGTCCCACATTTTTACCTCAATAGTAGAAAAATAAAAGAGACATTTAAACATCAAGGTAATGCAGGAATGGGTGCTGTTAGTTCTGGACACACAGAACCACTTGAAAATACACATACACACACACACACACACACACACACACTCACACACTCAGCTTGCTGCACCAAATTAATCAGTGATGCAAATGTTACATGAAAAATAGACATACAGTAGGCAATTTCAAGCCTTCTTGCTTTTGGATCTTAAATAAGCAAACCCAAGGTAAATCCAGTCAGACCATCCTACCACAATTTACAATGTGGTACATGGGAATTTTATAGCACACTTTCCGCTGTGCCTCATGCCTCACAACCCATCTGGGGCATGCAGCAACTTAGTATTGCCACACACCTGCCATGTGTTATTACCTACTTAAATTTACAATATGATCCTATGGGAATCATATACCATACTTCCCATGGGATCCGTACTAATTCCCATCAATGAAAATCCTGACAGCTATGCTACCGACACGAAAGCGTCATTGCAGTTTCCGACATATTGATTTCACTGACTGCTGGAAACCCCAACTGGTGTCTGTCTGAAGTCTGCATTGTGAAATCCTGTCTTGCACTTGTTACATTCTACCACTTGATTTTGAAGGTGAGCCAGGAAAGGAAATTTGGTGACGGTGACAATAGTAAATAGCAATACAGAACACTGTAATAACTGTGACTTAATTTGCAAAATAAAAGCATTGTCTGTCTGAAGTCTGCGTTCTGAAATCCTGTCTTGCATTTCAGTTCTACTTGAGCTCTAAATAATCGCGACCACTGTAAACAGCTAAATTCAACCACTTGATTTGGTGACAGTGACATTCATAAACATAGAAACATAGAAGCTGATGGCAGATAAGGACCAGGTCATCAGTCTACCCATTTATTTTTCTGCCTTATGAATGTGCCGCCATTGCTGCTCTGTCAATGGCCTATCTATTCCGCCTCATCTGTGTACTCCCTTATGCCTACCCCATGCCTGTTTGAAGCCCTGCATTGTATTCATACCCACCACTTCCTGAGTGAAGCCATTCCATGCATCCGCCACCCTTTCTGTGAAAAAGAATTTCCTCACATTACCCCTTAATCGGCCTCCTCTAATCTCATGCTGTGTCCTCTTGTCCTGCTATTTTTCTTATATTGAAACATGTTAGACTCTTTCATCTTGTTAATGCCCTTAAGGTGTTTGAATGTTTGATCAAATCACCTCTCTCCTCCTTTGCTCTAGGGTATACATATTGAGCTCCGTTAATCTGTCCTCATATGTTTTCTGATACAGTCCCTGCACCAATTTGGTTGCCCTTCTCTGGACTGCTCCATTTTGTTAATGTCCTTGTGCAAGTGCAGCTCCAGTACTGCATCAGTACTCCAGATGAGAGCCTAACCATTGTCTTGTAAAGAGGATTATTACCTTCCTCTTATGATTTGTGATACCCTGCTAATACACCCCAACATCCCCCAGCCTTACCAACTGCTTTAGTGGTCTGGATGATTTCAGGTCATCGGTGATGATGGCCCAAGTCTCTTTCTTCCCTTGTGACTGCCAGCAACTCCTCCCAGCCTATAGGTGGCTTCAGGGTTTCTCTCCCTATGTGCATGATATTGCACTTCTTTGCTTAAACTCCAGTTGCCACTCTTCTGACCATTTTGATAGTTTATCCAGATCTCTTCTCATTCTGCCCACCCCATCTGGATCACCAACTCTGTTGCAGATCTTGGTGTCATCTGCAAACAGACAAACCTTACCCTCCAGTCCATCTGCAATGTCACTGATGAAGATATTGAAGTGGACTGGCCCCAGGACTGACCCCTGAGGTACCCCACTTGTGACTTGCATTTCTTCTGACTGTATATCGTTTACCACCACTCTTTGTTTTCTGCCCATCAACCAGTTTGCCACCCAAGTTGACCAACTTCTAACCCACCCCAAGCCTACCCAGCTTATTAATCAATCTTCTATGTGGAACAGTATCGAAAGCTTTGCTGAAGTCAAGGTAGGCGACATGAACTGCTCCCCTTGGTCCACCACCCTGGTTACCCAGTCAAAGAAATCTATGAAATTAGTTTGACAGGACCTTCCTTTTGTAAACCCATGCTGTCTTGGATCCTGTGCTCTATGGATTCCAAGGCGTTGCACTATCCTTTCCTTAGAAGTGCCTTCATAATCTGACTACTACTGAGTGCAAGACTGACTGGTCTGTAGTTCCCTGCCTCCTCCCTGCTACCACTCTTGTGGAGTGGGATCACATGAGCTCTTCTCCAGTCTTCTGGGACCTGTTCTGTGCTCAGAGACTCACTAAACAGTTCTGATAATGGCTCTGCTAGTTCCACCATTAGCTCCTTTAGTACCCTGGGATGTATGCCATCAGGTCCCATTGTCTTGTCCACTCTGAACTTATTGAGCTCTTGTAGGACCCTTTCTTTTGTGAAGGGACTAGTGCTCACCTCCCTCCTGCTGTGTTCATGGTGTTGAGCTGTGGGCCCTGCCCTACCTTCTCTTCAGTAAATACTGAGCAGAAGTATCTAATTAAGATAGATGCATTTACATGGTCCTCCTCCTCACATGTCCCTTATCCTTTTGATCTTAGCAATACCCCTCTGGACTTTCTCCTTTAACTAATGTATGTATAGAAAGTCTTGTCTCCTTCTTTTTACTGTTTGTGCTAGTGTTTCTCAGTTTAGGCCTTTGCCTGCCTTACTGCCTTCCCTGCTTCCCTTAGGAAGTTTGGTATGCCTCACTATCTTCATCCTCTGCATTCCCTAATATTTCCTGAAGGCCAGTCTTTTGGCTCTGACTTTTCTGCTACTGTTTTTGAGAAACAAAGTGGTTTCCTTCTTCTTTGCACTTCCTTTTCTCTCACACAACAGCAGTACAAAACACCATAATGATTGCAACTTAATTTGCAAAATAAAAGCATCTTCTGCCTGAACTCTGCATTTTGAAATCCTGTCTTGCACTTAAGTTCTACTTGGGCTCTAAATAATCATGACTGTTTTATGCTGGCTACATTCTACCACCTGAACTGATGACAGTGACATTCATAAACAGCAGTACAAAACACTGTAATAATTGCAACTTAATTTGCAAAATAAAAGCATCGTATGCATATTTTCCTTACCTTGCGATTAGGTGTGAAGTCATAGCAAAAGCATAATTCCACTTGACATATTCAGTCTTTAATTCACTGTTTAAAACCACTTTTTATTAAAAGTTCATTAAAACCATTCGACAACCAGCAAAATGCCCTTCTATGCTTTTGGACTATAGTTTTAGTTTTCAGAGATTACCAACATATGGGGAAAAAGAAGTGATAACAAGTCTGTATAAATTTCTGTGGAGCCACCACTTGTCCAGTACTTCTAAATCTGCACCCTATTGGCAAAACTTGTTAAAGTTAAACTGGTCCATGGACCACTGGCAATTTATCTGGACCTCTATTTATACTTACTTGAAGCAAGACCGTCTAAGACTCATACAATTCAAGGTCTTACACAGTTTATATCTTACTCCTAGTATATTATATCGAATGAATAAGTTACCCAACCCAGCTTGCACATCATGTCCAGCAAGGGTGGCTACTCTTATATCACAAATTGTGGAGTGTCCTATTGCAAAACAGCTATGGTTATTAATTTCTAAGAAACTAACTCCCTATTTGGTGACAATACTTATTTTAAACCAGAAGTTTGCCTTTTGGGGGACGATTCCAGTATAAAACATCCTAATTATAAATATTATATGGTCCACTTCTGCAGTAGCTAAGTTAATTCTCGCCAGGCACTGGATGGGTAACTGGATTCCTCTGTTTCTGAATTGGTCCAAGAATGTTTACTGGCCATTTCTGATGGGTGTATAATAACAAGTTATGCTTTACCTCACCCCAAATAAATAATCGTTGGTCACAATTTTATGACTACTTACTTAAGTAGATAGGGCATGTTATGATAACCTAATTTTAAACATTTGTATAAGTAGTGTTTTTAGTTGGCGGAGTGCACTGGTTGGTGGATTGGGGGTAGGGGAAGTGGGGAGTTCTAGGATATGTGTTTATTGTGTATGATTATATGTTTTATTTAGTGTCCCTTTGTGGTTTTCCAATACTTGTCATTCCAACAAGTCGATTCCTATGGTTTATTGTTCCTGTCATTGCACAACTAATAAAGTTTAAAAAGCTCATTAAAACAATTGAGGTTGAGTACTATCCCAATGCGCGCAAACAGTCACAAGAGCAAATGGGGCTATAAAACAATTGCCATTGGGTACTGTTCTAATGCACAGCCTCCGTTCAAAGCGTTTAAATTGTGGGCTATGCCACACAGAAACTCAAGTGAGGATCTCTGCTGCCTTTCAGTTATCACACTGCAGATCTTCACCTCTCTTTCAGCATAGTGTTTTTTTGGGGGAGATCTTGGCAAGCCACGCACAGCTTTTTCCATTATTGTCTGTGTCATGAGTTGTTCTTTTGAGGTGCCCCATGAGTCTGTATGTCCCAACTTGTGATGACCCAACTAATGCACCCTAGTCATCTGTGCCAAGCCTCCACATTATTTTGTGTGTGGCGGAGATACTCTGATCTACTTGGTCATGATCTGACCAGAACTTTGATTAGAACATTGAAGGGCTATAAATTATGGTGTGATTCCACATTTGCCTCCTAATGCATCCCAATACTTCAGTGCAAGACAGTATTTCAGAACGAGACAGAAAATGAAAGTCACTGGTAAGGATTTCCAGCAGTTGGGAAATCAATGTGCCAGGTTACTGC
Organism: Neoceratodus forsteri; assembly: GCA_016271365.2. Classification (NCBI taxonomy): domain Eukaryota; kingdom Metazoa; phylum Chordata; order Ceratodontiformes; family Ceratodontidae; genus Neoceratodus; species Neoceratodus forsteri. The sequence goes on from CM057453.1 coordinate 448,427,946, forward strand.
AATGATGGGAAAACGGTGATGGGAACATTGACATTAGGCAATTGGGTGTCAGGATTTAGTCCCTGACCCTTCCCATGTAGTTGAAGGCACTCGGCTGTGCCTCATGCCTCCAACTCACTTGTGGCATGTGGTAATTTAGCAATGCCACACACCCTCTTATTCCTTACTTGCAATTTGCAGTGTGATCCTATGAGGTTTTTACCACACTTCCCAGGTGGTGTGCATGTGTATCCATGGCTACAGAAGCACTAGACCATGATAGATGTCTCTTATATCATGTGGAAATAGTTGTATATAATTTGTCTTACCTGATCATGGATGTATGTGGTTGCTTGCGTTGCCTTGCCCCTTTGACTGCTTGGGCAATCATCATGAGAACAAAAATTATCAACAATATTTCCAGTAGGGGTAATGTATTCCATTTATGGGTAAAGCCATACCTCCAACAAAATGAAAAAATATATATTTCCTGCCATTTTTTATGATTATAAAAATCTAAAAGGTATCTATTAATGAAACATCACTCATTTTGTATATATTGTGCTGAACAAATTTTGTGCTCACAGTACCATGCTATCATTTTTGATTTAAAGTTATTTGTATTTGTTTGTTGAAAAATGAAAATACTGAATTTTCAGCTTTTTTTGCTAATTTAAAATAAATAAATACAAGGTAGCTATAAATGAAACACCACTCATTTTGTAGATGATTTTATGCTGAACAACTTTCATGCTCACAGTACCATGCTATTGTTTTTATTTTATTTATTTATTTATTTATTTAGTTTTTGTTGACCGGGTAAGTGCACTAGACAGATCCTGCCTATTTTCAGGCCGACCGGGGAGGATACAGATGAATGCCGACTGACCTTGAAACAGATTAAGCTGTTGGTGGTAATTTTTAGTGAATGAGGGAAATTTGGCCAGGACACGGGACATTCCCTACTCTTTTCGATAAGTGCCATGGGATCTTTAACATCCACCTGAACTACCACCAATCCAGGCAGATGGGACTCGGTTTAACGTCTCATCCGAAGACGGAAATTTTTCAGAGACCAGGATTAGAACCCTGGTCTCCACAGCTTGGCTAAACTGCTCTATGACTCAGCCCTCCACACCATGGGAGCAGCTATTGTAAACCCCTAGGCGGCACTATCTTATTGGCTACTACTCCTGCCTGTGTGACTAAGCACAACTTGAAAGCCTGAGCTCAGTGAGTGGGTGCCTCCAACTCGGAGGAATGATTTTGGGGTAGTGTAGCTGCTGTTTGTATAGCCCTCTAGGATGCTATAACCACCCACCAACCCTTCTAGTGGCCTAAACAGTTCAGCAACAGGACATTCACAATTACCATATGACAGTACTGATATGCTCATATTTTCACTTACCACCAGGGCTGGATCTTCTGAGTTTGCCCTGGAGACCCTCTGGAAAACAAGACCAGTGATACAACAATACAATGGCAGTACAATATCCCCACCAAGAAGGTACACACTAGCCAGGTTAAACGTGAACAGCCACAATCTGATTTATTCAGGGGTGTGAACAAGGGTGAGGGCATGAATCTAACAGGTGATTAGCAGTATGTTTAATTCAGGCTGAATAAGCATCGCAGTGAGTCACTTTAACACAGTCCTCACAACCCTGGGTACCCAGTATGGAAAACAGGCTAGCCTGAAGCGTTGCCTGGGGTAGGCTGGCATTGCAGCTGTTGTTGGGCCCTTAGGAAGGAAAACAATTAGCATGTACGTAACCCAAATATTTGTAATCCAGAGCTGGATGGCTCAGTCCATTGTATAAACCCAAAACAAGCAAAATCAGATGACACACAATGATTGTAGCTTATGTTGCAGGAGCTACCCTGTTTGTACTCACGCTACTCAGACTGGGATACAGGACAGATGAAATGAAGACTTCAGGATGTTGTACTGGATTGCCAGGGAAGCAGAGCCTACGACTCACCTCCTGGTGTCGCTACCTCTTCGATGGTGTTGAGCAGGGGCCGAATCCCTGAGCAGGTCTTTCACTGAGAATCTCTCTGAATCATGGCAGCAACCTAGGCCAAGGCGACAGGGCCCAGGCAGAGCAGACTGTTTGGATGAAGTCCGTGATGAAGTGATGGAACAGCCTCAGCTGGCATCACAGGAGTCGCTGTGGGGAACCAAATCGCAACCCATGATACACATTCAGCACACTTATAAGCACTAAAGATATTTTCCCACAGTTTGGATAAAGCCCATTTGCAAATTGCAGGTTCTCTCGCAAACCGTTCAATCTGAGGCTCTCTTCAGTACCTGGCTGGCCGATCGCTTCTGGAGCAAGTCTTCAGTCCACTTACAGGCAGCAATAACACACTTTTTCCCTTTAGGTTCAGGTCTCAATCCACTAATCGGGATAAATCTGACTTTCACTCTCAAGGCAATACTTCACACTGGAAAATGTGGCAGGCAGGCCAGCAGAGCCTTCCTGCTGATTCTCCTGCAGCTCTAGCAGGAGGAGCTGCTTGATGGCTTGCGTTGTTTACTCTCCAAACTCCAACTCTCGACTGGACACTCTGCTGCAGGCAGTCCTGGGCTTTCTCAGTAATCCAAAAGGTTTGGCTGGCTGAGGGAACTGTCTAGGCACCAAACACTGAGAACTACAATTCCTGTAGAATTTCAATCCCACAAGACCTCTGAGGACAGTCCCTATTTTAGGTCCCCAGCGTTCAATTGGTCCAACACTGGCAGTCTAGAAGTTAGAACCAAAATGGTGGCTCTCATGCAAAAGTTCGAGCTGGAATGGAAAGCAGGTTAGACAAACTCCTATTTCATTATTGTTATAGTAGCTAAACAGTAAATAATCACTTTTCCTAACAGAGCTCCTCTGCACTAATAGCGACTGCAGAATGGAGTAGAAATACAAACTGTCAGGTTGGTTGTGAGCCTTAAATCACTCAGACCCAGTCCAGACTAATTTCCTTGCACAGAACAATAGCTCTCTTAAAGAGACAGGCATGGAGGCTCACAGGGCACTCTCATGCAGACAATTAAAACTAGTGGACACAGGACACCATCCTGACAATGGGCATTAGGCAGCCCAGGAAGACATTTATAGGAACCCCTATTTGTAGGCGGGTTACACTATCATTTTCTTTTAAAGTTATTTGCATTTGAATACAGTTAGTACAGCTAGTGTGTTTGTGTGAGAGAGGGAGGGAGGGATAGGGAGAGACGTGTGTGGGGGAGAGGGAGAGAAGTGTGTGTGTGTGTGTGTATGTTTGTGTGTGTGTGTTTTATTAACTTCAGCTAATTGGCACATTGTTTTTCCCTTTATTTTGTTAATGGTTGACTTTCAAATGTTGAATCTTTTGAAAAAGGAAGACAATAACAAAAGGAAAAACATCTGTGATTGAATTACCTGGTCAAGGAGGACTGTTAATGAAGAACTGTGAACCTAAAACCTGAGCTAAGTTACTAAACTGCAGAGTCCACATTGCAGTGAGTGGATGGATTCCACTGTCTCCTAACAACACAGCTGGGAGGAAACAATTTAGCGAAGGCAGCTTTGCTTTCATTCCACTCCTTCATAAGAACAAAAGCTGTACTGCATTAGGAAAGGAATTTAGACCCCTTTTTGATGATAGCAGTATGTCTGCATGGCTCTGCCAATGTAGCCAACTAGAGCACTCTTTTGAAGCTGCATACTTTACCTTATGTAATGTATAATTTAGAGTTTTGATAATGTGCAGTCTTGACCAAAATGACACACTTTTGAAACATTTAAAAGCTAATTACAGTAAAGTTTGATGCATTTTCAAAAATTGAATGAAGCAAACTTGTCAGTTTGTGCAGTTTTGAAAGATACTGGAAACTGCATCCAACACTATGCAGGATGTCAACTGCCTTGCCAATATGTACCATTTTTGTCATAAAACAGCAAAATCAATAAAATAATTCTGTACTATCTATCCATTCATGAACCCATGTTGATGCCTTTTCCGTAAGCCTGTTTACATCCAAACAGTCTATATCTGATCCTTCATTTGTTTAACAAAAAATTTTTTAAGATTTTCAGTTTCACACATCAATCGACAAACATTATAGACAGACAGATATACAATGTAAATGTCAACATTGTGGTACATATTCTGACTAAGGCTGAACAGTTTAGAATGAAGACATCAGGTAAAGGAGTATAATTAAGATTAGATGGTAACTGAACTTGCCTATCAGTATTGATTAAAGAACAAAACTGAAGTACATGCTTCTTGAAGCATAACAGCACTATAGTAAATGAACAGCCTGAAGGGCTGGACTCAATTTATGACAGTATACTACATTATACTGGACTGGTGTATTATGTGCCATGTACGCAGCACTGTATACATGTACACATTGATACCTGAGCAACAATCTACTACTATCAGTCTGAGGTCTGTGCATGCATGCATGCACTCAGTGGCAGCTTTTTCAGCTGTAGAACTGGCCCTAGAAAATAGGTGAGATGTCAGGAAAGAGCCCATTTCTTGATGTAAATTGCCATTATATGATTGTCTTAATTTGTAACAAAAAGGTTTGCTGACTTAAGTTTCTCTTTTTCACTGAAAAGTTGTGTCTATAAGCACTCAGTTTGCTGGCCTCTTTCTTGAGGTGTTGTGAAATCAGCACAGCTTCTGGATTTTTCAAGGTCTGTCACTTTGTACCTGACACTCTGCTAGTTCATAATACTTGGAGACCAATCACCTGCTTTACCAACAAGGATGCAAATCAAATTCCCACTGATGTACTTTTTCTGAGATTAGACATCCCAAACAATGGGAATTGTTATTCAGGACAGCAGAGCCACTGGGAGAGAAAAATAATGCTGTTGTGATGGAGAAAATAGGAGAAATGTGTGATATATGACAACCTTGAGATTCAAACTAAAGATGCTATGGACAGCTTGTGCTGTTTGCATTCTCCCCATAATGTGTACTGTTAAATAAACAGCAGTGAATGAGTAATAGCAATATCTTTGCATACAATATGGGACAGGATCTTCCACATGGAACAGATGGACTCCTGAGAGGTAAAATGAGGGCACTCATCCCTACAAATGTAGGACAGTGTAGTAGCAACCTCCTGGTAAAATATAAGGAACTCAAATTGGAAAGAAGACTGAGGTCTTGTATACGAGACTTTGACTTTGAAGGCAGGTAGGACCACTTGGCCCACCCAGTCTGCCCATTTCCCTAACTACTGGATAAGCTGCAGATTCTAGTTAACCAACAGCCTACTTCCTGCAACCCCCACTATAATTGCCTTATGTCTGTCCCATGCATGTTTGAATTCCCCCACTGCTTTAGACCCCACAACCTCTGCAGGAAGGTGGTTCCATGCGTCCACCATTCTCTCCATGAAAAGAATTTCCTCATTACCCCTGAGCTGTCCCCCCAACTTTGAATTGTGCCCTTGTTCTTACACATCTCTTTTTCTGAAAGATGCTACCTCCTGGACTTTGTTGATTCCCTTGAGGTACTTAAAAGTTTCTATCATGTCTCCTGTCCCTCCTTTCATCAAGGGTATACATATTAAGCTCTCTCAGTCTCTCTTCATATGGTTTCTGATGTAGACCTTGCACCATTTTATTTGCACTCTCTGGACTGCTTCCATCCTGTCTATGTCCTTGCGTAGATGAGGTCTCCAAAACTGCACGTAGTACTCCAGATGGGGTCTCACCATCTGTCTGTACAGAGGGATAACCACTTCCTTTTCTACTTGTGATGCCCCTCCCTATGCATCCCAGTATCCTCTGGCTCTTCTTACTGACTTCTCACATTGCTTACCCACCTTTAGGTCATCTGATATGACTACACCCAGATCCCTTTCCATTATTGTTGTCGTTAGTACCTCCCTGCTATTGTGTACTCTTCTCCTGGATTTTTATTTTCCAGGTGCATTACTTGCACTTCTTTGCATTGAATCTAAGTTGCCATATGTCTGACCATTCCTCCAACCTTGCCAAGTCCCTTCTCATCCTTTCTACCCCCTTGTGTATCAACTCTGTTACAGATCTTTGTGTCATCCACAAGAGGCATACCTTCCTTCCAGACCCTCAAGTACCACATAAGAAAAAAACTCAAAATCGTTGCTGTAATGATCTTTAATAAAGGAGCACATTTATTATGTTCTTACCTGGGGAACTGCATCCATCCCCCTTCACCCTCAGCTTGATCTCTTCACTTAAGAGGTTTGATGGTGATGCATGTATTGAGTACTTTAGGTCCAATTACAACATCACCCTTTTGTGTTTGGGAAAGGCTTACAGAGGAGAATAAGGAACTCTGAAAAACTTGAAGAAAAGTATAACAAGGAGTCTGACAAATTGATATGTTCTTTGATAATTTTGTTTGATTTAAAATGAAAATTGAGAGTCCTTAACTGCCTTAATATAATTATTTTTAAAAATAACTTTCAAAATGAGGAGCAGGCTCCCATCTCGGCAACAGTATGGCCTTTATTTAAAGTGGGTTGATGAACACTTTGAAAAAATACTTTTTCCATTGCAAAACAGACTTTAATTACATAAAAGCACTAAAATAAAAAAATGGGAGAGACTTCTAAATCCAGACCACAATTTGGCCATTATGTGCTAATTTTGGTCTCTAATGGTCTTTTTATTGCAAACATTTAAGCACAAGTTAAGTTCTGTCTCCCTTGAATTGATTAGTTAGACTTTAAATGGAAGAGAACAGTGAATTCCTTATCTGGAAAGATGCTAAAATGGGAACTTAAATTATGTTGTAATTGAAATACATACCAGGGAGTTCAGTCATTCTTTGATGTAGTTAATACTTTCTTTTGAAATATCAATGGAAATGAACTATACCACCCAAATCTGAAACCCTAAAACATTCTTGCATTTTGAACAAGTTCAGTTTTTAAACCACACCGATACTTTCCTCACAATTCACAGCATGCATCAATATTGTGTTTACAATTCCAGGAGCAATGTGTATTTCTGCAAAGGTTGCATGCAGAGTTGTACACAACAGCTCCAGTTTTAAATAAACAACAGCTTGGTTTTGGTTATTGTAAAGACATAATGTAGGATTTTGCAACCAGTTATGAATTTTCAACATATATTTGTTTCTTTTTGGGGGAGGGTGACGGTAATTGAGACCTACATGCATCACCAACAACTTGCTGAGGTGCCATTAACATTTTCCTATTGGAAGTTTGACTCTCAATGTATTTCCTGCCCTCCACTGAACAGAAATCCTAGATCTTTCCCTGTTGTAAGTTTCTATCAGTGATGTCACCTGCTACCACTTCAGAGATGCAAGGCACAGTAGAGAAGTTGTGTCTCTTTCTTTGGGCTGGTGGAGATACAGCAGACATGTAGCAGAGCTTATTTGTCTGCCTTCCATGATCAAGTGTCAAGACTAAACAGAATATTAGCTTAATAGTACCCTGTGTGGCTGGATCATGAGTGGGACCAGGAAATAATCTCAGAAAGGACTCTCATCCTCACCCTCACCCTCATCACTAAATAAAAAGTGATGTGACATGATCAGAAAGGTGATGCAGAGGAGTACATGGGCAAAAGAAGATAAAGAAAGGATTGAAATGGTCATAGGAACCAAAAGGTGGCCACATTAGCCCACATGCAAATAGTTGCACAGTGCAGTACAGCACAATAGAGCTTATTTACAATTGTTAACATATTTCAGCAGTTTAAGATAACAAATACCTACACCATAACTTTGAAAGCAAGAAATATATAACCATTCTGAGATCACTTAAGACAGTTTTACCTCCAGTATGACTACAGTGTTTAAGAAAATAAAATTTCAAACTGCATGAATAGTGAAGAAATACACAGGAGTATCGGAACATGTAGAAATGTGGGCTGAGAAATGGGGTCTGAGGTTTAGTGTAGGGAAGTAAAAGGTATTACACTTAGGTCAAAGAAGCTAGATGGCATATATACACCTTGTGTGGCACAACATTGGATAGTACAAACAAAGGGAAAGGGTCTAGGAGTAATTCATTCCAAATCCAGGTAGGCAGCATGCTGCTAGTCAAGGAGCAAATGCAATAAAGTGTATGGTTACCTTTTATTGTGTATCAAAATTGACAGCCTCAAGATCCCAACTTGTAGATGGGGAGAAAATCATTGTATATGGGTGTGAAAGGTCAGAAAAAGCTGTTGTATATGGGTCATTGTGTATAGGTGACATCATACCCAAACACTTCAGCTTTTCTGACCCCAAACTCTTCAGGCCCAATTTTAAAAGCCCAGGAATGATGCAAGATGCCTGAGTCAAACATAAATGTTGCAAGTGGCACCTTCCATAAAAGATGCGGCATTCTCAATTTTTGAATGTGATCTGCATTGAAAAGGTGAGTCACTGCACCAAAGGGGCACTGGGCTAGCCATGTGCCACAAAGTGGGATGTGCCAGGTCACAAGGGACCTGCACCATGGCAGGGCTACAACATGCAACTTTTTGAGGATTTTACAAGCCCTGACATGGACGCAACAAGACGCACATCTTAGATCTGCCAGGAAGTGGTATGAGCAATGTGTGCCAGTATCACACACTGTGGCAGATAAGGGGGATCTGAATGTAGGGTCAAGGGGCAGAGGGCTGGGAAGTGGCATGGGGAGTTGGGGTGATAGCTGGGCATGACAGGGAGTGTGGTGGCATCCAGCAGGGTGTGTCTGCTATTGTATTAATGTTTTTAATGTCTTTCAATCCATAGTAGTGATATACAAAGTACTGTACTTATTACTGATACTGTAAATATATACAATGATCAAATCCAACACAGCCACAAAGGGGCAAGTGATATATCTGAATAGCATGGCATCATATTGATACATAACTCAGCAGACTTCAAAACTGTTAAGCTTATACAGACCGTAAGGTCTGCTGAGTTATGTATTAATATGATGCCCTGTTATTTGGATATTTCAGTTGCCCTTCCATGGCTTTGTTAGATTTGATCAGCATATATATTTATAGTATGAGTAATAGGTACTGTACTTTGTATAGCACTACTATGGATTGATAGACATTAGCAACATTAATACAAAAGCAGAAGCACCCTCCAGGTGCCACTGCACTCCTTGTCAAGCCTCAGCTATCACCCTGACTCCCATGTCACCTCCCAGCTCCCATTTTCCCCAGCCTCCTGTCTAGCATATTCACCTTCACCCTACCATCCTGTCCCCTAGTGTTGCATTGGGTGGTGGGCAGTATCCCTGTAGCAATTTCCGCATGTGCATCAACTGTTCGGTGCAGGTGTTGGTTCATGGTAAACCCAGGGAATTTGGTGCTGGGACCCTGATTTTGTAAAATTGGGTGAAGGGTTTCACATCTGGAGTTTGTTGTAGTCCTGGAGTGATGCAACTTGTGTCACTCTAGGCTCTTTGAAAATCAAGCTCCTGTGTCTACATTGTGCTGCAACATGCTTTGCTTTCATCTTCTCACTGTAGTTCCCCTATTGAACTACCCTGCCACCTGCCACAAGAACAAATATCACAACATTTTATTAACTTCTAAAATCCCACCCTGCATCCAGCTGCTTGATACCTAGCACTTATTCAGTGTTAAAGGAAGGTCCCTCAGCCTTTTATTCTGTTTATCTGTGTAGTTTATAGACATGAACAATGAGTGCTCTACTGCACCCTCCTATTTTTGTCAGGATTTAAATATAAGTGAAGGTACATAAGTCTGGTGTGAAACCTCCTTGACTCCATTGCAACAGTGATGACCTGACTTATGTAAGACATCCTGAAATGTTAGCATGTTTTAGTGCTAAAATCTGCAGTAGTTATACTGTTTTAGTCTGTGTGTTGCTGTCCTCTGCAGTCCCTATGTTCTTATCTTATCTTATGCTGGCCATAAACTGTTCATGGCATAGTAAGTGCCTTACTGTTTTTATGGTTTCAAATGTACCTGAGTTAGAAAAAGATCCTTTAGGGAATATAGGACTTCATGAGACATGTAAGAAAACTGAATGAGAGTATAACTTTTGCTGCTTAGGAGGTGCGATCATCAACTCCTATGATGCCTTGTATGAGTGGGGTCATGACCTTTGCAATGGAGACAAACAGGTTTTCACACCAGGGTAAAACAAAGCAAAAGTAATTTCATTTATATTTAAATTAGGAAGAAATTAGGGTGAAAGAGAGGACCTTTGTTCATTCATACAAACTACGAGATATGCAGAAACAGATTAAGCGGACTTTCCTTTAAATATAATTCATTTCTATTAGCTTACCATTATATACTGCAAATGCCAGTATTTTAAAAAAAGTCTCACACCAGTTGACAAACATCACTTACTAAGTACTATCACTTCAATTACCACAACACTCATCTTACTCATCTTACTGCAACACTCATTAAAATAGAAGTGCTTAGTGAATGAAGATTGTTGCTCAGGGTATGCCCCCAAACAGCAACATTTGTACATGGCTGCCATATCAACAACAGCGCCATGCCACCATAGAAAAGCCGCTGAATCGGGCAACCACTTCAACCTGCACTCCCCAAACTAACTCCAACCTGGAGTTAGAACCTAACAGTTCAGGGAGTGCAGGAGCTGAGCCTCAATGTAAAAACACACACCAAAGTGTGTGACTCCATGACGACTACAACTCACGGTCGACGGGGAGCCTGGCACAGTGATGCCAGTAGGTGTGTTGCCCATTGAACCAGCATGGTAGAGCCATTTCTCAGCACCGGATGCTTTTTCAAATACAGTCATTTACACAATATTGAACTAATACAAATTAACTATTTCTGACTCTGGGTGGAGTATATTAGCAGCAGGGTGTTGGTGTTTTCCCCTCTACATTTTGTTGATGGAGGGGGAGTCACCACAAAGTCTCTTAAAATCCATTTAAAACCATATACTATAAAACATTGAAATATGGGTGACTATACAATCTGGCATGTGTTTCCATCTCGGGCTGAGATAACATCACGGACCTCTTGCGCCTCACTTTTCAGGTCCATAAGTAATCTCAACACCTCAATGAAAACACTGCCTCATTGTTAATAGTCACAAATACATTGTTCTGTATGTTGGGATGCACAAGGAAGGGCTTGAGTTTGGAACACATTGAGGTAGTTATCCACCTCCTCTGCAAGGCCCTGGTTAGACCACAAAACAATACAAAGCAGTACATAAAGAAACAATGGGTACAAGAATAAAGTGTAGTGCAACATTGCAAGTAGAAACATAGAAACATAGAAACATAGAATTTGACGCAGATAAGGACCGCTGGCCCACCCAGTCTGCCCATTTCCTACCTGATGGATAAGCTGCAGATCCTAGTTAACCAGCAGCCTACTTCTTCCTACCCCCACCCCCTAGAATTGCCTTATGACTGTCCCATGCATGCTTGAATTCCACCACTGTTTTTGACTCCACAACCTCCTCTGGAAGGCTGTTCCATACATCCACATAGAAACATATTGTGTACATGGTTGCCAAGTACTCTAGACACCCCAAACCTTGGTTGGAATAAACATGGAATGCTGCATTCAGCTCTGGTCACCACAGTACAAAAGGACATAAAAGATCATGATGGTTCACCAGAGGGTCACCAAGCCAATAAATGACCTGTGGGCCAAGTGCCATGAGGAGAGATTGGACGACTCAAATTATTTACTTTTGTAGTTCCAATAACAATCAGGGACACTGAACTTTCTCACATAAAGTACCTTATGACTGGACTACTCTATAAGTTGGTGTAAGAATAGCTTTAGCTACTACTCTTTTTAAGACTATCCTACAAAACATCAGAAGAAAATAATATGTATAAATGTATGTGCTGATATAAATAAATGTGTTAGTATGTTTTTGATAAATTCTATATAAGTAATTGTATGTGCTGAATTTTGGTATTTTTGGAACTTGCTAGTGCCTGCCTGTGCTGTGTACTCCAGTCTATGCTTGCAAATGTGGTGTTAAACTCCAGTGCATTTGTCTGATGAAATATTTCACATATTTTAATAATATTCAGGCAAGAAAATAAGGCTGAAAGGGAACATGATGATGATGTTCTGCATACTGAAAGGGATAGGCAGGGTGGAATAAACATAAATGTTTTAGCAGGTGGTTGCATGCAGAACTAAGCAAAAGAATGACTGAAGGGATTTAATTTTGTGTTATAATTTGATACAAGACACCCATCTGAAGGAACAACTGAATCCACACATTAAAGATCACAAAAAGGTACTAGAGGACTTAAATTACAATTAAAATATACTAAATTCAAAACAGAGAAAGAAAGGCTTTTTATACTCAACGATATTAACCCATGGAATACCCTCCCTGAAGAAATAATCACTAGCAATGACAAAACACATTTAAAAATAGATTAGACAGACACTTACTAAAAGATAACACTCTTTCCTATTATAGATAAGCATAGGTGTGCATATGGGCTAACAGCCTTTCTCTTACTCCTAAGACCTTCGTATGAATTTTAGTATGAAATAGAGGGCATTCTCTCAAACTGAGGAGAGTGGATTAGAGAGACATTGGAAAACATTACTTCACACACAGAGAGTGGTCAACAGGTGGAACAGTACACCAGGTGAGGTTGTTGACACTAGCACCATTCAAGCTTTCAAAGTAGGACTAAACAGATTCCTGAGGGAGAATGGCATTAAGGGTTCCACAGCATGAGCAGAACATTAACCTTCCAGCTGATAAGTGGGGGAGTGTCCATTACATTTGCTCAGATAGGGCCTTAACTGCTCTGAGCATGTTTAGGATGACACCTTGGTTTTCTGGTAGCTATTCCCATCTGGGCTACAGTTACTCATGTTCAAATTTTCAGAATAATTTTGTTCATTTACAATAATTAATGATTCCTTGGGGTTCATTATCCAATAGAGGATGCTCATATACCTTGGATAATGTCCTTTTTGATACTGATTTTGGTCTTGAGCACATAATGACATATCCTTGTTATTTTCCAAATTACCTGAGTATCCAAAAGTACTCCTTTTTGGGTCATGTCTATTTTATTGATAGAAAATTTTCCAAATATTGTTGTACCTGCTCTAGAAATAAGAATCTGGGTTACCAGTAAGGAACTCCATTATCTCTTTTACCTGCTCCACCTAAAAATCATATGAAATCCAGTGGTATCTGGAAATTAAACTCGATTATCAAAGCAATTTTATCATCCCAGACCCAAACTGGATACTGTCACTGCTGTGCAGAAGCAGGATGGAGAAATGGATCGTAAGTCTTTTAAGCCCACACAACTGTTAGCAAAGTCCTTATAAGATAGTTACTATATATATATATATATATATATATATATATGCATATATATATATATATATATATATATATATAAGATGTACTCCAACATTTGTTATGAGGAACTGCAAAAGATGAATAATAATTATATTTCATTACCCAGGATGAAAACTGCCAGAAATGCAGGTTTGTTAATTATGGCAATGCATGTTTCTAAGCATGTAATAAATAAAAAGAGATCTGATGTGCAAAGTTCTTTAGCTACCCAAGAGGTAAAACTATGTTGGCATTCTTTTGTGTTCTCAGTAGAGGTTGTCCATTTGATTTTGATTCTACTCTGATTATAAACCTTGGGGTTAGCTTATATTATACAATACAAAACAGAATATTAGACTGTTCTTTATCTGTTATGAAGTAATAACTCCATAGAGGCCTCAAGAGTGAAGCTTGAGGGATTTATGAAATAATCAGAATCCCAAGATTGGACTTGTTGCTCCATAACAGATAAAGAGCTATCTGCTATTTTTGTAATACATGGCTCTTTATCTTTTCAATACATTTCACATCAGGACTCACTGTTCAGCTTACACATTCTCGCTCTTAACTCCCTGCAGTTCCTTTCAGCTCATACATTCACACTTAGTCTTTAGGCTCACACATTCATTTTAGCTTACACATCAACTCCCTACCCTTATTGAATCCATGCTGCTCTGACCATCAGTCGCCATTTCAATCAGCTTGCCACAGGCACTCTCACTATTCTCCCTCCCAGTTGCAGTTCCCCTACTGTCTACAACTGCTACTTAGCAGTAGGACATTGAGGGATATTTTTTTTGCAGATTTTACTTGACCTCCATCTGCAACATTGCTATGAGGCTCCTGTTACAGCTGCAAATGCAGGTTTCAAACTGTGACAGGAGCGCAAGGTGAAATAAAGTCCAAAATCATAATAGCATCCTTCTGACATCAGAACAGTACCATAATGACTTTTGACATCAGAACAATGTATTATGAGTTTTCAAAGGTGACCAGTTGCTGTAGGAAAACAACAGAACAACAGAACCCATGTATTACAACTTGATATCTGGCTTTGTTATCTCCAAAAGTATTCTTGATAGTTCCTCCTTTAAATATTCCAAAGTGTATGCATTGAGTTTATATAGCTCTTGTTGATAAGTTAATGTGAGATCAATTATATCCAAATTATTTTCGGAAGTATTTAAATTTTCAACACATCTGGCTGCAAGGTTTGAATGCCATGCAAGGCAATAATATTCAATCACCAGTCTTACTATTGTTTCATTATGATACAATTGGATCTTGTACAAACAAACCTGTTCTTTTGAGTGCATTCAAGATATATGTTCTTTTATTTGCTTTACAGATTAGAAGACCAATTCTACATCACAACTGGGGCAGCACACAATGGGTACTTGGCACCAACTCCACTGCGACATCTCATGAACTTGCAATACTTGTGGGCTGCAATGTCAAGTGAGACTTCTCCCATGTGAGTGCATCATAATGGAAACCACCAACACAGATGCTAGTTTGTGCTGTCAGAAACAGCACCTGCTTACATCCTGAGAGTGTTCACAGATGTAGCACAATGTAGCATTGTGGTGCATAGGATATTGCAGCATATGTTACTGGGCCAGCCACCCTACATCCAATTCTAAGTTATGTTCTAAACAATATGTCATGTTACATCACATTCCTCTTACTCCCCAATTGTCTCAGCAGTCCCTTGTATCTAGTAGCATCGACTTCTCATTGTCTGATACCATCCATCAAAGCAATCCAGCCTCTACATATCCCTCTCCAAGCAATCCTATCCCAATAACATCCATATGCCCCAATGCAACTCTCCCTCCCACACCCAGTTAAACAATTAATGCTTCCTGATGTCCTGTGGTCCACTTCTCTTCCCTTTCCATTCCCTGCCCCCCGCTCACAAGGCTTATCCATGTGATAACTCTTGGATGGCACTACAGCCTGTGACTTGTGGTGTGGAGGGCCACTGTGCATCCTGAGCAGTCACTGCCTCCTTTCCTGGACAGTCACAAAGAAACTTCTGTCATGGGAAAGGTTGGTAACTCCAACAAGCATGGCAGGATGGAATTGTAAAGTGATACTGAAGACCATTTCATGCTTGTAAATAAAACTAAGAATCTTGCTCCATACCTCCAAAATGAATTTCATATTTTTAATGTACAGTGAAGCCCATCAGGATGAAACCCATTTCTGAAAATTCTGCAGCAGAGTTAATGCAGGAAACAATGGAATTTTAATGGGTGGTAATCACTTTTGCCATGCAGGACTCTGTGATGCTGCATTTTATCCTGACTGGCTCCAGCATAATATAATATTGTAATACCCAGAATTTCAGCCTTGAGTTGCAGTTCAAATATTTCTGAACCAATCAAATGCCATATAGTCATGACCAGCATCATGATAGATACTGTGGTGCACCGAGTCTTGGCAAATTCTTGAAACTCTCATCATAGAAATATAGAAACATAGAGGTTAATGGCAAAAAAGGACTATTGTGCCATCTAGACTGCTCATACTACCATATCCTTCCCCTAGACCTAGTGCCTATATGGGGTTTGCCTCACGCTATACCATACAGTCATGACCAGCATTATGATAGACTTTGTGATGCACTGAGTCATGGCAGATTCTGAAACTCTCATCATAGCAATATAGAAATTTTGAAGTACTAATGATGATGATGGCAGAAAAGTAATGTTGAGCCATCTATTTATTTTATTTATTTATTTAAGTCTTTGGTAACCAGGTAAGACCCACTAGGCACAAGTGCCTGTTTTCAGGGGTGACTTAGGAGCACTGAGGAGGTTACATGACTTGCTCAGAGTCACACAGTATGCAAGTGGAGGTTGTGGAGTCTGCCATTAATACCATATCCTACCCCTAGATCTAGTGTTTATATGGGTTTATGCTCACACTACCTGCTCCCATATTCCTTGCCTTGTTGCTACCCCTGGGTGACTACTAAGCCTTTAATGCTGTCCCAACTGTATTTAAAGCCATTAATGGTCTTGGCACCCACATTCTCAGCCAGAAGACTGTAAAATAAATTTCATGTTCTCCTGAATTTCCTTCACACCAGCTACAAATTCATGCCTCTGTGCTCTAGATTCACTGGTGAATAGTTTCGCAGTTTACCTAATTCATGTTTTTCAGCAACTTGATAGTCTCTGTGATGACCAAATGACTTTTGCTGGTAGTCTGACATATTTTGTCAAATGCTAGTAACTTTGTAGCAGTGGAGGGCAGGAACTATTGATCAAAGGAGAGAAAATGAGACTGTTTGGGAGATTCTCAATAGCTCAACAAAGTTTCTTAAGTAGTGTCACCTTTCACTGTATAGACTTCCTGGAATGGGGATAAGTTTGTTAGTACACAAGGACTTGGAGACAGATTGTCTCCTCGACATGTGAACACATACATTCAGATGCTTAATAATCTGCAAGAGGAAGTTGTGTCCCAGAGACACCAAGAACAGATAAAATCATAAGGTAGGCATCACTAAAAATTCCAGACCTGAAGTGGTTTCAGCCAATCAGATGAATCTGGGTACAGGAACGTGACATCAGCCTTGCTTGACCAAGGCACCAAGGAGAGAGAGAGAGAGAGAGAGGAGAGGACATAAATATTTCTTTCTATAGTTTCTATCTCTTTCTCGGGTTTCTGTGTGTCCAAGGAGGAGCCAGACTGAGTATCTGCAGAAAAATGTTGAAGTAACAAGGTTAGTAATAGTGAGGTAAGAAGACTTGTAATTTGTAGGAGAGATAGAAGAGTTTACCTGAACAAGCTTTCATTTGTAATCCTGTATGTGTACTCTTGATTTACTATCTGCAAATCGTGTTATACCTGATTATCACTGTTGCATTTACACAATCAGTGTGTATTAGTAAATTAGTTCTCTTTTCTAAAGTCCATGGAAAATGGTTGCTTTAACTGCATATCCAAGGGAAGGGTACCTGAATAAAGGGTGCATCAAAGGTCTCCAACAGAGTGAAGTGTGTCCTACCCAGAGCAGAGACCCTCACTATGATGAGTCTAAAGGGTGGAAGATGGTGGAAAAGGCCATCAGAAAGCACCATGTTCTGAGGTTTTGTTAAAAGGGACCTTGACAGCAGTGACACTGGTCCAGATGGTCTCAGTGGCAAAACCTGAAAGATAGAAAGAGGCTCACTGGGGACTGTGGGGAGCTCTGACTGTCACTGTCTCTATCATATCACCCTCTTCCTTCTGGCCTCCAGTGCGTACATGTTCACAGCCTTAAACCAGTCCTCATAGGAACTATCTTGAAGGCCATGAATCATTTTAGTTCCTCTATGCTACACCGCTTCCAGCCTGTTGCTGTCTTTCCTTAGGTGGGGTCTCCATAGCTGGCTACAGTAGTCCATGTGGCCTCACCAGTGATCTAAATATAGGAAGTAATATGATTATTTTCCTGCTATCAAATCTTCTCCCAATACACCGCAGCATCCTGGTTGCCATACTGTGGGCCTTGTTGTTCTGGATAGATTGCTTAAAGGAGACTCTTATGATGACTCGCTGGTCCTTGTCCCTCACTAGCAGTGCCCAGCTTAATCTGTCCCATCCAGTATTCTTAATCTTTCTCAGTACTGCAATAATGCAACGCATCATGGGATGTATATGCAAAACACCATAAAAGAATTTTTGACTGACAATGACCCAGACCCATAAAATTATCATAGGTCTGGTTCTCCTTCTTCAGAACTGAGATACAGATGAAGCACACTGATGAGTCTTGAATAGGATGAAACATGTGTCTTTGCTTTCAGTCCTCAGCCTTGAAGAGTTTGTGAGAAGCCTTTAGCAAAATACACTCCTGCTTAATGCAAAACTTGTCTAAATTCATTCATTGTGATACAGCCTACAATGCTTTGCAGTATTGGGTATGTGTGATTTTGTAGTTTTTGGATACCTGCCTTTATTTACACTGTCTTTCCATGGTAACCATTGCCTCTGTGCTTTTGTGCTGAAGTTCTTTGCTTTTAGATACAGTATTACTATACTAGCTCATCAAGCTGTAAATTAAAGAAGGTAAAGAGAACCAGCTTAGAGGTAACAGTGCCATCTATCTGAACTGGAAAAGCATTTCTGTAATGTGAAGTGTTCAATGAATTTTAAGCAACATGCACTGATGTTGATTTTATTTGATTCAGTTAACATTGGGTAGCATTTACCTGTGTGAACATTATCTTGCATGACTGAGTTAAATATTGACATGTATAACCACAGATGGCATTTGGATACATGCATGTTTTAGACTGGTTCATCAGGACAGTGACAGAGCTGGCTGTCAGGCATGATGCCAGCAACATGGAATTAGTTTGGGAAACTGAAGTGCCAGGAGGGGAAGAAGGATTGACCACCTTGTAGACACTCTCCTCCTTTGGGAAGCAGAGTCACTGCATAAGCCATAATACTGCCACCTGGGTGATGGGAGGTAGCAGTGCAGCAGAGGTACCCTGGAAGCGAGGATGTTGGATAGATTCTGAATCACTATGCTTTGTATGAGTGCAGGCTGAGTGTGCCATATTAGCTGGCACCCATGAGGGTGTGGTGTAATGAAGAAAAAGACCCAGATCAGTAGAATGATTCAAGGCATTCTTGTACCCCAAACAGTGACTAGTCTTTCCCTTCCACGGAGTCTCTCATTAGATGAAATGTCTCAATGGGTCTGTACAGTCTGGAGGGCCCCACTATGGGGATGCCAGCTGGGGACAGTGAGTGGGTAAGTGCTAGAGGTGCAAGGTGAATGAGGTTGGGAGATTGCTGGCTGAGAGTAGAGGCCTAGTGGTCAGGTGAAGCTATGATTGAGTTATAAAAGTTATGTTATCATAACCATGTAAGTGGACTGAGCCAAAGGCTCATTTTTAACTTGGGATCTAAATAAGAGGAGAGAAAAAACATACAAATTTAAGATTCAGAACTTATATAAAATCTGTCAGGTTAGAGTTATAAACAAACAAGATAAAATGTGTTATTCAGCAGCTGCAGTTCAAAGACTGAATTAAAAATTCATAGATGTTTGTTTCAAAAAGATGTTCTTGACTCGTAAGAGGGTTCTATCTCTTTTCTGGCTCTAACCAAGATAGTGTTTATACCAGCTCATCAATTTTTGGATTTGTGTATATTAAATATTAGAGTTTTTTATAGTAGTTATTGTCTAACCTCCTGTTTAGTCTAGCAATCATAATCCTTTAATTTGTGCACAATTTAGTATAGCCATTTGTAAAGACATGCTATCTTTGAGAATTTTGTTATACTTTAATATTTCTTTCACGCTCTTGTTCCCCAACCTTGAGTAGTGCCTCCTTAGATATCTCTGAGTCTGCTTCCTCCCTAGGAGCTATCTCCATCCCATACCCTGTCACATCAAATAGACCACTCCCAGTCTCCCACCTATTGTTGGACTGCATGGGGGAACCCTTTACCCTGAAGAAAATTACAAGTCTAAAGCAGCAGGACAGAGCCAGAGAGTTCCTCCTGGACTAAAGTGTATAAACTCATGATGACCTTTGTGGGCATGGTGGGGGTGGAGGTGGGACACCATCTTCCCAACTAATCCCCCATAGACAACTAGTCCCAATCCCTTCTACCTTGTAGAAACCTCTCTTGCAATTGTCTATTAGACTGGAGTAATTTAGAACCCTTCTTTCTAATCTATACATTTCCAATCCAGAGTCTGCCCATCAAATGAATTTATGTCCGATGTCAAATGCTTTGGGTAACATCAGCTGCAGGTAGCATGCCTTGACCACAAATATGTATTAGTAAGTTTTCCTCCCCCCACCGGTCACCAGTGGCACTTCTATGCAATGTCAGACATCTGCCACTCTCAGATATACTGTAAGTGGTATTCAGGTCACATGCTAACCTTATCTCATCCACCCAGTGCACAGTGCTCTGGAGTTAGTCATGAACCCAAGCCTCAATATGATAATCCAGTGATCTTACCTCTGAACAACCAGGCAGCTCCTGATTATCTTTGACTGAATGCTTAACCTGAGATGCTACCCAGGGTTTACCTGCAGAAATGTAATTTACTGTTGTTTGACATGAGGTAACGTATGTCTTGTTCCATTGTAATCCTCACTTTGTTGTCTTTTACAGTTTTACTAATTTGTAATTGCTCTACTTTACAGTACCATTATATGTTTCTTTTAATTTTGGAGTTTGCACACAGTCCATGCATGGAAGTGCACAGCATAGATGATCAGGTAATTAGATAGCCAATATTGAATTGGGACCAATAGTTTTGAAATACATCTTAAAACACCATTAGGGCTGTGGTTTATCTCTTTTAGAGATATTCCTTTCTTTACTACGTCTGGTGCTTCTGGTGAAGCAGTGGTATGCAAGATACTGTTGAGAAATATTTCAGTCTGGTAGATGACAAAGGGTTTAGTAATTAAACATCCACTATTATGTCACAGTTCACAGTATCTGTGCAATAAGTTAATCTTACCTAATATGTGCTAGAAAGAAATTTGTGCACTTTGTTAATTTAAATCTACAGTAGTTTTGTTAATAATCAACCTTTCTAAATCTCATTCTTTCAGCCATTGAAACAGGGATAGCAGATTAAGCTTCAAGGTTATATTATAGGTGAAAAGTTAAAGGTAATTAAATTTAATTATAAAATGGAGGGACAAACCTTTAATTTGAGAGGGGAGACATACAAATAAATAAATTATGTATTCCTGAATATTCATTGAATATAGTCAAGGTATTCAACTGTATCTGGGTATTTAACTGTATTTGGGGAGTCAACCATAATTAACACATTTATAAAAAATGCTGTGGACATGCAAAAACAAAATAAACAGAAAACAAACAAACAGTAAAATAAGCTGTAGTCTGATCAGCTTGGGTAGAGAATATTAGAAGGATTTTGACAGGGTATACTGAAGCAGAATTATACAACACAGTAACTATTAGTGGGCTATTATTATATTTTTTTTTTTTTGATGTTTGGTCTGATAGGCCCACTGAAAAGAAAATGAGGAAAATATCTGTTTTGGAGACTGGGATGGAAGCGATAAAATAAACACTTGTAGTAGTGGTGGTAGCACTAGCAGAAGCAGATATTTGGGGCAAAGCACATATAGGCGTGGTATCGCTACTGGCAGTACAATCAAATGCTAAAATAGTAGACTTGCCAACTTATTTTTGTGGTGCCATCAACAGTCATGATCATTGCAGCAGTACAGTAGTAGTGGAGGTGGTGATGGTAGCAGCTGGAGTGGCAACAAAAGCAGCAGATACAGAGGTTGACACTTCAGCAGGAACAGTGGTAATGGTGCTGGAACTAGTCTTGCTACAGTTAACAGCATCCAGTTTTCTGGGAGTGTAGGGGAATGAAGGTTGGCAGACAAGTATCAAAACTGACCATGGTCTGCATCACTTTTGGATAGGTACAATCACAAATTTGTTATCTGATTTTTTCTGACATTTTCACTTGTCAAATAAATTGTTGAGGGCAAAAATATCTTTCTTTATTCTAACTTGCAGAAAACAAAACTTACAACTGTTAACGCTTTTGAAAAATCTATTACTCAGCCACAGTGTGCCAAGAAGAAGAAGAATATTACGTAGTGTACAGACTGCAGGAGTCAGGAGAAAAATACATTATAAGATTTATATTTTAATTTTATGCAACAGCCACAGAGTAAGTGGCACTAAACTATAGTTGGCAGGGCAACTGCTTGTAGATAACTAATACAAAGTCTGCCTCATTTTGTGCACACAGACTGTAAATCTGAGGAAAATGGCTACTTCTTATATATATTTTTCAAACAGACGACACCAGTAGGTAGATACAAGCAGTTACTGGTTTTATGCAGCAGTAGCTACAATGAAATTGTCAGCCACTTGAAAAATATTAATTAATCACATTGGGCTAACACTAGAGTACTATAGACTGCCTCAGTCTATAGTACTTGAGTGCAGCCTCACCATTTTAGTTAGGATTGAGTAAGCACTTTAATGTTAAACCTGAAATTTTGCACTTTAATAACATTGCAACTGCTCATTGGATTTGCACACAATTTGATATGCACTGTCCTGTGGGGTAATTCTCTTAATGTGTCATGTTTCATTTTGTTTAGATTGGCAGACTGTGCACTGTGCATAGTGAAATAACACTAAAATTTGCCTTTGTGACAGTTTTTTCCTCATTGTGCTGCAGCCAAACCATTTGGAATTTTGGTCTGACATTTTCAGAGCTGAAAGAGCTTGCCCCAAAGAACAAGCCAGCATTGGTCTGGTGAAAAAATATTAATTTGTTACAAAGTTATTAAATTTTGTAATTTCAAGTTCTGAGCATGCTCATTTCAGTCTTTTGGATAGCTGTGTAATCTAAAAGGATTTTGCTCTGATAAAAGAATGATTTGACCCCTCACAAAATAAGGATATTTTTGTCAGAAAAATTCAATTTTGACAGCTGCCATCTTGTTTATTAATTTTAGTCCAAGCAAACTGTCATATCTGTGCCCAGAGATGTCTTCTGCTGATATCCAAGTATGTATCTTGTTCATCAGGACATCCATTAGTGTTGTGAACCTTTAGTTCAATTTTATGTAGCCTGAGAATGCTTATTTTTATTGTTTTAAATCCTTGGTTCTATGTGATAACGGCAACTACGGAAAGGCGATGCAGTGGTTATCATGACATCAGAGGGGCTAAAACATTTTGGTGCTCTGACATCCTTGGTGCATGGAACAACGGTGCTGGGGACTTACAATTTATCAAGCTTCTGTGGGGCTGCACTCTCCCACACACTCCCATGTGGCGGTTCTCACCCCTGCACCCACCCTATTTAAGAATTCTCAACTCAAGGTGCATTTTGTGGGGTGGGCGAAGCACAAAAATAGAGTTTTGGACTAGGCACAATAAAATTGCACCAGTGCCCAGACCTGAACCCGCACATCACCCACCCCAATGGCAGCCCAACTCCCTATGCCACGGTGCAGCTCGGCAACCCACCACAGCACCACCCCTACATCCCTCTCCACCCATGCTCTCCATGCTCGATCCCCCCGCACATGCACATACATACAGTGACATTCTGTCACCAGATTTGCCCACCCCATCTGGTTGCCCAACCCTACCCATCGCCATTCGAAGCCACACATAAAGCGCCCCTGCTTCAGATGTCACCCATGTGCATGCACCCACATCACAGGCTACCAACTTTTCATGACTCTATTTCCATTTCTTTTGTCAAGACAAAAAGGATTATGGTGTCTGATGAAAGAGGAATTAGTCTGATGAAAAGGATTAAGAATTTCTCTGACCAGATGGCCCTGCCACTAATCCTTTTTCATCAGATGAAATCCTGTTTCATGAGATGTCATAACTTTTCATCATGATGATAAAGGAATTTGGCTGATGAAAAGAATTACTGTAGGGCCATCTGGTTGGAGAAGCCCTAATTTTTTTTCATCATGACAAAAAGGATTAGGTCATTTCACAAAAAGGAATGCTCTGACAAAAAGGATTAGGATGTCTCATGAAAAGGATTAAAAAAGTCATCCTTTTCATGAGATGTCTTAATACTTCTTCCTTAGTGAATTTATTTTCGAAATGATCCATTCCTTTTGTCACGACAAAAAGGATTAGCACTTCCCTGACCAGATTACACTGCAGGTAATCCTTTTCATCAGATAAATTCCTTTTCGTCATGACTTAAAAGGATTTTAACATCTCATGAAACATGAATTTGTGTGCAAAAAGTATTACCAGCAGGACAATTTGGTCATAGAAATTCCTAATCCTTTTTCATCATGACAAAGGATGACAACATCTGATGAAAAGGATAATAAAATGTATGTGCCAAACAGTTTTTTTATTTATAATGTATTTATAATTTTAATGTTACCACCATTGCTGTTCTCCTTGTGTCTAGTGGCACCCTCCTCGCCCTCATTGCCCAGTGTTGTTGTTTTTTTATTTTTAATATATATATATATATATATATATATATATATATATATATATTATATATGTATATATATATATATATATATATATATATATATATATATATAAGTCCGTACCTCTATAGTTAGGGTTGAGTAGGCAGTTTAATGTTAAGCCCCAAATTTTGCACATTAATAACTTTGCAATCATTCAACAGATTTGATGTTGCAATGTGTGCTCGTGGAAGATCACTTGATTTGCCAAGTTGCTTTCAATCAGATTTGTGGTTTTGTGCAGCTTAGCCCCCAAAATGCATTTTTCACCTTTTGGCAAATGTCAGGGTCATTTATTGAGATCATGCTATGCACACTGTTTGGAATTTTGGTATGAAGGTTTCAGGGTAGAAATATGTTATTCCAATGAATAATCCAGCATTGCTTTGGTGAAAAATCTTAATCCAGTCCAAAGTTATTCAATTTTGGAAATTTCGGTTCTGAGCATGTCAGTTCAGTCTTTTGGATAGCTGCACAGCTTCAAACAAGGATTTGGGTTCACTTAACAGGGATTTTGACAGTTCGCAACAGGGATCTGGCTCACTTAACAGGGATTATGAAAGCGCACAAACAGGGATTTTGTTCACTTTGTGATTAATAACTTTACAGCTGTTCATACAATTTACATGAAATTTGGCATGTTCCTCACAGACTAATGGTCTCTTGATATGACAAGTTTCAGTTTGATTGGGAGTGCACATCTGGAGTTATGCAGTCCAAAATGTACATTCCCATGTTTTGTCAAATTCTTGCTTTAATTTTTTCACTTTGTGCATTGATAACTTTGCAGTTGTTCATACAATTTACATGAAATTTGGCAAGTACCCTCATAGACTAATGGTCTCATGATATGTCAAGTTTCAGTTTGATTGGGAGTGCATGTGTGAGATATGCAGCCCCAAAATCTGTATATCACCATTTGCTGTTAAAATCTTTCTTCACTTTTATGCTAAACTTAATAGTTTGTGCTTCAATAACTTTGAAAACGTTTAGGTGATATGCATGAAATTTGTGATACCCCATCATGATGCAGACATCTCATGAAATTGTAGTTTCATTTCAGTTGCATGTGAGGGCATGGAGATATAGTGTCCCAATCAACTTTTTGTAAATCACTTTTTTATCAGCTCACTTTCCCACCTGCATGTTATACTGTTTGTCCACAAGTGGTCATCAAAACACTACATTTCTCACTTGCTGCTCCTTCACCTCCACACCATTTGGAAGTTTAGTCTGAAAATTTCAGGGTAGAAAGAGCTTGCCCTACAGAACAAGTCAACATTGGTTTGGTGACAAAATATTAATCTGTTACAAAGTTATTCAGTTTTGAAATGTGGGTTCAGAGCATACTCAGTTCAGTTTTTTGGATAGCTGTACAGTGGTGAAGAGGGATTAGGGCACACAAAACGGATTGCAAACTGTATTTTTAAGTCCATCTTCATGAGAATAAAATCAATTTTCCTGAACTGCCGCCTTGTTTTTCAGTTTTGGCACAAACAATATGTTATAACTTGCCCCAGAGATGTCTTCTGTAGACATTCAAGTATGGGTTTTGCTCATGGGGATGTCCTCTCACAAAACATGCCTTTGGGTTAGTTAGTTTTTCCAAAATTGTACTTTTCAAGTTTAAAATCCCTTTCTTGACTCACTTCCGATCCTTTTGCTAAGCTGTCAAAATCATTTTTCTTGAGCTATCCCTTTTTATGAGCTGTCAAAATCCCTTTTCCTGAGGGGAGGATCACACAACCCTACCTCATGAAAAGGGATCAGCTCACAAAAAGGGATTTTGACACCTCACAAAAAGGGATTTTAAAAGGTCACTGCTAAGAAACTGTTTGAAGTTTTGGGCTGAAATTTTCAATGTAGAAAGGGCTTGCCCCAAAGATGTGACATTTGCTAGTTTGATGATAAAATTTACATTGCTTCCATAGTTGTAAGATTTAGAAGTTTTGAAATTTCTTCGAAAACATTGTGGTGAATGCAGTACCTTTCGTGCCTATATCTTGAAGATGGTTCGAGATATAGATATTTATCAAACACAGCTTACTACACCTTTAGGTATACTAAGCTAAAGTACAGGTTTCCAGGGCATGATTACAACTGCAGTGGAATTTTTTCCATTGTTCCTATGGGTACTCAGAAATTGCACCATTTGCATTGCAAGGGTTACTTGGGATGTCTGTAGGTCTCGCTGTGCATCTATACTTATTGGTAAATGGGAGTGCAGGGCCCAGAGGGCTCAGTACTCCCACATATGGATACTATTATGCAGTTATGAGTCTGTAGGCCCTTCATTATGCAATAGTGGGTCTGGGCCCTGCGCCTCACAGGGACATGAGAGTTCAATACATAGTCTCTACAGCTATCGATAGGTAGGGCCCTGACCCCCACAAATGGATACAATTACAGAGGGAGATGCACCACAACACAGTATAGACTGATGGAGAGCAGGGCCCAGAGGGCCATGCACTCTCACCAACCTATAAGGGTAACATTACACTTTCTCAAAAGTCAGGAAATACATTGCAAAACCTTTGTTAATGCATCAGTTAGAGTTGAAGCAACAAAAATATGGAAATGAGGTGTTAGGGTTTCCAACTGTAACACCTCTCCCTACTAATCTAACCTGACCACCCACCCCCACCCTCCACAGACCAATAGTCATCGGGTGTGCCTTGGGATCACTGGGCATAACTCTTATCCCATTCTCCTATACTGTGCCATCTCAGGTTCTTTACAATTGGAATGGGGTGATAGTTAGGGCTGATGACCTCAAGGCAGATCCCAATGCCTGTTGGTCTGTGGAGGGGTGAATGGTTTGGCTGTGTGTCAGGTTGGAGGAGGTGTTGAGTTGGAACCCCTAACATTTCATTTCCTTACTTTTGTTGTTTCAACCCTAACTGATACTGATGCATTCATGATGTGTTTTGCAATGAATATATATATAAATAGAATTTATTTTGATTATTTTATTATTTTTATCTCCAGCCACTCTTTTTGGGTGATCACAATTATCCCAATTGTATTCCCTGGTGTCTAATTGTACCCCACCTCCAATACCCCAGTATTCATTGGTGGCAGTGGCATCCTGATGACCCCTTTTAAATGAATTTGTTTTTCCTGAAAAACCTTTGTTGTCTCTTGCTCCTTTGTAACCTGCAAAAGAAAACTGTCCATCGTGGATCATGCCCATACCCCCTACCTGACCACCCACTGTGCACCCACCTCCCAACACCCCTCATGACATCCCCACAGACCCTCAGCTCACCTCCAGAGGTCCCAGGTTCAAGACCTGCTCTGCCGATGGAAGACATGTCTTGCTACTGGAACCAATGATTGCATAATTAACTAAGGTAAATGTGCTTCAATGTATTTCAATGGGTGGGTTACAACTTTTAGACATAACTCAGCTGTTTGTGGGGATTTTGGTCCCAAATTTTCAACATGGCTGTTTTTGGATCCACCTCATGAACAATATGACTGTCATTAGCAATCTCACTGGAAAGGTGATTTCACAGTTGGTCGGGTGAAATCACCTTTCAGCGGGATTTGTGTAATGACAGTCATATTGTTCATGAGGTGGGGGTCATAAGAAAGCTATTTTGAAAATGCGGTCAAAATTTAAAAAAATGGCTGTATTATGGGCATTCAGTGCAATTTTGTTATGCACGCTCATAACTTTGGAAATTTTCTATATTTATTCATATTTTCAACATTGTCTTCTTATTACCCCACCTCATGTATGTCACAGCTGTCATATTTCACATCCTGGTCAAAATGTGTTTTAGCACCTGTGGCACAGAATGGCATTGCAGTTGAGCAGAATTGAATTTTGATGAGATTTGAAAATTTTCTGTACTGGGTAACTGTGGTGAGATCATAAGAAGGCAATCTTGAAAATATGGGATCAAAATTTAAGAAAATGCCACCGTTATGACTATTTGTCGTAATTTTGCTACGCATGTTTATAGCTTTGTGAATTTAAAATATTTTGAGCCCAAATTTTCAACATAGGCTTTATTGCACCACCTCATGTGTGCCATAGCTTATTTTTCAAATCCTGGCCAAAATGTGTTTTTGCACCTGTGCCATGGATTGGCATTGTACTTGCATAGAGTTACATTTTGGCATGGATCGAAATATTTTCAGGACTGGATACATGAGGTGGGGTAATAACATGGTTATGGTGACAATTTGGTGACTGTTGTACTATAACTGGAAGCTCAGTCCACGTCCTGTCTTTTAGCCAGAAGGGCATTTGGGTCATTGATATAAATATTTGAGTTGCTCAACTAGATCTAAAACAATGCTTTGCAGTTTATTAGAGTTCTCATTTTTGTATGACCCAGACCATACAGACACTGAGTAGCTGTAGTTTTAGCTTCACAAACCTTTTGGGTTGGAGTACTTGATTCATTGTTTTATTGTTTAAAATAATTTCACTATCTATTATGTGCACACCAGCTATATTCAGTATGGTGGCCTTGCTCAGTATTTCATCTATCAGAGCCTGATTATTGATCAAAAGATCTACTCTACTTGCTTTACTGGGAGCTTTATGTCTAATAACATTATAAATTCTAAACTCTGTAGTTGAAACCTTTAGAACATGTGAGAATAAGTTCAAAATAACCTGTCTAAACTTAAATGGGCTTTCATTTGGTATAGACTTTAAACCAAATATGTTCAACTGTTTAGGACAAGTAAGCATGTTATGTCTAGATGAGTTAAAAGTGTTCCTGTTAACATAATCAATTGTATAACCCAGGTTAATTAGACAGTCTTTATTATGCCATATCTGGTTAGCTACTCATGGAGCAGAACAAAATATAAAATGACAATCTTTCCCTAAGTAGTCTTTGTCTCTCCAAATGTGAACAATATCAGCAGAGGTAATATCCACACTGGTAGCTGCCCTAAGTAGGTGCACAATATGGTCTCTTACAGAATTATAACACATGTCATTGTAATGAAATATGCCATATAGACACAAAATGGCACAGTCAGAAATGTCAGTAAATTTATTATTACAAGTCTGTTTGGTCCTTCCATTAGGAACCTCATGAGGCTGGTTTCCTTGTTTAATGTTATTAGACTTTTTTATCAAGGCAAGAGGAGAAACAATCCATCCACTCTTTCCTAAATAAAGACAACTCTGACTTAAAATTTTTCAATTGGACAGTTAATTTTTCTATTATTGAGGGTGGCAAAGATGTGATAGATTCATTAGCTGGAAGGGTAGTAAGAACCAGTTCTTTAGGAGTCATTGAAGAAGGTATCTTTACAGTTTCAAATTCAAGGGCGAAGTTTTTAGGCTTATTTAAACAACGAAACAACGACTGGTTAAACAACTAAAAAAAATTAGTTGGGCATCCTGTAAACTATCAGAAGATGAAAACATCATTATTCGTGACAATTACTTTCTTCTTTCTTTTACCAGCTAATTTTTTATGTTTTCCTTTCTTTGCTTTGTTTTTAATACTGGGAGAGTCTGGGATGAGAACAGTAGAGAACTCTGGCTGGAAGAATGGATCAGATTCTACTACAATTGATGAAGAAACAGTTTCTGGGAATAATTTATTTAGCTTAGCAGGATGTCATCTAACCTGTGTCCATTAATGGCAATGTTTCCTTTCAAAGTATCAAGCTCATGTTGAAGATTAATTAGATATTCAATAATCATAAGATTAGCAGCATAAGGATTTTGTATAAACTTTTTAGGTCCTCACTATGACTAGAGGGTAATTTATAACTGAGTCAAAGAGGTGTAGTTTGACATTTTTGGATCTTTTTGCCTCGAGATTTACTTCAGCTGTACCAGGAATATTAAATTGCTTCAGACCATTAATTGTCACATGGAGATAATTAACAATACCTCTAAGTCATTATTCCAAGTAGGTTTAGGATTTGATTCAAGAAAATATTCTGATGAGAAATTCGCTGAGTCAGAACAACCATTAGTAGAGTCATATGTTGCAGTAAATGGAGCATCTATAGATATAAGACTATCTTTGGATACAATATGCATCTTTAGATTCATATTTGAATTCTTACTTCAGTTATTCTGACTTATAAGAGGGTGTACTAGTACTGGGGAGGCTGGTTAATGAATTAATTGTTATTTTGTGAAGTATTATTAGTATCAATAAAAGAAACAGTAGAGAGCTCTTTCACTAGCTCAGAGCTAGATGCTTTCTTAGCAGTATCACCTACTTCATTGTCAGACACACAAAGTGGGACAGATCCTGCCAGATTGAAATGGTATATAATCTTTGTCTCTGGGTTAATTGCTTTATAGGCAATTGATTTTTAATTTTCAAAGCCATTAATTTTGACTTTATTACTATTCTGTTTATATTATTTAATTCATTTTGTTTTATAGGTTTGGTTTTGATACCCTTTTTTCTGTGTTAGGCATAGCACTACCCATTTTTTGTGGGGCTGCATGGGTGTAGAATGTGAGACAGTATTTGATAAAAATTGCTCTAGTCAACCACCAGTTGGAAAACTACACAAACTTCACAGACTAATGCTGGTTGCTTGAGATAGCTCTGGGAAAACAACTACCGAGTCTAAATAGGCCTCTTCAGATTCCATAGCCTGGACCTGTTTTCTTGTAAATACCATAATTCCTCTTAATTTCTCCTAAATATTGATTACAGACTGTGAAACAACAAGTAGTTAATGAATTAATCAATTAATTAATTAGTTTGGTGCAATTCAATTCCAACTGTCTGCTGGTTGCTAAGTGCCTAATTGTATTAATTGTATTAAATTTAAATAGACCCTATAAAATATAAATATAAGTGCCCTACTTTTACTAAAAGTATAAATCTAGACAACAAAATAAATAATGTGAGTTTGCAGTATGTTTACAATGTATTATACATATAATTCCGGACAGTAATGTGCAAAGGTAGCTTGCAATAGCTCCAGCCACAAGGGTTTCAGATCACAAAGCAATTAGTCTCAGTCTCAGTCTCAAGTAGATGTAGCCACAGGTCTCTAAATTATTACCGATACTTGCTGTAAGTCTTGCTGCAGGTCTTGCTGCTGTAGTTTATTTCAAACTGTTGATCTGGTAGCGAGGCAGCAGACTGTAGATTGTAATCTTAAATCCTTCAAGGTTAGTCCGTCTACAATCCCTTGTACTGTCACAGCTGTATAGGTGGTAATTTGATTTAATCCATAGCCCTGTTGTAACCAGTCAATCTGGGAAATTAAGATAAGAAAAGGTTGCCAGGTCTTGGAGAAGTCCACTAAAAAACAAAGATAAAAAAGTGTGTTTGTGAATGTTACCGTTAACTAAAATCAAATAATATATCAGAGGTTGCAACTATACAACCCAGTATCGCTACACCACACTACACAACTATACAGAAAAAATTGAGATCAGTTTTGTCAGACTAAATTGTACAAAGCCTAACAGTTGACAAAAATAGTATCAGGATTTAAACTTTATATTTTACAGTTTGTCACTTACTCCTGATAAGATAGTTCATGAGCACACCCATACACTTGAGGAGCTCAAACACGGTCACAGAGCAAAATACTGGAATGCCATTATGTTGCCAGGAAAGTCGATATAGACTTTGGGCTATCCGACTGCAGAAAAAAATTATAACAGAAAATACTCCAACAAACCAAATCAACTCTGCAGAGAGAAATGCAGTAGACTCCAAGAAGTTCTAAGCCTGTTCCACTCTCTCTGTACCCACTTGACTCACGCAGCTTAATGAAGCAAACTGGGACATGTGACTTTTAAAGGTCTCAGGTCATGTGATCAGAGTCACCAATGGTGCAAAATTTACAAACTAGATTTACAAACTAAAAGTGTAAACTTTTAATATGTATAAAAGCAAAATCAATAGTTCTGGAGCTAAAAATAATTGTAGCATAATCATACTCAGTCAGGGATAATGCCACAGTATAAATCTCTAAGCGAGGGGTATCCTATATCTTAATCTAAAATAATAATAAAAAGCATACCATATTAAAATATATGCACTAGAACAAATTTAAAAGAAAACCATGTTCGTTATATTCAGCAAGTTGTAGCATCTTGCAATATCCTATTCAGACAAGGTGCTGAGAAATTTCACATTAGAGCTCCACGCTGTCCTGATGTCACAGTTGGTCCAAATGACCCTCGCTCAGCTAAGTCTCTCCCCATGGCTGGGCGCCTCCAGGAACAACCCTGGGAAACACCAAAGCAGGCCTCAATCTAGGGAATCAGAGGAAACACCAGGAAGAACAGAGTGACCGAGGTCTGCATAGGTTTGTCTGGAAAGATGGTAAGCAATTCAGGCAATGGTGTCTTACCTGCTATAAAATATAAAATATTAGGTCCCTGTAGCAAAACAAGTTAGGACTCAAGTCCTGTTTCACAGAAGGTCTGAAAGACTGTGCACATCTTGCTTCACACAGAGCCTGATGGGCCCTGTATCAAATAATTTAGAACTTATCTCATGTTATCTCATTATGGATACAGATTGGTCAATACCAGCAGGAACATCTGCCAGAACTAGACACATAGTGGATTCCCTGCAGGGGAGGCCTCAAACAACTGGTACACAAACCACAAGAGACAGGGCTATCCTAGATCTAGTACTGACTAACAGGAAGGGATCACAGATCTTCAGGTAGAAGGTCACCTGGGGCAGTGACCATCACATGGTATGGTTCAATTTGGCTACTACATCTAAATCATCCTATTCCAAGGCAAAAATATGGGACTTCAGAGGAGCTGACTTTGATAAGATGGCCAACAGAGTTAAGCTAGCCCTGGCAAAAGAAACACAGGTGAGGGGTACAGGCAAAGTGGGCAAGCATTATGATGCAATACTTGAGGCAACATCCCATTGTGTTAGACAGAAAAGGAAGTAAAAGAAGAAGGAAACCACTTTGGTTCTCAAATACAGTAGCAGAAAAGGTCAGAGCCAAAAGGCTGGCCTTCAGGAAATATAAAGGAACACAGCGGGATGAAGATAGGAGGCATACCAAACTGCCCTAAGGGAAGCAGGGAAGGCAGTAAGGCAGCAAAGCCCCAAACTGAGGAAACACTAGCACTAACAGTAAAGAAGGTGACAAGACTTTCTATAGATACATTAGTGAAAGGAGAAAGTCCAGAGGGGTATTGCTAAGCTTAATGGAGAAAAGGGAGCATGTGAGGAGGAGGATCATGTAAAAGCATCTATCCTAAATAGATACTTTTGCTCAGTATTTACTGAAGAGAAGGTAGGCAGGGCCCACAGCTCAGCACCATGGACACGGGGGAGGAGGGTATGCACTACCCCTTCACAAAAGAAAGGGTCCCACAAGAGCTGCTAAGCTCAGGGTGGATAAGGCAATGGGACCTGATGGCATACATCCCAGGGTACTTAAGGAGCTAAAGGCGGAACTAGCAGAGCCATTAGTAGAACTGTTTAGTGAGTCTCTGAGCACAGGAGAGGTCCCAGAAGACTGGAGAAGGGCTCATGTGATCCTGTTCCACAAAAGTGGTAGCAGGGAGGAGGCAGGGAACTACAGACCAGTCAGTCTTACCTCAGTAGTGGGCAAGATTATGGAGGCACTCCTTAAGGAAAGGATAGTGCAACACCTGGAATCCATAGGGGCACAAGATCCAAGACAGCATGGGTTTACAAAGGAAGGTCCTGTCAAACTAATCTCATAGATTTCTTTGACTGGGTAACCAGAGTGGTGGACCAAAGGGGAGCAGTTGATGTCGCCTACCTTGACTTCAGCAAAGCTTTGACACTGTTCCACATAGAAGATTGATAAATAAGCTGGGTAGGCTTGAGTGGTCAGAAGTTGGTCAACTGGGTGGCAAACTGGTTGACGGGCAGAAAACAGAGAGTGGTGGTAAATGGTATACAGTCAGAAGAGATGCAAGTCACAAGTGGGGTACCTCAGGGATCAGTCCTGAGGCCAGTCCTCTTCAACATCTTCATTAGTGACCTTGCAGATGGACTAGAGGTAAGGTTTGTCTGTTTGCAGATGACACCAAGATCTGCAACAGAGTAGATGATCCAGATGGGGTGGCCAGAATGAGAAGAGATCTGGATAAACTAGCAAAATTGTCAGAAGAGTGGCAACTGGGATTTAATGCAAAGTGCAAGATCATGCACACAGGGAAGAGAAACCCTGAAGCCACCTATAGGCTGGGAGGAGAGTTGCTAGCAGTCACAAAGGAAGAAAGAGACTTGGGCATCATCATCACTGATGACCTGAAATCATCAAGCAGACCTCTAAAGCAGTAGGTAAGGCTGGGGGTGTTAGGGTGTATTAATAGGGGTATCACAAGTCGTAAGAGGGAGGTAATAATCCCTCTTTACAAGACACTGGTTAGGCCCCATCTGGAGTACTGCGTGCAGTATTGGAGGCCACACCTTCACAAGGACATTAACTAAATTGAAGCAGTCCAGAGAAGGGCAACAAAATGGTGCAGGGACTGCATCAGAAGACATATGAGGACAGATTAACGGAGCTCAATATGTATACCCTTGAGCAAAGGAGGGAGAGAGGTGATATGATCGAGGCATTCAAACTCCTTAGGGCATTAACAAGGTGAAAGAGTCTAACATGTTTAAATATAAGAAAAATTGCAGGACAAGAGGACACAGCATGAGATTAGAGGGCCGATTAAGGAGAATGTGAGGAAATTCTTTTTCACAGAAAGGGTGGTGGATGTATGGAATGGTTCTCAAGAAGTGGTGGCTATGAATACAGTGCGGGCTTCAAACAGGCATGGGATAGGCATAGGGAGCAATACAAATGAGTATGAATAGATAGGCCACTGACAGAGCAAAGGCCGATGGCACTTTTATAAGGTAGAAAAGAAATGGGCAGACTGGATGGGCCTTATGGTCCTTATCTGCCGCAACTTCTATATTTCTATAGTTTCTATGTTTGTGCAGGACGCAAGGACCCTACACAAAATAAGTTATGATTCTACTTTCTCAAAAAGTTAGGAAATTAATAAAAAAAACTATGTTAATGTATTGTTAGTACTCCATAGCCTCAGAGGGATGGGGTAGCTAAGGCTTTTTCAACCCTAACACTCATCCCTCCCTAGCACTACTTCTCCCAACCAAAGACCATGCTACAGGTCTTGGGCCATCCCCAGACACAAAGGACAACCTCAGAGGCATACTCCAAGTGCAGTCCAGCCCCTAGCCGTGTTGTCTGCTGAGCTCACTAATCTTCACCAACTGGAGAGAGACCAATCACCGTGGCAAGGCAGAGTCCAACAGGCACAGAAGCAGGGATTTCTTGACAGCAGCTCTACCTGGGTGAATCCCCTTGGAGTGCACAGTCCAAGCTCCTTCTCTGCTGAGG
This sequence comes from Neoceratodus forsteri, assembly GCA_016271365.2. NCBI lineage: Eukaryota > Metazoa > Chordata > Ceratodontiformes > Ceratodontidae > Neoceratodus > Neoceratodus forsteri. The sequence continues at coordinate 448,463,579 of CM057453.1, forward strand.
CTGCTTCTCCATGCTTGCTCTGCTCAGACCCAGCCAAATGCTGTTCCTCAAGAGGAGACTGGGCTGGAGGAGACCTATATTGTTTGTTTTACAGGGCTAAACACATAGGAAAATCCACCCACCAGGGTCAGAGACTCAGATCAGCAATGTGTGTTAATTGTTTTCAGTGGCAGCGGATAGGAACAACAACACTGCAGCAGCAACTGACTACTCCCCAACGGAGGCACCCCTACCACAAAGAACCCACCATTCAGGGGCTGAAAAGGTTGGAAATCACAGAATAAAACCAAATTACATAAAACAATGGAATCCTTCCTACATACTCATCAAATAAATATGTACACTGTCAGGCATGCATTCTGGAAAACTAAGAGTGCATTGAGATATAGGAAACCTGCACATTAAGTTGCAAGCTATCAAGAAAAGGATGAAACAAAGCATTGCAAAGCCAATACTCATAATCAGAGATGCTATAATTAGGAAAGTAGAGTCTCAACTCCAGCATTATGACCAGGCTAGTCTCATGGTAAGGTGCCTCCTGGGACGTTGGCATAGAGGGACACAGAATCGTGAAAATATCATGTGCAATAGGAACCCAGCACTAAAGTCATCCTCCACATAGGAACAAACAACCTAGCCAATAGGTCGGGTGGAGGAAACAAACCAAACCTAATCAAACTTGGCAACAAACTGGCTTCCTTTCATCCATTGTATCTTTCTTGAAGATTCTGTCTGTCTGGGAGAAAGGGACAGCAGGCAGAAGATCAGAGAAAGATATAACCAAGCTTAACAATTGGCTAATGGTCTGGTGCAAGGAAAATGACATCAGTGTATAGGAGACTGGCACATCTTCTGGAGAGAGAGATTTTGCCTTGACAACCTACACCTCACAAGGCAGGGGACTCGAGCACGCGGGCAAAAGTTTGACATCCATGCCTCTCAGTTAAACTAGCAGAGGGGAGGAAAGAATGGCAACCATTGCATCAAAGAAGGTGCCATATACCCTCTCCATCTTCAGCTAAAACGGCATCTACACCACAAGGAAAGCAAAACTTTCAATCAGAATGAAACAAAAAGGGTAATCCACCAAGGAGAAGGGAGTAGGGTTATGAAACACAAACAATGTAAACCAAAATCAGATATCCAGATCCAACAAAGACAATTCCAGGGATGGCAGGCAATGTGCATTAACGCTCATAGCCTACCAAGCTAACTCCTGAGCTTGCAGCTATGTTGGCAGAGACACAACTAGATTGGGTTGGAGTCACAGAAACATGGCATCATGAACTACACCTGGGATGTGGCCATACCAGGTTACATGCTCTTCAGAAGTAACTCTGTATAAAAGGGAGGGATCAGTGCAACAGAGATCCAGGGAAAATAAAGAAATGCAGAGGCCCTACGGGTCAACCTGGGAGTTGGGGACAAGAACCCCATCTGAGTGAGGGTATATAGAGATCCCCATCCTAGGAAGCAGACATTGACAAAGAATTCCTAGAAACCATCTCAATGATGGCTGACAAGGGTGAGCTACTACTAGTGGAGACTTCAATCTGCTCAATGTATACAGTATAACCAATATTATCCAAACCCCTATTAACCAAAACTCCGATTATCCGAACTGATCTGTGTCCCCATTTAGTAGGTGATAATCAAAGTTATACTGCATAAGCCTGTTGTGTTTATAATTTATGCTTTCACCTGAGTTCTAACAGGGGCTAGGTCAGTTTGGTTTAAGTTTGTCACTACATACTGAGTGGCAAAGTGTACACAATTTAAGTAATTCATGACCTCGTTCGTTTTGGAATGGAGGTTTGATCCGGTAGCTACGTTACGAAGACTGCACTAGTACCATTCCATTAGCTAGCACCTATGAGCTCATGCTGGTGTGTGAGGAGGAGATTGGAAGTCTTCTGAGGATTTAATGAGGGCTAAGCAGAGAGTAACTTTCATAGAGTAGATGTTCATGAATTTAAGATAAAATGTAACTAATTTAGTTGGACCTCGTGTCCAGAGTTGTGGCTTGCTAGGTATGATGTTCAAGTTGGCTTTTTATTGTTATATTGGTCTGGGTATGCTCTGGAATTACCTTTGAAGTTGTTTCTCCAGAGCGAGAAGTAAAGCCACCAGCAATGTGTTGAAACATGTCGTGGTGGCATAGCTGGTCTGAGTTTTATTAGAAGATTTGTTTCAAAGATTTTCACCTCTGTGTTTAGTGTTCAGCAATATGACGTAAAAAGTTAACGCGAGCATGCCTTTCCCGGTTATCCAACATCCAATTATCCAAAGAATTGGTTGTCCCCAAGGCTTTGATAATCCGGTTATACTGTATTGATCTCATACATGGCATCCACTGAAAGGAGTAAGGAGTTCAGGGGTCAACCAACTAGTGAACTCACCCACTAGAGACAATGTAACCCTAACTCTGGTGCTCCAAAGAGCTCCAGGGTTTCAAATGTACAGATGGGGGTCTACTGGGGACCAATGACCACAGGTCGGTGTGCTTAAAAATCAACAAAGCAGAAGGAATATATCACATAAAAATCAAGATCCTTGATTTCCATAAAGCAAACTTTACACAGTTGAGATCAAGAATCAAATCAGTACTATCCAAGGGTAGCTCTGGAAATGTGGAAGAAGACTGGCAACATTTTAAAGCAGCAGTATTTGTTAGTCAGTGAAAAATTCATCATATAGTTTTTTTTTTTAGCAAAATGTATTTCTGATAACCTAACAGTCATGCTCAGTATATTTTTTTTTTTTCTCAGATGTTATTATAACTTATTTTTACAGCTTATTTTATAATTAATGACTCACGCATTAAAGATAGCCTCCACTGGCCTTGTTTAAAAATCTCTTCCTCTGGTGTTGCTTGTTGACTGTACATGCTATATTCATGCTTTAGTTGTATTAGGATGATTCTTCTGCATGTTTCTGATAGTAAACAGCACAAAATATTTAATTTTTTTCATGGCGGATGTGGCATGGGAGTGGCATGGGTATGGGAACTTTTAAACTTCAAGACCCTATATCTTGGTTCAGAAATGAAAGAAAACAAAAAGAAAATGTGTATCTTAATAGTTTTTCCAGACAAACTGTATTACTGGAAATGTTAATGGTTACTAACAAATACTGCACCTTTAAGGAGGCCATAACTACAGTTACTGAACAATGTGCATGTCAAATCAGTAAATCAAAAAGAAGAAAGGGACTCACCAGGGACATAGCAGCAAAAATAAGGAAAAGCAGACAAAAGTCACATAAGGAAGCTGACATGGACAATTACAGGTACAAACTTGGAAGGCCATTCAAGGGCCAAAGCACAAACAGAGGAAAAGATATCACAGGAGTCAAGAAGGGAGATAAAATCTTCTATAGGTACATGAGGCAAAAGAGAAAGAGTAAGGAGGAATAGTCAGATTAGCAACACAAAATGGCCAGATGGTAGAAGACGCAAACTCAAAGCAGAGGTGTTGACCAAATTCTTCTGTTCAGATTCACAATAGAAGATAGTGGTAAAGGACTTCCACTAAATCAGATGGAACATAATAATAAGGAGGCCGATACTAGCACCTTCACAAGGGAAAGGGTTCTAGAAGAACTAACAAGCTTATGGTTGATAAGGCAATGGGATCCGATGGTATTCACCGGAGGGTTTTGAAAGAGCTACGGGAAGAAATTGCAGCAACGCTTAGCAGAACTATTCAGTAAATCACTGGAGAGTGGCACAGTACCTCAGGACTGAAGAACAGCAACAGCAATGCCCTTGCACAAAGGAGGAAGCAGAGAGGATACCAAAACTATTGCCCAGTCAGCCTAACCTCTATAGTGGGAAAATTATGGAGGCACTACCAAAAAGAGAATAGTAGAATACCTAAGGAAAATGAAAAACTAGACCCCAAGCAATATGGCTTCATTGTAGGTCGATCATGTCAAACAAACTTGACTCATTTCTTTGACTGGGTTACCAAAACAGTAGATCAGGGTGGTGCAGTGGATAGCATACCTAGACTTCAGCAGAGCTTTCACACCGTCACCCCACAGGAGACTGGGAAACAAACTAGAGCACACAGGGCTAGGGCATAAGAATGTCAACTGGGTTAGGATCTGACTACAGAATAGGCAGCAAAGAGTCTTGGTCAATGGGGCTTTGTCACAAGGTGGAAGTGACCACTGACATACCACAAGGGTCAGTGCTGGGTCCAATCTCTTCAACATTTTCATCAGTGACATCAAGAAGAATTGGAGGAGGGTGTGCCTGTTTGTAGATGATACAAAGCTCTGCAACAGGGTGGATACATAGGAGGGGCCACAAGCATGGTAGTTGACCTCAGGAAACTAGAGGAATGGTCAAAACACTGGCAGTAAAATTTAACACCAAGAAATGCAAGGCCATGCACCTGGGAAAGCAAAACCAGATGCAAAGGACACTCTGGATGGGCACCGATTGGAAGTGACAAAGGTGGAAAGGAATCCAGGTGTACTCATTAGCAATGACTTCAAAGTCACAAAACAGTGCGAAAAACCTGCGCAGAGAGCAAGTGGCATCCTCGGATGTATAGGTAAGGGCATTAAAATAGAAAGCAAGTGGCAATCGTGCCACTGTGCAGATTCTTGTAAGGCCACACCTGGAGTACTGTGTCCAGTTCTGAGGTCACACCTGAAAAGGACATAGATTAGAGACAGTGCTGAGAAGGGCTACTAAATGGTGCAAGGGCTGCACCATGAGACATATGAAACTAGGCTCAAGGTACTAAAATTGTACTTACTAGAAGAGAGAAGAAATAGAGGAGACATGATAGAAATGTTCAAATACATCAAGGGAATAAACAAGACTGAGAATCTCTTTCAAGTAAACAAAGGAACTCTGACACAGGAGCACAGCTTGTGTCTGGTGGGAGGCAAGTTCAGGAGCAACTATAGAAAGTATTTCACAGAGAGGGTGACAGACCCATGGAACAGCCTGCCAGCACAGATGGTGGCAGCTAAGACAGTAAGAGAATTTAAACAACCATGGGACAGACAGTGTGGAAAACTTGGCTTGAACAATTAAAGGGGCATGGGTAGCCACCTTGGGCAGATTAGATGGAGCAAATGGTCCCCATCTGCCAACACCTTTCTTATGCTCTTCTTATGTTTTATCCCCATCGGTCTGCTGCATCAAGGTACATGTGTAGAGCTTGTATGAAGAAAGGTATACGTTATCTCCTGCATCATCCTTTGCAAAAAGAATTATGACTGTTCTGCAGAAAGTTATGCCTGACCCTGAAGAACATCAGGGGATCTGCTGCATGTGAGAAGTTATGGCTTGACATTGATTCCGGCCCTGCTCAAAAGAAACTATGAGTTGAGCCTGCAGAACCTGCCTTGAGCAACACATTTGTGGGACATGGACCCACCCAGATCTGTAGCTTGTAGACTGGCAGCAGTTGAAGTATGTAATGAAGGCAGCTGGACCAAGGGACCACAAGCTGTAAAATTGATGCAGGAGTTTGTTTATTCTTTGAATTTATAGAAAGCTATTCCATTTCTGTTTGCCTTTTGATGATCAAAAGAGGATCATAAGGGAATTCTGTGGCACAGTGCAGTGATATTATTGAAGCTGCAGGTGTGTGTGTGTGTGTGTGTGTGTGTGTGTGTGTGTGAGAGAGAGACCGCTGGACATAAGCTGATGGATAGCATTGAGCTTTATTAAAAAGTGCAGTTTGAAAAAAGATTTTGTTTTACAAAGTATGGTTAGTCAGGTGGATGCTGTCAAGAGAGCCTGCAGTAATGCTGTGTACATTTGTGTGTGTAGTATACCTAACTGCATTGTTAGCTGTGCTTAACTCCTGGCTTAACTTAATGCTGTTTCTGTTTTTCATATGCATTTTATCTCCTTGTCTCCTTGGTAGCCCTCTTCTGACCAACCCTTCACTTCCACCCCCATCACCTGGCTTCCCTGCTTTACCTATACCGACATCTTCTGGCACAGTACGTGGTGGTGCTCAGTCACCAGTGTGGGGCCTGAGGCGGTAGGGCATTATTCTGCTGCCTCGAGTGTTTTTCTTCCTTTTCACCCTGGGGCCCACTGACGGCAATGAACGCAATGTGCAAGACAACCCCAGCATCCTGAAGGTAGTTTCCCTTCCTATATCACAGGGAGTACCAATGCAGGTGGAGTAGCATGTTTACATGCTAGCAAAAACAGCTGCATCAGTACATAAACCCACAAAACACTGATTGCTTTGTACCAAATCAGTGCTCATCGCTAGCCACCTGCAATGTTTACTGTCATGTTTACACTGTCTGACCTGTACTGACACAATTCATCTGCACTTCTTGCAATGGTGCAGATCAGACATACTGTAGAAACATAGAAGTTGACGGCAGATAAGGCACTCAGGACCATCATATCGTCCCGGTTCTGTAGCTATCATGGACAGTGTAAACAGGTCTTATATTCTGTCTCCACTACTAAAGCAGATACATCCAGCCTTTGTGGAAATTAGACTTGGAATCCTGACTTTGAAGGTCACGGTATAACCAGTTTAAAAAGGGTTAGCTTCAGACTTTGTTTTTTACATTTTAATCTTAATATCCACCTGTAGCTATCAATCTTGTTTTTACCATTCCTCAGCATTGTATTTCATTTGCAACTCTCATATCAGAGGGTGCTGTTCTGCACAGACTGCTTTTTCTTACCTATAAACATAGAATTTGACGGCAGATAAGGATCTCTTGGTCCAGCCAGTCTTCCCATTTCTCCGCCTACACTATTACCGCAGACCATGCCCAATCTACAGCTCTTTTCTCTACATCCATAACTTCCAAGTTGCACAATTTTCAGGGAGCCTCCCGATTTTGCCATTTTTGCCATTTCCTTTGCTTTTATGGTACCAGTCCATGTCTCTATAACCATCAGAATTAAAAAATAAATTGTTCACTGTCTTTAAATGACTTTAAGAATGCATTTCTAGCACCTTATGTTAGTCATAAATATTAGGGCCCTATGAAGATCTCCTTGACTTTAATGATCAAAATCAGAAGTGCTCCCTCATTTGAGGAGTGCTAACTTGGAAGTTCTGCCTACAATCACTTTATTCTCTCATATCATGGTTGTGTAGGCCCAAGGCACACGAAGAAGGTATGCGCTACCCTTGTTTGTGTAACACATTTTCTGTCATATCTTACCCAAATTACAGTGCTATAAAATTGAAGTAGGAGTTACTTTGCAGCCTTGATGTATTTCAGTGTTAGACTGTGTTTTCTGAATTGAATATGGAACATGGAAGGTAAACTGGGTAATAAAATATGATACCAAATAGAATAAGTTAAAAGTTATACATTTATTTTTTAGTCAGTAGGCACTTACAAGGAAATACCTGTGGAATAAGTTATACAGTTTTGTTGTCAACCACAGCTTGTCTGTCTCTTTCCAGGTATTTCCTGATGGAGTCTTGTGGCACAAGTGTTGATTTTATTCCCTTTGTTTGCGGTGTTAGTGGTGTTTCCCATATTTGCTCAGGAGCCACATCATAGCAGTATAGTGATGTTACTCTACTGCTGCTGTTTTCAAACAGTTTGACATGAAACATCACCATGACATCTAATTCCAACAGTGGGCAAGTGGCTGATGGCAAATTTCTGTCTCTCAGGCATTGAATCAATCATGTGGTGTTTGGGCTACCACAAAAGAACAAACAAACAAAAGTTAAAAGCAATTTTAGCATTATCAGCTGGTCAGTGTGATGTTGGACTGGCTGTGGAGTGTCAGTGTTTTGACATTAGTTTAGATAGAAGCTTCATCTGTCATAGCCACACTTGTTAGACTTGCTCAGGAGGAGCTGGTGTCACCTATGGGATGACAGAACCATTGGTTCAGGTTGAGGCCTGCCAAGGAATCTGCCAGGGCGTTACTTTTCCTCATCTATGATCTTGCCTGTGGCCAGCTCTGGAGCAACACAGACTCACAACACTAAAACCAGTACTTCTGTCAATTAAATCACAAGCTGTGCCACTGTGGCATAATGCACCACATAACACAACCTGCTGCCATACCTGGTAATCACAGTTATGGTTACTGATTTGTAAGGATGTGGATAATGTGGCCTTAGTAACAAGGAAGGCTGCCACCTTATGGTGCCTGTCATTAAATGGGATTATATGTCTCTGAGAATGGTGTTCCACTTATGTGGAAAAAAAGTTGATTTATTTCATATGGTTACAGACTTCCTGACTAGTATATACCAACACCTTGAAACAACATAATGATCTATCCAGTGATGAAAATGGAATATAACTTTGAGGGAACTCACTGATTTTAGAACAGAAATATGTCAATGAGGGTAGCAGATAGTATGATCTTTCCATTCAGTTCAATTAAAAATTTTATTGATCGGTCATTTGACCATTTCAAGAAGAACAGTAAATACAACAATAAATACGCCAGAAGCAAAGTCATAATATGGCAGTAGAAAATACACCTAAATATCTATTTTCCAGTTCACAATAATAAATTATTAGATACAATAATACTAAGGGAATTGTAGATGTGCAAATTTGCAGAATGACTAACAACAGGTAGACATTTTTCTAGTCAGAAAATTACTTCTGCATTTAAGACAAATTCTTGTTCTAGCATCAAGGTATCAAACCATTGCTTTGATTATAAGGTCATCATTTGTTGTGAAAAACATTTTCAATAATAGCTACTTATCTTTTGTTTGTATAGATTCCCAGATTGGGACTAACCCGATAATCTTTGTTTTTTTACACCAATAACAGTCAAATATAACATGAAATAGATTCTCTACTTGACAGTTATTGCAAGAACAATATCGAGCCTGTGGGGCAGAATTATTATCATATCTTGCATTCAAACATTACTAGGAAACAATTCCATCCTATATTTAGCGAATAGTTTCTTTCATTGAAATAATAACATCTGTATTGATGTAAGATGTCATTTTGTCTTAGTCATGGTCAATGTGAAGCCTAGAAATTGCATCTAGGCCTTGTGCTTTAAAATAATCAGCTCTTCTTTGTGTGATATATTTTTGGTATTTTAAACTAGTAATAATACCTCTATCAACATAGTTTCTCAGAATTCAAGATCAGTTTCTTTCATACTATAGAAAACTTTCTTGAGCCAACTAGATTGTAAATGCCCCGGTTATTCCAAGCATATTTCTCCTTTAGACAAATGTATGGGTGCCTATTAGGCCCTATGTGTAGTATTTTAATCCAGTAATTTATTTTCCTAGCATAAAAGTGAGCCTTTACCCTAGGGACCCCTAATTCAGTCCTAATCAATGGTGCAGATGTCGAGTTACTTAGACCCATACTTGTCTTGAGTAATTTATTTAAAGGGACTTCTAGAAAATCAAAATTATCAGTGTCCCAGAGTTTGGCATTATACAGAGCCTGTATATAATCTTTAGACCAAATTTTTCAGAGTAATGTTAGTGTATCTGGGGCATAAACATGTAGTCTCTTTAATTTTTATGTTTGCCATGCATGCAATCTTTCTGTTTTGACATGCCACCGTAATATCAATGCAATATTTCTATATTTGTAACAGCATTTATTCACCAGCGCAACAGATATGCAGAATGTCAGTGTTAAAATGCTCTCCATTTACAGCTCTCATTGTACTACTCAGGCTCCTCTGAGTCTGTCAGCAGTGCACAGTTCACAAGTTAATGTTTTCGTTTTCACAATGGAGGTTTGAAGTACTCTGTTCATAAGCACTTTTTCATCTTAAAACATATGCTGTTAGATTTTCTTTTGGGATAGTCAAAATCTTTTAAGTAGCCATGAGAGCCTGTACTAGAAAAGGTACTATTTTAGTAAGTACATCAGCTGGGCCAGCAGAAATGTCTGTGGGGCTAGTGAATTTTCCAAGTCACTAGCCCTGCTGGCTAGTGGCAGCAAAACTTAAAGAGCTAGTGTAGCCAAAACAGACAGACAGGAACATAATGCAAATTTTAAGAAGTAATAAGTTGCAAGTTTTTATTTCTGATGCATTTTCTTTTTCTTTTGCTCATTAGAAAATTTTCTATGTGATAATATTGTGCTAGATGTATGGAACAGCTCTTAGCCTGTCAGATGACATATCTATCTGTATCACCCCTATTACATCATCAGCATGGTGATCTCACTGAAAGTGACATCACAAATGAATGACCTGGCAGCCGCTGAATGGCTGTTCCTAAGCAACAGAGATGTCACAGTCAGTGAAGTAACAACAATGCTGATGATGTAGTGGGGGCAGTAGACCTACATATGTCAGCTGCCAGGCTAAGAGCTGTTCCACTCATCACACCTACTAGTATCAGGTAAACAATCTTCTAATTAAACAAAGGGAAAATAAAAGTACCTCAGATATAAAAGGTAAACGTTGGTTGCTTTTGACATTTTTTTTATTTTCTTTTTTTTTTGCAGAGCTGGCAGGTGGGGCTCCATCCCTTCCTTGAGGACTCATTCTCCAGTCCTGGCCACCCAGGCCATCATGGAGCCTGCCAGTTCCATTTTTCTGCAGTTCTCCCCAGGCCCCATGAATGTCCAATGGGCAGACTGCTGGGCTCTGCCTCCACAGAGCAGCCTTGCACCCTGGACATGGGGCCCTCCCGTTCTGGTGGCACACAGTTCTGACACCCAGCTGCTGTTGGGTGTCAGTCAAACAACATGTCACACTGTCCCCTCCCTGAGGAGGAGAGCTGTCTACTGACACTCAATCCTTCCTCACCCTGCCAGCCCCAAGTGACCTGAGCCTGTTGCCAAACCCAGGTCACCGGCGTGGCATGGGGTGTGGCATCTAGTGCCTCAATCCTCAGTGCCACCAGACCGGCTTCAAGTCTAATATCAGTTTTAGGCAGTACACTAACTCTTTAATTTCAACTCCTGTGTGGATCGGCCTGAGATGGGATTTCTTTTTTTTTTTTTATTCTGTTTATTCTCCCCTAGCTGGCAGGTCTCTGTCCCCATGCCACTTGATGGGAGACAGCTGCAACTTGTACAGTGGGACCCCTTCTGGGGATCATGACAGGTAGTAGATATGTATACAGAGACAGTGTACTCCAAATCCCTGTCATGTTGGTTGTGCTGTCCATTTCTGTGCCATCATCTTGGTGACCACATGTCGTGGTGCAGGGATCAGTATGACAAGCTGTCATTTTATTGTTACCTGTTGTCGACAGGGTGTATCAGGTATGCACAATAATGTTGTGTGTTTGTTGGTTTTGTTCTTCTAATTTTCTTAATTCTCCCTACCAGATGGCCCTGACATACAACAGCACTTACCTGCAGCCAGTGTTCTCCAAGGTTCCCACCTCCATCAGGGCATCATGTTTTCCCAACTCCCATCAAGTATGACTAAACAGAAGCTTGTGGAATTGGGGTGAGACTGTAATAAAAAATTGTGAAAACAGCAATTTCATAA